>CM047004.1:58369861-67800898 GCA_025698465.1 Gossypium longicalyx | reverse complement strand
TGGTAATTATACCATTAATATTATTAATGGACAAATATGGACATCATTTAAGTGAATTTTAATGTTTTAATTAAAGGTTACATAAGTAAATGAATAAATAAGTTAGTAAAATAAAGAAATAACCAAGTGGTCATCTTCCAAACAAGCTTCCTCCACCAAAAATAAGAATTAGAAACTCCATTTCAAGGTTCAACCAAGTTTCCTTTGTGCATGTAAGTGATTTTGACTCAGTTTTTAATGATTTCTCTATTTTCGGAGTCGTTGTAACTTAATCTAGCTAGCCCAGGGACTAATTTGCAAAAATGTTAAAGGTTTAAGGTTTTACCATTGATGAATATGTATGTATTTTGATGTTTGATGATAGAAAATGAGTAGTTGTTAGATAAACAACATTTGTTAAGTGATTTTGGTTGAAATTGCAAATCAGGGATTTATTAGTAAAATGTGTAAAATTCATGGTGAAATGTGTGAAATAATGGAATATAGGGCTTGCTAGGGACTTAATTGAAATTCGGCTCGCATGGGTATAAGTTGAATTGCATGAATTTGCATTTTTATGAGTTAGGGACTAAACAATAAAAAATTTAAAATTTAAAGGGCAAAAGTGTAATTTTTCCATAATATGAAATTTGGATTAAATTGAATAGAATGATAATTAAATAGTTAAATTTGATTATATATAGATCAAGAAAAGCGAAGATCAGATTTAGATCGAGGGAAAAATAAAGTATTGGACTAGTCAATCCTGTTTCGACGTTTTTGTGATCGAGGTAAGTTCGTATGTTAATAAACATTAATATAAATGTGTTTTAAATGCTTTATTATTGAATTAATTATGAATATGATCTTATGGAAATGTTCAATGAAGATTCAGTTATGTGAAATCTTGGTTGAACCTTAGGAATAGATAGGATACAAATGACATGTCATTAGGGGTTATTATGTTTAGGTGCTGGTCCGTACATTCTACCAGTGGCTGAGTTATCTAGCATGTGTTGCGGTTCCTTGTCACCTTATGTGAGAAGCACCGTGTAGTTACATCTTGACCGTTAGGTTGTGTGAGCACACTCGTTGATAGCTCGAGAGTGAACATTATATGAGATATGAGATTGAGATAGCTTCAGCTATGTATTGGCACTTAGGGTGCGAGATTCTGAGTATCTGATATTATTCCAAATGGGTCAATGGGTATATCAATGAATTGGAAGAGTATGAAATTATTACGAGTTAGTACAGGTATGTACGTGAACTATACAATCATTGAATAGAGGAAATAAATGGAATTCATGTTTAACGTCTGGCTTGAATATGTGATAAGTTTTGGATTTAAAATGTGAACTATACAATCATTGAATCGAGGAAATAAATGGAATTCATGTTTAACATTTGGCTTGAATATGTGTTAAGTTTTGGATTTAAATTGAATTGCATTATGTGATGTTTAAGTACTTGAGTTGTAGTTGAATGGTAAGTTTTACTTATTAAGCATACAAGCTTACTAAGCTTTATAGCTTACTCTATTTACTTTTCTATGTTTTATAGTGGTTTCGAAGCTTGCTCAGATTGAGAGTTGTCAGAGATCTCATCACACTATCCAGCTGTCATTTTGGTACTTTTGAACTTATGTATTTGGGATATATGGCATGTATAGGAGTTGTGGTTGATATGTTTTATATGTTTATAATGGATTTAGTTAATTGATTTTGCTTGTAAATGAAGTATGTTTTGGTTTTGTGTTTAGCCATATGAATTGGCTTATTTTGGCATGCTTAGTGATGTGTATATATATGTGCAAATAGTATTTTGTTATGTGGTTGTAATTGCTAAGTTAATTGTTTTGAATTGGTATTTTGAGTACCAAATGGTTGAAATTTGAGATTGGTATGCTTGTGGTTTTAGGTAAAATAATGCATAATTGAAAGTGACCATATAGGTGATTTGTGAATATGAAATTGGTATGAAATTGAATGGAAAATTGTGATACTTGTGTGTCTTGTGGTTGATGTTATTGATATAGCATGAACTAAACTTGGTTTAGAAGAGTTTGAATGCCATTTGAAGATATGGTTATATGCAATTTGGTTTGTGTAGGTGAATGCAAGATTGGGTGATAAAGATGGCTTAGAAAATAGCCTATTTTTGTCCACATGGATGTGTGTCTCACCCGTGTATGACACACGATCGATTGACACGACTTCAAGATACAGAGCATGTGACTTGGCTGTGTGGTATAAATCAGTATACTCTACAATTTTGGCACGGCCTAGCACATGGCCTGGCACACGGGCATGTGGTTGGTCGTGTGACCCAGGTCAGAGAGTTACATGGGGTAGGACAAGGGTTGGGACACAGCCATGTGGTCCCATTTTGAATGCCCACACTGCCTATGATACAGGTGTGTCTTTCACCGTGTGAGACACACGGTCAGGCCACACGGGCGTGTGTCCCCTATATTTTGAAAAATTTTCTAAGTTTTCCAAAAATTTCCTGAGTTATCAGTTTAGTCCCAAACCACTTTTAATGCATGATTTGGGCCTCGTAGGCTCGTATTAGGGACAATATGATTGATTGTGAATGCATTTTACTAGATATGAAAAACATATGAGAAAGTATGTTTGTTTAAGTAATTAATCTGGTAATGCTCCGTAACCCTATTATGGTGATGTATACGGGTTAGGGGTGTTACAGCACCAATGTTGTTCGTGAAAAAGAAAGATGGATCGCTCAGACTTTTCATTGATTATCGACAACTAAACAATTTAAGCATGAAAAATAAATATCCTTTACCAAGGATAGATGACGTATTTGATCAATTCCGAGGTGCCTCTATGTTTTCCAAAATCTATTTAAGGTCGGGATATTATGAATTGAAGGTGAAAGAGGCAAAAATTGACAAAACAAACTTTTCAACTCATTATGGACACTATGAGTTTTAACTCACGCCTTTAAGATTAACGGACACACCAACAACATTCATAGACCTCATGAACTATGTCATTCAACCTTTCATTGACCAAATTTTCATAGTCTTTATTGATGACATTTTGGTGTACTCAAAATTTGAAGTGGAACACGATGAACACTAAAGGATCCTGTTACAAAGTTTACGATAAAAGATACTTTTCAAAAAATTTAGCAAGTGCAGATTTTAGCTTAAGGAAGTTATGTTTTTAGGTCACATTGTGTCTGCCAAAGGAATCCAAGTAGATCCAAAAAAGATAGAAGCAATCCTAGTATGGAAGCAACCAAAGAATGTCTTGGAAATTCAGAGTTTTCTAGGCTTAGTAGGATATTATTGAAGGTTTGTCAAGGGTTTTTTCGTGGTGGTCACCCTCTTGACTAAGTTGTTAAGGAAAGAAACGACTTTTAAGTGGATTAAAAAGCAACAAAGAAGTTTTGAGGAGTTGAAATCAGATCTAACTCAAGCACCAATTCAAATTCAACTTGAATCAGGAAAATAATATGTTATTTACATTGGTGCATCACATGAGGGACTTGGTTGCATTGCAATGCGAGAAGGAAAAGTGGTCACTTATGCTTTAGGGCAACTTAAGACTTATGAGTGCAATTACCCTACATATGACCTAGAGTTAGCCACAGTGGTCTTTGCATTTAAAAATTGGAGGCATTATCTTTATGGAGAAAAGTGCACGATTTTTATAGATCACAGAAGCTTGAAATATCTACTAACTATAAAAGAATTAAATTTAAGGCATAGGAAATGGATTGATCACTCAAAGACTATGATTGCGCAATAGAATACCATCAAGCAAAAACAAATGTTGTAGTAGACGTCTCAGGTAGAAAAGCAAAAGTGAAACTAAAGGCAAGGTTCGCGAGATTGAGCTTTTACAATGATAGAGGCATCCTTGTCAAATTGCAAGTTAAACCATCCTTAGAGGAAGAAATAAAAATCAAACAACTTATGGATGTTGAGTTATTTCCACACATGAAAAGGGTGAAAGATGGATCAATAGAGTACTTTTCAATCAATGAAAAAAGATTTCTTTGCTTCAGGAAGAGATTTTGTGTCCCAAATGATCTAGAATTGAAGCAAAAGATGCTTTAGGAAGTCCATAATAGTCCATACTCTATGCTTCTCGAAAAAAATAAAGTGTACTAAGGCTTGAAAGAATTATATTGGTTGCCAGGATTAAAAGAGACGTGCCAGATTGTTCAGCAAGGTGCTTGACATGTCAGCAAGAAAAAATGGAATATAAATTTTCGTCGGGATTACTTCAACCAATTACAATTCCAAAATGGAAGTGGGAAAGAAGAACAACAGATTTCGTAAGTGGGTTACCTCTAACTCCCAATAAGAAGGACTCGATATGGGTGATTCTGGATTGACTCACCAAATCAGCCCACTAGATTCTAGTCTAAAAAGATTACCCCTTAGCGAAATTGGAAAAGTTATACCTTGTGGAGATTGTTAAATTAAATGTAGTACCAGTTTCATTTATATCGCATTGAGATCCTTATTTCACTTTGAGGTTTTGGAAGAAGTTATTGAACACCTCTGGACGTAGAAACGTCTAGAGTAGAAACCTTATACAAAAGATATAAAAAGTGATATCTGCAAGCATACATGTTAGGTTCTAATATAGTTACAACGGAGTTTGTGAGTACTTTGAGGATCGTACCCAAGGGAGGGAAGCACTAAATTAATTATAACCTAAACATGAATAGATCTAATTAGTACTTTAATTGGATTATATTACGTAGAATAAAAAGAACGGTTTTGGTAACTATAATAATAAAAGAAAGTAAATAAATAAACAAAACATGAGAAATCAAAGAGTAAAATATATCAAATCTTGTCATAGGTGATTAGCTCGCTTCAGTAGTCATAATCAACTATCACTTTAGGTTTTCTCGTTCAATCAAATAGCCGATATCCTAGAAGGATCTTCCGATCTGCTACTAGAATAATGAGTTGGAAAGAACTACTTATCTTTCGACCTCACAGTCAAGACTGGTTCTGTAATAGCCCGATTTTAGCTAAATCAAAATAGTGGTTTCGGAATAACAAATTTGTAACACCCCAAACCCGGCCTAGACGTTCTGGCTGAGCCTAGCGTGTCACATCGAAGTACTTTTCAAAAATTAATCTTTTCGGTAATAATCCGTTACTGAAATTAAATCCCTTTTTAATAGTTAAAAAGTGCTCATCAAAACGGTTACCTTACTAATCTTTAGTGTTATAATAATTTGATTTTTTATCAGAAACTTTTTATAAGTCGGTTAAGTTTAAATCGTGTGTCTTAGAAAATAGTTATTGTTTTCAAAACTCATCTCTTCCTAGTCTAGCAGTATAAGGTAAGAAATCAAAATCCAAATCAAAGTTAAAACCACAAATTGCCTTATTACATAAACAAAAACCCAATATGAAATTTGAAATAAATAAAGTCTTGTTGCAAATCAACTGCGTCCGTGTGGTCACCTCCAAGTCCCTCGCAGCTCCAAATCGTCTAAGACTGTGAATTACCTGCGCAGTTAAAAGAAAGGGTGAGTACGAAAACTCAATGTGTAATCCCTTTACGGACAGACAGTAAACAGTGCATGCGGTATCAGTCTGGGCCTTAGCCCTATACAGTAACAGTATGGGCCTAAGCCCAATATAGTATCAGTGCCAATATGCAACCCATCCCAAATCCATCCGACACACCACTTGTACCAACCAATACACCATGTGGGGATTTAAATCGACCCACCCAACCAGCACACTAATATCGTAGCAAAGTTGCCAATAATAATAACGCAACGTAGCTGCCAGTAATAGTAGTGTGGCAAAGCCACCAGTATCAGTAATTGTGGCGTAAGCACTAGTAACAGTGAATGTGACATAGTCACCAGTACAGTACTTCCTCCATATCACAATCCCAACCCCATACAGTATGTCATGTCATGAATATCACGTATATGCAAGGTCATACTCAGTACAATCATATATGTAAATCATAAGCACATCCATCATGCAGAACATAAGGGCATAATTGTTATTTTACCGTATAGGTACATTATGGTCATTTTACCCATCAGGGGTATTATGGTCATTTTACCTATTTTAATGTTTCAGCTTAGATATCGACCTTACCAAAGGTCTACATTCACCTCAAGCGACCCAGATAACCTAAATGATCACTACAGTGTAAATGGGCTGAAGGTCTATGCTCGGCCCAAGTGGGCCCACACGCTCCTGTAGCCCATTTAGCCTGAATTCAGATACGGCTATGTGACCTACATGGCCTAGTCCATTAATTATCACTTACCGTGGATTTAATCTGTGTGGTGCCCGCGAGCCTATTGGGCCCATACGGTCTATTTTAGCACAACATGGCCCATAACAGCCCAAGCCCACGAGAATACTGATGGCAGTCTCTACAGTCTGTCGCCCAAGCCAAGTGGGCTCGATTTACCACACGAGCGTTCACACACTCGTGAGGCCTCAAATGCCAAAGTTTCAGATTTTCAGCTTTTCAGCTTTTACCGACTTGTAGTTAACCATGGCGGTGTGATTACACACCTATTCTGATTTCCTGACAGTAATGATTCACGGCGTATAGTTACACACCTGTTATGGATTGTAGTTGAACCGCTTCCAAGATTAAGCACCAATGATAACAATAACCCCATCAATAGTCTTAGCCCCTTATTAATCTATCACCAAAATATTAAAAATGTTTTAACAAATTAATGCTACTTACCAGTCAACAACTGCAACCACTTCCAGCCCCTAAAACCCCGTACTCTTTTTAATGCTATAACCTTCACAAGAATAGTTAATCGACTTATAAGAATCCACAATCCCAAAAGAATACATGAATGCTACGCTAAAAGCACTTACCATAAATCGAAAGATCCCTTGCAGAAGAAAAGTAATCGGCCTACACCCTGGTTATGGAAAATGAATCCCCAACATCATTCGAACGAGAAGTAAAGGTGTTAGATGAACTTATTCTTATGGTAAACAAAAAGAAAACAGCCTTCCAGCCCACGAGATACCAAAAATCGAGCATAGAAAAAGAAGCCACCCAAGTTCGGCTAGAGTAACCAATTACCCAAAAATCGAAGAGATGAAGCAACGATTTAGGAATGTAGAGTATTCGGCTTCCTTGAAAAGAAAAGAAACAATGAAAGGGCAAGAAGTAGTTGTGTTCGGCTTAATTAATCTTTAGAAACAAAAGAAGAAATATTGAAGACAAGAGAGTAATAGGTTTGGCTAGAAAGAAAAGAATAGGTAGTCGATATTCGACCAATGAGTGATTCGACAGCTTTAGAAACAAAGAAGAGAAGAAAAAGGTTTGAATAAAACAACACAAGACTTTCGGTATGTTGACACAAGAGACTTGCCCTAATCAAATCCTGAAGAAACACAAGTGATAGCCAATGAAGTCGGTACTAGAGAGAAAAAATTTTAAAAACGGAGAACTCCAAAATGCCTAAAAGGTAATACGACCACTACTCAATACCATTTGCTGAAAATGCACACCCCCAAACCCCTTGGCCGAATTTTGCACCCTCCAGCTGCCCATTTCGGCTACAACTCTTCCCAACTCAAACTCCTTGAAAATTTCCTTGATTCTCTCCCCTTATCTCTCCTTGATATTCTCCACAACCATCCACAAGACCAATTCAAACTTCCCATCACCAGAGTTCAGATCCAACACTAACTCTTGCCATCCCCTGGTGGCAAAATAGAAACTCCTTGCTTGCCATGGAATTCGTACCCTTGCTCACACAACAACCATGACACGCCACCAGCACTAGACCATAAGCTCACTTGTGTCATAAAATTACACACACTCAAACATAGGCCTTAACTGCTAACTGCCAATTTCACTTAAGAGCAAATCTAAAAATTCTACCAAGGCCTAGACTCGAACCCAGGCTTCTCAAACACACCCAAACCATTAAGCCAGTAAAGCAAACATGAAATTTGTGTCAAAACATGCAAAATTATAGACCCTAAATTTTTGAGGCGTTACAAAATCTGAGATTGTAAAATTATTTTAATATTATTTTTGGTGTTTACATCATGTAAAATGCAAAAGTTGCATTCTATACAGTAAAGGTGTATATTTGCTATGGCTTATTAAATTTGAGGTCCGTATGTTGTAAATAGACCATTTTTAGTGGAGATGGACATAAATGGCCATGTATTTGATGATTAAATGATTTATTAATCAAGGGTAAAATGGTAAACTAATTATTAAGTTAGAATAAATAAAAGAAAAACAATTTAAAGCTTATATTATCATATTTTTGAACCAAAAATAGAAGAAATAAGAAAACATTTTCATGTTTTAGGGTTCGGCCATATTAATGCTCAATTGAAGGTTTGTTTTTGTTCCGTTTTCGATGATTTCTATGTTTTTGTGATTGTTACTTTGAATACCAGCTAGCCCGTACCCTAATTTCTAAAATTGTTGATAATTTTATGAAGTTCCATTGTTGAATTTATGTGCTTTGTGATGGTTAATGATAGATTATGAAGGTTTATTAATAGATGTACAAGTTTTGTTAAGTGATTTTTGACAAAAATGTCAATTAAGGATTAAAGTGTGAAAAGTATAAAATGTGTGAAATATTTACAAATATGGGCTGTTTTATAGTCTATAAAAATTTAGTTAGCTTGGGTGTACTTGAAATTGTTGAATTTTGTGTATTTGTGAAATAGGGACTAAATTGTAAGAAATGTGAAAGTTTAGGGCTAAAATGCAAAAGTGCCTAAATATGTGTTTGTGGACTAAATTGAATGTGTTAATGAATAAAAGAGTTAATTTTGAATGTATATAGATCAAGAATGAAAGAAAACAGATTTAGATAGGGGAAAATCGAAAGTTGACGAATAGTCATTTCAGTCCGTTTATCCCGAATACGAGGTAAGCTCATATGCAAATAAATGTCTTTAAGTGAATTACATGTGTTTACTTTTCATGTAAATGTTATAAATGTTGAACGAGCACTTACGAGCAAGAATCGACAAAGTTATGATATCTGAAAGTACCGTACAAACCTTAGGAATAGCATAGGATACGAAAGTCATGACATTAGGTTACCGAAATGTGATTACATGTAAGACCATGTCTGGGACATTGGAATTGTATTGAGATTATGTGTAAGACCATGTCTGAGACATTGGCATTGTTAATCAATTTCGTGTAAGACCTTGTTTGGGACAGTGGCATCGATATGTGATAACATGTAAGACCATATCTGGGATATGGCATTGTACGAGCTATATATGTTTTCCGAGTATCCTTAATGATGTCAAACAGTTCAATGGGCAAAGTCAAGTTGAGAAAGATTATGTGAATGAGCTAAGTGACTCAGGTACGTATGAGATTCATACGGGTATTGAGAAGTGAAGTAAATGATGAATTTGATTATGATATTGAACATGTATTGAATGAGAAAGGTTTTTGAAATTGTGTGTGATTAGTTATGTTTAGCATATTTGAATTGCTATACAAATATACATGTGATGAAATTATTTGTATATGGCTTACTAAGCTTTTAAAGCTTACTTTGTGTGTTCTTTCCATGTTTTATAGATTATCGAAGCTAGCTCGAACTCAGGGATCGTTGGGAAATGTAATCACACCATCAATCATCTTGTTGGTACTTTTGGGAGCTTTGTATATATGGTATATGGCAGGTATAGGCTAGTGTCATCTTGGTATGTTTTGGGTTATAATATTAGCCATGAGATTTGGCTTGAAAATGTTGGTATGTATGGCCATTTAAGTTGGCTTGATTTATATGTGTTGACAAGTGATATATGTGATGTATGTATTGCCTTATGTTATGACATTCTTGCTATGGTGATTTGGTTGCTCAAGTATCTATTTGTTATTTGGTGAGTTAATACTTGAAAGATGATATGTTCTGGCTTGAGTGTAAGATGTTGAAATAATATGTTTTGTGATATAAAATAGGTGATAAGATAATGAGTTAATTGAAATGCCCCAAAAATTTAGGTGTTTATTTTGTATGTTGTGTTGCATAAATGTATGCTTGCTTCAGTGGTTGAGTGTCCTCGGGACTGTGGGAGAGGTCTAGAGTTCAAGCCTTGGCTTGAACAAAATTTTGACTTTGGCTTGAATAAACTCTGTCTCCTGTTAGTAAGTTTCTTAAAAAAATGTGGGAAGGATGTGTCATAAAAAGCCTGCTAGCCAAGCGGTAAGTGGCATGTGGAATGTGCAAGAGGTCCAAGGTTCGAATCCCTGCTTGTGCATATAAAGATTATTTTTACTGATGGCCAATGGAGGAGGTTATGTTTGATCGAAACTCTGCTTGGTTGAGTAGAGTTTGAACTTTTTAGTTGAGGAGATGATGGGGGAGTGATTTGAGGAGGAAAATGGGGATGTGGATAAAGGAGTGATTAGGTGAGGGATTTGTGGAGAGATTTTCGGAGAAAATTAAGGGAAGTTCAGGGGTGTGTGAGTAGTGTGCCGAATGTGGGAACTTCATTGTACCAATTCGGTCATAGGCTTTTGGGGTTGCCGAAATTGTGTTTTTGTTTTGTTTTCCTTTTCGTCAGCATTCTCTTTTGGTTCTTCATTGCATTTTTATGCTTTGAGGCCGAATTAACCATTTGGTAATACCCTCTTTTTCTTCTCCTAGCCCTAGCTGAATACCCTTTCTCTTCTCATCTTTACTCTTTTGGTTTAAGCGACTTTCTCCCATTGCTTAACCCGAACATTGTCGACCTTTCCCTCATCTTTTTCTGTTGGTTCTATAGTTATTGTCTACTTTTTTTCTCCATCAGATCGGTTTGTTATCACCTCTCTTTAGCTAGGATTCTAGCCAAATACTAATGCACCCTCTAATCTTCTGTTAATATCTTCCCTTCCCTGCTTTTCGCTGCGAGGGGCACGTTTCTACCACTTTTCACTAAGCGTTCTTTCAGCTTTCATGGTATGCAAGGTGACTGTTCTTTTCTCCAAGGTGATCCTGCGTTTTTGGTAGGTCTCTGTTTGGGTTCTACTTTTCGGCCCTCGCTTACTTTCCCTCTCTATTGTTTTAATCTGGTAGCTAACCCCCTTTTGTATTGCCGATTTATTAAGAGGGTTTGGTGAGCAATCATACACAACAGTTGAGAGGGTCTAATCAGTATTGTTCTTTCAAGGTGAGTACCTAACATTTTGGGGGTTGGGCATTAAAGAGGAGGCTGTTTTATGTAGTTGCCAATCGGCTAATGGGATGTCTTGAATGACTGTAGGATTGTTACTCGTGGACTTCTAACACCTTCCGCTCGGTTTTGCAAACAGGTGTGTAATCACACTGCAAATATTGTTAATCGGTAAAAGTTGAAAAACATGTTCATAGATGCTACACGAGCGTGCGCTCGCTCGTGTGGTGAACTGAATGCATAAACACGTGCGTTTGACAATAGAGGCCACCATGAGCAATCTCATGGGCTTAGGCTGTTTTGGGCCACGTTGGGTCGAAATGGGCTGTGTTGGCCTACGGGTTCGTGGGCCCTGCACGGGTAGACCGCATAGATGTGTAGAGACTTTTGGGCCAGGCTATGTAGTTTGCACGACCAAGGCCATTATTTGGGCTTATTGTGCCGCACGAGTATGTGGGCTCTCATGGGTCGTGTTATGGGCTTTGGGCCCATTTCCACTGTTTGATTGTTTAGTTTGCACGAGTCACTCGAGATGACTGTGGACCTATTGCAGGGTCAGTAAATACATTTAGACCCCATACTGATGAAATGACTGTATACCCCTAAGAGGTAAAATGACTGATATACCCCTAAGATATATTTGACTGTATTCGAGCATGATATTTTGCATACACGTATTATATTATGACATGACATGATGCATGGGGGTGGGATTGATATATTTGGAGGAAGTGTACTGTACTGGCAGCTCTGCTGCAAATACTGTTTAGTGCCGCAACAGATGCTATATTCTGGAGTGTAGGGATGTGTGGGTTGATTTTATCCCCACATAGAGTGTAGGTCTGGACGGAGTGGAGTGTAGAGGATGGATGTGTAGGACCTCTGTGTGCATCTCTAATACTGTATTGAATTGGGCTAAGGCCCACACTGATACTATTACTGTAATGGGGTAAGGCCCACACTGTTATTGCCACTGATATGGGCTTAGGTGTAACATCCTGATTTTTGGGTTTCTCGTAATTTCTGAGAATTTGGTAAAGTTTCTAAAATTTGGTATTGGGTAGTGAAAATTCATAGTTGGAATATGTAAATGGGCTTATGGAAGGCCCATGTGATGACCAAAACCCGGAAGAATTTTTGAACATTGGACTTAAGGAGTTAGGGGCTTTGGGTAGATGGCTTTATTAAAAGTTGTGGGTAAAATGTATCACAAAAAGGAGCCCCTGGCAAAGTGGCTAAGTGATGCCACTAAGGAGCTAAAAAGGTGGCGTGTAATTGGTTGGGGGGAAGCCTGGGTTCGATTCTCTGTGATGGCAAATGTGATGTTATATTTTTATGCCTTGTGCATGCAGAAGTTTGAAACCGAATGGAACTCTGTTGGAGAGAGTTTGAATAGTTGAATGCTTAAATTAAGGAGCGATAAGGGGAGAGATTTTAGGGATTTGAAAGAGAGATTAGAGTTGGCCGAATAGAGGGGATTAGGGAGGAGAAATCGGCTAGGGGGATTTTGAGGGTAGTATTTCGGCATTAGGCTATAGTTGTGCCGATTTTCCTCTGTTTGAGCACCATAGAACCATTCTTTTCTTTTTAGTTTCTTCTCTAACCGAAACTTCCACCCTTCCCATTCATCTTTCTTTCTTTTCTTCTCCAAAACCAGTCTACTATTCCTTTCTTCCCATCTACTACTCCCTTTCTTATCTCCACTTTTTCCGAAAAGCCACGAAAGTCGAAACATGTGAAACTTGGTGGTGCCGACTTCTTATTGACCAGTAACCTTATTTTCCCTTCATTTTTTGGTGGCCAATTTCTTCATCTGCTAAGCTTTAAGCGGTTCAAGAAGGAAGACTGTGGTAAGTATTCATACTCCAATTGATTCAGTAGTATAATTGTTGACAAAAGCTGAAACTCCCTATAGCTTAGGGGGGCTGTCGATTTGAGATATAGGCCTTATTGGGCTTCTTCATTTGATTTTTATGTTTTGTATAGTGGAATAGATAACTTTGGAGGTGCAGCAAGGCTTGGAGTGTCAGTGTTGGATAAGCTTGAACCATATCGTCAGACTCTGTGAAGGTAAGTGAACTATGGCCATTAGGGGTTCTCTAGCCGATTTTGGTAAGGCAAGATGTGGGATGATTGGCATGAATTGTAGACTAATAATGGTGGTGAATAATTGTTAGTTGCCGTGGGAGACTTCATTGGTGAATGTCACAAAACAGGTGTGTAACGAACCCTCTTTCGTAGCTTAACTCGATTTTTGCCGAAAAGCCAAAAAGCTAAAAATTTTGGCATTTCGAGGACTTGTGAGCATGCGAACGCTCATAGGCTAGGTATATTCGCTAAGTTTGATGATCGGTATCATTGGAACAGGTAAGAGCATGATTTTTCGGCATCATGATAAGTTGGGCCTCGAGGGGCTGTAATCAAGCCCAATGGGCTTCTGGGCCCATTTGGGTAAATTTGGTAGAAAATGGAATCCAGATAAATTGCACATTAAGACAGTTAATACCGTTATGGAATATAGACTAAATGGGCCTAGATGACGAAATCGGCTAAGTGGGGCCCTTAAGGGGATTTTGGCCCAGTGACTCGGTTTTGCTAAAATGAGCTAGAATCGCTGTTTAAACACTTGAAATTGTTGATAACTGATAATGATCATGGGAAACCCTAAGAAATGATAGAATAATGAACTTACCCTTATAATATGAAAAATGACCATTTTACCCCTAGGTGAAAATGACCATTATACCCCTAGTGTTATGTTATAATTAAGATGCATGCGATATTGTTTTGTACATGACATGCCATGATATGCACATGATATGCCATGATATATTCATATATGCATGGGTTGGGCTTATATGAACGGAGAAAGTGCTAAAAGGGCTTTACCCCAGTTTATCGAAAAGGGCTTTGCCCCAGTTAATTAAAGAGGCTAGGCCTCCAGTTATATGATAAAGCAGCTATGCTGCCAGGGGAGAGTTTGGTTGGGTGGGTTGAGATATTCCCCACATGGAGAACTTGGTTGGTACGGGTGGAGAGTAGCGGTTGAGGGATTGAATAGTCTCCCCAAATGGGCTTGCATATGTTCATTGATATTGCATGTGTTATTAAAATGGGCCTATGGGCCATACCGTATATAGTAAAGGCTTTGGCCCCATGATATGAATTATGAAAAGGCTTCAACCCAGTGAGTTTATATATGAACAAGGGTTAAGGCCCAGTAACCGTTAAACGAAAGGCTTCGGCCTAGTAACATGATTAATGAGAAGGCTTCGGCCCATTATGCTTGTGTTGATTTGGGCTCTGAAAGGGGCTTGTTGCACACTGAGTTTCCAAACTCACCCCCCATTTCTTTAACCTTGCAGGTGAGCCTTGATGCGGGAACTTGGAGCCGGAGGGGATTCAAAGTGGCCATGATGATCGTTTTTGAACTTTGAAATCAGTAAACGGTTTTATATTATAGTATTATCTTAACTGTTAACATTATTTGTTTTGGGGTTGTAATAAGGCCATTTTAACTATTATTCTGGAATTATTTTTATTTTTAATAACTCTATGTTTTTCTGATAATAAATCAAAATGGGTTAGACTTAGGGCGCGTTTTCAAAATGATACTCGTTTTCAAAATAATGTAATGATACAATTAATCGGTTTATAAAAAATATCTACTTGAATGAACTTCAACTCGTTTATCAGAGTGTGGCAATGGTTGTGGGCATGTCTAGGATTGGATCCAATCGAGAGCTTGGTACTTAAGCAGCCTTCATGGCTCACCTCCTCTGTTTCGGATACCAACCTGGTGCACGGCTTCCATTCACTTTGTTAACTTAGCAAAAGACGAACTTTTTAAACACTAAAATGAATCATGGGTTTTTAAAACTTCAATGAGACACGTCGGATTCGGCCATGACGTCTGGGCCGGGTTTGGAGTGTTACATTAGGCCCTGACTGTTTTACACTGCATGATTTACTATTTGATAAATAAGGATTACATACTGAGTTTTCGTAACTCACCCTACTGCTTGTCTGTGCAGGTAAACCTTAGGCGAGTCGGTGCTGCAAAGGACTCGGGGATGGCCACACCATTGTTTACGCTTTCGTATTTGACTTTTAAATAAAAGTAGTTTATTTGGGTAATTTTATGTAATGAGGCCACTTTAAGTTTCTATTTTTATTTGGGGATTTATTAATGTTGGTTTATTTCTATTAACAGTAGGACTCAGGTTTTCAAAAGATAAATGATTTTCAACTACCATGCTACGTAACTCATTTTGAAAGCTTCCACAATCAAACATTGTTTTTAAAGTGTAATAACAATTTAATGTTACATATGTTCTACTAAACCAACCTATGTTCTAACAATAAACAAAACATGTTAACTACTCTTAAAAACCGCAATGATGTTTTAATATAAAACAAACTTTACAATGAAACTACGCTTTTCAAAACACACTCCATTGTGATGATTTTGGCTTAATGATTTGGTATATTTGAATATGGAAATTGAGAGGTTGAAATGGTTGTGAATAAATGGCATGATATGAGTCTTAATTGACATGTTTTTGGTTACTTAAAGATGTATTAAAATGGTGGTATTTTGGTAAAGGGTAGAAAATGGGCTTTGCAAATGACCTATTTTTGTCCACACGGGTAGAGACACGGGCATGTGTCACATCTGTGTATGACACACGGTCATGATACACAGCCGTGTGTCCCTTGAGGTAGCCTTTCAAGTTTAAGTTAGTCTTGTGCATGGCCTAGACACACAGGCGTGTTTGATGGCCATGTGGGGTACACAGTCTTGGCATATGGGCGTGTGTGGCCATTTTGAAAGGTACACGGGTTTGACACATGGGCGTGTGGTCGACCGTGTTGTACAAGTAAGTTTGTATGCCTTGTGTTCACACAGTCTGTGACACGGGCATGTCTTGTGGCCGTGTGAGGCACACGGCCTGTTCACACGGCCTGTGACCCTTATATATTTGAAAATTTTCTAAGTTTTCCAAAGTCTGCATATGCGATTGGCTTATTCTCGAACCTTCTTTAAAGCATGTTTAAGGCCTCGTAGGCCCTTTTAAGGGACGATGTGGTTATGTATGATTGATGTTTATATGGAAATACTTAATGTATGTTAAATGTATACTTTTGTGTTGTGATTGATTGGTAATACCTCGTAGCCCTATTCCGGCGATGGATACAGGTTAGGGCTGTTATAGGTTCAGGGTTAAGGTGTTCACGGGTAGGCCATACCAATTTTGGGTTAATTCCTACCTTAATGACTTCCTAAGGTTGTGAGAACTAAGGTTTAGGTTCTTCCTTTCCTGAATAGTTGATTCATTTAGAAACCCTTACAAAAAGGTTAATCAATCATATGTCTACTAACTAATATCCCATAAGAGGATTAGTTCCTTATAGATCTAATAAACAATATAAACTTGATAGAAAGAATAAACATGAAGAATAATTCAAGAGAATAAAGGTTAGAAGAAGCTTGATTTCTATTTAGAATTAAGCATCGAATCATCATAGAGTTTGATTGTGTTTAGCAAATTTAATCTCCCCACAATAGCAAATAATAAGAACTAAAGTAAAATTTAAAGCCTAAGAAAAGGGAAAAACTAAAGACTAAATCTAATGAGATAATTATACAATATTAAAGTTGTCTATAACATGTGCTAAATGAGCCTATTTATAGACTTTAGAATGGCCGCCATTCTTAACTCTAGGTTAGATGTCGTCCTCGTGCTTAAATTTGATTGTGTGGACCAAAATGCCCTTGACTCAATTATTTTTTGTACAGAGGTGATATCGTGACACACCAGGTCCTGTGTCGTGACATCGGGGCTAGTATACTCATCTACATGTTATCTTCAGGGGTGAGTTATGACACCCTCATGTTGTGTCGCGACATCGAAGGTAGTCTTGGAATTATTCTATGTTGCTCCTTATGTTGCAACATCCAATGTGACGTGTTGCAACATAGCGACCAATATCGAGTTATTTCTCCTTATTTCTCCTTCTCTCATCTTCCATATTTCTCCTCTATAGGATATTTGAGCAACATTTAGTAATTACGGCTAGCTCACAAGATTTTGTGCAATAATAAATGAGATTTTCTATAGTTGTGATTTTGTCACTTTTTTTTCTTTTTTTATGTCCTTGCTCTTCTCATTTTCTTTTTGAATTTTCCTTCTTGTACCTTGACTGCCTCCGGACGTACTAACATCTAGAGTGTGAATACTACTATAAAATATATGGAATTGAGGCAGTTTCTGCAAGTATACAAGTCAAGGTGTAATATAGTTTGTTACAACAAAACACTTGGTAACTCTTCTGAGGATCGTACCCAAGGGAGGCGAGTACTAAATTAATTCTAACCTGAACACTAATAGATCTAATTAGTATTTTAAAGAAACTATATTACGAATAAACATAAATAAAGCATTTTTAGAATGATAAAAATAAAATAACATAAAAAGATAAAAATTCAAGAGACTAAAGAGTAGAGTAAATCAAATCTTGATTATGGGTGATTAGCTTGCTTCGGAACTCTCTATCAACTGCCTGTTCGGGTTCTTTGTCAATTAACTAGTTGTTACCCTAGGGTCTTCCGATCTTCCACTAACATAACAAGTCAGCAAGGACTACTCATCTGTCGACCTCATAGTCCGGACTGGTTTGGGGTGAAGGTGTTCATGGATAGGCCATACCAATTTTGGGTTAATTTCTACCTTGATGGCTTCTTAGAGTTGTCAGGCCTAGGGTTTGTTTCACATTTTTCCTTTCCCAAATAGTTAATCCGTTGAGTGAGCTTACAAAATAGTTAATAGATTATACCTCCATAAAAGGGATTAGTTCCTAATGGATTCCATATACAATATAAGATCAATATAAAGAGCAAACATGTTAAATAAATTACCAATACAGAGTTTACGAAAGAGCCTGATTGTATTAAGAATTGATTGCATATCCATAAATTTTGACGATCTCCCAAAATTAAATATCTTGAAGACAAAGAACAACTGAAAATAAATTCTAAAAACCTAAGAAAGAAAGGGAACTAAACTAAAATTAAAAGACTAATTCTAAATTCAATGAATGATCCTATAACATGTGCCAAAAGGGCCTATTTATAGATTGTAGGTGGCCGTTGTCCTTAACCCTAGGTTAGCTGACATTCTCAAGCTTTAAGTTTGATTGTGTAGACCAAAATGCCGCTGTTTCATGTTTATCTTCCATCCAGAGTCGATGTCGTGACGCACCAGGACTTGTTTTGGTACATAGTAGCCAGTGTACTCCTCCTGTGATATCTTCTGGGGTATGTTGTGACACCATTAGTCAGTGTCGTGACCTAGAAGGTAGTTTCATGATTTCTCCATTCTGCTCCCTATGTTGTGACATCGGGTATTCAGTGTTACGACAGAGAAACTTTAAGAAAACATAATTAAAATTAATAAAACACTTGTCTATTACACCTTCTAGTAGTCTCCTACACACTTATACAGTTCATGAACTCACCCTTAGACCTCATTCGGCCTGTAGGGTCAATAAAAGACTCAATTTTAACATTTTATTAACTATATGGAAACTTTAAGAAAACATAATTAAAATTAATAAAATGCTTTTCTTCAAGCTCTTAAAGTGTGAAAATTAGTTCAATCTGCTACACCGAATTACGATAGATCACTCCTATAAGCTAACCTATAATCGCTATACTCCACTGATCAGTCCTATTGCTCTGTTTTTCATTATCATTTTTATCTTGGGTTTTGTATAGAGGTTCATCAAGAATGGTTTTCTGGCTCAAAATAGGTACTAAAGATGAATAAATAGGGTTAGTTTTTTTGGCTCTAGGTGGACACCAAACAATGCCTTAGGTCATCTCTAGGTATCTCAATATTCACAAGTTTATTCAACAAAAGAATAAAAAAATCAACAATTTATCATTCATACTAGCATGCTCGTTTCCTTGTATTCGCTATATCATTTGGTAATTTTGATTGCTTAATACCTATTTATAGTGTAATATATAGAACTTAATACTCTAATAATAAAAAATTTAAAATCACCTATCATCATGCCAAATTTACCATGAATACAATTAACCTATGTACTTGCTCCTAACCAATCATTTCTATTTCTATAGGCTCAAGCACAATAACGAGGAAAACCAAAGAAAAGCATAAAAATTTAAAACAAAATTTCTTTGTTACCTCCATACTTTATATAACACATTGCCCTCAATGTGTAGCCCTGTAAAAGGTAAGGAAAGAAGTTACCCGATTGGCCGTGATAGTGTCATTGGCAATTGGTGGGTGCTTTCTCCTTTAATCACTAAAAGCTAAAAATCATTTTGTTTTTTCCATATGGGGTTGCTACATAGAAAATTTAAACACAAAACAATTACTAATCTACTATTACTCCTACTTCTAACAAAACAAAAAATTAAAAATCATCAAAAAATTAGCATAGTCTTTTAAAACAAAAATTAAATTTCAATTTCAATCTTCATTAGAATCATTAAAATGAGACGAATGCCTATTTGACATCAGTGCTTTCCCTTTTCCTGTGCCATATCTTTGGTGGGCACTCCTACCCATCGAAGGTGCATTGTGGGTTGAACTTTGGATGATAGGCCTTTTTGATGTAAAATATTACAGTTGGAATGTCGCCTCTTAGTCATCTTCGTCTCTCGGGAGGTCTTGTTCACCCTCTTCCTTAGAGGTTGCCTCCTTCACTTTAGGTCCATAATGTGTTTGTGTTTGGTTGAACTTATCTATGCTTCCACTTGCCCTTCCTTAAGCTTTCGATTTCTGTTTTTGTTTGAGTGAAACCGAAACATCCATCTTTTTTTCCTCCTTTGGTTCCAATTCATAGTTTGCTTTCTTTGAAGCACAACATATTGCGTATACAATAAATCGCCAATTATACTTCTTGTTAGCTTCATGAATTGTTAATTTTCGCTCATCAAATCTTTTTCCCTCAGACACAGTTCTGTCACCAAGTAGGGAAAGAAGATTTTGAATTTTTGGCTATTTGCATATCCCTTCATTTCATGGTAAATCCACCTGCCCATACATATTTTCTTGCACTACAAAATGCCATACAACAGAATAGCTCGAAAAGTATTAATGTTAGAAATATTTAATATGGGTCCAATTCTAGTGCCTATGAACTGGATTCACATTTTTGCTACCGGAAACATTATTACTTGATTGAAATTAGTTGGTAAATCTGTATCCGACCTATAATTCCATATATCCTTACCCTAATTTAAATATTTGATGACATCTTCCATTTGTATGTTCTCGAATGTATTCAAATTAATGCTATCAAGGATGTCCTTATCATAATAAAGGACGTCATAAAACTTACATATCTCTCTAGGGGTAATTAGTATTTCCTTTTCTCTTACTGTTATAGTATCCCAGCTTTCACATTGTATTTTTTTTCATTTTCTAATCTAAAAGAGGTGTATAATTCTTGCACTATGGGTATAACTGCATTTTCTTTAGGAGTGACGTAGAATCGCTCCCAACTATGGTACCTGACTAAAGTCTATATCTCCTTGCAAAGAACCAGGAAGGGTTCAAACACTTGCTCTTGTATAAGTGGTCTTCGTTGTAACTTAAGAAAATACTTCTCGGCATTCAGGTTCTCAAATTTCTCAAGGTCCAAAACTACCGGAGTTTCTTGGACAGTCTCTTTTCTATTTCTTCTAGGAGGCATTTTCTAATGTGCAACTTTTAAGAAATGTAAGGAAAGTAATAAAAAATCAATAGAGCAGTAAAAAGAGTAAAGATATACTTAACCTTGATCTCCCTGCAATTGTTTCTGCCTCTCCTCCAAGTGCTTGATGATGTTTCTCCAAAATCTAGGCTTAGAAATCACAATGGAGGATTGAGTAGTTTAGGGTTTGGAGTGAAAAGAGGGTTTTAAAAGTGGAAAGGATTAGAGAGGTTTTAGTAGTTGAGAGGGGTTTAATAGTTAAGTGAAAGTGTTTTTAAGTTAAAATTAAAGATTTTAGGGTTAATAATCTGGTAAAATAATTGTTATGCCAGCGGGTTATGCAAACGGGTCGAGTCAACCTTGTAGAAAACTGCAACAATATTGCAACGCAAGGGTTTCATGTCATGATGTCCCTATCAGTATTCCAATGTAACGACGTTGGGGTTCGATGTCACGACACACCTTGAAATTTTGAAAACCTGGGTAGTCTTTCTTTTGTCTTGCGACATAGAGAGGTTATGTCGCGACGTCGAGGTTATCTCTTTGATTCTCTGGTTCTAGATGCGGTGTTGCGACACTGAAGTGTTGTGTTACAAAACTGACATTTTTCTATTTTTCCAAATTAACTAATTTTTAGAGTGCTTCTAGCTCGTGTTCGACCTATTTTTGATGTTCCTGTAAAATTTTAATTAATTCGTCGGGTAAAGATACAAAATTGTACAATAGGTTAAGGTTAAATCAAAATGTCAGGTTTTGCTGCTAGACTAATCTGTCAGCTTGGTTAATATGCACTTGGGCACTTCTAGTTTTTTTTTTTGTCAGTATTGGTGCAACACCCATCATGCCATTCTACTCTTTTTCGTTTATCTTGCTCTCTAAATTTACCCTTTTCACTTGCACTGATCACTGACAATTCTTTCCGTAAATTGTAACTAGTCACTTTTACAATCAAATAGTAACACAACCACCCTAACCTTCTTTTATAGTCTTTGTTCCACAATGGATTTGTGGTTTGTTGTTCATGATTTTTGTGCATAATGTTTTCAAATAATGTATCTAACAAGATTTGTATTATTTCCAATAATACTGTTTGATTGATGTCAGCCTTGTGAGCATAAATCCTATCAATGTATACTTGTTCAACCTTTGTCATCATCCGGAAGATCCCTAAATCATTGAACTTTTTGGATGTTTGATTAAAGATTAATGTCTTGCAAAAGAAATTCACGTTGAGTATATCCCCCAAAATTGCATGTTTTTCCTTGCTCATTTTCAGAAGTTTCCAATAGTTAAGATCGATTCATAATGTTTTGACTTAGTGCGTTGTTCTCATTGATAAAACTTATCATTGTTGGGAAAGTGAACCCAAATCTCAATTGATTCTTTTGTTCGTTTACCATTTCCTAAACTTGTTTTATAACTTCTTGTGATGTTATTTCTCCTGACCCGCTTGGATACTCTTTCATACGTAGGATTAGTTGGTTGTTTGAAGGTTCCCCCCTCTCACAAGTGTGCTCAGGTGAGTTCTACTCTTCATTCAGTTTTTAATTTTGGGTTTAAGAATTAGTAATTGTTGGTTCTCCTGGATCTCTCATTCCTCATAGACTCCTTATTCGTAGATGTCATTATCATATTCTAATTCCTTATCCAACCATATGTAATTGAAGTTATCCATGGTTTATGCCAAACTAATTTTTGTAGTTATTGTTGTGGGTATCACGAGAACGTTCATTAACATTTCTTAAAGAGTAGAGAAGTGTTAGTAAGTTTAACAAATAAATAAATAAACTAAAATTGTATCTATGATCTAAATATTTCGTAATTATTCTATCAACATACAAAAATTAGAATTAAATTAGTGACGTTGCCTCTCTAGCAACAACGCCAACAACTTGACCGTCTCCAGATGTACTAACGTCTAGAGTAGAAACCTTGAACAAAAGATATAAAAAGTGGTATCCGCAAGTGTGCGGGTCAGGTTGTAATATAGTTACAACGGAGCAGGTGAGTACTCCGAAGATCGTACCCTATGGAGGCGAGCATTAAATTAAATATAACCTAAACATGAATAGATCTAATTAGTACTTTAATTGGATTATATTACAAAGAATAAAAAGAACGATTTTACTACTAATAATAAAATAAAGTAAAGAAATAAATAAAACACGAGAAATCAAAGTGTAAAATATACCAAATCTAGTCATGAGTGATTAGCTCGCTTCAGTACTCATAATCAACTGTCACTTTAGGTTTTCTCGTTCAATCAATAGTCGATATCCCAACAGGGTCTTCTGATCTTCTTCTAGAATAACGAGTTAGCATGAACTACTTATCTCTCGACCTCACAGTCTAGACTGATTGAAGGTTAAGATGTTCATGGATAGGCCATACCAAATTTGGGTTAATTCCTACCTTTGACTTCCTAGGGTTGTCAGGCTTAAGGTTTAGGTTCTTCCTTTCATGAACAGCTAACCTGTTGAGAAACCCCTACAAAAAAATTAATTAATCATAATAAATAATTAATCATACTTACACTCGCTAATCCCCAGTAAGAGCATTAGTTCCTTATGGATTAAATCAACAATATAAACTTGATAGAAAGAACAAACATGAAGAATAATTGAAGAGAATAAAGTTTAGAAGATGTCTGATTTGTATTTAGAATTAAGCGTCAAATCCTCACATAGTTTGATTGTGTTTCACAAATTTGATCACCCTACAAATGTAAATAACAAGAACTGAAATAAAATCTAAAACGTAAGAAAAGGGAGAAACTAAGGAATAAATCTAAAGATATGAAAGCTGCCTATAACATGTGTTAAATGATCTTATTTATAGACTTTAAAGTGGTCGTCGTCCTTAACCCTAGGTTTGCTGCTATCCTCATGCCTAACATTTGATGGTGTAGACCAAAACACCTCTGGCTCGTAATTATTTCCTATAAAGAGGTGATGTTGCAATACACCAGGTCCTGTGTCACGACATTGAGGGTAGTATGCTCATCTTCAGGGTTGTGTCGTGACATCGTTAGGCTATGTTACAACGCTGAAGGCAATCTTGGCATTTTTCTATTCTACTCTCAATGTTGCGACATCTAATGGCCCGTGTTGCAACATAATAACCATTATCGAGTTAGTACGCCTTCTAATGTCTCTTGCACACTTACAAAATATATTAGCTCACCTTTAGGCCTCATTTGACCCTTAAGGTCAATAAAAGACTCAAATTAGACACTTTATTGAATTGAACTAAACTTATGAAAACATAATTAAAACTTAACTAAAATGCTTATTTTCAAGCTCCTAAATGCGAAAACTAGTTTAATCTACTACACCGAATTACGACAGATTAGTTACACTTGGCGTTAGGAATGAAACTTGACTTTAGCACAACATTCTACCCATAAATCGATGTGCAAACCGAAAGGACAATTTAAATTCTAGAAGACATGTTGAGAAGTTGTGTGATTGACTTCTGAGGTAGCTGGGAGGAATTTCTACTACTTGTCGAGTTTGCTTACAATAATAGTTATCAAACAAGTATAAAGATGGAATCATATGAAGCACTTTATGGGATAAAGTGTTGTACACCCTTATGTTGGAAAAAATCGAAAGAGAGAAAAATAATGATTCCTGAATGGGTTCAAGAAATAGAAGATAAATTTCAACTAATTCAAGAAGTATTAAAAACAACCTTAGATCGAAAAAAGTCCTATGCCGACCTAAAGAGAAATGATATTGAATTCCAAGTTAGTGAACAAGTCTTCTTAAAACTGTCGCTATAGAAAAATGTTCTAAAGTTTGAAAGAAATAGAAAATTAAGTCCTCGATCCATCGATCCTTATAGGGTACAAAAGCGAATCAACACAGTAGCTTATCAACTTGAACTACCTCCTAAGTTAGATCGAATCCACAGTGTGTTCCATGTGTCAATGTTATGACGCTATCGTTCTGATCCTTCCCATATCGTCCCCGTCAAAGAGATTGAGCTTCGACCAGACTTACCTTTTGAGGAAGAGCCAATTTTTATTATAGATATAGAGGTTAAAACTCTTAGAAGTAAAAAAATTCCTCTAGTTAAGGTTCTGTGGCAAAGCCATGGAACCAAAGAAGTGATGTGGGAACTCGAGGATTTGATTAGTAAAAAATATCCTCACTTGTTTTTTTAAGGTAAGTTAAAATTTGAGGGTGAATTTATTTAAAGGAGGGAGATTTGTCACATCTGAAAAATAGACTTGGAAAAAATAGGAATAAAATTTAGATTTTTATTTAGCATAAGGTAAGAAAACTTATAATGTCTTAAAAAGTTATTTTTGTTAAAAGATTGAAAATAATGAGTGCTAGTTTAGTGGCAAGGCCTAAGCTTATCCTTATGTCCCAAGTTCGAAAACCCTTGTCGCTATTCAACCAAAATATTTTATTTCCTTATTTTTACCCCATAAAAGTGCCAAATTTTCAAACTAGCCAAGTCAAAATTTGTTTTTTTAATTTAGTCCTTAAATTAAATTAACTCCAATTTTAAAATAATTCCTAATACTATTGCAATTAAGGAAAAATAGTTTATAAATAACCAAGTTTCTCAAACCCTAGATTTTAACCTAGAGAAATTTTCAAAGAAAATACTCTCAAACCCTATATTTTAACCCTATATTCAAAACTATGTAGGAATAAGTATGCGAGCTCTTTGAATAAATATGTGAACCCATAGTGTAACTTCCCAAATATGTGATTTTTGAATGTGTATGATTGTCCATAAACTTGATTTGGTATGATGGTTAAGTGTTTAGGATGTGTGCATTGGGTTCCATGTTTGACTCCTTATTTTTGGATTTTTCTCCTAAATATTGGCTTAATGTTAAGTTTGAGTCCAGAGCTTATCTTTTATTTTTCATCAATTTATGACAATAATGAGCCTAGTGGTTTAGTGACAAGGCTTTAGTTTACTCAATGGTCTTGAGTTCAAATCCTATATTGCGTAAGTGGGGAATCTTTTTGCTTAGGCTCTTATTAGTTATTAAGTTTAATTTAAACTCTATTAAATTTGGTGGGTGGGATTTGGATTAGATTTAACCTTTTTATTTGATTTAATTTTATTTTTATTATACTTCTAAGAATCCCTAAATTCTCTCCTATCCATAACCATTTACCCCCTCTCACTTGCACATTCTACCATCTTCCCTTGTTTGGTTTCTTTCCTTTGTTCTATGATTTTCTTTACCCTTCTTTTGGGTGGTTTCTTTTTCTTTTGTTTTGTTATTTTGGGTTTCTTTCTCCTTTGCTATTGCTTGAACATTGCCAACTGTTTAGTGTGTTTCTTGCGTGGATTACTACGATTGCTGTGTAACTGGTTACTCATCCTACTATTTTTCTTTGATATATTAGTTTTAGTTCGGTTCTTCAACAAGGAGGGTCTATATTTGTATAACTTTATTCGATGTTTTGATTGGTAATTTTTGTGATGTTCAATTAGGCGAAAGGTGTGAAAATCCTAACCTTATAGCGGAGTAGGTTCGATTTTTTAGTGTTGTTACGAGGAAGTAAATAATTGAATTTTGTTTTTGGGGGTTGAAAATTTGGTTTAAGGAGGTTATATTGCTTGAATATTGTGGGTTAATTCATTTCAATTGATGAACGAATGTAGGTTTCTTAAAGTTCCAGGAATGTGGTTAATCATATCTATGATCAGGTGTGTGAAACACCCCTTACCCGAGACCGTCGTCGGAGTCGAGCACGAGGTGTTACCTGACTTAACTTACTAATTAGGGACATAAAATTTGCTTTTAAAATTAATTTATTCACATTCATTCAATATTTCCCTAAAAAGGGCCCTCGAGACCCTAAAACGTGCAATTGAAACGGTTCGGGACTAAACCGGGAACATTAAAAATTTTCTGAATACTTAGACAAATCAAAACAATTGATTTCATTATTCCTTATAAAACTAACCACCTGCGTCATAGTCACTAAATAAATCATAACTCGAGCCAAAAAACTCAAAGTTTAAATTCGTAAATTTTCCCTGAAACTAGACTCATATATCTTCTTACTAATTTTTTTTTCCAAAATTTTTGGTCTAGCCAATTAGTATAGCTTATTAGTTAAAGTTTCCCCTGTTGCACTATTCAACTACTCTGACCTATCCTCACTGCAAATCAATTTTCTCCTTGTAAAGAATTCAAATAACCATACCATTGTTTCTCCTGAAAGTAGATTCACTAAGGAATCTGGAAATATAAACTATAACTTCTAATTCTTTTTGTACAATTTTTAGTGAATTTATAAAGAACAGGGGATTCAAAAATTGCTCTGACCCTATCTCACGAAAATTCAAATATCTCTTAATATACACTTCTTTTGCTTACTCTGTTTCTTTCATATGAAAATAGACTTAGTAAGCTTTAATTCTATATCTAATTCATCATATAATTCCATTTCTACTATTCTTGGTGATTTTTCAAGATCACGTCACTGCTGCTATTCAATACTGTTTTAATGCTAATTTCACATTTTCATGATTTCTTTGTATTAACTACCATTTAGGCATACATAACATCGAAACATGTTCTTCATTATCCATTTCAATAGTTAATCATTATCAAATATTTACATACCATTCTTTAGCCATATCATAAGGACATACACACAAAATGGCTAAGTCCCTATACATGCCATAAACTAGAATGTTTGTAAACGAAGATACCCATTTGGTAACTTGATAGTCG
Organism: Gossypium longicalyx; assembly: GCA_025698465.1. Lineage (NCBI taxonomy): Eukaryota > Viridiplantae > Streptophyta > Magnoliopsida > Malvales > Malvaceae > Gossypium > Gossypium longicalyx. The sequence continues at coordinate 67,773,311 of CM047004.1, read as the reverse complement.
ATAGTGTGAAGTGATCTCCGACGACCTCCAACCTGAGCTTGATTTTAAGTACTTTGAAACATGGGAAAGTGAAAGAAGTAAGCTTATAAAGCTTAGTAAGTTCACATGTAAAGTAATAAGCATTAGCAATCAATTTAGCTTACTATTATGCTGTCATAATTTGCTTAAATAATGTTTAGTTCTTACTTTCCCATCTTACTCATCGGTAACCTTACCAAAGGCTCAGAATACAAAAGGCACCTTACTTAATAGCTTGCTTACAGACCTGCAACATCTCACTTAACACATGAGTACTCTTTCATAATATAGGCATATTGCCAATCATGTCATAAAGTATTACAAGCATAACTGAAAACTCATCACTTACTTAATACTTGGTAATCTCAATTACTTACAATCTCAATATTAAATAAGCCTTAAATGCATACTTGTACTCTTTCTTCATGTTCTTACCTTATTGTTTCTTTGACTTACTCTTTGGATTACTTGGGAACCTTTTCCTTTTCAAACTTACCATTGCCATGTCTTGACATGGTCTTACCTAGTATCCTTGCCTTATGAACTCACCAATGCCATGCCTTGGCATGGTTTTACATGGGACCTTTGCCTTATAGTAACTCATCAATGCCATGTCTTGACATGGTCTTACATGATTTCCTTGCCTTATAGAACTTATCAATGCCATGCCTTGGCATGGTATTACATGATTTCCTTGCCTTATAGAACTTATCAATGCCATGCCTTGGCATGGTCTTACATGATATCCTTATCTTACCAAATGCCATCTTCAAAACATGGTCTTACATGGTATACTTATCTTAGTGCCAATGCCACATCTTGATGTGGTCTTACATGGAGTCCTTAATCAATACCGATGCCATGTCTTGACATGGTCTTACACAAGATCCTTGCCTTACCAATGCCATGTCTTGACATGGTCTTACATGGTATCCTTAACCGTCAATTCCTCCTTAAATGCCATGTTATGAACATGGAATTTTTCATCAATTCTTCCTTAATTGCCATGATACAACCATGGAATTTGAGATATCAATGCCTTGTCAAGTCATAGCTGAAACATACTTGCTCAAATTCTTAAGGTTAGTCGCATAACTCAATAATCACAATACTAGTAACAATAATTGCATAATAATAAAATGCTACTCAACTTACATACTTACATTCTCAATCTCATCATATCATCAACTTAACTTATTCTCATCAAACTAAGCTAATCAATACTTTCTTGTTATCATACAAAACCATAATACAAAATATGGTCTTATATATAAATTATACAAGTTCTCTTTCCAATATCGAATTATTATCGAACATTAATCATTATATTTGAAACTCAATACTAAAGTATTTGTGGCCAAAATATCAATATATCATTCAAATATGCATAATTAAATGCTTATTAAACATATGAACTTACCTCGATACCAAAATGACCATTTTACCAACTTTCTCGATTTTCGATTTTTCTCCCATTCTAGGTCCAAACCTCACTTTTCGGGATCTAAAACATCATATTTCACTTATTTAATGAATTTAATATTCAAAACATTCCCTAACTCAAACTTTGGAAAAATTACAATTTTGCCCCTAAACCTTTGCAGAATTACGATTTTGCCCCTAGGCTCAGAAATTAAAATTTATCCATTTTCTTATGTTTTGTGACATGCTGATAATTTTTTCCTTCTATGGAAACATCAAATTCTCACTCTAACATGTACTTATGAACATTAGGTATTTTTAACGATTATGTCGTTTTACCCGTTTTGACGTAAAATCGCTTAGCAAAAGTTGTTTAACACAATTTCAAGCTTCATATTCTACTATAAAACATAAAAATAAACACAGTTCACCTATGGGTATTTTTCCAAATATGAACCCTAGCATGAATTATTGCTAGAATAAGCTTAATCAAGTTACCAGGACTCCAAAAATGTAAAGAACATTAAAAACGGGGCTTGAAATCACTTACTATGGAGCTTGGAAAGCTTGGAAACCCTAACCATGGCTTCCACCATGCTATATTCGGCCTCCATGAAGAAGATGGACCAATGTTGGCTTTATTTTCCCTTTTTAATTCTTTTAATTACTAAATGACCAAAATGCCCTTAAAGGCTTTTCTTTCAAATTTGTCCTATTCATGGTCTAATTAATAAATAAGGACCTCCACTTTAAGAACCCATTTCAATTAAATCTCCTTTATTATCTAGAACACACATTTTGCTAATTTTACAATTTAGTCCTAATTATCAAATTAGGCACTTATACATAAAATTTCTTCACGAAATTTTTACACAATTATTCAATCAATGAATAAACCTTAAAACTTAATTGGAATATTTTTTTACCTCTGATTCGTGGTTTCTCAACCACTATTCCGTTTAAGCCCTATTTTCGGATGTTACATGAAACTTCCCAGTGACCACACGGCCATGTGAATTCTTGCAGCTCGTGTGGCTTGGTTGTGTGCAGCATGCGGCCGTGTAAAATGGTGTAGACCATGTGGACCACACGGGCTAGGTTTTTTGGGGCAATTTTAGGGCCCGATAGGGGATGTTTGAGGGACTCAAAATTTGGATCCAAAGATATTGAATTGGGCCAAAAAACTGTAAGTTTTAGTATGTAATTTCGTATGAATGAGGTTTTCAAGGTATAACAAGTAGGATAAGTTACAATTTAATTATATGCTATGATATGATCAACACGAAATATGTGTGTAGGAGTGGGATGTGTGATATGTGTGGGGTGGGTTATGTTATGATGGAGGAAGTGTTTATGGTAGTTCACACTACAAACATGGCAGTTAGATCGCATATTATATGTATGGCAACTCAGCTGCAAATATGTGAGTGGCACACCGCCACAATTGGCTGTGATTGGATGGACAGACTCATGTAGTCCTTTATGGTGTGATTGGTTGGTTGGAGATTATGAGCAGCGGATGGACATAAGACATGCTATGATATGATTTGATACGATATGACATCACATGATATGATAAGTAACTATGCTATGTTATATGATAAGCTGTGATAAAAAATGATATGATCTATATAATATGATAAGATATCATTTACATAAAAATTCGATATGATAAGAAATGTTATGATTTTTGTCATAACATGATTTGATTATAGTGTTCATATGCATTGTGATTTTGGCCCAAATCATACGCTGGGCTTTAAGCTCATGTTTTGTTTGCTTCATTTCAAGTAATCTTGTGACTTAGGATTGGATGGCAATTCCAGAGCTCGGGTTTCACATTTGGGTTTAGTTTCATGGATTTTTTTATGTTGTTTATTTTTGGACATTTCAGACTTTATTTTGGGTTTGTTGAAGTTTTGAACATTTTATGACCAGTTAAAGACACTTATCTTAAGATAACTAAAATGAATCTCAATTTTATAGATAATAAGTTTTATGGTTTTTTTGCTGCAGACTTAACCGTAAGTTTTTACCAAAAAAATTCGTACACGAATGTTTTATGTAAATTAAATTTGATTTTCATAACTGATCGGCTATTTAACATCACAACAATAATGTGTAAGCGTACACTGTCGATGCAAGTATAGTAGACAAATATGAGTCTGTCGGATATCGATCCCACGAGGATGGTTGTCTTTTGTCTATTAATGTCAGTGCAATAGATAGATAAAATGAGATAAATTGTGAAAGTAGTTGTCGAAGCAATAACTTGAAAATAATAAGATAAAATATAATAGTTCTAAATTGGGATCCCCAACGTGAATATTCAACAGAATGCTAAGTGCTCACAAGGTAAAAGGTATAGGTTATTTTCGATGCATTAAACTACAATGAATATCTTACCAAGCTTAAATTCTATATTTGATTTAAGACTTAAACATGCATATTAACCCTACCTTTTGATGCTGGAAATGGAACACTATTAAGAACAAGTGGATTAAATTCTCTAATCCTTAAGCAACTTCCGTTGTCATGCTTGATAGCTTGAACCGTCACTGCACCTTTTAATGTCAGTGACCACAATAACACTTCCATGCTAAAAACATTGAAACCCAAAGATTAAACCATAGAAGCAAGATTGAATAAAATAAAATTTAACCTAGAAATCATGTGTACTTCCATACTAACATAATAGAAAGTAATCACCAGCGTTTAGAGAACAAAAATAAAAGAAACAAGTGGAGAATACTATTCCTAGATAACTCGACTTGGATCTGTCTATTCCTCCTTGTGTCGCACTCAGGGCTCCTCGTCAAGAGCTGGTCTGCATCCTTTTCATGTCGGTTCACCCGTTAGAGCTTAAGTTCCATACCCGAAAGCTTCAAGTGGTAAGTTGAAGAAGATGAGCCAAAAAGCTCTCTCTCCTTTTTTTATTCTTTTTATATGAATATTTATATATTTTCCCAGAATAGCCCAGGTATTCTTTAATCAGAATCATGTTGCCTCTGTATGCACAAGTTAGTTGTACTAGACTGGACAGCTCATGCATTTTTGTTCCTATCTGGATAGCTGTCAGGTGCGGCGATAATTTTGGGCGCAATCTGAAATTACTCATGCAGCGACATCAGTACCAAAACATGGTAAAATTGAGGGAAAATAAGGTAAGATCCACTGAGTCATAAAATGTAAATGACCGAGCTGAAAATACTAAAATATGTGCTAAAGATAACTAAAAAGGAACAATTTAACCAATAAGTGGGGAGAAAACATATGTTCTCTCTAGTATTATCGCACCCCCAAACTTGAGTTTTTACTTGTCTTCAAGTAAAACAGAAATTGGCAATGCTATAGAAGAATTCACTAAGGTAAATAACCATTCTAGCAACTTTAATCACCTAAAATTCCAATGAATGATTCACGTTCAGATGACAGAATATTGCAGCAATAATACATAAGTATGTATGACTAAGATTGCATCTTCATCAAAACCAGCATCATGCTTCAAATCTTAAATTCTATATACCAATACAACATTTATTGTATATATATTTTTATATTTTTTTATCAAATAAATATAGATGAGCTCATCACATTACAAGCTTCCATTAATTTCACCTTTCCATTTCTTCAAGAGTCTTTTCTGTCGAACTATTGGAATCTCGATGGATGTTCCGGTAATATACACATGTGCAAAAGTACCCATTGGGGTACATAATAGAAAGGTACACCTTTGAGTCATACATTTTACTGTAGGATTACCAGTCTAGGCTAAATCCTATCCGTAGCATATGCTCTAAAGAGCTTAATATGGATTACCTATCCAGGCTAAATCCAATTTATAACCTAACTCAAGAGGGCTTACATTAGAATTACTCGTCCGAGTTAAATTCTATTTGCAACATATGTATTATTATTTTTCGACCCATCAAAATGACTGGGACTCGATAATTTGTCCATATTACACAACTTAAAACTATATCAATATGTATATATATCATCTCATACATAACAGCAAAATTATACAATTCAATTGAAATGTATTAACATACATTTTTAAGTTACACGAACTTACCTTGAAAATGGTTCGTTATTGAGTTTCTACTAATCCGAAACCTTTTGTTTTCCTTGATCTAATTTCGCGGTTGGTTTTTCCAGATCTATATGAAAAATTTTAACTATTAATCAATCACATTTCAATCACATTTGTGTTCTATTACGTCCTAGGCAAAATTACCTTGTTGCCCCTGTTCTTTTCAAAAATTTTGATTTTATCCCTAGGCTCGAAAAATGAAATTCAAGAAATTTAACCCTCTTTCCAAGCCTAGCTGACATTAATTTACTACATTTACAGCACTTACATCTCACAAAATTTAGAATATTCCATAGTTTACCACTATTTCATTTTAGTCCTTAAATCAAGTTTTCATCAAAAATTGCTTTGTAAAAGTTGTTTATCTATGAACAAACTTTCATTTTCTACCATGAATTTCTAATTTTCAACATATTCATCCTTGACCCAAATTTTATACCTTGATGAGTTTTCAAATTAATCCCCTAAATAGAGAGATTAGGTTATACCGATTCCAAAAATATAAAAATTATTAAAAACGGGACTTGATTTCATACCTTATTGAGCTTGAAAAGTTTTCATCCTCTCTCCTAGGGTTTCCATAGAAATTTTGGGGATAAAGATGAATAGAAAAGATTATAATTATTTTTAATTATTTGTTATGTTTTAATTTAGTAATTTCCAATTTAGTCCCTAGCTATTTCAAATTTTTCCATGGATAAGTCATTAAAAGATCTACTAACTACCCTTCAATGGTCTAATTACCATATATGGACCTTAAGTTTTGAATTCCATAGCTATTTGATACCTATAGCTACTAGAACCCAACTTTTGCATTTTATGCAATTTAGTCCTTTACCTAATTAACCACACAATCGATAAAATTTGCACATCGAAATTTTCATGTGACCTTCCTATCCTGATGCCAACAATAAAATAAAATAAGATAAATTTTTAAATTTTTTGCTTGGATTTTTGCCCCGAAACCATTGTTCTGATATCACCGAAAATGGGCTGTTGCAACTATCCCCCTTAAAAATTTTCGTCCTAAAAAATTCTTACTAGTGAAGAGGTTAGGGTATTGCTTCCTCATGGTATCCTCAGGCTCCTAAGTAGCTTCCTATATTTCATGTTATTTCTAGAGGACTTTTACCAAAGCCACCTTTTTATTTCTTATCTCTTTCATCTCATATTCTAGTATTTTAATCGGTTCCTCATCGTTAGTCATATCAGGCTGAATCTCAACTTCTTTTGGAGTAATAACCAGTGAAGGATCCAATCGATATCATCATAGCATGGACACATGACACATTATGAATTTTATTAAGCTTCGGAGGTAACGCTAACCGATATGCAACAGGCCCGATTCTTTCAATAATCTCATATGGCCCGATGAACTGTGAACTTAGTTTTCCTTTGCCTCCAAACTAGAGAACTTTCTTCCAAGGCAACACTTTCAGGAATACCTTGTCACCAACTTGAAATTCTATTTCTTTTCGTTTCAAATCATCGTAGGACTTTTGACGATTAGGTGTTGCTTTCAAACTGTCTCGAATTACCTTCACCTCTTCTTTGGTCTTTCGGATCAAGTCAACCCCATGTATCTTTTTCTTGCTTAACTCTGTCCAATACAATGGAATTCTACACTTTTGACCATACAGAGCCTCACATGGCGCCATTTTAATACTGGATTGATAACTGTTATTGTAAGCAAATTCAATCAAAGGCAAGTATTTTTCCCAGTTACCTCCAAATTCAAGTACACAACACCAAAGCATGTCCTCTAGAATCTATATCCCACGTTCAGATTGGCCATCTGTTTGAGGATGGAACGCAACACTAAAGTGTAAACGAGTGCCCATAGCTTCATACAACTTACTCCAAAATCGAGATGTAAATCGAGGGTCTTTATCTGAGATAATGGAGATTGGCACTCCGTGTAGCCTTACAATCTCAGAGACATATAATTCAGCCAATCTATCTAATGAAAAATCCATATGTACTGGGATAAAGTGTGCCGACTTCGTTAAACGATCGACAATTACCTAGACAACATCTTTCTTTTTCAGTGATAAAGGTAACCCCGTTACAAAATCCATAATAACTCTTTCCCATTTCTATTTCGGTATTGTAATTGGTTGCAATAATCTCGAAGGTACTTGATGTTCAAATTTTCACTTGGCGACATATCAAACACTTCGATACAAATTACGAAATATCCCGTTTCATTCCCGGCCACCAGTACATCCTTTTCAAGTGACTATACATCTTATTACTACCAGGATGGATAGACATGTTACCATTATGAGCTTCATTCAAAATCTTTTGTACTAGTTTTGAACTTTTCGATACACATACTCTTCCTCTGAATAATAAACAACCATCGGTCTTGATCTGAAATTCAGAGTCAGAAGTTGATTCACTTTGTTTCCGTTTTGCTTGCAACTTACTATCATTTTTCTGAGCTTCAGAGATCTATTGCAAAAATGTAGGTCTAACTTTCAACTCGGCTATGAGTAAACCATCATCAGATAAAGACAAGTGAGTGTTCAATGCCAGTAAGACAACCAAGGATTTTCAGCTCAACGCATCTGCCACTACATTAGCTTTCCCTGATGGCATTTGATAACGAGTTCATAATCTTTCAATAATTCCAACCATCTATGTTGTCTCAAATTTAGTTCATTATGTGTCATTAAATACTTCAGACTTTTGTGATCCATAAAGATATGACATTTTTCACCAAAAAGATAATGCTGCCATATTTTTAATGAAAAAATAATAGCTGCTAATTAAAAATCATGTACTGGGTAATTTCTTTCATGCGATTTTAGCTGTTTAGATGATTAAGCCACTACTTTACCATCTTGCATCAATACACATCCTAAACCATTCAAAGAGGCATTGCTATAAACTATAAATTCCTTACCTGATTCAGGTTGTACTAATACATGTGCTTCCGTCAATAAAGCTTTCAATTTATCAAAACTAGACTGGCATTTATCCGTCCACTCTAATTTCATTTTTTTTTGCAACAATCGAGTCATTGGAGAAGCTATCATTGAGAACCCTTTAACAAATCTTCGATAGTATCTTGCTAGTCCTAGAAAACTTCTAACTTCTGAAACATTCTTCGGTGGCTTCCAGCTTACAATAGCTGAAATTTTGTTCAGGTCCACCCTAATACCCTCTGCCGATGCAACATGTCCAAGGAAGCTAACTTCCCGTATCCAAAATTCACATTTACTAAATTTAGCATACAACTATTTCTCACACAGATTTTGCAAAATAATTCTCATATGATCAGCATGCTCATTCACATTCTGAGAGTAAACCAAAATATCATCAATAAAAACAACCACGAACCTATCCAGGTATGGTCTAAAAATTATGTTCATTAAATCCATAAATACTGTCGGGGCATTTTTTAATCTAAATGGCATCACCAAAAACTCATAATGCTTATATCCAATTATAAAAGCTGTCTTCGGCACATCTGAATTTTTTACAGATGGCTGATAGTAACCAGATCGTAGATCAATTTTCAAAAATACAGTGGCACCTCTTAATTGTTCAAACAAGTCATCTATATGAGGCAACGGGTATTTATTCTTGATTGTAACTTTATTGAGCTGTTTGTTATCGATGCATAATCTCAAATATCCATATTTCTTCTTTACAAACAATACCGGTGCACTCCATGGTGAAAAGCTAGGTCGAGCAAATCCTTTATCAATTAACTCTTGCAACGGTACCTTCAACTCTTTCAATTTAGCAGGAGCCATTCTATAAGGGGCTATAGATATCGGAGTCGTCCCTGGCACAAGGTCTATGGAATATTCCACCTCTCAAGCTGGAGGTAAACCAGGTAATTCTTCTAGAAATACTTCAGGAAACTCACAAACAACCAGCACTGACTGGATTTTCAACTTCGACACTTTGGTTTCCAATACAATAGCAAGATAAGCCTCATACCCCTTTTTAATATATCTCTGCACTGATATTGCTAAAATCACATTAGACAGTCCATCTAGTTTTTTAGATTTAACCCAGAGTAACTCACTATTCTGACACTTCAATACAATATGTTTATGCTTACAATTTACCACTGCATCATGTTGGGTTAACCAATTCATTCCCAATATTACATCAAATTCATCAAAGGGTAACAAAATCAAATTAGCCGGAAAACAGTAACCCTCTATCATCAATGGACAATTTTTACAAATTTTATCCACCATAACATGCTGACCCAAGGGATTTGAAACTTTAACCACAAATTCAGTGAATTCAACAACCATATTTTTATCAAACACAAATTTCGTGCATATATATGAATGCGTGGAACCAAGATCAATCAAAGCAATAATATCAGTATCAAGTAGAGAGAATGTACCAGTGATAACATCTGGTGCCAAAACATCTTCCCTTGCACGTACTGCATATGTCTTTGATGGTGCCCGAGCCTCTGATTTAGCTATTGAATCTTTTACAGCACTACGACTACCATCGACATTTCCAAAATACCGTGGTGGTCTACCCCTTGACACAGGATTACTCGGCTTCGGGGCCTATTCAGTGTCTTTTTCACCCCTTTCCAAACAATCTTTAAGAAAATGGTTGAGAGAACCACACTTTAAACAAGCTCCACTTCTCATCCGGCACTCTCCAAAGTGCAACTTCTTACAGACATTACATCGGGGTTTGGGGTTTCCAACACTCCCAACACTGGTTATTAAGGGAGACGGAGACCTCGGGTTGGTGCGTTCAGAACTTCGTTCCTTACCCGAATACTCTCTTGAGATAGCAAAACGCTTGTGATAATTCTTTGATTTCTTTGAAGCGGATTATTGCGCCTTGCTCATAAATCTTTCACTCGTAACTCGAGTTTCCCGTTTCGCTTTTATCTTTTCTTTACTTAATACCTTGGCCTTATGTGCTCTTTTAGCCAATACCACAAATTCTCTTAATTCCATACTTCCAATTAATATATTGATATCTTCATTTAGTTCTTCTTCAAATCGTTTGCACATTTCAGATTCAGTTTGAACCCATTCACTAGCATACTTGCTCAATATAACAAATTCTCGTTTCTGCTCGGACACTATCATATTCCCTTATTTGAGCTCTAGAAATTCCTTCTTTTTTTGGTTTAAGAATCACTGACTAATATACTTCTTTTTAAACTCCGCATGGAAAAATTCCCATGTAATATTTTCCCAAGGTACTATGGAAGATATGGTTTTCCACCAAATACCGCATATTTTAGGCACTCGACTGGTTTACATGACAACTCATCTAGAACTCAAATAGTATTTTTCAGCAAGAACTCGACCCTCTCTATTGTAGCCCTAAATTCTTCTGCCCCATGTTTTCTGATTTTATCTAGTGGAGCCTTACCAGTTCTAACAGGTTTAGCATCCTGTGGCGTTTCATCATGTTGTGAAGAAGGTGGGGGAAGTCATTGAACAGTGGGATTTGTTCTCATGTATTCACTAAACCATTCATCCATCAATTTAAAGAAGGCTACTTTTCCCACCTCACTTCAACCCTCAAATATAGGCCTTCTACTACCACTAGATGCAGCTCGCTGCACGGAAGCTTGAGCAGCACTCTCAGCTTTCTCAGTCTTGGCTTTAGCTTGGTTGGAAGACATTACTATATGAAAATACGTTTAAAAGTGGCCAGGAGATATCACACTATTATAATTTATATAATGGCATGTATAGCTAGACTCGTACTTGCTACGTTAGTATGAGAATCGACTAAACCGTAGCTTTAATACTACTAAATATTACACCCCTTACCCGTATTCAATGCTAGAACAAGGTGCGAGGCATTATTGGACTCACATCACAAGCAATCGTACAATTCCAAACCATAAAATTGTGTCCAATTTAAAACCATTTGTAATCAATCATAAAGTCCCTAATACGAGCCTACGAGGCTCAAAACGTGCTTTGGAAGTAGTTGAGGACTAGATTGAGAACTTTTAGAATTTTACAAAACTTAGAAAATTTTTCGCCATACATGGGTCACACGCCTAAGTGGGCAGGCCGTGTAGTCACACACGCCCGTGTCCCAACCCCGTGCAACTCTCTAACTTGTAACCCATGAAAAAATTGAGATTACATGGCCAAGTCACATGCCTGTGTGCTAGGCCTTGTGGTTAATTAATTTAATTCGAATTAGGTGCAAGTTTCACACAGCCGTGTAACACACTCGTGTCCAAGTCTGTGTCAACCACATGGCTGAGACACATGCCCGTGTCTCTACCCATGTGCCATTTCTGAGCATTCTGTTTTTCATTTTTAAGATACAGGGGACACACAGCCAGACCACATGCCCAAGGAAAATCAATAATGTGACTAATTAGTAGGCTAAATGTGATATTATAGATCAAGGGAAACAAGATTCGAGCTTAGAACGAGGTTGAATAAGGTTAAGCACAAACTCGAAATAAATAGTCGTACTTGAAACCAAGGTAAGTTCATATGTCAATGATAATGCAATGATATTATTGTTGTTCATACTTTAACTTAAAATGATGTGTTGACATTGTGTGATGGATATTTATTTAGTTGATATGAAGATTATATATGGTAACAAATGCCAAATTATAATTATATGCAATACCATGTTTATTTTATGGACTAATGTCTAAATAAACATGGAAATGTGTTGAATTGGATGTACATTGCATGAGCAGCTATGCATAATGATATACTTGATGGAAAGAGAACATCTTAGTTGAATAAAAAGGGAAATTCGATGGATAAACCATGATTTACATGAGACTTGAGATCCTGCATGTGTTGCAGAAAAGGATTTAGCCTAGACTGGTAATCCGAAGATCTCAAGTATAAAAAGGATCTAGCCTGGACTGGTGTTCCTTAAGTGATCGAGCCTCCCAAAGAATATGTGTTCATTGTGGATTTAGCCTGGATAGGTAATCCGATTAGGGTCTAAATTTAGCCTGGACTGGTAATTTAGATCCGAGCTCATTGAGAGTGTTTGTCATTACAAGGGATTTAGCCTGGACTGGTAATTCCGACATCACTCCATGAGTTTATATTACGGGGGATTTAGCCTGGACTGGTAATCCCGCCGTAAGATGTGAGGTTCGCAGGAGTGTTCACACGAAATGATCACTTGTATGAATTGATGGTGAATTGGATATCCATCAAGATTTCGAGAAATTCAATAAGATCAATATGAAAAATGAAATAAAAGGTTCTTTCCATGATACATCAAGTATGTTATATGATATTATTATGATGCATATGAGTTGTCATGTTTAGACGAGTGCAGTGCGAAATGATAGTACAGGTAAGTACTCGAAACCCATGAGCACGTGTTTGACATGTGAAATGAAATGGACTCGTGATGATAGTGCAAATGAATGAATGATATTTATGAGAATAATTTCTATGACAAATTTGTGATGGTTATTATCTTGTTGCACTAAGACAGATTTGGTATAGTAGCATTGGTCTAAATTTGAAAATCCACCAAAAATAGTGAAAATTGAGTTAGAGACTGAACTAAATATGAAATTAAATCTTGATGAGTCTAGTTTCACCTAAAGGAAACAATGTAAGCAAAAGAATTTTGTAGTATGAGATATATCAATTCTTGTGAGACAGAGCGAAGTGATCCTAGACTCCCCTATCTCAACTTTGAAAAATAACTAAAAATTGTAAAAAACTAATTATGAGTTAAAATTCATATGAATAAAATAATCAATTAGTCTAATTTTAGGATAAAGAGACAGGAACATTATCTGAGTCTCGTACTATGAGATAAATAAATTTTAGTGAAGAAAGGTTGAAACTGTCAAACAGTGAAACAGGGGAGAATTTGAATAATAAACTGTACTTATTGGCTCAACCAAAAATTTTGGAAATTTTATGGTACGAATATATATGAGTCTAGTTTCAGGGAAAATTTACGAATCTTAATTTGGAGTTCTGTAGCTCAAGTTATAAATTATTTATCGACTATGACTTGTGTAGACAGCTTGACCCGAACAAGAATAAAAGTGTAACTATAGTTGTTTTACTTAAGGAAACATGTTATATTAATGCTTATTATTTTCATATGGACTTACAAGCGTAAAGCTTACTCCCTCCTTTCCATTTCTTTTAGTTTTGACAGGTCAGCTTGGGTTGGAGATCGTCGGAGGCATCATCACCCTATCGAGCCTTTACCCTTGGAGTATTAACACGTATATGTTATACGTTTTCAAGTGAGTGGCATGTATAGGGACTTAGTTTTTCTGTGATCAATGTTGTTCTGATTAGCCAAATGTATTGGCTTATAATGATTTGTTGTATGTAGCCATGAGATGTGGCTTATAATGAATTTGGCTTGGAGGCCTATTTATCCATGATATGTGTAAATGTCTTGTGATGTGGGTATGGGATTATGCTTGTTCATTATGTTTAAGAAGTATATGGCATATGTACATGGTGAATGCCTTAAGACCATTCGAGGTGGTCATGGCCATGAAATAAATGTGTGATATGGTAATAAGTTGTTAGTGCCCTGAATATGGATGTTTAATTTATAAGTTAGTAAACATAGTATAATGGTATAAGTGATTAATAAGATGAGGTCACATGAATGTGTAATAATGTGGCTAGACTATATTATCATGAGTAGGAGGAACAAATGCATAATAACGAACTATTGAGGAATGCTATAGAAACCATGTATGTGTGTGCTTGTAAAGATGACAAAAAAATTAGGAAATTAGCCTAAGTTTTGACTACACAGGCAGGCCACACGGGTGTGTGTCTTGGCTGTGTGTCTTTAACAGAATGTTAAGGATTAAATCAAAGAGTTACACGAGCTGAGGACACAGGCATGTCCAGAGCCACACGGGCTTGTATGTCTACACTGCCTACCCACACGGGTGTGTAACTCTACAAAACTAGAAAATTGTTAAGTCACCCAAAGTTTACCGAATGTTTTTGGTTTTGTCCCGAACCGCCCTAATGTATGTTATAGGCCTCGAAGGCCTGTATAAGGGATGATATGCATGTGTTCAAAAATTTTTAATTTTGGGCAAAATTTGGTGACCCGATTTTGTATGTTCGTGAATGTTTAAGTCTGGTAATGCCTCGAGCCCTGTCCCGGTGTTGGATACGGGTGAGGTGTGTTACATTTAGTGGTATCAGAGCTATGGTTTAGTCAATTCTCGAACTAACCTAGCATATGTAAGAGAGTTCAGCTATACATGCTACCGATCTGTTATAGTGTAATGTCTCCCGACGCGCATGAGAGCCATTTTGTTTAGACAATGGTGCCCTCCAACCGAGCTATACCGACCATGTTTGATGAGAAGCTAAGGCATTCGGGTAAAGTACAGTTATGATGAGCTTAAAATTTGAAAAGTATGAATAAAAGTTCATGATATGTACACGATAGCATATGAGATGAAAGTTTAAACTATAATGTATTTGTCCATGTTTATATGGCCTTTATAAAAAGTTATATGCCTGATTTGTTGGATTGAATGAATGAGATTAGTAAGTTGTCCAAAACCCATAGAATGCATACCTAAATATACGTGTTTAAATAAGATAATTGAAAAGTTCTTGTCATATGAACGTGAATAAAAGTTTGCTTGAAGTGAATGATATGCTTATGAAAATGTTACTTTGATAATGAACTAGTGATATATGTATATGAGTATGGGAAATGAGTTAGGGATCTTACAACCCCACCCTCTTACCAGAGTGGTGTTTTGTGAAGGAATTTCACCAGAATCGTATTGAATAAGTTCACAAATATGATACCAAAGGGTTTAGCTATAGAATGGTTATGAACATGATCAGAGATTAAATTGGATGGATAAGTAACGACAGGACTAGTAAGGTAAGATGTTGGGAAATATATTAACTAGAAATTTCTTCAGAACTGAACTTCTTTAATGAAAAGCATAATGTGAGATTTACGATGGCAGAAATAATTGAAGGAATAATGTTGAAAGGTAAGATACCAGATTATGACAATCTTTTCTAAGGTATTCTGTATGTTTAACTGTTCTCGAAAATATTTTTACGGTTACTGCTCTATTGATAAAATCCTTGTTTTATGGGAGTGCTTTCTAATCACAATGTATAGACGACAATATTGATAGCCCGACTGGCACATAATCTGTATTGCTCTTTATCTCTCTGGCATTCCATTACATTCCATCTAATGGGACTTTATGAAATAATACGCACAATGATATAAATTTGTTTCTCAAAATTGATGCTCTATTCAATATACATACATATATCAGAATCCTATGTCATGACATATGTATCCTAGCTATTCCTAAGGTTCATATGGGGCTTTCGAACATCGTAACTCGATCGAAACGAATGTTCGTACATGCTTACCAAGCTTATACATATTCGGAAATTGCATTCAAAATATCATATATTTCAATTCAGCATCTACACCTTACGTTTAATTAAAATTAAGAATGTCTATTTGCTTATAAACTTACCTCGGACGTCGTAAAGGGGGACTGGTCATGAAGTTGACAACTTTTGTTTTTCCCCGGTCCAAATCCAATTTCTTTGGTTCTTGGTCTAAACATATTCAAATTAAGCTCATTCAAACATATTTTCATTCAATGTAGTCCAAAAACACATAAATAGGAAAATTACCATTTTACCCCTAACATTTACAATTTTTACAATTCAGTCCCTATTGCACAAAACACAAAATATGCAAAATTTCCCTATACCTATGTTAGGCTGAATTTTACCCATTCTCAAACAAGTCCATATATTCAATTTTTTTCACATTTTAGTCCCTCAAATTATTACTTTTGCAATTAAGTCCTAATCACTGAAAATCATCAAAAACTCCAATACAAAACATGTTAATCTAAAACATATCTTTCATTTTTCATCATCAAACAACAAATATCACAAGCTATCAACAATGGCACAACTCAAAATATTCATCAAAATAATAAATTCAAGCATGGGTTTTGTAGTACTCAAAGCAACGATCTAAAAAATGTAGAAATTATCAAAAATCGAACAAAAAAGGAACCTTGATTGAGCTAAATAGATGGCTGAACCCTAGCTTGTTGTTATTCTCTTTAGTTTCGACAACTAGGAAATAAAAATGATGAATATGGTTTTATTATTATGTTATAATATGTTATATTATAACATTTTATTTTATTTCCCATTTTAACCTTAATGAAATAATAATGGAATTTTATAACCTATGTCTAATACCGTCCATACAACATGCTAACGGCATAATTACAACATAAATATCCCAACTTAGAAAACCATTAATAATTTGGCCCTTATACAAGTTACCACCAAATTTTTATTTTACGCGATTAAGTCATTTTATTTAATCGGACAACTAAACGATAAAATTAAATCACGAAAATTTCACAGATATAAATTCACACAAAATAAAAACAGAAAATAATTTTAAAATGTTTTTTCTGATTTAGATTCATGGTCCCAAAACCATCGTTCCGATTAGGGTCTAAATCGGGCTGTTACATTAACACATAGTTAGGGTAATTTACAAATTAGCCCTCACATTTTCACATTTTAACACTTAAGTCCTTATCTCACAAAGACACAAAATACACATAATTTCTTTATACAATTGTCTAGCCGAATTTTACCCTAGTTCATATAAGCTCACACAATTTATTTATTTCACATTTTAGTCGCTCAATTTCTCATTTTCACAATTTAACCCAAATTACTCAAATTCATCAAAAATTCAAGAACAAAAGCTTCCATATACTATCATCAAGCCGCATAAAACTCATAGTTTCATCAATTTATCAACTCAAAATCATCAACAATTTATGAAATTTAAGCATGGGTTTTATAAAACACAAAGCAACGATCTAAAAAACGTAGAAATTATCAAAAACTGAACAAAATTATACCTTAATTGAGCCAAGTATCTCCTCATTCTCTCGCGATACTTTGTATGAAATCTATATCCATTGATGAGGAAGGCACTATATCTTTTTATTACTCTGTTCGGACGTTGGGAAAGCCATTTAACTTCATCATTGACGTTCTTCCCACTCCAAACCTATTGAATCGAAAGTAAATTGAAGAATTATAAATGTATTATGTGTAACTAAATTTCATGATTATATGTAACTTATTAACTTTAGTTACATATCGTTTGGCTTAACCATTCATGAAAAGATTCTGTGAATAACTTATTAATCTCTCGATGTTGTAATCTTCGAGAGCGTGCATGAGATCTCAAAATTTGTTTGTACTCACTATGTTAAAAGCAAGTTTAATTGGTTAGAAGATAAACAAATCAAAACGACGAATATGTGAGGAAATTTTAGAACTTACTTGCGTAACGGTTCAACTAAATCGTGGTGAAAAAGTACATATCGATGTGCTTGTATCCACGATATATCATCTAATTCTGCAATTTCAACTTTGCCGATTGGTTCTCCATAACTTTGGAATAAATAAGTTCGGCCAAGTTATGATCATTGAGCCCAGCATTTCTAGTTGGTCTATTCAATCGTGTTTCAACATCTTCTAAATATCTAGAACAGAAGGTCATGCACTCCTCTGCCAAGTACCCTTCAGCAATTGATCCTTCTGGATAACGCTTATTGCGACAATAAGATTTCAATTTGCTTAGGAACCTAAACACGATATACAATATTTGTCAAAAGTTGTAACTAAATGTATAGAGGTGAATGAATAAATACTTGACAAATAAATTAACACCTTTCTATAGGATACATCCATCGATAAAAAACCGGTCCACCAAGTATTGCTTCGTGAGGGAGATGGATTACCAAGTGCACCATAATAGTGAAGAAGGAAGGTGGAAAGATATTCTCCAAATTGCATAAAGTCAAAGCAGCTCGATCCTGTAGTTTCTTAAGTTCTTCAACATCCAAAACTTTGCCACAAATAGCTTTCATTATATTGGATAGTTCAATTATACAGGACATCACATTTTTTGGCATGCAGCACTGTAAAGTAACTGGGAGTAAATCTTGCATCAAGATGTGGTAATCATGTGATTTTAATGAATATAATCTTTAATCTTTAAGATTCACACATCGAGATATATTTGACGCATACGCATCTGGGACCTTTATATCCTTCAACACCATGCAAAACACCTCTTTCTCTTTCTTTGACATTGAAAAAATAGAAGGCGGCAACCGATTTTTCCCATTCGGAAGTACTTGAGGATGAAGATCACGCCGAACTCTCATGTCAACTAAATCAAGTCGACTCTGAAGATTGTCTTTTGAATTTCCATCGACATTTAAAATTGTCCCAATTATGTTCTCGCAGACATTCTTCTCAATATGCATGACATCAAGATTGTGGCGTAAAATGTTGTGCTCCCAATAAGGCAACTAAAAAATACTCCTTTTTTCCACAAGTCACCTCATTAGGATCATCCTCTTCATCGATTCATCATCGATTCATCCTCGATCTTCTCCTTGTTTGCGTGATAGGTGGTTGATTCATCTTCCCGTAACTAAAGTTGATATCTTTTAACATAAACAAGATTTCAGATCCAACGGTCTACTCAGGAGCTCTTCTGTACTCTTCAATACCGTCAAATAGAGTCCTCTGAAATCTAAATTTATGATTTCCATCTAACCACCGACGATGACCCATGTAAGAGAACTTCTTCCCATTATACAACCACTTCGAACAAGTTTGCGCAGCACAACAAGGACAGGCATAACGTCCTTTAGTACTCCAACCCGATAAATTAGCATAAGCAGGGAAATCATTAATTGTCCACAATAAAGCTGCACGTAAATTAAAGTTCTCCTTTCTTAATACATCATATGTCTCAACATCAGACCATAACTGTTTTAACTCTTCAATAAGTGGCTGCAAATAGATGTCAATATCATTTCCGGGACCTTTCTCTCCAGGGATAATCATTGATAAAATAAATGAAGATTGCTTCATGCAAATCCATGGAGGCAAATTGTAAGGAACAAGTACTACAGGCCAAGTACTGTACGAAGTACTCATGATTTTAAAAGGATTAAAGCCATCAGCTGCAAGCCCAAGCCTCACATTTCGAGGATCGCTTGCAAAGCTTGGAAATTTACTGTCAAACGATTTCCAAGCTAAAGAATCAGCAGGATGCCTTAATAATCCATCATCGGTTCGTTGATCATTATGCCACCTCATAGAATCGGCCGTCTTTGACGACATGAAAGGCCTTTGAAGTCTTGGTATTAGGGGAAAATATCGCATAACCTTCACTGGCTTCTTTCTTAAATGTGCCCCACCTTCATCCCCATTCACATCTTTTGTATTCCCATTCATCCAACAAGACTTACCGCAAACATGACAAGACTGTTGGTTCTTCTGATCACCCCAGTACAACATGCAGTCATTTGGGCAACTATGAATTTTATCGTACCCAAGGCCCAAATCTTTTATTAGCCTCTTCATATCTTGACAAGACTGGGGGATTTTTGCAAACGAAAACATCTCTCTCAGAAACTCTAGCAGCATTATAAAAGAGTTTCCGGTCCACCCTCCCAAACATTTTAAGTGAAATAGACGAATATAGAAGGAAAATTTCGAATATTTTGATCCCTCGTAAAGTTCTTCGTTCATTTCGTTAAGTAAATTGTAGAACTTCGCCGCTTCTTCATTTGGCTCCTCATCAGGTGCACTTGTTTCCGTTTTGCAAAAAAACATTTCCACCAATATTATAATCGTCGG
Organism: Gossypium longicalyx; assembly: GCA_025698465.1. Taxonomy (NCBI): domain Eukaryota; kingdom Viridiplantae; phylum Streptophyta; class Magnoliopsida; order Malvales; family Malvaceae; genus Gossypium; species Gossypium longicalyx. Next base: position 67,753,055 of record CM047004.1, on the reverse strand, counting down.
ATGCAATAAAGTTAGGTAAAAACGATTGCTCACCATGACTGTGCATATTAAATGCATCCCACAACATACCTTCCATGTCATCTTGTCTAACATACTGGTGGTAATCAGTATCAGGATAAGTTGGATTAATCGTTGAAGAAGTTCCACTAGATGTACACTCTCCATGGAAAATCCATTTTTTATACCCCCGAATAAAGCCATCAACAATTAGATGCTCGTAGACAACTTCACGAAAATGTCAATTGATGTTGCCACACTTCTTACACGGGCAAAGAATCATATTATCTTGGCTTGCATTTTGAAATGCAAAATTTAGAAAAGTTTGTACTCCATTTCGATAGGCATTGCTTACCCTTGACAATTTCATCCAACTCCTATCCATTTCGTAGTTCTTGAAATCTAAAGTTGACAATAAATTGCGTTTACTAAAGTAGATAATATATATCAAGTATAAATTATCTAATAAGCGTAAACTAATTCAGGCAGGGGGATTTTGAAGTGTATATTTATGTATTACGTAAGTTAAGTAAGCTTTGTAAGTTATGTAAGTTATGTTATGATATACATTTATGTAAGGTATGTAAGTTATGATATGATATATATTTAAGATATATATTTATGTATTTTGTAAGGTATATAAGTTATGTAAGTTATTATATGATATATATTTATGTATTATGTAAGTTTTGTAAGTTATTATATGATATATATTTAACATTAAGATAAATATTATTTCCCAAGCTAAAAAAATTATTTTAATTAAATAAATTTTAAATAAATTTTAAAAAAATCACATGAATAAATTTTGTTCTCCAACTTCGAGCCTTGTTGTTTGATTCGTGTGGTGAGATAGTCCATTTTTATTAATATCAAAATCACATGAATTGATTATTTTAGGCATTGATATCACAATATTAATTTATTTTTAATATTAAATTTTCAAATTTCTAAAGAAATCGAATCCAACTTTTATTTAATTGGTATTATTGTTGTTGTAGCAATTTCGAGAATACAAGTTTAAGTGCATTAAAACATATTCTTTTTATGTTTTAAGAATTAAAGAAAGGTTATAAATAAACGTAGAGATTATATCAATTTTTCTAAAAAACCCAAAATTAAAATTAAACAACTCAAAAAATACAAAAAAATAAAAATAATCATTAAAATATAAATATTAAATTAAATAATTTATACAAAATATAATGATTAATAGTAAAATTTTGACCAAATTCAAAATGATTTTGTATATAGTAATGGCATCATTATCATGTACTAATTAAAATTATTTTATTTTTCTAAAAAAATATCAATTAAATTTTCTCAAAGAATAACTTTAAAAAACAATAATATACATTTATAACTAAAAATGATGACTTCAACATCAATGAATTAAACTATTTTATTGAGAGAATATTTCTCTCAAAAGGTCAATTAATATTTAATTTAGTTTTGTAACGATATTTTTTTACTTTAATTTTGTTTCAAAGTAACCCACCCTTATCTTGTCTCATAAAGTAAAGTGAAAGTTTTGAATAAATATTTTTTATAAATCAATTGATTTAATAAAATAAAAATATATAAAAATTCAAAAAATAATTTCATTACCATCGTTTTCTAGCTCTTGTTGATCTTTTGTCACTCATCTACAAGTCTAGAGAATCAATTCCCTCGAACTAGCTACTCACTCATCTCTTCACTAAGTGGAGGTCAGTTTTTAGCCCAAAGTTTCGAGCACTTACCAACAACAATTTCATCTTCAAATATTTGTAAATCAACGTTCAATTTTTTTTTGTCTGAAAATATGTGAAGAACACTAAAATAGAAAAGTATGATTGCAAATGTCTAATCAAAAGCCTAGAAAAAAATGCATCACCTTGTATATAGTGAACAAAAAGCCAAAAAATAATATATTTAAACCCGCCTTTTATGGGTTTTCATTTTCTTTATACAAAGTTCGATTTCCATGAATTAATGTAGGTAACAGTTGTCAACCTTAAGGACTAGTATGATCTAAAAAAAAAGTTTAGAAGCTAATGTAAGAAAAGTTGACAAGTTTAAGGAGAAATCAATATATTAAGCCAAAATAAAATAAAGTGAATAATTAATAATAAAATAACTAAAGAATTTTCTTTTTAATATAATAATACTAAAAAGTAAAATACCTGCCTGAAATCAATATACTAAAAAGAAGAGGGAAAATCTTGAAAATAATACCTTTTCCTTTCTCGATAAGCTTGCAACCTTCAACGAGGACCAGTGACTTGCAAAAACCTCTTGGAGTAGTGGTTCAGTCACTTGTGAATGGATGTTTCCCACATACCTGCAGTTTCTCAAAAATAAAAAAACTAAAAGTTAAAGAAAAAACAGAAAAAAGAAGAGATAAATAAAACTATATAAGTAACTTTCAAAGTTGTTAAAAAGATGCAAGAAAAAGTATCTATCACATTCCAAAAACCATTTAACTATCAATTAAAAGAGCCATTAGCCTAGAATTTTGCACGGAGAGTCATAGCAACGTATCCAATCAGCAGACTCATGAAGGAAAGTGTCTCTAGTTCATGCAGTTATAAGCACAGAAGTGACTAGGGTAGGTGCTTAAGCAAGAAGGGGAAATAAACGACTCACAATATACAAACAAAACAAAATGGAGAAAGGGGAAAAAGAAGTAAAAAAAAAAAATCTAGGCAAACACTCACACACTGCGGCAAGTACTTGGATCAAAACCAGGAGGCAGATTTCCACTTGGGATTGGCTCTATCTGCAGAATAGAAAAGTGAAAAATAAAAAAGAGGGGAAAAGAAGAAACGATGTACAAAAAAGTCAGGTCCCACTCAACTCAATTCTAAAGCCTCCGTATCCAGGAAAAATGATGAGTTTTTGAAGAAATCCAATAGTCAAGCTAAAAGAACAAACAAGATGCTAACTACAACCATTACAAATGTGAGCATCACTTCTCCTACTTTGACAACACTTTCCACTTGAAAAGACAACAGACTATCTTTATTTAAAATTTCAATTTTTTTACTATAGAAATCTATAAATATAAGTTGATAATGTATATTGCTATAACAATCAAATTGAATATTCATTAAAGAATGTACAAACAATTACATTTCTTCTATCATATTTATTTGATTATTCAATGTATTTATCTAGAAGAAAGTTATATTCAATTTAGATATTTAAAAAAAAGAGTGAGAAAGTTTTAGATTAAATGTTAACAGTGTTAAATAACTCAAATTCAAAAATATTAAAAATCCTATTTATCCCATTCAAGAGGAAACCAAACAGAATTTGATAATCCTAAGTTAATAAGTATCAAATAAATTTTAAAAAAAATATATTTTTATAAAAACGAATAGAAAATATTGAAGAGGGGAAGAGATAAATGAAAATTTAAAGAAAAATGTGAATGAATATATTGAGTTTTTTAGAAGGAATGATTAGGAAACATGCAAATTTATTTTGAAGCTAAAACAGAGAGTTAAATCTAATTGATATTATTTAGTACTAATTAGGAATAATTTTTTTATTTAACAGTTGATTAACTTCTTTATTTAAATTATAATGAATAATTTTTTTAAAAATATATTTTAGCCTCATCTAAATAAGACATACTTCAAGAGAACAATAGTCCATGATCGGACTAAATTCAAGGGTAATGCAGTCCAAAGTTCCTTGAACTCCCTCCTCCAAAGTGAAAAACAAATCTATATCTTTCTGCATGATTCAAACAGAAAGGACTGTTGGACATGTAACTCAGAAAGTATGCAAATACATTGAAAGCACCATAGACTTTATAAATTAGCTTCATACTGTTATATTTCAGCACTATAAACTTAAAAATTCCCAGAGCAAAATGCATGAATCACGCCTTAAACTCCAATACTCAAACAAGAGAGATAAATTGCACCTTTTTTTTTATATAATATTTACAAACTAGAGATAAAGATATATAAAAATATATACATGGACATGGACAAAAAGACTGATTGACTGTGCATGTGTACCAGAGAGATGGCAACTAAACATTATCCAAACACAATCATTTCTCAACATTTGCAAAACAAAATGAAGATTAAAATTAGCATTAAACTAAATAAAACCAAAGAAGTGAGAACCACAAGTAAATGAGAAAGACAACACAACAGAGAACCTAATAGCTTTCCCATTAAACTTCGTATAAGAGAAATAACAACATTTGAACTTCAAGCAAATGAAAATGTAAAATATTCAGAATCAAAACAATCTTTTATCAAAATTCAAACCAAAAACAATGAGCTTCACTCTATACAAGAAGCATGTTAAAGTCACAGGCTTTCTCATTTCTGGAAACCAAATCCAGAAACTTCTCCCACCAAAAATCAAGAAAATAACTTCTTTTTTTTGAAAATCATGTTCAAATCATGAAATAGGAGCAATGTCCATTGAATTCAAGCAAAGTTGATTGTAAAAGCTTAGCTTTCAAAGGTCAAACATCGCAGCATTAAATGTAAAACTAACCCAATTTCCACCAATTCAAAAACAAGAAACCAAACACGAACCCGAAGATCTAAACACGATTTCGAAAAAAAGAAAAACAGATATTCCTGAAAACCGTATCAAAAACTAGCAGATACTTAATGAAAAGAGAAATTGAAGAAAAATCCTAAAAACAAGATTACAAAATTAGAGGATATCCCACATCAAATTCTTCAAAGATCCACCTTCCCAGCCTATAGAATGAAATAGAATACTCTTAAGCTAAGTTTACATCTGACCCAGACAATCAAAAACAACACATTTGAACAATCGAAAACAAACAAACAAGTAGGTGATTTATAGAAATTAACCGAAAACAAACAAGCACACATTACTTGTTGCGTAGTTGAGCAGAAAGTTGGTGCCAAAAAATTCGGTTGCTAAATTCCAAAGGCACTTGGGGGAAATCTCAGGAGCAGTGAGGATGGCGGACGGCGACGAGTAGGTGGTCGGGTAGCCTCAGGAGCTTCGAATGCTTAGGGATTTGGGGGAAAAATTTAGGGATTAGGGGAATTGGGGAAAATCTGTTAAAGGGTGGAAATTAATGCTGGAAATGTCTAAGTGTCGGTATGAGGAGGATAAAATGTTAGAAAAGAAAACGACGTCGTTTCATCAAAAATTTAAACGTTCAAAGCGCCGCTAAATCCCATATATTGCGGCGTTTGTAAGGTAGCGCCACTAATCCCCTTCCAGCTCCAATTAAAACGACAGCGTTTTAGTTAAAGATAAATGCTTTTTGTGGCATTTTTTTCAAAAACGCCACTAACCTCCATTTTATATTCATTTTTTTTTTGTATTTAATTTTTATTTGTTATCATTTTTTTAAATTCTAATATTTAAATATATAAAGTTTATCTATTATCTCTTAAATAATTTAATCTAAAATTTTAATCTAAATAATTTCATTTTTTTCAAAAACACCACTACTCTAATATTTTAAGATATTAAAATTAATATTATATCTTTTACAATTAAACAAAAATTATTTAATATATAAATTAAAAAATACTAATTTATCTAAACCCTAATCATCTAATTCCTAAACCCTAAAATCCTAAACCCTTCACTTAAACCCTAAACCCCAGACCCGTAACATGTAACCATTAACCACATAAACCCTAAACCCTAAACCACAATTTATTAACCTTAAAACACTAAAACCTTAAACCCTAAATCCATAAACCTTACACATAAACTCTAAACCCTAAACCCTTAACCCGTAACCCATAACCCCTAAACCTTAAACACCAGCCCTTAAACCATAATTCACAAACCCTTAAAGTTATAACTCATAAGCCCTAAAACCCTAAACCATATACCCTGATTTGTAAATCGTAAACCCTAAACTATAAAGATAATTAATTCAATATTTTAAAATTAACACTATCTCTTTCACAATTATATAAGAAATTATTTAATATATAAATTAAAAAATACTAATTAATCAAAACCCTAAACTCATAATCCCTAATCCATAATCCATAAACCCTGAATCATAAAACATAAACTCTAAACCCCAAATCCCTGACACTTAAACCATAACCCTTAAACCCCATAATCCCTAAACCTTAAAATAATAACTCATAAACCTTAAACCCTTAACCATATACCCTAAACCGTAATACAATCTCTTTTACAATTATATAAGAAAATATTTAACATATAAATTAAAAAACAATCAGTCATATACCAAAAATCTTTAAAATTATTTTAAATAATAGTATTTTATCATTTTTAACAAATATTTTTCTATGTTTTTACTTTCAAATTTTTCCTACGTGTCATTATTTTTTTCTGAAGAATATAAATATTCAATTAAAAATAAATTGTATTTTAATATAAATAAACCACTTAAAGTACAAAAAAAAGATGAAAAGATTTTTTGCGGCGTTTTAGAGAAAACGCTACTATAGATCAGAATTTGCGGTGTTTTCTACAAAAGCGCCACTAAAAGCTCTACACAAGCCGACATTGTTTCACAAAATTTTTTGCGGCGTTTGTAAAAAAAAGCCGCTAAATATCAGTATTAGCGGCTCTTTTCATAAAAGCGCCACTAAAAGCTCTACATAAGACATATAGCGACGTTTCTTATAAAAGCGCCACTAAAAAGGTCAATATAAGACGATGGTGTTTTGCAAAAAAATTTTGCGGCATTTTTTAAAAACGCCGCTATATGCACACCTTTAGCGGCGCTTCTTTGAAAACGCCACTAATACTGATCTATAGCGGCGTTTTTGTACAAACGCCGCTAATGCCACTGAAGCTCCACTAAAACGACGGCGTTTAGCGTAAATTTTACGGCGCTTTTTCTTGAAGCGCCACTAAATCTGAACCTATAGCGGCGCTTTTATTAAAAACGCCCCTAATGCTCGCTCTTTAGTGGCATTTTTCTTCAAAACGCTGCTAAAAACGCCGCTAAAAACCTATTTTACTGTAGTGTATGTAATTTCTTATGCAATGGTTGATTATGTAGTTGATTCCAAAGGAGCTATGTTTAAATGCACTAACTTGTGTGTTATGCATATGAAATGGGTGAGGAAAGATAATGAAATGGTAAATTCATAGTTTAAATGAAATTTGAGAAAAATAGGTAATGAGTTTGAATGATGTATTATATGTGAGAAATTTACGTATGCTATGGATGTATATACCTATAACATAGATAAATACTCTAAGTTGGGAATTGATAATGTTGTTTAGGCTTATGATAAGCATTGGAAACATAATGAAAAGAGAGTAAATTGAAAAGTGTATAATCTTATAGAAAGGTTGATGATTATCTATTAAGTCCCATAAAATCCTATCATGTTATGAATGATAAATATATGTGACATTAATAAACTTACTCATTTGTGAGTTGATGATCATATCGGTTTATGAATCTTATGGCATTGGCATAGATTTACGTTTATTCTATAAAGTTTATTGTTGAAATGAAATATTATGTTTAAAGTTTATACGAGCTTACTAAGCATACACTGCTTACATAGTTATTTTCTTTTACTTTATAGATTATCAGAAGCTCGTCTGAGTTGAAAGCTAGTTGGAGATCCATTATACTATCCATTGATTTTATTGGTAGATTTCGATGCATGGGTCGTGGTTATAATGGCATGTGTAGGTGGACTATGTCTAATGTTTAGATAATGATATTGGCATGTAATGTTGCTTTGAATTTGTGAAACTTATGTTACTTTTATGTTTAATGGTTGGTGTTTATTTGATCAAATTGATGCATGGTTTTATGGCCAAAGTGGTGACTGTTGGCATGTTTGCAAAATGATTATTTAGGGTATGATTTGATATGAAATTTAGTCAAGTATAATTGGTTGAATTATGACCCATTTGGTTGTTTGAATGTGAATTTGGCTTGTGGTCAATTATGGTATAACTTAGTGTGGAATTAAGCTAAATATATATGGATGAAATATGGTCAAATATATATAAGTTAGATATATGTGTATTTGGGATGCATGAAAACAATGGTTCAAATGATAAGTTCTAGTGACAAGGTATAAGTTAAGTATGGTATATTTTAAAATGGTTGCAAGGTGATCAATTATGCATATGTGTCGTTAAGTTGAATTGTAACGACCCAAATTTTATGGTTATCGAAAAGTGTATTTTCGAGTCTCCATTTTTGAAAATTGGATTCATAAATATTTATTAAAAATATTTACGAAGTTAATCAAGTGGTTGATTAAGCTTTAATTAACTAAATAAGCTTCAATTAAGGATAATTGGATAAAAGGATTAAATTGAATGAAGTGTGGAAGTTTAATTATAAATTAAAAGGAAATAAAAAGGACCAAATAGGCAATTATGCCTAATGCATTAATTGAGGCGGCAATGAATGAAAAATCTAACATTTTTCTTAGATTAATTGATTAATTGATTATTTTTATTTTTATTATTAAATTTATATTATATGATGAATAAATTAAATAAAGACAAGTGTATGGCAATGATTTGATACAAGTGTATAAATAAAAATAAATACATTTGTAATATATGTTGTCGAAACCTCCATTTAAATGCGAAGGGTATTTTGAAAACGGGAGTCGCCACCAACCTTTTAAAGTGTCATTGGATCACTTTATAAAACGTTTTGGTCTACGAAATTACGAGAAAACAGGTTCGAGTCAGTTACGCATACGAGGAAGGATTAGCACCCTCGTAACGCCCAAAATTGGTACCAAATTGAATAACTTTGTCTTAAAGTCAAAAGTTTGAAAGAATTTAGAAATAAGATCTCTTTTAAAACCGTAATAATTTGAGTTGAAAATCGAAATTCTTTCGTCCCAAAAGAATGCGAACATCACATCCAGCGTGATTGGACACGATATTCTTAAACTTTCGTAACTAAAAATCATCTCGTAATTTGTAAAATCTATTAAAAAGTATATTTTAGATATTTAGACAAACGGGAAATCGCAACCTAGCATGTTAGGGCACTATTTTCGGAATTCCTAAATACAAAAAACATTGCCTTGTTTTTTAAGATTCCTTTGGATTAAATGAAATATAAAATTTTTAAAAACGATGATGCATTTAACCTATTACAAAATATCAATATTGGATTAATTAAACTACGTACTTTAACTTTTCATGCAAATATAATGTAGAAAATGGTAAATACAACATAAATCATACAATATACTTTAACATTTCATGCATATATAATAAAAAATGATGAATAATGGCATAAATGACACAATATACGTTATCATTTTATGCATATATGATCATAGATAACATAAATATACACGCATTATCGTTACATGCAAAATACAACGTAGAGCATAATGAATACAACAATATAAATTGCAATATATATACAACAATATTTCATGCAATTGTAGCTTAAATCAACATAAACAATTAATTTTCATGCAAACGTGATAAACAACAAATCATGTAAACAACAAATAGCTAGTGAGATAGCATTAGCATGTTAAAACAATAAATACAAAAAAATATAAAGTGAATAAACAAATCATGAACATAAAAACAAAAAAAAAACGAATAAAAATAAAAAAGAAGTAAAAAATATATTAGAGCAATGTATAAATGATAAAGGAGAGTTTTTAGAAATAATTAATATATGTAATACATTACATAATATAATAATTCAAGGTCAAATCATCATATTGAATAAGAACAAAATTTTATACTTTTTTTTTAAAAAAAAACTTATATACTCACCTCTTAAATAATGATATATAAATATAATTTTTAGTAATAATTTAAAATTTTAATTATACATAATAAACAGTTTATAATAAAATGATATAAAATATAATAATAAGTAATTAAAAATGATATAATATAATAATTTCTATATATAAATATAGTAAGATAAATAATATAAAGTAAAATGTATATATAATATAAAAACGTATATAATAATATAATATGAAAATAATATACATTATTTATATATAACTAATATTTATAAAAAAATAAATAATACATATAGTATTTGAAAACAAATTAAATATATATAAAAAAAGGAATAAGATCGAATTTTTTTAAAAAAAACTAGGGCTAATTATAAATAAATAAAAATTTGGGGTTTAATTGAAATGCGCATTAGAAATGAGGGACTCACTGGGAAATTATCCCTAATCCCCAAAACAACATCGTTCTCGGCATAGGTCTTACAATGGCTATTAGGACCAAATTACAAAAAATGTAAAAGTTTAGGGCCAGATTGAAATAAAAATAAAATGAATTTTAGAAAACATAAAAAGGCGGAAGCATCAATTGGGCAATTAGCCCTTTAAACAAAAATGCACAGATCCTACCTGGATCTCGGGTCAACGCGCGGATCCTCACTTTGGAACGACGCCGTTTTGGTTATTAAACAGCCATTCTAAAACGGCGTCGTATGGGCTATCAATAAATACAAAAAAACGTTTGAAAATTCATTTGGTTCCATGTTTTTAATAAAAAAACAAAGAAGATTCTCTGAAAAGGAGAATAGGAGAGCCTTTCCAGGTTTCTCCGACCTCTGTCAGACCAGACTCCGGTCACCGGGTTCATGCATCCACGCGCTATACGCGCCACCGTACACGATGGTTTGGAAGGTTCAAAACCTTAACTTTCCTTGGCGAATCGCAGGTAAGCCCTTTTCCCATTTTAAAATACCAATTTTCACCAAAATAACTCGCATACATGTTGAACCATAGATAACAGAATATGAAACTTAAGTCACCTTTTAAAGAAACTGCTTGAATTTCTCTGAATATCCGTATATATGTTCTCTTTTGTATATATTTTTTGTATGTATCAAAAAAGGGCCTCCCTTTTACAGTGAAATCATTCGGCTTTTATAGCCTCTATTTATAGGTTTGTATATTCTCTACTCGATTCTTGCCATATTTGCATTCGTCTTTGCTGTTCCTCTTTCCTTTTTTGCAGGTACCATCGAGGATCTCACGGCGAGGGGTGGGTTGGCATTGATCCGTGTGCCGATCACGGCACGACACGGAGCCTGGAATCACGGCACTGATGGAGGTGACGATCAAGGTCACTAGAACGGCGCAAAAAGGGTGTGACGATTGGCATGCCTGCGGCGCAAATTCTGGAACCTTCCTCTAGCATTTGCAGCGCCTAGGGTTTCAGAAACCCTAGGTCTTCCATCCTCTGTTTGTAATTTGGGCCTCCTTGGGCCGTGCCCATTTGTGGGTTGGGTGTAACTGGGCATAGGGTTCTTAGGCTACATGGGTCTTAAGTCATCAAGCCTTTAGGCCTATTTGTAAACTGGACATTACAACATGGACATTTATTTATTTAATTTACAAATTTTGTTTATTTCATTGCATGGGCCCGGGCAAATTTGGGCTGTTACAGCTACCCCTCTTTGCTTATTACTGTGTAACAGGAATAGAGCAAAGATTATAAAAGGACCAAATCTGCTCGGCCTGGCCAATGTCTCGAAATCTTGATCCTCATCTTCCTCAAAGGTATTCTGATAGCTTCATACTTGCTTCACCGTAACTCAGGAATGTCAAATATGCTATCTTCACTCTGCTTCCTGTCAATATAGAAACGCCAAGCCGAAATGTTCGATCTGCTCTCTGACAATACAGAGACGCCGAATATACAATCTTCAATCTGGTCTCTATCAATACAAAGACGCCACATCTGCTATCTCCGATCTGCTCTCTGACAATACAGAGACGCCAAATCTGCTATCTTTGATCTGCTCTCTGATAATACAGAGACGCCAAATCTGCTATCTTCGATCTGCTCTCTGACAATATAGAGACGCCAAATCTGCTATTTTCGATCTGCTCTCTGACAATACAGAGACGCCAAATCTGCTATCTTCGATCTGCTCTCTGACAATACAGAGACGCTAAATCTGCTATCTTCGATCTGCTCTCTGACAATACAGAGACGCCAAATCTGCTATCTTCGATCTGCTCTCTGACAATACAGAGACACCAAATCTGCTATCTTCGATCTACTCTCTAACAATACAGAGACGCCAAATCTGCTATCTTCGATCTGCTCTCTGACAATAGAGAGATGCCAAATTTGCTATCTTCGATCTGCTCTCTGACAATACAGAGACGCCAAATCTGCTATCTTCGATCTGCTCTCTGACAATACAGAGATGCTAAATCTGCTATCTTCGATCTGCTCTCTGACAATACAGAGACGCCAAATCTACTATCTTCGATCTACATTGTCCTTTAAAGGACATAACTTGTAGAGTGCATATGTACTCATGCCTGATGATTAAGATGCCATGCTCAAAATGAATCAAATGCTTCTAGTTATGCAAAATGTTATGAAAATGATTCCTATTTCGAGCATCTTTACTCGTTCATCCATCAAAGTTCCGTACTCCACTCATCAAATTGGTCCTATTATACCATTCTCCTAACATTACGACTTGCTGAAGGCGATCCTCTCCTACGATTGAATCGTTTGAGTTGTCCAATCATCCTTTGGACTGAAAAAGAAATTTCCTTGAGTACCTCTGGCCTTTACTCAAGGGAATTCTTCAAACAATTGTTCTGTTTTAGTTTCTTGTATTCTCTAGAGATTTCCAGAGTAATATGCAAAACTTCGTTTGTAAAAATATTTAATTCATCAATTCTTATTTTAATGCAACACTCTTTATGAGTAATGGAAGACAAATGATTTAATCTTGAGAATAGTTAGATAAATCATCAAAATACAATAGGAAATTAATCTGAAAACATCTTTGAGAAGAAAAAGAATCCAAAGATAACAAATAGAACAAAAATTCGATGTCCAACATATCACAGCTTGAGCTTTTGTGTACAAATTCCATGAAGACTATTTTGAGTTTAACATGTGTTTAGAAGATCCAAAGTACTTTGTTGATGCCCCAGTATGTAACACACTTCATTTCTCGTCAAATCTGGTATAGCAAAATCACCGCATATTTCTCGAATATTTGAGCAGCCTTTTCGGGTTTTCAACTCAAAACCCCTTTGGTCTCAAAGCGCCCTTTGCGGGTTTTCACCTTGGCCTCTCCATTTTTATTTTTTATTTTTATTTTTTTTAAAAAGTCTCAAAGCGCCCTTTGTGGGTTTTCGCCTTGGCTTCCCTTCTCTTTAGATATAATACTTCTTGACTGAGTCTGAATTCACTGGATTGGGTAAACTTTTCCCATCCATTTCTGCCAAAATCAAAGCGCCACCAGAGAAAGCCTTCTTTACAACATACGGCCCTTCCCAATTTGGCATCTATTTTCCTCTAAAGTCCTTCTATATGGGAAGTATCTTTTTCAATACAAGGTCCCCTTTGTTGAATTCTCTTGGACGAACTTTCTTGTCATAGGCTCGCATCATTCGCTTCTGATACATCTGACCATGGCGAATAGCTTTTAGCCTCTTTTCTTTGATCAAGTTCAATTGGTCATACTGTGATTGAATCCATTCTACTTCATCTAGCTTTATCTCCGACAAAATTCGAAGAGAAGGTATTTCAACTTCAATGGGTAATACTGCCTCCATCCCATAAACCAACGAGAAAGGAGTTGCCCCAGTAGAGGTTCTGATGGACGTTCGGTAGGCTAAGAGTGCAAATGGTAATTTCTCATGCCAATCTCTGTAGGTTTCAGTAATTTTCCCCACTATCTTCTTGATGTTTTTGTTAGCAGCTTCCACTGCCCCATTCATCTTTGGGCAATATGGAGATGAATTATGATGTTTAATCTTGAATTGGCTGCAGACTTCCGTAATCGTGCTATTATTCAAGTTCAATGCATTGTTTGATATGATCCTCTCAGGCATTCCATACCGATAAATGATCTCCTTTTTCAAGAATCGCCCTACTGCTGACTTGGTGACACTAGCATAAGAAACTGCCTCTACCCATTTCGTAAAGTAGTCGATGACCACAAAAATGAAACGGTGCCCATTCGAAGCTTTTGGCGATATCGGCCCAATGACATCTATGCCCCACATGGAAAAGGGCCATGGAGAAGTCATAACATGTAAGGGTGAAGGTGGTACATGGATCTTGTCTCCATATATCTGGTATTTATGACATTTTTTAGCATAACTGATACAATCTCCTTCCATAGTAGACCAATAGTATCCAAACCTCATGATTTGTCTTGCCATCGTAAAGCCATTAACATGTGTACCACAAACTCCTTCATGTACTTCTTCCAGGATTTGTTTAGCTTCCACAGCGTCAACGCATCTCAAAAGTACCTGATCTTTCCTTCTTTTATAAAGGATATCCCCATTTAGCACATATTCGCAGGCTAACCTCTTTAAATTTCTTTTGTCGTTTTCAGTTGCCGTCTCAGGATATTCGCGATTTTTCACATATCGTAATATATCTTGATACCACGGATGATCATCCTTTTCCTCTTCTTCAATGTTACAGAAATGAGCTGGAACCTCCGAAATGCTCATCTGAATTGGTTTCATATCTCTTGTTTATTTGCTTTAATCATGGAAGCCAGTGTTGCTAAAGCATCTGTCATCTGATTTTCATCTCGTGGGAGATAATTGAAGGTGATATTATCAAACTCCTCAAGTAACTCCAAAACTACCTTTCGATAATGAATCAATTTAGGGTCTCTTGTCTCCCATTCACCCCTAAGCTGATAAATTACCAACGCAGAGTCTCCATACACTTCCAGGGTTCTAATTTTCCGCTCTTTGGCTGCTCGAATCCCCATGATACATGCTTCATACTCGGCCATATTGTTCGTGCAGTCAAAATCCAATTTACATGTAAATGGATAATGATCACCATTTGGGGATACCAGGACTGCCCCAATTCCATTTCCTACCGCGTTGGATGCGCCGTCAAAGCTCAGCTTCCATGGATGTTCTTCAATAGTTGCCACATACATTAACTCCTCATTAGGGAAATCAAAGCTCAATGTCTCATAATCTTCTAGAGCTCTGCTAGCAAGAAATTCTGCTATCGTGCTCCCTTTTATAGCCTTTTGACTCACATAGACTATATCAAACTCTGAAAGCAGTACTTGCCACCTTGCCATTCTTCCATTTAGGGCTGTTGACTCCATCATGTACTTTAATAGATCAAGTTTCGAAATTAGCCAAGTCGTATAATACAACATTTATTGCCTCAACCTTCGAGTCGTCCAGATTAAAACACAACACAACTTCTCAATTGGAGAATATCTCATCTCACACTCTATGAATTTCTTGTTGAGGTAATATATCGCCTTCTCTTTTCTTCCCGACTCGTCATGTTGGCCAAGCACACATCCTATAGAATTACTGAATACTGATAAGTACAAAATTAATGGTCAATCTGGACTAGGCGGAGATAACACTGAAGCGTTTAACAAGTATTGCTTAACCTTATCAAAAGCATTCTGGCATTCTTCATCCCAAGTACCTTGGTTGTGTTTTCTAAGGAGGCGAAATATAGGATCACATCTCTCGGTTAATTGTGAAATAAACCGAGCAATATAATTCAATCTTCCAAGAAAACCTCAAACTTCCTTCTGAGTACGTGGTGGAGGCAATTCTCGTATGGCTCTAATCTTGTCTGAGTCAACTGTTATTCCCTTTTTGCTGATCACAAAGCCTAATAACTTCCCCGACCTAGCTCCGAAGATGCACTTTGCCGGATTAAGCTTCAACTGAAATTTCCTTAATCTCAGGAACAACTTCCTCAAAACTTCAATATATTCCTTCTCTGTTCGAGATTTAGCAATCATGTCATCAACATACACCTCTATCTCTTTATGCATCATATAGTGAAATAAGGTCACCATAGCCCTTTGGTATGTTGCCCCTGCATTCTTTAGCCCGAAGGGCATTACCTTGTAACAAAAGGTGCCCCACAATGTTATAAAGGTGGTTTTATCCATGTCCTTAGGATGTATCTTTATTTGATTGTACCCTGAGAAGCTATCCATAAAGGAGAACAATGAATATCCTGCTGTATTGTCCACCAAAGTGTCAATGTGCGGTAAAGGAAAGTTGTCCTTTGGGCTAGCTTTATTCAGATCTCTGTAATCAACACACATTCGTACCTTCCCATCCTTCTTAGGGATAGGCACAATGTTGGCCACCCATTCTGAATACTTAACCTCTTGTAGGAATCCAGCATCAAACTGCTTTTTGACTTCATCTTTTATTTTCAGCACAATATCATGCCTCATCCTTCGTAATTTTTGTTGGACTGGCTTGCAATCTTGTCTTATGGGGAGAGGATGTACCACGATATCAGTATTCAAACCCGGCATATCCTCATATGACTATGCAAAGATGTCTTTGAATTCCCGTAGTAGCTCAACAAGGCCTTGTCTCGTTTCCTTAGCAATATGTGTGCCAATTTTCACCTCCTTCCCTTCATCCAAGGCTACATTCTCTATTGCCTCTTTCTCACGGGGTAGGATTTGTTTCTCCTCTTGTTTCACCATTCTCAATAGACCTGGAGATATATCATAATCCCTGTCATCTTTAAACTCCTGAAGTTCTTCTAAACACATGTCTTGCTCAAAAAAGAATCTAGGGTTCGTAGTATCAGTGCTCATGTCATTGATATCTAAGGGCCTGCGAAGTACGAAAGAATGTACAAAGAATGAATGAATCTATTTATATGTTATGAATGAAATGGGAAAAAATTTGAAAGAATTTAAATGTCAAAAGAATATTGAGCGGTATAAAAGAAAATTAACTTGAATTGATAACAAAAGTTACGTTTTATTGAAATGTAAATATCCGAACATGAGCCTATTTTACAAATGAAATCTTACTACTCCTAGGCTTTAGAGAAATAAGAGTGTTCTGAAGATTACTCTGAAGAATCTTTAAAAACTACAGGAAGTTCTTCTGTAACCCAATTGTTTAAAGAGCTTCCTGGTTCGTAAGGGCGAATGCCCTCAAGGTTTCCTCATTCAGACTCTTCATTATGCACAGCATTGATGTGATAACCTCTTTTTTCGAGCAATCCTCTCTCTGGGTGAATCATCCCTCCTGATATAAAGGTTTGAGATATGTGAAGGAATGTCATCGGTTCCCACTCTTCCTCCCTTCCATCTAAATGCTCCCTTCTTCTCTCTTGGCGCTTCTCTATTTCTTTCCTTCTCTGCCTATAATCTGGCCTAAAACCCAAGTCAAAACGGTCTCTCTTCTCCTTTAGTTCAGGACCTTGAATCCTTCCTTGGAGATATCTTTCCAATCCTTTTCCTGGCAAGGCTCCTTTCCCCACTGTCATCTGCACACCCATTCTTGTGGTTCTGGACATTTTAGGCACTGGTACCTCATTCCCCTCTGAAATGAATGTTGCATTAACGATTTCTAAGGAACGAAAAGAGTACTCAATGGCCTCCTCGTTTGCTCCTACATAGGGTGCATTACTGGTAACTGTTGCTATAATGTCCTCTTCCGCATTTATGGTGACCAACTGCCCATCAGCTACTAACTTTAATTTCTGGTGCAGAGATGAGGGCACCGCTCCTACCGAATGTATCCAAGGCCTCCCCAACAGGCAATTGTAAGAGAGCTTGATGTCCATCACTAAAAAGTCCACCTCATACGTGTTTGGCCCAATCATCAAAGGAATGTTGATTCTTCCCATGACCTTCCTTTCCGTGCCATCAAATGCTCTCACTACATTATGGCATGTTTTTATGTGAGAACTGTCAATGGGTAATCTGTTCAGTGTGGACAATGGCATGACATTTAAGGCCTACCCATTATCAATAAGCACACTCGGCAATTTATATCCTTTGCAGCGTATGGTAATGTGCAAAGCCTTAGCTGATCTCATGCCTCCAGGTGGGATTTCATCATCATTAAAATAAATGAAATTGTCATTACTTATGTTACTAACCAATCGATCCAACTTGTTGACGGATATATCATTAGTAACATAAGCCTCGTTGAGCGCCTTCATTAACGCCTCACGATGTACCTCTAAACTCAGAAGCAAAGCCAAAATCGATATACGAGCTGGTTGTTTACGCAATTGCTCCACCACACTGTACTCACTGTGTTTCAGGAATTTTAGAAACTTTCTGGCTTCTTCATCCTTCACTGACTCATTAACGAGTACTTCAACCCCCTTTCCTTTGTCAAAGGCTTTTGCTTTCATAGGTTCAACTCTGATGCCTTCTACATCATAACGCTTCCCACTACGTGTATAAGAACCCTCATCTTGAGCCTCCTTAGAAGCACTAGCTATATCCTCTTTCTCCGGCATTGTCACATTGCAGTCATAATTCCAGGGTACCCTCTTGTTATCCTTATAAGGAAAGGAAACGGGTTTGTGAATAATGACTTTCGGTGCTGTTGGTATTTTAACTTCATTATTTCTTGGTAAAGAAATAATGATCCTTGGCCAGTTTTAATTCTTCGGTCCACCTTCTAATGTACATATACGTCCCTCATCTGAGCCAGCTTCATAAAATTCCAGCTCCTTATTATCCATAAGGCTTTGTACCAAGGCCTTAAACTCGTCACATTCCTGGATTTCATGTCCCTCTTTTGCATGGAACTCACAGTAGTCCCTCACTCCTCTACTTCCTTCTTTAGAGATTATCATCTCTCTTTTCACCATTTCTTCCCAAATTATTTTCATCGGCGTTCTCACTTCAGCCACGCCCTCTTTAATCCTTCTCATACCAATATCTCCAACTGCATTTACCCCTTGATCACCATGATTTGGCAACAGGTTTTCTGTACTAGGGATGTCGTCAAATTTTACGACCCCCATCTTGATTAGTCTTTCCACTGCCTTCTTAAAACTAGTACAATTTTCAATTGAATGCCCCGATATCCCCGCATGGTACTTACATTTAGCGTTTGTATCATACCATTTAGGATATGGGGGTTGTAATGGTTTTAAATGAAAAGGAGCTATTGCATGCGCATTGAATAAACTTTGATAAAGCTCCCGATATGTCACTAGGATAGGCTTAAATCAGACCTTTTAGAATTCTATCTCAAACCAGATCCCTACTTTTGAGAATCTTATTGCCCAACCGTAGTTGCTCTGGGCTGACTAACCATAACCGCTTTTGAATTATAACTACTCGTATTATTCACCTCATTATCTTTCCTTCTTGAGGCTGATCTTTTAGTAGTTTCCCCCTCTATCTTGCCACCTCTTATGGCGTTCTCAATCATTTCTCCCGCCGTAACTACATCAGCAAAACTCTTGATGGTACTTCCAATCATGTGAGTAATGAATGGGGCTTTTAAAGTGTTGATGAACAACATGGTGGTTTCTTTCTCCAAGAGCGGTGGTTGAACTTGCATGGCAACCTCCCTCCACCTCTGTGCATATTACCTAAAACTCTCATTAGGCTTCTTTTCCATATTTTGCAAAGTGATCCTATCAGGAGTCATGTCAGTCACATGATTATATTGCTGCATAAAGGCTTGCGCTAAGTCTCTCTAAGAACCGATCCTTGCGCGACTCAGTTGATTATACCACCTAGCTGCTACCCTAACCAAACTATCTTGAAAATAATAGATTAATAATTAATCATTGTTTACATAACCAGTCATCCGTCTGCAGAACATGGTGATATGGGCTTCCGGGCAAGTAGTCCCATTGTACTTCTCGAATTCCGACATTTTAAACTTATGGGGAAGCACCAAATCTAGGACCAAACTCAAGTCCTTAGCATTAATTCCCTAACGATTATCAGCGTTTTCTAGTGCCTTAAATTTCTCCTCTAACCATCTGCAACGTTCCTCTAATTACCTTGATGATTCGAGTCTCATCTCTTCCCTCTCAGCTATATCTAGATCAGGGATAACTAGATTGGTAGGGTTGTCTCCAGGGTTGAATCCCAAACCAGTTTGAAAGTTCATAGGTATTCCAGCATTGACTTGTCCCTGTTGAGGCCTTATTATGACGGACGACCCTCGGGGATATGCCTCAGGTTGAGTCTGCATATGAGGTGGAGTAAAACCAGGAGGATGACCCTCGTTATCCTCTTCAGTGGCGGTCATAGGGGCTTTTCCTTTATCTATTGTCCCCCTAACAGCTGAGCCATCTCAGCCATCATATTCCTTTGAGCCTCCAACATTTGATCCTTCATCTCTTGTTGGATTTTTGCCAATTGTTCCTGCAACTGCTCTTGCATTTCTTTCTGAATCTGCTCAAGTCTTTGATCCATATTCTTTGACTTAGCGCGTGTACCGTAAGGATGTGTTGTTTCCAGATTTTCTTTTTCTTACTCCCTCTTTTTCCCTTTTAAAGAAACTAATTAGGGTCTTTCTATAAATTTGTATGCATATGATGCGATGAGATGCAAATGTATGAATGTAAAAGATACCGGTTCTGATTCAGTTTCTTTTAGAAAACATTATTTAAGAAACAAAAATCCTTACACAAAACGGATTACAAATATGCCTTTGCCCTCAAGCCTAAAGTTTTAACCCTATCCAATAACAAAGCTAACTCTAGACCTCTATCCGATACTAACTCATACTTTGTACTCAATACATTAGCTTGCGCTGCCAAGTCTTGCAAATAATCAGCGACCTCTCGAGTCTGTACTATAGCTTCTCCCATGAGATAGTCCCTATCTCTGACTTGATCCTGAAAATGATGAAGCTCTCCCTTCCAATGTTCTTCTCTTGCCTCGAGCTACTCAATCCGTAGCTTACAGTCCTGTAGTGCTGCTTCCAACGCTCCAATATTGTGCCTCATTTCCTCGATCTTATCCAGGCTTGCCTTCAACTCGACCGCAGAGTAACGACTTCGGTGATGATGAAGAGATCGTCCAAGCTCAGTCACCTTAATTTTTAATCCTTGATTCTCCTTCTCGAGGGCCTGATTATGTGCCTGCATCTCTTGGAACTTCTTCTCCTAATACTCGACTTTGGCTCTTTCTTCTTGAACCTCTTGTTGCCACTGCTCTGAAGACTTCCCCAATCCAGCTCTCTTCATTGATAACTGTATCCTCTTATATTGCGTCTTCAAGTCATCTCGGTCCTCCTCAATCTTCCTATTTTCTTTCCTCTCTTTTTCGACCTCAATTCTATGAACGTCAATGTCTAAGCTTAGGTACATCTTCTCCTCCTCAAGCCTCTCTATCTTTCTCCCGAGCTCCAAATTCTTACTTTCAAATTCTTGCTTTATAACTTCTAATTCTATTGGAATCACTCGTAAACTCTCCTGCATCGATCGAGCAGCCTCCAAACTCGGTCTAGGGATGTTATCATTGACCCTCTTATCAAACCACCTTTTGTATTCAAGAGTTGTCGTCGGACCTTTAGTCAGAATCTTCACACAGCAAACCTTCTTCCAAGCCTCTGAAATTTCTCGCATCTTCTTCTTATAATAATCCCCTTTATACGAAAAATCACTTTGAGCTAACCCTTGTGTTGCTGGTATAAACTGCTCTGCCTTATATTTCCTTTGGACGAGTAATGGTGCATAACCGACAACTCCTCAAATTCTGAGAAGAGGTACCCAATCAAAGTTCCCGCAACGATAAAGGATTTCGCTAGGAGTCATCCAAGGGGCTTTCCACATAACATCTTCTTCTCGGAGGTTCTGAAGTATTTCTACCCACCTTTCCTCTGTAATGTCATCCCTCCTTGGTGTAGCTGCTGCTTCCTTTAATGGAGAATAGTCTTTAAAGAACACTCGACAAGGAACCTTATCAACCTTCCAAAAGTGACTGTGGAACCAAACTAACAATAATTGTGCACATCTAATCAATCTACCTTCACCAGCTCTCCGACACGCACTCAAGGATCTAAATGTCTCGGCTAGGATTGCAGGCACAGGTGTGTTCTGTTTATGAATTCGATCGAATAAATCTGCCACTGCCTCATCTATGTGCCCCACAGCTTTTGGGAAAATCATCAATCCATACATACTTAAGGCCAAGACATCAACCTTCTTCTTCACATCTGGGTGTGCCAATATCAAATCCCTCAAACTTGCCCACGGAATGCATTTGCTATCACCCTTTTGTTGGATTCGAGCTGCGGCCCACTGTTCACTCACCCCTGTAATTATCATTAATTTCTTCACAAAAGTTGGGGGATTAACAGCCCTAAAATAAGCTTTGTTACCTTGAATTTTTGGGCAGCGAAGCAAGGTCATATACTCCTCTAAAGTAGGTACTAAGTCTACCTCTCCAAATGTAAAATAGCTATAAGCAGGGTTCCAAAACTGTACCATAGCTCGAAATAGATGCTTATTTACCTTGATGTCTAGCAAATAGGGAAGATCTCCATAATTCTGATAGAAAAGCTGCTTAGCCTCGTCATCCCATTGGGCCCAAATGTCTCTCAACTCTTGAAACTCATTCTGTGTTGAACTAATACGAGTGAAGTTCCACAACTCTGACGTATACCCCTCAGTGACACTATCTCCTTTCTCTAACTGGGTTTTCTCTGACCAGGTACAGACAAAAGCGTTGTCCTTCACTTTATCAAGATATTCGTTCCTCATTACAAAACTTTCTAACCCAGAAAATGAACCATGAATCGATACCTTTAAATGTTGAATGACATGCAATGATAACAAAATAAAATAAGTTAGTATCGTATAAAAGTATAACAAACAAACACTTATAAGGGTAGCTTACTAAAGGTTATCATTATACTCCCTACAGTAAGCGCTTAAAGTTCACTATGTGAGTTTCAGTTCTAAAGCGAGGGTACCTGAACCAACAGATTCCTCGGTCTTCACCCATTACAGGCTCATACGGACTAAGTTCAGTTCAGGGGGACACCTTTCCCTACGGCCATACGGAGATGGAAATCTCACGAAGACAGGTACGGATATCCCGGAAGCAATCCACTAGCTCATACGAAGGTGAAAACCTCACGAAAGCGTAGTTTTTCACTCCCACTTAAAGGTGCGACCGCAGCAGTCATGTAAATGCAATGTGTGCGAAAACAAGATAACAAACATGTGCAGCAAACACATATAAAATGATCAATATTTTTAAAATTTCCAAACTTTTGACATTAAGACACAAAAAAAAATTAATTTCTTGGCTTGACTCTCTTATAAGTCCCCAGTAGAGTCGCCAAGCTGTCGAAACCTCCATTTAAATGCGAAGGGTATTTTGAAAACGGGAGTCACCACCAACCTTTTAAAGTGTGATTGGATCACTTTATAAAACGTTTTGGTCTACGAAATTACGAGAAAACAGGTTCGGAGTCGTCTGCACGCATTTGAGGAAGGATTAGCACCCTCGTAACGCCCAAAATTGGTACCAAATTGAATAATTTTGTCTTAATGTCAAAAGTTTGAAAGAATTTAGAAATAAGATCTCTTTTAAAACCGTAATAATTTGAGTTGGAAATCGAAATTCTTTCGTCCCAAAAGAATGCGAACATCACATCCAGCATGATTGGACACGATATTCTTAAACTTTCGTAACTAAAAATCATCTCGTGATTTGTAAAATCAATTAAAAAGGATATTTTAGATATTTAGACAAACAGGAAATCGCAACCCAGCATGTTAGGGCACTATTTCCCGAATTCCTAAATACAAAAAACATTGCCTTGGTTTTTAAGATTCCTTTGGATTAAATGAAATATAAAATTTTTAAAAACGATGATGCATTTAACCTATTACAAAATATCAATATTGGATTAATTAAACTACGTACTTTGACTTTTCATGCAAATATAATGTAGAAAATGGTAAATACAACATAAATCACACAATATACTTTAACATTTCATGCATATATAATAAAAAATGATGAATAATGTCATAAATGACACAATATACATTATCATTTTATGCATATATGATCATAGATAACATAAATATACACGCATTATCGTTACATGCAAAATACAATGTAGAGCATAATGAATACAACAATATAAATTGCAATATATATACAACAATATTTCATGCAATTGTAGCTTAAATCAACATAAACAATTAATTTTCATGCAAACGTGATAAACAACAAATCATGTAAACAACAAATAGCTAGTGAGATAGCATTAGCATGTTAAAACAATAAATACAAAAAAATATAAAGTGAATAAACAAATCATGAACATAAAAACAAAAAGAAACGAATAAAAATAAAAAAGAAGTAAAAAATATATTAGAGCAATGTATAAATGATAAATGAGAGTTTTTAGAAATAATTAATATATGTAATACATTACATAATATAATAATTCAAGGTCAAATCATCATATTGAATAAGAACAAAATTTTATACTTTTTTTTTAAAAAAATATTATATACTGACCTCTTAAATAATGATGTATAAATGTAATTTTTAGTAATAATTTAAAATTTTAATTATACATAATAAACAATTAATAATAAAATGATATAAAATATAAGAATAAGTAATTAAAAATGATATAATATAATAATTTCCATATATAAATATAGTAAGATAAATAATATAAAGTAAAATGTATATATAATATAAAAACATATATAATATAAAAATAATATACATTATTTATATATATAACTAATGTTTAAAAAATAATACATATAAAAATTTATAAGAAACGTATATAATAATATAATATGAAAATAATATACATTATTTATATATAACTAATATTTATAAAAAAATAAATAATACATATAGTATTTGAAAATAAATTAAATATATATAAAAAAGGACTAAGATCAATTTTTTTTTTAAAAAACTAAGGCTAATTATAAACAAATAAAAATATGGGGTTTAATTGAAATGCGCATTAGAAATGAGGCACTCACTAGGAAATTATCCCTAATCCCCAAAACAACATCGTTCTCGGCATAGGTCTTACAATGGCTATTAGGACCAAATTACAAAAAATGGAAAAGTTTAGGGCCAGATTGAAATAAAAATAAAATGAATTTTGGAAAACATAAAAAAGCAGAAGGATCAATTGGGCAATTAGCCCTTTAAACAAAAATGCACGGATCTTACCTGGATCTCGGGTCAACGCGCAGATCCTCACTTTGGAACGACGCCGTTTTGGTTATTAAACAGCCATTCTAAAATGGCGTCGTATGGGCTATCAATAAATACAAAAAAACGTTTGAAAATTCATTTGGTTCCATGTTTTTAAAAAAAAAACAAAGAAGATTCTCTGAAAAGGAGAATAGGAGAGCCTTTCCAGGTTTCTCTGACCTCTGTCAGACCAGACTCCGGTCACCGGGTTCATGCATCCATATGCTATACGCGCCACCGTACACGATGGTTTGGAAGGTTCAAAACCTT
The DNA here is from genome assembly GCA_025698465.1 of Gossypium longicalyx. Lineage (NCBI taxonomy): Eukaryota > Viridiplantae > Streptophyta > Magnoliopsida > Malvales > Malvaceae > Gossypium > Gossypium longicalyx. Next base: position 67,727,866 of record CM047004.1, on the reverse strand, counting down.
CACTTTAATGCCTTGATTTTGGTCAATTCCTTGTCCACGCGGCTTAAGACATGGGCGTGTGTCTCAGCCGTGTGTGACACATAGCCATGCAACATGGTCGTGTGTCCCCTTGTAGGTTTTAAAGGTTTCAAGTCAGGTAGTTACACGACCTAACACATGACCAGGCATACAGGCGTGTGAGGCCATTTCGAGTGTTACATGGCCTGCCACACAGGCATGTGGCTTGGTCGTGTAACCCAACTCAAAAAGTTACACGGGGTATGGACACAGGCTAAGACACGGTCGTGTGTCCCTAATTTGATTGTTACATAGTTTGAGACACGGGCGTGAGTCTTAACCGTGTGAGTCACACGACCTAGCCACACGGCCATGTGACCCCTGCAGTTTAAATTTTTTAACTTTATCCTCAATGTTTCAAAACGTTTCTGATTTAGTCTTGAATTGTTTCTAAAGTGTTTTTAAAGCCTCGAAGGCTCGATTAAGGGATGGTATGTATGTTGGTGAATGATTTATGCTATGTTTATGTTGAAGTTTGAAATGTTTGTTTCAAAGTTATATTTTTTATGGTAATACTCTGTAACCCTATTCTGGCAACAAATACGAGTTTGGGGGCATTATAATAGTCTTTGTGGTGCACCTTAAGGAATGACTAGATTGGTGTATTCAAAATGACCCTTAAGTGTAATCTGTGAAATCAATAAGGTGTAATGCATCCATGGCCTATATGGTAAGGTATTATATGAGACTATGGTTTGATTGAAAATAATGAATTGAAGAGATGTAGATAAGAATGGGTTAGTATTAGAAGCGTGTACTAAATAAAGATTTATAAATATTCAAATGGAATATGGTATCTATGGTATGATATCTATGGTATATGAATAATGAAATTTGAGAAAAGTATTCGCCAAAGACAGGTTAAAGGGCAAGAACAATAAGATCATCATTTCGATTCATCGACTGCATTGTGCAATTAACATATAGGTAAATGTTGCAATTCTCATTAAGTTCTTACGAACTTATCTGTGTGTTATTTTATAGGTGAGCTGATACGGGTCTGCGTCGGGAGGGACGATACTGGGACTACGCCAAAAGAAATGGCATATTGAGTTATTATGTATGCAGAGCGTGTAACAGCCCGTTTTTGGTCAAATCAGAAAGTAGTTTTGGGACTAAAAATTTGAAGTTAGAATATTTATTTTATTATTATAATGTTTACAGCATGATTGAAAGATTGTGTGAAAGTTTCGTTTAAAAATTTTATCGTTTGATTAGTCAATTTGATAAAAAGGACTAAATCGCGTAAAGTGCAAAAGTGTTGTTCTATTAGCTAAAGGTATCTAACGACTATAGAACTTTAAAGTGGAGATCCTTAAGAGGCAATTAGACCATTAGTGAGTTAGTGGACAATTATGAGCTTGGTTTTATGGAAATTATTAAGATTTTTAAAGGTTATATTAGTAAACTAGGTATTAAAGATTAAATAAATGAAATAAAAATATGTATAATCTTTTTAGTCTTCATCTTCAACCGATTCTAGGGCTTGAGAAGCCATTTTCATTCTTTTTCATTCGGCCAAGCTTCTTAGCTCAATTGTAAGTCTGTTTTTGTCTCGTTTTTAATGATTTCTACGTTTTTAAGATCGTTCTAGCTTATTCTAGCTAGCCCAAGGACTAATTTGCAAAACTGTTAATGTAATGACCCAAAATTCACGGGCATCGAAAAAGTACAATATCGGGCGTCCGTCTTAGTGAAATGAGTTCGAAAATAAATTAGTAGAAATATTTATGAGTCTAGTAGTGTGTTTAATTAGGTTTTAATTAAGTGAAATTAGCTCAATTTAGAGTAACCAGTAAAAAGGAATAAATTTAATTAAGGGTAAAAGCTGAATTATAGAGTAATAGAAAATAAAAAGGACTAAAATGGCAATTAAGCCATTTATCTTAAATGAGGCGGCATATATGCCTTAAAATCTAAGATTTTATTTAAGTTATATATAAATATTATATAATTATTAACCATCATTATGGTTTTATATTATTATTATTATTATTAAATAAAGTAAATAGTAGACAATTGTATGGTTATAATTAAATACATGTGTAAAATGCAAGAAAATACACTTGTAATATATTTGTATATTTTCTTAAATAACAAGTAAAAGATATTTATTGATTATTATTATTTAATTGATATTGTATTATTGAATAAATTAATAAGTTGACAAATGTAGGATAATGAGATGATACATGTGTAATAATATGTATAATATTATTGTAATACAAGTATTATTTATTAAGTAGATATTTATTATTTATTATTAATAAGTAAAAGATATTTATTAGATAAATAATTAAAACAAGATTTTAGGTATGAAAAACAAATTAGATAATGACATTTGTAATAATATAAATATGTACACTTGTTATATAATTATTAATTTACTTAATATTAAAGTAAAAGATATTTTAATATATGATATTAATATTATATTATGTTAATAAAATAATAAAGCATAAAAGAAATAAAGAAGCAAAACAAAAGAAACAGGGAGCATTTCGAAGGTAGCAGGAACAGAAAGAAAGAAAAGAAAAAGGAAAAACTAAGGGTTTAGGGTTTAAAGTTTTGATAGGTAAGTCAATCAAGCACTTTTCTTTTAATTTTGATGTTTTAGAAGTCTTAAAACAAGATTTTGATAGAATTAAGTTGATAGTTTGGAAGTTCATAAGTTTTTAAGTATAGTTTATGTTGAGCAAAAAGAAGAATTAGGGATTTAATTGAATGAATTTTAAGTTAGAATTGATTAAAGGATTAAATTGTAAACTAGGCTATAAGTTTTATGTTGTATGGATTAAATTGAAGAAATTTCGAAATTAGGAAAATATGCTGAAAAATTAATAGTTAAATGTAAGTATGGAGGAAATTTGAATAGAAATAAAGTATGAATTGAATTAGAAAAATAAGTAAAATTATTTAGGATTAAATTGGGAATAAGGTAGGAATTGATTAGAAATTCAATAATTTATTTTAATTAGTGTTGTAATTAATAGTATAATTATTTTAATTTCCGTAGCTAACAAAGAACCAGAGATATCGGCTCAAAAGGGAAAGGAGAAGATTATCGAGGAGTAAATCAAGAATTTCGTGTTTGTATTACTATAATTCAAGTTATTTATTATTAAGTATTAATTTTAAATTTATTTATTTTATAGTAAGTAAATATTGAGGTAAGTAATTTTATTGAATTGAATTTAGAAAATTGAATTGAATGAGAAATAGGTGTTAGCATTACTATAATTCGAATTTAATTATTATTAATTGTTGAATTTTAAGTTAATATGCATGGTAAGTATTAGTATTAAATTCTATGAAATTAAATTGAATTGTGATTATATGTGAATAATTGAAATGCATATTGAATTGAGAAAGTGTATTGAATTATGAATATGTGAATTGAAAATTGATTGAAAAGTAGAAAATGATTGAATTGAAAATGTGAGAAATTGTGACTGAATTGGGATTTATATGTGATCTAGAAACCCTATTAACTAGTCGGGCTGAGTTGGATATAGTTGCCATGCCATAGGATTGGAAGTGTTCAGGGATACTTCGACCTCAAGTCGATGAGACACTGGGTGTCACTATTTTACTTCGAATAGATTCGATGAGGTACTGGGCACCACTTTACTTCGGCTAGGCCGATGAGACACTCAGTGTCAACTTTGCTTCGAACTATCGGATGAGGCACTGGGTGCCAAACTGGTGTGTTTGGTTGGATCTGTGTATCTGCCAAAGTCTAAGTCTGTTAATAGGGGTAATTAAAAGAAAAGTTAAGTTGAATAAAATGAATCGGTTGAGCCACTGAAAGAAATGTAAAAATGGAACATGAATTGAAAATGTGATTTTAAATGTGAGTATGAGAACAGAAAACATGAACTAATGGTTCATGAATTAGACAATGGCTCAACATGAATATTTATGATTTCAATTGACGAATAGCTAAATTAAATTGTATGAATATATTGAGAATGACAAATTTCTGTTTGAATTGGTTTAGTAAGTATTAAAGTTAGATGATTTAATTTACATGATTATTATATTTATAATTTGAATTATGGTAATACCACTGAGTATAAAATACTCAGCGTACGGTTGTTTCCGTGCGCAGGTTAGTAGGTATTCAGAGTCTCAGTTCAGCATCCAGGCGATCCCGACTCCAGCGCAAAACTCGGTGATATATTCTTCTTTTGGCAAAAGTGGCATGTGCATAGGTGTTAATTTAGTCACTTTAAAATGTTATATAATTTTTGTTGTAAAGAATGGTATTTGGTATTTTGGTGTTTAAACTAATGAAATAGTATGAAAATTTACATGATATGTATGGTATCATTGATACTAAATTTAGAATGGATGAATGAAATTCTAATCTTATTTTTTTATGGTAACATAAATATTCATAGAGTAAATTATCAAATTATTGTTATAGATATGATTTTAATACGATTAAACATGAAATTACATTGGTTGAAATATTGATTTTGGATTGGTTCCGGTTTGAAATTGCAGGGAATGTTAGATATTTATAAAATGGGTTATATTGAAGAAAAAAATTAAAAAAAAAAGAGACAATCAGTAAAAGTTTATTTCAATTTATAATTATATTATAATATGTTCGATAATTATTTGAATATTATTTGTAAATTGTCCAATTGTCCGGTAATGCTTCGTACCCTATTTCGGCAACAGTTTAGGGCTAGGGGGTGTTACAGTTAAAGATTTTGAATGATTCCACTGATGAAATAGCATGTGTTTTGAAGTTTCTTGATAGATTATGAATGCTTGTTGATAGATATACAAGTTTTGTTAAGTGATTTTTAGTGAAAATGCAAATTAAGGATTAAATTATGAAATGTGGAAACTTTGTGGTTAAAATGTGTAATAAATAAAAATATGGACTGCTAGGGGCATAATAGTAATTTGACTAGGCTTGGGTTGTGATGAAATTAAATGAATTTTGTTTTACGAGCCTAGGGACTAAATTGTAAAAGTGGTGAAACATTAGGGGCAAATGTGTAAATCTACTTAAGTGTGTGTTTTGGATTAAATTGAATAGGGAGATTATTAAATAAGTTAATTTTGAATATATTTAGATAAAAAAAGTGAATTTCGGATCCAAATCAGGGGAAAACTAAAGTTATCGACTAATCGACCTATTTCATCGTTTTCACATCTGAGGTAAGTTCGTATATTATAAGTTTTGATATAAATGTATTTCATATGCTTTGATATTGCATAAACTGTGAATACAAGACTATGGATATGATCGATAGTGATTGGACGATGATTCAACATTCGAAATCCTGGTTGAACCTTAGGAATAGTTTAGGATACTAGTGACATGTCATTAGAGGATATATTGAGTTGGCTTCGGGCAACGATATTAGCAATTCGGGTGCGAGTTATACCAATTTGGCTTTAGGCCATAAATATCGACTGATTCGGTTTCGGGCCATGATATCAATATTTCGGATATAAGCTACCTTAATTTGGCTTCGGGCCATGGTATAGGTACTTAGTGTGCGAGACTCTTGAGTATTCGGGCCAACGGGTAAACGAAAGATGTGATTGAATATGAGAATGATATGAGATGGTACAGGTACGTATGTGACATGTATAAGTTTTAGTTCAAAGAAACTTGTGAAGAATGTGATTAATATCATAATTGTGTATACAAAAGGTTTGTTAGCTAATATATGCTAAATGTTGATGTATTCAAATTGTTGATTTATAATCTTGAGATTGAATTAAGTTTATGATATACGAGCTTACTAAGCTTTATAGCTTACTTTATTTATTTTCCCGTGTTTTATAGTGTTATCAAGCTAGCTCGGATTCAGGAATCATCTGAGATCACTTCACACTATCCACCTATCACTTGGTACCTATGAACTTTGGTATTTTAGGTATATGGCATGTATAGGAACTTTGAGTCATTTTGGTATATGTATTGTTATGAATTTGGCTATTTGTGTTGGCTTATAAATGTTATGTATATAATGTTGTTTATGGCCATGTAAGTTGACCTATTTGGCTTTGTTGGTAATGTATATATATGTGTGTGCTAATGCCATTTTGTGATGTGGTTTATATTGCTTGGTAAAGGGTTGATTCTGGATTATTAGTTTGAATAGCTAATGGTTGAATTTGAGATTTGTATACTTGTGGTTTTGGGCTAAAAAATGGTTAGTTGAAATGATACATATGAATGCTTTGGAAATGTGAATTGGTATAATTGAATAGGCAAGATATGGTATTATAAGCATGATAAATGTTGGCATTGAAATAGTATATATTTTATTCTTGGTTGTGGTTGTTTTGGTTGTTTATAAATGCTTTAAATTGTGCATTTGGTTTGATGTAGGTGTGTGCCAAATTTGGGGTGGAAAAATGACTTGGTAAATAGCCTATTTTTGTCCACACGGGTAGAGACACGGGCGTGTGCCTCAGCTGTGTGTGACACACAGTTATGTTACACGGTCGTGTGTCCCCTGGTGTTGAATTAGAAATCAAGTCAGTATGCTTCACACGGCCTCACACACGGGCGTGTGAATTGGCCATGTGGCATAAGTCAGTACCATGTGGCATAAGTCAGTATACCCTACAGGTTTCGCATGGCCTAGCACACGGCCTGGCACATGAACGTGTATAGCTATTATTAGGGCACATGGGCGGCCACACGGGCGTGTGTGTTGGTCGTGTGACCCAAGTCAAATAGTTACACGGGGTCGGACACGGGCTGGGACATGACCATATGCTCCCATTTCGAATGTCCATACAGTCTATGACACGGGCGTGTCTGTTGACCGTGTGAGACACACGGCCGAGCCACACGCCTGTTTTTGAAAAAATTTCTTAAGTGTTCAAAACATTTCCTAAGTTATCAGTTTAGTCCAGAACCACTCCCAAAGCATGTTTAGGGCCTCGTAAGCTCATTATAGGGACATTGTGATTGAGTTTGAGTAATGTTTTCATGAAATGTGAAATTTCATGAAATTTCATTATAGGGACAACAATATCACCACGAGCGATAATATCACGAACAAAATGATACCGAACATCAATGTGTTTTGTTCTCTCATGAAACATTTGATCTTTTGTAAGAAATATAGCACTCTGATCATTGTCACAAAATATCATGTGCTGATTTGAAGGTCTTCATTGAGTTCACTAAATAGTCCCTTCAACCAAATAGCTTCTTTACAAGCCTCGATGAATCGCCATGTACTCGGCTTGATGGTAGACAAAGCGATCGTAGTTTGCAAAGTGGCTTTCCAACTAATTGCACAACCTCCGATTGTAAAGACGTAACTCGTGAGAGATCTTCTTCTATCAAGGTCTCCAAAGAAAATCAGCATCAACATACCCTATGACTCCATCTTTAGTTCTTCCAAATCGTAAGCAAACATCAGTGAGTGCCTCATAAGTATCTTAAAATCCATCGAATCGCTTTCCAATGTTCTTTACCGGATTTGCCATGTATCACTAATCAGCACCGATCGCATATGATAAATCTGGGCGTGAACAAACCATAGCATACATGAGAGATCCCATCGCACTAGAGTATGGAACATGTGACATGTACTCAATCTCATCATCCGATTGTGGAGACAAAACCGGTGAAAGTCTGAAATGGGCTACTAAAGGAGTACTAACAGGCTTAGCACTCTGCATATTGAACTCAAGAAAGAACTTTCTCAATGTACCCTTCCGACTTAGGTACAATTTACTTGATTTTCTATCTCGAGAATCTCCATACCAAGTATCTTCTTTGCTGGTCCTAAATCTTTCATCTCAAATTCTTTACTTAGTTGGGCTTTGACCTTTCTTATCTCTTCTTTCTTTTTTCTTGCTATCAACATGTCATCAACATAAAGAAGTAGATACACAAAAGAACCATCACTTGTTTTTCTTAAAGTAAACACAATCACAAAACTACTTCTTTTGAAATCATGAGAAGTCATAAAGGAATCAAACCTCTTGTACCACTTGTCTTGGTGATCAAGTTTCAAACCTTAAAGGGACTTTTTCAAAGCAAGCAAACATAGTTCTCTTTTTCTCAAAATCAGTAAAACTTTACAGTTGTTGCATGTAAATATCCTCATCAAGTTATCCATGCAAAAATGCGCTTTTACATCTAATCGCTCAAGCTCCAAATCATGCATGGCCACAATACCAAGCAAAGCTCGAATCGAACTATGCTTAACAACCGGGAGAACACATCTGTGAAGTCCACTCCTGAAATTTGATCAGTAACCCTTTGCAACAAGTCTTGCTTTATATCCGGGTTCTTCAACTCCCGGAGTCCCTTCTTTCTTTTTAAACACCTATTTACAACGAATGTACCTTTTTACCTTTAGGAAGTTTCACAAGGTCCCATGTTCTGCTTTTTGTGGAGTGATTCCATCTCTTCTTGCATAGCAAACATCCACTTTTCGAGCCTTCACAACTAACCGCCTCGAGAATAATTAGATGGCTCTTGATTCGCATCTATATCTTCACCACATTTAAAGCATAAGCAACTAGATCAGCCTCGGCATACTTCTTTGGAGGTTTAATTTCTCTTCTAGTTCTGTTTTTGGCAATAGAGTATTGTGGTGAAGAAGCAACTCTATTCTCAATTTTTGTACTGGCTTGAGGAGTTGACTCTGTATTAATCTGATGCTCCACCTGCTTTTGATTTTCTTTATTGGAAGAGTCTTTAAGAGATAAGTTAGGTAGCATAGCGCTTTCATCAAAAACAACATCTCTACTAATCACAACTTTTCTATTTTCAGGACACCATAACTTATACCCTTTTACACCAGCTTTATAACCAAGAAAAACACATTTAATGGATCTCGGTTCCAATTTTCCATTATCAACATGAGCATATGCAGGACACCCAAAGATCTTTAAATCGTAATAATTAGCGGGATTACGGACCATACCTCTTGTGGAGTCTTTTTCTCAATGGCAACGGATGGAGATCGGTTGATCAAAAACATGCGATGAAACGCTTACGCCCAAAATGACTTCGGTAAGTTGGCATTTGACAACATACATCGAACCTTCTCCATGATCGTTCGTTCATTCGTTCGCAACGCCGCTTTGTTGTGGAGTATGACGAATCGTCAAGTGTCTCATGATTCCTTCGACTTGCACAATCTATTAAACTCATCGAGCGTAACTCTAAGCCATTGTCTATGCGGAGGTATTTTATCTATTTTCCCGTCTGTTTTTCAATCATAATTTTCCAAGACTTAAATGCGGAAAACACATCACTTTTCTGCTTCAGAAGAACGCCCAAACTTTTTTCAAAAATCATCAATAAAGGTTAGCATATAATTAGCTCCACCTCTGGAAGGCACTCTAGATGGCCCCCACAGGTCAGAATGAATATACTCCAATGTTACCTTCGTGTTATGGATTCCTCTAGTGAATCGAACTCTCTTTTGTTTCCCAAAAACATAGTGCTCACAGAAATTCAGTTTGCAAATTCCTTGCCCATTAAGAAGTCCTTTTTTGCTCAATTCTGCCATGCCATTCTCACTCATATGCCCTAGGCGCATATGCCAAAGTTTAGTAATATCATCATCCGACAAGGAAGAGAAAGCGACAATTTATATCACCGATAACGATGAGAACCTTGCAAAACATATAACTTGGCAATCTTTCTCTCTCCTTTCATCACAACAAGGGACCCTTTGGAAATCTTTAAAACCCCACTTTCACCGTGTGTATCTGCACTTTTTGAATCAAGAGTACTCAACGAAATTAAATTTCTTTTCAATTCGGAACATGCCGTGCGTCACTAAGTGTTCGACAACTCCATCAAACATCTTAACTTTAATTGTTCCAACAACTGCGATTTTACACGAAGCATTATTTCTCATCAAAACAACACCTTCGGATTAATTGTTTACGTAAGTTGTAAACCAATCCCGATTGGGACTCATATGGAATGTGCAGCTGAATCAAGTATCCACTCCTCGCTTACTTTAGAATCATTGATGAGAAGCGACTAGAAGTTCACCATCGCTGTAGTCTTCTACAACATCGACTTCACCGAATTTTACGTTTGTTTTCCTTTGATTCGCAGCCTCCTTTTAATCTTATTTTGTAGCTTATAGCACTTAGATTTAATGTGCCTTTTCTTCTTACAGAAGTTACAAGTTTTACCTCTGTTTGAAGACTTCGATCTACCCTTAGATTTACCACGAGGATTCCGTTCCTGTGTCCTACCACGATCATCATCAGCATTCCGATCTTGTCTCCCACGAACAATGAGACCCTCTCCCTGAGAGTCGGGTTTAACCACAAGATGTTTCATCTTATCATACAAGGTTAAAGAATCATAAACCTCATCAACTGTGAGAGACTCGCGGCTATATAAAATCGTGTCTCTAAAGGTTGAATAAGACGGAGGCAACGAACAAAGTAGAATCAACCCTAGATCTTCCTTATCATACTGAACCTCCATGGCCTCCAAGTTTGAGAGAATTTCTTTAAACACTGTTAAGTGTTCGTGTACAGACGCACCTTCCTCCAAACGATGAGCATAAAGACGCTGCTTCATATGCAACTTGCTTGTTAGAGTTTTCGACATACATATTTGTTCTAGCCTCTTCCATAATGCTTGCATCTTAATCTGCCACAATGCAAATCTGGTGTTGCGATCCAACAGCGGAATTTCATACTTCAAAGACGCCATTACCGTGACCGAGATGAATAACCCAGAAGCTCGGATACCAATTTGTGAAAAAAATAAAAATAAAATAAAATAAATAAAATAAAGAACACACAAATTTTACGTGGAAACCCTTTCGGAAAAAAACCACGGGCAGAGGAGAAGAAAATTCACTATGTCGAAAAATTTGAATCAATACAAGAGGAATAGACTATGTCTATTTATAGGCTTGTAAAGCTATATTCTAGTAGGATTGAAACACCCTATCCTAATCAATATAAAATAGATGAAGTTTAATAAGGTTTAAAAAACCTTATTCTAAAATAAAATAAAAGAAGTCTAGTTCTATATGGATTTTACTTTTATTTTATTTTCCATCGTATTTTATTTAAATAAGAATTTGGGTCACTTAATTCTAACAGTATGGTCAATGAAAACAAAAATGTTAAGTTATCGAGGTGACTTTACTAGATTTAGTTGGTATTGTTGTGTGTGAAAAGCTAGTATTCTAACAATCTAGCTTCCATGTTTTTTTTTCTAACTCTAACGAACTTAGTTATGTTGGTGAAAAGTTAATTACTTAATTTTGAAGTGTAAGAAATTGTAAAACCTAGTGGTTTGAACTCTCCTAGTTAGGTACCTTGTTGTACCATTAATAACTAGGAATTTGAGATATAGTGACTTCCACCCTCTTTTTGAAAAAATTACAAGTAGGATTAAAAGTTGATTTTCTATGGACATGTGCATGGGATGCTTTGTGACATGTAAATCGGTTTATTTTATGAAGAAAAAAATAATATTCCCACGCTTGATTTCTCTAGGACGACAAAAACAAATTATCTTTCTATTCTTGTATTTGAGATTAAGATTCCAATGATGAGCCAAATTAATTTCATTCGATTTAAAAAGATAATTGAAATGATTAAATTATATACATAATTAAAATATTTTAACCCAAGCCCATATCCAAGCATTTTACTTTTTAAGTCCAAACATAAAATAAACCCAAATAAGTAATTAAATGTTCTTTCAAAAAAAATTAAACCTACCAATTTAAATCTAAATAGGCCATATTTGAAGGGTTTGTAATTTGATTTATTTTTATATAAATTATAAATTAGCCATTTGACACATTAATCAAAGACGCTTTTGTCACCATCCTTTTATGGTGGTTATAAGATTAAAATTAGCTTCGCATCCCACCATCCTTAAGCACCTAGGATCGAATCCCACTGTACGTGGCTACCATGTGTATATTTAGTTAATTACAATGTGAAGATGAATACAAGCTTTTTAAAAGGTAAATTAAATACCAAATTTTTAAAAAAATTCATATAATATATGTATATTTTTATAAAACTAGAAATTATGTAATTTGGATGTGGATGTATTTCAAGTTTAGATGTTCATCATTAATTTTTCTTTTAAAACAACTATAATTTCTGTTTAAGACATTATTATTTGCTAAACAAATAGTCGATTTTGTTGAATGAAATTTGATAAAGAAATGAATTTGAAGTTTCTTACTTGCAGAGATAGTTGTAATTTCTATTTTGTGCTTTGCAAAGATTCTTAATATGTATTGTTCATTTTTCTTTGACTGTGTTATTGCTTACTCTTCTTCTTTGGCTTGCTTGATTGCTTCCTCCACCCACAGTTGAGCTTCTTCTATTGGCAATTAAATTTTTTGATTTTGTTTTACTGTTATTGAAATTAGTATTGAAGAAATGTGATCATTTTACTATTATTTGAAGATATGTAACACTTTAATATCTTGCAATAATGGATCCTCTGCCTTTAATAGTACAAAGTGAGAGGCATAAAATAATTGATCTTATATTTATAGTATGGTTGCAAATGTGTACAGTTGCGAGTTGGTTCTTTGTTACATTGGGTGTCATCCATAGCCTACATACTTATAGACCAATGATTAGATTATATATTTTAGATTTTTATGCAAAACGAGATTATGTGAAAAGACTTGTATATGTTAGTGACGAGACATGTATTGTCGAAACCCTTTTTTTTTATTATATTTGTTTTGGAAAAAATGGGGTCGACTTTAAAAACGAAAACGGGAGTCGCCACCAATCTTTTTAGGTGTGATTGGATCACCTTTAAAACATTTTGTTTTAAAATCATTAGTTTTGGTCTACGAAATAAAAGAACGGGTTCGGGAGTCGGTTACATTTGAGGAAGGGTTAACACCCTCATAACGCCCAAAAATTGGTACCTAATTGATTATCAAGTGTCTTTAATGTCGGAAATTCAAAAATCTTAATATGTAGTCCTCTTTAAAATATTTTAATTTTGAAAATTGGGGTTCACTCGTATCAAAGTATTGACATTAAGTTAACCTTTTTGGAAATTCCTATCTTGAAACCACAAAACGCTATATCCAATAAGTTAGGACATATTGCTTTGAAATTCCAAGATAATGGCTTGCATTTGGAAAACCTTTAAAACTTAGAAGGGTACTTGATTATTCGAACTCAACGAGAAAAGTCGCAACCCAATAAGTTAGGGCACTACTTTTTGCGAAGTTTCCAAACACCGAGCATTGCCTTTTTATTTGTTTGAAAAATTTGAAGTCTCGTTTTTTTTAAAAAAATCGATGCATGAAGGAGCATATTAACATAACATACGAGATAACATGTTACTATGATAGGAAAGTAAGAGCATAACAGCATAAATACCTTACACTAATCAACATATATAAAACATGACAATTTTTAATACGAAAAATATACATAAAGCGGAATATACATTAAAGAAGAAATAGGTAAGAATCCCTAAACATATAATTCAACATATATTTAATCATATAAATGATGCGTGATATACAATATATCAATGTACATATAAAAAAAAATATTCATTTGAAAATAAAATATAAAAGTTTGAGGTATAACATATAACATAACAATAATTAATACTAAAGTAAAAATAAATATTGTATAATAATAAAAACAAAAGTTTTAAAATATATATATATGTACAATATAAACAAATAATAAAATGTGATATTTAATAATAAATTTAAAATATAATATATAATAAAAATGTATTTATAAGCATAATAATTAAAAATACAAAAGATATTGTTTTAGTAAAGTAACGTATAGAATATAAAATATGCAAAAGAATTTATATTTATAATGAAATAATTATATAATATATATATAAATATGAATTTAAAGTGAATAATTAATGATGAAATCTATGTATTATAATATTATAATATCTTTAAAGTGTGTAATAATAAAATATAAATAAAAATAAATATATAATACAAGTTTAAAACCTTCAACGATAATAATATATAGATAAAAATGTATAATAATATAAAAATGACTTAATAATATAAAAAATAATTATAATATATAATATAAAATAATATATAACATATAATAAACATATAATATAATAATAATATATAAATAATGATGTAAAATAATAATAACTTGTGAAAAATAATATATAATAATAATAATAATAATATAAATAATATATAATAAAATAATTTTATAATATATAATATGAAAATAAGACTAAAAATAAAACAAATAACAATATAATAAATATATAGGGTTAAATTTGAAGTTCAATAAAATCACAAGGGAAATTTAAAAGAAATAACAGTGAATTAAGGCCCTAATTAAAACGCGCGTAAAACAAGAGGGACTCATTGGGCAAATTGCCCTATTCCTCAAAACGGCAACGTTTCCCAAAATGTAATTTAACCACTGTCGAGACTAAATTGAAACAATTGTAAAATATTAGGGCCAAATTAAAGAAATAAAAAAATACGTAATTATAAATTAAAATAGGCGAAAGGACCGATTGGGTAATTAACCCAATTCTAAAAAACACGCGGATCCTCCCCGGGTGATCGGGTCAACGCGCGGATCCTATGGCCTAATACGACACCGTTTTGAGCTTATTGAGTTAAGCAAAAACGATGCCGTTTCGAAGAGGCTATATAAGCCAACTTTGCAGCTTAAAGATCATTTTATCACTGGTCTTAAAAAACAAAAAAAAAATGCTCTGCAGAGGGGAAGAGAGAGGTCCCACTTGACTTCCGCCACGGTGCGATGCTTGTGCCAGCACGCCTCCACGCGCGCGTCAGATATCTGGTGGTCTGAAGGCTTAAAACCTTCGTCCTTCCACAGGTAATCTCTCTTCCCTTAGATCCTTACTCATGCAGGTTAGAACAGTTGATATTCAAAATAAAGCATATGATATACGACGTAAATCACCTTTTAAGAGACTGTTGATATTTCTGAATGAATATCTGTGAATATATCTTTTTAATTCTGTTAAAAAAAAGGGTCATTTACATTGTTTTTCGTTCGGGCTTTTATAGCCACTGTTTATTACATAAACTGGAAAGAAATCTTTTCTTGTCCACTGTATCTTTGACCGTGATCTGCTGAGTTTCCTTTTTCCTGCTCTATGTATCTGCTGTGTTTCCTTTTCTGCTTCGTGTCCTTTGTCTTGTTTTGCAGGTATTTGCGGGAAATCCGGCGGTGGCAAAGGCTTGACGATGGTCCACTGGTGGCGTTGATCTCAGCGTGACTCAGAGCCTAGAATCGTGGCCTTGATGGGGGTAGTTGGAACGGCAGAAATCGAAGGGTTATGAGGCTTGGCTTCTGGAACCTTCTGTTTGCGGCACGAGGAGAAAGGCAGAAACCCTAGGGTTTCATGCCTTAGTGTAACAAGTTGGGCCAGTTGGGCCACTTTTGTCCTGGGCTAAGTGGAGTGTAATGGGTACAGGGTAGTTAGGCTATAGTGTTTGGTTTTGGGCCTATAGGCTATTATAAATGGACTGTGGACTGTTTAATATTTATTTATTATTTATTTGGTTTACAGCCCGGTCAAATTTGGGCTACTACATGTATTGAACAAGTTAGGATGAATAGAATTACCTTTTTTAAACTATGTGAGATGTTACAATTTTTAAGGGGATTGAAGTCTTCAAGGAATATATGCTTGTTGATGAGAAAGTGGCAATGTTTTTACATATTATTTCTCATCACCTTAAAAATCGAGTTATCAAGCATCATTTTAATAGGTCTGGGGAAATCGTTAGTAGATCATTTCACAATGTTTTAAATGTTGTCATACGCTAACAAGGTGTGTTATTTAAAAAGGCAGAGCCAATTAAAGCTAATTCTACAGACCCAAGGTAGAAATGGTTCAAGGTATTAGAGTGAGTTCGATATATAGCTCATACATAATTTAATTGATTTAAATGTAACACCCTTAACCCCTATTCGTCGTCGAATTAAGGTTACGAGTATTACTGTACAATCAAAATATTTATATTTAATTTCACTCAATATTATAAATAAAATATAAACCATTCATACATATCCATATCGTCCCTAATCGAACCCTCAAGGCCCTAAAAATACTTTAGAAACAAATTAGGATTAATTTCAATTCATTTGAAAACCTAAAGAAAAATTCACAAAAATTTGAAAGCAAGGGTCACACGGCCGTGTGCCTCACATGGCTGATACGCATGCCCATGTCTCAAATAGTGTAACAATTGAAATAGGGACATAGCCATGTCCCAGCCTATGTCCTTGCTCGTGTAACATTTGAACTTGAGACACACGACCGTGTCTCAGCCCGTGTAACTCACTAAGTAGGGTCACATGGCTATGTCACACATCCGTGTGTCAGGCCGTGTAACTCTCGAAATAGCCCTACATGCCCGTGAACTAGGCCGTGTGCTAATTTACTTGCACCCTAAGCACTTATCAGACAACACATAGCCGTGTGTCTCACACGGCCAAGTCACACGCCCGTGTGTCTGGCCGTGTGGACCCAAAATATACCTTAAACAACAAGTTTACCATTTCCTACTTTCTTGGGCATTAAGCAACTCAAAAACCAATCATTTAACCTTCTCAAAATACGATGAAACATACTCAAAACATGCCAAAACAATCAATGTATCCTCATTGGTACCACATTTTATATCATCAAAACATATCAACAATGCATCATTTAAATCAGGATTTTAAGCATTCCAAAATCACTCAATTAGCCTAACATATAGCTATCTAAAAAATCAAGCTTAAGTTCACATACACCTAACAAGCATTGGTTTAAAACTACATGCCAAATTATGGCTTCAAACACAAACATATACTTATATACTCAAACCAACATTACACTTATAACTCAATTTACAATCCATTCACAACATAACTATCAACTAAGACATCCTAGGTACATGCCCTTACAAAAAGTAAACATCACTACACTTGAGATCGGGATCATTGTTGGATGCTAAGTCTATAATCAAAAGAGAAGTACCTAACCTGCACACGGAAAACAAAACCACACGATGAGTAAAACTCAGTAATATTTTTATAATTCGAACATTGACATAGTGATACATGAATGCTCAAATTGAATTATACAACATACTATTGTCTAAGCTTACAATTACAAGATATTATTATTTCAAATTCATACATATTACCATATCATTTCATACTATACTTAATTTTCACATGTTATCATATTGGATTTGTTTAACAATATCTCAATTTACATCACTTGCTATATAAATAACTTTTCACATATCAATCCACATTTCATTTATACAATGACATTATTCATTCCATATTCAATTCATAAGGACATAACTCATTTACTTCATTTGTTCACAATATATTTCACCTTTCATTTTTCAATTCACTATCTCATTTCCATTTCACATACCATGCCATTTCAATATCAATTATAGAACTTTATTATTTATTTACCCCTATTAACACGACTCAGACTTGGACAGATAGACGGATCCAACCAACACACCAGTTTGGCACCCAATGCCTCATCGACTCGAAGTCAAAGAAATCAGTGAACTCTTCCTATCCTATGGCATTCCAACCATATCCAACTCAGCCCGATACAGTTAATAGGGTTTCATTTCAGTCTTCAAATACAACCAATATCCAATTCTCATATTTGCACATTATCATATTTCCACATATATTCATTTCAATTTCCAAATACTCAATACATTTATAACATATACCAAATCAATCAAATTCAATCAACTATGAATTCAATTCAATTGTAAAAAACAATAATTCTCACCTCCAATGCTTACCATATGCAATAATTTACAACTTAGTTCAGATTATAGAAACACAAATCGTAGATTTTGAGCTATTCAACGTTGATTTTATCCTTCCTTTTTTTATTTGAGGATTCCGATATGACATTAGCTACTGAATTAAAATAATTAAAATACATTAATACTACACAATTCGATTCCACATTGAATTTTCAATTTTTACTCAATATTTGCTTAAATTTTAATTTAGTCTTTAAACTGAGACTAATTTTTAATCTTCACATCAAATTTTATATTCTCATACTCATTTCACTTTAAACTAAATGTAACTCCCTATTTTTTCAATTATACCCTTAAATTTTAAATTTTTCACAATTTAGTCCCTATTACTCAAAATTAAGAATTACTTAACTATTTAGTCCTTTTTCACTTTTAACTTAAAAATATATCAATTTAATCCCTAATACTTAACCGATACAACAATAGTAACATCTAAATTCTAGACAATACTTCAAATTACAACACGGGTCGGCTAACCCTAAGTATCGGGATTCCAAAAACGTAAAAATTACAAAAAAAATGGATTAAATTGCACTAACCAATTTGAGCTTGAACTCTTAAGTCCCTAAGCTATGTGTATTTCCCTTCTTTTCTTTCTTTTTTTTTCCTTTAATTTTCATTTTACCACTTTCTTTTTATTATTATAACTTTTATTATTTCTTTTATTATGTTTTTATTATAAAATAACATATATGTAAATATACATTTCATAATAATTATTAATATAACATATATATATCATACAAGCTAATGTCGTCCACTAACCTCAGGTAATTGGATAATTACTACTTTAGTCCCTCTATTAATTTTTAATCTATAATTTAACTTTTAACCCTTATGCGATTTAGTCCCTATACCTTAATAATTCTTAATTTCTCAAAATTCACTTAATCAAAATCTAATTCACTACTAACTAACCTCATAAATATTTACGGGTTCGTTTCATGAAAATGGCATCTTGGACTTTATTTTCCGACATCCTAACTATTAGATCGTTACAGATTTAAATATAGCATCCTAACCCGACGTTTTATACATGTGATGTAGAATTGCTTAGGTGCTTTAGATGGAACCCACATCAAGATTAGGGTTCCAATAGTTGATAAACCTAGATATCGAATGCGAAAAGGTGACATAGCACAAATATGTTAGGTGTTTTTACACCTGATATGCATTTTGTTTAAGTTCTTCCTGGTTGGCAAGGTTCTGTTACTGATGGACGAGTTCTTCAAGATGCCATTAATAGGAGACATGGACTAAAAGTTCTTCATGGTAAAGTGCAAAGTTAGAGGAATTTGAATTAATTTTTAAGATCATACTTTTTAGGAAATTAACTGTGATAAATAGTTTTTTTTATAGGTTGTTATTATCTAGTTCATGTTGGATACACCAACTATGAGGGATTTCTTACGCCTTTTAGAGGACAAAGATATCATTTGAATGAGTGGCGTCAGGGTTACTAGCCAAGTACCCTGGAAGAATTTTTCAATATGAAACATGCTTTAGCGTGTAATGTTATTGAAAGATGCTTTGGGTTATTAAAACTTAGATGAGGAATACTTAGGAGTCCATCATTCTGTCCTATGAGGGTGCACAATAGAATTATTATTGCATGTTGTTTGCTCCATAATTTTATTTGAACCTATATGAGTTTCGATCCTATTAAAGTGGAGTTGGGAGAAGGATTACCTAGTAATGTGATAAATGACGATGAACCAAATATCATAAATATTCATCCATTGGATGCATGGGCTACTTGGAGGATGGAACTAGCCAATCAAATGTTTGATGAATGGCAAGCATCTAGAAATTAGTTAGGTTTAGGGTAGAAATAGTAAACGTTAATTTGTTTATGTTATTTCATGTATCTAGTTTATGAAACTTTGGTGGTGTTTGAATTGTTTTTTGTATTGTACTATACTAGTTTAATTATAATTTATTTTCTTTTGCTTCATCGTGTGTTATAATTTTATAAAGTGTTGACCTTTTGATTTATAATATTGAACTTATTTTTAATTTGTGTTTTTTTCTTAAGATAGTTATGTTAGGTTTTTCACAATCAAATGTTTATTCTCAAAATTCTCGATGAACCAAAAGGAAATGGGTTCCAGAAGAAGATGCTAGGTTGGTTGCCTGTATGATCAACTTGCACATTGTTGGAACCTTTAATGCAAATACGGGATTTAAAGCAAGTTATTTAAATGAGTTGGAAAAAATGTTAGAAAAAGTTTTACCCATACGATGTTAAAGGCTAAACCTAATCTTGAATCGAGGATTAGGACATTGAAAAGGGATTAGGCAATCGTTTATGACATGCTTAGTGAAAAAACAATAGTGGATTTGGTTGGGAAGATCATAGGTAGCTTGTTGTTGCTGAAGATGTTGTGTGGAACTCATATATAAATGTAAGAATTATTTCAAGTCTTTATTATCTTATTTTGAGTAAACTTATATCTAATATAGATTCCTCATTTTTTATAGAGTCATAAAGAAGCCTATCAATTAAAATATCGTAGTTTCCCTTATTATGACCAACTTACTGCCATCTATGCAAAAGATCAAGCCACTGGGAAATATGCTCAAACAACAACTGATATTATTGAAGAAATAAATGTTGAGGATGGAGATATAACAAATACTTATAAAGAAAGAAATGATTGCTATGGATGTGAAGCTGATGTTTCTTTGGATGACATGGATCTTTCAGCTACACAACCGCAACCACTTAGAAACCAACGTGATTCCACATTTTCAAAGAAGAAAAAAAAAAGATTTCTGATGCAAGTGATCATATTTCTTCTACTTCATTTACAGATGCTACCACTTTATTGGAGAAAACATACGGACCGTTAGCCTTGAAATCAGTAGGAGTATTGCCTCCGAAGTGCTAATTCAACAAAAGTCAGAAATGACCATTTAAGAAACTGCTCTAAAATTATATCCAACCTTATGTGAAGTAAAAGGTTTAACTGAGGATGAACGCTGTCACGCATTGAGCAAAATTCCAGACAATCCAACGCAAATGCTCATTTTCTTTTGTTTACCTTCTTCTATGTGACTGGAATGGGTCAAAAGGTTTCTTGCTGACCATTAAAAATCATGGTTGTGTTGGTGATATTTTGATAACTTTTTGTGTTTTTAATATTTGGATGGTATAATGACATGATAAAATGTCATTACAATGTTGTAACTTTTTGATATTGTAAAGTTTAACATATGGATTATGACATATAAGCTAATGAAATCATGTAACTTTTTGTTAATATATGAATATTATGTTTGGATGTGAAATATAATTCTCAAGCTATTTGTTACTTCTAATATTTTATTTTTTATTATAGAATAATTAAATTATTTGTTTCACTAATAATATTTTAGCATATTAAATATGTATTGCAGTTTAAAAATAATAAAGTAGGTTATATATTATTTTTATAATATTATATATTATGATTTTTTTAATTCATATAATAATAATTACATTAAGAATGTTATTAAGTTATATATTATTTTATTAAATTATATTTAATAATAATTATGATTAAATTATTTATTATTATTTTTATTAAAATATATTTAATAATAATTTTATTAAAATTTAATAACAATAACCATCTACCTAAAAAAATTATGCTGATGATACTTTGGTCATTTAAGCCTTTTTCCTTATACTATTACAACATTTATTCCATTCAACCAAACATAAGAATACTATTATAGCTCTATTACATTCCATTCAACCAAACAATGGAATTACTGATGACAGCCCTATTCTATTACAGTGAACCACGTATCCTAAATCTTAAACCCTAAATCCTTGTAGACTCTCCTTCCGTAAAGATGTTTTTAGCCATATGATTGTTTCTCAAAGGTTTCATATGTTTGAAAAAATTCAGATGAATAATTACATTAATTAGATAATCAAGGCTTTAAAGGGTTTTTTTTTTAATATTTGTAGCGACGTAAAATTTACTTTCGGTCGCTAATTGTGGCGATTTATTAAAAACTTTGAAAACTGAAGTTTGATTTTGAAATAAACAGGGAGTCGCCACCGATCCTTTTTGTAGGTGTGATCGGACACCTAATAAATCGTCTTTTTTGAAAAGAAAATTTATTCTCGAACAAAAACAAAGGCTAAATTTAGGTCTACGTGAAAAGCCAGAGAAAAAATTAGGGTTCGGGAGTCGGTTACGCACGAGGAAGGTATTAGCACCCTCGTGACGCCCAAAATTGGTATCTTGCTAAACACGTGTTGTCTTAAAATTCAAAAATTCGAGTTCAATGTAACATTGAATCGTGATCCGATTGAAAAGACAAGAAATTTTAATTTTCGGTTTCTGAGAAGGATATACCGTTTTAACACGTGCCGACAAATTCCATCTAACATAGCGATGAAACTTACGGCCTAATGTTAAATCGATACATTGCCTCACTTATTAAAAAACAAGAATAAGATTTTCGAAATAACGCAAAGCGAATTGATGTGAAATATAAATAAAAATAAAAATAAAAATAAATAAAAGAGCCAGCAATACATTGAAGCAGATAATGAATATGATAGTAATATAAAAACAATAACAATACATGCAAGATTAAATGTAATAATAGTATTAAATACGAGAAAACGATGAATATATATAAACATATAATAATAACAAATGAAGTAACGTAGACATAATATTAAGAATACTAATAGTGCTATATATACATATATATATATATATATATATTAAAGTATGTGTAATGGTAAGAGTGAAAAGTATATACATAGTAATACTAAAATACATACGTAATATATACATACATAATATATAAAATGAACGTACAAGATACATTAGAACAAAATAATAAGTGTGAGAATATATAAAAATAATACTATTTATAAAAATATATATACGTATAATAAAAAATACATATACTAATATTAATAATAAATATACTAGGAATAAAAACAAATAAAATAATAGTATATATATATGATGTGGCATTAAAAAGGGACATATATATGTAATATTATTCAAGAAAGTATGAAAAATAAAAATATACAAATAATATGGTATTAGAGGTATATATATAACATATAAAAATGCAATATTTAAAGATACATACACACAATATATATAAAAATGTTAAAATATTTACATAGTATATACATATTGGAAATAATAAAAACCTATTACAATAATACATGGATATATACCTATATATATACTAGAGATATATACATACATACATAAAACGTATACTAAGATTAACAACAATAGTAATAAAGATAAAAATATATACATAAAATAGTAATAATATATATATAACTAATAAAAATAAAAATAAAGAAACATGTATGATATGTATATAAACCTATATGATATATATATATATATATTTATATTAGAAATAATAATAAAAAGGACTATTCAGATGCTATATAGATACGTATATATATATATAAATAATAATGATGTTATAATATATGATGGTATTAGAAATGTACAAAAGATAGTATGAAAGATAGATAGCTAATAATATTAAAACATATACATGATAATATAATATTAAAGACACATATATATATTAATATAAAAAATACATATGTATATATGACATAGTATTAGAACACTTACATAATATACAAGTATAAGTACTATTAATGTTTAAAAAACTTGGTAATTATATTACATAGATTCATTATAAAAATATATATAAATATATAGTAATATATATATAGTAGTAACTATAATATAATATATATTAATAATAAATATAAGAGGAATAAAAATAACAGTAATAATATATAAAAAAGAAAATAAGGACAATACAAAAATAAACTTAAATCTGAAGAAAGGACTAAATTTAAAACAAAAACAAAGTTTTGGGGCAATTTTAAAAATAAAAACAAAGAAAAGGACTTATTAGAACACGCGAGAAAAGTGAAGGGACTGAAACGGCAATATTTCCCTGTTATCAAAACGCAGCGTATGCGTGGGGACCAAATTGCAAAGCACAACAATTAATAGGGCCAAATTAAAGTAGCGAAAAACTTGATTGTAAATGCATGAAAAAGCGGAAGGGGTAAATGCGAAAATAGCCATTCCACTTAAAAAACACGCGGATCCTGTTCGGAGCGGGTCGGGTCGACCCGACCCGGGGCCAAAACGGCGTCGTTTTTAATTTAAACCAGGGGGTCCAAAACGGTGCGTTTTGACCCCCTATAAAAGTCAAAAAAATTTAAAAAAAATATATTTGTAGCAGCAGAAAGAAAAAAAAAGAAAAAAAAGAGAGAAGGGAGATAAGAGAGAGGGGAGAAAGGAGAGGGGGATTCCGGCCAGGGGGTCACCGGCCGATCGTCGTCGCACACATCACGTGGCGCGTGTGTAGTAAAACTTTGATTTTTTTTTTATTCTTTTTTAGTTTAATACTATAATATATATATGTATATATATATATATGTTAGAATATAAAAGAAAGAAGAGATAAAAAGAAAAAAAAAACAAAAGAGAAAAAGAAACAGATTCGGTTAAAAGAAGAAATTTGAATCACCTTTTTTCCTTTGATTGCTTCTCAATATTTGTTTTTGCTTGTATTGCTTTGTTCTTTTTTGAATATCCGGAAAAAAATAAAATCCCCCCCTTTTTCAGTTTTCTATTCGGCTTTTATAGCCTGTTTTTACACTTTCTGTTTGTTCTATTTTGTTGCTGTTGCGTGTCCCTCTCGTTTTGCAGGGTATGGCCGGTGCTAGTGGAGCAGGTGGGCATGGCAGACGTCGGTGGTGGCAGAGGGCAGGTGGGTAGGTTCGGCGCAAGTGGGAAGGTGGATAGATGGCTAGGGTTTCTTAATTTGTTGGGTTATTGGGCTTGGGGTATTTGGGTTTTGTAATGGGTTTGGGTTTTGTGGGTTAGTGGGTTTGGGTAGTAAATGGGCCAACCGGGTTTGTTGTATTGGGTCTTGGGTTTAGGGGTTTGGGTCTGATTAGTAAATGGGTTTAGGGGTATTTGGATTAGTGGTTAAGGGGTTTGGATGTAAACGGGCCCGAGTCATTTAAAACGGCCCAAAATTGGCCTATAACAATATTGTTTGAATAAAAAGGAGAGAGAATGTTTTATATTTAGCCCATAAAAGGCTCAGCATGTTGACATGATGGGAGCTTAGGATTTAGGATCCGCGTCTTTTTTATCGGGTTTTTTACTAAAAAAATATAAAAAAATAAAAAAATTCAAAAATAATACATCTAAAAAACTATTTACGAAAATGGTATGGTCAGGGTGGTCACGCCACTCTGACAGGCGGCACCACCCTGACGTGACGGCCGCAACAGTAAAAAAAATTGAAAAAAAAAAAGACACTGAAAACGAAAAAAATGGGTCATGTTGGTGCCAGAGGCGGCACCAGTTTTGTGGGTCCCACAGGCGACACCTAAGCACTATAAAACCAAGCAGAGCCAGCAACTCCGGGAGCAAGAATCAGCAGCAAGCAGAAGAAAATAAAGGGAAAGAAAATAGAAGAGAAGGAAGAAAAAGGAGAAGGAAAAAAGAAAGAAAAGAAAAAAAAGGTATAATTTTTTTTAAATAATGAATTTTTATATTGTTAATGTGTTTTGGCTGTTATTATTATTGTTGATTTTTATTATTTTTTGCTGTTAGTTATTAATATTGTTAGTAAAAAATCCTTGTTATTATTGTAAAGATAAATGGAAGAAAACATAGAACTGAATTTAAATGGTTAAATGTAAAGATAAATGTTGTTTATGTATAAAATGAGAACTGAAAAACTATGAGCTTATGAATGAAAAAAATTGCATATTGAGTAATTAAATTTTTTATTTAAGTAGTTTATTTGGTGTTCGAAATTATTTTGAGAAAGTTTGTTTATTTTTTAACAGATTGAGCATTGAAGATGGATAATCAGTTTTTCGTATGCGTTTATTTTGATGGAATTATCTTGACAACAATCGTTGGATGCATATTTGAATGTCGGCAACAAATAGCAATGAGATTTAATAGAAATGTCTCGTTGGATTATATGAAGGGAAGAATTAACGTAAAAATTGTTAGATGTTGTGGGAGAAGGATCTCGAAACTTTTCTACAAGTTTTCAATTTCGACAGATCCAATCAAATTCACTGAAATGGAACTTGTAGACGACGAAGACGTGGAGACAATGATCGCTCTTTACTGTGGGAATGGGAGTGACAAAAATGCACCGATTGTCACGCCCCAAAAATTGGGCCTAGAAGAGTTGGGCTTTGAGTCTGGGATTCGGATAGAAGAAAACCTGAATAATTAAGAAGTTTTAACTATTATCGTTTAAGAAAGAATTTTTACTACTAGAAAATTTTACTATATTTATTATTACGGATATTTTAATTTTTTACGAAATTTTAATTAGTATTATGAGATAAAATTAATATTATTAGAAACATATTACTGTATGTATGTTTGAAAAATTTTTATGAAAATTATTATTATTATTGATATTTGAAATTTTTATTAGATATATTATTATTATTATTATAATTATTATTATTAGATAGAAAAAAAAATATATATATTTATAAAAGTATTGTTGTTTTGGTGTTTAAACTCTGGGAAAAAAATTGTTTTAATTTTGCCTTCTTAGGGAAATCTGGGCAATAGGCCTTATTAATAAATTGGGCTGAGTTTGGGCACAACTGAATTCCCGGCCCAGTGGTTAGGAGTGTTGGGCAGCAAGACGTGAACTGAGGTTCGATACCCAGCATGCGCAAATGGTTGTTTTTTAGTCTGGTCGCGCTAAATTAGGACTTAAAAGGAATTGTGAACGTAGTATGCCACAAAATAGCATTCGGTCTAGTGGCTTGAGGCGCTAGATTGATGAGAGGAGGTTCTAGCTTCAAGGCACGGCGTACGCTTGAGGTGTTGTTTTTTTTAAAGCGGTTTGCGTTAAATAAGGGTTAAAGAAGATGTGATCATCATTGAGCATAAAGAGCGCCTGTGGCGCAGTGGCAGTAGCACGTTAGGAACCCCAAGGGGACGCTGGTTCGAGTCCAAGCGCTTTTAAATGGACGAGGCTACAGCAGGTAAGGTTTAATAATTAATGCGACGCCATTATATTGAGAACAAGATCGCGTCCCAGTGGATAGCAGCACGCGTGGGAGCCTGAAGGTCCCGCGTTCGAGCTACCTTACGCGTATATAAACTGCTATTTTGCTGCACGTGGGGAAGGTATTTGAACTGGACCAAAACACCCAAACCTTGATTGGAATTTGAATTAAGCAGGTTACTGTACAGGGAAAGAATTTGGGTGTAATTCAAATTAAAATTTTGGCAAAAATTAAGGAAGGAATTTTAATTGAATTCAAATTGGAAGGAGGTGGGGTAAGTATTTAAGCCAACTAAGGGGTGTTAGTTGGGGAGTTTTTTCGGCTAGTCTCTTAGATTTGAGTAAATTAGCCATTGTTGATTTTTGTTCCCTTCGATTGTTTTTTTTTTCTTCTTCAGTATATTTGGGGTATTTTAGAATATTTCCTTTGGGTTTTGATATTTTCTCTTCTTCCATTCTCTTTCCTTCTTCTTTTCTTTTCTTTTTCTCTCCATCTACTTTCTCCTCTTCTTTTTCTTTTTCCTCGATAGCCGAATCTTCCTATCATCCTGTACATCTCTATCTTTTATCAGTTGTTTCTAAACCTTCATAACCATTTGCCATAAAAGTCGAAATCCCGAAAGCCTATATTTTCTTCTGTGCCGATTTTCCTAGCCAAATCTTTTTACTTCTCTTCATCATTCTTGACTGATTCTCTAGTCCTCTAAACCTCAAGTTTCGTAAACAAAGCCAAGATTAAAAATCCTCATCTTTTCTTCATTGTTACAAAAAGCCGAAAACGCATAGCCATAGGGACATAGTCAAATTTTAAGATCATTGAAGGCTCGACTTTTGTTATCATTTGAAGGCTTAGAACTGCATCGGAATCGAGTAGGAATTAAGGGGAATCGTTGACTGAAGGAATCAATGGTAAGTCTTTCCGACCTAGTCTTTATTTCATATTTTAGAAAAAGCCGAAACCCCTAAAGGTTAGGGAGGCTGTCGATTTGGGTTTATAGCCCTAAAGGTTGTGATAAGTACTTTATTTTGATAATAGTGTGATCTAGAGGTCGTTGATCAAGGGCTTGGACAAGTGGAACAACAATGATCTAAACCTAGTCACTAACTTCGGCAAAGGTAGGATCGCTAGTGCCTAAGGTGTTATTAGTAGAACATGGTAAAGGGTTAATATGTAGTTCGTTTTTCGATAGTTAGATTAACGTGGTAGTAATACAATTATAGGCAGTTCGTGCGTGGATCTCAAATCAACGAATCGTCATAAAACAGTGTGTAAACGACACCCACTCATAGACTAGATCGGCAAAAGCGAAAAAAGCCAAAAGCATTTGTGAACTTGCGGCGTCGCGCGCTCGCTCGTGAGGTGGTTTGGTTGTTAATTTTTGGTAATCGCATAGCGGTATGATTGCAGAGTGCGCAATTTCGTGCATCACGTATATTTGGGCTTAATGGTGAAATCGGGTTAATGGGCCAACAGCCCACCCGGTAAAAACGCTCGATAAGTGTTGCTGATAGTACGTTAATAACTGTAATGAGTATGAAATCCTAAAAAGACCGATAAAATTACTGAAATATCTCTGTAAGGTGGAATTACCGTAATACCCATAAAAGGGTAAGTTTACGATTACGCCTCGAGGGTAAATAAATCGTTCTTACGCTATAATCATTGTCTTTTTGAAGCATGCCTTGTTAATTATATATATATTCTGCATACATGTCATCTTTGCATGGGGTTGGGTTTTGTAATGGAGGAAGAACT
Source organism: Gossypium longicalyx (assembly GCA_025698465.1). Taxonomy (NCBI): domain Eukaryota; kingdom Viridiplantae; phylum Streptophyta; class Magnoliopsida; order Malvales; family Malvaceae; genus Gossypium; species Gossypium longicalyx. The sequence goes on along the minus strand of CM047004.1, from coordinate 67,699,147 downwards.
TCGTTCGGTGGTTTGTGCCACATATTACGATATAAGCGACTTGCTTTGTGGATTATAGTTAGTGCATGCAAGTGCTGCTAACATCGTAAGTGTAGGGATGGCGTGGGTGATTTATTCCCCACGGAAGTGTGTAGGGATGGACGGAGGCAAGTGCAGGGTTGGATGGGGTTATCATGCATTAATCATATGAGACTGTTTTGTTATGGGCCAACTGTATTGAAGTGGGCCCAACTATGTTAATATGGGCAAGGCCCAATATATCTCGACTTGTAATAGGGCTACGGCCCAGATTGATACTGATATGGGCTAGGCCCAGTATACTCTAATACTGTAAAGGGCTATGGCCCAGATTAATATTGATATGGGCTAAGGCCCAGTTAACTTTGATTTCTGAATGGGGCTTAGGCCCAGTAAAGCTTGAACTGATTTGGGCTCTGGTTGGGATACTTTACACACTTAGTTTTCCAAACTCACCCCCTTTTTCCTATCTTTGCAGGTGAGCCTTAGATCGACGGACTTGGAGCTGGGCGGGATTCAGAGTGGCCACGAAGATTAAATTTCTGGTTTTTAAATAAGTTTCAATTAGCTTCCTTTTAAATTTCACATTTATTTTTAATTATTTTTATTTTGGTTAAAGTTGTAATAATGCCGCTCTATTATTTTTATTTCGGGTTTTTAAATTACTTAAATCGTTTTCAACTTGAGATTCACATCACTTAAATTGATTCCTTAAAATTGGTTAGCTCTAGGGCGCGTTTTATAAAAGTTACTTATTTTCAAAATATCACGATAACCGAGCAAAGCTTCCGCAACGTAAATGTTTTGAAAGGAAATAAATATTTTAAATAGACTTAAACTTAATTTGTTGTTTGTGGACAAGTAATAAGCTTAAAGTGTGGCAATGGATGTGTGCATGTCTAGGATTGGGTCATGGAAGAGCTAGGTGCTTAAGCAGTCTAATTGACTCACCTCCTCTTTTCTTGAATCCTACCTAGTGCGCAGCTTCCATTCACTTTAATCTATAACAAAAATACTCTTTAAACACTAAGAAAGATGTTAGTTAAAACATGAATTTTACAGTAACGCTTCAATGTGACACGCCGAATTCGGACCTAACTTCTAGGCCAGGTTTGGGGTGTTACACCGATTCACTTATTTGCTGAGTTAGCCGGTATGGAGGAAAATGAAAATCTCACTGCATATGGTGAAGAACATAGAGCTCAAGAACCGTGCATGGTGGCTCCAATATCGTACGTTGATAGTGAATCGACTATACATGGGATCGATATCGATCTTAATGTTACACCCGATATGGATGTGGTTGGTGATGATGGTTACGATAGTAGTGATCCTTGTTATCAAGAAGTCAATAGTGATAATGATCCCGATGTGGACGATGTCCCCGATCATATTGATGATGAAGACGTGAATGACGATGGAAACATTAACGCGTCTTCGGTCGGGAACCAGATGCGACGTGTTGTGATTCACAATAATCCTGGGCCACACATGTCGCTCATAGACCCCGACGCGGCGCATGTAGCCGAGTTCCCAGAGTACCCTGAAATACTTCCTGCTCACCGACTGGCCGTAAATTCTAATCTTGAGAAGTTATTCGTCGGCCAGAGATTCGAAAGTAAAGAAGAGTGCGTATTTGCTATTAAGCGGTATAGCATGAATATATCAGTAGATTATAAAGTTACAGTGTCTAAACCGACATTATATATTGGGGAGTGTTGGAAGTCAGCGGAAGGCTGCAATTGGCGGGTACGAGCTGCATTTATTCAAAATTCGCAGATGTGGGAGATACGCAAATTTATTGGGCCTCATACATGTACATCAACACGTATGACAGAAGATCATCGAAAACTTGATTCTAAAACTATCTGTACATGTATCATGCCAATGGTGAAGGACATGCCGACCATTAAAATTTCGATACTGATTGCCAAAATAAAAGCACGATTTCAGTATCGAGTGTCATATCGAAAGGCATGGATAGCAAAACAGATAGCAATAGAGCAATTGTATGGGGATTTCGATGCGTCGTATAACGAGCTACAGGGATGGATAGCTGCTATACGGGAGTACGTACCAGGGACCGTCATTGAGTTACAAACACGACCTTATTAAGGCCCGGATGACCAACTACAATCGGGAAAAAGAATTTTTCATCGGATGTTCTGGACGTTTGATCCATGTGTGCGCGCATTTCCCCACTGTAAGCCATTTGTGCAAGTGGATGGGACCTGGCTATATGGAAAATATACACAGATCTTACTTATTGCGGTTGCTCAAGATGGCAACAGGAACGTGCTCTCGATAGCATTTGCCATTGTAGATAAGGAGAACATAGAATCGTGAGAATTCTTCCTTACCAACCTGCGGAGGTATGTTATTAGCAACAATAATATTTGCATTATCTCTGATAGAGGGAAAAGATTAATTGCCGCCATTAGATGTTTCGGTGTACCATGAAAATCCGTTTACTGCATCCGTCACATCGCAGCTAACTTCATTAGAGATTATAAAAATGCAGACTGGAAAAGACAATTTGTGAAAATAGGTAAACGATTGCCTTATTTTTTCAATATAAGTTTTTAGGGCAATACTGTAACTTATCTTTTCTTAATACATATACAGCGTACGAGCTAGAGCCACACATTTTTCGCCAAAGAATGACTCGACTTGAGAGTGACATGGAGGGTCAAACGAATACATCTTTCCGATAGTGGTTGGGTACTATGGAGCCGTGGCAATGGGCTCAAAGTTTTGACGAGGGCTTTCGTTATGGTCAAATGACTACAAACTTAGTGAAGGGGGTCAACACTGTATTATTGAAAACACGACATCTTCCGATTTCAACAGTCTTCTCGGCTACGTTCTACAGGTTGGCTACCTTGATGCCAAGAATGGGTCAGCAACAAGCTAACCAGATTGAGGCAGGACACGTGTTTGTCAAAGATGTTAGGGATGCAATGGTTGCAAACCGTCGGATGGTGAGGTCAATGAATGTAGAAATATATTCACGACGCATTGAAACATTTCGAGTTACGGAGACCATTGGTCGTCGACCCGGTCTTCCACCTATGTCCTATGGAGTTGATCTCCAGAATAGACAATGCGATTGCAGGAGATTCCAAACACTTCATTATCCGTGTGCGCATGTCGTTGCAACGTGTGCTAAAGTGAACCTTAATGTTGAACAATTTGTCGATGATGTGTACACACTCAATCGCACGTTACATGTATGGGAAAACGAGTTCCCTGTCCTGCCCGACCTGTCTATATGAGAAGTGCCTCCGATGACTTTCGAACTTGTCCTAGACAGAGGGCTACATAGGAATCCGAGAGGTCGTCCGCAATCAACTAGAATCCGTAATGAAATGGACATTAGGGAGAAATCCGACGGTACGCGTTATGGGTTATGCAGGTTAGTTGGTCATAATCGGAGTAAATGCCCGCAGTGAAACTATCATGTCGGACAATCGTCACGATCAGGTAGGAATTAAACTTATGTTGTAATGATTTATTTTATATGAAAAAGATTATATTGCAAATATTCCTCTATTTGTTAAAAATCCATCAAGCTATTTTCTGGAGTTGCAGTTACGAATTTATTTATATCTGAAGCTACGGAACTCCAAATTAAGATCCGCTAATTTTTCTAGAAACTAAGCTCACATATCTTTTTACCATAAAATTTTCAGAATTTTTGATTTAGCCAATTAGTACAGTTTATTCTTTAAAATTTCCCTTGCTTTGCTGTTCCACAGCTCCAACCCTTATTCACTAAAAATAAATTATATTATAGTACGGGATTTGGATAATGTTCTCGTCTATTTCTCTTGAAAATAGACTCATTAAGGATTTTAAGCATATAAATTTTAACTCATAAATATTTTTGTGAAATTTTTAATAATTTTCTAAAATCATAACAGGGGATTCTAGAATCATTGTGGCTCTGTCTCACAATAATTCAAATATCTCATAATATGAAATTCCTTTACTTACACCGTTTCTTATATGTGAAACTAGACTCAATAAACTTTTTAATATCAAAACCGAAGAAACCCCTAAAATTGATGGTTCGATGGTGTAGTCCTAGGGGTATATTTCTGCGGAGGTCGACGTTCATGTTGTGGGTGATTGCGATGACCAACATCCTCTTCAGTCGCAGGTGAGGGTGTCTGATACATAGAAGAAAAATCATATGGCTCGAATGGCATCGATGAACTTGAGCCGGGAGGAGTGTCATGCTGCGGTGGATACAACCCAGTAGGAGTGGCGTACTACAATGGATACAGGCCGGGGGTAGTGCTATAATACGATGGATATGGGCCGGGAGAGGTGCTATGCTGCGGTGGGTACGACCCAAACATATCAAATCCGTAATGGTATCCACCCCCCCGATGAGCCCGGGAAATTGTCATTGCCCGCCAAATCCGAATGATAAGAAGTATCAACCGAATGTGAATGCAATGACGAGCTCGGGAAATAGTCATTGCCTGCCAAATTCGAATGATAAGAAGTATCAGTCGAATGCGAATGCGATCGTTCGGACTCGGCCTCGGTGTACCTCGAACTCGGCTCAGGTCATGCTCGGCATCCGGTCAGAGATCGGGCTCTATATCGGCCATTGGCTCGTATGCCCCAGATCGTTGCACGTGCGGGGGGACTATAGTCGATTGCCCACCAAGTAAATATGGCTTCCCCATACTAAAGTACCATTGTATGTACTCTAACGATGGGCGCAAATCGGAAGACATATCCATCTGAGGTCTTCGAGCCATCCGACTCTCCCACACCGCAATATATCTCCGGTGCGTAACCCCCCAATGTTGTACATGTTTCCCTCTCTTGTTCTTACCGTGAACCTCCTCCTCCACCTGTATTGGAGGATCCGGGATGTACTGGATGCAACCAAACTGTCGTAGTACTCGATCCCCGTGGTACCACTCGACTACATTGAAACTGATAATTGGTGCGTTATTGCACCACAAATGAGAATCAACGTAGGCAGACGAGGGTATAATAGCCGCAATTTCTGGTCTACGGCATGACATCCATATAAACTGCACGATTAATACCATGATTAAAATTTAACACGGTTGGAGTAAGATATACAAAACAATTACATGTCACGAATATTTGAATAGCTTACCCCTTCCCCGGCATGTTGTTCAATCATCAGACGATATATCGAGACAGTGTACGACCTCCCGATACCCGGATAAATACTCCATCTACGAAAACAATTTTCAAGTAAATATAGTATCATTAGAATAGTATCATTATAAAGAAATTGTCAATTACTAACAAGTTAAATTTTATCACCTGTTAACTAGCGGATATACGTATGGTTGGTGACTAACCGATGCCAAGAATGACATCCGATAAAGAGCCCATGATTGCAACAATATAAGGCATCCGCCCATGTCTACAGCATTAGGCTTTGTCCTCTGACAAAGCTCACGATACAACATAGCCAGAACTACGGAACCCCAACTATAGGAGCGAACACTACGCAGATCAGCTAACAGAGGTAAATACTGGATATGAACCTTGTTGTTGTTCGAATTGGGCATCAATACACCCCCTATGATATGCATAATGTATGCTCGAGCTGCGCACACCAACTCTTCTTCGGTGGCATTATCTGATAAATGCTGAAAATTGGCTTTTAGCCATGTAAATTTCAACTCCGAAAAAGTAGACTCAGCATCGCCAAGCGAGGCTCCTAGTAGGCTATAACAAAGTGCAGCCGGCTCAGCTATCGCACTTACTCCCGTGACGGCATCCCCGTCGATTGGGAGCCCAAACTGTAATGCAACATCCTCCAGAGTGACTGTGCACTCCCCACACGGCAAATGAAAAGTGTTGGTCTCCGGTCGCCAACGCTCGACCAATGCGGATATTAAATCGTACCGCAAATCGAACGTCCGGGTCAATGCTGCTGACCCGAATCCAGCTAGCTCCAAGTAGGGCATCAGTCATGCATCCGGGGAATATTCTACACCATTCACCCCACCCCTTAATATGCGGTACGAGTCCTGACAGTGTTAAATTACAAAAAATAGTTATAATAACATAATTTATTTTCTTAAATTACGTAGATCTTTTTTTAATGGAACCCTTGCGTAACAAATAACAATATATTACCGTATTATTAACTGTGTCACATATGTGAGAAAGTTCCTTATTGATCAATGAAGCCGTTGCGATGCCTGCAATTTCAAAATAAATTTCGGTTATTAATTTTAATGTTTGATAGATTTTAAATATTTATTAGAATAACTTATAAAAAAAATAGCAAACAATTTTTTCAACAACATATTTTTTTTGCTATACTGCATTAAAAAATTAAATATATCCAACTTAAATACAAATATTATTATTTTAAGATGATAATAAGTAAAATATTTTCGTATATTATTTTTTATATTATTTTAGCAAAAAATGTTTCAAATGTATTATGTAAGTGTTTTTTTTATATTAATTTAATAAATAACCCTGATTTTGGCACTTTCTTCGTATTTTTTATTTTCGTATCTTATTTTTTAAAATATATTATTTTCGTATTTTATTTCTTTATATTATTTTAGTACGTAATGTTTCAAATGTATTATTTAAGTGTTTTTTATATTTTTTTAATAAATAACCCTGATTTTAGCACTTTATTCGTATTTTTTTCATATCTTATTTTTTAAAATATATTATTTTCGTATTTTATTTCTTTATATTATTTTAGTACATAATGTTTCAAATGTATTATTTAAGTGTTTTTTTATATTTTTTTAATAAATAACCTTGATTTTAGCACTTTATTCGTATTTTTTTCGTATATTATTTTTTAAAATATATTATTTTCGTATTTTATTTTTTATATTATTTTAGTAAAAATTGTTTCAAATGTATTATGTAAGTGTTTTTTATATTAATTTAATAAATAACCTTGATTTTGACACTTTCTTTGTATTTTTTTCGTATCTTATTTTTTAAAATATATTATTTTCGTTTAGTTTAGTACATAATGTTTCAAATGTTTTATTTAAATATTTTTTTATATTTTTTCAATAAATAACCCTGATTTTAGCACTTTATTCGTATTTTTTTGTATATTATTTTTTAAATATATTATTTTCGTATTTTATTTTTTTATATTATTTTAGCCAAAAATGTTTCAAATGTATTACTTAAGTGTTTCTTTATATTAATTTAATAAATAACCCTAATTTTGACACTTTCTTCGTAATTTTTTTATTTTCGTATCTTATTTTTTAAAATATATTATTTTCGTATTTTATTTCTTTATATTATTTTAGTACATAATGTTTCAAATGTATTATTTAAGTGTTTTTTATATTTTTTTAATAAATAACTCTGATTTTAGCACTTTATTCGTATTTTTTTCGTATATTATTTTTTAAAATATATTATTTTCGTTTTTTATTTTAGCATAAAAACTTTCAAATGTATTATTTAAGTTTTTTTATATTAATTTAATAAATAACCCTGACTTTGGCACTTTGTTCGTATTTTTTTATTTTCGGATTTTATTTTTTAAAATATACTATTTTCATATTTTATTTTTTTATATTATTTTAACAAAAAAATCGTCAGCACCACTTTCCCCAAAAAAATTTTTTTCGTATTTTATTTCTTCTCGTATTTTATTTTTTCATTAATATTTTTTTAATATTTTTTATACTATTTTTTGTAAAAAGTTTAAAACCCCTATCACATAAAAAATTAAAAAAATAAAAAAATCAGAATATAATAAGTCTAATAAATTTAAAAAATCTTTTTAAACAACCTAAAACACACTTAACAAATAAATTACATAAAATAATAACAAAAAAATATTCTTTACACATAAATGCTTATTACTTCAATGAAAATATAAAATAAATACGAACATGCCTTAATATCTCTTCTTAACCAAATAACACCTTACAAAGAAATAAAAATAAAAATTATATCTGATTTAAATCTAAATCAATCAACAACAATAATTACTAAAACAAATAACTTAAACTAACATTAATTACTCAAATTTATAAAAAAAAATTACCTTTTTTTTTCTTCTTTTTCCTTCCCTCTTCTTCTTCTCCTTCTCTTTTTCTTTTTCTTTTTTCTTCTCTCAACTGTCGGCCTCCTTCTCCTCCTCCCCTTCTTTTTCTTTCTTCTTCTTCTCTTCTTTCCTTCTTCTCTTCTTTCCTTCTTCTCCTTCTTTTCTTTTTCTTCTTCTTCTTTGTTCCCGAAAATGAAGCTTGGGGACCATATATTATGGTCCCCCAAACAAAATAACAAAACCCCTCTGCATGAGGGGTCAAATCGGCTGAAACCTGGCACTGGTGCCGCCTTTGCCAGAGGCAACACTGGTGCCGCCTCTGGCACCAACATGACCCATTTTTTTATTTTTTTCATTTTCAGTGTTTTTTTTTCTTTTTCAATTTTTTTTACTGTTGCGGCCGTCACGTCAGGGTGGTGCTGCCTGTCAGAGTGGCGTGACCACCCTGACTGTACCATTTTGATAAATAATTTTTTAGGTGTATTATTTTCGAATTTTTTAATTTTTTTATATTTTTTAGTAAAAAAACCTTTTTTTATCCAACGAGATATTTTCTTTTTCTTTTTTGTCTTTAGTAGTCCGTATTTTGTATGATTTTATCCCTAATTCAATTTTGATTTATATTTAATTGCATTCAATTTGATGATTTATATTTTTTTAGGTTTAAATTTAAATGTTTATTGTATACAGTTTTAATTATTAATTCCATTACATGTATTTGATTTGTGGTATATTTAATCTAATTACATTTAATGTGTATCTATATTTGTCTTGTTTATTTGTGATAAAATATATTTCTAAATATGTTGAAGTATGATTTTTAATTTGTTATTAAAAAACAATAGATTTGTAAAAAAAAAAATTGCATATTTATTTACAGCTGCATTCAATTTTTACTCATATTAAGATCCACTTTTTATCATTATAAAGAACTATTTTTTTTATTTTTAAAATTTTAATTTTAAATAAAATATTGTATAAGAAAAAATATTATTTTAATTTATTTATTATTAGAAAATAAAATATTATTTCACTATATAATCTTGTTTCTGCATTGATTCTTATAGTTTTTAAAACAAAAATACTAACAAAAATTAAAATAGTTTGCGAATAATTATTCTTTTATAGTTTGTAATTTTCTAAAGTAATGTTAATAATTATTACCTTATTAAAGTAATGTTTAAATATTTAATAATGCAACAATTTTTTAATGTTAATAAAATTTAAACAATAGTATAATATTTTTTACAATAAATTATTTAATAAACTAATATAAGAAGTAATTTAAAACTCTACCTATAAAAGAGGGAGATTTCAAGTACTTCGGCCCTTTCCCGTAAGTAGCCAAAATGTACTGTTATTTTCTTTCTTTTGGTCTCTTATTGAACCCTTTTTTACTTCCCCCAAAACAACGAACATTTGATTTGACAATTGACTAAAGTCTAAACCACGTAATTTATGATGTGTTGTTAATTTCTTTATGTTTTGTACTACTAACTTGACTTGGCAAAGCAAAGACTTGGTCAGCCAAAAATGTAGATTTAAGCTTCGTTTCCTGGCGTATGCTTCATCTTCAATGAATTAGTGATGGTCATATTACCATTTCCTCCCACGTTGCATCATGTCTGCAGGCAAAACAACACATTTTTGGCTAATATCATTCATATTTCACTACTCTGATCTTTTAAACTGTTTAAGGGGCTGCACCACACCATGACACTCTCAACTTTTTTTCCTCCTACCAAGAAATTGTTAGAAAAATTGTAATTTTTAGAAACTTTTAGGCATATTCTCAATTGTTAAAGTTAGAAAGTTGAATCATAAAATTATGATTTTATATATTATTCCATGAAATCTTTACAACAGTATATCATATGCTCAAAATGGTTGAGTGATGAATGAGAAATTAATGCTCAAACTAAGCTACTTAAAATTATTTGTTGAGAAAAAGAAAAGCTTAGATTTCACATTAGTTAAATACCAAGTGTGAGATGTGTATATATTTAAGAACCCACTTGAAAGGTGATTGAATGACTAAGTTTAAAATTTTACCTCATGGGTAGGGGGTGCAGATTCAAACCCATCGGGGTTAAGGCGCACCCGCACTATGTAAGTAACGTGAAATGTTCAGACCAGTCGGGCTCAGGGCCTACTGATATTTTAGCCCAACACAAAATTTATTTTTATCAGCAAATATATACAAAATCTAATTTAAAAGGACATATATCCTAATTTATTTTATTCAAATTGATTTAACTGCTCCTTTAATGCATATTTTGTATATTTATTTATGAATAATTTCAAAATTCCTCCCTATTGAATGCCTATAAAAGCCTAAGAATTCTTCAGAATTTTTACACTTACAGACTCTCTAAAATCGAGTTTATTTTGCTCTTGAAAATTCCTCTTTTCCTCTCAATATTTTGTTCTCTACTGCTTCGATCATCGTGTTGTAAGATAATCGACTAATGTTTCTCCAAGTACCGTAGAAGCGGCCAAATTTGTCTTAAAGAAACTATGTAAAACAAGCCTCAACATCTAGTAAAATTAAATTTCTAGTTTTTTCATAGTCTTATTTATTTAATCGATTTCTTAAATATAAATAATTATTTATTTTATATAAATATTTGTTTATTTATATATATATATATTTACTAGCGTGTTTTGTCCAACAGAAAGAACAAAATCTATTGAACGTGACATAATTAAGGGAAATGTAGAGAGTTCTAAGCCAAATCATCGTTGAAAAATATAAGCTTTAACGATTCTGAAATAACCCGTGACCAATTCACTCAGTTCACCAAACCTTATCTTTTGATTTTGTTACACATACTTGATCGGCATAAAAAGAATATGATCAATTTGTAAAAAATTGTAGGGTTAAAATAAACCTTTTTTTTTAGCATTTCTTTTAGTAAATTGAAGGTTTTTAAAATCTAATTAGTGGAAAAGAGGACAGATTATTGATTTTTGGTTCATTCAATTTGGTCGAATAAATTATTAAAAATTAAAAATTACAAAAATAAAAATAATAAAAATAGAGAAAACTATTCTAATTGGTTTAATTTATCGGTATTAATTCATAAATCAATCATTTGAACTGTGGGTTGAATTAAATTAGAATTCTAGATAATTCCTGTCTGATGAATTGATTTGATCCTATTCTAAAAATAATATTAAGAATTTTGGTAGGATTGAAAGAAAACATTGAAGGAAAGGAGTGGAAAGATAAGAAAATGTTTTTTTCCTAGCGTCTAGTTGGAAAGTTAGAATGATGAAAAAGAAAAGCTCAGTTTGGTTTTCGAAAATATCTTTATTTTAAAAAATATTTTTTATTTATTTTTTTAAAATATAGTAAAAAAATAAAATATGTTTTCAACATTTGATACATGAGAAATTTAATTAAAATTGTTTATATTTATACGGACTCAAAATTTAAAAATTATTGAAAAATATATATATATATTTTTTTACCTGTTTTGAATTGGGTGAATTTATTAATTAAACTTAAAGTTTATATTTCAATTTTTCCAATGCTATGAATAGTATTTTTAGTGAAAATAATAGAAACAAGATTTCATATTTTTAAAAATTTTCACATATTCTCATTTTCAAAAAAAATATTATAATCAAATATGTTTTCTTTAGAGTTGGCAAATTAGAAATTTTGAAATTAAATAACATGAAGATTTGGCACTTTTACGAGCAGACAATGGGAGGTCTGTATATCCCTTGTGTACCGTGAAGCAAACGTTGTTGCTGATTTTTTGGCAAAGTTATCATCGCTCTTGGATGTTGGGCTGATGGAGGTTGCCATACCCTCAACTGGAACGTGGAACAAGCTACTGGATGACATTTTGTGCGTTTCTCGTATGCAAAATGGTGTCCTGTAATTTGGTTTTATTTTAGCTAGTAGTAGCCCCTTTGGTAAAGAAAAAAACATAAACTATACCAATAGTCCCTAAACTTTATTTAAACTTATATTTTAGTTATCCGATTTTCAAAATTTATTTAACAGTATAAATAAATTAAAATTTTAACAGAAATAACTAATTTACTATTTAATTTAATGTACAATAATTAATTTACCCTTAATTGAATAGATGAAGGAAAATACAGTTCAAATACTTGAACCTCCATAATATTTTTATCATCAGTTTTATGATTGACTATGAAGCAAAGTCCAATGCTACAATTATTCCCAACGTTCATGAGGGGATTCATCGTGAGAGGGTGATCGACATCACTTACCGACTTACTGTCGAGCGATGGCTTGTTGTTAACTCATTTTCAATTGTTAGCAAATTGATATGCCACAGTTACGGACAACCAATAATAGCTCAAACATTTTAAGACTTTAGTAGGATTTTGTTTGGTACCTGAAAAACATGCTTGATTTCTGTGTTTTCATATTTGCCATACTGTAACCATATCTTTGTTCACGGAATCCACCAATTCATTATGTTGGCAACTAAGATCATTCACCCACTGTATCACCCATTCCCTTACAATTTTTTTTTTTTTTTGATCAACTCTAATGTTATTTGGTATTCTCTCATAATTTTTTATATTTTCTCATAATTTTTTATACATTTTCATCTTTTTGTACTTTCACATGTTTTTTCAGTATTTCCTTATAGTTTTTTTGTACTTTTTTTATTTGTCGTAATTTGATACGTTAAATTAGATTTTCCGTTATATTTAATGAGCTTATTCTCGAGTAATTTGAATGTTTTTTCAATAGTTTTTACTTAGTTTTAGTTTAGTGTTTTAATAAGTGTTTAACGTGCTTTAATCTCATTTTTTTAGACCCAAATTGGCCAATTGCATCGTAAGGACTTTAACGGTTGGTTGAGTGTTGTAGAGAATCAAAAGTGGTCTGAACGTAGACAAGACCATCACTGATAAGGGGTATTGTGATATCGATGCATGAAAGTCGTGATATCCCTAAACGTGCTAAAATGAAGAAAATGGAGACCACCTATAATGGTATCACGATACCCAACGTACATCCAAAGGAACTCCCTATTTTGAGACTGCCATGGATATCGCGATATCAGATGTAACATCCCTGATCCGACCTAAAATTTTTGACTAAATCAAAGGTGTTACATTGATTGCCGAAGTAATACTGTAAAACCATTCTTTTTACTTTAGTTGATTCGTATGAAAATCACTTTTTTTTTTTTTTTAGGAAAAATATTCATTAATTAAATTAATTTTATTTAGCAATCTAATTACAATATTATTATTGTGAAGATTTTGAAAAACAATTTAAGGTTTATCAGGATTTTAATTAAGTATCATATACAATTCAACATTAATTGAATACACGTAACCCTTAACTTTTATATCCTACACAATTTAGTCCTTAAATTCAAAATCTCCAAGTCAGTAAAATTTGCTAAATACTCAAACAGGCCGAATATCTATCTATATCAATACCGTCGATAATAACTCAATATTCACAAGAGTAGCATGTAACTTTTAACATTTTAACAAATTAGCTTTAGCTCAAAAACCATAAAAACTTATTTAACAATTTCCTCATGAACAACAGCCATTACTTTAAATTAAAGCTTTTAACATCATAAACAACAAGGGTTCATCAATGGTCACATTCAAAAACTTTGACAATTTCAAAAACAAAGATACGAACTAACTGAACTTAATTGTAATGATTTCAAAAATATAAAAATTATAAAAAAAACGGCTTTAAAACAAGCTTATATGCAAGGGATTTATAAAGGCCGGATTTAGAACTCCCAACAATGGAGAATTTCCTCTTAGTTTCGGTGGTGAACCCTTTTAGAAGATGATGGAAATTTTGTTTTTATTATTCCGTTAGTTTAATTATTCTAATTACAGTTTTTACCCTTGTAAGTCGTAAATAAACATACCATTTAACATCTTAAAAGTCCTTAATCGTCCATCAATATCCAACTCATTTGACATATAATCCATCAAATCCCTTTAATTAATTAAACATCAAATTTTGCATCCATCACAATTTAATCCTTTTTATCCAATTAATCAACTAAACATTAAAATTTCTTCACCAGAATTTAATACAACCTTGATGACTTCATAAATATTAATTATTTAATATTTACAGATTGACACATCGAAATTGTAATCCCAAAATCATTGTTTCTAATATCACTAAAAAACAGAATATTACATGTCTCCTTTGTGAAATTACGGAGGTTCTATTGTGAGCTTCTTAGCTACCTATTGAACAAGCTACAAGTTCATAAATGGTATATCATAATTTTTGGTATTTTCTCATAATAATTGGTATATATTTGTAATTATTAGTATTCCCTTCAATTTTATAGTAATTCTTCATAATTTTTTGTATTGTTTCAAAAAGAATAATGAAGTACCCAAAATTATAAGAGACTACCAAATATTGATTCTTCTTATAAAATTTACTTTATTTTTTTAATTTTTAATTTTTAATTTTATAGTATATATAAAACAAATTTTATTATTATGCAAAAATATTTCTTTTATATCAAAAATTGATTTTTCAAGTCAACATTTTATTTTGAAAACATACTAAAAATTCTAATGGCATGCATTACGAGAAAATACTAAAATTATGGGAAAATATTAAAAATTATGAGGGATTATTAATAATTATTAAAAATTATGTTAGAAATTATGAATAAATAAATAAAAATATGAGAGAATATAAAAATTGATGGAATTTGTTTTTCATTATTTTTAAGGTAATTCATTTAGAATTACAAGAGAATTTATGGAAAGCTTTAATGAGTTATTTGTATAATTTTTTAAGAGTATTTTTAGATGGACGATATATTTATCTACAATTAATATAAAAACAACGATGATAGTAAAATTAAGTGTGAGACCTAAAAAAACTAAATTTATATAAATACCTATATAAAGCACCCCAAACCTAATTACAAAATGCGTGTTGAAATTTTACTTTAACTAAACCAATTATTAACTTAGAAGCATTATCTATCTATCAAGTAAAAGAAAATTGTTTGTCGATTTTATTACATTGCTATATTATTTATATTTAATTTAAGTATATTAAGGAAAAAGGACGCATAGCAGGGCAAATGTATAATAAATAAATAAATAAAAAAACATAAATTTCCCTTTATTTTATTCTATAGCAGGTCTCTTAAAATGGAACCCTACAGTAAATTTATTCTGGCAAAACCAAAAGCGACTCAACAGCATCAGTAGCCTTCAATCCCCTAATTGTTCATATTATACTGCTAGAAAAACAGCTGAAAATATCGCTAAAACTCTAACAAGACAGACTGGGTCCAGGATCAACCCCCAATTGTTTACAATAATCGGTGTAAAACCGAATTCGACGCTGAACTTTGTCTTGTGCAGCTGGAACACCACATTCAAGCCTGCCGTTGATGGCTTTGATGGTTGCTCCGAACCCTTGGCCGATGACGGGGCGGACAGCGGTCATCCAGTACCATAATGAACCCTTAAATGAGACAACAGGATCATTGGCCACCTTTTCAGGATTTTTCAATAAGTCCAGCTTCAAAGCATTCCCTGCGTTCCCGTAGTTAGTATTCCCTGTAAGCTGAAGCGGTCCTCGACCGTGGTAGGACTTCCCTGGTGCACATGGGAACTTTGGATTGGCTTCACAGTAGCTATTACTTTTATCCTGCTCTTCTGTATAGCAAAAGACTGCAAATATAGGAATATATACAAAGACATCAGATTTAGGACTATATAATGAGCTTTGAATCCGTGGTTTAGTTCAAAGGAAAAAGAGCTTTACATTCAGTCTCATGGGTGGCATGGGCGAAGAATGCAGCAATCTCACGCTTGGATTCAACATCAGAACCCAATTTTCCGAAATCGGGAAAGGAATCAAGTGCAGTCAGGAAAGCTTGTCGTGTATAGAATTTCTTGCCTGCACAATCTGCACGAGCTTGGTTGATTATCCCGTTGAAGAACTGAGGTGAAACAATGGAGGCAATTGAAGCACCAGTGGGAGACTTGGAGAAACAAGGGCCTTCTTTGCAACCAGTGCCACAGTAATCGTTACCCTGACCGCAATAACCATGTTGACTGCAACACAAGTTTGGCGCACAGCCACAGTTTTGAGCCAACACGGTTTGGGTTATAGCTGAAGCAACTACTAGTCCTACGAGAACAGATGTTAGTAGCTTTTCTCCCATAGCTAAGGACTCCATTTCCAAAGGATGAGAGGGAAGTTTGATGTGAGCAGAGGGATTAAGGCAGTGGAGATATTTATAGGGTAATGTTTTCCAATATCGTATTGACTACGGGTCTATGTGATCTAAGTTATTGGACTTTTCTACCATAGCCTGGTGCGACGTGTTTACGAGGAAGCTTCCACTTTGATAAGATTGTTATGAAATTGGATTGAGTTTGGGTTTGTTTGTTTGTTTTTAACATTATTTTTATCTATTTTTTTATTCTTTTAAATAAAATTTATATTTGATGCCTATCTACATCATAAATATAGCTCTATTAAATTATCTTAACTTAGAATGTAAGTGAAAAAAATTATATATATATATGTATATATTTATTTATAAAAAATAAATTAGCCATCCGTTGAAATAGTAAAATTTAGAAATTTAAATAAGAGATTTCATTTTATTAATGTTTTAGAATTTCTAAAAATAAATTAACTTATTTGAATAAAAATACTAGAAAATTTTAAAATTTTATAAAATTTTTCAAAAGGTCCTATATATTTTTCAGAATTTGTTAAAATTTTATTTCATTTATATACCCCACGACAAAATAAAAAAAATAACTTCAAAATATTATTTTATTTCATTTTTATATATGTTTTCTTATTTATATTATTTAAATACTTATATATTTTCATAAATACAATAATTTTTGCATTGTTTTGTTTTAAAAAAATTTGTTATAGAATATTTCAGAAACCCGAAATCCGATCCGATCACATGAAATGGAAAGCCCGACCCATCTTGCTAGCCAGCCATGGTGCCTTGCCATTTTGCAAGTCCATCGTCACTTCGCGAGGCCCATCTTGCGTCCATTGCCACTTCGTGAGCTCGTCACTTAGTGAGCCATCACAAGCTAGTAGTTGCCTTCTCGCTTCGCAAGGCAATCTTTGCCACCTTGCACTATCTCGTGAGCCCGCCTCGCAAGCCATCAAAGTGCCTCACCATCTTGTGAAGATGTCCTCACCAAGGCATTACCATTTAGCCATTTTGTCGTTGTCATCTCGCCTCACCACCTCGCGAGGTCACAAGCCACCCATCACAAACATCATGCAAAGTGTGATCATCTCACCACCTCACAAGGAGAGACACGTTTTGGAGCACGTGTTGAGCTACAGGGTGAACGTGTCATGCGCTTGGCACCTAGCGGTCCCCTAACACGTCACATAAGTGGACCATGCCTTATAAGTATGAAAGAGTTACTCCCAAGAGAGGGAGAACAGAAGAGAACCTCAACAATATTATTTATTTTTAATATAATTATTATTATTTTACTCTTTTTTTAACTCATAAAATTTTAATAGTTTAATTTTTTTCTAAAAATAATTTATTCAAACAAAAATAATCACAAATATTAACATTTTAAAATATCTTAATTTGAAATTTCTACAGAATTTCAAAATTCTATAATAAGTGAAACAATTTTTTTTTAAGGATATATAACTTTATGCGACTAAGTCTCTGGTTAACCCTTTAGTGTTAAAACAACATCTATTTACGTTTCGCATGAACGAAGGTGAGCTTATTAAAGATCACATCAATCAATTTATTACCTTTTTTAATAACTTAAAGAATGTTGAGGTTAAAATTGACGGTGAAGATTAGGTTATGCTATTATTGTGCTATTTACCCCTTTCATACAAGACTTTCAGGGAGACCCTAATTTATGGCAGAGACAAACTCTCGTTAAAGGGTCATTTTTTTAGTAAAGACAAACTCGGCAATGAGTTTGGTTCCGATAGTAAGATAGATAGACAAACTTTCGTTTTGGTAGCATCAAAGAAGTGAGACAAAAGAAGTCGCTATTATAAGAAGTTAGGTCATGTCAAAGTAGATTGTTATAAATTGCGAAATAAAGGGGTTGCTGAAAGTAACGAGGAAGATGTAGCTAGTGCTAATTTGACCGATGAAAACGGTGATAATTTCTTGTTAGTGTCAACGAGCGAAAGCTCCGAGCTTACATCTGAGTGAATCCTAGATTCGAGATGTTCTTTCCACATGTGTCCCAACAAAGAATGGTTCTCTACATACAGTTCAATTGAAGGTAGAGTTGTATGTATAGGAAACGATTCATCTAGTAAGGTAATCGGTATTGGTACTATCAAAATCAGGATGTACGATGAGACTATCAGGGCACTATCAGATGTCAGGTATGTACCTGATTTAAGAAAGAATCTCATCTCCTTAAGTATTTTAGACTCGAAAGTTTACAGAATCAATATCGAGTCAAGCAATATTAAGGTGTCTCGTGGGGCTCTCGTTCTGTTAAAAGGTAAAAGCACCGACAACTTTTATATTCTGGAAGGTTCTACAATGATTGGTGAAATCGGACGTCCCTCGTTCGTTACGAAGTTGAAGTCAACTCATTTGGAGTGTCATAGGAGGGAAAAATATATGACCATTTCGTTGAAGAGAGGTTTTCTTTTGGATACTGTTAGAATTAAGTGACCCAAATTCTTATTTAAATAAAATACGATGGAAAATAAAATAAAAGTAAAATCCATATAGAACTAGACTTCTTTTATTTTATTTTAGAATAAGATTTTTTAAACCTTATTAAACTCCATCTATTTTATATTTATTAGGATAAGGTGTTTCAATCCTACTAGAATATGGCTTTACAAGCCTATAAATAGACATAGTCTATTCCTCTTGTATTGATTAAAAAAAATTTCGACATAGTAAATTTTCTTCTCCTCTGCCCATGGTTTTTTTCCCGAAAGGGTTTCTACGTAAAAATTTGTGTGTTTTTTATTTTATTTTCATAAATTGGTATCAGAGCTTCTGAGTTATTCATCTCAATCACGGTAATGGCGTCTTTGAAGTATGAAATTCCGCTGTTGGATCGCAACACCAGATTTGCATTGTGGCAGATTAAGATGCAAGCAGTTCTTGCGCAGATGAATCTGGAGGATGCCCTGCTAGGGATAGATAAGATGCCTTCGACTTCAACAGATGAAGAGAAGAAGCGTAAAGATCGAAAGGCGTTAACATAATTACATCTGCATTTGTCCAACGAAATTTTACAGGATGTGATGAAAGAGAAGACCGCCGCTGCATTATGGAAGAGGCTAGAATAAATGTGTATGTCGAAAACTCTAACAAGCAAGTTACATATGAAGCAGCGTCTTTATGCTCATCGTTTGGAGAAAGGTGCATCTGTACACGAACACTTAACAGTATTTAAAGAAATTCTCTCAAACTTGGAGGCCATGGAGGTTCAATATGATAAGGAAGATCTAGGGTTGATTCTACTTTGTTCGCTGCCCCCGTCTTATTCAACCTTTAGAGACACGATTTTATATAGTCGCGAGTCTCTCACAGTTGATGAGGTTTATAATTCTTTGACCTCGTATGATAAGATGAAGCATCTTGTGGTTAAACCTGACTCTCAGGGAGAGAGTCTCATTGCTCGTGGGAGACAAGATCGAAATGCTGATAATGATCGTAGAAGGACACAGGAACGGAATCCTCGCGGTAAATCTAAGAGTAGATCGAAGTCTTCAAACAGAAGTAAAACTTGTAACTTCTGCAAGAAGAAATGGCACCTTAAATCTGAGTGCTATAAGCTACAGAACAAGATTAAAAGGGAGGCTGCGAATCAAAAGGGAAAACAACCAGAAAATTTCGGTGAAGCTGATGTTGTAGAAGACTAAAGCGATGGTGAACTTCTAGTCACTTTCGTCAATGATCCTAAAGTAAGCGAAGAGTGGATGCTTGATTCAGGCTGCACCTTCCACTTGAGTCCCAATCGGGATTGGTTTACAACTTACGAAACAGTGTCTGAATGTGTTGTTTTGATGGGAAATAATGCTTCGTGTAAAATCACAGGTGTTGGAACAATTAAAGTTAAGATGTTTGATGGAGTTGTCAGAACACTTAGTGACGTACGGCATGCTCCAGAATTGAAAAGAAATTTAATTTTGTTGAGTACTCTTGATTCAAAAGGGTACAGATACACAGCTGAAAGTGGGGTTTTAAAGATTTTCAAAGGGTCTCTTGTTGTGATGAAAGGGCAAAGAAAAATTATCAAGTTATATGTTTTGCAAGGTTCTACTGTTACTGGTGATGCAGCTATCGCTTCCTCTTCCTTGTCAGATGATGATATTACTAAACTTTGGCATATGCGCCTAGGGCATATGAGTGAGAATGGTATGGCAGAATTGAACAAAAGAGGACTTCTTGATGGGCAAGGAATTTGCAAACTGAATTTCTGTGAGCATTGTGTTTTTGAGAAGCAAAAGAGAGTTCGATTCACTAGAGGAATCCATAACACGAAGGGAACGTTGGAGTATATTCATTCTGATCTGTGGGGGCCATCTAGACTGCCTTCGAGAGGTGGAGCTAATTATATACTAACCTTTATTGATGATTTTTCCAGAAAAGTTTGAGCGTTCTTCCTGAAGCAGAAAAGCGATGTGTTTTCCACATTTAAGTCTTGGAAAATTATAATTGAAAAACAGACGGGAAAACAGATAAAATACCTCCGTACAGACAATGGCTTAGAGTTCTGTTCTGATAAGTTTAATAGATTATGCAAGTCAGAAGGGATCATGAGACACTTGACAGTTCGTCATACTCCACAGCAAAACGACATTGCAGAACGAATGAATAGAACGATCATGAAGAAGGTTCGATGTATGTTGTGAAATGCCAACTTACCGAAGTCATTTTGGGCAGAAGCAGCTTCTACTGCATTTTTTTTTATCAACCGATCTCCATCCGTTGCCATTGAGAAAAAGACTCCATAAGAGGTATGTTCTGGTAATCCTGCTAATTATTTTGATTTAAAGATTTTTGGGTGTCCTGCATATACTCATGTTGATAATGGAAAATTGGAACCGAGATCCATTAAATGCGTTTTTCTTGGTTATAAAGCTGGTGTAAAAGGGAATAAGTTATGGTGTCCTGAAAATAAAAAAGTTGTGATTAGCAGAGATGTTGTTTTTGATGAAACTGCTATGCTACCTAACTTATCTCTTAAAGACTCTTCCAATAAAGAAAATCAAAAGCAGGTGGAGCATCAGATTAATACAGAGTCAACTCCTTAAGCCATAACAAAAATTGAGAATAGAGTTGCTTCTTTACCACAATACTCTATCGCCAAAAACAGAACTAGAAGAGAAATTAAACCTCTAAAGAAGTATGTCGAAGCTGATTTAGTTGCTTATGCTTTAAATGTGGCTAAAAATATAGATGCGAATCAAGAGCCATCTAATTATTCTGAGGCGGTTAGCTGTGAAGACTCAGAAAAGTGGATGTTTGTTATGCAAGAAGAGATGGAATCACTCCACAAAAATAGAACACGAGACCTTGTGAAACTTCCTAAAGGTAAAAAGGCTGTTCATTCTAAATGGGTGTTTAAAAAGAAAGAAGGGACTCCAGGATTTGAAGAACCCAGATATAAAGCAAGGCTTGTTGCAAAGGGTTATAGTCAAATTCCAAGAGTGGACTTCACAGATGTGTTCTATCCAGTTGTTAAGCATAGTTTGATTCGAGCTTTGCTTGGTATTGTGGCCATGCATGATTTGGAGCTTGAGCAGTTAGATGTAAAAACTGCATTTCTGTATGGAAAACTTGAGGAGGATATTTACATGCAACAACCAGAGGGTTTTATAGTCTCAGAAAAAGAGGACTATG
Source organism: Gossypium longicalyx (assembly GCA_025698465.1). Taxonomy (NCBI): domain Eukaryota; kingdom Viridiplantae; phylum Streptophyta; class Magnoliopsida; order Malvales; family Malvaceae; genus Gossypium; species Gossypium longicalyx. Next base: position 67,677,199 of record CM047004.1, on the reverse strand, counting down.
TTTGCTTGCTGAGAAAGTCCCTTTTACGGTTTGAAACAGTCACCAAGACAGTGGTACAAGAGGTTTGATTCCTTTATGACTTCTCATGATTTCAAAAGAAGTAGTTTAGACAGTTGTGTTTATTTTAAGAAAAACAGTGATGGTTCTTTTGTGTATCTACTTCTTTATGTTGATGACATGTTGATAGCAGCAAAAGATAAAGGAGAGATAAGAAAGGTCAAAGCCCAACTAAGTGAAGAATTTGAGATGAAAGATTTAGGACCAGCAAAGGAAATACTTGGTATGAAGATTCTCAGAGATAGAAAAGCAAGTAAATTGTACTTAAGTCAGAAGGGGTACATTGAGAAAGTTCTTTGTAGGTTCAATATGCAGAGTGCTAAGCCTGTTAATACTCCTTTAGCAGCCCATTTTAGACTTTCATCGGCTTTGTCTCCACAATCAAATGATGAGATTGAGTACATGTCACATGTTCAATACTCTAGTGCAATGGGATCTCTCATGTATGCTATGGTTTGCTCACGTCCAGATTTATTATATGCAGTTAGTGCAGTTAGCAGATACATGGAAAATCCCGGTAAAGAACATTAGAAAGTAGTTCAGTAGATTTTAAGATACTTACGAGGCACTACTGATGTTTGCTTACAGTTATGAAGAACTAAAGATGGAGTCATAGGGTATGTTGATGCTGATTTTGCTGGAGATCTTGATAGAAGAAGATCTCTCACAGGTTATGTCTTTACAATCGGAGGTTGTGCAATTAGTTAGAAAGCCACTTTGCAAACTACAGTCGCTTTGTCTACCACTGAAGCTGAGTACATGGTGATTACTGAGGCTTGTAAAGAAGCTATTTGGTTGAAGGGACTATTTAGTGAACTCAATGAAGACCTTCAAATCAAGATCAAGATTTTGTGACAAATCAGTGCCATCTTCCTTACAAAAGATCAAATGTTTCATGAGGGAACAAAACATATTGATGTTCGGTATCATTTTGTTCGTGATATTATTGGTCGTGGTGATATTGTTGTGAGAAAAATTAGTACTCATGAAAATTCTACAGATATGATGACTAAGTCACTTCCTATAACCAAGTTTGAGCATTGCTTAGACTTGGTTGGTGTTCATTGTTAAAGTTAAACCCTTAAGGAGTTTTATGGAAGAGGTGGAAAACTTGTTCGCGATGAAGAACTTGTTCATTGAGAATTTGTGTCAAGGTGGAGATTGTTAGAATTAAGTGACCCGAATTCTTATTTAAATAAAATACGATGGAAAATAAAATAAAAGTAAAATCTATATAGAACTAGACTTTTTTTTATTTTATTTTAGAATAAGGTTTTTTAAACCTTATTAAACTCCATCTATTTTATATTTATTAGGATAAGGTGTTTCAATCCTACTAGAATATGGCTTTACAAGCCTATAAATAGACATAGTCTATTCCTCTTGTATTGATTAAAAAAATTTCGACATAGTAAATTTTCTTCTCCTCTGCCCGTGGTTTTTTTCCCAAAAGGGTTTCCACGTAAAAATTTGTGTGTTCTTTATTTTATTTTATTTTCACAGATACAAGTATTGAAAAGTTAGGGCACTGTGTTCGTGAAAATCAAACCCGGGTTAGTTTTGATTTAGCAGTGCACAAGTCGAAGGCTACACAGATTCGACTCAGTTAATTCCCTACATAGTTCAAGATAGGCCTGTGACTAGTTTTAACAAAGATGGCACTATAGAAACATGAGTCAAGAGGAGATTTGTTGAGAATGACTCATTTTTCAGTTAAATTTGAGAAATAATCTTCTAGTTAAACTCTGTTTATTTGTTTCAATCAAACTCTGATTAGTTTAGATTATTTTATTATTATTTGACCTACGAATTTAGCCTATAAATAGGTTCTTTTACAACCTTAGAAAACACACCAATTAGAGATTGGAACTCGTAAATCTTTTGGAGAATTTTGTGTTTACGTTTTGAGGGTTCTTTGTTTTTGAGTTTCAGGGTTTAGTTTTTTTTATCTCTATCTTTTGTACTCTTCGTTCTTTTGCCATTATAGTAAAATTATCTTTACCAATGGTTTTTTTATCCTGTTGGAGGGGTTTTTCCACGTTAAATTTGTGTGCTCAATTTCTTAATTTCTTCTGCTATTATTACTTATTCGTTGTTGAATCGGGTTGATACCCAACATTATCTTTTCCACCTTACTTTGTCGTCGCAAGTTAAAAAGAAAGAAGAAATTTCTCCAAGTCTTCATCTTCATTTTTATCCCAATTAACCAAGGTAATTAAGTCTTTTTCTTCAAAATTTTTATAGATTCTTGATCATGGGAGCTTGATTTAGCTAGCTCATGTGTTAATTTAATAAATTGTTAGATGTTTAACAAGTTGCCATTAGAGAGAAATTGATGAACTGGGCTTGAAATTGAAGAGGTCACTAGATAGTGAACTTAGATTATGTTAAGGACTAAATTGGAAACAAAGTTAAGCTTGTTAGATAATTTTGTAACATTAAGGAATAAATTGAATAAATTGAAAATTTTCATGGGATTATGCTGTAGATGAAAATTATATGGTCCTTAATGAAAGAATGTGAAATCAAATTTCGATCCGGTGTTAGATATTGAAAAATACGAGTCTCTCGAATGTAGGGACTAAATTTAATAAAATGAAAAATATGTTTGGCTATGTATTTGAATGTGAATTGGATGTAAATTGACATTGCTTTATGATTGAATTATTGAACATAGCTAAAGACAACGTCGAGCCATCTTGAGAGAAAAGAAAAGTGAGTGTCGTAGACTAGTAACAAAAGCTTCAATTTGTACTTTTATGATTTGAGCTCAATACATAAATATATATACATATTCATATATACATATATGTAATTGTTGCAAATCTATTTATTGAGGTAAATGTATTGTTGCTTTTTGACTCAATTTATACATGATGACACTAAATGTCGAGAATTGGAATAAAGTGAATATATCATAAACGAGCTTGATATAAACTATGATGTGTGATTATTATGTGTATTGATTCATTGATTACTCTACTAACTATTTAGGGTAGAGTCGAGTTTAGTTGGCATGACATGGAGTTATCGATATAGTGATTGAAAACCATCGTTGTCGGGTCACTCAGGATGGTAGAATATGCAAATAGTGAAAACCATTATTGTCGGGCCACCTAAAATGGTAGAATATGTAAATGGTGAAAACTATCGTTATCGTGCCACCTGGGATGATAGAATATGCAAATAGTGAAAACCATCATTGTCGGGCCACCTAGGATGGTAAAATACATAAATAGTGAAAACTATCATTACCGGGTCACTCGGGATGGTAGACTATGCAAATAGTGGAAACCATCATTGTCGGGTCATTCGAGATAATAGAATATGCAAATAGTGAAAACTATCATTGTCGGGTCACTCAGGATGGTACACTATGCAAATAGTGGAAACCATCATTGTCGGGCCATTCGAGATGGTAGAATATGCAAATAGTGAAAACTATCATTGTCGGGCCACCTGGGATGGTAGAATATGTAGATAGTGAAAGTAATCGTTGTCGGGCCAATTGGGATGGTAGAATGTACAAGTTCCACATGGAATGTTAATGAAACAGGTATATCATGTATTCATACATATGAAGTATGCATATGGTTTGTAAAATGAGATTGTGCATAATCTTGGTATTTGGTACATGAAAGGTATTGAAATGGTTGAAACTTGATCATACATTAATTATATTCTTTTCATGTTAATGTTTTCATTTATATTGATTTGAATAATGGAAGTACTATTGAGCTTTATCGCTCAACGTACTATTTGTTTATTCCGTGCGCAAGGTGGACTATCTTCCCGCAGTGCAAATATGTTATTAGCCGTATGATTGTTTCTCAGACGTTTCATATGTTTGAAAATAATTCAGATCAATAGTTACACTAATAAGATAATCAAGGCTTTAAAGTTTTTTTTTTTTAATATTGTTTGAATAAAAAGAGAGAGAATGTTTCATATGTAGCCCATAGAAGGCTCCGTGTGTTGACCTGTTGGGAGCTTAGGAATTAGGATCTGTGTCTTTTTTATGCAACGGGATATTTTCTTTTTCTATCCTTAGTAGTCCGTATTTTGTGCAATGCTATCCTTAATTCAATTTTAATTTATTCAATTTGAACCCCATGTACATTTAATTGCATTCAATTTGATCACTGCTAATTTTTTTTTCTTTTTGTAGGTTTAAATTTAAATGTTTATTTTATACAGTTTTACTTTTTTTCAAGGAGATTTTATACGGTTTTAATTATTAACTCCATTACATGTATTTGATTTGTGGTTTATTTAATCTAATTACATTTAATGTGTATCTATATTTGTTTTGTTTATTTGTGATAAAATATATTTCTAAATATGTTGAAGTATGATTTTTAATTTGTTATTAAAAAACAATAGATTTGTAAAAAATAAAAAAAAAAATTGCATATTTATTTACAGCTGCATTCAATTTTTATTCATATTAAGATACATTTTTTTATCATTAAAAAGAACCATTTTTTATATTTAAAATTAAAATTTTAAATAAAATATTGTTCTTTAATTAGATTATTTTAGAATTTTTTTTTCGGCGATTACTGTTATTAGTAATTAAATTACTAAATTTATAATTCCATGTGTATTAATTTGTTTTTATCTAATATATGTTTGTTTTAACATGATATATATGTTAAAAAATAACTCCACTTTTACTTATATTGTATAAGAAAAATTATTAATTTAATTTAATTATTATAATAGTATAATATAAGAAGTAATTTAATACTCAACCTATAAAAGAGGGAGATTTCAAGTACTTTGGGGAAAATGTCTTCAAAATTGATTGAATTTGAATGTATTGTTATTTTCTTTCTTTTCGTCTCTTATTGAACCCTTTTTTGCTTGTATGAATTTGGTCTTCCCCGAACAACGAAAATTTGATTTGACATTTCACTAAACCACCTAATTTATGATGTGTTGTTAATTTCTCTGTTTTTTATACTACTAACTTGACTTGTCAAACCAAAGACTTGGTCAGCCAAAAAAAAGTAGACTTAAACTTCGTTTCCTGGCGTATGCTTCATCTTCAATGAATTAGTGATAAGCATATTACCATTTCCTCCCACGTTGCATTTTCACTACTCTGCTCACACACGCAATGGTCTTTTAAACTGCTTAAGGGGCTGCTCCCCACCATCACACTCTCAACTTTTTTCCTGCTACCAAGAAACAACAATTAAGGGAAATGTAGAGAGTTGTAGAAAAATACGAGCTTTAACAGTTCACTAAATCTTATCTTTTGATTTTGTTACACATACTTTGACATAAAAAATATATGATCAATTTGTAAAAATTTGTAGGGTTAAAATAAACTTATTTTAGTATTTCTTTTAATAAAATGAAGGCTTTTAAAATCAAGGTCAGATTATCAGTTTTCGGTTTGTTTAATTTGGTCAAATAAATTATTAAAAAATTATAAAAATAGAGAAAATTATTCTAATTGATTCAATTTATCTGTACTAATTCATAAATCAATCAATTTAACTCTCTTCTTAAATTGATATTGTAGATGATTCCTATCTGATCAATTGATTTGATCCGATTCTAAAAATAATATTAACAACTTTCGTAGGATTGAAGAAAAATTGGGAGATAAAACATTGAAGGAAAGGAGTGGAAAGTAGTTTTTTCCTAGTGTCTGGTAGGAAATCTAGAATGATGAAAAAGAAAAAGGAAAGCTCAGTTTGGTTTTCGAAAATATCTTTATTTTAAAAAAAATATTTTTTATTTATTATTTTTTAAATTTTGAAAAAATAAAATTTATTAAAAATAAAATAAAATATGTTTTCAACGTTGAAAATATACCCACCTTACCTGAGAAATTTAGTTAAAATTGTTTACATTTATATAGACACAAACCAGGTTTTATATTTAAAATTATTGAAAAAATATATTTTTTACCTTTATATGGTTTTGAATTGGGTGAATTTATTAATTAAATTTAAAGTTTATATTTCAATTTTTCCAATGTTATAAATAGTATTTTTAGTGAAAATAATAGAAACAAGTTTTCATATTTTTAAAAATTTTCAAAAAATATTATAATCAAATTTGTTTTCTTTAAAGTTGGCAAATTAGAAATTTTGAAATTAACTAACATGAAGATTTGGTACTTTTACGCGGTATTAGGGTAGCAGATAATGGGAGGTTTGTATATCCCGTGTGTACCATGAAGCAAACGTTGTAGCCGATTTTATGGCAGAGTTATCATCGCTCCTGGATGTTGGACTGATGGAGGTTGCCATACCCTCAACTGGAACATGGAACAAGCTACTGGATGAAATTTTGTGCGTTGGTGTTCTGTAATTTGGTTTTATTTTAGCTAGTAGTAGCCCTTTTGGTAAAGAAAAAAAAGCATAAACTATATCGATAGTCCCTAAACTTTATTTAAACTTATTTTTTAGTTATTCGATTTTTAAAAATTATTTAACAATATAAATGAATAAAATTTTTAATAAAAATAATTAATTTACTTTTTAATCTAATGTGCAAGAATTAATTTATCCTTAATTGAATAAATGAGATAAAATGTAACCTAATTAAAGATTTCCATACTACTTTTACCATCTTGGTTAACTATAAAGCAAAACTCCAATGCTACAACTATTCCTAACATTCATGTAGGGATTCATCGCGGGAGTGTGACTGACATCAGTTACCAACTTACTATCGAGCGATGCCTTGGTGTTAACTTATTTTTAAATGTTAGCAAATTGATATGCCATAGTTACAGACAACCAATAATAGCTCAAACATTTTAAGACTTTAGTAGGATTTGGTTTGGTACCTGAAAAACATGCTTGATTTCTGTGTTTCCATATTTGTCGGACGGTAATCATATTTTTGTTCACGGAATCCACCAATCATTATGTTGGCAACCAAGATCATTCACCTAATGTATCACTCATTCTCTTACAATTTTTTGTATCCTCTTTTGTTATTTGGTATTCTCTCATAATTTTTCATATTTCCTCATAACTTTTGATGCATTTTCATCTTTTTCTACTTTCACATATTTTTTGGGTATTCCCTTATAGTTTTTTTATACTTTTTTATTTTTCGTAATTCCCGTTACACTTAATGAGCTTATTCTCGAGTAATTTGAATGCCTTTTCTGTAATTTTTACTTAATTTTAGGCTCCGTTTGTTTCACCAAAAATGGTTTCCAGAAAATAACTTACTTTTCTGGAAAAGTTAATATTTTCTAGTGTTTGGATGAATCCGTGTAAAATATTTTCTGTTATTTGACAGGTTTCCTGAAAATATTTTAAGAAAATTATTTTCAATAAAACAAACATATATGTGAGATTTTCTTGACTTTTTATCTTTCGTTTTTTTATTGAATTTATTTTACTACTATAAAATTACATTTTGCAATGTTTTTGTGTATACATATTACAATGTTTTATTTTTATATATAATTTCTTGGCTAAATTCCAATTTCTATTTCTTTTATCAAATTTTGAAAGGTTAAGAATTATAGGCACACCTACATCTATAGAAGCTATATTTGATGCTTTAACCAAATAGACAACATTTGGATATTTGAACTTAGCAATAATGCTTCAATTGCACATGAGAAAATACTTTCCAATCACAGTGTTTGTTTACAAGACAACAATTCTATTACAATTGAAAACTATAGTCTGTGTAGTATAGAGCAAAATGTATGTTTCTGGAAAAAGCATTTCTTCAACACTAGTAACCTACAAAAGATAAAACATGACAATTAGGTCCAAGAAAATATGTTTTATTGTCTTTATAAAGCTAAAACAAACATGCCAATGATATATTGTATATATAAAAGGCTCAAAATATTATGATGAACTAACCTAGAAACAAAAATTGCACAACCACAACATTTGACCAAAAGATAATCCAGCCTTCAGTGGAATTTTAGGGGTAGCAGGTTGCTTATGTATCTTATAAATTACATATAACAGCATTAAAGTTTTCTTTACTTCATCTCAACCACAAAAGAATTCTTATTAGTCCTACTTTTATTAATTAAGAACTCTCATTTATCCCATACAATTAGCATTCCTGCATCCTTCCTCCTATGATTGTTTCACTATTTCATTTTCATTTTAATATCTCTACAGTAGTGCATCAAAGTGATATCAGAGTGAACTTAAACTAATGTTGAAATAGTTGTTCTGATTATAAACATTAACTGCTTGCAGTAGAGGACCAATCCAGCAAACAAAATTAGCTAAGTCAAGAAATATGAGCAGAGCAAACTTTACAATGACAAGAATCAATGAGACTGGTAAAAAATCCAAAATGCAACCATGATATTTGGAATAACCAAAAAGTGGTCTTTTAATGATGATACCAGATATGGATTAGAAGCAAATAAATCTTTTCAAGATGTTGGACCAGCAAATCCTACTGTCCATGTGAACTAGAATGGAGTTATTTATTTTGGGTAATGACTTATAAGAAAATATGCATGCAAGGGAATGTAACAACTTGCCAAAAGAACAACCCATAAATTCCTTATAGCACTGCACTAAACATGTAACACTACAGGTATGCTTATGTCAATGAACCAATGTTCGGAAATGTTGTACTAAGCCATAGAAGCTAATATGCATTTTACTGTAAGTCCAGAATAATCTTCCATTCAACAATCCAATTAATGACTTTCATCATGCCACAGTTTAAGCAAACCTTAAAACTTTATGAGCATAAATAAGAAAGAAAGGTTCATTGGATTAATGACAACTAGGATTTTTTTCAACCAAGCTTTATCACTCTGGAAGTGGTGTAACAGTGTTGACATTGCCATTGCTAAAGCCCTCATTAGTGATGTGAACAATTTAACAACCGATTGTGGCTGCAAATAACAGTATAACACAAAAATAGTAGCGATACCAGTCCACTATTTCCGCTAAACCAATACCTTTCATGATATGAAACATAGTAACAAGCCGTAAGACAGGAAACAAAAAATCAAATACAGCAGAGTGATGCAGAGGTAGAAAGTAGACAACTTAAATCAACTATAACTAAAAAATCTCATTACTCAATACTCAAGTAGAAACTTAAAAATTTAAGACAAAAAATAAGAAAGAAAAATACATCATGTTACTGACAACTAAGAAAATTTTCAATCACTATAGAACCAAGACTGAAAATCCAGTCAACGTGAAGGAAACCTTTGTCATCTGCTTAAATATCCAGATTGACCTCTTCGACCAAAAAAAATAAATGGACTGATTTTTACGGTTTTTGTAGAATTCAGTAAATTCACTTAAAAGTTAAACAAACCCATTTCAAATGAAGCAACCTTGATAAAAAGAAGATAATGATATATTTTGATAAGACTGAAAAGCCAATTTTTTTGGGGTTTCTTCAAAATGTAGACTTGGTAAGGACGACGGTCGACCTACAGAGATGACGAGGCAGAGATGAGGAGGTGAGGCCAACGAACAGAGATGAAGTGGTGAGGTGGACGTTGATGGGCAGAGATGAAGGGAGAACCACTGTGATGGAGTGAAGAGAATGGAAAATGTCTTACATGAATAAAACCGTAAGACGTTTTCCATAAGAAAGCATTTGGTTTACCCATGTTTTGGAAAAAAAATTTAATAAGAATTCATTTTTCATCAAACAAACACCGTAAAATAAGAAAAATATTTTACGAAAAATATTTTACTGGCAAACAAACGGAATCTTAATTTCGTGTTTTAATAAATGTTTAACGTGCTCTTATCCGATTTTTTAGACCCAAGTTGACCAATTGCACCATTGGGACTTTAAAGTTTGGTTGAGTGTTGTAGAGAGTCAAAAATGGTCAGAACATGGACGAGAACATCACCGAGAATGGGGTATTGCGATATCGACTCGTGGAAGTCATGATATCCTTGAATGTGTTGAAATGAAGAGAATGGAGACCACTTATAATGGTATCGCGATACCTAAAATCCAAAGGAACTCCCCATTTTGAAACTACCATGGATATCGTGGTGCCAGATGTAACACCCCTGACCCGACCTAGGAGTTTCGGCTAAGCCGAAGGGATTACTTTGATCATCGAAGTTATATTGTAAAGCCATTCTTTTTACTTGAGTTGATTTGTATGAAAATCACTTTCTTTTTTTTTTAGGAAAAACATTCATTAATTAAACTGGCTTTATTTAGCAATCGAATTACAATATTATTACTGTGAAGATTTGAAAAACGATTTCAATATTATTACTGTGAAGATTTGAAAAACGATTTAAGGTTTTTAATAAAAGATTTACTAAAACTTTAACACTACGTTTGGTTGGGGTGAATGAAATAAGATTGTAATGGAATAGAGATGTAATAGAATAGAGTTGTAATAGAGTAGAGCTGTAATTAGTAATTCAATTGTTTAGTTCAATGAAATGGAATAAAGTTGTAATAGTATACTTATGTTAGTTGAATGGAATAGATATTGTAATAGCAGAAGGAAAAAAATTTATATGAACAAAGTACCATTAACAAAAAAAATTTAGGTAGATGATTTTTCTTATTGTTATTAAATGTTAATAAGATTATTATGAAATGTTAGTAAGATTATTATGAAATATAATTTAATAAAAATAAATAATTTAATTATATTTTAACATAATTTTTATTAAATACAATTTTATAAAATAATATATAATTTAATAACATTCTTAATATAATTATTATTAAAATATGAATTAATAAAAATCATAATATATAATATTATAAAAATAATATTTAACCTACTTTATTCTTTTTAAACTGAAATGCATATTTAATATGCTAAAATATCATTAGCGAAAAAAATAATTTAATTATATTTTAAACTAAAAGAAAATATTAGAACTAATAAATAGCTTGAGAATTATATTTTACATCCAAACATAATGTTCATACATTAACAAAAAGTTACATGATGTCATTAGCTTATATGTCATAATCTATAAGTTAAATTTTATAACACCAAAAAGTTACAGCAGTTTGTGGCATTCTACTAATGGCATCTTACCATCCAAATATTACATCTACAAAAAGTTACCAAAACTCACTAACACAACCATGGTTTTTAATAGTTAGAAAGAAATCTTCCCACCCATTCCAATCGTATTGAAGAAGGTAGACTGAAGAAACTGAGCATTTGCATTAGATGGTTAGGAATTTTGCTCAACACACGATAGAATTCATCCTCAGTTAATCCTTCTACTTTGTATAAGGTCGGATATAATTTTTGAGCACTTTCTTGAATCACTTTCTTGGAGGCAATGCTCCTACTTAATTCAAGACCAATAGTTCGTATGTTTTCCCCCAATAACATGGCAGCATCAGTAATTGAAGTAGAAACTTGTTCACTTCCATCAGAAATCTTTTTTTTTTCTTCTTTGAAGATATGAACCATCTTGGTTTGGCTTCCACGATTTGAATTGTGTAGCCGAGACATCCATCTCATCCAAGGAAACATCATCTTCACATCCATGGTACTTGTTTCCTTCTTCAAGATTAGTTGCAGTAGCTACATCCTCGACATCTATTTCTTCAACAATATCTACAGTTGTTTGAGCATCTTTCGTAGTAGCTCGATCTTTTACATATATGGAAGTAAGTTGGTTATAATAAGGGAAACTGTGATGTCTGAATTGACCGACTGCTTTATGACTTTATAAAAAAGAAGGAATCCACATTATATATAAGTTTGGTCAAAATAAGATAATAAAGACAAAAAATAATTCTTACACTTATATATGAGTTCCACATAGCATCTTCAGCATCTACCTATACTCATCCTAACCAAAACCGCTATTGTCTTTTCCACTGAGCATATTGTAAACGATTGCTCGATCCCTTTTCAATGTCCTAATCCTCGATTCAAGATTAGGTTTAGCCTTCAACATAGCATGAGGTAAAACTTTTTCTAACATTCTTTCCAGGTCATTTAAATAATCGGCCTTGAATCTCGTATCTGTGTTTGAGGTTCCAATATTGTACAGGTTGACCATACAAGCAACCAACGCATCATCTTCTTTTGGAACCTTTTTTTTTTGTTTCTTTAGAATTTTGGGAAGAAACATTTGATTGTGAAAAGCCTGACATAACTATCTTAAGAAAAAACACAAATTAAAATTAAAAGATTGACACTTTATAAAATTATAACACATGACAAATCAAAAGAAAATAAATTAAAGTTGTAATTCAACAAGTCTAGTACAATAAATAAAGACAATTCAAACAACACCAAAGTTTCGTAAACTAGATACATGAAATAACATAAACAAATTAACCTTCTACTATGTTTTAATAAACCTAACTAATTTCTAGATGTTTATGTTTATTAACCTAACATAAACATCGTAAATATTCATCCAAGTAACCCATGTATCCGATGGATGAATATTTACGATATTTGTTCCATCATCATCTTACACATTACTAGGTAATCTTTCTCTCAACTCCGCTTCAATAGGATCAAGACTCATATAGGTTTGAATAAAATTATGGAGCAAACAACATGCAATAATGATTCTATTATGCACATTCACAAGATAGAATGATAGACTTCTAAGTATTCCCCATCTAAGTTTTAATAAACAAAATATCTTTCAATAACATTGCACGCTGAAGCATATTTCATATTGAAAAATTCTTCTAGAGTACTTGGCTGGTAACCCTGATGCCACTCATTCAAATGATATATTTGTCCTCTAAAAGTTGCAAGAAATCCCTCACAGTTTGTGTAACCAGCATCAACTAGATAATAACAACCTATAAAAAAATAAAAATAAAAACTATTTATCATGGTTAACTTTCTCAAAAAAGTTTGATCTTAAAAATTAATTCAAATTCCTCTAATTTTGCACTTTACCATGATGAACTTTTAGTTCATATCTCTTACTAATGACATCTCGAAGAACCTATCTATCAGCAATAGAACATTCCCAACCAAGAAAAACACAAACAAAATGCATATCAAGTGTACAAACACCTAACATATTTGTTGTTATGTCACCTTTTCTCATTCAATATCTTGGTTTATCAACTTTTAAAACCCTCATCTTGATGTGGGTTCCATCTAAAACACCTAAGCAATTCTATATCATATGTATAAAACCTCGAGTTAGAATACTATATTTAAATCTAAATCAACTAATTATGTACGAGCTATATATGGAACTCATTCTAATACCTTGAACCATTTCCACCTCGGGTCTATAGAATTAGTTGTAATTGGCTCTGCCTTTTTAAATAGCACATTTTGTAAGCATATGACAACTTTTAAAACATTGTGAAATGATCTACTAACAGTTTCCCCGAACATATTAAAGTGATGCTTGATAACTCAGTTCTTAAGGTGATTAGAAATGATGTGTAAAAACATTGTCACTTGCTCATCAACAAGTATGTTTTGTGATGACTTCAACCCTCTAAAGTTTGTAACATCTCACATAGCTTAAAAAAATGTAATTCTACTGATCATAACTTGTTCAAATTAGGTCTCGTCACTAACATATACCAGTCTTTTCACATAATCTCGTTGTGCATAAAAATCTAAAATATATGATTTAACCCTTGGTAGAAAAGTATGTAGGCTAGGAACATCACCTAATGTAACTAAGAACTAACTCGCAACTGTACACATTTGCAACCATATTGTCAATGCAAGACCAATTCTTTTACGCCTCTTACTTTGTACTATTAAAGGCAAACGAAGCTATTACTGCACGATATTAAAGTGTCACATATCTTCCAATCATAGTAAAATGGTTACATTTCTTCAATACTAATCTCAATAACAATAAAACAAAATCAAATAATTTAATTGCAAAAGAACTTATAGTGATTTAGTAAATACAAGAAACTTAGTTGTGGGTGGAGGAAGTAATCAAGCAAGCCAAAGAAGAAGAGAAAGCAATAACACACTACCAAAGAAAAATGAACAATACATATTAAGAATCTTTGCAAGGCACAAAATAGAAATTACAAATATCTTTACAAGTAAAAAACCTAAAATTTATTTCTTTACCAAATTTCATTCAACAAAACCGGCTCTTTGTTTAGCAAATAATAATTTCTAGAACAAAATTTTACATGTTATATTTACATGTTGCATTTTAAAATTTTAACAGGGCTATAGGCTCTTTAATCGTTTACTTACATTTATTGTTGTAGTTAAATGTATGGATTCTTTTTAGTTTAGTACTTGTATTATTGATCAAAGCAACTATATCATCAAATTTGAGATAGTATATAAACTGAAATTATAATTTGACCAATGTAAAATGTATTAGATAAGCTTAATACATTCCACCTGTTTAATCACCATACTTTTATTTCTAACAATTTATCCATTCTATCAATTCAACTGTTATTACTATTAAAATTATTTTATTAAATTCAAATTCATTACATTATTATTTCTTTAATTGAATCTCTACTTTTCTTTATTAATTGATGAATAGTATATTATTAAAACGATTGAATATTATTGGATATTATATTTTCTTTTTATCTCATTATATAGCTGGAATTTTTTTTATACATAACATTGTTTTTTTTTTCTTCAAGAAAATGACCCCACAAATCTCTACTAGTTCAGATTATATAGTTTTTCTTTTTAGCTGGAAATGACTTAAGCAGTACTGTTTTAAAATAAAAGAAAATGATGGATCAAACTTGTTATATATAACTTGTAATTCGATTAAAAATATCAAAAGTTAATAAAAAATATTTTTCATCAAAAAGTAAATCATATATCTTATAATTTTATACATCTCAATCATTAAAATTTGAATTTATTTTCTATATATAATGCAGATTAAAAATTTTAGAATACAAGAATAAAAATTGAAAAATGAAAAGGAATAATTTCCCTTTATTATGTAGTTGAAATTTGATGAAAATTAAGTAACAAGAGATTTTGGAGAAGAAGACTTGTCAACCAAATAAAATGATACGTAATGATTAGTCATAACTCAAATAGGTTAGTTAAGTTGAAAAAGAAAAGATTAAATGGCCTAATTGGTTAGTTAAGTTGAAAAAGAAAAGATTAAATGGCCTAATTGGTCTCACTTTCATGAGTGTTTCTTGAACTTGCTCTATAAACTGACATGTTGTTGTTTAAACTGCAAAAGTGTCTAAAGAGATAGTTGTCTAAGAATGCTAAAGATAACCTTTGTGAGCATTCCATAGATGATTGATCCCTTTTTCTTAGTCCAAGTAGCAATTTCAAGCAGTAGAGTCAAAATTCAAGTAGCAAACTCAAGCAACAGAGTCAATATGCAAACAAACAAATTCTCACAAGCGAAACAAAAATAAAAATTTTCATCCTAACACATGCTTAAATAGTAAGCACATTGATAGAAATAACAAATTCTCACAAACAACAAAGTCAACATTCAAGCAGCAAATTCAAGTAGTAGAGTCAATATGCAAACAAACAAATTACAAGCAAAAAGAATGTTATTTATGGGATGTAATCTCTCTTTCTTTTCTGGATGCAAAATTTTGTTCTAATTATAACATATTTTTGGTAATTGATTAATCATAATGCTCAAGTGCTTCATGAGAGAGTGAGTAAAGTGATGTTTTTTACAAAGGCTGGTCATGAATAAAAGGAAGAATGAGCTCTCAAAAGATAAAAAAATAGAAAAGAAGATATTATTTTTCAACCATTTTATCTGGAAAAGTTAACCAAATAGAACTTTAAAAAATATGGGATGATGATTTGTTGAAGAAAATGGTTTTAACAACTCTCCAAAAATAACTTTAAAAATCATCTTATTTTTAATATGTTTAAATAATTTTATCTTTAATACCATGGTATTATTTATTTTATTGGTAGTTTATAAATTTATATACATTGAATATAAATCTAAAACAATAAAGCATGGTAACAATAAATCTAAAATAATATAAATGGGAAACACAAGTTTAATAAAATGGCTTAAGTTATCTATACTCTACTTCCTTTACAAGTAACTCTTGATACAAGCATTGGAGTTATTAAAGGAGAAACACAATAATTTACAAAATTGTTCCTAAACCAATAACATGTTCAAATATAAACTTCTTTCATATTTGTAATAAACATCACCAGCAAAATCAATGATAATTCTATCAATATGACATATAGAACAACTTGTAGTATACTAATATGCTACAACACTTTTGATAGTGAGAAAGAAAAAGAACAGAAGCACAATAAAGGGCACACTTGGTGAGCAATAAAAGCACCTATAATTTACTTATGCCCTTACTGTCAAAGTTTCAAGTTATTTCCTTATCTTAATATATTTCTATACGAATCAGTCAGTATCTAAAAGTACAGGATATGTAACAAGCTTCATCAACGAAGACATGACGTATACAAGGCATATTTGCCTGTGAATAACAGCTTTGTACTACAAGCTAGGAGAATAAAAAGCACATGATATAAAGCTTATATACAACATCAATTCCATTACAACAAGGCAAACTCTGGTTTAAATTATGACCGCCCAAAATCATTGTCAAAGTGAAACTTCCAAATTATGACAGCCCAAAAATCTTGCACAAGGGTAAATTGAAACCATGCACCAAGGCAAACTAAACTTGCACTTGAAGAGAAAAGCTAGGCGAGAAAAGGGAATGCAACAAATATTATTTTAAGAGTATTTACTTGAATAGAACTCCACCCAAGAGTGCAATCTGCATCAAAATAGATATAAACTTGGTTTTTCTAGTTGCTCACCAAATTAAATACAAAACATTCCTGTCACATAAGAAAAAAAGGAAAAATAAGCCGAAAATGGTTCACAATTTTCTTAGATATCTGAGATGTCGGCCTTTTTCCTCTAAGTACAGCAGTTGTGGTGCATAGCACATGTCCTCTGAGAAAAAGAAAAAAAAATTGAAGAAACCTTACTAATCACTAATCAGCATATACAAAGTGAAGATATATAAACATATGAAATGGAAACAACACTATATACATACAGAGTCATTTCAAAATATTGAGGAAATAGCAATGCTTCAATAAATATGTATAGATATCTAATGGCAGTAGAACTTACAAAATTCCACTAAGAATCACACCAAGTGGATTCTCATTTGCAGCCAAACCAGTAACAAGCTAGAAAGACAGTGAAATCAATCCAACATGATAAACATGCAATAGTCTTGTTAAAGAAGAGGTAAAAATATGAAATTGAAACAAAAAAGGTGGAACTAACAAAAAGCCTAAACAAACCCTAAATTGAAGAAATATTATGCCTAGTTTTATGAAAATGATACCTAATTCAACATAAGAAAAAAAAATTTAAATGCATCAAATAAAAATAAAAAATAAATTGAAAAAAAGAAAATATGTAATATCCCTAAACCAGGTCTAGTAGTTTTAGGTATATTTTTTTGGTTTCGACTGTGAAATTAGAAATTTATAGGGTTTCTAGTAATTTTTAATTTAATTTAGGAGGTTAATTTCATCTAAAATCGATTAAACAATAATCCGAAAAAATAAAAAAAATTGAAAAATTAATTTTAAATATTTTAAATAATTATTAGTGAAAATAATCAATTTGGGTTGAAAAAGAATTTTAAAATAATTTTTATTGGGGGTAATTTTAGTAAAATTTAAATATTAATTCAATAGGATTTAATTGTAAAATAAGGGAAAATTTAGATAATTGTAAAATAAGGGAAAATTTAGAGTATTTATATGGCAAATAAACCTTAAAATTGGGAATTTTGGAGGGAAATGCGGGAGTGGCCATTAGGTAAATTTCTCAATTTTTAAAATTTTTACTGGGTGGTTTTAGTTTTAAAACTAATATATCTAGCCCACTTTTCACACATTTTACATCATATTAGATAACTTTAAAATTCTTTTTTTTTTTGCATGATTTTAAAGATCTATCATTAAAGAATAGATCCAATAAATTTTCTTCTCGAAATACTCTATAAATTCACCTAGAATTATTCTCAAAAGTAGCCAAAAATATTTTGAAATTTCTCAAGTTTCTTGAATCAAGATTTTCAATCAACGAATTTAGAGCAAATCAAATGTAATATTCAATCCTAAATTTGTTTTTATGATGATTAGAAACATTTTTACATGATTTGAGAGTTAATTAAAGGATTTTTATCAATGTTATCTTTTTCTAAGAACACATAGTTCTTTAATGGTGGATCTTAAATTTTGGGAGGAAATCTACAAATCAATGGATGTTCCAACTCAAAATGGATCTATTAAAAGGTTTTTGATCTTATTTATCAAGATTAAACATGATTTGTGAGGCAATTTAAAGAAAACTGAATTTCATCACCTTCATGAACCGATTTTCCGAAATTTTTTGAAATTGATTTAAAGATGAAATTGATGTTTAGTATAAGTGTATTTGGTCTAGTATTGATGATTGGAAATGTTTAGGAGGGCTAGAAAGATCAATTTTGTGAGGAATCGAGTTTTCGACTTGATGTTACAAATTCGATAAAGTATCTTTGTGAGAGGATTTTGATTAGTACAGTTAATTAAAATTTGTGTTTATTATAGCATTAGAAAGGTGGTAATGTCTACTTTATCTCTGTTGAAGCTCCGAATCTTGAAAAGGACTGAGCTAATTAGAATTGAAGCTTGGATTTGCTTGGTTGATCACTTGTTTGTGGTAGAATAAATTGTGCGGTGAGTGTTTCTAAGGACGATTTGGTAAATTGACCCTCATTTATGTTTAATTAGTAGCTTAATTGATGATTTCAATTGATTAATTATGGTTGAATGGCTGATTTTTTTGCAAGATTGATATTATATGTACAAGAGTTGAATTTTTATTGAATAATGGTAAGTAAGCATTTAGGTAATTTTGTGCAATTTAATTAGGCTAATTATATGGTGATTAGAGCATGGTTACTGGAGTTTTTTTTTATCATGATATATTGGCGTTACAATTGGTAATTGAACATTGGAAAATGGCAAATAGAATGCTTGATTTAATTGGATGTTAAATGGCTATGTTACATGTTACACATAAGCATTTTATCACATTAAATTAAGCACAATAATGACTAATTTATATGTTATGTTTGACTGAATATATTGGCAAAATGCATGGTGGATCCATTGGATATAGTTGGCATGCCATAGGATTCGTGAATACTCACCTTTATTTGTGACATTGTGAACATATGGCTTTAGGTGGACTGATTTGTTTGGAGTAGATAAGGGTATGTTGAGCATGAGTCTCCACTCACTGGGTTATTTGAGGCGCTATAAGGGACCGTGTGCTTCGGCCCGCTCAACTTGATGGACTGTATTTGGTATTTGTGAGAGTTTAGAGATTCGTTTATTCAATGTATGATCACCTGATTAAGCCATGAGAAGTGTATGCCAATATATTTATGTGTGATTATTGTTATATCATTCAATGTTTGTAAGCCATGAATAATTGATTCTTGATATTGATAAAGCATATGAAAATTAAATTGACATGTTTTATTATTATGGTTGATATTTGGTGATTAATTGGATGTAATTTAAGCATGATTTGGATGTTGATTTAGTAGTCATTTTTATCAACATTCATTGAGCTTTTTAAAGCTCACACCCTCACAATTCATGTAGAAAATCATCAGGCTTGAGGAGCTGAAAAGCTGAGTAAGAGAGTTCCAAGAGATTTAGGCTTGGTAGAGACTTTATTACACGCTTTAGAGACTATAATCGGCATTGTGGAACTCTCAAGAATTAGTTTAATTTTGGTTATAATTGGACTTTGGACATTGGACATTTTATTTTGGATGGTTTATACTAATTTTGAGGCATGTTTGAGTTTATTTATTGAATGATTTACGGGGTATTGTTGCTTGATAACACGATGTGTGAGGCATGAATTTTGTAATAACTATTGTTTAAATGAAGCTTCCATGGAGTGGTTTATTAGCGACTAAGGTACATTACTTGTTTGATTTATTTGATGTTTGTTATGCATGAAATTGATTGCCTAATTCTATATAATTAAGGCTTGATTGATATCAATAAACTTAATTGAAAGTGTATGTATATGTATATATATGTTAATTAATCGTAGTTAAATCGGGTTTCATTGGACATTAAAATATGCAAAATTGGGTTTTAAAATAACTTTTTTGCAAAAATAGTTGCAGTGGTTTTCACACAGGTGTGTGGGGTAAGTGACATGGGGCTATCGCACACGGGCGTGTGAGATTTCCACACGGGCATGTGTAATCAGTCTAAAAGTCTTTCATGATGCGAACATGGTTATTTAATGACACACGATCTAGGGGAAATGGCCGTGTGGGTTTTGGGGGTTTGAATTTTTGTCTCTTTAAATTGGTATTCTAGTTTGTTTAAGTTACATTTTAATCCTAAAAATTGATTAGTCTAATTAGAGCCTTAGATGATAAAGAAACTTGGTAAAATTTTAGGATTAGTCTCATAACGGGTAAAATTCGATAGGAACACACTTAATTTATAATTTGGAATAGGTCATAATAGTTTGTATTCGTTACAATTTAGTCCCTAATAATAAAAATTGAATTAGACATAGTAAACGAACTCAAATTAAGTTGAAATTTTTAGGCTTGCATAATTTAACTAAAAGAATATTGGTAAACAATTAGAACTAAAATTGGGTTAGTTTTACCATAGGTGGTAAAATGATTAAAATGCCCTTAGGTTAAATTACCTAGGAATAGTTTAAAATTGGCTCATAATTTGCTTCTGCATTAATAAAAAACTAATAATTAGATAAGATTGAGGTGTTATAAGGTCGAGGTGTGTTTTGGTGGTCGTCAGTCAGAGAGTCACTTAGGTGGTTAATGTAATGCTTCGAATTCGGGTTGGTCTGTCTCGGTCAGGTTTGGGATCTCACAAAAGAACTAAAGAGGTTATGAGTAATGTTATTCTTGAACAGAGAAGGGAGTAATCCCACTTCGAAATGGAAAGTCCTAAAATTAATCAAATTTGATTATGAAAACTACTTTTGAAAGTTTTTTACCCATCACCACTATATTTAATAGTTTATGAAAACAAATAATTGTGTGATGAAGAGGGAAGAGAAGAGGGTTGTAACAACCCATTTTCAGTGGTGTCGAAAACTGTAGTTTCAAAACCACGATTCCAATGAGATAATAAATATTTTAATATTTTTATTTAAAGTCTATGGGATTATGTTAGGGTCATATTAAAGTTTCATTAAGAAATTTTGAAGTTTAAATGGTTAATTAGGTAAAAATGACTAAATCATAAAAGGTGTAAAAGTTTAATTCTATTAGTTAAAAGGGTTAAATGACTATGGAAAGGTAAATTAATGGAATTAGATGGTAATTATACCATATATGTTAAAAGTGGACAAATATGGACATGATTTTGTTATTTTATAAGTTAATAACTAATGGTAAAGTAGTAATTAAATAAATAAAACTTAAACTAAAATAAAACAAAATTAATATCATCTTCTCTAGTTGTCTTCTCCCCTGAAATTGAAGGAAATAAAACACCATTTCTAAAGCTTTTAGGTTCGGCCAATTCAAGAGCTTGCATAGTAAGATTTTGTGACCCATTTTTAGTGATTTTTTATGTATTCAAGCTCGTTTTAGCTTAATCTAGCTAGCTCGAGGGTTAATTTGAAAAAAATGTTAAAGGTTTAGGGACTTGCCATAGTTGAGTTTTAATGTGTTTTAATGTTAGTTGATAGATTATTGATCTTAGTTGTTAAACAAACTTGTTTTGTTAAGTGGTTTTTGATGAATATGGGATTAAGGATTAAATTGTTGAAAGTGTAAATCCATGGGTTTCATTTTGAAATTTTGGTAATTATGGGTTGTTCCAAGGTCCCTAGTAAAATCGATTAACATGGGTTTAGGTTAAAATGGTTAAATTTCAAGTTATGAGGCGAAGGACTAAATTATGAAAAGTTAAAATATTATGGGTAATTTTGTAATTTTACATTAATATAAATTATTGATTAAATTGAATACTTGAAATTATTTAAAGTACTTAATTGAATGAAATTATATATTTAGATCAAGATAAACAACAATCAGATTTAAATCGAGGAAAGGCGAAAGCTTCAAATTAGTTTCTAACCTTACAGCTCGTTTGAGCACTATTGAAAAGGAAAAGCTATGGTTATATGAAAAGGCACACTATGTGTGAGCATTCCTGAGTATCCAATACAATTCTAGATGGTTCAACAGATAAGTAAAGGAAATGGCATGGTATGTATACAATTGAAATGGTTCATGATCTTGTGAAAAGGTTGATGAGTTAAATGATGTGTATATGAAATCTACTTATGATATGATTGAACTCATATGTATCATGTATGAACTTACTAACTTGTGAGTTTGATGGTGCTTGTATAGGATTTTACTAAGCTTATGGTCTTGGTAATGATAAGTTTATTCTATAAATTGTGCTAAGGAAATGGTTAGTTATGTTCGAGTTTATACGAGCTTACTAAGCATTAGTTGCTTACGTAGTTACTTTCCTTTGTTTCATAGATTATCGAATACTCAATTAGTTGGAGGCTTGTCGGAGATCTATCACACTATCCAGCAACCATTTTGGTAGTTTTTAAGTTAATTTGGCCAAGGTTATAAATGGCATGTAACAGCCCATTTTTAGTGATTTCGAAACAGTGGTTTCGGGACCATAATTTCGATGAGTAAATTGTTTATTTTATCATTTATTTAGTGTCTTCAAGATTTTACTAAGTTCATATTCGTTAAGAAATTTTAATGTTTAAATGCTTAATTAAGTACAAAAGACTAAACCGTACAAGGTGAAAAAGTTGAGTTCCAATAGTTAAAAGAGTCAAATAGCTTTATAAGTGAAAGTTAATGGACTTGAATGGTAATTATACCATATATGTTGATAGAGGATGTACATGGATTTGGTATTGTTGAAATTTTGATAATTTTTAAAGGGAAAAAAGGTAAATTAGTAAATAAAACTAAAAATAACCTAAGAAACCATGTTCATGTTTTTCATTTCATCTTATCCCCACCGAAAAGCACCATAGAATGGAGCTAGGGTATTCAATCAAGTTCATTTCATTGCATGTAAGTGTATTCAACCCTATTTTTAATATTTTTATGTTTTTGAGATCGTTGTAACTAGGTCCAGCTAACCAGTACCTTCGTTTTTTAATCTATTAAAAATTTTGGAAGTTACCATTGATGAATCTTGAATTTTTTTATGCTAACCTTGTGTTTGAAGCTTTGATTATGGTATTTGGTTGAATTGTGATGTGATCTTTGTTAGATTCTGATTTAAGGGTCAAATTGTTAAAATGTCAAAAACTCGAGGTTTAATAGTGAATTTTCATGTACAATAGGGGCTATTAAAGGGCCTATAATTGATTTCAAAAAATACTCCATTTGATTATTTTCAAGTTAGAGGACTAAATTGTAAAAATTGTAAAAGTTTAGGGAAAATGTATAATTACTAAGAAGTTAAGGGTTGTGTACATTGAATGAAATGTGAAATATGTATGAGATTAATATATTTTATTTAATTATCATATAGGTCAAAACTTGAATAAAAAAAATAACCGAGGAAAATGGAAAATAGTGGATTAGTCCTTGCGTGTTGGTCGGAATCGAATAGTAGGTAAGTTCATAGTGTTTCAATACATAAATAAATTCCTATTTGCATTCTTATAATATAGTTCTTTAATTAAATGTTCATAGATAATTATTGAATGATTGTACATACATGCCCCTATTTGTACTTCGGTACCCCTGATTGCACATGCGTGCCCCTGTTTGTACTTCGATACCCTTAATTGCACATGCGTGCCCCTGTTTGTACTTCGGTACCCCTGATTGCACATGCGTGCCCCTGTTTGTACTTCGATACCCTTGATTGCACATGCGTACCCCTGTTTGTACTTCGGTACCCCTGATTGCACATGCGTGCCCCTATTAGTACTTTTATACCCCTGATTGCACATACGTGCCCTTGTTTGTACTTCGGTACCCCTGGTTGCACTTTCATGCCCTGGTTATACTTTGGTAAACCTAGATCAAATATGATATAAGCTGTACTTAATGGTAGATAGATTAAGAGTTATATTATGTTCTTACTAAGCTTTGTAAGCTTATTGGTTTTTTTTTTTTGTGGATTGTTTTGTAGATAACCATCGCTAACACTTTGGAAGGATCATTCAAAACGGCTCACACTATCCATTCATGTTAGTAGTTTTTGTAACTCTTAAGGTAGTGCCATGTATATATATAGATGAATATGGGGTTGAAGGGCATAGGATGTTTTGTACTAGCATTTAGGTATGCTTATGCTTTAGAAGTTATGGTTGGATTGGTGTACTTTAATGTTTCACCAAGTATTGTCATTTTGGGCATTTCCAAATGCTTGTATATAAGGTTCCATGTTGGTGTTTTATGGTGTTATGAAAATGGTAATTGAGATGGGTTTTGGTAAGAGTTTTGAATTAGATTATATACATGAACTAAAGTGTTTTTGGCTTGTTTTGATATGTTATGTTTGGATGTTAATTGTGGTGCCTTTGAATGGCATATTACTTAGTTGAATTAGGACTCTTGAAATGGTATTTTGATGTATGTTTGAGAGATGTTTAGGTCCCATTAAGTGTGTTTAAATATGTTGTGAGGTTATACATGAAATGATATTAGAGTGACTTAATTTTAGGTAAATTTTGGGTCCACGTGGCCATGTGTTATCTGATGGTATCCTTAGGTTGCAAGTCAGTGAATTACACAGCCTAGCACATATCCTGACACACAGGCGTGTGTGGCAACTCAAAGAGTTACACGGCTTGGCACACGGGCATATGGCACGGCCATGTGACCCTACTCAGAGAGTTACACAGGTGAAGACACGGGCTGGGACACGATCGTGTGTCCCTAGTTTGAAGGCTACACGGCCTAAGACATGAACAGGTGAGGCACATGGCCTAGCCACACGAGCATGTGACACATGTTTCCAAATTTTTAAGACTTTTTCCTAGACTTTTCAAGTTGTTTCAAATTGGTCCCGATTTACTTCTAAGATAATTTTAGGGCCTCGAGGGCTTAATTTTGGGATAGGATGCATGTATTTGATTGTTTTATAATGTGTTTATATTGTTGATTGATATTTAGTTTAGTTGTTTTTAATTGTTTGGTAATTCTCTGTAACCCTAATCCGGTGACAAATACGGGTTAGGGATGTTACATGGCATGTATAGGACCTTCTATAATGGTCAATTTGGTATGTGTATGCTTTTGGAGTTTATGTTTTGTTTGAAGGACTTTAATGCCTTGACAAGTTAGGCCGTTTTGGCCACTTTTAGTACTTATATTATATGGTCTTTTTGGTATGTTTATGATGATATGTAAATGGTTATATGTGATGTCATTTACTAGTTAAAAGGAACTAGATTTTGTGCTTGAAATGTGGATATGTTGCTTTGTTTTGATCAATGATGTTTTAGTATAAATGTGGTGTCTTTGAATGGCATGTTGGTTAGATGAAATAGAATGTTTAAAATGGTAAGTTTATAAGTGTTTAAAAAGTGTTTAGGTCTTTTGAATGTATGCACAAATGAATTGACTGAATAGGTATGTTTTGACCTTGAAATGGCTTGATTTTAGGGTCAAATTATGGAGCACACGGCCTAGGCCATGGGCTGTCACACGACCATGTGTCACTTGTTAAATTTTTGATGATGTCACGAGCTAACTAAAATACGACAAAGGTAAGCGCACCTATCGAATGGTAGTATAGCTACGGTGAGTCGAGAATAGCATATCCACAATGACTAAAAGTACTAGTAATTACTATCTTTTTATTATCTAGCCTATAAATTGAAAGGATTTATTTTAACCTAATTTTAACTAAACTAATTACTAAGCGGCAGAGAGCAAATTGGGAAAAGAATCAAAGAAAACTTATGAGTGAGACAATACCCAGGAAAGAATCCACCTATACTTCACTCATTATTCTAAATCTGAGTTAAACGATTTATTCATTTGACTTGATCCGTAGAAATCCTTAAATTATATTAATATCTCTTTCGAGAGTAAAAATAACTGACTCTAGGTTGATTAATTGAAATCTCTTTCTAATTAAAACCTCTATTGTCACATTAACTCGATCTATGGATTCCCCTATTAGATTTGACTCTAATCCGATAGATTTATGTCGTCCTATTTCTAGGATTGCATGCAACTCTACTCAATTATGTCAGATTTACTCTTAAACAGGGACTTTTGCTACACTGAATAAGCACATCAATCATGAATTAATATCCTGAAAACATTAAACATGAAGGTAAATAAACATAATTGAGATCAATAACAAATATTTATCATGTAATTCAGAAAAATCAAATAATAAGATCTGTCATAGGTTTCATCTTCCCTAGGTATTTAGGGAATTTAGTTCATACTTGGAAAGAAAAACATATCAAAAATAGGAAAACAACAAAACATAAAGAAACCTAAAAACTTCTAAAGAAATTGAATGGAGATCTTCAGTCTTGAAGGAGATCCTGCTTCTGAGTTGAGTCAGTCGGCGTTCTTTGAGTAATTTTTGCCTTCTACTCTACGTCCTCCCCTTTAGTCCTCTTCTAATATGTATTTATAAACTTTAGAATGCTCCGAAACACTAAAAATTGGGTTTTTTCGCGTAAAAGAGAAGCAGGGCTCGAAATCGATACTGGCTGGCACATGGGTGTGTGGCCAGCCAGTGTGGAAATGTCTAGGCCATGTGGATCCTAGAAATAGCTCTTTTTCCCCGATTTTAGCTCGTTTTTCACTCATTTTGCTCCCCTATGCTCACCTAAGTATAGAAACATGAGTTTAAAGGATTAAGAGCATCAAATTCACTAATTCACATAATAAATCATCCAAAAACACATCAAGAATTGGATTAAAAACATGTTACTCTTATGGCTTATCAATTTTGGTGTATCAAGTCAATGCGTTACATGGCCTAGCACACGGTCTGTGACACGGCCGTGTGTTACAAGTCATAGAGTTACACAGTCTGGCACACGACCTATGATACGACTTTGTGACCCAACTCAATGAGTTACACGGTTTGAGACACGGGTTGGGACACAATCGTGTGTCCCTTTGTTCTATTGTTACACGGCCTGGGCTATGTCACACGGCTTGGCAACACGGCTGTGTGACCCCTGTTTTCAAATTTTTTATCTTTTTCCCAAAATTTCTTATTTATTTCGATTTAGTCCTGGATTGTTTCTAAACTATTTTTAGGGCCTCAAAGGCTCGATTTAAAGCCCAAATACATATGTTTGATAGGTTTTTAATGAGTTTCATTTAATTAATGTTGAATGACATTATTGATATATTTTGAAATTAATTGTTTGGAATTGTATAGTAATGCTCCATAACCCTAATCTGGCAACAGAGACTGGTTAGAGGTGTTACAATGGTTGTTTGTCTTAGGAGTAGCACTATACTCGAACGATAAAGAGCAAGAACAAGAAAAGATTTTACTAATTTTTTACCAATTTTTTCTCGAGAAAGTGAGGAAAGAGTAAGAAAATCTAGGGCTTCTTCTTTGGGCAGAAAAAAAGGGGGAAAGAGAAATGTAGTGATAATTAATGGACTTTTAACAACAATAAAGAGAAAAGAAAAATTTTCTAACAATAAAGAGAAAGAAACTACATAATAAGCAAGTAAATTAAACAAAGAGAAAAGACATAGACAAACCTTTGAATTTGAACGATAATTACAGCCTCCAAAATAAGAGAAAAAACTCGTTAGGGAAGAAGCTTGATGGGTTTGAGAAAGAAATCAATATTGGAATTTTGAGGTTGGTGGATTTGAGATTTGCTAGTTAGGGAAGAAGCTCGTGAAAAATGAGGGCATTGATGGATTTCTCTATTCATCAGAGCTATTGAATTGGGATTCTGAAGGGGGCTAAGGAATGGCTATTTCGTGCCTAGCAGTAATAGATAACTTAAATAGCCCCGCCCATAATTGAATTCAACCCAACCAAACAACTGTTTTAGAGAGTTTGACTGTAGAAATTAGAATCAGGCCTGTATGGAATAGCCATTCAACCCAACAAAACGTGCCATAAGTATTTTGTAAAACAACGAAAAACACTTATGAATATTAGCTTTCTAAACCACATAACATGCATTTATCAGAGTATTAATTAAGTATCATGCTTAACATAAATAAACTAAACAATTCCAAACCTAAGATGTAAAAGTGGTAAATAATTAATAATTACAACCCAGAAAGAATAAAACGATTATAGAAAAGTTTAATGGAAACTTTTAAATAAAAGCAAAATAGGCTACTTATCCAAGGTTCCTCCAATGCCATTCCGAGTCTTAGTTCTTTGCACTACCTAAGAGGTAAAGAAAGGGGGAGTGAGCTTTTTGACAGCTCAGTGTGAGTCTAATTTTTAGACCATTATATACAATAATTCAAACAATAAATCATTTAATTTATAACTTAATAACAAATTAACATAATATAAGGAACATATAGTAAATCAATGCATGTACAACCTTTATGTAATTTTATGCATAGTTATCTTAATTTTTTTAATGTTTGCAATATAGTAGCAGTATATATTATTATATATTTATTTTTTTATATGTTATAAATCACATAATATATAAAAATAACATAATATAAAAATTACAAACTTAAAAAAAAGCGAGCTGGACTTGAGCCTTGAATGTTCAAGCTTGAGTTAAGTCCATAATTTAAATGGGTCTACTTTTATTTGTCAAAGCCCATTTTTTGGGTCTAATATTTTTATTTAAACCATCCCAAATTCGGACGAGCCTTAGACCTAGATCGATTGCCTAGCCCATGAACAGGCCTATGTGTCATAATCTACTAAAAAGGCATAATTACAAAATTGACCCTCAAACTATATTGCTTTTCTTACTTAGATAATTCTTTTTTTTTTTTGGAAGGGGGCAAAAGTAATGCATAAACTATTAATTTTGTCTTATTTTATCAAAGAAAATAGGCACAACGGCTAACTAAATCTTAACTTTATTGGAATTGCCATTATTTCTAGTACAGGAGGATATGGGTTCGAGCATGTTGAATCGTGTTTAGCCTCTATTTAAAAGAGAGTTGGGGAGGGGGTATAGATAGTTTTAGGCATTGCATCAAAAAAGAAAATAGACATAATGGTAAATTTATCCCTTAATGTTTACATCTTTTGTTAATTTGGCCCTTGTTTTTTTATAGATAATTTTGGCCCTCAACCTTTAACAAATAGTTGAATTTGACCGTTATCATTTAAAAAAGAGTCGAATAGAATTTCGCATGACAATTCAAGTGTACTTCATGATATTTTTTATAATTTTTATGAATTTTATATATACATAGATTAAATTTTGATTTATTTTTATTTTTTAATATTTTTATAATTTTTAAAATATTTATTGATGTGACATAAAATAAATAGTGTCATGTTAGCATAACTGTCACACAGGTTGCCACACCAGCATGGACGAAGCCACATTAAGGTATTGCCCCATAA
This sequence comes from Gossypium longicalyx, assembly GCA_025698465.1. Lineage (NCBI taxonomy): Eukaryota > Viridiplantae > Streptophyta > Magnoliopsida > Malvales > Malvaceae > Gossypium > Gossypium longicalyx. The sequence goes on along the minus strand of CM047004.1, from coordinate 67,647,642 downwards.
AGAAAATGTAAAAAGAATTAGTTATATATATTTTTAAAAATTATATATTATTTTTATAAATAATAAGTTATGATAAAAAGCAAACACATTTTTATGAATAAATATATTATTTTTATAATACATAGTATGGACACGTAAATAAGTTATTTTCATACTTTTTAACCATAACTTTTTATAAGTAAATATATTATAACATTTTTATGCCGATTGAGTCTTAGCTCAATTGGCATGGGTATTATTATAAATGTAGGAGGACGTGAGTTCTAGTGCGCTGAAATGCATTGTCCTCCTATTTATGGGTTGGGGAGGGGTTATGGGTAGTTTTGGACATTGTGCAAAAAAAATAGATATGATCAGAACATGTGATATAAACTAGCATAAGTCTTTCTCCAAATTAGATTTGTATACATTTCTATAATTAAAACTACATACTTTTTAAATAGTGAACCTAAATGTTATAAGGTCGATACTAATTAGGTAAATAGAAAATGTTTTCTTCCACCATATTGTAGGGTATGATAACCATTTGATAGAATAATGCTAGACATAAGCATTGTAAACAACCAACAAACTCTTTAATTTGAGATATATAAGGTTTTGAAATATGGTTCAAAAGACATCTACTGTTCTAAAAAATATCTTTTATATTAACATCTCCTTAGTATAACATAGAAAAAAAGGTTGGATTGTGCTAACATGTTGCATATTCCATAACTTCAATAAAAGGTGGAATTGAGATAATTTATACTTTGAAGAGTATATGGAAGAAATAGATCTTGATAATCTTAATTATGCAAATTCAAATTCAGATGATGATAAACTCAGGCAAAGACCAACAAATGATGATAAGAAGCATATGTTAAATATTAAATAGGGAATAACTCAACAAATATACACTAGAACAATTAGATAAAAATTGCATATGATGTTTATTTTTTCTTTCTATTTTTATTAGTAATCGTATTATCAACTACTTTTTCAGACTAACATAATACATATGATGATTTGATTTTAATTTTTGGTAATTATTTAGAAATTATTTTTATCAAGATTCAAATAGGTTCTACTAAATCTTAAAAACTTTTCTCTTTTTTTTTTTGCCAAGCCTTTTGCTTCTTATCTTTTGTTTTGCCTAGCGGCGATGCCAGCCTCCGGGTTGGTTATCGCTTGCTTTTTTCTCCCTCCCATCAACTTTTTCTTTCTTTCTTCTTCACATTCACTCCACATGTCTTCTCTCTTTTTCAGTTTACAAATCTATTTTGTAGATATATTTGTTATCTTCATAAGTTGTGATGAATAGACGACGATGCCTGTCGTTCACCAAAACTCCACTAGCCACTAGTTGTAACACCCCAACTCCGGCCTAAACGTTATGGCCGAATCGGAGATGGCACAAAGAATGGGTTTTGAAAACTGAGTTGTTTCGTCAAACCATTCCACTTTTATAACTCGTATTCATTCATAATTATTACTGAAAACGTCATTTGATTAGTCCATTTACCAAAACATAATTTACAGCAGAAGTTTTAACACCGTTATGTTTTAGAAATCCAATTCAAGTTTTTAAAAAACGTTTGTTTTCGTAAAACCATAATTTCAGACAAACATTGTAGTAAAAACGTTAAAACGCATCCAAAACCAAAATAAAATCCAATAGTCCGGAGAGTCCCAAAAATAACAAACTCTCAAATAAACCAGAATTATAAATAAAAACCATAATTACTAAGTTTAAACAGTTTACGATCAAGTGGTCACTGCTGAGTTTCCATCACACCGTTTCGTCTAAGTCTAAGGATTATTTGAACAGAGCAAACAAATAGACGTGAGTTTTCGTAAACTCAGTGTGTAGCTTAACAGAAATAGTCATGCCAAACATACAGAAAATCTCATATACAGTCAAATACTGATTCGGACTCATGTCCATTTCAGATACAGATAACAGATACAGATAAGTAGATCAGATATACAGAATCCTACCCCCATTCTTTACACACCATCTCCGACTATCCCATCACACCATGTGGGGTTAAAAATACCCACCCATCCTTACATATCATATAGTTTCGATACGACACATCACAAATAATATGCAGTCAAACTGCCAGAATATAGGCGAAAAGTTGCCAAACAGATCACTTCCTCCACATATACAAATCCCACCCCAAATATAGATACAAAAATACAGATACAGTATACAGATACAAAAATAACATATTTAACATGCTTAACATGCTTGTTTAAACAGTACACTTAGAAATACATTTAGTTTCCTACTCAAATCTACACACCCCTCACCCGTATCCGACTTCGGGATAGGGTTCGAGGCGTTATCGGTAATTCACCTTTACAACTTACTCAATCGGGTTACTGAATTTCACTAGTGATTTAACACTTTTAAAACGTGTGCACTTTGTCTCTTATACAGGCCTCCGAGGCCTAAAAACACTCTTAGGGGTAGTTCGGAACAAAACCAGAATTATTCGATAGACTTGGGGCACTTTAGGAAATTTTCCCTTAGTTGAAGTGTAACACGCCCGTGGGGCTTAGAACACGCCCGTGTCCTTTTTCCAATATGCAACACGGCCAAGGCACAGGCCTGTGGGCTTAGCCCGTGTGCTACACTGACTTCAACCTCACCATTCTGTTAAATAAACACGGCCAAGGCACACGCCCGTATGCTTAGCTCGTGCTCTATTCTGACTTAAAATTTCAGGTGCAAGGGACACACGGTCATAGCACACACCCATGGGAGTAGCCTGTGTGTCACACACGGCCTAGACACATGCCCGTGTGTCTACTCATGTGGACCTTGTTAGGTTATTTTTCAAGCCTTAAGTCACCCTCTACTAGCCAATTACACTTATAGATTACTATAGTGCATATTTGGGCCAAATTATCCATTTGTAAATATGGAACTTTGATTAACCTCATTGCATGTGAACCTCATGTCATTGGTTTCATACATGCTAAGTTAATTCTTACCTTGCATTTAATGATTTATATGTCTGCTTGACATATTAAGATTGGCTCGTTATTATAACTCATCGCCAATTATAACTAAGCCATCGCATATGAATATAAACATGCATAGATTTGTAGGGCATAGCCTACTTCAAAATGATCCAATTCCCATGGCCATATACAAAAAAAAAAGAAAAAAAAAGAAAGATAAATATATTTTTACATGCCTTCACTAGGCAAATCAAATGACATATATAACAAAATACTCAAATAATCCTATACATGCTAAGTTAATTCTTACTTGCATTTAATGATTTATATGTCTGCTTGACATATTAAGATTGGCTCGTTATTATAACTTATCACCAATTATAACTAAGCCATCGCATATGAATATAAACATGCATAGATTTGTAGGGCATAGCCTACTTCAAAATGATCCAATTCCCATGGCCATATACAAAAAAAAAGAAAAAAAAAGAAAGATAAATATATTTTTACATGCCTTCACTAGGCAAATCAAATGACATATATAACAAAATACTCAAATAATCCTATACATGCCATTGGACAAAATAGAAATGTCTTTATACCAAAGCTTGTCTAGTTGATAGTGTGTTGACTCTCCAATTATCTTCCAACCCTTATGAGTCCTTGAGCTCTGAAAAGTAGGAAAAAAAAAGGGGTAAGCATTTACATGCATAGTAAGCTCGAATAACTGGAAAATAAACTTACCGATTGTTTAGCATACATCCATAATAGATAAAGAAACCAATGAATATGAAAATGGTTACCCTATCACATGCACTCAATCAATAAGTTAGTCACTTAACAAATACCATGAACATTTTTATCTTAGATGAGCTCATCATCCTACATGTCATTTGTACATATACCTTGTGATAGTCCCGTTGAGTTTCTAGGAAATCTCAATGGATTATCCAGTCACCGTCATTTCATACGAATGATCATTTTGAGTATGCACTCCCGTGAACCTCACATCTTACGACGGGATTATTAGTCCAAGCTAAATCCCCCTTAAAATAAACTGATAAGGTGATGTCGGGATTACCAGTCCAAGCTAAATCCCTTACGCGACAAACACCCTTAATGAGCTCGGATCTAAATTACCAATCCAGGCTAAATTCAGACCCTAATCGGATTACCCGTCCGGGCTAAATCCACAATGCACACATATTCTTCAGGAGGCTCGATCATTCAAGGAACACTCGTCCGAGCCAGATCCTTTTCATACTTGAGATCTTCGGATTACCAGTCCAGGCTAAATCCTTTTCTACAACACATGCAGGATCTCAAGTCTCATGTAAGTCATGGTTTATCCATCGAATTCCCTTTCCAACCTCAACCGAGACATTATCCAACCATTCATTATTAAAAATGCAATTCATGCATTTTCATACCATCAACAATGCAATTATCATGCATTCACAAAACATACAATTATGCATATTATAGGTTTACTTCGAGTTATCCGAACTTACCTGGTATTCGTTTCGGAGCTATGTTTCAGTTATTTCGAAACCTTGCGTTTACCTCAATCGACCTCCGAAATTTGTTCCTCGGGGTCTATAACAACAAAATTATATCATTAATTCACTACATTACACTTTTCAAGTTTAATTTCTACCCGGTCCAAATGACCATTTTGCCCCTAACCTTTGACATTTTTACGATTTAGTCCCTAGGCTCGAATAATGAAACACATGCAATTTCTATCTTACCCAAGCCTATCCGAACACTATTCCCTCATATGGCAGCCCACATTTTCCATTATTTTCTCATTTCTACCACACATTTTAAAACTTTTGCAAAGAGGTCCTTTTAGGGGTTTTTCATGAAAATCACTTAGGAAAAGATGTTTATCACACCTTCAACTTTCATATCCCTCCATAATCTACAAAAATACAAGCAACTCATGCATGGGTAAATTTTTAAACATACCCTAGCATGAAATATGGGTAGAAATGGAAAGATCAAGCTACCGAGATTTCAAAAATACAAAGAACATTAAAAACATGGCTTGGGAGCACTTACTATTGAGCTTGGAAAGCTTGGAAACCCTAACTATGGAGACTCTTCAAATTTCGGTAGCCATGGAGAAGAAATGGCTGATTTTGGCTTATTTTTCCCATTTTATTTCATTAAAATGTCAAATGATCAAAATGTCAAATGACCAAAATGCCATATGACCAAAATGCCTTTAAGTCCTTTCTTTGAAATTTCATCAATGCAAGCCCATTTTTGTCCAAAAACTTAGAAATTGGAAAAATTTCTCTTTAAGACCTTCTAATTTATAATCTAAAGCAATTTCATACAAATTGCTTCTAGAATCCAAGTTTTGCAATTTATTCAATTTAGTCCCTGATTCCCAATTAGACACCTTACTTAAAGAATTTCTTCATGAAATCTTAACAAAAGCATATTCTCATATTCTAGACCTCATAATAATAATAAAATAAATATTTTGATGTCGGATTTTTGGTCCCAAAACCACTGTTCCGACTAGGCCTTATTTCAGGATGTTACAAAATTAGTCTAACAAAATATCATAGCACATAGAATAGGATTTGGTTAACCCTTACTGACCCTATGGTAGGCCCACAATCGATCGGAACGACCGTGTGACCCTAGAGAAAATTTTAGAATTATGGGCCCACATACCCAGATTGGCTTTGCCCGTGTGGCCCACACGGCCTAGCCCAAAACCCACACGCCAGTGTGGGCCCACACGCCCCTCTTGGCCTAGCCCGTGTGGCTCACATGGCCACACTCACACCATCACACGGTCGTTTCTTGTGCATGGCCATGCCCTTGTCAATCATATGGCCGTGTGCACGGGTGACCACACGTCCGTGTGGCGTCGACAGTCTGCACTTTCAGCTTTCGCCACTTGGTTCATTTTCGTAGCGAAACCACTCCCGAGACCACAAGCACCATTAACTTAAACGACCGCACGCACAACTCAGTCTGTTGAAGCGAAATCCGCTACAACATCGCCTTCACCAACACAACCACAACAAGTGAGAAGCAAAAAGGAATGTCGAACCCCCACGTTAGAACGACCAAACGTTGAATGAAAAACAAAAGAATCAACTCGAAAAATAAGATTGCATGAAGAAAAAGAGACAGAAAGAACAAGGGAAAAACGTCAAACATGAAACAGGAAGGGAATTTTGGGAAAGAAAATAAAAATCAAAATAATTAAATCAAAATAATAATACATCTAACAATATCCCAACATCCTTACTAACCACACAACCTCAGAATCCCAACTGAAATAAAAAATTTAACACCCTTGTGCTTATAAAGATTCAAGCATAATACCTCCAATACACTAACACCCTTACCACTCAAACTAGCAAGCTCATTAATATAAATTAACAGATAATTTTATACGAGCCCACCCAATAAGGATATGGCTTGGACCTAAAATAACAAAATTTTACCAACAGTAGAAATTGAACCCAAGACCTCTTAGACACACCCAAAACACTTAACCATAGAAACAAACACATATTTATGTTAGATATTTATAGAAACAATAATAAATTTATCAGGGCATTACACCAATAATTTTTTTTAGAAAATGGGTGGCTCTTCATCATCCTTTTAATCTGTTTCTATTTTGAGAATATTTTAGAATAATAAATGATTTCACGAGTCGATTTGGACCCGTGTTGTCTTAAGTTTTATATGCTTTTTTTGTTTGTTTTCCCATTGTTTAATAATTTTTCAGTTTTAGAAGTTTTTGTCTACTCTTGTAGCACGATTTTTAGTCTTGCTTATGCATGTAATCTTAGTTTTATAAGTGATTTTAGGAATGATTTTGTTGTCATCTTTTATAGTTTGGTGAATGCTTGATTCTTTTTTCGATTTTTGCTCACTACTTTGGACCATCCAGGGCGGATTTCGTTATTGTGTTAAGTGATTGCAATCACTCCAGATATGTCGTGCTTGAGTTGTGACAAAGCCAATTGTCAATGTATTATAATGTTCTATTGATGTTGAGGCTAAAGCCTTTGTTGTGTTGATGAAGCTTATCCTTTATCATTTACGACTTTATCATCTACAACGAGTGTTTGCTATTTTTCCGCTTGGATTGTATGGTTTCATTAATTGAATGAATTAAAATTTACCTTTAAAAAAAATAAATTATTTTTATGATGCTAATAATTTTTATAGTAATTAATATTTTTAAAATTATAAATTATGTAACTGTGTAATTATAATGTATACTACCAAACATGATATAAAGAATTACAATATAATCACACTCTATCAGTTAAATATGTCTAAAAAATTAAAATTATTTAAAATTACAATTTTTTATAATTACTATACTAATAATTACACTTTCATTCCAACCATTCACCTAACAATTGAAAAATATAATTCAATTTAACGAAACAAACCAATTGCAATAATTATCTAGCATGACATCTTTATAAAATTACAAGTAATTACGAGTAATTAAACACAAATCTAATCAAATGACTTTGATTAAATGAGGAAAGTGTTTAGTTTTAACTTTGAGGCCAGCCTTAAAAAAAAAAAAAAAAAAAAACACTGCTTGTTTTAAAACCCTAGCTCAAGTCGCTCCGTTTCTTTAACATTTTTCGCTTCAACTTTACGCCACACTCTTTCATTGTTTCTCTGTCGAAATGGAAGGCTCAGTCGAAGAAACGGCGAAAGCAGTTTCCGATTTAGCATTGGATTCGTCTGCTGCCGGTGAAACTCAGAGCAAAAAGTACTTTTTCTTTCCTCTCTCCGTCTCTACTTGTTTGGTTGATGACAAAATCAACATAGAAATCCGAAGAGAATAAAAAGGATAGGATACTTTGATTATTAATCTGACTTTTGTTTTATCCAATTACATTAATGTGTTGCCAGTGCTCGTAAGAAGGAACTTAAAAATAAGCAGAGGGAAGAGGAGCGTCGCCGTAAGGAGGAGGAGAAAGCAGCCAAACAGGTACTGCATTGTATTTTTTAAATATTATTTTATCTCATTCATTATGCAAACTGTGAATTCTGATACAAAAGCGAAGTAGAATTTTAAATGCTAGCATTTAAAAATTTTCTTCTTTTTGAATAAAAAAGTATGGTTTTAGTTTTATATGGAATGATCAAGCATTTAATTTATGGTTTTAGTTTTATATGGAATGATCAAGCATTTAATTTCGTGTTACTTTTAGCTATTTGCTTTCGGGAACAATAATTTGCCATTCATATGTAGTAAAATAATGATAAGCAGAATCATAGTTTCTCCTCAAAACATATAGCACGTTCATTTTTTATGGAATGCGTACTATAGTTTTGTTTTCTTAATAATAGAAAAACTGTAAAAAAAATAAACATACATTCGTTTAAAAGCTGATTAGTTGTTCTCAAAAGTTATGTTTTAGGTTTTTACCTCCGAACTTTAGGAAGTAAAAGGTAAAAAGTTCAAAGTACAAACAGTAAAAGTAACAGCTGAATGAAGCCTTAACTTTTACTAATTTGTTCTATTATGGCTATAAAGCATAGCAAACACAAGTTGGGGTCAGTGAGAAATGAATCTGCTCAGTGTAGAGTGTGAGATATATATGCTAATGCATTCGAATGCAGTGGTTTAGACACAAAGCTAACATCCATGGTCCTACTGATCATTAAATTGCTACATGTAGAATGGAAACGGTAATGAAATTTGGGTTTTAATTAATATTAAATATTGGATATGGACAACCGGTATTATCTTCTTCATTGTGATATTTGTGATTGCTCCAACCTTACAATTTCATTATGGTATCTTTGATAGCCAAAATATGTTTTTCTTCAGGCTGCAGCCAAGGCAAGCACACAAAGTCAGAAACATGCAGCCGCTGATGACGAAGATATGGATCCCACGGTATAGTTTACTGGTTGCTATAATGATGCTTTTTCACAATGCAAAATCCATAAAGATTTCAGTGAGCTCTTGGATATAATCTTAAGATTAACCTTTTCTTGTCAGCAATTCCACGAGAACAGGCTGAAATTTCTTGCAGCCCAAAAGGCAGAGGGGAAAAATCCATATCCTCATAAATTCTTCACATCAATGTCTATTGTTGAATATATAGATAAATATGGAAGCCTAGGCAATGGGGAGCATATTGAGGATGCCACAGTATCTTTAGCTGGTATTCAAACGAGGCGCTCCTACTCCCATCATATACCCTCCAATGTATCGTGTTTTTCATTTATTAACTTTGGAATGGCTCTATCATGTTTATTTCATACTAGGGCGAATTATGAGCAAAAGAGCATCCAGTTCAAAGCTGTTTTTCTATGACTTGCATGGCGGTGGTGCCAAAGTCCAGGTTATGGCTGATGCGAGGTACATAACCATTTTTATCATAAGACTTGTGTTTTCTTATTTATTCTCCAAATTTCCTCTTGTTATGTGAAGGTTAATGGGAAATTCAAGGTAAAGCCAATTACTTTATCCTTGAAGCTAGATCTTCTCTGCATTTCTCACTTAATGGCAACAAAAAACGCTGCACTTTTTGGTGCATCATCCAGCTAAATAATTGAGCATGCCATAGATATTTTATACATTTTTTTTCATAGCTACAAAAAGCTACGTTTTTAGGTTGGTATCCTTCTAAATAATTGAGTTTGTGGTGCATACCTTTATTTTATCATGTCTGTTGTTGTTAACTGTTTTTGAGTCTTCTTGTGGTACTTGATACCCCCTTAAATGAAGGCTATTTTAGATTATTGTTATATTTAACGGTAGGTTTGCTATATCTTTTGCTATCTACATCTTGTGAAGAAGATTTTCCTTGCTTTGTGGTGACTTTTTATTTTTGAGAATCCATGAAACAACTAGAAAAGCTTGGATATATATATTTAACTCCAAAAAAGCTATGACTAGCGTTTGAAAAGCTTTCTTGCTAACCTAAAATAAACTTGTATTAATCACTGAAAGTGCTATACCTGATATTTTACCTGCCTCTCTTGCCAACCATAGGGACAATGGTTGAAATTTCATTATGATTCAATGTTTTATTTGCTCTCCTATATTAGCCGCATAATCTCCTTTTTCTAAATGTTCAGATTTATTTAATCTGTTGGAAAACTATATTTATTAATCACATGTTTGTAAATAGATAGATTAATTGAAAGTCATTAATATAAATACATACAAGTATTTTGGAGGCATTCCCTCGGCATACTGTTTCCTTTCTTTCCACTGTGCAGCTTCATTCTCATCCCTCTTCTTTTGTACTTTTTGTTCTTCCGTTATTGCAGCAAGTCAGGCTTGGATGAAGCTGAATTTGCAAAATTCCATTCAACTGTGAAGCGTGGTGATATAGTTGGTGTCACTGGGTTTCCAGGTTGGGGAAATTATATACATTCATCATAAACAATCCTCTTTCCCCCTTTTTTGGGTTAAAATGAACTATTTTCTAGAATCCCCCACTTCTCATAGCTCTGTTTTTCGCGTTTAAAATTTTGTTCTTTGCTTCTTTTAGGCAAAACTAAGAGAGGAGAGTTGAGCATCTTTCCAAAGTCATTTTTAGTTTTATCCCATTGTCTCCATATGATGCCAAGGCAAAAAGCAGGCCCTGATGCCAGCGTGAAGGTAAACCAATGTGTGGTGTGATTGTTTAATTTTTGTTAAGATCTTTTGATGGTAACAATGTTTCCTCATTTCTTTGCAGAAAACTGATGTATGGATCCCAGGAAGTACTAGGAATCCCGAAACGTATATTTTGAAGGATCAGGTATTATTTACTTACTGACTTGTTCATGTTAAATAAAGGGTGGGATGGTTATTTAGGAACTGATCTTTTCATACATACCAGTTATATTTTTTCTCCTGTCATTTGTTTTGGTTCATCTTATTGGCTAATATTACTCAAAAACCGTATGATGCAAGTGTGTGGTAGTCATTCTAAATGTTTTATATCGTCAATCCTTGATGCTCTGAATTGAATTGGATCACATTGGCTTTTGTTTTCCATGCTAGGAAACTCGTTATCGCCAACGTTATCTCGATTTGATGTTAAACCTTGAGGTTCGTCAAATATTCAAGACTCGGTCAAAGATCATTTCTTATGTGAGGAGCTTTCTTGACAATCTTGATTTCTTGGAGGTTAGTCATCTGTTCATTGTATCAAATCATCGGTTTTCTTTATATTTCTTCTTTTGCTGCGGTTTTATTAATGTGAGTATTTTATCGTTAGGTTGAAACTCCCATGATGAACATGATTGCTGGAGGTGCAGCTGCCCGTCCATTTGTAACCCATCACAATGAATTAAATATGAAGCTCTATATGCGTATTGCACCCGAGTTATATCTTAAGGAGTTAGTAGTTGGTGGACTGGATCGTGTGTATGAGATTGGAAAACAGTTTAGAAATGAGGGCATTGATTTGACTCACAATCCTGAATTCACTACCTGTGAGTTCTATATGGCTTTTGCTGACTATAATGACTTGATGGAGCTTACTGAAAAAATGTTGAGTGGTAAGTAACAAAAAATGGCTTGACATTGGAAGATACCATCCAGTTTGTTGATTTTCTTCTCATTCTCATTTCCAAATTTGTGGAATTTTCTGACTTGATTAATCTCCAACAGGGATGGTCAAGGAACTTACAGGCAGCTATAAAATTAAATACCATGCAAATGGCCTTGACAGTGCTCCAATTGAGATTGATTTCACTCCGCCTTTCAGGTTTAGGAATCATATTTACTCATGAAACAAAACAGAAAACAGCGTTGGAATTGTCTTTTGGTAATAAATTTTGAAACTAATTTTTACAGGAGGCTTGACATGGTAGAGGAGTTAGAGAAGATGGCTAACCTCAACATACCCAAGGACTTTTCCAGTGATGAAACTAACAAGTATTTGGCAGATGCATGTGCAAAGCTCGAGATTAAATGCCCTCCTCCTCAAACTACAGCACGTTTGTTGGATAAAGTATGTCTTCTGACTTTCCTTTCTTTGCATATTTGTGTGAATCAAGGTACTACTGGAACTTTTCATTTAGTAATAAACTTTATGCAATCTGGAGGGGTACACACCATCAAATGCCCCTTTGAGGGAGTTCCATGGTCCAAGACTTTGTTCCCCGCCACTTCCCTTTATTTTTTTGGCATTATTATTGTATTCATGTATAATTTGATTATTGTAAACGTGAACCTGTTTTTTGCTTTTTGTGTATATGCACTTGTAATGGGATTGTGTGGTGATGTTAGGAGATATGTTTCTGAGGTTGTGAACCATCCCAACAGGGTAGAATGTGTCTTTGGTCACCATTGGCCGGGAACACATGGGGAGCGGGGCCTATGCATGAATGCATGTGTTTCTTATAAAAGTTTTAATCATTTTTATTTTCTTAATTGCAGCTTGTTGGGCATTTTCTGGAAGAGACGTGTGTGAATCCTACTTTCATCATCAACCATCCTGAAATAATGAGTCCTTTGGCAAAATGGCATAGGTCAAAACCAGGGCTGACTGAACGATTTGAGCTGTTTATCAACAAACATGAAGTATGTTTACTCAACTTCATAAATCTAGTTTTTTCTTCCTTTTTAAAAAAAAAAAATTGCTTCTCCAATTAATTTAGGCTTACAGTTTTTGTTATTTTCTAACTGTTCAGCTTTGCAATGCATACACTGAGTTGAATGATCCTGTCGTACAACGTCAACGATTTGCTGAACAACTGAAGGTATGAAACACTGTTATGACTGCCGTGCAGTTGTGCTGTGGTTAATTTAGATTGTGTAGGGGCTTTTTCTCATAGAGATGTTGGAATATCAGGATCGACAATCTGGTGATGATGAAGCTATGGCTTTAGATGAAACATTCTGTACTGCACTTGAGTATGGATTGCCTCCAACTGGTGGTTGGGGATTGGGTATCGATCGGCTAGCGATGCTATTAACAGATTCACAGAATATCAAGGTTCACTCTCTCTCTCTCTCTCTCTCTCTCTCTCTCATATGTTTGTGTATGTTTTTTTTGCATGTCATTCATGTGATTCTGTAGTTTGACTATGGTGACTCATAATCTCGTGTGCTCTTTGAACAGGAAGTTCTTCTCTTCCCAGCCATGAAACCTCAGGATGAACCATCCACTAAAGGTTAATTACTTCCATTTCCCCTCATTTTTTGGTTCTTTTTGAAGCGAGTTTGAATCTTGAAATATTGTTTGACTTTCATGTTTGGCTTGACCAGCGGCATACAGTATTCTACTAGTACTGCACATGCAATTTCTACAAAGCTGGCTCCTATATCTTTTGCTTTGTCTGAGTCTGATTATTGTTTTTCATGTTTTATTGAATTTCTAGCATAACACGTGATAGTTTGATTGTTTTAGCAGCTCCAGCAACTTAGGGAGTTGAACCTGCCGAAATCTGACTCATCGCCTTGATCTAGTATGTTTACTGTAAACCAGTGGTGAGATCTGTCAAGTTTTTGGCGTCGATTTTGTCTTGAAAGAAATATTGCAGTTGACATTGAACCCTCTTATGTATTTGCTAGTATAGATAGGTGTTTTATCATACACGCTAGAAGTCACGTCAGGTCACCTCCATCCATTGTTTGTGATTACCTTGACTGAATATAATATAGTCATGTCTCATGTGGAATGGAACCAAAATTGAATTCAGAATTGTGTGGAGGTGTAGTCAGGCATTTTTCTTTGTTAAATCGCAGCACCTATTTTCTGCTATTGGGATGTAATTTAAAATGGAAATTTCTTTTCAGAATTTTATTTGGCTATTACGCATGTTTTGCTGTTTAACGAGAAGGAAGAGAATGAGTATTTTCAAAGAACATTGAAAAGAACTTAATCTCCCCTATTTTATAATCATTTACAATGTTTTAAAAAATTTGTTTTTAATATTTCCCTGTAGTGACTTGAGGTTTATTATTATTTTGAAAATGAATTGAGGCTTATTCTTAGTATAAGATTTTATTTACTTTTTTAATGGTAGCACGGCGTGTTATGAGGTTTTATAGATGTGATGTTAATAACATGATATCCTACTTTTCGAGTGTCGAATTTTATTTAGGTTTTTCGTATTCATAAATTAATTGTTTGGATCTATTTATTTATATAAAATTTAATTTTAATTAAACTTTAGTTATTTTACTTAAAAGTTTTATATCGGATCCCACAATTGATGCATTCATTTCAGGGCCATGACTTGAAACGAAATTTAAACTGCATATATTCCTCTTAGCATGGTTCGAAATAAGAAGGGTTGATCTGGCCAGCAATGAAATAGCAAAAAGAATATATCTCAGATAAACGACAGATTTTCTTTCCCTCTGATTTTGCTTACATGGAGCTAAAGTTTGGTGTAAAAATGAATGAAACGAACTGCTACTCAGACAATGTTCTTTTTCTTTAGCTGCAATTGCATGCATGTCACTGCTATTGTCAGCGGCGACTCAAGTTTTTTATACTTTCAGCCATAGAAGAAACCTCAAATCACAGCATTCATTCGCTCACAGCTTTCACCTAAAAAACACCGTGCAAAGAAAAGTCGGTTGGTTTTGCTTTGCAATACGAGCACGAGCAGCTGTTGTTTTAACTGACATGTTAGAAAAACATCCACGGGAAAGGGTCCTTCTTGCTGAGAACGCCATATATAACGTCAATAACATTTTCGTGGCAGCTTACAAGAGAAGTTTTGAAGCCTCTCTTCTTGGTTCCTGCTCTTTTTTCCTGCAGTTCTGCCCTACAAACTGGTTTTAGATGAAGCTTTTTCGAGGCACAGCATCAGAAATCTTAAAATGGCATCTCAACCTTCTGTCACTTGTGGTTGAATGAGATTCTATCTCTTTGCAGGCTAAGAAAAATGAAATCCTTCATCAACATAAAATTATAAAAAATTATGCTTTATGAGACAGACCTGCTACTAGCAGGATTCATTGATGGTTTTTCAGAACAGAACCACCTCACTCTTCCACTTCCTTGAAGATGGCTTCAAAATCTGAGCCTATTGCACTTTCAATCTGCTTCAACTGAGGGTAGTCATAGACGGTAATGTATTCAAACAAGACCTTAGTCTGCGCACCTTCCACAATATGAACCAATTCAGGAAAACAACCAGGTGTTAAACTCTTAAGTGAAATGCAACAAGATTCGGTGGTTTACTCATCTGCAGCTTCGCAGTCATCAACCAGCAACTCTTCCAAGCTAGGAACCAACTGCAGCATTGAGCAAACATATGTCAACTTGGGGCATGCATGCAAAGACAGTTCTTAGAGCTGCAAAGCTTCCTTCGGGGAGAACATCCTCCCAAATGCATGTCAAACACCGGAAATAATGAATGCTCAAGTGCTCCAGGCATGGAAATACAACCTCAATTCCCTCCTTGCTGTCGTCTATAATAGTTTGAAGGTATTGGCTTTCACTTATTATACAATATTTCAACTTGCTAATGTTGCCAATCACCTACTCTGATAGCCTGATGATGTTGAGGTGATGATCTAAATAGAAAGCAGTACATCGAGCTAACACTTCAAGAACAGCATCTGGTATCTCCCCACTGTTGACAAATCTTAAGCTTTGACCCGATACTGAGCCATAATTCAGGTCTACGCACGGTGGGACTTGTGGCGTAATAAACTTAACGTCACGGCCAACAATAAGTTTTAACTCTGTTAATCTTCCTTTCTTCCATGATGCACTTTCTTGGAGGAACAGCTCAAGAAACTTCACTTGTGGAAAATCGAAGAGAAGTCAAGTTTTTCAAGTTGCTCACTTCGTTGATTAAAGACTCAACACTCTTGTGCCACCAAATATCTCCTGGGCACACACTGATGCTGAGTGTTTCCAATGCTTCAAGTGTGGAAAACAATTGGCTTGGCAGCTTAGCATGCTTACCATCGGTGCTAGATCCATAAAAGGATACTTCCAAGTGGCTTAGAGAGTCTAGCTCTGCAATCTTTGCAGGTAATTCAATGACCTCTGTGCCTCCAACATCCGGTACTTGAAGAGAAGAGATTTAAGGGATCCAACTTCAGGGGGGAGCTTGACTAGGCGTTCGCAGTCACGAAGAATAAGTGTTTCTAGTCTTGGAAGTTTTGAAATGGACTCTGGCAAGTATTTGATTCAGATCTCGGTTAGGTTCAGAACTTCAAGGCAAGGCATATTGTGAAAGAAAAGTTGAGGTACCCCTCTAGGCTGAGAGTTCCTCTGGGTCGGGGCAATTTGGATTTTCAGGTAGAATGGACAGCTCATTATCCATCGAAAACATCATATAAGCTGAGAGTTCCTGTGTAGGCTACTCAATTAGACCTGCAGCAAGTCCCGAGAAGAATTGATGACGATCATCAGTAAAATATCTACGGGATGATGATAGATCTTCTTGCTTCGATTGCTTTGAATAGGGTGGCACCAGAAAGTGACGGCAATGACATGGATACAAAGTAATTTCAAAACCTAATATTTAGAATAATATGATTTCAGGGACAGAGAGAATCATGTAGTCCGCCATTGAATTGAAAGAAAAGAAGGATGTAAGGATGAATTTTTAAATTAAAATATTAAATTCTAGTTTTTTGATTGATATAATTGAGTTATCTTAACTAAATATAAAATTGAATTCAGAATTATGTTTAGAGGTATAGCCTTAGCTTTAACAACCCAACCCATACCAGTTTAAAGTGAAATAAGAAAATATTTTTAAGTTCAAAATTAAATTATATATTTTTATAATTTAATTTTATAAATTAAAAATTGGATTTCAGATTTGAGGTGGTATATAACAAAGATGGCATGCATGGTGTGTGCAAGCAATATGAAGGCATCTCTCTATTAATACAACTTCTTAATCCAAATCAAAACCAATCTTACTTAGAAACAGAATATGAAGGCATTCCCTTAGCTGTAACTACTTTTGTGAAAATGGAATTTTCTTTTTATAATTTTAACCCCTTATTTCGCTGCTGTGCTGTCCAACGAGAATGACTTTTGAAATTACCTTAATATCCCCTATTTTTACAATATTATATAAAAAATATATATATATATATATTTACTTCTTTCTTGATTATTACTAGATTTTATCAATAAATGATTTTTTTATATGAATTTATTTCTCTTATCTTTGTCTTTGATTTCTAAATGATATTTTTCAATTGTATTGTTTTGAAGATTATATATATACATATATATATATAACTATGAAAAGTTGAAAATATCCTCTTAATAATATTAATTACCCTTTGATATAAGAGTATTTAAGTAATTTCTCAATTGAATTGGTATTAAGTTAACTCATGACACTAACTCAATCAGCCACTTTATACATACATACATATATATATATATATATATATATAAAAGTTATTATTATTATGAAAACTAAAGTTGGTGTCACGAGTTGACTAGATATCAACTCGGTAAAGAAATTATAAAAACATCTTTTCGTAATTAAAATAAGTCATATTATTTAGGAGTATTTTAGACTTTTCATTTTAACAAAAAACAATAAAAAAATATAGATTTGGTAAGATTTGAATTCACACAAATTGGATTAGTAAGATCATTAATTTATCACTCAATCAAGCTTCATTTTGATATTTTTTTATTTTAATATGCACAATTTACTATCCCACCAATTATATATCTATACTTACTATTAATGAAACCTTTTTATCTTTAATTTACCAATCAACCAAAAGTTAATCGGGTAAATAAGTCATATTAATTAAAAATTCAAAGGATTCAAAATTATTTAAATCTTTTCAAATATGCATACAGTAGGATTTGAACCCGTGCAAATTATATTAATAAAATTTTTAATTTATTACTCAACTAATATTTTTAATGTTTTTATACAGTTTTATTTTAATATGCACAATTTACTATCTCCTCCAATTGTATATATTAACAATGTTGTTAACTGAATTAGCGTCACAAGTCAACTCTACACTAACTTAATTGATGACAAAACAATGATAAATAATTGTAGTGGCATTTTTCATCAATGGATTCTCTATCCTATCTTTTGCCATCTAATTGATTTATGTTCGTCATAGGATAAGAAGACGGTTAGAAATCCTTTACTTTTTCAACCCAATCAATTTTTTAAAAAAAAATATCTTCTTTCATTATTATTATTATTATCAGTATACTACTTCTTCTACACATTCATGGCTAACCCATAAAGGGAATGCCTGATAATAATAATTAAGACTCATAAAAAAATAGATAATTTACTCATGAGAAAAACCTTTACCACATTAGACACTAATTTCTTTTTAACGTTTAATTAGATTAGGTAATCATTCAAATTGAGAACATAAGCTCGTTACTTTTTGTTTCCCTATAATTGGGGCCATAAAGCTCTATCCATTTATTCACTCAACCCAACTTTAAATTTAATTCATTCTTTTTGTTCCACACCACAAATTCAAAAACGGTTTTTTTTGGAATGATTCAGAAAAAAAGGATTCTTAGAATTCTCCATTGCTACGACATGCTCTTTTTTCCATCTACTCCTCTCAGGATCAGTTGTGGTCTTATAAACTCCATCGATGGTCTGAACGAATCCTTTTCTTCATACAAATGTGTAAAAGATGCTAGTTGCACTTAAAAGCCGAGTACTCTACTGTTGAATTAGCAACCTGAAAAAAATTAGAATATGTTGATTCTGTTGGAATAAAAAAATGGAATTGCACTAAGCAATCAAAACATGAAATTAGCAAAAATTGGAATAAAAAAAAAGTCACAAAATTTTCAGATAAAACCATAGAAATAGAATAAGTGAAAATTTGCGAATCGCCTCTTGTCATATTCATTCCATTGTGATCTTTTTTTTTTCAATACAATTATAATAAAAAAAATTTATTGTATCACAACAAATCCAAAGAAAGAACCCATTATTTGAATGAAGTGAAGTGCTAAACTTGTGGGAGAGGATAAATGAATCTATTTATCTATCATCGAATTATATTTGTTCGATACACTGTTGTCAGTATGATTGTAAATTTTGAATATAAATGTTGAGAGTTAAAAAAAGAACAAAGAATATAAAAGAGACTAAAAAAATACAATGAAAAAAATTCATTTTTTATTAATTATTATTAATATTTTCTCTTTCTTTATGTTATGTGTTATTTTATTTGTTATTTTATCTTATTTTATGTTGTTTTGTAAATGTTTAAATGCAATTACTTCTTTTATTCACTTGATCTTTTTTTTTCTCTATTTTCTATCAATAAAATGGGCTCAATAAAATCAGGTTTTGTTGTTATAGAACACGGTATTCTATATTTTATAGTAGCGATATTTTATAGTAGCAAAGTAATAAGAAATACAAATAATAAATTTATTTAAAATAAGACGTTGAATAGACCAAAAGAGGGGAGGAAATAATAAAGAAAAATTTATACAAAGTTATATATGAATCATCCACACCCTCTTTTCTGTATTTCATTAATTGAATTTTATTTGATTAAGATTAACTTCTGTAAAAGTCCCTGCCTTCTTTAAAATATCATCAACAATTGTTATGGGTTGAGCTCCTTTTTCAGGGAAATAGAGAATGATTGGAACATTTAAATAGGTTTGATTATTTATCAAATCATAAAAATCTACTTTTCGAATATCTTTTCTCTTTCTTCGGGATCGAACATCAATTGCAACGATTCGATAAATGGCTCATTGGTATAGATGTAGTTAAATAATGCCTCCTAAAAACATATAAGAAGTTTTTGTATGGCTAGAGAAAAAAATGATCAATTAAAAGTTATGCCTATGTATGGAATTATAATGTATGGAATTAGAATGTCAAAAAGATCCATAAACCAGCAAATCAATTAGACATTTAACCCTATCTTTTTTTTTTCAAAAAAAAAAAAGAAGAAAAAAACATTCTTGTTCTCATAACTCAAGTCAAATAACTATCAAAATGCTAAAAAAAAATAAAAAAAATCCTTAGGCATTCTTTTCTCTATCCCCTTTTTTGTTTGTCTAGCTTAAAATTAGAGGTGAGCAAAATTCGATTCGACTCGAAAAAATAAGAAAAATTTAAATTTCGAGTTAAACAAATCGAGTTATTCGAGTCAACTCGAATTTTTTTTTGAATTTCGAGTTTGAATTGAGTTGAATTTTCAAATTCAAATAACTCGAATAATTCGAATATCAAACTATAATATTTTACATTTTTACCCCAAACTCCCAAACCTTTTTACTTTTCTCTCAAAACTTTTACTCCTTCCCACTTCCCCCTAAAACTTTTACTCCCCTCCCATCGCAACCCCTAATCTACCCAAAATCCATTTCCCATCAAAATTTTACTCTCCCATTTATTTTTTTTCAAAATTTTACTCCTAAAAACCCTCAAAACTTTTTATTTTCTCCCAAAATTTTCACTCCTTCCCATTTTCCCCTAAAACTTTTACTCCCTTCCCATTTCACCTCCCATCTACCCCAAACTCATCCCCCCTCCCCCTAAATTTTTTTAATATTTTCCCTCCAAAATTTTACTCCCCCTATTTACTTTCCCTCAAACTTTTATTCCCCAAAATTTTTTATTTTCCCCTAAACTTTTATTTCTCACCTTACTCTCAAATAAAAAATCAAAATTATCCCCAAAAAAATAACAAAACATAAATGGTAATAATTTTATTTATATCTACTATTTATATTATTAAATTAAATTTCACATTTTATATCATTTATATTATTGAATTATTTAGTCATATTGAATATTTATATTAAAATTGAATTATTAATTATGCCATAAAATATTCGTGTTAAAATTTTATATTGGTTTCAATTTCACATTTTATCTTTAAAATAACTTTTATTAAAAAAATCATATTTTTACATTTAATATATTTTTTAATTTCAAAATACATAATGACAAGAATCTGAAGATAATTTTTTTTAAATGATCGACTGGATTTTAAACAAATAAGACATAGTCTGTCTCTCACTTGGACATTAGACCAAGGACCAGGCCTTAAAATAAAGCAAATAATAAAAGATAAACAGGCCCAGAAGACTAAAATCCCTAATCGGCCTCCAACAAGATGGCCCAACTAAACCAAACTTAAAAAATCAAAACTAATGAAAATCTATTCTAGAAAATTCCAGCCGAAAGAAGACAGCTGTATCCCAAAAAATGTTTTGGCTTTCCAATGCTCCTGTACAGCTCATAATAGCAGATCCCTTCAAATCCCATAAGATCTTTAACCTTCTGCTACACGTTTCCATATGACCATTTCATTTCATCAATCTGGAGTCCATGGTCTTCTCCTCTCTAATATTCGCCAAACATGCTCAGGAACTCCTCCCTTCAGGTAATGGCCTTCATTTACTTTCAACGCTTCCTTTGCAATCACATGAGCAAAAAAGTTTTCCGACTTTGGAATATGATGAAAGTTTAGTTTTTGGTAGAAATACTTCATCTCCTGAATATTTCTTATTATAGCTCCAATAATCGAATTATCTCTGTCTGTGTTCTGGCATTTTTTATGACAGTTCTTAAATCTCCATTTATGTTGCATTCATGAAAACCCAATAAAATTACTAACCTTATTGCTTGTTCTCCTGCATGCGCTTCCGCCGCAAACGGTGAGGTAACATTTTCATGGATGACCGATTTTGAGACCAAAATATCCCCTTGCGTGTTTCTAACTAGCAACCCCGATGGGATTTGGAGAGTTGTTGATCGAAAGCCCCATAAAAAGAAATGACTACCCTCGTTCGCCGATCTTCATGAGTAAAAACCCCTGTATTAGAGATAAGCAGTTTTTCTTCTAAGCTTTGCAACTCTGAAATATAACTGCTTATTTGTCGTGAGATCTCTCTACTTGTTCCATCTTTACTTTCATAAAGCAATTGATTCCTGTTTGACCAGATAAGCCAAAGCCCACAACAAAATAATCTATACTGCTCTCTTGTTCCTCGATTGAAAACCCAGATAAGCCACTCCTAAATGCTCTGAATATTATTATTAAGCACCCAAGAGAAATCTAAATACTCCCAAACTTCCATCGTTGCAGGACACATTCTGAAAACATGATTGCTATCCTCCTCAAACTGCCGACATCTGGGACACCAGACTTCATTTGTAACTCGCCTCAATTTAAGATTAGCAAGCGTAGGAATATAATTCTAGGAAATTTTCTAAATTGTAATTTTAATTTTCGAAGGGACGTGTAAAACCCATAGTTTTCTGTAGAAAGATGCATTTTCGGCCTGTATAATATTATTACTAGGAATCCGAGTAATCTTTTGTAATAGTTTATAGGCACTTCTAACCGAAAAGATGCCTGATGGTTCTCCACCCCAAACTTGGAAATCATCATGTACAGACCTTGCCAAAGGGATCAACAGAATGTTCTTTGCAATACCCGCATCAAAGGTATTAAAAATTAGATCCGCTTCCCATGTTCTACTTTCGTCCTCAATCAAATCTGAGACTAACTCAATATCTGCATTTCCTCTTTGATGCTGTAACGTATTCTCTTCATAACCCGGTATCCAAAGATCGTCCCAGATGGAGATACGATCCCCCTTACTGATTCTCCAGCACAAGCCTTTTTTCAGCACTCCTCTAGCTGACCAGATACTTCTCCAGGTAAGTGAAGGTAGGTTCCTTAATCGCGCATTTAAAAAATTTGTCGACGGATAATACTTGACTTTTAAAACTCAAGCTAACAGCAAATCTGGATAAGTAATTAAAACACCAACCCTGCTTAGTTAGTAACGCGATATTAAATTTGTCAAATTCTCGAAATCCAATACCTCATTCCTCCTTGAAAGAACATAAATCCTTCTATGCACACCAATGAATGCCTTTCTTATCCCTGTTTTTTCGCCACCAGAACCTTGCTATTAATCTTTCCAATTCCGTACAAAAGGACTTAGGAAGTAGAAAGCATGACATAAAATAAGTTGGAATGGATTGAAGAATCGCTTTAATGAAAACCTCTTTTTCTCCTTGAGAAAGATGTTTAATACTCCAATTATCTATTCTCTATTGCATTCTATCTTTCAAGTTTTGGAAAGACGCTTTCTTCCTCCTCCACACTAAATTAGGTAAACCCAAGTATCGTTCAGGATCAGTTGAGCAACGTACTCCAAGCACTCTATTTACTAAACTTATATCCCTTTCTTAAGTATTGGCAATGAAAAAATAGTAGATTTTGAAAAGTTAACCTTCTGCCTTGAACAACCTTCATACTCGTGCAAAATCTGCTTTAATGAAACTGCCCCTCTTTCTGTAGCCTCGCCGAGCAGAATGCAATCATCCGTAAATAATAAATGTGAGACCTGTGGGCTACTTCTGCTCGCCTTAACTCCACGAAGAATTTTCTCTTTCATTACTGATCTTATAAGACTAGATAGGCCCTCCCCACAAAATAGAAATAAAAATGGACTCAAGGGATCACCTTGTCTAAGGCCCCTAGAAGGATTAAAAGTGGAACCAATAAATCCGCTAAACACTACCGAGTAAGAGACCGTAGTAACACATCTCATTAGCGAATCAACCCAATCGGAGTCAAATCCCATTTTCTTCACTACCCTTTCTACAAAACTCTATTCGACCCTGTCATACGCCTTGCTCATGTCTAATTTTACTGCCATAAAGCCTTTCTTCCCGACTCTTTTGTGCTTCAGAGTATGAAGAAGTTCATAAGCTAGAATCACATTATCAGAAATCAATCTCCCTGACACAAAAGTACTTTGTGCTGAATCAATACACTTGTCTATCACAGATCAGAGACGATTAGCAATAACTTTAGCTATCAATTTGTATAATACATTACACAAACTAATAGGTTGAAATTGCGTAATATTAAAGGGATTCACAATTTTTGGTATTAGCACAATATTTGTCTTGTTAATTAAGCTTAGATCCGTACATTTATTTAATAAATTGAGGCAATAAGACGTGACATCTTTTCCAATAATTGACCAACATTTTTGGTAGTATAGTACTGGAAAACCATCTTCACCTGGTGCTTTTGTTGGTCCTATTTCTTTCAATGCTTCATAAATCTCTTCCTTTGTATATTCAGCCTTGAGCTTTAAATTGTTCTCCTAAAAAATTCAATGATCAATACTTGACAAAGTGTGATTATAATTTGCTCTCCTTCCAGCTAGAAACAACTGCTGAAAATACGATCTGGCTATCTCCTCCATTTCTTCAATAACTTGTTTCCCTGCCGTCGTCATATTGTAACTTGTGGATACAGTTCTTTCTCCACCTTTGCGTTGCCTGCTTATGAAAAAAGGCTGTATTTTTATCTTCTAATTTCAGCTAATTAACCCTCGCCCTTTGTTCCTAATACCTCTCATCCTTTTCAATCTCAAAATTAAGATCTACCTTTGTGTCAATTAGTTCTGCCAGATTTTTATCGCTTCTGTCTTCTTCTAGCAATTTTGTCAACTTTAAATGCAACATCTCTTTCTTTGCTTTCCTACTATATCGAATTCTAGCTACCTATTTTTGCAACCCTCTTCTAACACACTGCAACTTGATTAATAGGTCTCTTGAAGAATTTTCCCAAATACTTTCACTTCACCAATAAATGAGTCCTCCAGCACCCACCATACTTCAAATTTAAACCTCCTCTCTATACACCTTGAATTTTTGCATTTAGTATTTATGAGCAGTGGACAATGATCGGAAAAAGAATGTGATAGATGACGAACTTGATAGTCTGGAAATAAAGCAAGCCAGCTGTCAGTAGCAACCCCTCTATTTAACCGTTCTTGAATATTAGTCTCTGGCAAATTACCCCTCTCCCATATGAACCAATTCCTAGAAAATCCCATATCAATTAAATTGCAATCCTCTAGCACCCTTCTAAAAGCTTCCATTCTTCCTTCCTCCCTCGGTAAGCCCCCACTTTTCTCACAACCGTACATGATCTCGTTAAAATCCCCACTTACCAGCCATGGAAGTTCCCTAGCTTCACACAATTGTCTTAAAAGATCTCACGTTGCATCTCTATCATGGTGATATGGAGATCTATAAAATCCAGTAAATCTCCATTTAGTACCTTCCTCCACATCATCTATTCTCACATCAATAAGGCTAGTAAAAAAGCTTTGAAGTAAAACACTGATATCCCCTTTCCATGCTAAACACAATCCTCCTCTCGACCTAATTGATCCAACCTCAATCCCATTGAAAAAATCGCAACTTCTTCAAACCTTTTCCATACGACTCCTGTCAATTTTTGTCTCCACAAAGAAGACTATTTGGGGATTATGTAACTTCAACGTGTGTCGAACTCTTCGAACTGCCCGCTGGCTCCCCAAACCGCAGACATTCCAGTTTAAGATTTTTATTGCGCCCGGTCGACTTGCCTCTTGGTAGCCGCCAATAATAAATGTGTGGAATCCCTTATACCCTTAGTTCTCACCTTCATACAGTTTCCCTCTTCTCTTATTGTTGATCCTTCACTATCCCTTCTTTGTCGCTTTTTACCTTCCTTCCCCATTAGTACCCTATCTTCAAGATCATGATCCATTGCATTATAGCTATCCACCATCCCTAAATTTTCACCTTGATGATGGGAATTATACAGTCTCCCCTCTAAATTTATTCCCAAAATGGGATCTATATTGCTCTTAATTCCCATTTTCTTCTCGAGGATTCCCAGCATACCCCCTATAATTTGACTTCTCTCCTGATTTCTGCCCTATAATTCCTCCATTCATCACGTAACCAAACACTTTTCATAGCCAAAGCCCTTTGAGATTGAGCCCGCAGCGATAAATCCCATCCCATTTCTGCAACTTCCACCCTAACGCCATTTTTGCTTCACAAAATGAATCGCTATGCCCCAAACAACCGCAATAAAAACAAAATAGTGATAAACATTCATATTTAAATCGAACATATGAACACTGGCCATTAAACATAAGCTGTTTCTTTCTTCTCAAATGCCAACGTATATCCACTTGAACTCGTATCCTCATAAAATTACAATTCTCTTTTCCCAACTTAGAACTGTCATACTCCATAAAAACCCCTATAAAATTCCCAAGTTGCATCGCCAAACGTTTAGAGAAAAAACCAAAAGGAATATCATGGATTTGAACCCAAAAGGGTGAAAAAATTAAAGGGACATTCAATAGGTCCTCCTCACTTTGTGGCTTATGTAACAGCAATAAATGATTGTTAAAGGTCCATGGCAAACCTTTTAAGACCCTTTCCATGTCCATAATATGAAAAAATTGAAACAAATACCTTATTTCCCCTAGATCTCGAATTTGAAGACCACAATAGGATGCCACAAATTTGCCATAGTACTTTTCATTGCTGGAAAATGGATGACACTAGCCATTAAAAAGCAACCCACCAATTGGAAAAATCCCTTCACCCTATCTGTGGTTGATTCCGCTTGAATTTGTAAAACCTCATTTTCCTATTCATTAATCGAAAGTTCAGCGAAATCAGATTCCATAATCAAGACTCACCTTTAGTAGCTATTGTATTTTCCAAAGAAAATAGATAGCAGCAGGACAACACTGCACTGCCTAGTCAAAACAAAGACAAAAAGAACAAAACCCTAAAATCTGCCAGAGATAGCAGATAGAGACGTGCTAAAGATAACAGACCTAATATTAATTAAAAAAACTTAGAATCTGAAGATAATTGAAACAACTAAACAAGCAAAGAAGCTAGCCAATATATAAAAGATTAATAAATAAATTATGAGGTGATGAAAGTGAATAAAAAATTTGATTAAGGTGGACAAATTTTATTACGATAGGTGACAGTGGTTACAAGGACCCAAAATTATTTTTAAAAATTTAACTCAAATAAATATATTCGATTCGATTCGAATTCCATCTCACTCGACTTGATTCAAGAAAATTTCAAATCAAATTAGGATGATAAAACATGATTCAACTCGATTAACTAAAATTTTTTCATTCGATTTGATTCGATTCGACCGAATGCTCACCCCTACTTAAAATCTATTTCGATTCTTCATTTTAATCTAGTTGTTAAGAAAATTGAAAAGGGTATTTCCTTATTTTAGGATCTTTTATCTCTGTCTTGAATCATTGGGTTTAGACATTACTTCGGCGATATTTAATCTTTTTAAAACGGCAGCAACATGCCCTTTTTTCTCTCTTTGTTTTTTTTTATCAAAGAATTATATGAACGATTAATTCCCGCATGATACACGTAAGAATTTTACCAATTCCAACAACTTTTCTTTTTGATTTGAAAATAGTTTGAATTGGATCCTTTTGATTTCTATATCACAAATAGACTTACGAAGTTGTTCCAACTTATTGATTTCCATTAACTAACCCTAGATCCTTGCCCCTGAAAATGGATGTTTCTCTTCGAGCTTCATCCTGTACTATTACAATCATTTAAAAACAACCTTAACTAATCCTAGATCCTTGCTCCTGAAAAAGGGATGTTTCTCTTCGAGCTGCATTTGTTTATATGATGTATTTATATTTTTAAATATCATTTTACTCATTATTTATCTAATTTTTTATTTTAATATCGTGTTATTATGATTAATTAGTTTCAAACTATATGTTTCATGTTTGTATTATATCATTTTAATTTGAGATAAATATCAAAACTATATATAAACTTTGTTTCAATATGCAATTGGATATACAATCTTTGATTTGGTGCAATTCTAATTCTAATTCTAATTTGATATTTTGTTTCGAAAATCACAAGCACTAAGATAAAACAAAAAATTGATTTTAATGCTATGGGATCCCGCAATGGATACTTAAAATTCAGGAAATGAAATTTTAGTAAATTACAATCCTTTCTCATCCAATTAGTATGTTCTGAAATAAGTAGAGTTCGACGCAGACAACAATGAAATAGCAAAACAAACATCATCACAGTTGATCTTGAGAACTGACACAGACTTGTACCCATTGATTTTGCTATAAACTTTGGTAAAAATAATGGAAACTAATGGCCGGCTAGTGTCACATTGTTCCTTTTCTTATAACTTGTGGCCAACATGGACTGACCCAATGATGGTTTGGCAAAACAGAACCAATCACTCTTTCCCTTCCTTGAAGACAACTTCGAAATACGATCCTACTGCAGGTTCTTCCCACTCTAATCCATTCCACCAATCCTTATTAGCTCTGAATTTTTTCAAAGTCTGTTTCAATACTGAATCTTCTAAAATCTGCTTCAACTGAGGGCAATCATAGACCTCAATGTACTCAAACAAGACCTTAGCCCGAGGACTTTCCCTAGTGTGAACCAATTCAGGAAGATAGTGAAGTTTTAAACTCTTGAGTGAAATGCAATGAGCTTCACTAATCTCATCATCATTAGAAATTATTTTTTCAATTGCTTCACAGTCATCAACCTTCAGCTCTTCCAAGTTAGAAAAGAACAGCAGCATTGAGCTTTTGAAAACATATGTCAACTCTGGGCATGTACACAAAGACAAACTTCTTAGAGTTGCAAAGCTTCCTTTGGGGACAACAACCTCCCAAATGCATGCCAATCTCCAGCAATTATGAATACTCAAGTGCTCCAAGCATGGAAATACAGCCTCAGTTCCCTCCTCGCTTTCTACAACAGTTTTAAGCCGTGGGCACTCACTTATTATACAATATTTCAACTTGTTAATCGTGCCATTTCCAAACTCTGATAGACTGGTGATGTTGAGTTGATGATCTAAATAGAAAGCAGTGCATCGAGCCAACACTTGAAGAACAACATTTGGTATCTCCTCACTGTTGACAAATCTCAAGCATTGACCCAATACTGAACTATAATTCAGCTTTACGGTTGGTGGGACTCGTAGTGCATTAAACTTGACATCATGGCCAACAATAAGTTTAAACTCTGTTAGTCTTTCTTCCTTCTATGATATGATTTCTTGGAGGAACAGCTCAAGAAACTTCACTTGTGGGAAATAAAAGGAAAGAGAACTCAAGTTTTTTAATTTACTCACTTCTTTGATGATAAACTCAACACTCTTTTGCCACTAAATATCTCATAGGTATACACTTATGCGGAGTGTTTCCAATGCTTCAAGTCTAGAAAGGAATGGGATTGGCCACTTATCATGCTCACTATAGGTGCTAGATCTATACAAGGATACTTCCAAGTGGCTTAGAGATTCTAGCTCCGCAATCTTTGCTGGTAATTCAATGATCTCTATGCCCCTGAGATCTAGTACCTGAAGAGTTTAAGGGATCTAACTTCAGAGGGGAGCTTGACTATGTGTTCACAATCACGGAGAATAAGTGTTTCTAGCTTGGAAAGTCTTGAAATCAACTTTGGCAAGTATTTGATACCGGTCTTGGATAGGTTCAGAACTGCAAGGCAAGGCATGTTGTCAAAGAAAAGATCTGGTAACACTCTAAGATGATTGTTCCTTTGTAGAAACAACATCTCGAGCGTAGGAAAATTTGGTTTTTCAGGTAGAATGGACAGCTCATTATCAATCAGAAACATCATCTTGGCTTTTTTCCATGCTTCCTCAATTAGCAGCTCAGTTAGGCGTGCAACAACTCTCCACAAGAATCGATAATGATCATCAATAAATAATTTAGTGGATAATGATCTTTCTTCTCGCTTCAATTGCTTTGAATAAGCTGGCAGCAAAAACTAGCGGCCACTGTTGTCTAATGACAAGATCCCCAATGCTAAGTCTCTCATCACATAAGGCATTCTGATGGAGAGACCATCTTCAACTGTTTTCAACAATAAAGTATGTTGAAGAGGTTCGAAAATATCATGCCCCCTATCATATGGCTTTGACCAAGTTTCAGCAATTAGATCTTCTCTGATGCAGTATTCAATAAATTTTCTAGTATCGATCTCTTGATCTTCTGAGAACAAGGCACAATAAAGGAAATAGCTCTTTAGGCTACGAGAATTGAGGCGATCGAAACTAAATTTTAATAGCTGAATTAGGTCATCCATACAAGATGTGACATCTCTACCAGGCACCAAAAATTCATTAAATGCATCCTCCCATACGACAACATTTTCTTCATCAGAAAGGGCTCTCCCAGTAGCAATAATCAACAAAGGCAGACCGTAACAGCCTTCTACTATACCTCGAGCAAAGTGGTGGATATTTGGCAAGTCATCTATGCCTCCCACCTGATCATGGAACAGTTTCTAGGCCTCTTCTCTAGAGACAGGTTCAATCTCGACCACTTTAGTCACCTCCATATCATAACAAACCTTCAATTCTCTAGTTGCAAGTACCATCATGCCACCATTTTCTAGGCTAATATTAGGAATGCCCAAGTTTGTTAGATCAATCATTTCCCAAACATCATCCAGTAAAAGCAAAAGCCTTTTGCCTTCTAAAATTTGAAATGGTATAGCATCAGAAGAGGCAGGAAGCTACTGCTTGATTTGATCTTGTATCTTGTTTGGGGTCTAGAACTTTGAGACTGTTACGGAAATGATGAAATCAAACTCCCCTTTAATTTTGGGATTACTGACCAATTTCTCTCAGCACACTAGACTTGCCTATCCCACAAACTCCATGAAGAGCGATTCTTGCGTGAGTGGCCATGCATTCCAAGATCTTTAATACACTCTGCTCAATGGTTGTCATTGTGCCTTCGGTGGAAGATAATACAGACGTTGAAGCAGCCTTTCTTAACAGATAGACATGGCTTGTTGATTTAATGGTTGTCATTGTGGCTACAACTACTCCTGTTTCATAATCTTCGGAGGAAGGAACTATAGCAACCGGTTCCATAGTATCTATATCACTTGGTATGGATAATAAAGATATTGAAGCAGCCTCTCTTGATAGATGGACATGATCTGTCGATTCAATGGTTGTCATTGCGGCTGAGGCTACTCTTGTATCATTATCTTTGGCGAAAGGAATTATAGCAACTGGTTTCGCATCTTCATCACTTGGCATTAATAATGCAGATGTTGAGGCAGCCTCTCTTGACAAACGAGAATGATCTTGACAATTCAATGGTTGTCATTGTGGCTGAGGCTACTTCTGTTTCATCATGTTTGGAGGAATGAATTATAGCAACCGGTTCCACTACATCTATATTACTAGGGTGGATAATGCAGACGTGGAAGCAGCTTCTCTTGACAGACGAGCATGGTCTGTCAATTCAAGAACCTCAACTTCTTTTTGAGCAGTCTCATGTTCTATTTCATGACTTGACGATGTCCCTTGACTTTCAGCATCAGATATGGGATGTGGCATGTCCAATTCTAACGTAACTCCCGAAATCACCTCAGTTTTTTCATTTGGTATTGCTTTCTCATCTATAGCGTCTTCTCGTTGTGTGCTTGATGCTTCGACAGCTTCTACTTGTGGCTTACCTTTGCTTTCAGTTTCATCCGTCCAAATTGTGAACTTCAAAGTGAAAAAGAGAGGCACAATCAATATATATTTTTTAACAGATGACAAAAAGGACCAATGAGCTTATTCATTATGATTTGATTAATCTCTAATCAATTAACATTTAAAACACACACATTCTTTTTTTTTATAAATCATTGTTTTACTTACCTGTCATTTGTGCAAATGTGAAACCGTGGCATTAAGATCTTGGCTCCATATCCTAGCAATTGTACCTTGTTTGGATGTCTTTACATACTGCAATTTGGGAGCAGAGACAAGGCGACTAAAGATCTCAAGTTTGGGGCATTGATTCACTATTACTTCTTCCAGATTTAGAGATCAATAATAGTGTCGTCAATGTACAATCCTCAGAGCTGTGGAAGATTTTCCATCCTTAATGAGGGAATAAAATCTTTCCGTGCTTTTTCTGTGCTTCCATAATTTCCGCCATGCTCTTACAATCAATTATTTCAAGACAAACAACCCCAGAGTGTGATTATAAAATCATTTAAACGATCACAACTTTCAATAATCAAGCTTCCCAAATTCTTGTTGGAACATTTTCAAATATTTATAGTGTTCCAATAACTATAAATGAATGGGTGTAATTAATCAAAAGATTATATTGTTTGATTTTTTGAAAAAAAATTATAACTATTTAAATAATTTTATTTGAATAGTTATAATTAAATAAATAATTATGTGTTTATTTTAAAGACATTATTATTCAGAAAGACAACTGTTGATGAAAGATGTCTCTATGAAGAAACATGAAAATTCCTATAAATAGGAATGAAATTTCATTTGGAAATCATACTAACAAATTCTAATATTCTTTCTTTCTTTCCTTCATTTTCTAATATATTAGATTATTCTATAAAGTATTACTGCAAAAATCTTTTATAAAAATTGAGTTCCTTGTCATACATTGCTCAGTGAGTAGTGGGCTATTCTTATCAGTGCAAAACGTAAATAGCCATTGGCTTAATTGTATCCTCGAGGTTAATTTGCTTGAAACTCGCTTGCACACCGAAGATAGGTGGGGGCGAATATAACCTTAAAGATAGTGACTTTATACACGCCTTGGAGCCTTGTCCTATTTCTTTTTCTGTTCGAGTTCCTTTCTTGTGTTCGAGATTTTCCTCATCGGAGATTTGTACTAACATTTTTAAGGTTATATTTCATGATGACTACCACAACTCATGAAAGTGGAACACTAAGGGAGTTGGCTTCCAATTTTGTCAAACTTGATCGGTTTGATGGTGGCAATTTTCGACAATGGCAGAAAAAGATGCACTTCCTATTATCAACTTTGAAGATTGCTTATGTTTTGGATACTCCAAGACCTGACGAGACTGAAAACGAATTTATTGCTGCAACCCGAGAAAGACAAAAATGAGACAATGCTGATTACATGTGCATGGGCCACATATTGAATGGTTTATCTGATGGTTTGTTCGACACCTACCAAAACGAGGTCACCGCTAAAGAATTATGGGACAAATTGGAGACAAGA
The DNA here is from genome assembly GCA_025698465.1 of Gossypium longicalyx. Lineage (NCBI taxonomy): Eukaryota > Viridiplantae > Streptophyta > Magnoliopsida > Malvales > Malvaceae > Gossypium > Gossypium longicalyx. The sequence continues at coordinate 67,614,832 of CM047004.1, read as the reverse complement.
TACATGACCGAGGATGTTACAAGTAAGAAATTTCTTGTCAGTCGTTTCAATAATTATCAAATGGTTGATGGTCGTTCTGTTATGGAACAATTCCGTGATATTGGAAAGATGCAGAATCAATTCAAGCAATATGATATGAAAATGGATGAAATGATTGTTGTATCTTCCATAATAGACAAATTTCCTCAATCTTGGAAAGACTTTAAAAGAAGTCTAAAACATAAGAAAGAGGAAATATCTCTTGAGGTTTTGGCAAATCATCTTCATATTGAAGAAGAATATCGAAAGCAAGATCAGAATCTAAATTCTGAAAATGCCAAAGTGCATGTTACGGAGGAAGTACAGACTACTAAACCATTCAAGAGAAAGTTCAAATAGACTGATAGAGCACCTAAGTTCAAAAAGAAACAAAAGGGCTCATGCTATCATTGTGGTAAGCCGGGACATTTCAAGAATGAATGTCAATTTTTAAAGAAGAAATAATCTTCTAAGGCTGGTAATAACGAAAAGTTCATTGCAATGATATCTGAAATTAATATGGCTCAAGATGATAATACATGGTGGATTGATACCAGAGCAACCAAACATGTGTGCAAAGACAAAAGCATGTTCACAAAGTTCACACAATGTGAAAATGACAATGTCTTGTACATGGGAAATTCTTCCACCGCAGCAATCAAAGGTAAAGGGTCTGTTGAACTACAATTCACTTCTGGTAAGGTTTTAACCTTAAATGATGTATATTATGTACCAGAAGTTAGAAAGAATTTTGTGTCTGGAAGTCTGTTAAATAAGTTTGGTTTCAAACTTGTTTTTGAGGCAGATAAGTTTATTTTGTCTAAGGGAGAAATTTTTGTAGGGAAAGGGTATATGTATGAGAGTATGTTCAAACTAAATATTATTAATAAGAATAAAAATACTATTTCTGCTTATATGATTGAGTCTTTTTATTTATGGCATTATAGATTAGGTCATTTGAATTATAGGAAATTGAATGACATGTATAAGTTAGATTTAATTCTTGTTTTTAATAATAATATTAGAAAATGCAATACATGTATTGTAATATCCTGATTTTGGGCCTAGTCGGAATAGTGGTTTTGTGACCACAAAATCCAAGATAGAAATAATTATTTTATAATTATTTTGATGTTCATGATATGATTGCATGATTGTGTGAAAATTTCGTGATGAAATCCTATGCCTAAAGTGCTTAAATTGAAATTAGGGACTAAATCGAATAATTTGCAAAACTTGCATTCTAGAAGTTTCTAGTATGAAATTGTTTTGAAATATTAATTAGGAGGTCTTAAATAGAAATTTTACCAATTTCTAAGTTTATGGACAAAAATTGGACATGGATGGAATTTTTAGAAAGTTTAGTAGTAAGGGCATTTTGGTCATTTAAGGGTAAAATGAATTAAAATACAAAATTAAAAGCCAATTTTGCTCATCTTCTTCACCATGGCCGAATATAGCAAGGAGAAACCATGGCTAGGGTTTTTCAAGCTTCCAAGCTCGATTGTAAGTCCATTCTAGCCCCGTTTTTCAAGTTCTTTACATTTTTGGAGTCCCGATAGCTCGATTTAGCTTATGCTAGCAATAATTTAACCTAGGGTTTATATTTGGAAAAATACCCATAGGTGAAATTTGTGTATTTTGGTGTTTTATGATAGAATATGAGGTTTTAAATTATGTTAGACAGCTTGTGCTACTCGGCTTTAAGTGAAAACGAGCAAAAGGGCTTAATCGGTAAAAATACCTAATAGTCATAAGTACATGTTAGAGTGAGAATTTGATGTTGCCATAGAAGGGAAAAATGATCAGCATGTCATAAAACATAAGAAAATAGGCTGAAGTTTAATTTACGAGCTTTGGGGCAAAAGTGTAAATATGCAAAAGTTTAGGGGCAAAATTGTAAATTTTCAAAATATGATTTTGGGTCAATTTGAATAATGTGAGTCCTAATTAGACTATATTTTAAATGATAGAGCAAGGAAAACTGAAATTCGGGCTAAAATGGGAAAAATACCAAGTTGTGGACGAAATGGTAAAAGTAGCCATTTTCGCATACTAGGTAAGTTCATATGTAAACTTTGGTAACATAGTTATTATTTTAAATGTTTTTATGTTATTTAAATGATATGATAATTATTATGAAATATTATACTCGTGATAATTGTTTGATAATATGTCAAATTATGTGATATACTTGGAAAATGTGAAATACTACCGAGTATCGGTATCGGTATTCCGTAGAAGATGGTTGAGACACATGATTGGGAAAAAGGTCCCGTTGAACCTTAGGAATGGATTAGGATACAAGTGACATGTCACTGGGATATTTGGGCATCCGAACTCATTGAGTTGAGTCCGAGTTCACTTATGGATGCGAATGTCCGAACTCGTTGAGTTGAGTCCGAGTTCGTGAAATGTAACTAGGCATCCGAGCTCGTTGAGTTGAGTCCGAGTTCACTTATGGATGCGAACGCCCGATCTCGTTGAGTTGAGTCCGAGTTCGCTTATGGGCGGGTTACATAGTAGCTTGGCTACATATGTGGCACTTATGTGCAAACTTTCCATGTATCCGAATTATATTCCGATGTGTTCAACGGGTAAAGTTCTACTCAAATGGAGGAATACTCAAGATGAAAGGGACGTATTGGTAAGTGTTGTGAAATGGATACTTTGAACAGGTATGTACTTAACCCTCGGGTTGAAAAATCGATATAACAACAATATGGTAAGATGATAAATGAAAATATGATATGAATGTCTTGGTGATGATTGTGCAAATGATGTTTTATGTTTGCTTATATGGTTATGTTACTTGTTATTTGCATGTGAACTTACTAAGCATTTATGCTTACTCCCTCCTTTTCATTCCTTATAGTGTTGACAAGCCAGCTCGAAAATCGGGAACGGTCGGAGGCACGCTCACACTATCCGTATACCATCTTGGCATAATGGCTTGTATATTTTGAGTATGGCATGTATAGCATTATAATCATTTTGTATATATGGTCTTATGATATGGTTATTGAGTAGTATAAAAATTCTTGGTAATGATTAGCCATTGGAATGGCTAATTATGATCATATTTGGTGTTATGTATGTCAAATTGCTAGTTAATCCATGGAAACCATGAAATAGGTAAAATTTACCATAAAATAGATTCAGACAGCAGTAGTGACGTGAATTTGAAAAATCATTAAAAATATTAGAGATATAATTAGATGATGAATAAAATATGAAATTGAAGAATTATGAGTCTATTTTCATATGGAAGAAACAAAACAGGTATATGAGTTATATTTTATGAGATGTTTAAATTTTTGTGAAACAGGGCCAGAGCGATTTCTGGATCCCCTGTTCTGATTTTGGAAATTCACCATAAATTGTATAAAAATAATTAGAAGTCATACTTTATATGTATAGATTTCTTATTGAGTATAGTTTTAAGAGAAACAAACTTCATAGTCATTTAAATTCTGTACAGAGAGATAACTGATTCGTAATACACAGAGGTCAGAGCAGCCGAACCCTGAAACATGGGAGATTTTAACTAATAAACTGTACTAATTGGCCCAGCCAAAAATTCTAGAAAAAAATTAGTAAATAGATATATGAGTCTAGTTTCAGGAAAAATTTACGGAATTGGATTTTGAGTTTCAAAACTAGAGATATGAATTTTTAAGAAACTGTGATGCAGATTGCTAATTTGACTGGAAATTTTAAAAATTAAATTGTTTGAGCTGTTTAAGCAATGAATTAAGTCTGTTAACACCTCGTGTTCGACTCTGGAAATGGTCTCGGGTACGGGGCATTACATGTATGTTGACTAAAATGACAAGAAACCCTTTCCCTAAGGTTAAAAGAAATACAAAATTGCTTGATTTGATACATAGTGATTTATGTGACATGCATAATACTCCTACATTAGGTGGAAAGAAATATTTTGTTACTTTTATTGATGATTGTTCTAGATATTGTTATGTATATTTATTGCATTCAAAAGATGAAGCACTTGATAAATTTAAAGTTTATAAATCTGAAGTTGAACTTCAGTGTGAATCATTTATCAAGTGCTTAAAATCGGATAGAGGTGGAGAATACTATAATCCAAGTTATTTTGGTTCCACTGGGATTATCCATCAAGTTTCAGCCCCCTACACACCACAACAAAATGGTATGGTGTAGCTGAAAGGAAAAATAGAGTCTTGACTGAAATGGTAAATTCAATGTTATCATATTCAAGTCTTGGACAAGGTTTTTGGGGAGAAGCTGTTCTAACAGCTTGTCATATATTGAATAGAGTTCCTAATAAGGAAACTAAAATAACCCCCTATGAACAATGGAAAAAAAGGAAACCAAACCTTAATTATTTGAAAGTTTGGGGTTGCAGAGCTATTGTCAAAGTTCCAACAACTAAACGTAAAAAGTTAGGTGAAAGAGGAATTTAATGCATATTTATAGGATATGCACATAATAGCAAGGCATATAGGTTCATGGTAATTGAACCAAATGATTCAATTTCAATTAATACTGTTATTGAATCAAGAGATACTATTTTTGATGAAAATAGATTTAATTCTATATCAAGACAATTACAGCCATAACAATTGATTCATTCTTCAAATGAGAATGACATTGCATTGGAACAAATTGATAATAATGATGAATCTTGTCAATAATTAAGAAGAAGTAAGAGGATTAAAAATGTCAAGAATTTTAGACCAGATTTCATTATGTTTCTTGTAGAAGGAAAAGGTGAAAGTATATGCAATAAGATACCTTATTGCTATAATACAGAATCTGATCCTATTACATTTGAAGAGGCAATGAAATCTCAAGACTCTACTTTTTGGAAAGAAGCAATAAATGATGAAATAGATTCAATAATGGGAAATCAAACTTGGATCTTAGTTGATCTTCCACTGGGTTCCAAACCAATAGGTTGTAAATGGATCTTCAAAAAGAAAATGAAGGTCGATGGAACCATTGATAAGTTTAAAGCAAGGTTGGTAGCCAAAAGTTTTACACAAAAACAAGGTATTGATTACTTTGATACCTATGCTCCAGTAGCAAGAATTGCTACAATTAGACTCTTAATATCACTTACCTCTATATATAATTTGGTTGTTCACCAAATGGATGTTAAAACTGCATTTTTAAATGGTAAATTGGAAAAGGAAGTGTACATGGAACAACCAGAAGGATTTGTTGTTCCAGGACAAGAACATAAGGTTTGTAAGCTTGTTAAATCTTTATATGGACTTAAACAAGCACCAAAACAGTGACACCAAAAGTTTGACAATGTTGTTTTAGCTAATGGTTATAAAATAAATGAATCCGATAAGTGTATATATAGCAAATTTGAAAATGGAAAAGGTGTCATAATTTGCTTATATGTAGATGACATGCTCATTTTTGGCATGGATTTGGAACAAATAGAAAACACAAAGAAATTCTTGTCAAACAACTTTGCTATGAAGGATATGGGTGTAGCAGATGTTATTCTTGGGATTAAAATAACCCGAGATGAAAGCACTATATCTTTATCACAATCACATTACATTGAAAAAGTGCTTAAAAAGTTTGATCTTTTCAACTGTATACCTGCATCTACACCCATGGATCCTCAAATAAAATTAGTATCTATTGCTGGTAGGAAAATTGATCAATTAAAATATGCAAGTCTAATTGGTTGTCTTATGTACATAATGACTTGTACAAGACCAAATATTGCATATGCTGTTGGGAAATTGAGTAGGTACACAAGTAATCCAAGTAGCTTGCATTGGCAAGCTTTGAATAGAGTACTTAGGTACTTAAAGAAAACTATTAACTATGGATTGTGTTATAATGGATATCCTATAGTTTTAGAAGGGTATTCAGATGCTAGTTGGATTACAAGTTTGGAAGATCATGCATCTACTAGTGGATGAATTTTCATTCTTGGTGGAGGAGCCATTTCTTGGGGTTCTAAGAAACAAACATGTATTACTGATTCCACCATGGCAGAAAAATTTATTGTATTAGTCGTTGCATCTAAAGAAGCAGAATGGTTAAGAAATTTGCTTTATGATGTACCTTTATGGCCTAAGCCAATTTCACCTATTTCTATCCGTTATGATAGTGAGGCTACTCTAGCAAAGGCATATAGCCAAGTATATAATGGAAAGTCTAGACACATTGGATTAAGACATAGTTATGTCCGACAATTAATTTTTGATGGAGTGATCACTATTAATTATGTGAGGTCAAGTGAAAATTTGGCGAATCCTTTGACAAAAAGTCTTGCTAGAGATACAGTAAAAAGGACCTCAAAAGGGATGGGACTCAAGCCCATTAATTAGAGTCACCCATGATGGAAACTCGACTCAATGCTTGGTTTAACATCAAGTCTTGAGTTCAATGAGACAAAGTACATCATTAGTATGTGACTGTTAGCACTGTAAATGAATCCATCCTAAGATTAAAGTGCTAGGTACCCGCAATGATAAGGGAAGGATGAGTAATGTACTCTTAATGGACCCATAACATAAATATGTTAGAGTGTTATAATTACGGGAACACTCTTGATGGGATCTACCTATGTGAGTGGAAGTATGGCCGCTTTTAGGAGCTCAAGGGCTTGGTTCTGATAGCACTCATGAAAAGAGGGCACAGACACATGGCCATAATAGTGTCCCTAGATATCATGCATTGACCGACGTTGAAATCATTTTGTGAGATGTGTTCGGTTAATCAAATGAAATAGTTGGTTCAAAGCTTAGTCTACCATGCAATTTCGATTAACTTTAACATGTTTTCACTAAGTAAAGGTTCAATCGTAAGATACCTTCATTTATGCAAATTGATTTCCAAGAATATCAAAATCTAAAATATTTTGAAAATGGGGGGAGATTGTTGGAACATTTTCAAATATTTATAGTGTTCCAATAACTATAAATGAATGGGTGTAATTAATCAAAAGATTATATTGTTTGATTTTTTGAAAAAGAATTATAACTATTTAAATAATTTTATTTGAATAGTTATAATTAAATGGATAATTATGTGTTCATTTTAAAGACATTATTATTCAGAAAGACACCTATTGATGAAAGATGTCTCTATGAAGAGACATGAAAATTCCTATAAATAGGAATAAGATTTCATTTGGAAATGATACCAACAAATTCTAATATTCTTTCTTTCTTTCCTTCATTTTCTAATATATTACATTATTCTATAAAGTATTACTGCAGAAATCCTTTATAGAAATTGAGTTCCTTGTCATACATTGCTCAGTGTGTAGTGGGCTATTCTCGTCAGTGCAAAACGCAAATAGCCATTGGCTTCATTGTATCCTCAAGGTAAATTTGCTTGAAACTCGTTTGCACACTGAAGATAGGTGGGGGCGAATATAACCTTAAATATAGTGGCTTTATACACGCCTTGGAGCCTTGTCCTATTTCTTCTTCTATTCGAGTTTCGTTCGTGTGTTCGAGATTTTCCTCACCTGAGATTTGTACTAACAATTCTGACCGCACCAACATCAGGCTGCAAGTTAATGATAGTGCCATATATTTTCCTATATTATACAATTTCATGTCTTCCAAGCGGGGGAACATAACCTGCACGCACACAACCTGTTTTATAACCTAATCCTTACAAACATAAAACTAATAAAAAATCATAATCAATGATAAATATAAAAATAATACATAATTTGATGAAAGCTTATGTATGAAATTGAGATTTACCATTAATAATAATAATAGCTTTTTATACTGGGGACTGTGAGATAACCTTGTGAAAAACAAGTTTTTTTTTATAAGAAAAATGTTATGATTTAGAAAGACAACTCAAGTTAAAAAAATAGATATCCAGTATGCAATTGTTTTAAAATCTAGTTTAAACTCACATGCACTGCATGGGAAGATATTATAATATATGATTTAATAATTAACGAATCAATAGAAATATTAAAAAAAATGTAATTAATGTTAATATTATTTAATAAAATAAAATAATTTATATAGTTTATAAAATTTTAATCACCTCATGTCAAAACAATTTTATCTTTTTAAGTAAGACTTAAATGAAAAATAATTAGCACTAAACTATAATATTTTTCGAGTACTTAAATTAATTTTTTTTTTTCAAAAGTGATGCCCAAACCATGAGTTCCTCGCACAAAATTATCCAACCGTTACCTCCCATTAAAAAAATTCTAAATATTGAATAAAATTTTAATTGAAATATAATTTAATATTATCCTCCCTCTTTTTTTCTTTTCTTCTTCAACATCTCCCATTGTTCAACAAGAAGGGGATATCCATGAATCTCCAAAAATTAGAAAGGTAGTCCAGAGATCTTAGAAGAAAGAGAGTAAAATTTGACTCATCAAGATGCATATACATTTGGTTTTTTTTTTTTTTTTAAATTAGGATAATATGATCTATTGTGCATGAGAGAGAGCAATTTGCAGAGGAAGTTATTGTGCATGTTCAACAAGATAAAGGAATAATTTGCAGGACTAAGCATTTAAGCTTATCCCGTTTACTAGTTGATCTCAGTATATATTGCTATATTGCGCCTTTATGGATGTATGAAGCACAAATCCAAGAACACCAATTGAATTGCTATTCATATTGTTTTGGGTTTTGAGAGAAATGGGGTTAGTTCAATTTGATATTTTTAGTTTCTTTTTTTCTGAAATTTTTTTTCGGTTTCATCTATTTTCAAAACTCTATGAAATTTGATATAGCTTTTATGTGAAAGATTTCAAAGAAATGAACTTTTTTTTTTTTTGATTATGGGTTTTCTCAGTTTAGTAAAAAAGTATTGGATTTATTAGTTTGGTCAATCTTTTGTTTTCATACTTGAATTTTGAGAACTGTTGAAACAAGCAAGGGATTTTGTTTAGCAACTTGATTTGTCTACTGAAGTCAAAAAATCATTTTGTCACAGGAAAAATTTGGTGTTTGGTTCTCAAGAAAACCTGAGAAATAGTAAGAAAAAAAATGGCTAGAAAATAGAAAGCAGATGAAGAAAGAAATTAATAAAATAAATAAATAACAAAAAATTATCTTTATAATTTTATTTTAGTTATAAATGTAATTACATATACTTTAATTTAATTTAAACTTTTTCTTTAAAAAAGTGCACATGTCATGATATAATTGGTTCAGAGTTTTCTTTAAACGGAAGTAACAGATTGGGTTAATAAGTGTAACAAAGTTATAGTTTAGGGTACTACTTTTGACAAAAGAAAAAAGTTTAAGTACTTAAATAGGAAAATAATATAGTTTAGGGGCCAATTTTATTTATTTATTTAAGCCTTATGTAAAACAATAACTATGCTATCATTTCAAAGATTAAAAGATCTATATTCAAATAGATAATTGAAATTAAAAAAAAAAAAGCTGATGTATAATAATGATGCATGCAAATATAAAAATTAAATTAATGTTTATGATATATAAGATTTATTTATAATTTATTAACCAATTAAAATAATTAAGTACAAATAAATAATGTGTAAATTACTTGATTATAAAATATATAATTTCATAATAAGTAAAAAAAAAAACTTATTATTATTATAGATTATTATTACAATTTTCCTACAAAAACCACTAAGTTAATTATAGATATAATTATAATGAATCATCATTCTCATATTTTTTACAAAAAAAAAAAAAAACTTAGATCAAGAATATAGAAAGCATTGCAAATGTTGGAATTCAAATACCATATCCACAAGATTCTACCTTTTAATGTAGATATATGAACCAAATAAATTAAGTTTGAATTTTTATTACATATTAAATAATACTTTTAATTAGTATTATATTACTAATAGTTTAGCTATCACTTCTCGTTTATAAAATTTTATGTTTGGATTGATTATATAAACATTTTAATTTTTTATAGTTATTTCTAATTATCGTAACATAAAATTATATACCATGATAAACAACAATCTTTCATAAATAATTTACCAACTCTAATTCATAAATAAATTCATTAAAATTAGGATAAATTGCAGAGCCTCTAGTAGATCTTTTTCTTTACATCTTCTATCAAACAACAATTAAAGTCTCTATCTCACCACATATTTTTCTGGTTATCAGTCTCATACAATGCAGATGCATTGGCCATCACCATTGCTTTTGAAAAGCGTTTTTAATCTCTAATATCTCATCCAACAGTGATTTTGCTGACCAATCTCACAAAATGCATGCAAATAGGCCATCACAAGTTGGAATTTTCTTGCATCCACCGCCCTTTAATAATCAACCATACTTAACAATATTAAATCAATTATAAACTTGTTTTTATCCCGTTTGATTATAAATCCCCTATCTCTACAAATTCTCATAGAAAAAATGAACTCAAAATTCTCATCAACCCAAACCCTTGTATTTTTTTATTCTCATTCTCCATTAGGAATAGATCAAGAGAAGAAAAAAACCATCTTCATGAAACATTTAACTTAATTTCACTAATTATATTTTTAATGTTGAATGAGAGTATTTCATGGTTTTTCTATCCAACACTAAAATATTAGCTTTGAAAAAATAATATGGAGAGACCCACAAAATAGTCACTTCCTATACAGCCACTCTTAAACGTCCTCCTTGATCATTTCTCCATTCCTTTGAGCATAACCAACGGATCCTTGCACATCATTTCTTGCATCTATTAGCTCCTTAAGTTGAGCTTTAAGATTTTGCACCCGCTTCTTAAAGTTGAATGGTGCTAAGAACTGAAAAGGGGTATTATACACAAAGTCCTTGCTTTATTCAAATTTCTTAAGAATTGGGTTACTTTGATCATGGACTGCATTGCCTCTACAATGTCTATTGTGGTCAATGGTTAACGGTTACAAGGCTTTGAGCAGACTAGGGGAATCTGTCTAGGGATCCCATTGTTTTCCTACATCTTTATCCTTTGTATGCAATACCTCACTCTTAGTATTGAGGATGCTTGCGACAGGAAGCATTGGAATCCTATTAGGGCCTCCAAAAATGGTTTGTGAATGGCATTATCCTCTTCCCTAAAGTGGATAAGAAGTCCATTCAAGCCATTAAGAGTGTTTTGGAAAATTTCACCAAGGAATCTGGGCATAGTGTCAACGACACTAAAGCTAGAGTTATTTTTTCTCCACTAACACTAGGGTTTCGAATTGTAGGATGGTGCCCCAAAAGTTAAATTTGCAATAAACAAATGACTTGGGATGCTCTCTAGGTTTTACAATCCACAATAAAAGAGTTGCCAAAACAAGGCTATGGCTTCAGTGGCGAGAGAGTTTGTTCTAGACTTAGTTGGAAAGCTAGTTCATTGTCCCCTACAAGTCAGTCAACCTTGATCCAAGTCACCACCTCTGTGGTCCTTACTTATTTCCTTCAATGAAACTTAGTTCTAGTTACCATTTGCAAGGAATTGCATCCTATTAACAGAAACTTTGTTAGGGGAAGGGAGGGGATGAGAACAAGAGGAAGCTCTGTATGACGAAGTGGGAGATTCTCATTAAGAGAGTGATCGTGGTTTGGGCATCAGGGTGACTTTTGAACAGAAAAAAGCTTGGATCATGAAGTTAAGATAGCAACTTATGATGGAGAGGGACAAGCTTTGGTTGAGGGTACTCATGTCTAAACATGTTGATAATGTGGGTACTCTTAAACGTGCTACCAATGTTCCCACCACTTGGAGATCTCTGAGGAAGATTAGTAATTACCTTGAAAAAGGTATTAAGTGGAGACTGCATGTAGGACAATTAAATTTTGGTCTGAGGTTAGGAATAAGGGCTATTAGGAGCCTTATTGAGGACCTTTTGGAGAGGGAACAACAGTAATTGGATATAGACCAACTCCTATTTTCATCGCTCAATGTTACGTGGACCAATCTGTCTTCCATAGTAAACTCCTTTTCGTCAGAACCTTACTGCTCCAAGTCAGCCACCTCAGGCTTTCATCTCTTAAAACTTATACTGCTTTCAGAGGAAATAGAAAAGGTTTTTCCTGGGCCAGATTGAGGTACATCGGAAGCTGCAATCCATACGGAATGATCTTAAATCTACAAGAAGGATGCGAGATCTACATGACGGGTTCCAGGCATGCACTACATCAGTGACCCTATTGCAGGGCTCGCACTACGTCACGCATAGGACAATCCCAAGGGTGGTTTTAACGTTTAATGTATTAGTTTTCTTATGCTTTTGCTATGTTACCCCCCCCCCCCCCCACAAAAAAAAAAAAAAAAAGCAAAGGTGAAGAAGATCTTAACCATGCAGAGGTTAAATATGAAAGGAACCAATCCAATGGGAATTCTCTATCCATCTTTTTACCCTCGATATTGTTAACGCTTTCCTAAATACCTTGGTGTCCATTTCTCATGTTGGTATGGATACTATTATTTGGGGCCTACCTTGAATGGGCAATTTTCCTTTGCTAGCGATTATCATCTTGTGCTTGGACAAGATTAAATAAATAAAACACAATGTGCAATGCATAAAATAATGAGTTAATGGAAACTAGGTGTGTGAAGAGAATTATACAATAAATATATTTATAAAAAAATCGATATAAAAAATCAATTAGGATTTAGTTGAAATGGTAAGGTAGAGATGTTGAAGACTTCAATGTTTTTTAAGTTCAAATCTCATTTTGTGTATTTCTTCTAAATATAAAAGATAAAAACAATTTAAAAAAGATATAATTTACTTTGTAAATAAGTGATATTTTAATCATTACCCAATTTAATTGATTTTTGACTGGCTCATGATACCAACTTAATTAAGAATTTAATATATAATATTGATTCATGCAATAAAAGTTACTTATATATAATCCAGTATAATCTATTATATACAATAATTCTTATTTTTATTCTGTAAAAAAGAAATTCTTATTTTTAATTACATTTAAATTTATAATACCTACTAATTATTTTCTTCAATTTAGTAACTATAACTTAAAAACATCATTTTTTTTCCTCATAAAAAAGTGAATCACAGATTTTTTTAATTATGATTAGGAAATCTTTTATTAGGCATTAGAATTATCAAACTAATTAGTATATTTTAATTACCCTTATTATTTTAGAATAAATACACAAACAATTGAACAATGAAACTTAGACTGAATAAAAAAATCATACTAAATAAATCAGGTAAAATTAAAAATAAATAACTTCTAACATCTTAAAATAAAATATCAAGAAAATTAAAAAAAGAAGAAGTTCTAAATCTTTTCTAAAAAAATCAAAACCAAAACCCAAATCGAAGCTGGAATCCGAAACCAACCCAAAAATACAAGTTATCTTTTTTTTTTTTTTTTTTTTTGTGTGTTTCTCAGCAAAAAAACAAGTTATCTTTTATGTATTTTCTAAAAAGAACAAGAAGAGCAAAGCAAAAGACCATAAGGAATCGACTTCAATCTTAATAATGATCCAGAACGACGTTCAGTATCTACAAATATGGTGACAAAATTCAAAACAGAGTGATAAATTTAGAGAGGACGGTCACCTATAACCTATAATTATTTCATTACAATTAATAAATTAAAATATAAAATTGGACAAAGATAAGTAAAATATGATGTAAAACTTACAGATGGATTTCTCTTAGGAGAGGAAGCAATTTCAATAGCCTGCAGCATTTTTTTTTTTTGAGTTATCGAAATTAGAATAGAATTGTGGAACCAAATAAAAAATAAAGAGTAAACTATAAAAATAGTCACTTTTGTTTGTTTCAGGTTACATTTTAGTCACTTATGTTTGAAATGTTATGTTTTAATCACTTATGTTATTATTTTGTTACGAAGTGATCACTCTTCCGTTAAGTTCTGTTATCTCCCTAACGGTAATTCTACGTTGAAGTTCAACTAGATTTTGAGTGTCAACTTGGATTTCCTAATGGGATGAGAATAGATTTTTTATTAAATAAATTTAATTAATTAAAAATTTTAAACCCTAAATATTAGTTAAAAAACTTTTCATCTCCCCTTTTTTTTTAGTTTTCTTTTTCAATTGACTAAAAAAGATATTATCATCAAAAATTTTTATTCACTACAAAAACAAAAGAGGATTTAATAGAGGGTCTGGGTATGTCTTCTTCACTAACAAATTTATGTTCTAAAACTTAAAATGAAGTTGTTGCCGACAAATAAGAAGATTGTAATTGTTTTTGTTCCTAATCATTGTATTTTCCAATTCTTCACGTTATTGAATAATTAGTTTCTCAATCCGATTTTTTCTAATCTGAATCGGCTTGTTTGTTCACAATCCCTTTGTGGGTATCCCTTTTTTCTGATCTGAAATTCTTTTAGTTGTTAATATTCGTATCAAGAATTTTAATTTAGGGTTTTCATTAAACAATAAAAAATCTAATCTTTTATTTTTCAGTATTGAATAAAAGAGATAGAGGAATGCTAAGAAGATATACCTGAACCTTCCATTGAATCAATCAGAGGAATGCAAAGAAGACATACCTAAACCCTCCATTGAATCCATCTTTATGAAGCAGTCAATTTGATTTCAACTATTTTGATCTTAATAATAGTTTTTCCAATCAAATGAAAAAAAAAATTGAAAAAAAGAAGAGACTGAAGAAAAATTAAAAAGAGGAGATGAACAGATTTTTTAAGTTAAGGTTTAAGTTTAAAAATTTTAATTAATTAAATTTTTAATTAAAAATCTATTTCATCCCATTTAGAAATTCAAGTTGGCATCTAAAATCTAGTTGGACTGTCACGTAAGATTACCATTAGAGAGATAACGGAACTTAACGGTAAAGTGATCACTTCGTAATAAAATAGTAACATAAGTGACTAAAACGTAACATTTGAAACATAAGTGACTAAAATGTAACTTGAGGCAAACAAAAATGACTATTTTTGTAGATTACCCAAAAAACAAATTGGCTACACAATAATAGAAGAAATGGATGAAGTTGAAAACTCGAAAAGTGATAACAATGGCCTATTCTACTAAAGGGGGGAAAATGAATTGAAAGCCTAAGCTTCTAATTGACGGTACCTGAGCCAATACGATAACGCTGTGGTGTGGAATTAGTTGGTAGTCAAGTGAAACGGCGTAACCTTTGGTATTTAGGAAGAGAGTGAAGAGGTAAGAATGGTGCAGAAAGCTAGCTAATCAGACTGCTTTCCTGGCTTGTAAGCAACAGATACTGGCAATATCGCTTTTTCAATAAATCTGAATTACCCTTCGTCACTCAATTTTTAAAGCTATTTCATATTAGTCACAAAGAAATGCTTGAAATTCATTACTCAAAAGTTGAATCCGTAATTTACTATACAGTGCACCCATATTTTATTATATTTATGCTTTCATTTTCATTTTTGTTACCTAAAAAAATTATTTTGTTTAAGTATTAAAGTAAAAAAAATAGAAACTAAAATAATATTTTAAAAATTGTCAAATTATGCTTGTTTATTTCATTGTCAAAATGTTAAATTTTTAAATATTAAAATCAATTAGATAAATTGTTGTCATTTTTTATCACTTAATAGTGTCCATTGATTTTCTATTATAATATTAAAATTAATTAAATTATTTTTTTTTTAAATTTAATTTTTTATTTTATATTTTCAAACTATCTTTAATGAAATCAACTCAAATAATTTATTTTTAATAGCTTACTTAATTTTGTTTGGAAAGGAGCCTAAAAACCTTTTTTCTCTACCGCAAGGGCAATTCTTCTCTAATTTGGTTTACTAGTGTTGCAGGTGCAATTAGGAATTTTTTTTTTGGTTAATTAAGGATTGGATCTTAGGTAATTAAGGCGTACAACTCTGGTTAATTGAGTATAGGAGTTTTATCTGGTCATTGTCGAATCATTATGATGGAGGACGATTTAGCAAATTTGAAAATTCATGATGGGGAGAAGGAGATTTGGGCGGTGGAACATGGATATTGTCTAGTGGGATGTTTATTGACAACAAGAATGGTAAACTTTCAGGCCATGAAGAATACTTTGGCTAACGTTTGGCACCCAATTGGAGGCGTGGTTATCTTAAATCTAGGGGAGAAAAGATTTTTATTTAAATTCTTTCATGAGGTGGACATTGACAGAGTGATAAAGGGGGCACCATGGACCTTTAATAACCACCTTGTAATGGCCCATTTTTAGTCAAATCGAAATAGTGGTTTCAAGACCACAAATTCAATGTTAAAATAATTATTTTATTATTTTTAGGTCTACGACATGATAATATGATTGTGTGAAAATTTCGTTAAGAAATTTTATCATTTGAGTGCCTAATTTGATAAAAAGGACTAAATCGTGTAAAGTGCAAAATTTAAGTTCTATGAGAAGAAAGTATCAAATTGCTATGGATTTTTAATATGTATAGCCTTAAATGGTAATTAAACTATTAATAATGGTAATGGACATTTATGGACATCATTAGTATGATTTATTTAAGGTTATATTAGTAAATTATTAAATAAAACTAAAATAAGTAAAATCAAAATCCAATTTTTTTCCATCTTCTTCCTATTGCCAATTTTTTAAGGAGATAATATCACCATTTTTGAGTTTGAGCATTCGGCTAGCTTTGGGAAGTGCATGTAAGTTCATTTTTGTTTCATTTTTAATGATTTCTATGTTTTTGAGATCGTTGTATCTTAATCTAGCTAACCTAGAGACTAATTTGCAAAACTGTTAAAAGTTTAGGGTTTTTCCATTGATGAATATAGGTGTATTTTGATGTTTGATGATAGAAAATGTATGCTTGTTGTTAGATAAACAACATTTGTAAAGTGATTTTTGGCAAAATTGACATTTAGGGATTTAATTGAGAAATGTTGAAATTTTGTGGTTAAATTTTGAAATAAATGAAAAATATGGGATGCTATGGACTTAATTGAAATTTGAATAGCATGAGTATAAGTTGAATTGCATGAATTTGTATTTTTATGAGCTAAGGACTAAATTGTAAAAATGTTGAAATATTAGGGGCAAAAGTGTAAAGTTCCCTTAATGTGTATTTTGGACTAAATTGAATATAATGATAATTAAATAATTTAATTTTGATTACATTTAGATCAATAAAAGTAAAATTTGAATTTAGATTGGGGGAAAAACAAGTTTTTGGACTAGTCGGTCCATTTCGTCGTTTTAGCGATCGAGGTAAGTTCGTATGTTAATATGTATTATTATTGTGTTTTAAATGCTTTAATATTGAATATATTGTGTATACGACATTGCGGATATGTTCAATGACGATTTGGTAACGAGAAATCCCGGTTGAACCATAGGAATAGATTAGGATAAGAATGTCATGTCATTAGAGATTATGTGATTTGGGTGCTGGTCCGTACGTCCTACCGATGGCTGAGTTATTTGGCATGTGTTGTGGATACTTGTCAGCTTGTGTGAGTAGACCCGTTGATAGCTCGAGAGTAAGCATTATATGTGATATGATATTGAGATAGCTTCGGCTATATATGTGGCACTTAGGGCACAAGATTCTCGAGTATCCAAAGTATTCCAAATGGTTCAACGGGTATATTGAAGATATGAAATGATGAGAAATAGATACATATCAGTACAGGTATGTACGGAAACTATATAAACATCAAAACTATGAAAGATATGAGTTCATGGTTAATTATGTAATTGAAATCATGTTACCATTGTTATTAAATGTTTAGTAGTATGATATGTTCATATTCTTGATTGGTAAATGAATGGTGAGTTTTGCTTATTATTTCATACGAGCTTACTAAGCTTTATAGCTTACATTGTTTATTTTTTCGTGTTTTATAGTGAAATTAAAGCTAGCTCGGATTCGGGAATCGTTGGAGACCTTATAACACTATCATGCTATCACTTTGGTACTTTTGAATCTATTTTTTTGGGATATATGGCATGTATAGGAGCTTTGGTCATTTTGATATATAGTTTGGTAATGAATTTAGCCATTTGAAGTGGCTTGTAAATGTTTAGTGTTTGGTTTTGCATATAGCCATGAGAGTTGGCTTATTTTGGTTGATTTGGTTGTGTATATATATGCAAATGGCTTTCGTATTGTGTTGATAATTGATATGCAAATGATTGTGGTAAATGATTGATATTTGAGAATTTGTATGCTTATGAGTTTAGGCAAAATGATGCATAATTGGAAGTGTCCATATTGATGATTTATGAAAGTGAGGTTTGGTATGAAATTAAATGGCATATTGTGGTATTTGTGTGGCTTGTATATGTTGGTATTGAAATGGCATGAATTAAGTTTATTTGTGATTGGATGAATGCCTATTTATGTCATGTTTGGTGCCATTTGGTTTGGTGTAGGTGTATGCAAATTTGGGTGGCAAAATGGCTTGGTAAATAGCCTATTTTTGTCCACACGGGCATATGTCTCAGCCGTGTGTGACACATAGTCAGGTGACATGGCCGTATGTCCCTTGGTATTTAATTAAAAGCCAAGTTAGTATGCTCCATACGGCCCAACACACGAGCGTGTGTCTTGGCCGTGTGGCATAAGTCAATATACCTTACTGGTTTGGCATGGCCTAGCACACGGCTTGGCATACAAGCGTGTGAGGCCATTTCAAAGGGCACATGGACTGGTCACACGGGCATGTGGTTGGCCGTGTGACCCAAGTCAGAGAGTTACACGAGGTCGAACACGAGCTGGGACACGACCATGTGATCCCATTTCGAATATCCACACGGCCTGTGACATGGGCGTGTCTTTGGCCGTGTGAGACACACAGTCGGGCCACACGGGCGTGTGTCCCCTCTAGTTTGAAAAATTTTCTAAGTTTTCCAACTTTTTTGAGTTATCAGTTTAGTCTCAAAGCACTGCTAATGCATATTTTGGGCATCGTAGGCTCGTATTAGGGATATTATGAATGAATGTGAATGTTTTATATTTGAAAATGGAAAAATATATGAGAAATGTTTATTTAATTGTGTTATAAGTTCAGTAATTCATCGTAACCTATTCCGGCAATGAATACGGGTGAGGGGTGTTACACACCAGCTGGTTTTTCACAGGCTATTGGAGGATGAGGACCCGATGGAGGTGACATTGGCTAATTCTTTTTTCTGGGTGTAAATTCATGATCCGCTACTAGGAATGATGTCTGAGATTGTTGCTAAGCAATTTGGTGATTTTATTGAATCTTTTATTGAATACGATACGAGACAGATATGAAAGGGATATCGAAGTTATATGAGAATATAAGTTTTGGTTGATGTGAGGGTTCTATTAAAGAAGAGGAAGAAATTAATGACACTGAGTGGAAAATAGTTCTATGTGAGATTCCAATATGAAAAGTTGACATTATTTTGTTTCTTGTATAGTTGATTGGGCAACGGGGATAGTTTCTATCCATTACGAGTTAAAAGTAAATGGCAGGATCTAGAATTAGGTTGGGATACATCATTGGGGGTACAATAAAAGATATCTAGCTTACCCACACACGTATGGCTTAGAGAGGATGTTGGTAGTAGTTTAAAAGGAAGCAAGTTTGAAAAGATGGAGCAAAATGATGGAACTAAGGAAGGCGAACAGATGAATTCAAAATTTGAGGGGGGGACATGTGAATCCAATTCTGGGTTTTAATTTAGAAGGGTGAGCAAAAGGGATGTTAGAGGGAGAGGATCAATATATGGGAGATCCAAAGGAAAGATTGGGAACGCAAGAGGAAGAAGATAGTCTATTAGCGGAGGTGGAAGGAAAAAAGAGACAGAGTGGGACGTCCTGATTTGGAAAATATAACAGTTTCAATGGAATGCTCAAAGGGACAAAAACCAATCAATGTACCAAAAAGATCGACAGCCGTCAAGAGGTCGGCTGACCTACAACAATAAAAATCTTATGTTGGAATGTCTGAGGATTGGAGAGTCCTTTGGCTTGCAGGAGGTTTCAGTATGTGTTGAAAGCTAATCGTCCTCAAATGGTTTTCTTGATGGAGACTAAACTTGATATTATAAGAATGGAGCGTGTTAAGCAAATATATGGTTACTGCAATAAGATTGATGTGTCGACAGAGGGTACGAGAGGAGGACTAATTTGAGAATGGGTAAAGTGAAGTAAAGTCAACTTAAAGATTTTTTTTGAAAAATCATATTAATGTGGAGATAGAGGATGAGTCCATCGGAAGGCAATAAAGATTTACAGGCTTTTATGGGTTTTCAGACATTCGGTTAAAGGAAACAACTTGGAATTTACTGAAGTCATTAGAGCAAAATTCGAGGCACCCATGGGTAGTGGGTGGGGATTTTAACGAGATATCATACTCATTTGAGATAAAAATGCGTGGCAAGAGATGATGAGTGAATGAGAGCTTTTAGGGAAACATTAGATCAATTTCAGTTGGAGGATGTAGGTTTTACAGGTCCTTGGTACACTTGAGAGAGGGGTAACTTTGAGAACAATAATATAAGAGAAAGACTTGCTCGCTTCGTGGTTAATATGGAATGGTGGGAGTTATTTACTAAGTACAAGGTCAAGCATTTGGGATACTTTTCTTCGAATCATTGTCCTTTGTTGTTGGAAACAGATTTTAATAATCAGAAACCCCAAGTGCAGTATTTTTGCTTTGAATAGTGGTGGTTACTTGAGGAATCGTGTAAGGAGAAGATAAGAGAGTTATGGGAGAATAGTAATTTGTGTGTGCCAGAGCACCTTAAGATGATGGGGAAGGGTTTAATGAACTGGGTAAGTAAACTAAGAAGGAGGAAGGTTGGAAAGATAAAGGAACTTGAGAAAAGGATAGAGGATCTCAAGGAAGAGGAACGAACATACACTATTCTTGGTGAAAATATTGAAACAAAATTAGAACTCGACATGGAAATTGACAAGACGAAATTATATTGGGAACAAAGGACAAGAGCGAATTGGCTAAAAAATGGGGATCGAAAAATAACATTTTTTCATAGGTTTGCCTCACAAAGACGAAGAACCAATAATAGTAAGAAACTTGAAAGGGAGGATGGTACACTTGTAACTAGTATGGAGAAGATGGCTAGAATGGCAAAAAAGCACTTTTCAAATCTATTAACATCAGATGGAAAAGGAGAAGTGATGTGGGGTATTAAAGGAGTTAAGAAGTGCATAATGAGATAAATGAACAACATGTTAATGGCAAAATACACTAGTGAGGAAACTATATCCGCATTAAAAGAGATGGCCCCACTAAAGGCTGTAGGGGATATGAATTCCCTGCTCTATTTGTTCAGAAATTTTGGCATATCATTGGTAAAAAAGTGGGGGAGCTCTATCTTAACATTCTCAACAAAGGGAGTCTTTGAATGATATTAACTCTACACTCATTGTGCTGATTCCAAAAATTTCTAAACCAGGTAATTTAAGATATTTTAGACCTATTAGCCTTTGTTTTATTTTATACAAAAGTATCTCAAAAGCGATGGCTAATTGGTTTAGGAAAGTGTTTAATGTATGCATCGATAAAGCATAAAGTGCATTTGTACCAGGATGAATGATTACAGATAATGTTCTCCTCGCTTATGAGATTTTGCATATGCTCAAGCAGAAGAGAGTAGAGAAAATAGGTTCGTTTGCACTTAAGCTCGATATGAGCAAGGCATATGATAGAGTGGATTGGTGTTTTATACAAGAAATGATGGTAAAAATGGGCTTTGATGTGAGGTGGATTAATTTTATAATGAGATGCATTAATTTTATTACTTATTCTGTGTGTTTAAATGGAAATATAGGGATGAACTTCAAACCGAATAGAAGACTAAGACAAGGCGACCCTCTTAGCCCTTATTTATTTTTAATTTATGGGGAGGGACTATCAACGTTAATGAGAATGGTGAATAAAGAAAGAAAAATAAAATGAATAAAGGTACGTAGAAGAGGCCCGGAGATAACCCATTTGTTTTTTGCGGATGATTGTATTTTTTTTGGAGAGGTTACAATGCGAAGGGTAAGCTAGTTGAAATGTATTTTAGAGAACTACGAATGCATGTTAGGGAACAAATCTACTTTATTTTTTAGTTCTAATAGTCCGAGATGAGAAAGAGAGTTGACTTCACGTGCCTTGCATGTAAGATGTCTAGAGGAACTAGAGAAGTATTTGGGTTTGCCAAATGTGGTCTAAAAATAGAAGATGAGGAGTTTCAGATTTTAATGGATAGAATGGCAAAAAATAATTGGTGTGTCAAAGCATTATCGTAAGGTGGGAAAGAAATATTTATTAAAAGTTTATTACAAGCAATCCCAGCCTATGCTATGTCATGTTTTCTTTTACCAAACTCTTTGTGATGTGAAATGGAGTAGATTATCTGTAAGTTTTGGTGGCAAAAATAGAAGGGGAAATAGGGAATGCAATGGTGCGACTGGAATACATTTTGCATGTTAAAAGAAAAAGGTGAGATGAGCTTTCAAAGTTTGCCTGAGTTTTATATGGCCTTTCTTGCAAAATAGGGCTGGCGATTATTGGGATATCCAGATTCGTTATTAGCAAAAACATGAAAGGCTAAATATTATCCTAATATAGATTTTATGCAAGCAGAGTTAAGAAACTATACTTCGTATACCTAGCAAAGCATTTGGGCAACGAGGAAAGTCTTGAAAGATGGTATGGCTTGGAGAGTTGGTAATGGTGAAATCATTTCAATTTGGCAGGATGCTTGGGATCCTAGATTGGAGAACCAAAGAGTACAAGAGTCAGTCAAGGACTTTAGTGCAAACAAAGTGGCAGATTTGATTGATTTAAATTTAAAAAAATAAAAGAATGAAGTAATTACTAGACTTTTTAGTAACAATAAGGCAAAGGCGATCCTTGATATTCCTTTGGCTAAACACCTATAGAAGGACAGAAGGGTTTAGAGTGGAGAACTTATGTTGATCTTCTGAATAAAATCAGTATTAGAAATTAAAGGATATACAACAATTATATCCCTACTTTTGGAAACCTATTCAACAGAAGAATCAATAACTCAGCGCTATGCCCAAGATATAGGGAGGGAATAGAGACTTTGGAGCACGCATTCAGGGATTGTCCTACAATAAAAGAGGTATGGTCAGAACTCAAGTTCGGGATGGTGGGAACAACATCAAACAAAATTTTACAGGAATGGATAAGGGGCCAAGTTACCAGAAGTAGCAGCCAACAGAAATAACTTTTGTTTGCCACCATATGGGCAATTTGGATGGGACACAATAGAGTGTTGCATTAAAAAATAATGACAATCAGCCACAGAGATAGTATGCTTTATAAGGAAATATATAGAGGAATGGTCAGTAGTAAGGAATAACTTACCAAGAAGGATAAATAACAACGAACAATGGAAACAACCAGATCAGAGTTTGACCAAAATAAACTTTGATGGGGCCTATAATAAACAAAGGAAGCAGTCAGGAACAAGTATAATCTGTAGGAACTCAAAAGGAGAAAACTTGTAACACCTGTAACCCGTAACCCGTAACCCGTAACCAATGCCAGAACAAAGTTATGGAGCATTACCAGACTTACAATTAAACAAACAGATATTTCATTATTATAACACATTCATTTTAGAAACCAATCAAATTCATTCATATAGTCCCTAATATGAGCCCTCGAGGCCTAAAATAGACATTAAAACCAAGTCGAGACTAAACCGAGTACTCAAGAAAATTTTTAGAAAACATGGAAAATTTTCAAAGCTGCAGGGGACACACGCTTGTGTGGCCAGGTTGTGTGTCTTACACGGCCAAGAGACACGCTCGTGTCTCAGGCAGTGTGGGCATTCGAAATGGGGACATACGTCCGTGTCCTTGCCTGTGTCCAAACTAGTGAATTTATTGACTTGGGTCACACGACCAAGCCACACGCCCGTGTGCTAGGCTGTGTGAAAAATGATGAGCATACTGACTTGTGACACACGACCAAGCCACACAGCTGTGTGCTAGGTCGTGTGACGCTACTGACTTGCTTTCATTAAAAGTTACAGGGCACACATGGCCGTATCACCTAGTCGTGTGTCACACATGGTTGAGACGTGCGCCCATGTCTCTGCCCGTGTGGACAAAAATAGGCCATTTTCCAAGCCATATTTCTCACCCAAATTGATATCAACCTAAAATCAACAATATGCATATAATCATGATATAATAGGCATTCAAACCAACCCAAAATCAAGCTTAAAACATGTAACATCATCACATACAACCATTGAATTTGCTAAATGCAGAACCTACATGTATCATTCCTATCCAATTCATAACCCAAGTGACAAGAACACTATTTATCTAAACAAAAACACAAAAGGAAACGTCACCAACATTGAGTAAGGGATTCTTGCGAGATGCCGAGTCCGATTCTACTATTTATCTAATCTGCAACATATAAATCAATTTACCATTAATAGGTTCTATTTATTAGTTGAACACAAGAACAATCAATATTAATATGAAATTATAACTTAACCAAATAAGATTCCAGTTCTTTCAATAATTCAAGTAACCTTATCGCAAGATCTAATAGCGACGTGGCACCCGGTTCCTAGCGGTAAACCACAGAAGAGGTTGCACCCAGCGCCAGTCGAATTAACTGACAGTATTAAATATGAGCCCAGCTCTAGTTGGATAAACCAACAATATTTGCACCCAGTGCTAGTTGGGTATATTGACGATATTAATTATTAGCTCAGCTCTAGTTGGATGAACCAACAATAATTGTGCCCAGCGTTAGTCGAATAAACCGACGGTTGTGTGCCCAGCACTAGTCAGACAAGTTGACAAAGATTGCGCCTAGCGCTAGTCAAATATATCGATAGTTGTACAATTATTTACTTCCACAAATTCCTCATTTATTTTCCTTACATTAATTCAATAATATGCATACATTTTATATCAAGAGCTAATTTAGCTTCATTGGCTCTTTCTTCCTGTAATTTTCGGTTGAAAAATGAAACAAGAAGATGACCAGTTTGTTTTATTTTATTTTATTTAGCATTTATTACTATATTAAAAAATTACCCTTACCTAATTTTAAAATTTTCATAATTGCTAAGCCATGCACATCCACTAACTTATTTAATGGTCTAATTACCATATAAGGACCTCTACTTTAAATTTTTATAGCTATTTAATAACTTTAGCTAATAGAACACAACTTTTGCATTTTACACGATTTAGTCATTTTCATCAAATTGAACATGTAAACGTTAAAATTTCTTAACAAAATTTTTATGCGATAATACTATCATGCTGTAGATCATAAATAATATTAAAGTAAATTTTTTTACCTCAAATTTATGGTCTCGAAACCACTATTCTGATTTCACTAAAAATAGACTGTTAAAATAAATAATTAAAAAAATTATAAGCCCAATTCCCGAAAACAGAGTCCTAGAAGTATGTTTTTTGACACTCTTGACTTTCAACTCGTTACAAATCTGTCCCCCTTAAGAAATTTCATCCCCGAAATTTACCTGAAAAGACGTGAAAGTATTGTGACCTTATTGTTTCTTTCGACTCCCACGTCACTTCCTTGATATTATGGCTACGCTAAAGGACTTTTATTAATAGGACTCGTTTGTTACGTAATTCTTTTACCTCACGGGCCAAAATTTCAATCGATTCCTCTTCATACGTCAAATCAGACTGTAATTCGATTTCTTCTGGTGATAAAATAAGAGACAGATCCGACTGGTATCTTCTAAGTATCGACACATAGAAAACATCATGAATTTTCTGTAGCTCTACTAGTAGTGCTAGCCGATATGCAATAAGTCTGAATCTCTCTGTGACCTCATATGGACCTATAGAGCTAGGGCTTAATTTCTCTTTTCTCCCGAAATGCAAAACTTTCTTCCATGGGGATACTCTTAAAAAGAATTTATCACCCAGTGAGAATTCAATGTCTCGATGTTTAAAATTTGCGTAAGATTTTTGTTTATCGGAAGCCGCTTTCAATCTATCTCAAATCACTTCGTAAGGGTCTATTTGAATGCTTGATTGAAAACTATTATTATACATAAACTCGGCCAAAGGTAAATAACGTTCCCAACCAGATTCAAAGTCAATCACACAGGCTCGAAGCATGTCTTCTAGAATCTGAATAACATGTTCAGATTGTCCATCCATCTGAGGGTGAAAAGCTGTGCTAAAATTTAGCCTAGTATAGAGTAATTCATGTAATTACTTCCAAAATCGTGAAGCGAATCGGGGATCCAGATCAGATATAATTGACATAGGTATGCCGTGCAATCTAACGATTTCTTGAATATAGATTTTAGCTAGCTTTTGTAATGACCAATCCATTTGGGTTGTAATAAAATGAGCCGACTTTGTGAAATGATTGACTATCACCCAAACGGAATTTCTCTTATTTGGAGAAATCAGTAATCCAGTGACGAAATCCATTGTTATGTGCTCCCATTTCCATTGAGGAATAGAAATAGGTTGAAGTAATCTTGTGGGGACTTGATGTTTCATCTTGATCTTTTGACAGGTTAGGCATTTAGCCACAAATTCCACTATTTCTCTTTTCATGCCCGACCACCAATACAACTCTCGAAGGTCTCAATACATTTTTGTTCCACCTGAGTGTAGAGAAAAAGGACTATCGTCTGCCTCACGTAAAATCAAATATTTTAATTTCACAATATTAGGGACACATATTCGATTACGAAATTGTAAACAACCCAATCATCAATGCTGAAATATTTAATTGATTCATCTTGAACCATTCTTCTTTTCTCTGACAATTTACAATCCGACAACTGTGCTTCTCTAATTTGGTCGAATAATACAAGTTTGATTCTCAATTCGGCCAAAAGACTACCATCATAGTTAACACTGAGTCGAGCGAACATTGCTCCTAAATCAGCTGCCACTTTCTTGCTTAATGCATCTGCTACAACGTTAGCTTTACCTGGATGGTAATCTATAACACAATTATAATCTTTCAAAAGTTTGATCCAATGTCGTTGTCATAAATTCAACTCATTTTGGGTTAGGAGATATTTAAGACTTTTATGATCAGTGTATATACGACATTTCTTACCGTATAGATAATTTTTCCAAATTTTCAAAGCAAAGACTACAGCAGCTAGCTCCAAATCGTACGTCGAATAATTACATTAATTAGTTTTCAACTGTCAAGATGTGTACACAATTACTTTCCTTCTTGCATCAGAATGTAGCCCAAATCACTTAGTGAAGCATCACTATAAACCACGAATTCCCTTCTTGACTCAGGTAGAGTTAAAACCAGTGTTTCTGTCAATAACTTTTTTAACTTATCAAAGCTCTCTTGCCACTTCTCGTTCCAAACAAACTGCAAATTTTTTTGGAGAAGTTTTTTCATTGACATCGCTATTTTTGAGAAGTTATTCACAAATTTTTGATAATACCCAGCTAAACCAACAAAACTACGAACTTCTGACACATTCTTCAGTGCTTTCCAGTGAACAATTTCTTCAATATTTTTCGAATCTACTCGAATTCCATCTGTTTATATCACGTGTTCTAAGAATACCACTTAGGTTAACCAGAATTCACATTTGCTAAAATTCCTAAACAATTGTTTCTCTCACAACACTTGTAACACAATTCTTAAATGTTGTTCATGTTCAACTTCTGGTTTTGAATAAATCAGAATATCATCAATGAAAAAAATCATGAACCGATCAAGATACGGTTGAAAAATACGGTTCATTAGATCCATAAACGCTACTGGAGAATTTGTCAATCCGAAGGGCATCACTAAAAATTCATAATGACCGTAACGTGTTTGAAAAGATGTTTCTGATACATCACTATCCTTTACTTTCAACTTGTAGTATCCTGATCTTAAATTGATCTTGGAGAAGACAAAAGCTCCTTTAAGTTGATCAAACAAGTTGTCGATACGCGTAATAGGGTAGCGATTCTTAATTGTCAACTTGTTCAATTGACGATAATCAATGCAAAGTCACATTGAACCATCTTTATTTTTAACAAATAACACCGGAGCTCCCCAAGGTGATATAATCGGGCGAATAAAACTACTTTCCAACAAATCCTGTAGTTGAACTTTCAATTCTTTCAACTTAGTTAAAACCATTCGATATGAAGCTATAGATACAGAAGCCGTACCAGGAAACACTTCTATTGCAAATTCAACCTCTCTATCTGGTGGTAATCTCGTCAATTCTTCAGGAAATACGTTAGAAAACTCACAAACAATCCGAATATTACTAACGTCTTCGCTTCCCATTTTTGAGTTAATAATATACGCTAAGAAAGCTTCACAACCTTACTTGAATAATTTATCTACTTGCATCGGATAAATAATTCGATTTAACTCATTTGTTTTAACACCACAAACCTCTGTGATTTTCCCCTCTTTATCTTGAATTGAAAACTTTTTCTTGCGACAATCCGGAACCACTCTGTGTTCGGTCAACCAATCCAAACCCAAGATTACATCAAAATCACCCAAAGGCATAATCAATAAATTTACAAGAAATACTAAATTTTGAATCTCTAAAGGAAAACGTTTACAAACTTGATCTACTAATATGGTTTGACCCAAGGGTCTTGATACAGACATAGCTACTTTAGAAATTTCCTAAATCATATTCCCGGATTTAACCAATCAAAATTGACATACGAATGAGAAGAATCAGGATCTATTAAACTATAAGCAGATGTGGAGAATATAAGAAAAATACCTGTTACGGCATCAGTAACATCTCTCTCATCACGAGTCCGCATTACAGAAGCATGTGCCAGTGCTCTGGTCTCAAGCTTAGGAGCAACTATTTCATCCCTTTTCTTGATCCACCCCTCGAAACCAATCCACCTCTACTCGTCCCTCGGCCCCTCACCACAGAGGTGGCTCTCTGTGAATCATCTTCATGCTTCAGACATTCTCCAGCAAAATGTTCTAATGACCCACAATGGAAACAACCTTTTGTTAATTTCCAGCATTTTCCCTAGTGCTTCTTTCCATAATATGTGTAATCCAACGTCTCTGAAACTCTATTCAGTCCATTTACACTACCCACTGATACTGTAGGTTGACAGTCTCGCACTTTAATTGGCATGCTCGGTCTTGTAGTTGATTTCCTAAATTCCCTTGATTCTTTACTTCTTTTTTATGCAAAATAAGGATTAAAGTTCTCGAATAGTTTACGCGTAGCATGAGGAGGTTCAACTTTCTTGCATAAACCCAAAGATTGCTTGACCATCTTTTCTCATTCTGATAAGTCCGCAAACTCCTTAATTCTCAATGCTACTCGTTGAGTCCGAATTTCATTCCGCATACCCTGTAAATAGTGTTTGCAATTTTCTTCTTTCGTAGGAATCAATTCCTTTGCATACTTGCTTAGTCGCGAGTATTCCCATTCATAGTCTACTATTGACATATCTTCTTGTTTTAACATGAGAAATTCTTGTTTCCTATATTCAAGATAAAGCTCACCAATGTATTCCTTCTAGAACTCCAATTGGAAAAATTCCCAATCAGCTACTTCTATAGTAACGTACCTCGTAACTATTTTCCATCATGTATAGGCTTCTCCATGTAATAGTGAAGCGGCACAAATAACGCTCTCTCGGGGAGTGCATTCTAACTATTGTAAAATTTGAGTCGTTAACTCTAACCAAGATTCTTCTATTGAAATATCAACTCCTTTTATTCTTGCAAACTCGGTAGTTCTATATCTTAGTTCTTTAATAGGAGCTCGTCTAGCCACAGATGTTGTCATCGGGAGTGGAGCGTCTCCCACTACCTTCTGTAGAGCTTCTGCTATAACTCGTAATACATCATTATCAGATTGCCCTTCAATTGGGCCACTATTAGTATTAGATCGTCGTACACCTTCAGTACAAACGCTCGGTGTTATCGATTCAAATTCATCAAACTCCTTGGTGGATTCATCACCAATATGTACTTCTTGATCAACTACATTATTAGCATCATCTGACATCTTTACATTATAAATAAAAACATAATTATCAGCATCCAATCCCGACTCAAACTCGACTCGACTTTGGTATGTACCTTTAGACCTGCTTCTAAGCTCAATTTAGCCTGAGAATCGGCTAAACCTGTAAGCTTTGATACTAATAAATGTAACACCCCTAACCCATAATGTAACAGCCTGATTTTCAGTAGTGTTAGAAAAAGTGCTTCGAGATCTCCAAATCCGATGAGTAAGCTTGTAAATTTTATTATTTTGTATTTACGAGTCAAATATGATTTTAGAAAGATTTTTGAATTAGTAATTTATGTTTTATAAGGATTTATTAGATTAAGTGGTTTAAAAGATGGGGTATCGAGACCTCGATTTTATAAAGTGAGCCGTAAATATTTTTATAAATATTTAAGGAGTGTCATTAAGGTAGTAAAAAAGTTTCATTTGAAAATTTTAACGTTTTGGTAGTTAATTAATTAAAAAGGATTAAATAGAAAAATGTGCAAAACCTGTGAATTATAAGAAATAGTGGTTACATGGCTTAATTGGTAAACAAAGGAGAACTTAAGGAGTAAATATGCCTAAAATAAAATTGTGGGGGGCAGGTAAGTGTGAAATAATAAAATAAATTAAATGGATGGCAAAATGGTAATTTGTATGAAATTAAAACTTACAAATTGAAATTACAAGATAATTCTAGAAAATTTTCATCAATTGTCTATTCTAAAATGCCATAAGTGAGTCTTAAGCAGGTTTTTTCATATTTTTGCTTCAAGTAAGTTCAATTCTTGCCTTTTTCTTGATATGTTTATGTTTTTGAGACTTTTACAATTAGGTCCAACTATCTATTTCATTAGTTTTTTATTTTATTGGAAATTTTGAAAGTTACCATTGATGAATGTTGTATGTTTTTTTTATGAAACAACATAGATTTAGAGCTTTAATTTTGTTATATGATGATTTTATCAAGTGATTTTGATAGATATAGATTTTAGGACCAAATTGTGAAAAGATTAAATATTAGGGTTTGATATTAAATTTTGTTTATCAAGGGCTGTATGATAGCCTAGAATGTTTAGATCAATTGTCAGTTGAGAAAAATTAGCTCATTTGATAGACTAATTAGTAAGGGACTAAATTGTAAAAATTGTAAAAAGTTAGGGTAACTTTATAATTTTGAAAATTGAGGGGTATTAGCTGTGAAGTGAATTGGAATTGAAATATATGCTAAAGAATGAGTAATTTTATATTTTAGATTAAGAGCCTATAGACAATCTTGAAAAAGAGAAATTAGCATAATAGTCCCTAAACTACTACAAATCTTACAATTTAACCCATGTAAGTTCGTATGGTTAAAATTTAATATTTATATATTAAATTGATGAATGGAATTATGTATTTATTTATATCTATTGATGAAAGTAAAATATTGTTAAAATTATAAATTTTAAATTGAATGCTCAAAATGAATGGAATGTGGGATTGAGTACAATCGTTCTGTGGCGAAAGACAGCAAAGGAGGAATTGACGGAAAAATTACCCAAGTAAATCGAGGGTTAGCATTTGTTGCTAACTTTCGTGTTTAGTTTCCGTTTAGCTCTCATGAGCTTCTGTTTAACTCATATGGGTTTCTGTTCAACCATAATGGGTTTCTGTTCAGCTCTTCTGAGCTTCTGTTTAACCCTTATAGGTTTTCGTTTAGCTCTTATGAGCTTCCATTCAGCCCTTATGGTTTCTATTTAGCACTTATGTGCTTCTATTCAGCCATTTGGCTTCTGAAAATGATGTACTTATATCCGTAAACTGTTCTCCGATTCGATAAGATTTGGTAAGTGACATATGAAATTGATTTTGGAAAACTTATTGTTATTATTGATATTGATCTAAAATAGGTGTATTTATCGATTGAAGTTGTGTTTGACAGGGAAATTACATTGAATGAATTTATTTAAATTAATGTGTTATAGTAGGTTCGGTAAGATTTATGTTTAAATCCATCGAACTTACTAAGCTTCATTAAGCTTACTTGTGTTGTTTAATGTTCTTGTAGATTAATGTGAGGTTGGGAGATCGGATCAACACAACAAGCCACACTATCCAACTTGTTCCAGTAGTTTTTGCAATGCATATTATGGTTTATGGGGCATGTATAGGATTGGATTGGTTTGTGTAAATGTTAAGAATTACATTTTGTTTATATTCCCAATCAACTTATATATGTATAGTTTAATCATGTTTGATATATGTGTTTGCAGTAGCTAGGTGATGACTTATAGGTATATAAGTGAATTGACTAATGTGGTAAATTAGAATGTTAGGATATATGTGATAATATAACAATATTAGAGCTAGGAATTGGTTGTTTTGAAGGCATTGTTATGGCCTATAAGTATGAAATTTGAGGTGTTTAGGTTGAAATCAAGAATGGGTGAGAAATATGGCCTTAAAATGGCCTATTTTCGTCCACACGGGCATGTGTTTCAACCGTGTGTGATACGCGGCCATGTGACCTATATTAGAGAGTTACATGAGCATGGACATGGGCTGAGACACGACCGTGTGCCTCACATCGAATGCCAACACTGTTTAAGACACGGGCGTGTCTCTTGGCCGTGTGAACCACACGACCTGGCCGCACGGGCGTGTGTCCCTTGCACCTAAGAATTTTTTTGAAATTTTGCAAAAAAATTCTCTGAGTTTTCAGTTTAGTTCCGATTTATTTCTAAGGCATATTTTGGGCCTCGAGGGCTCATGCAAGGGACCATATGAAAAATTTATGAATAGTTCCTGATGTGTATATTAAATGATATGAGATATTTGTATTTGATCTGAAAAGTCCAGTAATACTTTGTAATCCTATTCCGGCGATAGATAAGGGTTAGGGGTGCTACACGTGACCGACGCTAAAACAGGGTTACAGAGCATTACAGGACTTACAATTAAACAAGCAGACATTTCATTATAACACATTCATTTTAGAGACCAATCAAATTCATTCATATAGTCCCTAATATAAGCCTTCGAGACCCAAAATAAACATTAAAACCAAGTCGGGACTAAACTAAGTACTGAAGAATTTTTCGAAAAACATGGAAAATTTCCAAAGGTGCAATGGACACATGCTCGTGTGGCCAGGCCATGTGCCTCACATGGCCAAGAGACACGCCCATGTCTCAGGCCGTGTGGGCATTCGAAATGGGGACACACATCCATGTCCTATCCCGTATCAAAACTAGTGAGGTTATTGACTTGGGTCACACGGCCAAGCCACACGTCTGTGCACTAGGCCGTGTGAAAAATGATGAGCATACTGACTTGTGACATACGGCCAAGCCACATGCTGGTATGCTAGGCTATGTGAAAACTGGAGGGTATATTGACTTATGTCACACGGCCAAGTCACATGCCTGTGTGCTAGGCCGTGTGAGGCTACTGACTTGCTTTCATTAAAAGTTATAGGGGACATATGGCCATGTCACCTGGCCATGTGTCACACACGCCCGAGACACACGCTCATGGCTTTGCCCGTGTGGACAAAAATAGGCCATTTTCCAAGCCATATTTCTCACCCAAATTAATACCAACCTAATCTCAACAATATGCATATGATCATAATATAATAGGCATTCAAACCAACCCAAAATCAAGCTTAAAACATGTAACATCATCACATACAACCATTGAATTTGCTAAATGCACAACCTACATGTATCATTCCTATCCAATTCACAACCCAAGTAACAAGAATTAGTTCTACTTTACCTATCAAATAAACAATCTAGATAAATCACCAAAATGACCAATTCATTTAAGCAAAAATTACTTTCAATATATCATAAGACTTTAAACATGTATTTACAATTATTTACACTTACAAAATCATATACCCTAGATCTCACTAAACAAAAGGGACGCTATCATTAAATTTGCATCCTAGGTACATGCCAAAAACACAAAAGGAAACGTCACCAACATTAAGTACGGGATTCTTGCGGGATGTCGAGTCTGATTCTACTATTTATCTAACCTGCAACATATAAATCAGTTTACCATTAAAAGGTTCTATTTATTAGCTAAACACAAGAACAATCAATATTAATATGAAATTATAACTTAACCAAATAAGATTTCAGTTCTTTCGATAATTGAAGTAACCTTATCGCAAGATCTATTAGCGATGTGGCAATTGGTGCCTAGCGGTAAATCGCAGAAGAGGTTGCGCCCAACACTAGTTGGATTAACTAACAGTATTGAATATGAGCCTAGCTCTAGTTGGATAAACCAACAATATTTGCACCCAGTGCTAGTCTGGTATACCGACGATATTAATTATTATCCCAGCTCTAGTTGGATGAACCAACGGTAATTGCGCCCAGAACTAGTAGGATAAATCGACGGTTGTGTGCCTAGCACTAGTCAGACAAGCTGACAAAGATTACGCCCAGCGCTAGTCGAATATATTGACGGTTGTACAATTATTTACTTTCATAAATTCCTCATTTATTTTCCTTACATTAATTCAATAATATGCATACATTTTATATCAAGAGCTAATTTAGAAATACTGAATTTAAATAGTAATTATAAATAAATTTAAGTTCGAGTCTACGAACTTACCTCAAACTCGTACGGAGTAAACGATCGCTTAATCCAACACATTATCTTTTCCTCGATCTAAATTTTTACGTTGCTTTTCTTGATCTATATAATCAAATTTAACTAATTCAAACATCATTCTATTCAATTCAATCCAAAAATCATTTTTTGGAAAAATTACCATTTTGCCCCTATACTTTTAATTTCTTTACAATTTTATCCCTAGGCTCGTAAAATGAAATTCATGAAATATCATCCCTATCCAAGCCTAGCCAAATATCATACTACATTATAGTAGCCCACACATGTTATTAATTCACAATTTACACCATGATATTTCACAATTTTCAATTTAACCCCTAATTGACAAATTTATCAAAAATCACTTAACAAAAATTATTTATCTAGCAACAAGAATTCATTTTCTTCCATTAAACTTCATAAAAAACTAAAATGTACTCATGGTAAAACCCTAGACATTCAACCATTTTGCAAATTAGTCCCAGGTTAGCTAGATTAAGCTACAACGATCCCGAAAACATAAAAATAATTAAAAACAAGACAAAATTTCTCTTACATGAAAGGGATTTATTTTTCTGAAATTTTAAACTTCCTTGGATCTTTCTTGCTGTAATTTTCAGTTGAAAAATGGAAAAAGAAGATGACCAGTTTGTTTTATTTTATTTTATTTAGCTTTTATTACTATATTACAAAATTACCCTTACCTAACTTTAAAATTTTCATAATTGCCAAGCCATGCACATCCACTAACTCATTTAATGGTCTAATTACCATATAAAGATCTCTAATTTAAATATTTATAGCTATTTAATACCTTTTGCATTTTACGCAATTTAGTCATTTTTATCAAATTGAACATGTAAACGTTAAAATTTCTTAACAAAATTTTTATACAATAATACTATCATGCTGTAGATAATTAAATAATAGTAAAGTAAATTTTTTTATCTAAAATTTGTAGTCTCAAAACCACTATTTCAATTTCACTGAAAATAATTTGTTAAAATAAATAATAAAATTATAAGCCCAATTCCCAAAAACAGAGTCCCAGAAGTATGTTTTTCGACAACCCTGACTTTCAGGTCGTTACAAAACTTGGGTACAAAAATGATTGTTAACGAGAGAGTACTTACATCTTTTGCGACTTAGGCAATAGCCTGTCAATAGGCAGTTTAGGTGGGGTTAGAAATGGGACTCCGACAGGTTATTATGGAAGGGGTTGCATTTAGTGTTATTCGATGAGTAAAGGCATTAAAAGAGGATGAATCAGTTCTATGTCCGTACATATGGGGTATATAAATATTAAGCAAAAGATTTGAAGAGTGTCGCTTTTAGAAAATATCTAGATCTGGTAACGAGGTTGCTCATGAACTTACAAAAAGAGCAGTTAAGAGTCTAAGGAATACTGACATGGGACATCGGCTACTAAGGAAGGCCATGTTAGCATTGGAGGAAGATGCGAGGAGTCTAGCAACATCGGAAGGAGATGAGAGGACTGATGGGCATAAGGAACAGAGGAGGAAACGAAACACTAAGAAGTTCTTTAAAGGAAATACTTCACAGATAAGGATGAAAACAGAAGAAGTAATAGAGGGAACAGGGATTACGAAAAGACAATAGTGGGATCTGGCAAAAGGTTTCTGGAGACAATGCAGGTAATCAATGAAAAAGCCTTGGAAATGATAGGGCATTTAAGTTTTTTGAAAACAATGGAGGCTATGTTTAATAACGATGTCGGGAATTGGGGATATCGAAATGTCGCTTGGTGGGATTAGGGAATTTTTAGGTTTAGGCTTGATTTAGGTTTATGATTCAGTAAGATTAATAATTTTAGGTTGAAGTTTTTGGTTTTCTTTTTTTGTTTTGTAATGAATTTTGGGCCACGGCCCATTTTAATACAAAGTCCCAGATTTTATTCAAATTTTTTTTTAATAATTGTCTACAAACCTTATTTTCTTTTGATGATATGATTTTGAATATTTCATACAAAATTAAAAGTAAAGAATTAATTAAATTAATGAACTTTATTTTCCATGTCAGTTAAACTAAACCTAAAATCAATTTACTTTTTCATTTGGGTAATATAGTGATGCAAAAATTTTGGGTTTTGCATGAAAGATTCAAAATTATATAATCAAAAGATTTTTTTTAATTTCGTAGACCATTATTAAAAATAAGTTATTTAAGTTGATTTCATTAAAGATATTTTGAAAACATAAAATAAAACTTTAAATTTTAGGAGGAAAATAATTTAATTAATTTCAATATTATAGTAATAAATTGGTTAACACTAATAAAGAATAAAAAAAACATTTTACATGGGAAGTACCTTGGCATGCCGATTTTACATGGGAGAGTTAGTATTTAGTCATTTGAGTTTGTTGTGAAGAATGTTTATGACAAGTTGAATGGTTGGGTTGCAAAGAAGCTTTCGTTGGCTGGTTGGGTTATGCTAGCAAAAGTAGTACTCCTGTCTATTCTGAACTATTTCATGGCAACGACTCGATTTTCGATTTCGGCCTGTAAAGAACTTAAAAAGTTGGCTCAAAATTTCATTTGGGGATCCACGATTGAGACGAGAAAGTTGACACTAATTCATTTAAATGTTTGTTGTACTCCTATGGCTGTTGGTGGGCTTGGTATATGTAGCTTAATGGACCAAAATAAAATTTTCTTACTAAAATTAAGATTTCAGATGCTTACGAAGATGCAAGCCTTATGGGTACAAGTTGTGAAAAACAAGTATAATTTGTGTAGAGTTTTACCAACCGGTATCTCAATAAATAATTATTCCTTCTTTTGGAGGTCGCTCATGAAATTTTAACCAGAGGTACTCAGAAATGTTTATTGGGCAATAGGGGATGGGTGTCTGGTGAATTTTTGGAATGACCTTTGGGTCCCTCAGGTGGGCATTTTGAAAACATGGCATATTGGAGGGTCAAGTTTGGATGATGCTCTTCGAGTCAGTGATTTGGTGGATGATAATGGTAATTGGGATTGGGCTATCTAAGAAATTTACTTCTTGACAGCATTGTTTTGCAAATAGGCGCAGTAGTCCCACCTTTATTAAATGCTGGGTTAGATTGTCTTGTATGGAAATGGGCGACTAAGGGGATGTTCTCTATATCTGAAACTTATAAGGGACTCCATCAGTTTGATTTGGGTGTCAATGCACATACTTGGAAAATGATTTGGAAAGCAAGAGTGCCTCAAAAAGCTAGAATGTTCATTTGGGAACTCTATGGCATAGGAGAATTTTAACTAATAGTGAAAAAGTAAGGATTGATGGAAAGTATAGATTGCAGATTAATATGAACACTATTCAAAACTGATGATTTATCATCTTACAAATTTAATTATTCATAAGCATTATTCAAATTAAAAGTGATGATTTATCATCCAATGAATACATTTCTATGGGACATGTTTCTCCCAAGGAGTATGTCCAATATGAAGGGTTATGGCTCTTCAAATTGTATGCATTGAATGCATATAAATAGAGGCATTATGGTGCCCACAAAAATACAATTACAATCAACCTTATTTTCAAAAACTAGAGTAAGAGTTAGAGAATTCTTCAATTTTGCTAATCAAAGGAAATTCAAAACTTCGTTATATCCCGGGAGGACCTTTGTCTTAACCCTCTAGCAACTTTGTGTGGGAGCAAATAGTTCTCTTGAGAAAGTTCTATTCGTGCCTCAGAGTCTACTGTTTATTTCCTTACAAGTCTTCAGTTCTATCGTCTCCACTCAAATTTTTCAACAATCAAAGAGACCTATTTTTGGAGATGGCGACAGAGGTTAACACTGCATTCAAAGTGATAAACCAAGAGTTTGTGAAACTTGACCGGTCTGATGGTTCAAATTTCAATCGTTGTAAGGACAAGATGTTGTTTCTTCTTACTGTCTTAAATGTGGCATACATTCTAGATCTAAACCTACAAGTCGTGGAGGATCCTGCCTCCAATGCAAATTTCGAGGAAATTACAAAAGTGGTTAAACTCAAGAAGCAGCACGAAGAAGACAATTTCACATGTCGAGGACACATCCTCAACACCTTGTCCGGTCAATTGTATGATCTTTACATGTTAATGCAATCCTTGGTGGAAATATGGAAAGCTCTTGAAGAGAAATACAACACCAAGCGATAAGGTACTGATAAATTTTTAATGATGAAGTATTTCGAATTAAAAATGCTTGATAGTATCCCATTCATGTATCAAGTCCATGAATTACAAGTCCTTGTAAGCAGGCTTCGTGACTTGAAAGTTGTTATTCTGGAATTGTTACAAGTTGGGGCTATCATTTCGAAGTTGCCCTTTTCTTGGAATAATTATTGGAAGAAACTTTTGCATATGGCCGAGGAAGTCACTGTAGAGAAAATACTTAGGCATTTGCGTATTGAAGAGGAAACTTAAAAGCGTGAGGCGGCGTATCTTCCCCAAAGTTCTAAAGTGAACTATGTGAGTGAGTTTAAGAACTCTCGAAATGGTAATCGAAAGGCCACATACGAGACTAAAGACGTGTAAGACAAGAAGAAAAAAACTCGCAATTGTTATAATTGCAATAAGAAATGACACTATATTAAGGATTGCAGACTTCTCAAAAAGAAGCAAGATGACACAACTTCCAAAGCCAATATGGTGGAGGGCATGGACTTAGTGGCTATGGTTACGGAAGAGATAAAAAATTTAAAGATTGGTATGGTTACTAAACTCAACATAGCCATGAATGATAAGTCCTGTAATTGGTGGCTTGACTCTAGAGCTATTGTCTATGTGTGTAATGACTGACAACAATTCAAAAGTTATGAACTAGTAGTAAACCGTGAAGTGCTTATGGGCAACTATCAATCAATTAAGGTGTTCGGTCAAGGGACAATGGAACTCAACTTCACATCTGGGAAAAAATTGACTTTGACTAATGTGTTGCATGTTCCCGATGTGAGAAAGAATTTAGTGTCTACAAGTATTCTATGTAACAAAGGGTTCAAGATTATCTTGGAATCCGATAAGTTTGTCCTGCTTAAGGGTGATATATGTGTAAGAAAAGGATATTGTAACGAAGGTATGTTCAAGTTGAGCATTGATATGAATAAAGTTAATTCTTCTACTTATATTGTTGAATCTTATCCTTTGTGGCATGCGCGTTTAGCACATTTTAATTTTAAAACTTTACAATATATGCAAAAGAATGGTTATGTAACAGTCCGATTTAGGGCCTAGTCAGAACAGTGGTATCGAGACCACCAATCTAAAGTTATAGAGATTATTTTATTATTATTTTGGAGTCATAGCATGTATATATTAGTCCATGAAAAATTTGGTGAGTTAATTTTGACATTTGTGAGCCCAATTGCGAAAAAGGACTAAATCGCATAAAATGAAAAAGTCCAAACTTGATAGCTAAAGGTGTCAAATAGTTAGAGAACCGAAATTGGGGGGTCTTTAAAGGGAAAATAGACCCTTAAAAGAAAGTATAGCCGGCCATGATACAAGGAAATCAATTAGTCAAAGTGTGAGGTTTTGATGACATGAGCAAATTGAGTAAAAATAAAGAAAAGTTGTCATCTTTTTTCTTTTCTTCTCCTAGACACCACTGAAAATCAGCCATTGAAGGAGGTTTGAAAGCTTAAAACTTTTAGCCACTTAGTTGACTCACAAGTAAGTGATTTCTATGTCCATTATTGATGATTTTACAAAATGATTAAAAGTTTAGGGTTTTGCCATGAATGGATTTGTAGTGTTTTTTGAGTTTTTATGGAAGAATATGAGTCCTAGTTGTGTTATAAATAACTTTTGTGAGAGGTGTTAACATGAAAACACCTAAAGGGACTATTTTGCATAAGTTGCAAAATAGGTGATAAGTGTGTGAAATATTGAGAATTTGGGGTTGCTATAAGAGTAAAAAGAGCTCTTCTAGGCTTGAAATACAAAGAAATTTGATAAAAACTGATTTTCGAACATATGGGCAAAATGGTTATTTTGTCAAGGTCTAGGGGCAAAATGGTCATTTTACCTAAGACATAAATTTTGGATTGCCTAATTTTATTTAGTGACTAAAAGAGTGTATTTTTCTAATATAGATCAAGAATTGTCAAATCTGAACCTGGATCGGGGGAAAGCCAAGCAAATCGACTAAACCGACTAGTCATGTGTATTTTGTATTCCGAGGTAAGTTGTATGTAAATAATATAATTACATTGATAATGTATGTGTTGAATTGTATTTTAATTAATATAGCATGAATTTCTTGATTGTGGAATTGAGGAAATACGATAATAATAGATACGATTCTCGTTGAACATAGGAAATAAACTGGATATTCATGCCGTGACATTAGGGTCACTTGTGTAAGCTAGTGTAAGACATGTCTAGGACATGCATCAGACACATTATGAGAGCCAGTGTAAGACCATGTTTGGGACATGGCATCGGCATTGAGACGAGAGCTAGTGTAAGACATGTCTGGTACATGCATCAGCCTCGAGACGTAAGCCAGTGTAAGACATGTCTGGGACATGCATCGGCTACGAGATGATAGTTAGTGTAAGACCATGTCTGGGACATGGCATCGACTTGAGATATGAGCCATTGTAAGACCATGTCTAGGACATAGCATCGACACCTTACCCCATGTTTAAGGCTTGTGTAATATCTAGTAGTGTTCCAAATGGTTCAACGGTGAAAGTTATAATTGTGAGTTAATAAGGGAAGTATAACCGTGTTGTGAGTGATACAGGAACCTAATTGGTATGTATGAGGAATGAGCTGAATATATAACATGTGATTTGTATGGAGGGTAATGAGTAAGTTATGCTTGTGCCTATTTTTGTGTTATGAGCATGATGATCATTGATGAATTCGTTGTTGCAACTTACTAAGCTTTTATGCTTACTCTCTATTTCTTTCCTTTTCCTTACAGTGCCATCTAATTAGCTCAAGGATCATCGGAAGTCAGAGATATCAATCACACTATCAACCGAAATAGTCAGTATAGTTGGATTTATATTTTTGAATATGGCATGCATAGGACTTAGACCTTATTATCTTGTGTCTTAAGGATTGGCCAAATGTGTTGGCTTGGATAGATCCCACATTTTGTATTAAGCCTTGGATGATGGCGAACATTCATTTTGAGTTTATAAGGATGCTTTTTCATGGTTGGATGAATGTCTATTGTAACTGATCTGGTTTTGGAAATTTTGCATGTTTTGGTATTGATATGAAAATAGGTATGGAAGGGTAGCAATAAGGCTTGGTAAATAGCCTTATATTGTCCACACGAGCATGTGTCTAGGCCGTGTATGACACACGGTCAGCCCCATAGGCGTGTGGTTCGGCCGTATGTCCCCTACACGTAAAAGTTTTAAGTCAGTATGCATAGTAATAAACACACGGATAGAAACACGACCGTGTGTCTCAGCCGTGTGGAGGACACGGCCTGGTACACGGGCGTGTGCCATGGCCATGTGACATTTTAGGGATGCTGACGTCAGAAATAGAATACCCAAGTTTTTACATACGGGTTAGGACATTGGCGTGTCCTGGCCGTGTGAGGGACACGGGCTATTGACACGGGTGTGTGTCTGGCCGTGTGAAAACCCATGTAGGTGTGAATTAAAATTTAATTCCACACAGGTGTGGGGCACGGGAGTGCCCCAGAGTGCTTAGGCCATGTGAGCCACACGGGCCATCAGCACGACCATGTCAAAATGGTCACACGGGCGTGTTACCCTTCCACACAGGCTTATGCCTTGTTTTAAAGGTAAAATTTTTAAGGTTGGTTTAAGGACCTGAAATGTTCCTGAATAATTTTTCAATGGTTGATTTGGGGCTCGTAAGCTCATTAATAGAAGTTTAAGGTAGAATTTGAAAAAGTTTTAATTTGGACCGAGTCCTGGTGACTTGAAATTGTTTGTATGCATGAGATCAAGTTAGGTAATGCCTCGTATCCCGCCCCAGCGTGGGTTACAGGTATGGGGTGTTATAGGCTATATAAGTCTAAGTAATGATGAGTTTGAGGATAAATCTGAAATTTGTATTCAATCAAAAATTACCAAGAAGTCATTTCCTAATAAGTGTGAAAGGAATTCAAAAGTGTTAGATTTAATTCATTCGGATGTTTGTGAATTAAATGGAGCATTAATAAGAGGTGGAAAATGATATTTTATCACTTTTATAGACGACTTCTCTAGATTTACTTATGTGTATCTCATGAGAAGTAAATATGAGGCTTTTGATATGTTTAAACGTTTTAAAAATGATGTTGAGAATTTGTTTAGTAAGAAAATCAAAGTGCTTTGTAGTGATAGAGGTGGTGAATATTTTTCACATGAATTTAATATATTTTGTGAGGAACAAGGTGTGGTACATGAGTGTTCCGCGCCATATACTCCGCAACAAAATGGTTTGGCGAAAAGAAAGAACCGTACTTTAGTAGATATGGTTAACTCAATGTTGTTAAATGCTAAACTTCCATATAATCTATGGGGTGAAGCATTATTGATTGCGTATTATATTATTAACAGAATACTATCGAGAAAATTCAAAGTATCTCCATATGAGTTATGGAAGGACCGGATGCTAAACTTAGATTATTTCAAAGTGTGGGGGTGTTTGGCTTACTATAGAGTTCCTGACCAACAGAGAACAAAGTTAGGTCCAAGAGCCGTCAAGGGTGTATTCGTTAGATATGCTCAACACTCTAACGCTTATCGTGTTCTTGACTTAGTGTCAAATACGATAATTGAAACAAGAGATATTGTGTTCATTGAAAATAAGGTTTTAAATGATTCAACAGATTCGGAAAAAGAATATCAACCAACAATCTCAAGTAATCAAACCTAAATAAGTCTTTGTGATAATAAGAATACGAAGCCGAGGAAAAGTCAAAGAGTGAGAAAAGTAAAGGACTTTGGTCCTGATTTCATTTCCTCGCAATATCTAGGATTCCTTACTGAGAGAAATAGAGAATTCGTAATTAGGAAGATCCCCATAATGTTTAATGTGGATGGTGATCCACAATCCTATGGTGAAGCCATGACTTCTAGGGGTGCAGCATTTTGGAAAGAGGCGATCAATGATGAAATGGATTCAATATTATCCAACAATACTTGGATTCTAGTTGATTTTCCTCAAGGATCGAAGCCTATCGGGTGTAAATAGGTG
The DNA here is from genome assembly GCA_025698465.1 of Gossypium longicalyx. Lineage (NCBI taxonomy): Eukaryota > Viridiplantae > Streptophyta > Magnoliopsida > Malvales > Malvaceae > Gossypium > Gossypium longicalyx. The sequence goes on along the minus strand of CM047004.1, from coordinate 67,571,150 downwards.
TTCAAAAGGAAGAATATTCCAATAGGGGGTTCTCTAACCTTTAAGGCTCTGTTGGTGGCTAAAGGATTTAGGCAAAAATAAGGCCTAGATTATTTTGACACCTATGCACCAGTGGCTAGGATGGCTACCATTCAAATTCTTATAGCACTTTCATCTATCCATAAGTTACATGTACATCAAATGGATGTTAAGACGGCTTTTTTGAATGGTGATCTCGAAGAGGAAGTATATATAGAGCAACCAGAAGGTTTTGTGCTTCCTGGGAGTGAACATAAGGTGTGTAAATTGATCAAGTCATTATATGGTTTAAAACAAGCGCCTAAACAGTGACATGAGAAATTTGACTTGGTTATCTTGTCAAATGGTTTTTTACATAATAGTGCGGATAAATGTATTTACACTAAATTCACCGATATATATGGTGTAATTATTTGTCTCTATGTAGACGATTTGTTGATTTTTTGGTATGAACATGGAAGGTGTTCGTGAGACCAAAGAGTATCTAGCCTCAAAATTTAAAATGAAGGATCTCGATACGATAGATACAATTCTAGGAATAAAGGTGAAAAAGCATGAAAATGGCTTTGCACTAAGTTAATCTCACTACATTGAGAAAGTATTGGAAAAGTATAAACACTTGAATATCAAGGATTCAAACACTTCATACGATTTGAACTTCAAGTTAAGTGAGAATAATGACAGGACTATAGTACAACTTGAGTACGCTAGCGCAATCGGAAGTCTAATGCATGTAATGCATTGCACTAGACCCGATATCGCATTTACTGTGTACAAATTGGAGAGATTTACAAATTGTCCTAGTACCGATCATTGGAAAGGAATTTGTAGAAGTTTTGGCTACTTAAGAAAAAAAATTTGGGATTATTCTATAGTGATTATCCCGCAGTACTAGAAGGTTACTCGGATGCAAGTTGGATTACAAGTATAAGTGACAATAAGTCCACATCAGGATGGATTTTTACAATTAGAGGTGGAGCCATTAGTTGGGCCTCTAAAAAACAAATGTGCATATCACATTCGACTATGGAGGCTGAATTCATAGCCTTAGCGGCTACTGGAAAAAAACGGAATGGCTAAGAGATCTCTTGCTAGATATAAAGTTGTGGCCACGACGTAGGTTCGCCATTTTCGTATATTGTGATAGTGAATCTACCATGTCTCAAGTGTATAATAAGGTGTACAATGGAAACTCTAGACATATAAGTTTGAGACATGAGTATGTGAGACAATTGATTGAGGATGGTGTGATAACTGTTACCTATGTTAAGTTTGTCAAGGGATTTGGTTAAGAGTACCACCGCTAAGATGGGATTAAAATCATTCTAATCACATTATTGATAATGGAAACCTTACCTTGTTCTAGCCAAAAGTTGGTTTCAAGGTTCAAAGGGTAATAACAAGTTATCGAATGACAATGTACATTAAGAATCAGGATTTAGTTTCTATATTTTAGGAGGATGAGTTTTACTCTTAATGGATGGACATTACTTGTCATGAAATCCACATATATGGACATGAGGTGGTGTCGCTTCAACAAGATTTTCTTCATGGTTTTCTCTTGTACATGTTCATGAAACGGGATGAGCACATGGCCATAATAGTGTTAAAGCAAATTAAATTCTTACTCTAATACTTTACGATTATGTGTGAAATTTTTTTGGTATTAACTTTAAGAGTGATGGTTCAAGCGACTAGCCACCATTCACTTTGTTGATACTTTGTAAGTTTGCATTAAAGGAAGGTTCAAGCTGCGGACACCCTTCTTTATACATAATCATTGTGTACTTATTTCTGGAATTAGCAATCTAGTGGGGGATTGATGGAAAGTATAGATTGCAAATTAATATGAACACTGTTCAAAAGTGATGGTTTATCATCTTACAAATTTAATTATTCATAAGCATTATTCAAATTAAAAGTGATGATTTATCATCCAACGAATACATTTTTATGGGACATGTTTCTCCCAAGGAGTATGTCTAATATGAAGGGTTGTGACTCTTCAAATTGTATTAATTGAATGTATATAAATAGATGCATTATGGTGCTAAAAAAAACAATTATAATCAATCTTATTTTCAAAATCTAGATTAAGAGTTAGGGAATTCCTCGATTTTGCTAATAAAAAGAAATTCAAAACTTCATTGTATCCCGGGAGGACCTTTGTCTTAACCCTCTAGCAACTTTGTGTGGGGGAAAATAGTTCTTTTTGGAAAGCGCCGTTCGTGCCTCGAAGTCTACTGTTTATTTCTACACAAGTCTTCGGTTCTATCGTCTCCACTCAAATTTTTTAACAATGAGACACATAACGAATGATAGAAGTTGTGGGAGGTGTAGCCATGTTGATGAATCAGGTATCCATTCTTTATGTGATTGCAGTTTTGCCAAAGAGGTGTGGTTGTCGATTGTACCGGAATATAATCAGGTACAATTTTTCTCCTTTTCACTTCAATACTAGTTGCTGTGGAATTTGCAAAATATAGGTAATTATAGTTATCATGATATTAAATGGAAAATGTTCTTCCCAGTAATTTGTTGGTTATTAAGGAAAAATAGAAACATGTATTTGTTTTCAATAGGCCATAATTGTGGGCAAGAAATTGTGGATACATGCATAAGTTGGGCAAGAAGTTATAAGTGGTTGAATATGGCACGATTGCATGATAATTCGAGGGTGGCAACAAATCAATGGGCATGTCCGACTAGAGGATAGGTTAAACTTAATGCAGATAGAGCTATATCGAGAAATAGCTCATTTGCGAGCATTGGGGGAGTGTTTAGAAGTGCCGACAGTAAGTGGTTAGGTGGCTTTTCGATGAAGTTAAGAAATAATTCAATTTTCAAGATTGAGGCGAGAGCTTTAATTGAAGGCCTACTTATATCATGGAGGAAAGGTTATCGACAGTTGGAAGTGGAATGTGATAATGCTCTCTTAGTTGAATTGATTTTAGTTGGCAGAGCTACAGATAGTCATTTGATTGAAATGTGTCTTATCCATCATTTATTGAGTCGAAATTGGAAGGTCCTTATTCGTCATATTCTGAGGTCGTAAAATAGAGTAGCTAATCATATGGCCAAGTTTATGGCGACTAATTCCACAGAAATTCATTGGTTTGAAGAACCCCCACAATTAGCTAGAAGTTTAATTGAGGCTGATTATGTTCTTGCTTTGAGTCACTAGTATAATTTTTTTGAGTTTTTCGCTTTAAGCTGTCCTTTTTTTACAAAAAAAAAAACATTTTTCATTCATTATATTACCAAACAAAATAAGGTAAGTAAAAATCTTCCTTAGTGACAACATGTAGTAGGCAGGTCGGTCGGGTTGAATGGGTTTTACAACCTATTAATACCTCTAATTACCTTTTAAGGTGTAAATGTTTTCTTTGTAGATTTTTACAACTTTTATAATTTTAATTTTTTAAAAACATTTTTTTTAAAAAAAATTTAAAGTGCTTTTAATTTTCATAATTGTTTATTTAAAAAATCATTTTAAAAAATTATGATTTTTTATCTAAAATATAAAAAAGCTTTTAATTTTAAAAAATCTAAGTATTTTTACGTACTTTTAAAAATTAGGAGTAAATGAACAAAAGTATTAAGAGATAAAATGTTATTTTATCATTTTTTTATTCCTACATTAATAACTTTAACAATAAATTAGATAACAGAAGGAAAAAAAATTAAATAAAAATAGTATAAAGATTTAATATAAATCAAAATTAAGATTTAAAAAGAGTAGAGGTAACTCTCACACGTTTAAACTCAAACGAAATTTGTTTGTTGGCAAAACTAAAAGCCAAAGATCAAAAAAAGATTCTGTTGGAAATACTGGAGTCTAAAAGTCATAGATCCACCTAAGCATCCTTGAATATATTATATATTGAAAACAAGAGAAGCAATAATTGAGGGGTCGAAATGTCATTTAATACAATGGATGACAAGGCAATATAAAGGATCAGTTAGCTAGGTTGTTAGTCTGTTAATAAGCCGTTGATACAGCTAAATGTTGTTGAGCTGTTAAGAGCAGTTGAGGAAGGTCTATAAAAGGAATTACAAATGAGCATGTGATTAAGCAAGTTTTATGAAATCAAACAGAAGTTATTTTTGAGATTCATTTTCTTATTTCTTTATTTCTTTAGTTACTGAAAATTTTACCTGGTTTCTAATATGGTATCTTTCGCCGGATGATCTTGGGCTCTATGGTCATCACAACCTCCACTGATTCTGCCTCGGTTGAACTGAGTGTTGTTCTATTCAATGGTAAACGTGTGGTGAATTTTTTTCCTCGTCATGATGTGGTTAAACTTACGGATGCAACTTACATTCTCTGGTAACAACAAGTCAAGCTGGTTCTTGATGGATATGATCTTATTGGCTTTCTTGATGGTACCGTCCTTCCACTTCCTAAGAACGTTCACACTACTGATGGTGTTTTAGCGCCGAATCTGTCGGCGTCGGTGTTCAAACAATAGGATCGTCTCCTCACGTCCTGGCTTCTTTCTACCATAGATGCTGCACTTCTGCTGTCCGTCACTGAGGCTAGATCAGCTTGTGATGTTTGGAATACTGCTTCGGAGCTTTTTACTGCCGATACTAGTGCCAAGCAGTTGAGGCTCCATCACGAGTTACATTCGTTGAATAAAGGTACTCTGTCTGTCACTACTTATGTTACTCGGATTAAGAATATTTGTTCTATTCTTGAAACTTCAGGCTCGCGGATCTCGAATGATGAGAAATTGGAGATTATTCTTGTCGAACTGCTACCGGAGTTTGAGGGAGTGGTTTCATCTGCCTCTTTGTCGACTGGCCCCCTCTCTCTTCAACGAGTCGTCAATGCTCTTGTTGAGTGTAAAACTCGTCTTCATCGCGCATCTCAGGAGGTCAACCTTCATGCAAATCTGGTTAAACCGGCGCCAGTAAGAGACGGCTCTGTTTGTGGTGTTCGATCGTCTCTTCGTGGTCGTGGAAAGAACTTTTGACCTCGGATTCAGTGCCAGATTTGTAACTGCTTCAGGCACTTGGCTCAACGGTGTTACTACCGTTATTGTCGCGAGTCTGATGATTCCCCTCCGGTTGTGCGTCAAGATAGTCCTCTAGTCTTTAATCAGTCCGTCGCGGCATCTTTTCCTGGGTATGGTTTTGGTACACCGAATGAAGGTAAGGGGGAAGATGAGTGGGGCCATTTGTCAGTCAAAATAGGCTGCCTTTTGGTCAAAATCAAATGTATTATGGTCAAAATCAGATGTCTGATTTAGCAGGTGCTTATGGCTATCAAATTACACGTGGGCCACATTCTGGTTATGGCCATAATGATCCAAATTTGGCACATTTGTCGTGGTCTACTGGGCCAATGATGTTTGGCCATGATGTTGGGTCTACAAGTGGTTCACTTCGTAGACATGGGTTGGTTAATAAAGAAAATTATGTAGCAAAGCCGGATGTTCCAAGTGGACCAACCATGAATCTTGTACACGTAGGTCTGCCGTGGGAGCCCAGACTGAATGTTGGACAACCGGGTGGTGTCTCGATTCCTTGGCTCACAAAACCACAAGCCTGGGTATACTCTGGTTCTGATCCATATATTGGTCTTTCTAGAGTTGGTGATATCCATGTTTCTAATTATTCTAACACATCTGGGTCTAATGTTAATACTGCTCAAGTGGGTTCTAATGATGTTGGTGGTGATTCGTATATTCCGATGTTGATCGGTACCTCGTCTTGGTATCCTGACTCAAGTGCTAGCCATCATGTATGTCGTGACCCGACGACTCTACGTGACACTACTCCGTATTCAGGTCAGGCTTCTCTTCTCATAGGTGATGGAACTTCTGCTAAAATTGTTTCCGTTGGTTCTAGCAATTTATCTACTCCTCTTAAGCTACTCTGTTTGTCTAACGTGTTGTGTGTGCCAAGTATATAAAAGAATCTTTTGTCGGTGTCTCTGTTCGCTAAGGATAACGAGGTGTTTTTTGAATTTCATCCAACATATTGTGTAATAAAGGACATTAAGACTAAGGACACTTTGCTGAAGGGCCACATTCGTGACGGCTTGTATCACTTTTCGGTGTCTGCTGTGGATCCGTTTGTTGCTCATACAAAGCTACAAAATAAAACTGTGGACTGTCCTGTGTTTGCTTTGTGGCACAGTCATCTTGGTCATCTGTCTAGTACTATTGTTTGAAGTGTTTTACAAAAATGTAATATTGCTTTCAATAAGTCTTGTGATGGTGGTGTATGCTCTGCATGTCAAAAAGGAAAGTCACATAAATTGCCATTTTCTGTTTCTACTACTACGTATCAACCTTTTGAGTTAGTTGTTTCTGATCTGTGGGGACCTGGGGCAGTTGCATGTGAAAATAAGTGGTACTATGTGACGTTTATTGATGTATGCACTAGATTTACATGGTTATATCTGCTTACTCATAAGTCTTAGGCTATAGAGTGTTTTACAAGGTTTTAGCAGTTGATTAAAACGCAGTTTAGCAAGACCATTAAACAATTACAGAGTGACTGGGGTGGGGAGTACCGAGTTTTCACCTGTGTTTTAACGTCTCAAGGAATTGTTCATTGGTTGACGTAACACTATACTTCTGAACAGAATGGCATAGCTGAGCGTAAACATCGTCATATTGTTGAAATGGGCATCACACTTCTGGCACAAGCAAATTTATCCATGAGATATTAGGGTATGCTTTTTGTTGTGCGGTTCATTTGATCAATCGTCTTCCTACTTCGGTTCTACAAGGAAGGTCTCCTTTTTAGGCTTTATATGGTCAGGATCCTACCTATGACCATTTACGTGTTTTTGGGTATTGTTGTTATCCTTATTTACGACCATTTGCGTCACATAAATTGGAGTTTCGGTCCCAACCTTCTACTTTTTGGGGCTATAGTACTCAGCACAAGGGATATCAGTGTCTTCTGTAAAATGGTAAGATAGTTGTTTCTCGCCATGTAGTGTTTGATGAAACTAAGTTTTTATCTTCTAAAGATCCCTACACAAACCCGGTTCTGGATCCTAGTGTAACTGTTTCCACCAATGTTCCCCTTGTTAGAAATGTGTTTTCTCAACCCGTGGTACCTGTTGCTGATTCACCGGCTCTACCGTCTACGTCATCTCCAGCGGATCCTAGTAATGGTTCTGAGTCTCTTTCTCTGCCTCATGTTCCTGTTGAGCCTAATGCTCCTAGTGATGTTTCTATTGAGTCTGCTCAGTGTTTAGACATTTTTCCCTCGGTGTCTCGTGGTTCACACGATGTCCTGCATAGCACTAATACTCATCCAATGGTGACTAGGGCTAAGGCAGGTATTTTTAAACCTAGAGCTTTGTCAGTCGAAGCTATGGAACCATCCAAAATTGAGGAAGCTTTGGCCTCTACTGAGTGGCGAGCTGCTGCCCAAGCAGAGTATGATGCTCTTATTTGGAATTCCACTTGGGATCTGGTTCCTTTTCCTTCGGGTCACAAGGTCATTGGTTGCAAATGGCTTTTCAAGATTAAGCAAAATCCTGGCGATTCTATTGACAGACGATAGGCCAGACTGGTAGCTAAAGGGTGCTCTCAAGTCCCTGGATGTGACTTCAAGGAAACGTTTAGTCCAGTTGTTAAACCTGTAACTATTCGTGTTATTCTGTCTATTGCTGTCTCTAGAGGGTGGTCCTTACGTCAGGTAGATGTGAATAATATCTTTTTGAATGAAAATCTGGACACTGAGGTGTTTATGCACCAACCTCCAGGATATGTCAAAAATGACTTGACTGGCAAGCTGCTAATATGCTATTTGAAGAAAGCGCTTTATGGCCTTCGCCAGGCCCCTCACGCTTGGTTTGACAAACTGAAAGGTTTTCTTATGTTTATTGGGTTTGTTGTTTCACGGTCTGATGCTTCGCTGTTCGTTCGGGTTTGGTCTGAGTCTATGCTTTATGTCTTAGTTTATGTTGATGACATCATTGTCACTAGCAGCTTATCTACTACTATTGATTGGCTTGTTTGATTACTGAATAAAGAGTTCTCGCTCAAGGATATGGGTGATCTCTATTTTTTCCTTGGGATTGAAGTTACCTGGTCTTCCACTAGAAGTTTACACATTTTTCAGGCAAAATATATTCGTGATATACTTGCTCGCGCGTCTATGGCAACTGCAAAGAGTGTCCATACTCCGATGGCTAGCTCCTCGACTATGTCTAAAGACGATGGTGAGTGCTTAGCGGATCCAATTGAATATCGCAGTCTTGCGAGAGAGCTGCAATATGTTGTCCTTACTCGTCCTGATATAGCATACACTGTGAACAGAATCTGTCAATTTATGCACAAACCTACCAATGTGCACATGACTGTTTTGAAACGAATTCTTCGGTATCTATGTGGCACCATTGATTTTAGGGTAGTTTTTCGGCCGATTGATCGATTGTCCCTGACTGCCTATGCGGACGCGAACTGGGGGCCGGACTTCGATGATCGCTGGTCCACTTCAGGATTTTGTGTTTATTTTGGGTCTGCTCCTAGTTCTTGGGGATCTAAAAAATAGCAAGTGGTCTCCCGTTCTACGGCTAAGGCAGAATACAGGAGTCTTGCCACCGCCACCAATGAAGTTACATTGTTGCTTTCACTTCTTCAGGATCTCCATCTCAAGTCCACTGATACTCCTACTATTTGGTGTGATAGCTCAGGTGCAGTTGCTGTTGCAGCCAATCCTATGCTACATTCCAAGTTCAAGCATGTTGAGCTAGACTTATTTTTTGTCCGCAAGAAAGTAGCAGATAGGTCTATTTTTGTTAGTGAGGTTCCAGCTTGTGACCAAGTTGCGGATGTTTTCACGAAGCTGTTATCAGTGACGTTTTTTTCACGGTTTCGAAGGTTTTTCTGGGTCTTACCCGTTGGAGAGTTGGGTGAATGTAAAGGATCAGTTAGCTAGGTTGTTATTCTGTTAATAAGCCGTTGATACAGCTAAATGTTGTTAAGCTGTTAAGAGTAGTTGAGGAAGGTCTATAAAAGGAATTACAAATGAGCATGTGATTAAGCAAGTTTTATGAAATCAAACAGAAGTTATTTTTTAGATTCATTTTCTTATTTCTTTATTTCTTTAGTTACTGAAAGTTTTACTTGGTTTCTAATAGGCAATTAGTCATTTTCCTCCATCCAAACCTTAAATCCAACCCATACTCAGACACATTTATGCTGCTTCTTGCTAATTAATTTCGTGACTTTATTTACCTAAGTCACACAGGTAAACCAAGAGAGGATCCTTAGTGCTCTTCATCTTTTGCAGGTATGCTCCTCCAAGTGCTGCAATTTAATGATGTTTTGCTACTTTAACACTTCTTTTCTTTCGTTGTTGAGAAATTTGTTTCATAAAAAGTTTGAAATAGTCTAAATAAGTTCGCTATAATGTGCGATCACTTAATAAAGATACACGATCACTTAAACTAGGACTACTTTAACCTGCTTGTTTGCATAACTGAGTAAAAGTTGAATATGAAGGTAATCTGATCTATACATATATCTTTTTCAATTGCAACCTAGTCTATATCACCTTTCTGTTTCCCTTGAGATACATGTGGAATGGTGACCCATTATGGGCTTATTCTGTGAGGAATTTGGTTCCTTTGCTTGCTTCACTAATGCCTACATCATGGAAATTGCCTATCAGGAGAGTGATTTGAATTAGGCCGTCTGTCTCCCCTACCAATGAGCTATTTAGTGTTTCTCCCAATACGCATTTTGCTAATGTAATAGCCCCAAAAACAGCTCATTAATATGGTTAGATAATATACATATATTATATCAAGATTATCTCATGTTTTACTTTATAAAAAAATATTAGACCATGACTATTAGGTAAGCAAAACTTAAATAGAATATAAAATTAAATTTTGTCTAGGTTAAAAATATTTTGAGAGATTGAAAGAGCACAAAATTATTCAAATTAAGGACGATTTATATGTGTATTGTTTTTGTAAGCAATCAAGAGAGTATCTTGTATTACAAAACTAAGCTCTTGAGGAGGAAACTTAATGGGAGAGTGATCTAGCTTTTATACAATGGTGAGACCGCTAAATTGATGAGAGTTAATTCGATGTTAGGAGTTAAATTATTGGTTGTATTGTGAAAAAGATAATGGATCATTGCTCTGGGTAAAGTTTCGTAGACATAAATTGAGGTTGACCTGTGTAAACAATTTCGATATTTATTTTTACTTTTATTTACTCTTGATTTTGTAATTGAAAATGACACGTTTGTTTTTATTAAATACCCTCCTTTCTATAAATATCAATTTAAGAATATACTAGATAATAAAAAATATTCTCCTTAGTCTAATTTATTTTTCAAAAGTCCTACTTTTTTTTTTAATTTACAAATTGTAGATATATAAAGATTAAGCCCGACAAAAAAAAAAAACAAACTAACTGATGTTTTTATATTTGTATTCAGGATTTTGTAAATTGAAGATCAAAATTGGAGCGAGTTTAGGAGGATGGAAGCGTAAGTTCACTATGCTGTTTGTCTTAAGTGATTTTAAACTTCAAGAGTTTGGATTTTTTTCTCTTCAATTGTAAGTTCCCAGTGGTTTTAGTTAATGAGATTAAATTAAGGATTTTTCTAATAAATAAAACAATATTATTAATATAATAGACGTGAATAATGACGATATAAAATGATTGCAAAGTAATAAATATATATATATATATAACACATATTTTATGTGTAAAATTTTTCGGAAAAAAACCATGGAAAGAGGAGAAGAAATTCACTAATATTGAAAAACAAGTAATAGAAGAGGAGTTTAGACTACATACATCTATTTAAAGATTGAAAAATCTTATTCTAATTCATGTTAAATAGAAAAAGTGTAATTCTATACAATTTCGGCCTTAAGCCCTATAAAGATCCTCTTGTTTTGTTATTATATTTTATTTTTATAATAAAAATGCGAATCATATAACTCTAACAATTATACTATACAATAATATCTAAATTTGATAAAGTTTTGGCTTTCATTTAGAAAAAATACATTATCCATTAGAAAAGTTAGATGGTGGATGATGTTATATAGAGAATTTATAATCTAAATAAAATTTTAATTCCATGATCTAATAATTGAGTTAAATGAATGATTCAGCATTGTGCAATTTGGGAGAAATAAAGCTTAGAAAGTAATTTCATGCCACAAATGTTATTCCATTTTTCTAATAGATTAATTACAGAGGTAGTAACAACTTGTCAAACGAGGGTGTTAATCCATTTCTACTATTATTTTTTCTAACAGAGCAATTATAGAGGTAGTAAAAATTTGTCTAAGCTGCGGATGCAACTGGTTACTGCGCAATTATGGATATGTAAAGGATATCAATAGTAACCGGAAGAAGCTTGAGGCGGCCAAACAAAGGCTGGTTAATGAAAAGCGGAATATTGAAAGTGATCCTGATAGTTCAGGCAGGTCGGATGAATTGAATACCTGGCTTCAAAATGTGGCGACAAGAATAGACGAAATTGGAAGAGTGGAGAAACAACCTGTCACATACTTGCGCAGATTATGTCCATTTCGTCACTTGTATAAGCTCGGAAAAATTATTGTGAAGAACACAAATGAGGCAACTTCTCTGTACGATGAGCTGAGCAAAATACCCAGAAAGCCAACATCAACTCGTCAACGTCAAAATCACAAGCGCTGGGAAAATCAAGAAACAATAGTTATGCATTCATCACTCAAGGAGAAAGTGGAAGAACTGCTAGGATGGTTAAAAGATAGTAGATCGAAGAGAATTTGCATAATGGGACCTGCTGGGATAGGGAAAACAACATTGATGAAAACTGTGCGTGACATAGTAAAAAAATCTTGTGATTTTGGGTTTGACCACATCTTCTATCTGTCTGCCACTGAAACAACAGAAAGCAAACAAAAAAAAATTTGGGATCTTTTAGGCAAAGGAAGGGATGAAGACACCCATCATCGAGAAAGAGAAACTGTGATATCTGAGGAGCTACGGACAAAAAAATATTTGTTGTTTCTTGATGACGTTTTATCGGAGGTTAATCTCGAGGAAGTTGGGATTCATTTTGGCCATGAACATGGAAGAATAGTGTTCGCATGCAGAGACAAATATACTGGTCACACTGATATCCATATGACACTTAAGCCGTTGTCCCCGGAGGACGCAACAGTGCTCTTCTGGAAAGCAGTGGGTTCGGAAAGGAAGAAAGGACGAGATGCAGAAATAATTATTGGATTGTGTGGTGGCATGCCGCCTATACTCAATTTAATAGGCAGATGTCTACGAGGAAAGGACGACCCTAAAGGGTGGCGGGATGTGAAGCGTCAACTGTAATGTCCTAATATGCAAGGATGGAAGGAATTTGAAGAATATTACAACTTCCTCAAAATTGTTTATGAGGGGCTTCCTACTGATGAGTATAAGCATTGTTTACTTTACTGGGCAATTTTCCCTCTAGGTGAAAAAATTAATAGAGATCATATAATTGAGTGCTGGGCAACAGAGCAGTTTTTGGAACCTGAAAGGCTGTGTGAAGCACGTGATAGAGGGCATACCATAGTGGATGATTTTGTGGACAAATTTCTGCTGCAAAAAGAAGAAACGTCGGAACACTTCAAGATGTTTTTGTGGTTCCAGAAGGCAGCATTGATGATCGCAAATAAAGAAAATAGTGAACATGTCTTTGTTGAAAATGGTAGAAGTATTAATGAACTTGAATGGATACATGGAAATAGAGTCCTATTCGCTCGTACGGACCTGTCCTTGCTGCCAGAAAAGCCAGAAAGTAGAGGGATGGTAACACTGTTACTTCATGAAAATAACACCAGCCGCTTACCGGAGCAATTATTTGCAAGCATGCGTGACCTTAAACTTCTGGGCTTACAGGAAACAAAAATCAGAGGACTTCCTTCATCCATAACCAGATTAAGACATCTCAAAGGGCTCTTCCTATACAACTGCCATCTGTTAGTACAGCTTCCTCGGGAGATAGGGGCTCTCCAAAATCTCCAAATCCTTGTTGTACATCATGCTGGGATCTATTCTTTGCCAAGTGAGATTGGACAATTGGGAAATCTAAAATGTTTAAGAATTATATTCAAAGAAGCTGCCAAGCAAAACCAGGCCACAGCAGAAAGTAGTATGGGCGTTAAGTGTCTGCAAAAGAGAAAACACTAAAGGAAAGATAATTCCTTGTAAAGTTATTGAAAAGCTTTCTAAGCTAGAAGAGTTTGAGTATTCATGTCAGCCCTATTGACAAAACATGGCAAGAAAACGCTGATGTAATTAAAAGTGAAATCACGGAGCTGAAAGAACTGACGCATCTTCAGTTCTAATTCACCAACATGAAGTCTTTTGAATGCTTCACCAGGAACAGTAAATCATGGAATGCAAATGACCAAAACTTCAGATCTTTCAATATCTCTATTGGGCAAGACGATAGTTCGGCGTCTACAGTCTTTGAATTCTCAGCTGAAAAGAATCTCAACTTTTCTGGAGGAAATGGATTCCCGGAGGCTGTTTCTGAGGTGCTTAAACGAGCAATTTCATTCGAGCTGATTGGTCACACCACAGCTTGCAGCTTAACGGGCAATCTTCCTGCTGATGCATTCAACGAGCTGGAGGTTTTCACGGTTGAGAAATGTACTGAAATGAAGAGCATCATAACCAGTGACGCTAATCTTACAGGAAATTCAATTTCAGCATCTGGTATTGGAAAGAGCTTGCCAATAGCATTCGAATGCCTGAAAGAGCTGCATATAAGGAAGCTACCAAATTTGGAGAGTATCTGGCAGGGAGAGATATCATCGAAGAGCTTTAAGGAGCTGACTACTCTGACATTAAAAGAAAGTGATAGTATAACAATACTTTTCAAGCTTGAAATGGTTCGTCAACTCTCGCAGCTAAAAAATCTTCAAGTTGAGGACTGTAGAGGGATTCAAGAGATTATTGAAGCAAATCTTCAAGTTGAGGACTGTAGAGAGATTGAAGCCGAAGGTCCAGTTGCATCTACGTCCTTTACAAGTTTGAAGAATTTCCAACTATGTGGCTCGACAAGCTTATCTTCAATCTGCGATGCCTCGTTAGAATGGCCTTCTTTGGAGACAATACTGGTCAAGGAATGTGAAGATTTAAAAAGCCTTCCACATATCTTGCCAAATGCTTCCAAACTGACAGAAATTCAATGCGCTGAAGCTTGGTGGGAGCAACAGGATTGGCCAGAAGGAGCCCAAGGGCGTTTCAGCAACCTTCAACGTGTCCTCAGCTGAATCATTAACTTCAGCAACCTTGGCCTTGATGCTAGATCAGTTGCAACAAAATGTAAGAAGCAAAAACTGCAGTTTTTGGTGCATCACCCAGCTAAATAATTGAGCATGGCATAGATATTTTATATATTTTATTTCAGAGCTACAAAGGGCTACATCTTTAGGTCGGTATCCTTCTAAATAATTGAGTTTGTGGTGCTTACTTTTATTTTATCATATGCATCGTTGTCAACTGTTTTTTAGTCTTCTTGTGGTACTTGATACCCTTAAATCAAGGCTATTTAATATTATTAAAAAGGTGGTTTATAGTTGGTTAGGTTAGCTATAATTTGCCATCCACATCTTGTGAAGAAGATTTTCCCTGCTTTATGATAAAATTTTTTATGTTTTTGACCTTCTCATTGGAATCCATGGAACAACTAGAAAAGCTTGGATATATATTTAACTCTTAAAAAGCTATGGCTAACGTTAGAAAAGCTTTCTTGCTAACCCAAAATAAACTTGATATATACCTGTCTCTCTTGCCAATCATAGGAACAGGGATTGAAGTTTCATTCTGATGGAATACTTTATTTGCTCTCCTACGTGCGCCGAATAATCTCCTTTTTCTAAGCGTTCAGATTTATTGTAATCTCTTGCAAAACTATATTTAATCATACATACATGTAAATACGTACAAGTATTTGCCATTCGGTTGACAAACTTTAGCCTGGCTTAGTGAGTGGCTATGCCCTTCTTCTTTTTTTCTCTTGTCCTGTTTCCTTTGTCTCCACTGCGCAGCTTCATTCTCGTCCCTCTTTTTTCCTTTTTTTGTACTTTTTATTCTTCTGTTATTACAGCCAGTCAGGCTTGGATGAAGCTGAATTCGCGAAATTCCATCCCCCTGTGAAACGTAGTCATATAGTTGGGTTTCCAGGCTGGAAAATTATATACCTAAACAATTCTGCCCCAAACCGAAACATAACAAACGCCGCATCCATAATATAGAATGTTAAGAATATGCTAGATTACAATTAAAGGAACTAAAATCAAACTATCTAAACATTTTCAAAAAGAAAATATCCATTCTCAGTTTATAAATATTAATGAAGTTTGAAATATGAAAATAAGTTTCGAGATAAATAAAGTAAATTAAGAGATCAAAAGTTAAAACTTGAGTAGTGATATCATTGATCTTGAAAATCTAAGAAATCTTATCACTTAGAATATTATAAGACAATGCATTAAATCCATGAACGTTACTTCTCGGACATTCTGCTTCTGTAATCTCTTGAATTTTATTGATAGACTTCAATAGTAGTTACGTAATATCCTATAATAATATCTTATAATATTCCATTAGAAATCAAATTACTAAGAGATAACATCTCATAATAATATCCTATAATATCTCATCAGGAATTAAATTGCTAAAAGATAGTATTGCATAATAATATCTTAACACCCCCTCAAGTTGGAGCATGCAGATCATGAATGCCCAACTTGTTGAGAATATATTCAAATTGCGGTTTACCAAACACCTTTATAAAAATGTTAGCCAACTGTACGGAGGTCGAAACATAAGAAGGTGTAATCAACGCATCTTGGATTACATCCCTAACAAAGTGATAATCCACTTCAATATGTTTAGTACGCTCTTGAAATACGAGATTCTGTGCAATATGCAACGCAGATTGACTAATTGCTTTAGGATGATGAACACCTAGGCTAAATAATAAGGTCTTCAGCCACTTGAGCTCACAAGTGATGGAAGCAATAGACCTATATTGAGCCTTAACAGAAGAACGAGAAATAGTATGTTGTTTCTTAGTTTTTCATGAAATAGGAGATTGTCTGATAAGCCATAAAAATAACATGTTTTTAATCTCATTCTTGGTGCGTTTTTGGATGATTTATTATGTAAATTAGTGAATTTGATGCTCCTAATCCTTTAAATTCATGTTTCTATACTTAGGTGAGCATAAGGGAGCGAAAGGAGCGAAAAACAAGCCAAAATCGGGCAAAAAGAGTTGCTTTCAGTATCCACACAGCCTGGGTATTTCCACACGAGCTGACTACATGCCCGTTTGAGCCATATGGGCTGGCCACACGCCCATGTGCCAGCCCATGTCAGTTTCGTACCTTGTTTTCTAAACACGTGGAAAAACCCAATTTTTAGGCTTTCTGAGCATTCTAAAATCTATAAATACCAATTAGAAGAAGACCTAAGGGCGTACGTAGAGAAGAACAAAGAAAAGACTCAAAGAACGCAACCAGATTCAACTTAGAAGTGGATCTTCTTCAAGATTGAAGATCTCCATTCAATTTCCTTAGAAGTTTTATTAAGTTCATTTATGTCTTGTTGTTATCTTAATTTTGAGATGTTTTCATTCCAGATTATGAACTAAATTCCCTAGATACCTAGGGAAGATGAAACCTATGATAAATCTTATTATTTGATCTCTGATTTATATGATAAATACTTGATTCTTGTTCTCAATTATGTATGCTTATTTCGTGTTTTAATAGTTTCAGGATATTAATTCATGTTCAATGTGCTTATTTTAGTGGAGCAGCAGTCCTTGTTTAAGAGTAGATCTAGCATAATTGAGTGGAGTTGCATGCAATTTTAGAATAGGACGACATAAATCTACCGAATTAGAGTCAAATCTAATAGGGAATCCATAGATCGAGTTAATGTGATAATAAGGGTTTTAATTAGAAAGAGGTTTCAATTAATCAACCTAGAGTCAGTTGTTTTTACTTTCGAAAGAGATATTAACATAATTTAGGGATTTATACAGATCAAGACAAGTGAATAAACTATTTAATTTAGATTCATAATAATAGGTGAAGTTTAGGTGGATTCTTTCCTAGGTATTGTCTATCTCATTGGTTATCTTCGTTTATTTTCCTATTTCATTCTCTGTTGCGTTCTTAGTTAAATTAGATTAGTAAATTTAGAATAAAAACAATTCTTTCAATTTATCGGCTAAATAATAGAAAAACAGTAATTATTAGTACTTTTAATCCTCGTGGATACGATATTTCCTACTCAACAGAGCTATACTATTGTTCGATAGGTGCGCTTGCCTTTTTCGTAGTTAGTTTAGTGACCATCAAGTTTTTGGCACCGTTGTCGAGGACTAAAATATTAGGAACACTCGATTTTTATTAATTTAGCCATTTTTATTTTTATTATATTTTTATTTTTAGTTTAATTTTTATTTTCTAATTTTTCTTTTATTTGCTTCTGGCAGGTTCCTTTAGTTTATGACTAGAAGAAACCCGTCAGGACCATTATTGTTCGACAGTGAAATTGAAAGTACAACTTGCAAAAATCGTAGAGAAGCAAGGCAGAGTCGACATAGTATAGTAGACGAGCAAAATGACTTTATTATTATCACTGAAGAGATTGGTGATAATCAGAATAATCAGCTACCTCTTGTGGCTGCTGCAAATCCAGCAAATCTGAATCCTGCTCCTAGTACTATGTACGATTATGCCAAGTCCACTCTAACTGAGGCTGAATCGAGTATTGTGAGACCTACCAATGCTGTGAATAATTTCGAACTGAAGCCAAACACCATTCAGATGGTATAACAATTTGTTCAGTTCGATGGTTTGCAAGACAAAGATCCAAATACTCATTTGACTAATTTTCTGGAAGCCTGTGACACTTTCAAGACTAATGATGTTTCTGACGATGCCATTCCCTACAGTTGTTCCCCTTCTCGTTGAGGAACAAAGCTAAATAGTGGTTGAATTATTTACCACGAGGTTCGATCACTACATGGGATCAAATGGCCGAGAAATTCTTATTGAAGTACTTCCCACCGACTAAAACAGCTAAGTTGAGGAATGATATCTCTTCCTTCGTTCAAATTGACTTAAAAACCATATATGATGCATAGGAGAGGTATAACGACTTATTGAGAAGGTACCCTCACCATGGGTTACCTCTATGGCTATAGGTTCAGACTTTCTACAATGGTTTAAACCCCTCAACTAGGCAGTTAATCGATGCAGCAGCCAGCGGTACTCTGAACAATAAAACACCTGAAGTGGCTTATGAATTTATAGAGAAGATGACACTGAATAATTATCAGTGGCAAGTCATGAGGACAAAGTCGAATAGAGCAGCCAGTGTTTTCAATCTAGATGCGGTAACCATATTATCGAAATTAGGTAGAACAATTAAATAAGAAAATTGATAATTTATATGGTTTTACGCAGGAACATCCAGTGATGCAGTGCGATACGAATGGAGGAGGGATGAACAATCTAGAATGTCTACCCTACGGTCCTAGAATAGATAACGAAAAAATTAATTATATGGGTAACAATTCTAAGCCTCAAAATAACCCTTATAATAATACCTGTAATGCAGGTTGGAGAAACCATTCCAATTTCTCTTGGGGTGGTCAAGGAAATCAGAGAGCACAACCCCCTCCAAGCTTTCAATAGCCTTACAAACAAGAGAATAAGTTGAACCTTGAAGAGATGTTGACGAAGTTTATCTCGGTGTCAGAAACCCACTTTTGAAACACCAAAACAACACTTAAAAATCAACAAGTGTCGATTCAATGGCTCGAGAACCAAATCGATCAACTTGCAAAGTTGATTTCAGAACGACCACAAGGTAGTTTGCCTAGCAATACTGAAACCAACCCAAGAGAGCAACTTCATGCAATTACTGTTCGAGATGAAGAAGGATTAGTTGAATCTAAACCAGAATCGAGGCAAAAAATTATGGTAAGTAACAATAAGTTTGAAGTAAGCCAAAATGAACAAAAATCAATTAGTAAGGAATATAAACCTCGTATGTCATATCCTAACGCGTCGGTACGAAATATAAACCTCGTGTGTCATATCCTAACACGATGAAGAAAAATCATACGAACGAACAATTTAGTGAATTTCTTAAACTTCTAAAAAACTACATATTAACTTACCGTTTATTGAAGCTCTTTCACAGATGCCCAATTCCGTAAAACTTTTAAAGGAGTTTTCGGTAAACAAATGGAAGTTAGATGATTCATTGCATGAGGAGCTAGATGCAGTTTGCTCGGCTTGAAAAATAAACTACCCAACAAATTGAAAGATTCAGGGAGTTTTACTACTCCTTGTTTAATTGGTAGTTTAAATTTTAATAATGCTTTAGCTGATTTAGGGGCTAGTATTAATGTCATGCCTTATAAACTATTTAAGCAATTAGGTCTTGTGAAACCCAAACAAACTAGGATGAGTATTCAATTAGTAGATAGAACTATTAGATTTCCTAAGGGTATTATTGAAGATGTTCTTGTCAAAATTGATAAATTCATATTCCCAATTGATTTTGTTGTTTTAGACATGGATGAGGATAGTGACGTACCTTTGATTCTAGGTCGACTGCTTTTAGCAACTACTACAACTATTATTGATGTTGGTACAGGTGAATTAATATTTCGTGTAGGTGATGTCATGATTACACTCCAAGCTCGTGATTCTGTTAAGACATCTAGTGATGAGATGATTATATGAGTTCTGTTAATATGAGTAACATTATAACTCAAACTTATCTGCAGGAAACCCCTTGGAAAAATGTGATGGAGCCACGTTCCAGTCCATGTGACAGAAAAAGAACGACTCATGAAGAACGAATGCTACAGATCGATGAACTAGATGAATGGCGGACACATGTCAAGGAGAAACCGAGAATACACGATGCAGAACCAAAGCGACACCATGATGAGCATAAGGATGGAACGAACTAATTTAAGGTTGAGGACTAGGTACTGCTAGATAAAACAGATCCTCGAATTGCCACTTTAGAGCTTAATGTAAACGAAGAAACTCCTTTTACGATACTGAATGTCTTCTTATACAATACAGTTGAGGTAACTTATTCTGAATTCGGCACATTTAAGGTAAATAGTACTCGACTTAAACCTTATGTTGATGATAAAATTGATAGTGAGAAAAAGAAGTTTCGACTCCGCGAACCATCATGACCGTACGAATGCGAGGTAAGTCGAGCTTAGACTTTAAATAAGTGCTTTTCGAGAGGCAACCCAAGTGTTAACACTGCTAATTTTCTTAATTTTATTATATATTTTTATTAAAATTAATTAATTTTCAAAATTTTAAAAAAATGTATTTTTGACCCATACGGCTTGGACACAAGGGCGTGTCCCAGGTCGTGTGCACTAAAAGGGGTTCGACAGTGAGTTACACGGCCTGGCGACATAGCCATGTGACCCACACAGCCTGGACACATGGGCATGTCATTGGCCGTGTGACCAACACGGCCTGGACATATGGGCGTGTCCTTGACCGTATGGATCCTGTGACTTAATTTTTCCAAAAATTGACAGAGACACGACCTAAAATAAACTATAAGGGCATGTGACACGACCGTGTGGACCACTCGGCCTGGACACACGAGTGTGTCCTAGGCCGTGTGAAACCTAGAGCTAATTTTTTCATTATTAAATCAAGTCAGAGTTACACGTGCAAGACACACGGCTTTATGCGAGACACGGCCAAGCCACACGGGGTGTAGAAGGTCACACAAGCGTGGGAAAAGAAAATAAGGTTAGACACGGCCATGCGACACGATCATGTGAAGACTGGGTTGGTATTTTAAATGCACACGATCTGGGGAAAGCTACACGGGAGTGTGACACCACCGTGTGGCCCAACACGGGCCGAGACAAGAATGTGTCACCCCTTTTAACCCTCAACCCTAAATTTTTTTTTTTACTGTCTTCTTCCCCAAGCCCCTCAACCCTAGCCGTCGCTCCCTACAATCACCCCTTTTTTCGGCCGCCATTCACCATCCTTCTCCCTCGTCGACTACCCTTCCTTTCGCCCCTTCTTCTCTTCACCGCCGAATCGATCTCCCTTATCTTCCCTGCGCCACAAGCTCGACCACCAGGCCGCACTAATCCCCCACCCTTTCTCCCCTTCTTTCTCTCCTCCCTCACCTCTCGCCCACTCCCACACGACACAACTACTAAGCCTCAATCCACCTCCATGCCCCAAGCCGCCCTCTCTTCTCTTCTCCCTTACCCTTCTCACTGTTCAGCCACCAGTCAACATGCACGAGCCACCCTAAGCGACCTCCTCTACCATTCTCGGTAGCCCTCACTCCACCGCACGCCTATTAACCGTCACATCCCTGACCCCTACCACCGCTACCGTCAGTTTCCTCTTTTGCCCTTCCCTTTTATTTATTTATTTCTTATCTATTATAATTATTATTAGTTATTATTTTATTTCTTTATTGTTATTGTTGTTATTATTATTATTATTATTATTATTATTATTATTATTATTATTATTATTATTATTAGTCATTTCATTTTTCTTTTCTGGTTATACTTGGTTACTGCTTTTCTTTTAATTTTTATTTAGTCATTAATTACTTATTTTTTTCGTTACTATTTTAGATTGTTATGATAGTTATTGTTTTTTTTTTCTTAGTTTATTATATCGAATTATTTGCTCACTTATTCTCTTAATATTATTATTGTTCTTAGTATCCAAATTTGGTATTTCAGCTTTCTATTCTTCTCAATATTATGTGATTTTATTTTTCTTATTACTGGAATTTCATTGGTTTCTTATCGTTTTAGTTTTCCATTTCGTTTCGTCTTTTTTATTCATTATTATTTTTTCATAATTGATTTTAATAAATAGTGTTTTAGGAGTCGATTCTCTATTTTTGGTTGTTTGAATGTTGATGCATGTCTTAGAATGATTCTTAATGTCGTATTTTAATTTACATGACTGTTTCTCAACTTCTTTGTTTGTTTGGTGGTGCTTTATTTATTGATGAATTCTTTTACTTTTTCAGGCACACCATGACGAATACTGGCAGCAAGTCTAAGGTCATCGTTCTCGCTTTAAGAAAGCAGAAGACACCTGGTGCAACCTCCTCCTCGAGCACTTCCGCCGAGGCCCACCACCATTATCTCTGATTTTCAGTGAGTCCCCAAGAGGAATTATTTCAGCTCCTTCAGTTGCGACTACTTGGCCTAGGCCGATGTATTGATTGGGCCATCTTAGAGCAGGTCCAATTAGATGATCACGTTCGAGCCTTTATTACTATATCCCTGTGGGATCAGTTTTTCTCCATCATCGAGCCCACATACATGGAGCTTACTTTGGAATTCTGTTCTACATTTATTCTACAGCATGTCATGACGAATTATGATGAGCCAGGCACCATCACTTTCAAACGCGGTGGCTTGGTGCGCCAGATGAGTGTCCCCGAGTTCAAATCTGCTTTGGGACTATACATTGAGGAGTTTATGAGTGCCGAGAACTTCCTCTGCCTACATCGGTACATTCATTACTTGCCCTCTCGTTGTTGGGCGAATTTTACTGCGAGTATGACACCCTATGATGCGAGTCGTTCGAAGTCGACTTCTCTCCCTCCGGCTATACAGTATCATCATGCCCTTTTAGGTCACACTTTGACTGGTAGGAGAGAGCACCAGAGTCATCAGTACTACATATGCATATTTTGTATAAAGCATGGCCATCGGGCATATTTTTTATTTAGCATACATCATCGCCCTAGCCTTCCGTTATCAAACAGATCGTAACAGAAAGGGTCCTATCTGTTTAAGCCCTTATGTGACTCGACTTGCTCGGCACTTCGATATCCTCGACACACCGGAGTAGTCCTCTGCGCTTACACTCATCGGCCAGATATCTCTACAAGGAATATCGAGCATGACACATATGAGAATGATCGAGCGGCTTCGTGGAGTGGATCCTCCTCAGTTTAGATTATTTGACGCTTAGAATGAACTCGAGGACTTCACTGATGATGTTCCTCTTCATCACGAGGACCCACCTCATCCTCCACCTTCGAGTCACCGTCCTTTTTTCCTACTGCTACTTTGGCAGACCTCTCCAAGCGGTTCATTCGCTTCAAGCAGCACTACTTTCAAATGTTCGACAATATTGATACGACATTGCAGTAGACCTGTCAGCATCTCCATATCTCCTCCTCAATGTCGACGACTCACGACACCGATGTTTCTGATGATGAGGACCATTAAGTTTACTTGTTTTATTTTTATTTTTATTTTTAATTTTGTGTTTATTGTTATTTTATTAAACTAATGTCGTTTTAATTTTTTGAATTATATTTTTATTTTTTATGGTTATTTTTAATCGAGTTAGTAACCTATTAATCTTTTTTCACTATCTATGTTTATTTTGTTATTAGTTTGCTTTGAATCAAGCTCTATATTTAGATTTGACTACAATTCTACTTTTTACTATTCTGGGGATTTCATCAAATATTCAAGGCAGTTTTAGTTTTCTCCCTCTCTTATGATATTCTGTTTATATTGTGATTATATCTGTTTGTACATTGAGGACAATGTACATCTTAAGTGTGGTGAGGTTATTTATATAATAATTAGAAAATCTCTGAATTATGTCTTGTGTTTAAGTAATTTTCTCATACTTCTATTAGAATAATTTTTTATCGATTTGTGATTTTTATTGATGTGTTTTGGATTAAATTCATAGATATTTGTGCATTGGTTGTTTTAAACTTTAAGACATGAGAGAATCAAGCTTTATAAGTTTATTTTTAGAATTAAAAATTTTTGGTTGTTTCCCTGAATTGAGGTATTATCTTGAAGTTTTAAATTTATGAGTTTGACATCAATAACCATAATTTTTTACGAGATTTTGAGCCTTTAGAGCATACATTTTTCTTGCTCATTTTATTATTGGTTATAAGTGTGTCAATTTGATTTGTTATTCTAGAACTTGCTTTGATTTGATATACTGAAATGATAAAGACACTTAGGTTTTAACCCACTTATCTCATAAAAAGCCTACCTACATAATTAACCCTTAGTAAACCCTGTTGAGTCTAACACACCATTTCTTGATTTACCCATTAATGTTAACCCATAACTCATTTTTTTTATTCGTTGAGAATTTTTCCTATTTTATCGACTCCCTTTTTATCGAGATTTGATTTGGTTAGTTGCCTAACTATGCTCTTTTGTTTAATTTGCTAAATTATTTCTTATTGTAAAAAAAATCAATATATATATTGATTATTACTTAGTTCTATAATTGAGCTTGAACAGTTAAATTCATATTTTGAGAAGAAACTCGCTTTCTTATTCTTGAATAGTTCCTGATTTATGTAATTATTTTTAATTCAGCATTTGTTTATTTTTCTAGTTTGGCCATTTATCAATTCGATCTCGTTTCAGCGTTTTTCGACACCCTTAACCTAAGCCCTATTACAACCTCTTAAAGACCTTTTGATTTGTGTATCATATCATTTTATAGTGGTGGAGATTTTATTTTTATATAAGCCTATGGTAATAATTTTTCATGTTTGACTATTGAGTGTTTATTCTTGAACCTTAAACACTTTGAGTGATTTGAGTGAATCTTTAGTGAGGATGTCAATTCTTGTCGATTTTGAATTAAAGGTAATTACTTAGATAAGGGGAAATACCTATGTTTTCATGCTTTAAAAATGGTCGACTTGGATTGTTTGAATCTTTAATGCTCTTTTAGTTGAATTATCAATGTATGATTATTTGTGAATTATTTCAAAACATTATTGATGAGAATTACAAGTTGAGAAAGTTTAATTTTTAATTGTGAGTTGAGGATTTTGCTTGAGGATAAGCAACGCTTAAGTGTAGGGATATTTGATAAGCCATAAAAGTAACATGTTTTTGCTTAAGAATTACAAGTTGAGAAAGTTTAATTTTTAATTGTGAGTTGAGGATTTTGCTTGAGGATAAGCAACGCTTAAGTGTAGGGATATTTGATAAGCCATAAAAGTAACATGTTTTTAATCCCATTCTTGATGCATTTTTGGATGATTTATTTTGTAAATTAGTGAATTTGAAGAACGCCACTGGATTCAACTTAGAAGTGGATCTCCTTCAAGATTGAAGATCTCCATTCAATTTCCTCAGAAGTTTTATTGAGTTCCTTTATTCTTATTGTTATCCTAATTTTGAGATGTTTTCATTCCAGATTATGAACTAAATTCCCCAAATACCTAGGGAAGATGAAACCTATGATTAATCTTATTACTTGATCTCTGATTTACATGATAAATACTTGATTCTTGTTCTCAATTATGTATGCTTATTTCATGTTTTAAAATTTTCAGGATATTAATTCATGTTTAATGTGTTTATTTCAGTGGAGCAAAAGTCCTTATTTAAGAGTAGATCTAGTATAATTGAGTGGAGTTGCATGCAATCCTAGAAATAGGATGACATAAATCTACCGGATTAGAGTCAAATCCAATAGGGGAATCCATAGATCGAGTTAATGCGATAATAGGGGTTTTAATTAAAATGAGATTTCAATTAATCAACCTAGAGTCAGTTGTTTTTACTCTTAATAGAGATATTAACATAATTTAGGGATTTATACGGATCAAGACACAAGTGAATAAACTGTTTAATTCAGATTCATAATAATAGGTGAAGTTTAGATGGATTCTTTCCTGGGTATTGTCTATCTCATTGGTTATCTTCGTTTATTTTTCTATTTCATTCTCTGTTACGTTCTTAGTTAAATTAGATTAGTAAATTTAGACTAAAAATAATTCTTTCAATTTATTTGCTAAATAATAGAAAAACGGTAATTACTAGTACTTTTAGTCCTCGTGGATACGATATTCCCTACTCACCATAGCTATACTATTGTTCGATAGGTACGCTTACCTTTGTCGTAATTATAATTAGTTTAGTGACCATCCTTGTCCTAGAAAGACAAGCCAACCAATAACTAAACGCTGAGTTAACGGACAAGTAGCCCAATCCGGATCACACCATCCTTTCAAGGACAAATCACTATCAGATCTCAAAAGAATCTCTTGGCCAAGAGAGTCTTTCATGTACCGAAAAACACGCAGAGCCGCATCCCAATGTTCCTGCCTCGGCTCATGCATAAATTGGGATAAGACATAAACTGAGTATGCCAAATCAAGTCTGGTCATTGCCAAATAAATCAGATGACCCATTAACCATCTATACAACTCAGGATCAAACAAAACTGTCCATTTAGCATGTGCTAATTTATTATTTTGCTTTATTAGCGATCTTGTGGGCTTTGCTCCCAAAAGATCCACCTCTAAAATAATATCAAGTGCATATTTCATTTGATAAAGAAATAGCCCCAAAGAGGTACGAGCTGTATCTATCTCCAAAAAATATTTCAAAACACTAAGAACTTTTATATGGAAGCAGAAACTGAGATACCCTTTAAAAATTTTCAAAACAGTGGAATCGTTCTCAGAGATAAGCAAATCATCAACATAAACCAACACATTAATGCATACAGATCCCTTAGTGTATGTAAAGAGAGAATAATTAGAATATGATTGAATAAATCCATACCCTTTCAATACAGTAACAAGCTTCGCAAACTAACACTGAGGAGTTTATTTCAACCTATACAAAGACTCGCGCAAACGAAAAAGCATTCCAAGCTTATTAGGAGAAAAACTTGGAAGAAGCTTCATGTAAACCTCTTCATCAAGACCAACATGCAGGAAGGCATTATCAACATCCATCTGATGTAACTCCCAATTTTTCAAAGCTACAATAGCTAAGAAAGCCCGAATAGCCACCATTTTCACCACAGGTGCGAAAGTTTCATTATAGTTAATACTTTCTACTAGATGATTACCAAAAACAAAAAGGCGAGCTTTAAGTCTCTCAATACTTCCATCGGAGTTATATTTAATCTTGCACACCCACTTACTACCTAGTGTTTTCTTTCCAAGTGACATTATCCTTCAGAGTACAAATCTCATTTTGCATAACATCACACTATCCTACATCCTTCATAGCCTCTTTAAAAGACTGTACAAACCAATATGCAAATCAATCAGCTAAACAGATGAGGATGTCATCGAAGAGGACCAAGACTGACTTCCTAAGCAGTGGTTTAAAAATACTATTCATGAGAGATTGAAGGTGAAAGGGGTATTGGTCAAGCCAAAGAGCATGACAAAGAACTCATAATGCCCTTTATGAGTGTGAAATGTTGTCTTATGAACATCCCTTTCCCACATCTAGGTTTGGTGATAGCTAGACCTTAAATCAAGCTTAGTAAAATAAATCGATGCCTCCAATTCATCCAAGAGTTCCTCAATCACAGGAATAGGGAATTTATCCTTAACAGTCAACAGGTTAAGTTGTCTATAGTCCACACAAAGTCTCCAACTATCATCTTTCTTCTTGACGGTAAGAATAGGTGAAGCAAAAGAACTATTACTGTCCCTCACAATGCCAGCATCAAGCATTTCTTTGATAAGTCATTCAATCTCATTTTTTTTAATAGTATGATTTTTATATGGTTTGATCTTTACTACTTGTATCTCATCCTATAGGGGTATTCTATGGTCTTTTAGTTTGATAGGAGGAAGACCAATAAGGATCTAAAAAACATATTCGAATTCAGTTAACAAGAATTCATTATCATTATTCAAGGCCTTATTAGATAGTGTTAAAGTGGTTTGCTCAGAAGTAGTAAACAACATAGGACTGGAACCCTACCACAAGACACTAAAGCATTTAGATAGTTAAGCACCAGTAACTTTATTTAGTCCTCCAAGTAAAAGGCCTTGAAAAATGCATATGGTGCCTAAGTACTCGAACTGCATAGTTAACGAGGAGAAGTTCCATACAATAGACCCCAATGAAAGTAACCATTGAACTCCAAGTACCAAATCATATATTTTAACTGGAAGAATCATGAAATCGGTAAAGAACTTGTACCTTTGGGCCTCCCATAACACTGACTTACACACCCCTTGAGTTACGAGCTTAACTCTATTGGTAATCATCACCTTGAGTCTGCAAGAAGAATCCACAAGAAGGTGTAGTCTTTTCATCAATTGACAATCCACAAAGTTATGGGTAATACCTGAATCAACAAGAATAATGACTCCACAGGATCTAATGGTAGCTGACAGTCGTATTGTATTTTGGCCCTATGACTCATTGAGTGCATATAATAACAATATAGGCGAAACAGAATCAACTTCTTCCTTGAAAGATTCAAGATTCTCTGGAAAGTCTTGGAACTCCTCAGAAGTTGAATTTTTTGGCTTGATGTCCCCCTCACTCGAAGCTTCAATGACCAACTAAAACAATTGTGACTTAACACACTTATGTCCCGAGGTGTACTTGGCAGTTCACCAAAAATAGAGACATTTCTTTCTTCTTTCCTTCATCTTAGTCTAAGAAAAGGATTTGGTAGGGTTTTTGGCAGTGTGATAGCCCCCAAGAGAACTAGAAGACACATTCTGGTTATATCCTTTAACAACAGGCAATATGGGTTTTAGTGAATACTCATTACCTATAGGAGCATTTTTCCTAGGTAGGTCTTACTATATCTTCAATTTCTAGAGCTAAGGTAAACCCTTCTATTAGTGAAGTAGGTTTGAACGATCTCAAGTATTGACCAATGTTTGGTTTAAGGTTATACACAAACACACTTAAGGCATAGTTGTCTAGAAAACGTAGTTGATTCAATAAACTCATAAATTGATCATGATAGTGGTCTAAGGAACCTATTTACTTAAGAGCCACGAGTTCAGTCATGGGATCCAAGTGTTTGTGAGATCCAAATCGCTCTTGCAAAGCTCAATCATACACCTCCCATGTAAGGCATTGAAGACCCCTATGCTGTTGAAAAAAGAAGTGATGCCATTCCAATACTCGTCCATCCAAATGCAACACCATTGTTCGGACCTTGGTCATCTCTTTCACGTTCTCAGCTTCAAAGAATTGTTCCAACTTAGACCACCAACCACAAAAGTTAGTACTGTCGAATCATAGACATGTTAACTGAAATTCCCTAATCACAATAGCTCCAGAACTGGTGTGAGAATGAATGTTCGAATGGTTTAGATCCACAGTGAATGACACTACAATCCCTTCCTTAAGAGGAAAACCAAGTGGTAGGGTGCCCAAAATACCATTTTCCTCGATCTTGGATTGACCTTGACAATGTTCCAAAATACTGGTCAAAAATAAATATAGTTCAAAATGGATTTCACCTCGAACTTCTCCCTTGATTTCATCACGAAACTCCTTAAAGCGTGTATCCAGTTTGATATCCAACTTAGCGTCAAACTTGCTATCAAGCTGGGACAGCTCATGCTACAACGACTCTAATTCTTTCTGCAATTAAATAGTCACCCCATCATTGACTATGAGGAACACGAGTCTCTGATACCTTTAATGAAGATCGAGGATTTGAAGAATGAATATCGAAGAGCGTATGAGAATTTGAGAGAAGAAAACCAAAAAAGAAAGAGAAATTTGAGGAAGAAAAACTGTGTATTTTTGCTTAACTACCTCTCTTAAATGGACTGGCTAATAAGGGTGAATCACGGTACTAAGAGACAGCCTGACCTACCCCCCATACGCACCACATCACTAACATCTAAAACAAGTTTAACTCTAGCATTTACCCCCTCCCTAATACGCATCATTTCATTAAAAATAACCAAAACATATTGTTTTAACACAATGTTTCATTACCAATGAAATCAAGAATTTAGCCATTGAAGTTCTTCGAGGTTAGTCATCTGTTCATTGTTTAAACTCTGACGATAAGGAAGACAATTATTTTAAAAACATTGAAAATGACTTGAGGCTTATTATTAGTATAGATTTTATATACTTTTAAATGGTAGCATGGCGTGTTATGACTTTTGAGGTGTTAGAGCGATGTCAATAACATGATATCTTACCTTCTATAGTATCAAATTTTATTTGCATATGTCATATTTAAAAAAGGATAGTTTTGACTAAAAAAACAAGATAGTTTAGATATATTTTTATATATAATTTTAATTCTAATTCATTTTTAGAAGTACTTAATTTACATATACTAGATCCCACAATTGATACTTTCACTTTTAGGGTCACGAAGACTTAAAACGAAATTTACTAAACGAAAAATAATTCCATAAGTATGGTTCAAAAGAAGGGTTCATCTAGACAGCAATAAAATAGCAAAATGATAATCATCTCAGTTAATCATGAGAACCAATATAAAATGTTGAGAGATTTTAAGCAAAAATAGAAAAATATAAAAGTTATGTTTGAAGCGTCTTCGACATCTTCCTTAAGGATATTCATCTACTCGTCTGTATATCTCTAAGACCTAATAAACTCTTCTCTTACAAAAAAAGAGAGAGAGTAGGAACAGTACTTAAAGAAAAATACTAAACAAACAAAGAAAAAGTGACAAAATAAGTGATAAAAGCAAAAACATCCAAAGAGGTAGAGTCTGGAAATCACTCCCCATCCAAGCTACGACATTGACGTACGTGTTTTTTTCTCGAAATACATATCTTAAGGATTTAGAATTTATAGTATGGAGGATCATCTTGCATCCATCCATCAAATGAGATAAAATGATATTATAAGCATTTTCATTAAACATAAATTATATGATAGTAGTAACACCAACTTCTATCTCTAAGTTTTCAAAGTTCAAGTCTCATTGCCATCACAAGTCCATTTGTTAGAGCCCATAACTTAGCTTCCACCCTCGTCGCTCTTGGAATGCGGTAAAAAGTTCCAATTACCCAGTCCTTGTTGTGGTCTTGAATAAGAGCACCTGCACTCGCTTTTTTTGAATCACACTTGTACGTATTATCTATATTTGGTTTGAACTAACCTTTACTAGGTGGTTGCCAAGTATACAAGACCAAAGTTTTGTCATTAGTGTTACTAACACACCATTTATAAAAACTAGTCTGCTTAATAGCACGGGTTAGGGTTTCTTTCGTCTGCTTAATAGCACGAATATTTCTTTTGGTTTTCTTGGTGTTTTTAGGGTTTTACTGGGTTTTACTTGGTTTTTGCGTGCGCTTTTAGGGATTATTGTTTTCATCGGGCTTTTGAATGAT
This sequence comes from Gossypium longicalyx, assembly GCA_025698465.1. Lineage (NCBI taxonomy): Eukaryota > Viridiplantae > Streptophyta > Magnoliopsida > Malvales > Malvaceae > Gossypium > Gossypium longicalyx. The sequence continues at coordinate 67,539,955 of CM047004.1, read as the reverse complement.
CTTTATGGGTGATTCCAATACGGTGGATGATGGGTTGGTAAATCTCAATATGATGGACGAGGAAGATCCCTTGGTGGTCGCAGGTGCCGGCATTGCTACAGGCCAATTATATGATTTATGTTTGGTTGGACGAGTTCTTACGGATAGTGTGGTTAATTTTCCTTCTTTAAAAAATACATTGGCTGATTTATGGCATCCGCTGAGGGGCGTGGCTATTTCGAAATTGGAGGGCAAGAGGATTTTATTCAAGTTTTACAGTGAAATTGACTTAAATCGAGTCATGGAAGGCATGCTCTGGTTTTTTAATCGGCATCTCATTGTTCTCCAAAGAGTAATAGAGGGTGAGGATCCAATCACAGTTCTTCTTTGGGAAACGGTGTTTTGGGTGCAAATTCATAATCTCCCAATTGAAGTTGTAATCGAGGGAATGGCTAAACAGTTTGGGGATTTTATCGGTAAATTCCTGGAATATGATACATCAACGGTACTCAGAGGAATCAACAGATTTATGCGAATTAGAGTATTAACTGCTTAAAAGGAATAAGCGAATTGATATTGGTCAGAGTAAATCATTTTACGTTTCTTTCCTGTATGAAAGGTTGCCATTATTTTGTTTTCTCTGCGGTCAGCTGAGGCATGGTGGAAGTTTTTGCCAAGTTCGACTAACGCTGGGGAATTAGAAAGTGGAATTTGGGTGGGACCTGTCGCTTAGGGCTCCATCAAGAAGGGGAGATCAACTAAAGAGTAAATGGCTACGAGAGGAACAAGATTTTGAGCGGTGGTCCAACATGGAGATTGATAGGAAAAAATAGAAAGGAAGTTTAGCGCGGATATGACAAATAATTGTGATCGCTTAGTAGGGGTAGGACAACTGGGACGTTTTGTAAGGCAGAACCAAAATATGTTGGATGAAAGGGTCCCTGATACTATGAAAGTGGTGGAAAGAATTGAAAATGGCATTGAGATGGAGGATATAACGGTGGATTTTGTTGATGAAAAAAAGAGGCGGAGAGTTAATTCCACAGTGGGAATTTTCAGGCATAACAAATGTGTGTTGGAGATAAGGTTGGAAAATAATGTATCGGCGGCCAATTTTACATTGGCTGACTGGACGCAATGAAAATTCTTAGTTGGAATGTTCGTGGTTTGGAGCAACCACGAATAGTTAGACGTCTCAGAAACAAAGTGAGACACATTCAGCCCCAAATCTTGTTTCTTATGGAAACAAAAGTTAACAATAAAAGGATGGAGAAAATAAAGAGGTAATGTGGTTTTTCGAACGGTATTGATGTTGATGCGGTGAGAACAAGGGGAGGTTTATCGCTAGGATGGAGTGAGGGGCTCAATGTAACGTTAAAGAGCTTCTCAAAATCACATATTGATATAGAGGTTGAAGAGGAGAACGTGATAAGAGTATGGAGATTCACAGGATTTTATAGGGCACCAGTAGAGCATAAGATGAGGGAGTCGTGGGAGTTGCTAAGGATGCTACAGAATGGGAACAATAAACCTTGGTTGGTCGCTAGTGATTTTAATGAGATTCTCTTTTCTTTTGAAAAATAAGGAGGTAGAGTTCGTGAGGAAAGACAGATGGCTGCGTTTAGAGCAACATTAGAAGATTGTGGTTTGTCTGATCTAGGGTTCTCTGGCCAGTGGTATACATGAGAAGGGGTAGGCTTGCTAGCAACAATACTAGGGAGAGGCTCGATAGGGGTGTTGCCAATGCGGAATGGTGGGATTGGTTTCCCGATTTTTCTGTATGCCATTTACAACATAGTTTTTCAGACCATTGCCCGTTAGTTGTGAACACAGGTGGGAATGGTGAGATACAAGGTAGGGGCGACAAGGGAGATTTCGGTTTAATGCTAATTGGATTCTTGATTCAGGTTTTGAGGAGCAAGTTCGGCGTGAATGGACCTCTAATACTCATGATGTGTTGGTGAAACTGAAGGAGATAGGTTTAGGAGTTAAATGTTAGGCACAAAGGGAGAAAATATTAAAAGGACGGAGAATAGAAGAACTAAGCGTCAAACTAGTTGATTTGGGGAATGGTGAAATTTGTGATGCGGTCTTGGAGGAAATGACTGGGATAAAAATTCATTTGAATCTCAATGTCGACAAAGAATAGTTATTTTGGGAACAAAGAGCAAGAACTAATTGGCTTCAGATGGGAGACAGAAACATAGCATTTTTTCACAGAAGTGCAACTAGTCATAAGAAGAAAAATATGGTAAAGGGACTTGAAAGTGAATATGGGAACTTGGTTACCGATTTTGATAGGACGTCTAAAATAGCTACGAATTACCTCAAAGAGCTATTTTCGTCTAAAGAATCTGGTGATTGTGAGAGATTATTTGCATCATTCTCACCATGTATTTCGGAGGAACTTAATAGAGAATTGATGGCTGAGTTTAAAGAAGAAGAGGTTGTGGTGGCAGTAAAGTCTATAGCTCCCCTTAAGGCGTCAGGTGAGGACAGATATCCTGCGCTTTTTTATAAAAAATATTGGCATATCATTGGGGAGGAGGTGACTAGGTACTGTTTAGATGTTCTACATGGCCGGAAGAATATGGAGGAGATTAACAAAACATGTATTGTTCTTATTCCTAAGGTCAATTCACCGAAAGTGATGAGCCAATTTCGACCTATAAGCCTATGCAATATGCTTTATAAAATTATTTCAAAAGTTCTTGTCAACTGCTTCCGCAAGGTTCTGAGTTGGTGTATCGAAGATAATCAATGAGCATTCACAGCAATGAGGCAAATTACGGACAATATATTTGTGGCGTATAAAATTCTGCACTCATTCAAGAAGAGAAGAGGATCCTCGAAGAAGGGCTTTGCTTTAAAGCTTGATATGAGCAAAGCTTATGATAGAATAGAATGGGGATTTTTTAGAGAACATGATGCGTCGGCTAGGGTTTTGTGAAGATTGGATCATGCTTATTATGAGATGTATTTCTAGCGTCGCGTATTTAGTTGTACTGAATGGAAGAATTGGGGAGAAATTTTAGCCTCAAAGAGGGTTGAGACAAGGTGATCCACTCAGCCCATATTTGTTCTTTATTTGTGCAGAAGGGTTTTCACGACTAATCGCGTTAGCTAAAAGGAAAGGAAGGCTTGATGGAACTAAGATAGGAAAGGGTAATGTTACAGTCTCACACTTGTTTTTTTGCAAATGATAGCATCCTTGTTGGTGAATGCTTCAGTTAAAGGAGCAAGTAATATGAAGGTTGTCATCAATGAGTATGAAAAGATGTCAAGTCAGTTGGTGAACTTTGATAAGTCTCTAAATTATTTCAGCGGTAATGTAGATCCAGAGACACACGCACAGGTGGGAGGAGTTTTGAGGGTAAGAATATCTAATAATCCGGAAAGATATTTGGGGCTGCCAACTATGGTTGGGAGACAAAAAAACATGCGTTTGTGTATATCAAAGAACGCTTTATAAGCGTACTGGGCAATTGGAGTTTGCGGTTCTTGTCTACGGGGGGGAAAGGTATTTTTGAAATCTATTTTACAAGCCATTCTGATTTATGCAATACAGTGTTTTAAACTTCCAACTTCGTTCTATCGAGAACTAGAGAGTCTTATGAGTAAATTCTGGTGGAGGAATCCCAAAACCAATAAAGGCATACATTGGTGCAAGTGGAGTGATTTGTGTATCCCCAAAGCGAAGGGAGGTCTCGGGTATAAGGATTCAGAAAATTTTAATCTAGCCATGTTAGCGAAGCAGGGTTGGAAAATCATTATGCAACCTCAATGTCTATTTGCTTGAGTCATGAAAGTAAAATATTTTCCAATAGGGGATTTTATGAGTGCTAGGTTAGGATCTTACCCTTCGTTTACCTGGCAAAGTATATGGAGTGCTAGACAAATCCTTGAGGAGGGTATGGGGTGGAGATTTGGGAATGGGAAATCAATTAACATTTGAAACGATAGCTGGGTGTCGGGGCCTGAAAGTGGAAGTGGAAGAGTTCAATGTCAAAACATAGATATTAGATATACTAATGTCTCTGATGTAATTGATAGGGATACCAATACCTGGAAGCAAGACGTTATCAGATCTTTATTTGGAGAGGAGCAGTTAAGGAGCATTCTTTCAATTCCTTTAGTGAGCAATCGACCTCATGATAAGCTAATTTGGCGACGAGATAATACAAGGCAGTACACAGTCAAAAGTGGCCACAAATGGATCAATACAAGCGGAAGTTCTAAATTACATACTGACAGTCCTACCACTTTTTACACAAAGCTATGGGGACTTAATATACCAAGCAAAATTCGTATCCTTATGTGGCGAATAGCCAATGAATTTTTGCCCACTTTATACAACCTAAGACTTCAAAAATTGGAAACTAATTCACTCTGCCCGGTGTGTCAAATAGAGGAGGAAACGGTGAGCCATCTGTTTCGAGATTGCTCTTTTACACAGCAAGTTTTGCGAAGGTTAGGAGTGCCAAACACAACATGCAATAGAGAATCCAATTGGAAACAGTGGTTAGAAAGAGCAGTTGAAAGCCAGAATGCAGAAAGTAACACAATTAGATCGATCAGTTACTGGGCTATATGGTATAACCGTAACAAGCTTTATCATGAAGGAATCAGAGAACAAGTTCATGGGTTAGTAGTGTTTATCAGTGCCTATCATGCAGAAATTAATGTTATGGGACAAATATCAAGAAATGCAAATGGTGTGGTGGAAGCTTCTTGGAAACCTCCAACGAGTGACATTATTAAAATTAATTTTGATGCATCATTCAATCAGGGCACGAGAAAATCAGTTTCCGGAATCTTAGCACAAAATAAAGAAGGTCTAGTAATGGCTGCTTGTACCTTTCCTTGGGAGAACATTCCAGATTCAACGATGGCGGAGGCAAGGGCGTGCCTGCAAGCAGTTACCATAGAGGAGGAAATGGGATTCCAGGATATTATTGTGGAGAGTGATGCGTTGAACATAATACGCAAGCTAAACTCTGCTGAGGATGATAAGTCGAGCATTAGTAGCCTAATTAAAGAAATCAAAGGGAGAGGTCATAGGTTCAGAAGGTTATGTTTTGAGTATTTACCTCGAGAGGCCAACAAAGTGGCTCATGGAATGGCGCTAGAAGGAAGACAACACAAAAACCCCCAATACTGGATTAAGGAAGCTCCGCTCGCGGTGGTTGGATTGATTGACCACAATAGAGGTAGACTAAGCTAACGGTGTTGAAATGGCAAAGTCAAGTCTGGACATTGTGATAGTGGGTTGGTCCGAAGAACTCGTTATTTTAATGGAGACTGAGATTTTAAAGGTTTTTTTGGGAAGCTTGGTCTCTCAATCGACTGGTACCGATGGGTGTTCTTCTTACAAAAGGAGAGAAAAGGTTTTCAAGCCTACGTTTTTTAGTTTCTCTGTCATTTTATGTTCTGAGATTATTTTACTGTTTTATTTTATTTTTTTATAAGGGCTAAAATCATTTATTTTAGCTTTTTGACCCCATATTGTAAGGTGGATCTCGAAAGATATGAAAGATCTCCCTCCAAGCCGTACATACGACTTTCATCGAATACGATTTTCCACAAAATTCCATATTTCTTGAAAGTACTGTTTAGGTGGCCAGCTATTGGTGTATAGCTGTTAGTATTTCTTTTTCCTAGGCCTGTAATTAAATCATTATTTCCTCCCATCAATGCAGTATCGGCTGATTAGTATGCAAAAAAAAACACACCATTTATAAAAATAAAAAATAAAAAAGTAGAACAAATTTATAATAAAAAAATAATTTTCGTTAATTTAATCCTTACATTTATATTTACTCTTTAAAAGTAAATATAAAATTTTAAAAATAAAAATAAAAAAAAGTTTGGGTAAAAAACAGTTGTCCCTAAGGTATAAATAAAATACACCTAGCCCTTGTAGTTTAAAAAAATACACAATTACATCTTTATTAGAATATTTATTTATTAAACAAATATGTTACATATATTCGTGGTTCTTAATTTCATAATACAAAATTAAATAATTTTATATATTTAGTATTAAAACTTTTGACTAGTGGGAGATTAAGGGTGAGTTTAGATAGACGGTGGGGTGGGGTGGGGTGTTGTATGTTTAGTTTATTTTTTTGTCACACGTTACACTATCATTATATTATTTAATCTCACCAGTACTATTATTTTTATATTAACCGCAGGTAAATACACCACCCATTCAAACCCTAAGAGAGTGTTTAATGATAACCACCCATTCCTATTTATTTCGTTCTTCTTATAAATTATATGTGATTTTTCAGAAAACTTTTAGAGGTTCTTTCAATTAATTTCATTTCTATAGTGGTTGTGATATATTAGAAAATGAAGAACTAAAGTGACATCTCTTTAATTTTTTTTATTTGGATGTGTATTGTTGTTGAAATTCATTTATATGAAGAGGATAGACAGTTCATGCCCATTTACAATTGTTGGAGATAAAAAAAAAAAATAGCTACTGAAAAATGATAAAATCATGCAAAAAATATATATATATATTTGTGTGCGTGTGTGAGGTTTTAATTTTTAACATTTTAAGATAAGCTCTTTTTTAGCAAATTTAATATTTTAATTTAATTTAAAATATAATATAATATTTAAAATTATGTGAATAGATAAGATAAATTAAATATAAAAATCATAAAATATAAATATAATTTTATATTGTAATTTTTTTAATACAATATCTAATTTTATCCATAATCCTTCTAAATCAACAACCATGTCAATTGTATTAAAGCTTTTTATATTTTAATTTAGTATATTAAAGTATTATTATATTAATAATTTATAATTTTATAAATTTATAAGTTTATAAGTTTATTTCTTTTCATAAAAGTAAAAGGATAAGTCTCATAGAAATAAAGGCCAACAAAACCTTAAATGCAATTACCCGAAATAAAAAAAGCAGTTGAGGATCACGATCTCATACCAGACCAAGCCTTGAGAAGCTAGTAAACCTAATTTTTATGATGAAGAAAAAGATCTTTCATTGCTTGAACCAGTCTTCTCCACATGAATTAGGAGAAAAAAAAAAGATCTTGACACGTTCACACTACCTTCTCAACCAACGGCACCCTTAGCCATAAAAAAAAAAGAGAATCCTGATGCAGTGAGTCTCTGGCCTGAAACAATAGATACAATAGAATCCCAAAAATTAAGTTTTAGTAAAAACTCGATAGTAAATCACTAAGGACTTAAAGAAGACAAGTCACCATATGACTCAAGCGTCATAACAATCACCACATGACACATTGACTCAAATATAAGGCCAACATAAATTTATTATCCCAATGATTTGTCCTTTATCTACCTGAAAAAATTGACTGGAATCTGATATGGAGACAAAACCAAGGGCAATGTAGGAGTTGGTGGCAAACTATTCCATAACAAAATAGCCAACCACCATAAAAGCAATGAAGACCTATAGACAGGAGATCCGAGCAGTTCGGAACCTCGAACTAATCAAGATCAAAGATTAGTCAATCGATAGGGGCGGATACAAAGCCGCCCCCTCCTCTTAAATTTTTTTGAATAATTGTAATTCTAGTATCTTTAAATTATCAAATTATAAATTAATATAGGGGAAATTATACTTTGGCTCCCCAAAATAAAATATTTTATTTAGCTCCCTCAAAAATAATAAATTAATACATGACCAAATTTATATTTGACTTCTCAAAAATCTATAATTCAATTTTGACCCGCTAAAAAAATTTGAATTTGCCACTATCAACGGATAAACATTAGATCTAACAATTTAACAATGATTCTAAATATCATGCCATGGGATCTTAAGCAATGGCAAAGGCAGAACAAATTTTTCGGGGGTCGAATGAAATTTTAATTTTTTATAGTCTATATCTTTATAATTTCTAAAATATTAAATCAAATTTTTATAATTTTAAGGGGGCCAAAGTACAATTTTACTTTTACTAATTTAAATTTTTTTAAAAAATTCAAGGATCTAAATAGAAATTTTCCATTTTAGAGGTGTCAGGTGTAACACCCCTCACCCGTATTCAACGTCGGAATAGGGTTACGGAGCATTATCGAACTTATAACGCATTCAAACATACATTTCATATACAATTAATCAAATCATATACATTCCATTCACAACCAATCATTGTGTCCTTAATACGAGCCTACGGGGCCCTAAACATGCATTTAGGGTGGTTCAGAACTAAACCGAAAACTCAGGAAATTTTTCAACACTTAGAAAATTTTTGCAAAGTGCAGGGAACACATGCCCGTGTGCCCCGGCCGTGTCTCTCACACGGCCAAGAGATACGTCCGTGTCTCAAGCCGTGTGAACATTCGAAATGGGATCACATGGCCGTGTCCCAGCCCGTGTCTGACCCCGTGTAACTCTCTGACTTGGGTTACACGGCCAACACACACGCACGTGTGCCCTAAAATTGGTCATACACGCTCGTGTGCCAGGCTGTGTGCTAGATCGTGCCAAACTTGTAGGGTATACTGACTTACGCCACACGGCCAAGTCACACGCCCGTGTATGAGGCCATGTAGAGCATATTGACTTGGTTTCAAATTCAACACTAGGGGACACACGACCTTGTAACATAACTATGTGTCACACACGGCTGAGACACACACCCGTGTCTCTGCCCATGTCTGCCCATGTGGACAAACATAGACTATTTACTAAGCCAATTTGTCACCCAAACTTGTACACACCTACATCGAACCAATTGGTACCAATACAAGGCATAAATAAACAATCAATCAACTTCAACCATGCATCATTTATTCCATTTCAATACCAACAAATACAAGACTCACCATATCACAATATGCAATTCAAATACATACCAAATTTTACCCTTTTCATTCATCAATATGGTCATTTTCAAACATGCATCAAATTACCTAAACTCATAAGCATACTAATTACCAATTCATCATCTATTTGATATTCACCATATCCATTTTCAACAAGCATCAAATACTATCATAACTAGAATTTATAAGGCAATTACTAAACTTAAACAAAGGTCATTTGCACACTTTTATACATCATCAAACCACCATTATAAGCCAACTCACATGGCTATGTATATATAAACCAAACCTAATATTTACAAGCCAACATAATTGGCCAAAATACATATACCAAAAGACCAAGTCCCTATACATGCCATATACTTAAAATATCAAAGTTCATAGGTACCAAATGATAGGTGGATAGTGTGAAGCAATCTCCGACGATCCTCGAATTCGAGCTAGCTTGATAACACTATAAAACACGGGAAAATAAACAAAGTAAGTTATAAAGCTTAGTAAGGTCTTAGTAAGGTCGTTTACTATAAACTTAATTCAATCTCAAGATTATAAACAACAATTTGAATATATCAACATTTAGCATATATTAGCTAACAAACCTTTCATATACACAATTATGATATTAATCACATTCTTTACAAGTTTCTTCACACCAAAACTTATATATATCACGTACGTACCTGTACTATCTCATATCATTCTTATACTCAATCACATCTTTCATTTACCAGATGAACCATTCGGAATAGAAGTCAGATACTCAAGACTCTCGCACACTAAGTACCTATACCATGGCCCGAAGCCAAATCAAGGTAGTTCATATCTGAAATACTGATATCATGGCCCGAAGCCAAATCAGCCGATATTCATGGCCCGAAGCCAAATCAGTATCACTCGTACCCGAAGTGCTAATATCATGGCCCAAAGCCAACTCAATGTATCCTCTAATGACATGTCACTAGTATCCTAAACTATTTCTAAGGTTCAACCAGGATTTTGAATGTCGAATCGTCATCAAATCACTATCGATCATATTCATAGTCTCATATTCACAATTTATGCAATATCAAAGCATATGAAATACATTTGTATCAAAACTTATAATATACGAACTTACATCGGATGTAAAAACGATGAAACATACCGATTAGTCGATAACTTTAGTTTTCCCTCGATCTAGATCCGAATTTCACTGTTCTTGATCTAATTGCGTGAATTTGTCTTAGCCAAATGAAGAACCCTAAAATATTGCCTTTCTTCCCTTCAATTCACGACAAAGAAGAAGATGGACACTAACTTTGCTTTTTGTTTTATTTATTTTAAGTTTATTATGATAATTACTATTTTAACCCTAATGAAAAACCATTAATATCATCCAAATGATGTCCATCTATGTCCACTTATAATTCAAATGGTCTATTTACGACATAAGGACCTCTAATTTAAGATTCCTTAACTATTTAACACCTTTAACTTATAGAACCCCAATTTTGCACCTTACGCGATTTAGTCATTTTTACTGAATTGAGCATTCAAACGATAAAATTTCTTAACGAAATTTTCACACAAACATATTATCATGCTGTAGACATTAAAATAATAATAATAAAATATATATTTCGACCTCAGATTTATGGTTTCGAAACCACTGTTCCGATTTGACTAAAAACGGGCTTTACACCAGGCCCCTGCCAGCCCCTATATCCGCCTCTGATACTAAGATTAACCCTAAGTTTACTCCTAAAATTTTTTGGACCGATTCTCTTCCAAGTTTTATGACCAATATTACATCTATAAATCACAATTTTAATATCAAGATCATCCAACTCTACCATGTTCATCAAAACTCAACATATTGTAGATGAAACTCATATATTAGTTTTTTTTTTAAGAAACTCTAGGAAATAATTTATTGAGTTTTATTAAACAGCATTAATGTTATTGTAACAAAAAAAATTATGAATTTAAATATGTTTAACTACATATTTTTTCGAATTTAAGGGTTTGTAGAATTTGAATAGAAGTAAGTCTTATATTATTTAAGGAAAAATCTCTATGATTTATGTTTTCCAGAAGTTTAGTTGGAAATTTCATTAATACAATATAATATGTAACATTGCCTACATGTTCGTGACAGTACTAGCATTTGTTTTTGCGACAGATTTGATGACCATTCTTTCACATCATGAAATCACTGCTACTAAATGTATTTTCTTTGCATTTAGACAGCCATAAGGTCCACACAACAGAAATCATTTACAAAGCTCTTTCAATTGCATTGCACTGGAGAGAGAGAGATGGCCTCAATGGACTCCCCCAACTCACCTCCGAACTGCTCATCTTTTGCAATAAGAGAAACAACTCATCACAAAAAGATGTCCTCATTAGACCCTTCAAACTCTCCCCCAAACCACTCTTTTGCACTAAGAGACGCCACAGGTCAATGCTTCTTGAGAAGCCTCTCCACCAAAGAAGCCTCTTTCAATGGTTTCCATTGCTCCCCACCTCGTTACAGCACTCCTTCTCTGCACACTTCTCCTTTATCCTCACCTCTCCGCACTTTCAACCCCAATCCTTCAAACCACACCATCAGCCTTGATGCTTCTTATAAATGCCTATCTTCGGTCCTTAAAAAAGATGGCCAGATTTTATCCATAGCTATCTCGAATGGGATCATTTACACTGGCTCCGATACAAACTTGATACGTATTTGGAAGTTGCCTGAGTTTTCAGAGTGTGGAGTGTTAAAGACTAAAGCATCCACGGTTGTTGCTCTTGCGGTGTCCCATGAAAGGGTTTTTGCAGCCTATGGTGATACCAAGATTCGGGTGTGGCGAAGAACATGGGATGGTACACTGAAGCATATCAAGTTGGCAACAATACCCCGGACCAGTGGCTATGTCCGGAGCTACATTTCCAGTAAAGATAAAATGGTAATGTCTTAAGCTAGCTGTTCATCTTGCTCTATGCATTTATGATATTTATTTGTTTTAGCAATTTTAAGCTAAGTTGCTTTTACTCTGACGTCGAACACGTTTGTGTAATTCTTTGGGAACGGGATTTGAGCCTTAGAGACCCTCCAAGCACATAGAAATCTTATAAAATTCGAATATATTCGTGTAAGAGTCATACCCGTGTCCAAGATGCATTCGAATTCTACTAAAGTAGAATTGTTGTGGGGGTAACTGACCGGTGAGTTTTGGTTGAAAATGAGGAACATGGCTAATAATGAACATGAAGGGTTCTTTATGATAGGGAAAGTGAATGCTTAGCAAGCATATGGGGGAGCAGAGAAAGTAAATGGGGTCCCTTAAAATTCAACTCTCAACTACTATCTGCCTAAGTTGATTTTAGAAATATCAAGCTTTCTGCATTAAATGTGATGCACTGAAATTTCCAATCTAAAGTTTCTTTTCTTGCTATAAGCATGTAATGTGATGGGCATACTGCATAAAATTGAATAATGGATTGGAAAAGAGTGTTCATTGATCTTATATGTGAACGTTGTTAGGAACTTTGATTGACCGAGAAAAGGAAGCATGATATGGAAAAAGAAGGGCGAGGGGGGGGGGGATATCATGTCACAGTTCACACCTTTGACACACAATTTATTGTCTATAGATATTGGTTATCTTCTTTATGACCTTAATTTGCACTAAATTTCTGAAAATTTGGTTAAGTTATTATAGCAAGTAATATTAGGTTAGGGCATTTCACTGATGAAAATTGTAGTCACCAACTTCTAATTTATACTGCAAAAACAGACATCGTTGACAATTCTCTCACTATATAAATGTTCACAGAGAGATATGGTTGGGAAGATTGAAATGAAAATCAGCTAGCTTTCAAGTTTCAATCTATGCTTGCTTCGATTTTTTATTTTCTTTTTAATTATTCGTGTTTGATACTTATGTTCAAAGATGGATATGGTGAGTTCTTAAATAAGGAAATTAGAGTTGCATGAGTAATTAATGTATGAACGGTTCCAGAAATTGATATTTTGCTCCCTCCCTTTACTGTTTATAGCATTTGTGATTTTTACATTATTTAGGTATACTTTGTATATGATTTTATTACAAATTTGATGGACATTGATCAATTGGTTTGCAGACGAGGCATATGGGGCCAATAACATCACTGGCAATCAATATATCAGATAACATCCTATACTCAGCATCTGTTGATAAAACCGTGAAAGTTTGGAGAATATCAGACTTCAAATGCATTGAGAACATCCCTGCACATTCCGAACCCATCAACGCCATCGTGGTGGCCGACGATGGAATACTCTACACAGCCTCTGATGACGCCACCGTCAGAGTTTGGCGGCGCAATTTTTGCCGAGGTGAATGGCCACATTCACTCATGGTAACCTTACCAGCCAAATGCTCACCCGTCAAAACTCTAACACTAACCGCAGACGGGGGAGTCTTATACGGTGGCTGCACCGACGGGTATGTACATTACTGGCTGAAAGGCTGGGCATCGGGCCAACTGCAATACGGTGGTGCGCTCCAAGGTCACACTCATGCAGTCATGTGTTTAGCCAGTGTGTCTAACTATGTAATCAGTGGGTCAGCAGACTCATCTAGCAGGGTGTGGAGCAGGGAACATGATGGTCAACATGTATGTCTAGCCGTTTTGGTTGGGCACAGGGGACCCATCAGATGTGTGACAGCATTTTTGGGACATGCAGGGGAGGAGGTTGAAGATGGTTGCACCATCTGCACCGGGAGCCTTGATGGAGTCCTCAAGGTGTGGCGTGTAAGTCGTACAAAAAGTGGCAGTGGAGGATTTGTAAAAAATGATTATTTTGAGTTAGATGAGGGAGTTTAAATCATTTGGTTGGGTTCCCACTAACGTACAGTGTAATTGTTAATCATATATATGACTCCTGCAATTTTGTCTGTCTAGTTTATACCCACAAAAATATTTTATACCAGTAATTATATTTATAACTCAAATTTGAATGAATGTGGAACACCGATTAACTTAGGTAAAAAAAAAAAAAAGGTAAAGATTTGTTTGATTAAATTTTGGGTAAAAAATATGATTAAGGTAGAATATTTTAATAATTAAATCTAGTCTTTAACTTTTTAATACTTAATTTTTTAATTTATCAAATATAATCTTAATTAAAATTAAATCAAAAATAATTGAACCCATCTGAATTTATTCCATAGGTTTGGTTCATTGTTTTTAAACTTGAAAAAATAGCATTTTTTTCCATTTTATTAACCAAATTTTTTAAGGTTCGAGTTTAAGTTTCATCATATACAATTGTAATGTGTGGTCTCCTTCTCACCTTATGATTTTTGTCCAATTCTTCATTTATTGTTTATAGTTCGAACTTGTCTTATATTATTTTTTGCTAGTGAAATTTAAAATATATATATAATTATTTTTTAAATTATAAATAAAAAAATTAATTATTATCCAAATCAATCCAATACTAACAAATCGAAATTTTGTTAATATTAGAATGAAATGGCCTAATAAGCTTAAAATCTTATTAGACCCAATGTCTCAACCCAAGTTATTGGGCCTATTTAGTTAGTTTTTCTTTTTTCTTTTTTCTGTTGTCTTTTCCAATTTCGCCGTATCTTTCACTTTGGAGACTCCAACTGAGGGTAACTTCGCGGCATCATAGGTGAGTCACTCATACATCTCTAGACCATTGGTTACTCTACTCTTTATTCATTTGTAGACCATTGGTTCAGCCATTGCCGCTTCGTTGCTACCGGTGTTATCCCTTTTTCCTTGATTTTTTTTTTTTTGGCTATTATATCTGTTTGGGTTGAATAAATTGAATTAGTTGAGTTTTGGTTTTCCTTTTTTAGAACTTTCAGCTCTTTGTAGTGAAATTTCAAATCCCTCTCAAAGGTTGTATTTTTTTTTTTATCCTCTTCCTCTTTTCTTTAAACTTGTATGGTTTCCAAGGATCTTTTATCTTTTATAAAATTTCAATATTTTCATGTTTTAGGATTCGACTGAGTTGTTGTCTTTGTTCACTTGTGAGTAAATATGTAGTTAGACCTTTTGATTAAATACAGAAATGAAAATTGCAATCTGAGACAGGAACAGAAGTGTGCCTTGAATTATTATGGATTCATTTCTTTTTTTGGTTTACTTAGGATTATATTCTAAATTTTATGGAAAATTTTGGCAAAAAACAAAGGGTTTAATTCATTTGTTTTTGGCTGTATTGCTATTTAGAAAGAAACAAAAATGGGTTAAACATATAATTACTTAATAATTTGTTTATGTTTTGAAAATGCAGATGGCATTGCGAGGAGTTTGGCAACTTAAAAAACTGATAGTAAGCTATTGTGATTGGGGAGGGAGTAGCAGGGGCATCAGGTATGATTCAACTTTTCTTGTTTTCCACTTGTTAAATTTTATATAAACCCCTCGAGTATTATCTTCTTAACTTTCTGGCTAATATTAATTTTTGTAAATTTGCTTGGCACCTCTTGAGTGAAGTACTTTTCTGAATTTCAATGTTTGTTGCATTTCTCTTTTCTGAACATTGCAATGTGTTTTTCATGTCTTTGCTTGCCTAATAAAGCAGGTCCCTTTTTGTTAAATGTTTTCTTGTTTTTTGGCCTAGAGTTTGTGCTAAGATTTGCATTTCAATTTTAGGTATCATCGTTGTTTACACTGTGGAGACAAGTATCTATACATAAATTAAACTACCGAACCACTTCTGAATATACTTAGGCTGGCTAATTTGCTAATAATGAATGAATTTGCTTCTACACCGTTATATCAAGCTAGTATTAAGCTTCATGTCACTTTCATCTGCACATTATGTGATGGTTTGATAGTTGATGATATTATGGATGATCTGAATCTAGTTTTAGGTGATTAAATATGTGATCACCAAAGTTGTGGGATTTCATAGATTAAGCAGGATATCATGGATGATGATGGATTTCATCTTGAGACAGGCTGCTTTCTTTAATATGTGTACAACTATATTTGAATGCTTAGCACTTCGGGTTACTTAGGGTACTCAAGTCATCTCTACATGTGTATGCACCGATGGTCACTGCTACGTGGTGAAAGAGTAGTGAAAATTTGAACTTTGCTGTTAATCGTCCATTGAAGTATTTTGGGACCAAAATAAAAAGAAAGAGAGAAGCACTTTTCCCACCCTTTTCTTTTGTCTTGTGACTGAGGGTATTCTGGGCCTTGCTGGAGAGGGAATTGACTTTAGGAATTCTTGAAAATAATATGTTGCAGGGATGGTAAGATCTAATGGACTGCTTTTGCTAGTCGTTATGACATGAATAAGTTTTTTAATGACTTAATGATACAATACTGAGATGCCTTTCAAGTAAGGTAAATAACAAGGCCATAGGATGGTTTGTTAACATTTGGTTTTGACTCATGCCATGGTAGTCTCAAGTTCAACTGTTATAATTAATAATAACGAGAAGCATGTACAAATATGGTTCCTCTCCTTTAAATGGATGCTGAATTCTTCAAAATCACTCTCAATTTCATGGTAATTTTGACATTGGCATGCCAGGGCATTTATGGAGTCGGAGTTACCGACTTTTAAAGAGAAAAACCCTCAGCTCGAGGTGGTTACTGAGCTCATTCGTGGGCAGCATCCACATTTGAAGGGCTTTTACAGTAAGTTATTCTTGGATGAGTTTCAGACAATGCATACACGCATGCATGGGTTTTTAGCCATATCTATGTGAACATGCATGTTTTTCTCCCAAAATCACTTCTGCCGTTTAAAACATATATCTTGCCAATTTCTCAGAGAACAAAAACGAGCGGGTGGTATGCGTGAAGAATATGATTCCTGAAGATATCCTTCTTTATGCAAACAGACTAAGAAACGCATTGGGAAGAAAGGTGGTGAAATTGAAGACAAGGCATGTAACCAAACACCCCAGTGTGCAAGGTACATGGACAACTGATGTGAAATTTTGAGACACAATAGTACAAGTTTTTCAAAATTTTGTCAGTATGTTTCTTTGTTGTTCCATTTAGCCATGAAGGCAACTTTGCCGAAACATTCCTCGTTGGAGGTAAATGAAACTGTTGTGTAATGGACAAAGCCTAATGATGTCGTAATAGATGATTGGACCCAAATATTTAATAATTTTTTTACTTAGATTTTTTTTTCTGCTCCACTAATTTACTCATAGAAGTGATTGTTTAATGCTTATGCATCCTTGTTTGACAAAAATTAATCTGAAGCTGGAAGATTTTTTTTTTTTTCTCAAAGAATTTATCGAAGTGATCTCAGTAACTAATCTCCTGCATTTCATAGGCCCATTAAAATGTAGATGCAAATTATAAATTTTTTAAAGTTGCTCTACACTCAGAATAAGAATCAAACTCTCAATCACTGGTTAAGGTAGGAGAGACCGAAAGAATAACTTTTAACACAGTAGGGAAAGAGGAAGAAAAGAGGTAGAGAATTACCAAAGAGGCGGAGAAAGTGGATTTTTGTTTTCAAAATTTAGTCTATCCTAATGGAAAAGAAGCTCTCTCTTCCTGACTCTCATTTACGAAGTAAAATCCCATTCCCTCCCCTCCTTTACTCTTTAAGTCAATTTTCAATTCTTTTATTTGAGATTTTCGTTTGAGAAAAGGAGAGCAACCAGTAGAGCAGGGCAGAGGCAGAGAACCCGACCCCCTGCCTTTCATTTTATTTTACTTTTTATTTTTTTTCTCTTGTTTTATAATTTTAGATTTTTGGGCTAAATACTTTGGGCTGGTTTCAAGTTATTTGGGCTGAAAAATGCTTTTTTTTGGTTTCGGGCTAGGATATACTTGGACCAGAAAATAAAAATACCAGGTCAATTTTTTACCAGCTCACGGATGAACCGATTCCTCTCTCATTGCAGACAAGTGTGCAGGACAGTTTTCAGGCCGACCAACTGATCCAGTTTCAAAAACCATGCCTTAGCCTTAGCATAAAGGAACTTATCATAAAAGACAAGGACGAATCCAAGTAAAACAATAGATTTCAGAAAGAACTGTAATGTGATAAATGATAGTTAAAATATAACATAAACCAAATGAGTAACTAAACTAAATTCATAGAAAAAAAAAACATTAATAAAAAGCAAATCCATAAACCCTACAAAAGCTAGGACAGGACCAGCCAGCATTCATCCAACAAGTCTTTCGACAAAAAAAAAAAAAAAAAAAACTCCAGATATGATAGGTTTAAGCAGCAGCCTGAGCAGCAAGCCTCTTCCTCGCTTCCTCAATGATCGACAACTTGATACCCTTGCCCTTGGGAAGCGAAACCCATGGCTTTGTTCCTTTACCGATTGTGAAGACATTGCCTAGACGAGTTGCAAACTCGTGTCCAGCAGCATCTTGTACATGGATTGTCTCGAAGCTACCCTTATGCTTCTCCCTGTTCTTAATCACTCCAACACGTCCCCTGTTCCTTCCACCAGTGACCATGACAACATTCCCAACATCAAACTTGATGAAATCAACAATTTTGTTGCTCTCTAAGTCAAGCTTGATGGTGTCGTTGGCTTTGATCAAAGGGTCTGGGTAGCGTAATGTGCGTCCATCGTAGGTATTCACGTATGGAATACCCTTCTGGCCAAATTGGACAGACCTAACTTTGCAGAGCTTAAACTGCGGAGTATGAATTCAACAAAACTATGTCAAATCATTATAAGACAACAACAGGGTAAAAGTAGATACTGAAGATCAAACAGTAACATGAAACATAACAAACTAATGTCCCATTAATACAAACCTTAGTCTCATCACCAGTGATGGCATGAAGGCGGAAACGACCTTTAGTGTCATAAAGGAGACGGAAGTCCTCATTTGTCTTGGGAATTGACACAACATCTGGTAGTAAGAAACAAGGGACAGTTAAGAGCCATGAATTTCAGCTAAAAGATTCAGTGAGTGAAGTACATGGTACCAGTAAAAACCCATGAATTTCAAAACCTAGGATAAAATAGTGAACCCAGGACCAGTGCAAAATACTTTTAGCTACTTAGTCAGACTCAAATATGAGTGTTAGGTACGAGTATGCCTCTCTGACACAAGTATGTTCAATATTTCCAAATTTTACATGTATTTGGGAGGTCTTATCCCCAAACCCATGCCCGGATATATGCATCAATACAGGTATTTCAAGAAAAATGCAGAGGAAGAGCAACAATGGCTTTCACTAAGACATGCAGAGATCTGAGATACTAGAGCCTACTTTATATGACTTCATAATATGAATAAAAATACAAGTACTTTAATTGATTCACAATGGCAAGTCCCACATACCCATAAAACCTGCAGGGTAGGTCTTATCAGTCCTAACCTTCCCATCTACCATAACATGCCTTTGCATAAGAATAGCAATCACTTCTCTGTATGTCAAAGCATACTTCAGTCTGTTTCGCAGAATGAGAATAAGTGGCAAACATTCCCTCGACTTGTGGGGTCCAGACGATGGCTTTGGCGCCTGCATTAACAAATACATTGAACACAAAATTAAAATGAAGCAGCATCAGACTGGTAAGGAAGCCAAAAGAAAGCTCGGGAAAACAACATACGAATGCACCACCAAGCTTGTCAAGCATCCAATGCCTGGGGGCATTGAGCCTCTTCAAGTGTTTCTTCAACCCTCTAGCCTGTAAGAAGAAAACTTTAAATAAAGCCAAAATTTATATTGTTTAAAGCACAAGAATTTTCACATTAAAAACTATATATGGACCCAAATTTAAAACAAAGGAGAGTTAACACATTCAAAAAACTCAATTATAAACCAATTATCAAAGAAATCCAAAACATTTTAAAACTACCATAACACGAAATCAACAACAAACATTTGATCTAACATTCCAATTTCAGCAACTAAACTTCTTATTTCTCCATCACATGTAAAACAATATTTAGAAGTATAAACTGCTATTGCCATACAACAGTAATAAGATATTAACCAGACAAAAAATATCAAATATAATTTTGTAAATAACCCCAAAAATACCCAGAAGCCAAAATCAGCGTTATAAAAACAAAAGAAACATTTTTTTTTCATTTTTTTATAGAAATATGTACAAGTATACAGTGATTCAACAAACTCATCAAACAAATCTTAAAAGAAAATTTAAAGCAAACAGAAGGAAATATGAGAACTGAAGTAATAAGTAAAGAGTGGGAACAAGTCCAAGTGAGCGAAGTGAGGTTCAAAAAAAGGGGAAGAAGCTAACCATGTTGGAGGAAGCGGCTGTTTCCGCTGAAAGTTGTTCTTCTTAAGAAAATGCGAACAAGGGGGAGACAAAAACCCTAGCTTTGTTTTAACTTATATATGGGCTTCTTTAGGGTTTAAATCGACTTGATTTTAACGTGTCGGATCAAAGCCCAACTTTTCTAAAATAAAATTTGCAAGTTAAAAAAAAAAATTATCTTCAATATTTATATTTAATAATTTCTTATTAAAGTTGATTGAGTCTTAATTCAGTTGACATCAATATTATTGTCAATACAGGAAGATATGAGTTCGAGTGCGCTGAAGCGCGTTATCGAGTTGGTGTTTATTGGTAGTTCTAAGCATTTTATTAAAAAATAAATACTAGGAAATATGATACTACACTCTTATGAAAGGAAGTAAATATAAAAAAAAATTAATTAACATAATAAATTTATAATTAATTATAAAAATATTTTAATTATTATTAAATATAATTATGCATAATATATTTTTAATTAAATATATGTAAGTTTTTTTTGTTAAGTTACACCTACAATTATAATTATAAATTAGAATAAATATAAGTTAAGAATAGCAATAAACATACCATTAAGATAAGGCGTAATTGGATGTAAAATTGTTGTTTAAAAACCATTATCAATCATAATTATATCTATATTTTAATAATTTTTAGGTAAACTACATCATTAGTCATTAAATTATAGGTAAGTTTTTATTTTGGTCACTTAACTAAAAGAAAAGTTAAAATTTGATCATTGAACTATTTGAAAGTTTTTATTTAAGTCATTGATCTATTCAAAAGTTTTTATTTAAGTCACTAAGTTGTTAACTTTTTTTTTTTAGAAGTTTCACCAGCGAGCTCTAAGCAATGCTTCGGCAATCGATATGGTTGATTAGTACCCATTGACAAGTAGAAAAACATATCTTAGATCCAAATTGATCTGACAGTCAATGCCAGAGATTGGAAAAAAGTTGTTTGGATTTTGATTTGTAGATTCATAACATCTAAAATTGTTTCATGAAAAAAATTGAAGTGTAAAAGAAAAGGGAAAAGAGAGCTTCCGATTAGTGTAGATAATGCGAAAAAGAAAGTCATATAACATTGATTTTAATAGCCAAGACTTAAAGGAAAACTTTTGCATAGTTTAGTGATCAAATTGTAACTTTTTTAGTTAAGTGACCAATACAAAAACTTACTCATAGTTTAATAACTAATGGTGTAATTTAACATTTTTATGTAAGTACATATTAAATCTTTGAAATTTAATTTAATCATAGAGTTAATTTTAAAATGAGTCCTTTTTATTTTTTATTTTAATCAATTTCTTTTTGAATTGAGCTTTTAACTAATTAATTTTTATATACAAATAATTTAATGAATTTATATCAAAGTTAATATATAACTTATTTTAACACCCCTAATCTGTCTCCGTTGCCGGATTAGGGTTACAGAGTATTACCATACAATCGAAAACATTTAAACATCATAAGATTCAATAACTTAAATATATTATGAACTGATCAATCAAATACATTTCGTCCCTAAATTGAGCGATCAAAGCCCTAAAATAGTTTTAAAACAATTCAGGACTAATTTGAAACAAAACGAAAAGCTAGGGAAAAAGTAGCAAAAATTGGAAACAAGGGTCACACCGTGTAACTTTTGAACAAGGGACACACGACCGTGTCCCAGCCTATGTCTTCACCCGTGTAACTCACTAAGTAGGGTACATGTCCTTATGCTAGTGTAACACCCTTAACCCGTCTCTGTCGCCTGATTAGGGTTACAGAGTATTACTAAACAATCAGAAACATTTACACATTATACCATTCAATATTATAAACACATAATAAATCGTTCATACACATGCATGTCGCCCCTAAATCGAGCCCTCAAGGCTCTAAAAATAACCTAGGAACGATTTGGGACCAATTTGAAATAGTTTGTAAAATCTAGTAAAAAATGCAAAATTTGCAAAACAGTAGTCACACAGCCGTGTGGCCAGGCCATGTGCCTCACACTACTGAAACACATTCCCGTGTCCCAGGCTGTGTAACAAATCGAACTAAGGACACACGATCATGTCTCAACCCGTGTCCTCACCCATGTAACTCTCTAAGTAGGGTCACACAGCCGTGTAACTCATTGACTTGCACCCTAAAGAACTCATCAAATGACACATGCCCGTGTCGCAGGTCGTGTGAACTCAAAATGAACCTTAAACAACAAGTTTACCATTTCAAGCTTACTTAGACTCTAAGTAATCCATTTACTAGCAAAAAAAACCTATTCAAAATGAAATTAAACAAGCTAAAAACATGCTAAATCAACAATCCTAAGTGCCTAACCAATGTATTCTCATTGATACCACAAGTATATACAATTTTACAACAAAAAGAATTATCATTCAAAGTATGTTAAATCACACCATCTAACATTCAACCAATATGCCAAACATAGGCACCTCAATCACAACATTCCATTAACACATACCATATATTTGCACTAAAACATCTTCCTTAGTTCACATATCATATTAGGTTAACTACTTGTACTTAAAATCATACTTTAACGATTTACATATCAAAATAATAATAATGACATACAAGCCTTACATGCCATATAATCCGAAATGAATGTTCCAAAAACTATCGAAAATGAGTGCATAGTGTGACTTGAGTGCCGGTCCGACCGTCCAACCTTCAAAGTATCTACAAGAACAAAAAATAACACAAGTAAGCTTATTGAAGCTTAGTAAGTTCAACGTGCTAAAATGATAAATCTTACCGAAGTAAGTACAATAAATTATTTAATATTAATACAACCATATGTGCTCCCTGTCATCCACAATTTCAATCAGGTGAATTGCAAATAATTTTATATACAAATAATTTAATGAATTTATATCAAAGTTAATATATAACTTATTTAAATATGTAATTAAATATTATTATTTTAAATAGAGAAATAAATAAATTAAATAGAAAATACATAGAGAAATAAAAACAATGGTATAATTGTCGTGTCATTCAAAATTTGTTTAATAAGTATATCTTAAAGGAGGTTTACGAATTTCTTTCCAAACTTCAAGGGTAGGTGAGCATTCTTGAAATCATATATGGGTATGCTTATTTTACACTAAAATCTAAAGTGTCTTGTACCCTAAATTCCTTTTTTTTTTATAATTTTCACAATTAAGTAATTTATGCATTATTTGTAATTAGGGCATATGTAAATCTGTGTGACGAATACATATTAAAAGTAATAAAAAAATATCATTTATAACTATGGCAAACCAAAGATATGGTTAAAAAAACAAATTTTATGTAAAAGGTTTTATAAAATAATAATGAGTGTTTGGTTAAAATGTTAATGTTTAAGATTTAAAATACTCGATATCTTAGGTTTAAATCTCACTATTTATATGTTTTTTTTAGATTTATTATGAGTTTAGTTTTCTTTTACACATCTTATATAAATGTTAAAAAGATAAAACACTATACAATAATATTTAATTATTGTTTAAATTTTGAATTAGTAGTACATTCCCTAGTCGAATTGATGTTAAATTGACTTGTAATACTCGCAACACCATTTCAACAAGCACTTAAATGATAATTAAGATTAGTAATAATGTTAAATATGCAATACATGCAAAAGTATAATAAATATATTTTTAACAAAATATAATAATTTTATTATGATTCAATAACATATATAAAAAATAAAAACATATTTCCCCTAAATTACTCTATACTTCTTCTTTGAACTTGATAAAAAAACTAAGCGATATATTTATATTTGGCATTCATTGTAAGCTTCTTTCCTTAAACTTTCAAACACAACTTTTTTTTTTTTTTAATTTGTTAGGTAGCTGAGAGCTCACTACGAACCACCTTCTTCTTCTTCTTTTCTATCTCTCTTCCCTTTCCTTCCTTGTTAAGCTCTTGGCTCCTTCTTGAATTTTATCTCAGAATAATAAGGTCTTTCATGAAGGTTTTGATGGTGTGGCTATTCCATGGGAGTTGTCAATAGTGGTCGTGCTAGGTTTTTTTTTCTTTCAAGAAGATGGTGTCTTCTTTTTCTTTTACTTTTCTCTTTTGTTCAGCTTATTGTAAGCCCCCATCCTTTTTTGTATTATGCTTATGTAACAGCTCTTATTCGAGTGAACTCAAGCAACGAATGTTAATTTAACACTAAACATACATTTACGATTTCAAACACTTTTAAATTGAACTTTAAATAGTGAATTCAAGACTTTTTTACACTTTTAGGAATATAATTAGGTTGTTAATAAAGGTTAATTGCATATAAAATTTGTTTCGAGCCTTATTTAATTCGAATAAAAATTCTCAACTGTAGGTTTGTATGTTTCGAGACCAATGCTTATATGTCTCGAGACATTACCATGGCACTGTAGAAGTTTAGCTTTAATGTTGTCCTGTCTCGAGACAAGTGAGTGCATGTCTCAAGACAAAGGGGCTTATGTCTCGAGACATGGCTCAATTACTGTATATTTTTAGCTTCGAAGTTTGTATAACTCGAGACACACTTCACATGTCTCGAGACCTAGGATAGGGGACCTAAAAATTATGTTTTCAAACAATTCCAAATCATACCAAAATCATTTATAATCATTCCAAACACAAACCATAACTCATATACCAAATAATACCTTATATTTACTCACCAAAACACATCAAACACAAGTGTGGAAATTAATTAGTTCCCTATACTTACATAAACATTCACCTAGGTATATGTCACATAATTAAAACAAAATAGTGGAGATAACATGCTCTTCTCCTAGCTTTTGGGATGTGAAGAGACTAATCCTTGACAAATCCTCACTTCACTTATTTACCTACGCGTTAAAAATAAAATTGTAACACCCTGTTACTCGACTCGATTGTCAAGTTTGAGCTACAAAGTGTCACATCTGTTGTTGGAGTAACTACGATCAAACTACTTTGTTTTGCTCCATTTAATAATTAATTGTAAGCAATACATGCATACGATACAATAAACATTCGTTTTTGGGTTTTATATGAGTTTACAAAAGCTCTATTGTTAACCCAAGGTCGAGTTGGGACGAAATTGTAAAGAATCAAAAATATCGAGTTGACGTCGCAATGTCAGGGGATTCCTTATCGTGACACAACATACTGACTCGTCGTAGTGATCAATACTCGACGTTGCACTATGGCAGGACAACTTGGTCTCGTCGCGACAACAAACACTCGATGTCTCGACATGACATACTGTTTCTAAATGGTATCATTTTTACACCAACAAGCTCCACCTAGAAACAATTTCACTTCAATTGCATACCATTTCAACTCAATTACACCATTCTCAAATATACATTTCTAACACATCTTATCATTCATGCATTAAGGTTCATAAAATACATGCCAAAATTTTACACTCATAAAAATTCTTAACATTTACCACATTTACATATTCATTCGTATATATAGATTACTACTAGGGTAATATTTTAAGCAATTTCATTAAGTACCAATCACTAGTATAGGAATTCAAACCGATTGACATTCTCAAGTTACCATTTCAAACAATGAATATTCGCAAGTTCACATTTTATACCAAAATTGACTCCACCTAGGTATATGTTGTATAACAAACAAAAAGAGACTTTACAAACAATGCTGAGTCAGAGATCTTTAGCTGGATGTTAGATTCACTGCTCGAGATCTCGGGATGTACCTATACCTACGCACGAGAAACAAACCATACGTTGAGTGATAAAGCTCAGTGATATTTCTTTGATTCAAATCAATATAACATAAGTTATAATCAATTGCATAAAGCTTATATGATTTCTAATGTCAACCAATACAAGCACATCATATACCAAATCTCATCCAATACATCAATATATACATATGCCACAATTATACCAAATGCTCTATATGAATCACCTATACATTATGTTAGCTCTAGTTTTTTAAGTATTTTGATATAACAAAAAGAATATTAAAAATCCCTACTTAAATTTGCAAATTTTATTTATATGTCTTGAAAATTATTTTTAAAGTGTTGGACAAAATAAACTTTTAAAAAGGCAAAACTGGAAGAAGGAATCAATGAAATGTCCGATCGTTTCACCCACATAATCAATGGTTTCAAAGCCCTTGCAAAGATCTATCCCAACAAAAAGATGGTGAAGAAGATGTTGAATAGTCTCTCAACATCTTGGAAAGCTAAAGTGACGACAATAGAAGAATCAAAAGATTTCAACTCACTCTCCCTTGATGAGCTCATCGGTTTGTTGTTGACATATGAAATGAAGATCAATCACAATGCACAAGAAATCAAAAAACTCCAAAAAAGTGGGAGTTGCCTTCAAATCAACAACTTGTGAGAAGAATGAAGACTCTAATAATGATGATAAGGTGAATATGGCTATGTTTGCAAAGAAATTCAAAAAATTCATGAAGTTCAACAAAGCCAAAAGATTCTTAAGAAGAGACATCATCAAGGGTGAACTAAGCAAGAAGGAAAAGGACCCAATCATTTGCTATGAGTGCAAAAAGCCGAGTCATATTAAATTTGATTGGCCATAATTAAAGAAGGGCATTAAAATAAAAGAAGAAAGTCATGATGGCAACTTGGAGCGATAGCGATTTATCCTATAGTGATGTGGACAATGAAGTTGCCAACCTATGTTTTATAGATATTAAAGAACCAAAGGTAATTCTAAATTCTAGTGAATTAAATTAATATACATTTGAAGAATTACAATATTCCTTTGATGAATTAGCTATAGATTTTTAGACTATTAACTCCAAATATAAGAAAATGATTTCAAAATTAAATGAGGAAAATAAGTTTCTAATCATAACTAAAGAGGAAATAGACAAGAAATTTAATGATATGCAAGCTCAAATTGATTATTTGATTTTAAAGAATAAGAACTTGCATAATTCCTTTTCTACGTTCCATATAGGGCAACAAAAAGTAAATGATATGCTTGAATCTCAAAGAGCCTTCTTTGACAAGAGTGGCTTAGGTTTTGTAAAATTACAAAGAGAAAGAAAATTTAAAATTTTCTTTGAGAAACCAAGCTATATTTATGATGCCTCACTCTCATGCACACATTATCACAAAAAGGGGCATGATAGACAAGTATGTTCTCTAAGGAAGCTCATATATAGGAGCAAATTCACTAAAAGTGTGTAGATTCCAAAAGAACTAAACACATCTCAAAATGATGATGATTTAAAGAAGTGGATTCTTAAGGGAACAAAAAATTTTAAGACTAATGCTAATGAACCCAAGAAAGTTTGGGTACCAAAATCCAAAGTTTAACTTTGTGCTTGTAGGTTGAAGACAATCCAAAGTTTAACTCTAAGAAGAACTCATGGTACCTTGATAGTGGGTGCTCTAAACACATGATAGATAAAAAATCCATTTCATGGAACTAATGTCAAAGAATGGATGAGAAGTTACATTTGGTGATATTTTACGAATTGGCTATTGGGTTAGCTAGATTAAGCTCAAACGATCATAAAAACATAGAAACCATTAAAAAGGGGTGAAAATGGACTTACATGCATGCACTCTAGCTAAACCAAAACTTTAAAGTCTTCAATGGTGTTAATTTTTTCTTCTTTTCTATTTTTGGTGGCTCAAGGTTAGAGAAGATGATAGTTTGTTTATTATTTTTCTTTAACTTATGCATATTTTTAACTTAATTACTAAATAACCCTTAATGATTTCATTCAATTAACAAATTTCCTAGCCATTAACTGTACATTTATATTACAAAAGGTATATTTTCCTTTTAAATCCATTCACTTTTAACAACTAAACTATTTAATCCATAAAATTCCATAGTGATTAGGTTTTACACTTTTTATGATTTAGTCATTTTCAATTAATTAACTATCCGGACATTAAAATTTTTGAGCAAAACCTTCACATGCCAAAATAATAACTCCGTAAATATTTAATAAAAATATTTACAAGCTCGGTTTATAGAAACAAGATTCTGATCCATCATTTTTTAAAACCACTTGACTTTAGGGGCCTACCACTTGAACCTAATTATTTGTTCGATTAACAAAATCATTAAATCAAATTTCAAAATAATTCTATAATATTTACAAACTCATTTGTCGAATTTGTGTCCCTGAAACCACGGTTTTTGACACCACTGAAAAACGGGTTGTTATACAATCTATCCTATAGTATGCCAACTATTTTGACTTTGCCCGAATAGTTAATAAGGTAACTAGTTTTTCGATTTCATTATATAACTCAATTAACATTCTATCAATCTTAATTTATTATCAATTTCGATATAAAATGGTTTCGATTTCATCAAGTCATATAACATATCTCAACTCAATTTCATACTAAACACCATAAATCATTAAGTTATGCTACTTTTCATTTTATATAATTTAGTCCTTTATCTCAATAATCAGTTGCAACCATATTAGTTTAATTCAAACAACCATTTTATATGAATCATACTATGCAATACATCATAAATATGCAACAATTAAATTGGTCTCAATCATAAATTTATAAACTGATAGCTCGCATCACTCGTTGTTGACTCTCGTTTTTCCTTTCCCTCTCGATGGCTCTTTGTTGTCTTTAGCTACGAATAATAATTCAACAATAAAACAATTTCAAATTCCATACCACATCACAATCAAATACAAAGTCATTCATATTTTTCAATTTATTTAATTTAGTCCTTTAACCAGAGACAAACATAACTTTCGATCTAGACCTTCAAATTAAAATTTGATTTCACATATATTCATTAGGGACTTTCTATTTTCTATTCCTACCAAAATTTTATAACAATTTTACATTTTATTCTATTTGGTCCCTAATGTATGAAACTATTAATTAAGCTTTACAATTTAGTGCTTTTCAAAATCTAAGCTTAATTTATATTAATTTCACACTTAATTCTTCAAAAAATCAACAATGGAAACTTTTTAAAACTTTAACAATTTCAAAAATTCGTACATGGGCTAACTAAATCAAGTTCTCGTGTCTTCAAATTTATAAAAATTATAAGAAAATAACTTAATTGTATTACCTAATTGATGGTTGGTCGTCAAACCTTAAAAGTGGTTTTTCTCTTTTCTCTTCAATGGACAATCAATTAAAGAGGAAGGATAAAGATGAGAAGTTCTTTTTCCTTTCACTTATCATCCTATTTATAAGATGATTAAAGGTTAATTAACTTAATAAATCTTAATTGCTTAACATAATTTAGTTTAAATTTTACTTAGTGGATTTTGTCTTTACTGTCCACTATCTCATATTTGCCAAGGATTTAATTAAAATTTTATACATTTGGCTAATTGCAATTTAATTCCCCCAAGCCATTTGCTAATTGAAAATTTTATAACGATCAGACTTTTACAATTTAGTCCCCAACTCTTAATTAACAATAATTTTGACTAATTTACTTATCCAAATTTCAATTCATTTATATAATAACTCTTTAAATATCCCAATTTAATATTTACAGACTCAGTTTATGGAAATGAGGTCCCAAAATTGCATTTTTCAACATCATTAGAAACCGGGTCATTACAAACGGAGTAAACTTGTGAAAGCTTAGTAAATACAACGAGAATGAAACTTACCTTTTATTAATTAAATGAAAACATAGTACAATAACATTGTAATAAATAAGTATAAAACATATTAGTATTAGTAACTCCATACTATAACTCAATCATTATCATCCTATCACTACCACATAATTTTGCCATATTATTCTTAGCTTATTTTTTCCTTTTATTATTCAATGGAAGCCTACTGTAGACTTAACAGAACACGTAGGATATACGATAATGGTATAGGGATGCACTTCAAGCATCATGCTAGAATAGAATAACATCGAAGTGCTTAATCAGAACAAAGTAGCACCAAAGTGTGATGTAGAACAAAGAGAGTTGCTAAATGTTTCATAATGACATGTCATCTATATCCTACTAGTTCATATATTATCTGCATGGGCAAATATAACAAAAGCAATTTATTATTTACATCTCAGAACAAAATTTATATACTTTTCAATTTAGCCTCCATCAATTCAAAACTCAATAATCATTCTCATAACAGATCAAAATCATTATACAAGTCATTCAATAACATATATTACTTTGTATATATATTCAAGCATATTTTTCACCTCTCATGTCCACTTTTCCTCGTTTTACAAATTAGTCCATTTTTTCCACACTTTCAATACAAAAGATAATATTACCTTATAATTAATATCCAATAAATTTCAACACATTCATTAACCAATCTCATATTAAATATTACATAATCATGTATAAAATTAATCACATAAATAAAAAATAATTAATCTAACAAAATCCAATACTTGGATATTATTTAAGTAAGTAAATTCTTGTTGTACTTACTACCAAAGGCTTGGAATCAAGCTTTATTCTTCTTTTTATTCTACTCTTTAGCTATCTCTTTGCCTTTGTCTCCAACTTGTTGATCACTTCTCTTTTGTTTCTTCATTTTCATATCAAATCATACAAGATTTACTTATCAAAATTATAATCAAATATCATATTTATACTCTTTAAATAAAACTAACATGAAATCTATGGAACAACTTATTCACACTTACCTTAATTTCTTATGTGCAAACCCTAATTCTTATTTTCTCTCTCTTCCAAGATAATTATGGATACATTTGTCATGAAACTAAGATAGCTACTAGGCTTTTCTATTGATTTCACTAACTATCCATGAAAGAAATAGGAGAAATTAAAGCTTGGAAGACTTGGAAATGATGAAAAATGACCTATTTGTAATAAAAAAAAAGTTGTAAAGATGGAGAAAAGAGAATAACGAGAGAATAGGGAAAAGATGAATGAATTTTATCATCTTTCTAAACTATTATAAAATAATATTTATTAATTTAATAATTAAAAATAATAAATATTAAAATATTTCCACCAATCATACTTTTACACCAATTTAGTCCTTAATCATTATTCTTTCCATAGTTATCTAAATTGAGTATTGATAATTTAATCCCTTAACTTTCTCTACAATACCAGTCATGAGTCCTATTTCCTTTTAGTAAAATTCCATCTCTAATCATTCCTTCTTTTTCCTTCGATTTAATCTAATCATTCCAACTCTTTTTTTTTTTACTTTTGCCCCAATACTTTTCACTCTCTTACAACTAACCCCAAATTTATTTCTCACAATATACAAGCCTTTTCAATTACCTTCAATATATATTTCTCCCTCTACTAGTGATAATAATTTCTATTTTATAACCTTATCAAATTCTAACATATTTACTTTTGATTTAACATGATTCCCGGCTTAATGGGTATTGAAGATGTTACAACTTACTTCTTTTAAGTTTGTTATTGAGAAAAAAATTAGAAAAAAAAAAGAAAGAAAAAAATTTATTTCGAAAGTTGACATGAGTTCACATATTAGTTCAATTACAATTGAACCAAGTGACAAGTGAAGAACAACAAAATACAAAACACTAGGTAATCAGTTACGTAGTGTCTTAACACCTGATTCTTCGGTAAACGAATGCTCCCAACCATTTAGAATAGATCTTTATACTCTTTCATCTGTGACTTTAATAAAGGTAGTCAACTTGACCTTTTAGTAGGCATAATTTGCCATTGACTATAGGGAGGCGAGACACTGAAGAACCTTCCATTACAAACAAATATCAATACCAGATGTCCACTAGGTGTGTTTAGTGGGAAGTTCTAATACAATCATTGAGCCCAAAATCAATATTTGTAAGTAGAAAACAAGACACTAACACTCCCCAGCTTAGACTTCTCACATTTGTACCTAAGAACTAAATATCTCTCTTCTAAGTTTTCCCTTTGAAAACTTAAGACACTAACCAAGTCACACACTTGATTATATCACTCAATATACTCAAATAAATATTCCACAATGAACAAGATACAATGCTCTCGGTTCAATACAAAACCTATACAAGTCTCCATAATTTATAAGCAATTGAGACTTGCTAATATACTATATATTTTACAATCAATCTTTCCACGAAATAAGTAGGATAATATGCATAAAGAAAATCTTCAAATGACTTAAGATAAGTCTTGAGTCATCAAGATATTGTTCCTAGTCTAGCTCAATTCAATTTGATCCATTAAAATTGGGAAGTTGATTGTTGTTGGAATGCCAGTACGCCTCATGGCGTAGCGAAAAATATTTCGGTGATCACAACCCATGAATCCATGTACGGGGAATGAAACCAAGTTGAACAAAGTAAAAAATATAACTTATAAGATTTGAAGAATTGATACGGGGTTGATTCCACTATCGATGTCACAAACCTCAATTGTAATGAAAAGTCTTGACCTCTACGATATCTTCGATAAAAAATCTTCTAAAACTCTTTTAGAGAAAACAAACTTTTAGGGTTTCTACTCAAAAACCAAAATCACATAATTGGTAGCTCTATAAATTTCGAGTAAGTTAAATTAGGTTATTAAGGATTGATATCCTTTCCATTTTTATTTAAAACCTTTGAATGCTAGGATTAAGGATTGATATCCTTTCCTTTTACTTAAAAATATGTTTTGAATGCACATCTAATTTAATTTTATATGAAACCTATTTCACACTATTTAAATTGGGTTATCTATGTGTGTGCATCATGCATGCATATACACATACACATACATCACGTTTAATATTTAACTTTATCGAATTAAATTAATTATGCAAACATTTTTATAATTAATACATTTCAAGATTCAAGTTAAATGTAATCCCACCTTTCTACATATTTCAATTGTATTAATTATAGGGTGTGACTTTATAAGATCATGCAACGTTAGTAGTAATATTAGAACATTTCTAATGCTCTAAACAGTGAGTGACATCTAGTAATACATCACTGCTACACAAGTTACAAGAAGTCGTGGTTCGACATAACTTTTTTGTGATAATGTCATTATGTAGTATATCCTTTTGTCCTTAATATCTAGATTGAACACAAGTCATGGAACAATCACACTTGTATAACTCAATCTCTTGTTTCTTGATTTCCCTAGTAGACTAAGATAAACAAATAAATTTGAATCTCATATAAACTCATTTGAGTACGGCCATGCATTTTTAGTCTTACTTGGCCAAGAAGCCTATGATATTTCTCCTATATATAGGAGAAACAAATCCTATCTTGATCACTTACATCCCACTACACAAATTGTGGCACACTTAATATCAATCTTTATAGTACAACCATTTATAGAAGACGTCTAATTGTTTCAAAGCATATGAGTCACGACGTCGGAACAATGATGATCTCAAGTCTAAGGATCATATATACAATTATCACTGTGAGAAATGCTGTGACTATTATATAATAATCTAAGAAGCATTCTCACGATAGGTCAATCTAGTATGTTGTTTTTTTAACATATACTTATATGTTGACTTGATATCAAATATCCATAACAACACTTGTTATCAATCAAACACATATAAGTCTCAATGCATTATTGTTGTCCAAGACCATATGACTAAGGACATTTAAGAATGATCATATCATTCTTAAGATATTATCATTATACAGTTTATTTAAACACAAAAATAAGTACTTAAAATAATAATGGCAATGCCTTTATTAATAAATTAGGTAAAAGCATGTTATTACAATCACCATATGATTGGTCTTTAGGCATACTCCATGTAACACCCCTAACCTGCCTCCGTCACCAGATTATGGTTATAGAGTATTAAACACATAACATAACAATTAATATCATTTAACAAATTAAATATCAAATATTAAAATCTAAATTTCATTCATAGAATAAATACATTTACGGGCCTAAAATCGAGTTTACGATGCCCTAAAAATAGTTTGGAAACAACTAGATACTAATTTGAACCAAAACAGAAAAACATAAAATTTTGAAAATTTTGGAAACAGAGGTCACACGGTTGTGTGGCCAGGTCGTGTGAAAGAGATCAGCCCGTGTGGCCTCAAACATGGTTGTGTGGTTACCCCACACGCCTGTGTGCTAAGATCGTGTAACTAACTATGACCATGTGAAAAATTCTGCACCTAAAATTAATAAGGCATATGGCCGTGTGACAGCCCGTGTCTCAGGCCGTATGCACCTTAAAAAGTTTTCAAAACAAGACAAGGCAAACTTTCATCCAACACTTAGGTACCAAGCCAAATCAAAATCAACCATTTCCATACTTTAAAAACACATTCCAACAAGCCTAAAATATGCCAAAACATTCAACCTAAGTGCCTAACCAATGTGTCATCATTAACACTACAATTCAATTATCAACCTCAATTCACATATCACACTAAACTAATTTGCATTCAAGTTCATAAGTTCATACATAAAACTCATACCAAACTTACCATTTCTTCTTATACTTTCACATTCATTCATATCATTATTCAAACCCTTAGTTAAGGTTTATATCAAATGATAAAAACAACTTACATGAACATATTCACACTAAGATTAAAGGTATATACACAAGTAAACTAATACCAAGCTTAAGCATATTTGTATTAATCTCATATATAACACATGAAATAAATATCCAAAACATATACAAAACACACATCTTACATGCCATAAAACCCAAAATAAACATATCAAAATCTACCAAAATGTATCTGGATAGTGTGATCTTCAAGTTGATCCGATTGCCTGACTCCACAAAAAGTTATCTACAGGGAACATTAAAATTGACACGAGTAAGCTTCAATAGAGCTTAGTAAGTTCAACAATTGAAACAATAAAACTTATCATTTAAACATAGCTATTTCATTAACAAGATAACAAATAATAAATCCTGTCAATCACAATCACTAAACATGTGAGTTTATACACATACATATACAAGTTGCAAAATATATTCAATCACATGAGATCATTCAATAACAAGTCATGATATACATTCAGAATACCATGTAGACACTTATACGATTTAATAACAAGTCATATAACCATTGGAAACTTCCCCGATGAACAATATAAACAAATTCGGATACGCGATTAACCATCCAGAACGCTCAAACGAGCTAAACCAACCGATAACACACTTTAGCACCAAGTGCCTAGCTTGTAGGCTAACTTCCCTCTAAAACACATCTGAGCACGAAGTGACAAGCCTATAGGCTTTACATCCATCCCCAGTAACACACCAGAATCACTATAAATATAACACAATAGTCCGTAACAAATGCTAGACTTCGGTATATTCAGTGGACAATAACAAGTCAATAATCACCATCTCATCACAAACCAAAACTCGTACCACACAAATAAAACCTATTGGCATGCCAATTGTATCCTATCCTTTGTTCATCCGGGCTCGATATATCATCGCATTAACAATATTTAAATCATTTACTTTTTCGACTCACATCAAATTATAACAATTCGATTATACTTAAAATATCCAAAAACCACAAGACGATATCAATATAACATTTCAATTTATATTAAACTAAGTCATACAAACTTACCTGGACTAAACTGTAGAGTTAGTGAAAGTTCAGGGACTAATCAACAACTTTCTCTTTTCCTCAGTTATCAACTTGATATTGATCTATAAAATTGTTTATTTCAATTTATTAGCTTTAAATTCATATAATATTCAATTTAGTACATATTTCTTCCTATTTACCATTTTTCATAATTGTCCCAAATATTTACACTTTAATCAATTTAGTCCCTAATATTAAAACGAACTTATTTTCAAAATTACTTCATATACCTGATTTTTGTCGAACCTTTAACCATATATAAACAACCCTTAAAGTCTAAAATCTTTCAATAAAATCCTTCCAAATTTCCCATTTTATCTATTTAATCTCTAAACTCAAAACAATTCAAATTTACTTTACAAAATAGTTCAAATTCACCATTAAGCTTCAAGCTCAAGCATACACATTAAGAAAGCTTCAAAAAAAATAATAGTGATTTTTTCTAAACTTTGACAACTTCACAAATTAGTCCCTAAACTAGTTAAATATCATTACAACTATCTCAAAAACATAAAATTCATGAAAAACGAACCAAGAAAACACTTACATGCTAGCATGAACTGAAAGCCAAAACTCCCAAGTCCTAAAATTGTGGTTTAGCTAACTTAAAAAGAAAAATGAAGAAGATGAACTTCATTCATATAGTTATTATTATTTTATTACTTAATTTTAATTTAATATAACATTTAAAATTATAAACTAAAATATCAATTATATCACCGTCCATTATCTTCAATTATGACAATTTTTCCATAATAAACCCTCTCATTCTACTAAATACTACAATTGGGCACCTAAACATTAATAGAAATTGACTTTTGCATTTTTTATGATTTAGTCCTTTTTCTTTAATTGCCTAAGCAAATGTCAAAATTTTTAAACCAAATTTAAATACAACACTAATGACCTTGTAAATATTAATTATTTAATATTTACAAATTGACATGTATGAATTGTGGTCTCGAAAATACTATTTTCAACACCACTGAAAAACAGGCTATTACACTCCAATAATTACTTCAATCCAAATCCAAACCAATCTTCAAGA
Source organism: Gossypium longicalyx (assembly GCA_025698465.1). Lineage (NCBI taxonomy): Eukaryota > Viridiplantae > Streptophyta > Magnoliopsida > Malvales > Malvaceae > Gossypium > Gossypium longicalyx. The sequence goes on along the minus strand of CM047004.1, from coordinate 67,503,312 downwards.
TAAGTTGCTATGTGTAATTTGAATATCAATGATGCGCTGATAATTGTTCACAGTAACAACTATAATCAAAATCCAAGTATTTTTGTTTTCAAGATTTGTCAACTCAAACATATCAAGTTTTTTGAGCGGATATTGAGTACTCTGTGGGGGACTTCATTTTTCTTAAGGTTTCTCCGTGGAAAAAAGGTTCTGAGATTCGGTCATAAAGGCAAGTTGAGCCCTAGGTTAATTGAGCCGTATCGGATTCTGAAGCGTGTGAGACCGGTCGTTTATCAGTTGGAGCTACCTTCAGAGTTAGACCGTATCCACAATGTCTTTCATGTTTCAATGTTGAGGTGGTATCGGTCTGTTCCATCTCATGTTGTCTCTGTTGAGGAAATAGAGGTTAGACCAGACTTAACTTTTGAAGAGGAGGCGGTTCAGATCCTGGATTAAGATGTTAAGGTTCTAAGAAGGAAGTCTATACCGTTGGTGAAGGTTTTTTGGCAGAATCATAGCACTGAGGAGGCCACGTGGGAATCTGAGGACTCGATGCATCAGTAGTACCCTTATCTATTATGATCAGGTAAATTTCGAGGTTGAAATTTCTTTTAGGGGGTAAAGTTGTAACACCCTGAGTAATTTGTTTTTGTTTCTGTAAATTCTAACACAAATGTGTATCTACTTCAATGGTTAAGTGTTTTGGGTGTATGGGGGAGGTCTTGGGTTCAAGTCTCACCTTTGCCAAATCTTGTTATTTTTTATCCAAGCCTTATCCTTGTGGAGTGGGCTTATATAAAATTGTTTGTAAATCCATATTAGAATGAGCTTGCTGGTTTGAGTGGTAAGGGAGTTAGTGTGTTGGAGGTCCTATGTTCGAATCCCTGCGTTAGCACAAATGTTAATTTTTACTCAAGTGACTGATAGAGTTTCTGTTGAATGGGAAGTCTGATGAGTTTGTAAGTAGTGTGAGATAATTAAGGGATTATGTTGGCATATCCTTTTTTTTTTCTCTTTTTCAAATTTTAATTATTTTTTTCCTCTCTTCCAAAATTTAACGTCAATTTTTGTTTCTCTATTTTTCTGTCAAATTTTTTTCTTGTTTTTCCTATTTCCGCCTTCCTGTTAATTTTGGTGCTTTCGGCTCTTTGATTTCGTATATTGTGGTAAGTGGTGGTAAGTTTTTACTCGAGTTAAAAGAGGGTTTTCATTTGTTACTGTTCTAAAGATGGTGTTTTATTTTTGTTAGTTTAATTTCTGGGTTTTGGCAGCAACGGATCGTGAAGATCAGGGCTCTCCTCTTGTGGAATTGTAATCGAAAATGGTCGGAGTGTTGGGGTAAGTGTTGATCGTGTGAATTGAACTATTATCGATTTTGTGGTTTCAGATTAATCATGAATTAAGGCTAAATTTGTGAATTGGTTGTTGTTTTTAGGTTCTGGTGGTCTCAGGGGTGTTTTCGCATAAAAAACATACCAGGTGTGTACCCGAAACGCAGAAAAATGAGTTTTGGTAAAAGTAAAAAAAACTATTCTGTTGACGCCACATGGGCGTGTGGTCACCCGTGTGGTTGGCCGTGTGGTCGACGAAGACATGACCGTGTGCAAGCCATGACCGTATCATGGCTAGAGTGTGGCCGTATGGGCCACACGAGCTAGGCCAAGTTAGGCATGTGGGCCCAAATAGGCATTCCGCACGGGCAACTAGGTTCTGGGTCAGGCCTTGTAGGCCACACGAGCAAAGCCAATCTGGGCATGTGGGCCACACGGGTAAGCCACATGGGCATGTGGGCCTATTTTTTTAAAATTTTCCCTAAGGTTGCACGGGTCGATCCGAACGACTGTGGGCCTACCATAGGGTCGGTAAGGGCTAACCAAACCCTAGATTATATGTTCTGATATTCTGATAGTTGCTCTGAGTAGGACGTTGATAAGCTGTTTGATTATTTTGCTATTTATATACATTTGATATCTGTATGCGAGCATATCTGGCATGATGTTTCTGTATCTGCATACTGTATCTGATAATTCTGTATCTGTGACTGGGTGGGATTTGTATACGTGGAGGAAATATTTTGTTTGACGTTAATTGCCTATATTCTAGCAGCTTGGCTGCATGTTATTTGATATGTGTCTTAATGGCATGACGTGGTGTGCAGGGATGAGTGGGTGTTTTTAACCTCACACGGAGTGATGGGTTGGTCGGAACTGGTGTGTAAAGAATGGGGGGTAGGATTTATGCATTTTTGTTTCTATAATCTAAATTTGAATCTATAACTGTTTCTAACTGTGTATATAATTCTGTATGTTTGCATGCTTAATTCTGTTAGGTTACATACTGAGTTTATGTAAACTCACATCTGTTGTCTGTTCCGATAGGTAATCTACAGACTTAGGCGGATTGGTGCGGCAGAGACTCAACGGTGACCACACGACCGTAAATTGTTTATACTTAGCAAATTATTGTTTTATTTATGATTTTGGTTTTTATTTGAGAGTTTGTAATTTCTGGGACTCTCTGGACTTTATGGTTTTAAACTGTTGATTTTTGGTTTGTTGATATTCTGCATGCTTGATTAAATTATTTTGAAATTGACGATTTTTTACGCAAAAAGAGGTTTTCCTTAAAATACGAATTGGATTTCTAAAATGTGTCAGTTTTGGTTAGACTTTCGCTGTAAAATAAGTTTTAGCAAACAAATTAATTGAATAACGTTTTCGGTATAATCATGAACAAACTCTTGGTATAAAAATTGAATGGTCCATCAAGTAAACTCCATTTTCAAAACTCATTCCTTGTGGCATCATCAGATTCAGCCATAATGTCTAGGCCGGGTTTGGGGTGTTACAAAACAATTCAAATTTACTTTACAAAATAGTTCAAATTCACCATTAAGCTTCAAGCTCAAGCATACACATTAAGAAAGCTTCAAAAACAACAATGGTGAATTTTTCTAAACTTTGACAACTTCACAAATTAATCCCTAAACTAATTAGATATCATTACAACGATCTCAAAAACATAAAATTCATGAAAAATGAACCAAGAAAACACTTACATGCAAGCATGAACTCAAAGCCAAAACTCCCAAATCCTAAAATGGTGGTTCGACCAACTTAAAAAGAAAAATGAAGAAGATGAACTTCATTCATTTTGTTATTATTGTTTTATTACCTAATTTTAATTTAATATAACATTTAAAATTATAAACTAAAATATCAGTTATGTCACCTCTCACTATCTTCAATCATGACAATTTTTCCATAATAAACCCTCTCATTCTACTAAATACTACAATTGGGCACCTAAACATTAATAGAAATTGACTTTTACATTTTTATGATTTAGTCCTTTTTCTTTAATTGTCTAAACAAATGTCAAAATTTTTAAACCAAATTTAACTATGACACTACTGGCCTTATAAATATTAATTATTTAATATTTACGAACTGACATGTCAGAATTGTGATATCGAAAACACTATTTTCGACACCATTGAAAAACGGGCTATTACACTCCAATAATTGCTTCGATCCAAATCCAAACCAATCTTTAAGATAAGTTACTATGTGTAATTTGAATATTAATGATGGGCTGATAATTGCTCACAGTAACAACTATAATCACAATTCAAGTATTTTTGTTTTCAAGATTTGTCAACTCAAACATAGCAAGTCTTTTGAGCGGATGGTGCCACTACTAATTGACATTGGTTAAGCAATGCTCAAAGACTGCCTCAACACTTCTCATTGGAAAATACCACCTTTTAGCTGGCTAAAATGAAATGTGGATGCCTCTAACTCTAAATACCATAATCAGACAGGTTTGGCTGCTATTATTCAAGATTATGATGGCAATTATGTCAAAAGTCATGTGTTTTATTTTTGCAATGTTTGAACTTGTTCAAGCCGAGGTTATGGCTATTAGAGAAGCTCTTTCGTGGCTTAATAGCTTATGTCTTGATGATATTATGATATTATTGAACCGAATTGCAAAGTGGTTGTTGATGCTTTGTGCTCTTAAGCTCTATCCTTTCATTGGATATGTCAGGATACAAATAAGGGGGCTTATCGTCTCGCAAAAGTTGTCTTATTAATTGCAACCTGAGTTATTTGGAACATTCCCCTTATTATTTTGATTGAGTGTAATTCTCTTGGAATAATTTATTTTATGTCAACATAGAATTTGAAGGAGTTAGATCTCGATGGATTGAGGAAGCCTAACATTTCGGGTTTAGTTTTCCTCATTATTTTGTTGTTTTATTTCATTTTTTAATAATATCGTTTTCCATAATTAGTTCAAAAAGTTATGCGTTTATATAAACTATAAAATATAAAATATATATAGATAAATACTTATATTCGGATTTTAAATTATTTTTATTCTAATAACAATCATATGCGAAGAGATACTCCCTTTTTTTTCCTTCCTTATCCAATTTGTTCTCAATTCCAATAATTTTTCATTTAAAAAAAAAAAAAACATAATAATTTTGATTCAAGCCCCACTTGCAGCATCCTTCTCCAACAATTTTCTTACTCACCATTAATAAATCCCCCCATCAACTATACAACAACATTTGCATCCCAAAAATCATGGCAATGCCATTATTTATTTATTTTAATATTAAATATTTATAGTTATCCATTATATCTCTCTAGAGAGAGTTGACAAAACCAAATAAAAATAAGAAAAAGAATCCATTGATTTGTTGTAAATTTTAATCAAGCTTCCCTTATCTTAACAAATCTCCACCCAACTTGCCACGTCTGATTTTCCTACTCAAAATTATTTATTTTCTCTTATTTTTGTTGAAAAACTTCTATCCAAATTAACATCATAACACATATTCCCTACTCAAAATTATTTCATCCATCCATAGTGAAAATAGTTGTTTTTGTTTTTTTTTTTTTATATTTTTCTTGACAAATTAGTCTTTATTAAATTGTATTTTATAAAAAAATTGAGAGATTAATCTAATTGAATTACAATTTAAACTTTGTCATTAAATCGTTGACCTAAAAATTAATAGGTTTATATATATAAAATTAATAAAAAATTCGATAGTTGAATAATTTCTATGTAAAAAATTAGTAATTTAGAACAACTAAATTATGTTTTAAGTAGGAAATTAAACCAATATTACATGTAAGATAGAATTAAAAAATAACTTGTGCTGTTAACTGGATAGGGTCCATTAATGTAGTTTCAAATTTAATCAAAGATGAATGAATAAACTTTGATGCATTTGTTACATTTTATAGTGATAATCTTAAACGTTGAATTTCAATCATGAATTAATATTGTTTAAGAAGTTGGAGTTGGATTCCGAATTTAAAAGTGTTTTTTTTTTTAAAAAAATCATTATAAATTGTTTGAATTCTTCATTTGCATCAAAATTGCTTCTAAGTTGAACTCATAATATATATTTTACTAATTAAAAAATGAAATTTAAATTAAATAGGTTAAACTCACTCAACTATGCATAAGTTTTTTTTTTTTAGTTACTCCATTGTAAAAAGTTACAAAATAGTCAATTAATAAATCGAGTTTGTCTTTTTTGATCATCAACCGTTAATTAGATAACTCAAAGATGACTTGGCAGTTATAAAAATTAGTATAGTAACAAATTTAGCCTTCTACATTAACATATTTGCGTCAATTTAATCTTAATTCTTAAAAATTGGTCTTATTGTTTACACTTTCCATAATGTAGTCTAATTATAAAAAAAAATAAGATATAACTTTAAGTCTCGAAATTTCAAAACATAGATTTTATTATTGAAAAACTAGTGATTTAAAAAATATATAAAAATATAAGTTTTGAAATCTTGAGATTGATTTATAATTAGATTAAATTATGTAATGTGTAAATATTAAAGATTAATTTTTAGAATCAAAATCAAAATGACATAAATATGTGAATACTAAGAGTTGAATTTGTTATCATCTCAAAATTTTAATTTGCCATATGCCTTTCCAATCCCTAGTAAATGGTTGGTAATAAAAAAAACCTGGAGGATTATTTTATAAATTTTTAAAATTAAGTAATATACAATGTAATTTACCCATTTAAATATTTGAATTTTATTCACGGAAACGAGCAAACTGGAACTTGACTTTGAGTTTACGCCCGGACCGAACCGGCATGCTAATAGCAATAAATTGCACTTGGTCGTAGTTAAATGGTTTGGTCCAAGCTGACCACCACCTACAATGCCAAAGCTAGTTCAACCGTTTAGGTACGGCAAGATATTTTAGTTGGGACAGACTCGATAATAAAAACCCAACCAAAGGTCATTTTCGTCAAACAAAACATAAGTTGGTCCCTTTCGTAAATTCCGCCAACACACCACCTTTTTAAAACCCTCCCCACTTCCCCACTTTCTCTCTCTCTCTTTCCGTTTATTAAAAAAGAAAAAAACTGTACATTCAAACCCCAAAAAAGTACATTAGGGAGAAAGTGGAAGGAAGGGAAGAAAACAATGGTGGATGATTTCATGGTATGTGTCGACAAAATTATAGCATCTGCAGCTTGTTTTCAGTCTTCTTCAGTGAATGAAGGACAACCAAACTCAACTACAGCTGCTGGGAATACTAATGTTGTTGTTCCTATGACGAAAGCAAGTGGTGATGATGATGGTGGAAAAGAAGGAGAAGGAAAAACTGGGTATAGTTCAAAGAAGGTGAAAGAGGTGGTGGAGTGTAGGATATGTCAAGAGGAAGATGATTTGCTTTCTTTGGAAGCTCCTTGTGCTTGCAGTGGCACTCTCAAGGTCTTTACTTTTCTTGGTTTTTCTCGCCTTCTGTTTTGAAAGTTTTGAGGTCTTTTTTTTTTTTAAACGAAGATGGTAAATCGTTTTTCTTTTGGTTAAACTTTTTCCCTTTTAAGTTTATATTTCTGGGTTTTTTGATTGTATGCTTTAGATGACTCTGATCGTATGTTTCATTGGTCTTACCAAGCACCTTTTTTTTTTTTTTGTGGTTAGGAGAGGAGTAGTTGTAAAAAATATAAAAAAAATTATTTATCCTTTGGTTCTTCTTTTTTCTTTTCCTTTTGGGGCTTGTCCCTTGACTTTGTGGCTCTAGTGATGGTCCTTTGTTATTGGCTTATTGCATTATATAATTTAATAATAGTAATAAAATACACAACTTATTGCTAATTCTAAAACCGGGCTTTTTTAGGGGTAGGCTTTGTTGGGCTTCAGTTTTGTAGCAATGGTGCTATGATGTTTTCTAGGTAGTTTTATTGGTTTTGGAATGCGAGCATTTCTTGGCATTAGCATATGCCTTGTTTGAGTTTCCTTTTGACTTATTCTCTTTCTTCATACGTTATTTCCTAAGCTTCAATATGAAAATTTCAAATGGTGTTCTTTTTCTATTTTTGTAAAAGATTTTAAAAGAAAAGAGAATATATTCTTACCTGTTTCCTTTTCTTCTTTGCATTTCCATGACTTCTACTAGGTACTCATATAGCCAATACCTAGCTATATATATATATTAGCATGACTTTATTTTTCCTAAAGTATCAGTGTCCTGTATCCGACATATATGGAAAACCTTGATAGGTTGTTTATATGGTTATCTGGTTTAAGATGCGTTTGCAGATTGAAATGTTTGAAGTATCTTTTTAACTTATCGTGTATATGTTTTTGTTTCAGTTTGCTCACAGGAAGTGCATTCAAAGATGGTGCAACAAGAAAGGTGACATAACTTGCGAAATATGCAAACAGGTTGGGGTGTTTTTAGCCCTTTTCTTTTAATTTGCATATATAAAAAAAGTACGTTTTGATAGATAATGTGTACAATATTGCTCTGTTTTTATCAGGTTTTTTCACCAAATTATTCTCTTCCTCCGACCAGAAGCAATCCAGATGTTCTGGCAATTGACATTAGGTAATCCTCTTTTTGGTTAACAGCTTCTACTTCTGTGTCTTTCCTGTTGGACCATAGGAGATATTTGTTCATCCCATTCCTTCTTAAATACAATGTCTACGTTTTTTTGGTTGGTTTCAACTTGTATGTTCTCGGACAGGTTTCAACTTGTATTTTGTTATGTTTGCTTTGAATTATCTTCATGATCAGGCAAACATGGAGCCCGCATATTGATCTCCGTGACTCGCACCTTCTAGTGCTAACTGCTTCTCAAAGCCAACTACTCCAATCAGAGTATGAAGATTATGTTGCTGCAAATAGCAGTAGCCTTGCCTGTCTTCGTTTGGTTGCCCTCATTGTAAGCAAATAGTGCTTGATTATTTTCTCAACGTTCTTTACTCAAGAATAATAGCTCGTCTCATGTTTGGAATGTTTTGTTGATTTGTTGCAGTTGCTTATCATCCTGCTCGTACGTCAACTTCTTATGTTGACAAGGGATTTTGGCATGATACAAGAGGCGTCAACTTTCATTAACGTGAGTTCAAATTGACATCTTTGGAATATCTATTACACCATAGTATTTCCTCAGTCTGCATTTGCCTGTTGTGCCTTAATGCTTATATTTTGCATACAAGCATTGGACACGGTGCCAAAGAAATTTCATACATATGTGCCAGGATGTAAATTTAAATATGTTGTTGCACTTTGTGTTATAAGTTGAAACATTTTCTTTTAAAATGATGCTTGATAAGAGTACAGAGGTAGTTGTAAGTCTAGATAATGAAGGTTGTGGGCTGCTTGGGATACTTTTGCATTTTCTTTATTCTTTTTTACTTCTAGCTAAGACTGAATTAGAATTTCGGTCAGCAGTTTCAGGTTTTGCTTCTCCAATTTGCTGGCTTTCTTCTGCCGATGTATCTGGTGGCTCGCACATGGTACTTACAAAGCCGAAGAAGGAGACAGGTTAGCTCCTGATATATGTTCTTTTTTCTTTGATATCATGGCTAATATCAGATATGTTTCTTCTACCTTTTTAAAACCGTAATGTTCTAATGGCAAATCAACTTTGTGTTAAACAAATGCCTGTTGCTTTAAGACATCTTTCTGTATTTTTACTTATTCAGTAAACAAGAATTGAGAAAAACTTCTGCTAGTTTTTAACTCCAAACTTTTGAGAAAAGAAGCATAGGTGCTTCAAATAGCTTCTAAGTTCTGATCAAGTAAACTTCAAAATGGCTCATCGTGCATTTATATTACTTTTCATGCTATACATTTTGTGCGTTTCATATAGTCCAGTTTGATTAAACCCCCTTTTGTACTAAAATACGAGCCCCTCTATTCCTGAATAACAATGTTGCACGATAAAGATGTGCAAGACTAACAGAACAGTAACTACAGTAAATGTTCTTGGACTACATTGACGAACTTATATTTGCTCCAAATCTTTTTTTCTTGAAGTATTTGAATTTGAAATATGCACGAAAATCTTGAAAATATTGAATGTTCCCGTGTTTAACACTTACACCTAAGTCTGAGTAACTTCCATTAAGTAGTTTCCTTACTGTAAACATCCCTGTATGGATAATGTATTGTTGAGCACTGTTTGGTGGTATTGAACTGTTTGTTACTTCAATGTGATTTCAAGCTAAACTTGTCAGAAAATAGGTTGTCTATCTACAGTTTTCTTCCTACCATTTTAATTGATTTTTTTTCTTTCTCTTGAATGTTTCAAGGGTTAAACCAGCAATGTGTTATCTGCATTTTCGGTTAGGAGGCTGTTCAATTGGTGAGGGCAGAGAAGCAAGTTGTGGTGTTTTCTATAATTGCAAAAAGGCAATTTCCCAAGTTGTAATGAATGAAAAAATAGCCAAAAAAATGGCTTAAAAGTTTAGTGGCTGAAATCCTTTGTATCTCTATTGAAGAACTCGGAAGCAATTGTATATGTGATTACGAGTTTTCTTTTACTCGTTTGTTTAGCAATTTATATCAATTAGAGTTTATAGTTGTGCAGTTCCTGTTATTACCAATGTTGGAAAAATTGCATTTTTATCAATGTTGGAAAAATTGCATTTTTATGAGAATTTTGAGGTATATCTTAATAGGTAAAGGTGGAGAGTTGGTTTTATATTTTACTCCATGAGACATCTATGAGACATTTATTACAGAAATATTATATGTTTAAAATGGTTAAGTGATGAATAAAGAATTGATGTTCAAAGTAAGTTATTTAAAAATATTGTTAAGGAAAAGTAAAAGGTTTAGATTTTATATTGGTTAAATATTAAGTGTGAGATATATTTATATATGTGAACATAATTCAATGACTAAGTTTATAATCTTGCCTTGCGTGCAGGGGGTGTGCAAGTCTAAACCCTACAAGGTTGGGGTGTACTTGCATGATGTGGGTGATGCGACTTGAAACGGTTGGGCCCAATGCCTACGGAGATTTAGCTCAGCACGAATTTATTTGTTCTCAACGAACAAAATCTGTTTATATATGGAAACTTATCTTATTGGTTTGATTCCAGTAAGGGATATTTTTTTTTCAAAATTTCAACACTCTCCATACCTATGAAATGTCATGATTCTAAAGTGTTTTTGTTTACTCTCATACTCTCTAAGAATCTCTTGTCGAAATTTTGTTGTTCTAAAAAAATCTCATTTTTCATCTTTTGTGTTTACTAAATATTTCGGTGATAGAAAAAGACATTGTCCGTTCAATTGATCGTGGTAGAGGTGCTACTACTTCGGTCATTGTTGTTGTTGTATCCTGGGATACTTTCAAATAACGTTACTTCAAATACCATAGGAGCGACCGAATCTATCTTAAAGAAATTATGTTTCACGAGCCTCAACATTTCGAAAAATCTCAATTCTCCTTTATTTCAATTGATTATTTTGGTTTTATTTGATTTTCATATTTGATAAATTAAATATAAAAAAATTCTGTTTATATTTTATTTTACATGTGTTTATTTATATTTAATTATTTTTTGTTCGCTAACATGTTTCGTCCAACAATCATAAGACAGATATGTTTATTTGCAATTTTCTAATCCGGCACAACACCAAGGCCAAAAGAAAAAAAAATTACATGCTTTTTCGAAAATCAATTTTAAAAAAAAATGAATTTGTTTAGGGATTTTCTTGCTGTTCAACAGATTTCCTTTTTCCTTCTATTATTTTTTTATTTTCAAATAAATATTTAAACTAATAAAATCTATTTCGAAATTTTTCCCGCCGTTTAACAAATTTTATTCGATTTTGTTTCCAAATTAAAAATAGGTAAAATCCGTTTTAGGATTGATTCCCACCGTTCAATGGATTTTATTCCATTAATTTGATTTTATTTCCAAACAGGAAATTAAAAAGTAGGATAAAAAAAATTGTTTTGGGCTTGATTTCCGTCGTTCAACGATTTTATTTCAAATTTGTTTTTTTTCCAAAAAAGAGTAAAATAAAACCGTTTTGGGATCAATTCCCGCCTTTCAACGATTTTATTCCAAATTTGTTTTATTTCCAAAAACGAGTGAAATAAAAATTGTTTCGGGATTGATTCTCGCCGTTCAACGATTTTATTCTAAATTTTTTTATTTCCAAAAATGAGTAAAATAAAAATCGTTTCAGGATTGATTCCCGTCATTCAACGATTTTATTCTAAAATTATTTTATTTCCAAAAATGAGAAATTAAATTAAATAAAACCTGTTTCGAGATTTATTCCCATCGTTTAATAAGATTTATTTGATTTGATTTTGTTGTCAAAAATGATAAATTAAATTAAATAAAATATGTTTCGAGATTTATTCCCGCCGTTTAATAAGATTTTATTCGATATTGTTTTGTTTCCAAATAAAGACGTAATCAAATAATTCTATTTCGGAATTTATTCCTGCTGTTTAATAGATTTTATTTTGATTTAATGATATAATTTTGTTTTGGGATTTCATCTTGCCGTTTAACAAAATTAATTTTGATTTTGTTTCAGAATTTTATTCTACCGTTTAACATATCAAAGGAATTTTTTTTTTTGTTTATGGTAGCCTTAATTGTGGCTTTAAATTGAATTAAAAGAAATTTATCGACGGTGAATTAAAACGACAATATGAGAATGCATGTCTAGGACTGGTTCCTTGAAAGACTTGGTATTTAAGCGTGCTGAGTGCACTACCTCTCTTTTAGGGTTACCTACCTGGTTTATTATTTTATTGTATTTTTAATTAGACCATATAAACTTTTGTTCGGGTTTTATTAGATTCCTTCCGTCTAGCAAAAGTTGATAAGTTTTCTAATTCTGGTTTTGTTTCTTAACAGAAAAATGGAGTCTCCCACCAATTCAATCAATTCGCAATCTGAAACTTTGGTTCAAACTCAATTTTCGATCTAAAACTCAGTATTGCAGGTGGCGGCTGCTATAAGCCACAACGAGAAACTTGTAAAATTCATGGGACAGAATTTCAAGACTTGACAACAGAAAATGCTGTTTTATTTGATCATGTTGAACTTGACCAAATTTTTGAAAGATGACCCTCCTACAATTAAAGAGGGCAAGGGAGATGAAGTTACCGCTTTCACTGCCATTGAAGTTTGGAAACATTCAGATTTACTATGCAGAAACTACATCCTGAATGGATTGTTGAATGCACTGTACGAAGTGTACAGTGTTAAGAAAACAATTAAGGAATTATGGACATCGTTGGACCATAAATACAAAGCCGAGGATGCTGGAACTAAAAAGTTCTTAGTTGCTAAATTCTTGAATTTTGTAATGGTTGATTCTAAATTAGTTGTGAATTAAGTTGAGGAACTTCAACTGATCATTCACTGAATTCTTGATGAAGGGATGATAATAAGTGAATCCTTCTAAGTGGTAGCCATTATTAAGAAGTTGCCTCCTACTTGGAATGACTTCAAGAATTACCTAAAGCACAAAAGAAAGGAAATGCCAGTGGAAGACCTAATTGTTAGACTTCAGATTGAAGAAGACAATAGAGGTACAGAAAAGAGGCTCAACAAAGTAGCAAATGAAAATGTTGTTAGGGCAAACGTCGTAGAAGTTAAGAAAGACTTTAAGAAGGGAAAACAACCACAAAATGGGACTAACTGGGACTAAAAGGTGGTGTTTCCAAAAAGCAAAAATTTCAAGGAAAATGCTTCAATTGCAACAAGATAGGGCACAAGTCATTCGACTGTAGGATCCTAGAGAAAGTTAGAGCTAATGAGGCTAATGCTGTTGAAGAAATTTTTAAGGAAGTTTCAGATATGGAATTATCTGCCTAACTATGAATAAGAATGTTCTTAGTAAAGGGAAATGTTTGTGGGAAGGTGTTATGTATTAAACTAAATGCTATCTCTGTAAAAGCAAAACTATGAATAAGAATGTTGTTCTTTCTTGTTCATATGCTTAAGTCATTTAATTAATGGCATAGTAGGCTCGGATATGTTAATTATGGTACTTTACGTACATAAATTAACTTAGAGTACATTCCTTCGTTTCGTAATAATTATAATTATAAATGTGGAAACATGTGTTGAGGCAAAATAATAAAGGTTAAAAATCTCTTGAGCTAATACATAGTAATGCTTGTAAAGCTTGGTTAAACGAAAGGAAGGAATAAAAATATTTATTACCTTCATTACTACGAGCTAAGGCAAAGATAATTTATTCTCTATAAGTAAGAAGTTGAAAACCAACTTAATAAAAGATTAAATAATCATGGCGATGGATATATTGAATCATTTCAATAACACCACCATACTTTCCTAAAATAGAGTAATCGAGAAGAAAATCAGATTCTAAAGGAAAAGATGAACATACGGATAAAAAGCTTTGGGTTATCATATGAAATGTGGGGGAGCGTTTCTTTGAGTAAATTACCTTTTAAATAATGTACCCAACAAGAAAAGTGACAAGACACCACATAAGTTATGGAAAGGTAGAAAACCATCCTACAACCACTTGAAAGTGTGGGGGGTGTCTTGCTAGCGTAACATATAATGTTAAGTCGAGACATATGCGATGTCGACATAATACCGTTAAACAAATGATCTCAAATAGAGTTGTCTATATTGATTTGAAAAATTAAAAGATAACATTACGGATTCACTAACTAAAAGTTTAAAACGAGATCATGTTGTTAAAACATCAAAAGGAATGTGACTAAAACCCATGAAAATAAAAGGCACTACGTGAAGGAAAACCCTACCTAGTTGACTGGAGATCCCAAGATCTAGGTTCAAAGGGACAACCTAATTGCATAGACCTTGTGAGGTCACTGTGGGGGTACTTATCCCAAGTCCATTCCTATAATGTAAACAGTGACTAAAAACGGGATAGGTTAAGCAATGTTTTTAATGACCATTGTGTGTTTTGGTGAGCCAAACAACATAAGTCACCTATGTGAGAGTGAAGTGGGGTCGCTTCAAGGAGACTATTGGGGCATAGTTCTCTCAAAATCTCGCAGAACTAGGAGATGTTCACGACTATATGAACATAACCATGAGACCTAAAACCTTGCTAGGGAGGTAATTGTGCGAGGTATATCATCGTTTACACAAAAGGCAGAATAGTTTAAAGACATTACGTCCACTAGTCAGCTAGTAAAGTAAATATACTTTCGCAAAGGAAGGTTAACGTTCAAGGTGGATACCTACCTATCCTATGCAACTATCGATTGAAGATTCTATCACCACACCGAGTCAATGTTTTTCGATAAAATTATCAATATTCATTCATGTGGGGGATTGTTGGAAAAATTGCATTTTATGGGAACTTTGAGGCATATTCTCAATAGGTAAAGGTGGAGATTTGAATCATAATTTTATGGTTTCATATTCTAGTCCATGAGATCTTTACAACGGTATATCATATGCTCAAAATGGTTGAGTGATGAATGAGAAATTAATGCTCAAAGTAAGCTACTTGGAAATATTGTTGAGGAAAAATAAAAGGCTTAAATCCCACATTGGTTAAATATCAAGTGTGGGATGTGTTTATATATGTGAACTCTCTTGAAGGGTAATTGAATGACTAAGTTTGTAACCTTGCCTTGCGCGCAGAGGGGGTGCAGGTTCAAATTTGATGAGGTTGGGGCGCACTTGCACGACGTGGGCGACCTAAAATGTTCGAGCCAATCGGCCCAAATGGGCTTGTGGATATTTTAGTCCAACACGAATTTATATTTCCTAGACAAAATCTGCTTATATATGGAAACTTATCTTATTGATTTAATTTCAATAAATCTGTTTATATTTTTGATTTAATGGCAGATTTTGGGGATATTTTTTCCAAAATACCAAACTCTCCATGCCTATAAAAGGCCTTGATTCTGAAGGGTTTTTACACACTCTCATACTCTTTAAAATTTCTCTTGCCAAAATTCTGTTGTTCTAAAAAATCTCCTTTTCCATCTTTTATGTTTTCTAAAATTCCGATGATAGAAAAATGCATTGTTCGTTCGATTGATCGTTGTAGAGGTGCTACTACTTCGATCATTGCTGTTGTTGTATCCTAGAAGACTTTCGACCAACGTTACTCTAAGTATCGTAAGAGCGGCCGAATCTGTCTTAAGGAAACTATGTTTCACGGGCCTCAACGTTTCATAAAATCTCAATTATACTTTATTTCAATTGATTATTATGGTTTTATTTGATTTTTATATTTAATAAATTAACTATAAATAATTCTGTTCATATTTTATTTTACATGTGTTTATTTATATTTAATTATTTTTTGTTCGCTAACGTCTTTTGTCCAACACCTAAGTCCAAGGCCTATTATGATTTGAATGGGATTATTTGGGATTAAACCAAGCTTGTTATTTTTGATTTGAGGCCCTATGCAAAACAATAAATTGGATTCTTTTGAAAAAAAATTACAAAACGTAATATGATAAAAGCTGAAAAATTATTGAGGCGCTAGAGGATGAAGCATTTATTGTTAAAAATTAAAAGCACTAGGCATTTAATTAATTTATTTTAGAGCCAAGAGCCAAGTCAAGATTAAACTCAAGCTTTTATGTTTATAAAATAATACTTTTATGCTCTTGCTAGGGCCAAGAGATTGTTGGCCAAAAATATAAAATTTTAAATTAAATTAGTTTCTAATTTGATTTCAATTATATTAATAATGATTTTTAAAAATGTAATTATTGAAAATTGAATTTTTAAATAAACTCACAAAATGTTTATCATATGTATCAAGCAAATAATAGATAGATAAAAAAAAAGCAATTTTAATTGTGCTTGTTTTACATAGTATAAACAACATATAACATAATTATAAAAAAATCATATTATTATATTATCTTATCAATAATTTAATATTTAGATGACCCCACGGAAATTATTTTTCAATTTTAAAATATTATTAAAAATATTAATATTTTCAATACTATGAAAATTGTTTTTCAATGAATTAATATTTTAATTTTCAAAAGTAATATGATAAATATTAAAATATTAATTTTAAAATATTTTAAAAGTAAAATTCAATATTAAAATATTATATACATAAAATAAAATTATTCACTATTAAAAATTAATAACATTAATTTATATATATTATTAAAATTAAATAATAATGATTAACATTTTTTTACATATTTAAATAGAAATTGACATAAATATTATAGTATTAATGGTTTAAAAATTGTTTATCATTAAAATATTAATTTTTAAGATTTAAAGCATTTTATTAATATTAAATATCACAAAATATTTATTAAATTAGTATTTAGCATCACATTAATGATATAAATATTTTAAATCTATAGTTATTAAATATTATTCATATTAATATTTTATTCAATTAAAATTATCATATTTTTATATTATAAAATTATTTATTACTAAATATTTATAAATTATAATCTACATATTTATTATTAAAATATTAATATAAAACATTTTTCAATAAAATCTTTGAATGTTATCTAAATCTTAGAATGTTATCTAAAACTTAGAATAATTAGTAATGTTAGAATCTATTGTTAAAATAATATATTATAAAATTAAATAATATTTTATTAAAATACTAAGTTGCATTGATTATATTAATATTTCCTTATTTATTTTTTGAACAAATATTTCCTTATTTATTATTAAAATAAGAATGGTACATTATATATGTTTAATAATATTGAAAATTACAATATTCATAATTAAATATGTTAAATATTTCTAAAAATATTATTAATATAGTAGTATTTGACTAAATTCAAGTTAATTTTCAAGACATTAGGGACTAAATTGTATTCAAGAAAATTCAATTAAGTTATATAGTTTGTTTATGACATTAGGGACTAAATTGAATAAATTGAAAGCTCTAAAGAAATTATGCTATAGATTAGAAGTAAAAAGTCCCCAATGAAAGAATATAAAATTGGATTTTAATACGATACCTAATATCGAGATATACAAGTGATTAAGATTTTTGGATTAAAAAAGGACTTATTTGTAAATGATGTGATTTTGCTTGGTTATTAGCTATACCTTTGATAATTATAAACTAATATCATTTTTATAATCGTATTATCGTACATAGCTAACGATGAGGTCAAATCATCGAAGGTCAGAGGCAAAGGCAAACAATAGATAGAGGAATTAGTTTGTGCTTTTATAGTCTACTTTCAATAACTCATTCATAGTCTAATAAGTCATTAATAACGAATATGAAATGAATGTCAAGGTAATCGTATCTCTCCCTAAAACTTCAATGATGAATTGATATCAAGAATGTTGAAATCAAGCCATGAATGATTGAATTGTGGTTTATATGTTTGTACATATATGTCTGAAATAAATGTATTATATATAGTAATGAGATATTGATACTATGATGATATGAGTGGCAATGATGAATTTGATGCTGTTGCCTCGTTAAATGATGTTAGAAGTAGTCTGGGTATAGTTGTCATGCTATAGGGTCATTGTTAGCAGTTGAGCAAGCACTAAAAGCCATCGTTGTCATGTAACCTGGGGTGGCAGAACAAAATTGCTCCAATTTCTTAAGGGTCGTGAGCAAATACTAAACCATCATTCTCGGGTAACCTTGGATGGTAGAATAAAATAGTTTGGACAAATGCTAAAAGCCACCGTTGCCAAGGAACTTGGGGTGGCAGAATAAATCAGTCCCAATTTCTAAAGGGTCAAGGGATCATTCATTATACAAATTCAAGTATCCATCCTAATGTCCATCGTCGGTTAATAGGGATCAAAATAAGTAAGTAATTGAATGATATTGTATAATATGTTGAAATATAGAACACAATGTGATATGAGATTATGGCATTGAGATTAATATTGAATGAGAAAGTTTGGGAATGATGTGATTTTTGATTTGGTGATAAGTAGAAATAGTGTAAATTAATGTAATTGATATTTTATTTTACATGTTTGCTTTAATTTAATTTAACATATTGAATTTGAATTATACTAGCATCATTGAGTATTCAATACTTAGCGTACAATTATGTTTGTTTCGATGTGCAGGTCTTGGACATGAGTAGACATAGATTTTGAGTAGTCAAGCATCCAACTCATCGACTCAACTCGGTGTCCATTTACTACCACTTTTGCATGTGTATACGAGTAAAAGTTATATAGCATGCACCTAAGGCATTTAAGACATGGAATTGAGTGTGCATCTTGGTATGTTTAGTAACTTTACTTAAATGGTTTATAAAGTTTGTAACAACTCATTTTTCAGTGGTGTCGAAAACAGTGGTTTTAGGACCACAATTTCGATTTTTCAATCCGTAAATATTAATTATTTAATATTTATGATGTCATTAATGTTGTATTAAAGTTTGGTTAGGAAATTTTATCGTTTAGATAGTTAATTTAGTAAAAGGACTAAACCGTGAAAGTTGTAGAAGTTACCTTCCATTAGTTGAAAGTTTCAAATAGCATAGTAAAAGTAAGGTTAGGGATTTAAATGGTAATTATACCATAGGTAATTATAGTGGACATTTATGGACATGTTTTAGTAGTTTTATAAGTAATAATTAAGGGTTAAATTGGTAAATTGTTAATGTTAAGTTAAAATTAAAGAAATAAAATAAAATAAAATAATTTTTCCTTTCTTCTTCACGTTGAGGAATTGAAAAACCTAGAAGAAACTAGAGAACCATTCAGCCAAGCTTAGGTCCTTTGGTTTGGTAAGTAAATCTTACCCGTTTTTAGTAATTTTTATATTTTTGAGCTTGTATTAGCTTAATCTAGCTAACCTAGGGATTAATTTGTAAAAATGTCAAATGTTATGGATTATGCCATTGATGGGTTGTTGTGTTCTTGAAGTTTTAAAATAGATTATTAAGCTTGGTCGTTAGATAGGACTATTTTGTGAAGTAGTTTTTGATGATTTTAACGTTTAAGGACTGAAAAGTAAAAATAGTAAAATTGCTTGTACTTGATTGAATTAACAAAAAATATCCGCTGTAATGAGCTCCTACATGGTTCAGTTAAGTTGGGTTTAAGTTGAAAATGGTTTAATTTCGTGTTTTGGACTTAGGGACTAAATTGCATAAAACTAAAATGTTGGGGTAATTTTTTAAAAATGAATAAAATGACTTAATTGCTTAAAATGAGTTAATTTTTCTCTTGGAATTAGTTAATTGAATGAAATTATTATTTTAGATCAAGAATAAGTTGAAAATCGAGGAAAAGAGAGTTTCAGAATAGCCCCTATACTTTCGCTGTTGCTGCAGTTTAGAATGGTAAGTTCGTTTGGTTAATTCTAATATATTATATATATTAGACAAAACTTTTTTATTGATTACTAGTTAATATATTGATATCATGTAAATGAGAATTGAACTAATGGCTTGTTAAAACACTGATTACTGTTGATATCTCCTGAGTCGAATGAACGTAGGATAGAGTACGATTGGCATGCCAATAGGTTATTTTGCACACGGCACAGGATTGGGTTAAGAGGTGATGATGATTCCTATATATCTCCTGTTCATTGAATATACCGAGGTCCTGCATTCGTTGCGGACTATCATGTTATATTACAGTGTTTTCTGGTGTGTACCGGGGGCGGGCATTAGCCTACGGGCTAGGCACTTAGTGTCGAGGTGTGTTATCGTTGGATTAGCTTGTATGAGTGGTTGGCATGTTTTTGGATGGTTAACCGTGTACTCATATTTGTATATCATGCATCAACAACGTGTTAGTGAAAATAAAATGTTATTAAAATGTTGAAAGTTTGATTACGATATTGTACGAGTATTACTCACCTGTTGTGAATTGTGGTTGATAGGACCTCTGTTTAGTAATCATATTATTGATTTATTATGTTATTTGGTAAGCTTTATCGTTTTACCATTGAACTTACTAAGCTTTACAAAAGCTCACTTGTGTTATTTTTCTTGTTTCCTTGTAGATTATGTTATTGTGGATAGTCAGACGATCATATCAACTCGAAGGATCACACTATTCGAGGATCCTTTTGGTGGATTTTGAATACATCCTGGATTATATGGCATATAATTGGAGGATTTAAGTTTGTTGTAAAGATGCATAATTGCTTATGTTGTACAACTTGTTATGCTTATGATCTTGATATGTTTACAAATCCTTGATATATGTATGCATGATTCCAACTTAGATACAAGTGGATGTAGTTGTTTGAGTCAATTGGTAAGCTTGGTTATCTTAATGTATGCTAGTTGAGATTAAGTGTTCATAGCTTGGAAGTCTAACTAGGTAATGAAATGTTAAGTGATGGAGTTGTGTTGTCCTTGATGACTTATTAGTTAGATCTTTGGTTGATTGAATTGGATTGATTTGGTTGGTCTTGAATGTGTTTTGCGGCCTTATGATCATCTGTTAGTAAGTTGGTTTAGATACCTAAGAATTAGGTGTAAAAAGGGCAAGTTTTGAGTCATTTTTAGGCACACACGGCTTGGGGCACAGGTAGTCGCACAACCGTGTGTCACACACGAGCAGACCCACACGTGCGTGTGCCCTCAGTGTGTTAGGTGCAAGTCGGTCCACATGGGTACAAAGAGTTACACGGCCTGACGACATGATCATGGGACCCTAAGCTACACGGTCACAGAGAATTACATGGCCTGGCCACATGATAGTGTGACCTTATATTACACGGGCATAGTTAGTTACACGATCTGCGTACACAAGTGTGTGAAGTAATCACTCAGGCGTGTGGAGTAACCACACGACCATGTTCGAAGCCACACGGTCTGGGCTCTATCACACGGCCTAGACACACAGCCGTGTGACCATTGTTTTGAAAATTTTGAATTTTTACCCAAACTTTTTGATTTGTTTCGAATTGGTCCCAGATTGTTTCTAAACAATTTAAAAGGCCTTGTAGGCTCGATTTAAGACCCATAACTGTATGTTTGACTTCAATCTGATTTATTTATGAATGTTGTTAATTAATTGCTAAACTAGTTGTTACTTGTTGTTAAATGTTCTAAGATGTATGGTAATACACCATAGCCCTAATCCGGCGTTAGAAACGAGTTATGGGTGTTACAAAGTTAAATCTCGTTATTTAAATAGTAACTAGTTATGTTAGCTAATGAGTTTGAAAGTAGTAGTAGGTTGCTTGAATATGGATACATGAATTTCTAAAATTTGGTGGTGTTTGAATGTATGTATTTGTGTCAAATTGAGAATTGGAGATTTAGGTAAAGCTTAGGTATATTTAAGATACATGATTGGTATGTTTTGAATGTTTGAAATTGAGCATTTTGGATCATTTTACCATTAAGTCTTGAGACAGGAAGATCATGTCTCGAGACCTTAAGAATGAAATAGTACTATTTGATTTGTTGAAAATAGCCTAGGTTTCGAGACTACTCATTTAAGTCTCGAGATAATTGGATATGTGTCTCGAGATAGAGTGGCCTTTGTCTCGGGACAAGAAAACATTGAACCTAAATAAGAGATGCTTTGTTCCAAGTCTTGAGACAAGAACCCCTTGTCTCAAGACATTTAAACATTGAAGCAAAAATAAGGAAACAAGGGAAGTTTGTCTCAAGACCAAGTCTAGATACATAAGAGACCTTGCCTCAAGACATGTATCCGTATGTCTCATGACATGTTAATTTTTGAAACAAATTTAGTACAAATAAATATGGCCTGTCCCGAGACATGGTGATCTTTGCCTCGAGACATAATGTTAGAATTTGGAATTTGAGTTTTGATTTGAGTCCTAACTCTTAACTCAACTTTGTAATTCCGTAACTTGATAAATTAAGTTCTTAGACATTAAGAATAGATGTGTATGAAAATGTTGGATGAATAAAAGGTTTAATATGATATTTGTTCTTTGAACGTTGTGAATATCTAGTAAGATAGTCTGAATTGTTTTGATAACGAAATGTGACATCACACATTTAGACCCGACGATCGAGCCGGGTGTGGGGTTACACTAGTTGTATTGGCTAGTGCACATAATTCCAATAATAAATCGAAATAGTCAATTCTCTTTTCTGCACCGATGAAAATTTCAGCCCATACAAATTGCATCGACTCATTCTGTGCTATTTCAATCCCATTGTTTAGGACATTCTACACTAGCTGTGCATGAATATCATTAAAAAGAATATAAAATTACTATTTTATATCTAATAAATAATAAAAACTTTATAAGTTGTTAAACTTTACCAACTTTAACCTTTAACTAATGTATAGTTAGCAAATTTAAAATTTAAAATATAAATTTAATAAATAAAAAATCTAAATAATTTATATAACAAACAAAAATAAGAAAAAGAAATGAAAAGGTAAAATTTCTAAAAACTTCTAACATCACAATTTCAAATGTATATGTTTTCTTTAAACTTTCATTTTATATACTTAATATGGGATCATATTGTTGTGGATTTTTTTTAATAATGTTAAAGAAAATTTTGTTATTTAATGTTTATATGATTTATTCCCCTTGTTTATTTTGGCTTCCTTAAATCATAAAATTTTATTATAAAGTTTATTGACACGTATTTTATATAAATGGTTAATATTTTTATAATTAAAAATTTTAATCTCATTTATATGACATTTTTAAATATTATATATATATTAAATATTTTTAAAAAATATTGGTAAAGTCGAAATAATACACCAAGACAGACCAATATCTATATGTACTAGTTCTATAGAAAAATAATATTTTTATCGGTATGATATTGACCACCTTAACTGTAAGTTTTCATTATCCAATTTTACCATATTAACGTTGGATGGTTACGTTTTTGTAACTCTAACTATAGTGAGGTTATTAGGGATGCTATCTTTATAGCATTGAATTATTTGGGAGTGCAAATTGCTTGGGGTTATTTTCATTATCTCTTTTAATATGTGTGTTTAGGAGTGAACAAAATTTGATTTGATTAAAAAAAATTAAAATTTGAGTTAATTAAACCGAATTATTCAATTTTTTCAAGTCAATTCGTATAAGTAATTTGAGTTTCAAATTCGAGTCGAGTTGAATTTTACAATTTGAATAACTCGCATAATTCAAATGACATATTGGTATAAATACCCCTTTGGTTCCTATCAGTTTTGAAAATGAACAAATTGGTCTCTCTCTCAACAAAAATTATAAAAAAATTCAAAAAAAAATTAATTAAAAAAATTTATAAAAATTCCAAAATTTATATTTTAAAAAAATTATAAAAATTATAAAAAACTAAATAATATATAAAGAAAGTTAAAAATTTTAAAATTTTCTAAAATAATAATTTTGAGGACATACATAAGTTAATTAACAATTCAAATTTATCATACTAAAGCATCTTATATTTTTTTCTTTCTTATTTTGCTTTTGGGTGTGCCTTGCATTTTCGGACACTTTTAGGCCCTTATTGTAGCCTGTATCATAACACAAGGACTTTAGTATTGCAACACCAAATTCAACTGGCAACGTCACGACGAGAAGCTTCCCGATGTTGTGACGACGGATGATGTCATGATGACACAAATGGGGACGTTGGGACGTGGCGACGTGTTTCCCACAAAAATCGAGTTTCTTCTCCTAGTTAAACTCTGCTATCTTTTCTCAATCGAACACTGAATACTCTAGGGATATTTTAGTCATATTAGCCCATGAAATTCAGCCTATAAAGGGGCCTTAGTAACCCTAGAATTGATACTCTTAATATCTTCATCACATTAAACTTAGAGAGAAGATTAAGAGAGAGTTTTGAGAGAGTTTTAAGAGATTTTAGTGTTTTAGCCAGGGAGCTTTATTTTTAGGGTTTAAGGTTTGTTTTGGTTATCTCCATCTTGTACCCTTTTAGATTATTTGCTCATTTAGTGAAGTCTTCTTTGCCTATGGTTATTTATCCTCTTCATTGGAGGAGTTTTTCCACGTTAATATTTGTGTCTAATTTTCTCTATTCGTTCTTGTTTGTTGCATATACAGGCCTATCCCCAATAACTTTGAACAAGTTTTCAAATATATATGGTTTTAAATTTATGTGCTCTAACATGAAATTGGTTGTATTGGAATAAAATTTTAATTTGACATGTTTAATTTTTTAATTTAACTCGAACAATTTCATTCGATTCGACTTGAATCAAATTTTATTTCACTCGACTTGAATCAAAAAAATTTCAAATCGAGTTAGGATGATAAAATAGGATTCGCCAACACAAATTTTTTTACTCGATTCGATCGAATGCTCACCCTTAGGTGGTGTGTCTATTGATGATACGACAGATCTCTAAGTTAGATTGTTTGTGATTTACTATTGTGGAGTAGATTGTTTGTGATTTACTATTGTGGAGTCTTTCAGGTGATTTGTTTTAGCCCTTTCAAGGGATTAAATGAAAATTGATCTCTAAACTATACTAATTTTCTCATTTAAGTACCTAATTTTTTTGTCAAAAGTAATATAAATGTTTTTAAAAAAAAATCTATCTATCAATCAAAACTTGTCACGAAATTTAAAATTCAGCATGCGGACTTTATAATTTATGAAATAAAAAGTTTAAAAATAATTTTTATTTGAATGCAAGGCTTAATATATCATTTGGTACATGAGTTTGACACTTTTTTGTAATGTAGTAGTACCTATGCTTTTCTTGAGGTCCAATGTGGTATTTGTATTTGAAAAAAATGATATATCTTGGTACTTTAAAGAAACAATGTTAACTTTTTAGTGTTTAATTCGAGTCTTATAATTTATTTGATGAACATCCACAATTACTAAAAATATTAGCAATTAATTTTCATCAAATCAATCATAAAACTTGAAACAAATCATATTCATTAGCATGTATCTAACAAATTAAACACAAAATTAAACAAATTCAAAATTAATAATAATTTATTATATTAAAAAATCATGAAAATTCTAATCTATAATATTAGCAATTGACTTTCCTAAAGTAAATATTAAAATTCAAATTTAATGTTAAACAGTTAACATTGTTACCTTTTAGTACCAAAATGTATAACTTTTGTCAAATAAATGTACCACATTGGACAATATAAAAAACCAAGTACCGAATCTGAAGTTGTGGTCTATCGCTAAGGTGTTCACATTTTTCAGAAATAACCTGAGTTCAAATTATCATTGTAAAAAAAAAAAAAATACAAACACCATGTAACAGTCCGGTTTAGACCCTAGTCGGAATAGTGGTTTCGAGACCAAAAATTTGAGTCTGAAAAATATTTTAATATTATTTTCTGTGTTTACAGTATGTGAATTTACATGTGTGAAAATTTCGTATAAAAATTTATTCGTTTGTGTGCTCAATTTGATAAAAGGACCTAATAGCATAAAATGTAAAAGTTGCTTGTCATATGTTAAGTGTACCTATTTCTTATGTCTTTGTAAATGAGAGGCCTTTATGTTTTTATTATGCCATTTATGTGGTAAGTGGACAATAATGGCCTTAATATTAATGATTTATATGTTTAATTACAAAGGGTAAAATAGTAATTGATGAATTAATATGTGATTAATAAAACTAAACATGAAATTAGCCATTTGTTCATCATTTTGCTGAAAAACACAAATAAAAAGAAAGAAAAATACAAGCTAGGGTTCGGCTAAGAAATTTGATGATTAAGGTATGTGTTTTGATCCGTTTTCTATAATTTCTATGTTTTTGTGATTATTGCTTTGTGTTTTACTAAGCCCATGTTTCAATTTCTGAAATTGTTGATGATTTTGAGTTGAACCATTGATGAAACTATGAGTTTTGTGAAGTTCGATGATAGAATATGGAAGCTTGATGTTGGGTTAATATATTTTATCTTTGAATTTCTGATGAATTTGAGTAATTTGGGCTAAATTATAAAAATGAGATTTTGAGGGACTAAAATGTGAAATAAATGAAATAAATGAAATAAATGGGCTTATATGAACACCATGTATATTCAGCTAAGTAAGTGTGTATAGAAATTTTGTGTATTTTGTGATTTTGTGAATTAAGGACTAAAGTGTCAAAATATGAAAATGTGAGGGCTAATTTGTAAAATGCCCTAAATATGTGTTTTTGGATTGATTTGAATGAATGTGAGCTTGAATAAGTTAAATTTGAATGTGTTTAGATCAAGAATCAAAGAAAATAGAATTAGATCAGGGGAAAACAAAAGTCGTTGAATAGTTGCTCGTTTCCGTTTATATCTGTACGAGGTAAGTCAATATACAAATAAATGTGTTAAATTGAATTATTATCATTTATATGACATTTTAATTGCTTGAATGGATATGAAAGCTTAATATGTGAAATCCGAGAAAGTTTCGATAATGCAACGACGTCCGAAAAGCCCGGTACGAACCATAGGAATAGTTAGGATACATATGTCATGACATAGGATCCGATATATGTTATTGTGTAAGACCACGTCTGGGACGTTGGCATCGACTTGTGGTTTACGTGTAAGATCATGTCTGGGACATTGGCATCGTATTTGATTCGTGTAAGACCCTGTCTGGGACAGTAGCATCAATATTTGATTACATGTAAGACCATGTCTGGGACGTTGGCAGTGTATGAGCTTTTCGAGCTATCTACATATCCATATGATTCTGAACGGTTCAATGGGCATTCCGAGAAAAGAATGAATATATGAAATGTGTATCCGATTCAGGTACGTTTGAAATGTGTACTATGTTTGAGAATAAAAGGTAAGTACATGTGCAAGTGATGAAATGTGATATAAGTATGAGAAAGTATGCTATATGTGCAAATGAATTGGGAATATGTGAAATGTATATGAACTATGTGGTTTATGATAGTATTTGGTTATGAATAATATGTATTTTGTGATGCTTATATGCTTGAAATGATAAGTTTGTTTGTATATGGCTTACTAAGCTTTTGAAAGCTTACTCTGTGTGTTTTTCAACTGTTTTACAGATATCGAAGTTATCGGGAGCTCAGGGATCATCGAGGATCGTCACCACACTATTGAACTCTATTTTGGTACCTTTTGAAAGTATAAATATTGAAGTATGGCATGTATAAGCTAGAAGTATTTGAATATGTTTGATAATATGTATATCTAGCCATGTGATTTGGCTTGGTTTTGATTTTGTAAATGAATGAGTTTTTGATATGTATTATGTGATGCAATCTTGTCCATATGATGTGTTTTTGGATGGCCAAGAGAATTGGTCAATTTGGTAAGCTTTGGTATGTGCCTATGTTAGAAATTGGTAAGTTCATGGTATGAGAATGAATGAAGTGATTTGAGATTATGAAGTATATGTTTTGGTATGTCATTAGCTCATGATTTGGTATGTTTTGGGTTGTATAATAAGGATGGAATAGGTTGGTAAATATATGTTATAAAAGATGAATGTCTTGTGATTGAAATTGGTTGGTAATATGTTGTAAATGTTTTGGTTTTTGATGCTTGTAGGGAAGACCTTTTATGGGTGGCAAATTGGCCTTGTAAATGGTCTATTTTTGCCTATACGGGCAAAGACATTGGCATGTGTCTCAGTCGTGTTACTCGAAGGCCATTTCGAAATGAGCCTGAGCAGACCACATGGTCGTACACACACGAGCATGGATAGGCAATATGGCCAAGTCAGTTTCGACCACGGGCTAGACACACAGGCGTGTGGTCAGCCATGTGGCTAAGTCAGTAGCCTCCCTAATTTTCACACGGACAGGCACACGGGCATGTCTGTTGGCCGTGTCGATAAGTCAGTATGTATGTCCTGTTTTGACATGGCCTAGACACACGGCGTGTCTAATGCCGTGTGAGGCACACGGCCTGTTCACACAGGCGTGTGACCTTTGAAACTTTGAAAATGTTAAGTTTTGAGAAAAAAATTGTATGATGATTATCATCATCATCATCATCATCTTCTTCTTAATTTATGTTTTAAATTAATTTAGGTTTAACAGCATTACTTTAAGTTTGATATTTTGAGTTGTTCTTTTAAATGTTTTCTGAACATTATTTTTTTTTAGGTTTTATGTACCAAAAATAAATAAATAGATTTAATAAAATTTTTTATCCATGACTATTTTTGTGTGTGAATAAAACCTAACTAATCTAATTTCCTAATGCTAACGTGTAACTGCCCTATTATTCCAATAATTCCCTAAGAAGCACCTATAAACAAAATTCCATTATCTACTTTGATCCCATCCATGTGCATGCTATATTGTGTCGCCCAACAAATGAATGTCTTGATAATTTTTAAACAACTTTAAGATAGACCTTTGGAAAAAAAAAAGGTTCCTATTCTTTCGTATGCACCATAATAGTAGGCTAAAAAGAGTAGGCCAAGGAACCCCTTCCTTACTATCCACTCAGAGTTCCCTAGGTTTGCCTTAATTCAATCTAAGAGGTTTTCTAAGAAAAACTGAGGTTGGTATTCTTCTTGCGCAAAGTACTTCCAAATGTCTTTAGCAACTGAGCAATATCTTAGAACATGCAAAATGTCTTTTGTTTCATGACGACAGATGGGGCATGACATGTTTTGACCAAAACCCCTATGCACACATTCCATATTAGCAAGTAATTGTTGTTTGGAAATGAGCCATAGGAAGAAACAAACTCGATGCGGTCCTTGGTACTTTCAAACAATCCTCCACCTTGCGTATTGTGCGTTCCACGTCTCTTAGCTGAAAAATCCCCATTTGTTGTATGTACCCAAAAGATTTTATCTGGACCTGCTAACGGATGTGGAGGGGGAATGGCTGTAATCTTTTTAACAATTTCATTCGGAAGACATTCACTAAAAGCCTCTAGGTTCCATGCTCCATCTTCGGTAACCATATCCTTAAGAAAACAATTCGTGATTGGTCTTTCTGCGGAAGGTATATATGCTTTTAACAGCCTTATTTTAGGGATCCATGAGTCTTCCCAACAGCAGACCGAGACTTCTGTTCCAATTGCCCAACATAAATTTTCTTTCAGCAAGGGCCATACCTTTGCAATCCCTTTCCAAATGGCTGAACAATTCCCTTGCTTAATGCTATTAGGGACCCTTTCTTTCATTCCATATTTTGAGTGCAAAACCTTGACCCACAGAGCCTCATTTTTGTGACAAGATTAAACCCTAATTTTAGTAAAAAAGGAAGCGTTATAATCTTCTAAGTGTCGAAGGCCCAAGCGTCTGCATTTTTGGGGTTGAAAAATAGAATTCCAATCGACCAGCGCCACCTTTTCTTTTCCCGAATTAGACCCCTATATGAACTGCCTTGCTAGACGCTCGATCTCTTCACAAACTTTTTTCGGGATCTGCATAGACTACATAAAATAATTTGGGATAACGAGAAGGATTGATTGAGCTAGGGTGAATATTCCTGCAATAGATAATTGCTTTGCATTCCAATTACATAATTTAGCTTTGACCTTCTCAATCACAAACCCTAGGGTAGAGTTGGTAACTTTTTTGTGTAGCAGTAGGACTACTAGGTATGAGCCCAGCTCTTAGACTTGTTGAAAGCCTAGTGGTCTGGTTAGCCTATTGCATAAAGTGTCGTCCACCACTCTGGAGACAAACATGTTATTTGTTCATGCATTTATACGGTGCCCTAAAATGCTACAGAAACTATCCAGGACGTATTTTAGCAACAAGCCATGTTTTGTTTGCTTTGGAAAAGATTACCAAATTATATGCAAAGAATAAATGTGATAAAGTTGGCCTATTCCTAGTTAACTTAATAGAGCTCCATTCGTCGGAAAATGAGGCTGCTTTGAGACTATGCCCTAGCCATTTCATACATAAAATGAATAAGTAAGGTGATAAAGGGAATCCTTGGTGCACTCCTCTTGTAGGTTTGAATTTTGATGTGGTTGATTTATTCTATAAAACTTGCATGGCGGATGATGAAATGGCTGACATGATTACCTTTCATAGAAATTCTGGTATACCTGCTACTTGGATTGAATTGTTAATCAAATCCCATCGAACTCTATCATATTCTTTTTCTAAGTCGATTTTAACAACCATCCATTTCTTGTTTTCCCTTCGCATGGAATGAATCACCTCCTGAACAATGATGACATTGTCAGAGATGTTTTGGCCCGCGATAAACCTAGCCTGTTCTTGAGAAATTATTTTGGGGAATACGATCTTGAACCGATTAGCTATAGCTTTTATAACCAGTTTATAGTGTACCGAGCAAAGGCTGATTGGTTGGAATTGTGAGATCTTGAGTAATCTTTGGAATAAGAACAATGTGTGTGTTATTTAAATCTTGATAAATAGGCCTTTCTTTAAAAACTTCTTTAACCCATTCACAAATTGTCTCTTCAGTGCTATCCCACTGATTCTGAAAGAAGACCGCATGATAGCTATCACTTCCAAGTGCTTTTACTGGCGCCATATCAAACAATGCCTTCCTAATTTTGTCATTTGAGACTTGTTTCCCTAGGAATTCCATGTCATTTTGCTCCACTTAGGGAAAGCGGTTAGAGGGTAGCTCCCCTGTTTGATTAAGCATCTCCTTGTACAAATTTTGAAAATAGCTCACTACTTCAGATTGAATTTCATCTGGATCGTACAACCACTCACCATTCATGTTGCGTAGTGCATTAATGCGATTAACTTTCCGTCTATACATTGTTCGATTGTGGAAAAATTGTGTTTCTACTCCTAATTTGAGCCAGTCACACCTTGATTTCTGCTTCCAAAGTAATTCTTCATGATTTAGCACATCCTTAAGTTCTTCTCTCATTTCCATCTCCCTTTTTAATAACATGTCTAAACCTGGTCGTTCCATTTCCTTCTGAATTTGACTCAAGGATTGTATTAATTTTCGTTTGCAGACTTCAATGTGCCCATATACATTCTTATTCCATTCCTTGAAACCCTCGGTGAGTTTTCCTAAAGTTTTGGACATGTTTCTGCAATAATTCCACAAGTCCTTAATGGTGCCAGAAAAACTTTGATATTGGGTCCATTAGTCCAGAAAGCGAAAGGGACGCCCTTTTGGTAAATTAAGCTCCGGGCAGAGGTTAATGAGAAGAGGCTAACTATCTAACTTGATTCTTTCTAGATGTGTTACTAGACACCTTGGAAAAGATTGATTTCAAACCAAGTTCCCCAAAGCTTGGTTTAGTCTTTCAAAAGTCCCTCCTCTCTACCAGGTAAATGACGACCTTCTAAACCCCAGGTCATATAGCCCATTAGACTCAATAAATTTTCTAAAATAAGGGAAACATCTCCAAATATAACTACTTCCTTTTTTTGTCACACTCAGAAAGGATGGCATTAAAATCCCCTACTGCCATCCAGGGAATAGAAGTATTAGGAATGGTCTCTTTTAGTGCTCCCCAAAGCATTCTTCTCCTAGTTATATTCAGACTTCCATAAACGAAAACAAATAAAACATTCTGTATTGGAGTCCATGTGGATACCCTTGTTAAACTGAACTGAGGGTGATTTTAAATAATTTCAAGTTGGACTGTATCCTTCCATCCAATCCATATTCCTCCAAAAAATCCCCTTGCTTTAATCTGATGCTAATTCTGAAACCCTAGCTTCGTAATTATCCTATTTGCTTTACCACCACTGACTTTTATTTCCAATAGGCTAACAATATCGGGCTTGTAGTCCATAGTGTATTCCCTAAAAATACGTAGAAACTTTATACTTGTGCACCCGTGACAATTCTAGGTAAAAATAGATAGATTGGTATTCATTAAAAATTGATACTATAGTGCTCTACTCCTACTGTCGGTCACCCTCTTGCACATCTGGGCCACCACCCACTTCCTTAGATATCTCAGACACAAAACCTTATTGGATTTGACTTTGTAACAACTCCACTATGTTGGTTATTAATTTGGGGAAAAAGCTTTTAAGGGACTACCCTTCTCTCTAAGAGTTTTATTAAGTTTTTTGTTTTTCCCATTATACTTTCCCCCTCCAGCTCGCGAGACTCCTGGTGTTGATCTAACCCTCATACCCCCAAATCTTCCTGCTTTTGAGCCTTTTAAAGGTTCAGGGCAAATGTTCTTCTAGAATGCCACTATTGAGTGTCAACCCGAGTCTATAATGCCTTCCGTTATGTTCATCATCACTTCCAGCAATCCATCAAAGCTCAAGCATTGGTTGGGATGAGAGCTAGCTTCTGTGGCAACCATCACATGATGTCCTAGTCTCGCTGCCTCTTCTCTCTACTCCCCTACAGACATCGTATTACGCCCGTGCCCCTCTATAATTGATCGCTTTTGTTCTCCTATGCCAGTCCTCATTGGACCAAGAAATGTTGTATCGTCTGTCAAGGCGCCGGTGCTATGCACCTGGTCAGTATCTTCTTCCTTTCTAGCCCTAGAAGCTAACGTTTTTGAACTTCCTTTGGCCGAACTAACCCTCTCCAACCCATCACCACCAATCCTTTCTTTGGTTACTTCTATGAGGCCTTCCCTCTTAGCGGGCTAATGCTGCCCAATTCCCTTGTTGAGCCATTCTTTATACCCAATCAACTATGCCCTATGTTTAGTTTAGTTATTCCCACTTTTTCCTTTAAACCCAACTCAACCAGACCCACTCCTTTTTGGCTTATAGCTAGTCACAATCCACTCTCCTCGGTAGGCCTAATTTGTCCCAATGCTTGCTGACCTGGGCTATTAATAACAAACCCTTGTTGGCCCAGACCCAAACGTGATAGTCCTGCCCCTTTTGATGTAAATAAATCCTCTGGGCCTATTTTCCTTTAGGCCGTTCCATTCTTTAGACCATTGCACCTGAGGACCCTCTTCCTCAGCTAGGGTTTCCAAGGCTTGAAACCAACAGGTGTTGGTTGGTCCTGGGTCCTGGCCGCTGCTTCTCCTGATTATCCTCGAAATTCGACTGCTTCTCCTTTCCACTAACATCCATAGGCCATGGCCATTTGAGTTCTTAAGGGTATCCTCTATGTTCGGAGTTGTGTTTCTTGTTTGCCATTTTTTTTCGTTTGCGTTACTTTATTCAGATTTGTTAAGCTCAGTCGCTCTTTTAGGGCATATTTCTTTAATGTGACCATAATGGCCACACGAAAAATAGACGATGGGTAGATACTCGTACTCCACTCTTTGAAATGCTCCGTTAACCAAAACTTGGAAGATTAATGCTTTCTCCAAATTCACATAAACCAGCATCCTGACGAATCCTCCCTTAACCCCATTATCCGTGTTAAAATCTAATTTCACTACTTTCCCTATCAATTCTCCTATTTGCTGTAAAATTGCCCATTTGTACATGTGTCCTGGTAGTCCAGGAAGCCTAATCCGCTCCATGACCATTCATGGATAGGGTTGTGCTGTGCTAAAATTTAGAGACCATGATTGTACGGTTAAGTACTGCTAATATACAATCCAAGGTCCTTGACTTAGGACCTTTTCAAAATCTTTCGGGCTATGGAATTTTGCCAAGTAGTCGTTTTCAACGTCTATTAGGCAAAATGATTTAGATGGTTTCCACAGGGAGCAGACTTTATTGTGGAGCACAGAATACCCAATTCTCCCCAAAAGCTTGATGACCACTGTATGTGTCATATAATTGATAGGATCTGGTTCTCCTATTCAGAGAAGCTAATTGATGGAATGCCATTGACTAAAGAACAAACGACGTCTGTTTCTAATAGCTCAAAGTCCCTTTCATCAAAAAAATTATTCGCGGCTGCTGTTTTCCCTTCATCTCAAAGACCAGACCTTATTAAGCAATCCTTCCATGACATGGGTTTCTCTGTAGCCGGGGCTGAATCCGTTGCCACGTCCAGAGCTTCTTCCTCCACTCTAATGCGAACCTTCTTCGTCGATCGCTTTGCGGGTTCACCTTCGTTGCTACTCTCACATTTGACAGAATTCATCATATCCTCTAATTTATTTTTTAATTAAGATATGAGATTAAATTTTAAATTTAAATATAACAAAAAGACTAATACTAAAATTAAACAAATTTTTGAAGAAAAAAAGTACTCACACATGTTCCATGACTGTATTTTAAGAAAGGAAGAAATATGTTTAGTTGTTGAGAAAATCTAAAATAATTGAGAAATAACAAAAAAGAAGAAGAGGGAGAAAAAAATAAACAAAATAAATAGAAAATAAAAGTTTTAACTTTAGCTTTTAAATTTAATTATAAAATGTAAAATTATTTTTTTCTTTTTAATTTAATTTTTAAAAAAATATTATGTGTCACAATATGGTTGGTTAAGATTTTTTTGGTACAATTATGATTCAAACCCAAACTATTATTGGGTATTGTGAATACCCGATCAATAGACCACAACTTAATATTCAACTAAAATATCTTTTTAGCGAAGCAAACGGTTGGTGTGATTATTATAACGAGATCATAATTTAGATATCACTTTTGAACAAAAAAATTAACTACCTAAATGAGAGAAATAATATAATTTTTTAATACAATATTAAAAATAAAAAATAAAGTAACACGGTTTAAATCCATATTCAATAAATATTTAAAAAAAAATTTAACTATCACTCTATACAAATTAAAATATAGAAACAATATAGTATATACTTAAAACAAGAAAGTTTTTCATTTAATCCTTTTATTAACAATCAAACAACGTAACAAATATTAATCTAATCCTGTCAACGATTGCTTATTCTCTACCAAACATGGTTTTGACTTTTTATTAATTAATTGTTTACTACATTTTCTTAAATTAAATGTATTTTTTACGAATTGGAATCAGTTTCGAAATAAAATTATTATTATTATTGTTATTATTATTTTTGATTCATATTTCGCGTTGAATTAATTATTTTAAATTAAATAATTAAAATTTAAAAGTTAAAATATGCTTTAAGTTTTTGTACTATTTATATATTTAGAATTTAATTTTTAATTTTTTATTTTTAAGAAGTTAGTCTCTCTCTTTTTCGAATTTAAAAATTCAAGTCTAATTGTTAACACTGTTAAAATTCTTTTGTTAAATTTGTTGGTGCAACATTCTAAATTTTTTAAAAAAGTACTCATTTGTTAATCATGTCACAAAAATAATATTATAATAGACTTGAATTTAATAAAAAAATTTAACGATGTTAACAATTATTTAAATTCATGTTAGCATTCAGTGGCGGAGCTAGACAACTTTTGGGGAGCCGAAATTAAATTGTATATTTTTACGACAGTAAAAATACAATTTCACCATTTTAATAGTTTATATCTTTATAATTTTTAAAGGATTAAATTAAATTTTTATTATTTTTGGGGGTCAAAGTGTAATTTTACCATTACTACATTAAAATTTTATAAATTATAAAAGGCCTAAATGAAAGATTTTCTATTTTAAAAGGGGTTGGAGCCCCTGCCAACCCTCCTTGGCTCTACCACTATTAGCATTTTAATCAGAATAAAATATTTAGACTAACTAGTGACATTATAGATATTGAAGTACTAAATCATATAAAAAATCGAGTATAAAGATCAAATCTCACATTTTAATTTAAGGACCAAAGTTAAAATTTAACTATTTTTATATAATTAAAAAGTAAAAAGACTAAAATTAAAAATTAACAATTATTATTAAGAATAAAAAAAGAAGAAGCAAGTGGTGTCAAAGATGGAAGGCCTTCCTTTTATATATTAGCTTGAATATGCTGTACTTAAAAGATATGTTGGGAGTTAAGAAATTTTAAAAGAAATGAGAATCTATTTTATCTATTTCTTTCTCTCATTCCACAACTTCTGCTAGGTTTCATACAGCCGATGTCTACTTACATTACTCATACCTTTCATTTTTTCTTTTAAATATCTGTATTTTGTTAGACATATATTTATAAACAAATAATCCATTAAATATAGCAAAAAAGGTTATAATTATGTTAGCATTTATGCTCGCGTTGTTGGAATTTGCAACATATTTATTTAGGTAAAGTCTAGAAGTAGTGGCTAAAATATTGAAACTGAATTTTTATTTTTATTATTTTAGTCATTAAATTATTTTAAATCAATTTTTTAAGTCATTGGACTTTAATAATTGTTACTTATGTGGGTTTTTTTTTATTAGTCTAATAAATTTAGTCCTCTAATATTTACATATTCTATCAATTTGACCATAAATATAAAAAAAAATCAACAAATTTAACATTCATTATTTTCAAAATTTTCAAAATCCTATATAGTGAAACATATACAGTTCTCTACTATCTACTTTCAAAATTTTCTGTCAAGTCTTTCCCCACTTTCTCAGATAAATATGATTTAAATTTAAATTGTTTGACATAAAAATTTACATAGTTTTTGGAATTAAAATTTATTGAATATTTTAAAATTTGAGTTAAAATGTCAAATTTTGTAAATATTGAGAGGTAAATTTATTGAAATTTTTTATATTTAGGATCAAATCGATAGAATGTGTAAGCATTAAAAGGCTAAATTTGTAATTAGACCAATAAAAATCCCATGTCAACACTTTTGTCAAATTTTAAATCTCAAATAACTTAGTGACCAAAATAGAAAAAAATAAAAGTTCAATGATAAAATAAAATGCAAGCAATACTTTAGTGGCCATTTCTGTTATTTACCTAATTTTTCATGATAATGATTTATGAAAAAAATTCATTCTTGCTATCGAAATCTCAACTTTTGACGAAGCATGATAAACAAAGGAAAAACGAAGTTGTCATATTGATAGTTATGCCGATAATAATGGCCTTGGGATCGCACTATCAACATTATATAATTCATTAAGACGTTGTTATTCATACATCGATAATATTTTTTATATTTTAAGTTTATAAATGAAATTTAAAAAAATCATTGCATAGTTTATTTATTATTATTTATTCTCAGCTAATATAATTTTTTATTAAACCCAAAAAGGGAGGGGTGAGGGGTCAATGATCTTTAATAGAGTGGTGTCGGTTTTTATGGGAATACTGATATTGTTTCTTCATTAAGATTCTTATAATATTTCTTCATTAAGATTCTTATACTATGTTTCATTTTATTCTTCAACGGCTAAATGTTAGATATTATTATGTGACATTATAGGATATTATTATGTAATTTTATCTCTTAGTAATTTGATTTATATTGGGACATTATCTCTTAATAATTTGATTTTTGTGTAACTATTATTGTATAGATATATATGCCCTTGTGGTCTATCAACAAAATTTAATAGATTACTCTATTCTTGTCATAACATCTGAGCAAGGTTTTTAAATTTTTTTTTCATTCATTGTTCTAAATGGCTGGAGGCGAGTTTTCTCCTCCTCGACCACCATCAAGGGGACGACACTTCTTGGATTTACCACTGAGCAATGATAGTCTCTTCTGGCGGTGTTCGGTAATAAATAATCAACTTCCACTCAATTGAATGGTAAGTCCAAGAATAATTCGATTTTTGATATA
Source organism: Gossypium longicalyx (assembly GCA_025698465.1). NCBI lineage: Eukaryota > Viridiplantae > Streptophyta > Magnoliopsida > Malvales > Malvaceae > Gossypium > Gossypium longicalyx. The sequence continues at coordinate 67,465,682 of CM047004.1, read as the reverse complement.
GGGTGTTCAAATCATGTTATGTGTGACCTTATGTGTTTGACGAATGTGAGAGATGTTGTAGCATGTTCCGAAGAACTCCTTGATGGCCAAACTGTGGTGGCTGCCCAAGAAGGAATGGTTAAATTGACGGACAAAATTCACTTAAAACACGTTCTTTACGTTCCTAAATTAAACTACAATTTAATTTTGGTTTCCCAATTGAATGATGATATGAATTGTTTTGTCCAATTTTCTACTAAAATATGTGCTATACAGGACCTTCATTCGAGAGAGTTTATTGGAGCGGGTGAGAGTCGAGATAGGCTTTACTACTTCTAGCAGGTTTTGATGGTTAAAGCGGTTTCAGTTGAAGCTTCATTATCTTTGGAACTTTGGCATAAAAAATTGGGTCACTCTTTTGAGAAAGTTGTAAAGTTACTTCCTTATGTTAGTAACTCTAGAGATCATCTAAATAAAGCATGTGAATTTTTTCATTGTGTTAAGTAGACAAGAAATAACTTTCCAATTTGTGAACAGAAAGCCACTCATATTTTTGAGTTAGTTCATTGTGATTTATGGGGGGGTTCTATAACACTTCTTCATTTGTGGATCTCATTATTTTTTGACATTGGTTGATGATTTCTCTCTGGTTGTTTGGGTATATCTATTGGCTAATAAAAATGAGGTTTCCAAAGTTTTCATGTTATTTATTACTATGGTTGATCGTAAATTTTCTCAACAAGTAAAGCGTGTTAGAAGTGATAATGGGACATAATTTAATTGTCTCCAGGGTTATTTTCTTACAAATAACATTATTTTTCAAACATCTTGTGTTAGTACTATTCAACAAAATGGGAGAGTGGAGAGGAAATATCAGTATATTTTAAAGGTAGCTCGTGCTTTGCGTTTCTAGGGAAACCTGGCTATATCTTTTTGGAGGAAGTGTGTGTTGGCTGCTTCTCATCTCATTAATCGAACTCATTCACCTTTTCTTCACCATAAAGCACCCAATGAAATGTTGTTTGGTAGCCCTCTTTATTTGATGATATTAATGTGTTTGGTTGCTTATGTTTTGCTCATAATCAATGTTCTAAGGGTGATAAGTTTGCTAGTCAAAGTCGAAAGTGTGCTTTTGTTAACCAACCTTTTGGCAAAAAGGGTTGGTATTTGTATGATTTGGATTCTAAGAAGCTCTTTATTTCCTACAATGTGAAATTTTTTTAGGATATTTTTATGTATTTGGATGGGAATATTGCAACCATTGAGCCAGACAATGTTGCTTTACCATATGGGGGTGTAGACACAATTTTTGATACATATTTTGGTGAATAAGAGGTGTTACAACCCGCAACAGTTGCTCCGTTTGCTACTTTGTAGCCTGTAAGTTTGCCACTTGCGAGTTCTCCAACACCTGTGGTATCTTCTCCTTCTTCCAATGACATAGTGGCACAAGAGGCTTTGGGTAATAATGTGCTTGAATTGGGATGAGGGCATAGGGAGAAATTTCCTTCTGTGAAGCTTCGGGATTTTGACACTCATACTGTCATAAAGAAAAGTCTATCACTCACCTTACCTGTTTCAAAGCCTTCTTTTGGTACTCTATTTCCTATAGCGCATTATGTTAATTGTGATAAATTTACTATAAAACACCAGAATTTTCTTGCAGATATTATTGCAGGGGTCGAGCCATAGTATTTTAAAGAGGCTATGAAGGATGTAGGATGGCGTGATGCTATGGAAAAGGAGATTTGTACTTTGAAGGATAATGACACTTGGTCTATGGAAACACTTCCTCTTGGAAAGAAAACATTGGGTAATAAGTGAATGTACAGGATTAAATATAACTCTGATGGAAGTATTGAGAGACTTAAAGCTTGTATTCTTGTTTTTGGTAATCATCAGGTAGGAGGTATTGACTATAATGAAACTTTCACACCAGTGGCGAAAATGGTGACTGTTCGAGCTTTCTTAGCTATTTCAGCTTTGAAAAATTGGGAGTTACATCAGATGGATGTCCATAATGCCTTCTTGCATGGTGATCTTGATGAATAGGTTTACTTGAAACTTCCTCTAGGTTTTGCATTTAATAATTCTATAATGATTTGTTGTTTGTGCAAGTCTTTCTATGGGTTGTAACAGGCTCCTTACTGTTGGTTTGCGAAGCTAGTTATTGCACTGAAAGAGTATGGATTTCTTCCATCATATTCTGATTATTCTCTCTTTACATACACTAAGGGATCTGTAGGCGTTAATGTGCTGGTTTATGTTGATGATTTGCTTATTTCTAGAAGCGATTCTGCTACTTGAAAACTTTTAAAGGGTATCTTAGTTCTTGTTTCCATATGAAGGATCTTGGTGTTTTAAAATATTTTTTTGGGATAGAGGTAGCTCGTAGCTCTTTGGGGTTATTTATTTGTCAAAGGAAATATGCACTTGATATTATTTTGGAGGTGGGTCTTTTGGGAGCAAAGCTCATAGGACAGCCAATAGAGCAAAATCATAAATTAGTGCATGCTATAGGGATAGTTTTGTCTGATCCTGAGCTGTACAGATGGTTAATGGGTCGTTTGATTTATTTGGCAGTGACCAGACCTGATTTGGCATATTCAGTTCATGTCTTATCCCAATTTATGCATGAGCCGAGGCAAGAGCATTGGGACGTGGCTCTCTGTGTTGTTTGGTACTTGAAAGGCTCTCTTGGCCAAGGGATTCTTTTGAGATCTGATAGTGATTTGTCCTTGAAAGGGTGGTGTGATTCGAATTGGATTGCTTGTCTGTTAACTCGGCGTTCGTTTACTAGCTGGCTTGTCTTTCTGGGACAATTTCATATTTCCTGGAAAACTAAGAAACAACATACTGTTTCCTGTTCTTCTGGTCAGGCTAAGTATAGGTGTAACACCCCTCAACTGTATTCGACACCGGAACAAGGTTACGAGCTATTACCAAACTTACATCGCAAACAATCATACAATTTTGAGTCATAAATTTGCATCCAAATTAAAACCATTTGTATTCAATCATAAAGTCCCTAATACGAGCCTACGAGGCCCAAAACATGCTTTGGAAGTGGTTCGGGACTAACCCGATAACTCAGGAAATTTTTACAAAACTTAGAAAATTTTTGCTATGTATAGGGGTCACACACCCATGTGTTTTAGGACACGCCCGTGTAGTTTGGGACACGCCCGTGTCCATAACCCGTGTAACTCTCTATTTTTCAAGGCATGAACAAATTGAAGTCACATGGGCAAGCCACATGCCTGTGTACTAGGCCGTGTGATTAATTAATTTTCATAAAATATGTACAGACTTTACACGACCAGGATACACGCCCGTGCTTAAGGCCGTGTCCTTCACACGGCTAGGACAAACGCCCGTGTCTCTATCTATGTGCTTAATTCTGAGCATTCTATTTCTCAAAATTAAGGTGCAGGGGACACACGGCTAAATCACATGCCCATAGGACAGGCCGTGCATCACACACGGGCATGTGCCCGTGTGTCTACCCGTGTGGGCAAAATAAAGGCTATTTACCAAGCCATTTGCCACCCTCATTTACACATACACATACACAAATTCAATGGCATAAACCATGGTGTACTTAGGCAACCAAAGCATCTACAATTATGGCCAGCACATGTCAATGCAATACCATCATTTATCATGCTCATGACATCTCATTATGCCAAATCAAACATACCAATTTCACATTTAATAACGCCACTAAGACTACTTTCAATTTGCATTAACTTATCAAGATACTCTAACATACCAATAAATCAAACTCATCCATTTCACAATAAGTCATTTAGCCACATTCAACACAATCCACATCACCAAGGGGCACTGGTACATACATACATACATATATATATATATATATAAGCTTACAATCAATTTAACCAAAATGAGCCAATTTATATGGCCAAATACCAAATCAAGCCTTTGACTATTACAAGCCAATACATTTAGCCAAAATCATGATGACACATATAACAAAATGACCAAATCTCAATACATACCATATACTCAAAATATTAAGATCATTGATACCCAAAATGACAGTTTGATAGTGTGATGCGATCTCCGACGATCTCCAATCCGAGCTAGCTTGGTGACACTATAAAACATGAAAAATAAAACGGAGTAAGCTATATAGCTTAATAAGCTCGTATGAAAGAAATAAGCAAATATTACCATACATTTAACATTCAAGTAATAAATATAAGATGATGAAGTTCACCATAATTTCATAACCATAGTTCATTCCATCACAAACTAACCTTGAGTTCATCATTTCGCGAATTTGATAATCACAAGTTTTATGCACATACCTGTACCAACTCTTAATGGTTTCATACTTATTTTCATCTTTGACATACCCAATGAACCACTCAGAATAATAATATCGGATACTCGGGAAACCTTGCACACAAGGTGTCACATACGTAGCAATGGCTACCTCTATCTCATAACACATATAAGCTCGCTCTCGAGCCATTATCGGGCCTGCTCATACAAGCTGTCAGTCAAGACGCAGTACTGCTCACACAAGCTGTCAAGTAACCTCAACATATGTCGGTTTACTCAGCCACCGGTAGGACGTACAGGACTAGCACCTGGATCACATAACATAAAACCCTAGTGACATGTCATTGTATCCTAATTTATTCCTAAGGTTCGATTGGGATTTCTCGCTTGCCAAAACGTTGTCGAATGTGTCCGTAAAGTCATTTACACAATTCGTACAAAATTTAAAACATTTAAAATACAATTATAATAAAGCTTATTTACATATGAACTTACCTCGGTTACAAAAAAGACGAAAAGGATCTATTCATCAATTACTTTATTTTTCCCCCGATCTACACTCGAACTTCATTTTACTTGATCTATAATATCACATTTATCTTTTTTAATCATCAAGCTATTCAATTCAATCCAAAATCACGTAATGGTAAAAATTACATTTTGCCCCTAACATTTCAACATTTTACAATTTAGTCCTTAGGCTCGTAAAATGAATTTCTTTCAATTTATTCACAACCCAAGCCTAGCCGATCCTTACCGTTACTCATAATAGCCCATATTTTACATTTATTCACACTTTACCACATATTTTTCAACACTTTACAAATAAGTCCCTATTTAACATTTTTATCGAAAATCACTTCACAAATATTGTTTAACAAACAACAAACATGCATTTTCTACCATCAAACATCAAAATACAATCATATTCAACATGGGTAAGATTTTGAACTTTAACTTTCTTTGAAATTAGTCCTTGAAATAGCTAGATTAAGTTACAACGATCTTAAAAATATAAAAATCTTTAAAAACATGACAAGAACGGACTTACAATCGAGCTTGTAAGCTTGGCCAAAACCCAAGCTATGTCTTCTTGTAAAATTCGGCTATGGGGGACTAAATTGAAGAAGATGGACACTTTTTATTTAGTTAATTTTGTCTGTATTTGCCAAATTACCAATTTACCCTTAATGCATAACCTTAAAATTTCACCTAATCACGTCCATTTTTGTCCATCCTAAAGTATAATGGTCTAATTACAATTTAAGGACCTCCAATTTAAAAATTCATAATAATTAAGCACCTTTAGCTAAGGGAACTCAATTTTGGCACCTATTGTAATTTAGTCCTTTCAACTAAATTGAGCAGTCAATCGATAAAAATTCTTAACAAAATTTTCATGCAATTATTCTATCATATTGTAGACTTTAAAGAAATAATAAAATAAATATTTTTAGTTCGAATTTGTTGTCCCGAAACTACTGTTCCGATTTGATCCAAAAATGAACTGTTACAATAGGTCTATGACTTCCGTCATTTGTGAGCTCAAGTGACTGAAAGCCTTGTTATTGAGCTTAGGTATTCATCATCCTAAAGCAATTCCTTTATTTTGTAATAGTTAATCTGTGCTGCATAAACAACTCTATTATTGAAAAGAGGGAATATTTCTCATTAAGTCAAGTTTAGCAGATGTTGAGAAATTGAACTGCATAAATAACTCTTTTGCATTCTATGTGTTTTCTAATTTCATATTTAGTAATGAAGGAGTGTACACTTCCTTATCACCACTTTACTAGTGTATTTTGATCTTCAGTAACTTTTTAGGAAATTGGAGTTTCCACAAGTTCTGAAACTACTACCTTCCTCCACGAATGATTATGTGAAGAAAAACCTTCTTGGGAGTTCTAATATTATTTTTTTTTGGCAGTGGGTGGGGTGAGGATATGCAAGTCCTGACTTCTTTTATTATTAAAGAATTTGAACTATGTATTAGATTTATATTTGGATTATGTTTTGATTAGGTTGGGACTATATTGGAATTAAATTTGTATTATGTAGTTGACTTAACTTGATTTTATTTAGATTATATCTAAAATTTTATTTTATATATACTTTAAATCAAGTAAATTGAATTAAAATTATAAATAAATTAATATTGTACACAAATTCAAATCTTAGCAATTGGATTCTGATGGTCTACACTAATTGTTGGCATATTTGTATTAATAAGGTTAAAATCGTCGTTATATGTTTCAAATATAAGAGCATTTATTGACGTTTCATATTGTCACTAAAACTGTAGAGAGATAATTGAAATTTTACTCAATTATATTGATTATTTTTTACTGTTGTTATAGGTATTAGAAAATCTACTATAGTGGATGGTACTTGTACTGACAACTGCCACTTTAGTGTCGTATAGATGTCAATATAGACTTTTTGATCAATTCTAATGGTCACATTTTTGTCAAAAAAATCTTCGGTATAAGGTTTTCAAACTCATTTTGATTTTTTTTATTAATGCTTTTTAGGACGTCACTATTTGGAAATTTGTTTGTGGTGAACACCTCTATATTCAAAATAGATAATATGATTAATTAATTAATTATTTTACATATCAAATTGGTCAGACAAGAAAATATCGATAGATAAGTTGAATATTTCAAATAACTCATACATTTTTTGGCATGGTGACGAGGTATATCGCTATTACATATATATCACGACTCAAACGCACGACAAGAGAATGCAGAGAGATAAGTAGAACAATTCAAACAACTTGCACACTTTTGGTACGACAACTCACTACTACGCACACATCGTGACTCAAACTCAGGACACGAACTCTGAGGTAAAGACTATAGTGTATAAGCTAAATGCTAGAATTCAAGTTTGAGGGTTTACAACAATCATTACATTGAAATAGTAATTATTCATAGATTTTATTAACTAGCTGTGAAAAACTATCCGATCGGTCATTGTTCGACAGGGGCCTATTATATGACCGTTTTTTTCTGGCAATTGATGAGTACAATTTAGGAGCTTCTTAGGAAGCTTCCCGGGCTTTGGCTTATCATAGCATAAACGAATCTCCCACAGTTGCTTTCGAGTGCGACTTGGGTTTCGATTGCAAGCAATCTCAGGATATGCTTTTAAAACATCAAAGACTTCATCTACAAACTCTTGTACTGTCTTTTTTGTTCCAAGTCGAAATCTAACAACTAGATCAAAATAACAAATAAAGCAAATTAGAGATTGTATTAGGAGGTGAATATAATATGAATATTTATAAATTATTTGGTTCAAACAATTATTTTCAAGATAGGATATTCATAAAATTCAACCCTTAAGATCAACCTAAAAATGGAAATTAGTTCATACTTCATATAATAATTTTATACTGATAGTCTTAGAAGACACGGGTTAAATCCCTATCATCCTCTTTCCATAATAATAAAAGGTTTAGTTTAATATCAATAAGTTTTAATAAAATATATAAGCTAATAAACGGTGTATAATCGAGATATTACTTGTTTTTAAGCCACGCTTGAGTTTTAAGGCAGACTTGAAGTACTGAAGAGGATCTGTAGGGTAATCAGAGCAGGTTCATGCATTTTCCATTCATATTTCCAAAATCTGTAATTTGCATCCTTGTTATGTGCATCACTCAAGTTTGGCCATCGTGACTCTAATTCTCTTTCAATTCTACCCAATTTTTTCTTTTAAATGAGGGAAAAAAGTAGACCAAAAGATTTGTTAGATAGTTGACAAATTAATTAATTATTTCAAGGCTAAAAAGCTAAATAAGGGCTTTGAAAATAATAATAAAAATCAATTAAATTTCTTGTCAAAAAGTGCATTCAATTGAGTCTTTTAAATTATGATTTGTCATCAATTAAGCCCCTTGAATTTATTTATCTGTCAAATAGGCTACCGAGCCGTTAAGTGTTGACATAGCAAATTGACTTGAAAAAATTAATAACCTTGATTGCGTAATTGATTTTTATTTTATTTTATGAGGGCTTAATTGATTATGTAAGTAAAAATTCATTAAAAATTATAAAAAATCATAAAATTTATTATAATTTATAAAATATTATGAAAATTATTATATAATTTTTAGATATTATTAAAACAATTACAAAATTAATAAATTTTTTTAAAAAAAGTATTAAAAATATAAAAAAGTTATAAAAATATGTAACTCATAATTTAAATAATCCACTTTTGAATAAGAGACTTAATTAAATTTTTTGATTATCTTAAGAGGGTTTAGCCTTGTTTCAAATAAACGATAAATTCATCATGTGTGCTTACCGGGAGATCTTCGGGACGGGTGGGTCTCTTGCGGGTACAACGATTACTTTTACTGTAAGGAGGTATTGGTATGTCATTTTTATCTTGTGGCCATATACCATGAATTTTGAAGTCGGAAGGGATGGGTGGTTTGCAACTTAATGTTCCATGACATGTAGCAGGTGGCCACTGGAGACTAAGTTTGTAGAAGCTTATCTTGGGCGTCGCCCTAAGTTGCTGCTGCTGGATAAGTGTAGATGTGTTGAAGCTAGAAAGTTGTGAATAGAATCGAAACCAACCCGAGAAGATAAACAACGCTGTACCCAGGAATAAATATTTCCATTTCGTCCACATTCTTACACAAGGGAAGGTTGTGTATTGCATTCATTATTCAAGGGGTGGGTCGACCTTTTTATAACACGCATAGTATCATTTTTTATTTGTCTAACAAACTTGTTCTTGTCCTTTTTCTTTTTAATTAATATCTCATTGGTGAGAAGGTGCAATCAGGAAAAAATATTGTTGAATTGATTATCATGCATCATCATTATTATAAGATTATAATGTAGTATTAAATTTTATGTCAGATTTGCTTGCTAACCACCCATTTTTACTATTTTCTAAGGGTTCTCTTTAAAACAAATTAAAAACATTTAATATTCTTTATTCGTGATTGGAAAGTTACTCTACAATTTATTTAAATCATTTGATAAAATAGAAATTCTATATTTTATCTTTTCTTAATTTTATACGTAGGCTACATCCTGGTTCAAGTTTTCTCTGCAAAAATAAAATAGGAAATCAAAATTTAATTTTATTACACTTATAATTATCTACTTCGTTTTACTCTTCAGTTTTTTCCTAGTTAAGATGATTTGAGTAAAGTTTTCTGCAATTTTCTGTAATCTTAAACAGTTTATCATCCACGTTATATCTTATTTTAAATGATATTATCTTTTGAAAATTGAAAAACATGTTTAATAAATATAAATAAAGATTATTTTCAATAATGATATTTAGCATCTTTTTTCTATAATAGAAATATGAGAAATAAAATGAAAATAATTACATTTATACTAATTAAAATTAACGTACCAAATATAATATTTAAAATATTATCAAAAAAAGAATATATATATTTTGCGTTTACATGGATTTAGAGGTGTTCATTGGTCGGGCTAGGTTCAACTAAAAATTAAGGCCTATTTACTACGCCTGGGCTCGGCCCGGCCCTAAAAATAGGCTCAAAATTTTGCCAAGCTCGACCTAAATAAAAATACTAAAACCCGAGTCCGATCCGGCCCACCCATATTATTTTTTATATTATTTTTATATAATTTTAAATATATATAATACATAAAAAATACTAAAAACATCAAAATAAATATTTCCTAACAAATTGAAAATAAATTTTAAAAAACATGTAGACTTAAATAAGACTAAGATAAATGCAGCTTAACAAGCAAATGCCTTTTAAATAATAACAAAATTAACAAATACTTTTAAAATAATAATAAAATTAACAATAAAATAAGTTTTATACAATATCCAAACAATAACAATAAAATAATAGCAACATAATAGTAAAATGGTAGCAAAATAGGGAGAAAACAACAAGAAAATAACATTCAAAAACAAAAAAAAGAGCAGATATTTTTTGTCATTTAGTGAATTCGGGCCGGGCCCGGGTAAAAAATGTCTTACCTGAGGCCCAGTCCGGTTCGTTTTTTAAACGAGCCTTATTTTTTTGTCCAAGCCCATTTTTCAAGCCTATATTTTTGCACACCCTCTCACATTTCAGGTAGGCCTTCGGGCCGGGCCGGATGACCCGACCCATGATCAGGTCTACATGGGTTTAAACTAGACAACTCATTTAAAGTTAATAATGTTTGTTTTCAACATTTTCAATCTTACAAAAATTTATTAGTAAAAACAATGAAAAAACTTTTTATTGTTTTTTAATTTTCACATATTTTTATTTTTATTTTTAAAATATCATTTTTAAAATTTTCAATCGTACATTTTCCTTTAATGTTTTCTATTTTCCAAGAAAACAAAAATGAATATAGCTTATGTTTCCTGAGACTAAATAGTGGTTTCTGAAAATATTTTCTATTTTCATTTTTAGAAAAGAGTTTTCATTTTTTATTTTTTTAAAAATAGAAAACTATCTTTGATAAATAAAAATAAAAATTTATTTTCAATAATGAAAATGTAACGCCCCAAATTTTATAATTTTTCTTCTGTAGGTTTTTGACACAAAATGTGTATCTGCTTTAGTGGATAAGTGTTCTGGGTGTGTATGTGAGGTCTCAGGTTCAAGCCCTATCTTTGGTAAATTTTGGTATTTCTCTGACTTAAGCCTTACACTTGTTCAGTGGGCTTATATTTAATTACTTGTAATTTAATATTAGAATGGGCTTGCTGGTCTGGTGGTTAAGTTGATTGTTAGGTCTTGTGTTTGAATCCCTACGCAGGCATGGGTATTTATTTTTGCTCGATTCTACGCAAGAGTTTCAGTGGAGAATAAAGTCTAGGGAAGTTATGAGTAGTGGGATTAGGGGGAGGAAAATAAGGGATTATGGTCTAGTGGGGATTTGGGTTATCTCATATTTTATTTTATTCTTTTTCCTTTTTTTTTTCTGAAATTTTGGTTACCTTTCTGACGTTCTGCCTCCCTTTTTGCTGCCACTTCTAGTTTCGTTCTTCTGCCATTTGATTAAATCGATTGTTCGATTATTTTTTGGGGCTCGGTATTGCGGTTGTGCACCTTTCGTATCGGTAAGTTTTTAGATTTTCCTTTTTGGGTCTCTTTCTTTGAGTGGATGTTGATGTTGTGGTTTAGGAATTAACTTTGGTGAGGGTGTTGTGTAGGGAAAGATCGTGGAACTGGGGAATTTGCTACAATAGTTTAGCTCGATCTAGTAATAGCTGCTCGTCAACGGTAAGTAGGTGAAAAGTTGTTCTAAGGTTTCGTTTCGGATAGGTTCCATTGGAGTTTCATAATATGGTTACTGATTGTGGAGTTTGATTTGACGTTTTTAGGTGCTGGTGGTATCGAGAGTGTTTTCACATAAAAATGTGCTAGGTGTGTACCTGAAAACGCAGAAAAGTAGGCCGTGAGTGAATGACACGGCCGTGTGGTCGACGAAGGCTAGGCCGTGCGCTAGACACGGTTATGTGATTGCCAGGTAGGTCGTGTGCGACACACAGGCTTGACCGAATTTGGTCGTGTGGACCACACGGGCCTGCGGGTCCACACGGGTAGTCCATATAAGCATGTGAGAGTTTGGGCCAGGCCGTGTGATCCACACGGGCCAAGGCCAATCTGAAAATGTGGGCCACACGGGCATGTGGGCCCACACAGGCAAGCCACATTAGTGTGTGGGCCCATTTAGCTACAATGTTTTCTAGGGTTGCACGGGTCGCCCAAGTCGACTGTGAACCTACTATAGGGTTGGTAAGCGCTACTTAGACCCAAAATCATGTGACCTGAATATATACTGTATGTATTGAGCTTGATAAAATTTACGCATGTTTACTGATCCGTATGTATGACTGATAACTGAATTCTGTATGTCCGTATGTCTGCATTGAACATGTTTAGTTACATCTGCATTGGGGTGAGATGATTGATTACTAGAGGAAGTTTACTAAAAGGCTTTCATACTTATTTTTTGGCAGCTTAGCTACAATATTACTGATATGTGCCGTATTCAGTGTGACTTGGTGTGTAGGGCTAGGTGGGTGTTTTAAACCCCACATGGTGTGTAGGGATGGTCGGAGATAGTGTGTAGAGGCTAGTGGGTAGGATACTAATTTTCTGTTACTGTATGCATACTGTATCTAAGATGGGCTAAAGCTCTAATTTATACCAGAAATTGTATCTGAATGGGCTAAGGCCTAAACTGTACCTGAATCTGTAATGGACTTAGGCCCTAAATTGCATTAGTCTGATAACTGTTGTTTGATTATATACATATCTTCTGTGGGGATTTCATATTGAGTTTACGTAAACTCACCCATTTCTATTTTATCTGTACAGGTAATCCCCAGACTTAGATGGATCAGTACGGCAGAGGACTCAACAGTGACCACATGTCTATTGAACTACTTTAATTTCATTTATGGTTTCTATTTCCTATTTTTGATGTAATTTGGGACTTTTGGACTGTTTGTCTTTATTTTGTATTTTAACTGTTTTATGGACTCTTAAACTGCAAAACTCAATGATCAATTTTATTAAAAATAACATTTTCCTAAATTCGGACGCTTTTCTTAAAATATCGTGGTTTTAAAAGCTCCCATTACGGAATATGTTTACAAACGAATCAATTAACGAGAAAATAATTTTGAAATTGACGAGAGACAAATAGAAGCTAATAAACGAAAACGATTTTAACTTGATGATTTGATTTCAAATCCCATTTCATGTGACATCTCCAGATTCGACCATAACATCTAGGCCGAGTTCGGGGTGTTACATTTAGTAGTATTAGAGCTAGGTTCCAAAACTTGGTTGTGGATTTTGGGTTTTAAAACTTGGTTTTTAAGAACTAATTTTCAAATAATTTGAAATGATTTGATTGAGAATGTGGTACACGAGTCTCCGGCACCAATCCTGTAAGTATTCTGATAAACTGTTATGGTATTATAGATAGTCTATTATGAAAACACTCTAGTTAGTGTATACTAAAACTGTAGTGGAACTGAAACTGATAGAGACTATAATTGCAAAAAACAAACTCTAAAATTACGATACTGCTTTACATAAAACATCTGTTAATAAATATTGAAACTATAACTGATTCATAAAATTCGTAATACAGAAAAATCTGAATAGACATGAGCACGCGAGGTATCCTAGATACGAGTGAGACATGAGGCCGAGGTAGAGGCTGTAGGGGGCTCGAGCTGAGCTCTCTTCTCTGGGCAGCATGTCGAACCTGGATACGAGTGAGACGCTAGTGTTACCTGCCACTGAGACCGGGTCTCAAGATCACATGGCAGGGACGACGCATTGTCTAGGTTATGTTAAGGATATTGGAGAGGGTCGTTGGGCCCAACACTGGGTCTAGGGGCCGAGGGTCAGTTACGAAACGACTCCGGTCCAATAGAGCTAAAAATTTAGGGGTGTCACTATAGTCGCTCCTAATGTGGCTGAGTATTGGATGGAGGCTACTGAGAGGATAATGGATGATTTAGACTGTACCCCTAAATAGAAATTGAAGGGTGCAGTCTTGTTGCTTTGCGATGAGGCATATCAGTGGTGGCTGACTGTTAAGGAGGGCATGCAGCCCGATCGTCTGTCTTGGGAGTTCTTTAAGTCTGCCTTTCAAGGGAAGTATGTGGGAGCAAGTTACATCGATGCTCGTAGACGTGAGTTTCTGAACCTCACTCAGGGAGACCGATCAGTGGTCGAGTATAAGGCCGAATTTATGATACTGAGCCGCTATGCGTGAGGTATGGTGGCGTTTGAATATAAGAGATGTGTCCATTTTGAGGAAAGCCTTAGGGATAATTTGAGGGTGCTAATAACTCCGCAGAGGGAGCGAGAGTTCTCTGTTCTGGTAGAGAAGGCGAAGATCGCTGAGGAGGTTAAGTGTGCCGAGCGCCAAAATAGTGATCGTGAGAGGGGTAGGAACAAGAGGGATTTGGAGCCCTCAAGTTTGGTACAGAGGCCTAAGAAAAAGGCCAAGACTGATGGGCTGATTAGAGATGGGCCCTCTATTACTCCTATTAGATTGCAGCCGTGTGGAGATTGTGGTAGACGCCATCAGGGCGAGTGTTGGAGGAGGACTAGAGCGTGTTTGAGGTGTGGGTCATTAGAGCATCGCATTCGGGAGTGTTCGCCGAGGGCCGATCAGGTACAAGCTCCGAGTTCTAGTATTACTCAGCCACTGAAGGGCCGTGGTCAGGCTAGGGGTGGTAACAGTATGGGCTGTGGACAGAGAGGACCTGGTAGAGGTGCTGGACAGTCTAAGGTGAGGTAGCCTGCTGTTGTTTATGCTACTCATCGCCGAGAGGATAGAGGTGCTTCAGACATCATGACCGGTACGTTATTAATTTTTGATGTACCTTATTTTTCTTTGATAGACATAGGTTCCACATATTCCTATGTAGCTAGCACTGTGTCTGGGAACTTGGGGATTTTGGTTGAGAGTACTTCTATTGAGGTGACTGTACTGAGTCCACTGGGGCAATCGGTTAGGTTTACCAATCTGTATAGAGATGTTCTGCTAGAGGTTCAAGGATTGGTATTTTTGGCTAATCTGATGGAACTTTTGTTTGGGGAGTTTGACCTAATTCTGGGTATGGACTAGTTGGTTAAGCACCGTATCAGTCTAGACTGTGCAACTAAGAGGGTCGTCTTGAGAATTGAGGAGGATATTTAGGTAGTCATTATTGGAGAACGTCAGAATTATTTGGCTAATGTGATTTCTGCACTGGTGGCTTAGAAACTGGTTCGTATAGGATGTGAGGCGTTCTTTGCCTATATAAGTGTTTCTGTTTCTGGGGACTCTATTGTAAAAGACATCAAAACTGTAAGAGATTTTCTAGACATTTTTCCTGAGGAGCTACCGGGTTTACCTCTGAATCGGGAAGTGGAATTTGGGATTGAGCTTCTTTTAGTACAGCTTTAGTGTTTATCGCTCCCTATTGAATGGCACCGAAGGAGCTTGTGGAGCTTAAGGGTCAACCTTAAGAGTTGCTGGACAATGGCTTCATCCGTTTGAGTGTGTCTCCGTGGGGAGCACCAATTCTGTTTGTTAAGAAAAAGATAAGACCATGAGGATATGCATAGACTATCGACAGTTGAACAAGCTGACCATTAAGAAAAAGTATCCACTTTCGAGGATCGATGACTTATTTGATCAGTTCTGAGGGGCTTCTATGTTCTCTAAGATCGACCTCTGTTCAGGGTATCATCAGTTAAGGGTTAAGGAGGTGGATGTGCATAAGACTGCATTTAGGACTCATTATGGACATTACGAGTTCCTAGTAATGCCTTTTGGTCTGGCTAATGCTCCCGCTGCATTTATGGATATGATGAACCGAGTATTTCAGCCTTATCTGGATCAGTTCGTTGTGGTCTTTATCGACAACATTCTAGTATACTCTAAGAGTGAAGATGAGCATAATGAGTATCTTAGAGTTGTGCTTCAGATTCTACGTGAGAAGCGACTATACACTAAATTCAGTAAGTGTGAGTTCTGGCTTCGTGAAGTCACTTTTCTGGGGCATGTAGTGTCTGCTGAGGGCATCTGAGTCGATCCTAGGAAGATTAAGGCTAAACTGGATTGGAAACATCCTAAGAATGTATTTGAGATCCACAGTTTTTTAGGTTTGGCGAGTTATTATCGGCGGATTGTGGAAGGTTTCTTACTGATTGTAGCGCCCTTAACTAAGCTACTACGTAAGGGTGTTCCGTTTGTCTGGACTGATGTGCAACAGGAGAGCTTCGAGAAGCTCAAGACTGTTTTGACTGAGGCTCCAATTCTGATACAGACTAAACCTGGAAAGGAGTTTGTGGTTTACAGTGATGCTTCACATATGTGATTGGGTTGTATTCTGATGTAGGATGGTAAAGTTGTGGCATATGAGCCTCGTCAGCTCAAGACACATAAGGCGAACTATCTAACGCATGATTTGGAATTGGCCGCTGTAGTCTTTGCTTTGAAAATCTTGAGGCACTATCTATATGGTGAGAGGTGTATTATCTACACTAATAAAAAAAGCCTCAGATACCTCCTAACCCAGAAGGAGTTGAACCTTAGGCAGCATAGATGGATTGGGCTATATAAAGAATATGACTATACTATTGAGTACCATCCTAGCAAGGCCAATATGGTGGCCGATGCGTTGAGCCATAGGGCGATGACTGATCTGAGAGCAATGTTCGCTCGACTTATTTTGTTCGACGACGAAAGTTTATTGGCTGAGCTGCAGGTTAAACCGACTTGGATGGAACAGATTCAGGATAGACAGTAAAAGAATGAATCGTTGGATCTTCGGTTCTATCAGGTTGAGAGTGGTAGCACTACGGACTTTAGGCTGAATAATGATGGGGTACTCTGTTTTCGTGGTCGGATTAGTGTACTAAATGATACTGATCTGAGGCACTCTATTCTGAGAGAGACGCATAGTAGCCATTTTGCTATGCATCCCGGTGGGAATAAAATGTACCGTGAGCTTTGAGAATTGTACTGGTGGTCGGGATTATAACGGGAGGTTACTAATTTTGTCGCACGATGTTTGACATACCAGTAGGTTAAGGCTAAGCATCAATTACCTTTGGGCTTGCTGCAGCCGTTTAAGATTCCGCTATGGAAGTGGGAGCGAGTAACAATTGACTTCGTTAGTGGGTTACCTCTAACACCCACAAAGAATGATTCTATTTGGGTCATCGTGGATCGACTGAAAAAGTCTGCGCACTTCATTTCGGTTAGGACCAACTATTCTCTTTAGAAGTCAGCAAAGCTCTACATTTCTGAGATAGTGAGACTGCATGGGATTCCAGTGTCGATTATTTCTGATAGAGATCCTCGTTTCACTTCTCAGTTCTAGCAAAAGTTGCATAAGGCTCTAGGTTTGAGATTGGACTTCAGTGCTGCATTCCATCCTCAGATCGATGGTCAATCTGAGAGGGTGATTCAAATACTAGAGGATATGTTGGAAAGTTGTGTTATCAATTTTTGAGGCAGTTGAGGGGATTATCTGTCGTTAGCCGAATTCGCTTACAATAATAGTTTCCAGTCAAGTATTCAGATGGCACCTTACGAGGCTCTGTATGGTCATAAATGTCGTACTTCTTTATGTTGGACTGAGCTGGGTGAACGTCTAGTGTTAGGTTCTAAGTTGGTTTTTGTGACTGAGGATAAGGTTTGACTGATTAGGGATTGTCTGAAGTCGGCTTTTGATAGACAGAAGTCTTATGAAGATTTGAAGAAACGTGAGATTGAGTATTCTGTGGAGGACTTCGTGTTTCTTAAGGCCTCTCCGTGGAAAAAAGTTCTGAGGTTCGGCCGGAAGGGTAAGTTGAGCCCTAGGTTTATTTGGCCATACTAGATTCTGAAGCGAGTGGGACCGGTCGCTTATTAGTTGGATTTACCTTCAGAGCTAGATCGTATTTATGACGTATTCCACATCTCGATGTTGAGGTTTTACCGCTCTGATCCTACTGATATTATCCCTGTGGAGAAGATTGAAGTTAGGCCAAACTTCACATTTGAGGAGGAGACGGTTCAGATCCTTGATCGTGATGTTAAGGTTCTTTGGAAGAAGTCTATCCCATTAGTAATGGTGCTGTGACGGAATCAAGGTGGTCACGTGAGAGCCTGAGGATGCGATGCGTCAATAGTATCCTCATCTGTTCTGATCAGGTAAATTTCAAGGTCGAAATTTCTTTTAGGGGGTAGAGTTGTAACGCCTCAAATTTTATAATTCTGCTTCTGTAGGTTTTTGACACAAAATGTGTATCTGCTTCAGTGGTTAAGTGTTCTGGGTGTGTATGTGAGGTCCTAAGTTCAAGCCCTATATTTGGTAAATTTTGGTATTTTTTTGACTTAAGCCTTACACTTGTTCAGCGGGCTTATATTTAATTACTTGTAATTTCATATCAGAATGGGATTGCTGGTCTGATGGTTAAGTTGAGTGTTAGTTTGCTGAAGGTCTTGTGTTCGAATCCCTACACAGGTAGGGGTATTTATTTTTGCTCAGTTTTGTGCAAGAGTTTCAGTGGAGATTAAAGTCTGGGGAAGTTATAAGTAGTGGGATTAGGGGGAGGAAACTAAGGGATTATGGTCTAGTGGGGATTTGGGTTATCTCATATTTTGTTTTATTCTTCTTCCTTTTTTCTTCTTTCTGAAATTTTGGTTACCTTTTAGACTTTCTGCCTCCCTTTTTCCTGCCACTTCTGGTTTCGTTCTTCTGCCATTCGATTCAATCGATTGTTTGATTATCTGTTAGGGTTCAGTATCGCGGTTGTACACCTTTCGTCTCGGTAAGTTTGTAGATTTTTCTTTTTGGGTCTCTTTTTTTGAGTGGATGCTGATGTTGTGCTTTGGGAATTAACTTTGGTGAGGGTGTTGCATAGGGGAAGATCGTGGAACTAAGGAATACGCTACAACAGTTTAGTTTGATCTAGTAATCACTGCTCTTCGACGGTAGGTGGGTGAAAAGCTGTTCTAAGGTTTTGTTTGGAATAAGTTCTGTTGGAGTTTCGTAATATGGTTACTAATTATGGAGTTTGATTTGATGTTTTTAGGTGCTGATGGTATCAAGAGTGTTTTCACATAAAAAACATACCAGGTGTGTACCCGAAAACATAGAAAATGGGATTCGGCAAAAGCCGAAATTGCAAACTATCAACGGCACACAGCCATGTGGTTGATGAAGGCCAGGCCGTGCGCTAGACATAGCTGTGTGATGGCCAGGTAGGCCGTGTGTGACACACGGGCGTTTGGGTCCACATGGGCTTGTGGGAGTTTGGGCCAGGCTGTGTGATCCATAAGGGCCAAGGCCAATCTGGGCGTGTGGGCCCATACGGGCAAGCCACATGGACGTGTGGACCTATTTAGCTATAATGTTTTCTAGGGTTGCAAGGGTCGCCCATGTAACGCCCCTTACCTGTGTTCAACACCGAAACAGGGTACGAGGTATTACTGGAACATAACACATACCATTAAACAAAACCGAGATAGAAATATGTCATCCAATTAGATAATGCATCGTTATAACATATGTCTTGAACAATATTAGCCAACTTCAATGGCTTTTTACAAAATGATTGGTCAAATACTGTAACCAATATTTTAAACCTAGGCAATTATGACACGTAACGAAATAACTAAGCCTATTATACATGCCATAATTCAAAATGTTTAGTTCAAATACCCTAAAGTATTGATAGTGCGGGCAGATCTTCACGATCCTTGACTCGTGAGCAAGCTGGACGACACTATAAGACAAAAGAGAGAAAAGAAATTAAGCTTATAGCTTAGTAAGTAAGTATATAAATAATAATTAAAGAATCTAATATATATACACAATAACTCAAGTATATCTACTTTAATTTTTCTATTCACTCCACTTTGATTAAGCTGTCTCTCCTGCGTCACGTTCACTAAATAAATCATAACTCAATTTAAAAAACTCTAAATTCAAATCCATAAATTTTTCGTGAAACTAGACTCATATTACTTCTTACTAATTTTTTTCTGGAATTTTTGGTCCAGCCAATTAGTACAGTTTATTAGTTAAAGTTTCCCTTATTATACAGCTCGACAGATCTGACCTCTGTTGACTACGAATTGATTTTCTCCCAGTACAAAAGTCAAATAGCCACTAAATTTGTTTCATTTAAAAATAAACTCAACAAGGAATCTATGCATGTG
This sequence comes from Gossypium longicalyx, assembly GCA_025698465.1. NCBI lineage: Eukaryota > Viridiplantae > Streptophyta > Magnoliopsida > Malvales > Malvaceae > Gossypium > Gossypium longicalyx. Next base: position 67,445,700 of record CM047004.1, on the reverse strand, counting down.
AATTATATTTCTTAATTATTTTTTTACAATTTTAATGATTTTTCAAATTCAGAACAGGGGATCACATAGCCATTCTGCACAAGTCACACACAAATATAAATATCTCAAAATATAGAGTTCGTTTACTTGATCTGTTTCTCTTACATGAGAATAGACTCATTAAGATTTAATTTAATATCTCATTCAGCCTCTAATTAAATTCCTACTATTTTTGGTGATTTTTCAAATTCACGTCACTGCGACTGTCCAAAAACAGTATTATTGCAAATTCACTGTTTTACACTTTTTTTGTATTAACCTCATTTTAACGTACATGTCACAATTCATTTTCACCACATTTCATATATCACAAGTATAGGTCCATGATTAAAATATCACTATAAAATCATCCCATTGAACACTTCGGATCAATTCTCGATACTTGGTGGTTTCAGTACACAGCTCCACCCATCATAATTCATATAATTCGGCTCTCTTGTACACATGGTGAACACTTAGTACCACCCATGTGACCTAGCCAATTTATCTTGTAGCTCTCTTGTCTACATGGTGTCCTTCACTTGGAATCACACATGCGACCTAGCTACATTTATCTCTCCCGTAGCTCTCTTGTCTACATGGGATACATCCCGTATCACACATGTGACCTAGCTACTACATAGTATCTCGTAGCTCTCTCGTACACATGATGTGCACTCAACACCATACATGTGACCTAGCTACGTTCCATCTATATTATTAAATCTTTTCGAATGTTCAACTGGGAATTCTCTCTCTATTATTATTTCCATTCTTCCAATAGTCGATTTATGCTTCAAAATCAGCTAATATATATATGATAGGCTGAAATATAAGAATGTAAATGAAGTTAATGTATTATTTACATACAAACTTACCTCGGTGCAAAATATGGAAATTTTGCAATTTAGTCCAAAATCTTTTCCTTCCCCCGTTCGAGGTCGATTCCACGCCTTTCTTGATCTATAACAACACATTTAGATCATTTAATACTCATACTGTTTATTTAATCCAAAAATCACATTATGGAAAATTACATTTTTGCCCCTAACTTTTACAAAATTACGATTTTTCCCCTAGGCTCGGAAATTTAATTTCAGCCCTTATTCTTATGTTTTATGACATGCTGATCATTTTTCCCTTGTATGGAAACATTAAATTCTCACTCTAACACATAGTTATGAACAATAGGTATTTTTACCGATTATGCAGTTTTGCTCGTTTTCGCTAAAAATCACTTAGAAAATATCGTTCTCCTAAAATATCGTTCTCCTAACTTCAAACATTCATATTCTACCATCAAACATCAAAATACATGCATATCATTCATGGGTAAATTTTTAAACATAAACCCTAACTCGAAAAAATGGTAGAAATAGGTAGACCGAGCTACGAGGATTTCAAAAATGTAAAGAACATTAAAAACGGGGCTCGAATGCACTTACTATTGAGCTTGAAAGCTTGGGAAAAACCCTAGATATGGAGAACATGCAAGTTTCGGCCAAGCTTAATGAAGATGAACACATTTTTGTGTTATTTTTGCCATTTTATTTCATTTAATACACAAATGACCAAAATTCCCTTACTACTAAACTTTCTAAAAATTCCATCCATGTCCAAATTTTTGTCCATATAAAGTATAATGGTCTAATTGCCATTTAAGGACCTCTACCTAAAACCCCCATTTCAATCAAGTACTTATGAACTAGAACATACATTTTTCAACTATTTCAATTTAGTCCTAAACGTCAAATTAAACACCCAATCGATAAAATTTCGCAACGAAATCTTCACACAATTATGCAATCATAATATAAACACTAAAACTTAATCAAAATAATATTTTTTTAACCTCAAATTCGTGGTTTCGAAACCACTATTCCTTTTTGGCCCTAAATCGGGCTGTTACAACTCTCCCCCTTTAGGGATTTTCGTCCCTGAAAATCTTACCGGTAAAGAGATTTGGGTACTGTTTTCTCATGGCTTCCTCCGGTTCCCACGTAGCTTCTTCTACTCCATGTCTTTGCCATAACACTTTCACTAAAGCTATACTTTTCTTTCTCAACAGTTTTACTTCTCGAGCCAAAATCTTAATCGGTTCCTCATCATAGGTCAAGTCCGATCGAATCTTAATTTCTGTTGGAGAAATCACATGTGAAGGATCAGAACGATAACGTCGCAACATTGATACATGAAACACGTTATGAATTCTTTCTAACTCTGCCGGTAAGGCCAACCGATATGCCACTGGTCAAATCCTCTCAATAATCTCGTACGGCCCAATAAAACGTGGACTCAACTTGCCTTTTTGGCTAAATCTCAAAATCTTCTTCCATGGTGACACCTACAAGAACACTTTATCACCCACCTGAAATTCAATCTCTTTTCTTTTTAAATCTACATATGACTTTTGTCGATCTGAAGCAGCTTTCAAGTAATCACGAATTATTTTTACTTTCTCTTCGGTTTCTTTAACTAAATCAACTCCATGAATCTGTTTCTCACTAAGTTCTGTCCAATATAAAGGAATCCGACACTTGCGACCATACAAGGCTTCGTACGGTGCCGTCTGTATACTTGACTGAAAATTGTTATTGTAGGCAAATTCAACCAAAGATATTTCTCCCAACTGCCTTCAAATTCTAAAACACAGCATCTAAGCATATCTTCGAGTATCTGGATTACTCTTTCTGACTGACCATCTGTTTGTGGATGAAACGCGGTACTAAAATTCAATTTTGTACCCAAAGCTTCTTGTAACTTTTTCCAGAATCTCGAGGTAAACCTCGGATCTCTATCTGATATTATAGACATAGGTACCCCGTGCAACCTCACAATTTCAGCAATATATAATTCAACTAATTTATCAAGTGAGTAATCGGTACGTACCGGTATAAAGTGAGCCGACTTTGTTAACCTATCAACCACTACCCAGGCAACATCCTTCTTTTTAGGAGTCAAAGGCAAACCGATTACAAAATCTATGGTAATCCTATCCCATTTCCACTCAGGTACCATTACTGGTTGGAGTAATCCTGAAGGCACTTAATGCTCAGCTTTTACTTGTTGACAGATCAAACACTTGGTTACAAATTCAGAAATGTCCCTTTTCATACCTGGCCACCAATACAACTTCTTTAAATCATTATACATTTTTGTGCTACCAGGGTGAACTGACAAATAGCCACTATGCGCCTCATGTAATATTTTCTGAATCAGTTCATCATTTTTCGGTACACAAATCCTATCTCAAAACATCAAACAGTCATCTGGTCCAACTCGAAAATCTGAGCCGTAACCCGATTTGGATTGAGTTCTCTTGGTTCGCAACTCACTATCGTTCTTTTGAGCATCACAAATTAGCTGGAGAAATAACGGTTTAGCCCTCATCTCTGCCAAGATTGACCCATCATCAGACAATGCTAACCTCATATTGATGGCTCTCAAAGTAAAAAGAGATTTCCTGCTCAAGGCGTCAGCAACTACATTCGCTTTTCCCAGATGATAATCAATCACTAGCTCATAATCCTTCAATAATTCAAACCATCTTCGCTGTCGCAGATTCAAATCCTTTTGATTTATTAAATACTTCAGACTTTTGTGATCAGTAAAAATTCGGCATTTTTCACCATACAAATAATGTCGCCAGATCTTCAAGGCAAAGACAATAGCGACCAATTCCAAATCATGTGTAGGATAGTTCTTCTCATGTGGTTTTAACTATCTCGAGGCATAAACCACCACTTTATCCTCTTTCATTAGCACACATCCAAGGCCTGTCAATGATGCATCACTATAAATTACGAACTCCTTCCCTGGCTCGGGCTGTACTAAAATTGGTGCTTCAGTCAATCGTGCTTTCAGTTTTTCAAAACTCTGTTGACATTTATCAGTCCATTCAAACTTGACATTCTTTTGCAGCAACTTAGTCATAGGAGAGGCAATCATCGAAAATCCCTCGACAAAACGTATATAATACCCGACCAAGCCTAAAAAGCTTCTAACCTCGGATACATTCTTTGGCGGTTTCCAATCAACGATCGCGAAAATCTTGCTCGGATCCACCCGAATACCATCACCTAAGACTATATGTCCCAAAAATCTGACTTCACGAAGCCAGAACTCACTTTTACTAAACTTAGCAAACAGTTTCTTTTCTTTCAAGATCTGCAATATGGTTCTCAAGTGTTCAACGTGCTCAGACTCATCCCGAGAATAAATTAAAATGTCATCTATGAACACCACTACAAACTTATCTAAATATGGTCGAAAGATTCAGTTCATCAAGTCCATAAATATAGCCGGAGCATTTGTTAAGCCAAAAGGCATCACAAGGAACTCATAATGTCCATACCTTGTCCGAAAGATGATTTTCGGCACATCTGACTCCTTAACTCTCAACTGGTAGTAATCGGACCTCAAATCGATCTTTGAAAACACTGTTGCTCCCTTTAACTGATCGAATAAATCATCAATCCTCGATAACGGGTACTTGTTCTTTATAGTCACCTTATTGAGCTGACGGTAATCAATGCAAAGCCTTATTGAGCCATCCTTCTTCTTTACGAACAATACATGAGCACCCCAGGGAGAGAAACTCGGTCTCACAAATCCCTTGTCTGTTAACTCTTGAAACTGAGCCTTCAATTCTTTTAATTCAGTCGGAGCCATTCTATATGGAGCAATCGAGATCGGTGCAGTCCCCGGCAACAAATCAATGGAAAACTCTATCTCTCTGTTCGGAGGCAATCCAGGCAATTCCTCTAGAAATACATCGGGAAATTCACAAACTATCGGTACTGATTCAAGCTTCAATTCGAATACTCGAGATTCATTACATAGGCCAGATAAGCTTCACACCCTTTCCTCATGTATTTCTGTCCAGACATGTGCGAAATCACCATAGGCAATTTATTTGATTCATCTGTTTCAACCCACAAAATTTCACCATTTTCACATTTCAACTCTAGTGTTTTACTCGCTTACAATCTACCTTGGCATCATACAATGTTAACCATCCATTCCCAAAATAACGTCAAACTCATCAAATGGTAACAGCATCAGATTAGCCGAAAAACAGTGACCTTGAATCATTAATGGGCAATTCTTGCAAACCTTATCAACTAGCACATATTGGCCTAAGGGGTTCGACACTTTAATCGTAAACTCAGTAAACTCAATAGGCAACTTCTTATTAGATACTAAATTTATACAAATATAGGAACGAGTAGACCCGGGGTCAATCAATGTAATAACAATAGTATCATAGATAGAAAATGTACCAGTAATCACATCGCGAGATGATGCATCCTCTCGGGCACGTATGGCATAAGCTCTAGTAGGCGCTCTAACTTCTGATCTCGCTGCTGAATCTTTCATTACAGTTTTACTGCTAGCTCCACTTCCAATATTTCTCGGTGGTCTACCTCTGTTAGCGGTAGTACTTTGTCTAGCACTCTGAAATTTTTCTTCTTTAACTTTCTCCGGACAGTGTCTGATAAAATGCTCACGAGAACCACACCTGAAACAAGCTCGCTCATTTCCCCAATACTCACCAAAATGTTGCCTACCACATTGCTGACATTCGGGATTTTTAGACCTCACATTATCCACACTTGCCACTGAAGTAGCTTGAGCTTTAGACCCCGAATATGCCCTACCACGATCTCTGTGTGGATCCCTAGCTGAAACTGTCATTCGAGGGTTTGTCTCTTTGGACCTCTTTGATTGAGATTGAAATGACTTGCTTATCGGCCTCTTTCTAGCATCTCGGGCCTCAATAGCAGCTTTTCTTCTTTCTTTGTTTAATTCTTCAGCTTTAAGAGCTCGATCAACCAATACTACAAATTCTTTCAGCTCCAGAATTCCTACAAGCACTTTAATGTCCTCATTAAGTCCATCCTCAAACCTTTTACACATAATAGCCTCGGTGGACACACATTCCTAGGCATACTTACTGAGTCTTACAAATTCGCGTTCATACTCTGCCACAGACATCTTGCCCTGCTTCAATTCAAGGAACTCCTTCCGTTTTTGATCAATAAATCGCTGACTTATGTATTTTTTTCTGAATTCTTCCTGTAAGAAATCCCAAGTAACCCTTTCTTTTGGCACCACTGCTACCAAAGTCTTCCACCAATGGTAAGCCGAATCTCTCAAAAGTGATACGGCACACTTTAAGCACTCCTCAGGTGTACATGACAGCTCATCAAATACACGGGTAGAATTTTCAAGCTAGAACTCTGCTTTCTCGGGATCATCGTCGATCTTTGCTCTAAACTCTTCGGCCCCTTGTTTTCGAATCTTGTCGACCAGAGGCTTGTTCATTCTTACCAAATCTATGCCTTGAGCAGCTACAGGAACCGTCTGAGGTATGGGTGGGGGTGGAGGAGGTTGAGCATTTGGGTTTGCTCGAATAAACTCAGTATACCAATTGTTCATCATTTGGAGAAAGGCATCCCGAGCCTCATCTCCTTGTCTCGATGTCTCAGGTCTACTTTTTACAGGCGCGGTCCCTTGCACGGGAGCCAGCGCATTACTAGCAGCATCATCAGCCGCAGTTTCATCAGGATCCATTACTATATTAAAACAAAACACAGTTTAGAATAATCAGGAGTCACCACACTATCACAGTATATTTATGGCATGTATATCTAAACTTTTACACACACTATATTAGTCCGAGAACCGACTAAACCTGGCTCTGATACCACTAAATGTAACGCCCCTTACCCGTGTTCAACATCGAAATAGGGTACGAGGTATTATCGGAACATAACACATACCATTAAACAAAACTGAGATAGAAATATGTCATCCAATTAGATAATGCATCGTTATAACATATGTCTTGAACAATATTAGCCAACTTCAATGGCTTTGTACAAAATGATTGGTCAAATACTGTAACCAATATTTTAAACCTAGGCAATTATGACACGTAACAAAATAACTAAGCCTATTATACATGCCATAATTCAAAATGTTTAGTTCAAATACCCTAAAGTATTGATAGTGCGGGCAGATCTTCACGATCCTTAACTCCCCGAGCAAGTCGGACGACACTATAAGACAAAAGAGAGAAAAGAAATTAAGCTTATAGCTTAGTAAGTAAGTATATAAATAATAATTAAAGAATCTAATATATATACACAATAACTCAAGTATATCTACTTTAATTTTTCTATTCACTCCACTTTGATTAAGCTGTCTCTCCTGCGTCACGTTCACTAAATAAATCATAATTCGAGGTAAAAAACTCGAAATTCAAATCCGTAAATTTTTCCTAAAACTAGACTCGTATTAATTTTTACTAATTTTTTCTGGAATTTTTGGTCCAGCCAATTAGTACAGTTTATTAGTTAAATTTTCCCCTATTATACAGCTCGACAGATCTGACCTCTGTTCACTATGAATTGATTTTCTCCCAGTACAAAAGTAAAATAGCCACGAAATTTGTTTCATTTAAAACTAGACTCAACAAGGAATCTATGCATGTAAATTATATTTCTTAATTATTTTTGTACAATGTTTAATGATTTTTCAAAGTCAGAATAGGGGATCACATAGTCATTCTGAACAAGTCACACACAAATATAAATATCTCAAAACATAGAGTTCCTTTACTTGCTCTGTTTCTCTTACATGAGAATAGACTCATTAAGATTTAATTTAATATCTCATTCAGCCTCTAATTAAATTCCTACTATTTTTGGTGATTTTTCAAATTCACGTCACTGCGACTGTCCAAAAACAATATTATTGCAAATTCACTCTTTTACACTTTTTTTTGTATTAACCTCATTTTAACGTACATGTCACAATTCATTTTCACCACATTTCATACATCACAAGTATAGGTCCATGATTAAAATGTCACTATAAAATCATCCCATTGAACACTTCAGATCAATTCTCGATACTTGGTGGTTTCAAAGACACACTCCACCCATCATAATTCATATAATTCGGCTCTCTTGTACACATGGTGAACACTTAGTACCACCCATGTGACCTAGCCAATTTATCTCGTAGCTCTCTTGTTTACATGGTGTCCTTCACTTGGAATCACACATGCGACCTAGCTACATTTATCTCTCCCGTAGCTCTCTTGTCTACATGGGATACATCCCGTATCACACATGTGACCTAGCTACTACATAGTATCTCGTAGCTCTCTTGTACACATGATGTGCACTCAGCACCATACATGTGACCTAGCTACGTTCCATCTATATTATTAAATCTTTTCGAATGTTCAACTGGGAATTCTCTCTCTATTACTTATTTCTATTCTTCCAATAGTCGATTTATGCTTCAAAATCAGCTAATATATATATGATAGGCTGAAATATAAGAATGTAAATGAAGTTAATGTATTATTTACATACAAACTTACCTCGGTGCAAAATATGGAAATTTTGCAATTTAGTCCAAACTCTTTTCCTTCCCCCGTTCGAGGTCGATTCCACGCCTTTCTTGATCTATAACAACACATTTAGCTCATTTAACACTCATACTATTTATTTCAATCCAAAAATCACATTATGGAAAAATTACATTTTTGCCCCCTAACTTTTACAAAATTACAATTTTGCCCCTAGGCTTAGAAATTTAATTTTATCCCTTATTCTTATGTTTTATGACATGATGATCATTTTTCCCTTCTATGGAAACATCAAATTCTCACTCTAACACATAGTTATGAACAATAGGTATTTTTACCGGGTTAGTGCGGTTTTGCTCGCGTTTTAAGCTAAAAATCGCTTAGAAAAGATCGTTCTCCTAACTTCAAACATTCATATTCTACCATCAAACATAAAAATACATGCATATCATTCATGGGTAAATTTTTAAACATAAACCCTAACTCGAAAAAATGGTAGAAATAGGTAGACTGAGCTACGAGGATTTCAAAAATGTAAAGAACATTAAAAACGGGGATTGAATGCACTTACTATTGAGCTTGAAAGCTTGGGAAAAACCCTAGCTATGGAGAACATGCAAGTTTCAGCCAATGAAGATGAACACATTTTTGTGTTATTTTTCCTATTTTATTTCATTTAATACACAAATGACCAAAATGCCCTTACTTCTAAACTTTCTAAAAATTCCATCCATGTCCAAATTTTTGTCCATATAAAGTATAATGGTATAATTTCCATTTAAGGACCTCTACTTAAAACCCCCATTTCAATCAAGTACTTATGAACTAGAACACACATTTTTCACCTATTTCAATTTAGTCCTAAACGTCAAATTAAACACCCAATCGATAAAATTTCGCAACGAAATTTTCACACAATTATGCAATCATAATATAAACACTAAAAATTAATAAAAATAATATTTTTTTAACCTCGAATTTGTGGTTTCGAAACTACTATTCCATTTTGGCCCTAAATCGGGCTGTTACAGCCCAAGTCGACTGTGAACCTACTATAGGGTTGCTAAGCACTAGTGAGACCCAAAATCTTGTGACCTGAATATATAATATATGTATTGATCATGATAAAATTTATGCATGTTTACTGATCCGTATGTATGACTGATAACTGAATTCTAGCATGTGAGCATGTATTTCTATATGTCTGCATTGAGTATGTTTAGTTGCATCTGTATTGGGGTGGGATGATTGATTACTAGAGGAAGTGTACTGAAAGGCTTTCATGCCTATTATCTGGTAGCTCAGCTGCAATATTACTGATATGTGCTGTATTCAATACGACTTGGTGTGTGGAGCTGGGTGGGTGTTTTAAACCCCACATGGTGTGTAGGGATGGTCGGAGATGGTGTGTAGAGGCTGGTGGGTAGGATACTGATTTTCTGTTACTGTATGCATACTGTATCTAAGATGGGCTAAGGCCCTAATTTCTACCTGAAACTGTATCTGAATGGGCTAAGGCCTAAATTGTACCTGAATCTGTAATGGGCTTAGGCCCTAGATTGCATTAGACTGATAACTGTTGTTTGACTGTATGCATGTCTTCTGTGGGGATTACACACTGAGTTTACGTAAACTCACCCCTTTGTATTTTATCTGTATAAGTAATCCCCAGACTTAGACGGGTCGGTGCGGTGGAGGACTCAACTGTGGCCACATGTCTATTGAACTGCTTTAATTTCATTTATGGTTTCTATTTCCTATTTTTGATGTAATTTGGGACTTTTGGATTGTTTGTCTTTATTTTGGATTTTAACTGTTTTCATGGACTTTTGAACTGAAAAACTCAATGGAAACCTGATTTTATTAAAAAACAACGTTTTCCTAAACGCGAACAGTTTTTTTTAAAATATCACGGTTTTAAAAGCTTCCGCTACGGAATATGTTTACAAACGAATCAATTAACGAGAAAATAATTTTGAAATTGACGAGAGACAAATAGAAGCTAAAAAATGGAAATGGTTTTAACTTGATGATTCGATTTCAAATCCTATTCCATGTGACATTGCCAGATTTGGCCATAACATCTAGGCCGGGTTTGGGGTGTTACAGAAAACTTCGAAAACAGATTTGGTAAGTACTTTTTTATAATAAAAACACAAGAAATAAAATAAAAGAATTTTATATTTATATGAATTCAAATTAGGGTACCTAATTTAATATTTGAAAAAATGTTTAAAAAATAATATTTTTTCTATTTATATGAGTTTAACTAATGTCGATTCATTTAAAGTTTAAAACTAAAGTTGACAAAAAAAGCCCGAGCTTGAAAGCTCACTCGTGTCAGTCCAAGCCCATAATGATTTGAGATTGAGCCCATAAAAGATCCGAGCTTGAGAAAATCTGAGCCCGAACCTGAGAAGGCTCAAGTCTACAAGAATCTGAGGCCAAGACTAATTTGACCCGAACCTGAGATAAATTTAACCTAAAGCCTGAATTTATAACTGAATTTATAATTTTATGATTTTAATTAAAATAAAAAAGATAATTATTTATTTTATGAAAGCTGTTTGATAAGCATTACAAATTTATATTAAAATTTTATTAGTAGCAAAAAGTAATTAATAATTAATATTAATGTCAAATTATAAAGTGAAATAATTTTTTCAAAATATTAATTGAATATAATATATTTTTAATACTATAATTACATAAAATAAATATATAAAATTAATAATTATTAAATATAAATTTGGTATCTGAATTTGTTCACTTCTCTTAAATTAGTACTTAAGAATTTTTTTTGGTCCCAATTCGTACTCAAACTTTTTTTCCGTAAACTAGTTTAGTATTTTTTTAACACTATTAAGTTTAGGGCAAGTGGTAGTACCAGACAACAACACGTGTTATTAGTGACATCATGATGATGTCATCATCTAAAAATTAAATTAAAAATTATTAGTAAATTTAAAATTATATACAAAAATAATAAAAATATATTGTCCGTTTCTTTTCTTTTCTTTCCCCATTCTCCTCATCTTCTTTTTTCTTTCTTCCTCCTTCAACTCTAGCCAGCACCTAGCCTACGCTGCCATGATTGGCGGCTTTTCTGGCCCAAAAGTGGCACATTTTGCTCTCCATTCCCTTTTTTGAATGCTCTGATTAGATTTCTTGGAAAATTTCCCAAAAGCCACAAGAATGTCTTCAACTTTTGAACTTCTCTAATGTTGATATGAAGATCTGACTGTTGAACCATCTTGTAACTTTGACCATGACTTCTCCTTGGTATGATGAACTTCTTCACAGCTCAGATCTCTCAAATGGGTTTCACTGCTCAAATCTCTCAAATGGATTGGCTGTTACAATCATTATTGTAACACCCCTAACCCATATCCATCGCTGGATTAAGATTATGGAGCATTACCGTACAACTTGAAACCTTTAAACATAATATCATTCAATAATTTAAAAAAATCATAAACCATTCATATACATGCATACTGTCTCTAAGTCGAGTCATCGAGGCCCTAAAAATGACTTAGAAGCAATTCAAGACCAATTTGAATCAATTTAGGAAATTAGGGAAAAAGTAGCAAAATTTAAAAAAAGGGGAAACACGACTGTGTGGCCAGGCCGTGTGCCTCACATGGCTGAGAGACACACCTATGTAACCTTCGAACTAGGGACACATTACCGTGTCCCAGCCCGTGTCCTTACCCGTATGATTCCAAATTTATCCATTTCTTGCTCAATTTCACTCCCTTATTGCATAGGTACCTACACATTTTCAAATACACATTTGGAAGGTGCAATTCAACTTCAAACATTCTCAAACATAATCATATACCTATTCTCAACTTGTAACCACAACACAATTATCTCTTTAAACATACATCCATTTCATTACAAAGATTAAGGTAACCTATAGCATACCATTTCATACTGTGACCTTTCAACATATTCAAATAACAAGTAGGAAATCACAAATTGATCAAGTTCATAACATGTCATAACATTTTACTCAAAAGCTAGGCATTTCAAATAACAATACATTGGTTCCTAGTACATGCCATATACCAAAACTGAGAAAATTAAGTCTACCAAGATTCCCGGATAGTGTGATTCCTAACATTGACCCGATCTTCTTAAACTTCAAAATGTGATATACAAAATGAAAAAAACATTAAAGGTAAGCTTAAATAAAGCTTTGTAAGTTCGTTTAGAGATTTCCATTATACGCAATTTATAGCGGTAATTACAACCACTTCAGTAGTTTAGTATACTCAGCGAGCATTGCTCGATTGAACTTTTCATCAGTATATTCGTAGCTTTCTACTCAGTTGAGCTTCACTCAGTATAATAGTAGAATTTGATCAATTTTACACCAGTCAGTATAATAGTAAAATTTACTCAGTAGAGTTCCATTCAGTATAACGATATGATTTGCTCGGTTGAGCTTCACTCAATATAACAATAAGATTTGGCTCGATAGAGCCTTTTTCCAGTATATGATACATGTATACTAACGACATATTAATAAGAATGTAAGCATTTAGGAGTATAATTAAACCTACGAACTTACTGGGCTGTTTTGCAGAAGATTCCAAAGTATAGGGACTATTCCACGGTTTTTCCTTTTCCATGATTATCAGCTCGTTCTTGATCTAACAATAATAAATTTCATTCCATTAATTAAAATAACATCATAATTTAATCCTTTCATGCAACTAAGTCCTTTTTGGCAAATTACCTATTTTCCCTTTAACTTTCCATCTTATTCAATTCAGTCCTTAAGCCCTAATCATGCAATTTGCGTATTCTTTTCCTAAACACCCATGATACCCAAATATTCTATAATTTCATATCAGTCCCTATTTGCAATAATTTCACCTCAATTACAAACAATTTTTCATTTAATCAAATTGGTCTCTAAGCATCAAAATCATCAAAAATCACTTTTCAAAATAATCTAATCTATCAACAAGGTTCCATATTTCATCAAAAGCTTCAAGAAACAACCTTATTCATCAATAAAAACTTTTATAACATTTAAAAGTTTCACAAATTAGTCCTCGATTTAGCTAGACTAAGTTAATACGAACTCAAAATCATAAAAATTACTAAAAACGGGCTTAAATACACTTACGAAATCAAAGCTTAAAGTTCAAAGTTGAAAACCCTAGTTTTTTCCTTTCTTTGCTGTGAAGATGATGAAGAGAAATGAAAATTTTCTTTATATTTTAGGTTTAATTTAATATATATACTAATGACAATTTTGTAAATACTTCAACTTTCTTAATTAAGCTTTAATAAATCATAATTAAGCCTAATTAATTCACTTTATTAAACATAATCTCATCAAATCCCACTAACTAAATTTCCATGGTTAAATTTCCTTTATAGCCCCTTTTAATTCAACTACTCAACCTTTGCAGTTTTTACAATTCAGTCATTTTTAATTATTAAGCTATCCAAACAATAAAATTTCTCAACCAAATTTTAATATGAATCTATAGAACTCATAATATAATAATTTGAATAATATCTACATAGTATTTAATTAGAATGATGATCTCAAAACCACTGTTTTCGACTCCACTAAAAATCGAGCTGGTTTAATGGTGGTCGGTATTTGGCCTTTCGCCAAATCATTTTTTGCAGTCATGGGGTTTTACGGTCTTGGTATTATGAAGGATTAAAGGGTTGGTTGATGAGGGTTAGGATTTGATGGTCATGAGCACTGGCTTTCCAGGCTTGGGGAGTATTTAAGTAAGTTATCTTACTAATGCAATTTGATGCTTCCTGCATTGAAGATCAACTAGTCGTCCTTCAAAGCCCTTTCTTGATACACTCTTTCTTAGTCCCTTTGCCTTCTCCTTTTCATTGCCATATCTTATTTATGTTAAAACCATAAAAACAAGATTTAATATAACCTAAAAGTTGTAAACTAGGATCTGTCATGTCAAAACATCAAGAACAAATCAAGAATAAAACTAGATGCGGAAGCGTACCTGAATCCATTAATTCCTTGATATTTTTGGATCTTACGATTTTGATCTTCCAAATTAGCACACAAGAAATTCAAAGAATATTTCTCTCTCTTTCCTAAAGATGAGATAATATAAAAGCTATCTTATGTGTAATTTGGGGACCATAACCCTAATATATAACTTTTTCACATTAACCTTAATTTCTAATTAACCCATCATTTATTAGAAATTAGTTACTAAAATATCTACATATATTTGGCCCATACTTTATTAATAACTAAAGCCCAATAAAACTTAACCAAATTAGATCACTTTTAATTGGAGCTAACCTTTTATGATAGTAAATAATAACATGTAATTACTTTTATTATATATGTGAAGACCATATTTTACAACAATCTCCCACTTTAACCATATATATATACTAATTACTCTATAATTACATGTCAGTATATAACCTTATGAGCTCAAAAACTTTACTATCATATCTGAAAGGTATTCTGAACAATCTCGTCCATTAATTATGTTAACATAGAACCAATGTGACTTCCGTTACATACACCATAACTAAATCCATCCCTGATCATGTATATTAACACAACTAAATGACATAGAACAAGTATGGATGTGTAGCATGGAAATTACAAGTAATATGATCTAAACATGTCTATTTCGAACTGGTCCTCCTTAGCCTTAATAAGATAAAATTTTATTAAAATCAAACTGTGAATAAACTAAATAAATTTTATTTCTGCAGAAAGTAAACTTAATATCTATAAACTAAAATAACTAATAATGTGCCTATAACGTAAAAGCATTTAAAATTAAAAACTCCCACTAAAACCAAATATCCTCAAATGACATTACACCCATATGAGCAGTGTGCTCATAAAAACCTTGGGTGTAGTCCCTTAATAAGTGAGTCCACAATCATGAAGTTTGTCCCAATATGATTTTAGACACCTAACCACTGTAAGCTTTTACTTTAACAACCAAGAACTTAAATTTTATGTGTTTTGACTTTGATGTACTCCTGTTGTTATTGGAATAAATGACTTCCAATTATTGTCACAAATTACACCCTAGTGACAAAGTCTTGCATCAATATTCCATCAAAATTAAAGTCTGTATACCTGATGATCTCTACCTTACAGACTTCCGATATGTGAGCGTGTAATCTTTTGTTCTCTGAAAATTTATTATAACTCTCTTGACTACCATCTAATGGTCCATATCAGGGTTGTTTAAATATCTGCCTAGCATCCTAAAAATGTACGCAATATTCGAATGTGTAAAAACCTGACCATACATTAGACTTTACACTACTAAAATGTAAGGTATCTTATGCATTTCTGTAATCTCAAAATCATTCTTAAGGTATTGATTGAGACTATACTTACTCCCACTAAACTTGTGGTATATACAATTATAGACTAAATTCATCTTTAAACTGAATGAGATATCATTTGTTAAATTTGTAATATTATTGACGAGAAGTTTGCTTAAGCCCATAGATGGAGTTTTTTAATTTGCAAATAATTAACTTTGCATCATCAGATGCAAAGTTTTCTAGTTGCACCATATAAATGCATAATCAATGTTAGCATTGAGAAACCGTTAACTTAACATTCATTTGATGCAACTTAAGATCAAAGTATTCCGCTAAAGCCATATAAATGCATAATCAATGTTACCATTGAGAAACTATTAACTTAACATTCATCTGATGCAACTTAAGATCAAAGTATTCCACTAAAGCCATTATAACCCTTTTTCTAGTGGACCTTCTTAATGACATTCGTTCTTGAGGTTGTTGAGTTTGTTCTTCTAGAATAATTACCTCATCTTGAATAAGGAGTTGTTCAACATTGTCTTATTGAGGTTCTAGATTCATTTCTTGATCAACGATAAGTATGAGAACCTGAACATCATCAAATGTGATAGTAGAAGCTGAGTTAGAATCCAATTCTTCCTCAAAAGTAATGTCTCTAACCTTATTTCTCCATCTAAACTCAAAATCCTCAAAAAATATTACAGTTCTCATCTAAAAAATATTCCTAATTGTGGGGTCATAAAACTCATAGCCATTATATCACTCAGAATAGCCAATAAAGTAGTTGTTCACTATTTTTGGAGTCCCTTTTATTTTCATGTAGCCTATAAGGCCTTGCCTCAATTGAAAATCCCCAAATGTGAAAGTGCTTTAGACTAAGCTTTCAACCTGTCCAAAGCTCATAAGGTGCTTTTGCAATTGCTTTAGTGGGTATTCCATTTAGAATGTAAGTTGTTGTCTTTAGAGGCACTAGCCAAATGGTCACTTTTAGACTTATCATGTTTCAACCTTTCTTCCTCTTGCGCACAATGAGAAATGGGCTTGTTTAGAAACCATTTCTTCTTTTTACAATTGTAACTAATTTTAAAGTGGTCAAACTGTGCAGGAAACGATACCAAAACCATAAGAACAAACAATTCCTCAGAAAGTTCGATCTTAAATGCCTTAAGTCTTGAAGCAACATGAGATATCTCCATAATGTACTCCCTTACATTTCCTTGACCCTTATAATTCATAGCCATCAAAGAAGTCAGAAGTGATGTCATATCAATTTTATTGTTTTTAGCAATACGTTTATCAAATTCGTCAAGGAAAACCTTGGCCTGAGTAATCTCTTCAGATTCGTGCCCCTAAAGGCTTCTAGAATTTTGTGATTCATGATCATTAGACTCATGCGATTTGAACGATCTCACATCTCAAAATCCTTTTTAGCATCAGGGGTGCTTTCCATAGTGAGAGGTGCGGTTTGTTCTTCCCTTAGTGTAAGGTCTATGTCTATACAACCAAGCACTATAAGTAAGTGTGTTTTCCATTCCTTGAAATTGATCCCATTAAGCATGAGTATAGAATTCATGTTAACAGATATTGTGTCAGCAGAAGTTGAACTAATTGAATATGGAAAAATAAATAAAAACAAGCTCACATCAATATTCATAAGTAAACAATAAATTTAAGATAATGACTAATCTCATCTCAAGATACCAAATACAACATTAATATCAAGTTTTTTAGACATTAATATTAACAGTAAGTGGTGCTCTTGTTGTAGCAATCAAACATTGAAAATAAATTATGTTAAACAATGAATTAATCTTTGGAATAACATACTGCTCACATAAAGTACATTATAATTGTCACACATTTAACACAACAAATGTCGTTGAAATTCTACTAAATATTAACTTACCTTTGAGTCAATTAATAAATGCATGAATTAAAAAAATATATAATCATCTTGATATTTTAAATAAACTAATCTATGCAAAAGAGGACACTTTGGTGGCATCTTGTTTCAACTAATCTATTTAAAATATTAGACATCCTTAATTAAATCACAAAGCCAGAATTTGAATTTATTTGTTTCAAAATATTTCAAATTTAAACCAAAATAATTTGAATAAAGGTAAATCTAATGTCAAGATGGACAAAACACTAACTTGTAAGTGATATCTTGGTGTAGCAATCAAGCATTGATAATAATAACATGTCGAACAATAAATCTTCCTTTGGGCCGATTTATTGCTCACATGTAAAACTAAATAATCGTCACATGCTTATTACCACCGTTGCACATGTATTTTTTTTTTAATATTAACCTTTCTTTGGACCGATCAATATTAACATACCTTAAGTTACATGCACATAGCTTTTTATATTTTAAAACAAAATAATTTCAATATCCGATGTCACTTTGACAACTTATTATTTCAATTAAGTTATTTTAATATATAAATATATAAATATAATATTCAAACTTTAAAATTACCCAATAGTTAAAGGTCAAAACTAAAATTTTTAATTGCACTACAGTTTTTGAAATAACCTATGTAAATCCAAAATGTATTTATGATTAAATAGAGATTCACATGAATACTTGAAAAATATTTTCAAGTCAGTAATTCTAAAAAACAAAATCATAATAGTTGGCATATCCCACAATTCATACAATGAACTATATTATCATAATTTAATCAAATATCTGGAACTATAAAATGCCAAAACCTAGTATTATAGAACCAAACTTAAAACTAAATTATTTAAACATATATGATTAACATGAGTTTACATCAAAACACCTATCAAACCAATTCGACCAAAGTTTATAATCGTACCGTTAAAATAAAATCTCAGTTCATGCAAAAATAAAATCATGCATTACTCTATCATATTCATTGATATTTATATGCATATAATAAAAATATTATCGACTTACTTTGCATCTACACATAACTTTAAAAGTGCATTTATAATTAAGTAGATTAACATAAAGAACTTTTATATGCATGAACACTTAAAAAAATTTCGTAACCACCAAATATATATAACTGTATATATATATTTCTTAATAGAATTTTATCTCAAAAATATATCAAAATATAAAAAATTTCCAGGTTCAACACTCCTTAATAAATAAGGATAACATAAACCAGACCAGAGACACCAACCCTAAAACCTTGACAAAAAGATAGATAAAGGTAAAATTGCCAGCCAGAAAAAACATTAAAAGGCAAAGATAAAACATAAGCAATAATAGGAAAATAAAAATTCACGGGCAACGAGGGATTTATTTAGTTAATGAGTTAAATTGTCTTAATGATAAGACACCTTGAGAAGCGCAACAATGACCTATCAACAGGGCTACCAAGAAACCCAAAAAAGTATCCAGGCCCCTGACAAAGGGTTGAATAATTAATCTGTATCTTAATTTTGTAATTTCAAAACATCACCGCTACCTAATTTCTATTTCAAACTCTAAAATTTTTAATATAAATCCAAAATATTTAATATGTATAATCAAAATATCAAATTCATAAAATCTAAAAAATAAATCAATCAAAAAATAATAAAAAATCAATTTATTCTTAATGATTCGACATGAGTATGATGACGCTCGGATGCCACTTGTGTAACAACCCTTACCTGTATTCAACGCCAAAATAGGGTACGAGGCATTACCGAAATTACATCACAAACAATCATGCAATTCTGAGTCATAAATTTTGCGTCCAAATTAAAACCATTTACATTTAATCATAAAGTCCCTAATACAAGCCTACGAGGCCTAAAACATGCTTTGGAAATGGTTCGGGATTAAACTGAGCACTTAGGAAATTTTTACAAAACTTAGAAAATTTTTGCTATGAACAAGGGTCACACGCCCGTGTGGCTTGGGACACACCCGTGTGGCTTGGGACACACCCGTGTGGGCAGGTCGTGGTCACACACGCCCGGGTCCCTAACCCTTGTAACTCTTTGTTTTGCAATGCATGAACAAATTGATGTCACACGGCCAAGTCACACGCCCATATGCCAGGCCGTGTGATAAATTATATTTTCATAAAATAGGTCAAACTTTACACGGTTGCGACACACGCCTGTGCCTGAGGCATTTTCCCTCACACGGCTGAGACACACGTCCATGTCTCTGCCCATGTGCTCAATTCTGATCATTCTATTTCTCAAAATTAAGGTGCAGAGGACACACGACCATAACACATGCACATGGGGCAGACCGTGTGTCACACATAGCCTAGACACACGCTCGTGTGTCTACCCGTGTGGACAAAATAAAGGCTATTTACCAAGCCATTTGTCACCCTCTTTTGCACTTACACACACACAAGTTCAAAGCATAATCCATGGCATGTTTAAGCAACCAAAATATTCATAAAGAAGGCTAAATCATATCATTCATTACCAACACTTAACATATTTACTATAGCATAATTTACCAAATCAATTCATACCAAACTCACATTCACAAGTATCAACATGAATACTTTCATCATGCATAATTCTACTTAGGTTTCCTAGCACACCCAAGGACCCACCTCATCCATTTCATAACAAGTCATTTAACCATAATAAACATATAGAAACCCATTACAAAACACAAAAACAAGAAGGCATTAACACATATACTTATCTAAATAGGCTTACAACCATTTTAGCCAAAATAAGCCAATTACATGGCTAAATACCAAATCACCTTAAACAAATATAAGCCAATACATTTGGCCAAATCAAATGACACATACAACAAAATGACCAAGTCCCTATACATGCCATACTTTAAAAATGTTTTAAAATCATCGGTACCCAAAGGACAGTTTGATAGTGTGATGCGACTTTTGACGATCTCCAATCCCGAGCTAGCTTGGTGACACTATGAAACATTGAAAATAAAATGGAGTAAGCTATATAGCTTAGTAAGCTCGTATGAAGAAATAAGAAACCTTATCATACATTAATCATGCAAGTAATATAACATAAGATGACATTATTTACCATAATCTCATGATCATAATTCACTTCCATCATAACTTACCTTGAAATCGTCATTTCACAAGTTAATAATCATAAGCTTCGAGTACATACCTGTACCATCTCGTAACAAATTTACACTTATTCTCATCTTTGACATACTCGTGAACCACTCGAAATAATAATGTCAGATACTTGGGAATTTTGCACACTAAGTGCCACATAAGTAGCCAATGCTATAATGCCCCAAAATCCTAAGCATTTATTTTTGTATGTTTGTGACACAACTGTATGTCTGCTTCAGTGGTTAAGTGTCCTGGGAAGAGTTTGAGAAGTCTTGGGTTCAAGCCTTGGCTTATGCAAAAGTTTTGTTTTTAATGAATAAACCCTATCTCTAGTCAGTAGGCTTTTTAAATAAATGGGGGTAAAACATGTTAGAAAAGGCCTACTGGTCTAGGGGATACGTGGCGTGTTGTTGTCCATGAGGTATGAGGTTCGAGTCTTACTTTGAGTAGTGTGAGCGTTTTATTTTGCGGTTGGCCATAGGAGAGTTGTAGTTTGACCGAAACTTGAGTGTTTGAAGAGTGTAGGGAGTTGTGGTAGACTTTCAAGAGGTTGTTGGGGAGGAATTTCGGTTGTTAAGGGATATGGATAAGTGAGGATTTGGTTGAGTGATCTTAGGAGTGATTTGGGTAGAAAAATAGGGGAATTTGAAGGTAGTGGAAGAGTGTGTGTCAAATTAGAACTCTGCCTCTTAGATTTTTGCTTTTGGGTTAGCATTCTTCTCTGTATTTTCAATTTTGAGTGATTATTTCCTCTTTTCTTGGGACTGAATATAGCAAAAGACCATTCGGGTATCTCATTTTTCTGCTTTTTGCAACTTTATTCTCCCTTTTTGTTCATTGGCTGAATGCTCTCTGTCTCTCTCTCTCAATTCATTTGGGTCTAACCAATCCCTCTCTTTTACGTTTTGTTGTTTTGATTGGTTCTTATTGCTTTTCTCCCTCTCTCAAATCGGTTGTGCGTTAGGCCAAATACCCTTCTCCTCCTTTTGCTATTCTTTCAAATTTCAACAATTCCCTCTCCTTGCATCTTGGGGCTTTGGCCGAACACGTCTTCTTCTCTCTCCCTCTACCTTTTCGGTTTTAGCAAGTTTCTCCCTTGTCATTGTGGTGTTCTTATGACTACCGAATGCTTGGCTTATAGCTAAACCCTACCTCTGTCGCCATCTTTGTTCAGGCTCCCGGTTGTTCTCTTTCTCTTTCTTTTTCTCTCTGCCATAATAGTTTTCCATGTAACATCTTTTTTTCTCTGCCGATTACTGCTAGGGGTGCGATTGTTCCATTTTGTGCCTCAATTTAGGTGTGTGCTTTTGGGTTTAGGCCGATCACTTCTATCTCCCATACTTAGTTTACGCCTTCGGTAAGTTGATATACACTTGGATCAAACTACTTGCGTGTATGGTAATAGTTAACAAGTTTTGGTTGGAGTGCAGATAATCTTTAAGGGTTGTAATCAATCTCTTGCGAAGGTTTAAGTGTGCATGCCTCAATCGATCGATCAAGGCGAGTGATAGGTAATCTCTTGGATAAGTGTTTTGGCTAGGGTTCTTTTTCAACTTGATTGGTAGGCAATTAACCGAAGTTTCTGATTGAAAATAGGTTTGGAGTGCTCGTGGGCTAGTTGCGCACTTTTGCAATCAAGGTGTGTAACCACAATCCCAACTTTGAAAATCGGCAAAAGCCAGAATAAGTAAACGATGACGCTACATGGGCGTGCGTTCGCTCGTGTGGTAGTCCATGTGCCTAAACATGAGCGTAAGGTCGTCAAGGCTAACCATGAGCGATTTCATGGGCTGAGGTCGTCTTGGGCCATTTCGGGCCGAACTGAGTCGTGTGGGCCCCACGGGTATATGGGCCCCACACAGGTAAACTGCACAGACCTGTGTAGAATATTGGGCCAGGTTCGGTAATCCGCACAGCTAAGGCCATTACTAGGCTATGTGGGCCACAAGGGCATGTGGGCCTACATGAGGCCGTAATATGGGCCGTGGGCCCATTTTCACTATTTGACTGTTAAGGTTACATGGGTCGCCCGAGACGACTATGGACCTACTGTTAGGTCAGTAAGTTACCTAGACCCTATTTGATAAAATGATTGTTTTGCCCCTATGTGATGTATGACGATATTTTAGCATGCTATGATAACTGCATTGAGTATATGCGTAATATTATGATATGACATGACATGTTGCATGATTTATTGCATGGGGATGTGTTTATTGTGATTGGAGGAAGTGTACTGTACTGGTAGCTCTGCTGCAAATACTGTTAAGTGCAACCGGTACTATTTGGAGTGTAGGGATGGGTGGGTTGATTATATCCCCACATAGAATATAGGGTTGGATGGAGATGGAGTGTAGAGGCTGGTTGGGTAGGATTTTCTAATTGCATATCTGTCATCGCTATCATGGATCAAATGGGCTTAGGCCCAAACCGACATCGACATCAGAATGGGCTAAGGCCCCAACTAAAATCGAATCAGATCGCAATGGGCTTAGGCCCAGATTGTATTTGCTCACTGTATGATTGTTTGATTGTTGATAAGGAATTACGCACTGAGTTTTCGTAAACTCACTCTTCTGATAATCTCTACAGGTAATCCCCAGTCATAGCCGAATCGGTGTTGCGAGGGACTCAAAGGTGGCCACACAACCGCACATGCTTCCATATTTTTTTTTAAATTATAAGTAATTTATTTTGGGTATTTTTATTATAATAAGGCCTCTTTGTATTTTATTTTTAATTTGGGGATTTTTTTTTACTTTCTTTGATTTATAACTACTAGCAGTAGGAAAAAGACATGGTTTTCAAAAAGATAAATGTTTTTCAAAGACACCACGAATACGAAACCTGTTTTAAAGAGCTTCTGCTGTAATAATGTTTTACAGCATTTATAATAAAGACGTTTTAATATGACTAACTTTTTGAAAAATAGCTCACATTTTGAAAATTATCAAACGTATTAAAATCGATCTTAAGATCACACAAAGAGGTTAAGTAAAGAATGGGTTTTTCAATGATATCACACTTTACGAAAAACACTTCAATGTGACATTGACAGATTCAACCATAACGTTCGGGTCGGGTTTGGGGTGTTACAAATGCTACCTCAATCTCATATCACATAATTGTTCGTTCTCGAGCTAATTAATGGGCCTGCTCACACAAGTTGTCAGTCAAGACGTAGCTACTCGGTGCTACTCAAATAAGCTGTCAAGTAACCGCAACATATGCCGGTATACTTAGCCACCGGTAGGACGTATGAGACCAACACCTGGATCACATAATCACATAACACGTGGTAACCCTAATGACATGTCACTTGTGTCCTAATCTATTCCTAAGGTTCAAATGGGATTTCTTGCTTATCGAACCGTCGTCGAATTCGTCCGTAGAGTTAAAATCGTCCACACAATCAATCATATAGTTCATGCAATAGTAAAGCATTTAAATACAATTATATTAAAGCTTATTTAAGATACGAACTTACCTCGATTACAAAAATGACCAAAGGGAGCTATTCATCAATTATTTTGTTTTTCCTTCGATCTTGACTCGAACTTCGTTTTTCTTGATCTATAATACCAAATCTAACTTATTTAATTATCACATTGTTCAATTCAACCCCAAAACACACAATGCTAGAATTTACATTTTTGCCCCCAACTTTTCAACATTTTACATTTTAGTTCCTAGGCTCATAAAATGAATTTCATTCAATTTCATCACAACCCAAGCCTAGCCGAACCTTACTGGTACTCATAACAGCCCACATTTTTCATTTATTTACACTTTTCTACACATGTTATAGACTTTTACAAATAAGTCCCTATTTAACATTTTTATCGAAAATCACTTTGTAAAAGTCGTTTAACACACAATAAACATGCATATTCTACCATTAAACATCAAAATACACACATATTCAACATTGGTAAAATTTTTAGACTTTAATCCTTCTTCAAAAATGGGGCAAGAACGAGCTTACAATCGAGCTTGAAAGTGGCCAATATAACAGCCCAATTTAGACCCTAGTTAGAACAGTGGTTTTGGGACCACAAATTCGAGTTAGAAAAATATTTTAATATTATTTTCTGTATTTACAGCATGATATATGATATGTGTGAAAATTTCGTGTGAAAATTTTATCGTTTGTGTGCTTGATTTTATAAAAGGACTTAATCGAATAAAATGCAAAAGTTGTGTTTTAATTGAATAAGTGCTGAATTGGTATGTATTAATAAATGTGAGGTCCTTATGATGTAAATAGACCATGGTTTTAATGAATGGACATAGATGGACATGAGATAGTGGAATTTTAATGTTATTACTAAGGTTAAATTAGTAATTAATGAAATAAAGGTTAATAAAATAAAACCAAAAAAATTTGTGTCCATCTTTCCCCATTTCTTCCACTGAAAATGCATGTTAGAGAAGCCATTAATAGGGTTTGAGCATTCGGCCATGGTTAAGCTTAATTAAGGTATATGTTTAGCTCAATTTTTTATAATTTTTATGTTTTTGAGGTCGTTACTTCGAGTACTAGCTAACCCATGCCTCAATTTCTGAAAGTGTTGATGATTTTGAAAGTTTCCATTGATGAGTTCATGTGTTTTTGAATGTTTGATGATGAATTATTAAAGCTTGATGATAGATATCTATATTTTGTAAAGTGATTTTTAGTGAAATTTCATAAAAGGACTAATTTGTGAAAAGTGTTAAATGTGTGGTTAAATTATGAAATAAATTAAATAGATGGGCTTATATGAACTAAGGGAATATTCAGCCAAGCATGTGTATAAGGAAATTTTGTGAATTTTTTTTGTATTTATGAAATAAGGACTAAAATGAATAAATGTGTAACTTTAGCGGATAAAGTGAAAAAGAGCTCAAATATGTGTTTGTGGATGAAATTGAATGTGTTGATGAATAAGAGGGTTAATTTTGAATGTATTTAGATCAGGAAAAGAGGAAATCAGATTTGGATCAGGGTAAATCAAAAGTTGTCGATTAGTTATTTCGATCCGTTCGTCTCCGTACGAGGTAAGTTCATATACAGGTAAATGTATTTGAATTGATTTATTCATGCTTTTATGATACTGAATGTAATGAATAGCTATGGAAGATGAATATGTGAAATTGGGAAAACATCGATCGATTTATGGTGTCCGAAAGCCTCGCACGAACCATAGGAATAACTAGATTACATATGTCATGACATAGGATTCCGATATGTGATTTCGTGTAAGACCACGTCTGGGACATTGGCATCGATTTGAGATTTACGTGTAAGAGCATGTCTGGGACATGGCATCGTATATGATTTCGTGTAAGACCTTATTTGGGACAGTGGCATCGATATTTGACAACATGTAATACCACGTTTGGGATGTTGGCATTGTACGAGTTTACAAGCTATCCGAGTATCCTTATCAATTCCGAACGGTTCAACGGTGTGAATGAGTATCCGATTCAGGTACATATGAAATGTATATGTTATTTAAGAATGAAAGGTGAGTATGCGTATAAATAATGACACGTGAATTTCATAAGAATGAATGGTGGTTAAATGCAAGTGTATTAAGAACAAATGAGTTAGATGTGAATTATGAAACTTGTGTATGAAATTTGCTATGGATTCCATGTATAAATTGGCTTATATTTATCTTATGTGTTAAGTTTATTTGTATATGGCTTACTAAGCTTTTGAAAGCTTACTTTGTGTGTGTTTTTCATTGTTTTATAGAGTATCGAAGCTACTGTGAGCTTGGGGATCGTCAAGGATCATCGTCACATTATCGAACGTTATTTTGGTACTTTTGAAGTTGTAAATGTTAATATATGGCATGTATAGGCTAGTGATGTTATGATATGTGTTATGTGTATTTATTGCCATGTAATATTGGTATGATTTAGTTCATGAAATTGGTATGCTTTGATATGAAAGTGAGTATGAAATTGATTGGTGATATTATGGATTGAATTATGCATGTTTAGGTATGGTTTTGGTTAATATTTGGTCATGAATTATGCTTTGGTTGATGCTTGTAAAGATGACCCTTTTTGGGTGGCATGCTGGTCTTGCAAATAGCCTTTTTTTGTCCACACGGGTAGAGACACGGGCGTGTGTCTCAGTCGTGTGCGACACACGGTCATATTATACTGCTGTGTGTCCCCTGAGGTACCCTACAATTTAAAGTTAGTATACCCTACAGTTTTGACACACCCTAGACACATGGGCATGTGTTTTGGTCGTCTGTGGCACACGGGCTGGTACATGGACGTGTGGTCGGCCGTGTGACCCAAGTCAGTAACCTCCCTAATTTTCCCACGGCCATGGCACACTGGCTTGTCCTCGGCCGTGTGGTGCAAGTCAATATGTATGCCCTATTTTTACACGATCTGTGACACGAGCGTGTCTAGTAGCCGTGTGAGGCACACGGCCTGTTCACACGGGCTTGTGACCCTTACATTTTTGAAATTTTTTTATGTTTCTCAAAAGCTTTTGAATGTTACTAGTTTAGTCCCGAACCCCTTCTAAGCTTGTTTTAAGGTCTCTAGAGCCTTATAAGGGACATTGTGAATGTTTGGAATGAATTTCATTCATGAATGTTTAATAATATGTAAATGAGGTGTGTTATCAGGTAATGCCTCGTAACCCTATTCCGGCGATGAATACGGGTTAGGGGTGTTACAGCCAAAACCCTAGCTATGGACTCCCTTGAATTTTCGGCATAGGAGGATGAAATTTGGAAGATGAACATCTTTTTATTTGATTTATTTTGTCTTTATTTACCAAATGACAAAAATACCCTTTACTTAAAACTTTGAAAATTTATCTAACCATGTCTATTTTTGTCCATACTAATGGTATAATTACCATTTAAAGACATCTAATTTAAGAATTCATAGCAATTAGGTGCCTTTAACATAGAGAACTGAAGTTTTGCACCTATCGCAATTTAGTCCTTCTAACCAAATTGGACACTCAAACGATAAAATTCCTTAACGAAATTTTCACACAATCATTCAATCATATTGTAGGCCTTAAAGAAATAATAAAATAAATATTTCTACTTCGGATTTGTGGTCCTGAAACCACTGTTCCGATTTGACCCAAAAATGGGCTGTTGCAACTTGTTAAAATCGTAAAAACAAGATCTGATATAAACTAAAAGTTGTAAACCAAGATCAGTCATGTCAAAGGCCAAGAACAAATCAAGAATAAAACCAGATGCAGAAGCGTACTTGAATCCATCGATTCCTTGATATTTTTGGATCTTACAATTTGATTTTCCAAATTAGCACACAAGAAATTTAGAGAATATTTTTTCTCCCTCACCTAAAGATAATATATTAAGATAAGATATTAGAAAAGTTATCTTATGTGTAATTTGGGGACCATAACCCTAATATATAAAATTTGCACATTAACCCTAATTTCTAACTAGCCCATAATAAATTAGAAATTAGTTACTAGAGTATCTACACATATTTGGCCCATACTTTATTAATAACTAAAGCCCAATAAAACTTAACCAAATTACATCATTTTTAATTTGGGTTAACCTTTTATGCTGCTTGCGTCGAAGGTCAAATAGTCGTCCCTCAAAGTCCCTTCTCAAGACATTCTTTCTTAGTCCCTTTTCCTTTTCCTTTTCGATGTCATCTCTTATTTTCCCTTAGATTTCACTTCCTCTATCAAATCAAAGTGCGATTATTCAACATCAATAAAGACAGTAAGCCAATGAAAGGAAGAATGCAAACAAAATTGTTGTAGATTTGGTTTTTTTTTCCACAATTTCAAATTTGAGTTTTTGTTTGGTTTTGTTTCTTGATATTCTAATTGTTTTTTTTTTTTGAATATCCATTTCAAGTATTCATTTAATTATTTTATTAATTTGCATGTTTGTCTGTTATCTTGAATAAAGGGTTACTGGGTTATTGATGAATGTTCTTCTTTTTTCTTCAAACTTATTTGCAAAATCTCATAAAGTCGAAGAACATGCTCTCCTTTAACATGAAAAAGAAACCTTTGGAGGAAATAAAATCGATAAAAATCCAAGTTAAACACATCCAACTCAAATAGAAACCAATTAATAAAAGCTTCGAAAAAGAATTTTATTTAGAAAATCTGAGATATTTAGAAATAGACAAAGAAATAAAGCCGGAGATGAAAGACAATGCACGCAAAGGGAAAAGGAACAAATTTATGGAGATATTCAAAAAATCTGAGAATTTTTTTAATTTATCATTTATATATATTTATATTTTTAATTTAAAAAAAACTAAATTATGATATTTAAATTTTTTATTGATATTTAACATATATTTTTAATTATGGCATCATCATGATGTCATTAATGACACATGTTGTCTACTGCCACCTGTCCTAGACTTAATGGTATTAAAAAAAGTACCAAACTAGTTGACGGAAAAGAATTCGAATACCAATTTGGGACAAGGAAACTCTTAAGTACCAATCTGGGAGAATTGGACAAATTCAAGTACCAATTTTATATTTAACCCTATTCCTTCCTCAACAAGGACACGTGGCAGAGTGCTTGATGAAAGCCTAAAAAGAGGCCTATAGATGGCCCTCTATTGAATACCATTCATGGTGACTCTTCGGTGAATTATGTTTGACCAACCACCCACTTTTGGCTTCCATCAAGCCACCTATTTTTGGCCACTCGCTCTTGGCCTCTAAGGGGGACCACTGAAGAAGCACCAAGGTATAACAACCTCACGCAACCTTAGCAACAAAAATGTTAGAGTAGGCCTGACAACACTATGCTTGACGATCATTGAATGCAACATACTTGCCACTTAGCTGACAACATAAGCAACCTACCATCCATACTGTCGATGATATGGAACTACCAAACAAGGAGAACCTCCCCTATATATACCCCCACATACAAAAAACCAAGGATATTTTATTTCTTCCTCCTCAACCACGCTCCTCAGTGACTTAACATTCTCCAACCTGCTCCTCCTCTTTTTTCCATCATTTTCTTTCTTTCTTTGCCTCTAACTCCAGTTTTTCACTTATCACAGGTGAACTGACCTCCTTACGATTACCACTTCCTTTTTCTTGTCTCTTCATTTATCATCTGTATCAACAATTGGTGTGGTGGCATCGATTGAAACCATGACTCCTTTTTCCACTAGCAACCACGCAAACTCTACAAACCTAGACACTAAAAAACCTTCAACCCAAGCACAAACACAAACCCAACCACCCTTATAAGTCACTCTACAACCACCTATTAATCCTGACTAGACTACCCAACACCATTCTCAACCTTCACCAGGCCCCTTCTCTTCTCTCTCTAGAGACACGCACACTTATCCACCTTATTATCCATACCTACCCCTACCTTGGTGGTATGCTCAAACTCCTCAGCGCAATGCCACCATTCCTCACATGGATCAAACATCCCAACAACTAAACCCTAGTTCTTAGCAATAGTTTATTGAGATGCATGACAATCACTAAACTAACTAAAATCACAACAAAGGCAAGCGCACCTATCGAATAGTAGTATAGCTATGGTCAGTCGGGAATATCGAATATTAATAGGACTAAAAGTACTAGTAAATACTATCTTTTTATTATCTAGCCGATAAATTGAAAGAATTATTTTTAATTTAAAATTAACTAAACTAATTACTAAGAACGCAACAGAGAGTGAATTGGGAAAATATTTGAAGAAAACCAATAGGATAGACAATACCCAGGAAAGAATCCACCTAGACTTCACTTATTATTCCGAATCTGAATTAAATTATTTATTCACTTGTGTCTTGATTCATAGAAATCCCTAAATTATGTTAATATCTCTTTCGAGAGTAAGAACAACTGACTCTAGGTTGATTAATTGAAATCTCTTTCTAATTAAAACTCCTATTGTCACATTAACTCGGTCTATGAATTCACCTATTAGATTTGACTCTAATCTGGTAGATTTGTGTCATCCTATTTCACGGATTGCATGCAACTCCACTCAATTATGCTAGATCTACTCTTAAACAGAGACTTTTGCTCTACTAAAATATGCACATTCCGAAAAATATTAAAGCAAGAAATAAGCATACATAATTGAGAATAAGAATCAAGTATTTATCATATAATTCAGAAAATCAAATAATAATATCCATCATAAGTTTAATCTTCCCTAGGTATCTAGGGAATTTAGTTCATAATTTGGGATGGAAACATCTCAAAATTAGAATAACAACAAGACATAAGAAACCCAATAAAACTTCGAAGGAAATTTGAATAGAGATCTTCAATCTTGAAGGGGATCTGCTTCAGAGTTGATTCCGACAGTGTTTTTTGAGTGATTTCTTTGTTCTACTCTGGATGTCCCTTTATTCCTCTTCTAATATGTATTTATAAACTTTAGAATGCTCAGAAACCCTAAAAATTGGGTTTTTTCGCGTAAAAGAGAAGCAGGGTTCAAAATCGACATGGGTTGACACATGGGTGTCTGGCCAGCCTATGTGGCTCACACGGGCGTGTGCTCAGCCCATGTGGAGTGCCCAGGCCGTGTGGTTCTTGAAAACAACTCTTTTTGTTTGATTTTGGCCTACTTTTTGCTCATTTCACTTCCCTATGCTCATTTAAGTATAGAAACATAAATTTAAAGGATTAAGAGCATCAAATTCACTAATTCACATAATAAATCATCCAAAAACATGCCCAGCATGGGATTAAAACATGTTACTTTTATGGTTTATCAAATATCCTCACACTTATGCGTCCTCAAGCAAAATCCTCAACTCACAATTAAAATTAAACTTTCTCCACTCATAATTCTCATCAATAATGTTTTGTCATAATTCACAAATAATCATACATTGATAATTCAAATAAAAGAGCATTAAAGATTCAAACATTCCAAGTCGAGCATTTTTAAATCATGAAAACATAGGTATTTCCCCTTATCTAAGTTGTTACCTTTAATTCAAAACTGACAAGAATTGACATCCTCACTAAAGATGCACTCAAATGACTCAAAGTGTTTAAGGTTCAAAAATAAGCACTCAATAGTCAAACATGGAAAGGCATTACCATAGGTTTGTATGAAAATTAAATCTCCACCACTATAAAATGAGATGATACACAAATCAAAAGGTCTTTAAGAGGTTGTAATGGGGCTTAGGTTAAAGGTGTGGATAAAGGCTGAAAAAGAGGGTTAGAATCGAGATCGAATTGATAAATTACCAAACTAGAAAAATAACAAATGCTGAATTACAAATAATTACATCAATAGAAACTAGTCAAGAATAACACGAGCTTCTTCTTAAAATATGAATTTAACTATTCAAGCTCAATTAACAAAGAACTAAGTAACTATATATTTATTTTTTTGATGATTTTTTTAATAAGTAAATAAGAAGAAATAATTCAGCAACTTAATCAAAAGTCTTAATCAGACAATTAACCAAATCAAATCTCGATAAAAATGGAGTCAATAAAATGGGAAAAATTCTCATGAACGAAGAATGAGTTATGGGTTATCATTAATGGGTAAATCAAGAAACGGTGTGTTAGGCTCAAAGGGGTTCACTAAAGGTTAATTATGAAGGTAGGCTTTTTATGGGATAAATGGGTTAAAACCTAAGTATCTTTATCATCTCAGTATATCAAATCAAAGGTGTGGTCTCAACATGCATAATCGAAGCAAGTTCTAGAATAAAAAATCAATATTGGCACACTCATAACCAATAATAAAATGAAAAAGAAATATGTATACTCTAAAGGCTCAAAATCTCACAAAAATTTATGGTTTTTGATATTAATCTTGCAAATCTCAAACTTCAAGGTAATACATCAATTTAGGGAAACAACCTAAAATTTTTAATTCTGAAAATAGACTTATCATGCTTGGTTCTCTCATGTATTAAAGTTTAAACAATTAATGCACAAATATCTATGAATTTAATCTAAAACATATCAATGATAATCAAAAATCCATAAGAATTCATTCTAATAGTAATATGAGAAAATTACTTGAACACAAGATATAATTCAAGGATTTTCTAATAATCATATAAATAACCTCCCCACACTTAAGATGTACATTGTCCTTAATGTACAAACAAAAATAATCACAGAAGAAGCAAAATATCATAAGGGAGGGAGAGAATTGAAACTGCCCTAAATATTGGATGAAATCCCCAGAAAAGTGAAAAGCAGAATTATAGATAAATCTAAATGTAGTGCACGATTCTGAGCAACTAATAAGAAAATAAACACAAATTGTGAAGAAGATTAAAGGGTTATATTCGATTATAAACAACCATAAAATCAAATATAGTTCAAAAGATAAAAAGCAAAAGAAGTATAAAGAAAATAACAATAAACATAAAAATAGAAATAAAACTAAAAATAAAATAAAATAAAATAAATGGACTCAATGGTCCTCATCATCAGACACATCGGTGTCGTGAGTCGTCGATGCTGGAGAGGAGATATGGAAATGCTAACAGATTCTCTATAATGTTGCTTCAAGACTGTCAAACCTCTGAGTGCAGTACTACTCGAAGCGAGTAAGTCGCTCTGAGATGTCTTCTGAAGTAGGAGCAGAAGGAATAGAGAGGTGACTCGAATGTGGATGCTGTGGTGGGCCCTGGTTATGGAGAGGAACATTATCAGTGAAGTCCTCGGGTTCATTCTGAATGTCAGAATGAAACAGTCGATATTGAGGGGGATCTACTCCACGACATCGCTCGATCATCCGCATGTGTATCATGCTCGAGATTCCTTGTGGAGACATCTGGCCGACAAGTGTGAGTGCAGAAGATTGCTCTGGTGTGTCAAGGAGATTGAAGTGTCGAGCGAGGTGAGTCACATAAGGCTCTAAACAAATGGGGCCCTTCCTGTGGCGGTCAGTCTGATGGCGGAAGGCTAGAGCGATAAAGTATGCTAAATCAAAGATATGTCTGTGTTCCATACTCTATAGAGAATAAGCATCATGAGTGCTAAAGACTCCAGTGCTCTCTCTCCTACCTGCCAAAGTGTGAGCTAAAAGTGCATGAAGGTACCGTAAAGCTGGAGAGAGAAAAGTCGCCTTCAAGTGACTCGCATCTTAAAGTGTCTGGCTCACTGTAAGATCGGTCCAACAACGTGATGAAGCATGATAGATGTGTCAATGAAGTCAAAGAAAGTTCTCGATGCTCATAAATTCCTCTGTGTAAAGTCCTATAGCAGCACCGAACTTGGGGACGCTCATGTGGCGCACCAAACTACCAAGTCAAAAAGTGATGGTGCTTGGCTCATCATGAGTCGTCATGACTTGCTTAATAAGAAATGTCGCGCAGAACTCCAAGGTAAACTCCATATAAGTGAGCTCGATGATGGAGAAGAATTTGTCCCACGGAGCTATGGCAATAAAGGCACAAATATCATCAGCTAGTCAGACCTGCTCCAACGTGGCTCATTCAATACAGAGACCTAGGCCGAGTGGTTGTACTAGAAGGAGCTTATATAAATCCTCCTAGGGGTCCGCATGAAATCTAAGATAAGGGTGACGGACCTCAGCGAAAGTGCTCGAGGAGGAGGTCCCACCATAGGTCTTCCCCTCTTTCGAAGCAGGGACAGCAGCCTTAGACTTGCCTCGTGTGTTCGTCATGGTGTACCTGAAAAGTAAAAGAGTTTATTAATAGATAAATAACCACCAAATATGCAAACAAAGGCCGAGATTGCAAAGTCCAAGTAGTCTTAAATAGTAAATTACTCCTAAAAAGTGCGTATGAATATCCAATCATGGAAAAACAGAAGTGAAACTATCATGAATCAAAGTGATGAAAATAATGGATAATAAATCAAATGAGGATTTCTCAACTAAAAGACAAATTCATGGCATTCTGAAATCAAAAATAAGAAAAAGCAGAAATAATTAAATAAAAAATCCTAATACTAAGGACAAAGAACAATAGTACTTGAAACAGTAGCAAGAAAGTAAGAATAATAAAATAAAAAGGAATCATAATAGTGATTATAAAAATAAATTAAAATAGTAGCATGAAGAATAAACCTTGGATGATAAGAAAATGAAATAAGAGAAAAGAGCAGCAACAAGTATAATAATAATAAAGTCAAAATAATAATAAGCATATTGATAATAAGAACTAACCTAAACTAATCGACAACAAAATAAAAATCAACACAATCAAATCAGAATAATAAACTAAAATAAAGGATTAATAGAATAATTAAATAAAGAAGATAATAAAGAAATAATAATGATAATAAAAAGGTAAAGAAAATGTAACCGATAATGGTAGTTACCGGACGGCGACGGTGGACCGGCACGGGTAGGTTAGGGGATGGTGCGAAGGTCGACACGCGGGAGTGGGGGTTTGGGCCAACGGGGTGCGGTGGTGGGACTTGGTTTGTGCGTAGGGGGAAGAAGAGGGAAATTGAGAGATGTAGGGGTTCAGGTGGGTTGCGAGGTTATGGGGGTCGGGTTTGAGAAGGGAAAGGAAAGGGCCATGGTTGGCCATAGTAGAGGGTAAGGAAGGGGAAATGAGAGGGGGTCGGTTGGAGTGGTTCGAGGGGTGGGAATGTGGGATGGGTGAGGGATGTTCGAAAGGAGGAGAAAATGGAAGAAAGGTGAGAGGGAAGGGATGATTTTGTTAATGGTGGCTGAAAAGGAGGTGCTTTCAGTTGGAGTAGAGGAGGGCTATGTAAACAGCAGTTAGGGTTAGGGCTGGGAAAGAAGGCAAAGAAGAAAAAAAATGGGATTAGGGGTTTAAAAGGAGACATGGTTGTGTGAAGCCCGTGTTGGGCCACACGGCCGTGTCACATGTTCGTGTGGCTTAACACAACCCATATGCGTTTTTAACACTACATGCCCAGTCTTCACACGGCCTTGGACACGCCCGTGTCGTACGGCTATGTGCATTCTCCTTCACTTGTCCCATGCCCGTGTGGCTCGGCCGTATCTTGTACACGGCCGTGTGCCTTTGCCCGTGTAACTCTCTATAATGCCCCAAATTTCTTATGTATGTTTCTGTTAAATTTTGACACAAATGTGTATTTGCTTCAGTGGTTAAGTGTTCTGGTTGTGTGTGAGAGGTCCCAAGTTCAAGCCTTACCTTTAGCAATTTTGGTTGTTTTTGGAATTAAGACCTACCATTGTTCAGTGGGATTATATTTAATTGTCTGTAATTTCATATCAGAATGAGCCTGCTGGTTTGAGTGGTAAGGGAGTTAGGTTGTTGGAGGTCTTGTGTTTGAATCCCTACGTGAGCATGAATGTTATTTGTTTTGCTCGATTTTATGATAGTAGTTTGGTGGTATTGGGATTCTAGGGTAGTTAGATGTGTTTTAGTGGGGAGTTATCAGAATATTCTATGGGATTTTTATTTTATTTTTTCAAAAAAAAAATATCGTTTCTCTCTCATCCATGGAATTTCTGACAGCAGTTTCTCCTCCCTCTCTATTGAAAATCGGCCTTTCCCTCTTCTCCTTCTCCTTTTTATTTCTTTTTCAATTTGTCTTTGTTTGTGCAACGTTTGGTTTCACATGGTGTTTGGTAAGTGTTTCGAAAGCTTTGTGCAATGGTTGGATGTTCGGTTATGTTAATGATGTGTATTTTATGCTTAGGAGTAGATCTAAGGGCTGGGGACTTCTCTTCATTTCTGTAGTTACGCGAAATCATCGTGCTCGTTTTAAGGTAAGGGATTCGGTTGTCTATTAGATTGTGGGGAGTCTTGATTTTGGTTTTAATTTCGATTTAAGCAATTAATACGGTGGTTTGTTGGTCAAGTTTAGGTTCTGGTAGTCTTGGAATTGCAATTGCTACTAAATCGTATCAGGTGTGTACCCAGAACGTAGAAAAACGAGATTCGACGAAAGCCGAAAAACTGCACTGTCGATGCCATACGACGTGTGGTAGGCCATGTGCGACGACATGGGTATGTGATTGACGAAGGTCAAGCCATGCTCAAGACATGGCCGTGCAATGGCCAGAGTGTAGCCGTGTAATCCAACGGACTAGGCCAAATTAGGTGTGTGGGCCACACAAGCGTGTGGGCCCACACAGGCACGCCACATAGGCGTGTCGTATCTGAGCCAGGCTGTGTATAATAATTGAGTTCTTTATCTTATTATTCGATTCATGATGGAAGGGAAATCATCCTAATGATAATTTCTTGTTAGGCTGTTATTGTATAATCCGCCATGGAATTGAATTCAGTTTATTTAGTAATGAATTTATTTATTAATTCTTTTTATAAGACATGTTATCGTGGGGCTGAATTATATGGGTTAGTACAATGGTAATGAGAAACTTCGATAAGGTTAGCTTTCCCTGAATTACCGATGCTTATATACAGAATACTTACTTTCTAATGGACCATGATATGCGTTTAATTAAAAAAAAAAAATATGGTTTGGTCTCTTGCTGAACGGTGAAACCAAAAGCATCGTGCTTTGAATTTTTTTTTTCTTTTGTTTTTTTTAAGATACGATGAACGGGTAGCCTATGATTTATTGTTTCATTGTTTGGCTGCTAGCAATGATTGTGTGATATATTCCTATTTCCTTTTTTTTTTCTCCCTAAAACCTATGTGTTGGTTGAAATTGTTAATTTTATGCTACGAATGTTTATTTAGTTTTTTGATGCTTTGATATAAATTCATTATGATTTTTGAATTTGATTTTAAGTGTGGTTGAATAATATTTGAGTTTGGCATATTATTATTTATAATATTTAGTTAAATTATATTAATATAATTTATTATATGAATTATG
The DNA here is from genome assembly GCA_025698465.1 of Gossypium longicalyx. Classification (NCBI taxonomy): domain Eukaryota; kingdom Viridiplantae; phylum Streptophyta; class Magnoliopsida; order Malvales; family Malvaceae; genus Gossypium; species Gossypium longicalyx. Next base: position 67,408,160 of record CM047004.1, on the reverse strand, counting down.
TGATATATCAATTATTATGTTTTTATTTTTGAGATATATTAACTTGAAATATTTTTTTTCAAGTATTTATGTGAATTTTTATTCAAATCATAAATACAAGTATGGATATACATTATATATGCAAGGTAAATTTTTCTATTTGATTTTGAATACACATATATGCGTGAATTACTTTGGTGTTTTCTTTTTGTCTATACCAAAATTATGAATATATGTGCTTGTTAATTATTTACCCTTTAATCACTATATTTTTTTTTTTGTTTGGTTTTGACATATATAGTTTTAGAACAAAAAGAAAAGAGTCAAAGATTAAGGTTTTCAGTTTTTTTTATTGCACTATTTAGACAACCGTATTTTGGGTTATTTCAGAAACTATAGTGCACTCAGAAATTGTAGTTTTAACCTTTGATTATTGGGTAAATTTTAAATTTGAATATCGGTATGTTAATATATATTTTAAAATAACTTAATTGAAGCAATAAGTCACTAAAGTGATTTTTTTTTTGTATAAATTATTTTATTTTAAAATATAAAAGGTTGTGTGCATGTATCTTAAGTTATGTTAAAATTGATCGGCCCAAATAAAGGTTAATTATATTACATGTGCAACTATGGTAATAAACATGTAAAAATTATTCTGTTTTATATGTAATTAATAAATTGGCCTAAAGGAATATTTATGGTTCGACATGTTCTTATTGTCAATGTTTGATTATTACACCAATATATCATTATAAGTTAATGTTTTGTCCAAATATGAAATATTAATAGAGTGTCCGATATCTTGAGATGAGGTTTACCTTTATTCAAATTATTTTAGTTTAAATTTGAAGTCTTATGTGAAGTTGTTTATGGTTTATGATTTATTCAACTATTACTATATTTGTCAACATCATTGTATGTTGTTTTGGGATAAGTATATATACATATATATTATTATCTTTTAATTTGATTGAAAGATGAAATTAAGAGAAATATATTAAAACAAATAAGTTCAGATTTTGGCTTTAGGTTTTAATTAAGGATATCTAATCTTTTAAATAGATTAGTTGAAACAAAATGCCGCCAAAGTGATTCACGCGTTTATTAATTGACCCAAAGGTAAGTTAATATTTGGCAGAATTTCAACGACATTTTTGGTGATAAATGTACGACTATTATAAGGTAATTTATGTGAATAATAAGTTAGTCCAAAGATTAATTCGTTGTTTGACATAATTTATTGTCAATATTTGATTGCCGCAACAAGAGTACTGTTTACTGTTAATATTATTGTTCAAAGACTTGATATTAATGTTGTGTTTGGTATCTTGAGATGGGATTAGTCATTATCTTGAATTTATTGTTTACTTATGAATATTGATGTGACCTTATTTTTATTTGTTTTTGTTCTATATTTAACTAATTCAACTTTTGCTGCCACAATATCTACTAATATAAATTCTATTCCCATGCTTAATGGGACTAGTTTTAAGGAATGGAAAAGGTACTTACTTATAGTGCTTGGCTGTATCGACATAGACCTTACACTAAAGGGAGAACAATCTGCACCTCTCACTGCGGAAAGTACCCCTGATGTTAGAGGGATTTTGAAAGGTGGGACCGTTCAAATCACATGAGTCTAATGATCATGAAATACAGCATTCCAGAAGCCTTTAAGGGCACAAAATTTGAAAAGATTACTCAGGCCAAGTGTTTCCTTGACGAAATTGAAAAACATTTTACTGAAAACAATAAGATTGAGATGACATTATTTCTGAATTTTTTGATGTCTATGAAGTATAAGGGTCAAGGAAACATGGGGAAGTACATTACGGAGATGTTTCATGTTTCCTCAAGACTTAAGGCACTTAAGATCGAGCTTCTTGAGGAATTGTTTTTTCTTATGGTTTTGGCATCGCTTACTACACAATTTAACCAATTTAAAATTGGTTACACCTGTCAATAGGAGAAATGGACTTTAAATGAGTTCATTTCTTATTGTGTGTAAAAGGAAGAAAGGTTGAAACATGATAAGTGTGAAAGTGCTCATTTGGTCAGTGCCTCTAAAGACAACAACTTACATTCTGAATAGAATACCCATTAAAGCAGTTGCAAAAACACCTTATGAGCTTTGGATAGGTTGAAAACCTAGTCTGAAGCACTTTCACATTTGGGGATGTCCACTTGAGGCAAGGCCTTATAAGCCACATGAAAAGAAATTGAACTCCAAAACAGTAAACAACTACTTTATTGGTTATTTTGAGTGATCTAGGGGTTATGAGTTTTATGATCCCACAATAAGAAATATTTTTGAGTCAAGAACTGTAACATATTTTGAGGATGTTGAGTTTGGAGGGAGAAATAGAGTTAGAAACATTGCTTTTGAGGAGGAATTGAATTCTAACTCAGTTCCTGCTATCACTTTTGATAATGTTCTGGTTCTCATACCTATCATTGATCTATAAGTGGATCCAATACCTCAATAAGACAATATTGAACAACTCCCTATTCAAGATGATGTAATTGTTCCAGAAAAAAACTCAACAACATTAAGAACGAATGTCATTAAAAAAGGTCCACTAGAGAAATGATTATAATGGCTTTAGTGGAATTTTTGACCTTAAGTTGCATTAGATGAATATTAAGTTAATGGTTTCTCAATGGTAACATTAATCATACATTTATTTGGTGCAACTAGAAAACTTTATGTCTAATGATGCAAAGTTAATGATTTACAAATTAAAGAAGTTCATCTATGAGCTTAAGTAGACATCTCGTCAATAGTATTACAAATTTTACCAAATGATTATCTAATTCAGTTTAGAGATGAATTTGGTCGATAATTGTATATACCACAAGTTCAATGGGAGTAAGGTTCTATATTTGGTTTTATATGTTAATAACATACTGCTTGTCAAAAATAAGTTAAGTTTCAACCAATACCCCAAGAATGATTTTGAGATTAAGGAAATGCATAAGATTTCCTACATCTCAAGAGTGGGAATCTAATGTATGCTCAAGTATGTATGCGTCCGAACATTGCATACATTGTTGGGATGTTAGGCAGATATTTAAGCAACCTTGGTATGAACCATTAGTTAGCAGGCAAGAGGGTTATGAGGTATCTTCAGTAAACAAATGATTACATGCTCACATATCGGAGGTTTCATAAGTTAGATATCATCAAGTATACAGAATCTGATTTTAATGGAATATTTATGCAAAATTTTGTCATAAGGGTGCAAATTGTGACAATAATTGGTAGTCATTTATTCCAATAACAAGAAGAGCACATCAAAGTTAAAGCACATAGACTTAAAGTTCTTGGTTGTTAAAGTAAAAGTTCAGAGTGTTAGGTGCCTATAAAGCATATTGGGACAAACGCCATAAGTGCGGATCCGCTTACTAAGGGGCTACACCCAAGGTTTTTCATGAGCACATTGCTCATATGGGTGTAATATAATTTAAGGATATTTGGTTTTAGTGAGAGTTTGTACTTTTGAATGCTTTTATGTTATAGACACATTTTTAGTTATTTCAGTTTATGGATATTAAGTTTATTTTCTGCAGAAATAAAGTTTATTTGGTTTATTCACATTCTGGTTTTGGTAAGGTTTGATCTCACTAAGGTTTAAGAAGGACCAATTGAAAATAGACATGTTTAGATCATATTGCATATAATTTCCATCCTACACATCCATACTTGATCTATGTCATTTTGTTGTGTTAATATATGTGATCAGGAATGGATTTAGTTACGATATATGTAACGAAAGTCGCCTTGGTGCTATGTTAACATAATTAATGGACGAGATTGTTCGGAATGACTTTTCGATATGATAGTAAAATTTTGAGCTTATAAGGTTATATAATGACATATAATTATAGAGTAATTATTATATATATGTGGTCCAAGTGGGAGATTGTTGGAAAATATGGAGATCACATATATAATAAGGGTAATTACATGTTATTATTTACTATCATAATAGGTTATCCCAAATAAAAAGTGATCTAACTAGGTTATGGTTTATTGGGCTTTAATTATTAAATAAAGTATGGGTCAAATATGTATAGATACTCTAGTAACTAATTTCTAATTGATGATGAGCTGATTAGAAATTAGGGCTAATATGCCAAAGTTATATATATTAGGGTTATCGTCCCCAAATTACATACAATGTAACTTTTCTAATATCCCATCTTTAGAAAAGACAGAGTCACCTTCTCTAAATTACTTGTGTGCTAATTTGGAAGATCAAAACCCCAAGATCTGTAGATTTCAAGAAACCGATGAATTCAGATTCACTTCCACATCTTGTTTTGTTCTTGATTTATTTTTGATGATTTGACAAGACAGATTCTGGTTTACAGTTCTAATTTTATATTAGATATTATTTACGGTTCTAACACTTGAAACCACAGGAGCATACCGACAATCCTAGAAAAAGGGTAAGTGAAAGTTGTGTTGTGCCGAAAAGTTTTGGCCTTTTTCAGTTGAAAGTTGTGAGAAATAGTAGATGTCATCACAGGTGTTACCTTGGCAACGTTTGAGGAGGAGATTTAGGTTGTTGTAGAGGTTGTTTTGGTGATGTTTGGTAATGAAATAAGGGGTTTGAAAAGATGAACACCAAGGCTTACATTTGCACCTAAAATGTGTCAAGGATTTAACTAGAAGCTTTGACAAAATCTCCAACATCACCATTTCTGGTACCTCAACTCTAGTTTCAGCCATCTTCCCTCTCTATCTTATCTATTTCCTTTATATTTTGATGATTGATTTCTGTTGGGGGAAGACAATGGGAACTAAAATAGAAAAAAAGAAAACAAAGGAAAAGACAAAACTATAACAAGTACACCTTTTCAGGAGCTGGGCTCCTCGTCTTGACCCAAAGGCCCGCTTGAAATTTGGGAGGGTTTGAGCAAAAAAATTAGGCTCGTTTAAAATATGGGTCGGGCTTGGGCTTGAATGTTTAAGCCCGAGTCTGACCCGGCCTAACCTGTTTTGAGTTTATAATATTTTATATTATGTTATTTTTATATATTATGTAATTTAAAATACATAAAAAATAACTTATACTAAATATATAATACTACTCTAACGTAAACATTAAAATAATGTTAAGGTGACTATATAAAAATTTTCAATATATAAAAATGTATAAAATTATTAAATATTAAAATAATATAATATAAATAATTTTTAAATAAATTTAAAAAATTATATGGACTGGCCTAAAATGAGCTTGGGTTAATCTTTTGCAAATATGGGCAGGTTTGGATAAAACTTTAAGCCCATGTTTCAGGCCGGGATAGGCTTGGACAAGCATAAAATATGTTAATATCATACTTAAACTCGACCTGAACCCAACCCATGAGCACCTCTAATAACAAGTAACATAACATGTTTTTCTTAGTTGATATATAACAATAACAAAACAATGTTGAAGATGTGAAAGAAAGTGGAGGTTAAATTCTACTATTATAGTCCTTGTACTTTGTGAAAGTTATGGTTTCAGTCATTAAACTTGAATTTAATCAATTTTAGTTTCTATATCTTTTGAATTGGTCAATTTTAATCCTTTTACTTTTCAAATTTTAAAATTTTAGTCTTGACCCAAACATTAGCAATTAAATTCGTTTGGTTAAATTCAATTACTAGTCATGTACTATGTATACAGTTGTAGATTTAGTCCATATTCTCAAATTTGATCATTCTAAGTCCCTATACTTTTTGAATTTTGAAATTTCAATCTTTACGCAAAATACTGTCATTAATCCATTAGTTATATTTTTAGTGAGTAATATGTAGAAATAACTAGCTAGATATCATTACACTTATGATAATATGGTTGTCGCATCATATTTTGGAAATAACATAACTTAATAAATTTAAAAGTTATCATTTGATGAGGACTGAAATTTTAAAATTTGAAAAGTAAAAGGGTTAAAAATGACCAAATTAAATTATAGAGACTAAATCCACAACATTTGTAAAGTACAAGGACTAATAACTAAATTTAACTTAAAGTTGAACTACAGTCAATGCTGTTGGACTACAATCATGGGCCTGGCCGAGCCCTCTAGTAATTCTCAAAATCCAAGAGCTTATCCTGGGTAGGATTAGCACAATAATGGCCATATCTGTACAAAAATGCATACACTAAATTCGGAGCAAATTAAAAAGGTTAAAATATGTTGTTAGTCCTATAATTATATAATTTGAGATTTGACGCTTCTATTTTAAAAGTTAAAAATTCGATCCTCCTTCTTTTTCAATTTAAAAACTCTATTCTAATCATTATCGCTATTGTATTTTTTGTCAAAATTTATCAATTTAACATGTTTATTTAAAATCAATTATATGCCATGTCATATAAGGATAGCCTAATCAAAATTCTAAATTGACAAATTTTAATAGAAAATACTTGAGATTTTAATGATTGGACTGAGATTTTTAAATAAAAAAATATGAGGACTTAATTTTTAATTTTTTAAGTACATGGATTAAATCTAAAATTATGACAAAATTCAGGGACTAACATCATATTTTAACCAATTAAATCTCAAATTACTTGTCATATAATATACTAGGAATATAACCCCACTATGCAGGGCCTGTCTTTTATTTTTTTACTAAACTAAAAAAATATGAATAAAAAGGACTTCAAGAATGGGGATATAAAAAGAGGATACCATACATTACATAGTAATCCTCGAAGAGCAAATAACCAAATCAAAATTCGTCAAAAATATTATTAAACAATAGTTGAAAATACAAAAATAACACTTAACTCAATCATCACTAAACTTTTTTTTTAACAATTTTATTATAAGTTCTGATCATATTTGCTCTTTATAACACAATCCTAGAATTACCCATAACCCCTCTCCAACCCATAAATAGGAGGATAATACACACTTGATAATCCTAATCCTAAAATTGTTCAAGAGAGCTTTTGATAAAACTGTTCTATTATTATTAACTAAAGAACTGAACTTAAATAGAGAAAAGAGTCCTAATCCTAATTGGGAAAATAGTTCCCTTATTCTAATAAACTATTAACTACTAAAAGATAAAATAAAAATATACCTAGAATATGAATAAAACTTATCTACCTAAATAACATTTATCTACCTAAATAAATTTAAATTATATACATATTTCAACACCCTCCCTCAAGTTGATGCATATATATCAATCATGCCCAACTTGGTTACAAGAAAATCAAAGTTTGTCTTAGAGAGTCCTTTGGTGAGTATGTTAGCAATCTGTTGTTTTGAAAGAACAAACGGCATGCACACTTGGCCTTCTTCAATCTTTTCCTTGATAAAGTGTCTATCAATCTCAACATGTTTAGTTCTGTCATGTTGGACTGGGTTGTAAGCAATACTAATGGCAACTTTGTTGTCACAACACAACATCATTGGTGAAGTTATTGGTTTCCTCAGCTCTTCCATAATTTTTTTTAACCATATCATTTCACAAATTCCTTGAGCCATTGATCTAAACTCAGCCTCTGCACTACTTCTTTCTACAACACTTTATTTTTTGCTTCGCCAAGTCACAAGGTTTCCCCAAAAAAATGTACAGTATCCTGATGTAGATCTTCTATCTGTTGTTGAGCCTACCCAATCTATATCTGTATAAGCTTTAATTCCTCTTTTTTGGATTTCTTGAAGAATAACCCCTTTCCAGGTGAACTCTCCAAGTGTCTTAGAATTCGAAACACTGCTTCTTCATGTTCCTCCATTGGGGAGTGTATAAATTGACTCACTAAGCTCACTGCAAAAGCTGTCTGGTCTTGTATGTGATAAGTAAATTAACTTACCAACTAATCTTTGGTACTGCCCTTTATCAACTAATCGACCTTCTTTATTTTCGAATTTTACATTTGGATCAATTGGTGTGTCAGCTGGGTGGCGACAACTTATCCCAGCCTCTTTTAAAAGATCAATCACATATTTTTTCTGAGAGACCACAAGACTTTTCTTTAATCGAGCAATTTCCATGCCAAGAAAGTATTTCAAAGGACCCAAGTCTTTGATCTCAAACTCTAATGCTAGATGCTCCTTGAGACGCCTTATTTTATCCATATCATCTCCTATAAGAATGATATCATCGACATAAACTATAATAACTGCTATTCTACCTTTTTGTGAATATCGATAAAACATTGTGTGATCAGCTTGCCCTTATAAGTAACCTTGTTTTTTAACAACTTGAGTGAACTGTTCAAACCAAGCTTGAGGAGACTATTTTAGGCCATATAAAGATTTCTTAAGTTTACATACTCGGGTTCCAAATTTTTCTTCAAAACCTAGAGGAGGATCCATGTAAACTTCTTCTTCAAACTTCCCATTTAGGAAAGTATTCTTCACATCTAGCTGATGTAAATACCAATCAAGATTAACATTAATTGATAAAAGAACTCTAATGGAATTTAATTTGGCTACTGGAGCAAATGTTTCAAGATAATCTATCCTGTATGTTTGAGTGTACCCTTTAGCCACCAATCGGGTTTTGTATCTATCTAAAGATCCATCTGGTTTGAATTTGGTTGTGAACACCCATTTACAGCCCATTGTTTTTTTCCCTAAAGGTAATTCCATTGTTTCCCATGTACCTATTTTTTCAAGAGTGCGCATCTCCTCTAAAATAGCCTTATTCCACTCAGGAACCTGTAAAGCATCTTTCACATTTTTGGGTATTTTTACAATACCGAGACACAAAACAAAGGTTGAGAATGTCGAAGACAAGGCTTTATAGGATACAAAGTTAGACATGGGATATTTAACAATATTTCTAACACCTTTTCTTTTGGCAATTGGAATATCTAAATCAAAAAATTCATCAGCTGGATTATGAGCTTTACCTGGACTTTTGACAGGATCTTGCGGGTTGGATAAATCTGTGATCAATTTAGAGTTAGGGAAGTTATCTTTAAAGAGACGAAAATGAGTTCTATAATTTAGAGTTTTACTAGGCATTCTATTAATAAGATATATAGCTATTAAAAAGGCTTCGCCCCAAAGATAACGTGGTACCTGACTAGTGAACATCAAGGCTCTAGTTACTTCCAAAAGATGTCGGATTTTTCTTTCTGCAATCCCATTTTTTTTGTGGTGTATTTGTACAAGAACTTTGATAGACTATTCCATGTTTGGTTAAGAAAACACCTAATTGGTCGCTAAAAAATTCAAGAGAACTTTTGAATTCCAACATGATAGAACTAAACATGTTGAGATTGATAGACACTTTATTAAGGAGAAGATTGAAGAAGGCCAAGTGTGTATGCCATTTGTTCCTTCAAAACAACAGATTGCTGACATACTCACCAAAGGACTCTTTAAGACAAGCTTTGATTTTCTTGTAAGCAAGTTGGACATGATTGATATATATGCACCAACTTGAGGGAGGGTGTTGAAATATGTATATATTTTAAATTTCTTTAGGTAGATAAATCTTCTTTAGGTAGATAAATTTTATTCATATTCTAGGAATATTTTTATTTTATCTTTTAGTAGTTTAGTAGTTTATTAGAATAAGGGAACTGTTTTCCCTTATGTTTTAATAGTTTATTAGAATAAGGGAACTATTTTCCCAATTAGAATTAGGACTCTTTTCTCTATTTAAGCTCTGTTCTTTAGTTAATAATAATAGAAAAATTTTATTAAAAGCTCTCTTGGAAACTTTCATGACATCTGAGCTAGGTTAAATCTCTAGTAACATCATGATTAAATCTTGGTGTGATCACTGTAAAAAAATATTGGCACACTCGAGAAATGTGTTGGAAGCTCCATGGGAAACTAACGAATGGAAAGAAAAAGAGTGGCAGTGGTTATGGTTCACAATCAGGGGATAGCAGAGCTTTCTAAACAACTAATGGAAATTATGAGGGCCAAAGTTCTTTGGAAGGGTCTCCATTCACTAAGGAACAATTAGAGCATTTACACAAGTTTTTTCAATCACCACAATTTCGGATGAATTCTTCTATTCCTAACTCATCCAATAATCTTTCTTCCTCTTTTTCCTAATTAGGTACTAATTTTTCTATTTTTTTAGTGTCAAGCCTTGTAAAACAAACACGTGGATCGTTGATTCTGGAGCTAGTGATCACATGACTAGTAGTCATTTTCTTTTTTCAACTTACACACATTACACAGGAAACAAAAAGATCAAAGTAGCAGATGGGTCCTTTTCGGTAATAGCCGGGAAAGGCATTGTTAAAATTTCGTCTTCCTTGGTTTTACATGATGTTTTACATGTGCCAAATCTAGCTTGTAATCTCATATCATTCAGTAAATTATCCCAGTCCTCAAATTGTCATGTTATATTTGACTCCTCTATGTGTGAGTTTCAGGACATGGTCTCGGGGAGGATGATTGGCAATGCTAAAGAATTTGGTGGAATTTACTTTCTTGAAGACGACCATCTAAGTCAACCAACAACTACTTTATGTTTAAATTCTGTTTCTGATTTTTGATAAGGTTATGATTTGGCATTATAGGCTTGGACATCCTAATTTTTACTATTTAAGATATTTTTTACCTAATCTATTTAAAAATAAAAGCCCTTCTTCATATCATTGTGAATTTTGTGAATTGGCTAAACATCATTGATTATTCTTTCCCCTCAAAAATATAAAGCCTTCAAACCGTTTTCGTTAATTCATAGTGATGTTTAGGGACCTTCAAGAGTCTCGAATTTTTTAGGAAAATGTTGGTTTGTCACATTTATTGATGATCATACTCGAATTTGTTGGGTGTTTTTATTAAAAGATAAGTCTGAAATTAAAAATGTGTTTCAGTCTTTTTATGCTATAGTGAAAACACAATTTGGTATGAAAATAGAAGTATTTTGGACTAACAATGGTGGGGAATTTTTTAGTAACCAATTAGGTATTTTCTTAACCAAACATGAAATAGTCCACCAAAGTTCTTGTACAAATACACCACAACAAAATGGGATTGCAGAAAGAAAAAACTGACATCTTTTGGAAGTAACTAGAGCCTTGATGTTCACTAGTCAGGTACCACGTTATCTTTGGGGCGAATCCTTGTTAACAGCTACATATCTTATTAATAGAATGCCCAGTAAAACTCTAAACTATAAAACTCCTTTTCATCTCTTTAAAGATAACTTTCATAACTCTAAATTGATCACGGATTTATCCCTTCAAATTTTTGGGTGTAGTGTTTTTGTTCATCTTCACAACCAATGTAAACTAGATCCTAGAGCAAAAAAAATGTGTCTTTGTTGGCTATGCTTCTAATAAAAAGGGTTACAAATGTTATAATCCAATTGATAAGAAGATTATTGTTACCATGGATGTCACATTTGTTGAAACATAATCTCATTTTGATTCTAATCTTCAGGGAGGGAATTATACTAAGGAAGATTCTATAATTGACCAAGAAAAGACTAGGAATATACAACATAGGGATTCTAATAATGGGGAAGGTGAATTTATAATTAACACAGAAATTAGTGATGTTAATGTTAATGAAAAGAAGTATGAAGGTGTAGAATCTGATCATAAGAATAAAGAACAAACAAAGGCGTTAATTGTTTACTCAAGAAGAAATCTAAATAAAAAAGTGGAATCTACCAGATTCATCACCAAGAATCCGACCCACAAGATCCTGTCAAAAGTCCAGGTAAAGCTCATAATTCAACCAATGAATTTTCTGATTTAGATATTCCAATTGCCAAAAGAAAAGGTGTTAGAAATATTGTCAAATATCCCATGTCTAACTTTGTATCCTATAAAGCCTTGTCTTTGACATTCTCAACCTTTGTTTTGTGTCTCGATACTGTAAAAATACTTAAAAATATGAAAGATGCTTTACAGGTTCCAGAGTAGAAGGAGGCTATTTAGAGGAGATGCGCGCTGTTGAAAAAAGAGGTACATGGGAAACAATGGAATTACCTATAGGGAAAAAACAGTGGGCTGTAAATGGGTGTTCACAACCAAATTCAAACCAGATGGATCTTTAGATAGATACAAAGCTCGGTTGGTGGCTAAAGGGTACACTCAAACATTCAAACCAGATGGATCTTTAGATAGATTATCTTGAAACATTTGCTCCAGTAGCCAAATTAAATTTCGTTAGAGTTCTTTATTCAATTGCTATTAATCTTGATTGGTCTTTACAACAGCTAGATGTGAAGAATGCTTTCCTAAATGGGAAACTTGAAGAAGAAGTTTACATGGATCCTCATCTAGGTTTTGAAGTAAAATTTGGAACTCGAGTATGTAAACTCAAGACATCTTTGTATGGTCTAAAGCAGTCTCATCGAGTTTGGTTTAAACGGTTCACTCAAGTTGTTAAAAAACAAGGTTACTCATAAGGGCAAGCTGATCACACAATGTTCTATTGACATTCACAAAAAGGTAGAATAGCAGTTGTTATAGTTTATGTCGATGATATCATTCTTACAAGATATGATGTGGATGAAATAAGGTGTCTCAAGGAGCATCTAGTATTGGAGTTTGAGATCAAAGACCTAGGTCCTTTGAAATACTTTCTTGGAATAGAAGTTGCTCGATCAAAGAAGGGTCTTGTGGTCTCTCAGAAAAAATATATGATTGATCTTTTAAAAGATGCTAGGATTAGTGGTTTCCACCCAGCTGACACACTAATTGATCCAAATGTAAAATTTGAAAATAAAGAAGGTCAATTAGTTGATAAAGGGCAATACCAAAGATTAGTTGGTAAGTTAATTTACTTATCACATACAAGGCCAGACATAGCTTTTGCAATGAGCTTAGTGAGTCAATTTATGCACTCTCTAATGGGTGAACATGAAGAAGCAGTGTTTCGAATTCTAAGTTACTTGAAAAGTTTACTGGAAAGGGCTTATTCTTCAAGAAATTCGAAAAAAGAGAAATTGAAGCTTATACAGATGCAGGCAGGCTCAAAAACAGATAAAAGATCTACATCAGGATACTGTACATTTGTTTGGGGAAACCTTGTGACTTGGCGAAGCAAAAAATAAAGTGTTGTAGCAAGAAGTGGTGCAGAGGCTGAGTTTAGATCAATGGCTCAAGGAATTTTTGAAATGATATGGTTAAAAAGAATTATGGAAGAACTGAAGAAACCAATAACTTCACCAATGAAGTTGTACTGTGATAGCAAAACCGCCATTAGTATTGCTCACATCCCAGTCCAACATGATAGAACTAAACATGTTGAGATTGATAGACACTTTATCAAGGAGAAGATTGAAGAAGACCAAGTGTGCATGTCGTTTGTTCTTTCAAAATAACAAATTTCTGACATACTCACCAAAAGACTCTCTAAGACAAGCTTTGATTTTCTTGTAAGCAAGTTGGGCATGATTGATATATATGCTCCAACTTGAGGGAGGGTGTTGAAATATGTATATATTTTAAATTTATTTAGGTAGATAAATCTTTTAGTGGTGTATTCTAGGAGGATAATGCGCTTCAGCACACTCGAACCCACATCCTCCTACATTGGAACAATGCTCATACCAATCGAGTTAAGACTTAATCGAACAATATCACTAAACATGATAATATTGAACATGATTTTTGATGAATAGAAAATACAACCATGACAAAAAGTTAAAATCTGATATAACCTCTCATATCAAGTATCATGAAACAATCCATAATTTATGAAAACTCCTTGAAATTAGGACATCATCCCATATTAATAAATAATGAAAATCCCTTCAAAAAATTAAAAAAACTAGCCAAGCACCATTAAAACAATAAAAAGTCACTTCCAATCACCATATTCACAAATAAAAAATCCACAACTCATGAATACTCCTTGAAACTAAGACATCATCCAAATATGATAATCTCTTTAGAAAACTGATCACAAATTTGTTCAACCTATTGAAACCAATCATCAATTAAATCATAGAAAAACCATTGAGCAACCAATGGAAGTAGATAGAGGCTAAAAAAAACCATCATCAGACTATAACTTGGTTTCTTGGATAAAAAGAATGTGAATATGAATATGCTTAAGATGCACTCTTAATGGAACACGCAAGTCTTGAACACTCCAAAAAACTATTTTTATGTAGAAGTGACACCACATAAAAGATAGTAAAACTAAACTAGAAAGTGTGTATCTTCAAAACTCTCTCTCTTTAATTTGAATTAGGTTAACCATCAATTGAAAAACCCACTTTCTTCTCTACTTATAAAATTAATTTGAAATTATTTAGTAATTAAAATTGTAAAGTACATGTTTAATATACCATTTTTAAATATTTCAATTATTAATATTTTTGGGTTATTGCTTTGAGTTTGCATTTTATTTTATAATTTAAAATTTTAGATTTATTGACAAAGTATTGAACTCTTAGTTCTAATATCTAAGATTTATTTCAGATTCAATTATTAAAGATTTATTTTCAAGAGGAAGTGTCTCCATAGATCAAGTGCCATTATTCTTTAGAGTACGAATCTCCTTTTACATGGCATTACGTCATCCTGCATCTTTCACATCCTCTTTAAAATACTGTGGCTCGACTCCTATAGTAATAACTTCAAGAAAATTTTGGTGTTTCACAAAAAATTCATCACAACCAACATAATGTGCTATAGGAAATAGAGTACCTAAGGAAGGCTCTAAAGTAGGCGAGCTCTAAAGCAAGCGAGGCAGAAGATGAACTTTTCTTTATGGCGGTATGAGTGACAATATCTTGAAGCTTCACTGAGGAAATTTCTCCTTATGCCCTCATCCCAATTCAGACACATCATTAGCCAAAGTCCCATGCACCATCGTGTCACCGGAGGAAGAAGAAGACACCACAAATGTCAAAGAATTCGCAAGTGGCAAACTCATAGGTTGCGGAGTGACAAGTGGAGGAACTGTTGTGGGTTGCGACACCTGTAACACACCAAAATATGTATTAAAAATTGTGTCTGCACTCCCATATGGTAGAACAACATGGTTGGGCTCAATGGTTGCAACATTTCCATCCAAATACGGAAAAAGATCTTAAAAAAATTCACATCACGAGACACAAAAAACTTCATATGATCCATATCATATAAATCCCAACCCTTTTTGCCAAAAAGATACCCAACAAAAATACACTTTTGACTCTGACTAGCAAACTTATCACCCTTGGTACGTTGATTATGAGAAAAATATAAGCAACCAAACACACAAAGATCATCAAACAAAAGGAGGTCTACCAAACAACATCTTATAGGGTGTTTTACCATGAAGAAGAAGTGAAGGAGTTTGATTGATAAGTTGAGAAGTAGCTAGAACACACTCCCCCCAAATAATATAGGTATATTTCCTTGAAACGCAAAGCATGAACCACATTTAAAATTTGCTGATGTTCCTTCTTTACTCTCCCATTTTGATGAGGAGTACTAACATAAGATGTTTGAAAAATAATGTCATTTGTAAGATAATCCTGGAGAAAATTAAATTCTGTCTCATTATCACTTCCAACAAACTTTATTTGTTGAGAAATTTGATGATCAATCATAGCAATAAATGACATGAAAATCTTGAAAATCTCCATATTAACCAATAGATATACCCAAATAACATGGGCGAAGTCATCAATCAATGTAAACAAATAATGAGATCAAAGATGAAGGAATGTCATGAAAGCCCCATAAATTACAATGAACTAACTTAAAAATACGAGTGACTTTCTGTTCACTAATTTGAAATCTATTTCTAGTTTACTTAGTACGGTGACAAATTTCACATACTTTATTCAAATAATCTCTAGAGTTACTAACATAGGAAGTAAATTCACTACTTTCTCAGAATGGTGACCCAATCTTCTATGACAAAGTTCCAAAGAGAATGAAGCTTCAATTGAAACCACTTTGATCGTCAATACCTGCCAAAAGTAGTAAAGTTAAACATGTCTCTAACCCGCTCCAATCAGCTTCAATTGAAACCACTTTGACCGTCGATACCTGCCAAAAGTAGTAAAGTTAAATATGTCTTTAATCTGCTCCAATCATCTCCCTCCAATGAAGGTCCTAAATAGTACATATGTGATATGTGTTTTCCGTACTAACTAAAATTTACGACAAAGGCAAGCGCACCTATCGAACAATAGTATAGCTACAGTGAGTAGAGATATCGTATCCACGAGGACTAAAAGTATTAGCAATTATCATTTTCTTATTATTTAGCCGACAATTCGGAACTGTGAGTTTTAATCTAAAATTACTAAACTAATTTAACTAAGAATGCAACAGAGAACAGATCAGGAAAATAATCGAAAGATAACCAATGAGAGAGACAATACCCAGGTTGAGAGTAGAAACAACTGACTCTAGGTTGATTAATTAAAATCTCATTCTAATTAAAACCCATATTGTCACATTAACTCAATCTATGGATTACCCTATTAGATTTGACTCTAATCCGATAGATTTATGTTGTCCTATTTCTAGAATTGCATGCAACTCCACTCAATTATGCTAGATTTAGTCTTAAATAGAGACTTTTGCTCCATTGAATTAAGCACATTAAACATGAATTAATATTCCAAAAATATTAAAATAAGAAATAAGTACACATAATTGAGAACAAGAATCTAGTATTTATCATGTAAAACAGAAATTAAATAATAAAATTCGTCATAGGTTTCATCCTCCCTAGGTATCTAGGGAATTAGTTCATAATTCTGAAATAAAACATCTCAAAGTTAGAAAAACCACAAGAAGCAAAGAAACTCATAAAAACTTCAGAAGAAATTAAAATGAGGTCTTTGATCTTGATGGAAATACGCTTCGGAAGTGGCTCCAATGGTGTTCCTTAAGTGTTTTCTTCGATCTTCTCTGATGGCTTCGCTACCTCTTCTTCTACTTGGTATTTATAGACTTTAGAATGCTCAGAAAACCTAAAAATTTTGTTTTTTCACGTGTTTGGGAAACAAGGTGAGAAATCGACACAGGTTGGCATATACGCATGTGTCCAGCCAGTGTGTCTCACATGGGCGTGTGCCCAGCCCGTGTGGCTCCTAAAATCTACTCTTTTTCTCCTATTTTCACTCCTTTTGGTCCCAAATGCTCAAGTAAGTGTTATAACATGAATTAAAGGGTTTAGGAGCATCAAATTCACCAATTTGCATAAATAATCATCCAAAAACACATTAAGAATGGGATTAAAATATGTTAGTTTTATCACTTATCAAATATTCCTACACTTAAGCGTTTGCTTGTCCTCAAGCAAAATTATTAACTCACATTAAAAATAATCTTTCTCAACTTATAATTCTCATCAATAATGTTTAAAAATAACTTGCAAATAATCATGCATTGACAATTCAACTAAAAGGGCACTAAAGATTCAAACAATCCAAGTCGAGATTTTTAAAGCATGAAAACATAGGTATCTCCCCTTATCTAAGCAATTACCTTTAATTCAAAATCTACAAGAATTGACATCCTCACTAAAGATTCATTCGAATCACTCAAAGTGTTTAAGGTTCAAGAATAAGCACTCAACAATCGAACAAGAAATGTTAATACCATAAGCTTACTTGAAAAATCAAATATCCACCACTATAAAATGATATGAAACACTAATCAAAATGTCCTTAAGAGTTTGTAATGGGGCTTAGGTTAAGGGTGTGGAAAAATGCCAGAAACGTTGGTTATAATCAAGATTGAGTTGATAACTTACCAAACTAGAAAAAAAATAAACAAATGCTAAATTAAAAACAATTGCATCAATCAATAACTATTCAATAATAAAAACAAGCTTCTTCTCAAAATATGAATCTAACTGTTCAAGCTCAATCAATATAGAACTAAATAATAATCGATAAATAAATATTTTTTGATTCTTTTCTTTTCTTTTATTTTTTTATCTAGAACAATCATAAATAATTCAACAAATCATGCAAAAGAGCATAGTTAGAGAACTAACCAAATCGAATCTCAACAAAAAGGGAGTCAATAAAACGAGAAAGAATCACAACGAAAAAAATAAATTATGGGTTAACATTAACGGATCAATTAAGAAAAGGTTTGTTAGGTTCAACAGGGTTTACTAAGGGTTAATTAAAAAGGTTGGCTTTTTATGGGATAAGTGGGTTAAAACCTAAGTGTTGGTTAAAACCTAAGTGTCCTTATCATTTCAGTATATCAAATCAAAGGTG
This sequence comes from Gossypium longicalyx, assembly GCA_025698465.1. NCBI lineage: Eukaryota > Viridiplantae > Streptophyta > Magnoliopsida > Malvales > Malvaceae > Gossypium > Gossypium longicalyx. Next base: position 67,390,039 of record CM047004.1, on the reverse strand, counting down.
TGGTCTCGACATGCATAATCGAAGCAAGTTCTAGAATAATAAATCAAGTTGACACACTCATAACCAATAATAGAATGAGCATGAAAAATGTATGCTCTAAAGGCTCAAAATCTCACAAAAAATTATGGTTTTGATGTAAAACTTGCAAATTTGAAACTTCAAGGTAATACCTCAATTTAGGGAAACATCCTAAAAAATTTTAATATTTGAAAAATACCTTATCATGCTTGATTCTCTCATGTCTTCAAGTTTAAATCAACCAATGCACAAATATCTACAAATTAATCCAAAACAACATTAATAAAAATTCCAAATTGACAAAAGTTCACTCTAATAGACGTATAAGAAAATCACTTAAACATAAAAAATTTAGGGGTTTTCTAGTAATTATATAAATAACCTCCCCACACTTAAGATGTACATTGTCCTCAATGTACAAAAGATGTACATTGTCCTCAATGTACAAACACATATAAACATAGAATTAGCAGAATACCATAAGAGAGGGAGAAAATTGAAACTACCTTGAATATGGATAAAATTGTTAGAATGGTGAAAACCAGAATTGTAGGCAATTGAAAGTGAAGTGCATGATTCTATGCAAACTAATAAGAAAATAAACACAAATAGTGAAGAAGATTAAGAGGTTACAACTCAATTAGAAACAACCATAAAGATTAAAAATATAGTTCAAAAGATAATAAACGAAAGAAGTTTAAAAACATAAAAATAAATTAACTAAAAATAAATAAAAATAAAAATAAAAATAAAAATAAAAATAAAAATAAAAGAAATAAACTCAATGATCCTCATCATCATAGGTATCGGTATCGCGAGTCACCGGTGCTGAAAAGGATATGTGGATGTGATGACAGATCTATTGCAACGTCACATCGATACTGTCGAACCACTCAAAGCAGTGCTGCTCAAATCGAGTGAATCGATTGGAAAAGTCCTCTAAGGTAGCAGCAAAAGAATCAGTACGGTGACTCGAAGGTGGAACCTCGTGGTGGACAGGAACATCATCAACAAAGTCCTCATGTTTATCTTGAGGAGTAGAATGAGATAATTTGTATTGAGAAGGATCCACTCCACCCAGTCGCTCGATAATCCTCAATTGGATCATGCTCGATAATCCCTGTAGGGACATCTGTCCTACTAGTGTAAGTGAGGAGGACTGCTCAGGTGTGTCAAGGAGACCGAAGTGCCGTGCGAGTTGAGTCATATAAGGGCCTAAACAGATAGGACCCTTCCTACTGCTCTCTGTTTGATGGCGAAAGGCGAGAGCGATGAAGTAGGCTAAATAAAAAATACACCCCGTGGACATACTCTATAGAAAATAAGCATCGGTGGTATCGACGAATTCGGTGTTGTCTCTCCGATTGGTCAATGTGTGAGCCAAGATGGCATGAATATATCTCAAAGCTGAAGGTAGTGGAGTCGCCTTCGACTTACTCAGGTCATAAGACATCTTGCTTGTCGAAAGATCTACCCAACAAAGAGATGGAAGTAGTGGATGTGCCGGTATAATTGAAGGAACCCCTCGGCACTCATGAATTCTGTAGTGTAAAGTCCCAATGCAACTCCGAACTCTGGGACACTCATATGTCACGCCATACCACCGAGTTAAAAATTAATGGTGCCCGGCTCGTCATGGGTCGTCATCACCTATTGTAGGGGAAAGGTGGGCTCGATGATGGAAAAGAACCTATCCTATGGAGCTGTGGCAATATGGCACGGACTCGATCAACTAACTGGACCTACTCCAAAGCGGCCCAATCTATGCAACAGCCTAAGCCGAATGACCTTTTCCAGAGCTACTAAAATAGGTTTTCCTGGGGACCCTGTGGAAATCGTAAGAGTAGATGGCAGGCATCGGCGGAAGCTCCCGAAGAGCAGGTCAAACTAGGAGTCTTCTGCTTTTTCGAAGTGGGGACGGTGACCTTAAATTTGCTACATGTGTTCATCATTATTGTAATAGCCCAAATTTGCCTGGGCTTAGTAAACCAAACAGAAAACCAAAAATAATAAAAGTTTTTTTTAACAGTCCTTTTACAAAAAAATTAAAACCCAGCAGCCCAAATGCCACTAACCCGTAACCCAGCTAAAACTACCCAATAACCCGTACATGACCCAATTAACCTATTACCCCATTACATTTTAACCCAACAATAAACGGGGCCCAAATGGCCCAAATTGCTAAACAGAAGACAGAGAAACCTAGTGTTTCAGAAACCCTAGGCGCCACAATCAACGAGTATCCTCAATGCCTGTCGTTCCAGCTACTCATCACAGCCACGATTCCAGGCTCCAAGTCACGCCGTGATCATCGCCACCGACAGATCTATGTTACCAGCACGATCAACGCCGAATTTTCCTCGTGAATACCTGCAAAAAAGGAAAAAAAGGACAGCAGCGAACAAACAAAATAGGAAGAAATAAAGATTCCTTATCAAAATATGTTGTAAACAATGGCTATAAAAGCCTGAATCAGATACGATGTAAAGGGGGGTCGATTATGATATTTTTGGAATACATATACAGACTCAATAAAAAGTTTATTTTTACATACATATACAGAAAGGAGTACTACAGTCGATCGAGATACAAAAAGGTGAATTTTTTTTAATATATGTACATTTGTATGTACTGCAAATAATAAAAAGGAAAGCGATACCTTTAATCGGCGTTGAAAGGTAAGGTTTTTAAATCTCCGACCACCGTGTGCGGTGGAGATGACGAAAGCGTGTGAGCGCGTGCAAGCTCTTGGACGGAGGTCCGGTGGCACTCCGAGAGGCCCTCCCCAACTCTCTTTCAGAGGGTTTCTTTCTTTTTTTTTTTAGAACAAACTTAAAATGATTTTAGAACTTAAAATTTGACTTATATAGCCAGGATGAAACGGTGCCGTTTTGGTTAAAACCAATTAGCTTCAAACGACGTCGTACCAAGGCTAGGATTTGCGCGTTGACCCGAGACCCGAGGAGGATCCGCGCGTTTTTAGAAATTGGGCTAATTTCCCAATCGATCCTTCCGCTTTTTAAGCTTTATAATTTCATTTTATTATTATTTTAATTTAGCCCCAATCTGTTATATTTTATTCAATTTGATCCCAACGGCCTATAAAATTCATTTAAAAAAAACGGAGTCGTTTTTGGGATTAGGGCTTAATTACCCAATGAGTCCTTGGATTTTTAGCCCGTGTTTTAATTAAGTCTAAAATTTATATTATATTACAAATTAACCCCAGATTTCCTTAATTAAATTCAATTTAATCCTTTTATTTTAAATACTTTATATACTACTGTTTTTAAATATTAATTATAAAATAGTATTTTTATTTTTATTATCCAATATATTAAAAACTCATTTATTATATATATTATTTATTTTGTATTTTATCATATGTTATATTTATTTACTATATTTTATATTATTGTTATACATTCTAAATAGTATACTATATGTATTATTCATATTATATGTTTTATTATATAATATTTTTCATGTACATTATATTGTGTTATTATATGTTTTTACTTATAAATACTATGTATTTCCCTATATATATATTAACCATTTTACTATGTTTTAGTATGAAAACACCTATTAAATTACTATTATATATATTCTTTACATTATATCAAATATTTTATTATTGCTATATGATATATTTTTATATATTTTTATTTATAAATCATATTATGCATTATATTTTATCATATTTTCTATATTACCTTACAAAATATATATTATTACTTATTAATACATTCTTCATTTTTTTTAAAAATATATAGTAATATCTAATACTTTTTTTTATTATGTTAAATTTTATATATCGTTTTGTTCTTGCTCTTTTTATATTCACATAAAATTAGTTAATTAAGATAAATTAGATATGTTTGCATGAAATGTTGTTATGTATGCGTTATATAATTTATACTACTTAATTCATTATATTCCATGTTGTAATTTGTATGTAATAATGTTATCCATGACCATGCATTAAAATAATAGTATATTAGATAATTTAGATCCTTGTCCATCATTTTTACTATGCTTGCATGAAATGATAAAACATATATATGATAGTTAGGTTATTATAACTTTTATATAAAATGTAAACGTATCATCTTTAAGACCAAAAGTCATGTTTTATTTAAATAAAAAGGAACTTTTAAAAAGAGGTGCAAGGCAATGTTTTGAATACTTAGAAATTCGAGAAATAGTGCCCTAACATGCTGGGTTGCAATTTCTCGTTCGTCTAATTATCTAAAATATCCTTTTAAATAAGTTTTATGAATCGCAAGATGTTTAGTTACAAAAGATTAAAGATAACATGTCCAATCATGCTGGATATGATGTTTGCACTCTTTTAAGAACGAATGAATCATGATTCTTTTCTCAAACTATCACAGTTTTAAAGAAATATCTTTTTTTTTTAAATTTCTTTTAATTTTTTGACATTAAGACAAAAAACTATTCAATTTGGTACCAATTTTGGGCGTTGCGAGGGTGCTAATCCTTCCTCGTACGTAATTGACTCCCGAACCTATTTTCTTAAAAGCATCCCTTTAAAAAGAGGTTTTGACAGCTTGGCGACTCCGCTGGGGACTTAGGAGAGTTGAGCCGAGAAATTGAGTATTTTCTGCCTTAATGTCGAAAGTTTGGAAAATTTAAAATTTGATCTTTTTTTTTACATGTGTTTGTTGCATATGTTTGTTACCTTATTGCTGTACATTGTATTTGCATGACCGTTATGGTCACACCCTTAAGTGGGAGTGAGAAACTATGCTTTCGTGAGGTTTTCACCTTCCTATGAGCTAGTGGATTGCTTCCGGGATACTGTACCTATGTCTTCGTGAGATTTTCATCTTCGTATGGCCATAGGGAGATGTGTCCCCCTGAACTGAACTTGTTCTATATGAGCCTATAATGGGTGAAGACCGAGGAATCTGCTGGTTCAGGTACCCTTGCTTTAGAGCTAAAACTCATATAGTAAACTTTTAAGTGCTTACCCTAGGGAAATAGTGATACCTTTCGAAAATTACCCTTATAAGGATTTGTTTATCATTTTCCTATATATATGATACTGACTTACTGTTTTTATTTTGTTGTCATTGCATGTCATTTCGCATTTAAAGGTGTTGATTCAAAGCTTGATTTCTAGATTAGAAAGTTTTGTAATGAGGAACGAATACCTTAATAAAGTGGAGGACAATGCTTTTGTCCGTACCTGGTCAGAGAAAACCCAATTAGAGAAAGGAGATAGTGTTACCAAGGGGTATACGTCAGAGTTACAGGACTTCACTCGTGTTAATTCGACGCAGAATGAGTTGCAGGAGCTGAGAAACATTTAGGCTCAGTGGGATGATGATGCTAAACAGCTTTTTTATCAGAGTTATAGAGACCTTCCTTATTTACTGGACGTCAAGGTAGATAAACACTTGTTTTGAGCTATGGTACAGTTCTGGAACCCTGCTTATAGTTGCTTTACATTTGGTGATGTTGATCTTGTACCTACTTTAGAAGAGTATACGACTTTACTACGTTGTTCAAGGATCCATGGTTACAAGGCTTATGTTAGGCCTGCTAGCCTTCCAACTTTTGCGAAGATATTGGTAATGATTACTAGGATGAGTGAGCAGTGGGCTATAGCTCGTGTGTAGCAAAAAGGTGATAGTATGTAACACCCCAAACCCGGCCTAGAAGTTTGGCTCGAATCTGGCGTGCCACATTGAAGTGTTTTTCGAAAACCATATTTCCATTAAAAAATCTTCTTAATAATTAAAAACTTATACCCTTTTTAAACCTTGTTAGAAAACCTCAACTGAATAACATTCTTAGCAACTTTGTAAAAATCTTGGCAGTTGCAGAAGCTTAATTTAAAAATAATTGCGGATACGGGATGTTTTGAATAACAGTAGTTGCTTTGGAAAACCGTGTTCTAATACTAGCAATTATAAGATCAATAAATAAAATTCCAAATTTGAAATCTAGAAAATTACAACGGCTTTACTACAACCAACATAAAAACATTTAAAAGTAATAATCAAAATCAGAACATAAATAAGCGGTGTGTGTGGCTTCCTCCGAGCCCCTCGCAGCTCTGATCCATCTAAGGCTAGAAGTTACCTGAAAGGTTAACAAAAGGGGTAAGTTTACGAAAACTCAGTGTGAAATCCCCTACTATATAAAAGGAACAGTCAGTCATATAAAAGAATTAAAAGTTTGGCCCTAGCCCTACTTACAGTTTCAGTATCAATTGGGCCTTAGCCCATTATAACAGACAGTACCAGATAGGCCTTAGCCTATTACCGAATAAGAAACATTATCAGAACTAGAATCAAAATGAGAATTAGAATTAGAATCGTGTGACGTAATCGTAATCGAATCGAGAATCGAAATGGGTGACGAAATCGAATCGGTGTCGTAATGAATCGAGAATCGAATGTGAATGCAATCCCAACCCATATCCAACCGTATACACCCCCGTATCAGCCTTACACCATGTGGGAGACTACTCGACCCACCCAACCGCTACACACACCAAAAAAAATTGCAGCGAGGTCGCGGATATTGTGACGAAGTCACCAGATACTGAATATTGTGGCGAGGCCACGGAATCAGATATATATTTATATATGTGGCGAAGCCACCGATTATGCGAGGTCGCGGATATTGTGACGAAGTCACCGTAACAAATATATGTGGCGAGGCCACCAGATTGCTGATGAAAGGCCGCGAACGCTTCCTCCATCAATATAAACCAACCCATGCAACATGTCATGTATGTAGAATGTCATGCCCATATTTGAATCAAACAATCACAGTCAAGTCATTCATATCACCAACATAAATTCACAATCAAATTCGTCAACCACCCTGTTCAAGTCAGTCACTTGCCCACAAGGGCAAAATAGTCATTTAACACCCTAGGGGAAAATGGTAATTTTACCCCACAAAGGTATCTCGGTAATTATACCCTACAGGGGTATTTCGGTATTTCTACCCTACAAGGGTATTTCAGTAATTCTACCCTACAGGGGTATTTCAGTAATTCTACCCTATAGGGGTATTTCAGTAATTCTACCCTACAGGGGTATTTCGGTATTTCTACCTTACAAGGGTATTTCAGTAATTCTACCCTACAAGGGTATTTCGATAATTCTACCCTACAGGGGTATTTCGGTAATTCTACCCTATAGGGGTATTTCGATAATTCTACCCTACAGGGGTATTTTAGTAATTCTACCCTACAGGGGTATTTCAGTATTTCTACCCTACAAGGGTATTTTAGTAATTTCACAATCGAGGGTAAAACGATAATTTTGTAAACTGAGGGTAAAATGGTAATTTTGTAAATCGAGGGTAAAACGATAATTCTATAAATCGAGGGTACTTTGGTAATTTTACAAGTCGAGGGCATTTCAATAATTGGTAAACTAAAGTATTCTAAACAGGGATAACAATACAAATGGCCCTAAAGCCCATTCTCGGCCCAAATGGGCCCACACGCTCGTGTGGCCCTTTTAGCCCAAATCTAGCCACAGATATGAGATTCACCTAGCCTAGTCCAATATTTACTACACAATCAAATAACTTATCCAACTGGGCCCGTAGGCCCATTGGGCCAACATGGCCCCTTTCGGCCCATCGCGACCTGAAGTAGCCATCCTACAGCTAGAGTAGTGAGAAATACACACCTGATAGGAGACTGGAGTTAATTCGTGCTCCGATAACTCTTAGCCGGCGCCCAACCCAAACGAGCACGCCATAAAGCGAAAGGGATCAGCCAAGAAAGGTACCTTTACTCTCCTCATGGTTCTCTCTATTTAAAGCTAGCTTCACATCCACTCTTATGTTAGCCTCCCGATGTGGGATCCCTCCATCATCAGATTTTAAATTCAACACCAACCCTTGTCGCCCTCCTGTTAGCAAAATAAATGCTCTTTGATTGCCATGAGTTTTGAACCCTGGACCTCTTTGCCAACTCTATGACGCCACCTTCCTGCCTCTTATGTGGCGCTAATTTGCCACTAGACCACAAGGCTTTTTGTGGAACAATTTCTCCAACAATATTCTTAAGGCCTACCTACTATACCCAGGGTTTGATTCACCTTAAACCAAAATTTCTGCTAGAGTCCAAGTTTGAACCTAGGACTTCTCCAACACTTCTCAGCACACCTAACCACTAAAACAAGCCTTCATTAATGAAATTTACATGCACAACAAAATATTATAAGCTGCCTTCAACCGCTTCCATGGTCAAGGCCCAAATTCAGGGTGTTACAACTCTACCTCCCTTAAAGAAATTTTGTCCCCGAAATTTCCATCTAACCGGGTAGTCGTGTAACATCTACCTTATTATCTTTGCCATCACAAGACTGATCCTACTATCACTATCACACTTCAACTAGAACTTGAAACATCTCATACATACAACACTTATTCACTGAAGGAGACACATATTTATCACACATATATACAATTTCTATATCCAAACATCACATCCACATAAAATAAATACCAAATTTAAATTCAGACCAATGTCTAAGGAATCCACAGTATTTCAATTTCTAAACAGACAAAAGTATTCAGAAGACTTACGGATTCAGCGCCAGAGTCTCGGTGTGCCACACTTTTTAAGAGAAATACTTCAAACAGACCACGTGGTTGAAAATAATTTTTTAAAATTTAACCTTCGAAAACCCAATCCACAGCTGCGTTGTTGCAACCGGGCGCTGATACCACTAAATGTAACACCCCAAACCCGGCCCAGTCGTTACGGCCGAATCTGACGTGCCACATCGGATTTGAAAACCCACGTTCCGTTTTAATGTTTTAAAAACCATATATTTTGTTGAGTTAACAAAGTGTATGGAAGCTGGGCACCAGGTAGGTATCCAAAACAGAGGAGGTGAGCCTTGATGTGGGGACTTGGGCCGGAGGGGATTCAGAGAGGCCACGGTGATCGTCTCGGATTTTTAATTAAGCGTTGGTTTTCTTTAAATTTATTTTAATAATTATTTATTTTGGGGTTGTAATAAGGCCATTTTAACTTTTCTTTTATTTTCGGGATTATTTTATTTTTAATAACTTTAAAACTGGTTGATAATTATTCAAATGGGCTAGACTTAGGACGTGTTTTCAAAATGATACTTGCTTTCAAAATATCTCACGCCACGACTAATCAACTTATTAAAGATGTCCATTTAAGCAAATTTAAACTTGATATAACAAAGTGTGGCTATGGTTGTGGGCATGTCTAGGATTGGATCCAATCAAAGAGCTTGGTACTTAAGCAGCCTTCATGGCTCACCTCCTCTGTTTTGGATACCTACCTGGTGCCCAGCTTCCATACATTTTGTTAACTCAACAAAATATATGGTTTTTAAAACATTAATACGGAACGTGGGTTTTCAAATCCGATGTGGCACGTCAGATTCAGCCGTAACGACTGGGCCGGGTTTGGGGTGTTACATAGTAAGTGCATCCCGTGGGCCGTTTTGAGGGATTTGATATTGACGCATCCAGATGTGAAGAAAAAGGTCGACGTCCTGGCTTTGACCATTTATGGCATGGTGATCTTCCCGAAGGCGTTGGGGCACATAGATGAGTCGGTCGCAGATTTGTTTGATCGACTTAGTAATCAGGATACGCCTGTGCCTGCGATCCTAGCTGAGATGATAAGATCCTTGAGCGCATGTCGAGGAGCTGGTGAAGGAAAATTCATTGGATGTGCACAGTTGCTGTTAGTTTGGTTTCATAGTCACTTCTGGAAGCTAGATAGGGTTTCTTGCCGAGTTTTCTTTGAGGGTTATTCTCCCTTAAAGGAAGCAGTGGACGTACCTAGGAGAGATGACATTTCGGAGGAGAGATGGTTAGACATTCTTCAGAATCTTCGAGAGGAAGATGTTATGTGGAAGGCTCCTTGGTTGGTTCCTAGTGAAGTCCTTTACCGATGTGGCAGTTTTGATTGGGTCCCTTTGCCAGGAATTTAGGGAGTTGTTGGATATACACCATTGCTTGTTTTAAGGCAATATCGAGCGAGGCAGTTCATACCGGCTACACAGGGTCTAGCTCAGAGTGATTTCTCTTACAAAGGAGATCACTATAAGAGGAGGATGCGAGAGATTTCTAAGGCTTGGAAGAAGCCTTTCTGTATGAAGATCTTGACTGAAGGTCCAACGTCAACCCTCAAGTATAAGGGCTGGTTTAGTAAGAGATTCAACGATAATATCCCTAGGCCGATTTTAGGAGAGGCTCGATCATTAGAGGAGATCTTGCGAGTGATCCCATCGGAGTTGGAGGTTATGAAGCAAGAGTTCGAGAGAAGAAATTCAGAGCTAGAAAAGAGGATTGAGAAGCTCAAAGAGGAGAAAATGTGCTTAAGTCTCGATGTTGACGTTCAAAAGATGGAAGTTGAGAAGATGAAAAGGGAAAAGAGAAAGGTCGAGGAAGATCGAGATGACTTAAAGACGCATTATAAGAAGGCCTAGGTAACATTGAAAAGGGTTGGATTAGGGAGGTCTTCAGAGTAGTGGCAGCAGAAGATGCAAGAGGAGCGAGCCCAGACCGAGTATTGGGAGAAGAATTTCCAAGAGATGCAGTCACGTAATCAGGCCGTAGAAAAGGAAAATCAAGGGTTAAAAGTTAAGGTGACAGAGCTTGGACGATCCCTTCATCATTACTGAAGTCGTGACTCTGCAAACGAGTTAAAGACAAGCTTGGACAAGATTGAGAAATTGAAGCACAACATTGGAGAGTTAAAAGCAGCATTACAGGGCTGTGAGTCACGGATTGAGCAGCTCGAGGTAAGAGAAGAACAGTGGAAGGGAGAACTTCATCATCTTTAGAGTCAAGTGGGAGATAGAGATCATGTCATGGGAGAGGCCTTAGTTCAGATTTGAGAGGTCGCTGAATACTTGCAGGAGTTGGCAACACAAGCTAAAACGCTGAGTATAATGTATGAGTCATCGTCAGACAAAGGGCGAGAGTTGGCATTGTTATTAGATAGGGTTAAGACTCTAGGCCTACGGGTAAAAGTGTATTTGTAATCCGTTTTATGAAAAGATTTTTCTTCCTTAAATAATCTTTCCTAAAATGAAACTGAGTCAGAATCGACATCTTTTTGCATACATGCATTTACATTTCATTACATCATATGCATTCAAGTTTATAGAAAGACCCTAATTAGTTAAAATTATAAAAGGGAGAAAGAGAGTAAGAAAAAGGAAATCTGGAAGCAACACATCCTTACGGTACACGCGCTAAGTCGAAGAATATGGATCAAAGATTTGAACAGCTACAGTAGGACATGCAAGACCAATTACAAAAGCAATTGGCAAAAATGCAAAATGACATAAGGGAGCATATGCTAAAAGCTCAGAAGAACATGATGGCTAAGATGGCTCAACTACTGAGGGCCACTAATAAGGGTAAGGTTTCCATGGCAATTGCTGGAGAAGAGAATGAGGGTCCTCCTCCTGGTTTCACTCCACCTCACATACCTGAGGCATATCCTCGTGGGCCGTCTGTCACAATAAGGCCTCAACAGGGTCAAGTTGATGCTGGGATCCCTATAAATTTCCCAACTGGCTCGGGATTCAATTTAGGCGATAACCCTACCAATCCTCTCATTCCTGATTTGGATATAGCTGAAAAGGAAGATTTGAGAGCTGAGGCTGCAAAACAGTTGGAAGAACGTTACCGATGGCTGGAGGTGAAATTTAAAGCCTTAGAGAGTGCTGATGGGCATCATGGAGTCGATGCCAAAGACTTAAGTTTGGTCCCAGACTTAGTGCTTCCTCACAAATTCAAAATGCCGGAGTTTGAAAAATACAACGGGACTACCTGCCTAGTGGCCCACGTTACGATGTTCTGCAGAAGAATGACCGGGTACGCAAACAATGATCAGCTGTTGATCCATTGTTTCCAAGACAGTTTAGTAAGAACGGCAGCTAGGTGGTACAATCAGTTGAGCCGGGCTAGAATAAGTTCATGGAGGGACCTTGCACAAGCCTTCATGCAGCAGTACAATCATGTGACTGACATGACCCCTGATAGGATCATTCTGCAAAATATGAAAAAAAAAAAAGCCTAATGAAAATTTTAGGCAATACGCACAGAGATGGAGAGAGGTGGCAATGCAGGTTCAACCACCACTTTTGGAAAAAGAAACCACTATGTTGTTCATCAACACTTTGAAGGCTTCATTCATTACTCACATGATTGGAAGCACTACCAAAAGTTTTGCAGACATAGTCATGGCAGGAGAGATGATTGAGAATGCCATAAGAGGTGGAAAAATTAAGGGGGAAGCAGCCAAAAGATCGGCTTCAAGAAGAAAAGACAATGAGGTGAACAATACAAGTAGCTTCAATTCGAAGGCAGTTACAGTTAGTCAGCCCAAAGTGGCTACGGGTGGGCAGCAAAGTACTCAAAGATAGGAATCGGGATCAAGACAGAATTCGGAGAGGATGCAATTTACGCCTATCCCTGTAACGTATCGTGAGCTTTATCAAAGCTTATACGATGCACATGCCATTGCTCCATTTCACTTGAAACTGCTACAGCCACCATACCCCAAGTGGTATGATGCAAATGCTAAATGCGAATATCATGCAGGAATACCGGGGCATTCAATTGAAAATTGCACTAGATTCAAGAAAGTCGTGGAGAGGCTTATCAAAATAGGGGTTGTGAGATTCGACAGTACCCCTAACACTGAAAATCCGTTACCAGATCATGGCAATCAAGGAGTAAATACCATTGATGAAACTAGGGAAAGAATAATCAAGGAAAATGTTGCTGAGGTGAGAATGCCTTTAAGGGTAACTTGGAAAGAGATGGTGAAGAGAGGGATGATAACCTCTGAGAAAGAAAGAGATGAAATGAGGAACTACTGTGAGTTCCATGGAAAAGAGGGTCATGAGACCCAAAATTGTGAAGAATTCAAAGCCTTGGTGCAAGGCTTCATTGATAATAAAGAGCTGCAAATTTTTGAAGGTAGCTCTTATAAAAGAGAAATAAATGGGTTGGAAGATAAACAACAAGAAATCAGCCGACCAAGAATTATTATTTCCTTGCCAGGGAATAATGAAGTGGAGGCGCAAACTAGACCCAAGGTCGTAATCCATAAACCTATATCTTTTCCTTATAAGGATAACAAAAGGGTACCATGGAGTTATAACTGCCATGTGTCATTATCGGAGAAAGAAGATGTAGCCAGTGCGTCCAAAGATGTGCAATTTGAGGGTTCCCATACACGGAGTGGGAAGCGGTATGATACGGTAGGCATCAGAGATGAGTCCACAAAAACAAAGAATGCTAGTGTGGAAAAGGAAAAAGAGGTTAAAATGCCCGTCAAAGAGCCGTAAAGGAGGAGGAGGCTAAGGAATTTCTGAAGTTTCTCAAGCATAGTGAGTATAGTGTGGTCGAGCAGTTGCGCAAGCAATCGGCTCGTATATCAGTATTGGCTCTACTTCTGAGTTCTGAGGTGCATAGGGAAGCATTGATGAAGGTGCTTAATGAGACATATGTCACCTATGACATATCTGTTAACAAGCTAGACCGGTTGGTGAATAATATTACCGCGGACAACTTTATCTATTTCAATGATGATGAAATCTCACCTGGGGGCATAGGATCAACCAAGGCCTTGCACATCACTACTCGGTGCAAGAGATACATGCTTCCAAGTGTACTCATTGATAACGGGTCGGCTTTGAACATCCTACCATTATCCACATTAAATAGATTACCCATTGATAGTTCGCATATGAAAACGTGTTGCAATGTGGTAAGAGCCTTCGATGGAACCGAGAGAAAAGTGATGAGAGGAATAGACATTCCTTTGGAAATTGGGTCAAATACATATGAAGTTGATTTCTTGGTGATGGATATCAAGCCCTCCTATAATTGTTTATTGGGGAGGCCATGGATACACTCGGCAGGAGCGGTGTCTTCCTTATTGCACCAAAAATTGAAGTTAGTGACAGATGGACGGTTAATAACTATCAATACGGAGGAGGATATTATAGCAGCAGTCACTAGCAAGTCCCCCTATGTTGAGGCAAATGAAGAATCTATTGCGTGTTCATTTCGCTCTTTAGAGTTTGTAAATGCCACTTTTATTTTAGAAGGAAGTGAGTTACCAGTGCCAAGGACGGCAAGAGCCACAAAGATGGCTCTACAAATGATGGCAGGAAGAGGAGCCTTACCAGGAAGAGGTTTGGGAAAGTATCTGCAAGTGGGGATTCAGATCCCAAAGATGATTGAGAAAACAGACCGCTTTGGTTTGGGCTTCAAACCAGACTATAAGCAAAGGAGGAAGGACATTCAGAAACGCCAAGAAAGGAGAAAGGCGCGTTTAGATGAAAGAGAAGTGAGGTGGGAATCGATGACATTCCCTCCTATATCTAAAACCTTCATATAAGGAGGATTACTTGAAGAGGAGAGCCATCAAATTAATGCTGTGCATGAAGAAGGACGGAGCAAAGGAACCTTGAGGGCATTCATCCTTACGAATCGGGAAGCTCTCTGAACAATTGGACTGCGGAAGAACTTCCTGTAGTCTTTAGGAATTTTTCAGAGTAATTCTCAAACATTTTTGTTACTCTAAAGCCTAGGAGTAATAAGATTACATTTGTGAAATAGGCTTATGATCATTTATCATTTTTTTAATAAGACATAACTTTTATTAATTCAAACGAGTATTGCTTCATTTTTATCAATCAATATTCCATCAAATTTTGACAATTCTTATTCCTTCATTCATAGTACATAAATAATTATTCTTAAATTCATTCATTCTTTGTATATTCTTTATACTTCTCAGATCCCTAAATATCAATGATATGAGCATTGATACGGCAACTCCTGATTTCTCTTACGAGTAAGACATGTGTTTAGAGGAACCTTAGGATTTTGAAGGTGTTCAAGATTATGACGTATCTCTTGATCTGTTAAGAATGGTAAAGCAGGAGGAGAAACAAATCATGCCTCATGAGAAAGAGGCAATAGAGAATATAGCCCTAAAGGAAGGGAAGAAGTTGAAAATTGGAACACTGATTACCGAGGACACAAGGCATGGTCTGGTTGAGATGCTTCGAGAGTTCAAGGATATCTTCGCCTGGTCTTATCAGGATATGCCCGGGTTGAGTACCGACACTGTAGTACATCATCTTCCGATAAGACAGATTGTGTTTTGTCCAACGTGGTTGCAGAATGAGGCCGATATTGTTTTGAAAATAAAGGATGAAGTTAAGAAGCAGTTTGATGCAGGATTCTTGCAAAAGGTAAAATACTCTGAATGGGTAGCTAACATTGTGCCAGTTCCTAAAAAAGACGGGAAGGTACGAATGTGTGTTGATTACAGAGATTTAAATAAAGGTAGCCCCAAAGATAATTTTCTTCTGCCACACATAGACACTTTGGTGGACAACACAGGTGGATATTTGTTGTTTTCCTTCATGGATGGTTTCTCAGGATACAATCAGATAAAGATGCATCCAGAGGACATGGATAAAACCACCTTCATAACCTTATGGGGCACCTTTTGCTACAAAGTAATGCCGTTTGGACTGAAGAATGCAGGAGCAACATACCAACGGGCCATGGTAAACTTATTCCATGACATGATGCATAAGGATATTGAGGTATACATTGATGATATGATTGCCAAGTCGCATACAGAAAAAGAGCACATTGAGGTCTTGAGAAAATTATTCTGGAGGTTGAGAAAATTTCAGTTGAAGCTCAATCCAGCAAAGTGTATCTTTGGAGTCAGATCGGGAAAGTTGTTAGGCTTTGTAGTCAGTGAAAAGGGAATTGAAGTCAACTCAGACAAGGTCAGAGCCATACGAGAGTTACCTCCACCACGTACTCAGAAGGAAGTTCGACGATTCTTAGGAAGGTTGAATTACATCGCTCGGTTCATTTCACAACTAACCAAGAAATGTGATTCTATCTTTCGCCTCCTCAAAAAGCACAATCAAGGTACTTGGGATGAGGAATGCCAGAATGCTTTTGAAAAGGTCAAGCAGTATTTGTTAAATGCTCCGGTATTGTCTCCACCTAGCCCAGATAAACCGTTAATACTGTACTTGTCAGTGTTCAGTAATTCTATGGGATGTGTGCTTTGCCAGCATGACGAGTCAGGGAAAAAGGAGAGGGCAATTTATTATCTCAGTAAGAAATTCACTGACTGTGAGATGAGATATTCACCAATTGAAAAGTTGTGTTGTGCGCTGATTTGGACTCGGAGATTAAGACAATACATGCTATACCATACCACTTGGCTCATCTCAAAGCTTGATCCGTTGAAATACATGATGGAGTCAGTGGCTTTAAATGGGAGAATGGCGAGATGGCAAATTTTGCTTTCAGAGTTTGATATAGTCTACATAAGTCAGAAGGCTATAAAAAGAAGTGCGGTAGCAGATTTCTTGGTCAGTAGGGCTCTAGAGGATTATGAGCCATTGAACTTTAATTTTCCAAATGAGGAGTTGATGTGTATAGCAACGACTGAAGATTTTCTTGGAAGCTCAATTTTGATGGGGCTTCTAATGCAGCCAGAAATGGAATTGGGGCAGTTTTGGTATCCCCGAATGGCGATCATTATCCTTTCACGTGCAAGTTGAACTTTGATTGCACAAACAATATGGCTGAGTATGAAGCATGCATTATGGGACTTCAAGTAGCTATAGAGCGAGGTATAAAAACCTTAAAAGTATATGGAGATTCTGCGTTGGTAATTTATCAGCTTAGAGGTGAATGGGAGACAAGAGACCCTAAATTGATCAATTATCGAAAGGTAGTTTTGGGGTTACTTGAGGAGTTTGATGACATTACCTTCAATTATCTCCCACGGGACAAAAATCAAATGGCAGATGCTTTAGCAACCTTGGCTTCAATGATTAAGGCAAATAAAGAAGAAGAGATGAAACCAATTCAAATGAGTGTCTACGAGGCTCCCGCTTATTGTTGCAACATTGAGAGTGAAGAAAAGGATGATAACCCTTGGTATCAGGATGTATTACGATATGTGAGGGATCGTAAATTCCCTGAACAAGCCAATGAAAATGATAAATGAACTTTAAGAAGGTTAGCTTGCGACTATGTATTGGACGGAGATATCCTGTACAAGAAAAAGAAAGACCAAGTACTTTTGAGATGTGTCGATACTGCGGAAGCTAAGCTAATTTTAGAAGAAGTTCATGAAGGTGTATGTGGGACGCATGCAAATGGGTTCACGATGGCAAGGCAAATTATGAGGCTTGGCTATTATTGGGCCACTATGGAAGGGGACTGTATCAACTATACCAAGAAATGCCATAAGTGTCAGATTTATGGGGACAAAATTCATTTACCACCTTCACCTTTGTATGTTATGACTTCTCCATATGGCCCTTCTCCATGTGGGGTATGGATGTCATTGGACCAATATCACCGAAAGCTTAAAATAACATCAGTTTATCTTCGTGGTAATTGACTACTGTACAAAATGGGTAGAGGCCGCTTCTTATGCGAATGTTACTAAGTCAGCTATGAGTCGATTCTTGAAGAGGGAGATCATTTGTCGGTATGGAATGCCTGAGAAGATTATATCAGACAATGCATTGAACTTGAACAATAAAACAATAGCAGAGGTTTGCGACCAGTTTAAGATCAAGCATCACAATTCTTCTCCCTATCGTCCAAAAATGAATGGGGCAGTGGAAACCGTCAACAAGAACATTAAGAAAATAGTGGGGAAGATGACTGTGACCTATAGAGATTGGCATGAGAAGTTACCGTTTGCACTCCTAGCCTATCGAACATCTGTTAGAACCTCTACTGGGGCAACCCCATTCTCGTTAGTTTATGGGATGGAAGCAGTGTTACCTATTGAAGTAGAAATACCTTCTCTTCGAGTTTTGATAGAGATAAGGTTAGATGAAGCTGAATGGGTTCAATCCCAATATGACCAGTTGAACTTGATTGAGGAAAAGAGGCTAAGAGCCATTCGACATGGTCAGATGTATCAGAAGCGAATGATGCGAGCTTACGACAAGAAAGTTCGACCCAGAGAGTTCCACGAGGGAGACCTTGTACTAAAAAAGATTCTTCCCATTCAAAAGGACTTTAGGGGGAAATGGATGCCGAATTGGGAGGGGCCATATGTCGTGAAGAAAGCTTTCTCTGGCGGTGCATTGATCTTAACGGAAATGGATGGGAAAAGTTTACCCAACCCAGTGAACTCAGACTCAGTGAAAAAATACTTTGTCTAAAGGAATCCAAGGTGAAAACCCGCAAAAGGGCACCTTGTGACCAAAGGGGTTTTGAGTTGAAAACCCGAAAGGGTAGCTCAAATATTGAAGGGCATATGGTGATCTTGCTATATCTGATACAAAAAAGAGCGAAGAATGCTGCAAACTGGGGCATTGTCAGAGTATTTTGGATCTTTTAAACACATGTTGAACTCAAGAAATTCTTCATGGAGATGGCGTATAAACGCTTAAGCGGCGATATCTAGGGCATCTAACTTTTGTCCTGTTTGCTATCTTTAGATTCTCTTTCTTCTCAAAGATAGGCTTTCAGATTAATTTCCTTTGTTTTTTTTGACAAATTCGTTCCAATCTAATTATTCTCAAGATTAAATTCATCTTCTTTTATTCTTAAAGTATGTTGCATTAAAATAATGATGGATGAACTAAATAATTTTCACAAATGAAGTTTTGCTCATTACTCTGGAAATTTCTAGATAATACAAGAAACTAAAATAGAACAATTGTTCGAAGAATTCACGTAAGTGAGGTTCGAAAGAACTCGAGGAAATTCTTTCTTTAGTCCAAAATGATGATTGGAAAAATCAAACGATTCGATCCTAAGAGAGGATCATTTTACAGACATTTTTGGTGGGTCATAGCATTTGAAGAATGGTACAAACCCACAAGCTGAGTAAGAATGATATTTCGAGAGAAATAAAGATAAACTTCGACGAAAGAATGAATGGTGACGTCTGGAATAGGGGTCATGTTCATAAAAATTCTGCATCATAACATGTTTAATTAGGAACATTCGACTCATTTCGATCATGGCATCCTAATTATCAGGCATAATCATTATACAGGTTATGTCCTTCAAGGTTATCAAAGATGACGTGCCTTAATCCCTAAGCAATAGGGTAATAAGTCGCAGTATAGCAGATCTGGCCTTCAGATGTTTGTACTGAAGCTAGATCCAAGATGATTTGGTATTCTTGTGTTTACAAAGAACAAATCGAAACCATAGCTGATTTCGCTTTCATGTGCTTACGATGAAGCAAGTCTAAGATGATTTGGCATCTCTGTATTGTTAGAGAACAAATTGAAGTTTGGCATCTCCATATTCGACGGAGAGCAGACACATAGCAGATCTAACCTTCAGATGTTTATACTAAAGCAAGATTCAAGATGGGTTGGCATCCTTGTGCTTATAAGGAACAAATCGAAGACATAGCTGATTTGACTTTCACGTGCTTACGATGAAGCAAATCTAAGATGATTTGGCATCTCTGTATTGTCAGAGAACAAATTGAAGTTTGGCGTCTCCATATTCGACGGAGAGTAGACATATAGCAGATCTAACCTTCAGATGTTTATACTGAAGCAAGATCCAAGATGGTTTGGCATCCTTGTGCTTACAAGGAACAAATCGAAGACATAGCTTATTTGGCTTTCACGTGCTTACGATGAAGCAAATCTAAGATGATTTGGCATCTCTGTATTGTTAGAGAACAAATCAAAGTCTGGCATCTCCATTTTGAGGGAGAGCAGATACATAGAAGATCTGACCTTCAGGTGTTCATGCTGAAGCAGATCCAAGATGATTTGGCATCCCTGTTTTTACAGGGAACAAATCGAAGACATAGCATATCTGACATTCCTATGCTTACAGCGAAGCAGATCAAAGATTTTAATGCTTACAGCGAAGCAGATCAAAGATTTTAACATGGCATCCCTGTGTTTATAGGGAACAAGTTAAAGATAGCAGATATCGCCTTCCTGAGTTGTAGTGAAGCAGAATGAAGTCGTCAAGAGGCCATTTAAAGAAGATCAAGGATCAAGAATTCAAGACTCGGCGAGCCCGAGCAAAATTGGTCCTTTTATAGTCTTTGCTCTATTCCTGTTACACAGTAATGAGCAAAGAGGGGCAGCTGTAATAGCCCAAATTTGCCCGGGCTTAATAAACCAAACAGAAAACCAAAAATAATAAAAGTTTTTTTTAACAGTCCTTTTACAAAAAAATTAAAACCCAGCAGCCCAAATGCCACTAACCCGTAACCTAGCTAAAACTACCCAATAACCCGTACAAGACCCAATTAACCTATTACCCCATTACATTTTAACCCAACAATAAACGGGGCCCAAATGGCCCAAATTGCTAAACAGAAGACAAAGAAGCCTAGGGTTCCAGAAACCCTAGGCGCCGCAATCAACGAGTATCCTCAATGCCTGTCGTTTCAGCTACTCATCATAGCCATGATTCCAAGCTCCAAGTCACGTCGTGATCATCGCCACCGACAGATCTACGTTACCAGCACGATCAACGCCGAATTTTCCTCGTGAATACCTGCAAAAAAAGGAAAAAGGACAGCAGCGAACAAACAAAATGGGAAGAAATAAAGATTCCTTATCAAAATATGTTGTAAACAGTGGCTATAAAAGCTTGAATCAGATACGATGTAAAGGGGGGTGGATTCTGATATTTTTGGAATACATATACAGACTCAATAAAAAGTTTATTTTTACATACATATACAGAAAGGAGTACTACAGTCGATCGAGATACAAAAAGGTGAATTTTTTTTAATATATGTACATATGTATATACTGCAAATAATAAAAAGGAAAGCGATACCTTTAATCGGCGTTGAAAGGCAAGGTTTTTAAATCTCCGACCACCGTGTGCGATGGAGATGACGGAAGCGCGTGAGCGCGTGCAAACTCCTGGACGGAGGTCCGGTGGCACTCCGAGAGGCCTTCCCCAACTCTCTTTCAGAGAGTTTCTTTCTTTTTTTTTCAGAACAAACTTAAAATGATTTTAGAACTTAAAATTTGACTTATATAGCCAGGATGAAACGGTGCCGTTTCGCTTAAAACCAATTAGCTTCAAACGATGTCGTACCAAGGCTAGGATCCGCGTGTTGACCCGAGACCCGAGGAGGATCCGCGCGTTTTTAGAAATTGGGCTAATTTCCCAATCGATCCTTCTGCTTTTTAAGCTTTATAATTTCATTTTATTATTATTTTAATTTAGCCCCAATCTGTTATATTTTATTCAATTTGATCCCAACGGCCTATAAAATTCATTTAAAAAAACGAAGTCGTTTTTGGGATTAGGGCTTAATTACCCAATGAGTCCCTGGATTTTTAGCCCGTGTTTTAATTAAGTCTAAAATTTATATTATATTACAAATTAACCCCAGATTTCTTAATTAAATTCAATTTAATCCTTTTATTTTAAATACTTTATATACTACTGTTTTTAAATATTAATTATAAAATAGTATATTTTATTTTTATTATCCAATATATTAAAAACTCATTTATTATATATATTATTTATTTCGTATTTTATCATATGTTATATTTATTTACTATATTTTATATTATTGTTATACATTCTAAATAGTATACTATATGTATTATTCATATTATATGTTTTATTATATAATATTTTTCATGTACATTATATTGTGTTATTATATGTTTTTACTTATAAATACTATGTATTTCCCTATATATATATATTAACCATTTTACTATGTTTTAGTATGAAAACACCTATTAAATTACTATTATATATATTCTTTACATTATATCAAATATTTTATTATTGCTATATGATATATTATTATATATTTTTATTTATAAATCATATTATGCATTATATTTTATCATATTTTCTATATTACCTTACAAAATATATATTATTACTTATTAATACATTCTTCATTTTTTTTAAAAAATATATAGTAATATCTAGTATTTTTTTTATTATGCTTTAAAATATAATCTTTATATATGTATTCTTCGTTTTTTAAAAAAAAGGGGTTCACTTTATATTATTTTTTAATAGCCATTTTATATTTTTACGTTTTAATAGCTTATTTTTAGACTCACTCTTATTTGGTATTGTATAATATGTTAAATTTTATATATCATTTTGTTCTTGCTCTTTTTATATTCACATAAAATTAGTTAATTAAGATAAATTAGATATGTTTGCATGAAATGTTGTTATGTATGTGTTATATAATTTATACTACTTAATTCACTATATTCCATGTTGTAATTTGTATGTAATAATGTTATCCATGACCACGCATTAAAATAATGGTATATTAGATAATTTAGATCCTTGTCCATCATTTTTACTATGCTTGCATGAAATGATAAAACATATATATGATAGTTAGGTTATTATAATTTTTTATAAAATGTAAACGTATCATCTTTAAGACCAAAAGTCATGTTTTATTTAAATAAAAAAAGGAACTTTTAAAAAGAGGTGCAAGGCAATGTTTTGAATACTTAGAAATTCGAGAAATAGTGCCCTAACATGCTGGGTTGCAATTTCTCGTTCGTCTAATTATCTAAAATATCCTTTTAAATAAGTTTTATGAATCACAAGATGATTTTAGTTACAAAAGATTAAAGATATCATGTCCAATCATGCTGGATATGATGTTTGCACTCTTTTAAGAATGAATGAATCGTGATTCTTTTCTCAAACTATCACAGTTTTAAAGAAATATCGTTTTTTTTTAATTTCTTTTAAATTTTTGACATTAAGACAAAAACTATTCAATTTGGTACCAATTTTGGGCGCTATGCGGGGTGCTAATCCTTCCTCGCAATGCGTCGACTCGAACCTGTTTTCTTAATTTTCGTAGACCAAAACGTTTTATAAGGTGATCCAATCACACCTAAAAAAGGTTGGTGGCGACTCCCGTTTTCATTTTCAAAAGTCGACTTTTTTTTAAAAGCATCCCTTTAAAAAGAGGTTTCGACAATTATGTCCCTGCAAGAAAATAGAATAACCCAATATTAGAAAAAAAAAACAATAACAGGAATAGCACCAACTAAACAAGCAAAGGGGCTGACAAATTAATGTGTAATTAAAATATGGGACTAGCAAATTCTCTCATCAAAATGCAATATTCCTAAATAGAAAATCTAATCCTAAAACAATATGTACTAATAATACCTAAGCATGCAAAAATTAGGTACTAAATCTACTAAGAATGCAAACTACGCAAAAGAAAAACAAAATTAAGAAAAATAATAAGAATAAACTCAATGGAAGGTTAATAATAATACTAAGTTAAAAATCAAAGAAGACAAATGATAATAAAAATAATAACTAAACTAAGTAAACTAAGAGTAAAGAATAATAATAATAAGATGATGAAAATAAACGAAGCAAGATGAAGCAACCAATAAAAATAATAATAAGAATAATAAAAAGACATTAGCAACATAAGAAAAATAAAAAGAGTAATATTAATAACAATAACAAAAGAAAAAGAAAATAAAACTGAAGTATCATGCAAAATAATAATAAAATAATAATTATAAAATTACTAAATGGAAAAAAATTAAAATAAGCATAAGAATAAAATAAGGAAATTAATAAATCAATTAAATAAAATAATAAAATAATAAATAAATGAATAAAAATAGGGTAAATAGGGAGGACTAATGGGGAGACAGTGGTCGGAGTTGACGGGCGGCGGTTAGCGCGAGAGGGGGCTGGTGGTGGTGCGTCTCGGAAGAGAAGGGGGAGGACGGGGTGAGGGGGTAAGGGAAAAGGGAAGAGATGGGTGTGGGGTAGGGACTGGTCACGGGGGTGGTGCGCGTGGTGGATGAAGGGAGAAAGAGGGTGAGGTTGGTGTGTGTGGGTAGGGGCTGTGAGGGACGGTTAGGGGAAAGATGAGGAGAAGGGGAAGGAAGAAAAGGATAGGGAAAGGGGATAAGGGCGTGGGATTCAACGGGGAATGAGAG
The DNA here is from genome assembly GCA_025698465.1 of Gossypium longicalyx. Classification (NCBI taxonomy): domain Eukaryota; kingdom Viridiplantae; phylum Streptophyta; class Magnoliopsida; order Malvales; family Malvaceae; genus Gossypium; species Gossypium longicalyx. Next base: position 67,366,007 of record CM047004.1, on the reverse strand, counting down.
GGGAAGTCACGGGGAAAGGGAGGGCGATGGTGGTGCGACGGTCAGACGTGCGATGATAACGGTGGCTGGAATGGGGGGAATGATTTGGGTGAGCGGTGGCTAGGTTGGGGATAGTTGGGGAAGAAGACAAAACAAAGGAAAAGAAAGGGCATGTGCCCGGCCCGTGTGGCTCCTAAAATATGCTCTTTTTCTTCAATTTTTGCCTATTTTGCTCCCAAATACTCACCTAAGTGTAAGAACATGAATTAAAGGGATTAAGAGCATCAAATTAACCAATTTGCATAAATAATCATCCAAAAACGCATTAAGAATAGGATTAAAATATGTTAGTTCTATCATTTATCAATATGTTGTTAGTTTTATCATTTACCAATATGTTAGTAGAAAATTGGACAAAACAATTCATATCATCATTCAATTGTGAAATCGAAATTAAATTGCAATTTAATTTAGAAACGTAGAGAGCATGTTTTAGGTGAATTTTTCTTATCAATTTAACCATTCCTTCTTGGGTAGCCACCACTGTTTGGCCATTAGAGAGTCTTACGGAACATGCTACAACTTCTCTAACATTTGTCAAACACATAAGATCATCCATAAGATGATTTGAACACTATGTATCAATAATCTAATTATTCTTGGATTTACCATTCAATCGGTTGGTAGTGGATTGTGTATTATTGAACACCATCATAAGAGACTGTAATTATTCAGCAGTAAACCAAAAAAGTTCATGCCCTTAGTGATGGTGGTGGAGAAGTAGAACTGCCGCCAGCCATTGTGAGCGATGAAAAAGTATTTGTGTTAAACACTAAGCTCAAATACCATGACAAGAATAGAGTAATCCATTTCAATTTTATTGATAGACATCAAGAGTGTACATAATATTTATACAACAATAGTCATATAGGAATATGAAATATAATATATTCCTAAATATATGCATAAAAGATATAAAATATTATACAATATATTTATATATTTTTAAAAGATAATATTCCATAATAATATCCTAACAAAAAAGTTAAAATAAATTTATCAATTTGTCAAGAAAATAATTTTTTTTTTTTGCTTTAGTCAAACTATTCTGTTTAAAAGCAATAGAATAGTAGTTCTTGTTAAACAATACAATTGTCATAAAAGCTATTATGCATTTCAATCATCAATCTAACATTGTCAATAAGATAATACTCTTTTGATTTTCTCATAGTTATGAAGATAATACCTGCCCGATTTCATTAAGCTTCAAACAATTTATTTAATATATATTTAATTAAATAATATATTTAATTTAATTTAGTCTCAATAAAATTAAAATTAAAATAATTATGTAATAACCCAAATTTACTCGGGCTCGTAAATAAATATAAATATAAAAACAAAAATTTATTAAAATAAAGTCCATTTACAGTCCATTAACAAAACCCAAAACCCTTAGCCCAAATACCTAAAACCCAATAGCCCAACTGATGACCTAAGACCCAATCAGCCTACACTACCCAGTACCCGATTACACTCAAGCTCAAGTGCCCAAGTGCTGCCCAAAATACACAGGGCCCAAGTGGCCCAATTCGTTAACAGGAGACAGAAAGGCCTAGCGTTTCAGAAACCCTAGGCTCCACAAGCACCCCAACAGACGCGTCTGTTCGTCTCGCAGAGACCCACCATCAGTGTCGTGATTCCAGGCTCCGTATCACGTCATGATCGACGCCTGAATCAACGCCAGTGTGCCGTCGTCAGTGCCGTTTATTACTAGCCTCCTCGCTAGTACCTGAAAAAGGAGAAGAAACCACAGCAACCAAAGAAACAAATAGGGAAAGAAATCAAAGGATTCTTCCCTAAAATGTAACAGAGGGTTATAAAAACCCCTTTTTGATTTTTTGTAAGGGGACGGTTTTTTTTTTGAATATACACACAGATTCAATAAAAAGAACACAAATTTTACAGATATAAACAGATATACACATATACATAAGGGAGACGAACAGTTTCATTGTGGAAAAGGTGATTCAGTTACATTTTTGATTTACTTCCTGTTGTTCTACATGTATGAATTGTTTCTTTTTTTAAAAACATCAGTATTTAAAAAAGGGAAAGAGGTTACTTGTGTTTTGCCTGGAAAGACGAAGGTTTTTAACCTTCTGACCACCGCATACGGTGGCACGTGTGGCGCGTGGGTGTGCTGCCTAGCAATTGGAGACCGGAGCTCGGACTGCCCTTTCCTCTCTCATCTTAGAGAGTTTCAAAGTTTTTAAAAAAAAAAACAGTTTCTAAAATGAATTTTGGCCCAAAAAACTGACTTAAATAGCATAATAGAAACGGTGTCGTTTTTGCTTAATCTGATAAGTACCAAAATGGCGCCATTTAAACCCAGGATCCGCGTGTTGGCCCGAGACCCGGATGAGATCCGCGTGTTTTCGTTTCAATGGGCTAATTGCCGAATTAGTCCTTCCGCATTTTTAATCTTTACAATTTCATTTTGTTTTTATTTTAAATTGACCCCAGTCTTCTACGATTAATTCAATCTAATCCTAATGGCTATTATAGCCTATTCTGGGAACGACGTCGTTTTATGGGATTATGGCAAATTGCCCAGTGAGTCCCTTGTAGTTTTGAATGCGTTCCAATTAGGCCTAATTTTTTTTGTTATTTTAAAATTAGCCCTAGAATCCTAGTTTTATTTAATTTTAATCCTTTTAAATATTTTTGCATAATTTATTTATTAAATACCTTATATATTATTTACTTTTATAAATATTAGTTATATAAAATAGTATATATATTATTTTTTATTTGTATATTATTCATTATATTATTTATATTATTATACATCTTATTTATAAATTTTATTATATATTATATATTTTACTATATATATTATTCCTGACATTTTTTTTATTTTATTATAAATTATGTATTATTTTATTATTCATTAATTGGGTAAAATTTTAAATCTTTTTATTAAATAATAGTATATGTATTATCCTTATATGATATTTTATCACATTATTTATATTTCATTATATTTTATTTATATATTTTATTACATATCATATATTATTATATATTATTCCTTATATTATCTTCCTTTTACTATATATTATTTCATTATTTATTATTTATTAGTATATAAGAATTAAATTTGTAAATTATTATAAACTAACACATATATTGTTATTATATACATTTAATGTCTATATTTAAAATTTACTACAAAATTTTGTTCCAATTTAACATATTATTTTGTTTTTTTTTATAAATATATCAAGCTACTATATTTTTATTTTTTTTAAATTTTCTTTTATTACTTATATTGCTTAATATATTTCATTTTTTTATTTTTGATGCTTTTTGTATTTATTAGGTATTGTTTTAACATGCTAATTTCATTACATAAATTATTTGTTATTTTTATGATTTATTGTTATATACCCGCATGAAAATTAATCATTTTATGTTGTTATTTTAAGAATATATTCGCATGAAATATTATTATATATGTTTAATTTGTATTGATATATTCATTATTTTGCCATTTTGTATTTTTGCATGAAATGATAATGTGTATATTCATGTTATTTGTGATTATATATGCATGAAATGTTAAAGTATATTGTGTGATTTATGTCGTATTTACCATTTTCCACATTATATTTGCATGAAATGTTAAAGTATGTGTTTAATTAATCCAATATTGATCATTTGTAATAGGTTAAATGCATCATCATTTAAAGAAAAGAAAATTCATTTAATCCAAAGGAATCTTAAAAACAAGGCAATGTCTTTGGTATTTAGGAATTCGGGAAATAGTGCCCTAACATGCTGGGTTGCGATTTCCCGTTTGTCTAAATATCTAAAGTATCCTTTTTAAAAGATTTTGCAAATTACGAGACGATTTTTAGTTACGAAAGTTTAAGAATATCGCATCCAATCATGCTGGATGTGATGTTCGCATTCTTTTGGGACGAAAGAATTTTGATTTTCAATTCAAATTGTTACGATTTTATAAATCTTATTGCTAAATTCTTTCAAACTTTTGACATTAAGACAAAACTATTCAATTTGGTACCAATTTTGGGCGTTACGAGGGTGCTAACCCTTCCTCGTACGTAACCGACTCCTGAGCCCGTTTTTTCATAATTTCGTAGACCAAAATGTTTTATAAGGTGATCCAATCGCACTTTAAAAGGTTGGTGGCGACTCCTGTTTTCAAAATACCCTTCACCTTTTTTTAAAAAAAAGAGGTTTCGACAGCTTGGCGACTCCACTAGGGACTAATAAGAGAGTCAAACCAAGAAATTGATTATTTTCTGTCTTAATGTCAGAAGTTTGGAACGTTTTACACATATTGATCTTTTTACATATGTTTGCTGCATGTGTTTGTTATCTTGTTTCCGCACACATTGCATTTGCATGACCGCTGTGGTCGCACCCCTAAGTGGGAGTGAGAAGCTACGCTTTCGTGAGGTTTCCACCTCCGTATGAGCTAGTGGATTGCTTCCGGGATACTGTACCTATGTCTTCGTGAGATTTTCATCTCCGCATGGCCATAGGGAAATGTGTCCCCCTAAACTGAACTTGGTCTATATGAGCCTTTAATGGGTGAGGACCAAGGAATCTGTTGGTTCAGGTACCCTTGCTTTAGAACTGAAACGCATATAGTGAGCTTTAAGTGTTTACCCAAGGGAGTAGAGTGATAACCTTTAGTAAGTTATCCTTATAATTCCTTGTTTGTTATACTTTCATATGATACTGACTTACTTTATTTTGCTATCATTGCATGTCACTCAACATTTAAAGGTATCGATTCACGGTTCGATTTTTAGATTAGAAAGTTTTGTAATGAGGAACGTATATCTTGATAAAGTGGAGGACAATGCTTCTGTCTGTACCTGGACAGAGAAAACCCAGTTAGAGAAAGGAGATAGTGTCACTGAGGGGTATACCTTAGAGTTATGGGATTTCACTCGTATTAATTCGACACAGAATGAGTTTCAGGAGTTGAGAGACATTTAGGCCCAATGAGATGACGAGGCTAAGCAGCTTTTCTATCAGAATTATAGAGATCTTCCCTATTTGCTAGACATCAAGGTAGGTAAGCATCTGCTCCGAGCTATGGTACAGTTTTGGAACCTTGCCTGTAGTTGTTTCACATTTGGAGAGGTAGACTTAGTTCCTACTTTGGAGAAGTATACGACCTTGCTTTGCTGTCCAAAAATTCAAGGTAACAAAGCTTATGTTAGGGCTGCTAATCCCCCGACTTTCGTGAAGAAATTAATGATAATTACAGGGGTGAGTGAACAGTGGGCCGCAGCTCGAATCCAACAAAAGGGTGATAGCAAATGCATTCCGTGGGCAAGTTTGAGGGATTTGATATTGGCACACCCAGATGTGAAGAAGAAAGTTGATGTCTTGGCCTTAAGTATGTATGGATTGATGATTTTCCCAAAAGCAATAGGGCACATAGATGAGGCAGTGGCAGATTTATTCGATCGAATTCGTAAACAGAACACACCTGTGCCTACAATCCTAGCCGAGATGTTTAGATCCTTGAGTGCATGTCGGAGAGTTGGTGAACGTAGATTCATTGGATGTACACAATTGTTGTTAGTTTGGTTCCACAGTCACTTTTGGAAGGCTGATAAGGTTCCTTGCCGAGTGTTCGTTAAAGACTATTCTCCACTAAAGGAAGCAACAGCTACACCGAAGAGGGATGACATTACAGAGGAAAGGTGGATAAACATACTTCAGAACCTTCGAGAAGAAGATGTTATGTGGAAAGCCCCTTAAATGACTCCTAGCGAAATCCTTTATTGTTACGGGAACTTTGATTGGGTACCTCTTCCCAGAATTTGGGGGGTTGTTGGTTATGCACCATTGCTTGTCCTAAGGTAATACAAGGCAGAGCAGTTTATACCAGCAACACAAAGGTTAGCTCAGAGTGATTTTTCGTATAAAGGGGATCATTATAAGAAGAAGATGCGAGAAATTTCAGAGGCTTGGAAGAAGGTTTGCTGTGTGAAGATTCTAACTAAAGGTCCGACGACAACTATTGAATACAAAGGGTGGTTTGATAAGAGGGTCAATGATAACATCCCTAGACCGAGTTTGGAGGCTGCTCGATCGATGGAGGAGAGTTTACAAGTGATTCCAACAGAATTAAAAGTCATAAAGCAAGAATTTGAACGTAAGAATTTGGAGCTCGGGAGAAAGATAGAGCGGCTTGAGGAGGAGAAGATGTACCTAAGCTTAAACATCGACGTTCATAGAATTGAGGTCAAAAAAGAGAGGAAAGAAAATAGGAAGATTGAGGAGGACCGAGATGACTTGAAGATGCAATATAAGATGATACAGTTATTAATGAAGGGAGCTGGATTGGGGAAGTCTTCAGAGCAGTGGCAACAAGAGGTTCAAGAAGAAAGAGCCAAAGCCGAGTATTTGGAGAAGAAGTTCCAAGAGATGCAGGTGCATAATCAGGCCCTAGAGAAGGAGAATCAAGGATTAAAAACTAAGGTGACTGAGCTTGGACGATCTCTTCATCATCACCGAAGTCGTAACTCTGCGGTCGAGTTGAAGGCAAGCCTGGATAAGATCGAGGAAATGAGGCATAATATTGGAGGGTTGGAAGCAGCACTACAGGACTGTGAGCTACGGATTGAGCAGCTCGAGGCAAGAGAAGAACATTGGAAGGGAAGGCTTCATCATTTTCAGGATCAAGTCAGAGATAGGGACTATCTCATGGGAGAAGCTATAGTACAGATTCGAGAGGTTGCTGATTATTTGCAAGACTTGGCAGTGCAAGCTAATGTATTGAGTACAAAGTATGAGTTAGTGTCAGATAGAGGTCTAAAGTTAGCTTTGTTACTGGATAGGGTTAAAACTTTGAGCCTGAGGCCAAAGGCGTATTTGTAATCCGTTTTGTGTAAAGATTTTTATTTTTTAAATAACGTTTTCTAAAAGAAACTGAATTAGAATAGATATCTTTTACATTCATGCATTTGCATCTCATCGCATCATATGCATTCAAATTTATAAAAAGACCCTAATTAGTTAAATTATTAGGGAGAAAGAGAGTAAGAGAAAGAAAATTTAGAAGCAACACATCCTTACGGTATACGCGCTAAGTCAAAGAATATGGATCAAAGACTTGAGCAGATTCAGAAAGAAATGCAGGAGCAGTTGCAGGAGCAATTGGCAAAAATCCAATGAGAGATGAAGGATCAAATGTTGGAGGCTCAAAGGAATATGATGGCTGAGATGGCTCAGCTATTGAGGGGGACAATAGATAAAGGAAAGGCCCCTATGACCATCACTGAAGAGGATAACGAGGGTCATCCTCCTGGTTTTACTCCACCTCATATGCAGACTCAACCTGAGGCATATCCCCGAGGGCCGTCCGTCACAATAAGGCCTCAACAGGGACAAGTCAATGCTGGAATACCCATGAAATTTCAAACTGGTTCGGGATTCAACCTTGGAGACAGCCCTGCCAATCCAGTTATCCCTGATCTAGATATAGCTGAGAGGGAAGGGATGGGACTCGAATCATCAAGTTAATTAGAGGAACGTTGCAGATGGTTAGAGGAGAAATTTAAGGCACTAGAAAATGTTGATAATCGTCAGGGAATTGATGCTAAGGACTTGAGTTTGGTCCCAGATTTGGTACTTCGCCATAAGTTTAAAATGCCGGAATTTGAGAAGTACAATGGGACAACTTGCCCGGAAGCCCATATTACCATGTTATGTAGACGGATGACTGGTTATGTAAACAATGATCAATTATTGATCGATTGTTTTCAAGATAGTTTGGTTGGGGCAGCGGCTAGGTGGTATAATCAACTGAGTCCCGCAAGGATCGGTTCTTGGAGAGACTTAGCGCAAGCCTTTATGCAGCAATATAATCATGTGACTGACATGACTCCTGATAGGATCACTTTGCAAAATATGGAAAAGAAGCCTAATGAGAGCTTTAGGCAATACGCACAGAGGTGGAGGGAGGTTGCTATGCAAGTTCAACCACCGCTCTTGGAGAAAGAAACCACTATGCTGTTCATCAACACTTTAAATGCCCCATTCATTACCCACATGATTGGAAGTACCACCAAGAGTTTTGTTGATGTAGTTATGGCGGGAGAAATGATTGAGAATGCCATAAGAGGTGGCAAGATAGAGGGGGAAGCTACTAAAAGATCGGCCTCAAGAAGGAAGGATAATGAGGTGAATAATACGAGTAGCTATAATTCAAAAGCGGTTACGGTTAGTCAGCCTAGAGCAACTACGGTTGGGCAACAAGATTATCAAAAGTAAGGATTTGGTTCGAGACAGAATTCTGAAAAGGTCTCATTTTCGCCTATCCTAGTGACGTATCGGGAGCTTTATCAAGGTTTATTCAATGCACATGCAATAGCTCCTTTTCATTTGAAACCGTTACAACCCCCATATCCCAAATGGTATGATGCAAATGCCAAATGTGAATACCATGCGGGGATATCGGGGCATTTAATTAAAAATTGTACTAGATTTAAAAAGGCTGTGGAAAGACTAATAAAAATGGGGGTCGTAAAATTTGATGACACCCCTAGTACAGAGAACCCGTTGCCAAATCATAGTGATCAAGGGGTAAACGCTGTTGAGGATACTGATATGAGAAGGATTAAAAAGGGCGTGGCTGAGGTGAGAACGCCGATGAAAATGATTTGGGAAGAAATGGTGAAAAGAGAGATGATAATCTCTAAAGAAAGGAATAGAGGAGTGAGAGACTACTGCGAATTCCATACTAAAGAGGGACACGAGATCCAGGAATGTGACGAGTTTAAGGCCTTGGTACAAAGCCTTATGGATAATAAGAAGCTGGAATTTTATGAAGCTGGCTCAGATGAGGGACGTGTATGCACATTAGAGGGTGGACCGAAGAATCAAAACCGACCAAGGATCATTATTTCTATACCAAGGAATAATGAAGTTGAGACACCAACAGCACCAAAAGTCATTATTCACAAACCTGTTTCCTTTCTTTATAAGGAAAACAAGAGGGTACCTTGGAATTATAACTGTAATGTGACAATTCCGGAGAAGGAGGATATAGCTAATGCTTCTAAGGATGCTCAAGATGAGGGTTCTTATACACATAGTGGGAAGCGTTATGATGTAGAAGGCGTCAGAGTTGAGCCCGCAAAAGCAAAAGCCTTTGACAAAGGAAAAGGGGCTGCAACACTAGTTAATGAGCTAGTGAAGGAAGAAGAAGCCAAAGAGTTTCTAAAATTCTTAAAACACAGTGAGTACAGCGTGGTTAAACAATTGCACAAACAACTAGCTCGTATATCAGTGTTGGCTTTGCTTCTGAGTTCAGAGGTACATCGAGAAGCATTAATGAAAGTGCTCAATGAGACTTACATTACTAATGATATATCCGTCAATAAGTTGGATCGATTGGTTAGTAACATAAGTGCTGACAATTTCATCTATTTCAACAATGATGAAATCCCACCTGGTGACATGGGATCAGGTAAAGCTTTACACATCACCACTCGCTGTAAGGGGTATGGGTTAGCCTTAAATGTTTTACCAATATCTACATTGAATAGATTACCCATAGACAGTTCTCACATGAAAACATGCCATAATGTAGTGAGAGCATTCGATGGTACAGAGAGAAAGGTCATGGGAAGAATTGATATTCCTTTGATGATTGGGCCAAACACTTATGAGGTGGACTTTTTAGTGATGGACATCAAGCCCTCTTACAATTGCCTGTTGAGGAGGCCTTGGATACATTCAGCAGGAGCGGTGCCCTCATCTTTGCACCAGAAATTGAAGTTAGTAGCGGATGGACGGCTGGTCACCATAAATGTGGAAGAGGACATTATAGCGACAGTTACCAATGACGCACCTTATGTAGAAGCAAATGAGGAGGCTATTGAGTGCTCTTTTCGTTCCTTAAAATTCGTTAATGCAACATTCATTACAGAGGGGAATGAGGTGCCGGTACCCAGGATATCTAGAACCACAAGAATGGGTTTGTAGATGACAGTGGGAAAAGGAGCCTTACCAGGAAAATGATTGAGAAGATATCTCCAAGGAGGAATTCAAGTTCCAGAACTAAAGGAGAACGGAGACCGTTTTGGCTTGGGTTTCAGGCTAGATCATAAGCAGAGGAGGAAGGAAATGGAGAAGCATCGAGAAAGAAGAATGGCACGTTTAAATGGAAGAGAAGTAGAATGGGAATTGATGACGTTCCCTCATATATCCCAAACTTTTATATCAGGAGGGATAATGCACCCTAAGAGAGGGCTGCTCGAAAAAGAAAGTCATTATATTAATGCTGTACATAATGAAGAGTCTGAACGAAGAAACGTTGAGGGCATTCGCCCTTACAAACTGGGAAGCTCTTTAAACAATTGGATTGCAGAAGAACTCCCTGTAGTTTTTAAAGATTTTTCAGAGTAATTTTCAGAACACTCTTGTTGCTCTAAAGCCTAGGAGTAATAGAATTTCATTTGTGAAATAGGCTCATGTTTGGATATTTTGTTTCAATAAAAACACGTCTTTACTATCAATTCGAGCAAACATTCTTTCATTCTTTGTTCTTTTGTCCTTTTAATTCTGTTCAAATCTTTCATTTCATTCATAACATGTTAATAGACATTCTTAAATTCATTCATTCTTTGTACATTCCTCTGCACCCCCATAGGTCCCTAGATATCAACGGCATGAGCGATGATACTACAAATCCTAAATTCTCTTTTGAGCAAGATATGTGTTTAGAGGACCCTCAGGATTTTGAAGATGACAGGGATTGTGATGTGTGTCCAGATCTGTTGAGATTGGTGAAATAAGAGGAGAAACAAATCCTACCCCGTGAGAAAGAGGTAATAGAGAAAGTAGTCTTGGAAGAAGGAAAAGAGGTGAAAATAGGGACACATATTGCGAAGGAAACGAGACAAGGTCTTGTTGAGCTACTACGTGAATTCAAAGATATCTTTGCATGGTCATACGAAGATATGCCAGGTCTGAACACTGATATCGTGGTACATCGTCTCTCCATAAGACAAGATTGCAAGCCAGTCCAACAAAAATTGAGAAGGATGAGGCCTGATATTGTGCTGAAAATAAAGGATGAAGTCAAGAAGCAGTTTGATGCTGGATTCGTACAAGAGGTTAAGTATTCAGAATGGGTGGCTAACATTGTGCCTGTCCCTAAGAAGGATAGAAAGGTACGAATGTGTGTTGATTATAGAGATCTGAACAAAGCTAACCCAAAGGACAATTTTCCTTTACCGCCTATCGATACTTTGGTGGACAATACAGCGGGATATTTGTTGTTTTCCTTTATGGATGGCTTTTCAGGGTACAATCAGATAAAAATACATCCTGAGGACATGGATAAAACTACCTTTATAACATTATGGGGCACCTTTTGTTACAAGGTAATGCCCTTCGGGCTAAAGAATGCAGGGGCAACATACCAAAGGGCTATGGTGACCTTATTTCACGATATGATACACAAGGAGATTGAGGTGTATGTTGATGACATGGTTGCTAAATCTCGAACGGAGACAGAGCATATTGAAGTCTTGAGGAAGTTGTTCCTGAGATTAAGGAAGTTTCAGTTGAAGCTTAATTCGGCAAAGTGCATCTTCGGAGCTAGGACAGGAAAGTTATTGGGCTTTGTGGTCAGTGAAAAGGGAATAAAAGTTGATTCAGACAAGGTTAGAGCCATACGAGAATTGCCTTCACCACGTACTCAGAAGGAAGTTCGGGGTTTTCTTGGAAGATTGAATTATATTGCTCGATTTATTTCACAATTAACCGAGAATGTGATCCTATATTTTGCCTCCTTAGAAAACACAACCAATGCACTTGGGATGAGGAATGCCAGAATGCTTTTGATAAGGTTAAGCAATACTTGTTAAACGCTCCAGTGTTATCTCCTCCAAGTCCAGATAGACCATTAATTCTGTACTTATCAGTATTTAGTAATTCTATGGGATGTGTTCTTGGCCAACATGACGAGTCGGGAAGAAAAGAGAAGGCGAAATACTACCTCAGCAAGAAATTCACAGAGTGTGAGATGAGATATTCGCCAATTGAGAAATTGTGTTGTGCTTTAATCTGGATGACTCGAAGGTTGAGGCAATATATGTTATATCATACGACTTGGCTAATTTCAAAACTTGATCCATTAAAGTACATGATGGAGTCAACATCACTAAATGGAAGAATGGCAAGGTGGCAAATATTGCTTTCAAAATTTGACATAGTCTATGTGAGTCAAAAGGCTATAAAAGGAAGCGCGATAGTAGAATTTCTGGCTAGTAGAGCTCTAGAAGATTATGAGCCATTAAGCTTTGATTTCCCTAATGAGGAGTTGATGTATGTGGCAACTATTGAAGAACGTCCATGGAAGATGAACTTTGACGGCGCATCCAACGCGGTAGGAAATGGAATTGGGGCAGTCTTGGTATCCCCAAATGGTGATCATTACATGTAAATTGGATTTTGACTATACAAACAATATGGCTGAGTATGAAGCATGCATCATGGGGATTCAAGCAGCCAGAGAGCAAAAATTTAGAACTCTGAAAGTATATAGAGACTCTGCGTTGGTAATATACCAGCTTAGGGGTGAATAGGAGACAAGGGACCCCAAATTGATTAATTATCGAAAGGTAGTTTTGGAGTTACTTGAAGAGTCTGATAACGTCACTTTCAGTTATCTCCCACGGGACGAAAATCAGATGGCGGACGCTTTGGCGACATTGACTTCCATGATTAAAGCAAATAAACAAGAGGATATGAAACCAATTCAAATGAGCATTTCTGAGGTTCCAGCTCATTGCTGTAGCATCGAAGAAGAGGAAAAGGATGACCATCCTTGGTATCAAGATATATTACGGTATATGAGAAATCGTGAATATCCTGAGAGGGCAACTGAAAATGACAAAAGAACTTTAAGGAGGTTAGCCTGCAAATATGTGCTAGATGGGGATATCCTTTATAAAAGAAGGAAAGATCAGGTGCTTTTGAGATGCGTTGACGCTGTAGAAGCTAGAAAAATCCTGGAAGAAGTACATGAAAGAGTTTGCAGTACACATGCTAATGGCTTTACGATGGCAAGAAAAATCATAAGGTTTGGATACTATTGGTCTACTATGAAAGGAGATTGTATCAGTTATGCTAAGAGATGTCATAAATGCCAAATATATGGAGACAAGATCCATGTACCACCTTCACCCTTACATATTATGACTTCTCCATGGCCTTTTTCCATGTGGGGCATGGATGTCATTGGGCCAATATCACCAAAAGCTTCGAATAGGCATCGTTTCATTTTTGTGGTCATCGACTACTTCACGAAATGGGTAGAGGCAGCTTCATATGCTAGTGTTACCAAGTCGGCAGTAAGTCGATTCTTGAAAAAGGAGATTATTTGTCGGTATAGAATGCTTGAGAGGATTATATCGGACAATGCATTGAACTTGAATAATAGCATGATTATGGAAGTTTGTAGCCAATTCAAGATCAGACATCATAATTCATCTCCATATCGTCCAAAAATGAATGGGGCAGTAGAAGCTGCTAATAAAAACATCAAGAAGATAGTGGGGAAAATGACTGAAACCTACAGAGATTGGCATGAGAAATTACCATTTGTACTCTTAGCCTACCGAACGTCCATCAGAACCTCTACTGGGGCAACTCCTTTCTCGTTGGTTTATGGGATGGAGGCAGTATTACCCATTGAAGTTGAAATACCTTCTCTTCAAATTTTTCGGAGATAAAGCTAGATGAAGCAGAATGGACTCAATCTCAGTATGACCAATTGAACTTGATTGAAGAAAAGAGGCTAAGGGCTATTCGTCATGGTCAGATGTATCAGAAGCGAATGATGCGAGCTTATGACAAGAAAGTTTGTCCAAGAGAATTCCATGAAGGGGACCTGGTATTGAAAAAGATTCTTCCTATACACAAGGACTTTAGAGGAAAATGGATACCGAATTGGGAAGGGCCGTATGTTGTAAAGAAGGCTTTCTCTGGCGGTGCTTTGATTTTGACAGAAATGGATGGGAAAAGTTTACCCAATCTAGTGAATTCAGACTCAGTCAAGAAGTACTATGTCTAAAGAGAAGGGAAGACAAGGTGAAAACCCAAAAAGGGCGCTTTGAGACTTCTAAATAAAAAATAAAAAAATAAAAATGGAGAGGCTAAGGTGAAAACCCGCAAAGGGCGCCTTGAGACCAGAGGGGTTTTGAGTTGAAAACCCGAAAGGGCTGCTCAAATATTTGAGAAATATGCGGTGACTTTGCTATACCATATTTGACGAGAAATGAAGTGTGTTACATACCGGGGCATCAACAAAGTACTTTGGATCTTCTAAACACATATTAAACTCAAAATAGTCTTTATGGAATTTGTGTACAGAAGCTCAAGCTGTGATATGTTGCACATCGAATTTTTGTTCTGATTACTATCTTTAGATTCTTTTTCTTCTCAAAGATATGTTTTCAGATTAATTTCTTGTTGTACTCTGATGATTTATCTAATTATTCTCAAGATCAGATTATTTGTCTTCTAAAGTATGTTGTATTGAAATAATAATTGATGAACTAAATATTTTTACAAATGAAGTTTTGCATATTACTCTGGGAATTGCTAGAAAATATGAGAAACTAAAACTGAACAATCGTTTGAAGAATTCCCATGAGTAAAGGTCGAAGGTACTCAAGGAAATTTCTTTTTCAATCCAAAGGACGATTGGACAATTCAAAACGATTCAGTCATAGGAGAGGATAGCCTACAACGGGTCGTAACATTCGGAGAATGGTATAATAGGACCAATTTAATTCAAAAAACATGAACGGAGTATGATTGATACTTGGAGTGGAACTTCGATAGATGAACGAGAAAAGACGTCCGAAATAGGTATCATTTTCATAAAATTTTGCATAATTAGGAGCATTTGATTCATTTTGAGCATGGCATCTTAATCATAAGGTATGAGTAAATATGCACTCTACAGGTTATGTTGACAATATAGATCGAAGATAGCAGATTTGACGTCTCTGTATTGTCAGAGAGCAGATCGAAGATAGCAGATTTGGTGTCTCTATATTGTCAGAGAGCAGATCGAAGATAGTAGATTTGGCGACTCTGTATTGTCAGAGAGCAGATCGAAGGTAGCAGATTTGGCGTCTCTGTATTGTCAGAGAGCAGATCGAAACTAGCGGATTTGGCATCTCTGTATTGTCAGAGAGCAGATCGAAGATAGCAGATTTGGCGTCTCTGTATTGTCAGAGAGCAGATCGAAAATAGCAGATTTGGTGTCTCTGTTTTTTTAGAGAGCAGATCGAAGATAGCAGATTTGGCATCTCTGTATTGTCAGAGAGCAGATCGAAACTAGCGGATTTGGCATCTCTGTATTGTCAGAGAGCAGATCGAAGATAGCAGATTTGGCGTCTCTATATTGTCAGAGAGTAAATCGAAGATAGCTGATTTGGCGTCTCTCTATTGTCAGAGAGCAGATTGAAAATAGCAGATTTGGCGTCTCTGTATTGTCAGAGAGCAGATCGAAGATAGCGGATTTGGCGCTCTGTATTATCGAGAGCGGATCGAAGATAGCGATTTGGCATCTCCGTATTGTCGAGAGCGGTCGAAACTAGCGGATTTGGCATCTCTCAGATTATCGAGAGCGGTCGAAGATAGCAAATTTGGCGCCTCTGTCATCGCGAGTAGATCGAAAATAGCAGATTTGGTGTCTCTGTATTGTCAGAGAGCAGATCAAAGATAGCAGATTTGGCATCTCTGTATTGTCAGAGAGCAGATCGAAGATAGCAGATTTAGCGTCTCTATATTGTCAGAGAGCAGATCGAAACTAGCAGATTTGGCATCTCTGTATTGTTAGAGAGCAGATCAAAGATAGCAGATTTGGCGTCTCTGTATTGTCAGAGAGCAGATCGAAGATAGCTGATTTGACGTCTCTGTATTGTCAGAGAGCAGATCGAAAATAGCAGATTTGGCGTTTCTGTATTGTTAGAGAGCAGATCGAGGATAACAGATTTTGGTGTTCCTGAGTTTGCAAGAAGCAGGTTGGAGATAGCCAATTTGACATTCATGAAGCTATAAAAATACCTTTAAGGAGGATGAGGATCAAGATCTCGAGACTTGGCCAGGCCGGGCAAATTTGGTCCTTTAGTAATCTTTGCTCTATTCCTGTTACACAGTAACAAGCAAAGAGGGGCAGCTGTAATAACCCAAATTTACCCGAGCCCGTAAATAAATAAAAATATAAAAACAAAAATTTATTAAAATAAAGTCCATTTACAAAACCCAAAACCCTTAGCCCAAATACCTAAAACCCAATAGCCCAACTGATAACCCAAGACCCAATCAGCCTACACTACCCAGTATCCCGTTACACTCAAGCCCAAGTGCCTAAGTGCTGCCCAAAATACACAGGGCCCAAGTGGCCCAATTCGTTAACAGGAGACAGAAAGGCCTAGGGCTTCAGAAACCCTAGGCGCCACAAGCACCCTAACAGACGCGTCCGTTCGTCTCGCAGTGACCCATCATCAGTGCCGTGATTCCAGGCTCCGTATCACGCCATGATCGACGCCTGAATCAACGCCGGTGTGCCGTCGTTAGTGCCCTTTATTACTAGCCTCCTCGCTGGTACCTGAAAAAGGAGAAGAAACCACAGCAACCAAAGAAACAAACAGGGAAAGAAATCAAAGGATTCTTCCTTAAATGTAACAGAGGGTTATAAAAACCCCTTTTTGATTTTTTGTAAGGGAACGGGTTTTTTTTTTAATATACACACAGATTCAATAAAAAGAACACAGATTTTACAGATATAAACAGATATACACATATACACAAGGGAGACGAACAGTTTCATTGTGGAAAAGGTGATTCAGTTACATTTTTTATTTACTTCCTGTTGTTCTACATGTATGAATTGTTTCTTTTTTTAAAAACATCAGTATTTAAAAAAGGGAAAGAGGTTACCTGTGTTTCGCCTGGAAAGACGAAGGTTTTTAACCTTCTGACCACCGCATACGGTGGCGCGTGTGGCGCGTGGGTGTACTGCCCAGCAATTGGAGACCGGAGCCCGGACTGCCCTTTCCTCTCTCATCTTAGAGAGTTTCAAAGTTTAAAAAAAAAAACAGTTTCTAAAATGAATTTTGGCCAAAAATACTGACTTAAATAGCATAATAGAAACGGTGTCGTTTTTGCTTAATCTAATAAGTACCAAAACGGCGCCGTTTAAACCCAGGATCCGCGTGTTGACCCGAGACCCGGATGAGATCCGCGTGTTTTCGTTTAAATGGGCTAATTGCCCAATTAGTCCTTCCGTATTTTTAATCTTTACAATTTCATTTTGTTTTTATTTTAAATTGACCCCAGTCTTCTACGATTAATTCAATCTAGTCCTAATGGCTATTAAAGCCTATTCTGGGAATGACGTCGTTTTATGGGATTAGGGCAAATTGCCCAATGAGCCCCTTGTAGTTTTGAATGCGTTCCAATTAGGCCTAATTTTTTTTGTTATTTTAAAATTAGCCCTAGAATCCTAGTTTTATTTAATTTTAATCCTTTTAAATATTTTTGCATAATTTATTTATTAAATACCTTATATATTATTTACTTTTATAAATATTAGTTATATAAAATAATATATATTATTTTTTATTTGTATATTATTCATTATATTATTTATATTATTATACATCTTATTTATAAATTTGATTATATATTATATATTTTACTATATATATTATTCCTGACATTTTTTTATTTTATTATAAATTATGTATTATTTTATTATTCATTAATTGGGAAAAATTTTAAATTTTTTATTAAACAATAGTATATGTATTATCCTTATATGATATTTTATCACATTATTTATATTTCATTATATTTTATTTATATATTTTATTACATATCATATATTATTATATATTATTCCTTATATTATCTTCCTTTTACTATATATTATTTCATTATTTATTATTTATTAGTATATAAGAATTAAATTTGTAAATTATTATAAACTAACACATATATTGTTATTATATACATTTAATGTCGATATTTAAAATTTACTACAAAATTTTGTTCCAATTTAACATATTATTTTGTTTTTTTTTATAAATATATCAAGCTACTATATTTTTATTTTTTTTAAAAAAAATTTCTTTTATTACTTATATTGCTTAATATATTTCATTTTTTTATTTTTTATCCTTTTTGTATTTATTAGGTATTGTTTTAACATGCTAATTTCATTACATAAATTATTTGTTATTTTTATGATTTATTGTTATATATCCGCATAAAAATTAATCATTTTATGTTGTTATTTTAAGAATATATTCGCATGAAATATTATTATATATGTTTAATTTGTATTAATATATTCATTATTTTGTCATTTTGTAATTTTGCATGAAATGATAATGTGTATATTCATGTTATTTGTGATTATATATGCATGAAATGTTAAAGTATATTGTGTGATTTTTGTCGTATTTACCATTTTCCACATTATATTTGCATGAAATGTTAAAGTATGTGTTTAATTAATCCAATATTGATCTTTTGTAATAGGTTAAATGCATATCATTTTTTTTAAAAAAAAATTTCATTTAATCCAAAGGAATCTTAAAAACAAGGCAATGTCTTTGGTATTTAGGAATTCGGGAAATAGTGCCCTAACATGCTGGGTTGCGATTTCCCGTTTGTCTAAATATCTAAAGTATCATTTTTAAAAGATTTTACAAATTACGAGACGATTTTTAGTTACGAAAGTTTAAGAATATCGCGTCCAATCATGCTGGATGTGATGTTCGCATTCTTTTGGGACGAAAGAATTTTGATTTTCAATTCAAATTGTTACAATTTTATAAATCTTATTGCTAAATTCTTTCAAACTTTTGACATTAAGACAAAACTATTCAATTTGGTACCAATTTTGGGCGTTACGAGGGCGCTAACCCTTCCTCGTACGTAACCGACTCCCGAGCCCGTTTTCTCATAATTTCGTAGCCAAAATGTTTTATAAGGTGATCCAATCGCACTTTAAAAGGTTGGTGGCGACTCCCGTTTTCAAAATACCCTTCACCTTTTTTTAAAAAAAGAGGTTTCGACAAATTAAATAGAAAATTAACGGCTTAAAATCCACTTGAGAGACAAAGAAGAATTTAATGTTTTTAATTACTTAATATTTTAAAATAACATAACTACTTATTAGAAAAAAATTACATTAATAAGAACTTTAATGAAATAATAAGACCCAAAAAATTAGTTTTTATTTTATAAAATTTTAATCAAAATAAAAAAAGATCAACGTGAGAAGAATTTAATATTTAATATTTAAGCTTAAAAATAAAAATATTTAATATTTAATTTAATATAAATATTTATTTATGAGAATTTCAAATTAATAAGAATTTTGATGAAATAATGTAACAAAAATATTAATCAATATTTTTTATTAATTTCATAAATAATAATAATAATTGAATTTAAATTATCAAGGTGAAATTAAAAATCAGACGATTTCATTAAGTTTCAAATAATTTACTTAATATATTATTTAAGAATTTTAATTAGTATTTATGATTGTTTGAGTTTTTGTTATATTTATGTTGTTGTATGAACCGTGGAGTGTGGAAACAAGTGAAGTTTTTAAGATTAAAATGTGTGGAGACAATGAGTCTTTCTCCTAATTTGATATCTTTTTGAGTGGGTTTTTTCTGGGTATATATACAGAGAAACGAGGCTCATTAAAAATATATTATCATGTTAAGTCAACCTTTCTTACATGCAAAATTAATCAATTCTTATGTTAATCTCTTGATGAGGCAAAAATGATTACTTATGAATGGGAAACCAAAGAAGAATATCTCTAACCAATTTTTGTTAATTTTTTAGGTTTTATAGAGAAACTATCATCACTTTTGAAGACTTAGAGTAAGATTGTGATGTTTTTGTGTTTTAATTTTAAGTAATTTAATGGGCTAATGTTATATTTAAATAGATTTTTTTTATAAATAATTAATGATGATAATGATTGAATTAATATTTTAAAATTAAAAAAAGTTAGATTTTAAAATGAAAATTAACTCAAACAAGTCTGAAAGTTTACATAGAGCAGTAAAATATACAAACACAAAGACTATCACATCAATTCAATGAGCATTAATTTGTTAACCACACTTGTGCACATTTTTCTTCAGGAATGAAATCCATCTTCTGAAATTGTACACCTGCAAAATCAAACATTATAAGAAAGCACACCAAAGAAAGAATACCAAACAATCCACAAAGGAAAAGAATTGAAGAAGGAACTTCCAAGGATAAATTATAGCCAACCCTTTTATCTCTTTAAATTCCATTAAGAGTAGTGTCAATAACGATTCTGTTCAGTTAACACAATTACAAGCCAAATCATACAAGTAAGAACTAATTGATTCTCTGTGTCGCAATCTTGTAAATTCATTAAACCAACACATTTCTCCAGATTTACAAACAATAACAGCATGCATTAGTGGAGACATATCAAGAGAACAAACCCTAAGAAACTATACCCTCTTTGTTGCACTTCCCTATCCATAATACCCATTTGGTGCATCTCCAGGTGGTAGACGCGTATTATAGCTTCCTCCTCCTCTGATCTTCCACTAATTGGAACCAAGCTCTCAACATAAGTAGAATATGAACTGGTCCCTTATTAGGATGGATACCAAGATTTTTAAGCTCTCCTGCGGAAGGGTCAAACAACAAGAGTTCATTATCCGAGGTCTCAAGAAACAAATCCCCATTTTTCCAAAACCCCAATGGCCTCTCAACTCTGGAAATAGTTCCAATACTGAGTTGTTTAGTCTATCATCCATTCAGAACCCATACATCAAAAGACTTGTGGGTTCCTTTCTACGGGTAAACAATAGCACCAAGCAATCCACTAATGTCCAAAAGGTGGAAATGATATTGTGATAAAAAGTAAAGCTGACTAGATTTTGGCACTGGAGGCAATAGCAGAGACGAAAACTTTTCGTTAACCATATCAAAGGAAAGAATACGGTCATCGCAAGTAGACCCTTTTGCCCGCCAATAATAGAACCCATTTATGTAATTATTAAGCAAAGGAGAATAATTCGGACAATACTCAGGAGCGGAAATTCTCTTCCATGAATCACTTTTAAGAGAATATAACTCAATTCGGTGCATATGTTCATAATCAGCCATAATGCGGGTTCCATCTTCAATATACCAAGTAACATATCTTACAACTTTGTAGTCATCAGTTGAGAATCATACCCAAAACCAAGTAATGCAGTTGAAAACTAATTAAAAATATGGCTAAGGAAAGTGCACCTATCAATTAATAGTATAGTTATGGTGAGCACAGCTATTGTTTTCACAAGAACTAAAAGTACTAGTAATTACTGTCTTCCTATTATTTAACCGACAAATTGCCGTGATTGTTTAAAACTAAAATTAACTAAATTAATAAACTAAAGAACACTGCAAAGAACAAAGCAAGAAAGCAAGCAAATAACAACCAAGAAGCGAAGCAATACCGAAGAAAGAATCCACTTAGATTTCATCTGTCATTATCAATCTGAATTAAACAATTTATTCACTTAGTATCTTGATCTGTAAAAATCCCTAAATTATGCTAATACCTCTATTCAAGCATAAAAGCAACTGACTCTAGGTTGATTAATTAAAATTTCTTTCTAATTAAAACTCCTATTGTCACATTAATTTGATCTATGGATCCCCCTATTAGATTTGACTCTAATCCGGTAGATTTATGTCATTCTATTTCTAGGATTGCATGCAATTCTATTCAATTATGCTAGATCTACTCTTAAACAAAGTCTATTCCTCCTCTGATTTAAGCACATCAAACAAGAATTAATATACTAGAAATATTAAATCAAGAATCAAACATAGACAATTGAGAACAAGATTTAAGTATTTATTATGTAAAACAGAAATCAAATGACAGAATTCATCATAGGGTTCATCTCCCATGGGTATTTAGAAAATTAGTTCATAATAGCAAATAAGAACATCTCAAAGATAGTATAACCACAAGATGTAGAAAAACTCATAATAAAATCCAAAGAGATTAAAAAGTAGTCTTCAATCTTGATGGAAATCTGCTTCAAAGACGACTTCAATGGTGTTTTCTCAGTTGTTTTCTTCAATATTCTATGATGACTTTTTTTTCCTCTTCTTATATTTGGTATTTATACGTCTTAGAATGCCTGAAAAACCTAAAAAATGTTTTTTCCGTGTGTTTTGGAGTCCAGATCGCCAAATCCACATGGCCTAGCACACGCCCGTGTGGCATGAGTGCAGCCCGTGTGTTCCTTGTACCTTGTGCAATTCTTCCTATTTCCGCTCGTTTTTCGCTCATTTTTCTCCCAAATACTCTCTTAAGTATAGAAACATGAATTTAAATGATTAGGAGCATAAAATTCATCATTTTCGATTGAATAATCATCTAAAAACACATTAAGAATGTGATTAAAACATGTTACTTTTAACACTTATCAAATATCCCCACACTTAAACGTTTGCTTGTCCTTAAACAAAATCCTCAACCCATATTCAAACTAACTTTCTAAATTTTTTTATTTTCATCAATAATGTCCTAGAATAATTCGCAAACAATCATGCATTGGAAATTCAACCAAAAGAGCATTAAAGATCTAAACAATCTAAGCTAAAATTTTTAAGCAAAAAAATGTAGGTGTCTCCCCTTATCTAAATAACTACTTTAAATTCAAAATCAACAAGCATTGACATCCTCACTAAAGATTCACTCAAAGCACTGAAAGTGTTTAAGGTTCAAGTAATATGCACTCAATAGTCGAACAAGAAATGCCATTACCATAAGCTTGCTTAAAAATCAAATCTCCACCACTATAAAATGAGGTGACACACCAATTAAAAGGTCTTTTAAAGGTTGTAATCGGGCTTAGGTTAAGGGTATAGAAAATGTTAGAAAAGTTGGTTAAAATCAAGATCAAGTTGACAAGTTACCAAACTAGAAAAATAGTCAGTTGCTGAATTGAAAGAAAGTACATCAACACAAATGATAAAGAACAAACATGAGCTTTTCATCAGCATATGAAACTAACGATTCTAGCTCAAAAAAATATCTTTTTTTTTCTTTTCTTCTTGTTTATTTTTCTTTCATTTTTTTATCTTTTTTGAAACAAAACAAAATTTAGCAACTTAAATAAGGGAACATAGTTAGGCAACTAACCAAATCAACTCTCAACAAAAAGGGAGTCAATAAAAAGGATAAATATAGAACAAACATATGGGCTATGGGTTAATATTACGAGTTAATCAATAAAATGGTGTTAGGATCAATGGGGTTCACTAGGACTTAATTTAATAGGTAAGTTTTTTAAAGGTAAAGGGGGGTTAAATCCGAAGTGTCGTATATCGAATCAACAATGTGGTCTCAACATTCATAATCATAGCAAGTTCTAGAATAACAAATCAAATTGACATACACACAACCAAAGATGAAATAAGCATGAAAAATGTATGCTCTATAGGCTCAAAAGCTCACAAAAAAAAATAATGGTTTTGATGTCAAACCTGAAATTTCAAATTTTCAAGATAATAATCCAATTCAGGGAGACAACCTAACATATTTAATTTTGAAAATAGCTTGTCATGCTTGACTCTCTCGTGTCTTAACGTATACACCAACCAATACATAAAAATTCACAAATTAAATCCAAAGAAACATCAATAAAAATTCCAAATAGCAAAAATTCACTCTAATGGAGTGTGAGAAAATTACTTAAACACAACAAATAATTCAGAAATTTTGTCACAAGTATATACAATCAACCTCCCCACACTTAAGATGTACATTGTCCTCAATGTACAAACAACTATAAATAGAATAAGCATAATATCATAACGAGGAAGAGAACTGAAACTTCCCTGAATTAGGATAATTTTGTCTGAGTTGGAAAAATAAAAAATGTAGCGACTCTAAAGGAAGTGCAATTTTTTGAGCAAACTAAAAAGAAAATAAACAAACATTATTAAAAAAAAGGAGTTAACAACTAGAATAAAACAATCATAAAAATAATAACAATAATAGTAACATAGTTCAAGATCAAAGAAATAAGTCTCGCAAATAAAAATAAAACAACCAAAAATAAAATAAAAGTACAACTAAAAATAAAGATTAATAAAGCAAATAAAACGAATATAGATCAGTGATCATCGTCATACAAGGCAGTGGGGTCCTACGGCGCATCATTAGAATGAGAGATCTGTATCTTCTGCAACTTAGCATCAATACTATCGAAGTGGGCTCTCTATTGTGCAAAATTCTCATGGTGTAACCGTAAAACAAGATCGATATTCTCATTGTGCTACTGTCGTAGAAGTCAAGCTATTCCAAATATCGCTGCTTGAACTATTTAAACTGGTCGTAAGAGACATAGGGCCTAGTAGCAGTATGCCTCGGTGGAGAAGGAGGACGACTAGGCTCTTCGTGTCGAGGCGTATCATTTTCATGAGAGTCATCAGGCTTGTCGTAAAAGTCTTAACGAAGTAAGGAGTAACGAGTAGGACTCCGTCCCTCCCGACTACAAATCATCCTCATATGTCCCATAATAGATAGTCCCTACGGGACCATCTGGCAACCAAAATGAATGAGAATGTCTAATCCGGTGTGTCGAGCAATCCAAAATGTCACACCAAATGAGTCACATAAGGGTCCAAGCAGATAGGACCTTGCCTAGTACAATTTGTCTGGTCGCGGCATACTAAGGCGACAAAATAGGCGATGTCTATGGAGTGTTGTGTCACCATACACTATAGAAAATACACATCGGTTGTCCCTACTACCGTAGTACTCTCTCTATGTCCTGTCAATGTATGTGCGAGGAGAGCATGAATGTATCGAAGTGCAAGAGGTAAGAAAGTAGTCTTCGACCTGCTCGGGTTATCCGGTACTGGTGTCAATACTATAGCAGCCTAATAGTCATGTGGTGGATGATGAATATGTCGATGAAGAGTGGAGAAATCTGATCTGTCCATAAACTCCTCAATATATATTTCAAGGGTCGTGCCAAAGTCTAGGACGCTCATATATCTCAACATGCCACCCACCGACATGAAATAGTGCGCAGCTCATTGTGACTCACCATCACATGTTGTAGATAAAATGTGGAGCAAAACTCTAAAGTAAGCTCCAAATATGTAGGCTCAACAACTGTAAAGAGTTGATCCTCAGGCATCGTCTCGATCAGTGTACGTATGTTATCAGCCAATTGTATCTCCTCTAAGGTCGTCCAATCAATACATTGGCCCACACCCAAGGGACACTGTCGTAAATGCTGATATAGGTTCTCATCCAGACCCAGTGAAAATCGAAGGCATGGATGACATGCATTAGAGGTAAGGCCGCAGACGAGGTCGAGCCTAGAGTCTTTCGGTTTTTCGAAGTGGGGACGGCAACTTTAGATTTGCCTTTGCGAGTGTTCATCATAATGTACCTGCAATAAAATATCAAAGCCCAATATCAACAAGCAGTAAAACATCATAATTTTGTATGAATCTCTCAATAAAATAGAATAAAATAGAATATAAGAAAATATCTCGATGAGCAAACAATCTCACAACGGAATCCGAATCACAAAATAAAGTCTAACTAATTCACAATGACAAAATAATAAAATAAAATAAATCTAATCTAATAGAATAACCATAACCAGAATAACAATAGATGTAAGAATAAAAAAATATATATAATATTACTAGTAACAATAATAAAACAATATAGTAAAATCAACAAAAATAATAAAGACTAATAACCATCAATAACCACAATAATAAAAGGGGCCAAACGGTAAGGTTTTTGGTGGCGGAGGCAACGAATGAAGGCACGATGGTTGGCACAAGGTGGAGGAGTGAACGATTGGTAAAAGAGGTGGTGTTGGTGTGATTTGCAGAGTCACATGGAGGAGACGGCAGATTGGAGGAGAAAGCGTTCTAGGGGAGGAGGCTCGAAGATGGAGGCGAGAAAGAGGGAGAAGGAAAGTCAACAGCCTCAATTGGGTCAAGGAGTAATTAGAGTCGTTAAAGTGTATGCGATGTGCGAAGATGGGGGAGGGCAGATCTACGAAACGGTGGAGCTACAGTTTCGAATGGGGAGAGGAAGTTAGTGTGAGTTGCTTTAGTTTGGACCGGCGACGAGAATGGGAATAAGGATAGGCGAAGAGTGTTGTAGTTCAGACCAGTGAAGAAATAACGGTGAGGGTAGGGTGCTTGAGACGTGTGAGTGAAACGGTGTAAGAAAAAAAATAGGAGGAATAAGTAAAAGTTAAAAGAAATTAGGGTTTTAGTTTTAAATTGGGGACACAGTCGTGTGAGGCCCATGCATGCCATACGACCATGTCCCATGCCCGTGTGTTGCTTCAAAATACATTAAAAACACGCCCAATAGCTATACGACGTAAGATACGCCTGTGTGTCCATGCTGTGTGTCACGCATGACTATGTGCCAGGCTGTGTGCGTGCACCATTCGCTTCTCCCACGCCCGTGTACGAGGCGTGTAGGACACACAGTCTCACTCACACCCATGTGACAGAACGTATGTCTCATACGGCCGTGTGTTTCACCTGTGTAACTCACTGACTCAAGATAAAATTGAAAAAATTCACTCCAGTATGTACATGGCCTGACACACACTCGTGTGGCCAGGCCATGTGGCTTACACGACCGTGTGGCTCACCATTAGCCCGTGTATTTTTTTTTAATTTTATTATGAAGTAATAAAACATAAGAGTACATGCAAATTTTTCTTTTTCAATTTTTTTTATGAAATTAAAATAATAAAAGGAAATAAAAAAAATTTGGGTTTCCTCCCAAGAAGCATTTATTTAGAGTTTAAGCTCGACTTCCTTTTCAGACTCACAGTTAGGCAGATATTGGGGCTAAGGCCCCTTTCTATCGTTATCAGCATTATCAACACAATAAAATTTGAGACGATGATGATTTACCTTGAATGTACCATAATTAGGATGTGTTACCTCCATTGTATTGTATGGAAAAACGATTTTTACCAAAAATGGGTCAGATTCTCTTGCCTTAAACTCCGAAGGAAAAATTCGTGGATCCGATTGGTCTAATAACACTTTGTCCCCAACTTTAAATTAGTTCTTTCTCTTCTCATGCACATCATGGCTTTGCTTTGTTTCTTTCTTGTGTTTGCTTAGTTTCTCATCAGCCTTTCTTCATCATTCATCTAGTTCATCGAGTTGCACCATTCCCTCTTCATTTGTCCCTTGAGTTCTATCACTTTGAATATGATATGGCTCTAACACGTTTTCATAAGGGGTTTCCTGCAAGGAATGTTGAGCCATATGGTTACTAACATTAACAGAACAATTAACATCATTTTGCTCGCTAGGAACTTTAACAAAATTACGTGCTTGAAGAGTAATCTTTTCATCACCTACACGAAGCACAAGTTCACCAATACCCACATCAATGACAGTTCTAGTAGTGGCTAAAAATGGTCTACCTAAGATCATAAGCACCTCAATATCCTCATCCATGTCCAATACAACAAAATAACAGGGAACATAAATTTATCAACTTTTACAAGTACATCCCTAATAATACCCCTAGGATATCTAATTAAACTGTCAGCTAATTGAATACTCATCCTAGTAGGTTTTGGTTCCCCAAGACCAAGTTGTTTAAACAATTTATAAGGCATAACATTAATGCTAGCCCCCAAATCAGCCAAAGCTCTTTCAACATTTAGCTACTAATGAGATAAGGAATAGTAAAACTCCTTAGATCTTTAAGTTTGTTAGGTAGTTCATTTTGGAGGATGGTCAAGCAAACTACATTGAGCTCTACAGTCGGTAAGTCATCTAACTTCCTCTTATTTGTTAAAATCTCCTTTAAGAATTTTAAATACCTTGGCATCTGCAAAAAGGCTTCAACAAAAGGTAAGTTAATATGAAATTTCTTTAAGAGTTTAATAAATTTACCATATTTTTCCTTTCTGTAGTTTCTCTTCAATGCTGCTGGATATGGAATTCAAGTTTTTTATTCTCTAAGCACTGGCTTATGCTCATTCTTACTTTCCTCAATCTTATCATTTCCAACAGTAGTTCTTAGCTTCAATTTTTGTTCAGGTTCGACTGACACTTCCACGCTTCAAACAGTGATTGCGTGGATTTGTTCCTTTAGGTTAGTTTTAATGTTACTAGGTAAACTACCTTGTGGTCTTTCTGAAATGAGTTTTTCAAGTTGTCCAATTTGATTCTTAAGCCTTTAAATCGATGCCTATTGATTTTTCAATATTGTCTCATTATTTTGAAATTTTGTTTCAGAAACTGAAATAAATTTAGCAAGCATCTTTTCAAGGTTCGATTTTTTCTCTTGTTAATAAGGCTGTTGAAAACCCAGAGGGGGTTGTGACCTTTGATTTCCTTGACCACCCCATGAAAAGTTTGGATGATTCCTCAATCCTGCATTATAATTACTGTAGGGGTTATTTTGAAGTCTAGAATTACTACCCAAAAATTCGACTTGCTCATGCTCCATGTTAGACTTGAAGGGTGAATATTTTGGATTAATTATCCCAGCTCCATTTGCATTGCCTTGCATCGCTAGATTTACCTGCGTAGAAAAATTCAAACCATCAAATTTTTTATTCAGTGCTTTCACTTGACTTGCCAACATAGCAACTGTATCCATATTAAAGACACTGACTACTTTAATCGGTTTCGTTCTCATGACTTGCCACTGATAATTATTGGCATAATTGCAAAAAAAACCCTTAACGTTTGGGAGATTTTGGTTTTGTGCCCTTAACCTTTTTATTTTTTTGATTGACACTCATTGTTACAATTTTTTAAGATATCAGCCCAGTTTTAACTGTCAACGTGAGTTGACCGTTAATCAAACTGTAGGTCAAAATAATAGCCATGTGGCATGCCATATAAGTGCACGACGTCATATGACGTCATCTATTTAACAAAAATTTTTCTCTTATTTTCTCTCTTACCAAACACCACTTTTTTTCTTCAAAACACATGGTTGGCTTATTTCATTTACTAGAATTTCCATTACCATGATTATAATCATGCTTTTGTGTAATTTTTATAAGCCCACACCACACTTTCAGCTTAAAATCATTGTTTTTCCCCCCAATGTTGGCTACCATTTTTTCTCTCATTTTCTCTCATTTTTTCTCTTGCCAAACACCATTTTTCTTCTTCAAAACATATGATTGGCTCATTTCATCTACAAGAATTTCCATTACCATGATCACATCTACAAAAATTTCCATTACCATGATTATAATCATGCTTTTGTGTAATTTTTGTAAACCCACACCACACTTCCAGCTTAAAATCATTGTTTTTTCCCTCCACTATCAGCTGCCATTTTTTTTTCTCTCATTTTCTCTCTTGCCAAACACCATTTTTCTTATTCAAAACATATGGTTAGCTTATTTCATCTATAAGAATTTCCATTACTATGATTATAATAATGTTTTTGTGTAATTTTTGTAAACCCACACCACACTTTCAACTTAAAATCATTGTTTTTTTCCCTCAACTGTCGGCTGTCATTTTTCTCTCTCATTTTCTCTCTTCCCAAACACCATTTTTCTTCTTCAAAACAAATGGTTGGCTCATTTCGTCTACAAGAATTTCCATCATGATGATTACAATCATGCTTTTGTGCAATTTTTTTGTAAACCTACACTACACTTTCAACTTAAAATCATTATTTTTCCCCCACTGTCGACTGCCATTTTTTTCTCTCATTTTCTCTTTTGCCAAATACCATTTTTTCTTCAAAACACAACATCTAGTTACTTCTTTAATTTTGGGTTCAAGCAAAGCTAAACCCTATTCAACATTCACGTGTAAGCTTCTTTTTTTCTCTCTCTAATTCATTTACTATTATCAAAATCTATTTAGTTTCTATTACTGGGTTTTCAAAAACCAATTATTTAGTGATCAATTTTTTTTTTTGTTTTGTTGGTTTATTTTGAGTTCTGATTAGTTTTTGAAATTGGGTTTTTAAAAATGATGAAACTCACAAAAGAATCAGAGATAAACATGGAGTCAATCTGTCAAAACTTGATAAAAAATCCATGGCTAGAATCACAGTTAGAGGGGGAGAGAGAAAGAAGGAAGAAGAAAGAAAATGGAAACAAAATGAAAAAAATGTTAAATAGGTGACGTCATATATGACGTCATGCGCTTATGTGGCATGCCACATGGGCTACTATGTTGACCTATAGTTTGATTAATGGTTAACTCACGTTGACTGTTAAAATTGGGCTAATTTTTGAAAAAATCATAACGTTGAGGGTGTCAGTCAAAAAATAAAAAGGTCGAGGGCACAAAACCAAAAGCCCCCAAACGTTGAGGGTTTTTTACAATTATATCATAATTATTCAGTGTCATTTCCTCAATAAACTCTTGAGTTGCCTCGGGTGTTTTATTATTCAATGTTCCACCAGCTGCTGCATCAATTAATTGATGAGTCGAGGGATTTAAACCATTGTAGAAGGCTTGAACTTGCCACCATAATGGCAATCCATGATTAGGGCACCTTCTCAACAAATCTTTAAATCTCTCTCATGCATCGTATAATGTCTCCATATCAATTTGAGCAAAAGAAGAGATGTTATTCCTTAACTTAGTTGTTTTAGCCGGTGGGAAATACTTCAACAAAAATTTCTCGATCATTTGAGCCCAAGTAGTGATGGAACCTTGTGACAAATAATTTAGCCATTGTTTTTCCTTACTCCTCAACGAGAATAGGAATAACAGTAAGCATATGGCATCATCAGTAGTGCCATTGATCTTAAATGCATCACAAATCTCAAGAAAGTTAGCCAAATGAGGATTCGGATCATCATCTTGCAAACCATCAAACTGAACATACTGTTGTACCATCTGAATTGTGTTCGACTTGATCTTAAAATTGTTTACATTAACAGTCGGTCAGAAAATACTCAATTTAGCCCCAATTAGAGTGGGCTTAGCATAATCATACATAGTCCGAGGAGCAGGATGCGGGAGGTAGCAGATTATTTTGATTATCACCCATCCCGATAGTAATATCCTTTTCCTCTTGTTCGTCTACTATTTTCTACTGACTTTGTCTTGCTTCTCTAACCTCTCTTTGATTTCTGCGAGCAGTTTGTTCAATCTATCTATCGTAAATTAATGGATTCAATGGGTTTCCTATAGTCATAAACCAAAAGAACCTGTCAAAAGTAAAAAAAGAAAAGAAAAATCAAAATATAAGAAATAAAATAAAAAATATTAAAATAAAAAAATGACCAAATTAATAGAAATAAAATTTTCCTAATATTTCAATCCCCAGCAACGACGTTAAAAACTTAATGCAGTTGAAACAAACTAAAAATATGACTAAGGCAAGTGCACCTATCAATTACTAGTATAATTACAATGAGTACAGATATCGTTCCTACAAGAACTAAAAGTACTAGTAATTACTGTCTTCCTATTATTTAACTGACAAATTGGAGTGATTGTTTAAAACTAAAATTAACTAAATTAATAAACTAAAGAATACGACAAAGAACAAAGCAAGAAAGCAAGTGAATAACTACCAAGAAGCGAGGCAATACCTAGGAAAGAATCCACCTAGATTTCATCTATCATTATCAATTTGAATTAAACAATTTATCCACTTAGTATCTTGATTCGTAGAAATCCCTAAATTATGCTAATACCTCTATTCAAGCATAAAAGCAATTGACTCTAGATTGATTAATTGAAATTTCTTTCTAATTAAAACCCCTATTGTCGTATTAACTCGATCTATGGATCCCCCTATTAGATTTGACTCTAATCTAGTAGATTTATGTCATTCTATTTCTAGGATTGCATGTAACTCCACTCAATAATGCTAGATCTACTCTTAAACAATATCTATTTCTCCTCTGACTTAAGCACATCAAACAACAATTAATATATCAGAAATATTAAATCAAGAATCAAACACACACAATTAAGAATAAGATCTAATTATTTATTACGTAAAACAAAAATCAAATGACAAAATTCATCATAGGGTTTGTCTCCTATAGGTATTTAGAAAATTAGTTCATAATAGCAAATGAGAACATCTCAAAGATAGTATAACCACAAGACATAGAAAAACTCATAAAGAGATTAAAAAGAAGTCTTCAATCTTGATGGAAATTTGCTCCAAAGATGGTTCCAATGGTGTTTTCTCATCTGTTTTCTTTAATGTTCTATGACGGCTTTTTCCGCTCTTTTTATATTTGGTATTTATAAATCTTAGAATACCTGAAAAACCTAAAAATTGCATTTTCCATGTGTTTTGGTGTCCAGATCATGAAATCCACACGGTCGTGTGCCCAGCCCGTGTGGCATGAGTGCAGCCTGTGTGGTCCTTGTACCTTGTACAATTCTTCTGGTTTTCACTCATTTTTTGCTTATTTTGCTACCAAATGCTCTCCTAAATATAGAAACATAAATTTAAAAGATTAGGAGCATAAAATTAATCATTTTACATCAAATAATCATCCAAAAATGTTTTAAGAATGGGATTAAGACATGTTACTTTTAGTAGTTATCACGAAGGCAACCAAAACTAGGGTTAAGTGCTGATGGATGACATTGGATTGATGATAGAGGAGGGGATTTATACTATCTGGTTGATGGGTTCCAAAGGGCAACCTTACCTTCATCATCATGTAAACACAACAATCCTTTATAAGGACCAAAAACTAGAGGATGATACGGACAAGACACAGAAAAGGGTAAGAGAATATTGTGTTTTACCGAAAAGTTTTGGCCTTGTTCAGTTGAAAGTTGAGAGAAAAAAATGGATGTTTGGGTCATAGCATACGTTATCAGGAAAATTTTTGAGGAGGAGATTTAAGTTGTTGGGCATTAAATAATTCCGATTTAGCTTAATTAAGACTAAGTTATATATGACTTTTTCGCTCTTAAAAATATAATTAAAATATAAATAAAAATGGGAAATATCTAAGTTTTTAAGGTAATCACCATTACTGGAAAAATGTTAAATTGAACTAGTTTCTGATAGCTCATGAGTTTTTCTAAAAATAGACTAAGTTTTCTTCTAAAAATAAACAAATGTTTTAATATGACCATTTTTTTAAACTTTGGTAGCTTATCGGGCCATTTCGGTGGCTAATGTAATATTTCGAATTCGGGTCTAACGTCTAGGTTAGGTTAGGGAGTTTACAAGTATATTAGAACTTAATTGATTTTGTATATAATTTTCTTTTTTAATTTATGAATTATATAATATTATATATAAAAATGTGAAGTTATATACATTTGGTTTGTATTATAATGTTAAATCATTTTAAAGAATGTAATCAATATCATAATTAAAAAAAAAAACAAATTTGGGCAAATTAGGGGAATTTATGGAGGTGATGCCGCAAAAGATCTTACATTTTGTGGCGTTTTGAAAAAAAGGCACCACTAAAGGAATTACATTCCGTAGCGATTATAGAGGAAACACCACAAAAAATATATTAGATTTGGTGGTGTTTGGAAAGAAAACTGTTGTTAAAGGTCTTATATTCAGTGATGCTTGTGGATGAAATGCCACAAAAAGCCCTCACATGATGCAACATTTGTAAAGAAAAACACCACAAAAAGTCTTGTAAACGCCATCACTTTTCACGTCATTGGTTATAGTGGTGTTTTTTTGTAATGTGAAAAAAAAATAGAATAAAAAAAATAAAATAAAGAACACACAAATTTTACGTGGAAACCCTTTCGGGAAAAAAACCACGGGCAGAGGAGAAGAAAATTCACTATGTCGAAAAATTTGTATCAATACAAGCGGAATAGACTATGTCTATTTATAGGCTTGTAAAGCCATATTCTAGTAGGATTGAAACACCCTATCCTAATCAATATAAAATAGATGAAGTTTAATAAGGTTTAAAAAACCTTATTCTAAAATAAAATAAAAGAAATCTAGTTCTATATGGATTTTACTTTTATTTTATTTTCCATCATATTCTATAAGAATTTGGGTCACTTAATTCTAACAATCTCCACCTTGACACAAATTCTCAATGAACAAGTTCTTCATTGCGAACTTTCAATAAACAAGTTCTCCACCTCTTCCATAAAACCCCTTAAGGGTTTAACTCAACAATGAACACCAACCAAGTCTAAGCAATGCTCAAACTTGGTTTTAGGAAGTGACTTAGTCATCATATCTGCAGGATTTTCATGAGTACTAATTTTGCTCACAACAATATCACCACGAGCAATAATATCACGAACAAAATGATACCGAACATCAATGTGTTTTGTTCTCTCATGAAACATTTGATCTTTTGTAAGAAATATAGCACTCATGATTGTCACAAAATCATCATGCTGATTTGAAGGCCTTCATTGAGTTCACTAAATAGTCCCTTCAACCAAATAGCTTCTTTGCAAGCCTCGATGTCGCCATGTACTCGAACTTCAGATGGTAGACAAAGCGATCGTAGTTTGCAAAATGGCTTTCCAACTAATTGCACAACCTCCGATTGTAAAGACGTAACTTTGTGAGAGATCTTCTTCTATCAAGGTCTCCAAAGAAAATCAGCATCAACATACCCTATGACTCCATCTTTAGTTCTTCCAAACTGTAAGCAAACATCGGTAGTGCCTCGTAAGTATCTTAAAATCCACCGAATCGCTTTCCAATGTTCTTTACCGGATTTGCCATGTATCCGCTAACTACACCGATTGCATATGATAAATCGGATGTGAACAAACCATAGCATACATGAGAGATCCCACTTGCACTAGAGTATGGAACATGTGACATGTACTCAATCTTATCATCCGATTGTGGAGACAAAATCGATGAAAGTCTGAAATGGTTTGCTAAAGGAGTACTAACGAGCTTAGCACTCTGCATATTGAACTCGCAAAGAACTTTCTCAATGTACCCCTTCCGACTTAGGTACAATTTACTTGATTTTCTATCTCTGAGAATCTCCATACCAAGTATCTTCTTTGCTTTGGTCCTAAATCTTTCATCTCAAATTCTTTACTTAGTTGGGCTTTGACCTTTCTTATCTCTTCTTTATCTTTTGCTTTGCTATCAACATGTCATCAACATAAAGAAGTAGATACACAAAAGAACCATCACTATTTTTCTTAAAGTAAACACAACTGTCAAAACTACTTCTTTTGAAATCATGAGAAGTCATAAAGGAATCAAACCTCTTGTACCACTTTGTCTTGGTGGATTTGTTTCAAACCAAGTAAAGGGACTTTTTCAGCAAGCAAACATAGTTCTCTTTTTCAAAATCAGTAAAACCTTACGGTTGTTGCATGTAAATATCCTCATCAAGCTCTCCATGCAAAAATGCGGTTTTTACATCTAAGCTGCTCAAGCTCCAAATCATGCATGGCCACAATACCAAGCAAAGCTCGAATCGAACTATGCTTAACAACTGGGAGAACACATTCATGAAGTCCACTCCTGGAATTTGATCAGTAACCCTTTGCAACAAGCCTTGCTTTATATCTCGGTTCTTCAACTCCTGAGTCCCTTCTTTCTTTTTAATACCCATTTACAACGAACAGCCTTTTTTACCTTTAGGAAGTTTCACAAGGTCCCATGTTCTGTTTTTGTGGAGTGATTCCATCTCTTCTTGCATAGCAAACATCCACTTTTCTCGAGCCTTCACGGTGTAATCGCCTCGAATAATTAGATGGCTCTTGATTCGCATCTATATCTTCACCACATTCAAAGCATAAGCAACTAGATCAGCCTCGGCATATTTCTTTGGAGGTTTAATTTCTCTTCTAGTTCTGTTTTTTTGGCGATAGAGTATTGTGGTGAAGAAGCAACTCTATTCTCAATTTTTGTACTTGGCTTGAGGAGTTGACTCTGTATTAATCGATGCTCTACTTGTTTTTGATTTTCTTTATTGGAAGAGTCTTTAAGAGATAAGTTAGGTAGCATAGCGATTTCATAAAAACAACATCTCTACTAATCACAACTTTTCTATTTTCGAGACACCATAACTTATACCCTTTTACACCAGCTTTATAACCAAGAAAAACACATTTAATGGATCTCGGTTCCAATTTTCCATTATCAACATGAGCATATGCAGGACACCCAAAGATCTTTAAATCGAATAATTAGCGAGGATTACCGCACCATACCTCTTGTGGAGTCTTTTTCTCAATGGCAGCGGATGGAGATCGGTTGATCAAAAAACATGCGATGAAATGTTCCCTTACGCCCCCAAAATGACTTGATAAGTTGGCATTTGACAACATACATCGAACCTTCTCCATGATCGTTCTGTTCATTCGTTACGCAATGCCGCTTTTGTTGTGGAGTATGACGAACTGTCAGGTGTCTTATGATTCCTTCTGACTTGCACAATCTATTAAACTCATCAGAACAGAACTCTAAGCCATTGTCTGTGCGGAGGTATTTTATCTGTTTTTCCGTCTGTTTTTCAATCATAATTTTCCAAGACTTAAATGCGGAAAACACATCACTTTTCTACGCTTCAGAAGAACGCCCAAACTTTTACGGAAAAATCATCAATAAAGGTTAGCATATAATTAGCTCCACCTCTGGAAGGCACTCTAGATGGCCCCCACAGGTCAGAATGAATATACTCCAATGTTCCTTTCGTGTTATGGATTCCTCTAGTGAATCGAACTCTCTTTTGTTTTCCAAAAACACAGTGCTCACAGAAATTCAGTTTGCAAATTCCTTGCCCATTAAGAAGTCCTCTTTTGCTCAATTACGCCATGTCATTCTCACTCATATGCCCTAGGCGCATATGCCAAAGTTTAGTAATATCATCATCGACAAGGACGAGGAAGCGATAGCTGCATCACGATAATGATAGAACCACGCAAAAACATATAACTTGGCAATCTTTCTCTCTGTCCTTTCATCACAACAAGGGACCCTTTGGAAATCTTTAAAACCCCACTTTCAATTTGTATATCATACCCTTTTGAATCAAGAGTACTCAACGAAATTAAATTTCTTTTCAATTACGGAACATGCCGTGCGTCACTAAGTGTTCGACAACTCCATCAAACATCTTAACTTTAATTGTTCCAACACTGCGATTTTACACAAGTATTATTTCCCATCAAAACAACACCTTGGACAACTTTGTTTCGTAAGTTGTAAACCAATCCCGATTGGGACTCATATGGAATGTGCAGCTGAATCAAGTATCCACTCCTCGCTTACTTTAGAATCATTGTGAGCGACTAGAAGTTCACCATCGCTGTGTAGTCTTCTACAACATCGGCTTCACCGGAATTTTCTGGTTGTTTTCCCTTTGATTCGCACCTCCCTTTTAATCTTATTTTGTAGCTTATAGCACTCAGTTTAATGTGCCCTTTCTTCTTGCGAAGTTACAAGTTTTACCTCTGTTTGAAGACTTGATCTACCCTTAGATTTACCACGAGGATTCCGTTCTGTGTCCTACCACGATCATCATCGGCATTCCGATCTTGTCTCCCACGAACAATGAGACCCTCTCCCTGAGAGTCGGGTTTAACCACAAGATGCTTCATCTTATCATACGAGGTTAAAGAATCATAAACCTCATCAACTGTTAGAGACTCACGGCTATATAAAATCGTGTCTCTAAAGGTTGAATAAGACGGAACAACGAACAAAGTAGAATCAACCCTAGATCTTCCTTATCATCTTGAACCTCCATGGCTTCCAAGTTTGAGAGAATTTCTTTAAACAACTTTGTTAAGTGTTCGGTGTCTGACACGCACCTTCCTCCAAACGATGAGCATAAAGACGCCGCTTCATATGCAACTTGCTTGTTAGAGTTTTCGACATACATATTTGTTCTAGCCTCTTCCATAATGCAGCGGCAGTTTTCTCTTTCATCACATCTTGCAAAATTTCGTTGGACAAATGCAGATGTAATTGTGTTAATGCCTTTCGATCCTTACGCTTTTTCTCTTCATCTGTTAATGTCGAAGGCATCTTATCTATCCCTAGCGGGGCATCCTCCGAGATCCATCATTGCAAGAATCGCTTGCATCTTAATTTGCCACAACGCAAATCTAGTGTTGCGATCCAACAGCGGAATTTCATATTTCAAAGACGCCATTACCGTGATCGAGATGAATAACCCGGAAGCTCTGATACCAATTTGTGAAAAAAAAAATAGAATAAAAAAATAAAATAAAGAACACACAAATTTTACGTGGAAACCCTTTCGGGAAAAAAACCACGGGCAGAGGAGAAGAAAATTCACTATGTCGAAAAATTTGTATCAATACAAGCGGAATAGACTATGTCTATTTATAGGCTTGTAAAGCCATATTCTAGTAGGATTGAAACACCCTATCCTAATCAATATAAAATAGATGAAGTTTAATAAGGTTTAAAAAACCTTATTCTAAAATAAAATAAAAGAAATCTAGTTCTATATGGATTTTACTTTTATTTTATTTTCCATCATATTCTATAAGAATTTGGGTCACTTAATTCTAACATGTAATGCTTGTCCTACGTGCCACTATATATTTTGTGACATTTTTAAATACTGCAAAAAGCTTAAATATTGCTGCTAAAAACCTATTTTACTGTAGTGACATCACTATTATAGGAAGCTAAAAGTTGAATCAATTCAATAAAATTACCATGATTTTTTAAATCAAGTGTCTTACACCTCTAAAAGCACAAAAGCCATCGAACAACATCTATAGAAGTCTTTAACTTGTAACCTATTATTCAAAATTTGTTGATGCATTACTTTATCAATATGCCTAGATTGCTTCATCAAATCCACACAAGATTTCATGGCATTATCGTGTGGTGAACAAGGATCATCTCTAATGTGATTAAGAAATGCACAATTCTTACTATAATTACCCTTTTCAAACTTCTAAAGAGATGAATTTGATATGGACCTACTCTCAGGTAAGTTCATTGAGCTTCATCTCATTGATTAACTGAATATTCCAAATTGGTTGATGTAATCCCGGATCATCTATAAGAGAATAGTTAACTTCTTTTAACACCAAAAAACGAAGATTTCGAAGGAAATTAACTACAACTTTGATGCTCAAGCCTATAAGATTTGAATGGTATACTACTTTTTGTAGTATCAACATCT
This sequence comes from Gossypium longicalyx, assembly GCA_025698465.1. Classification (NCBI taxonomy): domain Eukaryota; kingdom Viridiplantae; phylum Streptophyta; class Magnoliopsida; order Malvales; family Malvaceae; genus Gossypium; species Gossypium longicalyx. The sequence goes on along the minus strand of CM047004.1, from coordinate 67,326,786 downwards.
TTCTTCTTAAAAAAAAGTGTCCAACCTTTTCTGCATTCCCATGAACAGTAAATTCAGGCAACCTATAATCATAGAAATGTATTAGTTTAAATTTATATTTCTTATTTTTGCTTCTAATAGGAAACATGAGAACAATTTAAACTTGTACGCACTTTACGTTACATATAAATCTTTTAAAATAATTATTAAATTAGTATTTAGTATCACATTAATGATATAAATATTTTCAAATCTAGAAATGTTATAATAGTTATTAAATATTATTCATATTAATATTTTATACAATTAAAGTTGTCAGATTTTTATGTTATAAAAGTATTTATTACTAAATATTTATAAATTATAATCTACATATTGATTATTAAAATATTAATATAATTTTTTTCAATAAAATGTTAGAATGTTATCTAAAATTTTGAATAATTAGTAATGTTAGAATCTATTGTTAAAATAATATATTATGAAATTAAATAATATTTTATTAAAATAATAAGTTTCATTGGTTATATTAATATTTCCTTATTTATTATTAAAATAAAAATGTTACATTATATATGTTTAATAATAATGAAAATTACAATATTTATGATTAAATATGTTAAATATTTTTAAAAATATTATTAATATATTAGTATTTGACTAAATTCAAGTTAATTTTTAACTTGAGCTATTTTTTGTCAACTAGTAAATCATTTTCTACCAAACTATTTTTTTTTTCAAAATAAACTCAAATAAAAAAATGTAAAAAAAAAAAGTTTTCCAAAAGTCATTAACACCCCCTAAATATTTAAACCTGGTTTGTGTTATTTTTCTATATATAATCTTAGATTTTTATTTATAGTGTAAAATTTAAAAAAAAAACACTATTTATGTTTTTAAATAATATAAGAAAATATTAAAATTAAAAAAATATAGAAAAATAAGAAAAATAAAAGAATAGTGATAGATTTTAACTAGTTTGAATTACCCATCAATAAATGAATGAATTTTGATGGGATTTGGAGTTCTTAGGCTAAATCTTATTTAAGAAAGCATATACTTTGCTTAGACCCATTTTGAATTCAACTCAAGCTGGCTAGAGAGCATAAGCCTCTACTAATTTTCAAAAGGGTTAAAATATATTTTTAGTCTTTGTACTTTTCGTATTTTTGGAATTTAAATTTTTTATATTTATTTTTTTAAAATTTAATCTCTTTATCTTTCAGATTTTAAAATCTAGGTTCAATTATTAATATCATTAAAATTCTTCAATGAAATCCATTAGTTTGACATTTTAAAATAACAAAATACTCACTAGGTAGTCATGCAATAAAGAAAAATGTTGTAATGAACCTAAATTTGACAGAAAAGTTTTACCAATATTAACAATTGAACCTTAATTATGAAAATTGAAAAGTAGAAAAACTAAACTCCAAATATTCGAATAGTATAGAGACTTGAAGCATCTTTTATCCTTCTCCAAAGCCATCAACTTATCCTAGGTGGGGTTGGAACAATATTGGCTTCATGTGTTTTATATATATATACATAAGGTTTGGAGGCAAAACATTTTTAAATATTAACTCCCTTAAAGGATACATTCACTCCTTTAAGGGATACATTCTTACACCCTTATGGGGTACGCCATCACTCTTACAAAAAATACATTTCACTCTCTCATAAGATGTACATCATCATTCAATTAGAGGATACATCCTTACTCCCTTAAAAACTACACTCCTAATCACTCCGAGACTATGCCTAATTTAACAACAATCTTAATCTTAACTAATTCCACTTCATTGCCACAATGCAAACCTAAAAGATATACTTATAGCTCTTCAGGAAACACATTTGCAATTGATAAGTCCATATTGGAATAATATGTTTTCGAGTCTTTTACACTTATGTTTTGTTTTGGCTTGTTTTAAAGTGAAATTGTTAGGGTTTAGCATCACCTAGTGTTTTGCTTACTTAGTCTATGTGATAGGTTTTATATGCATTTTAGTTTGAATTTTAGCATTCAAATAAACTTGGTTTGGTTAGATTTCATCTTGTGCACTTTTGATTGTAGGATAGGTTGATTGAGCCACTCAAAGTGGCCCAACATTGAGTACAACGTTGTAACATTGAAGCTTTCAACATAATAATGTTGCTATTTTGCAGCCATCATGTTGAAAGTCATGACATTCATGCTTAGAACTTCCATTGGGTGACAGTTACCGCAACGGAAAAATTTGGAAAATTACATCAATGTCGCAATGCTGTTGATGGAAGTTGCATCGTTGTGCTGTAGAAAGCTAATAAACAAGGCATTTAAGATATTTTTCTTCTCTAGGGCTTATGTTATAAATATCAAATTTCCAGAAATTCAAAAGGATTAAGCTTATTTTTTTCAATTATACTTTGTAATTTTAGTTTGTATCTAGATTTCTTTTAATTTTCTTGTGTATTTTGAATTGGATTCCCAATTATGCTGGAGAGTTTGAGCTTAGACATGAACAACTTTGTCTTTTGAAGAATTGGAGATTTTTTTAGATCTAATCAACACTTTTGGTTAAGCATTTCTAACTTTTACTTTAATTTCTTCATTTGATATGTGTTGCAATGTTTGTTTTCAATGAAATTGCCTTAGCTTTTATTTCCATGATTGGGTAACATTTCTTATTGGTTCATTGTTAGATCTATAAGCTATTGTGAAATTAGATCAAGTGTTGATTTGATGAATTATGTTAATTTTTTTGTGTTGAATGATAGATCTAAGATTCACAAGCTCAGGCAAAATCCTAGACTATGGGAAATGGAGACAAACTTTAATTAACTGAATCAATCAACTTTGTTAAGCACTATTGAGTTGGGAAACCTAGTGTATACTAAGGTTGAGAAGCGAAAGTTGTGGCTCTAAGGTTGAACTATAGATTTCTAGTCGAATCGAGAGATTGATAAGGCCTAGGGTTAAAAATTGCATAAGGAGTTAGATTAACATTCTGTTCACTAGCTAGTAGGTAGATCAATTTGTTAGAGATAGTGTCTTTCAATTGATTAGTTTAGTTTGTATTTGATTGTGTTAATATCCTTTAGTCCAATTAGATTGGTAGTTAACTCATTAGTTTAGAGTATTGTAATAAATCAAAGACTTAAATCTACAATTAACTTTCTCTAAGAAATAATCTTTGGAAATATTTCCTAAAAGTTCTCATTATAAACTTTATACTATAACTTTCTCTAGGGTAAAAGTCATTCATAATTTGATTAATTTTGGATACACAAACCAATCAAGCTAGCAACCATCCAACTTCAACGTCATGTATCCATATCAAAATATCTTAAAGACAAAATATCATAAAGACATATTACCTTAGAGGATATGTTTGCAATTACCTCCTCTCTTGAATACCTCAGACACTTTAGATGACCTAGGAATGTATAGCATGATTTCAATACTCTAAATTCTGTCCTATCAACATAGCTCAAACCTTTGGCAAACTCTCTACAAATTCTCAACAAAGGCAACACTACTAAAACCAAATCTTCATCAGCAAAATGCAATTGAAAATAATATTTCTCAAGTTATAATAAATGCAAGCCCATTCAACCTTTACTAAACCCTCATCACGGCTAAACATGGTGACAAGCATCATCATGAAAAGCTCTTGAAGCAATTGATGTCATGGTGCTGACTCATATAGGTCCTCACCAAGTCACTTCATAACTCACCTCAGACTTGAAGGAGGACATATTATTATACAGGAGGAATCAAGCCTAAAAGAATAGGTATCAAGCCAAAGAAAACTACTTAACCCAAGAGAAGAATGTCCATAATATTTCAACTATCACACAATGGGCAATTAACAAGTCTTTATCAAGAAGCAAAAATAGCACTTGCCAATTATTAAGAGGTAGAGGCAACAAGTGGACTACATGAGCAACCTTGCTAGAAAAGACACCAGCCTTTGACGACTAAGAATCAATATGCACTCTCATGTGACCTAAGACCCCGAGACACCCTCAATATAAAAGACCTAGGTATATTTGTTATGAAGTATGAGCTTACATATTTATTATACTTTGCCCAAATAATCTCTTAATCTTTCCACCACAACCCATCCAACTTAAGCATATGAGAGTGACTGAAACATTCTTTTAGAGTGGCATCCCCATAGTTTATCTTTTATCTTGCAAGCCCTCAATCATTCTCAGCCCAAAACCTTCTTAGTTCATCTTTGTCTTAGAGTGACTAAAACGTATATAATAAATTATATAAATTTATCATTTTAAATAAAACTTATGTTGTGAGTTTTCATTATCTAGTTTTACTAGATTAGTGTTTGATCATTAACTGATTGTAACTCTAGCTATATTGAGGTTTTTAAGGATGCCATCCTTATATCATTAAATTATTTGGGAGTGTAGATCATTTGAAGTTTTTTTCTTAAGTCATTTTAAGGTGTGGCTGTTGGTGATATGATTCATATGTAAGTTCGATTGTTTGTCATATGTTATTATGGTGTCTTCTAGGTGCTTTGTTTGTGTAGCCCATTCTGCTTATAATGTGAAAAATATAGTCAGTTTTGCATTGGTTTTAGGTGTCCCGATTCGATTTTAGTCAATGTAAAAAAAATACGATGTTGAAACTGAATTCCTTAAATTTAGTCCGTGAAATCATGAATAGAAGATTTATGTATTTAGTACAAGAATATATTATGGAATTATCAAATTATTAAATTGAGAAAGTAATTAATTACAGGGCAACCTACAAAAGTAGTCACTTTTATTTGCCTCAGATTACATTTTAGTCACTTATGTTTGAAATGTTACGTTTTAGTCACTTACGTTTTCTTTTTATTACGAAGTGGTCACTCTGTAGTTAAGCTCCGTTATCTCCCTAATGACAATCCTACGTGGCAATCCAAATGGGTTTTAAATGCCAACTTAGATATCCAACAAAGTTTTTCTTTTTCAGTTTAATTAATTTAAAATTTGTAATTAGTTAAAATTATTTAATTAAAAATTTATTCTTATTCCAGCTGGACATCCAAGTTGGTATTTAAAACCCATTTGGATTGCTAGGTAGGATTGTCATTGGGAAGATAATAGAGCTTAACGGCAAAGTGACCACGTCGTAACAAAACAATAACATAAGTGACTAAAACGTAATATTTCAAATATATATGACTAAAATGTACTATGAGGCAAACAAAAGTGACAATTTTTGTAGTTTATCCTTAATTATAGTACAAGATTAAATTATAAAACTACAATCACTATTAAATTTAAATTAAAAAAATTCACGAGAACTTGATTAGCAAATAAGCAAATGAACTAATGGTTATTTAACCCTTATTACTTCTTGAATTGGAAGTCATGATGAAATCCACTTATCATTATAAATATAATTTATAATATATGGTGACATTTAATTAACTAACTGAACAGAATTAATTAAGTTTAATCATAAAATTAATTAAGGTATATACATATAAACGGTAAGTGGGAAAGAGAAGAAAGCCATTATCTCATTAATTTTCTTCTATCCACCACCGTTTATAACAAGAGAGAAAAGGGGTTGAGAATTCTTCCATGGCGGTCAAAATTTAAGGTAAATAATAAGTTTTATCTTTGAAATTTTGGTAGAATTTTCATGTAGAGAACTTACTTTATCTAGCCTATTAGTTAATTGTTGAGACTAATGAAGTTAAGTCAAGTTGCCAAGAATGAATAATTACTGAAATTAAGCTTAATTTTGATGAGATTTTGAGGTATGAGTCTTGAGCATCTTAGGACTAAGTTAAAATAGTATATAAAAGTGATGAAATTAATTAGAAAATTTTGAGACATTAGGGACTAAATTGAATAAATTGAAATCTGTTAAGAAATTATGCTATAGATTTAAAGTAAAATGTTCTCAATGAAAGAATATGAAATTGAATTTTAATTCAATACCTAATATCGAGATATATGAGTGATTCAGATATTTAGATTAAAAAAGGGCTTATTTGTAAATGACGTAATTTTTCTTGTTATTAGCTATACCTTTGATAATTATAAAATAATATAATTTTTATAATCATATTATCATATGTAATTAACAATGATGTTAAAATGTTGAAGGTCAAAGGCGAAGGCAAACAACGAATAGTGGAATCAGTTTATGCTTTTATAGCCCACTTTCAATAACTCGTTCGTAGTCTAGTAAGTCGTTAATAATGAATATGAAATGAATGTTAAGGTGATTGTATCTTTACCTAAGACTATGATGAAGAATTTATATAAAAAATGTCAAAATCAAGCCATGAATGATTGAATTGTGGTTTATATGTGCATGTATAAATGTATTATATATAGTAATGAGATATCGGTGCTATGATGATATGAGTGATAATGATGATTATGATGCTATTGCCTCGTTAAATGATGTTAGATGTAGTCCAGGTATAGTTGGCATGCCATAGGGTCACCATTATTAGTTGAATAGGTACTTAAAGCCATCGTTGTCTGGCAACTTGTGGTGACAGAATAAAATAGCTCCAATTCCCTGAGGGTCGTGAGAAAATACTAATGTAACACCTGAATTTTGGGGTTATAAGTTTTGAGTTTTGTGGTTAGGGTTAGAAATTTGGGTGTGCTATTGTTTTTAGTTACGTGTTTAAGTGTCAGAATAGGCTTGCTAGTTTGATGGTTTAGTGAGTGTTAGTATACCTTAAGGTTTCGGGTTTGAGTCTTTGCATGTGTGTTTTGGAGAAACTTTTTTTATTTCGTTTTGTTTTGTTAAGTAGCAGTTTTGTTTTGAGTTAATATATATAACTATTTATTATTACTTTTATTTTATTATTTTTGTGGATTATTTTTATTTGTTTTCTAGATGTTCTTTTCTTTTCTTTTCTTGGCTTTTTTTTTGGTCTTCTTTATTTTCTTTTGAAAACGGTTTTACTTGGGGATTTTGGAGAGCTTCGCTTCCTTGTCGTCAAGTTGGTGTCTGGAAGTCATTGGTCGCAAATCAGGTGTGGGATTCGAACCTCTTTTAATTTATTTGTGAATTGTTTATTTGTTGTGAAATTCGACAATCTATTGAGACTCGTGTCAGTTATAATCTCCTGAGATTTGGTGCGTTATGGTTGCTTTATGAAACGTCATGTTTGGAGGTTGATTTAATGACCAGAAAACTCGATTTTTAGGCTCTTCGCTGGTGTTTTTGTGACCACATAAGTGACCACACGAGCGTGGGCCGGTTCACACGACCGTGTGCTTTTAGTAATTAGGGTTTTTCAGTAAGTTTTGGTGCCACATGGTCGTGTGGTAGATTTGGGGATTTTTTTTGATATCCACATGGCCGTGTCCCATGGGCATATGGGCGTGTGTGTTTGGAAATTAGGGATTTAGTGATTTGGTGCCACACGGCCTGGTCACAAGGCTATGTGGCTAATTTGGGGATTTAGGTTTTGGACACGCGACCATGTTTGTTGGGCACACGGGCATGTGAGACCCTCACATGACCATCTTTGCCCTGTACTCTATTTTAGCATAAATGGGCAGTGAGTTACACGACCTATTCAAACGAGCGTATCCCTGGCTCACACAGGCATGTGCCTCTGCCACACGGTTGTGTGCCTCCCTCTGCACGGGCATTTTGACCCTCACACGACTTAGGTTTTTTTCCACACAGCCGGAGCACACGACCGTGTGGTCTTAAGGCACTTATTTTGGTTCTGTGTATGTTTTTGATATGAGATTGTGTCTGTATGTTTCAACCCTTGGCTAATCTTTAGTGAGGGTAATTAAGACTCTGAATAGGGCATCGGTTTATATGTTATATGTGATTCTTGCGTGAGATGATTGATTCTGGACCCGGTTTGCTGGGTGTGTGTGCATATGTATTTCTGTCTGATTGTCTGCTGACGTGTTCATCATTTTTGTAAGATTGTATGCATACATACACTTGCATAAAGTAAATATTTGGGTTGGTTGTGAAAAGAAGGAAGACTGATTCTGGTCTAATTTGGCAGTTTAACTGTAGCTTGTCTATACAGCAGTTTACTGCAATGCACTATACAACATATATGCCAGCCTTGCTGTGTATTATTATTTAAGTGGCTTAGACCACATACATGGTGTGTAGGGTTGGATGGGTCTTTCGAGGTCCTATGTGATGTGTTTGGTTGGATGAGCTTAAATAGCTCCTTTGGGGTGTGATTGGGGGTCGAAGAGGTGTTTTGGCTGGATGGGTGGGTTTTTAATTCTTGACTACATCCATATGCATCTGTTTGGGTCTTCTGGGTGTAAGACTATTGGACCGTATTCTGTCTGATTGAATAACGCTTGTGTTGGGTATTCTGTGTGTGAGTTGATGTGCTTAACTGTTACGTGTCTTGGGATGTTGGTTCCAAATTTGCTTTCTGTTTCTGCCTATTTTTGTAAGTAGGTTTTGCTATTGAACTTCCATCTGAAGTTTTCTTTTGTAAATCTGTTGTTTATCGTTTTGAACTCACATTGAGCTCATGTAGCTCACCCCCTTAGTGTTCCCCTTGAAGGTACAATTTTGAATTCTAACACTAGACTCAGTATACGGAGGTCTCGGATAGTCATGGTTACAAATAAATTAACAGTTCTTCTTTTCAGTTTCCATTTTGTTATACTATTTTGAACTGTAAGGTTTTACAAAAACTGTGGTACAAGTTTTGTTTTTTTTTCTCGTAAATTTTACTTTGTTTATAAATTAAACTTAACTATAATTTTTCTGTTTGAGATCTAGAAGATTAAAAGTTCTTAGTTAGTAAAGAGATAAGTATGAATGTAATGGAGTTTGAGATAATTTGTTTTTGTAAAATTTTCCTACGATCACTTCGGTGATCAATGTAACCTTCGAGATTCGGTTTAAACTTCTAGGTCAGGTTTTGGGGCATTAAAACTAAACCATCATTGTCAGGCAACCCAGGATGATAGAATAAAATAGTTTGGATAAATACTAAAAGCCACAGTTGCTAGGGAACCTAGGGTGGCAGAATAAAATAGTTCCAATTCCCAGAGGGTTAAGGACTCATTCATTATATAAATTTGATTATTTGTCCTAATGTCTATCATTGATTAATAGGGACCAAAATAAGTAAGTATTGGAATGATATTGTATAACATGTTGAAATATGGAACATGATGTGATATGAGATTATGACATATTGAGATGAATTTTTCTCATATTTTGAATGAGAAAGTGTGAGAATGATGTGATTTTTGATTTGGTGATAAGTAGAAATAATGTGAATTAATGTAGTTGATATTTTATTTTACATGTTTGCTTTAGTTTAATTTAACTTATTGAATTTGAATTATATTAGCACTACTGAGTATTCAATACTCAGCGTGTAGTTATGTTTTTTTTATGCGCAAGTCTCAGACATGAGTAGACGTAGATTTTGAATAGTCTAGCATCCAGCTCAATAACTCAACTTGGTATCCATTTACTACCTCTTTTGTATGTGTATATGAGTTTGAGTTATATGTCATGTACCTAAGGCATTTAAGACATGGAATTGAGTATGCATTTTGGTATGTTTGGTAACTTGGTTTAAATGGTTTATAAAGTTGAATCTCATCATTTAATTAGTAACTAGTTATGTTAGTTAATATGAGTTTGAAAGTAGTAATAAGTTGCATGAATATGTATAGCTGAATTTCAACAATTTGGTGATCTTTGATTGTATGTATTTGTGTCAAATTGAGAATTGGAGATTGAGTTAAAGTTTAGGTATATTTAAGATACATAATTGATATGTTTTGAATGTTTGAAATTGAGCATTTTGGATCATTTGACCATTAAGTCTTGAGACAAGAAGATCATGTCTTAAGACCTCAAGAATGAAATAATACTATTTGATTTGTTGAAAATAGCCTAGGTCTCGAGACTACTCATTTAATTCTCAAGACAATTAGATGTGCATCTCAAGATAGAGTGACCTTTGTCTCGAGACAAAGAAACATTAAACCTAAATAAGAGATGGTTTGTTCCAAGTCTCGAAAGAAGAGCCCCTTATCTCAAGACATCTAAACATTGAAGTAGAAATAAAGAAATAAATGAGGCCTGTCTCGACACTAAGTCTAGAGACATAAGAGACCTTGCCTTGAGACATGTATTCGAATGTCTCGTGACATGTTAATTTTTGAAACGAAAATTAGTACAAATAAATATGGCCTGTCCAAGATCTAGAGATCCCTGCCTCGAGACATAATGTTAGAAATTGGAATTTGAGTTTGGATTTGATTCCTAACTCTTAACTCAACCTTGTAATTCCATAACTTGATAAATTAAGTTCTTAGACATTAAGAATAGATGTGTATGAAAATGTTGGATGAATAAAAGGTTTAATATGACATCTGTTCTTTGAACATTGTGATTATCTAGTAAGATAGTTTGAATTGTTTCGATAATGAAATGTGACATCACACATTTAGATCCAACAATCGGGTCAGGTGTGGGGTGTGACACTAATTGTATTGGCTAGTGCACATAATTCCAGTAATAAATGGTAACTAAGAACTCATTCATTTTTTGTCTTCTTCTTCCTATTATTTCCCTTTCCACTTCACGATTCAACCTTCATCATGATTATCATCATCATCATCTTTTTTCTTTAATGAAATCTTCTTCTTTTTCTTAATTTATGTTTTAAATTAATTTAGGTTTAACAATATTACTTTGATATTTTGAATTTTTTTAAAATGATTTCTTAACCCTATTTTTTTAAGGTTTTATGTACCAAAAATAAATAAATAGATTTAAGAAATTCTTTTATCCATGACTCTATTTTAAGAAAGGAATAAATATGTTTAGTTGTTGAGAAAATCTAAAATAACTGAGAAATAACAAAAAAAGAAGGAGAGGAAAAAAATAAACAAAATAAATAGAAAATAAAAGTTTTAACTTTATCTTTTAAATTTAATTATAAAATATACAATCAATTTTTTAATTTAATTTTAAAAAAGATGTTATGTGTCACAATATGATTGTTTAAGATTTTTTTGGTACAATTATGATTCAAACCTAAGCCATTCTTGGGTAAGGTGAATACCCGATCAATAGAGCACAACTTAAGGTTCGACTAAAATATAAATTTGACGAAGCAAACAATTGGTGTGATTATTATAACAGTATCATAATTTACATACCACTTTTGAACAAAAAAAGTTAACTACATAAATGAGAGAAATAATATAATCCTTTTAATACGATATCAAGGATATATGATGGAGTAACACGGTTTAAACCCATATCAAATAGGTATCTAAAAAAAAAAACTTTAACTATCACTCCATACAAATTAAAATATAGAAACAATATATTATAGACATAAGAAGATATTTTTTCATTTAATCCTTTTATTATCAAACATAACGAATATTAATTTAATCATGTCAACAATTGCTCCTTGTCTACCAAACATGGTTTTGACTTTGTTGAGTATGCCTCATATTTTAGTCAATTTTGAGAGATAATCTACTAGTTAAACTCTATTTATTTGTTCCAGTCCAACTTTGATTAGTCTAGATTATTTTATTATTATTTGGCCTACGAATTTAGCCTATAAATAGGCTATTTTACAACCTTAGAAAATACACCCATTAAATATTAGAACTCATAACATTTTTAGAGAATTTTGTGTTTATGTTTTGAGGGTTCTTTGTTTTCGAGTTTCAGAGTTTAGTTTTTATCTCCATCTTTTGTACTTCTTTTGCCATTATAGTAAAATTATCTTTGTCGTGGTTTTTTATCCTCTTTGGAGGGGATTTTTCACGTTAAATTTGTGTGTTCATGATAAGTGCTAAAAGTAACATGTTTTAACCCCGTTCTTAAGGCCTTTTTGGATGATTATTTTAGGTAAAATGGTGAATTTTATGCTCCTAATATTTTAAATTCATGTTTCTATACTCAAAGAGAATTTGGGAGCAAAAGGAGCGAAACACGAGCAAAAATAAAAAAAATTTGGAGCAAGTTTTAGGAGCCATAGGGCTGGACACATGGATGTGTGAGCCACATGAGCTGTCACAAGGCCTGCCACACGACCATGTGTCAGACCGTGTGAAAATCACAAATTACACTCTAAACACGTAGAAATATTCCGAGCATTCTAAGACCTAATTATGATAGAGATAGGAAGAGAGGAGTAAGCCATTAGAGAATATTCAAGAAAATAACTTGAAAAACACCATTGAAGTTGACTCTGAAGAATATTTCCATCAAGATTGAAGATCTCCTTTTGATCTCCTTAAAGATTATTATAAGTTTCTTGGTTTCTTATGGTTATACTATCTTTTGGATGTTTTTATTTGTGATTGTGAACTAACTTTCTAAATACCTAGGGGAAATGAACCTTATTATGAATTCTATCTTTTGATTTATGTTTTATGCAATAAATACTTGGATCATATTCTCAATTATATGTGCTTAATTCTTAGTTTAATTCTAGGCTATTAATCCATGTTTGATGTACTTAAGTCAGAGGAGGAATAAACCCTATTTAAGAGAAGATCTAGTATAATTGAGTGGAGTTGCATGCAATCTTAGAAATAGGACGACATAACTCTACAGGATTAGAGTCGAATCTAATAGGAAGATCCAAAGATCGAGTTAATGCGATAATAGGGGTTTTAATTAGAAAGAAATTTCAATTAATCAATCTAGAGTCAATTACTCTTACTCTTGAAAAAGATATTAGCATAATTAGGGATTTCTACGGATCAAGATACTAAGTGAAGAAATTATTTAATTCAGATTGATAATGACATGTGAAATGTAAGTGGGTTCTTTCTTAGATATTGTTTTGCTTCTTTGTTGTTAATCGTTTGCTTTCCTAATTTGTTCTTTATCGTGTTCGTAGTTAATTTAATTAGTTAATTTTAGTTCTTATTCAATCACCCAAATTTATCGGTTAAATAATAGAAAGACGGTAATTACTAGTACTTTTAGTCCTCGTGGAAACGATATCTATGTTCACTGTAGCTATACTATTAATTGATAGGTGCACTAGCCTTTGTCAAATTTTTAGTTAGTTTACAACTACATCAGTTCAATTTCTCAATTTCTTCTGCTATTTTTACTTGTTCGTTGCTTAATCAGGCCGATCCCCAACAACTGGTACTAGAGATAGTTCGATTTTTGCAAATCAGCCCATTCAGAGATGGCAGCAACAAGGTTTGACAATAAGAAGTTTGATGGTGTCACAAATTTCAATTTGTGGCAAGTTTGGATGATAACAGTTCTAATTTAGATTGGCTTGAAAAATGTCATTACCGTGAAAAAGCCTGAGAATCTAGATCAGACAGAATGTGAAGAGCTTGATGAAAAAGCTCTATCTGTAATCTAGTTGTGCCTCACAAATAGGGTATTGCAAGAGGTGATGATGGAGAAAACCTCATCCATCTTATGGAAAATGTTAGAAACTCTTTATGCAACTAAGTCTCTGACTAATAAGAAAATAAACAAAAATGAATAAGAAGATAAAGAGATAACAAAATAGAAAAACAGTCGACAAAACAATAAAAGTACAGTGCATAATAAAAAATAAAAACAAAAACAAAAACAAAAAACAAAAACAAAAAAAAAAACAACAAAAACAAAAACAAAAACAAAAACAAAAACAAAAACAAAAACAAAAACAAAAACAAAAACAAAAACAAAAACAAAAACAAAACAAAAAAACAAAAACAAAAACAAAAACAAAAACAAAAACAAAAACAAAAAAAACAAAAACAAAAACAAAAACAAAAACAGAAACAGAAACAGAAAAAATAAATAAAATATAAAACTAAATGAAATCACTTTGGTTGGGGTAGGAAGGAAAGAAAAGAAGAAACACTATAAAAAAATAAACGAAAAACAAACTAAAAACAAACTAGCTTTAAAAATTATACATGGCCATGTGAGCCACATGGTCGTGTGGCCAGGTCGTGTGGAAGGGTACAGCCCCTATGTGATTCAAAAATTTGAAAAAATTAAGCCCGGTTTCCATACGGTCTAGGACATGTTCGTGTGTCCCACACGGCCGTGGTGACAGGCTGTGTGGTACACCATAGCTCGTGTGATGCTTCAAAAAAGAGGAAACATTATGCCTAGTAGCCACACGGCCTAGGACATGACCGTGTGTCTAGGTCGTGTGTCACACACGACCGTCTGCTAGGCCATTTGCGATCACCCTTCGCTTTTCTCACGCTTGTTTGTCTAGGCTATGTGTCTCAAATGGTTGTGTGCCCAGGCTGTGTGGATCACCCCGGACCATGTGGACCAGTTTTTTCTTAAAATTGTTTTTAAAATAAATTTTCAATTTTTTTTCAATTTTCTTTAATGTAATAAAAATAAATATACTAATTTTTTTTCAAGTTTTTTGTAGATTTTTTGAATTTTTAAAAAAAAATCATGAAAGTAAAATAAATAATGAAAAATAAAAACACTTGGGTTGCCTCCTTATAAGAGCTTATTTAGAATCTAAGCTTGACTTTTCCCTTTTTAAGCTCACTGTTAAGGCAGATCTTTGAGCCGAAACTTCCTTTTCTCTTGTTATCAGCATTACCAACACAATAAAATTTGAGACGATGATTGTTTACCTTGAATGTGATGTAATCAGGATGTGTTACCTCAATTGTACCGTATGGAAAAGTGATTTTTACCACACATGGGTCGAACCCTCTTGACTTAATCTCTAAAGAAAAAGTCATGGATCTGTTTTGTCTAATAACAGTTTGTCCCCAACTTTGAATTGGTTCATTCATTTCACATGCACATCATGACGTTACTTTGTTTCTTCCTTGTGTTTTTTTCGGTTTCTCATTAGCCTTTGTTTGTCATTCATCTAGTTTGTCGAGCTACACCATTCGCTCTTCATTTTTCCCTCGAGTTCTATCAGTTCGAATAAAATATGGTTCCAATATGTTTTCATGAGTGATTTCCTACAAAGAATGTTGAACCGCATGATTACTAACTTTAGCAGAATAACTGGCATCATATTGCTCACTAGATACTCTAACAAAATCACGTGCTTGAAGAGTAACATTTTTATCACATACACTCAGCACAAGTTCAGCATTACCCACATCAATGACAGTTTTAACTGTGGCTAAAAAAGGTCTACCTAAAATCATGAATACCTCAACATTCTTATCCATGTCCATTACAACAAAATCAACATGGAATATAAATTTATCTACTTTCACAAGTACATCCTCAATAATACCCCTAAAATATCTGATTGATCTGTTAGCTAATTGAGTACTTATCTTAGTGGGTTTTGGTTCCCCAAGACCAAATTGTTTGAACATTTTATAGGGCATAACATTTATACTAGCCCTCAAATCAGCCAAAGCTTTTCCAACATTTAAACTACCAATGAGACGAGGAATAGTAAAACTCCTTGGATTATTAAGCTTGTTGGGTAGTTTGTTTTGGAGAATGACCGAACAATCCTCATTCAGCTCCACAATCGACAAGTCATCTAACTTCCTTTTATTCATTACCAGCTCCTTTAATAATTTTGCATACTTTGTTATCTGCGAAAGGGCTTCAACAAAAGGTAAGTTAATATGCAATTTTTTCAAGAGTTAAAGAAATTTATCATATTGTTCTTTTATGTAGTCTCTCTTCAATGCTGCTGGATATGAATTTCGAGATTTGTATTCTCTAATTATGGGCTTATACACTTTCTTGCTTTCCTCAACCTCATCATTTTCCATAACAGCTTCTAGTTTTGACTTCTATTCAGGCTCGACTAACCCTTCCACGCTTCAAACAGTGATTGCGTGGGTTTGCTCCTTTGGGTTAGTTTTAATGTTACGAGGTCAACTACCTTATGGTCTTTCCGAAACAAGTTTAACAAACTGTCCAATTTGCTTTTCAAGCCCTTAAATCGATGCTTGCTGATTTTTAAGATATGTCTCAGTGTTTTGAAATTGAGTTTCCAAAATTGAAATAAATTTGGCAAGTATCGCTTCCAGGTTCAGTTTCTTTTCTTGCTGATAAGGTTGCTTAAAACCCGAAGGGGGTTGTGAACTTTGGTTTCCTTAACCACCCCAACAAAAGTTTGGATGATTTCTCGATCCTGCATTATAATTATTGCTATAAGGGTTATTTTAAGGTCTAGAATTATTACCCAAAAAGTCGACTTGCTTATGCTATACGTTAGACTTGAAGGGTTAATATTCTGGGTTAATCATCCCCGCTCCATTCGCGTCGCATTACAGCACCGGATTTAGCTCCTTAGAAAAATTCAAAACATCAAATTTTTTATTCAGTACATCCACTTGACTTGCCAACATAGCAAGTACATCTATATAAAAAACACCGGCTGCTTTCATCTTTTGTTCTCATGATTTGTCACTGATAGCTATTTAGCGTTATTTCCTCAATAAAATCTTGAGCTTTCTCGGGTGCTTTATTATTTAGTGTTTCACCAGCTACTGCATCAATTAATTGCTAAGTCGAGGGATTCAAACCGTTGTAAAAGAATTGAACTTATAACCACAAAAGTAAATCATGATGAGGGTACCTTCTCAAAAGATCTTTAAATCTCTCCCATGCATCAAGTAATGTCTCCATATAAAATTGCAAAAAAAAATGTCATTTCTTAACTTAGCTGTTTTGGCCAATTGGAAGTACTTCAACAAAAAATTTTCAGTCATTTGATCTCAAGTCGTGATAGAATCTCATGTAAGTGAATTTAACCACTATCTTGCATTACTCCTCAAAGAGAATGGGAATAATCTTAATGGTATAGCATCATCAGAAATGCCATTTATCTTCAATGTGTCGAAAATCTCTAAAATGTTAGCCAAATGAGTATTCAGATCATCATCTTGCAAACCATCAAATTGAACATATTGTTGTACCATATGAATTGTGTTTGGCTTCAACTCAAAATTATTTGAGTAATGCTAGGTCTCACAATACTTGATTCAGTCCCAATCAGAGTAGGCTTAACATAATCATACATAATACGAGGAGCATGACCTGCAGGAGGTAGCTAATTATTTTGATTATCACTCATCTCCACAATAATATCCTTTTCCTCTTGAACGTCTACTATATTCTACTGACATTGCCTTGCTTCTCGAACCTCCTTATGATTTCTATGAGCAGTGTTTTCAATCTCACTATCAAAAAGTAATGGATCTAACGGGTGTCCTCTAGTCATAAACCAAAAGAACCCGCCACAAGCAAACAAATGAAAAATTAAAATGTAAAAATTAAATTAAAATACAAATAAAAAATGGTTAAATTAATATAAATAAAGTTTTCCTAATATTTCAAACTCCAACATCGGCGCCAAAAACTTCATGCAATCATAAACCAACTAAAAATCTGACTAAGGCAAGTGCACTTATCAATTAATAGTATAGTTATGGTGAGCACAGATATCGTTCCCACGAGGACTAAAAGTACTAACGATTTTCGTCTTTCTATTATTTAACCGATAAATTGGAGTGATTGATTAAAACTAAAATTGATTAAAGAACACGACAAAGAATAAATCAGAAAAATAAACAATTAACAACCAAGGAGCGAGACAATATCCAGGAAAGAAAATACACCTAGATTTCATTTATCATTATCAATTTGAATTAAACAATTTCTCCACTTAGTATCATGATCTGTAAAAATCCCTAAATTATGCTAATATCTCTTTTCAAGACCAAAAGCAATTGACTTTAGGTTAATTAATTAAAATTTCTTTCTAAATAAAACCCCTATTGTTGCATTAATTTGATCTTCGAATCCCTATATTAGATTTGATTCTAATATGGTAGATTTATGTTGTCCTATTTCTAAGATTGCATGCAACTCCACTCAATTATGCTAAATCTACTTTTTAACAGGGTCTATTCCTCCTCTAATTTAAGTACATCAAACATGGATTAATAGCCTAGAAATATTAAACCAAGGATTAAGTACACATAATTGAGAACATGATCTAAGTATTTATTGCGTAAAATAGAAATCAAAAGAAAAAATTCATCATAGGGTTCATCTCCCCTGGGTATTTAGAAAGTTAGTTCACAATCGCAAATAAAAACATCCAAAAAGATAGTGTAACCACAAGAAACAAAGAAACTCAAAATAATCTTCAAAAAAATCAAAAGGAGATCTTCAATCTTGGTGGAAGCTCTACAATCTGCTTTAATAGTGTTTTCCAAGTTGTTTTCTTGAGTATTCTATGACCGCTCACTCCCCTCTTCTTATAACTGGTATATATAGGTCTCAGAATGCCCAAAAAAACTTAAAACTTGTGTTTCTCTATGTGTTTAGAGTGCAATTTACGATTTCCACATGGTCTAGCACACGATTGTGTGCCTAGCCTGTATGGCCCCTATACCTTGCTCTGATTTTTTTTTTAGTTTTCTCTCATTTTTCACTCATTTTGCTCTTAAATGCTCACTTATGTAAAAAAACATGAATTTAAAGGATTAGAAGCATAAAATTAACCATTTTACATCAAATAATCATCAAAAACTACATTAAGAACTAGATTAAAACATTTTACTTTTAGTACTTATCAAATATCCTCACACTTAAATGTTTGCTTGTTCTCAAGCAAAATCCTCAACTGTAATGCCCTAAAAATTTGATAAATTTGTTTATGTAAATAATTGACACAAGTGTGTATCTGCTTCAGTGGTTAAGTGTTCTGGGTGTGTGTTGGAGGCCCCAAGTTCAAGCCTTGCATTTGGCAAATTTGGCTTTTTCTGAATAAAGCCTTAACCTTACTCAGTAGGCTTAAGTTTAATTAATTACAAAAACATATCAGAATGGGCCTGCTGGTCTGGTGGTTAAGCAGAGTGTTATTGTGCTGGAGGTCTTATGTTTGAAACTTTGTGTGAGCATATTGTTAAACTTTTTGGTTGGCTTTGGGAGAGTGTTTTGACTGCATGTGGATTCTAGGTAGTGGGTTTAGTGGAGAGATTTGAGGGATATGGAGAAGTTATGGGATTTATCTCCATCATCTTTTCCTTTTTCCAAAAATTTCTGAAGTAATTCTCTGCTATCCTGTCGAATTTCTCCCTTAGGCTTCCTTCATTTCCCTTTTCTTTTCCTTTTCTTCTTATTCTCTACTTCATCTTTTTGTTTAACAATGGGTTTTACACTTGTACAGAATAGGTAAGTCTTCTAATTCTGTTTGTTGTAATAGGCATTTAGTAATCGATTTAGAATCTAAATTTTATTACGATTGATAGTGTAGACGAACGTCGTAAGTAGTGAGATCGTTGCTTCAGTTTAGTAAGAATTAACGAAGGTTCCTCATCAGTGTTAAGTCGGGTTTTGGTTGTTTCTTTGGTTGAATTCTGAAGTCACTTATTAAGTATTCTGACTGTCTGATTTTTGTAAGGTTGCATGGGTTGCCCAAGTCGACTGTGGACCTACTGTGGGGTTGGTAAGTGCTACTTAGACCCATTATTGAGTATTCTGACTGTCTGATTTCTATATCGAGCATCAATTGCGATATTTGAACTGAATGTATGATCTGATAAATTGTATATTGGCATGCCATTTTTGTATGTTGCATTGTATCGGGGTTGGGATGATGCTGTTTAGAGGAAGTATTCTGAAAGGCTCTTAAGCCTGATATCTGGAAGCTCAGCTGCAATTATTTGGTTATGTGCCACATTTCGGTATAGCATGGTGTGTAAGGATGGGTAGGTCGATTTTATCCCCACATGGTGTGTAGGGTTGGACGAAGTTAGTGTGTAGAGGCTGGTGGGTAGGATTCTGATATTTTGTCTACATACTGTATCTGACATGGGCTAAGGCCCTAAGTTGTATATGATTTTGTATCCGATGGGCTAAAACCCTAACTAATTCTGTGAAAGGGCTCCGGCCCTAACTGTTTATTTAGGACACCTAATGTGTACTCTGTATGTACGATATCTGTGGGGATTACACACTGAGTTTACGAAAATTGACCCTTTTCTATTTTATCTGTGTAGGTAATCCCCAGCAATAGATGGATCGGTGCAGTGAAGGACTCGACGGTGACCACCACGGTTTTGAACTGTTTTAAGTTAGTTTGAATTCATCACCTCGCTCCTATTTTTTTGGGTATTCGTTATGTAATTTTTGGGACATTGGACTATTTTGGTTTGGGATTTCAAACTGCTTATTAGGGATTAAAAAACTGCAATGCAACTTCATACGGTTTCCTTAAAATAAACTAAGATTTTTCCTAAATAAAAACGGTTTTGTAAATTAGATGGTTTCAAAAGCTTCCACGTAAAAGAAATGTTTTAAGTCAAATCAATTAGAATACGTTTTTCCCAACCTAAGTATAAGATAATTGTCGAAACCATTTTTAAAGGATTGTTCGAAAAACGGGGTTCGACTTTTTGAAAAATAAAAACGGGAGTCACCACCAACCTTTTTTAGGTGTGATTGGATCACCTTATAAAACGTTTTGGTCTACGAAAATTAAGAAAACAGGTTCGGGAGTCGGTTACGTACGAGGAAGGATTAGCACCCTCACAACGACCAAAATTGGTACCAAATTGAATAGTTTTTTGTCTTAATGTCAAAAATTTGAAAGAAATATTTCTTTAAAACTGTGATAATTTGAGACAAGAATCAAGATTCATTCGCTCTTAAAAGAGTGCAAACATCATATCGAACATGATTGGACATGATATCTTTAATCTTTTGTAACTAAAATCATCTTGTGATTCATAAAACTTATTTAAAAGGATATTTTAGATAATTAGACGAACGAGAAATTGCAACCCAGCATGTTAGGGCACTATTTCTCGAATTTCTAAGTATTCAAAACATTGCCTTGCACCCCTTTTTAAAAGTTCCTTTTTAATTAAATAAAACATGACTTTTGGTCTTAAAAAATGATATGTTTACATTTTATAAGAAATTATAATAACCTAGCTACCATATACATGTTTTATCATTTCATGCAAGCATAGTAAAGTGATGGACAAGGATCTAAATTATCTAATATACTATTATTTTAATGCATGGTCATGGATAACATTATTACATACAAATTACAACATGGAATATAGTGAATTAAGTAGTATAAATTATATAACACATACATAACAACATTTCATGCAAACATATCTAATTTATCATAATTAACTAATTTTATGTGAATATAAAAAAACAAGAACAAAATGATATATAAAATTTAACATATTATACAATACCAAATAAGAGTGAGTCTAAAAATAAGCTATTAAAACGTAAAAATATAAAATGGCTATTAAATCCTCGTAACTAAAATTATCTCATGATTTTGAAAATTTATTAAAAGGATATTTGGTTATTTAGTCAAACGAAAAATCGCAACCCAGCATGTTAGGGTACTATTTCCCGAATTTCTAAACACCAAACATTGCCTTAGTTAAGAAAAAAACTTTTTCAATTAATTGAAATATATTTTTTAAAACAATGAATAATATAGAATTTAATAAAAAAATTGATATAATACTAAAATTATTAAAAAAAATAAAATATAAAAGAGAATTAAAAATCAAGGAAATAGGGATTAAATAAAAAAGGTTGAAAACGAAGATGAATAAAGAATAAATAAGAACAAACCGTAGAAAATAAGAACGCAAGAGGGAGAGAAATTTGAGTGAATGCTTTCAAGAATTCTTATTGCTTCCCAAAACTCCAGTGTCTTTACAATGAAGGGAGAGGCCTCTATTTATAGTTGAACCTCCTCAAATCCAACGGTACATTACATCAACGGTTAAGATTAAAGGATATCTACAAATTAAATCTCCAAGATTACAAGATCATATCTTCAAGATTGCATATCATATCTAAGATTGCATATCATATCTAAGATTGCAATCATATCTAAGATTGTATCATATCTAAGATTGCATATCATTGAAGATTATATTTCCATATGAGTCAAGCTTGTAGATGGACCTTAAATCTTTTCAAGTAATGGGCCATTCCGATCGGGCCAAATTATATTTGTAATTTTGGACTGAACTTGGACTTCGTTTATTTATTTTAAATACTAAAATGGGTTTTTGGACTTATTTCTAGGCCCGGGCAAAATTGAGTGTCTACAGCTGCCCCTCTTTGCTCATTGCTGTGTAACAGGAATAGAGCAAAGACTATAAAAGGACCAATTTTGCCCGGGCTCACTGAGTCTTGAGTTCTTGATCCTTGATCTTCTTTAAATGGCCTCTTGACGGATTCAATTTGCTTCACTGCAACCCAGGAAGGTGATATCTGCTATCTTTGATCTGCTCCCCATCTAATACAGAGACGCCAAATCTATTATCTTCGATCTGCTCCCCATCTAATACAGAGACGCCAAATTTGCTTCTTCAATCTGCTCCTTGCAAACTCATGACTGTCATGTTGATATCTTCGATCTGCTCTCCGTCGAACACAGAAACGCCAAATCTGCTTCTTCAATTTGTTCCCTGATAATACAGAGATGCCAAATCATCTTAGATTTGCTTTAACGTAAGCACGTGAAATCCAAATCAGCTATGTCTTGGATTTGCTCCTTGTAAGCACAATGATGCCAAATCATCTTGGATCTACTTCGATGTGAAAACATCCGAAGGTTAGATCTGCTATGTGTCTGCTCTCCGTCGAATATGGAGACGCCAAACTTCGATTTGTTCTCTGACAATACAGAAATGCCAAATCATCTTAGATTTGCTTCAGCGTAAACACGTGAAAGCCAAATCTGCTGTGTCTTCGATTTGTTCCTTGTAAGCACAAGGATGCCAAACCATCTTGGATCTTGCTTCAGTATAAACATCTGAAGGTTAGATCTACTATGTGTCTGCCCTCCGTCGAATATGGAGATGCCAAACTTTGACTTGTTCTCTAACAATACAGAGATGCCAAATCATCTTAGATCCGCTTCAAAGATAAACACGTGAAAGCCAAATCATCGTGTCTTCGATTTGTTCCTTGTAAGCACAAGGATGCCAAACCATCTTGGATCTTGCTTCATATAAACATCCAAGGTTAGATCTCGCTATGTGTCCGCTCTCTCCGTCGAATATGGAGACGCCAAACTTTGACTTGTTCTCTAACAATACAGAGATGCCAAATCATCTTAGATCTGCTTCAGCATAAACACGTGAAAGCCAATTCTGCTGTGTCTTCGATTTGTTCCTTGTAAGCACAAGGATGCTAAACCATCTTGGATCTTGCTTCAAAGATAAACATCTCAGGTTAGATCTGCTATGTGTCTGCTCTCCGTCGAATATGGAGACGCCAAACTTCGATTTGTTCTCTAACAATACAGAGATGCCAAATCATCTTAGATTTGCTTCATCGTAAGCACATGAAAGCCAAATCAGCTATGTCTTCGATTTGTTCCTTGTAAGCATAAGGATGCCAAACCATCTTGGATCTTGCTTCAGCCAGATCTGCTATGTTACGGCCTATTACCCTACTACTTAGGGGATTAAGTCACATCAATCTTCATTGTCCCTTGAAGAACATAACCTGTATAATGCGTATGAGTTCATGCCTAATGATTAGGATGCGATGATCGAAATGAGTCAAGTGCTCCTAATTAATCCTGTTATAATGCAAAATGTTTATGAAAATAACTTCTATTTCGGAAGTCATCACTCATTCATCCATCGAGCTTTCCACCTCATTCTTCTCGACATATCAATCATACTCTACTCGTATGCCTCGAATCTTCTCCATCAATTTGGTCTACCGTACCATTCCCCGAATGTTACGACCCACTGAAGATGTTTATGAAATGATCCTTTCTTAAGATCAATATTGTTTAAAACGTCCAACCACCTTTTGGACTGAAGAAGAAAATCTCTCGAGTATCTCCAACCCATACATATGAGAATTCCTTAAACAATTGTCTTGTTTCAGTTTCTTATATTATCTAGAAATTTCCAAAGTAATATGCAAAACTTCGTTTGTGAAGATATTTCAGCTCATCTATCATTATTTCAATGCAACATGCTTTATGAATAATGGGAGACAAATAAATTGATCCTGAGGATAATTAGATTTGGAAAAATTATTAGTAGGAATGCAAAAAGATTAAATTGAGAACATATCTTTGCGAAGAAAAAGAATCCAAAGATAGTAAATAGGACAGAAATCAGATGCCCCAGATATCGCCGCTTGAGCGTCTATACACTAGATCCATGAAGACTTTCTTGAGTTCAACATGTGTTTAAAAGATCCAAAGTAATTCGTTGATATGTAACATACTTCACTTCTCGTCAAATCTGGTATAGCAAGGTCACTACATGACTTTCCAAATTTGAGTCGCTTTTTCTGGTTTTCAACTCAAAACCCTTTGGTCACAAGGCGCCCTTGGCGGGTTTTCACCTTAGCCTCTCCATTTTTTCTTTTTTCTTTTCTTTTTTTTTCTTTTTTCTTTTTATTATTTTTTCTCTCTTTTTTTTCTTTTTTCCTCTTTTTTTTTTGAAATAGAAGTCCCAAAATGCCCTTTGCGGGTTTTCACCTTGGCTTCCCTTCTCCTTCAAATAAAGTACTCCTTGACCGAGTCTGAATTCACTAGATCAGATAAATTCTTCCTATCCATTTCTTGTCAAAATCAATGCACCTCTAAAGAAAGCCCTCTTCTCAACATATGGCCCTTCCCAATTCGGCATCCTTTTGCATGGGAAGGATCTCTTTTAGTACAAGGTTTCCTTTATGAAATTCTTTTGGACGAACCTTCTTTGTCATAAGTCTGTGTCATCCATTCTTGGTACATTTGCTTAGGATGAATACTTTCAAGTTAATTTTACTAGAGGTATTCAATTCTTGACTCTATCAAAGCTTGGAGGAAAAATCTTGATTCATAAACCCATGAGAAAGGGATTGCCCCAGCAGCAGTCTTGGCTGTTGTTTGTCAAACCCTACAAAAAGATGGTTCAATGATTCTCAGCAAACAAAAATGAGGTTGCTGACTTTATCTTTCAACCTGGAAAGCTGAGGTACAGAGATTATTCCCGGAGCATACATCCCACCATGACTCGATGATGTTTTTGAAGCATCCCTAATCTTCATAAATTGCCCCCAACTGTGAAGCTGCCAAATGAGCGTAGCAAATAGGAGCCACAACAAATATGGCTGTGGTGCTCCTTTGATACATATAGGATAGAGAATGAACAAACTCTTGCAGATCATCATCTGAAAACCCAGCCTTGTCTAAGAGAACATGATAGTGGGTCTGCCTCGTGATTCCAATCATTCCAGTATGGGTACTAAGGTAAAAATCATTGTTCTTTGGATGACATACTTTGTTGTCAATGACAGTACCATGTAGCACATTGTCGAGAGATCCTCGCTGAAAAAACTTGGTATGATGGTTTTTCGTACAACAATAACCACAATCTTTAGGGTTCCACTTCTCGTCAAGGAACTTGTAAGCCTCAATAACTCGATCAAAACTTGATTGAATTAAGACTCGCTAACCCCATCCCTGAAAATAATGATTTGATCAGGTTTCCTCTTCCCTGAACTTATATAGAAGTCTAAGAGAGCTTCCTTCATGATACCGTCATCCACTTTGTCAGAAACTGGTTTTGAATAAAGAATCTATCATTTTAAGCTTCGGAGACTGTGTACGGCCTGATGCCCCATAGCTGGAAATCAATGGCCAACACCTGGAGCTAACCATCGCAGCTATTGGCGGCACATCAGACTGCTCAGGAAAGCCAAACAATGCACCCATTCCAAGGATGATGGTTGGAACCTTTGAAACAATTGGAATTGAAGGTGTTTGCCCCAGCGTAAGCATAGAGAGTAGGCGGTAGTTTCTTATGCCAATTTTTACCAGTCTCGGACATATTCTGTAATTTGTTTTTTCTTCTCTTTGGCAACCTTTGTTGTACTGTGGTATGGCGCATTATCTTTGAAAAGACTGCAAACTTTTGGCATTGTGCAGTTATATAATCTTTTTCTTTATTATTATTTTTTTTGAAATGGATGACTTTTGACTTTGTAATATTGGCATATGAAGCTATCTCTCCCTCTTAATACAGTAGTTGACGTCCACAAAGATGAGTCATTGTCAGCTTGAAACTTTTGACGAGCTCGGGCCCATAACATACATGCCCCATAAGTCTTGACTCCTTTAAATTTAGCATTCATTGTACAACTGATGCGATCCCTTTCCATGGTGGACCAACAGTGCCCCAAAACCTCATGTTTATCCTGGTAATTGCAAATTCTCCTGCATGCGTCTTTGGACCACATTTTTGAATTCCCAAAATAGTCTCAACAAGGTCTTGTTTTGTCTCCTCAGCTAATTCTAATTTCGCAATCTTTCCTTCCTCTAAGGCTATATTTCCTACCACCACTTCATGGGGTAAAACCATTTTCAACAAATTCGAAACAAGTCACAATTTCTCACCTTCAAAGTCTTGAGATTCCTCTAAACACATATCGCACTCAAAAGGAACTCAAATCAGTAGTATCGTTGCCGTGTGTCATTGATATCTAGGGATCTATGATAGGCACACAAAAGAATATACAAGGAATAAATGAATTCAAGAATGACTATTTACATGAAATGAAAATTTATAAAGAATGTCAAAGGTCAAAAGAATCAGAATGAAAGAATATTTACTCGAATAAAGTATGTTTTATTGAAAATAAAAATGTCTGAACATGAGCCCTCTTCTCAAAAGAAATCTAATTACTCCTAGGCTTTAGAGCAACAAGAGTGTCTTGAATATTACTCCGTAAAATTCCTAAAAATTAGAGAAAGTTCTTCTGCAGTCCAATTGTTTAAAGAACTTCCCGGTTTGTAAGGGCGAATGCCCTCAAGGTTTCTTTGTTCAGTCCCTTCCTCATGTATGACATTGATGGGATGATTTTCATTTCCAAACACCCCCTTCTTCGGGTAAGTTATCCCTCCTGACACAAAAGTCAGGGATATGTAAAGGAACATCATTAATTCCCATTCAACTTCTTTTTCACTCAGCTGTGACCCTCTTCTCTCTCTCTCTCTTTTCTTTCTCTTTTTAATAACTTTAACTAATTAGGGTCTTTTTATAATTTTAAATGCATGTGATGTGATGCAATGTAAATGCAAAAGAAAAGGAGATGTTGATCTTGAATTCAATTACATTGGAATAACTTTTCTAGAAAACAAATTTCTTTACATGAAAATAAATTACATATGTGGTCTTGCCCTTCATAGTCCAAGTAAACACTGATCTTTTCTTCATGGTCGAATCCTGTAAATTCTCCAAAAGATGCGTTTGCTAGCTCCTTGCTGCTTAATCTGAGCCTCAATCTCTTACTCGTTTATCTCCATGATACTCATCAAAAAGTACCGGCTCTTGGATAATCTTCGTTGGTAGTTAAATCAAGTAACGTATTCCTTCGTGGACTTTCGGCTTTCTCTCGTGATGCCTTTGTTGGCTTGAATCTCTGGCAATTACATCATGTATTCCTCCGTGAACTACCAGCTTTCTCTCGTCATGCCTTTGTTGGCTTGAATCTCTGGCAATTACATCATGTATTCCTCCGTGAACTACCAGCTTTCTCTCGTCGTGTTTACTTGGACTATATTCAGACGACCGCACTATAATCCACTTTATCAAGAAATTCGTTTCCTTATGACAAACTATTCTATTTAGGAATCGAATTTCGAATCAACACCTTCTTTTCTTTGATGTAATGTAATGTAAATGCATGAATGCAAAAAAGTATCGATCTCGATTCAGTTTCATTTTAGAAAACGTTATTTAAGGAACAAAAATCTTTTCATAAAACGGATTACAAATACGCTTTCGCTTGTAGGCCCAGAGTCTTAACCCTATCTAATAACAAAGCTAACTTTCGACCACGATCTGACTATAGCTTATATTGGTGCTCAACATGCTCACCCTTTCTACCAATATCTGTAAATGATCAGCTTTCTCTTGAATTTGAATTACGGCTTCACCTATGAAGTAAGCTCTACAGCCAAAGACACCTCATCCAATGCCTGTGAAGTTGCTCTGATTACCTTGAAAGAAAGATTGGCGAACAAGTAGGCATTCCAACTTCGCAGCATACTGCCTTAAAATGATATCAAACATCCTCAGTGCTTCTTGAGAGTCTTCAAATTTCGCCCCACGAACATTTTGAATTGCTTGCATGAGTATCTTCGCAGCATATAGCTAATCTCCACTTTAAAGGTCTTTAAATGATACGATCTTCTTTAATCTCTTTCTTTCATGCTTATTTGGGCTGTCCCGGCCGTTAGGGCTTGCATTTCCATTATTTCTGATAGGTACAACATCCTAAAGTACTACAGTAAATTCCAACTTGTTGTTTGGTAGCGGTCCTATAGCAAGTGAGCCTTTCTACCATCATAAGCAAAATTCTTTCCATCCAATTCAATTTTGTAGGTCTTATATCCTTACCATCCATGAGGTGACTATCTTCATCTACAATGGTAGAAGTGTCCATCAGTACTCCCCACGCTCACCTTGAATTGTTCATCTATCTTTATGTCAAGCAAATACTACAATTCCCCATAACTGTTGTAGAACAACTGCTTGGCTTCATTACTCCATTAATTCCATATTTCCTTTAACTCTTGGAGGTTATTTCGCATCACACTAATGAGAGTGTAGTCCCATAATTCTGATGTGTATCCTTCTGTGACACTATTTTCTTTTTCTATCCGGGTTTTCTCGACCAAGCACAAACGAAAGAGTTGTCCTCCACTTTATTAAGATATTCGTTCCCATTACAAAACTTTCTAACTCGTAAATCGAACCTTGAATCGACACCTTTTAATGATAAATGACATGCAATGATAGCAAAATAAGAGAAACAAGTCAGTGTCACATATATAAAAAAAATATAATAAATAAGAACTTATAAAGGTAGCCACTAAAGGTCATCATCATACTACCTGGGGCAAGCACTTAAAGTTCACTATATGTAGTTCGGTTCTAAAGCAAGGGTACCTAAACCAGCAGATTCCTCAATCCTCACCCATTTTAGGCTCATATGGACCAAGTTCGGTTCAGGGGGACACATTTTCCTATGACCATGCGGAGATGAAAATCTCACGAAGACATAGGTACGGATGTATCTCGGAAGCAATCCACTAGCCCATGCGGAGGTGAAAACCTCACGAAAGCATAGCTTATCACTCCCACTTAATGGTGTGACCACAACGGTCATGCAAATGCAATTCATGCGTAAATAATAACAAACATATGCAACAAACACATGTAAAAATGACGTATTTTAAAATTTTTCCAAATTTCTGACATTAAGACAGAAAATAATCAATTTTCGGCTTGACTCTCTTATAGGTCCCCAGTGGAGTCGCCAAGCTGTCGAAACTATTTTTTAAAGGATTGTTCGAAAACCAGGGTTCGACTTTTTGAAAAATAAAAACGGGAGTCGCCACCAACCTTTTTTAGGTGTGATTGGATCACCTTATAAAACGTTTTGGTCTACGAAAATTAAGAAAACAGGTTCGGGAGTCGGATACGTACGAGGAAGGATTAGCACCCTCGCAACGCCCAAAATTGGTACCAAATTGAATAGTTTTTTGTCTTAATGTAAAAAATTTGAAAGAAATTTTAAAAAAAAAAGCGATATTTCTTTAAAACTGTGATAATTTGAGAAAAGAATCAAGATTCATTCGTTCTTAAAAGAGTGCAAACATCATATCCAGCATGATTGGACATGATATCTTTAATCTTTTGTAACTAAAATCATCTTGTGATTCATAAAACTTATTTAAAAGGATATTTTAGATAATTAGACGAACGAGAAATTGCAACCCAGCATGTTAGGGCACTATTTCTCGAATTTCTAAGTATTCAAAACATTCCCTTGCACCCCTTTTTAAAAGTTCCTTTTTTAATTAAATAAAACAAGACTTTTGGTCTTAAAAAATGATATGTTTACATTTTATAAGAAATTATAATAACCTAGTTACCATATATATGTTTTATCATTTCATGCAAGCATAGTAAAAGTGATGGACAAGGATCTAAATTATCTAATATACTATTATTTTAATGCATGGTCATGGATAACATTATTACATACAAATTACAACATGGAATATAGTGAATTAAGTAGTATAAATTATATAACACATACATAACAACATTTTATGCAAACATATCTAATTTATCATAATTAACTAATTTTATGTGAATATAAAAAAACAACAAAATGGTATATAAAATTGAACATATTATACAATACCAAATAAGAGTGAGTCTAAAAATAAGCTATTAAAACGTAAAAATATAAAATGGCTATTAAATCCTCGTAACTAAAATTATCTCATGATTTTGAAAATTTATTAAAAGGATATTTGGTTATTAATCAAACAAAAAATCGCAACCCAGCATGTTAGGGTACTATTTCCTGAATTTCTAAACACCAAACATTGCCTTACTTAAGAAAAAAACTTTTTCAATTAAATGAAATATATTTTTTAAAACAATGAATAATATAGAATTTAATAAAGAAATTGATATAATACTAAAATTATTAAAAAAATAAAATATAAAAGAGAATTAAAAATCAAGGAAATAGGGATTAAATAAAAAAGGTTGAAAACGAAGATGAACAAAGAATAAATAAGAACAAACCGTAGAAAATAAGAATGCAAGAGGGAGAGAAATTTGAGTGAATGCTCTCAAGAATTCTTATTGCTTCCCAAAACTCCAGTGTCTTTACAATGAAGGGAGAGGCCTCTATTTATAGTTGAACCTCCTCAAATCCAACGGTACATTACATCAACGGTTAAGATTAAAGGATATCTACAAATTAAATCTCCAAGATTACAAGATCATATCTTCAAGATTGCATATCATATCTAAGATTGCAATCATATCTAAGATTGCATATCATATCTAAGATTGCATATCATTGAAGATTATATTTCCATATGAGTCAAGCTTGTAGATGGACCTTAAATCTTTTCAAGTAATGGGCCATTCCGATCGGGCCAAATTATATTTGTAATTTTGGACTGAACTTGAACTTCGTTTATTTATTTTAAATACTGAAATGGGTTTTTGGACTTATTTCTGGACCCGGGCAAAATTGAGTGTCTACAATAATAATTGGAACGATTCTAAGGTCAATGCGTTTTCAAAAATACTCTTAAGTAACATCGTCAGATTCGACCATAACGTCCAGGCTAGGTTTGTGGTGTTACATTTAGTGGTATCAGAGCCAGGTTTCAAAACTCGACTGTGGATTTGGGTTTTAAACTTAGTTTTGAGGAAATGATTTTCAAATGGGTTGAAATATTTTTAACTGAGTATATGGTAAGTGTTTTGGAAACTCTAATAAGTTTATGAAAATACGATTAGTATATTCTGAAACTAATATAGGTAGTATACTATACTGAAAACACTGTAGATAGTGTATAATGAAAACGATAGGAAGACTGCGATTTACGAAAAATCACTCTGAATTACTGAAACTTTTCATAAAAAATCTGTTAATAAATACTGAAATTGTAACTGATTCATAAAATTCATAATACAGATAAATCTGACTAGATATGAGCGCACGAGATATCTGTGAACGGGGTACTAAAGGCTGAGGTAGAGGCTGTAGAGTAGCTCGAGCTGAGTCCTCATTGTTAGGTAGCATGCCGAATCCGGATATGAGCGAGACGTCGATTTCACTTGCTATAGAGACTGTGTCTCAGGAACGCATGGCCGGGGATGACACACTATCCCAGGCTATGCTTAGGATTTTGGAGAGGGTCGCTGGACCCCACACTAGATCAGGGGGTCGTGGGTCAGTTACGGAACGACTCTGGTCCAATGGGGCTGAGCTATTTAGCGGTGTCACTGGAGTCGCCCCTAACCTGAACGAGTTCTGGATGGAGGCCACCGAAAGAATCGTGGATGACTTGGATTTTACCCCCGAGCAGAAGCTAAAGGGCATTGTTTCTTTGCTTCACGATGAAGCATACCAATGGTGGTTAATTGTAAAGGAAGACACTCAGCCTGAACGACTGACATGGGATTTCTATAAGTCTGCTTTTTGAGATAAGTTTGTGGGTGCTAGCTACATTGATTCCAGGAGGCGTTAGTTCTTTAATCTAACCCAGAGAGACCGTTTAGTAGCCAAGTATGAGGCCGAGTTTTAGAGGTTGAGTCGTAATGCGTGAGGCATGGTCGCGACTGAGTATGAGCACTGTGTCTAGTTTGAGGATGGTCTCAAGGACAGTTAACGAGTTTTGATAGCTCCGTAAAGGGAGCGTGAACAGTTCTAGTTGAGAAGGCAAAGATCACCGAGGAGGTTAAGCATGTTGCATGCCAAAACCGAGAGAAAGGAAAGAATAAGAGGGAATTAGAGCTCTCGAGTTCTATAATAAAGCGTAAGAAAAAGGCCAGACCTAATGGGCCAGTCAGAGTAAGAGGCCCTATTGCACCGAGGATGTTAAGCATGTTGAGCACCGTGTTCGGAATTGCCCGTTGAGAACTGATCAAGTGCAAGCTCCGGGTTCTGGTACTATACAGCCGCTGAGGATAGTTCAGCAGCCACCTAGGGTCCGAGGACAGAGAGCACCGGGCAGAGGTGTTGGATAGGCTGAGGCAAGGCAGCCTGCTTTAATCTATACTGCTCGTCGTCATGAAGGAAGAGATGCTCTAGACGTCATTACGGGTACGTTTTTAATTTTTGATGTACCTTACCATGCACTAATAGACATAGGCTCTACAAATTCATGCGTAGCTAGTACTGTGTTTGAAACTTTGGGGATTCCGATTGAGAGTACTGATAGTGAAGTAACTATTGTGAGTCCTTTGTGGCAATCTATTCGAGTTAACAAATCATATAGAGACATTCTGTTAGAGGTTCAAGGGACAGTGTTTCTGGCTGATTTAATAGAGCTCCCGTTTGGGGAGTCCGACTTGGTTTTGGGGATGGATTGCTTGGTTAAACATCGAGTGAGTCTAGCCTGTGCGACTAAGAGGGTTATTTTGAGAACCGAGGGGGACGATGAGGTGGTTTTGATTGGGGAACAATGAGATTATCTGTCTAATGTGATTTTAGTATTGGCGGCAGAAAAGTTGGTTCAGAAAGGGTATGAGGCATATCTAGCTTATGTGAGTGTTTCTAATTTTGGGGATTCTTCGATAAAGGACATCAAAACTATCAGGGATTTTTCGAAGTCTTCTCTGAGGAACTACAGGGTTTACCTCTAAGCCGAGAAGTGGAATTTGGGATTGAGCTCATACTGGGTACAGCTCCGGTGTCTATCGCCCCCTACTGATGGCACCGAATGAGCTCATGGAGCTTAAGGCTCAGATTCAAGAATTGTTGGATCGTGGGTTCATATGTCCCAGTGTGTCTCCGTGGGGAGCACCTGTTTTGTTTGTTAAAAAGAAATATGGGACTATGACGATGTGTATTGATTATCGACAGTTGAACAAGCTAACGATCAAGAATAAGTACCCACTTCTGAGGATAGATGACCTGTTTGACTAGTTCCGAGGAGTTTCAATTTTTTTTAAGATTGATGTGCATAAGACAGTGTTTAGGACTCATTATAGTCACTATGAGTTCCTAGTAATGTCATTTGGACTAACTAATGCACCGGTAGCTTTTTATGGATCTGGTAAACCGAATGTTCCAGCCCTATCTGGATCGATTCGTGGTGGTATTTATTGACGACATACTGGTGTATTCGAAGACTAAGGATGAGCATGATGAACATCTCAGAGTGGTTCTACAGCAGTACGCTAAGTTCAGTAAATGTGAGTTCTGGTTACGTGAAGTAATGTTTTTTAGGCCATGTGGTTTCTGCAGAGGGAATTAGAGTCGATCCTCGAAAGATTGAGGCTGTCTTGAATTGGAAGCAGCCTAAGACTGTATCTGAGATTCGCAATTTTTTGGGATTGGCAGGATATTATCGATGGTTTGTAGAGGGGTTTTCTCTGATCGCTGCACCCTTGACTAAGTTGCTACATAAGGGTGTACCATTCAACTGGGCTGATTCGCAGCAAGAGAGCTTTGATAAGCTCAAGACTGTTCTGGCTCAGGCTCTTATTTTGATACAGCCTAAGCTCGGTAAGGACTCTATAGTTTATAGTGATGCTTTACACGTTGGTTTAGGGTGTGTATTGATGCAAGATGGTAAGGTGGTATCGTATGCAACTCATCAGCTGAAAACTCACGAAGCGAACTATCCCACGCATGATTTGGAATTGGTTGTGGTAGTCTTCGCTTTGAAAATATGGAGGCACTACCTATATGGTGAGAAGTGTACTATCTATACTAATCATAAGAGCCTCAAGTATCTCCTCACTCAGAAGGAGTTAAATCTTAGGTAGCTTAAATGGGTGGAGCTGCTTCAAGATTATGATTGTACCATTGAGTACCATCCAGACAAGGCCATGGTGGTTGATGCGTTGAGCCATAGGGCTATGACGGATCTGAGAGCGATGTTCGCTTGACTTAGCCTATTTGACGATGAGAGTCTGTTTGTAGAACTTTAGGTTAAACAACATGGATCGAGCAGATCAGAGGTAAGCAGTTAGGGGATAAGTCTCTTGAGCTGCGTTTTTGTCAAGTTGAGAATGATGATACTACTGATTTTGGGATAAATAGTGATGGGGTACTTTATTTCCACGGTCAGATCTGTGTATCGAATGATGATGATTTGAGACAGTCAATTCTGAGGGAGGCGCATAGTAGTCCTTATGCTATGCATCCCGGTGGGAATAAGATGTACCGAGATCTTCGGGATTTATACTGGTGGCCAGGGTTGAAGTGTGAGGTTACGAACTTCGTTGCTCGCTGTCTGACTTGTCAGCAGGTTAAGGCTGAACATTTGTTACCTTCGGGGTTGCTGCAGTCGGTTAAGATTCTGTTGTGGAAATGAAAGCGAATAACAATGGACTTCGTTAGTGGGTTGCCTCTAACACTCATTAAGAAGGATTCTGTCCGGGTAATCGTAGATTGATTAACCAAGTCTACTCACTTTATCTCGGTGAGGGTAGACTTCTCTCTTCAGAAGTTAGCTAAGCTCTACATATCGAAAATAGTGAGACTACATAAGGTACCTATCTTAATCATCTCTAATAAGGATCCTTGTTTCACATTTCAGCTCTGAAAGAAGCTTCATAAGGCTATGGGTTCAATATTAGACTTTAGTACTACTTTCCATCATCAGACAGATGGTCAGTCGGAGAGAGTGATTTAGATACTGGAGGACATGTTGGGGAGTTGCGTGATTGATTTTTGAGGTAGTTGGATGAACTATTTGCCGTTAGTCAAGTTCACCTATAATAATAGCTTTCAATCTAGCATACAGATAGCACCTTACGAGACACTGTATGGTCGTAAGTGTCGCACTCCCTTATGTTGGACTGAATTGGGTGAGCGATGTGTTCTGGGTCCGAAGCTGGTTTTTGAGATTGAATATAAGGTTTGATTGATTAGAGATTGACTGAAAGCAGTTTTTGATAGGCAGAAGTTTTATGCGGGTCTGAAGAAACATGAGATTGAGTATTCTGTAGAGGACTTCGTGTTTCTAAAGGTCTCTCTATGGAAGAAGGTTCTGAGATTCGGTCGCAAGGGTAAGTTGAACCCTAGGTTTATTGAGCCGTATCGGGTTCTGAGACGTGTGGGACCGGTTGCTTATCAATTAGAGCTACCTCCGGAGTTAGACCATATTCACGATGTGTTCCATGTCTCGATGTTGAGACGCTACTGCTCTAATCCCATGCATGTTGTTTCTGTTGAGGAGGTGGAGGTTAGGCTAGACTTGACCTTTGAGGAGGAGCTAGTTCAGGTTCTTGAGTGTCATGTTAAGGTCCTTCAGAGAAAGTCTATCCCCTTAGTGAAGGTGCTGTTGTGGAACCACAGCACTGAGGGAGCCACGTAGGAGCCTGAAGATACGATACGTCAGCAATATCCTCACTTATTTTGATTAGGTAAATTTCGAGGCTGAAATTTTCTTTTAAGGGGATAGAGTTGTAACGCCCCAAAAATTTGATAAAATTTTTTCTACAAATAATTGACATAATTTCAGTGGTTAAGTGTTCTGGGTGTGCCTGCGAGGTCCTAAGTTCAAGCCTTGCATTTGGCAAATTTTGGCTTTTTCTGAATAAAGCCTTAACCTTACTCAGTAGGCTTAAGTTTAATTAATTGCAAAAACATATCAAAACGGGTCTGCTGGTCTAGTGGTTAAGCGGAGTGTTGTTATGCTGAAGGTCCTGTGTGAGCGTATTGTTAAACTTTTTGCTTGGCTTTGGGAGAGTGTTTCAGTTGCATAGAGATTCTAGGTAGTGGGTTTAATGGAGAGATTTGAGGGATATAGAGAAGTTATGGGATTTATTTCCATCATCTTTTCCTTTTTCAAAAATTTTAGTCCTTTTTCCAAAAATTTCTGAAGTAATTCTCTACTATCCTACCAAATTTCTCTTTTGGGCTTCCTTCTTTTCCCTTTTCTTTTCCTTTTCTTCTTGTTCTCTACTTCATCTTTTCGTTTAACAACAGGTTTTGCACTTGTGTGGAATAGGTAAGTCTTCTAATTCTGTTCGTTGTAATGGGTATTTTGTAATCGGTTTAGAATCTGACTTTTATTATGATTGATGGTGTAGATGAACGTCGTGAGCAGTGAGCTCGTGCTTTGGTTTAGTAAGAATTAACGAAGGTTCCTCAGTGGTGGTAAGTCGAGTTTTGATTGTTTCTTTGGTTGAATTCTGAAATCAATCGCTTAGTCGAAGTTTAGCATACTGTATTTAAGCTCTGGAGTGCTCAGGATTGCGTTTGCTACAAAATCATATCAGGTGTGTACCCAGAAACACAAAAAGTGAGAATCAGCGAAAGCCAAAAAATGAAACTATCGATGCCACACGGATGTGTAATCGCCCGTGTGGCAGTACACGGGCGTGTGATCGACGAGCCAGGCCATGCACTCAAGACACGGGCGCATGATAAGACCGTGTGATGGACGGTGAGGCCGTGTGCGACACACGGGCTCGACCAATTAGGTCGTGTGGGCCACATAAGCGTGTGGGTCCACATAGGAATGTGGGATTCTGGGCTCACACGACCAAGGCCAATTTGAGCAGTGTGGGCTACACGAGCAGGCCACATGGGCGTGTGAGCCCATTTTTCTGAAATGATCTGTAAGGTTACACGGGTCGCCCAATTCGACTGTGGACTTACCGTGGGGTCAGTAAACGCTAGTTAGACCCATTATTGAGTATTCTGACTGTCTGATTTCTATATGGAGCATGAACTGTGATATCTGAACTGAATGTATGATCTGATAAATTGCATGTTAGCATGTCATTTTTGTATGTTGCATTGCATCGGGGTTGGGATGATGTTGTTTGGAGGAAGTATTCTGAAAGGCTCTTAAGCCTGATATCTGCCAGTTCAGCTGCAATTATCTGGTTATGTGCCGCATTTCGGTACAGCATGGTGTGTAAGGATGGGTGGGTCCATTTT
The DNA here is from genome assembly GCA_025698465.1 of Gossypium longicalyx. Lineage (NCBI taxonomy): Eukaryota > Viridiplantae > Streptophyta > Magnoliopsida > Malvales > Malvaceae > Gossypium > Gossypium longicalyx. The sequence continues at coordinate 67,289,399 of CM047004.1, read as the reverse complement.
ATCCCCAAATGGTGTACGGGGTTGGACGGAGATGGTGTGTAGAGGCTGGTGGGTAGGATTATGATATTTTGTCTGCATACTGTATCTAACATGGGCTAAGACCCTAAGTTGTATATGATTTTATATCCGATGGGCTAAGGCCCTAACTGATTCTGTAAAAGGGCTCCGGCCCTAAGTGTTTATTTATAACACCTAATGTGTACTCTGTATGTGCGATATATGTGGGGATTACACACTGAGTTTGTGAAAACCCACCCTTTTCTGTCTTACCTATGTAGGTAATCCCCAGCAATAGATGGATCGATGCAGCGGAGGACTCGACGATGACCACCACGATTTTGAGTTGTTTTAAGTTAGTTTGAATTCATCACCTCGCTCCTATTTTTTTGGGTATTCGTTATGTAATTTTTGGGACATTGGACTGTTTTGGTTTGGGATTTAAAACTTCTTATTAGGGTATGGAAAAGGTTATTATCTCGAAAAGGTTAGAAAAGTCGATTATAATCGAGATCAAGTTGATAAGTTACCAAGCTAGAAAAAAAAATTAGTTGTTGAATTAAGAGAAATTACATCAACACGAAATAAAGAATGGAAACGAGCATATCAACATAATATGAAACTAATTATTTAAGCTCAATCAGATTTTTTTTTATTTTTCTTTTCAATTTTTTAACAAAATATAATTTAGCAATTCAAATAATGAAACATAGTTAGGTAGCTAACCAAATCAAATCTTGAAAAAAAAGGGAGTCAGTAAAAAGGATAATTTTACAACATACATATGGGTCTGGGGTTAATATTAACGGGTTAAAAAAAGTGTTAGGATCAATGTGGTTTACTAGGGGTTAATTCAATAGGTAAGCTTTTTACAAGTTAAATGGGTTAAATCCTAAGTCCCTCTATCATCTCAGTATATGAAATCAATAGTGTGGCCTCGACATGTATAATTGAAGTGAGTTCTAGAATAACAAATCAAGTTGACATATACACAACCAAAAATAAAATGAGCACGAAATAAAATATATAGTCTATAGGCTTAAAAGCTCACAAAAAATTATGGTTTTGATGTTAAACCTATAATTTCAAAATTTCATGATAATAATTCAATTCAGTGAGATAACCTAAAATATTTATTTCTAAAAAACAACTTATCATGCTTGACTCTCTTATGTCTTAAAATATAAATCAACCAATACACAAATATCTACAAATAAATCCCCCAAAAAAATCAACAAAAACTCTAAAATAAAAGAAATTACTTCAATGTTAGGTACGAAAAAATTACTTAAATAAAAACAATAATTCAGGGGCTATATCGCATAAGTATATAAAATCCTCCCCTCACTGAAGATGTATATTGCCCTCAATGTACAGACTATTGGGGATCGATCGGATTAAGCAACAAGCAAGTAAAAATAGGGGAAGAAATGAGAAATTTAACACACAAATTTAACATGGAAAAACCCCTCCAAATAGGATAAAAAACCACGGGTAAACATAATTTTACTATAATGGAGATAAAAAGTAAACCCTAAAACCCCAAAAACAAAGAACCCTTAGAACATAAACACAAAATTCTCCAACAGTGTTATGAGTTCTAATCTCTATTGAGTTTATTTTCTAAGATTGTAAAAGAGCTTATTTATAGGCTAAATTAATATGTCAAATAATATTAAAATAATCTAGACTCATCAGAGTTTTATTGAAACAAATAAACAGAGTTTAACTGAAAGATTATTTCTCAAGTTTGACTGAAATATGAGGCATACTCAATAAATCTCCACCTTGACTCATATTTCCATAACACCATCTTTTTCAAAGCCCGCCGTAGGCCTATCTTAAACTCTGCAGGGAATTAACTGAGTCTAATCTGTGCTTAGAAGCTGGAAGGCTTCTAGCCTTCGACTTGTGCACTGCCAAATCAAAACTAACCTGGGTCTGATTTTCACGAACACAATGCCCTACTTTTTCAAAACCTGCATCCAAAAAAGAACCACTCTTTAACGAAACGGTCATACCTTTTTTCCCTCCTATGATCAAGTAGCCTTTGCTCTAAATGAGTTGACTTCGACTCTATAACAGACGAGGGACGTCCAGTTTCTTCGATCAGTATAGAACCTTCAAAGATATAAAGACTGTCAGTCATTTACCTTTTAACAAAAATGAGAGCCCCACGAGATACCCTAATGTCATTTGACTCGATGTTGGTTCTGTAACCTTTCGAGTCTAAAATACTCAAAGAGATGAGATTCTTTTGTAAATCAGGTACATATCGAACATCTGAGAGTGTCCTAATCGTCCCATCATGCATCCTAATTTTAATAGTACCAATACCAATTACCTTACTGGATGAATCATTTCACATGTGCAAAACTCCACCTTCAACCTAACTGTATGTGAAGAACCATTCTTTATTGGGACACATGTGGATGAACATCTCAAGTCTAGGATCCACTCAGACGTAAACTCAAGGCTATTGCTCGTTCACACTAAGAAGAAATCATCACCGCTTTCATCAGCTAAATTGGCACTAGCTACATCTTTTTCGTGGCTCTCAGCAGCCCTTTTATTTCGCAGTTTATAACAATCTGCTTTGACATGACCTAACTTCTTTCAATAGTGACACTTTTTGTCTCGCTTCTTTGATGCTACCAAAATGGAAGCTTGCTTATCTCTCTTGCTATCTGAACTAAACTCATTGTTGAGTTTGTCTTCGCTCAACAAATGGCACTTTAAATCCTCGAATGAGAGATTATCTTTCACATAAATCATGGTTTCCCAGAAAGACTTGTATGAAGGGGATAAAGAGCACAACAATAGCATAGCTTGATAGTCATCGTCAGTCTAAACCTCAATGTTATTTAAATCATTTAAAAGAGTAATAAATTGAATGATGTGATCTCTAAGAAACTCACATTCATTCATGGGAAATGTAAATAGATGTTGTTTCAATACTAAACGATTAGCTAGAGACATAGTCATATAAAGAGTTTCTAGCCTTTTTCACAATGTGGATGAGGTCTTCTCCATCATTACCTCCTGCAATACCCTATTCACGAAGCACAACTGGATTGCAGACAATACATTTCATCAAGCTCTTCTCATTTTGACTAATCTAGATTCTCAGGCTTTTTTCGGTAACGACATTTTCCAAGTCGATCTAAAATAGAATTCCCATTATTCGAACTTGTCGTAGATTGAAATTTGTGACACCATAGAACTTCTCAATGTCAAACCTTGTTGCTGCCATCTCTGAATAGGCTGAGCTGCGAAAATTGAACTAGCTCTGATAACACTTGTTGGGGATCAATCCGATTAAGTAATAAAAAGGTAAATATAGCGGAAGAAATTGAGAAATTTAACACGCAAATTTAACGTGGAAAAACCCCTCCAAAGAGGATAAAAAACCACGAGCAAAGAAAATTTTACTATAATGTCAAGAGAACAAAGAGTACAAAAGATGGAGATAAAAACTAAACCCCAAAACCATGAAAATAACGAACCATCAGAACATAAACACAAAATTCTCCAAAAGTGTTATGAGTTCTAATCTCTAGTGGGTGTATTTTCTAAGGTTGTAAAAGAGCCTATTTATAGTCTAAATTCATAGCTCAAATAATAATAAAATAATCTAGACTAATTAAAGTTTGATTGAAATAAATAAACAGAGTTTAACTAGAAGATTACTTCTCAAATTTGACTAAAATATAAGGTACACTCAACACAAACAAATATAAACCAATAAGCAAAATATCATAAGGAAAGGAACTGAAATCACCCTAAATTTGGATGATTTTGCCAAAATAGTGAAAACTGAAATCGTGGATGATTCTAAATGAAGTACACTTTTCGAGCAAACTAATAAGAAAATAAAAAAATGAATAAGATAAAAAGATAACAAAATAGAAAAATAGTTGACAAAACAATAAAAGTACAGTGCATAATAAAATAAAATAAAATAAAAATAAAAGTAAAACAAAAACAAGTAAAAATAAATAAAAATAAAACTAAATGAAATCACTTTGGTTGGGGTAGGAAGCAAACAAAAGAAGAAAAAATATCAAAAGAAAAAAAAGCTTTAAAAATGATACATGGCCATGTGGCCAGGCCCTGTACGCCACACGGCTGTGCAAAGGGGGACAGCCTATAAGTGATTCAAAAATTTGAAAAAATTAGACCCAGTTTCCACACGGCTTAAGAAACGCCCATGTGTCCAGGGCGTATGTCCTACATAACCGTGTTGACAGGCCGTGTGGTACATTGTAGCCCATGTGATGCTTCGAAAACAAGGAAAAATTATGCCTAGTAGCCACCCAGCCTAGGACACACATGTGTGTCCAAGCCATGTGTCACACATGGTCATGTGCTAGGCTATGTGCGATCACCCTTTACTTTTCCTAGGCCGTGTAGATCTCCCTAAACCATGTGAACCACTTTTTTATTTTTTTTATTTTTTTTCAAATTTTTTTAAAAAATAACATAAAAGTAAAATACATAAATAAAAATAAAAACACTTGGGTTGCCTCACAAAAAGCACTTATTTAGAGTCTAAGCTCGACTTTTCCCTTTTTAAGCTCATGGTTAAGGCAGATCCTTGAGCTGAAGCTACTTTCTCTCGTTATCAGCATTACCAACACAATAAAATTTGAGATAATGTTTGTTTACCTTGACTATGCCATAATCAGGATGTGTTACCTCAATTGTACCGTATGGAAAAATGATTTTTACCACACAAGGGCCAAACCCTCTTGACTTAAACTCTAAAGGAACATTCGTGGATCTAATTTTTCTAATAGCACTTTGTCCTCAACTTTGAATTGGTTTATTCTCTTCACATGCACATCATGTCATTGCTTTATTTCTTCCTTGTGTTTTTTCGGTTTCACATCAGCCTTTTTTCGCCATTTATCTAGTTTGTCGAGCTGCACCATTCGCTCTTCATTTCACTTTCGAGTTCTATCACTCTAAATAAAATATGGTTCAAACATGTTTTCATGAGTGATTTCCTACAAAGAATGTTGAACCGCATGATTACTAACTTTAGTAGAATAATTAGCATCATTTTGCTCCCTAGGGACTCTAACAAAATTATGTGCTTGAAGAGTAACCTCTTCATCACCTACACTCAGCACAAGTTCAACATTATCCATATCAATGACAATTCTCATCCATGTCCAATACAACAAAATCAACAGGGAATATAAATTTATCTAATTTCACAAGTACATCCTCAATAATACCCTTAGGATATGTGATTGATCTATTAGCTAATTAAGTACTCATCCTAGTAGGTTTTAGTTCCCCAAGACCAAGTTGTTTGAACATTTTATAAGGAATAACATTTATGCTAGCCTCTAAATCAACCAAAGCTTTTTCAACATTTAAACTACTAATGAGACGAGAAGTAGTAAAACTCTCTGGATCTCTAAGCTTGTTGGGTAGTTTGTTTTGGAGAATGGCTGAACAATCCTCATTAAGATCCACAGCCGACAAGTTGTTTAACTTTCTTTCATTCATTATCCACTCCTTTAAGAATTTTGCATACTTGGGTATCTATGAAAAGGCTTCAATAAAAGGTAAGTTAATATGTAATTTTTTCAAGAGTTTAAGATATTTATCATATTGTTCTTTTGTGTGGTCTTTCTTCAATGCTACTAGATATGAAATTTGAGGTTTGTATTCTCTAAGCACCAGCTTATGCTCTTTATTGCTTTACTCAACCTCATCATTTTTCACAACAGCTTCTAGCTTTAGCTTCTATTTAGGCTCGACTAACCCTTCCACGCTTCAAACAGTGGTTGGGTGGATTTGCTCATTTGGGCTAGTTTCATTTTAACTAGGTAAGCTACCTTGTGGTCTTTCCAGAACAAGTTTAGCAAGCTACCCAACTTGCTTTGCAAGCCCTTGAATTGATGCTTGCTGATTTTTCATAGTTGTCTCAGTGTTTTGAAATCAAGTTTCTGAAATTGAAATAAATTTGGCAAGCATCTCTTCAAGTTTTGGTTTCTTTTCTTGCTGATAAGGTTTCTAAAAACCCGGAGGGGATTGTGAACTTTTGTTTCCTTGACCACCCAAAGAAAAGTTTGGATGATTCATCTATCCTGAATTATTACTATGGGGGCTATTTTGAGGTCTAGAATTATTACCCAAAAAGTCGACTTGCTCATGCTCCACGTTAGAATTTAAGGGTGAATACTCTAGATTAATCATCCCCACTTCATTCGCATCGCATTGCATCACCGAATTTACCTGCCTAGAAAAATTTAAACCATCAAATTTTTTATTTTGTGCTTCCACTTGACTTGCCACTGATAGTTATTCAGTGTTATTTCCTCAATAAACTCTTGAGCTTCCTTTCGTGTTTTATTATTCAGTGTTCCAAAAGTTGTTGCATCAATTAACTGCCAAGTCGAGGGATCTAAATCGTTATAGAAGGTTTGAACTTGTAACCACAAAGGTAACCCATGATGAGAGCACCTTCTTAAAAGATCTTTAAATCTCTCACATGCATCATACAATGTCTCCATATCAAATTGAACAAAAGAAGAGATATCATTTCTTAACTTAGTTGTTTTAGTCAGTAGGAAGTACTTCAATAGAAACTTTTCAGTTATTTGATTCCAAGTCCTGATAGAACCTCATGGAAGTGAATACAACCATTGTTTTCCCTTACTCCTCAATGATAATAGGAATAATCGTAAGCATATAGCATCATTAGAAATGCCATTTATCTTAAATGTGTCTCAAATCTCTAAAAAATTTGCCAAATAAGTATTTGGATCTTCATCTTGCAAACCATCAAACTAAACATACTATTGTACTATTTGACTTGTGTTCGACTTCAACTTAAAATTATTATGTCTCACAATACTTGATTTACTCCCAATCAGAGTAGGCTTAACATAATCATACATAGTACAAGGATCATGACCTGCATGAGGTAACTGATTATTTTGATTATCACCCATCTCTAGCATAATATCATTTTCCTCTTGATTGTCTACTATATTCTGTTGACTTTTCCTTGTTTCTCGAACCTTTCTATGACTTCTTCACTGTCAAAAGTAATGGATCCAATGGGTGTCCTCTAGCCATAAACCAAAGCAAACAAATGAAAAATTAAAATGTAAAAATTAAATTAAAAAATATTTAAATAAAAATAAAAATAGCCAAATTAATAGAAATAAAGTTTTCCTAATATTTTAGTCCCCGACAATGGTACCAAAAAGTTGACACAATCATAAACCAACTAAAAATCTGACTAAGGCAAGTGCACCTACGAATTAATAGTGTAGCTATGGTGAGCAAATATATCGTACCCACGAGGAGTAAAAGTAATAGTAATTACCATCTTTGTATTATTTAACCGATAAATGTGAGTGATTGATTAAAACTAAAATTAACTAAAGAACACAACAAAGAATGAATCAAGAAAATAAACAATTAACAACCAAGAAGCGAGACAATACACAAGAAATAATCCACCTAGATTTCATCTATCATTATCAATCTGAATTACACAATTTCTTCACTTAGTATCTTGATCTGTAGAAATCCCTAAATTATGCTAATATTGCTCTTTAAGAATAAAATCAATTGACTCTAGGTTGATTAATTGAAATTTCTTTCTAATTAAACCTATACTTCCACATTACCTCGTTCTTTAGATTCCCCTATTAGATTTGACTCTAATTCAATAGATTTATGTCGTTTTATTCCTTGGATTGCATGCAACTCAACTCAATTATGCTAGATCTACTCTTAAATAGGGTCTATTCCTCATCTGATTTAAGCACATCAAACATGGATTAATAGCCTAGAAATATGAAACCAAGGATTAAACACACATAATTGAGAACAAGGTCTAAGTATTTATTGCATAAAACATATATCAAAAGACAAAATTCATCATAGGGTTCATCTTCCCTTGGTATTTGGAAAGTTAGATCATAATTGCAAATAAAAACATCCAAAAGACAGTATAACCATAAGAAACAAAGAAACTCAAAATAATTTTCAAAGAAATCAAAAGGAGATCTTCAATCTTGATGGAAATCTGCTTTACAATCTGCTTCAATGGTGTTTTCCGAGTTGTTTTCTTGAGTATTCTGTGACGGCTTACTCCCCTATTCTTATATATGGTATATATAGATCATAGAATGCCCGAAAAACCTACAAATTGCATTTTTCCATGTGTTTGGAGTGCAATTTGTGATTTCCACATGGTCTGGCACACGGCCGTGTGCCTAGCCCGTGTGACCCTTGTACCTTACTCTGATTTTTCGATTTTTGCTTGTTTTTCGTTCCTTTTGCTCCCAAATGCTCTCATAAGTATGGAAATATGAATTTAAAATATTAGGAGCATAAAATTTACCATTTTACATCAAATAATCATCCAAAAACACATAAGGAATGAGATTAAAACATGTTACATGTAACACTTATCAAATATCCCTACAGTTAAGCATTTTCTTGTCCTCAAGCAAAATCCTCAACCCACATTCAAGTTAAATTTTCTCAATTTGTCATTTTCGTCAATAATGTTTTGAGATAATTCACAAACAGTCATGCATTGGAAATTCAACCAAAAGGACACTGAAGATTCAAGCAGTCCAAGCCAAAATTTTTAAAGCACAAAAAACATAGGTGTTTCTCCTTATCTAAATAATTACCCTAAATTCAAAATCAATAAGAATTAACATCCGCACTAAAGATTCAGTCAAAGCACACAAAGTGTTTAAGGTTCAAGTAATACGCACTCAATAGTTGAACAAGAAATGACATTACCATAGGCTTACTTGAAAATCAAATCTCCACCACTATAAAATGAAATGACACACCAATCAAGAGGTCTTTAAAAGATTGTAACGGGGATTAGATTAAGGGTATGGAAAAGGTCAGAAAATTTAGTTATAATCGAGATCGAGTTCATAAGTTACCAAACTAGAAAAAAATTAGTTGTAGAATTAAGAGAAATTACATCAACATGAAATAATAGTACCCATACCAATTACCATACTGGATGAATCGTTTACCATGTGCACAACTCCACCTTCAACTGAACTGTATATGGAGAACAATTCTTTGTTGGGACACATGTGGAAGAATATTCTGCATCTAGGATCCACTCGGATGTAAACTAGGAGCTATAGCTCATTGATACTAAAAAGAAATCGTCACCACTTTCATCGGCCAAATTAGCACCAGCTACATCTTCCTCGTTGCTCTCAACAGCCATTTTATTCCATAGTTTATAACAATTTTCTTTGACGTGACCTAACCTCTTACAATAGCAACACCTTTTGTCTCACTTCTTTGATGTTGCCAAAATGGAAGCTTGCCTATCTGTCTTGCTATCCGAACCAAATTCATTGTCGAGTTTTTCTTTTCTCAACAAATGACCCTTCACATCCTCGAATGAGAGATTATCTCTTCCATAAATCATGGTTTTCCTAAAAGACTTGTATGAAGGGGGTAAAGAGCACAACAATAGCATATCCTAATCCTCATTGTCAATCTGAACCTCAAAGTTATTTAAATCATTTAAAGTAGTAATGAATTGACTGGTGTGATCTCTAAGAAGCTCACCTTCATTCATGCAAATCGTAAATAGATGTTGTTTCAACACTAAATGGCTAGCCAGAAACGTAGTCGCATAAAGAGTTTCTAACCTTTTCCACAAAGTGGATGAGGTCTTCTCCATCAGTACCTCCTGTAATACTCTATTTGCGAGGCAAAATCGGATTGCAAACAAGGCCTTTTCATCAAACTCTTCTCCTTCTAACTAGTTTAGATTCTCGAGCTTTTTCCCGATAACGACCTTTTTCAAGCCAGTCTGAACTAAAATTCCTATCATCCAAACTTGTGAAATTAAACACAAAAATTTAGCATGGAAAAATCCCTTCAAAGAGGATAAAAAACCACTTGCAAAGATAATTTTACTATAATAGCAAAAGAATGAAAAGTACAAAAGATGGAGATAAAAACTAAACCCCAAAACCTTGAAATCAAAGAACCCTCAGAACATGAACACAAAATTCTCCAAAAGTGTTATGAGTTCTAATATCTAATGGGTGTATTTTCTAAGGTTGTAAAAGAGCCTATTTATAGGCTAAATTCAAAGATAAAATAATAATAAAATAATCTAGACTAATCAAAGTTTGATTGAAACAAATAAACAAAGTTTAACTAGAAGATTATTTCTAAAATTTGACTGAAATACGAGGCATACTCAACACAAACAAATATAAACCAATAAGCAAAATATCATAAGGTAGGAAGAGAATTGAAACTTCACTAAATTTGGATGATTTTGCTAGAATAGTGAAAACTAGAATCGTGGATGATTCTAAATGAAGTACATTTTCTAAGCAAACTAATAAGAAAATAAATAAAAAATAAATAAAAAGATAAAGAGATAACAAAATAGAAAAACAATTGACAAAACAATAAGAGTACAGTGCGAAGTAAAATAAAATAAATAAATAAAACAAAATAAATAAAATATAAACTAAATGAAATCCCTTTGGTTAAGGTAGGAAGGAAACAAAAGAAGAAAAAAATATAAAAAAAAAAACAAAACTAGCTTTAAAAAGGATACATGGCCGTGTGGCCAAGCCTTTTGCACCATACGACCATGTGGAGGGGGACAACCTATGTGTGATTCAAAAATTTGAAAAAATTAAACCCAGTTTCCACATAGCCTAGGACACGCCCGTGTGTCCAAGTCATGTGTCCCACACGACCGTGTTGACAGGCCATGTGGTACATCATAGCCTGTGTGACGCTTTGAAAAAAAAGAAAAATTATGCCTAGTAACCACACAGTCGTGTGTCAGGCCCTGTGCGATCGCCTTTCGTTTCTCCCATGCCCATGTGCAAGGCTGTGTGGGGCACACGATTTGACACACGGTCATGTGGATCACCCATACCATGTGGACCACTTTTATTTTAATTTTTTGTAGTTTTTTTAAAAAAAATTTTAAAGTAATAAAAATTGTTAGAATTAAGTGACTCGAATCTTTATTTAAATAAAATACAATGGTAAAAAAAGAAGAAGGAAGAATCCATGTAGAATTACACTTCTTTTATTTTATTTTTAGAATAAGGTTTTTTAAACCTTATTAAATTCCATCTATTTTATATTGATTAGAATAAGGTGTTTCAGTCTTATTAGAATATGGCTTTACAAGCCTATAAATAGACATAGTCTATTCCTCTTGTATAAAATTTGAATTCGACATAGTGAATTTTCTTCTCCTCTGCCCGTGGTTTTTTCCCGAAAGGGTTTCCACGTAAAAATTTGTGTGTTCTTTATTTTATTTTATTTTATTTTATTTTATTTTATTTTCACAAATTGGTATCTGAGCTTCCGGGTTTTTTCATCTCAATCACGGTAATGGCGTCTTTGAAGTATAAAATTCCGCTGTTGGATCGCAACACCAGATTTGCATTGTGGTAGATTAAGATGCAAGCAATTCTTGCGCAAATGGATCTGGAGGATGCCCTGCTAGGGATAGATAAGATGCCTTCGACTTTAACAGATGATTTTAAAACAAAATGTTTTAAAGGTGATCCAATCACACCTAAAAAGATTGGTGGCGACTCCTATTTTTGTTTTTAAAGTCGATTCCCATTTTTTAAAAACTCGATTTAAAAATGGTCTCGACAATAAGATGAAGCATCTTGTGGTTAAACCCGACTCTCAGGGAGAGAGTCTCATTGCTCATGGGAGACAAGATCGGAATATTGATAATGAATGTGGAAGGACACAGAAACGGAATCCTCGCGGTAAATCTAAGAGTAGATCGAAGTCTTCAAATAGAGGTAAAACTTGTAACTTTTGCAAGAAGAAAGGGCACATTAAATTTGAGTGCTACAAGCTACAGTACAACTAGAAAATTTTGGTGAAGCTGATGTTGTAGAAGACTACAGCGATGGTGAACTTCTAGTCACTTCTGTCAATTATCCTAAAGTAAGCGAAGAGTGGATACTTGATTCAGGCCGTACCTTCCACATGTGTCCCAATCGGGATTGGTTTACAACTTACGAAATAGTGTCTGAAGGTGTTGTTTTGATGGGAAATAATGCTTCCTGTAAAATCACAGGTGTTGGAATAATTAAATTCAAGATGTTTGATGGAGTTGTCAGAACACTTAGCGACGTGCGACATGTTCCAGAATTGAAGAGAAATTTAATTTCGTTGAGTACTCTTGATTCAAAAGGGTACAGATACACAACTGAAAGTGGGGTTTTAAAGATTTCCAAAGGTTCCTTTGTTGTGATGAAAGGGCAAAGAAAGACTGCCAAGTTATATGTTTTGCAGGGTTCTCATCATTCTCGATGATGCAATTGTCAGCTTCTTCTTTTCCTTTTCAGATGATGATATTACTAAACTTTGGCATATGCGCCTAGGGCATATGAGTGAGAATGGCATGGCAGAATTGAGCAAAAGAGGACTTCTTGATGGGCAACGAATTTGCAAACTAAATTTCTGTGAGCACTGTGTTTTTGGGAAGCAAAAGAGAGTTTTATTCACCAGAGGAATCCATAACACGAAGGGAATGTTGGAGTATATTCATTCTGATCTGTAGGGGGCATCCAGAGTGCCTTCGAAAGGTGGAGCTAATTATATGCTAACCTTTATTAATGATTTTTCCAGAAAAGTTTTGGCGTTCTTCCTGAAGCAGAAAAGCGATGTGTTTTCCGCATTTAATTCTTGGAAAATTATGATTGAAAAACAGACGGGAAAATAAATAAAATACCTCCGCACAGACAATGGCTTAGAGTTCTGTTCTGATGATTTTAATAAATTGTGCAAGTCAGAAGGATCGTGAGACACTTGATGATTCGTCATACTCCACAAAAAAACAAAGATTACGTGAGCGAATGAAACGAACGATCATGGAAAAGGTTCGATGTATGTTGTCAAATGCCAACTTACCAAGTCGTTTTGGCGTAAGACGACCTCTTCGCATGTTTTTGATCAACCGATCTCCATCCGCTGCCATTGAGAAAAAGACTCCACAAGACGTATGGTCCGTAATCCCGCTAATTATTCTCGATTTAAAGATTTTTGGGTGTCCTGCGTATGCTCATGTTGATAATGGAAAATTGGAACCGAGATCCATTAAATGTGTTTTTCTTGGTTATAAAGCTGGTGTAAAAGTGTATAAGTTATGGTGTCCTGAAAATAGAAAAGTTGTGATTAGCAGAGATGTTGTTTTTTATGAAACTGCTATGCTAACTAACTTATCTCTTAAAGACTCTTCCAATAAAGAAAATCAAAAGCAGGTAGAGCATCAGATTAATACAAAGTCGACTCTTCAAGCCAGTACAAAAATTGAGAATAGAGTTGCTTCTTCACCGCAATACTCTATCGCCAAAAATAGAACTAGAAGAGAAATTAAACCTCTAAAGAAGTATGTCGAGGCTGATCTAGTTGCTTATGCTTTAAATGTGGCTAAAGATATAGATGCGAATCAAAAGCCATCTGATTATTCTGAGGCTGTTAGCTGTGAAGACTCAGAAAAGTGGATGTTTGCTATACAAGAGGAGATGGAATCACTCCATAAAAATAGAACATGGGATCTTGTGAAACTTCCTAAAGGTAAAAAGGTTGTTCGTTGTAAATGGGTGTTTAAAAAGAAAGAAGGGACTCTAGGAGTTGAAGAACTCAGATATAAAGCAAGGCTTGTTGCAAAGGGTTACACTCAAATTCCAGGAGTGGACTTCACAGATGTGTTCTCCCCAGTTGTTAAGCATAGTTCAATTTGAGCTTTGCTTAGTATTGTGGCCATGCATGATTTAGAGCTTGAGCAGTTAGATGTAAAAACTGCATTTTTGCATGGAGAACTTAAGGAGGACATTTACATGCAACAACCAGAGGGTCTTACAGTCTTAGAAAAAGAGGACTATGTTTGCTTGCTAAAAAAGTCCCTTTACAGTTTGAAACAGTCACCAAGACAATGGTACAAGATGTTTGATTCCTTTATAACTTCTCATGATTTCAAAAGAAGTAGTTTTGATAGCTGTGTTTACTTTAAGAAAAATAGTGATGGTTCTTTTGTGTATCTACTTCTTTATGTTGGTGACATGTTGATAGCAGCAAAAGATAAAAGAGAGATAAGAAATGTCAAAGCCCAACTAAGTGAAGAATTTGAGATGAAAGATTTAGGACTAGCAAAGAAGATACTTGGTATGGAGATTCTCAGAGATAGAAAAACAAGTAAATTGTACCTAAGTCAAAAAGGGTACATTGAGAAAGTTCTTTGCAAATTCAATATGCAGAGTGCTAAGCCTGTTAGTACTCCTTTAGCAGCCCATTTCAGACTTTCATCGGCTTTGTCTCCACAATCAGATGATAAGATTGAGTACATGTCACATGTTTCATACTCTAGTGTGGTGGGATCTCTCATGTATGCTATGGTTTGTTCACGTCCAAATTTATCATATGCAGTCAGTGCAGTTAGCAGATATATGGCGAATCCCGGTAAAGAACACTGGAAAGCAGTTCAGTGGATTTTAATATACTTACAAGGTACTACTGATGTTTGCTTACAGTTTGGAAGAACTGAAGATGGAGTCATTGGGTATGTTGGTGCTGATTTTGCTGGAGACCTTGATAGAATAAGATCTCTCACAAGTTATGTCTTTACAATCGGAGGTTGTGCAATTAGTTGCAAAGCTACTTTGCAAACTACAGTCGCTTTGTCTACCACTGAAGCTGAGTACATGGCGATTACTAAGGCTTGTAGAGAAGCTATTTGGTTGAAGGGACTCTTTAGTGAACTCAATGAAGACCTTAAAATCAGCACAGTATTTTGTGGCAGTCAGAGTGCCATCTTTCTTACAAAAGATCAAATGTTTCATGAGAGAACAAAACACATTGATGTTCGATATCATTTTGTTCGTGATATTATTGCTTGTGGTGATATTGTTGTGAGCAAAATTAGTACTCATGAAAATCCTACAGATATGATGACTAAGTCACTTCCTATAACCAAGTTTGAGCATTGCTTAAACTTGGTTGGTGTTCATTGTTGAAGTTAAACCCTTAAGGGGTTTTATGGAAGATGTGGAGAACTTGTTCGTTGAGAGTTCGCGAAGAAGAACTTGTTCATTAAGAATTCGTGTCAAGGTGGAGATTGTTAGAATTAAGTGACTCGAATCCTTATTTAAATAAAATACTGTGGTAAAATAAAAAAAAGGAAGAATCCATGTAGAATTACACTTCTTTTATTTTATTTTTAGAATAAGGTTTTTTAAACCTTATTAAATTCCATCTATTTTATATTGATTAGAATAAGGTGTTTCAGTCTTATTAGAATATGGCTTTACAAGCCTATAAATAGACATAGTCTATTCCTCTTGTATAAAATTCGAATTCGATATAGTGAATTTTCTTCTCCTCTGCCCGTGGTTTTGTCCCGAAAGGGTTTCCACGTAAAAATTTGTGTGTTCTTTATTTTATTTTATTTTATTTTATTTTCACAAAAATAAATGTACTAATTTTTTTCAAAATTTTTTCAGATTTTTTTTGAATTTTTTGAAAAATAACGTGAAAGTAAAATAAATAAATAAAAATAAAAATACTCGGGTTGCCTCCCGAAAAGCGCTTATTTAGAGTCAAAGCTTGACTTTTCCCTTTTTAAGCTCATGGTTAAGGCAAATCTTTGAGCTAAACTTCTCTCTCTCGTTATCAGCATTACCAACACAATAGAATTTGAGAAGATGATTGTTTACCTTGAATGTGTCGTAATCAGGATGTGTTACCGCAATTGTACCGTATGGAAAATTGGGTTTTTCCACACATGGGTCGGACCCTCTTGACTTAAACTTTGAAGGAAAAATTCATGGATCCGATTTGTCTAATAACACTTTGTTTCCAACTTTGAATTGGTTCATTCTTTTCACATGCACATCATGGTGTGGCTTTGTTTCTTCCTTTTGTTTTTTCGGTTTCTCATCAGTCTTTGTTCGCCATTCATCTAGTTCGTCGAACTGCACCATTTACTCTTCATTTGTCCCTCGAGCTCTATCACTTTGAATAAAATATGGTTCTTGTAGTGCCCTAATTTTTTCTTATGGACTTTGTTTTGTTAAATTGTAACAAGTAAGGTGATATGTTCTAGTAGGTGGTTGTTTCAGTGTGGAGGTTGGGGTTGGAATCACAGGGTCAAGTCTTTGAGAGAGCATTTTAGGGTATTTTTGTTTTGTGCTAATCAGATAGAGGAATTTGAGTTAAAATTTAACTCTTGGATGTATGTTGGATATGGATGGGATTTGGGGTTAGTGGGTAGTTGGAGTTAGTTTAATTTTAAATAAATAGCTCAATTATAAAGGTTGAGGGGATTTGTTTTAGTTTTTTTCCCCTTCACTTGTTTCCTTATTTTGTTCAGTTCTCTGTTGTTTTTGTGCTCTCCCTTTCTCGTGTGGATAATAACAAGAGAGGATCTTCATTTTTTTTCTTTATATTTTGTTCCAATCTCTTAGTGATTTTGTTGGTGATTCTTGATATATTTATTTCTATTGGTGGCTGCTGGTGGGAGCATCGATAATTCGGTTCTTGCATAAGTTGGTCGTTGGATTATTTCTCTTTCAATTAAGGTTTTTCATTCCGGTATTCATTATCTTGCTAAGTGTGGTGTTTTCTGATATTAATCTTTCAGATTATTTAGGTAAAAGTCGAGACGATTAATTTATCGGACGAGTAAGGCTTTATGGAGTTGTTTTTATTCAAGGTAAGTGTTTGTAAATTTGGAACTATCATGGTTGGTTGAATTGGTTGTTTGGTACTATTTTAAAGATAAATCAAGGACTTTGTCCTTTAGACTGTTGTTTGCGTTACTAATTTTGGTGTTGGAATTGTCGTGTTTAGGTTTTGGGAATCTCGTGAGTGTTATCGCATCAAAATTGAGCCAGGTGTGTAATGAGAAACCTAAAAAACAACAAACAACGAAAGCAAAAAAGGGCCAGTTGATGGCACACAGCTATGTGCCAGGCAGTGTGTAACACACGATCGTGTGTGAGGCCGTGTGTGACACACGACTGTGTGTGAGGCGTTGTGTGACACACGGTCTAGGCCATTTTGGGCCGTGTGGGCCACACAGGCGTGTGGGCTCAAATTTTAAAATTTTTCCTAGGGTCATACATGTCATCCCAATCAATTGTGGGCCTTTTGCAGGGTCGGTATGTGATGTTATAAGCTATTAAGCATGAAATCTATTAATCTGATAGCATGAAAACTTGACGTAAATAACGTTCAATATGTATGATTTGTTATGTATAAAGCATGTTCTACATCTTATATACGGGCATGTATGATATGTAATACTAGTATATGTTATTTTTGTTATATCTGACTATGGATGAGACATGTATTATGTGGAGGAAGTGTTCTATGTGAGGTGATATCTCAATATTATACTGGCAGCATTACTGCGATTATTCTTAAAAGTGTCGTATAGGTACTATGCGGTGTGTAGGGCTGGGTGGGTGTTTTATACCCCACATAGTGTGTTGGGATGGTTGGAGTTAGTGTGTAGAGGATGAGGGTAGGATTATACATATTTGCATCTGCATTACTCTGTTACGATTCTGAATCTATAAGAGGTTTATGTCTTTATCTATTTTGCCACGTGATTAAATCTGAATTTCTATTTACGTATGAGTTACACACTGAGTTTGAAAAGAAAACTTACTCTCTGTTTGTCTGATAATTTTAGGTAACCCTCAGACTTAGGTGGATCGGTACGACGAGAGCTCGATTGTGTCCACATTTTTCCGTAAAACTTTCTTTACATAAATTTGGCTTATCTAAAATTTTGTTTTGAGAGTTTTATAATTTTTGGACTCTCTGGAAATTTAGGTTTATATTTTTGGATTTGGACTTTTATTTTGGGTTTTAACATGACATTCGATAAAATGATTTTTCGAAAATCGACTATATTTCTGCAGTTAACTGTTTTTTTAGAAAACAAACTCGATTTTTCAAAATATAATGTCTTAAGAACTTCCGCTATAAATTAATCGATCTATTTAGAAAATTTAAACAATTAACAGATTTAACTATCAAGTTTGATAAATGTTTTCAGTTAAAACGAGTTTTTAAATATCAAAGGTTCATAAAGATTTTCAAAAAGCGAAAGTGAGATTTATGAATATTTTACGTAACATTTCCAAATTCGGTCGTAACATCTAGGTCAGGTTTGGGCTGTTATAGTTCCAACATGTTTTCATGAGTGATTTCCTGCAAAGAATGTTGAACCGCATGATTACTAACTTTAGCAGAATAATTAACATCATTTTGCCCACTAGGTACTCTTACAAAATCATGTGCTTAAAGAGTAACATTTTCATCACCTACACTCAGCACAAGTTCAGTATTACCTACATCAATGACAGTTCTAGCAGTGGCTAAAAAAGGTCTACCTAAAATCATGGGTACCTCAACATCCTCATCCATGTCCAATACAAAAAAATCAATAGGGAATATGAATTTATCTACTTTCAAAAGTACATCCTCAATAAAACCACTAGGATATCTGATTGATTTGTCAGCTAATTGAATACTCATCCTAGTGGGTTTTGGTTACCCAAGACCAAGTTGTTTGAAAATTTATAAGGCATAACTTTTTTGCAAGCCCCCAAATCAGCCAAAGCCTTTTCAACATTTAATCTACTAATGAGGCGAGGAATAGTAAAACTCTCTAGATATTTAAGCTTGTTGGGTAGTTTGTTTTGGAGAATGGCCGAACAATTAACATTAAGCTTCAGATTTGACAAGTCATCTAACTTCCCTTTATTCATTATCATCTCCTTTAAGAATTTTGCATACTTGTGTATTTGCGAAAGGGATTCAAAAAAAGGTACATTTATATACAATTTTTTCAAGAGTTCAAGAAATTTACCATATTGTTCTTTTATGTGGTCTCTGTTCAATGTTGCTGGATATGGAATTCAAGGTTTGTATTCTCTAACCACTGACTTATGCTCTTTCTTGCTTTCATCAACCTCATCATTTTTCACAACAGATTCTAGCTTCTACTTCTTTTCAGGCTCAACTAACCCTTCCACAATTAGAACAGTGATTGTGTGTATTTGCTCCTTTGGGTTAGTTTCAATGTTACTAAGTAAGCTACCTTGTGGTCTTTTCGAAACCAGTTTAGCAAGCTGTCCAATCTGTTTTTCAAGCCTTTGAATCGATGCTTGCTGATTTTTCAAAGTTGTTTCAGTGTTTTGATCTCTTCAAGGTTTGGTTTCTTTTCTTGTTGATAAGGTTGCTAAAAACCAAGAGAGGGTTGTGAACTTTTTGTTTCCTTGACCACCCTAAGAAAAGTTTGGATGATTCTTCCATCCTGCATTATAATTATTGTTATAGAGGTTATTTTGAAGTCTAGAATTATTACCCAAAAAGTCAACTTGCTCATGCTCTATGTTAGACTTGAAGGGTGAATATTCTAGATTAATCATCCCTACTCCATTCGCATCACATTGCATCACCGGATTTTCCTACTTAGAAAAATTCAAACCATCAATTTTTTTTTATTCTGTGCTTCCACTTGACTTGCCAACATAGCAACTGCATCTATATTAAAAACATCGGCTGCTTTCATTGATTTTGTTCTCATTACTTGCCACTGATAGTTATTCAGTGCTATTTCCTTAATAAACTCTTGAGCTTCCTCGGGTATTTTATTATTCAGTGTTCCACCAACTACTGCATCAATTAATTGCCGAGTCGAGAGATTTAAATCGTTGTAGAAGGTTTGAACTTATAACCACAAAGGTAACCCATGATGAGGGCACCTTCTCAAAGGATATTTAACTCTCTCACATGCATCATACAATGTCTCCATATCAAATTGAACAAAAGAAGAGATGTTGTTTCTCAACTTAGCTGTTTTGGCCGGTGAGAAGTACTTCAACATAAACTTCACAGTCATTTGATCCCAAGTCGTGATAGAATCTCATGGAAGTGAATTCAACAACTGTTTTGCCTTACTCTTCAAAGAGAATGGGAATAACCGTAACCGTGTGGCATCATTAAAAATTCCATTCATCTTGAATGTGTCGCAAATCTCTAGAAAGTTAGTCAAATGAGTATTTGGATCTTCATCTTGCAAATCTCTCTAAGATTTTTGCGAGTATTCTTTTTTTAATCTCACTGTCAAAAAGTAATGGATCCAACGAGTGTCCTCTAGTCATAAACCAAAAGAACTTGCTAGAAGAAAACAAACAAAAAATTAGAATGTAAAAAATAAATTAAAATAAAAATATTTTAAAAATTTTAAAAATGGTATTATTAATAGAAATAAAGTTTTCCTAATATTTCAATCCTGACAACAATGCCAAAAACTTGATGCAATCGTAAACCAACTAAAAATCTGACTAAAGTAAGTGATCCTATCAATTAATTGTATAGCTATGGTGAGCAAAGATTTCGTTCCCACGAGGACTAAAAGTAATGGTAATTACTTCTTTCTATTATTTAACCAATAAATTGGAGTGATTGATTAAAAATAAAATTAACCAAATTAAACTAACTAAAGAACATGCAAAAGAACAAATCAAGAAAATAAATGATTAACAACCAAGAAGCGAGACAATACCCAACAAAGTATTCATCTAGCTTTCATCTGTCATTATCAATCTAAATTAAACAATTTCTTCACTTAGTATCTTGATTCGTAAAAATCCCTAAATTATGCTAATATCTCTCTTCAAGACTAAGAGCAATTGTACCTAGGTTGATTAATTAAAATTTCTTTCTAATTAAAACCCCTATTGCTGCATTAAATCAATCTTTGGATCCCCTTAGTAGATTTGACTCTAATTCGGTAGATTTATGACATCCTATTTCTTGGATTGCATGCAACTCAACTCAATTATGCTAGATCTACTCTTAAACAAGGTCTATTCCTCCTCTGATTTAAGCACATCAAACATGGATTAATAGCCTAGAAATATGAAACAAAGGGTTAAACACACATAATTGAGAACAAGATCTAAGTATTTACTGCGTAAAATAGAAATCAAAAGACAGAATTCATCATAGGCTTCATCTCCCTTAGGTATTTGGAAAGTTAGTTCATAATCGTAAATAAAAACATCCAAAAGACAATATAACCACAAGAAATAGAGAAACTCATAATAATCTTCAAAGAAATCAAAAGGAGATATTCAATCTTGATGGAAATCTATTTCAGAATCCACTTCAATGGTGTTTTCAGAGTTGTTTTCTTGAGTATTCTATGACGGCTTACTCCCCTCTTCTTACATATGGTATATATAGGTCTTAGAATGCTCGGGAAACCTCAAATTATATTTTTTCACTTGTTTGGAGTGCAATTTGTGATTCTCACACGGTCTGGCACATGGCTATTTGGCTCACACAATTGTGTACCCAGCCCGTGTGGTCCCTGTACCTTGCTCCAATTTTCTGATTTTCACTTGTTTTTCACTCCTTTTGCTCCCAAATGCTCTCTTAAGTATAGAAATGTGAATTTAAAGGATTAGGAGTATAAAATTCACCATTTTACATCAAATAATCATCTAAAAACGCATTAAGAATTGGATTAAAAAATGTTACTTTTAACACTTACCATCCAAGCAAATTGTTATAAACTGTGAAATAAAAGGGTTACTGAGAGTAACGAGGAAGATGTAGCTAGTGCTAATTTGGCCGACGAAAGTGGTGATGATTTCTTGTTAGTGTCAACCAGTGAAAGCTCCGAGTTTACGTCCTAGTAGGTCTTAGATTTGGGATTTTCTTTTCACATGTGTCCCAAGAAAGAATGGTTCTCCACATACAACTCAGTTGAAGGTGGAGTTGTGCACATGAGAATGATTCATCTAGTAAGATAATATGTATTGGTACTGTTCAAATCAGGATGCATGATGGGACGATCAGGACATTGTCAAATGTCAGGTATGTACCTGATTTATGAAAGAATTTCATCTCCTTGAGTATTTTAGACTCGAAAGGTTGCAAAATCAACATTGAGTCGAGCGACACTAAGGTATCTCGTGGGGCTCTCGTTTTGATGAAAGGTAAAAAGACCGGCAGTCTTTATATTCTAGAAAGTTCTATAGTGATTGGTGAAACCAGACGTCCCTTGCCTATTACGGAGTCGAATTCAACTCGTTTGGAGCATAGGCAACTTGGACATATGAGGGAAAATGTATGAATATTTCGTTGAAGAGTGGTTCTCTTTTGGATGTCGGTTTGGAAAAGTTAGAGCGTTGTGTTGGTGAAAATTAGACCCAAGTTAGTTTTGATTTGGCAGTGCACAAGTCAAAGGCTAGAAGCCTTCCAACTTCTAAGCCCAAATTTGAGTCAGTTAATTCCCTGCATAGTTCAAGATAGGCCCATGGCGAGGATGGTGTTGTGGAAATACGAGTCAAGGTGGAGATTTGTTGAGTATGCCTCATATTTCAGTTAAATTTGAAAGATAATCTCTCAATTAAACTCTGTTTATTTATTTCAGTCGAACACTGATTAGTCTAGATTATTTTATTATTATTTGACCTACAAATTTAGCCTATAACTAGGCTATTTTAGAACCTTAGAAAATACACCTATTAAAGATTAGAAGTCGTAACACTTTTGGAGAATTTTATGTTTATGTTTTGAAGGTTCTTTGTTTTCAGGTTTCAGGGTTTATTTTTTATCTCCATCTTTTGTACTATTCGTTCTTTTATCATTACAGTAAAATTATTTTTGCCCGTATTTTTTTATCCTCATTGAATGGGTTTTTCCACGTTAAATTTGTGTGTTCAATTTCTCAATTTCTTCCGCTATTTTTACTTATTCGTTGCTTAGTCAGATCAATCCCAAACAAACTTTTATTAATTAATTATTTACTACATTTTCTCAAATTAAATGTATTTTTATGAAGTGGAATCGATTTCGAAATAAAATTTTTATTATTAGTATGGTTTTTGAATCATGTTTCGCGTTGGGTTAATTATTTTGAACTAAATAGTTAAAATTTAAAGATTACAATATGCTTTAAGTTTTTGTACTCTATATATATTTGGAATTTAATTCTTTTTTTTTAAGAAGTTACCCCCTCTCTTTTTCGAATTTAAAAATTTAGGTCCAATTGTTAACACCTTTAAAATTCTTTGTTAAATTTGTTGGTATGACATTCTAAAATTTTAAAAAAGGTACTCACCCGAAAAT
Source organism: Gossypium longicalyx (assembly GCA_025698465.1). Classification (NCBI taxonomy): domain Eukaryota; kingdom Viridiplantae; phylum Streptophyta; class Magnoliopsida; order Malvales; family Malvaceae; genus Gossypium; species Gossypium longicalyx. The sequence continues at coordinate 67,266,212 of CM047004.1, read as the reverse complement.
CATGCCACAAAAAATAGCATTATAATGAACTTGAATTTAACAAAAAAAATTAGCGATGTTAACAATTATTTAAATTTACGTTAGTATTTTAATTAGAATAAAATATTTAAACTAACTAATGACATTATAAATGTTGAAGTACTAAATTATATAAAAAATCGAGTATAAAAATCAAATCTCACATTTTAACATATGGACTAAAATTAAAATTTTACTATTTTTATATAATTAAAAAGTAAAAAGAATAAAATTAAAAACTAACCATTGTGGTCAAAGATGGAATGCCTTCCTTTTATACATAGATTACTTTATATTAGCTTGAATATGTTGTACTTAGAAGATATGTTGGGAGTTCAGACAAAAGGTTTAATACTTTATCACGATACGGTAAGAAATTTTAAAAGAAATGAGAATATATTTTATCTATTTCTTTCTCTCATTCCACAACTTTTGCTAGAAAAAAAAAACTTTCTACTAGGTTCTATACAGTCGATGTCCAGTTATATCACTCATACATTTTACTTTTTTTAAATATTGGTATTTTTTTTGTTACAATATAAGAATTTGAGATTCAATACTCAATCAGATTGTCGACTTTAGTTTTTTACCCTTTGTCTCACTACATAACAATCATAACCACTTGGAGCATGTTGTCAAAAACATGAAATCCAGTCACGTAACATCGAACCCATTTAGTCATCACATCAGTAGCCATATTCGCCATTCTTGGAACTTGTCTTATTTCTACCTTCCAATTCCTCTCCATCCAATTCCAGATTTCCAAGCTCAATTTTGGTAGCCCCACCTTCTTCAACTCAAGTATTAAACCTATCATTATTTTGCAATCACACTCGATTAGTAACCGCCACACTCCTTTATTCCAAGCCGTTTTTAGACCATCGACAATCATTTGAAGCTTAGAATCAAAGATTGAACTCACACCTAATCCTTTAAATATCTGTATTTTGTTAAACATATATTTAGAAAAAAAGTATAAACAAATAATCCTTTAAATATAACAAAAAGGTTAAAATTATGTTAGCATTTATGCTCATCCTCGAGTCAAGATAATCTAAATGCCTATAATTGTTTGATAATTGATAGCGTTGTTCAACTTTGTTTGAAAATAATTGATTTTTGAAAACTTTGAGGTATATTTTTTATTGGTAAAGGTGGAGATTTGAATCATAAAATCATGATTTTATATTCTACTCCATGAGACATTTACAACGGTATATCATAGGTTCAAAATGGTTGAGTGATGAATGAGAAATTAATACTCAAAGTAAACTATTTGTGAATTATGTTGAAGGCGCACCCACACGATATATAATGTATATCTTTTATAGTCAAAGCTCATGAAACTGAGGTAGTTAAAGCAAGCTGGTTTTGCTATAACAATCAACAACTTGAAGATATTACTAAAGATTTTGGACCAATTGTTAAATGAGCTTGTAATTCAACCTATCAAGTCTTTCTCCACTTTCTCAACTAAATATGATTTAAATTTAAATTGTTTGACATAAAAATTTACATATTTTTTAGAATTAAAATTTTTCATTTTTGTAAATGTTGAGGACTAAATTTATTAAATTTTAAAATTTGAATTAAACTGCCAAATTTTGTAAATATTTGAGCGGTAAATTTCTTGATTTTTTTATATTTAGGATTAAATTGATAGAATATGTATGCATTAGAAGGTTAAATTTGTTATTAGACCAATAAAAAAAGCCCACGTCAACACTTTTGCCAAATTTTAAATTATAAAAAATTTTGATTTCAAATAGCTTAGTGATTAAAATAAAAAAAATTAAAATTTCAATGATCAAAATAAAATGTGGGCAATACTTTAGTGACCATTTCTGTTCTTTACCTATTCTTTTAGCTAGTGTGTGGGACATTATGAAGAATCTTGGCAATGATCCTATGAAGATTAATTCGTTGGGTTTAATTGACCCTTATCGGTACTTTTTTGCTCTACATTGTGACTTTATCAGTATATGTTAAAAATATAAAATTGATTAAAATTATGAGAAAACACTTTTCATTTAAGGTGTTGAAAGTTTATTAAACAATTTATATAGACTATGGTGAATATATAGATGATATTTAACCTATTACGAAAGATCATATCACTTAAGAATCGTATATTGGTGATTGGTTGGACCGGATCGGATTATCCAAGTCAATCCCTTAGATCGTGGATATTAGATGGGATTGACACTCTATTGATTGAGCTGTCAAGAATCTATATTTACCTTGATTGTTATTAATATAATGTAAACTTATCTTATTATTGTAATAGTGAGATTGAGATAGATCTTCATATGTAAGTAAGTGGTGAAATAAATCTATATAATTGAGAGACTTGTATAGGTAAATGTACAGAGAGAGAATTAAGCACCTAATCTGTTCTTGTGAGGAACCTTATTGTATTATTCAAATTAGAAAAAAAATATAAACTTTGTAAAAATATAAAATAACAGATGAAATAATGAAATGTTATTGGACTATGTATTAGATTTATATTTTGATTATGTTTTGATTAGATTGGGACTATATTTGAATTACATTTGTACTATGTAATTGGCTTAGCTTGATTTTATTTAGATTTTATTTAGATTTTTTTATTTTATATATACTTCAAATCAAGTCAATTGTATTAAAATTATAAATAAATGAATATGGTATACAAATTCAAATATTAGCAATTGGATTCTGATGGTCTTTACTAATTGTTGGTATAATTGTATTATTGATGTTAAAATTGTCGTTATATGTTTAGGAAATACTAGGATTTTCAAATATAAGAACATTTACTGATGGTATTATCACTAACAGTTTAGGGAGATAATTGAAAATGTACTCAATTATACTAATGATTTTTTACCGTCGTTATAGGTATTAAAATACCTACTATTATGGATGGTACTTGTACTAACAACTACTATTTTAGTGTTGTGTAAATTGTCAATATAAACTTTTAGATCTATTTCAACGGTTGCATTTTTTTGTCAAAAAAAAATCTATTAGTGTTACTCCTATCAACTATTACTCTTCGTCGAAATAGCCTTTTTGATAATCGGTATAGACTTTTCAAACTTATATTGATGGATTTTTTGGTTTTGGTGACGATTTTTTGGCGGTCACTATTTGGCAATATGTTTGTAGAGAATACCTCTATATTAAAAATAGATAATATGATTAATTAATTATTTTACATATCAAATTGGTCAGACAAAAAATGTGGATAAATAAGTAGAAGATTTCAAGCAACTCGCACATTTTTTATAAGGTGTCGAGGTAAATCACTACTACATATATCGTGACTCGAACCCATGACAAGAGAATGCAAAAAGAATTCAAACAACTTGCACACTTTTGATACACACACTATGCCTCAAACCCATGACATGAATTGTGAAGCAAACACTATAACCAATAAATCAAATGCTAGAATTCAAGTTCAAGGGTTTACAACAACCATAACTTTGAAATAGTAGTTATTCATAGATTTTATTAACTAACGGTGAAAAATTATCTGATCGATCATTTTTTGACAGAGGCCTATTCTATGATTGTTTCTTACTGGCAATTGATGAGTATAATTTAGGAGCTTATTAGGGAGCTTCCTAGGCTTTGGCTTATCATAGCATAAACGAATCTCCTACAACTGCTTTTGAGTATGACTTGGGTTTTGGTTGCATGCAATCTCAGGATAACCTTTTAAAACATCAAAAACTTCATCTACAAAATTTGGTAGTGTCTTTGTTGTTCTAGGTCAAAATCTAACAACTAGATCAAAATAACAACTAAAACAAATTAGAGATTGTGTTAGGAGGTGAATATAATATGAATATTTTCAAACAATTATTTTTAAGATAGGATATTCATAAAATTCAACCATTAAGATCAACCAAAAAATGAAAATTAGTTCATACTTCATTAATATACTTGTAATAACCTATTTTTTGCTCGGGTCTTAAACAATAAAATAAACGAATATTTACTGTTTTAAATAGTCCATATACAGAGCTCAAAAATTTTAGTCTACCCAGTAGGCCATTTAGAATCAAATACCCAATACCCCTGAACTAGTCCAGTAACCCAAAATTTAGCAGGCCCAATTGACCCAACTTATTTTCAGTTTCAGGAAACCCTAGCTAGGGTTTGCGCCGCAACTACCAAGCCATACCAAGCGACAGAAGAACTAGCGCTGCAATCATCTCAAGAATCGTGCCTCTTCAAATTCCGTCGTTTCAGTTACCCTTCGTCGGGGCCATGATTCCAGGCCCCGAGTTATGCTGTAATCAACGCGCAAATCGATGCCGGTGGTCTACCCTCCTTGAACACCTGCAAAAAATGGAAAGAAAGCGACAGAAACGAAACAAATATGGCAAGAAATAAATCAAAGATTGTAAATGTTTTTGTTTTTGTTTTTCTTTGGCTATAAAAGCCCGAATCAAAAAGGATGTAAACTACGTTTTTGGGGAATACACACACAGATTCAATAAAAAAGTTTATTTTACATATATATACAGAAAAGAGTGCCACAGTCGATCGTGAATATTTTTAAATATGTATATATTGCGAACAATAAAAAAGAAAAAGCATACCATTCTGATTTGCGTCGGAAAAAGAATTTTTTTTTCGGTTTCCGACCATCGTATGTGGCGGTGAAGACAGGGGCGCGTGAGCGCATGCAAATCCCTGGACGGAGGCACAACGGCACTCCGAGACCGGCCCCCAAGTCTTCTTCTAGAGGATTTCTCTTTTTTTTTTTTAAACCGAGTGCAAAAATGATTTTAAAGCTCAAATTTTGGCTTATATAGCCCAAATGAAACGATGTCGTTTTAGTTTAACTCAATAAGCATAAAATGGCATCGTTTCAAGGCTCAGGATCCGCTTGTTGACCCAATTACCTGAGGAGGATCCGCGTGTTTTCGTAAAGTGGGTTAATTGCTCCATTGGTCCTCTCGCCTTTTTAATTTTTATAATTTCATCTTATCTATTTTTTAATTTAGCTTTAATGTTCTAATTTTGTTTCAATTTAATCCTCATAGTGACTTTAAAATTGTATTTGGAGAAATGGTGTCGTTTTGGGATTAGGGCAAATTGCCCAGTGAGTCCCTCGGCTTTAGTCCGTGTTCCAATTTGGCCCAGTTTTCTTTATTTATTTGAAATTAACCTTAAATTCCTTAATTAAATTTAATTTTAATCCTTATATACCTTTAATTTAATTTATTTAAAATACTTTATATATATATATATATATTTTTAATAAACATTAGTTATGTATATAATAATATATTATTTTATTTATATTATTTGTAACATTATATATATAAATTTTATTATATGTTATATATTTTTATTATATCATTTATTTTATTATATTTTTATATGTAAAATATTTGTTACATTATTATTGTTATTATACATATTTCATATTATATTTCATTATATTTATTTAAGTTTTTCATTACATTTATATTATCTATATTATTATCATGCATTATTAAATATTGCATTTTAATTATATATGTATATTTTTTAAATAATTACTCATTTTATTTTATACGTATTAAATATTTTATATATTATCCTATTTTTATATCATTTATATATTAAATGCTAGTCTCATAATATTATTAAGTGTTGTTTGTTTGATATATATATATATATATATATGTTACTACATTATTATTATTTTTATATATTATCACATTTGTTTTGTATATATATTTATATGTCTAATTGTATATCATGCATCATTTTTAAATTAATTATTACTTTGTATGTTCGTATATTTTGCTTATTCATCTTCAATATAGGCTATGTATATCTTAATATGTACGTTGTTATGTAACTAAGATTGGCTATATTTATGTATGTATCTAGTATAGGACCTTTATATTATTGCTATCATATTATTTAAATGTATGTTTTAGCTACCTATTATTGTAATATGCTATCTTACATGTTATAACGTATATATATGTTTCTTCATGCATTAATTAAAAACGAGATTCAAAAGTTTTCAAAAATAAAAGGCTATGCTTGTTATTTGGAAACTTCGAGAAAGGTAGTGCCCTAACTTACTGGGTTGCGACTTTTCTCGTTGAGTTCGAATAGTCAAGCACCCTTCTAAGTTTTTAAGGTTTTCAAAATACGAGCAACTGTCTTGGAACTTCAAAGTGTTGTATCCTAACTTACTGGATATGGTATTTTGTCGTTTTGAGATAGGGATTTTCAAAAAGGGCTAGCTTAGCTTCGAATGTCTTAAAAATATTGCTTCCTAACTTATTGGATGTAATATTTTGATTCACTTGATACAAGTGTACCCTAATTTTCGAAATTAAAATATTCTAAAGAGGATGGCATCTTAAAAAAATTTAAACTTCCGACATTAAAGACATTTGGTAGTCAATTAGGTACCAATTTTTGGGCGTTACGAGGGTGCTAACCCTTCCTCGTTCGTAACCGACTCCCGAACCCGTTCTCTTGATTTCGTAGACCAAAACTAATGATTTTAAAACAAAATGTTTTAGAGGTAATCCAATCACACCTAAGAAGATTGGTGGCAACTCCCCTTTTCGTTTTTCTTAAAGTCGATTCCTATTTTCCAAAACTCGATTTAAAAAAAATGGTTTCGACGGCTTGGCGACTCCACTGGGGACTAATAAGAGAGTCAAGCAATGTAATTGATTATCTTTTGTCTTAATGTCGGAAATTAAAATTTTAAAATTTAATCCTCTTTGCATTACATGTGTTTTTATTATTGCATGTGTTGCTATATTATGATACGCATTGCATTTGCATGACCGTTGTGGTCACACCCTTAAGTGGGAGTGAGAAACTACGCCTTCGTGAGGTTTTCGCCTCCATGCAGGATAGTGGATCACTTTCGGGATACATTCGTACCTATGGTTTCGTGAGATTTTCATCTTCGTGTAGCCATAGGGAAATGTATTCCCCTGAACTGAACTCGATTCAAATGAGTCTATAATGGGTGAGAATCGAGGAATCTGCTGGTTCAGGTACCTCAACTTTAGAACTAAAACCTCATATAGAAAAACCGTAAGAGCTCAACTTAGTTAAAATCATACTTTAGATATTACCCTCACATATTATTCCTAAGTTTATTAATATTATGTGATACTAATTGTTTCCTTTTTTTTCATTGCATGTCATTTCGCATTTAAAAGGTATTAATTCACGGTTAGTTTCTAAGTTAGAAAGTTTTATTATGGAGAATAGACTTCTTGATAGAGTGGAGGGAAACGCTAACGTCCATAGATGGTCAGAGCAAACTCAGCTAGCAAAGGGAGATAGCATAGCTATGGGATATGTGCCGGAGCTGTCAGACTATACTCGTATCAATGTTACACAGAATAATTTACAGGAGCTTAAGGAGATTTGGGATCAGTGGGGCAATGAGACCAAGCAGTCGTTCTATGGAACTTACGAAGATTTGCCTTATTTGTTTGACGTTCAGGTTGATGAGCACTTGTTTCAAGCTCTCGCTCAGTTTTGAAACCTAGCATACAGTTGTTTTACCTTTGGGGAGGTAGATTTAGTGCCTACTGTGGAGGAATACATAGCCTTACTTCGGTGTCCTAGATTTCAGTGTGATAGGATTTATTCTCGAGCTGCTTGTGTCCCAACCTTTAGTAAGAAGTTGATGACCATTACAGGGATGAGCGAGCAGTGGATCATGGCTAGAATTAAGGAAAAGGGTGAGAGTAAGTAAATTCCGTGGGGAGCTTTGAAAGATCTGATCCAGACACATCCAGACGAGGCGAAGAGGGTAGACATTTTTGCCTTAAGCTTATACGGATTGATGGTTTTCCCCAAGGCATTGGGATATGTGGACGAGGCGACCATGGATCTTTTCCATCGACTTAGCAAACGGGTCACTTCTGTTCCTGCGATTTTGGCGGAGACGTTCAGGTCCTTAAATGCGTGTAGAAGGGCCAGTACGGGCAGGTTTGTTGGTTGTGCTCAGTTACTTTTAGCTTGGTTCTACAGTCACTTCCGATTGATAGATAGGGTGGTTTGTCGGGTCTTCTTTGAGGATTACTCCCCGTTGAAGGACATAACAGCTTCAACTAGGAAAGTTGATGTTCCTGAAAAAAATGATAGCGCTACTTCAGAATTTGCAATCAAAGGACGTAGAGTGGAGGGCTCCATGGGTGATTCCTGGTGAGATTCTTTACCGATGCGATAGTTTTGATTGGGTCCCTCTGTTGGGAATTTGGGGTGCCATTGGTTATGCCCCTTTGCTTGTGCTGAGGCAACATGGATTGAGGCAGTTCATACCGGCAACCTACGATTTGGTTCAGAGTGAGTTCATGTATAGAGGAGCTGACTACAAGAGGAAAGTCAGTGAGATCTCTAGTGCTTGGAACAAGACTTGTCGATTAAAGGGAGTAGTTATTAGCCCTGCTATGACTCCGGAGTATGTCGAGTGGAGAGGTAGAAGGATTAATGATAACATCCCTAAGCCAAGCGTGGAAGGAGCTCGATCGATAGAGGAATATTTGCAAGTGACGCCCTCGGAGTTAGAAATTATGAAACAAGAGTTCTAGAGAAAGAACTTGGAGCTCGAGAAGAGGATAGCAAAGCTCAAAGAAGAAAAGATGTACTTGAGCCTAGACGTCAACATTCAAAAGATAGAGGTCGAGAAAGAGAGGAAAGAAAGAATGAAGATTGAGGAAGATCGAGATAATTTAAAGGAGCATTACAAAAGGGCACAAGTATCTTTGAAGAGAGCTAGAATAGGAGGGTCTTCAGATCAGTTACAGAAAGAGGTCCAAGAGGAAAAAGCTAAAGCCGTATATTGGAAGAAGAAGTTGCAAGAGATGCAATCGCGGAATTTAACCTTAGAAAAAGAAAATCAAAGTTTAAAGACTAAAGTAACTGAGCTTGGGCGATCCCTTCATCTGCATCGAAGTCGTGATTCTACGGTTGAGGTAAAGAAATTAAAAGGCAAAGTTGAGGAGTTGGAATCAGCATTGCAGGGTAGTAAGCTCCTAATCGAGCAGCCTGGGGTACGAGAAGATCATTTGAAGGGAGAGCTTCATCAGTCTATAGGACAGGTCAGAGAAAGGGATCACGTCGTTGGAGAGGCCATAGCCCAGATTCGAGAAGTCGCTGAACACGTGCAAAACTTGGAAATACGAGCTGATGTATTGAGTTTGATGTATGAGTCATCGTCGAATATAGGACGAGAGTTAGCCCTTTTATTAGATAGAGTTAAAACTTTGGGCATTAGGGCGAAATCATATTTGTAATCCTCTTATATGTAAAGATATTCTTTTTCTAAATAAAATTTGCTAAATGAGATTGAATCAGAATCGATGTCCTTTTGGCATTCATGCATTTACATCTCATAGCATTTCATCGCATCATTTGCATTCAAAGTTATAGAAGGACCCTAATTAGTTAAAGTTTACTTCTAAAGGTAGAAAAGAAAATCTGGAAATCACACATCCTTACGGAACCCGTACTAAAACTAAGAGTATGGATCAAAGGTTCGAACAATTGCAAAAGGATATGTAAGACCAATTGCAAGAGCAGTTGGCCAAGATGCAGAATGACATGAGGGAGAAAATGCTAGAGGCTCAGAGGAATATGATGGCTGAAATGGCTCAGTTGCTAAGGGCCACTGATAAAGGGAAGGCCCCCATGGCTATCACTGGTGAGGAGGGTGAGGATCATCCTCCGGGTTTTACTCTGCCTCATGTGCCATTGCAAACCGAGGTACCTCCTAGAAGGCCATCTGTACTGTAAGGCCTCAACATGGGCCGGTTGATGCTGGAATCCCCATGAATTTCCCATCTGGGTTGGGAATTAATTTGGGTGATAGCCCAATCAACCCTATCACTCCTGATCTAGATATGATGGAGAAGGAAAGAATGGGAACTGAATCCTCAAAACAGTTAGAGGATCGTTGCAAGTGGTTGGAGGAGAAGTTTAGGGTTTTGGAAGGCGCTGGCAATCATCATAGGATTGATGCCAAAGACTTAAGTTTGGTTAAGTTTGGTCCAAGACTTGGTGCTTCCTCAGAAATTTAAGATGCCAGAGTTTGAAAAGTACAACGGGACTACTTGCCCAGAGGCACACATAATAATGTTTTGTAGGAGAATGACTGGGTATGTGAACAATGATCAACTATTGATCCATTGTTTTCAAGACAGCTTAGTAGGAGCAGCGGCTAGGTGGTACAATCAGTTGAGCCGTGCAAGAATCAATTCATGGAGAGATCTTGCACAAGCCTTCATACAACAGTACAATCATGTGACTGACATGACGCCGGATAGGATCATGCTGCAAAACATGGAGAAAAAGCCTAATGAGAATTTTAGGCAATACGCACAACGATGGAGGGAGGTGGCAATGCAAGTACAACCACCACTGTTAGAAAAGGAGACCACCATGTTGTTTATCAAAACTTTGAAGGCGTCGTTCATCACTCACATGATTGGAAGCACCACGAAAAGTTTCGCGGATATAGTTATGGCAGGAGAGATGATTGAGAACGCCATAAGGGATGGTAAAATTGAGGGGGAAACGGCTAAAAGATCGGCCCCAAGGAGAAAGGACAACGAGGTAAATAACATGAATAGTTTCAACTCGAGGGCAATCACAGTTGGTCAACCCAAAGTAGCCGCGGTCGAGCAACAAAGTACTCAAAGACAGGAATCAGGCACAAGACAGAATTCGAAAAGGATACAATTCACGCCTATCCCTGTGACGTATCGTGAGCTTTATCAAAGCTTATACGATGCACATGCTATTGCTCCATTTCACTTGAAACCGCTATAGCCACCGTACCCCAAATGGTATGATGCAAACGCTAAATGCGAATATCATGCGGGAATTTCGGGGCATTCGATTGAAAACTGCACCGGATTCAAGAAGGCCGTGGAGAGGCTTATCAAGATGGGGGTTGTGAAATTCGACAGTACCCCTAATGCTGAAAATCCGTTACCAGATCATGGCAATCAAGGAGTGAATACCATTGGTGAAACTAGGGAGGGAAGAATCAAGGAAGATGTTGTTAAGGTGAAGACACCCATGAAAGTAATATGGGAGGAGATGGTGAAGAGAGGTATGTTGACCTCTGAAAAAGGTAGAGAAAGAATGGGGAACTATTGTGAATTCCATGAAGAGGTGGGTCATATAATCCAAAATTGTGAAGAGTTCAAGGCCATGGTGCAAGGCTTTATGGTTAACAAAGAGCTACAGATTTTTAAGGGTAGTTCTTGCAAAGGACAAATATGTGTGCTGGAAAATGAACGACAAGGAACCAGCCGACCAAGAATTATTATTTTCTTGCTAGGGAATAATGAAGTACGGGCGCAAACCGGGCCCAAGGTCGTCATCCATAAACCCACTCCTTTTCCTTAAAATGATGACAACAGGGTGCCATGGAGCTATGACTGCAGTGTAACAGTACCTGAGGGGGAGAGTATAGCTAGTGCATTTAGGGGCACACAAAATGAAGGTTCCCATACACGAAGTGGGAAACATTATGATGTAGGGGGCATCAGAGTGGAGCCCACGAAAACGAAGGATGTTGACATTGAGAAGAAGAAAGAGGTTGAAGTGCCTGTCAAGGAGCCGGTAAAGGAGGAGGAGGCTAAGGAGTTTCTAAAACTCCTTAAGCATAGCGAGTATAGTGTGGTCGAGCAGTTGCGTAGGCAGCAAGCGCGTATATCAGTATTAGCCCTACTTCTGAGTTCTAAGGTGCATCGGGATGCATTGTTGAAGGTACTTAACGAAACATATGTCACCCACGACATATCCATTAACAAGTTGGACCGGTTGGTGAATAACATCAGTGCTGACAATTTCATCTACTTCAATGATGATGAAATTCCACCTGGGGGCATAGGGTCAACCAAGGCCTTGCACATCACTACTCGGTGCAAGGGATACACGCTTCTAAGTGTACTCGTTGATAACGGGTCGACTTTGAGCGTCCTTCTATTATCCACATTGAACAGATTACCCATTGACAGTTCGCATATGAAAACATGTCACAATGTGGTAAGAGCCTTCGATGGAACCGAAAGGAAAGTGATGAGACGAATTGACATCCCTTTGGAAATTAGGCCAAATACATATGAAGTTGATTTCTTGGTGATGGATATCAAGCCCTTCTATAATTGTTTATTGGGGAGACCATGGATACACTCGGCAGGAGCGGTGCCCTCCTCATTACACCAAAAATTGAAGTTAGTGACAGATGGACGGTTAATAACCATCAATGCGGAGGAGGACATTATAGCAGCAGTCACTAGCAAGGCCCCTTATGTCGAGGCGAATGAAGAGGCTATTGAGTGTTCTTTCCACTCTTTAGAAATCATCAATGCAACATTCATTTTGGAAGGAAGTGAGGTGCCGGTACCCAAAATGTCTAGAGCCACAAGGATGGCCCTGCAAATGATGATGGGGAAGGGAGCATTGCCAGGAAAAGGACTAGGAAGACAGTTGCAAGGAAGGGTTCAAATCCCAAAACTGATTGAGAAGAAAGATTGCTTTGGTTTGGGCTTCAAGCCAGACCATAAGCACAAGAGGCAAGAGATTGAGAAGCGCCAAGCGAGAAGAAAGGCGCGTTTGAACGGAGGAGAAATGGAGTGGGAACCGATGACATTCCCACTTATATCCAAATCCTTTAAGTCAGGAGGGTTACTGGTAGAAGAAAGTCATCAAATTAATGCTGTATACAATGAGGCATTGGAGTAAAGAAGCCTCGAGGGCATTCGCCCTTACGAACCGAGGAGCTCTCTAAACAATTGGACTGCGGAGGACCTTCCTGTAGTCTTTAGGAATTTTTCAGAGTAATTCTCGAAACATGTCTGTTACTCTAGAGCCTAGGAGTAGTAAGATTACGTTTGTGAAAAAGGCTTATGATCATCTATTATTATTTTAATAAAACATAATTTTATTATCAATTTGGACGAATATGGTTTCTTTTTATCAATTCATATTTCGTTAAACTCTTGCAATTCTCATTCTTTCATTCATAGCACATAAATAACCATTCTTAGATTCATTCATTCTTTGTATATTCTTTCATACCCCCATAGGTCCCTAAATATCAATGATATGAGCACTGATATTGCAACTCCCGATTTCTCTTGCGAGCAAGACGTGTTTAGAGGAATCTCAGGATTTTGATGATGTTCAAGATTGTGATGTGTCTCCTGATCTGTTAAGAATGGTAAAACAGGAGGAAAAATGAATTATGCTGCATGAGAAAGAGGCAATAGAAAATGTAGCCCTAGAGGAAGGGAAAGAGTTGAAAATTGGAACACTAATTACCGAGGACACAAGGCATAGTCTGGTTGAGTTGCTTCGAGAGTTCAAGGATATCTTTGCATGGTCATATTAGGATATGCCCGGATTGAGTACTGACATTGTAGTACATCGTCTTCTAATAAGACAGGATTGCAAACCAGTCCAACAGAAGTTGCGGAGAATGCGACCGGACATTGTTCTGAAAATAAAATATGAGGTTAAGAAGCAGTTCGATGTAGGATTCTTACAAGAGGTCAAGTACTCCGAATGGGTAGCCAATATCGTGCCGGTCCCTAAGAAGGATGGAAAGGTACTAATGTGCATTGATTACAGAGATCTGAATAAAGCTAGCCCAAAAGACAACTTTCCTTTGCCGCACATCGACACTTTGGTAGACAACACGGCGAGACATTTGTTGTTTTCCTTTATGGATGGTTTCTCGGGGTACAATCAGATAAAGATGCATCTAGAGGACATGGATAAAACCACCTTCATAACCTTGTGGGGCACCTTCTGCTACAAAGTAATGCCGTTTGGATTGAAAAACGCAGGGGCAACCTACCAGCGGGCCATGGTGAACTTGTTCCACGACATGATGCATAGGGACATTGAAGTGTATGTTGATGACATGATTGCTAAGTCCCGAACAGAGAAAGAGCATATTGAAGTTTTGAGAAGACTATTCTTGAGGTTGAGGAAGTTTCAGTTGAGGCTCAATCCAGCAAAGTGCACCTTCGGAGCTAGATCGGGAAAGCTATTGGGTTTCGTAGTCAGTGAAAAGGGAATAGAAGTTGATTCAGACAAAGTCAGAGCAATACGAGAATTGCCTCCACCAGAAACTCAAAAAGAAGTTTGAGGATTCCTAGGAAGGTTGAATTACATCGCTCGGTTTATTTCATAACTAACCGAGAAATGTGATCCTATCTTTCGCCTCCTCAGAAAGCACAATCAAAGTACTTGGGATGAGGAACGCCAGAATGCTTTTGAAAAGGTCAAGCAGTATTTGTTGAATGCTCCGGCATTATCTCCACCTAGCCCAGATAAATCGTTAATACTATACTTGTCAGTGTTCAGTAATTCTATGGGATGTGTGCTTGGTCAGCATGACGAGTCAGGGAAAAAGGAGAAGGCGATTTATTATCTCAGTAAGAAATTCACTAACTGTGAAATGAGATATCCGCCAATTGAAAAGTTGTACTGTGCGTTGATTTGGACAACTCGGAGATTAAGACAGTACATGTTGTACCATACCACTTGGCTCATCTCAAAGCTTGATCCATTGAAATACATGATGGAGTCAACGGCTCTAAATGGGAGAATGGCGAGATGGCAAATTTTGCTTTCAAAGTTTGATATAGTCTACATAAGTCAGAAAGCTATAAAAGGAAGTACGGTAGCAGACTTCTTGGCCAGTAGGGCTCTAGAGGATTATGAGCCATTGAACTTTGACTTTCCAAATGAGAAGTTAATGTGTATAGCAATGACCGAAGATTCTCCTTGGAAGCTAAATTTTGATGGGGCTTCTAATGCAGTCGGAAATAGAATTGGGGCAGTCTTGGTATCCCCGAATGGCGATCATTACCTGTTCACATGCAAGTTGGACTTTGATTGCACGAACAATATGGCTGAGTATGAAGCATGCATCATGGGACTTCAAGCAGCTATAGAGCGAGGTATAAAAACCCTAGAAGTATATGGAGATTCTGCATTGGTAATTTATCAGCTTAGAGGTGAATGGGAGACAAGGGACCTTAAATTGATCAATTATCGAAAGGTAGTTTTGGGTTACTTGAGGAGTTCGATGACATCACCTTCAATTATCTCTCACGAGACGAAAATTAGATGGTAGATGCTTTAGCAACCTTGGCCTCAATGATTAAGGCGAATAAAGAGGAAGAGATGAGACCAATTCAAATGAGTGTCTACGAGGCTCCAGCTCATTGTTGTAACATTGAGAAGGAAGAAAAGGATGATAACCCTTGGTATCAAGATATATTACGATATGTGAGAAATCGTAAATACCCTGAATAGGCCAATGAAAATGACAAACGAACTTTGAGAAGGTTAGCTTGTGACTATGTCTTGGACGGGGATATACTGTACAAGAGAAGGAAAGACCAAGTACTTCTGAGATGTGTCGATGCTGTGGAAGCTAAGCTAATTTTAGAAGAAGTTCATGAAGGTGTATGTAGGACGCATGCAAATAGGTTCACAATGGCAAGGCAAATTATAAGGTTTGGCTATTATTGGGCCACTATGGAAGGGGACTGTATCGACTATGCCAAGAAATGCCATAAGTGTCAGATTTAGGGGGACAAAATTCATATACCACCTTCACCTTTGCATGTTATGAC
Source organism: Gossypium longicalyx (assembly GCA_025698465.1). NCBI lineage: Eukaryota > Viridiplantae > Streptophyta > Magnoliopsida > Malvales > Malvaceae > Gossypium > Gossypium longicalyx. The sequence goes on along the minus strand of CM047004.1, from coordinate 67,250,547 downwards.
TTCTCCATGGCCCTTCTCCATGTGGGGCATAGATGTTATTGGGCCAATATCACCAAAAGCATCAAATGGACATCGATTTATCTTCGTGGTAATTGACTACTTTACAAAATGGGTAGAGGCCGCTTCTTATGTGAATGTTACTAAGTCAGCTGTGAGTCGATTCTTGAAGAAGGAGATCATTTGTCGGTATGGAATGCCTGAGAAGATCATATCCAACAATGCATTGAACTTGAACAACAAAACGATAGCAGAGGTTTGCGACCAGTTCAAGATCAAGCATCACAATTCTTCTCCCTATCGCCCAAAAATGAATAGGGCACTGGAAGCCGCCAATAAGAACATTAAGAAAATAGTGGGAAAGATGACTGAGACTTATAGAGATTGGCATGAGAAGTTATCGTTTGCACTCCTGGCCTATCGAACATCTGTCAGAACCTCTACTGGGGCAACCCCATTCTCGTTAGTTTATGGGATGGAAGCAGTGTTACCTATTGAAGTAGAAATACCTTCTCTTCGAATCTTGACGGAGATAAGGTTAGATGAAGCTGAATGGGTTCAATCCCGATATGACTAGTTGAACTTGATTGAGGAAAAGAGGCTAAAAGCCATTCGACATGGTCAGATGTATCAGAAGCGAATGATGCGAGCTTATGACAAGAAAGTTCGATCAAGAGAGTTTCACGAGGGAGACCTTGTACTAAAAAAGATCCTTCCTATTCAAAAAGACGTTAGGGGGAAATGGATGCCGAATTGGGAGGGGCCATATATCGTGAAGAAAGCTTTCTCTGGCGGTGCATTGATCTTAACGGAAATAGATGGGAAAAGCTTACCCAACCCAGTGAACTCAAACTCAATTAAAAAACACTTTGTCTAAAAGAGAAGAGAATCCAAGGTGAAAACCCGCAAAGGGTGCTTTGAGGTTTCAAAAATAAAAAAAAAAAGAAAAAGAGAGAAAAATGGAGAGGCCAAGGTGAAAACCCGCAAAGGGCGCCTTGTGACCAAAGAGGTTTTGAGTTGAAAACCCGAAAGGGCGACTCAAATTTTGAAGCATCCGGTAATCTTGCTCAACAAAGAACAAAGAACGTTGCATACTGGGGCATCGACAGAGTACTTTGAATCTTCTAAATACATGCCTTCATAAAGTTGATGTATAAGCGCTCAAGCGGCGATATCTAGGACATCTAACTTTTGGCCTGTTTGCTATCTTTAGATTTTTTTTCTTCTCAAAGATAGGCTATCAGATTAATTTCCTTTGTATCTTTTTTGATAATTCATTCAAATCCAATTATTCTTAAAGATTTATTCATATTCCATTATTCTTTAAGTATGTTGCATTGAAATAATGATAGATGAACTAAATATGTTCACAAATGAAGTTTTGCGCATTACTCTGGAATTTCCAGATAATACAAGAAACTAAAACAGGCAATTGTTCGAGAAATTCACATAAGTAAGGAATGAAGGAACTCGAGGAATTTCTTTCTTCCAGTCCAAAAGGAAATGGACAAAACCAACGATTCAATTCTAAGGAAAGATTATCTTACAGACATCCTCAGTGGATCGTAGCATTTGAGGAGGGGTACAGGCCTACAGGCTGAGCAAGAATAATACTTTGAGAAAAGAAAAGACAAATGAAGGAATGAGTGGTGATGTCTAGGATGGGGGTCATGTTCATAACATTTTGCAGCATAATATGTCTAATTAGGAGCATTTGACTCATTTCAATCATGGCACCCTAATCATTAGGCATAGGCACATACACATTCTACAGGTTATGTCCTCTAGGGGACAATGAAGATCGAAGATTTCAACATGGCATCCTCAAGGCTTATAGGGAACAAGTTGAAGATAGCGAGATCTTATTTCTCCAGATTCGACGAGAGCAGATCAAAAAATAGTAGATCTTATCTCTCTGTATTCGATGGGGAGCAGATCAAAGACATAGCAGATCTGACCATCATCGGGGCAGATCCAAGATGACAGATCTTATCTCTCTGTAATGGACGGGGAGCAGATCCAAGATGACAGATCTTATCTCTCTCAGATTCGACGAGGAGCAGTCAAAGACATAGCAGATCGACCTTCATCGAGGCGCGATCCAAGATGGCGGATCTTATCTCTCTGTAATGGATGGGGAGTAGATCCAAGATGACAGATCTTATCTCTCTGTATTCGATGGGGAGCAGATCGAAGACGTAGCAGATTTGACCTTCATTGAGGCAGATCTAAGATGATTTGGCATTCTTGTAATTACAAGGAGCAAATCGAAGACATAGCAGATCTGACTTTCAGATGTTCTCACATCAAAACAGATCCAAGATAACAGATCTAGCGTCTCCATATTCGACGGAGAGCAGACACATAGCAGATCTAACCTTCAGATGTTTATACTGAAGCAGATCCAAGATGATTTGGCATCCTTGTGTTTACAAGGAACAAATCGAAGACATAGCAGATTTGGCTTTCACGTGTTTACGCTGAAGCAAATCTAAGATGATTTGGCATCTCTGTATTGTCAGGGAACAAATCGAAGAAGCAGATTTGGCGTCTCTGTGTTCGACGGAGAGCAGATCGAAGATATCAACGTGATAGTCATGAGTTTACAAGGAGCAGATTGAGGAACCCTGATCTGATAAAGCCGGGCAAATTTGGTCTTTCTATAAGTCTTTGCTCTATTCCTGTTACACAGCAATGAGCAAAGAGGGGCAGCTGTAATAACCTAAATTTGCCCGGGTCTTAAACAATAAAATAAACGAATATTTACTGTTTTAAATAGTCTATATACAGAGCCCAAAAATTTTAGTCTACCCAGTAGCCCATTTACAATCAAATACCCAATACCCCTGAACTAGTCCAGTAACCCAAAATTTAGCAGGCCCAATTGACCCAACTTATTTTCAGTTTCGAGAAACCCTAGCTAGGGTTTGCGCCGCAACTCCCAAGCCATACCAAGCGACAGAAGAACTAGCGCCGCAATCAGCTCAAGAATCGTGCCTCTTCAAATCCCGTCGTTTCAGTTACCCTTCGTCGGGGCTGTGATTCCAGGCCCCGTGTTATGCCGTAATCAACATGCAAATCGACGCCGGTGGTCTACCCTCCTTGAACACCTGCAAAAAATGGAAAGAAAGCGACAGAAACGAAACAAATATGGCAGGAAATAAATCAAAGATTGTAAATATTTTTCTTTTTCTTTGGCTATAAAAGCCCGAATCGAAAAGGATGTAAACTACGTTTTTGGGGAATACACACACTGATTCAATAAAAAAATTTATTTTTACATATATATACAGAAAAGAGTGCCACAGTCGATCGAGATACATAAAGGTGAATATTTTTAAATATGTATATATTGCGAACAATAAAAAAGAAAAAGCGTACCATTCTGATTCGCGTCGAAAAAAGAATTTTTTTTCTGTTTTCGACCACCGTATGTGGCAGTGAAGACAGGGGCGCATGAGCGCGTGCAAATCCCTGGACGGAGGCACAACGGCACTCCGAGACCAACCCCCAAGTCTTCTTCCAGAGGATTTCTCTTGTTTTTTTTTTTAAACCGAGTGCAAAAATGATTTTAAAGCTCAAAATTTGGCTTATATAGCCCAAATGAAACGATGTCGTTTTAGTTTAACTCAATAAGCATAAAACGGCGTCGTTTCAAGGCTCAGGATCCGCGTGTTGACCCAATTACGCGGGGAGGATCCGCGTGTTTTCGTAAAGTGGGTTAATTGCTCCATTGGTCCTCTCGCCTTTTTAAGTTTTATAATTTCATCTTATCTATTTTTTAATTTAGCTTTAATGTTCTAATTTTGTTTCAATTTAATCCTCATAGTGGCTTTAAAATTGTATTTGGAGAAACGGTGTCGTTTTGGGATTAGGGCAAATTGCCCAGTGAGTCCCTCGACTTTAGTCCGTGTTCCAATTTGACCCATTTTTCTTTATTTATTTGAAATTAACCCTAAATTCCTTAATTAAATTTAATTTTAATCCTTATATACCTTTAATTTAATTTATTTAAAATACTTTATATATATATTTTTAATAAACATTAGTTATGTATATAATAATATATTATTTTATTTATATTATTTGTAACATTATATATAAATTTTATTATATGTTATATATTTTTATTATATTATTTATTTTATTATATTTTTATATGTAAAATATTTGTTACATTATTATTGTTATTATACATATTTCATATTATATTTCATTATATTTATTTAAGTTTTTCATTACATTTATATTATCTATATTATTATCATGCATTATTAAATATTACATTTTAATTATATATGTATATTTTTAAATAATTACTCATTTTATTTTATACGTATTAAATATTTTATATATTATCCTATTTTTATATCATTTATATATTAAATGCTAGTCTCATAATATTATTAAGTGTTGTTTGTTTGATATATATATATATATATATATATATATGTTACTACATTATTATTATTTTTATATATTATCACATTTGTTTTGTATATATATTTATATGTCTAATTGTATATCATGCATCATTTTTAAATTAATTATTACTTTGTATGTTCGTATATTTTGCTTATTCATCTTCAATATATGCTATGTATATCTTAATATGTATGTTGTTATGTAACTAAGATTGGCTATATTTATGTATGTATCTAGTATAGGACCTTTATATTATTGCTATCATATTATTTAAATGTATGTTTTAGCTACCTATTATTGTAATATGATATCTTACATGTTATAACGTATATATATGTTTCTTCATGCATTAATTAAAAACGAGATTCAAAAGTTTTCAAAAATAAAAGGCTATGCTTGGTATTTGGAAACTTCGAGAAAGGTAGTGCCCTAACTTACTGGGTTGCGACTTTTCTCGTTGAGTTCGAATAGTCAAGCACCCTTCTAAGTTTTTAAGGTTTTCAAAATACGAGCAACTGTCTTGGAACTTCAAAGCGTTGTATCCTAACTTACTGGATATGGTGTTTTGTCGTTTTGAGATAGGGATTTTCAAAAAGGGCTAGCTTAGCTTCGAATGTCTTAAAAATATTGCTTCCTAACTTATTGGATGTAATATTTTGATTCATTTGATACAAGTGAACCCTAATTTTCAAAATTAAAATATTCTAAAGAGAATGGCATCTTAAAAAAATTTAAACTTCCGACATTAAAGACATTTGATAGTCAATTAGGTACCAATTTTTGGGCGTTACGAGGGTGCTAACCCTTCCTCGTTCGTAACCGACTCCCGAACCCGTTCTCTTGATTTCGTAGACCAAAACTAATGATTTTAAAACAAAATGTTTTAGAGGTAATCCAATCACACCTAAGAAGATTGGTGGCGACTCCCGTTTTCGTTTTTCTTAAAGTCGATTCCTATTTTCCAAAACTCAATTTAAAAAAAATGGTTTCAACAGCTTGACGACTCCACTGGGGACTAATAAGAGAGTCAAGCCATGTAATTGATTATCTTTTGTCTTAAGTTGAGTTGTGAGTTAATGTTTTGAAAAATAAATAAAAGGGAAATAAATTAAATAATTTTTATTTTTTAAAAATTGAAAAAATGTTTAATAAACATAAATAAAAAATTATTTTCATTAATGGAATCATATTTAGTATCCTTTTTCTATAAAAAATCATTTTGAAAATTTTCAACTAAACATTTTTCTTTAATGTTTTCTATTTTCCAATAAAAAAAATGAAAATAGCTTATGTTTCCTTAAACTAAATAGTGGTTTTTGAAAATATTTTTTATTTTTATTTCCAGAAAAGAGTTTTCATTTTTTATTTTTTAAAAATAGTAAAACACATTTCATAAATAAAAAATCAAAATTTATTTTCAATAACGAAAAGATGTTTAGTAACTACTTTTTATAATAAAAACATAAGAAATAAAATAAAAGAATTTTACATGGATTCAAATTAGGGTATTGTTAAACTAACTTTATTTCATAAATTATTTTGATATAAAAAATAAAAATATTTTGAAATAAAAATTGCTTTTGAATAAAGAAATTATTAAGCTCAAAGCATAAAAATCATTTTAAGACTTTCAAAAGTCTTAGAAAATGTTTTGAACATTTAGTATATTTTGGACAAAGTTCAAAAACAATTTTAAACTCTTAGACTTGATTGAAACAATTTTAAATCAATTGAAAAACTACTCCCTACAAGAAGTATCAATAATTTTCAAAAAGTATCGATACCAAAACTGCTCTCTGACTTGAATAAAAAATTGAACAAAACCAATAAGTATCGATACTTTTTAAAATATATCAAAACCTTTTGAATTTTATTAATACCAAAATTTTATATCGATACTATTTTTGTATTACGTTTTATGATCTTTCAAAAATTAACAAAAAGTATCGATACCCATTAAAAATATACATTCGATAAAGAAAATGGAAGGAATTGGGAGAAATTTGATTTTCAAACTAGATTTCTCCAAGGCGTACGATTGCGTTCGTTGGGATTTTTTAGAATTAGTGTTATGAATGATGGGGTTTGGGGATCGATGGATTGGATGGTTGATGGAGTGTGTTTCTACAGCAAGAGTTGTTGTCCTTGTAAATGGATCATTTACAAATGAATTTAATTTTGGCAGAGGGTTGCGTCAAGGAGATCCTATATCACCTTTCCTTTTTATTCTAGTAACGGAGGTCATTCACTTGTTGCTAGAAAAAGCAGAGATGTTGGGGCTTATTGTAGGTGTTCAAGGTGTTATTCCGGAACAAATGATTTCGCATTTACAATTTTCGGATGATATGATATTATTTTTAAAGGCTGAGGAAAGGGTGGTGGAAAATATGAAACCTATTCTTCGTTGTTTTCAGATGTTTTTAGGTTTGAGTATAAACTTCAAAAAATCATGCATTGTGGGGTTTGGTGTGAATGAGGAATTTCTATATCATATGGCAGCTTTATGCAAATGCAAGATAGGGTTGCTACCTATCTGTTATTTGGGTATACCGTTAGGAGCGAATCCAAGGAGAGTTGCTACTTGAGAGGTTGTGGTTGAGAGATTTAGAAAGAAATTGTCGGGTTGGAAGTGTAGAGCAATGTTGTGGGCTGCTAGGATTGTATTGATAAATATAGTGTTATCGACTTTGCCCATTTACTTAATGTCACTTTTCCAAGCACCGAAGTTTGTTATTAAAAAAATAGATAAAATAAGGAGAAGCTTCCAGTGGGGTAGCTTTGATGGAAAACGGAAAATGGCAAAAGTTAGTTGGAAACAGATTGGCAGGCCAACTGAAAAAGGTGGAGCCGGAGTGGTTAATCTTGTGATAAAGAACAAAGCCCTGTTAGCAAAATGGAGATGGCGTATTGCAATTGATAGAAAGGCAATGTGGAGAAAAGTGATTTTAGCTAAGTATGGCTCAAATGTGAAACAATGGCGATTTAGTGCAAGCAAACTGAAAGAAATGTCGACAGTTTGGAGAGGGATAGTGGAGAATTCGTTGGATGTTAAAGTGGCTACTTGGATGGGAGATAAAGATTTTAGTTGGAAGATAGGGAATCGAAAGGCCACGTTGTTTTGGGTGGATAAATGGAGTGGTAATGATACTTTAAAACAAGACTTTCCTAGACTTTTTCGTTTAGCTAAAATAAAAAACGGTTTGGTTCTTGATTACTCGTTCAATAATGATTTTTGTAATGTTAAATGGGAAGAGTTCTTTGTACGTCCTCTGTTGGATCGGGAATTGGAGATTCTTGGTCATCTCATTGAAAGGGAGAGTTGCGAGGTCTTGGTTCCGAAGGTGAAGGATCAACTATTATGGGCGCACGATGTTAAAGGTGAGTTCTCGGTGAAGCAATTATCTAAACTACTACTTGAGGGCGACGGGGATGATTCCATTTTTACCTTTGATAGAATATGGAAATTAAAAGTCCCTCCTAGAGTGCGTAACTTTCTTTGGTTGCTAGCTATAGACAGAGTTCCTACGAAGGATTTCTTAATAAAGAGAGGGGTGAAAATACAAGCCATATTTAATGTGTGTCCTTGGTGTAATAGGAAGCTGAAGAGGGCGAACCATTTGTTTTTTAAATGTAATTATATTGCTTGATTTTGGTAGAGGATTTTTAATTGGTGGGACGTTGGATGGAAAGTGGTGAAAAACTTCGAAGAATTTTATTTGTCATGCTTCAAAGTGAAGTTTGTTGGTTCTTGCAAGAGTTTGTGGCTGATTGCAATTGCGGTGTCTTGTTGGTCTATTTGGCTTGCAAGGAATGAGATAGTGTTTGAAAATAAAGTGTTGTCAATGGCTACGCTGATCTTTCATTCCAAGATGAGGGATTATTATAGGTAAGAGCTGCTTTCGACGAGTGTATGATTCAAGAGAGATTATGGTGGTTTTGTCCGTATAAGTGCAGTCTATCTAAATCTGGTTCAAGAGGTTGGTGTTATCCTCCACATGGGCGGCTGAAATTTAACGTTAGTGGAACTGCTTCTGAAGGTGCTTCTGGCTGTAGAGGCGTGATGAGGGATGAGGAAGGTAGTGTTAGAGCATTATTCTCGGGTCCTTGTGACGCTTGTGATGCTAATACAATTGAACTAGGAGCAATCATTACAGCGTTGGACATTTTTATTGAGATAGATTGGAAGGGAGGTTCACTAATTGTCGAAATGGGCTTGAGGGTGGTTTATAACTGGATTTTGGACAAAAAAAGGAGACCATGGTCGAAACAAGCTACATTTACGGACTTAGAAAGGAGGATTGCTTGTGTTGGAAAGATATCGTTTTCAATAGCTAATCTAAACGATAATGAAATGGCAAAAACACTAGCAACTGCTGGAATGAGTAGGCCATGTTTGTTTAAGGCTTGGTGGTGAGTTGGGTCTATTTTTTAGAATGTTTGAGAATATGGGTTTGCTGTTGTATGAGTCTATATGATGTTTCAATGTTTGGTTGTTGTTTCTTTTGATTAGAGAGATACTTTTTTAGAGGATTTTGGTTTGTTTGTTGTTTGGATGGGCTCTGTTTTGTGAGTGATTTTTGATATTCAGGGTTGTTTGATTGATTGGGGGTAGGTGTGTTTTTGTATGTGACTTACTGCATTGTTTTACCATTATTGAGCAAAAATATATATATAGTTACCTTTTTATCAGATATCGATAAATCATCATTGATATCATTGGAAACTAATTTTAATGATTATTAAATCAGACATTAAATTATACTAGTACCGATACTCGTAGAGAAAGTATCGATACTTTTTATTGCAAGTGAATTTAATGATATGATTTTTTCATCCGCAACGATTTTATTTATTTTCTCAACAACCACATGATTGTAAATGAATTAAAAGGTATAAATATTAGCTTCTAAAAGTTTTACAATAACAAAAAAAGAATATTCAAACGAAATCATCAATCAAACAACTTTGTACAAAATATTTTCATACTTTTCTTTTGTACACTTCAGAGCTTTATTTCTATTCTCTTACTCAAGTATTTCTCATTGTAATTGAGTTTAATTCGCAATCAAATTTAACATGATTGGTGGTTGGGAGATGCCCGCTAATTCATACTCTTTTAGATGGGGCTGTTGGGCTTAATCTACTTGATATGGTGTCGTCGATTATAGGGCAGGATGGTACTTGGAACTTGAGTGTTTGGAGGCTTGGGCTGCCTGATTCAGTTAAGCAAGCCATTGAAGCAGTTCTGTTGCAGTATTTTGTGAATGGGGATACATAGGATTTTTGCTATTGTTGCTCGGGTAAGTTCTTTGTAAAGTCAGCATATTCATTGCTCGCAAGGGGGATCTTCTTATCGTCTATCGAACGATGGGTGGATATGGAAGCTCCTTTCCCGGAGCGAATTCGTTCCTTATTTGGTTGGCTTTGTTGGATTGACTTAACTCAAACCAGATACGAAATTTCGGGAATATCACCGATGATGCTTCGTGTTCGGGATGTGGATTTACAATGGAGTCTATGGAGCATATTTTATGTGAATGTCGTTTTGCAAAAGAGATATGAATAGCAATGCGTGTAGAAACTTTGCAGCTTGATTTTTAGACCACCCCATTTCTAGTGTGGCTGGAAGGTAACAGCCGGTCTATGGAGCCGTTGGGTTTTCTCTTACCATGGGGCTTGGTTTTCGAAGTTATTTTATGGCGTTTATGGAAATGTTGAAATAAAAGAAATTTACAGGCTGTGCTTGATTCACCGTAGCAGGTACATTTGATTGCAAGGAAATTTGCTTAGGATATTTTTGGGCGTGGCAGACTGTTATTCCGAGGGTTCACCGTGAACCTAAATAGATAGCTTGGAAACGTCCCCCATTGGATTATTGTATTCTTAATACGGATAGTGCGGTGCGGACTGGTAGGCGACCTTCGAAATGGGATGGGTGAGTGGTTGCATGGATTCATGATGAAGATAGGAGTAACGGACAACCTACAAGTTGAACTTTGGGGAGTTCGGGAAGGCTTTCGGATGGCTAAGGGCTGGATGTTACTAGTTTAATTTTGGAACTTGATGTGCTTTGGGTGGTCAATCTTTTATCTCGACCTTTTGAAGCTTCTCATCCGTTGGGCACTTTCGTTGAAGATTGCTTGCTATTGATCCGAAAAGGTTGGGTGATGAAAGTCTGACATATTCTTCGGGAGGGCAACCGCTATGCTGACCACCTTGCATGTTTGGCCAGGACATGGCGGAGGGTTGTGTTTTCTTATCGGCATCGCCGAACAGCTTGCAAACGTTTTTGCATGCTGATATGCAGGGCCAAGGTAGGATGTGTTTATAGTCTCATTGTTTCATCATACTATACCAACAAAATATTCTAACTAGTGTTTATCTTTCTATATTTGGTTACGGGATCTAATAATTATAATACGAGCATGCAAAATGTAAACACTTGTTTATTAAAAATAGATAATACAATTACTAATCTATTTTAAAGACTTAAAAGTTGGAGGGTTTACAACAAGATAATACAATTACTTATTTATTTCAAACATCAAATTGGCGGGACAAGAAGACTTAAAGTTGGGCTTTTCAACAACTATATTTATTTGGAGTAGTAATTATTCAAAATTTTATAAGAGCACTAGGGGAAAAATATTGTATCACTCAAGCTTTTACAGGGCCCTATTATTCTACCCTTGCTTACTCGCAATATATTAGTACAATTTATGAGCGTGTGAGGGGCTTGTCCGGGATTTGGCCTATCATAACATAAACGAATTTCCCACAATTGTTTTTGAGTGTGACTTGAGTTTCGATTGCAAGCAATCTGAGGATATGCTTTTAAAACATAAAAAATTTCATCTGCAACTTGCTTCACCGTCCAATTTGTCCGACGTCCAAATCTCACAACTACATCAAAACAACAATAAAAAGCAAATTAGAGACAAGATGTGCTACGGTAATACCGATATAAAAAAATCAATTTAATTCAATATATGAGCTAACAACAAAGTATAATCGAGATATTACTTGTTTTTATACCAAGCCTGAGTTTTAAGGCAGACTTGAAGTATGTAAGAGGATCGTCAGGGTAATCAGAACAAGTTCCATGCTTTTTCCATTCATATTCCCAAAATTGGTAGTTTGCAGTCAAGTTAAGACCATCAGCCAAGTTTGGCCATATTGATGTTAAATATACTTCAATTGAACGCAATTTAATCTTTTAAACAACAAAAGAATTTATTAGAGAACTGAAAAACTCATTCATTCCAATAAACGAAATTAAATTGATGATGAACTTACCCGGAGATCTGTGGGAGGAGTGGGTGTCTTTGGGGTACAAGGATTAGTTTTATTGTAAGGAGGTATTGGTTCGTCATTGCTATCTTGCGGCCATATACCGTGAATTGTGAAGTCGGAAGGAATAGGAGGTTTGCAACTTAACGTTCCATTACATGCAGCAGGCGGCCATTGGAGACTAAGTTTGTAGAAACTTATTGTGGGTGGCGGAGCTGACGCCTTGAATTGATAGTGGATGAGTGTAGATATGTTCAAGCTAGAGAGTTGTGAATATAATCGGAAGCAAGTTGAGAGACAAACCACGACGGCAGCCAATAATAAATATTTCGATATCGACCACATTGTAACACAAGGGAAGATTTCTATAAAGTTGTCTATTCCATTATTCAAGGGGTCGATCTTTATATAACACTAGTATGCAAGTAGGACGACATACACGTACGATCATTTTTTTTAATTCATCTAACTAGCTTCTTGTTGTCTTTTTCCTTTCCTTATCTAACTCCTTTTTGTCTTTTTTCTTTTTAACCACTTTTTTTAATTTATATTTTTAATTAATTTCTCATTGGTGACAACTTGCAATTAGGAAAAATATTGTTGAATTCATCCTTATGAATATTAACTTTTACTTGGTACGCGAAAAATTAATAATTATAATGTGGTATTAAATTTTATATTATTGATACATAAAAACAGTTGAGATTTGGTTGCTACCACCCATTTTCACTCTCTTTAAGAAAAGATAAAATAAATTTGAAAAAGTCATTATATGTATTAAATATCCTAATTTATTTGTAATCCATGTAATATTCAGAAACACAAATCTAAATAATGATAAATTTATTTTGATTAAAAAATAATAATAAATTTAAGATGATGATTTGATAAAATATAAAATTTTAAATATACTTTATACACATGTCATTATCGACAAATTATTTTAATTAAGATGATGATTTAAATTATCTGTAATTTTTTTAGTGAAATCTAAATCTTCAACTATTTATCATCTACGTTACATCTTATTATTAATCTAATCTATTTTAAATGATATTTTTTTCTAATGTTGGGGTCAACTAAAACATAAATTTAATAAGTTTATTTTTAGTTAAAAATATAAATTCAAATAAATTTTAAATTCAAAGTCACATAATTAACTAGTAGTAAATGTACAAAAATAAAAACATAATGATGTAATGCAAATTTATAATTAATTATATATATTAACACAAATCTGGTAATATTTAGTCCTAGAATAGTTAAATGTGTGACATCTGTCACAATCTAATTGGCTATGGATTTCCATTAATATATTGCTAAAATTTTAAAATGTTACAGTTTCCATACCTAAAACAATTGTGTTCATTGCACGTTGAATGCTTTAAATTCCAAATTCACACCACTGATACATTTGTGTATTTGTGTATAATTTTTCTTAACTCTTTAAATTTTTTATTAAAATTGAGTGAACTGAATTCTTATTAAAATAAAACATTTTAGTAAAATAAAATAAAAGTAAAATTCATATATAATTACACTTATTTTTTAGAATAAGGTTTTTTTTTCGAAAGAGTTTCTACGTAAAATCTGTGTTTTTTATTTTTTTCTTTCTTTTTTCTTTGCGATACATTGTCATTATCAACATTCTATTTTTTTCAGAAATTGGTATCGAAGCTTCAGGTTGTTCATCTCAATCATGATAATGGCGTCTTTAAAATATAAAATTTCTCTGTTGGATCGCAACACCAGATTCGTGTTGTGGCAAATTAAGATACAAGCAGTTCTTACGCAGATAGATTTGGAGGATGCCTTTCTAGGGATAGATAAGATGCATTCGACATTGACGGATGAAGAAAAGAGGCGTAAAGATCAAAAAGCGTTAACATAGTTACATCTGCATTTGTCTAATGAAATTTTGCATGATATGATGAAAGAGAATACCGCCACTGCATTATGGAAGAGGCTGAAACAAATGTGTATGTCGAAAACTCTAACCAGCAAGCTGCATATGAAGTAGTGTCTTTATACTCATCGTTTGGAGGACGGTGTGTCTCTGCACAAACACTTAATAATGTTTAAAGAAATTCTCACAAACTTGGAGGTCATGGAGGTTCTGTATGACAAGGAAGATCTAGGGTTGATTCTACTTTATTTGTTGCCATCGTCTTATTCAACCTTTAGAGACACGATTTTATATAGCAGCGAGTCTCTCCCAGTTGATGAGGTTTATGATTCTTTGACCTCGTATGATAAGATAAAGCATCTTGTGGTTAAACTCAACTCTTAGAGAGAGGGTCTCATTGTTCATGGGAGACAAGATTGAAATGTTGATGATGATCTGGAAGGACACATGAACGGAATCCTCACGATAAATCTAAGGGTAGATCGAAGTCTTCAAATAGAGGTAAAACTTGTAACTTCTACAAGAAGAAAAGGCACATTAAATCTGAGTGCTATAACCTGCAAAACAAGATCAAAAGGAAGGCTGTGAATTAAAAGGGAAAACAATCAGAAAAATTTGGTGAAGCTAATGTTGTAGAAGACTACAACGATGGTAAACTTCTAGTCGCTTCTGTCAACAATTCTAAGGTAAACGATGAGTGGATCCTTGATTTAGGCTGCACCTTCTATATGAGTCCCGATCGTGATTGGTTTACAACTTACGAAACAATATCTAAAGGTGTTGTTTTGATGGGAAATTATGCTTCGTGTAAAATCGCAGGTGTTGGAACGATTAAAGTTAAGATGTTTGACGGAGTTGTCAGAATACTTACTAACGTGTGACATGTTCCAGAATTAAAGAGAAATTTAATTTCGTTGAGTACTCTTGATTCACAAGGGTACAAATACACAACTGAAAGTGGGGTTTTAAAGATTTCCAAAGGTTCCCTTATTGTGATGAAAGGACAGAGAAAGACTGCAAAGTTATATATTTTGCAAGGTTCTACTGTTATTGGTGATGTCGCTATTGCTTCCTCTTCCTTGCCAAATGATGATGTTACTAGACTTTGGCATATGCGTCTAAGGCATATGAGTGAGAATGACATGGCAGAATTGAGCAAAAGAGGACTTCTTGATGGGTAAGGAATTTACAAACTGAAGTTTTGTGAGCACTGCGTTTTTGGGAAGCAAATGAGAGCTCGATTCACTAGAGGAATCCATAACATAAAGGGAACATTGGAGTATATTCATTCTAAGCTGTGGAGGTCATCTAAAGTGCCTTTGAGAGGTGGAGCTAATTATATGTTAACACTTATTGATGATTTTTCCAGAAAAGTTTAGGTTTTTTTCTTGAAGCAGAAAAGCAATGTGTTTTCTGCATTTAAGACTTGGAAAACTATGATTGAAAAACAGATGGGAAAATAAATAAAACACATCCATAAAGACAATGGCTTAGAGTTCTGTTCTGATGAATTTAATGAACAATGCAAGTTAGAAAGGACCGTGAGACACTTGACAGTTCGTCATACTCCAAAACAAAACGGTGTTGCAAAACGAATGAACAGAACAATCATGTAGAAACTTTAATGTATGTTGTTGAATGCTAACTTACCGAAGTAGTTTTGAGCTAAAGCAGCCTCTACTGTATTTTTTTGATCAATCAATCTCCATCCATTTACATTAAGAAAAATGCTTCACAAAAGGTATGGTATTGTAATCCTGCTAATTATTTTAATTTAAATATCTTTAGGTGTCCTGCATATGCTCATATTGATAATGAAAAATTGGTACCAAGATCCATTAAATGTGTTTTTCTTAGTTATAAAGCTGGTATAGAAGGGTATAAGTTATGGTGTCATGAAAATAGAAAAGTTGTGATTAGTAGAGATGTTGTTTTTGATGAAACTGCTATGCTACCTAACTTATCTCTTAAAGACTCTTGCAATAAATAACATCAAAAGCAAGTGGAGTATCAGATTAATCCAGAATCTACAATAGAGTCTACTTCTCAAGCCAGTACAAAAATTTAGAATAGAGTTGTTTCTTCACTACAATACTCTATCGCCAAAAATAGAACTAGAAGAGAGATTAAACCTCCGAAGAAGTATGTCGAGGCTAATCTAGTTGCTTATGTTTTAAACGTAGCTGAAGATATAGATGTAAACCAAGAGCCATCTAATTATTCTGAGGCCATTAGCTATGAAGACTCAGAAAATTGGATGTTTGCTATGCAAAAAGAGATGAAATCACTCTACAAAAACAGAACATAGGATCTTGTAACAGTTCCTAAAGGCAAAAAGGTTGTTAGTTTTAAATGGGTGTTTAAAAAAATAAAAAGAGACTCAAAGAGTTGAAGAACCTAGATATAAAGCAAGGCTTATTACAAAGGGTTACAATCAAATTCCAAGAGTGGACTTCACAGATCTGTTTTCCCCAATTGTGAAGCATAATTTGATTCGAGCTTTTTTGGTATTATGGCCATACATGATTTGGAGTTTGAGCAGTTAGATGTAAAAACTATATTTTTGCAGGGAGAACTTGAGGAGGATATTTACATACAACAACCAGAAGGTTTTATAGTCTCAAAAAAAGAGGTCTATGTTTTCTTGTTGAAAAAGTCCCTTTACAGTTTGAAATAGTCACCAAGACAATGCTACAAGAGGTTTGATTCCTTTATGTCTTCTCATGATTTCAAAAGAAGTAACTTTGACAGTTGTGTTTACTTTAAGAAAAATAGTGATGGTTTTTTTGTGTATCTACTCCTTTATGTTGATGACATGTTGATAGCAGTGAAAGATAAATGAGAGATAAGAAAAGTTAAAGCCCAACTAAGTGAAGAATTTGAGATGAAAGATTTGGGACCAGTAAAGAAGATACTTGGTATTGAGATTCTCAGAGATAGAAAAATAAGTAAATTATACCTAAGTCAGAAGTAGTATATTGAGAAATTTCTTTTAGGTTTAATATGCAAAGTGCTAAGCCTGTTAGTATTCTTTTAGCAGTCCATTTCATACTTTCATTGGCTTTGTCTCCACAATCAGATGATGAGATTGAGTACATGTAACATGTTTCATGCTCTAGTGCAATGGGATCTTTCATGTATGCAATGGTTTGTTCACCTCCAGGTTTATCATATTTAGTCAGTGCAGTTAGCAGATACATGATGAATCTTGATAAAGAACATTGGAAAGATGTTCAGTAGATTTTAAGATACTTACGAGGTACTACAGATGTTTGCTTACAGTTTGGAAGAACTAGAGATGGAGTCATTGGGTATGTTGATGTTGATTTTGCTGGAGACCTTGATAGAAGAAGATCTCTCAGAGGTTATGTCTTTACAATCGGCGGTTGTGCAATCAGTTGGAATACAATCGCTTTATCTACAACTAAAGCTGAGTACATGGCGATTATTGAGGCTTGTAAAGAAGCCATTTGGTTGAAGGGACTCTTTAGTGAACTCAATGAAGACCTTCAAATTAGTACAGTATTTTGTGATAGTCAACGTGTCATCTTCCTTATAAAAGATCAAATGTTTTATGAGAGAACAAAATACATTAATGTTAGGTATCATTTTGTTCGTGATATTATTGCTCGTGGTGATATTATTGTGAGAAAAATTAGTACTCATGAAAATCCTACAGATATGATGACTAAGTCACTTCCCATAACCAAGTTTGAGCATTACTTAGACTTGGTTGGTGTTCATTGTTGAAGTTAAACCCTTAAGGGGTTTTATGGAAGAGGTAGAAAACTTGTTCGTTGAGAGTTCGTGATGAAGAACTTGTTTATTGAGAATTCATGTCAAGATGGAGATTGTTGGAATTGAGTGACCCGAATATTTATTAAAATAAAATACAGTGGTAAAATAAAATAAAAGTAAAATCCATGTAGAACTTCTAACAACCCTTTTTTAGTGGTATCAAAAACAGTGGTTTTGGGGCTACCAAATTCAACGAGTAAGTTCATAAATTTTATTATTTAATATTTACGAGTCAAATATGATTTTTAAAAATTTTTTGAATTGATAATTTATGTTATTTAAGCTATTCATTAAGTCTGAGTGGTATGACCCTAAGGTCAAGTGATTTTAGAAAATGAGGTATTAGGACCTCGTTTCTATAAACCAAGCATAAATATTTATATAAATATTTACAGAGTCTCATTAAGGTGGTATTAAGGTTTCGTTAAAAAATTTTAACATTTCGATAGTTAATTAAGCAAAAAGAACTAAATTGTAAAAGTTGAAAAAGTTAGTCGCTATTAGTTTAAAGGTGTTAATTGCTTAAATAATTATAATTGAATGGCATTAATAGGTAATTTACCCATACCTAAGATAGTGGGACGGTTGGATGCTTAAAATCTTTTAATTTTATATGTTTTATAAGTTAATTTATTATTATTAATAAAGTAAAAAGATTAATAAAGTAAGAATAATTCAAAAGTGGCCATCTTCAACATTAAGCTTTCTTTGTTTCAATCAAAAGCCATGGCTATGGTGAAGTGAGGTTCGACCATGTTTCGTTTTGTGCATGTAAGTCCATTTTGCACCTGTTTTTAATGATTCTTATGTTTTCGATATCGTTGCAACTAGGACCAACTAGCCCGTAATTTTTATTTTAAAACTGTTAAAGATTTTGAATATTGTAATTGATGAATCTAGTGATTTTTATGTTAAATGATGAATTTGAAACATTAGTTGTTATTTAAAAGTATTTTGTTAAGTGATTTCTGATGAATTTATCGATCAGGGACTAAATTGTTAAATTAGTAAAAATATAAGGATTGGATGTAAAATTATTACAAATGTGGGATGTTTTGTGTGCCATGAATATTCGGCTAATGTGAATTGGCATTAAAAATGGTTAGTTTGCATGTTTTGGGCCCAGAGACTAAATTGAATAAAAGTACAATTTTAAGGGCAATTTTGTAAAAATGTCAAAAGGTACTAAATTGCATAAAATGAATTGTTTTATCTTCTAAATTAATAAATTGAATGAAATTATTAATTTAAATCAAGATTGAGTTAAAAATCGATGAGAATGAAAAATTACCAAAAATTATTAATATAAGAAGTTGAGACTCAATACTCAATCATATCGTCAATTTTAGTTTTTTACCCTTTGTCTCACTTCATAACACCTAGAACCACTTGGAGCAAGTTGTTAAAAACATGAAATCCGGTCACGCAATGTTGAACCCATTTAGTCATCGCATTAGTAGCCATATTCGACATTCTTGGAACTAGTCTTATTTCTACATTCCAATTCCTAATTTCCAAGCTCAGTTTTGGTAACCCCACCCTGTTCGACCCAAATATTAAATCTATCACTATTTTGCAATCACACTCAATCAACAGCCGCCGCACTCCTTTATTCCAAGCTGTTTTTAGACCATCGGCAATCGTTTGGAGCTTAGTGTCAAAGGTTGAACTCACACCTAACCCTTTAAATATATGTATTTTATTAAACATATATTTAGACAAAAGTATAAACAAATAATCCTTTAAATATAACAAAAAGGTTAAAATTATGTTAGCATTTATGCTCATCCTCGAGTCAACATAACCTAGATGCCTTCAATTGTTTGATAATTGATAGCGTTGTTCAAATTTGTTAGAAAAAAATAGATTTTTGGAAACTTTGATGCATATTTTCAATTTGTAAAGGTGGAGATTTGAATCATAGAATTATGATTTTATATTTTACTCCATGAGACATTTACAACGATATATCATATACTCAAAATGGTTAAGTGATGAATGAAAATTTGATCCTCAAAATAAACCACTTGTGAATTATATTGAGGGCACACCCGCACAATATATAATGTATATATTTCATTGTCAAAGCTCATGAAATTGAGGTAGCTAAAGCAAGCTGGTTTTGCTATAACAATAAACAACTTGAAGATATTACTAAAGATTTTGGACTAATTGTTAAATGAGCTTGTAATTCTACCTATCAAGTCTTTCTCCATTTCCTCAACTAAATATGATTTAAATTTAAATTGTTTGACATAAAAATTTACATGATTTTTTAGAATTAAAATTTGTCATTTTTATAAATGTCGAGGGTTAAATTTATTGAATTTTAAAATTTGAACTAAACTGCCAAATTTTGTAAATATTTTAGGGGTAAATTTGTTGCATTTTTTTTTATTTTTAGGATTAAATTGATAGAATATGTATGCATTAAAAGGTTAAATTTGTTATTAGACCAATAAAAAAATTCCATGTCAACACTTTTGCCAAATTTTAAATGATAAAAAATTTTGATTTCAAATAGCTTAGTGATCAAAATAGAAAAAAAATTAAAAGTTCAATGATCAAAATAAAACGTGGACAATACTTTAATGACCATTTCTGTTCTTTACCTATTCTTTTAGCTAATGTGTGGGACATTATGAAGAATCTTGGCAATGATCCTATGAAGATTAATTCGTTGGGTTTAATTGACCCTTATCGGTACTTTTTTGCTCTACATTGTGACTTTATCAGTAAATGTTGAAAATAAAAAACTAATTAAAATTATGAGAAAACACTTTTCATGTTTAAGGTGTTTGAAGTTTATTAAAAAAATTTATATAGACTATGGTGAATATATAGATGATATTTAACTCATTAAGGAAGATCATATCACTTGAAAAATCGTATATGGGTGATTGGTTGGACCAGATCGGATTACCCAAGTCAATCCCTTGGATCGTGGATATTAGATTGGATTGACACCCTATTTGTTGAGCTGTCAAGAGTCCATATTTATCTTGATTGTTATTAATATAATGTTTTTAACTTATCTTATTATTGTAATAGTGAGATCGAGATAGATCTTCATATGTAAGTAAGTGGCGAAATAAATCTATATAATTGAGAGACTTATATAGGTAAACGTACAGAGAGAGAATTAAGCACCTAATTTGTTCTTGTGAGGAACCTTATTGTATGAATGCATTGTTTTTATAGTAAAACCTTTGTGTTGTGGTTTATATTTGTATTATTCAAATTAGAAAAAATTATAAACTTTGTAAAAATATAAAATATCATATGAAATAATGAAATGTTATTGGACTATGTATTAGATTTATATTTGGATTATGTTTTGATTAGGTTAGGACTATATTTGAATTTCGTTTGTATTATGTAATTGCCTTAGCTTGATTTTATTTATATTTTATTTAAAATTTTTTGTTTTATATATACTTTAAATCAAGTCAATTGTATTAAAATTATAAATAAATTAATATGGTACACAAATTCAAATATTAGCAATTAGATTATGATGGTCTATACTAATTGTCGTTGTCGGTATATTTGTATTATTGATGTTAAAATCATCGTTATATGTTTGAGATATAATAGGATTTTCAAATATAAGAACATTTATTGATCGTATTGTCACAAAAATTTTAGGGAGATAATTGAATATTTACTCAATTATACTGATTATTTTTTACCGTCGTTATAGGCATTAAAATACCTACTATTATGGATGGCACTTGTACTAACAATTGCTACTTTAGTGTTGTGTAAATTGTCAATATAAACTTTTAGACCTATTTCGACGGTTGTTTTATTTTTGTCAAAAAAAATTATTAGTGTTACTCGTATCAACTATTAATCTTCGTCGATATAGCCTTTTTGATGGTCGGTATAGACTTTTCAAACTTATATTGATGGATTTTTTGTTTTTAGTGATGATTTTGGGGCGGTCATTATTTGGCAATATGTTTGTAGAGAACACCTCTATATTAAAAATAGATAATATGATTAATTAATTATTTTACTTATCAAATTTGTTAGACAAGAAAATGTGGATAGGTAAGTAGAAGATTTCAAACAACTCGCACATTTTTGATAGTGTGTCGAGGTAAATCACTACTACACACACATTGACTCGAACCCATGACAAGAGAATGCAAAGGGATAAGTAAAAGAATTCAAACAACTTACACAATTTTGATACACACACTGTGCCTCAAACCCACGACATGAATACATGGGTTAAATCCTCTTTCCCTTCTCTCAATATTGTAATCAGTGGTGAAGTCAAAAAAATTATTTAGGAGGGCGAAATTAAATTGTATACTTTTACGATATAAAAAATTCAATTTAATTCAATATATGAGCTAACAACAAAGTATAATCGAGATATTACTTGTACTTAAGCCAAGCTTGAGATGTAAGGCAGAGTTAAAGTATGTAAAGGGATCATCAGGGTAATCAGAGCAGGTTCCATGCATTTTCCATTCATGTTCCCAAAATTGGTAGTTTACAGTCGAGTTAAGACCATCAATCAAGTTTGGCCATAGTGACGTTAAGTATACTTCAATTGGACGCAATTTATTCTTTTAAACAACAAAAGATTTTATTAGAGAACTGTCAAACTCATTCATTCATTCAAATAAATGAAAGCAAATTGATCATGTGTGCTTACCCGAAGATCTCTGCGACGAGTGGGTGTCTTGAGGGTACAAGGATTATTTTTCTTATAAGGAGGTATTAGTTCGTCATATCAATCTTGCGGCTATATACCATGAATTTTGTAGTCAGAACGGATAGTAGGTTTGCACCTTAATGTTCCATGACATGTAGTAGGTGACCACTAGAGACTAAGTTTGTAGAAGCTTATCTTGGGTATCGCCCTGACTTATTGCTAGTGGATGAAGGTAGAGGGTTGTGAATTGAATCGAAACCAACCTGAGAGAGCAACCAAGGCTTAGCCAGTAATAAATATTTTGTAAAAAATAGACCGTCAATAATGTCTAAGAATAGAAAAATGAGAAGAAGAAGAACACACATAATTTTACGTGGAAATCCTTTCGGGGGAAAAACCACAAGCAGAGGAAAAGAATTCACTATGTCGAATTTGAATGCTAAAAGAGGATAGACGACTACATCTATTTATAAGGTTGTAAAACCATATTCTAATCAAAGTCAAATAGAAGTAATACAGTAATGTTAAAGCACCTTATTCTAATCAATATCAAATAAAGGAAGTAAACTTCTATTCGGATGCCACTTGCAAATCCCCCTATCTTGCCACTTATTTTTTATTTTCACAATAATTTGGGTTACACAATTCTAACATATTTCCATTCCGTTCACATTTGGAAGATTTCTATTGCATAATAGAAAATAAGACATGTAGAAGAACAAACTTTCATTCATAATCTTATAGATACACAAAGTGTCCTTTTATACACTAATTACAATATCAAGAAGCAATTAAGTAATTGAAGATAACTAACTATCTAAGTAGTTAATCTGTTGCTGATATTGCATTCATTACGGAAGGGGTGGGTCGACCTTTTTATAGCACTAGCATGCAACTATGCATATTATCTTTTTTTATTTGTCTAACAAACTTGTTCTTGTCCTTTTCTTTTTAACTAATATCTCATTACTGAGAAGGTGCAAGTGAGGAAAAAATATTGTTCAATTGCATCATCATTGTATAAGGTTTATAAGATTGGCATTTTAATAATTATAATGTACTATTAAATTTTATGTGATAGGAAGTTCACATTTTTTAAATTCAAAGTCACATAACTAACTGTTAAGGAATGAAAACGATTATAAGGCAGTTAGTAGTTAGTAGTTAATGCTTAGTATTATTGCAGTTATAGTTAGTTAACTGTTAATACCTAGTGTTATAAATACTGTACTTTGTACTCTAAAATTCAAGATAATAAAATCAGTTTTTCATTCTACGATTTGATTCTAGTTCTCATTATGGTATCTAAGCCTTAATTTTTTTCCTTCTCGGTGTTTCTTCTGCTTCTACAATGGCGACGGATGTGGTTTAGGTAATGGTACTGACAATCGTCAGTCAGTTCACATGACTACTCATATAGTTGGCTCTTCTCCTGATCCTGGATGTGATTCCTTGAGAAAATTTTAGTAGTTTCCCAAGCATGATACGGTGAAACTAGTTGAGCACAACTTCCTTTTATTGAAGCAACAGGTTTTGTTAATCCTTGAGGGATATGGGCTGCAAGATTTTGTTCTTAGAACTATTAGTGTTCCTCTATAATCTATTGTGGACAAAGATGGTAATCTTGTTGCTAACCTTGACTTCTTGTTTCATAAGCAACAAGATAAATTATTAGCTTCATGGTTGTTATCTGCTATCTGTCATGATATATTGGTGCATCTTACTGGTGCTCGATCCAACTTTTATGTCTGGGGTACAATTGTTCGGAGGTTTGCTACCAAAGCCACCATGACTGTTTTCACACTACGACATTCGTTGTATTCCCAAAAGAAAGGGCAGCTCACTATTAAAGAATACTTGCCCAAGATCAAAGGTTTGTGTGATACCTTGATGGCTGCAGGTAATCCTATTTCTGAGTAGGAGCAGATTAGTATTATTCTTGCTGGTTTGTCAATGGAATATAAGTCCATCCATGTTGTGGCTTCAGTGATGAGTGTTCCTCTTGACCTTCTTGCTGAAATGCTTGCTGACTATGAAGCTCGATAGCAAGACCTTGATTCAAGCATGCCGTTGCAGGTTAATGTAGCTCAGCAAAATGGTTTTAATGAAAAAAATGTTGGGTATTCTAACAGAAGCTCTAGACAACCCTACAGGGGCAATGGTTCTCAGTCATTTCGAGGTTGAGGCAAAGGGAGAATATTTGCTCATAACAAGCCACATTGCTAATTGTGTGGTCGAATTGGTCACACAGTTCAGAAATATTACCACCGATTTGATGAGTCTTTTGAAGGTGTGTCTGATCAACCAATGCAAGTTCACTGTCATCAGTTTCAAGATTCATCTAGTTCTTCATGTGGAGGCTCTCCTTGTTGTTCCCACAACAACTCTGTGCCACATCCTAGCTTACAAGCAAATGTTGCCTCCACTAACAACCAATTTTCTCAAGGTTCTCTGAACTCAAAAGTCTGGTATCCAAACTTGGGGGCATCCAATCATGTTACCAATAACCTGAATAATCTGTAGGAAGTAACCCAATATACAGGTAACAACAGGCTTTTCATGGGAAATGGTGTATCTGTACCTGTGGCTCACATTGGCTTCTCTTATTTTGCCAGTTCCAATAGAGTTTTTCATTTGAAAAGAGTGTTTCATGTTCCACGAATCTGTAAAAACTTATTATCTATTGCTCAATTTGCTAATGATAATCAAGTTTATTTTAAATTTTATCTATTTCATTGCTTTGTGAAGGATATCAAGATAGTGATCATCCTGTTGGTGGACCACATTCATAATGGCTTATACCAGTTCGATCTGTCAAACGCTTCAAGCTTCAAAGCTGTTTCAGATTCTTCAGCCACTGCTCACACCACTCATCTAGGATCGCCTGGTTCTAGTAGCTCAATTTTTTATCTGTGGCACAAACGCTTTGGTCATCCTTCTAATAGAACAGTTATGACAGTTCTTCAAAAATGTAATGTTGTTTCTAAGCATTGTAGATTGAGTTCGGTTTGTTCAACATGTCAGCTTGGCAAATTTCATAAGCTTCCATTCTCTCATTCAACTACTATTTATAAAGCTCCTTTCGAACTCATTGTTTTGATCTATGGGGTCCTACTCATGTAGCGTCTGAAGGCTATTTTTATTATATTTCCTTTGTTGATGCTTATTCTCGGTACACATAGTTGTATCTTATTAAACGAAAATCTGAGGCATTGGACAAGTTTCTCCATTTACAGAAATTTGTAGAAGTTCAATTTGGCTGCAAAATAAAGGTTCTTCAAATTGATTAGGGAGGGGAGTTTCAGTATTTTTCGAAGGTCCTCTCTCAACTGGGAATTCATCATCGCCTCTCCTGTCCTCATACCTCTGAGCAAAATGGCTTGGTTGAAAGGAAGCATAGGTATTTAGTTGACATTGGTCTAAATTTGCTGGCTCAAGCTCATATGCCCATGCACTTTGGGCTCATGCTTTCAACAGTTCTGTGTATCTTATCAATAGACTTCCCACTTCAATTCTTGCCAGCCAATCACCCTATGAGATGTTACATCAGACTTTGCCTAGCTACATACATTTAAAAGTGTTTGGCTGTAGGTGTTATCTATATCTCAGGCCTTTTAATACTCATAAACTTCAATTTCGATCCAGGCCCTGTGTATTTCTTGGCTATAGTTCGGTTCATAAAGGCTACAAATGTCTTAATGCCACCAACAAGATTTTTATCTTTAGGTATGAGAATTAACCTAGCATGTATGAAACCAATGGTACGAGGTTTACATGCAATGAGGTTCATCAAAGTTTTGTATAAGTGTATTATTTGGCCTTAACATGTATTAAAGTAACCTATAAATATGTTTGGTTGATAAAGGGTGATCAAAGGCTTGGAATATAGCTTAACAAGGTCCAGACGGGTAGACACACGGGCGTGTGTTTAAGCCGTGTGTGACACACGGCTTGCCCCCATGGGTGTGTGGTATGGCCGTGCGTCCTCTGTACTTAAAACTATAAATCAGTATAGTGCACGAGCTAGATACATGGGCGTGTGTCTTAGCCGTGTGCCCCTAAATGCATGCTGACGTCATAAACAGAGAGTCACACGGGCTGAGGGCCAGGGCATGTCCCAAGCCACACGGGTGTGTGTGACCACATGGCCCCACCCACACAGGCGTGTGACTCTCTAAGACAAGAAAATCATTAAGTTGCCCAGAATCTATCGAATGTGTTCGATTTTGTCCCGAATCATTGCAATGTATGTTCTAGGCGTCGAGGGCCTGTATAAGGGACAGTATGTATGTGTGTGTAAAGTTTTAAATTTTGGGCAAAATTTGGTGAGTCAGATTTGTATGTCGTGAAAGTTTAAACCCAGTAACGCCTCGAACCCCACCCCGGCACTGGATACGGGTGAGAGGTGTTACATTTAGTGGTATCAGTGCTACGATTTAGTCGATTCTAGGACTACTGTAGAGAGTATTGAGGTTCGCCATACATGCCATTATATGAATGTTGATAGTGTGATATCTCCTAACTATTTAAATTGTTTTTGAATATAGTAAATGTCTTCCAATCAAGCACAAGATGAGTCTTAGGGAGCCGAGACCCATGCTCCAGCTTCCGTACAACGAGTTGTATCTACTAGTAGTAGTAGTGGAAGGCTTATGTCTGAAGGCCGGGAAGAGGCACGAGTCGCCTTCTTTAACATGATGGACGAATGGTTTAGGGATTATCTGAGGAATCTCCCCAGCATACCACGACCTCCCCTGCTCCCTAACCAACCTAATGAGGAATTGCCACGAGGTATGGCACTGGTAAGAATTGGTAAAGCCCCTGTAGATAAGCTTAGAAAGTATGAGGCTGAGGAATTCAAAGCTAAAATCGACGATGACATTAAAAGAGCCGAGTTTTGGCTCGAGAATACTACAGGGTATTAGATGAGTTGGCGTGCACACCTAAGGAGTGCTTAAAGTGTGTCGTGTCTCTCCTGAAGGACATTGCGTACCACTAGTGGAAGACCGTATCATCAGTGGTACCAAAGGAAAATATCACTTGGGAATTTTTTCAAAATTTTTCCAAGCAGAGTTAAGGAAGAAATACATCAGTCAAAGGTTCTTAGACTCGAAGGAAATGAGTTTCTAGAACTCAAACAAGGGAATAAGATTGTGGCAGAATACGAAAGGGAGTTTGTAAGGCTAAGTCAGTATGCAACTGAGTGGGTTCAAACCGAGTCAGAAATGTGTAAACGCTTCGAGGAAGGTTTGAATGAGAAAATCAAGTTGTTGATTGGGATCCTTGAAATACGGGAGTTTGCCACATTAGTTGATCGGGCCAAGAAGGCCGAGGAGCTCAATAATGAAAGAAAGCAAGCGAAGAGAGAGGTTCAAGTTTCGGGCAAGAGATCCAGCGGTAGGACGCTCTCATTTTATACCAAGAAATTAAGGAGCCAACATGAATGCTCCACCTCATCGGCAGGATATTCGAGTAAAGCGAGAGGCTCCAAACGACGTAATCAGAAGTCTTCCTCCCCGATGGTAACTAGTGTGGGGAGTGTAGATGACCAAAAGTCGAAGTGTAAGAGCTACAACAAATTTCACTTCGGAGAGTCCCGAATGAAGGGCGGTGCATGTTTCAGATGCGGTTCTCTCGACCACTTTCTTAGGGATTGCCCAGGGCGAATTGAAAAAGAAGTGGAAGTAGCGCCGAAGTCGAGTGCTCCCATTTCATAAGGCAGACCTCCGAGGTATCCTGGAAGTGCTAGTGGCAGTCGAGTTACGACCAAAGACACTACCAAGTTAGAGGCTCGAGCCCCGGCAAGAATGTATGCAATACGCGCTCGAGAGGAAGCTTCTGCTCTTGACGTCATCACGGGTACTTTTTCTCTTTTTAATACATTTGTTGTTGCCTTAATTGATCTGGGCTCGATGCATTCATACATTTGCATGAGATTGGTGTCCAGTGTGAACATACCTTTTGAACTTAGGAAATTTATTATTAGAGTGTCGAACCCATTAAGCAAATCAGTTCTGGTTGATAAAGTCTGTAAGAATTGTTCTTTGACGATTCAGGGTCAAGGCTTTTCGATTAACCTTATGTTGTTACCATTCGATGAGTTGATGTAATACTTGGTATGGATTGGTTAGCCCTACATGATGTAATTGTAAATTGTGGTTGCAAGTATATTAAATTGAAATGCCCAGATGGTAAGATTCTACAGGTTGATTCAAGAGAATTGGGTACGCCGCCGGTTGTAATCACGGCAATGGTTGCTCAGAGATACATGAGGAAAGGGTATGAAGCCTACCTTGCTTTTGTGTTGAACACTAAGGAAACGGAGTTGAAGATTGAGTCTGTACCAATAGTATGTGAATATCCAGACGTATTCTCGGAAGAATTACCCTGATTACCTCTTGAGAGAGATAGAATTTGGTATTGAATTGATGCAAGGGACAACTCCCATTTCTATTGCTCCATACAGGATGGCGCCAACTGAGCTGAAAGAATTAAAAGAACAGCTGCAAGTGCTGACAGATAAAGGTTTTGCAAGACCAAGCTTTTACCTTGGGGTGCCCCCGTATTGTTTGTAAAGAAGAAAGATGGTTCGATGAGGCTATGTATAGATTACCGACAACTGAACAAGGTGACTATCAAGAATAAGTATCCTTTGCCAAGGATCGATGACTTGTTCGACCAGTTGAGAGGAGCTATCGTATTTTCTAAGATAGATTTGAGGTCCAGCTATTATCAGCTGCGAGTTAAAGAATCGGATGTACCTAAGACAACTTTCAGAACGAGGTACGGTCATTATGAATTTCTTGCCATGCCATTTGGAATAACGAACGCACCAACCGTATTCATGGACCTAATGAATAGGATCTTTCAGCCATACTTAGATAAGTTCGTCATTGTGTTCATAGACGATATCTTGATTTATTCTAAAGATGAGACAGAGCATGCGAAGCACCTGAGCACTGTGTTGCAAACTTTACGGGAAAAACAACTGTATGCTAAGTTTAGCAAGAGTGAGCTTTGGCTCCAAGAATTTGGGTTCTTGGGTCATATTATTTTGGGTGAAGGCATCCGAGTGGATCCAAGTAAGATTTTTGCTATTGTTGAATGGAAACCGCCTAAAAATGTAACTGAGGTTAGAAGCTTTTTGGGCTTAGCCGGTTACTACCGAGGATTTGTGAAAGGATTTTCCATGATAGCGACTCCAATGACGAGGTTGCTACAGAAAGACGTTAAATTTTAATGGACGGAAAAGTGTCAGCAAAGTTTGAGAAGTTAAAGGCATTGCTGACTGAAGCTCCTATTTTAATATTGCTTGAGCCGGGAAAAGAGTTTGTAGTGTACAGTGATGCATCCTTGAATGGTCTGGGTTGTGTACTTATGCAAGATGGCAAGGTGATAGCCTATGCTTCACGGAAATTGATGTCACACGAGAAGAACGATTCGACATATGACTTAGAGCTCGCCGCTATTGTTTTTGCCTTAAAAATCTAGAGGCATTATTTATATGGTGAGACCTGTCGTGTATTTACTGACCACAAGAGTTTGAAGTATTTGATGACTCAAAAAGAATTGAACCTAAGACAACAGAGGTGGTTGGAATTAATTAAAGATTATGAGCTGATCATTGACTATCACCCGGGAAAGGTGAATGTAGTCGTTGACCCGTTGAGCAGAAAATCCTTGTTTTCACTGAGGGCAATGGACGCTCGATTAGAATTGCTTGACAATGGTTCAATCTTGGCAGAGCTAGAGGCTAGGCCGACATTTTTGCAGGAAATTTGTGATGCTGAAACTAATGATAATGACCTGCAAGCTAAAAGAACACAATGTGAGTTGGGTATTGAATCAGATTTCCGGATCGGTCTTGATGGATGTTTGATGTTCAAAGATAAGGTTTGTGTACCCAAAGACGATGAGCTTATTTGGAAAATATTGCAAGAAGCACATGATAGCCGTTTGTCTGTTCATCCAGGAAGTACCAAGATGTATAATGATTTGAAGAAAATGTACTAGTGGAACGGCATGAAAAGAGACATTTTCGAATTTGTATCGAAATTTCTGATATGTCAGCAAGTTAAAGTTGAACATCAAGTACCTTCTGGTTTGTTACAGCCTGCGATGGTCCCCGAGTAAAAGTGGGACAAAGTTACTATGGATTTCGTGACAGGATTGTCATTGACTCCAAAAAAGAAAGACGCCATATGGGTTGTGGTGGACAAGTTGACAAAGTCGGCTCATTTCATTCCAGTAAGAACAGATTACTCTCTTGATAAGTTGGCTAACTTGTACATATTTGAGATTGTAAGATTACTGGGGTAACACTGTCGATTATTTTAGATAGAGACCCGAGGTTCACTTCGAGATTTTGGAAGAACTTATAAGAAGCCCTGGGTACAAAATTGAGTTTTAGTACGACTTTTCACCTACAGACCTATTGTCAGTCTGAGCGGATGATTCAGATTCTTGAGGATAGGTTGCGATGTTGCATCCTCGAATTTCAGGGTAGCTGAGAAAAGTACTTGTCACTGGTAGAATTTGCCTACAACAACAGTTTTCAAACGAGTTTGAAGATGGCGCCTTATGAGACTTTATATGGAAAAAAGTGCCGAACTCCATTATACTAGACAGAACTCAAAGAGAGTCAGATTCACGGGGTTGATGTAATCAAGGAAACTGAAGAAAAGGTTAAAGTGATACGAGATTGTTTAAAAGTGGCATTGGATAGGAAAAAGTCATATGCTGATCTGAAAAGAAAAGAGATTGAGTTCCAAGTTAGAGATAGAGTATTTTTAAAAGTGTCTCCATGGAAAAAGGTGTTGAGATTTGGTCGAAAAGGCAAATTGAGTCCTCGATTTATCGGACCATACGAGATCACCGAAAGAGTCAGACCATTAGCCTATCGTCTAGCATTACCACCTGAACTAGAAAAGATTCATGACGTGTTTCATGTATCTATGTTAAGACAATATCAATCAGACCCCTCTCATGTGATTTCACCAACAAAGATTGAGATTAGACCAGACATGACCTATTGAGAGGAACCGGTCAAGATTTTGGCTCGTGAGGTTAAACAGTTGAGAAATAAAAAAGTGACATTAGTAAAGGTTTTATGGCATCGACATGGTGTGGAAGAGGCTACATGGGAGCTGAAAGAAACCATGAGAAGCCAATATCCAAACCTGTTTATTGGTAAGACTTTCGAGGATGAAAGTCCTTAGGGAAGAAATGTAACATCCCGAAATAGGGCTTAGTCGGAATAGTAATTTCGGGACAAAAAATTTGATGTCAAAAAATTTATTTTATGATTATTATGAGGTCTAGAATATGAGAATATACATGTTTTAAAGTTTCATGAAGAAATTCTTTCAGTAAGGTGTCCAATTGGAAAATAAGGATCAAATTGAATAAATTCCAAAACTTGGGTTCTAGAAGCAATTTGTATGAAATTGCATAAGATTATAAATTAGAAGGTCTTGGAGAGAAATTTTCTTAATTTCTAAGTTTTTGGACAAAAATGGGCTTGTGTGGATGAAATCTAAAAGAAAGAGCTTAAGGGCATTTTGGTCATTTGGCATTTTAATGAAATAAAATGGGGAAAAGATGGCAAAAATCAGTCATTCATCTCCCTCATTTAGCCAAAAATTGAAAAGTCTCCATAGCTAGGGTTTCCAAGCTTTCCAAGCTCAATAGTAAGTGCTCCTAAGCCTCCTTTTTAATGTTCTTTGTATTTTTGAAATCCCAGTAGCTTACTTTCTCTATTTCTACCCATATTTCATGCTAGGGTTCATGTTTAAAAATTTACCCATGCATGAGTTACTTGTATTTTGATGATTTATGGAGGAATATGAAAGTTGGATGTGTGTTAAACATCTTTTTCATGGTGATTTTCATGAAAAACCCCTAAAAGGACCTTTGTGCAAAAGGTGTAAAATGTGTGTTAGAAATGAGAAATAATGGGAAAATGTGGGCTGCCATAGGAGAGAAAAATATTCGGCTAGGCTTGGGTAAGGTAGAAATTGCATGCGTTTCATTATACGAGCCTAGGGACTAAATCGTAAAAATGTGAAAGGTTAGGGGCAAAACAGTCGTTTGGACTAGGGTGAAATGTAGACTCAAAAAGTATAATGTGAGTTATTAATAATTTATATTTATTGTTATAGACCCTAAGGAACAAATTCTGGAGGTCGATCAAGGAAAACAAAAGGTTTCGGAATAACCGAAACACGATACCGAGACGAGTACCAGGTAAGTTCGGATAACTTAAAGTAAACTCATAATATGCCTAATTGTATAATTTAAGAATGTATGGTAATTGCATTTGATGATGGAATGAAAATCCATGAAATGCATTCTTAATTATGGCATGTTGAAAGATGTTTCAGTTGAGGTTAAAAAGGAAGTTCGATGGATAAACCATGATTTATATGTGACTAGAGATCCTGCATGTGTTGCAAAAAGGATTTAGCCTGGACGGGTAATCCGTTGATCTCAAATATAGAAAGAATCTAACTCAGTCGGGTGTTCCTTGAATGATCGAGCCTCCCAAAGAATATATGTATGGCGAAACCATTTTTTAAAGGATTATTTGAAAAACGGGGATCAAATTTTGAAAAACGAAAACGGGAGTCGCCACAAACCTTTTTTAGGTGTGATTGGATCACCTTATAAAACGTTTTGGTCTACAAAAATTAAGAAAATAGGTTTGGGAGTCGGTTACGTACGAGGAAGGATTAGCACCCTCGCAACGCCCAAAATTGGTACCAAATTGAATAGTTTTCTGTCTTAATGTAAAAAATTTGAAAGAATTTAGAAATAAGATCTCTTTAAAACCGGAATTATTTAAGTTGAAAAATCGAGATTCCATAGCTCCGAAAGAATACAAACATCACATCCAGCATGATAGGACACGATATTCTTAAACTCTCATAACTGAAATCATCTCGTGATTTACAAAATCTATTTAGAAGGATACTTTAGACATTTAGACAAACGGGAAATCGCAACCCAGTATGTTAGGGCACTATTTCCCGAATTCCTAAATACGAAAAACATTGTCTCATTTTAAAAAAACTTTTGGATAAAATATGACAATTAAATGAAATATATTTTTTAAAATAATGATTTGAGTAAAATTTAA
Organism: Gossypium longicalyx; assembly: GCA_025698465.1. Classification (NCBI taxonomy): domain Eukaryota; kingdom Viridiplantae; phylum Streptophyta; class Magnoliopsida; order Malvales; family Malvaceae; genus Gossypium; species Gossypium longicalyx. Next base: position 67,217,322 of record CM047004.1, on the reverse strand, counting down.
AAGATAATTTACTAAGAGTAATACTAAAAAAAATTATTAAAAAATGAAATAATTTGATATGATACTAAAATTATTAAAAAATTAAAATATATATAAAAAAATCAGGGAAACATAGATTAAATCTAAATAAAAAGGGTTGAAAAACGAAGATGAACAAAGAATAAAATAAGAACAAACCGTAGAAAATAAGAACGTAAGAGGGAGAGAAATTTGAGTGAAAGCTCTCAAAAATTTTATTGTTTCCCAAAACTCTAGTGTGTTTACAATGAGGGGAGAGGCCTCTATTTATAGTTGAACCTCCTCAAATCCAACGGTACAGATCAATTACATCAACAGTTAAGATTAAAAGGTATCTACAAATTAAATCTCTAAGATTACTAAAATCATATCTTCTAATATTGCAAATCATATCTAAGATTGCAATCATATCTAAGATTGTATCATATCTAAGATTGCATATCATATCTAAGATTGCATATCATATCTAAGATTGCAATCATATCTAAAATTTTATCATATCTAAGATTGCATATCATATCTAAGATTGCATATCATTGAAGATTATATTTTCATATGAGTCAAGCTTGTAGATGGACCTTAAATCTTTTCAAGTAATAGGCCATTCCGATCGGGCCAAATTATATTTGTAATTCTGGACTGAACTTGGACTTCGTTTTTTTTTGGTTTATTATTTTTGTTTTTGGACTTATTTCTAGGCCTGGGCAAAATTGAGTGTCTACAGCTGCCCCTCTTTGCTCATTGTTGTGTAACAGGAATAGAGCAAAGATTATAAAATGACCAATTTTGCCCGAGCTCGCCGAGTCTTGAGTTCTTGATCCTTGATCTTCTTTAAATGGCCTCTTGACGGCTTCAATCTGCTTTACTGCAACTCAGGAAGGCGATATCTGCTATCTTTGATCTGATCCCCGTCTAATACAGAGACGCCAAATCTGTTATCTTCGATTTGCTCCCCGTTTAATACAGAGATGCCAAATCTGCTTCTTCAATCTACTTCCCGTCTAATACAGAGATGCCAAATCTGTTATCTCCGATTTGCTCCCCGTCTAATACAAAGATGCCAAATCTGTCATCTTGGATCTACTTCGATGTAAACACATGAAGGTCAGATCTGCTATGTCTTCGATTTGCTCCCCGTCTAATACAGAGATGCCAAATCATCTTGGATCTGCTTCAATGAAAGTCTCATCTATTATGTCTTCGATCTGCTCCCTTCCTAATACAGAGATACCAAATCATCTTGGATCTGCTTCAATAGAGGTCAGATCTGTTGTATTTTCGATCTGCTCCCCGTCTAATACAGAGATGCCAAATCATTTTGGATCTGCTTCAATGAAGGTCAGATCTGCTATGTCTTCGATCTGCTCTCCGTCGAATAAGGAGATGCCAAATCTATTTCTTCGATCTATTCTCTGACAGTACAGAGATACCAAATCATCTTAGATCTGCTTCAACGTAAACACGTGAAAGCCAAATCTGCTATGTCTTCGATCTGCTCCTTGTAAACGCAAGGATGCCAAATCATCTTGGATCTACTTCGATGTGAAAATATTCAAAGGTTAGATCTGCTATGTCTTCGATCTACTCCCTGTCTAATACAGAGATGCCAAATCATCTTGGATCTGCTTCAATGAAGGTCAGATCTGCTGTATTTTTTATCTGCTCCCCGTCTAATACAGAGATGCCAAATCATCTTGGATCTGCTTCAATGAAGGTCCGATTTGCTATGTCTTCGATCTGCTCTCTGTCGAATATGGAGATGCCAAATCTGTTTCTTCGATTTGTTCTCTGACAGTGCAGAGATGCCAAATCATCTTAGATCTACTTCAGCGTAAACACGTGAAAGCCAAATCTGCTATGTCTTCGATCTACTCCTTGTAAACGCAAGGATGCCAAATCATCTTGGATCTACTTCAATGTGAAAACATCCGAAGGTTAGATCTGCTATATTTTCAATCTGCTCTCCGTCGAATATGGAGATGCCAAATCTATTTCTTCGATTTGTTCTCTAACAATACAGAGATGTTAAATCATCTTGGATCTGCTTCAGCGTAAACACCTGAAGGTCAAATCTGCTATGCTTTAGCCTGTTACCCTACTGCTTAGGGGGTTAAGGTGCATCAATCTTCATTGTCCCTTGAAGGACATAACCTGTATAATGTGTATGATTCATGCCTAATGATTAGGATGCTATGATCGAAGTGAATCAAATGCTCCTAATTAAACCTGTTATAATGCAAAATGTTTATGAACATGACCCCTATTCCAGACGTCACCACTCATTCTTTCATCAAAGTTTATCCTTATTTCTCTCGAAGTATCATTCCTACTCAGCTTGTGGGTTTGTACCATTCTTCAAATGCTATGACCCATCAAAAATGTTTGTAAGATGATCCTCTCTTAGGATCGAGTCATTTGATTTGTCCAATCATCATTTTGGACTAAAGAAAGAATTTCCTCGAGTTCTTTCAAACCTCACTTACGTGAATTCCTCGAACAATTATTCTGTTTTAGTTTCTTGTATTATCTAGAAATTTCCAGAGTAATGAGCAAAACTTCATTTGTGAAAATTATTTAGTTCATCTATCATTATTTTATGCAACATACTTTAAGAATAATGGAAGATGAATTTAATCTTGAGAATAATGAATTTGTCAAAAATACAAAGGAAGTTAATCTGATAGCCTATCTTTGAGAAGAAAGAGAATCTAAAGATAGCAAACAAGACAAAAGTTAGATGCCCTAGATATCGCCGCTTAAGCGTCTATACACCAGCTCCATGAAGACTTTCTTGAGTTCAGCATGTGTTTAAAAGATCCAAAGTACTTTGTTGATGCCTCGATATGCAACGCGCTTCGCTCTTTGTTGAATCAGATATGGCAAGATTACCGTGTGCACTTCAAAATTTGAGCTGCCCTTTCGGGTTTTCAACTTAAAACCCCTTTGGTCACAAGGCGCCCTTTGTGGGTTTTCACCTTGGCCTCTCCATTTTTTTTTTGAAAAATCAAGGCGCCCTTTGCGGGTTTTCACCCTGAATTCTTCTCTCCTTTAGAAAAAGTACTTTTTTAACTGAGTCTGAATTCACTGGATTGGGTAAACTCTTCCCATCCATTTCCGTTAAGATCCCCCCCAGAGAAAGCTTTCTTCACGACATATGGCCCTTCCCAATTTGGCATCCATCTTCCTCTAAAGTCCTCCTGAATAGGAAGGATATTTTTCAGCACAAAATCCCCCTCGTGGAATTCTCTTGGTCGCACTTTCTTGACGTAAGCTCGCATCATTCGCTTCTGATATATCTGACCATGACGAATGGCCCTTAGCCTCTTTTCCTCAATCAAGTTCAACTGATCATATCGCGATTGTATCCATTCAGCTTCATCCAACTTTATCTCTAACAAGACTCGAAGAGACGATATTTCCACTTCAATGGGTAACACTGCTTCCATCCCATAAACCAACAAGAAAGGAGTTGCCCTAGTAGAGGTTCTAACGGATGATCGATAAGCTAAGAGTGCAAATGGTAACTTCTCATGCCAGTCTCTGTAGGTCTCAGTCATTTTCCCCACTATCTTCTTGATGTTTTTGTTAGCAGCTTCCACTGCCCCATTCATCTTTGGGCGATACGGCGAAGAGTTATGATGCTTAATCTTGAACTGACTGCAAACTTCTGTTATCGTTTTGTTGTTCAAGTTCAGTGCATTTTCTGATATGATCCTTTCAGGCATCCTATACCGACAAATAATCTCTTTCTTCAAGAATCAACTTACAGCCGACTTAGTAACATTCACATAAGAAGCAGCCTCTACCCACTTCGTGAAGTAATCAATGACCACAAAAATAAAGCGATGCCCATTTGAAGCGTTTGGTGATATTGGCCCAATGACATCCATGCCCCACATAGAAAAAGGCCATGGAGAAGTCATAATATGTAGAGGTGAAGGTGGTACATGAATCTTGTCTCCATAAATCTGACATTTATGGCATTTTTTAGCGTAGTTGATACAATCCCCTTCCAAAGTAGACCAATAATATCCAAACCTCATGATTTGTCTAGCCATCATGAAACCATTAGCGTGCGTCCCACAAACACCCTCGTGAACTTCTTCCAAGATTAACTTAGCTTCCACGGCGTCAACACATCTCAACAGTACTTGGTCCTTTCTTCTTTTGTACAATATGTCCCCATCCAAAACGTAGTCACAGGCTAATCTTCTTAAAGTTCGCTTATCATTTTCAGTTGCCTGTTCTGGGTATTTACGATCTCTCACATATCACAATATATCCCGATACCATGGGTTTTCATCCATTTCTTCTTCCTCAATGTTACAACAGCGAGTTGGAGCCTCAAAGATACTCATCTGAATGAGTCTCATCTCCTCCTCTTTATTTGCTTTAATCATTGAAGCCAAGGTTGCTAGAGCATCTGCCATCTGGTTTTCGTCTCGTGGGATATAATTGAAAGTGATGTCATCGAACTCCTCAAGTAACCCCAAAACTATCTTTCGATAATTGATCAATTTGGGATCCCTTGTCTCTCATTCACCTCTAAGCTAGTAAATTACCAACGCAGAGTCTCCATATACTTCCAAGGTTCTTATTCCTCGTTCTATAGCCGCTCGAAGTCCCATGATGCACGCTTCATACTCGGCCATATTATTTGTGCAATCAAAATCCAACTTGCACGTGAGTGGATAATAATCGCCATTTGGGGATACCAAGATTGCCCCAATTCCATTTCCCACCGCATTGGATGCGACATCAAAGTTCATCCTCTATGGACGTTCTTCAATAGTTGCCACATACATGAACTCCTCATTAGGGAAATCAAAATTTAATGGCTCATAGTCTTCTAGAGCTCTGCTCGCCAGAAATTCTGCTATCGCGCTCCCTTTTATAGCTTTTTGACTCACATAGACTATGTCAAATTCTGAAAGCAATATTTGTCACCTTGCCATTATCCTATTTAGTGCTGTTGACTCCATCATGTACTTTAATGGATCAAGTTTTGAAATTAGCCAAGTCGTATGATATAACATATATTGCCTCAACCTTCGAGTCGTCCAGATTAAAGCACAACACAATTTCTCAATTGGCGAATATCTCATCTCACACTCTGTGAATTTCTTGCTGAGGTAGTATATTGCCTTCTCCTTTCTTCCCGACTCGTCATGTTGGCCAAGCACACATCCCATAGAATTACTAAACACTAATAAGTATAGTATTAATGGTCTATCTGGACTGGGCGGAGATAACATTGGAGCATTTAACATGTATTGCTTAACCTTATCAAAAGCATTCTGGCATTCCTCATCCTAAATGCCTTGATTGTGTTTTCTAAGGAGGCGAAAGATAGGATCATACTTATCAGTTAGTTGTGAAATAAACTGAGAGATGTAATTTAATCTTCCAAGAAAACCCCGAACTTCCTTTTGAGTACGTGGTGGAGGCAATTCTCGTATGGCTTTACCTTTGTCTGAGTCAACTTCTATTCCCTTTTCACTGACCACAAAGCCTAATAACTTCCCTGACCTAGCTCCGAAGATACACTTTGCCGGATTAAGCTTCAACTGAAATTTCCTTAATCTCAGGAACAACTTCCTCAAAACTTCAATATGTTCTTTCTCCTTTTGAGATTTAGCAATCATGTCATCAACATACACTTCAATCTCTTTGAGCATCATATCGTGGAATAAAGTCACCATAGCCCTTTGGCATGTTGCCCCTTCATTCTTTAGTCTGAAGGGCATTACCTTGTAACAAAAGGTACCCCACAGTGTTATAAAGGTGGTTTTATCCGTGTCCCCAGGATGCATCTTTATCTGATTTTACCCTGAGAAGCCATTCATAAAGGAGAATAACAAATATCCTGCTGTGTTGTCCACCAAAATATCAATGTGCGGTAAAGGAATTGTCCTTTGGGCTAGCTTTGTTCAGATCTCTATAATCAACACACTTTCGTACCTTCGCATCCTTCTTAGGGAGAGGTATAATGTTGGCCACCCATTCAGAGTACTTCACCTCTTGTAGGAATCCTACATCGAACTGCTTCTTGACTTCGTTCTTTATCTTCAATACGATATCTAGCCTCATTCTTCACAACTTCTGTTGGACTGGCTTACAATCCTGTCTTATTGGAAGGCTATGCACCACAATATCAGTATTTAACCCTGGCATATCTTGGTAGGACCACGCGAAGATATCCTTGAACTTGCGTAGCAACTCAATCAGTCCTTGCCTTGTGCCCTCGGCAATATGCGTGCCAATTTTCACCTCTTTCCCTTCCTCTAGGGCTACATTCTCTATTGCCTCTTTCTCATGGGGCATGATTTTTTTCTCCTCCTGTTTTACCATCCTCAACAGATCCAAAGACATCACGATCCTGGGCATCCTCAAAATCCTGCGATTCCTCTAAACACATGTCTTGCTCGCGAAAGAAATCAGGATTTGTAATATCAGTGCCCATGTCATTGATATCTAGCGATCTGTGAAGTATAAAGAATATACAAAGAATGAATGAATTTAAGAATGATTATTTATGTGCTACGAATGAAAGAATAAGAATTGCAAAAGTTTAACGGAATATTGGTTGATAAAAATGAAACAATACTCGTTCAAATTGATAAAAGTTATGTTTTATTAAAAAAATAATAGATGATCGTAAGCCCATTCCACAAATGTAATCCTATTACTCCTAGGCCTTAGAGTAACAAGAATATTTCGAGAATTACTCCGAAAAATTCCTAAAGACTACTAAAGTTCCTCCAGCATGATCCAATTGTTCAGAGAGCTTCCCAGTTCGTAAGGGCGAATGCCCTCAAGGTTTCCTTAATTAGTCCCTTCTTCATGTATGGCATTGATAGAATGATTTTCATTTCCAAACACCCTCATCTCCAGGTAAGCTATCCCCTTCCTAATACAAAAGTTTAGGACATGTAAGAGAGCGTTTTCTTTTCGCTCAGCCGTGACCCTCTTCTCTCTTTCTTTCTCTTTTTAACCTTAACTAATTAGGGTCTTTTTATGGATTTAAATGCATGTGATGTGATGCAATGCAAATGCATGAATGCAAAAGAAAAGGAGATGTTGATCTTAAATTCAATTCCATTAGAATAACTTTTCTAGAAAACAGATTTCTTTACATGAAAATAGATTACATATGCGGTCTTGCCCTTCATAGTCCAAGTAAACGCTGATCTTTTCATCATGGTCGAATCCTGTAAATTCTCCAAAAGATGCCTTTGCTAGCTCCTTGCTGCTTAATCTGAGCCTCGATCTCTTGCTCGCTTATCTCTATGATACTCATCAAAAGTGCCGGCTCTTGGATAATCTTCGTTGGCAGTTAAATCAAGTAATGTATTCCTTCGTGGACTTTCGGCTTTCTCTCGTCGTGCTTTTGGATTATATTCAGATGACCGCACTATAATCTACTTTATCAAGAAATTCGTTTCCTTATGAAAAACTATTCTATTTAGGAATCAAATTTTGAATCAACACCTTCTTTTCTTTGATGTAATGTAATGCAAATGCATGAATGTAAAAAGGTATCGATCTCGATTCAGTTTCATTTTAGAAAACGTTATTTAAGGAACAAAAGTCTTTTCATAAAACGGATTACAAATACGCTTTCGCTCGTACGCCCAGATTCTTAACCCTATCTAATAACAAAGCTAACTCTCGACCTCTATCTGAACTGCCTCACTTTATATTGCCTTAGGACGAGTAACAGTGCATAGCCAACGACTCCCCAAATCCCAAGAAGAGGTACCCAATCAAAATCACAATGAATGATAAAGGACTCCATTAGGAGTCATCCAAGGTGCTTTCCACAAAACCTCCTCCTCTTGAAGATTCTGAAGAATATCCATCCACCTTTCTTCTGTAATATCGTCTCTCCTTGGTGTAGTTGCTACTTCCTTTAAGGGGGAATAACCCTCAAAGAACACTCGGCAAGGAACCTTCTCAAGCTTCCAAAAGTGACTATGGAACCATACTAACAACAACTGTGCGCATCTAATGAATCTACTTCACCGGCTCTCCAACATGTACTTCAAGGATCTAAACGTCTCAGCTAAGATTGCTAGCACCGGTGTGTTCTATTTACCAATACGATCAAACAAATCTGCGACTGCCTCATCTATGTGTCCCAATGCCTTTGGGAAAATCACCATACCGTAAATACTCAAAGCTAGGACGTCGACCCTTTTCTTTACGTCTGGATGTGTCAATATCAGATCCCTCAAAATGGCCCACGAAATGCACTTACTATCGCCCTTTTGCTGCACATGAGCTACAGCCCACTGCTCATTCATCCCAGTAATCATCACCAACTTCTTTGCAAAAGTTGGAAGGCTAGCAGGCCTAACATAAGCCTTGTGACCCTGAATCCTCGAGCAACGCAGTAAAGTCGTATACTCCTCCAAAGTAGGTACAAGATCAACATCACCAAATGTAAAGCAACTATAAGTAGGGTTCCAGAACTGTACCATAGCTCAAAACAAGTGCCTATCTACTTTGACGTCTAGTAAATAGGGAAGGTCTCCATAATTCTGATAGAAAAGTTACTTAGCCTCGTCATCCCATTGGGCCCAAATGTCTCTCAACTCCTGAAACTCATTCTGCGTCAAATTAATACGGGTGAAGTCCCATAACTCTGATGTATGCCCCTCAGTGACACTATCTCCTTTCTCTAACCGGGTTTTCTCTGACCAGGTATAAACAGAGGCATTGTCTTCCACTTTATCAAGATATTCGTTCCCCATTACAAAACTTTCTAACTCAGAAATTGAACCGTGAATCGATATCTTTGAATGTTGAATGTCATGCAATGATAGCAAAACAGAATAAATTAGTATGGTATAAAAGTATAACAAACAAACATTTATAAGGGTAGTTTACTAAGAACTATCACCATAATCCCTAGGGTACGCACTTAAAGTTCACTATATGAGTTTCAGTTCTAAAGTGAGGGTACCTGAACAACCAGATTCTCGGTCCTCACCCATTATAGGCTCATATAGACCAAGTTCAGTTCAGGGGGACACATTTCCCTATGGCCATGCGGAGATGAAAATCTCACGAAGACATAGGTAGAGTACCCCGGAAGCAATCCACTAACTCATGTGGAGGTAAAAACCTCACGAAAGCTTAGCTTCTCACTCCCACTTAAAGGTGCGACCAACGGTCATGCAAATGCAATGTGTGCAGATAATATAACAAGCATATGCAGCGAACACATGAAAAGGGATCTTTATCTTTAAATCCTTTCAAATTTTTAGCATTAAGACAGAAAGTTATCAATTTTTTGGCTTGACTCTCTTACATTCCCCAATGGAGTCACCAAGCTGTCGAAGCCATTTTTTAAAGGATTGTTCGAAAAATCGGGATCGACTTTTGAAAAACGAAAACGGAAGTCGCCACCAACCTTTTTTAGGTGTGATTGGATCACCTTATAAAACGTTTTGGTCTACGAAAATCAAGAAAACAGGTTCGGGAGTCGGTTACGTACGAGGAAGGATTAGCACCCTCACAACGCCCAAAATTGGTACCAAATTGAATAGTTTTCTGTCTTAATGTCAAAAATTTGAAAGAATTTAGAAATAAGATCTCTTTAAAACCGGAATTATTTAAGTTGAAAAATCGAGATTCCTTAGCTCCGAAAGAATACAAACATCACATCCAGCATGATAGGACACGATATTCTTAAACTCTCATAACTGAAATCATCTCGTGATTTACAAAATCTATTTAGAAGGATACTTTAGACATTTAGACAAACGGGAAATCGCAACCTAGTATGTTAGGGCACTATTTCCCGAATTCCTAAATACGAAAAACATTGCCTCATTTTAGAAAAACTTTTGGATAAAATATGACAATTAAATGAAATATATTTTTTAAAATAATGATTTGAGTAAAATTTAAAAGATAAAGTAATACTAAAAAAAATTATTAAAAAATGAAATAGTTTGATATGATACTAAAATTATTAAAAAAATTAAAATATATATAAAAAAATCAGGGAAACATGGATTAAATCAAAATAAAAAGGTTGAAAAACGAAGATGAACAAAGAATAAAATAAGAACAAACCGTAGAAAATAAGAACGTAAGAGGGAGAGAAATTTGAGTGAAAGCTCTCAAAATTTTTATTGTTTCCCAAAACTCCAGTGTGTTTACAATGAAGGGAGAGGCCTCTATTTATAGTTGAACCTCCTCAAATCCAACTGCATGATCAATTACATCAACAGTTAAGATTAAAAGGTATCTACAAATTAAATCTCTAAGATTACAAAATCATATCTTCTAAGATTGCAAATCATATCTAAGATTGTAATCATATCTAAGATTGTATCATATCTAAGATTGCATATCATATCTAAGATTGCAATCATATCTAAGATTGTATCATATCTAAGATTGCATATCATATCTAAAATTGCATATCATTGAAGATTATATTTCCATATGAGTCAAGCTTGTAGATGGACCTTAAATCTTTTCAAGTAATGGGCCATTCCGATCGGGCTAAATTATATTTGTAATTCTGGACTGAACTTAGACTTCATTTTTTTGGGGTATATTATTTTTGTTTTTGGACTTATTTCTGGGCCTGGGCAAAATTGAGTGTCTACAATGTACTTTAAGGATTTAACCCGAATGGGTAATCCAATTAGGGTCTGAATTTAGCCTGGACTGATAATTCAGATCCGAGCTCATTAAGGGTGTTTGTCACTATAAGGGATTTAGCCTGAACTAGTAATCCCGACATCACCTTATGAGTTTACATATGGGGAATTAAGCCTGGACTAGTAATCCCGCCATAAAATGTGAGGTTCGCAGGTGTGCATACCTGAAATGTTCATTCTTATGAATTGGCGGTTAATGGAAAATCCATCGAGATTTCCTAGAAACTCAACGAGATTAATATGAGTTATATGTACAAAAGGGAATATTGGATGATGAGCTCATCTAAGATAAATTACATGGTACCTTATTATTGTGACTAACTTGTTGATTGAGTGCATGTGTTAGGAATACCATTTCCATGCTTGTTGATTCTAATGCATAATATGGCTTTATGCTAATTAATCAGTAAGTTTTCTTTCCAATTATTCGGGCTTACTAAGCATGAAATTGCTTACCCCTCTCTTTTTCCTATCTTACAGAGCTCGAGGACTCGTAAAAATTGGAAGACGGCTGGAGAGTCAACACACTATCAACTAGTCCAGCTTTGGTATATAGACACCTTTGTTTTATTCCATAGCATGTATAGGACTTTTGAGTATTTTGTTATCTGTGTCATTTGATTGCCAAGATGAAGGCATGTAAAGATATACATATCTTTTTGTATATGGCCATGGGAATTGGCTCATTTTGAAGTAGGCTATGACCTAAAAATTATACATGTTTATGTTTATATGCGATGGCTTGGTTTTAATTGGCAATGAGTTATAAGAACGAACCAATCTTAAATGTGTCAAAGAGCCATGAAAACCCTTAAATACAATATGGGAATTAACCTAGCATGTATGAAACCAATGATATGAGGTTTACATGCAATGAGGTTCATCAAAGTTTTGTATAAGTGTATAATTTGGCCTTAACATGTATTAAAGTAACCTATAGTTATGTTTGGTTGATAAAGGGTGATCAAAGGCTTGGAATATAGCCTAACAAGGTCCACACGGTAGACACACGGGCGTGTGTCTAGGCCGTGTGTGACACACGGCTTGCCCCCATGGGTGTGTGGTATGGCCATGCGTCCCCTGCACTTGAAACTATAAGTCAGTATAGTGCATGGGCTAGACACATGGGCATGTGTCTTGGCCGTATGCCCCTAAATGCATGCTGGCGTCATAAACAAAGAGTTACATTGGCTGAGGGCTCGGGCGTGTCCCAAGCCACACGGGCGTGTGTGACCACATGGCCCCACCCTCATGAGCATGTGACTCTCTAAGACAAGAAAACCATTAAGTTACCCAGAATCTATCGAATGTATGTTCTAGGCCTCGAGGGCCTGTATATGAGACAATATGTATGTGTGTGTAAAGTTTTAAATTTTGGGCAAAATTTGGTGAGCCGAATTTGTATGTCGTGAAAGTTTAAACCCGGTAACGCCTCGAACCCTATCCCGGTGCTGGATACGAGTGAGGGGTGTTACAGGTTCAGCCACCTAGCTTTGAGCAAAGTCATGGTGCTTAGTCATTGGTGTGCAGGCTGAAGAAAGCTCTGTACGGTCTTAAATAGGCTCTTAGGGCCTGGTTCTCTAAGCTCTGTGATTTTTTGATCTCTTCACAATTTGTTGTAGCTAAGTCAGATGGTTCTCTCTTTATTAAGAAGACTGAAGGGATGCTTTTGTATGTTCTGGTATATGTCGATAACATAATTGTCACTAGGAGTCATCAAGCTAGTATTGACCAGTTTGTTGCAGACTTGGATACTCAGATTTCCTTGAAGGATTTAGGGCCTCTTAGTTACTTCCTTGGTATTGAAGTAACTACCACTGCTGGTGGATTATTCTTAAGCCAGCGCAAATATGTGTTTGATCTTCTTAGAAAGGCTCGAATGGATCAGGCCAATGGCTCCCCTACGCCCATGATTACTTCTTCTAACTTATCTCAGCATGTTGGCTGTGCGATTGAAAATGAATCTGAATATTGAAGCATTGTGGGAGCTCTGTAGTATGTGGTTATCACTAGACCAGATATCACCTTTGCTATGAATAAGGTCTGTCAGTTTAAGCATCGGCCACTTGATCAGCATTTCAAAGTTGTCAAACGCATTCTTAGGTATCTTCAAAGTTCTCTGAACTATGGTATTCATTTTACTACAACTACCACCTTGGATCTGGTTGGTTATTCAGATGCAAATTGGGAAACTGATGTTGATGATAGACAGTCTACTTTAAGGTTTTGTATGTTCTTTGGGGGTAATCTCAGAGCACTGGGATCGAAGAAGCAAATGATTGTCTCTGTGTTAACAAAGCAGGTTTGAATATAGAGGGCTAGCTCATTCAATTACAGAGGTGGTTTGGATTGAGTCTCTTTTGTCTGAACTACATGTTTCACCTTCAAGAAAGACCACAGTGTGGTGTGATAACTCCGGCGCCGTTGCTATATCTGTCAATCTAGTAATGCACTCAAAGTTTAAGCATGTTGAATTAGACTTGTTCTTTATTCGAGAAAAGGTTGCATCTGAAAAACTAATTGTGGGGCATATTCCAGCACAGGAGTCAGCTCCTTTGTTTACAAAATTCAGGTCGTATCTTAAAGTGGTTGCGAAAGATTAACCACTCAGCAGAAGTCAGGAAGATGGAGGCATGTTAAGGAATGAAAACGGTTATGGGGCAGTTAGTAGTTAGTAGTTAATGCTTATAGTAGTTATTGTAGTTATAGTTAATTAACTGTTAGTGTTATAAGTACTGTACTTTGTACTCTAAAATTCAAGAAAATAAATTTAGTTTTTCATTCTATGATTCGATTTTAGTTCTCATTACTAACTAGTACTGAATATAAAAAAATAATAACATAATTAAGTAATGCAAATTTATTACTATATTCGATATCTACTATTATTATTATACTAGATTTGTTCCCCGCATTCCTCGGGAATTTTCAATTTTAATATCATTAATAACAAGTTTTAACAAATGAAATTTATTAAATAATAGTCCTCCAAAATTTTTATTTTAGATTGCATAATATTAATATTTTTCATTTACATATTTATGAAAATTAGACTTTTTTTACTTCTACAGGTTTGAATGTGGATTTTAAGTTGAGTTGTGACTTAATGTTTTGAAAAATAAATAAACGGGAAATAAATTAAATAATTTTTATTTTTTAAAAATTGAAAAAATGTTTAATAAATATAAATAATTTTTTTCATTAATAAAAACATATTTAGTATCCTTTTTCTATAATAGAAATATAATAAATAAAATAAAAACAATTACATTTATACTGATTAAAATTAGAGAATCAAATTTAATATTTGAAAAATTGTCGATAAAAGGAATTTTTTTTTTTTTTGCATTTACATGAATTTGAACCAAGCAAATCATTTAAAGTTAAAAATGTTTGTTTTCATAATTTTCAATCTTATAAAGTTTTTTTATTGAAAATAATGAAAACAACTTTTTATTGTTTTCTAATTTTTTACATATTTTTATTTTCATTTTCAAAAAATTAATTTTAAAATTTTCAATAAACATTTTTCTTTAATGTTTTCTATTTTCCAATAAAAAAATGAAAATAGCTTATGTTTCCTGAAACTAAATAGTGGTTTTTGAAAATATTTTTTATTTTTATTTTCAGAAAAGAGTTTTCATTTTTTATTTTTTAAAAAATAGAAAAATTTATTTGATAAATAAAAATAAAAATTTATTTTCAATAATAAAAACATGTTTGGTAACTACTTTTTATAATAAAAACATAAGAAATAAAATAAAAGAATTTTACATGGATTCAAATAGGGTATTGTTAAACTAAATTTATTTGATAAATTATTTTGATATAAAAATAAAAATATTTTGGAATAAAATTGCTTTTGAATAAAGAAATTATTAAGTTTAAAGCATAAAAATCATTTTAAGACTTCCAAACATCTTAGAAAATTTTTTAAACACTTAGAATATTTTGGACAAAGTTCAAAAACAATTTTAAACTCTTGGGCTTAGTTGAAACAATTTTAAATTAACTGAAACACTACTCCCTACAAGAAGTATCGATATTTTTGAAAATGTACCGATACCAATATAATTTTTATCGAAACCAAAACTACACTCTGATTTGAATAAAAAATTGAACAAAACCAATAAGTATTGATAATTTTAAAAATATATCGAAACCTATTGAATTTTATCAATACTAAAATTTTATATCGATACTATTTTTGCATTATATTTTTATGGTCTTTCAAAAATTAACAAAAAATATTGATACCCATTAAAAATATATCGTTACATTTTTATGAGGTATCGATAAATCATCATTGATATCGTTGGAAACTAATTTTAATGGTCACTGAATTAAACATTAAATTCTACTAGTACCGATACTCGTAGAAAAAGTATCAATACTTTTTATTGCAGATAAATTTAATGATCTAGTATTTTCATCCCGACGGCTCTATTTATTTTCTCAACAACCACAACGATTGTGAATGATTTAGAGGATATAAATACTAACTTCCAAATCTTACAATAACAAGAAAAAAAATATTCAAACAAAATTATCAAACAAAAAACTTTTGTGTAAAATATTTCCATACTAATCTTTCCTACACTTGTGCGCTTCATTTCCATTCTCTTACT
This sequence comes from Gossypium longicalyx, assembly GCA_025698465.1. Lineage (NCBI taxonomy): Eukaryota > Viridiplantae > Streptophyta > Magnoliopsida > Malvales > Malvaceae > Gossypium > Gossypium longicalyx. The sequence goes on along the minus strand of CM047004.1, from coordinate 67,201,994 downwards.
CAAGCCTTTTTTATTGTAATTGAGTTTAATTCGCAATCAAATTTGGAATGATTGGTGGTTGGGAGATGCCCCGCTGATTCATACTTTTTTAGATGGGGCTGTTGGGCTTAATCTACCTGATATGGTGTCGTCGATTATAGGGCAGGATGGTACTTGGAACTTGAGTGTTTGTAGGCTTGGGCTGCCTGATTCAATTAAGCAGGCCATTGAAGCAGTTCTGTTGCAGTATTTTGTGAATGGGGATACATAGGATTTTTGCTATTGTTGCTTGGGTAAGTTCGTTGTAAAGTCAGCATATTCGTTGCTCGCAAGGGGGGTCTTCTTATCGTCTATCGAATGATGGGTGGATATGGAAGCTCCTTTCCCGGAGCGAATTCGTTCTTTATTTGGTTGGCTTTGTTGGATTGACTTAACTCAAACCAGATACGAAATTGCAGGAATATCACCGATGATGCTTCGTGTTCGGGATGTGGATTTATAATGGAGTCTATGGAGAATATTTTATGTGAATGTCGTTTCGCAAAAGAGATACGAGTAGCAATGCGTGTCGAAACTTTGCAGCTTGATTTTTATACCACCCCATTTCTAGTGTGGCTGGAAGGTACCAGCCGGTCTATGGAGCCGTTGGGTTTTCTTTTACCATGGGGCTTGGTTTTCACAGTTATTTTATGGTGTTTATGGAAATGTTGAAATAAAAGAAATTTACAGGCTGTGCTTGATTCACCGTAGCAGGTACATTTGATTGCAAGGAAATTTGCTTAGGATGTTTCTGGGCGTGGCAGACTGTTATTCCGAGGGTTTACCGTGAGCCTAAATAGATAGCTTGGAAACGTCCTCCGTTGGATTATTGTATTCTTAATACGGATAGTGCGGTGCGGACTGGTAGGCGACTTGCAATAGCTGGTGGCCTTGCTTCGAAATGAGAGGGGTGAGTGGTTGCATGGATTCATGATGAAGATAGGAGTAACGGACAACCTACAAGTTGAACTTTGGGGAGTTCGGGAAGGCTTTTGGACGGCTTAGGGCTGGATGTTACTAGTTTAATTTTGAAACTTGATGTGCTTTGGGTGGTGAATCTGCTATCTCGACCGTTGGGCATTTCCATTGAAGATTGCTTGCTCTTGATCCGAAAAGGTTGGGTGATGAAAGTCCCGACATATTCTTCGGGAGGGCAACCGCTATGCTGACCACCTTGCATGTTTGGCTCAGGACGTGGCGGAGGATTGTGTTTTCTTATCGGCATCGCCGAACAGCTTGCTAACGTTTTTGCATGCTGATATGCAGGGCCAAGGTAGGATGCGTTTATAGTCTCATTGTTTCATCATACTATACCAACAAAATATTCTAATTAGTGTTTATGTTTCTATATTTGGTTACGGAATCTAATAATTATAATACGAGTATGCAAAATGTAAACACTTTATTAAAAAAGATAATACAATTACTTATTTATTTTAAACAAACTGCAGAGAGATCCTTTAAAGACTTAAAGTTGGAGGGTTTACAACAAGTTAATACAATTACTTATTTATTTCAAACATCAACTTGGTGGGACAAGAAGACTTAAAGTTGGGCTTTACAACAAGTAGTAATTATTCAAAATTTTGTAAGAGCACTAGGGGAAAAATATTGTATCACTCAGGCTTTCACAGTGCCCTTCTAGTTTACCCTTTCTTACTGGCAATATATTAGTAGAATTTAGCAGCGTGTGAGGGAGTTGTTCGGGACTTGGCTTATCATAGCATAAACGAATCTCTCCTAATTGTTTTTGTTTGGAACTTCGGTTTTCATTGCAAAGAATCTGAGGATAGGCTTTTAAAATATCAAAAACTTCATCTGCAACTTGTTGCACCGTCAAACTTGTCCCACGTTCAACTCTCACAACTACATCAAAACAACAATTAAAAGCAAATTAAAGACAGGATGTGTTGAACCATTTTCAGTTATTTGATTCTTAAAAGATTAACATTTAATCTAATCCGGTTATACAATTATTTTTAAAATAAAATTCAACACTTAAAATAAATTGAATATTAATTCATACTTCATATGATAATAAAGATTTAGTTTAATACCAATATAAAAAAAATTCAATATATGAGCTAACAACAAAGTATAATCGAGATATACTTGTAATTAAGCCATACCGGAGATCTAAGGCAGAGTTGAAGTACGTAAGGGGATCGTCAGGGTAATCAGAGCAGGTTCCATGCTTTTACCATTCACGTTTCCAAAATTCGTAGTTTGCAGTCAAGTTATGACATCAATCAAGTTTGACCATAGTAGCGTTAAGTCTCTTTGAATTGGGGGTAATATATTATTTTAAATAACAAAAGATTTTATTAGAGAACTAACAAACTCATTCATTCAAATAAACGAAATTAAATTGATGATGAACTTATTTGGAGATCATCGGGAGAAGTGGGTGTCTTATTAGTACAATGTTTATTTTTATAGTAAGGAAGTATTGCTTCGTCCTTACTATCTTGCAGCCATATACCGTGAATTGTGAAGACGGAAGGAATAGGAGGTTTGCATCTATACGTTCCATTACATGCAGCAGGTGGCCATTGGAGACTAAGTTTGTAGAAACTTATGTTGGGTGGCAGAGCTGGCGCCTTGACTTGGTGGTGGATAAGTGTAGATATGTTGAAGCTAAAGAGTTGTGAATATAATCGAAAGCAAGCTGAGAGACAAACCACCAGGGCAGCCAGTAATAAATATTTCGATATCGACCACATTGTAACACAAGGGAAGATTTATATAAAGTTGTCTATTCCATTTTTCAAGGGGTCGATCTTTTTATAACACTAGTATGCAACTAGGACGACATACACGTATGATCATTTTTTTATTTATTCATCTAACTACCTGCTTCTTGTCTTTTTCGTTCCTTTTTGTCCTTTTCTTTCTAACCACTTTTTTTAATTTATATTTTTAATTAATATCTCATTGGTGGCAACTTGCAATTAGGAAAATATTGTTCAATTCATCCTTATTATGAATATTAACTTTTACAATTTAAAATTTGGTACGCGAAAAATTAATAATTATAATGTGGTATTAAATTTTATATTATTGATACATAAAAACAGTTGAGATTTGGTTGCTACCACCCATTTTCACTCTCTTTAAGAAAAGATAAAATAAATTTGAAAAAGTCATTATATGTATTAAATATCCTAATTTATTTGTAATCCATGTAATATTCAGAAACACAAATCTAAATAATGATAAATTTATTTTGATTAAAAAATAATAATAAATTTAAGATGATGATTTGATAAAATATAAAATTTTAAATATACTTTATACACATGTCATTATCGACAAATTATTTTAATTAAGATGATGATTTAAATTATCTGTAATTTTTTTTAGTGAAATCTAAATCTTCAACTATTTATCATCTACGTTACATCTTATTATTAATCTAATCTATTTTAAATGATATTTTTTTCTAATGTTGGGGTCAACTAAAACATAAATTTAATAAGTTTATTTTTAGTTAAAAATATAAATTCAAATAAATTTAAAGTAATTTTAAATTCAAAGTCACATAATTAACTAGTACTAAATATACAAAAATAAAAACATAATTATGTAATGCAAATTTATGATTAATTATATATATTAACACAAATATGGTAATATTTAGTCCGTAGTATGGTTAAATGTGTGACATCTGTCACAATCTAATTGACTATGGATTTCCATTAATATATTGCTAAAATTTTAAAATGTTACAATTTCCATACCTAAAACAATTGTGTTCGCTGCACCTTGAATGCTTCAAATTCCAAATTCAGACCACTGATATATTTGTGTAGAATTTTCAACTCTTTAATTAATTATTTTTTATAATAATGTTTAATATACATTGTTACATTTATTCTTTTAAGGTTTTTAATTTACTTAGAAATTCTTAAATTTCGATTAATTAAAAACATATAATATTAAGGGTCTATTTGAATGGACGGTGCGTTGATCTGTAGTTAGTGTAAAAATAGCAGTGGAGGTGAGATTAAAAATTATAGCGATACTATAACGTGAAACAAAAAAAAAGGAGGCTAAATGCACCGCATCGAAAATAAACGTCCATCCAAAGGGCCATTAAATAATGTAGTTAAAAAGAATTACAAACTGATAAAAAAGAATACCTTTTTTGCTTAGCTAGAAGATAAATTTTATTAAAGAGGAAACCACCGTAAGAATAAGTTGGTGCATGGAAACAATAACCAAAACACCGTCAAAGTGAAACACTCGTGTTGAAAAATATGAACATTACATATATATAATAAGGGTAATTATATGTTATTATTTATTATCATAAAATGTTAGCCCAAATTAAAAGTGATCTAATTTGGTTAAAGTTTATTGGGCTTTAGTTATTAAATAAAATATGGACTAAATATGTGTAGATACTCTAGTAACTAATTTCTAATTAATGATAGGCTGATTAGAAATTAGGTTAATGTGCAAAAGTTATATATTAGGGTTATGGTTCCTAAATTACACATAAGGTAACTTTTCTAATATCCTATCTTCAGAAAAGAGAGTCACATTATTGTGCTAATTTGGAAGATCAAAACCCTAAGATCCGTAAATTTTAAAAAATCAATGAATTCAGGTACGCTTCCGCATCTAGTTTTGTTCTTGATGATTTGACTTGATAAATCATGATTTACAGTTTTAAGTTTATATCAAACTTTGTTTTAACAGTTCTAACAAGTGACATTGGAGCCTCATCATGTCGAATAATTGAAAATGAATTATTTTTTATTATATATGGATTAATTCATTCTTCAAATTTTATAAATTTGATATATGAATTTGGTGTTTCACTTATACACATTAAATCTTTTAGATTTATATTAAAAGCTTTAAGGTTTAAAATAGAAATTTCACAAAATATAGGGTTGATACGTCGAAACTTTTAAGTTTTCCTTTGAAATTGAAATTATTGTTGACCAAACCCACGCAGTTTCTACTTTCAATTCTTGATTTTGTCTTTTGTGAATTATTATTCATCCATTATGGTTAAAAAATTTGATTTGATTTATAATTATCTTCTATGATTATTCAGATTTAGTGGCTTGAGCTGCTTCTTTTTTTTTTTTTTTTTTTTTTTTTTTTTTTTTTTTGGTTTTGGATTCAGAAATAGAATGCGATTTGTAATTCTATTTTTCTTTTCGGTAATATTTTTTTTGTTCATTAAGTATTATTTATTTATTTATTGTTTCTTAAGCTTGTATAATGATATGATTACAGTATAATTTTAAAATAATGCATGATTCTATTTTACATAAACTGAAATTGATTTTAACGGTATGATTATAAATATTGATTGAACTGAGTTGATGAGTATTGTTTTGATGCAAATTGATGTTGGTTATGATATGTGTTTAAAGAATTTGATTTAAAATTGGTTTTATATAATTCGATTTATGGATTAAGTTATGCTTCAACCTATTTTAGGTAATAAAGTATCAAATATGTCTATTGACTTCTGTAAATTTATTGTTAAGTGGCTATGTGAGAAATTAACCGAGAAAGTTATTCTTTGATCCAAAGGATTTTTATGTACCAATCTATTTAAATTGCGATTTTACTTTTTATTTTTTTAAGGATGGATTTGTGTTATTTTTCAATGAGTATTTGATTTTTGGCATATTATTATTCCAAATATTTGGTTAAATTGTAATGATAAGTTTATTGTATGAATCGTGAGATATATTAACTATTATGATTTTGTTTTTGAGATTTATTGGCTTGAAAATATTTTTCAAGTATTCTTGCGAATCTTTATTTAATCATAAATATAATTTTGGATTTACATGATATATGTAGGGTAAAATTTTTTATTTGATTTTGAATACAAGTATATGCGTGAATTACTTTAGTGTTTTATCTATGTCAAAACTATGAATACATGTGCTTGTTAATTTTTGGTCTTGAATCATTACATTGTTTCTATTTGGCTTTGACATATATGGTTTTGGAAAACAATAATCAAAGATTAATGTTTTCGGTTTTTTATTGCATTAAGACAACCTTATTTTAGGTTATTTCGGAATCGATAAAGCAATAAAAAAATTTAGTTTTGACCTTTGACTATTATGGAAATTTTAAATTTGAATATTGGCATATTTATATATTTTTAAAATAATTTAATTGAAATAATAAGTTGCCAAAGTGACTTCTGTCATTGAAATTATTTTTTTTAAAATAAAATTTTGTGTGCATGCAACTTAAGCTACGATAATATTGATCGGCCCAAAGAAAGGTTAATATTTTTAAAAAAAAATTACATGTGCAACTATCGTAATAAACATCTGACAATTATTTAGTTTTATATGTGAGTAATAAATCGGCCCAAAGGAAGATTTATTATTCAACATGTTTTAATTATCAATATTTTATTACTACACCAAGGTATCGTTTACAGGTTAATATTTTGTCCAAAGATGAAATATTAATGGAGTGTCCGATATCTTGAGATGATGTTTACCTTAATTTATTATTCAACATGTTTTAATTGTCAATATTTTATTACTACACCAAGGTATCGTTTACAGGTTAATATTTTGTCCAAAGATGAAATATTAATAGAGTGTCCGATATCTTGAGATGATGTTTACCTTAATTCAAATTATTTTGGTTTAAATTTAAAATATTTTGAAATAAATAAATTCAAATTTTGGCTTTTGGATTTAATTAAGGATATTTAATATTTTAATTAGATTAGTTGAAACAAAATATCGCCACAGTAACCTCTTTTGCATAGATTAGTTTATTTAAAATATCAAGATGACTATATGTTTTTGTGATTCATGGGTTTATTAATTGACCCAAAGATAAGTTAATATTTGGTAGAATTTCAACGACATCTGTGGTGATAAATGTGTGACAATTATAACCACTACAAGAAAACAGGCTTTTAGTGGCGCTTTTTTAAGCGCCGCTAAAACTATTTGCGGTGTTTTCACAAGCGCCGCAAAAAACGCCGCTATAGGAAGTACCGCAAAAATTTGCAGCGCTTATCTCAAAAACGTCGCTAAAAGTCATGACTTTTAGCTGCGTTTGTATAAAAGCGCCGCTAAAAGTCAGGGCTTGTAGTGGCATTTTTATCACAAACACTACTAAAAGCCCTAACTTTTAGTGGCGCTTTTCCCAAAAACGCCGCTAATTTTGGCAGATTTAATATGCACATTTTTCACCAATATCCAGCCCTTCCTACATTAAATCCAACCAAAATCAACAAATATATCATGAAATGCAACCAAAAATAGCAAATTTAGCATAAAAAATACAACCAAAAACATTAATTCTAAATGATACTTCAAATTTAACGAAAGATATATGATGTAATTAATAAATAAGGTATAACTTAAAATATTTTTACAATAATGTTAAATGTGATAAAGTTAAAAACATTCTTACAACGACAAAACTAATGTCTAAGATGGTGGCTTTTGCGACTGCTGAAACATCTGCATCATCTGTTGAAGCTGTAGCTGGAGCTCATCGTGACTTTCTCGCCGCTGCCTCGCCTCCGCTCTTTCTTTCTTTGCCTCCTTCATTCTTTGTCTTCTGCTCTCTATCTATTTGCCTCCGCTCTAAGTTGTTGCTGGAGTTCTTCATATTTTCTTTGAACCTCGACAATTTGCTCAACCGTGTTAGCTTTCATCTGAGCTATCTAGTCTCTTAACCTCTGAACTTCAGCTTGAGCTTGATTCCCGGAAGGCATGTATTGCTGGGAGCCGGATCCAAAATATTGGCTCGGGGTAACACCAGATCCTTGAAATCGAGCTTGGCCGTATCTTTCAAGACCCAAAACTTCAGTGATAATTCTGTTATCAATGTTCTCAAGATTAACAGAACTATCAGTCGAAGCAATCGCTTCATACTTCGCCTTCTTCTTCTTTAGTTTCTCCTAATAAATCAATCAAAGAGTTAGAAACGAAATATATAATAAAAAGGAATGCAACATAACTTAACATCATTTAAAAGTACTAACGACAAATTAAACCATTATAATTAAACATTATAAATATTTATAATAAATCAAATTTTATTAAATAAATATACCATAATTTCTCCAGCTTCGGATGTCATGGGAGATCCATCTTTCTTCCTATGCGTAATCTCAAAAAACTGAAGGCGTCCAACTTTTTGACCGGATGAGACTTCCTACAATATAGTAGTAAACATATTATTTAATAGTAGAAAGTCATTAATATTTGATAGAATTAATAAATTCATAATACCTCGGCCTCAGCTACAGAAGCAAAACTTCTCGACCCTGCCGTGTGCGTGAATTTTTGTTTTTGTCTGCTGCTTGTTCCAACTCACTCACAGTCCTACATAATGAAGTTATTATTACGTATATAGTAAATGGTATATACCGAAAAATTTATAAGAGTTTGGAATTACGTAATACCTCTCCTTTCTTTGAATTCCAAAATCTAACCGCATCTTCCTGTTGGTACCTCAACATTCCCGGCGGGACATTTCGCAATTTTTCCTCGAGGCTTATATCTTTTTTAAAATATTGTTTTTTCAAAGTGCTTTTATTATCTCTCCATTTTTACCCAATGCCTTCTTAATATGGTCATAGGAGACCTCTAAAGCAAATCTCTCCTAAAAAAACACAAGTTTAGAATGTAAATATAAATGAAACTTAAACCAAATTATTATAAATTACATTCACATTTTGTTACCTTAATATTAGCAAAAGCCTGATTTTTGTTGCTATCAGGCATGTGATGCCATGATTCGTAGTTGATGGGCAACATATTAGCATTTCGTGCTAAAATGCCCAAATAGCCTGCTAAAAGTCGAGCTTCAGATCCAACAGGCTGACCATGACTGTTTCTACTTACTTTGACACGCTCAACAGGATCTAAGTCGTATAAATCTTTAAGCAGCGTACGTCCTCGACCTCTGCGCATCGTACCACTTTCAGCTGAGAAACGATATACTATTATTATATTAAAATTGAGAAATAAATCAATAATAAAAGTCAACACATATAAAATGAACTTAACATTACTTTGAAATTCTCCATGCTCATCAAGTGTCTCCGGCACATTCGAAGATCCAACAACTGTCTGTTGTTCACTATTTGCTTCTTTCGAATTTTTAGTATTTTGGACAATACTTAAATCTCGTAATCTTCTTCTATGCATTTTTCCTGCAATGCACATAAAATAGTTGAAGTTTTAGTAACAAATTACAACAATAATAGTACATATAAAATAGTTAAATTATATAACATGACCAAGATTAAAATTATAATATTACATATAATTAAAAAATCGTAAAATCTTACTACATCATTATTCGTAAATATCTTCATCCACATCACGTCGAACCCATTGATGTTGTGTACTAGTACTAGGGATATTTTCATCTGAGTTTTGTTCTGGAAAAGGTAATGTTTCTGATCTTTCGACGATGTCATCTCTACTTCCATTACCCATGTCAAACAAGTCTCTAGGGGTGTTCCGGAGTACAACATACCAACCCTCATTAGTTGGATCTTTCAAATAAAAAACTTGTTTCACTTGAGAGGAAAATACATATGACTCGTCCATCAATTGTTGTCCAGTGTGAATAAAGCGAGAGAAATTAACCATTGTAAAACCAAATTGATATTTTTTAATTCCGAGAGCAGTATTAACATTAGTCCAATCACACCGAAATAAGACAACTTTCCATCTGCCATAGTAATCCAACTCAATAATGTCGGTAAGAAGTCTGTAATACTCCACATTACCCTCAACTGGATTATTGTCCCTAGCACTAGCATAACTTGTAATTGAAGAATTAACAACAATTCCACAATTTTGAGTTCTCCTCATTCTCTCGCGATATTTTGTATGAAATCTGTATCTATTGATGAGGAATGCACTATAACTTTTTATTACTCTGTTCAGACCTTGGGAAAGCCATTTAACTTCGTCATTGACATCCTTCCCACTCCAAACCTATTGAATCGAAAGTAAATTGAGTAATTATAAATGTATTATGTAAAAACATTCTTATTTAATTAACTAAATTTCGCGATTATATGCAACTTATTAACTTCAGTTACATACCGTTTGGCTTAACCATTCATGAAAAGATTCTGTGAATAACTTATTAATCTCTCGATGTTGTAATCTTCGAGAGCGTGCACAAGATCTCAAAATTTGTTTGTACTCACTATGTTAAAAAAAAGTTTAATTGGTTAGAAGATAAACAAATCAAAATGACGAATATCTGAGGAAATTTTAGAACTTACTTGTGTAATGGTTCAATTGAATCGTGGTGAAAAAGTACATATCGATGAGCTTGTATCCACGATATATCTTCTAATTCTGCAATTTCAACTTTGTCGATTGATTCTCCATAACTTTGGAATAAATAAGTTTCGACCAAGTTATGATCATTGAGCCCAGCATTTATACTTGGTCTATTCAATCGTGTTTCAACATCTTTTAAATACCTAGAACAGAAGGTCATGCACTCCTCTGCCAAGTAGCCTTCAGCAATTGATCCTTCTGGATAACGCTTATTGCAACAATACGACTTCAATTTGCTTAGGAACCTAAACACGATATACAATATTTATCAAAAGCTATAACTAAATGTATAGAGGTGAATGAATGAATACTTGAGGAATAAATTAGCACCTTTCTATAGGATACATCCATCAATAAAAAATCGGTCCACCAAGTATTGCTTCGTGAGGGAGATGAATTACCAAGTGTACCATAATAGTGAAGAAGGAAGGTGGAAAGATCTTCTCCAAATTGCATAAAGTTAAAGCCGCTCGATCCTGTACTTTCTCAAGTTCTTCAACATCCAAAACTTTGCCACAAATAGCTTTCATTATATTGGATAGTTCAATTATACAGGACGTTACGTTTTTTGACATACAGCAATGTAAAGCAACTGGGAGTAAATCTTGCATCAAGATGTGATAATCATGTGATTTTAATGAATATAATCTTCAATCTTTAAGACTCACACATCGAGATATATTTGACACATACGCATCTGGGACCTTTATATCCTTCAACACCATGCAAAACACTTCTTTCTCTTCCTTTGACATTGAAAAAAAGAAGGCGGCAACCGATATTTCCCATTCGGAAGTACTTGAGGATGAAGATCACGCTGAATTCTCATGTCAACTAAATCAAGTCGACTCTGAAGATTGTCTTTTGATTTTCTATCGACATTCAAATTTGTCCCAATTATGTTCTCGCAGACATTCTTCTCAATATGCATGACATCAAGATTGTGGCGTAAAATGTTGTGCTCCTAATAAGGCAACTAAAAAAAATTCTCTTTTTTTTCCACAAGTCCGCCTCATTAGGATCATCCTCTTCGTCAGATTCATCATCAGATTCATACCTCGATCTTCTTTTTGTTTGTGTGTTAGGTGGTTGATTCATCTTCCCATAACTAAAGTTGATATCTTTTAACATAAACAAGATTTCAGATTCAATGGTCTGCTCAGGAGCTCCTCTGCACTCTTCAGTACCGTCAAATAGAGTCCTCTGAAATCTAAATTTATGATTTCCATCTAACCACCGACGATGGCCCATGTAAGAGAACTTTTTCCCATTGTACAACCACTTCAAACAAGTTTGCGCAGCACAACAAGGACAAGCATAACGTCCTTTAGTACTCCAACCCGATAAATTAGCATAAGCCGGGAAATCATTAATTGTCCACAACAAAGCTACATGTAAATTAAAGTTCTCCTTTCTCAGTACATCATATGTCTCAACACCTGACCATAACTGTTTTAACTCTTCAATAAGTGGCTGCAAATAGATGTCAATATCATTTCCGGGACCTATCTCTCCAGGGATAATCATTGATAAAATAAATGAAGATTGCTTCATGCAAATCCATGGAGGCAAATTGTAAGGAACAAGCACTACAAGCCAAGTACTGTATGAAGTACTCATGATTTTAAATGGATTAAAGCCGTCAGTTGCTAGCCCAAGCCTCACATTTCGAGGATCGCTTGCAAAGCTTGGAAATTTACTGTCAAATGATTTCCAAGCTAAAGAATCCACAGGATGTCTTAATAATCCATCATCGGCCCGTTGATCATTATGCCACCTCATAGATTCGGTCGTCTTTGATGACATGAAAAGCCTTTGAAGTCTTGGTATTAGGGGAAAATATTCAAAACCTTGACTGGCTTCTTTCTTAACTGTGCCCCACCTTCATCCACATTCACATCTTCTGCATTTTTATCCATCCAACGAGACTTACCGCAAACATGACAAGACTGTTGGTTTTTCTGATCACCCTAGTACAACATGCAGTCATTTGGTAAACTATGAATTTTATCATACCCAAGGCCTAAATCTTTTATGAGTCTCTTCATATCTTGACAAGATTGGGGTATTTTTGCAAACGGAAACATCTCTCTCAGAAACTCTAGCAGCATTGTAAAAGAGTTTTCGGTCCACCCTCCCCAACATTTTAAGTGAAATAGACGAATACAAAAGGACAATTTCGAATATTTTGATCCCTCGTAAAGTTCTTCGTTCATTTCATTAAGTAAATTGTAGAACTTTGCCGCTTCTTCATTTGGCTCCTCATCAGGTGCACTTGTTCCCGTTTCGCAAAAAACATTTTCACCAATATTACAATCATTGGATGCAATAAAGTCAGGTGGAAACGATTGCTCACCATGACTGTGCATATTAACTGTATCACGCAACATACCTTCCATGTCATCTTGTCTAACATACTGGTGGAAAGCAGTATCAGGATAAGTCAGATTAATCGTTGAAGAAGTTCCACTAGATGTACACTCACCATAAAAAATCCATTTTTATACCCCGAATAAAGCCATCAACAATTAGATGTTCGTAGACAACTTCATGAAAATGCCAATTGATGTTGCCACACTTCTTACACGGGCAAAGAATCATATTCTCTTGGCTTGCATTTTGAAATGCAAAATTTAGAAAAGTTTGTACTCCATTTCGATAGGCGTTGCTTACCCTTGACAAATTCATCCAACTCCTATCCATTTCTTAGTTCTTGAAATCTAAAGTTTACAATAAATTACACGCGTAAGTTGTTTATTTATAAGTATAATTAAGTTATGTAAGTCATGTATTATGTAAGTTATTTATTATGTAAGTTATGTAAATTATGTAAGTTATGAAATTTGATCTTTAAATTATGTAACTCATTTATTATGTAAGTTATGTAAATTATGTAAGTTATATATTATGTAAGTTATGTAAATTATGTAAGTTATGTATTAAATAATATTTAAAAACTTATCTTGAGATGAGATTTAGATAATATTGCAACTACAGTATAAATTATTCAATCAGTAATGACGAACCTAAATTGAAACTTTGTTTAACTAATTACATTGAACTTGCAAATGAGGAAATGGATGAAACCCAACCTTATTACAAGTTTTTTTTTTTGGAAAAAAAGAATAGTAATTTGATTTTTATATTAAAATAAATTTAAATAATGGTCAATATTATTATATTGATAAAAAAATATTTATAAGTCTTAAAAACATTTAAAAGTATTAAAAATTAAAATCAAACATTATTAATATAAAAAATTAATCAATATGATGTATTACTTTGACAGTTCTGCTTATTATTAGAAATATATACAAGGCATGGGATATAATTTGATAAGTAACAAAAAGTAACTTTTCATTTTAAAAAGCTTTTAAATCATATTTTTTTTGGAAAAAAAGAATAGTAATTTGATTTTTATATTAAAATAAATTTAAATAATGATCAATATTATTATATTGATAAAAATATATTTATACGTTTTAAAAATATTTAAAAATATTAAATATTAAAATCAAACATTATTAATACTAAAAATTAATTATTATTAAATATATACTTTTAGTCAAGAAGACAGTATTTAATCATATAATAAATTAATATTTTTTAGTCAATATATTGAAAAATCATGTTAATATTTAAATAGCAAAATTACATTGAAATTGTGCAACTAATTGATTGCAAAAAAAAAAATGCACAAGTTCAAAATGTACAGTAATAAACTTGAAAATTTATAAACTAAGATGAACATTTATTAAGAGTTATATAAATAATTATAAAAAATTGTATATAATTTTTCAACTGGTAAAGTATAATATAATTATAACATAAAAAATTGATACAACCATAATGGTTAACCAATCAATCACCATTTTGTAAAAAAATAGAAGAAACATGTGCTTGATAAGATAAAGTATAATTTTTTTAACAGATAAAGTATAATATAATTATACTATATAAACACCAACTTTAGAAGTCTCACATTTACTATTTTAATTGCATTTTTGTATGGTGTTCAAGTATTGAAACATGCATTGCTAGAAGAGGCAAGCATTGGAGGAAGAGCAGGTATGCCGCTGCACTATCTAAGAAGAAAGGAGAAAGTCATGGTCATCGCAATTACCATAATAGAGGACCCAAAGCCTTACCTAAGTCAATGTGGATTGAAGCTAAGCAAATTGGATGACAGAAAACTGGAGAAGTAGCAGAGGGATGCCGACAGAGATGTAGAAGAGGGATGCCGACGAAGATGTAGAAGAGGGCTGCCGACGACGATGCGGAGGACTACCGAAGGCGCAGCAGACGTAAACCCATAATTCTTGACCAACTGTCAACATTAACAAATATATATGAGTTCCAGATCAAATATATATGTGTATCTTTGATTTTATTTGATTAAGAGTTAATTTCAATAGTTTAACACGATGATTAACATTTTTCATAATAATTTTACTAGTATAACCATATGGCATCAAGACATTTGGGATGATAGGGTTATAAACTGGTAAACTTACAAAAGGCATAGGCTTCCAAGAAAGTTGGGCCGAAACACTCCTCTTTATGTTATTCTAAGCCCAACTAACAGTACTCTTCAATTCTCCATCAACTTGTCCAGGGTTTAGATTTGGGTTAGGATATTTGAAAGTTCAATCATAAAATATAAACTTCTCCACTGTTCAATACTTCATAATAAAGTTTCAACTTTAATAAACGTAAGAAAAGGAAGAACAATTGGTAATATTTTTTCTTGCAGAATAAAGCATCCCTTTTTATATACAAAAGTAATTGCACCTCCATATATTGAAAAAACCTGGACAAATTAATGAAAAAAATAAAATAATTTGTATTAATATATTATCCAACTTAGCTCCACGCAATCTAAAGACCTTTCCAGACAACAATATAAATGTAATTTAGATCATTGATGAAAAGCACGTGAAGGTCCAAATTGGGTTGAGTTGTGTCTCAATCATGCATCAAAATCCAATCAAGTCATAGGGGTAACTTATGTTGAATTCAAATCAAATAATTATGTCCAAACCTTACACAAATGAATGTGAGTTCAGTTCATCTCACATTCTTCTCTCTCTAATCACAACTTTTCCATCATGGGCACCATTTTTGAATTAGACTTATACCAAATAACAATCACACCTAAGTTCTAACAAATCTCACCTTTCGTAAAAATAATGACACTAGTAATTTTATTATCTAATCAACCATGATACTTAAAATATCCAATTTTGCTACCATATCAATCAATCATACTTATCATCTAAATTTTTTTAAAATAAATGTACTTAAAACTTTTTAATTTTTTTTAAAAAAATTATTTTATTTTAAAAGATGTGTTATTATCTAATTCATTGACAATTTATAGATTCATTGAATTTGCCTTCCAAATTTTCGTTCAGATGCAACTAGATAAACTTACTACTAGTTATAAAACTGAGATGAACACTAAAATTTTAGTTATATAGTTCAGAAACTTCCTACATCTGTGTGGCTTTACCTAGAATTCTGTAACAGAATATAAAACTGAACCAGCTGCATCAATTGCTAATGTTGTAACAGCACATTCATTTAAACTCAAACATGACACAGCATCTGAATGACACAGCATCAATTGCTAATACTTCAATGTAATCAATTGCTAATATTTTTCTACTGCTACTAAGAGTCTAAAGGAAGTACAAAGATTGAAAATAGACTAAAGTTGAAGACAATCTTTGAAATATACTTGATCAGTAAAAATCTTTAAATTCTTTAAGATTTTTCCATACACGTATGTTCTTTCTATCAAAACCCTAAATCAAAATTCGAAATTTCAAAAACCCAAACATCTCCAAAACCCCGAAAAGAGAGAGAAGCACAACAATCTAAGATTTCCAATGTCAGCATGCTAAAGTCTAGGGTTCAAAAGAACAACTAAATGAGAGTACCTTGATTTGTTGGACTCGCAAAAGCTAGCCTTCAGTCTGGTTTGATTTCGATATGAAATCCCTTAATCTTTCTGCTTGCTGCAAAAATAAAACAGAAGTAAAATCGAAATGAAATCGAAAATAAACTGCTTGCTTACTGCAATGAAATTGAAATGAAACAAGGAGCTTCGGGTTTGATTAGAAATCAAAATGAAAGAGAAAATTTGGGTTGGAACAAAAACCATATTTAACCCAGTGACAATAGATTGAAACAAAAACGAAATAATAATAACCTGTCGAACCAAAAGAGAAAGGGAGACGGCAAATGGGTTTGATTTGGGGAAATTTTGGGGTTTAAGGGAAATTTTGATTTGGGGGAAAATATGGGTTTCGGGTTTGTATTGGGGGTGAAATGGATGAAACAAAAACGACGTCGTTTTGCTAAACATAATGATGTCAGTAAATTGCAAAAGAAACGACGTAGTTTTAATTAAACTTTTAGCGGCGTTTTTGAAAAAGCGCCCTCTAAAACTCGATATTTAGCGGCGCTTTTTTTAAAAACGCCACTAATTCTCTATTTTTAGCGGCGATATTTTTAAAAACTCTGCTAATTCCCTTGGAGACATAGAATGACGTCGTTTATGCTAAAGTGAATTTTTTTTGTGGCGTTTTTGTCAAAAACACCACTAATGCATTAGATAGTAATAAAATTTAATAGTTAATTTGTTTTCTTTCAAACAATATATCTAATTTGAAAAAAATTAATTATATTGAATAATTATTATTTAAATATTTAATATTTAAATTTAAGGTAAAATCAATTTAAAATAATTTCTAATAATTATTTAAAACATGAAATGAATTGAGATAAAAAAATATATATTTTCAAAATTAGTTTTGATAAAAATGAACAACATTGAAAAAAAAATGAAATTTTTTAAAACATTAGGTTTTTATTAAAAATACAAGAGTTGTCATTGATATTTTTAACTAGGTGTGAGCAATACTTATTAAAAATTTCTTTTAAGAGATCATTATTATAAGCATCTTAAAATTAAAGTAAGACAAGTTTAATTTCAAGAGTCGATTACATGCAAAGAAAGTTATTAAACACATTTTATTTTTTAGATTTTGAAATTATAGTAAATTCAAATTCAATAATTAATCATGAGGCTATAAATTTGAGAATTTCATGTTAACATTTCGTACTCAATAATTTTAAGAACCACCTCATCAAATTTCGTAAATACTAAATCTTGCGTAATTATCTGGGAATATAAACATATATATACATCATAAATATATGTATAAACATGAGATCAAGTATTTAATTAAACCACACTCCAAGCACTCCAAATTAAAACCTAGATTCAACCAGAACATCATTTAATCAACTAACCCTTAAACCCTAATACCCTAACCCTTAAAACCTTAAACACTAATTAATACCCTAAACCCTAAACACTTTAAAACACCAAACCCCAAATAACAAACTAATTTAAAACACTATACCCCAAACCCAAAATAACAAACCCCAAACCATAAACTTAACATACTACCATTGAACCCTAAACCATAAACTTAAAATATATACTACCATTTCAACCCTAAACCATAGGCCTTAACCTTAAATATTAAACACTAAACCCAAAAATAAATTTAATCAACTGCTTCCACAATTTATTAATATAAACATAAGCTTTTACATTATCTATGTATATACACACATAAACATCCATATGAATTTTTTTAGGAGTTTAGGGTTTTAGAGTTTATGGATTACTATTTAGGGTTTATGTTTTTACAGTTTAGTTATCAATTTGTAACTTTTTATAATTAAGTAATTAAAATGAAACTTTCTCATAGCAAAGTGAATTAGTTTATATTAAATCGAATTAAAAAAAAGAAAATAATATAAAAATTAAATCAGATCAAATCGAAACGACTGTCGGTTACCCTACTCAAAAATGGCAGCTCAATTTTTTGCGGCGTTTGGGCCTAAAAATGTCGCTATTGATCAGTTTTAGTGGCGTTTGGACAAAAACGCCGCTATTTCTCCAGTTTTTAGTGGCGTTTTGGATAAAAACGCCGTTATTTCTATAGTTTTTAGTGGTATTTTCGATAAAAATGCCGCTATTGATTAGTTTTAGCGGCGTTTGGGACAAAAACGCCGCTATTTCCCCAGTTTTTAGTGGCGTTTAGATAAAAACACCGCTATTGATCTATTTTTAGTGGCGTTTTAGACAAAAACGCCGCTATTGATCTGCTTTTAGTGGCGTTTTAGATAAAAACACCGCTATTTCTCATTTTTTTACGGTGTTTTTAAGTAAACGCCGCTAATGTATAATATTTGTGACAGTTTTTGTTCAAACGCCGCTAAAAGTCTGTTTTCTTGTAGTGAAGGTACTTTATGTGAGCAATAAGTTACTTCAAAGATAGATTAATTATTTGACATAATTTATTGTCAATGTTTGATTGCTACAACAAAAGTACCGCTTACTATTAATATTACTGTCTAAAGAAATAACAACCCGATTTTAGCTAAATCGAAACAGTGGTTTCAGAACCACAAATCCGAGGTTATAAAATTATTTTAATATTATTTTTGGTGTTTATAGCATGTGATTATATATGTGTGAAAGTTTCGTGAAATAATTTTATCATTTGGATGCTTAATTTGAGAAAATGACTAAATCGCGTAAAATGAAAATTTTGCATTCTATTTGATAAAGGTGTCTAATTGCTATGGCTTATTAAATGAAAGGTTCTTATGATGATATTATACCAATGATAGTGGTATTTTACATAAATGGGCATCCATTGAGTTGTTTTTAAATGGTTTAATTAAGGTTAAATTTGTAAAATGGTTATTAATGTTAATAAAATAAAACAAAGTTAAAAAAAATAGCTTTATTATCATCATATTTGATGAATTTGAGAAGAAAAATATCACCATTTTAAGGCTTGAGGTTTCGGCACTTAGAAGCTTGATTAAGGTACGGTTTTGACTCGATTTTTGATGATTTCTACGTTTTTGTGATTGTTGCTTTGAGTACTAGCTAGCCCGTGCCTCCGTTTCTAAAACTGTTAAAGAATTTAATAGTTTCTATTGATGAAAATGTGTGTAATTTGATGATTGAGGATGGTTTATGCATGTTTGATACTAGATATACAAGTTTTGTAAAGCGATTTTTGACAAAAATGTCAATTAGGGGTTAAATTGTGAAAATGTGAAATGTTGTTGTAAAAAATGTGAATAAACTGATATTATGGGCTACTAGTAACAAGTATAAAATTCGGCTATCATGGGTTTGTACCCAATTGAATGAATTTGCAATGTTATGAGATTAGGACTAATTGAATAAATGTGAAACTTTAGGGGCTAAAGTGTAAAAATGCCCAAATATGTGTTCGTGGATGAAATTAATGAATAGGTGATTAAATGAGTTAATTTTGAATGTATTTAGATCAAGAACGAAAGAAATTGGATTTAGATCGAGGGAAATCGAAAGCTATCGAGTAGTTGATCCGATTTGTTCAGTGTATATACAAGGTAAGTTCATATGCAAATAAATGTCTTTAAATTGAATTATACATGTTTAATTGTCATTGAATTGCTATGAATGTTGAACGAGTAAATACGAGCAAGAATCGACAAAGTTATGACATCTAAAAGTCCCATACGAACCTTAGGAATAGTATAGGATAAGAATGTCATAACATTAGTTTATCGAGATGTGATTACATGTAAGACCATGTTTGGGATATTGGCATCGTTAATCGATCTTGTAAGACCTTGTCTGGGACATTGGGATCGATATGTGATAACATGTAAGACCATATTTGGGATATGGCATTGTACGAGCTATAAGTGATTGTCGAGTATCCTTAACGATTCCAAACAGTTCAACGGGCAAATTCAAATCGATAAAGAATGTGTGAATGAGTTAAGTGACTCAAGTACGTACAAGATTCATACGAGTATTGAAAAGGGAAGTATTTGATGAATTCAATTATGACATTGAATATGCGTACAATGAGAAAGTTTTGTGAACTTGAATGTATATTTAGATATGCTTATTCATATCTTGCTTAATTGATGGAAATGATGTTGATTCATGAGATGAATTATTTGTATATGGCTTACTAAGATTTTAAAGTTTACTGTGTGTATTTTTCACTATTTTATAGATTACTGAAGTTAGCTCGAACTCGGGGATTATCGAGAAATGTCATCACACTATCGATCATCTTGTTGGTACTTTTAAAGCTTTGTATATATGGTATATGTATAGGCTAGTGTTAAGATGATAAGTTTTGAGCTATGATTTTAGCCATGAGATTTGGCTTGCTAATGATGTAAACGTTGGTGTGTACTTGGCCATTTAAGTTGGCTTGAATTATGTTTTTGATAAGTGATATATGTGATTTATAAGTTATCTTGTGTTTTGGCATGTTGCCATAGTTGTTTATATGGCTAAATGGCTGCTCATTTGGTTTATTATTATTTGATGTATTAATGCTTGAGGAATGGTATATTTTGGTATGATTTATAGATGATGAATTGATATGTTTGAGAAGCATCATTTAGTTGATGGAAAGGTGATCAAATGCATTTAGAAGTTATGTGAGTTTGATGATTGTGACATATTGATTTGGTATGTTTTTGGATATGAATTTGTGTAGTTAACAGGATGGTTTCTAGATGGTATAAAATATGTATGAAATAGCATGTTTTGGTTGCTCATATATGTATGAAAATGATGCAATTTAATGTGGTTTAGGTATGCTTGAGGAGGGTGAGAAATGTGGCTTAAACCAAGCCTATTTTCACTCCACACGGCTGAGCACACGGGCGTGTGGCTCGACTGTGTGTGACACATGGCCCTGGTAAACAACCGTGTGTCCCTTGGGGTAGCCCTTTGAATTAAGTCAGTATATCCTATAGATTTGGCACGGCCTAGACACACGGACGTGTCTACTAGCCGTGTGTGGCACACGGGCTGGCACATGGGCGTGTGGTCGACCATGTGACCCAAGTCAGTAACCCCTCCAGTTTTCCCACGGCCATGGCATATGGGTGTGTCCTCGGCTGTGTGGTGCAAGTCAGTATGTATGCCCTGTTTTCACATGGCCTATCCACAAGGGCATGTGACCCCTGAATGCATGAAAATTTTCTAAGTTTTCAGAAATTTTTATATGTGATCAGTTTAGTCCTGAACCTCTTTTAAGCATGTTTTAAGGTCTCGTAGACCTATTTAAGGGACATTGTGTATGTGAATGCATGTTATTCGATAATGAATGTTTATTGAGTTGTTAAATGTTAGTTAAATGTTGTGTTTGATCAGTAATACCTCTTAACCTTAATCCGACGACGGACACGAGTTAGGGGTGTTACAAAAGACTTGCTATTAATGTTGTGTTTGGTATCTTGAGATGGGATTAGCCATTATTTTGAATTTATTGTTTACTTATGAATATTCATGTGAGCTTGTATTTATCTATTTTGTTCTATATTTAGCTAGTTCATCTTCTACTGCCACAATATTTGTTAATATAAATTCTACACTCATGCTTAGTGAGACTAATTTCCAGAATGGAAAAGGCACTTATAGTGTTTGGCTGTATGAACATAGACCTTGCACTAAGGGAAGAACAACCTGTACCTTTCACTGTAGAAAGCACCCATTGATGCTAAAAAGGATTTTGAGAGGTGTGATTGTTCAAATTGCATGAGTTTAGTGATCATGAATCATAACATTTTAGAAGCCTTTAAGGGAACAAAATTTGAATAGATTACTCAAACCAAGGGTTTCCTTGACGAAATTGAAAAAAGTTTTGCCAAAAACAATAAATTTGAGATGACATCACTTGTAACTTCTTTGATGACTATGAAGTATAAAGGTCAAGAAAATTTTGAGCAATCTAGGGGCTATGACTTTTATGATCCCGCAATTAGGAATATTTTCGAAATGCGAACTGCAACACTTTTTGAGGATGTTGAGTTTGGAAGGAGAAATAATGTTAGATACATTGCTTTTGAAGATGAATTGGATTCTAACTCAGTTCCTACTATCACTTTTGACGATGTTCAGGTTCTCATACCTATCATTGATCAAGAAGTGAATCTAGAACCTCAATAAGACAATGTTGAACAACTCCCTATCAAAATGAGAGAATTATTCCAAAATAGCAAACTCAACAACCTCAAGAACGAATGTCATTAAAAAGGTCCACTAGAGAAAGTATTATAATGGATTTAGTGGAATATTTTGACCTTAAGCTGCATCAAATGAATATTAAATTAATGGTTTTGTAACACCCCTAACCCATCTCAGTCACCGAATTAGGGTTACGAAGCTTTACTAAACAAAACATAACCTTAAACTTTAAAATAGAACAATAATTCAACTGAAGTATAAATTTCCAATAACTCATTCCAATTACAGAAAACATACACATTTGGGCCTTAAATTGAGCTTTTGAGACCCTAAAAATAATTTAAAAATGATTAGGGATCATTTTGAATAAATAAGAAAATTTTAGGAAAAACTTAAAAAATTGGAAAAGTAGGGGTCACACGGCCATGTGGCCAGACTGTGTGGCATTCGAAGTAGGGTCTCACGCCGTGTCGCAGGCCATGTGACAAATTATTTTAAGACACACGACCATGTCGTAGGCCGTGTCTCAGACCGTGTGAAACCTGTACTTAAAATATAAATGACATACGGTCGTGTCACAACCCGTGTCCCAGGCCGTGTGCTCCAAATTTAGCCCCTAAAACAAGCCATTTAAAAACCTATACTTGCATGCCAGAGCAAACCTTTCCCATACACATTCATATGACCAAAACACACCTTAAGCACATACAAGATATACCAATTCAACCATCCTATATGTTCTAACCAATATGCCATTCAAAGGCACCATATTTCAAACACCTAACCTAGATCAATTTAACATCGCAAGTTCAATCATTTAACATACTTCAAATATAACAAATATCCACATCCAAAAACACATTAATCAACCATTTCCTTCCTAATTTCAAAAGGCCATGCACAACCATTAACATCTTATAAATACACTTCATATACAAACCATCAACAAAAGCATTAAGGCACACCAAAGCTTGGCACAATCCAAGACATACCAAATAAACATACAAACCTATACATGCCATTTATAACCATTAGCCCAAATTATACAAAATTTACCAAAATGGTTGATATATAGTGTGATTGTGCTTCGACAAAGATTCTAACTGATCGAGCTTTTCGATGATCTACAAAACAAAGAAAACAACTGTGTAAGCAACTAGTGCTTAGTAAGCTAGTATAAAGGAAATTTAAACTTAACAAATACATTAAACTAAGCATAGTTTAGTTTAGTCATTGTCAAAATTCCTTTCCTATACACAACACCTCACATGGTTAGTTGGTGAAGCAATGCACATGTAATTCCAACCAAAACATGGAATATAACATGTCAACATTTCCTTTTCATAATTCATCACTTCTACATATACAATAAACCATATTTTCCTTTCAATTACACATATCATTATAATTCATTTCATTATTCAAAATCATGATTCATATTATATATTCATATACTCATTTAAGCTTTATTTACCCGTTGAACCAAATGGAATAATATTGACTGCTTAGATAATACTTATATAACCATTTAATTCCCTAAACACACCACAAACATCACTAGTTAACATATTTATAGACATATAAAACATATAATCAAACCAAAGTGTAAATATTCATTAACAAACTACAGTAATCAAAACATTCATTTCATATTCATACTTATAAAACATATCACAACCGAATGGTTGAAGGATGCCATGGTGTTTTTCAACCATGGTCTTATTCATTCTTGACTTGATGCCATAGTGTCTTTCAACCATGATCTTATTTATTCCCAATTTGATTCCATAGTGTCTTTTAACCATGGTCTTATTCATTTTACATCGTGTTGCCATAATGTCTTTCAACCCTGGTCTTATTCGTCTAATTCATGATGCCATAGCATCTTTCGACTATGGTCTTACTTGTTAGAATCGTGATGCCATAACAATTTTCAGCTATGGTCTTATTAAAATTGTGTTGCCATAACGTCTCTTAGCTATGGTTTTACTCGCCTCCGATATGATGCCATAATTTCCTTCAACTATGGTATTATTTAATTTCGGTATAGTTTCATAGTGTCTTTCAACTATGGTATTAATCATTTCTTTCAAACCAACACATTTTGATTCACATATATTGTAACAGCTTGTTTTTAGTCAAATCAGAACAGTGGTTTTGGAACCCCAAATCTGAGGTTAGAATATTTATTTTATTATTATTTTAATGTCTATGGCATGATAGTATAGTTGTGTGAAAGTTTCGTTAAGAAATTTTATTGTTTGAGTGCTCAATTCGATAAAAAGGATTAAATCGCATAAAGTGCAAAAGTGATGTTCTAATTGCTAAAAGTACTAAAGGACTATGAAATTAAGTAGTGGAAGTCCTTACAAGGTAATTATACCATTGCTAATATGAGTGGACATTTATGGACATGCATTAGGTGATTTTAATGTTTTATAAATAAGGTTAAATAAGTAAATTGTAAAATAAATAAAGTAAAACAAATAAAAATACATGCTATCATCTTTCTTCTTCACCTTCTCCACTGAAATTAGAAACAAAGAAAACCATTGAAGACTCTCTAAGGTTCGGCCAACTATTATCCTTGCATGTAAGTGATTTTTTACTCGGTTTTTAATGATTTTTATGTTTTTGGAACTATTGTAGCTTAAGCTAAGTAACGAGGGGACTAATTTGAAATTTAGTTGAAAGTATAGGGTTTTTCCATGAAAGCATGTTAGTTGTTGTGAAGTTTAATGGAAGAAAATGAAACCTTGTTGTGTAATAAACACTTTTTTAAAGTAATTTTTAGCGAAATTGTCATATAAGGGTTAAATTGTGAAATGTGATAAATTATGTGATAATTGTGTGAAATAATGATAGTTATGGGCTGCTATGAGTCTAAATAATATTAGGCTATGATGGGTTGAGATTGAATTGTATGAATTTGCATTTTTATGAAATAAGGACTAAATTGTAAAAATATTGAAACATTAAATTGAATAGTGAGATTAATAAATAAGTTAATTTTGATTACATTTAGATCAAAAAAGGCAAAATACGGATTTAGATCAGGGAAAGAATAAAGTTTCGGATTAATCGACTTAATTTACCGTTTTTGCATTCGAGGTAAGTTCATATGTAATAAACATTGTTATATTTGTGTTTTAAATACTTTGATATTGCATAAATTGTGATTTCGGCACTATAGACATGTTCAACAACAATTCGGCAAGTGTGAAATCCCGGTTGAACCTTAGGAATAGTTTAGGATATGAATGACATGTCATTAGGGGTCATGTGATTTGGGTGTTGGTCCGTACGTCCTACCGGTGGTTGAGTTATCCGGCATGTGTTGCGGATACTCGTCAGCTTGTGTGAGCAACACCATGTAGCTTCATCATGACCGTCAACTTGTGTGAGCAGACTCGTTGATAGCTCTAGTTTCAGCAGTATATATGATACAAGATTGAGATAGCTTCAGCTATGTATGTGGTACTTAAGTTGCGAGATTCTCGAGTATCTGATAGTATTCCGAATGGCTTAACGGGTATGTTAAAGAGGTGGATGAATATGAGATTGTTAAGAGATGGTACAGATATGTACATTAACTATATAAGCTTGAATTGAAGAAACTTGTGAATTTCACATCTAATCTTATGCTTGAACATGTGGATGGTTTGTTAGCTAATATGAGCTATGTGTTGATTTATTAAATTGTTTGATTTGTCTATTTATGATTAATTAAGTTTATTCCATACGAGCTTACTAAGCTTTATAGCTTACATTATTTATTTTTCCGTATTTATTAGTGAAATCGAAGCTAGCTCAGATTCGGGAATCGTCGGAGACTTCATCACATTATCCAACTATCACTTTGGTACTTTTGAATTTAAGTTTATGGATATATGGTATGTATAGGATGTATAGGATGTATAGTCATTTTGGTATATGTTGGTAAAGATTTTGGCCATTTGTGTTGGCTTGTAAATGTTAAGTAATTGGTTTTGTGTATAGCCATGAGAGTTGGCTTATTTTGGTTGATGAGGTTATGTATATATATATGTATATAACTTGTGTGATGTGTTGAATGATAGATATGTGATGCTTTTTGGTAATAGGTAATATGGATACCAAATAATTGAGTTTTGAATGTTGGTATGCTAGTGAATCTAGGCAAAAAATGCATATTTGAAAGAGGATATATTGATGGTATGAGAAAGTGAAGTTTGGTAAGAAATTGAATGGCATAATGTGGTATTGGTGTGCTTGTATTTGTGGGTATTGAAATGGTATGATTCATGCTTGATTGAGGTTGATTGAATGCCTAGTTATGCCTTGTTTTGGTGCTATTTGAATTGGTGTAGGCATATGCAAATTGAGTGGCAAAATGGCTTGGTAAATAGCCTATTTTTGTCCACATAAGCGTGTGTCTCAGCCGTGTGTGACACATGGTCAGGTTACATGGCCGTGTGTCCCCTGATGCTAAATTAGAAACCAAGTCAGTAGCTTCACACGGCCTGGCACACGGGCGTGTGGTTGGCCATGTGGTGCAAGTCAGTATACCCTCTAGTTTTGGCACGGCCTAGCATACGGTCTAGCACACGGGTGTGTGAGGCCATTTCGAGAGGCACACGGCCTGCGGTCTGGTCGTGTGAGTGACATGGCCGGGGCACACAGGCGTGTGACCCCTATACTTGAAAATTTTCTAAGTTTTCCTAAAACTTTCCTGAGTTATCTGTTTAGTCCCGAACCACTTCTAATATTTTTTTGAGCCCCAAAAGCTCGCATTATGGATTATGTGATTGTATATGAATGGTTTTAAATTGGTTGAGATATATGATTCGAAATATATAAATGTTTGAGTTATAACGCCTCGTAACCCTGTTCCAATGTCGGATACAGGTTAGGGGTGTTACATATATACACAAATAGATATTAAATTTAATGAAACCATAGCTAATTGAATTAACCAAGTTACGAACTTACCTGAACTCATAAACGACTTCTAACACGAACCGACTACTATTCCGTTACTTTGACTTTTCTATGATTTTTGTCCGTTCAAATTATTTTTTGATCTAGATAAATATTTTTATTCAATTAACCTCATTCCAGCATTTAAAATAATTAATTTAGCTTATAACCCTTTACAATGAAAATTTTACAAAATTACCCTCAAATTTTACGCTTTTTACAATTTAGTCCCTAAACTCGAAACTTGCAATTTTACCACTTTTAATTAAAATTCATGCTAGCTGATTTTTACCTAGTCTTATAATAGCTCATATTTGTCATCAATATGCATTTTTTCCTTGAATTTTACCATTTTCATAAATAAGTCCCTAAACCTTAAAATCATAAAAAATTACTTAACAAAATATGTCTATTTAACAACCAAGCTTAACAATCTACCATAAAATTTCAAAAACATATCAAATTCATCCATAGTATAATTTATAACATTTAAAAATTTTACAATTTGTCCCTGGGTTAGCTAGATTAAGTTAATACGAGCTCAAAAACAAAAAAATTGCTAAGAACGGGACGAAATTTCACTTACATGCACTGTAATATAGCTTGGTCGAATGTTCTTTATGCTTCACCAT
The DNA here is from genome assembly GCA_025698465.1 of Gossypium longicalyx. Lineage (NCBI taxonomy): Eukaryota > Viridiplantae > Streptophyta > Magnoliopsida > Malvales > Malvaceae > Gossypium > Gossypium longicalyx. The sequence goes on along the minus strand of CM047004.1, from coordinate 67,173,972 downwards.
GGCTATATGGTTTCAAAACAAAAAGCAAAGGTAGAAGATGATAGTATTATATTTTGTCATCTTATATTTTAATTACTAATTTATCAAATTACAAAATTAACCATTAAAAATAATTAAAATTTCACTAAAAACTATACCACATCCGTCCACTATATTTAAGCTTGGCAAATTTACCAATTTAAACCTTTAATCCATGTATTAAATCAATTTAATGCAAATAAACCTATAGTGATTAACTTTTGCACCTTTTTCAATTTAGTCCTTTTTATTTAATTAATTATTTAAACATCAAAATTTATTAACCAAATTTTAATATGACCCTAATAACACTTCGTAAATATTTATTAAAATATTTATGAGCTTGGTTTATAGAAATGAGGTCCCAATACCTTATTTTCTAAAACCACTCGACTTTAGGGATATACCAGTTGAACCTAATTATTCTTTCAATTAATAGAAATCATTAAATCAAATGTCAATAATATTTTACTTGACTCAAAAATATTAATTAATAATATTTTCAAACTCTCACGTTAGATTTGTGGCCCCAAAACCACCATTTCCAACACTACTGAAAAATGGGTTGTTACAGGTTTCTCAATGGTAACATTAATCATACATTTATATGGTGAAACTAGAAAAATTTATGTCTGGTGATGCAAAGTTAATGATTTTCAAATTACAGAACTCCATCTATGGGCTTAAGCAAACTTCTCGTCAATAGTATTACAAAATTTACCAGATGATTTTCTCATTTGGTTTAGAGATGAATTTGGAAGATAATTATATATACCACAAGTTCAGTGGGAGTAAGGTTCTATATGTGGTTTTATATGTTAATGACATACTGGTTGTCAACAATAAGTTAAGTCTCGACTAGTATCCCAAGAATGATTTTGAGATTAAGGAAATGCATAAGATTCCCTATGTCTCACGAGTGGGGATTCTAATGTATGCTCAAGTATGTACACGTCCAGACATTGTGTACATTGTTGGGATGTTAGATAGATATTTAAGCAACCCTGGTATAGACCATTGGATATTACCCAAGACGATTATGAAGTATCTTCAGAAAAAAATTGTATGATCACATATCTTAAGTCTGATAAGTTAAAGATCATCAGGTATATAGACTCTGATTTTGATGGAATATTGACGTAAAATTTTGTCACTAGGGTGCAAATTATGACAATAATTGGTAGTCTTTTATTCTAATAACAATAGGAGCACATCAAAGTCAAAGCACATACTCTTTAAGTTCCTAGTTGTTAAAGTAAAAGTTCAGAATGGTTAGGTGCCAATATTGGGGCAAACTCCAAAATTGTGAACCCGCTTACTAAGCGACTACACCAAAGATTTTTCATGAGCACACTGCTCATATGGGTGTAATGTCATTTAAAGATATTTGGTTTTAGTGGGAGTTGTGCTTTTAAATACTTTTATGTTATAGACACATTTTCAGTTATTTCATTGTACGGGTATTAAGTTTTTTTCTGCAAAAATAAAGTTTATTTGGTTTATTCACACTCTAGTTTTGGTAAAGTTTGATCACACTAAGGTTAAATAGGACTAGTTGGAAATAGACATGTTTAGATCATATTGCATGTAATTTCCATGCTACACATCCATACTTGATCTATGTCATTTGGTTGTGTTAATATACGTGATCATGGATGGAATTAGTTACGATATATACGTAATGAAAATCACCTTGTTCTATGCTAACATAATTAATGGACGAGATTGCTCGGAATACCTTTTTTGGATATGATAGTAAAGTTTTGAGCTTATAAGGTTATATAATGACATGTAATTATAGAATAATTAATATATGTGGTCCAAGTGGGAGATTGTTGGAAAATATGGACATCACATATAAGGGTAATTACATATTATTATTTATTATCATAAAAGGTTAGCCCAAATTAAAAGTGATCTAATTTGGTTAAGGTTTATTGGGTTTTAGTTATTAAATAAAGTATGGGCTAAATATGTGTAGATACTCTAGTAACTGATTTCTAATTAATGATGAGCTGATTAGAAATTAGGTTAATGTGAACAAGTTATATATTAAGGTTATGGTCCCCAAATTACACATAAGGTAACTTTTCTAATATCCCATCTTTAAAAAAAAAAGAGTCGCCTTCTCTGAATTTCTTGTGTGCTAATTTGGAAGATCAAAACTCCAAGATCCGTAGATTTCAAGAAATCGATGAATTCATGTACGGTTTCACATCTAGTTTTGTTCTTAATGGTTTGTCATGATAGATCCTGGTTTACAATTTTAAGTTTATATCAAAATTTTTTTAACGGTTCTAACAACTCGAACATAGAAAACACATGAAAAAAAGTCGAAACGAAGACCAAACTAACATCACAACAAAACACATCTCACTCAAATAGGCAACAAAGACAAAGGGACACCATAAAATAGACACAACATTATCAACTTTCAATGAACAAAAAAGACTTAGACTCATGGTGAACACAAGAAGTCAAACAAAGTCCAAGCAAACAAGTGTAACTTGTAACTCTTTCATGCAATCCAAGTGAAATTGAAAGTATCAACACCAGAACTCGACATCATCTCTCACTGTCAAGTATTAGGCACGAGGAAAAAACTCAAAAACGTCAAATCAACATTTCGTAAATCAACAAACAACCACCTTCTCACAATATCATTAAGCTTTTTTTTTACTTTGACAAATATATTGTCACCAACATCACCAATCTCTGAACCAGCAAATAAATCCAACAACAACGAAAAACACCTCAAGAAAGCTTAACAAGAGTTTTAAAGAACTTCTATGCAAGCTTGATATTAGCAAAAACATCAATTAAGCTAACAATCTCATTAACAAGCTTCATTTTTTTTATTCATAGTTAGTCAAATATATGAAGTTATGCCATAATATTTATTGGGTAAACTATACACATAGTCACCCAACTATCAAAACCTTTCATTTTAGGCACCCAAAACAAAAATATTGCAATTTAAGCACCTACGTTACATAGTTCGATCACTTTGGTCACTCATGTTAAAATCACAAATGACAAGCTGATGTGGCAATTAAAAAATCGGTATAATAATAAATTTAGCCCTCAACTTTTACATATTATATTAATTTTGTTACATATTTACAAATGGTCTCAATTTGATCCTAATTTTAAAAAAAATACATAAATATTTTCAAAATAATAATAAATTTAAATTCTATATTAATACTAAATAAATTTAATTATATTAATATTAAATAAAATAAAAATCTTCTGCCCTTATCTCTCTCCCCTTACCATCCTCGTCCCTGTTTATGAATTCATTCACTCGTGACATTCATAGTGTGACATAATTTAATCCTGAGTGGATAAGGACTATGTATGTGTGACTCATATAATTTGATGCAAGTAAAAGCCTAAGTTCAAATACATAAGAAATCGAAAGCTGGTGTGTTGGATATATGACTTTTGCAGTATGTAACATAATTCACAATAGTGTAATTTATAGCCAAAAAGAAAAAAGAAAAAAGGGTAAATGATATCATCTCATTGACATTACATGATAAATGAAAATATGTTCACGGGTCGATTGTCTTTGTGATAAATGACTTAATTATTATTTGATAGTAATTGACTTTTAATGAAGGAAGATGTAATGGTTACCATGGGATAAAATAAGATCATTTTGGGATAATAGATTTATCTTAAAGAGATCAAGGATATCCTACGAGGATAATACACTTATTACAAGGTTATTGTACAAGCACTAATTGAGTAGCTTTCGTAATGGTATGTAATAAGGGAGAGCTCAGTCACAATACTATAATGAAATGACTTGGTGATTAAATAAATTTATAATTAATATGTGAAAATTTTGAACTTAATTGTAAATTAAATATAGTCTTAAAATAGTATATATTACATAATATTTTATATAGTATTTAGAAAACATTATTTCATATTATTTATGAAAAAATATATTATTTTTAAATACAAATAATTTAATATTTAATAAATACGTATAATTAAATTATGTATCGGACGAGATAAAAAAAATTAGTTTATTATTTATTTTGACAATTTTTACGATACAATATAATTTAAGGTTTAGTAACATGGTATATCAAAAATTTTAATGTTTTCATTATGATGTTTTTAATACTTAATTGGTGAGTGTGTCAAAACCAAGCAATTAAAAGTAAAGAGAGTTTTTACATAAAAATTAATACTGTCAAAATATATATTACAAATAAAATTTTAATATATATATTACAAAATCTTAGTTTTGATTTATGGGTTTGATTATCGGTATAAAAATAAATGCAATATTCTTTAATAAACTAGTTATAATTGTCAATGTCACAGTTAGCAACCAATCTATCATTCCAATCTATCATTATCTTTTTGATGAATAAGAGGAAACTTGTTGAAATTATTTCCCTTATTAACAAATAACCATATAGCATAACACCTAGGGTTCAATTTATTAATAACATTAAAAATTAGGAAGGCCTAATTCTAATCAACAAACACATACAAATGGTGTTCATATAGACCAAATCACATACCCACACAATATAAATTGCATGTCTAACTTATACTCAATTATGTTATTTGTCACAAATAGTAGAATTAAACAATTTTAAATTTAAAGATTCTAATTAACTTAAAAAATATTTTAAGGTATCAAATACAAGTTCTATATTTAATAAACTTGAATATTTGTAATTCAAACATAACATATGAAAATATCTAAGAATAAAAATAAAAAAAAGATAGATGGAATTAAAACTTTAAAATCCGGTTGACAAGAAAAAGAGTTAGCAACTCATGTCAAGAAAAAACACAAGAATAAAATAATACTAAATGCAGACAGTGTAATTGGGAAACAGGAGAAGAATCTATCAACTCTTAAAGAATATTGTTTGATGCAAAATAAAAAGGAAATGTAGGATCCTCAATCAACTTGTAAAACAAATAGTAGGGCATTGGTACATTATTATAAAAAACTAATTGTAACATCTCTATCATCATATATTAAAATAATCCCATAAGGGGCTACAATTATTTTAATTTAGACGGACTTCATTTGGTTGGTTTTATATAGAAGCTGAAACTGCATTGTTTTTACCCTCCAAATGTTGGATTCAGTTACAATAGGACTAGTATTTTACAGCTTGAAACGTGGTAGACAACATGTTTTAACGTGGCAAAAGCCAATAAAATGTGGCATTCTTCTGTCCCATATTCACCACGTTGTTAGTAAAGAAGGAACAGGTCAATTTTACCAATAAAGGTTTATTTTCAATTTTATTTATGAAAACCGACTAATTTATTGAAAAGGGTCAATTTTGAAAAAACACTTTTATGTCAGCATAGAACGCATTTTAGCCCATATTTTTCCCCCAAAATAAAAATCTTATTCTCGAATTAAATTTTCAAAAAAAAGTTATTTTTTAAAATATTATAAAAATAGATCAATTTTTTTAAAAATTTATGAAAATAAACCTTTATAAAGGCTCAAAGTGGAAACACCATTTTTTTAAAGGTATCACCAATTAATATGAAAATAAAACTTACAATGCAAATCTTTATATAGACCCAAAGTCTCATTTCCTGTATTTTCTTAAGCAATGTAGGATATGAGATGTATGTATATATAGACTCATGAATAGTTTTGCAGCTTATTCTTAAATAATGTGGGATTCCTTCCTCTTTTAACTAACAACATGAGATTAAAGGCTACACTATATTTGATATTTTTTTACTTAGAGTTTAAATTTTTTTACAAAAAGTTAACATTTGTTACATTATAAATAAAACTTTTAAACTCTATAAGTAAAAAAATTATAAAATATAAAATGAGTATGGTAAAATATTAAAAAATAAATATTTAAAAAATTGCTAATAGTTGAGTGATCATTTTATAAGTTTTTATAATTCGATAGCTAAAAAATCATAGTTAAGTGACTACTAATGTAATTTAATCTAGATATAAAATATGAAAAATAATTATTATATTTTATGTATATTATATATTTCTATAAAAAAAACTTATTTAACATAACTATATACTATGTTTAAATAGATTATCTATCTAGTCAAAATACATCTGAAATAAATTTATCGGCATTCATTAGGTGATGAAAATTAAATTAAAATTAGAATTAAAAAAATTAATGAGTATAGTAAAATATTAAAAATAAATAAATATTTAAAAAGATATATCAATTTTTTTTTAAATACAAAAAAATACTATTTGAGCACCAAATACTCACCATTTATTTATTAATCAAACATTCATAATATAATATAATATAATTAATAAAAAAAATTAAAAGTATAACTTCTAAATTTAAATAATGGAAAATTATTTTAAAAATTAGAATTGCATTGATATTAACTTTAAACATTTAAATTTGAATAGAAGATTATTGCATGAACAAGTTTCATATGTGCAATTTATTCTCTTTTTTTTAATAGTTCTTCTGTAAATGTTAACAATTCTAAAATGTAACAAGATTAAAGATCTCAAAAGATAATTTTATAATATGAGAAAATATTAACAAAATATAAAAAAAAAATAGAAATTGTTTTGTAAAAAAAATATAAAATAGTGTAGCATTTAATCTCATGTTGTTAGTTAAAAGAGGAAGAAATCCCATATTGTTTAAGAACAAGCTGCAAACCTATTCATGAGTCTATTTATACACATATCTCATATCCCACATTACTTAAGAAAATAAGGAAAATGAGACTTTAAGTCTATATAAAGATTTGCTTTGTAAGTTTTATTTCCATATTAATTGGTGACACTTTAAAAAAAATGGTGTTGTCATTTTGAGCTTTTATAAAGGTTTATTCTCGTAAATTTTAAAAAAAATTGGTCTATTTTTATAATATTTAAAAAATGACATTTTTTAAAAATTTAATTCGAGAATAGGTTTTTTTTTTTGGGGAAAAAACACGGGCTAAAACGCGTCCTTGGGGAAGCGTTTTTGTCACATCAGTAAAGCATGTCCACGAGGGCACGATTTGTGCTAATGTGGCAAAAAGCTCCCCCAGGGACGCGTTTTGTTGAATTTCCCCTAAAATCACACTAACATGAAAGCGCTTTTCCCAAAATCGGCCTTTTTCAGTAAATAATAAAAAATTGGCCTATTTCTATAAATAAAGTTAGAAATGAGCCTTTATTGGTAAAATGGCCAAGGAACAGGGAAATTAATTGAAAAATAAGTGGATATATCACCGGGGAAGGAGTATGATAAAAAGAAAATTAAAAAAAAAAAGAGTTGAGACTATGCCAAAATCGGAAAAGAATTAAATTATATATTTTTACGATAATAAAAATATAAATTTATTATTTTAATAATTTTATATCTTTATAATTTTTAAAGGATTAAATTAAAATTTTATCATTTTTTGGAGCAAAAGTACAAATTTATCATTACTAATTTAAAAATTTATAAATTATAAAGAACATAAATGAAAAAAATTCACTTTAAGGGGCGAGCCCTTGCCAGCCCCTTGATTCCGTCGCTGGTTGGGACGGGAAAATGACGAATGGGTTGGTATTGCTATTTTTTACTAAAAATTTATAATTTTATAATATTTTTAAAATTTGAAATGTTTAATGTTATTTTTTAAAATTTGTTACTAAAGTATTTTTTACCTTTTAGCCTTATTAGTTTAATTTTTTTTTTTAATTTACTTCTAGTAAAAGAGTTTGGAGTGCTTTGAAACAATGTTAGTTGAATGGTTAAAAGAGAAAAAATTGATATTTTGTAAATGTTTAGGGTTAAATTTATTGAATTCTTTAGAATTTAAACTTAAATAATAAATATTGTAAAAATTGAATGTTAAATTTATTGTTAGAATCAAATTGATAAAATATTTAAACATTAAGAGAGTTAAATTTATTATTATTAGATCAAGAAAAAAGCTTACGACTTCAAAAAGTTTTTAACATTAAAAACAAAAATATTTGATTTAATATAATTTAATAACTAAAATTAAAAAAATAAAAATTTAATAACGAAAATACAACGCGAGGAATATTTTAATAATCACTTTACCTAACTTTTTATGCTTGTGTTTGATACTATCACATTTCACCCTTAAATTCGATAGGATGAAGGGTTTTGTTTTTCAAATTTTTGTACATACCACGCGTTGATACCAAAATAAAGCTGTTATTTAATGTGGTGGGATCATTTGCCTTAAGTGTGATAGGAGTAAGGGTTTTCTTTTTCAAATTTTTGTAGATACAGCGCGTTGATACCACAATAAAGTTGGTGGGATCATTTGTTTTAAATTCCTATAAATAGCATGTGTTTTATATAAAGTATTAGAGTGGTTTGTAGAGATGATTCATAAATATAAACAGTGGCGGAAATTTTGGGGTTAAATTAAAATTAGAAGTACTACTTAATAATTAATATTTTTTAATATTATTTTTAATACTATAAAAATATTGGAAGGGCATATTTATATTTTTAGTAGGGTTATAATATATATACAAAGGGAAAAATTACAAAAATTTTAAACCTTGAGGGGCTTACTTATATTTTTGGGAGGGCCATAGTATATTTACAAAAAAATTAAATTGAAAAAATTTTAAACTTTGAAGAGGGCATGACCTCATGGGCATCTACTTGGCTCTGTTGTTGGATATAAAAAGGATAAAGTTTAGCATAGTAATAGCTAATGGTTGATTTTTGAGCTCTTCTTGTAACAAAATCAACCAAAAGGGCTTTACTTGACGATTTTGCCACAAAGGCTCACAGGTAACAAAGAACAGCCACAAAGGCTTCCACATATAACAAGTTTCGCCGCAAGGGCTCAGATGTAACAGAGAACAGTCACAAAGGCTTCCACATATCAATAAATTGGTGTTTCAATGATAGGGATTTGCCTAAACTCGTCGTCATGAGGTTTGCCCCTCATCGCCTAGTACTCACTCAACCATCCTTTTCATCATATTCTTTTCCACATGACGCCGTGGCAACCATGACCAGGTCTTACACTATGTGGTCTTCTCTTGCCATGGCCATAGACTTCCATATCAGAATTCATGTTTATTTTCCCGATGGACCCGCACACAAAAGCAGACTCGACATGCAGACTCATGCTTGACTGACTCATTGCAATAGACTTCAACTTGCAGATGTATCTACATTTCTAAACATACAACTCAGACTCTTTATGCAAAGATAGTCGCGCTTCAAGCACACTCATGCATGCACATACTTTTCAACAGAACTAGAGACATTCCATTCAACTCACGTTTTCTTTACATGTTCATCGTGTTCATGCTTTCTTTTCATAGTAGAGGCGCATTGTCACTTAGGCATCAAGCCACACATACAAGCTTATCATATATACATTTTCATAGAATCAGCGTATCACACATACATAGCTTACATTTTATTTCACATTTCCATCGCATAGAAGGGCATTAGCATAAAAGGAACAAGCATCTAAACATACATGCACAAACAAATAGAAACACTCAAAGAGTTCATAGAGTACTCACAAAACCCTCACAAGATCCTTATGGAATAAAAAAAAACTCACAAAGCCTTACCTTTTTGCAACTTCAAACATCATATCTAAGCTTCCTTTGGGTAAACTAGCAGCCCCTAAATGTTAATCCATATAAAACACATCAAGGTCTGCTCATCTAACTCATTTTTCCTTCTACTTCAAACACTAAAATCACATAGAAAAGCTCTACCAAGCTAAACAGAACTCTTCTCCGACAGCTAAGAATGTAAGGTCGGGAGACTTACCTTACAATGGGCACCTCAGGGTTGATCCTCTCATTCCAGGCTCATCCTAATGGATGAGAGGATTTTCCCCTCAGCTCATCCTTATATAGCCAGAGAATACTTCTTGGGAAAAGAAAAGAACAGTTCTCTTCACTTACCCGGTCAACTAAATATTTTCCTTTGTTCCAGTGGATGTTCGATATGTGTATTAATCCATTTGATTACTAGTTGGATACAGGATACTTGTGAATACTTGAGTATGAAAACACATAAGTGACTTAACCTTGGGTCTTAACTCATCCACTATCTATAGTCATTTCATCAAAGCGTATTTGGTGGCGTAACAATTCACTCTTTGGCACATCACACCTTCTTAGCGGCAACCCAGTTATCTGAGTCTCCTCCATGCTTCGCTCAGCATTCTTTCCTATATCAATCATGCATCTACGTTTATGTTAAGAGCATTAGTGGGGCAGATAACATCTATTTCAGAGTTTTCTCATATTACCTAATTGTCGGCCTTAAATCTATTTTAGAGCTTTCTAATCTTCTCTTAGCCTTACTTCATCGATGAGAGGAACAGAAAGAAGAAATTTCTTCTTAACCTATCTCATGCTCTTAACTTAACTCAAGTCCATATTGGACACACGTCACATCAATCAATTGGTGGTCTTATCCAAATCTTACCAATTCCAATAATATTAATCGTGTTTTCCTTTGGCTTTTAACTATTTTAGTTCATCTTCAGTTAAGCTTTAACTGTCATTTCCTTATAACTTAACTAGCTCAAAGTCATCGTTACTAAATGCACTCATTGTTGACATAGACTTCTCACCACAAGGTTTATTTCCTCATTACTTATAACAAATTACGCCCTTCCTATTTATGCCAATTAAAGGCTTTAGGGGCAAATCCTTCCTCATTAGACATGACTCTTAATTGCCATGTGCCAGCCCAATGTCAGCCAACATCAAAGCGTCACAGGCATACCCAAATGGTTCTTATCTTTTAGAATAGCTTTAACCCTATTCGTTTCAAGACTTATTCTACCCGTCTTATTCTTTTGAATAGTATTCAAATGCTGAGATTCCGTTGGGCAGGATGTTACACCCTCCATGCTTCTCGAATAAGAAGAAATACCCATACTTCCCAAATCTATCATAGGAGAAACAATTAGGGTTTCCTTGAGAGGGAAACCAGGTGGAGGGCAACTCAAAATGCTTTTCCCTTTATCTTGTAGAGCCCCAATAGTAGGAGTAGAAGGTGGATTACCTAGATACTACAACTTAGATTTTAACTCACCACAAAAGTCATCTTTTAGTTTTTTCATTTGCACATCCAGCTTGGTATCCCACTGAGAGAGTTTAACTTGGAGCTTAGCAACCTCTTGTTGGAGGTGACCAACATCTTTCTACAAATGGTTGGTAACCTCGTCACCGGTCATGGAGGAATGCGAGGCTTTAATACCCTTGATACAGTTCGTTTCAAGAAGATAAAAGAGATTTAGAGTGAAGGAGAAGAGAAGAGAAACAAAGAATGCAACAGAAAGGATAAAAATTTATTCCAAACTTTTCATAACTACCTACCATCCCAAAACCATACTAAAATGGAAGGAAATGACAGTTACAAGAACTGGTTAGGAAGTTGTTACATGAAAACTATTATTTTCTAACCTAAAAACTCAATGTTTCATTAAAAAAACTAAGCACATCATTTTATACTAACATCAAAATGCAGCACCTCATTGACCACTCATCTAAATGCACCATTTCACTAACAAATTTTTCTTAAAATGGAGAACTTTACTAACTAACTTAACGATTCAATTTCATTGTTGATTTCTTGCTATAACAAAATGCCCAAAACTGATAGCATTAAAAAGCATAATATTATTATTTTAGGGAGCCCTACTAATAACAGTAGGTGGATCCCGTTATAACCTCTTGAAGTCCCTTACTAACCTTTTCCTTAGTATGGATAATGTAGCACCCCTAACCTGTATCCAAGGTCGAAACAGGGTTACGAAGCATTACTGGACTTATAATCGAACAAACATACATTTCATGTTCATCTCACATTCAAATCAAAAACCATTCATAATCAATCATTTAGTCCCTAATATGAGCCTTCGAGGCCCAAAATAGACATTAAAAATAGTTCGGGACTAAACTGAGTACTCAAGGAATTTTTCAGAAAATATTGAAAATTTTCAAAGTGTAGGGAACACACGCCCGCGTGGCCAGGCTATGTGGGCATTCGAAATAGGGACACATGGCCGTGTCTCAGCCCGTGTCCCTACCCGTGTAACTCACTGGCTTGCGTCACATGGCCAAACCACACGCCCGTGTGCCAGGCAGTATGCCCTTCAAAATAACCTCACACGCCCGTATGCCAGACCATGTGCTAGGCCGTGTGAAAACTGGAGGGTATACTAACTTATGTTGCATGGCCAAGCCACATGCCTATGTAACACCCCTAACCCATATCCATCACTGGAATAGGGTCACAAAGTATTACCGGAACTTAAAGAACATTCACATATAATTCGTGTTAAAAATATAATTCATATGCAACATCAATCATATTGTCCCTTGAATGGGCCCTAGAGGCCCAGTATGAACAGTAAAATCAAATTGGGACTCAATCGGAATCACATAATATTTTTCATAAAATTTCAATTTTTTTTCTTATGAACAGTGCCCACACGTCCGTGTGGTCTAAGGACACGTCATGTGATCAGGCCGTGTGGCACACATGGTTAAGGGACATGCCCATGCTTCAGACCATGTGGCTACACACACCCATGTCCCTAACCCGTGTAACTCTCTAACCTGCAAAGCATGAAGAAATTGAAGTCACACGGCCAAGTCACGCGCCCGTGTGCTAGGCTGTGTGGCGAATTTAATTTTCAAAAATTAGGTGCAGTATTCACACGGCCATGACACACGTCCGTGTTCAAGGCCGTGTCCCTCATACGATTGAGACCTGAGACACACGCCCGTGTCTCTGCCCGTGTGCTCAATTTGAAGCATTCTATTTCTCAATTTTTAAGTGCTATAACAGCCCGTTTTTTGGGTCAAATCAAAATAGTGGTTTCGGGACCACAAATCCAAAGTCAAAATATTTATTTTATTATTTTAATAAGGTCTATAACATGATAGATTAATTACGTGAAAGTTTCGTAAAGAAATTTTATCGTTTAAATGTTTAATTCGGTAAAAAGGACTAAATCGTGTAAAGTGTAAAACTGAAGTTCTAATAGCTAAAGATGCTTAATAGCTATAGAACCTTAATTTAAGGTCCTTAAGTGGTAATTTTACCATTTATAATATTATTGGACAAATATGGACAACCATTATTAGATTTAAATGTTTTATTACTAAGGTTAATATAGTCATTTGTGTATTAAGTTAATGTTTAATAAAAACAAATAAAAATCATCATCTTTTCACCAATAATCCACCAAAATTTAGAAAGAACGACAGCCATGGGAGAAGCTTTTGGTTCGGCCAAGCTTCAAATGCTCGATTAGGTACGATTTTAGCTCTGTTTTTAATGATTTCTACGCTTTTGAGATCGTTGCAGCTTAATCTAGCTAGCTTGTATCTCCGATTTCAAAACTGTTAAAGATTTTGATAGTTTCCATTGATGAGCTTATGTGTTCTTTGATGTTTAATGGTTAAATATGAATATTTGATGTTATATTTTCATATTTTATAAAGTGAATTTTTGATGAAAATGCCAATTAGGGATTAAATTGTGAAATATTAAAATATTATGGTTAAAAGTGTGATTGTTTGGAAAATGTGGGCTGCTAAGGAAATAATAAGAATTCGACTAAGCATGGGTAGGATGAAATTGCATGAAATTGTGATTTTATGTGATAAGGACTAATTTGTAAAAAGGTCCAAAGTATAGGGGTAAAATAGTAATTTTACCAAAATATGAAATTGGGTTAAAATGAATAGAATATGAATTGAAATAGTTGATTTTGACTGATTAGATCAAGTTAAGCCTCGTACGAGTCTATATCGTGGGAAAAACAAAGTTTCAAACTAGTCGATCCATTTCAACGTTTGACGATTGAGGTAAGTTCATATGCAAATGAACATTTTTAAATTGAATTATACATGTTTAATTGTCATTGAATTGTTATGAATGTTGAATGAATGATTACGAGCAAGAATTGATAGAATTACGACATTCGAAAGTATCATACGAACCTTAGGAATAGTATAGGATACGAATGTCATGGCATTAGGTTACTGATGTAACGCCCCAAATTTTGGGCCTAGAAGTATTAGGTCTTGAGCGTGGGAGCAGTTGGGAAGCTGCTCATAAATATTTGGTTGTGCAAGAAAATGATACAAGTGTGTATCTGCTTCAGTGGTTAAGTGTTCTGAGTGTTCTGAGTGTTCTGGGAGTGTCTGGGAAGTCATGGGTTCAAGCCTTGGCTTCCACAAAATTTTGGTTTTTAAGGATAAAACCCCTATCTCTGGTCAGTAGGGCTCTTAAGTAAAATTTGGTAAAGTATGACATAGAAAGCCTACTGGTATAGTGGATAATGGCGTGTGGAGTGTGCTAGTGGTTTGAGGTTCGAATCCTTGCTTGTGCAAATGGAGGTTATTTTTACCGCTGACCTTGGGAGGAAGTTGTGTTTGACTGAAACATCAAGGAGTTTGAATGAGTTTGAATGGGGTTGTTGTTAGCCGAATTTGAAGAGATGGATGAGAGGAAATTAAGGAGAAAATCAAGCAATTTCGAATTTGGAGAAGAGTCTTGCCAGGTTTGAACTTTGCACTTAGTGTTTCGGTTGAGTAGGGATGTTAGGGGAGGTGTTTAGTGTGTGGAAGGCTGAACGAAATTGAGGAGTTCTTTTGGGGTAAAATTCGGCTATGTATTGGTAATTGGTCATTTCCATTTCAGGATTTCGCCAAATTCTAGTTTTGCTCTCCATTTCAGAAACGTTTACCACTTGTTGTCCTTTTCTCCCTTTTGAGTATTGTGTGTTTGGCAGCCAAATACCATTAGTGTCCATTCGGGTAATTAGGTTTTTGCTCTTCAATATCATGCTTTGCTTGACCAACTTCTTTTCTCTCCCTCACTTTTCTCCTTTTGAATAATTGGTACTTTGCCTTTACTTATTCTCTGTTTTGGGTAGCTGAACATTTCCTCCCTTGTTAGCCGAATATTGTTTTGTTCCATCAATCTTCTCCCTTGTCCTTTATTATCGATTCTCTTCTATTCTCCCACTCTCTCAAGCCGTGGTGGATTACCATCTCATCTCTCTCTCTCTATTCAAACCTCTCTTCCCTTTCACTCAATAGTTTCTGTTAGCTGAATATCGATTGGTAAGTCCTTGTATCTCTGTTCTTTCGACTTTTCTCCTGTATTTCTCTAGATGCTGATTCTTATTTTCTTTTTTCTTTTGTTATGGTGTTCTTTTGTGTTTAAGTAATTTGCGAGGAGTGGAGGAGTTCTCTAGCGCTGCAGAAATGATTGGAACCTTTTCATTCGTTCTTGACCGAAGGTAATACTGTTCGTAGTGATTGATCTGAACCGGAATATGTTGGCTTGGGTTGTGCTTTTCCCTTGTTTAGGGTTTGCGTTTTCTATAGGTTGATATTCATGGATTCAACCTATGTGTACAAGTAGTCTTGAGTAATAAATCCACTTAATATGCAGATAACCATCAAGGAGTTTGTTAGCAATCTTTGTCAGCGATTTGGGTGGGCTGAAACCACACTCATTCAATCAAGGCGAGTATCAGTATGTCTTTGAAATGAATGTTTATATGGAGGGTGTTTAACCTTGATTGGTTATAGGACTAATCAAGGGTATTGATTGAATATAGGTTGGTGGTCGTGGATTTCGGCGCGTTCTCATAAACAGGTGTGTGTAACACTGCCATTGGATGTGAAACTACAAGGGCTGAAAAGCTGAAAGGCTGAAAAGTCAAAAAGTGGGTTGTCGACACCACACGGGCGTGTGGCGCCCGTGCGGCAGATCGTGTAGCAAAGCATGGCCATGTGGTCGACGAGATGGCCATAAGCGTTTTCATGGGCCGAAACGCTATTGAGCCATTTTGGGCCGAACTGTGCCACGTAGTCCCAATGGGCCTGTGGGCCCATACGGGAAGAATCACTCAAAAGTTTGGCTAATATTGGGCCAGGCTGTGTAGTATGCACGGTCAAGGCCGTTTTGGGTTTATTTGGCCACATGGGTCGTGTTATGGGCTTTGGGCCCATTATCACTAGTTGACTGTTAAGATTGCACGGGTCGCCCGAGACGACTTTGACCTTCTGTTGGGACGGTAATCGATAAAAATGACTAATTTGCCCCCATAGGGTAAAATGACCTAAATACCCTTGTAAGGTAAAATGACCAAAATACCCCTATAGGGTAAAATGACTGTAATACCCCTTTAGGGTAAAATGACTGTAATACCCCTTGTAGGGTGAAATGAGTATAATACCCCTGTAAAGTAAAATCGTTGATTTGCCCTGCGATGTGTATGTTTGTATTTGAGCATGCCACATTATATGTATGTTGCATCCATGTAAGATATTATGATACGATGCATGACATGTTACATGGGGTTGGGATTGTTATTTTTGAAAGAAGTATACTGTACTGACATGATTACACGGGTCGCACAAGACGACTGTGGACCTACTACTTGGTGTGTAGGGATGGGTGGGTCGATTTTATCCTTACTTCGTGTGTAGAGGCTGGATTGGGTACGATTTTCTGATTGCATACTGTACTGATTCTATAATGGGCTTAGGCCCCACTGATACTGTTACTGGATTGGGCTCAGGCCCACACTGTTTTTGATTCTGGAATGGGCTAAAGCCATAACTAAAACTGAAAGGGCTTAGGCCCAAATTGTGTTTACTCTGATTGTTTGCTTATATGGGATTACACACTGGGTTTTCGTAAACTCACCCATCTGTTTTAACTGTACAGGTAATCCTTAGGCGGATCAGTGTTGCGAGGGACTCGAAGGTGGCCACATAACCGCTCTAGCTTCCTTATTGGATTTTTAATTTATAAGTAGTTTTAATTGGGTATTTTTATGTAATAAGGCCTCTATAATTTTTAATTTTGGGGTTTTATTTATTTTGATTTATATCTGCTAGTGGTATGATGCGGGTTTTTAAAAGGTATGCATGATTTACCAAAATACCACGAATACGCAAAACTGTTTCAAAAGCTTCTTCGAGAAACGAGATTGTAAAATTATAACGTTTTAAAGTAAATACTTTTGGTAGTGACGCAAGTTTTAAAATTATTTTCTAGATCACACAAAGAGGTTAAATAAACATTGGGCTTTTCAAACGATATCATGTTTTATGGAAAACACTTCAATATGACATTGCCAGATTTGACCATAACGTCCAGGTCAGGTTTGGGGTGTTACAACCGAAATGTGATTACATGTAAGACCATGTCTGGGACATTGGCATTGTATTGCGATTATGTGTAAGACCATATTTGGGACATCGGCATCGTTAATCGATTACGTGTAAGACCCTGTCTAAGACAGTGGCATCAATATGTGATAACATGTAAGACCATATCTGGGATATGGCATTGTACGAGCTATATGTGATTATTGAGTATCATTAACGATTCCAAACGGTTCAATAGGCAAAGTCAAGTCGTGAAAGAATGTGTGAATGAGTTAAGTGACTCAGGTACGTACGAGATTTATATAAGTATTGAAAAGGGAAATATTTGATGAATTTACTTATGACATTGAATATGTGTACAATGGGAAAGGTTTGTGAAATTATATGTGTATACTTAAAGTTTACATATTGATAAAAATGATGTTGATTCATATGGTAACTTTATTTGTATATGCTTACTAAGCTTTATAGCTTACCATGTGTTACTTTTCTATGTTTTATAGTGATTCAGATGTTCGCTTGGGTTGGAAGTCGACAAAGATCATATCACACTATCCGGTTTTGATTTTGGTATTTATACAATTGTGACTTGGTTATATGGCATGTATAGGCTAGTAAGTTGATGATATGTTTTGGGATATGATATAGCCATGAGATTTGGCTAGCTTTTTATGTAAATTGTTAGTGCGTATTTGGCCATTTAAGTTGGCTTGAATTATGTGTTTGATAAGTGTTATATGTGATGTATATAATTCCTTATATGTTGGCTTATCTTGGTATGTTTACCATAGTTGTTAATATAGCTAAATGGTTGTTCATTTGGTTAGTTATTAGTGGATGTATTAATGCTTGAAAGTTGGCATATTGTGTTTGATTTTAAGATGATGAATTGGTATGCTTTGAGGCATGAAATAGATGATAAAATGTTGAGAAAATGCATTTAGAAGTCAAGTAAGTTTGATGACTTTGGCATGTTGATTTGGTATGTTTTGGTTGTGGAATTGAGTAGTTAAGTGGATGGTTTATAAATGGTATAAATTATGCATGAAATAGCATGTTTGGTTGCTCATAAATGTATGGAAATGATGAAATTTGATGTGGTTTAGGTATGCTTGAGGAGGGTGAGAAATGTGGCTTAAACCAAGCCTACTTTCACTCTACACGGCTGAGCACATGGGCGTGTGGATTAACCATGTGATACATGGCCTTGGTACACTGCCGTGTGACCCCTGGGAAATAATTAGAGATTCGAGTCAGTCTTGAGCACGGCCTAGACACACGGGCGTGTCTGGTGGCCGTGTGAGGCACACAGCCTTAGCACATGGGCGTGTGTGGCTATTTCGAAGGGTACACAGGCTAAACATACAGGGGTGTGGTCGGCCGTGTGACTCAAGTCAGTAACCCCTCTAAATTTCACACGGCCTAGCACATAGGCATGTCCTCGGTCATGTGGTGCAAGCCAGTATGTATGCCCTGTTTTCACACGGCTTGTGACACGGGCATGTCTGGTGGTCGTGTGAGGCACACGGCCTGTTCACATGGGCGTGTGACCCTTGAATTCATGAAAAATTTTAAAAGTTTCCAAAGTTTTTGTATGTTATCGATTTAGTCCCGAACTACCTTTAAAGCATGCTTAAGGCCTCATAGGCCCTCTTAAGGGACAAAATGATTATGTTAGAATGATATTTACTTTAAAATTGAATCATGTGTGAGAAATGTATATTATATGTTGTGCTTTGAATAGTAATGCCTCGTAACCCTATTCCGGCGATGGATACAGGTTAAGGGTGTTACAAGTGCAGGGGACGCACGGCCAGGCCACACGCCCATAGGGCAAGCTGTGTGTCACACACGGCCTAGACACACGCCCGTGTGGACAAAATGAAGCCATTTCCTAGCTTCATTTTCTCACCCAATTATGCCAAAAACCTTTACCAATACTTACAAACATATAACAACCAATCCAAGCATTAAAACTAAGTCAATTCTAACATCTTATATGGTATATTAGCACATGCATTTCATGTTTATAATCTTACTTATAATGAACATACATATTAAACATAACTCAACCAACCATACTTAGCACATAGAAATTAAACATGGAATAACCTCATAAATATACCAATCAAATACTTCTAGCCATTCCAATGGCTAGGTTACAAAACATCACTTACAAGCCGTCATTTGGCCAAATAAGCCTATACATGCCATTATACCAAAAAGAGATAATGGATAGTGTGATTGATGCTCTGATCGAATCCTCCAACCTTCACGAGCTTTCGAGCACTATGAAATAGGAAAATTAAACGGGGTAAGCATTTTATGCTTAGTAATTTCGTATAACGAAAAATAAGCTTACTAGTTATATTTATTTATGCAAGCATACATAAACACAATTTCCATAACATATGGTAAGTTTACCTAAACACACGTACACTTACTTAAACAAGTTAGTCCCATAACATCATGTGAACATCAAATAAACATAGATGAGCTCATCATATACAAACTTCCATTTAATTCATCTTTCCATATTTCAAGAGTCTTTTCCGTTAAACTACTGAAATTTCGATGGACATTTGAGTGATGTACATAAAGTATACATGTCAATTATCCGTCAATTCATATTCATTATTACCCATTGGGAATAAGTTCAAAGATCACACTCTTGAGCCACATATTATACAACAGGATTACCAGTCCAGGCTAAATCCCGTTTTTCAATCGATGCTCACAAGAGCCATTTAAAATTGCCAGTACAGGCTAAATCCTATCGGTGACCTATGCTCTAAAGAGCTTAATTAGGGTTACCCGTCCAGGCTAAAATCAATCTAACATATGCTCGAGAGGCTCATTTCAGGATTACCCATTCGGGCTAAATCCTATTTATAACATTTGCCATATCATACTCGTTTCAAGAAATCACCATAATCTATCGAATTTCAATGTTCAACCAAGACATGACATTTTATCCATATTTTCCAAATTATGGTTACTTCATTATATACATCATCACATACATATCATTATAATGATATAATTCAATTCAAGCAATTTAACATACATATTTAAGTTACACGAACTTACCTAGATAGTTGTTCATATTTCAAATTTCAACTAATCCGAAACCTTTTATTTTCCTCGATCTAGTTCCGTAGTCAGTCTTTTCGGATCTATAGCAATGAATTTAACTATTAATTTCTCACATTTCATGTACATTTGCATTCTATTACATCCTAGGCAAAATTACTATTTTGCCCCTACACTTTTCAAAAATTCTGATTTCGTCCCTAGGCTTGAAAAATGAAATTCATGCGATCTAGTCCTCTTTCCAAGCCTAGCCAAAATTTAATAACAATTTTTACAGCACATACATTTCACAAATTTCAACATTTTCCATTAGTTTTACCCATTTTTCATTTTATTCCCTAAACCAAATTTCATCAAAAATTTCTTTGGGAAAGTTGTTTATCTATCAACAACCTTTCATTTTCTACCATAAAGTTCAAATTCTCAGCATTCTCATCCATGGCAAGGTTTCTACCCTTTGTTATCTTTTCAAATAAATCCCCCAAATAGATAGATTAGGCTATCCCGATTCCAAAAATGTAAAAATCATTAAAAACGAGACTTGGTTACATACCTTATTAAGCTTGAAAAGTTTTTATCCTCTCTCTTAGGGTTTCCATTGAAAAATTGGGGAAGATGATATGAAAAAGATGATACTTTCTTTTTAATTAATTTGTCATCTTTTAATTTTTTTTATGATTTCAATTTGGTCCTTAGCCATTTCTAATTTGTCCATGGATGAGTCACTAAAATCTCTACTAACTCTCATTAAATGGTCTAATTACCATATAAGGACCTCTTGTTTTAAATTCTATAGCTATTTAATACCTATAGCTACTAAAAGGAAACTTTTTCATTTTATACAATTTAGTCCTTTCCCTAATTAAACTCTCTATCGGTAAAATTTTCGTATCAAAATTTTCGTACGACCTTCCTATAATAATGCAAATCATAAAATAAAATAAAAATAAAATTTTCTTTTAGCTCGGATTTGTGGTCCCGAAACCACTGTTCCAATCTCACCGAAAATGTGCTGTTACAGCCCGTGTGCTAGGTCATGTGAAGCTACTGACTTGTTCAATTTAAAAGTTATAGGGGACA
The DNA here is from genome assembly GCA_025698465.1 of Gossypium longicalyx. Taxonomy (NCBI): domain Eukaryota; kingdom Viridiplantae; phylum Streptophyta; class Magnoliopsida; order Malvales; family Malvaceae; genus Gossypium; species Gossypium longicalyx. The sequence continues at coordinate 67,152,617 of CM047004.1, read as the reverse complement.
CACGGTCGTGTCACCTGGCCGTGTGTCACACACGACTGAGACACATGTCCGTGTCTCTGCCCGTGTGGACAAAAATAGGTCATTTTCCAAGCCATATTTCTCACTCAAATTGGTACTAACCTAAACACAACAATTTTCATAAAATCATGACATAAATAGGCATCCAGAACCAACCAACATCAAGCTTATAACATGCTATAACATCACATACAACCATGATACTCATAGGCACCTCAATTGGCCATTTAAATACACGCCAAATGTGTCTTCAAAATCTACCTAAATGGTCACACACATATATGCATCATTGTGCCTAAAACTTAACATGTATGTCACTTATCAAGCTCAACTATTTGGCACCTAAAATACCAATTCAAAAACAAGGCATTCACATGGTAACCATACACCACATATAATAAAACCATATTTTCATAACAAAAGGTATGTCCAATATACAAGCCAATTCAAATGGCTAAAACACAACAAAACATATAGGCTACCATTAGCCAAGAAGACCTATACATGCCATTAAACCCAAAATATATAACCAATAGTACCAAAATAGACAGTTGATTTTGTGATGAGATCTCCGACAACTTAAAATTCGAACGAGCTTCCGAAACACTATAAAACATGAAAAATAATACAAAGTAAGCAATTAAGCTTAGTAAGTTCGTATAACTAAAAAAATACAACTCACCAATCAACCACAATTTAGGTAAGTAAAATTAAGGCATTATACAACTCAATTTGGCCCAAAAGCCTAACACATAATGATCAACCATGTTAGCCATGTATTGATATGTCAAATATAAACCACTTCCCGTATTTCACATAAATACCTATACTAGTTCGTATCGAACTCGTATAACCTTGTAATAGAACACAACTTTTGCCTTTTAGCTAATAGAACACAACTTTTGCCTTTTACTGTTAGCTAATTAATACCGTTAGCTAATAGAACACAACTTTTGTCTTTAACGCGATGTAGTCCTTTTCATCAAATTGAACATGTAAACGTTAAAATTTCTTAATGAAATTTTTATACTATAATACTACCATGCTGTAGATCACAAAATAATATTAAAATAATTTTTTTAACCTTGGATTTTTAGTCCCGAGACCACTATTTCGATTTTCACTAAAAATGGGCTGTTACAACTCTCCCCCCTTAGGAATTTTTGTCCCCGAAAATCTTACCAGAGAATAGGTTGGGGTATTTTTTTCTCATGGCTTCTTCGGGTTCCTAAGTAGCTTCCTCAATCCTATGACTTTGCCAGAGAACCTTCACTAAAGTTATGCTTTTGTTTCTTAACTCTTTAATCTCTCGTGCCACAATTTCGATCGGTTCTTCGTTATACAACATGTCGGGCTGAATCTCAACCTCTGTCGGAGAAATTATATGCGATGGGTCTGATGGGTACTGTCGTAACATAAATACATGAAACACATTATGAATCTTCTCTAAGCCTGACGGTAATTCAAGTCGATATGCCAATCTTAAATTCAATATCTTTACATTTCAAATCTGCATACAAATTCCATCGGTTTGAAGCTGGTTTCAAATTGTCACGAATCACTCTCACTTTTTCTTCAATCTCTCTGATCAAATCAACCCCGTGTATCTTTTTCGCACTAAGCTCGGTCCAGTATAATGGAGTTCGATATGTATGACCATATAAAGCTTCATACGGTGCCATCTTTATGCTCGATTAAAAACTGTTATTATACGCAAATTCAACCAACGGTAAATATTTTTCCCAACTGCCTTTGAACTCTAAAACATAGTAATGAAGCATATCTTCGAGAATCTGAATCACTTTCTCAAACTGACCATCGGTTTGAGGGTGAAATGCAGTGCTAAAATGCAACTGCGTACCCAAAGCTTCTTGTAACTTCTTCCAAAATCGTGATGTAAACCGTGGATCTCTATCCGAAATAATCGAGACTAGCACTCTGTGTAATCTGATAATCTCAGAAATATACAACTCAGCTAACCTATCAAGTGAGAAGTTTGTACGCACCGGAATAAAATGTGCAGACTTCATCAAACGATCAACAATGACCTAGATAGCATATTTCTTTTTCGGGGATAGAGGTAATCTCGATACGAAATCCATCGTAACCCTATCCCATTTCCACTCCGATATCATCACTGCTTGTAATAGTCCTGAAGGCACTTGATGTTCCGCTTTAACCTGTTGACAAATCAAACATCTCGACACAAACTCAACCACCAGTACATTTGTCTCAAATCACTGTATATTTTGTTACTCCTCGGATAAACAGACAAGCTGCCACTATGAGCTTCGTGAAAAATTTTCTGCATAAGATCTAGATACTTAGGTACACAAACTCTACCTCAGAGCAACAAACAATTATCGGGTCTGATCTGAAACTCTGAATTAGTAGTCGACTCACACTATACTTATTTAGCTTGCAATTCATGATCACATTTCTAAGCTTCGCAGATTTGCTGTAGAAACATCGACTTAGCTTTTAACTCAGCTAAGATCGAGCCGTTGTTTGACAATGTCAATCATGTATTCATCGCTCTCAAAGCAACAAATATTTTCTACTCAGAGCATCCGTAACCACATTTGTTTTTCCCGGATGATAATCAATAACTAGCTCATAATCTTTCAACAGTTCGAGCCATCTTCGTTGTCTCAGATTCAGATCTTTCTGTGACATCCGATATTTTAAACACTTGTGATCGGTAAATATGTGACATTTTTCACCGAACAAATGGTGTCGCCAAATTTTCAATGCAAACATAATAGCAGCCAACTCCAAGTCGTGTGTCGGTTAATTTTTTTCGTATGTCTTTAATTGTCTGGAAGCATAAGCTATCACTTTGCCTTCTTGCATTAAAACACATCCTAAACAGTTCAAGGACACATTATTGAAAATCACAAATTCTTTACCCGATTCAGGCTGAACCAAATCTGGTGCTTCGTTAACAATGCTTTCAACTAGTTAAAACTCTGTTGGCATTTCTCAGACCACTCAAACTTCACATCTTCCTGTAATAACCGAGCCATCGATGTAGCTATCATCGAGAACCCTTTTACAAATCTCCTACAATAGCCAGCTAATCCTAGAAAACTTCTAACTTCAGATATGTTTCTTAGTGGTTTCCAGTCAACAACTGCTAAAATCTTACTCGGGTCAACTCTGATGCCTTCTGTCGATACTATGTGTCCTAAAAACCCAACTTCTCGAAGCCAAAACTCGCATTTGCTGAATTTAGCAAATAGTTGTTTATCTCATAAGGTTTGTAACACAATCCTCAAATACTCGGCATGCTCAAATTCGTCTCGAGAATATATTAGGATATCATCAATGAATACTACAACAAATCTGTCCAAATACGGTCTAAAGATTCGATTCATCAAATCCATAAATACTGCAGGGGTGTTAGTTAACCCGAACGGCATAATAAGAAATTCATAGTATCCGTACCTGGTCTTGAGTGCAGTTTTCGGCACATCTGAATCTTTAACCCGTAACTGATAATAACCAGAACGTAAATCAATCTTTGAAAATATGGTTGCTCCCTTCAACTGATCAAACAAGTCATTGATTCGCGGTAATGGATACTTATTCTTGATCGTAACTTTGTTAAGCTGACGATAATAGATACACAATCTCATTGATCCACCTTTCTTCTTAACGAACAAAACTGGTGCACCCTAAGGTGAGAAACTAGGTCGTGTAAACCTCTATCTGTCAACTCTTGCAACTGAGATTTCAACTCTTTCAACTCTGTAGGTGCCATTCTATACGGAGCTATTGATATCGGTGATGTTCCCAATACTAAATCAATAGCAAATTCGAACTCTCTAATAGGTGGTAACCCGAGAAACTCTTCTGGAAACACATCTGGATATTCACAAACTACCGGCACTAACTCAATCTTCGATTCAAATGCTTTAGTATCTAGTACATATGCAAGGTAAGCATCGCAACCTTTTCTCACATATTTCTGCACTAACATGTCCGGTATCACAATAGGCAACCCACTCGAATTATCTGATTTAATACGAAGAGTCTCACCGTTCTAACATTTTAATACGATAACCTTTCATCTATAGTTTACAACACCATCATGCAGAGTCAGCCAATCCATACCCAAAATCACATCGACTTCATCAAGCGGTAAAAGTACCAAATCGACTGAAAAATTGTAACCCTGAGTCATCAAAGGGCAATTCTTGCAAACTTTATCAATTAGTACATACTAACCTAAGGGGTTTGACACTTTAACCACGAATTCAGTGGGCTCAATTGGTAAACTCTTACTAGACACTAAATTCGTACAGATATAAGAATAGGTTGATCTGGGATCCATCAAAGCAGTTACATCAATGTTATAGAGAGAAAAAGTACCAGTGATAATATTTGGCGCTAATGCATCTTCGCGAGCGCTAATGGCATAAGCTCTGGCTGGCGCCCATACCTCGGATCTCACTACAGAATCTTTCGTTGCACCTCGACTACCACTCATATTTCTGGTATATCGGGGTGGTCTCCCTCTTACAGCTGTATTGCTCAGTCAAATAGTCTAAAGTTTGTCTTTTTTAGATAATTCAGGACAGTCCCGAATATAATGCTCATGCGAGCCACATCTGAAACAGGCTTTGTCATTCATTCGAAATTCACCAAAATGTCGTCTTTCACACCGTTGGCACTCAAGTCTGTTGGCCTTAACACTACCAATGCTTGCTACTGAAGTAGGTTGAGCTTTTGAACTTGCGTGTTGTTTACCACAGTCTCTATTAAGATATCCCACTAAAGCGGTCAAACGATTATAGAAATCCTTAAATTTCTTTGATGATGAATGATACGATTTTCCCATTGACCTCTTTCTCGAATCTCTAGCCTCTGAATTGGCTCTTCTCTTTTCTTTACTAAGCTCATCGGCTTTGTGTGCTCTATCAACTAAAACAATAAATTCTTTCAGTTCAAGAATTCCAACTAAAAGCTTAATGTCTTCATTCAACTCGTCTTCAAACCGTTTACACATAACCACTTCGGTTAGAATACACTCTCAGGCATACTTGCTCAATCTGAAAAACTCCCTTTCATACTCAGCTATGGTCATACGACCCTGTTTTAGCTCTAGAAATTCCTTACGCTTTTGATCAAGAAACCGTTGACTTATATACTTCTTTTTAAACTCTGTCTGAAAGAATTCCCAAGTGACATGTTCTCTCGGTACTACATAAATTAACGTGCTCCACCACTGGTATGCAGCATCTTTCAGAAGAGATACAACACATTTAACACATTCGATTGGTGAACAGGATAACTCATCGAAAACCCTGATCGTATCCTTTAGCCAAAACTCGGCTATCTCTGGATCATCATAAACTGTAGCCCTAAACTCCTCGGCCCCATATTTGCGATTTTTATCTACAAGCGGCTTACTTATACGTACAAGTTCCAAAACTCGAGGAGCTACGAGAACTAGTTGGGGAAAAGGTAAGGATGGAGGTTGCTAAGCAGTAGGATTAGTTCGAACAAACTCAGTGAACCACTCGTTTATCATTTGGAAGAAAGCTTCTTTAGCCTCTCTTCCACGACCCTCAGACACGAGTCTCAGTCCAGATGACGCTACTCCACGAATGAAGGCTAGCGCGTTACTTTCTACATCATCAAAGTCTGCTCGGTTGGAATCCATTACTATATGAAAACATGTTTTTAAAACAGTCAGGAGATATCATACTATCACTGTTATATAAATGACATGTATAGCTAGATTCACATACGCTACATTAGTCTGAGAATCGACTAAACCGTAGCTCTGATACCAATAAATGTAACACCCCTAACCCGTATTCAACACCGAAATAGGGTTACAGAGTATTACCGAACTTACAATTGAACAAACATAAATTTCTTGTTCATCTCACATTCAAATAAAAAACCATTCATAATCAATCATATAGTCCCTAATGCGAGCCCTCGAGGCCCAAAATAGATATTAAAAATAGTTCGGGACTAAACTGAATACTCAAGAAATTTTTTGGAAAACATTAAAATTTTTCAAAGTGTAGGAGACACACGCCTGTATGGCCAGGCCATGTGTCTCACACGGCCAAAAGACATGCCCGTGTCTCAGGCAATGTGGGCAATCAAAATGGAGACACATGATCGTGTTCCAGCCTGTGTTTGTGCCTGTGTAACTCATTGACTTGGGTCACACGACCAAACCACACGCCCGTGTACCAAGCTGTGTGCCATTCGAAATAACCTCACACGCCCGTGTGCCAGGTAGTGTGAAAACTGGAGGGTAACTGACTTGTGTCACATGGCCAAACCACACGTCTGTGTCCTAGGCCGTGTAAAGCTACTAACTTGTTCAATTTAAAATTTACAGGGGATACACGCTATGTCACCTAGTCGTGTGCCCTTCAAAATAACCTCACACGCCCATGTGTCAGGCCATGTAAAAATTGGAGGGTATACTGACTTGTGTCACATGGCCAAGCCACATGCTCGTGTCCTAGGCCGTGTGAAGCTAGTGGCTTGTTTAATTTAAAAGTTACAAGGGACACAACTAAGACACACGCTCGTGTCTCTACTCGTGTGGACAAAAATAGGTCATTTTCCAAGCCATATTTCTCAACCAAATTGGTACCAACCTAAACACAATAATTTGCATAAGACCATGACATAAATAGGCATTCAAAACCAACCAACATCAAGCTTATAACAAGTTATAACATCACATACAACCATGATACTCATAGGCACCTCATTTGGCTATTCAAATACACGCCAAATATGTCTTCAAAATCTACTTAAATGGTCATACACATATATACATCATTGTGCCTAAAACTTAACATGTATGTCACTTATCAAGCTCAACTATTTGGTACCCAAAATACCAATTCACAAACAAGGCATTCACATGGTAACCATACACCATATATAAGAAGACCATTTACATATTTACATAACAAAAGGTATGTCCACAGTACAAACCAATTCAAATGGCTAAAACACAACAAAACATATAGGCTACCATTAGCCAAAAAGACCTATGTATGCCATTAAAGCCGAAATATATAACCAAGAGTACCAAAATAGACGGTTGATAGTATGATGAGATCTCCGATAACTTCCAATCTGAACGAGCTTCCGAAACACTATAAAACACAGAAAATAATACAGAGTAGTAAGTTCGTATAACTAAAAAAATACAACTTACCAATCAACCACAATTTAGGTAAGTAAAACTAAAGCATTATACAACCCAATTTGTCCCAAAAGCCTAACACATAATCATCAACCATCTTAGCCATGTATTCATATATCAAATAAAAGCCACTTCCTGTATTTAACATAAACACTTGTACTAGTCCGTATCGAACTCATATAACCTCGTAATAACATTGTGCCCGTTGAACCACTTGAAATAATATTGGATACGCCGGTATCTCGCACACTATGTGCCAACATGTGGTCGAGACCACTACGATCTCTTATCTCATACCAATGCTCTCTCTCGAGCCATAACTAGGTCTGCTCACACAAGCTGTCAGTTAAGACGTAGCTACACGGTGCTGCTCACACAAGCTGTAAAGTAACTTCAACACATGCCGAAAACTCAGCCACTGATAGGACGTACGAGACTAGCACCAAAAACATGGTAACTCATAATGACATGTCATTTGTATGCTATTTATTCCTAAGGTTCAACCGGGATTCGTAAGTTGTCAAAAATTCATCGAATATTTCATGGAGTCTATCATCAAGAATATAATAATAAAGCATTTAAATCGAAAATAATTTAATGCTTATTAAACATACGAACTTACCTCAAACTCGTTCGGAGAAAAACAATCGTTTATTCCAATAATTTGTCCTTTCCCCGATCTGAATCCGTGCGTTGCTTTTCTTGATTTATATAATCAAATTTAACTAATTTAAGCCTCATTCTATTCAATTCAATCCAAAAATCATGTTTTGAAAAAATTACTATTTTGCCCCTATACTTTTGACTTCTTTACAATTTAGTCGCTAGGCTCGTAAAATGAAATTCATGCAACTTCATCCATACATAAGCCTAGCTGAATATCAAATATGATCATAGCAGCCCATACATTTCACAAATTCACACATTTACCACCAAATTTTCGCATTTCTCATTTTAATCCCTAATTAAAAATTTCATTAAAAATCACTTAACAAAAGTTGTTTAACTCACAACAAAGATTCATTTTCTTCCATTAAAATTCACCAATAACTAATGCTCTCATGGTAAAACCCTAGACCATCAACCATTTTGCAAATTAGTCCCCCGGTTAGCTAGGTCAAGCTACAACAATACCAAAAACATAAAAATCATTAAAAACGAAACAAGTTTTCACTTACATGCAAAGGAAATGGCTTGGCCAAAATTCTCTTCTTCTCCAATGGAAATTTCGGCTAACACTAGTAAACTAAGAGGAAGATGATAGCTTTTCCTTTGTTTTATTTTATTTTTATCATTTATTTACCTAACTTTAAAATTTTCATAATTACCAAACCATGCACATCCACTAACTCAATTAATGGCCTAATTACCATAAAAGGACCTCCAGTTTAAATTTCTATAGCTAATTAATACATTTAGCTAATAGAACACAACTTTTGTATTTTACGCGATTTAGTTCTTTTCATCGAATTGAACATGTAAACGTTAAACTTTCTTAACGAAATTTTTATACGATAATACTATCATGTTGTAGATCACAAAATAATATTAAAATAAATTTTTTGACCTCAAATTTGTGGTCTCAAAACCACTATTCCGTTTTCACTAAAAACGGGTTGTTACAGTTAACATCATCACCTTCCTCCTTTTCCAAACCATCCCAATCCAACTCAAATAAATAAGTATACCCAATTTTCATTTTCAAAGAGAAACAGATCTAAGGTGAAATCCCTGAAAGATCCATTTTTACTATTTGATCTTTCACATAAAATTAAAAAAAAGGGTAATTTTATGGTTCTTTTTTTCCTTTGTTTTCCTTTTTTTTTTTTCAACTTGGGAGAACGAATTTTTCTATATTTTGTTAATAATAGAGAAGAACAATATTTATAATGACTAAAATGAAAATAAAAAGTGAGTTGGAATGCCACCATGGATTTCCGTTAGTCCTTAGGTTCTTAGTGACCAAAATGAAAAAGAATATAAATATTAGTGTCTAAAATAAAAAATTATAAAAATTGTTTATTATTTATGTAGACCCAAAAACAAAGACTTAGATTCGTTTTCTTGTATTTTTTAATTATCAGCCGCGCAGACAGCACGACAGATATTACTTTTCTTCACGTTGCTTATTACATTATCTTCTTGTACCAAACTTATTTTTTGTCTTCTTGTGAATTTATTTTATTTATAAATTTAGCTTATTACATTATCTTGAAATTAGTATTTTTCCTTTACAGGGTTCTCATTGCTAAGCAAGAAAAATAAAAAATTTTGAAAATCTAACTTAATTGAGATGTTTACACAATTTATGAAATGTGAGTTAGAAAATTATGGTTATTCAATATTCAATATTGAATTTTTATTTTTTATTTAATTTAAAATTATTTAAATTTTATAATAAAAAATAAATATTTTATATTTAAAATAATAAAAATAAATTTACTAAATAATATTTTTAAAATAGTCAATAATATTTTTCAATAAGTACCATATAAAGATTTTTATAAAAATAAATATTTTAAAAAAATAATTATCCCTACTATATATGAAAGCACTAACTCTAAAATTGTAAATAGTCAACGACACGTATGCCCTAAATCATTTTTAATTAACTATTATATATATATTTTTTATGAAAATCAAATAATACTTTTTTTATTCTCATTAAATATTAAAGTAAAATTCATTAATTAATTATTAAAATAAAATTGTTATAAAATAATAATAATGTAAAGAGCACAATAATAATAGACGAGAATAAAGGGAGATTTCTATTGCATTTCTCTTTTTTTTATCATTATTACAAGTAGTATACTCCTATATATATATATATAAAAGGTGATTAAACTCCTAATAGGAAAGATGTTACAAGAAGATGAAAGATGAAGAGTTGAGGAAGATGAAATGTTTATTATAATGAACATCCATTTAGGCTCCGTTTGTTTGCAAGTAAAATATTTTTCGGAAAATGATTTCTGGAAAATGATTTCCTGGAAAATAATTTCTGGAAAATGATTTACTTTTCTGGTGTTTGGATGAATCTGTGTAAAATATTTTTCTCATTGTTTGGCAAATTTCTCAAAAATATTTTCCTGAAAAGTCGTTTTTATAATAAAAATTTATATATTTAAAGAATTTATTATCTTTTCTTTGTTTTATAATAAAAGCTGTTTTAAATTGTTTTTAACATGTATTGCAATGATTTATTTATAAATAAATAAATCATTTTAAATATATAATAATACTCAATTATTAAACTAGAATATTAACCGTCCTAAATTGAAAACAACCAAAGTCAAATAATTATTTGTAATTGTGTTATAAAAAATAAAAACAAGGATTGAATAATTATAAATTAGCTTCCAAACCACAATTAATACTAGAAATTAATAATATTATCCAAATGCATAATTAGTATTACACTACATGATAACAACAACATTATCCAAGTGCATAACTAATATTACACCACATGATAACTAATATTACAGCACATTATAACAACATTGTCCAAGTGCATAACTAATATTACACCACATTATCAATATCTTCAACCTTGAGAAAATTTTTGAAGCCAAATTTTTCTATGCTTCTTACTTTTAACTAAAAATGCTTTTGCCTCAGATTCATGACTCACTAAATAATCAAACACAGAACAAAGGAAGTCATCATCAAATCCTTCTACCTCCATTGACATCACTTCTTTGTAAAGATGTGGTGTCTTATCCGCAGTAAATTGTTTCAAAGCATTAGCAATTTCGCCAAGTTGTTCACTCACAAGTTTAATTTGTTCATCTTCGACACTTTCTTAAGCCTTTCTTCTTTTACATTTGGATGTGCCAAATGAAGATACATTTGTTCTTACCTCTTCAGTCGCTTCATTCTCGCAGTCTATAGGCACTGAACCTATGTTATCATCATCCAAATCTATGTCAGCAAATGTTCGGGCAAAACTCCATGTTGCCATATCTTTGCCAACAACCAAAGCCATTTCATCATAATGATCAATGCTTTTATTCAAAAATGGTTCATACTTCTTGTGTGCCTGTTGGATATTATATAAAATTAGAATAACAAGTAAAAAATAATTGAAATATACTTAACATATACATACATATATTACCATTACTGCTGTATCATATGTCGCTCTATCACATGTGATCATTTTCATGTTATCATCCCATCCAAAACCACTTTCACCCTGAATTGTGCATATAATCTGCCACTGTTTCTTTACAGTCCTCAAATGATTTTCCACATGTTCTGCATCGCATTGGACTTGAAATTTTTCAGAAATAGCTTCGACAACTCGATTAATAGAAGCTGCTTTGAAAGTATTAGAAGGCTTATTTCCTTTCTGGGCCTCCTCAGCTAAAATTTCAAGAAAAAGATGTTCCATCGGTTTTGTCCACCTGAATTGCTTGGAGGTTCCTTCTTGGTTGCCCTTAGCCATTCTACATTAATAATTGTCATTGTCAATCATTTCAATATCCAACAAGCTTAAAACATAATAAATTCAATATCTAACAAGCTTGAAACATAATCAATATCTAACAAAATCAAGACATAATAATTTTAGAATCCAACAAACATAATAAACTAAAATTTCAGAATCCAACATTAACAAAAAAAAAATTTAATAAAACATACATAATATAAAAACTACAACCCTAAGCCCTAAACCTACATAATATTTCTAGCCATATAATCAGTCCACATAGTTTGTGCAATTTGATCTCTCTTAGCAGACCATTCTCTTGCTTCTTCTATTTCTTCTCGCTCCGTAAGAGTTGATATTATCAAATCAGACTCAGGCTCCTCGTATAATTCTTGATTAAGTAAATCACTAGGATCAACTCCCATTATATGATTATGAATGATGCAACAAGCCAAAACTATATCTACTTGAGTTTGAAAATTCCAAAATGGTTCAGCATCTAATACACGAAACCGTTTCTTCAAAATCCCCAAAACACGTTCAATAGTGATTCGCAATGATGAATGACGAAGATTAAAGAGTTCCTTTTCATTTTCAGGCCCCTGATGGAACACCACGATATGGGGTAATATATCCATTACGGATGCCATATCCAGCATCAGCAAGATAATATTTACCTATAATTTGACAAAACATAATTATTACTAATAAATTATGAGCTTCTTAGAACTATTTGGTATTTAATGTTTTATAATTCTTACCTTCCGGAATTTTTAATCCTCTTGGACGTGAAAGTGCATCACTTAAAATACGAGAATCATGTACACTACCTTCCCAACCAGCTAGAACACAGGAAAATTTCAAATCAAATGTAATGGCAGCCAATACATTTTGTGTCGTCCCCCCTTTACGGCTACGAAATCTTCCTTGAATGTTAAGTGGAACGGATGCACGAACATGAGTTCCATCTCATGCTCCAATACAATCTTTAAAATAAGGATAAAACCTTGGATTGTTTCTGATTTCACTAGGAGTTGACTCATCAGGTAATCTAATAACTAGCTTATACAATTTCAAAACAGCTCTCAATACAACCCTAAAGTAACGGTGAATTGTCTCAGTTGATCTATAATATCTAGATCCTATCACTCGAAACCTTACATTATGACCAATTATATGTAAAAATATAACTACTTGCTCCCTAATATTCACCAATTTAGTTGATTGTAACAAATTATTTCTACTAAGAATATCACACAAATTAAAAAATGCAACCGGTCTCATCCTTATCATATCAATACAATGCTGGTCACCACTATATAAAATACTATTAATATAATTTTCTCTTTCATAATCTCGATTTACACGAGGGTGAGAAGTAATTTCCTTCCTAGTTTTTAATTTTTTTTATCTAGAGAGCCCCAAAAGCTAAAACTGAAGCCACGACTCCGACAATTGCATTTTGATGTTGATTACGATCCATCTACACAAAATAATATCACACAAATATTTGATCACTACAAAAAATACATAAACTTTTCATAAGGGCACATATATGACAAAAGTTATCTTGTCTAAAGTGCATACATATATATATATATATATATATATATATATATATATATATATAAGTTTCTCAAGCAATGACTCAAGCAATGCCTAAAGTTACCATGACTAAAAAGAATAGAGTTAACTAACCAAACCCAACATAAATAATAACAAAAAAAGGCATAATTCAAGACATATTTATCATAATCTGTAGTACCAAATAGAACAAATTTTGCATCCTACACATATTTGTGATTATTATATTTTATTTTCCAATTAGTGAAAATTTTTAAATATTATAGAATAAATATATATTTTTAAAAAAAATTAAGAAAACTGATAAATAAACGATTTTATTCAATTTGGTTATATACAATATTCAATTGAACTTGATCTCTATTCTTAATAATAAGACTACATGCGTACATATGTATGTATGTTTTTTAAAGATCAATTTAAGCTACCAATAGTTGTTAGATTATGGCACAATTATAATGGCAGTGGAAAAAGACCCAATTGACAAACAATGGCACCTACTTGGAACCTTTACTATAATATATATATATATGGTTTCATTTTTTGTTTCTGCTATTAACAAAATGAGATTGACAATAATTTTCAATTGAGACCATTACAAGTTAATTTTGTGATGATAACAATAGTAGACCAAAAGACAATTGAACTACCGATTGCTTAAGGCAAAAAACTACACACTTTTACATGACTTTTTTTTAAATCATAAATCATATTTTAAAATGATAAATCTAGTAAGCATATTCAGACACTGCCAATAACCATGAACTTAAAAAATAAAATATATATTATTTGACTTTTTTTTTTGCTAGTACAACAACTATGAAAGCTGCATAAAAACAAAGTAATCAGCAGGTACAAAATGACCCATCCTAAAAACATAAACATAGACAGATCGCAACAAACAGAACCTTAAAATCCCAAATTACACCTATCTGTTGAACAAACCTCAAACCAGACAAAAATCTAATTCCCACAAGTCACTCTAGGTGATTGTTTCCATGCTATTCCAAGTTCTCACTTTAAAGCTTCCAATCTTTGTAGCTTTGAATGCAATGGCCATCATAAGATACCTTAAAAATACCTCTTTGTTATTCAAAATTTGAAGCTTAAACAGTTACAAATGATTAAAAGTAGTAAGTAAAGTTCGTCCTCAATAATTATCAATTCGCACAAAATGACAAAAGAAAAATAGAGATGAAAAATAAAGAAAACCACTGCTACTTTTAACAACATTTTAGTCATATAACTTGCAAAGGCATACTGCCTAAACACAAATAAACTCAGAAATAAACTGCATACTGCCTTGTGTTTCTTGTGTAATAGTCTAAATTTTAAGCTATTTATCAACTGTTTTTTCCTGTGAGATCAAAATGGAATTAGTCTATATATCACTAAAGGATATCTATCTTGTAAAGACTATTAGTTGAGGTCCCTCGTTAGATTTTGTACTATTTTGTTAGCTTTGGAACGGCCATAGAATCATTTAAACTTGATTTGTAGATTCCATAAAAATGAATTCTATCATTTTCCTAAATTAATCATATAACGCTTTGAAAATTTGAAGATTTCCAAATTGGAATTTTAGAATTTCAAGAACCTGGAATAGGATATATGTAACCTGTATTTTTTTATATCCTTTAAAATTCTATACTCCATGAAGTCTTAAGCATGTGGAGGGGTTGTACCCTCCACACCTTATTAGGATTTTTTAGTGGAAGCTTGCTGGGTATTTTTCTTTAAGAGTAAGCTCCTCTCGAATTGAGCTCCTTTCCTCTCGCTAGTTTGTCAAGATCGTTAATCAGCATCTTTAAGTTCATCACTATGGCATTAATGTTTCCACAATTGTCTTTGTTTCATGATTTAAGGAGTTTTTTTTTTTTTGACAACTTCCAAGTGATAATCAACTAACCTCATTTAACTTAAACAAATGGAGATAAGCATATATAATTTTAAACTGTTTAAAATCCAGAAAATAGAAAATCCAAATCAATAACCTTCAATTCAATGTTTTAAATCACACATGAATGAAAAAAAGCAGATTGCAGAGATGAGGTAAGTGGGCATTAGCAGAAAAGGGAAAAACAAGAAGCCTAAGCGTGAGGTTTTTGGTGTATTTGTCTAAACCCTTAAATGCTCCTGTCCTCTGTATATTTGCTTAAATAACGTTTTTACACTTTCAATTAAAGATGAAGAATGGAAGAAGAAGAGGAGAAAAGTTACCTGGATGAGAAGATGAAGAACGACGCAAGGATGATACCGGTTGTATGCGAAAGAGAAAGCACCTAAGACCGAAAAGCTACCATTAGAAGAGATTATGCGAAAGGAAAAATAAAAGAAGAAGAACAGAAGAAGTAAAAGTAGAAAATACCTGGATGGATGAAGAAGAAGGAAGATGAACAGCGCAAGGGAAAGTGAGAGTTTGGAAAATGTCTTACGGAAAAAAAATCCGTAAGACATTTTACATAAAAAGCATCCTATTTTACCGTGTTTCTGAAAACGTTTTACTTATGTAAAATATTTTCATGTAACCAAACAGCGTAAAATTAGGAAAACATTTTTCGAAAAATGTTTTCATGGTTACCAAACACAGCCTTAATAGCATTCATAACACTCCCCCCTTGGATGTTCATTGTATAAAGGATATATTTCATTAAAAACTTTAGTAGGAAAAAAACCCTATGGCACAAAAACCTAGTGAAGGAAAAAAAATACATAATCCTTTAATACACATTATATCACAACCTTAAAAGAAAAATACAGTCTGAATTTACTCCCCATTATGTAAGCATCACTTAAGATCCTTGAAACGATGCAATCCAATGTTGAAAATTAACTTCTCAAACGTAGCGATAGGGAGTGCCTAATCGAATTTTCAATTATTCTCTGCATTGGGTGAGGGGTGTTACAACAGTGCATATTTTTGCTCCCCTTATTTGAACATCATTTTATAACTCAATATTGAGACATTCAATATTATTTATCAATTAGTAAATTATCAACATATACAACAAATTTTGTTGATGTGTATCAATATAGTAATAAAATTCAATTGCATTCTCATGCTTTAGATGTCGCCAACAACTTTATAAAGTATGATGTATTTTATCATTCACTATTTTATTAGTCACATAAAGAAATGGTACTTCAGGACCATCGTTTTATAACATTATTGTTTGACCATTTGTATTATTTTTCAATGTCTTCAATCTACATGAAAAATTAGCCTGATTAATTTTGATTATGTAAACATTATTGGATACTCAATAACAATTCTTTATATTATTATTGTGTAACAATTTGTCCTTATTGAACACTCGATCTTCACATTGAGACAAATTTTCATTTTTAGATATACTTTCATTATAAAGTTTATCTATCGAATAATTATTTCTCTTGGAAATTCTTTAGGATTTCCAATGATATTTGATTCATTTATATAAAAAAAATGATGATAATAATTTATATGTATAAATACATTAATTAATAAAAACTCGTGAACAAAATCATTTTCACATTTAATGATTTTCCCATGAAACTCGAGTTTTATGCTGCAGGCATCAATATTATCAAATAATTTATATCGGCTGAATACAAATTCACTAGACGTAAATAAATATCTTTATTTGGTGTTTTCATCCACCAAAAATTAATCATTTTTCATAATAAAAAAACCAAGTGTCTTGTGAACGTTCTTCTTACAAGTCAATTCTATATGTTATGACTCGTATTTTTTTCGTTATTATGCTAACATGTACTCCCCTTGACTTTACACCTTCCGGGTGTTTGGACTTTAAGTCCGAGATACATTTCATAAGTTATAATAGAAGTGTCTCTTTATTTTGATGAGTTGTTCCCATATCAATACTTTCAAATATATTTTCATTCAAGATCTTCACTTTTCCATAATATTGAAGTGTTCTACGTATATTATCGTTGTCAACAACAATTTCCTTTTGTCAGCTCCATCATATTTAGTTATGACATAATTATTGAGATATCTCATTATATTCATAATTTCAGGTACCTGAACCTTTTCTGGGGTTTTATAAAAAATTATGTCTTGGATCTCTTCATGAGTACCCGCCTCCATCAACATGCGACCATCTTCATTTCTTTCTCTTTTCTTTCAAGAATTTTTTATTTTATGGAATCGACTGGTTTACCATACTTCTAGCATGCCCAAGACTTATTTTTATCACATTGTCCTTCTGGGACATATAATTATTTGGAGCATTTTAGCTAGTATATGTATCAACTAGTATATGCAATTTCCAAATGTCATCACTAAACATATCTAGCAAATAATTTTACCCTTCAAACTTTATGCATATAATATTAGTGAGGATCAAAAAAATGATGACATAATTATTTAACCAACTTTTCTTCCCTTAGTGCTAAGAAAATTTGCAGCATGACAATACTTTTTTAAAATTATAAATATATCTCTTTTCAACTTTTAACATCTAATGAAAATTCTAACTTTTCTCAATCTCATACTTGATGATTCATCTTAGTGCATTATGGTGGAACATAAAATAGAATATTTCACATCCAAATATTCTTAGATGAAATCTATTGCCTTATAAATGAAAGTCAATTCTCATTAGACAAATATTTCTTATATGTTGGCTTGATGCAAATAAAATAACATGCTTATTATAAAGTTATTCTTATATTAATGGTTAAGCAATTAAATGGAGGCATAGTTTTGCTAACCATTAAGTATAACATATATAGCCATAGACAACTTAATATTATCCCAGCTAAATCTATGAAAATCAAGCTTGGGATATAATGCACCAGCATTGTTAGCACAAATTGCATACTATAGAAATGGTGCACAATCAAATTATTTCAAGAAATAATATCGCAAACTTCGAGTTGCACACTATGATATATGAGCTCATATATTATTTGATTATCATCTAAAAATGCAACCGACCTCTAACTTAAGAATGTTGTCCAAATAACTAGTATTGATGACAATTATTAAAATATAACTTCTAATTCTTCAACAAAATCATATAAATTTTCATCAAATTATTTTGCATCAACATTGACTCGGGATGGTCTAATCGGTCATACCAACACTATGAACTTCTTTTCACTATCTCATATGTCAATCATATACGTGTAATGTATTCCTTCGGGGAATATATATAATACAAATACATAAGTGTAAACCTTATTAATGAATGCTTAATTTATTTTAAATAATAACCACTTTTGCACTTCTTTACAACATGAATGATAAAAATTTATGATATTCAAAAACTTTATTACTCATATAAAAATAAAATGAATAGGTATAAATAAAATATATATTAAACATAACAAATAATAAATTCATGTTACTAATAAATCACTATGGTTAAATAATATTATATATATATACTATAAGACAATAAAATGCAAAATATTATAAGCTCATATTAAAATAACTTTATAGTTATAAAGGTTTAAACATAAACATTTTCTAACCTCCACTTCAATCATAAAACTATCTAGACAAGGTGAATATCCCAAAATTCATGATAAGTAAGTATTTTTACTCCCATTTTATAAAAATCATATATTTTAATCAAAATTAAAATTAAACCAATAAATTCTATTAAAAATGAACCAATAAAATTTTTTATCTCCACATAAAACTCTCAATAACTAAATGTGTGAAGAGTTTTATAAATTCATAGACTTACAGATAGAGAATTATATAAATTAAACTTCTTAATAAAAATCAAATCAAATTTCAAAATAAGTTGATTAGACTAACCTAGGTTACCATGGATGAGTAGTGATTATAAGCATCCTTTGTAATGAAAAGAAAAAGATCATCCCTAAGCAAATATCAAGTAGCCATTGATTCTAATGATTCTTAAACAAAACAATTAAATTTTAATGCTTGGATCCCAACAAAATTTTGACACAAACTAAGAACATATTAATTATCCTTGTATGCATGGTTAGCTTTAGCATCATATTGAAAATTTTTATCTTTTGCCGAAAAATTATCTTTCATTTCATCATTTTGGGATAATGAAATTTGTCTCAATATTGTTCCCCTTTTGTTTTAATGGATGCTTTGATAAAGTTTTACTAAATGTTTAAACATACGACAGGTACATGACCAATGCATTTTCATACCTCATTTTGGGGTAACGAAATTTGTATCAATATTGTTTACCTTTTGTTTTAATGGATGCTCTGGTAAAGTTTTACTAAATGCTTAAACATACGACAGGCACATGACCAATGCATTTTCATACCACATTGGTAGCATGATTTTTCAATAACATTCGAATATTTTATCCATAATTTTCTTGTTTTTCCTTACTATTCTTTTTCTAGTGGTTAGAAGTACCACTATTATAACCACCATGATAACGATTATTAGTATGTCTCTAACCACATACTCAATAACAATGATAACCACAATCTCTATATTTTGATTTTTCATAGTTGTTATTTATTGTTACATTCACTTTAGGGAATGGAGCCTTTTTCATAGAAGGCATAAGATCATTTCAAAATAATTTTTAAACCCTTTTTCACAATATTGATGTTGTAAGATCCCATAAGATATTTCAATTATACAAGCTTTAGAGAGTATTATCGTTTTCTAATGGTCAAATCATTCTTTCAAATTATTACGCAATTTCAGAATCAAAAGGATCTTTTGCAATTAGATATTTCACTTTTAATCATTCATGTAAATGATAATCATTGAACTTCCACAATGGTAACTTTTTCATAATTATTTCTGTCAAGTTATATATTCTGAGCTAACAACTAAAACGAGAAAGCACTATTATTCATGTCTATTCAAAATTAAGTATAGAAATAATCCTCTAAATCTATTAAAACTCAAGGAATAAAAAGAATGCTATTAAAATCTTATGACAACTAAGGTCAACCTTACAATTTAATCAACATAACAATAAAATACCCCAGAAATGTTTTATGGAACATTATCTAGAGACATCGCATTATCCTATTTACTATAATCAAGGTTTCCATAGAAACAAATAGCCATCAGCTATGTTATATGAATTTGGATATATATTTGATACAAGTATATTTAACTTTTTCTAAGTTTTTCATACGTCATATCCAAATATTGAACATTAGCCTCTAGTGTCAAAAACAATAATCTAATAATCTAATAGGCAACATAGTACATTTGGTAAAGTTCACAAAATAAAATTAATTTTTTGAAAATTATTACTATTTTTTAATCATATCTGTTAAATATGACTCCTATTTTGAGTCAAATTTGAAAAATAATCTTTCAGTTAAACTCTGTTTACTTATTTCAATCAAACACTAATTAGTTTAGATTATTTTATTATTATTTAACCTATGAATTTAGCCTATAAATAGACTCTTTTACAACCTTAGATAAAACACCCATTAGAGATTAGAACTCATAACACATTTAGAGAATTTTGTGTTTACGTTTTGTGGGTTCTTTGTTTTGGGTTTTCGAGGTTTAGTTTTTATTTCCATCTTTTGTACTCTTTGTTCTTTTGCCATTATAGGAAAACTATTTTTGCCTGTAGTTTTTTATCCTCTTTGGAAGGGTTTTTTCACGTTAAATTTGTGTGTTTAATTTCTTAATTTATTCCACTATTTTTCTTGTTCATTGTTTAATCGAGTAGATCCTAACAAGTGGTATCAGAGCTAGTTTAATTTTTATAAATCAGCTTATTCAGAGATGGCAATAATAAGGTTTGAAATTGAGAAGTTCGATGGTGAGACAAATTTCAATCTGTGGCAAGTTCGGATGATGGCAGTTCTAATTCAATCCGGTTTGAAAAAGGTTGTTACCAGGAAAAATCCTGAGAATCTAAATAAAACAGAATGGGAAGAGCTTGATGAAAAGGCTTTGTCTGAAATCTATCTGTGCCTCGCGAATACAGTATTGCAGGGGGTATTGATGGAGAAGACCTCATCCGCCTTATGGAAAAGGTTAGAAACTCTTTATGCGACTAAGTCTCTGGCTAACCGTTTAGTGTTGAAACAACGTCTATTTACGTTTCGCATGAACAAATGTGAGGTTCTTAGAGATCACATCAGTCAATTCATTACTCTTTTAAATGATTTAAAGAATGTTGAGGTTCATATTGACGATGGAGATCGGGCTATGCTATTATTGTGCTATTTACCCCCTTCATACAAGTCTTTCAAGGAGACCTTGATTTATGGCAGAGACAAACTCTCGTTCAAAGATGTGAAGGGTCATTTGTTGAGTAGAGATAAACTCGACAATGAGTTTCATTTGGCTAGCAAGGCAGATAGGCAACCTTCCGTTTTGGTAGCATCAAAGAAACGAGACAAAAGGTGTCGCTATTATAAAAAGTTAGGTCACGTCAAAGCAGATTGTTATAAACTACGAAATAAAAGAACTGCTGAGAGTAACGAGGAAGATGTAGCTGGTGTTAATTTGGCCAATGAAAACGGTGATGATTTCTTGTTAGTGTCAATGAGCGATAACTCTAAGCTCACGTCCAAGTGGATCCTAGATTCAGGATGTTCTTTCCACATGTGTTCCAATAGAGAATAGTTCTCTACATACAGTTCGGTTGAAGGTGGAGTTGTGCGCATGGGAAACGATTCATCTAGTAAGGTAATTGGTATTGGTACTATTAAAATTAGGATACATGATGGGACGATTATGACACTCTCTGATGTCAAGTATGTACCTGATTTACGAAAGAATCTCATCTCATTGAGTATTTTAGACTTGAAAGGATGCAGAATCAACATCAAGTCGAGTGGTATTAAAGTATCTCGTGGAGCTCTCGTTTTGTTAAAAGGTAAGAGAATAGACAATCTTTATATTCTGGAAGGTTCTACAGCGACTGGTGAAATCGGACGTCCCTCGTCCATTACGGAGTCAAAGTCAACTCGTTTGGAGCGGAGGCAACTTGGTCATAGGAGGGAAAAAGGTATGATCGTTTTGTTGAAGAGAGGTTCTCTTTTGGATGCAGTTTTTGAAAAGTTAGGGCACTGTGTTCGTGAAAATCAGACCCGGGTTAGTGTTGATTTGACAGTGTACAAGTCGAAGGCTAAAAGTCTTCCAGTTTCTAAGCATAAATTTGACTCAGTTAATTCCCTGTATAGTTCAATATAGGCTCGTGGCGGGCTTTGGCAAAGATGGCGTTGTGGAAATATGAGTCAAGGTGGAGATTTGTTAAATATGACTCCTATTTTGAGTCAAATTTGAAAAATAATCTTTCAGTTAAACTCTGTTTCCTTGTTTCAATTAAACACTAATTAGTTTAGATTATTTTATTATTATTTAACCTATGAATTTAGCCTATAAATAGGCTCTTTTACAACCTTAGATAAAACACCCATTAGAGATTAGAACTCATAACACGTTTAGAGAATTTTGTGTTTACGTTTTGTGGGTTCTTTATTTTCGGGTTTTCGGGGTTTAGTTTTTATCTCCATCTTTTTGGGGTTTAGTTTTTATCTCCATCTTTTGTACTCTTTGTTCTTTTGCCATTATAGTAAAATTATCTTTGCCCGTATTTTTTTATCCTCTTTGGAAGGGTTTTTTCACGTTAAATTTGTGTGTTCAATTTCTCAATTTATTTCGCTATTTTTCTTGTTCGTTGTTTAATCGGGTAGATCCTAACAAGTGGTATCAGAGCTAGTTTAATTTTTATAAATCAACTTATTCAGAGATGGCAACAACAAGGTTTAAAATTGAGAAGTTCGATGGTGAGACAAATTTCAATCTGTGGCAAGTTCGGATGATGGCAATTCTAGTTCAATTCGATTTGAAAAAGGTTGTTACCAGGAAAAAGCCTGAGAATCTAAATAAAACAGAATGGGAAGAGCTTGATGAAAAGGCTTTGTCTGCAATCCATCTGTGCCTCGCGAATACGGTATTGCAGGAGGTATTGATGGAGAAGACCTCATCCGCCTTATAGAAAAGGTTAGAAACTCTTTATGCGACTAAGTCTCTGGCTAACCGTTTAGTGTTGAAACAACGTCTATTTACGTTTCGCATGAACAAAGGTGAGGTTCTTAAAGATCACATCAGTCAATTTATTACTTTTTTAAATGATTTAAAGAATGTTGAGGTTCATATTGACGATGAAGATCACGCTATGCTATTATTGTGCTATTTACCCCTTTCATACAAGTCTTTCAGGGAGACCTTGATTTATGGCAGAGACAAACTCTCGTTCGAAGATGTGAAGGGTAATTTGTTGAGTAGAGATAAACTCGACAATGAGTTTCATTTGGCTAGCAAGGCAGATAGGCAACCTTCTGTTTTGGTAGCATCAAAGAAACGAGACAAAAGGTGTCGCTATTGTAAAAAGTTAGGTCACGTCAAAGTAGATTGTTATAAACTGCGAAATAAAAGAACTGCTGAGAGTTACGAGGAAGATGTAGCTGGTGCTAATTTGGCCGATGAAAACGGTGATGATTTCTTGTTAGTGTCAACGAGCAATAACTCTAAGCTCACGTTCGAGTGGATCCTAGATTCGGGATGTTCTTTCCACATGTATCCCAATAGAGAATGGTTCTCTACATACAGTTCGGTTGAAGGTGGAGTTGTGCGCATGAGAAACGATTCATCTAGTAAAGTAATTGGTATTGGTACTGTTAAAATTAGGATACATGATGGGACGATTATGACACTCTCTGATGTCAGGTATGTACCTGATTTACGAAAGAATCTCATCTCATTGAGTATTTTAGACTTGAAAGGATGCAGAATCAACATCAAGTCGAGTGGCATTAAAGTATCTCGTGGAGCTCTTGTTTTGTTAAAAGGTAAGAGAACCGACAATCTTTATATTCTGGAAGGTTCTACAATGACTGGTGGAATCGGACATCCCTCGTCCATTACAGAGTCGAAGTCAACTCGTTTGGAGCGGAGGCAACTTGGTCATAGGAGGGAAAAAGGTATGACCGTTTCGTTGAAGTGAGGTTCTCTTTTGGATGCAGTTTTTAAAAAGTTAGGGCACTGTGTTCATGAAAATTAGACGTGGGTTAGTGTTGATTTGACAGTGTACAAGTCGAAGGCTAGAAGTCTTTCAGTTTCTAAGCATAAATTCGACTCAGTTAATTCCCTGCATAGTTCAAGATAGGCTCGTGGCGGGATTTGGCAAAGATGGCATTGTGAAAATATGAGTCAAGGTGGAGATTTGTTAAATATGACTCCTATTTTGAGTCAAATTTGAAAAATAATCTTTCAGTTAAACTCTGTTTACTTGTTTCAATCAAACACTGATTAGTTTAGATTATTTTATTATTATTTGACCTATGAATTTAGCCTATAAATAGGTTCTTTTACAACCTTAGATAAAACACCCATTAGAGATTAGAACTCATAACACATTTAGAGAATTTTGTGTTTACGTTTTGTGGGTTCTTTGTTTTCGGGTTTTCGGGGTTTAGTTTTTATCTCCATCTTTTGTACTCTTTGTTCTTTTGCCATTATAGTAAAATTATCTTTGCCCGTAGTTTTTTATCCTCTTTGGAGTGGTTTTTTCACGTTAAATTTGTGTGTTCAATTTCTCAATTTATTTCGTTATTTTTCTTGTTCGTTGTTTAATCGAGTAGATCCTAACAAGTGGTATCAGAGCTAGTTTAATTTTTATAAATCAGCTTATTCAGAGATGGAAACAACAAGGTTTGAAATTGAGAAGTTCAATGGTGAGACAAATTTCAATCTGTGGCAAGTTCAGATGATGGCAATTCTAGTTCAATCCAGTTTGAAAAAGGTTGTTACCAGGAAAAAGCCTGAGAATCTAAATAAAACAGAATGGGAAGAGCTTGATGAAAAGGCTTTGTCTGCAATCTATCTGTGCCTCGCGAATACGGTATTGCAGGAGGTATTGATGGAGAATACCTCATCCGCCTTATGGAAAAGGTTAGACACTCTTTATGCGACTAAGTCTCTAGCTAACCGTTTAGTGTTGAAACAACGTCTATTTACGTTTCGCATGAACAAATGTGAGGTTCTTAGAGATCACATCAGTCAATTCATTATTCTTTTAAATGATTTAAAGAATGTTGAGGTTCATATTGACGATGAAGATCACGCTATGCTATTATTGTGCTATTTACCCCCTTCATACAAGTCTTTCAAGGAGACCTTGATTTATGGCAGAGACAAACTCTCGTTCGAAGATGTGAAGGGTAATTTGTTGAGTAGAGATAAACTCGACAATGAGTTTCATTTGGCTAGCAAGGCAGATAGGCAACCTTCCGTTTTGGTAGCATCAAAGAAATGAGACAAAAGGTGTCGCTATTGTAAAAAGTTAGGTCACGTCAAAGTAGATTGTTAAAAACTGCGAAATAAAAGAACTGCTGAGAGTAACGAGGAAGATGTAGCTGGTGCTAATTTGGCCGATGAAAACGGTGATGATTTCTTGTTAGTGTCAACGAGCGATAACTCTAAGCTCACGTCCAAGTGGATCCTAGATTCGGGATGTTCTTTCCAAATGTATCCCAATAGAGAATGGTTCTCTGCATACAGTTCGGTTGAAGGTGGAGTTGTGCGTATGGGAAACGATTCATCTAGTAAGGTAATTGGTATTGGTACTGTTAAAATTAGGATACATGATGGGACGATTATGACACTCTTAGATGTTAGGTATGTACCTGATTTACGAAAGAATATCATCTCATTGAGTATTTTAGACTTGAAAGGATACAGAATCAACATCAAGTCGAGCGGCATTAAAGTATCTCTTGGAGCTCTCGTTTTGTTAAAAGGTAAGAGAATCGACAATATTTATATTCTGGAAGGTTCTACAGTGACTGGTGAAATCGGACGTCCCTCGTCCATTACGGAGTCAAAGTCAACTCGTTTGGAGCGGAGGCAACTTGGTCATAGGAGGGAAAAAGGTATGACCGTTTCGTTGAAGAGAGGTTCTCTTTTGGATGTAGTTTTTGAAAAGTTAGGGCACTGTGTTCGTGAAAATCAGACCCGAGTTAGTGTTGATTTGACAGTGTACAAGTCGAAGGCTAGAAGTCTTCCAGTTTCTAAGCATAAATTCGACTCAGTTAATTCCCTGCATAGTTCAAGATAGGCTCGTGGCGAGCTTTGGCAAAGATGGCATTGTGGAAATATGAGTCAAGGTGGAGATTTGTTAAATATGACTCCTATTTTGAGTCAAATTTGAAAAATAATCTTTCAGTTAAACTCTGTTTACTTGTTTCAATTAAACACTGATTAGTTTAGATTATTTTATTATTATTTGACCTATGAATTTAGCCTATAAATAGGCTCTTTTACAACCTTAGATAAAACACCCATTAGAGATTAGAACTCATAACACATTTAGAGAATTTTGTGTTTACGTTTTGTGGGTTCTTTGTTTTCGGGTTTTCGGGGTTTAGTTTTTATCTCCATCTTTTGTACTCTTTGTTCTTTTGCCATTATAGTAAAATTATCTTTGCCCGTAGTTTTCTATCCTCTTTGGAGGGGTTTTTCTATGTTAAATTTGTGTGTTCAATTTATTCTGCTATTTTTCTCAATTACTGATTAAGAAGTATGAAAGACTTACACATATTAAGTTTTGTTCAGCAAAAGTCACCGGCCTTGTAATATGAACAAATTTTAGATGGACGCATGATGATGCTCCAATCTTTGACAATCTCTGTCAATATTCAAAGTAGGAAATAATGTATATATATTTATATATATGTATGCATATATGCATAAGTACACAAATATGCATTTAATGTACAAACATGTCACTAACCAAGTAGTGAACATCTCAACAAAATTTAGCCTATGCATTTAATGTACAAACAATTTGTGGCATTTTGATAAGCGCCGCAAAAAACGCAGCTAAATTTTGCAGCGTTTATGTGAAAAAATGCTGCTATAGAATATGACCTTTAGCGGCGCTTTTCCCACAAACTCCACTAAAGAACATGACCTTTAGTGGCGTTTTTCCCACAAACGTCGCTAAAGAACATGACCTTTAGCAGCACTTTCCTCACAAACGCCGCCATAGAACATGACATTTAGCAGCGCTTTACCTACAAAGGCTGCTAAAGAACATAACCTTTAGCGGTGCTTTCCTCACAAACGCCGCTATAGAACATGACTTTTAGCGGTGCTTTCCTCACAAACGCCACTAAAGAACATGACCTTTAGTGGCTCTTTCCCCAAAAAACGCCGCTAAAGAACATGACCTTTAGTGGCGCTTTCCCTACAAACGCCACTAAAGAACATGACCTTTAGTGGCGCTTTCCCTACAAACGCCACTAAAGGTCATATTTTTTAGCGGTACTTTTCCCAAAAACGCTGCTAAAGGTCATGAATAATTAAAAAAATTAAAATATTATAAAAACGCCACAAATCCATTCCTATCCCTCTACCTACTTAAGTAAATCCTTTAGAAATGTTGTTATCAGTACAGACATCACTCCTTTCTTTGGTTAGAGAATGCAGCAGAAGTGAGATTCCACCAGTAGAGTATTGAAAAGAACAAACTTACCCCAATATGTCATGCATAACATGCTCTAATTCATTTCAAAGAAAGGAAGTATATTTTATAAAGTTCCAAAACCCTTAATTTTAGGAACAATGAAATCTTACCTGGTAGAAACATCCAAAATTCATTATCAAAATATTGAGAAGAAAAAGAATATCCATGATATAAATATATATCCCATTAAACAGAAAGTTGATCAATAACAATCAAACAAAATACTGCACTTGTCACACTACACCTCAAATCTAACAAAATACAAACAGAACAAAATAATAATAGAATGCACACTTTAAGATTAGTAGTTATCTCAAACAATTAGTCATCACTATGCATGAATTTAGCTAATCCTGGACCATGCATCCAACAAAAACTCAAACCTGCAACAATGGTGTTTGAGATGAACTGAACTTTGGCCTCCAAGGTGGAGAAATAGTTGTGGGGGCTTGGCTATTTGAAGTGGGATATCCACCACTAACACCAGGAACCTAAGACACTCGAGGCAGTTGAGTGGATGTACTAGTAACAGACAAATTTTCTATTCCAGGGGCACAACTAACTTCCATTTGATTGTTATAATCAGCCCATTACTTGTAATGTTGTTGATAATGTAAAGAATTTGCACTTGCATTACCAGCGTCATAAGCCCCACTTGAATCTTGAGTGTAGTTTGAATACTACTAAGTAGTTTAATTTGCATAATTGATCCCATTCCATGTGGCAGTCTGATGAGTGTAACTACTGCTTGGGTAACCTCCAGCTATCTGATAATCACCGGGATTGTAGTAAGTGCTTGAATAACTTGTAGGCCCAGCATAAGAAGGCAAATGAATGACATACTGGTTTTGAGAAAAAAGAAACAAAAGTTAATGAATGACATATGAAGGCAAGAACCAACCAAAATAACAGAATTAGATTCCAGTTATTATGAAAGTAGATAACTTATTTAAGATAAGGTTCTTCTAAATTCAGAACTATAAATCAGTTTAATAAAATATGCAATTAACAAGTCAACATTAATGCCACATATAACATCAAATTGCACAGCTTAATATACTCAATACATTAGCATAAATAACATCACATTGAACAATGAATTTAACACATTCGAATAGATCAATTTTAAGCTCACTAACGGTTAATTTAGCATGTGAACAACGTATACATGTTTTGCATTTACAGCATGGTTTAATCAACTTCAAGCAGGAAATTAAATGTTACAAACTTCTAGCATTCAAAATCATATATGGACAACATTAATATGACATTTTTGAGCACCTTGAAGACACATTTTTTAGCACCTTAAACCGTCCAGTCCCCTCTCACTTGTCACGTTTCTTTTGTTTTTCCCTTTTTTTTTTCTATTGAGTTTTCATTATTTCCTTCTCTTTTCTTTTCTTTTTTTACTTTTTTTTTGCAGCAATTAAGTCATTGTGGGACTATCTTTTTTACTTTCTATTTCCGATCGTAATCTAAGAATAGTATAAGTAACATTGTTTATTTCTCGTTCATTCAGCAAGGTTTGAGATGTTTAACTCGTTCGTTGAGCAAGGTTTGAGATATTAGTCTTTATTTCTCATTCTTCTTTGTGTTAAGTGTTTCTCGTAGCTTTTGATTAGGCGAAGGGTGCGAGAATCAGAATCCTCCAATGGAGTAGTCGCTGTTTCGACGCTGTTATTCTATGAAGTAAGTGCTTTTGAGTTTATTTTAGGAATTGTTTTCTTTTAAAAATTGGTGTAATTTAGTGGAATTTTGGGTTAATTCCTGTTTTTTAATCATTGCAATTTGGTGCCATATGTAGAATTTAGAATGCGTTGTTGTGTGGTTTATCAGAACTATCATCAGGTGTGTGAGTCTAACCCAAAAACTCAATTGGAACTCGAGAAACCCCAAAAAATTGCCACATGGCTGTGGCTGGCTGTGTGCACCACACAGGCGTGTGGTCAGTCGTGTACATCACACAAGTATGTGGTCTACCATATGAGGCATATGGGCTTGTGTGATTACACGGGATAAACAAGTAAGTCATTTGGGCCACACGGGTTGGCTTGTTAGGGCATGTGTGCTCTTTTTGGTCAAATTGAAGGCCTGATTTGGAGCCGATTAGGAAACTTTAGAATCAGATCCGTTGTAACGCCCCAAAATTTTCTTAAATTTTGGCTTTTGGAAATCTGAAGCACAAAAATATCTGTACATGTTTTTGGTAAATTATGACACAATGTATATCTGCTTTAGTGGTTGAGTGTTGTGGGTGTGTGTGTGAGGTCCCAAGTTCAAACCACAACTTGTGTAAATTTTTGTACTTTTATGAATAAAGCCCTATCTCTAGTCAGTAGGCTCTTAAATAATTGTTGGTAGAATCATGTCAGAATGAGCTTGCTAGTCTGGTGGATAGGTGGAGTGTTGATTATGTGCGAGGTCCTGAGTTCGATTCCCTACGTTGATTATATTTTGCACGGTTATGGGGAAGAGTTTGGGTGGTGATAGAATTCTATCAAATGGGGGAGTGGGTAGAGAAAATTAAGGGATACGGATATGGGGGTTAGGGGAAATTGGACAGAATTTCATTTTATTTTTGTTCTTCTTCTTTTGAAATTCTTCCTCTTCTGACGGTTTCTCTTCACCTCCTTGTCGAAATTCCCTTTTGTTTTCCTCATCTCCCTTTTTCCTTTATTTCCCGATCCACCTTTTTCGTTCTTCTTGCAAGGTTAATTGTGTTGTGTGGTAGATGGTAAGTTCCATTTTCCTTAAACTCATTTATTACTCTGGTTAAGTGATTAAGAGATGTTGTTGCTGTTTAGGAAGAGAATGGGTGGCTGGAAATCGCTTTTGATAATTTGATTCGATATTGTGTTTGCTCTATGCTGGTAAACCAATTTTGCGATGTTGATATTAATCAATTTAAACTCGTTTATTGATTTCTAAGAGATGAAGTATTCCGATCTTAGGTTCTGGAGTGCTCGTGATTGGGTTAGGCTTCAATCGAATCAGGTGTGTACTTGAAAACACAGAAAATGAGAATCAGCGAAAGCCAAAATATGATTTTGTCGATGCTACACGGGTGTGTGGTCACCCGTGTGGTAGGCCACATGACAGCACATGGGTGTGTGATCGACGAGCCAGGCCGTGTGCACAAGACAAGAGTGCATGACACAGCCGTGTGATGGCCGGTGAGGCCGTGTATGAGACACGGGCTCAACCAATATGGTCATGTGGGCCCACACTGGTATGTGAAATTCTGGGTCCACACGGCCAAGGCCAATTTGGGCCGTATGGGCTACATGGGCGTGTGGACCAACACGAGCAGGCCATATGAGCATGTGAGCCCATTCTTCTGAAATAATCTATAAAGTTGAACGGGTCACCCAAGTAGTCTGTGACCTACCGTAGGGTCGGTAAGCGTTATTTAGTCCCCTGATTTTGTGATCTGATTATGTGATATATGAATTAAGCATGTTACTCGTAGCATGTGTATCTAATCGGCTGTATGATCTGTTAAATTGCATTATAGCATGCCATATTTGTATGATGCATTGCATCAGGGTAGGGTTGACGTTATGATAGAGGAAGTATTCTGAAAGGCTCTTAAGCCTTCTATCTGGTAGCTCAGCTATAATTATCTGATTATCTGTCGCGTTTTGGTACAGCATGGTGTGTTGGGATGGGTGGGTTGATTTTATCCCCACATGGTGTGTTGGGTTGGACGGAGTTGGTGTGCAGGGCTGGTGGGCGTGATTCTGTTATTCTACTCTGTTATGCATGTTATACCTGAGATGGGTTAAGGCCCAGCTCGTACCTGATTCTGTATCTGAGTGGATTAAGGTCCACACCAATTCTGTAAAGGGCTCAGGCTCGAATTATCTGTAAAGGGCTCAGGCCCAAATCAGTACCTAATTCTGAAACATCCTGAAATAGGGCCTAGTTGGAATAGTGGTTTTAGGACCACAAATCTGACATCAAAATATTTATTTTATTATTATTATGAGGTCTAGAATATGAGAATATGTATGTGTTAAAGTTTCATGAAGAAATTCTATGAATAAAGTGTCCAATTGGAAATTAGGGACTAAATTGAATAAATTGCAAAACTTGGATTCTAGAAGCAATTTGTATGAAATTGCTTTAGATTATAAATTTGAAGGTCTTAAAGAGGAATTTGCCCAATTTCTAAGTTTTTGGATAAAAATGGGCTTGTATGGACGAAATTTTAAAGAAAGGGTTTAAGGGCATTTGATCATTTGGCATTTTAATGAAATAAAATGGGAAAAAGAAGGCAAAAATCAGTCATTCTTCTCCCTTGTCCAGCCGAAATTCTCAAGCCACCATATCTATGGTTTTCAACATTTTCAAGCTCAATAGTAAGTGCTCCCAAGCCCTATTTTTAATGTTCTTCATATTTTTGAAATCTCGATAGCTTACTCTCTCTATTTCTACCCATATTTCACGCTAGGGTTCATGTTTAAAAATTTACCTATGCATGAGTTACTTGTATTTTGATGGTTTATGGAGGAATACAAAAGTTCGATGTGTGTTAAACATCTTTTCCTGGGTGATTTTCATGAAAAACCCCTAAATGGACCTTTTTGCAAAAGGTGTAAAATGTGTGGTAGAAATGAGAAATAACGGAAAAATGTGGGCAACCATAAGAGGGAAAAATATTTGGCTAGGATTGGTTAAGGTAGAAATTGCATGCATTTCATTATACGAGCCTAGGGACAAAATCATAAAAATGTGAAAGGTTAGGGGCAAAACGGTCATTTGGATTTGGGGTGAAATTTAGACTTGAAAAGTATAATGTGAGGTGTTGATGATTTATTTTTATTTTTATAGACCCCGAGGAACAAATTTCGGAGGTCGGTCGAGGAAAATAAAAGATTTCAGAATAACTGAAACACGATACTGAACGAGTACCAAGTAAGTTCGAATAACTTAAAGTAAACTCATAATATGCTTAAATGTATGATTTATGAATGTATGAAGATTACATTTGATGATGGCATGAAAAATCTATAAAATGTATCTTTTATAATGACATGTTGATAAATGTCCCGGTTGAGGTTGGAAAGGAAGTTCGATGGATGAACCATGTTCCATGTGAATTTGAGATCCTACATGTAACACTCCCTACCCGTATCCATTACCGGAATAGGGTACGAAGCATTACCGGAGTTTACTGAACATTTTCAGAAAATTCTGAGTCATTTATTATTCATATTTTGAAAATAATCATAACGTCTCTCTATTGGGCCCTCGAAGCCCCAAACATACAATAGAAACCAACCGGAATTAAATCGGGATCATAAAAAAAATTCGCAAAATCTTAAATTTTATTTTCATCTAAGTACTTACCATTTCAATGCTCCTTATAATTAAACATGTTACCATTCAATCAATAGCTTAACACTTGTCTAAGCGTCAAACAACATCATTGTTAGTATACTTGCACATATTTCATCTAAATTCAACATTGATATACTTATTTTCTCGACATGTCACACTTGAGTTTAATTATTGTCTTTACTTACATAATTTCCTTGTATCAACATATCAAAGATAATCATATATGCACATGTTATGAAACATATCATTCTCTTACCGTTTCTTCATAAGTGTATATCAATCATTTCATTATATCAATATTTCATGCTCCATCATTTCCATATATTTTATGTATATTTATTTCGGTAAAGTTTATATCAAACTTAACATAAATTATATTCCATGTACTTATTCTTATTTCGTTTATCTATCTTCATAATTATTTCATACAACTATTTTGTACATATATTTCTATATGACCAGTTCTTATAAATATTTCACACAACCATTTCATATATCCATTCATCATCTGATACATATTACCTGAATATCAATTGTTCAATAGATGTCATAGCGTCTCCCATCCACAGTCTTATTTATCTTTGACATGATGCCATAGTGTCTTTCAACTATGGTCTTACCCTTTTTCTGTCATGTTGCCATGGTATCTTTCAACCATGGTCTTGTTCATTTCATATCACATTGGCATGGTATCTTTCAACCATGGTCTTATTCATTTCATATCAGGTTGCCATGGTATCTTTCAACCATGGTCTTACACATTTCATATCAGGTTGCCATGGTATCTTTCAACCATGGTCTTACACATTTCATATCAGGTTGCCATGGTATCTTTCAACCATGGTCTTATACATTTCATATCAGGTTGCCATGATATCTTTCAACCATGGTCTTACACATTTCATATCAGAGAGCACACTCCCGCGAACCTCATCCCTACAGTGGGATTACCAGTCCAGGCTAAATCCCCTGTAATATAAACTCATAGAGTATTGTCGGGATTACCACCCGAGGCTAAATCCCGAAAGAACGACAATTACTCTAATGAGCTTGGATCTGAATTACAGTCCGTGATAAATTCAGACCCTAATTCGGATTACCCGTCCAAGCTAAATCCATTTTTACACATATTCTTCGGAGGGCTATATCGAGATAGGATCACCCGTCAGGCTTAATCCTTTTACCGTCAATTCCTTTTCGAGGATCCATCGAATTTTCCTTTCATTCAACCGGATTTCTTCCCTTTTTATCAATATGTCAAGATTTCATAAATTTTCATATAATGAACATTCAAATCATATTCATATAAAAAACATGCATTTCAAGCATTTAAGAATATAATTCAAGTTACATGAACTTACCTCATTACTTGTTTCTGTTTATAATTTTATTAATCCGATATCTTTTCTTTTCCACGATCAAATCTCTTATTTGAGTCGTCCAGATCTTTATAAATAAATTTGATCATCATTTTCATTCATTTCATATTCTAATGTATTTAATTAATGCTCTAGGCAAAATTACCATTTTGCCCCTAAACTTTTATTTAATTACGATTTCATCCTTAAGGTCAGGAAAATAAAATTCTTGCAATTTTAATCCTTATTTCCAGCTATTATTCTCATGCATATTAATAACAGCCATGAATTCTATAAAATATCAAAATTTTCCATAATTTTAACACTTTTCAATTTAATCCCTAAAACATGTTTTTCCCCGATCTTGAACTAAATTAATAATTTCATTCAATTTTGTAATTTAAATAATAAAATAGTTCATTTCATGCAATTTGGTCATTTCTAACATTTTTACAAAATTACCCATAAAGTTTTACTTTTATTCAATTTAGTCCCTGAGCCTAAAACATGCAAATTAGCCATGCCGGATGAATATTCATACATATTTTCTTCCTCCTCCTCTCCATTCCACATCCTTAATGTATTTAACACACTTGTAAGTAATATTATCTATAATTTTTATTAATTACTTTTATGAATATTCAAGCTGTCCATCTGTGTCATAGTCACTAAATTATTTATATCTGGAGCTATAGAACTCCAAATTAAGATCTGATAATTTTCTATGAAACTAGACTCATATATATTCTTACGATTAAATTTTCAGAATTTTTTGTTTAGCCAATAAGTACAGTTTATTCTTTAAATTTACCCCTGTTCTGCTGTCTGACAGTCCTGACCCTTCTTCACTAAAAATTAATTATCTCCTCGTACAGAATTTGAATGATGTTCCCGTTTATTTCTATTGAAAATAGACTCATTAAATATTCTAAACATATAAATTTAAGTCCATAATTACTTTTATCCAATTTTTGATGATTTTCAAAAGTCAGAACAGGGGAACCCGAAATCATTCTGACCTTGTCTCAAAAAATTGATTATATCTCATGATTTACAATTCCATTGCTTACATAATTTCTTCTATAAGAAACTAGACTCAATAAGATTTAATTTAATACTTTATTCATCCTATAATTTGATTTCTAAAATTTTTTATGATTTTTCAAAGTTAGACTACTGCTGTTGTCCAAAACTGTTTTGGTACAAGATATTAATTACCATGTTATAACACCTTTATTTTCTTTTTCTACACCATTTCTCATCACTTTCTCTTATTTTCTCTTCACTAACATATCAAGAACATAGGACCTTATGTAAGAAAACTCTACTATAACATTATTTCCATACTTTGTCAATAATATCAAACTTAAAAACATATTGAAATCTTGATGTACTTACCTTGTTCTATTGATACTAATCTTTAACTTGATTTTCTCTCTCCTCCAGCTTCTATTCTTGAATCCAACTTGATATTCTAACTCCCCATGGTCTCCTTAACATTACTCTCCCTTAGTAGCTATGGAAATTCTTTTGATTTCTAGGTGAAAATGGTGAATTTTTGGTGGAAGGACCAAATTGTAAAGAAAAGAAAGTTTCTTTCTTCCTTTTCTCTTCATACGTTGGGTGCATGGAAAAAAAATGATGATTCTTCATCTTTCTTTCCTTATATATATACTAAGTAAAATAATAATAAAATAATAAAATGTCATTTAAAAATTAAATTAAAATATTAATAAACTATTATTTATTTATTTATTTAATCTAAAATATCTCCAACATCATCATTGTTTTCTAGATTTCTCTCTCTTCCAATTGACCATTTTGCCCTTCATTATCTTTTAAAATTTCATCCTTGAGTCATCATTTAATTTGGTAAAATTGTAATTTAGTCCCTCATAGTTCTTCATCTATTCAATTTGGTCCTAATTCATCCATTTTTCTTAGTTTCTAGATCATTCCACCCTTAAAATATTTACACTATTGGTCCTTCAATTTTTTCATATTTACACTTTAACCCCTCAAATTTTGAGTATTTACTCTTGTGCAACAAAACTTTTCTCACTTTTACAATTTAGTCCTTTCTTGAATTAATATATCATAATATACTTCCCAATATTAACATAACTCAAAATTTCCCTTTTTGTCACTTTATTTCCTTATTTTACTATATCACGGATAATATTTTACTGTAAAAATTTTCAGGATATTACACTACATGTGTTGCAGAAAGGATTTAGCTCAGACGGGTAATCCGTTGATCTCAAATATAAAAAGGATCAAGCCCGGACGGGTGTTCCTTGAGTGATCGAGCCTCTCGAGGAATATGTGTGCATTGTGGATTTAGCCCAGACGGGTAATCCGATTAGGGTCTGAATTTAGCCTGGACTGGTAATTCAGATCCGAGCTCATTAAGGGTGTTTGTCGCTAGAAGGGATTTAGCCTGGACTGGTAATCCCGACATCACCTTATGAGTTTACAATACGGGGGATTTAGCCTAGACTGGTAATCCCACCATAAAATGTGAGGTTCGCGGGAGTGCATTCTGAAATGATCATTCTTATGAATTGACGGTAAATGGACAATCCATCGAGATTTTCTAGAAACTCAACGGGATTAATATGGTGTATATAAATGAAATGATGAATGATGAGCTAATCTAAGACAAATTACATTGTGCATTATTATTGTGACTAACTTGTTGATTGAATGTGAGTGATAGGGAAACCATTCCATTCTTGTTGGTTTTATTACTTAATATAGTTGTATGCTAATTAATCGGTAAGTTTACTTTCTAGTTATTCGGGCTTACTATGAAAATACTTACCCCTCTCTTTTTCCTGTCTTACAGAGCTCGAGGACTCGTAAAGATCGGAAGACGGTTGGAGAGTCAACACACTATCAACTAATCCAGCTTTGGTATATAGGCACTTTTATTTTGTTCAATGGCATGTATAGAGCTTTGGTTCATTTTGTGATATTTGTCCTTTGAATTGCCCATATGAAGGCATGTAAAGATATACCTATCTTTTTGTATATGGCCATGGAAATTAGCTTGTTTTTGAAGTAGGCTATGACCTACAAATTTATGCATGCTTATATTTACATGGAATGGCTTGACCATAATTGGCAATGAGTTACAATAATGAGCCAATCTTAAAAGTGTTAATGAGACATGGAAACTTTTAACACAAAGGAATTAACTTAGTATGTGTTAAACCAATGATATGAGGTTTACATGCAATGAGGTTTATTAAGGTTATTTGTAGGTGTACAATCATGTTTTGCCTTGTATTTTGGAAAATTTCAAGTATAAGTGATGTAGAGGGTGACCAGAGGCTTGGAAAATAGCCTAATAAGGTCCACATGGGTAGACACACGAGCGTGTGTCTAAGCCGTGTGTGACACACGGATTGCCCCTATGGGCGTGCGGTATGGCCGTGTGTCCCTCGCACCTAAAATTTTAAGTCAGTTTCGAGTACGAGCTAGACACATGGGCATGTGTCTTGGTCGTGTGCCCCTAACTGCATGCTAACATCATAATCAGAGAGCTATACGGGCGAAGGACACGGGTGTGCCCAAGCCACACGGGCGTGTGTGACCGCACGGCCCCACCCACACGGGCGTGTGACTCTCCAAGGCAAGAATATTTATAAAGCTACCCAAAATCTATCGAATATTTTCGATTTTGTCCTGAGCTGCCCCGATGTATGTTTTAAGCCTCAAAGGCCAGTATAAGGGACAATGAGCATATGTTTGAAAATTTTTAAATTTTGGGCAAAAATTTGGTGAACCGGTCTAGTATGTAGTGAAAGTTTAAGTCTGGTAACACCTCGAACTCTATCCCGGCATTGGATACGCGTGAGTGGTGTTACATTTAGTGGTATCAGAGCTACGATTTAGTCAGTTCTAGGACTACCGTAGAGAGTATTAAGTTTCGCTATACATGCCATTATTTGAACATTGATAGTGTGACATCTCCTAACTGTTTAAATTGTTTTTAAATATAGTAAATGTCTTCCAATCAAGCACAAAATGAGTCTGAGGGAGCCGAGAGCCATGCTCCAGCTTCTGTACAACGAGTTGTTTTTAGCAGTAGTAGAAGGCTTATTTCTGAAGGCCGGAAAGAGGCCCGAGTCTCCTTCTTTGACATGATGGATGAATGGTTTGGGGATTATTTGAGGAATCACCCCAATATACCACGACCTCTCCTGCTCCCTAACCAACCTGATGAGGATTTTCCACGAGGTATGGCACCGATAAGAATTAGTAAAGCCCCTGTAGATAAACTTAGAAAGTATGGGGCTGAGGAATTCAGAGATAAGATCGATAATGATGCTGAGAGAGCCGAGTTCTGGCTCGAGAATACTATACGGGTATTAGATGAATTATCGAGCACACCTGAAGAGTGCTTAAAGTGTGCCGTGTCTCTCCTGAAGGATACTGCATACCACTAGTGGAAGACTGTATCTTCCGTGGTGCCAAAGGAAAACATTACTTGGGAATTTTTTGAAGCAGAGTTTAAAAAGAAATACATCAGTCAAAGGTTCTTAGACTCGAATCGAAAGGAGTTTCTAGAACTCAAACAAGGAAATAAGACTGTAGTGGAATACGAAAGGGAGTTTGTAAAGCTAAGTTAGTATGCAACTGAATGGTTTCAAACCGAGTCAGAAATGTCTAAACGCTTCAAGGGAGGTCTGAATGAGGAAATCAAGTTGTTGATTGGAATTCTTGAGATACGAGAGTTCGTTGCATTAGCTGATCGGGCCAAGAAGGCCGAAGAGCTTAATAATGAAAGAAAGAAAGCTAAGAGAGAAGCTCGAGTTTTGAGCAAGAGATCCAACTGTAAGACACTCTCAATTCCTACAAAGAAATCAATAAGCCAACATGAATGCTCCACTTCATCGGTATTCGGGTAGAGCGAGAGGCTCCAAATGACGTAATCAGAAGTTTTCTTCCCCAATGGTGACTAGTATGAGGAGTGTAGATGACCAAAAGCCAAGGTGTAAAAGCTGTAACAGATTTCACTCCAGAGAGTCCCGAATGAAGAGCGGTGCATGTTTCAAATGTGGTTCTCTTGACCACTTTCTCAGAGACTACCCAGAGCGAAATGAAAAAGAAATAGAAGTGGCTTCGAATTCGAGTACTCCTATTACTCGAAGTAGACCTCCAAGGTATCCTGGAAGTGCTAGTGGCAGTCGAGTCGTGACCAAAGATGCTACAAAATCAGAGGCTCGAGCCCCGGTAAGAACGTATGCAATACGCGATCGAGAGGAAGCCTCTGCTCCCGACGTCATCACGAGTACTTTTTCTCTTTTTAATACATGTGTTTTGCCTTAATTGATCCGAAGTCGACACATTCATATATTTGCATGAGATTGGTGTCTAGTATGAACATACCCATTGAACTTACGAAATTTACTATTAGAGTGTCGAACCCACTAGACAAATCAGTCTTGGTTGATAAAGTCTGTAAGAATTGTCCTTTGACGATTCAGGGTCAATGCTTTCCGGCTAACCTTATGTAGTTACCATTTGATGAGTTTGATGTAATACTTGGTATGGATTGGTTAGTCATGCATGATGTAATTGGAAATTATGGTAGCAAGTATGTTGAATTGAAATGCCCAGATCGTGAGATTCTACAGGTGGATTCAAGAGAATTGGGTGCGCTGCCTGTTGTAATTACAACGATGGTTGCTCAGAGATATATGAGAAAAGGGTACGAAACTTGCCTTGCTTTTGTATTGAACACAAAGGAAACAGAGTTGAAGATTGAGTCCGTACCAATAAGATGTGAATATCCATATGTGTTCTCGAAATAATTACACGGGTTACCTCCTAAAAGAGAGATAGAGTTTGGTATTGAACTAGTGCCAGGAATAGCTTTCATTTCTATTGCTCCATACAGGATGGCACCAATTGAACTGAAAGAGTTAAAAGCACAGTTGCAAGAGCTGACGGATAAAGGTTTTTCAAGGCCAAGTTGTTCACCTTGGGGTGTCCCCGTATTATTTGTAAAGAAGAAAGATGGTTCAATAAGACTATGTATAGATTATTGGTAACTGAACAAGGTAACTATTAAGAATAAGTATCTTTTTCCAAGGATCGACGATTTGTTCGATCAATTGAGGGGAGCCACTGTGTTCTCTAAGATAGACATGAGGTCCGGCTACTATCTTGTGAGTTAAGGAATCGGATGTGCCTAAGACAGCTTTCAGAACGAAGTATGGCCACTATGAATTTCTTGTCATGCCGTTTAGGTTAACGAATGCACCGGTCGTATTCATGGACCTAATGAATAAGATCTTTCGGCCATACTTGGATAAGTTCGTCGTTGTGTTCATTGACGACATCTTGATTTATTCCAAAGATCAGACAGAGTATACGAAGCATCTGAGAACTATGTTGCAGACCTTAAGGGAAAGACAATTGTATGCCAAGTTTAGCAAAAGTGAGTTTTGACTCCAAGAAGTTGGGTTTTTGGGTCATATTGTTTCGGGTGAAGGTATCTGAGTTGATCCAAGTAAGATCTCTGCTATTATTGAATGGAAACCGCCTAAAAATGTGACCAAGATTAGAAGCTTTTTGGGCTTAGCCGATTACTACTAAAGATTTGTGAAAGGATTATCCATGATAGCGACTCCAATGATAAGGTTGATACAGAAAGACGTTAAGTTTGAATGGACGGAAAAGTGTCAGCAAAGTTTTAAGAAGTTAAAGACATTGCTGACTGAAGCTCCTGTTTTAGTATTCCTGAGTCAGGAAAAAAGTTTGCGGTCTACAGTGATGCATCCTTAAACAGACTGGGTTGTGTGCTTATGCAGGATGGCAAAGTGATAGCTTATGCTTAACGGTAGTTGAAGCCACACGAGAAGAACTATTCGATGCATGACCTAGAGCTTGATGCCATTGTTTTTGCCTTGAAAATTTGGAGGCATTATTTATATGGTGAGACTTGTCGTATATTTACTGACCACAAGAGTTTGAAGTATTTTATGACTCAAAAAGAATTGAATCTAAGACAGCGGAGATGGCTAGAATTAATTAAAGATTATGAGTTGATCATTGACTATCACCCGGGAAAGGCGAATGTGGTCGCCGATGCGTTAAGTAGAAAATCCTTGTTTGCATTGAAAGCCATGGACACTCGATTGGCATTGCTTAATGATGGTTCAGTTTTGGCAGAGCTAGAGGCTAGGCCAATATTTCTGCAGGAAATTTATGATACTCAAACTAATGACAGCAACCTACAAGCTAAAAGAATTCAATGTGAATCGGGCATTAAATCAAATTTTCGGATCAAATCTAATGGATGTTTGATGTTCAAAAATAGGGTTTGTGTACCCAAAGATGATGAGCTTATTCAAAAAATCTTGCAAGAAGCACATAATAATCGTTTTTCCATTCATCCGGGAAGTACCAAGATGTACAATGATTTGAAGAAAATGTACTGGTGGAACGGCATGAAAAGAGACATCTCTGAATTTGTATCGAAATGCTTGATATGTCAGCAAGTCAAAGCTAAACATCAAGTACCTTCATGTTTGTTACAGCCTGTGATGGTCCCCGAATGGAAGTGGGACAAAGTTACTATGGATTTCGTGACAAGATTGCCATTGACCCCGAAAAAGAAAGATGCTATATGGATTGTAGTGGATAGGTTGACGAATTTGGCTCATTTTATTTCAGTAAGAACAGATTACTCTCTTGATAGATTGGCCAACTTGTATATATCTAAAATTGAGAGATTACACGGGGTACCGCTGTCGATTATTTCAGACAGAGACCCGAGGTTCACTTCGAGATTCTAGAAGAAGTAGCAAGAAGCCTTGTGTACAAAATTGAGTTTTAGTATAGCTTATCATCTGCAGACCAATGGTCAGTCTAAGCGGACGATTCAGATTCTTGAGGATATGATGCGATGCTGCATCCTCGAATTTCAAGTAGCTGGGAAAAATACTTGCCCTTGGTAGAATTCGCCTACAATAACAGTTTTCAAACAAGTTTGAAGATGGCACCTTATGAGGCCTTGTATGGCAGGAAGTGTCGAATTCCATTGTATTGGACAGAACTCAAAGAGAATTGGATCCACGGAGTTGATTTGATCAAGGAAACTGAAAAAAAGGTTAAAGTGATACGAGATTGTTTAAAAGCGGCATCGGATAGGCAAAAGTCATATGCTGATTTGAAAAGAAAAGAGATTGAATCCCAAGTTGGAGATAGAGTATTCTTGAAAGTATTTCCATGGAAAAAAGTGTTGAGATTTGGCCGGAAAGGTAAACTGAGTCCGTGATTTATCGGACCGTATGAGATTACTGAAAGAGTTGGACCATTAGCCAATCTTTTGGCAGTACCACCCGAACTGGAAAAGCTTCAGGACGTGTTTCACGTATCTATGTTAAGACGATATCGATCAGACTCCTCTCATGTAATTT
The DNA here is from genome assembly GCA_025698465.1 of Gossypium longicalyx. Taxonomy (NCBI): domain Eukaryota; kingdom Viridiplantae; phylum Streptophyta; class Magnoliopsida; order Malvales; family Malvaceae; genus Gossypium; species Gossypium longicalyx. The sequence goes on along the minus strand of CM047004.1, from coordinate 67,109,778 downwards.
CACCGGCAGAGATAGAGATTAGACCAGACATGACCTATGGAGAGGAACCGATCAAGATTTTGGCTCGTGAGATTAAATAGTTGAGAAATAAAGATGTGACTTTGGTGAAGGTTTTGTGGCATCGACATGGTATGGAAGAGGCTACTTGGGAGCCGGAAGAAACCATGAGAAGCCAATATCCAGACCTGTTTACTGGTAAGACTTTCGAGGACTAAAGTCCCTAAGATGGGAGAAATATAACATCCCGAAATAGGGCCTAGTCAGAATAGTGGTTTCGGAACCACAAATCTGAAATCAAAATATTTATTTTATGATTATTATGAGGTTTAGAATATGATAATAAGCATGTGTTAAAGTTTCATGAAGAAATTCTATGAATAAAGTGTCCAATTAGAAATTAGGGACTAAATTGAATAAATTGCAAAACATGGATTTTAGAAGCAATTTGTATGAAATTGATTTAGATTATAAATTAAAAGGTCTTGAAGAGAAGTTTTCCCAATTTCTAAGTTTTTGGACAAAAATAAGCTTGTATGGATGAAATTTTAAAGAAAGGGTTTAAGGGCATTTTGGTCATTGGGTATTTTAATGAAATAAAATGGGAAAAAGAAGGCAAAAATCATCTCCCTTGTCCAGCCGAAATTCTCAAGCCATCATAGCTAGGGTTTTCAACATTTTCAAGATCAATAGTAAGTGCTCCTAAGCCCCGTTTTTAATGTTCTTCGTATTTTTGAAATCCCAGTAGCTTACTCTCTCTATTTCTACCCATATTTCATGCTAGGGTTCATGTTTAAAAATTTACCCATGCATGCGTTACTTTTATTTTGATGGTTTATGGTGGAATATGAAAGTTGGATGTGTGTTAAACATCTTTTCCTAGGTGATTTTCATGAAAACCCCCTAAATGGACCTTTTTGCAAAAGGTGTAAAATGTGTGGTAGAAATGAGAAATAATGGAAAAATGTGGGCTGCCATAAAAGGGAAAAATATTCGGCTAGGCTTGGGTAAGGTAGAAATTACATGTATTTCATTATACGAGCCTAGGGACAAAATCGTAAAAATATGAAAGGTTAGGGGCAAAACGATCATTTGGATTTGGTTGAAATTTAGACTTGAAAAGTATAATGTGAGGTGTTGATGATTTATTTTTATTGTTATAGACCTCGAGGAACAAATTTCGGAGGTCAACCGAGGAAAATGAAAGATTTCGGAATAATCGAAACACGATACCGAACGAGTACCAAGTAAGTTCGAATAAATTAAAGTAAACTCATAATATGCTTAAATGTATGATTTATGAATGTATGAAGATTACATTTGATGATGGCATGAAAAATATATAAAATATATCTTTGATACTGACATGTTAAGAAATGTCCCAGTTGAGGTTGGAAAGGAAGTTTGATGGATGAACCATGTTGAATGTGAATTTGAGATCCTGCATGTATTGCAGAAAGGATTTAGCCCGGACGAGTAATCCGTTGATCTCAAATATAAAAAGGATCAAGCCCAGACGGGTGTTCCTTGAGTGATCGAGCCTCCCGAGGAATATGTGTGCATTGTGGATTTAGCCCGAACAGGTAATCCGATTAGGGTCTGAATTTAGCCTGGACTGGTAATTCAGATCTGAGCTCATTAAGGGTGTTTGTCGCTATAAGGGATTTAGCCTGGACTGGTAATCCCGACATCACCTTATGAGTTTACGATACAGGGGATTTAGCCTAGACTTGTAACCCCGCCGTAAAATGTGAGGTTCACGGGAGTGCATTCTGAAACCATCATTCGTATGAATTGACGGTAAATGGATAATCCATCGAGATTTCTTAGAAACTCAACGGGATTAATATGGTGTATATAAATGAAATGATGAATGATGAGCTCATCTAAGACAAATTACATGGTGCATTACTATTGTGACTAACTTGTTGATTGAATGTGAGTGATAGAGAAACCATTCCATTCTTGTTGGTTTTATTACTTAATATAGTTGTATGTTAATTAATCGGTAAGTTTACTTTCTAGTTATTCGGGCTTACTAAGCATGAAAATGCTTACCCCTCTCTTTTTCCTGTCTTACAGAGCTCGAGGACTCGTAAAGATTGGAAGACGGTTGGAGAGTCAACACACTATCAACTAATCCAGCTTTGGTATATAGGCACTTTTATTTTGTTCAATGGCATGTATAGGCACCGAGTAGAGGTGCTGGACCGACTAAGGATAGGCAACCTACTTTGGTTTATATTACTCGTCGCCGTGAAGACTGAAATACTCTGGACGTAATTACAGGTACATTTTTAATATTTGATGTACCTTATCTTGTACTGATAGACATAGGCTCTACACACTCATATATAGCTAGTACTGTATTTGAAACCTTGGGGATTCCAGTCGAAAGCACTGATAGTGCAGTAACTGTGTTAAGTCCTTTGGGGAAAACTGTCCGGGTTAGTAAGTTGTATAGAGACGTTCTGCTAGAGGTCCAAGGGACAGTGTTTCTGGCTGATCTAATGAAGCTTCCGTTTGGGTAGTTCGATCTGATTTTGGGGATGGACTGGCTGGTTAAACACCAGGTGAGTCTGGATTGTCCGACAAAAAGGGTCATCTTGAGGACCGAGGAGGACAACGAGGTAGTCGTGATTGGGGAACGACGTGGCTATCTAACTAATGTGATTTCTAAGTTGGCAGCAGAAAAGTTAGTGAGGAAAGGGTGTGAGGCATTCTTGGCCTACGTCAGTATTTCTGATCCAGAGGACTCTTCGGTTAAGGGCATCAAAATCGTGAGGGACTTTCTAGATGTTTTTCCTGTGAAACTACAAGGGTTGCCTCTAAGCTGAGAGGTAGAGTTTGGGATTGAGTTGATTCCTGGTACAGCTCCGGTGTCTATCGCCCCTTACTGAATGGCACTGAAGGAGCTTATAGAGTTTAAGGCTTAGATTCAAGAACTGTTAGATCGTGGGTTCATTTGTCCCAGTGTGTCTCCATGGGGAGCACCTGTGTTGTTTGTGAAAAAGAAATATGGGACAATGAGAATGTGTACCGACTACCGTCAGTTGAACAAGCTAACGATCAAGAATAAGTACCCACTTCTAAGGATAGATGACTTATTCAACCAGTTCAAAGAGGCTTTTGTGATTTCTAAGATCGATCTGCATTCGGGCTATCATCAGATGAGAGTTAAGAAGGCCAATGTGCATAAGATGGCATTTAAGGCTCGAGATGGACATTACGAGTTCCTAGTTATGCCTTTTGGATTGACTAATGCACCAACGACATTTATGGACTTGATAAACTGTGTGTTCCAGCCTTATCTGGACCAGTTTGTTGTGTATTCATCGATGATATCCTAGTGTATTCCAAGACTGAGGACGAGCACAATAAACATCTGAAAGTGGTACTACAGACTCTTTGTGAGAAACAGTTGTATGCGAAGTTCAGTAAGTGTGAGTTCTGGCTCTGGGAAGTAACTGTTCTGGGGCATGTGGTTTCTGCGGAGGGGATTCATGTTGATCTAATAAACTATAAAAGTAACACATTCTAATCCCATACTTAGCATACTTTTGGATGATTTATCATTCAATTTAGTGAATTAGATGCTCTTAATCATTTAATTTCATGTTTTATACTCAAGAGAGCATAGAGGAACAAAAGGAGCAGAAACCGAGCCAAAAATAGACAAAATGGGCTAATTAAAAGGTCCATACAGCCAAGACAAATTCCATACAGGTGTAGCACACTCCTGTGTGAGCCACATAGGCTGTCCACACGCTCATGTGGCTGCCCGTGTCGATATCGCTACCTGTTTCCTAAATATGCGGAAAAAAGTCAATTTTTAAGGATTCTGAGCAGTCTAAAGTCTATAAATACATACTAGAAGAGGACCTAAGGGGACACACAAAGTATAACACAGGAATTACTCGAAGAACGCCAACGGATTCAGCTCAGAATAGGATCTCCTTCAAGACTGAAGATCTCCCTTCAATTTCTCTTGAAGTTTTTGGGTTTCTTTATGTTTTGTTATTTTCCTATTTTTGAGATGTTTTCCTACTACATTATGAACTAAAATCTCTAAATACCGAGGCAGGATGAAACCTAAGACGATCTTTTTATTTAAAGTTTTGAATTTAATGATAAATACTTATTCTTGTTCTTAATTATGAGTTATTCATTCTTGCCTTAATATTTTCAGGATATTATTCCAAGTTTGATGTGCTTATTTAGTGGAGCAAAAGTCCATGTTTAAGAGTAGATCTCACATAACTAAGTGGAGTTGCATGCAACCCTAGAAATAGAGCAACATAAATCTGCCAGATTAGAGTCAAATCTAATAAGGGAATCCATAGATCGAGTTAATGCGACAATAGGAGTTTTAATTAGAAAGAGATTTCAATTAATCAACCCAGAGTCAGTTGTTCTTAGTCTCGAAAGAGATATTAATATAATTTAGGAATTTTTACGAATCAAGACAAGTGAATAAATCGTTTGATTCGGAATCAGAATAATAAGTGAAGTCTAGGTGTATTCTTTCTTGGGTATTGTCTTTATTATTGGTTTATTCGATTATTTTTTTCACTCTCTGTCGCGTTCAGTAGTTAATTAGTTAGTTAATTTTAAATTAAAACAAATCACTTATATTTTAGGCTAAATAATAGAAAGAAAGTTAATACTAGTACTTTTAGTCCTAATGGATACGATATTTTGGACTCACCATAACTATACTACCATTCGATAGGTGCGCTTGCCTTATTCATGATCGTAGTCTAGTTTAGTGTTTCATAAAACGATCATCAAGTTTTCGGCGCCGTTTTCGAGGACTAAAATATTAGGAACACTTAATTTTTATTACTTTAGCCATTTTTATTTTTATTGCAATTTAATTTTGTTTTTTATTTTAATTATTATTTTTTCTTTTGTTTGTTTTTGGCAAGTTCTTGTCGTTTATGACTAGAAGAAACCCGTCAGGACCTCCACTTTTTGACAGGGAAATCGAAAGCACATCCCGTAGAAATCGTAAGGAAATAAGGCGAAGTCTACAGTATATAGAGGAAGAGCACGAGGACGATACCAGTAATACTAAGGAGATGGTTAAAAATCAAAATAATCCGCTACCTCCTGTGGTTACCGCAAATCCTGTAAATCAGAATCCTGCTCCTCGTACTATGTACGACTATGCTAAGCCTAATTTAGCGGGGGCTGAATCGAGTATTGTTAGACCTGCAATTGCTGCAAATAATTTTGAACTGAAACCTAACACTATACAAATGATTCAACAGTTTGTTCAGTTTGATGGTTTGCAGGATGAAGACCCAAATACTCATTTGGCCAACTTCTTAGAGTTCTGTGATACTTTCAAAATAAATGGCGTTTCTGATGATGCCATTCACCTTCGGTTATTTCCCTTTTCATTGAAGAACAAAGCTAAACAATGGTTGAACTCGTTACCACAAGGTTCCATCACTACTTGGGAACAAATGACCGAAAAGTTTTTACTAAAGTATTTTCGATCGGCTAAAACGGAAAAGTTGAGGAATGATATCTCTTCTTTTGTGTAGATGGATTTAGAAACTCTTTACAATGCATGGGAGAGGTATAAGGACTTATTGAGAATGTGCCCTCACCATGGGTTACATTTATGGCTACAGGTTCAAACTTTTTACAATGGTTTGAACCCCTCAACTAGGTAATTAATCGATACAGCCGCCGGTGGGACTCTAAATAAAAAAAACACCTGAGGAGGCTTATGAGTTCATTGAAGAGATGTCACAAAATAATTATCAGTGGCAAGTTATGAGGACAAATCCGACAAAAGCCGCTGGTGTTTTCAACCTCGACACAATCACCATGTTATCAAACCAGGTAGAGATTTTAAATAAAAAGATTGATGGTTTATGTGTTTCTATGCAGGTACATACAGTGATGCAGTGTGACACAAGTGAAGGAAGAATGAATAATCCCGAATGCCTAGCCTACAACCCTAGCACTACAAAGTCAACTATATGGGTAGCAATTCTAGACCTTAGAATAACCCTTATAGTAATACTTACAATACAGGTTGGAGGAACCATCCTAATTTCTCTTGGGATGGTCAAGGCAATCAAAGACCACAACCCCCTCTAGGCTTTCAACCACCTTACCAGTAGGAAAAGAAGCTGAACCTTGAGGTGATGCTAACGAAATTCTTCTCAGTGTCAGAAACATGTTTCCAAAACACAAAAACAGTGCTCAAAAATCAGCAAGCATCGATTCAAGGTCTCGAGACTCAAATAGGTCAGCTTACTAAGCTGATCTCAGAAAGACCATAAGGTAGCTTGCCTAGAAACACCGAGACTAACCAAGAGAGCAGCTTCATGCGATTACTGTTCAATATGGAGAAGGGTTAGTTGAGTCTAAAAAATAACCAAGGCAAGAAACTATGGTAAGTCAAGATAAGGTGGATGAAAGCCAGAACAAACAAAAATCGGTAAGCAGAGAATACATACCTCGCATGCCATAACCTAAAGCGACAAAGAAGGACCGCACAGACGAACAACTCGGTAAATTTCTTAACATTTTTAAAAAGTTACATATTAACTTACCATTTATTGAAGCTCTTTCTCAGATGCCCAATTCAATTAAATTTTTAAAGGAGCTTCTGGCAAACAAATGAAAGTTAGATGATTCGTCGCATGTGGAGTTGAATGCAGTTTGCTCGGTCATTTTGCAGAATAAACTACCCAGTAAATTGAAAGATCTAGGGAGTTTTACTATTCCTTATTTAATTGGTAGTTTAGCTATTAATAATGCTTTGGCTTACTTAGGGGCAAGTATTAACGTCATGCCCTATAAAATGTTTAAGCAATTAGGTCTTGAGAAGCCCAAACAAACTAGGATGAGTATTCAACTAGCGGATAACACCATTAGATTTCCTAGGGGTATCATTGAGGATGTACTAGTAAAAATTGATAAATTCATATTCCCAGTAGACTTTGTTGTTTTAAACATGGAAGAGGATGGTGACGTTCCTTTAATTTTAGGGTGACCCTTTTCAGCGACTACCAGGACTATTATTAATATTGGTACAAGTGAACTCACACATCGTGCAGGTGATGAAATGGTTACTCTTCAGGCTCGTGATTCGATTGAAATATTAAGTAATGAAGATAACCTTATAAATCTGATTAATAAGACTAATCATGTGGTCCAATCCCCTTTGCAGAAACCACTTTCGAGAAGCATAAATGAGCCACGTTTTAGTTCATGCACTAACGATGGAACCATTCATGAAAGATGAATGCTACAGATGGACGAACTAGACGAATGACAAGCTTATGGCAAGGAGGAGCAGAAGCAACACCATGTCGAGTGTAAAGAGAGAACTAATCAATTCAAGGTTGGGGACCAAGTCTGGTTAGATAAAAAGGACCCTCGAATTATCACCATAGAGCTCAACGCAAATGGAGCGACTGCTTTTACGGTACTCAAAGTCTTCTCATACGGTACAGTCGAGGTAACCCATTCGCATTTCGGCACTTTTAAGGTAAATAGTACTCGACTTAAACATTATTTAAATAAAGGAATTGACAGCGTGAAAGAGGAGTTTCGAGTCTGTGATCCACCATGACCATGTGAATACGAGGTAAGTCAAGCTTAGACTCTAAATAAGCGCTTCTCGAGAGGCAAACCGAGCACTAACACCACTAACTAGTTTATTTTTATCTAATTTTCATGTTTAAAATATAGGTTTTTGACCCACACGACCTGGACACACAGGCATGTCCTAGGCCGTGTGGCTTATTATGGGGGAATAATGACATACACGACCGTGTGACATGGCCGTGTAACACACACGACCTGGATACATGGGTGTGTCAGTGGCCGTGTTAACCCTGTAGCTAAATTTTCCCAAATATCGATAGAGACACGAGCTAAAAAGAGGCCACACGGGCGTACAACACGGCCGTGTGGACCACACGAGTGTGTCCTAGGCCTTGTGAAAATTGGAGCTAAATTTTCAAATTTTAAACAAGTCAGAAAGCTGCACAGGCGAGGCACGCGGCCGTGTGTTCGGACACACGGGTGTGTGGTCAACCACACAGGCGTGGGAGAAGCGAACAACGTAGCACACAACTGTACGATACGGTCGTGTGAACTACACGGCCTGAACACACGGGCGTGTCCAAGACCGTGTGATGAGTGACCTAATATTTTCCTCGATGAACACAGGTTGGAATTCGAGCCACATGGACTTGAGACAAGGCCGTGTGGCCCAACACGTACCGTTACACAATCATGTCCCCTTTTAGCCTCAAACCCTAATTTTTTTCCTTCTTTTTCTATTATGTCTTTTTCTTTTCTTCTTCATCCTCTAGTCGTCGCAGCCTTCTAACCCTCATTTATTCCGGCCACTATCATCCCATTCCGTTGTCCCACCAACCTGAAACCTCCCCATCCCCACCGACCCCTTTTCCCAACCACCCTCTACTTTCCCATCTTCTTTCTCCTTTCTTACCTCTCCCAAACCACCGTGCCTGCACGACCCCCACCCATGAACGCCGCCCCCTCCAAACCCGCACCAGCCACGACTCAGCCCTCCCTCAATCGAATCCCTCTCTCTCTCCCTTATTCTTCTTCCCCTTCGTACTCTCTATCCTTGTTCCGTCTGACCACCACCACCGCGTATTCAATCTTTTCCGCCGACCACCACCATACCACCGTCAGTTTCTTCCCATTCCTTTTGTATTTCTTTATTTTGTAATTATTATTATAATAATTATTATTATTATTATTACTATTCTTTATTTTTTATTATTTTCTTATTATTATTCTTGTCATTATTATTTTTATTCTTTTAGTTATTTATTTTTATTCTATTGGTTTTACTGATATTGACTCTTTACTGCTGTTTCTTTGTTAGTTCTTGATATTTTAGACATCTCTAATAATTGTGTTACTCTGAATTCACTTAGCAGTATTATTCATGCCTTTTGTTTTAGTAAATTGATTTTGTTTTGGATTTTATCCTTGCTATTCTGATTCTTCATATTATTATTATTAGGTTTTTCGTTTCGTGTTAGCATTTAGTTTATCATATTAAAAGTACATTCCTTTATTATTTTAATTCTTCAACTTAACTTAGCTATTGGTTTCCTCCTTAGCCTATCCCCTTTATGATAATTCGCCATTTTGATTGTTCTTTTCCAGGTACACCATGACAAACACATGAGGCAAATCTAAGGTTGTTGTTCCCGCTTCGAAAAAGTGGAAATGACCCAGTGGGACCTCATTCTCAAGCGCATCTGTCGAGGCTTGCCACCACTATCTTCGATTTTTAGCGGGCCCCCAAGAGGAACTATACCAGCTTCATTGACAGCGACCACTTAGATTAGGGTGCTGCATTGATTAGGCCGCGTTAGAGTAGGTCCATTCGGCTGATGATGTACGTGCGATCATTGTCATAGCCCCGTGGGATAGATTTTTTACCATCATCGTGCCCACCTACTCGGAGCTCACCTTAAAGTTCTGCGCCACATTTTCAGTTCAGTAGGTCATGTCAGTCCATGACAAGCTCGGCACAATCACCTTTCACCTTGGCAGGCTAGTGCGACACATGAGTGTCCCAGAGTTCGGTGCTGCTTTGGGTCTCTACACAAAGGAGTTCATGAGCGTCGAGGACTTTCTTCAGCTCCATCGACATATTCATTACTCACCTTTACGCTGTTGGAAGAATCTTACGGGTGGCCTGACTAACTATGAGGTGAGTCGCTCGAAGACGACGCATCTCTCTCTGGCCTTACGGTATATTTACGCCCTCCTAGCTCACACGTTGACAGGACGAAGAGAGAGCACCGGAGTGGTTAGTACCTATGACGCATATTTTCTGTGGAGCATGACTAGCGGACATGTGTTTGATTTGGCATATTTCATCCTACTCACTTGCCGTAATCAAACTGAACGCCATAAGAAGGGCCCCATCTTTCTCGGCCCTTATGTGACTCGCCTCGCTAGACACTTTGGTCTTCTCGACACATCGGATCAGTCCTCCACCCTTACCCTAGTCGGTCAGATGTCCCTTCAGGGCATCTCAACCATGATCCATATGAGGATGATCGAGTGGCGACGTGGAGTGGACCCCCCTCAGTACAGACTAGTTCAGTCCGACATTAAGCCTAACCCAAAGGACTTCACTGATGATGTTCCTCCTTATCACGAGGACCCACCACAGCCTCCACCATCGAGTCACTAACATGTTCCCTCTGCTACTAGCTCCCTAGGTGTATCCTCCGAGGAGTTCGCTAGTTTCCGTCAGTACTATGCTCAGAGGTTCGACAGTATTGATGCGACCTTACAGTCGCTCCTCCAGCGCCACTGGCTCGTGACACTGATCAGTCTGATGATGAGGACCATTAAGTCCAATTATTTTTATGTTTATGTTTATTTTTATTTTTATCTTTTATTTTCCTTTTATTCTTATTTTTATTTTTCTTTTTAAGTCTATTTTGTTATCCTATTTTGAACTTTATATTAATTATTATGGTTCTTCTAATGGAGTAACCCTCTTAATCTTCTTCATATTATGTATATTTTCTTATCAGTTCCTCAGAATTTTGCACTACCCCTACATTTATCTACAATTCCGCTTTTCACTATTTTGGGAAATTTATCCACCATTCAGGGCAGTTTCAATTATCTCCCTATCTTATGATATTTTGTTTCTATTATGATTTATATTTGTTCGTACATTGAGGATAATGTTCATCTTAAGAGGTTATTTATATGATTATTTGAAAATCCCTGAATTATGCCTTGCGTTTAAGTAATTTTCTCATATTACTTTTAGAATGAACTCTTATTGATTTGTGATTTTTCATTTATATGTTTTAGATTAAATTCATAGATACTTGTGCATTGATGGTTTAAACTTTAAGATACTAGAGAATCAAGCATGACAAGTTTATTTTTCAGAATTAAAAATTTTAGGATGTTTCCCTAAATTGAGGTATTACCTTGAAGTTTGAAAGTTGCAAAATTGACATCAAAAGCCATAATTTTTGTGAGATTTTGAGCCTTTAGAGCATACATTTTTTTTCATACTCCCTTTATTATTGGTTATGAGTGTGTCAATATTGAATTGTTATTCTAGAACTTGCTTCAATTATACATGTAGAGACCACACTTTTGATTTGATATACTGAGATGATAAATGCATCTAGGTTTTAACCCACTTATCCCATAAAAAGCCAACCTTCATAATTAACCCTTAGTGAACTCCTTTGAGCTTAACAAATCGTTTCTTAATTTATCCTTAATATTAACCCATACATTAGACTTTTTTATTCGTTGAGAATTTTTCCTATTTTATTGCCTCCATTTTTGTCGAGATTTAATTTGTTTAAATGCCTAACTATGTTCTTTTATTTTAGTTGTATAATTTTATCTTATAATTCATTCATTCAAAAAAAAATTATATATACATTTATGGTGATTCTTATTAGTTCTTTGTTCTGAGCTTAAGTATTTAATTCCATATTGCGAGAAGAAGCTCATTGTTGTAATTATTTAGTGTTAATTTATTTCTCTAGTTAGGTAATTTATAAATTCGATCTTGATTCTAACCTTCTTTTTCAGCCTTTATCCACACCTTTAACCCAAGCCCCGTTACAACCCTTTAAAGACCTTTTGATTTGTGTATCATATCATTTTATAGTGGCGGAGATTTGATTTTTATACAAGCTTATGGTAATAACTTTTCATGTTTGACTCTTGAGTGCTTAATTTTTTAACCTTAAACACTTTGAGTGATTTGAGTGAATCTTTAGCGAGGATGTCAAGTCTTGTTAATTTTTGAATTAAAGGTAACTATTTAGGTAAGGGGAAATACCAATGTTTTTCATGCTTTAAAAATGCTAGACTTTGATTTCTTGTGCATTTAGTGCTCTTTTAGTTGAATTATCAATGTATGATTATTTGTGAAATTATGATAAAACATTATTGATGAGAATTATGAATTGAAAGAGTTTAATTTTAATTGAGAGTTGAGGATTTTGCTTGAGGACAAGCAAACGTTTAAGTGTGAGGATATTTGATAAACCATAAAAGTAAGACATTCTAATCCTATACTTAGCATACTTTTGGATAATTTATCATTTAATTTAGTGAATTAGATGCTCTTAATCCTTTACATGTTTTATACTCAAGAGAGCATAGGGGAACAAAAGGAGTAGAAAACGGGCCAAAATAGACAAAACAGGTTAATTGAAAGGTCCACACGGCCAAGACGAATTCCACAGGGGTGGAGCACACACCCGTGTGAGCCACATAGGCGTGTACCAAGACGAATTCCACAGGGGTGGAGCACACACCCGTGTGAGCCACACGGGCTGTCTACACGCCCATGTGGCAGCCCGTGTCGATATTGCTCCTTGTTTCCCAAACACGCAGAAAAAGCCAATTTTTAGGGTTTCTGAGCATTCTAAAGTCTATAAATACATACTAGAAGAGGACCTAAGGGGACACGCAGAGTAGAACATAGAACTCGAAGAATGCCAACAGATTCAGCTCGGAAGCAGGATCTACTTCAAGACTGAAAATCTCCCTTCAATTTCTCTCGAAGTTTTTGGGTTTCTTTATGTTATGTTATTTTTTCCTATTTTTGAGATGTTTTCCTACTACATTATGAACTAAAATCCCTAAATACCTAGGGAGGATGAAACCTAAGATAGATCTTGTTATTTAAAGTTTTGAATTTAATGATAAATACTTGTTCTTGTTCTTAATTATGAGTTATTCATTCTTGCCTTAATATTTTCAGGATATTATTCCAAGTTTGATGTGCTTATTCAGTGGAGCAAAAGTCTCTATTTAAGAGTAGATCTCACATAATTAAGCAGAGTTGAATGCAACCCTAGAAATAGAGCGACATAAATCTATCGGATTTGAGTCAAATCTAATAAGGGAATCCATAGATCGAGTTATTGCGGTAAATAGGGGTTTTAATTAGAAAGACATTTTAATTAATCAACCTAGAGTCAGTTGTTCTTAGTCTTGAAAGATATATTAACATAATTTAGGGATTTCTACGGATTAAGACAAGTGAATAAATCGTTTAATTCAGAATCGGAATAATAAGTGAAGTCTAGGTGGATTCTTCTTTGGGTATTGTCTTTATTATTGGCTTATTCAATTATTTTCTTCACTCTCTGTCGCGTTCAGTAGTTAATTAGTTAGTTAATTTTAAATTAAAACAAATGACTTATATTTTAGGCTAAATAATAGAAAGAAGTTAATACTAGTACTTTTAGTCCTTGTGAATACGATATTCTGGATTCACCATAACTATACTACCATTCGATAGGTGCGCTTGCCTTATTCGTGGTCGTAGTCTAGTTTAGTGTTTCATAAAATGATCATCATGATCCTTGTAAGATTGAGGCTGTATTGGATTGGAAACAGCCGAAGAATGTGTCTAAAATCAGTAGCTTTTGGGGGCTGGCAGGGTATTATCGACGCTTCGTAGAGGGGTTCTCCTTGTTCGCAGCTCCGTTGACTAAGCTTCTGCGTAATGAGCTCCTTTCGTTTGGGCTGATGCACAGCAGAAAAGCTTTGATAAGCTCAAGACCGTTTTACCTCAGGCTCCTGTTCTGATACAGCCTGAGGCTGGTAAAGACTTTATGGTATACAGTGATGCATCGCATGTGGGTCTGGGTTGTTTTCTGATGCAAGACAGAAAGGTGGTTGCTTATGCATCTCGCTAGCTCAAGACTCATGAGGCTAATTATCCGACGCGCGATTTAGAGTTGGCGGCGGTAGTCTTCGCTCTGAAAATTTGGAGACACTATTTGTACAGTGAAAAGTGTACTGTCTACACTGATCATCAGAGCCTTAAATATCTCCTCACTCAGAAGGAGTTAAATCTTAGGTAGCGTAGATGGGTTGAACTACTTAAGGATTATGACTGCACTATCAAGTACCACCCCAACAAGGCCAATGTGGTGGCCGATGCCTTGTGCCGTAGGGCAATGACTGATCTAAGAGCGATGTTCACTCAACTTAGTCTTTTTAACGATGGGAGTCTGTTGGTAGAACTTCAGGTTAAACCGGCATAGATTCATCAGATCAGAGATAAACAGATAGGGGATAAATCTCTTAAGTTGCGCTTCCGTCAGGTTGAGAGTGGTGTTACTACTGATTTTGGGATTAATAGTGATGAGGTACTGTGTTTCCACAGTCGAATTTGTGTACCGAATGAAAAAGATTTAAGACTGTCGATTCTAAGAGAGGCACATAGTAGCTCTTACGCTATGCATCCCGACGAGAATAAAAGATACCGAGATTTTCGAGAATTATACTGGTGGCTAGGGTTGAAGCGTGAAGTTATGGGATTCATTGCTCGCTGTTTGACTTATCAGTAGGTTAAGGCTGAGCATCAATTACCTTATGGTTTGTTGCAGTCGGTTAAGATATCGATGTGAAAATGGGAGCGAGTAACGATAGACTTTATTAGTGGGTTACCTCTAATGCCCACTAAAAAGGATTCTGTCTGGGTCAACGTGGATCGATTGACCAAGTCTGCCCACTTCATCCCGGTTAAGACAGACTTCTCTCTACAGAAATTGGCTAAACTCTACATCTCTGAAATAGTGAGATTACATGGGGTACCTGTCTCGATCATCTCTAATAGGGATCCTTACTTCACGTCTCGATTCTGAAAGAAACTTCACAAGGCTCTGGGTTCAAGATTAGACTTCAGTACTGCTTTCCATCCCCAGACAGATAGCCAGTCGGAGAGGGTGATTCAAGTATTGGAGGATATGTTGAGGAGCAGTGTTATCGATTTCTGAGGTAGTTGGGAGGAGTACTTGCCATTGGCAAAGTTCACCTACAATAACAACTACCAGTCTAGTATACAGATGACACCTTACGAGGCACTGTATGGTCCTAAGTGTCGCACTCCCTTATGCTAAACTGAGTTGGGTGAACGACGTATTCTGGGTCCGGAATTGGTGTTTGAGACTGAGGATAAGGTTCGTTTGTTTCGAGATCGACTGAAAGCGGCTTCTGATAGCCAGAAGTCTTATATAGATCAAAAATGACAAGAGATAGAGAATTTTATAGGAGACATCGTTTTTCTCAAGGCCTCGCCATGGAAAAAGATTTTGAGGTTCGGTCGCAAGGGTAAGTTGAGCCCTAGGTTTATTGGCCTGTACCGAATTCTAAAACGAGTGGGGCTGGTCATTTATTAGTTGGAGTTACCTCTAAAGCTAGACCGCATTCATGATGTGTTTCACATCTCGATGCTGAGGCGCTACCACTCTGATCCCACGCATGTTGTTCCAGTAGAGGAGATTGGGGTTAGGCCAGATCTGACGTTTGAGGAGGAGCCGGTTCAGATTTTAGCTCGCGACATTAAGGTTCTACGAAGGAAATCTATTCCCCTGGTGAAGGTGCTGTGGCAGAATCATAACATTAAGAAGGCTACTTGGGAGCTGGAAGATTCGATGCATCAATAGTATCCTCTCCTTTTCTGATCAGGTAAAATTTTGAGGCTGAAATTTTCTTTTATAGGATAGAGTTGTAACACCCAAAAATTTTCTTAAATTTCAACTTTTGTAAATCTGAAGCACAAAAATATCTGTACATGTTTTTGGCAAATTATGACACAATGTGTATCTACTTTAGTGGTTAAGTGTTCTGGGTGTACGTGTGAGGTCCCAAGTTCAAACCACAACTTGGGTAAATTTTTGTACTTTTGTGAATAAAGCCCTATCTCTAGTCAGTAGGCTCTTAAATAATTGTTGGTAGAATCATGTCAAAATGGGTCTGCTGGTCTGGTTGATAGGTGGAGTGTTGATTATGTGCAAGGTCCTGAGTTCGATTCCTTGCATTGGTTATATTTTTGTACGGTTATGGGGAGGAGTTTGGGTGGTGATAAAATTCTGTCAAGTGGGGGAGTGGGTAGAGAGAATTAAAGGATGCGGATATAGGGGTTGGGGGAAAATCTGACGGAATTTCATTTTGTTTTTGTTCTTCTTCTTTTGAAATTCTTCCTCTTCTGACGGTTTCTCTCCACCTCCCTGTCAAAATTCCCTTTTTGTTTTTATCATCTCCCTTTTTCCTTTGTTTCCCGATCTTGCAAGGTTAATTGCGTTGTGTGGTAAGTGGTAAGTTCTGTTTTCCTTAAACTCGTTTATTACTCTGGTTAAGTGATTAAGAGGTGTTGTTGCTGTTTAGGAATAGGCTAGGTGGCTGGAAATACTTTTGATAATCTTATTCAGTTTATGTTCGCTCTGTGCCAGTAAACCAACTTTCCGATGTTGAGATTAATCAATTTAAACTCGTTTATTGATTTCTAAGAGATGAAGTATTTCGATTTTAGGTTCTGAAATGCTCATGTTCGGGTTAGGCTTCAATCGAATCAGGTGTGTACCCGAAAACACAGAAAATGAGAATTGGTGAAAGTAAAAAATGATTCTGTCGACGCCACACGGGCGTGTGGTCTCCCGTGTGGTAGGCCGTGTGGCAGTACATGGGCGTGTGATCGACGAGCCATTCCGTACACGTAAGACACGGGTGTATGACAAGGTCGTGTGATGGCCGGTGATGCCGTGTGCGAGACACGAGCTTGACCAATAGGGTCGTGTGGGCCACAGGAGTGTGTGGGCCCACATGAATGAACCACACGTACGTGTGGAATTCTGGGCCACGTGTGGGCCACATGAGCGTGTGGGTCCACACGGGCAGGCCACATGAGCGTGTGAACCCATTCTTCTGAAACAATTTGTAAGGTTGCACGGGTCGCCCAAGTCAACTGTGACCTACCGTAGGGTTGGTAACCGTTACTTAGACCCCTGATTCTGTGATCTGATTATGTGATGTGTGAATTAAGCATGTTACTCGTAGCATGTGTATCTGATCTACTGTATGATCTGTTAAATTGCATTATAGCATGCCATATTTGTATGATGCATTGCATCGGGGTGGGGTTGACATTTTGATTGAGGAAGTATTCTGAAAGGCTCTTAAGCCTGCTATTTGGCAGCTCAGCTGCAATTATCTGATTATGTGCCGCATTTTGGTACAGCACGGTGTGTTGGGATGGGTAGGTTGATTTTATCCCCACATGGTGTGTTAGGTTGGACAGAGTTGGTGTGCAGGGCTAGTGGGCATGATTCTGTTATTCTACTCTGTTATGCATGTTATACCTGAGATGGGCTAAGTCCCAGCTCATACTTGATTTTGTATCTGAGTGGATTAAGGTCCACACCGATTCTATAAAGGGCTCAGGCCCGAATTATCTGTGATTTGGATATATGACTGACTTCTGGTACTGTGTATATTTTCTGTGAGGGTTACACACTGAGTTTGCAAAAACTCACCATTTTCTATTTCATCTTTGTAGGTAATCCCCAGACTTGATGGATTAGTGCAGCGGAGGGCTCAACAGTGACCACCACTACCGAACTGCTTATTTATAGTTTTTGCGGTTACATCGCTTATTTCTTGTTGGTATTTTATATATGATGAACTTTGGGACTATTTGGTTTTAATTTGAGATTTTGAACTGTTGATTATGGATTTATACACTGCAACGCAACAAAGTACAGTTTTCCTAAAATAAACTAAGATTTTTCGTAAATAATAACGGTTTTTCAAAAATTATTGGGTTTCAAAAGCTTCCGCGTAAAAGAAATGTTTTAAGACCAATCAACTAGTCTATGTTTTCCCAAATTAATTAAAAGATAATAACTAGAACGGTTTTAAGGTCAATGGGTCTTCAAAAAAACACTTTCATATGACATTGCTGATTCAGTCATAACGTCCAGGCCGGGTTTGGGGTATAACATCCGTGGTTATTTTAGAGGCTTATAAAAGCATAAATTCTGTATGTTATGTGTTAGTATGCTTAGAAAGCATGATTAGTAGGATTAATTTTGTGTGAGCAATATGATATGATATGATATGATCTGTGAAAAGATGTTTACGTATGAATGTCATACATTTTATGTGATATGATTATATGTTAGTTTGTTCATGCATGTGCATCAATGTGGGTTTTGATATGTGATGGAGGAAGTGTATTTTGGTAGTTTTACTGCAATTTTGGCGATTAAACCGCAATATTTGTCTAGTAGCTCAACTACACCTTTTTGAGTGGTATAACACCACGTATCGATGTGATTGGATGAATGATGGACTATTGTAGTCTGATTTGGTGTGATTGGTTGGACAGAGTTGGTGTGTAGCGGATGGGGGTAGGTTTTTTTCTGATATGATGTATGTTTCTAAAAATATGAAATCCTGTTATGATATTTGCATATGTGCATGTTATAAGTAAAATTATGTTTGTGGATCAAGTCACACACTAGGCATCCAGCTCACTCGTCTATTTGATTCGTTTCAGGTGATCCTCAGACTTAAGATTTGGCGGCGATTCCAGAGCTCGATTCTGACATTTTGATTTTAAGTATGTTTTGGATTTAATTTGGGATTTATAGACTTTCAGACATTTTAAAATGTTTTTTGGACATTTATTTTTGTATTTGTTTTTATTTGCAAGCATAATATTTTTAAATGTTATTTTTAATTGAAACACTAAGATTTTTAAAATTAAGAACTCTAAAGTATTTTTCTGTTGCAAATGTTTTAAAATCAAGTAAAAATGTTGTTTTGCAATTATTTGGTAGTTTAAACGAATAGGTTTGTTTAAAAATAATCGAAAAGACAAGTTTTCTTCAAAGCGCACTCTCAGACGAATTTTTGGACACTTATGTTTTTTGTTAAATTAAATAAATTTAATTACTTTCAATTTAAACTTAAGTTTTCACGAAAATAAATGGACAATATTTTATGTATCAATGTAACCTGCATAATCCGATCGTAACATCTAAGCCAGGTTTGGGATGTTATAGGAGAGGAGGCTTATTAGGTTTTTATAAAAGAAATTATTGGAAAGAGACTTGCAGAGATGATGACTAATGTCTCTACAATCAACAACTTAAGAGACACAAGAAAGCGTCTCCATAGGTAATCTAGAGATACGTAGCCTAGTGTCTTTATTAGTTAGTTCTAAAGAATAAAAAGGAAAATGCTTATATATTTCATAACAAACAATCGATTGAAAGAACTTACTTACATTGGTGTTGATAAATGATAAAACTAACATATTTTAATCTCGTTCTTAATGCGTTTTTGGATGAATATTTATGCAAATTGGTGAATTTGATGCTCCTAATCCTTTGAATTCATGTTCCTATACTCAGGTGAGCATTTGGGAGCTAAACGAGCGAAAAACGAGCGAAAATCAATCAAAAAAATTAGATTTTAGGAGCCAAATGAGTTGGGCCTTCCCACACGGGCTGTACACACGACTGTGTGAGCTATACGAGCTAGACACATGGCCATGTGCCAGGCCGTGTTGATTTTGCAACCTGCTTCCCAAACACGCGAAAAAACGCAATTTTTAGGCTTTCTGAGTATTCTAAAGTCTATAAATACCAAATAGAAGAAGAGATATAAGAGGATCAGAGAATATTGAAGAAAACAACTCGAAGAACATCATGAGAGCCAACTCTAAAGTAGATTTCCATCAAGATCGAAGACCTCCTTTTAATTTCTTTTGAAGTTTTTATGAGTTTCTTTGTTTCTTGTGGTTTTTTTACTTTGAGATGTTTTTATTCAGAATTATGAACTAATTCCCTAGATACTTAGGGAAGATGAAACCTATGATGAATTCTATTATTTAATTTCTATTTTACGTGATAAATATTTGATTCTTGTTCTCAATTATGTGTGCTAATTTCTTGTTTTAATATTTTCGGGATATTAATCCATGTTTAATGTGCTTAAGTCAGAGGAGCAAAAGTCCCTATTTAAGAGTAGATCTAGCATAATTGAGTGGAGTTGCATGCAATCCTAAAAATAAGACGACATAAATCTACCAGATTAGAGTCATATCTAATAAGGGAATCTATAGATTGAGTTAATGCGATAATAGGGATTTTAATTAGAAAATTTTCAATTAATCAACCTAGAGTCAGTTGCTCTTACTCTCGAAAGAGATATTAGCATAATTTAGAGATTTCTACTGATCAAGTTACCAAGTGAATAAATCGTTTAATCCAGATTCATAATAATAGATGAAGTCTAGGTGGATTGTTTCCTGGGTATTATCTCTCTCATTGGTTATTATTTAATTATTTTACTGATTTATTCTCTGTTGAGTTCTTAGTTAAATTAGCTTAGTAATTTCATTTTAAAACTCATCACTCCAAATTGTCGGCTAAATAATAGAAACACGGTAATTACTAATACTTTTAGTCCTCGTGGATACGATATCTCTACTCACCATAGCTATACTATTTATCGATAGGTGCACTTGCCTTTATCGTATTTTTAGTTAGTCACGTGAGACACATCAGGTGTATTTACGTATTTTCTCTTAATAGAATATTGAGGGAACCTCCCTTTGCTCGACATGCCCAATAAGAGGTTTAAGGGAAAAAGAACTTATTTACACCGATGTAAGTTAGTCTTGATAAGGGACAAATGTTGTGCAAGTATTGATAAGGGACCAAATGAATGTCAAACAATGAATTTATGTTGGAGTATGAATTGAGTTAAACAACAAAGAAACGATTCAAACAATAATGAATTGAATTAAAACAACAACAAAAAATCGATTTAAAGAAGCAAAGAATTGATTTAAAACAACAATCATGGATCGATTTAAAACAACAATCATAAATTGATTCAAAGAAGCAAAAAATCAATTTAAAACAACAAACAATCGATTCAAAGAAGAAAATAATCGATTTAAAACAACAAATTCAGTAACAAAGTTATTCATTATTTGCATACATACAAATGAAATACTTATATCAGAAATTCATTCATGCAATGGATATTTAGGATAATATACATAAAAGTAAACAAAAAGCCCTATTAAACATGATATAAGTGAATTTGAAAGTATACGGATAGATAAATTTTCAGGATAATAAATATGGACATATCATTGTCTCTACTCCAAGATCGTGAATTCATAAGAAAGCAAAAATTAGGGAAAATGAAAGATTGGCGTTGGAAGAAAGAAAGCAAGGTTCAAGAGACCTACAAAGAAACCAAGAACAGAACATCTCGATGTTTAAGTTGTGCAAAATAATTTAGAGACCTACGGAGATGATGACTAACGTCTCCACAATCGAAAGCTTAGTAGACGCGAGAAAGTGTCTCCATAGGTAATCCAAAGCGACGTAGCCTAGTGTCTCCATTTGTTAGTTCCAAGGAGGCGCGACAGAAGTGTCTCCTTCAGTTAGGCCTAAGGAGAAACGCCACGGTGATGTCTCTTCAGTGCCTACCTAAGGAGACGCTACTTATGTCCATCTCTACATATTGATGTGAGTCAATTTAAGAAGAAACAATCCCGATGTGTTTCAAGTCATCTTTCACCTTTGACATGTTTTGTTGTAGTGAACATATATGTTTTTGAAAGATGGTACAAGTAATCAATTTTCATGAAGAGAAAGATTTCTAAAAGTTGTAAATCTAACATTGTTGGATTCTCTAACATGAGGGAGGCAAGAAATTGAATGGTTTTTTGCTTTTGAGACATGAAACCAACGTGAATATAATGATATCAAAATTCAAAAGATAGTAATACACCATTTTTGGAAGCGAAGTCAAGAAAACTTATAAGCAGACTTTAACATGATCTAATATGGTTGGAAACATCCTTATGAAGATGGTAGAGACAACATGACTAGCAAATTTACACTCATGGAATGTGATAGATATATTAAAGATAATCTAATATTGGAGTCTAAAATGTTGGGCATTGGTTCTGTTGATTGTGAAGTTATGCATAGACTACAAAAATGTATTGCCAATACAATAAAATTTTCTAAAGTTAACAGTGATAAGTTCAAAATAGATAGAAGGCATCAATATAAAGTGAATCTTAGGCAAGTGATTTCTTCTTTAGTTTTGACCGGATGGGATGGAAGAAATATTTCTTAAGTAGAGATAAGTTAGGTTATCAAGTTGGTTTTAAGAGGTTAAAACATGGACACATTTCTACTATATGAAATTTAGGTTTACCAAACAATTGTGATGGGAGCCCCTTTCCACACTTAGAATAGGATCACTTTTCAAAACATTATTGATCCATGAGAGAGTTTCAATGAAAAGAACTCATGGAAGGTTACAATTACTTTAAAATGGCTATGAAGGTTTTAACTAATTAATCAATTTCAATTATTGATTAGAGTTTTAGGATGCAGAGATGTCTTGGTTGTTGACTATTTTTATGTAAAATTGATTTTAACCAATTCATTTCTTCAATTCCATCGAACACCAAATCAAGTGTCTATTGATTAGAGAAAGAAGTTGGAAAAGGTTAAATAACAAGTTCATGTTAGAGGTGGAGATAATGAAAGAGAAAATGGGGCACATTTGATAAATTAACCTTAGGAATTTTAAATGTCGAATATAATAATTAAAGAATGAGCAGTGTAGAGTGTGGAAAGGTATACATTAATAAAGGTGTAGATGTTAATATTCGTGTGAAGGCAGCTTTTAAAGATGAGAAGATTTTAGTACACCAATACTAGATGGTAGTAATTCATGGACTTCTTTAATTAATGCAACATATGAGGTAATGAGTGAACCCTTAGAGAATGAAAATAGAAATAATTGCTCCAAAATTAATGAAAAAGGTAGGGATGGCTTTACTTAAAGACTAATTGAAGAAGATAAGGATCCTTAGTTAAAATTAATGAAACTAAAGAGTCTTGAATAGATCGATGATGCATTTTGGCTGAAAGTGAATAAGGAAAAAGAAGAGCAAATGAAGGAAAAAGTTATGGTCACCAATTACCGGAAGTGGAAATGCAAGAATGAATTATAGGAGAATTTCATGCAAACGCAAAAGGGAGGTATGGAGGATTAGTTATAGAGGTGTTCATCAGCTGGGTCAGGCCTAATAAAATATTTAGATTCGTTTGCTAGGCTCGTTCTCAGTCCAGATAAAAATGTTAAAACTCGAGACCAGCTCGGTCTACTTGTATTAAATTTTTTATATTATTTTTATATACTTTTTAAATATATAATACATCAAAAATACTAAAAATATTAAAATAAATATTTCTCAACAAATTAAAAATAAAGATGCAACTTAACAAGCAAATAACTCTAAAATAATAACAAAATTAACAATAAAACAAGTGTCGTACAATATCCAAACAATAACAACAAAATAGTAGTAACATAATAGTGAAATGATAGCAAAATGGGGAGAAAACAACAAGAAAATAACATTAAAACAACAAAAAAATAGCAAATTTTTTGTCCTTTTGTGAATTCGGACTGGGCCCGGGCCAAAAATGTATTATTTTTACCCAAACTCATTTGTCGGGTCTATATTTTTATTCAAACCCTCTCGTTTTTCGGGCAAACCTTCAGACTGGGATAGATAACCCGACCCATGAGCAGGTCTAATTGGTTAAATCAACATTGGATCATGATAATTATAATAAAATAAACACGTAATCCTTGAATCAATAACAAGCAAGAATCATGAAGAACCCCGGCTTCACTATATATATAGAAAACCTGGAATTTAAGCCCTCACCTTAACTATCTGCTTTATCCAATCTCTTCCCCGTTATATCATATGCTTTCATATTTGAGTAATTTAAGTACTTTGATACAGATAGATTTAATTTTGAAGTTTTTCAAATATTTGGAAGTTTCATCCTTGAAGGGTCATAGTCGTGTAATCATGCTCGAATTTATGTTGAATAAAAATTTTGACTACGCGAAATAAATGAACAGTAGAGCAACCTAGCTCATAAGATTCTTTCTGTACTTTTCGTTTTTCTTGAAGCATCCGTAACTAGTGTTAGGCACCATTTTAGATACGGATGATCACCAATCTAGGTAATAAGTCAACAGTGGTGCCATGAGGACAATCATATCACTACCAATTTTGCTCCAACATCTCAGTTTTCTTTAAGCACCAATATCTAGCATTCGTGTTAGATTTCCAGATATGGGTATGAGGATATGATCCTCCAAATACATTAAAAACCATTGATCATACCTGTACCCAACACACACTCTAGTCCAAAAAACATACATCAACACCACTGCAAAAATGCGAAACTAGCTGATAACGATTCATGATAGTATAAGCTGCCCCGAGTTGCATAGGCAAGCAATTGGGAATGGAAATTGTAATAAAAGTGGGAGAAAAAAACACAGACAAGCAATCTGAATTCAGTGGATTCCTAGAAAACAAAATTATTTGAGCTAATTACACTGTTTCATTTGGATCTAAAAGTACAGACAATAAGTCATGATCATCATCATAATAGTTCCTATTGTTCAACATCAAATTACATTCATTGATTCGAGACATCTAGCTCTCTAAACAACGATTCGTGTATGAAAAGCACACCATATCCAGCATGTATATGCACCTGCAGATCGTATATGCAGGTTATTAGATCTGCAGATAAGAGTTAACAACTAATTGATTCTCAAGGCAGAAATCTAGCAAATTCACTGAAACAACCAAAAAAAAATACAGACAAGGCAGAGGCTAACATCTTTGGCTTACGTATAGAACGAACAATAACAGCATTTTTGGAGAAAGACAATATAGTCGACATAAACTGCATATCAAGAGAGCAAATCCCATGAAATTTTACCTCTTTTGTTGTAGTCCCCATCCATTTTCAGATTCAGTATCAATTCGATGCGTCTCCAGCAGACCGACGTATTATAAGTTCCTCACGCTCTGATCTTCCATTGATTGGAACCAAGCTCTCAACATAAGCAATAATCTGCATTGTTTCCTGATAAGCATGGATACCAAGACTTTTAAGCTGTCGTGTGGAGGGGTCAAACAACACGAGTTCATGATCCGAGCTCTCGAGAAACAATTCACCATTTTTCCAAAACCCCAAAGGCCTCTCAACTCCAGGAAGAGATTCAATACTGAATTGTTTAGTCCATGATCCATTCATAACCCATAAATCAAAAGATTTGTCAGTCCCTTCCCTTGGGTAAACAATAGCACCAAGCAGTCCATTGAAGTCCAAAAGTTCCAAATAGTATTCAGCTAAAGACCCACCAAATTGAGGCAATGGTAAAGTAGAAAACTTTTCATTGACCATATCAAATGAGAGAATAAGGTAATCAGAGTCCCCAATTGCCTGCCAATAATAAAACCCATTTACGTAATTATTAAACAAAGGAGATCCATAAGGTTGAACCCCTGGAACTGAAATCTCCTTCCATGAATCGCTTTTAAGTGAATATAACTCAACTTGGTGGTTCCAATCACCCATTAACCCTTCATCTTCATTCTCTTCAAAATAATTAGTAACAAATCTTACCACTTTGTAGTCACCACTTTGAGAATCAAACCCAATACCAACGCAACCAAAACTAGTGGAATCTACTGAAGGAGGGCGTTGGACTGTGGATTGAGGGAGAGTTTTAAACTCTCTAGTTGATGGGTTCCAAATGGCAACCTTATCAGCATCATGTAAACACAACAATCCATTACAGGGACCTGAAACCACAGGAGCATACCAACAATCCTCGAAAAAGGGTAAGTGAATGTTGTGTTGTACCGAAAAGTTTCGGCCTTTCTCAGTTGAAAGTTGAGAGAAATAGTAGATGTCATCATGGGTGTTACCCTGACAACGTTTGAGGAGGAGATTAAGGTTGTTGTTGTGGAGGTTGTTTTGCTGATGTTTGGTAATGAAATGAGGGGTTTGAAAAGATGAACACCAAGGCTTACAAACGCACCTGAAACGTGTCAAGGATTTAACTGGAAGCTTTGACAGAATCTCCAACATCACCATTTCTGGTACCTCAACTCTAGTTTCGGGCATCTTCCCTCTCTATCTTATCTATTTCTTCTGTCTTTTGATGAATGATTTCTTTTTGGGGAAGACAATGTGAACTAAGATAGAAAAAAGAAGACAACTATAACAAGTAACATTACACGTTTTCTTATTTGGTATATAACAATAACAAAACAATGTTGAAGATGTGAAAGAAAGTGAAGGTTAAATTATGCTATTATAGTCCCTGTAATTTATGAAAGCTATGGATTCAATCATTAAAATTTAATTTGATGAATTTTAATTTTTATATTTTTTAAATTGATCAAGTCTACTCCTTTTACTTTTCGAATTTTAAAGTTTTAGTCTTGACCCAAAGAGTAACAATTAAATTTGTTCAGTTATATTCAATTACCAGTTATTTAGAGTTGTAAATTTAGTTCATATTCTCAAATTTAATCATTCTAAGTCCTTATACTTTTTGAATTTTGAAATTTTAATCTTTACACAAAATACAATCGTTAATCCATTAATTATATTTTTAGTGAATAATATGTGAAAATAATTAGCTGACATGACATTACACATATGATAATATGTTTGTCGCATCATATTTTGTAAATAGCATAACTTAATGAATTTAACAATTATCATTTGATGAGGTTTGAAATTTTAAAATTTGAAAAGTAAAAGGGTTAAAAATGACCAAATTAAATTATATAGACTAAATCCACAACTTTTGTAAAGTACAGGGACTAATAACTAAATTTAACTTAAAGTTGAACTACGTTCAATGTTGTTGGACTACAATGATGGGCCTCGCCGAGCCCTCTGGTAATTCTCAAAACCCAAGAGCTTATCCTGGGTAGGATTAGCACAATAACGGCCATATCCGTATAAAAATGCATATACTAAATTCGGAGTAAATTGAAAAGGTTAAAGTATTTTGTTAGT
The DNA here is from genome assembly GCA_025698465.1 of Gossypium longicalyx. Lineage (NCBI taxonomy): Eukaryota > Viridiplantae > Streptophyta > Magnoliopsida > Malvales > Malvaceae > Gossypium > Gossypium longicalyx. The sequence goes on along the minus strand of CM047004.1, from coordinate 67,082,998 downwards.
CCTGTACTTATACATAATTTGAGATTTGGCGCATCTACTTTAAAAGTTAAAAATTCAATCCTCATACTTTTTTAATTTAAAATTTTTAATTTAATCATTATCGTTATTGTAGTTTCTGTCAAAATTTATCAATTTAGCATGTTTATTTAAAATTAATCATATGTCATGTCATATAAGGACAACCTAATCAAAATTCTAAGTTAAAAAATTTTGACAACAAATACTTAAGATTTTAATGATTGGACTGTGATTTTTTAAATAAAAAATATGAGGACTTAATTTTTAATTTTTTAAGTACATGGATTAAATCTCAACTTTTGCCAAAATTCAGGGACTAACATCATATTTTAACCAATTAAAAATATCTAATTTACTAGGAATATAACCCCAGTCTTTTATTTTTTACTGAACAAAAAAAAAAATGAAGAACAGGGATAGCATACATTACATAGTAATCCTGGAAGAGCAAATAAGTAAATCAAAATTGGTCAAAAAATAGTTGAAAATACAAAAACAACACTAAACTTGATAGCATTGATAAACAGAAAATAAAAGCATGACAAAAAGTAAAAATCTGATACAAACATATCAACCTCCCATATGAAACAAACCATAATTCATGAAAACTCAGGTCATCATCTCATAAAAATCCCTTCCAATCACCATACTCCACAACTCATGATAGTCTCTTAACAAAACTGATTATTGAAAGCAACCATTGGAAGTAGATAGAGCCCAACAAAAACCATCACTAGACTATAACTTGGATAAAATGAATGTGTATTTCCAAAAAAACTATTTTTATGTTCAAGTGACACCACATAAATGATAGCAAAACTAATCTGAATTAGATTAACCATCAATTCAATAACTCACTTTCTTCTCTACTTATTGTGTTCAATTATAAATTTATTTTGAAATAATTAAAATTGTAAAGTACATGTCTAATATTTCTATTGTTAATATTTTTGGGTTATTGATTTGAAATAAATTTCTTTTTAAAATTTAAAATTTTAGATTTTTTTTGACAAAGTATTCAACTCTTACTTCTACTATCTAAGATTTCATTAGCCTCTTTCTCCTTTTTTACAAGTAAAATAATATTTAATATTTTTTTTGTTTCTAAGAGTATTTACTAATTTTATTTAATAATGGTATATTCAAGTATGTAATTCATTAGTATGTTTTAAAAGCCTTTTTTATACTACTTAAAAATATAGTAAAATTATTATTTTTTAAATTATTGTAAAATTCTTTTTTATAAATTATTGTAAAAAAAAAAGAGAAAGAGAAAGAAGAAAACAAAAAAATCTCACAATTAAAATATGGGTGTCAAAATACCAATAAAAATTATTTATTAATTAATACATTGAAATGCTGTAATACACTAAATTGTAACTTCAAATTTAATATAACATGTCTAATTTATTCAATTATTTTCAAACATGGGATATGGGAATTTTTTTTTACCACAAAGATTGAAATCATTTTAACCTATCCCTTTTTTTTTTCTTTTGCTTTTTTTAATAACCAATGCTCTTTGATTAGTGGAATAAAAATTAAAGCAATATTTCAATAATCAATTAAAAAATTATTGAAAAGGTTTAAACTAAAATAAGTTATCCAAAGGTTAATAAATGAAATTGAAGGATAATTCCATTTCGTAACCTTCATTTATAACATTAATACATTTTAGGAGATTGAAATTTCAAATAATTTTTTAAAGTCCTTATTAGATACCTATTTGACACAATTTTAAACTGTGTGACTATTATCCTCACCTTAATGTCAAATATATATTAATTGATCTAATTTGCATCTTATTTTCTCTCATTTGTTATGATGATATTTTTTTGGGAAACGATAATGAGAACTTGAATGAAAGAAAACAAGAAACAAAGAACAAGAACTATAATAGATAACCTCTGCTGTGGGTGTTCGCCATTATCAACCCGCTACCCGACTAAGACCAACCCAATCCTATTTATTTTTGTAGTGGCAGCTTGTACTGTTTGCTTATATGAGTTCGCATGTGGCACAGTTTACCCAGATGAGTTCGCATGTGATGGGTTCGCATCATCATGCAAGCGAACCCATACTTAGGGGGCACGTGTTGACCCTCGAATAGGATATGTGTTGGTATGCATGGGGGCCTACCTAGTAGTCACATCTAGGAACCATGTCATATAAATAAGGAAATTGGCCTCCATGAAAGATAGACTCATAAAAGCACTCAATAATTTGGTGCAGTGAGCGTGGAAAGACTTTCGACCATTAGAAAATCAGAAAACAATGATGACTCACCCTAACAAGAACTTCCATAGCAACTTCCCATCAGATCAAGTTAGAGGTCTGACAGCGGCAATCAACCTCGAGAGATGGACCTTTGCGCTGACTGGTTTGCAGATCAACCAGAAGACTTAGGTAACTCAGGCCAATGAGGTGCCTTTAATTCTTTTTATCTCAATGTTCCTGCTGGTCAAGGCCATTCTTTCTCTCTAATTAGGAAGCATCGCCGTAACAATTATTTCGTTTACTGGAGCAGCTACAACTAATGAAAGCATAAGTGACTCAGCAGAGTAACTAGGTTCAAGCAACAACAGTTGCTTCACTAGGAGCTGCTAATACAGAATGTGAAATTAAGGAGAAAGATGCAATCCGACCATTCCGATCTTCAAGACAATGTTGCGCCTCTTTAGGAGGAGGCTATTAGAACACATGTAAAGCCGTGGCAAAATGAGATGGATGTTTTGGGTAGGGATGTTCAGTCATTACATCCCGATGTACAGGAAATAGATTGGTTGTTTTGCTCTAGCAACCCTTTGGCTTCAGAGGTCACAGCTGTGGTGTTGCCATCAAAATTCAAAGTACCAAATGAAATGTTTGAGGGCAAAAGGGACCCAAGAGCATATCTCATGCAATATAATGATTACATGAATATGTTAGGGGATTCCGGCATGGTGAAGTGCAAGGCTTTCTTAATGACTCTTAGGGGAAGTGCGAAAGATTGGTATTTATCTTTGCTATAGGGTTCCATCTGAAGCTTCTCACAGTTGGGTCAGATGTTTTCGGGTAGGTTCCATGCCCATAGAATGATAATGAGCACCCCAATGGGTTTAATGCTAGTGAAGCAAAAAGATGGAGAATCTTTATAGGATTATGTCAAGTGGTTTCATGTAGCCACATTGAACACGAATAATTTAGAGTTCCAATGGACTATTGATGCCTTCATTATGGGAGTTCAAAATAAGCATGTTCAGTACTCATTTACCGATAATAAAGCATAGAGTTTGGCAGACTTTTGTGAGAGGGCGTACAAGTTTGCAGAGGCCGAGAAAATTAATAGAGCAACTTGTAGTACCTTTCAGAGGGATGATAGGCAATTTAGAAGTAGTCAGAGTGTGCGTGGCCCACAAGGTCTTTCTTCTTAGAACTTGTAAGTCCAAGATGGGGGAAAATAAATGAGTTATTCATAAAATAAGTCACCAAAGGCAATTCAAATGCCTTCGGGTGAGCACACGAGAAGGTATATTCCTCATGAAAAATTTGAAGGTTACACTCTTATTGCCTATAAACGAGTTATTGTTTATAGTAAAATATAACACCAAAAATATAAAAGATTAGAACGATAGTGTTCGCAAGTGCACGAGTCAAATTGTAATATAGTTTGTACAACAAAATACTTGGAAGTATTCCAAAGATTATACCCAATAGAGGATGGAAGAAATTATGAAAACATTTTTACAATAATAAGTTTAAATAGTACTAATTAATTCCTATATTACGATGAACCATAAAATAGATTAAAGGGATAAAATAAACAACTAAAACAAATAAATAAGAAAATAAACAAACGACTTTAAAATCAATAAACCAATTAGGAAAATTAACTTACTTCAGGGTTTGTAATTAACTTTTCATTAAGGTTTTAGAGTGGATTAGCTATTGATTAATCAATTATTACCTCCCGTCCTCTGTCCTGCCGTCAAATATAGTAGTTAATTCAAGTCCATTCCATACTTAAGGAACTTGCTTTTTAAGCAATTTAGTATTTTAAGTTATGTTTTCAATAATTAGGCCTTAAGAATAAATGTTAATAAAAATAAGTGCTTTTTAACACATTTTGTAGGTTTTGTGACCTAATAAGCCGACACGGGCTTTAGGTTGTGCTAATTGGTTCAATTGATTGTGTAGGATCAAGATATAAAGGCCCAATTGATGTGGAAGTAAAGGTCGAATGATGCACAAGCTTCCCCATTCGATATTCAATCCACAATTATTCAAATCTCTTTTTTTCTCTGAATTGGTCGTGTTTCTCACATGGTTTATTCAATTGGAGTTGAGAGTATGAATAACATGAGTGGCTAAATCCTTTAAAAGAGATTAATAAGTGGATGAGGATGTGTAACAAAGGAATTAGGGATTCCTAAGAGGATTAATTGGTGTAAATTATGTGTTCTTAAACTATTAGGCTTGACAACCCTAATAAGTTATCATGGGCTAGACGAGGTTGAGAGATAAGTCGAACCAAGTAAATCGTAATTTATCCTGGTTGAGAAACTAAGGTTGGGATATAAACGAGTATCAACTATTCGAGTAAGCTAAATAGAGGTCGGGAGGTAATATTTGCTTAATCGATGTCTAATTCACCTTAAAACCCTAATCAGAAGTTAGTTACAAACCTTGAAGAGAGTTCATCTATAACATCCCGTTTTTAGTGAAATTGAAACAGTGATTTCGGGACCACAAATTTGAGGCCGAAAGAAATTTTATTTTAATATTATTTTATGATCTACAGAATAATAGAAATATCATATGAAAATTTCGATAAGAAATTTTATTGATTTCATGTTTAATTTGATGTAAAGGACCAAATTGCATAAAGTGCAAAAGTTAAATTTTAATAGTTAAAGGGATTAAATAACTATGAAATTAAAAATTTGAGGTCCTTATATAGAAAATAGACCATTTATAAGAGTTAGTAGATAAGGATGATTATTCATCATTGGAAAATTAAGAAAGAAAAGAATTAAATTAGAAAGATGATAAATAAATTAAATAATAAAAATATCATCATTTTATCATCTTTCCTAAAACCAAATACATGGAAACCCTAGCTATGAATATTGAGCTTAAGCAAGCTTATTTTGATTAATTTGGTATGTATTATTGTCCCATTTTTAATGATTTTTATGTTTTCAAGATCGTAATATCTTAATTTAGCTATCTCGGGGACTAATTTGCAAAACTATCAAAGTAATAGGGTTTTCCATGGATGAGTATAGTTAAATTATGAAGTTTTATGATAGAAAAAGAAAGGTTGTTGATAGATAAACAACTTTTGTAAAGTGAATTTTGATGAAATTATGATTTAGGGACTAAATTGAAAATATGGAAAACTCATAGAAAATTCTAATTTTTTATGAAATACATGGGCTGTTATTGTGATATATGAAAAACAGCTAGGCTTGGAATAAGGATTAAATTGTATGAATTTCATTTTCCAAGCTTAGGGACAAAATCATAATTATTCAAAAGTATAGGGGTAAAATAATAATTTTTCCAAAGATCTGTATTGGATTGAATTGAATAAGAATTGTATTAAATTAAGTTAAACTCATTCGTATAGATCCGGATAGACCAAATACAGAGTTAGAACGAGGAAAAGAAAAAGTATCGGATTAGTAGCTTACAAGTCCACGAACATTTGTCGAGGTAAGTTCGTGTAACTAATTTGTATATTTGTATGTCTTGAATTGAATATTGTTATGTATGTGAAATGCGTAATTTCCATGTAATACATTGATCACATATCCGAAAAATATCTGACAAGTACCAAGTCTCGTTTGAACCTAAGAAATTCGATAGATACAAATGACATTGTATTAAGGGTTCCCGATTGGTTGTGATCCTACATGTGTTGCGGGCACACTATAACTCTCATGAGCATTCCATTATATGGCTCTCTGGAGCTTCTCGATATTGGCTTGCATAAGCTTCTCGATTAGTGGCTCTCTGGAACTTCCTAATATTTGGCTCTCTTGAGCTTACTCTATTTTATTTCCTCTGTTTTATAGTACTCGAAAGCTCGCTAAGGTTGGAAGTTGGTCGGAGCCACATCACACTATCCATCGGCCTATTTCGGTATATATGGTAAATCAATTTTGGTTATAATGACATGTATAGGAAAAGTTTGGCTAATGATGGCATGTAAATGTTTGGTTGAAACTAGCCATTGGTATGGCTTGTGATTGTTATAATTTGCTATGTATATAAATTGCCTTAACATGTTTGATGTGTTTGCAATGGTTAATAGATGAAAAACATATAGGCATATTGATGATTGGTTTGAAATAGTATATGTGGTAATATGTCATGTATAATACTTGGTTTTGGCTTGATTTGAATGTCTTGTATCGTCTTGAAAATGTGTTAAAGTGTTAATGTAGGTGGAAAACAAATTGGGTGAAAAATATGGCTTGGAAAATGACCTATTTTCGTCCATACAGGTGTGTGTCTCAGTCGTGTATCCCCTATATCTTATAAAATTTCAAAATAGAATACTCAAAATTGTTTACACGGCCTGGCACATGGGTGTGTGGCTTGGCCGTGTGACCCCTGCACCTTATTTATGCAAGTCAGTATGATCACACGGCCTAGCACACGGGCATGTGGCTTGGCCATGTGACCCAAGTCAATAAGCTCCTAAGTTTGGACACGGGCTGGGGCACGACCGTGTGTCTCTATTTCATATGTCCCACACATCCTAAGACACAGGCATGTCTCTTAACCGTGTGAGCCACACGGCCTGGCCACACGGGCGTGTGTTCCCTGTACCTTAAAATTTTTTTGATGTTTTTAAAAAAAAATTTGAGTACCCAGTTTAGTCCAGACTTATTTCTAACATGTATTTTGGGCCTCAAGGGCTCATATAAGGGACAATATGATTGATTTTGATGGATTTCTGTAATGAATACTAAATGAAATGAAATGTCTGTTACTTGTCTTGTAAATTTTGGTAATGCTCTGTAACCCTGTTTCGGTGATAGATTCGGGTTAGGAGTGTTACATCATCTTCTTTATTAGTTTATCCATTTATTTCATTTGTTTATTTTTATTTACTTATTTATTTTTATTCCCTTAATCTATTTTATGGTTCATAGTAATATAAGAAATAATTACTACTACTTAGACTTATTATTGTAAAAAAGTGTTTTCATTATTTATTTCATCCTCTTTTGGGTACAATCCTCAGAGTACTCCCAAGTATTTTGTTGTACAAACTATACTACAATTTGACCTGTGCAATTGCGGACACCGCCATTCTTAATTCCTTATATTTTTGTGTATTATTTAACTATAAATGACAATACATTCACAGGCGGTCAAGTTGTTGGTGCTATAATAAAATAAGTAGGAATGAACGTTAGGACCTATAGATACAATCTTTAATATTTGTTTGTTTATTTTTATTTTTATTTTCTTCCCAAGTCACTAATAGCCCGAAGCTCTAGCACTCCGGTTGAACCACATCCAAATTCAAAGTAAATTACTAGGTGCAACCGTCCAATAATAATGCCGACCCACCCATAATTATAAATTTACCTCGGGAAAATCTATTGTTTGAATAGCCACGAGAGCAACAAGGAAATAATAAGGAAGAAGTCCCTATTGCTCAACTGTAACACCCCAAACCCGACCTAAAGTTATGGCTGAATTCGGAGATGTCACAAGGTAGGGTTTTGAAAATAGAGTCGTCTCATCAAATCATTCACGTTTCATAATTCATATTAATTTATGTCAATTTCTGAAAGTGTTACTTAATCCATTTATTTGCCAACATGTAATTTACAGCAGAAGTTTTAAAACTGTTATATTTTAAAAGTGCAGTTCGTGTTTTTAGAAAACCTTTGTTTTAGTAGAAAAAATTGTGTTTTTAGTGAATTGTCCAAATAAAATATTAAATAAAAATCCAAATCTCAAAAATTAAATCAACATTCCAAAGAGTCTAATTAATACAATACTCCCAGAAATAATCTTTAAGTAAATAAACCTCTATTTACTTTCAGTTCCTGGACTAGTGGTCACCGCAAGACTCCGCCGCACCTATTCGTCTAAGTCTCTGGATTACTTGAATAGAACAAACAAACAGAGGTGATTTTATGTAAACTCAGTGTGTAACCCAACAGAAATAGACAAGCAAACATACCAAAGCCTCATATACAAACAGATACAGATTCGGGCTCATGCCCATTTCAGATACAGATAACAGAATCAGATATACAGATCAGATATACAAAATCCTACCCCCATCCTCTACACACCAACTTCGACCATCCCAACACACCATGTGGGGTAAAAAACATCCACCCAACCCTACACACCATATCGTGCCATTTTGACACATGTCAAACAATGTGCAGCCAAGCTACCAGAATATAGGCGATGGTCGCCACACAGAATACTTCCTCCTCATATACAAATCTCACCTCAAAACAGATACAGAAACATATACGAAAATAATAGAATAAACATACTCAACATGCTTATACATAGATAACAAATATACATTGAGCATAGTAATCAGACATGTATAACAGTATCATACTTAGAACAGAATTTTAGACTATCAGATCACATAGTTTTAGGGTTTGGTTAGCCCTTACCGACCCAACGATAGGCTCACAGTCGAATGGAAAGACCCATGTGACCCTAGGAAAAATTTCAAAATTATGGGCCCACACGCCTAGATTGGCCTTGCCCGTGTAGCTCACACGGCCTGGCCCAAAACCCACACACCTGTGTGACTCCACCGTGTGGCCCACACGCCCAACTTGGCCTGGCCTGTGTAGCCCACACGGCCACACTCAAGCCACCACACGACCGTGTCTTGCGCACGGCCATGCCTTCGTCGACCACACGACCGTGTTTCGCACACGGCCAACCACACAAGTGACCACACAGCCAACCACATGATTGACTATACGCTCATGTGGTGTGGACAGAACAGTTTTTTGGCTTTTACCGAAGTTTGATTTTCTGCGTTTTGGGTACACACCTGGTATGATTTTGATGCAAAAGTAATCCCGATCCCTCCATAACCTAAAAACAGAATACCCACAAAAAATTTAGCCAACAATTCACAAACCCCTCAAAACTAAATCGAATAATGCGTACTCACTTACTGCCAACACACCCGTTTACTCGCACAGATTCGACAGTTGAAAAGAAACTGCTGCTTCACCCACTTCTCCTACGCAAAAAATACAGCAAAGATTTAACCTTCAAAAAACAAACGATAAATGAATGCAAACACAACCCCACTTACTGATTACACCAAAACCAAGGGTTCGAAGCGTACAAAAGCAAGGATTAGAGGTAGAGACAAAGAATGGAAGAAAAGAGTTTAATCTTCCGTCAGAGAGTAAAGAAGACAAAAAGCACAAAATTTGGGGATTTTTTTTTGTTTTGGAAGAAGAAGAATGTTAGAAAGAAACAAGGGATTTTTAAGGAGAAAAAATAAAATAAAATAAGATAATTACCAAATCTCAACCCCCACTAACCACTTAATCTCAACTTTCTTAGAATCCCAACTCCACCGAAACACTAACTTACCACTGAGCAAAAAAAATAACATTTGCGCTCATGCAGAGATTCGAACACAAGACCTCTAACACACCAACTCCCTTACAACTTGAACCAGTAGGCTTATTCTGATATGAATTAATAGACAATTTTATAAAAGCCCAGTCAATAAGGGTAAGGCTTGGATCAAAAACAACAAAAATTGCCAAGGTGGAAATTGAACCCCAGACCTTAAACACACACCCAGAACACTTAACCACTAAAGCAGATACACAATTTTGACAAATATTTACAGAAACAGAAATAAATAAGTCAAGGCGTTATATCAGCGGACGTTGTGCAAGTACGCCTTACCTACCTTAGACGCAGTGAGGAAACATAGAAAGACTGGTGATTAACGCTAATAATTTCAAATTAAAGGTGGCCACAATCCAGATGATTTAAAACACGTTATAGTTCAAAGGGAACATAGCTAAAGACCTGAATCAATACTTGAAGTGGTTTTTTCAACTATACGATACCTTTAAGTATAACAAGGTATCCGACAACGCTATATGTCCACGGTTATTCTCATTTTCATCACGTGATAACGCGGCCAATGGGTTAGACTTGTTAGAACCGGGTTCTATTACCACATGGAATGATCTCGCGAAAAAAATTCTTCATAAAATTTTTCTAATCAGTTGAACCATTCAACTTCAGCGAGAAATAACTATTTTAAACAATATGAAGGTGAAACCCTTTACAATGCGTAAGAGCATTTCAAGATTACACTAAAGAAGTGCCCACATCATGGACTGCAAGCATAGCTTCAAATCTAAATATTCTGCAATGGTGTTGACAGCTTCAAATCTAAATATTCTGCAATGGTGTTGACATACATATTAGATCTAATCTAGATGGAGCACCCGTCAGATCTCTCATGTTACATACGTACGAACGAGTTTATAAAATCATTAAGATATGATAATGAATTTGTACATGTGGCCTAATGAGAGGTTTAGGTACCAATCAAAGCCTTCAACAGTAAAAGCGGTGAACAAAGAAAATGAAGAGGATAGATTCGAATGAATCTTAGAAAAGCTTAACTATTTGGAGACATTAGTCAAGCCAACTAGAACGAAGCCACACTTAGAAAGAAAACTAGAAGAAGTATGCTATGTAAATAATAGGGTTCGTGGTCCCTATTCAAATATTTATAATATTGTTAGAGGGATCATCTGAACCTTAAGAGGGGAGGTACCCAAAGAGGTGCGAATCAAGCTCAAACTCAATCGAACCCTCCATACCAATCTCCACCATTGCAACAACTATCCATGGGAAATGATTATACTGCATGTGATCAAAGATTCGACCGACTAGAAGGGAAAATACAAATAATAGAAATGGACATTCGATAAGTCTAATCTACATGTGGATGACTCAAATCTCGAATGGAAAACCTTTGTGACCAAATGAGCTAGCTCATGACAATGTTTCAATATAACGCCTGAAAATTTCTATTTTTGTTTCTGTGAGATCTTGACACAAGTGTGTATCTGCTTCAATGATTAAGTGTTCTGAGTGTGTGTGTGTGAGGTCCTAAGTTCAAACCCTAGCCTTAACAAATTTTGTATATTTTTTGAATTAAGCTCTATCTCTGTTTTGTGGGCTTATATTTAATTATTTATAAAATCATATCAGAATGGGCCAGCTGATCTGGTGGTTAGGTGGAGTGTGGGTTTGCTAGGTGTTATGTGTTTGAATCCCTGCACAAGTGTGGGAGTTTATTTTTGCTCTATTATCGGTGAGAGTTTTGGTTGAACCAAAAATCTGTGTTAGTTGATATGTAGTAGGTTTAGTGGGAGAAATTTGAGGGATTAAGGGATATCCTATTTTTATTTTTATTCTTTCTCTCAAAATTTCTCTCTCCTGCCAAATTTTTACTCAGATTTTTTACGTTTGTTCTCTAATTTTTCCTCTTCTAAGTTTTGCCTTAGATTTTGATCTTCTTGCACTCCTATTTGTCTCCTTATTTTCTAATCATGATGGTTAAGGTGCTGTGGTCTTCGTTCGATCCATTGTAGGTAAGTCCTGGTGAAGTTTTGAACTCTTGAAAACTATTTTCGGGGTTTCTGGGTAACGTTGTAGTTTCTTGCTTAGGTGCGGTTCAATGGGGTTCAGGACGTGACTTTTAGCAAGTAGTTTTGTTGAGCGATCATTTCCCTTTTGGTAAGAAATCGAATCTTTTTTTAAGGTAGTTCTCAAGTTTTTCATTTGGTATTTTGGGTTGGAATGATCTCGATAAGTTAAATTGATTGGGATTTTGTTATTTTTTGTGGGTTCAGGAGTCTCAAGAGTTATTCACTGCAGAAACGACACTAGGTGTGTACTTGAAATGCAGAAAAACGAGGTTCGGCAAAAGCCAAAAAACCCCACTATCGACGCCACACGGCCATGTGGTAGGCCATATAGTAGGCCGTGTGTGATGACATGGCCATGTGCTCGATGAAAGTCAGGCTGTGCACGGAACATAGCCATGTGATGGCTGGGGTATGGCCGTGTGGGGCACATGGGCTAGGCAGAATTGGGCATGTGGGTCATATAGACGTGTGGGACCATACAGGCATGCCACACGGGCTATGACAATATGGGCGTGTAGACCCATTGTACTGAAATTTTCTATAGGGTCACACGGGTCATCCTAATCGATTGTGGGCCTACCGTGAGGGTCGGTAAAGGCTACTAAACCCTGACACTATATGTTCTGTTAGACTGATGTAATGTTATGAGCATGACTATGTTTGTTTATCTGTTATCTATTTATGAAAGAATGTTAAGCATGATTTATTTGTTAATTCTATATGCATGTTCAGTTACTGTGATCGGGGTGGGATGATATATATATTGGAGGAAGCGTTCTGAAAGGCAGATTATGCCTAATATCTGGCAGCACAGCTACATTATCTGATATGTGCCACATCGATACAGCGTGGTGTGTGCAAGGCTGAGTGGGTGTTTTAAACCGCACATGGTGTGTAGGGATGGTCGGAGATGGTGTGTAGAGGATGGGGGTAGGATTTTGTTATCTGATTTGCATATCTATATTTGTATCTGAAATGGGCTCAGGCTCGAATCTGTGTCTGTATCTGACATGGGCTCAGGCCCGATTGTGAATCTATCTGATTTATGATATTTTGTATGTGTACATACTTATCTCTGCTGGGTTACACACTGAGTTTACGTAAACTCACCCCTTTTCTGTTTGCATGTACAAGTAGCCCACAGTCTTAGATGGATCGGTGTAGCGGAGGGCTCGACGGTGACCACCTATTTTACTGCTTCATCTTGTTTTTGGGCTATTAAGTTTTGGCTTTGAAGTTGTATTTTCTGGGACACTGGACTCTTTAAAACTGTTTGACGTTGATTTTGGGTTTTTGGTTTTTACTTATTTATAACTATGATGGTTTTCTAAAATCTTAAATGGACTTTCTAGACAAAATGTTTTTACAAGCTTCCGCAACAAAAATGTTGTACCTCTTACTGAATTGATGAAAGAAAGCTTGAAGTTAATAACAACTCTAAAGGTTAATAAACTGGAAAGGTTTTAACTTAACGACAATGGTTTATCAACCCATTTCATGTGGCATTTTTAGATTCAGCCATAACGTTTAAGCTGGATTTAGGGTGTTACATTTAGTGGTATCAGAACTAGTTTTAAAAACTCAACTGTGGATTTTTGGGTTCTAAGATATGTTTTAAAGAATTGGTTTTCAAATGGTTTAAAAATATTCTGATTGAGTATGTAGTTTACCAAGTCTCCGGCACTGATTCTGTAAGTATTTTTGTACTTAATTAAGCTATTCTGAAACTCTGAAGATAGTACTTATTGAGACTGTACTAAAATAGTTAGAGATTGAAACTTCTAAAAATGATTCTGAACTTCTGATAGTTGTTGCATAAAACATTTGTGATAATAAACTGAAACTGATGCATAAAATTTTAATGTAGATAAAACTTGAATTAGGTAATGAGCGCACGAGGCATCTGTGGACGTGGTATTCGAGGTCGAGATAGAGGCTGTAGGGGGCTCGAGCTTAGTCTTCATCTCTGAGCAGCATGCCGAATCTGAATACTAGTGAGACACCTGTGTCACCTGCTACTAAGACTGGGTCTTAAAGTCGTTCAGCAGGGTATTACGCATTTTCCCAAACCATGCTGAGGATATTGAAGAGGGTCGCTGGGACTAATTCTAGATCTGAAGTCCAAGGGTCGGTAACTGAACGACTCTAGTCCAATGGCGCTGAGTTATTTAGAGGTGTCACAGGAGTCGCCCCTAATGTGGCTGAGTATTGGTTAGAGGCCACTGAGAGGATCATGGATGACTTGGACTGTACCTCCGAGTAGAAATTGAAGGGTGCAGTCTCCTTACTTTGCGACGACGCATACCAGTAGTGGTTGACCGTTAAGGAGGGCACTCAACCTGATCGTCTGACTTGAGAATTCTTTAAGACTATGTTTCAGAGGAAATATGTGGGGACCAAATACAGTGATGCTCGCAAGCGTGAGTTTTTTAATCTTACGCAAGATGATCGATCTGTAGCCGAGTATGAGGTCAAACTTTTTAGGCTGAGCCGCTATGCTCGAGGTATAGTGGCATCAGAACATAAGAGGTGTATTCGCTTTGAGGATGGACTGAGGGATAATCTGAGGGTTCTAATTGCTCCAGAGAGGGAGTGGGAGTTTGTTGTACTGGTGGAGAAAGCTAAGATCATTGAGGATGTTAAGTGCATGGAGCACTAGAATAGGGATCGAGAGAGAGGTAAGAACAAGAGGGAGTCGGAGCCTTCTAGTTCTGTTCCAAGGCCTAAGAAAAAGGGCAAATATGATGGGCCAGATAGAGTGGGGGCCCCTGTTGCTTCTATTGTTCCTACTGGGTTACAGCCATATAGTGACTATGGGAGACGCCACCCGGGCGAGTGCTGAAAAAGGACTGGGGCATGCTTGAGGTGTGGGTCTCATGAGCACCGTATTAGGGAGTGTCCACAGCATACAAGTCAGACGCAAGCTCTAGATCCGTGTACTGTACAGCCTTAGAGAGTAGTTCAGCGGCCACCTAGGAGCCGTAGACAGGCTAGGGGTGGTAACGGTTTAGGTCGTTAATAGAGAGCACCAAGCAGAGGTGCTGGTCAAACCGAGACGATGCAACCTGCTTTTGTTTATACTGCACATCGCTGTGAGGACAGAGAAGCTCCTGACGTCATCACTGGTACGTTCCTTATATTAGATGTACCTTACTTTGCTCTGATAGACATATGATCCACTCATTCCTATATAGCTTATTATGTTTCCAGAAATCTAGGGTTATTGGTTGAGAGTACTTCTAGTGTGGTTACTGTGATAAGTCTGTTAGGGCAGTCTGTTCAAGTTAGTAAACTGTATAAGGATGTCCCGTTAGAAGTGCAATGAGAGATATTTCTAGCTAATTTGATGGAGCTTCAGTTTGGAGAGTTCGACCTTATTCTGGGTATGGACTGGTTGGTAGAGCACCGAGTTAGTTTAGACTGTACATCTAAGAGGGTCGTTCTGAGAACCAAGGATGATGTGGACGTGGTTACGATTGGTAAGCGTCGAGACTATCTGTCTTATGTAATCTCCACCCTAGTAGCTGAGAGACTGGTCCGGAAAGGATGTGAGGCATACTTGGCCTATGTAAGTGGTTTGAATTCTGGGGACTCGTCTATTGGGAATACCAGAATAGTAAAGGACTTTTCGAACGTCTTTCCTAAGGAGTTACTGGGATTACCACCGAATCGAGAAGTGGAGTTTAAGATTGAGCTTCTTCTGGATACAGCTCTGGTGTCTATCGCTCCCTACCGTATGTCACCGAAGGAGCTTACGTAGCTTAAGGCTCAACTGCAGGAACTTTTGAACCGTGGTTTCATCCATCCTAGTGTGTCTCCTTGGGGAGCACCAGTTCTGTTTGTTAAGAAGAAGGATAGGAACATGAGAATGTGTATAGATTATCGATAGTTGAACAAGCTGACAATTAAGAATAAGTATCCACTTCCGAGGATTGACAACTTATTTGATCAGTTCCAAGGGGATTCTGTATTATCTAAGATTAATCTCCATTCAGGGTATTATCAGTTGAGAGTTAAGGAGGTAGATGTGCATAAGACTGCATTTAGGACTCGTTATAGACATTATGAGTTCCTAGTGCTGCCTATCGGGTTGACGAATACACCTGCTGCATTCATGGATATGATGAACTAAGTATTTCAGCCCTATCTGGATCAATTCGTCGTAGTCTTCATCGACGATATTCTGGCACACTCTAAAACTGAAGATGAGCATGATGAGCATCCTATAGTAGTGCTTCAAATTTTGTGTGAGAAGCAGCTATACGCTAAATTCAGCAAGTGTGAGTTCTGGCTACGTGAAGTAACTTTTCTAGGGAACGTGGTTTCTGTAGAGGGAATTCGAGTTATCCTTGAAAGATCGAGGTTGGGCTGGATTGAAAACAGCTTAAGAATGAATATGAGATCTGTAGCTTTCTAGGTTTGGCAGGATACTATCAGCATTTCGTTGAGGGATTCTCTATGATTGTTGCACTGTTAACTAAGCTTCTACGTAATGGTGTACCATTTGTCTAGACTGATGCGTAACAATTGAGCTTTGAGAAGCTCAAATCTATTCTGACTCAGGCTCCTATTCTGATATAGTCTGAATCTGGAAGGGAGTTTGTAGTATACAGTGATGCGTCGCATATTCAATTAGGTTGTATTCTGAGACAGGATGGTAATGTTGTGGCTTATACGTCCCGTCAGCTTAAGACACATGAGGCCAATTATCCGACGCATGACCTTGAGTTAGCTGTGATGGTCTTTGCACTAAAAATTTTGCGGCACTATTTGTATGGTGAGAGATGTATTATCTACACCGATCACAAAAGCCTGAAGTACCTCCTCACTTAGAAGAAATTGAATCTTAGACAGACTCAATAGATTGATCTGCTTAAGGACTACGATTGCACAATAGAGTATCATCTGGGTAATGCCAATGTGTTGGTCGAAGCTCTAAGCCAAAGAGCGATGTCTGATTTGAGGGCGATGTTTGCTCATCTTAGTCTGTTTGATGATAGAAGCCTATTGGTCGATTTGCAGGTTAAGCCAAATTGGATTGAGCAAATTCGAGATAAACAGTTAATAGATGAAACTCTGGGTACGCGGTTCTGACAGATTGAGAGTGGTACTACTTCTGATTTGGGGATAAATAGTAACGGTATGTTCCGTATCTGAGGGCGAATTTATGTGCCGAATGATTCAGATTTAAGACAGTCGATTTTGAGGGAGGCGCATAGTAGTCCTTATGCTATGCATCTTGACGATAATAAGATGTATCGCGACCTTCGAAAATTGTATTAGTGGCCAGGGTTGAAACGTGAGGTTACTGAGTTCGTTGCTCGTATGTTTGACGTGTCAGCATGTTAATGCTAGGCATCAGTTACCTTCAGGTTTGCTGCAGCCAGTTAAGATTCCCTTATAGAAATGGGAGCAAGTAATAATGAACTTCGTTAGTAGGTTGCCTTTAACACCTACTAAAAATGATTCTATTTGAGTTATCACGGATCGATTGACCAAGTCTGTTCACTTTATTCTGATTCGGACGGACTTTTCCTTTCAGAAGTTAGCAAAGCTGTATATCTCCGAGATAGTTAGACTGCATAGGGTTCCATTGTCGATTATTTCTGACAGAGATCTTTGTTTTACAGCTTGATTCTGGAAGAAGTTACATGAAGCTCTAGGGTCGAGATTGGACTTCAATACTGCGTTTCATCCTCAGATAGATGGTCAGTCTGAGAGGGTGATTCAGATACTGGAGGATATGCTTTGGAGTTGTGTGATTGATTTCCAAGGTAGTTAGGAGAATTATTTATCGCTAGTTGAGTTCGCCTACAATAACAGTTTCCAAGCTAGTATTCAGATGACACCTTACGAGGATCTGTATGGTCATAAGTGTTTTACTCCTTTATGTTGGACTGAGTTGGGCGACCGTCGAGTTTTGGGTCCTGAATTGGTTTTCAAGAATGACGATAAGGTTAGACTGATTAGGGATCATCTGAAAGTGACTTCTGATAGACAGAAGTCTTATGCAAATTTGAAGAGACGTGAGATTGAGTATTTTATGGGAGGCTTTGTATTTCTTAAGGTTTCTCTATGGAAGAAGATATTGAAGTACGGTCGTAAGTGCAAGCTAAGCCCTAGATTTATTGGGTCGTATCGGATCTAAAGCGTGTGGGACCGGTCACTTATTAGTTGGAGCTACCTCTAGAGTTAGACCGAATCAATGATGTATTTCACGTCTCGTTTTTGAGGCGGTACCAATCTGATCCATCTCACATAGTCTCTGTTGATTATATCAAAGTTATGTCGGATTTGACCTTTGAGGAGGAGCCGGTTCGAATTTTGGAGCGAGACGTTAAAGTTCTAAAGAGGAAGTCCATTCATTTAGTAAAGGTTCTATAGCGGAATCATAGCATTGAGGAGGCCACGTGGGAACCCGAGGACTCGATGCGATAGCAGTATCCTCATCTGTTCTGATCAGGTAAATTTCGACCTCGAAATTTCTTTTAGGGGGTGGAGTTGTAGCGCCCCAAAATTTCTATTTTTATTTCTGTGAGATCTTGACACAAGTGTGTATCTGCTTCAATGGTTAAGTGTTTTGGGTGTGTGTGTGTGAGGTCCTAAGTTCAAACCCTAGCCTTAACAAATTTTGTATATATTTGGAATTAAGCCCTATCTCTATTCTGTGGGCTTATATTTAATTATTTGTAAAACCATATCAAAATGGGTCTATTGGTCTGGTGGTTAGGTGGAGTGTGCGTTTGCTAGGGGTTCTGTGTTCGAATTCCTGCACGAGCGTTGGAATTTATTTTTACTCTGTTATCGGTGAGAGTTCTGGTTGAACCGAAATTCTATGTTGGTTGAGATGTAGTGGGTTTAGTGGGTGAAATTTGAGGGATTAGGGGATATCCTATTTTTATTTTTATTTTTTCTCTCAGATTTTCTCTTTTCTGCTGAATTTCTACATAAATTTTTGATGTTTTCTCTCTAATTTTTTCCTCTTCTAAGTTTTTCCTTGGATTTTGATCTTATTGCACTCATGTTCGTCTCTTTGTTTTCTAATCACGGTGGTTGGGGTGCTGTGGTCTTTTTTCGGTCTATTGTAGGTAAGTCCTGGTGAAGTTTTGAACTCTTAGAAATTGATTTCGGGGTTTTTGGGTAACGTGGTGGTTTCTTGTTTAGGTGTTGTTCAAGGGGGTTCAGGACGTGACTTTTAGCGAGTAGTTTTGTCAAGTGATCGTTTCTCTTTTGGTAAGAAATCGAGCATTTGTTTGAGGTAGTTCTCGAGTTTTTCGTTTGGGATTTTGGTTTGGAATGATATCGATAAGTGAAATTGATCAAGATTTTGGTATTGTTCTTAGGTTCATGAGTCTCGGGAGTTCTTCATTGTGGAAACGACACTAGGTGTATACCCGAAACACAGAAAAACAAGGTTCAGTGAAAACTGAAAAAACCCCCACTATCGACGCCACAAGGCCGTGTGGTAGGCCGTGTGTGATGAAACGGTCGTGTGCGATGACACGGTTGTATGATCGATGAAGGTCAGACCGTACGCAGGACATGATTGTGTAATGGCTGGGGTATGGTTGTGTGGGCCACACAGGCTAAGTCAAATTTGGCGTATGGCCACACGAGTGTGTGGGACCACACAGGCGTGTGATAATTGGGCCATGCCGTGTCATCCATACGGGCTATGCCAATCTAGGCATGTTGGCCACACGGGCATGTGGGCCCATTGTACTGAAATCTTTCGTAGGGTTGCACGGTGTCCTAATCAAATATGGGCCTACCGTGGGGGTGGTAAAGGCTACTAAACCCTAAAACTATGTGTTCTGTTAGACTGATGTACTGTTATGAGCATGACTATGTTTGTTTATCTGTTATCTGTTTATGAATGCATGTTAAGCATAATTTATTTGTTAATTCTGTATGCATGTTCGGTTACTATAATTGGGGTGGGATGATATATATATTGTAGAAAGTGTTCTGAAAGGCAGATTATGCCTAATATCTGGTAGCACAGCTGCATTATATCTGATATGTGCCGCATCAGTATAGTGTGGTGTATAGGGCTGGATGGGTATTTTAAACCCCACATGGTGTGTAGGGATGGTCGGAGATGGTATGTAGAGGATGGGGGTAGGATTTTGTTATCTAATTTGCATATCTATAATTGTATCTGTATCTGAAATAGGCCTCAGGCCCGAATCTGTATTTGTATCTAACATGGGCTCAGGCCTCATTGTGAATCTGTCTGATTTATGATATAATATATGTGCACATGCTTATCTCTGCTGGGTTACACACTGAGTTTACGTAAACTCACCCCTTTTCTGTTTGCCTGTACAGGTAACCCACAGTTTTAGACAGATCGGTGTAGTGGAGGGTTCGGCGGTGACCACCTATTTTACTGCTTTACTTGTTTTTGGGCTATTAAGTTTTAGCTTTGAAGTTGTATTTTCTGGGACACTGAACTTTTTACAACTTCTTGACGTTGATTTTGGGTTTTTGGTTTTTACTTATTTATAAATGTGATGGTTTTCTAAAATCTTGACCAGACTTTCTGGACAAAACATTTTTACAAGCTTCTGCAACAAAAACATTTTACCTCTTACTGAAGTAATGAAAGAAAGCTTGAAGTTAATAACAACTCTAAAGGTTAATGAACTGGAAAGGTTTTAACTTAACGACAATGGTTTATCCACCCATTTCATGTAGCATTTCTAGATTCGACCATAACGTCTAGGCCGGGTTTGGGGTGTTGCATTCAAAAACAAAGTGGTCAAAATATCCCTAGTAATATGGAAAATAACCCTCAGAGAGATGGAAAAGAGCACATAAAAGTGATCGTGTTGCGATCAGGAAAGTCACTAAAGCCACTAATCACGTATATCTATGAAGAGGAGGATGTTACCAAAAAGGTCAACGAATCCACGAAAGAGGAGCAAGCTGAGCACCATAAGTCGATCGAGGAGGTAACCGAACTGGTTCACAATCCGGTAATGTCAAACTCAAGCACACCCGATAATATTAGAGGACAAGCAAAAAAGGGATGAGGTAGATTTTATTAATTTTTCTTAATTTATTTAAATCCCTTAATGTCAATTTATCATTATTAGAGATCATAGACAAAATTCTGAAATATGTCAAATATTTAAAGGAAATTATGAAACGACATAGAAAACTAAAAAAAGATGAGCAATTTGACATTGAAGCTTCATGCAACACCTTAATCACTAAGAAGATACCCCTGAAGTTAAAAGATCTGGGAAACTTTATGATTCCAATCAAGATAGGGGATCAACACTTTAGCAAAGTCCTTTACGTCTTAAGGGATAACATAAATTTGATGTTATTATCGATCTATCGAAAACTCAGACTTTGGGATCTTAAAAGTACCTCGATAATTCTACAATTAGCTGATAGATCCTTGGTACACCCAAAAGGTGTACTTAAGGATGTATTAGTCAAGGTACAGGGATTCATGATTCCTGTTGCCATTGTAGTACTCGATTTCGAAGAAGATCGAGAAATCCCCATTCTGTTGGGTAGGCCATTTTTGGTCACTTCTAAATCGACTATCGATCTTGAGCAAAACAAGCTAATCATAAAAATGAATAAAGAAATACAGGTGTTCAAATATGGTCATGATTCCCAAAGTGAGGGATTAGCTAGGGAGGAATGTTAGGTAATATTCAATTTGACCCCTAACAGTCTTGATCGAAGGTAGCGCTTCAATTGTGTTGGTGTAGGAGACCAGATTACAAAGGAACAAGACAAATAACGAGACTCCGGTGAAAGATGGAGCAAATGGAAAAGCTGAAATGGGCAAGACCAAAAGATGAAGTCGATGGTAAAATTTAAGGATTTGCTAGACAAGTTTAGTAGCACGACATATATTTCTAACCATCGAACTTCATCAAATTGTAAAATATTGTATACTAATTTGTTTTTAATTTTTTAGATTAGGAATTAGATTAGTTATTTTGTGTTAAAATTGGTCGGAAATAAGGTCCTGATGACAACGGAGGAACTAGATGTAAGTAGGGTGCATATACGGGCAACCAAAGACTCTCTACAAGTCTCGGAGAGGCCAAATTGAAGTCATGTTGTCACACTACAATACCATGGAACGACACAAGCCCCGTGAACCCCAAAAATGCCAAAAAGTCATTGTTGTGTCACACCACATCCTATTTATGGCACGACACATTGTTGAATTCAATAAAAACAGGGGAAATTATTGTCGTGCACAACATACAAGCCATTTTTGAAAACTTTCCGATTTTGGTTCGACGCGATCTTCAAAAATATCTCCCAAGTTTGCACAGAAAATTCAACCCTAGAACGCCTCTATATAATGTCTTTATCAACAACCAACACCCTCCAAGCCCCCAACCTCAAATATTCTCCCGAATATAGCAGTTTTTCCCTACCAAGCCTAAACAAGTTATTTGTGAAATAACACTGAATGGTAGCAAGACGAAGCACAAATGGAAACTCCGAGCCATTTAAAACATACAAGGACGCAATAAAAGCAAAAAGTAGCGTATCACATCTTCAAAAGTATACATTGGAAGAAACAATTTTGACAACACTTGGAATATCAAGCTGTATGCAATCAAGAACGTGGAAAGTTAGCAACCTAAGCAACTAAGAAATATGGAATTAAATACTTTCAATGGCCACAGTACACCTTAGGGGAAATCACTCCAAGACCGTCAAGCCCACAAATCAATGGCAAGCTAGAGAGAAAAATAAAGATCATGTTAATTAAGGGTGGACAACATTCGAGCACATCTTGAATATACTGTGTGGGGTATTGCCTACATCAAGCCAATTGCAAAACACTATGCTAGAAGATATGGCATAAACTACCCCGTGGACAACACCATACCCGCAACCGTTCAACAACACAATTGCAACGGGAATGCGGCAAACCAAATGAAGAGCGAAATTGAAAAATCAACATCAAGCGGTAGGCATACTACAAAGCAAGACAATGCTACTCGAGATAATAACCTGAGGGAAGCGACAAGAAGTAAGCAAAACAATCGCATTTCGACCACGAATGAAAATAACAAATTTGATCACATTAAGAAAAAAAGAGGAGAATTTGGAAGCTAATGGTGGAGTCAGATTTTAATTCTGACTAATTATTAACAATTTATTCGAAATTTTGTACTTTATTTTTGGATGATTTTTAATTTTTGGCTTTTGTTTTAATTAGTTAGGAATTAGTATTTGTTATAAATATTTGTGTCTTTAATTTTTCTTTGTAGGAACCCCACAATTTTTTATGGCATAACCATTATGAGCCAAAGCCGAAAGGAGGAGTAGCCCCACCAATTGAAGATTGAACATATCACGCCAATCAGGTAACCTCTTTCCTTTATATTTTTAGTTGCACATTAGGGACAATCTGTCGAATAAAGTGGGGGGTTGACTTAGGAAAATTCAAAAATTTTAAAAATTTTCTTTCCTTATTGTATTTCTTTTCTTTTTAGTTTTTAGTTTTTAACTACTTATTTGTGCTTGAGCTTGTGGAAATACAAGTAATTTGTTAGGAGCATATACTTAGGTTGTTTGTTTAAATTATAAATTTAGTCTGAAACTAAATAATTTAGGTTGTTTATAATTAGACTAATTAGTTTAGTTTATCAGACTATAAATAGGTTGAATAAATTAAATATACCAAGTGATAAAGGTAGATACAAACAAATAATTATATTTGTAGAAATATAGGATGTTCGAATTAAAAAGAAAATACTCATTAAAATACATAGTTGATGAAACGGTGCAGTATGACTAGTATAATCCTTATAAAAAGTACCCGAGAAAAATCTCGATAATATTGGCACAAATAAAAAAAATCATCATAAAGGTTATCGAGGAAATATTATTGTATTAGAATTTAAAGTATCGACAAAAATAAACCGAGTAGGAAAAAAATATTTGAATTGACTATGCTCTGCAAAAATAAGTACTATATTCATGTATACATTTTGATAGAGGAATATATTTAATTTTCTTTGACTTGTTTACTTTGTAATTTATTAAACTACTCTGTCAAGATGTAAATAACTTTGAATTATTTAAATTTCTAGCTAGAGATATAAATTTAGGCAAATCTTCCTAATGTCAATGCTCCGATCCGATCTCATGTATCAAGCTAGCTTAAGTACATTTTATTTGTATGTTTCCAGTTTTAGTTTTTCTTTTTATTTTTGGTTTTTATTTTTATTTTTGCGTAGTTTGCTTGAGGGTAAGCAAAAACTTAAGTGCAGGGGTATTTGACCTGTCGTTAAATGTAATAGTTAATTCGAGTTCATTCCACTCTTAAGGAGCTTGTTTTCTAAGTAATTTAGTATTTTAAGTTATGTTTTCAGTAATTAGGCCTTAGGAATAAAATTTAATAAAATTAAGTGTTTTTTAATACATTTTCTAAGAGTTGTGACCAATAGGCCGACACATGCCTTAGGTTGTGCTAATTGGTTCAATTGAGTGTTGGGATGAAGATATAAAGGCCCAATTGACATGGAAGCAAAGGTCGAGTGATGCACAAACTTTCTAGGACGTCAAAACACCAAACAGACATTACAAGGAAGACCTTTGGTGTCGTGTCACGCCACGCGAGAGTTGTGGCACAAAACAAGTCGACGTGCTACCCAAGTTCGCCAGGGTTATTTTTGTCCGTACAATCAAACATATTTGTTTGGGCTGTCAACAACTCTATAAATAAGACATTAAAGGTTGAAATTAATCAAGTCGTCCTAGACAACTTCAAAAACCTAATAGTTTAGAAGCAATTTTAATTTATTTTCTTTTCAGCTTTTCAATACTTTCATGTTTTCCTCTTGAAATCAATTTTGAATCAAGAATTTATTTATATTATTCAATTACTTCATTTTATGTTCTTTTGCATTGTTTTATTTCTTTATTCAAATAAAAAGATTTACTACTTCATTCCCCATTCTATATTCAATCCACAATTATTCAAATCTCTTTTCTTCTCAGAATCAATCATGTTTCTCACATGGTTTATTCAATTGGAGTTGAGATTATGACTAACATGAGTGGCTAAATCCCTTAGATGATATTAACGAGTGGATGTGGATGTGATTAACGGAGGATTTAGGGTTTCCCAAGAGGATTAGTTGATATAAATTATGTGTTTTTAAACTGTTAGGCTTGACAACCATAATAAAGTTATCATAGGCTAAACGAGGTTGAGAGATAAGTTAAATTGAGTAAATCATAATTTATCCTGGTTGAGGAAGCGAGGTCAGGAAATAAGCGAGTATCAACCATTCGCGTAAGCTAATTAGAGGTCGAGAGGTAATAATTGGTTAATCGATGGCTAATCCACCCTAAAACCTTAACCCAAAATTAGTTACAAACCCTAAAGCGAGTTAATCTTCTTGATTAATTTATCAATTTATTTTGTTTTCTTATTTTTCTTTATTTATTTCTTTTTGTTATTTATTTGTTTTTATTCCCTTAATCTATTCTACGGTTCACTATAATATAGGAAATAATTAAATCTAATTAGACTTATTATTGTCCTCTCTTGGATATGATCCTCAGAATAGTCCTAAGTATTTCGTTGTACAAGCTATATTACAATTTGACTCGTGCACCTACGAACACCGCCATTCTTAATTCCTTATATTTATTTGTATTATTTAACTATAAACGGTAACACATTTATAGGCGGTCGACCTCTAATTAATTAATCGACAGGTTGATACTCATTTATCTCCCGACCTCAGTTTCTTAACCAGGATAAAATATGATATACTCGGTTTGACTCATCTCCCGACCTCGTCTAGCCTATGATAACTTTCTAAGATTGTCAATCCTAGTGGTTTAAGCACACGTAATTTATAACAACTGATCCCTCTCAAGGAACCGTAAGTCCTCCATTAATCACATCCTCATCCACTCGTTAATCTCCCCTAAAGGATTTATGCACCCATGTTATTCATAATCTCAACTCCAATTGAATAAACCATGTGAAGAACACGGTTGATTTAGAAGAGAAAAGAGATTTGAATAATCGTGGATTGAATATCGAATGAAGAACAAAGTAGCAAATTGATTGATTGGAATAAATAATTAAATTGAATGCAAAATAAAATAAACTGATATAATTTAATAATATAAATAAACTCTTAGATCAAAATTGATTCCAACAGGAAAAAAAAGTTATCAAAAGCCGAAAGAAAAATAATATAATCCTACTCCTAAACTACTAGGGTTTTTGAAGGCATATAGGACGACTTAGTTACATCAAACCCCTAATGTCTTATTTATAGAAGTGTTGGCAGCCTAAATTAAGTCTTCGACACATCCTATGTCTTAGTATAAATTTGATTACGTGGACAAATATAACCTCAAAATACTTGGGCAGTACTTCGAACTGTGTCAAGCGTGACACGACACACAATTTCTACCTTGTGTCATTCATTTTGTGCTTTGACGTCCCGAGAAGCTTGTGCATCACTCGTCATTTTCTTACACGTCAATTGGGCTTTATTTCTTCATCATACACAATCAATTAAACATATTAGCATAAACTAAGGCCTGTGTCGGCCTATTGGGTCACAACACTTACAAAATGTGTTAAAAAAACACTTATTTTTATTAATATTTAATTGTAAGTCCTAATTACCTAAAACGAAATATAAAACCCTAAATTTCCTAGAAAACAAGCTCCTTAAGTGCGAAAAATTACCAGAATTAACTACTACAATTGACGGCGGGTCAGACTCCTTTAAATGCTTCGTGTACCTATATTCTTAACCATGTGAGAAGTTTGGGAATTTTTTCGAATCCACCACCTATACGCCCTCCCTTGTTAGTTGAGAGCTAATTCAAGGTACAGATGTAGTTTTCATGATGATAAGGGGCATAAAATAGAATATTGTTTTTCTTTGAAGAATGTCATAAAAGAAGCCGTTAGAAATGGTGAACTAAGAATTTTGTAGCACAGAAGGCTTCGCCATCAGGGTAGAGTACGCAAATGGATGATAAAGAAAGTAGAAGGTTAGAGGCACGATACATGTCATAGTTGGCACATATGAAGAATGGGTGACGTGTAACCCAAAGAGGAAGGTGTATCTCAGAAGTGTGATGTCTATTAGTTCGCCTAAAAGATTATGTCAGCAAGAGAAATAGAGGGTGGAATTTAAAAAGAAAGACGAGGATTCAGTGTGTGATGAGGAAAGAAATGACCCTATGGTGGTGACAACAACTATTGTTGGATTAAAGGTTAAGAGGATTCTGGTTGATAGTGGAAGTGTTGTAGAAGTCTTAACTTGGGAATCGTATAAAAAAATGGGGTTGAAAGAGAAAGCTTTCAAAAAGCCATGCCTTTTATATAACTTCGTTAATCATCCAGTTGAAGTAAAAAGGTGTATCACTCTACCTGTTACTCTTGGGGATGGTGAGCACACTATAACATAATATGTTCATTTTTTTGTAGTAGACCATTTTATGGCTTACAATGCCATTTTTAGGTGCCCTATTATGCGAATGGCTAGAATGATGATTACTACTTTTTGCATGAAAATCAAATTTCTTACCAAAACGAGGGTGGGATTCATGAAATCTGATCAGCGGTGAACCAGACAATGTCATATGTTGTCGGTTAAACAAACTCGTTACAAAGAGCAACAAGGTCAGAGTTCATAGTAGATAGAGGTGGCCAGTCAGGTTTTAGGATTGGACAACTGTATTTCAAAAGCGAAGAAAGAGTTTGCAAGCCAAATGCAGTAGAGGTAACAAAAACTCTTCAATTATTTTATGATGACACAGAGAAGTTTACGAAGATTTCATCAGAATTAATGTAAGAGGACAAGAAGGACTTAATGCAGTGCTTAAGAGAAAATTCAGATATTTATGCATTGCCAGTAGTAGGCATACTTGGTGTGGACCCATAGGTGATTGTACATCAGTTGTGTAGACACCCATTTTTGTCCGAGCCCGATTGGAGGCCCATTTAATTTTTTGTTCTCTCTTGGACCGGTCAAAGCCTGCCCGATTTTGGTCAATTTGAGACATTTGTTTTTTTTGCTTTCCTTTTTGGGCCTGTCAAGGGCCCAAATTATTATTATCATCACTACTACTATTATTATTAAATATTATTATTATTATCATTTTTTAAAATAAATAAGATTAAAAAACAATATATATACATGAAATGAAATGAAAGAAGAAAAAAAAATAACAACAAGCATTCTAGTTTCTTTTTTTTTCTTTTCCTTTTTCTTTTTTGCTACATATCTTGAGGGATCAGATATGGGCTCTGTTGAAAGGGACATCACCGAAATGTCGGTCTTCCACCCCCTAAGAGCCCCAAAAATCCCCTTTTTTCCTTTTCCTTTTCTAAAATAAATGTTTTTTTTTTAAAAGGCTTGATATTGGGAAAAGTTTTGATTTTTTTTAAAAAGAAAGTTTAGATTTTTATTTTAAAAATCTATTTTTAGTAATATTAAAGGAAAAGTTTAAATTCTTAAAACAAAGGTTTGATCTTTTTTAACTATTTCAAAATAAAGTTTTGATTTTTAAGAAAAATAGTGAATTTTTTTAAAAAAGAGAAAGTTTAGATTTTTAAAATAAAAATCTATTTTTTAGTCATTTTAAAGAAAAAGTTTAAATTTTTTAAAACAAAGTTTTGATCTTTTTCAACTATTTCAAAATAAAGTTTTAATTTTTAAGAAAATTAGCGACTTTAAAAAAAACTTGATTTTGCAAAAATAAAATAAAACCCCGGCCACTGTACACGGCGGCTCCACCCCTAGAAGGCCGAAGAGCCGTTAGGCTTTCCAATGGTAGAGCCATGGCCAACATAGAAGGAGGAAGAGAAAGAGGAAGAGGTTTTTTTTTTTTTAATGAGGTTAAAATGAAAGGATAAATATTTTGTTTTTATTTATAGGTGCCAAAAATAGGTAATTTATTCCCACCCCCTTACTTTTTAAATTTACAAAAAATATTCCATTTTTTTGCAGCACCGCCTTCACTCTCTGCCCTATTTACACCTGTAACCCTTTTGTTTATTCACACCTTTGATTTAATCCGAAATTTATAAATTAAAAGCAAATTAATTGCTATATCAGTCCTCTATCTTCCACTTTTTTTTTATCTTTTAGTCCAAAATCAAGTTATGCTATTTTATTTTCATTTTTAATAAACTATTTACACTTATATCTTCCCTTTAATTTGCATTTATACATTATATATTTAATGTCAATTATACACTTTATTTTAATGTTTTATATTTATTCACACTTGTATAATTTTATTTATTTTCATTTCGTCTTTATTTATTTTCATGTCTATTTATATTTATGTTTTTTTTTTTACACATTCCCCTTACATACATTTTAATATTATTTATTTATGTTACTTTGATACTTTTATTGTATTATGAATAAGGTGTATTATTTTTATTATTATCATCATCATGTCAAGGTCTTATTTATTTTATTTATTTAAGTTTTCTTTTTATTATTGTCATTTTAAAAAGTTTTAACTTTTCATTAACTTTAGCCAATTAATTAATTTTCCTATTTTATTACCACTCGTTTTAAAAGTGTGCATCCTATAATTGTTGACATGAAGTTAGTTAAGTAGGTGTTATATTTTAATAAAACCATAAGGTTTTTACATTTGAATTTAGGTTAGTCTTTAAGATCTTATCTATCATTTACCCTAGAAAAAATATAAATAACATGTAAGATATTTTTTTAGGGTTTTAAACTAATTTTAAATATCGTATAGGATTCCTCTTTAGAATCCTAAATTAATATGTAAACATTCTTTAGGACTTTATTCAAGATTAAGCTAAAGATTTTTGTAGATGAATTGTAAATCATGTGTAGGTCTTTTTAAGTATTTTATTTTAGAAACTTTTTAAGAAAGCTAATAAATGTTATTTAAGATATATATATATTTTTTAGGATTTTGACGAATTTAAACCTTAGATTAAGAATTTTAAAGTAAGATAAATCACAAACCTGGCATAGGATACTTTCGTAAGATCTTGATAGGTTCAACATTATTAATTAAATCTTTTAAATAATAATAATAATAATAAAAGACCAAATAAGTTGTAGATGAATTTTAATATCACTCTTAATTCATTGGTAATTTCTAGTTCTTTTTAGAATTCTAAGATAGAATTAATTTTAGGAATTGAAGGTATTTTACTAGAATTATTTAAGTATCTTTTAGGGTTCCCGTTAAAAGTAAAAATCTCTAATTTAGGTTTCAAATTAGATAAGTTTGATGAACACATTTTAATTGAGTTACAAGTAAACCGAAGACATTTTCTTTAAAGTTTTTATTTAAGATTTCCATAAGATTTTAGCCTAGATTAAGACATTAATATGCTTAAATAAGAAAAAACCTAGCTCTTAAGACCTCGTAGGACTATCCCCGGATAGGCATTGTGGGGGTGCTATAACCTTCACCACACGTAACCGTACTCCCGAACCCGAAATTTGGTGATGAGATCGAGTCTAGACTTTTAGGATTTTTCGTAGTATTAATTCTAGACTTTTAGAAGATAGGTGGCTAACCAACCTAGCCCTAATTGGTTAGTGGTGTCTCTACGTTAATTTAAGCCCTCAGTGTCAAGCTTTGCTTACTAGGCCCCCGTACCCTTATGTAGGCAACGTTACGACAACTTGAGACATTAGTAAGTCGACTTACTTAAGTTTGAGAGTTAGGTTTTTTAGTATTTGTGTTTATTAGATTTATTTATTCGTGCATTAATTTATTTAATTGTCTAATGTTGTTTTAAATTGTTGAATATGTGTTAAATATCTATTTATTTGATCATTTCATTTACTTATCCTATTTTGTATAAATTTCAATACATTTGATTATTCTTTTATCGATGAAATTAATTAATGTGTATGTCGACTCTACCATAGTGGGGCGGCTATAATTGTCATTCATATTACATCTTGGTTTCAATCCTACGCCCGAAAATAAAGTGAAAGAGAGTGAGGGAATGTGAGGGAAGTTTATTTTAGAAGCTTTTAATAAATCAGAATAATAATAAAATTAAATAAAAGATAAAATTTAAAGAGACATCAATATCAAAAATAATTTCTCACTTGCACATAATGGGATTCAAAGTCAAGACCACGTAGTAAACAAATGCTTAACTATTGAACCGGCAAGCTCATTCTTTTCCCTAAATCGCAAAGAAAATTGTAAAAGCCTATCCAAAACCACTAACTCATCCTACAAACCTTAATTCTTCTAACCCCAATTTTGGGGTGTTATAGCTACACACCAACTCCGTCCAACCAATCACACAAATTAAGACTACAAGAGTCTATCCATCCAATCACTTCGGGTTGTGGTGGTATGCCACTCATATAAGGTGCAGTTGAGCTGCCAAATAGATATTGCAATTTAACCGTCAAAATCGCAGTAATACTACCAGAATACACTTCCTCCATCATATATCAAACCCACCCTGATGCACATGCATAAATAAACTAACACATATATCTCATAAACAGATGCCATGCATGCTTTTCATACGTAATCATGCTTTAGAAGTTATTAGAACATAGAACATACATGTATTTTTCACATACCTTACCTATATCACATACAGACACATATCCACATATATCACATTTCAAGTCTTATTTAAGCCAAATGGACTCCAGGGAAGGTCTAATTACGAATTTTGGAGTCAAACGGGCCTAGGTGAAAATTTTCAAAAAATGGGTCCACACAGGCTACCACATGGCCGACCACACGGCTGTGTGACCCACACGGCCTGGCACACGATCGTGTGACATCAATAGAATGCCTTTCGACTTTACGTCATTCTCTGTTTTTTGGATTTTTCGTTACACACCTTACTGATTTCTAAAGCAATCCCACCAATGAGAAATCCAGTATCTAAAACATCGTTCACTTAACGAATTAGCCTACAGAATAGAATCGACTAAGAGGATATGGTCCTTGATTTTCCTAAAATACTAATCAAACCAAAATTCGATTAACTCAAACAGCCACAACAGCCCCAAATTGGCATTAAAACAATTACCCTAGAACAAAACAGCACCCTCACAAGTCTTAAATTTGCCAGAGGATTAATCGCCTCGTGATCTCTATCTAGAAAACCCACACAATCAAAGATATGAAACACAACTACACATAAATCCCCAATTAACAAAAGGTAACAAAATCCTCGAAAATTGAAAAGATTAAATGACACTTATGTAAGAATCAAGATGTAAACAACACAATCACAACACCCACTACTGAATTTTGAATAGCTCAATAAAAAACGATCAAGAAGAAAAAAAAAGAGTGGAAAAGAAAAAGAAAGAAGAATAAAAAAGAAAAATTAGAAAACCTTACTAGACTAACGTGACACAACAAAAGAGAGAGAGTGTGTATGGGGGGATAGAAGTGGGTAATGTGAAACAAGTGGGAGAAAAATAGGGAAACAAATATTTTAATTATTTAAAAAAATTTTACCCATTACCCCTACTAAATTTGATTAGTTATCATATTAGATTTTTCCCCATAGCTTAAAAGCCAAAAATAATTTTCACTTTGCACACACAGAGATTCAAACACAAGACCTAGGATAAACTAAAGCCTTACCACCAATAGGCTCATTCTTATCATTAGTTGAGCGAAAATAACATATAAGCCAAATGTTCAAAGATAGAGGTTGGAACAAAAATAACAAATTCAAGAGAAAAGATTAGAACCCAAAACTTCTCACACACAAGCACAACACTTAACCACTAAACAAATCACTTCACTTTATAAAATTTTCACAAATTAAATTCAAAAGTCAGACGTAACCCCTCTTGGTTTCACTAACCCGATTTTCTACTAACCCAGTTTTTGAGATGTGACATAATTTTTTAAAAATACTAAAAACTTAAATGAAAATCAATCAACTTTTATTGATCAATAATAGATTAACGACCTATCAACACTCAGAGAACACCATTCAATAGTCAATCTATGCTTAATCAATCCCAATCTACATTAGTCAGTGATGGAGAACGATGATCAATAGTATATTTTCTAAAATATTTAACCTATTCTTTATTTTTTTTGCAATATATATTTTTAATTTCAATGAACATGAACATCAATTGTCGCGTTTTAAATGGTTGGAGGTGCAATGTCACACATTCTAATAAGCATCATATGTCCATATGTTTTTTTAATGCAGTTACAAAAATTAGATTGAATTGGATAACAGAAGAATAGTGTTGATGCAATTATAAGGAGTGCCTAGAGTAGTGCTAAACAAAATCCTTGGGTTGTGAATTGTGATCTTTGCTGATAATTTGGACATACGCAAGCCTATCTATTATATTTAAACTTGTTATAGGAACATATCTTGAAAATTGATTTAGATTGTTTCAAGAAAATCGACTTCCTATTTTAAGGAGATTGGATTGGGTCGGGTAACTTTATCACATATCCTAAAGATTTGAAGGCTTATCCTATTTTAAATTGATTATCTTGATACTTTGATGAAAAGATTGATTATAATTGATCTAATATGTTAGCAAATCGAAAGTAGTTTAAAAACTTAAGATTGGTATAGGTTTTGTACTGAAAATTTTAGCACTTATATGTTCAGTGGGAACTTGTAATTGAAAGTGCATTAAAAATGAAAACAAGTGAATTACTTGGATTTCAACTTATATTTTCATGGGAAAATTTAGAGGAGAGAGATCAAGATTTTAGGTGTAGAAGTGAGGTTGCTAGTGTAGTGAGTGTTAGAACTTATAATCACTTATTGTTTGATGTGTTAAAGATAGTGAATTATCTCTTTGGGTAAGGTCTTAGAAACGTAGGAAAATCGAATTGTAGAATCATATTGTTGTGTTCGTCCTTATTCTTCATTAGTGCCTGAAGTAATTGACACTAGTTAATTATCTTGCAAATATAGTTATCAGTTATTTAAAATAATATGTGAGCCAAAGTGAGATAATAATAAAAATTGATACCAAAGTAAGAAAACGAAAATAATTTGTGAGCCAAAACCATGAGTTGAGGAAAAATATCTACTTCAGAGGTCGAATGCTTATTTAAACCAAAAATAAAGTTATATTTAAGCTTTAATCCTCTCGATTAAACCCCCTAGAAAATAAGGCACTTTTTAAAGATTGTAAAAAGAGATTTCCCGACAAACATAGCATATCGACATAATCTCTCTACTATTCCTGTCGAGAGAGAAATGAAATAAATTAAAATTCCCAATTAGTAGTTTTTAATTAATAATTAATTGTATAAAAAGTAATTAATAAATTGTGCTCAAAATAAATATTTTATGGCATAGACGATTAATGTATGTTTTCTTCCTAATTTTATTTACTAATAATCAGATTTTTTTTCATGCAATGTAGGGATTATTTGTGTGTATTAATTAAAATATATTATATTAAAATTTTAAAAATTGGTACAAATTTATAATATTTTATAAAATATTATTATTAAAAAATAAAATTAATATAAGTATTTAATTTTTATAATGATAATAATTTAAATTATAATTAATATAAATTAAAAATAAAATAAAAATATTTAAAATAAATTTGAACGATTTGATATTACTCACTTATAATTTCAGCTTTAGTTTTAAAAAAGAAATCGAACCTATAAAAATATTTGACTGCAAGAATATGAATATTAAGACAATGGAATTGTTGATAATCAAGGCAATGAATTTTTTTTTTTTATCGAAAAAGGCAATGAATTTTTTCACCAAAATCAGCTATTAATAAGCATTCACACCCATAAACAATAAGCAAGTGTTAAAAAAAAAAAAAACATTTACTTGTGAAAAAGGTATTACCCAATTAGGCAAATATTCATTTTTGAGCATATTTAATTAATTAATATAATACTTTGAAAAAAATTTCACTACAAAGCATAATCATTTGTATAATCATAGTAAACATTATATATATCCATATTCTTATTCAAACTGAAATTTAGTGGTTGGTTAAGTTAATTTTAAGTATTTAAATGTAAAATTAAATTATTATTCAATTTGTAACTTTGAACAATACGTATACGTGACAATTTATTAGTGTGACAAATGACAACTTTTAAACTTATTAGTGTGACAAATGACAACTTTTAAACTATATCACATTAAATTATTTTTTAAATTATAATTTTATATTATTTTAGTAAATTTTAATTGAGATCTACTATTAATGTTTTAATGAATTGGTGTTAGATTTAATAATAAAATTGTATTCATGGTACACATTAAATTTGAAATTGATTTAAAATGTTGTTTTTGCATTATATATTTAACTTTTAAAATTTTTTACATAGAATAAATAATTAAATATTCTAATTACTCAAATTCAAAATCATGAAAACTCAAAGAAAAATGAAAATAAAAGAAAATAATTTACAATTGCATTATTGTGAATGAATGACTTTTGAGTATAACCATAATGTAATATTTACTTTTTTTAATTTTGAATTTTGAAATTTGAAAATTTCTTTTAATTTAAATTTATGTGATAATGTAATATTGTATAAGAGTGAGACATTATTATAGAAATAAAAATTAAGAAAATTTATTAAATTTCAATATTAATGTGGACAAAAAATTTAAAAACCTAAATTCAGGAGCTAAATCTTAGCTTATGTCAAAAATAATGCAACTATTATTTTGACAAAGTGGGAAAAAAAAACAAAGGAGGTGGGTTTGGTTGGGTTTGTTTTACTTTGGCAAAAAAGATTGTGCCTTTGACAATTTATCTTCCACTTCCAAGAGACCTTTTTGAATTCTCAAAAAAGGTGTTCTATCATATGAAAAATTTTAATTTCAAAATACGCATTTAAATTTATATCTTTTTTATTATTACAATGATAACGATGTTCATCTAAATTTATATAACTTTATTTTGAAAATATATTTTATCATACAAAATACTATCAAATTGGCATATTAAAATTTGTATATATTTTTTTTATTAAAATTGAAAATAATATACTTCAACATGAGCTTAAAACCTCAGCCAATAGTCTGACTTTTAAACAGATATGCATTAGAATTCTTCATTGTATTAATTAAAAAGGAAGAAAAATCTAATTCTAAATACATTTACTGACAGGGTAATCAAATTCTAAAAAAAAAAAACCATGCTTGACAATCTAGAAAAGTTAAAAGCATGAAAATTTTGAAAAAAAATATATATATTAAAAAAATCTGAATCTAAGACTAAAGCCTAAAATTGGTGGATGAATTTCATTATCAATGGAAAATGGTGGATCTTAATTTCAAGCAATTTTCAAGATTTGGTGTCATTTTCATTACACTTCATGGGACAAAGAAATCCTTGTTTCATGCCACAATCTCCGTTTTCATTTATCCTATGCTTCTGTCTCTATGACACATCAAATTATGTAAATGAAATTGCCTTTTCTATTTTTAAAAACAAACTCAACTCTGCTATTATATGTTTCATTTATGTGATATAAAAAATTTAACCTAAGTTATTAAAATATTAAAAATTTTATCATGTTTAAAAATAGCATACAATAAATAATTAAATATATTGTTTGAAATTAATTAATAATAACAAATACAAATAAAATATTTAGAATATTGAAAAGAAAAAAAAATGGACTAAATTGTTGGTAAAATAAAATATAAACACATAAATACATTAGATTAATACTACTAAATGAGTCGATTGTTCGTCATTGTATTGCCATCAATCTTGAGTTAGCGTCGAGTTAACTTGTAACACCAACTCAATCAACAACATTTTATAAATATACAATTGATGGTGATAATAAATTGTGCATGTTAAAATAAAATTAGATGAAAATATTAAAATAAAATTTTGGTTGAATGATAAATTTAAAATTTTAATAATCTAATTAGTGTGAGTTCAAATCTAACTACATGTATATTGTTAAGATAAAAGGATTAAAGTAAATTCAAATAATATAAGAAGAATATTTTCATAATTTCCATAATTAATTTTGTATTAACACCAAGTCCAAATAGTATACCCACTTTTTTTATGTTTAGAAAAAAGAGATAGTATACATATATTTGGATTTTATAATTCGTTAAATATCACCTCAATTCATAAAATAATTGACTTAAGTTTGAAATTCGGTATCTCTTTTTTTTTGGGGGGACAAAATATAGACGTTATTCTCTTTGGTTGAACAAAACAAGCATTAGGAACCAAAATTTGGATCCTGTACCAATCCATACTGTCGGCATACTAAAATATGTTGTTCGTCTTTCTATTTTTACAAATTTTGATATTTAGTTTCTATATTTAAAAAAATTTTAAAATTATGCATTTTTATCTCTTTAATTAAAAATTCTTAATCTAATAATTATTATTGTTGGTAGTTTTTGTTAAAATTTATCATTTTAACATGCTTTTTCCCCGTTAATCATATACACTATTTTTAATTTTTTTTTTAAAAAGTATCTAAAAGCTTTCTATTTATTTTTGAATTTTTGAATTTTATTATTTAAAATTATGTCTTTTGAATTAGTAATATTTTATATTTTATATTTTATATTTTATAAAAATAAAATTTTTATATTTTCAAAATGAATTTTTATTATTTTTTAAAATTATTTTACTTAAATAATATTATGACATGCTTATATGTTGCTTTGTGCAATGAGCTACTCTATTATTGGACCACATAACCATTGACTAATGGCATTAGTTAGAGATACTGAAAGTGTAAGATGATATAATTTAGGTATCACTTTTGACTTAAAAAAAAATTTGAGTACTTTGTGATAGAAAATTATCAAATCTTAAGTGTTTGGAGAAGAAGAAAAGTAAAAGGTGAATATTAGAACTTGTTATTGTTTGTTAATAAGCTCTAGAGAGCAATAATTCTTCGATTGAAGATAAATACAATCTTTACATTCATTCTTGAGGAGGCTAAAATACTAATACCAAAAACCCTTCTTCTTTAAACCCATTACCATGATTACTTAACATGAAGTTCATGAAGTCTAACATGGTATTAGAGCCATTTTGAGTCTTATAGCAAGAAAATTTGAGCATTTGATTTTTGTTTATTGTTTGGTAATTTGTTATGCCTTAGTTCATGTTATTCTTGATGTGTCCTCAAGTTTTTTTCATGATTTAATTTCATTGACTAGTTTTCTCTTAGGTAAATACGATTCTTGGATCATCTTTTTATATCTAGTAAGATTCATTATTTTATATTTTGTTATTTGTTCACTAGTTCATGAAATTACTGGATTTGTTTATTATATTCAGAATTTCTACTCAATAACTCTTTGTTCTGGTCGATCTGTAACTTTCTTGATGATATTTTTTTCAACTTTACAAATTTAAAATCAGTTTTGGTATTTGAATTTTCATTCTTTTCGATTTTTTAGTTGTGTTATTCTAGGTGGTTTGAGATTATATCAATTGTGGTTTAGGTATTGAATCGTTGAAATTAAGCTACTCTAATTATGCTGCTGATTTGAGTTGATAAGACTTCGATCTTATCTTAAACTACTATTACGATAAGGTCATAAGCCAGTTTTCTTCACCTTCTCATTATTTTGCTTCATTGGGATTGTGATTTATTCTTAAGATATTATTTTCATTACTCTTGAGCACTTCAATTGCTTGATAGTTTGGTTTCTTTAATTTGCACACTTTATTTTTAATGATTGCAATTGTTGTTACAATTGAAAATATGTTGGTCTATCATTCATATGATTGCTTATAATTTTCTTGAGTGACTATTCATTCTTAGAGATAGTTGTTGCTCTCAATTTTAAGTTCATTCTCTAAGTTAGTTCTTGGTTTGCTCTACATCTTATGTTGGTTAGTTTCAACTAGTGACTACTATTTGACTTTTATTATTGATTGCATTTAACATGGTGTCTTTATCATATACTAAATCGAATGGTAATTCCATAGATTGATTGTCTGAACTAGTCTTGAGTTGATATGTGTTGCAATCTAGTTTAGTACAAGATGTGATTTAGTGTGCTTACCATCTACTTGACAATATTTTCATTTAAATAGTTCTAGAGATTTTTAAGGGTATCATGATGCAAGCACAAAGACTTAATCGTAGGCCCATGAATGTGATAGGCTTAGTTTTCCTTAAGGCCCAATTACTCTCCCCAAGTCCAAGCAACTCAGAGCCTAGCTAAATATGTTAGTTCAAAAATTTGTGACAAGCGACCTTCAAGGAAGTGGATTTAAAGAATTAAGCATTCAAGACTTGGTTTTGTGGAAAAGTAAGCCCAATGATACAATCCTTGGAGTTGGATCTAATTAGAAGGTTTTGATGAGCCTAAATGAGTAAAGGTTTGATGGACAAGGCATCCCACATGCCATATTGAAAGATTAGCTCATTTAAAGTTTATTTGATCTACTTAGGACTTAGTTAAATGTTATGTTTCACCTTGATTGCCAATTCAACCCATTTAATATTAGTTTCATCTTGTTTGAACTTATTGTGTGTTAATAGCTTTGTAAATTTAGTCCATTACTAAAGCTCATAAGAAATGGTCAAATCTAATAAGTTTTTACTTAGTATTTTCTTTGTTTTGAGTAAGTATAAAGTACAAATCAATAAGGCTGGCCACATTGTGACACCTCTTACCCGTATTCGACGCCGGAATAGGGTACGAGGCATTACCAGACTTATTACACAAACAATCATAAAATTCTGACCCATAAATTTTTGTCCAAATTAAAACCATTCACATTCAATCATAAAGTCCCTAGCACAAGCCTAAGATGCCCAAAACATGCATTGGAAGTGGTCCGGGACTAAACCAAGAACTTTAGAAATTTTTACAAAACTTAAAAAATTTTGCCCTAAACAAGGGTCACACGCCCGCGTGGGCAAGTCATGTGGTCACACACGCCCGTGTCCCTAACCCGTGTAACTCTCTGTTTTGCAATGCATGAACAAATTGATGTCACACGGCCAAGTCACATGCCCGTGTGCTAGGCTGTGTGGATAATTAAATTTTCACAAAATAAGTGCAGACTTCACACGCCCAGGACACACGCCTGTGCCTCTGCTCGTATGCTCAATTCTGAGTATTCTGTTTCTCAAAAATTTAGGTGCAGAGGACACACGGCTAGAACACATGCCCATAGGGCAGACCGTGTGTCACACATAACCTAGACACACGCCTGTGTGTCTATCCGTGTGGACAAAATAAAGGCTATTTGCCAAGCCATTTGCCACCCTTATTAGCACAAACACTTATACCAATTCAATAGCACAAATCCATGGCACACTTAGGCAACCAAAACATCCATAATTATGACCAACACATGCCTAAACATTATCAACATATATCCTACTTACAACATTTATTATGCCCTAACTCAATCATGCCAATTTCACATTCATCAAGCTTCAATCAACTACTTTCAAGATACCTATTTGTAGACAAATTCATCATCTCATCAATAGATCACTTTACCAAACATTTCACATTCAAACCTTACACCACATTTTTATCAATCACCAAGCATACCATGACCATATCAACAAAGACATTGGCACATATATGAATATACTTAGGCTTACAACCATGTTAATCAAAACAAGCCAATTTACATGACCAAATATCAAAACAAACCTTTGACAATTACAAGCTAATAAATTTGGCAAAATCAAATGACACATATAACAAAATAACCAAGTCCCTATACATGCCATACTTTCAAAATACTAAGATCATCAACACCCAAAAATGAGAGTTTGATAGTGTGATTCGAATATCCGACGATCTCTGATTCCGAGCTAGCTTGGCAATACTATAAAACCATGGAAAATAAATAGAGTAAGCTATATAGCTTAGTAAGCTCGTATGCAAGAAATAAGCAATCTTACTATGCATATAACATTCAAATATTATAACATAATTAAATGTAACTTTACCATAGCCTCATGATCATAGTTCATTTCACCACAACTTACCTCGTATGCATCATTTCACGAATTTAAGAATCATAAGTTTTAAGCACATACCTGTAGCATCTCGTAATGATTTTATACATATTATCATCTTTGACATACCCGTGAACCACTCGGAATAAAAATGTCGAATACTCGGGAAATTTGCACACTAAGTGCCACATATGTAGCCAAAGCTACCTAATTCTCATATCACATAGTTGCTCGCTCTCAAGCTATCAACGGGCATGTTCACCCAAGCTGTTAGTTAAGACGTAGTTACGCGGTGCTGCTCACACAAGCTGTCAAGTATTAGCAACATATACCGGTATACTCAGCCACCAGTAGGACGTACAAGACCAACACCCGGATCACATAATCACATAACATATAATGACCCTAGTGACATGTCACTTGTATCCTACCCTATTCCTAAAGATCAAACGGGATTTCTTGCTTGTCGATTTGTCATCGAACTCGTTCGTAGTGTTATACTCATTCACATAATCAAACATACAATTCATGCAATATTAGACCATTTAAGTACAATTATTCTAAAGCTTATTTTTAACATACGAACTTACCTCGGTGCAAAATGACTAATAGTTCGATTTAGTCTGCAACTTTGTTATTTCCCTAGTCTAGGCCAGAACCTCGTCTTTCTTGATCTATAATACCACATTTAACTCATTCAATCATCACATTATTCAATTTAATCCCAAAAACACCTTATGGCAAAAATTACATTTTTGCCCTTAACTTTTTAACTTTTTACATTTTTGTCCCTAGGCTCGTAAAACAATTTTCATTCGATTTCTTCATTACTCAAGCCTAGCCAAATATTATAGTACTCATATCAACCCACATTCTTCATTTATTCACATTTTTACACACATTTTACAACTTTTACAAATAGGTCCCTATTTGACATTTTCATCAAAAATCACATGGTAAATGTTGTTTACCTAACATCAAACATACATTTTCTACCATTAGACATCAAAATACACAAATATTCAACATGATTAAAATTTTGTACTTTTATTTTCTTTCAAATTAGTCCTTGAAATAGCTAGATTAGGTTGAGACAACTTTAAAAACATAAAAATCATTAAAAACCGGACAAAGACGGACTTACAATCGAGCTTGGAAGCTTGGACAAAACCCTAGCTATGGAGACTCTTCAATTTTCGGCACAAGGAGGATGAAATTGAGAATATGACATCTTTTATTTGTTTTATTTTGTGTTTATTAGTCAAATGACCAAAATGCACTTAATACCAAACTTTGAAATTTCACCTAGCCATGTCCATTTTTGTCCAACTTAAAGTATAATGATCTAATTACCATTTAAGGACCTTCATTTTAAAATTTCATAGCAACTAGACACCTCTGGATTCTAGAACACATATTTTGCACCTATTGCAATTTAGTCCTATTAGTCAAATTGGGCACTCTATCGATTAAATTTCTTAACGAAGTTTTCACACAATCATTCAATCATACTATAGAAATTAAAGAAATAATAAAATAAATATTTCTACTTCGGATTCATGGTCTCGAAACTACTGTTTCGATTTGACCCTAAAATGAGATGTTACACACATTCTTTAGGAGCTCAAATTTATTGAGTATTGTTCCTTGAGTGTTTTTTTAAGAAAGCCTGCCACTTTTTTTGTAAACAATTTTTGGCTAGATATTTTTCAATTCAATTAAACACTCTTAAGATTTTTTTTTTCTTGCAAGAAATCTCTTCTTGCGAATTTTAGAAGAGATCTCAACACAATAGCCTTTGACATTGTTAGTGGGAATTCTTCAATGTTTGATTTGTCAAGCATCTTTCTTGGAGGATCAGACTTGTTGGAAAAATTCAATTAAAAATTATTTTTTTTGCACAATGAAAAAGATAAAAAAAAATACTAAAATCAAACAATTGTGTTATTTGTAACAATAAACCTGAACCAAATTAATACATGTGCTTTGAGTTAGGTGGGTTGTTCTCTTTATGGCTTTTGACCAAAACAATCTTCTCCACTATTCTCTAACTTTGGTCTGCTTGGAGTGTGGGTTTTAACTTCACGAATCAATCACTCAGAATGAAAACTTTATTAATATTCAACATGAATATTAATTAATCTCAAAGGCTAGAAATTGAAAGACTAACTCTCAAATTTTAAGAATTATTTAGGAAAACAAATCAAACGTGATTTTAATATTGTA
The DNA here is from genome assembly GCA_025698465.1 of Gossypium longicalyx. Classification (NCBI taxonomy): domain Eukaryota; kingdom Viridiplantae; phylum Streptophyta; class Magnoliopsida; order Malvales; family Malvaceae; genus Gossypium; species Gossypium longicalyx. Next base: position 67,040,114 of record CM047004.1, on the reverse strand, counting down.
TCGGCACTTAAGAGTTGTATATATAATCTAGCCAGTTACCTTTATATAGAGAGAAAAATATAACAATTTCAATTTAAAAATGAGTAAATAAATAATATTAATTTACTGGAAAAATATACATAATTATCTAATGAAAATACCAAGGAGCAGAGGCAAGCCCTTATTGGGACTAGGATTGTCGTCCATTACTACTCAGATAGGCCGCCGGGTCTGTCTCATGTATTAGATGTTAATTATATGTGTTATTTGGTCTTTAAACCAACCCGTATAATTTTACTAACATAATAACCATTTTTCTATTTCCTGAAAATTAATTAAATTTAACTAATTGTTAATTAAATTATTTTCTTAACCCAATTCTGATTCTGTTAAAGTCATGACAAATTTATTATACTAGAATTTATGAGTAAATTAATTTAATTAACTTGTCCACTAAAACTGTGATGACTAATTAATTTAATTTTCACTTCGAAACCCAATTATTTAATTATAATAAAATAATTATAATTTGAATAAATTAATTTAATCTCTAAGTCATCTCTTGGATATTGTGAGAAAATGCATTCACTATGAATAGCGATACATGCGATCTATTTTTCTAATTCTTTATTTTCATTCATTCATCGCATCTATTCAATTGCAAACCATTCAAAGTCAAACCGAGATAGCGGAAGGATCAATTGATCATATATAATTAAGGCTCAAATAATTTGTAATTAAGTTTCGGCTCTTTTTCTATTAATTACAATTTTGTTTAGTCATGAAATCAGTACACTAAAGTACAATGACTAAGCTCTCCCTTATTATATACCATTACAAAAGTTATTTATCAGATGCTCGTCCAATGATCTTGTCATGTACGTGTTACCCTCATAGGGTATCCTTAATCTCTTTGGGTTAAATCTGTTTACCCAATATGATCCTACTTTATTTTATGGTATCCATTACATCTTCCTTCATGAAAAAGTCAATTACTAACAAATAGTAATTAAATCATTTGTTCTAGAAAAATGACCCGCAGCTATGTTACTTTTCTATCTATCATGTAATGTTGATAAGAGGATATCATTTACCCTTAATTGGGCTATGAATTCCACTATTGTAAGTAAATTTATGTCTTACAAAAGTCGTATACTCAACATACCAGCATTTGACTCTTTACCAATTGAACTCAGGCTTTCAATACATAAAAGTATACAAGTCATGCACATATAGTTCGTCACTTACTAGGGACTGAGATAAGCCACACTATGAACGTCACAAGTAAATAAATCTATAAACAGATCAATGATTTATTCTACTTAGGTCCTGTACGATGTATTGTCAATTCAAATAGTCACGTCTATGTCTTTATCTTTTGGGATTCATCCACTTTGATACTCAAGACATTTTATATCTGTAATTGGACTTAATAGATGGCATAATAGTATTTTAATCAACTTGTACAATTTTGATTAGACTATGGACCACTTATATTATCTACTAATATAAGTTGTCTTCTTACATTTTGATCCAACCACATAATGCAACTTAATATTAGTTAAACGTTAGATGATTATTGAGCTAATATTTACTTTCATTTTGCTTTGCATGTAAGAAACATTGAGGACATTTATACAAAATAAATTAATGTGATAGATTGAATTTTATTAAACCAATATGTTTGAAAAATTACAAGTACATTTGAAGATATTACTATACTAATGGAACTAAATCCCATCAAGATTATCATCTTTGGTTGATTTTATTAGAGCTAGTTCTTTAAGGGAGTCAATCGCATTCTATTTTCCATTCACTATCATTTCGTTATTGTTGGCTTGTGTTTTAATTTTCTTTGTCAATTGATCCTAGTTTCTAATTTCATTTCTTTGTTTATTTTTTTTATTTCCATATTTGCTTCTATTAGGATTAGCTAAGGCTTCGAGTAGATGGACTTATCTATATGTTACACGAGTTGGGTCAATTCAAGCGGGTTAAATGAGCCTTATTTCATCAATTGACCTTTATGGGACACTCTTTGCGCAATCGTCATGGGTTTTGATTTGTGGCCTGTGACACTAGTACTATCATTTTTTTGCCACAACACAAGTCCCTCAAGGGTTTTGTCACCCAAAGGTGCACTCAAAGATGACATATTTGTTGTGTTCACAATATTGGCACAACAAAGTTTAGAGAAATGAAAGTACCTTATTAGTTAACAAGTAGACTTATTTAAGGGCTAGGTTACTCACCATGATTGAAAGTTCATCCAAAAATTGAAAAGGTTTGAATAAAAATATTAGGCCTAAAAAGTGGCTTGGGCAAAAAAAGTTATGCCAGTTTAAAACATGGGCTCAACTCAGGCTCAAACATTAAAGTTCAAGCGCCAATCAATACGACCCGTTTTCTAAGTTTGTAATATATAATATTATGCAATTTATTGCACATAAAAATTAATTATATAGTAATATATATTACTATAATGTAAACATTAAAAAATGTTAAGTTACCTATACATAAAATTTTAATAAATGAAAATTAATTAAATATTAAATTAGAATAATATAGTTTATTTTAAAAAATTAAAAATATAGACGAGCCTAAAATGAGATTGGATTAGAAATTTACAAATATAGGTAGACTTGAGCAAAATTTTAGGATCATATTTAAGGTTGAATCATGCTTGGGAAAGTATAAAGTGGGTTAATATTATGCCTAATTCTGACTCAATCCATAAATACATCTATCAACAAGTCATGACATGAAAAGATCAACTAACATCTGAGTAACAAAGTGGACTCCTATATAAGCGAGCTTGGGTTTGAACTCATGAGACACTTTTTTGGGTGATAAAACCTTGAGGGGGCTTGTGAGGCTGCCTAAAAAGGATCATAACAACTTGTCTTCGTGATGTCAATGAAATTTGAGAACATTATAGCTAGGAGTGAACAAAATCCAATTCAATTCGAAAATTTATTAGATATTTAATTTTTAAATTAAATTCCTAAACTTTTTTGAGTTTTTAAGTAAACTCGAATAAAATGATTTTAGTTAATATTTGAAATGCATAAAGCAAACAATTCAAACAAATCAATAATTAACAATAATTTAATATTTTATCTCTTGTACACAATTTTGATCAAATCAATATTGAGAAAGTCACTCCTAATCCAATCAAGCTTTTTTGTTTCGTGGACTTGTAAATGGTAGCTTTGAACAGTTAGACTATTCATCTAACTAGTATAGCTTTTTTATCTTATTTTTGGGAAAATTATTAACTTTCTTATTGTTTTTTAATTACTTATTGATAGCTAGGAGTAGAGTTATGTGATGTTGTGATTTAGTGAAATTTTTAAGTGGATTCTAATGATTTTTGCTTCTTTATCAAATGAATTTTCACTTTTTTTGTTATTAGTGACTAAGGAATTTTAGCTAAATTAGGCTTATATGTCATTTTTTTTTAGCCTTTTAGGCTGCTTTTTAAATTGGGAAATTGGTCGATTTTGGAGAGAGTGTATGAAAGTGCATAGATTTTTTTTATATTTTAAGGTTAGGGTTAGAGTTTTTTTGTTAGGGTTAGGGTTTTAGGGTTTAAACTGTAAAAGTTTATAGGTAGGTGCAAATGGAAAACCATTGCATCTTATCGATAGAAGATAGGCTTGTGGATGATAAAGAAGTATTCCGATCCACATACATGTGTTGCAATAGGTGTGTGAGGCGATCACCCGATTTTCTCACAAAATGTGTCCTAACTAGGATTTTTGTTTTTCTTAAAAACATAACTTTAACTCATAATTTGTAAGTGTACCTCGCTAACATACCCTTCAAACATATCCTTCAAACAGTGGACGCAATAATATGTTGAGGGTCTACGGTACAAGTACATGACAATGAACTTAGCTGAATGCATCAATTCTATAATGAAGGGGACATGTCATTTGCCGATAATCTCGATTGTCAAGGAAACTTACTTTTGTGTGGTTGCCTTATTTCTAAAGCAGGAGACAACATATCCTAGGCATATTGCGAGCGAACACATTTGGTGCAAGGATATCATGAAAGAAATTAGACGAAATACAGTGAGAGCAAACACTATGTATGTAGTGTGTCACTCACGTCGAAATATGCAATTTTGGGTCACGGAGTATGGTAGGCCTGACCAGGACATGTCAGAGGCATCATATCGTGTCGAACTACTAGAAGGGACTTGCGATTGTGAGAGATTCTAGGCAATCAGAACCCTCAAGTTATCCCTCAGACCATCCTCAAAGCGGACGCACCTCTCATACTCAGACGCCATCATGCCTCGAGCGTAGTGGCTCAGCCTCAAAAACTCTGCCTCATACTTAGCCACAGATGTATCGTATTGCGTGAGATTCATGAACTCACGCCTACGAGCATCCACATAGCTCGCCCCCACATACTTACTCTAGAAGTTGGTCTTAAAGAAATCCCAGTTCAGACGATCAAACTGAGTACCCTCCTAAACTGTCAACCACCACTGATATGCCTCGTCGCTAAGCAAGGAGATTGTACCCTTAAATTTTTGCTCGGGAGTATAGTCCAAATTGTTCATGATCCTCTTGGTGACCTCCAACCAATACTCGACCATATTAGGGGCGACTCTAGTGACACCTCTAAACAATTCAGTATCATTGGACCGGAGCCATACAGTTACCGACCCTCGGCCCCCAACTCCAGAACGGGGTCCATCAACTCTCTCCAAAATCCTCAGCATGGCTTGGGATAGTGCGTCGTCCCCAGCCGAGCAATTTTGAGACCCAGTTTCAGTAGCAGGCAAAACTAGTTCTCACTCGTATCTAAGTTCAACATACTGCCCAGATAAGAAGACTCTGCTCGAGCCCCCTACAGCCTCTACCATGGCCACGAATACCACGTCTACGAATTCCACAAGCGCTTATCATATAATTTGCATTTTATCTACATTATAAAATTTTATACATTAGTTCCAGTATTTATTAACAGATGTTTTATGCATAAATTATCAGAAGTTCAGAATTGTTTCCAAAGGTTTCAGTCTCTAACTACTTAGTACAGTTTCAGAGAGTACTAACTATAGTATTTTTAGAATTTTCTATAAAAAATTCAGAAATACTTACAGGATCGGCGCCAGAGACTTGGTGTACCACATACTTTCCTAATTTATCCAAAAATATTTGAAAATCAATTCTTTTCGCAATATAATTTTGAAACCCAAAATTCATAGCCCGAGTTTTGCAACCTGACTCTGATAACATTAAATGTAACACTTTAGACTCGGCCTAAACATTATGGCCAAATCCGGAGGAGTCATAAAAAATGGGTTTGAAAACAAATTCAATATTGTAAAACCATTTACATTTCTTTCTAACTCTTACTTGCTTGTATCCAAGGTCAAAACGTTATTCAATTAATTAATTTACCTTTAAATGGGTTTTTACAACGGAAGCTTTCGAAAACCATTCTATTTTAGAAATTTAGTTCGCATTTTCAGAAAAACCTTTGTTTGCATAAAATCGTCGCTTTCGTAAAACATTTCACCGAAGCAATCAAACTATCAAACAACTCAAAATCAATAGTTTAAAATCAAAAAGTCCAGAGAGTCCCAAATATTACAAACACTTAAAATAAATACCAAAACATAAATAAAACCATAAATTACTAAGTTTAATCAATTTACAGTCAAGTGGTCATTGTAGAGCCTCTACCGCACCAATCCGCCTAAGTCTATAGATTACCTGACAAAATAGACATAGATGTGAGTTTACGAAAACTCAGTGTGCAACCCAACAGACTTAAGCATGCAAACATACAGAACTATATACACAGTCAGATATAGATACATATTTAGATTCAAAAAACAGATTCAATTTCAGATATGCAGAATCCTACCCTCATCCTCTACACACCAACTATGTTCATCTCATCACACCACGTTGTGCCATTAAGACACATAACAAATAGTATGCAGCCAAGCTGCTAGAATAAAGGCGATTCATACCGAACAGAATACTTCCTCCTCATTTACAAATCCTACCCCAATAACAGATACAAATATGCAGATACAGATATAACAAATTAAACAAACTCAGCATGCTTTATACAAATAACGGATATACATACATCAGTATAGTTAGGCATACATTTAGTATCCTACTCTGATTGGTCTAACAGAATATCATAGCATGCAAATCAGGATTTAATTGGCCCTTACCGACCCTACAGTAAGCCCCACAGTTGATCGGAGCGACCCATGCGACCTTAGGGAAATTTTTAGAATTATGGGCCCATATGCCCATGTGGTTTGCCTGTGTGGGCCCACACGCCCAAATTGGCTTTTGCCCATATGGCCGACACGGCCTGGCCTAAAATCTATATGCTTGTGTAACATGCCCGTGTGGGCCCACATGGCCACACTCATATCACCACACGGTCGTGTGTTGGGCACGGCCAAACCTTCATCGACCATACGGCCGTGTCTCGCACACGGCAATCCACACGGGTGACTACACGTCCGTGTGGCATCGAAAAAATCATTTTTCAACTTTTATCGAAGCCTTGTTTTCTACATTTCAGGTACACACCTGGTATCGATTTGATGCTATAGCAAACACAAACCCTCTAGAACCTAAAGATTGACTTACCAACGCTCAAAATTAGACTTAACACACGATTAAAACCGTAACTACAAAGATGACAACAATTCAAAATAAGCGTTCATCGCTTACCCCAACACTTCAAATGATTTTTGGATTACGATTCTACAAGAGGCGAGTCACAAACTTCTCAATTCGCTATTGCCAAAACACAGGTTCAACATCAACGAAAATTCAACAACACCAAAAGAATTAAACGAAAAATGCCTACTCGGCAAAACATACTACCTCTACTTACCAAGCGAATAGACACAACGATTCAGAAAATCGCAACAATGAGGCACAATTTTTTTAAAACGAGGAAGGAAAAAGGGAAAAATTTTGCAGAAAAGAAAAGAGGAAAAAAATAGAAGTGGAAAGAAAAGGGACGTCAGATTTTCCAAGAGAGATTTTTTTTGGAAACAAGTTTTACCCAAATCCCACTACATCCACAATCCTAACCATCTACCACTCAGAATTCTAATACAACTAGAATTCTAACATAGAACTGAGTAAAAATAATACCCCCCCTTGTGCAGAGATTCGAACACAGGACCTCTAACACATCAACTCCCTTGCCACTTGAACCAACAGGATCATTTTGATATGGATTTACAGGCAATTTAATATAAGCTCACTGATCAAGGATAAGGCTTGATCCAAAAATAATAAAATTAACAAAGGTGGCACTTGAACCCAAGACCTCACACACACACACCTAGAACACTTAACCACTGAAGCAGATACACATTTGTGTCAAATATTCATAGAAGCAAAAATATATTTTTCAGGGCCTTACGGTGATGTTGTGATTTAGTGAAATTTTTAAGTGGATTCTCATGATTTTTGCTTTTTTATCAAATGAATTTTCACTTTTTTTTTGTTATTAGTGACTAAGGAATTTTAGCTAAATTAGGCTTATATGTCGTTTTTTTAGCCTTTTAGGCTACTTTTTTAAATTAGGGAAATAGGTCGATTTTAGAAAGTGTGTGTGAAAGCGCACCCAGCTAGACGCCCTTTCACACACTCTCTACTATGGTTAGGATTTTTTTATATTTTAAAGTTAGGGTTAGAGTTTTTTTATTAGGGTTAGGGTTTTAGGGTTTAAACTACGAAAGTTTATAGGTAGGTGCAAATGGAAAATCATTGCATCTTATCGAAAGAAGACAGGCTTGTGGATGATAAAGAAGTATTCTGATCCACACACATGCGTTTTAGTAAATGTGTGATGCGATCACCCAATTTTCTCACAAAATGTATCCTAACTGGGATATTTGTTTTTCTTAAAAACATAACTTTAACTCATAATTTGCAAGTGTACATCGCCAACAGACCCTTCAAGTATATCCTTCGAATAGTGGACGCAATCGTATGAGGAGGGTCTACGGAACAAGCACATGATGATTAACTTATTGAATGCATCAATTCTATAATGAAGGGACACGTCATTTGTCGATAACCTCGATTTTCAAGGAAACATACTTTTGCCTAGTTACCTTATTCCTAAAGCAGGAGACAACATATGCTAGGTAGGTTACGAACGGACACATCTGGTGCAAGGATGTCATGAAAGAAATTAGATGAAATACAATGAAAGCAAACACTATGTATGTAGTATGTCACTCACGTCGAAATCTGCAATTCTGGGTCACGGAGTATGCTAGGCCTGACCAGGACATGTTAGAGGCATCATATCGTGTCGACCTACTAGAAGGGACTTGAGATTGTGGGAGATTCTAGGCATTTTGATTCCCATACGCACACGTAGTTATCGCGTATGCGAATGTATGAATTGAATACATGCCTGATATCAACAATGTATACAGATTGGAATGCATGCACAATGTATAGAGACCTGAATTCCCACTCATCCCAGATGAGAGTATGTAGCCACCAGTATCTAACGTGTCCTTCGAGTTGGCCCTTAACATGAACTTGCGTCGCGTCCTGAAAGATTGCCCGAATTCCACTCGGATATGCACCAATATGGATCTTCGAGAGAGGGATAACCAACAAAGGTTATGTGGGTATTGTAGAAACCCCAGGCTTACGAAGGCAACATATTTCGTATTGAGGGGTACATTGGAGCCTCAACGTTGCTACCATTCTGTAATACCCCGAAAATTTCTATAATAAGAAAGTAAGATATTATTCTTGATAAAGTAAAATAAGAAAATGAAATGACAAAAAGAGAAATTTTGAGTTATGTCAACATTGGGAATTATATTATGATGTATTAATTCAAGAAAGGACTAAATCGTAAAAGTGAGAAAAGTTTTGTTACTCAATAGTAAATACTAAAAATTTGAAGGGTTAAAGTGTAAATATAAAAAGTTAAAGGACTAATAGTGTACATATTTTAAGGGTGGAATGATCTAGAAACTAAGGAAAATGGATGAATAAGGACCAAATTGAATTGGTGAAGAAATATGAGGGACTAAATTATAATTTTACCAAATTAAATAATGACTCAAGGATGGAATTTTAAAAGATCATTAAGGGCAAAATGGTCAAATAGAAGGAGAGAGAAATCTAGAAGGCAATGATGATGTTGGAGATATTTTATATTAAATAAATAAATATTAGTTTATTAATACTTTAATTTGATTTTTAAGTGATAATTATTATTTTATTTTTATTTTATTTAGTATATATATATGGAAGGAAAGATGAAGAATCATCATCATCTTTCCCATGCACAAACGTGAGAGGAAGAGAGAAAGAAAGAAAGTTTTGACTTTCTTTACAATTTGGTCCTTCTATAAAAAATTCACCATTTTCATCTAAAAATCAAAAAAATTTCTATAGCTACCAAGAGAGAAAAATGTTAAGGAGACTATGGGAAGTTAGAATATCAAGTTGGATTCAAGAAATGGAAGCTGGAGGAGAGAGAAAAATCAAGTTAAAAATTAGAATCAATAGAACAAGGTAAGTACATCAAGATTTCAATATATTTTTAAAGTGTAGTATTATTGAAAATGCATGGAAATGATGTGAAAGTAGAGTTTTATTATGTAGGTTCTATGTTCTTGATATGTTAGTGAAGTGTAATAAGAGAAAGTGATGGAAATATTGTAAAGAAAGGAAATAAGAGTGTTATAAACTTGGTAATTAACATTTTGTACTAAAACAGTTTGGACAGCAGCAGTAGTCTAACTTTGAAAAATCACAAAAAAATGTAAAAATAGAATTATAGGATGAATAAAATATGAAATTAACTCTTATTGAGTCTAGTTTCTTATAGAAGAAACAGCGTAAGCAATGGAATTTTAAATCATGAGATATAGTAAATTTTGTGAGACAATGTTAGAATGATTTTGGGTTCCCTTGTTCTGACTTTAGAAAATCATAAAAAAATTGATAAAAATAATTAGGGGCTTAAATTTATATTTTTATAATCCTAAATGAGTCTATTTTCAAGGGAAACAAACGGTAACATCATAATAATCTCGTACGAGGAGATAATTAACTTTTAGTGAAGAAGGGTCAGAATTATCAGACAGCAGAATAGAGATACATTTAATGAATAAACTGTACTTATCGGCTAAACCAAAAATTCTAAAAATTTTATGATAATAATATATGTGAGTATAGTTTCAGGAAAAATTAGCGGATTCTAATTTGGAATTCTGTAGCTCAAGATATGAATAATTTAGCGACTATGACTCAAGTGGACAGCTTGATGTGAACATATAAGTAAATAGTGGAATTGTGTATAAATTAAGGATGTGGAATGGAGAGGAGGAGGAGGAAAATATATGAATATTTAGCTCGTATGGGTTTACTTTAAAAATGACTAATTTGCATGTTTTAGGTTCAGGGACTAAATTGAATAAGAGTAAAACTTTAGGGGCAATTCTGTAAAAATGTCAAAAAGGACCAAATTGAAGAAAATGAATTGTTTTAGCGTTTAAATTAATAAATTGAATGAAATTATTAATTTAGATCAAGATCGGGTGAAAAATCGAAAAAATGGAAAATTACCAAAATGCCCCTAAATCTTGATATTTCTGTAATTTAGCCAGGTAAGCTCATATAACTTAATTAAGTATGAAAATATATTGATTTTATTATTGACTTGTGAGAATTATGATATGTAAATGATATGGATATGTAGCATGAAAATGTTAACATATGATATATGTGATTGATAAAAACGGTACAAGAATCCGTTCGAATATTGAATTCCGATTGGACAGGTGATTACCCTTATAAATGAGATCTTGCATGTGTTGCAGTAAAGGTTATTCCAAAAGGAGTAATCTTATGATCTCATTATGAAAAGGAATTTTACCCGAAAGGGTGACACTTGAAAAGGATACATGTACCTAAATGGTACAACTGGAAAAGGAAATATACACTTTGTGTGTACACTTGAAAAGGAAATGTACGCCTTATGTGTACAATGTGAAAAGTGGTAGCTTCGGCTACCTGATCAGTGAAAAGTGGTAGCTTCGGTTATCTGATCAGTGAAAAGTGATAGTTCCGGCTACCTAATCAGTGAAAAGTGGTAGCTTCGGCTACCTGATCAGTGAAAAGTGGTAGCTTCGGCTACCTGATTAGTGAAAAGTGGTAGCTCCGGCTACTTGATCAGTGAATAGTGGTAGCTTCAGCTACAAGTGACAAGTGATAAGTGGTAGCTTTAGCTACACCTATCTGAACAGTGACAAGTGAAAAGCGTGAAAGTACAAGTCCATAATTGAACTATGGCAAAGTAATAAAGTGTGCCAATCATGGCAAAGTGATATAGTGTGCCAAACATAGCAAAGTGTTCAATGATCAGTGATGAATTGACGGATAATACTGTGGTTGATCCATGGCAAAGTGTGAAACGTAGGTATGGCGTTTCCATACTGAACATGAAACGTAGGTATGGTGTTTTCCATAGTGAGTTGTAAAATGTAGGTATGGTATTTCAATGAGGAAAACCATACTGAGTTGTGAATCGTGGCACTGAACAAACGAAGGACTCAAATCCACAAGACGTTCCCATTCTCTAATTTGACAAAGATTGGTAAGTGACATATGAATGTAGTATTAGAAGACTTATGGTTATTACTGATATTGATCTGAAATAAGTGTACCATTGATATTTAAATTATTCAATAGGTAAAGTTCTGATATGAGATAACATGAGTTTGAAATGAATTATTATCGATATACACCTGAAATATATGGAAATGATGGTGCGTGAAATATTGATATAATGAAATGAATGATATATGTTTATAAACAAATAGCAAAAGAATGATAGGTATCATGACATGTAAAAATGTGATTATCTTTAATATGTTACTACAAAGAAATTATGTATGTTGAGATGAGCAATAAACTCAAGTGTAATATGATGAGAAAATAAGTTTATCTATGTTGAATTTATATGAATATGTTCAAGTATGCTAACAAGTGTTATTGATGATGCTTAGACAAGTGCCAAGCTATCGGTTAAATGGTAATTTGTTTATTTATATGATGTGTTAAAGAGGCAAGTGCTCAAATGAAAATATACTGTGATCGTGAGAGAGTGGCAAGTTTTAAGTTATGCAATATCTTATGAAATGACTTATCATATGATTAATTGAAAAGGGTTATGTTCAACTGCACTAGTTTGTGGTTATGACGGTATAGTATGCTTTATGACCGGTGTGTTATACATAAGGAATGAGAGTGGAAAGTAAAGAAAAATATATGAAAATAAGGAAACTCGGAAGAGTTAAAATTAAATTATTTAAAATCTTACTAAGCTAGAGATGATATGTATAAGTGGTGCTGTGGATTTATTCACCTTGTAATTGATGAATATAGCTTCATGAGTATTGTTTAAACCACACGGCTTGGCCACACAGCCGTGTGACCGCTGCAGTGTTGAAAAATTTTAAATACTTTCAAAAAAAAATTAGTTCTCGGTTAAGTCCCGATATATATTTTGGGACTCGATGGCTCGCATAAGGGACACTATGATTAAATTTGATTGATTTCGGGAATGAATGTTATGTGAAGTGAAATTTCTGTTAAATAATCTATAAATTTTGGTAATGCTCCGAAACCCTGTTCTGGTGACGAATACGGGTTAAGGGTGTTACACATTCAATTTTTTACAATGATATAAAATTGATTAAAATGTTTCCTTTTTATGTACAAAATATGTTCTTTCTTTTTAACTTGCATTTCAATTATATTTTTCACTGTCTACTAACATTTACGTTGTGTAAAAATTGCTACTTTAAGTGTTACTTCAAGTAAAATATTATATATGGAAATTTACGTATAATTTATATTAGAATTTAACAAAGAAAAATATGAGTTGTAATAGAAATATAAAAAAAAAAGAATGATTGTTTTTATATTGAAGTCATTTATATTTACATTGCAATAAGTAAATAAAAAATACATCATCGGCGTCGTTGAGCCCGATGTGTGCCACAGGACCATGGTTAATGGGTGCGCGCAGGATTTCTACGTACAACTAGCGGTGTTGGCTCCAGTTGTTGATCATGATCATCTTTTTCGTCTTCACCTCCACCCTAGTACTCATTTTCATCTCCATCATTGGCTTCATCTTAGTCTCCATCGCCTTCCTCCTTACTTGAGTGCGATGTCATCCTAGTCTCCCATCTTATGTTCTCCAATCCACGATAAAGTGGTTACGCCAATGACCCATCTCAATAAAACAACGACACGGTGGGTGTTTGTGACATAATTGACAAATAACCAAACGATGTCGCGAAACCTAGATACGTTGGCATTGACCCAAGTATCGATACTAGCAACAATGATGGCATCGGTATCACCATCAGTGATGATATCCGTCAACATCTATCTTAGCATTTTTGTTAGCATCGATGTCATTATAGGGGTGTAGAATACTGAGGACGGGGGTGCCCCATAATATGTACCTATGGAAGGGGTAATTGGAAGGTGCTGCGGTGGTGCGTAGTGTGGTGCTTGTGAAAAAAATGGGGTTAGTGAAATGAATATGAATAAGTGGAGTGAACTGACTGGGATATGACGTAGACATGGGTGGCACTTGTTGGGTTGGAGCCGGTGATAAACCCATCAGGCACCTCTTTTAGACCTATGCTACTAGTCCACTCGCCGTTGCCTCTTATAACAAAATTGTCTACTCCTCGCCTCCACAAATAGTAGATACGACTTACCGGAGACTCTGAACCAAGGCATGTACTCCAAATAGGTTGTCGTGTTCGATGAGAAAAAATATTTGCGGATGGGTAAGAATTCCATCTTACGATCCCAAATGTCGATGTACTCATTATGTTAATCTTGTCAATTCTTGTTGTTCTTCCCTCGCAGATCCAGCTTGTGTAGTGTTTTTATGTCTCGTGGTGACAGCGAAATTTGTTGCCTCCGCCCGAGTTGTCGCATCACTCGATCTGATTCATGTATTTCCACTGTTGCATAAACTATCAACGGCACCATCGTATTCCACATACTCTGATTGACCAAAATTTCCTACAGGACGCATTTTATGATATCCTGGTCGACGTATGACATCCATTCAAATTGCAATGTACAATTCTAAATTATGTTATGTATATAATTTTATTTTACAAGTCATTGCATAATTATTATAGGTTCAGGGTAAATAAGTAACTAACATCGGCTTCTAAGCGTTAATCTAACAATAGTCGGATATCTTTGAATTGTTCGGGTAGTCCCACGTAACTCAGCTCATGGTTCCTCTTATACAAGCGATATGTTAATTTAAACATATCATAAATAAATAATATTTATTATATAAATTACATATTTATTAAGAAAATATTTTTACCTTGTCACTAATAGAAACATATATGGGTTGTTCACTTGGGACGTAGAAATGGTAGTCGCCACTAGGCCCATGACTGCAGCAGGAGCAGGCAAACATTGATTTACATCTTATCCAATTCGTTGCCCGACACTACTCCCAATACAATTTGGCCAACACAACGGATCCCTAACTCAGTCGTCTGCTTTCTTTGAAGTCAACTAGGTGTAGTAGGCACCTTATGTGTACCAAATTTTGAAATTTATCGAGTATTAAAATGCCCCCGAATAACCTATGGATGAATGTTCTAGCGTATTGTTCCTTGACGATATCGGGTGCATCTGTAGGAAGATATTTGAAATTGGTTTCCAACCAGATCATATCTATCCGGCCACTGTAAAACTTATTCGATAGCTTCCCCAAAAATGCCTCGCAAAGGTCCTCTTTACTAGGAATGACCGTTGACCCTGTGATGATTGGCTCATCCATCGGTAAACTGAGTTGTAAAGCTATGTCCTCGAGTGTAATTGTACACTCGCCACATGGAAGATGGAAAGTGTGTGTCTCGGGTCTCCATCTTTCCATGAAAGCACTGATGAGTGTATGATCAAGTTTGTAGCCTCCAAGCATACGAGACGCATGCAAGAATCTTGCGTCTTACAAGTAACCACGAATTTCGGTGATTGGGCCCTTTGACAAATTATGTATGAACCCCTTCAAAACACGATTATTCATCTATTTATATCAAAAAAATATTTTAAAAAATAAAATACTTTAAAATTAACTTAATTTAAAATTTCATCTTACCATTATTACTTGAGCGACGAAAAAGTGCTTGTCGTCGAAACGAATTAGAGAGGTTGTCATTCGTGAAAACTTAATCGAAATGAATAATATATGAAATAATTAAATAAATCTACTATATTTTTAAACAAGCGTATCGGGAAATTTAGAACAAAACTTGAGAGAGCTTTAGAAAGAATTGAGAGAGTTGAATTTGAGTGAAAAATAAAAAAAATGGCCTAGTATTTATAGGAAAAAACTATCGTTGAGGCCCTTTAAAAATTTTGTTGTTGTCAACGTTTAAAAAAATGACCATTAGTGAAAAGTGCTTTCACATTCTCTCTTAAAAAACGACTTATTTCTTTAAATTTTAAAAAAAAACTAAAAGTAATAGTAATTTAGTCAGGAATTTTAGGTGGAGTACAAATATGAACTCAATTGAAATTAAAAAAAAAAAAAAAAAAAGAGAAAAAGTTGAGTGAAGAAATTGAGATGGGTGAATTTGAAAAATTCAAAAAATTACACTCAATAAATGAATCATGGCGTTTGTTATAATTGTTTGGAATTTATAAAGTTGTTAGTAGCTATATAATTCAACATTTACTTTTGTAACCTGAAAATAAACAAAATCAAATATGGGATATGAAGTTTTATTCAAACATTTTAAATTGAAAAAGCACACACAAACACACCTAGAGTGACCCACAATATATAGGCCCCTGTTTTGGAATTTCAGGGTTGGTTCAAATGGAATGAAGCTTTTAAGGTAACCAACTTATTGGATAGATATTATTTATATCTACCTTCCAGAAGCTGGAAATAGTAGATTTTTAAGGTAAAAAAACACCTCTTTAATCTCTCATAATTCAACAATTTAATCCTTTTCTCTATTGATTTTAAAAGATAATAAATACTGATATTCACGCTTTCTGTCCAAGAACCCGACATTTAAAAAAAGGGAAATTTTTTTATTAAAAATAAAAACTCCATATGTTCAACTTGATAAACACACACACACACACATAAAATAGTTTCCCAACTCCCAACCCACTGACGCATTTACCCACCACCCAAACCATGGTAGTCAATACTCTATTCCAATAATAAATCAAAACAACAAATCTTAGGTTTCGCTCTGTTACAAATTTTGATTGGCATCCGTCATACTGGTATGTACCGATTGTTTTCGCTCGTATCAGAACATGGTGATCCAATCAGTACTAAAAAAATTAATTTTAAAATATTTTTTATTTAAATTTAAATTTTTATTATTCATTTCTAAAAAAATAATTTTTTTTTAATTTTTAATTTTTTATTTTGAATTTATTGAATTATGAATTGTTTTATATAGTATGGAATGATCTTGTTGTTTAATTTATGGAATTTTTTTTTTTTTGCTTCTTTATCTTAAGTTTGTTTAATGATGAATTGTATTTTTGAAGAATATTTTATATAACAAATGAGTTTTTTCTTTGGTATCTTAAAATATTACATATGATGAGATTTGAACCCATGCGACTAACATTTTTAAGATATTTTCTTTACTATTTCAACCAAAGCTTTATTTTTTATGAGTATTTTATATTTGAGATTTATTTAATCTTATTATTTGATATTTGTAAATATATATTAAATATTTTTTAAAATAGCGATAAATTTGAAACGATATACCAAAACAGATTAATATTGATACATACCTGTACAAATAGAAAAATGGTACGTTTATCGATATAATACTGATTATCTTCACTCAAACCCATTGAATCAAACCTCAAAAAGAAAAAAAAATATCAAAACAATAACATTTGAAACAAGGACAAAATCAAAAAATCTGTTTAGAAGGATGGAAGTAAAATTATAAAATTTATGGTGCACAGTTAAAAAATTTATATTAGAAATGATTTAAATTAAATTAATAATCTAAAAAAAAGTTAAATTTATAAATTTTTTATTTAATAAATGTTAAAAAGAATTAAATTGAATATTTTAATTTTATGAAGGGGCTATAAAGCAAGTTTCCCATTTAACAATTCTGCGCTAGTTTTTAGGTATAAAAATAAAATTATTATTACGTACATTAGTATAGAATTAAAAAAACTTTATATGCTAGTTCAAGAAGATATTATGTATCATTTATTTATTAGTTTTTTTTTTAGTTTTAATGTAATTTAAAGAGGTTAATATTTGCTTCATTCATCGTGTAAAATTTTTATTTTATAAATTACTTTAAAATATTATAATGTTTTTTTAATATTTTATCACACTTTTATAGAATAACTTATCAATCTTTAATTTTACTTGTGGAATCTAGAAATTCCACTGACAGTATATTAAATATTATTTTAATTTAAATACACTTTTAAAAGTTTTTAATACTAAAATATTTTAACTCAATCAATAATGCACGAAATAATTATCCACAAAATAATATACTCTCAAAAGAAAAAAAAAACATATGATTACTTTTAACTATCCATATATACTAGATTATAACACATCCATGATTAGGGTGAAAACAATATTATAAACCATGGGTTGTTGAATCTTAAAAAACTTTATTGATGGTGTATCAAATAATTACCCCATAATAATCAAACCATTATATTTCATATTCTGTTCATATAAACCATGAAACATTACGTTTGAAAGAAATTGTAAATATTCAACTATTTGTTCGACGTAAACAACTTTTGACCATTAAATATAGGAATAAAATTTGGTACATTATTAGTAGAGTTTTTAAACTTCACAAGTAGGGTTAAGGGGTTAACAAGTATCCTTTAGGGATGTAGTAAAATATTAAAAAAAGACACATAATAATTTTTTAAGATTGCTTGTGAAACAAAAAAAGTACACTGTCAGTGTATCAAATACTAATCATTAAATATGATAAAATATTTGGTACACTGTTAGAGGAGTTTTTAGACTTTACAAGCCAAGTTAGGGGTTAACAAATGTTCTATAAATGTATAGTAAAATATTAAAAAATAAATATTTAAAAAAAAAAGAGACACATGTCTAATTTTTTAAAGTTGCTCATGGAATAAAAAAATTTATATCTAATGTACTAAATACTCACCCTTAAATATAAGAATAATTATTCTGTTCACTACCAGTGGAGCAAAAACTTTACAAGTAGGTATAAGATATTTAGTTATAATTTTATTACACCTTAAAAGTGAATGACATCAACTTAAATTTATTTGTAAATTTATTTTATTAACATTGTATAGAACTATAATCCTAAATATATATTAAAAAATACATTATTCTTCATCAATATGAGAGATATCAAATTTTACGTACATCTTATTTTAATAAAAATCAACCATGGAATACTTAAAAATAAAAATTTACATATATTTTATTTAAGGTTATCAACACTGTAATCTCTCCTCTATTATATATTTTGAATGAAAAACTATTTTCCCAAAGTCTGTAATTAGTTTTTACTAATAGACAATTTTAGCCACAAATATTTAGGGTACTTAATTAAAAAAATATTGCTTTTGTGATATCTCTATTAACTTAGCAACTATAAAAAGAAATATAACTCATTTTGAATATGGTAAGAGTAAAAAACAATAATCCCGTGATAATTGAGTATTTAAATTGATTGGTATAAGTATTGTTATCAATATATGAATATATGAGTTTAAGTGTATTTAAGTGCATTATCCTCTTATTTATGAATTGAAGAAGAACTATAAGTAATTTTAAATATTATGTAAAAAATATATATAATTACAACCAATAATAAATTTGTTAAAATAAATAAATAAAAAAACCACTTATCACGCATGAAATATCTAAACTTGCTCTCTCAAAAAAAAAAAAAAAAAAAATACTAAACTTTATTCAAACTTCGTTAACAGACAAAAGTCGAAACCGTGTGGGTCCCACCCCTAACCCCCTTTAGACCAAATCCTCGTAGACTTTTTTGCGCACGGTCGAACTGCATGCTGGGCCCTACTTACCCCACCCCCTCAACATTTTCTCTCCCCATGTTTCACTTCAGTATCGTGAACACCACGCTCTCGATGTATGACTGCCGCGTGTGGATCATCCACATTAGAAGATTTGAGAATAAAGCGTGTTTGATGGGAGCGTGACAGAGAGGAATAGCCAGACAAGGGGTGGGACCCACCTTCTCAGAAAAATCGCCCACCTGAATATGGAAACTGCTCTGACAAAGATATACCGTCGAATTTACAAAAGCAACACGTATATGCATATATTTCTTTTTCTTTTTATAAAAAGTATGCATGTATTTAGTTTGATTCAATCAATTATTGGATAAAATTTTTGTTCCTTCTTAATTTTAGCCTTTTCTCTAATGGAGTTAGGGGCTGGCAAAATTAATTTTTTTTTATTTAAGCCTAAAAATTTAAATTAATAATAAAATTATATTTTGACTGATAAAAAAATTAATTTAATTCTTAAAAATTATAAAAATATAAACTATTAAAATAACGAAACTATTTTTTTACCATTATAAAAATATACAAATTAATTTTGAATGGAATCTTATGTTAAAAAATGATTTAATAGAAGTTTTAATTTCGTAAATAACAAAAAACAAAAGGAAAAATGGTGCAAGGCCAAATGTTTTTGGTATTACCTTGTTTGGAGGTAATTAGGTATAATGAAAAATGAACTGGTAAAATTTATTTGGTGTATATTATATTATATCAATTATTGAGATTATATTGGTGATTAAACAAATAAGAAATGATGAAAAGGCAGGCCAGCTAAGTTTGAAAAGAGACAGAGGAAGGAAAAAGTGGAGAGATTTCATAAGTCACTTTCAACCTGATTAGCAAATAAAATAATTAAATTAAAAAATTGGACAATAAATCTAAGGTTAAATCAACTACTCTTCTTATCTATGTATGGTGCTGTGTCACTTTGCATGGTTGGATATTAGCTGTCAAATAAGAAAACAATGAACAAATTATTCATTTTTTTTTCTATTCATTCCCCTCCCAAAACCTTATAAAAACGTAATTAACTCTCACTAACAAACCCCATTTCTTCCACTCTTCCTCACTTTCTTTAAGCCTTCACCAGTGTTTAGGGTTTAAAGTTTGCAGATTTTGAACTAAAAGGATTTTGATTGTTCCTTAAAGTTTTCACCTTGTTTAGATGTAAACAAACTGACATGTTTTTGGCAATAAAGGTCCAGTCTTTTTAGTCCCACAAAGAAGATTGCTGTTCTTTTTAATGTTTTGTTGAAAAAAAGTAGAAAAAAAAAAAAAGAAAAAGAAAAAGAAAAGAGCTGGCTTTCGGACTTTGGGGTGTTGATAGTTTGGTTGAAGAAAGTGAAAACACTGAAGCAGAAAGCTTTTTACTTTGTGGAATTTTTCCCTTGTTGAATTTGGGTCTTGAAAGTTTTCAAGTTATAGTACAAGGCTTGAGATTTTTGCTTTTAGCTCTTTGGCCAATGCAAACTTTATGTTCTTGGTGAGTTTGCTCAAATCCTATCCTAGTTATTTTGCTTTAAAGCAGCTTTATTTGTAGTGTTAATTCAATATATATGATATGTATTGCATACATACATACATTAGCTATTAGCTATCTTATTTTGGGGTTTTTCTTTTTTGTATTTAATACTACTCTGTTTTTTCATGAAATTGGAATTCTTGCTTTTGAGTGTAAGCATACTATTGCTTTGTATCATTTGTAGTATACTTGAATGTTACCTTGAAAATTATTTGTTTAATCATAGTTCTTTTAAGTGGCATAATGTTTGACTGGTATCATTAAGTTATCAATTCAAAATGCAAATTGGATTTATTTATGGTTCATCCATGCATGGGAAATTTTTCCATAAACTGGTCCCACAAAAGATCATTCTTTAGATAATCAGGGGTTTCTATTTATTTATACTATGACTACTTAACTGAAGCTTGATGCTTTTTCCACCGTTTGATTATCGTGTATGAAATCAAATGATGTCACTGGTTGGTTTGTAAGTTTTTGTCTGTGACATATTGCTTCTGTTTTTGACTTATTCCATGAATTATTTAATTAACATTTTTGTATTTTTCCCAATTTTATATGCTTGTTTTTCATTGATTCATGCAACTATTGTCTGTTTGTAAACCGACAGTTAATACATAATTATTGTTTTAAATTATGTTATGATTAAATTAATGGATGAGATGTTTATAAAATTTTGTATCTATTGACATATAAATGCATGATTATCCTCTGACCAAAGAAAGGAAATTTTTTTTCCCCAGTATTCAAATAATGTATGGGTGTCTGATGTAGATTATATGAAATTTGTTTTTTTTTTTTTTTTAAATTATGTACTGAGAATGAGATTTAAGTTCATTGTTATGCTTCAAATTGGATATATCCTACCATGGATTCTTCTCTGACTAAAATATAAAAGTCCAGTATGAGTGTTTAGACTATGAGTGCCAGATACGGATATATTGAAATCTTTTTTTTTTTTTCGAGATTTTCATATATTTCGAGGGTTTGCTTTATATGGATGATTCCATGTTAAAATAGTTGAATGTAGATGATTTCAAAGAACACAATTGTTGATTAGATGATCGTTTACTTTTGTGATGAATGTTGATAGATAATCGCGGTCTTTAAGTTTAGTTAACTTACTGTCTGTAATATCTTCAATGATCCTTTTCATGGCTGTTCAGCTTTAGATTATTTTCGTTGGTTGCATGGTGCTATTCCAGTGTGTGATTCTTTTTTTCCCCTCACTCTTTTGAAGCAGTGAAAACGGGATAGAGGTCAGAGCGATGATGGAAAACAAAAGGAGCCCTTGCTCTGTTGATCATAGCAGTTTCAGTCCTTTGGCGTCGAAGCGACAGAAGTCCGACTTATCGATCTCGACAAAGGTTTTTAGCTGCCTTTACTCCCTCTTATGTCTCCTCTATATTTATTTCATAGCTATACTAAGGAATCCCTCCAGTGCTCGAAAAATGATGGGATAGTCATTTCAGTTTGATTATAGTTTAATCTCCATTAGCTGGGGTTGGCTACATGTAACTTTCCTTGATTTACAGTGTTTCACTTTAATTAGCAGATCGACTCATCCGTTATATTTTTTTCCTTTTCTAATTTGTGCTGAAAACCTATGCAAACTTTTATAGGAAAATAGCAAGGTGATGGTAACCTTTTCTTGGAGCCAGATGTATAATTTATATTCGCATGGTGTAAAATATGTTCTTTAACTTGTTTTAGGGGTTATATTCCTGAATGTTGTTCAGAATGCATCTTCAGCCATTACTTATTTTCATTTACAGGCAATTCTGGTTCGGTTTCTAGAAATGCAGATTTGATCTCTATATGTATAATCTTAATTTATTCTTTCTGGCAATAGGATAGGAAAGATAAGGTCGGTGAACGCATTGTCACTCTGCAGCAGCTTGTTTCGCCATATGGAAAGGTATTTTGGCAATTAATTTTTCACATTGGAAAAAGCGGCAATACATTTATAGTGCTAGCATCAACATCGAAATTTATAGCTTAGTCGGCGGAGATTGGCTTGAGGTCAAGTCCAATATTTTGTTATCGGTTAAAAACTTGAATCCTGACACCACATTGGTTGTATTTTAGTGTTTACTATGGCTTGAATGAAGTCGTCTTTCAGCATAAAGTTGCCGATCTTGCTATGATTTTGAAGCTCTATTTGGTTCATTGCAGACAGATACAGCTTCTGTCCTCCTGCAGGCAATGGAATACATACAGTTTCTTCATGAACAAGTTAAGGTCGGTTTTTCTTTTCCGTATTAGTTGGTATTAGTTGCAACTTCTAAATGCATGCTTCTAAAGATCAGCAATTGAAATTTCAATGAATACACCACCAATTTAAACATGAACCTAGGGAGATTTGACAGTTGCGGTCTCGGTCTGGAATCAAGCTTTGAACAATTTCAGCCTAGGTTTTAATAGATTCATGCTTTGACTGACTTAAAACTGTCCCCGGGGGAGGTTTTGACTGTGCAGTTGGTCTTACCTCTTCTTTTGGACTTGGCAATTTTCCAAAGGGAAACAAAAATGATTATCAAAGAAAACAAAGGGCGGGAGTGAAAACGAAATAATTGCTTTTAACTTTTTCATTTTAAAGGTCATTATAGCATTTTTAATGGATATAACTGTGGTTTCAGGTTTTGAGTGCTCCGTATCTTCAAACCTCGCCGACAAATAATATGCAGGCGAGCATTAAACCGGCCCAGGTACAGAAAGAAGATTAATTATGCCTTGAACTGCTCCTTACTTGGGTTTACTTCTCATGTTAAAAACACTAGTCATCCCTATTTATGGAACTGATTTTAGTTCGATGTCTGTTGTTGGAACACCTTTTATGTCGAAATACAATAACGGTAATGATTAGGGAACCGTAGTTCAGAAGTTATGGTTGGATTTTAAATGGCTGTTTCTTGTGCTTGCAGGAGCTAGAGCATTATAGCCTTAGAAGCCAAGGTTTATGTCTTGTTCCACTCTCGTATACCATGGGAGTTGTTCATAGCAATGGTGCTGATATTTGGGCTCCCATCAAGACCACTTCACCAAAATTTGACAAGCCTTTCTCACAATTCAATTGACATATTTTCCTTCATCGGTGACCGGTAGGCTTTGAACGTTTCCACTGGAACCGGTTTTAAAGGTAACCAACTTAAATCTTGAATGCACAAAATTTTCCTAATCAGATGCAAAATTTATAGCACAAGGCACTGAGATAGGATGTTAGTATCGAGAAACTAGTAGGATTGTGTATCCAGAAATGCAGTCCTGTGCCTACTTAGATTTAAGCCAGTGATCTGCATTTAATCTTATATTGAATTATAGAAATTAATTGATCTCTCCTAATCATGTATTGTAAAATGTAAATTGATGAACATGAGTTGATTAACCACTTTTAACATGTATGGCGCTCGAATATATACGGAATAATGTACCAGTCACTAAGTTAAATGTTTGGCTTATTTCACGACATAATTTATTTTGGTATCCGAGGAAATTATTCATGTTACTTAAATGTGAAAATCGAAGTTCAACAAAGGCATTCATGTATAGATTTGGACTTGTCGTTGGTGCTCATAGGTCAAAAGTTTCACCTTTGAACATTTTTGGTCATTGCTCCTCACATTCACACTTGAAGATGGTTTTAAGATTTTTCTTTTTGTTAGAAGATCATAACAGTGAACAGCAGACGATACTACTAATTAACAATTGACGAAAAAATTTATGCAAGTTCCGTATTTTCATTTACATGCCATTAGCCTTTTAAACGGAAAAAATGCATTAAAATAAAATTCTCTGTTACTTTCCTTCCGAGTAAACCGTTTTGAGTTGCGTTATAAATCTATGCCTTTTCCGAAAAAACCCTCATACCTATGCGTATGACTAACATTTCCGTATTGAAAACACACACAAAAAGACATTATACAATAAAGTTGGAGGAAATTTAATTACCCAAGTTGGCTGAAATCGTCTGTTCTGAGTGGTGACGACACGTTATTGGTCTCACCTCTGGAAGTACGTGACTTGTTCATGTTATTGGTCTCACCTCCGGAAGTACGTGACTTGATATATGAACGGGCAACATTTAACATTGTCTCCATCTCTTTCTTGTACTGCACAAAGATGGCAAAAGAAGAACTTGAGACTAATACCAAAGGAGAAAAGAAAAAATAGGTTTCTTAAAGTATGGGATTCATCTATATAATTGAGAAGACCATGGTTCAACTGTAGCTATACCTCTTCGATGGCACCTGACTTAATTTTCGATTGCATCACACACCATTTCTTAAAATGTGCGCCTGTAGAAAATTGAAACATCCCTTAGTTCATATCTTTGATGTTCAGGAAAAGAAAATATATTTTCTTAAAACTAGAGCACCAAAAGAAAATTGAAGCTTACCCGCTTTTATATCTAAAAGGTTTGAGTTTTCTCCATTGGTCTCTGCAGTCCATCGACAGTGAACCTGATGCAGCACAA
Organism: Gossypium longicalyx; assembly: GCA_025698465.1. Lineage (NCBI taxonomy): Eukaryota > Viridiplantae > Streptophyta > Magnoliopsida > Malvales > Malvaceae > Gossypium > Gossypium longicalyx. Next base: position 67,014,976 of record CM047004.1, on the reverse strand, counting down.
ATAAAATGATGTCATTTTAATCTCGAAGCTAAAACATAAATAATAGAACAAAAACATGCAACATCACACACACACACGAATATATAGTTTTATAATTCTCCCAAGAGGTTAGAACTGTTAGTCGAACCAAGTTGTTCATACCATAATGGTATCATAATTAATATCCAAGTGTATAAGACATCGCTATTATATTTGGCCTAATCTTCATTGAACATAAGTCTCTACTCCCGTTGCCTGTTGGCAAGTAAGTGACCGGTTAACCTGCAAAAGGGACATTTCCTTCCGCCACAGTGTGAGCAGCAATTTCCATCTTGATTGGACTTAGGTGATGATAAGTCTATGATCAATAACAGTGAGGGTGATATGCAAGAAAGTTTCAAATACTTACTTCAAAGTAGGAGCCAAATGGAACATCATGTGCCTGTTGTACAGTTTCAAAAACCTACGAGAAGACAGAACATTGACTAAACTCGATTAAATGAAACAAACATAGAATCTACAATAAAGATGCAAATAGCCATATGTTTCACAAGCAAAGAATTTTTTCACAAAAGAAGTAAGACAGTTTATTAAAAAAGAAATTACTGAATGGACAACAAAAGAAGTCCTACAAGCTTTTTCTTATCTGATGATAAAACAAAATGTTGATACTCGGTCATGGCAGTGTCTGGAGGGCACATGGGATTGTTACAAATGGTTCTGAAGGTAATCTCTCTCACTTGACCATCATATTCATCTGCAACATGCCACTGTCCCATCTGAAAGTAGCACAGCAGAGTAAGTACAAATTTTCAATTCATTTGTCTAATACGAAAGGCATGTTTAATAGAATAAGCATGGAAGAATACTAAATTATCTTAGCTTACTGTAAGATTTTTGTCGTTACGTGATGTACGGTATTCATTTGTGAAACTAGAGTCATTGCTCAATAATAAATTAAAAAGCTGCTCAGCGGTGCAAGGAAATTCATCCTGCAGGAAAAAAATTCATGAATCATAAATATACCAATTCACAACATAATAAAAGCCCACAAAGACAGGAAAATATACGATGCATACTTTGTAGATATCAACAAGAACCTGTTCTTTGACAAAACGTAGTAATTTTTCAGTACTAGGAGCTTTTTCTTGAGAAGCTGTAGCTTGCGTTCTAATACCTTTCATAGAGCTACTATGTGCACGCAATGCTGATGCTGCTCGCTCCTACATGTGACAAAAATAAATCAAATGAAAATTTGTTTTATCTGATAAAAAATCAGAAGTGAAGTTGAGTAGAAGAAAGAATCAAACAAGAAGTCACAGATCACATGCAAAATACCTTCCTCTCAGCTTCCAACATTGCATGGTAGTTCTTTGCTGCACGCTGTAATGCTCGTACTGTATGGTTCCTATTCCAAAATGATGCAAATTTATACCTGACTCTACCTGAAATAAGAAAAGAGAAACAACAGCAACATAAACACACCTTTACTCAATTCATGCTAAAAACAGTCTTGCTCATAAAATATTGGGTTATTCCTAACAAAGCAATAATCTACGAAAAGATCTCTGAATAGATAACTAGAAAAGGGAAAAAGCCCAGTGTGTAAGACATCAACTAATACTGTATTTTAAAAGAAAAACATTTCAAACGACCACAAGAGAAGTATGTAAAATTTTAAATGATAAAGAAGAGCGTAGACCTATTCTGAACTTGGTAAAACAATAAACACTAAATTTCAAAAAGGAATCGGTAATAAATAACATATGAAGTTTCAGAGCACAATGACACACCTCTAAAAGACACTGTAGAAACCAAAACTAAACAGGAAATTACATAATGCTCTTTGTTCAAAATCTTGAAAAAAATAAATCCCTAAAGCTTCCATGCTTGGTAAAGGATTTAGTTACTAACCATCAGAGCTCCCTAATGGAGGTACACCATGCCCACCAGCACCCATCCGAAGAATGATTGTTATTGCAGGATTAATGAATGCATGCTGACTCTTACGAACCTGCATATAGACCAAATTATTATATGCACAAAGAACATTCAAAATTTTCTCCAACATGGTCAAGAAAATGCTTGTAAGTTATAGTAGTTCTTTTTGATGCCACAAAACTAACTTTAAGAAGTGCTGATCAGAAGAATATAGCTTACCTCATCTACATCCCCGAATGGAATTATCACCTGTTATTTAAACAAAAGTTGTTAAGATTTGAACACATCCTTTCAGTTTATAATACCATAGAAGGTGTCAAACATATAAAAAGTTTCTTATCTTTTTAGTTAGTTTAATCATTTTTCCCTTTAAAGAAGGAGGACAATTTGTCTCTGGATTCTACCATAAATGCACTATGAATGTCAGCACATCTTACGAAGAGGATAAGCTTTCGTAAATTAATGCAACAAACTGGCAAGCTAACCTTAAGTTGTTTGGAGAACACATTAGAATGGAAACATATGTGCCATGCAGAAACAAACATGCGACCATGGTACAAGAATGATCTCTCAAGTGCACATGAATAACTATGCTCCACAACCTGAAAGAAACTGTCTGTCTGTTAGCTGCAGCTAGAAGTGATGAAATGGGATTGCCCCAAGAACTCCTATTTGTTACTATAACCATACCATGCCTAATTTATTTATAATAATTCTAGTTAGAAAGACATTTTGTAGGACTTGCCTCATCTGGAAGGAGGTTAAATATTGTCTGTAAAGGCCCTGGCTTTTGATGAACCACTGTAGGCCCTTGTTTATCTGAAGTACTCCTTCGAGCTTTAGCTCCAGCATATCCGTTTACACGCCTGTCAACAAAAGCTTTCAAACTATTCAATGAAATGTAGAGACAATAAACATAATTTTACCCGTGTTTGTCACTAAATGGGACTAGCATAGGAAAAAAGTTTAGCTTAACAAAATTATTTTCATTTTTAGTGGACATTCATGTAAGAAGCTGCAAGATTACCTGGATGACTTTACAGGTGATTTTATTGTTTTAATATGTAGACAAACCTGAAAGACGTAAAGCCTTTCATTGATCTTTATAAGAATTAAGAAATAATGTAAAGAAGCCAGATAAACAACATAACTACAGAACTTGGGAATGGAAGAACACCTGTCCAGGTGGTTTATCTAATATATGCCATACTGGGGTACTGTCACCTTCACTTTCAACTCGAACAGTAACTGAACCAAGAGTTGCACTCTTCCAAACTATATCCCAGTCATATATTGTCACGTGTATCTGCAAGGTGAGTAAGAATGATTCTCTTAGACAAGCATGCCACATAGGAAAACAAAAACGAGTTTTAAATATAGATGCCTTCATATATTTATCTCTTACAAATGCATCCTTTATTGATTACTCTTATCTTACTTTTGTATATAAATATGCAAGTAACTACTCAAGTTACAATAACTAAATTTTTGGTTACAATGAAAAGAATTAGGAGAGAAATACTGACAGACATATTATCAGGGACATTCATGTTACAGGGCTTGCACCAGCAAACATATAAATACAATTTTGGTACCTAACCATAACAATGCTAACTTTTTTAGGATTTAATTCAAGTTTTAGAGTTGATTTGATGAGAATTCACAATTAGCTAATAATATTAGCAATTAACTTTCATCAAATCAACCCTAAAACCCAAATTAAATCACATCCATAGCATTATATTTGACAAATTAATTACAAAATTAAACAAATTCACAATTAAATTAAATTTATTCTATTAAAAAATTATGAAAAATTCAAACATAATAATATTAGCAATTAACTTTCATCAAATCAACCCTAACACTTGAATGAAATACTAAAAATGTTAACACATTTACTTTTGAGTACCAAAATATATAACTTTTGTCAAATATAGGGATTAAATTGGACCAAAAATAACACAGATACCACATTAGAAAAAAGTGTCAAACTCGAGTACCAAATAATATATTAAGCCATGTTACATGGCTTGCACCAGCAAAGATATAATTACAATTTTGGTACCTAACCATAACAATGCTAACTTTTTTAGGATTTAATTCAAGTTTTAGAGTTGATTTGATGAGAATTCACAATTAGCTAATAATATTAGCAATTAACTTTCATCAAATCAACCCTAAAACCCAAATTAAATCACATCCATAGCATTATATTTGACAAATTAATTACAAAATTAAACAAATTCACGATTAAATTAAATTTATTCTATTAAAAAATTATGAAAAATTCAAACATAATAATATTAGCAATTAACTTTCATCAAATCAACCCTAACACTTGAATGAAATACTAAAAATGTTAACACATTTACTTTTGAGTACCAAAATATATAACTTTTGTCAAATACAGGGATTAAATTGGACCAAAAATAACACAGATACCACATTAGAAAAAAGTGTCGAACTCGAGTACCAAATAATATATTAAGCCATGTTAAAAATGTATTACCCCATGGTGACTTAGATGAAGAAATATACATGAACATCCCACAAGAGTTTGAGGGGGATACAAGCAGCAAGGTGTGTAAGCTAAAATGGTCCTTTATGGGTTAAGGCAATCTCCTAGAGCATGGTTTGGGAGATTTGCAAAATTTATGGAGTCTGGCTCTAAACAAAATATAGAAAATAACACTTTTTATTAAGCATTCAACTGCAAGGAGAGTTATTGTGCTTCTATTCTATGTGGTCGACATTATAGTGATTGGAAATGATGACAAAGAGAAGTATGAATTGAAATAGAGACTAGTACATAGATTTGAGATAAAGGAACTAGGAAAACTAAAGTACTTCCTTGGTATTGAAGTGACATATACCACACAAGGGATCTTCATATCTCAGCAAAAGTATGAGTTGACAGTTTACTACTCTCTAAATCTGTTGACAAATTATATTAGGGGATTAGATTAACTTATATTCAAGGATTATAGCTTGATTTACTGATTGTCTTTCTTTAGATAGGCTTATTCTTTTTGTATAAATAGCCATGTAACATTCCTTTTTGATATGTTAGTGAAAAATAATTATTCATAAATTCCTTTCTTTTCTTCCACTATTTTCTGATTTCTACATATGCAACTGATTTATCAACAGAAACAAGAAAGATTGGCTGTAATCCAGTCTCTAACCTAATGTATCCAAATCATATGTTCGGAGAAACTAAAGAAGAACCAGTTGTGGACAAAAGGATGTTCCGGAGTTTAGTTAGTAGACTCAATTATCTTGCTCATACTTGGCCAAGCATATCCTATTCAATGAGAGTAATCAGTCAATTCAAGCATGATCCAAGAGAACCTCATATTCAAGTTGGCTAGAGAGTGCTACATTACTTAAAAGGGAACCAAAGGAAAGGGATCTTGTTCTAAAAAGGTGATACTCTTGCTCTAGAAGGTTAAATCAATGCTAACTATGCAAGTTCCCAGTGGATAGAAGATCACCTACGAGGTATTCTACTTTTCTTTAGAGTAATCTGGTAAAATGGAGGAGGAAGAAACAAAATGTGACGGCACAGTCATCTACCGAATCAGAATTATTTTCAACTTATATTCTCTAACAATAACATGTATATTGAAGCAAGAAGGAAATGATAATGCCGCTTGCTGGTGAAAAAATACTTTGATTTAAATCAGAAGCACATGCTATTAAACTAAACCCATGGTTTGGTATAGAGCATTCATGTTTGACAAAGAAAGCATGCTTAAAATGTCCAGATGCCATCTATAACAAGAATAACTTATAATATAAACCTGGACAGGAAGCTTATCTACAAAGAAATTGAACTCCTCTCCCCACATGGGATTTCTTGAACCAGGGATCATTGAACTGCAACAACAATAGAGGTAAAGTCCTAAGAGATGTAAACACAATAGGGGTACATAATAGTATATTTCTTTATGAAAAAAACAAAGGACTTATGCAAACCACAAAGCTTTATATCTGGACATTTATTAGTTCTCAGATACATCATAGTGGGAAAAAAAATTGTTATGCTTACCATCAAACTATATAATTTCAAAAATTTAAGGCTCGTACATGTATAAGATACATGGTTTCTCCAATTCTCCTAAACAGCTATGATAGAATATTATCAATATCACAAACTTAAGACCAATAGATCCAAACAACAAAACGAACTCTGCTTTTCTTAGTCATCAGTCCTTAACCCTTTCACTAGTTTCAATTTAGATTTTACAAATATTTGAATGCAGCATAGCTGAAATTTCATCAATCCAATGCACTAAGAAAATCATGAAGCTAAAAACTTTAGTTCTTTCCAAATGTGACTTACTGTTAAACACTACACTCCCATTCCATTTTTGTTAGAAAGATCTCGATCCTATTCCGCTGTTCCCCATCAACATGTGATGAACTGGTTAGAATTCTGTAGTAATTGCTCCCTTTATTTTGGTCCACAAGTAGGCAACAACCCCTTGGGAGATTTGATTAGTTTGAAACAAACCGGAACAATAGAACTTTATCAGTGACTTTTTCAAGGGACTAGTCACGTTGGGTCATTCATGGTTGAATTAGATGATTCCATTCAATTGGATGTTCAAATGCACAAATGCCTGATTTAGTCATGATTTTAAGCCTCACCAGAGGATTTAAACAGAACCAGTGAATGTTACATGTTGAAAGTAAGCATAGGGGAACTTGGCAAGGTAATGAGTGCAACTTCAATTCTCCAGCCAATATGACAGTTCCCACATCCCAACTTTCTGAAGGCAACAATAAGGGGGAACTACTGAAGCAAATTCCATAAATTTCATCTACCTTTTTTATAAAAAATATTTTATCAAGAACAGAAATGGTTGAGAGAAGGGTGAAGGACTTATAATTGTGATGAACTGTATGTTGTTAGGCATCAATGTAAGAAACTCTTTTGGCTAGAAGTAGCTTATTCGAATGATGTAGAACCAAAACTCAAATTGATACTGAACCGGGTTGAGTTATCATCAAGCTATCTTGACTTCGAGCTTGAGGAAAAGCTCTTTTTGTAGGCCGAACCTATGTTAGGAAAGGGCATTAATTTTGATTCTCTAATTAAGGCTTAGGTTGTGATTTTATTTCTTTACTTAAGTTTCTTGATTGTGATTTTATTTCAATTAATTTATTTCCTATTTATGTAATAGGACAGACCCTCACTTAAAGGGATGTATGGAATAATAAATCCTAACATAATATCCATCAAATACCCTAAAGAGATCCGGGTCTTTCTCTTATGAGTCCTAAGGTTTTAGTCTCCCTTTAAAGAGCAAAACTATCAATAACAATAGGCCTTTACAACAATTGAGATAAAGGGAAGACAACAATCTTCGGCTTCCCCATCAATCACCTTGTGATTCAGTTCTGTTTGGTTATTCTTAACAATTTCAAAGAAAAATCAAGAGCCTACAAGATATAACAGTTAAGCTCCCCCTCCTAACACTAATATCAAATAATAAAAATAAAAATAAAAAACCCCTTTTCCCTTAAAGAGTCAAGAAAGCAAGTACATACCTAAAAAATCTTAAACAAACAAAAATCTAAAGGTGAAGTTAAAAAAATAAATTCAAATAAACAGCCTCAAGATCAAGTAACTGGTGAGTGACAACTTTAAATGCTCTAAATTCCCCCAAAAAGCCAAAGTACAAGGTGTGATGATGGTAATGATCATATAAGGACTAAAAAGGCACTGTGTTATATTATAAGGCAAGAAAAATGCTATTATTCCCAGTCAGTACGCCTCTTTTGCACTATTAGTCTAGCCTAATTCTAAGAAAACAAACTATATTTAGACGAAAACTATACTAAAAGAGATGGAAATCATCAACTTGCTGAAACTTGTAGCGAAAAAATATAAGAAAAAAAAACCAACCTGAATCTCTTTTCAGAATCACAAGAAATGATAGCATAAGGATCTGATGTGCCATTCAAGTTTGTACTAACGAGATTCTTAGCCGCCAACAATTCAACCTGGAAAAGGTAAAAAAGAAAAGGCAAAGACGATTTCATTTTGGATTTAAAAAAAAAGACTCATTACATGAAAGAAAATCCAAAATACCTTGATTATGAAGGCAGAATTGGTAGGAAGATCTCCTTTGAATTGGATAATCTACAAAATAAGTGCACAACTGCATGTCAAAAAAGTGGAAAATTACTCCGTGAAAATAGCAGCATACAACATTGTGTGTACTACAATAGAGTAAGATTCAAAACGTTCATGTTTACAGATGGCATCAAGTTAAAAAGTTATAGCAGTGCGTTTTAGGGACAGAATAAAAATACATCTACAATATATCCGTTTTAACAGACAGATGAAATCAACCAAAAAGTGTATGAGGCCAAGCCGAGAGATTGTTTCGCCCTTCATCAGAAGATTCTCTGACAAACATCATAAAGAAGAAACTAATGTAGGCATGATACTATACCATTGTGCTCTACTCAAGACAAAATTGCCAAAAAAAATTCTATAAAATACCAGACAAATAAGTATAAGGTTAATGGAAACCGATTAAATACACAGAAAAGTAACTTTCCAACAATGAGCACACAACGTATATTCCATAATCCAATAAATGAACCCAGAAAAGAAACTCGCAGGGAAAAGGATCACTAAATAAGAGTCATGAAATGAAACTTCACTTAAAATTTAAATTAATAAGAACAAAAAAGGATGAGTTAAAGATAATTAACAATAAAAATTCAATTCTTATTAATAATGGGAAAAAAATCCATGAAAATTCGCTCAGAACCAAAACTAACAAAATTAAGAAATAAGTAACTAAACTGACATCGACTCAGTGCCATTAGTAAAAGAATTAAGATTAAAAGTTACCCAAATTTTAAAAAATATATTAAAAAAAGAAAAACATAATTATTACAAAGTGAACAATAGATCAATCAAAATGCGCAGACACACACACCAAAAAAAAAAAACAGAAAAGAGAGGCGAATTTGCCTTCAGCCAATGTCATCATCCACATAATAAAAATTGCATAAACAAATAAAAAAAAACTAATACCATCAAAATTAACTGAAAAAAAATAAGTCTTCAAAAAGACGTAAAAAAAGTGACCTTGTCGTTATCGTCCAGAATTGCACCAGCAAAATCCTCCTGAAGCAACGATCGACCACCGCCACTCCCACTTCCAACTTGTAATGTATAAATCCAATAAGAAACGATCAAGAACACCGACGTGGCCACCGCCACTTTGATCTCCCAGGAAGACGGCACCAAATATTCCACCACCAATGCTGTTTCAATCATCATAATTATATTTGAAAAGATTCCCCTTTGCTTATATCGGTAACTATTGTTTCTATAAAATTAAATTAGAAAAGAAATTGATCAACATTTTGATTAAAATCTAAAGGGTTTAATTTTAGGGTTCTTTAGTATTTGAGGGAGGGAGTCAAAGCAGGAGACCGTTGGAGGTTGAATGGTTTGGCAATCAACACCTGGTAAAAGATTGTTAATGAGTTTTTTAATGTCTTAAATACCCTTAACTCATATCTTGTACTTAATGTTTGGGTAGTAGGCGTAGTGGCGATGCGTTTGAGAATGTAAATTTAACCTTAAAAATAACATTATTAAAACTTATAATCATCAATCTCCAATTTTAATTATGAATCCGTTTGTGATTTGTTTTACTTAAAAATTGATTGAATTAGTGTTACAAATTAAATATCAATTTAATTAAAAAATTATAAAATATTTTTTCATAATTAAAATAAATTATATTATAAGATAATCTTTTAATTTTTTTATAATTAAAAATTTTAATAAAAAATTATATATAATTAAATTTGAACCTGTATTATTTAACATTAATAAAATATTATTTTTACCACTAAATCAAAACTTAATTTTAATATGGCTTACATGAAAATTTGCCTCAAACTATAACACTTTTCCCTATCTAATTTTTTTTAACAATCATTCCTTAACCAAAAATATTATAACTCATGACAAAAACTTTATTTATTTATTTTTCTTTTTTCTTCCTTCTCTCCCCTCTTTCATGCTTCTATTGCATCTTCTTCCTCCTCCCTGAAACAACCTTGCAACTTGAACTTATAAGCTCCAAGCACCATCAATCTGGGTCTTTTTGTCAAGCACGAATCTTCATGTTTCCTCTGTTCTCTTCACTTTGACGTTTAGATCGCCTTGTTGAAACTCTGTTGCAGTGGTTTTCACTTGTCTGGTTACGCACATGCTACTTGCTGCTCATAATGCTTGTTGTCCACCTAGCTATGTACTGCTGCGCAATGTATTTTGTTGTTGAAGCTTGCTGTAGGGGAGCAAAACAAATTGTAGTCATTGATAAACACGTACTTAAATAAAAACACTTGAAATAGGCTTTTTTTACCTGTATATTATAAAATAAAATAAAAATACTTAAATGGTATGTTAGATGGATTATGTAATGAAATGGTACATCCAAACAAGTGGAGGGCCTAAAAGTCTGACATGTTTGACTAAAAAAAAATTTAACAATGGTGCCTACTTGATAGGTGGCACCCTATTTGTACCGGAATAGTATAGAACCCATATTTTTATACGGATGTAGTGCAGGGGTATGGTGCCTATCTGATAGGTGGCACCAATGATCCCTATCTGATAGGTGACACTGGTGACCCCTATTTGATAGGCGGCACCAGTACCAAATCCCCCTATCCAGCTCAATACTAAATATTTGTTAAAAAAAAATAGAACATAAGGAAGAAGAGAGGGAGAAGAAAGAAAGAAAAAAATGTATTTTTATTGTTATTTTCAAATAGAATAGATTATGATGAGAAAAAAAATATTTTGTTAGTATTATATGATTTGTTTAGTGTTATTTTTATGTTTTGTTTTAAAGTTATTTTGTTTATTGTGATTTGTTAGATTATAAATGTAAATTTATATTAAATTTTAAGTTATTTTGTTAGTAAGTTTTGTGTTTAGATTAATTATTTGTTTAAGGTTTATTGTGATTTGTTAGGTTATGAATGTTATGTTTTAAAAGTTTTTAATATATTTGAAAGTTATTTTGTTAGTAACTATTATAAAGTTAGTGATAACAACAGAAAAAAATAGATAAATACTGAAAATAGAAATAAAAATATTTTCTGTCATAGATATTGTTAAAAATGACAATAAATTTGATATTGCCTGATGAGATAATAACTTCAGCACAAAGGGAGAAAGTTGATAAGATGATGAGAAAATTGCAAGATTACATAATGAAACTAGAAGAAGACATCGTTCAATACCTTATTATCGTAAATCAAAAGATACAAGAAGTGTTATGGAAGAGTCATGAACTGATTAGAAAGAATAAAGTGCTATACTTAACCCTTAGAAAGACATTAATAGAACGGGGGCATCAAATCATTTTAGACCAACTTTGGAAGACATTGGTACCACGAACCTACTAGAATCTAGTTATATACTTTGTGAAGTTTATAATCTCTTATGGAGTAACGAATTGCGAGACAAAGTGTAGATCACAAAAGTTGACTGGGAAGTAAAATGTGATTGACATACCATTGATGGAGAAATTAGTTGTTAGGAAATTATCAAGAGAATTTCTAAATTGAATACCCGTTATAAAGATTGAAGAGGAAGAAGATCCTGAGGAATTTCCAGATTGGATTGTATAAGATGAATTTGAAGAGAATTCAGAATTTAATATAGAGAATTTCCTATAGGAAGATATATGATTGGAGATGGAAGAAAACGGAGAAATGAATTTAAGTGGTTAAATGTAAAGATAAATGTTGTTCATGTACAAAATGAGAACTGAAAAAGTCAGAGCTTATGAGTGAAAAAAATTGCATATTGATATAATTTTGGTCTCTTTTTATTCATTAAACTTTTTATGTAAGTACTTTTTTACTGTTCGAAATTGTTTTGAGCATTTTTATTTATTTTTTAACAGATTGAGTATTGAAGATAGATAATTAGTTTTTCGTATGCGTTTATTTTGATGGAATAATCTTGACAACAACTGTTAGATGTATATTTGAATGTCGCCAACAAATAGCAATGAGATTTAATAGAAATGTCTCGTTCGATGATATGAAGGAAAAGGATTAGCACAAAAATTGTTAGACGTTGTGGGAGAAGTATTTCAAAACTTTTCTATAAGTTTCTAGTTTCGACAGATCCCATCAAATTCGCCAAAATAGAACTTATAGACGATGAAGACGTGATGACAATGATTGCTCTTTATTATGGGACTCGGAGTGACCAAAATGCACTGAATTAGTTATTTGCTGAGTTAGCTGGTGTGGAGCCAACTGAAGATCTCATTGCATTAGGTGAAGAACATGGAGCTCAAGAATCGTGTATGGTGGCTCCAATATCGTATGTTGATAGTCAATCGACTATACGCAGGATTAATATCGTTCTTAATATTGCACCCGATATTGATGTGGTTGGTGATGATGGATACGATAATAGTGATCCTTGTGATCATGAGGTTGGTAGTGATAGTGATCCCGATGTGGATGAGGTCTCCGATGATATTGACGATGAAGACGTGAATGACGATGAAAACATTAACGCGTCTTCAGTCGGGAACCAGATTTGACGTATTGTGATACGGGCACACATGTTGCTCATAGACCCTGACACGACGCACGTAGCCGAGTTCTCAGAGTATCTTAAAATACTACCTGCTCACTAGCTGGCCGTAGATTCCAATCTTGAGGAGTTGTTCGTGGGCTAGAGATTTAAAAGTAAGGAAGAGTGCGTATTTACTATTAAACGGTATAGCATAAATATATTAGTGGACTACAAAGTTGCAGTGTCTAAACTGACATTATATATTGGGGAGTGTTGGAAGTCCGCGAAAGGCTGCAATTGGCGGGTACAAACCGCATTTATTTAAAAGTCGCAAATGTGGAAGATACGAAAATTTGTTGGGCCTCACACATGCACATCAATACATATGATAGAAGATCATCAAAAACTTGATTCCAAAACTATTTGTACGTGTATCATGCCAATGGTGAATGACATACAGACCATTAAAGTTTCGGTATTGATTATCGAAATGCAAGCATGATTCCAGTATTGAGCGTCATACCGAAAGGCGTGGATAGCTAAACAGATGACAATAGAGCAATTGTACGGGGATTTCGATGCGTCGTATAATAAGCTACAGGGATGGATAGCTGCTATGCGAGAGTAAGTGCCATGGACAGTCATTAAGTTACAGACACGACCTTATTACGGTCCGGATGACCAACTATAACCGGGAAAAAAATTCATTGGATGTTCTGGACGTTTGATCCATATGCGCGTGTATATCCCCACTACAAGCCATTTGTGCAAGTAGATGAGACCTGGCTATACAGAAAATATACACAGATTCTACTTTTTGTGGTTACACAAGATGAAAACAAGAACATGCTCCCGATAGCATTTGCCATCATAGATAAGGAGAACATAGAATCATGAGAATTGTTCTTTAATAACCTGCGGAAGCATGTTATTAGCAATGATAATATTTGTATTATCTTCGATAGAAGAAAATAATTAATTATCGTCATTAGGCATTTCAGTATGCCATGGAGATTCGTTTACTGCATCCGGCATATCGCGGCTAACTTCTATCGAGATTATAAAAATGCAGACTGGTAGAGACAAGTTATGAGAATGGGTAAAGGATGACCTTATCTTTTCAATATAAGCTTTAATGTTTTAGGGCAATATTGTAACTTATCTTTTCTTAATATATATACAGCGCACGAGCTAGAGCCACACATTTTCTACCAAAGAATGACTCAACTTAAGAGTGACATGGAGGGTCAAACGAACACATCTTTTCAATAGTGGTTGGGTACCATGAAGCCATGGCAATAGGCTCAAAGTTTCAACGAGGGCTTTCGCTATGGTCATATGACCACAAACTTGGCGGAGGGGATCAATTCTGTGTTATTGAAAACACAAAATCTTCAAATTTCATCTGTCCCTCAACTACATTTTACAAGTTGGCTACCTTGATGCCAAGAATGGGTTAACAACAAGTTAACTAGATGGAGACGAGACACGTGTTTATCAAAAATGTCAGGGATGCAATGGTTGCAAACTGTCAAATAGCAAGGTCAAAGAATGTAGAAGTATATTCACAACGTCTTGAAACGTTTCGAGTTACGGAGACCATCGGTCGTCGACTCAGTATACCACCTAAGTCTTATAGAATTGATCTCCGAAATAGACGGTATGATTGCAGAAGGTTCCAAACACTTCATTATCCATGTGCGTATGTTGTGACAGCGTGTGTTAAAGTCTTGCTCAATGTTGAATAATTTATCGATGATATGTACACCCTCGAACACATGTTACGTGTTTAGGAGAACGAGTTCCCCGTCCTACTTGACCTGTCTACGTGGGAGGTGCCTCCGATGACTTTCGAGCTTGTCCCAAACAAAGGGTTGCGTAGGAATCCAAAAGGTCATTCGCAATCATCCATAATCCATAATGAAATGGACATTAGGGAGAAATTCGACGGTAAGCATTGTGGATTATGCAGATTAGCTGGCTATAATCAGAGTAAATGCCCACAGTAAAACCACCATATTGGACAATCGTCACGATCGAGTAGGAATTGAGCTTATGTAATCAATGTACCTAATTTATATTACAAAGTTTGTTCCAAGTTTTAATGTTGTAATGTATTTAATTTATATTATAAAGTTTGTTCCAAGTTTTAATGTTGTAATATATTTAATTTATATTACAAATTTTATTCCAAGTTTTAATATTGTAATTAATCTAATTTATGACCATAAAGTTTGTTCTAAGTTTTAATGTTGTAGTTAATCTAATTTATGACCACAAAGTTTGTTCTAAGTTTTAATGTTGCAATTAATCTAATTAAATAAATATAAAGATTGTCTTTTTCTTGATTTATATTTTTTTAGAATAAAAAAGTACAAACTTTGTAATACTTAAATTGCAAGAAACCCCTAAAATTGATAGTTTGATAGTGTGGTCCTAGGGGTATATTTCTACGGGGGTCGACGTTCACGTTGTGGGTGATCGTAGCGATCAATATTCTCTTCAGTCGCAGGTGGGAGTGTGCGGAACATAGAAGAAAAGTCATATGCCCCAGACGCCATCAATGAGCTTGAGCCGAGAGAAGTGCTGTACTGCAGTGGATACGACGCAGGAAGAGTGGAGTAATGCGGTGGTGAAGAGTGCTGTATTATGGTAGTACTGGACTGAAGATATCAAACCCCAAATGATATCCATGTCTTGACGAGCCCGGGAAATAATTATTGACTCGCAACTCTAAATTATAAGAACTATCCCCGGAATAGATATGCGACCGCTTAGACTTTAGCTCGGGCTCTAGCTCGTATGCCCCAAGTCGATGCATGTGCGGGGGGACTACAGTTGATTGCCCACCAAGTAAATATGGTTTTCCCGTACTAGAGTACCATTGTATGTACTCTAATGATGGTTGCAAATCGAAAGAAATATCCATCTAAGATCTTCGCGCCATTCAATTATCCCACACTGCAATATATTTCTGGTGCATAACCCCTCAATTATTTCTATGTTTTCCTCTCTTGTTAATCCCGTAGATCTTCCCCAACTGTATTGGCGGAGCCGGGATATACTGGATGCAACCAAACTGCCGGAGTACTCGATCCCCGTTATACCACTTGACTGTTTGGAAATTGATAATTGGTGCGTTAATGCACCACAGGTGTGAATGAATGTGGGCAGATGAGGGTATAACAACCGTAATTTTTGGTCTTCGATACGGTATCCAGATGAACTGCATGATTAATAACATGGTTAAAATTTAACACGGTTCGAGTAAGATATGCAAAGTAATTATATGTCACGAATATTGGAATAACTTACCCCTTCCCTGGCATGTTGTTCAATCATCAGACGGTATATCGAGATTGTGTATGAGCTTTTGATACCCGGATTGGTACTCCATCTACGAAAACAAATTACATGTTAGAATAGTATCATTAGAAAAAAAAAGTCAATTAATTGCTATAACCAGAAAAATTTTATCACATGTTTACCAGTGGAAATACGTATGCTTGGTACCTAACCGATGCCAAGAATGACATCCGGTGAAGAGCCCAATATTACAGCAATATGAGGCATCCACCTATGTCTACGGCATCAAGCTTTGTCATCCGACAAAGCTCATGATACAACATAGCCAGAGCTGTAGAACCCCAACTATACAAGCGAGCATTCTGCAAACCAGTTAATAGAGGTAAATACATCAAATGAACCATTCGCATTCGGCATCAGTACACCCCCTATAATATGCATAGTGTACGCTCGAGCTGTACACATCACCTCATGCTTAGTGGCATTAATTGATAAATGTTCAAAATTGGCTTTCAGCCATGAAAATCTCAAACCCATAAATTTGGACTTAGCATCATTGGGCGAGACTCCTAGTAGGCTATAACAAAGGGCAGCTGGCTCAGGTATTGTACTTACGCCCGTTACGGCACTCTCGTCGATTGGGAGCCAAAGTTGCAATACAACATCCTTCATAGTGACAGTGCACTCCCCACATGACAAATGAAAAGTGTGGGTCTTCGGGCGCCAACGTTTGACC
Source organism: Gossypium longicalyx (assembly GCA_025698465.1). NCBI lineage: Eukaryota > Viridiplantae > Streptophyta > Magnoliopsida > Malvales > Malvaceae > Gossypium > Gossypium longicalyx. The sequence continues at coordinate 66,998,420 of CM047004.1, read as the reverse complement.
AATGCAGATATTAAATCGTATCGTAAATCAAACGTCCAGATCAATGTTGCTGACTCAAATCCAGCTAACTCCAAGTATGGCATCAGTCGTTCATCCAGGGGATATCCTAAACTATTCACCCGAGCCTTCAGTATGCGGTACGAGCCCTGACACTATTAAATTACAAAAAATAGTTATTATGACATAATTTATTTCCATAAATGATGTAAAACTTTTTTTAAGGGAACCCATGATTAACAAATAACAATATATTACCATATTATTAACTGTGTTTGATATGTGATCATCGTTATTAATCAATGAACCCATTTCGATACCTACAATTTCAAAACAAATTTCGACAATTAATTTCTAAGTTTGATGCATTTTAAATATTTATCAAAATACCTAAGTTTTATATATTACTTTTAATTACAAAAAATACCAAACAGTTTTGTCCACATCATATTTTTTATATAATACATTAACAAAGTAAATATATCTTATAAATTACAACTCAAACTCCAACTCAATGGTCCCATTCACAAATTTCATCTCAATGATCTAATCTTTTACTTACATAAAAAATATATATATATTAAAATAATAAAAATAACATGCCAAAAAAAATATAACAAAAACATAACATAAACTATCTCAACATAATAAATATGAATATTGTTATTATTATTTTAAAATGATAATAAGTAAAATGTATTGGTTTAAAATATAATATATATATATATTTAATAACAAGCTAACTTAATTATTGTCAAAAAATATATTTTTTTTTGCATAGAAGGATTCAAAAGAAATTTCATTTATACTATTTATAAAAAAACATAAAATAAAATTTAAAAACATAAATTCTTATTCCCAATTATAAAATCTAAAAAAATTAGAACATGTAAACTATTATTCCTAATTTATCTCATAAATTTCAACTCAATGGTCCTATTCACAAATTCTATCTCAATGGTCTCATCTTTTACCTACATAAAAAATAAAAAATTATATTAAAATAATAAAAATAACATGCCAAATAAATTATATAAAAATAAATCTAATAAACCTATAACACACATAACAAATAAATTACATAAAAAAATAAAACATTCTTTATACATAACATAAATAGGTTTTTTTTTACTTCAATAAACATTAAAAAAAAACTTATGAATGAATGAAAATATAAAATAAAAACATACCTCAATAGCTTTTTTTAACCAAATAATACCTTACAAAAATAAAATTAAAAATTAAATCCAAAATAAATCAACAATAACAACAAAAACAAATGAACATTTATTTATAAAAAAAAAAAGAATTACTAAATAAAAAGATTACCTTTTATGATTTTTTTAATACCAAATCTTTCTAAACCCTAAACACAATTTCTTCTTCCCTTTCTCCTTTCCTTTTTTATTTATTTTTTTCCTTCTCTCTTTTTCTTTCTTTTTCCTCTTCCCGCTCTCCTCTTCTTCTTCTTCTTCTTCTTCTTCTTCATCTTCTTCTTCTCTTTTTCAAATTTCTTTTCCCTTCAGCCAAAATGAGACATTAGGGACCTTATAATGGTCCCTAAAACACAAGTCACGGGCATAGTCCTGTCCCATCGCTGCCACCGATGCAGGAGTTAGAGGTGTGCCACCTATGAAGTTGGCATCACCAACACGGTGTCGCTTGTCAAATGGGCATGACCAGTGGGTGTGTCACATTTCTACTAGGCTTCACCAGTCGCCTTGTCCCATCAATGATAGCAGGTTGGTAGTGGGTCCGGGTGGGTCTGGTTTTGGTCGTATACGGGTCGTTATTGACTCGTATTCCTTTTGGTGCTGCCTATTTAGATGGCATTTTCCATTATATATATTTTTGCAGTCAAACATGTCAGATTTTTAAGATGGTGCCGCCTATGCACCACCCTCCACTTGCTTGGATGTACCATTTCGGTACATAATCTATTTGGGATACCATTTAAGTATTTTTTTTATTTTATTTTATAATATACAGTTAAAAAAGCCCTTAAAATACCTATTTTTAACATAACATTGAAAATAATTCAAAATTTAATCAATAAGAGATGGCACATCATGTGTAAACCAAGATAAAAGAATGGTAAGGCAAAATTAAGAAGGAAAAGTGTGATATGAGAAGAGTTTACAATGGGGCAATCTTTGATGGGTTTGTGAGTAGAGTGGCCCAATTTTTGGAGAGGGATAAAAGGGGATCCAACAAGGTAAAGAAGGAAGCAAAGCTCGTTAATCCGATCGGCAAGCATGGGTTAGGACCATTTATCGGAGGCTTGACCTTTCATCCATGTTAACATGCTTTCTAAACAGGCTTGAACATTTCTTCAGGGATTGAGACCTCCAGAATCATCTCAAGGCCATCTTCTTTGTTGATGTTAGGACAAAGTTTCCTCATTTATCAAATTTCAGTGTGATTTTGGAGAAGCTTATAACTTATGGTGCTATGGAAAAAGCTTGAACTTATTTTGAGTTTGGAAACCCATATCTAATCCTTGTTAAAAGCTATTTTCTATTTTTTTTAAAATTGAAAAATTTATAGTTTAGAATTAGTTTATTTATTTGATTGTATAATAACAAGAGAGCATTTTAAAGAAGGTGAGTTTAATGGGAGAGGCAGAAGAAGATGAACTAGGAACATGGGAGAGAAGAGGGAAGGAAGAAAAAGAAAAAGAAAAATAAATAAATAATTATTTTTGCAACGTGTGATAATATTATTGGTTAACGGATTTTTTTAACGGCTACAAACCTTTGAACTAAAAAATGTAAAGTAATTCTAGTTTAGGTATTTTTTTACCAAAAAAACAAAATTGAAGTACCTAGTGCTATAATTTGGGGGCCAAAATTTCATTTAAGCCTTCGAAATATAATGTTACGTTTGTTTACATGAAAAAAGTTTTACGGAAAATATTTTCTGTATTTTCTTGTGTTTATTTCACAGAAAACAACTTGATCAATAGAAAATGACTTATAGGTCAACACAAAATAAGTTTTTTTTTTCCTGTAAAATGACTCACGAAAAATATTTACATTTTAAATGAATTATGCATATTTTATTTGTTCCATCAATTGTATATATCTATCTATACTATTATTTAAGTCTCTGATTGAGTTAGTGTCAAGAATCAGCAATGCACCAAATTAGTTAGGAAAATTTCGAAAATGTCATTCTGTAATTAAAATACGTTATAGTATTCGATGATATTTTTATCTTTTTTTTTTTAATTTTTTAAAAATCCTAATAAAAAATGTAAATGTGTAAATTTGAACCCATATCACTAACATCTATAAAATATTTCTTTACCACCTCGATACCAACTTAAGAAAAATGATAATACTATGATAAACAAGTGGAATGCATTAAATATTCTTAATATGATGTAATTGGCTATTTAAATTTCCTTTTACTCACAAATGCATGTAAACTACACTGCACCAATTAGCTCGTAAGGGCTTAAACTACACCACACTAGGGCATTGAAGCACAAAGCTCGTAGGCATCAAATGCATCAACATTTTCGATACATCCCTCCACTACACTAGGGTCTCCATAAAGACATATAATACTTGTTGATCTGCAACAGATATTGGATCTTGATATAACCTGTAATGATATTTGTACAGTCACATATCTCGTACAAGCGCACATATGACCCTATTAGGATGCCAATCGTATCCTAATCTTTTACTAAGTTCACATTGGCATCAATTTTACATATATGCATTATCATACCTGTAATCATTCTTATGCATTATCATACCTGTAATCATTCTTACTCACATATTCATACCATGTAATCATTTACATTCACCTGTCATACCTTGTGTTCGATCACATTTTTATTTTTGTACCCTGTACACTGTTCTATCGCATTACAATCGTTTATCTCATCTCATTTCAATTCAATCCAATTTGTATATATATAATTTCACAACCAATTTTAGAATCACATTTCATTTCATCGTCAACACACAATTAACTCATACCATATAACTTGTGTCAATCCATTAAGATATTACAAACCATGTTCCACAAAATCATACTTATTTTCCATTTTATTTAATTCAGTCCATTATCACAAATATTCAATAACAATCACAACAAATTAATTCATACGACAATTATATACTCACCTCAATGTTCAATCATGCAATTAACATGTATATGCAAGAAATTAAATCTATTCTGAATCATAAAAGTACAAACCGAGATTTCGTGTCGTTCATTAACAACTCTCATTTTTCTTCTCTCTCAATGGCTTACACAATAAAATAAACGATATCAACTTCCATTGATTCACATTCAAACATCAAGTCAAGCATATTTTTTATTTTATTCAATTTAGTCCCTAAACTTAGAACAAGCATAACTTTTGATATAAAGCTTTAGATTAAAATTCGATTTCACATTTACTTATTAGGGATCCTATAATTTATATTCCTAACATAATATCATAACATATTTCATTTTATTCAATTTGATTCCTAATGTAACAAGGTTAATAATCAAGCTTGTTAAGTTTCACAATTTGGTCCTTTTTTCTAATCTAAGCTTAATTTCTATCAGTTTCAAGTCTAATTCTTCAATTTCTTAAGAATGAAAACTTATCAAAATTTCAACAATTGGACAAATTGATACATGAGCTAGCTAAATCAAGCTCCCATGATAATAACTTTATAAAAAATCAAAGAAAATGACTTAGGGACTTACTCGACAGAATTGGTCGAATGCTCAAGGGTTTAAAGTTTTTCTCTCTTAAATGGTGGATGGTAGAAATGAAGAAGATAACATCTCTCCACTAACTTTTAGTTTATATACTAAGTTTAGTTTATAATTTAACTTAATTAATTAACTTAATCTTGATTAATTATACTTTAATAATTAATTATTTAATTCTAATGACATGCACCATCATCATCCACGAACATTTAAATAAAATTGGTTTACTAACCATTTTAGTCCCTAAGATAATTGCTATATAAATCCCAAACCTTTTCATAATTAAAACTTTATAGCGATTGAAATTTTACAATTTAGTCCCTAGGCCCTAAATTAACCACTTTTTCGACTAATTTACTTAACCAAATTTCAATATATTTTTTATAACATCTCTATAAATATTCCTATTTAATATTTACAGACTTAGTTTATGGAAACAAGGTTTCAAAATAATATTTTCTAACACCACTGAAAATTAGGTTGTTAAATTAAGAGTAATTTAGATTATGTTATTGATATTACATAACAATTCAAAAGGTAAGTACCTTTAAAATATTATTTATTAATATATAAAATTGATTTTAAATTAGAGGCATTTTAAGAGTAATTTAAATTATGTTATTAATTTGTAGTTGAGAGAAGTTTTTTCCTTTCATTTTTGCGTATTACAAATTTAAAGATGTGGGATACATCTATTTCAAAAGTTGAAAGTTTTGGTAAAGAAGTTTGAGGATTAAATTAATATAACATGTATGTATTGAGGACTAAATGTGTTATTATACCAGTCAGGGAAAAGACTTTTAGTTATCAATTTAAAGACGAGTAGCCAAAATAGGAACGGATTTAAATGTTAATGTCTAAATTGAAAATTTTAAAAATTGAGTTACCAAAACATAAACGCTAGCATAATTGGTGACCATTTGGATAGTTTACCCTTATAATATTTTGGATAAGTTCCTTTAAGTTTTCAAGTCTTAAAAGTTAATGTTTACATATTATTTTTACATTTTATTCAGTAATTTTTTTAAAAATAAAATATTACAAAAGTAAAATAAAAAAATAAAATTCATTTGAAAAGTACTTTTGAAAAGTTTGAGTTAGGATTTAATTGTTTAGTATTGTTATCAAAAAGTACTTTCGATAAATAAAATGTCCGTTTTAGACATTGTGTTATAAAGTAATAAATATACATTTAAATAATGTTTAAATTAATTAATATTATAATATCTTAGTGAGAATATAAAAAATAATTTATTATAATTTGTTGTTAATATTTTAATATATGAAATATAAATTTTAAATATTTTTTAAGTAATTAATATTAATTATTCACAAAATTTAATTTGAATATGTAAACTATATTTTAAATAATAAAATATGACCAATAAAAATTTAAATATATAATATTATATATAAAAAATAATTTTAATAAGAAAATAATTACATATACCATATAAATATTATATAAAATACATTATAAGAATTAAAATTGTCATTTATTCCTAAAAGTTTCGTCAAAAATAAAAATTAAAAAGAACTGCTTTTACTTCTAGGTTGAAAAACACTTTCGAGAAACAATCCTAAACAAAGTCGGAATTAAATACATTTTTATCTCAAAACAGAATAAATTTAATAAAAAAAAAACAAAATTCCTATTATTAGATTTTCAATTTTCTCCACGTACGGCAATCAAGAAGAAGGCAAATGTAAAAAAGAGCAGAGAGAAGAGAAAAAGAAAAGAAAACCCGTAATGAAATGTAAGTTGTCGTAAGGAAAAGCAGGAAGTATAATGTAAAATTACTAGACAGTAATAAGACAAAACTAAAAGTGGTTCCACTTTAGGTTTTATTACTACAACGTTAACTTCCTCATTTCGCTTCCTCGCCGCCTTCTTTTCCTTCTTCACTTCACTCTCTCCTGGTACTTTCTCTATCCATCCTTTCTTAATTTCTTCATAGATTCTTATGCTCTTCTTCATACGTACTTTGATACGTATATAACTTAATATAGGTACTGTTTGGAGAAGAAGGAAACATGGTTTTTATTTCTTTTCTTTTACCTTATTTTTTTTGTTGTTTTCTTCTATTTCTTTTTTGTACCTTGCTTGTTTAGTTTCTTCTTTCACCTTATTGGGTTGTTTTGAATTTAGGATGGAGTACTTTTTTTCCTTTGAAAGCTGTTTGTACTTTCATGATCATTTCTTACTTCCAATGTATGTGGATGCATCATGTATCATGTATGTGAATGTGTTGATGCATGCATGCATGTTGACATGATTTTTGTTTCTTACATGATAGCTGAATCACAAATTTAAGGATGGTAGAGGGTTTCTTTGAATTTTTCAGATTGTTAAGCTTTTCTTTGGAGATATTGCTTTACTGCTCTATTGTTTTTTTTCCTTTTCTGGGTTTTTGTTTCTTCAATTTCTGCAAAACAAGTTGCTTCCATTTTGTTCTGTTTTTGGTAAATTATTCACTGAATGCTTAAATTTGTTTCTACTTCTCAATTGTTTATCTTGTAGTTGATTTGAAATTCAATTGAGCTTACAAACATTGCAGTCATCAATTTTTTTTCTTTAATGAACATAGCTAATGGTTTCTGAAATTTGAAGAATTTAGTCACCTGTTACAGAAAATTTGGAAAATCTGTTAAACAAGTTCTTTTTAATGTCACAAAATTCAAGCACAAAAAATGCATTTTTGAAAATAGTTGGATTTCTAGGCTTCAGATATGGTAGCTTTATATACAAATTGCCTTAGTTATCTACACAACCATTGATTTCTTGTACACATTTAATGGCTTCTGTTTGATCAGAACCACTTATTTAATGTTGAAAGATTTAACATAAGCCCATTTTTTAATCAGCATGAAGGTGAACCATGGAGGAATTTTCTTTGGCACATTGCTTTTTGGTACTATGATTGTTGTATGGATTCTGAACAAATACTGATGGATGTTAATCCAGATAGTAAACTACATTGTGCTCCAAAAGCCGCAGTTGAAAAGGAAAAGCCGGCTCCCTTCGATAGCTTGGATGGGAAGAGTTCAAGGTGCATGAATAATGATAACATGGAGGGTTTGTTGCAAAAGCAAAAGGCTCCCAAGACTTCCGAAGATATCGAGGTTGATATAATTGGATGTACAAACAATAATGACATCAGAACGGTTAAAATTGAGGACCCGGATGTGACTGAGTGTTCCAGCTCATTTGCCGACACCACGTCTGATGCCGAGAAATGCTCTGGATTGAGTGATGCTGAAGTTGAATCCCAGTTCCTTGTTGATGCTGCTTTTGGATCTGCTTACGAACCGTTTAGTAGTGTGTTTCATATAAGGTGTGCTTTTAATCATTATAAACACACACATATATACACATGTTTGAGCATTTGAAAATAAAAAGTCTAGTGCAATAACTGTAGTTGTCTTGTCTCGAAGCATATAATCAATATAGTTGTCTGTTCAAAACAATAGGGGTTTCCTGTTTTCAGTTATTTCCATCCATATCTTTATGGGTCGAAACATTACATGGTACTAGTCAATCTTTGACTTTGCCATGCAAGCAGACATGTCGTAATCTTATATTATTGCTGTTTCATACATGCCCTTTAGGAAGAAGAGGCTGACAAGTCATTGGAGGAGCTTCATTCGGCCTCTCATGTGGCGCTGCAAATGGGCAGAGCTCAGAATCAAACAAATTGAGTCTCAAGCAATAAAATACAGCAGAGAAATATCTTCATATGAGCAGAGCAAGTTCTCCAGAATCGACCAATCTGCACTAGAAGGTTTTGGTTCAAAGTCATTGCCATTTTGTAGTCAGTATAACCGTAGAAAGGCCATAAAGCGGAGGAGACGAAAGAGAATAGAAGAAACAACTGATATAGCATCGTACATGTCATGTCATAACTTATTTTCATATTTTGGTATGAGCTTATTCTTAGTTCTTTATCATTGTGGTTTAAGTGTTTTTCTCATCTCTCCTTAACCCCAATGCTCAAGTATGATTTGCTCGTTAATAAATTTCAGAAAACAGGAAAACCATTCCGGATGGTGCTTACATTGCTGATGATTTTCCCAACACAGGTAATATCATTTTCCCTTTCACTGAATCAATTTCCTACATGTTAACTTCATTCATAACTATTCATTTTGCAATAAAGTATTGCCATGGATCCTGGGAAATCAAATGGCTCCATTATATAAAAATAGGCTGATAGGCTGAAAAACGTGATCATATATGTTGATTGTCAAACGGAATTGATAATAGTCAGCATTTCGAAGAATACGTTTTCATAGATTTCAGTTTCTCTTAGTTTTGACTATGAAGTTGTCTTTGGCAATACTTGGTGCAGCCAATATGGACCAAGATACAGAGCGCAATGATAAATTCGACGTTAATAACGATCAATTGCTTTTCGAGTTCAGAGATGGAAATAATTCCTTAGAGCAAGTCCTTAGGAAGATTGAAATTGTGCATGCTAAGGTTCAAAAACTCAGGAGTCAACTTGATCAGGTGATGTCCAAAAATGCTTCGAAGTTTTCTTCCTCTGAGAATTTGAGCCTCCTTGCTGCTTGTGATGCTCAAACCAGCTCCGCTCCTAGCCCTACATTTTCGGCTGGAAATGGAGACACAATATCTGTTGGACCTGCATATAACACAACTCAGCAGATTTCCGAATATGTTGGAGATTTGGTTATGCCTGCAAGTGCTGTTTCAAGTTATGGAGAGGCTTTCCATGTCCCAGATATAATCGAAAGTACAGTTGGATTATTGTCATCTGCTGAAGTTACTTGCCATCAGCCGCAACTCGTAGACTCGTGCGAAGATGTAAGCTTAACTGATCTGCATTTTCTTTCCCCTGGATATACGAGGATTTGTTCATTACGATACCTATCTATTTTGCAGATTGTGGAAAATGTTCTGATACAGAACGAAGGAAATGCTGGAGACAAACAAGTTTTAATGACAACAAACAGTCGGTCTATAAAGCAGCAGCATCAAACTGAGAAAGTCGAAGAAGTAGAGAGTACCAATCCTTCCCGCATTCTGACATCAGAACCTAATCATGCAACCAAAAACGTGGTGTCTCAGGAGCAATCAACTTTGAGACAATGCCTAGCTGCAGACATCTGTTTCCCTAAGAGCAAAAGAAAGCGAGGGGAACGTAAAGCTGGTTCAGGTGGTTGGAGCAGGAAACAGTCAGGTGAGCCTGATAATAGCCAATGACTTCATTTTTGGAATTCTGATGGTTCACTAAGCTTAGTAGGCTCAACACTCTTTGCTAACCAGTCACTAAGAGCACTCAATAGGCACTGTAACTAGAACTCGATTTTATGGATCCACTAAGTTGTAGTTTCTGATAAACTAGCTTCAACCAACAGTGTTCATGGGGTCAAAATTCTAATCTACAGTTTAGTGATCATGGTTTGTTGACACTGTGAGCTACCTCTCCATCTCAAATTTGCAATGAACTTTGATCTGATTAAATGACTTAAGTCAGTTCCTCTTATTTGCTTCAATCTGTTTAATGGCTGTAGCAAATGAGCTCAACTACTCATTGTAGTCGAAAATTATTGTAAACCTAACCATGTCTGAGTATGTATTAAAAATGAAGAGTCGGAATATTATCATCTATAAATCTGAAGAATGAAAAACTTAGAAGGGTGTAAGATTTATCAATAATATCTAATTTTTGTTAACAAATAATAACATTAGATTGACATTCACTTTATTAAGCTCAGTAAAGCTTCCCAAGACTACTAACTTTTTTCTTCCATGGTGGGGGTGGTCTTAGTAGAAAACGATTTGAAAGGCGGGTCTACAAATATTGTAGAAAAAAGAAAAGCAAAAGATGAGTGAGAGTTGTATCTTTTGACCCTGTAAAAAAAGAAATTTTGTCAGTCTTATGGAAAGATCATATCATATCATATCCCCCTCTACGCATAAATGAAAAATGCTTTCCATTCCTCTTTTATGGGCATCAACTCAATGTGATAAAGGAAATATATATAATTGAAACCAGTAACTACTCCACTCCACTCCACTCCATCATGTAAAGCTCTCCTTTGTGCCTTGATTTAATCAAAAACTTTAATATTAAAATTTTTATAATTTTATGGCCACCTCCACATCAAATTTTGACTTCCAACATGAATCTATTACATTATTCTTCTTTGGAACATAATAGATCAATTTTGCATGAGAAAATGATAGATAAATTAATGGAGTTTGATAAAGAAAGATGTAGAGAGTGAATGTGTAATTAATCCAAACATCCCCAATCATAATGTCTCCCTTTTGCAGCAGCTTTTGGAGTTTCTGATATAACACCACCCACATTTGAATCATGATGCCATGCCCATCCATTCTAACATTAATCTGTATCTTATTCACAAAGTATAATTAATAATATAATACCTATATACTACTTACCAAAAAAGAACAAAGCCCACCATTTTGGTGGATTTTGGGCATATAAAAATTTATCTCAATTTTAAGGCTCATACTTTTACAATATTACAATATATACTCCATTAAAGACTGCTATGAAAAGGCTAATCAAAGTCAAATTCATACCAACACTATAAAAGTAGTAAGGAAAAATACATGTTTAAATTTGAGAGATAATTTAGTTGAAAATAGTAGTTATGAATCTCGAAAATAAATCATAGGGTGAACATGATAAAAAAGAAGAAGTCAAATTCATGATTTACTTATTTATTTTGTCTATAAAAATCCATTTTAATTATTTTTTTATTATATTCAAATTTTTTTATAATATTAATAGTAGGTCGGTTAATAATTATTGTCTTGACCTAATATTTTATTTATTTTACTAAATTAGTACTTAAAACAATAAAATTAGGATATTTAATCATTGTTGATGTACAGGAAATATGGAAAGGAAACAACTAAATTATTGGTCTTCAACTTGGAAAATAGTTAGGTTGAAATATGAAACCTAACCAAAAAGAGTTGATTTATGTTTTCTTTTTCCTTCATGATTTTGGTAACAAAGGCCATGCATGCATGTCTTCAACTAAAACAATCTCACTTGCTATAATTATACTAACCTTTGCATCAAAACATGATTATACTGAATGCTCCCTTCATTTATAATTATGATTTACTTTACAACCCACTTTTGGATTAATATGAAATTGTTTTATCTGTGATCGGATCAAAACTACAAATATGAAAATAGTTTAAATTAAATTATTAATTTTTGAGAGGGACCAAAAATACAAATATTCCATTTTTTTAAAAGGTTAAAAATGATTAAAGTATACCATTTACTGACTTTAGATCGTAAAATGTTTTCAAATGTAAAGGATCAAAAGAATAATATTTCAATATTATAAATTAGAACACATGTAATCATAAAGCTAAAATTCATAAATATGAAAAGAATTTAAAATTAAGAGCTCCTTTATACGTAAATATACAATGTTCATCTTAAAATTCGAATCCATTGTTCATGTTCACAATCCAAACTTTACCCTTGATATGACGTGGGTTAAAATATCATATTAGTCCTTGTACTTATATAGGATTTCAGATTTAGTCCTTATACTTTAAAGGTTAAAAATTCAATCCTCCTACTGTTCTAATTTAAATTTTTTAATTCAATCATTATATATATATATTTATTTACTAATTTAATATGTTTATTTTTTGTCAATACATCTATCGTCATAATATTAATTTGACAAAATTTGGCGGAAAATATTAAAAATAAGGGGAGCACAAATTTTACAAGGTTGTAAAGTGACATGAAGGGGTAATAGAGTAATTGCATTAAAAAGTAGTCACAATGAAACTTTGCCTTTAAAAATTGAGATTCTCTCTCTTAAGAAAAAGAGAAAGAAATCAGTTGAAATCATGGCTGCCAAATGAAAAGCAAAGAGTGTTCGTAATAAAGAAAAGAAAAGAAGGGCACATCACATTGCCAACTCTCCCATGCCTTTCAGACTCATCCCTTCAACTTGAAGGCCAAAAAGCCTTTATTTTTTATTTTTGTATTTTTCACCTCTTTCTCTTTCTCTCTCTCTTTCTCTTTCAACACACAGATGAAAATTCCCTGTTTTCTCATCTTTGCTCACCTCTTTCATTCATCGCTCTTCACCTTGCTTTGTTCATGCAAGATCCTAAGAACTCTCACACAAGGTAAACCTTTTTCTCTCTTTCTTTTTTCCTTTTCTGCATGTAATCCGAATGCTGCTACATTGCGCGGATCAATTCAAACATTTCTCATGAATTATCACCTGTTTTAGTATCGATTGTCTGTTTTTGCTGTGAACAATGTTGTTCATAGAATAGATAGGAATGGTGTTGCCAATTCTACCCAAATTGAATTGATTTTGAAAACTTGTTGAGATCAGCTCGGCAAGTTTGCATACAAGGGTGTTAGTTAAAATGCCCCTGATTTTCATGCAATTTTGATTTGAGTAAGAAATGTTCAAAATCTGCAGACTCTGCAGCTTTCTTTTGCACATTTGTCCACGAAGTGCTTTGCTTAGTGGGCCTATATCTTTACTTGATTCGATCCAATAAGCTAAGTTAAGTCAATGGTTTGAGCCTTATGGCTTGTGTAAGAAATTCCAATCCAATCTTGCCTACCTGAAATCCATTATGTAATATTTATACTAAATGACACTAGGTATGATTTTAATTTTTTTTCACTTATTTAATTGGTGACGTCCACTCAGGAGATATTTATACAGTAGTGTAGATACAGATAGTAAATTTGTAACTAAAGAACAGCATAGACCCTTTATACCAAAAAGAAAATACTTAAACCCTGATCAGAAAGTATGCATTTGATCGTCCAAAAATCGTTGCTAAGATCATTTACAATTTATTTTTTCCAAAAAAAATAAAAGTTGCAATCTGAAAATATAAGAAGATATATTGTCCCAGAGGGTGTCTTGTTCAAGTAACAATTCTAATGTATATTGATATTGTCCTAATTTTGATCTAACACCTATAATCTCTCTTAACCCTAATCAAGAAACTGTCGAGATTGTATCTTTATAGGATATGATCATATCTGTTTTATTTGACATAATATCTAAAATTATTCATAACTCTTTTCCAACTCATAAATAATGAAAAGATAATACGTTTCAGTGCACTCAAACCTATGTGTATTCAAAAACTATTTTTAAGTTTGACTGACATTGACAGGGTCTTCGAGGTCATATTCCATACTGATATCTGAATATCTACGGAGCATGGTTACTTCAAAAAGGAAAAAAAAATTGAAGCAACATTATTTTAATATATATATATGTCTATATATATGTATAGTGAATATGAAAGTATCCAAAAAGAAGCATGAATTTAACTTTTTTCTTTGATATATGTAGTAGTAAGTATAAAGTTGATTGTGGTTTTGATATTCGCTTTTTTACTATTTTGGCATTTTGGTCTTCATCCTCAACAGTTTTCCAAAAAAAAGTCTTGCTCAAGATTTGATTCTATAGTTTTGTTTGATTTTCCATAGGAAGCCTTGGTATCAAAGAGCAATGGAGAGGGCTACCGTATGGAAAACTGTTTCGAAGACGGCCGGAATCCCTACTACAAATGCTACAACATTGTGGAAAACCATTTCAAGACCAACTGAAATCCCCATGGCGAATGCAACATTTTGGAAAGCGATTCCCAAGTCCACCGAAATCCCTTCAACTCATCCCAATAGATCGGAGAAGCTACGGAAATGTACTTCCCTAAGGGTTGCCACTACGTTTACTCGAGTTTGTCTATGTGCACCAATCTCTTCCTACAACGAGGTATTTCGTGCCGATGTTCCCCCTAGAAGAAGCAACACTTACCCTAGGTCAAAGGCCTTTCCCCTGGCGCAAGAAAGGGTAATACCAAGCGCGAGACTTAGCACGGAAGGAAGAAGAGTTTTCCGTGGTAAATCATTGACGGACGATGTATTGATGAGGAGATTTGTTGTGGAAGAAGAAGCAATGATGCAAGTTAGGAGGAGGAATCAAATGGAGGTTATAAGGAAGAGAAGTTTGATGAGAAGGAAGATGCTTGGCCCTAGTCCTCTTAGTAGAATGGTAAAAGCTAATGAAGATGATGATTTTTAACCTTCTTTCTTTCTTTTTAATATTACCCATATTTTATCTCTAGTTTTCTTTTATTTAATTTTCATTTTGTCTGTACTTTCGATTGTGTACTTTTTTAAATGCTGGGATGCCAATTCAAATTTGGATCTTGCTTTTAACCATCTATTACTTTTTTCAATTTTTTAAATTTCCAATGTCTTTATTATTATCGCAAAAATAAAAAACAAAAAAAATCAATTAAAATATCTATTTTAGATATCCTATTGAAAATTAAAAAGAATTATTTAAATAATATTTTAAAAATTAATATAAATTATTTGTAACATTTAATTTGGATAAATAAATCATACTTTAAATATTAAAATTAGATAAACATAATCTTTCCAAATAATTATATATTTGATATAAATTTTAAAAAAAGAAAATAATTATACATACAATAAAAAGATTGCAAAAGACAAATAGATTCCATGTTGGAATTTAAAGTGAATTGTATACATTCACGTTAAAATTGGCTTCTTTTTTTTTTTTTTTTTTTTTTTTTTTTTTTTTTTTTTTTAAACCAAAAACATTTAAATCTTGTTTTTTCTGTCGCATAATTATTTTAATGTCTGAATATAATCATGTATGGATCAAAATTGATATTTAAGTAAAATTCTTTTAAAATTTGAACTCGGTCCAAATGTATAAGGAAGAAGTCAATTTTCACCCATTCCAACTACTTATTAATAGTAAAAAAAGCCACTTTTAAAAACCACTTTAAAGGTAAAAATGGATTGATTAACATTATTTTTATTGTGAAAAAGAGCTCTCAAAAGTAATACTAAATAGATACCCAAATACTAAAAAACCTTAAATTGGTAGACTTTGCTGAAGTAAGTTTTATGTTTTCTTTCTTTCAAACTACATAAGTTGGAATTTTTTATTATTATATGAATATCCTACAATAATCTTTTATCTATTTTCAGATCCCCCTATGAACACTTCTTCACCTTATATGAATTCAATAATTGTTTCAGTTTTTCTTGTATGGTATTTGTTTCGCTTTTCTAGTCATAATTTGATGTTGAAATCCAATAGTAATAGTTTCATTCTTATTTTGTTTAAAATGATGAATTCCTAAATTTGGAATTAAAAATAAAAAAAATAAAAAAATAGATATTTGTATGAGAATATATTATAACCATGTTTTAAATATATATATATATATATATGAAAATAATGTAATATCATATATAATTAAACGAAATTGATTGTTTAATTTCAAGAACATTGTTTGTGACTTGGTTATTTGGATTCTCAAGAAAGAAAGAAAGAAAGAAAGAAAGAAATTTCAGTTAAAAATAAAGAATAGAACTGTTAAAGAAAGCACAAAGAGTTACCTGAATTAGTCAAACTAGTTTAAGGGTGGTCTTAATATATTAGCCATTTATAAACATTAATTAAATGCTTTCCAGAAAAAAAAATCAATTAAAGATTATATAATTATAAAATTAAAACTATTATTGAATTCAGACTTACACTTCATTTAGAGAAAGGGTACATGGGCGTTAGATGGAGCATAATTCACCCCAAGAATATCTTACTCTTTGTGGCGACGAGACTTGGTCAAATTGCAAGTAATGTTATTCAGGTGGATTGGAGTGGTAACAGCCCCAGAAACATCAAGTTTCTTAGAGTTTAAGTGGCCATCAATCTTTGGCAACTATTAATTGTTGGTTGTGTCATCTAAAGGAATGATGGTGTAAGGCAATGAGTGGCCTTTCGATATGAGAGAATTTGTAAGATACGCATTAGATGTGACATCATAGGACATTCGAGGAGCGGTTGCCCTTACGAAGGTCAAGAGATTAAAGATATTCTTAATGAGCATATGAGAGCTATCTGGCAGAGGTTGGGTTTTGAAACCCAATTTGATGATCAAATACGTTTCAAAGGAACAATCCATGCATTTAGAAGTAGAGGACTAAGATGATAAACTTTTGTGGAGTCGAGGCTGAGGGTTGTATGTACCAACAACCCCTACCCACTTTACACGAACAAGTTGCACCTTGGGAAAAGTATTCAAGGTAATTAAAATAATGATAATAGGTTTATGGAATTAAGCCTTTTAATGGATACTCAAAGAAAAGACAATGAAGATAGAACTTATTTTGAGTAGAGGAAAGTATCTCTTATTTTAGATAATCTTATGAACGAAGAAGGTTCTCGACGGAGGATTAAGGTTGATATTGCTATTGAAAGCAACAGAAGAAAGGAGATTAGGTCTAATCCTTTAGTTTTAACAAAGAACTTTAACCTACCATAAGGTTATGTGAAACTGTTGAATGCTGGCCAGCATTGCAGTAGCAAGGTCTTTTGGTGCACAAGCATGCAACTGAAACTTTTGTTATAAGCAAACTAGTCTAGTTCAATTGTAATTTGTTTTGTTGATGTATAAAGGCTAGTTAGATGATTTGTTTATGTTTAGATATTGATTTGGCTGATAAGTCATCATGTTTATGTGTACAAGTAATGTTTTGTATGCTTCAATATTGTTAGTGGAAGTTGTTGTGTACTTGGTAATGTTTGAAGTTTAAAAGTTACAATTCATTTGAAATGGATGATAAGAATAATATTTTTAGGTTCTTGTTTTTTTAGTTTATCATTTTTTTTGTTCATTGTCATTTGTTGCTGTTAACCTCAACAAATGCTCTTTTTAAATCGATTCATTATTGTTTGAATCTTTTGTTTATTGTTTGAATTGACTCATTGTGGTTTAAATTGATTCTTTTTGGATTAACTCGATTCAAAAACCCAACAAATGGTATCGAGAGCTTGTCATCTTTGAATACATTTTTTTTGTTAAGAAAGAAAGAAAGAAAGAGAATCTGTTTTGTTGTTGTTGTTGTAAAACATGAATTTTTCACCACCAACACTACCTGTTTTTGCTAGTGAAAACTATCATGTATTGGTAGTGAAAATGAAGACAAATTTGCAGGCTCATGATTTGTGGGATGTGGTTGAGACAGATAGAGAGCCACCTTCATTGAGAGTTAATCCTACCATAGCTCAAATTAGACAACATAGTGATGACTATGCTAAGAAATACCAGGCAATGTCTTGCTTGCAAAATGGAGTCTCTGATGTGGTCTTCACCAAAATTATGGCCTGTGACACTCCTAAACAAGGTTGGGAAAAGGTGAAGGAAGAGTTTCAGGGATCTAATAAAACAATGCAACAACAGTTGATCAATTTGAGGAGAGACTTTTAGAATTTAAAGATGAAATAGTCTAAATCAATCAAGTAATACTCTGATAGGATAATGGCCACAATCAACAATATCAGATTGCTTGGAGAAGAATTCAATAACAGAAGGATTGTTGAAAAAGTAATCATAACCCTTTCAGAGAAGTATGAGTCAAAGATCTCTTCATTGGAGGACTTGAGGGATTGGTCAACTATTTCATTGTCAGAGCTGATAAATGCCCTTTATGCACAAGAGCAAAAAAGAGCTAATAGATTGGAGGAGCATCTTGAAGGAGCTTTTTAGGCTAAAAACAAGGAAAGCTTGAGCTCAAGCTATAAAGGAAAGAAACCACGGTCAAAAAAGAAGGAGAGACCAAAAAGAGATGTTGGAAAAAAAGTTCCCACCATGCACTCATTGTAAAAAGTCTACACACTTGGAAAGAGATTTCCGGTTTAGGCCTAATATCCAGTGTAGAAGTTGTAAACAACTAGGCCATATAGAGAAAGTTTGCAAGAACAAAGAAAGGTCACGGCAATAGTAGAATCAAGTTCAAGCTCAAGCTACTGATGACAATCAAGCTTAGGAGGAACATGTCTTCACCGCATCCTGTTTTGCAACTTCCAACAGGGTAAAAAAGGATTGGTTAATTAACAGTGGCTGTACACATCGTATGAAATCAGATGAAAGAATGTTCAGAGAGATTGATACCAAATTTATTTCAAAAGTCAAGATTGAGAATGAAAAATTCATTAAAGCCAAAGGAAAAAGGAGAGGTTATGATCAACACTCTCTTAGGTACTAAAACAATCTCTGATGTATTTTTTGTACCTGATATTGACCAAACTTACTTAGTGTTGGTCAGCTGCTAGAGAAATATTATTCTCTTATTTTCAAAAAATAAAACATGTATGATTATGGACTCATCTGGTCAAGAGTTAGTAACAGTGGCCATGGTTGATTGATGTTTTATCCTAGATTTGAATTAGTTAAATTTAAAGTTTTGCTTAGTTGATGAATCATTTTTATGGTACAAAAGACTAGGGCATGTTAACTACAAATCTATTAGTTTGCTGCACAAGTTAGATCTAGTTGAAAACATGTCTAAAGTTGATGATAAAAGTACAATTTGTGAGGTCTGTCAGCTTAGGAAACAGGTCAAATTGCCATTCCCATTTAACAAAGGATGGAGAACTCATGACATGCTTCAATTGGTCCATAGTGATGTTTTTGGACCTATGAAGACTTCCTTCCTAAGTGATAGTAGGTACTGTGTTCTATTTATTAATGATTGTATAAGGTTCTATTGGGTGCATTTTTTAAAGAAAAATTTAGAAGTAGTTGATTTCTTCTGGAAGTTTAAAGCTATGGTTGAAAATCAAGCTAACTGTAAGCTCGAGATACTAAGGCTAGACAATGACACTAAATACATATCAGAAAAATTTTAAAGAATGTGTGAAGAGGCAGGCATCCAACATCAATTGACCAACATCTATACACCCCAACAAAATGGTGTTTGTGAGAGGAAAAATAGAACAATGATAGATATGGCTAAATGCTTGTTATTTGAGAGTGAATTGCCAAACAATTTTTGGGCTGAGGCAATGAATACCTTAGTGTATTTGCTCAACAGATTGCCAACTAATGTAGTAAAGGGCAATACACCTTTTGAAGCCTAGTTTGACCACAAACCATCTATTTTACACTTGAAAGTGTTTGGTTGTATTTTTATGCACTTGTACCAGCTAAGAAGAGAAGTAAGTTGGAGAGAAAGCCAATGCCTGGAATTTTTGTTGGCTATAGCAACATAAAGAAAGGGTACATGGTCTTTAATCCTTCCACCAAAAAGTTATTATGAGTAGGGATGTGAAGTTCAATGAGAGTAGTGGATGGAAATGGGATGGTACTGATACAAATTTTCTTGAACAAGACCAGCAAGAAGGAGACGTACAACTAGCTAAAGATGAAGTTCAAAATGATGAAAGATTTAATGACACACCTTTTAAAGGTACAAGGCATATCACTAACAATTATCAAAGATGTGATTTGGCCATTTTAGAATCTTCAATTTTTGATGAAACTGCCAAAGATGTTTGTTGGAAAAAAGCTATGGAAGCAAAATTGGATATGATCCATAAAAATAACACATGGGAACTGGTTGATAGATCAGTTCATAAAAGGGTCATTGGTGTGAAATGGGTATTCAGGACAAATTACAATATTGATGGGTCTCTAAATAAGCACAAAGCAAGATTAATTGTGAAGGGCTTCAGCCAATAACATGGAGTTGATTTTTCGGAAACCTTTACACCAGTTGCAAGGTTAGATACCATAAGGCTTTTATTTTCTTTAGTATCTCAAAGGTAATCGAAAATACATCAATTAGATTTAAAATTTTCTTTTTTGAATGGTTTTTTCAATGAAGAGATTTTTGTTGAACAACTAGAAGGGTTTAAAGTGGCTAGAGAGGAAATCAAAGTTTACAAACTTAAGAAGGCATTGTATAGCTTAAAATAGGCTCTAAGAGCCTATTATGACAAAATTGATGCTAATCTGTCTAAGCTTGGGTTTGAAAAAAGCATTAGTGAGCTAACTCTTTATGTAAAGAAGTCTAAAAATAAAACTTTGCTAATTGTGTCACTATGTAGGTGATTTGCTTGTGACTGGCAACCGAAAAGACTTAATTGATGAGTTCAAGAAATAGATGCAAGTTGTATTCGAAATGTCAGACTTAGGGGAGATGACCTACTTTCTTAGCATGGAAGTAATCCAAACTCAACATGCCATTTTTATAAGCCAACAAGCATTTTCCTTGAAGATTTTGAGCATGTTCTGTATGGAAAATTGTAAACCAGCTAGCACTCCAATGGCACAAGGTGAGAAGCTTTCTAGCAAAGGTGATTATGAGAAAGTGGATGAAAAGGGGTATAAAAGCATTATTTGATAGCATCGAGGCCTAAGATTATGTTTGCAATCAACCTTCTATTAAGGTTTATGAATTCCTTTATTGTAGCTCACTTAAAAGTAGCTAAGAGGGTCTTAAGATATGTCAAAGGAATTTCTAGTTATGGGGAGAAATTAGGAAATCTGAAGAGCTCAAGCTGGTTGGGTATTTAGATGGTGACTAGGTTGGTTCAGTTGATGATATAAAGAGTACTTCAGGGTATTTTTTCACTCTAGTATCATGAGTTTTTTGTTGGAGGTCGAAAAAGCAACAAACAGTGGCACAATCAACAACTAAAGCATAGTACATTACAGTTGCTGTAGCTGTTAATCAAGACAATTGGCTAAGAAAACTTTTGAATGATTTGAACTTGAGACAAAGGGAAACAATAGAAATCAAGGTTGATAATCAGTCTGTTGTTGCAATTACAAAGAATTCGGTGTTTCATGGCAAAACAAAAACATTTCAAGATTAAATTTCAATTTGTAAGGGAAGATGAGCAATCAAAGGAAGTCAATCTAATTCATTGCAATTTATAAGATTAGTTTGTTGATATTTTAGCTAAGCCCATTAGATCTACCAAGTCCGAGAGTTTGAGAAAGAATATTGGTGTTTGCTGCATAAATACCAAGGAGAAGTGTTGAATGTTGGCCAACATTGCAGCAACAAGGTCTTTTGGTGCACAACCATGTAGCTAAAACTTTTGCTATAAACAAACTAGTTTAGTTCAGTTGTAATTTGTTTTGTTGATGTATAAAGGCTAGTTAGATGATTTGTTTATGTTTAGGTATTTATTTGTCTAATAAGTTAGCATGTTTATGTGTACAAGTAATGTTTTGTATGTTTTAATGTTGTTAGTGGAAGTTGTTATGTATTAGGTAACGTTTGAAACTTAAAAGTTACAATTCCTTTGGAATGGATGATAAGAATAATATTTTCAGCTTCTTTTTTTAGTTTCTCATTTTTTCTTTGTTCTTTGTCCTTGTTCATAACCTCAACAAATGCTCTTTTTAAGTCAACTCATTATTGTTTGAATCCATTTTTTATTGTTTAAATCGATTCATTGTGGTTTAAATAGATTCTTTTTAGATTAACTCGATTTAAAAAACCCATAGAACTAATATGTGGACTCAATTCCACAGTATGAGGCTATACAAACTGAAGATTCTGATGACTTTAATATTTTACTCCTTGCAATCAACACACATACGCAATATAATACATATGAGCAGATGCTTAAAAAATAACATGAATAACTTGAAAAGCTGTTGATGTAGTTTTCAAGTATATAGCTTCCCCAAAGCTAGTATTTTCAATCTAAAGCCTTTAGAGAAGCATGGGTGCAATTAGTGATAAGATTTATTGGGTTACCAAATATGGAGATTTGTTTCACTAATGCAAGGTTGGAGCTTGAAGATGATCCCTAAAAGGCTAAGTCAAGTTGAATGGGTGCTTATAGTACATAAATAAGAGAAAACATGAAAGTGAATTTAAACCTTGAGATGCTTACAAATGCTGTAATTATTGTAAAGGATAATAGAAAAGAGTATGTGGTTGAATTTGCGTTGTTTATTGAAAGTAAATCAATCAATAATCTACCAAACTTAGTTGATTTAGATATTACCATAACTACAAACCATGATGATATCCAGATGTTGGATAGGTTGAATGAAATTCCCTTTCTTGAACTTGAAGAAGTTATTGAATCTGATAATAGCTCAAGAGGACCATCATTGAAGGACCTTGCTAAGAAAGGCCTTTGAGGGGAGGAGCAATTTAGGAATTGTATGAACATTTTCAAAATAAAAGGCGTAAGTTCAAGCATGATGATAAGGTAGATTCCAATAGGGATATGAATATTTGATAGAGAAATTTGCCGGTAAGTGTTACAATAACTGAGGAAAATGAAAATTAAGATAGATGTACTTGTAAAGATAAAGGTAGAACTATCTTAGTAGTAGAATAAAGGGAGATTTTGAATAAAGAATAGAATAGAAAGGTGAGAGCAAACGCTAGTGTTAAAATAAGGAATTACTGAGGTGGAAGCAAAGATGAACATAATGACAATTGCAAAGGAGAGTAAAAGGCATGAAAGCAGAAATAAGATAGAAGAAGATGAAAAAGACATGGTAGAATTGGTATCCTAATCTCATTCGAGGAGAATGATACATTTTTTTTTGATATTAATCGAAATTTGCAGGTTCTTGCTATTGCTAATAAGGATAAGAATACTTAAGCTGATTTGGATGTTGATGATTATGTAGATTTACCTAATGTTAATCATGCTATTCTTAATTCTCTAAGTTTGTTTATGCAGGTGTTAATTAATTTTGGGGGTAACCTTGTAAATGACGATACTAGCATAGGTAACTTAGAGCGTAGTGGTGTTAGAGGTTATGTTAATCTAATGGGTTTGTTTGTAAATTGGGAGGGTAAAGATATGGTTGACTCTACCGTTGATGATACTATTGAACATGGATTCAAATAGGCTATCATTGATCGGCCTCTTGATTAGTAATGATTGTTTTAAGCAAGAATGTTAAGAGTTAGCATTATATCAATGCCAATAGTTGACCCAAAGATTTAATGTTTATTGTTGTTTTCTTATGGGAAAAAAAAGATTAGAGTGGAGAAATGTAAGATTTTAGCTACTAAGTGGGATTTTAATCATTTTGTCTTGTCAAATTATGTTAGGAAAAGTGTTGGTATTATCTTTTTTTTATGGGAAAAAAAGATATGTATTGTGAAGTTATTTATAATGATAAAAAGATTTATTCTTGCATATTGTAACACCCTTTACTTGACTCATTAATAGATACAGAGAAAGAATGTCACATTAAAATTTTCAATTTCAATCTCTAACCCTTGTTTACTTTTCTAACATTAAAATTTTCAATTTCAATCTCTAACCCTTGTTTACTTTTCTAACATTATATGGACTCTAAAAAATATTAAATCTTATTCTAAAATTTTATATTAGTTTTATATTATTAAAATTTTGATTAAAATTTTGATTAGAGAATCCTAAATCCTTTTTCCAAAGTATTTTTAGGCAAATTTATGATTTTAAGAACAAAGATATCGATACCTAATTCATAGTACCGAAACCTATACAAGATTACTAATCATTTTTAGCTTTGAAGTATTCATGTATCAAAACTTTAAAATACATGTATGGGAACTATATTTAAACCTTTTCATTAGCATATACACAAACCAATGTAAGATTTCTTTGCATTATCTTGATAATTTATAGATTAAGATATTAAATTTATTACACATATTAATCTTTAAATATACGCCGTCTAAATAGAACAAGTTCAAATATTTCTCTACAAAAGAATGTTTTGTTGATTTGAATTTCGAATACAACTAGATATTGTTGTTGTTTAAATGAAATGCAAATAATTATATTGGACCAATGGCCAAATACTAAATACTTTTAGATTTAGATAAATGAACTTGAATATTTAGAAAATTACAAATAACCAACACTGGTCATTGGCTTTTTTACAGTAATAATATAAAAAAAATAATTATATACCAAATAGGTATGTCAGCCAGATTATATACCAAAATGGTAGCAGTGAAGGGTGGTGCCAAGTTCTGATAGTCGAATTTAATAATATATATATATATATTAATAGGACATGGCATGTAGATAGGTGACACCAAAGAAATATTGGTTTCAGTTTTAGTATATATTTGTGTAGATATATCTGATAGGCGGTATCGGTGAAGTAAATTTGGGGGGTCCTTTTAATGGTTTCGGGTGAAGAAAAGTAGTTTTAAAAAAAAAGATAGTAGAAGAGAAGAAAGAAGAAAGAAAGAAAGAAAGGAGAAGAAAAAAGGAAGGATTATGATGATGATAAATTATTTTGTTAGAATTGTGTAGTTTGTTTATTGTTATTTTTATGTTGTTTTTAATTTATTTTAAAGTTATTTTGTTAGTAACTATTATAAATTGCTTGTTTAGTTTAATGTTGATGAAGATTTTTTAGGTTATGAATGTAAATTTTTATGAGTTTTTAATTTATTTTAAAGTAATTTTGTTAGTAATTTTTGTGATTAGGTTAATTGTTTGTTTGGTTTAATGTTTATGGTGATCTGTTAGGTTATAAATGTAATATTTTATTATTTTTGTTAATAACTATTATAAAATTATTGTTAGTTAGTGATTACACCAGAGGAAAATAGATAACTACTAAAATTAAAAAAAAAATTATTTTCTGTCATATATATTGGTAGAAATGGCAATAAATCTAACATTACGTGATGAGATAATAAATTCAGCACAAATGGAGAAAGTTGATAAGATGATGAGAAAATTACAAGATTATAGAATGAAACCAGAAAAAGACATAATTCAACACCTTATTACCGTAAATCAAAGGATGCAAGAAGTGTTATGGAAGGGTCATGAACTGATTAGAAAGAATAAAGTGTAATACTTGACCCTTAGAGGTATATTAATAAAATGGGAGCATCAAATCATTTTAGACCAACTTTAGAAGACATTGGTACTACGAACCTATTGGAATATAGTTATATACTTTGTGAAGTTTATAATCTCTTATGGATTAAGAAAAGTAGTGAGACAAAGTGTAGGTTCGTGAAAGTTGACTGGGAAGCAAAATGTCTTTGACATGCCATGGATGGATAAATTAGTTGTTAGAAAATTACCAAAATAATTTATAAATTCAATACCCGTTATAAAGAATGAAGAGGAAGAAGATCCTAAGGAATTTCCAAATTGGATTGTAGAAGATGAATTTGAAGAGAATTCAGAATTTAATATAGAGAATTTCCTGGAGGAAGATACAGGATCGGAGATGCAAGAAAACATAGAAATGAGTTTAAGTGGTTAAATGTAAAGATAAAGTAAACATTAGAAAGCAAAGAATGTGAAAAATGAGCAAATATAGTTGTACATGTACGAAATGAGAACTGAAAAAGTCTGAGCTTATGAATAAAATGTTTTGCATATTGATATAATGTTGGTTTTTTTTCATTAAATTTTTTATTTAAGTAATTTTTTTGCTGTTCGAAATTGTATTGAAATTTTTATTTCTTTTTTAACAGATTTAGTGTTGAAGATGGATAATCATGTTTTTTTTATGCGTTTATTTCGATGAAGTAATTTTGAGAACAACAGTTGGATTTATATTTGAATGTTGCCAACAAATAGCAATAAGATTTAATAGAAATGTCTCGTTTTGTGATATGAAGGAAATGATTAGTGCAAAAATTGTTAGACGTTGTTGGAGAAGGATCTTGAAACTTTTCTACAAGTTTCCAATTTCGATAGATCCCATCAAATTCACCAAGATGAAACTTGTAAACGATGAAGACGTGGAGACAATAGTCGCTCTTTATTGTGGGAATCAGAATGACCAAAATGCACCAATTCATTTATTTGATGAGTTTGTAGGTGTGGAGCCAACTAAAAATCCACTCCATTAGGTGAAGAACATGGAACTTAAGAACCGTGTATGGTGGTTTCGACATCGCACGTTGATAGCCAATCAACTGTACGCAGGATCGACATCGATCTTAATGTTGCACCCGAGAGTGATGTGGTTGGTAATGATGGATATGATAGTAGTGATCCTTCTGATCACAAGGTCGATAGTAATAGTGATCCCGATGTGGATGAGGTCCCGGATGATATTGACAACATAGGTGTGAGTGATGATAGAAACGTTAACGCATCTTCAGTATGGGAACTAGATTCGGCGTATTGTGATACACAATAATCCTAGGGCACATATGTCACTCATAGACCCCAATGAGGCGAATGTAGTTGAGTTTTCAGAGTACCCTGATATACTACTTGTTCATCGTTTGGCCGTAGATTCTGATCCTAAGGTGTTGTTCGTGGGCCAGAGATTCGAAACTAAGGAAGAATGCATATTTTCCATTAAGCAGTATAGCATGAATGTGTCAGTGGATTACAAAGTCACTGTGTCTAAACTGACATTATACATTAGAGAGTGTTGGAGGTTGACGGAAGGCTACAATTGGTGGGTACGAGCCGTATTTATCTAGAAGTCGTAGATATGGGAGATACGAAAATTTATTAGACCTTACATATGTACTTCAACAAGTATGACAGAAGATCAACGGAAACTTGATTTCAAAACTATCTGTACGTACATTATGCCAATGGTGAAAGACATGCCGACCATTAAAGTTTCGGTACTGATTGCTGAAATGCAGACATGATTCCAGTATCGAGTTTCATACCAGAAGGCATGGATAGCTAAAAAGATTACAATGGAGCAATTGCACGAAGAATTTGATGTCTCGTACAATGAGTTACAAGGATTGATAGCCACTATACAGGAGTACGTGTCGGGGACTATTATTGAGTTGTAGACATGACCTTATAACGGCCTGGATAACCAACTACAACCGAGAAAAATTTTTTCAATGGATGTTCTGGATGTTTGATCCATGCGTGCGCGCATTTTCCCATTGCAAGCCGTTGGTGCAAGTAGATGGGACCTGGTTATACGATAAATATATGTAGATCCTGTTTCTCGTGGTTGCTGAAGACGGGAATAAAAACGTGCTCCCGATAGTGTTTGCCATTATGGATAAGGAGAACATAGAATTTTGGAATTCTTCCTTACGAACCTGCGGAGGTATGTTAGTAGTAACAATAATATTTGCATCATCTTCGATTGAGGGAAAAGATTAATTGCCGCCATTAAGTATTCTAGTGTACCATGGAGATCCGTTTACTGTATCTGACACATCGCAGCTAACTTTCACTAAGATTATAAGAATGCAGATAGGTGGGGACAAGTTGTGAGAATGAGTAAAAGATGACATTATATTTTCAATATTTGTTTTAATGTTTTAGGGCGAGACTATAACTTATGTTTTCTTAATATATACACAGCGTACGAGTTAGAGCCACATCTTTTCCAAAAAAGGATTACTCAGCTTGAGAGTGACATGGAGGGCAAAACGAACACATCTTTTTTATAATGGTTGGGTACCATAGAGTCATGGCAATAAGCTTAAAGTTTCAATGAGGGCTTTCACTATGGTCATGTGACCACTGACTTGGCAGAAGGGGTTAATTCCGTGTTGATAAAAACATGACATCCTTCGATTTCATCTGTGTTCTCGGCTACGTTTAACAGATTGGCTACCTTGATGCTAAGAATGGGGCAACAACAAGTCAACCAAATGGAGGCAGGATAGGTGTTTGTCGAAGATGTCAGGGATGTAATGGTTGAAACTATAAGATGGCGAGGTCGATGAAAGTAGAAGTATATTCATTATGTCTTGAAACATTTCGAGTTACAGAGACCATCATCCGTCTACCCGGTATACCATGTAGGTCTTATGGAGTTGATCTCCAAAATAGACGGTGCGATTGTAGGAGGTTCCAGACACTTCATTATCCCTGTGCACATGCTATGACAGTTTGTGCTAAAGTCTCGCTCAATGTTAAACAATTTATTAATAGGATGTACACCCTCGAGTGCACATTGCGTGTCTGGGAATATGAGTTCCCCGCCCTACTTGACCTATATACATAGGAGGTACCTCTGACAACTTTTGAACTTGTCCCAAATAGAGGATCCCGTAGGTATCCGAAAGGTCGTCCACAATCATCCAAAACCCATAATGAAATGGACATTAGAGAGAAATCCGACAGAAAGATTTGTGGCATATGCATATTTTTTTAGTCAAAATGACTGGTATTTATTAAACACAATGCTCAAGAAGGGTAGGCAAAATTTTACAGTAGAAAACAAAATGAAAAGACCACACAGCAGTAGGCCAAATGACCAAAACAATTAATACCGCACACTAGAAAAACAAAACCATAAATGCAAAAGATCCAAAACCTCCCTAAACCAAAACCAAGACAGTTCACAATGAAAATACAAGCCGAAACAACTTCCTCCTCCTTTGTAAAAGACGATCTGGATATGAATAAAAGGAAACCTAAAAGTTTTGAGTTTAGCCATAGAGATTCAGAGAACCTTCTCCACATTCAAAGCAATTTATAACGAACTTTGGTGTATTTGTGTCCAACCTATCTGATCCTTTTCCATTAATATCTTTACTGAAACCGGAACCCCATCAACCCAAATACCAGAGCTTTGTCTTCTCCTTCCTTCCATCACCAAAGTATGGGCCACACCATTGATCAGTCAGGGAACAAAAAGGTAACCTACTTCTTCAAAGCAATTTTTCAAATTTTGAATATAATGAATAATAGGTCTAAGAATCGACTTATCTTCTTCCTTTGTCTTAAGTTTTCTTATGACCGTCAGAGAATCCCCTTCCAAAAGTAGGCGTTGAAAACCCATTCTAAACGTAAAGAGCAAAGCTCTTTCACACGCCATCCCTTCAACCACGAACGTGTCGACAACGTCCTCAAACAGATAAGTTTTTGCTCCTACAATTTCTCCATTAGAATCTCTAGCTAAAACTGCTGATGTAAAAGTTCTAGAGTCACTTTAAAAAGTTGTGTCAAAATTTAATTTGATAAAACCCAAATCTAGAGGACTCCAAAATTCTTTCGACAAAGATCTACAAGAAACTCCCAGTTTCTCATGGCATAGACCTATTTCTTGACCATAACCTTGAATGGAACCTAACAGTTCCTATGAAGAAAATTTAGCACATTATGAATCAACTTATTTCTTCTGTACCACAAAGCCCATAGGGAAATTGCAATAAGTTGTTTGTTTTGTTCATCTGCTACAAAGAAAGTATTAACAAAATTTGAAGGGACGCCCAGACACTCTATAATATACTATAGGACCATAGAAGATGATCAGTATCTTCTGGAGCTTCTTTGCAAAGAGGATAGTCAACTTTAGCTCTCAAAGTTCTCTGAAACAAATTACTGTAATGAGGCAAAAAATTGTTAAGTAATCTCTAGATATGTATTTTAATTTTTGTTGGGATGTGCATAGGCCAAAAAGACTTGTAAAAGTCCTTGTAAGCCTCAGTATTAGGAGTGATGTAATTAGTGTTCTGAAGATGTTCTGAAACTAGGACCCGATATCCGCTTTTCACTGAGTATTCCCCAGAGCCCTCATGCTTTCAGACCAACATATCCTCCGAACTAAACCTAAATAGTGGGATGGATAGAATGCGATTTGCCTGATCTTTATCCACAATGATGTAAACCAGCTCCTTGTTCCAGGTATTGGTCTCAGCCTTGATTAACTGATTCACTGTCGTCCAGTTCGGATTTATGTTTTGAACTAATATTTTGTTGTTCTCTACTCTAGGCAGCCAAAGGTCATTCCATATATTTACGCTAGCTCTATTACCAATTCGCTACAAAATTCCATCTGCTATCAAATCCCGAGCACTGCAAATACTCCTCTAGGTAAGTAAAGGGTAAAAGCTTATCTTTGCTAATAATATGTCTGAATGAGGATAATAAGGGGCTTAAGAACTTTGGCTAAAAGATAATTGGGCTGGATAAAAGATGCCACACTTGTTTCACTAATAAGACTTTTTTAAACAAAAACATATTTTTGAAACCCAGCCCACCAACATTTTTTGGTTTATACAAAGCGTCCCAATTACTCCAATAGATACCCTTTGTCAATTTATTATTAGACCACCAAAACTTGTTCATAATACCTTCAAGTTTTTGACATAATATTTTTGGCAAAGTAAAATATTGCATAACCTAAACTGGTATAGACTGTAAAACCGATTTGACGAAAACTTCTTTTCCCCCCATTGATAAGTAGCGTAAGCTCTAACCTGTAATACGTCTTTTAAAACGATCAATAAAGTTGGCAAAAGCCCAAGTCTTCTTCCATCTAACCATCATAGGTAACCCTAAGTACTTCTCAGGATTTGAAGCTACCCTCACACCCAAGACATTAATTATGGTGTTCTTGACATTTACATCTACATTATCCCCAAAGTAGATCAGTGACTTATCAAAATTCACCCTCTGGCCCGAAATCATCTCGTACTCTCTAATAATATCTCTAACCACATTAGCTCCGTCATTAGAAGCATCTCCAAAAAGAATAGAGTCGTCCACAAAGAATAAGTGGTTGATAAAAAAAATCTTTCCCTTCCAACAGAAGCCCTCCTCATTAGACCCTTTTGCTTTGCTTCGTTAATTAGTGTTGAAAAGCCCTTTGCACAAATAAGAAAGAGATAAGGGCTAAGTGGATCACCCTGTCTTAAGCCTCTTGAAGGTGAGAACCACTCACTGTTTGAACCACTGGGGCTCACTAAATAGGAGACAAAACAAACACATCTCATGATAAGAACAATCTAATCAGCATGAAACCCCAAATGAGTCATCATTCCGGCCAAAAAATCCTATTCAGCACAATCAACTTTACTCATATTGAGTTTAAGTGCATAGTTCCTCTTATTTCCTTTCTTCTTCATTTTTAAAGAGTGAAGGACCTCATAAGCAATAAGCACATTATCTAAAATATGTCTTCCTGGGATAAATGTAACAACCCGATTTTCAGTGGTGTCAGAAATAGTGATTTGAGGCCATCAAATCTGGCAAGTAAGCTTGTAAATTTTATTATTTAATATTTACGTGTCAAATATAGTTTTAAAAAGATTTTTGAATGAGTACTTTATGTTTTATAATGAATTATTAGGTTTGTAGTTACTGAAGACGGGAATAAAAATATGCTCCTGATAGTGTTTTCCATTGTGGAAAAGGAGAACATGGAATCTTGGAACTCTTCCTTACGAACCTGCGGAGGTATGTTAGTAGTAACGATAATATTTGCATCATCTCCGATAGAGGGAAAAGATTAATTACTGCCATTAAGTATTCTAATGTACCATGGAGATTATTTTACTTTATCCGGCACATCGCAGCTAACTTTCACTAAAATTATAAGAATGCAGATTGGTGGAGACAAGTTGTAAGAATGAGTAAAGGATGACCTTATATTTTCAATATTTGTTTTAATGTTTTAGGGACACAACGTACGAGTTAGAGCCACATCTTTTCCAGAAAAGGATTACTCGGCTTGAGAGTGACATGGAGGGTAAAACGAACACACGTTTTTGACAATGGTTGGGTACCATGGAGTCGTGGCAATGAGCTTAAAGTTTCAATGAGGGCTTTCACTATGGTCATGTGACCACTGACTTGGCAGAAGGGGTTAACTCTGTGTTGATAAAAACACGACATCTTTTGATTTCATCTGTGTTCTCAGCTACGTTTTACAGATTGACTATCTTGATGCTAAGAATGGGGCGACAACAAGTCAACTAGATGGAGGTAGGACAGGTGTTTGTTGAAGATGTCAATGATGTAATAGTTGAAACCATAAGATGGCAAGGTCGATAAATGTAAAAGTATATTCACGATGTCTTGAAACATTTCGAGTTACAAAGACCATGGATCATCTACCCAGTATACCACCTAGGTCTTATGGAGTTGATCTCCAAAATAGACAGTGCGATTGTAAGAGGTTCCAGACACTTCATTATCCCTGTGCGCATGCTATGGCAGTTTTTGCTAAAGTCTCGCTCAATGTTAAACAATTTATTAATGAGATGTACACCCTCAAGTGCACATTGCGTGTCTAGGAAAATGAGTTCCTCGTCCTGCTTGACCTGTTTACATGGGAGGTACCTCTGACAACTTTCGAGCTTGTCCCAGACAGAGGATCCTGTAGGTATCTGAAAAGTCGTTCGTAATCATCCAAAACCCATAATGAGATGGACCTTAGAGAGAAATCCGATAGAATGCTTTGTGGCATATGCAGATTTTTTTTTGTAGAAATGACTGGTATTTATTAAACACACGGCTCAAGGAGGGTAGGCAAAAGTTTATGGCAGAGAACAAAATGAAAAGACCACACAACAATAGGCCAAACGACCAAAATAATTAATACCGCACACTGGTAAAACAAAACCATAAACGCAGAAGATCCAAAACCTCCTTAAACCAAAACCATGACAGTTCACAATCAAAATACCAGCTGAAACAACTTCCTCCTCCTTTGTAAAAGACGATCTGGAGATGAATAAAAGGAAACCCAAAAGATTTGAGTTCAGCCATGGAGATTCGAAGAATCTTCTCCATATTCAAAGTAATTTATGACGAACTTTGGTGTCTCTGTGTCCAACCTATCCTATCCTTTTCCACTAATATCTTTACTGAAATCGGAACCCCATCAACCCAAATACTAGAGCTTTGTCTTCTCCTTCCTTCCATCACCAAAGTATGGGCCACTCTATTGACCAGTCGGGGAACAAAAAGGTAACCTACTTCTTCAAAGCAATTTTCCAAAATTTGAATATAATTAATAATAGGTCTAAGAATCGACTTATCTTCTTCCTTTGTCTTAAGTGTTTTGATGACCGTTAGAGAATCCCCTTCCAAAAGTATGCGCCGAAAACCCATTCTAAACGCAAAGAGCAAAGCTCTTTCACACGCCCTTGCTTCAGCCACGAACGCGTCGACAACGTCCTCAAACAGATAAGTTTTTGCTTCTACAATTTCTCCATTAGAATCTCTAGCTAAAACTGCTGATGTAAAAGTTCTAGAGTCACTTTGAAAAGTTGCGTTAAAATTTAATTTGATAAAACCCAAATCTAGAGGACTCCAAAATTCTTTCGACAAAGATCTACAAGAAACTCCCAGTTTCTCATGGCATAGACCTATTTCTTGACCATAGCCTCGGATGGAACCTAACAGTTCCTATAAAGAATATTTAGCACATTTATGAATCAACTTATTTTTTCTGTACCACAAAGCCCATAGGGAAATTGCAATAAGTTATTTGTTTTGTTCATCTGCTACAAATAAAGTATTAACAAAATGATTTTTACGGTTCGAAGTGCTATCGATAGGAGAAATTCTAATTTGAAGGGACGCCTAGACACTCTATAATATACTACAGGACCATAGAAGATGATCA
This sequence comes from Gossypium longicalyx, assembly GCA_025698465.1. Classification (NCBI taxonomy): domain Eukaryota; kingdom Viridiplantae; phylum Streptophyta; class Magnoliopsida; order Malvales; family Malvaceae; genus Gossypium; species Gossypium longicalyx. Next base: position 66,964,540 of record CM047004.1, on the reverse strand, counting down.
GTATCTTCTGGAGCTTTTTTACAAAGACGACAGTTAAATTCAGCTCTCAAAGTTCTTTGGAACAAATTACTATAATGAGGCAAAAAATTGTTAAGTAATCTCTAAATATGTATTTTATTTTTGCTGGGATGTGCATAGGCCAAAAAGACTTGTAAAAGTCCTTGTAAGCCTCAGTATTAGGAGTGATGTAATTAATGTTCTGAAGATGCTCTGAAACTAGGACCCGATATCCTCTTTTCAATGAGTATTCCCCAGAGCCCTCATGCTTCCAGACCAACATATCCTCCGAACTAGACCTAAATAGTGGGATGGATAGAATGCAATTTGCCTGATGTTCATCCACAATGTTGTAAACCAGCTCATTGTTCCAGGTATTGGTCTCAGCCTTGATTAACTGATTCACTGTCGTCCAGTTGGATTTATGTTTTGAATTGATATTTTGTTGTTCTCTACTCCAAGCAGCCAAAGGTCATTCCATATATTTACGCTAGCTCTATTACCAATTCGCTACAAAATTCCATCTGCAATCAAATCCCGAGCACTGCAAATGCTCCTCCAGGTAAATAAAAGGTAAAAGCCTATCTTTGCTGATAATATGTCTGAATGAGGATAATAACGGGCTTAATAACTTTGGCTAAAAGATAATTGGGCTGGGATAAAAGACGCCACACTTGTTTTGCTAATAAGACTTTTTTAAACAAAAACAAATTTTTGAAACCCAGCCCACCAACATTTTTTGGTTTATACAAAGCGTCCCAATTACTCTAATGGATACCCTTTGTCAATTTATTATTAGACCACCAAAACTTGTTCATAATACCTTCAAGTTTTTGACATAATATTTTCGGCAAAGTAAAATATTGCATAACGTAAATCGGTATAGACTGTAAAACCGATTTAGCGAAAACTTCTTTTCCCTCCATTGATAAGTAGCGTAAGCTCTAACTTGTAATACGTCTTTTAAAACGATCAATAAAGTTGGCAAAAGCCCAAGTCTTCTTCTATCCAACCATCATAGGTAACCCTATGTACTTCTCAGGATTTGAAGATACCCTCACACCCAAGACATTAATTATGGTGTCCTTGACATTTACATCTACATTAGCCCCAAAGTAGATCAGTGACTTATCAAAATTCACCCTCTGGCCCGAAATCATCTCGTACCCCTAATAATATCTCTAACCACATTAGCTCCGTCATTAGAAGCATCTCTAAAAAGAATACAGTCGTCCACGAAGAATAAATGGTTGATAAAAAATCTTTCCCTTCCAACAGAAGCCCCCTCATTAGACCCTTTTTCTTTGCTTCGTTAATTAGTGTTGAAAAGCACTTTGCACGAATAAGAAAGAGATAAGGGCTAAGTGGATCACCCTGTCTTAAGCCTCTTGAAGGTGAGAACCACTCACTGTTTGAACCATTGAGGCTCAATGAATAGGAGACAAAACAAACACATCTCATGATAAGAACAATCCAATTAGCATGAAACCCCAAATGAGTCATCATTCCGGCAAAAAAATCCCATTCAACACGATCAACTTTACTCATATTGAGTTTAAGCGCAAAGTTCCCCTTCTTTCCTTTCTTCTTCATTTTTAAAGAGTGAAGGACCTCATAAGCAATAAGTACATTATCCGAAATATGTCTTCCTGGGATAAATGTAACAGCCCGATTTTCAGTGGTGTCAGAAATAGTGGTTTGAGGCCACCAAATTCGGCAAGCTCGTAAATTTTATGATTTAATATTTACGAGACAAATATGGTTTTAAAAAGATTTTTGAATAAGTAATTTATGTTTTATAATGAATTATTAGGTTCAAGTGGTAAAATCCTAGGTCAAACGATTTTAGAAAATAAGGTATCGAGACTTTGTTTTTATAAATTGAGGCTTAAATATTTTTATAAATATTTACGGAGTGTCAATAAGGTGGTATTAAAGTTTCGTTGAAAAATTTTAACGTTTCGATAGTTAATTGATTAAAAAGGACCAAATTAAAAAAAAAGAATGCATTCCCGGGACTTCGTTCTGGAAAATCGAATTCATAAATATTTTTAATAAATATTTACGAAGTTAGTTGTGTTGTTAATTAGGTTTTGGTTAAGTGAAATTTGCTTGAATTAAAAATAACTAGTTAAAGGGATTAAATTACAATAGAGGTGAAAGTTTAATTATAGATTAAAGAAAAAGGTAAAGGGATTAAAAAAGCAATTATGTCATTCTTTATAGTTGAGGTGGCATACATATAAAATATCAAAGATTTTTTATGATTAATATATATATGTTTACTTAAAAAATATTATATTATATTATATTATATTATATAAACAGGTAAAGTAGCATAAAAAATAGAATGAAATTGAAACAAAACAGAGAAGAAATAGGGGAAAAAGAAAGAAAGAAAAAGAAAAAGGAAAAGGAAAATTTGGGGTTTCAAGGTTCAAAGTTAATTTGGTAAGTCAATTTAATCAATTTTCTTATAATTTTTGAGTTTTTAGAAACCTAGAACAATATACTATTGAATTTATGTTGAAAATTTGAATGTTGGTGGATTTTTGGATATAGTTTATGTTGAATTAATTGATGGATTGGAGGTTAAATTGATAGAATTTCAAATTAGAATTGGGTAAAGGATTTAATTGTAAAGTAAATTATAAGTTTTGAGTAATAGGTACTAAATTGAGAAAATTTTGAAATTAGGGATTTATGGTGAAATTAGAGAGTTAAATTAGTTTAAAGTGGGAATGGAATGAAAATATGGAATTAGTTTTGAGAATAAAAGTTAGTCTCGGTTCAGGGACCAAATTGGAATTTAGGCAAATATTGAGTAAAAATTGAAATGTTTAACGTGAGATTGAATTGTGTTGTATTGATGATAATTGTTTTAATTCCGTAGCCAGCGTCGTACCAGAATTCTCGACTAAAAAGTGAAGGATAAAATCAACGTCGAATAGCTCGGAATTCCTGGTTTGTATTTCTATAATCCGAATCTATTTATTAATTGTTGTATTTTGATTAAATGTTATTGTAACAGCCCGGTTTAGACCCTAGTCAGAATAGTAGTTTCAGGACCACAAATTGAGGTCGTAAAATTATTTTAATATTATTTTTGGTCTTTACAGTATGTGAATATGCATGTGTGAAAATTTCGTGAGCTAATTTTATCGTTTAATAGCTCAATCTGACAAAAAGGACCAAATCGCGTAAAATGCAAAAGTTACATTCTATATGATAAAAATGTTTAATTTTCATGGCTTATTAAATGAAATGTCCTTATGTTGTAATGAGATCATTGATAGTGGTGATGGACATAAATGACCTTATATTTGATGATTAAATAGTTTAATGACCAAGGGTAAAATGGTAAATTGGTTAATAAGTTAATATTAATTAAAACAACACAAAATGGTGGCCATTATTCATCCTTCTTCCACCAAAAATCAAAAGAAAACAAAGCTTGGAGAACATTTTAGGGTTCGACCATTTGTGTTCTTGATTGAGGTATGTTTTGAACTCGGTTTTTGATGATTTCTACGTTTTTGTGATCGTTGCTTCATGTTTTAGCTAACCCATGCCTCAATTTTTGAAAGCATTGATGATTTTGAAAGTTACCATTGATAAATTCATGTTTTTTATGATGTTTGATGATGAATTATGAAAGCTTGATGCTTGATATACATATTTTGTAAAGTGATTTTGAGTAAAAATGCATATTAGGGATTAAATTGTGAAAAGTGTAAATAGAGGGGTTGAAATGTAAAATAAATGAAATATGTGGGCTTATATAAACTCTATTAAAATTCGGCTAAGTATAAGTATAAAGAAATTTTGTGTATTTTGTGATTTTATGGATTAGGGGCTAAATTGTTAAAATGTGAAAATGTGAGGGCTAATTTGTAAAATGCCCTAATTTTATTTTATTGATTTGAATTGAATGATTTGTTAAATAAAAAAGTTAATTTTGAATACATATAGATCAATAAAGAAGGAATTTAGATTTAGACCGAGGGAAGTCGAAGGTTATCGAGTAAACGGTCCGAATCGTCAATTCCGAGTCTGAGGTAAGTTCGTGTATAATACATATTGTTTGTATAATGTTTGTATGTGATGAAATAAATAGAAATGAGATTGAGAAGTTGGAATATGTGAAATGTGAATTGAATTTAAGGCACTAAGTGTGCGAGAAATGAAATAGCTACGACTATTAAAAATGGCATTGAGTGTGCGAGTATATAACAGCAATGGCTGAATAAATGGCACTATGTGTGCGATACCGATATAAGTTCACTTTAATGAAATGGCACTAAGTGTGCGATATTACTATAGCTTCGGCTAATTAATTGGCACTAAGTGTGTGAGTTCATCGAATGTTCAAGTATGATCAAATGAAGTAGTGCATTGAACATCGAAGTGATAAATGTAATAGATAAGAACGTGATGATACAGGTATGTACGAAACCTATGTGGTTGATGGTATTGAGTATGAAGTATATGAAAGGTTTTGTAAATGAATGATGAGATGAGTTGCATTAAGTGTTAGCTAATTGATAGAATTTTATTTTAATTGATGAATTAAATGTGTTATATCATGAACTTACTAAGCTTTAAAGCTTACTGTGTGAAATGTTCTCTGTTTTACAGTGTTAAAGCTAGATCAGATCTAGGGATCGTCAGCGACATCAATTACACTATCGGATATCTATTTTGGTACCATGTTGAGAGTTGTACTTATGGTATATGGCATGTATAGGCTAGAGTTACTTTGATATATTTTGTGATATGAATATCTAGCTATGAGATTTGGCTTGTAAGTGTTAGTATGTACCTTTTAAGTTGGCCTAAATGGTGAGTTTGATAATTAAGATATATGATGTATATATTGCTTATGTGATGGTTTGATTATGAATTATTGAAATAGTAAGTTTTGTGGTAGGAAATAGGTGATAAGATGATGAGTTTATACAAGTGGAACATATGCAAGTTGTGATGATTTTGGTATATAGGTTTGGTATGCTTTGGTTGTGAAATTAAGTAGTGATTTAGATGGTATTTGAATGGCATGAAATATATACAAATTGATTGATTTGGTTACCTATGATTGTATGCAAATGATGCTATAATGTTGTGGTTTTGGAGTGCTTGAGATAGGTGGGAAATGTGGCTTAAACCAAGCCTAATTTCACCCCACACGGTTGAGCACATGGGTGTGTGTCTCGACCGTTTGTCTATTGTAATTTAGCTATTCAAGTCACTCTCGAGCACGGCCTAGACACACGGGCGTGTCTGGTGACCGTGTGAGTCACACAGCCTTGGTACATGGGCGTGTGTGGCCATTTTGAAGGGTACACGGGCTAGACACACGGGTGTGTGGTTGGCCGTGTGACCCAAGTTAGTTTCGACCACGGCTAAGGCACACGGGCGTGTCTTGTAGCTGTTAAGTCAGTATATATGCCCTGTTTTGCCACGGTTTAGACATATGGGCGTGTCTAAAGCCGTGCGAGGTACAAGGCCTGTTCACAAGGGCGTGTGACTTGTGAAACTTTGAAAATTTTGTTAAGTTTCGAAAAATTGTATATGTGTTTGATTTAGTCTCGATCCCTTCTAAAGCATGTTTAAGGTCTCATTGACCTATGTAAAGGACTTTATATTGATGTATGACTTGTGATGCTATGATGATTGTAAAAGGAATACTAAATGTTTTGATACGTTCGGTAACGCCTTTAACCCTAGTCCGGTGACGGATACGGGTTAAGGGTGTTACAGTTATGGTAAGTGATTGAGGTGATATTTTTTTGTGTTTTACAATTAAAATGGATTGTTTTGGTATGTGATGAAATTATATTGGTTGAGTTAAATTGGAATAGATATTATGAATATATATGTGTAAATGTGGAATTGTGCAAATATGATAATTGGATTATTTTTTTTATATGCATGAAAATCAATTTAAATGCCCAAGTAGACAGAATTTATTACTACTAGGATATTAGTGGCATGCCATTAAAGAACCTTAACGCGCTCTTTGATTATTAGCACGTCAGTGCTCTCTGATTATTAGCACGTTAGTGCTCTCTGTATAGCACTTCAGTGCTCTCTGTTCATTAGTGCATAATAATGCACCTCTGTATTTGTTTCGTATATCTGGTGTGTTCTATAAAGTCTACTTTGGGCTGAGAATATTAAATAGTGAACTGAAAATAGAATGTGAAATATGTTGTAAATACATGAAATACACGAGTTATATATTCATGAATTGAATGTGGAATGGATAATACCATTATTTAAATGATACGTGAATAAATTATGGAAAACTATTATATATAGCAAGCAATGAAAATTGAGTTTTGTATGGTTTTAAATGTTCAATTGTGCTTAACATTTTATTATACATATTTTATTGTTAATTTTTAAATATTCGGATTATAGAAATACCACTGAGTTTGTACTCACCGTACGGTTTTGTTTTCTGTGCGCAGGTTAAATACTTAAGTTTGATCACTTGTTCAACATCCAACAACGATCCTGAACTCAAATATGGAGATGTTTATTTCTTTGTGGTTTGATTGTAAATGAAGTTATAAGATTAATTTTGGAAAGTTTATAATCTAGATTAAAATAATGCTTTGATGTCTTGTTTCGATGATATAAAATGTTTGAGATTTCTATCTGCTAGATCTGTAAGCTCCGGTAATGTTTCATAACCCGGTTTCGGCAAGGGATATGGGTTGAAGGTGCTACAATAAAAGCCCCTTGAGCTTCATTAATGCAGTTTCCCAAAATAGCACTCATACAATTCAACAAGACTTTCGCGATAATTTTGTAAATTACGTTACAAAGACTTATGGGTCTAAATTGTGAAATATTTTTTGGTTTATCGACTTTAGGGATCAAAACAATATGAGTTTTATTAATATCTCCTATTTCATACTCACCATTCAAAACAGATAAGCAATAGCTAGAAATTTTAGTTCCAAGAATATGCCAGTACCTTTGGAAAAAAATTGCTGAAAAACCATCAATGCCGGGAGCTTTCAATGGTGCCATCATCTTAACAGCATAGGCGATATCCTCCTCTGTAAATTGTTTAAGTAAAAAATCATTCATATCTGCAGTAACTCTTTTCTCCACTAACCCGAAAACACGCTCATCTGAACCCATATTCAAAGTCGAAAATAAGTTACCAAAAAAATCCGAAGCAAGCTTTAGCATCTCCTCAGTCATGGAAATCCTTGCGCCATTTGCCCTTTCTAACTCATTGATTCGACCACGGAGCTGGCGTTGAACAGCTACTTTATGAAAATAGCTAGTATTTTTGTCTCCATTTTTTAGCCAATTTACGCGGGCTCGTTGTTCCCAAAAAATTTCTTCCTGATCAGCCTCTAAGTTAAGGCCCAATTGAACATCTATAATTTCAACAAGAATCTCATCTATTGGTTCCCAGTTATAAAGACAGTTTAGTCTTTCTTCAAGATCGACACGGTTCTTCTTTTGCTCTCTAGTTCTGGATATACTGCACTTCTAAATCTGCTGCCCCAATCTTACAAGCTTATCTGGTACACTTCCTGAAACATCAGCCCAATTTCTTTTAATCTCCTCCTCAAAAGAATTATCTAAACACCTTTGACCTCAAACCTAAAAATATTATCTTTATTAAACAGATTATTCCTTTGTTGTCCCATGGTATCCGAAAGATTCGGACAATGATATGAGAAAGAGTAATTCAAGTGTTCTAATTGGTAGTTAGGATAAAGATTTACCCAATTCAAGGATGCAACACCTCGATCCAGCCTCTCCCTTATATTGTTAACAAAAACCTTCCTCACTCCCACGTAAACCACCTATCAATGTACCCTAGATCATTGAGGCCGCAATCTTCCAATGTCGTTTTGACGTTCAGCTCTTAGACGACCACCTTTTTTTTCAAAAGAGTTCACGATTTCATTAAAATCCCCCAATACTACCCAAGGGGTTATTTTGTCCTCCCTCAATCGTCTAAGTAAATCCCAAGACTCACTTATGCTCCTTTCTTTCGGATTCCCATAAAATCCCGTTAATCGCCAAATAGCATCACATTCATTATCGTGAACCTTGACATCAATATGAAAAGAAGAGAAAATTTTAAGACAAATCAAAGAAATTCTTTTCCAACCCAAAGATAGACCTCCTTTTGAACCCAACACTCCTATATCAATCCCATTTTCAAAACCACATTTCATTCTCATTGTTTCCATCCTTTTAGAACTTAACTTTGTTTCCATAAGAAACAAAATCCGGAGATTAATGGCTCTCAACTTGTTTTTGAGCCTCTTAACAGTTCGTGATCTCTCCAAACCACAAACGTTCCAGCTAAGGACTTTCATTGCATTCGGCTGCTCTGTTCACCAGAGCTAGCCGTTAAATCAAAAGGACCTACTTCCATATTGTTCCCCGCAAAAGTTAATGAGCCCTCCACTATCCTTTGCCCTTTTTTTCCTTCCAAATTAATTAATGGGTCATTTTCCTCCTCAAACATTAGGTCTGTGGGCCCATTTCTAGAACTATTTCCATTGAAAACCCTACTGCCCAGATTGCGCCAACTGTCTGGCTCTTTAGATAAAATCTATTGACTAGATTTTAACGGGATTAAATTGGATTTTAATATTGATCCCACGAATCCCCCCTTAAATTTCTCCCAAAATTATTCACCCATTTACTACTCTGATTGTTACCTTCCATATTCTCAATGTTCCATTGTGATCCTTCAGCTTGACGGAGCCACCTACTCGCCACCGTACGTCACCGCCATGCCACTGCACACAAGGATATATCCCAACCAATGGAGCCACCTACTCGCCACGGTACTTCACCGCCACACCACTGCACACAAGGATATATCCCAACCAAAAACAATCTTAGCTGGTTCAATCCGAATTCGAATGGGATAGTAACTCTCACCGTGTCCTAGCTTGCCACAAATGAAACAAAATAAACTCAATTTCTCATATTGAAAATTAGCATAAACAGTCGTTTCTTTTCCAATCCAGATCTTTTTCTTTTGTTTCAACGGAGTAGAAATATCCAAACGAATACGAATACACATAAATCTTTTAAGACCCAAAGTTGGAATAGAAGTATCATATTTTAGAAATTTTCCTAAAAATTCACCAAATTGTTTTGCCATTATTTCAGTCATCAGCCTTGGAGGCAAATCATGAATTTGGACCTATAATTCAGTAAAATTTATTAATATGGATGATGGATTTTCTCCTTTTTGGATTGTTTGTAGGATAAGCAAATGGTTGTTAAAAAACCAAGGTGTACCAGAAAGCACCCTTTGCATGTCAACCTCATGGAAGAATTGGAAAAGATACCTTTTATCTCCTAGATCTGTGATACATATCCCTTCAATTGGATGCCATAGATTAGCATAGTGTTGCATAAAGAAGGGAAATGGACAACACTATTAGTGAGACATCGCCCCACTAAATAGAATTGATAACTGCGGTCCACAACCACTGCTTCCTCCTGAAACACCTTTTCTTCTGCATCTAGAAGTCTCAGATTGGCTAATTCTTCTTCCATGCCAAAGCCATGCACAAGAAAAACAAAAAAACAAAACAAAACAAAAACAAAACAAAAGATACAATTGAAAGAAAACGAGAAATCAAAGGGAAAATTTTTAAGGGAACGTATCAAAAGACAGACAGAGAACTCATGTCATAAGACAGACCATGCAGATTAGCTAGTCATAATCGGAGTAAATGCCTATAGCAAAACTACCATATTGGAAAATTGTCGTGATTAGGTAGGAATTGAGTTAATGTACTCCAATGTATCGAATTTATATTACAAAGTTTGTTCCTCATTTTAATGTTGCAATTAATCTAATTTAAATTACAAAGTTTGTTCCAAGTTTTAATGTTGTAATGAATATCAAGTAAATAAATACAAAGATTGTCTTTTTTTTTCATTTATATTTTTGTAGAATTAAATAAATACAAACTTGACTATTTAAATTTCGAAAACCCCTAAAATTGATGGTTTGATGGTGTGACCCTAGGGGTATATTTTTGTAGAGGCCAAAATAATACCCTACAAAAATTAAAATAAAATCCGAAATAAATAAAAAACAACAAAAAAAATTAACACTTATAACAAAAAAAGACCACTAAATTAAAAAAAATACCTTTTATGATTTTTTTAAACACCAAACCCTTATAACCCCCAAATACAACCTCTTAATTATTTTCAAACTCTAAACAAAACCCCAAATTATATCCCTTTTTCTTTCCCTTCTCTTTCCTTCCTTTTCTCCTTTCCTTTCCTTCTCTTCTATTTTTTTCTTCTTCTCATTCTCCTTTCTTTACCTATTCTCCTTCTATTTTTTTCTTTCTTTTTCCCTTCCTTCCTTTCCCATTCTCTTCTTCTATTCTTCTAAACTTTTTTTTTTCTTTTAGATCATAATGGGACTGGGGACCATTATAAGGTCTCTAAAACACAAGTCATGGGACCAATGATGGTCTCATCCCATCACTGCAGGGCAGTGCAGTGTCCCATCGTCGTAGAAGAGCCTGGTGCCGCCTACTAGTTGGGCTTCACCAGCTCGGTGCCGCCTACCAATTGAGCATCACAAACTTGGTGGCGCCTATGAGGTGGCCTTCACCTGCTGTTGTCACTTCGCTGTCAAGGTCACGGGGTTAGGTTGGGTTTTGGTGGTATAGGGTCATATTTAACCTGTATTTCTTTGGTGTCGCCTATCTACATGTCATGTCCTATTAAAATATATATTTTTAAATTTGGCTATCAGAATTTAGGGTGGTGCCGCCTATACACCACCTTCCACTACCATGGATATACCATTTTGATATATAATCTGGCTGACATGCCAATTTGGTATATAAATATTATTTTTTATATTATTGCTGTAAAAAATCCTCGATCATCTCTATATAAATTTATTACGGAAAAAGTTTAAAATTTGAAAAATTATTTGTTAAAAATTAAATGTAGAGTTTAAATTATAAAATTTGTGGTATATTACTTAAAACCAAATACAAAATATAATTAAATTGTTTAATAAATATAAAATTTTAAATTATGAAAGTTTTTATTTTACATCTTTATCTTTAAAGGTGGTAACGGGTAAGCTTGGATTGACTCGTGTTTGGATTCAGATTATTTCAAGCTCGAATATCTCTGGTTGGGAGTAGTTTGAGCTTTCTTGGACTCGAATTTTTCTCAAATTCAGATTTTTCAAGTTTGGGTTTTCTCAAACTCGGACCCTCTCGGATTCAGATATTTTCAGGCTAAAAAATTTTCAAGGTTAGGTCAAGTGAGCCTAAAGAGATTCAAATAATTTGATGTTTTATAATGTGGTATCTAAAGTTTTTAAATGTCCAATGTGCCTCCTATACTTTGCTTTTGTTGTCCAAAAAAGTACATGGGTCTAACGACATTAATGTATGATGTAGTAGTACACGTAGACCGCTAAAATACTACCATGTGGTACTTTACTATAAAGAAAGTTAATCAAGTCAAATAAGGGCATAGTAACAATTCTACCATTTTATTTCTAAAGCCAAGGAAGTATTTATTTTTTCTTTCTGTTCTTTTTCTTCTTTTTTTCTTTGACCAATTGGCCAAAAAAAAGCTTTTTTTTTTAAATTACAGAAATGGGCCAATTTTTTTAAAAATGACGGGAATGGTTTATTTTTACAAAAACGTGCTAAGCTGGCGTCATTTTCAGGGGAAATGCAGAAAAGAGTGTCCAGCTCAGTACTTTTTTCCCTGATGTGAAGAAAAACGCGTTGACATGGAAGCGTTTTTCTAAAAGGCGTCTACATGGGCGTACTTTTGCCCATGTTTTCCCAGTTAGGGTTTTTTAATTTTTAATTATCTAAGGTTAGGGTTATGGTTATGGTTTAGGGTTTATGAAACTAGGGTTTAAGGGGTTTTATTTTTTATGTGTCTAAGTTTAGGATTTCCTTCATTTTTAGGGTTTAGGGGTTTTGAAAAAAATAATTTGTACAGGATGGGTTCTGAAAAAATAGTTTTGAGAGGATGGGTTCTGAAGAAATAATTTTGATGAGATGGATTGAGTTTTGTATAGAAAAATACTTTAAGTAGGACGCAAAGTCAGCAAAAGAACTAAAAACGCTTCCAACTGGACACCTTTTCCAGAACTGCTGCTTCTGAGAAAATAAATTTGATGAGATGGTTTTGAAAAATATCCCGGGATGAGGTTTATGAAAAATGCCTTAAATGGTAGGGGTTGAGGTTTGTAGAGGAAAAACGTTCTAAGTAGGATGCATTGTCAGCAAAAGCACTAAAAATGCTTCCAATTGGATGCCTATTTCAGTACTGTTGCTTTTAAGAAAATAAATTTTATGAGATGGTTCTGAAAAAATATCACGAGATTCTTAGGGCATTTTACAGAAAGGAATGGGATGCATTCTCTTAGTCTATAAATGACCCATATTTCAACCTCTGATGGCATAAGTTGGAGCAATAAAAATTGAAAAAGTTTAGAAGAATAGAAGTTAGGGTTAAAGGTATAAGTTGATTTTTCATGTTAATATTTATACAAAGCATTATATTTATTCCTAATATTTTGATTTTTTTGTGTTAATTTTGTGTTTTGAATTTCTCTCAATAGATAAATTGGTTGAAAATGAGTGGACAAATTAATGTTATTATTTATTACGATGGTGAGGTCTGTGACACTGAAAACGACATACTTTTTTTATCGAAGAACACAACGCGACTAGATTTTAACCAGAACATAGATTTGAAAGAACTGCGTAAAAGAATTAGGCGAAAAATATTCAAATCTATAACAATGAGAGTTTCGTCTATTAGGTATTGATTTTGTGTTTTGGTAGATTCCGTGAGATATGACTCATTTGATATCAAAATTGCTCAGGGCTTAAAGGCGATGGTTCAAACGCACCTTGAAAGTGGATCACTGTTTCTTGAATTATATGTGGAATTTTCAAAATTGGATGAGGGACTTGCAACTTCAATGTCTCTTCCTTTTCAAGAGGTGAGAACGGTTACAACCATTCTGTTAAAAAGTTCCCATTATGATATCCTGGGATCATCAATGGGAAGACAATCATCTGTCCCGGCCTTAGATTTCAATCATAGGGGCAGAACACCGAACTATCCAGTTTTGGCGGTAAAATAGAATACACGACCTCTACACAACACTCAATTAGTGGATGAGACATGCACCTTGGTGGGTTGATGTTTGACGCTGGGAATACTTACTAGAGAATGACATCATCTTCCAGTGGTTGGTAATCGACATATGATTTTGGACGTTCTGAAACGTAAACAAGAAGGGATGATTTACTTCCTATGATGTCCATCGGTGAGGGGACCTCCAACATGGTATATGTTAGTGGGTCAGAGGATGAAGATCATAATGAATTTGATGTGGATCCATCCCGAGAGCTTAGTTTTGACAGTTCAGAAGTTGGATTATTTTCTGAACCGGAGCCTATCCCAACTAAACCTGAAGAAGGTAGAGTGGGTGATGAAGATGAATAAGAATATCTACAATTCATATCATACTCATTGCCAGCCCACATGCATAATGTCGATCTTTCGGTAGATGATGCGTTGGAGTTTGCAGACCTACCACACAAGAGGCTTGGCCATAGAAGTGCATAGTTGGATTCGGGTGATTTGGAAATGGGTAGGGAGTATTCTAGTAAAGATGGTTTTCTCGCAGCATTGAAGCGATACAGCATCAATAACAAGGTTAACTTTCACGTGGTTAAATCCAAATCTGAGAAGTATGAGGGGAAGTGTGCAGTCCAAGATGGCAACTACTCATGCAAAATCATGGCTTTTGTTAGGAACAATATGGAGTTATGGACGATTAAAAAGTTCATCAGTCCGCATACATGTGTTGCCTCAGGTACATTATCACTGGATTATTAGGGCTTGCTCCTTTTAAGTTGTTACCTAATAAAGATCTACATCGCAAACCAAAAGGTTAACTATGCTTGACCCGAATACGCGGCAATATAGATATTCGGGAGCGCTCAAACTAACAAAGGTTATGTGGGTGGTGTAGAAACCCGGGTCATACAATGTCTTCTTGTCCACATCGAAGTTAATCATTATAATATGTCTTCATAGGAATTGTTAGCCATTTTTAATCCAAAATAAATTTGATATTTGTTCATGTGAATTTCCAACAAAAACATTTGATATTTCTGTTTAAATCAAATCTTATTACAATGTTATGTGAAAATATTCAAGGTAAATTCAAATTTTGGTTAGGGTTTAATGGATAACTAAATTAGATAGTGTACAAAAAATATTCAAAAGAACATAAATTAATTTAAATGATACAATTTACAATTCATCAGTGCATATGCCAGTCAGAATCTATGCCACATCAAGGTGGTTGACTATTACGCGTTGGATTCCTTCTAGGTTTCGCTTTTGACTGAGGTTGTGGTTGTTGGGGTTCACATTCGGTCGATGTAGATCTTTGCATTTGTGCAACCTTCAAACTATGACTAATTGGTTGGGAAGATGACCCACCCTGATAGAACAAAGATGCCGGAGGTGTTTGCGTCACCCACGATGAATAAGCGTAACTATGTTAAGTCCCATAAGTCGATGAGATAATGAGTGGACTCCCCGCGGTGCCTCATACATAGATGGCCTATACATCATCATATGTGTTGTCGCCATCAGAAAATGAGATGGCCCAAGTGTGTACCACATCGGTGATGGATGACCAACAGTCCAACCTGACATAGGACTAGAAACAGAAAAATGTGGTGCGATATTTTATGCTTGTGTGAAAGTAAAAGAGTTAGGATAATGACTAGAATAAAACGATAGACAATGAAGGGGATGTGGTGAAGGTGGCAGTATTGATGCCGTCGGGGTTGGTTCTTACGTGGGCGTTGATGGTAGGCCCATCTCGCCACTCCTTGGATTTAAAGGGGCCTGTCATAGCCTACTCTTATAGGGACACCGACGCCTATCCTCTTTGGTCAAAAAATATAGCTTGCTATAGATCCTAAACCATGTCATGTAATCTGGATTGCATGTTAACTCCAGAACGAGAATTGCATCACGAGTAGGTAAAAAATCATACCGATTATTCCACATCTCGATGGATTGCGAGTGGAATACTGGCCAATTAGTACCCGATCACCGTAAGTCAATACGATGCAGATCATTAAGCTCCTGAGGTGGCACGAGAATCAATTTTCTGAATCTAAACTATCGCAACACTTTACCTACCTCGTGCATCTCAACGGTAGCATATACTAGCAATTGGACCTTAACGTGCCAGGCGTTGAGATTCACAAAGAATTCCTCAAGAATTACTACCCGAATTGTTGGGTCCTCATATGGTGTCCATTCAAACTATATGAATGTGATAAAAACATTAGTTATATATATACTACTAAATACGAAAGCGACTACCTTATTTGCATATAGTTCAAAATTCAATAAATACATACATTTGCTTCCGATCGCTGGTCTAATAGAAGCCGTATATCTTCAAACTTGATAAGTAATCCTACGTGACTTGGTGCATAGTTCCACCTAATTAAATAACTTATTAGCATAATAATTTTATTTTAAATCAATTTGATAATGGTAATACATACTGAATTTTACCTTCTTACGAGTGGAAATATATACGGGCAGTCCACTTGAGGACGTAAAAGTGGAAGGCGATACTGAGCCCATGATTGTAGTAGTAAAAGGCAACCACCAATTTTAGTTCTTTCTGGTTACGTTGCTCGACACATCTCCTAGTACAATGTCGGTAACACTACAGACCCCCAACTAAGTTCGCCAACCTGTTTAAAATCGATGAGTTTCAGCAGTCACCTTAGATGTACAAGGTTTCGTGACTTATCAGTTATCAGAATACCCCTGATAATCTGAAGGATGTACGCTCGAGCGTATCGTAATCTTCTCTCTTCAGTAGAACCCTCCGCTAGTTCTACGAAATTATTTCATAATCAGGCCATTTCGATTCGACCTCTAGTAATCATCTCTGGTACCATGCCCAAAAGTTCGTAACAAATGATCCTTCGATTAACAGACTGAACAAACCCGATAACTACCGATCAATCCACGGGTAACCCCAACTGTAACTGCATGTCCTCTAAAGTGATGTACACTCACCGCATAGAAGATGGAATGTTTGCGTCTTTGGTCTCCACCTCTTCACCAACGCACTTATGAGTTTTGAGTCTAACTTACACCCCTCACCTAAGTAGGCCACGTGGAAAAAACCAACTTCCCTCAAGTATGTTTCGGTTAATAGTGATGAAGGACAGGGTAGATTACGAATATGGCATTGCAAAATTCAATCTTCCACCTATTTACATAAAAAGTTCTAAAAAATATTAAGTTCAATTATAACTATGAAATAAAAAATTAAAAAATTAAAAAATTATTCTTACTATTTGCAATTGATTGACTGAGATGTGCTTGTCATCAAGATGGATTAGAGACCCGACCATTTCTAAAACGAACACAAACAATTTTTTAATAAAAAACACTATTTCTTGGAATTACAAATAAAAAATAATAATATTAACTTAGATAAAAATAGAATTTAGGATACTAATTTGAGAGCTTTTTGAGAATTGTGAGAAATTTGAGAAATCAGAAGAGACTTTGTGAGAATTGTGTGTGAAAAATGTGTTGGGAGGGGTTTATACTTTTTTTGGGGGACTATTGGGGATCCAACGGCTAGTTCAAATAACCGTTGGAGTTGATTGTTGGAGCATGGGCAAAAGCGTGCCATGTGGGCGCTTTTTAGAAAAGCGCTTCCACGTCAGAGTGTTTTACCTGACATCAGGGAAAAAAGTGCTGAGCTAGACGCGCTTTTCTACGTTTCCCCTAAAAATGACACCAGCTCAGAGCATTTTTGTAAAAATGGATCATTCCTATTATTTTTGAAAAAACTGACCCATTTTTGTAGTTTTTTTTTTTTGGAAATGGTTCTTTTCTGGTCAATTGGTATTTTTTTTTCTTTACAAACTAGAATGCAAAAATGAAAGAATAACAAAACAAAAACAAAAATACAATATTGAAAGAATACAAAACAGAATGCAAAATTGAAACCCTATAAAATTGTTTATTATAAACCATGTAACATTTCCAACATTTTTTTAATCATATCTCTATTGATTTAATCACTAACCTAAAAATTTAATCACAAAGAACAAGCATTACAAACATAGTCAGTAGCTTATTTGGATCTACACACTCTAAAGTCTCAAAATCAGTAGGTTTTTTTGCCTAAAAATCTAATCTATTTGCCATTCAACTGCAGTAATGTTCTTCAAATAAACATATCTTTCTTTTCCATCATTCAGAAAACTTCTTAAATCCATTAAAATCATATTATAATACTCTTTGTTCTACCTTAGCGTACTTTCACTTAACTCATAACGAGACCATCGAACACCAAAAATAGTGGTTAACTTGGTGGCTAAATGTTGGTTCTGGGTATGGGCTGCTGATTTAAAATTTGAACAGAGAAAAATAAGCAGTAGACCTAAGTGACTACCATGGAAGAAGATAATCAATGATGATAGATTTCATCGACGATGATGGTTTTGGACATGAGAGTTGTCTGTTTGGCTACTTAGGAAACCGGGGGAAAGCAGAATAAGACCAAAAGATGATCAGTAGAAAAAAAGAAGAGAGAAAATGAGAAGAAAAATGCTTTTGAGTATGGATGTCATCTAATTTGTGTTGTAGGCGAGAATAACAACAATGGCTAGGACCTTCATTGGAAAAGATGAGAACAAAAGTGCTATGTGGCAGTATAGCGGTTCAAATGTACTGCCACGTCATATTTTAACACAATTTTTAACACAATTAAAGTCAAGTATCTTTTTGGAATATGGAAGTAGAGTTGTCCATGGTAATGGTTTACTGGCTCTATGAAGTGGCATCACGGAGATGATCTATTGGCTCTATGGAACGACACCATGAAAATAGTTTACTAACTCTTTGGAGTTGAAACTCCACGACTAACCCTGACATGATGCAATAAAAGACAGGTTCGCCTTATGAAAAAATAAAGTTTGTCATGACAGTAAATAAGGAAGTCTGCTAGGGCATATAAGTGGAAATTGCTTTATGACTCGCATAGTGAAAAGTCTGTCATAATAGTTATGGCGCGTATGGGAACGTTGGCAAGTGTATTGATAAAGGGTCAAGCCAAGACGCTAAGGCAAGAGGAATACATGAGAACATCTTAAATATGGATATACGTGGAAAAAGGAGGTTATCCTTCAAAATGTTTGCAAATATATATTTGTTATTAAGAGTCCGCCAGAGGTAACAAACAAGCTAAAATTGGTTATGAGAAAGTGAGACGATTCTCCAAATCCTATTTCTAAGTGTTTCTTGGCAAGGAGGTCACCAGAAAAAGAGATGTCCACCAAGGATTGTCTTATGCGGGAAGTCCATCAAGAACTATCTTATGTGGAATGTCCGCCAAGAACTATCTTGAAGAAAAAAAAAGTTCACAACGATCAACGAATGAAAAGGGATGTCCGTTAGGACTATCCAGCGTTGAGAAGCCCACTAATGACTATCTTTAAATAGGAAGTTTGCGTTACATAATCTAGCAACGAGATAGTCCGTTGGGGACTATTGGTGGCTTGAAAGTCCATTAGGACTTTTTGATTAAAGAAATATCTATTTATACTATCTTGAATAGGGAAAGTCCAATGAGACTATCTTAGAGGTACAACTTCGCAAAGAAAAAGTAGTGCTTAAATATCTACCGAATCTTATATTCGAAGGCTACATACAAGGATGGAAGTAAATGGGTTCCCTCTAAAAATGGTATATGCACAAGTTAAATTACAATGAAGCGGATGACTGGATAACACGGTAAGTAGATTTTGGATTTGACACAGAATTAAGGAATCAGGGTAAGAATCCATCATTACAATAAAGTGTGTACTATTCTGTTAGAGTTAACTAATGATTCGAGATAAGATATCTAATGAGTTTATCAGGAAAGAAAGGCTATAAATCTGATATGAAGTTTAAGTCTTTTATAAGATTCGTCGAGGCACATACAACTTAGAGAAAGTTTCCCACAGATGTACCCATCAACAGTTTGATCAAGAAGAGCGTATAGGTGTCGACCACGCCAACCAAATTGCGAGAGCTTATATAAAACTCGAGTTATTTACATGCATTAATCTCTGTTGCTCGTAACATCAAATTTAAGTTCATTCAAACTATTAGTGGTTTACCTTAAATGCAAGATCGAAGGTTGTTATAGAAAATATGAGAAGGGACAAGTTATACCTCGTGAAATCTATTTGGGTTTCTTTGAAACGGTATCATGGATATAGAGGGGCGCCCTTAGAGGCTGCGCCTCTGGGATTGAATATAACACCCCTCGCCCATATCCGATGCCAGGATAGGGTTCGAGACGTTACCGGTAGTTCACCTTTACAAACTTATCCAATAGGGTTAGTGAATTTCGTTCATAAATTAAAACTTTTCAAACGTGTACACTTTGTCTCTTATACAGGCCTTTTGAGGCCTAAAAACACTCCTAGGGGTTGTACGGAACAAAACCAAAATTTGTTCGATAGACTTGGGGCACTTTAGGAAATTTCCCCTTAGTTGAAGTGTAACATGCCCGTGGGGCTTAGAACACACCCTTGTCCTTTTTCCAGTATGCAACACGGCCAAGACACACGTCCGTGGGCTTAGCTCGTGTGCTACACTGACTTCAACCTCACCATTCTGCTAAATAAACACGGCCAAGGCACACGCCCGTGTTTTTAGGCCATGCTCTAAGCAGACCCAAAATTTTAGGTGCAAGGGAGACAAGCCATAGCACACACCTATGGGAGTAGCCCGTGTGTCATACACGGCATAGACACACGCCCGTGTGTCTACCCATGTGGACCTTGTTAGGCTATTTTCCAAGCCTTAAGTCACCCTCTACTAGCCAATTACACTTATAGATTACTATAGTGCATATTTGGGCCAAATTATCCATTTGTAAATATGAAACTTTAATTAACTTCATTGCATGTGAACCTCATGTCATTGGTTTCATACATGCTAAGTTAATTCTTATTTTTGCATTCAATGATCTATATGTCTACTTGACATATTAAAAGTGGCTCATTATTATAACTCATTGCCAATTATAACTAAGCCATCGCATATGAATATAAACATGCATAGATTTGTAGGGCATAGCCTACTTCAAAATGAACCAATTCCCATGGCCATATACAAAAAGATAAACATAATTTTTACATGCCTTCACTAGGCAAATCAAATGACATATATAACAAAATACTCAAAAATCCTATACATACCATTGGACAAAATAGAAATGTCTTTATACCAAAGCTTGTCTAGTTGATAGTGTGTTGATTCTTCAATTATCTTCCAATCCTTTTGAGTCCTTGAGCTCTGAAAAGTAGGGAAAAGAGAGGGGGAAGCATTTACATGCTTAGTAAGCCCGTATAACTGGAAAGTAAACTTATCGATTGTTTAGCATACATCCATAATGGATAATGAAACCAACAAGTACGAAAATGGTTTCCCTATCACATGCACTCAATCAATGAGTTAGTCATATAACAAAACATCATGTAATATATATTAGATGAGCTCATCATTTAACATGTCATTTGTACATATACCGTGTGATAATCCTATTGAGTTTCTAGGAAATCTCGATGGATTATCCAATCTTTGTCAATTCATATGAGTGATCATTTCAGTATGCACTCCCGCGAACCTCAAATCTTATGGCAGGATTACCAGTCCAGGCTAAATCCCCTGTAATATAAACTCATAAGGTGATGTCGGGATTACCAGTCTAGGCTAAATCCTTTACGCAAAAAATACCCTTAATGAGCTCGGATCTGAATTGCCAGTCCAGGCTAAATTCAGACCCTAATCGGATTACCCGTCCGGGCTAAATCCACAATGCACACATATTCTTCGGGAGGCTCGATCACTCAAGGAACACTAGTCCAGGCTAGATCCTTTTTATACTTGAGATCTTCGGATTACAAGTCCAGGCTAAATCCTTTTCTACAACACATGCAGGATCTCAAGTCTCATGTAAATCATGGTTCATCCATCGAATGCCCTTTTTAACCTCAACCGAGACATTAACCAATAATTCATTATTAGAGATGCAATACATGCATTATCATGCCATCAACAATGCAATTATCATGCATTCACAAAACATACAATTATGCATGTTATAGGTTTACTTCAAGTTATCCGAACTTACTTGATATTCATTTCGGAGCTGTGTTTTGGTTATTCCGAAACCTTGCGTTTACCTCGATCGACCTCCGAAATTTGTTCCTCGGGGTCTATAACAATGAAATTATATCATTAATTTACTAAATTACACTTTTCAAGTTTAATTCTACCCCCGGTCCAAATCATCGTTTTACCCCTAACCTTTGACATTTTTACAGTTTAGTCCCTAGGCTCGTATAATGAAACACATGGAATTTCTATCTTACCCAAGCCTAACCGAACATTTTTCTCTCTTATGGAAGCCTACATTTTCCATTATTTTCACATTTCTACCACATATTTAACAACTTGCAAAAAGGTCCCTTTAGGGGTTTTTCATGAAAATCACCTAAGAAAAGATGTTTAACACACCTTCAACTTTCATATCCCTCCATAATCCACCAAAATACAAGCAACTCATGCATGGGTAAATTTTTAAACATGAACCCTAGCATGAAATATGGGTAGAAATGGAAAGATCAAGCTACCGGGATTTTAAAAATACAAAGAACATTAAAAACGGGGCTTTGGAGCACTTACTATTAAGCTTGAAATGTTTGAAAACCCTAGCTATGGTGACAAGAGAATTTCGGCAGCTATGGGGAAGAAGATGGCTGATTTTGGCTTGATTTTTCCCATTTTATTTCATTAAAAAGCCAAATGACCAAAATGCCCTTATGCCCTTTCTTTGAAATTTCATCCATGCAAGCCCATTTTTGCCCAAAAACTTAGAAATTGGGAAAATTCTCTTTAAGATCTTCTAGCTTATAATCTAAAGCAATTTCATACAAATTGCTTTTAGAATCCAAGTTTTGCAATTTATTCAATTTAGTCCCTGATTTCCAATTGGACGCCTTACTTAAAGAATTTTCTCATGAAATCTTAACACATGCATATTCTCATATTCTAGACCTCATAATAATCATAAAATAAATATTTTGATGTCAGATTTGTGGTCTCGAAACCACTATTCTGACTATGCCTATTTCGAGATGTTATATCTCTCTCCCCTTAGGGACTTTCATCCCCGAAAGTCTTACTACTAAACAAGTTCGGGTATTGATTTCTCATGGTTTCTTATGGTTCCCATGTAGCTTCTTCCACACCATGTCTATGCCATAGAACCTTTACTAAAGTCACACTTTTATTTCTCAACTGTTTAACCTCTCGGGCCAAAATCTTGACTGGTTCTTCTCCGTAAGTCATGTCTGGTCTAATCTCAATCTCCTCTGGTGAAATCACATGAGAGGGGTTTGATCGATATCGTCTTAACATGGATACATGGAACACGTCGTGAATCTTTTCTAATTCGGGTGGCAATGCCAAGCGATAGGCTAATGGTCCAATCCTTTCAGTGATCTCGTAAGGTCCGATAAATCGTGGACTCAATTTACTTTTTCGACCAAATCTCAACACCTTTTTTCATGGAAACACCTTCAAGAATACTCTGTCCCCAACTTGGAATTCAATCTCTTTTCTTTTCAGATCAGCATAAGACTTTTGTCTATCCGAAGCCACTTTTAAACAGTCTCGTATTACTTTAACTTTTTCTTTAGTTTCCCTAATCAGATCCACTCCATGAATCTGATTTTCCTTAAGTTCTGTCCAGTATAATAGATTTCGGCACTTCCTACCATACAAGGCCCCATAAGGTGCCATTTTCAAACTTGTTTGGAAACTATTGTTGTAGGCAAATTCTACCAATGGCATATATTTTTCCCAGCTACCCTGAAATTCAAGGATACAACATCGTAACATGTCTTCAAGAATCTGGATCGTCCACTCAGAGTGACCATCGGTCTGAGGGTGAAAAGCTGTACCAAAACTCAACTTCATCCCCAAGGCTTCTTGTAGCTTTTTCCAGAATCTCGAAGTGAACCTTGGGTCTCTGTTTGAAATAATCGATAATGGTACTCCTTGCAATCTTACTATCTCAGAAACGTATAAATCAGCCAGTCTATCAAGGGAATAATCTGTCCTTACCAGAATAAAATGAGCCGATTTGGTCAACTTATCCACTACGACCCATATGACATTTTTCTTTTTCGGAGTCAAAGGCAATCCTCTCACGAAGTCCATGGTAACTCTGTCCCATTTCCATTCGGGAACCATCACAGGTTGTAACAAACCTGAAGGCACTTGATGTTCAGTTTTAACTTGCTGACATACCAGGCATCTTGACACAAACTCAAAAATATCTCTTTTCATACCGTTCCACCAATACACTTTCTTCAAATTGTTGTACATTTTGGTACTTCCTGGATGAATAGACAAACGGCTACTATGTGCTTCTTGCAATATTTTTCGGATAAGTTCATCGTCTTTAGGTACGCATACTCTCTCTCTGAACATCAAACACCCATCAGGACCAATACAGAAATTTGATTCAGTCCCTAACTCACATTGAGCCCTTTTTACTTGCAAGTCACCCTCATTAAACTGAGCATCATGAATTTCTTGCAGAAATGTTGGCCTAGCCTCTAGCTCTGCCAATACCAAACCATCATCAAGCAATGCCAAATGAGTATCCATGGCTTTCAAAGCAAATAAGGATTTTCTGCTCAGAGTGTCGGCGACCACATTCGTCTTTTCTGGATGATAGTCAATGATCAGATCATAATCCTTAATTAATTCTAACCATCTCATTTGTCTCAAATTTAATTCTTTTTGAGTCATTAAGTACTTCAGACTCTTGTGGTCCATAAAGATACGACACGTTTCACCATATAAATAATGCCCCCAAATTTTCAAGGCAAAAACAATCGCAGCAAGCTCTAGGTCATGGGTCAGATAATTCTTCTCGTGGGGCTTCAATTGTCGTGAAGCATAGGCTATCACCTTGCCATATTGCATAAGTACACAACCCAATCCATTTAAGGATGCATCACTGTAGACCACGAATTCTTTTCCCAATTCAGGAAACACTAAAATAGGAGCTTCAGTCAGTAATGTCATTAATTTCTCAAAACTTTGCTGACACTTTTCTGTCCATTCAAACTTAACATCCTTCTATAGTAGCCTCGTCATCGGAGTCGCTATCATAAAAAATCCTTTTACAAACCTTCGATAATAACTGGCTAAGCCCAAAAATCTTCTAACCTCGGTTACATTTTTAGGTGATTTCCAATCAAAAATAGTAGAGATTTTACTTGGATCAACTCGGATGCCTTCACCCGAAACAATATGACCCAAAAATCCAACTTCTTGGAGCAAAAATTCACTCTTGCTAAACTTAGCATACATTTGTTTTTCTCGCAAAGTCTATAATACAATTCTCAGGTGCTTCGCATGTTCTGCCTCATTTTTTGAATAAATCAAGATGTCGTCAATGAACACAACAACAAACTTATCCAAATATGGTCGAAAGATCCTATTCATTAGATCCATAAATACAGCTGGTGCATTCGTTAGCCCAAACGGCATAACAAGGAATTCGTAATGACCATACCTCATCCTGAAAACTGTCTTTGGCACATCCGATTCCTTGACACGCAACTGATAATAGCCAGACCTTAAGTCTATCCTAGATAACATAGTGGCTCCTCTCAACTGATCAAATAAATTATCAATCCTTGGTAAAGGATACTTATTTTTTATGGTTACCTTATTCAGTTGCCGATAATCAATACATAATCTCATTAAACCATCTTTCTTCTTTACAAACAACACGGGGGCACCCCAAGATGAAAAACTTGGCCTTGCGAATCCTTTATCCGTCAACTCTTGCAACTGTTCTTTTAACTTTTTTAGCTCGATTGGTGCCATTCTATACGGAGCAATAGAAATAGGAGTTGTCACTAGCACCAATTCAATACCAAACTCAATTTCTCTCTCAGGAGGTAATCCTGGTAACTCCTCCGAGAATACATCTGAATACTCACATACTATTGGCACAGACTCGATCTTCAACTCTGTTTCCTTAATGTTCAGCACAAATGCAAGATAAGCTTTATACCCTTTCCTCATGTACCTCTAGGCAACCATTGTCGTGATTACATTCGGTGGCAAACCCAATTCTCTTGACTCGACCCATAGAGTCTCACCATCCATACATTTTAACTTAATATTCTTACTACCACAATTCACAGTTACATCATGAAGGGCTAACCAATCCATACCAAGTATTACATCAAATTCATCAAATGGTAGCAACATAAGGTTAACCGGAAAATAATGATATTGAATCATCAAAGGATAATTCTTATAAACTTTATCAACTAGAACCGATTTGATGGGTTCGACACTTTAATAACAAATTCCGTAGGTTCAACGGGTATATTTATACTAGACACCAATCTCATGCAAACGTAAGAATGCGTCGACCTCGGGTCAATTAAAACAATAATACTCGTATTAAAAAGGAAAAAAGTACCCGTGATAACGTCAAGAGCAGAGGTTTCCTCTCGTGCGCGTATTGTATACGTTTTTGCCGGGGCTCTAGCCTCTGGTCTTGTAGTATCTTTAGCTGCGACCCGACTGCCACTAGCACTTCCAGCGTATCTTAGAGATCTGCCTTGTGCCATGGGAGCACTCGACTTCGGAGTTACTTCCACTTCTTTTTCAAATCGCTCTGGGCAATCCTTGAAAAAGTGGTCAAGAGAGCCATATCTGAAGCACGCACCGTTTTTTACTCGGCACTCTCCGAAGTGAAATTTGTTGCAGCTCTTACACTTCGGGGAGGAAGACTTTTGACTTTGTCGTTTAGAACCCTTCGCTCTTCTCGAATGTCCTACAGATGAAGCAGAGCGTTCATGCTGGCTCCTAGCTTTCTTTGTGGAGAATGAGAGTGTTTTGCTACTGGTCTTTTTACTCACAACTCGAGCCTCTCTCTTTGCTTGCTTTCTTTCGTTATTAAGCTCCTCGACTTTCTTGGCTCGACCAGCCAATGCGGCGAACTCCCGTATTTCTAGAATTCCGATCAACAATTTGATATCCTCATTCAAACCCTCCTCGAAGCATTTACACATTTTTTATTCAATTTGGACCCATTCTGTTGCGTACTGGCTTAGCCGTACGAACTCTCTCTCTCATATTCCGCTACAGTCTTGTTCCCTTATTTGAGTTTCAGGAACTCCTTTCGCTTCTAGTCTAAACATCATTGGCTAATAAATTTCTTCCTAAACTCTGTTTGGAAGAAACCCCAAGTAATATTTTCCTTCGGCACTACCGAGGATACAATCTTCCACTAGTGGTATGCAGTATCCTTCAAGAGGGACACGGCACGCTTCAAACACTCTTCGGGTGTACATGATAGTTCATCTAACACCCGTGTAGTATTTTCGAGCTAGAACTCAGCTCTTTTAGCGTCAACATCGACTTTCGTTCTGAATTCCTCAGCCCCATACTTTTTAAGCTTGTCTAAAGAGGCCTTACCGATTCTTACCGGTGTCATACCTCATGGCACATCCTCATCAGGTTGGTTAGGGGGAGGAGGCGGTCGTGGTATGTTGGGGTGATTCCTTAGATAATCCTCAAACGATTCATCCATCATATTAAAGAAGGCGGTTCGGGCCTCTTCCCGGTCTTCAGACCTAGGTCTCCTACTACTACTAGATACAGCTCGTCGTACAGAAGCTGGAGTATGGCTCTCGGCTCCCTCGAACCCATCTTGTGCTCAATTGAAAGACATTTACTATATTCAAAATAGTTTAAACAATTAGGAGATGTCACACAATCAGGATTCGAATAATGGCATGTATAGCGAACTTTAACATCCTCTACGGTAGTCCTAGAACTAACTAAACCGTAACTCTGATACCACTAAATGTAACACCCCTTGCCCTTATCCGATGCTGGGATAGGGTTCGAGATGTTACCGGTAGTTCACCTTTACAAACTTATCCAATCGAGTTACTGAATTTCGTTCGTAAATTAAAACTTTTCAAACGTGTACACTTTATCTCTTATACAGGCCTTTGAGGCCTAAAAACACTCCTAGGGGTTGTACGGAACAAAACTAAAATTTGTTCGATAGACTTGGGGCACTTTAGGAAATTTTCCCTTAGTTGAAGTGTAACACGCCCATGGGGCTTAGAACACGCCCGTGTCCTTTTTCCAGTATGCAACACGTCCAAGGCATACGCCCGTGTTCTTAGCCCGTGCTCTAAGCAGACCCAAAATTTTAGGTTCAGGGGACACACGGCCATAGCACACACCCATGGGAGTAGCCCGTGTGTCACACACGACCTAGACACACGCCCGTGTGTCTACCCATGTGGACCTTTTTAGGCTATTTTCCAAGCCTTAAGTCACCCTCTACTAGCCAATTACACTTATAGATTACTATAGTGCATATTTGGGCCAAATTATCCATTTGTAAATATGAAACTTTAATTAACCTCATTGCATGTGAACCTCATGTCATTGGTTTCATACATGCTTAGTTAATTCTTATTTTTGCATTCAATGATCTATATGTCTGCTTGACATATTAAGATTGGCTTGTTATTATAACTCATTGCCAATTATAACTAAGCCATCGTATATGAATATAAACATGCATAGATTTGTAGGGCATAGCCTACTTCAAAATGAGCCAATTCTCATGGACATATACAAAAAGATAAACATAATTTTTACATGTCTTCACTAGGCAAATCAAATGACATATATAACAAAATACTCAAAAATCCTATACATGCCATTGGACAAAATAGAAATGTCTTTATACCAAAGCTTGTCTAGTTGATAGTGTGTTGATTCTCCAATTATCTTTCAATCCTTATGAGTCCTTGAGCTCTGAAAAGTAGGGAAAAGAGAGGGGGAAGCATTTACATGCTTAGTAAGCCCGTATAACTGGAAAGTAAACTTACCGATTGTTTAGCATACAAACTTACCGATTGTTTAGCATACATCCATAATAGATAATGAAACCAACAAATACGAAAATGGTTTCCCTATCACATGCTCTCAATCAATGAGTTAGTCATATAACAAAACATCATGTAATATATATTAGATGAGCTCATCATTTAACATGTCATTTGTACATATATCTTGTGATAGTCCCGTTGAGTTTCTAGGAAATCTCGATGGATTATCCAATCTTTGTCAATTCATATGAATGATCATTTTAGTATGCACTCCCGCGAACCTCACATCTTATGGCGGGATTACCAGTCCAGGCTAAATCCCCCGTAATATAAAATCATAAGGTGATGTCGGGATTACCAGTCCAGGCTAAATCCCTTACGCGACAAACACCCTTAATGAGCTCAGATCTAAATTACCAGTCCAGGCTAAATTCAGACCCTAATTGGATTACCCGTCTAGGCTAAATCCACAATGCACACATATTCTTCGGGAGGCTCGATCACTCAAGGAACACCAGTCCAGGCTAGATCCTTTTTATACTTGAGATCTTCGGATTACCAGTCCAGGCTAAATCCTTTTCTGCAACACATGCAGGATCTCAAGTCTCATGTAAATCATGGTTCATCCATCGAATTCCCTTTTTAACCTTAACCGAGACATTAACCAATAATTCATTATTAGAGATGCAATTCATGCATTATCATGCCATCAACAATGCAATTATCATGCATTAACAAAAAATACAATTATGCGTGTTATAGGCTTACTTC
This sequence comes from Gossypium longicalyx, assembly GCA_025698465.1. NCBI lineage: Eukaryota > Viridiplantae > Streptophyta > Magnoliopsida > Malvales > Malvaceae > Gossypium > Gossypium longicalyx. The sequence goes on along the minus strand of CM047004.1, from coordinate 66,935,666 downwards.
GAGTTATCCGAACTTACCTGATATTCGTTTCGGAGCTGTGTTTTGGTTATTCTGAAACCTTACGTTTGCCTCGATCGACCTCCAAAATTTGTTCCTCGGGGTATATAACAACTAAATTATATCATTAATTCACTATATTACACTTTTCAAGTTTAATTCTACCCCTAGTCCAAATGACCGTTTTGCCCCCAACCTTTGACATTTTTACAATTTAGTCCCTAGGCTCGTATAGTGAAACATGGAATTTCTATCTTACCCAAGCCTAACCGAACATTTTTCTCTCTTATGGCAGCCCACATTTTCCATTATTTTCACATTTCTACCACATATTTAACAACTTGCAAAAAGGTCCCTCTAGGGGTTTTTCATGAAAATCACCTAAGAAAAAATGTTTGACACACCTTCAACGTTCATATCCCTCCATAATCCACCAAAATACAAGCAAATCATGCATGGATAAATTTTTAAACGTGAACCCTAGCATGAAATATGGGTAGAAATGGAAAGATCAAGCTATCGGGATTTCAAAAATACAAAGAACATTAAAAACGGGGCTTGGGAGCACTTACTATTGAGCTTGAAATGTTTGAAAACCCTAGCAATGGTGACAAGAGAATTTCGACAGCTATGGGGAAGAAGATGGCTGATTTTGGCTTGATTTTTCCCATTTTATTTCATTAAAAAGTCAAATGACCAAAATGCCCTTATGCCCTTTCTTTGAAATTTCATCCATGCAAGCCCATTTTTTTCCAAAAACTTAGAAATTAGGAAAATTGCTCTTTAAGACTTCTATTTTATAATCTAAAGCAATTTCATACAAATTTCTTTTAGAATCCAAGTTTTGCAATTTATTCAATTTAGTCCCTGATTTCCAATTGGACACCTTACTTAAAGAATTTCCTCATGAAATCTTAACATATGCATATTCTCATATTCTAGACCACATAATAATAATAAAATAAATATTTTGATGTCAAATTTGCGGTCCCGAAACCACTATTCCGACTAGGCCTATTTCGGGATGTTGCATTGAATATGTAATTAAGCAAAATCCAACTTGTTAAAATTACATATATAGGTATATTCAGTAGACGGGTATGTTGTAAAGAACATTTTTCTACTTAGTTAATTGTATAATAAGAGATTTCATACGATGTTCATTTATGAAAATGCTTTGGTTAGTTAATTAATTGAGTTAAATTTGTATGTAGACGTAGCATTAAGTCTAACGTAGAATTAAATAAATTGGAAATATGTTGTTATGTAACGATTAAATTGTGACATTTAGTACTCAAATCAGACGATCGGGTCTGGTATAGGGTGTTACAAAACAAATTTGCTTCATATAAAACATAAATTTTGTATAAATGTTTTATTTAAATAGGAATATTGTATATAACATAACTAAAAAATGTGTATTATAAGCTATTTTTATGATTATATAATATATAAGAATTTTATAAACATAATTAATATTATTCTATGCATATGAACTTTTATGAATTTTTTTGTTTATTTGTATGTAATATTAATAGTTATATGATATGTATATAAATTTTATTTATTTGAATTATTATCTAATATATATAAGGTACAAGTTTGGAAAAAAATTTTAAATTGGTAAGAATAATTTTTATTTTATTATTAAAATTTGAATATTGAAAAATATTCATTATATTTAAGTTTAAGGGTAAAAAATGTCTTTAGTAAAAAAATAAAAGAATATCAACTAAGCCCTTAAAAGAATGTACTCAATTGAGCCCTCAATTCAACTAGGCTTTGTCGATAATGAAAACCATTATTGACTAGTTTGATTATTAACAGATACTCACCCGATTGGCAAAATCAATGAGAAGTTAACACATGGCATGCCACTTGGACAAGTATGCTGATGTGACATCTTTTAACCTAATTATTAATGTCACATTAATAAATTTAACAAAAAAAATAATATTAACAGTATGACTTGATTTTTAAAATATGAAAAGTAAAGAGAATAATTTTTTAGAAATAAAAGTATAGGAACTAAATTCTAAATTTGTGAAGAGTACAATGACTTATGGTATATTTTAACCTAGTTATTGATGATTGTTTCGTTATAAATTTGGACCTTTTCAGATTTTAGATTAGATCTATCTCGGGCTTTAGCTCGAATTGGTTTCAAGTTTGAGCTCAAGCTCGGGAAGACCTTAGGCTTAGGCTTTTTCAGGCTTGGATTCTTCAAGCTTAAGCTTTATTGGGCTCGAATTTTTATCAGACATAAATTTTTTAGGGTTTGGATTTCTTGGGCTTGGACAATTATGGGGTTAAATTTTCTCAAGTTTAGATCTTTACGAACTCATATTGACACAAGCAAATTTTCAGGCTCGAGTCTATTTTGTCAACTCTACTTATCGTTACTCTTAAACACTTCATTTTATTTTAAATGACATTAAATTTTAAATGATTTTGAATGTACCTATAACATGCTTGGAATAAATTATATGAATGTTTCAATTTGAATGTTGATGTTTAAAAAATAGAATTACTAGACAAAGAAAAGGAAGATTCAATAAAAAAAACTCAACAAAAGAAAAAGAGAATGTAGAGTAAATAAACAATAAAGGTAAGGTTTTAAAGGATAATATAGTACTAAAAGAAAAATAAATAAATGGTTAAATTATTATTTGGGCTTAAATTTGGTAATTATTTTCAATTGGAATTTCAAATTTTTTTGTGTGTCAACGTTAAATCTTAAATTTGATAATTGTTCAAACATTGGGGTTTGAACTAGGCAACTATTTCCATATTAGAGTTTAAATTATTTTTTTCTAAGTTAATTCCTAAACTAGACAATTGTTCTCCTATTATGACCTGAATTTGATAATTGTTTCCACATTGAAACCCGAACTTTAGGATTTTTAAAAAACTATTAAAGACTAGCTTGGATAAAAAAAAGAGTTTTAAGTGTCAATGTGGGAACAAATATCAAGTTCAGGATCAAACTTAAAAAAAAAAAAAAAGTTAAGGTCCAATGTAAAAAAATCATCAAGTTGAATAAATAAAATTTAAACCCTATTATTATGAGAATAGTTGCCAAAATTTAAAAGAATGATTTATCCCATAAAAGAAGAAGAAAATTTGGAGTGGTAAATCAAACAAGTAACAAAATCCGTACAATCGAGTTGCTTAGACGGCACTCTAAAGTGTAAACAAAAAACCATATGCTGAACTTATAAATAAAGGATAGTAGTTATTTCATCTATATCAGCTATGCACCACAATGCTTTCCTGCAACAACCTCTAATTTTATAAATCAAGGACAAATAATTGTATTTTCATTCTCTCTTATTAATTATATGGATTTCAACCTCTGACCAGAATTTACTCTCATATATTCTTTACAAAAGAAGCTTCAATTTTAAAAATTCAGATTCACATTATTATTACAACAATCTAAAAATTTAAAATCCAACCTGCTTACTATTAATGAATTATTTGAGAAATTAAAAATTAAAAATTAAAAATTAAAAATAAAATTCATTTATATAAGTTATACATACCTTTTCTAACTTTGAGCCAGAAAAAGAATGATGCATTATTTTTTTTTCTTTTACTGCAACAAATTTTGCAGAGATCAATCATAGACTTTACAGATCCTTATGCTGATCCAATGGCTGAGATCACATGTCCCAAATACAAAATTTTTCATTTAAATTTATAAAAATTTAAATTAACTCTAAAAATAAATTATCTTTTAAAATTTATAAAAATATAAATATTAAGATATTAAAATTATAATTTAATTTCAAACTCTTTAAAACTTTTTCCTGATTCCAAAATTGGGTGTCTGTGGTCCCACATCCTCCTGTATGAGGATCAGCCCCACATTATCAGTTTTATTCATTTTATTACAAGACAAAAGTTAATGCTTGAGTAGGTTTACTATTTGTAGCTCCACTGCAATAAATAGCAAGTGTTGAGCACGCTCCTCCTCTATTGCACTTTGCCAATGCCATTGATAATATTATTAATATCACTTTACCTAAGACTAAGGTAACTTGAGATAGTTGTGGACTGCCAAGTTTCCTTTACAGTAGTGCATGGATCATTATTATTACCAAAATAAATTTGGTTTTTCATAAAATCTAGAAATCTAAATAATATCCAAAAATAAGATTCATTAATCAGAAGAAAACATTCTTTATTACTGTCTGTTTGAGCTTAAAAGAAAATCAAAGTAGTGATAATATAGAAACCAGGTCAATAAATGAGGTAGGTATGAGTAAAAAAGGGACTTAAAAAGAATATTGGTAAGATAAAATGGCATGTATCATTTGACCATTTTCTCCAAGGCTTGAGACTCGGTCAAGCGGAGGTATCCATGGTTGCGAATCTCAGACAGAAACTCAAAAAATCTTCGTGTTTCTCCTTGCAGGTCAAACCTATCAGACCAGACAGATAGTTCACACTTGAAGCATGTCTGGTATGTGAAATACATTTTAATATAAAATTTATATTTACAACATTAATGGTTAAGAAAAAAAAGAATTGAAAGAGTACCAAACCTAACCGTTTAAATCAGTGAGTGGGCATGGTTGCTGTCCAAATAGTCTTCCTATTCAAGTAAAGGTGGTTGAAGTTTGGCACATTGAGTGAAAAAGTGGGCAACTCTTTTTCTCTCAACCCTTCCCTTTCGTATACTCGTTTTCTGATATGAATGTGATCATCATCATCAACTGCAGCAACCCCTTTGATGATTTCTTTCTTTTAAAAACATGTACACATCCACCAAAAGTTAAAAAAAGGTGGCAAAAGAAAAAAAAAATGAAAAAGTTGGACAATTTCATACCCACCCAAGGGAAACAAAAAAGGTTAAAGAATTTGTGTTTCGAAAGGTAAGAAACATTACAATAGTCAGTAGAAAGAAACAAAATAGAAGCTCTCCCCCATGTGTTAGATAAAAAGGCTAGGACCAAGAAAAACATTATTTGAAACAACAATGTTGTATGGGATAGATGGAGGAGGCTAGATATGGCTGTTTGCTGCTGTTCTTCTTTTTCTAGCTTCTCATAACTTAGCTTTTTGAAGGGTTCTTGCAGAATTTGGAAGTTTGAAGCTCTCTCTTAAAGGTACATTACACGTATGTTTTAGGTTTTTTTTTAGCATTTTTGTTTATATAAAGTTTTGGGTTTTTGTCAATTATGTTGTTCATGATCAAAGGTAATCTTTTTTCTTTTGGCTCTGTGTTAATTATGTTCTTGGGGAAGGAGTAGAAAACTATAATTTTCAAAAAGCGAGCTTTTCTTTAAGGTAGTAACCTTTTAGTATTAAAATTTTCCTGTCTTTGGATCTTTTCTGTACGAGTGTCAGAAGTTTTGTTGGAGAATTAATTGTTGTCTTTTAAGCTTTAAACAACACAGATTCCCCCCCCCCCCTTTCCATGGCAAGTATTATATGTTCTCAAAACCAGGAGTTTCTGAAAATAAAAAATCTCTAGCATTTTGAGTATTTATGGTGAACTTTCTTTGGGGGGTTTCTACTAGGAGAACTCAAGCTTCCCAGAAGGAAAAATTTCTGCGGAGAGGAAGTTTATGCTGATTGTCAAGGATTTCTGTACTATTATTTTAATTATATAAAAAGTGACAAAATTATCTTTCATGGGTGATTAACAAAACAAATGCATTTTTATGCCTGCTTGTATATGTCTGCAAGGGTTTCTATACTTGGACTGAAATGTTTTGAGCTTAACTTGGAACCATAAGAAATAAACTTGTGGGTTAAACCCAATTTAGTTATATCCTGTGAGAATCTGGAGGCTGTTTTTCGTTCAACTTACACCGAATGCTGAATCACCATACCAAAATTCCCCTGTTTCTTCTCTTGTCATCTGTTCTTTTCATTTTGCTTTTTGTTTGATTCATTCATGGTGGTGGATGACCTTAGTTTCAGGCCTATAGCCTCCTTTGTGAGTAGTTTTAATTCTCTTTTAATGAGTAGTTTTGGGACCTTATCCTTATGAATAATCAAGCTAATTTACTTATTATTGTGTTTACAAAAGTTTCCATGTTGTAACATTTGTTCTTTATTTAAGAACTTTTGCATCATGAAAAGCCTGAAAAGTTTCCAAGTCATAACGCTTATCAAGCAGTTTAATCAGATTTCATGGTTGAAAACTTGAATTTTAGAATCTGCATGAAACAGTAAATGTTTTGATTAATGCATTGTTTTTCATCCTTATCTTTCATGATAGACACTATGCTGTATAGCACTGTAATTACATTAGATCTTATGCATCTCTTTACGGCTCCAGATAGGACCATCGTTTTGGCCCTTGCACGAGTGGATTTGCTGGCTTTTTTTGGTTATTCTGTTTCTTCACATGCTTAGACCAACAAAGTAATGCTGGCAGTATGGGAAAGAAAGGAAGTTGGTTTTCTGCAATTAAAAGGGTTTTCATACCACACTCCAAGGAAAAGCTAAGTAATGTAAGTTCGTATTTTTAACTAGGTGCATATGGACTTCGCTACTTTGTCTATGGTTTTGATTAACTATATGAAAAGAACGTACTAATTGTAGATGTTTTTTATTGTTTAATTTCATTATCTATCTTATATTTTTGTTAAGAGAAAAACTTACATTTTGTGTATAAGGTTCAAACATCCAGCAGATAGTTGTGATTGCTGATTAAGTAAACAAAAGAACCCAGCATTTGGAAAGATGTCAAAATAGAAATGGGTAGAATTAGTTGCCTTTGGAGAGTGAAATTTCTGATTGAAGACATTTTTGTTGCATAGTCAGCTCTTGAAGTCAATGTGTTTGTTTCATAGATCAAATGTATCTCATGCATCGTAAGAAGCACTCTGGATTTAGTTCTTGTAAAGCATGAACTTTTTTCTACCTAAATGTTATTGAGAAGACGCTTTCTGTTTTTCTATGGTTAAATCCCTCAGGAATCGGATAAACGAAGTGGTAAAGAAAAGAAGAAGAAAGGCCTAGGAAAATTAAGGCATGGAGAAACCAATTCCTTTATTCCCCTCTTTAGAGAGCCCAGCAGTATTGAGAAAATTCTTGGGGAGGCTGAAAGAGAGCATAAACTATTATTCAGGCCTCCAACACCTCCAGAGCAGCCAACGACACCACCTTTTGTGCCTCATAAAGATGCTTCTCCAAGAGTTCCTTCACAGAGGATTGCCTCTCCTAGGATTGCTTCCCCGAGGGCCGCTTCTCCAAGAACCGTTTCCCCTCCACGAGCTGCTTCTCCAAGAGCTGCTCCACCGAAGGTCGTCCGTCCTCGACCAGAACCAACTTTAAGGAATCATCATGCTTCTGCTACAAAAATTCAAGCAGCATATAGAGGTTATATGGTAAATCTTTCACTTTTCTTATTAACAAAAGATTTCAAAGTGCAAATTTCATGGAGGCAACAGGTTTTGAAAAGACGAACAATGACAAATTATATGGCCATAAACTGAATAATAGTACAGCAGAATTAATCTGTTAAAGATTTCATATTTTAAGGACTTATGACAAGTACTGATGTGGGATATTATTGTTTGTGCAAGTCTGGTCTACTTTCCACCAGCTGATATTCACATATTATAAATGAACATAATTCCCCTTAAAACCTTTATAGGTAGAAAGGTTAAAAGCCATTTGCTATGAACAACTTTCTAATGGGCTCAGTAATGGCTGAAGTTTCCCTGGGAAAACAGTTCATCACATTGCTCTTAGTTGTTGGTGATATCATGTTGTATGATGATACACGGTAGAGTCCTTTGCATTGATTTGTCTTGCATCAATATTTGATTCCCAGATTGATTATCTTGGAACTCATAATACAGGCGAGGAGAAGTTTTCGAGCTTGGAAAGGCCTTGTGAGGCTTCAAGGAGTTGTTAGAGGTCAAAACGTGAAACGTCAAACTTCAACCGCAATGAAACGTATGCAGCTTTTGGTGCGAATACAGTCTCAGATTCAGTCACGCCGGATCCAGATGTTAGAAAACCAAGCACGACAAGAGGTTCATTTTAAGAATGATAAAGAAGTGGAGAGTACCTTGGGTAAATTGGCCTTCAGTCAGGCAGTAAGTTTTTGTTTCATTTCTGGTTGCATATACTCTTCTTTCTGGTCTCATAAGACCTTAGGGAACTTGGTGAAACTTAGAGATAATTCATGCCTGTTTCATACATATTTACTCTTTATATTCCTGTTAAAATGAGTAACTTAGTTGAGCATTGGATCAGTCCGAGGCAGGCAATGAAGACTGGGATGATAGTGTGCTACCAAAAGAAGAAATCGAGGCAAGAATGCAGAGGAAGGTAGAGGCAGTCATCAAGAGAGAAAGAGCCATGGCCTATGCATATTCCCACCAGGTATTTTTACTACCCCAAATCCAGTTTCAGCTGGATCATGCTGGATGGTTAGTGTATAAACTCATATTTTCAGCATATCTTTTCGCTGAAAGTTCCTAGTTGAAACAATACTTTGTCCTTCAATGGACCCCTCTGTTGGTTAAGCATTCTAGTTTTTCTGTCGTATTGGTGTATCATTTCCTATGGGAATTAAACTGATGAAGCGATCTCGAATGATCATTTGAAGTGAGACTTGGCTTCTGAATATTTTACGTCCAACATTGATAGGGTTGAATGTCAAATCTAATCAAACCTTAGCATTCAGCTCCATTTAGTTGGACTTGTATAAGCCTAACTACCGTTGATTTACCTTTCTCCATACAGCTATGGAAAACTACTCCAAAACCAGTTCACCCAGACATTCGCACTCGTGGATTTCCATGGTGGTGGAACTGGTTAGAACGTCAGCTATCTTCTAGCAACACTCCTGAAAGCCAAGGCATTAAGAATTTCCAGCTTACACCACCAGGGCCAAATTCCGAATTGAAGCCTAGTCCAAAACCGCCATTGAGCAGCAAGCAACATCAATTTATGTTTGACAATATGGACACTCCGACACCAAAATCTACAAGATCAACAACACGACCTATGCAAACTCCACCTAGTAGATTCCTACAAGGAAGCAGTTCAGGATTGTCAAAATATTCAAGACCGAGAGCTACTGGAGCGGATTCGCCATTCGACTTGCCCTTGAAGGATGATGACAGCCTTACTAGCTGCCCACCATTTTCAGTTCCAAATTACATGACACCAACATTTTCAGCGAAAGCCAAAGCAAGAGCCAACAGCAATCTGAATGAGATGTTCATGGGGACTCCAGGAAGCGAGTCATCGAAGAGGCGGCTTTCATTCCCTTTGACACAAGGGATAGGATCATTCAAGTGGAGCAAAGGGTCTTTGTTTTCAGGCAAGGATTCAAGCTCTCAAAAGGGTTTAGATAAGAACCAATCGCTTCAATCTATAGGTAATTTGAGTGTGGATTCAACCGTTTCAATGCCTGCTACGGTTGGAAGAAAGCCATTTAACCGATTTGTGTGATCTTCTATTGTTCCTTATTTTTTAACCTTTGATTTCTTCATTTTGGTGTTTATCTGAGTGTATGGTGCTATGTTGAGTTGCACAGTTTACTGGTTGTAAGATAAAAAAAAAAAAAAAAAATTTTAAAAAAAACCCTATAAGAAATGATGGTTTCAATGTAACACGATTTGGGGTTTGGTAAGCTATTATAGTAATTTTTTTTATTACTTTATTTATTTTTCTAGGATGGGTAAGAGATTTATGATTATTTGGGTATGACAATTTGAACATGTGAGATAGATTTTAAATTGGTTCGCTTCGAATAAAGTAGATTTAAAAAAAAAATTGTGAATGGAATGGGCCAACGTGAATTTTTTATTTTGGACACTACGTATGGAGTAGTTATAATGGTTATTTTTTTCGTTTTGTCTCTTTCATTTCATTATATAAAATTACTATTTTTTTCTTTATATATATAAGGTAAAAATGTAACAAAGTATTATAGAAGAAAATTCATATATTTTATGTTTAAATAATTTTTTAAAGAATTATGTTTAGATGTTTACTTGACTTTAAAAAGATTTAAAAGATTAAAGATAAGTACAAAAGTTAAATTGAAGTAGAGCATGTTGGGGCGGGAGATGGATTTATCTAACATCCATAGAGATGATAGTGATTTTTAAGACTATACATCTATAGTGGAGCAGGGCATGTAACATCTTTAAAGTTCCCTTAGTAGTAAGAAGAGTAAACTCGAGAATATGTGTTAAGATTTCTTATAGTAAATAAAATGTGAATTATCAATGTTAGTAGAAAAGAGTATCGGATATTGAAGGAAGTTAAAACAAGAAATATGTTGTGAGATAATGATTTGAAGTAAGGACTAAATTATAAAAAAAAAATTTGAAGAGTAATGAGGCCAAATTATAAATACTCAAAATTTAAGGGTTCATTTTAGCGACTAAAGTTGTCATTTTTTCAAAAATGTGAATAACAAAATTGTAAATATAAAAAAATTTCAAGAGCAAAATGATCCTTTTTGCAAGAAAGATAATTTTGGAAATTTTACTACAATACCCTTGAGTGTATGGATGAATTAAGGCCATTGGATTTTCTTGAAGATTAAGAAAAGGGATATGGACCCTTAGATTATAATTATGATGTTGGTGATATTTATTATTTTAAATAATATTTTATTATTTTAATATATATATGATAATTATAGAGGAAGTATGAAAAAAATTCTTCATACTTTCAAAAAGCTCTCAACGTCAATGAAAAGGAGAAGAATAAAATTTTGTACTTTATGTAATTTAATCATTTTCCATTAAATTTATTATTTTCATCAAAATTCATGAAAATTTCTACAATCACCAAAAATGAAAAGTGAAGTAGAGATCCTAGAGAGTTCGATTATCATTTTGGAAATAAGAAATTAGAGTTGGAAGTGAAGGAAGTTAAGAGAAGTTAGGAAATCAAGGTGCCAAGGCTTGAAGATGAAGATGGAAGTGTGAGAAAGAATGGGTATGTTAAGAAATTAAGCTAAGTGGTTTTAATTATTATGTTACATTTATTTGAGTGTTTAAATTGATGAGATATTGTAAGAATTAATTTTGTATAATTATTTTTCATGTTATAAATAAAGAAAATATTATGTTTATGTATGCAGAGAATGGTGAATAATTTTAGGAATAATTGATGAATGATTTTAAGTGAATAACTAAAAGAAAGCAAGTGTGAGTGGTTTAATTATGAAAATTTGTAATGCAAAATTTATTAGTGTGAATGATAAATTGTGCATTTGTGATGTTGAAAGTTTTAAATATTTATTTTGATTATTATTTGGATGAGTCAACTGAAAAATTATTTGTTAAAGTGATTAATTTGATAAAAATTGAAGTAAGGAGTAAATTGTAAATTTGGCTAAAATTCTGAAATTAAGGATTTAAATAGAGAGATTAAATTATGGATTTTTATGATAAGATAATGAGAATATGATATATTGGAAAATTGTACTTAAATTAACATGTTTTAGATTAAAAGGACTAAATTGAATACTTTCTAAAAGTTCAAAATTTAAGAATTGAAATGTGGAAATTTGAAATTTTAATATTAATTTTTATGTATGGTTTTTTATTTAAAAACTTATAAAAGAGAACATTATGAGATAAGGATTGATGTTATAGTAGACCTGTCCATGGGTCGGGTTATTCGTCTAGACTTGAAGGTTCACCCAAAATTCGAGAGGATTTGCGCAAAAAAAAAAGCCCAAAAAATGGGCTTGGGTAAAAAAAATTAGGCCCGTTTTTAGGCTCAAATATTCAAGCCCCGAGCCCGACAGTGCCCGTTTTAAGTTTGTAATACTTTATATTATGTTATTTTTATATATATTATGTAATTTAGAACACATAAAAAAAATAAAACTATACTAATATATAATATTACTCTAATGTAAATATTAAAAAAAAATGTTAAGATGACTATATAAAAATTTTCAATAAATAAAAAATGTATAAAATTATTAAATATTAAAATAAAACAATATAAATATTATTTTTTTTAAAATTTAAAAATAATATGGGCGGACCTAAAATTGACTTGGGTTAGTATTTAAAGTATGTTAATATTATGATTAGGCACGACCCGAACCCAACACAACCCATGTACACCTCTAGTTATAGGGATTAAATTGTAAAGATTTTAAAATTTGAAAATTTGAGAAAAAGGGACTGGCTTATAAAAATCTGGGAATTCTGGGCTATTTTTGGAAGAAATAGATTCTGTTTTTAGGGACTAAAATCATAAAACAGTAAAAATCGAACTTCACAGACCAAATTGTAAAAACAGCAAAACTAAAATTTTATGGACTGTTTGTAAAATTTGTAATATTGAAAAATAGGGTCTGTTTAATAAAATCTAAAAAAATATAGGAGTGGAAATGAAGAAAATAATTATATAAGTGGTTAAATGAAAATTTTGAAAAATTATTGAATTAAGTATTAAATTAGAAAATAAATAAGTAAAAGTATATATATACATATATTGAGAATTAATTTAGTAACAACAATATTAAGGTGAAGTGAGTTATATTATGAAGTATTAGTTCATCTAGATTGAAAAGAAGTTAAATTTGATATAAAATAAATAATATTAGGATGCATAAGTTACGAGAAGTTTCGATATACGAAGACTTTAAAGTTAAAAAGGAATAGTAATCTATGAATAAGATACCAATACCTTTCTTCTTTAAATCATAATTTGACCTAAAATCTAGAAAAGAAAATTAACATTCTCTAATTAAAACTTAATTAATGATGAACCTTTAAGAGGAATTTAAATGTCATATGGAGCCTCGATAATGCCAAAAAAGTAAGGTAGGGTTAGAGATTAGAATTGTTAATTTTAATGTGACACTCCTTATCTGTATCTGTTAACATGTTGGATAAAGAGTGTCACAAGACAGATGATAAAGTAAAATGTGCCAACTGTGAAGTGGTGATAAATTTAGCAACAACGGCCTTGTCCCACTCTATTGTCATCCTTATAATTACTTTGCTTGTTATATTTTGATTGTTATCTAAATTTGATACTTGTGTACAAATAGTCAAAGCTTAAAGTAAAACATGAAAATCAAATTTATTTTTATTAAATAGATAAGTTCAATGAAACTTATTCATTTAAATTTATCAAGAGTTTTAAATATTAAATGAAACAAATTAATTTAAATTGTGAGTGAAAATAAATTTAAATAAGAAAACACATGTAATTAAGAATATTAAATGCATTCTTTTTTTTTTTCATATGGACATTTTTCTATAGCACGAAAGCATTATTTAACATGTTATCAAAAATTTTTTTTTTTCATATGGACATTTTTCTATAGCACGAAAGCATTATTTAACATGTTATCAAAATGTAAAAATGTTATCATGTTGGTGAAAGAAAATTTCAACATTAAAAATAGAGTTATGAAATGGTTATTTAACAATTGAATCATAGGTAGAGTACTAACTTACTTTAAAAAAGCTTGCATCAACTTTGAGTTGGTGTTGAGTTGATTTATGACACCAACTCTATAAATGATTCTATTAATAAGTTTTAGTTGAAGTATTAAAGTTGAGGTGCTATTGATGTTGGTGACATGGGTAAAATCTCTATATATGCAAAAGTTTTATTGGTTTTTCTTTAAAAAATATAAAAAAAAAAAAGAAGAGAAAAATGCCCTTGTAATCATATAAATTACAAATTTGAAGGGATTAATTAATAATTTATCCAAATTAGTTGGTGTCACTTAACTTGTGACACCAAACTTAGTAAATGACTTAATACTAGTAAAGAAGTAAAGATACATAGAACATGAAGAGGGTGGAAAATAAATTTTATGTTAAAGATTGTCATATTAAACAATGATGAAATTTTTGTTCGATGGCAAAGTTTAAGATTCTTAATGTTTTGAGTTTAAATCATATAGTTTACATATTTTTTAAATTTAAAGTTATTTTTATTAATTTTTATATAAAGTATGAAAATACAAAAATACCTTATAATAATATATTTTAAATGTTACAAATATGATTTTTTTTAGTGATTTCCTTGACCGAGTTGGTATCAAATTGACTCGTGACACCAACCTAATCGCAAACTTAAATAATATTATAGGTAACACAAAAGTATTGTCCTCTTTAGGTATTGTTAAAGAACTGACATATCCTTGAGGTTTTGTACCATGAGGCTAAAGAAAACCTAAAAGCATCTCTTGAATTTGCTAAAGAATGAAAACTAATGCAAGCCCAAGAGCCATTCACAAGCCTATTCGGTAACCCAGCAAAGTGATGGACTTAGTCTTCCTAAAGGTCCAACCACTCAAGCAAAATCAAGGTAGATTCAAGCAAAATTAAACTTAGTCATACAAGATACCGTGATGAGTGGGCTTCACAAGCTTGGAAGAGTTGAAATCAATGCGAATGTAACACCCCTAACCCGTAACAGTCGCCAGAATAAGTTAAGAGGCATTACCAGACTTTTAACTCAATTCAGAACAATCATTTATCAAATGTCATCTCATTTCAGTAAATATCATTCATTCACATTCAATATGTACTTAAATCGAGCATACAAAGTTTAAATCATGCATTCAGGACTAAATCGGTAACATATGAAAAATTTAGAAACTTAGAAAAATTTTAACATTTCAAGTATCACACGCCCATGTGAACAGGTCGTATGCCTTACACGGCTAATAGACACGTCCGTGTGGAAACAGGGAATACATACTAACTTGTGTCACACGGTCGAGGACACTCTCGTAAAACTAGAGAGGATACTGACTTGGGTCACACGGCCAACCACACGCCCGTGTGTCTAGCCCGTGTGCCCTTCGAAATGGCCACACACGCCCATATATCAGGCCATGCCAAAACTATAGAGTATATTAACTTATCAACATGGCCAAGTCACACGCCTGTATGCTAGGTCGTGTGCCATTTATGGGGTATACTGACTTGTACCACACGGCCAATCACATGCCCATGTGTGAGGCCATGTGGAGCATACTGACTTTCATATCATTTCAACACCAGGGGACACACGGCCTTGCAACATGACCATGTGTCGCACACGACCGAGACACACGCCTGTGTCCCTGCCCTTGTGGACAAAAATAGGCTATTTGCAAAGCCATATTTATCACCCTATATACACAAGCATTCACAAGCATAAATGACCACATTTCATAACTCAATTGGCAATCATAATAACCATTTCAATGTACATTATTTGCCATATCAAACCTAACATTTACATACCCAATTACCTAATCAACATCATGCATAATCCATTCATATACCAAATACATATCAAGACATCATTTTCACATTTTCATTCCATCTATTCTTTGCCAAAACATACCATAATTGAACAATTATACACAACCAAAGATGATACCAAAATAAGCCAAATTACATAGCTTAGCTCATACACAAGATATACCAAAAGCATAATTTTCAAGTGACCATAACTAATACCATTTAAACTAGCCTATACATGCCATATTTACATATTTTCATAAGTTCAAAAGTACCAATCAGAAATTGGATAGTGTGATGTGCAACTCCGACTTGTCTGAAACGAGCGAGCTAACGAACCTCTATAAAACATAGAAAAAGAAACAAAGTAAGCTTATAGCTTAGTAAGCCCGTATAAATCAGAATTAAACTTACCATTATACATAATCAAAGCAATTTATTCAAGGTATAATCAATTCAAGTACCAAATGCCTAAACACAAACATTCATCCATAAGTTAGCCATTTAATACATGAAATCTTCCATTATCACAATTCAATACTCAATATATATAGCATTCAACATTTCATTCTCAATCTTATAACCAATAAACCTTTCAATAATAGTACTCATCCGTATAACCAAAATTTATGCCCGTTGAACCTATTAGAACTTCAAAGGATACTCATGTGATAACCATCAGTAATCCGTCAATTCATTATCATTTATGCTCTTTCGAGCCATGATCTATAAGCTCCTCTTGAGCTGATGAATAGTAAGCTCTATTAAGCTGAAACGGTAAGCTCTATCAAGCTGAATGGTAAGCTCATACGAGCTGAAACGGTAAGCTCCAATGAGCTGAAAACAATAAGCTCTTACGAGCTAAAATATCGGTAAGCTCATAAGAGCTGTGGTGAGTCCGCAACAAAAGCAGGAGCTCAACCAAAACGGTAACCGTAGTGATATGTCACTCATATCCTATGAATTCATACGGTTCAAATGAGGCTCGATAATAATTAGATTATATCGATAATGCATTCATAATTACAAGTATATCAATTATACACTTTCACTTCAATAATTACAAGTATATATAAAAGTTCGATTCTAATTATACGAACTTATCTCGTATTGCTCGGATAAAAACTATTGGCTATTCGTCGATATTTTCTTTTCCCCAATCTAAACTCGATCTCAGCTTATCTTGATCTATATATTATCAACTTCAATACATTCATCATTAAATCTATTCAATTTAGTCCATAATTCATATTTTGGCAAATTTACACATTTGCCCTTATATTTTTCACATTTTTACAATTTAGTCTTTATCACATAAAATTGTAAATTCATGCAATTTAGTACCAACCCATGCCTAGAAAAATTTACTATATACTACTAGCAGCCCATATCTTTCATTATTTCACACTTTTAACCACCACATTTTATAATTTTACAATTTAATCCCTATTTTGCATTTTTGTCAAAAATCACTTTACAAAACTATTTTAACTATCATCAAGCTTCCATAATATATCATTAAACATCAAATAAATAAAATATTCAACAATTTAAACATGTTAAATCTTCAAAAATTACAAAATCTAGGGTACGGGCTAGCTAGAATACAAAGCAACGATTTCAAAAACGTAGAAATTATTAAAAACGAATTAAAAACCGCACCTTAATTGCTTAAAATAGCTTGGCTGAATGAAGAAAGTAAAAATGGTGCTTTATTCACCCTAATTTCGGTTGATGATGATGAATGGAGAAGGAAATTTAGTTTTGTTTTATTATAATTAGTCTCAATTATCAATTTACATTAATAACCTTTAAAAATATTAAGAATTACATCAATTGCCATGCTATCATCATCCACTAACCATAAATGGTTTATTTACCACATAAGGACCTTTAATTTAAGGTTCTATAGTTATTAAACACTTTTAGCTATTAGAACACAAGTTTTACGCTTTACGCGATTTAGTCCTTTTTATCGAATTAAGCATTCAAACAGTAAAATTTCTTTACGAAAATTTCACATAATAATTCTATCATACTGTAAACCTTATTAAATTAATAAAATAAATATTTTGAATTCAAATTTGTGGTCCCGAAACCACTGTTCTGATTTGACCTAAAAACGGGCTGTTACAGCGAAAGACAATCAAGGTTCCAAATCTTGGTTTCTTACAAGCAAAATTGAAATGAACTTTGATATTGGACCTTTACAAAAGAAGGGATCAAAATATGTGTATACAAGTAGAAGTGTGTATGGTTGGGATATGTCTTGGTAATTGGAAAAAAAGTTATAAAGAGAAAATTGTGAGAATATGATTCAGGTACAATGTAAGGAGGATTGATTTGACTTAAGCCAATGTTGAGTAAAAAAAGATGTTTTATGTGATTGTGATGGATAATGATCATGATAAAAGAAGAGAGAGAGAGAGAGAGAGAGAGAGAGAGAGAGAGAGAGAAGGAGATTGTATAATTTGTCAGTGAAAGGAAAGCACAAATAATTTTGAGTTTGAGATTTGACATTGCCAGTTTAAAATGCTTAATTTGATGGCATAATAAATTGCTAATGAGGAAATCTCTATTATTTACACAAGCAAATTATGAACAAGTTAGGATTTAGATACGACTATGATATTTTGAATTTAACAAAATTGTGACTTATGTGCAAGATCATCATAGGTATACGAATTGGAATTTATGAATAAAGTTAAAATATATGATTTAAAGAAAATCAAAATAAATCATGAGGACTGATGCGTCGTTGAGAGCACCAAAAATATCCTATTCCCTGTAAAATAATGAAAAAGAAATAGTAAAGGGGAAGTAGGGTCGAATCCTCAGGGACCGGATTATACGAATGCTTGTCTCTCTCAAAATCTCGCGTAATCGTGCCCAAGAAAACCTGCGTTCCTGGAAAAAAAAAAAAAAAACAGAATTTAAGAATTGATTTTGGAAGCGAAAATAAAATAAAAACAGAATTTAAAGTTTACTGAAATTATGATTACGAAAATAATAAAAATAATAAAGAGAGTTTTAAGAGAAAATAAATTCTTATGGGAAAGTTCCAGCCTCTGGTTGTCTCATTCCGTCTTGGGCTCAATCCTTGGCTTTTGGATGATCCTTCTCGACTCAAGTAAGCCAGTTATAGTGGAAGAGGACGCCTACGACCACCAGCTCCAAAGATTAGATTTACGATTTTTAGGGAACCTGACTCTAGCCAGTAACCTATGCTAGATCAACGCTTCTCAATGGCGAATCCCACGCCATTTTGTCTCTTTGGCTCGCCAACCTCTGACGCAGTAAGTTAACGAACCGACTATGCAGTCCTTCCAAAACATACAAAGCGGCCGCCTTTGCATATGCTGAAAAGCTTACTTCTTAAGGGCCATGGACGGAAGCGTCAGCCCGTAGTGCGGAGAAACGATGAATACTTGGCGAGAAGGCTAAGTACGGATTCTAGGCCTCAAGAACCCTTTTTGGGGAAATATTGACAACTTTTGGCTAGAAGGGTTTTAGTCGCTCATGATAATGGTGGGAAAGTAAATAAAATTAAGGAAAAAGAAATTTTATTGAAAGAAAAAAAATATGGAAAGAACAAAAGACTTTTGGGGGGAGAGTGTTTACAGAAAAGATGCTCCCCAATAGAGTCACTTCACCCCCTATTTATAGTGCTAGGGAGATAGTCTAATTGAAGGGAGATAGTCTAATTGAACTTAAATTCTAAAAAGATAAATACATTTAATTAAAGATAAACAAAGATAATTAAAATAAAATCCTAAATTTGAATAATCCTAATAATTATCTTAATATTAATTATCCTAATAGAATAAAATAAAATAGAGTCTTCCAAAATAAAATCTCTTCTATTTGCTTTTAAGTCCTTGTGTCTTCCATGTTCGCACTTTTGGCACCATATTTGTCCCACGTTGCATATTGGCCCATTTAATCTCCAAATTGACGCTTTTTCCTTTGAATTTACTTTTCGCCTCCAATTTAGTCCCTAAAAGATAAAAAAGACATAAATAGCTCAAATTAGTAGGCTCAAGCTCAAAATAAACACATGATTAATATATAAAAACACGTCATTTTAGAGTATTATCAAGGACTCTAAGGAACAAGTAAGGATTTCGGGTCAATGAAAAGGTATGCAACATGGGATTGTGAAGTGGACAGATAATATTAAATGGATTCTCTTAATGATTATGGGCTATGATCTGAGACAAACTGTGTGCATAAGAAGACAGTAAAGTAAGTATATGACATCAAGCAAACTCCCAACAAAGTACTTGGACGCCTTTACATTGAAATGAGATATTTGTGTTATAGGACTTTGAGATTGGATCTGATGATTTGGAGTTCCCTGAGATAAGAAAACTATTGAATAAAGGTTATCTATGTTTGATGTCAAGAATAATGTAATTATGTCAATTTATGCCTTGGTTAAGAAGAATTAATAAGGTTAACATGCCATTGTTATAATGAGTATTTGACAACCATTCTTAAAATGTGGACTAAAGATGTTTAGGTATTTGAGGAATAAGGATAGTGAGTCTACTATGTGCCTTCATTCTTAGGTGAAAAGTTATGATTTTGAGATGAAATTAATTCGTGATATGAAACTGCAAGGATAAAGAAAAAATTAATTTCATGCATATGGAATTAAAAAAAAAAAATTGGTTATATGAGGTCCAGATGGTGTTATGTTATCATGATAAATTTGGGCAACGAGTTGTATGATAAATATCAAGGTGAGGTTACAAAAAAATAAGCTAAGTAAAAGGAAGTCAAGTGGATTTGATCCATTTTAAAATTTAGGATGACATGAAATGCAATCAAGATTTGGTTGAGCACAAAGTGTGTTAGGAATGCCTGGAAGAACTAATATGTAGTGAGTCTAGAATGGCAAAGGAAAGAATTGAATCAAGAAGCCTATGAACTTTATGGAAAAGAATTAAGTATTGAACTTCTGAGGTGTGATGTAAAACTCATTCTTGTTTGCTCTGATTTCATGGTAAGCCCTTATAGGTTTTGTTGACTTTGGTGGCTCAACAATCAACACAATCTGATAACTATCAAGAATAAGATCATATGTATAAACAAACGAAATAAAGGGATTTAGAATCGATGCCTTAGGTGAGTAATAAGGATTATAGGAAAAAACCAATACATCAATACAATTTCTCGATAACCTTTTAGACGAAATTTCAAGGACAAAATTTTCTTAAGGATGGAAGAGTTGTAACACCCTAGAATTTTCGATTAGACACATGGCACTATTCAGGTAAAGGGTATAGTAAATTTGCAAGAAAACTTGGAAATGAGCTAGTTAAAGGATTCTTATGGGAGAAAAATTGATATTTGAGATAGAAATTTATGAAAAGAATTTTATAAATGAGAATGTGACAAAAAGTGACTAAATCATAAATTTGCAATGTTTGAGGAGTAAGGTGCAAATTTAACCAAAAAGATAAATGCGAGTTATTATTGACTATTTGACATAAGAATAAGTTGGAAAAATGCAATGGTGTGATAGAAATCACTTTTGAAACAAAATTGGAAAAATTGGAAAAATTGGAAAGCATAAAGACTAAATCCTATTTTTTTTTGTTAAAACAAGGTTAAATGCATATTTTTTTCATTAAAGGATTCTTATTAATTATCAAATGTAAATTATGAAATTGAAGTGGTCAAGTGTTTATTTATTGTGAAGAAATTAAGTTTTGAAGTAAAAGAGGCAAAGATGATAATTTTGTGACATAAGAGTATTTTAGTGATTTTTCAAGAATTTTATGATGAAAATAGTAATTGGATAATATAATTTATGTGTAGGATTAATTTGGAACATTTGGGTAATGTATTGGATTAGTGGATCACAATTTTAAAAAATTAGACTTAATATTATGGGCTTGGGCTTTTAGCCCATTTGGATTTTTTAAAAGAAGAAAAGGGGAAAGGAGGAACCCCCATTAACCTTCTCCTTGTTGTTGCCAACTAGCTCCTCTCTCATGGAGTTTCTCTTCTCCTTCATTCATTTTTCTTGTTTTTTCTTAGAATTTCTGAAAACTCAACATTCAAACTTTGAGAATTTGCTAAAATACTTTTAAAAAGGCCTTTCAAAAATAATTTTAAACTTCAAATATCTATTTTTTAACGGTTTCTCTAATTATTGAGATAGAAAATGAAAGCTAAAGAGAGAAAACTTCAAAAATGTAAAGTGTAACAGTTCGTTTTCAATGGTGTCAGAAATAGTAGTTTTGGGACCACAATTCCGATGAGTGAATTATTATTTTATTATTTATTTAATGTTTACAGGATTATATTAAGGTCGTATTAAAATTTTGTTAAGAAATATTGACGTTTAAATGGCTAATTAGGTGAAAAAGACTAAATCGTAAAAGGTGTAAAAGTTGAATTTTAATAGTTAAAAGGGATAAATGGCTATGGAAAGGAAAGTTAATGGACTTGAATGGTAAATATACCATATTTAAAATTAGTGGATGTGCATGGATATGTTTTACTGAAATTTTTAATTAGTAATAAGGTTAATATGATAATTTAGTAAATAAAGGAAAAATCAAGTTAATAAAACATAAAGTAAAGATGATATCTTCTTAATTGTTTTGTTTCAAACCCTAAGTTAGCCATTGGAGAAGAAAAAACTTTCGGTTAAGATTGTGTTGATGCATGTAAGTGAATTCAAGCCCCGTTTTTAATGATTTTTATGTTTTTGAATTCATTTTAGCTTAATCTAGCTAGCCCGGGGGTTAATTTCTAAAAATATTAAAGGTTTAAGGACTTTCCATGGATTTTTTTATTTGGTTTTGTAGTTATTTGATAGATTATTAATCTTGGTTGTGAAATAAACAAGTTTTGTTAAGTGATTTTTGGTGAAATTACATTTACAGTTTTATTTGTGAAAATAGTAAAATTTCATGTTAAAATTATGAAATTTTAGTTCAAGTGAGTTGGTATAAATCTCTATGAAAATCGACTAGTTAGTATGGAGGATTAAAATGATTAAATTTCAAGTTATGAGTTTAAGGACTAAATTGTGAAAAGTTAAAATGTTAGGGGCAAATTTGTAATTTTGCATAATTATGAATTATGGATTAAATTGAATACTAGAAGTACTTAATTGATTAAAATTATCTATTTAGATCAAGATAAACCATATTCAGACTTAAATCGAGGAAAAACTAAAGTTTCGGATTCGTATTCGATTCTACTTCTACGCCTTAGTTATTGAGGTAAGTTCATATGAACTATGATCGTTTTAATGTTAGTTAAATTGACCATTTGCAATGCTGTTTTAATAGAAATGAATCTATATATAAATGTATCCATATTATGATGAATTAATGGATAACGAGTCCTGGTTGAACCTTAAGAATTCTTACGATACAAATGACATTTCATTAGAGATTTCATGTTTCAGGTGCTAGTCATGAATGTCCTACCTATGGCTAAGGTCCTTCATTAATTGCGGATTCTCCATAGCTCGTGTGAGTAGCATCATGTAGCTTACATTCTGACCCACGGCTCATGTGAGCATGCCCATTTCACAGCTCGTGTGATCATTGATGTAAAGGAAAGGTTACAGTTATATGTAAAGGCACACTATGTGTGAGCTTTCTCGAGTATCTGATGTAATTCTAAATGGTTCAACGGGTAAGAAAATGAAATGAAATGGTAAGAATGCAAATGGAATAAATCATGAATCTATCAAAAGGTTGATGAGTTCATTGTATACATATGTATAGAAATCTACTAATTTATGGTTGAATTTATTTGTATTATGGACAAGTACACTAACTTGTGAGTTGATGATGTTTGTATAGGCTTATACCAAGCTTATGGTTTTAGTTGATATCATACTTATGTTATATATTATGCAAATGAAATGATAAGTTATGTTTAAGTTTATACGAGCTTAATAAGTACTCGTTGCTTACGTAATTATTTTCCTTTGTTTTATACATAATCAGAAGCTCAATCAGTTGGAAGATCGTCAGGGACCTATCACACTATCCAGCAATTATATCGGTAGATTTTGTGTATTTTGGCCAAGGTTAATAATGGCATGTATAAGATCTTTGTAATGTATGTTTTGATATGTTTAAGCTTTTGAAGTTATGTTGGTTTGGTGCACCTTAATGCCTTACCAAGATATGTCATATTGGTAAATTTTAAGTGCTTGTAGTTAAGGTTCTTTTGGTATGTTTTGATGGCTTGGAAATGATCATGTATGGTAGTTAGTTGAACTAGGTTATTATGCTTGGGAATATGCAAAATTAAATTGTTTTGGTAAATTATGTTTTAATACAATTGTGGTGCCTTAGAATGGCATATTGGTTAGGTGATTTAAGATGATTGGAATGACATGTTTATGTATGTTTGAATGATATTTGAATCCTTTGAATATGTGCCCAAATGGTTTGAATGGTTAGGTATGAATTGGACTTCAAATGGCTTGATTTTAGGTAAGTTTTTAGGTTCACATGGCTTGGGATACGGGCTGTCACACAGTCATATGACACATACAGCTGGCAACATAGTTATGTGTCATTTGTAAAATTCTATGGTTTCAATTCAGTGAGTTACATGATCTAGAACACAGCCTGGCACACGGGCGTGTGTGGCAACTCAGAGAGTTACACGGTCTGGCACACGACCTACGACAAGGTCATGTGACCCTACTTAGTGAGTTACACGAGTGATGGCATAGGCTGGGACACGGCCATGTGTCCCTTAGTTTCAATGTTACACAGCCTGGGCTATGTCACACGGCCTGGCCACACGGTCGTGTGACCCCTGTTTTTCAATTTTTGTACCTTTTTCTTATAACTTCTATTTTGTTTCGATTTGGTCCCGAATTGCTTCTAAGATTTTTTTAGGGCCTCGAAGGCTCGATATAGGGACAAAATGTATATGATTGAATGATTTATAACATGGTTAATTTATTTAAATGTTATTAAGTTAAATATTTTTCGATTGACTGGTAATGCTCTGTAACCCTCATCTGGCGACGGAGACGGGTTACGAGTGTTACATAAGGAATGGTGTTTTTCACCCATTTTAGCTTGATTATTGAGATTGGTTGCATGGGAAAACTTGGAAAGCTTTTATATTAATTTTTCATTATATTTAATGGTGTATGAAAATTGTGGAAATGTTAATGGATGATGTTCCAAGCTATTTTAAGGTTGGATTCAAGTGGTTGAAAGCTTGATTTGAGTAAAAAAACATTCAAAAGATAAGTACCCTTGGATATTCATGCTTATCTTATTTTAATATGCTGAGGAAAGTTGATAAATTTTGGATTTAAAATGAAAATGATATTGTAAGGTATGTGTATAAATTCTATGAATTGAAGTGTAGGAAATAAGTGATTTTGGAAATATATGACTTAATAAGCCTTAGTTATAAAGTATTTTAACACCTTGTAATATGTTATGAAAATTGGTTGTCATGGAATTTCTAATAAATGTGATATTATTATATGTGAAAATGTATGAAATGGTCAAATATGAAATTTGAAAATATGTTTAAGTGATGATATGCCTAAGGTTTATAAATAAAGTAGGTAAAATGATAAATATGAACCTTGATAAAGACAAAATTCCAAATTTGTTTAACAACACGAAAGACTTGGTGACTTGGTCACTTAACAACCAATTGAATATGTGAATGAGAAAATATGCAAGAATTAAATGATTGTGTATGAAATTGATAATTAAGTGTCATTAGCACAAAAAAAAGTGAATGTGGTCATTAATGGAACCTTGGATACATAACACCCTTTGCCTAGTCCAATCACCGAACATGAGCTATAAGATGTTGCTACACGAGGCTCACAAACATATGCATACTCCATACATACATGGTGGGACTGTACTACAGACTAATATATGGTGGACCAATCCTACAGTTTGTCCAACTGCGTAATAAATCATAGATGGCTAAACTATGGATTATCTCATAACACAAATAATGCGAAAAGTAAGGCGGAAATCTAACTTCATAATTTCTTGCGGATACCTAAATGGTGGATTGTTTCACGAATACCCCATACTACGATAAGTCCTACGAAACTTATAATGAGAAAGATAACAGAACTTGAGTTCATTTTATTTACATACATCAAGAGAGTCCACAGTAATCACCTTCAAAATTGTACATATTTGTTTACAAATAACCAAACAAAATCAAGAGTCTACCACAAATTTGGACAGATAGTGTGAACTTCTTACTAATTCGATTGGCACACTCTAAACACTCAAAATCTACAAGATAAAAGCAACCTACGCATAAGTATTAAGAATACTTTGTTGAAAAAAATAGATTTTTGGAAGCTTTAAGGCATATTCTCAATTGGTAAAGGTGGAGATTTGAATAATAAAATTATGATTTTATATTCTACCCTGTGAGACCTTTAAAACGGTATATCATATGCTTAAAATGGTTGAGTGATGAATGAGAAATTGATGTTCAAAGTAAGTCACTTGTGAATTATGTTGAGGTAAATGGAAAGCTTAGTTCCACATTGGTTAGATATCAAGTGTAGAATATGTTTATATATATGAACCAACTTGTGATTGTTGAATGACTAAGTTAATGCTCTTCCTTAAGCGTAAGGGGATGCAAATCCAAACCCGTCGAGTTGGAGGCGCACTCGCACGACGTGGGTGATGCAAAATGTCTAGACCGATCGGGCTCTTCTAGGCCTGCAGATTTTTTAGCCCAATACGTAATTTTATTTTTCTTCAACAGAGCTTATCACTTCAAATTCTGTTTGGAATTAAAAGGACAAATATTAAATTGAAATTGATGGCACTTTTAATTCAGACGTTAATTTGGGCTTTTAGTGGCTCCTTAATTCACAAACATTAATGGTGACATTAGTCAAAAAAATATTCAAAATTTCTTTCATTTTAAATATTTTTATTTAAACCGAAATAATTTGTAGGAGAAATATACACTAAATTTTTCTCTATTTTTCTTACAAAAATTTTTAGATCTTTTCCCTGCATATTTTGAACATGTTTTCGATGATAGAAGAAAGCTAGGCTACAGTTCGTTGATCACCGCAACCGTGCTACTGTCGTGTTCATCTTTTTGTTGTATCTTAGGAGGCAATTAACCAACATTTCTCCAACACCAAAGGAATGGCCAAATCTGTCTTAAGAAAGCCGTGAAAATAAGCCTCAATTACTAGTCAGATTTCTACCTACCTACGAGTACACAATTTTAATCCAGTTTTAATTCAAATTTCTGTTTTTCAGATTTTTTTTATATATATCTATATTGTTCTGGTTTGATCTTGTGATTTAAACCAATATTTTACATTACTGTTAATTTCACTAACGTATCTGCAACAATCTTAAGACAGAATCTTTACCACTTTCTAATTTAAGGCGAACAAGACACCGAGGTGAAATTTATATTGTTTGTAAACAAAAATCAATTAAACAATTCTATTTCAGGATTTTATTCTTGTCGTTCAACAGAATTTGTTCGATTTTTTGTTTCCAAACAGAAATCAATTAGACAATTCTGTTTTAGGATTCTATTCCTGTCATTAAACAGAATTTATTTCATTTCTATTATTAATAGTAATAGTTTGAGTGTAACAATTATGTTACCAGAAATTGGCTAGTGATTTTGTTTTAGAATTTTTAGTTCCTAACTAAATTCTGCCGTTTAACAGAATCAAAAGGTGGTATAAACTGGAAATTAAATTTTCTGTTTATTATTATTACTAATTTTGGTTTCGTTTTTGAAATCTTAACACAAAATTGAAACTCTCACCAATTCACCCAATTCGCGATCTAGAGCGTTGGTTCTAAATCAGGCTTCGAATCAAAATTCAATATTGCCAGTGGCTGTAAGCCACAATGAGAAGCCTACGAAATTCTCTGGACAGAATTTCAAGACATGGCAATAGAAGATGTTGTTCTATTTGAACATGTTGAACTTGGCCAAATTTTTTAAGGATGACCCTCCTACTGTTAAAGAGGGTGAGGTAGATGATGTTACCGCATTCACTGCCATTGAAGCTTGGGAGCATTCTAATTTCCTGTGCCAAAATTACATCCTGAATTGGTTGTTAGATGCACTGCACGAAGTATACAGTGTCAAGAAGACAGCTAAGGAATTATGGACGTCATTGAACCATAAAAACAAAACCAAAAATGTTGGAGCTAAAAAGTTTTTAGTTGCCAAATTCTTAAATTTTGTAATGGTTGATTCTAAACTAGTTGTGAATCAAGTGCAGGAACTTTAATTGATCATTCACAGAATTCTTGTTGAAGGATGGTCATAAGTGAATCCTTCCAAGTGGTAGCCATTATTGGGAAGCTACCCCCTGTTTAGAATGACTTCAAGAACTATCTAAAGCACAAAACAAAGGAAATGTCAATGGAAGTCCTGATTATCAGACTTCAGATTGAAGAAGACAATAGAGGTGCTAGAAAAAAACTCAGTAAAGCAGCAAATGTCAATGGTGCTAAGGTAAACGTGGTAGAAATCAAAAGGACTTCAAGAAGCGAAAATAACCTCAAAATGGGTCTAAAATGGGACTAAAATGTGGTGTTTCCAAGAAGCAAAATGTAACTCCCTGAATAATTTATTTTTGATTCTACATATATCTAACTAAATTTATGCTTTAGTGGTTAAGTGTTCTAGGTGTGTGTGTGTGAGGTCTTGGGTTCAA
This sequence comes from Gossypium longicalyx, assembly GCA_025698465.1. Taxonomy (NCBI): domain Eukaryota; kingdom Viridiplantae; phylum Streptophyta; class Magnoliopsida; order Malvales; family Malvaceae; genus Gossypium; species Gossypium longicalyx. The sequence continues at coordinate 66,907,745 of CM047004.1, read as the reverse complement.
ACCCTATGTTTGCAAATTTTGTTATTTTTTATCCAAGCCTTACCCTTGTGGAGTGGGCTTAAATAAAATTGTTTATTAATTCATATCAGAATGAGCCTGCTGGTTTGAGTGGTAAGGGAGTTGGTGTGTTAAGGGTCCTGTGTTCATATCTCTGCGCGAGCATGGATGATATTTTTGCTCTATTAACTGATAGAGTTTCGATGGAGTTGGGATTATGAGGAAGTGATTTGTTAGTGTGATAGTGGGGAGAAATTTGGGGGATTTGGGTAGTTTCAGATTATTTTATTTTTGATATTTTCTCTCTCTGAAAAACTCCCAAAATTTTTTACGTCTATTTTCAGTGTTCTGGCAAAATTTTTTTTGGTTTACTTGCTTTTGAAATTCCATCGCAATTCCGTTGCTCAATTCTGGTTTTCAATTCTTCAGTGCCTTTGTGCAGTTTGGTAAGTGTAAGGGGTGTTTTCGAGTGGGTTGGGGAAATATTGTTTTAACTATTCAAATCAATGCTATTCTTTTCCTTCCGTTGTTGATTTCGAGTTTTGGCAGCAGGGAATCGGGAAGAAAAGGGTTCTCCTCTAGAGAAATCATAGTTGATATCGTTCGGGGTGTTGGGGTAAGTGATAGTCGTTTGAATGGAACTTTTGTTAGTTTCATACTTCGGTTTAATCGTGAATTAAGACTGATTTTGAGCATTGGTAAGTTGATTTTTAGGTTCTGGAAGGCTTTTGTTTATAGTAGCATCAAAATGATACCAAGTGTGTTCCCGAATTGTGAAAAACAAGGTTTTAATGAAAGTTAAAATTACCTACTATCGACATTACACGGGCGTGTGGCCGGTTGTGTGTGTGGCTGACGAGGGCATGGCCGTGCACATGACACAACCATGTAATGATGTGGGCATGGTTGTGTGGGCCACACGGGCTATGCCAAGTTGGACGTATGGGCCAAACAGGTTCGTGGGCCTACACAAGAGTGTGGATTCTAGGCTAAGCCGTGTGGGCCACACGGGCAAGGCCAATTTGGGTGTGTGGGCCCACACAGGCATGTAGACCAATAATTCTAAAATTTTCCTTAGGGTTGCATGGGTCGCTCTGATTGATTGTGGACCTACCGTAGGGTCGGTAAAGGCTAACCAAGCCCTAGATTAACCCTAGATTATGTGATTTGACATTCTAATAGTATGCTCTAAGTAGGACACTTTTATGTATGCCTGACTATTCTAATATCTATACATAAGCATGTTATATCTGTATCTGATTTTGAATACTGTATTTGTATTTTGTATCTATATTTGGGGGTGAGATTATATATATGGAGGAAGTGTTTTGAAAGACAACCTTCTCTTATATTTTGGCAGCACGACTGCACATTATCTGATATGTGTCATAATGGCACGATACGGTGTGTAAGGATGGGTGGGTGTTTTTAACCCCACATGGTGTAATGGGATGGTCGGAGTTGGTGTGTAGAGGATGGGGGTAGGATTCTGTATATCTGATCTGTATATCTGTATCTGCTATCTATATCTGAGATGGACATGAGTCTGAATCTGTATCTGACTGTATATGAGACTTTGTATGCTTTGCTTGTCTAATTCTATTGGGTTACACACTGAGTTTTCGTAAACTCACTTATGTTTGTCTGTTTTGTTCAGGTAATCCACAGACTTAGGCGGATCGGTGCAGGGAGTCTTCCAGTGACCACTAGTCTTTGAACTGAATTTTATTAAAGGTTTTATTTATTTAATGATTATTTTTGAGAGTTTTGTATTAATTGGACTCTCCGGACTATTGATTTATTATTTGGGATTTGGATTTTTGCTTGGTATTTTATTTGGACGACATGCTAATGACATGATTTTTACTAAAATAAAGGTTTTCTTAAAACACGAATTGAATTCTTTTTAAATATAATGGTTTTAAGACTTCTGCTGTAAGTTATGTTTTGACAAATAAATGTATTAAATAACACTTTCGTAAGTTGATATAATTGAGTAGGAATTTTGAAACGTGAAAGTTTTGACGTGATGACTCCATTTTCAAAACCCTACCTTGTGATATCTCCGAATTCGGCCATAACATCTTGTAACACCCCTAACATGTAACCGTCGTCGAAATAGGTTAATAGGCATTATCGGACTTTTAACTCAATTCAGAACAATCATTTATCAAATGTCATCTCATTTCAGTAAATATCATTCATTCACATTTAATATGTATTTAAATCAAACATATAAAGCTTAAATCATGCATCCAGGACTAAATCAATAACATATTAAAGTTTTGAAAACTTAGAAAAATTTCAACATTTCAAGTGTCACATGCCCGTGTGAACAGGTCGTGTGCCTCATACGGCTAATAGACACGCCCGTGTCTTAGACCATGTGGAAATAGGGAATACATACTGGCTTGTGTCACACGGCCGAGGACACGCCATTGTGCCAAGCCGTGTGAAAACTGGAGAGGATACTGACTTAGGTCACATGGCCAACCACACGCCTGTGTGTCTAGCCCGTATGCCCTTTGAAATGGCCACACACGCCCATGTATTAGGCCGTGCCAAAACTGTAGGGTATACTGACTTATCAACACGGCCAAGTCACACGCCCTTGTGCTAGGCCGTGTGCCATTTAGGGGGTATACTGAATTGTAACACACGGTCGGTCACATGATCATGTGTGAGGCTGTGTAGAGCATACTGACTTCCATATCATTTCAACACCAGGGAACACACGGCTGTGCAACATGACCGTGTGTCACACATGGCTGAGACACACGCCCATGTCCCTACCCGTGTGGACAAAAATAGGCTATTTGCAAAGCCATATCTGCCACCCTATACACACAAGCACTCACAAGTATAAATGACCACATTTCATAACTCAATTGGCAATCATAATAACCATTTCAATGCACATTATTTTTCATATCAAACCTAACATTTACATACCCAATTACCTAATCAACATCATGCATAATCCATTCATATACAAATACATATCAAGACATCATTTGCACATTTTCATTCCATCTATTCTTTGCCAAAACATACCATAATTGAACACTTATACATAACCAAAGATGATACCAAAATAAGCCAAATCACATGGCTTAGCTCATACATAAGATATACCAAAAGCATAATTTTCAAGTGACCATAACTAACACTATTTAAACTAGCCTATACATGTCATATTTACACATTTTCACAAGTTCAAAAGTACCAATCGAAAATTGGATAGTGTGATGTGTAACTCTGACTTGTCCAAAACGAGCGAGCTAACGAACCTCTATAAAACATAGAAAAAGAAACAGAATAAACTTATAGCTTAGTAAGCCCGTATAAATCAGAATTACTTACCATTCATACATAATCAAAGGAATAATCAAAGTGTAATCAATTCACTTACAAAATGCCTAAACACAAGCATTCATCACATGTTAGTCATTTAAAATACATGAAACCATTCATTAATACAACACCTTGCATCATAATAAATTCATATATCATATATAACGTTAGTAACATTTCAATCTCAATCATATAAACAATAATTCATTGTAAACCGTAACTCATCTGTATAGACATTATTTATACCCGTTGAACCTATTAGAACTTCAAAGGATACTCGGTTAATAAACATCAGTAATCCGTCAATTCATTATCATTTATGCTCTTTCAAGCCATGATCGGTAAGCTCCTCCCGAGCTGATAAATAGTAAGCTCTATTGAGCTGAAACAGTAAGCTCTCTTGAGCTGAACAATAAGCTCATACGAGCTGAAACGGTAAGCTCCAATGAGCTAAAAACAGTAAGCTCTTATGAGCTGATATATTGGTAAGCTCATATTAGCTATGTTGAGTCTGCAACAAATGCAAGAGCTCAACCAAATCGGTAACCCTAGTGACATGTCACTCGTACCCTATGAATTCATACAATTTAAACGGGGGTCGGTAACCAATAAACTATATCAATAAGGCATTTGTAATTCAAGTATATCAATTACTCAATCACAAACATTCATTTCAAATATTTACAATTATATAAGTTCAATTCTAATTTTACGAACTTACCTAGTATCCTCGGATGAAACTATCGGCTATTCGTCTACTTTTCATTTTCCTCGATCTAGTTCCGGTATTTGCTTATCTTGATCTATATAATATCAAATTAACTCATTCAAACTTTCATTCGATTCAATTTAGCCTAAAACATTCATTTTGGATAAATTATAATTTTACCCCTAGACTTTTGACTACTTTGTAATTTAGTCCTTAACACATAAAAATGCAAAATTACATAATTAGGCCATAACCCATAGTAGTCGAATTTACTATATACAACTAGTAGCCCATATATTTCATTATTTCACACTTTTAACCACATAATTTTACATTTTCTCAATTTAATCCCTATTTAACATTTTTGTCAAAAATCACTTTACAAAACATGTCAAACTATCAACAAGCTTCCATAGTCTATCATTAAACATCAATTTACTCAAGTATTCAACAATGGTAACATGTTAAATCCTCAACCATTTAATAATCTAGGGTACGGGCTAGCTAGAATACTAAGCAACGATCTCAAAAACGTAAAAATCATTAAAAACTGAGTCAAAATGACTTACCAATCAAGCTACCATAAGGCCGAACCCTAAAATAATTTCTATGGCTTCTTCTTCCTTGAAATTTCGGCTAACCAAGATGAATATGGAGCCTTTGTTTGTTTTTATTTTATTTATCTTATAATAATAACTATTTTACTTATTTACCCTTAATAATAAACCTAAAAATCATGCAATTTAAGTCCATTACCATCCACTCATTTTATTAGTGGGCTAACTTAAACCAAGTACTCATAAATTTTAATTCTATAACTATTTAATACATTTAAACAATAGAACTCAACTTTTATGCGTTACGCGATTTAGTCCTTTTATCGAATTAAGCATTTAAACGGTAAAATTTCTTTATGAAACTTTTACATAATAATTCTATCATACTTTAAACCTTATTAAAATAATAAAAAAAAATATTTTGACTTCAGATTTGTGGTACTGAAGCTACTGTTATGATTTGACCTAAAAACGGGCTGTTATACATCTAAGCCAGGTTTGGGGTGTTACGCAAAAATTTTAAGGGAAATGCTTCAATTGCAACAAAATGGGGCACAAGTCATCTAACTGTAGGCTTCCAAAGAAATTCAGAGCTAACGAGGCCAATGTCGTGGAAGAAATTTCTAAGGAAGTGTCTAATATGGACGTATGTGTTGTGATTTCTAAAGTCAACATGGTTGACTCAAATCCCAAGAGAATGGTGGCTTGATACTGGTGCCACACGTCATATCTGCTGCGACAAAGACTCCTTTTATTGGTTGGTGCATTGTTACAAAGGGGAGAAGCTCTATATGGGCAATGTGGTGACTTCCAAGATCAAGGGGAAGGCTACCCCTAACCCGTATCCGTCGTCGAAATAGGGTTTCAGAACATTACTAGAATTTACGAATCACCTAAAAAAATTTCAATTAAATACTTACCGATTCAATGCATCATATAAGCATCAAACAGCAACATTGTTAGTATACTAGTACATATTTCATATAAATTCAACATTGATGTACTTATTTTCTCGACATGTCACACTTGAGTTTAATAATTGTCTTTACTTATATAATTTCCTTATATCAACATATCAAAGATAGTCATATATGTACATGTCACGAGACATATTATTCTCTTACCGTTTCTTCATAAGCATATATCATTCATTTCGTTATATCAATGTTTCATGCACAATAATTTCCATATATCTTATATATATTTATTTCGGTAATAGTTCATATTAAAATTAACATAAATTAAATTCCATGTACCTATACTTATTTCATTTATCTATCTTTTTAATTATTTCATTCAACTATTTTGTACATATATTTCCATATGAGCAATTCTTGTAAACATTTCACAGAACCATTTCATATAACCATTCATCATCTGATACATATTACCTGAATATCAATTGTTCGACTGATGTCATAGCATCTCCCATCCACGATCTTATTTATCTTCGACATGATGCCATAGTGTCTTTCAACTATGGTCTTACTCATTTTCGGTCAGGTTCCCGTCATGTTGTCATGGTATCTTTCAACAATGGTCTTATTCTTTTCATGTCACGTTGCCATGGTATCTTTCAACCATGGTCTTACACATTTTATATCATGTTGCCATGGTATCTTTCAACCATGGTCTTACACATTTCATATCATGTTGCCATGGTGTCTTTCAACCATGGTCTTACACATTTCATATCATGTTGCCATGGTGTCTTTCGACCATGGTCTTACACATTTCATTTCAGAAAGCACACTCCCGCGAACCTCATCCCTATAGCGGGATTACCAGTCCAGGCTAAATCCCCTGTAACGACAATTACTCTAATGAGCTTGGATCTGAATTACCAGTCCAGGCTAAATTCAGACCCTAATTCAGATTACCCGTCCGGGCTAAATCCATTTTCTACATATTCTTTGGGAGGGCTATATCAAGATAGGATCACCCGTCCGAGCTAGATCCTTTTTACCGTCAATTCCTTTTCAGAGATCCATCGAATTTTCCTTTCATTCAACCGGGATTTTTTTCCCTTTTTTTATTAAATATGTCAGTGTTTCATAAATTTTCATATAATGAACATTCAAATCATATTCATATAAAAAAAACATACATTTCAAGCATTTGAGAATATAATTCAAGTTACACAAACTTACCTCATTGCTTGTTTGTGTTTATAATTTCATTAATCCGATATCTTTTCTTTTCCATGATCAAGTCTCTTATTTGAGTCGTCCGGAACTTTATAAATAAATTTTATCATCATTTTCATTCATTTCATATTCTAATGTATTTAATTAATGCTCTAGGTAAAATTACCATTTTGCCCCTAAACTTTTATTTAATGACGATTTCATCCTTAGGGTCAAGAAAATAAAATTCTTGCAATTTTAATCCTTATTTCCAGCTATTATTCTCATACATATTGATAACAGCCCATGAATTCTATAAAATATCAAAATTTTCCATAATTTCAACACTTTTCAATTTAATCCCTAAAAACATGTTTTTCACTGATCTTGAACTAAATTCATAATTTCATTCAATTTTGTAATTTAAATAATAAAATAATTCATTTCATGCAATTTGGTCATTTTTGACATTTTTACAAAATTACCCATAAAGTTTTACTTTTATTTAATTTAATCCCTGAGCCTAAAACATGCAAATTAGCCATGCCAGATGAATATTCATACATATTTTTCCTCCTCCTCCTCTCCATTCCACATCCTTAATGTATATAACACACTTGTAAGTAACATTATCTATAATTTTTTTTATTTACTTTTATGATTATTCATATTCAAGCTATCCATCTGTGTCATAGTCACTAAATTGTTTATATCTGGAGCTATAGAACTTCAAATTAAGATCCGCTAATTTTCCCTGAAACTATACTCATATATATTATTACCATAAAATTTTCAGAATTTTTTGTTCAGCCAATGAGTACAATTTATTCTTTAAAGTTATCCATGTTCTATTGTGTGACAGTTCTGACCCTTCTTCACTAAAAATTAATTATCTCCTCATACAGAATTCGAATAATGTTCCTGTTTATTTCTATTGAAAATAGACTCATTAAAGATTATAAACATATAAATTTAAGCCCATAATTATTTTTATCCAATTTTTGATGATTTTCCAAAGTCATAATAGGGGAACCCGAAATCATTCTGACCTTGTCTCACAAAATTTATTATATCTCATGATTTACAATTTTATTGCTTACATAATTTCTTCTATAAGAAACTAGACTTAATAATATTTAATTTCATATTTTATTCATCCTATAATTTGATTTCTAAAATTTTTGGTGATTTTTCAAAGTTAGACTGCTTCTACTGTCGAAAACTGTTTTAGTGCAAGATATTATTTACCATGTTTATAACACCCTTATTTTCTTTCTCTACACTATTTCTCATCACTTTCTCTTGTTTTCTCTTCACTAACATATCAAGAATATAGGACCATATGTAAGGAAACTCTACATTAACATCAATCCCATGCTTTTTTCAATAATATCAAACTTAAAAATATATTGAAGTCATGATGTTCTTACCTTGTTCTAATCTTCATCTTGATTTTCTCTCTCCTCCAGCTTCTATTCCTTGAATCCAATTTGATATTCTAACTCCTCATAGTCTCCTTAACATTTTTCTCTCTTGGTAGCTATGGAAATTCTTTTGATTTCTAGGTGAAAATAATAAATTTTGAGTGGAAGGACTAAATTGTAAAGAAAAGAAAACTTTCTTTCTTTTCTTCTCTTCAAACGTTTGCATGCATATGCATGGAAAGATGATGAGAATTCTTCATCTTTCCTTCCTTATATACTAAATAAATAATAAAATAATAATAAATATCTCATTAAAATATTAATAAAATAATATTTATCTAATTAATTAATTTAAAATATCATCAACATAATCATTACATTCTAGAATTTTCTCTCTCACTAATTGACCATTTTGCCCTTCATGATCTTTTAGAATTCCATCCTTGAGTCAACACTTAATTTGGTAAAATTATCATTTAGTCCCTCATAATTTTTCACCTTATTCAATTTGGTCCTGATTCATCCATTTTCCTTAGTTTCTAGATCATTCTACCCTTAAAATATTTACACTATTGGTCCTTCAACTTTTTCATATTTACACTTTAACCCCTCAAATTTTGAGTATTTACTCTTGTGTAGCAAGACTTTTCTCATCTTTACAATTTAGTCCTTTCTTGAATTAATATATCATAATATACTTCCCAAGGTTGATAAAACTCAAAATTTTCCTTTTTGTTACTTTATTTTCTTATTTTACTATATCAAGAATAGTATCTTACTGTAAAAATTTTCGGGATATTACAACTATGGTCTTGAAGATGACTTTTGGCAAAGAACTGAAGCTTCAAAATGTGTTGTATGTGCAAGAACCTTGTTTCTAGGAAACTTCTAAGTGTACACGGCTTTAGGATGGTGTTTGAATCCCATAAGCTAATTTTTTTCTAAAGTGGGAAATTGTGGGAAGGGGATATGTATTAAATGACACATGGAAAACTCATGCAATCTCTGTAAAAGCAAAGACAATAAATAAGAATGTTGCTTCTTCTTCTGTTTATATGCTTGAGCCATCATGTGTAACACCCGTAACCTGTATCCGTCACAGGATCAGAGTTACAAAACATTACCGAATAAACGTAACCTAAATCATTCATTTATAAACATTACAATAAACATAGCATAATCAATTATTATAAATGCATATCGTCCCTTATTCAAGCCCTCGAGGCCTTAGAATCACATTAGAAGCGATTCGGGATTAAATCGGGAACATTTGAAACATTAAAGAAAAAATTAGAAAAATTCAAACTACAGTGGTCACACGGCCGTGTAGCCAAGCCGCGTGAGTCACACAGCTGAAACACATGCCTGTGTAACATTCGAAATAGGGACACACGACCGTATCCCAGCCCTTGTCCATACCTGTGTAACTCTCTGACTTGGGTCACACGGCTTGGCCACACAGCCGTGTGTCAGGCCGTGTAACTCTTGAAATGGCCTCACACGCCCGTATGCCAAGTCATGTGCTAGATGGCTTGCTCTCTAAGCATTCAACAGATGACACACAGTTATGTTGCCCAGCTGTGTGTCACAAACGGCCAAGTCACACACTCCTGTGTCTCACACGGCCAAGTCACACACCCGTGTGTCTGGCCGTATGGACCTAAAGTGTACATTAAATAACAAGTTTACCATTTCCTACTTGCTTGGGCATTAAGCAACACAAAAACCAATCATTTATCCTATCCAAAATACGATCAAACATACTCCAAGCATGTCAAAACAATCATTTTAGATGCCTAACCAATGTACCTTCATTGGTACTACATTTATATAATCAAAACATATCAACAACGCATCATTCAAATCAAAGTTTTAAACATGCCAAAATTACTCAATTTTGCCTAACTTATAACTACCTAAAACATCAAACTTAAATTCACATATACTTAACAAGCCTTGGTTCAAAACAACATGCCAAATGATGGCTCCAAACACAAACATATACTTAAATACTCAATTTACAATTCATTCACAAAATAACTAACAACTAAGACATTTTAGGTACATGCCATTACAAAAAGTAAACATCACCACACTTGAGATCGGGATCATTGTTGGATGTTGAGTCGACAATCAATAGATAAGTACTTAACATGCGCACGTAAACAAAACCATAGCTAAGTAAAACTCAATAGTATTTCTATAATCCGAACAATTAAAGACATAATGATACATAAATGCTCAAACTGAATTATACAATCACACTATTGTCTAAGCTTGCAATTACAATATATCATCATGTCAAATTCATGAATATCATCACATCATTTTATACTATGCTAAATTTTTATATGTTTTCATACTTTATTTCTTATGACAAATATCTCAATTCACATCACTTGCTACATAAATAGCTTTTCACATATCAATCCACATTTATTTATACAATGACATTATCCATTCCATATTCAATTCATGAGTTCATAACTCATACATTTCATTTGATCACAACATATTCCATTTTTCATTTTTCAATCCACTATTTCATTTCTATTTCACAAACCATGACATTTCAATATCAATTATATAACCTTATTATTTAATTACCCCTATTAACCTGACTCGATCTCGGACAAATACACGGATCTGACCAACACACCAATTTGGCACTCAGTGCCTCATCAGATAAATCTGAAGTAATAACTGCGCCCAGCACTATATAAATTGACACCTAGTGTCTCATCAGTTAAACTGAAGCACATTGGCACCCAGTGCCTCATCAACTCGAAGTCGAAGAAATCTCTAGACTCTTCCTATCCTATGGCATGCCATCTATATCTGACTTAGCCCGAAATAGTTAATAGGGTTCCATTTCACATTCAAATATATCCAATGTAAATTTTCATATAATCACATTATCACATATACACATACATTCAATTCAATCTTTATAAGTTCAACAAATTCATAACATACCAAATCAATCCATTTCAATTGACTATGAATTCAATTCAATTTTAAAGTACAATAGTTCTCATCTCCAATGTATCTGTGGATTCTGAGTTATTCAACGTCCATTTTATCCTTCCCCTTTTTAGTCAAGGATTCTGGTACGACATTAGCTATGGAATTAAAACAATTAAAATACATCAATACAACACAATTCAATTCCACCTTGAATATTTCAAATTTTACTCAATATTTGCTTAAATTTCAATTTAGTCCTTAAACCGAGACTAATTTTTAATCTTCACATTAGATTCTATATTTTCATGCTCATTTCATTTTAAACTAAATTTAGCTCCCTATTTTCAATTATACCCCTAAATTTTTAAATTTTCAAATTTTCACAATTTAATCCCTATACTCAAAATAAAAAATTAACTTCACTATTTAATCATTTTTCACTTTATACATTGAAATCTATCAATTTAATCCCTAGTATTTGAAATATTCCACAATATTAACATCCAAAATTCTAAGCAATACCAAAAATTACAACATGGGTCGGCTAGCCCTAAATACCAGGATTTCAAAAATGTAAAAATTACAAGAAAAGAGACTAAATTACACTAACCAATTGAGCTTGAATCTTAGCCATGCATCTTTCTCTTCTTTTCTTCTTTCTCTTTCTTTCTTTTATTTTCTATTTAATTTGCATGCTTTGTTTTATCCATTTTCACTCTCTTTTCATTTATTATACTTTAATATTATTATTTAATACATATATACATTCATTTAGTTTTTCAATTACTTAATATTATAACATATATATAACACATGTCATCCACCACATTAAGTAATTGTATAGTTAATACTTTAACCCCCTCAATTGGTTTTAATCTATATTTCAACTTTTATCCTATACGTGATTTAGTCCTTATACTCACTTCCCTTATTTTTCATCTTTTTAGATAACCCAATAGACTAGGACGCAAACTCGACATGCGGGGGTCTTTGACTTGTTCTCACATATGAATTATGAATATTTATCATTATTTTTATTACTATCATGATTATCACTTATTATTATGAACTATGGTACGAGATAATATCTTTATTTCAAACATTTAGGGTACATGACGTTGATTATTATGAAAAGACATATAAGTAGATGGACGGATATTTGATTTACATTTTTGTTAAGGATTTAAGATGATATTATTACTATGTGATAAAAACGAGTTGATTTATTTTAAAAAAGATTATTGATTTATCTTTCACTACTATATTGATGTTAGTTTTAAAGTGATCATAATGAGGTATTTCCTTGTATAAAAAATGTTTAAAATGGAAAAAATTATTTTTGTTAAAAATCGAGCCACCTCAATGGCGAATGTGATCTCTTCGGCTCAGGTCTACTGTCTAGGCCGGGTCAGGAAAGTTACATTTAGTGGTATCAGAGTTAGGTTTTTTATAACTCGGACCATAATAGAGAAGTTGCATGCATGCATACATATATATAATAGGTATTTTGGGAAAGATCTATCACGAGAATTTTTTAAGACTAACTTTTTGGTTGCAGGAAGATAAGCTTGAGACTTCGGTGTCGGTTCCGTAATAGTTTATTTGGTGTTTGATTATGATAAATAAATAAATTGAAAATTTAAATTATTTATGATTGATAATGATCTAGAATAACGTATTTTTGTGTATTAATCGTGTGTTTATTTTGAGCTTGATCCTACTAATTTGAGCTATTTATGTCTTTTTTATCTTTTAGGGACTGATTTGGAGGCAAAAGCAAAATTAAGGGACAAAAGTGCGAATTTGGAGACACAATGGGCTGATATGCGACACGGAAAAAAGATTGTGCCAAAAGTGCGAGCATGGAAGAGACAATGACTAAAAACGCAAAAAGAAAAGATTTTATTTTATAAGACTCCATTTTGTTTATATTAGGATAATTAATATTAAGATAATTATTAGGATTATTTAATTTTAGGATTTTATTTTAATTATCTTTATTTATATTTAATTAAATGTATTTATCTTTTTAGAATTTAAGTTAAATTAGACTATCTCCCTAGTACTATAAATAGGGGGTGAAGTGATTCTATTTGGTGTTCATCTTTTTCTGTAAACACTCTCCCCCTGAAAGTCTAAGCTTTTGTTTCTTCATATTTTCTTTCAATAAAATTCATTTTTCCATTTTTATATTTATTTTCTTTTCCACCATTATCATGAGCCACTAAAACCTATCTAGCCGAAAGTTGTCAATATTCTCCAAAAAGGGTTCTTGAGGCCTAGAATCCGTACTTAGCCTTCTCGCCAAGTATTCATCGTTTCTCCGCACTACGGGCTGACGCTTCCGTCCATGGCCCTTAAGAAGTAAGCTTTTCAGCATATGCAAAGGCGGCCGCTTTGTATGTTTTGGAAGGATTACACAGTCGGTTCATTAACTTACTGCGTCAGAGGTTGGTGAGCCAAAGAGACAAAATGGCTTGGGATTCGCCATTGAGAAGCGTTGATCTAGCATAGATTACTGGCTAGAGTCAGGTTCTCTAAAAATCGTAAGTCTAATCTTTGGAGCTGGTGGTTGTAGGCGTCCTCTTCCACTATAATTGGCTTACTTGAGTTGAGAAGGGTTATTTAAAAGCCGAGGATTGAACCCAAGGCGGAATGAGACAATTGGAGGCTGGAATCTACCAATAAAAATTTCTTTTCCTTTAACTCTTTTTATTATTTTTAATCACAATTTCAGTCAACTTTAGATTCTGTTTTTTTTCCAAATCAAATCTTTAATTCTGTTATTTTTATTTTTTTCTGTCACGCAGGTTTTCTTGGGCACGATTCTGCCCAGGATTTCGAGAAACAAGCATTCGTATAATCCGGTCCTTGAGGATTCGACCCTACTTCCCCTTTACTATTATTTTTACTATTTTACAGGGAATAGGATATTTTTGGTGCTCTCAACGACACATCAATGATGAATGAATGAATGAGATTTTGATTATTTATAGCGAACTAAATTAAATTCTTAAACTATAGATATAATTTAGTTGAAGTATGAATTTTTGAATAAAACTATAGATAAACTGAAACTCTTGAATCCTATTTATAATCCAAACTAATATGCGTGAACCTTTGTATGAAAAATTGTAGATAACTTTAGATTACATAAACACTCACATCTAGAATGAGTACCTAAGACAAACGTGTAGGGGTAGACCTCGTAGGGTTGCACCTGTAGAATCACCCACTGTTAAAGGTGGGAACCCTATTTATGAGGATGATTATGTTGAGAACTCCACTGCTTGTGTAGGTGGAGGCATGGAAAACAATTGGGAAAATGGCAATGATGCTGTAACTCAGGCAATACTAAGGGTTTTAGAACGTGTTACTAGTGCCCGAGGTGGACTGGGGAGCCACGAAACCATAGTGGAGAGGCTCCAATCGAATGGTGCTAAAATGTTCAAGGGTATTTTTGGTACGACTCCTACTACAACTGAGTAGTAGCTGGAGACGACTAAGCAGATCTTGGAGGATCTAGAATATACCCCATAGTAGAAACTAAAAGGTACAATGTCCTTATTAAGGAAGGAGGCCTATCATTGGTGGCAGGCTGTTAAAAGAGGTACTAAGGTTGAACGTATCAGAAAGTTTGTGGAAGCTTTCTAGAAGCATACTAGAGAAAGTTTGTGTGCACGAGATATGTGGGATAATATCCTTATTTCTAACATTTAGGGTACATGACATTAATTATTATGAAAAGACATATAAGTAGATGGATGGATATTTAATTTACATTGTTGTTAAGGATTTAAGATGATATTATTAATATGTGATAAAAATGAGTTAATTTATTTTAAAAAAGATTATTGATTTATCTTCTGCTGCTATATTGATGTTAGTTTTAAAGTGATCAGAATGAGGTATTTTCTTGTATAAAACAGGTTTAAAATGGAAAAAAAAATTGTTTTTTGTTAAAAATCGAGCCATGTCAGTGGCGAATGTGATCTCTTTGGCTTGAGTCTACTGTCCAGGCCGGGTTGGGGAGGTTACATTTAGTGCTCCCCTCCTTAAATATGGATATATCCCAAAACCATACATTAACTATGGTTTAATGTGCAATTGTATACATGAACTTTGGTTTTGTGCAATTTTATGCATGAAATTTGGATTTGATCAAATTCTTGTAAATTATTAACACAATTATTGATATAACATCAATTAATGTTTATATATTACATACATGAATAGCTATATTTATCCAATATAAAAATAATTTGGTGTATTTATTTCTTTAAATGTGCATGATTAAACCAAAATTAAAATTTCAAGTATACATATGAATCAAAATTAGAGTTTTACGTGTATAATTCCACCAAATTAAAGTTCATGTATACAATTGCACATTAAATCAAAATTGGTGTATAATTTTGAGATTTATCCCTTTTAATATTAAAAATATTTTTAAATAGTTTTAAAATATTTTTTCAATTTCAATATTATCATATAAATAAAATTCATTGAAAAATTATATCAAACCAGTAATGAAATTAAAAAAGTTGGTGAATAATTATTGGGTCCACATTATATTTTAATATGATTATGAATGATGTTATGATTGTTTAACAGTCACATAGAATTGTTTCCAAATTTGCTTGTGTATCTTACCCGTTCAATGCTTGGGTTTATTTTATTTAATAATTAAATTTCATTAAATTAGTTTGCACAGAGTTTTTTTTTTTTTTTAGAATTTTTTAGATTTTACAAATAAATCAAACATATTTTAGAGACTAAACTAAATAGAAATTAAATGTCAAGGGACTTATTTTGATAATATAATTTAAAAAATAAAAAACAAAAAAAAATTAAAATTTAAGCAATAGATTATTATGGTTAGTGTGACCCTAAATTAAGGCATAACAGACACAACACACTCATAAAATAGGATGTCAGGAATATGTAATGTTATCATTAATTGACTAAAATTTTAAGCAAAATAAAGTATTAGTTTCAATAAATTTGCATAAAGCTTTTATAAATTCACTTTAAAAAATGTATAGTCAACGATTTCTAGTAGTATCAAAAATTTAAAACTGCACCCCAAACGTCCCACATTCAGAACTTGTAAAAGTATTAAAAGGAAGTGGGTTTAACTACTCAATCACAAACTCACATTGCCTTTCATTAGCTTAAGCAAACACCAAAACATTTAGAAGAAAATAATGCATATATAATTGCAACATTTTATGGATAATTTGTAATAAATAAATTTTGTATAAAAAATGTGTTAATGATTTTTGAAATATCGATAGATAAAAATTAACTCCCTTTTTATCTCTATGGCCACCTTTAACCTCATTGAAAAAGGTCAAAAATCACAACTAACCTTCGTAACAGTGGGTCGGAACAAAAAACATAACTAGTCTCAATGGGAATGGGAATGGGAATGGGTCAAAAATCACTATTTTAAATTGGTGGCACAGTTAAAACCGATTTCTAAACACGAAATACATGTTGACATGACCAATTAATGTTTAACTCCCATTGATAAAGGTTGAAACATAGTAAATTAGGAGCAAATTCAAAAACAATAAAAATCTGATTACCTGAAAATGTCGTAGCTTAGTACAAATATACATCAACTATGGTTTAATATGTAATTGTATACATGAAATTTTGAATTGATCCGATTATTGTAATTTATTAACACAATTATTGATATATTTATAAATTGCATACATAAGTAATTATATTTATCCAATATAAAAATAAATTGATGTAGTTATTTCTTTAAATGTGTATGATAAAATTAAAATTAAAGTTTGAATCACAATTAGAATTTCACATGTATAATTACACCAAATTAAAGTTAATGTATAATTTTGAAATTTATTATGAAAGTAATTAAATATTCTCCATCTTGAATCAACGTTAACTTCTAATGCAATTAACTGATTGTTTATCAAGATTAACTAAGCAAATTCTATGTTAGTATTTTATATAGCTGCAGACAAATAAAGACCCAATTTGCATTCTACAAGTTATTTTATAAGATTTGTGAATTTTAACTATCTTGAAGGTTATAAAATATCTATTTTAAATTGTAATTTTTAATAAATAAATAACAAACTCAAAAATGAAGCTACAAATAAATCAAGGTTGATTGGTTTATAATTATATTGAGTTCATTTTAGAGCATAAGATAAGAGGTCACCAACAACACACTCAAGAACCAAACTTTAAAAAAGCAGAAATAACCACAAACAACTTTGATCTCTTCGCCCCTTGCATGGATTAAGCATCTGCCAATCTCTACGATCCTAGACTCCACACTTGTAGGATATTAAAGCACATACCTTAAAGCTTCAATTTTCTATCATAAATCCAACTAAATTTAACATTGGGTGTTTCCTTAGCCCTTAATTGAGCTCTCACTTCCAGCTTTCTAAGTCTTTGAGGAAGTTGACACACAAATTCTTGAGCTTTTCGCCCACCAGCTGAAAGTCCAGTTAATTCCTTCACCTTCCATTGATCCACCAAGAACTCTACAATATCAGTGTAGTCCTTGGTAGTGTAAACTCCAAGTCTTTGTGCAACAGTTGAAAAGTGGTTGAAAAGGTTTTCATCTTGGCCATCATACATGAATTGAGCGGGCATGTTGATATTCTTCCTCATCATGTCAGCAAAGGCTCGGACAGTTTGATCAGGATCGATCTCAAACAGCTTTTCAACGATTTTAGTATAGGCTGTCTCATGCCGCTTTTCATCTGCAGCAATGAAACCACATAGTCTAGCCAACTCAATATTCTCATGCTCTTTAGCAATTTTGGCTGTATTCTTGTGGGAAATAAAAGTTGCCCTTTCTTGGAATGATGTGTAGATGAATGTAAGATATGGATTGTTCTCTGCTTTCAGGCCCTAGAAATATTCAAAAGAAAATTTTATTTAATAAAGTAATAGATATAGTAAATATCTCATACTACAAGAAGTGAGTAACCTACTTACCATTCCTGAACCAATTAAATACTGGATTGTCTTCTCGATTTGTCTCATGTCGACTCTTCCAGACAAGTAGAGATACTTATTAAGCAGATCACCATGCCTGTTTTCTTCAGCAGTCCAAGCCCTTGTCCAAATTGCCCAAGGAGTCAGGCTAGCGCCTGTTTCATCACGAACTCCATCTAAGGTATTAAGCATTGTTTGGTAAGTTGGAAGGGCTTCCTCTGTGATCATATCTCCAACCAAAACCACAAAGTAATCATCTGGGATCTCCTTTGCCCTTTCCCTTAACTCTTCCACCTGCTCATTGAATCCATCCGACGTAGGATCTGGAAGAAAATCCTGGGGTTCCCAACTTGTCTCAACTGGTTTCAGGTGAATTAGAATGTTGTTCTCAACCCAGTTATCTAATGATTTAAAAATCTCAATCTTTTGCGGTGGCATCGAATGTGTGATCTGATCTTGCACCTTCAGATGAGGCATGAATGTTTTTCTTAGATTCTCAACTTTCCTGGATTCAAATAAATTTCATTCATATGGTTAGATGTATGGTAGATTATATAACATGGTGGTGGTAGTAGCAAGTGGGTAAGTTTTGTGTCAGCAGTCTAAGCTTTACGCTAAGTCCTCAAAATAACATCTTGTTTTCTCCTATTTCTAATGTACGAGGGAAAATATTTTAGATGAAAAGAGAAAAGATTATGTGAAAATATATTTATGAAATATTTATATAAAAATATATTTGTGTTAAAATAATGATTTACAATTTGATGCTTTATAATTTTATGCATTATCAATAAATTAGATGATGGCATATTCATATATATATATATATATATAAAGATTTAATTTTAGAAAAAAGATATAATGATTTTTTTGTCCTTTAACTTTACAAAAGTCATTTTAGTTATTCATTTTATTTTTTTTATTTTTTTTAGTCTTTAAACTTTTGTTTTTTGTTGAATCAACCCAAAATGGATAGAAAAGTTAATGTTTATTAACTTTGCTGACATGGCATATATATAGATATATTAACATTTAATTAATTTTTTAAATTTTAATTTAATATTTTTTATATACTTTTAAAATAATTTTAATAATTTTTAATTTTTAAAAATAATTTTTTAAATTTTAAAAAATTTATTAAATGCTTACGAGTCATCCACGTATATGCCATGTTAAAAAAAATTAAAAAGAAAAAAAGATTAACGTTTCCATCTATTTTGTGGTGATTTGATTAAAAAATCAATTTAAAGACTAAAAAGGGCAAAAAATTAAATGAATAGCTCAAATAAATTTTTTTTATAAAATCAAAGGGTCAAATAAGTCATTATGCCAAAAATAAATAGTGGACGATTACATGACAATGCATAATATTGTATAAGCTTAATTATGCCAAAAATAAATTATCTATTAATAAGTTTGGACCCCATCTCCAATTATTAAAATTAGGGTTAAAAAAAGTAATGTTTGTTAACTATTGAACTTATATTATTTGTTAAATCATCTCAAAATGGATTAAAAAAAGTAATGTTTGTTAATTTTGTTGATGTTACCACGTATATACCACATTAACAGTTAATTATTTTTTTTTAAAATAAAAAAATTAACTAATTGTTGACATGATATCTACATGATGCCACATCAATAAAATTAACAAACATTAATTTTTTTTTATCCATTTCAAGTGATTTGACAAACAATCCAACCCAAATTTAAAAGTTAAAAAAGGATAAAATAAAATAAAATAAATGAGAAACATTAAAGTTGAAACACATTGCGGTAGCTACATGTTGTTCCTATAAATGTTATAATAATAATCATTAATGGCCAATAAATAAGTATCTAAAATTTTAATATCATTAAATTTGGTGCCTATAAATGTTATTTATCAACCATTACAATTTATAAAAATTATGAATAAATTATGTATAGATAATCATTCAACTATTTAATAAGTTTAGATTCGATCTTCAACTATTAAAATTAGAGTAAATTATATCGTTGATCAGTCTAAATAGGCATAATTTTGTTGGTGTTGTCATGCTATGTCACGTTAGTAATTAATTAATTTTTTAAAAATAAAAATAACTTTTTTATAATTTTATACTTTTTTTTAAAAAAATAATTTATATATATATATATATATATATTTTAAATTTTAAAAATTTTTAAAAATTGATTAATTAGTGAGATAACATCCATATTATGCACATCAACAAAGTTAATAAACATTTTAGATGAATTGAGAAAGAAATAAAAGTTGGTTATACTTTTTTAAAATTCATAAAGCGATATAACGTTTGTTGTGGCTACCAATATCTTCTAACATCCTATAAATGATATAATAATCATTAATGACCAACAAATAGGTCTTAAATTTGGTGCCTAAATTGACTGCTATAATAGTTAAAGTCAAGCCAAACCTCATTCATAGTAGAGTAATTTTATGTGTAATTTACGCTCTTTTTCTTTTTTTTTTTTTTTTTATGAATCATATATTCTATTTTATCAACAGTTTACTATTAATATTTCCATCATGCACAATCGTTTTACAATTGTTAATCTTTATAATTAATTAGGATAATTATTATCAATATTTTCTATTATATTTTTTTAGTTAATTACTAATCATAAAAATGAAATTCATTTCTTCAATTTTTTTTTTTTTTTTGCAATCCTAGAAATGTGTAATTTTTTAATTATTTGTTTATATATTAATCATTCACTAAGTATTTTACTCGTATAAAGCTTTTATGTTAGAATTATTTAACATGGTGATCAAATTATGAAATAAAAAATATTGATATTTTTAAATATGAAAATTATTCTATTTTTTTTTTTAAAAAAAAAGATGATTGGGAGTTGCCTTAACATAGTTACAATAGTTGTAATTTAAAGATGATAATGTTGTTAAAAGAGTAAAAAAAATTGTTTTCATTTATATGGATAGTTTATGCAATAATGACTCTAAATTTATCCCTAAATTATTAAATGTTTAATATCTTCTTCTAATAAATTATATTAAAAGAACGGCTTAGTTATGGCCTAACCTACTGTATTTAATTAAACTAACGGAATTTATTATTATATAATTAATTCATTTAAATTTACATAAATTAATAAAAAGATGTATATCAAATAAATGAAGTTTTAATGGGAACTATAGTAAAAAAAAGGAAGGGAAAGTGGTATTGAATCTCCCTCCTAAGGTGAACTAGAAATAGAAACGGTGGTACTAGCAGACGGTTGAATGGGACATGCATTAATATGGCAAGGCAGGTATAAAACTCTGGAGGAGAAGTCAACTTCATTGGTCATGGCAGTTAACGAATTCCACAACAGATTAGATTAGGCTCAAATAGGAAATATTATTAGGTTTAATTTTGGGAAAGGAATTGGTTTTATGCTAAACTTGGGGGTGGACATCCCATTCTTTGTTTCTTTTTTTCTTTTTTTTTTTTTTTTTTTTTTTGCTTCATCTGACATTGGTGCATTTTTGTTCTATACAAGGGTGTCAGAGCAACTGTACTGGAGTTTCATTGCTGCTTGGGATTAGGTGTACTTAACTGTTCTTCATTCTTTCTCAGCCCATCCTAAACAGTGATCAAACAAAGGGAAACCACAAAAGACAGTAAAAATAGTAATACATATATATGTATGTAATAGTATTGTCCAAATCGCATTTTATCTTAATATATATATTCATAGGCAGTTGCTTCCCTAGAATCTGTGGATCATTTGTTGTTTAGTTGCAGGGAGTGGTGGAGGTATATATTGGACCTTACCTGGGAGGTATATTATGAGGGCTTATTATCAGATGTTTATGTTGGGATTATTGTCTCTTTGTTCCTAGGATAATTTTTTTAAATAAAAAAAATTTTAAAACTAAGCAACTTAGCGCAGAAACTCAAGCGAAGAAATAACAAGAGTATGACGTTAGAACAAGGAACACAATAAGAACTAACATGTTGGCAGAAGGCACAGTGGATGTCATGAAAAACCTGGGAGATCCGAAGCTCGCCATTGCTGGAAGACCAGAACATGGGACTTCCTGCGACTGAAAACTCATACTAACGAATTTCAATGCCATTTTCTTTTCTTCCTTCTGATTTATATTTAGATTCTTTCTTACTCGGGAGTTTCCCTCTGTTTTTCCAAGGAAGAATGAACCCTATATATACTCTTACTTTTATCACATTGCCCCTAACTTTCCTTTAAATTACTGATTGCCCTTGTATGGTGGATTCAATTAATAACGGGTTAAATTGAATTTTATTTAAGATATAATGACTTCTTCAAAATTATTTTTAATTTTTAATTTTTTCAGTCATTAAATTTGTATTGTTTATCAAATCACTCCAAAATAAATAGAAATTTTAAGAAAAATGATTATATGAAACTGTGATTCCACGTCATCTCTATTTATTTCAATCAAAAATGCTGAAAATCAGGAGAAAAAAATCTTATTTGTCATCCTCCTATTGAAAAGGGATAGGGATGACCTGGAATTATAGTTTCATATAATTCATTCTCGAAAATTCAATGCTGTTAACTTTACTAACTTGACAATCCACGTATATGTCACACTAACAATTAATTATTTTTAACATGACAATCCACGTGTATCTTACGTCAGCAAAGTTAACAAACGTTAATTTTTCATCCATTTTGAATTGATTTGACAAAATTGTAAGTTTAAAGACTAAAAGAGGTGAAAATTTAAATAAAGAATTAAAATGACTTTTTTTTTTTTTATAAAATTGGAGGGCGAAATAAATTATTACATCTTCTTTTAATATCTAATTTGAGTAACTTACCAGCTTAATCAAGAATATTTTTAATGTTAATAACTATTGTATGGAATAATTGAAAATAGTGGTATTATGAAAGAATATGTATAATTTTTATACGTAAAAGATAAGTCGTATCAACCAGATTTTTAATAATCACTTTATACAAATTAAAATTGAAAAAATTGTTTTTAAATCCCTAAGTATTTGGTAAAAAAAATTTATTTGATTTCATATAAAAGAAATTATTTTCTCGAGAATTTAATATAATTAAGACGCATATCTATATTAGGGAAATCATTCAATTTCTATACCTTCTAACTATTTATAAAAACGGCCTTCCTTGACTGTCATGTCACGTGTGTTTCCTCACCGTCCTTTTCCTTTTTAATGGAAGATTAATGATAAATTTTCAGTTTTGATTCCTCTATCATAATCAAATTTATAATTTAATGTTTTTATTTTTATTTCACATAATAATTTAGATTTAAATTTTTACAATGATATTAATTACTTCAAATACTTATTATGTTTCAATATTCAGTTAAAATACACGTAAATTATTCTTAAAAACTTTTATCTATCACACACACAAAAAAAAAAAAAAAACTATCTTAATATGAGAAGTCAAATTATATAACAATAGTCAAATTTTAGTTTTAATCCCTATATTACCTTTAAAATTTAATCTATATACTTTAATCTTTTTTATAATTTACAATCTTAGCTTTTATAATTTAAGGCACTCCTCTCTCTCTCTCTCTCTCTCTCTCTCTTTTTTTACACTACAGCATAATGGTTAAATTTCAATTCTTATTCCTTTATTATTATTTTTTTAAAGATTATATAGCAATGGTCAATTTTTAGTTTTTGTCCCTTTATTACGTTCAAATTTGATATTTAATCTCCATAATTTAAATTTTGATATAATTTGATACCTTAACTTTTACAATGTTAATAGTTTGTCTAAATACTTATTCTAATTAAAAAGCTTATATTAATTTTAAGAATTGTCAACATTGTTAAATTCTTTGTTAAATTTAGGCTTTTTTACATATATAATATAAAAAATTTAAAAAATAGAAAATGAGATACCAACCGGATTAATTACGAAAATGGTATAGTTAGTGTGGTGGAGGGTGGTGCAGAGGCGGCACCACCCCAACAGTTCTGACACTAACAGGTTACTTAAAAAAATATTATTATATTGATTTTCGTTTCAAAATACAAGTTTAGTATATAGGTTGTGGGTCAAAATTTCGGTAGAAATACGAAAAAGGATTACTTGGGTGAAGCCTATCTAATAGGCGGCACTGATGGAGTGAAGCCCATCTGATAAGCGACACCACTGTCATACTACAATGCCAGAAGCTTATCAGGCAGAGAAGGAGATGGGACTTAAACAAAATAGAAATTTTAGGGGTTGGGGGACATGGGACTTGACACATCTGAAAAAAGATGTATTGGGGGTCCTTATAACCATGGTCCCCCATTGGGAATAAGAGTGGAAAATTTTAGAGTGAAAAACAAAGAAAGCATAATAGAAAAGAAAGAAGGTCAAAAAAAAAAAGAAAAAAAGATTAATAGAGAAAGTAGAAGAAAAAGGAAAGGAGAATATTATTTAATGTATAATATTAATGTGTTTTGGTAATTATTGCAACAACCTAGTTGAACTGATTTTTTTTTTTTTTAAATTGAAGATATCTAAATAGATTCTTTGATTAACGACAATAATCACATATAAAAAATAGTTAATGTGATGGTACTAAAATTGTTATTTGTTACTCACGAGTCTTCTTGTAAAAAGTGCAAAGTTATTTAGGTTATATTAACTCACGGTCCTCTAATTGGTAATTTAATATTGTCAGGGCTCGTACCGCGTATTGAGGGGGTTGTGTGAATAGTGTAGGTTATCTGTCGGATAAATGCCTCATCCTATACTTGGAGTTAGCCGGATTTAGATCAACGGCATTGATTCAGGCAATTGATTTGCGGTACGACTTAATATTCGCTTTGGTCGAGCGGTAGCGCCCGGAGACCCACATATTTCATTTGTTGTGTAGGGAGTGCACCATTACATTGGAGGATGTTACACCGTAACTTGAGCTCCCAACTGATGGGAGTGGGATTACGGGCGTAAGTACGATTTCTGAGCCGATTACCCTTTGCTATAACTTATTGGGACTCTCGTCTGGTGGTGTTGAGTCTAAATTTACGGGTTTGAGGTTTTCATGGATGAAGGCCGATTTTGAGCATTTACCGAGTACTGTGACTGAGCAGGAGGTGAGTGCGCCGCTTGAGCATACATTATGCACATGATAGAGGGTGTACTCATGTCGGATGTAAACAACAATAAAGTCCACTTGATGTACTTGCCCCTGCTAACTTATTTGCATAACGTCTGTTCGTATAGCTAGGGTTTGGCAATACTAACTATGTTGTATCGCAAGCTTTGTCGAATGATAAAGCCTTGTGCCGTGGACATATGAAGCTGCCTTATATTGTTGTAGTATTGGGCCTTTTACCAAATGCCTTTCCTGGCATCAGTTAGTCACTAAGCATATGTATTTCCACTCGTGAATAGGTGATAAAATTTAAGCATTATCACAATTATTTGACATTTTTTGTGTAAATTTGTTCTAACAAGTTCTTTTTTTTTTTTGTTGATGGAGTGGGAATCTGGGTATCTGGAGGTCATACATGGTTCCGATATAGCGTCAGATGATTAAGACACATGTCAGGAAGAAGGTAAGTTATTCGTGACATGTGATTACTTGATTTATCTTTTTTGACCCGTGCTACAATAACCATGTTATTAATTGTGTAGTTCATCTAGATGCCCTATTCCTTCCCGGACATTGCGACTGTTATTCCCGTATTTGCTCTCATCCACTCACACCTACGATGCATTAACGCACCCATTATCAATTTTCAGACAGTGGAGTGGTATCACAGGGATCGAGTAATGCGACAGTTCAGGTGCATATAGTACATCCCAGCACTGCTAGTAAGATTAGGGAAGATTCACAGAATTAATAAGAGGGGGAAACAAAGATTGAACTGGGCGGTAGTGCATCAACAATATATTGCAGTGTGGAATAATCGAGTGAGGCAGAAATCTCGAATAAAACTTTCTTTCGATTTGGAGCCCTCATTAGAGTATATACAATAGTACTTTAGGATGGGGAAACTGTATTTATTTGGTAAGCAATCGATGTTAGTCCCCTCGCACATGTCACGACTTGGGCAACATTCGCTTCTCATCCCACAC
The DNA here is from genome assembly GCA_025698465.1 of Gossypium longicalyx. Classification (NCBI taxonomy): domain Eukaryota; kingdom Viridiplantae; phylum Streptophyta; class Magnoliopsida; order Malvales; family Malvaceae; genus Gossypium; species Gossypium longicalyx. The sequence continues at coordinate 66,881,563 of CM047004.1, read as the reverse complement.
CCGCCTCCTGCACCCAAACCCGAGCCTAAAATTGAGCAGATGCCTAAGTTTGGGGGTAGTTCTTATCATCTAGACTTAGGGGTCGATAATTATTTCTCGGGCTTGTTAGGCTACTGGTATCATTCAAAATTTCTCGAATCCAGTTCTGATCATCCAGATCTGAGGTCATCGATGACATTTGATATCTTCAGCCTATTACCATCGCAGTACTTCACTCCTCTCGACCCATTACCATTGCAGTACTCCACTCCTCCCGGGAAAATGTTTAGGGTATACAATTTTTCTACAGTACCCTTACAATTGATTTCCAATGGTTTTCCCCTGGATTGCTTGTGAATCTACTTAAACTGCTCACAGTGAAACCAATATCTAATTTAGTACAGCTCATAATGCACATTAAACTACCATGACCCTTGTATATTCTACTTGGTCAACACTTTCACCTTTATTTTTTGATAGATGTTGGCTCGTATTTATTGGAGTTCTGGCTATACCAGAATCATCCTTGTTAAATTTCCCAAGAATGTTGTCCACATAATGTGACTGAGTCAATATGAGACCCTTAGATGACCTCTTGATTTGAATGCCCAAAATCATATCAGCTAGTCCCATATCTTTCATGTCAAATCTTGAATTTAACATGTCTTTGATACGTTTTACCATTTTATTGTTACTTCTAATGATGAGTATGTTATCAACATATAAGCATATGATTATATATCCAATGTCGATAGTTTTGACATACACACATTTGTCACACTCATTAATATTAAAGCCATTTATCATCATGACATTATTGAACTTTCCATGCCATTGCTTTGGTGCTTGCTTAAGTCTATACAAAGATTTCACTAATTTACAAATTTTCCTTTCTTGTCCTTAAACTACATGACCTTCAGGTTGTTCCATACAAATTTCATCATCAAGATCTCCATTTAGGAAAGTTGTTTTAACATCCATTTGATGTACTTCTAGATTTCACAAGGTGACAATTGCAAGTATCATCCTTATAGAAGTTATTCTGGATACTAGAAAAAAATATCAAAGTAGACAATACCTTCATTTTGTTTATAACCTTTTATAACCAATATAGCCTTATACTTATCAATTGTTCCATCTGCTTTCATTTTTCATTTGAAAATTCACTTAGAATTTAATGGTTTAACTCCCAGAAGAAAATCCACTAATTCTTATGTATGATTTTGCATGGTGGAGTCAATTTCACTTTTAATAGCATCTTCTCATAAAGTTTTTTTTGGATGACCGTATAACATCATTATACATTTAATGTTTGGCCTCTAGTATAAAGGTTGTTTACTCCTTCTTGGCTCTATCTCAATTTCAACCTCTTATTGAACGTCTTGACTATTTTCATCTATAGTCTCTGAAGTTCGTTTCGTTGAACTTGAATCAACTTCCCTAATTTTATAAGGGAAGATATTTTCAAGGAATGAGACATTCTTTGATTTCAATATTGTATTCTTGTGAATATCAAGATTCTTTGATTCATACACAAGAGACCGATATGCATTGCTATGATCTCTATAGCCAATGAAAATATAATCCACCGTTTTAGGATCTATTTTCATTTGCTTTGGTAACGGAGCCATTACCTTTGAAAAACACCCCATACTTTTAGGTAGTTGTAGGAAGGTTTTCTACCTTTCCATAACCCATATGGTGTCTTGTCCCTTTTCTTGCTGAGAACCTTATTTAAAAGGAAATTAGCTGATATAATATCTTCCCCCCACATGTTCTGTGATAATCTAGAGCTTCCTAGCAATGTGTTCATCATTTCTTTTATAATCTGATTTTTTCGCTAGGCTACTCTATTTGATTTAGGAGAGTTTGATGGTGTCACTTCATGAATAATACTATGTTGTACACAATATTCAGCAAATGGTTCAACATATTCACCACCACGATCACTTCTTACCATCTTAATCTTTTTATTAAGTTGGATTTTAACTTCCTATTTATAGAGAATAAATTTCTCTATAGCTTCGTCTTTGCTCTTAAGAAAATATACGTAGCAATATTTTGTGCTATCATCAATGAAGGTAATAAAATATTTATTCCCTCCTCTAGTTTGAACAAAATTTAAGTCACAAACATCACTATGTATTAGATCAAGTGGTTGTCTACTTATTTCAACAGTTTGAAATGAAGACCTTGTTAATTTTGCCTTAACAAAGTTTCACATTTATGATTATAATTAATCTGAAATGAAAGAATGTGCTTTAAATTAATTAATCTACTTAAAGCATCATAATTAACATGTCCGAGCCTACCATGCTATAATGATTCGATAGTTAGGAGTGTCAAAAAGTGCATTCCTGGGACTCTGTTCCCTTAAATCGAACTCGTAAATATTTATTAAAAATATTTAAAAAGTTATGTCGCAACCATTTTTTTGGAAAACGGGAATCGACTTAGATTTTGAAAATGAAAATGAATAGAGGAGTCGCCACCAATCCTTTTTGATGAGGTGTGATCGGGTCACCTTTGAATTAACCATTTTAATAAAAGTTAGGGTTTACTAAAATGATAATTTTGGTCTACGAAGAATCAGAAAACGAGTTCGGGAGTCGGTTACGCATGAGGAAGGATGAGCACCCTCGATATGCCCAAAATTGGTACCTAGTTGATTAATTAATGTCTTGAGATCGAAGATTGAAAACTTTGAAAGACTCTTGAAATACGATCCTTCTTTGTGTTAATGCTGATTTGAAAATGATCGAATAAATTAAGACGGATGTTAAGGATTCTCTCATCTCGAAGTAATAAAATATCATGCCCAGTAAGTTAGGACACAACATCTCGAACTTTGAGACTGAGCTTGCCTCTTATTTGAAATTAATGTATTTTAACCTCTTTTAAAAGGATATTCGGTTGTTTAGTATAAATGAGAAAAATCGAAACCCAGTAAGTTAGGGCACGATATCTCGAATTTCCAAATGCCGAATATTGCCTTTGTTAACAAAAAATCTTATTTCGAGGTATCAAAATGTCATACCCGGTAAGTTAGGGCACCACACCTCATATCTCCGAAAATAAGCATTTTTAATACTCGTATTGCGATCTTTAAAAGAATATTTCGTTATTTAGGTTAAATGAGAAAAATCAAAACCCAGTAAGTTAGGGCACGATTGTCTCGAATTACTAAATACGGAATATTTACTTTTATGAGAGAACTATTAACATTTTGAGTAAAAAAAACGTGATTTATAGTAAAACGCAAAGGCAAATTATAATATTAATATGAATAATAACATAATGATAGGTGCGATAGTGTCAAAAGCGATGATATGGGCAATTATAAAATATGAAGTAATAGCAAGGCTAGTAATATGCAAATATAAACAAATACATAAGGAAAATGAAATGATCGAACACATAAAAATAAATAAAACATGGCAAAATAAAAAATGATAATGATAACGATAACGATAATAATAATAGTAGTATGAAACGATAATAACACATGGTATTAAACATGATAACAATAATGTAAATATAAAATAGCGAGGAACATATATATGCACAACTAGATTAAAAATATATATAATATTAATTGAAAACAGTAATAATAAAAATAATTAATGGTAACGGTATATAAATATATGCATTATTAAAATATATACGTAATAAAAAGTATACGTAGTATTAAAATATATACATAATATATACGTACTAGAAATAATAATATTGAAACTTCAAAATATTACATAAAAATATACACATATATATATGTATAATAATGATATTGGAAGTATGTACAAAAGCAAAGATAGTATAATGAAAAGTGGAAAATAATGATAATAATATATGAATAAAGAAAAAGAAACATATATACATATATATCAAGAACATATTTATAATAATAGTATTGAGTATTAAAAGTATGTATAAAAATATATACAATGTAGTATTGAAAGTATTTACATAATATATACATATTAGGAATAATACTAATGTTGAAAAAGTCAATTAATAATACTACCTAAATATACATGTTGAAGATATATACTTATATGATAAAACATACACTAACATAAATAACAAATATAATAGGTATAAAAACAAATATGTATATAGTATAGTATTTAAATGTGCATACATAAAATACATATATTAGGAATAATAATGATATTAAAAAACAACTATAAATATATAAAACATACATGTAAGTATTAACCAAAGCTAAAAACATTTAAATAATAGTAAAATATGTTAATAATAATAATACGAGAATAGTAAATAGAATAATGAATAATATGTATAATAACAAAGGTAAAAATAATATAAAAACCTCGTTAAATCTAAAAAAGGGACTAAATTCGAAACAAGTATGAAGTTTTAGGGCCGATTTTAAAATAAATATAAAAGAGGGGACCCATTTGAATGTGCGCGCGACCGCGGAGGGCCAAAAGGGCAATTTACCCAAACCTTTAAAACGACGTCGCTGGAGGGAGGACCAAATCGCAAAACGTGATGAATTTTGGGGCCAATTTGAAAGAAATAAAAAAGCTGATTGCAAAACATATAAAAAGCAGAGGGACCCCGCGTGCAATTAGACCGTACTACGAAAACACGCGGATCCTTTCCCAGGCGGGTCGGGCCGACCCGTTTTACACCAAAACGACGCCTTTTTGGGTGCTGAGTGTGTCTGCCCAAAACGACGTCGTACCAGGGGCCTTTAAAAGTCAAAAATTTTTGTGAAATTTCATTTCTGTTGAGTTTGAGAAAAAAAAAAGAGAGAGGGGGGTTTTCTCTCTGGAGAAACCCGAACCAGGCCAGGGGATCCGGCCGTCGCCTCACCGTGGCTCCACCGTGCACCGCCGTCGCCGGCCACTATACACGGTGGCCGGAGTTTCTAAAAGGTAATTTTTATTATTTTTTTCTTTTCTATATTTTCGTGTGACTATGTATATGCTGTTTTTAAATAAAAAATATGAAAAAAAGAAAGAAAAAAAAGGATAATAGATATACGTATATTCGGAAGGAAAAGAAAAAAAATAAACAAAAAGGTGAGACCTTTGCACGATAGACCTCTCTGTTTGCTTGCTATATTTTCTTGAATCTATTTATTTTCTTTGCATTCGAAAAAGAGAAGAAAAAAAGAAGAGCCTTTCTCTTTTACATCGCATGTTTTTGTTTATATATTCGTTTTACACTGCTTTTTTTCTTGCTTTCTGTCTATTCTTATTAATGCTTGCAGGTATTAGTGGCGGTGGATTTGATGAGGGCGGTGCTGCAGGCGGCGTCAGAGGCAAGTGGGGGCAAAAGGGGGAGTTGACCGAACGGCTAGGGTTTTTTTTCTGATTTTTTATTGGGCTAGGGTTCCTTTAGGCTTGGGGTATTTGATTTGGGTAGGTAGTTTTTGGTTTCTGTTTTGGGTTTGTTGGGTTTAGCCCGGGCCCGCAAATTGGGCTTGTACAAGTTAGTTGTGCAGTTAATTAGATTTTGGTTAAGTGATTTTGCATAAATTAAGAAGCTCAGTGTGAGCCCCTTTATAATAAACCAATTTAATATTCAATCATAAACATTATGAATAACAATCAATTTCACATATCAGTCAATTCAATACTGTAATTCAGGTTTGCTACTTAAGCAAGAGAATATCAACATTCAATCATAATCAATCGAACAAATTCAGTTATCAAATTATTATACATTTCATAATAACCATATGCACATTTATCAGTTCAACTGTCTCAATATGTACTTTTCATGAGTATGCTCAATGTGTCATGCAATGATTGTTTAACATTTCGTTTAACAATCGATAATCCTACCCTCAAGCATTAAATCACACCAAAATAGGGAGTTCCCCAAAACCCCTCCTCCAAACACATCAAATGTGGACTTAATACAATAAACATTTCTTTGGTGTAGATAAAAGTTTCCGTTTAGCTGAGGATCCACAACCGCTCGCAATTAAAAGATGTAAAAGGGATTGTGGATGCCCAATAACAATAATATTACAGTTGGAATCTACCGTTTTATTGGTAGATAGTAAGACCATTGTAGTTGGAATCTGTTGAGGCTGTAAGTACACAACAAACATTCTTTAACTACAGAGTCACAACCGCTCGTAGATAATAGTTGTTAGAGAGATCGTGCAGTACAGTAGGATTGCAGTTGGAATATGTTGTTCTTTGGGTACATAGTTAATCATTCGTTCATGCAGTCAATCCGAGCTGTCATTCTTCCTCCTTTCATATTGTCCCCCCATACATATGCAATGCAATCATTCTTTAATACATTCATTCATTGAATCATTAATACTTTCAAAATTCTATTTCATTGCATAATAACGACCTTCACGGATATATCCATCAATAAATAGTTCAACCATTTAGGCATACGAGACTTTCATTCAACATTTATAACATTGATAAATATAAAATCATTCTTGGATCAAGCAGTCAATCAAAAACAATTATGATCATAAATTCATTTATTCATATATTCAATCATTCTAATCCTAGTTCAGAACCTAATTGCATAATCTAGTTCTCTAAATGCCATTAAAAACCTATTTAGGGACTAATTTGCATAAAATAATAAAAGATAAGACAAAACTAAAAATTTTAAGCTTCAGGGGCCACACGGCTATGTGACTAGCCCGTGTGTAAAACCCTAGGCCGTGTGCGATACATAGGGGTGAAGGTGTATGAGGTACACGGTTATATGTGCGAAGCGTAAGGATAAAGGTGCAATAGTCTTAATGTCATATGTCCAGGCCATGTGCAAGGCTCCAAGCCATGTGAAAAACGTGGATGCAAGGGAAAACAAGGTAACATGGCTGTGTAAGGGACCGTGTAACCCACACAAAGGACCGTGTAACCCACACAGGCGGGCCACATGCCCGTATGGTAGACCATGTATACCTAGGCATTTTCGAATTTTGACTCAATTTTTCATAAAAAGACACACACTTGACTCTTTCGAGGTATCGGGCGACTACCCTACACTCAAGCTCGATCCAATCACCTACAAGGGTCTTTCAATTGATAAAATACAAGAATTATTTGTGGATGTTTTCGGCAAAAATATTAATGATTTATAATCAGATTGAAAGATTTATCAAAACTCAATATCTTCTAGAATTGAAAGGTCCTAATTAACAGGGAGCGAGGTACTTCCTATATTGATAGAAACTCAATGATTTAACGACTCGAAATTCAACAATTTAGAGAAGAACAATTGATAAGGACTTAATTGCAAAGATTCAAGAATTTCAAAGAAAGTTTCTAATAGCAAGGGATTGAGAATAAGATTGAAATAGAGAGTTTTTTTCTACTTTTGAGAGAAAACTAGGTTATAAATAGAGAGAGTTAGGGATTCAATTTGATAAAATAACAAATAAGGAATTTTAGTAGAATTAGGAAAGGACTTAAAGATTTTTGAGGACTAATGGGAAAATAGCCCATTTGTCTAAAAATCATCAAAAATAAGATAAACTAATGTGTATAGAACTTTGATAGTGAAGGGAAATTTAGGAAAGCCTTAACCATTGGGCTAGTGCCCACATTTATTTTCAAAACACACAATTAAATACATAAACCATATTATCGAGGTTCTAAATGTGCATAAAAATTAAAAATAAAATCAAGTTTATAAGACTTGAATCTAAGTTCTTAAAACTTCCTACTAGGCTTCTAACCAACAATGCTATGTTTTAATTCTTAAGAATTCTAACCCCTAATTTTTTGGAATGTTACAATCCCATCTTTAGAAATGTATAAAATTTAAAATTGTTTTATCAATATTTTACAATTGTTTTAAAAATAAAATCTATTTTTGTTCAAAAATAATTAAAATGATAGAAACATTAAAAAATTATAATTCTAGAACTGTTTAATAAGATAATTTTAGTTTTAATAAATTTTATAAAATATATGTAGGGATAAAAAAAAAAAACTAATGTGTGTATATGTATATACAAAGACAAAGTTAAATATCCTTCAATTGTGCAAACAAAATGTGTTTCACCCCCATCAAAGCAGCCCATCCATCATGCTTTTTTCATGCTCACTACACTTCCTCACCTTTCACGTTAACACAATTTCATACACATTGTGCTCGTGTTCAGATTTTTTACGTATTTATAACTTGCTGATTTTATAGAGGCAATGTTGCTTATTCCGATGCTTAGTGGAGTTTTTGGGGTTTGAGAATATATATCAGAAATGATGTGTAAAATTTAAGTAATTTTATATCTTTTCGAAATTTTTTATACGACTAATAATTAATAATTGAACAATTTAACTGTTATATTTCATGCTCTATTCATATAGATCAAACATGTTAAATCTGTTGTAAATTAAAAATTTATAACTGTTCGTTTTATATTAAAAAAAAACTTTCGACCATTAAATATATAATAATATAGATAATATTTTAGTGGCTTATTACTATTTTTTGCCCCTATACTATAGTAAAATTCTCACTTTGACCCTTTTACTATTTTTCAGTCACTTTACTTCCCTCAACTTTCATTTCGTCACTCAATTTAGCTTTTTTAATAGTTGTCGTTAAAAAAATAAACCAACCAATGACACGCGGCCACATGTAAAAAAAAATAAAAGTTCAAAATTAAAAAATATTATTAAAATAAGAAAATCATAAAAATCCCAAAAAGAATATGAAAACTTAGAAATTTAAAAAAATTAAAAAATCATTAAAATTTAAAAAAACCCAAAAACTACAAAAAAAATCTTAATTTATTTCGAATTCACTTAAATTTTTTAAAAATATATAAAAAAACTAAAACTAATTAAAATTCCAAAAAAATAATAATTTAAAAAACCCAAAAAAACTTAAAAATTAAAAAAAAAACTAATCTGTTTAAAATTCACTTAAAATTTTAAAAACTAAAAAAATCATTAAATTTCCCAAAAAAATCATAAAAATCTATATAAAAATGCCCAAAAATCTATAAAATAAAAAAATAAAACTTAATCTATTTTTGAAAATTATTTAAAAAATTAACTTATAAGTATGCAAGACTTCAAAAAAATTTAAAAATTCATAAAATTTAAAAATTAATTATTTGGAATTTTATGATTTTTAGAAAATTTTATGATATTTTTACTTAAAAAATCAAATTTCTTTAAAAATATAAAAAAACACATAAAAATGCAATAAAAAACCATAAAATTTCCCAAAATATATTCCATGAAATCATTTAAAATTTTAATAAAATTCTAAAAATTTCTGAAAACTTAAAATTAAAAAAATGCAATTCTTTTTTTTAAATTTTATGAAAATTTTTGGACGCTTCGTATACTTATAAATTTTTTAAAAAAAATACTTTTATGATATTTTTTTGGATTTTTAATGATTTCTAATTTTCAAGTAAATCTTTTAATTTTTTACACATGGTAGCATGTCATTGGTTGGTTTATTTTTTCAACGAAAACTTTTAAAAGGGTTAAATTGAGTGACAGAATTAAAATAGAGGGGCAAACTAACCAAAAAAAATAGTAAAATGGCCCAAGTGAGAATTTCACTATAATATAGGGGGAAATGGTATTAAGCCTATTTTAAATTAATATGATAGAGATATCGGATTGATTAAAAAATTTACATGCACGACAAGTACAAATATCTTAATTAATTCAACAGTTAAGTTATTAAAATATTAATCATATAAGAAATTACGAAAGGGTGTAAAACTACTTAAACTTTACACAAGTGTAATTGGATGCTTATGTGTAAATGTATATATATATATATATATATATATGCTAGTTTCCATTTTACGCGTGTTGCATGTGATTTTACATTTTTAGTTTTTAAATTTTATTAAATAATATTTTTTATAATTTTTGAAAAAATTTATTTACTAATTAAATGAGAATTTATCTAATTTATAATAAAAGTTGATTAATTTTGAAAAATAATTGAAAGAATAAAATAACGCCTTAAAAGTGATGAAAATATATAATAAAAAAAAGTAGAAAATATCTAATGGTAAAATATTAAGTAATTAAATCAAATAACTTGTTATTCGAATATGAGTCCAAATTTCATTTACAAATAACTATTACTTTAATACTTCATTTCTTTTGATATAATATCTCACAACATAAAGATAAACAACATTCACAATTATGTAAATATTATTAAAATCAAATAATAATAATAAAACTATTGAATATCAAATAATAATAAGTAAACATCTCAAATAATAATGAAATTTGTATCTTTTTTTTTTAGAAACAAAACCTATTAAATAATGTTAAAATATGATTCTTTTAGTAATTTTTTAAATACTATTTTAAATGAAAATGTCTTGCTAAGGCATATATTTATAGTGTTAAATATTAGTTTTAATTGGTATATAACTGTGACACTAATTATGTCACATCTCAAAAATGGGGTTAGAAGAATTGAGTTTATAGTTTATTGATTGACTGGATTTAAGCCTGAATACACATTATTGTTAAAGTGTTTTAATGCATGTTTTAGTGGAACTAAGCATGATTTGTATGATCTATGTATGATATACAATATGTTAGAATAGGAAAAATTGACATGAAAACACGAAATAGTATGTATAGGTGTCAATATGCCATATGTAGGTTGGGCATGTTTTGTTATCCTTACAATTAAGTCCTGATTTTTATGCTATACAATTGAAGTCCCTAAATGCTATGAAATGACTTGAAAATTTGTATGATTAAATCTTATTTGGATAATTCCATTATTTTACTCTTGAGTTTACAAAAAGGTTTTACTAAAATATTTTACTAAAATTATTATTTAGTCTTTAGACTTTAGACTTTACTTTAAAAATTAAATGAATTTTACTTATCAGTTCTAGAATCTTCTTTCAATTATTGCCCTTATTAAATTGTTTTATATTGTACATATGATTTAATTGTTGAATTACAAATTTTACTTATATCGTATATTAAATAATAAATGAATATTAGGCTTGATTATTTCCGTGTATCTAAGTTATTTTATTAGAGTTTATTAAGGGTGAAATGAATTAAAATATTAATATTGAGACTCGACTATGAGTATTAATTGTTATATATAAACTAAAATGGAATGTGTTAAGAACTATAAGTTAAATAAGTTAATAAAAAATTGAATAAATGTGTAAGTTAATAAAGAATATGTAAGTTTATCCCAAATTAAATATATAAAACTAAGAAATAAGATTAAATAGAAAGTAGGTTTTAGGTTTATTGGTTAAATGTTAGCTTTCCTTCTTACAGAGCTAAGGTTCAAACCTTACTCTTTCCATTTCTTTTCCCTTTAATTTTTAGCAACCTAAGATAAAAACCACACTAAAATAAATATTGCTAGGGGTAAAAATTAAACAAGAAATAGGTTAAAGCTAAATGGTTAGCATTTTAAAATCTTTTTTGGAGGTCCTAGGTTCAAGTCTCCCCTTCCCTTTTAATTTTGATATTTCACCAAAAACGCCCCAAAAACATATCAATCTAATTAGGCGTAAAAAATAAATAAGAAATAGAGATAGCCCAATTGTTAAAGCATTAGTTTCCCCCTTGTGAACTAAAGTTTAAGCCCCCATCTTTTTTCATTTTAATTTCAAATCTCGGCAAAATCTTGAGAAAATTACAAGTGGCGCCCTTATGGTTTACAAGCTTCTTTCCTAATTAGAATTTACAACTTGCTCCTTCCTCAAAATTCCAATAGAATTAGAATTTCACCATATTTTTATCTTCTTTTCCTAATTAGATTTTCATATTATCCCTTTTCAAATCCTAATAGAATTTGCTTTCCATCTTTCTATTTATTCTCTTTTTATTTTCTTCCATTTTCTTTACACCATATTTTCATCCTAAATGTTGAACACTTTGCTACCCTGAATCAAATCATTCCCTGTTCAATCATTTTCTATCGGAGTTTAGATTTGTCATTAATAAACATTCATTATCTTTGTCAAGAATCAGCAAGTACATCTCGTTTCTGATGTTTAGATCCTGAATTTTCGTAGAATTTCTATCTAACATTCATCTTTCAATTCAATTACTCAATCTTTTTCGATTCTTGCTGAATCCTTCAACAATCTTGATGAATTTTGAAATCAATCGTTAACTTGTGTATAAATGTCGTTTAAAGGACCTGTTTTAGGTGTGTCAAATCAGATTTGATTGCAAGGGACATCATTCGAGCTTTCGGTGAAAGGTGTATATTCTTTTACAAGTGAATCGAGGCAAACCGAGTCTAGGAATAGGACCACACGACCATATGCCTAGCAAACCCTAGGCTAGTTCGTGAACCACAAGGCAAGACCCTTCCACAGGGCAAGGCCACACATCATGTGACCTCTGTTTTATAGTTTTACCCATAAATTTATGTTATTTGTAGTTGAGTCATTAAACATTCTCGGAACTATTTTTAGTGTTTTATTTTACTCAATTGAGTCTTGACAAGGTGAATAATATTAGAATCCATGACCTAATTGATTTAATTATTATATATATGCATGATATGTGAATAATATATGTCCGTTGCATCTTTATTTTTTATTGTACTTTCAACATGCCTCACGATATTGTCAAGTCATATCCATGAAAAGCACATGTTTTGCTACTATACTGATTAGTTAAAAGCATATATATTTTTGTCATATTGATCTATATAAGCATTTTATTCGTTACCATTTTGATCTTTCATAAGCATGCCATATTGCACTGCATGGGGTGGGACGCTTTGAAAGGAGAAAGTTTTGACAAATTAATAATCTGCAACTCTGGTGGTTCATCCACAAATTATTTGGTAGCTTTTATATGCAAATATGTTGTGCATTCACAACCATCTGGCAGCGTATTGACCTGCAACATTGGTGGTTCATCCACCCATTTTTTGGCAGCTTTTATTTGCAATTATGTTGTGTATCCACAACCATCTGGCAACATATTAATCTGCAACACTGGTGGTTCATCCACCCACATTCTGGCCGCTCTCATCTGCAATTATGTTGTGCACTCACAACCATTTGCCAACGTATTAACCTGTAACTTTTGTGGCTTATCCATAACCAAGTGTGTAGGGATGGACGAGTTTTAGGGAACTTTTACTATAGTGTGCAGCAATGGGGTAAGATCTTTTCTGTTAAACCGAAACATGTATTGCATTCATAAAGAATGTGCATACAATTCTGAGATGATACATATACATATATATTGTTGAGTTGATATGATATACCGATATTCTAAAACTACTATTGTGGGTTATTCTATGTGATGTGATTTTGCATGCTAATCGATTGCACAGATTTTTTTATGATGGAACCCACATTAAGCTTCATAGCTCACTCCCCTTTTATTTCCATTTTTATAGATAACCTACTAGGTCCGAACGTGGACACAACATCCAGAGGGTCTCAGCTTGGTTTTAATTTATTAAAATATTTTAGATTTATTATTCGATATTTTTACATTTTAGAGATTGTACCGTTTTATTTTGGGACTATGGCATTAGATTTATTTTTATTTTTATAGCCTACATGACTTTTAATTTGATATTAGGATATCGAAATATGAATTTTATTTATTTTTGCATGAAATATAATTTTTATTTAAATTAAATTAATTATCACTTTTCCGGTGCTAGGTAATAATTAAATCTTGAATAATAAATAAATTAGAAAATAACTAAGTTTTCAAAAGGTAGAACACCATTATAAGAAAAATCGGTTTTTGTTAACCCATGAGTTGTTTTTTTCTAAAAATAGAATAAGTTTTCTTCTAAAATAAAAAAAAAGTTTTATTATGATCGTTATAAAAACTCTAATAACTTACTGATCATTTTGATGACTAATGTAATATTCTGAATTCAGGCCTAACATCTAGGCCGGGTTAGAAAGGTTACAAATTAAGTGATAATTATTATTACATTAATAATGAAAACATTATAAATAAATAATAAATTTATACATTATAGATTAAATTACCAATATTATCTTTTTTATATATATAATGTTATTTTGAAGCAATTATTTTTTATTAATTGTAAAAGATTGATTTTAATATTATTAATTATTATCATATTTAAAATAAAATCATATTTATATATAAACGTTTTTTTTATTTAATTAAAGAACTTTGAATTTTATTATTTTAATATATCCAATTATATTTCATCATTTTATAAATTAATAATATAGTATGTTATTTTTAGGTAGAAATTTTTAAAAATATGATTACATTAATTAATTTCACATGGATATATTATTATATTAATTAATATTTAATTAAAAAAACTTATATTATTATCACATAAAAATACTAATAAGTTATTATGGTAATGAAAATTAACAACATAACAATATTTTATATTTACATAATCACAATTAAAGTTATTTTTTGTGTGTGTATAATGTACAAAATCAGAATTATAAAATTGTAGGATGACCTAAAATGAAGAAGAAAGATAGAAGATTTGAATTGGTAATTAAAACCAAAATTAGGGGTAATGTGATAAAAGATGGGTTAGTTTAATAAAAACAAGATTTCCCGGTTGTAGAGAAAATTGAAAGGCAGACGAAAGCAAAGAGAAATTCCCAAATAAGAAGAAACCAAAACAGAAATTGAAAGAAAATAAAGAAAGAATGGCGTTGAAATTGAATCACTTCCCACAAAAACTCCCATGTTTTGCTCTTCCGGCAATGGCTACCTTCTCATCTCCCAAGTTTTTCATGGCCTCCACTCTCCCTTCTGCCTCCAAGTTAGTGCTGCTTCTTCCTTTTTCAATATCCCCTTCATCTTCTTTATCTTTCTTCCTTTTTCATCATTTTCTTTCTACTTCATATTAATATATATATAGAGAGAGAGAGAGAAAGAAATATGTTGAAAAATGTGTTTGAGCTTAGGTTCTTGGCTGGAATTTTCTATTTAAAAAAAAAAAAAACAGTTCACTCACAGTTTGTGTTGGGGGTGGATATTTATTTGTATCAAATCATAAAGTAAACATTTAAAGATTAAAATGTGCTTTAAACAAAGTTTATAAATTTGGATCGGTGGTTAAATTGATTAAGCCATTGATTCGAAAAATTGGATTAAATAAAACATAAAAAAATTAATAATTGCAGTTATTAGCTTGGTTCAAACAATTATGATCTTAAGTCTTTATAAGTCATACATTTAAAATTTAGTCTTCCTACTTTTATTTTAAAAAATTTAATCTCTCTACTCTTTGGATTTAAAAATTAATTTTAAATTATATATAACCACATAACATTTTAATTGAAAAGTTAACAATATTAACTATTTGAACTAATTAATAACATTATAAAAATATAAAACTAAATTATATTAGAAATTAAAGTAAAACGATTAAATATCTAATTTAAGCATATTAGAAGGACCAATTATTGAAAATTAACCATTTTTATATAATAATAATAATAAAAGAAACTTGGTGTGTGCCACGTGTCAGCATGAGTTTTATATATAGGTATATAGATATAGATTTAAATTTTTAGCATATTTTAAGAACTAAAACTGAAATTATACCATAATTTTAAAAAAAAAAAAAAAAAAAAAGGAAAAAAAAGAGAGCTTTGTTTGTCTTCTGGACAGGTGTGAATGATTTAGATACAACGTATAGATTAGTAGGAGATTTTTTGGGTACATATAGTTAGAAAAATAATTAAAAACTTTGAATTTGATAATTTTTCTAAATTTAATTTTTGAATTTTTTATTGTTTAAATTAGTATTCTATTAAATAATTTAGTTTTTTTTTCTTTTTTAACTGTTAACATAACATTTTGAGATTGTTATATATTATCTTTTATTTTTATTTTAAAGAAATTGAAAAAAATGTTAGAGAATTACAACAAAATTATAAGAATTTTAAGAATTTAAATTTTTTAAAACACAAAACAGTCATAAATTGACTTTCTAAACTCGAAATTAAGTGATTTAATGTGTGTTTCGAAATTAATAGATAGATCTTCAAACACTATAAAGATAACTCAACCAGAAAAGACTTGGATTACATCCAAAAACTTGTTGCAAGTTAACTGATTTTTTAAATTTGAAAATTGACATTTTTATTGAATGAAATTTAATAAAATTCCACATTATCCGTTCATGTATTAAATTTTAAACTATAATAATTTTTCAAAAAAGTTTTTCTTAGAGACCAGTGAGAATGTCTCTTTATAATCAGTATCATCTTTTTTTAGTATAACCTTTAACAACAAATCTAATTTTATATCATTCGATATTTGCATCCAACTCATTTTGAATCTTTTCACAATATCTCATACTTTATTTTGTTCTATAGATTCATCTCAACTTTCATGATATTTAACCATTTGTCAAACTATCACTATTTATGACTTGTGAAAATGAAAATAGATCTTTATTGATTCCAAAAAAAAAAATATTTAAAATATTAAAATTTTATAAATTTTATTTAAAAATAGTAAAAATAATTATTATTAAAATTTTAAAAATAAAAATAAAAATCACAAATATCTTAATGAATTATAAAAAAAATTACTAAAAATACACATCAACAATAAACATAAAAAAATATATATGTCCACATTCATTTGAACTTGGACTACCATTTGTCTAGATTAATTATGAATGCGGTTTTAAATACTAAAAAATGTAAACAAAAATTAAAAAGATGAAAATTTATTAAAATTTATAAAAATGTTTAATATTTATTAAAAGATTTATAAAATTATAAAATCCATAAAAAAAATATCATCTGATTTTGCATACACATTAAAGATTTTAATAATTTCTTCTAGCATCTTTATAATTTTTTTTAAAAATTTAATATTTACTTGTATTTTTCTTCGTATCATATTTTCGTTACAATCTATATACTTATATATAAAAGTAATGTTCATCATTGTTCCCATCTGCCACGTGTCCTTCTTGGCTTCTCTTTTCTTTTCCTTTTTTTATATTTTAGAGAAATAATTAAATTTTAGTTTTCGATTTAATCTCTACTCTTTAATTTATAACATTATTTTGTCCCTATATTTTTATAAATTTATTAATTAGTTCAAATAGTTATTATTACTAATTTTATTAAAATATTATGTTGTTATATATAATTTGAGTGTCCTAAAAATCTTACAAAACTCACACATGATTTTCCATAAATCAAACTAAAATTTTGCCCCTAAACTATACTGAAACTTGAAATTTAATTTATATATTTTATTTTTTTACATAAATTGGCCCCTCTACTTTTATAATATTATTAATAAGTATAAACAGTTAATATTGTTAAATATTTCAACCAAAATACTATGTCAAAACACCATTTTCAATAAAAATTATTTTATCATGACAAGTTTGAATGAATATTTTTAAGAAAAATTTTAATAAATATTTTCCACGTTATTTTTATTATTATATAACTACTAAGTAATTTTTTTTTAATTTTAAAATGTCACATTAAAAAACATCTTATCGACACAAGAATGTGCCATGTTGTTTTTATTCTTTCTCTTTACATTATAAAAAAATAGCTCAATTTAAATTTTGGTCCCTCTATTGTTTTTGAATTTGAGATATACTCCTTATAGTTTAATTTCTAACATAATTTGGTCTTTATAAGTCATACAGTTTTTAATTAGTTCAAATAATTAATAAAATTAACTTTTTGATTAAAATGTTACATAGTTATATATAGTTTCAAAGTAGATTTTTAAATAAAAAAATAGAGGGATTAAATTTAAAATATATGAAGTATATAAAGACATAGGGTGTACTTTAATTTTCAATTTTTTATTCTATAAATCAACACAAATAAATAATTAACTCACAACAGAACGTGAATAAACCATATTAGTTATAATATTATTATTATTAGTTGTTGAGATATTAGATACTTAAATATTTAAGTTCGAGATTTATCGTATATAATTATCATATGTAAGCCTTCAATTTTATTATGTGTTGTTAATATATCTAAATTTTAACCTAGTGAATTATTCTTATTCTTCTATTGTTTGTGCTTAATATTGATCTAATACTACTTTATAATACTTGTAAACTGTAAAACAAACTATATATGAATCAAAATTTGAGTGGAAGACATATAAAAGTAACTCAAAATTAGATATATATTTGAATCCAGGGAAGGTGAAAATCTGAAAAAGACATATATGCCTCGACGACATATGCATGTTCAAGTCACACATTCGATGCCCCCGCAAAAGATCGAGGTGTTTAAATCTTTGGAGAACTGGGTAGAGGAAAACCTTTTAAGTCTCCTAAAACCAATTGACAACAATTGGCAACCCCAGGATTTTCTTCCAGATCCTACGTCTGATGGGTTCTATGATCAAATCCAAGAGATACAGGAAAGAACCAAGGAGATCCCAGATGATTACTTTGTTGTTTTGGTTGGTGATATGATCACAGAGGAAGCCCTTCCAACTTACCAGACGTTGCTTAACACCATGGATGGAACTAGTGATGAAACAGGTGCTAGCCTTACTCCTTGGGCCATTTGGACGAGGGCATGGACCGCTGAAGAAAACAGGCATGGCGATCTACTTAATAAGTATCTATACTTGTCCGGAAAAGTCGACATGAGGCAAATCGAGAAGACAATCCAGTATTTGATTGCTTCAGGAATGGTAAGTGAGATGGTTGCCAGTTGCTCCACTATCATATTATTTAATTCAGAACCAATTGAGCTAAATCTGAGTTTATATTTGTAGGACTCGAAGAGCGAAAACAACCCATATCTGGGAGCGATCTACACATCATTCCAAGAAAGGGCAACTTTTATTTCCCATGGAAACACTGCAAAACTCGCTAAGGAGTATGGGGACACTGAGTTGGCTAAAATATGTGGTTTCATTGCGGCGGATGAAAAGCGGCACGAGACAGCCTATACCAAACTTACTGAGAAGCTGTTTGAGGTAGATCCTGACGAAACCGTTCGAGGCTTTGCCAACATGATGAGGAAGAAAATCACGATGCCTGCTTACTTGATGTACGATGGGCAAGACGAAAACCTTTTCGACCACTTCTCGGCTGTTGCACAAAGACTTGGGGTTTACACTGCTTCCGACTATGCTGATATTGTGGAGTTCTTGGTGGATCGATGGAACGTGAAGGGATTAACTGGACTTTCAGCTGATGGGCGTAAAGCTCAGGATTTTGTATGTAATCTTGCTCCAAAAATTAGAAAATTGGAAGAGAGATTTCAATTAAGAGCAAAGCAAGCGTCAAGTCTTCCCTTCAGTTGGATTTTTAATAGAGAAGTCATGCTCTAAAGTCTTGAAACAACAACTATGGACTTTTTTTTTTATTTTCCTGCCGATGTGATCTTATCTTTCAAGTAAAGTCATAGCTATTCAAACTATTATAAAGTATAAAAGTTTGAGTATTTCTATGGAGATTTGATTTTCTGAAACTAATAAATATAATATTTTATGAATGTTTTATACTTATTTTGCAAATATTATGTGTGGTTTTCTTTAAGTATTATTTTAGATTTAAGTTTTATTATGTTTGAGCTCTTTTTTAAGTATATTTCAGATTTCCATCTGTTCCGGAGATGAATTTAACTCTAATTATTTGAATATGTATTATTTGTGATTTTTACTATATATATTGTGACCGTTTTTAAAATTCTTAAAAATAGTTTGACCAACTTTTTAAAATAAAGAAGTCGTCACTATTTTTTTATTCAAGTGTGATTTTAATAAAATTTTAAAATAAATTATTTTTTTATAAAATAAACTAAATTTCATTAAAACAACAATTTTTTAGTTTACAAAATCAAATTTTAAATTTATGAGTTTAGATACAAAGGAGAAAAGTATTAAGGGCTAGTTTAGTAATGCTTCTAAGAAGCATTTTTGAGACAAAAAGCACTTTTAGACAAAAAGTACTTTTGAGATAAAAGTATTCCTACACAAGACGCTTTTGAGAGAAAGAAGTGTTTTTCGAAGGCCAAAAATTGGCCATACGCTGAAGTAGGAAATTTGAGCTTTTACTGCAAAATCACTTTTGGGTGTCGAATTACTTTTCACCCTTATTTAAACACACCGATGGTTTATTACTATACACCAACAAAAATAACTTTTTTTTTCTAGTTCTTTCAACTTTTGCGAGAGTTCTATAAACTACTTTCCCAACTTTCCTTTTCTCTGGTCCTTCAACTTTTGCAGAGTTCTTTGAACTACTTTCCCTTATATCATTTTCTTTGAATAAAAGTCTGATTTCTGAAGTAGCAGTGGAAGAGGACATTGCCCTTCTTTTTCAAAGATACATCTTTTGATATTTGTTCCTTCAATGTATGCTCTCTTTTTTTTTCCTTTTCTACTTTTTCCGTGAGAGGTAAATTGGCTTTGGTCTCCATCTAAAAATGGGTTTTGTTTGGTCTCCTTCTATTCACTTTGTTGTTCTTAACTCTTGACAAGCTATATAGGATTTGCTTTTGTGTTCATTGATAGTGTAATGTACAGTAGTTCGTTGATGATTCCCTGTCAAATTGTTTGCTTCACTGGCTGAAGAAGCACGTCCACCGAAAGCATGAGCCCAGCTAAACTCTCACTTGTATGCTTTTAGATATATGTTCATATACATAATGTTTAACTTGTAAAATACTTATCTAAAAAATTTGGTGAAATTCATGAACAAACGTAAATAGTATTGTTGCATGCAAGGGATGATTGATATATACAAACTAAATTTAAAGATTATTTATTTATATTTTAAGAATTTTTTATAATATTGATTTTCAATTTTCTATATGTGACCATATATATTTATATAATAGATGAAAAGTAATTTGGTCGTTGAAGTTAGTGGTGAGAAAGATCAAAGCAATGTGAGATTAGAGATTGACAAAAATATTCTGAGATATTTATTAAAGAGATATTGAAAGGCAATAGACCTGGTACTAATTTCACAAAAGAGGGATGGCTGAAAATAATGGTCATCTTTGAGAATGAAACATATAAGGCTTATTCGAAAAGACAATTTAAAAATAGGTGGGATGCCTTGAAAAAAGAATGGAAGGCTTGGAAAAAGCTTAAAGGCGAAGATACTGGTCTAGGGTGGAATCCTATAAAAGGAACTATTGATGCATCAGATGATTTTATGTAACGCCCCCACGCCCGAGACCGTCACCGGAGTCGAGTATGAGGTGTTACTAAACTTAATTTAACATTTTAAGAACTTTAGATTATTTATTTCTACATTCACAGCATTTTAGCTACTTGCGTCATAATCACAAGAAAAATCATATCTCGAGTTACGAAACTCGAAATAAAGATCCGTAAATTTTCCCTAAATCTAGACTCATATACCCATCTACTAATTTTTTCCTAGAATTTTTGGTTGGGCCAATTAATACAGTTTATTAGTTAAAGTTACCCCTCTTACAGGACTTGTCTGGACTGACCTCTATTTACTATGAACCACATTTCTCTCTGTACAAAATTCATATGACTATGAGGTTTATTTATCCTGAAATTAGACTCAATAAGGATTCTGAGAATATAAAATACACCACCTAATTATATCTGTACAATTTATGGTGAATTTTTAAAGTTGGAACAGGGGATTCAGAAACTGCTTTGACCCTGTTTCACTAAAATTTAAATATCTTCCAACATATAATTCCTTTACCCTTTTCATTTGTTTCATGTGAAACTAGACATAATAATATTCAATTTGATATTTAATCCATCATGTAATTCAATTCCTATGATTTTTAGTAAATTTTCAAACTCACATCAGTGTTGCTGTAATGTTCTGTTTATGGCAAATTTCATTCTTTTTATGAGTTTTCATGAACTAGATAACTTATTAATTTTCCATAACATCAAACATAATCTAAACTAACCATTTCCATAATTTATCATTATCAAGCATTTCCTCAACCATTTCATCACCATACCATAAGATCATTTACACAAAATAGGTATATTGCTATACATGCCATACTTAAATTTACAAGCCATTTACCGAAAAGTTCTTCCGGATAGTGTGACTGATCCTTCGACCTATCCCGACTCCTGAGCTGGCTTGTCCAAAACTACAATGAGTAAGAAGGAGGGAGTAAGCATAAATGCTTAGTAAGTTCATATGCAAATAATAAGTAACATAACAAACAATCATACCAATCAACATTAGCATGCATCACCAAAACACATATCACATTTCTAATCATTTTTCATCATCTTATTACCTTATCGTGGTTGTATCAATACTCAACCCGAGGGTTAAATACATACCTGTACAGAATATCCATTTCTCATCGCTTACCAATACGTCTCTTTACATCTCGAGTATTCCTCCATTTGAGTAAAACTTTACCCGTTGAACACATCGGAATATAATTCGGATACATGGAAACTTTGCACATAAGTGCCACATATGTAGCCAAGCTACTATGTAACCCGCCCATAAGCGAACTCGGACTCAACTCAACGAGCTCGGGCGTTCGCATCCATAAGTGAACTCAGACTCAACTCAACGAGCTCGGATGCCTAGTTACATCTCACGAACTCGGACTCAACTCAACGAGTTCGGACATTCGCATCCATAAGTGAACTCGGACTCAACTCAACGAGTTCGGATGCTCAACCATCCTAGTGACATGTCACTTGTATCCTAATCTATTCCTAAGGTTCAAACGGGATTTTCCTCGAACACATATCCTTGCCGTCTTCCGTAGAATGCCGGAACCAATACTCAGTAACAATTATGTTTAACAAGTAATTCACATAATTTGCATTTTATTCGAAATTAACCACAAAGCATATATTTCATGATAAAAATCAGCATATCACATAATTTACATCAATGACTTAAAAATAACAATTATGCTACATTATTTACACATGAACTTACCTTGGTACCAAAATACAAAGATTTTGCAATTTAGTCCACAATCTTTTCTTTTCCTCGATTGAAGTCGTTTCCACGTCTTTCTTGATCTAAAATAACACATTTAGCTTATTTAATACTCACATTATCAAATTAATCCTTAATTCAAATTTTGGCAAAATTACAATTCTACCCCTAAACTTTTGCATATTTACATTTTTGCCCCTAGGCTCGGGATTAAATTTTATTCCTTATTCTTATGTTTTACAACATGCTGATCACTTTTCCCTTCTATGGCAACATCAAATTCTCACTCTAACATGTACTTGTGACTATTAGGTATTTTTACCGATTAAGCCCTTTACTCGTTTTTGCTTAAAATCGAGTAGTACAAGTTGTCTAACATAATTTAAAACTTCATATTCTATCATAAAACATCAAAATACACAAATTTCACCTATGGGTATTTTTCCAAATATAAACCCTAGGTTAAATTATTGCTAACATAAGCTTAATCGAGTTATCGGGATCTAAAAAACGTAAAAATCATTAAAAACGGGGCTTAGAATCACTTACTATGAAGCTTGAAAGTTGAAGAAACCCTAGTTATGGTGAGATAGAGCATTCGGCAGCAACTAAATGGGGAAGATGACTATTTTGTGTCATTTTTCCCATTTTATTTCATTAATTATCCAAATGACCAAAATGCCCTTAATACCTTTCTTTGAAAATTTTCATATACAAGCCCATTTTTGTCCAAAATTTTAGAAATTGGTCAAATTGCTATTTAATACCTCCTAATTAATATTTCAAAGCAATTTCATACTAAAAACTTCTAGAATGCAAGTTTTGCAACTTATTCGATTTAGTCCCTAACTTCAAATTAAGCATTTTATGCATAGAGTTTCCTCACAAAATTTTCACACAATCATGCAATCATATCATAAACCTCAAAATAACTATAAAATAATTATTTCTATCTCGGATTTGTGGTCACGAAACCACTATTCCGATTAGGCCCTAATTCGGGATATTACAACTCTCCCCCCTTTAAGGATTTTCGTCCTCGAAAATCTTACCAGTAAACAGATGTGGGTATTGATTTCTCATAGTTTCTTCGGATTCCCATGTAGCTTCTTCTACTCCATGCTTTTGCCACAACACTTTCACAAGTGCAATCTTTTTATTCCTTAGTTGTTTGACCTCTCGAGCTAAAATCTTAATCGGTTCTTCTTCATAGGTCATATCTGGTTGTAGTTCAATTTCTGTCGGTGAAACTACATGTAAAGGATCCGAACGATACCGACGTAACATAGATACGTGGAACACATCATGAATCTTCTCTAATTCAGGTGGTAAAGCTAGCCGATATGCTACTGGGTCCAACTTTTTCAATTACTTCATACGCCCAATAAAACGCGGACTTAATTTGCCCTTCCGTCCAAATCGAGAACTTTCTTCCACGGAGACACCTTTAAAAATACTTTATCACCAACTTGAAATTCAATGTCCTTTCGTTTTAAATCGCATAAGATTTACGTCTATCTGAAGCAGCTTTCAAACAATCTCGAATTATCTTCACTTTTTCTTTAGTTTCTTTTATTAGATCAACTCCATAGATCTGATTTTCCTTGAGTTCAGTCCAATACAAAGGCGTTCGACACTTACGACCATACAATGCTTCATAAGGTGCCATTTTCAAGCTCGTCTGATAACTATTATTGTAAGCAAATTCTACCAACGGTAAATATTTTTCCCAACTTCCTTGAAATTCCAATACACAACATCCGAGCATATCTTCAAGAATCAATTACTCTCTCGATTGTCCATCGGTTTATGGATGAAAAGCGATCTCGAAATTTAACTTTGTACCTAACGCTGTCTTGCAATTTTTGCCAAAACCGCGAGGTAAACCTTGGATCTCTATCCAAATAATCGACAATGGTATTCCATGTAGTCTAACAATTTCTCTAACATACAGATTCAGCCAACTTGTTAAGAGAATAATCTATACATACCGGGATAAAATGAGCCGACTTAGTTAATCATCAACTATTACCCGGATGGCATCTTTCTTTCCTGAGTCAATGGCAATCCCGATACAAAATCCATAGTAATCCGATCCCATTTCCATTCGAAAAACCATAATAGGTGAAGTAATCCCGGCGCACTTGGTGTTCACTTTCACTGTTGACAAGTTAAGCATTTGGACACAAACTCGATATATCCCTTTTCATTCCATTCCACCAATACATTTTCTTCAAGTCATTATACATTTTCGTACTACCCGGATGAATCAAGAAACAACCACTATGTGCTTCCTGTAGGATCTTTTGAATCAATTCTTCATTCTTTGGTACACAAATCCGATCTTTAAACATTAAGCACCCATCGAGAACCAATTACAAATCGACTCAGATCAACTTCACACTTTGCTTTCTCTTGGCTTGCAAATCTTGATCATCTTTCTGAGCTTCAAAAATTTCTTGTAAAAACATCGGTTTTGCTCTTAACTCTGCTAGAATTGAACCATCATCTGACATTTTCAACTGAGTGTTCATAACTCTCAATGCAAACAACAACTTTCTGCTCAAAGCATCGGCTACTACATTCGCTTTTCCCGGATGATAATTAATAACAAGCTCGTAATCTTTCAATAACTCCAACCATCTTCGCTGTCTTAAATTCAAATCTTTTTGTGACATCAAGTACTTAAGACTTTTATGGTCGGTATATACCCGGCACTTTTCACCATACAAATAATGTCGCCAAATTTTCAAAGCAAACACCACCGCAGCCAATTCCAAATCGTGAGTAGGATAATTCCTCTCATGAGGTTTTAACTGCCTCGAAGCATAAGCCACCACTTTTCCTTCTTGCATGAGCACGCACCCCAAACCATTTAAAGAAGCATCACTATACACCACAAATTCTTTACTGATTCGGGTTGTACTAACACTTTGCCTCTCTGTTAATAACTTTTTCAATTCTTCAAAACTCTGTTGACATTCCTCCGTCCATTCAAATTTAACATCCTTTCAAGTAATCTAGTTATAGGAGCAGCAATCATAGAAAATCCATTTACAAACATGGAGATAATACCCAGCTAGCCCTAAGAAACTTCTAACTTCAGTTACATTTTTCGGTGGTTTCCAATCAACAATGGCTGAAATTTTACTAGGATCAACCCGTATACCATTACCTAAAACAATATGACCCAAAAATCCAACTTCCCGGAGCCAAAATTCACTTTTACTAAACTTAGCATACAGTGCTTATCTCTCAAAGTTTGCAAAACTATCCTCAAATGCTCAAAGATGCTCTGTCTCATCTTTTGAATAAATTAAAATATCATCTATAAACACCACAACAAATTTGTCCAAGTATGGTCTGAATATGCGATTCATTAAATCCATAAACACAATGAGAGCATTTGTCAACCCGAATGGCATAACTAAAAATTCATAATGACCATACCTTGTTCTAAAAGCAGTTTTAGGCACATCCGACTCTTTTACCCGCAGTTGATAATACCCAGATCTCAAATCAATCTTTGAAAACCATGTCGTTCCTTTTAGCCGATCAAACAAATCATCAATTCTTGGCAACGGATACTTGTTTTTGATTGTCACCTTGTTTAACCGTCGATAATCAACACACAACCTCATAGAACCATCCTTCTTTTTCACAAATAACACGGAGCACCCCAAGGTGAAAAACTCGGTCTCACAAAGCCTTTATCACCAACTCTTGCAATCACGACTTTAATTCCTTCAACTCTGCTGGTGCCATTCTATACGGAGCAATCGAAATCGGAGCTGTTCCGGTATCAAATCAATACCAAATTCTACTTCCACGATGAGAGCAAACCCGCAATTCTTACGAAATACGTCCGCAAATTCACACACAACCGCAACCTTGATTCAACTTTCTTTTCAACTTCTTTTGTATTAATTACATACGCCAAATAAGCTTCATAACCCTTTCTCGATATATCTTTGAGCCGACATTGAAGAAATCACACTAGGCAATGTCTCTCGATTTATCCGATTCAACCCAAGAGTTTCACCATTTTCACACTTTAATTCTATAACCTTTTCTTTGCAATTTATTTTAGCATCATGCAATGTCAACCAATCCATACCCAAAATAACATCAAACTCATCAAACGGCAACAACATCAAGTCGGCCGGAAAGTAATGATCCCGAATCATTAAAGGACATTTCTTACATACTTTATCAACAATCACACATTTGCCTAACGGATTCGACACTCTAATCATAAATTCTGTGTTCTCAACAGGTATATTCATACTAGACACCAGTTTCATGCACACATATGAATGAGTAGAACCGGGATCAATCAAAGTAATAACATTAACATTATAGAGAGAAAATGTACCGGTAATCACATCGGGTGAGGAAGCATCTTCGCGCGCTTTAATAGCATAAGTTCTAGCCAGAGCCCTTCCTTCAGGTCTAACTGGTGCATCCCTGGCTACATTCTTACTGCTTGTTTCACTTCCAGCTTTTCTTGGATATCTACCTCTTGAATCTGCACCACTTGTTTTTGTATTCTGAAATTTTTCTTTTTCAGCTCTCTCTGGGCAGTCTCTAATAAAATGATCCGGAGAACCACATCGAAAACATTCATTTGCTCTGCACGGACCAAAATGATTTCTACCACACCGCTGGCACTCAGGTTTAACAAATCTCGAATTCCCTACACCGTTGGTGCCAAGTAGTCCGAGACTTAGGACCCACATTTTGCTTCTTATAATTCCCATATGATTGCCCACTGAAGCTTGGGAGCGAGGATTCATATTTCTTGACTTTCCAGTTCTTTGTGAAAATAAACTGCTTGTCGGTCTTTTCTTTCAATTTTTAGTCTCAGCCTCTACCTTTTTCTTCTCTTTAAGTAATTCTTCAGCCTTGCAAGCTCGATCCACTAATACTACCATTTCTTTCAATTCAAGAATTCCAACAAATACCTTGATGTCTTCGTTGATCCCGTCTTCAAATCGTCGGTACATCTTGGCCTCTGTAGGAACATACTCTCTGGCATATTTACTTAATCGAACAAACTCTCTTTCATATTCTCATGAATCACATATTACCTTGCTTCAACTCAAGAAATTCTTTACGCTTACGATCAATAAATCTTTCACTAATATATTTCTTCCAAACTCCTCTTGAAAGAATTCCCAGTGTTATTCTCTCTTTCGGTACCACCAAATCAAAGTCTTCCACCAATTATAAGTTGAATCCCTCAACAAAGATATAGCGCATTTCAAACATTCTTCAGTGTACAAGATAATTCATCAAATACCGGATAGAATTTTCAAGCCAAAACTCGCTTTCTCGGCATCATCATCAATATTTGCTTTAAATTCTTCGGCCCCTTGCTTGCGGATTCTCATCAACTGGATTTCTATGAAATTTCATCAGATCCATACCTTGAGGCATCGAGTGCAGGTTGAGGAATTGGGGAGGTGGG
Organism: Gossypium longicalyx; assembly: GCA_025698465.1. Classification (NCBI taxonomy): domain Eukaryota; kingdom Viridiplantae; phylum Streptophyta; class Magnoliopsida; order Malvales; family Malvaceae; genus Gossypium; species Gossypium longicalyx. The sequence goes on along the minus strand of CM047004.1, from coordinate 66,853,242 downwards.
GAGGTTGTACATTTGGGTTCGCACGAACGAACTCGATGTACCATGCACTCATCATTTGGAGAAAGGCTTCCCGACCCTTTCTCCTCCTCCCGACCAACAATAGGGAGGTGGATTTTCAGTCGTACGCTTCTTCAGCGGAGTGGCGCGCACTACTCTACTTCATCTGCCACAGCTTGGATCGGGATCCATTTACTATAAAAAAAATCATTTAAAAAGGTCAGAAGTCGTCACACTATCACAATTTATACATATGGCATGTATAGCAAAATCCGTACATACAACACGTAGTCCGAGAACCGACTAAACCTGGCTCTGATACCACTAAATGTAACGTCCCCACGCCCGAGACCATCACCGGAGTCAAGTATGAGGTGTTACTAAACTTAATTTAACATTTTAAGAACTTTAGATTATTTGTTTCTACATTCACAGCTTTTTAGCTACTTGCATCACAGTCACAAGAAAAATCATATCTCGAGTTACAAAACTCGAAATCAAGATCCGTAAATTTTCCCTAAATCTAGACTCATATACCCATCTACTAATTTTTTTCTAGAATTTTTGGTTGGGCCAATTAGTACAGTTTATTAGTTAAAGTTACCCCTCTTACAGGACTTGTCTGGACTGACCTCTGTTTACTTTGAACCACATTTATCTCTTTACAAAATTCATATGACTATGAGGTTTATTTATCCTGAAACTAGACTCAATAAGGATTCTGAGAATATAAAATACACCACCTAATTACATCTTTACAATTTATGGTGAATTTTTAAATTTGGAATAGGGGATTCACAAACTGCTTTGACCCTGTTTCACTAAAATTTAAATATCTTCCAACATATAATTCCTTTACCCTTTTCATTTGTTTCATGTGAAACTAGACATAATAAGCTTCAATTTTATATTTAATTCATCATGTAATTCAATTCCTATGATTTTTAGTAAATTTTCAAACTCATATCAGTGTTGCTGTAATGTTCCGTTTATGGAAAATTTCATTCTTTTTATGAGTTTTCATGAACTAGATAACTTATTAATTTTCCATAACATCAAACATAATCTAAACTAACCATTTCCATAATTTATCATTATCAAGCATTTCCTTAACCATTTCATCACCATACCATAAGATCATTTACACAAAATAGGCATATTGCTATACATGCCATACTTAAATTTACAAGCCATTTACCGAAAAGTTCTTTCGGATAGTGTGACTGATCCTTCGACCTATCCCGACTCCTGAGCTGGCTTGTCCAAAACTACAATGAGTAAGAAGGAGAGAGTAAGCATAAATGCTTAGTAAGTTCATATGCAAATAATAAGTAACATAACAAACAATCATACCAATCAACATTAGCATGCATCACCAAAACACATATCACATTTCTAATCATTTTTCATCATCTTATTACCTTATCGTGGTTGTATCAATACTCAACCCGAGGGTTAAAAACATACCTGTACAGAATATCCATTTCTCATCGCTTACCAATACGTCTCTTTACATCTCGAGTATTCCTCCATTTGAGTAAAACTTTACCCGTTGAACACATCGGAATATAATTCGGATACATGGAAACTTTGCACATAAGTGCCACATATGTAGCCAAGCTACTATGTAACCCGCCCATAAGCGAACTCGAACTCAACTCAACGAGCTCGGGCGTTCGCATCCATAAGTAAACTCGGACTCAACTCAACGAGCTCGGATGCCTAGTTACATCTCACGAACTCGGACTCAACTCAACGAGTTCGGACATTCGCATCCATAAGTGAACTCGGACTCAACTCAACAAGTTCGGATGCTCAACCATCTTAGTGACATGTCACTTGTATCCTAATCTATTCTTAAGGTTCAAACGGGATTTTCCTCGAACACATATCCTTGCTGTCTTCCGTAGAATGCCGGAACCAATACTCGGTAACAATTATGTTTAACAAGTAATTCACATAATTTGCATTTTATTCGAAATTAACCACAAAGCATATATTTCATGATAAAAATCAGCATATCACATAATTTACATCAATGACTTAAAAATAACAATTATGCTACATTATTTACACATGAACTTACCTTGGTACCAAAATACAAAGATTTTGTAATTTAGTCCACAATCTTTTCTTTTCCTCGATTGGGGTCGTTTCCACGTCTTTCTTGATCTAAAATAACACATTTAGCTTATTTAATACTCACATTATCAAATTAATCCTTAATTCAAATTTTGGCAAAATTACAATTCTACCCCTAAACTTTTGCATATTTACATTTTTGCCCCTAGGCTCGGGATTAAATTTTATTCCTTATTCTTATGTTTTACAACATGCTGATCACTTTTCCCTTCTATGGCAACATCAAATTCTCACTCTAACATGTACTTGTGACTATTAGGTATTTTTACCGATTAAGCCCTTTTACTCGTTTTTGCTTAAAATCGAGTAGTACAAGTTGTCTAACATAATTTAAAACTTCATATTCTATCATAAAACATCAAAATACACAAATTTCACCTATGGGTATTTTTCCAAATATAAACCCTAGGTTAAATTATTGCTAACATAAGCTTAATCGAGTTATCGGGATCTAAAAAACGTAAAAATCATTAAAAACGGGGCTTAGAATCACTTACTATGAAGCTTGAAAGTTGAAGAAACCCTAGTTATGGTGAGATAGAGCATTCGGCAGCAACTAAATGGGGAAGATGACTATTTTGTGTCATTTTTCCCATTTTATTTCATTAATTATCCAAATGACCAAAATGCCCTTAATACCTTTCTTTGAAAATTTTCATATACAAGCCCATTTTTGTCCAAAATTTTAGAAATTGGTCAAATTGATATTTAATACCTCCTAATTAATATTTCAAAGCAATTTCATACTAAAAACTTCTAGAATGCAAGTTTTGCAACTTATTCGATTTAGTCCCTAACTTCAAATTAAGCATTTTATGCATAGAGTTTCCTCACAAAATTTTCACACAATCATGCAATCATATCATAAACCTTAAAATAACTATAAAATAATTATTTCTATCTCGGATTTGTGGTCACGAAACCACTATTCCGATTTGGCCCTAATTCGGGATATTACATTTTAAACTAACAATTTATATGTAGGTTGTGCTTGAAGCTCCAAAATTTAGAACTTCAAGCATTAATCCTGAATTTGAAAGGAAGTTGAACTAGATGTTCATGGGGATAGTTGCCATCGGTGATAAAGCATGGGCACCTTCTTCGGGTACACTCCCTAGTAAATTTTTTGAGGATGTTGACAATGAAATACTTGAAAAGAATGAGAAAGAAAATGTGATAAATGACATTCACATTTCAAGTCAAGTGGGATGTGACTTTGATGGAAACAGTAAAAAAAATTGAGGCATAAACTTCACATTTTAAAAGTGGAAGGAAGAAATCCTAAAAGAAAATTAGAGGGGCTGTAAGATTGTCCAGTCAAATTGAAAATTTATGTAGTGCAACTAACAATATGAGTTAAGCCACATTTATTTGGACCCTTTTATGGATCCATATGGTATTCCACAAGCAATCAAAGTGCTTGATAGCTTGTCGGTGGAAGTTCCAAAAGCTAGTCCGCTATACTTTTTCTCAATGAAACTATTAATCAATAAGGACAAGCGAATTGTGTTTTTATCAACTAATCCCAATATTAGACCTTGGTGGCTTAAAATAGAAATGAAGGGGAGCTCAAAATTTTGTAGTCTTCTAGGTATTGAGATATCTACTATGCGACTTATAAATGCCATCCATGTGTAATCTTTGTTTGACTATTTATTTATGTGTAATCTAGTTTTATCAATAGTTGTTTATGCTTATTTTTTTTATATAGAATTTGTTCATAAATGCTGAGTGTGGTTGACAATTCCAATGGTGATGGAAGTGATGATGAAAGGGAAAAGAAAGAGATTTTACAATGCATGGAAAGTTTTAACCGATTATTTCATGTTACATCTTCTTTTGTGCAATTATATTTTAAGAAGTATATATTGAAGCAACCATGCATGGATTTAAAACAATTAGGTAAGGCATGGATCCGAGAGATCCTTGACAGTCATGAATCATGTTGCATGTTTAATTTTAGGATGTCAAAAATTATATTCACAAGCTTGTTAAGAGTTTTTGAGATATGATTAATTTAAGTATGGAAATGACTTGAGAATTAATTGAAATTCGAAAATAAAATTAAATTAATTGGTCATTGTGAATCCATTGAATATAGAAATTAAATATATTTCTCATAGATTCTTTTACAGTAAAGTTGTCATGATTTTAACGGAATTAAAATTTGGTTAAGAAAACTATTTAATTGGAAAATTAATTATTTTAAATTAATTCAATAAATAAGATTTATTTTAGGAAATAGAAAAACATGTATTAGGTTAGATTAAATTATAAAAGGCTGGGTTAAAAATTCAGGAAACACATATAACTGGACCCGATACAAGGGAAGCCCAAAACCCCTCATGACAAGCAAAAGGGGTACTAGGGTTGCTACCCTCCTCTCTTAATTCAACTAAGGTATTATTTTTCTATTAAATAAATATTATTTGTATTATACTAATTCAACTAATGTAACGCCCCAAAAATGTAAGTTTTCTTATTAGGTTGTGTCAATGAAAATGTGGGTGTTTGTATGGTAATATGCTCTGGTTGCTCACTGAAGGTCTGATGTTCGAGTTGCATCTTTTGAAGTTTCATGTATTCTTTGATTGAATTTTAGACTTGCATGTGTTACATAAGTTAAATTATGTGTGTTGATGTCTCAACAAATGAGCCTAGTGGTTTAATGGTTAAGCATCTATCTGTTTCATTGGTCCTATGTTTGAATCTCTGCGTGTGCATTAATGAGTATTATTTTTGCACTTCTCCGTAAATACCGATCTTAGAATTTTAAATGAGTTTCCTTATACGTTTAACCTTTTTTTCCCTCATTTTTTTTAATTTTAATTTTCTTTCTTTTAGGCATCGTTCTTGAATTCCTCTTCGTATAACATTCTGTTGGGTTAATTGTTGAATTATGTCATACTATTGGTTGTTCAGTGTTTAAAGGTAAGATTAAATCGTAGTAATACTAGTTGTTATATATGAATTATGTATTTCTTTGAAATCTCGAAGTAAGGGTGTTGATTGGTTTTGTTTTGTTTTGTTTGCTAGTGGTTACAGAAGGTTAGGGGAAGGTCAAGTGACGCCTAACTCTTCTCTCGTTATCTAGAACTCGAGTGTGCACTATTGAACTTTCGGTAAGCAAGTTTTGTTCGTTTCGGGTTTGTGCGTTGAAGGTTTCAACGTTGATTGTTGTTGTGATTTAGCGTATCCCTTTGAATCTCCATTAATAGAGTAATTGGATTTGGTTTCTAGGCATTGGGAGTCTCGAGATTGCTTCTAGGTCGTCGTTGTTTGAAGTAGGGTATCGAAACCCTTCTTCTACAATTTTTTCGTTGAAAATGAGACAGCCAATGGCACACGAGCTGCCACACAAGCATGTTTGCAGGCCGAGTGTGCCACGCAACAGTGTGGAAAATCATACGGTGGACCGTGTAACTGAATAACTTCATATTTGAGACACACGGACAAGCTACACGGGCATGTAGTAGGCTATGTGTGAGATATTAAGGTGTAGTGTCACACGGGCTGGCACATAGGCGTGTGTCCAAATTGTATGACTCATTATTTATGTATTAGAGACACGCGAGTAGGGGACATGAGCGTGTGCCCAGACCATGTAACTCACTGACTTAGTAAATATGGGTATACGGGCAACCATACGGTCGTGTGCCAGACCGTGTGGAGCCATACGGGCACCCACACGAGCATGTGAGCTTGAATCGCCAAATTTTTGTTAACGCCGTAATTGTTATATAATACGAGTGTGAGCCATCTGTAGGATATGTATGAACTAAATTAAACTGTATGATCTACTTTATCATGATTATAAACTTGTTTTACATACCGTATGAGACAATTCGTAAGAATTTCAACCTTCTATTATACTAAAACTGTATGATTGTATCTGCATGAATATATATATTGGTCATTTGTTCTCTGCATTTGCATGGGACGAGAATTTTGAAGTGAAGAAAGTGTTCTGTACGATTTAGTAGTCAAACCACCTATAATTATATCTGATCTAGTAGTGAGACTGTAAACACTACAACATGTCATACTAACACTATGAGGTGTGTAGGGCTGGACAGGTATTATACACCTACTAGTGTGTTGGGTTGGTCGGAGATGATGTGTAGTAGATGGGGGTAAGATAACTGCATCTGTATCTATATTTACATCTGAATCTGAGCTGTTGTGCATCTGAACTACTCTGTATCCGAAACTATTGTGAATTATTAACCTGATCAAAATAAAACTGAGTGTGCTATTTGAATTCTTAATGATATCTGAGTTATTTACGTACGTTCAGTATTTATTGTAACACCCCTAACCCGTATCCGTTGCCAGAACAGGGTTTCGGAGCATTACTACCATTTGCAGATTACTTAAAAAAATTTAAATGCTTACCGATTCAATGCATCATGTAAATAAATATATTACCATTCAATCAACAGATTAGTACTTGTATAAGCATCAAACAGTAATATTGTTAGTGTACTTGCACATATCTCATATAAATTCAACATTGATATAACTATTTTCTCGACATATCGTACTTGAGTTCAATAATAGTCTCAACTTACATAATTTTCTTGTATCAACATATCAAAGATAATCATATATGTACATGTCATGAAACATATCATGCTCTTACCGTTTCTTCATAAGCATATATGATTCATTTCATTATATTAATATTTCATACTCCATCATTTCCATATATTTTATGTATATTTATTCCGATAATAGCTTATATCAAACCTAACATAATTTATATTCCACGTACTCATACTTATTTCATTTATCTATCTTCATAATTATTTCATACAACTATTTTGTACATATATATTTCCATATGACCAGTTCTTGTAAACATTAAACACAACCATTTCATATAACCATTCGTCATCTGATACATATTACCTGGATATCAATTGTTCAACAGATGTCATAGCATCTCCCATCCACGGTCTTATTCATCTTTGACATGATGCCATAGTATCTTTCAACTATGGTCTTACTCATTTTCTGTCATGTTGCCATGATATCTTTCAACCATGGTCTTGTTCATTTCATATCACGTTGCCATGGTATCTTTCAACCATGGTCTTACACATTTCATATCAGTTGCCATGGTATCTTTCAACCATGGTCTTTCACGTTTCATATCAGTTGCCATGGTATCTTTCAACCATGGTCTTATACGTTTCATATCAGTTGCCATGGTATCTTTCAACCATGGTCTTACACGTTTCATATCGAGAGAGCACACTCCGCGAACCTCATCCTTACAAAGGGATTACCACCCGAGCTAAATCCCAGTAATATAAACTCATAGAGTATTGTCGGGATTACCATCCAAGCTAAATCCCCGCAAACGACAATTACTCTAATGAGCTTGGATCTGAATTACCACCAAAGCTAAATTCAGACTACGATTCGGATTACCCGTCCGGGCTAAATCCATTTTACACATATTCTTCGGGAGGGCTATATCGGATAGGATCACCCGTCCGGCTAGATCCTTTTACCGTCAATTCCTTTTCGTGAGATCCATCAAATTTTTCCTTTTCATTCAACCGAGATTTATTTTCAATTTATTTCGAGTATTATCAATATTTCATCAAATATCATGAATTGAATATTCAAATCATATTTTCATCACATAACCACATATTTCAAGTATTTAAAATACAATTCAAGTTACACAAACTTACCTCATTGCTTGTTTGTGTTTATAATTTCATTAATCCGATATCTTTTCTTTTCACGATCGAGTCTCATATTTGAGTCGTTCGGATCTTTATAAATAAATTTGATCATCATTTTCATTCATTTCATATACTAATGCATTTAATTAATGCTTTAGGCAAAATTTACCATTTTGCCCTGAACTCTTAATTAATGACGATTTCATCCTTAGGGTCGGAAAATAAAATTCTTGCAATTTAATCCTTATTTCCAGCTATTATTCTTATATATATTGATAACAGTCCATGAATTCTATAAAATATCAGAATTTTCTATAATTTCAACACTTTTCAATTTATTCTTTCAACACTTTTCAATTTAATCCCTAAAACATGTTTTCCCGATCTTGAACTAAATTAATAATTTCATTCAATTTTGTAATTTAAATAATAAAATAATCCATTTCATGCAATTTGATCATTTTTTACATTTTTACAAAATTGCCCATAAAATTTTACTTTTATTCAATTTAGTCCTTGAGCCTAGAATATGCAAATTAGCCATGCTAGATGAATATTCATACATATTTTTCCTCCTCCTCCTCTCCATTCCACATCCTTAATGTAGATAATACACTTGTAAGTAACATTATCCATAATTTTTATTATTTACTTTTATGAATATTCAAGCTGTCTATCTGCATCATGGTCACTAAATTATTTATATCTGGAGCTATAGAACTCAAAATTAAGATCCGCTAATTTTCCCTGAAACTAGACTCATATATCTTCTTACCATAAAATTTTCAGAATTTTTAGTTTATCCAATAAGTACAGTTTATTCTTTAAAATTACCCCTATTCTGCTATCTAACAGTTCTGACCCTTCTTCACTAAAAATTAATTATCTCCTTGTACAGAATTCAAATGATGTTCCCGTTTGTTTATATTGAAAATAGACTCATTCAGGATTCTAAAAATATAAATTTAAACCCATAATTATTTTTATCCAAATTTTTATGATTTTACAAAGTCAGAACAGGGGAACCCGAAATCATTCTGACCTTGTCTCACAAAATTCATCATATCTCATGATTTACAATTCCATTGCTTACATAATTTCTTCTATAAGAAACTAGACTTAATAAGCTTTAATTTCATATTTTATTCATCCTATAATTAGATTTCTAAAATTTTTTTTTATTTTTTAAAGTTAGACTACTGCTGCTGTCCAAAACTGTTTTAGTACAAAATATTAATTACCATGTTATAACACCCTTATTTTCTTTTTCTACACCATTTCTCATCACTTTCTCTTATTTTCTCTTCACTAACATATCATGAACATAGGACCTTATGTAAGAAAACTCTACTATAACATTATTTCCATGCTTTGTCAATAATAACAAACTTAAAAACATATTGAAATCTTGATATACTTACCTTGTTCTATTGATACTAATCTTTAACTTGATTTTCTCTCTCCTCCAGCTTCTATTTCTTGAATCCAACTTGATATTCTAACTCCCCATGGTCTCCTTAACATTTTTCTCTCTTGGTAGCTATGGAAATTCATTTGATTTTTGGGTGAAAATGGTGAATTTTTGGTAAAAGGACTAAATTGTAAAGAAAGCAAAACTTTCTTTCTTCCTCTCTTTCTTTCACGTTAGTGCATGGGAAATATGGATGAGAATTTCTCATCTTTCTTTCTTTATATACTAATAAAATAATAATAAAATAATAATAAAATAATAATAAAATATCTTATTAAAATATTAATAAAATAATATTTATCTAATTAAATAATTATAAAATATCAAAATATCTCTAGCATCATTATTACTTTCTAGATTTCTCTCTCTTCAATTGACCATTTTGCCCTTCATTATCTTTTAAAATTCCATCCTTAAGTCATCATTTAATTTGGTAAAATTGCAATTTAGTCCCTCATAATTTCTTCATCTATTCAATTTGGTCCTAATTCATCCATTTTCCTTAGTTTCTAGATTATTCCACTCTTAAAATATTTACACTATTGGTCCTTCAAATTTTTCATATTTACACTTTAACCCCTCAAATTTTGAGTATTTACTCTTGTGCAACAAAACTTTTCTCACTTTTACAATTTAGTCCTTTCTTGAATTAATATATCATAATATACTTCTCAATATTGACATATCTCAAAATTTCCTTTTTCTTTTTTTCACTTTATTTCCTTATTTTACTATATTAAGGATAATATCTTACTGTAAATATTTTCAGGGTATTACATTTATATTTTACATTAGGTTACAACGTACTAACTAGACTAAATGAATTTCAAGAAAATCTTAGAACTAAGCGGTCAGCGGACACGAAACTCAGTAATCTAATGGTTCTATTTTAAATATACTTGTGTGTGTGTTTAAACTTGTTTTTTTTTTTACTTTAAGTTTTAAGATTGAATTATGTTAAATTATTGATGGTTTTAAGACTTATTTATGTATCAATTAAACCGACTTTTAAGTGCATCTATTTTCTAGTAAGTTCGTTTAACATCCTAGGCTTGGTCTTTCCGTCTAGGTCAGGTTTAGATTGTTACATTTAGTGGTATCAGAGTTAGGTTAAATAAAACTTAGGCTGTGTAATTGGGCCTCTATTTTGATAAAAAAGTGTTTTAAATAAAATATTTTTATATCATGAGCTAAATAACTGGTTTAGTAAAGGACCAAGTCTCTGAGCCGCGCATATAAGTATCTCTTTTGATATGTTGTGTGTATACTGCACCGTGGTAACTGGTTTTTGTTGGTTAATTCTGCAACCTGAAATAAATTGTTATAATATTTCTAATAGAAATATTGAATTGATCTGTGTGCTTCTAACATTGTAGACACTAAAAACGTATGAGTTCACGAGGAAGTCATGGACAAGGGTCATGTGGGTGCCGTGAGCGTCATGAGGAGCTTGAGTTGAGTCATCCTCTATGGGTAACATACCCGTTTTGGAGACCAGCGAGACCATTGGTACTCCTAGTACTGAGATAGTGTCTTAGACTGCGCTAGTTAAGGATGATCTTATGTCCCAAGCAATGTTACGAATACTGGAGAGGGTCGTTGAGACCTGTACTGAACCTAGAGTTTGAGGGTCGATTACTGAATGACTTCGATTGAACGGTGCTGAATTGTTCAGGGGTGTCACTGGTGTTACTCCTACCATGACTAAGTACTGGTTCGATGCTACCAAACGCATCATGAACGACATCGAATATACACCTACAAAAAAATTGAGAGGTGTAGTATCTCTTCTCCGAGACAAGGCTTACCAGTGGTGGCTAATAGTCGAGCATGGCACCCAACCTGAACTGGTTACTTGAGATTACTTTAGGAGCACCTTTTAGGGTAAATATGTAGGGGCTAGTTATGTTGAGGCTTGTAGACGTAAGTTTATGAATCTGGTTCAAGGGGAGAGGTCCGTAGCTGAGTACGAGGCTGAGTTTGTAAGATTAAGAAGTATGCTCGAGCACTGGTCGCGACTGAATATGATAAATGCGTGCGATTTGATGACAGATTATGATATGATCTGCGTGTTCTGATAGCTACTTAGAGGGAGCGAGTTTTTGCAGTCATAGTTGATAAGGCCAAAATAGTGGAGGAAGTAAAGCACATTGAGTGTGAAAGGAAAGATCTAGAGAGAGCTAAGAGTAAGGTGAGGAAAGATTCAGGTCCTTCTGGTTCTGTTTAGCGCCCCAAGAAACGGGTTAGATCCAACAGACCTCCTAGAAACGAGGCGTCAGTTGCTTCTAATATGACCCCGGGCTGTACTGATTGCGAGAGACGTCATTTGGGCGAGTGCTGGAGGAAATCTAGGAATTATCTCTATTGTGGGTCGATAGAGCACCGAATTCAAGACTGCCCTCATCAACTTGATCAAGTGCCAACTCTAGCACCAATTACGACTACAAATACTATTCAGCCTCTTCTACAGCCACCTAAAGTTCATGGTACCAGTAGGGGTGGTAGTAGTTCTGGTAAGGGTCAGCGAGTATCGGATAGAGGTGCCATTTAGACTGAGGCACGTCAGCATGTACTTGTGTACGCGACTAGGCATCGTGAGGACAGGGACGACACCGATGTTATCGCGGGTACGTTCTTTATTTACTCTGTATCATATTTTGCCTTGATTGATATAGGTTCTACTCATTCCTATATAGCTTGTACTGTATCTGTGAAATTTGATATTTCTGCTGATTATACTGCTAGCAAGGTTTCTGTGGTTAGTGCTTTAGGTCAGTTCGTCTGGGTTGACAAGGTTTACAGATATGTACCATTAGAGATTTAGAGGGTTATATTTCTGACTGATTTGATGGAACTACATTTTAGAGAGTTTGATCTGATTCTGGAAATAGATTGGCTCATCGAATATTGAGTCAGTCTCGATTGTACCTTTAAGAGGGTTACTTTGAGAACGGAAGAAAACTGTAAGATAGTGATGATAGGAGAGCATCGAGATTATCTTGCCAATGTAATATCCACCCTCGTAACAGATAAATTAGTCCAAAAAGGGTGCGAGGCCTACCTTGCCTTCATCTCTAACTCTACTTCAGCTAAGGTATCTGTTAATGACATTCAGACGGTCTGAGACTTCCCAGATGTCTTTCTTGATGAGTTGCTAAGTGTACCATCAAACCGAGAAGTTGAGTTTGGTATCGATCTGATACCTAGAACAACTCTAGTGTCGATTGTACCATATCGTATGACATCGAAGAAGCTTGCTGAGCTGAAAGCTCAACTTCAAAAGCTTCTCGATCAAGGGTTCATTAGACTGAGTGTGTCTCCGTGAGGAGTACCAGTGTTGTTTGTTAAGAAGAAAGATGGTACAATGAAAATGTGTTTTGATTACCGTCAACTGAATAAGTTAACAGTCAAGAACAAGTATCTACTCCCAAAAATCGATGATTTATTTTATTAGTTCTACGGAGCTTCTGTGTTTTCCAAGATTGATCTTTGTTTTGGTTACTATCAGCTCAAATTTAATGAGATAGATGTGTTCAAGACTGCCTTCAAGACTCGTTACAGACATTACGAGTTCTTAGTTATGCCTTTTGGCTTAACGAATACCTCGACTACATTTATGGACTTGAGGAATAGAGTATTTCAGTCGTATTTGAATCGATTTGTAATAGTGTTCATCAACGATATTTTGATCTACTCAAAGATTGAAACCGAGCACGACGAGTATCTTCGTATTGTACTACAGACACTCCGTGAGATAATTGTATGCTAAGTTTAGTAAGTGCGAGTTCTAGTTTTTTGAGGTTGCCTTTTTGGGCATGTTGTGATCGCGGAGGGTATCCAAATCGATCCTAAGAAAATTGAGGCTGTAATTGAGTGGAAACAATCGAAGAATGTATCTGAACTCTAAAGTTTCATCGAGTTAGCAAGTTACTACCAGAGGTTTGTCGAGGGATTCTCCCTGATTGCATATCTCATGACTAAGTTACTGTATAAGAATGCCCTGTTCAGGTGGTCTGAGGAGCATCATTCGAGCTTTGAGAAGCTCAAGTCCGTTCTGACATAAGCTCCTATTTTAGTTCAGCTTGAGTCGAGTAAAGATTTTGTGGTTTACAGTGATATGTCGCACTTCGGCTTAGGGTGTGTTTTGATGCAAGATGGTATGGTAGTAGCTTATGTATCCTATCAGTATAAGTCACAGGAGGGAAACTATCCTACTCATTATCTTGAGCTAGTTGTAGTAGTGTTTGCATTTAAGATCTAGATGCATTACTTGTACGGTAAGAGGTGTATTATCTATACCGATCACAAAAGCCTTAAATATCTATTAACCTAGAATGAGCTAAACCTTAGACAATGTAGACGAGTTGAACTTCTTAAAGATTATGACTGTACCATAGAGTACCATCCTAGTAAGGCTAATGTGGTAGCCGACACTCTTAGTTGTCTAGCGATGTCTGATTTGCAAGTGATGCTCACTCAATTGAATTTATTTGATGATGGGAGTCTGTTAGCTAAATTACAAGTTAAACCAACTTGGGTTGATCAGATCCTAGCTAAATAGTTGGATAATGAGTCCTTAGTTCAGCGATTACGACGGGTTGTGTCTGGTGAAGCTTTTGAATTTGGCTTGAATAGTAATGGGGTTCTGTACTTCAAAGGTCAGGTTTGTGTGCCTAAAGACCGTGAATTACGACAATTGATCTTGTAGGAAGTGCATAATGGCTCTTATACTATGCATCCTGGTGGGAATAAAATGTACCATGATCTACGAGTATTGTATTAGTGGTCTGGTTTGAAGCAAAAAGTAACTACTTTCGTTTCTATTTGTCTAATGTGTCAGAAAGATGTGTCAGAAGGTCAAGATTAAGCATCAGTTGTCTTTAGAGCTGCTTCAGCAGGTTAAGATTCCCCAGTAGAAGTAGAAGCGTATGATAATAGATTTTGTTAGTGAATTACCTCTGACAGCAACTAAGAAAGATTCAGTGTGGGTTATTATTGATTGAATGACGAAGTTTACACATTTCCTTCCAATCAGAACAGATTATTTGCTATAGAGGTTAGCTAAACTTTACGTGTCTAAGATTGTGAGGTTACATGGAGTCCCAATTTTGATTATCACGGATAGGGATTCGCATTTCACCTCCCGATTCTAGAAGAAACTGTATGAGGCTTTAGGTACACGACTGGATTTTAGTATTGTGTATCATCCTCAGTCTGACGGGCAATCTGAGCTAGTTATTCAAATTCTAGAGGATATGCTTAGGAGTTGTGTGATTGACTTCAGGGGCAGTTGGGAGGATCACCTACTATTAGCTGAATTTGCGTATAACAACAGTTTCTAATCTCGTATTCAGATGGCACCTTACAAGGCTCTGTATGGTCATAAGTGTCGTACCCTTCTGTGTTGGATTGAGTTAGGTGAACGGCGAGTTTTGGGTCTTGAGTTAGTATCTAAAACTGAGAACACAATTAAATTGATCCGAGATCATCTAAAAGCTACTTCTAATTGACAGAAGTCATATGCTGACTTAAAAAGAAAAGATATTGAGTACTCTGTGGGCAATCAGGTGTTTTTGAAAGTATCGTCGTGGTAAAAGGTCTTTCGGTTTGGATGAAAGGGTAAGTTAAGTTCGAGATTCATTGGACCTTACTGTATTCTAAAATGGGTTAGACCGGTTGCTTATCAACTTGAGTAGCCACCTAAACTTGATCGGATCCACGACATGTTTCATGTATCGATGTTATGAAGGTATCGGTTTGACCCTTTACATATAGTGTCTGTAGAAGAGATTAAGGTGAAATCTGATTTGACCTTTGAGGAGGAACCAGTTTAGATTTTAGAATGGGACGTTAAAGTCCTGCGAAGGAAGATTGTACCTCTAGTTAATGTTCTGTAGTGGAATCACGGTATTGAAGAAGCCACCTAGGAACCTGAAGATTTGATACGCCAGTAATATCTGCATCTCTTTGAAACAAGTAAAATTTCGAGGCTGAAATTTTCTTTTAGGAGTAGAGAGTTGTAACACCTAAAAAATGTGAGTTTTCTTATTAGGTTGTGTTAATGAAAATGTGGGTATTTTTGTGGTAATGTGCTCTGGTTGCTCACTGAATGTTTGAGGTTCGAGTCGCATCTTTTGAAGTTTGCATATTCTTTGATTAAATTTTAGACTTGCATGTGTCACATAAGTTAAATTCTGTGGGTTGATGTCTCAACCATGAGCCTAGTGGTTCAATGGTTAAGCATCTGTCTGTTTCATTAGTCTTGTGTTCAAATCTTTGCGTGAGCATTAAGGAATATTATTTTTACACTTCTCCGTAAATACCAATCTTGGAATTTTAAATGAGTTTCCTTATACGTTTAACTTCTTTTTCCCTCACTATTTTTTATTTTTATTATTTCTTTCTTTTTGGTATTGTTCTTGAATTCCTCTTCATATAACGTTTTGTTGGGTTAATTATTGAATTGTGTTGTACTGTTGATTGTTCGGTGCTTAAAAGTAAGATTAAACCATAGTAATTCTTGTTGTTAGGTAAGAATTGTGAAATTCTTTGAAATCCTGAAGTGATGATGTTGATCGATTTTGTTTTGTTTTGTTTGCTCGTGGTTACAGAAGGTTAGGGGAAGGTCAAGTGACGCTTAACGCTTCTCTCATCATCTAGAACTCAAGTGTGCACTGTTGAACTTTCAGTAAGCAAGTTTTGTTCGTTTCGAGTTTGTGCGTTGAAGGTTTCGACATTGATTATTGTTGTGATTTAGCGTATCCCTTTGAATCTCCATTAATTGAGTAATTAGATTCGATTTCTAAGCTTTGGGAGTCTCGGAAGTCGTCGTTGTTTTAGGTAGGGTGTCAAAACCCTTCTTTTTTTTATATTTTTTCGTAAAAAAGAAACAGTTAACGGTACACGGGCTACCACATGGGGGTGTATGCAGGCCGTGTGGCACATACAACCATGTGGAAAGCCTTGCAATGGACCGTGTAATTGACTGTCATCAGATTTGAGACACATATTGGCGTGTGGTAGGTCGTGTGTAAGATATTAAGGTGTAGCGTCACACGGGCTGGCATACGAGTATGTGTTCAGACCGTGTAACCTATTATTTATGTATTAGGGACACACAGGTAGAGGACATTGGCGTTTGTCGGACCGTGTGAGGTTCATGGGTAACACATGGGCGTGTGCCCAAATCGTGTAACTCACTAACTTAGTGAATAGGAGTACACGAGTAGCCACATGGCCGTGTGGAGTCACACGAGCACCCACACAGGCAAGTGAGCCTGAATCGCTAAATTTCTGTTAACGCCATAATTGTTATACAAGGTGAGTGTAAACAATCTATAGGATATGTAAGAACAAAACTAATCTGTATTATCTGTTTTATCATAATTATAATTTGGTTCTACATACCGTATGAGACAATTTGTAAGAATTTCAACTCTATGTTATATTGAAACTGTATGATTGTATCTGCATGAATATATATATTAGTCATCTATTCTCTATATTTGCATGGGGTAGGAATTATAAATTGAAGGAAGTGTTCTATACTAATTTGGTGGTCAAACCACCCGTAATTATATCTGATCTGGTAGTAAGACTGTAAACACTGCAACGTGTCGTACCGACACTATAAGGTGTATAGGGCTACACGGGTATTATATACCTACTAGTTTATTGGGTTGGTCAGATATGGTGTATTGTGAGTGGGGGTAGGATAACTGCATTTGTATCTGTATTTACATCTAAATATGTTTCTGTATTTGATATGCTGTGTATTTGAATTGCTTTGTATCCGAAACTATTGTGAATTATTAATCTGATCGAATAAGACTGAGTGTTGTATCTGAATTCTCAATGATATCGGAGTTATTTTACGTATGTTAAGTATTTATATTTTACATTAGGTTGCAACGTACTAACTAGACCGAATGAATTTCAAGAACCTCTTAAAACTAAGCGGCCGACGGACACGGGACTCGGTTAACTAATGGATCTATTTTAAATATATGCGTGTGTTTAAATTTGTTTTTTTTTCCGACTGTAAGTTTTAAGATCTAATTATGTTGAATGGTTGATGGTTTTAGGACTTATTTATATATCGATTAAACTGGCTTTAACTGTATCTATTTTCAGGTAAGTTCATTTGACATCTTAGACTTGGTCTTTCCGTCTAGGTTGGGTTTAAGGTGTTACATTTAAGGTTTTACTTCCTCTCTCTATAGATAGATGGCACCGGTAGAGCTAAAAAAACACCACAAGAACAAAAGTTCTACATAAGTTTTCAATATTGTTATTCTGCTAAAAAATAATCAAAATTTATTTCTAAGTATAAATTCTATTTTCGAGAAAAACAATTCTACCAGCTTCTATAAGAGAGAGATTTACTTTTCTATTAAAAGTAAGAAAATTATTTTTGGTTCTGTGTTTGATTCAAAATTGTTCAAGCTCACCCTCGAAGCAAATTATGATACGAGAATAGTGGAGAAGGCCGTTCAGTTGAAAGTCGGAAACATTTAGGATCCGTCTCGCTTAAAGAACATGTACTATTTTGGGAAAAAAAGATGAATATCACAAATTGGTTTGGTTTTCAAAATTTTTATTTTTCTACTGTGCAAGAAAGTCGTTTTCGAACCAAATTTTTTTCAACAACTATTATGGTCCTTAATCCTAAAAAAAAGCTCGATTGTATGAAGGATGTTTGACCCATCATATTGTGCAATGTTGTTTATAAGATCCTTACTAAAATTTTTGCCAACCGATTGAAGACTATTTTGCTTAAGATCATCTCGCCTTTGCAAGCTTTTGTTCCTAGGCGGCTTATTATTGATAATGTGCTAGTGGCTTTTGTAAATCATTCACTATATGAAGAGCAAAGGGCATGGAAAAGTGGGAGAGGTTGCTATGAAAATAGATATCAATAAGGCATATGACAATGTTAGTTGAGACTTTTTTATGTTTTCTTTTGACTAAGCTGGGGTTTGATGCGAAATAGATTAGTTGGATGAGGTTATGTGTTTTCCCTGTCCAATATTCGGTTCTTCTAAGTGGTAAATTGGTCTCATTATCCCGTATAAGGGTCAGTGTTAGAGAGATCCTTTATCCCCTTGCCTGTTTATCATATGTGCAGAAGGGTTGATCTTTTTGTTTAGACAAGCAAAAGTGCATGGAGAGCTTTATGGTGCTTGTATTTGTAAGGGAAACATGGAGAGCTTTATGGTGCTTGTATTTGTAAGGGAAACCCTTGTGTTTCCTACCTCCTTTTTGTGAATGATATCTTTTTCTTTCTTTAGGCAACTAATTTAGAGTTTCAAGCTGTTAAAAGTATTATTTCAACATATGTAAAGGCTTTGGGTTAACTTATAAATTTCTAAATTTCTGGTATCATGCTTAGCTCTAACACAAGCTAGCATAGAAGACAACCTTCTTATTCCATTTTGAGTGATTCAGAGCTAATTTCTCACAGTCATTATTGGTAAAAAAGATTGTTATTAAAACATTAGCCCAAGCATTACTAGTTTATTGCATGAGCGTCTTCATGAATTATGATCCCTTTAGGTACTTGTGAAGAACTCTAACGAATGATGAATTCATTTTGGTAGGGTTTAAGGTCAAGTTTGAAAAAGGGTATTCATTAGGCCTCTTGGTATAAGCTTTGTGTGTTTAAAAAACACGGTGGTATGGATTTTTAAAATCTCAACTCTTTCATTAGGAGGAGTGTCTTTGTAGCCTTAAATTTGTATTTTAAAGGTCTTTGTTGGAGATTGAAAATGGTAACTGTATTCGGGATTTTGAGGATCATTGGTTACCTAATGATGATAATTTTTTTGTTGAATTTGAGGCTTTATAGGGGTTTACAAATATCTTTGTGAAAGATTTGTTGAATAATGATGGTTCAAGTTGGAATTCTTCTCTCGTTGAAGGACTTTTGGCGCCTCGACATGCTATGCAAATTCTTAGCATTCTTCTTTTGATTTCTAAGCCATCGAATCAACTTATATGGCATTTTCCTAAGGATGGTTGATACAATGTGAAATCCAACTATCGTGTTGCTTTTCAAATTAGTACTAACATACTGTCGTTTGTGGTTGAGGATTCTTGGTTGAAACTTTGGAACTTGACTCTTCCATCAAAAATTAAATCCTTTGTATGGCGGGGTTATAACATATTACCCCAAGTAAAAGTCGTTTACTTGAGAATGGTTGCGTCATTGATCCAAGTTGCACTAGTTGTGTGGAAAATGAGAGTTCGGAGCATGTTGTTGTTCATTGTTCAATTGTTGCGACTATTTGGAATAGTCTTGGCATGGTTTATACGCATAATTCATTTACCGATTTAATGTATTACTTTTCTTCATCTTTCGAACTCCTCTTGTAGCAAATGTTTTCTCACTATTTCTTAGAGTATTTGGTTCCACCGAAACCTATTGTGTTGGAAGAATGTGGTGATTCAACCTTCCTAAATTGTTTCTTTTGTAGACACGTTCTTTCAAGATTGGCGAGAGGCAACTATGGTTTTCCAATGTGTCCAAGGTGCATCTTTCAAGCATCGATCTCGCCTATGGTACTAGTTGAGACCTGTGATTGGTTGTTTTAAATGTAACATGGACATTACCATCTTGTCAAATTGAAACATAACCGTTCAAATACCTTAAAAATAATATTTGTTACTTAATAAAAGTAAATATTTTTAATAATTTCTCAATTAAGTTGAAACTCGATTAATATAGATTACACCAATTTAATGATAAACTTAAATATATAATATAATAATATAATAATATAATAATATATATCGTGTTCTTTTAACTTTGGCATACCTTGTAATAGAAAATTTCTTTGTAATTATTTTACAAATTTCATTTTTTTGATTGGCTGGAAGAATTTGTTTACAGTGACCATTATCTATCTTAAAGGAATTCCAAGCATATATTTGTGCTGTTGATGGAGACGTCTACATAGGAAAGAGTGGTCCAACTACAAATGTTTTTTTTTTTTTTTTTTTAAGATCAAAATAATATTGAATGGAACATTTCCTTTTGTGAAATCACGTTATTGATTTTATTTATTCAGGAATTATGACTATTTTGGAATATTTTATATTACTACTCAAATTCTAATATTGTAAATTAATTAACTTTCGCAATACAAACCGAACATTTGAAAATGATTTGGTGGAACAAACAACAATCCTTTTACCAAAAATAGACCATTCTTGCTTAAACTTGATATAATTAATTAATTTAATTATATAAAATAGGATGATTACCAAAGACACATATTAGAGTTTCTTTAGTTAGTCATTATATTATAAATTCAATTGTATTTTGTTTTTTTCTACTTAAAAATGAATAAATTAGGTCATATATGTTAAATTAAAAAAAATATCAATTTGTTAGAAATTTTATTTATTCTACTACATAATAAATGAAATAATCAGATAATTATACATAACATACCATATGTATCTCGTACTCAATTTTTAATAGAATCATGTGTTTGTACCAATTTATTTTGTTATTTCATTGAAATAATGGCTCCTCGCTTTTACTAATTTATTATAATAAAGAAGAAATGAATGCGCAATTAGTAATTAAAAGGAAAGTGAGGGGTAATGTTAGAATATAATGAAGGTCAGTATCCCTTAAATAGGCTATGTTTCTTTCGAGAAGCGTTTGCACTTTCTGTGGAGGAAACTGAAGCTGCCAAAGCTCGAGAACTCAAACCGAAACAAAAAAGAAAAAGAGCTCTTAAACCCCCAAAATACCTAAAAAGAAATGGCTCTGAAATTCAACCCAATCACTTTTCAATCTCAGAAACTCCCTTCATTTGCTCTTCCACCAATGGCCGGACTTAGGTCTCCCAAGTTCTTCATGGCCTCTACTCTTCGTTCTGGTTCCAAGTTCGTCTCTTTCTTTCATATTTTCTTGTTAAATCATGGATTTTGATTCTTCTTCCGTTATTTTTAGCTGATTTTGCATCTGGGTCTTTTTTCTTTTCTGCTAACTAACATATATCTTATGATCTTAATGTTCTTGTTGTTTAATGGTAATGTTGTTCTTTTCTGTTTGGGATAATACTTTCAATTTGGAAACGGTTGAAATATGGTTCGTTTCTTATTAAATGTTTATACTTTCTAGCTCAGTATTATGTTCTTATGTATGTAAGGTTTACTGATTAAGGTGCAAGAATAGGGAAAACACGTTTCTTTAAATAATTTTTGCTCTCTCTCTCTCTCTCTCTCTCTTTAATTTGTGTTTTCCTTCTTTATTTTGATCTTTTTGTGATTTGGTTTCATGTTTCGTGGGTTGTTTTGTATTTTTATTATAAAAATTTAGACTTTGATAACTTGGTTTTAGACTGAGTTATGTGCTTCATTGGAATTATCGCCTGATAAGGATCTTGAGAGTGAAAGAGGTCCATGTGTCATATTTAAGTTTCTAGCTTTATGTAGCTATTATGTGAAGGCTCCATGGTTTTTTTTTTTTTTTTTTTCCTTAGCATATTCTCTAGTATATTAATCTTGATGCGCGTGTTTCTTGTTGGATTTTAAGATTTGTTTAACTGTAAGATATGCTGGTTTCTTATTTTGATGTGGACAGCATCCATTGTTAAATGTGTTTTGGATGGTTTCAACGAAAGATGTAAGATCAAAGCAATGTGGAACATGTTTTTGGATAGCTTGTTCTTATCAATAGTTTTTTTTTTTTTTTTTTTTTTTGTGATGTTAACTTTCAAGAAAAATCAATTATTTGGTTTTCCCTGCTTCATGTCTCGTTTTTATTTGAGAGGAGCTAACGAAACCGAAAATACCCTGTAAATTGTATTTTATAAATATTCTTAACCATTATTGATTGTCTGGTCTCTTTGCTGTAATCTATGCTGTTAGGGCCTTCACTAATTTTCTATTTGTCTATTACAGTTTGGTAGTTTTGGGAGTGGCTAGGATATTAATTATTTTCTCAACTATTTTTTTCTGAAGGAATTAAATTTTCTTGGGGTTTGAATTACTGGGAAGCTATTTCTGTTGTGATATACATAATTTTTTCTTTTAAAGAATCTATTTGTCTAGTTAATCTGTATTTTCCTTATTAATATTCATGCAAATTGTATTGAAGCATGTTCTTTCAAGTTTATGATCAACTGATTGGTTGATAGTGCATCATTTATCTGAAATTGATGATGTCTCATTTATGGACCTCTGGGGCTCATCCATTGATATAACACCAAATGCAAGTAATTAAATGTGTTGCTTCATCCGAGCCCGTCTCTAAATTTATTTCTATGAAGAGAATGTTAATGTTATATCATTGTGCATGCTGCATCTGCATCCATGTTATCCATTGTGTTTAACTTGACGGCAAATCATGCAAGTGTTCCACACAAACGGTCTTCAGATTTTCCATTTATTTCATTTTAATTTGTTTCAATATGGTTGAATCTGCCTTTGAAAAGAAAATTCAAGTTGGTGGAAGTAGTTAAGATTCTCTAGACTAGCTGATGAATAACATAATGTTTCCTTTTTTTTTTCTCAAATAGTTCCATTTTGTTTTTAAAATATAGTTGAATCTAACATTTTGAAAAGAATATTCAGTTTGGTAGTAGTAGTTCAGAATATGTTGTTCTCCTTCCTTGATTCAATATTGTGTTATTCCTTTTTCTTTTCTTTAAACTAATAGTGATCTTATCATTAAATTATTTAAACTTCTGTCAGAAATCTGATTTAGTTCCTAGTCTTTAGGATTTTGGTTATCTTTCAAGTTGAATTCTTTCATTTTGAATTTTGGGACTTATTTTCTTTTTGATTCTTGGATGAGTATTTGGCTATAAATACAGCAATCACCATTCATTCATTGTACGCTTTATACTCTCATATAAACATGGTATTTTAACCGAATAAAATCTCTCCATGATTGCTTCTTTTTCTTGCACAATTTTTTGAAAATGCTTGCGTTTCTCCTTTGAATCTACTTCATTTAACATTTTAATCAACCGAGTATTTGGTACTTTTTCTTTGTTTTTATCTTTTAACTTGTAACATTTTGTGTATGTTTGACAAGTATAGTTGCTGAACCTGAACCTAGTATTGATACTCTTGACATTCTTACCTTCTGTTATTAGGTCACCGAAATTTGATGATTTCCTTGCAAATTTTAAGTCATGGCTGAATATTCATGTATTTGAAAAAGAACATTTCAAGTAATTTTTAGTTTTCTTCCTGGTATCAGTTTTGGGCATCTTTGTGGTCCATTCTTGATCTAGTTTTCAAATACTATGTTAGGTAATGATGAATAGACATCTATCCATTTTCTCCTGTTAGTTTGATGCACTTTTCCTTGTGTTTGGTTTGAGTTTCTCTGTTGGTTCCCTCATATGGTCTCTGTTCTTATGGTTGTTGAGGGTTGCTGATAGCTACTTGTGCTTTTCCTTATAAATAAATGGTAATTTAATGCCTTGACATTGCATATAAATGGGTCCTACCCAATGAAAATTCTGATAATTTGATTACTTTCCTTGGATGTGTCATAATTTTGTTTTGAAATGAAAGACGAAGTTATATAATTGCACTTAAAAGCAGGATAGTTTACATTCAATGCCTACTTCAAATCTAATGAGATGATTTCTCAGATGGTATCACTTATTTATACTACTATAGTTCTGCAACTGGGTCTGCTGCTGCATTGGTCCTTATATTTTACTCTGATGCTCACAATTCTAACATCTGGTCTCTCATTTGATTCTCTACTTGGTCTATGTGAACTTCTACCCTCAAAGATGAAATTTAGTGCTGTTGCGCATATATAATGCCTGTTTCTTTGCATTGCTTTTGCATTTCATGTGCTGTATTTCCTGGTACATGCAGTGGACAAATTTGTGAGATGGGTTTTGTGCTTTTACATTTTATTGTTTCCTTTTATCGTTACTGATATATCTGGTTGATAAGAAAGTAATTGGGAATTCGTTTAACTTAATTCAGAGAGGTCGATCTCAAGAAGCCTTTCATGCCTCCTAGGGAGGTGCATGTTCAGGTCACACACTCGATGCCACCTCAGAAGATTGAGATCTTCAAATCGTTGGAGGACTGGGCTGAGAACAACATTCTAACTTACCTCAAACCGGTTGAGAAATGTTGGCAACCCCAAGATTTTCTTCCGGATCCTGTGTCAGATGGATTTCACGAGCAAGTCAAAGAACTTAGGGAAAGGGCAAAGGAGATTCCAGATGATTACTTTGTTGTTTTGGTTGGCGACATGATCACGGAGGAAGCTCTTCCAACTTACCAAACAATGCTTAATACCTTAGATGGCGTTCGTGATGAAACAGGCGCTAGCCTTACTCCTTGGGCAATTTGGACAAGGGCTTGGACTGCTGAAGAAAACAGGCATGGTGATCTACTTAATAAGTATCTCTACTTGTCCGGAAGGGTCGACATGAGGCAAGTTGAGAAGACAATCCAGTATTTGATTGGATCAGGAATGGTAAGTAAGACGCTTACTATAAATTTTCTCACTTTGCGTAGTTTAATTTTGAACCCTATGATGCACTTAACTTGCAAAACATTATCAAACCCTTTGTTGTTCATCTTCTGAAAATGAATGCATTAAAACATTGCACTATATCACTTCTGGAATTTCACTAAATTGTGTAGAAACTGGCCCACTGATGTTGCCTTCCCGGTATACCACCCTGAGGAAGTTAAATCACTTCTCTCTCACAAAAAAAGACGCATTCAATATGCCATGTTTCTTCTTATTTTTTCTAATGTATATTTAATAGGATCCACGTACCGAGAATAATCCTTATCTGGGATTCATCTACACATCATTCCAAGAAAGGGCAACTTTCATCTCCCATGGGAATACAGCCCGGCTCGCAAAGGAGCATGGTGACATCAAGTTGGCTCAGATATGTGGTAACATTGCCTCTGATGAAAAGCGCCATGAGACTGCATATACTAAAATTGTTGAAAAGCTCTTTGAGATCGATCCCGATGGAACAGTCCTGGCTTTTGCTGACATGATGAGGAAGAAAATCTCCATGCCAGCACACTTGATGTATGATGGCCAAGATAACAATCTTTTTGATAATTTCTCAGCTGTTGCACAGAGACTTGGGGTTTACACTGCCAGAGACTATGCTGATATACTAGAGTTCCTGGTGAACAAATGGAAGGTGACGGAGATAACTGGACTTTCAGCCGATGGGCGTAAAGCTCAGGATTATGTGTGTGGACTTCCGCCAAGAATTCGAAGGCTGGAAGAGAGAGCTCAAGGAAGGGCCAAGGAAGCACCCAGGGTTCCATTCAGCTGGATATTTGATAGAGAAGTCCAGCTCTAAGGCTTTTTTAATTTTCTGAAGATGAAAAATGGTGATTTCAGTTTCCTGCAACAGAGGTAGAAGTTTTCAACATGCAATTTCTCTTTTTAAATTCCCCCATGTAATGTTGCTTGAACAAGTTTCAGTCAATCAGATTCAAGTTAAAAGTTTTAAACTGGATAAATAATGTTTATAATCCGTTAGTACCCAAACCAAAGTGGATATGAACTAGATCAAATTCAATTGATTTCCGATCAGTTATATAGACTTATGCTTCCATGAATTGGGTTGGTCAATTGGGTTTTAATGTTTTGATATTGATTCGGTGAATTTGAGTCTGGTTTTGATGACTTTTGGTTTGAGTTCTGAGTTTGGGAGTTTGACATTTTAATTTAATTACACTTTGCTTGCTTGTTTGGGTTATTTAAGTTCAGCTTGTTATGAATAATATTCTCGAATTCGGATAACAAGCAATAAGAAATTCCTTTTCAAAATTTTCATCTGCATGCAAGTTTTTTTTTAGTGTTTGGTAACTGAGAAAAATGAACTCATTATCAAGATTTAGCTATCAACAAAATTGCCTCCTAAAATGGCCTTTATCGGGCGAACTTCTATTTTTGGTAATACCTTTGATATTTAGATTGGAATGCAGTGTAAAATATGATCAATATTTAATCTATGTCTTCAAAGCTTTAAAGAGGATCATTTGACACAAGTCTATATACAATGGAAAACTAAGAAGTTGTAAGGGAGGTAATGAATGTTACCATAGTAAATTGCAACCATATCATGTATAACAATACCTATGGCAATCCAGGCTTAAGATTTGTGGTCCTTCGTCGCTGCCATTCAGTATCCAGGCAACAAAACGATAATAACCTTACATAAATACGACGACGACAAAGTCAAACGAATTGGTCAATACCAAAAATTGCTAAGCAAGTGTTTGTATCGATCAAGTCCCTACACTCGTATCCTATAAAACCAAGACTGAAATTCAAGAAATTCATAACTCATTATGTTTCCGGAAAACGAATATAGGTGCAATACTTAACGAGGCAACAGCTTTTGGTAGCTTAGATACTCGAAACTTCTAAGCTTTCCCTTCGACTTGTACTGGACTATGTTCTGGTATCAACAGTCCAAGCCCTCGTTTCCTGTCAACATCTGCCTCTCCAACCCATAATCCACATGTTTCTTAAAACCCCTCCATGGACCAACACAAAATCTCCTACCATTAAAAAAGTCGCATTATCAGCCAATAATCTACGGGAAATTGGACCATTAGGTCTCAGTGTAGCAGTTCTAGCTCTGAAACTATCACAAAACTTTTCAAGCATGCCATGAAATATTGATGAAGGAATCCCCTAGAAAGGCATTTCCAACCCACGACACAAACTCTTCATCTATTCCCAACACCATACCAATAAGCCCAAACAATGACTTCCCCCAAACTCTTTATAGTTACCTACCTAAAATCATCTTCAACATTCATTATCTCATGAATGCCATCCAAAGTTATCAGTTTGCCCATCATTTTTAACAGCTTCACGCTTCAACATCTTTTAAAAATAAAGGATCTTGAGCATACCACCTATTTGAACAATGGTGGTAGACACACCAAACCAATAATTGGACCCATCAATGAGGCCACCAAGACAGAAGGCTTGCATGATCTTATCGAGATCGCCATGGAGGGCTCCAGTAGCAATGACACAACTAGGGGAAGGGTAATGAGTTTGAAGGGGTTTTTGAGGAATTTGTTGATGGTCATGCTTGGGCAAAATGAAGCCGTTGATAGACAAGTCTACGAAGGTGTCAACAAATGATGTAAGAAATGAAGGTTTTCCCATGTTGATGATCATCTTCACTTGTAGACTGATGCTGTTTTCCATTATTTTTTAGGGATTGCTTTTGGCCATCAAGTCTTAAAACCAATCACCATTAAAGGTTGACCAGACGACAGGTCAACTTATTTTCGACCAGATTAATTTTTTTGAAAAATAAAATAAAATAAAAAATAAAGATAAAGATAAAGAACACACAAATTTTACGTGGAAACCCTTTCAGGAAAAAAATCACGGGCAGAGGAGAAGAAAATTTACTATGTCGAAAATTTGAATCAATACAAGAGGAATAGACTATGTCTATTTATAGGCTTGTAAAGCCATATTCTAGTAGGATTGAAACACCTTATCCTAATCAATATAAAATAGATGGAGTTTAATAAGGTTTAAAAAATCTTATTCTAAAATAAATAAAAGAAGTCTAGTTCTATATAGATTTTACTTTTATTTTATTTTCCATCGTATTTTATTTAAATAAGAATTTGGGTCACTTAATTCTAAAAATCTCCACCTTGACACAAATTCTCAATTAACAAGTTCTTCATCGCAAACTTTCAATAAACAAGTTCTCCACCTCTTCCATATAACCCCTTAAGGGTTTAACTTCAACAATGAACACCAACCAAGTCTAAGCAATGCTCAAACTTGGTTATAGGAAGTGACTTAGTCATCATATCTGCAGGATTTTCATGAGTACTAATTTTGCTCACAACAATATCACCACGAGCAATAATATCACGAACAAAATGATACCGAACATCAATGTGTTTTGTTCTCTCATGAAACATTTGATCTTTTGTAAGAAAGATGGCACTCTGATCATCACAAAATCTGTCATGGCTGATTTGAAGGTCTTCATTGAGTTCACTAAAGAGTCCCTTCAACCAAATAGCTTCTTTACAAGCCTCGATGAATCGCCATGTACTCACGGCTTCATGGTAGACAAAGCGATCAGAGATTGCAAAGTGACTTTCCAACCGATTGCACAACCTCCGATTGTAAAGACATAACTCGTGAGAGATCTTCTTTTATCAATGTCTCCAGTAAAATCAGCATCAACATATCCAATGACTCCATCTCTAGTTCTTCCAAACTATAAGCAAACATCAGTAGTACCTCGTAAGTATCTTAGAATCCACTGAACTGCTTTCCAGTGTTCTTTACTGGGATTCGCCATGTATCTACTAACTACACTGACTGCATATGATAGATCTGGACGTGAACAAACCATAACATACAGGAGAGATCCCACTGCACTAGAGTATGGAACATGTGACATGTACTCAATTTCATCATCTGATTGTGGAGACAAAATCGATGAAAGTCCAAATGGGCTGCCAAAGGAGTACTAACAGTTTAGCACTCTGCATATTGAACTCAAAAGAACTTTCTCAATGTACCCTTCCGACTTAGGTACAATTTACTTGTTTTTCTATCTCTCGAGAATCTCCATTCCAAGTATCTTCTTTGCTTGGTCCTAAATCTTTCATCTCAAATTCTTTACTTAGTTGAGTTTTGACTTTTCTTATCTCTCCTTTATCTTTTCTTTGCTATCAACATGTCATCAACATAAAGAAGTAGATACACAAAAGAACCATCACTGCTTTTTCTTAAAGTAAATGTGTAATCAAAAAACTTCTTTTTAAAATCATGAGAAGTCATAAAGGAATCAAACCTCTTGTACCATCGTCTTGGTGATTTGTTTTTAAACCATAAAGGGACTTTTTCAAAAAGCAAACATAGTCCTCTTTTTCGAGGCTATAAAACCCTCTCGTTGTTGCATGTAAATATCCTCCTCAAGTTCTCCATGCAAAATGCGCTTTTACATCTAACTGCTCAAGCTCCAAATCATGCATGGCCACAATACCAAGCAAAGCTCGAATCGAACTATGCTTAACAACTGGGGAGAACACATCTGTGAAGTCCACTCCTGAAATTTGACTGTAACACTTTGCAACAAGCCTTGCTTTATATCTGGGTTCTTCAACTCTTGGAGCCCCTTCTTTCTTTTTAAAGACTCATTTACAACGAACAACCTTTTTACTTTTAGGAAGTTTCACAAGGTCCCATGTTCTGTTTTTGTGGAGTGATTCCATCTCTTCTTACATAGCAAACATCCACTTTTACGAGTCTTCAGTCTTCACAACAACCGCTCTGCAATAATTAGATGGCTCTTGATTCGCATCTATATCTTCAGCCACATTTAAAGCATAAACAACTAGATCAGCCTCGACATACTTCTTTGGAAGTTTAATTTCTCTTCTAGTTCTGTTTTTGGCGATAGAGTATTGTGGTGAAGAAGCAACTCTATTCTCAATTTTTGTACTGGCTTGAGGAGTTTACTCTGTATTAATCTGATGCTCCACCTGCTTTTGATTTTCTTTATTGGAAGAGTCTTTAAGAGATAAGTTAGGTAGCATAACAGTTTCATCAAAAACATCTCTACTAATCACAACTTTTCTGTTTTCAGGACACCATAACTTATACCCTTTTACACCAGCTTTATAACCAAGAAAAACGCATTTAATGGATCTGGGTTCAAATTTTTCATTATCAACATAAGCATACGCAGGACACCCAAAAATATTTAAATCAGAATAATTAGCAGGATTACCAGACCATACCTCTTGTGGAGTCTTTTTCTCAATGGCAACGGATGGAGATCGGTTAATCAAAAACATGCGATGAGATGTCGTTACGCCCAAAATGACTTTGGTAAGTTGGCATTTGACAACATACATCGAACCTTCTCCATGATGATCGCTCGTTCATTTGTTCTCGCAACGCCGCTTTTATCGCGTGGAGTATGACGAATCGTCAAGTGTCTCATGATCCCTTCGACTTGCACAATCTATTAAACTCATCGAATGTAACTCTAATCCATTATCTGTGCGGATGTATTTTATCTGTTTTTCCGTCTGTTTTTCAATCATAATTTTCTAAGACTTAAATGTGGAAAACATATCGATTTTCTGCTTCATGAAGAACGCCCAAACTTTTATGGAAAAATCATCAATAAAGGTTAGCATATAATTAGCTCCACCTCTTGAAGGCACTCTGGATGGCCCCCACAGATCAGAATGAATATACTCCAACGTTCCTTTGTGTTATGGATTCCTCTAGTGAATCGAACTCTCTTTGCTTCCCAAAAACACAAAGTGCTCATAGAAATTCGGTTTGCAAATTCCTTGCCCATCAAGAAGTCCTCTTTTGCTCAATTCTGCCATGCCATTCTCACTCATATGCCCTAGGCGCATATGCCAAAGTTTAGTAATATCATCATCTGATAAGGAAGAGGAAGCGATAGCTGCATCACCAGTAACAATAGAGCCCTACAAAATATATAACTTGGCAATCTTTCTCTGCCCTTTCATCACAACAAGGGACCCTTTTGGAAATCTTTAAAACCCCACTTTCAGCTGTATATCTGTACCCTTTTGAATCAAGAGTACTCAATGAAATTAAAATTTTTTTCAATTCTGGAACATGTCGTTCGTCACTAAGTGTTCTAACAACTCCATCAAACATATTAACTTTAATTGTTCCAACACCTACGATTTTACACGAAGCATTATTTCCCATCAAAACAACACCTTCAGACACTGTTTCGTAAGTTGTAAACCAATCCTGATTGGGACTCATGTGGAAGGTACAGCCTGAATCAAGTATCCACTCGCCACTTTTTAGAATCATTGATGAGCGACTAGAAGTTCACCATCGCCGTAGTCTTCTACAACATCAACTTCACCGAATTTTCGGTTGTTTTCCTTTGATTTGCAAATTCCCTTTTAATCTTATTCTCAGAACTTGTAGTACTCAGATTTAATGTGCCCTTTCTTCTTCCGTGTTTGCAAGTTTTACCTCTGTTTGAAGACTTTGACCTACCCTTAGATTTACCATGCGAGGATTCCGCCTCCTTTGTCCTTCCACGATCATCATCAGCATTCCGATCTTGTCTCCCACGAACAATGAGACCCTCTCCTTGAGAGTCGGGTTTAACTACAAGATGCTTCATCTTATCATACGAGGTCAAAGAATCATAAACCTCATCAATTGTGAGAGACTCGCGGCTATATAAAATCGTGTCTCTAAAGGTTGAATAAGACGGGGGCAACGAACAAAGTAGAATCAACCCTAGATCTTCCTTATCATACTGAACCTCCATGGCCTCCAAATTTGAGAGAATTTCTTTAAACACTGTTAAGTGTTCGTGTACAGACGCACCTTCCTCCAAACGATGGGCATAAAGACGTTGCTTCATATGCAACTTGCTTGTTAGAGTTTTCGACATACATAATTTTTCTAGCCTCTTTCATAATGCAGCGGCGGTCTTCTCCTTCATCACATCCTGCAAAATTTCGTTAGACAAATGCAAATGTAATTGTGTTAATGCCTTTCGATCCTTACGCTTCTTCTCTTCATCTTTTAATGTCGAAGGCATCTTATCTATCCCTAGCAGTGCATCCTCCAAATCCATCTATGCAAGAACTGCTTGTATCTTAATCTATCACAACGCAAATCTGGTGTTGCGATCCAACAACGGAATTTCATACTTCAAAGATGCCATTACCGTGATCTAGATGAATAACCCGGAAGCTCTGATACCAATTTGTGAAAAATAAAATAAAATAAAAAATAAAGATAAAGATAAAGAACACAAATTTTACGTGAAAACCCTTTCGGAAAAAAAATCACGGGCAGAGGAGAAGAAAATTCACTATGTCGAAAATTTGAATCAATACAAGAAGAATAGACTATGTCTATTTATAGGCTTGTAAAGTCATATTCTAGTAGGATTGAAACACCTTATCTTAATCAATATAAAATAGATGGAGTTTAATAATATTTAAAAAACCTTATTCTAAAATATAATAAAAGAAGTCTAGTTCTATATAGATTTTACTTTTACTTTATTTTCCATCGTATTTTATTTAAAAAAAATTTGGGTCACTTAATTCTAACAATTTTGATTAAACAAATATTTGGGTCGTTTTTATTTCGAGTTATTAGAAATCATTAGAATTGCTTTACTAGGATCAAACTACCGAATCGAAATTAATTATGATAAAGTTAATGCATTACTGTTTTCAACCGGAGGAACCATCAGGACATGTCAAGGAACAATTATGGTTGCCTGGAATGTTCAAGCAAATGGAAAAGTAAAATGACAAATCTCCACATCACAATGGCTGCCTACAGTTCTAAGCAGTAAAAAGTATTACTACAGGTTAACCAAACCTTCCAAGATACAAAATATAAATGAAAAATAACCAATGGGATGAAGTTTTTAAACTATACAAGTGCCTGCGCTTGCCTTTGGACCTGTCCGGAGAAAGGTCATTGGCTGGTTGCTATAGGGGCAACAACATCAGAAACACACAAAAAAAATAGGGTTTGAGCTTCTCCAACAATAACCAGTGCTGTCATCACAAAAGGTCGTAACATGATAAAAACTTAAAGAATACAGCCAAGGGAAAACTAGTAATAAGTTTTTATTATTATCAACTACAATATAATGTATAACAAACAAAGACAAATAGTTTTCAAAACACAGATTTTAAACACATTATTTTGTCTGTCATATAAATGACCTTTACCTAGTTCTTGACTGCATTGTCACAAAAAAGACTAATGAGATCAAGGCTTTGATCCCATGCTTCACTTCCCCTCTTGCTTTTTCAGCTCCTCGAACTTATCTATAGCCACCTGAAGCTCATCTGTACCTCCAACAGCTCTCATAGTATAGAAATATACACCAAATACAAATGCTGTCAAACCCCCCGCGACTACCATATTCTTAGTCTTTGGTGCAAGGCTGCCATAAGCAAATAGTCCAGCCATCTCAAAGCAGAAAATTGGTCCAATGTGTTAATACCGTCCAAGCTGAAATTCACCAAGATATTAGTCAACTATCTTCCAAAACTCCACTTGGAAATGGGGAAAAAAGGAGTACAAAAACATGCTCCCTTAGAAATTAACTCTATTAGCCTATATGGTTCTTCAGAAAGGCGATGGAAAGCAACAAAACGTGAAAAAAGAAGAAGGAAATATCCAAAAAAATCCCAATATTATATTACAGTAATTTGAGGAATCTTCTATTGCATGATACATGATTATAAATTAACAAACAGGAAGAAAAAACAAATTATCTAGCACATCATGTTGATTTATTTTTGAAATTTCATTGCTGATTCACAGCATGATCCCTACAGAAAGAACAAGATTTTAATCCCCTTCCCCAAATAAAAAATATATAACCAATTGAAATGCAACAGTAATTCCATTGTTCCTTACGAAGTAAAATCATGCAATTCAAAACAATACAACTTGCTTTGATATGAACAGTTAACTTGGTGCTTTTTGGTTCTGGAAACAAAAGGCTAAGCAGTTTGGTAACAAGAAGTGATGTTTAGATTATTAAACAGAAAATGCAAATAAGGCATCAAAATTCAAACACAAATAATACTGATTTCAAGCAAAAAGTTCATAGCAACAAAAACAGGCATTGTTCATACTTCATCCTTTAAACAATCATTAAATCAAACGAATATTTGTAACAAATCATAACAATAGTAACCAGCAATCAACTATCCAAGAAAAACCCATTACTCATACCACTGAAAACAAATTAAATTCATATGAAATCAACCCAAAGTCTTAAAACAGATAAGTGGTTCCTCCAAGTTTTGCTAAACAGCAATCTTTCTCTTACACTTTTCAACTTGACCAAGCAATTTCTTTCCTTTTTAAAGTAACACATAATAAAGAACTAAAAAAAAAAAAACAGCGATAGAGCGGAAGCTGACCCGAAAATCCCAAAGCACCGATGGGTTTTTTTTTTTATCTTAACCTGAATACAGAGAAGAGAAAACAGAAAGGAAATGCTGCAGATTTGAAAGGTAAAGGAAACCAAGGAATAGGCGGTGCGTGGATTTGGTTGGGATGGTTATGGTTGGGCAAGCAAAACAACGTGGGCCTTAATATTGGCCCATTAAGTAATATCATTAACAAATAAAAAATAAATAAAAAATTATAATTTTAGTTTAAAATAGAAAAAAAGAAGAAGCATGAGTTTATTGAACCTTTTAAACAGACTAAAGTCTTTATTGTTAATTACATTATTACATTGACATTATTATTAAATTTAAAGTATTAAAAAAATAGAAATTATACTGTATATCCACGTTAGATTGTATTTTGAAATGCTCACTGTGGTATTCAAAATAAAATGTCCAGTTACAACCAACCTGGACCAATCAAAGCACTTTGCAGTTGGGGTTCACGAAAACACTAGTTGACCTGATGATGTTATGGAAGATATGCAGAAGGAAATTGAGGGAATTTCTACTTTACCTCCACCAGATAAGCTTACCATACCATGGAAAATGAAGCCATCAGGCGCCAATGCACTTGTACCTACTTTAGAGACAATGGAAACAGTGGTGACCGACCTTACAAATCCTAAGTGGGCCATGGTTACCATGAGTGCTAAGATGGTGTTAGCGAAAGAGGTGGAAGGGTTGCCATGTGTCTATTTCCATCTCTTTTATTTTCATATTAGGGTTTAGGGTTTTTTTATTTAACAACATTGATGTGCAATTTTCAAGGTTGTGGCAATCCTGAATTTCGTAGTTTAGAAATTATTGTGTAAATGGTAAGAATGAAGTGAATGAAATAGTTGAGATTCTATTTTCACCTATTAACTCAACACACCTCTAATTCCATACTTCTTTTTCACTTTCATTCACTCCTCTCATTTGTTTTTCATTTTTTTTCTTGTCCCTTTCTTGCCGATTTCTCTCTTGGAAAAGAGTCCTTCAACCACCTTAGGTAGCAGTATTTAAGTGTTTGTAGGAGCCTCAGTTCAGCAGAACAAGTAGAGAAGGAGGAACGGAGCAAACTTATAGCGCCCTAAATTATGTAAATAAGTTTTTGTGAATTTGGTCATAAATGAGTATCTACTTCAATGGTTGAGTATTCTGATTGTGTGTTTAGGGTTTTGGGTTCAAGTCCCATAGTTGGAAATTCTTCTATTTTTTTATCTTAGCCTCATCCCTTTTTGGTGGGTTTATGTTATATTTTTGGTAAAGTTATATCAGAATTAGCATGTTGGTTTAACTGGTAAGGTGTTAGCTTGCCTTAAGGTCTTGTGTTTAAACTCTCGTGTGAGTGAATGATGTTGTTTTTTATTCTGTGAGTGTGTGTCGATTGTGTAGTAGAAATTCGGTGGGATTGAAAGTCTATAGTAGTTGGATGATGTTAGTGGGTCAGATTCTGTGGGATTGTGGTTGGTTAGTGAAGGAATGGGATAGTGTTTTAATTTTATTTTTTTCCTTCTCTTTCTTTCCCAAAATTCCTCCCATTTGATGTTTTCTTTCTTTGTTCTTTGACGAAATTTCCTTTCTTCGTCTTTTTGATTCCGTCACAAATCTTTTGTTCAATTGTGGTGTTTTAAATTTTTTATTTTTCTCATTCGATTTGGTAAGTAGAGTTTTTCTTAACTTTAGCTTTTGATTTCTATAAACCCGATTAGAATTATACCTTTTGATATGGTGTATTCAGTGTAATTGGAGAACTGAAACTCTGTGAATATGTTGATTAGGAGAAGTCCGAGATGCTGTTGGGGCACCTCTAGTGACGTAGAACTCGTGTAGTGGTTGTTCATAAGAGGTTTCAAAGGTCTCAGGATTCCTTTCGCATAAAAAGCGAACCAAGTGTGTAATGAAAACACGAAAAATGGCAATCAGCGAAAGCCGAAATTTTGGCTTGTTGACGCCACACGGCCGTGTGCCCGACCATGTGGTAGGCCGTGTGTGACACACGACCGTGTGACAGGTGTGTGTGTGTGTGTGGCCGTGTGATATGTTTGGGAAAAAATATAGGCCCGAAAAATGGGTTTGGACAAAAAAATAAGGCTCGTTTAAAAAATAGTTCAAGTCTCGGGTAAGGCATTTTTGGCCCGAGCCCGGCCTTGCCCTGCTCGAATCTATAAAAGGACAAAAAAATTTACTTTTTAATATTATTTTTTATTGTTTTGTCCCTATTTTGCTACCATTTTACTATTATGTTGCTACTATTTTGTTGTTATTGTTTATAAAACTTATTTTATTGTTAATTTTGTTATTATTTTAAAGACATTTGTTAATTTTGTTATTGCTTTAGAGACATTTGCTTGTTAAGTTGCATCTATCTTAGTGTTATTTAAGTATATATATTTTTTAAAATTTATTTTCAATTTGTTGGGAAATATTTATTTTGATATTTTTAGTATTTTTTATGTATTATATATTTATTAAAAATATATAAAAATAATATAAAAATTAAAATGGGCGAGACGGGTCAAGCTAGGGTATTAGCATTTTTTATCCAGATCGGGCTAAGGAAAAATTTTAGGCTCATTTTTCGGGTGGGGCCGGGCCCAGGCCTAGCAAACGGGCCTAAATTTTTAGTTAAGCTCGGCCCATGCTCACCTCTAATGCATCACAAGTATCCAAAATGACATAATTTGGCAAGTATCAAAAGGTACCAAATCCAAACAACTTATGCATGCCAAAATCATTAAGTAACATTCAACTATGTACTAATACAAGTCCACCTATACATGCAATTATAACATTGGCCAAAACATAAAAAAACTACCGATATTTATGTTGGATAGTGTGATAGATCTCCGACGAGCTTCCAAACCGATCGAGCTTCTGATAATCTATAAAAAAGAAAACACGTAAGCAACGGGTGCTTAATAAGCTTGTATAAACTTAAACTATACTTACCACTTCATTAATAAAATTCATAGATTAACGCAAATCATTACCAAAACCATAAGTATATTATAGGTCTATTAGTACACCATCAATTCACGAATTAGTAAATTTGCTTATACATAATATAAATGAAATTATCCATAGCATAAGTAAATTTCTCATATACAAGCAGATCATTTAATCTATCAATCTCTTTTTACTTATAATATCATGTTGCATAAGAAATCATCCATAACATATGAAATTTACCATCTATGAACATAACCTTTAATTCATCAACAATACCATAATTATCAACCTTTCATAAGTTTGTGAACCATTCTATATAGTTACTTACCATTCCTTTCCAAATGTTTAGCATAAGCCTAAACATCATCATCAATATACAAATTAGTGCATTTATACATAATTCATTTGGATTAACCACATGATAAGCTATTTTCATGAGAAATACATCATTCATTATTTCCATGAACATATGCATAATACCATTTGTAAACTTATCATTTCAATCCCTTTTCTTGCCCGTTGAACCACTTCGAATATCATCGGATACTTGGGAAAGCTCATATGAAGTGTGCTTAAACATAAATCGTAACCTTTCCTTTACATCGTTGCTCACTTGAGTTGTGAAATGGGCTTGCTTACACGAGCTGAGGGTCAGAATATACGCAACATGATGCTGCTCACATGACTTGTGGATAATCCACAACAAATACAGGACCTTAGCCATCGATAAGACATTCAAGACGAGCACCGAAAATATGAAATCCCTAATGATATGTCATTTGTATCCTACGAATTCATAAGGTTCAACTGTGACTCGATATCCATCAATTCATCATAGCTTCGCTACATTTATATTTTGATTCATTTACATCAAAACAACAAAATAAACATTCAATTTAAACAACATTTTAGTGATTATAGTTCATACGAACTTATCTGGTTAAATTGTAGCAATGACTAATTATAGGAGCTATTTGATAATTTTCTCTTCTCCTCGATTTTCCTCTCATTCTTGATCTAAAATAATAATTTCATTCAATTCACTTATCCTAGCATAAAAACCAATTCATTTTATGCAATTAAATCCTTTTTGACATTTTATAAAATTACCCCTAACATTTTACTTTTATTCAATTTAGTTCTTAAGCCCAAATCATGCACATTAACCATTTTTATTCAAATTTCATCAACTGAATTATTCACTATTTCTCTACAGCTCATACATATTGTTATTTCACACCAGGTCCTTGTACTTTTATCACTTTAACGATTTAGTTCTTGAACATTAAAATTACCAAAAAATTTCTTTACAAAAAAGTCGTATCTAGCAACCAAGCTCAATAATATTTTATAAAAATTCAAGAATACACTAAATTCATTAATGGCATAATTCAAAACATTTGACATTTTTACAAATTAGACTTCGAGTTAGCTAAATTGAGCTAATATGAGCTCAAAAACATAAAAATCACTAAAAATGGGATCAAAACACTTACCATGTACCCCAAAAAAATTTGGCCGAATGGTTTTCCTCCCCTCACCATAGCCATTTGGTTGAAGAAAATAAAGAACGAAGAAGATGATAATTTTAGGTTAGGTTTATTTTAGTTTATATAATTTAATTACTAATATAACCTTTAAAATTTATAAAATTTACCATGCAACCTATCCATGAATATCCACTCACATTAAATATGGTATAATTGTCATCCAAGTCCATGAATTTACCTTTTCATAGTTATTAGATCCATTTAACTAATAGCATTCAACTTTTGCACATTTTTTTAATTTAGTCCTTTTCACCTCATTACCCTTTTAAACATCAAAATTTCTTAATGAAACTTTAATACTACCTTAATAACACTCCAAAAATATTTAATAAAATATTTAAGGCTCGGTTTATAGAAATAATGTCCCGATATCTTATTTTCTAAAACCACTTGACTTTAGGGTCTTACCAGTTGAACCTAATTGTTCTTCCGTTCAACATAAATTATTAAATCAAATTTTACTATTACACCATATATTATTTTTAAATATTAAATAATAATATTTACAGAATCACATGTCAGATTTGTGGCCCCGAA
Organism: Gossypium longicalyx; assembly: GCA_025698465.1. Classification (NCBI taxonomy): domain Eukaryota; kingdom Viridiplantae; phylum Streptophyta; class Magnoliopsida; order Malvales; family Malvaceae; genus Gossypium; species Gossypium longicalyx. Next base: position 66,813,913 of record CM047004.1, on the reverse strand, counting down.
ACCACTGTTCCGACATCACATAGAAATGGGAGGGTCATGCAGAATGGCTTGCAAATGATGGTACCAGAAACCCTTAGAATATTAATGTGGTTGTTATATTGAGCCAAATGGTCTTCTAGATCCCTTGATCCTTATATGTGAACTTTGGGAATTTGAATAAGGATGAGATATGATTGGCGAGCACTTTCGGGATGAGTGGTTCATTGGAGTAATTCTAGACAAGTCTGTTTGCTTTTGCCCATTTCATCCATTACATCATTTTTGCTTTGAAAGCTTTGAGTTGCTCTTCCACAGAGATGTTTTTGCCTTAAGAATGTTGGTACACTATTAGGAGGTCATCATTATTTTCATGACAATTTTCGAGGTCATCATGCACCCTGTCTCCAGAGAGGGTTGACCAAGCTTTATCTTCTTGGCGAACTAGGTTCTTTTGCCTGGGGACCTCCCGTGTAGCCCTTTATTCACCAATCAACTACTTATTCTGAGCATTCCTTTGATCGAAAAGGCATTATTGTTCTTGTTGCACCTTGAAACGACGCTCCTGCTAAGAGAATTGCTTTTCCAATCGCCACAATTTCTATTGTGTCTTTGAATCATGAGGTTGAGACCCAAAAGCTAGCTAATGAGTGTTGGATCTGGTGCCCTAAGTTTAGTATTTTTATTTATGTACACGTATATTTTTTTTCGAACAGATTGGTTTAATAAAATTATCTATGAATTACATTAATACCTTATGTATATTATCTTTAATGGTTTTTGCACGCAAAGCAACATGGAAGCAAATATTAACTTACTAGTTATGTAATGTTTAACTAATACTAAGTAGTATTATGTGGTTGAATCGTAATGTGAAAAGCTTATATTAGTAAATGAACCTAAACATGTTCTTAGTTAAATTGGAAATGAGCAAACCGATTGAAAGACTAATATGTCTTCTATCAAGTCCAATTGGGGAGATGTTTTATCTTAAGCATCGAAGCAGATGACTCTCCGAAGATAGAGACATAGATGTGACTGATTGGATTGACAGTACATTAGACAAGACCTAAGTAGTCCGTGTATGGATTTACTCACTTGTGAAATTTATAGTGTGGCATACCTTAATCTTAAGTGGATGGTGGACTATGTATATGTGACTCGTATTCTTTGTTGTAAGTAAAAGTCTAAGTCCAAATAGATAAGGAACCGAAAGCTGGTGCGTTGGGTATACGACTTCTGCAGTATATAACACCATTCACAATAGTAGAATTCATAGACCTGGAAATGGGCAAATGATATCATCTCATTGGCATTACGTGATAGATGAAAAGTAAACGTGATCACGAGTCATTTGTCTTTGTGATAAATGACTTAATTACTAATTAATAGTACCATAAGATAAAATATGATCATATTAGGAGAACGAATTTATCCCACGAATATTAAGGATATTTTATGAGGGTAACACACTTATTACAAGGTCATTGGACGAGCACTGGTTGAGTAGCTTTCGTAATGATATGTAATTGGGGAGAGCTTCGTCAAGATACTATAGTGGAATAACTTTGTGACTAAATGAGTTTATAATTAATAAGCGAAAAGTTGAAACTTAATCATAAATCATTTGAGCCCTAATTATATATATTCAATCGGTTCCTCTGCTAGCTCATTGAAACTAGAAACGAATTGTAGTTAGAATCAAATGAATAGAACTGGATAGAGATGATAAAGTGAGAGAAATATGTTAGATTCGGAAATGAATGTGGTTTCTCACTAAGTATGGAAATGACCTGAAAATTAATTTAATTTTTTCGAATTATTATTAAGTAAATAATTGAAGCCAGAAAATGGAATTAAATTAATTGGTCATTTTGAATCCGTTAAATATGAAATTTAAATATATTTTCTCATACATTCTTTTACGATAAAGTTGTCATGACTTTAACGAAATTAGAATTGGGTTGAGAAAATTATTTAATTGAAAAAATAATTTATTTAAATTAATTTAATGAATATTATTTATTTGGGGAAATAGAAAAAACATGTACTGGATTGAATTAAATTATAAAGTATTAGATTAAAAGTTTAGGAACCACATTTAATTGGACACAATACAAAAGAGGCCCAAAACCCCTCATAATAAATATGAGGGGCAGTAACTCTAGTATAATTAACCAAGGTTAGTCACCCCTCTCTCCTAGTAGAACTAGGGGACTTGTTTTTCTATCAGATAAGTATTATTTGTATTCTACTAATTCAGTTAGGATTCTTCTATCTCTCCTCATAAAATGATGGCACTGGTAGAACTATTTATACATATGTTTTCAATATTATTATTTTGCCCAAAAATAGTCAGAATTTATTTGTAAGTATAAATTTTATTTTCGGGAATAACAAATCTACTAGTTTTTATATATAGAGAGAGAGATACTTTCCTATTGAAAGTAAGAAAATTATTTTCAGTTCCGTGTTTGATTCATGATTGTTCAAGGCCACGCTCGAAGTAATTCATGGTACGAGAATAGTGGAGAAGGTCGTTTAGTTGAAAGTCGTGAATGTTAAGGATTCGTCTCGTACAAAGCACAAGTACTTTTTAGGAATAGTTTTATTGTTATATATATCACAGATTGACTCGATTTTCAAATTTTAATTTTCCGTTGTGACAGAAAACAATTTTTGAACCTAATTTTTTTCAACAATTGGCATCAGGGTCAAGTTGTACTATGTTTATAATATAAATCGGTACTGAAATTTCTTTCTTCTTCATGTTTGGTTAATTTTTATAAGGTGTATCATTCTTATTATTATTAGTATGTTTTGGGTTATGAATGTGAATGAATGTATTTTATTCTTTATATGATAAAATAATTTTGTCAAAGTTGTTCCTAGAAATTAAGTGGTTTAATTATTATCTTAATATATTTTAGGGATATGTAATTAGATCGTGGACTACCATCTCTATGTAGTAATTATTTTATTTTTCCAGTGATTTTTTAGATTGCCACATGTCTTCCTTCGTAGGAGGTACAACAGATCTAGAGAGCAAAATATGGAGCATTAGCTAGAAGTTTAATGGTCCTCAAAGGATTCGACAATTCCTTTGCCTTACCTTTAAACAATAACCTAACAAGGAAGCACATAAAGTTAAGCGACTAAGGTGGTCACCTCACCTCCTTCAAAATGCTGGATTAAGGTGAATATGAATATCTCAGTGTAGATGGGGACTCTTTTTGCTTCAATAGGGAGGTGTCTTGCGTGTGGAAGCGGTTGGAGCTTATCAATAGGATTTAATTGTAGAATCGACATTAGTTCAATGGGGGCGATATACAGTGGTCTCAAAGTTTACAGTGAGGTTGGTTTTTGACTAATAGAACTAGAATGTGATAGTTTTATCAATGTCGGTAGAAATGTTACATTGGACGTTTCTTAACAACCGTTGAAGGATATCATGGAGTTATGTAATAAAGATTGGCTAGTAAGATTCACTCCAACAAAGATGCGGATCAATGGCAGCAACAACAGTTGATTATACCTCCCAAATGTAGATATTCAAGCAACCACCTTTAGAAGCTTACCGGTTTTTTCTAGATGACTTTAAGGGTGTGCTGGGTTGGGTGAATAAGTGGAGGGATGGGAGGAGGGAGTGGAAAAGTGGAAAGAAAAAAAATTGGAGTGTGTTTGGTTGAGAAAAAAAGTGATAGGAAAGAAAATAGGAAGGATGACCATTTTCTATCCCGATGCATAAAAATTAATCTTCCAAATTGGAATGATGAGAGGAGAGAAAACGAGAGAGAAATGTATGTTAGTTCAAAATGATACATTTTCAAATGTTTTATTTTATTTTATTGTCATTTTTCAACTCTATCAAGTAATGGATAAAAAGAAAATCATTTTTCCTTTCCATTTTTTCATCATTCTTACCAAGCACACTTATAAAAGAAAAAATTTTATGTTTTCGATCCTTTTAATTTTCTACTCTTTCAATTTTACATCCTTTCAAATTTCTTTCAATAAGTGTATCGACTATTACAATGCTTGAAATTTTGTATTAGAGGGCTCTACCCCTATTTCTACCCAAAAATAAATAAATGGAAATTGAATTAGATAGGAGTTCATCATCCATGTAAAGAAAATTAATAGATTTGAAAACTAATCTAAAATCATTTTAAAATGATAGGGGCATCCACCCCTAAAATGAAAAATATTTCATTCAGACTTTTTTTAAAATTTATAAAAATTTAAATTAGTAAAAGTAAAATTATACTTCAGCTCTTAAAATGATAAAAAAAATTTAATTTAATCCTTTAAAAATTATAAAGATATAACTATTAAAAATGATGAAATTACGTAAGAAATTTATAAGTTGGTCCTGTGTGTTCCAAATTGGTAGAAGATATTTTATTTAATTATCAATACTCAATAAAGGCGGGAAGTTTTAATTCTATTTCAGATTTGCACCTACTCTATATTTTCCTTTTGGATCAACTTTTTCTTTTTCCTTAAACTAAAAACTGAAAATCAGAAAGTCTTATTTATAGTCTAGATTGATTATAAGGTCCAAATCCTAGAAAGAAGTGACCAGTGGGCAACTCATGCGGAGGAAGCAAGGCCAAGCTGACGGCAACTTCAGCGGCGGCATCAGGGGTGTGAGTGCCTTGCCCACGTGTCATGGATGTTTGAGTGTAGCCGGGGCAAAAGCAGTTAACACTTAATCTTCCTCCTTCAAATCGCTTCGCCAAAACCCTAGAGTAAGCGTTCAATGCCAGCTTTGACACTGAATAATCTGTCCATATTTGCGGCCACCCTTCCGTTTCCCATCTCCCTTCCTTCACGTCTTCAAGAAACATTTTTACTACGCCCTCTATTTCTTCTTCCGATAGCCTCTCCTTCTGTAGAGTTGCTTTTATATTATGGTTTCTCACTTTCTGCAATATTACATCATTAATCCAAGCTGGGAACGTAAAAGTTAAATAAATAAAGCATATAAGTAAAGAAGATAATAGGAAGTTACGTTAATGGAGCCAAGCCTGGAGCTAATGTTAAGTATACGACTTATAGAAGGAGAAAGGCGAAACAACGGCAAGAGTGAGTCAGTGAGTAACTTGGGTCCATGAAAATTGGTTTTGATTACTGTCTCTGCGAACTCCACAGAGTTCTCGTGGATATCGTTGAAGGAAACACCTGCATTGTTCACCTGAAAAACAATATATATATATATATATATATTTATTATATTATCTCGGCTATAATAAATAAATTGTAGTTATAATGATGAGGTGGGTGACGGTGGTAGAAAAATAATTAAAAAAGTTGAAAAATGCAGAAAGAAATAAGATTATTGAAACAACATGGGTGGGCAAGCACGTTAAATTGTTAAGAAGTTGGATGTGATTCACATATATAGATTGTATTACATGCATGAAAACAGTAGTATATATTAACTGCAAATTGCATGAAGCTTGTTTAAAATAATATTAAAATTTTTATTATTTAAATAATGATTTGGATTCCAATAATCTTATAATAAAAAAATTAAAAAAAAAAAAAAAAAAACAGTCAATCCCGTCGGACAGACTGCTAACTAAAAAACAAAATAAGATTCTTAATATAATAATTGATGTCATTGTCAAGTAAACACTTTTACATTTGTGACCAACTTAAACTACAATCATGCGACTCTTTTAATCTCAATATCTTATTCCCATTTATTTCATTTTGATATTTAAATTTGTGTGTCTTGTTTTGATGCATCAACTATTATTTCGATATATAAGAATATACAACTTATCATGTTTGGTAACTTTATCTTCTTCTTCTTCTTCTTCTTCTTCTTCTTTTAATTTTTTTTTTTGGTAAATTTGGATAAAAATAATAATTGAAACAAAAAAAAAATTCAAATAACAAACTGAGAAATTGGGCATAATTTAGGGATTAATTCATGATAAAAAAAATAATTATAAAGATTATATATCCAAATCTTACAAGTAAAATTAATTTCATAAAACACAAATCAAATGTAATGTAGATCAAAATAATTCTAGAATTTAAATTAATTAAACTCCAACCTAAACCCAAAGAAAACATTTGCAACTCAATTTCTGGGCTAACGATTCTTTTCACAAATATTTTCATTATTAAACCAATTTATCTCAATATATATTCCGGCAAATATAATATTTGGTAGAGAATTATAGTCTTCCACATAGAAATGTAAAACCCAAATTAAAATGAGGTTGAGAGTCATCTTTGTCATTTGACATAATCATGATTTTCAACTTTGAATCTCCCGTCGGGCGATCGCATTAATTTGTAAACAGTAAAGAGGGCAAATATATACCTTTAATTGATGCTTAAAATCTCATTTTTCCCAGTTATTATTTTTTTTTATATAATGACAAGGAGAAAATTCCAAAATCTTGAAATTTTAAATCAAGTTATTTTTTTCTAATTTGATTACTAATTTGTTTGATTTTAATTATTTTTTTTTATATATAATTACAAGTGTTGTTATTTATTTTATAATCTTATCTAATCATATTTGGATAAGTGATATTCAAATAAAGCATTTTCAGAATGTCGACTTATTTTAGTTTTTTTATATAAAATCTTTGCTTATAATATTTATGAAAAAAAATTTTCTTCTCAAATCATTTATATTTGAATATTGTGTAGACTTTTTTTTATACATTTTTTATTTTCTTTAATCAAGGTTGTTGGGAAATATAATAAAAGTTTATTTGTGTATGATTAGATGTATTTATGAGTTGGATTGAGTTGGATTCAGGATAAATCAACGTGTGATATAAACAAATTTCATGTTTGTCCAAATTTGGCTTGGTTCAAAATATGAACCTAATCTTTTTACCTATAATTGCTCATATTTATAAACCGTTAGTCTAAACTCGTTTTAAGTCCGTTTATGTTAATTAATTTTTTTAAAATTATGCTTTTTTTTAGTTTTTTGTTTAATAATTTAGTTTTGTTTTTATTAAATTTTTAAATATAATCAACTTAACATATTATTGAATGTTTACAATAAAATATTATCTATTATTATAAATTTATATTTATATTATATAAATTACATAATGTATAAAAAATTAACAAACATATTAAGTCAAGGCTGGGTTTAAATATTATAGTCTGAACATGACTAGTATTTTAAATGAATTTAATTTATTTTGTTCAAGCTCATTTTTTAAAAACCCTCTTAAATATCAGGTTGAGGTTAATCTTCTAATTTAAACAAGTAGCTCAACTCTTAAATATTATATTTTAGTCATAAAATCATATATTATATTTACTCACGAAAGGTATAGTATAGTATAATATAGTATATTTTAGTCATGAAAATATATATATTATATATGCAAATAATACAATAAAAATTATATATTTATTGTCATGGCACAGTAACTTTGGTATATTTTTAAAAAAATTTGTTATAAGAAAAATTAAAAGCAGTTTCCTTTTTAATAGAAAATCACTAAAAAATGAAATTTCAAAAGCAGTGAAACTGGTTTTCTTGTGTTCATATTATAGATAGGGGCAGAAGCATTTTCCAAGTTTTACGTATTTGAAAAACAAAAGGCTTGATTTGAATAGTTGTGTTGGATTTGGTTGTATTTTAGATTCATAAATTTAAATCCAAATACATTGAATTGAATCCATTCCTATCTTTATTTACTTTTTCTAATTTTGAGTCTCATAAAAGTTGTTGACTTTATTGGAATAAACCCTTGAGTTGAAGGCATATAATTTACTGCTTCACCTTAGATTCAAATCAGTAACATACTTCAATTTTTTTTCAAATTTCTTGATATTTTAGTGTGTTTAACTTAGAGTATATGAAATTATAATTTCTATTTTATTTCTATCTCTTTTTAATAAAAAAATGATTAATAAGATATTTTCTTCTGATTTCTAACTTTTTTTTTTTTCTATTCAAAACAAAAATAGGATAAATCATATTTTAAGAATAACGTGAAATCATCCTTACTTTTAGAGTTTTATAGTAGCATATGAAATAAGGAAGTGAGAGATTGACTTACAAGAATATCCAGTCCTCCAAATGTTGTTTCTACCCACGACACAAAGGTTTTAATGGAAGCAGCCTTGGAAACATCCAGCGCAAAAAACTGCACATTATCAAGCCCTTCTTCCCTCAATTTCTCGATAGCTTTCTTCCCTCTTTCCTCGTCCCTCGCCGTCAATACCACCGTTAATCCCAGCTCTGCAAATCGCTTCACCACCGCCAGACCTATACCTTTGTTAGCTCCGGTCACCACCGCAACCGTGTCTCCGCTCCACCATCTGCCACGATCGTCAAATACCCATGTTAAAACATCCAAATGGGCATCGTATTGCATCAAGATTTTCGAGAATTTAGAGAAATTCCCGCATCAGGAAAAAAAAAAAAGAAAGAAAAAAAAAGAAAGGGATCGTTACCTATTTGATGAATAGAGGGAAACTATAGACGAGAAATGGAACTGATCAACTAGTTTTGATTCCATTCTTTTCGTCTACAAGAGATCAATTTCTGCAGTTTGTGTTATATAGAGAGAGGAGAAAGGAATTTAGATGGCATTATTGTATACAAGGAGAGATGACTGTAATTCTTTAACTATACTTCTTAGGTAATGGGCAGATTTGAACTTTATATATATATATATATATATATATATATATATTTCAATTTATAAACTATAATTTTTTAAATAATTAAAAGTTTGAAAATTTTACTTTTTATTTCAGAAGAAAAAAAAAGGAATTTCACAAAAATATGAAAATTGTTTTGTATTTTTAAGAAATAAATTAAAAATTAAAATTAAATCCTACACACATGAAAGTTGTTAATAAAAAAGAAAAGCTGAGACTTGAAAACCACACTCCAATTGCATTGCATGTTTACATTCACAAAGTCTAATAAAAAAAAGTTAGTAGATGGATGTCATTGCACATGTATAAATTATTTTATATAAGCTACGCCGGTACACCTCTACACTTTCACCTTTTCTTTTATTATATTTTAAAAAATTTACTCAGGTTAAGGAAGAGTGAGTTTGGATGGGCGGTGCGTTTATCTGCGGTTAGTGTAAAAGTAGCGGCTACGGTGAGATTAGATACTGTAACGATACTAACGTGAGACAAAAAGTAAGTTAAATACACTACACTGCACTCAATCGCCCATCCAAACTAAGTCTAAATCTTTAAACCAAAAAGACACCCATTTAATATTAAAATATTAAACATGTAACTAAAATAATATATAAATTTTACATTCATAAGTCTCATCAAATTTTAGGAATAAATTATTTTATTTTTATCTTTTCAAATTGTTTCATTAATTAATATGATTAAAATTATATTATAAAGAACCTCATATGATGAGTTTATGGTTAGAATATTTATCGTTTTAAATATAATTTGAGTTAAAATCGCGTTAAATATATTTATTTTTCAAGTTTTACTTTATTTTTGTAATTCGCAAAAAAATATTATAAACATTTGATTGTTTTATTTTCTTTTTTCTTTTTAAAAATTAATTCATACTTATAAAACAAAAAGGGAAAAAAGAAAAAAAGAAAAGAAAAGATAAGGCTATCCATGCAAAACAACAAAAGAAAACGCAAGCCTCCTCTCTCCTTCAGACACGTGGCAGGTTGTATACCACCGCAAGTCCGTATAAGGGTTTTTTTTTTTTTTTTTTTTTTTTTTTTTTTTAGTTTGGAGGTTTATTTTATATTTAGGTTAAAATTTACTTCAAATCCCTATATTTTTTATATTTAAAATTTAATCCTTTTCTATTTAAAAGAATCTAATTACTTTATTTTTAAATTTTTAATATTTAACTTAAATGGTTACTTTGGTTAAAATTATTTTATCAAAATTATTATTATGACATTTTAAAATAAAAAAATAGTGATAACAATGTTAACAAAAAGTATTTAATAAATTTAAATTATCAAAAAAATGTAATCGTGTTAAGAAATAAATTTATATTTTAAAATAAAAACTAAAAAAATAAATTTCTTCAAATTTTAAATATACGAAAACAATTTAATACAAAAAAATGTTATTTATTGTTATGGAAAGAAACAAGGAAAATTTTAGTAACGGATAATGACATAGACAAATCTTGTACCAAAAAGTGATTAAGGTAAAATTTATTGATCACGACTTCAGAATTAAAATAAGATGTTCCAATTACGGGCTTAATAACTCACACATTTTTATTTTTTAATTAAATTTTGGATAAATTGATGTTTTTATTTTGGTCGCTTAATTTTAAAAAAGTTTTAATTTAAGTATTAATGTTTGAATTCATTCATGTTTTGGTCCCTCACCGTTAAATTGATAACGGAAAGCCTTTTTCTAACTGGCATAATGCACATTTAATCTTCAATATTTACATATTCTATCAATTTGATCCTAATTCTAAATAATTCAATAAATTTAACCCTTCACATTTACAAATTCTATCAATTTGATCCTCAAACTTCCTAACCAAAGCTTTTATATTTTAAAACAGAGGCATTCCACATCTATTAATTGTTTTGTTTATGGTTAAAATTATCCAATTTTATACATAACCCTTTTTGTTTATATTTTTAAGAAGTTGGTGTTAGAAATTAACTAAACACCATTAAAAACAATAGAAATTTTAAATTTTAAAAATATAATATATAATAAATTTATATAAATAATTTAATATTTGTAAAAAATAAATTTTCACCCTGACTAGCATAACTTTAGTTTTTAATAAATTTGGTAAATAATTTGACATTAAATCAAATTATTAGTGATATGTACTGCTTATTTTGGATTCAAAAATTAAAAACAAATTATTAAAAATAAATATAACACATAATAATCTCTTAATAAATTCATAAATTAAAAAAAAAAGGTTATCAAAGTAACAAAAGGGAATTCAATTACTTTTTTTACATTTTTTTCTTATGAAAAAATAAATGTTCACAATTTTTTATTATATAATTATTGATTGAACAATTGGACTTTCAAAGCTATATTTTTTTTTTTTTTTTTAGATTTAGTTTTCAATTTCAAGGGCCAACTTTGAGAACTATATCTATGTACTTTGAAGAAAATATCATACTGTTAACAATAAGAGTAAATCTAAAGTGTTTTTTTATTAAGATTTTTTCATTTTCTTTAGTTAAAATTTCATCAAGGGTTATAAAATATTATATTTAGAAGAAAACTAATAAAAAAAGAAAAGGAAATGATGTTTCAAGATAAACTTATTAGTATGGAATTGGCTCGGAAAATGGCTAGTTAGTTAAGAGAATTTTTTTTCCTTTTATGCGTTTTATAAATTTATAGATGTGAAATACCTCTATTTTAAAGGTTGAAAGCTTTAGTTAGGAAGTTTGAGGATCAAATTGATAGAACTTGTAAATGGGAAGGTTTAAAATTTTAAATTAGGATCAAATTGATGGAATATATAAGTATTGAGGACTAAATGTGTTATTATAACAATTAAAAAAGACTTTTCATTATCAATTTAACTTTGGGTGACCAAAATAGGAATGAATTCAAACATTAGTGCCTAAATAAAAAAATTTCAAAGATAGGTGACCAAAACATAAATGCGGGCATAATTAGGTGACAACTAAAATTTTAAAAATTAAATTGAATTCAGCTTGATTTTTGTACGTATATGAAAGTTTGAATAAGATGAAGTCTTCTATTTTAGATAATATATTAAAGGTTTAATATATATATATATATATATATATATATATTAGAGTTTAATATTTTTTTAATGTGGTACATGTAACATTCTTAACTCGTATCCGTCGCCGGACTAGGGTTATGAGAAATTACCGGACATATCAGAACATTTCATATTCATTTCACAATCAAAAGTCATACACCGTCATATCATAGCCAAGTATCAACATAAAGTCCTTTTCTTAAGTCAATGAGACCTTAAACATGCATTAGGAAGAGGTCGTGACTAAACCGAACACACACAACTGGTACATTTGATCAAATGTGAACCACTGTCATGCATTCTCACCATTCAAGATTTCCAACTACATAATATTAAAAAGTGTTCATATCCAAAACACAATTAATATACCATTAATTCACATAATCTCATTCAAGGATTTTAGCCCATATTAACCAAATACAGATCCAAGAACGAATACACACAAAACCCCTAACACTTTACAATATTGCACAAAAGAGCTAAAGAGAAAGGAAGATCGATATGTGTGAACACGTATACCACTAACACCCCAGTAAAGTGCATACAAGTGCCATAGTTATGATTGCGCACAAACACCCCATAATTTGCACACAAGTGCCAAAAGCTTCGAACGATAAACAACACATCATATGACATGCTAACTATACTCAAATCTTATATGATACTTTTAATAAGGCTTTAAATAACATAATACCACGTATCTTATTAGCACGCTTAGCATACATCAGCATTTACGACATAAAATCAACATACGAATTGTAACACCCCCTAACCCTAAACCGTCCAGAACAGGGTTACGGAGCATTACCAGACCTTTTAGACAAATTACGAACATCATACAAATAAATAGCATACATATTATAAAATTTTAATAGTGTCCCTTTAATGGACCCTCGAGGCCAAAAATACGTGTTAGAAGTGTATCGGGACCAATTTGAGTGCTCGAAAACTTTTTCGTGAAATTTCAAAATTCTTCCTAAGTACAGGGCTCACACGCCCGTGTAATGGGGCCGTATGAACTCAATATAACCCCTTTATAACAACTTAACCAACCCTGCAAATTTAAACCGCAATCAATTTGAAACTAATATCACAACCAATACAATTTATTTACAAATACACCTAAATTATATAAAAAAAAATTAATATCTAAAACTTACAAAATAATCATTCATATGCATCTATCAAAGTAAACTTAGAAAACTTCATTCAAATTCAATCCAAATTTAGTACCAAATGTGCTATAGTAATGACTTATCATTCCTCATAACCAATTTCAAAACATTATATATATTAAGATACACAACCAAAACTACATTGCCCCATATACTTAACCTAGATACATGCCACCTTTACCAAAAGAAATATACATCACCAAGTTTCTAAGGTCGAAATCAATTCTGGATGTTGGACTGGATCATTTGACTTCTACTAACCTACGTACGGAAAACAACCGTACGCTGAGTATGGATATACTCAGTGGTATTACTATAATTTAAATTATTTAAGTAAAATAACAAATAAACATATCAAATTATATAACAATTAATTCATAAATAAACTAATTTATTCTTAACTTTCATTTCTCAACAATAGCAACTCAGTTTGGCTATTCATCAATTTAATATCATATAACATCTCATTTGAACATCAATCTCTTCATGAATCTTTGATTCATTCTTTTCATTCTCATTTCTCAATTTCAATTCACTTTCCATTTCATGAACAAAGTCGATCATTTTCATTCAATTTTTGCTATTTCATTTATTTGCCCCTATTGACAAGACTCGGACTTTGGCAGATACACGGATCCAACCAAACACACCAGAATGGCACCCAGTGCCTCATCAGATAGTTCGAAACAATAGTTGACACCCAGTGTCTCATCGGCCAAGTCGAAGTAAGTTGGTACCCAGTACCTCATCGAATCTATCCGAAGTAATATAATGACACCCAGTGTCTTATCAACTCGAGGTCGAAGTATCCCTGAACACTTCCAATCCTATGGCATGCCAACTATATCCGACTTAGCCTGACTAGTTAATAGGGTATTTATATCACTTTCCAATATCTAATCAATACACATTTCAGATAATTTCACTTTGATTCAATTCAATTCGATTCACTTTTCCAATCAATATACAATTCATATATTCACACATATTCATAATTTCATTCACTTTTATTCAATGCAATATTCATACTCACCTCAATTTTCATTTACCAAGAACTTTAATTAAAATTTAACAATTGCTAATAAATAAATTCAAATTATAGTAATAGAAATCAGAATTTTCCCGAGTTACTCCTTGTCTGCTTTCTCTTTCCCCTTTTTGGCCGATGTCTCCGGCACGATGTTAGCTACGAAAATTAAAATAATTTACAATTATTAATACAACACCAATTTATATCTAATGCTTGAATTTCCTACTCAACTTTTACTATAATTCTAATTTAGTCCTAACTAAATTCATTTATATTCCTATCACGATTCATGTTTTATTTCCATTCAATTTCTTACTAAACTTAAACTTAACCAACTAATTTTCATCATAAATTCTTAATTTTTAAATTATTTCAATTTAGTCCTTCTAACACAAAACTTATAACTTATTTTACAATTTAATCCTTTAACCAATTCTAATTAGAAATTTTATCAATTAAACCCCTAATTCAACAATTTGTTCAACATAAACTATATCCAAAAACCTACTAACTTTCAAATTTTCAACATAGATTTAATAGTATTTTACTCTAGGATCATAATAACTCAAAAATTACAAGAAAATGACTTAAATTAACTTACCAATTAAACTTCAAACCTAAAAACCCTAATTCTGCCTTTTTCTTTTCTTTCTTTCTTTTTCCTTCCTTCCTTTCTCTGTTTCGTTCTACTTCTCCTTTTCTATTCTTTTATTTCTATTTTGTTTTATATTATAATAATAATATAATTATTTTACTTAAATAATAAGTAAATAGATAATAATCACAAATATATATATTTTATTTACACACTTGGATTTATTTCTACCACACACTTGTCATAATTTTGGTTTATTTTACATAATATAATAATATAATATAATATAATATATTTTATAATTAAATAATATATTAATATATTTAAAACATAAAAATCTAAGATTTTTATCATACTTATGCCGCCTCATTTATGGCACTTGGCATATTTACCTATTTAGTCCTTTTAACTTTTCTTTAATCTATTATTCAACTTTCACCCCTATTTCAATTTAGCCTTTTTTCACAATTACTCCTAATTAAGTCAAATTCAGTTAACTAAAACCTAATTGATCACACAACTAACTTTAAAAATATTTTTAATAAATATTTACAAACCCGTTTCACTAAAACAGAGGCCCAGTAACACATTTTTTTATGCCCGTAAATTTTGGGTCATTATATGAATTAACTCAACTATTTCATGCATCATATGAATTCATAACGAGGCGTAACCACCCATCAAGATAATTCAACAGTAGATCATAATAACATCAACAAATTATTCAAGTAAAACCTAGGTTAAATACTTAACAAACCTATATTGGTTTATTCAAGTACAACCTAGGCTAAATACTTAACAACCTAGACTAAATTGTAAAGTTGACAAAATGAAAGCCACTACTCCTCGACGACTTTCTCCTTCCCATTAGTCTTGGACAATTTAGCTATTGCCTTGGGTACATACAATATCTGAGAATCAAAACTAAATTAGAAACATGCAATTAAACATCAAATTCATCATAATTAAACATGATATACACTTATCCTAGAACACGGCTCTTTAGAGCTCTACTAACCGAAATTCACATAACTTCAAAAAATTTAATTGTGTTAACAATTCAAAATGTCACACGACACTAAGAATTCGGTCCATCTATTTTCTAGATTTCAAAATTAAGTTCAACTGTTAGCACAATTAAATTTTTTTGTTAAATTTATTAGTGTGACATTATAAACTTAAAAAAAAAACCCACCTAATAGCCATGCAACTAAAAATTGACGTTGTAATTATGAATTTAACAATGCCAAGAGTTGGACTTGAATTTTAAAATCTGAAAAGTAGAGAAACTAAATTCCTAGAAATAAAACTATATGAACTAAATTCCAAACTTTTGAATAGTACAAAGACGTATGGCATGCTTTACCCTAAATATTATTTTGAGTATATTTATGCCCTTTCTAAAAAAAAAATATAAATACACATTATGAGAATCATGAGATTTGAACTCAAAAATGTTAATTTTTTTCATTTCAACTAATTTTATTATTATTATAAACTTTTACATAATTTTGTCCACTCACACTATAATTATATATATATATATTTAATAGTTTAAGTATGCATGTGGTGTTTATATATTTTTAACTGGACATAAATAATTGAATGTTGTTAAAATTTCGAACATAAATGTTAAATATAAAAAGAATATGATGTGGTGTGCTAATATTATAGTATTATAATGTTTATTTTAATATATATATAGACATAGTATTTTTATGTTAGGTCCAAAATTGAGGGCTAAAGGCTGTAGTATGGCTTTATTATGCTCCGCATGCTTCGAATCCCACACTTCCAAAGTGCCTTTCGCTCTCCTGCTTCAATTTTCCAATCACAACTTGGGATTTCTTTTTTTACTTAAAATATGAGTTCGAACTGGACTTTACACAACAGCTTCTATTTTTTTATTCACCGTTCCTTTATCATCACAAACCTCACTTCTCATTTGCTTCATTTTTTTTTTAATATAAATTTTATATTTAAAAATAAATAATCTTTTTTCATAATTATCAATATATAATTTTATATAAAAATATTATTTGATACCTTCAATAAATAATTTTATATAAAAAAAAATAGTAATTGTGGTTAAAGCCTATTTTTAAAATTTATGGATATAATTTTATATTAATCTAAATTATTGTGAATATTTATTCAACCAAATGTGAAAAGTTTATGAAATATTAAATTTATATTAGATTTAACGTGATTAATATAAAAATATATATAATGTAAAAGGATGTAAGTGAATACAGATATATTCCATATAGAAGACCTACGTTTAGGAGGGGGACCTCAATGTGAAACTTCTTATTTTATTAATTATAAGCATGACCTAGAATCATGTGATGGAATCTAAGTCTTTTTTAATGATCATGGAATACGTTTTTCCTTTCACTTCATTTTTGTGTTTAAAATTATTGTTGCATTTTCATAGAAAAACCCAAAACATTATTCCCCTACATTATATACCATCTTAAATACCTAACCATTTCTTTCGCCAAATCTCGATTTTTCTTCATAATAGTTTATCCCTTATTGAGAATGACAACATTGGTTTTTATCACGCCGAGAATTTTATTTTATTTTGTTTTCATTTTTCATTTTTCATCTTCATCCTAATTAAATGATGGAGATTCGAAACATATATGTTTTATTTTCTATGTGACGAATTGAGAATAATGTTAAAAGATATAATGTTACTTACATATGCGTTCTAGTGGATGAGCATCTAATAACAGGAAAGTCAGAATTTAATGTAGGGGAGTTCGTTTATCAAGCATTCATAACAAATACCAAAGTATCTGTCCCTACCTCTTAGCTCCTGCTGCTTCATGTTAGAATGCATGTTTGGATCATTGTTTTCATCTACCCAAAAGTGAGGAAACCACCTTCGGGGTTTAAAGTGTAATATGTTGTGCTCCTCACTAGCGATACTAATCACCTCCCTAGGTCTTCGGCTGAGTCACAGGCTTTCCACCAAACTTAGACGAAGTTGCACCATCTTTGAGTTTAGCAGCATGCTTTTTTCACAACACCCAACTAGTTCACTTCATAGACACAATTGGTGATACCCTTCGATACCTAATTCATCGTTGCAGGAAAACCACAATTCCCTCCATATCACTCGCAACGTACTCGGGTAAATCTGCTATCATGTCGAATTTTTATTTCTCATCATTAGCGCCACTATCACCTGGCTTTGGTAAAAGTACCAAGTAAGTCCCTGTACTTAGGTACAGATTGCATTTTGGCATCTCTACTGAAAAAATAAGCAAATTAACTATTGTACATTTTAAAATGTGTAAGTTAGCCCCTCTATTAAATGATAACTGTGGAATGTTAAATCTATGCTAAAAATTATTTTTTATGAGTAAATTATAAAAAGGGTCACCCAATTATATCTTTTGTTCTATTTTGGTCACTTAACTATTCATTTTTTTTATTTAGTCACTAAACTTTTCGAAATTAAATATTTTAGTCACTTTGAGCTTATGTGAGTTTTTTTATTGGTCTAGTAACAAAACTAGCCCTCTAATATTTACACATTCTACCAATTTGATCCTAAATATAAAAAATTCAACAAATTTAGCTCTCAATGTTTACAAAATTTGTCATTTTAGTTCTAATGCTAAAAAATCCAATGAATTTTCATTCTAAAAAAATAATTTATTGACAAATTTTGTAAATGTTGGGGGCAAATTTATTGATTTTTTTAAATAATTAGAACTAAAATAACAAATTTTGAAAACATAGAGTGCTAAATTTGTTGAATTCTTTATATGTACGATCAAAATAGAATGTGTAAATATTAGAGGCCTAATTTTGTTACTAGACCAATAAAAAGCCCACATCCACTCAAAGTAACTAAAATATTTAATTTCGAAAAGTTTAGTGGCTAAATAAATTAAATTAATAGTTGGGTGACCATTTTCATAGTTTACCTATAAAAAAATTTCCAACATTGATTTAACATTCCACATCATCTTTTAATAGAAAAAATTTAATGGAGGGACTAATTTACATATTTCAAAATATATAAGAACTAATTTGCGCAGTTTCAATAGAAGAGTCGAAATGTAATCCCCCCTACATATAGGGGCTTCCCTGATACTTTTACCTCTGGCTTTCCATCATAGCTTTCTTGTTTAGGTTTGGTGAGCCTCGCTCCACCAACATCCAAGGGGTCGTAATTCTAGTCTAACTTTATTTGGATTAGGATTAAATTTTAAAATTAAAAGTGATGAATTAACTAAATCTAAAACTTACCCAAATTTATCCTTGTATGTTGTTACTTTTTTGGTTAATGCCAAGAAGAAAAAAGTGGGAACAATATTAAAAGTCTTTCTAGAGGGTTAATGTGAAAGAGTATAGAAAGTGAGAAGAGTGGGAATAATGGGTTGAGTCCTTTTGACAGACATAGATCATCAGGTAGCCATGAGAACAAAGCTAAAACTTATAGGTGCATGTATTAATTAATATATTTAAAACATATAATATTATAAAAATAATTAAAATTTGACCCATAATTTAAGTAATTGTTTAATATTAAATGTCGAAACCATTTTTAAATTTAAAAAAAGGGGATCAACTTTGAAAACGAAATATGGAGTCGCCACCAATCCTTTTTGTTTAGGTTTGATTGGATCACCTAATAAAGCATTTTATTCCATTTAAATCAATTTTGGCCTACGTAAATATGAGAAAATGGGTTCGGGAATCGGTTACTGTAACACCCCTAACCCGTATTCGTTGCCAGAACAGGGTTTCGGAGCATTACTACCATTTGCAGATTACTTAAAAAAAATTTAAATGCTTACCGATTCAATGCATCATGTAAATAAATATATTACCATTCAATCAACAGATTAGTACTTGTATAAGCATCAAACAGTAATATTGTTAGTGTACTTGCACATATCTCATATAAATTCAACATTGATATAACTATTTTCTCGACATATCGTACTTGAGTTCAATAATAGTCTCAACTTACATAATTTTCTTGTATCAACATATCAAAGATAATCATATATGTACATGTCATGAAACATATCATGCTCTTACCGTTTCTTCATAAGCATATATGATTCATTTCATTATATTAATATTTCATACTCCATCATTTCCATATATTTTATGTATATTTATTCCGATAATAGCTTATATATCAAACCTAGCATAATTTATATTCCACATACTCATACTTATTTCGTTTATCTATCTTCATAATTATTTCATACAACTATTTTGTACATATATATTTCCATATGACCAGTTCTTGTAAACATTACACACAACCATTTCATATAACCATTCGTCATCCGATACATATTACCGGATATCAATTGTTCAACAGATGTCATAGCATCTCCCATCCACGGTCTTATTCATCTTTGACATGATGCCATAGTATCTTTCAACTATGGTCTTACTCATTTTCTGTCATGTTGCCATGATATCTTTCAACCATGGTCTTGTTCATTTCATATCACGCTGCCATGGTATCTTTCAACCATGGTCTTACACATTTCATATCGAGTTGCCATGGTATCTTTCAACCATGGTCTTACACATTTCATATCGAGTTGCCATGGTATCTTTCAACCATGGTCTTTCACGTTTCATATCAGGTTGCCATGGTATCTTTCAACCATGGTCTTTCACGCTTTCATATCAGGTTGCCATGGTATCTTTCAACCATGGTCTTACACATTTCATATCAGTTGCCATGGTATCTTTCAACCATGGTCTTACACATTTCATATCAGTTGCCATGGTATCTTTCAACATGGTCTTTCACGTTTCATATCAAAGTTGCCATGGTATCTTTCAACCATGGTCTTACACGTTTCATATCAAAGAGCACACTCCGCGAACCTCATCCTTACGGTGGGGATTACGGTCCAGCTAAATCCTCAGAATATAAACTCATAGAGTATTGTCGGGATTACCACCAAAGCTAAATCCCTGCAACAACAATTACTCTAATGAGCTTGGATCTGAATTACCAGTCCAGGCTAAATTCAGACCCTAATTCGGATTACCCGTCCGGGCTAAATCCATTTTCCACATATTCTTCGGGAGGGCTATATCAGGATAGGATCACCCGTCCGGGCTTGATCCTTTTTACCGTCAATTCCTTTTCCAGAGATCCATCGAATTTTCCTTTCATTCAAATCCCTTTTTTTATCAAATATATCAATGTTTCATAAAATTTCATATAATGAACATTCAAATCATATTCATATCAAAAACATGCATTTCAAGCATTTAAGAATATAATTCAAGTTACATGAACTTACCTCATTGCTTGTTTGTGTTTATAATTTCATTAATCCGATATCTTTTCTTTTTCACGATCGAGTCTCATATTTGAGTCGTTCGGATCTTTATAAATAAATTTGATCATCATTTTCATTCATTTCATATACTAATGCATTTAATTAATGCTTTAGGCAAAATTTACCATTTTGCCCCTGAACTCTTAATTAATGACGATTTCATCCTTAGGGTCAGGAAAATAAAATTCTTGCAATTTAATCCTTATTTCCAGCTATTATTCTTATATATATTGATAACAGTCCATGAATTCTATAAAATATCATAATTTTCTATAATTTCAACACTTTTCAATTTATTCTTTCAACACTTTTCAATTTAATCCCTAAAACATGTTTTCCCCCGATCTTGAACTAAATTAATAATTTCATTCAATTTTGTAATTTAAATAATAAAATAATCCATTTCATGCAATTTGATCATTTTTTACATTTTTACAAAATTGCCCATAAAATTTTACTTTTATTCAATTTAGTCCTTGAGCCTAGAATATGCAAATTAGCCATGCTAGATGAATATTCATACATATTTTTCATCCTCCTCCTCTCCATTCCACATCCTTAATGTAGATAATACATTTGTAAGTAACATTATCCATAATTTTTATTATTTACTTTTATGAATATTCAAGCTGTCTATCTGCATCATGGTCACTAAATTATTTATATCTGGAGCTATAGAACTCAAAATTAAGATCCGCTAATTTTTCCTGAAACTAGACTCATATATCTTCTTACCATAAAATTTTCAGAATTTTTAGTTTATCCAATGAGTACAGTTTATTCTTTAAAATTACCTCTGTTCTGCTGTCTAACAGTTCTGACCCTTCTTCACTAAAAATTAATTATCTCATTGTACAGAATTCAAATGATGTTCCCGTTTGTTTATATTGAAAATAGACTCATTCAGGATTACAAAAATATAAATTTAAACCCATAATTATTTTTATCCAAATTTTTATGATTTTACAAATTCAGAACAGGGGAACCCGAAATCATTCTGACCTTGTCTCACAAAATTCATCATATCTCATGATTTACAATTCCATTTCTTACATAATTTCTTCTATAAGAAACTAGACTTAATAAAATTTAATTTCATATTTTATTCATCCTATAATTAGATTTCTACAATTTTTTATGATTTTTCAAAGTTAGACTACTGCTGCTGTCCAAAACTGTTTTAGTACAAAATATTAATTACCATGTTATAACACCCTTATTTTCTTTTTCTACACCATTTCTCATCACTTTCTCTTATTTTCTCTTCACTAACATATCATGAACATAGGACCTTATGTAAGAAAACTCTACTATAACATTATTTCCATGCTTTGTCAATAATAACAAACTTAAAAACATATTGAAATCTTGATATACTTACCTTGTTCTATTGATACTAATCTTTAACTTGATTTTCTCTCTCCTCCAGCTTCTATTTCTTGAATCCAACTTGATATTCTAACTCCCCATGGTCTCCTTAACATTTTTCTCTCTTGGTAGCTATGGAAATTCATTTGATTTTTGGGTGAAAATGGTGAATTTTTGGTAAAAGGACTAAATTGTAAAGAAAGCAAAACTTTCTTTCTTCCTCTCTTTCTCTCACGTTAGTGCATGGGAAATATGGATGAGAATTTCTCATCTTTCTTTCTTTATATACTAATAAAATAATAATAAAATAATAATAAAATATCTTATTAAAATATTAATAAAATAATATTTATCTAATTAAATAATTATAAAATATCAAAATATCTCTAGCATCATTATTACTTTCTAGATTTCTCTCTCTTCCAATTGACCATTTTGCCCTTCATTATCTTTTAAAATTCCATCCTTAAGTCATCATTTAATTTGGTAAAATTACAATTTAGTCCCTCATAATTTCTTCATATATTCAATTTGGTCCTAATTCATCCATTTTCCTTAGTTTCTAGATTATTCCACTATTAAAATATTTACACTATTGGTCCTTCAAATTTTTCATATTTACACTTTAACCCCTCAAATTTTGAGTATTTACTCTTGTGCAACAAAACTTTTCTCACTTTTACAATTTAGTCCTTTCTTGAATTAATATATCATAATATACTTCTCAATATTGACATATCTCAAAATTTCCTTTTTTTTTTCACTTTATTTCCTTATTTTATTATATCAAGGATAATATCTTACTGTAAATATTTTCAGGGTATTACAGTTACGTATGAGGAAGGATTAACACCCTCACTACGCCCAAGATTGGTACCAAATCGATTAAATATTGTCCTTATGTCTAAGATTTAAAAATATTTTTGAAATGTGGTTCCTTTTATAAACATTTGAATAGCCCAAGTTGGTCGTCAAAATTATCTTGTTTCAGAGGAATACAGCATCACATCCAATACGATAGGACACGATCCTTTATACCCTCGAAAACACGATGAATTTTGAGTTCCAAAAGTTTATATGTTGAAAATCATAGAAGGATGCCCAATCATTTAGTCCAACGAGAAGAACCGAAACCCAGCACAGTAGGGCACGATTCCTCGAATTTCTAGACATTGAACATTGTCTTGTTTTAGAATTTAGAAAACATGAGTGAAATTCTAAAGGGATATTCGATTATTTTGAACAAACGGGAAATTGCAACCTAGCACGATAGGGCACGATTCCGCGAATCGCCAAACATCGAACATTGCCTTCGTTTTAAAAAAAATTTAAATGAAAAATTATAAAACTAGCTTAAAACGCATTAATTTTACTTGAAATAAAACGGAATACTTAGTTTTAAAGATTGGAAGTTATAAAGCAATATTTCATAAATCAAAAGGAGAACAATGATCATGAGATGATATTCACACATAAAATACAACATTTGGTATATGAAGCTAACATAATCTTATTTGGTCAACTAACAAAATAAATGATTAAATATAACTAACCTAAAAATATAGCCCAATTTCAATCATGTATAGAGAATAATTGATATGACAATACAATGACGAAAATAATATGCCACAATAATATTCATAGCCCAATATAACATAATCAATACAAGACATACAAAATAAAATGAAAATTAAAAAAAAAAAACAATGTGGTATACAACTAGTTTGAAATAATGATAAACATGTAATGTATGAATTGATGGATTAAAAAAACTAGAGATATATGTAATCTTTTAAATGAGTGTTATAGAATGAATATCTTAAATCAAATAATATACAAGGTGTTAAAAAACATTTTAAAAATACATGCAATAAAGGAGAATTTAATAATATATAAACATGAAAGGATAGCCAAAATGCATGATAAAATAGAATTTTAGAAAATATACTATATACATAATGGATTAAAAGCATACACACACACATATATATATACATATATATAAATTTAAAAGCAATCACATGTAAAAATAACATAGAAATGATAATACATATAAGATTAAATTAATTTGGTTATATGTGTACAAATATATAGAAACATTTAAATGAGATACTACATAATATATTAAAATAATATGACACAAAGAAGAATATCAAGATAGTAATTTTATAAACCCAAAAAAGGTTCTTAAATAACTTTACACACATAATTAAATGAATTTTAAAAACAATAAGTATTTTTAAATAAAAAACCATTAAAATAATATATGTACAAATATACACAAAAATATCTAAACGAGACATTGCATATATAATATGATAAAACCAACTTCAAAATAATAATATAAATAAAAAAAACAAAGCAAAGTTAATAAAATAGATAAAAGTATTAAATGAATTTTAAAATAATAATAAATATTTCAAATAGAAAGCTTAATGAAATAAACTTAAAAATGAAAGGGATAATTTGAAAATAAAACAATAATAGTAAAAGGGACCAATATGCCATGCGCGCAAATGCGTAGGGGCTAGAACTGGAAATAATCCAGGCCACAAAACGCAGTGTTGAAACGCGGGCCTTATTGAAACAACACGCAAATTCTGAGGAAAAAATTTAAAAAAAAAAAAGAAATCTGAAGCAAGCCTAATCAGACGCTAATGCGAAAGGAAGGGACCAATCGCGTAAATTTCCCTTTACCGCAAAAAAACAGATCCTGAGGACATCGGGTCGGGTCGAAAACGGATCATCGGGTCATGCCATGCGACGTCGTTTTAAGGCCACTATATCAGTCCTTAAATGAATTCGTTTTATGTTGTATTTAATGAAAAGAAAACCTAAAAAATCAAGTCACTAGGCCATTTCACAACAGAGGCCATTCGGCCGATTAGGATGTGCTGCCAATTTCAGCCCCAAAGTCCCTTCTACAAATCTGATCTTAACGGAGGAAATAGGGACTTCGATGGCGCGTTCGCAAAGGTAAGCCCTTCGCTTTCTTCTTCTATTTGTATACACAAAAGAATATATAGAAACACACACAAAAAAAGGAGGAGGATGATCGGAAAAGAAGAACAAAATTTGAAATTACCAAAAAAACAATTTTTTCTCTTGTTCTCTTTGAATTTCTCTTTAGTATTCGTAATGTATTTCTCCCCCAAAAAAGATTAATACATTGTTCACGGCTTTATGGCCGAAAAAAACAATTCAGAATACAATTTTTCCTATTTTTCTATGTATTTGCTGTTGTTTTTCTCTCTGATGTGTTGTCCTTTTTGCATTTGTGCGCAAGTACAAAGGTACGGAGCTCGGTGGTCGTACGGTGCTGCGCTGGCGGTGAGGACAAAGGATTGCTTGGTGGCTACTGCGGCGCCTAGCAGAAACTCTAGGGTTCTGAGTGTTTAACGTTTTTGGGCTTGTCGGGCAGTGTAACTTTAGGCTAGGTTTTAGGTTTTTTGGGCCTTATTAGGTTGATGTAATTGGGTTTTGTAACTGGACTGAGCTGTTAAGGGACTGTTTAAATTGGACTTTATATTTTATTTGATTTTATTATTGTTTTTTGGTTTATAACGGGCCGGGCAAATTGTGCCTGTTACATTAAATATTTTCAAATCTTCATAGAAAACAAAATCATTGAATAAAATATTTTTGTAGATCGGAGAAGTTGCTTGGTTTAGGAATACAACAATAGTTCAAGACGACTAATAAAATTATCAAATGTGAATAATATACTTGAGAGGTCCTTCTACTATAATGATTTGATCAAATTAATCCCTTATTATTAAATGGATCAATTTAGTTCCTATACTATACTATAAAAAAAATTAGATCAAATAAGGTCAAAATGGAATAGAGTTAACATTTACTGTTAAAAAAAATATCATTTTTTGTTTAACAGAGTTAATATTTTTAAAGTTTTTATTATCTTATAAATGAAGTGTTTTGTTTGGAATTGAATTGCAATTGAAAAGAATAATTTTCAAGTTATTTTTTATATAGTAAATGTCAACTTTATTACAATTTGGACTTATTTGATTCTTTTAATAGTATATGGAATAAATTGATCCATTAATAATATAGGGACTAATTTGTTCCGATCCCTATAACACAAGGACCTCCCACAGACTTTAACCATTTTTATACATTCTATTTTTTATAGTGTGACTGCCTCCAAATGTGCAAATGTTTAGAGTTAAAATCATATAAATATATATAACTATTTAAGTGTAGTATCTGCAAGCGAACATGTCAAATTGTAATATAGATTAGTGTTACAACGTCACCAAAATTATTCTAAGGATCATGCACAAGGGAAAAATATTATTGTCGTAACCATTTTTTGAAAAAACGGGAATCGTCTTGGATTTTGGAAATGAAAACGAATAGAGGAGTCGCCACCGATCCTTTGTGATGAGGTGTGATCGGATCACCTTAAATTAATCATTTTAATAAAAATTAAGATTTACTAAAACGATAATTTTTGGTCTACGAAAATCAAAAATGAGCTCGAGTCGGTTCATACGAGAAAAGATTAGCACCTCGATCGCCCAAAATTGGTACCTAGTTGATTAATTAGTGTCTTAGTGTAGAAGATTTGAAAACTTGAAAGAATTTAAAATACGATCCCTCTTTGTATTAATGCTGATTTAAAAATGATCGAGTAAGTTAAAACGGATGTTAAGGGCTCCCTTATCTCGAAGTAATAAAATGTCACGCCCAGTAAGTTAGGACACGACATTTCGAACTTTGAGCTTGCCTTTATTTAAAAATCATGTATTTTGACCCTTTTTAAAAAGGTATTCGACTATTTAGAGTAAACGAGAGAAATCGAAACCCAGTAAGTTAGGGCACGTTTTCTCGAATTCTCAAATACCGAATATTGCCTTTATTTTAAACCAAATTCTTATTTCGAGGTGGCAAAATGTCATACCCGGTAAGTTAGGGCACAACACCTCGTACTTCCGAGAATAAGCATTTTTAAGACACGAATTGCGATTTTCAAGAGTATTCCGTTATTTAGGTTAAATGAGAAAAATCGAAACCCAGTAAGTTAGGGCACGATTGTCTCGAATTACCAAATACGGAATATTGCTTTTATGAAGAAATTATTTTAAGGTATCGAGTGAAAAATATAATGTGATTTATTGTAAAATATAAAACCAAATCATGGTGCTAATATGCAATAATAAGTGCGACTGTATCAATAACAATGATATAAGTAATTATAAAAAGATGAAAGCAAGGCTAGTAATATAAAAATATAAAACACAAGCATAAGCTAAATGAAATGATCGAATACGTAAGTAAATAAATAAATAAACGAATAAAAATAAATAAAGCATGGCAAGATAAAAATGACAATGATAATGAAAACGATAATAATAATAATAATAATAATATAAATAATAATAGCATAAAACGATAATAATACATATGGTATTAAAGTATATACGTAATAATAGAAACAAAAGTATATATAATGTTAAAAAATATATGTACGGGATACATATGTGAAATAAGTACATAATAGTTACAAAAATATACATAATAAGATATATGAATAATATGATATTTAAAATATATATACATAAAAACATAATAATAATAAAAATGATATACATGATATAATATTAATATACATATGCATAATATGGGGTATTATATATTAAAAGGATGTATATATGGCATACAAATGCATTAACAAGACAATAATATCAAAAATTATTAATAATAATACATAAATATATACGTTTATATGTTAAAGATATATACATATATAATAAAACATATACTAATATTAATAACAAATATAATAGGGATAAAAATAGATATAATGATAATACGTATATAACTTGGTATTAAAAATATGTATATAATATCGTATTAAAATATGTATACATAAAATATATATTAGGAATAATAATAATATAAAGAAACTATAAGTATATATAAAATATATATATATAAGTGTTGATTGAAACTATAAATAATAATAATAATAATAATAATAATAATAATAATAATAATAATAACAACGATAATAATAAATAGAATAATAAATAATATTACAAATAAAATAAAAAATGGTAAAATAATATAAAAACCAAACTAAATATGGAAAAAGGACTAAATTCGAAACAAAAATGAAGTTTTGTGGCCAATTTAAAAAGAAATATAAAAGAGGGGACCCATTTGAACGCGCGTGCAATTGCAGAGGGCCAAAAAGGCAATTTACCCGAACCTTTAAAATGACGTCGCTGAAGGGAGGACCAAATCGCAAAACGCGATAAATTTCGGGGCCAATTTAAAAGAAATAAAAAACTGATTGCAAAATATATAAAAAGCGGAAGGATCGCGCGCGCAATTAGACCATTATACAAAAACACGCAGATCTTGAGGCGGGTCGAGTCAGACGGATTGGGTCGCATCAAAACGACGTCGTTTTGGGAGGCTATAAAAGGGCCATTTTTCAGCAAAAAATTTCATTTGTGCAGCTGAAAGGGAAAAAAAAGGAGAGGAGGGGGTGCGATTTCCGGCCACAGGGCCGGTCACCGTCCGGTCATCGGACCGCCGTCGGCCGCCGCCGCAGGCCACCGTGCACGGTGGCCGGAAAAGGTAAAATTTTTTCTTTTTTCTTTTTTATATTATATTTTTTATGTTTTATATATATAAATACGTGAGTAAATAGATTCAAAAAAAAATAAAAAAATAAAAAAAGGGTAAAATCACCTTTGGTTTTGCAATATCTGATTCTTGGTATTTTGTTGCTGGATTGAGTGTTAAACTCGCACTTTTTTGTGTTATTGAAATCACTACACAGTACATAAATCTATTAGTATTGATAAAAATGCCTAGTCCTCCTATTACATTTTCATTTGGCTTTTATAGTCATTTACAAGCCTTTCTTTTTTTATTACTGCTTTCTGTCCTTTCATTTTAATGGTTGCAGGTGCAGAGGCGGTAGAGGTGACCCGAGTTGGTGGCCGGTGCTGCAATGGACAGGTGGTGGCAGAAGCAAGTGGGGAGATTTGGTGGCTGGGGCGGTTGGAGTCAGAAGACCCTAGGTGCGGCGCACCTAGGGTTTGAAATTTTGCTAGTTTGGGCCACATTGTTTTGGGCCTAGTGGGTTTAGGCTTGGGTTTTGGGCGTTAGATTTGGTTTAATTTGGGCCCACAAATTGGGCTTGTACAATTATTATC
Organism: Gossypium longicalyx; assembly: GCA_025698465.1. Classification (NCBI taxonomy): domain Eukaryota; kingdom Viridiplantae; phylum Streptophyta; class Magnoliopsida; order Malvales; family Malvaceae; genus Gossypium; species Gossypium longicalyx. The sequence goes on along the minus strand of CM047004.1, from coordinate 66,784,492 downwards.
TACAGCAACAAGTCTAAACAGTACTTATTAAAAATCATATTATGAAAATCAATATTAAAGATTAAGATAAAGAAATAAAATTAAAACCGAAACTACACAAATAGCGTTAACACACGAAAATCACTCGAATGACAGATAGAAGATTAACTTGCTTTCGTGGTTGTAATCAACTTCTGACTTAGGGTTTTTATGAAAAGATTAATTATTACCTAGACAGTATTATCTCTCGGCCTTTAATGTCTAACTAATCAACCAATACATGCATACCTCTCGATCTCACTTTCCTGACTGGGACAAATACACGATTTACGCGGTATCGTCGTCTCTTGATCCGTTTACCTATATTACTTCCTAGGGTCATCAAGCCTAGGGTCTAAGAACACATGTATTTACACCAATTAATCCTATTGGAAAAACCTTAATTCTTTTGTTAGTCACTCTCACTTTCGCTCGTTAATCTCCCAAAAGATTTGGCCACTCATAATTTCAAAAATCGTCTTTTCTACAATTAGATTAATCATGCAAAACCTCAAAATAATATAAAAGAGAAAAGATAGAAATTGTACATTTGATATTGTGGAGTGCTCGAAATAGCGAAATCCTTTGACAATGTTTGAGATCCTAGCATTTGCAAACAAATAATAAAAGAAAGTATTAAAATGTTGAAATTGCAAAGACTTGAATTCAAATCGAACCCAAGTCGAAGAACAAGAAATAAAAATGTTTAGAAAAATAAATTAAAACCTAAGTTAACCTAAATCTACTAAAATAAACACTAAACTAATGTAGCAAAAACCTCTCAAAGGTTTCAGAACTTAACTATTCATAGGAGAGTTTAGCGGCCCTAATTAAGCAAACACCAGCCGTAATTATATAAAAAGAGGTATTATGCAGAAGAAAACACCCTTGCTTATTTTTAGCCTCAAACTGCACTTGTGTCGTTACACACAAATTCGAAATGATTTTTCTTAACAACTCGGTTCTATTGCAACTCTAAAAGCTTGTGTTACGACTCGGCTTTCATTCCTTATGCTCTTGGGCCTAAAATTAGATGCCCTGCACACTCAAGTAAATCGTTAAAATCACCTTAAGGCCGATATCGATTCGATTAGGTCAACTAACTCGAAATAATGTGTAAAACTTTTATTTTATAATATTTTAATCCTAAACTAAGAAATATGAAAACGCAATAAAACATATTAAAATGCTTTAAAAAAAAGCTCATTAAATGCTGAAAAGTACCAAATCTATCACAACAATTTTATAATAAAAAAAATTGAAATAAATTTAGTTTTAGGTTAATCTGAACAAGCTCAGCTCACTAACAAAAAAACAAAACGAGAGAGGTAACTGATGTTTATGTCATGAAAATAAACAAAAAGAAACCTAATGTGAATATACAGATTATCTCAAAAAATAAAAATAAAAACCATGGAGTTAAAAATAAAAATAAAAAACGAGTTTTTCAAAAATAAATTTGATAAATTTTCTGATATTAGTTTTAAAATTTGATAGCTTTATGCGAAATTAATATGAAAAACATTAGAAACTAATTACAGGGTTAAATGATTTGAATGACATATATTCAGTAGAAGTCTGGATTCCAATCAAAATCAAGAAACAAAGATGAAATGATGAGCAATGTTGAAGTCGTTGGATCTGAGTGCAACAGAAAATGAAAATAAAATAAGGGTCTGGATTTGTCTGAGTAACGGTTCCATTGAGTTTAAATGGTGTTAAGCGCAGTCACTAAAGATTGGGGGAGGAGGAAGATATATGCTGATTTCGAAAATCAAATTTCAATCAACCAAAAATTACAAACAAATCAACGAATAACCAATCTGACAAGCATATATGAAAATTATCATTTTTAAACTTGGATTGGCCATGGCCACTTCTTCAAATCTTCATCTTGAACCTTCCCATTTCTCTGATATGCTGCTTGGCTGCCATTCCCAACCCCATGACCTTCCACAAAGGCATAGTATCAACCAAAAATTACAAACAAATCAACGAATAACCAATCTGACAAGCATATATGAAAATTATCATTTTTAAACTTGGATTGGCCATGGCCACTTCTTCAAATCTTCATCTTGAACCTTCCCATTTCTCTGATATGATGCTTGGCTGCCATTCCCAACCCCATGACCTTCCACAAAGGCATAGTATCTCAACACAAAAGCAAGCCCCAACACCATCCATTCCAAGCAGAAAACAGCCACACATAGCCCACCAGCCAACTTCAATATCACCGCCCCATCATCTTCCCTCACGTAGGACTTCAAGTACCCCAAGAAATCAGAAGTTCGGGTCAATATAAGCACCGAAACCGAGCCCTGGAATATCGATGTCAATACCATCACCACCATGTGAGCTGCGTAGAACTTGTTGGACCCGGAAGTGACGACGGAGCAACCCGAGACGGCAGCGGCTATGGTGACGACGTGGAGGAGGATAAGGAAGAATCCACACAAGGACGGGAGCAAGCGGAGGGAGAGGATGAGGAAGATACAGGCGGAAGCAGCTCCCAAGAGGATGTAGTTGGTGATGAGGAAGGTTTTGTGGGTTCGGGTATGAGATTGTGTTACCGAATTCTCAACTGAGAGACCCATTGATGAGAGCTTGGAATGGACAAATGGAAATTTCAGGTTTGAAACTGTGTTTCTGAAAGAGAATTGAAGGTTTGTTGGAGGAGGAAAGAAAGGAGAGGAGAGTATATAAAGAGAGGAGGTTTGGGGGTATCATGTGGAAAAGCTGGACATCTGACCGTTGTGCCAACTATGAAAGTTAAGCTCCTAACGGCTAGTTTTTGCTCTTTGGCTAATCACCCATACTTATTATTGGGTGTTGTATTCTATATTGACATCATTTAATGTCGATCATGACCATTGATATTTTATTTTATATTTTGTTTTAGACTAATGATAATACAATTTTATTTAATCAACAAATCGTCTCATTCCCCCCAAATTATAATAAAATCATATTAAAAAAACAAATTCCTATGTAATATACTGGTTGCATGCAACTCAATGAAATGAAGCAATTCAATGTATAAAGCAAGCCATTTTCTACAAGTTGGGGCATAACAATAATTCAGTAAGATGCCTCAGGTACTCCCAAGTCAATCCTCACAGGGGCAGGAAGAATGCGATTGTAAATGACCTGTATCCCAACAGTATATCTAAATGTAATAATTTTGAACAAAATTCATTACATTATCAATAAAGATGTCATGTTCTCAGCTTTAAAACTACAGAGACAAAATACAACTTTTTCAAAGGTCTACTTAGGGCAATAAGATCTCTAAGATTAGTCTTGCAATCACTAACAAGGCAGAAACGAGCACAGTTCATATCTCCCCCAGATATATCTGTTTGTCGCTGCTACAAGAACCAATGATCGGTTCATTAGGATGGAATACAGATTCATTCACAGATCCTGTGTGGCCAGGAAGCTTGTACAAGATGCGTCGAGATGTTGTATCCCATATGTAGACCATTCTATCTGAACTACCGGCTGTGACCTTGCTTCCATCTGGTGACCAGCCACATTTCAACAAGTTCTTTTCGAAATTGTGTTGGTGACCTTCGAAAATCTTTACGCAACGATTCTGTGGTGCATAAGGGCGCATATCCCATATGCAGAGTTTGCAATCCATACCATTGGTGAGAAGGTAGGAACCATCGGGACTCAAACTCATACCTGTTATCATGTCTTGATGACCTTGAAGTGTCATTGTTACTTCACCTTTACGTAAGTCCCAAACCTTAATATCATTGTCAATGCCACCGGTGAAGATCTTATCTGATGCATCGGAGAAACTGACGGCTGTAATTTGGTATTTATCAGGAAACGTTTGGATGGCACCTCTCTGACGCATATCCCAAAGTTTGGCAGTTCCGTCATCAGATCCACTAACAACGAGAGGTGGCCCTCTCCGTGATGGACAACATGAATTCACAAAAGAAGAATGTTCTGCCATCTTTTTGATTTGTTTCCCTGTTTCAACATCCCATGCTCTCAAAGTTTTGTCAGGGCTAGCTGATACTATCTGGGATCCATCAGTGGTCCAATGAAGATCCAAAATTGCATTCTTGTGCCCTTTGAGAACCATGAAGTTTTTGCAGTCTCCATGGACATTCCACAGAAAAATTTCCCTGTCATGCGATCCAGATGCAACAACAGTCCCAGCTGGATTGAGCTTCACCGTATATATAGAACTCTGATGTCCGGTAAGCAACATTATTGGTGATTCGAGACTTGACGTACGTTTGTTTCCATTTCTGTCTGGTCCTTGAGGAGCATATGGAACAGTGGACCATTCCATTGGCCTTGGACCTGACAAAGCACTTTCACCCTCCCTTGGAACAATTTCCATCTTCAAACCTCGGGTTGGTATTTAGCACGTAGAAAAGTACACTTCTCTAAGCTACAACCTGAAAATTAACATAATAGAAAATAAAAATTTACATGAAATAAGATGATTGTATTTAGATAACATTAGTGCATCCTAGCCTAGACTTCACAACTTATATCGCAAATTTAATGCAGCTTCAATCCTATCCCTTCTCCCAGGCATGCCAACAATTATATCACAAATACACTTCTTGGAAGCAGAGAAGAGCGTAAACGGAAAAGAAAAAAATCTTTTTTACACACCATCAAAACAATTTGACTAATTGGAAGAATCTGAGCTGACTAGACTAGATATCCTGTACTAATCTGTCAATTACATAAAAAACCAAAATAAATGCAACTTATACCAAAAGGGGCAATAAATAACTTATACCAAAAACAAGCTAATAAACTGAAGGTAGTGAAATCCTATGCGCTGAGTTTTTTAGGTTCTTAAATAAAATCAAGCCTTAAGGAAAATGTTACTGATACAGTTCACCTTAGTTCTCACAACACTGAGCAAGTGCTTTTAAACCGCGACATGAAATATAGGCAATTTACTCTATCAAAATCTTAACGTAAAACAAATGAGCTAAAGTAACAAATTTTGCAGTAAAAGTATCATGGAGGCTCCTATGCTAGGAGTCGAATTGCATTTTGCCCCCTCTACTCAAAAATAGACTAATTAGTCCTTGTACTTTAGATCAAAGAGCAATCTAATCCTTTTGTTAAAAATTTCATCTATTTCTATTGTTGAATGATGAAATGACTGGCGGAGCAACCAAACAGTGACAATGGTGTGCCACATGTACCTCTTGCTAATATGAAGAGACTAATTCAAGCAAAATGGATGAAATTGTTAACAAACAGAGACCTTAAGGGACTAATTCAAGCAACCAGACATCACTTAACAGTAGAAATGGATGGAATTTTTAGCTAAATGGCTAATTTACTCTTTGATGTAACCAAGTGAGACTGATTTGCCCACTAATCTGCCCCTTTTTTTTACTAGAGAGGCAAACTGAAATCCAACTCCTATTACAAGGGCGGCAATAGTACTTTTACCCAAATTTTACTATTAAACCATAAAAAATGAAACACAGATATATAGAATTGAGATGCAAAAAAGAAAAATAAGCTAGGCAAGGAGTTAACAAATCTAGGGAAGTTCAACTCGGCATTCGATTCAATAGTAAGAACACGTACCCATTGCTCAAAGAGTTAAGCTAAAACCACAAGGTTTAAAAAACAAAAGAAGAAGAAAAAGAACATTTAGCATGCAACTAAACCCTAAACGGCGATTACGCCATTAAATTACAAAACAAACTTCTGTCACTGTGCGGATCCGAAAGTTTCATCATAACAAGCTAAAAACAAAAGATTAAATCATAACCCAACTAATCAATCTATTCAATTCATACAGATAGAATACGAGAAATTCGAAGAAAGGGGATACAGCCGCAGCTGCAGCTGCAGCCGCTAACGGGTGAGGCAACTCCTTGAGTAGGGATATATGACTAAAGAAAGAGCAATAGAACAGCAGAAGGGAAAACTAAGGAAGACTAACCTTTAAGTGCTTGACGTCGCCGAGTGAATGAAGTGTTGAATTTGGAAGAAGGGAAATTCAGGGTTTGGAATTAGAAGAGAATTTAAGACACCTACGAAACCTACCAATCAATAATATTAATAACCAATAAGCCTAATAACATGGGCTGAGACACTGGGTCTAATAGAAATTTATGTTTACTGGCCCATTTCTTTTTGGATTAGTGGTCGTCTTCATCTCAACCAACAAAAAATGTAAAAGAATAAATATCTGAACCAAGTAGGCTAGCAGCCGACAGCTTCTTCTTTTTTACATTGGGTGACCATCAAAATTATTGCATGTCTTGTCTTTTTCATCAAAACAACGTTTGGCTTCTTCATTTCGTTTCGTTAACCTGGTAAAACCTGTCATCCCTGAAATTTCTGTTGTTTTATTTTCACTGATATAATTTTGTTCTTTTCTTTTTCTTCGTTTGCCTTCTAAGCGTCTTCAAGGTATTTGGATAATCAAAGATGGCTGAAACTTTTATCGGTGCTGTTTTAGAAGGAATTGTGTCAAAGGTGATCTCGGTTACTGCAGAACTGACCAAACTTGCTTGGGGTTCCAAGGAAGAGCTGACAAAGCTTCGTGACGCACTTCAAATGATTGAAGTTTTCGTGCAAGATGCAGAGGCAAGGAGAACTGAGAATAACTCGGTCAAGCTTTGGTTCCAAAGGCTCAAAGATGTCGCTTACGAGGCTGATGATTTCTTGGATGAGTTTTCTTATGAAATTCTCAGAAGCAAAGTTGAGATTCAGAGCCAAATTGAAAGGAGGGTACTGAACTTCTGTTCTCCTTCCAACTCCGTTGCATTTCGTTTTGAGATGGCTCATAATATTAAGGACATCCTTAAATCTTTGGATGACCTTAACAAATTGGCCAATGAATTTGGTCTTCAAATATCTCCTATATCTGGAGGATCAAATGCGGAGACAATCTCTTTCGTCGATGACTTCAACATTGTTGGAAAGAAAACTGATGTCCCAAAGGTAGTTGACTTGTTAGTCAATCCCATAGATGACCAAGTGGTTTCTGTTGTACCTATAGCAGGCCTGGCAGGTCTTGGAAAAACTACTTTAGCCAAGCTTGTGTACAATCACCCGAATGTGGAAAGGCATTTTGATGTTAAATTCTGGTGTCAAAAAGTGATAAATATCAACGTCAACTTAATAAAAAATATATGTCGTTAATGTTTATATTATAAAAAAGTTTGACTTTGCTGAGTAATTTTTAGCTAAGTTTAGTGTTAAGTGTAGGAGATGAATCTCACATTATTTAGAAAAAAAAATTGTAAATTTATATAAAAATTTATATCTTATATTACTTAGAAAAATGAAGGTAGTGAAATTTAGGTCTATATAAAGACTTATATAGTCAATGTTAAGTGCATTAAATCTGTAATGATCCGAAAATTAGTGGTGTCGAGAAATTCGATTTCGGGACCTCGTTTCCGTAAATCGAGGTAGTAAATATTTTTATTTTTAATAAAAATATTTATGGAGTTATGTTATAGGTGAGTTGAATTTGGGTTAGGTAAATTTATCGAATAATGGTTTATTAAGATTTAGGGATTAAATTGAAAAAATGATAAAAATATAACTATCGATGAAATTTCAATTAGAAATTAAAGTAGGGGCCATATGTAGCAATTGTACCACTATTTAGTTAATAGTGGATTGCGGCTATTGTGGTTTAAAGGATATGTATATTGTAAGAATTTAATAATATGGTAAATTACACCAACAGTACTCACTCAACTTTGAGGTAGCTGACAAAACAGCCACCTTAGTTTCATTTCAATCACTCAACTTTGGAAAGGTGACAAAACAATCCTTTTTGTTGTTTTCCGTTATAGACGTCACGGAAAAGAAACATGGCAGATGACGATGTACTTGGTGTCAAAAAACCCTCCAGTTGGCCAGTTACCACCAATTTAACAGCCCTATCAGCATCAATTTAAGGTTTAAGAAGAGAAAAAAAAAAGAAAATAAGAAAAAGAAGAAGAATAGGAGGAGAAGAAGGAGGAGGAGTAGGGGTGTAGCCAGGGGGCTGGCATGGGCCCCGGCCCCCCCTAAAATGTAAAATTACATTTTAGGACCTTAAAATTTTTTAAAAATTTTAAATTAGTAAAGGTAAAATTTCACTTTGGCCCCCTAAAATTATAAAAATTTGATTTAATCCTTTTATAAATTATAAAGATATAAACTATAAAAAATTAAAATTTCATCCGGCCCCTCTTAAAAAAATTTTCTGGCTTCGCCCCTGAGGAGGAGGAAAAGAAAAAATGGAGATGCCTCTAGTGATTCCAAAATCAATTACTAGGCTTATGGTCTCTCATTGTTGCCACTGAAACTGCAGACAAATTATGTCATCTGCACAAATACACATAGCCCCTAAAACCCAATCCACTATTTTTTTTCAAAGAAAAAACATATGTTTTGATGAAATTTTCTTACCTGTTCTACAATTCTTGATACATTATCTTCCCCAACAAAAACTTTACATTTGCAAAGACATGGTGTTTCAATTACGAAAATGGGTTCTTTTATTTTTGAGTTTTCATTTTTGGTTTATTCTTTTTTCCCTTTTATATTTGGCTATTTGATTCTTCCAGCCTGATGTAAATAATCACTAGCAGCATTTGGCAGGTCAAAGTTGTATATGCGAATAGTTTCTCAAAAATCAATCTCCTTAGCTACAATTTCCCCTCTGCTGCAAATTTCCATTCACTGAAAAATGGTGATGAAGAAAAAATCGAGTCTCCAGAATGGTGTTGTGTATTTTTCATTTTGTTTCAAATTTTCTCCATGTTGAAATTTGGGAATGGTCACCGAAATATGAAATTTCTTATCGGAGTTCGAAAAATTAGGAACTCTAACGTAGCAAGTTAACTAGTCACATCACCACTGTTTTGACACTTTTTTTATAACGTTAGTGATTATTTTGTTATTTTTCAAAAGTTGAGTGATTGAAATGAAACCTAGGTGACTGTTTTGTTAGCTACCCCAAAGTTGAGTAACTGTTAGTGTAATTTACCCTTAATAATATTATTAGTTATAAAATATGTTAAAATAAAATATAGATAATGGAAGTTTAGCAGAGAAATCAAATCATTTTTCCCTAATTTGTTCATGCAAATCGTGAGAAGAAAATATAGAAAGGAAAACATCGATCTCTAGGGTTTTAAAGTTCAAAACTTCAATTGGTTAATCAATTTAGTCTATTTTCTTGTAATTTTGATGTTTTTGGAATCCCGAGAGCTTAAAATAGCTGACTCGTGTATTATTTTCAAAACTGTTAAAGATTTAGACAGTTGCCATTAATGAATCTTTAAAGTTTTAGGTACTAGTTTGATAGATTTGAAGTTTAGGAGTGAAAAAAATATAATTTTGAAGTTAATTTATAGTTTTGCACAATAAGGACTAAAATGCACAAATTTTAAAATTTGTAATAGAAATGAGAAATAGGATGTCCTAGTTGGACTATAGTGAAAAATGGATTGAGAATATGAGTTCTAAATTGAAAGTTATGTTGGTTTCGATTTTAGGGACTAAATTGAATAAAATACAAAATTTGTATAAATTGACGATTGATTCTGAAATTGATTGTATTTTGATAGTGTTATGTGTTTATGTTAATCTGCAGCTAACGTCTACTCAGATTCCTCGAAAGGAAGGAAAAGGATAAAGTCATCAACGAATAGCCCAAAGTTTACGGTTTGTATTTTTATAACCCGAACTTTTTCAATTGCTACAAGGTAACAAACTCAACTCTCATGATTCCAGGAATTTATACACTTCTATTGCCTGTAACTTGTGTTGGAAATCGTAGATTGCAAATTCATTAGATTTTATTAATGGAACACTTAATGTGATTCATGAGCACTTATTCGGATTAGAAAGTGATGATTCATTCATCCAATTGATACATTTGATTTCTATGGGACATGTTTCTTCTAAGAAGTGTGTCCAATACGAATGGTTGTGGCTTTTCAATTGTGAATGCATATAAATAGAAAGACTATGGTGCTCAAAATATATTATAACATTTGATCCAATTTCAAAAGTTAGAGTAAGATTCAGGGAATTCCTCGATTTTGCTAATCAAAGGAAATAAAAAAGCTTTGTTGTATTCCGGTAGGACATTTGTCTTAATCCTCTAGCAACTTTATGTGGGGACAAATTATTCTCTTTGGAAAGCATCACCTGCGCCTCAAAGTCTATTGTTTTAATTTCATATTGTCTCCGAATCTATCGTTTTCACTCAAATTCTCCAACAATCAAAGAGAACAATTTTGGAGATGGTGACGGAGGCTACCACCGCGTTCACAGTGATGAACAAAGAGTTTGTGAAACTTGACTGATTTGACGGCTCAAACTTCAATTGGTGGAAGGATAAGATGTTCCTTCTTACCGTCTTGAATGTGGCGTATGTTCTGGATCCAAACCTACAACTCGTGGAAGAACTCGCCCACAACGTAGACTCCGATTAAATTGTGAAAGTGGCTGAACTCAAGAAGAAGTGCAAGGAATACAATTTCACATGTTATAGACATATCATCAACACCTTATCTGATCGATTGTATGATTTCTATATGTCGATACAATCCCTGGTGGAAATATGGAAAGCTCTTAAAGAGAAATACAACACCAAGCAACAAGGTACTGATAAATTTTTAATGATAAAATATTTCGAATTCAAAATGCTCGATAGTATCCCGGTCATGGATCAAGTCCATGAACTACAAGTCCTTGTAAGCAGGCTTCGTGAACTGAAAGTTGTTATTCCAGAATTGTTACAAGTCGGGGTTATCATCTCGAAGTTGCCCTCGTCTGGGAATAATTATCAGAAGAAACTTCTGCATATGGCAGAGGACTTCACTGTGGAGAAAATACTTAGGAATTTGTGTATTGAAGAGGAAAATCAGAAGCATGATGTTGTGTACCTTCCCCAAAGTTCTAAAATGAATCATTTGAGCGGGTCCAAGAACTCTCGAAATGGTAAGCGAAAGGCCATATTTGAGATCAAGGATATGCAAGACAAGAAGAAAAAATCTCGCAATTGTTATAATTGTAATAAGAAATGATACTACATTAAAGATTTTAAACTTCTCAAAAAGAATCAAGATGCCAAAACTTCAAAATCCAATATAGTGGAGGACATGGACTTAGTGATTATGGTTACGGAAGGGATCGAGAGTTTGGAGACTGGTATGATTACCGAACTCAACATATTCATGATCAATAAGTCCTATAATTTATGATTCGACTCCGGAGCTACTGTCCATATGTGTAATGACTGAAAACAATTCAAGAGTTATGAATTAGTGGTAAATCGTGAAATATTTATGGGAAATTATCAATTGGTTAAGGTGCTCGGTCAAGGGACAGTGGAACTCAACTTCATATTCGAGAAGAAATTGACCTTGATCAATATGTTGCATGTTCTCAATTTGAGAAAGAATTTAGTGTCTGCAAGTCTTCTGTGTAACAAAAGGTTCAAAGTTATCATGCAACCCAATAAGTTAGTCTTATTTAAGGGCAATATATATGTAAAGGATGTTGTAACAAGAGCATGTTTAAGTTGAGCATTGATATGAATAAAATCAATTCTTCTACTTATCTTGTTGAATCTTATCCTTTGTAGCACGTGGGTCTATCACATTTTAATTTTAAAACTTTATAATATATGCAAAAAAATGGTTATATCAATCTAAGTAATGATGAGTTTCTAGATAAATGTGAGGTTTGTATTTAATCAAAAATTACCAAGAAATCGTTTCCTAATAAGTGTGAAAGGAATTCACAAGTGTTAGATTTAATCCATTCAAATGTTTGTGAATTAAATGGAACTCTAACAATAGGTGGAAAATAATATTTTATTATTTTTATAGACAACTTCTCTAGATTTACTTATGTGTATCTCATGAAAAGTAAAGATGAGGCTTTTTATATGTTTAAACGTTTTAAAAATGAGGTTGAGAATTTGTTTAATAAGAAAATCAAAGTGTTTCATAGTGATAAAGGTGGTGAATATTTTTCAAATGAATTTAATGTATTCTGTGAGGAACAAGGTGTGGTACATGCGTGTTCTGCTCCTTATACTCCGCAACAAAATAGTTTGGCAGAAAGAAAGAATCGTACTTTAATGGATATGGTTAACTTGACGTTGTTAAATGTTAAACTTCCATGTAATCTATGGGGTGAAACATTATTGACTACATGTTTTATCCTTAACAGAATACCATCGAGAAAATTAAAAGTATCTCCATATGTGTTATGGAAAGGTGTAACACCCCTCACCCGTATTCAATACGAGCATTACCGGACTTACAATACATATAAATATACTTTTCTCATACATTCATTCATTTCATACAATCATCATTCAAATTCAATCTATTTATCCCTTATACGAGTCTACGAGGCCTTAAACATACTTTGGGAGCGGTTGGGACTAAACTGATAACTTATGAAACTTTTACAGAGCTTTGAAAAATTTCTCAAAGCAGGGGACACACGCCCGTATGGCTAGGTCGTGTGCCAGACACACTCGTGTCACAGGCGGTGTGGACATTCGAAATGGGAGCACATGGCCATGTCTCAGCCCGTGTCCGACCCCGTGTAACTCTTTGACTTGGGTCACACGGCCAACACACACGCCCGTGTGGATAGCCCGTGTACCCTAAAAATGGCCATACACGTCCGTATGCCAGGCCGTGTACTAGGCCATGTCCAACTTGTAGGGTATACTGACTTATGCCACACAGGCAAGTCACGCGTCCGTGTGTGAGGCCGTGTGGAGCATACTGACTTGTCTTCAAAATCAACACCAGAGGACATACGGCTGAGACACACACCGGTGTCTCTGCCTGTGTGGACAAAAATAGGCCATTTATCAAGCCATTTTGCCACCCATTTTGCACGTACCTATACAAGATCAATTGGTACCATTCTAAGACACAAATATGCAGCCAAAAGTCATCAACCAATACACAATCATACTATATCCATTTCAACCAATCCAAATACTTATCAATTTAACTTGCCTTACTATACATAATTCACATATATATTTCATTTAGTTAAACCATTTCAAACATGCATTATCAAGCACCAATTCACAAGCACATAACTTCCCAAATTATCAACTTCAATCACACAATATAGGTCAATTACCAAACTCAAAATAGAACCATTTGCACATTTATAAACATCATCAAGTTCATCATCTTATGCCAACTCAAATGGCCAAAATACATGTCCATCAAACATACCAAAATGACACAAGCCTATACAAGCCATATACCATATTTACACAACTCAAAAGTACCAAATAGATGTCCGATAGTGCGACGAAGTCTCTGACGATCCACGAATCCGAGCTAGCTTCGTAAAACTATAAAATATCGAAAATTATACAAAGTAAGCTATAAATAATCAAAATTAACTTATTTAATCAATTATTCATTCAATTTAGTCCAAAACATACTTTAAGACATTTTTACACTTTTGCCTCACATATTTCACAATTTTCACAATTTAGTCCTTATTTCATAAAATCACAAGTTAATGAAAATTCACAATAGACCCATGCTATCCGAATTACCATAATGCCCCTAGTAGCCCATAATTTTCATTTATTTTAACCACTAACTTTACACTTTTCTCAATTTAATCCCTATTTTACATTTTTACTAAAAATCACTTAACAAAACTTGTATATCTTACACCAAATATTCATAATCTATCATCAAACATCAAAATACTCATGTATTCATCAATGGAATCATTCAAAATCTTTAACATTTTTGCAAATTAGTCTCTGGGATAGTTAGTACTAGCTGCAACGATCTCAAGAATATAGAAATCATTAAAAATGGGACAAAAATCGTACCTTAATGAGCAAAAATTCCCCAGCCAAATGGTAGCCCTAAAATGGTGTTTATTCTCTTCCAAAAATAGGTGGAGAAGATGATATCCACCATTAATTTGGTTTTGTTTTATTTATTATTATGATAATAACCAAATCACCAAATTGACCTTACTAATAAACCATTTAAACACCTAATAATGTGTCCATATAAGTACACTCATACTAATATTGATCTAATTACAAAATAAGGACCTTAACTTACTTAATAAACCATAGCTAATAGAATAACTCTTTTGTAATTTACGCGATTTAGTATTTTTTTTCTTAAATTAAGTAATTAAACGATAAACTTACTTCACGAAATTTTCACACAATCATATATTCATGCTATAGACCTTAAAATAATAATAAAATAAATATTTCGACATCAAATTTATGGTCTCAAAACTACTATTCTGATTTGACTAAAAACGGGCTGTTACGAAGAGTCTAATGCCAAACTTTGATTATTTCAAAGTGTGAGGGTGTTTGGCTTACTATAGAGTTCCCGACCAATGGAGAACAAAGTTAGGACCAAGAGCCGTCAATGGTGCATTAGTTGGATATGCCCAACACTTTAGGGCTTATCGTGTTCTTAATTTAGTGTCAAAAATGATAATTGAAACAAGAGATGTTGTATTTATTGAAAATAAAGTTTTTGATGATTCAACAGATTCAGAAAAGGAATATCAACCAATGATCTCAAGTGATCAAACCAAGAGACTTCTTTGTGACAATAAGGATACGAAGCCGAGGAAAAGTCAAAGAGTGAGATAAATAAAGGATTTTGGTTTCAATTTTATTTCCTCGTAATCTCTAGCATTCTTTATTGAGTGAAATGAAATCCTGTAATTAAGAAGGTCCCCATAACGTTTAATGTGGATGGTGATTCACAATCCTATTGTGAATTCATGACTTCTAGGGATGTGACATTTTTGAAAGAGACGATCAATGATGAAATGAATTCAATATTGCCCAATAATACTAAGATCCTAGTTAATCTTCCTCAAGGATCTAAGCCTATCGGGTGTAAATGGGTGTTTAAAAGGAAGAATAATTCAACCGGGAGCTCTCCAACCCTTAAGGCTAGATTGATGGCAAAATGATTTAGGAAAAAAGAAGGTCTAGATTATTTTGACACCTATGCATTGGTGGCTAGGAGGACCTTCATTCGAATTCTTATGGTACTTGCATCTATCAATAAGTTACACGTACATCAAATGGATGTTAAGATGGCTATTTTGAATGGTAATCTCGAAGAGGAAGTCTATATGGAGTAACTAAAAGGCTTTGTGCTTCCTAGGAATGAACATAAGGTATGTGAGTTGATCAAGTTATTATACGGTTTAAAATAAGCACCTAAATAGTAGCATGAGAAATTTGACTCGATGATCTTGTCATATGGGCTTTAACATAATGGTGTGGATAAATGTATTTACACTAAATTCACCAATAGGTACGGTGTAATTATTTCTCTATGTAGATGATTTGTTGATTTTTGGGACAAACTTGAAAGGTGTTCATGAGACCAAAGAGTATCTAGCCTCGAATTTTAAGATGAAGAATCTCAACGAGGTAGATACAATTTTAGGTATAAAGGTGCAAAAGCAAGAGGCTTTGTACTAAGCCAATCTCATTACATTGAAAAAGTATTGGAGAAGTTCAGACACTTGAATATCAAGGATTCGAAACACTCCATTCGATTCAAACATCAAGTTAAGTGAGAATAATGGCAAGGCTATAGCGCAACTTGAGTACGCCAGCACAATTGGAAGTCTAATGTGTGCAATGTATTGCACTAGACCCAGTATCACATTTGCTGAGTGCAAATTGGCAAGATTTACAAGTTGTCCTAGTATCGATCATTAGAAAGGAATTTGTAGGATTTTTGGCTATCTTAAAAAAAATTGGGATTATTCTATAGTGATTATCCTGCATTACTAGAAGGTTACTCGGATGCAAGTTAGATTACAAGTCTAAGTGACAATAAGTCCACATCGGGATGGATTTTTACGATTTAAGGTGGAGCCATTAGTTGGGCCTCCAAGAAATAAACTTGCATATTAAATTCAGCTATAGAGGCTGAATTTATAAGCTTGGCAGTTACTGGAAAGGAAACGAAATGACTAAGAGATCTCTTGCTAGATATAAAGTTGTGGCCACAATGTAGGTTCGCCATTTTCGTATATTGTGATAGTGAATCCACCATGCCTCGAGTGTACAATAAGGTGTACAATGGAAATTCTAGACATATAAGTTTGAGACATGAGTATATAAGACAATTGATTAAGGACGGTGTGATAATTGTTACCTTTATTAAGTCAATTGACAATTTAGTGGATCCATTGACAAAAGGTTTGTCAAGGGATTTGGTTAAGAGTACCACCACTAAGATGAGATTAAAATCATTCTAATCGTGTTATTGATAATGGAAACTCTACCTTGTTCTAATAAAAAGTTAGTTTCAAGGTTCAAAGGGTAATAACAAGTTATCGAATGACAACGTGCACTGATAAGCAGGATTTAGTGTTTATATTTTAGGAGGATGAGTTTTACTCTTAGCGTGTAACACCCACAACCGTTTTCGTCACCAGATTAGGGTTACAAAGTGTTACCATACAATTCAAAACAATAAATAACAGATAGTATCAAGTTTACCAAATTAATTAACAAAATTTCATAAATAATTAAGATCGAAGTAAAACATACTTTTATGAATTTTAAATCGAGCCTTTGAGGCCCTAAAAATAGTTTAAGCACAATTAGGGACCAATTTGAAGCAAATTAAAAAGTTTAGAAAAAAATTGAAAATTTTCAAAATAGGGGTCACACAGTTGTATGGCCAAGCCGTTTAGCATTCGAAATACCCTCACACGGCCGTGTTGCAGGCCGTGTGGTAGTCCGTGTTCAATTCGATGTTGGGTCACACAACCATGTCGTAGGTTGTGTGTCAGACCGTGCTCGAAACTATTTTGAGACACACTGTCGTGTCGTCAGCTATGTATCAGCGGGTAAATTTTGTATTTAATACGTTCAGGGCACATACCCGTGTGGGTTGTTCGTGTGTGACACATGGCTAGTGACAGCCCGTGTCTCAAGCCGTATGTGCCTAAAAATGACCCAAAACTTGCTCATTTCATACCCAAATGCTTTGGTACCTAAACCAACTTTCAAAAAATGAGTATAAGACCTGAAAATTGCATTTTAATGACACTCGAAGCATGTAAAGACAATCAACCTAAAACCTAACCAATATGTCATTAATGGCACCACGATACAACACTTACACAATTCATTTCCTTAACTACATATAAAAACTACAAACATGCTAATAATGACCTATAATAAATCTCAAAATGTCATACTCAAGCTAATCTTATATATCACATTCATCCATTATGTTTAAGCTTAGAATTAAGCATGCATACCTAACAAAGTTATTCAAACTACAACATCATATGCACACAACTATATAATATAAGTATTTAAGAACTATTACAAACAATAACCAAATTCCCTTATTACATACCATATAAACCAAATAGAATTCAAAATCTACCAAAAGATCCTCGGATAGTGTGATTTCTTCGAGTTGATCCGATCTCTCAATTTCCACAAAACGTGATCTATAAGGAAAAGACAAAGATATAAGTAAGCTTTAATAAAACTTAGTAAGTTCGTCAGTTAAACGATAAAACTTAATTAATTAAATATAATAATTCAAATAACAAGATAAATGAACAGAGTTCCTGTCAACAAGGTTATTATCAAAATTCTTGTCAATCACAGCTCACAATAGGTGAGTAATGTTCAAACATTAGTTCAAATCAATTTTTCAAATTTCAATGCATTAACATTTCTTACTATTACAATGCGTAATCTCTTTAACATATAATGAAAATACAACATTTTCCACCTTTACACATATATATTATTATGAACCGCTTACCATTTCACACCTTGCATTTAGATCCTCTTGTATTTCCGTCTGACACATACTGGAAAGATGATTGAAATCTCGGTATACATTTCATATCGTGTTGTAGTCCAACTATAGTCTTACATGCGCATTGCCATGACCCTGCCATGGTCTTATGTTTATAGTGCCACAACCCAGCTATGGTCTTACATATATACACTGCCATGGTCCAACCATGATCTAACGTCTGAATAGTTGTCATAGCCTTGCTATGGACTTAAATACGAATGCAACCTATTCCAGTTCTATCAACAAATCAATTTAATATTAGTAATTTTATATCATTTAAGCTCTAACATTCATAAATAATTAGAAATATAATTGAGTTCATATTAAATGAACTTACCTGATAAAAAAAACGAAGTCGAAAGCAAGACAACGATCAATCCATTACTTTAGCCTTTTCGCGATTAGAGCTTGATCGATTTATTTCTTGATCTAAAAATAATAATTCCATTTAATTATCAACTTTCAACAACATAATTAACTATTTTTATGCAATTAAGTCTTTTTTTATATTTTTATAAAATTACCCCAACATTTTACCTTTTATGTAATTTAGTCCCTAAACTCAAAATATGCAATTTAACCATTTTTATTCAAGTTTCAGTTTAACCGAATATTACTTTTTCAATTATTCCACATCAAGTACAAGTAATGTTATCGTTTTAACAATTTAGTCATTAACATCAAAATTATCAAAAATTACTTTACAAAGTAGTCCAATCAAATAACGAAGCTTAATAATCTTCCATAAACTTCAAGAAACAACTCAACTCATCAATGGAAAAATTTATAACATTTTACAGTTTTACGAATTAGTCCTCGGGTTAGCTAGATTAATCTAATACAAGCTCAAAAACATAAAAATTACCAAAAACGGGTGAAATTTCACTTACCTAATATGAAACCAAAGCTTGACTGAAGTTTTTCAAGCCCTAACAATGGCTATTCTATTCTTTTCACACGAAGAAGAAAGAAAAATGATGATATTTACCTTTAATTCATTAAATTGAACTTACCATTTAACTATTTACAATTTTAACCTTTTAATTTTAACTTATAAAATTACTACCTTATGCCCAAAAATGTCTATAACATATAAATATGGTATAATTACCATCCAAGGAAGGTTTAATTGCAAAATTAGTTCTTCAATTATATTAAATTCCAACTAAACAAGCTTAATTTCAATTTAACCCTAAACTAATTAGGACTAAATGAGCAAATAGCCCAAAAGTTAGTGGATTTAATCATGTCACCACCGCTTGGTCTTTTTTATCAGGGTTTAATCACCTTGGCCCCTTTAATATTGTAAATCTATAGCAATTAATTTTTACCTCTTTACAATTTAATCATTTTACCTTAATTAAGCAATTTTTTTGTAAAAATTACCGGACCAAACTTCAATTCACCTATAATACGACTCTGTAAGTATTTAATAAAATATTTACGGTTTTAAAATTACGAAAATAAGGTCTCAATACCTCATTTTCAAGAACCGCTTGACTTTTGGACTAAACCACTTATACTAACCATTACTCAATTTAATTAAAATTCATCAAATCAAAATTCAATATAAAAATTATTATTGACTCGCATAATTTAAATACTAATTTTATGAACTTATTCGTTGGATTTATGATCCCAAAACTAATGTTTCTGACACCATTGAAAAACGGGTTGTTACATAATGGATGGACATTAATTGTCATGTAATCCACCTACATGGACATGAAGTGATGTCGCTTTAATGAGAGTTTTCTTTGTGGTTTTCTCTCGTACATGTTCATGAAACGGGATGAGTACATGACCATAATAGTGCTAAGGTAAATAAATTCTTACTCTAATACTTTACGGTTATGTGTGTAATTTTTTCGATATTGACTTTGTTGATACTTTGAGAGTTTGCACTAAAGGAATGTTCAATATGCAGAAACATTTCTTTATGCATGATCGTTGTGTACTTATTTTCTTAAATTAGCAATCTAGTGGAGTTGTTGAAAATTGTAGATTGCAAATTCATTAGACATTATTAATGGATCACTTAGTGTGATTCATGAACACTTATTCGAATTAGAAAGTAATGATTCATTCATCCAATAGATACATTTGATTTCCATGGGACATGTTTCTTCTAAGAAGTATGTCTAATACAAAAGGTTGTGGCTCTTCAATAGTGTCCATTGAGTGCATATAAATAGAGGGACTATGGTGCTCAAAATATATTATTATTAAAATCAATCCAACTTCAGAAATTAGAGTAAGAGTTAGGGAATTCCTCGATTTTGCTAATCAAAGGAAATAAAAAGCTTTGTTGTATCCTGGGAGGACCTTTGTCTTAACCCTCTAACAATTTTGTGTGGGAGCAAATTGTTCTCATTGGAAAGCATCATCTGCACCTCAAAGTCTACGGTTTTAATTTCATATTATCTCCAGATTTATCATCTCCACTCAAATTCTCCAACACCTTGTGGATCGTTCGAAAATCCAAAAAATGACCTTATATTTAGAAGCTCCAACCCAAATCCCATTGTTGTTGTAATACCCCTACACCCAGTCTAATTGTATGGACCCGGTATAAGACTATTACATTTGGTGCCAAAACGGTTTTGGCCAGATATTGTTTAATTTAAACATTTATACATAGTATTTTAACTTAATTAATCTAAAAATTATTAATATAAATGTGTGGGGGTCATTATTAGATGTTAGAATATGTTTAGAAATGGTTTTAACATTGTTTTTACTCAAACCAGGGGAAAAATATCGATACCAAAACAAAAGGTATCTATACCACTGTACAAAATCAATACTAAAATGACATTCTGGAACTCCAGAAATTCAAATTTTGATAAAGGTATCGATACCTTAGACTTAGGTATCGATACCTAGCCTTTAATATCGATATCGATGTTAAAAACGATACCAAAATCACATTCTGTTTTGGCAATTTTGTATTTCAAAGCTTAGGTATCGATACCTTAGGTAAATTTTGGCAAAAATCAGTTTAAAAGTTCACTAAACCACCTGTAATTTATATAGATTCTTCTCAATACTCAAGACCAATTCAAAATGTATTAAAACTACTTAAAATCATTTCAAAATCAATCAATATCAACATATTACCAAACCACATTTGCAAACATACTTACCGTTTCACTAATTCATTTCATATAGGAGTTTCCATTTCAGTCCCTAACACATGGGATCACATTTGGTCTACCTATGTACATGTCATTTTAATTCAAAATATGGTACCTACTCTTGAAGCTCTTGAGGATGTGATGAGAAGAGAGATCTCCTAGACCGACTCTACCTCTTCGAGTCTAACTGTACCTACGCGTTAAAAATAAACACGTTAAGCCGGTGAAGGCTTAGTAAAGCTGGTGAAGGCTTAGTAAGCATTACAATAATTAAATAGATAAATGAAACATAACATAATATTTTAAACTTATTCAACTAATACATATTTACACACATACAAGTTTCTTCAACTATACCTTACTTTAATGAAATTTAACTTACCTTTTGTAAGTTATCAAACTTACCTTAACACATTGATGATTCACTTTTGTTCACAACTCATATTCTTAGCCAAAAGTAGACTTTATAGAACACACCGGATATACGGAACAAATACAGAGGTGCATTATTATGCACTATTAAACAGAGAGCACTAAAGTGCTATACAGAGAACGCAAATGTGCTAAACGGAGAGCACTAATGTCCTAATAATCGGAGAGCACGCTAGGGTCCGTTAATGGCATGCCACTAATATCCTAGTAGTTCTAATTTTTGTCTACTTGGGCGTAAAAGTTGAATTTCATACATTTAAATTCTTTACATAAGTATTTCGAAAAAGATTTCACATTTCTCCATCATCTATAATTTAGTCCCCATTTCACAAATCACAAATATCAAACCTTTTCCACACATATACTTTTACCACAACATCATTACTTAGTCTTCAAACAAATATGCCATTTCATATTCTCCACCTATAGTTTTCTTTACAATTTTCATAATTTCATAATCCCCATTTATTATTTATTTACAAATATAGATATATATATATTTAACTTCCCTATTCTAAGTAATTTCATATCACAATATAAGCATCTAAATAAAAATAATTTAGAATCTTGTAGTACTTACAGCAATAAGGTTGAGATGATGTATTTTCTTCTTCTTTCACTCCTTGATCTTCTCATTTCTTTTTCCTTCAATTTTATCCTTTCCCTTCTTTTCTTTTCTTTTCTTTCTCTTCAAATTTCATATCAAACACATAACATTAATATATTAAAACTACAATCAAGTGACTTTCTTATACTATTTAATATAAATAAACATGTATAGTATGATAATTTTATCATTTCTTACCTTAGCTCTTTGAACATCTAAAAACCTAACTCATGTTTTTCTCTTTTTTAACCCATCTATGGAAATTTTCTCATGAAATAAAGTTGTTCACTAGCCTTTTCTTTGATTTTTACTAAGGAAATTTCAAAAAAAAAAAATGAAGGTTTGAAGCTTGGACGGTTCAACAATGGTGGAAGGATATGAAAGGGAATTAAAAGAAAAGTTGGATAGAAGTTAGGGGGAGAAGAAGAAGTAGTGACAGTTTGGTGTTTGAGCCATTCCACTAAAATATCTCACCTTTTTAATTAAAATGGTCAAATTGCTAATAAGTCCTTAAGCCATCCATCTTTATACTTTTAACCATCATCATTACATCTAATAAATATCTACTTAGATAATTACCACTTTGTCCTTCCTCATCTTTCATATTTCCTAGGATGACTCATACTACACTTTGGTTAAATTTCTTTTTAATCCTTCCTTCCTTTCCTCTACTACTATATATCTCCTAACTTAATATTTTTCTTACTTTGGCCACAATAAATTCTTTATTCTTTCAATTAAATCAATGTATCTATTTTAAAATTTCCTATCTAAAGAGTATTTTTTTTAATTTCTTATTGGATCTATATACTTCCTAAATTAATACTCAAAATACCTATTTATTATATTTCCAAATTTTTATACTAATTCTTCACTCAATCCATCACTGTACCTAACCCCAAGTTAAAACGCAGATGTTACAGTTGTTAATAAAATCTTTGATGTTTACCATTCGATCATCTACTCCTTTATTGAAACTTCAGGTCAATCTAAGCAACAAAAGATTCAATCGACTATCTTTTTTGAGGATGTCCTTGCAGATTTGACTCTTTCTTTATGTATTATTCAAAATCGATATAACAACATGATTGGATGAGCTACCATTACTCAAAATCCCTGCGGCTTCCAACTTTTAATAATCCCTAACTTCAAATTTGCTAGCAAACTCCAAGCTAGAATCCTGATTCTTCGAGCTATCCTTATATTGCTTAAATCTCGTGATATTATTTGTAATGCCCCTAACCCTTTTTCCAACATTGGAACAAGATTACGAATCATTACCAATCACTACAGATTAAACACGAAAAATACAAGAATATATATAATGCCATTCAGTAATTTTTTTTTTTGCTTTATTATCTCTTTAATGGACCCTTGAAGCCCAAGGAAGAAATTAGAAACAAATTGGGACTCGATCAGAAGCTTGTAAAATTTTTCGTAAAGTTTCCAAAATTTTACTTATGAACAGTACCCACACGCCCTTGTGGTCTAGGAGACACGCTTGTGTGTCTCCATGATAAGCCCATGTTGACTTATCGTGTGGCTCACACGGCCAGGACATGCCCGTGTCCTTTACCCGTGTAACGCTCTGACTTATTACTCGTGAACAAATTAGTTCCACATGGTTAAGACACACGACCGTGTACTTAACCCGTGTGGATTTATTTTCAATTCGAGTCTAATGCAATTTTCACACGACTAGGGCACATGCCCGTGTGCTGTGGCTATGTGCCTCACACGGCTGAGACACACGCCTGTGTCTCTGCCCGTGTGGTCATACTTGAGCATTCTGTTTATAATATTTAAGATGCAGGGGACACACGGCCTAACCACATGCTCGTGTGTAAGCAGTGTGTCTCACATGGTTTGATCACACACCTGTGTGCCAGGTCGTGTGGACTCAAAATGAGCCTTAAATATCAAGCTTACCAACCCTGCAATTCTTAAACATCAAGCAACTCAATTCCAATAATCCAGCCAATTCAATTCTTAAATTTATACATCTCTATTTATAACTAACAAATATTATAAAGTTCTAACATATTTATGTTTATAACAATCTAACATAAATTGTCTAATTGATTCATTTAAATATCATTCAACAAAATTAAACTAAATCTATGAAATAAGCTATATTAAAGACATATGTAGTTATATAGATAAACCAAACCATCATTTATCATTAATATTTACATATCAAAATGACAACAATGACAACCTAGGTACATGCCATTTTCAATACAAAAAATACATCACCATGTATTTGAGTTGCATATCTACTCAATCTTAAAAATTCCTGTCCGTAATCCGCTACGAACATCTCACCTTGTTTCAACATTAAGAACTCATGTTTTCTATCTTCCATATATAATTCTCCCAAATATTTCTTTTGAAATTCTCTTAGAAAGAATTCCCAACTTATCTGTTCTTCTGATACATGTTGAGTTATTGATTCCCACCATACGTACGCTTCTTCTTGTAGCAAAGAAACAGCACACAACAAACTTTCCTATGGGGTACATTCAAGTTGCTTCAGGATTCTTTTTGTAGTGTCTATCCAATTTTCAGCTACAGACAGATCAACTCCCTTCGAACCCAGAAATTCGGTAGCACCATACTTCCGCAAATCTTTAATCGGGGCTCGTCGGGTAGTAGGGGTAGGAGTTATAGTAGGTATAGCTCCTACTGCTCTTTGAAGAGCATCAACTATCACTCTGAGAATCTCTGTATTATCTCTTTCTCTGGTATCACTCATTCCAATATTTGGCGATTGATGACCTACCGGATTTACACTTGGTGTTGCAGACTCTGATTCATTCATACCATATGATTCATAATCTTCACTATACATTTCTTGATCAGTATCTTCAATGTTTTCATCAGACATCTTTAACTATAAAACAGAAACAATAATTCAATATATATATCAGCATCGAATCCCGACTCAAATTTAACTCAATAATGGCATGTACCTCTAAACTCATTTTTGTACTCAGTTTAATCCTAGAATCAACTAAACCTGAATATCTCTGATACCACTAAATGTAATGCCCCTAACCTTTTTTCCAACATCGGAACAGGATTACAAAGCATGATCAGTCACTACATATTAAACACGAATAATACAAGAATATATATAATGCCATTTAGTAATTTTTTTTGCCTTATTATCTCTTTAATGGACCCTCGAAGCCCGAGGAAGAAATTAGAAACAAATCAGGACTCGATCAAAAGCTTATAAAATTTTTCATAATGTTTCCAAAATTTTACTTATAAACAGTACCCACACGCACGTGTAGTCTAAGAGACACGCCCGTGTATCTCCATGATACGCCCGTGTTGACTTATCGTGTGGCTCACACGGCCAGGGCATGCCCGTGTCCTTTACCCATGTAACTCTCTGACTTATTACTCATGAACAAATTAGTTTCACACAGCCAAGACACACGCCCGTGTGCTTAGCCCGTGTGAATTTATTTTCAATTCGAATCTAATGCAGTTTTCACACGGCTAGGGCACATGCCCGTGTACTGTGGCCGTGTGCCTCACACGGCTGAGACACACGCCCGTGTCTCTACCCGTGTGGCCATACCTGAGCATTCTGTTTACAATATTTAAGATGCAGGGGACATACGGCCTAACCAAATGCCCATGTGTAAGCCGTGTGTTTCACATGATCTGATCACACGCCCGTGTGCCAGGTCGTGTGGACTCAAAATGAGCCTTAAATATCAAGCTTACCAACCCTGCAATTCTTAAACATCAAGCAACTTAATTCCAATAATCCAACCAATTCAATTCATAAATTTATATATCTCTATTTATAACTAACAAATATTATAAAGTTCTAACATATTTATGTTTATAACAATCTAAATAAATTGTCTAATTGATTCATTTAAATATCATGCAACAAAATTAAACTAAATCTATGAAATAAGCTATATTAAAGACATATGTAGTTATATAGATCAACCAAACCATCATTTATCATTAATATTTATATATCAAAATGACAACAATGACAACCTAGGTACATGCCATTTTCAATAGAGAAAATATATCACCACATATTTGAGTTCGGGATTAGCTTGGATGCTGAGTCATTAGTCACTTTCGTACCTAACCTGCGCAAGGAAACAAACCGTACGCTGAGTATACACTCAGTGATATTTCTATAAACCAATACTTAAATCAATTATTAACTCAAATGCATTTAAACTATAAGATTTCAAGTTCATGGCAATAATTATATTCACAACTCATTCTCAAGGAAATGCTCAATTCAATTCAATATCAATCAATAACAGTTAGTTATACAGTACAGTAGTATAATCATTCAGTTGTTCAGTACAGTAGTTTACCCCTATTAACATAATTTGGACCTGGACGGCTACACGGATCCAACCAACACACCAGTACAGCACTTAGTGCCTCATTGACTTTGCCGAAGTAAACAGTAACAGTACGGTACTCAGTACCTCATCGGATTAAACCGAAGCAACAGTAACAATACGACACTTATAGTGCCTCATCGACTTGGGGTCGAAGTATCCCTGAACACTTCCAATCCTATGGCATGCCAACTATATCCGACTTAGCTCGACATTGTTAATAGTGTATTTCAATAAATAATTCAATTTTCAATCAATATACAATTTCAAACCATTCCAATTCAATACACTTTTCAATCAGACACATACATTCACAAAATAATTCAATTCAATATCACTATATCAAACTCACCTCAATTTCACTTACCAAACACATTAAATAATAAATAAAAAAACAACAGTTAATTATTAAGTTTGGTTTATAGAAATACAAACCGTAATTCTCGGATTACTCTTCGTCAACCTTCGCTTTTCCTTTCTTTGTCGATGTCTCAGGTTCTTTGTTGGCTATGAAAATAAAATAATTTACACTATTAATACAACACTAATTCTCAATAAATAATTGAATTTATATTCAGTTTACACTTTATTTTCAATTGAGTTCTATTAACTCATTCACTTTACTAACTTAATTCATACTTCATTCTTATTCAAATTCCTATCAAATTCAATCTAACTATCAAGTGTTTATAATAAAACCCTAATTTAAAATTTATTTTAATTTAATCCCTCTAACATAAAACTTATAGCTTCTTTTACAATTTAATCCCTTAATCAATTCTAACTTGAAATTTATTCAATTAAATCCCTAATTCAATAATTTGTTCAACATGAACCATATTAAAAAATCTACTATCTTTCAAAATTTCCACTTAAATTCAATAATATTCAACTCTAAGACTCCAAAAACATTAAAATTATAAAGGAAAAGGACTTAATTGACTTACCAAAATAAACTTCAAGCTTCAAATCCCTAATTTTCTCTTTTCTTTTTCTTTCCCCAATTTTCGTTCCCACCTTCTGTTTCTTTTCTTTGTTTTTCTTTTATGTTTTGTTTATATTTTATTTCTTTTATGTTTTAATTAATTAATAATTAATATAATAATATAATATATATATATATATAAATAACTTATACTTAAAATTTAAGTAAATACTTATATATATTACATTTGTATAAATATGATTATTACAAATGTATTAACCTTGTACCATGTCTCTATTTGGTTTATTTGCTAATTTAATTCATTGACTTTTCTTTATTTTATAATTCAACTTTCACACTTTGTTCAATCTAGTCCTTACACTAAATTAACCTTAATTCAAGCTAATTCACCTAACTAAAATCTAATTAATCACTCAGCTAACATTCGTAAATATTTTAATAAATATTTACGAACCCAATTTATGAAAATAATAAGCCAAAAACACGATTTTCGATACCCATAAATTTCAGGTCATTACATTATTTCTTGTAGGCTACAGGGGATAGCAAAAGATGGACCAACATAATTCTTGGATGCACTAAAATAAGATAGAAGCTCTTCAACCTACCTTTGTCAACATCAAACTTTTTGAACTTTATTTAATATTTTTATAAATTTTAATAATATTTTTATAAATTTATTAAAATTTTTAAAAGAGATTTTTAAATTAAAAAAAATTGAAACGAATGAACCTGGACAACCTAGTAAAAAAAGTATTTCTTTTTTACTAGAATTGATTTTTTTTTTTATTGACGAGGAAATTGACATGGAGCACCATGTTAGTGATATAACAATCTAAAAAAAAAAGAAAAACATTTGTTAGAGGAGTTAATTAAGTTTATTTTTCGCAAAAAGAACTTAATTGATTTGTCGCCAAAGTTTAAGTATTTATATACTCCTTTAACCTCAAAATAAATAAAAACTTATCTTTTAATAAAATCAATCTCATTGCATAAGAGTAATTTTAAATTTTTACTGTAAAAAAAGTTTAACTATGAAAACAAATCGATAATTTATAACAAAAAAGTTGAGTCTTTAACCAATTCATATCTACTACTAGTGTCACGGGGCTAGACCAACTTTAGCCCGTGACACTAAAACAAACGTTAAACTGCATTGTAGGTCACTCAATTATATTTAAATGTTTTTTTAATTATGTAAATAAGAAGTTATAAAATATCAATCAACTTATTGTATTTGTTTTCTTTTTTTTTCCGATTCCATTAACTACCCTTAATTTTGTGACAGAAAAATAGTGTGGCAGTTTTTAAATTTAACATAATATCAACTTTAATATTTAATGTTTATATATTATGTCAATTTCTTCATAATTCTAACAAAAATTTAAAAATTAATAAAAAAATTCAATGTTTGACTTCCTCTTTATTTTCGCCATTTTCACTTCCTCTTGTGAAGCTAAGAATTAATGAAGGAAAAAAAATCAAAAACCCTAAATTCCTTGGATTAGATCATATTCAGAGTCTCTTTCTCACAAATTATGGTATTTTAGTTATAATTAGATTTTTTTTTATCAACAGCCTAATATTAGCTTTGGATTTGGGGTTAATTGAAGATGGCGAGGTTGCGACTATGATGAGATACATGGGTTAGCATATTTAACATCACACTGACACCAGTGACCAGCCCAGCTACCAAATATTATTCAAACTCTTTCAATTCCCTCTTTATTTCTCTTATTTTCTAGATTTTAGCAAACACCAAATAACATCCAATGACAACAATTTTCTTTTCATTGAAAATAAATTTTATAATTTATATAAAAATATGTCTATCGTCACAAAATATCAAAGTGAATGTAAATATAACCTATCAGAGTTATAAATTAAAATAAAGACACCAACAATATATTTTTTAAATAATAAAAGATATACTTAAACATTGTTCCTATTTTGATTATTCTAATTTATTTTTTTCAATGCTATTTCATTAATAGGATAACTATATTGATAATTTTATATTATGTTTTAAAAATTACAAAAATTTTAATTTAACACTATCCCATCAGCAAACAATCCATCGTTCATTTCTCATTGTCATCATCGGCCAGCATCCAATTACCCACTTAGCAAAAATGAGGCTTAGTTTAATATTACTTCTCAAAAGTGCTCAAAAGTACTTAAAAATGCTTTTGCAATAAAAGCTAAAATTTTTTGCTTTTGTTTTTGGCTAAAAAATTACTTTTTTTTGTCCCAAAAGCACTTTTAAAAAACTCAAAACCTCTTGTTTAGCAATACTTTTATCTAAAAAGTATTTTTTATCGCAAAAGTGTTTTTTAGAAACAATGTTAAACTAATTCTTTAACAACCCTAAAAAATTTTCTTTTTTTTTTCTCCAAGTCATTTGCTTCTTATCTGTTGTTTTGCTCAGTAATGGTGTCAACCTTCGGGCTGGCTATTCTTTTCATCAACTATTTATTTATTTCTTCTTCTTATTCACTACACATGTCTTGTAACACCCATAACTCGTCTCCTTCACCGGATTAAAGTTTCAGAGTATTACAGTAGTACAATTCGGAACATTTAACTTCAAACAAAAACAAAGATTCGAATTAAATACTAACATTCAAATACACATTTCATTTATAGAATAGTTGCACTTATGAGCCTTAAATCGGGCCTATAGGGCCTTAAAATAGTTTGGGAACATTTAGGGATTGATTTAAAACAAAAGGGAAAATTTTAGAAAAATTAAAAATTTTTGAAAATATGGGTCACACGACTGTGAGGCTAGGCCGTGTGTGCATTCAAAGTAAGGTCACACGGCCGTGTAACTCTTTGAGACCGTGTGGAACAACTTGCACTTAAAAATCAAAAGACACACGGCCATGTGAGGAGACCGTGTGCTACACATGACTGTGTGATAGCCCGTCTCTCAGGCCGTGTGTCTCATAATGTACCTTCAAAAACAAGTTTATTAAATTGTGCTTACTTGAACCACAAGTATACCATTTACCAGCATTTAATCCTATTCAAAACACACCCAAACAAGCCCAAAACATGTCAAACACACACATACCATTCAATCTAAATGCCTATCCAGTGTACATTATATTCATTGGTATCACAAATAAACATCCAAAACAATTCAAACTCAATGCTAAAAGACTAACCTTAAACATACCTATCACATACTATTTGACCATTTCTTTCACATCCCAAATCTACCATAAGTTACCTACTTCAAAAGACATTCATAAGTGACCAAATCACATATTTACATATATATTAACAAGCTAAAATCAAACATATGAACAAGTACTCTCAAAACACATCACATCGGCCAAATAGAATAAACACCTATTACATGCCATTTATAACCATCAACATGATAACCAAAGTCTACTAAAATGGTAGATGGTTAGTATGATTGTACTCCGACAAAATTCCAACCGATCAAGCTTTCCGATGATCTGCAAGATAAAGAAAACAACAACATAAGAAACTAGTACTTAGGAAGCTCATATAATCTTAAATGTAAACTTATCTTTTGAACTCAATTTATATGAATTTGATGCATAATCTCATTATCATTCTCATGAATTTATGAGATCCTATACACATCACAATTCCCACAAGTTAGTGAGCTCATCAACAAAAATATATAATCTCATCATGTCATAAAACACCTAATAGTAGCATATCACATATACCTTTCATTCCTCATTATACCAATTTGCATAAAGCATCCAAATCAAAGCCTAATATCAACATCTTCCATTTCAACTTTCATGATCACATATCAATTCATAAAATTAAGCTTAATCTTTTAAGTCTTTATTACCCGTTGAACCAAATGAAACAAATGACTTTATTATGGCATAAGACATTACAATTAAACATATTTAAAACTCTATTCAGCCTTCTATTTGCATAATGAACTTCAAACCATTAATATAATACTCGTTTAATTTGTGTACCTTTCCAAATAACTCATTGTTCAGAGGATGCCGTGGTATCTTCCAACCTCGGTCTTACACAATCCCCAAAAGATGTCATAGTATCTTTCAACTATTGTTTTTCATTTTCGATTTAATGCCATAGTATCTTTCAACTATGGTCTTTTTCTTTTTTATTATAATGTCATAGTATCTTTCAACTATAGTCTTTTCCTTTTCGAATATAATGCCATAGTATTTTTCAACTATAATCTTTTCCTTTTCGAATATAATGCCATAGTATCTTTCAACTATGATCTTTTCCTTTTCGTTTATATCATTTCATACTTGTATTCATGTAACTCACATTTTTCTTCAATTCTATCTATTAACTCACTAAGACAATTTCATCCAATTCAGTATATAACACAATAAACATATACATTGTACATAACATAATTATTTGTTAACAAATACGTAAATCAACTAGTGATATATTAAATTATTATACAAACTTACTTCGATTAAATGGTTGCAAAAATAAAGCCAATGACCAGTGCAAAACTTTAGCTTTTCATCGATTTAAATTCGACTGGTTCGTTTGTTGATCTATAATGATTAAATTCAATTTATCAAATTCAAATTCAAACACATATTCCAACTCATTTTTATGCATATAACCTTTAAATTTTTATTATTTACACATTTTCCTTAAATTTTTATATTTCTCACAATTTAGTCCCCAAACCCGAATTTCCAAATTTATCAAAATTTCACAATTTCTCATGCTAGCCGAATTTCTTTCTATACTTATGCAGTCCACAATTATTCAAAATTCACAAGAATTCCATGTAAATTTTAATATTTTATCAAATTAGTCATTAAACTAAAAACTAACTAAAATCACTTTACAAAATAGTCCTAAACAACAACCAATATTACAAATTTATTATTTAACATCAAGAATAACTAAGATTCATTAATGGAAAAATCTAAAATCTTTACAGTTTTGAAAACAAAGATATAGGTTAACTAGACTTAGTTGCAACGATCTCAAAAATATAAAAAATATAAGAAACGAGTTTAAATCAAACTTACATGCAAGAAAACTAATGATGGGCGAACCTTAAGCTTTAAAAAAAAAATGGTGTTATTCATCTTCAAATTCCGCAGCCAAGTCTCTTTAGGAAGATGATGTTGTTTTATTTTTATTTTACTTAAATTTAATTACTAAATTTAGCCTTTTAGTAAAACATTCAATTAAACCAAA
Organism: Gossypium longicalyx; assembly: GCA_025698465.1. Taxonomy (NCBI): domain Eukaryota; kingdom Viridiplantae; phylum Streptophyta; class Magnoliopsida; order Malvales; family Malvaceae; genus Gossypium; species Gossypium longicalyx. The sequence goes on along the minus strand of CM047004.1, from coordinate 66,751,883 downwards.
ACACCAACCTACAACCGTCCATTAAGTTATAACATGGTATAATTGCCATATAAGTCCTCCATTATTTAATAATTAAGTCATCTAATCATTATAATTCAATAGTGATTAAATTTTACATTTTACAATTTAGTTCTTTTTAATTAATTAATTGTCTAAACATTAAAATTTCTTAATCAAATTTTAATATGACCTTAATAACACTTTGTACATATTTAATAAAATATTGACGGGCTTGGTTTATAGAAATGAGGTCCGATATCTCATTTTTTAAAATCACTTGACTTTAGAGACATACCACTTGAACCAAATAATTCGTTCAATATTTAACAAAAATCATTAAATCAAATTTCAACGTAATTTCTATACTTGACTTGTAAATATTAAATAATAATATCTACGGACTCACTCGTCGAATTTGTGGTCCCGAAACTACCGTTTCTAATACTACTAAAAAATGAGTTGTTACATGTCTTCTCTCTTTTTAATTTGTAGATCTATTTTGTGGTTATCTTTGTTGTCTTCACAAGTTGTGATGTACAGATGGCAGTGCCTATCATTCGCTAAAACTCCACTAGCCAAAAGTAGTTTTTCTTGAAAAGTGGGTGGTCAACTTCTTAATTTGTTTCTGTTTTAAAAGCAATTTAAAATAATAAATGATTTCAGGTGTTGATTTGTACTCGTGTTATCTTAATTTTTATATTTTTTTGTTTGTTTTTCCATTGTTTAATAAGTCTTCAGTTTTAGAAGTTTTTGTCTGCTCTTGTAGCACGTTTTTTAGTCTTGCTTTATGCATGCAATCTTAATTTTACAAGTGATTTTAGGGATAATTTTGTCGTTGTCCTCTTTAGTTTGGTGAATGCTCGATTCTTTTGTCGATTTTTGCTTTCCGCTTTAGACCATTTGGGACTGATTTTCTTATCGTATTAAGTGCTTGCAATTACACTCCAAATATGTCGTGCTTGAGTTGTGACAAAGTTAATTGTCAACGTGTCATTATGTTCTATTAATGCTAAGGTTAAAACCTTTGTTGTGTTGATAGAGCTTGTTCTTTACCATCTACTACAAGTATTTACTATTTTTTTTAAAATTATATGATTTCATTTATTGAATAAATCAATAAATTTACCTTAAAAAAATAATACCAAACTATCCCGTAATCAACCGCAATTATTTTAGAATCAGACAAGCTCAATAGAGGCAAATGTCACTAAAAATTCAGCTTTAACTTGGCAAAACTCTCAACTCCACTCAAACAGTAACTCTATCTTTCAGCTTATTATTGGACAATTAACTAAAAATTTCCTTTCATTTTATTACATTTTTCGATCAACCAATAAAAAATTTCGAAACTCACTGCCGATCACAAAGCATAAGATTCCTGCCATCCAAGCATATAAAGCAACATCTTCTTCGTCCTTCTTCCTCCGAGGTACCGGCACCGGCGCTAACGAAGACATGATTCTCGCTGGATTCTTCGACGGTCTTCCCCGCCTCCATTTCATGTAAACGACTTTGTCACCTCCCCCATATCACCACCATCTCCACAAACCAAAACATCGACGAGATTCAAATCCTCCGTTGGTGGAAACTTCCGGCAACAAATTAAAGGCCCAGCAAAAAACAACCTAGGCCTATGAAATCGAGATTGGTGGCGCTTTCTTCATTACCACTAGATTAATCCAAAGGTAACGCCTTCGGTACTGTCAAAATGTTTAGATCTCTACCCTCTGTTTGCTCACCGGTAAAATGCATTCATATTTTTTGGTTGAATTTTTTCTGTCAAAAACTTTTGTCATTTTCGTTGTCACATGCAATCTTATTGGCTTTTTCTTTTTTGAAGGTATTATGGCAAAGGTTAACGAAGCAGCGGGGATGGAAATTGATGATCCAAATTCAAACATTTCTGACCAGATCAGCCTCAAGTTCTCAATCAATGGTCAGTTCTTTGATGTTTCTTTATCGAATTCTTAACTACCACAAATCCATCAACTGTAGTAATTTGTTGGCAAGATTCATGCAAATTAATTGCAGTTGGTTTCCGTTTGGCTAAGTTGGCCAATTGGAGGATGACCTGGACGCCGGCCGCCGATGATGATGACGGTCGGTTGTTTGCTGATGGAGGGTGTTAGATTAAAAAGTTTGTAATTCTTAAAGTGACTAAAAAAACAATATTCCATTTTGTAAATTTTACAACAAAATATAAAATTGCTGACGTGGCTGAGTGATTATTTTAAAAAAATATTTTAATGATTAAATTGATAAAAAAAATTAAAGTGGCAAAATTAAAAAAAGGAGAGGTTATTTTAATTAGGTGAATTTCAATAATTTACTTAAAAAATGCTGAAAAAACAATTAAAAGTAATAACATAAAAATGCTAAAAAAAAAAATAAATTGAGATAGATTGTATACAATAGTTGTGATAATTTTTTATTTTAACAAATTTATATATCCAATTATTTTAAATTTAAATTAAATAATACAATGTTAAGATAAATAATGTATACCTTTGTCATAGCTTTTAAATTTAATCAAATTATTTAAAAAAATTTAAAAAATCTCAAAGAGATTATCTAAAATGAAACTAAAATTTGCTATTTATTAATGACACAACTAAAATTTGATTTTTAAAAGAAATTGTAATCTCTAATTTTAAACTAAAACTGATATACAAATAAAATAATGGAGAAAGTTTATAATCTATTAATAATATGGGTAAATTACATAGATAGTCACTTAATTATAAAAAAATTTATTTTAGGCACTCAAAATAAAATATTTGTAATTTAAACGCCCATGCTTTATTATTCAATTATTTTGGTCATTCTTGTTAAAATGGCGGATGAGAAACTAACGTGATAGATAAAAATGGTATAATAACAAATTTAGTTTTTACTTTTTATATATTATATCAATTTTGTCATATTTTAAAAAATTAACTCTCAAAATTTACATATGATCTCAATTTTATCCTAATTCTAAAAAATTCAAAAAATATATAAAAACACATAAATATTTAAAAAATATATAAAAATAAAAAAATTTGTTAACAAAAAATAATAATGATATAAAATTTAAAAATAAATAAATATTTTCAAAGAATATAATAATAAATTAATAGTAAATAAAGATAATTATATTAATAATAAATAAAATAAAAATTCTCCAACCCCGTCAGCCTCGCTCCCCCTACTTCCCCCCACCACCGTCCCTCTCTCATGCTGCTGCAAATTGAGATATAACAAAATTGCAGCAGCAGTCTAAAACTAGAATGCATGATTTCAATCTTAGCTCTTGATTCAATTCTGACTTTTGACTTTTGAACTGCTAAAAGTGAAGAGTTGTGAAGAATATAAAAGTGTATTTATTTTATTTAATGTTAATATTAATAAAATTGTATTTATTTACTGTTAATATAAATATTAATGTATTAATTTTTTTTAAAAAAAATTGAAATCTGTAAATTTAAACTAAAAATTAAATTTTTTTAATAAATTTGTAAGATATAATTTTACTTTTTACTTTTTACTTTTTTTTTTAACTTTTAAAAATGGTTTGATTTATTGGTTTAAATTACTTTTTAAATTGGTTGATGAGTTCCAACTTAATCAAATCGCATAGATAGATAGATAGATATAGTTTTATTTAAAAAATTAAATTAGTATTTTTCATTAAAAATAATTAAAAGATAAAACAATTCTTTCAGTCCTCCTCAATATTGATGTTGAGTAATTTGTTTTTTCTAAAAATATTAAAATAATTTAACTTGTTTATTTCAAAAGTGAGTAATTAATTGCGTTATTAATGTTTTCCACCAATTGAATGTAATTTTAATTGGTATAATAATAAATTTAGCACTTAAAGTTTACAGATTCTGTCAATTTGTTCTAATTTAACAAATTTAGTCAACAACATTTGTATAAATGTGTAAATATTTGAAGCTAAATTTGTTATTATACTAATCAAAATTATGTGCAATTGAGATAAGATGTTAACACTGTGATTAATTGTCCTTATTTTCTCACTTTCAAAATTGACAGGGTTAACCGAATTTTTAGAGGGGCCAATCTGCACAATATCAAAATTGGGAGGGATTAAATAGGTATTTTTACCTAACAAAAAAATGGAAACTTTTTTCTTGGGCTTTTGGGGCTTTGTTCAGCCCAAAGTTCCTAACTACCTGACTGGATCTTTCTTGGCATCCAAACAGTGACAAATTATCAAATCGAATGGTCCTCAAAACCCAACTCTTGAGATCATTCTGGAATCTCTTCTCTAACCTTCTCCGCCTCTCTTATCTTCTTAGTTCTTCCCAACCCCAAACCCAACTCAGCTTTTGTTGCCTTTGCTTTTTCCCCATTTCAAACTCTTTCTCTCTGGGAATTTTGGTTTCTTCTCAGTTTATCCACTTTCAATTCCTTCTTCTTTTGATTTCTATTTTAATTAGTTGCATCTGAGGAAAAAAAAAAGAAAAAGAAATGGCTTCCTCAACTGCCCAAATCCATGTCCTTGGTGGTATTGGTTTCGCTTCTTCAAGAAAACCCAACCACCATTCACCCAGAACGGTTTTCTTGGGCCAAAGACTGAACAAAACGTCGCCGTTGAACGCCGCCTTCCTACGACTCGCTAAGACCAACAACAACGGTAAACGGTACAGCGTTGGGCCAGTGAGAGTTGTGAACGAGAAAGTGGTCGGAATCGATCTCGGGACTACTAACTCGGCGGTGGCGGCCATGGAAGGAGGTAAGCCCACTATTGTAACGAATGCTGAAGGGCAGAGGACGACGCCGTCCGTGGTGGCGTATACAAAGACTGGGGATAGGTTAGTAGGGCAGATAGCGAAACGACAAGCCGTTGTGAACCCTGAGAACACGTTTTTCTCTGTGAAAAGGTTTATCGGAAGGAAGATGTCGGAAGTGGATGAGGAATCGAAACAGGTTTCTTATAAGGTTATTAGAGATGATAATGGGAATGTTAAGGTTGATTGTCCTGCCATTGGTAAACAATTCGCCGCCGAGGAAATCTCAGCTCAAGTATGTTATATTAACGGCTTCTTACTTTCACTGCTATGTTGAGTCATGAATTGGGTTGTCTTTGCTATGTTTATTGAGCTTATTTAACTTGGAAGTTTGAGAAATTGAAAATGTTTTGAAAACCAAATTTATGGAACTTTGAGTTTATTGGCAATGAATGCATTACGGATGAAGCTTTTTAAGGGTAATGGAATCTTTCTATGGCTAATGGGTTGTTTCTATTTTTGGATATAGGTTTTGAGAAAGCTTGTCGATGATGCTTCGAAGTTTTTGAACGATAAAGTGACCAAAGCTGTTGTTACTGTCCCTGCTTACTTCAATGATTCCCAAAGGACTGCCACAAAGGATGCTGGTCGAATTGCTGGGTTAGAAGTTCTTAGGATTATCAATGAACCTACTGCTGCCTCTCTGGCATATGGGTTTGAGAAGAAGAACAATGAAACCATCCTTGTGTTCGATCTCGGAGGTGGTACCTTTGATGTCTCAGGTATGTTAGATAGTTGAGAAACTATTTATCTACATATATAGTGATTTCATTTATCCTTTATTGGTGAAGATATTAGAAAATGTTTGATTGTCTATTTGTTTAATATGTTATAGTGCTTGAGGTTGGTGATGGAGTGTTTGAGGTGCTCTCTACATCTGGAGACACACATTTAGGTGGTGATGACTTTGATAAGGTAGGTGTACTTGATGAATTTTGAACATTCTTCTTTGGGTTAGTTGTATCTTTCAGTGCTGAAGCATGTCATATGTGTCATATTTTACGTGCAGAGAATTGTAGACTGGCTTGCTGAAAACTTTAAGAGGGATGAAGGCATAGATCTTTTGAAAGACAAACAAGCTCTTCAGCGGTTAACTGAGACAGCTGAGAAAGCTAAAATGGAGTTATCTTCTTTGACTCAGGCAAACATAAGGTATCTCTCTCCCCTTCTTTGTGTATATGTCTTCCATTTTTGCACTTTCTACTCGGTGCTTAATGACAAAGACTTTTCTTTTTGGGTTCCAGTTTACCATTCATTACTGCCACAGCAGATGGACCTAAACACATTGAGACCACCATAACCAGGGTTAAGTTTGAGGAATTGTGCTCAGACCTACTTGACAGGTAGTTATTATCATTTTAATAATTTTTTATCATGTTTAATTTTTTTTAAAAAAGGACCAAGAAGGAAAAGGAGAATATGTTGATGTTGTTCCTAATTTTTGGGCTTAATCACTAGGGTTTTAAGTTTCTCTTGTGTATTTAATGTAATCTGAAGGCTAAAGACACCCGTAGAGAATTCCTTGAGGGATGCTAAACTTTCCTTCAAAGACATAGATGAGGTTATCCTTGTTGGTGGATCAACACGTATTCCTGCTGTTCAGGAACTTGTGAGGAAGATGACTGGCAAGGAACCGAATGTGACAGTCAACCCAGATGAAGTTGTTGCCTTGGGGGCTGCAGTTCAGGTGGGTTTATTCTTGTTCAAGTTATATTGATAGTTCTTTAGTTATCGTTCCTTTTCAGTTGAATGCGGCAGGGTTGGTTATAGATTTGATTGCAATATGTCTTATTATTGTTTTTAAGTTCTATTGTTAATGTTGTAGGCTGGTGTTTTATCTGGAGATGTCAGTGATATTGTGCTTTTGGATGTGAGTCCTTTATCACTTGGTCTAGAAACTCTTGGTGGTGTTATGACCAAAATTATCCCAAGAAACACTACGCTGCCAACCTCCAAATCAGAAGTGTTTTCAACTGCTGCTGATGGTCAGACAAGTGTCGAGATTAATGTACTCCAAGGTGAAAGAGAGTTTGTTAGGGATAACAAATCTCTTGGCAGCTTCCGTCTCGATGGTATCCCACCAGCACCACGTGGGGTTCCACAGATTGAAGTCAAATTTGACATTGATGCCAATGGTATCCTCTCTGTCACTGCTGTTGATAAGGGAACTGGGAAGAAGCAGGACATCACTATCACTGGTGCAAGTACCTTGCCAAACGATGAGGTATGCATTACTTTTGTTGCTCAGAGGAATTGCTCGGAAGCCATCTAAAAGTTCTTTGCTCATATTTCATGACTTGAAATTGTGCATGTTCATTGGGATTGGATGCAAGAATTGATCATTAACCATTGCCCATTCTGTTGTTAAAATATGCAGGTTGATCGAATGGTGAAGGAAGCTGAGAAGTTCTCGAAGGAGGATAAGGAGAGAAGAGATGCTATAGACACAAAGAACCAGGCTGATTCTGTTGTCTACCAGACCGAGAAACAGCTGAAAGAGCTCGGAGACAAGGTTCCCGGTCCAGTGAAAGAGAAAGTAGAGGCAAAATTGCAGGAGCTCAGGGATGCAATTTCAGGGGGCTCAACACAAAGTATGAAGGATGCCATGGCTGCCCTCAACCAAGAAGTGATGCAGCTTGGCCAGTCACTCTACAACCAACCCGGTGCAGCAGGAGGTCCTGGTGGACCTGCACCTGGTGGTGAAACTGGACCTTCAGATTCATCAAACAAGGGGCCTGATGGGGACGTAATTGATGCAGATTTCACAGACAGCAAATAAAAAGGTAGGGTTTGAACGAGGTACGAGAACTGGGTTTTTTTGTGGATCGTTGATTTTTGGGGGGGGGGGGGTTGAATTTCCTATCATTTTTGTTCCTTGGTAGTGAAAGAAAACAATTGGTTTTAGGAGTAGAGAGGATGAAGCACGAAATATAGAATGCATATGGGTGTTTAAAGCCCAGGAACATTGTTTCAATTGTTAATGGGTTTCTTGACTTGGCTCCTATATTGAAGGAATGAAAGTTAAAAGTCTTTAGGGTCTACCTTGTGGAATTCTGGTCTGCTCCATGAATCCCTGACAATTGCCACATGATGTATATTCTCCTCAAACAAGCTGTCTACTGGCAGTATAGGCGCACAAATTATAAGCAAAAGGATCTATTATATAAGAGTAACAATTCACGTTTATTGAACTCGTAACACTCCCCTCCTAAATCCAAAGACTCAAGCAATGAAATCAATTTTTGTAACGTCTTGATATTATTTGGAGTATCCGACAGAGATTGGGCTTTTCTCCCCCAATCATCAAAATGAAAATATTAGTTCATCATGTTACACACCCACTGACACCTGCACTACTACTATTCCGATCAAACATATAATAATCTATCATGTTTTGGACATACGACACCTACATTAGTTTCTTTAACCACGAACAAATACAGTATAATACAATGTCATTATTGGTCACGCGATTGTAACTGAGTTACGATAGCTGTATTTAATACCAACTGATATTTACAATCTAATAACCACCTTGCAAAAGATGGCGGTCAGAATCAAAGAACTTAGGCTCACATAAACTCCATCCCTACAGAATGTCATACTTTTCATTGTGAGATTCAAGTCACTAATTATGGACAGAACAATTCTCCAGCTCATTTAGAACAGTTTGGATTTGAATTTGACCGTGTCCTGTTTGATAGAGAATGTGTTGGATATAATGAGTTAAAATCCAGTCTATTAGGTTTTCATCCATTTATATTCAATACATTTATCATCTCCATTCAAATGTGTAAGACCTGCTTATTAAATATGAAGGTCAGCTTGCGAATGATAATTAAACATATACTAAAACCAGTAACATATATTCTGCATACGGTTGCGCCAATTTCTAACCAAAACCACCAAACTAAGCTAAGTTGAGCTACAAGTTTGAAAGCAATTTTCAAACTTGTTTATTGGTTTAGCTGGTATTATTTGTTCAATGATTATTATTAGTATACAGCTCTGTTGATGTAACACTAATGTACAAGACTCATTCTTAGGGTATTGAAAATATTATATCAGTGAGGCAGGTCAACTTGCATTTCACCAATATGATGATGATGAAATCCACGATCCCTATGCTTCCGAGAGATCTACTTTCTCATTTATTGGAGCAATCGATGGATCTTCTGCATTGGATGGTTGAGATTCAAGCTTTGCAGCAGCCTGCAACACTCGGTTTTGAACATCCAAGGATGAAGGTGAGGTCGAAAGTCCAATGCCATTGGTCTCTAACTTCCCAGCAATCCATGAATATGCCGCAGCTCCAACTTTAGCAGGACCCAACAACAACCTGATGAAAGGTTACAAAGGTGGAACAAAAATATTATTGCCTGTCGCTGAAATTAGGTAAAATCAGTTTACAGATCAAATTATTGGTCAGACATGTAGTAGTGTTATGGAGGACTTACGTCAAATCTTTCTTCAGATCTTCAGTGTTCTCATATGAAGAGACCCGCCGGTAAACGGTCTGGTGGAGTCATAAGCCAGCAATGAAGAAGCATTAGAAAATCACCATTACTGGATGGCCAGATTCAACTTAACTGCTAAAGTATTCTCTTCAACATATAACCAAGGAGGTTCAGCACTAAGCCTCAACTAAAAGCAGCAGTTCAATGTCGCATTAGAACATGCAAGGAGCAAAAGCCAACTTATCCTCTACAGTGGATCGATATCACTTTAGGCATCAAAGGAACCCACTCAATGTAAAAGGGGGCATTTAAGTACATGGCAATCAGATATCAAACCATTTTTTGCCGTGAAAATCATATACATCTACATGGGATTCAGGAAACATTGTTCCTTATTTCTGGTTTAACTGTGGCTATTTGGAGTGAATCACTGATGGCTATTTTATAATGAATCAGTTTTATTATGGTAAACCAGATAATATTTCACACTAAGACCCGGGTCTTAATGATTGCAGTGAGTTCAAATTTGACTAAAACCTCTGTATTGTCTTTTAAAACGCAGCATTCAAAAGATCCAAAATGCCGAAGTTTGTTTCAACTTTGACAAACAAGGAAATCAATATCAAAGACAGACTTTGGCCAGAACAGTTTAAATCAGGTGAAATAACATACCAGGACAAGGCCAAGAATGCCAATAAGCTGTAATGATTTCTCCCACTCTGAAAAAAGAGAATTGGTAAATCAATAAAAACATTTAAAAAAAAACATTTCTGATCTGCACAAGCATGACAGAATCCCAGGAAAAATAGGTTAAAGAGAACAAAATATTAAATAATATGAAAGTTTGAAGAAAGTGAAAACTGCATGTTTGATGAGTCACAATCAATCATTTCCTCTGAGTTTCAATTAAAAAAAATTATATATATTTAAAGTACAAGATACACACCTAGCAGTGCATAAATTGCTGCTATGGAACCCTGCAACAAAGATATTTATTAGAATTTAATGAGTTTCAATTGATATAATTCATGTGTTACATATGAGGACAATGATGACAGTGCATGTTTCTAAATACCAAATATCATTTTAATATCAATTCAATCTAGCTTAATTAAAATATCATTTTCTTGGGGTTCATTCTTACTAGTACATAAACTGAAGCACATATGTATCACTCAAGGAACCTTAGTCTTACCACACCATAACCAAGAACTTGTACTGGAGATGGATTGATATCTTCTAAAATTGCCTCAGCTTCCTGTGGTGAACACAAGATTTATTACATTAGCAATTTTAAAAAGTAATAAAAAAGAAGAGTTAGAGAAAGCATATTTTTATTTCAAATAATTCAAGGATGAAATATTTTGAAACCCTAGATCAGTTTTGGCTTAGAAGTGTCCATAAATTAAGGCAAGACTTTCTAGCAATGCACAACTGATTATGTTGTCCGATGTTTAACATGTGTGTTATTAGAAGCATATTTTCAATAGATTTCTTTGATCATATGCTATAAGCGGCTATCATATTTGGTAGCAATAACATCTAAGATTGTAACCTACATACAACTCCTAAAATCAATCACATTAACTAAAAAAAAAAAAGTGTTATTTTCCATCCCTCATTTGATCTTGGTCAACCAGTTCAATCTATCAAATATGACTTCAGTGTTAGCTAAGGTCTTCTAGTTACAAATAAGAAAAAAAAAACGAAAAACAAATCATATTCTCGTGGTGCTGGTAAAAGTTCAGCACTGGACAGTACTTAAAAGTTTTTGGGAAAAGGGAATAGAGCATAAGAAATACCTCATTAAGTATAGAAAGCGCTGTCTCTGGCTTTAGTTCCTTAACTCGGAGACCCTGATTCACCCAAGATTGGAAGCCACCCTGGACCAAGTATGGTCTCTGTGATGTAAAGCACAAATTAACAATTAGTTTATGTAAGCTAATTTGCAGTATCAAGCAACCTACAAAACTCAATAAATGCAATAACTAGGGCAGAAGTGCAAGAGGTTAGTAGATAAGATATCTAACAAAAGGATTTAGATTGTACTGAGAGAGCAGGCAACAATGCAGCGTTGAAATTCTGAAATGAGAGATTAGGATTTAGGGATCTAACTATTTGGAGCTTGCATATTTGCATTTTGGGTTTGGTAAATTTTTCTAAACCATAAGTGACCAAATTAATAATAAATTCCAAATCTAACTAGATTTCATCTATGTTGGTTATTTCAATTTGATCAGAATATGCTCACTCCTTAAGACCAAAGACAATCATTAAATATCTAGCTGTTATCTTTCAGAATAGATGAACTCCCACATTGATTCAGGTTTCCAACACAACACAATGAGCCTATGACATGAATGTTAATTTGCAGAAAAATGATACACTCTTGTGAATTCCTGATAAGGCGACTCCCCTATTTCATCATATTTTTGTGTATCTCAAGGATATTTTCTTATAGTACTCTGAAAATTCAGAAACACATACCTTAACCCCAAGATTTCTCAATGATCTTGCAATTCCTTTGGAGCGACTACCATCAGCATCCATAATTATGACCTTGGACCTGTCCTAGAAGTGGTAGAAAGAACAAAGTCAAATGTTAGCAACAAAGTGTGTAACTAGTAGTTAAGCTTAAGGTAGATCCAGTAAGAAAAATACTGGATGTGCATGATCACTGTTTAGATAAGAAATAACTCATAATAAATTTATAGAAATAACTTCAGTTTGTCCCCATAACTTCAGAGGTAGTGACAAAAACCAAGATACAAACCTCAATGGTTTTCAAGTTCCGAATAACTACAGCAATCAAGGAGTCATCAAGGTCTCTTCCACTCTTCAATACTTTACCCATTAAGCCATTAACCTGAATACCAATGAACACCATAAAATATAGCGCTTCGGAGAAAAAGAATAAAAGCAAACACCAATTCGTATTGCTTAGTTTGCAAAGAGCTTAGAGCCATATTTAGCACTAAGCAGCAGAGCAAAAGTATTGATTTCAGGTAAGATTGTGATGTTTATCCAAACCTCAGGTAAAGATACACATGCATAACGAAACCGAGCTACTCGCCGAAGATCGGGAATGCCATCTCTCTCTCTAAGGACCTTGACAAAGTTAATGCCCAAAAATAAGCCACTTCAAAAATTCAAATTCAATAGAATAGGAAAAGTAATTTTGAATTTTTGACCTCAGGAGAATAATAGATTAACCATCTACGAGGGCAACTTATAACTATATACAAAAAGAGTCCGGTAACACCGTTATGGCAACAGTGTCAGCCTCTCACAGGCATGCTATTGTATCATTTCCCAGACAAGTTTACAGTCTCTTACCTCAGGCCGGACATCAATAAGGAAAGCATTCTCCTTTCCAGACAAGAGCTCCAAAGTTAGCTTAGGAGATAAGTCCCCAGAGTAACCACCGTATGCCCATACCCAGTAAAACACCCTGCACAGATCTGATACAAAATAAACTCACCATTCGAGACAATAAAATATTCTTGACAATGTCTAATTAAAATGAGCACATAAGAACATTCATACCATAAAGTGGCTGAGGTGCCAAAAAGAAGGAAAAATGGGACAATGGGATCACTCGGGTCAAACCCTAGACTCCTTTCCACCCTCTCAATGCCGGTGTAAACCTGGTTAAGTAAATTGAAATTCAGTGAAAAAAAATGCTCCCAACTAAACTACAATGGTGAAATAGCTGATAGGAATCTCAACTTTAGGTGTTAAATTTTGCAGGACCAAAGTAACAAACTGAGGATTAATGAATTTAATGAAAAACGATTTATCATTTACATACTAAAGTAAATACAAAGGAAAGTTATATGCTCCAACTCATTGTTCCAGTTCAATTGATTCCTATTAATACCAACTACTTGCTAATATCTACAAGTAGAAATTTGTTTGTGGATGGTCAAAATTGATACCTATGACAAATAAAAGGGTACCTGTTGCAGGGCTGCACCAACAGGCTTTAAGGCTTTTCCGGTTCTCTCTTCGTAAAGAGTTAATGCATCTTTGATCTCTGGTGGAAGACGTTCCTTGGCAGACCCATAATAATATCCAAAAGAGGAAGCGCCATTAAATAAAGAATTCTCCACTACAACTATTGTACGTCTCAACAAGTCAACAGCAAAAGCATTAGCTTTATTTGAGGCTTCATTCAAATCATTTGACAAGTTAGAGACCTTATTATCAGCTAATGCTTGAGCGTTGTCTACAGCTTCAGAGGCATTGGTTGTAACAGAAGTTATAGAAGAAGTAATTTTATCCAATAAGTTTTTCATAGCATTCTCTCCCTTGTTCACTGAAGAGTTGAAGGACTCATTAACCCCAGTCAGAAATTTATCAAGACTGTTTATTCCACCAGATAGTGAATCGTTGTCAAAGTTCAGGGTGCTAGACGCGGCAATTGGATTCTCAACCATTGTGTCAACAGTTGAGATGGTTTCAGATCCCACCATCCCCATGGAATTATTGGCATTTTCTACTGATTGGTTTGTCAAATCCACAAGTTTCTCTTCTAATGGGTTTGAGTCATTTACTACTTTGACTGAAGAACTCCAGACATTAGAAATGTTGCATTTAGCATCATTGAACTTTTCTGGGCAAGAATAATTATTAATGAGGTCCATAGGCACTGGTTGTTCGGTGGTTTCAGCAAAACTGGTGTAGAAAGGTTCCATTGCTTGTGGTTTAAAGGACATTCTATGGAGATTTCCTCCTGACATTCCCAGAACAGACTTGTCTTGTGCATTACATCTGAACTGAAAATCCTTGTGGAATGGAGTGAAAGGTCGCAAACCACCATGGAAAGAAAGCTGCTAGAGGCATTGTTTCAAATAAATACCGTTTTAAGGAATGTCAGGATTCAGGAAAATAAAAAAACATTAGTTACATGAGAAATTGAATGCCTTGGCAATGGAAGCAAGACAAAAAAAGCAAACATGACCGTCTACTAATTTATCCTATTAAATAAATTCCCAAAATAACTAGGACATATTAAAGACTTAAAATAAAAGATATTGTCTACTGAGACACAGACACATGCATTCCATCAATGCAGCTGTGATTGACCAACCAACTTGTAAAAACACCTAAACATTCAAACAAACTTGATGTTCCATAAGCAATTAAACTTGATTAATTCTATTAAAATTTAGTTACTTGAGCTTGAAACAATCTAAATTTAAAAAATGATATAAAACTTAACTCAAGGATAAAACTAAAGCGGTACAAGCAAGTCAAATAGTGCATGGAAGAAGAAATTTATGGTTTAAGAAAGTGAAAACTCCACCTGAGAATGTGAAGAACCACCAGGGGTGGCTGAGCAAACAGGCAACATAGCGTAAATGTTCTAAATTGCTACAACCTTTGAAAGTTCACCAAACTCTCATTTTCTGCTGGAAGCAAAAAAAAAAAAGGACTCATCAATCTCCAATATAAACACACCCTTTTGAAGAAAAATTCCAAGTTCATAAAATGAAATCTTCAAACAAACAGAAAAGGGAAAACTTTTAGGATAATTCAAGGTCAAAGTGAATCAAAAGTATCAGTAGGATAGAGCTTAAGCCATTTGTTAAACTGATTCCTTTATTGAGTTCCTTCAAATCTCTAGACACATTGCACTTAACAATACACAAATGCCAGAAACACCACCGCTAAAAAAATAGATCCCTCAACGTAGGGTTCTTGAAACTTTAATGAAAAAGAAATAAAGATAACATAAAATCTTCAAATTTGGTACCAAGCAATCCACTCTCTATTGCACAAAAAAAAATGAAGGAAAATAAAATTAAAAACAAGTTGAGAAAGTGAAGAGTTGAAGGGAACTAACTGGTTAATGGATATTAGTGAGTAGGAGGGAGAAAGATGAAAATGAAGAAAATATAAATAAAACAAAAAAAGAAACGGGTGACGATGGAAAATCGTGTGGCTTGTCGAAGCCATTGCAATGCCCATTAGCTTCTTAATCTATAGATGGGCTGAGTTGGCTCCTCTTTGCCTCTCGTTTTGGTTTTGTGGGGACGAAAATTTCGTTGTCGGTTTCATCATCGCATCACCAATCAAACTAGGAAATACAAAAATAAAATAAAATCTAAAAAAAAAAAAAAAAAAAGAGTATCTAATTCGACTTGCTCACTTGATTCACGTAAAATGCCAGTAAATATATATATATATACATATATCAAAGGAAGGTTAAAGAGTAAATGGGTCAAATTGTTGAAGGAAAAGGGACAAGTGTGAGTATGGGAATTATTGTGGACTTGAAATGTAATATGATATATTTAAAATGCTAATGGGAGGCTGTCTTGTATGTTGCAGTCCAGAGATGGTACCCTGAAAAGGTAAAATTAATTGTATCTTAATGGCTTAAATAGCTTTTATGCTTTGCAGAGGAGAAAGGTCTGTGAGGAAGTGGGTTTCCATTGATTACTCCAACAGCTGCTTTGCTGTATTTATCATAGTGTAGGTAGTGTAAAGCAAGAAATATTGAAATTGTCCATGTTTGCAACAAAATTGTGAAAATTAGTGACCGACTGCAGGTCTGCACAAAGAAGCATAAAATTTATGTTATTTGGACTCGAGAATGTGATGTGTTGGAATACCAAGTATATTCATGTAGGATTATATTCAGCATACTATAATGTGAATCAAATTATTGGTTGACAGAAACTTCAAGTGTTTTAGGGAAGTTAAAAGCCCCTTAATTTTTACTCGTAAAATAGAGAAAAAGAACATTCATCTAAAAATATTTAAAACTCTCTTATTTTAATAAATAAATAAAATGTATCAAAGCTACAACACATGGTTTATTCCAAGACTTTTTTTTTTTTTTTTATCATTTAACATTGAAATGAAAGGTTCAATATTTAACTTTCTTTCAATTCAATAGGTTATACAAATCGAACCGATATGTTAAATTTCATTCATTGGTTTTATTAACTGTTCATTCACCAAAAGTTGAATTCTCACACTTTATGAAAAGTGAAAATCCAGAAAGTCGAAGCTCTTTTTATTATTATTACATTTTCAATGAAAAATGAAGTAAATACACGTAAAGGAAGGAATATATAAAACTTAACGTCAAAACCGAACAATACCAAAAGGTTAAAAAATAATGGGCAACAACAAAAAGCTACCTTCACATAACATGCAAAAATAATAACCTTCAATGCACATATCCAGTGTCTCACAGCATTTTCGCTCATACTAGGCCTAGACACTGAAATATGGAAGCGCCGCCAGTAGCAATAAAGCTACCTATTTCTGTTGGCTTAACATGTTTTGCGATATAATATTCAACTTTCACTAGTTTTCTCTTCAATCTTGATTTTAGATGCTGATTTTCGTTGTGCTTCTCTTCTTTTAGATTGAATCTGGCGAACATACTCGGCAACAACAACATGCAACTTCGGAGCAAGCTTACTTGGAGAAGAGACATTAAGGCCTGCCCTTTTCAATGCTCGTTGAAGATGTTTTTCAGCCGCTTGAGCATGGACGGGGCAATGAGGAGGATTAATAGATCTTAGGATTGGTTTCTTGCAAAGCTGCCCACTATATATGAAAGATACAGTTTCTTAAATTTACTAAAACTAATATATTATAAGGCTCAACTTTTGACCACTTTGGCCAAAAAAACATGCAAGAAAAAATGTAGTAAGAAAGTATTACAAGAAACACAAACTCAGGCATGGATAGACATGGTTATCCAATATAGTGACCTACATAAGAAATAAAGCCAACCATAAATGAAGCAGTTGTTATCCTACTCGAGCAGAGGTATGATAGTAATTGGCACCACTAAGGCAACATCTAAAAATTGTGTAACCTATGTCCCCTAGCATGCAGATGCCAAATGTCCAAAATGGACAGAGCAACGGATCCAGTGTCTAGTTTTAATGTGTGTTTCGCCCAGCTCATGAATGAATTTTTCTGCAACAAAGGTAGAAGTAATGTCTTTTGCTCTTGAAGTTCTAAAATTTTTCTAGCCTATGCAGGAATCCCATTGTGGTTTTCAGACAAAACAATAAACCAAAGCATCTTCAAGAAAGAGCTCATCTATAGTCACATTCAATGAAATTCTTTTGCATTCTCACTTTACCCTTTAAACTATTAGAAAATTATAACATTCATCATTCCTTTTACTTCCCCTTGATTTCATTTATGTTTTATGTCTAATTAACAAAAAAATTATTTTCTCAAAACCTATCATTTAGTTTAATAACATTGAATATTTTATTTTTATTTACTAAGAAGAAAATTAATAAAAATATTTTTCAACACAATACAGCACTTCTGCATTAAATTTGCAGAACACTCATGGTAGTTGCACATCAAGTGAATCGGGTTAACTATGTCAGTGACTCTGTATCCAATTGCACTTCTTTAGTGAAGCCCCAGCCATGCCAAAAGGCCCATTGTCATTTATATAGGTAGTAAATAAAATATCGATATCCAAGTCTCAATTGCAGGTGCAGAACTCACAGAACTTAATATAGTATAAGGTGGTTAGCTAACATGTGGCAGTGGTCCAGTCCAATAATCCCATATACATTATTTAAATTAATTTTCGCAAACAAAACAAAATTCCTGTAGTAAAATCACATACTAAGCATATAAGCATTAACATCCCATGCATCTAAGCCCCAAATTTTACAATATAGTCGAATTGAATATTATCCCAAATGACTGAAGTAAACATCAGAAGACAATTTAATCAGTGGAGACGAAAGCTGAGACTATGACATAACAGGTAGGATTAGTTTTCATATCCTATGTATCTTGGACTCATGTTTGAGTGTTGGTTACAGGCGTGTGTCCTACAAGGGTATTGTTAGATTTTTCTATTTTTTTTTTCCATATATTTGGCAGATCCTTGAAGGTCATACCCCCATATCTATGTCTCAGACACAAGGGTCAGACATGAATACTTCAATAAAAATGATGAGTTGAAGCAAAATAGCTTGTATCCACAGAAGAGTTAATATCAATCCAAATTTTTGGAATGCTTTCAAGATATTGAGGCAACCAAAGCCAAAACTCTCTTCAACCTTTCTTAAGCATGACCATATGCCACACACAACAACTTCATTCTCTTTTTTCTATAAATTATTTCATTCCTGTAGGTTTGGGGCATGAGATTACAAACCAAAGACCATCTACACATATATATTATCTTAACCTATCTTACAACAAATATTGCAAGCTAAATGCAACCTCATGGTTAATTAGAACATATATGACATTCTCTCTAATAACACTCGGTCACTCACATCAATCATAGAAACTTCTTCTCCTACTAAAACATTTAATCAAGGATCCTCTATGACATGAGAGAAAATAAAAAAGAAATAAACCATATTCACAAGAACACACCATAGTTGCAATGGCATTTAAATTCCATCATATGTTCTTTCTCTAGAGACTGCCAAAACCACTTCATTGTTTCAACACACAAAGCATCTTTAAATAGCCGAATACCTTATCCCATTCACAACAAAACTGTGGTTGGAAAAGAAAATAGCATCTACTTAAAAAAGACTCTCAACTTAATGTTGATATTCTTAAGATCGCTCGCTCAAGATTCCTCATATCACCGTACAGGATCAAAACTTTATGTTCTAAACAAGAGGAAGATTCATTAATAAATTCAATTTCCCAAATTCAGTAAATCCAAGTGCATAAATATTACCAAGATCACAAAAAAAAAGGAAAAAAATTCATGATTTTCCCTAATAAATCAATTACAATTAAACCCTAATTGAACTTATAGAAGGAATCGCGTTTAAGAAAAAAAAAGCAGAAATCACATAAAAATAAAATCGTGAATTATATAAAAAGAACTAACCTCTTGATAGGAAAATTACAGCCTCGATATAGCATCTGATTTGTATCCTTCAAAATATGCTTATGACAAAACCGAGTCAACGCCATCGCTTTATCTTTGCAATCTGAAATCTGACACTTGAGCTGAAACCCTAACCCTAACTTATTATTTTCATCGTTCTGTTCACCATTCTTCTTCTCGTCTTCTTTGAAGGGGCTTTTTCCATACAGCCAATAGTATTCCTTGTGCTTTCTCTTGAGCTCCTCCATTAGACTCCAATAGTGAGCTTTGTAGAGCCTTGCCAGCTGCTTCACCCGCCGTGACCGCCGACGAAGCACCTCTTGTCGGCTCAGGTAGTCGGACTTGGAGAGGGCCAAGTCCTCGTCGGTGCCATCGATTGTAATGGAATCAGCCATAACTGGAGGTGACACGGTGATGCAGGACGGGGAAATCGAGTTGGCGCACTTTTTTTTTTTTAACTAAATTGGGGGGTTTTGAAAATTTTGGAGGGTTTCTGTTTAAGTTTTGTTCCGAGTTTTGATAACGAGTAAATATTATAAAGAAGGCGAGCGCAAAAAAGAGAAAAATTCTAAAACAAGCTTCTTCCCCTCAGCTCACCTTAACAAAGCCAAAAGAAACCGGTTAAACCGGTCAAACAAAGATTTTTATTCAACACAAAACCACGTGGGTGGGAGAGTAAAACACTACCCCCAGGCCCAGCCCTTCCTAAAATCCTCTTCTCTTCCCCATTGATTACAGAAATAGAAGGCGGGAAGATATGCAATCAAAGTCTATTGGAAAGACAACTCGTCCAACACATACCCGAAGACTCTTGCACCATCGCTACCCAGCTAGTCTTCGAGTCCTCCCGAAATATACTTTTTAATATCAAAAGAGGATGACGTGGATTAATCAAATTACATGGTACACATTAAAATTTTATAAATATTTACAGTTTTAGAATTTTTCAAATTAAAAAAAATCAGAACTCAAGAAATTTTACAAAATATTAAAATTTTTATAAAATTACTAATATTCAAAGTCTTATAAATTATTGAATACTTAAAATTTTTTTTTGAATTTATGTACATTTTATTGAGTTTTTTTTGAAAATTTTAAATAATTTTTTTGAATTTTTTATACTTTTTGAATTTATATACATATTTTTTTTGTAAATTTAATAATTTATATATTTTTTTAGCTTTTGTAATTTTAACTATTTTGTCTTATTTTTGAACTTTTAATTTATTTTTTTCAAAAATTTTGAGTGTTTTTATAAAAAAATTAAATATTAATTTATTTTTATAAAAATGTATTTTTTTATTTTTCATTAATTTTTAAATAATTCGTGTTTCATATAATATTATAGGATATGTAATAAATATTGTAATGACGACACAAAAATTTTACGAGAATTGTTCTATTACAAAATATATTACGTAGATAATAAGAAATTATGTAATTAAATAATATATATTGTAATTCTTGTTACATAATATATTACAAAATTACAATATATATATATTTGAAAGTTTTATACTATATATTAGATCTTGTCACACTAATGATGTTGATAAAAATATATTTTTTTAAATTTATTCAATAATGAATATTGGTGGAGTTGATGAATTGGTATTTTAATGTTAATAAACACTTGTTTCATTTTTGGATTTATGATTTATAATTATTTTATTTAAAGATTATATAAGAGTTTGAAAAAAATAAAAGCATCGTTATAATATTAATTATAATTTAAAAGAAGTAATACTTTCGTAATCTCATCAATGAGTTGGCAACCAAGTGAAGGGTTACACCAACCCACTGAAGTACTTAAATAATACTAGAAATCTTATTAGACAAGTACACATACAGAGCCCACATATTTAGAACACATATGTGTGTATAAAATTAGCATAAAATAAACAATGAAACATATGGTTAAAAACTAATTAATCATAATAATACGTGACGCTAAAATATAAAATTAGATTAAATTATGAGTAAAAAAAATTTAAACATATAAATATAGCATATTAACAATACTAAATACACTATAATTATTTATCATCTGTTGTAATCAAAATAAAGATAATAAATTGTGCATATTAAGAAAACATATAAAAACATTAAAACTAACTTTTAGTTAAGTGGTAAATTTAAAATGTTACTAATCAAAATGACGAAAGTTTAAATTTCAAAATACGCATATTTTTATTAGTTTTTGTTAAAATGAGACATTTTTATAATTTATTTTAATTGCAAAAAGACATTTTTATAATTTTTCTAACCAAATTAGTGATCCGATTGAGGGTGATATCAACTTAATAAAACACTTAAGAAAAACTATTGATAGTATAAATATAAATAATAAATATTGTAACGAAGTAATATTGTAACATTCCGAATTTTTGAAATAATAAGTGGCGCTGTTCCATAGAATTTTAATAAAAATGTGAAAAATGATTAAATTGTAAATTTTGAAAAATTAGAGGATTAAAATACAATTTAATCAAAAAGATTTAATGTAAGCTATTATTAATTATTTGACATGGGAATGACTTACAATATGTCTTAGTGTGTGATGAAAATCACTTATAAATCAAATAGGGCAAAATAGGATATGTACCTTACACATAAGATTGAATTATTTCGAAAGGGGATACAATTTATTTATTAAATGTAGAAATCCAAAGAAGACGATCATGTTTTGCATGCCAACATTAATCATTCTATTTGAATATTTTTGGATATAATTTTTCAAGGTAGATAAAGAAAGGTGTCCTAATTAACATAATTCAAATAGTATATACAATATTGAATCTCAACACTTACCTACCATATATTAAAAATCCTCAATTTCTTAAATTCTCCCAATAATTTATCTTGTAATAAGATTTTAAAGTTCTTATAGGTAAACTCAATACCAAGTACAAAGATATTGATGTGAGATTGTAGATTTTAGATCCAAGTACAAAAGTATATGTTTCAGTTGGTTGAAATGAAGAAAAGAGGGTTGGGTTGCCTATTGTATGGTTTGTAGCAACAAAATCTATGTCATCTTTATTAGGATGAGGAAAAAATAACACGCACTCGACTCGGCTCAATGTTAGTAGTGTTAGTAGTGGTAAAAGGAGATGAATTGGTGGCTTTCAATGATTATTGGTATTGAGAGAATCAGACAAACTCGTCAACAAAAACTAGAATGGGCCTCTCAAAGATGAATTGGCTACAAAACATTCATTGAGTGAGTTGTTTTCTGAAGTTTCTTGCAATAGCTCGTGACAGTAGTAGCACGCAATTCCTCTTGATTCTTGCATGTGATTTTCAATGGTTGCCCAATCACCCTCCTCCATGGGGCATCTCTTCCATCTACCTTGATCGACAAGAGAACTATTATTCAGCTATGATGAGTGTGAATTTCTTAAACAAACTACTATTCTAAAGTAGTCACGTAAAGTGAAAATCTCAGACCCAGAGATTTGGAGCAAAAAAGCTCATAAGTTTTGAGAGATTTATCTTGTATTATCTCTAATCCATATCTGCCTTGTATTACCCTTAAAAGGTCATTAATAAGATGATCATTCTTATCAATACTTCTTAAATAAAGATCCATCCTTTTACTCCAATCCAAATAAACTAGAACCAGCTCATGCTCAGTAATTCTTGTAATTACAGGAACAACATCCATCAAAGACTTGGTCTAAACCATTTTATAAAACCCCCAACAACACTCAACCAAGATTGCTAAAGCCAACAATACAACCTTAATCACAATTGACAATGCCTGAAAATTCCAGCAAATAATCCCAGACCAGACACAAAAGGCAAATCCAAATAACAAAATAATACCCAGCAATAGCAACAAAAAAGAAAGAAAGAAACATAGTCGCTATCCCACCAATAATAAGGAACAAATATAGAAGAGAGCACAGACTTATGGAAGCCAGTTCCTAGAAATCTGGTGATCAAGCTTTGTAGAGCTTGTTGGTGGAACTACTTGGGGCTGTTTGAAACAAGTTGGGCATGAGAAAAGTAATCTTGGATACCATGTACATCAGAATGGGAGAAGAAAGCGAAATATATTTTCATTCAACTGATCACTTATTTATATACGGTGTAACCTCCTAAAATAGGAAAGAATCAACTATTAAATACTAAATATCTGCTTATTTACAAATCTAATCCCTATAATTCTGCTACACACAAATCCCAATGATTTTGTTGATTACAATCTATTCAGTAATAATTAGCTCCTATTCTGTAACAAATAGAATGATGCTTACCAAATTGTTTATCGTGATTTTGAGTATTTTGTATTTAAAGTCATTAAAAATAAAATAAAAATTACAAAAATATATAAAAGTGTAAGAAATATAAAAATTGTGAACCTTAAAAATTATAAAAAAATAATTAAAAATAAAAAAAATTCAATTAATTTTTTAAAAATTCTTAAAAATATTTTAAAATATAGAAATTTATTTAAAATATTATAAAAATTATTTTAAAGTGAAGAAATTATAAATATATATAAAATTATAAAAATATCATTACAAATTAAATCAATTTTTAATATTTTTAATAATTTTCTATATTTTTAAATATCTTTAATTAATAATTGGTTTTTATGATTTTTATTTTTTAATAATATTTTTAAATATTTTAAATTAACTTAATTTTTAAAATATTTTAATAATTTTCTATATTTTTAATATATTTTCATAAATTTTACAATTTTTTCATAATTATATAATATTTTTATAGTTTATATAAATTAAACAAATAGTTTTTATAATTTATATATTTTTTAGTCATTTATAATAATTTTTTTAAGTTTTCAAATTTTTATTTTGTTGCACTTATATATTTTTTTATAATCTTCAAATATTTTATAATTTTCTATAAATTTTAACATTTTTTATTAATTTTAAATATAAAATATCAATTTTTGCCACATGCAGCAATCTTGACCTAACACGTGGCAAAACAACCTAAAAAACAGCTATCAATACTATGTAATGGTTGACTGTTGATTTTAACAATGAAAGGTTTAATTTATTAAAATTTTAATATACAGGCATTTAGTGGCTAATTGTCAATTAGATAAAACAAATACAACTTAGCCATGCGATTTATCCAATTTTGCTGGAAAGAAAGCTAAGCTTCCTTGAAGCAATGAAATTGGAAGTTGAACGGCTCCAGCTTAATGTTTCTGCTGCTGAAAGAGATAGAACTTTGTTGTCTATAGGAACTTATCCGACCATAGTTCTTGATGCATTGGTCATGGACTATGTTAGGGTGTTGATCAGCTCACGAAGAAGAGTCCATGCTGATACTGCAGCCTATAAAGCTTTGGATGAGGTTACAGGGTCCTCACTCCTGGATGGCCTTTCTGATAGGAATCGGTTGTTTGCTATTGAAGTTTTGAAACAATTACTTGCTGGGGAGGAATCACTTGCCGAGTTTCTATTACATTGTTCTTTCATGATGCAATGTTTGGATAAGTTGAATGGTTCTCTTAAAATAACCAGGTTTGCTAAGTATTGGCATGAAAAGCGTCTGCTGCTAAGCATCTTTATTAGTTCAATTTCAATCAAGCAGGATATATCATCTCCTGCTGCTTCATGCTTGTTAGCTACCATCACCTTTCCAGACTATGAGACACATTGATTGTGTTGGAGCCCACAACCTCGACCTCAGTATGAAAAGCATCTAAGGGGGTTTACCACTGAATCGTTAGAGTCTGGGTGGTCAATCTTAATCCACTTAGACACAAGGGGAAACTGCGGGACTTAGAAAAGCACTACAACCTACTTCTTCCTCGACCTCCCCTTAAGAAAAAAAAGATGGAAACTTATCCGATTGATTAGCTAATGGAAGACTTTATAACACACTAGGAATGGAAAGAGCGGATTCAAGCTTTGAAAGGAATTCTGCCCTACACCATAGGTTGGCCCAACCCAGTCCTCTCGTACTAGGGTTGGCTCCTCGCAGTTCTCCCTTTAACACCAACGGTAGATAGGAACCGAACTGTCTCACGACGTTCTAAACCCAACTCACGTACCACTTGAATCGGCGAACAACCGAACCCTTGGGACCTTCTTCAACCCCAGGATGTGATGAGTCGACATCGAGGTGCCAGAGTAACTAATAAAACTAAAAAGTTAGTTAATAGCAGTTAGCAGTTAAGAGTCTGTTAAGCAGTTGGCAGTTATCTCTATATAACGTGCATATACAACCTACATGGAAGTAAGGTTTCTACAACAGTTTTGTATCTCATAATTCACTTCTTGATTTAATATAGAAGTTGTACTGAATGTTTAACGTAGTATCAGACTGCCATTGATCCTTGGCAAATTGGTTTTCTGTGGCTTTCATGTCTCGGCCTTCCAGCCCATCTGCAGTTCAGTCCGGCACATCTCCGATGGCTTCCAGCTTGCCCGATGGTATGGTTGATAGCAGATTTCTCTCTACCAAGAAGATTAGTGTCCTTCTTGATGACACTAATTATCTGTTATGGCGTCAACAGATTTTTTTGGTGATCAAAACTTTCAAGCTTCAGCATTTTTTTTATTCCTGAACTGTTGCTCCTCTGCAGTTTCTTTCCGATGCTGATGGAGTACTTCAAGAAAATGTTGACTTTATTCGGTTTGAGCAGCAAGATAGTGCTCTTGCGTCTTGGCTTTTGTCTTCTGTAAGCCCGGGGGTTCTTCCTCACCTTATTGGTTTGGACACCGGCGCTCACATTTGGAATGCCATTGTTGATCTCTATGGAAGCAAAACCACGTCTCGTCTGATGTTTTATAGGCGTGCTTTACACTCTCAGAAAAAAGGTGAGTTGTCTATGCATGATTTTTTTAGTAAAGATTAAAGGATATTGTGCTAGTCTTGCCAGTTGTGGAGAGTCTATTAGTGAACATGAGCATGTCACGGCTATGCTAAATGGGCTGCCCTTAGAATACGAATCCGTGATCACCATTATCACAGCCAGTCCCACACCCTACACTGTCTAGGGTGTCACTACGATGCTTTTGGATGCTGAGGCGCGACAACTCTCCTCTGTTCTTGAAGCACCTGTTTCTGTTAATATGGTTACCCACCAGCCCACAAGACAAGATGCTAAGTCTGAACCAACACCTGCATATCGCCAATCAACTAGTGCTCATGGGCGAGGGCGTGGTCGAGCATCTGGCTCGCGGTTTCAATGTCAGTTGTATGGCAAACAAGGTCATCTTATTGATCGTTGTTATTATAGATTCGATGCATCGTACAAAAGTCAGTTTCAGCTCACTTGCTATTCAGATGTTGACTGAGCTTCTTCAATTGAAGACAGACGCTCCACAACTGGCTATGTGGTTTATCTAGGAACCAATCCCGTTGCATGGTGCTCTAAGAAGCAGGCCGTTGTATCTAGATCAACATCTGAGGCAGAATATAGAAGCCTCGCCAATTACGTGTCTGAGCTCCTATGAATCAAACAGTTGTTAGAAGAGGTTGGAGTGATAACCTGTCAAACCCCTGTAATTTGGTGCGATAACACGTCCACTGTGTCCATGGCTGTCAATCTCACGTATCATGTTAAGGTAAAACATGTCGAAATTGATCATCACTTTATTCGAGAGAAAGTGCTTGATGGCACATTACAAGTCAGCTATGTCCCTTCTGACAAACAGATTGCTGATGCCCTCACAAAACCAATCACGCCCAAGACATTTGGCTCTGTTCGACAGGCGCTTCATGTGTTGTCCAACGATACTGCATCTGCTCTCAAAGAACAATAGAAAAGCCAGGATAATGTTAGAGTAACTAATAAAACTAATAAGTTAGTTAATAGCAGTTAGCAGTTAAGAGTCTATTAAGCAGTTGGCAGTTATCTTTATATAACGTGCATATACTGCATACATGGAAGTAAGGTTTTTACAACAGTTTTGCATCTTATAATTCACTTCTTGATTTAATATAGAAGTTATATTGAATGTTTAACAGACTGTATCTGTCATCGTCTGGTGATGATCTATTTCCTTATTAAAACATGAACCTATTTGTACTTTGTGCATGTTTGAATTCATATTATTTTAAGAATGCATTTGACACCTGAACTGTACCCAAATGTTTGATTTTATACCTAAAGATAATCATGTGTAGTTAAGTATTTGAACTTTGCCTCCATTAACCAAATTTAACATTCCAGTAACTCTGTTACCATAAAGTGTGACATTTCTCCAAAGGCCATAAAAACCCAACAGCTGTTGGGTGTTGATAGCGAATTGGGGATATGTCTGTCTTCCCTCAGAAATAGTTATGACTTCCTTCACTCACCAAGGGATCTTTCCTTTGTCCCATTTCACTAAAAAGCTAATTCTTCTAGGAAAAGAAAGAGAATAAACTACCATTCTATTTCAACCACCATAAATAACTATTGACAATATGCTATTCGTACTAAAAACTTTGCTAACTCTACAGTTTGGCCCCTGGTCTCCTCTAAACATCGTAGGTTCATATTATGAGTGAAATATTACTTTTATCTATTCAATTGTGCTTACAGACGTTGGTTTCTGTAGTGCAAATTCTGGTTAATGATGATTACTCGTAAACACATGCATGAGCCATGTTGTTGTTGCTTATTTTTGCTCATATATTCATTTAGCATTATTTTGGTACCATCTAAATCCAGTTCATGTTATTTTCATTTAATGTCAATTCACTCTTTACAATCATTTCTCAGAATATAGAGTACGATTATTTTACATTTAGCATTATTTTTGCTCATATATTCATTTTACAGGATGGAGTAGGATACAACATGGTGACCATCGCGGAATATAGCTTGCCTGAAGTGAAACCAGGAATTGTCATGTACTTTGATTTCCCCCTTCTCAGTCGGGGATATGGGTTTATACCTTTAGTCATGATCTTGAAGTGTCACATGTCATCTCCCATAGATGAGTCTGAGGCAAGTTGGCCAAGTGTTTGTTACCGTAGGTCTAAGTAGAGTGTTGGTTAGACGCATTGTTAATCATTTTGAATGAGAAATGACAATTCACGTTAGAAGTGACTGTTAATGAGCGAGGCTCAAATGGGTGAATAGTCTAGGAGCAGTTGCGAGGGGTGTGTTCGAGAGATTGTCTCTGAGGGGTTGCGTGAGGAGTGTTTATGAAGTGTGGAGGTTTGAAGAATGTCTCTGAGGGGTGTAGGTATAACACGTGTAAGTATAATAATTTAATGGGTAAACTACACCTTTAGTCACTAAACATGGGTAAGTTTTCATTTTGGTCACTAAACTATTTGAAAGTTTTCATTTAAGTTATGAGACTGTTAAAATCGATATTATATGACTTTCTTCAATCTCCAACACTGATTGTAAGATTGACTTGGATCTAAGGTATGTTTTTCTAGTCGTCGATGATATTAATCCACTGTACTGGTCGCTGAATTGTCGCTTGGAGCTCGCTGGTGGAACTTTTTTTTAGAAAAAAAACTTAACAACCTAATGATTTAAATAAAAACTTTTGAATAGTTCAGTAACTATGATGTAATTATTTTTAGTTAAGTGATAAAAACGAAAACTTACTCATAGTTTAGTGACTAATGGTATAATTTACCCTAATTTAATTGATGTTTGTGATACATAAAATAATTATTATAAATAGTGTGTAAAAATGTTTAATTTTAAATTTATATATAATTTAATAATAAAGAGGGTAAAGTACAAGAATAATCACCTAACTATTAAGTTTGTTCTATTTTGATCACTCAACTATTAGTTTTTTTTTATTTACTCACTCAACTTTTTAAAATTAAATATTTTAGTCACTCTTGTCGTTAATTTAATAACAATCTAGCATGAATTTTTTTTATTGATCTAATAACTAAAGAAACTAGGTTCAAAAATAAATTTTATTAGTATTAAATTACTAACATATATACCATGACTAAAAAATTTACTTTTAACTCAACTATTTTTCCATGAAATTTGTATATCTTATAAAAAAAAATTTAACAACAAAAAAAAAAAAAAAAAGGTAATACTTTTTGAACAAGACAAACAATATACAAAAAGGATTTAATTTGGACATAAAGACAACAAAACATTGTTTAACAATGACATGAAAATTGATACAAATCACAACTTGGAAACAAAACATAGGCAACAACACAAAAGTCTACCATTAAGCCATGGAACATGTTTCATCTTTCCACACTGGCTATTAAAATCATCACCTTATGAAGTCACTTACTTCATATGTTAACAAGTCATCACCATTTTCATAATAAAAATGTACAACAATTCCCTTTTAATTAATAAATTCACAAAGTCTTCTCCATAAATAAATTCATTAAAAGTGAGGTTTAAATTGTACAACCATCATTACATTTTTTAATTTCTCTCTTCAAGTAAACAATAATTATAACACCCTTTTTCTACTTATGGGCCTTTATCATTCCCCTATAATATCTCATCTCATAAATTGTACAACCATCGCATTTTTTAAACCTCTTTTTAAAATAGTTAGTTCATGCTTAACAATATTCAAATACATCAAGAAGCTTGTTTTTACTTTGGATGATGAGAAATCCATTGGCTCTACCATCTATCGCGAAAAAAAAATGAACTCAAAATCTTCATTAATCCAAATTTTTATATTTTTTCTCATTCCTTATTAGGTAAATATCGTAAAAATAAAGAACTAACATTTAACTTAATTTCATTATTTGTAGTCTTATTGTTGAACGAAAGAATCTCATATTTTCACAATCCAAACACTAAAACATTCAAATTGAAACTATTATGCACAA
Organism: Gossypium longicalyx; assembly: GCA_025698465.1. Taxonomy (NCBI): domain Eukaryota; kingdom Viridiplantae; phylum Streptophyta; class Magnoliopsida; order Malvales; family Malvaceae; genus Gossypium; species Gossypium longicalyx. Next base: position 66,721,995 of record CM047004.1, on the reverse strand, counting down.
ACAACAAGATAACCATTTCCTATACTCTTAATTCTATTATTAGTTTGAAGATTAATCAATTGGTTGATAACTATGATCAATACAATCTAGCAATAAATTGAAGAGCATGTCAACCTTACCTGTTTCTTTTTTGTTTTTCACAAAATTTTCTTATATTTTTAATATCAAAATTAGTAAGAGATTCATTCGCGTATTTTCAATTATGATTAATGGACAATTGCACATCTGTCTTCCATTTTTTTTTTTAAGTTTTAGAGAGTCACTGTTGAGCAAAGTGCATCCTCAATATCTTAATAATTGTCACTTTTCTTGTTTTCAATTATACTTTAGGTGTCACCCAGAAATGTTAAAGATTAAGTGTCACAACAATTATGGATATTAAATTAGAAAAACTTTCTGTTTAAGCGGGTTTTAGTGTAAATTAGTGAATCTGATGAACTGCTTGGTAAATAATTAGATTTCAACTGTTAGTCTCGTTACATTAGAACTAGTTTTTTTTTTAGTGGAAAACATTATGACGAGGAACATTAAAATTTGGTGTTGATGAAATGGGTTTTGGTGAACGAGTGCGGACATGTTATATAAAGAAGAGGCGTCATTCTCCTATGCTCATTCTCTGTATTCATCTTCTTTCTTCCATCTTCTTTTTTGGTTTGTTTTGTAAGAGAGAAAAGTTAAGAAGTGATCTGGCTTGTTTTGGTCCCTATCAAGTTTGAAAATGAGAAAATTGGTCTCTCTCAACAAAAATTACAAAAAAAAAAATCAAAATAATTTTTAAAATTTCAAAATATATTTTAAAAATCAAAACATTTATAAAAATTCCAAAAATTAAAAAAATTTAAAAAAATTATAGAATAATAATTTTGGGACTTAAATAAGTTAATTAATTATTCAAGTTTATTATACTAAAGTTTTTTTATTATTATTTTACTTTGAAAAAGTTTTCAAATATATATAGTTTCAAATTTATATACTCTAACATGAAATTAGTTATATTGTAACAAGATTTTAATTTGACATATTTAATTTTTTTAATTTAACTTGAACATTTCACTTGATTTGACTCGATTCAAATTTCATTTCACTTGACTCGATTCGAAAAAATTTCAAATCAAATTGGGATGATAAAATAGGACTCATCAACTCAAAATATTTTTACTCGATTTGACTCAATTCGATCGAACGCTCACCCCTAATACAGGGTGTTACATTGGATCATCTCACCAATATCCACTTCATTAATTTTAATATCATTATATCTATTTTCATTCTCTAATAGTTAAATTATGTTCTCATTAGTAGAATTGATCCTTAAAGAATAATTAAAAAAGTTTGTGAAATATCATGGTCCAATGCTAGCGTTCTAAGCTCTCCTTTTATCTTAATTGACTCATTCACTTACCAATGCATCTTGATAGTGGCTTCCATGTACATCCTCACCACCTGCTCTTTTATTACACATTAGTTACAATTTTAGTCCTTATATTTTAATTTGATTATTTTTAATCTTTGTATTTTTAAAATTTTAAATTTTAGTCTCGATCAAACGATAATCGTTAAATTAATTAAGTTAAAATTTACGATTTATCAAACATATAATGCTATTTTTTTGAAAAAATTCGATTAACGTTTATTAATTTTAAGAAAAAAGAGAACCCACACTGGGTCACAAACTGGGCTTAGGCTTATCAGACTTAAACGCTTCTTCAGCCTGCTTATTACAAAATCTAATGCAAAATTCAAAAAGCAATTATGAAACGATAAAACACTAAGTACTGCAAAAAGGAAACCTAACTCATTAATACTAATCGACACAGTAACAGCTGGACTCCATTTTCCAAAGTCTTGTCCCATTGTCTGTCTCATCTGTTCATTTTGGTAGCCGTTTCATATCTGCATTACCTGCTACCCACATCATTTCCTTCTTCCATTAGACTCTTCAATCTGGATCTCTTCTCCACCGCCCTTCCGGAAAATCGCCTCTCCCTCTCATCAGGTATGTTTCTTCCTCTTTCTTTAGCGCTCCTTCTGCAATTTTATGAGTAAAAATATTCTCTGTTTTATATATAAACTAAAATCTAAGGTCTTCAAATCGAGTCATCTTACTATGAATGTCGTTAATAATTACTCATATGACTGATTTATCTCTCTTCATATCTTGGCACTTCTTGATGATTGTTCGAGAGTTCCCCATGACCGTCATTGAGGGAAAATCCATTTCACTTCCTAATTTTACCGCCTGTAGACCAGCAAGGGCTTCAGCAGCAAATGGAGACGGAACATTCTTGTGTAAAATAGTCTTCGTCGCTATGAGCCTTCCTCCTCTGCCCCAAACCACAAGACCAGATGCCGACTTAAAGTTCCTGTTATCAATGGCTGCATCAAACTGAATCGTCACTTGGTATTACCTTCTCGATGCCTGTGATTGTTGCTTGGGTTTAAGGTACTTGATTTCATCATCAGCCCTTTAAGTTCAGCTATGTACTTTCGAACTTTGAGAAATAACTCCCTTCCTATCTCTGCTTTCTGTTCATGTATGAATTTATTCCTTGAGCTCCAAATAAACCACAAGTCGCAACAGAAGATCTTACACTGTTCAGAAGTACTCAATCTGAAAATCCAGGTAAGCCACTCCTAGAATCCTTGAATCGTGCTTTCACTGATCCACGACAGGTCTGACAATTGCCATGTTTCAACTGCCACAAAACAATTCCGAAAGATATGGTTGATATCTTCTTCCTCTCTTCCACAGCGAGGACATGTCGCATTATTATTCATCCGTTTAAATTTTAGATTAACTAGAGTTGGAATGTAGTTCCAAGATATTCTCCATGTAGTTATTACGATCTTGGTAGGCAGTTGTAGATTCCATAGCTTATTGTAGAAATCCTTTAGATCGGTCTGTATTAAATAAAAATTAGGATCCAATTGAGCATCTTGTAATAGTTTATAAGCGCTTCTTACTGAAAATTCACCAGATTGCTCTCCTTTCCACACTTGAAAATCCTCATGAGGAGTGTCTGCCAAGGGTATCCGCAAAATTTTTTGAGCAACATCTGCTGGAAAGGTACTATTAATTAAGTCAGTCTTCCATATTCTGTTTATAGCTTCAATTAAATCCGCAACTAACTTGACATCATTATCATTTCTGGTATCCCAGCCTCCTAGATCGAATCCCGGAATCCAACAATCATCCCATACAGATATTCTAGTTCCCCGACCAACTCTCTAGCACAGCCCGTCCTATAATAATCGCTTAGCAGCCCAGACACTCTTCTAGGTAAGTGAAGGTAGGTTACCTAATCTAGTATTAAGAAAATCTGAATACGGGTAATATTTAGCTTTGAGAACCCTCGCTAATAATGAATGTAGATAAAAAAGAAGTCGCCAACCTTGTTTAGCTAGTAGCGCAATGTTAAACTGGCAAAAATTACGAAATCCAATACCTCATCTCTCTTTTAAAAGACAAAGATTTCTCCATGCACTCCAATGAATTCATCTTTTGTTAGGACTTTTCTGCCACCAAAAAGTAGCTATGATGCTTTCTAATTCCAAACATAACGATTTCGATAATAAAAAATACGCCATTGAAAAAGTGGGTATGGCTTGGAGAATGGTCTTAATAAATACTTCTTTTCCCCCTTGAGATAAGTGCCTAATACTCTAATTGTCAATTCTCTTATTTATCCAATCCTTCAGATTCTGGAACGACTCCTTCTTCTTTCTTACTACCATATTAGGCAAATCGAGATAATGCTATAGATTATTTGAACTCCGGACCCCTAATATTCGTGCAACCGCTCCCTTGTTCTCCTCTATTGTATTTTTACTAAAGAACACCGTAGATTTGTCAAAATTGACACATTGACCTGAGCAGCTTCTGTATTCTCTTAGGATTCCCTTCAATATACTGGCCCCTCTACTATTCGCCTCACTAAACAAAATACAATCGTCTGCAAAAAGTAAGTACGAAATCTGCGGTCCACTTCTACTAGCTTTAACACATTTCAATGATTCTTCCTAAGCTGCAAGACGCATTAAACTAGATAAGCCTTCTCCACATATGAGGAAGATAAACGGATTCAATGGATCTCCTTGGTGAACTTCCCGTTCTGGTTGGAAACTATCTTCTATATGACCATTAACCATAACTGAATAAGATACCAAAGTTAAGCACTTCATAATAGTATCAACCCAGTTTTTAGTAAACCCCATTCTAATCATTATATTATTGATGAAATTCTATTCAACTCTGTCATAGGCCTTACTCATGTCAAGCTTCACAGCCATAAAACCTTTTTTCCCCTGCCTCTTCATGTTAAGTGTATGAAGAATTTCGTAAGCCAGCAGTTTATTGTCTGATATCAATCTTTCTGGTACAAAAGCACTTTAGGCCAAATCAATGCATTTCTCAATTACTCTCCTGAGCCGGTTAGCAATAGCTTTTGCAACAATTTTATAAATCACATTGCATAAACTGATCGGCCTAAACTGTTTCATATCACACGGACTGGCTACTTTTGGAATAAGTACTATATGAGTATGATTAATCCGTTTAATCTACTTACCTTCATTAAGAAGCTATAAACAGAAATTAATTACTTTATTTCCAACAACGTGCCAGTACTTTTGGTAAAATAAAGCCGAAAAACCATCCTCCCCGGAGGCTTTCGTGGGTCCCATCGTAAACACTGCTTCTCGAGTCTCTTCTGGTAGGTACAGCTCTGTAAGCCTTTGGTTATCCTCCTCTGTAATGTATCTATCGATTCCTGACAGCACATGATCACCATCTCCTTTTGCTTTTGTTGTAAAAAGATTTTAAAAATATAACCGTGCTATCCCTTCTATTTTCCGGACGGCTTCTTTTTCATTTTCTTCAGCGTCTTTCAGATTCTGAATGCAGTTTTTTCTACGTCGCTGTGATGCATGGCTATGAAAAAATGTTGTGTTTCTATCACTGAATTTTAACCAGTTTACATGGGCTCTCTGTTCCCAATAACGTTCATCTTTGTCAATTTCTAAATTCAGTTGAATCTTCACGTCAATCGTCTCTGCCAAGTTAGCATCGTCTCGATCAGCCTCTGTCAGTTCTAATAGCCTTGCAATAAGTAAATCTTTGTGTCCTCTTCTAGCAATTCGAATTCTCCCCGTCCAACTCACTAAGCCTTCTTTTAGAGTATCTAATTTTTCCAACAAATTTTTTAAAGACGACTCCCAAATATTTTTGACCTCCTCTTCAAATGAATCTTCCATAATCCACCAGGCTTCAAACTTAAACAATTTCTTATTCAACAATTTGTCAACTTTCCCCGTGTTGATTAAAAGGGGGCAATGATCAGAAAAAGAGTGGACAAGGTGAGAAATCTTAGCCTCCGTGAATAGATTCATCCATTCCCTATTTGCAACTCCTCTATCTAACCGTTCTCGGATATTTGTTTCGGGTAGGTTTCCCCTCTCCCATGTAAACCAATTGCCTGAGAACCCTACATCCATCAACTGACAATCCATCAATACACTATGAAAAGTTTCTATTCTCCTTTCTTCTCATGGCAGCCCTCCTTTCTTTTCAAAACCATACATAATTTCATTAAAGTCCCCACACACCAACCAAGGGGTTTGCTCACTAGTATACAAACTCCTTAGGACAGCCCATGAATCAGCTCTATCTTACGTATAAGGGGATCCATAAAAACCCGTAAATCGCCATTTACCTCTTACTTCACTATCATCTATCATAACATCAACATGTCTTTTAGAAAAGCTGTAAAACGTGACACTAATCTCGTTTCTCCATGCCAAACATAACCCTTCCCTAGTACCCTCCGGATCCACTTCAATCCCATGTATATAATCGCACCTATAACAAACTCTCTCCATTTGACTCTTGCATAATTTTGTCTCCATAAAGAAGACTATTTGGGGATTTTGTATCTTCAGCATGTGTCGAAGTTTGCGTACAGTCCGTGGGCTCCCCAACCCACGGATATTCCAACTTAAAATTTTCATTGCATTCGGTCGGCTTGCCTCTTGGCAGCCGCCGATGATAAATGGTTGACCTCCATCACTCTCCGATTTCTTACTACTAGGATATTAATCTCTCCATTCTCAACTGGTACCCCTAGCTCACCTCTAGCTCTCTTGTTGCCTTCCTCACCAATAATTACCCCCTCTTCCAAATCATGTTCATTTCAGTGAGCACTGGAACAGTTATTAACTTTTCCCCATACAGATTTAAGAATGGCGCATTACCTTCCAATCTAATTCCCAACACTGGATCAATGGACTGCCCACACCCTTGACTTTTATTCCCAGCCATCCACGAAAAAATATATTCCATATGATTACCGTCCTTGTTCACTTTTATTCGCTCTTCACCCTCTTCCCTCAACCAAACACTGTTCATGGATAGAGCCTTCCTAGATTGAGCTCTCAACGATAGATCCCATCCCAACTCAGCAACTTCCACACCCAACGCCATCTTTCCTTCACAATACGAATCACTATGCCCCAAGCGTCCACAGTAAAAGCAAAATAGAGACAATCTTTCATATTTAAATTTCACATATGTGCAACTTCCTCGATACATAATCTATTTTTTTCTTTTCAACGGTCGCCTATCATCAATCTGAACTTTTACTCGTATATAGTTTCTATTTTCTTTCCCCAAGTTTGATCCATCATACTCAAGAAAACTCCCCACAAAATTACCTAACTGCAGTGCCAAATTTTTAAAAAATAGGCTAATAGGGACATCATAAATCTGTACCCAAAAAGGCGTAAAAAATAAAGGCACTTGTAAAGGATCCTCCTCCCATTGTAATTTATGTAGCATCAGTAAATGATTATTAAAAGTCCAAGGTGCCCCTTTCAATACCCTTTCCATATCCATAACATGATAAAATTGGAATAAGAAACGCTTATCTCCCAGATCCCGGATCTGAACACCCCGAACAGGATACCAAAGATTAGCCATAGTACTTTTCCTTGCTGGGAAGTGAATGATACTTGCTGTTAAGAAACAACCCACTAACCTGAAAACTTCCTTCTCTTCACCTGGGATCGACTCGTCCTGAATTTGTAAGACTGCTTCTTCATCTCCGTTTAATGTTAACCCCGCTAACCCAGTTTCCATTTATTGTAGACGAAAGCAGTAGACCAGAGAGCCACGTGATGATGCAAAGTCACTAGAGAATAAAGTAGCCATCGTCGCTCAACCTCTCAAACAAGAAGACAAAAGAAAAAAACCTAAAAAACGTGCCAGAGCGGCAGACTTCTCGCGTAACATATAATGCTATGTTAATTTACTATTTTTGTATAATACTCATAAAAAATAATATCATCTTAATTAATGATTCAATTGCTACTGTTTTGAGTTAGGATTAAAACTTTAAAATTTAAAAAATGTAGGAATTAAAAATGAACAAATTGAAGAATATAAACTAAATTCACAACTTGTGTATGAGTGATAGCATAATTTAACGTAATAGATTTACTATTGCTATTTGGATTAAGGCTAAAATTTTAAAATTCGAAAACCATAAAAACTCAAATTTAGCAATGTGACAAATACACGAAGTAAATTTACCTATTTTCTTTCAACAAGAAAATTGACCAAATTGAGTTACATCTAGTAGAAAGATTAATATCAAAATTTCACCTCAAATTATTATTATTTTATTGCTGACCTGAAATTAGTTAATACCCAATTAAATTGAGTAAATGACCAAAAATACCATTACGCCCTTTCATAAACCCATACGCCCAAAACAAAACCCTAGAGAAAGCAATTTAAGCAAAAAAGAAGAAGAAGAAGATCTTAGCCGTTGATCTGAAGTCTATCATGGTGTCTCGATATTAGGGTTTTTAAGTTCTATACTACCTTTTATATAATCTATCTCCTCCTTCTCCCTCTTTAGCCGTCTTTCCCTCCCTCCCTCTCTCTCAGATCAAAGCTTCAAAATGGTAAGTCTTTCTAACGTCTACGCTCTCCCATCTTTTTCAACTTGAAGATATTTCTCTTCGTATGAAGGGCTTTTAAGAAAACTTTATCAAACTGCTTGGATATTAATGAAATCTGATGGCTTTTTGAGTATTGATCATTTTTCCACTCTAGGTCTTTTTCATTCACCCAGTAATCACTCTTTAATTTTCTTTTTAATAGGTTGGTTTTATTTTGATTTGCGATTTGTTGGTAGTCATTTTATGGTAAAATGAAGGGGTTTAATCACTGTTTCTACTATAAGGTGCTAGAATAATGAAGGTTCTCTTTGGTCATTGTAGGCATTTGTCAAGGCTCAGAAAACCAAAGCTTACTTTAAGCGGTTTCAGGTTCCATACAAGAGAAGGAGAGGTATTTGTTTCTGTATAATGGTTACTTTGTGTTTATAATTTTAGAAATACTATTTGATCTTCTGGCTTTTGAGCGACTTTCTGATATGATTTATTGAATTTATTATGTGTAGAGGGAAAGACTGACTATCGGGCTAGGATTCGCCTAATCAATCAAGACAAGAATAAGTACAACACTCCTAAGTACCGATTCGTTGTCCGATTTGTATCCTTAAAGTTGTATATTGTTACATTGTCATTATACTTTTAGGTTAGCAACCAAATAGTTGAAAAATCGGAAATTTCCTACCAAAGTCTAATTTTGTCTAATTGCAGAAATTTGTGACATGAAAATGAAGTAATCCAATTGAAGTACCGTGTATTTGATTAATAACTCTACTTTTGGTGCTTTATTTTTATTCTGATGTTCTCATTGAATACATTCTCATTCGTTTGCTGGAGACATTTCTAGTTTGTAAACCTTGACGTTTTGATTAGAGCAACAAAGATGTCACCGCACAAATAATTTCTGCTAATATTGCTGGTGATATGGTTCTTGCTTCTGCTTACTCACATGAGCTTCCACGATATGGGCTTGAAGTGGGTCTTACAAACTATGCTGCAGGTATTCTATTTATTGACTTTGGATTATCTGTAAAATAAAAAATTATTTTTTTTAACATGCTTTTGGTAAATTCCGACAGCTTATTGCACTGGTTTGCTGTTGGGGCGCCGTGTGCTAAAGATGCTCGAAATGGATGAAGAGTATCAGGGCAATGTAGAGGTATTATATATACAGCCTTTCCACCATTTTCTGGTAAAAAAAAATAGTAGATATTTTTTCCTACATGATGTTTCTTTATTGATGGATTATATATTACTAGGCTACTGGAGAGGATTTCTCAGTTGAGCCAACTGACACAAGGAGGCCTTTCCGTGCTCTCCTTGATGTAGGGCTGATCAGGACAACCACTGGCAATCGTGTTTTTGGTGCTCTAAAGGTATCATAAAAGATTTATTTTCGGTTCTACTCTGTTTAAAATAATACCATTTTCTAGTATGTACCTTTCCCCTTCAATGGACCAACTATTCGAGTATATATTTTTGAAACATCCAATTTTGATTTCTGCCCTAGAATCCAATTAATTGTAGAGGATCAGATCCTTTTATTCACTGAAGTCTGACATTTCGATTAATAGAATTGGCTTTGATCTTAACAGGGAGCCTTGGATGCTGGTTTGGATATTCCTCATAGCGACAAGAGGTTTGCTGGGTTCTCCAAGGACAACAAGCAGCTTGATGCCGAGGTTCATAGCAAGTACATATATGGTGGCCATGTTGCTGCATATATGAGGGTAAAAGATGTTATCCATAATAGTATCTCACTTTCATTGAATTCTGTGATATAACAATTCATTTTTTATCCCTTTTCCATCCGTAATGGTACATTATTGTTTTGTAGACTTTGATGGAAGATGAACCTGAGAAGTATCAATCTCACTTCAGCGAGTATATTAAGAGGGGAATTGAGGCTGATAACATCGAGTCCTTGTACAAGAAAGTTCATGCTGCTATCCGAGCTGGTCCAACTGCAAAGAAGACTGAAAAGGAGCCTGCTAAGCAGCACAAAAGGTCTTTGTTGAGTGCAGTGCAACTTGTGTGAATGCCATTAAAACTTGTATTTAATTTTCTTTATGAATCTCTTACCATTTTTGTGTGCTCTGTTGCAGGTTCAACTTGAAGAAGCTAACATACGAGGAAAGGAAAGCTAAGTTGATTGAACGGTTACACACCCTTAATGCCGCTGCTGGTGCTGATTCAGAGGAAGAGGATTGAATGTAGGAATGCTCATTTCAAAGCACTAAAATTATTCCATGCTTTTCTTTATTATACATTGCTGTTGACTGCAGTTTTGTCCAGAACTGAGTTGCATTTTGTAAGGGGTTGAACTTATTTCACATTTTGTTTCAATTTTGTTTAGAATTTTTGTTATTTTTTGCAATTCTAGTGTAATTGAATTATTAGATTTTTGGATATTTAGTTGCTTGTGAAATGCAATTTTAGCCAGTCACAGGCTAGCTTTGCAAAACTTCATCACTAACACTTAAAAAGGTTTATGAAGGTCTCAAAGTAAAAATTTAGTTCCATTTAAGGTTACTTGTTTCCTAATTTCAAAGAGAATGTTTGACTATAAATGCCATCTAAAGTGTAGAGCAAATATTAAAGATTGTTAAGAAAATTTATATAAATTCAGCCAAAACTTATATCAAGATGATTGGTTTGAAGGGAATGTTTTATAATATTTGTGTTTAAATTTTTGTATTTTATTAAAGGATTATTATTTGCTATATATTTATATTTTTTAAAATATTAATGAAGTTCTCTTTTTAACTCTCTTTAACTATGAACTTATGAAGTTTCTCCACAAATGACAAATGTCTTATTTATTTTTATATATTAATTTTTTATTTTCGTTATACCTTAGTAATTATTTGATACATGTGGAGTTTTTTAGACTTCACGTGTAGGTTAAGAGCAAGGTAGTTAGATTGTACCAATAAGTGTACCATTTTTATTTTAGTATTAATATGTATTGGTATTGATATATTTTAATGTACTGTATCAGGTTTATCAATGTTTTTAAACTTCTGTCATATATATATTTAATCTAAATTTTAATTTATTGATAAATTATATATATTTAAATATTTTTTGTATATATATTTATTGTCTAAATTTGTTTTTAATAAATTATATATTATTTTGGTGAAAAATAATTTATATATTAGGACAATATTTGGTATACTGTTAGTGGAATTTTTAAATTCTAAAAGCAGAGTAAAGAGTTTACAAGTGTTCTACAGGGGTATAGTAAAATTTTAAAAAGTTAAATATTTTTAAAAAAATACACAGTAATTTTATAAAGTTATTTGTGAAATAAAAAAATACATTGCCTATATACTAAACACTAACCCTTATATATTTTATATACATGCATATATATTTCCATTACATTCATTTAAATATATTTATATGTAAATATAAGTTTTAAAATTATTAATTAAGTTCAATTATTTGATTAATAGCTGTTAATTTTTAGAAAAGTTAAATTAGTTAAGAAAAAAATTGAAAGTTGGCTTAAAATATCAATAATTTAAAATTATTGTACCAATCGGTATGCACTAATATTGACCGAAATACGCTAAAATATATTAAAATATTGATTAAATAGAAACATACAAGACTTAATGTCGATTTAGGATCAAAATTATACATATCGACTGGTACGATATTAACTACCATGGTTAATAGTGTGACAAGCGTTCTGTTGATTTATATATTTAAAATTTTAATGTACCCTATACAACATCTTTAATACCCTTAATATACTTATGAAATTTAAAAAACTCTACAAGATAATTTTCATATTAAATATGGAATAATATTTAGTACACTATTAGCAGAGTTTTTGAACTCTACAAGCTAAGTCAAGGGTTAGTAAATGTCTTATAATATTTTAAAAATAGAGACATATGATAAATTTTTAAACCTGAATAAAAAATATATACGTAGAAAATAGTAATCCATTATACTCTATAAATAAAATATATTGCAAAATCCAATAATATATATATATATATATAAATAAATGTTACTTTCCAAAATCTAAAAATCTTTACTATAAAATAATTACTCTTATGCTTTTATGAGGTTTGAAGTTATATGTTGTAAATAAGCAGAAGGACCGAACAGAGATATCTTAAGGTCATAAAAGGGTCCCACAACAAAACAACCTTATCGAGTCGCAACCAATGAGTTTTCCTATCTGTTTATTTCCAAACCAACAAACACTATCCGCTCAACACTCTCATTCCACGTCACAATTCGACTATAACTAAGTCCTTTTAAAAAAATGTTGGCTCTTTTATTTATTGGAGTTTAAACAAGTCCCTCAAGGTTGAGACTTGAGGCAGAGAGAGTGTCTATGGCACATTCACTAACTCCTGTTCCAGCCACTGCAATAACCCCCATTGCCAAATCAAACAAGCTTGCATCTCACATTCCTACTTTAAGATTGCAGACGGTGTCAGCTTCTTACCAGACACCCCATCATGTCTTGGATGATAAACTTGTTCATCGCAGGTTTGCATATTGAAGCACTTTTATATTGTATCATTGTACGCATATGCTAATATGCCCATGTTTGAAAATTTTGCAGTATCATAGAAAGGGTCTAAATGTTTGGGTTTAGTCCTTAATTTCTGGTGTTTAACTGTGACTTGTGAGGGGAAATATTATGCTTTACTCTCTAAGCTAGAGAATTACCCTGACTGATACTTGCTAAACTTGTTAAACTTCTGGGTTTGAAGTTCAAACAGACAAATTATAACTTTCCAACATTGTCCGTTTTATGTTATGGAGGATGCAAATAATGCAACATTATGTTATGTTTGTGGGCTTGGGTTCTATGGTGCAGGACTGTGACATTGAGCTTGGCAGGGGCAATGCTGAGCTTGAATGTTGGTGACCAGAGGCAAGCAAATGCAGCTAGAAGGCCGCAACCTCCACCACCAGAGGAGAAAAAGGACCCGAGTGTGAGTGGGGTGCAGGCGAAAGTGTTAGCTAGCAAGAAGAGAAAGGAAGCAATGAAACAAGCTATGGCCAAGATGAGGGAGAAAGGGAAACCTGTTGATGGCACATCACCACCATCTGAATAGAGTTCGAAAATGTACATGCCTTTTTGGAAAGGGAACTTTGTACTATTCTTAATAAGCAACTTTAATACAATTTTTATTCATTTTGGATATTTCTCAAAACTTAGAGATCTTCATATTCTACGGCAAAATTGGATAGGAAAAAAAGAGAGTAAAAGGCTACTGATTAAATATTACACAACATTGCTTTGTGTGTGTATGATTTTGTATGTGCTCAGGCAAGAGCATTAAGGCCTTAACGGGGGGTTTTTTGTCTTGTAATTGTATCCAATCCGGAATTGTCAGCTCTTCAAAAATATATGAATGACAAAGCAGAAACATCAAAGCAAACATAATTCTAAAATTTAGTCATAGTAGACAAAAAATCCTTACAGTATAATTTTACAGTAATAAGTATATATGAGGCCTCAAAATTGCAGTCTGGCTCTAAATCTTTTAGGAATACATTGTTTCAGTCCGGCAGCCAGTATGAATAGTTTTGCGCAGCACAGTTTGATATAATGCTTGCTCTCGACCACACATCATTTGCAGTTCATTTATTCTTGGGGGTTCTCATTGGATGTCACCCCTGCTGAGTTGTAAGCAGCATCAGCTGAAGAGGTGTCGATGTCATTCAGGCCCAGTTCTTCATTTTGTTCCCATGATCTCTCATATTCCTCAACTGCAGAAACAATCCAAATTTGTTGAATTGTACAAAGGAAAAGAGCCAACATAAGAATTATTGGAAAAGAATGGCAAAGGGGGTAGCACTTCTTTGTCAAGATTAGAGAACTTACAAATTAATTGATGATCATCTTTAATATCATCAGTTGCTGGTGCAATAAAAGAGTTAGCTAATGCATCATCCAGAATTAAAGTCCAAGGTTCTGTCATGCTCAAGATCTGCAAAATAGCAACCAGACCCCTCCGTGAGAAGAAAAAAGGTTAAGGTTTTCATTCTTTACTTGTACAGATCATTTGATGTTTATCTCATTCTGCAAGAAATAAAAGTGTCAAGGACTAACGGATGCAAAGCATCTCCATATCCTTCCCATATACATGAAACAAAAACACAAGAACAAATATATGGGTCATATGTATGGTTTAAGTCTGTGGAAGATGAGGCAGTAATCTTCATCGTTAATTTTGCATGTTTATTGCTATACATCTCAATCTATCCTCGATTTTAAATACACCGAGTATCCATCATATTTAAATTGAAGTTATTAATTGATAATGAACATGCATTCTAGGCACTCGTATTTATCAAGAAACTGAAATGGCACACAGGCATACTGACTGGCAAAGATGAAACGAACCAGTATTCTATGTAACCAGGTTACATAAAATTTTACCAGAGGCAGTGTTGAGATGGTACCTTGTTCAACCTTGCTTTAAAGTCTAGCCACTTGTTTTTCTTAGATTCGTCAAGACTATCTCCAAAAGTAAATCCATGCACTCTCTCAAGGCCTGAACACAGAGTTTGGGAATAGTACAATTAATATGCATAAGATACATAATTAAAGCACCTCATGTCAAACTCATGCAATGAGGAATATAGTTGCCCAAGAACATCAAATAAAAAAAAATGTGGAAGCAAATAGAGGGAACTTGGTTGAATAACCTAGGATTGAAGCAAAAGTTTTAGCCAAACTTGGTTGAATAACCTAGGATTGAAGCAAAAGTTTTAGCCAAATGAAGATGTGGATGTCTACGCTGTACATAGTAGCAAACTAGCCTCACTCTGCTCTAGAAATATAAAGCATCGCTTGTAAGATAGAGTCATTACAGGGTGAAAGGCTCAAACTTAGTAAATAAAAGTGGATGTGGACTATAAACAACAGAATCAGCAAGCAAACTAAATTTAGTCTCACTCTCTTCCGGAACAACTAAACGAGGTTGTGAAGAGAACGATTTGAGGGTGAAGTGCTCAAACTTAGCAAACAATGAAGGAAAAAGAACTATAAATAACAGAATCAACAATCAAACAGAGTTTCACATGGAAAAACTAAATGAGTAATAAAGTACTCACTTTCACTAATTTTGGTGATCAAACCTTCAACCGTTGTAACAACCCCACCAAGTGTGCCACTTGCTAGCTCCAAATCAAGTTCTGGGACTTTTACACTTGCAGTATCTGACTGATAAACTTACAAAACCACTTGTTAGATAACTTACTGTAAGCATGGAAAAAAGAATGGGTAGAACATGCCATTTCAATCCCATGAAATGTTCATTACATGTTTGAGGGAAAGGTAACGCCCAATGTAATAATAGTATCAAAAACTTGAAGGGATGCAATGTTAACTTAAATTGCTAAATGTGCAAACTAAATTAATGACTATATTAGTACCTGTTACAGCCATGAAAATATATTTTATATGGCCAAGATATGATAATACTGTGGATGCAATCAGCCTTTAAGTGTGATTACTAACAATCCCTATTGCAACCTTATATTTCCTTTTTCCCTTGATTTCCCTCTAATTGAAGCTCAGGTTGTTTATTTACATTTCACTCTCATATTCAGATAAGAAAATTGTCTACATCAAATACAAATTGCCACTAGACACCCTTCTCAAAGGAAGGCTGCTTTGGCCAAAACATAACTTTGTAGATTTACCTCAACAAATTACATCCGCAAAGATCTAAAAACTCTTAAACATTGAATTAAGAACTAGTGACTATTGCAAACAAACACACTATATTTGTCTTGTTAACTTGTGCATTGTTGCAAAAAAGAGAGGAAAAAAAGGGAATACCAGTCTATGTAGGCATAAAGAATTTAGCTTGCGCAAACAAACAAGTAGGAAATGCAGCATTTTGTTGAGAAACTACTCATTAACACAATGCACTAAGAAAAATGATATTGTGTCATCAGAACAAACCTTTATAACATCACGGCTTAAATCATTGATGTTTTTCACAGACAGGGTTATTCTCTTTCCCTTGTCAGGAATTGCCCCACCAGGTTTCAACTGCAAGTTAAGCATGGTTAATAACGACAAAGTAATTGGGCTAAAAGACTAGTAAGAGCAAAATCATCACCAACCTCAGAATTTCTGTAGCCACAAGCATCGCATGTGGATGCCATGACAATAACTTCTTGAAAATATGGAATCCCTGTATGTGGTTAAGCCCAACAAAATTATAGATAAAACTTTGTAATAGAACATATGTGATGACACCTGATTCAGATAAAAAGGCTTTGCAACAATATTCTAAGTCTGTAACCAAGATGCCAACAGGCCAAGAGGTTTAGGCAGGGAGGGGGATATGTGCTTGTCGTGACCATAAAATAAGATAAATGTATCATTAAATCATTACTCCAGATCAGACATCTGATATGCAAGCATCTTTCCACTTGACACTCATGTTAACAATACTCATGAAGAACCATTAGAATCTGCTTCACCTCCTCTATAATTGCTACGATAAAGCAACATATCAATATTTGAAACATCTACAACTTCCATACTTTATATGAGCAAGCCAAAAATGGAAAGCACAATGAACAAATAACTAGTCATTTTTAATCAAATTCAGATACACTCATCATGTATAGCACTAAAACTGGATCAGATCATGTAGCAGAAATATTGTTTTGTTCAAAATGCAAACCATGACAATTACAGAGGATACTGGTTACAAACATCCGAGTCTCACATCTAGCAGCACAGGCTCCACATGTTGATGGGAAAGTCATCACCTATTTGAAGGTAAGAAAAAGTACCAGAAAAATAGGTATAAGGGGAATTTAAGACAAAATGGTAAATCCTAGTATACTATAAAATTAAGCATATTTAGATAGAGGTGTATGTGTGTTTTCTTTTTCATTTAAATGAAGATAGCAACTTTAAGGAGAGAAGTGAAAAGGAAGAGACTAAATTGCCAGTGCCAATCACAATCCCTCTCTCCCTCTTCTATCTTTCTTTGTTTTTGGAATTCAAACAATAAGAGGTTAATGCACTACACTTAAAATCACTTGTCTTCACCTCTCATCAATTTGGTTCTTTTATTTCTTCCCATGAATCTATCTAATGTAACAGTAGAAATTTGCTTACCTCTTCTGGTGCAGAATACCGGAATAAAGCCTCCGCAATTTCAGCACTATTACTCTGAGCAATAGCCTTTTGACCAGCTGCCGCTCCTACTGATCCATGTGGTTGTCTTCTTGTTTGATCAACATCATTGCTTGTTTCCTCCATAGCTGCATCAGCATTCAACTGTGATGGGTCAACAAGATATCCCAACAATGCTTGTTGTTCAGGAGTTCGATCATAGAATTTGATGCTCAATGATGGATCAGGAGATGGAGCAAACCTGATGACATTACAACATTCTAATTTAAGCTAGATTAAGGCAACTTAAGATTTTAAAATTTCTAAAACTCTAAAGCTATCCAATCAAAAGTGCTAGTCAAATAAGTTTTCTAGTCCAAGCTAAAATATAAGCAAAAAGAATTTAAAATTTCAGTTCTTGTCCTGTGACAAACACTCTGATCATTTACATGGAAACAACTGCTTTTCATTTGAACAATCCATCATGCCTAAAGCATAAGCACATAAATAAAAACATAAAAGGTCATTAAAAAATAAAATTTTTCCTCTTACGGGTTCTCAATAAAGCTGTTTCCAGCAGGGTCATCCAAGATGAAGGTGAAAGGTGACTCCCCTGTTGCGCAAGCTCTCAGCTTCAACAAAAACTGGTCAATTGCCTCTCCAGTTTGAGGATCTACTTTCTGTCCAGTAAAAGCAAATCATGTCAAGTACCGAAAACTACATAACATCAATCAACATTGAATGTCAATCACAAAATAAACCTTGCGTTCTTCTTGAAGGGCCTGCAGTCCATCTATAGCTCGTACTAGTATTCCTTCCACCTAGAGGCATTAGACAATATCTGAGTTGATTGCAAAAATAAGAGGAAGAAAATCCAAAATATATATTGGATAAACGGGTGGCCTCTGTGAAGCACCGAACAGATAAATACAGCATAAACATAATCGGCAAGAGAATAGAGTAAATACTGTTGATAAACTTCCCCGTTGAGCCTCAGGAGGGATCTCCAAATCCAGTTCAGGGATCTACAAGAAGAAATAAACCATGTAGGAAAAAAGGAACAATTCAAAATATTTTAGTTGAGACATATATATTGGAGCCAATCCTCGATGAAACATAAACAGAAATATAAAATTGAGTTCATGATCATTGCAAGAAAATGTACCTTTATGGTAGCAGACTCGGATTTCACCACTTGTCGGCTAAACAACTACATTAAAGAGACTTATTAGTGTGGCGTAGTTACCACTTATTACAGCTAGGCTTCTTCAAATCGTAGACAAAGCTTACGGAAAAACACATAAAACAACATAAAACATGAAGAAAGCATTGAACTTTATATTAGAATCAAGCACTGACGACAACCTTGGGATCTCCTGGTTGGATCTCCAAACGGTAATGGCATCCCTTTGGTTGAATTTCACCAGCAAATTGAACTTCATTGTTCCTAATATACACACATAGAAGCGTTTAAAAAAACTTTTCAAAAGGAACATCAGTTTTAAGCATATAATAAGTAACAAACGAGATTACCTTTCACCACAATGCGGGCATTCAAAAGCAGAGAGCAAGACCTGAAAGCCAAAAAACATAAATCACTAAAAAAAATTCAACTAAAAAAAAGGGGAAAAAGAATTCAACGCTTTGATAATTACCTTCCTAAAATGAGGAATTGAGGTCAATAAAAACCTTGTTATTCCCTGTATAAAAAAAATCAAATAAATACAAACGACAATGATGAAAAACAAAAAAAGAACTAAATTAATAATAAAAATTAAAAGGAGAGAGAGAAAGAAAGAAGTACATTCTGGGTGCAGCGCATGCAGAGGCTTTCGACTTGATAAAGAGGAGCGGCGTTATCATCATCAGCAGATATAGCTTCAACTACTGAACCGACGTCGTCTACTGTTTTCTCTTTATTGCCTTCCATATCTGTCTGGTTTCTTTTTTTCTTCGACCTTGTAATATTATATCAGCCAGCCGTGGAGACGAAGGAGAAGAAGAACGGCGGACAAATGTAAGAAAGGAAAGGCTTCGAGGAGTTTCCTGAGGTCTCTCAATAGTTTTAGTTTAGACACAATCTGGAGAAGCCCAAACTCAAAGCCCGCTTGTCGTTGACTGTTACCAGATTAGTCAAACCAACGAGTTGACACGTCAGCATTATCTTGCTTATATAAGACTAAAGGCAAATTTAAGAAACTTTAATTGAGTTTCGGTTGGAATTCTATTTGAGGTAAATATTGAATGGTTGGACTTCCATTCAATTACATTTGTTTGTTAAAAGTAAGCCTATGAGTTTGATTTTTGAAAATATTATTATGTTTTTTTATTTTTTTACTTTTGATTTTTTAAAAAAAATAGATTTTATTGTTTTTAAATTGAAAACTACATTTTGGTAATTAAAAATAAATTATAAAAACATAAAAACATGATTGGTACCCTATTTTTTTAGAATAGAAAGATGAAAAATAAAATAAAAACTCACTACATTTAAATGAATTTAAATTAAGGTGAATTCATTAATTAAATTTAAAATTAAAAACTCATTTAATTTTTTTTCAAATTTTATAAAATATTTTTTGCTTTCCAAAAACCATTCTCAAAATTTTCAAATATTTATTCCGTTTTATTAAAATTTAAGAACTAAAATGTTTTCTTCCTCCTCAAGTTAAGATATTGGTATTTAAATTAAACTTACTTAATAATTTGAGTTGCTTAAACTCTAACAAAAACTCGACTAGTGAGGTAGAAATCAACTAAAACTATATAGTATACTCACATACTTATATAGAAAATTATTGGGTTCACAACCTAACAATTCGCCATTGGCAAATACTAATAGGAGGGTCTGTTACACAAAACTTACCAAAAGAATCCACTGTTTGGAGGGTTTCCCACAATGACCATGCCAACACATATGGACCTGTAACTTATACTTCGTCAAAAGACGAATCCTTCAACCAAGTCATTACAGGCTTACCCGATTAGCCAAACAGTCCACCAATCATGATGTGACAACCAACACTTAACACAACACAGAGAGATAGGGCGTAAATCAGCCTTCCCTAACTTATACTTAGCCAACAATTTGCCCACACATATCACCAACAATGACTACGTCGGGCGGGATGTTACATGAATAATAACCTTCGGTGTCACCATTACCCTTGGCTACACCAACGTCAAATCGACAGCCAATCATTGGGTCTTGGACTAAAACAATAATTTTGGTAGGTGCCACCATTACCAATGCTTGAAACAATGCTTGAAATAAGAAAATAAAAAAAAATGAAGGAAAAAACAATATATATGTTAGGCCCATGACCCGAAGGGTCAACTCGAGTCAAGTGGCAAGCTCATTTAGACAAGGATCTTGGCGGCACCGAGCCTGCCACTAACTCGATTTGACCCTTCGAGTCACAGCCTTCAAACCTCCCCCACCGTTCCCACTATAAATACATACACTACACCATATAGCCCCTCTAGCCCTCAATTTATTATTTAAAAAGAATATCAACCTTTCCGTTTTTATTTTAGTGTTCCGAAAAAAAAACTAAATTCTTTGCAATTGATAAAAAAAAATTGTGGATTTTATTCATCCGGAAGTTAGAAAAGAAACTTGAAATTTTCAATTGATACTCAAATTTTGTCTTCCGCGATTACAATTTTTGAATAGATATGTGGACCCATTTACCCAAAAAGGCCCATTTCCAAACAAAATTATAGAAATAGGCCAATTAACAAATTATATATGGAAAAGGGCCAGTATTGGCAAAACGCGCCTACGTGACCGCGTTTTAGGAGGGAAAATCTAGCAAAGCGCGCCCCTGGGGGAGCCCTTTGTGCCACGTCAGCAAATCGCGTCTACGTGGATGCATTTTGCTGACGTGGCACAAAGCGCTCACCCAGGGGCGCGCTTCGCTGGATTTTATATTTAGGGATATTTGCATATTTAGTCCCTAGGGTTTTTTAGGGTTCTTAAGGTTAGGGTTTTGCTAAAATAAGTTAGGGTTTAGTGGTTATTTAAAAAAAAAGGTTAGGGTTTAAAGTTTTAGTAGATTTTTAAAATAAATTATGATTTATTGTTATTTTATAAAAATTATTTAAATTAGGGTTTATGATTTTTAAATGAATTAAGTAAATTAGGGTTCAAGGGTTTAAATAAATAAAATTAGGGTTTTAAATAAGTTAAACTAGGGTTTATGGTGTTTAAATAAATAAATTAAATTAAGGTTCTAGTGTTCTAAATAATTTAAATTAGTGTTTAACATTTAGGGATAAAATTAATTAAATTAGGGTTTAATTTTTGAAAAAATAACATTGTGTTTATTTTTTTAACAAAATTAACTATTTTGACCTTGAAAAAATAATTTTGAGAAGACGTTCCCGAACAAATAGTGTTAAAAAGGCTTCAAGAAGGATGCACTGTCAGCAAAATTACAGAAAAAAGCTTCTACGTGGACGCTCTTTTTCTACAGTAGTTCCTGAAAAAAAATTTGAGAAGACATTTCTAAACAAATAGTGTAAAAAATGCTTCAAGAAGGATGCACTATCAGCAAAATTTCTGAAAAAAGCTCCCACGTGGACGCCCTTTTTCTATAATAGTTCCTGAAATAATAATTTTAAGAAGACGTTTCTGAACAAATAGTGCCAAAAACGCTTCAAGCAGGATGCACTGTCAGCAAAATTTTTGAAAAAAACTCCCACGTGGACGCCTTTTTTCTACAGTAGTTCATGCTTAGCCTTAGGCTATAAACAAGGCAAATATCATTCTCAGGTTGCATAAGTTACAGCAAGAAAAATTAGAGAGGCTAACAGAATAGAAATTGAAGATGAGTGAATGTATTAGTGCTGTTATTTACTATGATGGTGAAGCCCGTGCCACCGAGAATGATGTTTTTTTTATCGAAGAACACAATGCTAATGGTTTTTAACTAGAGTATAGATTTTACAAAATTTTGTAAAAGAATTAGGCGTAAAATCTTTGGAACGATGCTAAGTAGGGTTTCTTCTATTAAGTATCGATTCTGTGCTTCGATTGATCCCGTGACATATGATGCATTTAATATCAAAGGTTTTTGTAGCTTTGAGGCGATGATGCAGACTCATCTCGCTAGTGGATCACCCTATCTTGAGATATATGTTCAATTTTTATCACCAAATAAAACATTTGCAACTTCAACATTAACTTCTATTCGAGAGGAATACACAACCCCTAGCTAATACTCAGTTAGTAGGAGGCAGTATAGAAAATACAACTCCTGTACGACACTCGATTAGTGGATAGGACATGCACATCGGTGGGTCGATGTTCGATGCTGGAAATACATATTAGGGAATGACATCAACTTCTAATGGTTGACAATCCACATCTGATTGGGGACATTATGAAGGGTCCACAATAAGGGATGATGTATTCCCTACGACGTCCACTGGTGAGGGGCTCTCGTATGTTGCAGATCATGATGGGTTGGATGATGAGTCTGATATGGATCCACCTCAAGAGCCCGGCCCCGATGGTGTAGAAGTTGCTTTATTTTTTAAATCGGAGCCTGTTCCATCTGAACCTAAAGACATTGAATGGGGTTTAGATGAAGAAGAAGATTCGCGATTCAGGGCGTACTCGCCTCGAGCCCACATACATAATGTCAACATATCGGCAGATGATGCGTTGGAGTTTCCAGGGCTACCACACAGATCCCGTGACTGTACAAGTTCATCATTCGATTCAGGTGATTTGGAAGTTGGTAAAGAGTTTTCTAGTAAGGATAGTTTTCTTGGTGCTTTGAAATAATATAGCATCAATCACGGGTTAACTACAACGTGGTTAAATCCAAATCTAAGAAGTTCGAGGCTAAGTGTATAGTCTTGTGGGAGATAAAAAATGACAGGCTTCTCTTAGGAAAATCTAAGAAGACAGTACATGTTCATGGAAAATCATAGCTTCTCTTAGGAAAATGACAGGCTTGTGGGAGATAAAAAATACAAAGGTCCACATACTTGTGTTGCCGGTACAGTATCACTGAGTGTTTAGGGTTTTGAATAATAATGTTATTACTTAATGTTGCATTATTTAATGTACTTCGTTGACAGGTGTCTCACAAGATCATCCCAAGATGGATTCAGGCATGATAGTTACCTTAATACTACTAATGTTGAAAGTGGATCCCAGGACTTCTGTGTCATGCATAATTGCCAGTATTCGTAGCCAATTGAGGTACACGCCCTCTTACTGCAAGGCTTGGATAGTTAAGCAAAAGCCGCGGAAAAAAATACATAGTGGGTAGGACGCTTTGATGGTCGTGAAACTAACTAAAAAATTCAACTAAGGCAAGCGCACCTATCGATCAGTAGTATAGTTATGGTGAGACCGAAAATATCGTATCCACGAGGACTAAAAGTATTAGTAATTACTATCTTTTTATTATCTATCCTAAAAATTAAAGGAATGTTTTTAAACTAAGTTGACTATCTAATTAACTAGGAGCACGGCAGAGGAAAAAGGTGGAAAATACTATTGGAAAACCAATGGAGAAAATAATACCCAAGGAAGAATCCACCTAGATTTCACTTATTACTTTCTAAATTAGATGATTTATTCACTTGTCTTAATCCGTAGAAATCTCTGATTTATGTTAATAACTCTCTCGAGACTAAAAACAACTGACTCTAGGTTGATTAATTGAAATATATTTCTAATTAAAACCCCTATCATTGCATTAACTCGATCTATGGATTTCTTTATTAGATTTGACTCTAATCCGGCAGATTTATGTCGTCCTATCTCTAGGATTGCATGTAACTCCGCTTAATTATGAATGATCTACTCTTAAACAGGGACTTTTGCTCCACTAAATAAGCACATCAAAACCTGAATTAATATCCTGAAATATTAAAACAAGAATTAAAATTCACAATTAAGAATAAGAACAAGTATTTATCATATAATTCAAATAATAATAAGATTCGTCTTAGGTTTCATCTCCCTTAGGTATTTAGGGAGTTTAGTTCATAATAATAGAAAACATCTCAAAATTGGGAAAACAACAAAACATAAAGAAACCCAAAGAACTTCTGAGGAAATTGAATGAAAATCTCCAGTCTTGAAGTAGATCCTACTTCTGAGCTGATTCCGATTGCTGTCCTCGAGTATTTTCTGCCTTCTGCTCTGTGTGCCCCCTTAATCCTCTTCCAGGGTGTTTATATAGGCTTTAGAATGTTTCAAAACCCTCCAAAGTAACCTTTTCCGAATAGAATTAGACTTGGGTCTAACAGGGACAAGGACGTGTGCCACGCCCATGTGAAAGTGCTCAGGCCGTGTGCAATTCTGATTTGGTTTAATGTCGACATGGCTATGACACACAGGCGTGTGGCCAGCCTGTGTGCCTCACACAGACGTGTGGTTTACCCGTGTAGAAGTGCCTAGGCCGTGTGAAATACTGAGATAAACCCATTTTTCCCATTTTCGGCCCGTTTCTTGCTCTTTTCACCTTCCTATGCTCACCTAAGTATAAGATATGAATTTAAAGGATTATAAGCATCAAATTCACTAAATCTTATGATAAATCATCCAAAAATATGCCAAGCATGGGATAAAAATATGTATATATTATGGTTTATCAAATATCTCTACACTTAAGCATTTACTTGTCCTCAAGCAAAATCCTCAACTCGCAATTAAAATAAATTCTTCTCAACTTATAGTTCTCATCAATAATGTTTCAAAGTAATCCACAGATAATCACATATTGAGCATTCAACTAAAAGAATATCAAAGTTTCAAACAATCCAAGTTGAGCATTTTAATCATAAAATCATAGGTATCCCTCTTTATCTAAGTAATTACCTTTAATTCCAAATTGACAAGGGTTGACATCCTCACCCACGATTCATTCAAATCACTTAAAGTGTTTAATGTTCAATAATTAAGCACTCAATAGTCAAACATGAAAAATTATTACCATAGGCTTGCATGAAAATCACATCTCCACCACTATAAATGAGATGATACACAAATTAAAAGGTCTTTAACAGGGCTGTAATGGGGCTTGGGTTAAAGGTGTGGATAAAGGCTGAAAAAGAGGGTTAAAATCGAGATTAATTTAAGAAGTTACCAAACTTAGAATAGTAAAGCTAATTACTAAATTACAAACAATTGCCAGAATTAAGACTATCCAAAACAAAGGAATTAAGCTTTTCTCTTAATACCATAACTTTAACTTATCCAAACTCTTTAGAACAACATGTAATTACATGAATATAAATGTACAATTTTTTTTTTTGGTTTTTTTAAGAATGAAGAACAAGTATGGAAAATACATAATAAGAAATAACTCAGCAACTGAAATGAATGAACATAGCTAGGTAACTAATCAAATCAAATCTCGATAAAAAGAAGTCAATGAAAAGGGAAAAATTATTAATGAATCAAAAAGGGTTAAGTTGTGGGTTAACATTAAGGGGAAATCAAGAAACAATGGTTAAGGCTCAAAGAGGTTCACTAAGGGTCAATTATGTGGATAGGCTTTTTATGAGGTAAGTGGGTTAAAACCTAAGTGCCTTTATCATCTCAGTATATCAAATCAATGGTATGGTCTTGACATGCATAATCAAAGCAAGTTCTAGAATAACAAATCAATGTTGACACACTCATAACCAATAAAATCAGTGAGCAAGAAGGATATATGCTCTAAAAGGCTCAAAATCTCACGAAAATTATGGGTATTTGATATCAATCCTATAAATTCAAAACTTCAAGATAGTACCTCAATTCAGGGAAATAACCTAGCAATTTTAATTCTCAAAAGTCAACTTATCATGCTTGATTCTCTAATGTCTTAAGGTTAAACAATCAATATACAATTACCCGTGATTTAATTCAAAACGTATCAACAAGAATTATAAATCAATCAGAATTCACTCTAATAATAATATGAGAAAATTATTTGAGAACGAGATAAAAATTTAGGAATTTGCTAATAAACATATAAATAACCTCCCCATACTTAATATGTACATTGTCCTCAATGTACGAAGATAGATAATAATAATTTAAGTATAATATCAAAAGAGAGGGAGAGAAGCGAAACTGCCCTGAATTTTTGGATGATATCCTTGGAATAGTGAAAGCTAGAGGTGCCGATAAGGTTAATAAAAGGCATGATTCTGAGTCACTAATAAGAAAATAAACACAATTGTGGAAGAGAATTAAAGGATTACTCAATAATAATTATAAGGATAAACATAAGTCAAAATATAAAACATAAGTCTTCAAAAATAAATAAAAGAAAATTAAAATTAAAATTAAAATTAAAATTAAAATTAGTAATAATAATAATAATAATAATAAAATAGATGGACTCAAAGGTCCTCATTATCGGATGCCTCGTGGGTTGACGGTGTCGAATGAGAGATGTGGAGGTGGTGGCAAATCTGTCGAAGAGTGGCATCGGTGCTGTCGAACCGCTCAAAATACTGCTGCTCAAAGCGAGTGAGTCGCTCGGATATATCTGTCAAAATGCCAGCAGTGGGGCGATGACTCTGTGATGGTGGTGGATGTAGGTCCTCGTGAAGGGGAGGGACATCATCAGTAATGTCCTCTGAATCGTCCTGATCATCAGAGTGGACGAGTCTATACTGAGGGAGGTCGAATCCATGGCGTCGCTCTATCATCCTCATGTGGATCATGCTAGAAATTTCTTAATGTGACATCTGGTAGACTAGTGTGAATGTCGATAACATCTCTAGAGTGTTGAAGAGGCCGAAGTGTCGAGCGAGACGACTCACGGAGGGGCCAAGACAGATGGGAGCCCTCCTATGGCGATCCTTTTAATGGCGAAAAGCAAGTGTTATGAAGTATGTTAAATCAAAGACATTACCATTCGCCATGCTCCATAAGAAGTAAGCATCGGTGGTGCTAACAACGTCGGTGCTCTCTCTCATCCCAGTCAATGTGTGAGCCAGGATAGCGTGGATGTAGCGAAGTGCTGGAGGAAGAGAAGTTGCCTTTGAGCGACTTGCCTCATAGGGAACAGTACTCGTTGTAAGGTTGGTCCAACAGTAGGAGGGCGAGTAGTGAATATGACGGTTAAGATGTAGAAAATCCTCGGAAGCCATAAATTTCTCCGTGTAGAGGCCCAAAGCAGCTCTAAACTCTGGTACATTCATGTGCCGTACGAGTCCACCAAGTTTAAAAGTAATAGTACCGGTCTCGTCATGGGTATTCATCACATACTGTAGATGAAAAGTGGTACAAAATTCGAAGGTAAGCTCCGAATAGGAGGGCTCGATAATTGCAAAGAATTGATCCCACGGGGCAGTGGCGAGATGGAATCAAACAAGGTGAGCAAGTTGGACCTGCTACAAGGCGGCCCAATCAATACAACGACCCACCCCTAATGGTCGTACTCGAAGAAGCTAAAACAAGTCATTCTGTGGGCCTGACAAGAATCGAAACAGAGGATGACAAGTTTCGGTCGAGGCACTCGAGGAGGTTGCGCCAGGACCCTTTCGCTTTTTCGAAGCGGGGACGGCGACTTTGGATTTGCCTCTTGTGTTTGTCATAGTGTACCTGCAAGAATAGATGAATAAATTCAATTTGACGCATGAACATAATAAGTAAGCAAATAAATATTCATCCAAGTTTAACCCCACAATTTAATGAAAAATAGAGAATGAAAAAATGTTAATGTACAATAAAACTAACTAAATGATTACTATATATAAGCAAGTAGGATACGAATGAAATCAATAAGACAATGACACTAAAATATGAAAAATATTGTGACTGTCCAAAACTAGTCTTAAGCGTAAAAATAACTAATGTAACTGAATAAAAATCAACAACTCAGGAACACAATAAGAATAATAAGATATCAATAATAAAACGAACAGAAATAACGCAAAATAACATAAAACAATAATAAAGAACTAATAATAATAATAATAATAATAATAATAATAATAATAATAATAATTCAATTAAAATGATGTAAAAGAATTAGAGGGGCAAAATGGGTAACCAACGGTGGGTTGTGGTAGTCGGAAGAGCGTGGTCGGAGCTGGTGGGGTTCGAGCCGACAGTGGTGAACGAGGAGGGCACGGGCGTAGGGAGTTAGGTCGTGCGGCGCGAAATAGGGGAAGAGGGTTTGGGTCGAGCTTGGAGGTTTTCGTGCGGCATATGTGCTGTTGGAGGCTAGAGAGAGGGGGTCTTGGTGAGGCTGTGCACGAGAGGGGAAAACACCGGTGGCCGGACTGTGAGGTGAAATGGTGTTGCGACGACTAGGGTTTGGAGGGGAAAGATTTGAGATGAATAAGACAAAGATAAAGTTAGGGTTGGGGTTAGGGGTTTTAAAAAGGGACACGGTCGTGTGAGGCCCGTGTTAGGCCACACGGCCTGGGACACTCCCGTGTGTACATTCCGTGTGGTCCATACGGCCGTGTTACACAGTAATGTGCTATACCCTTCGCTTCTTCCATGCCCGTATGGTCTCCCACACGCTCGTGTGTCCGAAGACACGGCCTTGTGCCTTACCCGTGTAACTCTCTGACTTGTTTAAAATTCGAAAAAGTAAGCTCCAAGTTTCACATTGCCTAGGACACGGCCGTGTGGATGTCGATTTTGGGAGATTTCAGCCCTGTTTCCACATGGGCAGGGACACACCCGTGTGGGTCACTGTACTTGTATAAAAACTCAAAAAATAGATAAAATAAATGTGTTAGTGGTGTTAGTGCTCGGGTTGCCTTCCGAGAAGCGCTTATTTATAGTCTAAGCTCGACTCACCTTATATTTTTGGTGGTCAAGGTGGT
Organism: Gossypium longicalyx; assembly: GCA_025698465.1. NCBI lineage: Eukaryota > Viridiplantae > Streptophyta > Magnoliopsida > Malvales > Malvaceae > Gossypium > Gossypium longicalyx. Next base: position 66,693,104 of record CM047004.1, on the reverse strand, counting down.
TTGAGGAGTTGAAACTCCTCATTCCTGCTATCAATTTTATTAGAATAAGGTTTGAGTCGAGTTTTATTTACCTTGAAAGTTTTGAATTCATTATGTGTTACCTCGATTATACCGTATGGAAAGATATTCAGTACCGTGAAGGGAGTTGTTCCGTCTGCATTAGACTTTGAAGTGACAATTCGAGGGTCCACTTCATCTAACAATACTTTGTCTCCAACCCTCAGTTGATTCGATTCACCTTTAAGTTTATCATGACACTACCTTGGTTTATCGGATATCATCAGTTTCTCCGTAACTGTTGTTCATTATTCGTCTAGTTTCTCGATTTGCAATCTTCGTTCCTCAAGAGTTGTTTGTGGCTTCTTCACTTTATCCCTAGGGATTTCCTGCACAAAAGTCTAAGCCAAAATATTGTTCTTATAGAGAGAACTCGTAATAACATCTCGATCACTAGATAGTCTAACAGAATCGAGAGTTTGAAGTTTAATCATGTTATCACCTACACGCAGCGTTAGTTCTCCTGTACTAACATTAATAATAGTTCTGGCAGTTGCTAAAAAAGATCATCCCAGAATTAAAGGTATGTCACTATCCTCATCCATGTCTAAGACAACAAAATCGACTGGGAATATAAATTTGTCAATTTTAAAAAGCACATATTCAATTATACCCCTAGGAAATCTAATGGTTTTATTAACTAATTGAATGCTCATCCTAGTTTTTTTGGGTTTCCCTAGTTCTAGCTGCTTAAACATCTTGTAAGGCATGACATTATTACTTGCCCCTAAATCAGCCAGAGCATTGTTAACATTCAAATTCCCAATTAAGCAATGAATCGTAAAACTCCCTGAATCTTTTAACTTGTTGGGTAGCTTATTCTGTAGAATGGCTAAGCAAACTACATTTAATTCCAGATGCGACGCATTATCTAACCTTCGTTTATTAGCCACGAGCTCCTTTAAAAATTTCACTGAGTTGGGCATCTGCGAAAGAGCTTCAATAAACGGTAAGTTAATATGCAATTTTTTTAAGAGTTTAAGAAATTTACCAAATTGTTCGTTGGTGTGGTCTTTCTTATTTGCGTTGGGACACACGAGATGTATACTCTCTAAGTACCGATTTCTGCGTACCGTGGTTCACTTTATCCTTGCCTTTACTTACCATAAGTTCTTGCCTAGGTTCTGGTTTCGGTTCAACTAACCCTTCTTCGTCCTGAACAGTAATCGCATGAAGCTGTTCTCTTAGGTTAGTTTTGGTGTTACTTAGCAAGTTACCTTGTGGTCGTTCAGAAATCAATTTAGTGAGCTATCCTATTTGAGGTTTGAGCCCTTGAATCGACGCTTGCTGATTCTTAAGTGTTGTTTCGGTATTCTAAAAATAAGTTTCTAACACCAAGATAAATTTTGTGAGTATCTCTTCAAGGTTCGATTTCTTCTCTTGTTGGTAAAGTGGATGTTGAAACTTGGAGGATGTTGTGGTCTTTGATTGCCTTGACCACCCCAAAAGAAGTTGGGATGGTTCCTCCAACCTGCATTGTAAGTGTTATTATACGAGTTATTTTGAGGTCTAAAATTATTACCCGTATAATGGACTTGTTCCTCCTCGGTGCTAGAGTTGAAGGATGGAGAATCTGTGTTGTGCACTCCTCTTCCGTTTGAATCACACCTCATTGTTGGATGTACCTGAGTAGAACCATACAAACCATCAATCTTTTTATTTAAAAGTTCTACCTGGTTGGATAGCATAGTGACCGCGTCGAGGTTGAAAACACTAGCTACTTTTGTCGGCTTCTCATGACTTGCCACTGATAGTTATTTAGTGACATATCTTCAATAAATTCGTAAGTTTCTTCAGGTTTTTTGTTGTTTAAAGTTCCACCAACGGCTGCATCTATAAGTTGTCTTGTTGAGGGGTTCACACTGTTGTAAAAAATTTGAACTTATAGCCAAAGAGGTAACCCATGATGAGGGCATATTCTCAATAGATCTTTATATCTCTCCCATGCATCATAAAGAGTTTCTAGATCTATTTGTACAAAAGAAAAGATATCATTCCTCAATTTAGTCGTTTTAACCGGTGAAAAATATTTGAGTAAAAATTTTCCGATCATTTGTTTCCAAGTGGTGATTGACCATTGCGGTAACGAGTTTAACCACTATTTAGCCTTATTCCTCAATGAAAGGGAAATAACTGAAGGCGAACGACATCGTCAGAAACACCATTAATCTTAAAGGTATTGCAGAATTCTAGAAAATTTGCTAAATGAGTGTTTGGATCCTCATCCTGCAAACTATCAAACTGAACAAACTGTTGTATCATTTGAATCGTGTTACGTTTCAGTTTAAAATTATTTGCAGCAACAGCAGGTCTAACTATACTCGATTTAGTTCTTGTAAAGTAGGCTTAGCATAATCATACACAGTACGAGGGGCAAGATTCTGGTCTACTGGATTTGCAGCAACCACAGGAAGTTGCAGATTATTCTGATTTTTAGCCATCTCCTCAGTTGTAGTATGGTTATCTTCCTCTCGCCCTTCCTCTATGTATTGCAGGCTTCGCCTTATTTCTCTTCGATTTCTGCAAGCTGTGTTCTCATCTCACTGTCAAAAGGAAAAGATCCTGACGGATTTCTTCTAGTCATAAACTATAAAAACTTGCCAGAAGTAAATAAAAGAAAAATAAGTAAATAAAAAAATAAAATAAAATTGAAAAAATAAAAGAATAGCTAAAGTAATAAAAATTAAGTGTTCCTAATATCTTAGTCCCCGGCAACGGCGTTAAAAAAACTTGATGGTCGTGAAACTAACTAAAAAATTAAACTAAGGCAAGCGCACCTATCGATCAGTAGTATAATTATGGTGAGACTGAAAATATCGTATCCACGAGGACTAAAAGTATTAGTAATTACTATATTTTTATTATCTAGCCTAAAAATTAAAGGGATGTTTTTAAACTAAGTTGACTATCTAATTAACTAAGAGCACGACAGAGGCAAAACTTGGAAAATACTGTTGGAAAACCAATGGAGAAAACAATACTCAAGGAAGAATCCACCTAGACTTCACTTATTACTTTCTAAATTAGATGATTTATTCACTTGTCCTAATCCGTAAAAATCCCTTATTTATGTTAATATCTCTCTTGAGACTAAAAACAACTGGCTCTAGGTTGATTAATTGAAATCTCTTTCTAATTAAAACACCTATCGTCGCATTAACTCAACCTATGGATTCCCTTATTAGATTTAACTCTAATTTGGTATATTTATGTCGTCCTATCTCTAGAATTGCATGTAAATCCACTTAATTATGAATGATATACTCTTAAACAGGGACTTTTGCTTCACTGAATAAGTACATCAAAACCTAAATTAATATCCTGGAATATTAAAGCAAGAATTAAAATTCACAATTAAGAATAAGAACAAGTATTTATCATATAATTCAAATAATAATAAGATTCGTCTTAGGTTTCATCTTCCTTAGGTATTTAGGGAGTTTAGTTCATAATAATGGAAAACATCTCAAAATTGGAAAAATAACAAAATATAAAAAAACCCAAAGAACTTTTTAGGAAATTGAATAGAGATCTTCAGTCTAGAAGTAGATCCTGCTTCTGAGCTGATTCCGATGGTTGTCCTCGAGTATTTTCTGTCTTCTGCTCTGTGTGTCCCCTTAATCCTTTTCTAGGGTGTTTATATAGGTTTTAGAATGCTTCAAAGTCCTCTAAAGTAACCTTTTATGAATAGAATTAGACTTGGGTCTAACAGGGACACAACCGTGTGTCACGCCCGTGTGAAAGTGCTTAGGTCGTGTGCAATTCTGACTTAGTTTAATGTCGATACGGCCATAACACACGAGCTTGTGGCCAGCCCGTGTGCCTCACACGGGAGTGTGGTTTACCCATGTGGAAGTGCCTAGGCCGTGTGAAATACTGAGATAAACCCATTTTGCCCTTTTTCGGCTCGTTTCTTGCTCTTTTCATCTTCCTATGCTCACCTAAGTATAAGATATGAATTGAAAAGATTAAGAGCATCAAATTCACTAAATCTTATAATAAATCATCCAAAAATACACCAAGCATGGGATAAAAATATGTATATATTATGGTTTATCATGCTTCATATAATGAGGTTTGACAGTGGTGTCAGGTGCTGGAGAGGTACGTCCTAGGTTGCATAACAGACCTTGAAACGATCCATGTATACTACAACGACTGATTGCTCCGTAGATACCAAGTGTTCAAACGTCTGTTCTAGAGTTTTAAACAATGCCAGGATGTATTTGTGTACTGCCAGTCATTGGTACAAATTGACGATATATTTATGTATGGTAGATATACCCATCGACTATTGCTAGCTGTGGCACAAGATGACGATGGGAGAATCCTTCTAATTGCGTTTGTAATAACACCGGGGTAGTCAGCTGCTGATTGAAATTTCTTTCTTTCTAGGTTAAGGAGGCATATATGCCCCCAACCTGATATCTGCGTTATATCATATCGGGGTACTGGAATATTAGCTGCAATTGAGTGACATGGAAGTCTATAGGATCGTACACACCATCGGTATTGTCTAAGGCACGTTGCGTCCAACTATTATGGGCAATATCGGTCTACGATTGAACGAAAGTAAGTGACTAACATGGGTATTTAATCTCTATTAATATACTTTCAGTTGTAATATTCAATTTATTCTGAATGGAATATTGATATGTAATTTTCGATATCAACTTATATTGGTAGGATACGAGATCAATAAGGACCGTTTTTATAAGATGTTGGGGAACTTGCGTTCAGTTAACGATCAAGGCACAGACTACCTCTGTAACATACCTTTCGAACAGTGGACACAAGCATACGATGGTAGCCTACGATATGGTCATATGACCACAAACCTGGCTAAATGCATAAATTCTGTTCTAAAAGGAATACGTCATTTGTCGATAACCTTAGTTGTGCGAGAGACATATTTTCATTTAGCAGAACTATTTCTAAAGCGAGCAAGGAGTTATAAAGGCCAAATGCAGGGAGGCCATGTATGGTCCCGGAAGGTATTGCAAGAAATTAACAAGGCGAAGGCACGGGCCAACACCATGTACACAGTGTGTTACGATCGCGATAACCTATGGTTTCGTGTGACAAAATTTGACAGATCGAGCCAATGTATTACCGGCGGGCAATATCGTGTACACCTAATAAATAGGACTTGCGATTGTGGGACGTTTGATGCACTTCGTTATCCATGTGCTCATGCAATTGTAGCTTGTCAGAATCTCCGTTTAGATCCCATGAGATAAGTTGACGAAGCGTACAAAATAGAAAACATGTACAATGTGTGGAGACACGTATTCCTACTAGTCCCAGATAAACGTAAGTGGTCGTCTATATCGCTTGCTCCATTTAAGCTGTTATCGAATAGAGATTTGCATTGCAAACTGAAAGGTCGACCTTGTTCGAGTAGAATACATAATAATATATATATCAGGGAAAGAATGAACCAACGAAATTTGTGTGGATGGTATAGGAACCCAGGTCATACAATTCGATCATGTCCAAACCGAAATAGTTGATAATTGTTGTAATAAAACGATGTTGCATTATTTCTATTCTGCCTTATTCAAAAGAACTTATATTTTATTAAAAATATAAAATTAATTTACAATCAAAATATTAAAAACAACTTCTTTTTTATTAAATGAAACAATATAGAAACGTTTACAAATATAAGTAGAATAAAAAAATCAATATATATGTCGGTCAAAATTAGTGCCACATAGGGGTGGACGACGATTACGCACTGGATTCTTCCTTGGTTGCTCCAGTTATGGGTGTTGAAAGGATGACCTATCTTGGTAGAATAAAGAATGTGGAGGTGTTTACATTAACCATGGCAAAGATGTTTGAATCCCATAAGGCGATGAGGAATGGTAATGAGATGAGCTCGTCGACGTTGCCTTGTGCGATCCCTCTTGTGATGATGGCCTATATATCATCGTTTGAGTCATTAGAGTCATCGAGAAAGGAGATGCACCGGGCCATACATTGTAACCTGCTATAGGATTGGGAAAAGGAAACATATAAGGGTTAGGATACATAAAATGGCTAAGGTACGCACTTGGCATAATCTGAAAGGGCTATGATGTGGGTGTCATCGATTGAAGCATTGGGTCCGGTGATTGTGTGGCACTATTGATGGGCCTGGTGATTATGTGGGCGTTATTGATGGGCCCGATGATTGTGTGGGCGCTGTTGATGGGCTCGTCTCATAATCTATTCTCCTTGGATTTAAAGGGCCCCGTCGTTCCCTTTCCACACGAATTTACTGACGCCTTTGCTCTTCTGACAACAAATATGGCTTGCTATGAATCCTAAACCATGGTATGTAATCCGGGGTACACGCTAACTCTGGAATGATGATCGGTTCGCGATCAGGTATATGATCGTACCAGTTTTCCCAAATTTCAATATACTCCAACTAGAATAATGGCCAATTCGTATTCGTTAGCCGTAAGTCGATTTTGTGCCCTCATCGAGCACCTCAGGTTTCTTAGGAATCGGTTGTTGGAATCCAAATTGTCACAACACTCTATCCATCTGGTGCATCTCAACAATAGAATAGTTGACCAATGGGACCTTAACTTGCCAAATGTTCGAATTTTGAAACAATTCTTCCGGAATTACTGCCCATATTGCCAAATCCTCGTACGGTGTTCATTGAAACTATATGAACGAGATAAAAATATTAGTTATATACATAATATTAAATACTAAGTACTAAATATAAAACGTCTATTTTATATATATTTTTTATTTTATACTTACTTGTGTGTCCGACCGTTGGTCTAATAAAAGCCGTATATCTTTAAGAGCAGTAGGTATTCCAATATAACTCGCTGGATGATTCCACCTAATTAAATAAATTTTCAGCATACAATTTTATTTTAAATCTATGGAATAATTGTAAAATCAAATAAAAATTTTACCTCGTTATGAGTGAGAATGTATATGGGTGGTTCACTCGAGGACATAAAAATGGAAAGCGAAATCGAGCCATAATTGTAGTAGTGATAGGTAACCTCCGATTTTGGCTTTATTTGGTCGCGTCGCCCTGCACATCTCCCGATACAATGTTGCCAACACAACAGACCCCCAACTAAGTTCGTCAACTACTTTAAAATCAACGAGTTTCAGCATCCACCTCAGATGTACGAGGTTTCATGACAAGTCCGGCATCAGATAACCTCCAATCATCTCAAGGATGTATGCTCGAGCATATCATATTCTTTCAACTTCAGTCGAATCATTCCATGGCTCCGAGAGTGTATCTCATAACCAGCCCATCTCAACCCGACCTCCGTAAATATTATCTGGAATTGCACCTAAAAGATCGTAACATATGGCTCCTCAATCAGTAAATTGAACGGACCCGTTGACTACGGACCCATCCACCGACAATCCTAATTGTAATCGGACATCCTCCAAAGTGATAGTACACTTTTCGCATGGAAGATGAAATGTGTGTGTCTCGGGTCTCCACCTCTCTATTAATGCGCTAATGAGTTTCAGGTCCAACTTGCACCCCTGGCCTATAGTGGTCGCGTGCCAATAACCCGTTTCCCTCAAATAATTTTCTATCAACGGTGATAGCGGACCAGACATATTACGAATATAACATTGTAACACCTGATCTACAAACTGTTATAAAAAAATTATAAAATAAAAATTAATTAAAATTACATAAATGAAAAAAATATTAAATAATATTCAAAAAATAAAATTAATTAAAATTACATAAATGGAAAAAAATTAAATAATATTCAACATTTAAAATAAACCGTTACCATTTTCATTTATTCGACAGAGATATGTTTATGAGCAAGACAAATTAATTCCTCGACCATTGCTAACATGATTAAATATTTTTGAAATTATAAAAAAATATTATTAATTTTAAAAAATAAAGTAAATAACTAAATTATAAAGAGGTTTGAGAAATTTAATGAGAAATTTGATAGCTTTAGGGAGAATTTTTAGAGATTTTTAGCTAAATTTTGAAGAAATTAAGTGTGAAATATAAGAAGGGAGAGTTTTATATATATATATATATATATATATTTTTTACTGTTGGACCCCTTAATGGTAAAATTTTTTTTAAAAAAATTACCATTGCTGCTAGTAAAATGCACTCTCCTAGGAGTGCGCTTCGCTGGATTTTTCCCCCTAAAACGCTACCACGTAGACGCGTTTTGCTAGAATTGACCATTTTTCGTAAATAATTTATTAATTGACCTATTTTCGTAATTTTGTTTGGAAATGAACCTTTTTGGATAAATGGGTCAGATATGTGGGTTTATTATTATAATACTTGGTAAGTTTAATTAAATTTTGTTTTTTGGAGTGATTATTAATTTTGGAATAATTTTGTAGAAATCACAATATGTCCTCTTCAAGCACTCAATCACACTGTATTAATGATCAAGGAGGAGGTGAAAATTTCGGGAATTTATTAGTCACAACTACATATAATAATTTGATATATATATATATATATATATAAATATAATGAAAAAGAATGTATTTGGTATTGGTTGTAGATTTTTTAAATAAGCATGCAAATATTGATAGTCAATATTATTTGTTTTGTAATTGAATAACTAATTAATTAATTAGTCATTTTGATATAGTAAAAAATAAGATAGCAAGAAAATGAATTAGTGGTTAATATTACAAAAAAAAAACACACACACACAAAAAGACGAAGAAGCACATGTCAAATAAAAAAGGAAGGAAATTATATATATGTCCTCCTCCTCCATCATTAATATATTGTGAAAATTAATAATCACTCTATATACCAAATATTACAATAATAAACCCACATACCTATTCAAAATTTGTAATCACAATTTCACAATATCAAATTCGGTCTGATTTGAAAATTTCAAGTTTCCTTTCTAGCTTTTGGGTAAATAAAATTCACAATTTCTTTTATCAATTCCATAGCATTTAGTGTTTTCTTTTTTTCTTTTTTTTTAGAACTCTAAAATGAAAACGGGAAGGTTGATAATTCTTTTTTAAAGAAATAAAGAGGGTTGGAGGGTGGGTGGGGACACCATGTCTAATGTATGTATTTATATAGTAGGAGTGGTGGATAGGTTTGAACGGCTAGGAAAAGATATGAATATATATATATATATATGTCCGGCCATGACTTGAAGGGTCAAATCGAGTTAAGAGGCAGACTTAGGGTGAGTTTAGATGGGCAGTGCGTTTACCTGCGGTTAGTGTAAAAACAGCAGTAGCGGTGAGATTAGATACTGTAATGTGAGACAAAAAGTAAGCTAAACGTACTGCACCGCATTCAACCGCCCATCCAAACCCACCCTTAGTGCCCCAAGACCCTTGGTTGAGCCGAGCTTGCCACTTGACCCGAATTCACCCTTTATATTTTAGTTTCTCATTTCAAGCATCGTTTATTTTTACTTTATCTCCTTCTTCTTTTTTGGCCTTCTTCCATTATCTTTTTTTTTTTTCTCATTTTTAGTTTTATTTTCATTATTTTTTAATTTTCATCCTCCTCCTTTTTATCATCTCTTGTCCCTTAATTTTTTTTAATTTCAATTCAAAATTTTCTACAAAAATATCTTGATGTAGCCAAAACCAATAGCATGACCAAAAAAAAAAAAAAAAAAAATCTTCTAACACAAAAGGGCGATGCAACCAAAATTAACGACTACACCAAAAAAAAATTCAAATTTTACTTGTCATCATTCGGTGTTGCCAATGATAACGGTGACACTTATTAAAAATTTATTTTTTTTCATCATTTTAAAAATCAAAATACATACCGGTATATAAAATATACATAACGGTAACACCTACCAAAAATATTTTTTTAATCCAAGACGCAAGGATTGGTTGCCGATTTGATGTTAGTGCAGCCAAGTGTAACGGCGACACCGAAGATTACTATTCAAAATAAGTCATTTACATACTTAATTTCAAATTTGAGTTATTTTCATAAATAATAGATAATTTAGGGTCGTTTTTTAAAAAAAGCCTATAATGGACCAGCACTCTTCAGCTACCATTGCCTTAAGATGATGCCTATGATCAAGAGGTGTTTCCCTTACTACTGCAACATTTTCACTACGACTTGTGACCAGAATGCAGCTTTGTTTACTTTCATTCATTCCCAGCAAACTATCCCTTAAGTCCTCCCAATTTTTAATATCCTCATCCCACACATCATCAAGTACGAGGAGGTAGACCTTTCCTTCCAACTCATTCTGAATATGTTCAAGTATAGCATTCTTATTTTTCATGTCACAAGTTCTCCCACTAAGAGATTCAAGCATCTCTTGAAATATTCTTTGAGAATCAAAGTTTTCAGACATGCAAACCCACATTATTTCCTTAAAATAATTGTTTATTTTGTCATTGTTGCACACAAGTTTTGCTAAAGTGGTTTTGCCCAAACCAGCCATGCCTACTGTGGATGCTATCGACAAACAATTTGGCGAGTGGTTGAACCAATGAAGAGATCAACTACTTTTAGGACATCAGCTTCCCTTCCAACAACTCGTGATGAGTCGCCAAAGGAGTGGGTGCCTCCTCCTACTCCACTAGACACTGGAGACGAAATTTGAAATCTTTGTTGGAGTCCAAAGTCAGTGGCCTGACGGTTAATATCCTTAATGGATTGGTTAATATTCTTAACCTTTTTAGCCATCTTTAGAATAAATGCCATGGGATTCTTGGAAAGGGAGAAGAAATTGCAGACATTTTTACTCATTTGGTTGTCCACCTTCCTGCGGACATGTTCGTAAAAGCTCATCCAACTCATCATCCGCCTCATAAGCGATATCACTAAGCTTCTCCAATCAGACTTTGACAGGCTCATCAACTTGCCTCCTCCCTGCATCTTGCTAGAAAGCTCGAGTGAGAGCGAACGAGGAACGAAGCTTGTTCAGCTTGTCCTTGAAATACCAGCACAAAGTGCTTTTATTGGTGTGGCCAAAAACAGCACCGAAAGGAACAACAATGGATGATATCTGCAGGATAATAAAATAAGAGGAAAAAGACAATGACACATAAAATTTGGATTAGTCTCTGTTTGTAAAGTAAACAAAGAAAAGAGCAGTTTCAGTTACGGTTTTTATTTTCAGAAACACATGACCTTTCTAGTTTCAGTTAATTGTATTTATTGATTAAATTTTTTTTAAAAGAATTTATTAAAAATGACATAAAAAAAAAAAATCTTAAACATGAAGAAATTGAACTATTGTTCAAAACAATATAAATTATTATAAAATATATATAATTACTTTGTTGCACTTTCATTGCAGATGAAACAATTTTATACTTTTATTTGATGATTTATAGCAACGGGGAACGGGCTCCACAAGTGATGCTCACTCATCAAAGCAACTGTTGTTGCAATGTTTCTTGCTACACGCCATTATTTCTGTTTATGGTATGTCCTGGAAAATTATCCCAGACATCTTCTATATTTTTATCTATTTCTAAAATAAATATATATTTTTAAGTTTTTAAAATTATAACGTTCTTGAATTTTTTGTATTTGGACTAAATTGATAAATGCACAAACATTGAGGGTTAAATTTGTTGATTTTTTTAGAATTAGGCTAAATTTATTATTATACCAATTAAAATACTATCACATCGACATTTCGTTCAGTGGTCAAGGCATTTTAACGGTGGAGTGACTAAAAATGATAATTAATCTAACAGAAGTGACTAAATTAACAAAAAAAGAATTCAAAAACCAAAATAGGAATGCATTAAAACTTGGGTGACTATCTGAGTAGTTTACCCTTAAAATTTTTTAAAATTCTTATTAAAGAAAATTTTAAAAGTATCAAATTGATATTTTAGTTATAGTCTAGGGGTTAAATTGGTTATTAACCTTTTAAATTAACATGCCACATCATCTTCTTAATGGAAGTTAATGGATAAGTGACTAAAATGTAATATTTCTATAACTTTTGAAAATTGAGTGTAATCTCAATCAAGGGTTAGGGACAATTAATGTAGTTGACACAAAACAATTTTATATTATAATTCTTGACACTTAAATAGATTTTTAAAAAAATAATAAACTTATATATTTATTTATCTCAAATTTAAATTTAATAACACATATTTTCTACTGATTGAGTCTTAACTCGATTGGCATGAATATTATTGTCAATGCAAGAAGACGTAGGTTCAAATGCACAGAAGCGCATTATCTTTCCTATTTATGGGTTGGAGGAGGGTTATTAGTAATTTTAGATATTATGTAGAAAAAAAAAACCCAGATACGATCATAATGAGATTATTATATATAAAAAAAACATAAATTTTATGATAAATTAGTTATGATACAAAATTTGTTTTTAAAAAATCCATGAAACATTTATAACTTAGAAAACAACCAATGTAATAAAATTCATATAAATATAAATATAAATATTATTACCTATATTTCATTTATTTGTTTCCTTTTTAAAGTCTGTCGAGATTGAAATATTTGTAAGGTAATATATTTTTTAGTTTTTTTTTCAAACATTAACTAGCCTTTACGTTGGGATTTATAATTTTTTTCCATAATTCATTTGATATTAATATTTTATTTTTTTAATTATGAAAACTAAATTTATGATAATGCTTTAGGATTGATTAAATTTATCATAATGATTTCTAAGGCATTAGGAAAATCATTTTAAATACAGAATTTAAAGCAAAAATGTAAAAAAAAAAAAAAAAACTTCTCAAATGGGTTAAATTTGGATATTAAATGTACAAAATAACTATTTCAATATTTTTTAAAATACAAATAAATTATGTATAGATTAAATATGTGACTATTAATAATATTATTTTTGTTATTGTTAAAATTAAATTTATGATGATTTATAAAAACAATTGTTTTGAATATATTATTTTAAATTAAAAAAACAATTTTTTATTGAGTTGTGGACAAATACTACTAACTCCCTTAAATGCATGATTCAGCTTTATTTTTATAAGAATTTATTTCAATTTTTAATTTTGGTTGTAGAGTGAAAAAGTTTAAGTAGAAATTGATAGGATAATAATCCTAGAAACATGAATAATTTAAATGGACATAGAAGGAGATGCATAAAAAAAAAATTTCATTTCTATACTTGATTAAAAATTAAAATAAAAAAATAATTTCTTAAATATTTGTTTTGCTTGAAACATATGTTAATATTAAATCAATTCCCAAGTTAACAAATGAATTAATAACTTTAAATATATTATTTCATAATAAGGTAAAAATGTCATTTTCATATAAATAAATGTTGATAAATATGAAATTAATTTTTTAAGCTTTTTGGAGTTGTTTAGTAACATTTTTCATATTTGAGTATTGATAATTTATATTGAACTATTTGAATGGATTGTGTTGATTATTTGGAAGATATTTAGCTCATTAATGAAAGTCATATTACTTGGAAAACACATACTGAAGATTAAATTGAATTAAAGCACCCATGTCAATCCCTTGCAACTTGGACATTTGAATTGGATTGGAACTTTATCTGACTAGCTATCAAGAGTCCACATTTGTTTTATTCTCTATTATTATGTCATAAACAGGTCATTGTATTACTGTTTTATTAGGATTGTTATTGATCTTCTATGTTAGTAAGTCTCGAACATAAATCTATTGTAAGATAGAAACTTATTCAAGTAAAGAACTTTTATTAGAGTGCAAACTGTTAGTAAAACTTTTTATATTATTGTTTTACTTATTGAGTGCATATGAATGAATTTAGTGGTGAAATTATTGATCTTTAAGATTCGAAAGTGAGGAGAACTGTCACGAGGTGTGTGTAGACTTGTTCATGGGCAGAGCTACTCGCCCAGGCTCAAAGGTCCACCCGAAATTTGGGAGGAATTTAGTAAAAATATTAGACCCGAAAAATGGGCTTGGGCAAAAATTAGGCCTATTTAAAATATAGATCACACTCGAGCTTGAATATTTAAGGCCCAAGCCTGGCTTAACCTTTTTTTAAATTTATAATATTTTTATATTATATTATATTTATATATTATGTAATTTATAACACATTAAAAAAATAAACCTATACTAAATATATAATATAGTCTAATGTAAACATTAAAATAACGTTAAGATGACAATATAAAAAATTTTAATAAATAGAAAAATATATAAAATTATTAAATATTAAATTAAATAATATAAAAAAATTTTAAAAAGTTAAAAAATAATACAGACAGATTTAAAATGAACTTGAATTAATCTTTTGTAATTATGAATGATTTTGGATAAAACTTTAGGCCATTGGATTAAACTTAAAAGTTATGTTAAATTTTTTAAATATAAAGTACAATAAAAACTCTTCATCGGCTTTCGAGTTACTTGATAGCTTCTGACTCAAAGAATGATAAGACTGAAATTCAAGTTTTCTCATGTAAAAAATTCAAATAAGAAGAGAGGATGCAGCTCTTACTAAATTTAAAAAAAAGAAAAGAAAAAAGAAACTGCTATTTGAAGCAATTTATGAGAGGATTCCTTCCATTTCCTCATTTTTAGAGGTCCAAAGCCTTTATGCAGTGTGGTTTGAAAATCTTTCACGCACTAGATCCTTCATTCAAAAGCAAACTGTACAGAGAAAATCATCGGTTCTTGTCAATTATAATGTTTGTAAAAGCTGCAACAAGAAAAAGATGAACAGAAGTAAAATGCTTATAATGAGCAAAGAACAGAATGAGACTATCATATATTTCTTGAAAAAACAAAAATAGAAACCTGAAAATTAAAAATTAAAAATTAAAACAAGTCTGAGACGCTTAAGAAAATTAAAAATATGCTGGAATTTCGAAATTTGAAATGCCGGAAATCTTGGACAGCTCGAATTTGTTTTCATATAATCGCGGACAATTGAGGATATAAAACGAATGCAAATGGGAGAGGCGTTGCAGAGCTTCCTTGGATGGCAGTTGCCCCAGATTTTCGCAGCCCTTAAAATGTAAAATTTCAAGGGAGGAGAGGTTCCCCAACCACTCTGCCAAAGCTTTCAGTCCATTGAAGTCATAAATACATAATTGCCTAAGTGCGGTCAGGTGTTGAATTTGATTTGGCAGCGAGCATAGTTTATCCTATCCATGCAAATGCAACTCTTTAAGGGAAGAATGGAGGTGGTGGATGGAACTAAGACCCGGGAACTCCTCTAGCAGACTCTTCAAACGTGTGAGGCACCCAAGGCTCTCCTTCGGGATCTTTTTCAAGTTTTGACAACGATATATAAACGATTCCTCGAGAGAATGTAATTGCCCTACATCTTCTGAATTTGACTCCAAACTAGTACAATTGCGTATGGACAAACACCCAAGAGATCGTACAAGTTGACGATCCATTTGGTAGACTTTGTTAATCCTTGGCAGTTTATCAGCTTAATTTAATTCTACAAGAGAGGAGAAACCATCTAAACTGGGAGTTGAAATCATCCTAGAACGTTCTATCTCTAATGTTTCTAGGCTCGTGCCAGCAGATAATCCACCATCTCTCTTAATTCATCACACCATTTTAACCGAAGACTCACAAGAGACTGAGATCCGCCATTGAAAGAAGTTGACATCAATTTAGGACATAATGATATGTCTACATCTCTTAGACATGTGGAGGAAAGTAACCCTTCTCCTATTTTACGTAATTCGTCACAGTACGACACTTGAAGCTGTTGTAGAAAAGAGACACCACCGTCCACACTTGGCTGATTCTTTTCATCACCATTGCTGTTGTTACCATAAAATTCATTTCCTATGCACCTCACACTAGTTAAAACTCTTATTTCAAGAAATTTGAGATTAGGATATTGCCCAAGAGTTAGGAGATGCTTCAGATTCATACAACGTGAAAGCTTCAACTCCACCAAATTCATGGGTTGAAATGAAGCACATGGGTCACCAACAGTATTGCTTACCAACAACCATGACGGATAATACTCTCCCACATAATTTTCAATGCTTAGGCTTTTCAAATTTGAGTGAGGTTCCAACCCTTCTAATACTTCCCTTGGAAATTCCCATCTATATTCCAATTTTTGTAATTTTTTCTTCTCCCACAGTTTTGCTACATGCCCTAGCTTCTTCTATGTTCCTAACATTCTGAAGATTATATATGACCAGTTCGCATCCAAGTTCAACTAAACATCCCAGTTCCTTGATTCCACTTCCCTTTTCTTTACCCATATAAAATATTGGCAAAGTCTGAAGACTAGTTAAACATCCTACCTTATCAGGAACATGAAATTTATTACTGATACATAAATTCTTTAAGTTGACTAAATTTTTCACTCCTTCAGGAAGGCTTTTGAGCCATTTACAGTACAGTAATCTTAAGGTCTCCAAAAGATAGAGCTGAGCAATGGACTCTGGTAATCTACGAATGCAAGTTTTTGAGATATCCAAGTATCTCAAATGCTTTAGCTCGCCAATAGAATCTGGCAATGATACAATATAAGCACCACCAAATTTGAGTACCCGCAAACCTTTGAAGTTCTTTCTAATGAGGGTGAAGCCAGAAGTTAATAATAAAGAACGCCACAGTTTCACACCATCAAACTCATTTTGTTGTTTGATATGAGAAACAGACTGTGCAAGATCATGAACTAAATCATGCATCTTGCAACTTGTGATACGTCCGTACGAACCCTTTTGCAATAAGGAATTTGATAAGAAGTCATTGAAGTACTCATTACCAATATCCTCAAATGCCAGTTGTGAACTTCCTTTGGATTGTTGAAGCAAGCCTTCAGCCATCCAAAGCTAGATCAATTCCTCCCTTCAGAGCCTAAAATCCTTTGGGAAAACCGTACAATATGCAAAACATTGCTTTAAAAATGGGGAAGACAGGCGATCAAAACTTAATTTCAGAACACGGACGATCCCTTTGTGTTAAGTTTCGATCAAATGATCAAGAACAAAACAAAGAAATCTTGTGTTTGAAAGCTCAAAACAGAAGCAAAAACGGATGAACAAAGATGAGAGAACAAGTTGGCTATGCTTGTTACTTCGTTCATTAAAAAGATACATAAATAGATGGGTTACATAGAAAGAAAACAAAGCTTGCTTGTGCAGGTATCTAAGGTGTAAAATCAACATAATGACCTCTAAAGAACTGCTAAATCAGCTAAGAATCATGATTAATCTTAGCTGAACATTACAAAAAAAGGATAACAAACAAATTAATAAAAGTCAACTATTACAAAAGTGGTTCTTCAACCGAATTACACCATGGACATTTCAATGCCTCAGCTGGACTACTTGGTCACTTGCATGCTCGTGCATGATTGTATGGTAGCATGCATGTTGCTGCTGTAGTTGCCACCTTTGAACACTCCTCCTTGGCTACAAGGCAGCAAACTCCAATCTCTTTCCTTAAACATTCAAACCTTCCGAAAGCTAATGGCTTGGTCGAACATCGCAAGTCGATCCTCGAACAACAATGTACCAAGCGATTTCCTTAGCAAGTTCAAATTTCTCTTACAAAGTGATACTTGATCTTGAAATGTTTTGTTTTGCCATGGAACACGGGGTTCTTGGCAATGGCAATAGCAGATCGTTGTCAACCTTGATTTCAGATTGCTTCCATCCGCTCTAGCATTTAAATCATCCAACAACTTTCTAAGCCAAATGGCTTGGTTAATGAGCGA
The DNA here is from genome assembly GCA_025698465.1 of Gossypium longicalyx. Lineage (NCBI taxonomy): Eukaryota > Viridiplantae > Streptophyta > Magnoliopsida > Malvales > Malvaceae > Gossypium > Gossypium longicalyx. The sequence goes on along the minus strand of CM047004.1, from coordinate 66,675,393 downwards.
TGGCGGCTGCAATATACTCAGCCTCTGTAGTGGATTGAGCTACTGTTTGTTGCTTCTTTGAACTCCAACTGAAAACACTTGATCCTAGACTGAAGAAGTAGCCTGATGTGCTCTTCATGTCATCAACTGAACCAGCCTAGTCACTATCTGAATAACCAACAAGTTTCAGCTCCTTTGACCTTCCAAACTTTACACTAAAATTCAAAGTCCCTTTGACATATCTTAGGACCCTCTTTGCTGTTTTAAAATGTGCAACATTGCAGTAGTGCATGAACCTTGAGAGTAAGCCAACAGCATACAGGGTATCTGGCCTTGTTGCTGTTAGGTAAAGTAAGCAACCAACCAAACTCCTGTACCCCTTTTCATCAACTCGATCGTGCTCACTTGTGCTTGACAGCTTCTCTCCTAGTGCAACTGATGTGCTAGCAGGCTTGCACTTTGACATGCTGAATTTGCTTAGAACTTTCAATGCAAAAGCTTGCTGGCTTATAAAAATTCCTTGTTCTCCCTGATTTACCTCCATACCAAGGAAGTATGTCATCAGACCAAGATCAGTCATCTTATGTCATCAGACCAAGATCAGTCATCTCAAAAATGTCTTGCATTTGCCTCTTAAAGTCTTCAATCAGCTCATCTTTGCTGCCAGTAACTAGCAGATCATCAACATATAGTGACACAATCAGCAGTGTCTCTTTTTCATCCTTCTTCACATAAAGAGTGGGCTCACTTATGCTTTTTGTGAACCCGAGCCTTGACAAGTAGGCATCAATTCTATCATACCAGGCTCTTGGAGCCTGTTTCAAGCTATACAAGGCCTTCTTAAGCCTATAGACTTTATGTTCCTCACGAAAACCTCAAACCCTTCAGTTTGCTCAATGAAGATTTCTTCTTTGAGAAATCCATTTAAAAAGCTGATTTCACATCTAATTGGTGCACTTTCCATCAAGCTTTACGAGCTGCCAAGGCAAATAGCGACCTTATGGTATCCAACCTTGCAACAGTGCAAAGGTTTCAAAGAAATCGACCCACTTGTGCTGATCAGAGCCCTTCACAACCAACTTTGGCATTGTGTTTGTTCGAGACCCATCTGAATTTGTCTTGGTCTTGAACACCCATTTAACACCAATGACTTTTCTATTTTCTCGCCTATTGACCAGCTCCCAAGTGTCATTCTTCCAATCATCTTTGATTCGGCCTCCATAGCCTCTTGCCAAAGATTTCTCTTTTACGACTTGACATATAGCAGATGGCTCAACTATGGTCATGGCACATCTTTCATAGACATTTGCCAAAGTTCTAGTGCCTCGAATAGGTACATCATCATAGTCATCTTCAACTTCACTTTCATTTGATGAGAGGGTGCGAGTTAGGACTATTTTGATCTTCCTCAAGTAGGTGGCATTAGTTCCATCCCATTTCCAATACCCTTCTTCATTAAACTTTACATCTCTGCTCACAATGATCTTCTTGGTCAATGGATCAAAGATCCTATAACCTTTCTTCACACTGCCAGTAGCCTACAAACACCCCAGCATGGACCTTTTTCAAGCTTAGTCCTTTTCTCTGCTGGAACGAAAGACATAGCACAAACAACCAAATACCTCGTGTGTGACATTGTTGGTTTTTGTCCAAACCAGGCTTCAAAGGGTGTTTTTCCTTTCACTGCATTAGTTGGAAGTCTGTTTAGTAAGTAAATCAAGTGTTCATTTGCCTCATTAAAAAAATTGTTAGGCATTTTAGCCTCAAACAAAAGGCACTGGCCATATCAAGAACTGCTTCGTTTCTTCCTCTCACAAACACCATTTTCTTTGTGGTGTGTAGATGGTCGTCACCGATGAAGAATTCCAGCATCATCACATATCTTTTGGAACCTTTGAAATACATACTCAGTCCCCATTATCCGACCTTAAGCATTTCACTTATTGTTGGCTTGGTTTTCACCAAAGCCTTAAATTTGCAAAAGAAGTCAAGAACATCGACTTTTGCTTCAAAAAAGTTACCCAACAGAACCTAGTGCGATCATCAATAAAGAGTGCAAAGTACTGCTCCCGCTTGGGGAAGTGGTCTTCATGGGTCCACAAATGTCTGTATGAACCAACCGAGCCTCTCTTGAGCTCTCCATGCTTTGTTTGCAGAAAATGGCGATGCAGTGCCGCTTGCCAAGTCGATGAGACTTCACACACATCTTTCTTTGGCTCAGTAGGACATGTCTTCAACTGCACTCATTTTGTGCAATGAGGCCAAATGACTTGTAGTTCACATGGCCTAGCCTCCTATGCCACAAACTTGACTCATCACTGAGCCACATGTGTCTTCTGGCTCTAGGCCGATTTACATCCAAAATGAAACTTCGATCACTCATGGCTATCATTACTAACACTTGGTTAACAAACATCTTTGATCACACACATCTTGTCTTCAAAAATGAGAGAATACCCCTTCTCCAGTAGCTGACCAACACTCAACAAATTTTGGTCAATGTCAGGTACATAAAGAACCTCAGAAATAGTTTTGTTACCTAACTTTGTGTCGATCACAGCCTTGCCTTTGCCTTTGGCCTCTATAAGCTCACCATTCCCTACTCTGACTTTGGTCACAAAGGTGGTGTCTAGCTCCTTGAACATGCTTCTGTTTGAAGCCATGTGATGAGTACACCCACTATCAATCAACCACATCTTGCTAACTTTGCTCGAGCTTGCAAAACAAGAAGCTGTGAAGACATGCTCTTCTTGTGCTTCAACATCTTCTGCAGTCTGAGCTTGATTTTGATGGTGTAGCTGTGGTTTTGGTTTGTTTTTACACACCTTTTCAATGTGTCCAAGTTGTTTGCACCCTCTGCACTGAATGTCAGGCTTGTACCAGCAGTATTTTTCAAGGTGATTGGTCTTCTTGCAATGAGCACAAGGTGGAAACTTTCTTTTGGTGGCTTCCTTCTTGCCTTTGTCCTTCTTTTCTGTCCAAGGCTTCTTGCCTTTGAAGTTGGAGCTCGAGTTTGAGCCTTCTCTCGCCTCCGGCTCAAAAAGCTCCTCGAATACTCCTCCATTCTGCTTGCTCTTCTTTGCTCTTGTGCATAGAGAGCATTTATCAAATCTGTCAATGGAATAGTTGATAGGTCTCTCGAGTCCTTCAGGGAAGAGATCTTTGATTCATACTTCTCTAGCAAGGTTGTTATGACTTTTTCAACTACCCTTTGGTCACTAAAATCATCCCCAAGCAATCTTATGTTGTTGACAGTGGCCATTATCCTGTCAGCATACTGCTTGACAGTCTCTGACTCCTTCATCCTAAGATTCTCAAAGTCCCTTCTTAGGTTTATTAGTTGTTGTTGCCTAGTCTTTTCAGATCCTTAAAACTCCTCCTTGAGTTTGTCTCATGCTGCTTTGATCATCACAGCCATTATCCTTGTGAAGATCACATCTGAAACTCCACTTTGAAGGCATGACATGGCCTTGTACTTCTTTGCACAGTCTTCATTATACTGCCTGATCTGAGCAATGGTCGGGTTTGCTCTTAGGGGAGGTGGCTCAGTGTCATTTTGGACCACATTCCACAGGTCATGTGCCTGCAGATATGTCCTCATTTTCACAGCCCAGATGTTGTAATTTTCACCAGCAAAAACAGGTGGTGGTGGTGGTGAGAAGCTCATACTTGCAAAGAACTAAAAACAGACCAACAACAAAAGCTCCTGCTTCTTTCTTTCAAACACGAGTCAGCCACAAACTGTGCACAACCAAGGCCCTCAAAGACAACAGGCTCTTGATACCATTTGTTAAGTTTCGATCAAATGATCAAGAACAAAACAAAAAAATCTTGTGTTTGAAAGCTCAAAACAGAAGCAAAAACGGATGAACAAAGATGAGAGAACAAGTTGGCTATGCTTGTTACTTCATTCATTAAAAAGATACATAAGTAAATGGGTTACATAGAAAGAAAACAAAGCTTGCTTGTGTAGGTATCTAAGGTGTAAAATCAACATAATGACCTCTAAAGAACTGCTAAATCAGCTAAGAATCATGATTAATCTTAGCTGAACATTACAAAAAAAGGATAACAAACAAATTAATAAAAGTCAACTATTACAAAAGTGGTTCTTCAACCGGATTACACCATGGACATTTCAATGCCTCAGCTGGACTACTTGGTCACTTGCATGCTCGTGCATGATAGCATGGTAGCATGCATGTTGCTGCTGTAGTTGCCACCTTTGAACACTTTGTTCATTTCCAGAGAACCCCAAACAGAACTATCCCTGAGGGAGACCCACTCATCTCTATCCCTTTTGTTGCACAAATGTCTCCTATAACAACAGCTGCCACCACGCAAGACACCCCGACATTTTCATTTCCAGAGAACCCCAAACAGAACTATCCCTGAGGGAGACCCACTCATCTCTATCCCTTTTGTTGCACAGCGTCCCTCCTATAACAGTTGCCACCGGCGGCACAGCCCCACATTTTCGAGCAATATCCCTTCCAATAGCTTCCGATTCTGAAGATATAGAAGAGTTTCCAAATGCTCTTTCTTTGATAATGGACCAGCACTCCTCAGTCCTCACCTACCACTGCCTTAAGATGATGCCTATGATCAAGAGGTGTTTCCCTTACTACTGCAACATTTTCATTACGACTTGTGACAAGAATGCAACTTTGTGTACTTTATAACATATGTAACTGATTCAATTCAGAAGATCTGTGGCGTATAAGCAATGTGATATCACCTACTTGCAACCCTGGGGTCTTCTAGAAGTGCGGCCGTCTAAAGCCCAAGGCTGAAAGGGGTCAAATGTTTATTATTTCGCTTAGGGCCTAAAAATGTCAAGAACGAGCCTACCTAATTTGGCTACTTCACTCTGCAGCATTTCCTGGTAAAAAATAGTGGCTGCACTTTGAATGGTTTTAAACACTGCAGCTGCATAAAAGATTGCAAAACATTTTTTGTCTATGGAAGAAAATAGATATCTAAGTGAATGAACTAGATTTTTTTAAGGTATATTTTCAGTCAACTTGGGACACTTGTGCAGATAGTATCCTACTCATTTCATTATCTCAAAGGTACAAAAGAGATTAGCTTCTGAATCTTTTGCCAATATGCAGGTAAGATTCCAATTGCCGAATCATAGGCAATGATGCATCTCAGTTCCTTCCCACTATATCATGCAACAATGAATAAACAAAGGAACGTATAATTACTGTATTTGTGATAAAGAAAAAGCAGGACACAATTCGAGTAACTCACCAGCTTTGATTAATTGCTTATGACCAAATCCTCTTAAACCCAAATCTGCTGTTCCAGAGATAAGTCTACATTGATTGCTGCTTTTTGAAAACGTTGTAGAAAATATAGCTTCAGCCAAAAGAATATTTTGAAATATAAAAGAATGAAACTGGTTGCTATTCAAAAAGTTTTAGGAATTTTATACCACCATGCATTTTTCTATTGAAGACGCAATACTGTTACTCTAGACTTTATTTAGTGTAACAAATTAAGCTCTTTTCCTTAGGGTGGATTTAAGTAATTTTAGGGTTTTTTATGTTTATTTCTAGATTATTTAATTTTAAACTTAAATTGAATAAATTGAGTTTTTAATATTGTTTTATGATCTGTTAGGTTAATCTGAGTTTAAAAAAAAATTAACAAGTTGATTGAATGTGGAGGATAATACTCTTGGCCGATGAGTTAGTGAATTGCCTCAGATATCACAACATTCAAAGAAAATATCGCGACAATAAACTTCAAACCAAGAGGGGAACATATAGCCACTAATATCGCGAGAGGGAGAGCATTTGGTGTTCAATGTCGTGACACAAGCTATAAGGTGTCACAACACCAATTCGACGTGACCCAAAATAACGCAAAGGTGTTTTTGACGGTACAATTATATTTAACTTGTTAATCAACCTAAATAGGTCATACTGCACAACTGCTATAACAATAGATTAGGAGGCTTAAGTTAGGGTTTATGTTTTTTGTTAGTAAAAAGATATGTATTCTGAAGTTGAGTGGATTGTGATACAATTAAATTGATTCACCAAAAAGCATTTTCTTCCTTATTTTATAGGTCTAAAAAATATGAGATGGAAAGAGTATTCCTAATTAACAGTCGTTATAAACTAATTACATTACAATTAGCAATCTCGATGCTCGGAATATCTTATATTTACAATTTTACCTTTCCCCTGAAACTGCAAAATTGGTCAGCACCCCTAAATTGCTTGGAAAATCGGGTATACGAAACAATTGCAAATTGGAGAGGCGTTGCAAGGCTTCCTTGGATGGCCCATGCTCCAAATTGTTACAACGGTCAAAACTTAACTCTCGAAGGGAGGAGAGATTTCCCAACCACTCCGGCAAAACTTTCAGTCCATTGAAGTCATTAATCAATAATCGCTCAAGTGCTGTGAGATGTTGAAGTTGATTTGGCAAAGCGCATGGTTTATCCCATCCCCACAATGTCAATTCTTTAAGAGAAGAGTGGAGGTGGTGGATGGAACCTAGACCTGGGAATTCCTCTAGCTCTTCTGAGAAGGGACCCAATTTCAATCTCTTCAAACTTGTGAGGCACCCAAGGCTTTCTTCTGGGAGCCTTTTCATGCTTTGGCAATCACAAATACGCAATTCCTCCAGACAACGCAATTGTCCTACATCCTCTGGAATTGACTCCAGATTATTGCAGTTGTAGATGAACAAACGCCAAAGAGAAGTACAAGTTGACAATCCAGATGGTAGACTTGTTAATGCTTCACATTTATTCAGCTCTAATTCTAAAAGAGAAGAGAAACCATATAAGCTGGGAATTGAAATCATAATAGGACAATTTGCAATCTCTAACGTTTCTAATCTTGTGCTTGCAGATAATCCGCCCTCTATCTCCAGTAATTCTTCACAGTTGCGTAATCGAAGACTCAAAAGAGATTGAGATTGGCCATTGAAAGGAGCAGACCTCAAATTAGGACATTTGCTTATGTCCACATCTGTTAGACATGTGGAGGCGAGCAGTCCCTCTCCTATTTTACATAATTTTTTACACCACATCACATGAAGTTGTTGAAGAAAAGAGATACCACCCTCTACACTTGGAATGAACCGTAAGTTCCAACAGTCTGTTATTCTTAATTCTTTAAGGCTAGAGGGAAACAGTTCATTGTCTCTCCAACTTAACTTCTCGCAGTTTTGAATAATGATGGTCTCAAGAGAAGAAAATCTACTCATTCTTGGAGTACTGTTCAGATGGTCACAACCTACAATTTCCAACACTAGTAGTGAAGGAAACACAGGAATCGTTGGCTCCACTTCTAACCATTTTTCTACTTCAGGCATATTCCTTAGGATGAAATTTTGCAATACTGGAAATAAGATGATTGGCTTATTCTTATCACAACCATTCATATAAAATTCATTTCCTATGCACCTCACACGGTATAAGCCTCCTATTTCAAGAAATTTAAGACTGGGATATTGCCCGAGACTTGGAAGATTATTCACATTCTTACAATCTAATAGTCTCAACTCAACCATATTCACGAGTTGAAAACAAGTATTTGGCTCACCACAAAAGTTCCCTAACAGCCATGATGGATAGTACTCCCCCTTATAACTCTCAATACTTAAGCTTTCCAAGTTTGAGTGAGGTTCCAACCCTTCCAATACTTCCTCATCATGATTACAGTACCCTTCCCTCCAGTTGTCCCATCCGTACCGGTACCGCAACTTGTGTAATTTCTTCTTCTCCCACATTTTTGCTCCCCTAGCTTCTTCTTTATCTATAACATTCTCAAGACCCTCTATCACCAGTTCTCCTCCTAATTCAACTAAAAAACCCAATTCTCCAATTCCAGTACCCTTTTCTGTACCCACATGAAATACTGGCAAAGTCTGAAGACTAATTAGACACCCTATCCCAATAGGAACATGACGTCCATGACTGATATATAAATGCCTCAAGTTAACTAAATTTTTCATTCCTTCAGGAAGTTTTTTGAGCATTTCGCAGCTCAATAATCTTAATGTCTCCAGAAGGTAGAGCTGAGTAAAGGACTTAGGTAGTCTAGGTATGCGAGTTCTTGAGATATCAAAGTATCTCAAATGCCTTAGCTTGCCAATTGAATCTGGCAATGATACAATATCAGCACCACCAAATTTAAGAACCCGCAAGCCTTTGAAGTCTTTTCTAATGAAGGTGAAGCTAGAATTCAAGAACAAAGAGTGCCACAATTTCACATCATCAAACACATTTTGTTGTTTGACATCAGAAATGGACTGGGCAAGATCATGAACTAAATCATGCATCTTACAACTTATGATACGTCCGTACAGATCCTTCTCCACATCTTGCAATAAGGAATTTGATAACAGGTCATTGAAGTACTCATTACCAATATCCTCAAAGGCCAGTTGTGAACTTCCTTTGGATCGTTGAAGAAAGCCTTCAGCCATCCAAATCTGAATCAATTCCTCCCTTTGTATCCTAAAATCTTTAGGAAAAATGGAACAATAGGCAAAACATTGCTTTAAATACAAGGAAGGCAAGCGATCAAAACTTAATTTCAGAACACGAACAATACCTTCATTCTTTTCCAAAGAACCCCAAATAGAACTATCCCTGAGGGAGACCCACTCATCTTTATCCCATTTGTTGCACATCATCCCTCCTATAACAGTTGCCACCAGTGGCACACCTCCACATTTACAAGCAATATCCCTTCCAATAACTTCCAATTCTGGAAATATTGAAGAGTTTCCAAATGCTCTTTCTCTGATTATGGACCAGCACTCTTCATCTATCATCATCTTAAGATGATGCCGATGATAAGGAGGAGATTCCCTTACTAATGCAACATTTTCACTACGACTTGTGACCAGAATGCAACTTTGTTTACTTCCATTCATGCCCAGCAAACTGCCCTTTAAGTCCAACCAGTTTTTAATATCCTCATCCCACACATCATCGAGGACAAGAAGGAAGGTCTTTTCTTTCAACTCCTTTTGAATTTCTCGAAGTACAACATCCTCGTTCTTGATCTCACAGGGTTTTCTAGTTAGAGATTCTAACATCTCCAACAAAATCCTCCGGACATCAAAGTTCTCTGCTACACAAACCCACATTATTGTCTTAAAATGTTTCTTTATTGTCCCATTATTGCACACTGACTTTGCTAAAGTAGTTTTACCCAAGCCTGCCATGCCTACAATGGATACTGTTGACAAACTTTGGTGAGTGGCTGAGCTAATCAAGAGATCAACTACTTTTAAGACATCAGCTTCCCTTCCAACAACTCGTGATGAGTCAAGGAAGGAGTTGGTGCCTCCTCCTACTCCACTAAATACTGGAGCCGTCGTATTTTGAAGTCTTTGTTGGAGCCCAAATTTGGAGGCCCGATCAGTAATCTCATCCAGTGAAAGGCTAATATTCTCAACCTTTTTAGCCATCTTTAGAGAAAATGCCAGGTGATTTTTGGAGGGGGAAAGGAAATCCCTAACCTTTTTACTCATTTGGTTGTCCACCTTCCGGCGGACATGTTCGTAAGCAAGCTCATCCAATACATCATCCGCCTCATAAGCGATGTCCCTAAGCTGCTCCAACCAGACTTTGACAGCCTCATCAACTTGCCTCCTCTCTGCATCTTGCAAGAAAGCTCGAGTGAGAACTAGTAAGGAACGAAGCTTGTTCAGCTTGTCCTTGAAATCCCATGCAAGGTTGACTTGGTCTTCAAGGAGGGAGATGGCCTTTGATAGAGCCACTTCTACGGCTGCAGTGATGACAGCTTCCGCCATTTGTGAATCGTCAATCAAGAACGGGAGAAAAAGCTTGGAGATCAGTTGAACGAATACAGATACCGCTGAGGTCAGGTCATGTATAATGTCATTCAGCCTATGGCCTACCTGCTTCCATTTTATTTTATTTTGTTAGTGCTTCTACTATTTCACATTTTTACCTAAGTTTTTGTGATATTTTAATGGGGATAAAGACTAGTGTTATGACCATGGATCATGGATTCTAATTGACTTTAGAACTATCCGATTTAAAAATTAGAATCTATTATTTATTTGGTAATAGACACCCAAAAATTTAACTAAACCCTTTTATTAACGAAAATTATTAATTAACCGGTTTAACTATTAATTTTGCTGACGTTGATGTGATATATTGACATGTTAAATAATGTTAACATGACATGTCACATTAGTAATAAAAAAAAACTTAAAATTATGTATACTAACTCGCATGCTACATCAACAAAAAATAAAAACTTATAAAAAATATTTTAAAATTAATAAAACAAATATATGCATCTAAAATAAATTTAAACAACTATTTATCTAGATCAGATTTATTTAAAATGAATGCAATACTATACTCTTTTTTATAAAAATTATTAAAAATTACTAAAAGTTATAATTTATAAAAATATTAAGAATTATATTCCTTATAAATATACTTTATATTTTCACTTTCCTTCTTTCTTTTTTATCTTTCTCTCACCTCTCTCTACTAAGAAGACTGCATGGCACTCTATTCATTTTGAATTCTATGATGACTTTTGTTTGACTTTTTACAAGCTTTTGTAATTTTGAATTCTTTCATGGTACTTTTTTTTCATTCTTTTTTTTTTTGTAATTTTTAGTAATTTTTAAAAAAAAATTAAAAAATTAATAATTTTGTACTCACCCTAAATGTATGTATATTTTTTATAATTTTATAATATTTTTTACTGAAATGGCATGCCATATTTTTAGAATCACTAAAAACTGAATAGAATGAACTTTTTTTCTTAAAAGACTTAATTTGCAAATTTATTTTTGACTAAACTTTTTTTTGACCCTAAACCATTAAATTTAAACAATTAATAAAAATTAATTTAAACCAGATAAGAAAATGATTTGCCTAAAACCCAAATCAATTCTTGGCGAGCCTAACAAATCGAATCTTCTACTGTGTTTTCTTTTGTTTCCTTAAAATGATAAAGCTTGATTAAAAACCCAAGTAGAAGTTTCATTTACATGATTATTAAATTTAACAATAAACGTGTTTGTGCACATAAAATTTTAATAGGAATTCATCATATATCTCTATCCTAATATTAATAATGTAAGGTTCCTCTGTATATTGAAACTTGATAGGAAAAATACTTGAATCCCCTTCGCCAAAAAAGAACACTACGCAATGCAGTGCCACAAGCATACAACAAAAAACGGAACGTTGGTCTATTAATCGCTGAACAAAACAAACATTATATTCGTTTTAAGCCCAATAAAACGATATATAGCAACAACAAAAAAAAAAACATGAACCTGCTTCAATTTTCTTCAAACCACATCCCAATCCTTCCTTTGTATTAACCTACAACCATCATCCTTATCAACGAAAGTCCCATCTCCCCTACTCTTCGCTCTGACTTTCATCTTTCATAAGCTTGATCATATCATCAATTCGAAGAATCGTTATGGCTGCTTCAGTTGCAAACTGGTAAAACAGAGCGTTTTAGGAACCATATTAGCACCTCGCTGTTGGATAATGTAAACCAAAAATAAAAACAGCCTGATTACTCCAATTACCTGAATAATCTTCACTTTGCTCATTGCAGGCTCAATGACTCCAGCTTCTAAGTTGTTACGAACGGTTCCATTCAAAAGGTCCAAACCCATGCTGCAATTTGACAAGATTGAAAATCACAATTCAGTGCCACAACTCTCAATTATCTATAGTACTTTCCTTTATCGAAATTAAATTTTTTTATCATAATATTGTCTATGTTTTACTTTGAAAATTGTTTTTTATCAGCCTTGGTTTGAGCAGTGTGGTGGTAAGCCCGAAGTTTCGCAACTAATTCAGTGGCATCCTTGGCAGCATTGACTGCAAGCACCTGTGCATGATCAATTTTATTGCGTAACTATTTACTTCTCATATAAAGCACGAAGTGAGATGAGCCAATAAAAGGATATCAATTCGCATAACTTGCAGCCTAGCCAATACTAAATTTACCTTCGGTATAATTAAAAGTGCTTCTGCAAACTCTGCAATTGCCAACTGCTCACGTGATCCTAAAGTCGTGGCAAGATACTCCAAATACACTGATAAAGCAGCTTCAACTGCACCTCCACCAGCTACTACCTAATATTGCAAACACCAAAAAGGAGCTTAGCAGGAAGCATAAATAGTCACCTACTACATTATGCCTATTGATTTAAAGTTAGAGGAATACTGAAATGAAAAAACAGACACCACTAGACTCTTTTAACTAAGAATTCAAAGCAAGTGAAAAATACCCAGATTGCAGTAAAAGATGTTATCGCTGGAATGTCCAGATTTTAACAATTGAAAATACAACAGGCTAAGCTGAAGTGAACAATTCTCTCAGTAATGTAAGTGTTGGATCTTGCAACTAATAAATAATCATTTGTTAGTGAGAATAAGTTTACCGTGTTGGATTCAAGAGTCCTTTTCACAATAGATAAAGCATCATGTAGAGCTCTTTCCATTTCATCAAGCATATAGTCATTTGCTCCCCTGAGGATCATGGAAACCTTGGAAATGATGAAAAGAGAAGTGTCAAGTCATGCAGTTATTCGAAATCAAAAGGCATATAGACAACATGTGACTATGAATAAACTAAACTCGCACATTACTTCAAAACTTATATGTTTGCTTAACATGGTTGCAACAATACCAGTAACATAACAAAAAATATAAAAGGAGAAAAGACATAGATATTAGAATGATATTGAACTGCCAAAAGGAATTAGATTCCTAAGTTTGATTGCTAATAACATACCGCACTTGTGCTCTTGGTCCCTTTAATCATAACCACATCATCATCAGCAATGCGTTCCTCTACAACTTCATCAGCAAATCCAAGAAGTGATGAATCAAAAGTTTCTTCACCCTCCATATCAGCAAATGTCGAAACCTACATATCCATCAATGAGGAAGAACATTAAAAAAGAAAAGCTCTTAGTAGACTATTTCAACTATTATGAGTTAAGAGAAATATAATCAAAAAGTTATTTTCTCAATAAATTTGAAAAAGATAAAGAACTAAGTCAAGTTACAAGTGATCCAGCCCTGAGAAAAGTAATTTCCAATTAGATCAAATTAACACAACTAAGTTTTGGAAGAATACAGTCCTTCACAGCATTGTCAGGGAGTGCACCTAGGCACACCTCCACCTAGCGCCTTAGCACCAGACAACAAAAGCAACTCAGACCCATTCAGTCAAGGCCCATTTATCAGGCGCATCCCTGGTGTGCCTAGCCATGTCTTTGTAAGGCAATAGGCATGAAAAGGCCCACCTAATTGAAGTTCTCTTTACTTAATTTTATTTTCGACTTTTTCATTAGTTCTCCTTTACTAATAAAAAAGGGATAGAATTAAACTTTGTACTTCTCAATATTTGAGCATTCAACAGCAGACAGAGACCAGAAGAAAATCATGCATATTGACTTATAAAAAATTTGCATGTTTTGTAGATATAGATCAGACTTTAGAGTTTATTATATATCTTATGCTATACATATAAAAACATAGAAAAGCGCACATATACATATTGCACTTCACTCAGCTAGCTTTTTTTTTTGTGCTTTGCACCTAAGGGTAGCACATAGAGCGTGCCTCATGCCCTTGTAACAGTGGTGCTTCATAGAAAAGGGATTGATTATTAATCATAACCATCAATCAATTCGGCACTGGAAAGAACATGAATATAAGTTATACCGTAGCACAAAGCATGCAAAACTTATATGGCTATGATATAATTATCATTTCTAAGCTGAGTAGGAATGTACCATGGTTGCGCCAGTTGCCTTAGCAACATGGCGCATATCCTCTTTTCGGACACGTCTCACAGCAATAGCTCCCGCCTCCACAAAATACTGATGAAGCAATAAAGATTTTAGGAAGAAAATGAAAGAAAAAATAGAAAGTAAGCAGTTGGATAAAAACAAATACAAAGGAAACTTGCCTTGAGTGCCATGTCATCTATCCCTTTTGTAGTCAGAACAACATTTGCTCCAGCTTTCAGAAGTTTCTCAATACGTTCTTTTGTCATATCAGCTTCTCTGTTGACATATAGATGTCATCAGTGCCACATTTAATGTATATGAATGTCTGCTTTAATTTTTACCCTAGGCATGTTCTAGATAATCTGATGAACTTCTACATATTTCAGACCAGAAAAATAAAGATAATAAAACACCAAGGGAAGCTGCAAACATGACTCTGCAAACAAGTTAACAGCTTTATGACTTATCACCTTTGACGAATTTTCTCCAGCTCCCTAGGATCGGTGACCAAGACTTGGACTCCTAACTGCATTTTTGTCTTCTGCAGATTAAAATCAAGACAAGCAATCTTGGCAGGGGAAACTCTTAAGGGCATTCCTTGTGCAGCACGGCCAGTGTTCAAAGCATACCCATTAAGCAGGTAGCTATCTCTGGCACTTTTTCCATGTGCTTTTAAAACATTAATTCCCTGAAATAAGAAAAAGTAATTAATGACGTAAAACAACTAAATGAAGGTCCAATTAAAGACAATGTACAATCTCTCACAGCATGAGCTCAAACAAGGACCTTTAATATGAAATGTTTTAAAATACCTACCTTGATTGGGTATCTGACTTCTCCTCGTGCATTGGTCATCTTTACTGCCAAAACTGCTTCTACAACCTGTATATAACAAAATCAATATACGAGCTAAACAGACATCCTTACCCAGGTTTGATCCCTTGCATCTCATAAAAGATAGGAATGAAAACATTTGATGACTACAACAAGAAAATAAGATATAGCAAAAATTGAAAATATAGAATCATTACTGCTGAAACCAGAAAACCTTGCTGTGGGAAGGGGAATGAAAGTTACAGATATATGTTTGAAATGTTTATGAAAATGAATTAAGCAGGTCAGGAAAAAGAAAGGGTAAAAATATTGATTAAACCAGTTGCCAGATTGCGGAGAGTTGAAAAATCCAATTACTTAACTGGGGCAATAATCATACCAAATTAGCGAAGAAGTCACTGTCACCAGCTATGAGCTTTGAGGACATACTCGTCTTGGCACAGTTTACTAGGGAATCTTTCCCAAGCTTCTCAACCTAGTAAAGAAAAACATAGGATGAATAAAAGGAACCAAAGCTATATAACATTGCAATAATAAATATCTACTGAACAAAATTCAATCAATTTTTAAAAACTTCATACTTTACAATATATAAGGTCATATTCAATCACTTTTCAAACGGTGCTCAATAAGATGCTTACTTTCACGGCCAACTTTTCTTCAACATATTTGCATGCTTCCCTCATTGCTAGCTGCACAAACAAAAGAATCCAAAAACATGTTCAGATTCTACTACATGGATATATTATAAACCAAAAAAACGTGACTCTGCTAGACAGATAAAGTTACTCACTCTGAAGCCGCTAATTATAGATGTTGGGTGAATTTTATTCCTAACCAGATCGTTTGCTCTCTGTAAAATTGCAAGTAAATCACATATCACCAAATAAGTAAGATTCTTAAAAAGAAAACTCAGTCTAAAATGAATGTTCTATGCATGGATCAAATCCTGTAGAGGAACAGATGCAATTACCTTGAGAAATTCTGCAGCCACAATAACAACAGAGGTTGTTCCATCACCAACTTCTCGATCTTGAAGCTCAGCCAACTCTACAAGTACCTGCCAGCACAAAGGAGATTTCAAATATATTACAATAGGTGATGTCGCTAGCCAACAGTAAAAGTCTTATCAGTAACATGCAAAATCCAGCTATTTGTCGACCTTGGCAGCTGGATGCTCTACTTCCAACATCTTCAGGATCGTAGCACCATCATTAGTAATCGTTACATCACCAATGTCATCAACAAGCATCTGAAATAATTAAACAATAAAACATTAAAGCAAATGCAACATCACTAGCACGACCTCGCAACTAAAATTAAAACTATAACTACTTCATTTCTAACAATAATTGTTCTAAAAACAGCAAATGAATACAAAACTAAAGCGAAAGCAAGCGAGATTTCATTCCGCAATTAAACAGAAACTAGCGGAGATACCTTGTCCAGTCCAACCGGGCCGAGTGAGGATTTAACAATGTTGGCAACTGCTTGACACGCCATCACTGTTGAAAAGCCCCCCAAATGAAAAACGAAAAGAAAATAAACATTTGTAAATAAATGACGCACGAAAGAGGAAATATAAGGGAGTGAGTGAGTGAGAGAAGGTACCGTTTTGAGTGCGAACATCCTGACCAGATTGACGCTCGCCGAGAATATCTGGAGCTTGTGCTGCAATCGCCATTTAAGGTAAGAAAAAAGAGCGATCGAAATGCGAAAAAAGAATTGGCGGCGAAACCCTAGATCGGGATCTGGGGGGAGAAGGTGAAGTAGGGGAAGACAGGGATTTGCAGCAGTAGAAAGACTTCAAAAAAGTGGGAAGAGTGAGTCGAGAATGTTCAAATCGTTAGGGTTCTACACTTTCTACTACAATGTTTTGATATTGTTAAATGTTGTTAAACGGCGTCGTGTTTTAACGACCCTATATAATAACCTAGCTCTCATTTTTCAAGGCCCAATGTCCAAAGAATTAGCCTTAGAGAAAGCCCGTAGCTCGAAATTCTTTTCCTTACTTAAAGCCCCCTTCTAAGTTCAAATTTTACTTTCTTGCAAGAACAGCTTAATTTTTTTAATTTTTGAGATAATAGAATGAAGTTATTTAATTTATTTGATTTTTTAATTAATTAAAATAAGTTATATTTTTTGAATTTAAGTTGAATTTTATATTTTAAACTCGAAAAATTGAATAATCTTGAAAATAAATTAGTGTAAATATTAAAATGAGTGAATTAATTATTCTCGGAAAGTTTATCAAAATTTAAAATAATTTCTAGAAATCAAAAAATATATTAAAATTTTAAAATTTATAACAAATAATAATAATAAAACAATTCTAAAAAAATTTAAATTGCTAAAAAAATGCTTTTTTTTTAAATAGTAAATTATCAAATCATATATATACACTAGAGTAATACAGTTTGCCAAAAAAAAATTTTAATACTAATAATAAATATTGATATTCACATTCACATTATAATTTTTAAACTTTCATCATTTTCGTTAAGAAAACAATCTAAAAGCATCACTCAAACAAGTCTCTGAGTGAAAAAGGACATATACTTTGAATGAATTGTCTATGCCCTATGGCTTAAGTTAGGATTAGGAAAGTGTTGTCTGATAATAATAATAATAATAATAACTGTAGAAAAATACCTATCAAAAACAAAAGCAACTTTTAACAACAAATTTCTAGGAGACTTGGGACATTTCTAAAACCTCAAAACAGTATCAAAAGCACTAGCAAAACAGAGGTTCAACGTAATAGAGCAAGTAAAGGAGAAGCTAAGCTTTGTGATACGGAAATAGTGCAGTGCTCATATTTCTTCCAATGGTGAAAACATGGATGATATATAATTGGAATTCTTATATTGGTTCCGGAAGAAAACAAAAGAACTTGATGCGATATGGAAGGAAAGCTAATTCTGCAATAGAGTATTTTCTTAAGGAGAATGATGAAAGCTTGGTAAATGCCAATAATGGTGCCTGTGAAAACCTTGCTAGACTTCCTATCGGAAGTTGTAGGTGGAATGGGCTCAGACAGAGATGACACTGGAGAAGGGGAAAATGGGTTCCATGGCGATAGTGGAGCTATACAAAGACCAAGGTTTCTGACAAATGAAGATTCACTTTCGTCAACATGGTAAACTCATTACGTGGATTGTTGACTGTGCAATCCATTAGAAAAAAAAAAAACAAAATTTTTAAGCACCGATTATTTTGCATAATTATTTTATTTAAAGTAATAAAATTGAAAAAAAAAAAAGATACTGTAAATTCTGATTTTTAAATATAAAAAGTATATCAATAGTTTGGAGATCATGATTTGTCGATGATGATGTAAAAATTCCTGATAAATAAGTATTTTTTTGTGTAGTACAATATCAGGGTAAAGTTGTTTTTTTTAAATAAGTATTATTTTGGTGTAACAATCCCTGACAAATAAGTATTAAGACGGACAATGTTGTATCTAGAATTTTTTTTAATTAGTGTCGATACAAGAATATACACTCTTAAAATGTAGTTAACCCAATAGATGTTAATTATTTCGCGTTATATTGTTTGTATCATAATGCTAGAATATTTAAACTTGTAATTGATCTTCAATCATCAACTAAATTATCGAAGTTATCATAAATATCGAACATAATACCGTTTAATTAGAACCGGTGTCCACTCGAATTAGATGGTGTTAAAGATGATGTAGATCATGAATCCATTTAGAATTATGCAAACTAAAATTTATATATTTATTTTAAGAAAGGTGTACAGTCAAAGATTTATCAGATTAAGTAAACATTTTACTCGATTATAACAATTTAGAATTAAATTATTGTAATTTTAGGCCTTCATATCATTTTCTTCCATGCAAGTGTATTTGTAGCATCTTTGAAATTTTGGGGTGCTCCCTTAAGAAAAAAATTTCACCTTGCAACAAGTTATACAAAATATATGGAGTTACAATTGCATGAAAAAAACCTTTGAGATAAATTCATTTGGGTTACTTCTTTGTGAATTGATTAACAAGTATGTATAATAATGTATGGGTTATAATAAAAAAAATATATTTTTCAACCAATAACTAATTGGAATAAGTGAGGGTGGATTTTATTTCAGGTGTTTGGAATAAATTCGAATTTTTTAAGATTCTTTTAAATGACCGATGAAATTAAAATTAATGATATTAAAAGCTTTAAAATGAAATTATTATCATAAATTATTATTAAAAAGTGTATAAAATATTTTATTATTATTCATATAACTATTTTTTATTTAAATAAATATTTACATTAATGCAAATCTATTGATCATTATCTTATATTTATCAATGATATTTACCATATAAAATTTTAATATTATAATTTATATGTTTATATAAATATTTTAAAAATTAATTTCATTTTTATATTATTTTTACTAAATGAAAAAAATATAAAAAATCAATTTTAACATGAAAATAATTTTTATGCCGCATTTATTAGCCAACTATATTTTTCCTCTATGTTTATAAAATATATAAAGTTTCATTAATATTGAGAATTAGATTAAGATACAAAGTTTTTTTAAAAAGGCGAATTTATTAGACTAGTAACAATGATTTCTCTTAACATTCTAATGTAAATGTCACCTTCATTACTAGAAAATTTTGGCTCACCTCTATCAAAATAATTTTTAGAAGTTAACATGTCAAGCATATTTTTCAAATTCTTCTAAATATTTATCACTTCATTCGGCATGCTTCCAAATGTAGTTATGCAAAACTATTGTTACTTTAACAATTTAAACTTACTTTTCGATTGAATAATTTATAATATCTCTTATTATTGGTCTTTTTTTGTCCACACTTCAAATGCTTATTCAATCATCAAGCTCAATAAAAAAATGTGCACGATTAAAATTTTATTGTTTTCATACCTCACGAAAATTAAGTAAATCATATCATACTCTCTTATATGTCCTAGAAAACAAGTTACATGTGGATATCTTAAATCCATAAAACAATCTTTTTCTACAAAATAAAAATAAAAAAAAAAGTATAAAATTATAAAAATTTAAATATTGTTTTAAGTATTGTTAATGAAAAAAAAAATTTAACTTGGTTAGGGGTATGGAAAATTCAAGTCCTACCTTTAGGTGCTTGGAAAAAAAATACTATAATGCGTTGTTCTTTCCCAACCAGGAAATAGCAAATAAATAAACACATGTTAAAGCCACAAACTACCATAATATTTTGTATTGGTTGACCTTTCTTCCAATATAAGGTATTTGTTGAGAAGATGAAATGCATGCTTTTATATGTATTCCATTTATAACCCCAATAAAATCTTATAAAAATATAAATAATATGATTAAAATCAATAAAAAAATTATACAAAATTATATATAAATTATGTAAAAATTACCTTAAAGTGAGGCCAATATTTTGTATCATGTCGAATATGATTTGGTACTTCCTCATATTAACCTTTGGCAAGTTTGATCATGTCTATTCCCGTTTGAGAAAATATATGCAACATATCAATAAAAATCTAACTAAAAGTTTTGCCAGACCGTTGAAATCGCGCTCTTGCATTCCAATTTGACTCTCTATTTCCAATAATATACAAGGTTAATGCTAACTTCTCCATTGTAGATACCTTCCCATGCGTTAAACCATAATTTATTTGTAAGTAACGTAATATGTAGTAAAATGTATTTTTTGGCATCTTAAAACTATTCATACAACAACTATCATGCTTATTTAATACTTCATCCACCCATTTTTTACCTATATAATTTAAATCTATACAAAGTTGTTTAGTGTAACAAGGTTCATGATGTACCAATAAACTAGTCACTTCATTCTCTTCCAATTCATGATAAATATTTTGCTTGGCTTGTGTAATAATTGTGGCTATTCTTTATTAATCTTCTTAGTTTAGTTCTATATTATCATAACTTTTAAAAGTAAATAAATAAAAAAAGAGAGAGTATATTTTATGGCATTTCATACCAAAAGAAAAAAACTTTAATAAAAATACGCGCGCATAAGAATTATTATACAATAGAATTACGCATTAAGTTTAAAATAAGAATATAAAAACACATTAAGTATCATACAATAATTTAGTAAATAAAAATTCAAAATACCATAACAAGCTTTTCAAAGACATAATGAGCATAACTATATCACATTAATAACCCTAAAGACCTTGTGATGAAGGTGGTGGTTGAAAATGTTGAAAATCATATGAAGCTGTTGCTAGCAATGATAAAAAACGTGCATTACCAATTTGTTCTTCATACTCCCATTGAAGCCACCAAGCTCCTAATATTTGGATCTAAATTTAGAAACATCTCTCGTTTTACCAGGACTTGAAATATTTTGGTGACAAAAAAAAAATATTGTCTTTTTTGAAATTTCATCTTCCAAAGCATGTAATGCATCTATTTCATTTAAAATTTAAAATAGTGTATTGAAGATGAATAAAAACAGTTTCATTCACAAACTTCTTTTGAGTAGTCATACTCTCACATAACTTTTCAATTTGAGTAGTTAATATCTTTTCTATTGATCTTCTAATTGAATTTTGATTTTTTTCTTTTATCTTTATCTTGTACAAATCCCGAGCACTCGTTTGCCTCAAGTAGAAGTTTCAGGAGAAGGGTTTATAGCTACCTCAAGATTATAAATATCCTCATTTTCGGTATCATGTTTATTTGAATCATTAAATCCCTCGATGGGTGTAGCATCTACCAATACAAAGGTGCTCATACATATTCTCCAATAGCCACTATGTTACCGAACATTTGCCATATTAACTCATTTGATCATGATTTAATTCCTCTCTTTTTAAATCCTTTAGAATTGAAGATTTCATACATAATACGTTACCAGACATTTTCTACCGTGTAACTTATTTATTTCAATGAATCAACACATTAAATTTTAATATAGGTAATATTAACCTGTATTTTTTTTTTTTTTGCCCACCATTTTTTGGTAGCATCAATAGTCTTCTTAAATGGACACTATCCTAGACGAGTAAACTACTGAAGCAATTCATTTCATGATCTCCATTCTCTTTTTAATGTATCTCGCTTATTTTTCAATTGTGGTTTTTCATAATTTTTTTGTGTCCTTAGTTAAAAAAAAAAAAAAACTATAACATTTTCTCATCTTTTTGAGTTTAGATAAATTGTTGGTCTATTGCCCACATTAAAATCTTTTACGCAATGTTCACAAAATGTCAAAGTGAGCTCGCCATTCAAAGTAGCTTTCAATGCTAAAACACTATCTCCCTCCACATAATTTATTATCTTCACCATCTATTAAATTAATTTCAAATAACAAAACTAAAATGAAAAATATCTAAACAAAATATTCAATTCCTAGAAAATTTTGTCCATAAAAAATATACTCATTGACCACCCATTGGAGGTTTCTGCTTAGTTTGGATAGATGGTGTGTTTACTTCCGGTGATATTAGAAGTAATGGTGGGGTATGTGTTTGGATTTAAACGCAACTGTAGCGATGAGGTGAGAAAAGAAAATGACTATTAAAGATACTAGATTATAATATAATAGAAGTTTTTTAAATTATTTTTCTTTAATAAAATTATAAAAATATGTGTAATAGGCCAATTTTGGTCTGGCCCGATTTATAAAATAAAAACCAAATAAATAAACAAAATCCAGATATTTTTACAGTCCATTAAATGCCCATTTACAAAACCAAATCAGCCCAAATTTTAAAACCTAATTACAAATCCAATAACCTAAACCACTAACCCAATTTTTGATGGCCTGATAGGCCCAACACCCAAACCAATTTCGGTAAACCTGAAACCCTAGCTAACCCTAGCGTCGCACCTCCCTCCTACGAGCCACATGCGTCCTCGGCGCAAACATCGCTCGAGGGTCAGCTCTGCCCGTCCTTTGCACCAAAACGAAAGCCCCACTCGTTGACTTTCCTCCAAACCTGCAAGCAGACCAAAAAAGGGAACAATAACAACACAACACGCAAGGGCAACAGAGGCAAACAAATATGTATTCGGCAATAGAGGCAACACGCAAGGACTAAATTTTTTCTCGTAGGATCTAAACGACCTAATACCCTCTAAAAAATCAAAGTATTCTTTTAAATAAAACAATTTATATAGGCAAGCTTATATTTGAGGGTTCAAATGTCGTGTCCTAACTTACGGGATGTGACACTTGGTTATCTCGAGTTGAGTGGGTCTTTAATTCTCATTTAATTTATCCAAGCATTTTTTATCAGCGTTAACAAAAAAGATCGTATTTTAATTTTCTTTTCGAGTTTTTAAACTCTCGATATTAAGACATTAATTAATCAATTAGGTACCAATTCTGGGCGTTACGAGGGTGCCAATCCTTCCTCGTATGTAACCTACTCCCGAACTCGTTTTTCTGAATTTCGTAGACTAAAAATTATCGTTTTAGTAAATTTAAACTTTTATTAAAATAATTAATTTGAGGTGATCCGATCACACCTAATAAAAAAGGATTGATGGCGACTCTATTTTTGTTTTTTTAAAATAATAATCGACTCCGTTTTTCTTTTTAAAAAAATGATTTCGGCAATATGAAAATTTATAAATTCATTTAATAAAATATTAAAATGAATCTTTTGATATTTTATTTATTATCCTATCAATTATAATATTTATATTTATTTAAATGATAGTTATAATATTAAAACACTCAATTGTTATTTACTTATTATCCTATAAATTATAAGAATTATTAATTTATTATATAATATAAGTATTTATCCAACTTAATCTAAAGATGAATTGCTTGGGCTTTTCAACTTTAGACATTAAAATAGAAAGGAAACCTTAAAAAAATAGAAAGGCCATGGGTAAAATTATAAATAAAGGGTTGCGTTGGTGAGATTAAACTCAAAAATTAGTTTAAATACATTGAAATGGAGCTAACTGGTCATCCAAGGAAACCTTCATCCCCAGTAAAAAAATATTAGTGCGTTCGATCAATCTTATCTCATTGGTTAAATCCAAACAACACATTAAATACTATTTGAATAAAAATTTACATAAAAAGTCGTGGAACACATTTGAGTTTGCATCAAAGGGGACCTTAATCATTATTATTGAAATAATTTTACATGAATACCACCCTAGCCCAAATAAGATCAACCTCAAATTATAAAACAAATGAGAACACGTGATTATATGAAAATTATATATTCTTCAAAAAACTCAAACCAATTTATGTTGATTTAGAAACTAGATATGTTTTAAAAAAACCAAATTAAAAGTTGACTTATCAACATTCAGTTAATGTTGATCAACGACTAATCAACACCGGTCAACGATCAATTAATAGTAATACTTCATCAACAATTAATAGCCACATCACCAATGACATAGAAAAGTCAATGTTGATAACAATCGATCAACATTGGTTAATGATTGGTTAATAGTAACACTTCATCAACAATTGATAACCGGATCATCAATGACATAGAAAAGGCAGACAATTGGCACACTCTTATTGGTTGGGTATATGCCATATATCTTTTAACACGATTAACTTTCAAAGTAAAATTTAGGCTATTAGTCTTTATACTTCTATAGAAATTAACATTTTGCCCATATACGTCAAAAGTTAAAAATTCAATCCTCAAACTTTTTTAATTTAAAAATCCTAATCCAGTTATTATTGTCATTGGTGGTTTCTTTTAAAATGTATCAACTCAACATATTCATCTTTTATCAATCATATTCCATGTCACATGCGGGCAGCTTAATCAACATGCCGAATTAACAAGTTTTGATGGAAACTACTTACAATTTTAATGATTGGACTAAGATTTTTATATCAAAATAGTTGGAGAACTTAATTTTAAACTCTTTTAAGTACAGGGACTAAAAACAGATTTTAACCTAAAATTTTACAATGAAGGAATTTGTACGTACCAAAATGAAAAAAAGAAAAGAAAATTAGTTAAGTAGAGAAAACGAGTAAAAGAAAAAGGTTAAGTAACAAAATGCAAAAAATATATAGTTAGAGGAAAAATCAGCCTCTAAAAGAATTGATGAAAGATCGAAATTTATTCACCTCAGAGTGCAGGTCGTAGAGCAAACGAGTAAAAAAAATTCGAAAACAAAAGAAAGAAACAAGAGGAAGATGATGGCGAAATGCTCTGTTGCTCCTTCCGTTGAACCTATGTTTCAGACCTTCAATGGCCTTCAACACCTTGCCGAAACGCGTCGTTTCAAGGTACTCAAATGGTAGTTAATTTCCAAGTTTTTCTCTTTTCCCTCCCAAATCTGTGTTTTAAGTTCTTGTTGATCGAAGTCGCGTTTAGCTAATCAAAGTATTAATTTTAGTTGTAATTTGGACAATTGAAGTGTTTTCATATAGGTTTTTAGCATTGACAGTAACTTCTAAATAATTTAATTCCTCATTTTGCTTTGGGCTTTTCTTTCAAATTTCAATGCAACTCAAATGCTATTTGCCTTTTCTTTTGGAAATGGAAAGCAAATAAAAAAATCTCTTTGGAGATGAAATCAAAAATTGATTTTGCAAGAATTTGCAAGGTTAAAAGTTTAAACTTCGATTGTAAATCTATGCTTTGCTTTGAACCGAACGTAACTATCCGGTTTGAATGTCAAGCAATCACTTAATTTGGATGATATATTTTAAGGAACGTGATCCGTATTGTAAATACGCGTAAACCTTCATAGAAATGCGTCACAGATAGAAATATTTGATTCATGAATAACTCTTACTTAATCTCCCTTGAGAGTAGTTGCTCGCATAGTATAGGATTTATTGACCAGGAACTGCTGATTGGATTCTAAAATTTTGCGTAGCTGGGTTGACACAACAGGCTTCTAAAATTAACTTATGTAATACATAAATGTAGGTAGTTACGCCTTTGCTAATACTAATACATACTGTTAAGATATTGTTGCTTTTGGTTAACTTGGTGGTCATTCATAGGCTTGGTTCTTGGATCAATTTGGTGTCCTTCATGATGGCAAGCAACCTTACCCAGGCGCGATTTCAACCTGTATGTTTTCATTTGAGTTTTACCATTGTGGTTAGATTTTTCTTTGCTGATATACTGAATTTTTCACATGTTAGGTGAGATGCATGTTAGTGCTTTATCGATCCTTTTTCCCTAAAAGATACAATCCTTATGGCTGACAGTGGAAAAGCTGGCAACAACTGGTGCCAAGATGGTGATCATAAGTAATTCTTCAAGACGTGCATCAACAACAATAGAGAAATTGAAGAACCTAGGCTTTGATCCTTCTCTCTTTGTGGGAGCCATCACTAGCGGAGAATTAACACATCAGTACTTGCAAAGGTTTGCCCCTATTTATCTTATTCTTACGTATGGAGAAATCCCCAACATCTATAACACATTTAAAAAAAAAAAATCATTGTGCATTAGATTAGTTGGACCAAATTTGTGGTACCGCAAAATTCATCTACCTGTTGAGTTCCATGCAATGTTCTAATATGAATAAAGATTTCCTGTTTTACAGAATTTCATTTAAAAAGGAAAAAGAAAAGAAACTAGGCAACCTTTTTTAACCTTAAAATCAAAATAAATTGTCTTATGGATTTTCCAGATGCGCTTTCTTATGCTTATTTTATGCAATTGCAGCTGCAGTGTTATATACTGCTTTGTTTTTTAACTTCTTATTCTGGAAGCCTGTAACATACATCTTGAGAGTTTACCTGTCAGTATTTATCACATTCAGGAGGGACAATGCTTGGTTTGCTGCTCTTGGAAGGTCTTGCATTCATATGACCTGGAGTGACAGGGGTGCTATATCTCTAGAGGTATGCAAACTGTTTTGAGTGTTTCTTAATTATTCTTTCTTCCTATTTATTGCTTTACACAAATAGCATCCCCAGTTTAAGAAATCTCATGTAGTCTCTCTCCTCTTTCTCATTCGAAGGTTGTAGCATTAAAACCACATATTCCTAATTTATGCTGTATTACTATCTAATAAACATCAAAGATGCCTTGTAAACTAAAAGTCTACCTTCTGACTTCTGGATAGTTTGTAATCGTCATATGCATATCATCAAATTGAATACAAATACAATATACCTGCTGTGGTCCACTAGAAGTACACATTTGTTCTTTTGCTACCTTTTCTGTGACTAGCTTCTAATATAATCAAGCCATAATTTTGTGTTTGCTTGACAATAGCCATGGACAGTTTAATATGAAAGAGACTTTACGAGATGTGTAAACCATTTCAACTTTAGAATGAAATGAATGCTTTTTGTGCTACTAACTCATTTAAGAAGATTAGAAAGTTTACCTGCTTAAGGATTGTGGTCAGAGAAGATTCCAGTTACAAAGTTTAGGATTTATGGTTGAAGAATTTAAATGATGTCCGCATAAAGGCCCTAATAAATTAATTAGCACCAAAACTCAAATAATTCCTTTACTAAGAGCCTGTTTACTATCAAAACATGTCCCCATGTACTGAATGACTTTTGTTGAAACTACAACTTCAGCCATTGGCTTTCAAGGAGGATTTAAACATGTAGTCCATCCATTGGTGTGCCAATTACAAATACTTTTATCCTCTCCATTGCTTGACCAGTTGTACTCAGACTTCATGGCTGGCCAGCTTGATTGATTTAACATGTCGTAAAATATCAATTTATTCTTGTAGGGTTTGGGCTTACAAGTTATTGAGAATGTTGAAGAAGCTGATTTTATCTTAGCCCATGGCACCGAAGCCTTGGGGCTTCCTTCAGGTTTGGTACGTCCTATGAGTCTTGACGGTCTTGAGAAAATATTAGAGCATTGTGCAACTAAAAAGATTCCAATGGTGGTAGCTAATCCAGACTTTGTGACTGTTGAAGCTAGAGCTTTGAGTATTATGCCTGGTAAGCAGTAAAGATTTACATAACAGAAACAATGTGTTGAATAACAATAACAATAATTTTTCACTCAAAAAACAATAGCAGTAATTTTAAACCACATTTACATTTACATTTACACTACGGGAACCAGAAACAATACATCAATAACTGAGAAGCAGACAATCATCATCATCTTCTACTGTTAAATACATTTTATTTGTATTAGCATTTCAAAGCCATCTCCTTTTTAGTTGTGCAATGCAGGTCATTCTATTTCTGTTTATGTCATTTCAGTTGTTCTTCTGATCTCCCCAGTTATATTGCCTTCAGAGTGTTGACACCTATTAAATGCTTATCAATTTTATACGTGTTAATTTCACTTAAGCTTCTTTTTTCTTTTTAAATTTCATATACTTAGGAATATTTATGGTTTTAAATCTGTTTGGTCGGTTTCTTGAATTCATTTTTTGTGATTCCTACCAATATTCTGACATTTATTCCCGTGAGCTTGCAAATGGCTTTCCTCTTTCACGTTTAGATGAAGTTTTTCTGAACCAAAATGTATTTTATAATTAAAAGAGACTTAAATATGGTTTTATTTTTCTTGCAATGCACTTCATCTTACAATGAGGGTGTGCATTTTTGCACACTCTTACATTCCAGGAATGTTACTTGATTTATCATCTTGAAATAATTAAGTTGAGATCTCCGTTGATTTTACTCTCAAAGGCAGTGCTAAGGTTTGTTTAAGACTTATTTTGTCAAGGTTTTGCAGTTTCCTCTAGACAAAGGTTTTTCTGTGATCTTTCAACAATTTGCTTATTCCTTCAGTCTATGTAGAACATGAAAGAAGTTAAACTTATCTTGGATTCCAAAAAATCTAAAGAGGTGTAAGATTTGAATTCTTAAAGAACCCTTACACCAACTTCAATTATGGTGATTCTTGTCAGTTAAAATTTTGAATCTTGCCACTTGTTTAGATGATTGATGCTCTTACGCTACAATATATTTTTTTAAAATAATATACTTTTTCCTCTGAAGTCATGATAAGTACCTTTTCTATCTTCAAATTTTTAATGAAAAAACAGCAGTTATATGGATTCTCTGCTCCTGCAATCCCTCTATGCCCTTGGATTTTTGTGGTTGGGGTTATTTAATTTCATTTTTGGTTTATGCGTTAGGTACCTTAGCAGCCAAATATGAGAAGCTTGGTGGTGAAGTGAAATGGATGGGGAAACCAGATAAGGTGATATGGTCATTTTGTTCTTTGCTCTAATAAACAGGCATGCAAGTTTATTCTACCAATCTTAAATATTTGGACATAATACCTCTTTTGTGATTGTCATAGGATGCTATTACCTGGTTGTTTTGTTCCTAATTCTATCTTAATATATAAATTCACAATTTTTCACCTTGTTAAACAAATTTAGCAGAGTCAGTAACTGGTATTGTTTGTAGGTTTGTTTAGGATTTAAAATTTATCATATCCAAGCAACTATGCCTATATGTTCAAATAAATGCAGTTGATATATCTATACTGTCAGATAATGTTTCGTTATTTTAACTGACTTAATTATTTTCTCTATGATTATTCTATTTAATTTTATTAAGTGGATGGTTATCTTATTTTGCACTTTAGCATCAGAAGGCAACCCGTTAAGAATGTAACATGAGTGCTTTATGTTCAAATGTTATTGGATGGTGTGTCACTATTTCTCCTCATATCACTGTTTCTTTCATCTTGTATTTCGATGAACATTTTCCCTATGGAACTGTCATTTTTTTTACACCTGTTTTTCCTTTTCAGATAATATATGAATCAGCCATGGCTATGGTTGGTGTGGAAGCTTCTGATTCTATTGCTGTAGGTGACTCTCTTCATCATGACATTAAGGGTGCAAATGCAGCTGGAATCCAGTCAGCATTTACCACTGGAGGGATCCATGCAACTGAACTTGGACTGGATAGTTTTGGACAAGTTGCAGATATATCCTCTGTAAAGGCCCTTGCGGCCAAATATGATGCATATCCAACATACGTCCTTCCAGCATTTGCATGGTAGAACTTATTCCTGGTATGTATTCTCCCATGTTCTGTCCCATGTTACAACTTATTCCTGTCATGTATTCTCCCATGTTCTGTCCTATGTTAAGTGGTTTTACATTTATGAACTCATTATGGTGTAAGATTAGAAAATGAAACCTCTTAAATGGTTTAAAGTTTAAACTGCAATGCAAAGGTATGGACATTAGTTTCAAAGGAAGCTTCTTTGTGCAAATAAATAAGACAGCAATGTTGCCTAATAAAGTTATGCATAAACTAAAGATCCTACATGTTGTGAAAATAAAATGATGTTAAAAAATAGAAAATAGCTGAAGATATTTTTAGAAGAACTTCAGATGAGAACAAATTCATATCAAGACGACTTTTATGTCCTATTTCTATGTTAAGAGACTGCAGAAATTATACACAGCTGTTACTATGTTAGCGCCTTAAGGTCAAATACAAAGCTCGCCGTGGTACTGACACAAAATGGTAGGTTGTACTGCCTTGCAGTCGTATCTATGTTTTTTTCTGAAACAATTGAAGAATACCCCTCCCCCCTCCTAAAAGGGAAAGAGAGAGGAAACAAATCCCCTCTCTTGCTGTTTGATCATTGATGTCCCTATAGTGTGCTTGAAGATTAATCAGGTCAACATTTCGACCTCAATTTTCTTTTTTCTGACATTTATTTTTAAAATTGATATACGAGAAAAAAACGCAAGTTATCATTCATGTGTTACTAATTTGTGATAGATGCTTGATTTCCAGATCTTCAAGAAAGGAATTGCTTTCCCAATCGGTAATTGGAGGGGGGAAGAGCAGAACTTAGAGTAACACTGTGGAAAACTCAATGGCGTTGAGACTTTTGCCTAGTAATAGTAATGCAAATTTAGTTGGTAAACCGGTGGTTCGCCCATCTAAACCCAGCACAAGCAGAAAATATAAAGTACAAAAAAAAAAAAAAAATTATATCAATTACTAAAGATCAGGTAAGAGTACTGTATCATTAAGAATTGTGCTATCATCATGTTATCTCTGTTGCATACACTCTTAAATGCTTGTCATTGGCAAATTGTTCATTTAAAACCCATAAGAAGTTTGTAAGTGGCACAGCTCTTATCTGGTGGTATGTGGGTTACTATACCAGTTTTTTAAATTTATTCTCTTCAAAAGCTTTAAAACCTATTTAATTCTCTAAAATCTATTTTTATTTACTTTCCTTTTATGTTTTATCTCTACAGACTTAAATTTATCCTTTTAAAAAGAACATCAAGATTATTTTTGCATAAAAATATAAAAATTAATCCAAGGATAAAAAATAGAGAAACTCTCTACAAAAAAAATAATAAGAATAATAAATGGTTGTTGGATAAATTGGAAAATTAAATGTTGAAGTTATGGTAATGTATTTTATATTAAAATTTATTTGATAAGTTAGTAAACGTGTACTACTATGTTATTTGGTAAAACTACTTGTTTTTTGAAAATTATATTCTTAATTTTATTAATATAATATTTTATATACTTTGAATTTATTTGGAATGAAGTTAAATATGATAATTTATATATATTCTTTTAAAACAATTTATTTTAAATATATATATATTAAAATACCATCTATTTACTTGTTTAATACTTTTTATCTTGAAAATTGAAAATTTTATATTAAGTAAAAAATATAATTATCAAATATATTTAAAATATTAAAATTGAAAAAAAAATCATTTATCAAACATCAAGAGCATAAGCAAGATCTTTTATAACTAAAATGACTTGAATTATTACTCATTTAAATTTTTGAAAAAATAAAAATATTTGTTTTTGATATTTTGATCTATAAAACGACCGGAATTATTAATCATTTCAATTTTAACATTTTAAATTATAAAATAAATATTAGAATTCAGCGAACACGGCCAGCCCAAGCTCCGGCGAAAACGAGTTTTCGGGCTCAACCCGGACCGATCCGTATAAGAATTTACACGCCAGTCTTCCTGTTTAAGGACGATAAATAAATTTCAGTGTAAGAAAGAAAAAGAAAACAAACAAACAGTTCAATTGACTACCAAGTATCCTTCCGAAGTCTACTCAACCACCCCAATTGCTTACTCTTTTTCCAGCAAAGTAAAAGAATGGAAGGGGGAGGGCGACCTCAGCCGCCGGACACCCAGATGGCGGAGGCAGCTCCGCCACAGCAACCTGTCTACCAAAATGCACTTCCTCTAATGTTTCCCCGGATGCAAATTCCCGCCACTCCTAGCTATGGCGGCAGGTTTACTCAGTATAACATTTTCGGCAACATTTTCGAGGTCACTGCTAAATATAAACCCCCTATTATGCCCATCGGTGAAGATGCCTACGGCACCGTTTGGTAATATTCTTCTTCTTTTCTTTTTTAGTTTCTTTCTTATTTGATTGGTTTTTGTTAGTTAAAGATTTGTCATCCTGTTGATCCTTTTCAATTATTTGGGTTTAAGTTCTGCGTTGAATTCCGAGACAAATGAAAGCGCGCAATAAAGAAGATAGTGAATGCGTTTGGTAACAAGGTTGATGCAAAGAGAACTCTTCGTGAGATCAAGCTGCTTCGCTACATGGCCCATGAGAACGTCAGTCAGTGTAACCTTTTTTTGGTTTCTTTTAACTGGCTTTTAATTCAATTCATTTGTTATTACTACTTTTCTGTTGTCAATGGCTGTGTTATTGGCGTGTTCAAATCCCTTTTAAAATTATTTGCTATATTTGGAGGATCAGAACCTTACTTCCTTTACACTTTGAAGCGTTCAATATGAGGTACTTTTTTTTTTTAGGAGGGGGGGGGGGTTGGGGGGGATAGAGGAAAAGAGTCAAAGCAACATAATTAATAACATATCAAATGCGTACTTAGGATATATGCCCGGTTATTATTTCATATGCCAGTGGCTTCTAATTCTTCCCCCAGACATAATTAATACGTTTCTATAATTACCAAAGAGACTGCATGTCACTCATGCTACGTTGGTAGTGACCAGCATTTAAGAACCTCCCTTAAGCGCAGAACAGAAAGTAAGATCTTTTCTATGTAACTCTGGCATTTTTTATTACTATTTTAGACGGGGATGTTGGATTACTAATAAAAACCTCAAAGCGCTCAACTGAAATTGCACTTTCAAGTTTTAAAACAGTTTCATTCCATCTTACAATGGTTGTACTTTCTGAATTCAGTTGTTTGGTTGTTAAGATCTATGAAATATATTGTTTGATTTGTGTTCTGTAATGCTACCACTAATGTTTTTCTCTAAAAGTCTAAACCTTAGCTTATCATGTCAACCCTTGACATTATTTAGTTATAACATGTTCTTTCTTTGTGTCAATTCTTTTCTCTAGTTGTGAATAGACACAAATATAGGGTTTTTATTTGTACGCAGTTAAGTTGCGGGGGATGGGGATTACATCTATAGGGTTTGAACCCTAGTCATTGGGGTGCCAACAAGGGGCCTTAACACCACTGCTCCCTTGTGCTGTTGGCAACATAGGTTATTTATAGTGTTAGTTATAGCATATGAAAATAAATATACATACAGAGAGGGAGGGAGGGAGGGAGGGAGAGAGAGAATGATATATCTTTTGTTATCATTGTGAGTTGGTCTCATCCGCGTATTTAATGCAGGTTGTTGCAATCAGGGATGTAATTCCACCTCCCCAGAGGGAATGCTTTAATGATGTTTATATTGTATATGAGCTGATGGACACTGACCTGCATCAGCTAATCTGTTGTAATCAAAAGTTCAATGAAGAGCATTATCAGGTTGGAATATATACACGTGGTTTCTTTTAATGATAGTCATTTTCCTTTAATTACTAGCTAAAGTTTTTACTGTGCAGCTATTTCTAGTTGACCATGCTAATTTAGATCCTTAATTTTGCTCCCTCCAATCCAAGCCTTTAGCCAGTACAGAACTTTTCTTCTTCCTAATCACTTTATCTCCTTACTTCATTGAATTGGTAATATCAGTTGCTATAAAGCAATCATCACCCTTCTATTGTGCTTGACACAAATATGCTATAGAGAACTTTCTTAGGCTTTCAGAGAGCTAATTTTTGTACCTCAAGCCTCTAATTTTTAAGAAGTTCATGCTTGATGTGAGACAGCATGCAATTTAGGTTTTAAAGCAAATATCTATGCTTATTTATTTTGGGTTGGGGGGGGGGGGATGGTTGTTTAAACATCGAATATGTGGCAACTCCATTTTTCTGACATAACTGTTCTATATACTAGTAAATTTTGGCTTCTTCTTTTTTCTTCCTATATTAACATTCTTAATTTAAAATTTTCTGAACGAAAAACCAAGTTATACTGTTATAGAAGCAACGACTAGAAGTACCTTAAAATCAAATTAACCACCTTTCTTTGTGCTTTGCAGTATTTCATCTATCAAATCTTACGTGGCCTGAAGTATATACACTCTGCAAATGTTCTACATAGGGACTTAAAACCTAGCAACCTTCTCGTGAATGAAAACTGTGACTTGAAAATATGTGATTTTGGACTGGCTCGTGCCAACACTGAAAGTGATTTTATGACAGAGTATGTTATTACTAGATGGTACCGTCCTCCAGAATTGTTGCTATATTCTTCACAATATTCTGCAGCCATTGATATGTGGTCAGCGGGTTGCATTTTTATGGAACTGTTTATTCGGAAGCCATTATTTCCGGGAAGGGATCATTTGCATCAGGTGCGATTGCTGTTGGAGGTAAATTGCTTTTATCCTGCAACCCATATAAACTATATAAGAAGAAAACAAATAAGTGGGTGCAATGAGCATTTTAGGAAAAAGAAATGG
The DNA here is from genome assembly GCA_025698465.1 of Gossypium longicalyx. Lineage (NCBI taxonomy): Eukaryota > Viridiplantae > Streptophyta > Magnoliopsida > Malvales > Malvaceae > Gossypium > Gossypium longicalyx. The sequence goes on along the minus strand of CM047004.1, from coordinate 66,641,052 downwards.
TGAACTAAAAAAATGCTTTTTAATATTTCATTGTGTGCAGTTAACTCTTTGCCTTGCAGCTACTTGGCACTCCATCAGAGGCTGAAATGGAATACGTGAATGAAAATGCTAAGAGATACATTCAACAACTTCCTAACTATGCCCGACAATCTTTCTCTGAGAAGTTCCCAAATGTCCATCCTTTAGCTATTGATCTTGCTCAAAAGATGTTAACATTTGATCCTAAACAAAGGATTACTGGTGAGTTTGTTAACATTTGATCCTAAACAAAGGATTACTAGTGAGTTTGTTGCAAAAGAATAGTCTCTTTCATTCTTTTTCTCTCTTATGCGGCACATCATGTATTATTCAGCGTGTGTTATACAAAAGTTTTCCAATCCATGCAAAATGGTCACAATTAGGTTAGTTGATTTGTTGCAATGTGTTTCATTCTGAGTTGGAAGTTGGGAGCCATGTGATTGTAATTCCTATATATTGCAGTTGAGGAGGCCCTTGCTCACCCCTATCTGACGGCACTGCATGACATAAGCGATGAGCCTGTTTGCATGATCCCCTTTAGCTTTGACTTTGAGCAGCATGCTTTAACCATGGCGCAGATGAAGGAGTTAGTATATGAAGAGGCACTTGCATTCAACCCAGACTATTCATTGCAGTAATGAGTCGTTTACTCGACATGCCATTTATTAACTGTGGCTTTGATGGCCGTGGTGAAAATTGGTGATTGATTTCTTCCTGTACATACATGTTCTTTCCAGAAGAGGATAGGAAACGAAAACCTACTGTTGTATTGGTGTTTGTACAGGCTGTCTTTGATTTCACTCCTAATCTCTTGGATTGATGTTTTTCTTTGTAGCATTCACTCAGTATCATGAGCTCCAATTTGTAAATGGAAGATGCTGAAGATTTTGCTTTCTATAGCATAACTTACGATTTTACAATGTGTAAACTATATCAAAAGAACAAAACATTAAAATGCTACATCATTGGCACAAACTATCAATATTCCATTGCTTGAGAGTACCATTAAATGCTAACAGGCATAGAGATTGGTGGAAGAAATTTACCAGGTTTTCATGAATACAATCCATCAATGACGACTACAAAGTAGAAATGAAGCAGGAAAAAAAGGAATTAAACATCATTACAAGCCTTCAATCCATTCGGAAAATATGGGAGAAAAATCATTTTTCTACTGCAGGAATTCAGTATCAAGTACACAAATTTAGTATCTTCTAACATACCATTTTAACTCTTCACACTCCCAAAAAATCTTGACAGTGGGACTGGACCTTCACCTTCTTCATTCTCGGTGCTTGAGTTCTTATTTCTTGATTTGTGCTTCTTTTTCTTCTCTCTTTTAGACTTGGACTTGGATCTTCTTGATTCTCTCTCTTCATCATCACTACTCGAAGATTCTGAGGATGAACTCGAGGAGCTTGACTCAGAAGACCTCCGTCTTGAACGCTTCATATAATCAAAGGTTTAACGAGTGCACTTCAGTTCACATTTTCTTCAGTTCACATTTTCATAATAATAACAATAAACGTAAAATTACTGTTACAAAGTTGTTAGAAACTATTCAAACCTTTCTTTTTTTGCTGCTGCGTTTCTTTGAATCTTTGTCTTTTCGATCTGCAATGTATTCAACACCCTTAGAGAGCAAGAAAAAGACAGTAATTAAATCACAAGCGTGAGAATACCAGCCTTTTTAAGGCCTTTTACACGTACCCTTTTTATGGCTAGATTTACTACTGGAGTGGTTTCTACCATGTGCAAGCTTGCTTGCCCTTTCAGCATCTAGCTGAGCTCTATACTCTCGCATCATTCGATCCGTATCTGCTTCTAGTTCCCCTTTTCTCAATGCATCTTCCTAGCATATCAACAAAATACACAAAACTATGTTAAAACCCACCTTATGAATCAGGTCGTGTATCACATTACCAAAAACTGCTGGGTTAGCAATACAATTAAACAACCAGACTAGTTCGGAGAATAGTTCCATGGCCATAATATTTAGCAAATGAACAGGTAATTTCGGCACAGCAATTTCTTAGTGCCTCATCTTTGTTCTTGATTTAATTTCTCCCAGCTGTTGAATTTTGGTTGCATAAAGCTCAGCCTCTGATGTTTGAAACTAGTATCAATACAGCATGGCTGTAATTAACAAATAATGCTTAATTGGACGGTATTTTAGCAACTAACTCAACCACAAAGATCCACTGAAAAGAACAAAATTGATAGACTGCTAAAATAGTTTCCCCCCCTTTCTGTAATGACATAATTACATTCAACTAAAATTAAGAAGGAAGCAGGTAGGTTTTTTGGATCACTTTTGAGAGATTTTGTCGTCTAAGTTTATAAAAAATATGGAATCGATTCTTAACAAATTTTCCAATGTATATAGATTTGCATAGCATGTCTAATAACAGAAACACAGGATTCAATCAGTATGAATCATTATAAGATCGAATACATTTACTTTAGCAACTTTTACGACAAATCAACATCATAGAAGCAAGGGAGGAAACTTTTCTGTAGCTTACTTTTTGTTTCTTTTTGAACTCTTCCCACGTAACTGTATGAGAAGTTTTAAGACTGGCCAAACGAGCAGCATGCCACTCTGGTGAATGAAAAGAACCATCCACCTGCGATTCTCCTCATCAGAAATGTTCCAGAAAGCGAATATTATTAAGAATACAACTAGCGTTTCCAATAAAATTCTACAATCTCACAGCAAAAAATAAAATAACATAAAATAAAAGAAAGCAACTTTTTCATCAAAAATCGATTTGCAGAATGTTCTTAAGTACTTCATCCAATTACTCAAAGTTAGCAAACGTAATAGCTATCAAGCAAAAAAAGAACTTAAACTGGTATAGACCAAAAACAAATTTGTAAGAATTTGAATGATTGCATACTTGAAAGAAGCATAACATTTATCACATTGATTAGCAGGAAATAGGAAAAAAAAATAGTGATGAATCCAAAACCATAAGCTCCCTCATAGAACGACTCATCATCAAATCAATATTACACTGAACTAAAACAAATAACATACTCTTATTAGCAAAGCTCTATGTCATCACGCCCAACAAATTTGAGCTCGATATTTGAACAATTAGTAAGAGTATAATATTAATGCTTCGCTAAATCACTTCTAAGTTCCAACTACCATCACTGAATAAACTACATAGATTTAACCTAACAATTTGACACAAGATAAGTCAAAAAAGATTTTAGAAGACCCCAAAAGTAAATTTCCAAACATTGGAAGCACCAACCAAGAAACACATCCATCAATATAAATGAAATGGAAATAAATCAATAAATACAAAGCACCCAGACGAAAAAACAAGTGCAGGTAACTATCATAAATCGAATATTTATATATAGAATTGTTTGAACATGGAAGGGTACAAACCATGCCATCCTCGATCTCTTCAGGGCCAGCAGAGGAAGAGCCAAGCCTGGCTCTTTGCATAGCCTTGTAGGCTTGGTTTTTCCCCATTTTCAGAAATACCCAGATTCAAAAATCCCCAGAAAAATCGAAATTAAAAAAAAAAAAAGAAAAAGGAAAGAGAGAAATTGTTTTCTGGTATTTAAGATATTAAGGGTAAAAACCCCATATTGAAGTAAGAAAGAATATAGGGAATTGTATTCAGCGCAGAGAGAGGTTTGGGTGAAAGAGGGAGAGGAATCTCAAGTTTTTCTTTCTTTGTTTTTTTTCGTTCCGGAGCTAAATAGTTATGAGGTAAAATTCAGTATTTTATCTGAAAATAACACAATAAAATGAAAGAAAATAATAAAAACCATAATCATATGACGAGCTTTACAAAACCTCATCCCCCATTGGTACAAATCTATAAGAAAATAATACATACTAAAATGAAAATTGATTTTTTTTTTTTTTTACTTTCATGTTATATATTTCATTATTAATATATGTTTTTAAGAACTATTTTTATATATAAGCAAGTGTTGGTTACAATTGTACTACACATTGTATTCTCACAAATAAATATAATCGATATAATTGAAAGTGACAATTATAAAATTCTAATAATTTAATTTAATTAAAAAAAAAACATCCTAACATGCTGGGAGGGCTATAAACCTTTAATAATTTAATTTAATGTAAAATTTTAAAAAATAACAGTAATTTAATTTAGTTTAAAATTAAAAAAAATAAGTAACCTAATTAAAACTTAACAGACAAAAATTGAAGTTTTGACACTTGTGGTTGTCGACTTTCACTTAAAAACTTTAGCATAACCTTGTTTATAAATAAACAATCAAATTAGTTAGTTCTTTTTACATTAAACTAAAACAAATCGTGTTCTACCTTCTATCCTAAATTTTACATACATAAGTATCTTCAAATTACAATTATCAATCGTACCATAATAACTTTCAACTTATTGAAAAAGGAGATGTTGGTTGAATTGCAATAACAATGGAATATTCTCTTATGGCTCTGCTTCGTGGTTATATGAATATAAGTTCACATGATGAGAGAATCGTTCCTCAATTAACAAACTTCAGTTTCTACCATATAAGTCAAATTGTCAGAGTTACTTACATTCTATTATTCTTATCCGCTCTAATTAAATGATAGAGACCAAAGACTCAAACATTTCATCTCCCATGCGCTGAAGCGATAATAACACTAGAAGATGTAATATTGTTGATGGGGCTTCTAGTGGATGAGTGTCTTGTAATGGGAAGTTTTGAGCACAATTCAAGGCATATCCTTTACGAAGCTTTTAGAGCGATATCAACCTTTTATCTTATTTCAACGGGCTTTTGATGAAGTTAGATTGGTTGAAAAGGTAATTCGAGTAGATATTAGAGAATCCAACCTTTATTGATATTGATTGTCATGCTTAAGCATACATTTTTTGCTTGGTCGACGCTGTGTTGATACCGATGCCAAAAAAGTGTAGCAACTTAATTCATATAATATAGTTGGGACTTTGTCCTTTTGGCTTGCCTATATAGAGCATTGTGCAAGGGGTGTAGACTAAGGAACGAGGAAGTGAATGGTTGCCTTGCGATTTAAATGTTGTAGGGGTGGTATCTACTTCCATTCATTGTAATAACCTCTAAACCTCTCACTTTCACTCTTGCTAGAAGATAAAAGTAGAACTCTTAATCATAAAATCTATTACTTTCTAAATGTTTTATACCTATGACATTTTGTAATTTATTAGTTTGCTTGAGCATTGTGATCATACAACATAATGAAAGAGTGATTTGGTATTGATATGAGGAATAATTGTTAGAGAATTGAATACCTCGATAAACTATGTCTATGTTGTTGATTTCTTTTAATTTAATTAATATAATCTCATAACTAGGAATAGCAATGGGTCGAATATCTTCATTTTTTAAATTATTTGAACCTACAAATTTGCTTAAAAATCCAAATTTGTTTATTATCCAAGTTATTTGAGTATTACTATCAAAATCTAGTTAAATACTATTATCTTTAAGCTATCTAAATTCTAAAAAAAAAAAAAACTAATTTCAAACTTTTGGATAATTTTTTGGACATTCAAATTCGCAAAAATCTAAATTTGAATAATTTTTTGATTATTCAAATCTACTAAAATTCTTTTATATATATATATAAAATCAAAATTATAAGCATTTTATAACTAGTGGATTCAGATATTGAATCCAAATCCCTATTCGTTGTTTGAATAAGCAATGCAAACTACATTGGATATCCGATGTATTTATTTGCATTAGCTTTGAATTCAAAGTAGATGGTAATTTTAAAATCTGAATATGAATATTATCCGAATCTACAATATCCAAAGCCGCAAAAAATGGATCAAATATCCGTGGATATTTGAATATGCAATTCAAATTTCCATCCCCACTTATAATGTAATTTAAATTCAATGTTCCTTTATATCTACAATTTATGCAGATGTCAAACTAATAAGAAGAAATTGAAGCCATGCTACTGTTAAAGGCATAATCTTGACTTTGTCTGAATCGAGGAGAGAATTCATGGTGTACAGTGATGCTTTGTTGAATGAATTGGGTTGTGTGTTAATGCAATATGGTAAGATGATTGCGTATGTGTCTCGACAATTAAAACCGCATGAATGCAATTACCTGATGCATGATTTAGAGTTGGCTGCTATTGTATTTGTTTTAAAAATTTGGAGACACTACATGTATAGAGAAAAATGTCATATCTAAACTGATCACAAAAGTCTTAAATACCTCCTATTAGGGGTGAGTATTCAATCGAGTCGAGTTGAATCGAGTCAAAAAATTTTGAATTAGTCGAGTTGACAAATCCTATTTTAGCAACCGAACTCAAATTGATTTTTTTCGAATCGAGTTGAGTCAAGTTAACAAATCTTATTCTTTATACTCAATGTTGTATTTACATAGGCCGATTATTTAACTAGTAAACAAAATACAAGCTTTTAGATTAATTTTGAGTAAAGAAAAAAGGGAAAGTGGGGAGATTCAGGAAGGAATGTAAGACTAATGGGTAACATTTATCAAAATAAAGTAGTTTTACCTTTTAACTTATTAGTTTTGACTTTTAACTTTAGAAAAGGTAAACATTTATCAAAACGACGTAGTTTTGCTTTTTCTTATTTAGATTTTTGGATAACTCGAATTAATGGTGACCATTCAATCGAATCGATTGAAATTGTTCGATTTAAATTAGAAAAATTAATAATGTTAAATTAAAATCTTGTTACAATATAACTATTTCCATGTTAGAGTACATAAATTTGAAACCATATATATTTGATAACTTTTTAAAAGCAAAATAATAAAAAAATAAGATATTTTAGTATTATAAACTTGAATCATTAATCACTTATTTAGATTCCAAAATTATTATTTTATAAAATTTTTAAAATTTAACTTTTTTATATTTTTTTAGATTTTTTTAAAATTTTAAAATTTTTTTAAAAATAAAAAATTTAGAATTTTTATAAATATTTATAATTTTGAAAATTATTTTGATTATTTTGTAATTTTTGTTAAGAGAGAGACAAATTTGTTCATTTTTAAACTTGATAGGGACCAAAAGGGTATTTATACTAATCTGTCATTTGAATTATTCGAGTTATTCGAATTGGAAAAATTCAACTCGACTCGAACTCGAAATCCAAAATTTCTTATTCAAGTTGACTTGAATAATTTGAATAACTCGATTCGATTAATTCAAAATTGTCTGAGAAAAATGAGTTAGTTTAGCAAGGCATCGTTAAAAATTTCAGCGTAGATGAAAATGATTTCCTTAGATTTTGTAAACAAATCTGGGTTCCCAATGTTGTTAAATTGAAAGAAGTGATTTTAGACAAGGCTCACGATAACCCTTTTGCTATGCATCCTGGTGGTGCAAAAAATGCATTATGATTTACGAGAATCGTATTGGTGGCTCAGAATGAAAAAGTAGATTTTCGAATATGTTACTAAATATCTAACCTGTCATCAGGTAAAAGCCGAAGACCAAGTTCTTTTTAGGTTGTTACAGCCTATTTCTATTCCAGAATGGAAATGGAAATGAATTACAATGGAGTTTGTGGTGGTCTACAGGTTTCGCCGAACAAAAGAAATCTCATTTTTGGGTAATAGTTGATCGACGAACGAAGTCTGCTCATTTTCTAGCAGTAAAAACTAATCGACCACTTCAAAAGCCAGCTGAAGTTTATATTCATGAGATAGTTAGATTTCATGGTGTACTTGTGTCTATTATTTCCAGCTGAGATACTTGTTTTACCTTAAGATTTTGGAAACAATTGCATGAATATTTATTTGTGAGAGATTAAATTTCAACACAACATTCCATCCTTAGTTTGATGGCTGATCAGAATGTGTCATTCAGATATTGGAAGATATGTTACGAGCCTGTGTTATTGAATTTGAATCTGGTTGGAAACGTTATTTACCATTAGTTAAATTTATGTATAATAATAGTTTCCAGTTGAGCATTCAAATGACTCCGTATAAAGCTTTATATGGTCGTAGGTGTAGAACGCTTATCTATTGGTCAAAGTTGAACGAAAGAAGAATCATCGGGCCGGAATTGATTTAGGAAGCTGAAAATATAGTGAAGTTGATTAGGGATATATTAAAAGCAATGTCTGATAGGCAAAAGTCGTATGCTGATTTGAAATGATGAGATATCGAGTATTTAGTGGGTGATAAAGTATTCTTCAAAGTTTCTTTGTGGAAAAAGGTTCCTAGCATTGCTCGTAAAGGAAAATTGAGTCTTAGGTATACCAGGTTGTATGAAATCAACGAGAGAGATGAATCTGTTGCATATCGCCTAGCCTTACCATCGGAATTGCAAAAGATTCATGACATATTCCATGTATCCATGCTCAGACAATATCATTCTGATCCATCTCATGTTATTCCAATAAAAGAAATTGAAATTTAGCCTGATTTGTCTTATGAAGAAGAACCGATTGAACTCTTAGCTCGTGAAGTAAAAGAGCTAAGGAATAAACACGTGCCACTCGTGAAAGTTTTGTGGCTCAGTCATAGCATAGAAGAAACGACCTGAGAACCGAAAGAGACAATGAGATCCCAGTATCCCCACCTCTTTCTAGGTAAATTTCGAGGACAAAATTTTTTAAGGGGGAGAATTGTAACAACCCAGTTTCAGTGGTGTTGAAAAAGGAGATTTCGGGACCCATTTTCGTAAACTGAGCTTGTAAATATTTAATAAATTTATAGAGTTATTATATTGGTGAATTGAATTTTGGATAATAAATTTAATCGAAATTGTGTTTATTTAGGGTTTAAGGACTAAATTGTAAAGTTCAATCCCTATAGTTTTTTAATTAAAAAATGTCTTGAGGACTTAAATTGCAATTAACAAAAGGACTAAAATAGTAAATAGACTGATTTTAAAGCATGATAGTGGACGGTGACATTATATGTTAATTTACTTAATTAATTAAAATTTGTTTAGTTAAAGATAAGATTAATTAAGTTAATTAATGGATTAAATTAAGTATAAAAGAGATTTTAAGTGAGAGGAAAGAGAAGAATGGTCTTTATCTTCATTTTCCACATCGATTTAAACACTAAAAGAAAAATGAGCGAGCTTTTAAGGGTTTCAACCTTTTAACAACAATTTGGTCAGTGTAATTAAGTCTTTTTATTGTAAGTTTTATCTTTTTGAGGTTATGGGAGCTTGAACTAGCTAGCCCATGTACCAATTTATAAAACTATTAAAGTTTTAGGAAGCATCCATTGTTGATTTCTTAAAGTTTTAGGTGTTAAATTGATAGATTTTAAGCTTAGATGTGAAAAAAGACTAAATTGCAAAGCTAAATTGATAGTTTTGTACATTAGGAACTAAAATGAATAAAATTTAAAATTGAATTTAGAAATTAGAAATAAGAGGTCCCGAATGGGTAATAGTGAAATCGAATTTCAATTTGGAGCTTTAAATTGAGAGTTATGTTAATCCTGGTTTAAGACACTAAATTAAATAAATTGTAAAATTTGTATAAATTGAAAATTGGTAAATTATTGATAGTGCTATATGTTTTATGTCAATCCATAACTAACACCAGTCCAGATTCGTCTAGAGGGAAAGGAAAATCCAAAGCAGTCAATGAGTGCTCGAAATTTCGGTTTGTAATTCTATGATTCAAGAATCATTTAATTTCTATATGTTCATGTTGTTTTGCATTATATGGAGTTTAAGGTGATTTTTAGATTATTATTAAGCTGAATTAACATGACTTAGATTGATTATGAAGTTAATGACTAAATTGAATATACTAGAAATTCCTTGATTTGATTGATAATTGACAATTGCAATGAAATTGAATTGAAACATGTTGTATTATATATTGAATTGATGAATTGGTGGTTAGTCAGAATTGTTAAAGAATGATTTGAACTATATAAAGTGAATCTACAGTTGAATACCCTATTATTTGTTCGGACCGAGTTGGGTATAGTTGGCATGCCATAGAGTTAGATTATTGATAAAATAACATTGTTATCGGGTGATTCGGGGTGATAGATTGTTTAATAGAGTTATCATTGCCAGGCAATCCGAGGTGACAAAGTGTTTAATGAGAAAACTATCGCTGATGAGCAATCCAGGGTGGTAGCACATACTTGTGTAGCGTCATTGTTACTGGAAAACCCGAAGTGCTAGATTTGTGTATCCATTTATATTTTGTGTTGGTTAATAGGGTTATAAATGAATGAATGTAACAACCCGATAATTACAGGTATCAGAAAGTGTATTTTCGGCTCTCCGTTTTCGTAAAATGGATTCGTAAATATTTATTGGTTAAAAATATTTACGAAGTTAGTTGTGTGATTAATTAGGTTTTGGGTAGGTGAATTAGCTTGAATTATTGGTAACTAGGTGTAAGGACTAAATTGCATAATTGGTAAATGTATCACCCCCTACCCGTATTCTGAGCCTAGAATAGGGTACGAGGCATTACCGAACTTAATATAATCAATCATGTAAAAAATCAGCCATAAAATTTCTTCTAAATTTAAAACTTTCATACATATGTTTAACGTCCCTTATATGGGCCTACGGGGCCCAAAACATACATTTAGGGCGGTTCGGGACCAAACCGTAAACATATGAAACTTTTGCAACACTTAGAAAATTTTCACACTTTGGAGAGTCACACGCCCGTGTTTTCAACCCGTGTAACTCTCTATTTATAACTTCATCACCCTTGATAATCATTACACTTCATATAAATAACAAGAAACGTGTATGGGCTCAATTCTCAATAAATTTCTCATATATATACACAATTTCACGTTATGTAATCATACAACATATATCAGCCATATCTCTATAATCTAAATATGTTTTCATAACAACTTATCTTGATTTCATACTATTTCATATTTAAGTTTAAATAACCAAAGTATTTGAAATATCATCTTTATGCAAATAGTACACATGAGGTATATAATTCCATAATTATGAATAAACACATTTATCAAACATTTTCCATATTCATATATCAATCTCTCATGTCTCCATATATCAATAATCATCATTTTCATGAATTCGAGTTCAATTTCATAATTATTTATCTCGTGTTCAATTTATTCCATATCGAAACTTATTCATTAAAACATTTGAATTATCAATACATATGGACAGTACATTCAAGATGAACAATTATATAATCACAAAGGAATTCATTTATCAACCAAGTTCTATACTCATATCTTATCAACTCATACTTCCTTGTATCACATAATTCCATGTAACACTTACCAAACTTTGTCAAATTAGTGAACGTCTTACGGAATTGAGTACTTCGTTTTCTCGATGCCATAGTTCAACTATGGTCTTACACATCTTCACATAATGATGCCATAGCCCAGCTATGGTCTTACACATATTCATATATCGATGTCATAGCCCAACTATGGTCTTACACGAATCACATATCTCACTGACGCCATATCCCAGATATGGTCTTATACAGTAGCATGTATCACACCGATGCCATATCCCAGATATGGTCTTATACGGAAATCACTTGTCACTTGTAGTCGAATCTACCACTATTCACTGGATCGGTAGCCGGAGCTACCATTTTCATCGATCGTAGGCGAGCTACCACTTTTCATCGATCGGTAGCAAAAGCTACCACTTTTCATCGATCGGTGGCCGAGCTACCACTTTTCATTGATCGGTGCAGCGAAGCTACCACTTTTCATCGATCGGTGGCGAAGCTACCACTTTTCACTTGTCATTTGTCCTTGATCAGATAAGTGTAGCCGAAGCTATCACTTATCACTTTCATTTGTCCTTGATCAGATAAGTGTAGCCGAAGCTATCACTTATCACTTGTTGCCATGGTCCAACCATGGTCTTTTCCTTCAATTCATCTTGTCACTGAACTGAAATACTCAATTTAATCATTTATTCAATTTGCATGCTTTTACATTATTCACGATTTTATCATCAATACATATAAAATAACACATCATGAAATTCATAAAATTAACAAATAATCACTAAAATTTAGCCATATAAACTCACAAGTTCAATTTTTGTATTATAACAATAATTATAATTTCATAATAAATATTCCAAATAAAACATTATATCATTTCTAATCCAACACTTATCGATTATAATCGGACATGTGATCAATTTATACACGAGTCATTCATATATTTTTGTATATTTTCCTCCTCCTCCTCTCCATCCACATCCTTAGTATAAACAACATACTTGTAGGTAACATTATCCATAATTTTTACTATCTACTTAGGTGAATATTCAAGCTGTTCATCTGTGTTATAGTAACTAAATTATTTATATCTGAAGCTACGGAACTCCAAATTCAGATCCGCTAATTTTCCCTGAAACTAGACTCACATATCTTATTACCATAAAAATTTCATAATTTTTTGCTGGGCCAATTAATACAGTTTATTCATTGAAATCTCCCCTGTTCTGCTATCTGACAGTTATGACCCTTCTTCACTAAAAATTAATTATCTCCTCGTACAGAATTTGAATGATGTTTCCGTTTGATTCTCTTGAAAATAGACTAATTCAGGATTCCAAAAATATAAGTATAAGACCATAATTATTTTTATCCAATTTTTTATGATTTTACAAAGTTAGAACAGGGGAACCCGAAATCATTCTGATCTTGTCTCACAAAAGTTATTGTATCTCATGATTTACAATTTTATTGCTTACATAATTTATTTTATAAGAAACTAGACTAAATAAGCTTTAATTTCATATTTTATTCATCCTCTAATTCCATTTATACAATTTTTAGTGATTTTTCAAAGTTAGACTACTGCTGCTGTCTAAAACAGTTTTAGTGTAAAATGTTGATTTCCATTTTGCCCCAAATATCACAATTCATACAATTCAGTCCTTGCTCAATTAACCCCTCAATTAAGATAATTTTCTCAATTAATAATTTTTCTAGACATTATAAGTTATTTCATAACTATTGAAATTCAGAATTTCCACATAAAACTCTAAATTCAAACTCTTTTACAATTAGGTCCCAAACATTCACTTTCTATTCAATTCTTTCAATAAAATCAGAATATAAACAATTTAAAGCTCTAATTCCATGCCAAATCATCATATATTTCCAAAACTCATCCATAACAACTTCAAAAATTAGCCATGGAATCAAAAACTAATGAAATAATAAGTTGGACCCAATTGTAAAAGTCCAAAAACATAAAAATTTCAAGGAGAAAGCAAGAATTAAACTTACATGAAGCTATAGTATGAAAACCAGCTTGAACCCTCCTCCATGGTTGTTTTTCAGCTGATCAATATTAAGAGAAATGAAGAGAATTCTAGATATTCCAATTTAGTCCCATTTTTATTTAGCCAATTTTGGCAATTTTCCAATTTTGCCCTTATTTCACCAATTTCCTGATTTTTCTCAGTTATTGCCGCCCAAAATATCTCCTTTGGGCTTATTTGCACTTTAGTTCCTTCCTCATTTGACAATTGAGCTATTTAATCATTTTAGCAACTTTTACACCTTTTTCAATTTAGTTCTTTTTATTTAATTAACCACCCAAACGTCAAAATTTTCTGACTAAATTTTATTATTACCTCACCAACACTCCATAAATATTTCTAAAAATATTTATGGCTCGGTTTATGAAGTCGAGGTCTCGATACCTCATTCTCGACCCATTTTAGCTAATTAATTCTTTTAAATCACCAAATTCACTAATTCAAAAATGCTTTTATATTCATATTTGACTCATAGGTATTAATTTATTAAATTTTCAACTCACCCGTCGGATTTAGTGATCTCAAATCTCTATTCCCGATACCACTGAAAATTAGGCTGTTACAGTAAAAGTTTAATTATAGACTAAAGAGAAAGTGAATGACTAAATAAGTAATTAAGCCAATTTTTGACAAATGTATGGTAATAGAAAATTACCTTTGTAATAATATTATACATATATTATAATAATTATATACATTTACTTATTATTTAAGAAATTATTATTATATTATTATATTATTATATTATATTATTATAACTAAAATGAATAAATAAAGAAACAAAAAGAATAAAAGAATAGAATAGAAAACGAAACAGAGAAAGGGAAATGAGAAAGAAAAAGAAAAAGAAAAATTACAGTTATAAGGTTCAAACTCAAATTGGTAAGTCAATTTAATCCCTTTTCTTGTAAATTTTATGTTTTTAGAATCCTAAAATAAAATACTATTTAATTTATATTGAAATTTTAGAAATTTTTAGATGATATTCATGTTGAATAATTTAAGTGTTTGGGATTAAATTGATGAAGTTTTAAGTTAGAAATGAAAAAGAGATTGAATTGTAGGATAAATTGTAAGTTGTGAGTAATAGGGACTAAATTGAGAAATTTCAAAATTTAGGGTTTTATGGTGAAATTGGAGAGTTAGGTTTAGTTTTAAGTAGAAATTGAATGAAAATATGGAATAAATTGAGAAGAAAATAAAGTTAGTTTTGGTTAGGAACTAAATTAGAATTTAGGCAAAAGTTGAATATAAATTGAAATATTCAATGTGAAATTGTGTTGTATTTATGATTTTCAATTGTTTCAATTTCCGTAGCTAACGTTGTACCGTAAACTTCGGCTACGAGAGGAAAATAAAAAGTTAACGAGGAATAGCTCGAAAATTATGGTTTGTATTTCTATAATCCAAATTTAATTATTAAAAATTATTGTACTTTGATTTCTTGTATATGTTAAGTATGGAAGGTAAGAATTGTTATGTTTTATAATTGAGATGGATTGATTTGGTGTGTGATGAAATTGATATGAATATGTGATTATTGTGGAAATTGAACATTGGATATTTGTTATACTGGAAAAGTGAATTGAAACCCTATTAACTATATCAGGCTGAGTCGGATATAGTTGGCATGCCATAGGATTGGAAGAGTTCAAGGATACTTCAACTTCAAGCTGATGAGACATTGGGTGTCACATTATTACTTCAGATAATTTTGATGAGGTACTGGGTACCAATTTACTTCGGCATGGCCGATGAGACACTGGGTGTCAATCTATTACCTCGATTTATCCGATGAGGCACTGGGTGCCAAACTGGTGTGTTCTAGTTGGATCCGTGTATCCATCAGAGTCTGAGTCATGTTAATAGGGTAATTGAATAAAACAGAGTTATGATTGACTTTGAATGATGAATTGAAATATAGATCGAGACATATGAATTGTGTTCATATTGTGAGAAGCTATCTAGGATAGCAATTTGGAAAGAATTGAATGAGTTATAAATGCTTTATCTATGAAATGATTAATTATATGATTATGCATATTGTATGTTATAATGTAAATGATTTAATAGTTACCTTAAAGCATTCGGATTATAGAAATGCCACTGAGTTCATACTCAGCGTACAGTTTGTTTTCCGTGCGCAGGTTAGTGTTAAAGTTGAACATCGATTCGACATCCACAACAATCCCGATCTCATAACGTGGTGATGTATATTTCTTTTTGGTAATGGCATGTACTTAGGATGTCTTAAGTTGTCATTTTGGAAAGTGAATGTATATGATATTATAAGATGATATTGGTTACTCATGTATATGAATATGTATGTTATTTTGAGGCTAAACTATGGCATGCTTAAGTTAGTAAATTAATGATCATAATATAGATTATTTTGAATTAAAATTGGTATAAACTTAGAATTGGTTTGTATGGTGTTAAATGGATTGTTTTGATAATATATGTAAAGTATCTATGAATGTATATTGGTTAGGTCATTAGGTTGATTGTTTGGACATGTTTTAGGCGTATTTAATTATGTTTTGGATTGGTTGAACGATTGGTTTTTGAATTGCTTGTTGTTCAAGATTGCAGGGTTGGTAAACTTGATGTATAAGGTTCATTTTAAGTCCACACAGCCAGGCACATGGGCGTGTGACTGGACCGTGTGAGACACACGGCTATCATATGGGCGTGTGGTTCAGCCGTGTGTCCCCTGCAACTTAAAAATTTCAAAATAGAATGCTCAGGTAATTTCACACGGGCAGAGACACGGGCGTGTGTCTTAGTCGTATGAGGCACACGACCTAGTACACGAGCGTGTGGCTGGCCGTGTGACTTAAGTCAATAAGTTACACGAGGTTGGACACGGCCTGAGGCACGGGCATGTCTAATGGCCAAACGGGCGTGTCCCTTGACCACACGGGCGAGTGACCCCTGCACCTAGGAAAAATTTTAAAATTTCACGAAAAATTTCTAGAGTACCCGAATTGGTCCCGATTTGTTTCTAACATATATTTTGGGCCTCGAAGGTTCAAAAGAGGGACAATATGATTAAATTATGATGTGTATGTTAATTGATTATGCAATTGTTCGTATTTGATCTAAAAAGTCAGGTAATGCTCCATAACCCTATTCTGACGACGGATAAGGGTTAGGGGGTGTTACAATGAATTACTTTGATGATGTTAAGAATGATATGTAATATGAATGGTAAATGCAAAATGAATTGAAAACGAGCTCTAAAAGGGCTAAATGTGAATGAGGAAGTCCTTAGACTCAGAATTAGCTAAAAGCCATGTATAAATTTGATCACATGTAGACATTGATTTTATGTTATTATTTGTATGTTGTTTAATGAGAAATGGTAACCTTATTAGTATAAATGGTAATGCCTAGATGTATAAGTAATGAATTAATCGTGTAATGAACTTAAACATGTTAAGTAGAAATGGTAGTATGGTATGAATAGTTTTTATGATTGGTACAAACTGATTTGAGATTAAGTTAACTATTGATTGTATACATATGCATAAACTTATTATAATTGTTTGAATCATAGATTTACCATTGAATGTTTTCGTTAGCGTTTGTTTTTTTTTTTGTGCAGGTTAGCTTTGATTTGAGATAATGAGCATCAAATTCAACATCCAGTCAGCAATGTCGGACTCAATGATGTTTTTGTAATTATTTCACTAGTAATTTGCTATGTACCTAAGTTGAGTCAAGTTTGTTTTGCATTTAAATTCATGTATCTTTTGAAGTTGGCATGTTAAGGTGTGAATTTGGCCATTAGGTGTGAATTTTGTGTGATAATTGCTTGAAAATTTTAGGTATATGCAAGTTGGAATTGCAGACAAAATATGTAATGTTGCGACGTCAAACGTACGACGTTGCAACAAGAAATGACTTATAATGCCATCGCGAGATGATGAATCCTATCATTCCGACGAGATTAAAACAAAATGTCACGTCGCGACAAGGAACTCCTTCACGTTGGGACGATAATCCTGTACTTTGAATTTTATGCAAGTTAGTCATGATTTGATCTCGAGTTAGTTTTGGTGCTTTCATAAGCTCGTATAAAACCCAAGAATGATTATTATCACATTATTTGCTTATAATACTAAAAAATTGAATGCCTAATGGTATGAATTGTAATTATTTTGATCATAGTTTCTCTGGAAACGAATGTGGCACCTTATAGCTCGAACCTGGCAATTTGGTCGAGAACGGAGTGTTACATTTAATGATATTAGAGTTATAGGTTTAGTCAATTCTCGAACTAAATCAATGTAACAGCTCGTTTTTCAGTGGTGTCGAAAATAGTGGTTTCTGGGCCACCAAATCCGACGTGTAAGTTCGTAAATATTATTATTTAATATTTACGAGTCAAATTTAATTTTTAAAAGGGTTTTTGATTTGATAATTTATATTATATAAGTGATTTATTAAGTTTAAGTGGTTTTAGAAAATAAGGTATCGGGACCTTATTTTTATAAACTGAGCCGTCAATATTTTTATAAATATTTACATGATTATTTACGGAGTGTCATTAAGGTGGTATTAAAGTTTCGTTAAGAAATTTTAATGTTTCGATAGTTAATTAATTAAAAAAGATGCATTCTTAAGACTCCGTTTTCATAAATCGGACTCGTAAATATTTTTAATAAATATTTATGAAGCTAGCTGTGTAGTTAATTAGGTTTCAATTAAGTGAATTTGTTTGAATTAAAAGTAATTAGATATAAGGACTAAATTGTATATAGGGTAAAAGTTAAATTATAGATTAAAGAAAAATTAAAGGGACCAAAGAAGCAATTATGCCATTGCTTAAAATTGAGGTGGTATAAGATAGATATTTATAAGTTTATTATATATATTATTATATTTATATTCTTAATGTTTAAGTAAATATATATTATATATATTATATTATATAATAATAAAACAAAGAAATAAAAGAAAAGGAAAGAAAGAAAGAAATAGAGAAGGTTAAACGAAATAGAAAGAAAAAGAAAAAGGAGAAAGAAAGAAGCCACGGCCAAGGGTTTCAAAGTTTTAAAGTTCAATTGGTTAGTCAATTTAGTCCCCCTTTTCTTGTAATTTTTATATTTTTGAAATCTCGATATTAAATACTACCCGACTTATGTCAAAATTTTAGAAATTATTGAGTTTTTAAATGTTGTTTATGTTGAACAATTTTAGTATCAGAGACTAAATTGATAGACTTTCAAGTTAGAAATGAAAAATGATTGAATTTAGAATAAATTGTAAATTTGAGTAATAGGGACTAAATTGTGAAAAATTCAAAATTTAGGGATTTAAGTGAAATTAAGGAATTAAATTTATTCTAAAGTGGAATTTGTATGAAAATATAAGATTAATTGTGAAGAAATAAAATAAGTCTTGATTTAGGGACTAAATTAGAATTTAGGTAAATATTGAGTAAAAATTGAAATTTTCAATATGAAATGTTTGAAATTTCTGTCTATTTGATCTGCAAACTCCAGTAATGCCCCGTAACCTGGTTTTGGCGAGGGATACGAGTTGGGGGTGTTACGTTCATTGGTATCAGAGCTTTGCAGGTTTAGCCGATTCTCAGACTAAATCGAGCTCAAAATTGAGTCTAGAGGTACATGCCGTAATTGAGTCGAATTGAGTCAGAATTTGGATGCTGATATATTTATTTTTGTTTTATAATTGAAAATGTCGAATGGTTATAATGATTATGTTGATGATAAATGTTATGTTATACGTGTGTATATATGAGAGTCAAATTTTGAGGCTTTACGACTTTCATCCCCTCACCTGTGTAGTATTATACAATGGAATTTACAAGATTTATATTCATTAAGGTTACAAGTATGAAACTGAAGAGTTCGATAGCTGAATGAATAATAACACGGCTAGAGCTGAGGATGGGTTAACCGAAATTTCTTTTGAAATGATTTCTTTAGTGATTGAGATAATGTGGAATCATTGATGACTATAGTAGTCAGATAGTTTTGAAATTGCAAAGATATCTGAATGCAGCTGTTATAGTCAAGTATCTTATAGTGACCTCTTCTGGGTATTCTATGTGTTCATTTATTCTTAGAGGTATATGTAATAATTCATCTTCAGATGTGATTCTTATCATAAAATAACGTTATCTAATCATAATGTTAGACGAAATTATTGTTAGTTTGGTTGATTCATAATCGGCATTGGTCTATCTTTCTTTGGTTTTCTAATCCATTATGTTCGATAGAAGACTTGATGATAAGACTCATATGATGCTATTTTCTATTTCTACTGGTTGATGCTCTGAATTACATGTAAGCAATTTACATTATCTCTATCACAACTGTTTCTTGTATGTATGAGCGATATTCTTCTTCTGGACTTTCTCTGGAATATCATCGATGTCTTTATCATTCAATGTGGTTTTTATTCTTGGAAATTCAGTATAGCTTCACATCTTGGATTTCATTATCTCGGTTTTCTTATCATTCTTATTGTTTAATTTATCAAACATGGTTCATCTGTAGAAGGTATTCATTGGCTGAAGGGAATTATATTTATTACTATTATAAATCCTGGTTCGATCATGGGAGCTCGGTGATATGGATCTCAGGTTATAGAAGTTGTATTACTGCAATGTTTGTTATTGGGGATACTTTCAGTTTTCCTCTTCTATTTTGGAATGCACTATTAATGTTGAGGTATTGTCCTATTTATACAGTTGAAATGTCGGTCCTATTATAGCACTATGGTTTTTAATCTATCTGATGGTTATGGCTTCGGTATAGTTCAAAGCTTCGATGATTATAATTGAAACAACTTTATTATATATAATCCCTTTCTTGCTTTCATGAAAGGGTTGACATCGGCAAAAGAGTAGACGGTGGAAGATTGATATATTGGTTTTCATTCCTCAGGTAATCTTGATAAAAGTCAACAAGTTAAAACGGGATGTTATGTTTCGTTTAAGTTAATGTAGTTTTTAAGGATCATTGATTAGTTTCTGAGAGAATTGTGATAGATTGTATGTTTGGGTTGTTTTGACAATAAGAAGAAGGGATTATTCTGAAATGTTATTATCTAATAGATAAAATTGAATCAGTTGTTTTAATCAAAGTGGGTTATTCATTGAAAATTTAATTGAGTTATACACATTTGAGTCTATCCTCAGGTCCGGGAATAAATTTTGTGCATTCATGGGTAAATAGACGGACAGTCAGAATGAAAAATTCAGATTCTAGAAGACTTGATATAGAAATATATCTATCAGGTCAGTTCTTATCGAGAAATGTTATTATGGGTTAAAGTCGCCTCGATTGTTGAAATTATCGCACTTGTGTAAAATTATATTGCTTGACGTTTTCCTGGAAAAAAAGGGGAACAAATATCAGTTGAAAGTTACAGATGCAACCATGTCAGAAACATCAGTCAGGGTTTGATAATCTAAGTTTCTCGGTTATATTTCGGCAGACGATTACTGAGAATTTCTCGGTAGTTATACTACTAGTGATAAAGTGATGACAGGAGAACATCAGAGCTACTCAGTTAAGTTTAAGTATAGTATCAAGTTCTAAAATGAGTTATGATATGAGTTTGGAAATAATATGAGTTATGATTGATTTTTATGGACTTCGGTTAAAAAGGTGGAAGAAAGACTTGACTTAATAGCTTGTACCAGGTAAGAAATTTCGAGGACGAAAATTTTGTATGGGGGAAGAGTTATAACAACCCGTTTTTCAATGGTGTCGAAAACAGTGGTTTCGGGGCCACCAAATTCGACGAGTAAGTTTGTAAATGTTATTATTTAATGTTTACGAATCAAATGTGATTTTTAAAAAGGTTCTTGTTTTGATAATTTATGTTATATAAGTGACTTATTATGTTTAAGTGATTTTAGAAAATAAGTTCTCGAGACCTTGTTTTTATAAACAGAGCCGTAAATATTTTTATAAATATTTATGGAGTGTCATTAAAGTGGTATTAAAGTTTCGTTAAGAAATTTTAACGTTTTGATAGTTAATTAATTAAAAAAGGACTAAATTAAAAAAAGTGAATACTCGGGACTCCATTCTAGTAAATCGGATTCGTAGTTAGGTTTCGATTAAATGAATTTGCTTGAATTAAAAGTAATTAGGTATAAAGACTAAATTGTATATAAGGTAAAAGTTGAATTATAGATTAAAGAAAAATTAAAGGGACCAAAGAAGCAATTATGCCCTTACTTAAAATTGTGGCGGCATAAGATAGATATTTGTAAGTTTATTATATATATTATTATATATATTCTTAATGTTTATGTAAATAGATATTATATATATTATATTATATAATAATAAAACAAAGAAATAAAAGAAAGGGAAAGAAAGAAAGAAACAGAGAAGGTTAAACGAAATAGAAAGAAAAAGAAAAAGGAGGAAGAAGGAAGCCACGGCCAAGGGTTTCAAAGTTTCCAAGTTCAATTCGTTAGTCAATTTAGTCCCTTTTTCTTGTAACTTTTATATTTTTGAAATCCCAGTATTAAATACTTCCCGACTTATGTCAAAATTTTAGAAATTATTGAGTTTTTAAATGTTGTTTATGTTGAATAATTTTAGTATTAGGGACTAAATTAATAGATTTTCAAGTTAGAAGTGAAAAAGGATTGAATTGTAGAATAAATTATAAAATTTGAGTAATAGGGACTAAATTGTGAAAAATTCAAAATTTAGGGATTTAAGTGAAATTAGGGATTAAATTTAGTCTAAAGTGGAATTTGTATGAAAATATAATATTAATTGTGAAGTAATAAAATTAGTCTCGGTTTAGGGATTAAATTGGAATTTAGGTAAATATTGAGTAAAAATTGAAATTTTCAATATGAAATGTTTGAAATTTCTATCTGTTTGATCTGTAAACTCTGGTAATGCTCCGTAATCTAGTTCTGGAGAGGGATACGGGTTGGGGGTGTTACAATCAATCTTGAAATTGAGGCCAAAGTCAAGTCAAGTCGAGTCTGAGTTGAGATTTGGATGCTGATTATTAATGTCTTTGTTTTAAAGGTGAAAATGTGAGGTGAATCAAGAAATGATCCTGGGAATGATGTTTATAGTAGTGATCGCACCAGAGGGAGTGAGAATAGGATTGAAGTCGATGCGCCTGAAATTGATTCAGCCAATGCTCAAAAACATAGAAATGATAGACCTTGAAGGGAAGAAATGAATGTGCTTCGTTCTATAGCGGAAGTTCTTCAACGATTAGTGGGAGCTGCTCTGTAAGTTACTCCAGTCATTGTAACTCGGCGAGCTCCGATTAAAGAGTTATGTAAGTATGGGGCGACCGAATTCAAAGGGTTGAAAGGCATTGATCCCTCCTCAATTGAAAACTTATCCTTCTATTCATCATATCCATCGGTTTATTCGACCCATCTTCCACTTTTAAATTTTTTTTAGTTATTTATTTACTATTTTGAATATTTATTCTTAGTTCTTAAATTTCTTCTTTCAGTGTTTTTGATTTTTTTCTAATTTCTAAATTTGTTTGTTTCTTTTTTATAGGCCAGATCTGAATCTTTCCTTCTTAAGTCAAACAAGTTGAATATGATCCTCCTTTCGCCTTTTTCTGCATTCAACCCTATCTTTTGGTATCATTTTCTTGGGAGTTTTAGGTGTTTTTAAAATTGATTTCCAGCAAACAACCTTAAAATAATTTTTTTACCCAAAAGGCTTTTGGGAAAAATATTTTTCAGTGGGTAAATATATTTTAAATGATCTGAATATTTACATAATTATTCTTGGCACTATTTTAGAATATTAAAAAAATATTTCTAAAAAAAAGTGATTAAAAAGTGAAAAAAATAGAAATATATGAAAAATAAAGAAAAGAATAAAAATAGAATCAGTGGGTTGAATTTTGTGCCAAAACTTTTCAGATCAGATCAGCACTATTTAAGGAGATTCTAGTTTAAATTTCTTGATTTTTGGAAATCGGGAACACTTCGAATGGAGTTTGTCAGGTTGTTCAGTAATTTTCAAGTTTTCGGGTTTTCAACGATTTTCATTGACTCTTAACCTTAGGTTTTCATTTGCTTTTGCTTTTTTATTGTTCATTTACGCATTCTAACAGTTTATTGCTTCTTGTGTTAGTAGGTGAAAGCACGTTGTACATTCCTTCCTCCGTGGAACACAATTCTTTTGTGTCTAGTTGATTTTGGACTTCTACTTCCACTAGGTTTGCTTTACTAGTTTGATTCTAATACATTCTGATTAGTTGATATAAACACTTTTAAAAGACTCACAAGATTAATTTTTACCTCATTGAGAGTTTAATTTTATTTCTAAGTGCGTAACGGTCAGGTTTTCTTATTTTTCTTTTTGAGTGTCGTGTTTTTCTTTTCAGGCTTTCACAATGACTAGTGATACTCGTAGTGGCAAAATGAGTGATAATTTGAGTGAAAAGCCACCAGGTACCATGGAGAACGTTGCTGGTTTCATGACGAAATTACAAAACAACCTTTACGAGGTCAATGATAAGTTCAAACACATGATTGACAAGATACAACGAGATCTAGATGCTTGAGATGCTAACGACAAACAACAGGGTGCTCTATTTCAAACAATTTTGGAGCACTTGAATGATCAAAATGGATGCCCGACTCATAATTTGGGCAATGATGATAGTTTTGAGGTTAAACAACCTCATTATTGTGGAAATAATGCTAGACACGCCCCTCGCGCAAATGATGAAACTTTGGTTAATAATGATCATGAGTAGTCTTCTTTGGCTAAACCAAACTTCTCTATTCCACAATTTAATGGAAAGAATGATCTTAAGGCATATTGTGAGTGGAAATAAAAAATAGAACTTATGTTCCGTTACTATAAATGCCTTAAAAAGGAAAAAATCCCATTTACGATCCTTAAAATTTTCAATTATGTGTTGAGTTGGTAGACTCAACTTGGAATTAGTCATCAAAGTAACTATGAAAAGAGAAACTGAAACATGGGATGAGTTGAAGCAAGTGACAAGAGAGCGTTTCGTTCCTTTTCATTACTACAGAGAGGTTAAAATGAAACTTCGACACCATGGCAACTGATCAGTTTATGAGTACTTCAAGAAGAGATGGCCAAACGAAAGAAGGAGAACAACTGATCTCTCACCTGTTGTGAAATGTTATAGGTGTAATTCAAAGGATCATGAGGGTTTCCGATGTTTAATTAAATATCCAACTAGAGAAGAAAATAAGTATGACTTTGTGCCTTCTTTTGACTCTTACTCTAGTGGAAAAGAGAATTGTGATTGTGAACTTTGTGAACCGGAAAAGGATGATAATGAGAATTTTTTCCTTAAAGCTATGGAGTTAGATGAGATAGATATGTCATGTTCTCATACTGAAATGTATTGTACTAAATTGAATATTCATAATACTTATGAGGGGGATATGAGAAGTGAGGAAAAATAATTTGAAAAGACTAAGGCAAAAGAGATCTTAAGTGATAAAAGTCTACTTGATGGTCCACTTTTGGTGAGTGAAAATACATATGAGGTCAATTGGATAGTTCTTAGGTGGAAAAAGAAAAAGAAAAGAAAGAAAATACCTACACAAAATTAACGAATGATTATGTTTTAACTAACCGTAACTCGAATTTGTTTAGTGATGTTTCTTTGTTATAGGATTTCAAGTATCCATTGACCGACTTCCAATTACATTACTCTACCATTGGTAGAAGATTTTACTTATGGGAGAGAGGAAAGTTGAACATTGAAAATTCTCTACAAGTGTAACAACCCAATTTTTAGTGGTGTTGGAAATAGTGACTCGAGACCACTAAAATCTGACAAGTGAGCTCGTAAATTTTATTAGTTAGTGTTTATGAGCTAATTACAAATTTAGGAAAGCTATGAATTAGTGATTTGTGCTTTAGAAATAATCATTAGATTAATTGGTATAAAAAACGAGGAATCGAGACTTCGATTTTATAGACTGAGCCGTAAATATTTTTATAAATATTTACAGAGTGTCATTGAGTTAGTGTTTAAGTTTCGTTAGAAAATTTTAACATTTTGATAGTTAATTAGTTAAAAAGGACTAAATTAGAAAAGGTGCAAAACTTGCTAATTAAAAGAATAGTGATTAAATAGTTTAATTAATAAATAAGAAGGGATTTAAGACATAAATATGCCAAAATTAAGTGGCTGGGGTGACATGTGTATTAAAAAGATGATAAAATGGTGTGAACTAAGGGCAAAATTGGAAATTTTGCCAAAGTTAATGAAATAAATGTGAAATTAAAGAATTCTAGAGAAATCATCATAATTTTCAGCTCTAAAAATAGAGATTGGAGAGGGTTTAAGCTGGTTTTTCAATTCTTGCTTCATGTAAGTTAAATCCTTTCATGTTTCTTGAAAATTTTATGTTTTTGTGACTTTTACAACTAGGTCCAACTATTTATTTCATTAGTTTTTTATTCTATGGGTAATTTTGAAAGTTACCATTGATGAGTGCTGGGTGTTTATGTTGAATTAACATGGAATTGAAGCTTTAATTTTGTAACATGGAATTGAAGCTTTAATTTTGTTAGTGATGACTTTATCAAGTGATTTTAATAGAAATTGAGTTTTAAGACTAAATTGTGAAAAGGTTAAGAATTAGGGTTTGATACTGAAATTCTGAATATCAAAGGCTGTATATTAGCCTAAAATAGTTAGAGAAATTTTTAATTGGGAAAAATTAGCTCAATTGGTGGGAAAATTGATAAGGGACTAAATTGTAAAAAATTCAAAAGATGGGGTAAATGTGTAAATTTGAAAATTGAATGGCATAAATTGTGAAGTGAATTAGAGTTGAATTGGATGCTGGTGAATGAATAATTTTATATTATAGATCAAGAGCCCGAAAAAAATCGTGAAAAAGGAAAATTAGCTAATAGTCCGTGAATTACAAAAAATTCTAAAAATTAGCCCAAGTAAGTTCATATGGTTGAAATTTCATGATTAATTGTTAATGTAAGAATGATATAATGTATTATTTCATATTTTTGTTATTGAATTATGATTATTGTAAAAATATGAAAATTGAATTGAAAGTTCTAATTAAGTAGACTGCAGGATTGAGTACAATCGTTCCGTGACACAAAATGAATTGACGAATAAGACCGTGGTTGGATCATGTCAATGTTTGAATGTAAGACCATAGCTGGGTTATGGCATTTTAATGAAAAGACCAAAATTGGGTTATGGCACCTTGAACGTAAGACCATGGTTGGACCATTGCAGTATATGTATACGTGTTAGACCGTAGCTGGGCTATGACATCTTGATGATAATACCATAACTGGGTTATGGTATTACGAGTGTAAAACCATGGTAGGCCATGGCAATACATGTGTAAGACCATAGTTGGACTATGTGTAACGACCCAATAGTCACGGGTAATCGGAAAGTATATTTTTGGGTCTTCGCTTTCGTAAAACAGATTCGTAAATATTTGTTAAAAATATTTACGAAGTTAGTTGTGTGGTTAATTAGGTTTTGGCTAGGTGAATTAGGTTGAATTAAGGGTAATTAGGTGTAAGGATTAAATTGAATAAAGGGTTAAAGTTTAATTATTGATTAAAGAAAAAGTGAAGGTTTAAATAAGCAATTAATCCTTATATAACAAGTGTATGGTAAAAATAATTCCATGTGTGTAAATAATATACATATATTTAATAATAAATTAAACTTATTTATTGTTTAATAAATATATTAATATTATTATATTATATTATTATAATTAAACAAAATAAAGAAAATAGAAAATAGAAAAAGAAATAAGAAGAACGAACAAAGAAGAAAAGGGAGAAAGAAAAAAAGAAAGAAAAAGAAAGAGAAAATTAGGGTTTTAAGGTTCAGAGCTCGACTGGTAAGTGAACTGAAGCCTAGTATTAAATACTACTTAACCTATGTTGAAATTTTAGAAATTATTGAATTTTTAGATTTTATTCATGTTGAATAATTTAAGTATTTGGGACTAAATTAATAGAATTTTAATTTAGAAATGAAAAAGGGATTGCATTTTAAAATAAATTATAAGTTTTGAGTAATAGGGACTAATTTGAGAAAATTTTGAAATTTAGGGATTTAAATGAAATTAAAGAATTGTATTTAGTCTAAAGTGGAAATTGAATGAAAATATGGAATTAGTTTTGAAGAAATAAAGTTAGTCTCGGTTTAGGGACTAAATTGGAATTTAGGCAAAAGTTGAATACAAATTGAAATATTCAATATGAAATTGTATTGTATTGATGAATTCCAATTGTATCAATTCCGTAGCTAACATTGTACCGGAAACCTCAGCTAAGAAAGGAAAAGATAAAGTCGACAAGGAGTAGCCCAGAAATTCTGGTTTGTATTTCTATAATCCGAATTTAATTATTAATTGTTGTATTTTGATTTAAATGTTTATGGTAAGTAAATAAGGTAAGTGTTAGCATTTTTTATATTGAATTGAATGTATGTGAAGTTGTGATTAATGTGATAATTGAATATTGGATAATTATGACATTTGAAAAGTGAATTGAAGCCCTATTAACTGTGTCGGGCTGAGTCGGATATAGATGGCATGCCATAGGATTGGAAGAGTTCAGAGAGTCTTCAACCTCGAGTTGATGAGACACTAGGTGTCAAACTATTACTTCGGATAAATTCGATGAGGTACTGGGTACCAATTTACTTCGATTAAGCTGATGAGACACTAGGTGTCAATTTATTACTTCGAATTATCCGATGAGGCACTGGGTGCCAAATTGGTGTGTTTTGGTTGAATCGGTGTATCCGCCCAAGTCCGAGTCGTGTTAATACGGGTAATTAAATAAAATGATATTATGATTGGAAATGGAAAGTATTGAATGTGAAATGCAAATGAGATACATGAATTTTTGGATTGTATTGTGAAAAGCTATCTGGGATAGCAAATGATAAAAATTGAATGTGTTATAAATGCATATCCATGAATTGATTAATTGCATAAATTATGGTTATTGTATGACTTAATGTGGACGTTATACTAATTTACCTTTAAGCATTCAGAATATAGAATTACCACTAAGTTTATACTCAGCGTACGGTTTGTTTTCCATGCGCAAGTTAGGTACTTAAAAGTTGATCGCCGATTCAGCACCTACAAAGATACCAAACTCAAAACGTGGTGATGTATATATATTTTTTCGGCATGTACCTAGGATATCTAAGTGTTTAGTATTTTGTGAATGATTTTAAATGGTTTTATAAGTTGATATTGGTTTAGTATGTGTAAGAACATATGTGTTGTGATGAAGTTGTGATATGATATGTTAAGTTAGGGTATAAGTGAATATGGTATAAGCAAATTTGATTTAAAATTTGGTATATTTTTTAAATGACTTGAATGGTGCCTTATTGGAATGCTTTGATAATATGAATATGGAATCTATGAGGGAATAGTGGATAAGTATCTAAGTTGATTGTTTTGACATGTTTTAGACGAATTTGATTGTGTTTGGATTGGTTGAATAAATGGTTTTTGAGTTGCTTGTTGTTCAAGTCTGCAGGGTATGGTAAACTTGATGTTTAAGGTTCATTTTGAATCCACACGGCCAGAAAGACAGACGTGTGACTGGACCATGTGAGACACACGGCTAACACATTGGTGTGTGATTTGGCTGTGTGTCCCCTGCAACTTAAAATTTTCAAAACAGAATGCTTAGGTATTTTTACACGGGCAGAGACACGAGCGTGTGTCTCATTTGTGTGTGACACACGGCGTAACACACGGGCATGTGGCTGTGTGATCCAAGTCAGAAAGTTACACGGGATCAGACACGGCTTGAGGCACGGGTGTGTCCCATGGCAACACGGGCGTGTCCCTTGGCCACACGGGCCTGTGTCCTTTGTTGTTAGGATAATTTTTCAAATTTCGCGAAAAATTCTCTGAGTGTCTGATTTAGTCCCGATTTATTTTTAATATGTATTTTGGGCCTCGAGGGCTCAAAAGAGGGACAATATAATTAAATTATGATGTGTATGCTAAATGGTTATGTAATGTTCGTATATGATCTGAAATGTTTGGTAATGCTCCGTAACCCTGTTTCAGTGACAGATAAGGGTTAAAAGGTGTTACATTTAGTGGTATCAGAACTTTGTAGGTTTAGCCAATTCTTGGACTAAATCAAGTTTGGAATTGAGTCTAGAGGTACATGCTATAATTAAGTCAAATTAAGTCAGGATTTGGATGCTGATATATATATATTGTTTATTTTTATTTTATAGTTGAAAGTGTCAGATGATTATAGTGATGATTTTGATCAAGAAATGTATATTGGAGATGAAGAGCCTCGTGAATTAGATGAAATCGAATTGGTAACACCGAGTTTAACCTAGTGGGTAATCAACCTCCTAATGTTGAACGAGGTAATGTTAGAGAAAGGGATGATTCACAAATTCTTAGAGTTATTGCTGATGCTGTTCAACGAGTAGCAGGAACTGCATCTGCTACAACATCTACCCCTATTGCTCGTAAAGCTCCGATTAAAGAATTACGTAAGTATGGAGCAACTGAATTTTTGGGTTTGAAATGAGTTGGTCCTTCTGCAGCCGAAACCTGGATTGAATCTACAAAGAGAATCTTGTAGCAACTTGAGTGTACTCCACGAGAAAGTTTATTATGTGCTGTTTCTCCACTGCAAGGAGAATCATATGTTTGGTGGGAGTCAGTAACACGTTATGTACCTGTAGAATAGGTAAATTCAAAATTCTTTCTAAGAGAATTTCAAAAGAAATATGTGGGTGAGTTGTATATTGAAGACAAAAAAACAAGAGTTTTTGATGTTAAAACAAGGTGAAATGTCTATAGTTGATTATGAATAGGAATTTTCATGACTCAGTAGATATGCTGTTGAATTTGTGCCAACCGAAGCTGACAGTTGCAAGCGATTTTTGTGTGGTCTACGCGATGAGCTACGAGTGCAATTGGTATCACATAGAATCACTGAATTTGCAAATTTAGCTGAAAGGGTGAAAATGGTTGAACAAGTACTGGGATTTGATAAAAAGGTTGAGAATCGCCGACCTATTGGAAAATGTTCTGGAGCTGCTAGTTCAAATCCACAACCCAAAAGATCAAACAAATTCCGTGGTAATTGGAGATCAAGTTTTAAATCAAACAGAAGTGATAGAAACCGTGAAAGACAGTTGACAGTTTCTACAGGTAATGTACGAGGTCCATCTTGGGATACTGAAATTTTGAATTGTGGAAATTGTGGGAAAAAAGTATCGAGGTGAATGCTGAAGATTGACTTGAGGCTATTTCCGTTGTGGATCTATAGTGCATTTTGTTAGAGATTGTCCAAAAAATGAGAATGTCACACCTGTTACTTCTCAGAAATCTATATCTGTTTCTAGAGGTCGTGGATCAGGTCGAACTGGTTTATTTTTCAGGGGTGGTACTAGAAAAGGAACTGATGTTGTTACTCAGTAGCCAGAGGCCAGAACATCAGGTCGAGCTTCTGTTATACAAACCCGTGAGGAAGGAGATGCAAATGATGTTGTGACAGGTATATTTTTATTGCATTCTAAACCTGTTTATGCTTTAATAGATCCGGGATCTTCACATTCATATGTTAATACTAAATTGGTTGAGTCGGGAAGTTTGAAGTCTGAGATGTCTAGAGTATCAATAGTGGTGTCTAGTCCATTGGGGTAATTTGTGATAATAGATTAGGTGTGTAAGAGGTGTCCATTAACGGTTCAAAATATAATCTTCCTAGTTGATTTGTTGATAATGCCATTTGATGATTTTGATATAATTTTGGGAATGGATTAGCTTACAGGGCACGGGGTAATTTTGGACTGTTGTAAAAAAGAAATTTATTTTTTAGAGTGAAAACGGGGATAAGATTGAAGTGAATGGTATTCAAACCAATGGGTTAACCCGTATTATTTTAGTGATTCAGGCTAATAAACTTCTTCATCAGGGTTGTATAGCTTTTCTAGCTTATGTTATTAATTCAGATTCTGTTGAAAGTCAATGCAACAAAATTTGAACTGTTTGTGAATTTCCTAATGTATTTCCTGAAGAATTACAGGGATTACCACCAGATCGGGAGGTTGAATTTGCAATTGAAGTATTTTCTGGTACAACTCCGATGTCAATACCACCTTATTGTATGTCACCTACAGAGTTAAAAGAATTAAAGGTGCAACTACAGGATTTATTGGATCGTGGTTTTATACGTCATAGTACATCACCTTGGGGAGCTCCAGTACTTTTTGTTAAAAAGAAAGACGGTTTGATGCAGTTATGTATCAATTACTGGAAATTGAATAAGGTGACAATTAAGAATCGATACCATCTACCCCGTATTGATGATTTGTTTGATCAACTAAAGGGAGCTTCAGTAAGATTGGTTTGAGATCAGGTTATTATTAGTTGAAGGTGAAAGAAAGTGATGTACCAAAGACGACATTTCATACACGGTATGGTCATTATGAATTTTTGGTGATGCCTTTTGGATTGACAAATGCTCCAGCTGCATTTATAGATTTCATGAACCGTATTTTTCAACCGTAGCTAGATCAGTTTGGGGTAGTGTTCATTAATGATATTCTGGTCCATTCAAAATCTGAATCGGAACATGAGTAACATCACAAAATTGTTTTGTAAATATTATGGGAGAAACGACTATACGGGAAGCTTAGCAAATGTGAATTTTGGTTATCAGAGGTTGTATTTTTGGGGCATGTTGTTTCGACAGATGGAATTAGGGTTGATCTGAAAAAGATTGAAGCAATTATTCAGTGGAAAGCACCGAAGACTGTGTTAGAGGTTTGTAGTTTCCTTGGATTAGCTGGTTATTACCGAAGACTTGTAAATGGATTTTCAAAGATAGCTTTGTCAATGAAAAAATTGTTGCAAAAGAATGTTCAATTTGTCTAGGATGATCAATGTCAAGAAAGTTTTGAGAAATTGAAATAGATGATGACTGAAGTACCAATTTTGACCTTACCAGAATCGGGAAATGATTTTATTATGTATAGTGATGCTTCTTTGAGTGGTCTTGGTTGTGTCTTGATGCAAGATAGAAAAGTGATTGCTTATGCGTCTCGTCAATTGAAACCGCATGAACGTAATTATCTGACTCACGATTTTGAGCTAGCTACTGTGGTTTTTGCTCTAAAGATATGGAGGCATTACTTGTATGGTGAGAAATATTATATTTATACCAATCATAAAAGTCTCAAATATCTTATATCTCAAAAAGATTTAAATTTGAGACAGCGTCATTGGATAGAGCTTTTAAAAGATTTTGATTATGTTATTGATTATCATCCTGGAAAAGGTAATGTGGTAGTTGATGCATTGAATCGAAAAGCAGCAATTGAATTACGAGCAATGTTTGCACAACTTAGTATCAATGATGATGGAAGCCTATTGGCTGAATTGAGAATTAAGCCGGTGATGTTTGATCGGATCAAGTCAGCATAGTTAGAAGATGACAAGTTAGTAAAGAAAAGAGAAATGGTTCAGAATGACATGCTAGAGAACTTTAGTATTGATGAACATGATTGCTTGAGATTTCATAATCAGATTTGTTTTCCAGATGTTTCTGAATTAAAAGAATTGATACTTTACGAAGCTCATGACAGTCTTTTTGCTTTGCATTCTAGAGAAAAAATGTATCGTAATCTACGAGAATCTTATTGCTGGCCGGGAATGAAAAGAAATATGATTGGATATGTGGCTAAATGTTTGACCTGTCAACGAGTTAAGCTAGAACATCAAGTTCCTACTGCACTACTTCAAGCTATTAATATTCCTAAACGAAAATGAGATTGTGTCACGAAGGGTATTGTAACGGGGTTACTATTGCCAGCAAGTAGGAAAAATGCTATTTGGGTGATTGTTGATCGATTTATGAAATCTGCTCATTTTATTGCAGTCAGGATTGATTGGTCACTTCAAAAGCTTGTTGAGGTATATATTCAAGAAACTGTAAGATTGTACGGTGTCCCTATGTCGATAATTTCTGATCAAGATCCACGATTTACTTCAAGGTTCTGGAGACAATTGCATGAATCTCTTGGTACTCGACTCAACTATAGCACAACTTTTCATCCCCAGACTGACGGACAATCTGAGCGAGTTATTCAGATTTTGGAAGACATGCTTCGTGCTTGTATTATTTATTTTGAATCAGGTTGGGAATGTTATTTACCTTTGGCCGAATTTTTGTACAATATTAGTTTCCAATCAAGTATTAAAATGGTCCCATATGAAGCTTATATGGTCATAGATATCGGTCACCTGTGTGTTGGATGGAATTGAATGAAAGAAAAATGATTGGGGCGGAATTAATTCATGAAACCGAGGATACTGTTAAGAAAAGTCTAGATAAACTAAAGGCAGCTTTCGATAGAAAGAAATCATATGCAGACTTGAAACGTCGGGATATTGAGTATTCTGTCGGCGATAAAGTATTTTTTAAAGTTTCACATTGGAAGAAAATTTTGATATTTGGTAGAAAGGGAAAATTGAGTCCTCATTTTATTGAGCTGTATGTGATTACAGAAAGAGTGAGACCAGTTGCATACCGTTTAGCCTTGCCTCCGGAATTATAGAAAATTCATGATGTTTTTCTTGTTTCTATCCTTCGAAGATACAGATCAAACCCTTCCCATGTTATTTCGATTGAAGATATTGAAATTCGACTTGATTTGTCATATGAAGAAGAGCTAGTTGAGATTTTTGCACGGGAAGTAAAACAATTGCGTAATAAACGGGTTTCGTTAGTAAAAGTGTTGTGGCGTAGTCATAGCGTTGAGGAAGCAACTTGGGAACCAGAAGAGACTATGATATCTCAGTACTCCCACTTCTTTACAGGTAAATTTCGAGGACAAAATTTATTAAGGGGGGAGAATTGTAACGACCCGATAGTCACGGGTAATCAGAATGTATATTTTTGGGTCTCCGCTTTTATAAAACGGATTCGTAAATATTTTTTAAAAATATTTACGAAGTTAGTTGTGTGGTTAATTAGGTTTTGGCTAGGTGAATTAGCTTGAATTAAGGGTAATTAGGTGTAAAGATTAAATTGAATAAAGGGTGAAAGTTTAATTATTGATTAAAGAAAAAGTGAAGGATTAAAGAAGCAATTAATCCTTATATAACATGTGTGTGGTAAAAATAATTCCATGTGTGTAAATAATATTATAATATACATATATTTAATAATAAATTAAACTTACTTATTATTTAATTAAATATATTAATATTATTATATTATATTATTATAATTAAACAAAATAAAGAAAAAAGAGTATAGAAAAAGAAATAAGAAGAACGAACAGAGAAGAAAAGGGAGAAAGAAAAAGAAGGAGAAAATTAGGGTGTTAAGGTTCAAAGCTCAATTGGTAAGTCAATTTAGTCCATTTTCTTGTAATTTTTATGTTTTTAGAATCCTAGTATTAAATACTACTTGACCTATGTTGAAATTTTAGAAATGATTGAAATTTTAGATGTCATTCATGTTGAATAATTTAAGTATTTGGGACTAAATTAATAGAATTTTAATTTAGAAATGAAAAAGGGATTGAATTGTAAAATAAATTATAAGTTTTGAGTAATAAGGACTAATTTGAGAAGATTTTGAAATTTAGGGATTTAAGTGAAATTAGAGAGTTGAATTTAGTCTAAAGTGGAAATTGAATGAAAATATGGAATTAGTTTTGAAGAAATAAAGTTAGTCTCGGTTTCGGGACTAAATTTGAATTTAGGCAAAAGTTGAATACAAATTGAAATATTCAATGTGAAATTGCATTGTATTGATGAATTCCAATTGTTTCAGTTTCGTAGCTAACGTTGTACCGAAAACCTCGGTTAAGAAAGGAAAATATAAAGTCGACGAGGAGTAGCCCGAAAATTCTGATTTGTATTTCTATAATCCGAATTTAATTATTAATTGTTGTATTTTTATTTAAATGTTTATGGTAAGTAAATAAGGTAAGTGTTAGTATTTTTTATATTGAATTGAATGTATGTGAAATTGTGATTAATGTGATAATTGAATATTGGATAATTGTAGCATTTGAAAAGTGAATTGAAACCCTATTAACTGTGTCGGGCTGAGTCGGATATAGATGGCATGCCATAGGATTGGAAGAGTTCAGGGATTCTTCGACCTTGAGTCGATGAGACATTGGGTGTCAAACTATTACTTTGGATAAATTCAATGAGGTACTGGGTACCAATTTACGGTTAAGCTAATGAGACACTATGACATAAAGAAAACGATGTACTCAAATCCATAAGTCGTTCTCTAATTTGACAAGTATTGGTAAGTGTCATATGAAATTAATGTGGAAGAACTTAAGTAGTTATTGATATTGAGCTCAATCAAGTGGATTTTATTAATTGAAATTGTGATTGACAGGAAATGTTAGTGAAATGCTTATTTAATGAATTATTGTTATGGCATGTTCGATTAGATTTATTTTTAAAGCCAATGAACTTACTAAGCTTCATTAAGCTTACTTGTGTCATTGAATGTTCTTTGTAGATTTTCAAGAAGTTCGGAGGATCGGATCAACACATCGAGCCACATTATCTAGATTGTTCTGGTAAACTTGAAATATGATTGTGAATGATACATATATATATATATTTGTATGCATGTAGTTAGTAGTAGATTTTAGTAAATCAAATAATGAAGTTGTTTTGGTAAGTTTATGCAAATGAGTTTTGTGATGTCATATTATGTTTGAAATATGATTTGTGGCTTGTATTGGGTTGCTTGGTTGAGACATATTAGTGTATTTAAATGTTGTGTGCAGGTTGATATTAAAAAGGGTGAGAAAAGTAGCCTTAAAATGGCCTATTTTTGTCCATACGGGCAGAGACATAGGTGTGTGTCTCAGCCGTTTGTGACACACGGCTTGGCACGTGGGTGTATGATCTAGCCGTGTGTCCCCTGAACTTTGAAATTTCAAAACAGAATGCCCAGGTTTTTGCACACGGCCTAGCACACGAGCGTGTGGCTTGGCCGTGTAGACCCTGCACCTTGTACACGGCCTAGCACACAGGCATGTGGTTGGCCATGTGGCACAAGTCAGAGAGTTACACGGGTAAGGACACAGGCTGGGACACAGCCGTGTGTCTCACATTGAATGCCCACACGGCCCAAAACACGGGAGTGCCTCTTGGCCGTGTGAGCCACACAGTCTCGTCATACGAGCATGTGTCCCCTGTTTCTAAGAAAATTTTTGACATTTTGTGAAAAATTCTTGAAGTCTCCGGTCGAGTCCTGATTTACTTCTAACTCTTATTTTGGGCTTCGAAGGCCCATATAAGGGCCTATATAAGTGTTTTATGAATGAGTTATGATATATGTATTAAAGATTATGAAATATTTGTAATTAATCCATACAGTCCGGTAATGCTCCATAAGCCTGTTCCAGCAATGAATATAGGTTAGAGGTGTTACAGCAAGTGATAAAAGGTAAGCAAAGTAAAAACACATTGGACATTGTGATATGTAGGCATACCTTGAATGTTTTTAATAAGTATGCTACTGATTTTATTTTTCCTACGACATGCGTTCTTGTCGGTCAAGTTTCCTTAAACCTTGGTTTAAAATTTTGATTGATTGTATGGGCTTATCTAGGTTTGTAAATGGTAATTTTGTTGCATTTGATAGGTTTATTAAAAACTCTTATGCATTTTATCTTGCAACAACTTTTTTTACCTTAGAATTTAACAATGAATTTTTACATAATAATCTTAACCTTCTTGATTTTTATTGTTTTGTGAAATTCTTGACTTATCGGTGGAAATTCTTATGGATGACACTGCATATTCAAAGAAAGTTGCAAGTTACTTTTACTTTAACACTCTTGTACTTAACATTTCTTTTTTTTTTTAGTGTTGATGGTTTGTTTTGGAAGGAGAAGTACGAGATCGATGCTGATTTGGGGGATCAAAATCATGTCTTTGATATTGGAGATAGTTTTGGTGCAAATGAAAGATTAGGTAAGTATCTTTTTGATTTTATTATTATTAGTTCTAATCCCTTTTCTTTTTCTATATCTAAAGATTCGAGGACGAATCTTCTTGAGGAATGGTAGAATGATACGAGTCCCAAGGCCCAATTTCAAGCCCATGGATGTGATGGGCTTACACTACCTCTAGGCCTGACAACAAGGTCAAAGGTTAAGCGAATCATATAAATATTCAATGAAATCCTTTGTGTGAGGATGAATCTTTTCCTTATCACTTTCTTTTTTGTTTTTACTGTTATTTTTAATTTTTAATTTTATTCTTCTTCCTTCCCCTCTTTGTTTTTTTTTATTTTTGCTATTTTCTTTCTAAAAACGGGTTAATTGCGGATTCTGGAGTTTCGCTCCTCTTTCATTCCTTCGTCGTCGAAAACAGGTGTAGGATTCTAACTTCGACTGTATTGTTTTATTTTGCCAAGTACGCTCGATTTTCCTTGAATGTGCATTAACCCCATCGTTTTTGGGTCTTGAGGCGTTGTAGGAGAGGGGAAAACACTAGTACTTGATATATGTTGATAAGTCAAAGGCTAGGGACTGTTACGGAGGCTTAAATTGCGATTTTGGGCCAGTGTTGGGGTGGCTTCATGACCTCCCCGACGGCCACACGGCCGTGTGCCTGGGAATTTGTGCTCCGGGCCAAATTTGGTGCCACACGGCCCGGGCACACGGTCGCATGGCCGATTTGGGGATTTTGTCGTTTCTCACACGGTCGTGTCCCTTGGTCCACACAAGTGTGTGAGTTTGGGGATTAGGGTTTTAGAGATTTGGGGTCACACGGCCTGGCCACATGGCTGTGTGACTGATTTGCGAATTAGGGATTCCACACTGGCGTGAGTTTTGAAACACACGGTTGTGTCTGGTAGGCACACGGGCATGTGAGACCCTCACACGATTGTGACTTCCCTGCACCTTATTTTAGCAATTTTGGACAGTGAGTTACACGGCCTGTCCACACGGTCTGTCCACACGGCCATGTCCTTGCACCATACGAGCATGTGCCTCTGCCACACGGCTGTGTGCTACCCTTCACACGGCATTTGGACCCCTACACGGCCTAGATTGCTCCACACGGCCGGAGCATACGGACGTGTGGCCCTATCTCGCCAAATATTGTTGTTAGGTCAAAGTTACTAGTAATTGCTGCTCTGTATGATCTAACCCTTGGTTAAGCTCTAGGGAGGGTATTTACGACTCTGATCTAAGTTTGAATAATGTGCTCTTTGTGATTAGGTATGTGACATGTTTGATTTTGAACCCGATTAACTGGTTGAATGTCTGCTTCTGATTAATTATCTGAGACTGGTAATCTAGCTGTGTACATCTGACTGCATACATACATACATATGCATAAACTATTTTGGGCGGGGTTGTGAAGAGAAAGGAGTCTGATCTGAACTGGCAGCTGCTCTGCTGGTTATTATTGATAGCCCCTGATACCCAGAGGGTCGTGGGCAGTCCCAATTCCCTGAGGGTCGAGGACAATACTGATGTCCATCGTTACCAGGCAACCCAAGATAACATCATATGGAGTGTAGGGTTGGCTGGATGGGTTGATTATATCCCCACATGGAGTGATAGGTTAGATGAGCTTACAACTCTATTGAGGTGCGATGGGGGACGGAGAGGTGTGTTGGTTGGATAGGTGGGTTTCTTTAACTCTACTGCACTCATATGCACTTTATCGACTGTTTGTAAATGCGACTGACTATTATAATGTTTAATCGAAAAGCGTTTCTGACACAGTGTACTCTGATTGCAACTGTTTGACTGAATCGTTATAGCGACTTTGTGATTGAGTGTGTTTTAATATGTGCTAAATATGGTTATTTGCCGGTTTTAGAACGTACCAACTGGTTCCGTATAGTTCTGTAAGTATGGCCCACTTCTGAATTGCTTTCTGGATTCTCTGTTTCTGATTCTATAGTAGTTGGCTTTGATCTCACACTGAGCTCGAGTAGCTCACCCCCTCTTCTCGCTTTCCCCTTTCGTGCATTACGGATTACGTTCTTTGGACTTAGTACGCGGAGGTCTCAGACAGGCTTAGAGGAATTGAACTATAAGTTTCACTTTAGTTTTTATTTGATACACAATTTAATTTGAACTGTAAGGATTTATAATATTGTGGTACCGTTTCCAATTTGTGCTTTTACTCGTATATTTTTAACGGGTTTTACTTCGAATTTTTTTTTTAAAATTTAAACTGGTTAGTTATTAAACGATTTTAAATGCTTTTGGTTTACTAGGATAAATTGATTTGTAAAATTTCCTCACGATCACTTCGGTGATCTATGTAGCAGTTCGAATTCGGTCTAGACTTCTAGGCCGGGTTTGGGGTGTTACAATAATCTTCAAACTTTTTCTTGCCAAGTTTTTTTTCTTGGAGGGAAAACTAGAGCCATTTGAAGAGGGTTGTGGATTCTTCTTGTTTCCAAGGCTCTTTAGGACTTCTACATGCCATGTTCCATCTTTTCCATCTATCTTCTTTATTGTTATAATCTTTTATTTATTGTTATATTTTATTTATCTTAGTTATTTATTTTAATTGCTTTCTTTAATTTTTTTATTTGACTTGGATTCATTTGGGTTTCAGGTTGTGTCAAAGTCCAAGTTTCTTTTTGAACGTTTAGAACCCTAAGTCAAATCCGCGACTTGGATAAACTTACAATCCTGCTTCATACTCATCCTTATCAGTTGGAGCTTGGTTAGAATCGATGAATCGGGTTCTACAACAGCTCAAATGTTCCCTGCACGAGTGTGTTATGTGCGATGTATCCCTTTTGAAAGAGGAAGAGTATCAATGGTGGCTGACCATTAACTGACATGTGTCAACTGATAGGATTAATTGGGTTATCTTTCAGTCAGAACTTCTGAAGTAGTAAATCTATAACCGTTTTTAGTCGTCCCGATTGTTGGGTTCGAGTTACAAGATGCCACATCCATTTTCAAAGTAACTACTGTCAAATATTTCGCAAATAACTCAATCAAACATTCAATCATATCATAGAAACATTCACAATATGATACGCAATTCGAGCCTAAATCAAGCTTACAAAAGCTATTTTGTTGACCCAAGCATGAAGTAGGAGCAACTTGTAAAGTTTCAAAATCTTATGGGAGCAACTTGTAAAGTTTCAACATCTTAGGGCCAACATCGTGACATCACTACCTCTACGTTGTGACGTCGCCAAATATTTTATCACATCACGATGTCAGACCACTTAAAATCATGACGTCATATACTGTCGGTCAACATTGCGACGAGGAAGATTGCTTGTCATGATGTGGACTCTATTTTCAGTAAAATTTAGGCCATTTGGTACCTATTTCATGTCTACCTTTCCAAACTTCATATTTGGTGCATATTTATACAACTTCATTTGCACAAAAATCGTTCCAAACACATACCAAAATATGTATAAATATCCACAATCATCTTTACATCAACTTTACAACCAATTAAACCATTAAACATGACATTTCAATACCATGACATTCAAACTAATCCGTTTCGAAATTATCAAAAATTTATTTAACTCAAAGCTTCCTAAAACATGTCAATTTACATTCAAAATGGTTATTTCAAATGCTTTATACTCATACCAAACCATTGGCCAAATCATACTATTTTCAACTAAACATTTACATTGTTAAAATCAAGCATTGGAAATGTTTGAAACTAAACTATCATTCAAGATTCAATAAGTGCTTAACACCTATATACATGCTACAAAACCAATGTTTAAAATGATTGAAAGACTAGTATATCAATAATGGGATAATGTGAGCTTCTCGTTGATCCGCTTGACATGTTCTGCAAGTTGGCAATCTACAAGGAAAAGGGAACAACGGATTAAGCATACTGAATGCTTAGTAAGTCTATATGAAATTTACTTAACTTTCTTTGAAATTACAACAAATTAATAAATTAAAAAAAATTGGTATATAACATGGCATCCTTATGCTTTCATATGCAATTCAACCATACAACTAATAGGTTAGTTCATCTGCATAACAAGAACTTATAACTCAAATCATATACATATACAACAAATTCCATCTTATATAATATATGATCTAATTCATATTCAATTTGAAATCATAAGTAATTCACTTCATGTTCAATCATTTCATTTTGCCCGAGAGAACCTTAGTAAACTGAAATAAGATAGAAAAGATTATAGTACTCACACAAGCTGATATTTATGAATTGAGAATTCGTAAAAAATGATGGATCACGTATAACCATGTAAATCCCTGATCGATTTCATATTAAAGCTTGATGGTATGCCATACTTATCCTAATCCTTTACTAAGTTCACACAGGCTTTATTACAGTGATCGTATCGATTCAATCCTTGTAACAACATATATATCATGCCAATCTTATAACCATTTCACATCCATTTCGGTACCTCTTACTTATTCACAATTGCCACATATTTCATACTTTATAATTTAGTCCAATTGATGCCAAAATCACTAATATCACTTTTCTATAAACTAATAAAAAATAAACAATTCAAACATAACATGGAACAACATAGTAAGTTCCATATGAACTTAACTGGCAAAACAACAAAAGAACAATTCTTTAAGGACTAATAAGTAATTTTGCCTTTTCCTTTATTATCTTCGGCTTGGTTTAATTCCCGATCTATACAATAATTCAATTCAATTTAACAATTCAAAACATCTTATAATATTCTATGTTATGCATGAATCAACCAAATTTCATTTTCTGAATGCCCTTAAAATTTTACATTTTATTCAATTTAGCCCTTAAATCAAAATTGCAATATCTTTCAAATTTGATATTTGGTTTTAGAATCGATCTCAGTTACATCCTTTTAGGACCCTCTATTATCTATAATTATAGAAATTTCACACAAAATATTCAATTTATGCACTTTAATCCTTTTTGACAAAAGTAACCATTACACTAGTCCTTTTTCACATCTAAGTTTCAAATCTATCAATTTAGTCTTTTTCTTCTAGTAAAAACAAAATAATTAGGATTAATTAATCCTAATTAGTTTAATTAAACATAATGAAGAAATACTTAATTAAATTAGGTTCTAAAATCATTGTTTCTGATACCATTAAAAAATAGGCTGTTACGATATCGGCGAGTTGTATCTAGAGGATCAGAAATATGAGTTAATG
Organism: Gossypium longicalyx; assembly: GCA_025698465.1. NCBI lineage: Eukaryota > Viridiplantae > Streptophyta > Magnoliopsida > Malvales > Malvaceae > Gossypium > Gossypium longicalyx. The sequence goes on along the minus strand of CM047004.1, from coordinate 66,598,553 downwards.
ATATTGAAGCTGGGTGGATGTTCATTGTTGACTACGAGCATGAGTTTCTACAACTCAGTAAGTGTGCTTTGGAATTGGTGCCAACAGAAGAAAAAAGTTGTAAATAATTTTTTTGGGGTTTGCGTGAAGAACTTAGAGTTTAGTTAATCTCGCATAGAATAAAGGAGATTCACTAACCTAATTGATTAGGCGAACATGGTTGAACAAGTAGTGGACTTTGATATGAAACCCGAACTTTCTGAGCCTTCGGGAAATGCGTTGAGACTTTTAGCTCATATCTATTATCTAAATGAGCTAGAGAGTCTCGAGAGTATTAGAGGTCAGTTTTGAGATTTGCTAGGTTTGAGAGAGGTCAAGAACGTTAAATGATAGTGTCAGTAGAAAATGTAAGAGGCCTTGCTAGGGATGTTGATATTGTGAGTTGTGATCTATGCGGAAAAAGACATAAGGGCAAGTGTTGGAAGAAGATTGGGACATGTTTCTGACGTGGATCGTTAGACCATTTTGCGTGAGATTGCCCGAGAAATGATGTTGTTTCAAATGCTCCTACCCAGAGGTCCATTCTTGCTATTAGGGGTCAGGGAAATCCTCGTTATGGTATTGAGGGGTAACTTGGGAAGAGGGATTTGAGTTGACGGTTCAAAGATCTGAGGCCAAAGCTCCAGTATGAGCATTCGTGGTTTGTAATCGTGACGAAGGCCATGCTATAAATGTAATAGTAGGTGTATTCCTTTTATATTCAATACTTGTATATGCCTTGATTAGTCATGGTTTTTCCCATTCCTATATGAATATTGGTTTTATGAAATCAAAAAGTTTGAAGTCTAAAATGTCAAATGTTGCCATGGTCGTATCGAGTCCATTGGGGAAAACTGTCATTGTTAATCAAGTTTGTAAACGGTGCCTGCTAAAGATCCATAATTTTTTATTTCTCGTTGATTTGCTAATCATGTCGTTTGATGACTTCGATGTGATTTTGGGTATGGATTGGTTAACTAAGCATGGTGTAATCCTAGACTATCATAAGAAATTTTTTTCGGTTCAGAGTCTGGAAGGTGAGATAATGAAGTGAGTGACATCATATCGAGTAGCTCAACTCAACTCATTTCATTAGTCCAAGCTAATAAACTCCTAGCAGAGGCTATGAAGCATTCTAGCCTATATTATTAACTCAAACTCGAATGAAAGTCAAATAAGCAGTAGTCGGTCGGCACGCGAGTTTCCAGATGTGTCCCCTAAAGAACTGTCGGGATTGCACATCTCTTGCATAAATGTAACATCTCTTAATTTTTTTTCGAATCATTTCATTTCAAAAGATAGTATGTGCTTAAATGTAACATCTCTTGCTCAGATCTGTTATCAAATTGGGTGAGGGGTATCACACTAGTCACAGGACGTATTGATTAAGGATGACAGTTTTCTAGCTTCCAAGATATACATAGAATGGTTTACGACTAACAATAAACCATACACATATTTTGTAATAGTCCGATTTTCAGTGGTGTCAGAAAAGATGATTTTGGAACCCCATTTTCATAAATCGGGTTTGTAAATATTAAATATAAGTTTTGTTAAATTCATTGTTGATTTAGGTAAAAAAGCAATGTTGTAAAATTCTAATCGCTATAGATTTTTAATTGACCAAAGGCTTAGGGGCTTAAATTGCAATTAGTTAAATGTCCAAAATAGAAATTAAACCGTTTTGGAATATTTGTTAGTGGTTGATGATGGCTTAAGCATTAAAACTTGGTTAGTAAGTTAATTAAGTAAGGTTAATTAAATTAATCAAATTTTAATCAAAGTATAAAAGGCATAAGTTAGTGGAATTTTCCTATCTTCTTCATTCTCTTAGCTGGCTAAGACCTGAAGACCTAAGAAAAACCATTTTTGGAAGCTTTCAACTTTCGGTCTTCAATTCTAAGGTGATTTCAAGTTCTTTTATTGTAATTTTTATGTTTTTGAGGCCATTGGGGCTTGATTTAGCTAGCCCATGTGCCAATTTGAAAAGTTGTTAAAGTTTTTGAAAGTTACTAGCATTAATTTCTTGAATATTTTGGTGTTAAATTGATAGATTTTAAGCTTAGATTGTGAAAAATATCTAAATTGTAATGTTTAATTGTTAGTTTTGTACATAGGGACTAGAGTGAATAAAATACAAAATTAATGTGAAATTTTAGTATAAATAGATAGTAGAGAGTCTCTAAGGGATGTAATTGAAGTTAGTTTTTTAAACTGAGGCTTAAAAGTGAATATTATGGCTATTCGGTTTTAGGGACTAAACTGAATAAAATGTAAAAATTTAGAGGTACCGAAAAATGAAATTATATAGGTTCGTACATATCATGGAGCAATATGAAAATATTTTGTATTGATGAATTGTCTAAAATAATTATTTAGATCAAGAATTGGATCAAATCGATGATGATCAGGGAAAAGCTAAAATTTTCTATCAGTCTTTAAAGATTCAACTTGTTTGCTATTTTGGCCAAGTAAATTCATGTGGTATTATATATTGTTGTGTATTTGATTTGTAATTATAAATATATTTGGTCGTGAATTGGTTTGAAAAGTGAGATTTGGACTAAATTGAAAAGTAATGTTAATATTTGTAGTAGATGCCCGTGTAAACTAAGTAAAAGTTAAGATACGATTGACATGCCAATAGGGTTTTGTGCGCGCTTGTACATGATTGGTTATAGACGTTAACGAGATCCAACATTTGTTGTGGACTCGCAAATACATGTGACACAGATTTAGCTCGGACAAGTAACCTAATGTTGATTTAAAGGTTTAGCCTGGACGGGTAACTTGACATGTATATGTATTCAGCTTGGATAAGAAATCAAATGTGTCGTTATAAAAGTTTAGCATGAACGGGTTACCTGTATATCAGATTCCATTTACTAGGATTCATCAGGCGAAACAATTTATATGAATTGAGAAATTAAAATAAGAGATAATAATCTTGATGTTCAATTGGAAAAAATGTTGAATTGATCTTGAACTATGTAATGAAACTGTGACTTGATATGTACTTGATTGAATCATTTCTTAATTGAATGAGTTTTGAGATTTGTTATTAAAATGATATGAATTGACATGATATATGAATGAGATACTATATGGATTAATTATATGCTAAACTCACCATATTGATGTTGTCTTTTTCCATCTTTAGCCAATTATGCCAAATTATGGTAGCATACTGTATTGATTTTCAGATAAGGTAAGTTTTATTTAGTACCTATGAACTTAGTTAGCATTTTATATGCTTACCTAGTTTGTTTTCCCTTTTTCCTTATAGATTGTCACCTTGCAGAACATGTCAAGTTGAATCATCTCGAGGCTCACACTATCTTTTTTTCTATAGCTATTTTATCATCTTGAGTCAAGGATTGTGGAATATTAAGTGTTTTGATATATACCTTAATGTATAAGATGTCTTGATGAGTTTTGGTAACTTGTTATGATGGTGCATATGGTGATTTTGAAATTTGATTATGGCAAATGATTTGGTTAATGCATGAATATGCAATGTTTGAGGCTATTGGGAAGTTGAAATATGAATCTATTTAAGCTTAGTATGCACATGTTGATTTGATGAGATAAGTAAAATAGTTAAAGTGATGCCTACTTTCAAATGGTAAGTTTAGTTGTCATGCTCGAGTTATGTATTGATAGATGACTGATTTGGTTTGTGTTTAAAGTCTATGTTATTAATGGATATAATATACACATATGTATGAAATGGTAAGTTTCAATGTAATATAGCATAAGAAAGGTTGGCATTTGAATGGTTGATTGGTTGGTTTGAATGACATATGGTTGAATGTAATGAAATGGATGGTTTGTAATAGGTTAATTTCATATTAAATTGGTTTTGTTTTCAAATGATTAAATGACTTATTTTGGTATGAAATGTTATGAATTTGGATGGTTTTTAGGTGATCCTATTGGATAACTTGATTGGAAACTACAAATTAGATACCAAATGGCTCTTTTTTTCCAAAAATAGGGATCACGTCCCGACAAAAAATTTACCTCATCACAATGTCGGTCGACAGTGAGTCACATTGTGACATTAAGTGGCCTAAAGTCATGATGTAACAAACTGTTTGGCGACATCACAACGTGAGGGAGATGATGTTATGACGGTTGCCCTTAATTTTTAAAAGAAATTTAATTTGGTCCTGTTTCGTGCTTGGGTTGAAAAAAGGGCTTTCATAAGCTCAGGTAAGTCCTAGAAATGATGTATTATTATAATTTAATCATTATTGATGTTTGAATTCATGTGGAAATGATTATTTTATTGTGAATCTGATTGTAGTTTCTTTGACAATGAATGAAGCAACCTGTAGCTCGGACCTGACGGTCGAATCGGGTGAGGTGTGTTACATATTTGTTCAGAGAGGATCTATTACCTTAGATTGACAATCCAATTTTCAAACATTGCAGAAAAAAAACCTAGAAGTGTGAGCCCAACATGCTGTTGAAGGCCAAGTTGAAGGAGGGAGGAATTTATGATTACGTCATGGCATAAGTGTATTCATTGACGAAGGTGCTGTGACACCCTACACCCAACGCAATCGTTAGATCTGAATATGTGACATCACATTATGTTGCCAAAGCTATTCAGACTAAATCGATATCATTTTATTAAGTAACATGACATTATATCAAATAAATCGTATATAATTTTAATTAACCACATCAACATGTTCAATTAATGATAATTTGTCTCACGTAAAGTATTTAAGGGATGTGTGGGGTTAATTACGGAGTTTGGATTTGAATCCAAACTCTAAGTACCAAAATCTAACGATATGTCTCAAGATAGGCCTTTCCCTATTTCAATATTTTTTTTCAATGCGAACATGTTTCGAGACATTAGAACTCGTGTCTTAAGACTGGTCTTGATATACTCTTTCACTGTTTTCTTAATTTAGCATCGATGTGCCTTTGTCTTGAGCCACAAGCCACTATGTCTCGACACTTGTTCGTTAATATCGAGATCTAAACCTGTGAGACGCACCAAATGGGAATTTTTTTTGAGGTTTCAAGACACTAACATAGAATGACCTAATATGAACATTTTAATACATTCAAACAATAACCAAATCATACCTAAACTTACCCAAGCTTCACACCAAACTCATATGCAACAATTTAACATATAAAAATAAACTAACACCTATAACATGTATATTATTCTACTATTCAAGCATTGAAAACTTATATCATAAGACCGTATAGGTCCAAACTATCAAAATAAACACTAAGTCACAAGACTCAACCTAGGTACATACCATTAACTACATATACATATACAAAAGAAAACAAATTTGATCCGAGCTAAGTCGAGTCATTAATCATCAATGCTTTACGACTTTGATCTACTAAAAAAATTGTCCAAGATTTGCACACAAAAACAAACATAACCGTATTTTGAGTACTGAATACTCATTGGTTCGAACATAATTTGAAATCAATGTATAAATAATGAAATGTAATTAAGAAGGATATATATATATATATATATGAAATATTGTATGAATTAATCAGATATTAACATTAAGAACATTAACCATTTAAGCTTTCATATTATTCCACTAATAAGGCATTCTATTTATAAAGTTGATAATCAGCAATACTGATGCACCCTTAGGGAATTAACGTCTAGTTTCATATAATACAAATCAATCTATAAATCCATGTTTTTAACATAATCAAATATCAAATACAACTTACATCTGTTTAATTATTACGACTCCTATTAAATGACTTAAATATGAGGATAGATATGTAGATCAATCCACCAACCTACCAATATACACACAGAAGCACAAATCTGGCATAGATGCATCGATCCCACCTATTAAAGTATTCCCAAAGACCAAGCATGAGATGATTATAATCACATACTTGCTTTACCTTGTTTGTTAATATAAAACATTGCCATTGTTATTTCAGTTTCTTTTTCTGTGTGTACAAATTAACTGATTAATATTAAAGTCCTGAGAATAATATGATTATTTATTATTGTGGGCTTGGACAATGATAATGCATTGAGACTAATATGTAGTTGATTGATGACAAAGTATTGTCATTGACATAGGGATGTCAAAATCGATACACAAGTATGTGTTAGAGAACAACATATTGGACTGACCAGCTATGAGTATGGTTCTTGGATTATTATGTAATAGTCATAAAATTACTCATAGTGTTAACTATGTATATGATCCTTAGACTTGAGATCATCATTGTCCCAACATTGTGAGTTGTATATTTGGACACAGTCAAATGTCTACCATAACAATTTATACTATAAAGATTGATGTTTGGTATGTTGCAATCTATGTAGAGGGATATGGTTGATCAAGATAGGATTTGTCCCTCCTACAAAATGGGAGCAATATCTTAGGCCTCTTGATGGAGTGAGACTAGAAATGCATGGCCATGCTCGAATAAGTTGATATGAGATATCACACTTATTTGTTTATAGTAGTCTACTAAGAATATCAAGAAATATGAAATTGGACTATACATGTGTAACTATTCCATGACTTCTGTCCAATCTAGATATGAAGGATTATCACAGAAAGGTTATGTTGAATCAGGACTTCTTGTAACTTGGGTAGAAATGATGCATTGCTAGATTCCACTCATTGCTTGTAATATTAGAAGCGTTCTAGTATTACTACTAACGTTACAAGAACCTACAGGGTCACACCCCATAGTTGAAGTGAACAAAATTCAAACACATTTCATATTGTATTTAGCTATCACATGAATTTAATTAATTATCAAATTAATTTAATTTGATAGTTAAATATTGAACACTTTATATGTACAAACTTTTTATATACAAATAGAGAATATAGATAAAATTAATATATGAATTTGATTCATACAAAATATTTATTGTATATAGTTTACCAAAATTATTAATATAAACAATTATAATAATTAATTTTGGTCAAAATATAAAAGATATGGAAATTTATATTCTTTTGGAAAGAATATAATTTCTTTTATGACTTTCCATTTGTTTCTTTAATAATAAATGAATAATCCAATTTTTTTCCTTATATATGATATCAAAGAAAATAAAAGGAAAATAATCCCTTAGTGTGTTAGGGTTACCAAGAAAACAAAAATAAAATAGGTTTAGTATTTGTTCTTGAAAAACTCTTTGAAAAGTTCAAGAGATTCTTATTGTTCGTTCTTTGACTTGGTGGATTACATAGAGACCGAGATGGTATTGTTGCAGCTTAGGATTGACATCGTTCAAAGGGATCATATCAACAATATTGTTTGTCGCTCTTCTAGTTTCGAAAAGGTATATTTTTTACCCTTGTTTCAACCCGATTCTTTCCTCATACATGGATCCATAGTTGATGATCGCTAGAATATTTTTTATGCTGCGCCACGAGGCATAACGGCGATTCAACACCACCAACCTTACTTGTCACATCCAATTTCCTTTAAACCCAGAAATTAGGAACCAATTTGGGTTTAGATTAAAAAAGGCCACAAACTAGCGGTATCTACTAAGAAGTGAGGAAAAGTTGGGAATGAAATTATATAAGGTTGAAATCCAAGCATAGTTTAGTTGGATTCAAACCAGGTAGTCCCTTAGTAGGGAGTAAAATAATTAAAAATGATTTATTTTTAAATGGTTGGAGATCGTGTAGGAAGGGCTATAAATAGCCAAGAAAAATGACTTCCCGAGGAGAAAATTCTTCTCACTTTGGTTTCATCTTTCTTTTCTACTTCATCTCCTTCTTTGGTTACTCCAAAAAAGAGATAGTTTTGGGAAGCTCTGTATGGAATGGTGATCGTGAGGAATTAGTTGAAAAAGTAGAGAATTCGAGGAGCTTGTAAGGTTCTAAGTCCTTCTATTTATGTATGATTTAGAAAACAAATTAAGGCTTTTTAGAACCATTTTAAGGGTTCTGCATATTTCTGGAAAACCAAGGCTTAGGTTAGAACAATGAGTTTAACCCCCGATTTGGTTGTCATGTTTAGCTTCCAAGAGAATGAAAGCTCTAGCATTTGGGAAAAAGCTAAGAGGATGAGGCAAAAGAAGTATCATGTGAGTTTCAGTACCTTACCTTCTAGTTGATAGATAATTGATGACAAGTAAACTGGTCTGTTGTATGTTTAACTATAAAATGTATGATATGTTTGTGTATTGTATGCTTGATATGGGGAAATTATTGACGGGATAGATAAAGTTAGGATGGGAAAAGGGTGATTATGTTAGATACCATCATACGGTGTTGTTGAATGCACCCATAATGTTGGAAGCTTCGGGCCTTATGGAGGGGACATTGTGGTGTTCGAGCATGAAGGTTAGGATGCTAAATGGAGGAATAAGTGGAAGAATAAGGAAAAAGGGAAATTGGAATTTTAGTTTGATTCTGGTCTCCGAGATTATTAGGAGCAAACCATGATGTGCTAAGCTCTAGGCTTTAAGGAGGGGACACTTTGGTGTTCGAGCATCAATGTGGATATATGATAAGACAATATTGACGATTATTAGGTTCCATAGAGCAACATCGTAATGGCAGTCAATAGGCTTTATGGGGCGAAACCACAACAATGATAAGGTCTTTCAAGGCGACAACTCCAAAAGGTTAAAGGTGTAGGACTATAATTGGTTTATCGAAATTAGTATAGTCCATCAGGACAGTAAATACAAGATAGTAAACATAGGGATTATGAGGCGTAATACCATAGCTTGTCTATGGAAACCTATGAAGTCTGCTAGGACATTAAACATGAAACATGACGATTATGACCATAGCTTAGCTATGGTAATTTGTAGAGTCTACTGGGACACTAGACACAAGGTAATCCGTCGGGACGATAAACACCGATGGTCAACCAGGATGGAAAACATGGGAGAATCTTGCGAATAAGGAAAAGGTGGTTTAAAAGGAAATATGAAGTATAAGGTGAAATACTTAGCAAACGGGACGAAGGAATTCATCAATGAATAGGGAACGAATTAAAATGGGAGAAGGCTATTAAAGTAGTTGTTCTGAAAGCCAGTAGGGGATATAGGTGACAACCCAACGAAAATGAGTTATAAGAATTGACACACTAGTGGTGCATGGTATACAGGATAACGGATGAGGGTTTAACCGAGGATCATAGATAATGATCTACCATTAAGAACTGCCAGAGTGTGCTCAAAGAAACCTTGTAAGCTAAGGATGTGACACAAAGTAAGTAAGTGGGTTTATAAGGAAAAGAAGGGTTATTTAGAATCTATTGAAAAAGAAGGATATATTGGGTGACATATATGTCTTTCGAGACTATTTTTCTTCGAGGGAAAACCATTAAAAAAGTACCAGCCAAAGGGCTAGTTCCTTAAGGAACCAGTATAAGGGGGGAAAGAAAGAGCATGAAAATAAATGCTCACTTTGATGATAGCCTGCGGGGTACTAAAGGTCAAAATGGTCCACAACAGAATGCTATGTTATACTCACAAGCATGGCAAAAGTAATCCAAACGCTATTCATTCCAAGTGGGACTTAACCGGCTAGAGTGGCATGGAAATCTTTCTAGTTATCCCAAAAGATGATATGAAAACAATTCTTTTGGGGCTATGGTAATAGAAAAAGTTTGCTACAAACTAATCGAATTTGGGATAATCGCCAAGAGGGAGATACCCAAGGGCAATTAGAAGGGTAGATCGCAGGGCTACTTTAGAAGGACATAGTGGAAAGAAGACTTCCACACTAGGACTAAACGGAAAGAAGAATACAAGTAAAATACAGAATCCACGAAAATGGCAAGACGTCCAAGGAATCCGTCAGGACTGATCGTGGGTTGATAGGATTGTCGGGGGTAATTCGCTTAGCGATCTATCCACTAATGGATAGGATTTGGAATAACTTAGAGCCCGTTACGACAGATTTAAGAGAATTTACTCTCACCAGCAGTGAGTTATTCATATTCAATTCTTTTTATTTAAAACCCCTGTAGAATGGAGCCTATTTTTGTCTAATGTAGAAACTCACTATGTTCATTCAAATTTACAAAGGTTTTGACCTGTGATTGTAGGATTTACGGGATAAGGAACTCAATGAGGGACCAAGCTAGACTGTGTGGAATTGAGCATTCATTGTTACTGTTAAGTCATAGACATAAGAAATGGGTAGCTTTAGAGACTTTACAGTGGAGTCGAATACACATATATTGTAAATTTGTAATGCCTTTAAAGTCTGGGGTTCGGGCAGTAAACTTTATTTAAAAATATTTGTCTCTGTTGTAAGTTTTAATAAATAGGTAACACAATTTGATTTTAAAATAATGAGTTCTAATATTGCACGTGAACCCGATCCAGTTGTGACACCCCATACCTAGATTCAGTGAACGGGTCAGGTAAGGGCGTTACAGGACTTCACGTCAGTGTACGAACACTAAGTAGAGAATTAACACAAAAAATAGATATTTAAAAGCAGCTTTGACTGCTAGTGTGACAGGTCAATTGTAATATTTGTAAGTGTACAATGGAATACTTAGAGCATTTCAAGTATCCAACCCAAAGAAGATTAAGTGTTATGGTGAATTGACAATAATTAAACACACACTTAGGAAGTTTAGCTAGCTAGTGGCTAAATGGCATAGTACAACAATGCATAAAGTGAGGTGAATTAAGCAAATTTATACCTCAATTCATAGTATTAATCAGATAAAATAGAGTAGTTACCTTAATTCATAGTCATATTGAATATAATGAGTAACTAATCTATGAAAACAAACTGAAATTGAATTATAGAAGCACAAACCGCAGAAACTATATGACATTCGTCTTTTCCTCTTCTTTTACTTTTGACATTCCAGCATTGTCTTTATCTATGTTCGATAATACAAATATAGAAGCATTGTTAATCACACAATTCAACACAAATTTAACAAAATCAAACATAAATTCATTTAATTCAATTTAGCCCTTTAAAACTCTAATATTCGAAACACTCATTATTTGTTGTTCTCTTTATCTAATTGAATTCTGATTTTGTATTTCTTCACTGAAGGCCTCTAGCTTTCAATATATAACATATTTTTAACAAAATTCAATTTATTCAATTGGGTCCGCAATACCATAAAATTACTATATGGTTTAGTTGGATTTCTAATAAAATTCAATACTTTTATCTACTTTCTGGTTTAGTACTAACATAATCTAACTCTTTATTCTTAAATCTACCTTTACCAAGCTTAATTTCATCAAATTTTCATTAATGGTACCTTAATTAAAACTCAAACAGTTAAGAAATTTAGCACATAGGCATGAATTACTAAGCTTGAGTGATTAAAATTCTATAAGAATATCAACGGAAACTTTTCTCACATTGATTAATTTACACCGAATGCAAAATAGAAATTTTCTTTTTCTTCTTTATTTTCCTACTGTTTGAAGAGAAAGAGAATGAAAATAACGTTTTTTTCCCACTAAAGGTTATATATATGATTAGTGGTTCAATCAAGTTAATAAATCACTAATTTGTCACTAATCTGTCACTAATCATGCCTTTCAATGTTGATTAATGAATAATATTGGAGAAGGCCATGAAATTCCACTACCATAACATTAATTATGAAATATTTATTTCCAATGTCTTGGTTATTAACTTACTAAGGGCTTATAAAATTTATACTCAATTTTGTATTCATTTTTAATCACTATGCAATTTAATCATTGTACCATATATATTAATTTAATTGATTTAATTATTAATTAATTTTATTTCTTAATCTTATATTTAACTCATAATTTTTTCTATTCAAAGTTTTCGGTTTGAAACTTACATTTCTAACACTTGTGAGAATCGAGTCACTACAATGTGGGTGTCGTGACAGTAACTCTGACGAGGCAAAACTTATAAAGGATATTTAGCAGTCTAAAAAGGCTTAAGTTAGATTTTAAGTGAGGGCATAATTATCATTGTTAGGTTAAGTTAGAAAATACTATAAATACTACTTGATAAGTATTTTGGCATAGAATTGTAAGGTTGAACATATTTTTACTTTTCATATTTTTAGATTAGATTAGATTTCATTTCATTTCTTTTCTTTAGAATAGATTTTGGCTGCTGATTTTCTTCTATTTTGTCGAGAACTCTTTTAATGGAGATGATCAAGCTTGTAGGCTTCATCAAATATTAATATATTAATGAGCATTTTCTCAAATCCTTCTCTTTTATATTTTATGCCTACCATGTGTTTGCTAAAAATGCTTGTGCGAGATTTAAATTTGATTATTTGCTAAATCATTTTATTGGTTGATTGATGAATGAGTTACTTAACTAAGTCACTATCCATGATTTGATTTTTTCTGTTCAATATTACACTAGAATTGAAGCCTCTAGTGGAAGATTTAGATAGATGAGTATGGAAGGAGACTTTATTGTGTAGGACTTTGATACATTTGTATCGATTAGTGAGACTGATAGGAGATTTAGATGCCTAAGTAAGATTGAGAGGGGAGCTTAGGCGGCATATTTTAGTTTAAGACTAGACTGAGAGGAGATTCCTAACGAAAAGTGGCAAAAAATATAATCAACATAGGTTTATTAGTGTTAGAATTAAGTGACCCAAATTCTTATAGAATATGATGGAAAATAAAATAAAAGTAAAATCCATATAGAACTAGACTTCTTTTATTTTATTTTAGAATAAGGTTTTTTAAACCTTATTAAACTTCATCTATTTTATATTGATTAGGATAGGGTGTTTCAATCCTACTAGAATATGGCTTTACAAGCCTATAAATAGACATAGTCTATTCCTCTTGTATTGATACAAATTTTTCGACATAGTGAATTTTCTTCTCCTCTGCCTTGTGGTTTTTTCCGAAAGGGTTTCCACGTAAAATTTTTGTGTTCTTTATTTTATTTATTTTATTCTATTTTTTTCACAAATTGGTATCGAGCTTTGGGTTATTCATCTCGATCACGGTAATGGCGTCTTTGAAATATGAAATTCATTTGTTGGATCGCAACACTAGATTTGCGTTGTGGCAAATTAAGATGCAAGCGATTCTTGCAGATGGATCGGAGGATGCCTGCTAGGGATAGATAAGATGCCTTCGACATTAACGGATGAAGAGAAAAAAGCGTAAGGATCGAAAGGCATTAACACAATTACATCTGCATTTGTCCAACGAAATTTTGCAAGATGTGATGAAAGAGAAAACTGCGTCTGCATTATGGAAGAGGCTAGAACAAATATGTATGTCGAAAACTCTAACAAGCAAGTTGCATATGAAGCGGCGTCTTTATGCTCATCGTTTGGAGGAAGGTGCGTGCATACACACGAACACTTAACATGTTTAAAGAAATTCTCTCAAACTTGGAAGCCATGGAGGTTCGATATGATAAGGAAGATCTAGGGTTGATTCTACTTTGTTCGTTGCCCCCGTCTTATTCAACCTTTAGAGACACGATTTTATATAGCCGTGAGTCTCTAACAGTTGATGAGGTTTATGATTCTTTAACCTCGTATGATAAGATGAAGCATCTTGTGGTTAAACCCGACTCTCAAGAGAGAGTCTCTCATTGTTCGTGGGAGACAAGATCGGAATGCGATGATGATCGTGGTAGGACACGAGAACGGAATCCTCGTGGTAAATCTAAGGGTAGATCAAGTCTTCAAACAGAGGTAAAACTTGTAACTTCGCAGAAGAAAGGGCACATTAAATCCGAGTGCTATAAGCTACAAAATAAGATTAAAAGGAGGCTGCGAATCAAAGGGAAAACAACCGAGAAAATTCCGGTGAAGGCGATGTTGTAGAAGACTACAGCGATGGTGAACTTCTAGTCGCACATCAATGATTCTAAAGTAAGCGAGGAGTAGATACTTGATTCAGCTGCACCTTCCATATGAGTCCCAATCGGGATTGGTTTACAACTTACGAAACGAAATGTGAAAGGTGTTGTTTTGATGGGAAATAATACTTAAGTGTGTAAAATCGCAGTGTTGGAACAATTAAAGTTAAGATGTTTGATGGAGTTGTCGAACACTTAGTGACGTGCGGCATGTTCGAGTAATTGAAAAGAAATTTAATTTCGTTGAGTACTCTTGATTCAAAGTGGTGCAGATATACACAAATGAAAGTGGGGTTTTAAAGATTTCCAAAGGGTCCCTTATTGTGATGAAAGGACAGAGAAAGATTGCCAAGTTATATGTTTTGCGAGTTCTCTCATTCTTCGTGATGCAAATTGCCGCTTCCTCGTCCTTGTCGGATGATGATATTACTAAACTTTGGCATATGCGCCTAGGGCATATGAGTGAGAATGGCATGGCGAATTGAGCAAAGAGGACTTCTTAATGGGCAAGGAATTTGCAAACCGAATTTACTGTGAGCATTGTGTTTTTGGAAAACAAAGAGAGTTCGATTCACTAGAGGAATCCATAACACGAAGGAACATTGGAGTATATTCATTCGACTGTGGGGGCCATCTAGAGTGCCTTCAGAGGTGGAGCTAATTATATGCTAACCTTTATTGATGATTTTCCCGAAAAAGTTTGGGCGTTCTTCACGAAGCGAGAAAAGTGATGTGTTTTCCGCATTTAAGTCTTGGAAAATTATGATTGAAAAAGCAGACGGAAAACAGATAAAATACCTCCGCATGACAATGGCTTAGAGTTACGTTACGATGAGTTTAATAGATTGTGCAAGTCGGAAGGAATCATAAGACACCGACGATTCGTCATACTCCACAACAAAACGGCGTTGCGAACGCGAATGAATAGAACGATCATGGAGAAGGTTCGATGTATGTTGTCAAATGCCAACTTACCGAAGTCATTTTGGCGCGGCGAGCGGCGTCATCGCATGTTTTTGATCAACCGATCTCCATCCGTTGCCATTGAGAAAAGACTCCACAAGAGGTATGGTCCGTAAATCCTGCTAATTATTCTAATTTAAAGATCTTTGGGTGTCCTGCATATGCTCATGTTGATAATGGAAAATTGGAACCGAGATCCATTAAATGTGTTTTTCTTGGTTATAAAGTGGTGTAAAAGGGTATAAGTTATGGTGTCCTCAAAATAGAAAAGTTGTGATTAGTAGAGATGTTGTTTTTGATGAAACTGCTATGCTACCTAACTTATCTCTTAAAGACTCTTCCAATAAAGAAAATCAAAAACAAGTAGAGCATCAGATTAATCTGAGTCAACTCCTCAAGCCGATACAAAAATTGAGAATAGAGTTGCTTCTTCACCACAATACTCTATCGCCAAAAATGAACTAGAAGAGAAATTAAACCTCCAAAGAAATATCTTTGAGGTGATCTAGTTGCTTATGCTTTGAATGTAGCTAAAGATATAGATGCGAATCAAGAGCCATCTAATTATTCTGAGCGATTACTGTGAAGGCTCGAGAAAAGTGGATGTTTGCTATGCAAGAAGAGATGGAATCACTCCACAAAAAACAGAACATGGGACCTTGTGAAACTTCCTAAAGGTAAAAAGGCTGTTCGTTGTAAATGGGTATTTAAAAAGAAAGAAGGGACTCCAGGAGTTGAAGAACCCAGATATAAAGCAAGGCTTGTTGCAAAGGGTTACAGTCAAATTCCAGAGTGGACTTCATGAATGTGTTCTCCCAGTTGTTAAGCATAGTTCGATTCGAGCTTTGCTTGGTATTGTGGCCATGCATGATTTGGAGCTTGAGCGGTTAGATGTAAAAACGCATTTTTGCATGGAGAACTTGATGAGGATATTTACATGCAACAACTTGAGAAGGTTTCTGATTTGAGAAAAGAGAACTATGTTTGCTTGCTTTGAAAAGTCCCTTTACGGTTTGAAACAGTCACCAAGACAGTGGTACAAGAGGTTTGATTCCTTTATGACTTCTCATGATTTCAAAAGAAGTAGTTTTGACAGATTGTGTTTACTTTAAGAAAAATAGTGATGGTTCTTTTGTGTATCTACTTCTTTATGTTGATGACATGTTGATAGCAACAAAAGATAAAGATAAAGAAAAATAAGAAAGGTCAAAGCCCAACTAAGTAAAGAATTTGAGATGAAAGATTTAGGACCAGCAAAGAAGATACTTGGTATGGAGATTCTCGGAGATAGAAAATCAAGTAAATTGTACCTAAGTCGGAAGGGTACATTGAGAAAGTTCTTTGCGGAGTTCAATATGCAGAGTGCTAAGCTCATTAGTACTCCTTTAGCAAAACCATTTTCGACTTTCATCGATTTTGTCTCCACAATCGGATGATGAGATTGAGTACATGTCACATGTTCCATACTCTAGTGCGATGGGATCTCTCATGTATGCTATGGTTTGTTCACGTCCGGTTTTATCATATGCGATCGATGCGATTAGCGAGATACATGGCAAATCCCAGGTAAAGAACATTGGAAAGCGATTCGATGGATTTTAAGATACTTACGAGGCACTACGATGTTTGCTTACGATTTGGAAGAACTAAAGATGGAGTCATAGGGTATGTTGATGCTGATTTTCTTTGGAGACCTTGATAGAAGAAGATCTCTCACAGTTACGTCTTTACAATCGGAGGTTGTGCAATTAGTTGGAAAGCCACTTTGCAAACTACGATCGCTTTGTCTACCACTCAAGCTGAGTACATGGCGATTCATCGAGGCTTGCAAAGAAGCTATTTGGTTGAAGGGACTATTTAGTGAACTCAATGAAGACCTTGAATCAAGCACAGATATTTTGTGACGATCAGTGCTATATTTCTTACAAAAGATCAAATGTTTCATGAGAGAACAAAACACATTGATGTTCTAGGTATCATTTTGTTCGTGATATTATTGCTCGTGGTGATATTGTTGTGAGCAAAATTAGTACTCATGAAAATCCTGCAGATATGATGACTAAGTCACTTCCTAAAACCAAGTTTGAGCATTGCTTAGACTTGGTTGGTGTTCATTGTTGAGTTAAACCCTTAAGGGGTTTTATGGAAGAGGTGGAGAACTTGTTTATTGAAAGTTCGCAATGAAGAACTTGTTCATTGAGAATTTGTGTCAAGGTGGAGATTGTTAGAATTAAGTGACCCAAATTCTTATCGAATATGATGGAAAATAAAATAAAAGTAAAATCCATATAGAACTAGACTTCTTTTATTTTATTTTAGAATAAGGTTTTTTAAACCTTATTAAACTTCATCTATTTTATATTGATTAGGATAGGGTGTTTCAATCCTACTAGAATATGGCTTTACAAGCCTATAAATAGACATAGTCTATTCCTCTTGTATTGATACAAATTTTTCGACATAGTGAATTTTCTTCTCCTCTGCCCGTGGTTTTTTTCCCGAAAGGGTTTCCACGTAAAATTTGTGTGTTCTTTATTTTATTTATTTTATTCTATTTTTTTTCACAATTAGCTTAGTTAGTAATTAACAAATCATTTGATAATCATTTCAATCGCATTGTTTTTAGTAAGAAGGAAGAAAGTTAGTTTGGTATTTTTATTTGTTAATTTAGAATTTAACTTTAATATATTTTCATATTAAGTTTGCGCTACTAATTTTCGATTCAAATAGACTAGTAATTACTTAGCTTGTAATTAATTTGACAAACAAATTTACAATTGACAATCTCTTGGGTTCGATCCTTAGAATACTTCGTGTATTCCATTGTAACACATGTTAATATTACAACTATCCTTTCACACTAGTAGTCAAAGCCACTTTTGATTCTCTATCTTTTTTACTAATTTTTTGTTTAGTGTTCGTGTAACACCCAAAACCCGGCCTAGACGTTATGGCCGAATCTGGCGATGTCACATGGAATGGGATTTGAAATCAAATTTATCAAGTTAAAACTGTTTCCATTTATTAGCTTCTATTTATCTCTCGTCCATTTCAAAAAAAATTCTCGTTAATTTGATTCGTTTAAAAAAATATTCTGTAGCGGAAGCTTTTAAAACCGTGATATTTAAAGAAAACCATTCGCATTTAGGAAAAAAACGTTGTTTTTTAATTAAAACGAGTTTCCGTTGAGTTTTGCAGTTTAAAAGTCTATGAAAACAGTTAAATCCAAAATAAAGGCAAACAGTCCAAAAGTCCCAAATTACATCAAAAATAGGAAATAGAAACCATAAATAAAATTAAAGCAGTTTAATAGACATGTGGTCAGCGTTGAGTCCTTCGCCGCACCGTTCCGTCTAAGTCTGGGGATTACCTATACAGATAAAACAGAGAGGGGTGAGTTTACATAAACTCAGTGTGTAATCCCCACAGAAAACACGCATACAGTCAGACAACAGTTATCAGTCAAATGCAGTCTGAGCCTAAGCCCATTACAGATTCAGATACAATTTAGGCCTTAGCCCATTCAAATACAGTTTCAGATATAAATTAGGGCCTTAGCCCATCTTAGATACAATATGCATTCAGTAACAGAAATCAGTATCCTACTCACTAGCCTCTACACACTATCTCTGACCATCCCTACACACCATGTGGGGTTTAAAACACCCACCAACCCTACACATCAAATCATACAGAATGTGGCACATATCAGTAATATTGCAGCTGAGTTGCCAGATAATAGGCATAAAAGCCTTTCAGTATACTTCTTCCAATAACCAATCATCCCACCCTAATGCAGATGCAACTAAACATGCTCTTTGCAGACATATAGAAATACATGCTTACATGTTAAAATTCAGTTATCAGTCATACATACAGATCAGTAAACATGTATAAATTTAACATGCTCAATACATACATAATATATTCAAGACACACGATTTAGGGTCCAAGTATCACTTACCGACCCTACAGTAGATTCACTATCGACTTGGGCGACCCGTGCAACCCTAGAAAACATTTTAGCAAAATGGGCCCACATGCCCATGCGGCTTGCCCATGTAGGCCCACAAGCTCGTGTGGCCCACGCGCCCAGATTGGCATTGCCTGTGTGGATCACACAGCCTGGCCCAGATATTACACACCCGTGTGGCGTGTCCGTGTGGGTCACATGCCTAGTTCGGTTTAGCCAATATGGCCTACACGGACGACCACACCCCTGTGTGGTGTTGACAGAGGGGTTTTTTTGGCTTTCGCTGAATCCTATTTTTCTGTGTTTCGGGTACATACCTAGTATCATTTTGATGCAAAAACCCTCTTGAACAGACCAGCACCTAAAATTGATACCACAAACCTTCCGAAATCAATTTAAATTCATGATTGGCCCAAATCATCAGACCAAAAATATTTCAAAATTGAACATTCAACACTTACTTAACCACCCCGAACGATTCGATTATGATTCTAAGCGAGGAGAGTCCCTAACTTCTTAATTTGTTGTTGCCAAAACATACAATAAGGTTCCAATTGGAAGATTTCGAAAAAACAATAATCGCTTTAAAGAATGCTTACTCACACAAACCAATCTATGTCCACATACCTTAATCGAGCGAGGAAACCCCTAAAACCAAAAATATTAAAGGTGGAACTAAAAGTGGCGAGAAAAAAATTGAAGAAACAAGAGAAGCAAAAATTTTCCCAAGAAAGAAGAAAAGTAACGTCAAATATCCAAAAGAGGTATTTTTGGGAAAAAGGATGAGTTTAACTTAAATCCCACTACACCACAATCCTAACCACCCACTACTCATATTTCTGGCACAACCGAAACTCTATTACAAAGTAGAGCAAAAAAAACTCCCGCACTCGCGCATGGATTCGAACACAAGACCTTCAACAACCTAACATTCAGCTTAACCACCAGACCAATAGGCCCATTCTGATATCGTTTTATAAATAATTTAATATAATCCAACTGAACAGAGATGGAGCTTAAAACCAAAAATACCCAGAATTTTCCAAAGCTAAGGTTTGAACTTGGGACCTCTCACACGCACCCAAAACACTTAACCACTGGATCAGATACGGATTTAAGTCATATTTCCACAAAAGTTGAAATAAGAATTTTTAGGGCGTTACAATTTCGGCCTCAAAATTTACCTGATTAGAACAGATGACGATACTACTGACGGATCGCATCCTCGGGTTTCTACGTGGCCTCCTTAGTGCTATGATTCCGCCACAGCACCTTCACTAATGGGACTTCTTCTAAAGAACCTTTACATCGCGATCCAGAATCTGAACTGGCTCCTCCTCGAAGGTCAAATCTGGCCTAACCTTAATCTCCTCAATAGGGACAACATGAGTAGGATTAGAGTGGTAATGCCTCAACAATGAATCAGAAGCCGCTTTCAGGCAATCTCAAATCAGTCGGACCTTATCCTCAGTCTCAGAAACCAACTCAGGGCCTAAAACTCGCCGTTCACCCAACTCAGTCCAACACAAAGGAGTATGACATTTACGGTCATACAAAGCTTCGTATATTGCCATCTGAATGCTAGACTGGAAGCTATTATTATAGGCGAACTCTGCTAGCGGTAGATAATCCTCCCAACTTCCTCGAAAATTGATAACACAACTCCTCAACATATCCTCCAGTATCTGAATCACCCTCTTAAACTGACCATCGGTCTGATGATGGAACGTGGTACTGAAGTCCAATCTTGAACCCAGAGCCTCATCCAACTTTTTCCAGAACCAAGAAGTGAAACGATGACCTCTGTCAGAAATAATCGACACTGGAAGCCCATATAGTCTCACTATCTCAGAAATGTAAAGCTTCGCCAACTTCTGAAGAGAATAGTCAGTCCTAATCAGAATGAAGTACGCAGAAATGGTCAATTGATCTACGATGACCCAAACGCAAGTGGGTGTTAGAGGTAACCCACTAACGAAGTCTATCGTTACGTGCTCCCACTTCCATAGCGGAATCTTAAATGACTGCAGCAAACTCGAAGGTAACTGATGCTCAGCCTTAACCTACTAGCATGTCAAACATCATGCCACAAAATCAGTAACCTCTCATTTCAATCTCGTGCACTAGTACAGTTCTCAAATATCTCAGTACATCTTATTCCCACCGAGATACATAACATAAAGGCTACTATGCGCCTCTCTCAGAATAGACTACCTCAGATCAGTATCATTCGGTATACAAATCTGACCACGGAAATAGAGTACCTCATCATTATTTAGCCCAAACAACTTAACAGAACTGAAAACCCAATGATTTATCCTCTAACTACTTATCTCAAATCTGTTCTATCCAAGTCGGTTTAACCTGCAGCTTAGCTAACAAACTTTTACCATCGAACAAACTAAGTCGAGCGAACACCACTCTCAAATCAGTCATCGCCTTACAGCTCAATGCATCAGCCACCACATTGGCTTTCCCAGGATGGTACTCAATAGTACATTCATAGTCCTTAAGCAGCTCAATCCATCTACGCTGCCTAAAATTCAACTCCTTCTGAGTCAGGAGGTACTTGAGGATTTTGTGATCAGTGTAGATAATACACCTCTCACTGTACATATAATGCCTCCAAATTTTCAAAGCAAAGACTATGGCGGCAAATTTCAAATCATACGTTGGATAGTTTGCCTCATGCGTCTTGAGCTGAAGAGACGCATATGCCACAACCCTACCATTCTACATCAGAACACAACCCAAGCCTATATGCGATGCTTCACGGTAAACCACAAACTCCTTTCCAAGTTCAGGTTGTATTAAAACAAAAGCTTCAGTCAGAACCGTCTTAAGCTTCTCGAAGCTCTCCTGCAGCACATTAGTCCAGAAAAACAGAACACCCTTACGTAGCAGCTTAGTTAAGGGCGATGCAATCAGTGAGAAACCTTCCACAAACCGTAAGACCCAGAAAATTACGGATCTCAGACACACTCTTAAGCTGTTTTCAATCCAGTACAGCTTTAATCTTTCGAGGATCGACACGGATCCCCTCAACAAAAACCACGTGTCCCAAAAATGTTACCTCTCGTAACCAAAATTCGCACTTGCTAAATTTAGCATAGAGCTGCTTTTCCTTCAAAGTCTAAAGAACCACTTTAAGGTGCTGGTCATGCTCATCCTCAGTCTTAGAATAAACCAATATATCATCGATGAAAACCATGACGAACTGATCAAGATAAGGCTGAAACACTCGGTTCATTAGATTCATAAATACGGCTGGAGCATTTGTCAACCTGAAAGGCATAACTAGGAACTCATAGTGTCCATAACGAATCCTAAATGTCGTCTTATGCATATCTACCTCCTTAACCCTCAATTGATGATACCCTGAATAGAGATAGATCTTAGAGAACATAGAAGCCCCTCAGAACTAATCAAATAAGTAATCGATCCTCGGAAGTGGATACTTGTTCTTAATGGTCAGTTTGTTCAATTGCCGATAGTCTATGTACATCCTCATGGTCCCATCCTTTTTCTTAACAAACAGAACTGGTGCTCCCCACGGAGACACACTCAGATGGATGAAGCCATAGTCCAGCAACACCTGAAGTTGAGCCTTAAGTTCTATAAGCTCTTTCGGTGCCATACGATAGGAGGCGATAGACACTAGAGTTGTACCAGGAAGAAGCTCAATCTCAAATTCCACTTTTCGATTTGGAAGTAAACCTGGTAGCTCCTTAGGGAAGACATCTGGAAAATCTCTTACAGTTCTGAAGTCTTTTAAAGTAGAGTCCTCAGAAACAGAAATGTTAATATAGGCCAAGAACGCCTCACATCCCTTACAAACCAGTTTCTCAGCCACTAGTAAAAAGATCATATTAGCCAAATAATTCTGACGTTCTCCAATCATGACTACCTTAATATCCTTCTTAGAACTCAAGGCGACCCTCTTAGTCCCACAGTCCAGACTGACACGGTGCTTGACTAACCAATTAATACCTAGAATTAGGTCGAACTCCCCAAATGAAACCTCCATTAGATTAGCCACAAATACTGACCCTTGAACCTCTAGTGGAGCATCTCTATACAGTTTGCTAACCCTAATCAGTTGCTCCAGTGAACTCAATACAGTTACCTCACTAGAAATACTCTCAACCAAAATCCCCAAGTTTTCAGACACAGTGCTAGCTACATAAGAATGTGTGGAACCTCTGTCTGTCAAAGCAAAATAAGGTACATCACAAATTAAGAATATACCAATAATGACGTTTGGAGCATCTTTGTCATCTCGGCAACGAGCAGCATAAACAAGAGCAAGCTGCCTCGCATCAGTTTGTCCAGATGCTCTCTGTCCACGACCCATACTGTTACCACCCCTAGCCTGACCACGGCCCCTCAGTGGCTGCTGAACTATCCTCTGCGACTAGGTAGTACCAGAAACCGGAGCTTGCACCTAATTGGCCCTTAACGGACACTCTTAAATGTGGTGCTCTAATGACCCACACCTCAAACGCACACCAGTCCTCCTCCAACACTCGCCCTGATGGTGTCTACCACAATCTCTACACGGTCGTAATCCAGTAGGAGCAACAGGGGCCCAGCTCTAACTGACCCATCAGTCCTGGACTTTTTCTTAGGCCTTTGTACCGAACTCGAGGTCTCCGAATCCCTCTTGTTCTTACCCCTCTTACGATCTATATTTTGGCGTTCAGCGCGCTTAACCTCTTCAACAATCTTCGCATTCTCTACCAGAATGGAGAACTCTCACTCCCTTTGCGAAGTTATTAGTACCCTCAGATTATCCCTAAGGTCGTCCTCAAAATGGACAATCTCTTATATTCAGACGCCACTATACATTGCGCATAGCGGCTCAGTCTTAGAAATTTAGTCTCATACTCGGCCACTGATCGATCTTTCTAAGTGAGGTTTAGAAACTCATGCCTACGAGCATCAATGTAACTTGCTCCCACATACTTCCCTTGGAAGGCAGACTTAAAGAACTCCCAAGACAGACAATCGGGCTGAGTGCCCTCCTTAACGGTCAGCCACCACTTATAGGCCTCATCGCAAAACAACGAGACTGCACCCTTCAATTTCTTCTCAATGGTACAGTTTAAATCATCCATTGTCCTCTTAGTAGCCTCCATATAGTATTCAGCCACATTAAGGGCAACTTCAGTGACACCCCTAAAAAGTTCAGCTCTATTGGACCGAAGTCGTTCCATAACTGACCCTCGGCCCCTAGATCCAGCGTTGGGCCCAGTGACCCTCTCTAGTATCCTTAATATAGCCTGGGACAATGCGTCTTCCCCAGCTATGCGATCTTGAGACCCAGTCTTACTAGCAGGTGACACTAGCGTCTCACTCGTATCTAGGTTCGACATACTGCCCAGAGAAGAGGACTCAGCTCGAGCCCCCCTACAGCCTCTACCTTGGCTTCTAGTACCACGTCTACGGATACCTCATGAGCTCATGTCTATTTGGATTTATCTGTATTACAAATTTTATGAATCAGTTACAGTTTCAGTATTTATTAACAGATTTTTTTTGTAAAGTAGTATCATAAATTTAGAGATTGTTTTTCGCAAGTACAGTCTCTATCAATTTCAGTTTCAGTTTCAGTTTCACTACAGTTTTAGTATACACTAACTAGAGTGTTTTCAGAATAGAGTATCTATAATATCATAACAGTTTATCAGAATACTTACAGGATCGGCGCCAGAGACTCAATGTACCGTATTCTCAGTAAAATCATTTCAAATCATTTGAAAATCAGTTCTTAAAAATTAATGTTTTAAAACCCAAAATCCACAGTCAAGTTTTGTAACTTGGTTATGATACCACTAAATGTAACA
The DNA here is from genome assembly GCA_025698465.1 of Gossypium longicalyx. Lineage (NCBI taxonomy): Eukaryota > Viridiplantae > Streptophyta > Magnoliopsida > Malvales > Malvaceae > Gossypium > Gossypium longicalyx. The sequence goes on along the minus strand of CM047004.1, from coordinate 66,573,924 downwards.
CCCCAAACCCGACCGAGACGTTATGGCCGAATCTGGCAATGTCATATGGAATGGGATTTGAAATTGAATTTATCAAGTTAAAACCATTTCTGTTTATTAGCTTCTATTTATCTCTTGTCTATTTCAAAATTATTTTCTCGTTAATTTGATTTGTTTAAAAACATATTCTATGGTGGAAGCTTTTAAAACCGTGATATTTAAAGAAAACTGTTCGTGTTTAGAAAAAAAACATTATTTTTTAATTAAACCGAGTTTTCGTTGAGTTTTGCAATTTAAAAGTCCATGAAAATAGTTAAATCCAAAATAAAGGCAAACAGTCCAAAAGTCTCAAATTACATCAAAAATAGGAAATAGAAACCATAAATAAAATTAATGCAATTTAATAGACATGTGGTCACCTTTGAGTCCTCTGCCGCGCCGATCTATCTAAGTCTGAGGATTACCTGTATAGATAAAATAGAAAGGAGTGAGTTTATGTAAACTCAGTGTGTAATTCCCACAGATACAGTTAGACAACAGTTATCAGTCAAATGCAGTCTGAGCCTAAGCCCATTACAGATTCAGATACAATTTAGGCCGTAGCCCATTCAGATACAGTTTCATATATAAATTAGGGCCTTAGCCCATCTCAGATACAGTATGCATTCAGTAACAGAAATTAGTATCCTACCCACCAGCCTCTACAAACCATCTCCGACCATCCCTACACACCATGTGGGGTTTAAAACACCCACCCAGCCTTATACACCAAATAGTATCGAATGTGGCACATATCAGTAATATTGCAGTGAGCTGCCAAATAATATGCATAAAAGCCTTTCAGTACACTTCCTCCAATAATCAATCATCCCACCCTAATGCAGATGCAACTAAACATGCTCTTTGCAGACATACAAAAATACATGCTTACATGCTAAAACTCAGTTATCAGTTATACATATGAATTAGTCAACATGCATAAATTTAACATGCTTAATACATACATTATATATTCAGATCACACGATTTAGGATCCAAGTATCACTTACCGACCCTACAGTAGGTTCACAGTCGACTTGGGCGACCCGTGCAACCCTAGGAAATATTTAAGCTAAATGGGCCCACACGCCCATGGGGCTTGCTTGTGTGGGCCCACACAGTTAGATTGGGATTGCCCGTATAGATTACACGGCCTGGCCCAGATATCACACGCCCATATGGTGTGTCAGTGTGGGCCCACATACCTAGTTCAGTTTAGCCCGTATGGCCCACATTGCCACACCTCGGCCATCACACGATCGTGTCTTTCCCATAGTCTGGCCTTCATCGATCACACGGTCGTGTTTTCGCACATGACCTACCACACGAGTGACCACACTCACGTGTGGCATCGACAGTGGGGTTTTTCGGCTTTCATCGAATCCTTTTTTCTGTGTTTCGGGTACACACCTAGTATCGTTTCGATGCAAAAACCCTCCCAAATAGACCAACAACTAAAATCGATACAACAAACCTTCTGAAATTAATTTAAATTCATGATTAGCCCAAATCACCAAACTGATAATATTTAAAAATTGAACATTCAACACTTATTTAACCATCCCGAATGATTCAATTACGATTCTGATCGAGAAGAGTCCCTAACTTCCTAATTTGCTGCTGCCAAAACAGACAATAAGGTTCCAATCAAAAGATTTCGAAAAGACAATAATTACTTTAAAGAATGCTTACTCGCACAAACCAATCTATGTCCACATACCTTAATTGAGCGAGGAAACCCCCAAAACCAAAAATATTAACGGTGGAATTAAAAATGGTGAGAAAAAAATTGAAGAAACAAGAGAAGTAAAAATTTTCCCAAAAAGGAAGAAAAGTAACGTCAAATATCCAAAAGAGGGATTTTTTGGGAAAAATGATGAGTTTAACTTAAATCCAACTACACCACAATCCTAACCACCCACTACTCAGATTTTGCCACAACCGAAACTCTATCACAAAGCCGAGCGTAAAAAAAAATCCTACGCTCACGCAAGGATTCGAGCACAAAACCTTCAACAACCTAACACTCAGCTTAACTACCAGACCAGCAAGCCCATTTTGATATGGTTTTATAAATAATTTAATATAAGCTCATTGAGTAGAGATGGGGACTAAATCCAAAAATACCCAAAATTTTCCAAAGCTAAGGTTTGAACTTGGGACCTCTTACGCACACCCAGAATACTTAACCACTAGATCAGATACGAATTTAAGTCTTATTTCCATAAAAGCCAAAATAAAATTTTTTGGGGCATTACAATTTGTACATTGACATGCGATCACCTACTGAAAGTAAGTAAACTGTTTCTTTTTTGTGTTTTTGGTTCGTGTTGCTCAAGCCTACACTCGACGCAATTTATGTTACGAGGATAGTGGAGAAGATCGTTTGGTTAAAAACTAGGATCGACTTAAGTTCGCCTCGTACAAAGCACATGTATAATTTTGGTTAGGGTTTATACTTTAAATATCACAAAAGAGTTTGGTTTTAGAAAATTTTTAAAACTTCTACTATACTTATAATAATTGTTTTCTAAATTGATTTTTCCAACATAAGAGGCTCTTCTCCTTTTCGTCTAAGGAAATCTCAGTTGTAGCAAAGTTTGCAGAAGATATTTCCTCACTTAAAGGTCAAGATTGACTGGTGAAAAGGATGGTTGAACGGTCCTTGAATCAGCAACAACACTTGTGTTAATCCCTACTCCAATTGTTCTCCCCCTCCCCTTTGAAGAAAATAAGGGGAAATATCTAACGTATATCATTTAAAATCCTCCACTTTCGGTTTGAACACTTCCCATAGATCACTATATATTGTTAAGGCTTTATAACTAGCCCCTGAAGGATATGGGCCATATGTGATCAACATCAAAGGGCCACTATTCGTTACAAGGATTCTAGGACCCATCATCGAAAAACCTTAGCTCAAAATCAACACTGCAAAAATCGTTCGTACTCTCATTGAATAAACAATACTCAAACACCTTCTGGAGATCATTGAATTGCGTCTTGGTACCCTTTTAACCTCCGAACAAAGGCTTAAAATTGCACAATTTAGTGGGAGGTAGAGTCCATTCAATGGGAAAGTTAAAACCCTTAAATTTTGATTCCACAAATATGTACTTGTAGTGATCCAATCTCATGTTGCTAACCCTCCCATACATCAAGTTCTCCATGGAAGGGTTCCCTTAACACTTGGTAAAATAAAACAACCTCGGATAGGTAGTCTGATTTAATTGTAACAGCTGAAATAGATTCTAAAAAACCCTTAGCTAGGGCTACTCCTCCCGTTTGGTACAATGGATGAGAAACCCTATGATAATCTACCATGAAGCTCTGACTAGTTGCCCCACTGCAACACCATAGTAGTTCAAGACTTCACCCACAAATGGATGGATCGGAAAGTGAAAGCCTACTTTCAGTGCATAAATGGAGAAACCGAAGTGTGACAATGATTGAACTTGTGAGGGTGCCTAGTGAGGAGTTTGAGTGACGATGAGTTTAGTGCTTGATGGCTTGAGGTGAGTGATAGGTAGAGATATTCATTGGTCGATCTGATTTACTATTCAAAAGTAAAATAAAATAATATTTTTATAATTAAATTTAAATAAAAATGTTTTTATTATTTTTAAAACAGTAAAATGAATCATTTCAGTGACAATTGCAAGTTATAGGCCATGTCTAGTTGGGCTTGGCTTGGCCTATGAACACCTCTACTGATGTGTAATTTTTTAGTTAGGGAAGGATTATAAAATGAAAGTTCATAAAGATGAGTTGATATATGATCTAGGGCAACGTATGAGAAAAAAAACAAAGAGGTGTAGTAATTTTTATTTTTAATTATATTTGATAACTCTAGGATATAGAGTTATTTTATTACTTTTAAGCTTCTATTTCATTCAAGTTAAGAGTGGTTGAAAGTGTTTTGGTAGTTATTTTAATTATGTTTATAATAAATAGTTAATCTTTGAAACTTTATTTTAATAATGTATTCCTGCCAATTTAAACACTGAAAATGTAAATTTTTATCCTTGAAGGTGACTAGTAGAACATTAGAAATATGGAGAAAATAATATGCTAAATTTCACCAATTGAAGCCTTAATGTTGCAACAATGCCATAGCCTTGAACCTAACAGGAACAAATTGGCAACTTCATACTTAAAGAGTGCCACGTCAGCCTTTGAGCTTAACCCATCTCTTAATCAAGTGCTAATAGTAATCAGGAACCAGAAAGAATAGGCTAGACAAACATGTAAAGGCATAAAACACTTCCAATAGGAAAAAAATAGAATATGAAATGGGGTTGATCTAGTCTATCTTCTTTGGGGAAGGATATAAATATCATATTTCTCAAAAAATAAAAGGGCAGCCGTCGAGATTGAACAAACAGAATACAAACTTTCAGAGTAAGGGTATCGAAAAAGAAGTAGATAAGAGGAGGAAGAACAAGATGCAAACAACTTGCGGAGAACCACTGACATTCGGCTCACATCTCTTCGCCTTTGTCTTTACCTATTATTTTGTTTTTTCTGTTGTTTGAAATCATGGATAAAATTTATTTGAGTTTTTTTAGTTTGATGATTATGAGCTAAAAGTTTATTAGCTAAAATGATTATGGAACCTTAATATGATATTATTGGTACTTTGCTAAGGATGCTTGTTGCAATTTGATGTTTATTCATTCAAGTAATTTTCATGTTTAATGCTTGTTGTTGCTTGATCAACATTAGTAGGTAATTGAGTTAATTGCTAAATCTGAAAGGGTTGTGATTAATGGACATAAAACTTGAATGGTGCATGTTTAATTTCTTTGATGTTAAATTTGTAATGATATAGACATATATTGTTATCGTTCATAATCTTGTAGGAACGGTGCTTGCAATTGTAATATTGATATTAACTTGGCACAGATATATGTTAAATTGATTAAAAGATTGAACGTAGTCACTTCAAGAGAAGCCTATAACTTGTTAGGGGCTCGTTAGTGGCTTCGATGGAAAAATGAACTTAAGGGACCAAATTGGGCACAAATCATGTAACAGCCCATTTTTAGTGAAACCAGAACAGTGGTTTTGGGACCACAAATCCGAGCCGAAAAGAAAAATTATTTTAATATTATTGCATGGTTTGCATTATGTTAGGAATGTCATATGAAAATTCTGATAAGAAAAATTTTACCGATTATGTGTTTAATTACGGAAAGGACCAAATTGGATAAAATGTAAAAGTTGAATTCTAGTAGCTAGAAGGATTAAATAACTATGGAATTCAAAACTTGAGGTCTTTAGATGGTAATTAGACCATTAAAGAAAAGTTAGTAGATATTTTTTGTGATTCATCCATGGAAAAATTAGAAAAGGCTAAGAACTAAATTGGAAACTAAAATAATTAAAAGATGATAATAGAGATATCATCTTATTTTATATCATCTTCCCCAAAATTTTCATGGAAACCCTAGGAGAGAGAGGAAAAACTAATCAAGCTTAATTGGGTAAGTATTCAAGTCTCGTTTTTAGTAATTTTTATATTTTTGAAATCGAGATAGTCTAATCTATCTATTTTGGGGATTAATTTGAAAAGTTATCAAAGTATAGAAATTTTTCCATGGATGAATATGCTAAAAATTTGAAATTTGTGGTAGAAAATGAAAGATAGTTGATAGATAAACAACTTTTACAAAGTAAATTTTGATGAAATTGTGATTTAGGGACTAAATTGTAAAGTTGTAAAAATTGAAGAAAAATTTTGAGTTTTATAGAATACATGTGCTGTAAATTTTATACTAAAATTTCGGTTAGGCTCGGAATAAGGAGTAAATTGTATGAATTTCATTTTCTGAGCCTAGGGACGAAATTGGAATTTTTGGAAAGTTTAAGGGCAAAATGGTAATTTTTCCTAAAATATAAATTGAGTCCAATTTAGTATGAAATGTGATAAATTGATGATTAAATTCATTTATATAGATTCGGATAACTCAAATTCGAAGCTAGATCATAAAAAAGAGAAAGTTTCAGATTAGTAGATTTTTTTATACGAACTATTATCGAGGTAAGTTCGTATAACTTAATTGTGCATGTTAATATGTTACAATTGAATGTTGTATTTGAATTGAATGTGGTATATGTTTATGTAATTTATATGAATGTTATAAGTACATGAAATGATTACATATTGAAAAGGGTATTAAAATGTTAAGTTCCGGTTGAGTAACGAAAATCGATGGATACATATGATTTTTCGTATATGAATTTGATTCTGCATATGTTGCAGACAGGATTTAGCTAGGACGAGTAATCCCAATATAGCCTCTCGAGCATACTAATATATAGTTCCTGCGAGCATCCTCATCAGTAGTGAGCTTGCATTTGTTGCACATTACCGCAGCTCTTCATGAGCATCCTGTTAAGCTCGCTTGAACTCTTTGTTACCTTATCTGGTGTTCCTTGATAGTATCTCTTTGGAGATATCTGATTAGTTCTATGAGCTCCCTGAGTAAAACTCTTATGAGTTTCCTAATAACCCAGATAAGTGTCATGTTACATGATTACATGGCTCGGTTGAGCATCCTGACTTGTGGCTCGAGTGTGTGCTCCTTGAGTATGTGCCCTAATGGGTACTCCTAATTACGAATTGACGAATTACAGATTTGTACACCTTGAGTGTACTATTTTAGTATCCATCGATATTTCAATAATTCAACGGACAAAATTCTCGACATGAGGAAATGATAAGATAAATAGATTTATGTCTTGATTGATTCTGAATTACTCAATAAAGTGTTTCATGATGAGCTCATCTATGCTTATTCGATATACATGAGACTTATGTAACTAACTTGTTTGATTGAGTGCATGTGCTTAGGCAATTTTCCAAGTTGATGGAAAACATGTTATTATATGCTTAAATTTAATAAATGAGATTGGTAAGTTTAATTCTTGTTATAGAACCTACTAAGCATATAATGCTTACTAGATTTTATTTTCTCTATTTTATAATGCTCAGAAGCTCACGAAGGTTGGAGATCAGTTGGAGCATCATCACACTATCCACTAGCTTATTTTGGTATAAATAGAAGACTTATTTTGTATAATAGCATGTATAGGTAACTTGGTCATTGTTGGCTTATAAATGTAGTTTGTAATGTAGTCATTGGAATGGGTAGTGATGGTTATATTTTGGTATATCTATTAAGGTTATTCTATGGCAATAACATGAGTATATATTATGGATTGATTGAATTATGCTAAATGAATATATCTATCAAAGATAAGACTATAAATATGTATGCATATAATTATATACCATGTTAGATGTTAGAATTAGTTTGGTTATAATGCTTGGATTGGTTGATATATGAATGTAAATTTTGGTGTAGGTTATTGGTAAAGTTTGGGTGAGAAATAAAGCTAGGAAATGGCTTTATTTTATCTACACGGGTAGACACACGGGCGTGTGTCTTGACCGTGTGTGACACACGGCCTAGCACATGGGCATGTGGTTTGGTCGTGTCCCCTGCATCTTAGAATTTGAGAAACAGAATGCTCAGAATTAAGCAAATGGGCAGAGACACGAGCGTGTTCTCAGCCGTGTGTGCTACACGGCCTAGAACACGGGCGTGTGTCTTGGCCGTATGAAACCTGCACTTAATTTTGGAAAATTAAATTAACCACACGGCCTAGTACATGGGCGTGTGGTTGGCCGTGTGGCACAAATCAAAGAGTTACATGGGGTCGAACACGGCCTGGAACACGGGCGTGTCCTAGGGTTACACGAGCGTATCCCTTGACCACACGGGCGTGTGTGCCCTGCATTTAGGAAAATTTTAAAAATTTCACGAAAAATTCTTAGAGTTCCCGATTTAGTCCCGACTCGATTCTAATACTTGTATGGGCCTCAAGGGTCCATTTAAGGGACGTTATGAATAATCTCGAAAAATGAATAGTAATTGACATGAATTATCTGTAAATGTTCTGGAAACCCCAGTAATGCTCTATAACTCTGTTCCGGTGACGGGCATAGGTTAGGGGTGTTACAAATCATGATTCAAATGGCTCAATTGGATGCAGTTTTCATTGATAGGCTTAATGATTTTTAATTGTTTTTGGAGGGCTTATTTGGCATTTTAACCTAATTTTTTTGTTGATGCAATAGAAATTCTATACACTTTTACCATCAACATCTATATATATATATATATATATATATATAAGCACAACTCTAAAAAAACTTTTGAACTAATAAGAAAACCTTTTATTGTTAGTTATGTTACTAAATTAACATTATAATAAATTATTAGTATTATTATGTGATAATAATAAAGGTAGTTTAACTAATATGATAAAATATTAATGTTAAATTAATTAATTTGGTCCTATCTTTTAAAAGTTATACTTAAAAATAACATAATCTAATATTAATTAATAAAATTATAAATCTATAAAATCCTTGAATATAATTGGATAAATTAAAAATAAATAAAATCCAAGCCTTTTATCTATTATATAAATATGAAATTATTTTAAATATGATAATAATTAATAATGTTAAAATCAAATTTAAATTAATAAAAATTAACTGTATGAGATTAAATATATGTATATATATAATATCAAGATATTAGTAATTTAATCTATAATGTATAAATTTATTTATTAATAATGTTTTCATTATCAATGTAATAGTTACTATTACTCCATTAGACTTTGAATTCATATTAAATTACACTTATTATTTTAGATTAATTATCACTTAATTAATGTTATAATTATATATCAATTAATACTAATATTTAGCATTATAAATATATACATTAGCAATTATTTTCATTTAAAATAATATCTAAAGAATTACTGGAATAAACTGATTTTAACATTATTTAATAGGTTTTGTTTCCATCACAAAAAAAAAAAAAAGAAGAAGAAAAGATATGACTTTTATTATTATTGGAGATGCTTAGTTATTATTATTTGATATTCAATAATTTTACTATTATTTTATTATAATAATATTTATATAATTGTGAATGGTGTTTACCATTGTATTGTAAAATAGTATATCGAAAGCAAAGAAATATTAAAGTAATGATTCTTTCGGGGTGAAATTTTGACTTATATTCAAATGATAAGTTATTTGTCGATTGAGTTTTAATTTGATTGGTATGGGCATGTTGTCCATGCAGAAGGACGTGAGTTCGAGTGTGCTGAAGCATATTATGTTTCTATTTATGGGTTGGATAGAGGCTATAGGTAGTTCTAGGCATTCTGTCAAAAAAATTAGATATGATCACAATTCATAAGATAATTGAAAAAAAAAAGACAAGTTTTTTTATCCAATTACTTAATTTTTACTATTGGTTATTTCCCTTTTTTATTATCTTTAATACTATGAAAATGCTATTTTATTCTCTTAATTATTGTCCAAAAATAATAGACTTTTAATATAAATTAAATCATTTATCATTTAATTAGTATATTTTATTTTATTTTATTTTTTAAAAAATATTATTATTTTTATTTAATAAATTATTCTTGCAAAATTCATATTAACATGCAAATTAATTTAAAATTTCAAAATAAATTTACTTTAATATTAAAATCAATAACTTTTATAGATAAAAATATAGGATAAATGTTAACAAAAAGTGATTTAAAGTGATATTTAAATAATACTAGTGTAGTTTACGTACGCTTCTCACTGGGTTGATTATTTATTTGTATAAAATTACGACGATAAAGCTTTCTTTAGAATAGATTTTGGCTGCAAATTTTCTTCTCTTTTGTCGATAACTCTATTAATGGAGATGATCAAGCTTGTGGGCTTCACTGAATTTTAATCTATTAATGAGCATTTTCTCAAATCCTTCTCTTTTACATTTTATGCCTACCATGTGTTTGTTAAAATAATTGTATGAGATTTAAGTTTGATTACTTACTAAATCATTTTATTGGTTGATTGATGTGTGGGTTTCTCAACTAAGTCATTATCTATGATTTGGTTTTTTTTTTTTTTTTTTGTTCAATTGTATTGAATTGCACATTACACTAGAATTGACGCCTTTAGTGGAAGATTTAGATAGATGAGTTTGAGAGGAGACTTTATCGTATAGGACTTTGATACATTTGAATCGAGTAGTGAAATCGATAGGAGATTTATATGCCTAGTGAGACTGATAGGAGAGCTTAGGTGGTATCTTTTAGCTTAGGATGAGACTGAGAGAAGATTCCTAGCAACAAGTGGCAAATAATATAATCAACATAGGTTTATTAGCTTAGTTAGTAATTAACGAATCATTCGACCATCATTCCAACCCATTTGCATTGTTTCTAGTAAAATGGAAGAAAGTCAGTTTGGTATTTTTATTTGTTAATTTAGAATTTAGCTTTAATATATTTTCATATTTGGTTTGCGTTACTAATTTTTTATTCAAATAGACTAGTAATTGCTTAGCTTGTAATTAATCTGACAAACAAATTTACAATTGACAATCTCTTGAGTTCGATCCTTAGAATACTTCGTGTGTTCTATTGTAACACATATAAATATTACAACTGACCTATCACACTTGTAGTTGAAGCCACTTTTGATTCTCTATATTTCTTGCTAATTTTTTGTTTAGTGTTCGTACATTGGTGTGCCATCACCTACTAAAAGTAAGTAAATCATTTCCTTTCTGCGTTTTTGGTTCATATTGTTCGAGCTCACACTCAACGCAATTCGTGTTACAAGGATAGTGGAGAAGGTCGTTCAGTTGAAAGCTAAGATCGACTTAAGTTCGCCTTGCACAAAGCACATGTATAATTCTTGTTAGGGTTTATACTTTAAAAATCACAAAAGAGTTTGGTTTTAGAAAATTTTTAAAACTTCCATTGTACTTATAATAATTATTTTCTAAACCGATTTTTCCAACATAAATGCGCCTTCTCCTTTTCATCAGAGGAAACCCCAGTTGTAGAAAAGTTTGCAGAAGATATTTCCTCACCTAAAGGTCGAGATTGACTACATGAAAAGGATGGTTTAATGGTCTTGCATCAGTAACAACACTTGTGTTAGTCCCTACTCCAATTGATCACCCCTCCCCTTTGAAGGAATAAGGGGAAATATATGAGGCATATCATCTAAAATCCTCCACTTTTGATCCTAGCACTTCCCATAGATCATTATATATTGTCAAAGCTTTATAGTTAACCTCCGAAAGATATGGGCCACAGTGTGATCAACATCAAAGGGCCACGATTGGTTACGAAGCTTTTAAGACCTATCATCGACAAACCTTAGCTCAAAACGAACACTACAAAAACCATTCGCACCCTGATTGAATAAACAATACTTAGGGTGGGTTTGGATAAGCGATGCGTTTACCTACGATTAGTGTAAAAAAAACAGTGGCAATGAGACTAGATACTGTAGTGTGAGACAAAATGTAAGCTAAATGCACTGCACCCCACCGCCCATCCAAATCCATCCTTAAACACCTTCCGGAGAGTGATATCCCTGAGCACAACTATGAGGTCCCCTTCTGCATATTATTGAATTGCGTCTTGGTACCCTAGAAACCTTCCAACAAAGGCTTGAAATTGCATAATTTAGTGGGAGGCAAAGTCCATTCAATGGGAAACATTAGTATGCAAATTAGTTTAAAAATTCAAAATAATTTTACTTTAATATCAAAATCAATAACTTTTATAGATAAAAAATATAGGATAAATGTTAACAAAAAATGATTTAAAGGGACATTTAAATAATATTAGTATAGTTTACCTACGCTTCTCGTTGGATTGATTATTTATTTATATAAAATTATAGAGTAAAATTTTGAAAATTAAAATATACTCAGTAAAATTTTCAGAACTAGATTAGTGGTCAAACTGGTCAGGCCACCGGTTTGTATGGTTTGATTGAATAAATAATTAAAAAGGAAAAGAATATTTTTTTTAAAAAAACTAATTCAATCGATTTTTTAGTTTGGTTCAATTGGTTCATATCAATTTGCGGGTCAACTAGTCTAATGCCTCTTTTTGAATCAATACCTGTACTGGTTCAGTCTGGTTAAAAAAATCATAACTCTAAGTCTCTATACTTCGTATATTTGTAATTTAATCTTCCTATTTTTATTTTCACGAATTTAATCCCTTTACTTTTTTTAATTTATAAATCTATTTTTAAATTATATATAACTGCATAACATTTTAATTAAAAATTAACGATATAAATTATTTCAACTAATTAATTATATTATAAAAATATTAAACTAATAATATTATAAAAATATAAAGGTAAAAAATTAAAGTGCAAAAAAAAGGTTGTGTTGTTTAATATATAATTATAGATTATAGATATAGTAGTTTAAGTGGTTTATTAGTAGGGTTTTTTACTAAAGAAGTACAAAAAAAATAAAAAAATTCCAAAATAATATAACATAAAAAGTAATTACGGAAATGGTATGTTCAAGGTGGTCACGCCATTGTGAGAGGCGGCACCACCCTGATCTCTGACATGAAACAGTAAAAAAATTACTGAAAACGAAAAAAATAAAAAAAAAGGTGATGTGGTGCGCGGGCGGCAGGTTTGTGCCTCTGCAGCGGGCGCACCAGTGGTGTGGGGTCCCAGAGGCGGCACCTAAGCAATATAAAAGCAAGTAGAAGTAGCAACTCCGGGAGCAAGAAGCAGCAGCAAGAAGAAGAAAATAAAGGGAAAGAAAGGAGAAGAGAAGAAAAAGAAGGAGAAGGAAAAAAGAAAGAAAAGAAAAGAAAAGAAAAGGTATAATGTTTTTTTAAATAATGGATTTTTATATTGTTATTGTGTTTTTGTTGTTATTATTATTGTTGATTTTTATTATTTTTTGTTGTTAGTTATTATTGTTGTTAGTAAAAAACCCTTATTATTATTGTTAGTAAAAAAAACAGTAATTATTGTTAGTTATTATTATTGTTGATTTATATTAATTTTGTAAAAAAAAACCTCAAAAAAGTCTATTTATGTTATGTAAAGAATGTATTATTTTTTTATGTAACTTATTTGTTATATGTGTTTTAGGTGAATTTTTTACCCTAATAATATAAAAAATAAAATAAAATAGCAAAATAGGTTGTTTGAAAAATTAAGTATTCAAACAACCTATTTTGCTATTTTATTTTATTTTATTTTTTATATTATTAGGGTAAAAAACCCGTTTTAGGTTGATTAGATAATATTTATGAAATTTATTTGGTATGTTATAGATATTGTTAGAAATGGCAACATATTTGGTATTGCCTGATGAAATAACAACTTCAGCACAAAGGGAGAAAGTTGATAAGATGATGAGAGAAGTGCAAGATTACAGAATGAAACCAGAAAAAGATATTGTTCAACACGTTATCACAGTAAATAAAAAGATGCAAGAAGTATTGTGGAAATGTCATGAAATGATTAGGAAGAATAAAGTACAATACTTAACCCTTAGAGGGACATTAATAGAACGGGAACATCAAATCATTTTAGATCAACTTTGGAAGACTTTGTTACCACGAACCTATTGGAATCTAGTTATATGCTTCGTAAAGTTTATAATCTCTTATGGAGCAAGGAAAATAGCGAGACAAAGTATAGGTTCACGAAAGTTGACTGGGAAGCAAAATGTGATTGACATAGCATGGATGGATAAATTAGATGTTAGGAAATTACCAAGAGAATTTTTAATTTCAATACCCGTTATAAAAATTGAAGAGGAAGAAGATCCCGAGGAATTACCAAATTGGATTGTAGAAGATGAATATGAAGAGAATCAAGAATATCTAAATTGGATTGTACAGTATTTCCCAGAGGAAGATACAGGGTTGGAGATGGAAGAAAACATAGAATTGAATTTAAATGGTTAAATGTAAAGATAAATGTTGTTTATGTATAAAATGATAACTGAAAAACTATGAGCTTATGAATGAAAAAAATTGCATATTGATTAATTAATTTTTTTATTTAAGTAGTTTATTTGGTGTTCAAAATTATTTTGAGAAAGTTTGTTTATTTTTTAACAGATTGAGCATTGAAGATGGATAATTAGTTTTTCGTATGCGTTTATTTCGATGGAATTATCTTGACAACAACCGTTGGATGCATATTTGAATGTCGGCGACAAATAGCAATGAGATTTAATAGAAATGTCTCGTTGTATGATATGAAGGGAAAAATTAATACAAAAATTGTTAGACGTTGTGGGAGAAGGATCTCGAAACTTTTCTACAAATTTTCAGTTTCGACAAATCCCATCAAATTCACTAAAATGGAACTTGTAGACGACGAATACGTGGAGACAATGATCGCTCTTTACTGTGGGAATGGGAGTGACAAAAATGCACCGATTCACTTATTTGTTGAGTTAATCGGTATTGAGGAAAATGAAGATCTCACTGCATATGGTGAAGAACATAGAGCTCAAGAACCGTGCATGGTGGCTCCAATATCGTATGTTAATAGTGAATTGACTATACGTGGGATCGATATCGATCTTAATGTTACACCCGATATGGATGTGGTTGGTGATGATGGTTACGATAGTAGTGATCCTTGTTATCAAGAGGTCGATAGTGATAGTGATCCCAATGTAGACGATATCCCTGATGATATTGATGATGAATACGTGAATGACGATGGAAACATTAACACGTCTTTGGTCGGGAGCCAGATGCGACATGTTGTGATTCACAATAATCTTGGGCCACATATGTCGCTCATAGACCCCGACGCGGCGAATGTAGCCGAGTTCCCAGAGTACCCTGAAATACTTCCTGCTCACCGACTGGCCGTAAACTCTGATCCTGAGGAGTTATTCGTCGGCCAGAGATTCGAAAGTAAAGAAGAGTGCGTATTTTCTATTAAGCGGTATAGCATGAATATATCAGTAGATTACAAAGTTGCAGTGTCTAAACCGACATTATATTTTGGGGAGTGTTGAAAGTTTGCGGAAGGCTGCAATTGGCGGGTACGAGCTACATTTATTCAAAATTCGCAGATGTGCTAGATATGCAAATTTGTTGGACCTCACACATGCACATCAACACGTATGATAGAAGATCATCAAAAACTTGATTCTAAAACTATCTATACGTATATCATGCCAATGGTGAAGGACATGCCGACCATTAAAGTTTTGGTATTGATTGCCGAAATGCAGGCACAATTTCAGTATCGAGTGTCATTTCGAAAGGCATGGATAGCAAAACAGATGGCAATGGAGCAATTGTGTGGGGATTTCGATGCATCGTATAACAAGCTATAGGGATGGATAGCCACTATGCGGGAGTACGTATCGGGGACCGTTATTGAGTTACAGACACGACCTTATTATAGCCCGGATGACCAACTACAACTGGGAAAAAGAATTTTCCATCAGATGTTCTGGACGTTTGATCCATGTGTGCGTGTATTTCCCCACTGCAAGCCATTTGTGCAAGTGGATGGGACCTGGCTATATGGAAAATATACACAGATCTTACTTCTTGCGGTTACTCAAGACGACAACAGGAACGTGCTCCCGATAGCATTTGCCATTGTGGATAAGGAGAGCATGGAATCATGGAAATTCTTCCTTACCAACCTGCGGAGGTATGTTATTAGCAACGATAATATTTGCATTATCTCTGATAGAGGGAAATGATTAATTGCCGCCACTAGACGTTCCAGTGTACCATGGAGATCCGTTTACTGCATTTGTCACATCGCAGCTAACTTCATTCAAGATTATAAGAATGCAGACTGGAAGAGACAATTTGTGAAAATGGGTAAATGATTGCCTTATCTTTTCAATATAAGTTTTTAGGGCAATACTGTAACTTATCTTTTCTTAATACATATACAGCGTACGAGCTAGAGCCACACATTTTTCGCCAAAGAATGACTCGACTTGAGAGTGACATGAAGGGTCAAACGAATACATCTTTCCAACAGTGGTTGGGTACTATGGAGCCGTGGCAATGGGCTCAAAGTTTTGACGAGGGCTTTCATTATGGTCAAATGACCACAAACTTAGTGGAGGGGGTCAACGTTGTATTGTTGAAAACACGACATCTTTCGATTTCAACAGTCTTCTCGGCTACATTCTACAAGTTGGCTACCTTGATGCCAAGAATGGGTCAGCAACAAGTTAACCAGATTGAGGCAGGACACGTGTTTGTCGAAGATGTCAGGGATGCAATGGTTGCAAACTGTCGGATGGCGAGGTCGATGAATGTAGAAATATATTCACGATGCCTTGAAACGTTTAGAGTTACAGAGATCATTGTTCGTCTACCCGGTATACCACCTAGGTCCTATGGAGTTGATCTTCGAAATAGACAATGCAATTGTAGGAGATTCCAAACACTTTATTATCCGTGTGCGCATGTCGTGGCAGCTTGTGCTAAAGTGAACCTTAATGTTGAACAATTTGTCGATGATGTGTACACACTCAATCGCACGTTACGTGTATGGAAAAATGAGTTCCCTGTCCTGCCCGACCTGTCTACGTGGGAAGTGCCTCCGACGACTTTCGAACTTGTCCCAGACAGTGGGCTACGCAGGAATCCGAGAGGTCGTCCGCAATCAACCAGAATTCGTAATGAAATGAACATTAGGGAGAAATCTGAAGGTACTCGTTGTGGATTATGCAGGTTAGCTGGTCATAATCGGAGTAAATGCCCACAACGAAACTATCATGTCGGACAATCGTCACGATCAGGTAGGAATTGAGCTTATGTTGTAATGTATTTATTTTATATAAAAAATTTATATTGCAAATATTCTTCTATTTGTTCAAATTCCAGTCAAGCTGTTTTCTCGAGTCACAGTTACAAATTTATTTATATCTGGAGCTACAGAACTATAAATTAAGATATGCTAATTTTTATAGAAACTAAGCTCATATATCTTCTTACCATAAAATTTTTAGAATTTTTTATTTAGCCAATAAGTACAGTTTATTCTTTAAAGTTACCCCTGTTTTGTTGTTCCACAGCTCCGACCCTTATTCACTAAAAATAAATTATATTACAGTACGGGATTTGGATAATATTTTTGTCTATTTTTCTTGAAAATAGACTCATTAAGGATTCTAAACATATAAATTATAACTCATAAATATTTTTGTAAAATTTTTAATAATTTTCTTAAATCAGAATAGTGGATTCTAGAATCATTGTGGCTCTATCTCACAAGAATTCAAATATCTCATAATATGAAATTCTTTTACTTACGCTGTTTCTTATATGTGAAACTAGACTCAATAAGCTTTAATTACATATTTTATCCAGCCTTTAATTCAATTTCTATAATTTTTATTGAATTTTCAAAGTCAAACTACTGCTACTGTCCAAACTGTTTTTGTACAATATAATGATAATTATCATAATATCATTTTTAACTAATCATGAACTCACCATTTCATGGATCCCATGCTCAATTACACAATAAAACTTAATATAATCATCATTCAATTCTCATGAAGCACACATAACCAAACATTCCATCGATCAAGGTAATTTTTACCAATTACCTACACTCAATCAATGAATTAGTCACATATACAAACAAGGTAATGGTTGAGTTTACATTTACTCAACTTGCATATATAACTACATATGTATCATTTATTTCATATGTCCATGAAATCTCTATATATACCGGTAATAGTATGTTCCAATTTAATTAATGCTCCAATTAGATTAATGTTGTAATGTATTTAAAGTTTGTTCCAATTTATATTACAAGACTAAGTTTGTTACAAGTTTTAGTGTTTTAATGTTCAAAAATGGCCAAATTAATCTAATTTACATTATGGTCAAATTTTGTTCCACTTTTCAAATTTCCAATTAATCTAATTAAATATATACAAAAAAATATAAACTTTTTAATATTAAAACCCAAGAAACCCCTAAAATTGATGGTTCGATGGTGTGGTCCTAGGGGTATATTTCTGCGGAGGTCGACGTTCACGTCATGGGTGATTGCGACGACCAACATCCTCTTTAGTCGAAGGTGAGGGTGTCTGATACATAGAAGAAAAATCATATGGCTCGAATGGCATCGATGAACTTGAGCCGGGAGGAGTGCCATGCTGCGGTCGGTACAACCCAGTAGGAGTGGAGTACTGCAGTGGATACGGGCCGGGGGTAGTGCTATAATGCAGTGGATATGGGCCAGGAGAAGTGCTGTGCTGTGGTGGGTACGACCCAAACATATCAAACCCGTAATGGTATCTGCCCCCTGGCGAGCCCGGGAAATAGTTATTACCCGAAAAATTTGGATGATAAGAAGTATCAGCCGAATGTTAATGCGATGACGAACCCGGGAAATAGTTATTGCCCGCCAAATCTGAATGATAAGAAGTATCAGTCGAATATGAATGCGATCACTCGGACTAGGCCTCCGGCTGTGCCTCAAGCTCCGGCTCTAGGTTAGGCTCGGGATCTGGCTGTGGATCGGGCTCTATATCGGCCACTGGCTCGTATGCCCCAGATCACTGCACGTGCGGGGGGTCTATAGTCGACTGCCCACCAAGTAAATATGGCCTCCCCATACTAAAGTACCATTTTATGTACTCTAACGATGGTCGCAAATCGAAAGACATATCCATCTGAGGTTTTCGAGCCATTCGATTCTCCCACACCGCAACATATCTCCGGTGCATAACCCCCTAATGTTGTCCATGTCTCCCTCTCTTGTTCTTGCCGTGAACCTCCTCCCCCACCTGCATTGGCGGATTCAGGATATACTGGATGCAACCAAACTATCGTAGTACTCGATCTCCGTGGTACCACTCGACTACATTGAAACTGATAATTGGTGCGTTAGTGCACCACAAATGAGAATCAACGTAGGTAGACGAGGGTATAATAGCCGCAATTTTTGGTCTACGGTATGGCATCCATATAAACTGCACGATTAATACTATGATTAAAATTTAACACGGTTGGAGTAAGATGTACAAAGCAATTACATGTCATGAATATTTGAATAGCTTACTCATTCCCCGGCATGTTGTTCAATCATCAGACGATATATCGGGACAGTGTACGACCTCCCGATACTCGGATAAATACTCTATCTATGAAAACAATTTTCAAGTAAATATAGTGTCGTTAGAATAGTATCATTATAAAGAAATTGTCAATTAATAACAAGTTAAATTTTATCACCTGTTAACTAGCGGATATACGTATAGTTGGTGACTAACCGATGCCAAGAATGGCATCCGATAAAGAGCCCATGATTGCAACAATATAAGGCATTTGCCCATGTCTACAGCATCAGGCTTTGTCGTCCGACAAAGCTCACGATACAACATAGCCAGAACTGCGAAATCCCAACTATAGGAGCGAACACTACGCAAATCAGCTAACAGAGGTAAATACTGGAGATGAACCTTGTTGTTGTTCGAATTGGGCATCAGTACACCCCCTATGATATGCATAATGTACGCTCGAGCTGCGCACACCAACTCTTCTTCGGTGGCATTATCTGATAAATGCTGAAAATTGGTTTTTAGCCATGTAAATTTCAACTCCGAAAGGGTAGACTCAGCATCGCCGGGCGAGGCTCCTAGTAGGCTATAACAAAGTGTATTCGGCTCAACTATCGCACTTACGCCCGTGACGGCATCCCCGTCGATTGGGAGCCCAAACTGTAATGCAACATCCTCCAGAGTGACTGTGCACTCCCCACACAGTAAATGAAAAGTGTGGGTCTCCGGCCGCCAACGCCGACCAATGCGGATATTAAATCGTATCGCAAATCGAACGTCCGGTCAATGTCACGACCAAATCCAAATTAAGCTCAAGTAGGGCATCGATCGTGCATCCGGAAATATCCTACACCATTCACCCGACCCCTTAATATGTGGTACGTGTCCTGACAGTGTTAAATTACAGAAAATAGTTATAATAACATAATTTATTTCCTTAAATTACGTAGGTCTTTTTTTAATGGAACCTGTGGTTAACAAATAACAATATATTACCGTATTATTAACTGTATCACATATGTGAGGAAGTTTCTTATTGATCAATGAAGCCATTGCGATGCTTGCAATTTCAAAATAAATTTCGGTTATTAATTTTAATGTTTGATAGATTTTAAATATTTATTACAATAACTTACAAAAAAAATAGCAAACAATTTTTTCGTCAACATATTTTTTTTGCTATACTACATTAAAAAATTAAATATATCCAACTTAAATACAAATATTTTTATTATTATTTTAAAATGATAATAAGTAAAATATTTTCGTTTAGAATATAATATAATATCCACATGTAGATCAATATATTTTAAATTATTTTTTATTTTTATTTTTATTTTTTAAAATATATTATTTTCGTATTTTATTTTTTTATATTATTTTAGCAAAAAATATTTCAAATGTATTATTTAAGTGTTTTTTATATTAATTTAATAAATAACCCTGATTTTGACACTTTGTTCATATTTTTTTATTTTCGTATCTTATTTTTAAAATATATTATTTTCGTATTTTATTTTTTTATATTATTTTAGCAAAAAATGTTTCAAATGTATTATTTAAGTGTTTTTTATATTAATTTAATAAATAACTCTGATTTTGACACTTTGTTCGTATTTTTTTATTTTCGTATCTTATTTTTTAAAATATATTATTTCCGTATTTTATTTTTTTATATTATTTTAGTACATAATGTTTCAAATGTATTATTTAAATGTTTTTTTATATTAATTTAATAAATAACCTTGATTTTAGCACTTTTTTCGTATTTTTTTATATTCGTATCTTATTTTTTTAAAATATATTATTTTCGTATTTTATTTCTTTATATTATTTTAGTACATAATGTTTCAAATAAATTATTTAAGTGTTTTTTATTTTTTTAATAAATAACCCTGATTTTAGCACTTTATTCGTATTTTTTATTTTTGTATATTATTTTTTAAAATATATTATTTTCCTATTTTATTTTTTTATATTATTTTAGTAAAAAATGTTTCAAATGTATTATTTAATTTTTTTATATTAATTTAATAAATAACCCTGACTTTGGCACTTTATTCTTATTTTTTTTATTTTCAGATTTTATTTTTTAAAATATACTATTTTCATATTTTATTTTTTTATATTATTTTAGCAAAAACTCACCAGCACCACTTTCTCCAAAAAAGTTTTTTTTGTATTTTATTTCTTCTCGTATTTTATTTTTTCATTAACATATTTTTTAGTATTTTATTTTTTATACTATTTTTTGTAAAAGGTTTAAAACTCCCATCATATAAAAAATAAAAAAAATTAAAATAATTAGAATATAATAAGTCAAATAAATTTTATAAAAAAATATATTTAATCAACCTAAAACACACTTAACAAATAAATTACATAAAATAATAACAATAAAAGATTCTTTGCACATAACATGCATATTACTTAAATGAAAATATAAAATAAATACAAAAATACATTAATATCTCTTCTTAATCAAATAACACATTGCAAAGAAATAAAAATAAAAATTATATCTGAATTAAATCCAAATCAATCAATCAATCAACAATAATAATAATAACTAAAATAAATAAATTATTTTACTTAAACTAACATTAGTTACTCAAATTTATAAAAAAAAAAAGATTTTTCCTTCTTTTTCCTTCCCTCTTCTTCTCCTTTTTTTTTTCTTTTTTTCTTTTTTCTTCTCTCAAGTGTCGGCTTCCTTCTCCTCCTCCCTCCTCTTTCTTCTTCTTCTTCTTCTTCTCTTCTTTCCTTCTTTTCTTTTTCTTCTTCTCCTTCTTTCCTTCTCCTCTGCATGAGGGGTCAAATCAGCTTAGAAGAGGAGTCAGTACTTGGATACCGTCTCTGCCAGAGGCACAATTGGTGTCGCCTCTGACACCTACATTACCTACTTTTTTATTTTTTTCATTTTCAATTTTTTTTCGTTTTCAGCAATTTTTTTTACTATTTCATGTTAGAGATCAGGGTGGTGTCGCCTCTCAAAATGATGTGACCACCCTGAACATACTATTTTCATAATTACTTTTTATGTTGTATTATTTTAGAATTTTTTATTTTTTATTTTTAATTCTTTAGTAAAAAAACCCTTTATTAGTATAATAGCCAAAATTATAGTAACGCATTTAAAAAGCTCGATAGTTTTTGGTGTTTTTCTTTTTCGTTCAAAGAGAGTCACAGATAGTCGAACGAAAGAAAAGGCGGAGGATAAAGTTGCAAGAATGAAGAATCTCAATTTAAAAAAAAAACAGAAATGATGGGGAAATCCCAATAATGGGAAATCGCTGTCTGTCAGAGATTTTTAACCTCTTGCGTTGTGTTATCTTCTTCAAATACATTTCTTGACTTTGTCTACTTCCCTCTTAAGTTTCCCATGTCTGCCTCCTGCTTCACACTCTTCTTTCTTTCTATATTCACTCCTATTATCATTTACTGTTTTACATTGAAAAGGTTGGATTTTTGTTCAAAATGCTGTTAATCTGCAAACAAATTTAGCTTTTCTCTTCTTTTGTTTCAATCTGATCATCTCAACTTTTTATTCAAAAATCAAGAATGCCGATAACCACCGTGACCCACCTCCTCCTTCTCCTCTTCCTCTCCGCCACCACAACCGCCACTTGCTTCACTTACCACCGCCGTCTGCTCCACCAGCCTTTCTTCCCTTATACTTCCTCCCCACCAATCTATCCTCCTAGCTCTACCGTATTCCCCGAGCCGCAACCGGCGCCTTATCACAGCCAGCAACAACCACCCAAATATCCTTTCTCCACCAACCCCCCTTCCACTCCTCAAAAGCCTTTCTTTCCTTCATTTCCTTCTCCTCCGCCACCCTCCATGGTACTAACTTTTCCCGCCAACATATCCTCCCTGCTCGTACCTGACTCTCCCTCACCCTCGTCCCACCGCCGGCACATCGTCCTCATCTCCCTCTCTTCCGCCCTCCTTGCGGCCGCTGTCATCCTCGCTCTCGTCGCCCTCACCCTCTTCTTCCGCCATCGTAACCACCACCACAACAACACTTCCAACTCCGACGATAAAGCTTCCCTTTCAGACTCAATGCGCTTATTCCCTCCCAACATTCCTCCCTCGGATGCCTCCCAAAAGCCACCAGCTCCACCTCCAGCACAACAACCGCCCCGCTATGTCTCAACCAACCGCAGCTCCGAGTTTCTTTACTTAGGAACACTTGTAAACTCTACAGTCGACCCACAAAAAGTTATCCTCTCTAGCAATGGAGGTAGCAAGTTGGGAGGTTCATCTTCTCCTTATCAAAAGCTTGGCTCTCCAGAACTGAATCCATTGCCACCATTGCCAAAAGTCCAAACTTTCCAAAGTGGAGAACAGTTTCTCCAAAATGAACAAATGGGTAGTTTTGAGAACGATGTTGAAGATGAAGAAGATGAGTTTTTTTCGCCAAGAGGGTCTCCTGGTAGAAGAGAGAGTTCACCTCCATCAGTAAGAATAGAATCAAGTTCAAGAAGGGAATTTCATGGTGAGAATTTTGGCAGCCGAAGCTTCAACTCAAGAACAGCTTCTTACCCTTTATCTGCCTGTCGTTCACTTTCAAATTCATTCTTGAACTCAAGCCCTTCGAGTCAGAGATCCAAGTCTCCAGATACTGTTGTTCCCATTTATACTGTGAGAGTAAAAAACCAATCTTCAACTCCACCTTCATCTTCGTCGTGTTCAGATAGGGATTCACCGGATAGAGGCTCAAGTCTTTCGGGGCAGAACAAGGAATCTCCATCAAAGGTTGTGCTTAAAAAGATACCGCCGCCACCTCCTCCGCTTCCTCCGTCGCATTTTTGGGAGGTTCCTGTAGCAGTGAACTCTGTTTCGGAGACTAATTCTAGGGGGCCTCCGGTACTTGTTGCTCCTTCTAGGCCAATGGTGGTAAATGGGCAGTCGAAGAACAATGAAGGATTAGGGAGGGGCGAAGAGACCCTAAAACCCAAACTCAAGCCTTTACATTGGGATAAAGTTAGAGCGAGTTCGGATCGGGCCATGGTGTGGGATCAGATAAAAGCAAGCTCTTTTCAGTGAGATACCCACTTCCCTCTTTTACTTAATTAGTTTAGTGCTGTCAGCCATGTTGTCGTAATAATATTATCTAGTTTGCTTATAGTTTATTCTTCTTTTGGCATTGAATTACTTTTATGTCTATGTAATGTCTATTTATTGCTTTTTCAATGTTTTTTTTAAGTTGTAGAATGCTATAATGATGCTTGCAGATTGAATGAGGAAATGATTGAGACACTGTTTATGGTGAATAATTCAAATTTGGCCACCAAAGATAATGCCCGCAAGCCGATTCTGGCTGCCGTGAATCAGGAAAATCGCGTGCTTGATCCAAAGAAATCGCAGAACATTGCCATTTTATTGAGGGCACTAAATGTGACCATTGATGAAGTCTGTGAAGCACTTATGGAAGGTAATCCTTTCATTTTCATAGAAAATACAATTGATCTGTAAAAGATAGATCAATAAAGGAGAAATATTATTTTTTCCTTGACAAGAAATTAAGATGCTCTCTAGAGTCTAGAGACATGTTCCAGTGCATGAGATCTCTGGTCTCGAAATGATTTAGTTGCACTGTAACCATAAAATATTGAGTTCGGCATTCAAACCAAGCTCTCATAAATAAAAACTGAGACTAACTGCAGTAATTCATGATTTAAATGAATAGTCTTTCCCAACTTAGGAGGTCTCGTCTCTCGTCAAAACTGTACCTCATGTAGCATAGGTTTCTATGGTGTCACCTACTTGCTGTCTGTTGTCCACTTCACTATACATTTTGATGTGGTTGAGGTGGCAATCCGCGGAGAAAATATGGTGCATTTCATGCTGTTCATAATTGCTGAAAATCTTGCTATTTATAGATCAGAACTCTATATACTTTATTGCCTTTCAAACTATAGTTGCAAAGATATATTCTGGAAGGGACAACCAAGTTTTTCTCTTTGCACCATTGCCTGCTTCATCTTTACCTCGTTTCCCTCCCCATCCTTGCCTGCCATTCAATATCTAAACTGCTTTATCTCCCTTTGCGAACAGGCAATTCAGACACTCTTGGGATTGAGCTCTTGGAAAGCTTATTAAAGATGGCTCCAACCAAAGAAGAAGAGCATAAACTGAAGGAGTTCAACGATGAATCCCCTTTTAAGCTAGGTCCTGCTGAGAAATTCCTCAAGGCAGTGCTTGACATACCTTTTGCCTTCGAGAGGGTTGATGCTTTGCTTTACATTGCTAATTTTGACTCTGAAATTGAGTACCTGAAAGGATCTTTTGAAACTTTACAGGTGAGTAATATGCAAAACCTTATGCTTGGGTTTAACTCAATGATTGTGATCTTTGCATCCAATAACATTATGGGGGCAACCGTGCACTATTTCTCCATTTTGCTTTAGATAAAGCTTTGTGCCACTTGTATTCCTGAGCTCTGCATCCTTTTCATAACTGTTACTCTTGGTAAACTGGTGTTTTGATGTTTTAGATGAAGGATTTCAATATTTCAATTTGCTGTTTTCTGGTATTTCTCTAATTTATGCGACTTATTTCTTTTCTGCAGGCTGCTTGTGAAGAGTTGAGAAATAGCAGAATGTTTCTGAAGCTTTTGGAGGCAGTACTCAAAACTGGGAACCGCATGAATGTTGGCACCAACCGTGGTGATGCGCATGCCTTCAAGCTCGACACACTCTTAAAACTTGTTGATGTGAAGGGCACGGATGGGAAAACCACACTTCTGCATTTTGTTGTGCAGGAAATCATCAGAGCGGAAGGTTCACACCTTTCTGGTGCCAATCAAAATCCAAAAGCTGAGAAAACTCAGCAATCTGATTTTCAGGATGATGTTGAATTAAGGAAGCTGGGTCTGCTAGTAGTTTCCGGTCTAAGTGGGGAGCTAACCAATGTGAAAAAGGCTGCTGCTATGGATTCCGATGTTCTCAGTATCGATGTTGCAAAACTTGCTACTGGTATCTCTAAAATCAGAGAAGTTATAAAACTCAATGAAGGGATTGCTCTGAAAGACAATAGCTGCAAATTCTCGGAGTCGATGAATGAGTTCCTGAAGAAGGCAGAGGAAGAGATTGTAAGAATCCAAGCCCAAGACAGAGTTGCTCTCTCTATGGTGAAGGAGATAACAGGGTATTTCCATGGGAACTCAGCCCAGGAAGAAGCTCATCCGTTCCGGATCTTTATGGTCGTTAGGGATTTCCTTTCCATTCTTGATCAAGTGTGCAAAGAGGTTGCAAAGGTGAATGAGAGAACGATATACAGTTCGGCACGTCCATTACAAAACCCTCCCCCTCCAGTTTTTCCCGGACTCAATGTAAGGCGGCATTATAGTTCCTCTGATGATGAAACCCCATCATAGTTCCTGATAAATGTCTGACATCCGCATTTGTACTTGTGGGTAAATATCTTTCATCATAGTTCCTTATCCCTGAATCTTAACTTCTAACAGCTCCCATTTCAGAATGCGGCAGTCAATGCAAATGTGCTTGTGAGCAAATCTCAACATACATATATATTTATCAGGAGCTAATATAGTGTACCTATAAAGTTGGATGTTTCCTGGAAATAAATTAGTTACGAAGTTTCAAGTTTACGCTAAATGATAGAAGTAGACATCTGCTGTGTTTTAAGACACGCCTGCCAAACCTTTTGGTATAATGGAGCAGAGATTGTTCAAAGATAATATAAATATGATATGATACACAAAAACAAGATCCCTTGTCAGACCTTTATTTTTCTTTTTGGCAGATTGAGATGGAAAAGTTTACATCATTGGATCTTGACAATGAAAAAATGTGTTGAATTACAGACACTGGGCTTATTCACTTATTGCATATCGACTATGGGGTTCTCTTAGATACAGAGAAAGATTCAAATGAATATAAGCAAAACAGCACTATTGGGACCTCTCAGCATCCATACGTTCAAGCACACGCCGTGCTTCCTCCTCAGTAGCCGGAACAACATTTCGAATCTTCAATCCCTCTTTCATGGCCTCGGGGCGGACAGTAAATGTGAAGTAGAATTTGTTGGATACCTATTCATATAGGATCATATTTACTGAAGATAAATACTGCATCCCAATCCAAACACTAAATGAAATAACTTGGAGGACACAATACTTATGAGGAGGTAATTAAGTATTAGCTATTATTTTGCAACTCTTAACTAATTACTAATGTGCATTCATATGTAGAACCATTGTTTTTTATTCAACTTGTTGAATTCAAGTGTTCGTTATTTTCATTTACAGAATGGGGTCTAGACAGTGATCACTGTAAGTCAATCAAGTTTTAATTTGAGATCGAATGTGCTATAACAGCTAGGAAGCATGATGGCAGATGTTTTAATCTAGCAAACAATTATTACACAAAGTTCTTTCGTTCTTATATAGTTTCGGGTACTCACCTCACTGCACCTTATCTCAGGCCTTGTGACATGAGCTACAACTTCCACATTTATCAGAGGCTTCATAGGGTTCTCAAGTTCTGTGTATAAAATACAAGACTTGAAACGGAGGAAATTTCCAACATCCACCTGAATCACCCAAAAAAAAAAAAACCCCATTAAAATAAGCGTTGTTCCCTTGATAATTTCATATATAAATAAAACAAAAGATTTTAGTAAATTTCTGCACAGCTTTCTACATAATGGATCCATTTGTGGCGTATTCATCAACTTATAAACAACTGCAAGAATGAATTTTTCTGAAAGTTTTAATTATTTCTTGAACAGTTTCAACCTTCAACTTAAGAAAGGAAGTTTCCCAAAGCAGCTGATTCGAGAAAACCCTCATTATCTTACTGTGTGAAACTAGTCTCAAACTTCATCAACACCACTAACTTAACTATTATTCATAACATTAACTATCACAAGGCCACCTCGCTATACCTGAGAAGCTACCAAAATCTGAGGGAGAAAAGGTGCAATTTATGTTGTGTCGAGATTAGTTACTGTGAAGTTCGATCTACATCTTACTTGATAGTACTAGCTTACTTACAGGTTTAAAGAAGTCGACATGATCAACTTCGATAAAACAAGGTGCTGCACCAGCAAAGGCATAAGCATTTGAGAAGGCCAGTTCAGATGCTTTCCGCATCAAAAATCCTCCAAAAATTCGACCATGAATATTCCTTTGCTGTGGTTGGCACATCAATGAATTCTCATGACGAGTATCTCTTATAAGAATGCTATCTCTGTCTGCCAATGCTGGCATGTCACAGAAAACCCGCCCTTCGGCTAACAATGCGTTAAGTCTGTCTTCATCTCTGTTATCAACATCCTTCTTTTCTGCTACTCGCTTCTGCTTTCTCATTTTGTTCCTCTCTTCTGCTTCTTTCCACAGCAATTTTTCATGTTCAGTTTCAGGCAAGATCTGGTTAAGTGGAGCAGATTTTCCTGTCTTGGAGTCACGAGCAACGAATGTGAAGTTTGCCACAAGAGCTACTGAATCAGAGGGATCTGGAGAATCTACAAAATGAAAAAACTATATTAGTAGCTAACCACAATAGAAAACTATTAAACTCCAAAGAAACTTAAGATACCGAGAAATCATTTAAATCAAGTACATTAGTTCCAAAAACTTTTAAAAAGGGATTATATTGAACCGGTGATTTTCAGGTTTTACCTCTTAGTTTGTTCATTTCATTTCAGAAACACAAACCCAAAAATCAGAGAAAATCAATCTAGGCAAAGGAAAATATCACCAAAATTGAGGGCTTTGTATGTGACTCTCAGAAAGTAAAAAGCATAAAAATTAGTTTACTCAGCACTCAGCAGCATCTAAGAATGCTATATCTGAAAGTAAGAAATTCATTTGGTACACATATCCCAGGTCTACAATACAGATCTTTGAAAGTTGAAACAGAAGCTGCAAGCTTCCCGCAATAATGGACCAATAAAAGAGCAGAAAATTTGAGCCAAAGAGAAGTCAACTGTGAACATTGATATAACCTAATAGGTTTGAGTTGAGTGGAATGAAAGAGCAAATTACACCTCAATAAGTGATATAGCTGACTGCTATTTGACCGTGCAAGATGACCAATTCATCAGGTTTGAATACAAAACCAGCAAAATGAAGAGGAACAACCATAGATCCCTTGACTCGGAATTGAAATCAGTGAACTGGCTAAAATTCATGTGAAACTATTAATCTGCAAGTTGCAAAAAGGCTCTTGAGCACATTAGTTCAGCTCAGTGTTTTCTTTACTGAACCAGCTGGAAGATATAAAGAGGGCAAAAACAAGGGTTAGGCAGTCTTTGATATTGATCTCAACAAGCCAAAACTCTCTATGACATCCTAATATCAAAGATTAACCTGAGGTTCCTCGTATTAATCTTTGGGGCTAATCACACTCTGATCAAAATTTGCATGATATATGACATGGGTGATCAAAATAGGTAAAATCAGGCATTACAACGGAGAAGAAAGACCTTTAACATCATATCAAGTGTGCAGCATATAAGCAGCAACAATATTTGAGAAAAGACAAATAATGGTGTCAATGGCAACTTTCAAACTGCAAACTCAACTAAACTAATCAATATATTTTCACATTTTTTTAATTCAACAAGGCCACTATAGGATGATGGTCCATGGACATTCAGAACCAGAAGAAACAAACATACGGCCCCAAATGTAAATGAAAATTATCTGCAGCCAACTCCAGGCCACGTAAGAAAGCACAAAATCAAACATCAACTAGCCTTTATTCTGCACTACCTGGCGTAGATTGAGTTACTTCCAGCTGAATCTCCATTGATGACCTCCCAACCCATGTAACAGCCCCGGATATTTTCAAATCAAAGTCAACTCGGATCGGTTTCTTCAGAACCATCTTGTCAACAGAAGCAGTAACCAATAATATAGGCCTTGTAGCACCATCATCATTACGACAGTGCTGGTGCAAAGCAAGAAATAAATTACACTAAGTATGAAATTAAGTACTCAACTCAGAGCATGCATATATTTTACCCCATTTCAAAAACTATCACGAGTCTAAACTCAAACAAGTTTAATATAGCCATAAAATTATATTTACAAATTATTTTCAAAATTGTGACCTTATAGGAGATGGTTCCAGCAAGAGCATCAAGATCCTCAAGCAATTTCCCCATCCTCATCTCGTCCCAAGGATTCTTATACTGCTCCCTAAGTATATAATCAGAAGAAAACTTATAAGCAATACTAGTCCTGCTCATTGAAGGGGTTTTCGCAACTAATTCAGTTTGAGAATCTTTTTCAGCACAACTTTTCTCAAACATGCTTGATCTTGCTTCCCATAAGGCATTCGTTACAGGAGAGTGGTACATTCCAGGCCATAAACTGATTGGTTTCCTCATTGAAGACCCTGCATCAATAGGCTGAGAGGTCTGAATTGGTCCACTAACAGTGGAAACAATTGGGATGTCATTTGAAGCTGAAAGTTCAGCATTTGGGTTTGTTCTTTTAACACAAAAGGTTCTGATTTGTGGAAAAGTTTGAGCCGTGGAAGTCAGTGTTGGTTGGTTTACTGAATCTGGGAAGTGGGTATTTATCCTTGAGAATGAAGACGAATTGGCAGCGAAAATCGGCATGGTTGAATCAGAAAACTTGAAATAAAAAATGGGAATTAGGGAACTGAAGGTTTCATTGGTTGAACGAGTATTTTTAATCAAGGATCGGAGAGATTTGGAGTTGGACTTGTTAAAAATGAAGGGTGGGTGAGAAAGTGATCTTTTCAAAGGGATCATGGTTTGATAACGTTGAAGGAAACTGTAAAACTGGAGGATGGTTTCAAGTTAATTGGTGCGTGGAGTTTCCATTCGTTACATTGCAAAGCTTTCCTATTCGGGAGGGTTTGATTTGATCTGAAAGATAAAAAGTAGGAAGAAAATATTAAATTTCACAAGACATGTCAAAAGAGGAAACTAATTTATATTTCGTGTAGCCAACAAAAATATTTAGTTTAGGGCAGAAATAAATAAGGTTTTATTATCACTATGTGGCCCCGAAGTACACCAGCTTTTTCGTTTTACTAACTAATTTTCTTTTTCATTTTAATACTTAAACTGTTCCTCCTTAATGAGCGTAAAAAACGTGATTCTCCCAATAGATGATAATGTGGCCGTTGATTTCTATCATTCTGAATTGGATGAGACTAGTTCGAAAAATAAAAAAATTTGAATAAAAATATAAGTTTAAAAAATAAACTTAAAAAAAAATTCGTTTAAGAAAGGATTAGGTTTTGGGTAAGGCTTTTTATTACCTAGACTCGGTCTTACCCGAATATGCAAAAAAAAAAAAGAAAAAAATTACTATTTTTTTTACTATTTTCTTGCTTCTTTCTATTGTTTTGTTATTATTTTCTTAATTTTTCACTATTTTGTTTTTATTTACTATTATATTGTTATTATTTGAATATTATATAACTCTTGTTGTATTTTATTGTTAATTGTGTTACTATTTTAGAGGTATTTGCTTGTTAAGTTACATTTATCTTAGTGCTATTTAAGTGTATATATATTTTTTTAAAATTTATTTTCAATTTGTTGAAAATATTTATTTTAATATTTTTAATATTTTTTATGTATTATATTTTTTAAAAATTAATATAAAAAATTAATATGAGTGGGTCAGGCCCAAATTTTAGAAATTTTATCAGTGCCGGACTTGAGCAAAATTTTAGGCCCATTTTTCAGGCTAAACCTAATAAATAGACTTAAAATTTTGATCAGACTCAGCCTGGCGCATGAACACCTCTATTGCTAATTAATTGTTAATTATTTAATTTAAAAATATATATATGTACAAAATCATATATCACATCATATATATATTATATTGCAAAGCATTATAGATTTTTGACATTTGGCAGCATTAAAAATTTTCACATTTTAAATTAATTTTCAAAATAATTTTTTCATATTAATATCACTAACATTAAAATTTATCCATATTTATATTAATATATATAATCTAATTTCAAAATTATTATGTTTTAAATAACAATATATATAATATGAATTAAAACTTGTTTTATTTAATAATGCTACATAAATGAATTATATATATATATATATAATGATGCATATAAAAATCAAGGGATATTATCTCTAAGTTCTTTTGTGTGTGTGTTTTTATAGGTTTCTTGCTGGAGTTTCACCCCACCATTTTATTTATGCAATCCTCTATATTTGTTAATGGGTTTAAATTGAGGCTTAATTAAAATATAAAATTATGTTATTAAATCTTTTTGTGTTTTTATAATTTTTTAAAGAGTTCTGTCTCAAATATTCATTTTGCAATCGTTCATCTTTTTTGTGTTCTATTTGAAGCTTAATTTAAAAAAAAAATACAACATAAACCCTCACATATTTTATTCCCTTTTTAATTTTAACATCAATGCTTAATAATGAAAATATTTATATTTAAAAAAAAAGATTTTAACTAAATATATATATCTTACAATATTCCTAACAATTCCTTTGAATA
The DNA here is from genome assembly GCA_025698465.1 of Gossypium longicalyx. Taxonomy (NCBI): domain Eukaryota; kingdom Viridiplantae; phylum Streptophyta; class Magnoliopsida; order Malvales; family Malvaceae; genus Gossypium; species Gossypium longicalyx. The sequence continues at coordinate 66,541,443 of CM047004.1, read as the reverse complement.
TTATTTCCTTAATTTTTGTATATTAAAAATTAGTGAAAAATAATAAAAGAATTCTTAAATGCATTAAATAAATTGTATTAAATTAAAAAATTTTAAACTTTTGAATTAATTGCAAACATATTCAGGTATTATCAAATACAACTTCACATATTTGCTAATTTAAAAATAAAAAAATTAAGAGAAATCTGAATAAATATAATATGAAGCATATTCAATAATTAAAAGAATTTTGAATAATTTCACATTACTCACCTTATAAATAGTGATTTGCATAAGGTTTCCAAAGACATTTATTTTATTTTTCAACATACAATTTTTTTTTAAAAAAATTAAAATCAATCCAAATCGACCATAAATCATAATATAAAGGTTTAATTCATTATTTGACTTTTAAAGCATACTCTTTTTTTTTTTTTCATTTTGTTACTTAAACTTTTTTTTTTTTGGTCCATATTGATACCTAAAGTATGCATCCATTATATTTTTTAGTCCATTTTTTATAGATGTTAAAAAAAAAATCTTATAAATCACAAAGCACCACGTGGTGTCTTTATGTAAAAGAATAAATATTATCTTTTATTAAATGTATATACACATTAAAAAAATATAAAAGCTGGATATAAATTATAAAAAAATTATAAAAACAAAATTTACAAAAAAATGTGATAATGGAAAAAAAATTAGTTGAAATTAATAATATTATTACAAAAATTAAAAAAATTAAAAATGTTTAAAAATGTTATGAATATCTTATTAAGTGGATGTCCATCATAATCAAGATAAAGTTTTAATATACTTTAAATTCTAATAGTTATTAGAATTAGATTTCTACTTTTTTTATACTTCTTATGCCTATAAATAGAGAATCTGATGAAGCATTGTAATCACTCCTTTTGATCAATAAAGTACATCATCTGTTGCTTTCATATTTTCTTTGTTCTTTATTCTCCCCATCTCTCTTTATTTTATAACACGTTATCAGCATGATCTTGCTCAAAGTAATAGTTCCTTTTATCGACTATCAAATTTATCATTCATGATTTTCAATATCTTTGACAGTAAGATGCAAAGTTTTTACAGGAAGTTTCTTTTATTTTATGTTTCATATTTAACTATTATTTTTCATTCTTCTTTCATTATACGTTATCATCATTTTGATTAACTTATTTTACTTTTTGTTCTTAAGGATGATTAAAGACTTAATATCGTTATCTATATGAAATCGAGAAGTAAGATTCACTCTCGAAGTTTGCTTTTGATATTTGCTTGGGGATGATATCTTTTTCTTCATTACAAAGGATGTTTATAATCACTTCTTCTCATCCATGGTAACGTAAGTCAATCTAATCAACTTCTTTTAAAATTTAACTTGATTTCTATTAAAAAGTTCAAGTTATATAATTCATTATCCGTATCTCTATGAATTTATAAAACCTTTCACGCATTTAGTTATTGGAAGTTTTATGTGGAGATAAATATTTGATCATTTTTAATAGAATTGATTGATTTAATTTTGATTTTGATTTTGATTTTGATTAAGATATATGATTATTGTGAAATGTGAGTAAAAATACTTACTTATCATGAACTTTGAGATATTCACCCTGTCTGTGATAATTTCATATCATTGTAAATTTTGAGATGAAATTATGTCATAAGAGGTGGAGATTAGGAAATGTTTATGTTTAAACTTTTATAGTTGTAAAGTTATTTTAATTTGACATTATAATATTTTGTATTTTGTTGTGGTATGATATATAAAACATATATTATCTAACCACAATGATTTATTAGTGACATGAATTTATTATTTGTTACGTTTAATATATGTTTTATTTATACCTATTCATTTTATTTAAAATAAATTAGACATTCATTAATGTTATACAATAAAATGATTATATGCTTCTGAAGAGCTAATATTGCATCAAACTGTAAAAAGCTCTTTAAGAGCTTATATTTTAGCTCATTGTGATGCAAAATTTTATAAAATATAATATTATTTTTTAGATCAAGAAGATATATGTTGAATAAAACCTTCAAGTGTTTTACATTAAAACCATATATATAAATAACATGACATACTCGTATATTTGTATTATATATATTCCCCGAAGGAATACATTACACTATATGATTGAAATATCTAATGTGCTCCTGCAGTAGCAATATTGTGAAAATGACTTTAACAGTATTTTCGAACAATCTTATATCTTCTAGTGGCTAAACAAAACAATAAGTTCCTAATGAAAACCTATAAAATTCTTCCCACTAGTTTTGCTTCATTCCCTGAAGTGAATGTAGCAGTACATAACAATTATGAAAAATGAAAATATAGAGATCATGATTGTTGTTGTAGTTGAGGATGTAATTGGAGACTAATCATGACAACATGAATAGAAAGATTTTGATTTGAAATCCACGCATGTTTTGTGATGATAATTATGAAATAAAGAATCAATGGATGCGTTTAGAAGTCTATCCTACTAGATTTATTGCATTCCTTGAAGTGAATGCAAACATAAAGAAAATATAAAAATATAATCATAGACCACTAAAAGTGGAAATATAGTAATTAATAAGAGAACAATGAGGGTTCTCAAGATAACTTTTCAAAGGGTAAATATAACTTATGTTATCAATGTGATATGAAAGATTATTGGCCACATATATGGCATAAGTCTAAATATTTTGTTTATGCTAATATTCTTTGAGGAAGGATATGAGAATATAGTAATAAATTTTATTATTATAGATAGAAAGTATTTATCTTATTTGGTATTAAAACAAACAAATATTATTTCAATATTTGATAGTACAAAATTAGTCGAAAGCTCTAGAAGAGCTAATATATTAATATATTGTGATGGTTAATTCATTGGTTTTAAAAAAATATTTATAATGGATCATATATTGAGATTGTAAATGAGGAAAATATTATATTTCATATGAACCACTATTGTAACACCCCTTACCCGTATCCGACACTAGGACAGGGTTCGAGGCGTTACCGGACTTAAACATAAACATTCATACAAATCGGGCCATAAAATTTGGACCAAATCAAATTCATCCAATCACATACATATTGTCCTTTATACGGGCCCACGAGGCCAAAAACATATGTTGGGAGTGGTTCGGGACTAAACCAAAACTTTTGGAACTTTTACTACACTTAGAAAATTTTCATACTTTGGAGAGTCACACGCCCATGTGGGTAGGTCGTGTGGTCATACACACGACCGTGTGGCTTAGGACACGCTTATGTCCTTAGCCCGTGTAACTCTCTGTTTATGACATCATGCACAATTTGGGGTCACACGGCCTGTAACACACCTAACCCATATCCGTCATCGGAATAAGGTTACCAGGTATTATCGGACTTATACACTAACATTTATACAAAATCGAGTCATAAATTAGCATTCCAGGTCAATTCTTTTCAAATTTCACCATAAAGTCCCTAATATAGGCCTATGGGGCCCAATACATGCTTTAGAAGTGGTTCGGGACTAAACTGGCAACTTTAGAAATTTTTTCTTGAAGATAGGGGGATACGCCTGTGTGGCCTGGGACATGGTCGTGTGGCCAGCCCGTGGGCAGATCTAACTTGTAAATTTTTAGGCATCAGAGGGGCACACGGCTTGGACACACGCCCATGTGGCTAGGCCATGTGGTATACTGATTTTTCACTATTTTTAAGCCATTTTCCCATGTTTTTGACACACGACCGTGCTTAAAACCCGTGTCCTTCACACGGCCAAGACACACAATCGTGTCTTTTGCCCGTGTACTATCCTAACTTCACATTTAAGGATACATGGGACACACAGCCTATCAACATACCCGTGTGCAAGCCATGTGTCTCACACAGTCTGATCACACGCCCGTATGACAAGCTGTGTGGACTCAAAATGAACTTTATAGCTCAAGTTACTAACCCTACAAACCCTGAATAACAAGTAATTTAAATACAACATTTCAACCAGTCCTAAACATGATTTAAACATATCTAATACACATTTATTATACTAGTATAACAATTCAACATAAGTATATAATCAACCATTAAACAAGAAACTTCAAATTTATACTTAAGGACAATCCAAATCAATTCAAAATAATCTATATAAGTGACTATATTATAAACATAACTTTTGCTTATATAGATTAACCTTTATCATCCTTACATTAGCAACATTCATACTCAAATAACATCAAAGACAACCTAGGTACATGTCATTCCTCAAGATAAGATACATTACCAAGTATTTGAGTTCGGGAGTTGGCTTGGGTGCTGAGTTGTTAGTCACTTTCGTACCTAACCTGCGCACGGAAACAAACCGTACGCTGAGTATTCACTCAGTGGTATTTCTATAAACCAATACTTAATTTATGCATTTATAATTAAACCATAGATTTCAATAAATAAACACATCATGAGCATTTAATTAATTGTCTTCCTTTCATAATAACATTTAATCATTAGAATCGAAACCAGTAAGATATACGATTCAGTCAGTATCATTCAGTCTTCAATGCAATAATTTACCCCTATTAACATAACTCGGATCTGGACGGATACACGGATCCAACCCACACACGGGGATAGTATACAATGTTTCATCGACCAAAGTCGAAATACACCATAACAATAACAGTAACAGTAGCGGTACACAGAGTACCTCATCGGAACAAATCCGGAACAGTAACAGTAATAGTAATAGTAAGGCGATAGTGTCTCATCGACACAAAGTCGAAATATCCCTAAACACTTATAATCCTATGGCATGCCAATTATATCCGACTAGCCTGACACTATTAATAGGGATTTCAGTTCTTTTTAATTTAAACAGTCACATTTCAAACAGTACAGTAAGTTAACAATACTTACCTCAATATTCATTTTTCATACAATTTAAATAATAAATACATTAAACAATTATTAAGTTTGTTTTATAGAAATACAAACCGTGGTTCTCGAGTTTACTCGTTATCTTCGTTCACTTTCTCTTTTCCCTTCTTCGATGACATTTCCGGTGCTACGTTAGCTACGAAAAAATTAACATTTGAAAGCATCAATACATATCATTTAATAACACACTCTTCTATTTTCCATGTAACTTTTACATAAATTCCAATTTAGTCCTTCCACCATAACTAATCTTTCTCTTCAAATAAATCTCACATTTTCATTTAATACCTACTTTAAACAAGTTTTTACTCTTAATATTCAATATAAAACATCAATTTTACAATTTAGACAATTTAGTCCCTACTATAACAAAACTTATATATCTCTTTACAATTCAATCATTCTCTCACTTCTAACTTGAATTTCTATCATTTTATCTCACAATTTATCTATTTATTCAACTTAGTTAACATCTAAAAATTCACTAACTTTCAAATTTTCAATATAATTCAAGTAGGACTTTATTCTAGGATTCCAAAAACATCAAAATTATAAGAAAATGGACTAAATTGACTTACCAATTAAGCTTCAAACTTCAAAACCCTAATTTCCCCTTTTCTTTTCCTTTCCCTTTCTTTCTTTCCTATTTCGTTTCATTCTCTGTTCTCTTTTTCTATTTTGTTTCTTTATTATTTTATTTACTTAATATATTATATTATTAATATAAATATAAAATAATATTATTTACTTATTATTTAAGTAAATACTAATAATTATCAACATATGTCTTATACATACTACACATGTATTTCACTATTACCACACACTTGACACTCATGGTTTAATTACTAATTTAGTCCTTTGACTTTTCTTTATTCTACAATTACACTTTTATACTATATTCAATCTAGTCCTTTCACTAAATTAGCTTTAATTCAAGCTAATTCACTTAACCAAAGTCTAATTAACTACACTACTAACTTCGTAAATATTTCGAATAAATATTTACGAGTTCATTTTGCGGAAATTATGACCCGAAAATTTAAATTTTTGATACCCGTAAATTTTGGGTCGTTACAATTCTCCCCCTTGATAAATTTTGTCCTCGAAATTTACCTGAAAAGAGATGGGGGTACTATGATCTCATTGTATCCTCTGGTTCCCACGTTGCTTCTTCAATATTATGACTTTTCCACAACACTTTTATTAAGGGAACTCATTTACTTCGTAATTCTTTTACTTCACGTGCCTGTATTTTAACTAGTTCTTCTTTATATGATAAATCAGGTCGAATCTCTATATCCTCAGTTGAAATCACATGAGAAGGATCAGATCTGTATCTTCTTAACATAGAAACATGGAAAACATCATGAATCTTCTGTAATTTAGGAGGTAAAGCTAAACGATATGCCACCGGTCCAATTCTTTCTATAATCTCATACAGTCCAATATATCGTGGACTCAATTTACTTTTTCGACCGAATCTCAAGATTTTCTTCTAAGGAGGGACTTTAAGAAATACTTTGTCTCCAACTGAGTACTCAATGTCCCGTCGTTTCAAATCTATGTATGTTTTCTGCCTATCAAAATCTACTTTCAATCTTTCTTGAATCTTTTTAACAGTGCTTTTCGTTTCTTGAATCAACTTTGGACCAACCACTTTTCTTTCATTCAATTCCGTCCAACACATTGGTGATCGACATCTCCGACCATACAAAGCTTCATATGGTGTCATTTGAATACTTGATTGGTAACTATTATTATATACAAATTTAGCTAACGGTAAATAACGTTCTCAACCTGATTCAAAATCAATGATACAAGCTCGGAGCATGTCTTCTAAAATCTGAATAACTCGTTCTGGCTGTCCATCAGTTTGTGGATGAAAAACTGTACTAAAATGAAGTTGAGTACCAAAAGACTCATGCAACTGTTTCCAGAACCTCGATGTAAACTGTGGATCCTGGTCAGAAATTATCGATACAGGAAGACCATGTAATCTCACAATTTCTTGAATATAAGTTTCTGCCAACTTTTAAAGTGACCAATCCGTTCTGACTGCTATAAAATGAGCTGACTTTATGTGCCGATCAACAATCATCCAAATAGTATTTTTTTTACTTGCTGTCAATGGTAACCCAGTTACAAAGTCCATTATGATTCAGTCTCATTTCCATTCAGGAATATTAATAGGCTAAAGTAAACCAGTTGGAACCTGATGTTCAGCTTTGACTCGCTGACATGTTAAACATTTAGCCACATATTCCACTATATCTCTTTTCATACCTAGCCACCAATACAGTTCTCGTAAATCACGGTACATCTTTATTCCTCCGGGATGTAATGCAAAAGAACTGTCATGTGCTTCTCGGAGTATTAACTCTTTCAACTCTAAAGTAGTTGAAATGCATAGTTGATTTTGATATCTCAAACAATGATACTCATCAATACTAAAATTTTCTATCATATCATTCTGCACCATCTCCCTCTTCTTTATTAACTTTTTATCTTCTAACTGTGCTATTCTAATTTGATCAAACATTACTGGTTTTACTCTCAATTTAGCTAAAATACTTCCATCATCAACAATACTGAGATGTGCAAACATTGCTCTCAATTCAGTTGCAGTCTTCCTACTTAATGCGTCAGCTACCACATTAGCTTTACCCGGATGATAGTCAATAACACAATCATAATCTTTTAAAAGTTCTATCCACCGACGCTGTCTCAAAGTCAATTCTTTCTATGTCAGAAGATACTTGAGACTTTTATGATTAGTGTAGATATAACACTTCTCTCCATACAGATAATGTCTTCAAATTTTTAGAGCAAAACTCACCACTGCTAATAACAGATCATGAGTCGGGTAGTTATGTTCATGTGGTTTCAATTGTCATGAAGCATAAGCAATTACCTTTCCACTTTGCATCAGTACACACCCGAGACCATTTAGGGACGCATCATTGTACACAACAAAATCTTTTCCCGATTCTGATAAAGTTAATACTGGTGCTTCTGTTAACATTTACTTCAACGTTTCAAAACTTTTCTGACATTGTTCACTCCAAACAAATGGAACATCCTTTTGTAGCAACTTTGTCATTGGTAAAGCTATCTTTGAAAATCCATTCACAAACTTTCGATAATATCCGGCCAACCTAAGGAAACTACGTACCTCTAACACTTTTTTGGGAATTTTTCACTGAATTATGGCTTCAATCTTCTTTGGATCTACTCTAATCCTGTCTGTTGATACTACATAACCAAGAAATACAACCTCAGATAACCAAAACTCACACTTGTTCAATTTCCTATACAATTGCTTCTCTCGCAATATTTACAAAATAATTCAAAGATGCTGCTCATGTTCAGTTTCAGACTTCGAATATACTAGAATATCATCAATAAAGACCACTATGAAGTGATCCAAATATGACTGAAAAATTTGGTTCATAAGATCCATAAAAGCAGCCGGAGCATTTGTTAACTCAAATGACATTAGCAAAAATTCATAATGTCCATACCGCATTTACCTTCAGCTGATAATATCCCGACCTCAAATCAATTTTTGAAAATACAGAAGCTCCTTTTAATTGATCAAATAAATCATCAATGCGAGGTAGCGAGTATTTATTCTTGATAGTCACCTTATTCAACTGTCGATAATCAATACACAATCGTATCAAACTATCTTTTTTTAACGAATAACACTGGAGATCTCCATGGTGATGTACTAGGTTGTATAAACCCTCGGTCCAATAAGTCTTGCAATTGTATCTTCGGCTCTTTCAACTCAATAGGTGACATTCGATATGGAGGTATTGACACTGGATCTGTACCCGAGTATACTTCAATCGCAAATTCAACTTCCCGATCAAGAGGTAATCCAGGCAATTCTTCAGGAAACACATCAGGAAATTCACATACAGTTCGGATTTTACTACACTGACTCTTAACCGAATTAGAATTAATAACATATGCTAAGAAAGCAGCACATCCTTGATAAAGAAGCTTACTAGCTTTAATTGCTGAAATAGCACGAACAATCCCACTGGTCCGAATGCCATTTACTTTAATCTGATCACCATTCTCATTCTGAATAGTAAATTTCTTTCTATAGCATTCTAAAATTACTCCATGTTCTGACAACCAATCCATACCCAGTATAATGTCAAAGTCGCCAAATGGCATAATCAACAGATCAACAGAAAAGATTTTATCATGAATCATTAATGGACATCTTCGACATATCTGATTCACTAATATAGTTTGCCCCAATGGACTAGACACATTTATCATTATTTTAGATGATTCAGGTTTTAAATTTCCCGTCTCAACCAATTTTGTATTAACATAGGAATGTGATGATCCTAGATCTATTAAAACATAAACGGGTTCTGAATGTAATAAGAATATACCTGTCACTACATCATGAGCATCTTCCTTATCTCGAGTTCTTACAACATATGCTCGGGATAGAGCTCTTACTTCAGATTATTATGTAGCATTTTCACTAATTCTTTCAGTACCTCCTCTAGCAACTGGACCACTTCGGCCTGATCCTCGACCTCTGGAGCAGATTCAAATCTTTGTAATACCGTTGGTACTGCTTTACCAACCTTCAAACAGTCCTTTACAAAATGATCAGTGGATCCACATCGGAAACAACCCCCAGTTAGTCTTCTACACTCATCCTTATGTCTGTTCCTACAGTGTTCACATTCTGGAATTTCAGTATTCTGATTTGGACTTTTAACACTACCAGTGGATACAGCTGTTTGTCTTCTTCGACTTCTATCACCTTTTTCTGATCTAGTGCTGAATCTCCAATTACCTCGAGATTCCTTTGACCGTTTAGGTTGTGGACTTGAACTAACAGTTCTAGAACATTTTTCAGTTGAACAAGCAATCTCAAACTTCTTATTTTTCCCTAGTACCTGTTCAATCATCTTAGCTCTTTCTATAAGATCTGCAAATTCAATAATTCAAAGTGGCATCAACTGTAGTCTAAATTCATCACATAACCCTCTCAAAAATCGTTTGCATCTGTCAGCTTCATCGGTACAAATTCAGTTACATATCAATTTAGTCTAAAAAATTCCCGTTCATAATCAACTACAGACATTTCACCTTGTTTCAGTGTCAAAAACTCATGTTTTCTATCTTCCATATACATTTCTCCCAAATATTTTTTTCTGAAATTCTCTTTTAAAAAACTCTCAGCTTATTTGTTCTTCTGGTGCACTTTGAATTACTGTCTCCCACCATACATACGCTTCTTCTTGCAGTAAAGAAACGACACACGTCAGACTTTCCTGTGGGGTACATTCGAGTTGCTACAAAGTTTTCTTTGTAGTTTCCAACCAATTTTTGGCTTTTGACGGATCATCTCCCTTCAAACCCAAAAATTCAATTGCTTCGTATTTACGCAGTTCTTTAATCGGGGCTCGTCGGGTAGTAAGAATAGTAGTCGTTGCAGGTATGGTTCCCACTACTCTTTGAAGAGCATCAACTTTCGCTTTGAGTAATTCTGTATTGTCTCTTTCACTAGTACCATTCCTTCCAGTATTTGACGGTTGATTACCTATCGGGTTTACACTTGGAGTTACAGACTCTGATTCATTCATATTGTACGGTTCATTATCTTCGCTATACATTTCTTGATCAGTTTCTTCAATTCTTTCATCAAACATCCTTAACACTATAAAACAGAAACAATTCAATCAATATATATAATTCAGCATCTAATCCTAACTCAAATTTAATTCAATAATGGCATGTACCTCTAGACTCAATTCTGAGCTCAATTTAGTCCTAGAATTGACTAAGTCTGAGTAGCTCTGATACCACTAAATGAAACACCTCTAGCCTGTATCCGTCACTGGAATAGGATTACGAGGTATTACCGGACTTATACACTAACATTTATATAAAATCGAGTTATAAATTAGCATTCCAGATCAATTCTTTTCAAATTTCACCATAAAGTCTCTAATATAGGCCTGCGGGGCCCAATACATGCTTTAGAAGTGGTTCAGGACTAAACTGACAACTTTAGCAATTTTTCCTTAAAGATAGGGGCATACGCCCGTGTGGCCTGGGACATGGTCGTGTGGCCAGCCCGTGGCCAGATCTGACTTGCAAATTTTTAGGCATCAAAGGGGCACACGGCCTGGGCATACGCCCATGTGGCTAGGTCATGTGGTATACTAAATTTTCACCATTTAAAAGCCATTTTCCCATGTTTTTGACACACGACCGTGCTTAAAACCCGTGTCCTTCACACAGCCAAGACACACGGTCATGTCTTTTGCCCGTGTACTATCCTGACTTCATATTTAAGGATGCATGGGACACACGGCCTATCAATATGCCCGTGTGCAAGCTGTGTGTGTCTCACACGATCTGATCACACGCCCGTATGACAAGCCGTGTGGACTCAAAATGAACTTTATAGCTCAAGTTACCAACCCTGCAAACCCTAAATAACTAGCAATTTAAATACAATATTTCAACCAGTCCTAAACATGATTTAAACATATCTAATACACATTTATTATACTAGTATAACAATTCAACATAAGTATATAATCAACCATTAAACAAGAAACTTCAAATTTATACTTAAGGACCATCCAAATCAATTCAAAATAATCTATATAAGTGACTAAATTATAAACATAACTTTTGCTTATATAGATTAACCTTTATCATCCTTACACTAGCAACATTCATACTCAAATAACATCAAAGACAACCTAAGTACATGCCATTCCTCAAGATAAGATACATCACCAAGTATTTGAGTTTGGGAGTTGGCTTGGATGCTGAGTTGTTAGTCACTTTCGTACCTAACCTGCGCACGGAAACAAACCGTACGCTGAGTATTCACTCAGTGGTATTTCTATAAACCAATACTTAATTTATGCATTTATAATTAAATCATAAATTTCAATAAATAAACACATCATGAACATTCAATTAATTGTCTTCCTTTCATAATAACAGTTAATCATTACAATCGTAACCAGTAAGATATACGATTTAGTCAATATAATTCAGTCTTCAGTGCAATAATTTACCCCTATTAACATAACTTGGACCTGGACGGATATACGGATCCAACCCACACACCACGATAGTATACAGTATTTCATCGGCCAAAGCCGGAATATACTGTAACAATAACAGTAACAGTAGCGGTACATAGAGTACTTCATCGAAACAAATCCGGAACAGTAACAGTAACAATAACAGTGAGGCGACACTTATAGTGTCTCATCGACACAAAGTCGGAATATCCCTGAACACTTCTAATCCTATGGCATGCCAATTATATCCGACTAGCCCGATACTGTTAATAGGGATTTCAGTTCTTTTTAATTTAAACAGTCACATTTCAAACAGTACAGTAAGTTAACAATACTTACCTCAATTTTCATTTTTCATACAATTTAAATAATAAATACATTAAACAATTATTAAGTTTGGTTTATAGAAATACAAACCGTGGTTCTCGAGTTTACTCGTTATCTTCGTTCATTTTCTCTTTTCCCTTCTTCGATGACGTTTCCAGTGCTACATTAGCTACAGAAAAATTAACATTTAAAATCATCAATACATATCATTTAATAACACACTCTTCTATTTTCTATGTAACTTTTACATAAATTCCAATTTAGTCCTTCCTCCATAACTAATCTTTCTTTTCAATTAAATCTCACATTTTCATTTAATACCTACTTTAAACAAGTTTTTACTCTTAATATTCATTATAAAACATCAATTTTACAATTTATACAATTTAGTCCCTACTATAACAAAACTTATATCTCTCTTTACAATTTAATCCTTCTCCCACTTCTAACTTGAATTTCTATCATTTTATCTCGCAATTCATCTATTTATTCAACTTAGTTAACATCTAAAAATTCACTAACTTTCAAATTTTTAACATAATTCAAGTAGAACTTTATTCTAGGATTCCAAAAACATCAAAATTACAAGAAAATGGACTAAATTGACTTACCAATTAAGCTTCAAACTTCTAAACCCTAATTTTCCCTTTTCTTTTTATTTCCCTTTCTTTCTTTCCTATTTTTTTTCATTCTCTGTTCTCTTTTTCTATTTTGTTTCTTTATTCTTTTATTTACTTAATATATTATATTATTAATATAAATATAATATAATATTATTTACTTATTATTTTAGTAAATACTAATAATTATCAATATATGTCTTATACACATACTCCACATGTATTTCACTATTACCACACACTTGGCACTCATGGTTTAATTGCTAATTTAGTCCTTTGGCTTTTCTTTATTCTAAAATTAAACTTTTATACTATATTCAATCTAGTCTTTTCACTAAATTAGCTTTAATTCAGGCTAATTCACTTAAACAAAGTCTAATTAACTACACTACTAACTTTTAATAAATATTTACAAGTTCATTTTGTGGAAATTATGACCCGAAAATTTAAATTTTCGATACCCGTAAATTTTGGGTTGTTACATGGCCAAGTCACACGCCCGTGTCTCGGGGTCATGTCCTTCACACGGCCAAGACACACAACCGTGTCTCTGCCCATGTGGCCAAGGAAATGGCTATTTACCAAGCCATTTGCCACCCTCATTTGTACACTCACATACACACTTTCAATGGAACTTAACATGGCACAATTAAGCTACCAACACAACCATAATCAAGGCTTAAACATATCAAAACAATTATTTACTGTTCATAACAAAACTATCCACTTAAGTCATAGTCACTAAATTATTTATATCTTGAGCTAAAAAACTCTAAATTAAGATCCGCTTGATTTTTTCGAAACTAGACTCAAATATCTTCCTACAATAAAAATTTTAAAATTTATGGTTTAGCAAATAAGTACAGTTGATTCTTCAAATTCGTCCCTGTTCTGCTGTTTGACAATTTCTACCTTTCTTCACTAAAGATTAATTATCTCTTAGTACGGGATTTAGATAATGTTCCTGTTTGTTTCTCTTGAAATTATAATCATTAAGAAATTAAGAATATAAATTTAAACCCCCAAGTATTTTTATACAATTTTTAATGATTTTCCAAAGTCATAACAGGGGAACCCAAAATCATTCTAACATTGTCTCACAAAAATTCAAATATCTCATAAAATGAAATTATTTTGCTTACATCGTTTCTTCTATGTAAAACTAGGACCAATAAGCTTTAATTTCATATTTTATTCAACCTCTAATTTGTTTTTCACAATTTTTTATGATTTTTCAAAGTTGTACTACTGTTGTTGTCCAAAATTGTTTTAATGCTAATTTTAGTCTTTCATGATTCTCTTGTACTAACTTTCATTAACATACCATTATAAACCACATCACATAATGACATTGGCATAGGCATATGAGTAATTAAATGCTTACAACCCATTAGCCAATATAAGCCAATTTATATGGCTACATACCAAATCAAATCCTTATTCATTACAAGGCAATACATTTGGCCATATCATAATGACACATACACAAAATGACTAAATCCCTATACATGCCATAGACTCAAAGGTTTGCATTCATTTACCCAACATGATAGCTTGATAGTGTGATAGAATCTCCAACGATCTCCAACCCGAGCTAGCTGAATAAACCTATGAGAGGTGGGAAAGAAAAAGGGGTAAGCTATATAGCTTAGTAAGTCCGTATGAAAATAATAAGTGAATCATTTACATGCATTTACCAATTTCATCAATATGTTCTCGTGGTTACACATTAATCAATTGTAATACTCATCTTTTAATCTATAAACATAAATTTATCCTATCTTGACATTAGTCATGCAAACATAAACTCTCATAATAAACACTTCAACATTTGACAAATTATTCCAGCATTCATAATAAAAGTGCGTATTAATTATGTATATTCATATTTCCCAATTCATATAGCTTAACATCCTTCAATGGTCCAAAACTCTTACCTATCCATACTTTTATATCCATTTTTATTAGGCTTTTATGCTGGTCTTTCTCTCTTTTCATTATTCATTGAATCACAACATTAAAAGAATAAGCACATTATGTCTCAATTCAATTTGGCCTAAAAGCCTTACATATGTTTTTCATTTGAGTTCACCATATATTTTTACGTCATAAATATAAACCTATCTATAATCACAAGGTCATCATGGAAAATCATTCTCATAGACATAACTCATTCATTTGCATTCTTACCACATACCAAGCTTAATGCTCATGAGTTTTGAGTACGTACCTGTACTATCTCATAACATAACCATATACTTATTCTTCTCATTGACTTACCACTTGGGTTTTCCGTCAAGTTACTCGATAATTTACCCGTTGAACACTTGGAATACCATCAGATACATTGGAATCTTGCACCTAAGTACCCTATATGTAGCCAACGCTACCTCATATCACATATCACATGTTGCTCACTTTCGAGCTACTCACAGGTCTGCTCACACAAGCTGTCGATCAAGATTTAGCTATGTGGGCTGCTCACATAAGCTGTTAGGTATCCGCAACAAATGCCGAACTACCCAGTACAGATAGAACATACAAGACCAGCATCCGGACTGCCATAACATGTGTCACATATATCATTATCTCAGACCACATCTCATGAGCTCAGATCACATAGTTCCTAATGACATGTCACTTGTATCCTAAACTATTCCTAAGGTTCAAACGTGATTTCCTTAATTACATGTCTTCGTTGAACTTGTCAAGAGAACCAATCACATAACTTATGATAATGATTAATCACATAATTATTCATAATGATAATAATAAAGATAATCACATTTAAACATGAAATTACAGCTCATCACAATGTCATCAAGTATCATAGACATATTTTAGATCATATCATTGCATAGTGTATCATAAAATCTCATAGTCATTTTCGTAATATCGTACTCCATAGCATTCGCATTTCATTTTAATAATAAGACATTTATCGCAATCATATCAATTAAACATTTATACATGTACAATTAAATGCTTATTAAACAAACGAACTTACCTCGATACCAAAAATGGTGAAAAAGACCTAAACATCAAATACACGTTTTTCTCCCGTTCTATGTCCAAACCTCGTTTTCCTTGATCTAAAATATCACATTTAGCTTATTTATTAGTCACATTATTCATTGTGACCCAAAAATCATATTATGAAAAATTACATTTTTGCCCCTAAACTTTGTCATATTTATTTTTTGCCCTTAGGCTCGTAAAATGAAGTTTATTCAATTTTATTATACTTTAAGCCTAGATGAACCATTTTCATAACTATAAAAGCCCAAAATTTCCACTAGAACACACTTTTACTACATATTTTATAACTTTTACAATTTAGTCCTTTTAAGCATTTTTACCGAAAATCACTTAGCAAAAGTTGTTTCTCCAACCATAAACATGTATAATCTACCATTAAAAATGAAAATGCACAAATTAATAACATGGTTAAAACCCTATACCTTCATCATAACTCAAATAAATGGTAGAAATAGGTAGATCTTATTACGAGGATTTCAAAAATGTAAAAATCATTAAAAACGGGGCAAGAACGGGCTTACAATCGAGCTTGGAAGCTTGGAAAACCCTAGCCATGGTTTCTTCATGTAAAATTCAGCCAAAGAAAAGGATGGACAAGAAATTTTGACTTTTATTTTGTTTTTAATTCATTTTAATTACTAAATGACCAAAATGCCCCTAACTTAAAAATATTCTATTTCACCTATTTCATGTCCATTTTTGTCCAAAAAATTAAAAAATGGTCTAATTACCATTTAAGTACCTCCAATTTAAAATTTCATAGCAATTAGACACCTCTAGCTTCTAGAACTCAAGTTTTGTACTTTTTACAATTTAGTCCTTTTGACTAAATTGAGTGCCCAAATGTCAAAATTTTTGAACGAAATTTTCATGAAATCATTCCGTGAAATTTTATACCATAAAAATATAATAAAAATAAATTTTTTCTCGTCGGATTTTCGGTCTCGAAACCACTGTTCTGACTAGGCCCAAAATCGGGTTGTTACAACTATTGCTATAAATATCTATTTTGAAAGGATGAAAAAGAGAGGGTTGGGTTATTAATATTTATTTTATAATCTTTGTGATCTTCTTTTGTCATCATCCCCATTAAGGAGTTGGAAGCAAAATATTTTAGTGTGAAAGATCTATTTATGAGTAATAAAAAATGATAATTCTATCTAAAACTTGTTATGGTTGGATGCACCTAAAATTACAAATTGCTTTTTAGATATTTGAATATTTTGGCATATTCTCTGAAGCGAATATTGCATATAATTGTTTGGAAATTATATTTATTTTGTTTACTTAGTGACATTATAATATTCACATTGATTTAGACATTTCCAGTAGTAAATGTCACAACAGCACTTATATATGGATGCAAAGTAAAATGAATGATAGTAAAATTATTAATTTGTTACAGTTTAGTACAATTGAAACACATGTTAAAATAAACTAGAAGTTTACTAATACAAATGCATTTACTACTTGACGTAACTAGCTAGACCATCCTGGATCATATATGATGCGAAATTAATTGGGAATTCATATGAACATTCATTAAAGAACCAGACGATTCTTTAATTTAAAGAATTATCATATGTTGCTTGTTCTCAATGAAAATTGATTATTAAAAACTCATTAGCTAAAGTTGAGATTTAATGTCTTGCATTTCTGAAATGAATATAGGCCCATTCATCCACCATGTGGATGGTTTTGATATTATATGATTTTGGTAGATGCATCTACAAAATAACCACATATTTATTATCAATTTGCAACCTGTTGTTGCAAGATTGCTTGTTTAAATACTTAATTTCAAATCATGCAATTAAGACAATTCATCTTGCTAATACTGACGAGTTTATATCTCAATCTTTTATTGATTGAGTTGGAAAAAAAATTGTAAAAGTTTGCGCATAATGGTTTAGAGAAATTATTGATTAACACCTCTAGTTAATGTCCAACCCATTACTTATGAGAACTAAACTTTCTATTTCAAAATGAGATCATATTGATTTACATTTTGTACGCATCAAGCCAATAAGTTATAAATACTCCCCATTGCAATTGGTTTTTGATCAAGAGCTAAATATTTCTCATCTTTAAATTTTTGTATGTGCGTATATGTTCTAATTGCTCCACCACAACGCATAAAGATGAGTGAATCCTTAAAGAAAGTTGAGAATATATATTAATTACAAGTTTCTTTATATTATTAGAAGTTTTGAATGTATTAGAGATTCAATTATGACATGATTTGTGAGTACAATTTTGATTCGATAGTTTTCTCGACATTAGGGGGAGAGAAATAATAACTTGTAATGAGTTAGGAGGAGAGTAATTTGAACCAGAAGTTCAACAATGATAACTCATTACAAGTTAATTGTTAGATGTATTTACAAACTTAATGAGAATAACCAATTGTTGTATACCATCTAATATTTTAATTTGAATCAAAGTCCCAGTAGGACAATCAGTTAGAATAAATAATTGATTGAGCGATTTCAAAGATGAAAATTCTTCTAGATGGTCATAAAGTGGAGGTGGTTGCTCCAGAAAAGACCTAAGACATAACTAATAAGTAAAACTTTAGAAGAGATTCAGATACTTGAAACTGAATTTTAAAATAATGAAAATAAGATATCTCGATAAGTTATGTCAATTTGAGAAAATGTGGAACTGACTAATAAAAGAGGTCGACAATGATTTTGCATGCAATATTATTATTAAAATAATGAAATAAAATGAGGATCTTGAATAAATCTATTGAGAAATATAGATATGGAATAAATTGATCAAAATAGAAAGACGCAACTCAAGTAAAATTAAATTCGTAGAGTTTTTAGACCAGTAGTCCAAATATCTAAAGGTATAAAGCCAATGAGGGTGGAATTGAAGTAGTTTTGCAAAAGCAGAATAAAAATCTGAAGTTTTTTGCTAAGTCCTGGTATTGATTATGAAAAGATATAATATTCTTTTGTGGTGGATGCAATAACCTTTAGATATATTATTAAATTGACAATTCATAAAATATTTTACTTGCATCTAATGGTTATTGTTACAACCTTTTATGAATCATTATATAGTAAAGTTTGTATTAAAATCCTTGAAGGATTTAGGATGCTAGAAGCATATTGAAATTCTCGAGAAATTGTTTATTTATATGAATTGAAATAATTTGAACATATGTGGTACATTTAACTTAGTGAATAGTAGTTGAAGGAGGATTATAAAATGATCCAAAATACTTATTTGTGTTTTTATAAAAGAATAATGATTAAAGTTTGTTATGATTATTGTTGAATCTCCTGAAGAGATAAAAATATATTTCCCCAAATTTCCCTCACTCATGACTCTTAAAAGAATGATAATATAAATGCTTAGCAAATACATTCAAATAGTCATTTGAAAAACTAGTATTCAAGATTGAATAAGTAGAATATGAGAAAATATGTGATGTTTTCATGAGGGGGAGTAAATACGCTTTGCACTCTTTTTCCCTTAATCGAAGTTTTGTCCCATTGGGTTTTCCTGGTAAGGTTTTTAATGAGGCAGCATATTATGCGTGTTATAGATTATGTACTCTTTTTCCTTCATTAGGTTTTTATCCTACAAGGATTTTCCTATTAAGGTTTTAATGAGACACGTTATCTACCAATGGACATCCAAGGAGGAGTGTTATGAATATATTATTAAGTGGATGTCCATCATGATCAAGATAAAGTTTTAATGTACTTTAAATTCTAATAGTTATTAGAATTAGATCTCTACTCTTTTGTTTTATACTTCTTATGCATATAAATAGAGACTCTGATGAAGTATTATAATCACCCCTTTTGATCAATAAAGTATATCCTCTATTGTTTTCATATTTTCTTTATTCTTTATTCTCTCAATCTCCCTTTATTTTATAATAAAAATATTTTTTTATAAAATTCTAAAATATATAACTCTAAAATTCTAAAAATGTATTTAAATTTAAAATTCTAAAAGACTTTCCATCTTTTGGAGGGAATCACTCATGTTCACCCATGTTCATCTTTGTCTTTGTTTTGTACGGAATCACCCTTGTTCATCTTGGTCTTTACTTTGCAAGGAACTCTCTGAAGGTTGCAAAACAGTTCTTCTTTAGCCTAAGCTAACATTGCGTTGGCAATCGATTTGGCATGAAGGAACTTAGCAGTAGTTTGATCCGGGACAACAGATTTGCATAACCTTAAGTTTTTGTTGAAAAGATCATCCAAATACTTGGAATCATATTTTCCATCATTAAATTTGTCCCACCATTTCGTTCTAAATTTCGAACTAACAATGGGACTCTCATGTAATGATCTTGTTAATAAGCATAATTCCAAGAAAAAAAATCAAGGAAATACACAATTTTGAAAAGAAATGGATTATGAAAAGAATTTCAAAACATTTTTTTATAAAATACTGCGAGTATTTTTGTGAAGCAGTATGTGAAGATGCTACTTCTTTTGGAAAATACTTCTTGAAGAGATGTTTCTTGAGAAATATTTTTGAGAGATTTTGATTTGTCTAAAACAATCTCTCTAGTTTTTGAAATCTTGGCTATTTTAGCAACAATTTGTTTTAGAGGAATTTACTATTTGGATTGGGCTATGACTAATGTCACTTTTGAGGATTGAGAGAGAGACTCAATCTATTTTTTATTTACGAACTAATTTCATTTGTGTCTTGTGCATCTTGGAGTGATGCATTATTGAAGGTTTTTTATAAGGATGATGATCCCTCATTTTCTTCTTGCAGACAAATTCTATATTATGATTTGATGGTTTTGATGATATTTTTGTTTGGAGGAGGATTTTTCTACTTTTTTCCTTTTCCTTTGTCTCTGTGTTTTGGGAGAATTTTTGAAAGAATTTTTTTGTGAAAAAAATCAAGCAAAGAATTAGTTTCTCCCTTAATATATTCAATTTCAAAATCAAATATACTTAAAATTGTTGGTCATCTTGCAAAAATATGTTTTGAGACAATATTTTGAACATCTTTTTGTAGACATCTTTTGCTAATTTGCAATCAATTCGTAAAAAAAAATTAATTTAATAAATCACTTTGAAATTTTGTAATACATAAAAAAATTGATAAAATTTCTTTTTTGATTGTACTATAATTTTGTTGAGTTGGATTCCAATGTCTATATGTAAATTGGACTATTTTTTCTTTTCCTCCCTTAACTTGTTTTAAAATCCCACCATACCTTAACTTAGAAGCATTTATTTCTACTATTTTGGAGACGGCTACATCAATTAAGTGTAAATAAGGAAATTGGGTGATTTGTTTTTTTTTATTTTTTATTTGGGTGACTATATTGGTGTGAACCTTTATCCAAGGTTGTGAGTTCTTCTTGAGCTCCTCATATAAGGGCTTACATAATTTGCTAAGATCGGGATAAAAATCTATGACATAATTGAAACTATGTAAGAACCTTTGTAGTTGGACTTTATCAAAGATTTGATTTGGAAATTTTTTAGTAAATTCTATAGATCTTTCTATTGGAGTAATGGTCCATTGGGTAACATAATAATCTAAAAACCTTACTCTGGTTTGAAACAAACTAATCTTGGATTTAGATACTACTAAACCATTATTTTTTTATAACTTTGACAAAAATGGTTAAGTGCTTGAAGTGTTTTTCTAATTTTTTAGAGAACACTAGTACATCATCAATGTATACTATTATAAATTGGGAATATGGATAAATAAGTATCATTCATAATTCTTTGGAATCCAGATGGAGCATTTTTTAGTAAAAAAGGCATTATGTTTCATTCGTATTGTCCAAATGGTATAGTAAATGTCATTTTGTATCTTTCTTCTTCTTTGATTTGGATTTGCCAAAATCCTAAATTCATGTCAAAATTTGAGAAAATATTGGCATTACAAAGTTTTTGCAATAAATCTTTTTTATTTGGGATTGGGTATCTAATTCATTTTAAAGCTTGATTGTGAGATTTGTAATTAATGACTAATCTTGGTGTCCCTCTTTCGAGTTTTGCATTTTTCATCGCATAAAATGTTAAACAACTCTAAAGACAGGTTTTTTTTTCTGATTAATTTTTTATTGAGAAGATCTTGTATTTCTTTTTTACAAAATTCTTTCATTTATTTGTTCATTTGTATTGGTCTTGTTTTTGTTGAAATTTGTCTTTCATCAACATCATTTTCATATGGTAATGTCACTTTATGTTTTTGCCTATTCCAAAAGGCATTAGGAATGTCAAAACATATTGTTGATTCTATTTCTTCTTTAATTTAGTTTATTTTTTTGGACTTCTCTTTTTTTTTTCTAATTGTCCAGATAATTTTTTAAAACATATTTCTTCTTTCAGAAAATAAATTTGTTTTTGTTTATGATTAATCAAATTGTTGATTTGCCCATTGTGGATGGACAAAAAATTTAATAGGTCAAGATTTCTTATTTTGAGTTTTTCCACAAAAGGAAATTCTACCTTAATATTTAAAACTTTGGTGGAGATTGAATGATTTGTTACTTTGTAGGGGTTCGAGTAAAGATATGAACAGGATTCCTAATATGACATATTGGGTAATATCTTTTACCATAAAAAAAAATATGTTTGATATTTGATACCTTTATTACAAATTTCAGCATTAGGAGTTTTTTTAAGTAATTTTGAGTTTTCTTTTTACCATTTGCAGCTTTAAGAGATCTTGATGTTTTGTTATAATATTTTATTGAAATTATCCCTTCTCTAATACAATTTTGATATGTTTTTATGTCAAAAAGGGCTACTGTTTCCAATTGAAATTTGTTGATTATATTGAGATTTATTTTTATCAAATATCTTTGGATGGATACTTCAGTGAGAATCATAATGTATTTTTGTGTATTATCTCTAGGTTCGGGTTCAATTTTTGAAGAACTATCTTCTAGGAATTTTTATTTTAAAGTTTTCATTTGTTTATTCATTTCTTGTTGTTCATTTTTAACCTGGAAAAGTTATAACTTAATTTGTTTTATTTCAAATTGTAATTCAAAATTTGTGATTTGTCCAGGCTTCATTTTTTCATATTTATTAAATATTATATCCTATATATTGTACATTTGTGATTGTTTAGGAATAATCTTCTTCTTCTTCTTCTTCTTCTTCTTCTTCTTCTTCTTTTTTTCTGTTTTGCGTAACATTCTAATACCCAACCCGATCTTCGAGTCCGAGTAGAGATGTCACATTCCTTGTCGGAATAACTTCTGTCAAATTTACGGTAAAATAATCATTTATGTAACAACCCATTTTTCAGTGGTGTTGAAAATAGTAGTTTTAGGACTAGAAATTTGATGAGTGAGTCCGTAAATATTATTATTTAATATTTACGAGTCAAATATAGTATTATATTTGATTTTGATTTGATAATTTTTGCTAACTGAATGAATAGTTAATTATAAGTGATTTGCCCTTAAAGTCAAGTAATTTTGGAAAATGAGGTATCAGGACCTCGTTTCTGTAAACTAAACCCATAAATATTTTTATTAAATGTTTATGGAGTTATTTTATAGGTGTATTAAAATTTAGTCTAAAAATTTTAATGTTTAAATAGTTAATTAAGGAAAAAGAACTAAATCGTAAAAGATGTAAAAGTTAATTGTTATTAGTTTAGATGGAGTAAATGAGTCTAAAAGAATAATTGAATGGTAATGCCATACCTAAGTAGGGTAGACGGTTTATGGATGAAAAATAAATAATATGTTAATTTATATTAAAATAAGGTTCATATGTAATAAAACTACTAATAGAAGTGAATGGTCATTTTTATTTTATGATCTTCAACCTTTTCCACCGTTTCTCCGTTGGAGAGAAAATCAAGTTTTCGGTCAAGCTTGTCCTTCAAATTGGTAAGTGGATTTTAATTCGGTTATTGTACTTTTTATATTTTTAAGATTGTTACAATTAACTTCAGTTTATTTGTATCTCTAATTTTAAAATTGTTAAAGATTTCAAAACTTGTCATTGATAAATCTTAGATATTTTTTATTATAGAAATTGGTAGATTTGGAAGGTATGAAATGTTTAAGGACTTTTTGATAAAGTAAATTTTGTTAAATTTGCATATAGGGACTAAAATATAAATTTGATGAAATTATCGTGAGATTTCTGTAAATTCAGGTTTTAGAGGGCTGTAGGAAGACATAATTGAAATTGGAATGAAAAACGAAACTCAATTGTGAAAGTTATATTTGTTTCAGTTTTAGAGACTAAATTGAATAAAATGTAAAAATTTAGGGGTATTCAAACAATAAAATTAAATTAATATATACTTGTAATAGGGTGATAAAAGATCTTTAGAATTGATAAATTGAATTGAAATATTGAATAGATCAGAAATTAGACTAAATTGAAGAAAACCGAAGAAAAGACAAAAAAAAATACTAATTAATCCTTAGAGAGTTGTTTATTTGTTGTCTTGACTAGGTAAGTTCATATAGTTTGTTTGTGTTAAATTGTTAATGCAGTTAGAATTATAATTATAATTATAATTATAATTATATTTAATTGAAATTTTTTTAAGGGAAATTGTGTTATTATTATTGATAAAGAAAATTGGGCTGAAGCTACCCATAACATCAATTTAAATAAAACCGACCTAAAGAAATAAACTCAAAAGGAAACAAACCCAAAGAACAATAATATGAGAAAAAAAAAAGGTCCAACAGAAAATACAAAGAGACAAAACAAAAGTAGAAGGAAAAAAATAACCCAGCTTTAATCTGGCACACAACTCAGCAGAGCATTAATTGATTTTCATTTCCAAAGCCAGATATTTCCCTATCCATGGAAACCAGCAACCTCAAGGAGAAAACAATGACGCTTTCCATTAGAAAAAACAACAAAACTAAACCCTTTCGTTTCACACATTTCTGATCTAGTCACGTCCCCAAAGAAACATTGCAAGCCCGACAATCAAGGCAAACAGAGAGGAACATCACCACGACTCTCTGTGTCCCCCGATTGACGCCTGTAGCGGTCATTTTCAGCTGCATCTTTTGCAAAAAGTGGCACCAAACCCACCAGATAAGCACTTTCTCCATGCTTTAAGCCTTCTTTTGCTAAAATATCTACTACCCTATTTGCATCTCGCTGAATATGATGAAAATCACATCTGTTAAAACCTGCTGGTTTGTGTTCGGCGTCATGTATATAAGCCTTAATAAGTGAACCATCTATGTCACAAGCTTGCATTATCTTTATCATCGGTAGAGCATCTCCCTCGATCAGTACCTCTCGAAACCCTATATCTCTTCCAAGATTCACTGCCTAAAAACAAGCAATAGTCTCCGTAACGAAATTAGTAGGTATGTTGTTGTTTATTACTATGTTCGAAACCACCACTCTACCTTCCCAATATCTGACAACGATTCCAGTGCAGGAACACTTACCACACCCATTGAACACTACGTCAAAGTTAAGCTTATGGAAAGGAAATTCAAGAGGCCTCCAACGCTCACTGCCTACTCGTTTTGCAGGTAACTTCCTTTGCGATTCATCCACTTATCAAATGTAGGATTCCACTTTGCTGGTAATATCGTGTGGCAAAATAACCTTATTCTCATGGATTAGTTTGCTTCTTGCTGACCAAATGAACCATATAGTGCAAGTGACAATCCTGCAGATAGGATTAGGAAGCGAAGAAAAAAATGTAATTTAGCCACTCTTGTAGCGAAATATGAGCAATGTTATCAGGCCATGAAATTTGTAATTTGTCCCATATTTCTACAACAAATAGACAGTCCCTGAAGATATGCTCCAACGTTTCACATTCTCTCGCACATTTTAGGCACAAGGCGGAATTTCTCAATCTTCTGCTATACAAATTGTAATAGCTAGGAATGTAATTTTTGAAAATTTTCAAGGATGTAATTTTGGTTTCCTCTGGTAAATCGATTTGCCAGAGTTTTTTTTTTTTGGTAAAAAGCCCTGTAATGCCCACCTCTTATAGCCTCCTCCCCCTTACTATGTATTAAAATCTTATAACCGCTTCTGACTATAAACACACTTGGTGACTCCTCACCCCACACCATCATATCTTCCCGGAAATGGTTAGCATGAGGAATGCAGTGCACTCTCTCCGTAGTGACCTCATCCAAGTATAATGTAAGCTTTTCATCATCCCGTCTTTTTACATCTTGATTTATCAATTCTGATACTAGCCTAATTGATGTTCTTTCCCTCCCCAATTGGATATGTTTTGTATATAACTCTGGAACTCATGCGTCATCCCAAATTCTAATGCCTTACCTAGAAGCCACATGCCAACTCATACCTAATTTCAACAGACCCTTCGCCACACAGATACTGTTCCAGGTATATGAAAAGGTAAGGACCTAAATTTGCATCCATAAAATTAGAATTTGGATAGTATGTTCCTTTTAGCGATCATGCTAAAAACGAATTAGGGTATTTATCAAGTGCCACTGTAACACCCTGAACCTATTTTTGTCACTAGATCAAGGTTACAGAGTATTATCGTGCAAATCCAAACGTTTAACTTCAAAATAGAAACAATTATGCAACTTAATATCAATATCTAACAACTTAATATAATCATAGTAAAAATACACTTTTGGGCCTTAAACTGAGTCTTCGGGGCCCAAAAAATAACTTGGGAACAATCAGGGATCAATTTGAAACAAAATAAAAAATTTTAGAAAAATATAAAAATTTGAGAAATAGGGATCACATGATTGTGTGGCCATGCCGTGTAACAGCCCAGACCATGTGGACATTCGAAGTTTGGACAAACGGTCGTGTCTCAGCCCGTGTGTTTGCCTTTGTGGGCATTCGAAATAGGGCCACATGGTCGTATCGAAAGTCATGTGCCAAATCGTGAGTGCATTTGATGTTGAGTCACATGGTCGTGTCATAGGTCGTGTGACAGACCGTGTAAAACCTGCACTTAAAACAATAATGATACATAATCGTGTGGGATGGCCGTGTGTGGCACACGACCGTGTCACAGCCCGTATTCTAGGTCGTGTGCAGCATAAGTTGCCTCTAAAACAAGTTATTTCAAAACCAAATCTTGCACATCAAGACACACCAATTACACAAACATTCACATGACTAAAACACACTTCAACCACACTTAAAACATACCAATTCCATCAACCTATAAGACTAATCAACGCACAAACAAAAGGTACCACAATCACAAATCAAACATAATCCCATTCAACATTACAAGTTCATTCAATATACTTGGTTCAAACACACTAACAATACTGGGAAATGATTGGAGAATGAATGGAAGATGTTTCAATGATAATGTAGGGAATAACGCTTTCAAAGCATTATTCGCTACCCCTTTATCTACTCGCTCTCTAATATTATTCTCCATAAAATTTTCTTTTTACCAAGTGAACCATGGCCCTTCATATCTCACGTCATCCAATTAACATTCATAAAGCACATTCCAAAAATCTTCCATTCGCCTTTCTTCTTGAATAGCGCCTCCATTATTCTTAAAAGAATAAAGAATTTCATTAAAATCCTCATAAACTAACCAAGGTAACATACTATCCCAACCCAACCTTCGTAAAAGATCCCATGATTCTGATCGAAATTGAACATCCGGGCACTCAAAAAACCCTATCATTTTCCAAGTATCCTATACAAAATCTCCTTTAATCTTGACATCTATATGGTTCGTTGAATAGCTTTCTAGAATTATATTAACTTTAGCTTTCTAACCTAAACAAAGTCCTCCCTTAGTACCTTTCGCCGCCACCTCAATACCATGCACAACTCCACCTTTCATTCAAATCAATTCCATTCGTTTTGAATCTAACTTAGTCTTCATAAAGAAGATTACTTGGGGATTATAAAGTCTTAGCATATGCCTGAGCCTTCTCATAATCCGTGAGCTCCCCAACCCATGAATATTCTAGCACATGATTTTCATTGCTGTCGGTCGACGTACCTACCCCTTGGCGGTCACCGATAATTCATTTTGATAAGCCATCAGTTGCCTATAACCTTTCCTTATGGAATCCAAACTCTTAGAAGCACCTTCAAAGAAATCCCCAACTATTTGCCTCTTCTTACCCTCGAAATCCCCAATTAGACTCTCCTTAAGATCATGGATCATCGGATCACACCCTATAGACAAAGAAGAATCCATTTGATCCCTTTAAAACCCATGCTATCCCCTTCTAGATTTACTCCTAGCACTGGGGTTACTCTTCCCAAGGGATTCCCAAAGAGATGATTGTTAATGTTTCTAGCTTCTCCCTGATTATGAGAAGAGTTACCCTATAAATTGTCCTTGTTTCCTTTGCCCAACCAAATGCTTTCTACTGTGATAGCTTTTCTTACCCTGATTCGCATAAAGTAAGTAAGACCCCTTCTGCTTGATTGTAATCATATTCTTCAAAGATTTTAATAAAAGGGTCTATTCAGCAGATAGAGACGTGTCATGCGACAGACTAAATTGATATTTAATTAAAATTTTAATTGTTTACAATTCGGTACAAAAAGGTGGGCGAGAGAATTAAATTGAATACGATGAATTACAAATTGAAATAATTATGGATTTGACCTTAAATCGAACTGAAATAAAATATGTTATGTGATGGTGTGATGAAATGAGCTGAATTGCCTTGATTTAGACTGGTTGATAGTGATAATGACTAAATTAAATATATGTGAAAGTATAATATAATGTTATAATATAAACTTAAGCATATATTGAGATGATTTATTATTTCCATTTGTTAGATAAATGTACTAATGATGAAATTAAATATGAATAAAGTTTCGGTTGATAATGAAATATGAAATGAATACCTTATTAATTGTTCAGGTAGAGTCGGATATAGTTGGCTCCATAGGATAGGAAGAGTTTAGGGTTACTTCGATGCTAATTTACTTCGGTTATATCGATGAGACACTGGGTGTCAACTTTCTTAATAGCGCTGGGCGCACTATTTGCTTTAAATTTATCTGATGAGGCACTGTATGCCAAACTAATGTATTGGTTGGATTTATATATCTGTCTGAGTTTTGAGTCGTGTTAATAGGGAAATAAATGGTAAAAACGAAAGATCTAATATTTGAAATGGAAAATGATATGAAATCGAAGTGCAATGTGAAATGAAATATGAAATTGTGGAATGAGTTGGGAACATTGATTGATTATGTTAAATGAATCCATGAATTTAGAAATTAAGATGAAATGTGATTTGTAATTCGTATTATAGAATGAAATAGTAATTGGCATTAAATTGACAATTGATATATATATTTGGTATAAAGATGAATTGATATAAAATGAGAATAAAGTTTATATGATTTAATATGAATTTGATTGAGAATTTAAACTATGAAATAAAAAATAATGTTTGACATTAATTAGAAATTGGATGTATTACGGGCAAATAGATTGTATGATATGATTAAGATAATGAAATGATTAAATGGTTATTTTTTTATGAATGATAATGAAATGTTGAATTAAGCGAATTGAAATGTTATATGATTGAGTTAATTTATAGTACGATAAATGTTGAACTCACTTTTTTTATATGTGATTTTTCATGATAGACAAACTTTACCAAGCTAAGTAGCATGTAGTGTATGATTATAACCGGAGGTAAGTTAATTGGTTTTAATGCCTATGAACTTACTATGCAATTGTAATGCTTACTCTTTTTCTTCCTTTTTCCCTATAGTGTTAACTTGCGAAACGTATCAAGCGGATTGTTAAAAAGCTCACACTATCTCGGTATTGATTCTGTAGTCTTTGGACCATATTAAGGCTTGGTTATTTGTGACATGTACTTAGAAGTTGTTTTGGTTTACTTATATAGTGGTATGTCTTGAAATTCTCGTTGGTGTGATTATTGTAAAGAATATGTTTGTTGAACGCATATGCATTAGTAAATGGTTGAATTGTGCAATTGGTATTTGAAATGGTATTTTAAGTATATATGTAACACTCCTAACTCTTATCCATCGCCGGAACAGTATCAAAGAGCATTATCGGAGTTTACGGATCAATTACAGAAAATTTGTCATTTACTATTCATATTCAAAATCAATCATATCATCCTTTAATTAGGTCCTCAAGGCAAATACACGCTAGAATTAAATCGAGACTAAATTAGAAACTCAATTTTTTTTCACAAAATTTTAAAGTTTTTCGTAAATATAGGAGACATGCCAGTGTAGCCAGGTTGTGTGGCTCACACGATCAATAAAATGCCTATATCTCAGGCCGTGTAGGCATTTGATACGAGTCACACGGTCATATCCCAGCATGTGTCCATACTTGTGTAACTCTCTGACTTAAGTCACACGGCCAGCCACACACTTGTGTGCTGGGCCGTGTGTTTAATTTAATTTTTAAAAATTAGGTGTTGGTTTCACACGGTCAAGACACATACTTGTGTTTCTACTCATGTGACCAATTTTGAGCATTCTGCTTCTCAATTTTAAGATACAAGGGACACACGGCTAAATTACACGCCTGTGTGCATGGTCGTGTGTCACACACGGCTAAGACACATCCTGTGTGTCTGCCTATATGGATAAAATAAGGTCATTTCTTAGCCTTATTTCTCACTCAAAATTTTTATTGTACCTACATTAACATTTTAACATATTTCCAAACTAATTCAATACATTTAAATCAAGCCAACATTAACATTATTCATGATATATCTTCACATGCATTTAAGCTTACCTTTTGAAAGACATATGTTTACTATAATTCAATCTAACTATACCAAGAACACATATTTTAACCATATTATAATCTCAAGTATATATTTACTAAATATACTATTACTTGTAACAGTCCAAGTTTGAGGCCTAGCCAGAATAGTAGTTTCGGAACCATTTACTCGAGATCGAGGAAAATATTTTTAATATCATTTTATGTGTTATAGCATGATTATATGAGTGCATGAAAATTTTAGTAAATTTATTTTAGCGATTGCATGCTTAATTGCGAAAAAGGACTAAATCGCATAAGGTGCAAAAGTCTCATTTTGATAGTTAAGGGTGTTAATTTGTCATGAATCATAATGTGGAGGTCTTTAAAGAAAAATTAGGCCAATTTCAGAAGGGTGGCTGACCATAGGGGACAAGTTGGTTAAAAAGTCAAAAATCTAGGTGGTTTGGTGACTTGATTAAATAAAACAAAACAAAATGACTTCATCTTTTAAATATCATTTTATTTATTGTAGCATGATTAGATAAGTACATGAAAATTTTGGTGAATTAATTTTAGCAATTTCTTGCTTAATTGTGAAAAAAGACTAAATCAAATAAAGTGTAAAAGTCCTATTTTGTTAGATAAGGGTGTCAATTAGCTAAAGAACCTAATTTGGGGGCCTTAAAGAGCAATTAGACCCCTTAATTCTTAGGTTGGTTGCCCATAGCGGACAAATTGATTGGAAAGTCAAAATTAAGTAGTGTTTGGTCACAAATTTTGACTAGTTTAAATAAAATAAACAATAAAAGGTTTCATCTTTTTCACTCTTTCTGGTAGCAGCATATCCAGAGTCTCTGGCCACAGTTCTGTCCGTGGATAGAATGACCCACATATTATTCGAGAGATTTTCAGTATTTGAACTTTTTTTATTCTTTTTGTTGGTTCCCATGCGTGCTTCATATTATCGCGCCCAGCAACTAGAGCTCTTAACCACATCATTTGCTGTCCAGGAGTGATTCTAGAAGATAAAAAGATTTCTATTCTTCCAGATGCGCCACGCAATTAATCCAAATAAACATGGCCAAGAGAGTCCACTACCTTGC
The DNA here is from genome assembly GCA_025698465.1 of Gossypium longicalyx. Classification (NCBI taxonomy): domain Eukaryota; kingdom Viridiplantae; phylum Streptophyta; class Magnoliopsida; order Malvales; family Malvaceae; genus Gossypium; species Gossypium longicalyx. The sequence goes on along the minus strand of CM047004.1, from coordinate 66,509,672 downwards.
AATATTTCATGAAAACAAAGATTAAGAGAAAACCAATTAGGGAAATGGGAAGAAAAGAACCTTTATTTAAGTTGTTATGGAAGAATAAGCGTCCACACATCCTTTGCAAAGGAACAATCACAGAGAACATGAGACATATCTTTAATCGCATATCCATACATAACACAAGAAGAACTGTGCCCAATCTCCCTTTTCACAGGCTTCGAATTAGTAAGGAGTCTTTGCTGAGAAGCCAACCATAGAAAAACTCTAACTCTCTGTGGTCCCGGATATTTCCAAACAGACTTCCATTGCTCAGCTTAAAGATTCCAATCAGGCTCTTTTAAGGCCCAATAAGCACTTCGAATCGAAAAAGTTCTTGAAGTTGATCGAGCCCAGATTACCCTATCAAGTCCAAAGGCTGAATACGCCGGGGGGGAATACTAATAATCCTGTAAATTACTTCTTCAGGTAGCCAAACACGAAACATATCCAAATTTCAGCTTCCATCCAAATTGACAAATTCCTTAACACGACAGTCAAGGTCAAGATTAGTAAAAGATGGAATTTTTGAAATTAGAGCACCCATACTTGGAATCCAAAGGTCCTTTCAGCACCTGGCAGCAGATCCATCTCCAAGAGACCAAATTAAGTTTTCACGAAATAATGGCCATATCTTAGAGAGATCTCTCCATAAGTGGGAGCATTGATTCCTGCTAATCGAATCCGAGAGTTGTTCTTTCTAATTGTACTTGGATCGAAGGACACGAACCCAAAGTGCATCACTCTTGGAGACAAGACTAAATCCAATTTAAATAAGAAAAGATTTATTTTGATCGTCCAAGTTTCTAAATCTAAGGCCACCTTTAGCCCGAGGTTGAAAAATAGAGTCCCAACCTACTAAAGACATTTTAGAATTGCCATCAGTGTGACCCCAAATAAAATGTCTGACTAATTTCTCAATTTCTCAATTTCTGAGCAGACACCTCCGAAATCATCACAGACTGCATAAAGAAGTTGAGAATGGAGAGAAGCACTGATTACGCCAAGGTGATTCTTCCTACCATAGATAACATCCTAGGATCCCAGCTCTGAAGTTTTTACCTTACTTTATCCACAATGAAGCTGAGCGTATTTTTGGTAACCCTCTTGTGAAAGAGGGAAACACCTAAATGCTTACCTAAATTTTGAACTTCCTGAAAACCAAACATTTGAGTAATTTGATTACGAACATCACCTAAAATAATCTTGGAAAAGAAGACATTACTCTTCCTAACACTAATTTTAAGTCCTAATGTCTCACAAAACTAATTAAGGATGGAATCTAACAGCCAGGCTTGGTCTAGATGAGTTTTACAAAAGATAACTAGGTCATCTGTAAAAATTAAACGAGAGATTGCACGACCATTACGAGATAGCCGAATAGGTTCCCAATTACCATTCTCTATTTCCGTTCGAATAATATGCCCCAACCAATCAATGCAAAGAACAAACAAATACAACGATAGAGGACATCCTTGACGGGTTCCTCTAACCGATTTAAACTTACTAGTAGGCACTCCATTCCAGAGGATCTGCATAGAAGATGATGATATTGTTGACATAATCACTTTACGCTGAGAGTTAGGGATTTCGACCGCTCTTAGTGTTAAAGCGATGAATTCCTAACTAACTCTGTCATAGGCTTTTTCCAAGTCTAACTTTACGGCCGTCCAATTTTTCCCTTTTTATTTACACCGCATGGAATGAATAACTTCTTGTGCAAGAATAATGTTATCCGATATGTTTCGGCCAGCAATGAATCCAGCTTACTCTTGTGAGATTAACTTAGGAAAAACCACCTTAAACCTGTTAGTGATCACTTTCATAATCAATTTGTAAAGCACAGAACATAAGCTGATAGGCCGAAATTGGCTGAAATCTTCAGGATTCTCTTTTTTGCGAATTAAAACAATCAGCGTGTTATTCAGCTTCTTCTCAATCTTTCTTCCAGTAAAGACCTCTTTGACCCATTGATACACATCTCTACCAATAGTATCCCACTAACTTTGAAAGAAGAGAGCATGGTAACCATCACTTCCAGGTGCTTTCAATGGTGCCATATCGAATTATGCCCTTTTGATTTCCTCATCAGTAATATATGCTTCCAAAAAAGAAACCTCTGAAAGATTAAGGTTAGGAAAACCAAAACTAGGCGTACCTCTTAAAGTCGGAGGAGTCTTTACATACAACCTTTCAAAGAATTCCACTGCCTTGGACTGCAATGTATCTTGATCAGAACACCAATCCCCATCATTCATACGTAAGGTAGAAATACGATTGAATTTCCTTCTCTTGATCATGCGACTATGATAAAATTTTGTGTTTCAATCCCCCAAATGAAGCCAATCACAACGTGTTGTTTGTCTCCAGAGTAAATCTTCATGATCAAGAACGTTCTCCAACTCATCACGAATTTTTAATTCTTTCTAAGCTAACTGACTAGATGGACAATGATCAATGGCCTTTTGAATATTGTTAAGCGATAGCATAAGATGACACTTACGGGCACCCAAAAAACATACACATTTCTGTTCTAGATTTTAACAGAAGAGGTAAAATTCTTAAGGGAATCAACCATATTACCTACAAAAATCCACTTTTCTTTTACGAAGGTGGGAAAAGTATTATGTTGCGTCCATCCCGCTAAGAATCTGAAAGGTCGTCCTGTAGAAACATCACGAACTGGGCTAGTGGAAAGTAAGAGATGCCGGTGATCATACTTAATACGAGTGAGGTGTTGCACTGAGCACTACAGAAACATTAACATCCAACCGTCATTTGTTAAGACTCGATCTAATTTTATAAAAGTACCACCTCATTGCCAAGTGAAGGAAGGTCCACTAAAACTTAAGTCTTGCAAAGCACAAGAATCAACGAAATTTCCAAATAATTCACAACGTTTTCCTAGATTAGAGGGACTTCTCTTATCCACAAAAGATAAGATAGCGTTAAAATCTCCCACGATAAGCCAAGGAATGGGCTGGGCTGGGGAGATAGATTTTAACCCTTCCCAAAGAAGCTTGCGTTTCATCCTGTCAGGGCCACCATAAACAAAAGTAATTATAAAAGACTTATTGAAAATAAAATTATCAACACGAAGATAAATGAATTGAGGGTGACTACTAATAATTTGAATTTGAAGAGAATTTTTCCATCCCACCCAGATGCCATCTGAAAATCCAACGACTTCAACCCAATAAGAATAATTAAAGCCCAATTGCTCAATAATAAATTTGACTTTTTTACCGCTTACTCTCGGTTCAACCAGGCAAACAATATCAGGACAATATTCCGAATTATATTCCCGAAAGGCTCGAATAAAGTTTCTACTAGCACACCCTTCGTAATTACATGAGAAAATTTTTAAAATAGGCATTAGCAAAATAATATAATAAGACTATAAAAATAATAAAAGACAGAAAAAGTAAAACCCAAATAAAAATAATAATAATAAAACCAAAAGGGACAAACCAATAAAACTTCAACAGCTTTACTGTTTAGGGGTTATACACACTTCCATTTGCTCATCGTTTCTGGTAAGTAAACCAGTACCCAAATTTTCAATGCTCTTAGCAAGATTCTCCGTAGATTTTTTTTAAGGAGACACGATGAGAGCCAACGTTTTTGAACCTCACATTACTCCCACGAAATATTTTATTTTGATTATTCGATCTGCCCCTGGACTTCATTTCCTTGCCCGAATCAAGAATCCCCATCGGACCCAAGGGACTGTTCATGGATGGGGATTTTTTATTTTCAAAGAAAACCACAGCTGTGTGTTTTCCGGGAACGATATTGCCAACTTCGACCACCTCTTCTCTTCTGACTGCCTCCTTTAAACTTGGTGTACTCTGGAACACAGAAGTCTCCCTTTCGTCAAGCAAAATTACCCGGTCTATGACCTACTCAGGTGCAGCTTCCAGCGCTGCTAGGGAACGACTGTTGCTGTTGGGAGCAAACGAGCCTTGCTAGTTCCCTTCAACCTGGGCTTCATGATCCAACCTACCCCAGGCCTGCCTAGGCGAAGAAACCCCTAGGCCAATCCAGAGGTAAGTTCCTCTAAATTCTGCACATCTCCATTAATGATCATGTAGGCCGAACTTGATCCTAAAAAAGGCTCCTTATTCTTTTTTCCATTCGGGACTATAGTAAAATTAAGGCCCGACTTTTTAAAATTACCGTTGAAAATTTTCTTATTGATTTCAACCTGCCCTTTACTTTGAAATCCAGAAGTTGTCTTGCGCTGACCTTCATTTAATATTTCTTTCCCTTTAGACCTCCGCAAATCTGCCATTTCCCTACCCTGAAATTCGTTAATCAAATCCCCATTAACAAGGCCACTGAAACGGGAGCCTACCTTATCCTTCTCCTGAATTTCGGTTAATTTCTATGGATTATCCCTTAATTTGCGCCTTGATTTCCTTTCTACAATCATCCACGGTCCATAGTTGCCATCTTTCTTCTCCGATCCTTTAACGTTTGATTTTTGAATTTCCGGTACTGTCTCAGGCGAGTCCATGTTCACCACCACCGTAGATTCTGGAATTTTGAAATTGCACATGTTTTCCACATGCCCATACCGTCCACAATGAAACAGATAGTAGAAAGGGACTCATATTCTACCATTTGAGTTCAGCCGTTTACCAAGATTTGAGACACCAAAGGCTTTTCTAAATTGACATAGACCGCCATTCTAGCGACCCGTCCTCTGGTCCTGCTATCGGTATTCATATCTAACTTTACCACTTTGCCCACAAGTTCTCCAATTTCTGTAATGATTTTACGGTTCTATAGATAACTAGGAAGAGCAGAGAGTCTAATCCATGCCATCACTACACTTGGGTAAGCCTGCGTAGGGTCAAAAGCCATCGTCCAAGGCTGAACAATCAAATATTGGCCGAAAATAGTCCACGGTCCTTCAGAGAGAGCCTTATCACAATCTAGTTTGTTATGGAATTTGACTAGAAAATATCCGTTTTCAATGTCCATCATGTGAATAGGGCCTGAAGGTCCACATGCTGTAAATTTCGTTCTGCAAAACTGAAAAACCAATGTTACGACCTAGGAGTTTTAAGATCACAGTGTTATTCATACCTCGAATAAGGATTTGATGAATTCGATCCAGAAAAGTAATTGAAGGCACGTCATTCACAACGGATCTCCGAATGCCCCCTTCCAAAAAATTAATAACTTCCTTTCCATCCACGGTGGAATCTCCATTTGAAGATTGGCCGACGAGCATGTCTCTCCAAGAAGTAGGTTGATCTGGGGGCAACTCGATCAACATGTCATTACTCGTTTCTTCCTCCTTGTCCCTGGATTTAACTTTCTTAGGGATCATCTCCTCCACAGTGGATTGTCCAGGAACATTTTTACAGAGAGAATTCGGCATTTTTTTAATTAGTCAAATTTATCTTTAAATCATAATAAATAACATATTTTAGTAAAAAAATATTTTTTACTTTTTACTGTCACATTTATATAAAAGATCTTAGATGCTTATTGCTCTTCCCAATTTTTATTTTAAAAAGGGTGATTTTAAATTAATTGATTAAAGAAATAAATTCATTTATCAATAAAATAAATACCGTAAACTTTTAATTTTTATGTAGTAAATTACAAAAAAAAAATTGTTTTATTAGAGAACTTTAAAAAAATAATAAAACTAAACTCTATTAGTCTTGAATTGAATGAAGTTATAATACACTTCTTTAGCAATCGTGTTACCTCATCTAGTATGCCAGTTAATCAAAGTCAGCCTTGGAACTGGTCAAAGTCAGCTTTGGAACTTTGAAGGGTGGTCCCAGCATCCAGTGCATAAGGCTGAAGAATCATGACTCTTTGTTGCGACCGAAATTTGGTGAGATTGGGCTATTTTCGTTATTCATCTGCTTCAAATTACCCTTCCTTCCATTGATGAATAGAGATATTCTTATTTTCTTCTTTATTTTAAGAAAACCCCATGCGACAGATGAAAACTTCAGAATCTGTAACGAGACAAGAAAATGTGGTAATCTCAGCATAAACTTCTCATTCTTCATGGAGGAATCTCGATGTGGTTATCCTGGATTCAACATCTCCTGCAAAAACAACATCAACCCCATTGTTAGCTTGCCTGATGATGGCGACTATATCATCCACAATATCTTTTACCAGAACCAATCTTTTCACATCTCAAGAGCCGATCCTTTCGACGGCGACGATGTTTGCAGCAATTCAATTCGAAGCATATCCACTCCCGAAGACCGATTTTTTCTCCCACCAAACCAAGTAAACATGAGTTTGTTCTTCGATTGCGTATCAGTCTCGGAGTTGCCCCGATCTCTTGGTTTTTGTAAGGTTATTTGTGACGCTAAATATGGAACTAATGTAACTTTGTCGCTGTATAGTTATGATGATTCTGAGCTGAGTTATGCATCAAAGTATTGTAAGAAGACGGTGGTGCTGCCGGCTCCGGTGGATCTTCCCGGCAATGAAACCGGTGTTCAAGGTATATTGAACCGAGGGTTTATTTTGGAATGGAAATTGAGCAAGTGTAGCGTTTGCGAGGCGAGTGGTGGAAAGTGTGGATTCGATGATAATACCAACAATTTCAAATGCTTTTGCCAGGATAGGCCTCGCCCTTCCAGCTGTGCTCCTGGTATGTTCTTTTCTCACTCAATATTATTATATCTCTTCATTGATCCGGTCCGGAACGAGTCGGATCTCAATAATTTTTTTATTTACCTTTTTTCATAATAATTTAATTGAAAATAATTTTCATTTAATAAATAATAATCCAAAATTTTGATAAAAAAATTAATTTTAAGCAAATTTACTCCATATATATACATTCAAATTAAATAGTAAAAATTTGAGAAAATAATTTGAGAAAAATAGTAAAAAAACAACAAAAATCGGATTAAACTGTAAAAAACTAGGTTTTTTTTGTTAACTTTTTTTTTATAATTAATTGTATATATAACCTATAACATATAAAAATATGAATTTAAAAACTTTTCACTAATTTATTGGACATTATTTTATTGAATTTTTCATTTTAAATATTATTTATTATTATAAAATTTATCATATTTATAAATAAGAGTTTTAATTTTACTAAAATAATTTATTAAAAATTTACTTGATAAATAAATAAAATTTTGATTTTATAAAAAGATTTTTATTAAATGAATTTATAAATAAAAAAAGTCAAATTTTATTCACAAGTATTACGTGCGGTGATAAAATTACATTCTACTAACAAAGAGAATACGAATTCAAGTTTTGAAAATATCATCACGGAGAAGTGTAGCCATTACTCTCAAACATAAATAGTAAATAGAACATGGAGTACAAAAAAATTAAATTTTATATTGAATTATTTTATGTTTTATTATAAAAAAATAAAAAAGGTATACTGCTTTTGTTTTAAACAGAAGTTTTTAATTATTTAAAATGTAAGTAACTTTATATTTTATATTTAAAATTTTATAAATAATACTTTTTTATAATTAGGGGCGAAGTCAGAAAATTTTTTTAGGGGGGACCAGATGAAATTTTAACTTTTTATAGTTTATATTTTTATAATTTGTAAAGAATTAAATCAAATTTTTATAATTTTAGGGGAGTCAAAGTATCATTTTACTTTTATTAATTTAAAATTTTTAAAAAGTTTCAAGAGCTTAAAATACAATTTTATATTTTAGGGGGGGCGGTGCCTATGCCAGTCCCCCTAACTTCGCCCCTGATTATAATATAATATATTATATGTAAACTATTTATATATTATCTAAAAGTTATTATGGTCAATTATTGGCTATTGAAAAAAATAAATTTTGACTAGTGAAAAAATTAATTTGCTATATATAAATTTTTATAGTTTTTATATTAACACTATATTTGAATTATCAAACTAATTGATATATATTAATTATGTTAATTAATTATTATTCTGAATTATGTTTCTTTGCATGAATTAAAATTGGAATATATATATATTAAAAAGTTCTTTAATTATAATTTGAAAAGAAAATTTGCATTTGGTAGAAATATTGTGATTTCGTAATGAAAGTAAAATTTTCTACTAGAGGTGCTTATGGGTCTGACCCAATAAAAAACTTAGGTTTGTTTGTTAGATTTGGCTCCAGTTTAGATCGAAAAATGAACTTACAATTTTGTCGAGGTTCGACCTTCATAAAAATGTTAAAATCCAGGTCTAGTCCGCTCGTATTTATTTTTTATATAATTTTTAAATATATATAATACATAAAAAGTACTAAAAGCATTAAAATAAATATTCTCAAAAAATTGAATTTTTAAAAAAAAATATGTATACTTAAATGACATTAAGATAAATGCAATTTAATAAGCAAATGCCTCTAAAATAATAATAAAATTAACAATAGAACAAGTGTTATAAATATTCAAACAATAACAATAAAATAATAGTAATATAATAGTGAAATGGTAGTAAAATAGGGAAAAAAATAAGAAAATAGCATTAAAACAAAAAAAAAGTAAATTTTTTTTATCCTTTTGTGAATTCGGGTCAGACTTGGGCTAAAAATGCCTTACTAGAAGTCTGATCCGTTTTCTAAATGAACAAATAATTTTTGCTCAAACTTATTTTTCGAGTCTATATTTTTACTCAAATTCTCTCACTTTTTGAGTGGATCTTTAGGGCGGGCCACCCAGATCTACTTTCTACACAATTCTTTACATATTAATATCAAAGTAATAATTATATTACACAAAATCGTTTATAAGTTTTTCTTTATTGATTGAGAAGAAATGTTCTTTTAAAGAAATAAATATTATGTATAATAATGTGTAAATAAGTAAATATTTACGTAATGATGCAAATTTTGGGCCATCAACATAATATTTTGTATATTGAAGGAACAAACCTCATAAATATTTATGCCTCCTTTGGTTGTTATTATTATAATAACATAAAAAATTATTATATATGTATTATAATCTTGTACGTAAAATAAAGAATAATATAATTTTTGAATTTGGAATTAAAAATGTAAGTAAAACTCTTGTAAAAAAATAAGACCTCTTTAAAATAAGAGATAATTTCTCTTTACTTTTACTAAAATATAAGTCATGAATAATTAAATATTATCAATTAAATTAGTTTATTGTTAATTCATATACTAAATATTCACCAATTGTATTTGGAATAAATGTCATATGCTAAATATATTACATAAATATGCTCAACATTTTTAATTTTTCCTTTTTTTTTTCTTGTTTAGAAGACAGGATTTACAATCGGTAAGTTAATCAAAGATAAAAGTTTATATTATTATTGTTATGAATTATATACATTTTTCTCTGACTTATTTAATTATTTTATATCAAAATTTGCATGTTAAAGGGTAAAGAAGTTCCTTAATTTAAAAAAAAAAAATCAATTAAACTATTAAATAAAAAATCACCCAATTAAGTCCTTGAATGTTAAAATTTTAATCCATTAATCTTTTTGATAGTTAAAGTTAATTATCAAGTGTTAAAAAATAACAACTATTGTTTTCTTTCATTTTGGGGATATTTTTGTTATATGTCACACTAATATTGTACCACATAAGACGAAAACTTGTATTTCTATTTGAAATCATAAAAAAATATAAAAAATTATTTAGAAATATAAAAATACAAAAAGTTATAAAAATATAAAATAATTACAAAATAAAAAAATTTATTTAGAAACTATGGAAATTATAAAAAATTATTGAAAGTTATAGAAAATTATTAAAAAATTATTAAAAAATAATATAAAATTACAAAAAGCACTCTATAAAAATTATTTGCAATTTCATGTATAGTTACAGTTGTCACTTGCCCTATCAACCCATTTCCCCACCTTAGTTTGTATATCAAAACATTCTCATGTCATCGAAGATGGGGTGCAAGCTTTTGGAAGGTCTACGGTAGATGAGCACAATAAATAACTTCAGGAATCAAATAATGTTTTATAATTTTTAATAAGTGTTGTGTTGTTAACGATGGGTAGTGTGCAAATAAAATATTATGATTTTATAACTTTTCTTTTCATATATTTTTAATTTGTTTTATAATTATTATGTGTTTATAATATTTTGCAAATTTTAATAATTTTTTAATATTGTAATAATTTTCTATAGTTTTTAAATACTTTTTTTTCATAATTTTAACAATTTTTAATTATTTTCGTAATTTATATAATTTTATATTTTATAATTTTTTATTCTAATTGATTTTTAATTTCTTTCCTGCATTTTTCTTTATTTTTATTTTTATATTTTTTTTGTCATTCATATAAATTTCTATATTGTTTGCGTTTTTCTATATTTAAATTTTTTTTATGATTTTTAATGATTTTAAATAGAAAATATCAAATTTTGCTATGCAACGCAAAAATGGGAGAATATGACAGTCATTATTCTTTAACAATTAATGGTTAAAGGAATTAATTGATAAAAAAATCTAATGAAGTGATCAGGAAATCAACTTCCTAAACCCTTTAACCATTTTTTAATTTTATATAAATTTATTATTAATTTACTTTTAATTTTAAGGAATTTATTACTAATATCATAATTATTATTTTTAAATAACTATATATCCGTGGATTACATTTAAATTTTAAACCAAATACATATATTTATTAATCAATTTTCATATTTTTAATACTGATTGAATATAAAAAGAATATCATCTGCGGTATCCAATTAAGTATATTTCAATTTGTACAATATATTCATTTATATTTTTGTGGTCATGATGCAGGAAAAAATTCACATGCCCATATAAAAGTTGTAGTAGGTAATGTACATATTTAAGAAGCTTTTTCTTGACTAGTGATAAAAATATTTTAAATGAAATTTGACTTTTGGTTTAACTGTTGACTCATATGTATCACTCTTACGATACGTACACTAGAGTTTAAATATACCTCTTCTTTGAATGTAGGGTATTCTATTGCTGGGACAGTAGTGTTGATTATTCTCCTGGCTTGCTTTATAAGAACATTCTCATTCAATGATAGAAGATTTATCTGGCAGATGAAAGTAGGAGATAAAAAGATTGAAGCCTTCTTAAACCGCCATGAATTTTTAACTCCAAAAAGGTATAGATATTCGGATGTGAAGAACATGACCAATTCATTTCGAGATAAATTAGGTAAAGGCGGCTATGGGGACGTTTACAAAGGGAAGCTACTTGACGGACAACTTGTAGCAGTGAAGATTTTGAATAAATCGAAAAGTAATGGGGAAGATTTTATGAACGAGGTATCAAGCATTAGTAGAACCTCTCATGTCAACATAGTTACCCTTTTGGGATTTTGTTTTGAGGGTCGCCGAAAGGCTCTTATTTACGAATTTGTTTCAAATGGATCGTTAGAGAAATTCATATTTCAAAAGAATTGTGATCGTCAATTAACATGGGAAATGTTGTACAAAATTGCAGTTGGAATAGCTAGAGGGTTAGAATATTTGCATCGTGGTTGCAAAACACGTATTCTACATTTTGACATCAAGCCTCATAACATTCTCTTGGATCATGACTTCTGTCCAAAGATATTTGATTTTGGTCTTGCAAAATTGTGCCCTGGAAAAGAAAGTGTCATATCCATGACGGGTTGTAGAGGAACTATTGGATATATTGCTCCAGAAGTTTACTCAAGGAATTTCGGAAGAGTTTCACACAAATTTGATGTCTATAGTTATGGAATGATGGTTTTAGAGATGGTAGGGGGAAAAACCTTAATGATGAAGATTATCATACAAGTGAAATTTATTTTCCACATTGGATTTATAGTCGTATAGAGTTGGATGAAGAACTAAGATTACAAGGCATTGTGGATGATGATGTTGATCAAGAGAGAGTGAGAAAGATGATACTTGTGAGCTTGTGGTGCATACAAACTGACCCAGCAAATCGCCCGCCAATGAGTAGAGTGCTTGAGATGATGGAAGGGAACATCGATTCTCTCACCATCCCACCCAAGCCTTTCTTATCGTCACCTTCATGAACATCGACGATGAGTTCCCCAAGAAAATCAGTATCTTGACATTGTTTTGCATTCAACTTTTAGAAAAGGACGATTTTTGTGCTTTTGCATCCTATGCTTCCTTAGAATTTTGTGAAATTAGATAAAGTGTTCGACAAGATTTAGATTGCAGTCACCAACGTGTTTATTTTGATTTTAGACGTAATGAATGTTATATCAATGGTTAAAAGAGCAAAAAATATATTTATCTAATAAATGAATGGATGATCTATCTAATATAATGCATTGAGAATACATCTGTCTTACAGGCTGCAAGGCTTTAATGACACCTTGGCTTGGCAACATGAAAATATATAGGTCCTCACCAATTACAATGAGAGTACACCGAACCATGGTTCCTCACCAATTACAGAAAATCATTTCTATAAAAAACTTTGGGGTCTAGATTTGCTTAGGAAAATAAAAATTTCAATATGACAGATGTATAACAACTTTGTACCTACGATGTCGAATTTACATATAAGACATCTTATAGAAGATGCAGTGGAAGACATTCTACATGCTTGTAAAGATTTCCATAATGCTTCTCCATTCTAAGATCATATGGATATTAATTGGCTTATTACAATCTCGCACACCACCATGAAAACACAGTTAAAGTATTTGCTTTCAAATTTTTAAAAGATAAAGTGCAATGTAGTGGCAATAATATTTTAGGCTATATGAGGAAATAGGAACAAAGAAGTGTACAAGTATTACATTGATTTGTCTCCTCTTATCTTTTGGAGTTACGGCCTGTAAATGAATCTCAACCATTTGGAATAGACAAAAGATCTAGGATCCACCTTTAGAACAATTTTTCATGATCAATCTTGATGGAGAATATTGAGTGATAGATGCCTTGGTTGCTTGCATGTTGAAAAATCAAAATGACGTGGACTCATTGCAAGTTAAGCAGTGGTTTGTGTTCAAGTTTTACATTTTGCAATAGAGTTGGGGGTTTCAATTTGTTATTATAAAAGAAGATTTGCTGAGTATATTTAAGCGGGTGAATGGTCAATATTTTGATAGACCAAGGATTGGACCTTTAATCAATGATAGTAAATATCTAAAAAAAATATTTCAACATATGTTAGAAATCTATAAATCATATTAGATATCTCTAAATATTTTTATGAAAAAAAAACACGGTTATAAACATTATAATATAAAATTCAACTGAAAGTGAAATAGAAATTTAATCTCTAGCCATTGATGTTTAGTTTTTTTATGTGTATTTGTTCTTCTATGCTCTTAACAAATCACTTAGATGGTGTATGTGTCACAAATTGTTGAGCACAGGTGTAATAACTAAATTTTCAGTGGTGTCAGAAACTACAGTTACAGAATCTCATTTCTAATGTTCGAGTCTATATATTTTTATTTAATATTTACGAGGTTAGTATAAAGGTTAATTTAAGTTTGGTCTCTTAATTTTGTCGAATTGATAGTTAATTAAGGTATTAAAACTAAATTGTAGAAGTTGTAAAATGTATCGCTATAGATTTTTAAATAACTAAAGGACCAATTGACCAATTTGACCATTTAAAATTGGTCAACCGGTTGTGGATGAATTATAATCCACTAACTTTTTTTCTAATTAAGCTTAAATTTTCTTAATTAATGTTTAATTAAATAAATTATGATGAATTAGTTTTAATTAAAGGTATAAATAGAAAATAAAAATAATTGTCATCCATTTTTACCATCTTCTTCATTGAATGACAACAAAAGAAACCTAAGGAAGCCATTTTTATTGGCTCAAGCTTTCGGTCTTCAATTTGTAAGTCATTTTCTTTTAATGTTTATATTTTTGAGGTCATGAGAGCTTGATTTAGCTAGCTCATATACTAATTTGTAAACCTGTTAAGTTTTTAAAAGTTTCAATGATGAATTCTTGAAGAAATTGGTATTAAATTTAGATTTTAAGCTTAGAAGTGAAAAAGGACTAGATTGTAAAGTTTAATTGCTAGGTTTTGGACAAAAGGATTAAAGTGTACAAAATTCAAAATTAACGTAAAATTTCTATAATTTTAGATAATAGAGGGATTTAGAAGGATGTAATTGAGATCGGTTTCAAAATTGAAGCTCTAATTTGAAAGTTATGACAAATTCGGTTTTAAGGACTAAATCGAATAAAATGTAAAAATTTAGAGGGCATTCAAATAATAAATTTGAATTGATACATGCGTATAGTAGGATGATATAAGATCTTTGAAATTGATAATTGAACTGAATTACTGTATAAATCGAGAATTGAACCAAACTGAGGATAACCGAGAAAAAGGCAAAATTATCAAATAGTCATTGCAATTCAACTTGTTTGTTGTTTTGCCAAGTAAGTTTATATAGAACTTACTATCTTGTTTATGTATGTTTGAATTGTATTTCTTCGCCATTCAAGATAAGGCCAAAGTTATGATATTTCTTCGCAATCACCTCCATAAAGGACAAAAGACTGAATATTTGACTGTTAAAGATCCACTTATCCTTTGAAATAGTCTAAAAGAAAGATATGATCATCAGAAAATTGTAATACTTTCTAAAGCTCGTTATGATTGGTTGCATTTGAGATTACAAGATTTTAAATCTGTGAGTGAATATAACTCAGCTATGTTTAGAATCACTTCCCAATTGAAATTATGTGGAGAAAGCATAACTGAGGAGGATATGTTAGAAAAAAACATACTCCACATTTCACACAAATAATGTTGTTTTGTAGACATAATATCATGAAAAAGGTTTTAAGAAATATTCTGAGTTAATATCTTTTCTTCTTGTGGCTGAGCAAAATAATGTATTGTTAATGAAAAATCATGAGTTATGTCCAACTGGCTCTACTCCATTCCCTGAAGCAAATATGACATCATATAATGGAAAGGATAAAAGCCACACTAGCAGTCGTAGTTGAGGGCATGGTTGTGGCCGTGGTCGAGGACGTGGACATGAATGAGGTGGTCATTTCAGGAATACCCACCAGAAGTGGGATCATAAGGATGGAAAGAATGATAAAAATACAATTGAGAAAGTGGAAAGTTTGTGTTATCATTGTGGAGGTAAAAACCATTGGTCCCATACCTGTTGTACACCAAAGCATCTTGTAGAACTATATCAACAATTACTGAAGGATAAAAGGGAAGAAAATAGAGACAAATTTTGTTTGTGAGAATGACAAAAATGATTATGGCATTGTTGGTACAACTCATTTAGAACTTATTGATTTCTTCACCACTCCTAAAGGGAATAATTAATCTTTTAATTTTATTATTATAGTTTTAAAGAATAAATTTTATGCAAGTTTGTTATGTTATTAAGAAAATGATTATTACATTATGTTTTAAACTATTTATGAAAATTTTATATATTTTGAAAATTTATGTGACATTTATTTGTTTTCTTTGAAGAATATGAATACTTCTCAAATTCAATTAGTGATAAATGGTGAAGACTTATGCTTAGCAGATAGTGCAACTACTTATACTATACTTAAGAATAAGAAATAATTTTCTCATTTAACAATGCAAAAAGCTAGTGTGAGTACTATATCTGGTAGTACTAAAATCATAGAAGGCTCTAGAAGAGCAAGCATATTGATGCTTAGAGGAATTAAGTTTCAAATTAATGATGTGTTATACTCTCCTAAGTCTCAAAGAAATTTGTTGAGTTTTAAAGATATTCGCTATAATGGATATCATATTGAGACAATAAGTGAAGGGAATGATGAATATCTTCAAATTACGACTATAATTCAAGGAAATAAAATTATTTTGGAGAAATTGTCCGCACTCTCCTCTAGTTTGTACTACATGAAAATTAGTACAATTGAAGCACATGCTATAATAAATCAAAAGCTTACTGATGACTTTATTATTTGGCATGACCAGTTAGGCCATCCCGATTCAATTATGATACGAAAAATTATTGACAATTCATGTGGACATTCATTGAAGAGCCAACAAATTCTTCAAGCTAATAATTTTTCATGTGATGCTTGCTCTCAAGGCAAATTAATCATTCGACCATCATCAGTCAAGATAAATTATGAATCTATCACTTTTCAAGAATGGATACAAGGAGATATATATGGACCAATACACCTTTTGTGTGGACTATTTAGATATTTTATGGTTTTACTCGATGCTTCGACTAGATGGTCGCATGTATCCTTGTTATCAACTCGAAACATGGCATTTGCGAGGTTACTTGCTTAGTTGATCAAATTACTAACACATTTTCCAAATTTCCCTATCAAGACAATTCATCTTGAAAATGCTGGTGAATTTACTTCCCAAGCTTTTAATGATTTTTGTATGTCTATTGGAATAAGTGTTGAAAATCTTGTAGCACATGTTCATACATAAAATAGTCTTGTTGAATCATTAATCAAACGTCTTCAATTGATTGCAAGATCGTTACCTATAAAGTCAAAATTTCCAATTTTTTCTTGGGGACATGTCATACTACATGCAACATCACTAATTCGAGTTAGGCCAACAAGGTATCATAAGTTCTCCCCGTTACAAATGGTTTTTGGTCAGGAATAAAAAATTTTCCATTTGAAAATTTTTGGATGTGTTGTATATGTTCCGATTGCTTCACCACAAAGTTCTAAGATGTGTCCTCAAAGGAGGTAAGCAATATATGTTGGATATAAATTTCCATCAATAATTAAATATCTCAAGCCATCAACGGAGAATTTATTCACGGCTCAATTTGCTAACTGTCATTTTAATGAGTCTATTTTTCCAACGTTAAAGGGAGAAAATAAACAATTGGAAAAAGAGATAGATTGGAATGAGTTGTCATTACCTCATCTTGATCCTCATATGCAACAATGTGAATTGGAAGTTTAAAGGATAATTCATTTACAAAGTTTAACAAATCAATTGCCAAACACATTTACTGATCTAAAAAGAGTGACAAAATCACACATACCAGTTGTAAAAGCTCTAATCAAAATTGATGTCCCTGAATGATAAACTTTAGTTGCTAGTGAGTCTAAAACATGTTTAAAGTGTGGTAGACCATTCGGTTCCAGAGATAAGAATCCTCAAAAAAGAAAATGAACAAAAATAGATGATAGTCAGATCGAGGAAGCAATGACTTTAAAAGGATCTCCATAATAAATTTTAGACATGACTAAAGTTTAAGAAAATCTCAAGTACCTAATAATGAAGAGATCTCAACAAATTATGTCATGTCAAGAATTAAGTGGAATAGAAATCAAATCGACGTCGATGACATATTTGCATGCAATGTAGCACTAGATATTTTGAATGACAATGTGAATCATGAACCAATGTTAATTGAAGAATGTAGACAAAGAGATGATTGGCCAAAATAGAAAGAAACAATTGAGGCGGAATTAAAATCTCTTACGAAGAGAGATGTATTTAAACATGTAGTTCGTACACCTGATAATGTAAAACTTGTGGGATATAAATGTATTTTTGTGATAAAGACAAATGAAAAGGGAGAAATTGTGAGATATAAAGCGTGTTTGGTTGCACAAGGATTTTCATAAAGACCTGGTATTGATTATGAAGAGACATATTCTCCTATGGTGGATGCAACACTTACATGAAACTCCCAGAAGGTTTTAAACTGCCAGAAGTAGCTAATTCATGTTCTCGAGAACATTACTCAATCAAATTATACAGATCCCTTTATGGGTTGAAACAATCTGGGCGCATGTGGTATAATCGTCTTAGTGAATACTTATTGATGAAAGGCTATAAGAATGATCTCATTTCCCCATGCATTTTTATAAAGAATATTGGATCAGGATTTGTTATAATTGTTGTGTATGTTGATGATTTAAATATCATTGGGACTTCTGAAAATATTTTAGTGATAATGGAGTGTTTAAAGAAATAATTTGAAATGAAAGACCTTGGAAAGATAAGATTTTGTCCAAGGTTACAAATTGAGCACCTAAAGAATGAAATCCTTATGCATCAAACAACATATATAAAAAAAGTGCTAAGAAGATTTTTCATGCATAACGCACATCTGTTGAGCACCCCAATGGTTGTTAGGTCACTTGATGTAAATAAAGACTCTTTTCGTCTTCGGGAAAATGATGAAGATTTTCTTGATCCTGAAGTACCATATTTAAGTGCTATTGGTGCATTGATATATCTTTCTAGTCATACATGACTTGATATATCATTTGCTGTCAACTTATTAGCAAGATTTAGCTCTTGTCCAACCGAAAGACATTGGAATAGGGTTAAGCATATTTTTCGTTATCTTTAAGGTACAAAAGATATGAGTTTGTTTTTCCCTAACCTACCTAAAACAAAATTGATTGGTTTTGCAAATGCAGAGTACTCATCTGATCTTTACCATGCTCGATGACAATATGGTTATGTTTTCACATATGGTGGTACTGCAATTTCTTGGTGGTCTACGAAACAAACAATTGTTGCTACTTCTAATTATGTTAAAATTTTGGCAATCCATGAGGCTAGTCGTGACTGTATGTGGCTAAGGTCTATAATTCATCACATATGAAAAGGTTGTGGTTTATGCTCTAAAAAAGATGCTCCAACAGTTTTATATGAAGATAATACAACTAGCATTGCACAACTTAAGGAAGGATATATTAAGGGTGGTAAAACAAAATATATATCACCTCTTCACTCATGATCTACAAAAGAATGGATATATAAATGTTAAACAGATTCGTTCAAGTGAGAATTTGACAGATCTTTTTACTAAGGTGCTCCCTACTACTACATTTGAGAAGTTAATTTTCGACATTAGATTGCGTCGTTTTAAAGATCTTAAGTGATGCTTACATGAAGGGGAGTAAATTCATATTACATTTTCTTTTAAGGTTGTGACATACTGTATATCAAAGGGTTATGTACTATTTTTTCCTTCACTAGATTTTTGTCCCACAGAGTTTTTCCTAATAAAGTTTTTAATGAGGCATATCCTTTATATAATGAACATCTAAGGGAAAGTGTTCTAAATGCTATTAAGTGGATGTTCAACCTTTCACTTTTCATCTCTCTTAAGCTTCCACCTTTTATCCTCTTCAACCTTTAACCTTTTTTCTATTTATGTATTAGAATATGAAAAGTTTAATCTCTCTACATATACTTGTAAAGAAAAAAAAATATAGAATGCAATAGAAATCCTTATATTCTCTTATCTTTTATCTATTATTTTTTGTTTATAATACTTTAATATTTTTATACGAAAGCATTTTCTTATTAATCATACTAAAAAAGTATATTAAAATAAAATTATCATCAACAAAAAATTTACCTAAAAAGGCCGATTTTTTTTTTTATGTTTTTCGTAATGTGTTTTTTTTAATTAAAAACATTTAGTTAAAAATTTATTGTAAATTTAAATATTTATTAATAAAAAATAATTTATCTAACTTTTTATCTAGTGATTTGAGGGTTCATCCTAAAGATCCACATAATAGGTTAAAATCTCATGGACAAGCTTGTTTGTACAGTTTGTAGTGATTTGATTTTGTCGGTATGTATGAGTGAATTGTAAATGTATTAAAAAATAAAATAAAATAAATTATTTTCTTGTTTATAATTTACTTCTAAAAGAAGAATGCTTAGCATAAAAATTGTATGATGAATAAAGGCAAACATATTTTAAACCGAAAAAAGTAGATTTTCATCGCATGGAATTATAAGATTACTTAGATCACTAGTTTTCACATGTCAATTCTCCAAATTTATATATTAAAGGTTTAAATGAACATTTTTAGTATTGATTAACTGAGAGGTTAATAAGTTTATTTAAAAAATTAGGAGGTTGGTAACATTTAGGGATAACCACCCTAATAGTATTGGGCATTCAATCTAAAATTCATAATTATTGTAAGTTTAACCCAAGTTATTTGTCTTAAAACTTTTGTTCTTTTCATCCCTTAAAATTTGACAAATCACAGATGTAAAAGAAAGATTATTATTATTATTATTAATGTAAGAAAAAATTCATAATGGAATGATTGGGGATTGAAATTAACTCCATTTCTATGACATGAAATGAAGGTTTAAACCAAACAAGCCTCCTAATGCTTGTAATTTTGATTACATTTTAATGATGATATATTGACTGATTCCTTCTCGTTTTTGCAGAATATAAGCTATAATGAATATCTATCACTTGCTGATGATAAAAACAAAGATGTAACAGCCCTTGAACTACTTTCTCGACTGCAGGTTTGTTTCAAATTTAACATAATTTTCTTTTATTCATGGAGCCTTAAAACAGTGTTATGAAAAAAGACCATTGCCATCACTTAATCACTCGCCATTTAAGTATTGATGGACGGATGATCAATCCACTCAGTTATGACTCGCCAAATTGACTGACTAATTCCATTCTTGACTTTTATTTATTCATTTTAAGCCAAAGTTTGTATTATGATGAATTTATCGCGAATTTCTGTACATCATTCTGAAATTAAAAAAATATATATTTAAGTTCAGAAAACATACTACATAAATGCATCATATATTTTCAAAAACTGAAAATGAAAAAAAAGTTCAAATGAATAACGAAAAGAAGGAAAAAATTTCAACTAGAAAATTAAGATTTAAAAAAAAAAAATAAAGAATATCCAGAAAGAATTAGAGAGAACATTTGAATCAGAAAGAACGTAGCGAAGAGGTTTATTTGATCATATGAATAAAGTAGATCATCACCCGTCCATTCCTTTCATCATCTTCATCATCAAATCGAGCAGAAAGACAGTAAATAAATGGAAAGCGCTTCGAAATCATGTTTTCAAACGGAAAAGGAAAACTAAAGCAAATCTGAGAATGAAAACCCTAAGCAAGCAAGATTGATTAAATGTAAAAGGAATGCGGCCAGGTTTGGCTTTAATAGACAGATAGATTGAAGCCCTAGAATGGAACGGCGCCGCTTTAAGGTCCCACTGTTTGGTTATAGTGATAGGATTACGTACTAGTGAGGGAAGAAGTGGGTTTTATTTGTGTGGATGCCAGAGAGACACTTTTTGGGTTTGACTGTTTATTTTCAATTGCTTTGGAAAAGTCATAAAAACATGTCAGATCATTTATTCAAATAAAAAATAAATAATATTTAATTCAAATAAAGCTAAATATTATTTATTTTAATATTTAAGTAATATCTATATTAATATTAATATAAATTTAATATTTATCATAAAGATAAATATTATTTATGTTAATATTTAAATTTCTTCCCGCTAGGTTTTAAAAAATTATAATTATAATTATTTAAATTTAAATTTAAATTTTTTTAAAATTTTATTTTTAATTATTACATTAATTTTAAAAAGGGTAAACCATTAAAATAGTCACTTATGTTTGAAATATTATGTTTTAGTCACTTATGTTTGAAATATTACGTTTTAGTCACATACGTTAACATATTGTAACATTTTAATCACTAAGCCGTTAATTGTTATTAATGGTGTAACAGTAAGCTGACGTGACACGTTAAATCATTATTTCAAATAAAAATTTTATGTTAAATTTTACAATTGACTCTCATATTTTTTCATTTTGAGCAATTTATTTTTTTATTTTTTTAAACTTTTTTCCTTTATTTTCTATTCTTTTATGCTTCTCCCTCTATTTTCTTCCCTTCTTCATCTCTTTTAACGTAAAAAAAATTATATTGCTCAAAACGAAAAAAATATAGGGCCCAATTGTATAATTTAACTTAAAAGTTTCATTTGAAATGATGATTTAATATACCATGTCAGCTTATCGTTACATCGTTAATGATATAGTTAATGCTTAGTGACTAAAATATTACAACACGATAACATAAGTGACTAAAATGTAACATGATGGAAACAAAAGTGACTATTTTACTTGTTTACCCTTTTAAAAATTATCATAAATTTTATTAAATTTAAAATAGCTAGATATATAAATTTTTTAATTTATAAAAAATACAAAAAATCTATATCCAAAATTATTGTATAAAATATTTTAAATAGTAGTATTTAAATTTGTTATTATTTACTATAAATTTAAGTTTAGTTGATTATTGTATATATATAATTTCTCCACTTATCCAAATACACTGTTACGACAAATGAAAATGATTCAATAATTGATTTGGTTGAATTGCACATATGTTAATAAATTTTTGTATGTTTTAAATATTTTTATTTTTTAAAACTATTATGATTTAATATATTTATTATATTATATGTATTATCTATAAAATTACATTAATATTCATATGAGACAATTTTATATATTGAATTAAAATATACAATCAATTCGTGCATCACCGGAGTATACAAACTAGTATTATACATATTATGCTCAAATAGCTTGTACGAAATCACAATATCATGGTTAGAGGTACTTATGGGTCAGGTCGGGTCGAGCCGGACTTAAGCATGATATTAACATACATTATGCTTGCTCAAGCCCAACTTGACTTGAAATATGAGTACAAAATTTTGTCCAAACCCGTCCATATTTGCAAAAAAACTAACCTAAATTCATTTTAGGTCCGATCATATTATTTTTTAAATTTTTTAAAAAAATATTGATACTATATTATTTTAGTATTTAATAATTTTATACATTTTTTATATAGTCATCTTAACATTATTTTAATGTTTATATTATAGTAATATTATATATTTAGTATAGATTTTTTTTCAATATGTTTTAAATTACATAATATAAAGTATTATAAACTTAAAATCTGAGTTAGGTCGGATCAAGCCTAGAATATGCAAGCCCAAGCTCAACACATATTTAAACTGGATTAATTTTTTTCCCAAACCCATTTTTCGAGCTTAATATTTTTGTCCAAAAGACTTTCATGCCTCGGCTTGTATGAACAAATGTAATCATGGTCACTTGCTTCACTATGAATTGTAGTTGCAAACCTCGTTATTCATGAACCACCTCTTTATACTCATGGCTCTTTCAACATGGCTACGTGATTCTATGACACCATAATTATTCATTTATTTATTCCCTTATCTTTTTTATACCCTTAATCATGTAGTTGATTGCCTCTAAATACTTAAAGTACTTACATTGTATTGCAGGAATAAGGCCCCATGATCATACTTCCATGCTGAGTATGCATTGCTGAGCTTTGATTGATAGTGTCAATCTTTACCTCTTTGCTTTTTATCATAACTCGAAAGGATTTTTGTTAGTGTATGATGGAATTAGCTGCTGAAACAAAAAAGAAAGAATACCAAGCAGTGAAATTCTAACATATTGTTCTGGAGAGAAAAAAAAGCCTTTTAGCATATAGCTGATTAAGTAATACCAGCAATGACCAAATGTAACAGGGATTGCTAGTAATTTACCAAACCTAAATGTACGAGGGATTGCTGTATTAAGGATGGGTGAAATGTACAAGAAAAATAGAGTGGCATGGCTTTTCATCACTATATGAACAAGTGAAACCCCACAAACATACTCTGTTTATCGGGTATTTTACCCAAAAATACCCTTTAAATAATATAATTACGGAAATGGGCCGTTTATTGCGTTATTTACCAAATTAAGCCATTTTCCACGAAAATGCATCTACATAAGCGCGATTTTGGAGTACGTGTCAGCAAAACGCTTTCCTGGGGGAGCGCTTTGTCCACATTAGCAAAAAACGCGTCCTTGAGGAAGCGCTTTGCTGACATGGACAAAGCGTTTCCCTAGGGAAGCGTTTTGTCTTTTTTTTAGGGTTAGGATTTTATTATTTAATTTATTTAGGGTTAGGGTTTTTAGGGTTTAGGGTTAGTTTTTTAAGGGTTTAGTTTTTTTTGAGTTTTAGGGTTTAAGGGTTTAAGGAAAAAAAGTAATTGAATTGGGGTATAAATTAACTATTAATTTTAAATACTAAATATTAAATTAGAGTTTAAGGTATTAGGGTTAATTGATTAAATTATGGATTGATTTAGGGTTTAAGGTTAATTGATTAAATTTAGGGTTAATTGATACATACACGAAAAAAATTCTCAAAGATAATATGATTGCAGCATATATACATACTGGCGCTATGCTAAGTTTAGGGTTTCAAAAAAAATAATTAAATTAAGATTTAGGGTTTTAAGGTTAATTCATTAAATTAACTATTAATTTTAAATACTAAATACTAAATTAGAGTGTATTAGGGTTAATTCATTAAATTAGGGACTAAGGTTTAGTTTTTTAAAATAAATTTGTGTTTAGGGTATTAGAAAAAACATATAAGCAATATGAATTTTTTTGTCATAGGTTTTAAGGTTTAGGGTTTCTGTAAGAATAATTACGCGACGTTTCAGACAAATAGTGTCGAAAAACGCTTCAAGCGAGATCTACCACAAAAAAATTTCTAGAAAAAGCTCCCATGTACGCTCTTTTGCTACAGTATTTCGTAGAAAAATAATTCTGAGTAGACGTTTCTAAACAAATAGTGTCGAAAACGCTTTAAGCAGGATGCACTGTCAGTAAAATTTCTGGAAAAATCTCCCACGTGGACGCTCTTTTGCTACAGTAGTTCGTAGAAAAATAATTCTGAGTAGACGTTTTTGAACAAATAGTGTCGAAAACGCTTCAAGCAGGATGCACTGTCAGCAAAATTTCTGGAAAAAGCTCCTATGTGGATGCTCTTTTGCTACAGTAGTTCGTAGAAGAATGAGGCTATAAATGAGCCAAATTTTATTCTCAGGTTACATAACTTACAACAAAAAAATTAGAGAGGCTAAGAAGAAAAAAATTGAAGATGAGTGAACGTATTAGTGCTGTTATTTACTATGATGGTAAGGTTTGTAATATCGAGAGTGGTGTTGTTTTTTTATCGGAGAACACAGCGAGACTAGTTTTTAACCAGAACATAGATCTGACAAAACTTCGTAAAAGAATTTGGCACAAAATCTTTGGAATGACGCCAATGAAAGTTTTATCTATTAAGTATCGATTTTGTGCTTCAGTTGATCCTATGACATATGACTCATTCGACATCAAAGGCACTCGTAGCTTGGAGGCAATGGTGCAAACTCATCTCGCTAGTGGATCACCCTATCTTGAGTTATATGTACAATTTTCATCGCCAAATGATGCATTTGCAGCTTCAACATTTACTACTGGTCGAGAGGAATACACGACCCCTGCCCGACACGCCGTTAGTGGGTGGCAAAACACGGAAGTTCTCGTGTTTAGTAGCAGTATGGAATACCCAACCCCTGCCCGACACTCCGTTAGTAGGTGGCAAAACATGGAAGTGCCCGTGTTTAGTACCAGTATGGAATACCCAGCCCCTACACGACACTCCGTTTGTGGATAAGACATGCACCTCAGTGGGTCAATGTTTGATGCTAGAAATACGTACTAGGGAATGACCTCAACTTCTAGTGGTTGACAATCCACATCTGATTGAAGACGTTGTGAAACGTCTATAAGGAGGGATGATGTACTCTCTACGATGTCCACCGGCGAGGGGACCTTTTACGTTACACATGATGATGGGTCAGATAATGAGTCCGATGCGGATCTACTCGAGAGGCTGGCCCCGATGGTGCAAAAGTTGCATTATTTTCTGAACCATAGCATATTCCAACCATACCTAAAGATGTTGAAGGAGGTTCAAATGACGAAGAAGAATATCCGCGATTCAGGGCGTACTCGCCTCCAACCCATATGCATAGTGTCGATCTATCTCAAGATGATGCATTGGAGTTTCCAGATCTACCACACAGAAAGCGTAACCGTACAAATTCCTTATTGGATTTAGGTGAATTAGAAGTTGATAAGGAGTTTTCCAATAAAGATAGTTTTCTTGGTACATTAAAACAACATAGCATAATGAACGGGGTTAACTACAACATGGTTAAATCCAAATCCAATAAGTTTGAGGCCAAGTGTGCAGTCCAAGATGGTACATGTTCATGGAAAATCATGGCCTCGTTGAGGATAAAGACAGGCTTGTATGAGATAAAAAAATACAAAGTTCCACATACATGTGCTACCGGTACAGTATCACTAACCGTTTAGAGTGTTTTAATGGTACTGTTATTACGTACTGTTGTATTTTTAATGTACTTTGTTGACAGGTGTTTCGGAAGATTATCCCAAAATGAATTTAGATATGTTAGCTACCTTAATACTACCGACAGTGAAGGCCGATCCCAAAACTTCAGTGCCGATCTTAATTGCCAATATTTGTAGCCAGTTGAGGTACATGCCCTCTTACCGCAAGGCTTGTATAGCTAAGTAGAAGGCGTTGGAAAAGATTCATGATGGGTGGAACGCTTCATATAATGAAGTGTGGCAGTGGTGTCAGGTGCTGGAGAGATATGTCCCAGGTTGCGTAACAGACCTTGAAACGGAACCTGCGTACTACAACGATCGATTGCTCCGTGGATGCCAAGTATTTAAGCATCTGTTCTAGACCTTTAAGCAATGCCAAGACGCATTTTTATATTGCAAGCCATTGGTACATTGACGGTACCTTTATTATAGTAGATATACCCATCGGCTATTGCTAGCTGTGACACAGGATGGTAGTGGGAGAATCCTTCCACTTGTGTTTGCAATAACACCGGGGGAATCAGTTGATGATTGGGAGTCTTTCTTTATAGGTTAAGGAGGCATGTCTGCCCCCAACCTAATATCTGCGTCATATCGGATCGAGGCACCGGAATACTAGCCACAATTGAGCGACAGGAAAGCCTATGGCATCGCACACACCATCGGTATTGCCTAAGGCACGTTGCGTCCAACTACTACGGGCAATTTTGATTTACAAGTGAAAAACGACAAGTGACCAACATGGGTATTTAAAATCTATTAATGTAATTTCGTTTGTAATATTGAATTTATTTTAAATGGAAAAGTGGTATGTAATTTTCGCTATCAACTTATATTGGCAGGGTATGAGATAAGTAAGAACCGTTTTCATGAGATGTTGGCGGTTTTGCGTTCAGTTAACGAAGAAGGCGCAGACTACCTTTGTAACATACCTTTCGAACAGTGGACACAAGCATAAGACGGCGGCCTACGATATGGTTATATAACCTCAAACTTGGTTGAATGCATAAATTGTGTTCTAAAAGGAACACGTCATTTGCCGATAACATCGGTTGTTCGAGAAACATATTTTCGTTTAGCAGCACTATTTTCAAAGCGAGCAGCGAGTTATAAAGGCCAAATGCAAGGAGGCCGTGTATGGTGTGCAAATGTATTGCAAGAAATTAACAAGGCGAAGGCGCGGGCGAACACCATGCATACAGTTTATCACGATCGAGACAACCTATGATTTCGTGTGACGGAGTTTGACAGACTGCACGAAGGTATTATTGGCGGGCAATATCGTGTACACTTGAGAAATAGGACTTGCGACTGTGAGAGGTTTGACGCACTTCGTTATCCATGCGCTCATGTAATTTCAGCTTGTCAGAATCTCCGTCTAGATCCCATAAGCTATGTCGACAAAGTGTACAAACTAGAAACCATGTACAACGTATGGAGACACATATTCCCACCTGTCCCAGATGAACGTAACTGGCCGCCTGTATCGCTTGCTCCATTTAAGCTGTTACCGGATAGAGAATTACGTTGCAAACCAAAAGGTCGACCTTGCTCGACTAAAATATGTACCAATATGGATATCTGAGAAACAACCAATAATCAGAAGTTGTGCGGATGGTGTAGGAATCCTGGCCATACAAGTAGATCATGTCCAAATCGAAATAGTTGATAGTTGTCGTAAAAAAACTGTGTTGTATTATTTATATTTTATTAAATGAAACTATGTTGTATTACCATTGTCTTATTCAAAATACTTTTTATTTTTATTAAATGAAACAATATAAAAAAGTTTGTACAAATATATTAAAAAAATCAATGTCCGTGGCGGTTGGAATCAGTGCCACATAGGGGTCGTCAACGGGGCCATGCTGGATTTCTCCTTCGATCAGCTTTCGGCGGGGGTTATGGTTCCTCCGGCAAGGGATCTGGTTGTGGCTGTTGGGAGGGTAACCCACCTTGATAGAATAATGATTGCGGCAGTGTTTGCATCACCCAAGGCGGAGGTGTGTGAATCTCGTAAGGTGATGGGGATTGGTAGAAAGAAGAGCTCCCCAATGGCACCTCGTGCGATCCCTAATGTGATGGCAGCCTATAGATTGGAGGTTGACTTGGAGTAATTGGGAACGAAGATGAACTGGGCCATAGATTCCAACCTGCCATAGGACTAGGAAAAGGAAACATATAAGGGTTAGGATACACATAAGGGCTAGGATACGTACCTGGCATAATCTGAAAAGGCTATGATGTGGGTGTCGTTGGTTGAACTATTGGGCCTGATGATTGTGTGGGTGCTATTGATGGGCCTACGTTGTTGTCACTTCTTGGATTTAAAGGGCCCCGTCATTCCCTTTGGGCACGAATTTGTCGTCACCTCTCCTCTTCCGACAATAAATATGGCTTGCCATGGATCCTAAACCATGGCATGTATTCTGCTATGCACGCTAACTCTGGAACGATGATCGGTTCCCGAGTAGGTATATAATCATACTGCTTTTCCCACATTTTGATATAGTGTGACCAGAATCTCGGCCAATCTGTATGCAGTTGCCGTAAGTCGACTTTGTGCTCATCATCAAACACCTCGGGAGCCATGGGAATCGGTTGTCGGAATCCAAATTGCCGCAATACTCTATCTGACTAGTGCATCTCCACGGTAGCATAGTTCGCCAATAGGACCTTCACATGCCAAACGTTTGGATTTTGAAGGAATTCATCCAGAATTACTGCCCAAATTGCCGGATCCTCGTATGATGTCCATTGAAACTATATGATCATGATAAAATTGTTACTTATATACATAATACATAATACTAAATACGAAACGACTATTTTATTATGTATATATATTTTATTTAATACTTACTTCTGCTTCCGATCGTTGGTCTAATAGAAGCCGTATATCTTTAAGAGAGGTAGGTATTTCGACATAACTCGCCGAATGATTCCACCTAATTAAATAAATTTTTAGCATACAATTATATTCTAAATCTACGTAATAATTGTAAAATCTAATATAAAACTTACCTCGTAATAATTGTAAAATCTAATATAAAACTTACCTCCTATTTTGACTTTGTTCGGTTGCGTCGCCCCGCACATTTCCTTGTACAATGTTGCCAAAACGGCAGACCCCCAACTCAATTCACCGGCTGCTCTAAAATCTACGAGTTTCAGCAGCCATCTTAGATGTACGAGGTTTCTTGACAAGTCTGGCATCAAATAACCTCCAATTATCTCAAGAATATATGCCCGAGCATATCGTATTCTTTCGAGTTCAGTCGAATCATTATCCGGCTCTGGGAATGTGTCTCGTAACCATCCCATCTAGATCCAACCTCCGTTTATATTATCCAGTATAGCACCCAAAAGCTCGTAGCATACGGCTCCCCAATCAGTAGATGATGCGGACCCGGTGACTGTGTACCCATCCACCGGCAATCCCAATTGCAAATGCATGTCTTCTAGAGTGATAGTACACTCTCCGTATGGAAGATGAAAAGTGTGCGTCTCGGGTCTCCACCTCTCTATCAATGCACTGATTAGTTTCGGGTCCAACTTGCACCCCCGGCCTATCGTGGCCACGTGCCAAAATCCCGCTTCCCATAAGTAATTCTCGATCAACGACGATGGAGGACCAAACATATTATGGATGTAGCATTGCAACACCCGATCTACAGACTATTATAAAAAATTATAAAAAAATTAATTAAAATTGCATAAATTAATTAATGCAAACATCATAAATGAAAAAAAAATCAAGCAGTATTGAAATTGTAATTATAATTGCATAAATGAATAAAATATCAAATAGTATTGCAAATTTAATTAAATTTGCATAAATTAAAATAATATCGAATAGTAATGAAAATTTAAAATTAAATATCGAATAGTAATGAAAATTTAAAATTATCACTTACCATTGTCATTTGATCAACAAAGATGTGCTTATTATCGAGACGGATTAATTCTTCGGCCATTGCTAACACGATCGGATTTTTTAATTTAAAAAAAATTAAATTCAAAAAAATTTTAAACAAAGAATTTTGATAGAAATTTGATAGAATTTTGAGAAAATTCCAATGAAATTTGATAGATTTTTGAAGGGAATATTGAAAGAATGTTGAGAATTATGAGAGAATTGTGTGAAAAATAATTAAAGGGAAAGGAATTTTGAGAGAATTATAGAAATTTGAGAGATTTGTGTGAAAAAATGATTTGGGGGGGGTTTATAGTTTTTTTTTGGACCGTTGGAAGCCAACGGTAAAAATTTTGACCATTACACGAGCAAAACGCTCCCACGTGGACGAAGTGCTCCCTCAAGGACGCATTTTTTGCTGACTTGGACAAAGCGCTCCTTGAGGGGAGTGTTTTGTTGACGTGGGCACGAAATCGCGCTTACGTGGATGCGTTTTTCGTAAAAAACGGCCTAATTCGGTAAATAACGCAATAAACGATCCATTTCCATAATTATATTATTTAAATGGAATTTTTGAGTAAAACGCCCTTATTTATCTGATCTTGAAAACCAGCCCCAGTATTATGGAGATTCCAAGAAATGGTGTCATTGAAGGAAAGTTTTCAATTATTGAAGGACAGTCACTGAATAAACCAAACACTAAAGCAAGGATAGGTATAAGAGTAAGAAGGACAACCAGTTTTAATGGCACAACCATGATATTCTTAGCTTTATCTAGTTTTTCAGCTCCCAATTCATTTGACATTCTTGTGCTTGTTGCAGCACTAAAGGCATGAGTAAGATTGAAAGCAATGGCTTCAGTGTTTACACATATTACTACCAGCGAAGTAGTTATTTATAAATTTGGCATCAATCCTGGTAGCAAGACAATAATTTCAAAATCCCAATATTCTAGACACATCATTGTTTAAGAGGGTAAGGCTAATTTCAAGTCTGTAATAATACGACCAAATGACTAAAAAGAAAATCCTTTCCATGTGTGCCGAAACTTGTTCGAGAAAGCAACAAAGGCTACCAAAAGGTATAAGCAATGTCAAAGTGAAGTACCAATGGCAGCCTTGAGAACAAGACTAGGGGCATGACAACGCTTTGTATTTGAAGAAATATTAAGACAATTTATACCAAACCAAAGGTAAACATAACTGGGATTTGAAACTTGAGGTAGGCATCGGTTTTTTCTTAAAATATCAGGTTGTTGATGAAGCAATTTAGCTTGACCACAATTAGTCTTTTGTCCACCTTCTCCATATTTTCACTTCGAAATAACATTGTTACAACCAAATATTCCTTCAAATCGTCCTTCTAAATAGATTGACCTATACACGAATTGCATTTGTGATTCCCCTTAAAGTTATTTATAAATTTGGCATCAATCCTGGTAGCAAGACAAGAATTTCAAAATCCCAATATTCTAGACACATTATTGCTTAAGAGGGTAAGGCTAATTTCAAGTCTGTAATAATATAACCAAATGATTCAAAAGAAAACCCTTCCCATATGTGCCAAAACTTGTTCGAGAAAGCAACAAGGCTACCAAAATGTATAAGAAATGTCAAAGTAATGTGAGAATAAGACTAGGGGCATCACAACACTTTGTATTTGAAGAAATATCAAGACAATTTATATTGAACCAAAGGTAAATATAACTGGGATTTGACACTTGAGGTAGGCATCGGTTATAACAGCTCGCTTTTCAATACTGTTAGAAACAATGATTTTAGGACTATAAATCCGATGAATGAGTTCGTAAATATTATTATTTACGAGTAAAATATATTATTATATTAAATTTTGATTTGATAATTTTTGTTAATTAAACGAATAGTTAAGTACAAGTGGTTCATCTCTAAAGTCAAGTGGTTTTAGAAAATGAGGTTTCGGGACATCGTTTCTGTAAACCGAGCCTATAAATATTTTTATTGAATATTTACGGAGTGATTATATTGGTATATTGAAATTTGGTCCAGAAATTTTAACGTTTAAATAATTAATTTAGTAAAAAGGATTAAATCATAAAAGTTATAAAAGTTAATCGCTATTAATTTATTTATGCTTAATAGCTATAAAATTATGAATTAAAGGTTTTAAATGGTAATTGGATAATAAGCTAAATAAGTGGAAGGCTTGTTAATTAAGAAATTTTAATGGTTTTTAAAGG
Source organism: Gossypium longicalyx (assembly GCA_025698465.1). Classification (NCBI taxonomy): domain Eukaryota; kingdom Viridiplantae; phylum Streptophyta; class Magnoliopsida; order Malvales; family Malvaceae; genus Gossypium; species Gossypium longicalyx. The sequence continues at coordinate 66,477,474 of CM047004.1, read as the reverse complement.
GTAAAATAATAAATTGTTAATTAGGAACTTTTAATGGTTTTTAAAGGGTAAAATAATAAATTAATAATTAAAACAAAAATAAATGAAAGACAAACATATTGTCATCCTCATTAATTCATTACAATCGATTCATTTTTGGTGAGATTGGAGGTTCAGCTAGCTATTATCCCTTGCATGTAAGTCGATTTTGATTATATTTTTAGTAATTTTTATGTTTTTGAGATCATTGTAGCTTAATTTAACTAACTCGGAGACTAATTTGCAAAATTGTTAAATGTTTAGAATTTTTTCATGGATGAATTTGTGATGTTTTTGAAGTTTGGTGATATATTATTAAGCTTTATAGTTAAATAGGATTATTTTGTAAGGTGATTTTGATTAATTTTTAGTTAAAGGTTTAAATTGATATAATATTAAATTAGATATAAAATCTTTGTGAAATTTTAATAAATATGGGCTGTTTTGGTATAATGGAAAATTCAGCTAGCATGAAATAGGGGAAATTGTTTTAGATTTGAAAGTTTTGGGTTTAGGGACTAAATTGTATAAAAGTAAAAGTTTAGGATAAAAGCGTAAAATGTTTATTAAAGGGTCAATTACATGAATTTTAGTATTTAAAAGTATTTGAACTAGATAATTGAATTAAATTATTAGATAGATCAAGAAACAAATCAACCAGATACAAATCGTGGAAAAACGAAGTAAGCGGAATAGTCGTTGGCATCACGTTTGTAATCATTTTTGACTAGGTAAGTTTGTACGTTGATTTAACTTATTAATTGTTGTTTTTAGTCATATGTTAATTATTATTCACGACAGAAATGAGTAAAATTTATTGATATATAATAATAAGAAAATTAAACTAAACTGCAGTGTTAGTTAATTGATAATTACTGAAAAATGGGAACTATAGGGATGTGTACTTGTAATTGTATAATATGAATAAGATTATATTATTTGGATTTATAATGTGGCCTGTATGAACCTTGTGAATACTTAGAATACAAATGACATGTCATTAGGGTTATTATAATTCAGGTGCTGGTCTTGGATGTCTTACCGATGGTTGAGGTCTTGCATTTGTTACGGATTCTCCACAGCTCGTGTGAGTAGCATCATATAGTTTAGCATCCCGACCCATAACTCATGTGAGCAGGCCCATTTCACAGTTCATGTGTGCATATATAGTTACAGTTACAGTTACAGGCACACATTGTGTGAGCATTGTTCCCGCGTATCCAACATTATTTCATTTGGTTCATCGGGATTTAAATGTATAAAATGAAATAGAATATATGAAACGGTTATATGGAATTAGGTATTGAATGAAGAAATTTATATGAAATATTGAAACGAATGTGATATACAAAATGATTATGCGTTAAATGTGTAAATGAAATGGTAAAATGAAATGTTTAGATGAAATGGTTATACAAAATAGTTATACGAAATGGTTATATAAAATGATTACATGAAATGATCACATTAATTTGTTATATGAAAATAGATGTATGAATTAGGACATTGGATATGAATATTTAAAATGAAATGTGAGTTGTTAATTGAATAGGTGATGGTTGAATAAGAAAATTTCATGTTATGTTTATATGAATTCACTAAACTTGTGAGACTTGTGATGTCTATAGGTTAATAATGAACTCGTGATCTTGTTATGGTATTTAGTTGAGAAATGTTTAAGTTACAACTGTCATGGTAAGTTAAAGTTTATATTTAATACGAACTTACTAAGCTTTACGTAAACTTACCTTGTGTTGGTTTTTCTTCCTTGTAGATCGTCAGATTGCAGCTGTTGATTGGATTGCTTTTGGAAATCAAACTATCCAACAAATTATTCAGTAATTAATTGTTCATTTTGTTCTGGTAATAAGTGGCATGTAAATAGGACTTTGGTATATGTAGGATATAATTATTTGGTTATATTTTGTGCCATTTGAAATATGTAATATGTGTTTTGATGTAAATCCTTAATGATATTTTGGTTGGTTTGATATTTGATAGCATAAAAGTGTGTTTGAAATATAATGCATTATTGGATTGTTGAATTGGCACATACATGGTACATTAATTAATGAAATTCAAGTGATGATTTTGGGCATTTAGTGATATGTTAATTTGGTAAATGTATAAACATGTAAGCTAATTTGTTTATGTTTAAATTGTTGATGTTTATAATGTGGTATCAATAATGGTACGTTGGTTAGACAATTAGGTTGTATAATTTGATATGTTTTTAGCATGTTTGAATACATTTTGAATAGGTGAAAATAGTTGGAGATGGTCTACCACATAGTCGTGTGTCCCACATGGTTGTATGACACGGTCGTGTGGTTATTTAATTTTTGGTACAGAATCTTTCACATAGACACTATTAGTTACACGACTTGAGAACACGGTCGCGTGACTCTATTTTCGAATTGTACATAGTCTGAGCATACGGATATGTAGAGTAGCTACATGAGCACGCTTAGGGCCACACAGGTTGGCCTTTGTCATACGGTTGTGTGACCCATGTTTTCAATTTTCTCCTAATTTTTTCTGTTTTGATTCAGATTAGTCCTTATTTGTTTCCAAAATAATTTTAAGGTTCTGTAGGCTCGATTTAAGACTAGTTTTTGTATGAATGCTATGATTAATAATTGAATATTGATTTATGATATTTAAATTAATTTTAAATTAATTTAAAATATTATCATATTTTTTATTCGTTATAATACTAAATAATCATAATCCGGTGACTGAGACGGGTTAGGGGTGTTACATTTAGTGGTATCAGAGCAAAAGTTTAGTCGATTTTAGAACTGAACGTAACATGTATTGAGTTTAGAAATACATGTCACTTTATAACCTGTGATAGTGTGATGACTCCCAATTAATTTGACTTGTTTCATTATAGATTAAATATGTCAACTGAATCTAATCAAGTAGATGCTAACAAAGTGTAGAGTTATGTTCCAGCCATCGATCTAGCGACTGCTCATAAGGTATCCGAGTCTCAAGGGCCTAAAGAAGAGGTTGATAGTACCCTTTTCAATATGATGAATGATATGTTTAACGCGTATATAAGAGCCAAAGCTTTGGCTCAACGACCTCCACCCCTCGTCCTCAAAGCCTTGTACGACAGACTATTCACTGGCTTTCTATTGATAAAGTCTGAATATGTGGAGTCAAAGAGTTTAGCAGTAAAGTGAGTGATGATTCGGCCAGAGGTGAGTATTGCTTTGAAAACACATAGAAAGTTCTGGATGAAATGTTGTGTTCTTCCGAGGATTATTTAAGATAACTAATGTGGTATCAAAAGAAAGGGTTAACTGAGATTTCTTTTGAATTTAATTGTGAAAGAAATATGTCATCAAATGATATTTAGACAATAAGAAAAAATAATTTCTTGAGTTGAAGTTGGGAAATAGATCTATTGCAAAATACGAGCGAGAGTTGGTTCAACTTAGTAAATATGCTCATAAGATTATGCTTATGTCGACTGAAGATGAATTGTGTATTCATTTCGAAGATACATTGAATAATGAAATTAAAATGCTTGTAAATGTAATGGAATTTCGTTAGTCCATAATTTTATTTGATCGGGCTCAGAAAATGGAAGAAATTTATTATCATAAGAAATAGAATGACATAAGAGTTTGAGAGTTTAATAAATGAAATGTGTTCAGAACGTTTTTTAATTCCCCGCCCAAGAAAAATGAAAGAACTGAGTAGCCATTTTCAGTGCCATTAGGGTTTTCTAGCAGAGATAGAATGAAACAGAGTAATGTGAGACCATCGATGACTTCACTAACTAGTGTAGGTAGTGTCAGAAATGTATATAGACCTGAATGCAACCATTGTGGCCAGAAGCACTTTAGAGTGAATAAATTAAAAGATGAATTCTATTTTAACTGTGGATTTCCGATCACTTCAAGAAAGATTGTCCAAATCGAGTTGAATTGAATAGAGATTAGAATGTAAAGCCTATTGCTACTTCTACTAGAGACAAACAACCAAGAAATAGTGGTACCGCTGGAGTCAGTAAAAGTGGGACCAAAGATACAGTAGATCAATCTGAAGCTCAAGCTCCCGCCAAAGTTTATGTGATCTATGCACACGAGGAGACCTCAACCTTTGATGTTACTATCAGTACCTTTTCTTTCTTTGATGTTATAATATATGCATTAATTGAGTCTAGTCGACACATTTGTATATATGTACTAAGTTGGTAACAAAAATATTTTCCGGTCGAGTTGATTGATTACGTTATCAAAGTAATGAATCTTTATGTTAAAGTATCATAGTTGATATAGCTTATAAATAGTGTCCACTAGAGTCAGTAGAAGTGGGAACAAAGGTATAGTAGATCAATTTGAAGCTCAAGCTCCCGCCAAAGTTTATGTGATCTATGCACATGAGGAGACCTCAACCCCTGATGTTATTATCAGTACCTTTTCTTTCTTTGATGTTACGGTATATGCATTAATTGACTCTAGTCGACACATTTGTATATATGTACTAAGTTGGTAACAAAAAGATTTTATGGTCGAGTTGATTGATTATGTTATCAAAGTAATGAATGTTTAAGTTAAAGTATCATAGTTGATATAGCTTACAAATAGTGTCCACTGAAAATTCAGAGTTACAACTTTCTTGCTGATTTGATGTTACTGCCTTTTAATGAATTTGATATTATTTTGAAAATGGATTAGTTGTTTGTTCATGATGTAATAGTGAATTGTCATTAGAAACATATTGATTTGAAATGCTAGAACAATGAATTGATTTTTTTTGAATTTACTAAGTTTGATTACGTTTCAAATATGATTTTGGTGATATTCGCACAAAAATTGATCCAAAAAGGCTATAATGTATTTTTAGCTCATAATTTTTGAATTCTAGAGTATCTGAAATGAAAGTTGATCAGTTATCGACAATTTGTGAGTTTACATATGTTTTTCCTAAGAAATTGTTTGGTTTACCACCAAAATGAGAGGTCGAGTTTGCTATAGAATTAGGGTCCAGTATTGCTTCGATTTTGCTCGCTCTATACAGAATGGATTCAATAGAATTAAAATAATTAATATCTCAGTTGCAAGAATTAATTAACAAAGGTTTTATCCGATTGAGTGTATTACCTTGAGGCGCACTTGTTCTGTTTGTGGAAAAGAAAGATGGGTTGATGAGATTGCATATAGATTATCGCCAGTTGAATAAGTCATGATAAGGAGTAAATATTCATTGTCTTGTATTGAAGATTTATTCAATTAGTTGAAAGGTATTACAATGTTCTTAAAGATAAATATCTGATCTGGTTACTATCAGTTATGAGTTAAAGACGTAAATGTGCTGAAAACAACATGTAAAATCTGTTATGAATATTATGAGTTAAAGATGTAAATGTGCCAAAAACAACATTTAGAATTTGTTACGTATATTATGAGTTTCTAGTTATACCTTTCAGATGAACCAATTTTTTAGGCATATCTCGATAGGGACACGTTGAATTTGTTTGGTCAGTTAAGTGCCAGCAGAATTATGACCAATTGAAAACTTTATTGATAGAACTTTCGATATAGATTCAACCTAAATCCAGGAAAGAATTCATTGTTTACTGTAATGTTTTACACAGATAATCGTGAATTATGCTAGTTTGATTATTACAGAGCTGAGAGTTAAACCATTATTTCTTCATAGTATTAGTGAGATGCAAAGAAAATATTCATATTTGTTAGATTAATGGGAACATATTCAGAATGATCAGATCGCTAATTTCAGTATGGATTGTGATAATAGTCTATATTTCCTAAATTGAGTATGTGTGATAAAAAATTCAGAGATTTTACGAGATATCTTATAAGAGGCTTATAACAGTGTTTATTTGATTCAATTAAGTAGCGTCAAAATGTACAATGGCTTGGGACAAAGTTACCGATGGCCGAGAATAAAACATGAAATTTCAGAGTTTATACCGAGATGTCTAGTATGTCAATAGGTCAAAGCTGAATAACAAATTCTATCTGAAATATTACTGTCTATTATGATTTCTGAATGGAAATGAGAGTGAGTCACGATGAATTTTGTATATGGACTACCTTTGATGAAGTGAAAGAAGAACTTGGTCTGAATTGTTATTATCAGACAGATGAAATCGGCTCACTTTATTTCGGTTAGAATAGATTACTCATTTAAAAATCTAGTTGAGTTGTATGTATTAGAGAAAAACAGATTGCACAAACTGTTGTTGTATATCATTTATGATCGAGATCTAAGATCACCGCTAGATTTTGGAATAAACTTCATGAGGCTTTGGTTATTAACCTTAACTTCAGTAAAACATTCCAACTGCTGTAACTCGTATTTGATGTCAGAACAGGGTACGAGGCGTTACTGGACATAAACTCACTCAATCATACAAAATCGAGACCTGGATTTTTTTCCATATTTAAAAATTTTCATTCACATGCACATCATCCCTTATATGGGCCTTCGAGGCCCAAAACATACCTTGGGTGTGATTCGGGACTAAACTGAGAACTCTCGGAACTTATACAACACTTAGAAAATTTTCCAATTTTGGAGGGTCACACGCCCGTGTGGCTTGGGACACGCCCGTATCCTTAGCCCGTGTAACTCTCTGTTTATGACGTTATTAACTAAATTGAGGTCACACGGCCAAGTCACACGTCTGTGTGCTTAGGTTGTGTCCTCCACACGGCTGAGACACACGGCCGTGTCTCTACCCGTGTGTTTACTACTGAGCATTCTGTTTTACCTAATTTGGGTGCAAGGGACACACGGCTGGATCACACGCCCATGGGGCTTGTAACAGTCCGGTTTTGACCCTAGTCAGAATAGTGGTTTTCGAACCACAAATCCGAGTAAAAAATGTTTAAATATTATTTTTCGTGTTAATGATGGGTGAATTAGCATGTGTGAAAGTTTTGTTTGAGAATTTAACTGTTTGTGTGCTTAATTTGCAAAAAGGACTAATCGCGTAAAAGGTAAATGCTATGTGCTAGATATTAAAAGTGCTTATGTGACTTGGCTTATTAAATGATAGGTCCTTATGTTGTTATTCGTGCTAGATTGTAATCAAATTTTAAATCTTCAGCCACGTCTATTGCCAGTGTTGATAATGCAAAGAATGAAAAACCTGAATGTGATCAATATGGAAGATGAAACTTTGGTGAATACTGGGCAAAAAGTAATAACTGAGCTTGTTATAGTTGTGGTTCAAGAAATTATTTTATAAAAGATTGTCCAGATTTAGCTGAAAAAGATAATGTTCCGAATCCGAGACAGAGTGGTAATGTTTCTCGTGGTAGACCTTCCAGAAATTTAGGAAATGTAAGTGGTAGTCAAAGAGGAACAAAAGACACAACTGTTAGATTTAAGGCTTGTGCACCTGCTAGAGCGTATGCTATCCGAGCTCATGAGGAAGCTTCATCACCAGATATGATTACGGGTACATTTATTCTCTATGATACATCTGTGATTTCTTTGATAGATCCTGGATCGACACATTCGTATATATGTATGAATTTAGTAAATAGTAAGACTTTTCCTGTAGAGTCTACTGAATTTGTAATTAGAGTTTCGAACCCCCTACGCAGATGTGTTCTGGTTGATAAAGTCTGCAAGAACTGTAGTTAATGTTTCGAGATAATTTTTTTCCGGCTAATTTAATGCTATTACCTTTTGATAAGTTTGATATAATTTTGGGAATGGATTGATTAACTTTGCATGATGCTGTGGTGAATTGCAAACAAAAAACTATTGATTTGAGATGCAAGAATGATGAAATAGTTAGAATTGAATCCAACGATTTGAATGAATTGTCTGTTGTAATATCTTCGATGAAAGCTTTGAGTATGGTGAGAAAGGGTTGTGAAGCTTATTTTTCATATGTGATTGATTCAAGAGTGCCAGAAAAGAAAGTTGAATCTGTACCCGTTGTCTGTGAGTTCCCTGATGTGTTTCTTGAAGAACTTCCGTGATTACCTCCAGTTAGAGAGGTAGAATTTGGCTTAGAATTGGTACCTAGTGCTACACTGATTTCGATACCTCCGTACCGAATGGCTCCTACTGAATTAAAAGAATTAAAGTCTCAGTTGCAAGAATTGACTGATCAAGGGTTTGCTAGACCGAGTTTTTCACCTTGGGGTGCTCCAGTTCTATTTGTGAAAAAGAAAGATGGTACGATGAGAATATGTATAGATTATCGTCAGTTGAATAAGGTGACAGTCAAGAATAAGTATCCCCTGCCCCAAATTGATGATTTGTTTGATCAGTTGAAAGGAGCTGCTGTGTTTTTGAAAATAGATTTGAGATCAGGCTATTATCAGTTGTGAGTAAAAGAATCAGATATTCCGAAAACTGCTTTTAGAACGAGGTACAGTCACTATGAATTTTTAGTTATTCCTTTCGGATTGACTAACACACCTACTATCTTTATGAATTTGATGAATAGAATTTTTAGACCGTATTTAGATCAATATGTTGTGGTATTCATTGATGATATATTGATTTATTCACATGATGAATTTGAACATGCCGAGCATTTGAGAATAGTATTACAGACTTTAAGAGATAAATAGTTATATGCAAAATTTAGTAAATGTGAGTTTTGGTTGCGAGAAGTTGGTTTCCTGGGTCATATTGTAGCAGCCTCTAGTATCCGAGTTGATCCGAGTAAAATTTCAGCTATTTTGGATTGGAAACCTCCGAGGAATGTTTCTGAAGTCCGTAGTTTTCTGGGACTTGCTGGTTACTATAGAAGATTCGTAAAAAGTTTCTCGATGATTGCGACTCCGTTGACAAAACTGCTTCAGAAAGATGTAAAGTTTGAATGGTCTGAAAAGTGTTAAAACAGCTTTGATTAGTTGAAAACCTTGTTGACTGAAGCTCCAGTATTGGTACAACCTGAATCGGGTAAAGAATTTGTAATTTACAATGATGCTTCATTGATTGGTTTGGGATGTGTTTTAATGTAAGAAGGAAAGGTCATTGCTTATGTTTCGAGACAGTTGAAGCCAAACGAAAAGAACTATCCGACGCATGATCTTGAATTAGTTGCGATTGTGTTTGCTTTAAAGATTTGGCGCCATTACTTGTTCGGTGAAAAGTATCACGTATACTCTGATCATAAGAGTTTGAAGTATTTGATGACTCAGAAAGATTTGAATTTGCGACAGAGAAGATGGTTAGAACTGTTGAAAGATTATGAACTTGTGATTGATTATCACCCAGGAAAAGCAAATGTTGTTGTTGATGCCTTAAGTCAAAAAATATTGTTTGCTTTGAGTGCAATGAATGCTTATTTGGTTCTGTCTAATGATGGTTCAGTTTTAGCTGAATTAAAAGCAAGACCCTTGTTCTTACAGCAAATTATCGAAGCTTAGAAGATTGATAATGAGATTTTAGCTAAACGAGCTCAATGTGATGTAGAGACTGATTCAGAATTCAGAGTTGATAAAGATAATTGTTTAAAATTTCGAGATTGAATTTGTATTCCGATAAATCCAGAGTTAAATCAAACGATTTTGAGTGAAGTCTACAGTAGTCGAATATTTGTGCATCTGGGTAGTACGAAAATGTATACTGACTTGGAACGACATTATTGATGGTCCGGAATGAAAAGAGATATTTCTGAATTTGTTTCTAAATGTTTGATTTGTCAGCAAGTTAAGGCTAAGCATCAGGTGCCATCTGGGTTACTACAACCGATTATGATTCATGAGTGGAAGTGGGATTGAGTGACCATGGACTTTGTGTCGGGTTTGCCCTTGTCTACGAGAAAGAAAGACGCAATTTGGGTTGTAGTTGATCGTTTGACGAAATCAGCTCATTTTATTCCGATTTAATTGGATTACTCACTCGATAAATTAGCTGAGTTATATATTTCTAATATTGTGAGACTGCATGGTGTACTATTGTCTATAGTGTCTGATAGAGATCCGAGATTCACATTAAGATTTTGGAAGAAGTTGCAAGATACTTTAGGTACTAAATTGCACTTTAGTACTGCTTTTCATCCGCAAACGGACGGTCAATCCGAGCGAATTATTCAAATAATCAAGGATATGTTGAAATGTTGTATTCTGGAGTTTGAAGGTACATGGGAACAATATCTACCTTTGATTGAACTTGCTTATAATAATAGTTTTTAGTCGAGCATCAAAATGGCACCGTATGAAGCTTTATATGGTTGCAAATACCGTACACCTTTGTATTGGACTGAGCTTAGCGAAAATAAGATTCATGGGGTTGATTTGATAAAAGAAATAGAACAGAAAGTAAAAGTAATCTGAGATAGTCTAAAAGTAGCTTCTGATTGTCAGAAATCTTATGCGGATTTAAAACAAAAAGATATTGAATTTGAGATCAGTGATAAAGTGTTTTTGAAAGTGTCTCCGTGGAAGAAACTGTTCCGATTTGGTAAAAAGGACAAGTTGAGTCCGAGGTTCATCGAACCGTATGAAATCATCAGGCGAGTTGGGCCGGTTGCTTATAGATTGAGGCTACCATCTGAATTTGAAAAGATACATAATGTGTTCCATGTATCGATGCTTCGAAGATACAGATCTGATCCTTCACATGTAATTTCACCATCTGAGATATGACTTACGAAGAAAAGCCGGTCTGTATTTTAGCTCGTGAGGTTAAAGAGTTACAAAAAAAGAAAATTCTGTTAGTTAAAGTGATATGGCATAGACATGATGTTGAAGAGGCCACATGGGAGCCTGAAGATATCATGAGACAGCAATATCCAAATCTGTTTAACGATAAGATTTTCGGGGACGAAAATCCCTAAGAGGGAGAATTGTAATAGTCTGGTTTTGACCCTAGTCAGAATAGTGGTTTTGGGATCACAAATTCCAGTCAAAAAAATGTTTAAATATTATTTTCCGTGTTAATGATGGGTGAATTAGCATGTGTGAAAGTTTTGTTTAAGAATTTAACTGTTTGTGTGCTTAATTTGCAGAAAGGACTAAATCGCGTAAAAGGTAAATGCTATGTGCTAGATATTAAAAGTGCTTATTTGAATTGAATTATTAAATGAGAGGTCCTTATGTTGTTATTTGACCGTTGGAAGTTTGAATGGACATTAATGGCCTTGTTATTAATGTTTTAAATGTTATAAAGCTAAGGGCAAAATGGTAAGTGATGAAATAATATATGTTTAATAAAACCAAAGCATGAAATTGGTTATTATTCAAGTTTCATAGCTGAAAATAGAAAAGAAAATAAAAGAAAAAGAACAACTAGGGTTCGACCATTTCATTCCTTGATTAAGGTATGAGTTTTGTTCGGTTTTTGATAATTTCTACGTTTTTGTAATCGTTGCTTTGAATACTATCTAGCCCATGCCTCAGTTTCTAATTTTGGTGATAATTTTGAGTTATGCCATTGATTAAAATGTAAGCTTTGTGATGTTAGTTGATAAATTATGGAAGCTTGATGTTGGGTCTAAATGTTTTGTTTTTGGATTTTGATGAAATTGAGTAATTTGGGATAAATTGGGAAAATATTATTTTGTAGGACTAAAATGTGGAATAAATGAAATGCATGGACTTGTATGAGAGATAGGAGAATTCGACTAAGTTTGTGTATATGCAAATTATGTGTATTTTGTGATTTTGTGAATAGGGACTAAAGTGTCGAAATATGAAAATGTGAGGGCTAGTTTGTAAAATGCCCTAAATATGTGTTTATGGATTGAATTGAATTATTTGGTGAATAAAAGGGTTAATTTTGAATACATATAGATCAAGAAAAGAGGAATCCAGATTTAGATCGAGGGAAGTCGAAGGTTATCGAATAGACGATTCAAATCGATAACTTCGAGTACGAGGTAAGTTTGTACGTAATAAATGATGTTAAAGCTATGTTTTAATGTGATGGTAATGCATAAATTGTATAGATATTTGATTACTTTTTAAGCATAATGATATTTGATTACGCTTGGCACTAAGTGTGCGATTTAATATAGCTTCGGCTACAAATGGCACTAAGTGTGCGAGTTGGCATAGCTTCGGCTATATAAGGCACTAAGTGTGCGATACCGACTTAGTTTCTGTTAATTGAGATAGCACTAAGTGTACGGAAATCGTTCTAGTGTCGGCTAACCTTTAAGCACTAAGTGTGCGAATGTTTGAAGTAGTGGCGATTCTTGGAAAGTGTTTAAGTATTCAAACAGGAGGTGAGATTGAAAATGAATGAATATGAAAATGTTTAGGTAAGTATGATATCTATGTGGTAAATGATGTTATGTTTATAAAGCTCATTGAATTGGTAAGAAATTATGGATTGTGTTGGTATATATATTTGATAGATGAAATGAGATATTAAAATTACCTAAGTGTTGATAATTTATGTTTTGTATACTATTGATGATTTTAGTATGAGCTTACTAAGCTTTTGAAAGCTTACTTTATGTGTATGTTTGAATTGTTTTATAGATATCGAAGCTACCACAAGCTCGAGGACCATCAAGGATCATCACCATACTATCGAACTCATTTTGGTACTTTTGAAAGTGTAAATATTTTTAAGTATGGCATGTATAGGCTAGAATGTCTATGTATTTAAGCTTTGATATGTATATATGATATGCCATGAAAGTTGGCTAGTAAATAATATGTTTAGGCATGGTTTTGGTATTGGTTAGTAATGTTAAATGGTGTATGCTTGTAATGTTTTATGATCTAATATGATTTGGTCATCTTAAGCATGGAATTGGCTTAAAATTGTAGCATGAATGTTGTTTTATATTGCTTGTAAGAATGACCCAAAAAGGGGTGGCAATTTGGCTTAAACCAAGCCTGCATTGTGCCACACGGCCAGGGAACACGGGCGTGCATGGTGGCCGTGTATACAAATCAGTAACCTCCTAAGACCACACGGCTAAGACACATGAGCCTGTCATATGGCCGTGGGCTTAAGTCAGTAGCTAGCTAAGTATCACACGGCCATAGTACACGGGCGTGTCAGTTGGCCGTGGGTGAAAGTCAGTATGTATGCCTTATTTTGGCACGACTGGTTCACATGGGCATGTCTGGTGCCCGTGTGAGGCACACGGCTTGGTCATACGGGCGTGTAACCTCAACAGAATTGAAAAGTTTTTCTGAGTTCTGAAATTTTTGAATATGTTCGGTTTAGTCCCGACTGTTCTTTAAAGCATGTTTAAGATCTTGTTGACCTATGTAAGGGACTTTGTAATGATATGTGACGATGATGCTATGATGATTAAGAAATGAGTGCAAGATGTTTAGATTTGTTGGTAACGCCTTTAACCCTAGTCCGATGATAGATACGGGTTAGGGGTGTTACAGGGCTGACCGTGTGTCACACACGGCCTAGACACATGCCCGTGTGTCTACCCATGTGAACAAATAAAAGGCTATTTTCCAAGCCAATTGCCACCTTTATTTGCACAAACACATAAATGACTTCATGGGCACTTAACATGGCATAATTGATCACTTAAAATGTACACAAACAAGACATGATCATGATCATTCCATCTTTACTAATACATGTATAAAACTTCATACTTTGTCAAGCCAAATTTATAAATTTGCATGCATTGAGAGTTGAAGTTTACTTCCATTTAACATACTCATGTCTTCGGTGGTCTCCAACTCGAGCTAGCTAAATTAACCTATAAGAGATGGGAAATGAAGAGGAGTAAGCTTCAAAGCTTAGTAAGTTCATATGCAAATAATGAACAACTATTAACATTCATTTATTTTACCTATCCATAAAAATATTATTAATACAATTTGTATTAAATTTCGTGATTACCACTTACTCATTCATAATGCTTACTCTTTTATATTACAAACACTAATTCCACGTCTTGGCATTGGACTAGCAACCATAATCTCCTCATTATAGCACATCACATTATCTAATGAGTTATTTCAACTCTCCTAACAACATGCACATTATTTACGAGCAATCATAATTTCAATATATATCTTAACAACCTTTCACTTATCTATAGCTCATATCTCTCAAAGTTTTCATAATGACTTTAATTGACAATTACACTTGTCTTTCCTCTTTCTCATATCCAATGGATCATAGTTTGTATATATACATCACACTATATCACAACCCAATCAGGCTCATAAGCCTATCACATGATCATTTTCAAATCTTATCATGCATTCGTTCATCACAAATACAAGTCATTAATCACATGGTTATCAAATTCTCACAAGCATAACTTATTCATGTATATTCTTACCAAGAATTCGTCATATATCGAGTTCACTTCGCATGAGTTCTGTGTACATACCTGTACCACTCGTAACATAGTTACGTACCTCCGTATCTTTGACATGCCCATTGAACCCAACGAAATACTAAGGATACTTGGGGATCTCATACATATAGCACCGTATCAATGCCATATCCCAAATATGGTCTTACATGAGATATCATATCGACGCCATGTCCCTTACATGGTCTTATACGAAATGACATACTAATTCCATATCCCAGATATGGTCTTATACGGAATCTCGGTAACCCTAACGTCATGACATTTGTATTTTACTCCTAAGGTTAAATCGGGATTTCTCATTTTCTCGAAACTTCATCAATATCATCATTAATCAATTTCATAGAAAAAAATATAATTGAAATACTAAATACATAACATAAGATTACATTATTTACGCATGAACTTACCTCAATACCAAAATGGCAAAGAGGGAGCTAACCGTCAATTACTCGTTTTCCATCATTCTAGGCCCGAATCTCATTTTCTTTGATCTATAACATCACATTTATCCCACTTATTAGTCACATTACTCAATGTGACCCAAAAATCATACTATGGAAAAATTACATTTTTCCCCTAAAGTTTATCATAATTACACTTTTGCCCCCAGGCTCGTAAAATGAAATTTATTCAATTTATTTACTACCCATGCATAGCCGAATCATTTTATTGCTTATAGAAGCCCACATTTTCCATTAAAATAGATTTTTAACACATATTTCACAACTTTTACAATTAGGGCCTTCTATGCATTTTCACCGAAAATCACTTAGTAAAAGTTATTTCTCTAACCATAAACATGCATAATCTATCATTAAACATCAAAATACACAAATTTATAACATGCTTCAAATCCTAGACCTTCATCATATCTCAAATTAATGGTAGAAATAGCTAGATCGTGTTACAAGGATTTCAAAAACGTGAAAATCATTAAAAACGGGGCTGGAACTGACTTGCAATCGAGATTGAAAGCTTGAAAAACCCTATCCATGGCTTCCTCTTGAAAATTTCGGCCAAGGAGGAAGATGGACAAATTTTTGGGCTTTTATTTTTGTTTTTAATTCATTTTAATAACTAAATAACCAAAATGCCCTTAATGAAAAACTTTAGAAACATGCCTAACCATGTCCATTTTTGTCCACCAACTTTACCAATGGTATAATTACCATATAAGGACCTCCAATTTAAAATTTCATAACAATTGGACACCTCTAGCATGTAGAACTCAACTTTTGCAATTTTTACGATTTTCCTTTTGACTAAATTGAGTGCCCAAACGTCAAAATTTTCAAACGAAATTTTCATGAAATAATTTTGTGGAATCGTAGACCATAAAAATATAATAAAAATAAATTTTCTCACGTCGGATTAGTGGTCCCAAAACCACTGTTCATTAAGCCCAAAATCGGGCTGTTACAGCTGCAGTCAGAATGGGCAATTTAAACTTTGCGAGACATATTGCAGTTTTATATCATCAAGATCAAAGGTAATTGGGAAAATTATTTAATATTGAATGAGTTTTCTTATAATAAAAAATAACAATCTAGTATTAAAATGGTACCGTCTAAAGCTTTTAAGGACGGAAATGTAAAATCCCACTACAATGGTCAAAATTGAGCGAGAACAAGCTAGATGAGACATATTTGACTTGGAAGACCGAAGAGTCTATGAGTTTACAGTAACCAAATTTAGTCTAGGTAAGAAATTCTGAGGACGAAATTTCCTAAGGGGGGAGAGTTGTAACATCCCGTTTTTCAGAGGTGTAGAAAACAGTGGTTTCGAGACCACAAATCTGATGAGTGAGTTTGTAAATATTATTATTTAATATTTACAAGTCAAATATATTATTATATTAAAATTTGATTTGATAATTTTTGTTAATTGAACGAATAGTTAAGTACAAGTGGTTCGTCCCTAAAGTCAAGTGGTTTTGGAAAATGAGGTTTCGGGACCTCGTTTTTGTAAATCGAGCCTGTAAAATTATATTCGTGTATAGAAATTTGGTCCAGAAATTTTTAACATTTAGATAGTTAATTTAATAAAATAGATTAAATCGTAAAAGTTATAAAAATTAATAACTATTAGTTTTTTTATGCTTGATAGTTATAAAATCATGAATTGAAGGTTTTAAATGGTAATTAGACCATAAGTTAAAGAAGTGGACGTTCATGGCTTGTTAATTAGGAAATTTTAATGGTTTTTAAAGGGTAAAATAGTAAATTAATAATTAAAACAAAAGCAAATGAAAGAAAAACATATTGTCGTCTTCATTAATTCACAACCACCGATTGTTAAATGAAGAAAACACCATTTTTAGTGAGCTTGGAGGTTCAACTAGCTATTATCCCTTTCATGTAAGTCAATTTTTATTCCGTTTTTAATAGTTTTTATGTTTTTGAAATCGTTGTAGCTTAATCTAGCTAACCTGGGGACTAATTCACAAAACTGTTAAATGTTTGGGATTTTTTCATGGATGAATTTGTGATGTTTTTGAAGTTTGGTAATAGATTATTAAGCATTATAGTTAAATATGATTATTTTGTAAAGTGATTTTGATTAACTTTTAGTTAAAGGATTAAATTGATATAATATTAAATTAAGCATGAAATCTTTGTGAAATTTTAATAAATATGGGTTGGTTTGGTATAGTGGAAAATTCAATGAGCATAAAATTAGAGAAATTGTTTTAGATTTGAAAGTTTTGGGTTTAGGGACTAAATTGTATAAAAGGTAAAAGTTTAGGGTAAAAGTGTAAAATGTTGATTAAAGGGTCAATTACATGAATTTTATTATTTAAAAGTATTCAAACTAGATAATTGAATTAAATTATTATATAGATCAAGAAACAAATCAACCAGATACAAATCATGGAAAAATGAAGTAAGTAGAATAGTCGTCAACATCGCGTTTGTAATCGTTTTTAACTAGATAAGTTCGTACGTTGATTTAGCTTATTAATTGCTGTTTTTAGTCATATGTTAATTATTATACATGATATAAATGAGTAAAATTTATTGATATATAATAATTAGAAAATTGGACTAAATTGCAGTGTTAGTTAATTGATAATTATATTTGAAAAATGGGAACTATAGGGATGTGTACTAGTAATGGTATATTATGTACAGGGTTATATTATTTGGATTTATAATGTGGCCCGTATGAGCCTTGTGAATACTTAGGCTACAAATTACATGTCATTAGGGTTATTATAGTTTGGGTGCTAGCCTTGGATGTCATATCGATGGCTGAGGTCTTGCATTTGTTGCGGATTCTCCACAGTTCATGTGAGAAGGATCGGGTAGTTTAACATCTTGACCCACAGTTAGTGTGGTAAGCCCATTTCACAGCTCATGTGAGTATATATAGTTACAGTTACAGTTACAGTTACAGACACACTTTGTGTGAGCATTATTCCCGCGTATCCAACTTTATTTCATTTGGTTCATCGGGCGTTAAATGTATAAAATGAAACAAAATATAAAAAATGGTTATATGGAATTAGGTATTGAATGAAGAAATTTATATGAAATATTGAAATGAAATGTGATATACAAAATGATTATCTGTTAAATGTGTAATTGAAATGTCTAGATGAAATAGTTATACGAAATGGTTATATGAAATGATTACATGAATTGGTTATATGGAAATAGATGTATGAATTGGGACATTGGATATGAGTATTTGAAATGAAATGTGAGTTGTTAATTGAATAAGTGATGATTTTATTAAGTTTTAAATGTGTTCAATTGTAATGTTCTATGACATGATAAGAAAATTTCATATTATGTTTATATGAGCTCACTAACCTTCTACGACTTGAGATGTCTATACGTTAATAATGAACTCATGATCATGTTATGGTGTTTAGTTTCGAAATGCTTAAGTTACAACCGTTACGGTAAGTTAAAGTTTATATTTAATACAAACTTACAAAGCTTTACGTAAGCTTACCTTGCATTGGTTTTTCTTCCTTGTAGATCATCGGATTCAAGTTGTGATTTGCCATAAATCATACTAATATTTACATTTGATTTTCACATAATTATAGCTTGTTTAATAGTAAATCAAAACATTTTAGTATATATTTAGGTTGCCATACTTAAAGTTGTATTTTATGCTTTCTAGTAGTTTTTATTACATTTTATACATCTAAATAAGGTTACATGGTCTTGTAGGTCAAGTCGGGAGCTAAAGATGCTTATTTGGGCCAAAATTGATGCCTATGTCGTGACACCAATATACTGATGTCTCAATATCGAAGATAGAAGTGAAAAACAAGTTCTGGAGTAAAACTGCCTTCGATGTCGCGACATTGGACTCTGATGTTGCAACATTGCAAGCCTTTGTTGCAACCAACCCCCTACGTTGCCCAAACATTCCTGCACATTTTAATTATGTTTTAGAGGGAAATTAGGTGTATTTGTCCCTGTCGAACTCTAAGGACTTTAAGGATAATTTAGGCATTTTGATATTTTGAGTTTAGCCTATATAAAGGCTATTGTAATTAGTTCAAACAAACAATTTTAGGGTTTTGATTCTGGGGGTTTTTCTTTCATTCTTAGTTTTCACTTAGGTTGTTTTATGTTCTTGTAATCGGAATATCCTACTTTGAAGTGAGACTTCCACGAGGGGAGATTGTTCTAAAACCATGCTTTCATTGATAAATCCATGAGTATCTCTTTTCTTTAAATCCATGAGACTTCCACAGGGGCGGTCAAGCTACTGATTGGATTGCTTTTAGAGATCACACTATTCGACAACTTATTCGGTAATTAGTTGTTCATTTTGGTCCATTTATAAGTGGCATGTAAATAGGACTTTGTTATATGTAAGTTATGATTATTTGGTTATGTTTTGTGCCATTTGAAATATGTAACACGTGTTTTGATGTAAATCCTTAATGCTATTTTGGTTGGTTTGATGCTTGATAGCATAAAAGTGAGTTTGAACTATAATGCATTGTTGGATTGTTGAATTGGTACATACATGGTAGATTAATTGATGAAATTCAAGTAATGATTTTGGGCATTTGGTGATATATGTTAATTTGGTAAATTTATAAGCATGGAAGCTAATTTGTTTAGGTTTAAATGGTTGATGTTTATGTTGATAATGTGGTACCAATTAGGGTATATTGGTTAGGCAATTAGGTTGAATGATTTGGTTATTTAGGTACACACGGCCTGTGAAATGGTCTTGCACACGACCTTATGGTTTGATTTTTGGTGCAAGATCTTACACACGAGCACAATTAGTTACACGGCCTGGGGACACAGTCTTGTGGCCCTATTTTTGAATTGTACACAGTTTGAGCATAGGAACGTGTGGTGTAGCCACACAGACACACTTAGGGCCTTACGGGCTGGCTTTTGTCACACGGCTGTGTGACCTCTGTTTTCAATTTTTTCCCATATTTCTCTGTTCTAATTTAGATTAGTCCCTGTTTGTTTCCAAATTGATTTTAAGGTTCTGTAGGCTCGATTTAAGGTTCATTTTTGTATGAATGCTATGATTAATAATTGAATATTGATTTATGATATTTAAATCAATTTTTGAAATATTTTTTAATACTATCGGATTTGTTATTCTTTGTAATACTCTATAACCCTAATTCGGTGATAGAGACAGGTTAGGGGTGTTACATCGGCTTTTTCTTAAAATATCAAGCTATTGATGAAGCAATATTAATATTAGCTTAACCACAATGAGTCCACCTTCTCCATATTTCCAGTTCAAAATAACATTGTTACAACCAAATATTCCTTCAAATTGTCCTTTTGGAATAGATTGACCTATACATGTACATCATTTGCGATTCCCCTTCAAAGTTATTTATAAATTTGGCATCAATCCTGGTAGGAATTCATGAATTTTAAAAGCCCAATATTCTTGACACATCATTCCTTAAGAGGGTAAGGCTAATTTTAAGTTTGTAATAATATAACCAAATGATTCAAATGAAAACCCTTCCTATATGTGCCAAAACTTGTTCGAGAAAGCAACAAAGGCTACCAAAAGGTATAAGCAATGTCAAGTTGAAGTACCAATGGCAACCTTGAAAACAAGACTAGGGGCATCACTACAATTTGTATTTGATGAAATATCAGGACAATTTGTATCAAACCAAACGTAAACATAATTGGGATTTGACACTTGAGGTAGGCATCGACTTTTTCTTGATATATGAGGCTGTTGATGAATCAATATTAATATTAGATTAGCCATAATGAGTTTTTCGTCCACCTTTTCCATATTTCCACTTCGAAATAAAATTATTACAACCAAATATTCCTTTAAATTTTCCTTTGAAATAGATTGACCTATATATGTACTGCATTTGTGATTCCCCTTCAAGGCTTGGACTCGAATGAAAGTGATGCAACATGTGTCAATAGACGACAACTTTCCTCCTGGCCAAGAGATCGACAACTTTAATATGCCTACTCTTGCAAACTAACTTTACTTATGCCTCTCTACAAACATGAAACATCTGAAATTATGGCCTTATACATGCATATAATAGTCACAAATTTATGCTTTTGCTATACATGTTTTTTCCTCCTTCCAAGAGCCTAACTCCTCCATTACACATGTGTAACACCCCTACCCAACCTGATCACCGGATTTGGTTACATATGTCACAATTGATTCAAGTTATTTATTAAATTAAGACTTCACTATGTTAGGAACAATGTTACCGAGTTAAAAATGACTTACAATAGAGTCTAACTTTTATTCAAGTCTGCTTTCTAAACTCCAGACACTGATAAAACTAAATGAATACAGCATGATCGCCCTGTTTGGTGAAGTCTTTAAAGATGACCCCTATCCTATGTGCATGACACTTACTTACAATGCCCCTTGTCTCAGCATTTTCTAGCTTGGTCCCTCATCAAGTTTCTTGTTCCACGTATCTTACATCCACAGGTTAAACCATCTGTAAGTTCAAATAAATTAATGATTTTCTTTGTTCACCTACATACCACACATTGTTGGTGTTCAAATAAGTACATGATAATAATAAACAATAACAATACAACTACTTCCTATTCGTTGGGACATAAATTAAAGTCATCGTAATGGACTTAATCTTGCTTCTGATCTTATCCACGGTGGATAGATCATTGAGCGATTTCCCTTCGACCATTATATCAGCCTTCAATGATTTCTCTTAATGTCTTGCCGTATTTTTGAACTCTTTTCCTTTGTTTTACTTATGCCCAAGTGGTTCTCATCCTTTCACCATCATGCCTCATCAACTCAACCTTCCGACTTACCTTCCTAAAAGACATAAGTGAGGATACCCATCAAGTTAGTCTGTGGCAGACTCTTTCCTTATTTTAATTTAGTATTACTTGTTCACTTTCCATCCATTGGTATAACTAAATGAGGTCCCATGCTACTTTGGCGAATTAAATCCTGCTTAGTTTAAATAGAGTTTGGATCACTACTTTGTATTATGCTTCAATTGCATGGCCTTACCCTAAGTGTATCACGTCTATCTGTTACGACCCACTATGGACCTCAGTACCCAACCAACTAGGACTAAGTGTTCATTTGGTTTCACGATTTTTATTTCATTCGGCGTTCATCCACATAGCCACTTGGTTGATACTTCCCCAATGGTTCCCCATTTTAAAGGATTAGTCTTTAATAGACACTTTTATCATTCCCGTGTATCCTTCTTTGTCAATGGGTTCTAGCTACCCTTCCTTTCTCAGAGGCTATCCGATGTACATATGATATGCCACTAGTCTATGCGGTTTTCTCTGAATTCCCTCAGTGTCCTTTATTTGCAGATTCTTATACACCATCCTTGGTTAATCCATTTGTCATTTGCCTGAATATTAGACACCACTAATATGACAACTTCCATAACTACCTTTGAATTAACATCCTTATGCCCCTTTGGGTTACACGCCTACTATTCTTGTAGCCATTTCTCATTTCCTTTAAGTTCTCATTCATTGCCAGATCCTTTCAACCCACCGCTCGAATGTCGCTTGTCCATACTTCAATTTTACTTTGAACTCTTTTTCCCCCATTGGCGGGTTGTCTCATGATTTCTATTCTGAATTCCCACTTGTAGTTATTGTCCCAACAGACTCTCCTTCTCTCTCTCTCTCTTCATGCTGCCATAGTCGAGCTATGGTCTTACCTTTCTAATCCTTGTGTTTATTATCTCGATGGACTACCCCATGTTTAACGTCCCGTCAAACGATCCTGTGTTAACATCCCATCAGACTATCCTGTGATTAATGTCCCGACGAGACTATCTTTGATGTCATAGCGTCTTTTAGCTATAGTCTTACTCATTTGATGTCAAATCAACAGTTGATGCCATAGCATCTTTCACCTATGGCCTTATACATTATAACCCTGTGTTTACCATCCCGACAGACTACCCCATGTTTAGTGTCCCGATGGACTATGTTGGTGGCCATAATCCACCTATGGTATTACACCTTAATTTTCCTATGTTTACAGTCTCGACGGACTTTCGAAGGATGTCATAGCCTTTTTCAGCTATGGTCTTAGTCTTATTTACCATGATGCCATAGCATCTTTTAGCCATGGTCTTACTTATTTTCGTCATGATGCCATAACATTTTTCAGCTATGGTTTTACTTATTTTTATCCTGATGCCATAGCATCTTTTAGCGATGGTCTTACTCAGTTTTGGCGTATAGCCTCCGCTCGGTCCCATTGCCTGGCCATGATCTTCACTCTTCCCATTTCATTCCACCCATTCCTTCATTTTACCATCCTATACCATATGCTTGAACACCGTAGTGTCCCCTCCACAAGGTCTAGAGCTTCGCTCATCATGGTTTGCACTCAGCAATACCGTAAGGCGGTATCTAACAAGATTATCCTTTTTTCCTGTTCCTAACTTTGTTTAACCCATCATTAATCCCCTTTCATGATTTCTCATTATTATGAATTCTAAAATAAAATGATGGATACCTATTATTAGTACAGAAACTCACTTGATGCCTTTTTGCCTTGTCCGCTTAGCTTTTCTGGACACTGGAGCTCTTGTGTGTCGTTGAAATCATTAAATATATCCTATCCCTAAATAAAAAAAAGAAATAACATAACGGGAGTAGGGTCAAATCCTTAGGGACTGGATCACTACAACTTCTTGTTTCTCAAGATCCAGGGCACAACCGTGCCCAAGAAAAACGACTGACCTGGGAAAAAATAAAAAAAATTAAAAATAAAGATGAATTGAAACTAAATAAATTGAAATTGCAGTTGTAAAAAGAAACAGTGTTTAAAAAAATGCTTTTTCAATTGAGGGATTCCAACCTTTGGTTATCTCGATCCTCTTTTGGTTCAATCATAGGCTTTTAGGTGATCCTTCTCATGTTCGAATAAGCTAGTTATAGTGGAAGAGGATGCCTACAACCACTAGCTCCACTTAGGTTATAGCTTTACGATCTAGAGGAACCTGACTCTAGCCAACCGTCACTTTTGTGGGACCGTCTTACACTAGATCATCATTTCTCAATAGTGAATGCCACTCCATTTTATCTCTTGGGCTCGAAAAGCTTTGATGCAGTAAGTTATCAAATCAACTGTGCAACCTTTCCAACAAAGCAGTCACCTTTGCACAAGATGAAAAGGTTACTTTTGGAAGGACATGGACAGAAGCGTCAGTCTCGTAATAAGGAGAAATGATGAATACTAGTAGATGAGGGTTAAGTACGGGTTCTAAGCCTCATGAGCTCTTTTTGAGGAATCATGATAACCTTTGGTTAGACGAGTTTAGTGACTTATGCTTTTTGGGAAAAAATACAAGTTTTAATTAAATGAAATTTTATTGAAAAAGAAACAAAAAGGCTAAGAGCCTTAGAGGGAAAGAGTTTTTTTACAGAAGTGATGAGTGAATATTCATGTCACTCAATCCTCTATTTATAGTACATGAAAGAACCTATTTTATTCCTATTTAAACTCTAAATGATAATGTTTAAGAGATATAATTTGAAATTAAATCTAAACAATATAATAATCCTAGCAATAATCCTAAAAATAAAATTTAAAATTTAAATAAAGTCGTGTTCATAAATCTGTTCTTTGAAATTTTGCCCCAAGTCTTTTACACTTTGTTTTTTTGACACCATTTCTTCCCTATTTTGCATGCAGATCCATTTTTTCTTTAAATTCACAGTTTTTGCCCCCAAATTTCTTTTTGCCTTCAATTTTGTCCCTACAAGATAAAAAACCCTAAACAGTCCAAATTAGTAGGATCGTACTCAATATATATATGTAATTAACACATAAAAGTGTGTCATTTTAGAGTATTATCATATTCCCCCTACTTAGCCCATGCTTGCCCTCAAGTATGATTCCCATTCCACTATGTAATTTAGATTTTACCATGAAAGTAGTATTACTCCAAAGTTTTATAAAAATTAGGCATAATGTATATGAAAATAAAGAGAACCTTTAGCTTGCTTTAAGTAAAACAGGAAAGTACTCCAACTTAAACACACAAAAATTAAATCGACTTGGATTATTTCATGAAAGTTAGATAATTTACTAAATTTACCAAGACACCCTATTTGGTCCACTCGTAGTCCTCAAATTTAATTCTCTTTTTTTCCTCCGTTAATTTTCTTTAATGAAATGTATTGGCCCTTTTGATGTGAAGTGGAATGACAACCTAAGCACCCCATCCTGATTACTCAACCCAACACACTCCTAATTTATTATTATTAGTTTGTTTAAGAATGTTTCGACCCTCTTGACGCAAAGTGGGATGACAACCCAAGCATCCCACCCCGGTTACTCAGCCCAACACACTTTTAATTTTTTTTGTTTAATTCCAGTTAGTGGAATTTTACCTAACACGTCACACAACCTTTTTACGTGAAGTAGGATGACAACCCAAGCACCCTACTCTGGTTACTCAGTCAGTCACATTGTAAGCTGTGCTCATAAACACGGAATCCCCTTTTTCTTTCTTTTTTTCTTTTTAATGAAATAAAATTTTAATTTTGGAGGACTAGGAAAAACAATCAAGAGTCAAAAATAAGTTTTGGCAACTTCTTAATAGTCATGAAAACAAATTTAGCATACATCCGTATTAAGTGTCCTCTTTGCGTTTAGACTTAATCGATTTTACTATATACAAGATAGGGTTAACTTCATTAATCATAATTACTTTAGCCTAATAGAAATAAAACAGTGGAATGAAATCAACATAGCAAAAATCACAACTAACTTAGTAGATAAGAATCATGCTCGAGGGTCAAACCGTGGGTAATTCTTGGTCAAAATTTGGGCATGAAAAAGGGCAGGATATACTAAAAATAAATGTGGGAAAAACAAGCACAAGGTAGCAGCAAGAATAACACAACAAAAAAAAAATAGCAGATAAAACAACAGAAATAATGAGGAATGACTCCCCCTACTTAAAACACATTGCCATCAATGTGCCAAATAATATTAACAAATATGATGTAAAAGAAAGGGTTTAGAACACTCCCCTTATCGTTTTCACTACTGTTTTCACCACTTGTTTCCAAATTTCAAATTTCATTTCCTTGATTCTCCTACATATAAGAAGAGAGAATAAAATTTATTAATATGCAAGAAAATAAAGAAAATAAAAAAGAAAATAAAATTAAAATATATAAAAAAAATTAGGTTGCCTCCCAACAAGCGCTTGTTTAATGTCGTTAGCTTGAAGGCCCAACTAGTATTGGGGCTATTCCAGATGAATTTTTTCAATTTTATGGTCTTGAAAATTTGGTGCCTGCACAATAGAAGGTATAAGTTTAGTGTTCATAGGAAGCAATAATTTATTAACAGACTCGCAAATTGGTTCTGAATCGAAATTATCATCTAACAATGTTTCAAGTTCACTTTCATGAAGTGACTCAAAAGTTTCTTTTACTAAGGAGTCAATTATGTCAACATGGTTTACACTCAAAATTTCACTAGGGTGACTAATAACACCGTAAACGTTAAACTTCACGATCTCTCCATCAAACTCCATCGTAAGGGTTCCACTATGCATGTCAATCTTAGTACTTGCGGTACTAAAGAAAGGTTGTCCCACAAGATGTCTGAAGACCCATGAGAGTTATCCTCTTCCATTTTCACCACATAAAAGTCCATAAGAAAGATAAGCCCGTTGACTTTCACCAATACGTCCTCAAGGACTCCTTCGAGATGCACAATAGACCTATCCACCAATTGAATGATAACACTTGTTTTCTTCAAGAAAACCCACATTAAGTGATTTACAAATGGAAAAAGGCATTACATTTATAGAGGCCCCTAAATCACATATAGCTTTTTTAATTCCTAAGTGGCCTATTTTGCATGGTTTTGCAAACATGCCCCTATCTTTACATTTTATTGGCATCCATCACTGCAACACCCAGATACATTTTCACCAACACTTACTCTTTCATTTCCAATCAATTTTCGCTTGTTTGTGCAAAGCTCCTTAAAAAACTTGGCATATCGCATATTTGTTTTATGACATCCAAGAATGGTATGTTGATCTCAATGTTTCTAAATGTTTCAAGGGTCTCTTTTTCCTTTTTGCTTCTCTGATGTTGATATCGTCCTGGAAATAAAGGTTGAATTATGGGCAATGGAGGTTTCATTCGGACCTGTTCATTATTCTCCTACTTTTTTTAGGTGGAATCTTGATCAAGATTCTTGCTAGGATTTGGTTCCAGTTCTTTTCTACTTCACAACACCACTGCATTTGTGTTTTATCTTAGGAAGTGTTTCGTTTGTGGCGGTAACTTTCTGTGTGATTTTATTTTCTCAATTGATGTGGTCAACTCTTTTATAGATGCTTCGATTTTCTTTTGAAAATCAACAGTTTGTTGTCGCATTTGCTATTGGAAATCAAACACATTAGCTGCTAATTTATTTATCATGGCTTTTAGAGAGGTACCTGAATCTTACGTTTGTTGTGGAAACTAGTTTTGATATGGTTGGTTATATTATAGGTTCGCCCTATAACTCAAGTTAGGACGACCTTTCCATCCCGGGTTATATGTATTAGTGTAAGGGTCATATCACCTTTGGGGTGGTCCAGAAAAATTCCCCACAGCATCCAAATGGGCTATAGTATCATCAAACAAACTAGGGCAGACGTCAGTTGTATGTTCGGATGCTGCACAAATTTCGTATAGTCGGGTTAGTCCTATTTTTACTAAAAAAATATAATTTACGATATTAGTAAGTCTATCAACTTTATCTTCTAAAGTTGGATTACTTAGCTGGTGAACCCTTCTAGTGGGTTCAGGATTGGCTCGAAATTACTGAGTATTTGCAGCCATCGTGGATATCAAGTCCTTTATCTGTTGCTGGGTCATGTTGACCAATGCCCCTCCATTGGCGGCATCTATCATATTCATTTCTATGGGCCTCAAGCCCTCATAGAAGTATTGGAGAAGAGATTGTTTTGTTATCGCATGTTATGGACAACTTGCACACAACTTCTTAAATTGCTCCTAATATTCGTAAAGAGGCTCCACATCTTTTTGCCTTATCCCAACAATCTCCATCCTTAGCTCAGCTACACACGATGTTGGGAAAAGTCTGTTGAGAAACAAGCGGGAAAGATCAGCCCAGATTGTGATAGATTTAAAAGGTAAATAAAATAACCATTCCCTAGCAAGTTCTGCTAGGGAAAAAGGGAAAGCACGTAATATGATTTGTTCCTTAGTGACCCCTTGAGGTTTCATACTAAGACAAACCATATGAAACTCTTTTAGATGTTTGTGTGGATTTTCGTTTTGCAATCCACGAAAAGTCAGCAGTAATTGGATTAATCCTAACTTAAGTTCAAAATTAGTATCCATAGTAGGATACGCAATGCATAACGATTATTGATCTACAGGAGCTTTGGCCATTTACCAAATCGTTTGAGTCATAGGTTGTTGTGCTAGATTCAGGTTTACGGTAACCCTAGCATTATGCATTTCTTCCAGTGGATCAAATCCTATTCTTTTGTTCTCTAGTGTTTGAGTACGATTTTCGTTAACCCTAGACTCAACTTCATCCTCAGATTCTATTTCTGGCGGTGGATTACTCTGAGTTCCTACCACCTCTGTTTGCCTTTTTCGTAGCTTTGTTTCCTTGCAATTAGCTCTCACAGTCTTTTCTATTTCAAAATTGAATGTAAGATTTCCTGGAGCATATCTGGTCATAAAAAAAAGAAACAAGATTAGTACGTTTCCAGTCCCCGATAACGGTGTCAAAATTTGGTGTGTCGTTGAAAGTACCAAATATATCCTATCCCTAAATAATGAAAAGACATACTATAAAGGGAGTAGGGTCAAATCCTCAGGGACTGGATTGCTATAGCTTCTTGTTTTTCGAGATCCAGGGCATAGTCCTGCCGAAGAAAAACGTTTGACACGGGAAAAAAATAAAAAAAAGAATTAAAAATATAGACGAGTTGAAACTAAATAACTTGAAATTGCAATTGTAAACAGAAATAGAGTTGAAAAAAAAAAGGTTTTCCGATTGAGAGATTCCAGCCTCCGATTATCTCGATCCTTCTTTGGTTCAATTATAGGCTTTTAGGTGATCCTTTTCATGACTGAATAAGCTAGTTTTAGTGGAAGAGGACACCTACAACCACTAGAT
Organism: Gossypium longicalyx; assembly: GCA_025698465.1. Taxonomy (NCBI): domain Eukaryota; kingdom Viridiplantae; phylum Streptophyta; class Magnoliopsida; order Malvales; family Malvaceae; genus Gossypium; species Gossypium longicalyx. Next base: position 66,448,541 of record CM047004.1, on the reverse strand, counting down.
CCACTTAGGTTATAGCCTTACGATCTACAGGAACCTGACTCTAGCCAACCGTCACTTTTGTGGGACCATCTGACACTAGATCATCGTTTCTTAATGGCTAATGCCATGCCATTTCATCTCTTGGGCTCAAAAACCTCTAATGTAGTAAGTTAGCAAACCGACTATTGAACCTTCCCAAAACATACAAAACGGTCGCCTTTGCATAAGATGAAAAGATTACTTTTAGAAGGACATGGACGGAAGTGTTAGTCTCGTAATGCGGAAAAATAATGAATACTTGTAGAGGAGGGTTAAGTGCGGTTAGTATCATAATACGGAAAAATGATGAATACTTGTAGAGGAGGGTTAAGTGCGGGTTCTAAGCCTCATGAACTCTTTTTGAGGAATCTTGATAAGCTTTGGCTGGACGAGTTTAGTGACTCATGCTTTTTGGGAAAAAACACAAGTTTTAATGAAATTGAATTTTATATGAAAAGAAACAAAAAGACTAAGAGCCTTAGGGGGAAAGAGTTCTTTTTACAGAAGTGATGAGTGAATATTCATGTCACCCAATCCCCTATTTATAGTACATGAAAGAACCTAGTTTATTCCTATTTAAACTCTAGATGATAATGTTTAAGAGATATAATTTGAAATTAAATATAAACAATATAATAATCCTAACAATAATCCTAAAAATAAAATTCAAATTTAAATGAAATCTTATGTTCATAAATCTCTTCTTTGAAATTTTGCCTAAGTCTTCTACATTTTCACATGTAGATCCGTTTTGTCTTTAAATTCATGTTTTTTGCCCCTAAATTTCCTTTTGTCTTCAATTTAGTCCCTACAAGATAAAAAAAACCATAAACAACCCAAATTAGTAGGACCGTACTCAAAATATATATGTAATTAAGACATAAAAGTATGTCATTTTAGGGTATTATCAGCTCCCCTCATCCTGGCAGCTAAGCATGAAAACCAAATCATGGGTTAAACTTAGTGTTTTCACTTCAAAGCTCAATTTTCCAAAAACATGCAATATCCTTAAAAATGGTTTTTGAAAAATCTTAACCTTCTTTCTTAATCTTACGTATAATAAAGGATTTAGAGCCCTACCAGCTTACTAGGTTCTCTATTTTCCCTACCTAATGTAACACCCCTTACTCGTACCCGAGACCGGGACAAGGTACGAGGCATTACCAGACACATACTCAGACACTTTCGAAAAATACGAGTTATAAAAATTCATTCTAATTTAAAACAGATCAAACAACATCATAGTGTCCCGATTATAGACCTACAAGGTCCAAAACATACATTAAAGCTCTCCAGGACTAAATCGAAAACTATAGAAAATTTTAGTAAAAATTCCTAGGGTTATGCCTCACACACCCGTGTGAAGGCAAAACACATGCTCGTGTGCTTGGGGACACGCCTGTGTCCCTCACCCGTGTTGAATTATCTGAATTTATTTTTCATTTCAAACCTACAGGGGTTTTTACACAGCCAAGCACACGCCCGTGTCCCTGGCCCGTGTCCCTCACATGGCATAGACACATCCGTGTCATCGTCCGTGTCCAAAAACTCAGACATTCTGTTTATGAAGTCATCACTCATTTTAAGGCACACAGCCAAGGCACACACCCGTGTGCTAGGCCGTGTCCTCACATGGTTGAGACACACGGCTGTGTCTCTGCCCGTGTGTTTACTACCATGAAAACTGTCCTAAAATTTTAGGTGCAGGGGACACACGGCCAGGCAACACGCCCATGGAGGTTGACCGTGTGCCACATACGGCCTAGACACATGCCCGTACATCTACTCGTGTGGACCTTTTTAGGGCTATTTTCGAAGCCTTTGGTCACCCTCTATCATCCATACACACTTAAAGACTTCAATGGTATTTAACATGGCCTAATTATACTCTTAAACAACCTTGGCATAACTCATTGCATGTTAACCTCATCTCATCGGTTTAGTACATGCTAAATTATCCTTTTCGTATTAGGGATTAACATAACACATTTTTCATTTTACACTTAGGCCTTATTATAACCATATACCATTATATGCTATGTTCACTCTCAAATTATTAGGTCCCATTTCAATCATCCATCCATGATAAACCTCATCATCATATCTTATGGAACATTGAATCATAAACATGCATCATTAGTAGGTTTACAACCTATATCAATATGAGCCATATCTCATGGCCATATACAAAAGAATAAGTATACCATTTAAACCCTTACATTACCTAGCCAAATGACATGTATAACAAAATAACCAAAAGCCCTATACATGCCATTAAACAAAATAAAAGTATCTATATACCATAGCGGGACAAGTCAATAGTGTGTTGATTCCCCAACCATCTTTCAATATTCACGAGTCCACGAGCTCTGTAAGATAGGGAAAAGAGAAGAGGGTAAGCATTTATATGCTTAGTAAGTCCAGATAACTAGAAAGTAAACTTATCGGTTAATTAGCATACAACCATATTTAGGCAATAATTCCAACAAGCATGAAATAGTTTCCCTATCACATGCACTCAATCATCAAGTTAGTTTCATAACAACACATCATGTCATTAGTCTTAGAAGAGCTCATCAATTCAATATTTCCATTCTTTATTTCTCGTGTTAATCCCATTGAATTTATCAAAAATCTCGATGGATAGTCCATTTACCGTCAAGTCATACAAGTGATCATCTTAAGTACGCACTCCTGCGAACCATACATATTACGGCGAGATTACAAGTCCAGGCTAAATCCCCTGTAGTAACAACTCATAGAGCAATGTCGGGATTACCATTCCAGGCCAAATCCCTTTTTAATGACAATTGCTCTCATAAGCTCAGATCTGAATTACCAGTCTAGTCTAAATTCAATCCTCATTCGGATTACCCATCCGGGCTAAATCCTTATTGTACCCGTATTCTTCAAGAGGCTCAATCACTTAAGGAACACCAGTCCGGGATAGATCCTTTCTAATTTGAGATCATAAGATTACCTGTCTAGGCTAAATCTTTTTCTACAAAACATGCAAGATCTCATGTCATGTAAGCCGTAGTTTATCCATTGGATTTCCCTTTCTATTTCAACCGGGACATTTATCATCATTCATTTGCACTAGTACATTTCATGGATTTTCATGCAATGAATATCTAAATTTTTATACATTCAAGGACATGCATATTTAAGTATATCAAAAGTTTACTTCGGGTTATACGAACTTACCTGGTAATTACTTCGGTTTCGTATTTCGGTTATTCTGAAACCTTTCATTTTCCACGATCGACCTCCAGAATTGGTTCTTCGAGGTCCATACCAGTAAAAATAAATTATTAATACCTCACATTGTTCATTTTTGGCTTAAGACTCACCCCTGGGCAAAATGACCAATTTGCCCCTAACCTATCACACTTTTACAATTTAGTCCTAAGGCTCGTATAGTGAAATGCATGAAATTTCTAAGTTACCCAAGCTTAGCCGAATATTTTTCTTGCCTATAACAGCCCACATTTTCTTTCATTTCACATTTTTCTACCCATTTTCACAACTTTTACAAAATGGTCCCTTAAGTCATTTCCATGAAAAACTACTTCGTAAAAGTTGTTTACTATCCTTTAAACTCTCATATTCCTCCATAAATCATCAAAACATAAACATCCCATGCATGGGTAAATTTTTGAACATGAACCCTAGCTTGAAATATGTGTAGAAATAAAGAGAGCATGTTGTGAGGATCTCAAAAATACGAAGAACGTTAAAAACGTGGCTAGGGAGCACTTACTATTGAGCTTGAAAATGTTGAAAACGCTATCTATGGAGACCCTTTAATTTTCGACAGCCATGGAGAAGAAATGGCTGAATTTTTCTTCCTTTTTCCCTTTTTATTAATTTTATTACCAAATGACCAAAATGCCCTTCCTTACTAAACTTTCAAAATTTTCCATGCAAGCCTATTTTTGTCCAAAAACTTAGAAATTGGGAAAATTACTCTTTAAGGACATCTAATTAACATTCCAAAGCAATTTCATACAAATTGCTTCTAGAATCCAAGTTTCAGCAACAATCAAGTGTCAAAAATAAGTTTCAGCAACCACCTTAATAGTCATGAATATATTTTAAGCATGCAATTGTATTAAGTGCCCTCTTTGTATTTAGACTTAATCAAATTTACTAAAAGAAAAATAGGGTTAACTTTAGTAATCAAAATTATTCAGCCTAAAAGAAATAAAGCAATGGAGATGCAATCAAACAGGCAAATATAATGATCTGAAACAACTCTATTAGTGGCATGGTATGAAACGAGACATTTCTGACTTTGTTTTGAAATGTTTAGTCTATCAACAAGTAAAAGCTGAACATCAGGTACCTTCTGGATTGCTTCAGCCGATCATGATACCTGAATGGAAATGGGAAAGAGTCACGATGGATTTTGTATCCAGTTTACCGTTGACACAGAGCAAGAAAGATGCAATCTAGGTTATTGTAGATAGATTGACTAAATCTGCTCACTTTGTTCCGTTCGTACAGATTACTCGCTTGATAAGCTGGCTGAATTGTATGTTTCTCAGATTTTGAGGTTGCATGCTGTGCCTATATCTATTATTTCGAATAGAGATTCGAGGTTTACATCGTGGTTTTGGAAGAAACTACAAGATGCATTAAGTACGAAATTACATTTCAGCATTGCTTTCCATCCTCAAATAGATGGTCAGTCCAAGCGAATCATTCAGATACTTGAGAATATGTTGAGATGTTTCATTCTCGAGTTCGAAGGTATGTGGGAACGATACTTACCTCTGATTGCATTTGCTTACAATAACTGTAACACCCCAAAAACCCGGCCCAGACGTTATGACTGGCGTGTCATATTGTAGCGTTACTAGAAAAGTCATGTTTTATCTAGAGTTTTTCATAGTGTTTAAAGAATATCTTCGTTATAGATTAAAGTGAATGGAAGCTATGCACCATGTAGGATGCCAGAAAAGAGGAGGTGAGTCAATTAGACTGCTTAAGTACCCAGCTCTCCACGGATCCAATCCTAGACATGCATACAACCATTGCCACACTTTAACTGAGTGATTGTTCATGGAAAACCAGTTCGTTTAAAACCATTTGAAAAGGTTATTAATTTTGAAAACATTTTCGTTGCAGAAGCTTTGCTTTGTTAACGTGATATTTTGAAATCAAGTAACCTTTTTAAAATGCGCCCTAGCGCTATTCAATTTCAAACAATCAAAACAATATCATATCTAAGCTAATAAAACATACTAAGAACAATTAAAAATAAATAAAGCGGCCTTGTTACAACTTAAAAACCCAAAACAATTAAAGTAAGTAAGTGCTGATCAAAACTCATGAAGAAAAGCAAATTTGCAGAACATGTGGCCACTCTGAATCCCTCATGGCTACAAGTCCACTATGGTTGGGGATTTCCTGCATGGATGAATTAAGGGGTGAGTTTGGAAAACTCAGTGTGTAAAGTAAACCCAACTATAGCTTAAATCGGTTCAAGCTTTACTAGGCCTAAGCCCTATTAGAAATCAGTGTGGCCCCTAAGCCTATTACAGTAACAGAACATATATTATGCATGTATGCAGAAACCCAACCCATATCCATCCGTATACACCCCCGTACCAACTTTACACCATGTGGGGAGACAACTCGACCCACCCATCCGCTACACGCTACAGACTTTGTAGCATGGCTTCCAGAACAGATATTGTGACAGAGTCACCAGATACATATATTGTGGCAGAGACACCAGAACAGATATTTGTTGCATAGCCACCAGAACAGATATTTGTGGCATAGCCATCAGAACGGGTTCTTCCTCCATAACAAAACCCAACCCCATGCAGTATGACATGTATGCAGAATATATATAATTAACAAGGCATGCTTCAAAAAGGCACTCCGGTTATAGCGTAAGAACAGTTATTTACCCTCGAGGGCGTAATCGTAAACTTACCCCTTTAGGGGTATTACGGTAATTCTACATTACAGAGGTATTTCAGTAATTTTATCAGTGTTTTTAAGGTTTCATGCTTATTACAGTTATTAACGTGTCTTCAGAATACTTACCGGACGTTTTCACCGAAATGAGCCCGTTAGCCCATTACCCAAATTCGGCCCATCGAAGCCCAAATTCACCGAGGTGCACGAAATTACGTACTTTGCAATCTTACCGTTGAAGTTACCAAAATTATCAATACAAACAATCCCACGAGCGCTCACACGCTTGCAAGTTCTCGAAATGCTGGCTTTTCGACATTTCGGCTTTTCGGCTTTTGCCGATCTAGTCTACTAGTGGGTGTCGTTTACACACCTATTTTACGACGATCGCTTGCCAAAATCTACCATGTACCTATCCTACAATTGATTACTAAAAAAGTTAGATCCAAAATCATACGATTACTAATGATATCTTCCTTACCAAAATCAGCCAACACCCTTAATGGCCTTAGATTGCTTACCTTTGTCGCAAATAATGACTAAGTCTAGATCCAATCGTTTCGATGTCCTTGCTTCCCACTGCTCCTTGATTGATAGCCTTTATTCCACATTACTCATAATAGAATGATAAATAAACCCAATAAACCCTTTAGTCCAAAACGATAGCCTCCTTAAGCGATTAGGGGTTACTCAGCATTTTTTTCCAGAATCACAAGATACGAATGGAAAGAGAGTTACAAATACTTACCACGAGATCTATTCGATGAAGAATGTTTCCAATACTTTCCTACCCCTAACACGAGTAAAGGATGAGTTTCGGCTTTTATTTGAATCACTAAATAATGGATAGAGAAGGGATTCCGAGCACTTTCCAAAGATTTACTTGCCAAAAACGTTCCCAAGTACCTTCCTATTCTAGATTTGTTGTAGATCTAACCCAAAAAATATGAATAGAGAATAGATCTAGGTGATTCGGCTTCTAGAACCTATTCTGAGGTATGCTTAATTTGGTTCAAGAAGAAAATAGAAGAATGGGTTACCAAAATAGAAGAGATTATTGGCAGATGAGAGGTTAAGGTTCGTCTTTAATATAAAAGAGATGAAAAGAAGTTTTATGAAGAAGAGGAAATAATCGGTAATGGATGAGAGAGTTGAGGGTTTTCGACTTTTGAAAGATTAGAATAAAGAGGGTAAAAGATTCGGCCAAGAGGAGCAATCGGCTTCCAAAGAAATTCGGGTTTCGGCTTTTAAGGGTAATAGGCTATCTTTAATCGAGAGAAAAGATGAGTAAAAAGAGAAGAGAAGAGTAGAAGAAGATAGGTTCGGTTCTTGATGAAGAAGAGATGAACAAGAAGAAAACAACTCATAAAAGCCCAAAATTAAAAGAACAAGTTTAGCACAATTCCTTCCTGACTCTTAAATTCCATGTTTTGCTCCTTAATTTCGGCCACCACCAATTTAAATCCCATCCAAATCCCTTACACCATCAGCAGCAGTCCACTGCTTGACCGACTCAAGCCACTGCTGGGAGAGTTTTGGTCAAACACTAACTCTCCCCCACGTGAGTAGCAAAATTGGTCCTTCGCGCGCACAGCAGCTCGAACTCCAGACCTCCTCCTATCCCTGCGCTCCACATCCTGCTGCTGGCCACTGCACCAGCTTTCCTTTACACCATAATAGGGTCACAATTAATCTTAATCTATTCCTGCTGAAGCTCCGGTCCGCTTAAAAATAAAGGAGAATTTCGCCTTCCACGCCACTCGAACCTACGACCTCCAGAACACCCAGCTACACTGCTTGCCGCTGCGACACAACCTCTCTTTTGTTATAATACGACTGCATTTACTTATAAGCCTTATTCGCTTCAGTCACGGACTACTTAAAAAAAATAAAACAAGTTTCGCTATCCACTGCATTCGAACTCGCGACCACTGGGTCTCCTTAGCGCGCTGCTGCCACTGCGCCAAGGGCACTCCTTGTGCTGGATTATGCTTGCAACTCCTCTTAACCCTTATTTTAACCGCAACCTGAATACTAAAAAAAAACCATTTGCGCGTCCCGTGCCTTGAACCCAGGCACCTCCCATGCCCTCCTAGTGTGCTTAGCCACTGGGCCAGGTGCTTGTTTGTGCTAAAACTCAACCCAAATTATTAGTAAGGCCTACTGCCCAGATTCCCTAAGGTAGCATAAAATTTAAATTTTTCCCACACTATAAATCCATCGTAATTCACTTAGATCCTACACTAAATAATAATAATAAAAATTAAATCATCCCATTTATTCGGGCCGTCCCCTACCCGAACCCAGACTCAAGGCCCAATACTTCCAGGCCCAAAAATCGGGGCGTTACAATGCTACTCCCCTTAAAGAAATTTCGTCCTCAAAATTTCCAACTATCAACTAGCCGTATTACTCAAGTCAAACCACTATGCTTCTGCTGCGCACTCGAGCCCTAATTGTAAATTAAGTAAATAATACATCATGAGAGAAGTACGTACCAGCATCTGCTTCCAGTGTGTCTCTGTCCTCATGGCGACATGCTGTATAGACCAAAGCTAGTTGTCTCGCCTCAGCATGTCCCATACCCCTGTCTGGTGCTCCACGACCACGACCCATTCCATTGCTACGGCCTCTTGCTAGCTGCTGACCACCCGTCGGCAGCTATATATTACCCATACCAGTAGTTTGTCCATAATCTGGTCTCCGAGGACACTCTCTGAAACGATGCTCCATCGATCCGCATCTTAAACAGGCTCTTGTCTTCCTATTGCATTCACCCGAATGACGCCCGTTACAGTTCTTGTAGGTTGGAAAGTTTGGTCGTGTCTTAACATGTTTCACAAAACGAGGCTCGGTCTTCTGAGAACTAGAATCCTTCCTCTTCTTACACTTGCACCCTGCTTAAAGCTTTTCCCTAATTTCCTTAACCTTGGTCTCCAATACGTCTTCTACCACTTTCCTTACTATCTCGGCCAATGCCTCAGTACCAAGCTCCGAGTTACTGCTACCCGAAGTTGGCAGACTTTGCTTACCCTCAGAATCCATATCAACACTCTACATTACCGGCATACGTATCAAATAACTACCAAGGCCTCGATTCAATAATTTTAGTACTTATTCATATGTTTTATGCTGAGATAGTATTTTAAAGTTTCTATTTTCATAAAATCATAGCCTAGCTACAGTCTTAGTCTACTTATAAAAAATTCCTATAGTTCCAATATCACCCTAACTAAAGTATCATAATAGGGTTTCGGTACAGGCATATAGCTGATAATTTAGAAACATCAGAAAAATTCATAATGATACTTATAGACTTGGGTCGAAAATTCAGTGCGTCACCTTCGGTTATCAATTTCAGAAACCCAGAAAAACTTAAACCATTTTAATATTGAACCTTAAAACATGTACACCTTGTAAAATATCTTTGAAAATAACTTTCCAAAACCGTTTCCAAAATACCCTTCTTGGGACTAAGTTTAGCAAAATTTTTTGAAAAGCTTTTCGGACCCGATCCACAGCCTAGTTGTTGCAACCGGGCTCTGATACCACTAAATATAACACCCCAAACCCGGCCCAGATATTATGACTGAATCGGGCGTGTCATATTGTAGCGTTACTAGAAAAGTCATGTTTTATCTAAAGTCTTTCTTAGTGTTTAAAGAATATCTTCGTTATAGATTAAAGTGAATGGAAGCTGTGCACCAGGTAGAATGCCATAAAAGAGGAGGTGAGTCAATTAGACTGCTTAAGTACCCAGCTCTCCACGGATCCAATCCTAGACATGCACACAACCATTGCCACATTTTATTTGAGTGATTGTTCATGGAAAACAAATTCATTTAAAACCATTTGAAAAGGTTATTAATTTTGAAAACGTTTTCGTTGAGGAAGCTTTGCTTTGTTAACGCGATATTTTGAAATCAAGTAACCTTTTTAAAACGCGCCCTAGCGCTATTCAATTTCAAACAATCAAAACAATATCATATCTAAGCTAATAAAACATACTAAGAACAATTAAAAATAAATAAAGCGGCCTTGTTACAACTTAAAAACCCAAAACAATTAAAGTAAGTAAGTGCTGATCAAAACACATGAAGAAAAGTGAATTTGCAGAACATGTGGCCACTTCGAATCCCTCATGGCTCCAAGTATACTATGGTTGGGGATTTCCTGCATGGATGAAATTAAGGGGTGAGTTTGGAAAACACAGTGTGTAAAGTAAACCCAACTAGAGCTTAAATCGGTTCAAGCTTTACTAGGCCTAAGCCCTATCAGAAATTAGTGTGGCCCCTAAGCCCATTACAGTAACAGAACATATATTATGCATATATGCAGAAACCCAACCCATATCCATCCGTATACACCCCCGTACCAACCTTACACCATGTGGGGAGACAACTCGACCCACCCATCCGCTACATGCCAGGGAATTTGCAGCACGGCTTTCAGAACAGATATTGTGACAGAGTCACCAGATACAGATATTGGGGCAAAGCCACCAGAATAGATATTTGTGGCATAGCCACTAGAACGGGTTCTTCCTCCATAACAAAACCCAACCCCATGCAGTATGACATGTATGCAGAATATATATAATTAACAAGGCATGCTTGAAAAGGCGATCGAGTTATAAGCGTAAAACGATTATTTACCCTCGAGGCGTAATCGTAAACTTACCCCTTTAGGGTATTACGGTAATTCTATCGCATGCAGAGTATTTCATAATTTTATCGGTCTTTTTAGGGTTTCATGCTGATTCTGATTATTAACGTGTGTCTTGAAATACTTACGGACATTTTTACCGAAATGGGCCCATTAGCCCATTACCCAAATTCGGCCCATCGAAGGCCAAATTCATCGAGGTGCACGAAACTGCACACTTTGCAATATTACCGTTGAAGTTACCAAAATTATCAATACAAACAATCCCACGAGTGCTTGCACGCTCGCAAGTTCTCGAAATGCCAGCTTTTCGGCAAGTTCTCGAAATGCCAGCTTTTCGGCATTTCAGCTTTTTGGCTTTTGCCGATCTAGTCTACTAGTGGGTGTCGTTTACACACTTGTTTTATGACGATCGCTTGCCAAAGTCTACCATGTACCTGTCCTAAAATTGATTATTTAAAAAGTTAGATCCAAAACCATACGATTACTAATGATATCTTCCTTACCAAAATCAGCCAACACCCTTAATGGCCTTAGATTGCTTACCTTTGTCGCAAATAATGACTAAGTCTAGATCCAGTCGTTTCGATGTCCTCACTTCCCATTGCTCCTTGATCGACAACCTTTATTCCACCTTACTCATAATAGAACGATAAATAAACCCAATAAACCCTTTAGTCCAAAATGATAGCCTCCCTAAACGATTAGGGATTACTCGGTTTTTTTTCCAGAATCACAAGATACGAATGGAAAGAGGGTTACGAATACTTACCACGAGATCTATTCGATGAAGAATGTTTCCAATACTTTCCTACCCCTAACACGAGCAAAGGATGAGTTTTGGCTTTTCTTTGAATCACCAAATAATGGATAGAGAAGGGATTTCGGGCACTTACCAAAGGTTTACTTGCCAAAAACGTTCCCAAGTACCTTCCTATTCTCGATTTATTGTAGATCTAACCCAAAAACATGAATAGAGATAGATCTAGGTGATTCAACTTCTAGAACCTATTCTGAGGTATGCTTAATTCGGTTTAAGAAGAAAATAGAAGAATGGCTTACCAAAATAGAAGAGATTATCGGCAGATGAGAGGTTAAGGTTCGTCTTTAATATAAAAGAGATGAAAAGAAGTTTTATGAAGAAGAGGAAATAATCGATAATGGATGAGAGAATCCTTAGGAAAAGCATTTTGTTTCCGCCGAGCTAAAACAAGATGTAAATGTCTCTAGTAAACCAAAGTTATCGTTTAATAGCTATTTTGCTTCAATCTATCCCATCAAAAAAAATTGAAGATTTAGTTACGATTAGAAATACACTTTTCTATCTTTATCCATGGATCTTTTCCTCATACTTATTCAATTGGAAGTATTGATCCAATTGAAAAAAAAAATTTATGTTTCGTAATTTCATAATCCAATTTTTCAATTTTTAGTTAGAATATAATTTTTAAATTATATTTATATATAATTTAATTGGCCCTTGGATCCAAATCACGAGAATGTATATTCTTCCTCAAATCTTTCGTTGAGAGGTAAAGGATTAAATCCTTTTAAGAAATAAAGTTTTTGCTCGGAATATGAATCAAACCGAGGGACCCCTTAACTCTTAGGGGGATTAATAGAACGAATCACACTTTTACCACTAAACTATACCCGCTACAATGCGATTATTGTATTTATTGTATATTTATTGTATATAAAGGGACCCTTTGTCAAACAGGGGCCAACAACAATGACAGAACGTCCCGAATAATCGACTCGTTTGCCAAGCAAAGTCTCACGAAATCTTCCCTCTTTGCCTTCAATTACATCTGAAAACGACTTGTAAACCTTATTATGACTGGTTACGTAGGGACTGTTTCGTTTTTGTAGGTTGGTCCGGCCTATTGCTCTTTCCTTGTGCCTATTTATTTATTGTAATGAAAGTGAAATAATCGATAATGGATGAGAGAGTTGAGGGTTTTCGACTCTTGAAATATTGGAATAAAGAAGGTAAAAGATTCGGCCAAGAGGAACAATCGGCTTCCAAGGAAATTTAGGTTTCGGCTGTTAAGGGTAATAGGCTATCTTTAATCGAGAGAAAAGATGAGTAAAAAGAGAAGAGAAGCGTAGAAGAAGATAGGTTCGGTTCATGATGAAGAAGAGATGAACAAGAAGGAAACAACTCATAAAAGGCTAAAATTAAAAGAACAATTTTGGCACAATTCCTTTCTGACTCTTAAATTCCATGTTTTGCTCCTTAATTTCAGCCACCACCAATTTAAATCCAATCCAAATCCCTTACACCATCAGCAGCAGTCCATCGCTTAACAAACTCAAGCCACTGCTAGGAGAGTTTCGGTCAAACTCTAACTCTCCCCCACGTGAGCAGCAAAATTGGTCCTTCGCGCGCACAGCAGCTTGAACTCCAAACCTCCTTCTGTCCCTGCGCTCCACATCCTGCTGCTGGCCACTGCATCAAGCTTTCCTTTACACCATAATAGGGTCACAATTAATCTTAATCTATTCCTACTGAAGCTCCGATCTGCTTAAAAATAAAGGAGAATTTCGCCTTCCACGCCACTCGAACCTGCGACCTCTAGAATACCCAGCTACACTGCTTACCGTTGTGACACAACCTCTCTTTTGTTATAATACGATTGCATTTACTTATAAGCCTTATTCGCTTCAGTCATGGGCTACTTAAAAAAATAAAACAAGTTTCGCTGTCCACTGCATTCGAACTCGCGATCACTGGGTCCCCTTAGCCCTCTGCTGCCACTGCGCCAAGGGCGCTCCTTGTGCTGGATTATGCTAGCAATTCCTCTTAACCCTTATTTTAACCGCAACCTGAATACTAAAAAAACAAACATTTGCACGCCCCGTGCCTTGAACCCAGGCACCTCCCACGCCCTCCTAGCGTGCTTAGCCACTGGGCCAGGTGCTCATTTGTGCTAAAACTCAGCCCAAATTATTAAAAAGGCCTACTACCCAGATTCCCTAAGGTAGCATAAAATTTAAATTTTTCCCACACTATAAATCCATCGTAATTCACTTAGATCCTACACTAAATAATAATAATAAAAATTAAATCATCCTATTTATTTGGGCCGTCCCTTACCCGAACCCAAACTCAAGGCCCAATACTTCTAAGCCCAAAAATTGAGGCGTTACAATAACAACTTTCAATCGAGTATCAAAATGGCACCTTATTAGGCTTTATACGGTCGTAAATATCGTACACCATTGTACTGGACTGAGCTCAATGAAAATAAGATACACGGGGTCGATTTGATCAGAAAATCTAAACAGAAATTGAAAGTGATCCGTGAAAGTCTGAAAGTAGCATCAGATCGTCAGAAATCATATGCGGACTTGAAACGTAAAGATATAGAGTTTCAGATCGGGGATAGAGTGTTTTTGAAAGTCTAACCGTGGAAGAAAATACTCAGATTTGGTCGTAAATGCAAATTAAGTTTGAGATTTATTGGGCCTTATGAGATTATCGAACGAATTGGGCCAGTTGAGTACAGATTGTTGTTGCCACCTGAGTTAAAAAAGATTCATAATGTATTTCATGTTTTGATGCTTCGGTGATATAGATCCGACCCCTCACATGTGATTAGTCCAACAAAGATTGAGATTCAGTCAATTTGACTTACAAGGAAGAATCAATTCATATTCTGGCTCGCGGGATTAATGAATTACGAAATAAGAAAATTTCGTTAGTGAAAGTGCTATGGCATAGCATGGGGTCGAGGAAGCAACTTTGGAGTTAGAGGATTCAATGAAAGAACATTATCCCAACCTAACCACCAGTAAGATTTTTGGGGACGAAAATCCCTAAGGGGGAGGGTTATAACAGTCTGATTTAGACCCTAATCGGAATAGTGGTTTCAAGACCACAAATTCGAGTTAGAAAAATATTTTTAAAATTTATTTTGGTATTTATAATGTGTGAATTTGTGTGTGCTAAATTTTCGTTTTAAAATTTTATCGTTTGGATGCCCGATTTAAAGAAAGAGCTTAATCGCGTAAAATGAAAAATTGGTGGTTAATTGTGAAAGGGCCAAATAATTGTTGCTCTTTTAATATGGAGGTTTTATGTTGCAAATTGACCATAAGGATTAGTCATGGACGGTAATGACCATGATTTATAATTGTTTCATATTTTATTATAAAGGTTAATTTGGTAAAATGTATAATAACATATAATAAATAAAACAAAGCATTAAAATTATATGCATGTTCATCATATTTGACCAAAACTAAAAGAAAAAGAAAGCTTTGGTTGTGTTTTAAGTTCCGCAACTTGAAGTTAAAATTAAGGTATGGATTTTATTTTGATTTTTGATAATTTCTACTTTTTTGAGATCGTTGCTTCGAATATTATCCGACCCATACTAGAATTTCTAATTTTGATGAATGTTTTGAGTTATGAAATTGATGAATATTTGTGTTTTGTGATGTTTGATGATGAAATATTAAATATATGTTTTAGATTAACATGTTTTGTATTGAAGTTTTTGATGATTTTGAGTAATTGGGACTAAATTGTTGAAATAATAAATTGAGCGACTAAAATGTGAAATAAGTGAAATATATTGACTAGTATGAGTATAAGGAACATTCTTCCTATGCACGTTACATGGAGATTTTTTGTATTTTGTGTTTTATGCAATAAGGACTAAATTGTGAAAAATGTGAAATATCAGGGGTAAAAGTGTAATTTTCCCATTTGAGTGTTTTTGGATGAATTTGGTTGAATATTTGATTTAATAAGTTATATTAATTTAGATCAAGAAAAGAGAAAATCGGGATTTAGATCGGGGGAAAAGTAGGGTTGTCGACTAGCTGATCCGTACCGGTTTTTCATCATCCGAGGTAAGTTTTTAAGCAATTAAACATCTTCTATTTTGAATGTAAAATGGTTTAATATGATGATTCAGAATTTATAGATTTATAGTAGAGTTAGCCGAATATGATTAAGCATGGAAATGATGTATTGGAGCTTAATTCAATAGAGGTATAACATTTAAAAGTCCGTATGAACTATATGGCATATTTGGAATTTTCGATATATGAATTGTTTATGAGACAACTTTATAATAGTGATACTCGGGCTTTGAGCCTAGCAAGCCTTATGCTGGTGAATTAAATTGGGCTTTATGCCTAGCAGGCTTATTGCAGATGTATAAAATCAAACTTTGAGTTTAGCAGGCCTTGTGCCAGTATGAAATATAGGCTTATGCCTAGCAGGCTTTATGCCGGTGATTTATTATAAGTTTATGCCTTCATGTTGATGTGGTATTTGAGTAAGTAAATCGAGCTAAATGGCCAAGTATGAACTAACTTGTTACCTACGTGAGATAACGTAAGTAAATACTTTGAATATTTGTGTTAAATCATGTATGATAGAAATGAAAAATACATGTGACATTAGTAGATGTATTCGGCCTTGTGACTAAATAATTTGAACATCAATGAAATGATTCTTCACTATGTGTATATATGTGACTATGTATATTCAGCCATATAGGTAATGTACATATGTGATGTTAGATATGATCTTGTGTATTCGGCCAAATAAGTGATGTATGAATATGAAGTTAAACCTTGTTTTGTGAGCTTATATAAATGAGTGGAAGTATATTTGAATGTGTAATGATATTTGGCTTTGAAAGTTGAATGAAAATTTGTAAAATTTAACCTTATAGGTATTCGGCCAAAGTGATAGTTATGTTAAACATGTGTGGTTATGGAATGTATAAGTTGAGACTAAATATGGCATTGATATAGTAAATTGCTTTAGTTTAAATTTAAGGAATTGGCAATATTATTGAGTTGTTATTTGCTTATGACTTACTAAGCTAAGCTAGCTTACTCTGTGTGTAATATCCCGAATTAGGGTCTAATCGGAATAGTGGTTTCGTGACCACAAATCCGATATAGAAATAATTATTTTATAATTATTTTGAGGTTTATGATATGATTGCATGATTGTGTGAAAATTTTGTGAAGAAATTCTATGCATAAAATGCTTAATTTGAAGTTAGGGACTAAATCGAATAAGTTGCAAAACTTGCATTCTAGAAGTTTTTAGTATGAAATTGCTTTGAAATATTAATTAGGAGGTCTTAAATAGAAATTTGACCAATTTCTAAAATTTTGGACAAAAATGGGCTTGTACATGAAAATTTTCAAAGAAAGGTATTAAGGGCATTTTGGTCATTTGGATATTTAATGAAATAAAATGGGAAAAATAACACAAAATAGTCATCTTCCTCATTTAGTTGCTGTCGAAATTCACTCTCACCATAGCTAGGGTTTCTTCAACTTTCAAGCTTCATAGTAAGTGATTCTAAGCCCCGTTTTTAATGATTTTTACGTTTTTGAGATCCCGGTAACTCGATAAAGCTTATGTTAGCAATAATTTAACCTAGGGTTTATATTTGGAAAAATACCCATAGGTGAAATTTGTGTATTTTGATGTTTTATGATAGAATATGAGGTTTTAAGTTATGTTAGACAACTTGTACTACTCGATTTTAAGCAAAAACGAGTAAAAGGGCTTAATCGGTAAAAATATCTAATAGTCACAAGAACATGTTAGAGTGAGAATTTGATGTTGCCATACAAGAGAAAAGTGATCAGAATGTTATAAAACATAAGAATAAGGAATAAAATTTAATCCCGAGCCTAGGGGCAAAAGTGTAAATATGCAAAAGTTTAGGGGTAAAATTGTAATTTTGCCAAAATTTGAATTAAGGATTAATTTGATAATATGAGTATTAAATAAGCTAATAGTGTTATTTTAGATCAAGAAAGACGTGGAATCGACCCCAATCGAGGAAAAGAAAAGATTGTGGACTAAATTGCAAAATCTTTGTATTTTGGTACCAAGGTAAGTTCATGTGTAAATAATGTAGCATAATTGTTATTTTTAAGTCATTGATGTCAATTATGTGATATGCTGATTTTTATCATGAAATATATGCTTTGTGGTTATTTTCAAACAAAATGCAAATCATGTGTGCTACTTGCTAAATATAATTATTACAGAGTATTGATTTCGCATTCTACGGAAGACGACAATGATATGTATTCGAGGAAAATCCCGTTTGAACCTTAGGAATAGATTAGGATACAAGTGACATGTCACTAGGATGGTTAAGCATCCGAACTCGTTGAGTTGAGTCCGAGTTCACTTATGGATGCGAATGTCCGAACTCGTTGAGTTGAGTCCGAGTTCGTGAGATGTAACTATGCATCCGAGCTCGTTGAGTTGAGTCCGAGTTCACTTATGGATCACGAACGCCCGAGCTCGTTGAGTTGAGTCCGAGTTCGCTTATGGGCGGGTTACATGATTGCTTGATTGCATATGTGGCACTTATGTGCAAGTTATCCATGTATCCGAATTATATTCCGATGTGTTCAACGGGTAAAGTTCTACTCAAATGGAGGAAAACTCGAGATGTAAAGAGACGTATTGGTAAGTGATGTGAAATGGATATTTTTGACAGGTATGTATTTAACCCTCGGGTTGAGTATTGATACAACCATGATAAGGTATTGAGACGATGAAAAATGATTAGAAATGTGATATGTGTTTTGGTGATATATGCTAATGCTGATTGGTTTGATTGTTTGTTATGTTACTTATTATTTGCATATGAACTTACTAAGCATTTATGCTTACTCCCTCCTTCTTACTCATTGTAGTTTTGGAAAAGCCAGCTCAGGAGTCGAGATAGGTCGAAGGCTCAGTCACACTATCCGGAAGTCTTTTTGGTAAATGGCTTGTAAATTTAAGTATGGCATGTATAGCAATATACTTATTTTGTGTAAATGATCTTATGATATGGTGATGGAATGGTTGAGAAAATGTTTGATAATGATAAGTTATGGAAATGGTTAGTTTAGATTATGTTTGATGTTATGGAAAGTTATTAAGATACTTAGTGCATGAAAACTCATAAAAAGGGATGAAATTTGCCATAAACAAAACATTGCAGCAACACTGATGTGAGTTTGAAAATTTACTAAAAATCATAGAAATCGAATTAGGTGATGGATTAAATATGAAATTGAAGCTTAATATGTCTAGTTTCACATAGAACAAATGAAACAGGTAAATGAATTATATATTAGAAGATATTTGAATTTTAGTGAAACAGGGCAGAGCGATTTCTGGATCCCCTGTTCCAACTTTAAAAATTCACCATAAATTGTACTGATATAATTAGGTAGTGTATTTTATAATCTCAGAATCCTTATTGAGTCTTGTTTCAGGAGAAACAAACCTCATAATCATATGAATTTTTTACAGAGAGAAATGTGGTTCGTAGTAAACAGAGGTCAGTCCAGTCAAGTCCTGTAACAGGGGTAACTTTAACTAATAAACTGTACTAATTGGCCCAACCAAAAATTCTAGAAAAAAATTAGTAGATGGGTATATGAGTCTAGATTCAGGGAAAATTTACGGATCTTGATTTCGAGTTTCGTAACTCGAGATATGATTTTTATTGTGACTGTGATGCAAGTAGCTTGAAAGCTGTGAATGTAGAAATAAATAATTCAAAGTTCTAAAAATGTTAAATTAAGTTTAGTAACACCTCATACTCAACTCCGGCGACGGTCTCGGGCGTGGGGGCGTTACACTGTGTGTTTTCGCTTACTCTATTTTATAGATTTTGGATTCAAGTTACGAGCTCGGGGATCGGTAATAAAGTTCATCACACTATCTATAGCTTCGGTATTTAAATATTTGAACTCGAACTATGGCATGTATAGGCTGGAGTATGTGTTGAGTAAGGTTGAATTTTTTTAGGAAATGTATGTTTATTAGCCATGAGAAAATGGCTTGCTTATTATGCTAAAATTTAGTCTTATATGATCTTAGTTAAAATGTTTAATGAGTTTGGTTTTGGTATTTTGGAGATGGGAATTATGGATGTATGTGTGGTTTTAAGTAACATGATTCGACTATGAAAGATAATAAGTATAATATGTATTTAGTATAATAGATGTCAATGATGGAAATATGAAATGTGATATAATTAAAGTGATGGATGGTAGTATATTAGCTTGATAAGTTCAGTTGTTAAATGGGTAAGTAATGAATGTGTTTCATGATTGTTTTGGTTGATTGTTTTAGTTTGTATTCAAATGTTAAGTATGGCCTTTAACTTTAGGGTAGATTGTGTACTATATATATATATATATGAAATATTAGTATATTCGACCATGTTATAGTGTACTTAAATTGAATATGTAATTGCATATTAAATTATGCAATATGATTTCATTTGGTTTATTTATGAGCTTGTGCTAATGTTGATAATTGATTTGTTGGATATACAATTAACGAAATGGAAATTGGCATACATTTCAGGTATGAAGTGATGTGTTATTATGGAATATGATTTAATTATGAAAATGGCATTAACGTGATTGATATAGAGAAACGAACTTTGAGAGTTTTAAATATGTGAACATGGTTTTATATATATATATATATTCAAGTTTGGTTCGAATTTGATAATTATGGAACGTGTTCATTTAAGTTTTGATATTTGTTCGAATTGAATTAGTTGAAATTTTGAATGTGCTTATTTATGATATCTGTTCAGCAAAGTATGATCATTTCTGCATTAGAATTATGATTAATGTATTCGAAATTGTAATAAGTAAATTTCAGAAATTTGAGTTTGATAAGTTTTTAAAATTTTTATATTCTTGGTTGTATGAAATGTGAGAATTTAATTTGTAGTATGTGTGGTAATGCCTCGTAAACCCAATTCGGCGATGGAAATGGGTTAGGGGTGTTACATTTTGAATCTGTAAGTAAATATTCTTATTTGAGGGAAATGATTATAGTTTTGAATGACTTAATGAGAAACTTTTGTGTGTATTATGAACAATAAATACGTGAATGATTTTATCAGAAGATTATTATATGTTAGCTAGATTAGAAGTTAAATTGATACTTACTAAGTAAATTCGTGAAACCTAAAAACATGTTATCAAATTATAAGTTAAAAAGGGTTTCAGCATGAATTGATTTCTGAATCAGAACTTCAGATGTGGAGTTGATGATTGTTTGTTGCATTGGGATAAAGTGTGTTTATCAAAAAGCTCTGAGATTGTATACCCATTGTTGTAAGAGACTCACAGTGTCAGTTGGACTGTTCATACAGAAGTAACAAGGTGCTTGATAATATGAGAAAGTGGTATTGATAAATAAGTATAAGACATAATATTTATGACCTTGCGTTTAAATGTTTGAGCTATCAAAAGGTTAAAGTTTATTATTGAGTGTCCTCAAGACTACTTCAGCATGCCTTGATATATGATTAATGGTGAAATAGAGTGTTGATCAATTCTGTATCATGATTATCTTTATCTTTGAAAAAGATAGATGTTATTTGAATTATCAATGACTGTCTGAATAAGTCTTTCCGTACGCATGGATTTCTTTTTTGACTAATCAGTTGAATTATCCGTACAGAGACTGTCAGTTTGCATTTATTAATTCTGGGACAAAATTCGGTAAGCTATGAGTACGAGGTTGTTCTGAAAATTTTCAAAATATTTATTTGTCACTGTGATTTAGAGTTTGAAAGTAATTAAGAAATACTATTATTGTTTGATAAGCTACCATGTGAAAAAAAATGATGGAAAATGAAATGACATGGTATAAAGTATCGTAAGGTTGCAATGATTGAACTCTGTTGTTTCGAGATTGAGTTTTATGAGGTAATGATCCGTGGGATTAATGTTATCAGAGAAATAAAGCAGGAATGAAGGTATTTCAATACGATTAAAAGCGATCGATTTGATATAATGTATAGCAAAAAACATATCAGAATCTTAATTGTGTGATTAAAAACATATGAAGTCTGAAGTTGTATGTGAACTTGAAATGTACTATGAGGTAGCAAATCCTTAATCTACTTTCCAAAAGATTTTTTTCGGGATGAAAATCCCTAAGGGGGGAGAGTTGTAACAGCCCGGTTTAGACCCTAGTTGTAATATCCCGAATTAGGGCCTAATCGGAATAGTGGTTTCGTGACTACAAATTCGAGATAAAAATAATTATTTCATAATTATTTTGAGGTTTATGATATGATTGCATGATTGTGTGAAAATTTTGTGAAGAAATTCTATGCATAACGAGTTTAATTTAAAGTTAGGGACTAAATTGAATAAGTTACAAAACTTGCATTTTAGAAGTTTTTAGTATGAAATTGCTTTGAAATATTAATTAGGAGATCTTAAATAGAAATTTTACCAATTTTAAGTTCATGGGCAAAATTAGGACATGGAAGGAATTTTTGAAAGTTTAGTAAGGAGGGGCATTTTGGTCATTTGGATATTAAATGAAATAAAATGGGAAAAATAACACAAAATGGTCATCTTCTTCATTTAGTTGCTGCCAAATTTTGATCTCACCATAGCTAGGGTTTCTTCAACTTTCAAGCTTCATAGTAAGTGATTTTAAGCCCCGTTTTTAATGATTTTTACGTTTTTGAGATCCCGGTAACTCGATAAAGCTTATGCTAGCAATAACTTAACCTAGGGTTTATATTTGGAAAAATACCCATAGGTGAAATTTGTGTATTTTGATGTTTTATGATAGAATATGAGGTTTTAAGTTATGTTAGACAACTTGTACTACTCGATTTTAAGCAAAAACGAGTAAAAGGGCTTAATCGGTAAAAATATCTAATAGTCACAAGAACATGTTAGAGTGAGAATTTGATGTTGCCATACAAGTGAAAAGTGATCAGAATGTTATAAAACATAAGAATAAGGAATAAAATTTAATCCCGAGCCTAGGGGCAAAAGTGTAAATATGCAAAAGTTTAGGGGTAAAATTGTAATTTTGCCAAAATTTGAATTAAGGATTAATTTGATAATATGAGTATTAAATAAGCTAATAGTGTTATTTTAGATCAAGAAAGACGTGGAATCGACCCCAATCGAGGAAAAGAAAAGATTGTGGACTAAATTGCAAAATCTTTGTATTTTGGTACCAAGGTAAGTTCATGTGTAAATAATGTAGCATAATTGTTATTTTTAAGTCATTGATGTCAATTATGTGATATGCTGATTTTTATCATGAAATATATGCTTTGTGGTTATTTTCAAACAAAATGCAAATCATGTGTGCTACTTGCTAAATATAATTATTACCGAGTATTGATTTCGGCATTCTACGGAAGACGACAATGATATGTATTCGAGGAAAATCCCGTTTGAACCTTAGGAATAGATTAGGATACAAGTGACATGTCACTAGGATGGTTAAGCATCCGAACTCGTTGAGTTGAGTCCGGGTTCACTTATGGATGCGAATGTCCGAACTCGTTGAGTTGAGTCCGAGTTCGTGAGATGTAACTATGCATCCGAGCTCGTTGAGTTGAGTCCGAGTTCACTTATGGATGCGAACGCCCGAGCTCGTTGAGTTGAGTCCGAGTTAAACATGGGCGGGTTACATGATTGCTTGATTGCATATGTGGCACTTATGTGCAAGTTATCCATGTATCCGAATTATATTCGATGTGTTCAACGGGTAAAGTTCTACTCAAATGGAGGAAAACTCGAGATGTAAAGAGACGTATTGGTAAGTGATGTGAAATGGATATTTTTGACAGGTATGTATTTAACCCTCGGGTTGAGTATTGATACAACCATGATAAGGTATTGAGACGATGAAAAATGATTAGAAATGTGATATGTGTTTTGGTGATATATGCTAATGCTGATTGGTTTGATTGTTTGTTATGTTACTTATTATTTGCATATGAACTTACTAAGCATTTATGCTTACTCCCTCCTTCTTACTCATTGTAGTTTTGGAAAAGCCAGCTCGAGAGTCGAGATAGGTCGAAGGCTCATCCACACTATCCTAAGTCTTTTTGGTAAATGGCTTGTAAATTTAAGTATGGCATGTATAGCAATATACTTATTTTGTGTAAATGATCTTATGATATGGTGATGGAATGGTTGAGAAAATGTTTGATAATGATAAGTTATGGAAATGGTTAGTTTAGATTATGTTTGATGTTATGGAAAGTTATTAAGATACTTAGTGCATGAAAACTCATAAAAAGGGATGAAATTTGCCATAAACAAAACATTGCAGCAACACTGATGTGAGTTTGAAAATTTACTAAAAATCATAGAAATCGAATTAGGTGATGGATTAAATATGAAATTGAAGCTTAATATGTCTAGTTTCACATAGAACAAATGAAACAGGTAAATGAATTATATATTAGAAGATATTTGAATTTTAGTGAAACAGGGCAGAGCGATTTCTGGATCCCCTGTTCCAACTTTAAAAATTCACCATAAATTGTACTGATATAATTAGGTAGTATATTTTATAATCTCAGAATCCTTATTGAGTCTTGTTTCAGGAGAAACAAACCTCATAATCATATGAATTTTTTACAGAGAGAAATGTGGTTCGTAGTAAACAGAGGTCAGTCCAGTCAAGTCCTGTAACAGGGGTAACTTTAACTAATAAACTGTACTAATTGGCCCAACCAAAAATTCTAGAAAAAAATTGGTAGATGGGTATATGAGTCTAGATTCAGGGAAAATTTACGGATCTTGATTTCGAGTTTCGTAACTCGAGATATGATTTTTATTGTGACTGTGACGCAAGTAGCTTGAAAGCTGTGAATGTAGAAATAAATAATTCAAAGTTCTAAAAATGTTAAATTAAGTTTAGTAACACCTCATACTCAACTCCGGCGACGGTCTCGGGCGTGGGGGCGTTACACTGTGTGTTTTCGCTTACTCTATTTTATAGATTTTGGATTCAAGTTACGAGCTCGGGGATCGGTAATAAAGTTCATCACACTATCTATAGCTTCGGTATTTAAATATTTGAACTCGAACTATGGCATGTATAGGCTGGAGTATGTGTTGAGTAAGGTTGAATTTTTTTAGGAAATGTATGTTTATTAGCCATGCAAAAATGGCTTGCTTATTATGCTAAAATTTAGTCTTATATGATCTTAGTTAAAATGTTTAATGAGTTTGGTTTTGGTATTTTGGAGATGGGAATTATGGATGTATGTGTGGTTTTAAGTAACATGATTCGACTATGAAAGATAATAAGTATAATATGTATTTAGTATAATAGATGTCAATGATGGAAATATGAAATGTGATATAATTAAAGTGATGGATGGTAGTATATTAGCTTGATAAGTTCAGTTGTTAAATGGGTAAGTAATGAATGTGTTTCATGATTGTTTTGGTTGATTGTTTTAGTTTGTATTCAAATGTTAAGTATGGCCTTTAACTTTAGGGTAGATTGTGTACTATATATATATATATGAAATATTAGTATATTCGACCATGTTATAGTGTACTTAAATTGAATATGTAATTGCATATTAAATTATGCAATATGATTTCATTTGGTTTATTTATGAGCTTGTGCTAATGTTGATAATTGATTTGTTGGATATACAATTAACGAAATGGAAATTGGCATACATTTCAGGTATGAAGTGATGTGTTATTATGGAATATGATTTAATTATGAAAATGGCATTAACGTGATTGATATAGAGAAACGAACTTTGAGAGTTTTAAATATGTGAACATGGTTTTATATATATATATATTCAAGTTTGGTTCGAATTTGATAATTATGGAACGTGTTCATTTAAGTTTTGATATTTGTTCGAATTGAATTAGTTGAAATTTTGAATGTGCTTATTTATGATATCTGTTCAGCAAAGTATGATCATTTCTGCATTAGAATTATGATTAATGTATTCGAAATTGTAATAAGTAAATTTCAGAAATTTGAGTTTGATAAGTTTTTAAAATTTTTATATTCTTGGTTGTATGAAATGTGAGAATTTAATTTGTAGTATGTGTGGTAATGCCTCGTAAACCCAATTCGGCGATGGAAATGGGTTAGGGGTGTTACATTTTGAATCTGTAAGTAAATATTCTTATTTGAGGGAAATGATTATAGTTTTGAATGACTTAATGAGAAACTTTTGTGTGTATTATGAACAATAAATACGTGAATGATTTTATCAGAAGATTATTATATGTTAGCTAGATTAGAAGTTAAATTGATACTTACTAAGTAAATTCGTGAAACCTAAAAACATGTTATCAAATTATAAGTTAAAAAGGGTTTCAGCATGAATTGATTTACGAATCGAAACTTGGATGTGGAGTTGATGATTGTTTGTTGCATTGGGATAAAGTGTGTTTATCAAAAAGCTCTGAGATTGTATACCCATTGTTGTAAGAGACTCACAGTGTCAGTTGGACTGTTCATACAGAAGTAACAAGGTGCTTGATAATATGAGAAAGTGGTATTGATAAATAAGTATAAGACATAATATTTATGACCTTGCGTTTAAATGTTTGAGCTATCAAAAGGTTAAAGTTTATTATTGAGTGTCCTCAAGACTACTTCAGCATGCCTTGATATATGATTAATGGTGAAATAGAGTGTTGATCAATTCTGTATCATGATTATCTTTATCTTTGAAAAAGATAGATGTTATTTGAATTATCAATGACTGTCTGAATAAGTCTTTCCGTACGCATGGATTTCTTTTTTGACTAATCAGTTGAATTATCCGTCATGCAGACTCGCCGGTTGCATTTATTAATTCTGGGACAAAATTCGGTAAGCTATGAGTACGAGGTTGTTCTGAAAATTTTCAAAATATTTATTTGTCACTGTGATTTAGAGTTTGAAAGTAATTAAGAAATACTATTATTGTTTGATAAGCTACCATGTGAAAAAAAATGATGGAAAATGAAATGACATGGTATAAAGTATCGTAAGGTTGCAATGATTGAACTCTGTTGTTTTGAGATTGAGTTTTATGAGGTAATGATCCGTGGGATTAATGTTATCAGAGAAATAAAGCAGGAATGAAGGTATTTCAATACAGTTAAAAGCAGATTCAGTTTGATATAATGTATAGCAAAAAACATATCAGAATCTTAATTGTGTGATTAAAAACATATGAAGTCTGAAGTTGTATGTGAACTTGAAATGTACTATGAGGTAGCAAATCCTTAATCTACTTTCCAGTAAGATTTTCGGGGATGAAAATCCCTAAGGGGGGAGAGTTGTAACAGCCCGGTTTAGACCCTAGTTGTAATATCCCGAATTAGGGCCTAATCGGAATAGTGGTTTCGTGACTACAAATTCGAGATAAAAATAATTATTTCATAATTATTTTGAGGTTTATGATATGATTGCATGATTGTGTGAAAATTTTGTGAAGAAATTCTATGCATAACGAGTTTAATTTAAAGTTAGGGACTAAATTGAATAAGTTACAAAACTTGCATTCTAGAAGTTTTTAGTATGAAATTGCTTTGAAATATTAATTAGGAGATCTTAAATAGAAATTTTACCAATTTTAAGTTCATGGGCAAAATTAGGACATGGAAGGAATTTTTGAAAGTTTAGTAAGGAGGGGCATTTTGGTCATTTGGATATTAAATGAAATAAAATGGGAAAAATAACACAAAATGGTCATCTTCTTCATTTAGTTGCTGCCAAATTTTGATCTCACCATAGCTAGGGTTTCTTCAACTTTCAAGCTTCATAGTAAGTGATTTTAAGCCCCGTTTTTAATGATTTTTACGTTTTTGAGATCCCGGTAACTCGATAAAGCTTATGCTAGCAATAACTTAACCTAGGGTTTATATTTGGAAAAATACCCATAGGTAAAATTTGTGTATTTTGATGTTTTATGATAGAATATGAGGTTTTAAATTATGTTAGACAACTTGTACTACTCGATTTTAAGCAAAAACGAGTAAAAGGGCTTAATCGGTAAAAATACCTAATAGTCACAAGTACATGTTAGAGTGAGAATTTGATGTTGCCATAGAAGGGAAAAGTGATCAGCATGTTATAAAACATAAGAATAAGGAATAAAGTTTAATCCCGAGCCTAGGGGCAAAAGTGTAAATATGCAAAAGTTTAGGGGTAAAATTGTAATTTTGCCAAAATTTGAATTAAGGATTAATTTGATAATGTGAGTATTAAATAAGCTAAATGTGTTATTTTAGATCAAGAAAGACGTGGAATCGACCCCAATCGAGGAAAAGAAAAGATTGTGGACTAAATTGCAAAATCTTTGTATTTTGGTACCAAGGTAAGTTCATGTGTAAATAATGTAGCATAATTGTTATTTTTAAGTTATTGATGTCAATTATATGATATGCTGATTTTTATCATGAAATATATGCTTTGTGGTTATTTTCGAATAAAATGTAAACTATGCGAGTTACTTGTTAATTATAAATTGTTACCGAGTATTGGTTTCGGCATTCTACGGAAGACGGCAAGGATATGTGTTCGAGGAAAATCCCGTTTGAACCTTAGGAATAGATTAGGATACAAGTGACATGTCACTAGGATGGTTGGGCATCCGAACTCGTTGAGTTTAGTCCGAGTTCACTTATGGATGCGAACGCCCGAGCTCGTTGAGTTGAGTCCGAGTTCGCTTATGGGCGGGTTACATGATTGCTTAATTGCATATGTGGCACTTATGTGCAAATTATCCATGTATCCGAATTATATTCCGATGTGTCCAACGGGTAAAGTTCTACTCAAATGGAGGAATACTCGAGATGAAAAGAGACGTATTGGTAAGTGTTGTGAAATGGATACTTTGGACAGGTATGTATTTAACCCTCGGGTTGAGTATTGATACAACAACGATAAGGTAATAAGATGATGAAAAATGATTAGAAATGTGATATATGTTTTGGTGATACATGCTAATGTTGATTGGTATGATTGTTTGTTATGTTACTTATTATTTGCATATGAACTTACTAAGCATTTATGCTTACTCCCTCCTTCTTACTCATTGTAGTTTTGGACAATCCAGCTCAGGAGTCGGGATAGGTCGAAGGCTCGGTCACACTATCTGGAAGACTTTTTGGTAAATGGCTTGTAAAATTTAAGTATGGCATGTATAGCAATATACCTATTTTGTGTAAATGATCTTATGATACGATGAAGGATTGGTTGAGAAAATGCTTGATAATGATAAGTTATGGAAATGGTTAGTTTAGATTATGTTTAATGTTATGGAAGGTTAATAGGTTATCTAGTTCATGAAAACTCATAAAAAGGATGAAATTTCCCATAAACAGAACATTGCAGCAACACTGATGTGAGTTTGAAAATTTACTAAAAATCATAGAAATATAATTTGGTTATGGATTAAATATGAAATTGAAGCTTAATATGTCTAGTTTCACATAAAACAAACTAAACAGGTAAAGGAATTATATGTTAGAAGATATTTGAATTTTAGCAAAATAGGGCCAGAGTGATTTCTGGATCCCCTATTCCAAATTTAGAAATTCACCATAAATTGTACAGATATAATTAGGTGTTGTACTTTATACTCTCAGAATCCTTATTGAGTCTAGTTTCAGAAGAAACAAATCTCATAGTCATATAAATTTTGTACAGAGAGAAATGTGGTTCGTAGTAAACAGAGGGCAGTCCAGTCAAGTCCTGAAATAGGGGTAACTTTAACTAATAAACTTTACTAATTGGCCCAACCAAAAATTCTAGAAAAAAATTAGTAAATAGGTATATGAGTCTAGATTCATGAGAAATTTATGGATCTTTATTTCAAGTTTCGTAACTCGAGATACAATTTTTCTTGTAACTGTGACGCAAGTAGCTGGAAAGCTGTGAATGTAGAAACAAATGATCCAAAGTTCTTAAAATGTTAAATTAAGTTTAGTAACCCCTCATACTCGACTCTGGCGACGGTCTCGGGCGTGGGGGCGTTACATTTAGTTGTATCAGAGCAGGTTTAGTCGGTTCTCAGACTACGTGTTGTATGTACGAATTTTTCTATACATGCCATATGTATAAGTCGTGATAGTGTGACGACTTCTGACCTTTTTAAATGATTTTTTTTATAGTAAATGGATCCCGATCCAGTTGTGGCAGATGAAGTAGAGAGTAATGCGCTAGCTCAGGCTGAAGGAGCAGCGCGACCGAAAAATCGCCTCCTGCATTGGTCGGGAGGAGGAGAAAGGGATCGGGAAGCCTTTCTCCAAATGATGAGTGCATGGTACACTGAGTTCGTTCGTACGAACCCAAATGTATAACCTCCCCCACCTCCCCCAATTCCTCAACCTATATCCCCGATGCCTCAAGGTATGGATCTGATGAAATTTCATAGAACTCCAGTTGACAGAATCCGCAAGCAAGGGGCCAAGAATTTAAGGCAAATATTGATGATGATGCCGAGAAAGCGAGTTCGGCTTGAAAATTCTATCCGGGTATTTGATGAATTATCTTGTACACACGAAGAATGTTTGAAATGCGCTATATCTTTGTTGAGGATTCAACCTATAATTGGTGGAAGATTTTGATTTCGATGGTACCGAAAGAGAGTAACTGGGAATTCTTTCAAGAAGAGTTTGGAAGAAATATATTAGTGAAAGATTTATTGATCGAAAGCGTAAAGAATTTCTTGAGTGAAGCAAGGTAATATGATAGTTCTGAGAATATGAAAGAGAGTTTGTTCGATTAAGTAAGTATGCCAGAGAGTATGTTCCTACAGAGGCCAAGATGTGCCGACGATTTGAAGACGGGCTTAACGAAGACATCGAGGTATTTGTTGGAATTCTTGAATTAAAAGAAATGGTAGTATTGGTTGATCGAGCTTGCAAGGCCGAAGAACTACTTAAAGAGAAGAAAAAGGTAGAGGCTGAGACTAGAAATTGGAAGAAAAGACCGACGAGCAGTTCATTTTCACAAGAACCTGGAAAGTCAAGAAATATGAATCCTCGTTCCCAAGTTTCTGCTGGGCAATCATATGGGAATTATAAAAAGCAAAATATGGGTCCTAAGTCCTAGACTACTTCGGCAGCCAGTGTAGGGAACTCGAGATTTGTTAAACCCGAATGCCAGCGGTGTGGTAGAAATCATTTTGGTCCGTGCAGAGCAAATGAATGTTTTCGATGTGGTTCTCCGGATCATTTTATTAGAGACTGCCCAGAGAGAGCTGAAAAAGAAAAATTTCAGAATAAAAAAACAAGTGGTGCGGATTCGAGAGGAAGATATCTAAGAAAAGCTGGGAGTGAAGCAAGCAGTAAGAATGTAGCCAGAGATGCACCAGTTAGACCTGAAGGAAGGGCTCCGGCTAGAACTTATGCTATTAAAGCGCGCGAAGATGCTTCCTCACCGATGTGATTACGGTACATTTTCTCTCTATAATGTTAATGTTATTGCTTTGATTGATCCCGGTTCTACTCATTCATATGTGTGCATAAAATTGGTGTCTAGTATGAATATACTTGTTGAGAACACAGAATTTATGATTAGAGTGTCGAATTCGTTAGGCAAATGTGTGATTGTTGATAAAGTATGCAAGAAATGTCCTTTAATGATTCGGGATCATTACTTTTCGGCCAACTTGATGTTGTTGCCTTTTGATGAGTTTGATGTTATTTTGGGTATGGTTTGGTTGACATTGCATGATGCTATAATGAATTGCAAAGAAAAGGTTATAGAATTAAAGTGTGAAAATGGTGAAACTCTGCGGGTTGAATCAGATAAATCAGAGGCATTGTCTAGTGTGATTTCTTCAATGTCGGCTCAAAGATATTTGAGAAAGGGTTGTGAAGCTTATTCGGAATATGTAATTAATACAAAAGAAGTTGAAAAAAAATTTGAATCAGTGCCGGTTGTGTGTGAATTTGCGGAAGTATTTCTAGAAGAATTGTCGGGTTTGCCTTCAGTCAGGAAAGTAAAATTTGGTATTGATTTGATACCGGGAACAACTCTGATTTCGATTGCTCCATATAGAATGGCACCAACAGAGTTAAAAGAGTTAGAGTCACAGTTGCAAGAGTTGACTGATAAAGGTTTTGTGAGACCGAGTTTTTCACCTTGGGGTGCTCCCGTGTTATTTGTGAAAAAGAAGGATGGTTCTATGAGGTTGTGTGTTGATTATCGGCAGTTAAACAAGGTAACAATAAAAAACAAGTATCCATTGCCAAGAATTGATGATTTGTTTGATCAGCTAAAAGGAGCGACATGGTTTTCAAAGATTGACTTGAGATCTGGTATTACCAATCTGCGGGTAAAAGAGTCGATGTGCCTAAAAAACGCTTTTAGAACAAGGTATGGTCATTATGAATTTTTAGTTATGCCATTCGGGTTGACAAATGCTCTGCTTGTGTTTATGGATTTAATGAATCGCATATTTCGACCATACTTGGACAAATTTGTTGTGGTGTTTATAGATGATATTTTAATTTATTCAAAAGATGAGACAGAGCATCTTGAGCATTTGAGGATAGTTTTGCAAACTTTGAGAGATAAGCAAATGTATGCTAAGTTTAGTAAAAGTGAATTTTGGCTCAGGAAGTTGGATTTTTGGGTCATATTGTTTCGTGTGATGGTATACGGGTTGATCCTAGTAAAATTTCAGCCATTGTTGATTGGAAACCACCAAAAAATGTAACTGAAGTTAGAAGTTTCTTGGGGCTAGCTGGGTATTATCGGCAGTTTGTAAATGGATTTTCTATAATTGCTGCTCCTATAACTAGACTACTCCGAAAGGATGTTAAATTTGAATGGATGGAAGAATGTCAACGAGTTTTGAAGAATTGAAAAAGTTATTAACAGAGGCACCAGGTGTTAGTACAAAATTAATTAGGTAAAGAATTTGTGGTGTATAGTGATGCGTCCCTAAATGGTTTGGGGTGTGTACTCATGCAAGAAGGAAAAGTGGTGGCTTATGCTTCGAGGCAGTTAAAACCTCATGAGAAGAATTATCCTACTCACGATTTGGAATTAGCTGCGGTGGTGTTTGCTTAAAAGATTTGGCGACATTATTTGTATGGTGAAAAGTGCCGGGTATATACTGACCATAAAAGTCTTAAGTACTTGATATCACAAAAAGACTTGAATTTGAGAAAGCGAAGATGGTTGGAGTTATTGAAAGATTACGAGCTTGTTATTGATTATCATCCGGGAAAAGCGAATGTGGTTGCCGATGCTTTAAGCAGAAAGTTGTTGTTTGCTTTGAGAGTTATGAACACTCAGTTGAAAATGTCAGATGATGGTTCGATTCTAGCAGAGTTAAGAGCAAAACCGATGTTTTTAGAAGAGATTTCTGAAGCTCAGAAAGATGATCAAGATTTGCAAGCCAAGAGAAAGCAGTGTGAAATTGATACAGAGTCAGATTTCAGAATCGGTTCTGATGGGTGCTTAATGTTTAAAGATCGGATTTGTGTACCAAAGAATGAGGAATTGATTCAAAAGATCCTACAGGAAGCACATAGTAGTTGTTTCTCGATTCATCCGGGTAGTACGAAAATGTATAATGACTTGAAGAAAATGTATTGGTGGAATGGAATGAAAAGGGATATATCAGAGTTTGTGTCCAAATGCTTAATTTGTCAATAGGTGAAAGCCTGACAACCAAGTGCCTTGGGATTACTTCAGCCTATTATGGTTCCTGAATGGAAATGGGATCGGATTACTATGGATTTTGTATCAGGATTGCCATTGACTCCAGGAAAGAAAGATGCCATCTGGGTAATAGTTGACAGATTAACTAAGTCGGCTCATTTTATCCCGGTACGTACGGATTATTCTCTTAACAAGTTAGCTGAACTATATGTTAGAGAAATTGTTAGACTACACGGAATACTATTGTCGATTATTTCAGATAGAGATCCAAGGTTTACCTAACGGTTTTGGCAAAAGTTGCATGACGCGTTAGGTACAAAATTAAATTTCAGTACTGCTTTTCATCCACAAACTGATGGACAATCAGAGAGAGTAATTCAGATTCTTGAAGATATGCTCAGATGTTGTGTATTGGAATTTCAAGGAAGTTGGGAAAAATATTTACCGTTGGTAGAATTTGCTTACAATAATAGTTATCAGACGAGTTTGAAAATGGCACCTTATGAAGCATTGTATGGTCATAAATGTCGAATGCCATTGTATTGGACTGAACTCAAGGAAAATCAGATTTATGGAGTTTATCTAATAAAAGAAACCGAAGAAAAAGTGAAGGTAATTCGAGATTGTTTGAAAATGTCAGATAGATAGACAGAAATCTTATGCAGATTTAAAACGAAAGGACATTGAATTTCAAGTTGGTGATAAAGTATTTTTAAAGGTGTCTCTGTGGAAGAAAGTTCTTAGATTTGGACGGAAGGGCAAATTAAGTTCGCGTTTTATCGGGCCGTATGAAATAATTGAAAAAGTTGGACCGGTAGCATATTTGCTAGCTTTACTACCTGAATTAGAGAAGATTCATGATGTGTTCCACGTATCTATGTTACGCCGGTATCGTTTGGATCCTTCACATGTGGTTTCACCGACAGAAATTGAACTACAACCAGATATGACCTATGAAGAAGAACCGATTAAGATTTTAGCTCGAGAGGTCAAACAACTAAGGAATAAAAATATTGCACTTGTGAAGGTGTTGTGGCAAAAGCATGGAATAGAAGAAGCTACATGGGAATCCGAAGAAAATATGAGAAATCAATATCCACATCTATTTACCAGTAAGATTTTCGAGGACGAAAATCCTTAAAGGGGGGGAGAGTTGTAATATCCCGAATTAGGGCCTAATCGGAATAGTGGTTTCGTGACCACAAATCTGAGATAAAAATAATTATTTCATAATTATTTTGAGGTTTATGATATGATTGCATGATTGTGTGAAAATTTTGTGAAGAAATTCTATGCATAACGAGTTTAATTTAAAGTTAGGGACTAAATCGAATAAGTTGCAAAACTTGCATTCTAGAAGTTTTTAGTATGAAATTGCTTTGAAATATTAATTAGGAGATCTTAAATAGAAATTTTACCAATTTTAAGTTCATGGGAAAAATTAGGACATGGAAGGAATTTTTGAAAGTTTAGTAAGGAGGGGCATTTTGGTCATTTGGATATTAAATGAAATAAAATGGGAAAAATAACACAAAATGGTCATCTTCTTCATTTAGTTGCTGCCAAATTTTGATCTCACCATAGCTAGGGTTTCTTCAACTTTCAAGCTTCATAGTAAGTGATTTTAAGCCCCGTTTTTAATGATTTTTACGTTTTTGAGATCCCGGTAACTCGATAAAGCTTATGCTAGCAATAACTTAACCTAGGGTTTATATTTGGAAAAATACCCATAGGTGAAATTTGTGTATTTTGATGTTTTATGATAGAATATGAGGTTTTAAATTATGTTAGACAACTTGTACTACTCGATTTTAAGCAAAAGCGAGTAAAGGGCTTAATCGGTAAAAATACCTAATAGTCACAAGTACATGTTAGAGTGAGAATTTGATGTTGCCATAGAAGGAAAAGTGATCAGCATGTTATAAAACATAATAATAAGGAATAAAGTTTAATCCAGAGCCTAGGGGCAAAAGTGTAAATATGCAAAAGTTTAGGGGTAAAATTGTAATTTTGCCAAAATTTGAATTAAGGATTAATTTGATAATGTGAGTATTAAATAAGCTAAATGTGTTATTTTAGATCAAGAAAGACGTGGAATCGACCCCAATCGAGGAAAAGAAAAGATTGTGGACTAAATTGCAAAATCTTTGTATTTTGGTACCAAGGTAAGTTCATGTGTAAATAATGTAGCATAATTGTTATTTTTAAGTTATTGATGTCAATTATATGATATGCTGATTTTTATCATGAAATATATGCTTTGTGGTTATTTTCGAATAAAATGTAAACTATGCGAGTTACTTGTTAATTATAAATTGTTACCGAGTATTGGTTTCGGCATTCTACGGAAGACGGCAAGGATATGTGTTCGAGGAAAATCCCGTTTGAACCTTAGGAATAGATTAGGATACAAGTGACATGTCACTAGGATGGTTGGGCATCCGAACTCGTTGAGTTTAGTCCGAGTTCACTTATGGATGCGAACGCCCGAGCTCGTTGAGTTGAGTCCGAGTTAAACTTATGGGCGGGTTACATGATTGCTTAATTGCATATGTGGCACTTATGTGCAAATTATCCATGTATCCGAATTATATTCCGATGTGTCCAACGGGTAAAGTTCTACTCAAATGGAGGAATACTCGAGATGAAAAGAGACGTATTGGTAAGTGTTGTGAAATGGATACTTTGGACAGGTATGTATTTAACCCTCGGGTTGAGTATTGATACAACAACGATAAGGTAATAAGATGATGAAAAATGATTAGAAATGTGATATATGTTTTGGTGATACATGCTAATGTTGATTGGTATGATTGTTTGTTATGTTACTTATTATTTGCATATGAACTTACTAAGCATTTATGCTTACTCCCTCCTTCTTACTCATTGTAGTTTTGGACAAGCCAGCTCAGGAGTCGGGATAGGTCGAAGGCTCGGTCACACTATCTGGAAGACTTTTTGGTAAATGGCTTGTAAAATTTAAGTATGGCATGTATAGCAATATACCTATTTTGTGTAAATGATCTTATGATACGATGAAGGATTGGTTGAGAAAATGCTTGATAATG
This sequence comes from Gossypium longicalyx, assembly GCA_025698465.1. Lineage (NCBI taxonomy): Eukaryota > Viridiplantae > Streptophyta > Magnoliopsida > Malvales > Malvaceae > Gossypium > Gossypium longicalyx. The sequence goes on along the minus strand of CM047004.1, from coordinate 66,412,397 downwards.
ATAAGTTATGGAAATGGTTAGTTTAGATTATGTTTAATGTTATGGAAGGTTAATAGGTTATCTAGTTCATGAAAACTCATAAAAAGGATGAAATTTCCCATAAACAGAACATTGCAGCAACACTGATGTGAGTTTGAAAATTTACTAAAAATCATAGAAATATAATTTGGTGATGGATTAAATATGAAATTGAAGCTTAATATGTCTAGTTTCACATAAAACAAACTAAATAGGTAAAGGAATTATATGTTAGAAGATATTTGAATTTTAGCAAAATAGGGCCAGAGTGATTTCTGGATCCCCTGTTCCAACTTTAAAAATTCACCATAAATTGTACAGATATAATTAGGTGTCGTATTTTATACTATCAGAATCCTTATTGAGTCTAGTTTCAGAAGAAACAAATCTCATAGTCATATGAATTTTGTACAGAGAGAAATGTGGTTCGTAGTTAACAGAGGTCATTCCAGTCAAGTCCTGAAACAGGGGTAACTTTAACTAATAAACTGCACTAATTGGCCCAACCAAAAATTCTAGAAAAAAATTAGTAAATAGGTATATGAGTCTAGATTCAAGGAAAATTTATGGATCTTGATTTCGAGTTTCGTAACTCGAGATACGATTTTTCTTGTAACTGTGACGCAAGTAGCTGGAAAGCTGTGAATATAGAAACAAATGATCCAAAGTTCTTAAAATGTTAAATTAAGTTTAGTAACCCCTCATACTCAACTCCAACGACGGTCTCGGGCGTGGGGGCGTTACACTAGTCGGAACAGTGGTTTTGGGACCACGAATCTGAGTAAAAAATATTTTAATATTATATTTCATGCTTAAAATATGTTAATTGATATGTGTGAAATTTTCATGTGAAAATTTTATCGTTTGTGTGCTCGATTTAATTAAAAGGACTTAATCTCGTAAAATAAAAATTTGATGGTTATTTGTAAAAAGGGCTAAATTGTTGTTTTTCTTTTAATAGGGAGGTTTTAAAATGAAATTAGACCAAATGGCTATAGCATGGACGGTTTTGGACATGTATTATATAGTTTTATTATTATTTTATAAAGGTTAATTTAGTAAAACAAATAATATTATATGTTATAATAAACAAAAAATAAAACCAAGTGCATATATTTTCTTTTCATGACCGAAACATGAGAAAGAAGATGGGTTTTGAAGCTTTCAAATATTCGGCTACCTTCCAAGCTTGATTGAAGGTTCATTTTTACTCGGTTTTTGATAATTTTTACGTCTTCGAGATCGTTGCTTCAAGTACTAGCGAGCCCATGCTTGAATTTTTGAATTGATTGTGTATTTTGTGATTTTCCATTGATGAGAGCTTGTTTTTTTTGTTATTTGATGATGAAAAATAAATATTTAATGTTAGATTATCATGTTTTATTAAGTGATTTTTGATAAAAATGCTTATTAAGGACTAAATTGAGAAAATTGTAAATTTAGGGGTCAAAATGTGAAATAAATGAACTTAATGGGCTGCTAGGGACCTAAGGTAAATTCGGCCTAATATGGGCATAGTGAAATTTTGGGTATTTTGTGTTGTTTTGAAATAGGGACTAAATTGCGAAAAATGTGAAATGTTAGGGGCAAAATTGTAATTAGCCCATTTATGTTTTTTTGGATGAATTTGATTGAATATATGTTTAAATAAGTTGAATATGTATTGAATTAGATCAAGAAATGTAGAAACTGAATTTGGACCAGGGAAAAACCAAAGTTGTTGACTAGTCGTCCCGTCCCGATTACCGTTGTACGAGGTAAGTTTATAAGCAAATAGATATCGTTAATTCTAATTATGTATGACTTAATATGCTGATTTGGAATTCATAGATTTATAGTAGAGTTGGTTGAATTTGATTAAGCATGGAAATAATGTATTTGCATGTAATTCGACTGAGTTATAACATTTGAAAGCCCGTATGAACTATATGGAATATCTGGAATTTTCAATATATGAATTGTTTATGACACAACTTTATAATAGAGATATTCGGGCTTTGAGCCTAGCAAGCCTTGTGCTGATGAATTAAACCGGGCTTTATGCCTAGCAGGCTTATTGCCGGTGTATAAAATCAAACTTTGAGTTTAGCAGGCCTTGTACCGGTGTGAGATACAGGCTTAGGCCTAGCAGGCTTTTTGCCGGTGAATTATTATAAGTTTATACTTATAAGACTTTATGCTGATGTGGTAATTGATTACGTTAAACGAGCTAAAATGATCAGGTATGTGATAGTTGATTACCTATTTGAAAATAAGGTAAGTGGATTATTTGATATGTGATACAAACATATGTATGATGTTAGTTGAATTTGTGAGTAATTATGAAGTAATTATGTGGTATTAAGGTTTGATACATGAGTATATGTAAACAAGTGTTTAAAGATTCGGCTTTATGCATTAATAATATGATTTTAATAGTGTATGATACCTTGGTATAGACATATGTATATTCGGCTACATGATAAGTGTAAGTATGAGATATTAAAGTATGATTCAAGAATATATGTTTATGGGTGTATATATATTCAATTATATAATGGTTCAGTGGTTTTGAAATTGAATGTTACCTTGATAATAGATACAATACGTTCGTCCAAAGGTTATGTTTAGTGATATTATATTGTGATCTATGTGCAAACTTATATAAATGATTATGTATGGCCTTAATGATATAAAGTAAGAATAATTATGAAACGATCCATGAATATATGTATATGTATATGAGTTTATGTATATTCGGTTAATTATTGATATTGTGGCTTTGGAATTTGAAAGATATATTAATATTAGTTGTATAGATATTTGGCAAAGTGAAAGTATATGTATTATATGAAATTATAAGTTTGAAGTTAAATGTGATTATGGTAGTATAAATTGGTTTGGTAATTGAATTGATATTGTCATTGAGTTATTTATTTGCTTATAGCTTACTAAGCTCTCAAAGCTTATTTTGTGTGTTTTTCCTATATTAATAGATTTTTGGTGATCTACTCGGGTTGGAAGTTGATGGAGACGTCATCACACTATCTGGTTATCATTTTAGTAAATAATGTTTTGATACTCAGTTAAGTGGCATGTATAGGCTAGTCTTGGATTTAATTATTTTGAATGAGTATGTATTTAAAGCCTTGCGAAAATGGCTTACTTATTATGCTTAAGTTTGGTCATACATGTTCTTAATTAAAATTTTTGATGAGTTTAGTTTTGGTAATCGGTTTAATAATTAGCTCATTTTGGAAATATGAAATGTGGTATAATTAGAGTGATGGATGATGGTATATTAATTTTACAGGTTCGGTTGTTAAATGTTAAGTAGTGAATATGTTTCATGATTGTTTTGGTTGATCGTTTTGGTATGGATTCAAATGGTAAATGATGGTAATGATTAAGTATGTTTTGTTAGTTTTAATGGATAGTTAAAAAAAATGTCAAGTTGTTGCTAATATCAATATAGGTATACAATCATGTGTGGTTGTAAATCCGAATATGATATTTAATTCAATTTGATATGCTTATGATATTGATAATGGTGAGATCGAAATAAAGATTAGTTAATAGGATAAAATATGAAGTTTAGGGATATTAATATACATATGAATTAGATGCACATTGGAGTGTTATTTGTGTTCAAGTGTTAAGTATGACTTTTACTTTTAGGATGAAATGCACACTTGTATATATGCATCATTAGTATGTTCAACCATGTTATAAAGTATTTAAGTTTCATATGTGATTGCATAATAATTTAAGTAATATGATTCAATTGGTTTTATTATGAGCTTGTGCTGAAGTTATCAAATGATATGTTTGATATACAATTAATGAGATAGAAATTGGCATATATTCGAAGTATGAAGTGTAATGATATATGATGGAATATATTTAATTATAAAAATGGCATTAATGTGATGGATATAGGGAATTGAATATTGGAAGTATTAAATATGTGAAAACATGTTTAGTTGGGTTTTGATATATGTTTGAACTGAATTAGTTGGAATTTTTGAAATGTGCTTATTTGCGATACATGTTCAGTAAGGTATGATTATTTCTGAGTTGGAATTATGACTCATGTATTTGAATTTATAATAAGTGAATTGTGGATATTTGAATTTGATAAGTTTTACATGTTTAGTTATTCTTTGGTGTATTAAAGGTGAGGAATGATTATGCTGAACTGTGTTTATACAGTAATGCCTCGTAACCCTAATCTGGCAACAAATACGGATTAGGGGTGTTACAATTAAACCTTCCAATTCTATCATCAATTATCAAATTACTCAAACATTCAACAATGTCAACATGTTATGTAACGCCCCAAAAATCCTGAAACCTAAAAATCCTGAAATCCCGAACTTTCTTTGTTTTCGATTTTGACAAAAATTGTGTTTTATATTCCTAGCCAAGTGATAATTATAGTAGGTCTTAATTAAGGTTTGAGTTCGAATCTAGGGATAGAAGAAATTATCGTTTAATTATTAAAAGAATCAGGGTTGGCAAGTAGTTGGGCTTTTAAAGTAAAGATAGGGGAAAATAGCATCAAAAAGCCTTGTGGAGGAGTGGCTAAGTGATGCCACTTAGGAAGTAGGGAGGTGGCGTTAGCAGCTAGCAAGGAGATCCAAGGTTCGAATCCTAGCTTAGTGTTTTTAGAAGTTTAATTTTGGTCTTCTAGAAGGATGGAAGTGGTGTGAAGATGGACTCCAAGGGGAGTTTTCAGAAGAGAAAATTAAGGAAAGGATCAATGGGTTATTAGGGAGAAAAACGAGGAGATGAGAAGTGAGGAGCAAGTGGAGCCGAAATGGGAAATTTGGCTTGAGGAATTCGGCCATAAGGGTTATAAATAGGTGTCGAATGCAAGGGTATGAGGCTAATGCTGAAATCTTTTTCTCACCTTGTTGCCAGAAACCCTCTTCCCTAAAAGTCGAAAACCCTTTTCTTTCTATTCTTTCTGCCAATTTATATTCTCCTCTACACAATCTTCTTTTTCGATTTCTTCTACTACTCTTCTTCTTTTATTAGTGCCAAATAAACCTTATTCACCATACTAAGTTTGAAAGCCGAAAAAGCCAAATCTCCCAAGGGCATTCCGAGGGAAGTATGTGGGTGCAAGCTATGTGGATGCTAGAAGGAAGGAGTTCCTGAACTTGACCAAAGGAAACAATTCAGTGGCGGAGTATGAAGCGGAGTTTCTATGCCTTAGTAGGTATGCAAGAGTAATGGTGGCAACGGCTATGAGCGTTGCATTAGGTTTGAGGACGGACTAAGAGATAGCCTCAGGGTACTAATAGATCCACAAAGGGAACGAGTTTTTTCAAAATTGGTGGAGAAAGCAAAGATAACGGAGGAGGTAAAGCGCACTGAGCGCCTAAACCGGGAGAAAGAAATGGGTAAGAATAAGAGGGAGGCTGAGACCCCAGGTGTTGGACAGAGGACTAGGACTAGGGCCAGAAATAATGGGTCAGTTAGAGCAGGGCACCCTGCTGCTAATCCAGGGGTACCACCTTGTGCTAATTACTAGAGAAGACATGGAAATGAGTGTTGGAAGAGAATGGGAGCTTGTTTCGCTTGTGGGTCTATGGAGCATAGGATCAAGGATTGCCTCTGAGTACTAGGTCGAGAGCAGGTAGTGGGCCAAGGTGGTGCTCAGCCACCAAGGGGTGGTCAGTTGCCACCAAGGGGTCATGGGTAGGCCAGGGGCGATAACGACAGTGGACGTGGATGTGGAGCACTAGGCAGAAATGTAGGCCATGATAAGGCGAGACAACCAGCTTTGGTTTATGCTGCTCGTTGTCGAGAAGACGGGGATGCCCCAGATGTGATAATATGTATGTTCTTTATATATGAGTTACCTTACACAGCCTTGATTGATATTGGATCGATCCATTCATATGTTGCATGCAATATGACTGAGTCTTTGGAGGATATGTTTGAGATTATTACGAATGAGATGACTGTGATAAGTCTGTTAGGGCAGTCTGTAGGAGTGAATAAGATGTTTAGGAAGGTACCCTTAGTAGTCCAAGGGGTTACCTTTTTAGCGAATTTGATGGAGCTGCCATTTAACGAGTTCGACTTAATCTTAGGTATGGATTGGCTGGTGAAGCACCAAGCCACCTTGGATTGCGCTGCAAAGCGAATGGTGTTAAGAACGGCGGAGGATAAGGAGGTGGTAGTAATTGGTGAATGCCAGAATTACCTGTCGAATGTGATTTCGGCGTTGAAGGCTAAAAAGTTAGTACGAAAGGGTTGCGAAGCCTTTTTGGCTTATATTAGTGATACGGAGGCTAAGAGCCTTATTGTTAAACAGTTGAGAACAGTTAGGGAATTTCTGAATGTCTTTCCCGAGGAGCTGCCTGGGTTGCCACCTAGTAGAGAAGTAGAATTTAGAATCGAGTTGTTACCTGGGACGGCTCCGGTGTCCATCCCTCCTTATCGGATGGCACCCAAGGAGTTGGTAGAACTTAAGGCACAGATTCAAGAATTGTTGGATCGAGGATTCATATGACCAAGTGTGTCTCCATGGGGAGCACCGGTGTTATTCATGAAGAAGAAGGATGGAACCTTGCGGATGTGCATCGACTATCGACAGTTAAACAAGTTAACTGTTGAAAACAAGTACCCTCTACCGAGAATTGATGATCTTTTTGATTAGTTTAGGGGAGCTTTTATTTTCTCGAAGATTGATCTGCGTTCGGGATATCACCAATTGAGGGTCAAGGAGGCAAATGTTCATAAGACAGCTTTCAGAACTTGTTATGGGCACTACGAGTTCTTGGTGATGCCATTCGAGTAGACGAACGCACCTGCCACTTTCATGGATCTCATGAATCGGGTTTTCCAACCCTACTTGGATCGATTCGTGGTAGTCTTTATAGATGACATTTTGGTGTACTCAAGGGATGAGGATGAGCATGATGCACACTTAAGGATTGTGTTGCGAACATTGAGGGAGAAGCGGCTGTATGCCAAATTCAGTAAGTGTGAATTTTGGCTAAGGGAGGTTACTTTTCTTGGACATGTAGTGCCAGCCTAGGGGATTAAGGTGGATCCTCGAAAAATTGAAGCGATTAGGCTGGAAAACACCCAAGTCGATATCGAAAATCTGAAGCTTTCTGGGCTTGGTAGGATACTATAGGCAGTTTGTTGAGGGCTTTTTAATAATTGCTGTACCTTTAACTAAATTGTTGAGGAAGGGGGTACAGTTTGTTTGAACGAACAAGCAACAAGAGAGTTTTGGAAAACTCAAAAAGGTTTTAACTGAGGCCCCTGTGTTGATTCATGCCAGTGCTTGGAAAGGAGTTTACGATTTATAGTGACGCTTCGCATGTGGGCTTAAGTTGTGTATTGATGTAAGAAGGAAAGGTGGTTGCGTATGCGTCACGGCAACTTAAGACTCATGAGGTGAATTACCCAATCCATGATTTGGAGCTAGCTGCGGTGGTGTTCGCGCTTAAGATTTGGAGGCATTACATATACGGGGTGAGGTGCATAATTTATTCAGACCATAAGAGCTTGAAGTACCTCCTAACCTAAAAGGAGCTAAACCTTAGGCAACGTAGGTGGGTGGAATTGTTGAAGGATTATGATTGTACGATTGAAAACCACCCTGGCAAAGCGAATGTGGTAGCCGACGCATTGAGTTCTAGGGCTAAGTCAGTTTTGAGAGCTATGTTCGGCCGTTTAAGCTTGTTGGATGATGGTAGCTTGTTAGCTGAGCTTCAAGTAAAGCCGATGTGGGTCGAGCAGATAAGGAGTAAGCAATTGGTGGATGAGACTTTAGGTGCTCGTTTTAAGCAAGTGGAGAGTGGAGAGACTTCGGACTTTGTGTTGAATAGTGAAAGAGTGTTGTGTTTCCATGGGAGAATGTGTATACCTAAGGATGATGATCTAAGGCAGTCTATTTTGCGGGAAGCACATAGTGGTCTCTACGCAATGCATCCTGGCAAAAACAAGATGTATCAGAGTTTGCATGAGCTTTATTGGTGGCCTGGACTTAAGCGCAAGGTTATGGAGTTCGTAAGCAAATGTTAGGTTTGTCAAAAGGTAAAGGCAGAACAGCAGTTGCCTTTCGAATTGCTTCAGCCAGTGAAGATTCCACTCTGGAAGTGGGAAAGGATCACTATGGACTTTGTTAGTGGGCTACCCTTGACGCCTACTAAGAAAGACTCGATATGGGTTATAGTGGATTGGTTAACCAAGTCTGCCCATTTTATATTGGTTCGCACTAACTACTCGTTGCAAAAGCTGGCTAGGTTGTATATGGCGGAGATTGTAAGATTGCATGGAGTGCCAGTATCCATAATATCTGATAGGGACCCACGTTTCACTTCGGGATTTTGGAAGAAGCTGCATGAGGCGTTGGGTACTAGGTTGAACTTCAGTACGACTTTCCACCCTCAAACTGATGGATAGTCAGAAAGGGTGATCCAAGTGTTGGAGGGTATGTTGAGGGGATGCATGATGGAGTTCCAAGGTAGTTGGGAGGACTATTTACCGTTAGCCGAATTCGCGTACAACAATAGTTATCAAGCAAGCATTGGGATGGCTCCATACAAAGCACTATATGGGCGAAGGTGTCGAACTCCAACATGTTGGACGGAGTTGGGCGAATGAAGAGTTTTGGGCCCAGAGTTAGTAACCGATAATGAGGATAAGGTAAAATTGATTCGGGATCTGTTGAAGGAGACCTCGGATAGGCAGAAGTCGTATGCTGACCTTAAATGACGAGAGATAGAGTATGCAGTGGGGGACTTAGTTTTTCTGAAGGTCTCTCCGTGGAAGAAAGTGTTAAGGTTTGGACGAATGGGGAAGCTAAGCCCAATGTTCATTGGGCAATATTGGGTGGTAAGACGGATTGGACCAGTCGCTTATCAGCTGGAGTTACCTCCTGAACTAAGCTAGATCCACGATGTGTTTCATGTTTCCATGCTAAGGCAGTATCACTCAGATCCTTCACATGTCGTGGCGGTGGAAGAAATTGAGGTTAGGCTAGATCTGACTTTCGAGGAAGAGCCCATACAAATAATTGGTCAATACGTCAAAGTACTAAGAAGGAAGTTCGTTCCATTAGTCAAAGTACTTTGGCAGAATCACAAGGCTGAGGAGGCTACTTAGGAACCTGAAGAAGCGATGCGACGTCAATATCCTCAACTGTTTGAACAAGGTAATATTTCGAGGACAAAATTTATTTTAGGGGGTAGAGTTGTAACACCCAAAAAATCTTGAAACCCAAAAATCTTGAAATCCCAAACTTTCTTTGTTTTCGGTTTTGATAAAAATTGTGTTTTATATTCCTAGCCAAGTTATAATTATAGTAGGTCTTAATTAAGGTTTGAGTTCGAATCTAGAGGTAGAAGAAATTATCGTTTAATTATTAAAAGAATCAGGGTTGGCAAGCAGTTGGGCTTTTAAAGTAAAGATAGGGGAAAATAGCATCAAAAAGCCTTGTGGAGGAGTGACTAAGTGACGCCACTTAGGGAGTAGGAAGGTGGCGTTAGCAGTTAGCAAGGAGATCCAAGGTTTGAATCCTAGCTTAGTGTTTTTAGAAGTTTAATTTTGGCCTTCTAGAAGGATGGAAGTGGCGTGAAGATGGACTCCAAAGGGAGTGTTTAGAAGAGAAAATTAAGGAAAGGATCAAGGGGTTATTAGGGAAAAAAATGAGGAGATGAGAAGTGAGGAGCAAATGGAGCCGAAATAGGAACTTGGGCTTGAGGAATTCGGTCATAAGGGTTATAAATAGGTGTCGAATGCAAGGGTATGACGCTAATGCCGAAATCTTTTTCTCACCTTGTTGCTAGAAACCCTATTCCCTAAAAGTCAAAAACCCTTTTCTTTATGTTCTTTCTGTCGATTTATATTCTCCTCTACACAATCTTCTTTACCGATTTCTTCTACTACTCTTCTTCTTTTATTCGTGCCAAATAAACCTTATTCACCATACTAAGTTTGAAAGCCGGAAAAGCCAAATCTCCCAAGGGCCGAATACTCTTTGACTGAATCTAGTGTAAGTGTTGCTCTTCCAATCGGTTTTCCTTGCTAAGTATCAATTATTGTCCCTCACTCTTTCTAATCAACTGTGGTAGGGATTTAGTATCGGATCTCGAATCTTAGCTCTCTACTAAAACTGCTCCTTAGGTGCTTGCGATTTTGGTAAGTATTTCTCTCCCATTGGCTAAGGTGGCCGAATGTTAATGGTTAAGGTAAGGGGACTTGTGTTGGATACAAGTCACCTATTATTCGGGTTTTAATTGTTAAGATTGGTGCAGATCTAGGGAATATGTGATCAAAGAAAAGCGAGTAAGGATTGGGCTTAAGGTAAGGTTAAGGTGAGGTTTCAATTTTTGAGTAAATAAGTATTAAGCATGCGATTAATTGAAGGGTGATATCGTTTGTAGGTTGGTGAATAAGGGATTCACAGCACGCTTGCTTACCAGGTGTGTACATACACTGCATACACACTATGAATTGGTGAAAGTCGAAATGCCGAAAAGTCGAATAGCTGAAAGTTTGGCTACGGTAGTCTTGCAAGTGCGCGAACACTCGTAAGGGGGAGACCGATAGGTTGCCTGAGGCCCACAGGCGATTCCATGGACTTGGGTTGTGATTTGGCCATATGGGCCAGAATGGGCTAAATGGGCTCGATGGGCTGTTGGGCCCATAATAGGCAAAAACTGAATATTGATGCTATGTGATAGGAATTTGTATGTAAGCATGAATATGAATGTGACTGGGCCTAACGGGCCATATAAATGTGATTTGGGCCTAACAGCCATATACAGGTGATTTGGGCCTAATGGGCCATATGAATATGATTGGGCTTAATGGGCCAGATATAAGTATGTGAATTTGATTGGGCTCTGTAAGGGGTTTTGGGCCTAGTATATGATAACTACATAAAGCTTAATTAATTTATTGTGACCGCGGACAAGTCATAGGGTTAAGGTGTGGCAATGGGTATATGCATGTCTAGGATTGGATCTAGGGAGAGCTTGGTATTTAAGCGGTCTTAATGACCCACCTCCTCTTATCTAGAAGCCTACCTGGTGCATAGTATTCATTCATCTTAGCTCATGGGACTTCTTAACTGGCCAAGGTAAGTGAAAACCATAAGGGAAAATTACCAAAATGCCCCTAAGGGTGAAAATGATCAAAATACCCGTAGGTGTTAAATGTAAGTTTTGTGGATGTGACATGCATACATATGATATTCTGCTTAGGTTGCATATGGGTTGGGAATTATGGAACGGAGAAAGTATATGAGGATCGCATGGTTGCTTGACAATCGTGGATCTAATGGCAGCTTTTAAAGCCTAATATGTAAAGGAAGGTAGTTTCGCAACCGGGCTACCATTGGTGTGTCGGTTGGGTGGGTCGATATTTATATCCCATGGTGGTGTGACGGGGACGAGAGTTGGTGTGTAGCGGATGGATAATTTGGATGGGATTGCATTGCATGTTTGATGAATGACGTTTTTTTTGAATGCTTGTTTTCATCAAGGGTTGTACACACTGAGTTTGTGAAAACTCACCCCCTCTTTTATCTTATTTTTAGGTGATGCTCAGTAGAAGGTTTGATGTTTGGAGGGACTCTAGGTGGCTAGCTAGCAAGATAATATGGACTTGTTTTTTTTTAAGCATATAAGTTTTTATTTTATTAAGTATGTTTCAGATCAGATTGTAATAAGGTTTTCATTATGTTATTATTACTTGAATTATTATTATTATTTTCATTGTAATTACAAGAAGTTGAACATGGGTTTTCTAAAATATAGTATGTTTTCTACGTTTCCGCAATTAAAATTTTAAATGATAAGTTTTCTTAAATCAAATGTTTTAAACAAGGTTTTCGCAACTGAAAGGTGTGTTTTTTAAAGATAATTAAGGTTTCTTTTATTTTAAGAAGGGTTTTCATGTTAAATCTGGGTTGGGTTTGGGGTGTTACATGTTAAATCTTTAACAGTTTCGAAATCTAAGGTATGGGCTAGCTAGATTGAGCTACAACAATTACAAAAACATAGAAATCATCAAAAACCAAGCAAAAACGGACTTACAATTTGATCTTGAAGTGGCCGAATATTTCAAGCCCTAAAATGACTTTCCTCTCCTTCAAATTCAGCAATGGAAAAAGGATGAAGAAAAAATTGAAACATCTCGAAATAGGGCCTAAACGGAACAGTGGTTACGAAACCACAAATCTGAGGTAGAAAAATTTATTTTATTATTATTTCGAGGTTCATGATATGATTACATGATTGTGCGAAAATTTCGTGATGAAATTCTATGCATAAAATGCTTAATTTGAAGTTAGGGACTAAATCGAATAAGTTGTAAAACTTACATTCTAGAAGTTTTTAGTATGAAATTGTTTTGGAATATTAATTAGGAGGTCTTAAATAGCAATTTGACCAATTTTAAGTTCATGGACAAAATTAGGACATGGAAGGAATTTTTAAAAGTTTAGTAAGGAGGGGCATTTTGGTCATTTGGATATTAAATGAAATAAAATGGGAAAAATAACACAAAATGGTCATCTTCTCCATAAGTTGCTGCCGAAATTTGCTCTCTCCATAGCTAGGGTTTCTTCAATTTTCAAGCTCCATAATCAAGAAGAACGGAATTCAGGAGTAGATCAGGGAAAAGAAAAGTAAAGGACTAAATTGTAAAGTTTAGTCACATTCACATTTTGTATCGAGGTAAGTTTACAGTAAATAAATGCAATATTCTTATATTTTACATTATTATTGTTAATTTCCAGCATTTATATATTTATTTTTTTAGAATATTTAAAGTCGAATTAAAGGCGAAGTAGTAGAGAAAAAGCATTAAGAAGCCCCGTTTGAACCTTAGGAATATTAGGATATTGGGGTTGACAGGACAGGATAGAAATGAGTCATGTAAGTCCATATCAGATATATGGCTTTGGAGACAGGAATGAGCCATGTAAGCCCATATTGTATATATAAATATGGCATTGGAGACAGGAATAATTTATGTAAGTCCATGTCGAAGACATGGCATTGGCAGGACATTGATAGATAGGAACGACCCTAATATCCTTAGTATTCCGAGTGGTTCATCGGATCATTGTATATGTTAAATCATAGTGAATTATCAGTAAAAAGGGAAGGTAGATTATATTTATGAATAGTGAAAGGTCAGGTAAGAAAGAAGGTAGGTGAGTAAAGAAGAAGGTAGAAAATGAGAAGTAAAGAAAGTTTATGAGGCTAGGTGACTTGATGTATATTTATTCATTATGTTGAATGTTGTAATTTATTTGCTTGTAAGCTTACTAAGCCTAGTGCTTACTCTCTTATTTTCTTTTTCTTATAGTTTTTATTAAGCCACTCGGGGATAGAAGGAAACGTCGGAGACCCGATCACACTATCGAAGAAATTACATTGGTATAGTTAGACGTTTCGTTTTGTGTATGGCATGTATAGGAACTTGGTTTCTTTTGATATGATATGATCAATGAATGATGTGTAAATATTTGCTAGTGATTAGCTAATAGAATGGCTGATGATATACATGTTTAATAGTATGTATGATTAAGTAGTAACTATCACATGAAAATTATGAAAAATGTGGAAGTAACTTAAAAATGGATTCAAGTATCAGAAATAACGTGATTTTGAAAAATCACAAAAATTTGTAGAGACATGGTTTGATAGTGAATAATATATGAAATTAAATCTCATTGTGTCTATTTTCATATGGAATAAGCAAAGAAGGTAAAAGTTTTGTATTTTATAAGATATCTGAGTTTTAGTGAAATATGACTAGAGCGATTTCTGGATCCCCTGTTTCAACTTTAGAAATTCACCATAAATTGTATAAAAATAATTGGAAGTCATAATTTATATGTACAGATTTATTATTGAGTCTAGTTTTAAGAGAAACAAACCTAATAGTCATTAAAATTCTGTACAGAGAGATATCTGATTCGTAATACACAGAGGTCAGAGCAGTCGAACCCTGAAACAGGGGAGACTTTAACTAATAAACTGTACTAATTGGCCCAGTCAAAAATTCGAGAAAAAAAATTAGTAAATAGATATATGAGTATATTTTCAGGGAAAATTTATGGAATTAGATTTTGAGTTTCGTAACTCGAGATATGAATTTTTAAGCAACCATGACGCAGAAAAATAGTTTATTCTGAAAATTAATATAAGTAGTTAGAATTGTTTAAAAAGGTAAAATAAGATTAGTAACACCTCAAGATTGACTCCGATAACGGTTTTGGGCGTGGGGGCGTTACATCTATTGGTATCCGAGTAGGTTTAGTAGGTTCTCGGAACAGTTAGTGTGAGTAAAATTCTAGCTATACATGCCATACCTGTATTTTGATAGTGTGACGACTCCTGACGATTTTTAAATATTTTGTTTTATAGTAATGGATCCCGAGCGAGCTGGTGATGATGATGTAGAAAGTAATGCGTCTGCTCCCGCAGAAGGGGCAGCGCCATCTGAGAATAGGCCAATAACAGTTAATCAGGGAGGAATGACTCGAGAAGCTCTCTTCCAAGCTTTGAATGATTTGTTTGCCGAGTTCGTTCGTATGAATCCGGCAGTTAGACCTCTACCCCTCATGATTCTCAGGCTACCCATGCAGCTCAAGCTTCCCCAGTCACAGGTACAGTGATAAGAGAAAAGCCACCAGTTGATAGAATCAGAAAACAAGGGGCAGAAGAGTTCCGAGCAACAAAGGATGATGATGCAGAAAGAACAGAATTTTGGTTAGAAAATACTATTAGAGTCTTTGACGAATTATCTTGTACACCCGAGGAATGTATGAAATGTGTAGTATCACTTCTTAGAGACTCAACCTACCACTGGTGGCAAACACTTGTATCAATTGTACCAAAGGAGAGGGTCACTTGGGATTTCTTTCAGGAGGAATTTCGTAAAAAGTACATCAGTCAGAGGTTTATTGATCAGAAGAGAAAGGAATTCCTGGAATTGAAACAAGGTAATATGACGGTGACCGATTATGAGCGCGAATTTGTCAGGCTTAGTAAATATGCTAGAGAATGTGTGTCCACAGAGGCTACCATGGGTAAAAGGTTTGAAGATGGGTTAAATGATGATATCCGACTGTCAGTGGCTGTCCTAGAAATAAAAGAGTTTGTTATTTTAGTTGAGAGAGCACAGTAAGGCGCGAGGAGCTGTTAAAAGAAAAGGCAAAGTTGAGACAAAGACACAAGATACAAAGAAGAGACAGGATGAGCGTGTCATTCCAAGCTACATCCAAAAGGCCAAAGGAGTTTTCTACTGACCTAGTTTCTCGGCCCGTATTTTAGTCGAATAGAGGCAGCAGATTTAAGGATTCGAAGGCTCAGACCACCTCGACTGCGAGTGTAGGTAATGTTGGACAGGGTAGATCGTGGTGTCCACGGTGTGGTAGACTTCATTATGGTCCTTGTCGGGCGGCGAAAATGTTTGTTATAAATGCGGTGCTCCAGATCATTTTGTACGAGAATGTCCAGAGGTAGCTAATCGAGAGATAACACAGAGTGCTAGATCTGGAAATGCTCCTACTAAAGGCAAATTACTGAGGCAACCGGGCGTAGGAGCAAGTAATAAAGGTACCTCAAGAGATTCAGCTGTGAGACCAGATGCTAGAGCCCCTGCAAGGACTTATGCTATTCGTACACGCGATGGGGCATCCTTCCCCGATGTGATTACGGGTACATTTTCTCTACATAATATTAATGTCATTGCTTTGATTGATCTAGGTTCAACTCATTCATATGTTTGCAAGAAATTGATGCCTAGTATAAGTATGCCAATAGAATCTACAGAATTTGTGATTAAAGTATCGAATCCATTGGGGAAGCATGTATTAGTAGATAAAGTATGTAGAAATTGTCCTTTGATGATTAGAGGTTACTGTTTTCCGGCCGATCTCATGCTATTGCCATTTGATGAGTTTGATGTGATTCTTGGTATGGATTGGTTGACTACACATGATGTGATAGTGAATTGTGGGAAGAAATTCATTGAGTTGAAGTGTGAAAATGGTGAAGTTATTCGGGTTAATTCAGAAGAGTCAGATAGTTCATTTTTCATAATTTCTGTTATGTCTGCTCAGAAATGTTTGAGAAAAGGGTATGAAGCTTAACAGATGAAGGCTTTGTAAGACCCAGTAGTTCACCATGGGGTGCACCAGTGCTATTTGTGAAAAAGAAAGACGGATCAATGAGATTGTGCATAGATTATCGGCAACTTAACAAGGTAACAGTAAAGAATAAGTATCCATTACCTAGAATTGATGATCTGTTTGATCAATTGAAGGGAGCTACTGTGTTTTCCAAGATAGATTTGAGATTCGGATATTATCAGTTGCGAGTTAAAGAGTCAGATGTCCTGAAGATTGCTTTCCGGACTAGGTATGGTCATTATGAGTTCCTTGTGATGCCATTTGGCTTGACTAATGCTCCTGCCATTTTCATCGACTTAATGAACCGAATTTCCAGACCGTACCTGGATAAGTTTGTAGTTGTGTTCATTGATGATATTTTGATTTATTCTCATGATGATACTGAGCATGCAAAGCATTTGAGAACGCTTTTTCACTGATTCTCGAGAAATAATCGATTTGTATGCCAAGTTCAAAGAAAAGTGAGTTCTGTTACGAGAAGTTGGTTTTCTTGGACATATTGTCTCGTGAAGAAGGTATTAAGGTTGATTCGAGTAAGATTTCGCCATTGTTAATTGGAAGCCTCCTAGAAATGTATCGAAGTTAGAAGTTTTCTTGGTCTTGTTTGGATATTATAGATGATTTGTAGAGGATTTTGTATGATAGCCGCCCACGACAAGATTGTCATGAAAGGATGTCAAGTTTGAATGGACCGAGAAGTGTCAACGAGTTTTGATAAGTTAAAAGCATTGTTGACTAAAGCTCCTATTTTAGTACAACCAGAACCAGGTAAGGAGTTTGTGATTTACAGTGATGCATCCATGGATGGACTTGGTTGTGTACTTTTGCAGGAAGGGAAGGTAATCACTTATGCCCTAGACAGCTAAAGCCATATGAGAAGAACTATCCGACACATGATTTAAAGCTAGCTGCCATTGTTTTTGTGCTGAAAATTTGGAGACATCATTTGTACGGTGAGAAGTGCCACATATTTACTGATCACAAAAGTTTGAAATATTTGATGACTCAAAAAGATTTGAATTTGAGGCAAAGAAGATGGTTAGAGTTGATTAAAGATTATGAGCTAGTGATCGATTATCACCCAGGTAAGGCAAACGTTGTTGCTGATGCTTTGAGTAGGAAATATTTGTTTGCATTAAGAGCTTTGAACACTAGTCTAGCCTTATCAGATGATGGTTTTATCTTAGCTAAGTTGAGAGCCAAACCGATGTTTCTTGAAGAAATTTGTGAAGCTCAGAAAAATGACAGTGAGTTGTTAGCCAAAAGAGATCAGTGTGAGTCAGATATAGAGTCAGGTTTTCAGATCAGTAGTGAATTATCAGTAACAAGGGAAGGTAGATTATATTTATGAATAGTGAAAGGTCAGGTAAGAAAGAAGGTAAGTGAGTAAAGAAGAAGGTAGAAAATGAGAAGTAAAGAAAGTTTATGAGGCTAGGTGACTTGATGTATATTTATTCATTATGTTGAATGTTGTAATTTATTTGCTTGTAAGCTTACTAAGCCTAGTGCTTACTCTCTTATTTTCTTTTTCTTATAGTTTTTATCAAGCCACTCGGGGATCGAAGGAAACGTCGGAGACCCGATCACACTATCGAAGAAATTACATTGGTATAGTTAGACGTTTCGTTTTGTGTATGGCATGTATAGGAACTTGGTTTCTTTTGATATGATATGATCAATGAATGATGTGTAAATATTTGCTAGTGATTAGCTAATAGAATGGCTGATGATATACATGTTTAATAGCATGTACGATTAAGTAGTAACTATCACATGAAAATTATGAAAAATGTGGAAGTAACTTAAAAACGGATTCAAGTATCAGAAATAATGTGATTTTGAAAAATCACAAAAATTTGTAGAGACATGGTTTGATAGTGAATAATATATGAAATTAAAGCTCATTGTGTCTATTTTCATATGGAATAAGCAAAGCAGGTAAAAATTTTGTATTTTATAAGATATCTGAGTTTTAGTGAAATAGGGCCAGAGCGATTTCTGGATCCCCTGTTTCAACTTTAGAAATTCACCATAAATTGTATAAAAATAATTGGAAGTCATAATTTATATTTAAAAATTTATTATTGAGTCTAGTTTTAAGAGAAAGAAACCTCATAGTCATTTAAATTCTGTAGAGAGAGATATCTGATTCGTAATACACAGAGGTCAGAGCAGTCAAACCCTGAAACAGGGGAGACTTTAACTAATAAACTGTACTAATTGGCCTAGTCAAAAATTCTAGAAAAAAATTAGTAAATAGATATATGAGTCTATTTTCGGGGAAAATTTACAGAATTAGATTTTGAGTTTCGTAACTCGAGATATGAATTTTTAAGCAATCATGATGCAGGAAAAAAATTTATTCCGAAAATTAATATAAGTAGTTAGAATTGTTTAAAAAGGTAAAATAAGATTAGTAACACCTCAAGCTTGACTCCGATGATGGTTTCGGGAGTGGGGGCATTACAAAAATCATGTTTTGTTATACTTTTATTAACTTAATTTATCAATTTACTTATTTACCCTTGATGAATTAACATAGAAATTTATAATGGATGTCCATTAATGTCCATTAACACTTCCAATGGTCTAATATCATCATGAGGACTTTTAATTTAATTAATCATAGTAATTAAGCACTTTAAACAAATAGTATGCAACTTTTATATTTTACGCGATTAAGTCTTTTTTATCAAATTAACCCACCAATCGATAAAATTACTTCACGAAATTCTCACACCAACGCAATATCATACTATAAGCATTAAAATAATAATAAAATAAATATATTAACCTTAAATTTATGGTCCCAAAACCATTGTTCTGATTTGACTAAAACGGGCTGTTACAACTCTCCCCCTTAGGAATATTCGTCCCCTCGGGTATTATTTTTTCATAGCATCATCGGGTTCCCACGTTGCTTCTTCAACTCCGTGTCAATGCCACAATACTTTCACTAACTCTATTCTCAACTTCTATCGGTTCTTCATTATATGATAAATCTGACTATATCTCAACTTCTATCAGGGAAATGATATGCGAAGGGTCTGATCGATATCTTCGTAGCAACAATACGTGAAACACATTATGTATCTTTTCTAACTCAGATGGTAAGGACAATCGATATGCCACTGGCCCAACTCGCTCAGTAATCTTATACGGTTCGATGAATTGTGTAACACCCCTTACCCGTGTTTGACGCAGGAACAGGGTACGAGGCATTACTGGACTTAATCACTAATCATCGTATAAAAACCGATTCATAATTTCACTCTAATTTAAAACTTTTTCAAACACATTCAAGCTGTCCCTTAAAAAGAGCTTACAAGGCCCATATCATGCTTTAATTCAACCACACACATAGGCAAGCATCCACATTCATAAATTGCATCATTTAATTAATAACATAATCAAGATTATCTACATTAAATGACTTTATACAATAGAGACCTTCAAATAACATATGTCGATCGATTTTTAGGCCAATTCCTAGCAACTTAGTAACAATTAAACGAGTCTCCATACATGCCAAAGACTTAAAAATACTTTAAAACCTTTATATATCAATCAATAGTTTGATAGTGTGATTTAACCTCCGGCGACCTCCAACTCGAGCTAACATCTAAGACACTATAGGAAAAAGGAAAGGAAGGGAGTAAGCATTATAGCTTAGTAAGTAAGTATGTAAATATCAATAAACAACACATTATCATACTTTAAATGAAGTCACAATATGTTCCCGGAATATTACCATCACAAACACACACATACTTTCACTATTACAATCATAAACAGGTTCAAAATAAGCTGTCTAGTAGAGTATCAGCAGCTAAATTATTTATTTCTGGAGCTACAAAACTCTAAATTACAAACCGTTAATTTTTCTTGAAACTTGATTCACGTATATTCTTACCATAAAATTTTCAGAATTTTTGGTCTAGCCAATTAGTACAGTTTGTTCATTGAAGTTACCTGTTTTCAACGCTCAAGCTGTTTGACCACTCTTCACTACGAATCAATTTTCTCCTCGCATGAAATTCAAAGGATGTTCTCGTTTATTTCATTTGAAACTAGACTCATTAAGGATTTCAAATGAGTCTATTTTATATGTTTGAAATCCTTAATGAGTCTAGTTTCAAATGAAATAAATGAGAACATCCTTTGAATTCTCGCATTTGAGGAGAAAATTGATTCAGAGTGAAGAGTGGTCGTAATAGATTGAGCAAAGGAAACAGGGGTAACTTCAACGAATAAACTGTACTAATTGGCTGGACCAAAAATTCTGAAAATTTTCTAGTAAGAATATACGTGAATCAAGTTTCAAGAAAAATTAACAGTTTGTAATTTGGAGTTCTGTAGCTCCAGAAATAAATAATTAAGCTATTGGTACTCTGCTAGACAACTTATTTTGAACCTGTTTATGATTGTAATAGTGAAAGTATGTGTGTGTTTGTGATGGTAATATTCCAGGAACATATTGTGACTTCATTTAAAGTATGATGATGTATTGTTTATTGATATTTACATACTTACTTACTAAGCTATAATGCTTACTCCCTTCCTTTCCTTTTTCTTATAGTGTCTCAGATGTTAGCTCGAGTTGGAGGTCGCCGGAGGTTAAATCACACTATCAAACTATTCATTGATATATAAAGGTTTTAAAGTATTTTTAAGTCTTTGGCATGTATAGAGACTCGTTTAATTATTACTAAGTTGCTAGGAATTGGCCTAAAATACTGACATATGTTATTTGAAGGTCTCTATTGTATAAAGTCATTTAATATAGATAGTCTTGATTATGTTATTAATTAAATGATGCAATTTATGAATGTGCATGCTTGCCTATGTGTGTGGTTGAATTAAAGCATGATATGGGCCTTGTAAGCTCTTTTTAAGGGACAGCTTGAATGTGCTTGAAAAAGTTTTAAATTAGAGTGAAATTATGAATCGATTTTTATACGATGATTAGTGATTAAGTTCGGTAATGCCTCGTACCCTGTTCCAGCGTCGAACACGGGTAAGGGGTGTTACAAATTGTGGACTCAATTTCCCTCTTCGACAAAATTGCAATATCTTTTTCCACGGCAACACTTTCAAAAACACTTTATCCTCAATCTGGAACTCAATATCTTTCTGTTTCAAGTTTACGTACAATTTCTATCGATCCGAAGTTGTTTTCAAACTATCGCGAATTACTTTCAATTTTTCTTCAGTCTCTCTGATCAGATCAACCCCGTTAATCTTATTTTCCCTGAGCTCTCTCCAGTACAACAGTGTTCGACATTTACAACCGTATAGAACTTAAATGCAATGCCACCATCTTTATACTCGATTGGAAGCTATTATTGTAAGCAAATTCAATTAGTGATAAATATTTCTCCCAGCTAACTTCAAACTCAACAATGGAACAACGCAACATATCCTCAAGTATCTGAATAACTCGTTTGGATTGACCATTCATTTGTGGGTGAAAGGCGGTGCTGAAATGTAGCTTTGTACCTAAAGCTTCTTGCAATTTCTTCCAAAATCGTAAAGTGAATCTTGGATCTCTACCCGAAACAATAAATATTGGTACTCCATGCAATCGAACAATCTCTGAAATATACAACTCAGCCAATTTATCAAGTGAGAAATATGTACGTACCAAAATGAAATGAGCTGATTTCGTCAATTTGTCAACAACAACCCAGATTGTAACTTTCTTTCTCAGAGATAAGGGTAAACCTGATACGAAATCCATTGTTACTCTATCCCACTTCCACTCAGGAATCATAATAAGGTGTAATAAACCTAACTGCACTTGATGCTCAGCTTTGACTTGCTAACAAATCAAACATTTTGAAACAAATTATGAGATATCTCATTTCATGCTGTGCCACCAATAAAGCTATTTCAAATCATTATACATTTTCGTGCTTCCCAGATGTACTAATAAACAACTACTACATGCTTCATTTAGAATCTTCTAAATAAGCTAAGAGTTTCTTGTTACACATATTCTATCACAAAACATCAAACAATCATCAGGCCCTATTTGAAACTCTGAATCAGAAATCGACTCACACTGAGCTCGTTTTGCTTGCAATTCATTATCAAATTTTTTAGCCTTACAAATCTGCTGTAAAAATAATGGTCTCACTTTCAACTCGGCTACTATCGAACCATCGTCAGAAAAATCTAATTATGTGTTAAAAGCACGTAAAGTAAATAAGGACTTTCAACTTAAAGCATCAACAACTACGTTCGTTTTCCCCGAATGATAGTCAATCACTAATTTATAGTCTTTTAGCAATTCTAACCATCTCTGTTGTCACAAATTCAAATCTTTCTGAGTCATCAAATATTTCAAGCTTTTTTGGTTGGTATAAATATGGCATTTTTCACCAAACAAGTAATGACGCCGAATTTTCAATGCGAACACTATCGCGGCTAACTCTCTATCGTGTGTCGGATAATTCTTTTTGTGCAGCTTCAATTGTCTCGAGGCATAAGCTACAACTTTGCCTTCTAGCATCAAAACACACCCCAGGCCATTTAACGATGCATCACTAAAAACTACGAATTTTTTACCTGATTCAGACTGAACTAACACCGGTGCCTCTATCAATAATGCTTTCAACTGTTCGAAACTCTGCTAACACTTTTTTGACCACTCAAATTTAACATATTTTTTAAGCAATCTTGTCATTGGAGTCGTAATCCTAGAGAAGCCTTTCACAAGTCATCTTTAATAATTAGCTAGTCTTAGAAAGCTGCAGATTTTAGATACATTTCTCGGAGGTTTCCAATCTATAATCACGTAAATTTTATCAATCAACTCGGATACTGCAAAAATAAAACTATATGTTCCAGAAAACCAACCTATCGTAACCAAAACTCACATTTACTGAACTTTTCAAACAACTGTTTATCTCTCAAAGTTTGTAGCACGATTCTCAAATGCTTTACATGCTTAGATTCATCTTAAGAGTAAATTAAAATGTCATCAATAAACACAACTAAGAATCGGTCTAAGTATAACCTGAAAATCCGGTTCATCAAGTCCATAAAAACAATAGGTGCATTTTTTAGTCCAAAAGGCATAATAAGAAATTTGTAGTGTTCGTACCTTGTTCTAAATGCAGTCTTTGGCACATCTGAGTCTTTAACTCGCAATTGGTAATAACCCGATCTCAAATCAATTTTTGAAAACATTATTGCCCTTTTTAACTGATCAAATAAATCATCTATTTGTGGCAATGGGTATTTATTCTTAATCATCACTTAGTTGAGTTGTCGATAGTCTATACACATTCTCATCATGCCATCTTTCTTTTTCACAAATAATACCGGTGCACACCCCAAGAAGAGAAACTCGGTCTAACAAAACCTCTATCTGTCAACTCTTGCAATTGAGCTTTCAGTTCTTTTAACTCTATCGAAGCCATTTTGTACAGAGCTATCAATATCGACGTTGTTCCTGGAACTAATTCAATACCAAAATCAACCTCTCTGATAGGTGGTAAATCAGGTAACTCTTCGGGAAATACAACTGGATACTCGCACACAACTGGTATAGATTCAATCTTTGATTCAGAAACTTTTGTATCTAGTACATATGCAAGGTATGCATCACAGCCCTTTTTCATACATTTCTAAACTAAGATAGACGATATAACAGTAGGTAACTCGCTCGAATCACCAAATTTAATCCAAAGAATTTCACCGTTCTGACATTTCAAATCGATAATATTTCATATACAATTCACTATAGCATCATGCGTCATTAGCCAATCCATACCCAAAATCACATCAAATTCATTGAATGACAACAACATCATATTAGCCGAAAAACAAAAATTTCGATTCATTAACAGACAATTCTTGCTAACTTTATCAACCAAAACACATTTGCCTAAGGGGTTTGATACTCTAATCACAAATTCAGTAGATCCTACAGGCAAAGTCTTACTAGATACTAAATTCATACATATATAAGAATAAGTTGATCCTAGATCTATCAATGCAATCACATTAGTATAATAGAGAGTGAAAGTACCGGTGATAACATCTGGAGATGATGCTTCTTCGCAAGCGCGAATAGTGTAGGCTCTAGCAGGTGCTCTGGCCTTAGACCTCACAGCTGAATCCTTTGTCACCCCTCTACTACCACTTATATTTCTGGCAACTCTAGGCGGTCTACCTCTATTTGACATGTTACTTGGTCTCACATTCTGAACTTTATCTTTCTCACCTATCTTAGGGAAATCTCGGATGAAGTGATCTAGCAAACCACATTTGTAGCAGACTTTATTATTTTTATTCCAGCATTCTCCATAATGTCGTCTCCCACACTGTTAACATTCGGGGTTTTTGTCTCTTACACTGCCAATACTCGATGCTTATGTAACTTGAGCTTTAGAACCTGAGTATTGTTTTCTATGATTTCTACTCGAATATTCATTTAAAGCATTTGGGCGAGCATACGAATCTCTAAATTTCTTTGATGAAGATTGATACGACTTACTCATCGATCTTTTTCTCGAGTCTCTAGCTTTTAGATCTGGTTTCCTCTTTTCTTTACTAAGATCCTCGGCTTTACAGGCCCTTTCAATCAGAACGACAAATTCTTTCGACTCTAAAATTTCGACTAGAAGTTTTATATCTTCATTCAGCCTATCAACAATCCACTTGCACATTATTTCTTTAGTAGACACATACTCTCGAGAATACTTGCTTAACCGTATGAATTCTCTTTCATACTCAGTGACAGCCATTCGACCTTGTTTTAACTTTAGAAACTTTTTATGCTTTTCATTAAGGAATCAGTGACTTATATATTTCTTTCAGAACTCTGTTTGAAAGAATTCCTAGGTAACCCGTTCTTTTGGAACCACAGATATTAACATGTTCCACCATTGATAAGCGGTGTCTCTCAGCAAAGATATAACACATTTAATACATTTATTAGGAGTACAAGACAATTCATCGAATACTCTAATCGTATTTTTGAGCCAAAACTCAACTCTCTTAGCATCATCATCAACAGTAGCCCGAAACTCTTCGGCCCTATGTTTACAAATCTTATCTACTGGAAACTTGTTCAACAGTATCGGGTCTATAACTTGAGGAACAACAGGGATTTGTTGAAGAATAGGTGGGGGTGGAGGTTGTTGAGCAGCCAAATTCGTTCGAGTGTACTCTATGAACCACTCGTTCTTCATTTGGAAGAAGGCTTGTTTAGCCTCTCCCTTGTGGCTACTCGTTACAGGCCTAGAATCTAATGGTGCTACCCCTTGAGCGGGAGTGGGCGCATTACTCTTTACATCATCACCTATAGCTCATTCGAGATCTATCACTATACGAAAACACAATCTAAGCTGTCAAGAATCATCACACTATCACAGATTATATATGGCATGTATAGCTAAACTCTCACACACTACGTTAGTCCTAGAATTGACTAAACTATAGCTCTGATACTAATAAAATGTAACTCCCCTAACTCGTATCCGTTGCTAGAGTAAGTTACATGGTATTACAAATCAATACACAACGTATATCATACATTTATCAACCATAAAGCATTCATTCTCATAAAACATTCAACACAATCATATTGTCCCTTTATAAGGGCCTATGAGGCCTTAAACATACTTTAGAATTGGTTTGGGACTAAATCGATATCATAAAAAAATTTTGGAAACTT
This sequence comes from Gossypium longicalyx, assembly GCA_025698465.1. NCBI lineage: Eukaryota > Viridiplantae > Streptophyta > Magnoliopsida > Malvales > Malvaceae > Gossypium > Gossypium longicalyx. The sequence continues at coordinate 66,386,529 of CM047004.1, read as the reverse complement.
AGTAAAATTTCAATCATATAGGGGTCCCACGCCCGTGTGAACAGGCCGTGTGCCTCACACGGCTCTAGACACACCCGTGTCTCAAGCTGTGTGAAAATAGGGCATACATACTGACTTGTATGACATGGCTGAGGACACGCCCGTATGCCAGACTGTGTGTAAACTGGAGGGTGTAAGAGTCTGGTTTAGTCCCTAGTCACAATAGTGGTTTTGGGACCACAAATCTAACTTAGAAATATATTTTAATATTAGTTTTCATGTTTATTATATGTGAATTAGTATGTGTGAAAGTTTGGTGTGTTAATTTTATCGTTTGAGTGGCTAATTTGAGAAATGCACTTAATCGCATAAAATGCAAAAGTTGTGTGCTAGATGTTAAAATTGCTTAAATGATATGCATTGTGAAATGTGAGGTACTTATGTTGAAATTTGACCATAGTTAGTGGAGATGGACATAAATAGCCAACCATTAAGTGAATTTTTATTGTTTTAATAATGGTAAAAGTAAAACATGAAATAATGTATTAATAATTAAAACAAAGTTGAAATTTGCTTCAAAACTCATGTTCTTCCACCGAAATAAGAAAGAAAAATTAGGGCTTCAAGCTTTTACATATTCGGTGCATAGTTGTTGTTAATTCTTCAATTACAAGTTATGCTAGTGCTAGGGACAGTAATCCGGTTGAGGGTAATGTGGAGTATTACGGACTTCTTACCGACATTATTGAGTTGGATTACTATGGCAGATGGAAAGTTGTCTTATTTCGGTGTGATTGGGCTGATGTTAATACTGCTCGAGGAATTAAAAAAGATCAATTTGGTTTTACAATGGTGAATTTCTCTCGCTTGATTCACACTGGACAACAATTGATGGACGAGCCATATGTATTTTCCTCTCAAGTGAAACAAGTTTTTTATTCGAAAGATCCAACTGATGAGGGTTGGTATGTTGTACTCCGGAACACCCCTAGAGACTTGTTTGACATGGGTAATGGAAGTAGAGATGACATCGTCGAAAGATCAGAAACATTACCTTTTCCAGAACAAAACTTAGATGAAAATATCCCTAGTACTAGTACACAACATCAATGGGTTCGACATGATGTGGATGAAGATATTTACGAATAATGATGTAGTAAGATTTTACGATTTTTTAATTATATGTACTATTATAATTTTAATCTTGGTCATGTTATATAATTTAACTATTTTATATGTACTATTATTGTTGTAATTTGTTACTAAAACTTTAACTATTTTATGTGTATTGTAGGAAAAATGCGTAGAAGAAGATTACGAGATTTAAGTATTGTCCAGAATACTCCAAATTCGGAAGAAGCAAATAGTGAACAGCAGACAGTTGTTGGATCTTCGAATGTGCCGGAGACACTTGACGAGCCTGAAGAATTTCAAAGTAATGTTAAGTTAATTTTCCATGTGTTGACTTTTATTATTAATTTTTTGTCAATTTTAATATAATAATAGTATATCATTTTTCAGCTGAAAGTGGTGAGACGCGCAGAGTTCGAAGACGTACACTGCTTATAGATTTATACGACTTAGATCCTGTCGAGCGTGTCAAAGTAAGTAGAAATACTCATGATCAGCCTGTTGGATCTGAAGCTCGACTTTTAGCAGGCTATTTAGGCATTTTAGCACGAAATGTCAATATGTTGCCCATCAACTATGAATCATGGCATCACATGCCTGATAGCAACAAAAATCAGGCTCTCGCTAATATTAAGGTAACAAACTGTAAATGTAATTTATAATACTTTGGTTTAAGTTTCATTTATATTTACATTCTAAACTTGTGTTTTTTAGGAGAGATTTGCTTTAGAGGTCTCCGATGATTATATCAAGAAGGCATTGGGTAAAAAATGGAGAGACAATAAAAGTACTTTAAAAAAACATTATTTTAAGAAAGACATAAGCCTCGAGGAAAAATTGAGAAATGTCCCGCCGGGAATGCTGAGGTACCAATGAGAAGATGCGGTTAGATTCTGGAATTCAAAGAAAGGAGAGGTATTGCGTATTTCCAAACTCTTATATATAGTGTTCACTATATACGTAATAATAATTTCATTATGTAGGACCGTGAGCGAGTTGGAACAAGCAGCAGGCAAAAACAAAAATTCACGCACACAGCAGGGTCGAGAAGTTTTGCTTCTGTAGTTGAGGCCGAGGTACTATGAATTTATTAATTCTTTCAAATATTAATTACTTTCTACTATTAAATAAAATTTTTACTACTATATTGTAGGAAGTCAAACCTGGACAAAAAGTTGGACGCCTTCAGCTTTTTGAGATTACGCATAGGAAGAAAGATGGATCTCCTATGACATCTGAAGCTGGAGAAATTATGGTATATTTACTTAATAATATTTGATTTATTCTAAATATTTATAATGTCTAATTATAATTGTTTAATTCAATTCATCATTACTAGTTTTAAATAATGTTATGTTGCATTCCTTTTTATTATATATTTCGTTTTTAACTGTTTAATTGATTTTTTAGGAGAAACTAAAAGAGAAGAATGCGGAATATGAAACGATTGCTTCGACTGATAGTTCTGTTAATCTTGAGAAGATTGATAATAGAATTATCACTGAAGTTTTGGGTCCTGAAAAGTATGGTCGGGTTCGATTTCAAGGATCTGGTGTTACCCCGACCCAATATTTTGGATCCGGCTCCCAACAATACATGCCTTCCTAAGTCAAGCTCAAGTGAAGTTCGAGGTTAAGAGACCGATATAGCTCGGATGCAAGCGAACACGGTTGAGCAAATTGCCGAGGTTCAACGAAAATATAAAGAACTCCAGCAACAACTTAGAGCGGAGACAGAGAGAGAGGGAGCGCGATGAGGCGAGGGAGGCGATGGCGCAGCAAAGGAAAAGGCAGAGAGCACGAGCGAAGGAGGCAGAGGCAGCGCGGCGATGGCAGCAGAGCGAGTAAAAAAGTACGATGACCTCGATTCTGACTTCAGAGATGATGCAGATGTTTCAGCAATCGCAAAAGCCGCCATCTTAGACATTAGTTTTCTTATTGTAAGAATGTTTTTAACTTTGTCACGTTTAACATTATTGTAAGAATATTTTAAATTATACTTTATTTATTAATTATATCATATATCTTTCGTTAAATTTGAAGTATTATTTAGAATTAATGTTTTTGGTTGTGTTTTTTATGCTAAATTTGTTGTTTTTGGCTGCATTCTATACTATATTTGTTGTATTTGGTTGGATTTTAATGCAGGAAGGGCTGGATATTGGTGAAAAAAATATATCGCAAATCTGCCAAAATTAGCGGCGTTTGTAGAAAGCATTACTTTTAGCGGCGTTTGCAAAAAAGTGCCACTAAAAGCCATGACTTTTAGCGGCGCTTTTCCCATAAATGCCGCTAAAAGCCATGACTTTTATTGGCGCTTTCCCAATAAACACTGCTAAAAGCCATGACTTTTAGTGGTGCTTTTTTTACAAACGCCGCTAAAAGCCATGGCTTTTAGCGGCGCTTTTAAATAAACGCCACCAATTTTTTGCGGCGTTGCCTTTAGCGGCGTTTTTTGCGGCGTTTTCAAAAGCGCCTCAAAAATTTTTAGCGGCGCTTTTAGGCTAAATAAAGCGCCGCTAAAAGTTTATTTTCTTGTAGTGATACTTGGGTTTTTTTCCACCTTTTCATGGACATAAGTACATTACTAATTGAGCACTTACCGTTTCAATGTATTTCATTAAGATTAAACATGATGTAATTCAATCACAAACTTGGAACAAGCCTAAACACCAACAACAACATATTTTAGCATAATTGAATATAATTCATATGAACTTAACATAGATAACCACTATACTTGAGAATGATCCAATTAGATTTATCATACTTCCTAATATATCATGTTTTCGATGTATCACCATTTCAATAAGTTTCATACTCACATGCCATGGTTCATATTAAACACTTACCATAGCCATGACCTAGTGATTAAACACATAACTTAGCAATATCATCACAAGGTAAGATATGGTACATAAACATAGCATCACTTAAATCATACCTTTCATAATCATGAATATTCATACTTTGATCATTGATACATCATACCTTTCCATATTTGTCATAGTGAAGTCAATCGGAACCCTTACTTCAACTCACATAAAGTGTGCTAAACAATGGTCAAAATCATCCCTTTTTCTATAATCAATGTTCGTCACCATCCCTTTTCATATTCAATGAATATTGTAAAGACGATTGAAACCCTGGTACACGTTTCCTTTTGTGTTATATTCCAACTATGGTCTTGCATATGCATTGCCATATCCCTACCATGGTGTTACAATTCATAGTTCCATAACCCAGTTATGGTCTTATCATTAGAATGCCATAGCCTAGTTATGGTCTTACATATAAACACTGCCATGGTCCAACCATGGTCTTACATCCATAGTGCCATAGCCCAATTATGGTCTTATCATCAGAATGCCATTGCCCAACTATGGTCTTACATATAAACACTGCCATGGTCCAATTGTGGTCTTACATTTGAATAATTTTCATAGCCTCGCTATGGTCATACGTGCAAATGCATCATATCTCCATTGATATTAGAAATTATCATTTTCGTAACTTTTCACAATTCATGTTCTATCAACAAATCAATTTAATATAAGTAATTTTACATCATTTAAGCTATAACATTAATAAACAATTAAAAATATAATTGAGTTCATATTAAATGAACTTACAGGACTAATTTGCAGTAATGGCTCAAACTATCTCAATTAGTAATCGACGTAATATCAATTCATTTTTTTTGTTCTCAATTACACACATCAATATAATCAAATATCATGCAATTAGGTTCATATATTTCATTTAAAAATGTACTAAAATTAAACTGAAAGAACTTACTTAGCTAAATTGTAGAAATGACAAAGTATAAGGGCATTTTGATAATTTTTCATTGTCCTCAATTTTCCACTCGATATTGATCTAAATTAATAATTTCATTCAACCTATTAATTTAGACAGTAAAATAATGCATTTTATGCAATTTAGTCATTTTTGAATTTTTTACAAAATTGCCCCTAACATTTTATTTTTATTCAATTTAGTCCATAAGCCTAAAACATGTAAATTAACCATTTTTAATGTCAATTCACATCGGACAAATATTCATGGCACAGAAGACAGCCCACATTTGCAATAATTTCACATCAAATCCTTGTATTTTTACTATTTTAATAATTTAGTCCCTAATCAGAAAATTCATCAAAATTACTTAACAAAATACTTTTAAATATCAAACAACATCTCAAATTCATTATTTAATAACTAAAATCACATAGATTCATCAATGAAAAAATTCACAATCTTCAACAGTTTCAAAATCGAAGGTACGAGCTAGTTGGACTTAATTGCAATGATCTCAAAAATATAATTATTAAAAAGGTCAAAATCGGACTTACATGCAAAAGGAGACTTTGACAGAATGCTTAAGCTATCTTCCATGGCTTCCCCCTTTCTCAAATTTTGGCAAACACCAAGGAAATAGATGATAGATTAATTTTTTTGTTTTTATTTTAATTTAATTATAAAATTATTATTTTGTCCATTTAATAATCATCCAAATTTCATGCTTTTACTTGCAAAAAACCGTCTACTAAATTCTTAAATGGTATAATTACCATTTAAGGCCCTTTTCCTTTATTCAATAAATCATTTAATCACTCAAATCAAATAGTGATCCAATTTTACGTCTTTTACGATTTAATCCTTTTTAATTAATTAACTAACGAAACGTTAAAATTTATTAACTAGACTTTAAAACCACCTTAATGACACTCTGTAAATATTTATAAAAATGATTATGACTTAGTTTATAGAAATGAGATCCCGATAACTCATTTTCTTAAACCACTTGACCTTAGGGTCTTACCACTTGAACTTAATAAATCACTGATATAACATAAATTATCAAATCAAAAACCTTTTTAAAACCATAATTGACTCGTAAATATTCCTAAATAATATTTAAGAACTTATTCATCGACTTTGTGGCACCGAAACCACTGTTTCCGAAACCACTAAAAAAAGGGATGTTATAGAGTGGTTTCAAAAATAGCCTCTATTTTTTTTTTTTAGTTCTAAATGATGTTTTGGGTTAGAATCACACACCTGGTGTTATTTCTGATTGAACATACAATAGCGCACTCCAAATACTACATACAATACCAAAACGCATTGATTAACAAACACGAATTAACCCACTATTAATATTGAAACTTGAATTCGACAAACGCAACTTAACAAAATTAGTCCCTAAACTAATATTAACCCCATTACAATGGAAAAGATAGCAACCCCAAACTGTATTTGACCATTAGAAGAGTTGATGTTTCATGAACTTCACCTAGAGGAACCCAAAACAATTAACATCGAATGTTTACAAAAACATCTTAAATCTCCTAGCATAACCACGAAATAGAATTAATTCACCTTACCAATGAAGAACACATTTACGAGACTTACACTAGATCGAAAATATGAATTCCTCACTCAGAACTCAACACCAAAACGATGATTCGCCAGTAAAGAACAATAACTGGGAAACAACAATAGATGAACAACAATTGAACTTGTTAATATGAACCAAAACGAAAGAGCAAAAATGAGGGGAAATGGAGAAAAAAATGGCAAAGGAAGCTTACAGACACAAAAGAAAATAGCTAAAACAGAAAATGGGGAAAATATGCAAACAAAAATGGGACGACAAATTAATGGAAAGAAAGGGGAAAATGGGGAGCATTCTTAGGGAATAATTTCCAAAACTACTTCTCACTAAATCCACTCACTAACCTCTTATTAGATTCCTTCATAATTCAAAAATATTTCTCGTTTGCACACGCAAGGATTTGAACACAGGACTAAAAGGTAAGCTAAAGTCTTCCCATTAAATCAGTAAGCTTATTCTTACTAACAATAGAGCAAAAGTAATTTATATATCAGATATTCAAAGACAATTGTTTAGGAAAAAATAACAAAAATACAAGGCATTCAAAGTCAAAACCTTTCTCACACAAGCACAACACTTAAACACTGAACTAGATTAACTCACTTGTCATAATTCCAACAACCTTTACTAAAAAACCATGACATGACCACTATTGGATTCACTAATCCAATTTCTTTTAACCTGGTTTTTGGGATGTGACAGAGAGAATACCAAAAAAAAAAATGAAAATGTACAAAAACTTACAAGGGAATTTAAAAAATTATGAGAAAGTATAAAAAAATTTATGAGAGAATACCAAATAACATAAGAGGAGAACTAAAAATTGTCATCTCAAATTTTCATTTAATTAATTTTTTCCATTTTTTTTCAATTATCATGAAATATACTTTTTTTTACCAATTTTTAGCATTAAAAATTATAATTTAACAATTAAAATTTTTTTCCATTGCAAAATCTCATTGAAATTTCTTAATATTTAAAAATAATTTTTTATTTACTCCAAAATTATATCTCGTATCAAACCTTCTTTTTGAAATAATTCCAAAAATTATGATATACCAATTATGAACTTGTGACTTGTTCAATAGAAGCTCACAAGAGAACCTCTTGTTGGATTTGGGTGTAACTACTTATAATTTTACAAAGGTGACATATTTGGGTAACCATTGTAATTGGTATGTTCCACCAAATTGGGTGTAATTGAAGCATCCTTAATTACACTTTTCAATTCCTAAGGGAGGGTGAGAGATTAATTACACAGATAATTACACCCAAATTAAATTTTAAAAATATTTATTATATTATAAGCATGACATGTATGATTGTTTAAGATGGTTATGACAACAAATTTCTTATATTATAAATCCTAAAATTATACTATAAAAATAATTTATGTATTTTATATGTTTATAACAAAAAAAAATTATTTAAATCCTAAAAAAATTCTAAATTTACGGTCAAAAAGTTTATTATAAAAAATTACATGTTGTGAAAGTTTTATACTATATTTATTTATAAAAAATTATGGCCAAAGTATAGATATAACTTATTTATGTGTCCATGATGTATATTATAAGAACAATATACTTATTCATAAAAAGTGTTATAGTTTTATTTTATCATAACTTATTTATTAAAAAACTTTTAAAAATAATGGCATATTATTTATAAGAAGTATTATGAAAGTTTTGGACAATTTATAAAACATTTTTTATAAAGGTTAAATATTATAAATTCGATATTATTTTGACTTAATTTATGTATTATAAAAAGGGAGATAACCTAGTAAAAGTCTTTCTCCAAATTAAGTTTATATAAGTTTTTATAATTAAAGCTACAGATTATTTAAACAGTGAACCTAAATATTATAAGGTCGATGCTGATTATGCAAATTAAAAAGACTTTCTTACACCATATTGTAGGGTATGATGCCATTTGAGAGAATGCTATCACACACAAACACCATAGACAACTCGTGAACTCTTTAATTTGACATATTCAACGCTTCGAAATGTGGGTGAGAAGACATTTTTTGTTTTCTTTTAAATATTTCTCATATTAACAACATCACCTTAGTATAGCATAAAAAATGTGGATCATACTAACATGTTGCATATTTTATAACTTCAATTATAGGTGGAATTGAGATGATCTATGTATTTCGAAAAGTACATTGAAGAAGGAGATCTTAATAATGTTAATGATGCATATTCAAATTCACATGATGATGAACTCAATCAAGAACAGACAGATAATGATAATAATTAAGAAGCATATATTAAACACTAAATGTTGAATAACCCAATAAATATGCACTAGAATAATAGATAAAATTGCATATGACGTTTATTTTTCTTAATATTTTATAAGTAATCGTATTATCATCTACTTTTTTGGACTAACATAATTTATATAACGATTTAATTTTAATTTTTGTTACTTGTTTAGAAAATCATTTCATCTTACTAAAATTTTTTATAGTAATTAATATATAAAAAATATAAATTATGTATGTAACACCCCAAACCCAGCCCAGACGTTATAGCCGAATCCGAAAGTGTCACATGAAATGAGTTGAAAAAAAAACCATTGTCGTTAAATTAAACACTCTTTCCGGTTTATTTAGCCTTTATCACTATTATTAATTTCAAAGCTTACTTTCATTTAGTCATTTAGAGACAGAAACATACTTGTAGCGGAAGCTTGTAAAAACGTTGTTTTTTGAAAATTGTTCAAGTAATAAGTAATTAAGACCAAAAACTCGATCCAAAGCCAATCAGTTTAAAAACAGTCCAGAGAGTCCCAAAAAATACAAACTCTCAAATCTTAACGCCAAACTTAAATAAAACTTAAAAAAATAAAACGGTTTTGGCGAGTGGTCACCATTGAGTCCTCCGCTGCACCGATCCGCCTAACTCTGTGGATTACCTGTAAAAAATAACAAAAAAAGGGGTGAGTTTACATAAACTCAGTGTGTAACCCAACATATTTAAGCATGCACACAACCAGAAAATTAGAATCAGACAGATACAGATTCGGGCCTAAGCCCATTACAGTCACAGATGCATGTTTGGGCTTAAGCCCATTTCAGATACAGATACAGAAATACAGTCATCATCAGAAATTAGATATCCTACTCCCATCCTCTACACACCATCTCCAACCATCCCAACACACCATGTGGGGTTTAAAACACCCACTCAACCTTACACACCATATTGTACCGATGCAGCACATTACAGATATACACAGCCATGCTGCCAGATAATAGGCAAACTGTCTTTCAGAACATTTCTTCCGTTTTAAAAATCCTTCCCCAAATACAGTAACAAAACAGAACATGCATACAAAATCACAGATAATACATGCTTAACATGCTTATAAAAACAGATAGTAGATATACATAACACAACATGCTCAGAACTGTACATCAGTCTTGCAGGACACATAGTTTTAGGGTTAGTAAGCCTTTATCGATCCTACGGTAGGTCCACAGTCGATTAGGATGACCCGTGCGACCCTACGAAAAATTTCAATGTAATGGGCTCACACGCCGAAATTGGCCTTGCCCGTGTGGATCACACAGCCTAGCCTAGATTTCACACACCCGTGTGGGCCCATAAATCTACGTGGCCCATACGTCTAATTTGGCGTAGCCCGTGTGGCCCACACGGCCATACCCTGGCCATCACATGGTCGTGTCTTGCGCACGGCTTGGCCTTTGTTTCACTACAGTTTATCTACATTAAGAATTTTATGCATCAGTTTCAGTTTTTATTATCAGATATTTTATTCATAAAGAATCAGAAGTTCAGAGTTATTTTCGAAAGTTTTAGTCTCTATCAGTTTCACTATAGTTTCAGAGAGTACTAACTATAGTGTTTTCAGAGTATAATGTTTACAGTATGTCAAAGTAAACTATATAGGTTTCAGAACACTTACAAGATCGGCGTCGGAGACTCGATGTACCAAATTCTCAATCAGAATATTTAGAACCATTTTAAAATCTAATTCTTAAAACACATTTTAGAATCCAAAATTCACATCCAAGTTTTGCAACCTGGCTTTGATACGACTAAATGTAACACCCCAAACCCAGTCTAGACGTTATGGCCGAATCCGGAAGTGTTACATGAAATGATTTGAAAAGAAAACCATTATCGTTAAATTAAAAACTCTTTCCAGTTCATTTAGCCTTTATCACTATTATTAATTTCAAAGCTATTTTCATTTAGTCATTTAGAGACAAAATATACTTGTAGCGGAAGCTTGTAAAAACGTTGTTTTTTAGAAACTGTTCAAGTAATAAATAATTAATACCAAAAACCCGATCCAAAGCCAATCAGTTTAAAAATAGTTCAGAGAGTCTCAGAAAATACAAACTCTCAAACCTTAACGCCAAACTTAAATAAAACTCAAACAAATAAAACGATTCTGGCGAGTGGTCACCATCGAGTCCTTCGCTGCACCGATCTGCCTAACTCTGTGGATTACCTGTACAGAATAACAAAAAAGGGGTGAGTTTACGTAAACTCAGTGTGTAACCCAACAGATTTAAGCATGCATACAACCAGAAAATTAGAATCAGACAGATACATATTCAGTCCTAAGCCCATTACAGATACAGAAATACAGTCATCATCAGAAATCAGATATCCTACCCCCATCCTCTACACACCATCTCTAACCATCCCAATACAACATGTGCGGTTTAAAACATCCACTCAGCCCTACACACCATATTGTACCGATGTGGCACATAACAGATATACGCAGCCATGCTGCCAGATAATAAGCAAACTGCCTTTCAGAACACTTTCTCCTTTATAACAATCCCTCCCCTAAAAAAATAACAAAACAGAACATGCATACAGAATCACAGATAATACATGCTTAACATGCTTATAAAAACAGATAGCAGATATACATAACATAACATGCTCAGAACCGTACATCAGTCTTACATGACACATAGTTTTAAGGTTAGTAAGCCTTTACCAACCCTACGGTAGGTCTACAGTTGATTAAGATGACCCGTTCGACTCTACAGAAAATTTCAGTATAATGGCCACACATGCCCGTGTGGCCTACCCGTGCCGGCCCACATGCCTGTATGGCCCAAACGCCCAGATTGGCCTTGCCCGTATGGATCACATGGCCTGGCCTAGATTTCACATGGCATGGCCTTCGTCGATCACACGGCCATGTCGTCGTACACGCCTACCACACAGTCATGTGGCGTCGACGGTAAGGTTTTCGACTTTTGGCAAAAACTCGTTTTTTCTGCGTTTTGGGTACACACCTGGTACGATTTCAATGCAACAGAAACTCCAAGCACTCCGCAACCTAAAAACAGTAATCCATAGATCACTTAGAAGACATTTGGCTATTCAACTCTTAAACTCGAAATACACGAGACTCACCGTCGATAAAAGGAAAGTATCGGTACAATCCAAACTGTCAGAGTGACTCTCCTTCACCACCGCCTTCTCCTACACAAAATTGACAAAAGTCAATCCATAACTACTAATGATGCCATCAAACAAGATATACCTAAGCCCCGATAAGGGAAACAGTAGTTACAGAATGCTTAAAAACTTCACTTACCACTCGAAATAAGGATAACGGAAAACTCAAAAACGCAAAAATCTATAGCAAAAACAGCAGAATTGGAAATAGAACAAATTTTGGGAAAAAGGAGGAAGAAGATCTGACGCTAGCTATTTTTGGGAAAAAGGGGAAAATTTTGGAAAAGAAAAGAAATTTAATTTTGAAAACAAAAGGATTTTACTAGACTAACTCCCAAATCCCCTTATTTTTCTCCCACTAATCCCCACTTTCAGAAACCTAACTCCACCAAAACTCTTCTAGATAACAGAGCAAAAATTAATACCCATGCTCTCGTTGGGACTCGAACATAATACCTCCAGCACTCCAACACCCTTACCGCTTGAACCAACAGGCTCATTCTAATATGATTTTACAAACAATTTAATATAAGCCCATTGAGCAAAGGTAGGGCTTAATTCAAAAAATAACAAAATTTGCCAAAGCTAGGGCTTGAACTTAGGACCTCTCACACATACCCAGAACACTTAACCACTAAAGCAAATACACATTTGTGTCACATTTTCACAAAAGCATAAATAAGAGTTTTGGGGCATTACAATGTAACTTTGTAATTACAATTTATACTATCAAACATGACACGATCTAATTATACTCTATCAGCCAAATACATATAGGGAATTACAATTATTTGCAATTACAAGAGAGTGTAATTACTACCCTAATAATTACATATGTGTGAATATATATATGTATATATGTATATATGTGTATGAATATTATTATTGTAGGCGAATCTGAGAATTTGGCTATTCTGAAAGTTGTGGTTGTGAGTTTTGAGATATTAATGATGGTTGCGTTGTAACATAGATACTATGAATTGAATTGCAATCTATGATTATTTCATGCAATGTTAATTAACGTGACTTAATAACTATTGCTTTGATTTTATTGTAAACGGACTCACATTGAGCATCGAAGCTCACTCGCTCTTAAATTTTCATCATTTCAGATAACCTACCAAGTTAGGATGTAGACGTGGCATCTGGAGGGACTCGGCTTAGTTTTGTTTTTCTTAACATTTTAAGTTTCATTAATATTCTTTATTTCCTTTAAAAGATTATATTATTTATTTAGAAACCGTGGTCTGAGATTTAGGATTTAGGTTTGTTTTTATTTTGCATGACATTTTAATTGAACTCTTAAGATATTATGCTATAATTATTAATTAGTATGCACGAACCCCCGATTTTCTTTAAAACCAATAGATATGGTTTTTCTGCTGCTAAATTAAAATATTAAGAACAATAAAATGATTTGTAACTAAGTTTTCAACTAAATTAAATAAATGTTTCAAAATATCTTGATTTTAATAACTTTGATAATCCTACTAGGCCATCTCAATGGCTGATGTAGCCTCTCAAATTTGGGTCTAACGTCTAGGCCCGGTTGGGGAGGTTACATTTCCCACTCAAAATTTCCTTGTATTCACATGAAGCCTGAAATGTTACCCCCATCCCAACTTTTTTAACCCTAATTTCCTTACGTGGCTCATTAATTTGTATGCATTTTTGTTTCAGGTCATTTACTCTTAATTTAACCCCAGCCAATACTTTTTTTGGCCCAACACTAACTTCCAACTTCTTTTTATTTTTTAACCCATTTGTTTGTGAACCTCTATTTTCTCCCAACAAGAAGCCTAAAGTAAGCACAACAACTTTACTGTTATCTTTTGACTGCTTTTCAATAATTTCAGCATTTGCAACCCACAAATCTTCATTCCAATCAAAAATTAAAGAGAAACGCGAGCCATTACTATGGTTTTGTTGATTTGTTTCCATATTCGTTTTTCTCCTTATAGGCCTTCATGAATGGCGCGAGACAACCATCCATGAGCCAAACTCCTCAGCTTCCGCCCTTTTGCTTAATTTTGATAGTACCAAGGATTTCACATTCACGTTCTCTTCCATCTAGTTTTCTATTGGTTCCTCTCATCATAGCTTAGGTCATACCTCCTTCTGATGGCCATAAAATCCACAGCCAAAGCAAACATTCGATAAGCCTTCATACTATACTTTTTGTAGTTTACCTTTCACACGAACCTTAGAGATTAGAGGATGATTGAGATCAACACTTACTGCCATCTTTGCAAATTGGCCCCTTATTCTATTTTTTGTTTGATTATCCACCTTGATCAATTGGCCAATCTAATTACGCACTGCTTCTAGTAAGCATTTTTTGTAAAAGGATCCTAATAAACCTAAGAGTTGAATCCAAACCATTAAATGATTTGGAAGGCTTTGAGAAGTATTGAACGAAGATAACCATGGTTGAATTGTTAGGTATTGGTCATAAATTGTCCAAAGGCCTTCAATTAAGGCCTTGTTCTAATCTTCTTTTGACTGAAACTTAATGAAATAGTAATCATTTTCTAAGTTTGATAATAAGTTAATTGTGTTTTTAATGTACTTATTTTTGGTTAAATTTTGAATAGAATGCTACTAATCTTGTGATTTCTTGTTTAAATTTTATCAGAACCCAACTAGACTGTCGAAGTTCAAATAAACAAGAAAATTGGGCTAAATTGGAACGAAAAGCAATAAAATATGCCAAATTGAAAAATTACAGAATTAGTGGTTGATTAAAAATCATATTTCAAATTTGTCAAACTCTATAAATGGAAAAAGATCTGATTTTAGTTGGTTGCTAGGCATAATCTTAGGAAGAATCATGCTAAATTTAGCATATGAGAAGTGTATAAATACCTTGTAATAGTGGCATAGAAAGACACACTTGAACTTGAATTAAAAACATTTTTTTTCTTTCCCTTTTCACGCGTCTGTTGCTATCAAGCTACTGCCATTTTTTTGTTCCTTTATTTTTTTAGTTCAATTGCTCCTTAAGTCCTTTCTCCTTCTCACCTATCACCATTTCAATTAAATTCATTCTCTTAATCCAATAAAGCACGATTAATCTCAGGCTCAACTAAACACTATTTAGCCTTAGGCCGATTGTCATTTCGGTCGAAAATCATGAGATATGAACCTGCACTAAAACTTTACTACACGATATTCATTATCTCCCAATATATGGGATAGTCACATTCGTCCTTTAAAGTTAATCAAATTCCAACTCAAAGTGCACATTGAGAGGGAGTTGTTTTGGCGTACAGTTGAGAAAATGAGTCGGTCATCTACCATATTCGAGTTACTGCGAACAAATTGAAGTGTCCAATTGGAAAAAGCTAGTTGGGTTCCGTCAGGGGAACAATGATTGGATTTAAACGACCCATGCAATTAAGGCTATTAATTCGAGTTGGACTTTTCTAGACCCTAGGGCTACCGATATCTTAAATTTCGGACACATGTTACGTGATTAGATAATCGATAATGGTTGGTTTGAAGGTCGTACAGGAACCAACTACACAAAGAAGAGTTGGTGGCTGAGGTGTCCTAATCGCTATAACCATCTTATATTTTGGAAGAAAGAAAACCACTTTCAAGGATCGATTCGAGTTTAAAGTGTACTAAGGCTAAGGCTAAGCATTCACATATTTGATTTACCAACTTAATTTATTTTCATAATTATCATTCTATTATTATTTAATTTAATTTTATATTTATTTTTTCAACTAAATTCCCCTTTACTTATTTTTCAACTTTGCACGTATAGGTTGTGGGCATGATAGCTACCTAGACTCAGGAATTTGGTCATGTAAACATGAAAATTAGGAATCCTAGTCCCTCTGGGATTGACCCTACTACTCTATACTATTGTTTAATTCAATTAGAGTGTAGGAAATTATATTTGGTGGTTTCGACACCCATCAAATTTTGGCACCATTGTCAAGGATTAGAAATAATTATAATTTTCATTTATTTTACATATGACCATGTCAAAATCGGGGACCTTGGAGTTTGAACCAAAAATTCAGAAGTTAGCTTGAATATTGTGAAGAGAAGCTATTCGACGCGAAAAACAACCACCAATAAAATATGAAACATTGTCTTATACAAAAGAAATTGACGATACACACAGTGAACTAGAAGAAATGGTGAATCAAACCATTCGACAGCTCGTTGCAGCCTCGGATGAGAAAGAACCGCTATGCATAACTTATCCAACGAGGGGAACACCATTTGAAATAAAGTTGAGCTTAATTCATTTACTTCCCACTTTTTACGGTTTGAAAAACAAGAACCCCACACTCATCTTAAGGAGTTCCACATGGTTTGCCTAAGTATGAAACCTTAAGGAGTAACCAAAGATCAAATTAAACTTTGAGCTTTTCATTTTTTGTTAGTCTGCTCTGCCAGAGAACCTGTTATTTTATTTAACTCCAAGATCTGTTAATACATGGTCTAATATGTCCCGTTTATTTCTTGACAGTTTCTTGACAGTAGCTCGGGCAGTCGAATTAAAGAGAGATATTATCAGAATATGACAAAAGGAGACTAAATAACCTTATAACTACTGAGAGTGATATAAGAAGTTGTGTGCAAGTTGCCCAAAACATAGCCTAACTGAACAATAACTTCTTCAATATTTCTATGAGGGGTTAATCCCTATGGAAATATAGATGATTAATGTCGCTAATAGAGGAGCACCTGTTAACATGACTCCTCAAAGAACAAGGGAATTGATTTCAACCATGGCTGTGAATTCCCAACAATTTCAACCAACTACAGAACCCACGAGAAGGGTGCATGGGCTAAGTACTCCAACCTTAGAAGATAAAATTGAGAAGCTCACTAATGTAGTTCAAAGTTTACTTGCAAGAAAAATGAACCCAACTCGGTTGTGTGGGATTTATGCCATTTCTGATCATCCAACAGACTTGTGTCCAATTTTACACAAGGATAAAACTGTATAAGTAGATGCCATTGGGAACATCCTAAGGCCACCTTAAAGGTATTATGATCCACATTCGAGTACTTACAATACAAGGTGGGGGGATCATCCAAATATGAGTTATGGATCGATCAATGGTATAACCAACCATATCAGCTAAGGCCACCTCCGCCTCAATAGTTTCAACCTCCAAAGTCATCCCTAAGACAATAGTGGAAAGGCTAGTTGTTAGCACCTAAAATTTCCAACAGAAGACGAAAACACACCTATAAGAAATATATAAGAGAATGAGTAAGCATGCGCTTATTTTCAGTTCATTGGAGTCCCAAGGGAAGTTGCCATCTCAAATAGAGTCAAATCCACGACAATATACAAGTGCTATGATATTAAAAAGTGAAACAATTTGGGAGCCAACACCTGGTACGAGTCATGATCACGACACTGAATGGCAAAAACAGAAACTTGAGCCAGCAGCTCTTACGGAGTTGGCATCGCAGAAACCGTTCGTGGTACCACCCCCATTCCTTAGAAGGCTCACCTACTGTAAATGGGAGTGAGAAGAGAAAGAAATCCTAAAGATATTTTGGAAGGTAGAAATTAACATCCCATTACTCGATATGATCAAATAGGTTCCATTTTATGCGAAATTCTTAAAAGAGTTGTGCACTAGTAAGAAGAAGCTCCTAGGTAACGAGAGGGTAAATGTAGGAGAAATCATCTCTATAGTTTTACAAAAGAAAATCTCACCTAAGTGTAAGGACTAAGGTATGTTCTCTATATCCTACAAAATAAGTAATGTTGACATTAAAAAGGTCAAGTACAATTTAAGTGTATCTATTAATATTATGCCTCTATCTATTTATAAATTGCTAAACACGGGTCCTTTGAAAGAAACAATGGTGATAAATTAGTTAGCGGATAGGTCAGTTATGTATCCCGAAGGGGTAAATGAAGTAATTTTTCCTACAGATTTTTACATCATCAATATGGAGGATGACAACTCAAAAATTTTCTTCGATATTCTACTCATGAGACCATTTTTTAAACACTGCATGTATGCAAATTAATGTCTGGAGTGGAATGCTCACTATGGAATTTGACGGTGGAGTGGTTAAATTCAATGTTAATGAGGGGATAAGTCACACTTGTACAATGACAAATGTCTCTAGCATTGATATTATTGAACCATAGACAAAGTTACATTTTGAATATCATGAAGATGATAAAATACAAAATGTACTTTGCAAGATTTTAGATTTCGATGCTATGGAAAAATTAGAAGAATCAGTAACGATCGCAGAACCAATTAGTGAAGTTATTATTCTCATGGAGGCGTTATAGTTTTCCAGAAATCAAGGTAAAAATTTTGAATTGTCTCATTCAAAAACTAAACTTTTGCCTTTTGTTTAGTTGGCCTTAGAATTTGAACTCAAACCGTTATCAAAACATTTAAAGTACGCTTTTTTAGGCAACAGAAACACTTTACCGGTAATAGTTTCAAGTAAAATTTCAAGACTTGAAGAATAGAACTTAATTCGGGACTTGAGGGACTATAAAGGGGTGAACGAATGAACGATTGTTGATATAAAAAGTTTAAGTCCCTCAATCCACTAATGATGGAGGTTGTGAAAAAAGAAATTTAGAAATTGCTAGACATCAGATTGATATACCTAATTTCTTATAATAACTAGGTTAGCACGGTTCATATAGTGTTTAAAAAAACTAGTGTGACTATAATTAAAAATTTAACGAGTGAATTAATTCTCACTTAGGTCTGAAATGGGTGGAGAATTTGCATAGATTACAAGAAGTTGAATGCTTTAACTTGAAAAGATCACTTTACACTTCCTTTTATTGATCAAATGCTCGAACGCTTAACTGGTAAATCTCACTATTGTTGTCTTGATGGTTATTCAGGATTTTTTTCTAGATTCTAGTAACACTAGAGGACCAAGAGAAGACGATGTTTATGTGTCCTTTTGGCATATCCACCTATAGAAGGATGCCAGTTGGACTCTACAATGCGTCGGCCACGTTTTAGAGGTGTATAGTAAGCATATTTTCAGAATATGTCGAGAAAATAATAGAGGTATTTATGGATGACTTCACGGTGTACGGTAATTCTTTCGATGAATGTCTATCAAATCTCACTAAGATAATACAAAGATGCCTAGAATTTAATCTCATTTTGAATTATTAAAAATATCATTTTATGGTTGACAAGAGATTAATTCTAGGACATATTGTTTTCGTTGAAGGGATTACGATCAATAATGCCAAAATTGACATTATTAACTCATTTCCATACCCTACAATAGTGAAGGAAATTTGTTCTTTTCTTGGCTATGCAAGTTTTTATAGACGTTTTATTAAGGATTTTTTGAAAAATTCACGACCACTTTGTAACTATTGCAAAAAGACAAAAATTTTGAATTCAATCAAGCATGCAAAGACACATTCAATACTCTCAAGCATAAGCTTGTTTCAGCTCCCACAGTGTAGCCACCCAATTGGGGTTATCTTTTCGAGATTATGTGTGATGCAAGTAATCACAGTGTATGAGTCACTCTTAGGAAAAGAATCGAAAAAGAACTTCATGTCATCTATTACGCCTCTAAAGCAACTATTCAACCATTGAAAAAGAATTATTAGTAATTTTTTTTACTTTGGAAAAATTTTAGATCATGTTTTTTGGGTAGTAAAATCATTATATTTTCTAACCATATAGCTCTAAAATATTTAATTCAGAAAGGAGGTGAAACCGAGGTTGATTAGATGGATTATGCTTTTACAATAGTTTGACCTCGAGAAAAAAGACAAGAAAGGGTGTGAGAACTTAGTAGCGGACCACTTAAGTCGATTGTCGCTCTCAAAAGACGATACGCTGCTGAAGGATGATTTTCCAGACAAGAATCTATTTTCGGCACAAGTAGTTTACCCATAGTACCCAGATATGGTAAATTACCTCACTACAAGTATTATCTCTTCTAATTTATCACCCTCTTAAAAGGACAAAGTCAAATGAGATTTACGATATTATATTTGGGATGATCCTTACCTATGGAAACATTGTTCTGATGAGGTAATCCGACAATGTGTCATGGAGATTGAGGTATAATCTATTCTAGCATTTTGTCATTCTTATGCTTGAGAAGGGCATTTCGATCCTAAGCGTACTACACATAAGGTACTTGAGTGTGGATTATATTGACCATACATTTTTCGTAATGCTTACTTATTTTGTAAGACTTACGAGAGATGTCAAAAGGTGGGTAATTTGAGCAGAAGGAATGAAATGCCCCTCACACCTATGCATGTGTGCGAATTTTTTTTTTTTGTATAGGGCATCAATTTCATGGGTCCATTTGTTTCCTCATTTAGTAATATTTATATTGTGCTAGCTGTTGATTACGTATCTAAGTAGGTAGAAGCTAAAGCTACCTGTCATGATGATGCTAAAACTGTAGTGGAATTTGTGAAAAACTCTATTTTTTCTAGGTTTGGCACACCAAGAGCATTGATAAGCTATCGAGGAACACACTTCTATAACAAGATAATCGATGCACTATTGAAGAAGTATGGGGTAAAACAATGAGTTGCCATGACTTATCACCCATAAGCAAACAATCAAGCAGAAGTTTTCCTACCGTGAAATTAAGTCAATTTTAGAGAAGACAGTGAAACTGGATAGGAAGGGCTGGAGCTTACGATTAAATGATGCATTGTGGTCATACCACATGACTTATAAAGGACCCGTAGGCATGTCACCTTACCGACTCATATTCAGTAAACCATGTCATCCTTTAGAAGAGCTAGAACATAAGGCATATTGGGTTGTCAAACAATGCAACATGAAATTGGATGCCGCAGGTGAATATCGAAAATTTCACATTCAAAAGCTTGAAGAAATCCGACATGATGCGTATGAAAATTTTCAAGTTTATAAAGACAAAACCAAGGTATTTCATGACCAGAAGATATCTCGTAAATGATTTTTAGTTGGACAGAAGGTGTTACTTTAGGATCCCACACTGAGGATATTTGTAGGTAAACTTTGAACTAAATGGCTAGGTCAGTTCATTATTACTCAATTGTTTCCTTACGATGCAGTAGAAATAAAGAGCGATGAGTCTGAAAAATGCTTCAAGGTCAATGGACAAAGGTTGAAACCTTTTTACGAGCACTTTCAGGTGCATGTGGTGGAATAATTAATTATTAAGGAGTTGAATGAGTAAATTCTCAGGTCATCGAGCTAACGATGTTAAACAAAAGTGTTGTTTGGAAGACAACCCATATTTATTTACTTTTATTTATTTATTTTTGAGTTGAGCTTAATTTCTGTTGAAAAAAAAATAAGATTACTATTTAATCTATTTTAATGTGTTGTTTTTTAGGAATGATGGTAGAGACTGTCCCTTTTCATCCAAAAATAAATCAAATTTGGATTTCTATGGCGAGGGCACACCTTGTCAAATTGCAATACTTCCATTTGCTGAAGCATACACCCAGGACCGAATCGGCTAGAACCAACCTGAACTACCCAAACCACCCTCCGCCAAATTAAACATACACGGGGAGTACACTTGACCTTTCTCTTTATTATTCCTTTATTATTGCACATTGAAGGCAATATAGGCTAAGTAGGGGGATTCGTAGAATATGCAATGTTATTTTTTGCTTTTCATTGTATGTGTTAATTCTTATACTGAGATTATTTCTTAGTTTGTTTGAAATTGAGCCTTTAATTTCTATGCTTAGTTAATTCAAATGGTTGGGTGATTCATGAATAATTGCTTGTTACTTAGTTTGATTGACAAGTATTCTATAGAATTGAAAATATTGTACTAAAATTAACATGTCAAGAAAATTGTTAGCTCTTTACACTTGCTTAGTAAAAATACTTGAGTCTTAGATAAGTAATTTTATCTTCTGTAAAAAAAGGAGTTCAAACAGTAAAATAAATATACATACTCCGCTAATAGTTTAGTTATGAGTGAAGATTTTAGAAATGTGACCAAATTGAGTAACTAGGATGACGAGCTTCGGTTGTCATCTTATTTCGCGTCAAAAGATTTGAGTGACGAACAAAAACTTGCAACACTCCGCTAATCGGGCTGCCACGAGTAAGAAAAATAATCTGTTTGGAGACATCTCAAATTGAGTAACTGGGGTGAGGTGCTTGGGTTGTCATCTCATTTCGCGTGTTGAAAAATTTGAATGAGAACGTGTAACACCCCTAACCCGTATCCGTCGCCGGATTAGGGTTAAAGGCGTTACCAGACAAATCAAAATATTTTACAGACAATTCATATACATCATTCTCAAATCATAATCAAACATCAACAATAAGTCATTTACTTAGGTCATCGAGACCTTAAATAAGCATTAGAAAAAGGTTGGGACTAAATCGAGCACATATAAATTTTTTCAAAACTTAAACATTTTTCAAAGTTATAAAGGTCACACACTCATGTGAGCATGCTGTGTGCCTTACACGGCATTAGACAGCCCGTGTGTCTAAGTCGTGGCAAAATAGGGCATGCATACTGACTTATCCACACGGCCACAAGACATGCCCGTGTGCCTTGGCTGTGGTCGAAACTGACTTAGGTCACACGGCTAACCACACGCCCATATGTCTAGCCCGTGTACCCTTCGGAATGGCCACACACGCCCATGTACCAAGGCTATGTGCCTCACATGGCTTCAGACACGCCCGTGTGTCTAGGCCATGCTCGAGACTGACTTGAATAACTAAATTACAGAAGACACACGATTGAAACACACGCCCGTGTGCTCAACCATGTGGGGTGAAATTAGGCTTGGTTTAAGCCACATTTTCCACCTATCTCAAACACTCCAAAAACACAACATTTTTAACATTATTTGCATAGATTCATAGGCAACCAAATTAACCAATTTGTACATATTCCATGCCATTCAAATTCCATCCAATTCACTACTCAATTTCACAACCAAAGTATACCAAAATCAATATAACTTACATAAATTCAAAGTACATAAACTCATTATCTTATCACAAAATTTACCATTTCAACATTTCATATTCAAACCATCACTTAAGCATTATATACATCATATAACTTACGTATCAAACACATCATTTAGGCCAACTTAAAAGGCCACACATACCAATATTTACAAGTCAACTCTCATGGCTAGATATTCATATCACAAAACATACCAAAATACATCTAGCCTATACATGCCATATACCATAAATACAACTCTCAAAATGGTACCAAAATAGATGTCCGATAGTGTGAATGAGTCACTGACGATCCCCAAATCCGAGCTAGCTTTATAACACTATAAAACAGAGAACATTTCACACAGTAAGCTTTGAAGCTTAGTAAGTTCGCACCAAATATAATCAATAGTTTATATAATACAAAACATCAAATAATAAACACTTAATAATTCACAAATCATCCATCAATTCTATTCCATCACATTTAATATGTTCATACAATTTCATAAACTTCATACACATAATATCTACCACATAGGTATCATACATACCTGAACTTTCCCGTATTTATTCATTTCATTCCCACCTCTTGTTCAAATGCATTAACTCATTCGGAAGTCTTTCCATACTTTAAGAATTCGCACACTTAATGCTTTAGTAGTTAGCCGAAGCTGTAATGATCTTGCACACTTAGTGCCATCTCAAATAAACTGAAGCTATCTCGGTATCTCACACTTAGTGCCTCATATAGCCAAAGCTATTCCAATTCGTACACTTAGTGCCATTTATAGCCGAAACTATTTTAAATCGCACACTTAGTGCCTAACATAATTGATTTATCATTTTGTTCAAACCATAATCAAATATATACAATTTATGCATTATCAAAGCATTAAAACTTAAATTGTAACATCATTTATCACGTACGAACTTACCTTGTACTCGAAATTGACAATTCAGACTATTTATTCGATAACCTTCGATTTCCAAATTCGAATTCCTCTTTTCTTGATCTATATGTATTAAAAATTAACCATTTATTCAAAAAAATCATTCAATTCAATCCATACACACATATTTAGGGCATTTTGCAAATTAGCCCTCACATTTTCACATTTTATCACTTTAGTCCCTATTTCAGAAAATCACAAAATACACATAATTTCAACAAACCCATATATAGCCGAATTTTCCTATGGTCCCTATCAGCCCATTTTTAACATTTATTTCATATTTTAGTCCCTCAATTTCTCATTTTCACAATTTAGCCCAAAAAACTCAAATTCATCAAAAATCTCAATACAAAACTTAGTAATCTAACACATATCTTCCATTTACTATCATCAAACTTCATAAAAATCACATTATCAACAATGGCTTAACTCAAAATCATCATTAAATTCAAAAATTGAGCCATGGGCTTGATAGATTACTAAACAACGATCACAAAAACATAAAAATTATCAAAAACAAACCAAAACACATACCTTAATTAGCCAATATGAGTGTCGAACCCTAGAACTCTTCTTTTCTCTTCTTTTCCTTTGTAATTTCGGCAAGAATGATGAATTAAAACACTAAATTCATGTTTTGTTTCATTAATATTACATAAATATACATTTTAGCATTTTAACCTTATTATAAACATTTAAAATCCACTAACCCTTGGCATATATGTCCATTCATAAATTCAGTGGCCTAATATCAACATAAGGACCTCATAATTAATAAGCCATAACAAATAGGCACTTAAACAAATAGAACACATCTTTTGCATTTTCTGCGATTAGGTCCTTTTATCAAATTAAACACACAAATGATAAAATTTTCACACGAAACTTTCACACATGTCAATTCACATATTATAAGCATGAAAAATAATATTAAAATATTTTTCTAACTCGAATTTGTGGTCTCGAAACTATTATTCTGACTAGAGTCTAAACCGGGTTATTACAGAACGACCGCCTTGCAAGTTTGATTTAAGCTTTAATTTAGTGAAGTAGTTGGTTTTTGCATAATGTTAGAATTTTAAAAAACGCTTGTTGCTTAAACCTAGAAATTGCTTATTCATGCTTCACTTAAATTGTTTGCATTATGCTTGGTTGTGGAAGGATACTTGATTTTAGAAAAATTGTCAAATGATTTCTAGTATGAGAATACACAACATGCTTGAGGACAAGCACCGGCTAAGTAGGGGGATTCGATAGCAAGCTAATTTTGTGTGTGTAATGTACTTATTTTTTGTCAAATTTTGAGTAGAATGCTACTAAGCTTGTGATTTCTTATTTAAATTTTGTCAGGATGTAATTGGAATGTCGAAGTTCAAATAAACAAGCAAATTGGGATAAATTGGAACGAAAAGCGATAAAAGGGGCCAAATTGAAAAGTTGCATAATCTGTGACTTTTAATTAGATTTTGAATTTGTCAAACATTATAAATGGAAAAAATATTTGATTTTAGTTGCTTGCTAGGCATAATCTTAGGAGGAATCATGCTAAATTTAACATGTGATAAATCTATAAATACCTTGTAATTGTGGCATGAAAAGACACACTTGAAATTGAATTAAAAACAATTTATTTTTTCTTTCCCTTTTCACTCGTCTATGGCTATCAAGCTACTACCATTTTTTTGGTTCAATTGCTCTTTAAGTCCTTTCTCCTTCTCACCTATCACCATTTCAATTAAATTCATTCTCTTAATCCAACAAAGCATGATTAATCACATGCTCAACTAAATCCCATTTATCCTTAGGTCGATTGTCATTCTGATCGAAAATTGTGAGATATGAACCTATGCTAAAACTTTACAACACGGTATTTATTATCTCTCAAATATATGGGATAGTCATATTTGTCCCTTCTAGTTAATCAAATTTTAGCTCAAAGTGCATGTTAGAAGGGAGCTGTTTTGGCGTACAGTTGGGAAAATGAGTCGATCGTCTACCGTATTCAAGTTCCTGCGAATAGATTTGCGTACCCAATTGGGAAAAGTTAGTTGGGTTCCATCAAGGGAGATGGTGATCGGATTTAAGCGACCCATGTGGTTGAGGCCGTTAATTCGAGTTAGGCTTTTCTAGATCACAAGGTTGTCGATATATTAAATTGTGGGCACATGTTACATGATTAGATAATTGGTAAGGGTTGGTTTACAGGTCGTACTGGAACCAACTACACAAGGAAGAGTTGGCAGTTGAGGCGTCATTGATCGCTATAACCAACTTATTGATTGGAGGAAAGAAATCCACTTTCAAGGATCCATTCGAGTTTGAAGTGTACTGAGGCTAAGGCTAAGCATTCACATATTTGATTTACCAACTTAATTTTATTTTCGCAATTATCATTCTGTTATTATTTCATTTTATCTTATATTTGTTTTTCTATCAACTAAATTCCCCTTTATTTATTTTTTAGCTCTGCACGTACAGGTATTGGGTACGATAGCTGCCTAGACTTAAGAATTTGGTCATGTAAACAGGAAAATTAAGAATCCCAGCCCTTTTGGGATTGACCCTACTACTCTATACTACTGTTTAATTCAATTAGGGCGTAGGAAGTTATATTGGGTGGTTTTGACACCTATCAAAGTCCATTAACTGGAACGATCGTCTTGGTTTCCACAAATTATGAAGCTTAGAAATTAGATTATTAAAGCCAATTTTCCTTCTAAGAAACTTGATGATCACTGGTTTCGCCATACTTTTTTGAATTAGCGTATACTCTCTTAGAGTACTTGATGTCCAAAATTCCGTTCATCGTCTTTGTAACAGCATCACCATCAAGGGGTTCAAACTCGTCTTTCTCATAATGTTCATCCACACTTTCATTCGAAACCCAACCTAGTAGTTTGTCCTTGAACAAAACCAATTTTTAACCTCCACCATCAGTCCTCATATCACCCACATTCAGTGGATCATCATCCCGCCGACTTTCTTAGTTGCCCTTCCTACCCTGAACGTCCCAACGGCTACTCCACTTTCAAAAGATAAGAAAAAAAATACCACATTAATTTTTGTTACTATATAAATTCCAACTTTATAAAGGTTACATTTCAAAAAGAAATAATAAATATAAATATAAGGTTAAATTATGCCATTAACCCCTATATTTTTTTAAAATTTGAGATTTAATCTATATATTTTAAAATTTAAAAACTCAATCCTCATACTTTCAATTAAAAATCTTAGTCTAATTATTATTCGTAACACCCCTAACCCGTCACTGTCATCGGATAGGGTTTACGAAGCATCACAATGAATAATTAAACAATTCATAACTTAAAACTTTTCAAATATTAGTTTAATTATAAATGATCAAATCATTTGGTAAACATAGCAAACATACACATATAAACTTTAAAACAAGTTTAAAGGACCTAAATATGACCTAAAATTACTTAATAGAATATAAATTTCAAAAGTTTTAAAGTTTAAAGTAACTAATGAAATTCGTAGTTAGTACCGATACTACATCGATACCTTTTTAAAAATCGATACCAAAATACTATATTGTTTTCATTTCAAAACAAAGAGTATCGATAATTATTTTAAGGTATCAATATTTTATGATCAAGTATCGATACTTAAATAAAAATTGATACCATTTTGACATTCTGTTTGTTTTAAAACTTTTTCACAAAACCAGGTATCAACACCATATGCCAAAATATCAATACCTAAGTTCTAAATGGTAAAATCTCAACTTTAAGAGCATAATTCATGCCTTAGGCACCTAACAACAAGAAACATTAGATCTTGTCTATATACAACCCTTCAAAACACATTCAAACACACTCCATAACATGTCAAATCAATCATTCCATAAATTTAGCCAATATGCCATTAATAAGCACCACAATTCACACATCAAAGTTTGGTTCAATTCGAAATTTCAATTTCACTCCTTATGCATATATCACACATACCAAATATCCATTTTAACAACATACCATTCAACAACAAATTACCTAATACCAAAAGAGCATGCATAAGTATCCAATACCACATATTTACACCATTATTTACAAGCCATCAACTACGACATTAAGACACAATTAAGCTTGGCACAAATCCAAAACAAACCAAATTATCAAGATAGCATTCAAGCTTTATTACATGCCATTTACAACCATATGTCAGAATAACCAAAAACTTCCAAAATAATGGATGGATAGTGTGATTGAACTTCGACGAGATTCCAATAGATCGAGCTTTCTGATGATCTACAAAACAAAGGAAACAACTACATAAGTAACTAATCCTTATAAATGAAAATCAAACTTACCGAATATAATATGATTTAAATCAAGCATAATCTCATTATATCATGAGTAAAATTTCCTTCCCTAATGCACTGTCTCACAAGGTTAGTAGGTGAATATATAAACATATAGTTCCATCCCATTTCAAGAAACATAACTCAATAACAAATCTACATATCATCCATCATGTAATCAATTAATACACTTTTCATTTTAAACACATACACCAACATTTTCCATTCCATATTATAATATAACATAAACCTTTTCATAAACGTATATATTCAAATGAAACCTTTATCCCCCGTTGAACCAAATATAATATCATCGGATACTTTGGAAATGCTTACACGAGCTTGAAATAGGTCTGGTTACACAAGCTGTGGGTCAGGATGTTAAGCTACACAATGTTGCTCACACGAGCTGTGGAGAATCCGAAACAAATACAGGATCTTAACCATCGGTAGGACATCCAAGACTAGAACCCAAAATCGTATAACTCATAATGACATGTCATTTGTATCCTAAGTATTCTCGAGGTTCAAATGGGATATTTTTTTTTAAATCCTTTAACTTCTTTCCATTATACCTTTTCTAATATAAACATTCATGACACTCACATTTTTTTCACATTTATTCATCAATTGAAATAACATTACAATTTAACCAACTTACTAATTAACAAATTTGTATTCAATAAAAGTTATACAAAACATAACCTCAAACAATCATCTATCTAAATTGGAAATTAACAAGTTTACCATTATACAAACTTACCTTGACTACCACAGTTGCAAAAATAGAATCGACAACTAATCCAAGATTTTAGCTTTTCTTCAATTTAAATTTGATTGTGGCATTTCTTGATCATGCAAGCCAACAATACTTGACTGAAAGCTTCTTACTCCTCTAATAGTGATTTCGGTTAGAACCAAGAGAAATGGAGAAGATGATGACATTTTGGTTTATTTGTTTATGCATTTATTTATTTAATTACCAATATACCTTTAAGATTTCTTTTAACAAAAAGCAAAACAAAACATAATACCATCCAACATGCATTCACATGGTATAATTGCCACATAAAGCCCTTAACTTATAATTCCATGACTAATTAACTATTATACTAACTGTTGCAACTTTTACGATTTAGTTCTTTTCACTTAATTAACTATTTAAACCTTAAAAATTCTTAACTAATTTAATATAACCTAAATAAATACTTATAAATATTAAATAAATATTTAAACACTGGCTCAATTGTCAGAATCGTGGTCCCGAAACCACTATTTTAGACACCACTGAAAACGGGCTATTACATTATTGTCGTTGATTGTTTCTGTTAAAATTTGTCACCTTAGTCTGTATATTTTCTATCAATCATATGATATGTCACATGATGGCAACTTAATTAACATGCTTTGGCAGAAAATACTTATGATTTTAATGACTAGTCTAGAATTTTGAAATCAAAATAACTTAAGGACTTAATTTTTAACTTTTTAAGTACATGGGCTAAATATCAAATCTTGTCAAAGTACAATGTCTAACTGTAACACCCTATACCCAGCCCGGTCATTGAGCCTGAGTAACAGGACGCTACATTAAACATCAAACTCATACATATTCACACAATCTCAAATACATGCAACCATCGTCACTTTCAAATATTTAGAGGAGTATTGAGTCTTTAACACCTTAGGTAACATTTAAAACGACTTAACAAATGTTTATCGACATTAATAACAAGTTAATCATGTATGGGGATCATCTAACAAAAATTCCCAAAGAAATCACGTAGGTATTGATACTCAGTCACATGTATTGATATTTATGAAAATATGTATTGATACCATTAGAAAAATCAATACCATTTTAGCATTATGTTTTTTCGTAAATTTTTAGAACCAAACAAAATAATCAATACAAAGCAAAAGTATCGTATTTTTACCCCGAGTGTCAATACTCGTGAAAGGGTATCAATACCAAAATGAGCTACTGTTTACCTGCACTTTCGATACAACATGGAGGTATCGATACTTATGCCCGAATATCGATACCACTGCACTAAACATAAAAAATACAACAAAACAGGGCAAAAATTCATATAAACATCTTCCTATTCAATAGGCATCAAAACCTTATTATTCAAAACCAAAATGACCATACTTGCAGCTGAAACAACATCAATATTTTAATTATTCAAGCCAAAATAGAACCAATAAGATAGTAATAAACATCCATCAAATCCTAAGAGTCTAAATTCATAGTAAACCTTTAAAAACATAATAAACATCAACCAAAATCTCTAACTACATTGCCTTTATTTCAACAGTTCAAAGAATAATCAAAATGTCACCTACTTAATTTATTAAGCTTAACTTGGATCACTTCCTTGGAATTGCACCGGTCACACCGTAACGCTAAATTTTTGCAATGGTTTAGAATGGAGTGTGTGAGCTTAAACAAGCTCAATGAATGTATAGAATTACTGCAAATACACACAATAGTATAAATTAAACGAAAGCCATAAAAGACATATTCCCAACAATGTTTAACTATAGTGCCAAATTAACATATTTAAGTATCACTTACTAATACATCTAACATTGTAATCACATATTTATACATACATCATAATTCACAAACAATTCATTAATTGATACTTTGACAACTTGAGATTGTGAAACATAAAAGTGGGCTTTATCACCACATATTGGATACATGGATCTCCAACACAATAATGACTCGAGGAGTCGAACGTATCCCAAAAGTGTAGCAATAAGTTAACACTTTCCAATACACCAACATATCTTGATGAATGGAGCTTAACTTACACTCCCTTATCTTTCCAAACTATCCTAGGCCTTAATGCCCCAAAATCACAACACAAAGGTGAGTACTCACAAAATTCTATGGCATACAAACTATATCCAACGATCTCAAAAGATTACAAGGCCAAAGTATCCACAAATAAACACATATTTACTTACCGTTTATTGCACACTTTCACTGCACATTTACATCATTAACACAACATCATCACTATTAGCTGGCATATTTAGCACACTTACAACTGAAACTTTTCAAAAGAGCTAACACAACTTATATAACATATCACATTACACATCATACTATTCAATCCACAACATATAGTCACAATTTTTGCAAAATAATTGATAGGAATAAGAAAGCTTACACTCGGAACTT
Organism: Gossypium longicalyx; assembly: GCA_025698465.1. Lineage (NCBI taxonomy): Eukaryota > Viridiplantae > Streptophyta > Magnoliopsida > Malvales > Malvaceae > Gossypium > Gossypium longicalyx. The sequence continues at coordinate 66,355,135 of CM047004.1, read as the reverse complement.
AGAGAAGGGGTTTAGGCTACTCCTAAGCTCCTATTTAACACTATGAATCGTGTCTACAAGCAACGATTCCAAACACTCACCGTTCACGCTTTTATCTAATTGCCGAAAGTTTAAACTAGTTTTTCTTTACCTTTCGCCTTAATCAAAGAAAGTCCTAACGATTTTGAAGCTTCACACTTAAAAACCACACAATATACATATTTAATTTACATAAGTTAGTTCCTCTTGAAACTGAAATTTTCGACTAGCATAGTTGAAACTCAAATATCTTAATCCATATTCATTCATATTGCTTAGAACCGATTCTAACCATCTAATTACTCATCCAAGAACAATTCTCAAACTTTAAAACACCCAAAACTGCTCAGATTCATGGTTCCAAAAATTCGAAATACATGGCCAATTTTTAATGGAAATTCAACAAAACCTTCAAATCTTTTAATGAAACTTTAAAGTGAGTTTAAAAACCTTATAATCACATCAAAACAAGTTGAAAAACACTTTGAAACAATAATTTCATTCAAAATTCTAGATTTCACCATTAACGACTCCAATTTCGGGTAACATGAAAAATTCTCGATTCAATTGATTAAAACTTGATTTAAAAGACTGGACTACATCAAAAACTATTAGGAAAGTGAGGCATTACCTTGATTGAGGGGGGAAACGAATGTTTGATTGAAAATCCGAAAAAACTCACTTGGAAAAATCAATGAATTTAATGGTGTTCTTGGTGTGTGTTTTTTTTAATTCAAAGGGGTCTTAATGTTTGAAGGATGATAGAAAACAAGAGATTGGAATAATGAAGATAAAAAATTGAAGGATGAAGTTTAGGGGGTTTTCTCTCTAATGGACTGTACAAAGAAAATGGTGAAGGGGTGTTTCTCTTTTCTTTTTTTTTTCTTTCACAATTAAAATATAGGGTGAAAGGGGGAAAATATGAGCTGATTTTAAAACTTGGTATAATTAATTTAAAGCTACTCCTAAATTAAACCCTTTTACAAAACGATATTCTTTTTAAAATTTAAAGCCTATTTCACAATATTTTCATAAATTTGTTTAAATTTTTTAAAGCTATAAATGAAAATATTTTCGGGTTATCACATTCTGAATTTTCGGACTCATTTCGTGCTACAATTCCAAAATTACCCTCGAAACTTCTAGACCTAATTTTGGGATGTGACACTAACATCATAATTTGACCTAAATATAAATATATAAACAAAGTAAAAAGTAAGCGTATTATATATGAATAATTATTTGATACATCGCCAGTAGAGATTTTTGAACCCCACAAGCGGATTGAGGGTGTGACAAGTGTCATATTTATTTATATAATTAATTTTTTTATTTTTTATTATTACATCATATAATACGCTTGTCAATCCCTCAACTCATTTGTGGAGTTTAAAAACTCTATTGACAATATATCAAATAATTTTTCATTATAGAAGGGGTGATATTTGGTACACTAGCAATGTATTTTTTTCTTTTATAAGCAGCTTTAAAAATTTGCCACGTGTCTTTTGTAAAAATATATTTTACTATACCCTTAAAGGGCACTTGTCAACCCTGACCTCACTTGTGGAGTCTAAAAACTTCACTGATAGTGTACTAAATATTATTCATATATATAATAGATTTTTTTTATGTTACAAAGATTTTATTTTAAAATTTATTCGATAATAAATATAGGTAGAGCAATAATGAACTTGTACTGTAATACTATTGAATATGTGTTTGATCCTTAAATTTATAGTTTTAAATTATTTTATTTAAATACGATATAAAATATGAAAAGATAAAAATATCATAATAATAAATTAATTATAGTTTAAAAGAAAAAAATACTTCTATAATTTTATAATTAAGTTGACGACTCAATTAATGATAATATCGATACAATAAAGTGTTTAAATATAAGTATTAAATTAAAATTATTATATATATGAAAAAATAATGTCACAAATAAAATAAAATTTATATGGAAGGGTGAAGAAAAAAGGATTTAGTGCATTCAAAATTTCATGGAGAAAACTTATGAAATCGATTTGAAGGTTTAAATTATGTTACTAGAGGTAATTCACCATCCAAAAAGTTAACTTACATGCAACTTAAGTAAAGTATTACACTACTCAAATTCAATTCATTTAATAATTCAAACTCATCCTCAAATCAATAATAATAATAAATCTATTATTTTTGAAATAAGTATGATTAGTTAGAAAATCTAGTCAAGGACGAAGTTAGAAAATTTATCAAAGGATGACCGAATTAAGTTGTATAATTTTATAAGAATTAAAATATAATTTCACCATTTAATATATTATATCTTTATATGAACTAAAATTTTACTATTTTACAGAAAAAATATAAATTTACCGTGTACTAATTTAAAATTTTATAAATTTCAAAAAGTAAACCATTTTAGGGGAGGATAAACTCCTACCTACCTTTCTGCTACCGCCTTTCATTTCAAGGTAAACAAGAAATAAAAAACCAACTCGAGCCATCACATTTGGACCATATTTGGAATATAAATTTAAAATTACGGTTACTAAAAATTAATTTAATTTAATTTTTATTTAATTAGTATGATGTGAAAATAATGATTCTATATTAAAATTAACTTAAAAGTATTATATAAAAACTATTGTTTTGAAATATAATATATAAGAGTTATGATTAATTTTTTATTTACTTGAATTTTTAAGAAATATTTATAATTTCTTTTAATAATTTTACAAAATAATTTTTAAAAACTATAAAATAAAGATAATATTATTAAAATAAACTCCAAAACCTAAAATTAAAACCGAAATGAAATATGAAGATAGTAAAAGAAAAACTCCGTGGAATCAAATTGGGCCGTAAAACAGTTAAAAAGGTTAAAAAATCTCAAGTCGGACCGGATATTAGACACGTGGGTAATTGGCCCATTTACGTTAAGATTCTAAAAATCGAACTCGACGACAGCTCCTCTATAAATACCCCTGGCCTCTGCAACCAAATTTCAGTTTAATTTGTCGCTCGTTTTCCAGCACTTTATAAAATTTTCACAATTTTTTTTTATAAAAATTCAGATAAATGTATATTTTTTAATTTTAATTTTTTTCTGTTAATTTCCCTCTTTTATTAACCATCAAACCGAAATTTTGTTCTTTCCTCTAATTCTTTTCTCTCTCAGTTCAATCCCCAAAGCCCTTAAAGAACTTCATGGGTTTAGGTTAGGTTAAATTGTTCTGGGTTTTCTTCAGTTTTCTTCGATTTGCAGAAATAAAGAAATATGGGTCACTCTAGCTTCCAAGGTCTTCAATTTCACATATTTTTTCACTTTCATTTCCTTTACTTTGGATTGAATTGTAAAGCCTCTTTTGTTTTTTATTCTTTTGAGCAGATGAAGATGACGATGAAGAAGAATACGAGGAGGAAGCTGGTGGGAGTAATCGGCTTCTGGGTTTTATGTTTGGAAATGTCGATAACTCCGGTGATCTTGATGCTGATTATCTTGATGACGTAAGTTTTCTTTTATAATTTGATCCCCTTTTCTTCTCGGAGCTTAAATTGTTGGCAATTTATGCGTGAGCCTAAACAAAACATTTCTACGCTGTTGTGGCCGTTTATGAAGCCTTTAAAGCTCGTTCTTTGCTTACTTTGTATGTTAAGTAGTATGTGGAATCCCAAGTTCTTGATGGGTTTGGAATGTGCAACACTTCGCCTTTTTGGTGGAGTTGGGTTTGGATGAGGGCATAGGATAAAATGAAGCTGATGTGAGGGAGGAGAGTGCAACACTTTGCCTTTTATGCTTCTTTTTGTTTTTGCTGGAGAAGTAAATGTACTTATTTTAGTGTTTAAGGAGCAATTAGGATTTAGGCTTATATTAATTTGGATTTTGCACCTGAAGAGTGCTGGAACGGAAGCATCTTGATGCTGCAGTGAACTATTTCTAATTGAGTTTAGAATGAAGTGCACGGTGTGCAAAAGTTCATTTGATTTGATGAATCGCTAAATGTAATTTAAATACAGAGAATAACCATGTTTTTTTTATAAACTCGCTTGTTCTACAAATTCCTGTCAAATTCAACTCCATTAAATATGAATCAAGTTGAATGAAACTCTTACAAGTTTGGAGAAATAAACTCGCCAATCTCATTTAGTTCAATTACAAGACTCAAGCCATGTAAAATAAAGGCCATAGAAAAGAATATTCTGTAACTAAATTAGGATCAAATTCAGACTAGTGAACCCAAGCAAAATAGTCGAAAGCACTAATGATACTGACACATCATTTAACATTTAAACTAACAAAAAAAAAAAAAAAACTTGTGGCACTGGATTATATATGGGAATTATAAATGATATAATAATTATTTGAGGTTAGCTTCCTTTGGATCTGAAGGACTTTGTTTCTGTTAAAGGACCCATGATATCGCTTCATACTTCTTAGCTCTTCCTGAACCTGATAAACCTTGCAAGAGATAACATGCTAATTCGGCTTGCACTGTCTATTTAAGCTGTTAGTTTGATGCTTGGCTGAGGGTTTTCATTTTCGTTCTGTTTTTTCCCCTGTTAAGTATCTTTTTCTTCTTAGCAGCTTCATTACAGATAACAAACTTTATTTCTTCCAGGATGCAAAGGAACATCTCGCTGCGGTAGCAGACAAGCTGGGTCCATCTCTTACAGATATAGATGTATGTTGTTCTATTATGGGTTATCTCTTCCCCCTAAGAATCTATGATTCATAATAAATAAATAAATAAATCTAATGCAGGCTATCTTCTCTAGTGTTTCATTATTATTTTTAAGTGAGGGCTTGTTTTGCTAATGACACTGTTTGATTGTCAGTTGTCAGAAAAATCACCGCACACTCCAGCTGATGCCGCTGACCAAGGTGATGTTGTATGGCTGGGAAATCTATCTCATGCACTTTTTGATGTTCTGTTAATATGTTTATTTCTTCAACTTGTTGACCATGCTTTATTTATGCTGGCTGCATACGAATAATCTTTAAGATGCTTTATGGGAACTTCTCTGACTGTTGACTGAAGTTAGTGTTTGGTGATAAAAAGCCCACTTGATACTTGATGGAGCTGTTTTCCTGGTCTTGAGTCTACTGGATTTCTGAATGATAGTTGATTCATTTTTACTTAATGAATGATTCGACAGGAAGCTTTTTCATTTTACTGTTGGGGGTACTGATTTCTGATCGAATTAGTGTCGTGATTAAAAAAATGATATTGGAAAGTTAAAAGTTTCCTTTATTAATGTGCTTGAATGCATATGGCATTGTCCGGGCATAGAGTGAGAGCTAGTTTGAACTGCAAACCATAATGTTTCTAGGAAACTTAGTGCTTACAGAGTAACTTTTGATTGGGTATAGAGTCCATGATTTGCTTTCCCTAACTACTACTGAACTGGTGGCTAGGTGGCCCTGTAAAGGCTGCTTTGCATTCATGAGCAATTACCCTCAGCCAAAAACCATAAGAGTGGTATAATGAAGCATAGAATATTTGCTATCATGCTTGCATAAGCCAGTTCTTGAGATTGAAAATCAAAAAGGGTTTTAAATTTAATGCCCCAGTGGAGCCTACTATTTTGGTCTTGTCTCCTATTGGTAATCCTCATAATTCTTAGTGATTTTCTTAGTTTTTTCCTTTCATCAGGATACGTGCGTCTAGGTGTGATGTGTTTCTTCTATATTTGTTATTTTCTGGAATGTAGATTACTCATTTTTAATCTTTTTATTAAAAGGCTATGGAGGCTATATGTCATTGCTTGGACAAGTTGTGTTGCTCAAAGGGTTTTATGCCTCACAACAATCTGGTGTCTATCACTGGTCTAATATTCTGATTATGTGTTCAATGTGGTTTCTCTATGATAGATTATGATGAGAAGTATGAAAATGCTATTGACTATGAAGATATTGATGAGGAGTATGAAGGTCCAGAGACTCAAGCTGCTACTGAGGAGGACCATTTACTTCCCAAAAAAGAATATTTTACTGCTGATGTTTCTTCTGCTTTGGAACCTAAAGCCTCCGTGTTCGATGATGAAAATTATGACGAGGATGAGGAAAGTGAAAAAGAACAAGAGGTGGTAGGTAAGCATATGCAAGGTTCAAATTGTTTATATGGTTCACCATTGAACTGCAGTATTTTTCTAGTTCAGTAATGATTAATTTTATCTGGCGGTATTTTCAGTTTTTTTTTTGAGAAAAAATTATCTTAACTGATAATCATTGTAGTGACAATCCAATACTCTTAGTTGGGTGCCTTTGCTCATATTTAGGGTCTTGAATGTTTGATAACAACTATCTCATCCCTGAGTACCTTTCATATAATCTTTTGATCGATAGGTCTTTTTTTGTCTGAAGAGAAAAAAGTTTGATGCTGGCAAATTAATTGTGTTCATTATTCTAGACAGTAGGTCTTTTATACTATTAAATATATCTAATAGAAGGTTGCCTGTTTCGTTTGTAATGATTGTTATAAAAAGTTATGTATTCTACACAACTTGGACTGTGGTTTTTCCTCATTTATCAATCTTTCTTATTATATTTTACAAATTAAATAAGAAAGTTCAGATTTGGTTATAGGTGGTCAAATTGTCTCTTGTGTACAAATTTCTTGTAATAGATTTGATGAAATTCTTTTTTTATTTTGCTGCAAAATGTGTGCTACAAATTTGTCTGTGTGTGAACTGTAGACATGGAATTTTAAGCCTCTTTACATGCACAAAGAAGTTATCAAAAGCTGGTTTCTTGTTTGGTTATATCTTTCTACTGATTAACTGCTAAGTAATGGTTTAATTACTTTCTATGATGGTTTGTGAATATAGATGGATTCACCCCTAGTTATGTACCAACATGATCTTTTATTATTATTATTACGATATGGTATCTTCTGATTAGTGGAAGTGATATCTTTGTGTCTTCTACATAGTCACTAAATTAACGGAATAAGAAAGAATTGCTAGTTTTATGTGTCTAGTTGATGAACATATGCTTTTCCTTTTTTACGGATTGAATCTACTTGATTATGTATTTAATTACATATATTGAGTTACATTCTCTTTATATATCTCCTTTTCCTTTTTTATCTGATGTATATAATCTATTCCCACTAAGCTAATTTAAGTTAAGCTCTCTTACATGCTTGTTTGTTTAGGATCAACTAGCAGTGGTTACTTTGTTCTGGTTCTAGTTAATTTACAAACTGATTAGCTTACATATTTTCTTTGTGAGAAATGAGAAAGTGAATAGCTTACATATTAATCTTGTTTTTTATAGAGAGTTTATTTCTTTTATGTGATATCTTTTGACTTATTTTAGAATGTCTTTAATTCTTTTCCATGTGCTTTTCTTGGAAAATATGCCCAAGCAATCCTTGGTCGGGTGCTTTTATGGCATCTTTCACTTTTGATTGCAGTGTTTTTGACAAATCCTATCTTTTTTCTTTGCTTGACTGAATTTTAGCACCTTTTTTCAGTTGAGCAGGAAGAGCATCTTGCAGCAACATTTGAAGTGGAGAAATCTCCTGGGCATGATGTACATTCTGGCTCTTCAGACAGTGAAGATCAAGTAGACGGTACTGAAGATCTTCAGGTGCCTATTCAGTGTAGTATTTGGCTCTTACTGTTATTATCTTTAGAATTTAAGTAATTTGTCTTTTAGAAGTGTGAGAAATATTTGGACAACCATGATTTTCTGTGGGCAGATATTCCTTTTGGATTGTCATTTCAAAGAAAATTTAAGTTGTGTAATGAAGTGAAGCCTAAGCCTTTTGAAGTTGTTCAACACAATAAGGTCCCCTAATTAAATGTTAATTTTTCAATATATAGATGTAAGACAATGTTTTGGTTTCTATTAACTAGCACAATGTTTATTTCTTATGTATTAAGGCATCAGGGTTATATTTGGTTTTTGCTAAAGTAGGGGCTAGCTGTAAATTCTCATGCTGTTACTTCCATTTTGGTCTAATAATAGAGGGCTTCAAGCATTATCCCTCTAATTGCTTTTGTTATAATGACATGTTTATACAAGAAGTTATTGTATTCACCCCCCTTCCTGACTGCTCTTTGAGAAGTTGGTATCTGATTTCAAATGTTGCTTTTAATAACTTTACTGGACATATTTCGCAACAAGGTTGCTGTTCAGAAATTTAGAGTAGGAAATTGCTTTTATTTTTTCATGATTTCTTAGTTAGTTCTGTTTCTTTAAGTGCTCAACTATGACAAACCCTAACAGGAAATGTTTTTTTTTTTTTTTTTTTTTTTTTTTTTTTTTTGTAAATCAGTTCTTGATTTTGATTTGATAAGGAAAAATGGATTTTATTCTAAATGTTGCAACAGGAGGAACCTGATGCTCCAGAAGAGCCGTTGGATTCTAAAGGTTCCACACCTCTGCCTGTTTTATGTGTAGAAGATGGTATGGTAATCTTACGGTTTTCAGAAATATTTGGTATCCATGAGCCCTTGAAGAAAGCGGCCAAAAGAGACCGTGGCTATTTCACTCATAGAGGTGTGTTGTCTATGATAAAATTTTCATACTTAATGTGTTGTTAAATCTAGTAGTGTGTGCATGACATCAATTTTGGAGTTCATATGCACAAAAAAACTTGCACCTTTGGTCTGTGTTCTTGGCCATTGATATGGAACGTTTTATGGCAATAAAAGCAACAGAGGAAAATATATCTTGGTGACTTTAGTTGCCAGTTCCCTAGATCCCTTCATTTTCACCAGTTGTGATTTTTGGTTTTCCATGTCATTTGTCCAGAGAAGTACAAATCTATGGATGCTTCTGATCTTGTTGAAGAGGATGAAGAGGCGTTTCTAAAGGACGCTGGTCAAGGTTTCTCATTTATTGGTTGGGAAAATGCCATCCAACAAGATAGATCTGAATTTACGGATGACGCTTTGGTGAAAGGAGGCTTGGAAATTTCTGAACATAGTGAAGAACATGTTAAGGATGGTTATTCAAATCCAGAGGCAATGAAAGAGGGGGTAGTAGTAAATCTTTCTTCTGGGTTGCAGTCACCTTCACGTCCGAGGTTTTTTCCTCTTGATCAGTTGGACTGGGAAGAACAAATTGTTTGGGACAATTCACCTGCAAGAAGTGGCAATTCTTTGGAGAGTCCTGAAATCTCTGTCTCTGATTTGGAGGCGTCAGTTTCAAGAGAGACCATTCCAGAGGCGGGGCAAAATCTACTTTCTGAGCAGTCTACAGAATCCTATGAGAAGGACCATGATAGTGGCCTTTGTCATTCCTCTATTGTCTTGGAATCGTTTGACTCAAAAACTTCTTCAGGACCTATGGACCTGCCATTCTTGGAAAGCAGATTCCATCCCCAACTCTTGAGACTGGAATCGCAGTTGAGAGTAGATTCTTTAAATGATTCTGCCGGTAAAACAGATGTTACCATGGATCCAGATAAAAGTGATGTGATGAAGTGTTTTAGAAAACTTACATTGCAAAACAAAGATATAACTGAAGGGTCATGGTTAGACAATATTATATGGGAACCACATAGTGTTATTGCAAAGCCTAAGCTAATTCTTGATCTTCAAGATGAACAGATGCTTTTTGAAATTTTAGATAACACTGAAAGTAAACATCTTCAGCTTCATGCCGGGGCCATGGTCATTGCTCGATCTGCAAAGCCAAGCAGTCGTTCTTCCGAGGTCTCGGATCATAAACATCAATCTGGTTGGCAATTCAATATTGCTAATGATAAGTTCTACTTGAACCGTAAAGTTTCTCAGCAGTTACAATCAAATCCTAATAAACGCATGGCTCACGGTGTCAGAGTTCATCATTCAGCACCTGCACTTAAACTTCAAACAATGAAGTTGAAGTTGAGCAAGTAGGTGTTCTTATTATATCTTTTTATTGTTTCAATTTTTGTATTTTCCTTTGGTAGCTTTGAATACATGCTTATTTGTTTATTTTGTTGTGCTGCTGATATATGTACATAAACTGGCCTTTGCAATTGAGTTGTGTTCAGTTTGAAAATTCATAAAAATTTTGCAGCTCTTTCTCAGGCTTAAATTTATTTGCAATATATGTCGATTTATTCTATCTACTAAAATGAAGTTCAGTTTATTTTATCAAAGTAGTTTCATCTAATTAGTGAAGTAAAGGAGAGACTGAAGTCTCTACCTGGTCTTTGTATAACATCCTATGCATGCCAACTACTGGGGAAGGGAAGGAGAGGGTACAAAGGGAGATGGAGTAGAGGGAGAAAGATAATATAAAGTTCCTGATGTTTGGGTTGCTTGAGAAGGGAGCACTAATTTACTGACTTTGTTGGTTAAGAATTTCTAAAGGTAGGAAATGGTAGCCCATAATTTCTTTATGATGGAGATATTAAAACCATCCTCTGTATTGAAAGGATATTGAAACTAGAGAAATTGTAGCAATCTACCCCTCTTCCCTTTAATCAAACAAGTCCCTGGTGCGTTATGCTAATGCACCCTTGATTAGCATTTGATTTAAATTTTAGCAATGAGGAAGATTCTGGTATGGCACTGTATTATTTATCCAAGAAAAAATACTCTTTATTTCCCTGGTATTTTTTTACAACAAAAGCAGAGCCCTTCTGATTGAAGGTTTCTTATATTTGGTTTCTGATTAGAGTAGTTAATAGCTCATTAGCGACTGTTGGCTGCCAATCTTGGCACAATCTACAGGATTTTCACTATTACAATTGCTCTTGGGTAGGTTGTTGCTGTTATCTAGCAGAATAAGCCTTGATCTTGCATATTTGTTATCATCTCTCTCTATGTTATTGCTTTTAAAAATCTTTAGAACAATGTCATACTATATTGGTGTATTCCTGGTTAAACATTTTGTTTTATATTACTTCTAGCTCTTTCACAGTACTTGCTTTGCAATACTGTGAATATAATGTTCATTACCTGAGATTTCAACTTTTGAATTTAATCTGTGACCTTGCAGTAAAGATTTAGCAAATTTTCACCGCCCAAGAGCAATATGGTATCCGCATGACATCGAGGTGGCTGTCAGGCAACAAGGGAGGCTGCCAACACAAGGACCCATGAAAGTCATATTGAAGAGCTTGGGAGGCAAAGGTAGCAAACTACATGTTGATGCTGAGGAAACGGTCTCTTCTGTAAAAGCAAAGGCTTCTAAAAAGCTAGGTACTCAAATATCAGTTTTATTAGCTATGAACCAGAAGATGTTTGCTCTTTTTAAGTTATTGCTTTATGAACTTTATGGTGTCTGGATATCTGAAGGATCTTAAAAGTTCATTATGGGATTATATTATTGTAGATTTCAAGCCATCAGAAACAGTGAAAATATTTTATCTTGGGAAGGAGCTTGAAGACGATATGTCTCTTGCCGCCCAAAATGTTCCTCCAAATTCTCTGCTTCATCTTATTCGCACAAGAATACATTTGTGGCCAAGGGCACAAAAACTTCCGCGAGAGAATAAGTCTTTACGGCCTCCCGGGGCATTTAAGAAAAAATCTGATCTTTCTGTGAAAGATGGTCATGTCTTTCTTATGGAGTAAGTTTCAACGCCATTTTATGTCCTGTTAATACATTTTAAAATCTTGTGTTATGGCATCTTTCCAATGGAGCATAGTAGTAGCATATGATCCATATAGTTGATCCTATGTAGTAGAGGAAGGTTTATTCTTTCCTACCACTTGGGAAGATCGGGCATCATGTTTGAGCAGATATGCCAGACTAGGTATTAAATGTACTGGTTATGTGATGGTTTCTGATGTTTTTAACTGTTCTCATGTTCTCCACGCTCTGGTTTGACCTAGCCATTATCTGATGAAGCATTTGAAGCTTGTGTCTGTCCATCTTTTATGCTATAAACTGCTAAACTCTGGAAGCTTTCAATGTGGAAGCACATGTATAATTTTGAAGTAAATACCCTAAAATACCATAAATTGTCTCTGTAGTCTGAAATAAACATGTTCTGTTATTTGAATTTCTGGGTTTGATAGATTTTGTTTACTTCCTTTTGATGGAGAGAATTTAAACATAACAAATATCTTTGTTGAGCTAATTTTCACATAATGGAAATTAGTTCTACACCATTTCTGTTATGTTGTGGGTTAGAACAAGAAATAATAAGACTAGACCTTGTTATCTTTTTAGTAGCATTTCTTAGCATTAGCTGTTAATTTTTTCTTCTCCATTGGATTTCGAACTTCTACTTGGATATAAATTAAGCATTTTCAATTATTGTAAATGCTTCCTATTTATTATTATTATATGAACAATTTTCATTATCATGAATTTAGGGTTCTTGTGAAAATAGGTATATTTCAGATGGAATTCTCAAGAGACCTTCACTATTTTTTCACGGTTCAGGTACTGTGAGGAGAGGCCTTTACTTTTGAGCAATGTGGGGATGGGTGCAAACTTGTGCACCTACTATCAGAAAACATCTTCAGGTGATCAAACTAGTGGATTGTTACGCAATGGAAACGAAACCTTGGGAAATGTTCTGCTTCTAGAGCCAGCTGATAAATCACCTTTTATTGGAGATATCAAAGCTGGCTATAGCCAGTCATCTCTAGAAACAAACATGTACAAGGCTCCCATATTTTCCCACAAGGTGCCATCAACTGACTTCCTATTGGTTAGGTCACCAAAGGGAAAGCTTTCCATACGACGTATTGATAGGATTGCTGTTGTAGGACAACAGGTTTGTTTCAGCTATAGGTTTTTCTGCATTTAGCCTTCCATGAAATTATATCAAACTTGTTCCATGAATTCTACGGAGTTGTTGCAATTTGGTGCTGATTACATTCGGGTTACTGATTTTGTGCTGCATGTTACTTTTTCTGCCCATATACTCGATTGGTGTGTTGGCTGCCTGTCTACACCTGTATTAGCATTGCCCTTGTTGAAATCTGTTAGCCAGGATGGAACTGGCATTTATAAAGAAATCTTAACCTGCATGGAGCCTGTTTTCTTCCTGTTATATTGTTAGTTATATGCTTTGTATTTGTGGCCAGATATGAGTAAATTTTTAGAGAAGAGATGTAGAATTGATGTTTAGCATCCATTCAATTTTAGGGCATGGCCTGTCCAGTGATCAGCTTGGTTTAACCTTCAAATAAGGACTGGATGCTCTAGTCTATGATGTGCTTGACATATATTTTTAATTAAGTAGACTACCATTGAATTCCTTGCTAGAATCAATAGAGTTGAATCAATTCATCATGTGTTTACGGGGTGTGAGTTTTTCTGGAACAAGCAAATATCCTATGGTCACTTTTGTGTTGTCAGAAATTTAAATTTTGCATAGTTCTCTTCTCTAACTTAAACATTGTGTGAACAATTGCAAGTAACAGTAATTATTTGTAAGTTGAGGGTGGACAAAGGACAAAGAGACTAGATTGAGGCTTCTATCTGTGGTTGGGGCTTGGGGTACTTGTATGTGAATTTATGCACATTGTGTTTATGCATAGAGTGAAATGCATGTTTATGAACATAGGTTTCTGATGCTAACAGATTGTTAATTTAACTTCGGCACCATTTTTGTTAAACTATGGGAAGTTTTCCGTGTTAAGTAGTTCCAGCTCGAGAATTATCTTGTCTGCTCCAATGGAAGATGGTACATCTTTCAGTTAGGGATGTTAAATGCATAAGTTTTGATGCTTATTTCATACCCATATTGAGGTTGGGGTTTCTTAGCCCATTTCTAATTGGTTTTCAGTTGGATGCTTAGCAAGGTCTTAGTGAATAGGCTGGTTGTTGTTTGTTACTTTTTGTTCCCCCAGTCCTGCAATTTTCAAGATAAATCCATCTAGTGGAGGATGGTATGTGCACATTAGTTCATTTGAGTTTATATAATGTTCTCTGTTAGTTTGTTAAGGAATCAGCATACTGCATATTTCCCTTTCTGATTTATCCAATTTTCCTTACGCAGGAGCCTCTCATGGAGGTATTTGCTCCTGGATCAAAGAATATTCAGACATATCTTATGAACAGAATGCTGGTTTATGTGTATCGGGAGTTTTCTGCATCTGCCAAACGTGGTTTGATTCCATTCATGGGTACAGATGAGTTGTTTACTCATTTTCCTAACCTTTCAGATGCAATTGTCCGGAAAAAGCTGAAGGAATGTGCTTATTTGCGGGTAATTTTTGTAATCTTTATTTTTTTTGAATTCTGGTTAACTAAAAAGTTGCTTGATACCTGCTTTATATTCCTATTTATGTCTATGATCCTCAAATTTTAATGCTTATTACTTTTCTGATTCATTCTTCTATTATCTCCTGTTGACTTTTTTGCTACACTTGCCTACTTTGCATCTTAGAGGGATAAAAACGGACGACAGATTTGGTCCATGAAGCCAGATTTCCACATTCCACCTGAAGGCGTTCTTAGGAAGTTGGTGTCTCCGGAGCATGTGAGTTTCACTATCTTTGTCTTATTTGTTTCTTTCTCTTTACCTTGTATATTTGAGTCCTATGTTATAAGTGCAAGCAGAATTAAGATGTAGGCAAATTGCTTTTACAATATAGAAAAGGTACTTAGAAGGTATATTCCCGGTGTTGCATAATATCATAGCCATTTTTAATTTAACAATGCTGGCTCAGTTGCAGCAAACATTTGTCTCAATAGTTCATGCATGAGGCCCTTTCTCTACCCTTAAATGAAAATATGTATATGTACATATTATATATTTCTCTTGTTAGATATGGTAAAATATTGGTTTGTGTGTTTGGTGGATAATATCAAATAACATGCCTTTACGATGGTATCTGCTTGGTTGTTGATTTTACATTTATTTTGGTATTTTCCTTATGTGTACCATATGAACCAACAAGCTTTATACCTTCTTTTTGGTGTTTTTATTGTCCTTAAAAACTATTCTGGAAGATAATTGAATAGTAAAATAAAATTTTCCTCCGCAAGGTTCTTCATTTCTACCCCTTCTATTAATTTTTTCTCCATATGTGAAATCAATATGCTTTTATTTCCATCTATTGGAGAATAAAAACATAATAAAAAGCAAGATGATTTGTTATGGATCGTGGCCCTTTCATGATTCAAAATGTGTATTATGAAGTGAGAACATAGAAAGGCTATGAGGTTAGAAATGCATGCGCTTCCATATATTTCACCTATCTTGATTTTTTAATTTCTCAATCTTGTTCAGGTGTGTGCCTATGAAAGCATGCAAGCTGGCCTGTATCGGCTTAAACATTTAGGAATTACACGACTAACAACTCTTACCAGTGTTTCATCTGCAATGAGTCAACTCCCTGATGAAGCTATAGCTCTGGCTGCTGCATCACACATTGAACGGGAGCTGCAGATAACTCCATGGAATCTTAGTAGCAATTTTGTTGCATGTACAAGCCAGGTAAATACAACTTCTGCTAATAAAGAAGCACTTGACTTTTTGCTTTTCAAATAGGTAAAAGCAACAAAATCGCATCTCATGAAGTTGACATTTCCAGTAATATTCTTTAAAATGTTTTGATTGGGAAAGTGGCTTGTTAAGTAAGAATTTGCTGTTTTATTGTATCATTACTTTCTACTCTTCCCTTTTTCCAGGACAGAGATAATATTGAGCGCCTGGAGATAACTGGTGTTGGTGATCCTTCTGGTCGTGGTTTAGGATTTAGCTATGTCCGTACTGCTCCAAAGGCTCCTGTGTCAAATGCTGTGATGAAGAAGAAAACAGCAGCTGCTCGTGGAGGTTCTAGTGTGACTGGTACAGATGCTGACCTCCGCAGATTAAGCATGGAGGCAGCACGAGAGGTCAGTTTTTATTGCTGAAACACATTTATTATTGAAGTCTGACAAGAAATTTGTCAAATTTCTTTTGCCATTTTGATATTACCTATAGTTACTATAGCTTTTAGATGGTGGTGGATATTCTATGATGTTACATCTTCATAATGCTATGTCGTATGTACAAGATATAAATTAGTTGTCTCTAAGCTGCTGCATCTGTCAAAATATGGAGAAAGCCTGCAACTTTTCATTTAAAGAAGCTTAAGACTCGAGAAGTTTTCATAGGTTAACTCAGGTCTAGAATCAAGATAAATAAAGACAACTTCTGATTTTGCTGTTAATGACCTTTTGTCTTCTTGTTGTCTGTGGTATGCATGCTGAAGGTCAATAATATTGGAATAAAAGCATTCAAGTATGAATGTTCTGACATGTTTGAGTTCAGGCACAAAAGAAACTTTCAAATTTACTGCAAAAATATTTAAATTGATGATTTGAACATTGAAATCAATTATCTAGTTTGCTAAGGCAACAGCTTTTGCTTTATTCATTCAATCCTTTTTGCTTTTCTGAAGAGGAATAAGGAGGGTGGTGTTGGGTTGTATAATAGAGTTTCTAGACAAATCTTTGAGTCTGAATTGCTTCTATCCTAATTGCTTGAGTAAGTACGTGTCTAATAGTGCAGTTAGTTATACATGACATGTAGATGAACAGCAGTGTAATGTCTGATAGTAATAGGTTCAATATCAAGGACCATCAGCAATCTCTTATCTTTTGCCCTTGTCATCACTCCAAACTGAACTTTTTATGTAGCATAATCAATTATCTAGTTTAACCAAGTTCAGTTTTCAATGCTTACTGCAATGGTATATTGTTTTGAACAATTTGTTGTTTCCAAGATAATAAATTTAGGTAAAAATGGTTGACCTGTTGCCCTTTTACGTTTTTACAGATGTGCTGTAAAATTTTTGGTTTGTATCTGTTGTCTCTTAACTGCTTTTTCTTTTTACCAGGTACTTTTGAAGTTCAATGTACCTGATGAAGTGATTGCAAAACAAACTAGGTGGCACCGTATTGCTATGATACGCAAGCTCTCAAGTGAGCAAGCTGCATCAGGAGTCAAGGTTGATCCAACAACTATAAGCAAGTATGCACGGGGACAGCGAATGTCCTTTCTTCAGTTACAACAGCAAACCAGAGAAAAATGTCAGGAAATATGGGATCGCCAAATTCAGTCTCTTTCAGCTGTTGATGGTGAAGAAAATGAAAGTGATTCTGAGGCAAATAGTGATCTTGATTCCTTTGCTGGCGACCTAGAAAATTTGCTTGATGCAGAGGAATTCGAAGAAGGGGAAGAAGGTAACAACAATAACAAGGTTGACAAAGCAGATGCTGTTAAGGGGCTCAAGATGAGAAGACGTCCCTATAAGGCTCAGGCAGAAGAAGAAATTGAAGATGAGGCTGCTGAAGCTGCTGAATTATGTCGTTTACTCATGGATGGTATCAATTATTTCATCCCCACAGTGTTTATTCTTATTTCTTTTGCTGAAAAGAAAATAAACTTAGCCTTAAGAAGCTCAATATGTTCCCTTGGTTTGTGAAAATAGTGTCCTGGAAAATACTCTCTGGATTCCCAATGTCTATTGCTGCAGAAAATACAGTGGTCACCCTGACTTGAGTTTTTGAAAATAAATTGTCATTGCAATAATTAGCTGTGTGTTTTACAGAAGTTACATTTATTGCTGAAATGACTGTTAAATTAACTTCTTAAATTGACTCTTGTTTCTTTAAAGTTAGTTCGAATCCTTGAATTCATCAAACTTACTCTTGCTCACCTGTTAATGTTCTATTTGCACAATCTATATTGTGAGTCAAGAAAATCATTGTAGTGTGTTTTACTTGTATCATCTGAATATTCTGTTAGGAGAATAAATATTTATGATTTATGTATTTGACAAACTACTCTCCTTGTTAGATGAGGATGACCAAAAGAAGAAAAAAAAGAAGAAAAACAAAGCTGTTACAGAAGATGCTGGGTTGACTTTCGGCTTACAACCACGCATTGGTGTTGAGAGTTTACAACGTGTTAAGAAAACAAGCATAATTCCCAAGCAAATTGTTCGTTCTACTCAATCTAATGGGTCATATCCTATGAATGAGAATATTGTCAAGGATACAAAGGATGTAAGACAAGTTACCTTAATTATGTGGATTAATCATATTACCTGTTTTCACATATTCTGTCTAGTCTTTGCTCTTTGGGCAGCTTTGCCCATGTTAAAGATGCATAAGGGTTTTAGTGACTGAGGTGTGCTTTGATGGCAGATTGAAAGTAGAATTTTTAAAGGAAGCGTGTCTGGAAAGTTGAAAGGAATGAAAAAAAATGGTATGCCAAGCACAGGTCCATTAACTAAAGTCAAAATATTGGGAGACAATGTTAAGGCAAGTGCGCTCTCCTCTTCATCTTTCTTTTTCTTCTTTTTAATAGAAAGACAGGTGAGCTTGTTGATATTAGATTGAGTATATTCTGTAGATATGGCCATGAGCATTGTTTTTGAATTTCTTGTCATTTATATTTCAACCTGGGAAGTTCTTTGGCATTTCTTCTTTGTATGCTTATGTTATGTAGAGTATTAGATATCTTTTTCTTATTCTAAACTACTTCACTTTCCTATCTTAAATCAGTTGTTCAAGGAGAAGAAATCATCAAGAGAAACTTTTGTCTGTGGAGCTTGTGGTCAGGTATGCAACTTATCGAGGTAGTGTGACTCTTAGTTTTTTATTTTCTAGGACAATATAATCGACCGTTATCTTTTGGTGGACTAGCTTGGACACATGAGGACCAACAAGCACTGCCCCAAGTATGGAGAAGATCCAGAAACGCAGGTTGAAGCTACTGAGTTGGAAAAAACTCCAGGGAAATCAACTTCACTAGAACCCTCTGGTCAGTCCCAATTGAAGATGATGAAAAAGAAGCTCATAACTAAAAGTGCAACAAAGATAGCAGTTGTAGAAGCTTCGGAGGGTGAAAAATCTAGTACAAACACAAAAGCTCTTCCATTGAAATTCAAATGCTCTACTGATAGACCGTCTGATAAACTTACTTCTGGAGGGACACAAAGTTCTGACCATCCAGTCACTTCTGATCCAGAAAATGGAGCCAAGTCTGCTGCCAAGGTTAGTAAAATAATTATTTCCAACAGGGCTAAGCCTGATGAAATGCAGGTTGAGTCTCATAAGCTGCCTGTTGTTATACGGCATCAAGTGGATACCGATAGAGGCCAAGCTGAATCCCATAAGAAATCTATTGTTATAAAGCCACCGGCAAACATGGAGAGGGACCAAGTTGAACCTCATAAACCCTCTGTTGTCATACGCCCACCAGCGGATAAAGATAAGGATCAACCTCAAAAAAAAATTATAATCAAGCGACCAAAGGAAGTTATTGATTTGGATCAACTTAGTCAAGAGGGAGGCACTTTTCCTGAATACAGGAAAACAAAAAAAATAGTTGAATTGTCAAGCTTTGAGAAGCATGGGAAGCAGGAAAGCTTGCGATTAATGGAGCCAAAAGCAAGACGGAAAGCTAAAGAGGAGAGAAGATGGTGGGAAGAGGAAGAGAAGAGGAGAAATGTGGAGAGAATAAGAGAAGACAGGGCAAGGAAGCTTTATGTGGAAGAAATGAGACTGCTGGAAGAGCGAGAAAGATTTGCTGAGATCACAAGATACACTGAAGACATTCGAAGAGAGAGGGAGGAAGAGGAACGCCAAAAAGCAAAGAAGAAAAAGAAGAAAAAGGCTGAAATAAAAGAGGATTATTTAGAAGACTACAGGACAAGAAGAAATGACAGAAGAGCACCAGAAAGAGATCGAGGTGCAAAAAGGAAACCTGTTGAGTTAGGACGATATGGTGCAGAGTATGTCCCTCCAACAAAGCGGCGCAGAGGGGGAGAGGTAATTACATTTCTTCTTTATTGCTTCAGTTTGCCTTGGTTTAATCTGTTCTTTTATTTCTCTTTTACAACTCCTGATGGTACATGTATCAACTCTAGTATCATGGAAATTGAAACTAGGCTCAGATAATGATCTGGTGGAATTGCAATTGAATTTTGTTCTTTAAGATTGAAAGTTCACGGATATTTTTATATGCTTTATTTTGTGGCTTTGTTCCACGGTATGTGCATAAACACTATAATGGTCTTTTCTTTTCTTTTTGGCTTCGTTCCGTGGTATGTGTGTAAACTACACATTATTGAATTGGTACTGTGGTGGTATTATTACCTCTATAATCACAATGCAATTTTTTATAGTGCAGACGTTCTGAATTTAAATGGGACGGGTGTACTTTAAATTAAATTATTGTGAAAAACAGGGGGATTTAAATATTTGATCTGAAAAGCAGAATCTATGAGTTAATGTAATAGATTTCTGAGCTTAACTACATAATAAGCATAATACTTGATAGATAGTTGGAACCGCATGATTCTGTATTTGATGCAAATTCTATTTCATGTGTTTGAATGGACACTGAAGGTACATTTGTTGAGGGACTGTAAATCTTTATCATTGTAGAAAAAAAAAAAAAAAAAAAAGAAAGAAATTTATGTGTGAATCACAGAAAGTTCTGCAATTCTTGCGAATTTTCTGTAATGTTGGCAACAAAAATGAACAAGTGTAGCTGCTCTAAACCCGCTAGTAAACCATTCATCATCTGGAAGCCTCTAGTAAATTTTTACAAAATGAGAAAGTTATGAAGAAATAAAATTATGTAATGAGAGAACTAAATGATTCTTACAAAGGTTTGGAGCAAGTAAAGCCGCTAGTAAATTTTCTTATGCCTTAACTATTACCATTAATCCATCAAATTTGCTGCTTAATGTATTCTTCAATTGATTGCCCTGCAGGTTGGTTTGGCCAACATCTTAGAGCGGATTGTAGAAACACTTAGAGATAATACCGAGGTGTCCTATCTGTTCTTAAAACCAGTGTCCAAGAAGGAGGCCCCTGACTACTTGAACATTGTAAAGCACCCAATGGATTTGTCCACGATAAGGGACAAGGTTAGGCGGATGGAATACAAAAATCAAGAAGAATTTAGGCATGATGTATGGCAGATTGCCTACAACGCTCATATCTACAATGATGGTCGTAATCCTGGTATTCCTCCTCTTGCCGATCAGCTTTTGGAGCTTTGTGACTACTTGCTACATGAGTATTCTGATAGCTTGGCTGAAGCTGAAGCAGGTATAGGGGAAGCTTAATCGGATAACACATTTAAAATCATTCATCATCTGAAAGCCAATATTCCCTCACAGTAGAACTGCTGCTTCTCTGGGTTTTAGGGGTTTCCAGGCTTTGATGAACCATGGTAATAGAGCTTTGCATATGTATAGTTGAAACCTCGAGTGCTCGAGTCGTTTCAGGCATAAAAAAGAACCTAGTTCATATAGGATTATTATGGGTAAGAAAAGGGATGATGACAACCTAGGTGACATAGCCAGTAAGGACGTCTAGGGATGAAAGCTTGTAGTGAAGCAGATCCCAGTTGAAAGCATTAGCCGTTGAGGACTAAAAGACCCCCAAGGCAGTCATTCAGAAGAGCTTCATGTCTGCATACTGTTGGCCAATAGACGAATCATTCCCATGAAAATATGGGACCTATCAGGCAATTATCTTGAAGAGCTTTCATCTTTTGGCATTAATTATGTTTTACTCGGGGGAAGAATCTGAAGCTGGTGGGTGAAATGCTTCAGTTGTTTACAAGATAAAAAAAACTTGGGCAGTCAAAAGTCCTTTCCACATAGGTTAGTGTGATTCAAGTTTTATTTAACATTTTTAATAATAACTTGTGAGAGAGAGGGAAGCTGATATATAGTGAAGAATTTTGATGCACAATTGATAACTGTCTGTACCATAAATATCTATGTAACCTCTAATGTATTCTTTTCCCTTTTTTGTTTCCGATAGTAAAGAATTTTAATTCATTTGTGTTTAATTTTAGTTATTAAAGAAAAAGAATATATGATGGAACATTTAAATCAATCAATTCCATTAAATGGGACCCAAGTTTCAATATGATATGTGAACAGAAATTTAGTTTGTCATATTTGCTTTTCCCCATCATTATGTATTGCTATTTTGAGTTTTGAGCTTTTCCTAGTGTAAGAGTACCATGTTTTCTTCCTCTTGTAGTGGCTTTTACAATCCAACAATTTTGTAATTATTCAATCACAATCACAATTTATTAAAAGATTTCATGAATCTCATATAATGATCGGTGAATGAGAATTAGTCAATTATCAACTATAAGATCTTACTGGCAGATTGGTTTAATAGAAATTGATAGCTTACCCTAATCTCAGAACGGATGAATTCAGGTTTAACAATCAATTTGAAACGTCAAAAGTTACTAAAATTAGAATCAAATTAGAGACCTTTCTTCTTTGAATTTTCAACACAGGAAGAAATTATTGAAATTAATGAAACTAGCCAATAACTTGATGACAATGACAGCAAACATCACAACTATTCAGCTATTCCTGTACAATGAATTAGTTAAAACATCAATCAGTAATATACACATATATACATGTGTGATAATAGTTTCCTTTATAAGTACAGATTTCCTGCAGAAATTGGAAGTTCCATCGACCCTCCCTCAGATCCTAGTAAGGCAAATTGATTACTTATTCCTGCAACTGAGCAAAGGGAGAGTACAGCTGAAAAAAGATAATCAAGCTGAACTTTCAATGTTGATGAGCAATGAAATTTCCCATGGCCTTTCCCTTCCTTTTCATCATTACCGGTCAAAGTTAGGTCGCTAGACCCGTGATCTTCACGTACTGTGAAACCAAGCTTTTCTTCCCGTGGGGACACACTCTCACTCCAAACTCTTTTCTTTCGCCTTTTTTGCTCTCTCCAAAGCTATAAATAAGTCCCAATATCTACCAATTTTTCCACATCAAACACCGATTTCCACCAAAAATGGCAACATTCACGGTGAAAAACAGTCTTATTGCTGTCATCCTAGCGCTCATTCTTGCTGGAGCCACGCCTGGAATCATGGTGAAAGCACAGTGTGTTAACAGTTGTGAACAACCAAATGAATGTTGCAGTCAATATGGGTACTGCGGAGAAGGTCCCGAGTTCTGCGGCGCAAACTGCCGAGGGGGTCCTTGTACTAACAATGGCGTTTCCATAGCTGACATCGTTACAGCTGAATTCTTCAATGGGATATTGAATCAGGGCTCAAGTTGCGTAGGCAGAAACTTTTACTCCAGAGAAGCTTTTCTTGATGCTCTCACGTCTTTCACTCGCTTTGCAAGGTCTGGCTCAGTTGAAGATTCCAGGCGTGAGATTGCTGCTTTCTTTGCCCATGCGAGCCATGAAACTGAACGTAACATCTCTTATAATGTCCTTTTTCAAAAGTATCCTATACGTAGAATTGTTCAATGCTGAGCGATAAGCTGTTGTTGTTGTTTTCCAGGTTTTTGCCACATAGAAGAGACAGATGGGGCCAAGAAGGATTACTGCAATGAGACAGTGACAGAGTATCCATGCGCTCCGGGCAAAGGTTACTATGGGCGTGGACCATTGCAACTATCATGGAACTACAATTATGGACCAGCTGGTTTGGAGATTGGGTTCGAT
The DNA here is from genome assembly GCA_025698465.1 of Gossypium longicalyx. NCBI lineage: Eukaryota > Viridiplantae > Streptophyta > Magnoliopsida > Malvales > Malvaceae > Gossypium > Gossypium longicalyx. Next base: position 66,331,752 of record CM047004.1, on the reverse strand, counting down.
GGTTTAGGTGCACCAGAAACGGTGGCCAATGACCCTGTTATCGCCTTCAAAGCTGCCCTATGGTTTTGGACCAAAAATGTTGCAGCAGCCATAAGCCAAGGATTTGGGGCGACCATTGAAGCCATTAATCCAATGGAGTGTGGTGGTGGAGAGCCTCGGAAAGTTCAGTCTCGGATTGATTACTTCACAGGGTATTGTAATCAACTTGGTGTTACTCCTGGGGGTAGTCTCAACTGTTAGTAACAATAAACAAAGTTATTTCTTTTAATTGTTTTACTCCAATTTTGATTTTCTTTAAAAAAAAAAAGTTATAGAAAGATAATATGAAAATGTGAGAAATAAATGTTTTAAGAAAAATAATTGTGATTTTAATTCCAAAATTTTGGAAATCAATTAAGAAATATTGAGAGGGAAATGTTATTGTCATGCGATGGCCTTTTTTTATTTTTTTAAAACTCAAATTTATTCACTGCTTTTTAATTTCAAACATTAACTCTTCCTATTTCTATTTATATTTAATTTCCAAAACAAATCATCTCAACAACCTTCAATTAGTATTAGATACAAATATAGATGTTTCAAAATTCAACTAATTTTAAAGTAATTTAATCTTTATTAATTTTAAAAATAAACAATTAAGTCATGCGTTAATGTATTACGTCAATTTTATATAATTTTTATTGGTAATAATTTTAGCTTCAATGTTTACATTTTCTTTTCCTTTTTTATAATTTAGTCTTTATTCTAAACAATTCAACAAATTTAACCTCAATATCTACATATTTCAACAAATATTATAGGCTAAATTTATTAAATCATGACCAAATTAATAGAATTTGTAAATTATGAGAACATTCATAAAACATATTAGTGCGAATGATTAATTGTCATTAATTGCTCACTTTCAAAATTAACAGAATCAAATTATTCTAATTTTTGTTGAGAGAGATCAATTTACTAAACCATATAAGATTTTTTTACTCTCAATTTTTAAAAAATATTTTTTTATACATTTAATATATAGTGGATACTCATGTAGAAGTATTTTAGCTGGAGCAACATAACTTAATGCGGCCAAAATATAGGCGATTGTTTTCAGCATTAGAAGGGACAGGTGCCAGATAATGCAAAATATTACATTAGAACGTGGATCATAACTCTGAATTTTGTAGACCTTCAATAATTTATCCCAAACTAAAGTGAAAGTGAACAATCATTCCCACAAAAGGAAATTCAATCAAAGAATCATGTTTTTTATCATTTACATTTGTGTCATACAACTTCTTCCTCCTACCTACTAAAATTTGCAGACTATCTTAATCTAAAAAAATAATAATAATAAATTATAAAGTGTTGGGTGTACAGTGTACTTTGTTTAAGTTCCATGGGTGGTGAACTTTGCCCTAGTGACCAGGTCCTCGAGGACTAGGTCCCGAAGCTAACCGCTGGAGCCAATACGACATGGTGGATCTTGCCTTGTGGTAAACCGACGAGTAAGTTTCCATATGATTTACGTTTCCCAAATCTTCCCGTAAAACTCTGGCAGCTTCAACGCTCACATCGCTCAACACTGCCATTGATATGACGCATATCATCAAAAGGGTACTTACTTTCCTGCTATTCATCTTCCCCAAACACTACTCTTAAACGCCAGAAGAAACAAAAAAAAAAAAAAAGAAAAGAAAAAAAGGCCAATAAATCTTTGAAGATTATGTATTGAATATGCAGTAAGAGAAGCTTAATTAGGGTCCTTGGTGTTGTGAATGAAGAGAACTTGGAACTGAATATCAGGTTTATATAGGAATAAAAGAATACAAAGGTTTACAAAGTCATGCTAGAACAGCTAAAATTATCAAATATGTGGGGAAAAATGGTGGGCTTTTTTGGGACTATACAATTCGTGTTGACCAAGGATTTTGTGCTAAGTCATAGCTACAAACTCGTTACTGCCGGGAAAGCTAAAACACTATGTTTAATTTATTTTATTCTGAACTTGTCAATGGCTGACACAGTTATATATATATATATTATATCAAATTTACTGGTTTAGCCCTTCCTTTCATTGCTTGGACTCAAGTACTAGTGATTAGTGAAGGTTGGTTTTGTTATTTTGAGGAAAAGACAGGGTTAGAATTGAGATTGGGTTGAGTAATTTAATGAAGTCCAAGAGTTGGAAATATTGAATTTGACCAAATTCGGTTGGTTGGGTGGCCTGTACTTCAGCAAAATGACAACAGCAACATAACTACATAACTCTCTCTATATATTATAAGAATAGGAAAGTGTTGAACATTACTGTTGACATGTTGAATTTGACTCTTTAGATTTTCTCCAATGTTATCATCAAGGAACTTATGTGAAATTTCCCAAATAAATTATTTTTATTTTTTTTGGAGTACAGATTTGGACTTCTTACATAATTATTGCAACATAATAAAACTTAAACCTATTATATTATATATTTCCAATAATTTATTAATAATAATAATAATAATAATAATAATAATAATAATAATAATAATAAACCCACGTTTTATTCATAATTATATGAAATAATTCTTTCTTTTTTTTTTTTTTTTGTTGTCTAAAAACATAACTAAACAAACCTAATTTTTAAAAACCTAACCAAATCATAGTTGAACTTGTAGTAATCTTTCGATGAATCCTACCTTTAAATGTTAAAAATCTGCTTCGCGGCAAAAGGATTTAGCTAATACAAAGGGTTTGCAATATTTGTGTTAATAATTTTGAATTTATTAAAATTAAAAATTTGCTACAAAACATTGGGTAGAAGTATATATATATATATATATATATAATTTGAAAGATGTTGAAAATAATTGTTTGAATGCTTACTTTTAAAAAAAGGAATTTTGAATATTGATATTGAAAGCGATAAAATATATAATAAATAGAAAATCAACACAATGACATTTTGGGAAAAATAAATAAAAGAGGAATAGATATGAAAAATAAAAGTCTTTGTTTGTAGATTGAGATATGAGAAGAATAGAAAATTGATATTTTGACCCTCACAAATTTTAAGTGTAAAATGTGTAATGTATGTATATGTATACTATCTTTATTTTATATATGCACAAGCTACACGGATACTTATAAAGAATTGCATAAAAGATTTTGAAGTGAGTTTCAAATTTTCACACATTTTTATCCACACTTAATTACAATTTAAAACAAACATCTTTATTTTATATGCACATGCTACATGTATGCATATAAAGAATTATACAATCTTTTAAAATTTAATATATTACATTTTCATTCAAATTATGACACTTAATTACAATTTTTTTAAAACTAATTGAATTTTAATTTAATTGTCATGTGTATTATTACTAATATAGGAGGAAGTGAGTTCGAGTGTGTTAAATCCTAAGTTCTAGGTATTGTGTCAAAAATAACAGATATGATAAAAAATATATAATTTTTTTAAAAAAATAAACTATTTATTATTAAAATTATTATTTTTAAAAATAAATATTCATTTATTTAACGATAACATATGTTACAAATAATATATATATATATATATATATATATCTCTAAAACGTAATTATGCGATGGAATAATTAAATTAGACTTTCTTCCGTTATTTATTTTAATTAATTTGGAATGAAATTGTAATAGTAATTTGGTTTTACATTATGATTACAAGTGGGCTGTTTTCAACGAAAATCATAGCTCATTGAATAAAGGTACAATATAAATGGTATATATGATGTATGGGTGTACGTACTCATTAATGCTTGAAACACTTTTCAGCTCCATCTTGGATTTAACTTAACTTTAATAAAAATAAATCTAAATAATTAGTATTCCATTTTTAAATTATTTACTTGATATTATAATTGAATAATTCTATATAAATACTTTATTGTTGATACATAATAAGAATGAAATTTTAGATTATAAATTCAGATATCTGGTCTATTTTTATAGATTCATATAATATTCATATTCCAATTTTAAAATTACTATACAGTACTGTATATTCAAAACAAATGCTAATAGATAGTCTAGATATCTATTACCCAAATTTGTGTTGCTTAATTATTTAGATAATGGATGTAGATTTAGATATCACAATCCACTTCTTATGTAATGCATGCTTATAATTTTGATTATATATATAAAAAAAATAATTTTAGCGGATTTGAATGTGGATTTTTATGGATTTGGATATCCAAAAAAAAATTTAGAAATTTGAGGTTTTTTTTTTTTTTTTTTTTTTGCAAATTAATTTGGACAATCAATAGATAATATATTTAATTTAGATTTGAATAGTGATACTCAAATAATTTGATGATAATAAACATATTCCAATTTTTAAGTAGATTTACATATTCAAATTCGGATAATTCAAAAAATACAAAAATTTAACCCAATGTTGATGGAGGTGTTGTGGTTAGCGATGGTTCCTATAGACGTGTTGAGAGTAACACAGAGTGGTTCCAAGGGTTGTGGAGAAGAATAGAAGGTTTTGAGGTGACCTTTATAAACAATCTTCGTATAAAAAGTGTCTGTTTCTTCTAGTTAACCATAATGGTTTATATATCTTGGAGTGAGTCTCATGGTATGGGGTGTCATGTTGGGTAGAAGCAGCAAGTTGAGTCGTGGTGAACCTTTAATATGTACATTTGGATGTGATTGTTATCTTATTAAGTAGTCCATTGGTGGGTTTGATGTGATTTTGCTTTTGTCTAGCATATGTACATGCTAGTGTCACAAGATTAGAACTTTAGTTTTGACAAATCGCGTGATCTTAGGTAATTTTTTAAGTTTAAATTTGTCTTGAGTCAATTTTACTCTCGAAAAATGAGAATTCTAACAGAAATTCTCTAAAACCCCGAAGCAAGAAGTATTCTATTACTTTGAAAATTTACAACTGAGTGATTGCAAATGAGGGGAATACCTCTATTTATAGTTGGATCCCCTAGATCCAACAGTGCTAGGCCTAATCATGGGCTGAACTCGCCCGAAATGTGGGAGAGTTTGGACAAAAATATAAGCCCGAACAATAAGCTTGGACAAAAAATAAGGTCCATTTAAAAAATAGGCCGGGCCTAGGGTAAGACATTTTTGGCCCGAGCTCGGCTAGTCCGGCTAGAATCCACTAAAGGACAAAAAAAATATATTTTTTAAATATTATTTTTTTGTTGTTTTCTCCTTATTTTGCTATCATTTTACTATTATATTGCTACTATTTTGTTGTTACTATTTGGATATTGTATAAAACTTATTTTATTGTTAATTTTGTTATTATTTTAAAGACATTTATTAAATTTGTTATTATTTTAGAGACATTTGCTTGTTAAGTTGCATCTATCTTAGTCTTATTTAAGTATATATATTTTTTAAAATATATTTTCAATTTGTTGGGAAATATTTATTTTGATGTTTTTAGTATTTTTTATGTATTATATATTTTTAAAATTATATAAAAAAGTAATATAAAAATTAATATGGGCGGGCCGGGCCAAGCTCGGGCCTAGCAAACGGACCTAAATTTTTAGTTAATCCCAGCCCGAACCCGACTCAGCCCATGCTCACCTCTGAACAGTGCAAATTGAATTACATTAATGGTAGAGATTTATGCCAATCTACAAGATAATGAGAATCCTAATAGATTTAAACTCTATACATTTTTATCCCTTAGGATTTACATTAATTACTTTGATAACTCTAGTTTTACTAGAGTGTTTCACCAAGCCATCAATGCTTCAAGTAGATGTGCTTCTCCATATGTTTCACGAGTCGGACCAGTTCAAGTGGATCAAATAAGTCCCATTTAACAAATTGACCTACATGAGACGTTTTGTGCACAATGGTCACGGCTTTAATCTGAGGCCCGTGACACTAGACTTAGGTGTTTAATGAAAGAAATGGTCTATGGATGTGACGATTATATGTGTGAGGCAATCACTTTAATAGAAGTTGGTCAAGCTCCTCTTTGGGCGATTTAGCTCATCATCCTTAGTTATGTGTGACCATATGTTGTTTGGCAAGATAGTTCCTTAGTTATAATTGGTCGAGTTCTTTCTTGTTGTCATCCTTAGTCGAGGCAGTCGGCTTGGATAAGGTGGTACTATATAACTACTTTAATAATGATTATTCTTTAATATTATTGGAATTCCTTTTAGTATGATTAAACTATAATTAATTAGTTTGTATGATCCCTTAAGATACTTAATTAACATAAAAGAAATAGGAGTATGATGATGGTTATACGACATGCAACAAGTAGTATCAAAGCAAAATTTTAATTGTCTAACACTATATCATGAGTCCTATATGGTAGGCAGGATGTGCTAAGTAGAACACCATGTCAGGTTTCTCAAGAGAGAATAAGTTTGAACAAATTATTTGAGTAAAGTTTCATAAGATTAGACGAAGAGAATGTCACCTAAAGTACTCAAAGAGAAAAAAGAAGCTTCAAGTCCGTGTTGGAAAGAAAATTAAATATTTTGCATTATAAAACATGGACATTACACACCATATTAAACCAAATTGTGAAACAAGAAGATTGTTTATGCCATACGTATACGTTTTCGTGAATGTTTTTCACGTTTGAACTTTCAGTAAGTGTTAATTTGAACATTAACATTCATAGTGTTTTATTTCAGGATTGCAACAAAGGATTTTAATTATCGATTTACATTTGCACATATAGTTGCAGAAAGCTGCATTATTAGATATCTTGAACCTACCTATAAAGAAGAAGACGAAAAAGAAAAAAATAAAACAATAAAATAAAATAACAAAAACACTATGTTTAACTTTCATCTAGTGTGATTTCTGATCCTTAACTGGATTTCATGACTTGAATCATTCTAGTGACCAGGTCCTCTAGGACTGGGTCCAGAAGCCAACCGCTCGAGCCAGCACGACATGGTGAACTTGGCCTTCTCGTACACCGACGAGTATGTCTCCAAGTGATTTGCCTTAGCAAAATCCTCTGCTATAACTCTCGCTGCCTCCACCCCAACATGGCTCAAAATGGCCATTGAGATGACAAAAATGATCAGAAGGGTGTTTAATTTTCTGCTATTCATCTTCCAAAAACACTGTACTTTCCGTCACCCAAACTATCAAACGTTTTCTCTTTTTTTTTTTTTTTTTCCTGAAAGCTATATATGAAGGTTGTTATGTTTGTATGAAGTATGGAAGCGAAATGGGGGTATATATATAGAGGAAAGGTGGCTAGATTTAGACTCAAGTAAAATAGTTTGAATATATTATTTAGGGTTTTGTCAATTTGGCTTACAAATAAGATTACGTGTTGTTGACCAAGGAGTTTTGAAACAGTCATGCATGCAGCAGACATAAAATGGAAATTATAATAATAAGAAGGCCTGTGTGAAAATGGGGTTTGGGATTGGGGTTTTGAACGTGTCAGAAGCACTAAGTTGTTTGAACATTTGATTTAATACGGCATATGCATTTTAGTTTCCTTCTCGTTAAATTCTATTTTTTTCTTTTGCACTTTCGTGGATTTAGTTTTTACATTCAATCTTGACTCAAATAATACTACTTAAATATTTTTGATTAAATTCAATTACTAGTTTATATTATGTGTATAATCATAAATTTAGTTTATATTTTTTAATTTAATCATTCTAAATCTTTATACTTTTCAAATTTTAAAATTTCAGTTGACATCAATTATAATTGTTAATCTATTAACTAAATTTTTAGTGAATAATATGTAAAAATAATAAGACATTACACATATGATAATATGTTTGCAGCATCAAATTTTGAGAATAGCATAACTTAACATAGAGAGTTTAACAACTATCATTTGGTAAGGATTGAAATTTTAAAATTTGAAAAGTATAAGGACTAAAAATTACCAAATTAAAGTACAAAGACTAAATACAAAACTTTTGTAAAATACAAGGACTAATAGCAAAATTTAACCTTCCCTTTAGAAAGCTGGTTTTTGTCATTTCTCCATAAAGTAGAAAGTTGGGTTTTGTCATTTTAGATTACTTTTATTTGCAAATTGTTCGTTATTTTTTCTTTATTCAAAATTAATCAAGTGCAAAGTTTTGAAAATTTCAAGTACTTTGCTTAATTTGAATGTAATGACTTTGCAGATAAGACCGAAACTCTTGCTATTAACAGCGAAGGTACTGTGATGACACTTCATTTTTCGTTCAATGACCGCAATTTATAGTCTCCCTCTACTTGAAGTTTTGACACGTCTCCTCCTCCTTTAACTTGGTAAGCAATTTCTACAGTGTCTTGAAGGCTCCCATAGAAGTAGAACAGTTCCATGTCGACCAAAAAAGGGAATTTCAATACAATATTCACATAATCGGGTATACTAAAATCCTTCGGAAGAGACGGAGAAAAGTACCTAACAAGGGCCAGGGAATCGTGACTCAGTCCTTGCATGCCGCCTGTAATTGACTTTATATGTATATATAAAGTATTCTGTTTGTCGCCAATAAGGTATGCAAAACAGATTAAAATGCTAAATTGCCATGGACTATTTGTAGTATTGTACATTAGCAAGCTATTGAATACATGGTCCAAACACATGGGTCATTGCCGCTGGTGCGCATTAGGTTATAAGGGCAACATGACAATGATAAATACATAAAAAGTATGTACATAACCATCCAAAACTGGTTATAGTTCATTGAGTTTGGACTACAGCTATACAAATGATCTGTTTGGATTCTAGCTCAATATAATAAAACTGTTTTGGTTTGTTCATGAAATAAAAATACCGTCATTTGGGTATCCAGATCAGGAACTTAGAAGTCCTTTGCCTTTCGCCTCAGTTCATTGAGCTCCATCTCAATCTCAGAATCTCGATAAGGAAATGCTGTATTCGTGCTAGCAGAAACAGCTCTTCCAGGTGGAAGCTCTCCTTTCTGTTAGTCAAAATAAGAGGCCAAAAAGAGAATTAAAAACTTCCATAAGGTTGAAATTCAAGACACTGTGCCTTTGGCTTACAGCTTCAGAAATAAGTAATAACCACGAGGTTTTGACCGACTGTGGGGAATTTTTTTTCCTCCTCAAAATACTACTCTAGTTGCCAAAACAGACTAGGGAAAGGGGAAAAAATATGCACAAAAAGATTCTGCATGTTCAGTCAATTCTGATTCATTTTATTTTATTTTATTTATTTTTTCCTTTTGTTTTCTGGTCAGTCAGGTCTGAATTCAGTTCATCACCCAACATCCAGATGGAGCTCAATATATTGTTAACGTAATTTAATTTTAAAAGCCTAGAATAGGCAGGGGAAGTTATGTATGTGAGAGAACCTAATATAATCAAACAGAACCTGCCATTCATGAAACAAGTATGAGACATACCTGCGAGCTACCAGAGAGTTCCCTTTTCATTTTTGCAAGATCATCATCAACTGATGTGCTCTCAAGTAATGCAAACTGCAAATTGAAATGAGATCGAAAAATACATTATATTATCACAGCGGAAGGGTTCTACAACTGCTGCAGCACATTGTAGTTTTGCATTCTTACTATGAATTTTCAGGTGGTAAGACAATCCAGATTTTCTGACTAAGAACTGACTACAATTCTGATTTTTATCTTGAAATTAAAATAAAAATATTACTTATCCCGACTACACGACCTTCATTTTACAACTACAGAAAACAATGGCTACCACATCAAATTGACTTTCCATCTATTTTCAGTTCAGGGAACTTACAGGACCTTTTCCTTATTTCCTGTCCTAGGAGAAATTCAACAGAAACAAAAAGAACATAGCTCCCGATTTCAAAAAGATTCAAGCATAAATCAAAAAACTGTTGGTTGAAGTGGTATCAACCTCATCCTGTAAGGATGAGAGCAGAAGTTCTGTCCCCGGGAAGCACACTTGTTGCAAAAACTTTACCCTAAACACTCCTGGCCTGACAGAGATTAGTCTTGAATCTAATGTGGCTTGGGGATACCCTAGGTTTACACCAAAAAAATTCAAGCATAAACCTACAGGTAAATTGACGTTTCCTAGTCACACCATTAACAAGCCATTATGTTGTTAAATACCAGGCCTATGATGGCCACCACCATTAATGATGTATATTTCATATATCAACAAGAGAAATTTGGCCATATAAAGTTCATATCAGATTCAAAGAATGCAAATAAAGATAAAGCAGTTACTACCTTTCCTTCAAGATCATCAGTGGTTAACTGCCCAAGAGCTTCTGCTTCAGACTCCATTGCCAAAACTGTCAAAAAAAAATATATATATATATATAAGCAAGGGATGGTCAATCTAAAGTGATCAAGAACTGCATTTAGGAGGGATTTCAAATCGTCAGATGCATGATAAGAATGCTTTCAGACTATGTATTTTGACTCTTCTGTTCTTTTTTTAAGTACCCCTGACTCGAACACATTTGAAAATGAATAAGGGGATATGACCCTCTAAGGACCTTTTATATGGATGAAAAAGATGAATATACTCATATCGAACACATACCTCTATCTGATACTTACACCTAAGTCTGAGTAACAAGGACTTTATATAAATAATATATGATTATTAATAGCACCACTTTTATGAAACTTTTAGTTCAGAAAATTATAGTTGATTAAACAGCATCATTTGTAAGCCAATAAGGACACCCGAACTTCAGAACTCCTCACATCCCTTAGCAAATTGATTTTTTCAACTTGGGGAGCTTCTTCACACCTCAGCTTCCTAAACAGGAACTGGAAATACAGTGTCAGTGCACTAGAAGAAATCACCCAATAACTTGATTGGATAAGACTTTTATGTTTAAGATATGTTCAACAAAGTTAATTAGGCACACTTTCTGTCAAGTCAAATTCTAATCTTGCTAACGCTGAAGCAGAAATTAATTTGCAATTCTCACTTAGAAAAAATAGCTTCCAACCTAAGAGAAACTCACCTTTCTCTTCCATCTTCTCAAAAGCTGCTAAAGCACTGCCAGTGTTGACATTTCCCACCATCTCATTGACTTTAGTTGCAGTTCTGAAGAAACACCAAAGTGATCATGACCAGAAAGTCCAATGTATAAAACACAGAGAAAAAGGGAGGTCACAATGGGAATAGTGCAGATTACTTTGCAGATTGAGCACGAGCTTTCAAAGTGTCTTTCTTCGACTTTGCCTCTTGTATCTTGCTCTCCAAAAGCTACACAAAATGAAATTCAGGGAATGAAATAGCAAACAAATCCATCAATGTGAAAATAACAAGGTAAAAAAATTACATACATAGTTCTCTCATTACATCTATTATTTATTTATGAAGTGTTTCATCAATTTTATTTCCATCAAATTCGTCGGTCATAATTCTAAGGCAAAAATTATGTCTCAGTTTAACAAAATGACCTACAAATTATATTAAAAGGCATATATATCAAGATAGATTGGATAATTTTCAAGCTACTTGACATCCTGCAAATTCCCAACACATTGCTGACATGAAGCCCTGATAACTCAGCAACTTAACATGACAGCTAAACCTGCTCCATCATGTTTTCAGCACAATTTACCATCTCTAACTAATGGATCATATACAGCAAGATGATAGTTCAGTTCCATCTCCTAACTTATTCCAGGTTCCTAATTAACCTATAATTCTAATACCAAGATCAACACAACTCTCTTTCATGTTTCATATATTGAAAACAGATCTTTAACCTTTAGATTTTCAAGTCTCATATTCCAAGACATAATAATCATTTATTTCAATTTCATGCCAAATGTTAAGTAAAGTGAATTCAAAACCTAAGCAGTATATGACATAATCAAATTCCAAACCATCTAAATAAATAATATTTCAATCGAATTTAGAGTAAAAAAGTTATATAGAAAGATACCCGTGTGTTAGAGACAAGATTATCAACAACGGTTTGCTGTTGATCAAGTTGCGCTTTCAATGAATTAGCATTATCCTGCAACAAAAAGGAAAAATGATGATTAATCAATCATTCAGTCAGAAAGATACCATCCACTTTAGGAATTTAGAATTTAACAGGTCCTAGAACAAAAAAAAGAATCCAATTTTTATCAAATTCTATGCATCAGTTAGTCTCAAGCTCTTAGCCAATAAACCAAATACTCTACCCCCTTGTCTTTTTGTAAGTTTGTGTTAGAACAAGACTATGTTGGAAGACACGGAGGAAACAGAAAGGAGACATAAAAGTACAAAAGTCAACACCAAAACCTCAAATCTCAAGCTTTAAATTCCAAATCCAAAGCTAACAGAAATCAAAATAACATAAACCACTTATACCTACAACTTATAATCTTAAGATTCAAAATGCCAACTCTAATCCTAAAATATCTACAAACCGGAAATTAGAATTTGATCCATAAAAATATTAAAAAGCAATTGAGAATGTCCTAAATGGCTTTATTTCTTAATCAGCCATTTTTTTCCACTCATCAGCTCATCTTTTCTTCTCTCTTTTCTTTTTCCTTCTCCATATAAATTCAGCATCCTTTTGTATATCCTCTACTTTAAAATGAACAAAAGTAATAGAACCATAAAAGCCCGAGCCCAACAAAACTGATCTGTTTTTCCTTGTTGCAACACCAAACCATAACTTCTCCATAGATTGAAATGGTAACCTCTAAAAATACAATCACCACGATAAACGGCTAAACCATGCTAATCTTGTAAGTTTAAATTTCCAGCTTCTCAAATCCTTTAGAAAGACAAAAAAGAAAAAGAACAAAGAATGTTCAGCAAACGCCTTGACTAGGGAAAATTTACTTCTATATCAAATTTTAGCTGTCCTATCATCTTATTGAAATCAAATACTTGGAAGAAAACTTCATTAATGTTCTTTTGACAAATTTTGAGGACTAAGAAATTGTAGATATGAAATGATTTTATATGAATGCCCAGAGAAACTCTATCTGATAGCAGGATGACATCTTACAGCAAAAGATTTACGCCTCTTAAGGGCTTCACGTGCAAGATCCTCTTCTCCTTTCTGCAGAGCCAGCTGTGCTTTACGGTACCTATATGAAACCAAAACATAATGGGGACATTTAAATACCCATGTATCTTGCAGCTAGAGGGAAAATAAAAAGAACTCCTTAATCAATTACCAATCTTCAGAAGCCTGTTGTGCAGCTTTGTACTTATTTTCCAACCGTTTTTGAGACGCTAATACCTTCAAAAAGGATAAAAGATAACATGTATAGTAAAGTGGGAAGAAAATTACACTGGAAAGGAAGAACGAAAAGTCAAATAGATTCTAAGACCATAAAGGCATCTATAGTTGAGTAAATGAGCAATGCAATCATGGATAAAAGAGAACAAAAGAATATTAAAAATGATCAAAATAAAGGTGAGACAAAGGAGATCACGAGAACAGAAATAAAGGATCCAAAAGACAACTTAAGAAAGAAACAAAAGAAATAAAAAAATATGAGGCTTACTTGCGCTGTGGCCTGTCTCATCTTTACCAAGTCATCATTCATTTCAAGCACAGCTTGATCTAAAATTTTCTCTGGGTCTTCGAAGGAACTTAAGAGTGCATTTGCATACGACTGCCATCATTGTTGAATTGAGTCATGTTATTGATGTAACAGACCAAAAGTTGGAATCAGAAGCCATGGTATTGTTACATTAATGTATATAAACAGGTCCTAAACTCTGACCTTAACAACTCTAGCAAACCGATCAAAAAGGTTCATGCGCGTACCAAGGGCACCTCCTCTTTGTCTGTAACAATGAGATCTTCCAGGAACACTCCTTAAGCTTGTAAGTTTTAGGGAAGCTACTGTTTAAAGGGGAAAAAAGGAAAATAAAATGACAAACCACCTTAGAAGTTAATATTTAGCTCCTTCAAATGATGTTAGAGGGTCTCTAAAGTTGGTATTGTCATGTCGTATGTACGTCCTTCTTTACAGGAGTTTCACACTTTCATATTATTCCCTAATCATAAGTTAGAATGCAGATAAAATAGTCAAATAGAAAAATGGGAGGAAGAAAATGGGTTGAAAAGATGGTGGCTTACATGATAAGCAGTTCAAAATTTCATTACCAAAAAAAAAGCCCTTCACTAAAAAGGCATACTTAATTGCTAGAGAGAACCGAACCAATTCATCAACAAATTTTTTATGTTATAGAACTCGTTAACTTTTTTGACATGTAAATCATACAAATGCCGTTATCCAGAAAACCATTTATGCTTTAATAATTTAATGTCTTTAAGAACACATTTGACTCACCACTTAACTAAGCTTTTGCTTTAACTATACCATTAGCAGACAACCAATAAACCAGTAGCTCATTGAACATAGAAATGCCATCATCAATTCAACCAGTTGAGCTTGAAAAGTATTTTATGTATTCCATTTGAGTTAAGTTAGCAGCCTAGTCAATCTACTTATCAAATAACATTCATAGCAACCCTGTTTTCACTAATAAAGCTATGTAAGACACAATGACTCAAATTACAATAAGAATCAAAGCCTTTTTTTTTTCCTTTAAGAGAAAAAAAGCATAACTTTGATATATGCCATCTAATAAACAAAACTCAGTTCCAAATTCCAACGCTGGTCTTCTTCCAAAAGCAAGTAAAAGGGGAAAAAACTGCATTAACCATCTTCAAAAATAGAAATAACGAATACCCATTTAAATTGAAGAAAAGGAAGAGTACCTCCGCCATTGAAGAAGGAAGAAGTGAGTGGTTTCTTAACTAAACAGAGGGTGCAACTATTCCCGGAGCTTGAAGAAGAAGCAGTGGGTTTCAATGGGATGGTAAATCCTGAGATTATGTGAGACTTGACAGCCATCTTAGGATTAATGGGAACAAAAATTGAAGGGTTTTATTGCTTTTTTTTTTTTTGAACAAGGTCTTATTGCTATGAGAAAATAAAGAAAAATAAATTTTATAGATAGAAATTAAAGAGATGAAGAAATCACTCTCGCAAATAGGCGTTTTCAGATTCGGATTTTTTCCCCTTTATATATGTGATTGATTTTGATTTTCGTCCGGTGCTGCCCAAAAACGTTGAACCGTGGGTGGTTCAACCGGTTCAGCTCTAGCTCTCGGTTCGATTTTATAATCATATATTTTTATGAGATTAATAAATTAGATTTTGCATTCCAAAAAATAAGAAAAATATTAGATTTTTCAATAACGTATTTGTTCAATAAATAAAAAATTTCAACATTAAAAAAACGCTTTATTATATTTCTAGAGAAAAATTAACTACAAAATTACTCTAAAATTATATAGTTTTTGTTTATTAAGTATTTAAAGTTTTTTATTTGTCAATTTATATAAGAAAAGTGTACGATATCCAATAAAAATGTGTCAGTTTTTATCGGTTAATATCATATTTTGAGGAAAATGAGATAAAATGTCACTTTATTAAAAAAATTATAAATTAATCCTTGTATATTAAAAAAAATGAATATTAGTTTTTCCATTAAAAATTTCATTCATACATGTTGTTAATGAATGATTTGATATTTTTCAAATTTTTTATATAAATCGCTTGAAATTAAAGAATGAGTATAATTAGATAAAAGTATAATAAATACTAACGTGGCAAAGGATCTAAACACTAACATATGGCGTGTGATAAAATTTTAATAATTATTTTCTTTTCATCCTTATTGCTGCCACTATATTTAAATCCAAACACACATTCTTATTCAATCTCATCTCATCTTTAATCTCACCCAAGCCAATGGAGTCTCCTTAAGTTTTACTAGAATACTTTTGTCTTAATTTAATAAAAAAATGTATCACATCCAATAAAAACATGTTACATAAAATTAAATTAATTTAATAATTTACGTACCATGAAAAAAAAAACTTAAATTTCTCTTGAAAAAGACCACAAAGACTTTATTTTTCATCAAATGGAAGAAATGCAAAGTTTAAGGTGATATTCGTACTTTTAACAGATTTTACATAATTTTCCATGTCAATTTCTCGTTTTATATCATGTTCGCAATAAAAATGAGCATGCTGCACTCCCATTATTGGGCTCGACAGAAGAAAACCAGATGACACACCATTCAACCAGGCTTTCATTTTAGCTCAAACTTGAATGCAACATAAGTTGCAACATGTTTACAGTTTTCCTACTACCAAAAATAACCGCAGTCAAGTACTATAAAAGAATTTTTTTTCTAATACATGGATTACTGCTAATATATGGTGCCAGCTAGAATTGACAACCAGGTCTTGAAACTTGAAATCAATGCTTTTTCACCATTATGGTGATTCTATCAACTTAAAACTGGGAATGTACTTAGGATCATCCCACTGCATATAATGATCCGGTGCCTCTGGACTAGCTGGGCAAGAGTCGAGTTTCCTAGAAAACTTATGCTTTGGAGGAGATAGTTCTTCAATCAGCATTGCAGTTATCTCGTTCGTTTTGGCATACCTTGAAGGACTTGTAGGCTGTAACAGAAGTAAACTAGTATTCTTAGGACAATCCATATGCTAAAGCTTATGAGACTGCTAAAATGAGATGAACGTTTACCTCCATTTTGTTTGACAATGAATGTTGCTTTGCAGATGCAGAATGTTTGCAGAAATCTAAACAAAAAAACATGCATACAAATGTAAGTATCCAGTCAGCCAAATGTTAATTCAATGTAAACATATGAATGAATGCCAAGTGAATTTCTTTACCATCTAATCCGAGGATTCGTAAAAATTCATTAGTGCTTATGGCTCTTTTCTGTGCTTTGATGCATTCTTCATGATTGTGCAGAAACCCTTCCTCTGCAATATCTTCTGGAATACATAGCTTTGCAGTTTGGTTCTTTGATGTTCCTTGCAAGTGAGGCTTGCCTGAGTTGGAAATGTCAGAGAGAGCTTTCCGGCCACTAGCTTGAACTTTCTCAGAGGCCTTAGGGACACTCTTTTTCTTGCTTGAATCATTTGGGAGTTTAAAGGCAACTGTTTCTTTCTCAGTGAATGAAATGATCTTGGAACTCTCCTTTTTAGATGTCTGCTTTGCGGTTGGGTTCACTGAATTCGATAGATCACCAAGTGGTTTTCTTCCACCAGTACTGGCTTTTCTCGGTGCTTTAGAGATATTAGCCTTGCCTGTAGGAAGCAATTTCAATTATCAAATTCAACATGAAAAACAAAATGGACAAAACCAAAAACATAATAGAAAGTGTTGGGAATGGTACCATTAAACTGAACATTTAGATTCTGATCTTGAATCAAACTGACAATACGCGATGCCATCTGTGGAATTTGCTGATAAGATCCAAAACAACACCACCTATGAATGTAAAAGGTATGAAACTCAAACAACATCCGGTTCATAAACAAGATCCACCAAAGAGCCATACAGAGATAGGGGAAAATTGAACAAGAAATAGGAGAGAAATCATGCTAAATCCTGAGGAAACTGAAAGGGTTTTGAAGATGTCACGTCAAAGCTTAAAATAGAAAGACATTCAAGATATGGAACTGTTCAATAAGAAATGTAGCTTTCAAATATTTACATGTAATCGAGTATCATTTACAGTCTATTTTGATTCAATTACAGCACTCATCCTAAAACTAACAGTGCAAGAACCCAGTGTAAACTGTGAAGCTCATGCAAGGAATGCTATGTATTAACAAGGCTCTTGTTATATTCTATTTCCATATTAAAGCATCATCAGATGTTGGAACAAATTTTGAAAAGTGAACTCCGAAGCATATCAAAAGTCTTACTTAGTCCAAAATGAAACATGTAACTAAAATCGAAACCTTAATTTACAAAACCCAAAAACCTTTCGGTTTACAAGATACATGTGGTACAAAGGAAGGGAAAACAATGGAATTCTATGATAATCCCAAAGGACAAACCCAGAAAGGGAGAAAAAGAAACCTAGGATACAGCAGACAAATGGGTCATTCTTGGAATTATTCTTTCCTTCTTCCATTCATTTCTCAAAAAAAAAAAAAACAGATGTTCTTGTTTTTATGGTTTTCTATTCAGAAACAAATCAATAATTCAAATCCCCTTTTTCATTTTCACCCTAAGTTTAAGAAAAAAAAAGAAAATTGAATATTTCTCTTTCAACCATTAAAGCATACAAAATAACTTTAAACACAGACAAAAACCTATAAAACAAAACTTACGACGGCTTTTTGATGAGTCAAAATTTCTTGCTTTTGATCTGCAGATTCTGCACTTGGCTTTGCTTTCTGGATTTGTTTCCTTTGAACGTTGCTAATTGAAAAAAAAAGGAGTTGGATTTCTGTTTATAAGAACCCAGAGCTGCAACGGTAACTTTTTTCACATTTACAGGAATACCCCTCTGTTGGCTTATAATTAAATAACCATAGGTTTTTCAATTGGGCTACGTGGGCTCTATAAAACGGCAACGAATCCGCTTTTTTTCACAAAAAAAATAAAATATGAAGGCCCAAATTTAAGGTTTATAACCTAATAAATTAACCATTAAATCACTATTTAGGTCTTAAACTTAAGAACTAAGTAATTGTCTCCATATTGGATCTGAATTAAATAATCATATTATAGTTTGTATTGTATTGTGAATTTTTAACTTAAATTAACTCCTATTTTCTCTTTTGTTCTTATACTTGTTGTAACCCTACTTGCAACTCATGTTCATTTACATTCAATTTTCCTACTACAACTCAGCACTTTTGGGGTGTTTTTACTAGACCAAAAATGGGTTTAGATAGATACAAGGGTAAACAAATTTCTATACTTTCTTAAAATTTTAATTAAAACATACCTAATTAAATTTTTATGTACTTTTTTAACCATTTATTTTTTTTATTGAGTTAGCCGTTATAAAATTGATGTTGTAATTTACGTCAACAAAAAATTTAAAAAATTTAAGAATGAATTCAGATAAATGAATGTTCAAGTACATTTGAATTTGAATATTCATTTGTTCAAATTCAAATTCATTTTAGATGGAACTTTTTAAATTATAAAATTTTTAATTTTTAAATATATAAATATAACTATTAAAAATTTGTAAAATATTATAAAAAAATGAGAAATAAAAATTTAAATTTATTAAAAATGTTTAAACCTAAAATTAACATTGACAAATAGACATTTAGATTTATTTGCATATAGACACTCATTTGTTGAGGTTCGTTTTAAGTGTAATTTTTAAATTATACCTATATATTAAAATTTTAAAAAATATTAAAATTTATAAAAGGTGTGAGAAATAAAAATTATATATATAGATGTGTCAAACAAATTAAATAAAAAATAATCTTGAAAATATATCAAACACCAATGATACAATTATTAAATTAGATAAAAATCAACAACAGGAACTAAAAGCTTTTATATATATATATATATATAGGATTTACTAGTTGTGAGATAGAATGTTTAGATTCAAATTATTTTTGGCGATTATTTGTTCAAATTTATTGTGGACTTGAATTTTTTTAGATAATTTTTAATAATTTTTATTTTTTTGAATTTTTATTTCTCATTTTTATATAATATTTATAATATTTTACAAATTTTTAATAATATTTTTAAAAAAATTATAGTTTCCAACATATCTCAACAATTAGATGTCAATATTTAAATTAACGTAAAAGTGAATTTATCCCAGTTGATTTTGAACTTAAAATTTTTAAATAATTTTTAATAGTTTTTTAAAACTTTTATTTCAGCCACGTCAACAATTAGCATATTAACTATTAATGATGGAAATCGATAGTTAACTAAATTAATTAATGCGTTTTTAACGTTTGAAGTCTTAAATGAAGTGTGCTTTTTTAGATAAACTTAATTGAATATTTTGGAAAAGTATAAGCCCTTTTTTAATAATAATAATAATAATAATTAAAATCAACTTCAACCCCAAAAAATAGAAGGTATATTACATTGGTAGTCACCCAATTATTGGTAAGTTTCTTTTTTAGTTACCAAACTCTAAAAAGTTATAAAATGGTCATCCAACCATTTGATTTTTTTTTTTTGGTCACTCATTATTAAATGATTAATGGAAAGATAATGTGTAAGCTTTTAGAATTAGCATATTAGCCGTGTTAACCCTCAAACATTTATACGTTAATGCTAATTTAGTCTTGATTCTAAAAATTTAATCATCAATGTTTATACATTGTGTAATTTCATCTTTTTTGCAGTTTTGTTTCTTTGTAACCCTTTCACCTAAAAAATAAAAAAAAATAATTTTTTTCAGCCTAATTTCATAAAAATATATGGGTAAATTACACCAACAGTCACTCAACTTTAGGGTAGCTAACAAAATAGTCACCTAGGTTTCATTTCAGTCACCCAACTTTTAAAAAATAACAAAACAGTCACTAATGTTATAAAAAAGTGACAAAACAGTCACTGACTAACAGTTTCCGTTAGTGTCTCAACAGAATCGCTGATGTGGCCATTTAACAGAGAAGAATCAAGCTGAGAACCTCCAGCTGCATGGAAACTTTTTAGTTTCTGAGAACCTCTTAGTGACGTAGTCTTAAGTCACCCATTTGAGCCTTGAACTTTACATATTAAGAATCAAGCATGGAAATTTCCATCAATGTTATGCCAGCAAAAGGCACTTACATTATAAGCATCAGAATGGGAGCATGGATTCTTATATTTGAAACATGGGCAATGGTGTAGTTACAGAAATGTATTCCTAACCTTTGCAGAAAGTGCAGCAACATACATAATTATTGAAGCATTGCAACATGGGTTTAGAAACTGAAATAAGTAGCAGTCAAAACATCAAATGCAATGCTTGAAGAAAAGGAACCTCAATGCACTTGAAAGTACTTGATGAAGAGGCTTCGAGGGAAATTTGGTGCTCCCAAATTTGATAATGGTGCTTTTGAAAACTCTCCTCCATTGATCGACTCTACCACTAATAATAATCATAAGCTATAAAGAGGAGAAACAAACATATAATTAGTATGTCAATTCGATTACGAGGTGATGTTGTATAGTATTCTGGTGGTTCTCGTTATCGTACTGCTATCCACTGAAGCCGCCATTGTGCATGGTGAAGGTAAGGGTAATAGTGGGAATGGCAGCAACAAATGTAACAGATATGGCAACGGCAATGGTAAGGGCAAGGGAGACAACGACGAGGGCAAAGGCAAAAACAAGGGTAATGGAGATAAAAAGAAGAATAAGAAAGGCGATGATGAAGTGAATTATGACATGTCGTCATCAAAGACCGGGCAAGAAAGAGCCTACTACAAACCCTTGTTTGTCCATCTGAATGCCCTCAAAGAAAGCCTACTAAGAAGAAAAAGCAGAAGGCTTGCCATATTAACTGTTGCAGTAAGTGCGAAGAAGAATGTTTGAAAACCCACATTAACGACGGTTAGATGTAGAGAATGGAGGGGAATGGTGCTCCCAACTTTGATAATGGAGATTCATTGCAGGAAAAGCATAAGATGGAGGTATCTCACTAGGTACAGATGGACCATTCCAGTGACCGTTAAACCTAGAACTATCTGAAATACTTCCACTGGAATTTGAGGAAGAGGGATGAGTAGCAGAAGAAGAATGTTTAGCAAAGATAGGGTTGGTAGGGCTGTTAAATTGAAAGTAACCGGCCAGCTGGATATTTTTTAACACCAAAGACGCCGTCACATGCCACGTCACTTTTCCGTGACGTTTGTGACGGAAAACGGCAAAAAGGACTATTTTGTGACTTTTTGAAAGTTGAGTGACTGAAATGAAACCTAGGTGACTGTTTTGTCAGTTACCTCAAAGTTGGGTGACTATTGGTGTAATTTACCCAAAATATATATATACTAAAAATGGAAACACACCAAAAAACTCAAGATCATATTTTTACCTTTTCTCATTCTTTTCTTTTGATATGATTCTCCACCATTGGATTGAACACTAATGGTTGAGATGACTTGGTCTTCGATAGTTCACTCTATTAATTTTATAGGGAAAAAAAGATTTGTGATGGAATCATTTGGCATTAGTTCTGTCATGCTGCTTTTGTTATTATTTTTTTCGTCATTATTAACATCTCCAGCGAACATAAAGAGTCTCGCCACCCATACAATTAACCAATGTTAAAAGGAAAATGAAAGTACTTTTGAAATAATCAATTTCTAGAGTCAGAGCCACAATAAGTTTAGCCAAGTCTACGAAGTGAATAAGTTGAACAACTTAGAGACTCAGAAGTTTAAACAGGGCCATGAATGAACTTATATTATCGGTTATTGAAGCTGACATCAAACAATGAATTTCATTGATAAATAGGAGCAATTAGAACATTGCCACTTCATCCCTTTGTTGCATTTAACTTAATGGAAAAAATGAATAATAACAAGAATAAACAAAATGTCCTAAATTTTGTAAACTAGTCAATTCCATTCCTTCAAAAGAAAAACTACCCGTTACATTAATTCAACCCAACTTTAAGTCAAATGGCTTTAGAAAAATTTTAAGCTTTGATTTGATTTATCAATGGCAGCCAACTTAAACTTACAAAAAATGAGATAATTTTCATTGAAAGATATCAAGTTTTCAACAATTTAAAGTAAAAGAAAAACAATGTATTCGAGGGTTATCTAATTTAATAATAAGCATTTTTTAAAAAAATGTTTTATTTTTATTTCTAATTTACTCATTGTCTATTTAATTATATTTTATGTAAATAATATAATAAAATTAGATAATGTGTAAATATTAAGAACTAATATTTTTAAAAATTAAAACTAAAATTAAAACAATGTGTAAATATTAATGACTAAATTTATTATTATGTTAAAAATATGTTGTTATTTTTCATTAATCATTATTAAAATCAAATAATTGAGTACGGCATAGATCTCGTTAGCTCCCTATAATTTTACAACAGGTGGAAGCTTCTCTAATCAGTGGAGAGATGACAAATGACAAATCATTCAACTTTTGGTTCAAACATGCAAATTACGTTTCGAGAGGTCATCATCTTGATTTGGTAAGTGCAAGAGTTTTAAGTTTGACGTCTTTTCAATCCAAGTGTTCAGCGATGATTTACAGATTTAAAGATAGCTGCGGTTCAACCCGGGTAAACGAAGTAAAAGATGAGGACCCCGTGGAGTCCCCCATTTTACTACTCACTGAATGGAAGACGACTCAGGTCGAAGCTTTTCTGGAAATGGAGTGATGAAAACCTTACAATTTTTGGTTGAAACATGCAATTTACGTGAAACAAGAAAAAGCTTCATCTTTTGTAAACCTTTAATTTGTGGGGTTAGAAGATTTTCATGCATCTTTAATTAATATTTAAAAAAAATAAAAAAAAATTAAATAAATGAGACATATGATGGTTTTTAATTTTATTTACGGATTTAGAAAAATATCACCACATTTTGGTCATCGAACTGATTAAATTATTAATTCGTTGATCCGATCGATTTAATTAAATAAATCATTAAGTTTCATAAAATAAAATAAATCGATTCAATTAAATTTTTAACACGGTTCAATAAGTCTGTATTGACTCACAGATCAACAAGTCTAATTTCTCTCTCCAAGTTGATACCTAGACCAATTTTTGATACAATCAATTTAACCTACTGCTCTAATTCAAACAAGCATGCATGCTAAATTTAATTACATGTCCATTTAAGAGAGGCACTGAGAGGACATGGGATGGCCTTGGCGCTCCCTTAATTTGGTGATATTGCTTTTAAGCGACATTATGGTTAATAAGTGATAAACTTTCCATTTTAGCTTCCAATATTTTAAAAATCAATTCCAACTTCTTAAAAAGAACTTCTTACTTCGCCATTGCATCTAATTATTATACAAAGAATATGAAAGCCTTCATTTAAGATCTAGCTCAATGCTCATTTTATTATTGAAAACATAAGAAAGCATCATTTAGTTCTTAAACTTGACAAGTTTTCTTTAGTTCTTGAATTTTTTTAGACTACATTAGTCCTAAAACTTGTTAAATACTTTGTACATTTTAGTCTATGTGGTGATGTGATACTTTGATATTGTACAATGTTTTCACCTAAAAAATTATAAATATTTCTATAAAATTTAAGTGATGATGTGACATAATCATAGAGTATCACTTCATTTTATGAATCAAAATTGAAAAAAATTACCTTGAAAGAATAAATGTTGTCATTTATTTTAATATATCAACTTAATCATTTCAACTAAAACCTTATTTATTTTTTACATTAATTTTTATATAATTTTTTTCCACCACAGAGTCTGGCACGTGTATATATATCAAGTGAGTTAAAGCAATAAGTGTGTTGAGTTGAGAAAATGGAATCAAAATGGATAAGGGTGGTAATTGTAATAATGATAAGTGTGTTAATTTTGGAAGAAGCGAAGTGGAGTAATGGATGTTGGGATGAAGAACGTACCGCACTCTTGCAACTTAAATCTTTCTTCAAATTCAATATGAGGGAAGTGGGTTCAGATTGTTGTGAATGGAAATGGGGATGGGTTGAGTGCAACGCTGCTACTAGACGAGTCACTGGACTCTCTCTAAGCGTTGCAAAGTACGAGTCTTATCTCTTTAATGCCTCTATCTTTCTTCCCTTTGGGGATTTGAGGATTCTCGATCTCAGTAATATTGGACTTGTTGGTTCCGTCAAGAATGAAGGTATTTCATCTGCTCTGTAATTAAAGTTATATATATAGTTATTTGCATATAAAAAATGGTCTTTTCATGCAGGTTTTGAAAAGCTATCCAAGTTAAGGCATCTGCAGGTTCTTAACTGGGAATCACTTGAATGATAGCATTTTATCATCTTTGAGCAAAGTTTCAAGTCTCAAGTCTCTAAGTTTAGCAGGAAATGATCTTTTTACAGGATCAAACCGGACTAATGGTGAAGTTATATAATATCATGTGATTTATATATCTATTTTGTAATGTAATTGATTATCTTCATATAATTATTTTACTCCTTTACCAGAAATTAAGCTGCTTTCAAGGCTGAATAGTTTGGAAATACTTGATCTTAGTAGAACCAATATGACCAACAATTTCTTGTCATATTTGGGTGGCTTTTCATCTTTAAGAACTTTATGTCTTCAGGGAAATAATTTACAAGGAACACTTCATCTTCAAGGTAAGGTTTCTTATATAGCTTTCTTGTTGCTCTTTCACTTTTTATTTCTTTTGGAGTATAATACTGAATTGGGTTTGAACAGACTTTTATAATCTGAAGAAGTTGGATTTAAGTCAAAATCGAATTGAGAGCCTACAATCTTCCTATGGTAAATATATGCAAAAACTACTTAATTAAGTCTCTTGTTTTCAACATGATTAAAAAAAACAAAGTAGAAAATAAACCTTATAATGAAGCTGAAATTATGCCCATTTTTTTATGCAGGAAGTGGAAGACAACTGAAACTGATCAGTTTAGAAGAAATTGATTTGAGTTCTAATCTCTTCAATAATAATATATTTGCAGAACTTAGTGGATTCTTAAATTTGAAGTCTTTGAATATAAGGTGGAATCAACTAAATGGATCAATAGATGTTAAAGGTAAAGAACTAACCAATATGCAATGGTGGTAAAATGAACGTGAAGACCAAAAATAGATGTTGGAGCACTTAATTTAATCCTATATATATATATAGTGTTTGATTGGTTTTCTTTGCTGAATGTTGTAGAGTTTTGTGGTTGGAACAATTTAGAGAGTTTAGACCTGAGCGAAAATGAGGTGAACCAATTTATGACTTATGAAGGTACGGATTAATGATGAATATAAATTTCATTCTGATATTAGCTGCTAATTTAGTTTATCATTTTCACTTGCAGAAAATAGATGTTTGCAGAAGTTAAAGGTTCTTTATTTAGATGCTGTTTCCACCGACGGAAACACTTCCCTTGTATCACTACTTGAGGCGTTTCCATTTGTTAAGACCCTGTTTTTAAGAGAGAATTGTTTCTTAAACAAAACAATGGTTAATACACGTAAGTTCTATACATAGTTGGCTGTCAGTTCAGGATAAATATGTTGACTCAATTTGTTATTCATACATTTTTAAAACCTTTATACAGAGTTGCATGTGTTGAGAAATGTGGAGAACTTGATCATGGATTATACTCCTCTGCACATCAACTTCTTGGAAAGCATTGGCATCTTGACTTCCCTCAAAGCCTTGTCTTTGTTTAACTGTGGTCTGACCGGTACCTTACCTGCTCATGGAGGTAATACAAACATTCAATTTCTTCTATACTTTTAAAAATTTTCTTTATTTTTTTGAACCAAACACAATCTTAGATAAATACAAAACCTCTACATTATCCTTAATTTTCTTTCTCAGGTTTATGTTTTCTAAACCATCTTGAAGAATTGAATCTCAAAGGAAATGCTCTGGCGGGTGCAGTCGCTTCATGTTTGGTTAACATCTCTTCGCTATTTGGATATCTCTAACAATCACTTCACTGGAAATATTGCCTACACTCCCCTCACTAACCTCACAATGCTTCAATTCCTCTCCTTCTCAAAAAACCAATTTCAAGTTCCGGTGTCATTCAGGTCCTTTGCAAATCACTCTAACCTTAAAGCCCTTTTAGCCAATGAAAACAAGTTGGTAGCGGAACCAGCTGGTCTCCAAACATGGTTGCCAAAATTTCAACTAAAGATCTTCAGCTTGTTAAATTGTACGATAGAAGAACATGGAAAACTACAACTTCCTAGTTTTCTCTATTTCCAACATGATTTGAGACACGTTGATCTTTCTTATTGCAATTTTGGCGAGCTAAGGTTCCCACATTGGTTGCTACAGAATAATACAAGGCTACAAGAACTTTACATGATAGATAGTTCAATTGCGGGGCCTCTGACCTTATCACCACATCCTAATTTGAAGCTATCAGTACTTGATATATCCAATAATAAGATACAACATGAAATTCCAAGGAATTTTTGTTCACTTTTTCCATATGTAGAGTTCTTAATCATGTCGAAAAATGCCTTTAAGACTTCCATTCCTCTTTGTTTCAGTAGTATGAAGAGGTTAGAAAGATTAGAACTGTCCCACAATAATTTGTTTGGAGGGATACCAGAAGAGTTGGCCATGAGTACCTCATTATTTCGGATTAGACTTTCAAATAATAGCTTGAGCGGCAAAATAATTCCTGCAATTTATCATTTAATCGGTTCATTGGAAGCATTATATTTGGACGGAAACAAGTTTGAGGGAGATATTTCTGATTTTCCAACTACTAGCTCTAAAAGTCTCCAAGTGTTAGATTTAAGTAGTAATCATTTCTCTGGCAAGCTTCCAAGATGGTTATGGAATCATACAGATTTGTGGGTACTGGATTTGTCCAAAAACCATTTCGAAGGTCTCATTCCTATGGAATTATACAATTTGGTGAGTCTTGAATTCCTAGATCTTTCTCTAAATCATCTGTCTGGTACCATTCCATCTTGCTCTAATCTGAAAATGATGAAACATGTACATTTGGCCAACAATAGGCTTAGTGGAACACTATCAAATGCCCTTTGTAACAGCTCTTCATTGGTAACGTTGGATTTCAGTGAAAACAATTTAACTGGAAGAATTCCTGGTTGGATTAGCACGCTACCAGCTTTGAGCGTTCTTCTTCTAAAAGCAAACCAATTCCATGGTGAATTTCCTCTACACTTATGTAGATTGCAGTCATTAAGCATCTTGGACCTTTCGCAAAATAAACTTTCCGGTCATGTACCTTCTTGCTTGAGTAATTTAACTT
The DNA here is from genome assembly GCA_025698465.1 of Gossypium longicalyx. Lineage (NCBI taxonomy): Eukaryota > Viridiplantae > Streptophyta > Magnoliopsida > Malvales > Malvaceae > Gossypium > Gossypium longicalyx. Next base: position 66,304,091 of record CM047004.1, on the reverse strand, counting down.
TTAAGCCAAAGAATGAAAAGTCTCACATCAATTCCGCCAATTATGGGTTTGGTTCTTTTGACCACTTATTGGTAGACATGGGACTAACAATATATAATCTCACAAGAGACTATATGGGAAGTGTATTTCCATTACGCAAATATGATCATTTCACCTTTGCAGAAGAAAAGATAGAGTTTTCAACAAAGGGTGCAACATACACTTACAAGGGAAATATTCTTGACCTGTTGTCTGCAATTGATCTCTCTTGCAACCAACTCACAGGGATAATCCCGCCAGGATTGGGAAATTTGAGTGAAATCCGAGGTCTAAACTTGTCGCACAACAACTTAACTGGACCTATCCCCGCAACTTTCTCAAAACTCAAGCAGATTGAGAGTTTGGACCTTTCCTACAATCATTTAAATGGAAGAATCCCCCCTCAACTAACCGAGATGAATGCTTTGGAGGTATTCAATGTCACACATAACTTGTCAGGGCCTCTCCCTGATAGAAAAGCTCAATTTGGGACCTTTGACGAGAGCAGTTATGAGGGAAATCCTCTTCTCTGTGGTCTTCCATTGAACAATAGTTGTAACCATGGTGATTCACGAGGAACTTCAAGTGCTTTAGCTAGCGAAGAAGAACATGGTCTTATAGGCATGGGTGATTTCTATATCAGCTTTGCAGCTTCCTATGCAATTATGTTTTTAACAACTATCATTGTGCTCTACATAAACTCATATTGGAGACAAGCATGTTATTATTTCATTAAAGACGGTAGCATCACTTGCTATTTTTTCGTTGTGGATTATCTTTATAGGCTGCCCTGCTTCAGAAGAAACATCTAACCCTGTGCTTGTTCACTTGTTCTGGACTCCAAGTTCAAGGTCAATAGATCTTTGCCCTTTTTTTCGTTGGTAGGATCTTTGTCTTTTTTATGTTTAGATAATTTGGTTCAGACATTGTGTTAGCTAGAAACGTGCCATGTTGTCTACGCAGTATCTTTGATTTCAGAAACTTATGCTTGGTTAACTAATTATATCTAATTTTAGTTATGAGATGTATTGCATTAAATATCCATACCTATACACTATATTATACTTTTTGCATATACCTTTCTAGTTTTAGAATCATAATATCTGGCATTTTCCTCTTATCTATCAAATTACTACTAACAACAATAACAACTCCGTATTCTACATATGAGATAAATCTATTCAAGTTTAGATAAATATTCAATCATTTTTAGTTATGATAAAACAAATTTATATAATTTTTTATGTAACTTAAGAATTCACTTAAAAATCACAAATCACTAATAATACGATATGATCATCGTTTAATAAAAAAAAGCTAAAAAGCATAAAATTTTAAAATTCAGATAAAAAATTTCACCTAAATCATAATATTACACATCTTTTAACTATCATAATAAGTACCTAACTATTTGAAAAAAAAAAATCTAACTATTCTCTCAACTATCAATAAGTAATTTAAAAAAATTAATGAGAAAAAGTTAAAAGAAGTTTCACAAAAGTAAGACTTTTTTTTAAGCTATATTGGTTGGATGACTACTCTAGTCATTCAAAAATATAGTCTTAGCTATTAATAAGTCGTTTGAGTCTTAGTTTTATTGATATCGTTATTATTGTTGATATAAAAGAATATAAATTCGAGTGCATTCAAACATATTTTATCATTTTATTTAAAAGATAAGGAGGGTTATGGATAATTTTATACATTATATCATACACTAACATTATAAGTCCTTTTACCCTTGTGAAAGAATTAACTTGGTTGGGCCATATGATAAAAATAATTTCTAAACAAGTAATAAAAATAAAAACCAAATCATCATATGTATTATATTAGTCTAAAAAAGTAGGTGATGATATGATTACTAATAAAAATAAAAAAAAAAATAAATATCATATGCAATTTTATCTAATTGGTTTAAAGCATATTTGTTGGGTTATTTTCTCTTTATTATTTAACGTACGCTCCTTATCAGTATCTATTAGCTATTGACTAAGTTTATTATCATCTGAATTTAAATTTGCACCATTAAGTTTATCAAATATCCTTCTTCCATGTACTTTTCGAAGTATGGATTATTTCAATTTCACCTACGGTTGAGGTTATAAAATATACAACATGCTAATGCAATCCAACATATGTAAAATATGGAAAAAAAATTAGAACAACATATGTCTTCTCAACCACATTTCCAAGTATTGGATGTCTCAATAGTATACAACTATAACTAACAATACATAAAATATTATTAAAATTTTAATATCTTAATAAAATATTATTTTTATTAAAATAGATTTTGAAATGAATTTTAATCTTTACAAATTGTATTTGGATATTTGGTTTAATTTCTTTCTATTTTGGACACGAGATTTGTGCTATAATTAGCTTATTTTGAGATTTGGTAATAATGAGTATATTATTTGAGTTGGGCTTAGTATAATATATTTGAGTTTTAGAAAAAAAAAATTAGAATATGAGTATTAAGTTTATAAATTTAATAAGAAATTTAAAAAATTATTTAGTTGTCAATATAATATATAATATGATAATAAACAATAAAAGATATTTTTGTTAACTTGTCTAATATCACTGAATGATAAATTTTACATACAATAGGCACTTTAATTATTTTATATAAAAAATTATATTAAATATATATAATTTATGTTTTTGGTAAGGAAAATTTGAATTGCATTATCATTGTAGAAAAGTAAAATGAATTATTACATTCGAAATTAAAATATTTATAACTTATAAAATTTAAAATTATTTGAATACATCAGAGTCAGCTCGGCTCATCTAAGCCCAAATCCGAAAAATTCGAGCTCGAAAAAGACTAAGTTCAAAGGGTTTCAGCCCGAGAAAATTTGAGCCTGTAACAAATCTAAACCAGAGAATATAAATTTTTTTTTTGAAAAATGCTCTGGGACTTTAATTAATAATCAGGGCCTAGATAGCCATTAGAGTTGTGCTTGGGCAGGGCCGGGCCAGGTTCGAGCTGGGCCTAACTAAAAATTTAGGCCCATTTACTAGGCCCGGGCTCGGCCCGACCCCTAAAAGTAGGCCTAAAATTTTGCCCAAGCCCGGCCTGAATAAAAATGTTAAAACTCGGGCCCGACCCGGCCCGCCCATATTGACTTTTATATTAATTTTTATATAATTTTAAAATATATATAAACCATCAAAAATACTAAAAACATCAAAATAAATATTTCTCAACAAATTGAAAATAAATTTTAAAAAATATGTATACTTAAATAACACTAAAATAGATGCAACTTAACAAGCAAATGCCTCTAAAATAATAACAAAATTAACAAATGTCTTTAAAATAATAAAAAAAATTAACAATAAAATAAGTTTTATACAATATCCAAACAATAACAACAAAATAGTAGCAACATAATAGTAAAATAGTAGCAAAATAGAGAGAAAACAATAAGAAAATAATATTAAAAAATAGAATTTTTTTTTTATCATTTAGTGAATTCGGGCAGGGCCCGGGCCAAAAATACTTTACCCGAGGCCCGACCCGTTTTTTAAATGGGCCTTTTTTTTGCCCAAGCCCATTTTTCGGGCCTATATTTTTGCCCAAACCCTTCCACATTTCGGGCAGGCCTTCGGCCCATCCACACCTCTACTAGCCATTCAACCACATACTTGACAAAATAGAATAAAACAACTTAACCTTCTTAAATAAACAACAAACCCAAATGAAAACGGTGTCCACTAAGCCCAAACCAAACAACAAAAATACTAAAAGCTAGCTAAACCCCATTTTCTATATCCCCAATGCCTAGTGTAATAATCCCGAGTTTCCTCCTCTCCTTTAGGAAATCAAAAAAACTCTCAGAATCCCAAGACTCCTCACTGTAACATTTCGTCTTCTGGTAAAAGTTCTAGAACCTTCACCCCATTCTATGACAAATCCCGTCTGCCATCATCTTTTGCCACTGCCGCTACTGCTGACTCCGGTACTTGTCCTTCCAAGTGGGCTGTCTCCTTTCGGTTCAAACCCTCCCTAGCCACCACATGTTAAACTTCATTTCCCTTTCTTGATATTTTCTTGAAACAACATCTATTAAACATTTTGCTTGGAGCTTTAATGTCTGTAATATATAAGCTTATTTTTTTATCTATCTTCTTCTTCGCTTCGGATTTTTCTGATGACATTGAGGGCATCTCCCTCGATTATTACCTGTCGATATTCAAGATCCAACCCTGTCTGAACTGCCTACAAACAAGCCAACGCCTCAGCCGCAAACAGAGCTGGAACATGCAAATTAACCACTGTTTTGGACCCTAAAATAACCCATCTAAATCCCGACAGAAAATATCTATGCCAGTGATATTCGATTGTTTTTCAAAAGCAGTGTCAAAGTTAATTTTAACCTTAGAAAAGTCTGGCGGTTGCTATTGCTCCTCCTCTATCCTCTGTCTAAGTATTTTATTGTTTTCCCTATCCCAATCACTAAGATATGCCTTAGTAAATTGTATAGTTTCTAACGCTGAACGATGAAATCCCTCGTGCAAGGCCTTATTCTATCTTGTTCATATGTCCCAAAAGCTACAGAAGAAAAGCTTTTTCTGATAGAACAAACATTTGGTAAGTATTTCCCCTATCCACTGCAATAAACTCTCTCCCATTACCCCCTGACTTCTCGGAACTCTTAGCTCACCGAAAATTTCTTTAATTGCAAGGCAATCCCTAAACGTGTGTTTCAACATCTTAGCTCCACTTTTGCACCTTGGACACATGTCCGAGTTACACACTCATCGAAACTTCAAATTATCAAAAGTCTGAATATAATTGTTATAAATCCTCTAGTTTGTAATTTTGATTTTTGTTGGCAAGTCTATTTTCCAAAGGCTTTTTAGAACAACTTTGTTTGTAATATCAATAGTTTCGGCATCTAGGCTAGAGGTCTCTTTAAGTAAACTTCTATAAGTGTTCCTCATCGTATACTCTCTCGTTGACTCTCCACTCCATACCCTATGATCCTACTTCAGGTGTTTCACTAGAGGAATTTGCAAGATTGCTTCTGCCTCTTCCCTTGTAAACAAAAAGGTAACAAGGTCCTTCCATTATCTAAAATTGGGTTCAATCAATTCAGCCACCTTAACTATATTGTGATTTCTAACTAAGTTTTGGATTTTTTTATCTTTCAACCTAGGGATCCAAGCATCCTGCCAGATGGATATACAATCACCCATACGCTCCTCTAGGTATAAGAAGGGTAATTTCCTAACTCTAAATGCATGAACTTCACATTTGAATAGTATTTAGCTTTCAAAGTTCTAACTAATAAAGAATTTGGGTGATTTATTATACGCCAACCCTGTTGTGCAAGAAGGGCCAAATTAAACTTAGATAAACTCCTAAATCTCATTCCCCTATCCTCCTTTAATTCGCATAGTTTATTCCAATTACAACAATGAATCTCTTTCCTTCTTTTTTGTTTCTGCCACTAAAATCGACTTATAGCTTTTTCCTTTTCATGATATAAAGAATTCGGTAATAAAAAGCAAGACATGGCATAAGTTGGAATTGATTGCAAAACATTCTTAATAAAAACTTTATTCTCTATCCGGGAGAGTGTTCTAACACACCAGTTATTTATTCGTTTTGCAATTCTCTCTTTCAAACCCTAAAAATTCTATCATTTCTATCTCCTCACAATATTTAGAAGCCCCAAATACTTCTCCAGATTCATCAAACAACACACCCTTAATAATTGAACTACCGATTCCTTTGCTTGCACAAAATTATTTGAGCTAACAAATAATGCTGACTTCTCCAAATTAATACTCTGCCCTGAATATTCTTTATACTTTTACAAAATCCTTTTCGTCTCATTTGCTGCCCTTTCCACAGCTTCACCAAATATAATACAGTCATCTGCAAAGAGTAAATGAGTAATCTCAAGACCCATCCTACATACCTTGACACCTTTTATTCTCCCCTCCCCTTTTGCCATTCTTATTAATGTCAACAACCCTTCCCCATAATTTAGAAACAGATAAAGGCTTAGGGGATCCCCTTGTCCGAGACCCCTTGTAGGCTTGAATTTTTCCCCTATCTCTCCATTAAAACACACTTCGTATGATACTGAAGAGATACAAGTCATAATCAAATCCACCTACTACCTCTCAGAACCCATTTTCAGCATCATCTCAAACAAGCAACCCCATTCAACTCTATTATAAGTCTTACTCATATCTAATTTTAGTACAAATGATCCATTCTTACCAATTCTCTTCTGTTTCAAAGAATGTAAAATCTCATAGGCTGATAGCATATTATCTGTTATCATTATTCCTGGAATAAAAGCACTCTGTACTTTATTAATACAACTTTCAAGTACTCTTCGGAAACTATTAACCACGATTTTTGATATAATATTATAAAGAACCGAACAAAGGCTAATATGCCTAAAATCCTTTAAGTTATTTGGCTTAAAATTTTTCAGGATTAAGACAATAAGGGTGGAGTTAATGGCTTCCAAAGAATCAACTCCATTTAGAGCATTAAGACAGTAGCTCCCTACATCCTTATTTACAATGTGCCAAAATTTTTAGAAGAAAAATGTTGGAAAGTCGTCCTCCCCGACAGCCTTCAATAGAGCCATCTCTTTCAAAGTTTTTTGGATCTCCTCAATTTTGTAGACCTTATTCAATTCTCGATTCATGTATTCTATAACACATCTATTCACTCCTTCCAAGCCACTGTCCAACCCCTCTCCCCTACTTGACTTGAATAACTTAGAAAAGTACTCCTTCATGATCACTGCCATCTCACTCTTATATGTAATAATCGAATTATTTTTTATTTTTAGTTCCTTAATATGATTAATTCTACATCTCTGGGGTGCAAATCAGTGAAAGAAGGTTGTGTTGCAACCTTCCATCTTTAATTAATTAGCCATTGATCTTTGGTCCCAATATAACACTTCTTTATCTATCTCCATATTAAGGTCCAATTTCAAACCAATCAGGTTTCCAATTACCTCATCCATGCGATCCTCATCATTCAACTCAACCACTCTTCTTTCCAACCCTCTTCTCATCCCTACCTTTTTACCTTTTAACCAATTAGCCCAATTCTGGAGGCCCTAAGCTGATTAGACACATCCTTACCATTAGTTTACCACAAGTACATAATTTCCTTACATGAATCCTCTAACAACCATCATTGTTCAAACTTGAACTTCTAGAATTTTGGCCACATTTCAATGTAATCTGTCTCCAATAGCATTGGGCAATGACCCGGAAAAAAATGTCCCAAATATTTGACTCTATAATTAGAGAAAAAAGTCCACCAATCCATATTGCAACATATCTATCTAGGAGCTCCCTAATATTGTTCTCTGCCTAATTCCCTCATTTCTAAGTGAAAAATCATGAGCTTACAAACCTCAAATCCTCCAATGGGCAATGTTCTAAAGCTTCTCCAAATGCCTTCATTCTTCCTCTCTTTTTGCCCCATTTTCTTCTTGAAAGAATATAGGATCTCATTTAAATCCCCCCAACCAACCATGGCATGCTGCGATCTCGTCCTAAAGCCTTTAAAAGATTTCGAGTTTCCTAATTTTGATGACCATCAAGAGAACCACAAAAACCTGTAAACCTCCATTTCTCATTTACATCTTTCTCATCTACTTTCACATCAATATGGTTCACCGAAAAACTCCTCAAAGACATATTGGTTCCTTCCTTCCACCCTATACTTATCCCACCTCTTATACTCTTAGATGATATATAAATTCCATTATACAAACCATACTTTTGTTACACATGTTCCATTCTTCTGCAGTTCAATTTTGTCTCCATTAAGAAGACCACTTAGGAATGATTGACTTTCAACAAATGTTGAAACCTTCTATAAGCTCGAGAACTCCCCAATAGGGGTGTGCAAATTTGGGTAAAACCGAAAAAATTTAGTTAACTGACCAAATTCGGTTAATCGGTCGGTTAACCGAATTAATTCGGTCGGGGGTCGGTTAATAATTTTTTGAGTTTTCGATTAACGGTTAATTCAGTTCGAAATTGATTGGTTAACCGAATATTTTTGGTTAACCGAAAATATTAATAAATAGATTTATAATATATAAATAGCCCACTATTTATTCAAACCCAATTCCACATAAACCCAAATACCCAATCTAATATATATTAACCCAAGTACTCAACCCAACCTAATCATAAAAATTACAAATAATTAATAAATAAAAATAAAAATCTAAAAATAAAAATAAAAATAAAAAAACATATAATTTTATACAAATAATTCGGTTAATTCAGTTAATTCGGTTAATTTGGGTAATTCGGGTAATTCGGTTAATTCGGTTAATTCGGTAAATTTTATACTTATTTTAACCAAAAATAAAAAAATATAATTTTCGGTTAATTCGGTTAACCGACCGAATTAACCGAAAAAATTTCAGTTCGGTTAATTTTTTTGAAAAAATTTCGGTTCGATTAACGGTTAAAAATTTTGAAGGGTTGGTTAATTCGGTTAATGTTATTTCGAGTCGGTTAACTGATTGAACACCCCTACTCTCTAATCCTCAGACATTCCAACTAAAGATTTTCATTACATCCGGTCAGCTGACCTGGTGTTGGCTGTCGATTTTTTAAGTTGGCTAACTGATCTCCGAACCTTCTTACAATCCATTAACTCTAAATTTCCAACCTCTTTTAGGACCTTCAAAGAGAACCTCGGTATATTCTTTCCATTCGAATTTTCTATTGGCTTATTTTTTGCCTCTTACTTCCATTTTTTCCCTTCAGGCCCAACAAAACCCCTCATTCACTCATTTATTCTCTTTTGATTTCTCTTCCAAGTTAATCCCTAAGATAGAATTCATCAGTTGAAACCCCTAGAATTGTGAACATCTCTGATCCCCATCCCTTATTCCTCTCCCCACATCTTTCCCACCAACCCTACTCCCAATAGGAATATTTTCATCATCTTCCCTCAGCCAAATACTTTTGGTAATTGTCGCTCTCCTCCCTGATTCCCTTAAGGATAGTCCCATTCCAATTCTAGATATTGATTTGCTTTTGCTACCATAATAGGGCAAAAACTATCACCATGCCTAAGTGTAATAACCCGATTTAGGGCCTAGTCGGAACAGTGGTCTCAGAACTACAAATCTGAAGATAGAAAAATTATTTTTATTATTTTTATGAGGTTATGGTACTATTATATTAGTGCATGAAAAATTTGGTGAGTTAATTTTAATGTTTTCAAGCCCGATTGCGATAAAGGACTAAATCGCATAAAAGGCAAAAGTTGCATTTTAATACCCAAATGTGTCTAATAGCTAGAGTATTAAAATTTGGAGCCTTTAAAGTAAAATTACACCATTTTAAATAGTGTTGGCCGGCCATGTGATGGATTTTAAACAAATAGTCAAAGTATTAGATAGATGATGTCATGTTTTGGTGATAAAATAATGTCTAAAAGCCTAGCTATCATTTTCTTCTTCTCCATCTTCTTTCTTCACCGAAAATATCAGCCAAAATAGAGGTTTGAAAGCCTAAAAATCTGTAGCAACTTAAAGCACTCATAAGTAAGTGATTTTAATGAGTTTTCTTCAAGATTTTTACATTTTTGAGACCCTTGAAGCATGAGCTTTCAAATGAGGGTGATATCTTACAAAATGGTTAAGAGTTTAGAATTTTCCATGGATGTATTTGTGATGTATGCTAAGTTTTTATGAAAGAACATGAGTCCTAGTTGTGTTATAAACAACTTTTGTGAAATGTGTTAGCATGAAAACACCTGAAAGGACTATTTTGCATAAGTTGCAAAATAGGTGGTTAGTGTGTGAAATAATGAGAATTTTGGATTTCCATAGTAGTAAAAAGAGTTTAGCTAGGCTTGAAATATGAGGAAATTCGATAAAAATTAATTTTCGGGCATAGGGGTAAAATGGTCATTTTACCAAAGTTGTGAATTTAGGAATGCCTAATTGTGTTTAGTGACTAAATGGATGTATATTATTATAGATCAAGATTTACCAAAACCGAGCCTAGATCGGAGAAAAGTCAAGCAATCCGAATAAGCCGACTAGTCAAGTACTTTTTGTAAACCAAGGTAAGTTGTATGTAAATAATACAACTACACTGTTAATACTTGTATTCATATTGTCATTGAGTTGATATTGTATCATTGAATTGATATTGTACGAGTTGTTAAGTTATAAATTGAGAATGCCTTGTAATATTGAGATAGTAGAAATATTCCGTTGAAACCTCAAAATATGAATTAGATATTTGTGCCAAGACATTGGGTGATTTGTGCGCCAGTGTAAGACATGTCTGGGACATGCTTCGGCCACATTATGAGAGCCAGTTTAAGACCATGTCTGGGATATGGCATCGGCATAGAGATGAGCGCTAGAGTAAGGCATGTCTGGGACATGCATCGGCCTCGACAGAGATAGCCAGTGTAAGACGTGTCTGAGACACGCATCGGCTAGGAGTTGTGCTAGTGTAAGACATGTTTGGGACATGCATCAACACGCATATATGAGAGCCAGTGTAAGACCATGTCTGGGACATGACATCGACAATATATCCCATGTTGAAGGTTCATGGAATATCCAGTAGTATTCCAATGGTTTAATGGTGAAAGTTATAGTTCACTTTTGATAAAGAAAGGATGATCATGTTGTGAGTGTTACAGGTACCTATATGATAAGCATGCGTAATGAGCTTAATTTAGAAAATGAGACTCGAGTAGATGATAATGAGTAAGTTAAGCTATGTTTACCTTTGAGCTATAAGCATGATGGTAAATAGTAAGATTGTTGTATAGTTATTTATATGCAACTTACAAAGCTTTATGCTTACTCCCTTTTTCTTTCCTTTTTCTTTCAGTGCCACCAAGCTAGCTTAAGGATCCCTTAAATTCAGAGATATCAATCACACTATCACCCGCAATACTCGGTATAGAATGCTTTATATTTTTGAATATGGCATGTATAGGGCTAGATTAGGATGTTGGATTAAGAGAATTATTTATGTATTTTGGCTGAAGTCAAAAGCCCTTCATTTTGTATCAAGCTTGGAATAATGGCTACTATTCACTTTGATTAATGTATACAATGCTCTTTTTATGGATGAATTGGTGTCCATTATGATGAATTTTATATATTGAAATGATCTTGTGTAGGTTGTGCAAAATGGGTGACAAAATGGCTTGGAAGATAGCCTAGTTTGTCCATACGGGTAAGACACACGGGCGTGTGTCTAGGCCGTGTGTGACACACGACTCACTCCCATGAGTGTGTGTTGTGGCCGTGCATCTCCTGAACTTAAAACTTTAAAGTCATTTTAGTACACGAGCAAGCCACACGGGCATGTGCCCAGGCCGTGCCATAAAGTCAGTATGCATGCTAGTAGTACACAGGCAAGAGACACGGCTGTGTGTCTTGGTTGTGTGAAGGACACGGTTATAGGGCACGGGTGTGTGCTTAGGCCGTGTGGTTTTGGCAGAATTCCCAGGTTTTTAGACACGGGTTCGGGATTTAGGCGTGTCCCTAGCACACGACCGTGTGTTCTATATCCACACGGGCGTGTGGAGTCTTGATGCATGAAACTTTTCTAAGTTTTTCATGAGTTCTCGGTTGGGTTTTAAACCACCCCAGATGTATGATTTGGGCCTCGTAAGTCCGTATATGAGACAGATTGCATGTGAAAAGAGAAGTTTTTAAATTGTTTAAAATTTTTTTATGGCCTGGTTTTGTATAGTTAGTTGAGTCAAGAAAGGTAACACCTTAAACCCTGTCCCGACATCGGATATGGGCGAGGGGTGTTACATTTAGTAGTATCAGAGCATGGTGTTACATCTAGTGTAAGCCTACCTCCGAATGATGGATGCTTGGTATACAGAGTTCGTTCGTGCGAACCCGAATACCCCACCACCCCCACCCCCTCCGAATCCTCAATACTCCCCTATGGCTCCGCAAGGTGCGGATGTGTTCAGATGAGAGAAGCCTCCGGTAGACAAGATCCAAAAGTAAAGGGCCGAGGAATTTCGGGCTAGTGTAGATGATGACTCGGAGAGAGTAGAGTTTTGGCTAGAAAATATCATTAGGGTATTCGATGAGCTGTCATGCACGCTTGATGAGTGCGTGAAGTGTGTCGTGTCACTTCTACGAGACTCGGCTTATCAGTGGTGGAACACTCTCGTGCCTGTAGTACTGAGAGAAATAGTGACTTGGGAATTCTTTTAAGAAGAGTTTCGAAAGAAGTATATTAGCCAGAGGTTTATGGACCAAAAAAGAAAGGAATTCCTAGAGTTGAAGCAAGGTGATAAGACTGTAACAGAGTATGAGCGGAGTTTGTGAAACTTAGCAAGTATGCGCGAGAATGCGTATCCACTGAAGCTACTATGTGTAAGAGGTTTGAGGATGGCCTCAATGAAGACATTCGAGTGTTTGTGGACATCCTAGAGCTAAGAGAATTTGTGGTGCTCGTTGAGAGAGCATGTAAAGCAGAAGAGCTGGTGAATGAAAGGAGGAAGGCGGCCATTGAGTCTCGAGATTTAAAAAGAAGACAGATGGGGAATATGCATCAGTCCTCCTCCAAGAGGTTAAAAGAGTTTACTACCCAATCGAATACTTCGGTTGGATATTCAAAGAGAAACAAGAATTGACAGAACATGGCATCTAAAGCCCAAACTACCTTAATGGCAAGTGTTGGTAGTGCTCGGCCAAATAGGCCGGAGTGTTCGCAATGTAGAAGACGTCACTTGGGCAAATGGCGAATAAGCGAGAGGGTCTGTTTCAAGTGTGGGTCACTTGACCACTTTATCTGCTGTGCCCTCAGATGGACGAGAGAGAGAGAGAAAACAAGAGGTGAAAGCAAGCAGTGCTCCCTTGAAAGGTAGGCTTCAAAGGAACCCTAGGAGTGGGAATAGTAGTAGAGGTGCACTAAGAGAAGTCGCATTAAGATCTGAAGGTAAAGCGCCAGGAGGACCTATGCTATATGAGCCCGAGAAGAGGTAAAGTCTCCAGATGTGATCACGGGTACCTTTTCTATTCACGATATAACTGTTGTCACTTTAATTGACCCGAGATCTACCTGCTCTTACATATGTATGGAATTAATTCCTCGTATAAAAATGCTAGTAGAGTCCATTAAGTTTTTAATAAAAGTGTCTAACCCATTAGGCAAGCATGTGTTAGTGGACCGAGTATGTAAAAATTGTCCTTTGGCGATTAGAGGCCATTGTTTTCCGGCCAACTTGATGTTGTTGCCATTTAATGAATTCGATGTAATTCTTGGGATTGATTGGTTGACCTCCCGTGGTGTTGTAGTAGACTATGGGAGAAAAGTAATTCAGTTAAGATGTGAGGATGTAAATGTTCTTCGAGTTGGGACAGATAAGTTGGATAACTTGTCTATGATAGTATCGTCTTTGGCAGCCAAAAGATATTTGAGAAAAGGTTATGAAGCTTATCTAGTTTTTGTGCTGAATACCCAAGTGTCCGAGTCGAAGATTGAGTCAGTATCAGTGGTTTGTGAGTTTATAGACGGAGGAGTTACCAGGGTTACCCCCAGAGAGAGAGGTTGAGTTTGGTATCGAGTTGGCTCCTGGTACGATGCCAATCTCGATTACACCTTATAGGATGGCCCCCACCGAGTTAAAGAAGTTGAAATTACAGTTACAAGAGTTAATAGACAAAGGTTTTGCTAGACCGAGTTATTCACCATGGGGTGCTCCAGTGCTTTTTGTGAAAAAAATGACGGGTCGATGAGGTATGTATCGACTACAGACAGCTTAACAAGGTGACAGTGAAGAACAAGTATCCCTTGCCGAGGATCGATGATCTCTTCAATCAATTGAGAGGAGCCACTGTGTTCTCTAAGATAGACTTAAGATCAGGCTACTACCAATTAAGAGTCAAGGAACATGATATACTGAAGACTGCTTTTTGGACAAGATATGGGCAATATGAGTTTCTTGTTATGCCTTTTGGATTGACAAATGCCCCAACGGTATTTATGAACTTGATGAACCGTATCTTCTGACCGTATTTGGATAGGTTCGTCGTTGTTTTTATTGATGACATCTTGGTTTATTCGCTTAACGAGAATGGGCACGCGGAGCATTTGAGAACTGTGTTGCAGATCTTAAGGGATAAGTAATTTTATACCAAGTTTAGTAAGAGCGAGTTTTGGCTCAAAGAGGTCGGGTTTCTAGGACATATAGTGTCGGGTGATGGAATTCGAATTGATCCGAATAAGATCTCCGTATTGTGGAGTAGAAACCGTCGACGAATGTGACAAAGGTTCGCAGTTTTCTGGGGCTAGCGGGATACTATAGACAATTTGTAAATAGATTCTCCATGATAGGTACACCGATAACGAGGCTATTGCAGAAATATGTCAAGTTCGAATGGATAGAAGAGTGCCAACAAAGCTTCGAGAAGTTAAGGGATTTGTTGACCGAAGCCCCAATTTTAGTGCAACTTGAGTGGGGCAAGGAATTTGTAGTTTTTAGTGACGCCTCTCTAAATGGTTTAGGGTGTGTGCTAATACAAGAAGGCAAGGTTATAGCCTATGCCTCAAGAATCCTAAAACCTCATGAGAAGAATTATCCGACCCATGACTTAGAGCTAACAGCTGTAGTGTTCGCCCTGAAGATTTGGCGACACCATTTGTATGGGGAGAAATGTAGAGTATTTACCGATCACAAGAGTCTAAAGTATTTAATGACTCAGAAAGAATTGAATTTGAGGCAACGACAATGGTTAGAGCTAATAAAAGATTATGAGTTGATCATTGACTACCAACCAAGAAAGGCGAACGTAGTGCCGACGCTTTGAGTAGAAAGTCGTTTGCTATGAAAGTCTTGAACACTCAGTTGACTATATCTAGTGATAGATCGGTCTTAGCAGATTTAAGAGCCAGACCGACTTTTCTTCATGAAATTTGTGAAGCTCAGAAAGATGACGAGAAACTACAAGCTAAGAGAACTCAATGTGAATCAGAGATTGAGTCAGATTTTCGTGTTAGTACTGATGGGTGTATAATGTTCAAAGATAGAGTTTGTGTACCCAAAGATAGTGAGCTCATTCAGAAGATTTTGCTAGAGGCACACAGTGGTTGTTCGTCAATTCATCCGGTTAGCGTGAAAATGTACAACGACCTTAAGAAAATGTATTGGTGGTCGGGTATGAAAAGAGACATTTTTGAGTTTGTATCTAAGTGTCTAGTGTGTCAACAAGTAAAGGCTAAACATCAAGTGCTTTCGGGTTTACTTCAGCCTATTATAATTCCCGAGTGGAAATGGGATCGTATCACCATGGACTTCATGACTAATTTGCCTCTAACCCCAAAAAAGAAAGATGCAGTATGGGCTATTGTTGATAGACTCACTAAGTCAGCACACTTCATACCGGTGCATGCCGACTACTCCCTTGAAAAGTTAGCCAACTTGTATGTTTCTGAGATTGTGAGGCTTCATGGTATGCCATTATCGATTGTATCTGATCGAGACCCGAGGTTCACCTTGAGGTTTTGGAAGAAGTTACAAGAAGCTTTAGGAACCAAGTTGAGCTTCAGTACGACATTTCATCCGCAAACTGACGGACAGTCTGAAAGAGTAATACAAATCTTAGAGGACATGTTGAGGTGCTGTGTTCTCGAGTTCCAAGGAAGTTGGGAAAAACACTTACCATTGGTTGAATTCGCCTACAGCAACAACTATCAGTCGAGTCTAAAAATGGCGCCTTATGAGGCTTTGTACGGGCAAAAGTGTCAAACAGCCCTATTCTGGACTGAGTTAAGAGAGAGTCAGATTCACGGGGTTGATTTGATTAAAGAGGCTGAGGAAAAATTTAAGGTGATTCGTGACTGTTTGAAAGCCGCATCGGATAGACAAAAATCCTACGCGAATTTAAAACGAAGGGAGATTGAGTTTGAAGTCGGGGATTAGGTATTTTTGAAAGTTTTCCCGTAGAGAAAAGTCCTCAGATTTGGTAGAAAAGGCAAGTTGAGTCCTCGTTTTATAGGACCTTATGAGGTTACCGAGAGAGTAGGGCCCGTTGCCTACCGTTTGAGTTTGCCGCCAGAGTTAGAAAAGATTCACGACGTATTTCACGTATCCATGCTACGCCGATATAGATCAGACCCTTCGCATATGATTGCGCCAACTGAAGTTGAGATTCTCCTAGATATGACGTATGGAGAGGAACTGATCAAGATATTAGCTCGAGAGGTTAAATAGTTAAGAAATAAGAGTATACTACTTGTGAAGGTTTTGTGGCATAGACATGGGGTCGAGGAAGCCACATGGGAACCCGAGGAGTCTCTGATAGAGTAGTATCCAAACTTATTCATCAGTAAAATGTTCGAGGACGAAAATTCCTAAGGGGGGAGAAATGTAATAACCCGATTTAAGGCCAAGTTGGAATAGTGTTCTCGGGACCACAAACTCGAAGATAGAAAAATTATTTTTATTATTTTTATGAGGTTATGGTACTATTATATTAGTGCATGAAAAATTTGGTGAGTTAATTTTAATGTTTTCAAGCTCGATTGTGATAAAGGACTAAATCGCATAAAAGGCAAAAGTTGCATTTTAGTACCCAAATGTGTCTAATAGCTAGAGTATTAAAATTTGGAGCCTTTAAAGTGAAATTACACCATTTTAAATAGTTTTGGCCGGCCATGTGATGGATTTTAAACAAATAGTCAAAGTATTAGGTTGATGATGTCATGTTTTGGTGATAAAATAATGCCTAAAAGCCTAGCTATCATTTTCTTCTTCTCCATCTTCTTTCTTCACTGAAAATATCAGCCAAAATAGAGGTTTGAAAGCTAAAAAATCTGTAGCAACTTAAAGCACTCATAAGTAAGTGATTTTAATGAGTTTTCTTCAAGATTTTTACATTTTTGAGACCCTTGAAGCATGAGCTTCCAAATGAGGGTGATATCTTACAAAATGGTCAAGAGTTTAGAATTTTTCCATGGATGTATTTGTGATATATGCTGAGTTTTTATGGAAGAACATGAGTCCTAGTTGTGTTATAAATAACTTTTGTGAAAGGTGTTAGCATGAAAACACCTAAAAGGACTATTTTGCATAAGTTGCAAAATATGTGGTTAGTGTGTGAAATAGTGAGAATTTTGGATTTCCATAGTAGTAAAAAGAGTTTAGCTAGGCTTGAAATATGAGGAAATTCGATAAAAAATGATTTTCGGGCATAGGGGTAAAATAGTCATTTTTGCCAAGGCCTAGGGGCAAAATGGTCATTTTACCAAAGTTGTGAATTTATGAATGACTAATTTTGTTTAGTGACTAAATGGATGTATATTATTATTATAGATCAAGATTTATCAAAATCGAGCCTAGACCGGGAAAAAGCCAAGCAATCTGAATAAGCCGATTAGTCAAGTACTTTTTGTAAACCGAGGTAAGTTGTATGTAAATAATACAACTACACTGTTAATACTTGTATTCATATTTTTATTGAATTGATATTGTATCATTGAATTGATATTGTACGAGTTGTTAAGTTATAAATTGAGAATGTCTTGTAATATTGAGATAGTAGAAATATTCCGTTGAAACCTCAGGATATGAACTGAATATTTGTGCCAAGACATTGGGTGATTTGTGCACCAGTGTAAGACATGTCTGGGACATGCTTCGGCCACATTATGAGAGCCAGTGTAAGACCATGTCTGGGACATGGCATCGGCACAGAGATGAGCGCTAGAGTAAGACATGTCTGGGACATGCATCGGCCTCGACAGAGATAGCTAGTGTAAGACGTGTCTGAGACACGCATCGGCTAGGAGTTGTGCTAATGTAAGACATGTCTAGGACATGCATCAGCATGCATATATGAGATCCAGTGTAAGACCATGTCTGGGACATGGCATTGGTAATATATCCCATGTTGAAGGTTCATGGAATATCCAGTAGTATTCCAATGGTTTAATGGTGAAAGTTATAGTTCACTTTTGATAAAGAAAGGATGATCATGTTGTGAGTGTTACAGGTACCTATATGATAAGCATGCGTAACGAGCTTAATTTAGAAAATGAGACTCGAGTAGATGATAATGAGTAAGTTAAGCTATGTTTACCTTTGAGCTATAAGCATGACGGTAAATAGTAAGATTGTTGTATAGTTATTTATATGCAACTTACTAAGCTTTATGCTTACTCCCTTTTCCTTTCCTTTTTTTTTCAGTGTCACCAAGCTAGCTTAAAGATCCCTTAAAGTCAGAGATATCAATCACACTATCAGCCACAATACTCAGTATAGCTTGATTTATATTTTTGAAGGTGGCATGTATAGGGCTGGACTAGGATGTTAGATTAAGAGAATTATTTATGTATTTTGGCTTAAGTCAAAAGCCCTTCATTTTGTATCAAGCCCGGAATAATGGCTATTATTCACTTTGATGAATGTATACAATGTTCTTTCTATGGATGAATTGGTGTCCATTATGATGAAATTTGTATATTGAAATGATCTTGTGTAGGTTGTGCAAAATGGGTGACAAAATGGTTTGGAAGATAGCCTAGTTTGTCCACACGGGTAAGACACATGGACATGTGTCTAGCCGTGTGTGACACACGATCACGCCTATGAGTGTGTGTTGTGGCCGTGCGTCCCCTGCACTTAAAACTTTAAAGTCATTGTAGTACACGGGCAAGCCACACGGGTGTTTGCCCAGGCCGTGCCATAAAGTCAGTATGCATGTTAGTAGTACACGGGCAAGAGACACGGTCGTGTGTCTCGGCTGTGTGAAGGACACGATTATAGGGTACGGGTGTATGTGCTTGGGCCGTGTGGTTTTGGCAGAATGCCCAGGTTTTCAAACACGAGTTCGGGATATGGGCGTGTCCCTAGCACACGACTGTGTGTTTTATATCCACATAGGCGTGTAGAGTCTTGATGCATGAAACTTTTCTAAGTTTTTCATGAGTTCTCGGTTGGGTTCTGAACTACCCTAGATGTATGATTTGGGCCTCGTAAGTCCGTATATGTGATAGATTGCATGTGAAAAGAGAAGTTTTTAAATTGTTTGAAATTTTTTGGCCCGGTTTTGTATAGTTTGTTGAGTCAAGAAAGGTAACACCTTGAACCCTGTCCCGACGTCGGATACGGGCGAGGGGTGTTACACTAAGGCGTCTACATAAGAAACAAAAGAGGATCAAATTTTCATACTGAAGTCTAGCATAAAATTGTTTACCTGTTGATGTTATTAGTTTTTTTCCTTCTTTTTAATGGAACTCTAACATCCACTATAACCTTTACTCTCATATAATCTTTAAAACTCTTACTGGTTTGCTTCACATCATATTCCACAAAGGAACCTAGGAACACTCCAAACTACTTAGCAATTTCCTTAAAAACCATACCTGGCGACAAGTCATTGATCTAAACCCAGAAAAAAAAATCAGGTGATTATTAAATGTCTATGGAACATCATGGCCGGGAAGTGTACCACACTCGCTGTCAAAAAATAACAAACCAAGCAAAAACCCTACCTCGATCATTCCCCCTTCGAACCTCTATCCACCATCCAAGCCTCTTCCTCCCCATCATCAAGTTGCGGATTTGCAATACTGTCTTCCATATCAAAGTCGTTTTTCCAGCAAAGATTCAGATCCCTACTTTTAAACTCTCTATTATGATTAGAAGAAACAAATTCACTGCAATCGGAACCCTAGGAAAAATAGAACTCTAGAAAAACATGTCACAAGGGTAGACAAATTTTCAGAAAAAACTGTGCTAGTACAACAGACAACATATATATACCTGAGAAAAAAAAATCATACAATAGTTTTATGTCACATCAATTTTTTCATCTTGAAAAAAAATCAAAATCAAATTAAAATCCTGAAATTCAGGATAAAATTACTGATGTAGCATAAAACTATTAAAAAAGAATAATATTCCTATTTCATACAATCCTTTCTCTTCAGAAACTTACGTGTTTGAGAAGTGGAGGCAAATTTTGTGCATCTAATAAGCAAATAACGTGGTGTGGTCTTTAATTTATTGAAAAATCATATGTAATTAAGTGATAAGAAGTTTGATATCTCTTTAAGAAAGTTTAAGGTTTGAATATGATAGATAAAAGAAAATAGTGTTAAATTTTTTTACTCCTATTTAGGATGAATTTAAATAGACAATGTGTTTACCTATAATTAGTATAAAAATAAAAGTAACGGACACTATAACAATATTACGACGTGAGATAAAAAATAAACTAAATTCACTGCATCACAACTCACGTACCTTAATAATTCTTGAGGCTCAATTTAGCATCAGTATACCAAAAGCTCTCTTAGTTGAGTTAGAAAGAAGTAACTAAGGGCACATTTCTCATTTCAAAAGGCATAGATGTTATATATACTAGTTTTAATGGAACGTGATACGTGATATTTTCATATGGTAATTTAATTTAATATTTTCTATTAAAATATTATATTTATATACAATTTTAAATATAAATAAAACACAACATAAAATTTTAATTTTAATGTCGATAGAAAATAAATACATAATGTTCCTCTATTTACTATTTTTATCTTTAATTGTAACTAAATTATTTCAAATGTGAATTTTATAATATTTTATTAATTAAAATTGATGTATTTTTATTTAGGTATTAACTTGAAATTAATTTTCAATTAGTTATTAGAAATGAATGATATTTATAAAATATATATATTTAGTTCTACTTAATAAGTTTTACAAATTTTTACTTATCATGTATGTAAAATTTTAAATTGATTGGATGTCTTTATCATATTAATTTAATATATGGTCTTTATTAATATATATTTAATGATTGAAATTTTTTATATAAAATAAATAGTTAGACAATTTTAATATACTTAAAATTTGACATGCATGATTTACAAGAATGGAACATGAAATGTGATAAATAGTTTACACTAATGTAAGTGGATAATTCCTCTAATATTTATAATGTAACTCCCCAAACCCAGCCTAGACATTATGGTCGAATCTGGCGGTGTCACATGGAATGAAATTTGAAATCGCATTTATCAAGTTAAACTGTTTCCGTTTATTAGCTTCTATTTATCTCTTGACAATTTCAAAATCATTTTCTCATTAAATTGGTTTCATTTTAAAACACTTTGTGTAGCGGAAACTTTGAAAACCGTAATATTTGAATAAAACCGTTCGCATTTAGGAAAATGTTACTTTCAATTAAACCGGGTTTCCGTTGAGCTTTGCAGTTAAAAATCCATGAACACAGTTAAAAACCAAAATAAAGGTAAAAAGCCCAAAAGTCCAAAAGTCCAAATTACATGAAAAATACTCCCAAAATAATAGGAATTAAAAACCTTAATTAAATCAGTTCAATGAACGTGTGGTCACTGTAGAGTCCTTTGCCGCACCGATCTGTCTAAGTCTGGGGATTACCTGTACATATAAAACAAAAAGGGGTGAGTTTGTGTAAACTTAGTGTGTAATCCCCACAGGTCACATGCATACAATCAATCACAACAAACAGTCAAATACAGCCTGGGCCTAAGCCCATCTTAGTTTCAGTAGTAGTTCGGGCCTTAGCCCATTTTAGTTTCAGTATCAGATATGCATTAGGGCCTAAGCCCATCACAGTAACAGTATCAGACATACATTAATCAGTGAACAAAGTCCTACCCACTAGCCTCTACACACCATCTCCGTCCATCCCTACACTCCATGTGGGGTTTAAAACACCCACCCATCCCTACACTCCAAGTAGTACCGAGTGCGGCACATAATCAGTAAATTGTAGCTGAGCTGCCAGATAATAGGCTTAAGAGCCTTTCAATACAATTCTTCCAGATATCAACATCCCAACCAATGCAATGCAACATATAGTATATGACATGCTAATACATGAATATCAGTGATACATACAGTTCAATATTCATCCATAAAATCATCATGCTCAGTGTAGAAGCCCAAATTAGCCTGGGCCTTTTACATTACAAATAAATAACCTAAACCCAACTACCCAAACCCAAAATTAAAAAAAAAACCTAGCCCACAACCTAAACTTTTCTCAACTAAACCCTAGCCCCCCTAGCTGCCACTCCTAGCCTCTGCCACCACCAACTCCACTGGCCACGCCTGCAGCACGCCACCGCCCTTGTCACTGTCCAACTTGTACCTGCAAACACAGAGAAGACATCAATGAAAAAATAAGTTGTATAAGGCTATATAAAAGGAAAAAAACGATGTAAAAGGGCCTTTTTTTTTCCTAAAAAAAATATAGACTTCCAAAAAAAGAGAAACAGAGTAGAAATACAATCAAAAGAACTAAAACCACAACAAAAAACACTCAATCGCAGCAAACAACACCAAAAAAAGAGTTCAAAGTTTTCGGATAAAAGGTTTATTTATTTCCGTTCTTTGTGTTTTTATTTTATTTCATTTTGAATCTGTTTAATCCTTTATTTTCTTACATAAATACATATATATATATTAAAAAAAATTTAAAAAAATTACCTTTTGAAATTCCGGCCACCGCGCGGAGCTGTGGCGACCGATATTCGTTCCGGTGACCGGACTTAGAGAGGGGAGGAGAGAGTAGAGAGCATTTTGAAGGTTTCTTTTTAAGAATAAGGATAAAATGATTTTTTTTTTTTTTGCAAAAAACATAACTTATATAGGGGTACCAAAACGACGTCGTTTTGGATTATGTCCCCAGGCATCAAAACGACGTCGTTTTGTGTCTTAACCCATGGCCGACCCGCAACCCGACCCGCTTCAACTTCAGGATCCGCTTGTTTTCATTGGAGGGGCTATTTGCGCATTTAGCCCCTCTGCTTTTTTTATTATGCAATTAATTTTTTAATTATTTTAAATTTGGACCCGAAATTTGTTGTGCTTTGTAATTCGGTCCCTCTGCTGCTGTGCGTTTTAGGCTGAATGGATTTATTGCATCATTGGTCCCTGCACTATTTTTCGCGCATGTAATTTAATCCCTTTCCCTTTATTTCTTTTTAAATTGGCCCCAAAACTTTATTTTTATTTTGAATTTAGTCCTTTTTCCAGATTTAATTTAGTTTTTATATTACTTTTACCTTTTTTTAATATTATTTATTATTATATTTACCATTATCATTATTATTATTATTAGTATATTTTTACTATTATTAGAATTATTTTTTAGTTTCAATTAATACTTATATATATATTTTATGTATATATTTATAGTTGTTTTTAATAATATTATTATTCCTAATAAATATATGTATACACATTTAAATATTATATTATACACATATTTTTAATACCACGTTATATACATATTATTATTATATCTATTTTTACCCCTATTATATTTGTTATTAATATTAGTATATATCTTATTATATATGTATATGTCTTTAATATATATATTTATATAATATTATTAATAGTTGTTTTTTAACATTATTATCATTTCTAATATGTATATGTGTCGTATATGTTTTTATATATATTATGTATATATCTTTAGTATTATTAGTTATATGTTTTTTTATACTATTACATATATATATTTTTATATTATCCTTATTATTATTATTAATATTAGTATGTGTTTTATTATATGTATATATCTTTAATATATATATACGTATATATTTATATAATATTATTAGTAGTTGTTTTTTTTAACATTATTATTATTTCTAATATGTATACACTATGTAAATATTTTAATATTATATTATGTATACATTTTTTATATATTACATATATATATCTTTTTAATATTGTATTTTTATATGTTATGTATCTATCTTTAATACTATATGTCGAAACCATTTTTTGAAAACGGGAATCGACTTAGTTTGAAAACGAAAATTAAAACGGGAGTCGCCACCGATCTTTATTAGGTGTGATCGGATCACCTTTGTTTTCATAAAACAAATTTAGTTTACTAAAACGGCATTTTGGTCTACGAATTTCAAGAGAACAAGTTCGGGAGTCGGTTACGTGTGAGGAAGGATTAGCGCTCCCGACACGCCCAAAAATTGGTACCAAATTGATTAGTTAGTGTCTTAATGTCAAAAATCGAAAATCGAAAATGAATTTGAAATACGATCTTTTCTATTAATATTGATTTTAAAATTCTTAAATTAGTTTAAATCAATTGTTTAAAGATTTCCTTATCTCGAGATATCGGAGTATCACATCCCGTAAGTTAGGACACAATACCATGAACTCCCGAGCACAATGTCGTCTTTTAATTTTAATTGGAAATCCATGTGTTTTAAAACTCGGGAAGGATATTTGCCATTTAGAAACAATGAGAAAATTGAAACCCCGTGAGTTAGGGCACAATTCCCGGATGTCCCAAAATGCGAACATTGCCTTACTTTGAAACTCTAGTTTTTGAATAGTAGCAAAGGTAGTATTTAAACGATGTACGTTATTTGTTTAGGTTAAAACGAAACGATTTGTTGGATAAATGTAGCGAATATTTAATTCATAAGGCGATAATGAAAACAATATGGTGCGACATAGAGTGATGATACATGAATAAAGTATTACGCGAGCAAATGACAATAGTGGAAATACGAATAAACGAATTATAACGCACAATGGCAATAACATAAGATATGTCAATTAACTAATAAGCTTAATAAACACAGAATTGAGGTAATAATATAAAATGATTTAAATCAAACAAATAGGTAATCTTAAATATAAAATATATACATAAAGGATTTTAAAATAAATACTATAAAGGCAGCTTAAAGTAAAATAAAGCATAATCTAAAATCATTAATGAAAGGTCTAAAATAAATGATACGTAAAAAGAAATTTACAACAAATAATATACGTAGTATATAAAAAAACAACTTCATATAAATATATATATTTATAAAAAAAATAACGTGTAAAGAATTTAAGATAAAAACATATGAAAATCTGAAAATAAATAATTCATACAAAAGAAAGTTTAAGAATAAACATTCTATAAACTTAAAATAATAAGCTATTCAAAAATAATATATAAAAAAGGGTTTAAAATAAATAAATAAAAAGAAAATGTAAAGTGATTAACATATATATATAATAATTCAAAATGACTTATGTAAAAAAAGGGTTTAAAATAAATGACATGTAAGGTAATTTAAGATAAATAATAAAAATAAGTTTAAAATGAATATTATGTAGTGAGAAATTTAAAATAAGTAATACACAAAACATCTTAAAAATAAATGGTATATAAAAAATAGATAATACATAAAAAAAATTGAAATTGATAATATATGAAAAAAAATTAAAGTAAATAATAAAACAATTTAAAATGAATAATACATAAAACAAGTTTAAAATAAATAATGTATAAAGCATTTTAAAATCTATAATGCACAAAGTAAATTAAAAAATGACATATATGAATAATTTTTAAAATAAATAATATATAAGTTAATTTAAAAATAATAAATAAGAAGTTTAAAATATATAATGCGTAAAAGAATTAAAAACAGACAATATAATTATATTTTATAATAGTAACAATTCAAGGGTAATATAAAGAGAGTTATTTGAAATACATAATATATAATAACTTAAAAATATAAAATAATTTGAAATAAATATATAACAAAATGATTTTTAAAAGAAATATAAATACATAAAAAACTTGAAATAAACTATATGTATATATAGATATATATATATAATATAAAGAATATAAAATAAATAATTCATATAAAATAGATTAAGATAACATATGCACATAAAGCAAGTTAGAATAAATAATAAGAATTTGAACAAATAATACATTAAAATAAGTTAGAATAGATGTAAAATAAATAACATAAAAAAAATATGTTTGAAATAGCATATAAATAAAACTTTTTTTTTAAAAAGTTAATAAATGAATTAAATAGATTTAGGACCTGACTAAAAAATAAGTTGAAATTTGGGGTATAAAACTATAAATACTGGAAAGCTAATCAGGGATTAAAATGAAACGCGCGGAAACTAGTGAGGGCTAGATGAAAAATATCCCCGTAATGCTCTGCTGGCGTTTACCCTTACAGTACAAAGGACCAGATCGAAAACCAAACGAAATCTGAGGGTTAGATTTTTAAAAAAAAGAAAACAGAAAATGGGGGCTTGATTGCGTGGAGTTGCGAGAGAGGAGGACTAAATGCATAAATTTCCCTTTTAGGGAAAGTGCACAGACCCCACCCCCCAAACGACGTCATTTCAAGGGTGAAGTAAAACCAAATTTCCTTCATTTTTTGATCTGCCGTTCTCTTTTGTTTTCTAAGAAAAAAACAAAACACCCTCTCCCCCTTTGTTACTCAACTCTCTGCTAGGGTTATAAACCCTAGCCTTTGCGCCGTCAACCCCGTCGATCGAGAGGAAGAAAGTCTCTCCTCTCCTCCTTTTGGGTCTGATTTCAGCAACGGAGAGAGTCTCCGGCGACACAATCTCTTAGATTCCGGGTAAGCCCTCTTCTTCTCTTGTTATTTTTGTTTAGAAGAGATTTAAAAATAAAAGAAAAAAGTATATAAAAAATATAAAAAGAAAAGAACACGAAAATAGAAATCGAAATTAACCTTTTTTTTGCTTCTATTTTTTTGCTTTTTGATTCATTCATGTTCGTAAAAAAAAATGAACGAAAATGGCTTTTTATAGCCAGATACATGCTTGTTCATATTTCTATTCTGTCTATTTCTTCGTTGTTATTTTCTCTTTTGTTTGCTACCATTTTTGTCCTCTTGTTCGTTGTTTTCTTTTGTTTGCTTGTTGGCTTTGTTTTGCAGGTGACGTGAGCGGCCAAGGCGCGTGCGAGCAGGCGTGGTGGCGTAAGGGGACGTGCCGTGCGAGGTGGCCAATGGTGAGGAGCGGCGGCTGCAGGCTTGGAAGGGCTAGGGTTTGTGGCTGAAAAATTTTGAGATAGTGGGCTAGGGTTTCTAGACTTTTAGGCTTATTGGGCTCGTTAGGTTTGGGTAGTTTAGGGTTTGTAAATTGGGTTTTGGGTCTGATGTTTGTTGTAAATGGATTTAAAGTTTGGACTCTTTTATTTGATTATTTGGATTTTATTTTTTTAGGCCAAAATTGGCTATTACACTATATTATTTATATATTTTTTTATTTTTCATATTATCTTACATATATATTTTTTAATAACTATATTATGTATATACTATTACTATATATCTATTTATGTAGCATTATTAATGGTTGTTTTTACTATTATTATTATTCTTAGTATATATACTATATATATATATATATATTTAATACTATATTATTTTTAATACCGTATTATGTACATGTTATTATTATATCTATTTTTACCCCTATTATATTTATTATTAATATTAGTATATATTTTATTAGACGTGTATATATATATACTTTTATATATAGTATTATTTTTATATATCATTATATTTATTATTATACTTATTATTTTCAATATTGTTACTTATTATTTTATTTTAATATTATTATGTATTATTTGTTATACATATATCTTTTTGTACATATTGTTATTTTTTTATTACACGTATATTATTTTATTATGGTATTAATACATTTTTATTTTTCTTTTATTGTAAGTATTATTTATTATTACTCTAATATCCTAATATTATATTATAATACTTTTTATTAATCATCTCATTATTTTGCATCGTTTATTTACTTATGAATTTTAGTTACAATAACATCGTCAGTTTTTTATCATTGTTTTAGAAATATTTTAATAAATAAGGCAATGTACCGATTTTAACATTAAGTCTGTGATTCCATCGCTATGTTGGGTGAATCACGTTGGCCCATGTTAAAAACGGGACATCCTTCAAAAAACCAAAAACTTGAAATTTCTCGTGTTTTAGTCGGATCATGATTAAATGTTACATTGAACTCGTATTTTTGAAAATTAAGACAGCACATGTTTAACGAGATACCAATTTTGGGCGTCACGGGGGTGCTAATACCTTCCCCGCGTGTAACCGACTCCCGAACCCTACTTTTTCTCTGGATTTTAACGTAGACCTAAACTCGATCTCCTTTTGTATTCAAAAATAAATTCTCCTAAAAAGGAGGATTTATTAAGTGTCCGATCACACCTTAGAAAAGATCGGTGGCGACTCCCTTTTCTCTTTAAAACTGAAATTCCTTTTTCAAATTTTCAATAAATCGCCTCAATTAGCGACTGAAAGCAAATTTTTCGTCGCTACACTCAGTACATACATTATACATACAGTTCACACATTTAAGAGTCTAAGTAGTGCTTACTAACCCTACAATAGGTTCACAGTCGACCTGGGTGACTCGAGCAACCTTAGAACACATTTCAGTTAAATGGGCTCACACGCTCATGTGGCCTACCCGTGTGGCCCATACGTCCCAATTTGGCCTTGGCCGTGTGGATCACACGACATGACCCAAAATCCCACACCCCCGTGTAGACTACCCATGTGGACCCACACGCCCGTGTGGCCTACACGACCCAAATTAGTCTAGCCCGTGTATCTCACACGGCCTACCTGGCCGTCACACGACCCTGTCTACGTGCATGCCCTGGCCTCGTCGATCACACACCCGTGTGGCATCGACTGTGGGGTTTTCAACTTTCGTCGGAGCCCCGTTTTTTGCATTTTTGGGTACACACCTGGAACGATTTCGATGCTACTACAACTATGAGCACTCTAGGACCTAAAAACATCCAAAAAGCCTCCAAATTATCTGCTTAAAATGATAACTACACCGATCCCAAATGAGTTATTTAGTAGATTGAGCAACCAAACCTTACCTTCAATCGAACAACGGTGCTTACGGAAGATTAGAGCGTTGATTGAACTCCTCTAGCCCCTAGATATTCCCCTAATACAAAACGAACTCCATCAATCCAGGATTCATTAGCCAAAACACAAACCGTGCTCACCATACTTACCGATAATACACCAAAACACCGAAATAATGAAGTAGGACAAATTGATAGGATGTAGGAAGAATAAACAAAATTGGTGACAAGATGAAAGGATAGGGAAAATGATAGAGAATTGGAAAAGAAAAGTTCACGTTAGAGTTTTGGGGTAAAAGAAAATAGAACCCTCCTACGCTTATGCAGGGATTCAAACATAGGACCTCCACACAACATAGAGACTCCCTTACCACACACACGCTCAAAACACTTAATCACTGGAGCAAATACACAATTGTGTCAAATTTTCACAAAAGCCGAAATAAGAATTTTGGAGAGTTACATATAAATTCTCTTTTGTAATTAAATAAATTTCATTTATATTTAAAATATTATCATATAATTATATTATTTATTATGTTTGTTTATTATAAATTAGGGTTTTAACCAAAATTAATTGAGAAAGTTGGGTATTTAAAAATTGGAGACAAATTTTTACGTATCTAATAAGCAAATAACGTGGTGTAGTGCTTTAATTTGTTGAAAATCTCAAGTCAAGAATTTCTGTCGCGGCATTCTATTACATCCATGCATTAATTGTACAATGGAATAGACATATTTACTCCTTTATTACCAAGAAAATAAATAACCAATACTAATATCATATCCAAAAGATTTTAATTGCTAAAAAATTCGATGTGTTTTAAATCAAGTATAAAATTTTACAGATAGAAAGAACATAATATTAGAACAATTTTTCCTCCCGTTTAGAGGTCCAAACCTCATCTAACTACGGATATAATCTAAGCTCATTTTAGCATCTAGATATATACCAGAGGTTTTGGCATTTAATTAAAAGGAAAAAATAATTGTGGAAATATATCAACCATAAGTGACACGAGTTTCAAATTCAAGTGACACGTGGGGCATAACTAACGTATAACTAAGGGAACATTTCTCATTTCAAAAGGCACGCACACAGATATATATATGTGTGTGTGTGTGTGTTTGTAAATCAAGTGAAGTAATTTGGGCGTTGAGTTGAGAAAATGGGATCACTATGGATAAGGGTGATAGTAGTTATAATGATAAGTGTGTTGGTTTTAGAAGAAGCAAAGTGTAGTAATGGGTGTTGGGATGAAGAACGTACAGCACTCTTGCATCTTAAATCTTTCTTCAATTTGAAAATGATGGAAGAGGGTCCAGATTGCTGCGAATGGAAATGGGGATGGGTTGAATGCAATGTCACCACCAGACGAGTCACTGGAATCTACCTAAACGTCGCAAAGTATTACTTCAATAATAAACTGAATACTTCTTATCTCTTTAATGCATCTATCTTTCTTCCCTTTGAAGATTTGAGGACTCTTGATCTCAGTTATATTGGATTAGCTGGTTCTGTTGAGAATCAAGGTAATTCATTTTCTCTGTAATTAAATTTATATATATAGTGAATTTCATATAATTAAAAAATGGTGTTCTCATGCAGGTATTGAAAAGCTATCCAAGTTGAGACATCTGCAGAATCTAAGTTTAGCAGGAAATGATCTTTTTACGGGTTGGAACCTTACTGATGGTAAAGTTATATAATGTGATGTATGTCTATATTAGATAACATCCTGAATTCATCTTCATATAATTGTTTTGACTCCTTTTACCAGAAATCAAGTTGCTTTCAAGGATGAATAGTTTGGAAATTCTTGATCTAAGTAGAACCAACATGACCAACAATTACTTGTCCTATTTGGGTGGCTTTTCATCTTTAAGAAGTTTAATTCTCCAGGGAAATTATTTACAAGGAACAGTTGAAATTGAAGGTAAGGTTGCTTGTATAGCTTCCTTCAATTTTAATTTGTGTTGGAATATAATACTGAAATGGGTTTGAACAGACTTTTATAATCTGAAGAAGTTGGATTTAAGTCAAAATGGAATCGAGACCCTCCAGTCCTCTTACGGTAAATATTTGCAGAGACTATTTAATTACGTTTTTTTTTTTTTTTTTTTAAGATGTTCTCATGCATTCAACGTGATTAAAATCTTATATGCAGGCAGTGGAAGGTTGATGAATTTAGAAGAAATTGATTTGAGTTATAATCTCTTGGATAATAATATATTGGCGGAACTTGGTGGATGCTTAAATTTGAAGTCTTTAAATTTAAGGGGGAACCGAATAATTGGATCAATAGATGTTAAAGGTAGAACTAATTAATTGAATTTAAAAACGAAAAATAGACGTGGGAGCAATTAATTTTATTTTCTTAATCTCTCAGAGCTTTGTGGTTGGAGCAATTTGGAGAGTCTAGACCTGAGCCAAAATTGGGTGAACCAATTTGTGACTTCTAAAGGTTGGGATTGATTATTAATGTAAATTTCATTCATTACCAACTACATGATTTCATTAAATAGCTACAGTCATTTCCACTTGCAGAAAAGAGATGTTTGAAGAAGTTAAATTTCCTTTATTTAGAGGCTCTTTCAACCAACGGAAACACCACACTTGTATCACTCCTTGAGGCGTTTCCATCTGTTAAGACTTTGTTTTTAAGGGGGAATTATTTCTTAAACAAAACAGAGGTTAATCAACGTAAGTTTTATACATGCTTGTTACTCATGATTTTAGCATATATATATATATATATATGCTAAAACTATTTTTTTTTTTTAAACTTCATACAGAGTTGCATGTGTTCAGAAATGTGGAGAACTTAATCATGGATTATAGTCCTCTGCCCTTCAACTTCTTGGAAAGCATTGGCATCTTGACTTCTCTCAAAACCTTGTCTTTGTACGGTTGTGGTTTGACCGGCACTTTACCCACTCAAGGTAATCATGCAATTACAATTCCCTACATCAATTCTTTCGAATTAATATTCCAAATTATCATAACTTTGAATCTACTACAATCTTTATTCTTTTAGGTTGGTGCTACCTAAAGCGTCTTGAAGAACTTAGTTTGAGAGGAAATGCTCTAGGAGGTGAACTTACTTCATGTCTGGGTAACTTGACGTCTCTTCGGTACTTGGACATAGCCGGTAATTACTTCACTGGAAATGTTGCCGACACTCCCCTCACAAATCTCTCAATGCTTCAGTTTCTCTCCCTTTCAGTTAATCAATTTCATGTTCCACTGTCATTCAAGTCCTTTGCAAACCACTCGAGCCTTAAAGTCCTCTTAGCCAGAGGAAACAAGTATGTTGCAGAACCAGCAACTTCCCGAACTTGGTTTCCAAAATTTCAACTTAAGGTCTTTGATATGTCAAACTGCGAAATAGATGAAGATGGGAAACTACAACTTCCTAACTTCCTCTATTACCAACATGACTTGAGATACATAGATCTTTCTCATTGTAGTTATGGTGGAATAGGGTTCCCACATTGGTTGGTAGAGAACAATACCAGATTAGAAGATCTGCTCTTGATTGATACTTCAATCGTCGGTCCACTTTTCTTACCATCCCACCCTAATCCTAACTTGAAGACATTTGTTCTATCCAATAATCACCTGCAACACGAAATTCCCAGGAACTTTTGCTCTATTTTCCCAAATTTAGAGACCTTATGGCTAAGAGGAAATGCCCTCAAAAGTACTATTCCTGTTTGTTTGGGAGGGATGCGGCAGTTGATATATTTAGACATGGCTTCTAATAGTCTTTTTGGAGGAATACCGAAAGAGTTGGCAATGAGTAGGTCATTGGTGTTTCTTGATCTTTCACTTAACACATTGAGTGGCAAAATATTTCCTCCAGTTTATTATTTCTTTAATTCATTGGCAGTGGTATTATTGAGAGGAAACAAGTTTGAGGGAGAGATTCCTGATTTTTCAACCATTAGCTCTACAAATCTCCAAGTGTTGGATGTAGGTTTTAACCATTTGTCAGGAAAGCTTCCAAAATGGTTATGGAAAAACACAAATTTAGGGAGATTGGATCTGTCCAGAAACCATTTCGAGGGGTCCATTCCTATGGAATTCTGCAATTTGGTTGATCTTCTATTCTTGGACCTTTCTGAAAATCATCTATCTGGTACAATTCCATCTTGCTCCAATCTACAGAAGATAAGGTATGTGCATTTGAGAAAAAATAAGCTAAGTGGACCACTGTCACCTGCCTTTAATGGAAGTTCTTTGGTAACATTAGACCTGAGTGAAAACAGCTTAACTGGAGAAGTTCCTGATTGGGTTGGCATGTTATCGAATTTGAGCATTCTTCTTCTAAAAGCAAATCAGTTCGATGGAGAATTACCTGTCCACTTTTGCAGACTGTATGCTCTAAGCATCTTGGACGTCTCTCGGAATAAACTTTCTGGTCGTATACCGTCATGTTTGAGTAATTTAACTCTTATTCCATGGACTGAAAGGGATATGAGCCATCCGTTCTATAATATGATTATGTATTCTGCTTTTCGCAATGTATTCGCCGGTAGTAGACTAACAATATATGATCTGATCAGCAATAAAGTCTATTACAATGAACTTCCAAGTTCACAATTTTATTTTATCAAGTATGGAGCAGAATATATAGAGTTTCCAACAAAGTACCGAGTATACACTTATCAGGGTAAAATTCTTGACTTGTTGTCTGCAATTGATCTCTCTTGCAACCAACTCACAGGGACAATCCCACCTGGATTGGGGAACTTGAGTGAAATCCGAGGACTAAACTTGTCGCACAACAACTTAACTGGAGCCATCCCTTCAACTTTCTCAAAACTCAAGCAGATTGAGAGTTTGGACCTTTCTTTCAACAACTTAAGTGGTAGGATCCCCACTGAACTGACTGAGATGACTGCTTTGGCGGTATTTTCCGTCGCACACAACAACTTGTCAGGGCCTCTCCCCGATAGGAAAAATCAATTTGGGACATTCGAGGAGAACAGTTACAAGGGAAACCCTCTTCTTTGCGGACCTCCATTGAACAAGAGTTGTGGTGAAGGTACTCCAAGTTCTTCATCTAGCGAAGAAGAACATGGTCCTGTAGACATGGGTTATTTCTATATCAGCTTTGCAGTTTCCTATGGAATTATATTCTTGGCAACTGTCGCTGTACTCTACATAAACCCATACTGGAGACGAGCATGGTTTAAGTTTATTGAAGACCGCAGCACCGCATGTTATTTCTTCATCGTGGATAGTCTTGGTCGTTTGCCCTGCTTCAGAAGAAACATGTAGCTCTATATCTTCCATGCGTGGTTCCAGACATTTGCTTCAAACACTGTATAAGATGGAAGTGTAGACTATATTTTGACTTCTGTATACTTATGCTTGGTAAAATAATTGTATCTGATTTCTGTTACAAGATGCAGTATAATTTAGATTGTCACATTTAAAGCTGCCATCTTAGACATTTGTTTTTTCGTTGTAAGAATATTTTTAACATTGTCACGTTTAACATTATTGTAAGAATATTTTGTGTTATACTTCATTTATTAATTTACATCATATATCTTTCGTTGAATTTGAAGTATCATTTAGATTTAATGTTTTTGGTTGTATTTTTTATGCTACATTTGCTGTTTTTGGTTGGATTTCATGCTATATTTGTTATTTTTGGTTGGATTTAATACAGGAGGGGTTGGATATTGGTGAAAAATGTACATTGCAAATCTGCCAAAATTAGCGGCGTTTGTAACAAAAGTGCCACTAATAGCCATGACTTTTAATGGCACTTCCCCAAAAACGCCGCTAAAAGCCATGAATTTTAGCGACGCTTCCCCAACAAAAGCCACTAAAAGCCTTCCACAACAAATGCCGCTAAAAGTCATGACTTTTAGCGGCGCCTCCCCCACAAACGCCGCTAAAATTCATGGCTTTTAGCAGTGCTTCCCTCACAAACGCTGCTAAAAGTCATGATCTTTTATGGCTTTTTTTTCAAATAAACGCTGCAAATTTTTGCGGCGTTTCCTATAGTGGCATTTTTTGCGGTGTTATATTCCTATAGCTAAAGGCAAAAAAAACGCCGCTAAAACTCTATTTTCCTATAGTGATATAAGTTTGCAGCGAAAATCTTTAGCACGTTAAATTTTGAAAACACAATTTATTGTTTGAAAATTCAATGTTTTGCAAGAAAAACGAGTGTAGTCAGTAAAAAACGTTTAAACAATTTCAAGCAGAAAAACGAAAATAAAATCCAAAATCAAAACAGTCCTAAAATGTCCAAATAGTCTAAAAATAACAAAATGTCATAATCCAAAATTTAAATTATTCAGAAAAATTCTAAAAGATCTTAATCGAGCTCCTGTCACACCGACCCGTCCTAAGTTTGAGGGTTACCTGAGGTGACAAACAAACAAAGAGTGAGTTTTGAAACTCAGTGTGTAACATATCATATTATTAGCAGAAGAAAATCAGATATATATCAGAAACAAAACATAACAGATGCATATTACATTCCTACCCCCATCTGCTATACACCATTTCCGACTATCCCAATACACCATATAGGGTATTATATGCCCATCCAACCCTACACACTGCTAAGTGTCAGTATGATACTTTTCATAATATTTTCAGCTTAACTGCCAATTTATTAAATGACTTATCGCTGTTTACAGAAATATAAGTGGATGTGCCACCAAATACGATAGGTTATTATATTGTCCACACTTCCTCCATATCACAAATTCCACCCCAAATGTACATACAAAATTTATCAAATATCAAAATATACATGTCATTCATGCTTTCATATCAGATATAGATTATACTCAATAAAATATAAGCAAAACGGATTTAACATACATACGGATCATACTGAGCTTACCACATATTGTTCATGCATACACATCAAATTATGCTAATAGAAC
Source organism: Gossypium longicalyx (assembly GCA_025698465.1). Lineage (NCBI taxonomy): Eukaryota > Viridiplantae > Streptophyta > Magnoliopsida > Malvales > Malvaceae > Gossypium > Gossypium longicalyx. The sequence continues at coordinate 66,268,374 of CM047004.1, read as the reverse complement.
ATCAAAGCCACGTTTTATAGATTAATTTTGAGCTAATACGGTCTCACACATGTTTGTGTGACCCACATACCCGTGTGACTTAACAGTTTCGCACATAGCATGTCACACAACTCACATCCTACCCCACGGCCTAATTAAAAGCATTTAATTAAAGAAATTTTTGTAATCTTAATTATTTATTAACAAAAAAATAACAATTTACCCAACTTTTTTTTCTAGTGGCTTGTATGTTAACCCCTGAGAATTATGTAATGGGTTGAAATTATCGAGACAATTCTATTTCTAAAATTATGGAGACAAACCTATTTATAGCGTGCGTCAGTGGGCAATGATTTGTTTCTCTCAATATGTTTTGAGTTAATTATAAATTTACTAAAAAATAAAAATAATTTTTCTCTTTTTTTTATATTTTATTTTATAAAGAAGAATGATTTAAAAAACAACTATATGATCAAGACAAACATTTTTTTATAAAAAAAAAAAATATGCCAATTGAAAATATGGCAACTCTCCACTTTTATATATTATAGGTTTAAATAAAAAAATTAATTTCAATAATATTCGAAAGAGTGATTAAATTGAGAAACTGTCCAGATTTAAAGAATTTATGAAGAAATACGCCAAAAAAATGTGTAAATATGTGTCAAATAGTTTAATGCAAATGTCAAAAAAAAAAATGTAGAATGTAAACATGATTGTTTATTTCAATTTTTATCCAAAATCTTGTAATATATTATATGTATGATATATGATATTAATATCAAATATTATATTAGTATGTAAAATTTTATTTAATTTAAATTAATACGAATTAAAGTAAATTTAAGGGTGCAAATGAATAGAGCATTAGATGAATTATTCGTGAACGTTTGTTTATATTCGTTTACTAAGCTAAATAAATGAGTATTAATAAAATTTTTATGTTCGTTTAATAAACGAAAGAACACAAACAGAGATGTGTTCAGTTAGCTTATATTCATGAATAAACTCATTTATTGGCTCGTTTATTTATTAATGATATTTTCTTATAAAAATATTAAAATAATATCTATTGTATTTATTTATTGTTTGTTTGTTTATTATTCATTAACATTATTCATGAACATGTTCAATTATATGTTCATGAAAATGTTCGATTAAGTTAAATGAACATGTTTTTGAACATTAAACAAACTAACATGAATACATATAAATTTAAATAAACAAACATGAACAAAAAATTTAAAAATCTTAACAAACACAAACTGAACACAAACAAACTTAAAAATAAACAAACATGAAAATAAGTTTGTTCGTTCAAATTCGTTTCGTTTACATTCCTAAATGAATTAATTGAAAATGATTAAATATTAATATACATGTTAAATATGAATTTATTCTAATATGATCACAAATGTTATTTTAAAAAAAAAAAATCTAGTCTCTAAATTTTATCTTTTACTGAATAAGTCAAAACATGTTTTGAAGCCTTTATATATTTTTAAACACTTGGAATTTAATCATTTTATTTTTTAGATTTACAAATAAGTTCAACTGTTAATATCTTTAAAATTGTTAGAATTAAGTGACCCAAATTCTTATAGAATATGATGGAAAATAAAATAAAAGTAAAATCCATATAGAACTAGATTTCTTTTATTTTATTTTAGAATAAGGTTTTTTAAACCTTATTAAACTTTATCTATTTTATATTGATTAGGATAGGGTGTTTCAATCCTACTAGAATATGGCTTTACAAGCCTATAAATAGACATAGTCTATTCCTCTTGTATTGATACAAATTTTTCGACATAGTGAATTTTCTTCTCCTCTGCCCGTGATTTTTTTCCCGAAAGGGTTTCCACGTAAAATTTGTGTGTTCTTTATTTTATTTATTTTATTCTATTTTTTTTCACAAATTGGTATCAGAGCTTCCGGGTTATTCATCTCGATCACGGTAATGGCGTCTTTGAAATATGAAATTCATTGTTGGATCGCAACACTAGATTTGCGTTGTGGCAAATTAAGATGCAAGCGCTTCTTGCAGATGGATCTCGGAGGATGCCCCGCTAGGGATAGATAAGATGCCTTCGACATTAACAGATGAAGAGAAAAAGCGTAAGGATCGAAAGGCATTAACACAATTACATCCGCATTTGTCCAACGAAATTTTGCAAGATGTGATGAAAGAGAAAACTGCATTTGCATTATGGAAGAGGCTAGAACAAATATGTATGTCGAAAACTCTAACAAGCAAGTTGCATATGAAGCGGCGTCTTTATGCTCATCGTTTGGAGGAAGGCGCGTCAGTACCTAACACTTAACGATGTTTAAAAAAAATCTCTCAAACTTGGAAGCCATGGAGGTTCAATGATGATAAGGAAGATCTAGGGTTGATTCTACTTTGTTCGTTGCCCCTGCCTTATTCAACCTTTAGAGACACGATTTTATATAGCCGTGAGTCTCTAACAGTTGATGAGGTTTATGATTCTTTAACCTCGTATGATAAGATGAAGCATCTTGTGGTTAAACCCGACTCTCAGGGAGAGGGTCTCATTATTCGTGGGAGACAAGATCGGAATGCTGATGATGATCGTGGTAGGACACAGGAATGGAATCCTCGTGGTAAATCTAAGGGTAGATCAAGTCTTCAAACAGAGGTAAAACTTGTAACTTCGCAAGAAGAAAGGGCACATTAAATCTGAGTGCTATAAGCTACAAAATAAGATTAAAAGGAGGCTGCGAATCAAAAGGAAAACAACCGAGAAAATTCCGGTGAAGTGATGTTGTAGAAGACTACGGCGATGGTGAACTTCTAGTCGCTCACAATGATTCTAAAGTAAGCGAGGAGTGGATACTTGATTCAGCTGCACATTCCATATGAGTCCCAATCGGGATTGGTTTACAACTTACGAAAACGATTATCCAAGGTGTTGTTTTGATGGGAAATAATACTTACGTGTAAAATCGCAGTGTTGGAACAATTAAAGTTAAGATGTTTGATGGAGTTGTCGAAACACTTAGTGACGTGCGGCATGTTCCGAATTGAAAAGAAATTTAATTTCGTTGAGTACTCTTGATTCAAAAGTGCAGATATACAAACTGAAAGTGGGGTTTTAAAGATTTCCAAAGGGTCCTTTGTTGTGATGAAAGGACAGAGAAAGATTGCCAAGTTATATGTTTTGCGGGGTTCTATCATTCTCGGTGATGCAACTATCGCTTCCTCGTCCTTGTCGATGATGATATTATTACTAAACTTTGGCATATGCGCCTAGGGCATATGAGTGAGAATGGCATGGCGAAATTGAGCAAAAGAGGACTTCTTAATGGGCAAGGAATTTGCAAACCGAATTTACATGAGCACTTTGTGTTTTTGGAAAACAAAAGAGAGTTCGATTCACTAGAGGAATCCATAACACGAAGGAAACATTGGAGTATATACATTCGACTGTGGGGCCATCTAGAGTGCCTTCCAGGAGGTGGAGCTAATTATATGCTAACCTTTATTGATGATTTTTCCGAGAAAAGTTTGGGCGTTCTTCCCGAAGCGAGAAAAGTGATGTGTTTTCCGCATTTAAGTCTTGGAAAATTATGATTGAAAAAGCAGACGGAAAAATGTATAAAATACCTCCGCATAGACAATGGCTTAGAGTTCTGCTCGATGAGTTTAATAGATTGTGCAAGTCGGAAGGAATCATAAGACACCGACGATTCGTCATACTCCACAACAAAACGGCGTTGCGAACGAATGAACGAACGATCATGGAGAAGGTTCGATGTATGTTGTCAAATGCCAACTTACCGAAGTCATTTTGGGCAGAAGCAGCGTCTACTGCATGTTTTTTGATCAACCGATCTCCATCCGTTGCCATTGAGAAAAAGACTCCACAAGAGGTATGGTCCGTAATCCTGCTAATTATTCGATTTAAAGATCTTTGGGTGTCCTGCATATGCTCATGTTGATAATGGAAAATTGGAACCGAGATCCATTAAATGTGTTTTTCTTGGTTATAAAGCTGGTGTAAAAGGGTATAAGTTATGGTGTCCTGAAAATAGAAAAGTTGTGATTAGTAGAGATGTTGTTTTTGATGAAACCGCTATGCTACCTAACTTATCTCTTAAAGACTCTTCCAATAAAGAAAATCAAAAACAAGTAGAGCATCGAGTTAATACAGAGTCAACTCCTCAAGCCAGTACAAAAATTGAGAATAGAGTTGCTTCTTCACCACAATACTCTATCGCCAAAAACAGAACTAGAAGAGAAATTAAACCTCCAAAGAAATATCTTTGAGGTGATCTAGTTGCTTATGCTTTGAATGTGGCTGAAGATATAGATGCGAATCAAGAGCCATCTAATTATTCTCGAGGCGATTACTGTGAAGGCTCGAGAAAAGTGGATGTTTGCTATGCAAGAAGAGATGGAATCACTCCACAAAAACAGAACATGGGACCTTGTGAAACTTCCTAAAGGTAAAAAGGTCATTCGTTGTAAATGGGTATTTAAAAAGAAAGAAGGGACTCAGGAGTTGAAGAACCCGGATATAAAGCAAGGCTTGTTGCAAAGGGTTTCAAATCAAATTCCAGGAGTGGACTTCACGAATGTGTTCTCCCAGGTTGTTAAGCATAGTTCGATTCGAGCTTTGCTTGGTATTGTGGCCATGCATGATTTGGAGCTTGAGCGCTTAGATGTAAAAAGCGCATTTTTGCATGGAGAGCTTGATGAGGATATTTACATGCAACAACCTGTAGGTTTCTGATTTGAAAAAAGAGAACTATGTTTGCTTGTTGAAAAAGTCCCTTTACGGTTTGAAACAATCACCAAGACAAAGGGTACAAGAGGTTTGATTCTTTATGACTTCTTATGATTTCAAAAGAAGTAGTTTTGACAGCTGTGTTTACTTTAAGAAAAATAGTGATGGTTCTTTTGTTTATCTACTTCTTTATGTTGATGACATGTTGATAGCAAAGAAAAGATAAAGAAGAGATAAGAAAGGTCAAAGCCCAACTAAGTAAAGAATTTGAGATGAAAGATTTAGGACCAAAGAAGAAGATACTTGGTATGGAGATTCTCGGAGATAGAAAATCAAGTAAATTGTACCTAAGTCGGAAGGGTACATTGAGAAAGTTCTTTGCGGGTTCAATATGCAGAGTGCTAAGCTCATTAGTACTCCTTTAGCAGCCATTTCGGACTTTCATCGATTTTGTCTCCACAATCGATGATGAGATTGAGTACATGTCGCATGTTCCATACTCTAGTGCGATGGGATCTCTCGATGTATGCTATGGTTTGTTCACGTCCAGATTTATCATATGCAATCGGTGTAGTTAGCGGATACATGGCAAATCCGGTAAAGAACATTGGAAAGCGATTCGGTGGATTTTAAGATACTTACGAGGCACTCACCGATGTTTGCTTACAGCTTGGAAGAACTAAAGATGGAGTCATAGGGTATGTTGATGCTGATTTTGCTGAGAGACCTTGATAGAAGAAGATCTCTCACAAGTTACGTCTTTACAATCGGAGGTTGTGCAATTAGTTGGAAAGCCATTTTGCAAACTACAGATCGCTTTGTCTACCATCAAGCCGAGTACATGGCGACATCGAGGCTTGCAAAAAGCTATTTGGTTGAAGGGACTATTTAGTGAACTCAATGAAGGCCTTCAAATCAGCACAGTATTTTGTGACAGTCAGAGTGCTATATTTCTTACAAAAGATCAAATGTTTCATGAGAGAACAAAACACATTGATGTTCGGTATCATTTTGTTCATGATATTATTGCTCGTGGTGATATTGTTGTGAGAAAAATTAGTACTCATGAAAATCCTGCAGATATGATGACTAAGTCACTTCCTAAAACCAAGTTTGAGCATTGCTTAGACTTGGTTGGTGTTCATTGTTGAGTTAAACCCTTAAGGGGTTTTATGGAAGAGGTGGAGAACTTGTTTATTGAAAGTTCGCAATGAAGAACTTGTTCATTGAGAATTTGTGTCAAGGTGGAGATTGTTAGAATTAAGTGACCCAAATTCTTATAGAATATGATGGAAAATAAAATAAAAGTAAAATCCATATAGAACTAGATTTCTTTTATTTTATTTTAGAATAAGGTTTTTTAAACCTTATTAAACTTCATCTATTTTATATTGATTAGGATAGGGTGTTTCAATCCTACTAGAATATGGCTTTACAAGCCTATAAATAGACATAGTCTATTCCTCTTGTATTGATACAAATTTTTCAACATAGTGAATTTTCTTCTCCTCTGCCCGTGGTTTTTTTCCCGAAAGGGTTTCCACGTAAAATTTGTGTGTTCTTTATTTTATTTATTTTATTCTATTTTTTTTCACAAAAATTCTTCTAATAATTCAAGTTCATTACAACATCATTTTTATTATATATCTAATATATAAGTTTTTTTTAATTTAAAAATATCACGCTATCGAATTTAACAGAAGAATTTTAATTGTATTAATAATTGAACCAAAATTTTGAAATCTGAAAAATAAAATGACCGAGTTCTTAAAAATAAAAGGAAATAGATTAAATTACAAATATATTGTCGAAATCTCCTTTTTTTTAAAAAAACGAGCGTTTTGAAAATGCCACCAACCTTTTTTAGGTACGATTGGATCACCTCATAAAACATTTTGGTCTACGAAAACATGAGAAAATAGTTTCGGGAGTCGATTACGTGTGAGGAAGGATTAGCACCCTCGCAATGCCCAAAATTGGTACCAAACTTAATAGTTTTCTGTATTGATATCAAAAGTTTGAAGGAATTTAGCAATAAGATCCCTTTTTAAAATTATAGTAATTTGCTGAAAATCGAGGTTCTTTCGCTCCTAAAAAGTACAAACATCACATCCAGCATGATTGGACACAATATTCTTAAACTTTCGTAACTGAAATCATCTCGTTGTGGCGACGTAAAAATTTTGCTCGGTCGCTAATTGTGGCGATTTATTGAAAACTTGAAAATTGAGGTTTGATTTTTGAAATACCAAAAAAGGGAGTCGCCACCGATCTTTTTTCTAGGTGTGACCGGACACCTAAGAATTCTATTTTTAAAACAAAAGGAGGCCGAGTTAGGTCTATGTTAAAATCCAGAGAAAATTAGGGTTCGGGAGTCGGTTACGCGCGAGGAAGGTATTAGCACCCTCGCGACGCCCAAAATTGGTATCTCATAAACACGTGTTGTCTTGATTTTCAAAAATACGAATTCAATATATATAATTTAATCGTGACCCAATTGAAAAGACGAGAAATCTTTAAAAAAAATTTTATTTTAAAAAGGTTGTTCCGTTTTTAACCCGAGCCGACAGATTTCATCCAACATAGCAATGAAATCTACGGCTTAATGTTAAATCAGTACATTGCCTTATTTATTAAAGTTAATTAGAAAACATGAACATGATTTACGAGGTAATGCAAAGCGATGTTGATAAAAATAAATAAATGAAAGAATGTATTGAAGCAAATAATGAATGTGATGATAATTTTAAAAACGGTAAAATGTATGCGATATTAAACGTAATAATAGTATCAAACATGAAATAAGAACAATGAATATATATAAACATATAATAATAACAAATGAAGTTACGTAAACATAATATCAAAAATACTAGTAGTGCTATACATATACATATTAAAGTATGTGTAACGATAGGAGTGAAAAATGTATACATAGTAATGCTAAAATACATACATAATATACACCTACATAATATATAAAAATGAACATATACAAGATACATTGTAAATACTAATAACATGAAAATTATATACGTTAACGATACTACACAAATATTTACATATAATTTAAAATGAATACCTAGTAATATTAGAATAAAATAATAAGTATAATAATAAATATAAGGATATGTGAAAATAATATTATTTATAAAAATATATATATTCGTATAATAAAATACATATACTAATATAAATATACTAGGAATAAAAAAATAAATAAAATAATAGTATATATATATGATGTGGTATTAAAAGAGATATATATATATATATATATGTAATATTATTCAAAAAGATATGAAAAATAAAAATATACAAATAATGTGGTATTAGAGGTATGTACATAGTATTAAAAATACGCTCATAACATAATATAAAAATACATACACCTAAAGAATATATATATATATATATACCAATATACATCATAATATTATAAAAGGGGAAGAAACAAATAATACGTAAAATTAAAACGAAGTTTTGGAAGAATTATTACTTATATACATATAAAAAAAACACATACATGAGATAACATGAGAAGTATACACATGAATTTGGTATACAATACTGACAATTAAATAAAATCATATACTTACCCGATATTAAAACGTATATGCATGCTACATTAAAGGATAATATATACATAAAAACATATATGAAATAATATAAAAACATACATAACTAATAATATATAAAGTAATACATATAATAACATAAAAATATATGAATAGTAAAGAAGTAAACAATAAATAACATTAAAAATATATATGATATATATGAATATATACATATATTAGAATAATAATATGAAAAAGAAAACCATTAGTTTGTTACATAAATGCATACATATAGACACATATATAAATATTAAGTGAAAATTAATAATATTAATAATAAATATATAATAATAATAATAACAAATACGTATATATATATATATATATATATATATATAAGAGTAAAAATGAGACATTTTAAAATAATCATACATATATATGTAACCAAAATATAATATAATAATAATAACAAAGTATTGATAATAGATATAAAAATAATATCAATACAATATAATGATAATAAGGATGATATAAATAATATTAAAAATATTATAAAATAACAAAAATAATATAAAAGAAAACAATTTAAATTAAAAAAGGACTAAATTCGAATTAAAAATGAAGTTTTGGGGCGAATTTAAAAAAAAACATAAAGGGGAAAGGACCTATTGGAACGCGCAATAAACATAAAGGGACCGAAACGGCAATTATACCCTCTCATTAAAACGCAGCACATTAGCGAGGACTAAATCAAAAAGCGTAAAAATAATGGGGTCAAATTGAAAACAAAAAAAAAACTTGATTGAAAAAGCTTGAAAAAGCGGAAGGGCTAAACGCGCAAATAGCCCTTCCGTTTTAAAAAACACGCGGATCCTTTCAGGGGCGGGTCGGGTCGATCCGACCCGCATCAAAACGGCGTCGTTTTACAGCCAAAGCTTAGGCACCAAAACGGTGCTGTTTCAAGGGGCTATAAATAGCCCAAAATTCTGAAAAAAAAATCATTTGAGGAGGGAAAGAAAAAAAAAGAAGAGAGAGGGAAGAGAGAAAAGAAAGAAGAGAGGGGGGAGGGGGAGCTCCGGCCAGGGGTCCGATCGCCGGACGGTCACCGGACCGTCGCCGGATCGTCGCCGGAACGTCGCCGGCGCCGGCCACCGCGTGAAAGGTAAATTTTTTATTTTATTTTATATTTTTTGTGTATTATTTTTTTTATACTTTAATGCACTTTAATATATAGATATAAAAAAACTTAAATCCGAATAAAAAAAAAGAAAAAGGATTCACCTTAGGTTTTTTTTTTTTTGCCTTTAATCCTTTGAACTTGATGTCTTTTTGTATGCTTGAATGCTATTTCTGTATTAAAACGGTGGTTGAATCAGAAACTGGATATTTTATTTCTTGGTTTCGCCTTTTTTCTTACTGCCGAATGGAACCAAAAAAGCCTCTTTTTTCTTACAGTTTTTGATTTTGGGTTTTTATAACCCTCTTACATCCATTTTTAAATTGCTTCTGTCTTGTCCTTGCAGGAGATGGGCAAACGGTGGAGGTGATGGGGCGCAGAGAGCAGGTGGGGTGCTGCAGAGTTGTCAGGGGCAAGTGGGGGCTAGGGTTTCTGTTTGGGTTAGCTTAGGTATAGGGCTTGGGCATTGGTTGTTGGGCTTCGGGTTTTGTATTGGGTTAAATGGGTTAGGGATTGGGTTAATTAAAATGTAATGGGTTTGGGTTTTAGTTTGAGGCCCAAAATTTGGCCTGTATACTCGTGATTTACAAAATTTATTTAAAAGGATACTTTGAAAATTTAGACAGACGGGAAATCGCAACCCAGCATGTTAGGGCACCACTTCCCAACCTAAATACCGAAAATATTGCCTCTCTTTTCAAAGTTCTCTTGGATTAAATGAGTTATAGATTTTTTTAAAAGCGATGATGTATTTAACACCTTACAAAAGATCAATACTAAATAAACCTAGCTACATGATTCAAGCTTTAACATTTCATGCAAATATAATATAGAAAATGACAAACAATGACATAAATCAATTAACATTTCATGCTTATATAATTGTAAATAACATAAATATACATACATTATCGTTCCATGCAAAATACAACATAAAGAATAAAATAAATTACATAATATATACAATAATATTTCATGTGAATAAAAAAAATAACAACATAAATTTCCATGCAAATATATAAAATAATAAATGAAATAAGAATAACAAGCATTTCATAAAATACAATTATCATATTAAAATAGGATTAAATAAACACAAAATGATACAAAAGTAAATTAGGAATATATAACAAAAGTCAGAAGAAAAGAAAAAGATAAGATTAAATAAAAATTTAACAATATATAAATAATAAAGGGTAATTCTTTAAAAAATATACTATAATGTAGTAGCTTAATATATATATTTATAAAAATAATAATATATTGAATAGGAACGAAAATTTATAATAAATTTTTAGAAGATTAAACACTAAATATTTAATAATGATATTATTTATTAATAACTTACAAATTTTAAATTACATAACTTATAAATAATAAAATAATACATAATTTATGATAGAATAAAAAATAATATATGGAATAATATATATAGTAAAATGTATAACATATAATATAATATATAATAATATAAATAACATAATAAATAAAAATAATATATATATACTATTTTACATATAACTAATGTTTATAAAAAATATATAGTATTTAAAATAAATTGAATTTATATGAAAAAGGGTTAAAATTGAATTTAATTAAAAAAATCTAGGGTTAATTAATAAAAAATTTTGGGCCTAATTGAAACATGCATTAAAATCAGAGGGACTCACTGGGCAATTAGCCCTAATCCCAAAAAACGACGTTGTTCCTCATAATAGGTTTTAATGGCCATTGGGACTAAATCGAAACAAATATTAAAGTTACGGCCTATTTTAAAAAAATAAAAAAAATGAAATTATAAATTTAAAAAACGAAGGGATTGATTGGGCAATTTGCCCTTTAAACGAAAACACGCGGATCCTATCCGGGTCACGAGTCAACACGCGGATCCTAGGCTTCGAAACGACGCCGTTTTGAAGCTTATCGTTTTAAGCAAAACGACGCCATTTTTATAAGGCTATAAAAGCCAAATGTTGACCTTAAAATCATTTTGAAACCTGATTTTAAAAAAAAAAACAAAGAAACCCTCTGAAAGAGGGTTGGGGGGTCCTCGGAGCTCTGTCGAGCCTCCGTCCAGAGGCTTACACGTGTCCACGCGCCACCGTCAACACCGCTACGTACGGCGGCCAGAAGCTGGAAAGCTTCCTTTTTAACGCAGATCTAACGGTACGTCCCTTTTTCCTTTTTATTTCATTTATGATATTCGTATGTATTTGTAAAGAGAAAAGGAAAAATAAAATAAAACTAATCACCTTTGTTTCTTCAGTTCACCGTGTGTCTTTTATTGCATATATCTGTATATAACTGTGTTCTTTTTATTGAATTTTGTGTGTATATCAAAAACGTGCTTACAAATTAGAAAAAAGGGGTTTTTATAACCCTCTGTTACATTTTTGGGGAAAGAATCCTTCGATTTCTTTCCAAGTTTACTTCTTTTGCTGCTGTGGTTCTTTCCTTCTTTTGCAGATATCAACGAGGATCTCACGGTGATGAGTGCTGGCGTTGATTTGTGCACCAATTACGGCGTGATACAAGGCCGGAGTCACGGCGCCAGTGGAGACGTTGATGGAAAGTCACTGGAACGACACGAGACGAAAAGGCACGTCGGTTGGAGTGCTTATGGCGCCTAGGGTTTCTGAAACCCTAGGTCTTCTGTCTTTAGTTTACGGTTTGGGCCTCTTGGGCCCCGTTCATTTTAGGTTAAGGGTGTAATGGGTAGTTTAGGCTAATTGGGTCTTGGGTCATTAAGCCTTTAGGCCCGTTTTTGTAAACTGGACAGACCTTAAATTTATTTTATTAATTATTTTCTATTGCTTTATTCTATCTCATGGGCCTTGGCAAATTTGGGCTATTACATATATAAAAAATATATAGAGCTAGAGCATATTTTAACTTAATGAATAACTCAAATAACTTAGTTCTAATGATGTTTATGTATCAATGTAAAGGCTAAATTAGTGATATAAGCAATTTTTAATTTAAAATTAGGGTTTTTAGTCGGTTTTAATTTTAACTAGGGATATAGGCCAATTTTGCTAGAAAGCACGTCCTGCTGTACACGCTTTCCAGTTCTCTCTCCTAGGGTTAGGGTTTTTTTATTAGGGTTTAAGGTTTTATGGAAGTGTTTAGGGTTTTGAACGAAAACTTTTAGGTAGTTTTGAGCGGTTGAAGATGTGATAACGCGCCTCAACACACATACATTTCATATGTTATGGCAGGATAGGACCATGACTTTAGAAACCCATCGTGGGGAAATCCTGTTTTCAGGGTAATAATGTTTGATATGATCAAGGGTCGAAGTCAATATGAAGGTCCCAATCGACAGCAGTGATGCAATCACGAGTTTGAGTATGATAAAGGGGGGGAGGAGATCGATTTTAAGGACATACAATTTATTTAGTTGTCAAAAACAAGGCAAATCTAAAAAATTTCGTATTCAAAACAACATGTCAATAACAATTATTATTTATCAATGAAACATAGATAGTAACAATGACAAGTGGATTGTTTGAATGAATAACCTTGATTTTTTTTATTTATGACTTGCCTATATTTTCATTAAAAAGATTATAATAAAAAATACAATCAATGGTGTCCTCAGGGAGAATGTGTCCCACAAGACTGTGGAGGATTTCTATGAATAACCGGTCGTACCACCAGAGGTGCATTCGGAGTATCATCCAGAGGTGTATCCAAAGGTGCGGGCCTATAGACTTCCTCCTCGTCGTCATCATCACTTGAGTATGTAGGTAGCAGGCCCCCTAGGCAATCGCATCTTTGGGATCGACACCGTCATCATCTTCCTCCGTGGTTAATTGTTGTATTGTCCTCGCCTGTCATCGTGTATCTGTCGTTCATTGGTCCATCGGTTGGGTTGATAAGCCACCCTCATAAAAAAGTGATGCGCACAGTGATTGGGTCACCAAATAAACGAACATGAACAAAAAAATTGAAATTCTTAACGAACACAAATTGAACACAAATAAACTTAAAAATAAACAAACAAACATAAAAATAGGTTTGTTCGTCCAAATTCGATTCATTTAAAGCCCTATGTAAATTAATTAAAAATGATTATATATTAATTTACATGTTAAATATGAATTTATTATAATATGATCACAAATGTTTTTTTTTTAAATCTAGTCACTAAATTTTAGCATTTACTCAATAGGTCAAAACATGTTTTGTAACACCCCAAGCTCGTATCCATCACCAAAGTAGGGTTACAGAGTATTACCGACTAATCGAAACAATTTACAAATAATTCATGAATAATCATAGACATTGTAACACCCCTAACCCATATCCGTTACCGAAATAGGGTTACGATTACCTATCAATATACAACACCTAACATTCATTCTCATACATCATTCAATACAATCATATTGTCCCTTATAAAGGCCTAAGAGGCCTTAAACCTACTTTAGAAATGGTTCGGGACTAAACCGATGACTTACGAAAATTTTGAAAAACTTAGAAATTTTTTTCATATATATAAGGGTCACACGCCCGTGTGAACAAGCCGTGTGCCTCACACGGCTAGTAGACATGCCTGTGTCTTAGGCCGTGTGGAAATAGGGCATACTGCAACACCCCAAACTCAGCCTAGACATTCTGGCCGAATCTGGTGGTGTCACATGAGAGTGCTTTTAGAAGACCTTAGCAAGTTTAAATCCATTCTGTTCATTATCTTACTTAAGTCGTGAAATCACTATTCATGTTATTACTTGAAAACATCTCTTTATCGTGGAAGTTATGACATCATTTATTTATACAATAACCTTAAGTTAAGTTTCCAAAACGTATTTGTGGTGTCGTTGTTTATAACAATAAAATTAACAATTTAAAATCTCGAATAAACCCAAAATAGTTCGAGCCTAAAAACATAAATAGTCTCGAAAATAAATGTTAAATGAAAGCAATAAAATAGAATGTATCTCATAAAACCAACACATGACTAGCGGTGGTCACCGTCGAGCCCTCTGACACACCAATCCATCTACTGCTGGGGATTACCTGGCAAAATAAATTAAACAAAGGGGTGAGTTTTCGCAACTCAGTGTGTACAACCCTGCAAACACCATGCATACAAGTAGGTAATAGAAACATATAATTCAGCCTTAGCCATTTCCAGAATCGGTGTAGACCTTAGCCCACCCAGATACAGAATTAGAACAATCGGGCCTTAGCCTATACAGACATCGTATGCATAACAGATCAGATTATCTGAGAAATATGCCCACCAACCTTGCACACCATCTCCGTCCAACCCAACACACCATGTGGGGATAGAATCGATCCACCCATCCCTACACACCAAGTATGAGGATAAAATCAACCCATCCAACCCTACATACCAAAAGGTACAGTAAAACGGTACATATCAGATACATGCAGCATAGCTGCCAGATAACAGGCTAAAAGCCTTTTAGTCTTCCTTCTCTTGACAACAATCCCAACCCAATGTAATGCAACATAAATAATATAGCATGCTTATATGTAGATATCAGATCATACCATCATCAAGTCAGAACAGATATACAAAATTAGACAGATACACATGCATAAATCCACATGCTTTTGCATACAATCCAGTAACAAATTAGAGTATGGGGTCTAAGTAATGCTTACCGACCTTACAGTCAGGTCATAGTCGACTTGGGCAACCTGTGTAATCTTTCAAAACATTTCTAACAAATTAGGCTCACACGCCCGTGTGCCCTACCCGTGTGGCCCACACGGCCCAAATTGGCCTTGCCTGTGTGGATCACACGGCTAGGCCCAAGATCCCACACGCCCGTGTGGTTCACCCATGTGGCCCACATGCCTGTGTGGCCTACTTGGCCCAAATGGTCAAGCCCGTGCCTCGCACACGGCCTTGCCAGCCTCACAAGGCCATGTCCGTCGCGCCCGTGTAGCGCGCACACAGCCTGACTCGTCAATCACACGCCTGTGTATCGCAACACAAACTACCACACAAGTAGTCTACAAGCCCATGTGGTGTCGACAGATAGCTTTTCGGCTTCTGCCCAAGCTCCTTTCCTGCGTAAATAGAGTACACACCTGGTTTTGATTGAAGCCTAGCACAATCCCGAGCACTTTAAGACCTATAATCAGTATATCCAACCTATTAGAAACCCATAAACAAGTCTTTTCACTTGACCCCAAATGAAATATCCACTCAACGAACGATCAAAACTTACCTTTGAATGAAAAGTAGCAAACTCGAATCCTTAAAATGTTAATGGCTGTTCTTCAGCCCCTTGATTAACTTCTATCAACCAGCAGAAACCTCTTACTAAACACTTAAATCGAATAGTATTCAAGTTGAGTGAAACGGAAACTTACCACGCCTTCTAACAGGTGAATAGCGAAACAATTGAAAGAGGGAAAATAATAAAAGAGGAACTAATTAATTTTGACAGCAATGATGTTTTAGGAGAGCAAAACGACACCTTTGGGGAAATAAGGTGAAAACTAAATTTTCAAAAAAAGAAAGATAAATGGAAACTGGACAGATTCCCACTTTCAATCCCTAAATTCTCTCCACTAAACCCTCCACTATTAGCATTTCAATCCAACTCAACCACTTACACAGATTAGTAGTAAAATAAAGCCTCCGTAACGACTCAAACACAAGACCTCAGGCATAATCCCTTGCCACTTAACCACTAGACCAGCAGACCCATTCTGTTAAGTTTTTACCAACAAATTCTTATAAGCCCACTAACCAAAAGTTAGGCTTTATTCAAATAAAAACCAAAATTTAGCCCAAGTTAAGGCTCGAACTTGGGATCTCCCAAACACACCCCAGAGCATATAACCTCCTAACCCTCATATATTTTATGCCAAACTAACACAAAATAAATGTTCAGATATTTCCATGTTCAACAATCACAAAAGCCAAATTTGCAAAAAATTGGGGTGTTACACATATATACTGACTTACATCACACGGCTGAGGACACGCCCGTGTGCCAGGCCATGTGAAAACTAGAGAGTATACTAAATTGGGTCACACGGCCAACCACACACCCGTGTGTCTAGCCCGTGTGTCTAGCCCGTGTATCTTTTGAAATGGTCACACATGCTCGTGTGCTAGGCCGTGTGCCATTTAGGGGGTATACTGGCTTATACCATAAGGCCAATCACACACCCGTGTGTGATACTGTGTGGAGCATACTGACTTCAATTCAATTTCAACACTAAGGGATACATGGCTGTGTAACATGACCGTGTGTCGCACACGGCTGAGACACACACTCGTATCTTTGCCAGTGTGGACAAAAATAGGCAGTTTGCAAGGTCAATTTGCCACCCTTTTCTCATGCACACTGTCAAAACCATTTTTAATTTGAAAAACGAGAGTCGACTTAAAAACAAAAATGGAGTCGCCACCGATCTTTTTTCAAGGTGTGATCGGATCACCTTGAGATTGATCATTTTAATAAAACATTTTGATTTATTAAAACAATGATTTTGGGTCTACGAAATTCGGGAAAAAAAAAGGTTCGGTAGTCGATTATGCACGAGGAAGGGTTAGCACCCTCATAACGCCCAAAATAGGTACCTAATTGATTAATTAATGTCTTAATGTTGAAAATTTGAAAAGATTTTAGAATACGATCCTTTTATTTGAAAAGAACACTTGAATAAATTAAATTGAATACTAAGACCCTCCTATCTCGAAGAAATAAAATGTCACACCTAGTGAGTTAAGGTATAAGATTTCAAACCCTCGAAAATAAGCTTGTCTTTTGATTTTCAAAACTCATGCATTTAAGTTTAAAAAGGATATTCGGTTATTTGGGTCAAATGAAAAATCAGAACCCATTAAGTTAGGGCACAATCTCTCAAAATTCCAAATACAGAATATTGCCTTTATTTTTTTAGAGATCCTTACCTCGAGAAAACAAAGTGTCATATCCAATGAGTTAGGACACAACATCTCAAATTCTCGATAAAAAGCTTTTATTCGAAACTTATTTGTTTTGATTTAAGAAAGGGTACTCGATTACTTAGATTCGGCGAGGAAAATCGAAACCCAGTAAGTTAGGGCACAATCTTCTCGAGGCTCCCAAATACGAGTATTGCCTTATTTTGAAAAAACTTTCGAATAAAATGTAACAATTAAACGAAATGCATTTTTATTTAAAACAATGATTTATGAATAAAATGTCGCGCTAATAAATTACAAAACACAAATACCAAAAAAAATAATTCACGAAATTACAAGATGGACCAATTTTAAAGCTAACATAGACAATCAAAAGAAAGGATAATAAAATAACATAGTTAATAAAGCGAATAATACAATGTCAATGTTAAGGCTAACATGGAAATGATAATAATGAATATACAAATAAATGATATATGAGATGGCTAAAATAATAATACTAATAACAAAAATAATAAAGTTTGAGACTGTAAAAAGGGTATAAATAAGTAAATAATATTAATATTAACAACAAAATAACAAATAATCTAAAGTTAGAAATTATAAAAGTAAGTAAGTAAATAAATAGTGCTAATATATAATAACATGAAATATATTTAAAACTTAGGTAAATAAGTAGGAATAAAGATATGATAATAATAGTAACAATAACGTAAGTATATGCAAAAGAAAATATATAATGTAATAATATAAAATTAATTAGATTAATGATATGGTAATAATAATAGTGATGATACAATAACAATAAAGTAGAAAATAACAATAATAATACATTAATAATAATATAATAATAATCGAAAATTATAATATATTAATAAGAATAATTTCAAAAAAAAATAATAGTAAAAATAATATTAATAAAAAGAATAAAAATAATGAATGTAATAGTAACATATAATAATAATGAAAGAACGCTAATAAAAAATATAGAAGTTAATAATAATAATAATAATAATAATAATAATAATAATAATAATAATAATAATAATAATAATAATAATAATAATATGTTAACAATATTGATGAAAAAAATATATGAATAATAATATGCTAATAATAACAATAGTAAAAATAGAAAATAGTGATAATAAAAAATAAAAATAATATTAATAATGATGCTAATAATAACAATAATAATATTAAAATAATAATTTAAAGAATAAAATAGCAAAAATAACTGAAAAAAGACTAAATTGAATTGAATATAGAAGTTTTGGGGCCAAATCAGAAATAAAAGAGTGGGGAAGGACCGAATTAAAACTCGCGCAAAATATGGAGGGACCAAAAAAGAAAATATCCCTTCCCCAAAATGCGCTATCGACAGGGGGGCCAATTTGAAACCGTAGTAGAATCGTGGGGCAAATTTAGAAATAAAAATAACTTTAATTGTAAAATTATAAAAAAAGGAGGAACTAAACTGGCAATTAGACCATTACAAAAAAAACACGCGGATCTCAAGTTGGAGCGGGTCGAGTCACGGGTCAGAGGCCCAAAACGACGTCGTTTTGGCTTTTGAACTTAAAAATCAAAACGGCGCCGTTTTGTCTGGGTATTTAAATCAATTTTTCCCCAAAAAAATTCATTCTAAACCCTTTCTTTCAAAAACAAAAACAAAAACCTTTAAAAAAAAAACAAAAACTCTTCCCTTTTCCTCTTCCAAAAATCCATCTAGAGTCTAATGAATCCAAAAAGTTAGTTTTCTTTTTGCGATTTTAAAACAGGTATTTTTCTTCTTTTACTTTTACCCCTTCTTGATAAATATATAGATATAAGTAGAAAGGAAAAGAAAAAAAAGACTTTGAAAAAGCTAAAAAAACACGAGATACAAATCACCTCTTCCTTCTAATCCTTTTCTATTTTAGAAAACTATTCTCTGCCTTTGTATTGATTTTGGTCTCTTTGTATCTGTCAAAAATCTTCCCTAAAACAATAATTCCATGAGGCTTTTATAGCCATTTTTACAATTGATTTTCAACTAGTACAGGTTGTGGGTGGCATGGTGGACATGGGCCCTGACGTGGTATGTGGGTACGAACATGGAGCGGGGTGCGCAGAGGTCGTTCATGGCGGAGGTGGAGGCCCTTGCGGCGCGCCTAGAGAAACCCTAGGGTTTCTTGCTGAAAATTTTTTACCCTAGGGTTTCTTGCTGAAATTTTTTTAGGTTTTAGGCCCTCTTGGGCCTAGGGTTTCGTTGGGTTATGGGTATTGTTTTTGGTTTATTATTTTTTGAGCCGGGCAAAATTTGGGCCTTACACACATCTAACAACCAAAATGGTACCATTTCATTATACAATAGGCAACCAAAATCATCATTCAAATGTATCATTTATACAATATCCAATTCAACCAAATTCAATACTCAAGTCAATGCCAAATACCTATTCAAAACTTATATCATCAAGCATACATTCACAAGCACATGACTTCTCAAATTATCAACTTCAATCACACCATATAGATCATTTACCAAACTCAAAATATAACCATTTGAACAACTATAATACCTTCGCCACATTTATACCAAAACATACCAAAGTAAGCCATCATTCATGGCTATATATACAAAGCAAACATATTCATTTACAAGCCAACTCTCATGGCTATATTCACAACCAAAGTACTACAACTAGTCTATACATGCCATAACTTAACAGTACCAACCTAAGTGTTTGATAGTGCGATGAGTTCCTGACGACTCCCGGATCTGAGCTAGCTTTGATACACTATAAAACATAGAAAAATAACACAAAGTAAGTTTCATAGCTTAGTAAGCTCGTAAGTGAGTAATTCAATACATCGAATAAATGTAATTCAATTAATTACACATATCAAAGTCATAAACACAATACTACAAACCTTTCTCATGTATCAAAACATGATTAACACCATTTCATCGAACTTTCTCTATTTAATATTCACATAGGTTCTATACGCACCTGTAACGTCTCATACTAACCTCTTTCTCAACCACATCATTCGTTTACCTGTTGAACCATTCGGAATAGAAGTCAGATATTCAAAGATCTCTATGATAAGTACCTATACCATGGCCCGCAGCCAAATCAAGGTAACTTATCGCGAAGTACCTATACCATGGCCAGTACCCAAATCAAGGTAACTCCTCTCCAAAATATCTATACCATGGCCCATAGCCAAATCAAGGTATCACTCGCACCCGAAGTGCCGATATCATGGCTTGAAACCAACTCATAACCTAATGACATGTCATTAGCATCCTAAACTATTCTTAAGGTTCAACTGAGAATTTACTCTTGTCGATTTCATCGTCGAACATGTTCTTAAAGTCGTATTCACAATTCAACATTATCCTTAATCTCATAATCACAGTTTATGAAATATCAAATCATTTAACATACATTTATAATGAAATTACCACTTACGAACTTACCTCAGGTATGAAAACGGCGAAATGAGTCAATTACTCGATTATCTTGCCTTTCCCCCGATCTAATTCCAAATTCCTCTTTTCTTGATCTATATGTATTCAAAATTAACTCATTTAATCATTCATTCATTCAATTTAATTCTTAAACACATATTTGAGCATTTTTACACATTAGCCTCTAAACTTTCACATTTATTCAATTTAGTCTCTATTTCACCAAAATACAAATTCAAGCAATTTAATCTAATTTCACCATATTCGAATTTTACTAGTATCCTTAGTAGCCCACATATTTCATTTATTTCACATTTCAACCCCTCAATTTACACATTTCACAATTTAATCCCTTTTTGACATTTTTATCAAAAATCACTTTATAAAACATGTAAAATTATCATCAAGCTTTCATATTTCAACATTAAACATCAAAGAACACATATATTCAACAATGGAAACTCTCAAAATCTTTAACAAATTTAAAATTAAAGGTACGGGCTAGCTAGATTATAAAACAATGATCACAAAAACGTAGAAATCATTAAAAATCAAGCAAAAAGGGACTTATTATTAGAACATGCAAGAGCCGAACCTTCAAAGCTTGCTAATGGCTTTTCTTCTTTTATGAATCGGTGAAGAAGATGATAATTAAGAAGGAAATTTGGTTTGTTTTATTTAATCTTTACTTATTTTACATTTTACTATTTTAACCTTTATTAATACATCAAAACATGCTTAATATATGTCCATGCATGTCCATTATCATTATCCATGGTCTAATTTCATAATAAGGACCTTTAATTTAATATATCATAGCATTTAAACATCTTTAACAAATAGAATGCAACTTTTACATTTTGCGCGATTAAGTCTTTTTTCTCTAATTGAGCTATTAAACGATAAAATTAGCTCAAGAAATTTTCACACATATCAAATAACATACTGTAAACACCAAAAATAATATTAAAATAATTTTATGACATCGGATTTGTGGTTTTGAAACTAATTTTTTGATTTAGCTAAAACCGGGCTGTTACAGGCATATATTAAATCATCAACAACCAATATACTATCTATAGGTATCTCAGCCAACTCAAATATATAAACCATTGAATTTGCTAAATGCACAACCTACATATATCATTCCTATTCAATTCACAACCCACGTGACACAAAGAATAGCTTTACTTTATCTAGCAAATAAACAACCTAGATAAATCACCAAAATGGCCAAATAAACAACCTACATATATCATTCCTATTCATTTAAGCAAACATTACTTTCAAGTATTGCATAAAACTTTAAACATGTATTTACAATTATTTACGCTTAATATTCATATTCCCTAAAACTTACTAAACAAAAGGGACGCTATCATTAAATTTGCAATCCAAGATACATGCCAAAAACACAAAAGAAAACGTCACCAACATTTAGGATAGGATTCTTGAGGGATGCCAAGTCCGATTCTACTATTTATCTAACCTGTAACATGTAAATCGATTTACCATTAATGGGTTCCATTTATTAGCTAAACACAAGAACAATCAATATTGATATGAAATTATAACTTAACCAAATAAAATTTCAATTCTTTCGATAATTCAAGTAACCTTATCGCAAGATCTATTAGCATTGTGGCACCCGGTGCCTAGCGGTAAACCGCAAAAGAGATTGCGCCCAACGCTAGTCTGATTAACCGACAATATTGAATGTGAGCCCAACTCTAGTTGGATAAACCAACAATATTTGCACCTAGTGCTAGTTGGATATACCGACGATAATAATTGTGAGCCCAGCTCTAATTGGATGAACCAACAGTGTTTGCGCCCAACGCTAGTCGGATAAACCGACGATTGTGTGCCCAGCACTAGTCAGACAAGCTGACAAAGATTGCGCCCAACACTAGTCGAATATATTGACAGAATCCATACTGAGCCCAGCTCTAGTCGAATATATCGACGATTGTACAATTATTTACTTCCATAAATTCCTCATTCATTTTCCTTAACATTAATTTGATAATATACATACATTTTATATTAAGAGCTAATTTAACATTAATTAATTTAAATAACAATTAGAAGATTAAGTTCGAGTCCACGAACTTACCCGTGCAGTGACAACCGGTATTCAACGACGTCTACTCAACCACTTTTCCTTTCTCGCGTTTAACAGCAGAACTGCTCGTTTCTTGTTCTAGATATAAAGATATAACTTAATTAATTTAATTGGTTATCTTAAAACATTAGAAAGAAAATAATATAATTCACATTTAATAGCATTTTGCAAAACTAACCCAAGCTATGGCATTTATACAATTTAATCTAAATTCCTTAACCTTATCAATATATAGAATTTGAGCTAAAAGAGCTTGTGCTAAATTCCTACTAATTTTAAGTTGTCCTTATATAACCAAATATTTACTAACAACCCATAAATTTCATAATTACCACAATTAAATCTTTAGCTACAAAACCAACCAAATTACGTGGCCATCCAATCTAAAGCACATCATTAAACTTATAAACTTTTCTACTAACAACAAAAGCATTCAAGCATCATTCATGGTACATCCAAAACTCTTAACAATGCCACAAAATATAACTAGTCCATTCAATGTCTATAATAATTTCCTCATCTCCCCGAATATATTTATAAACATATCTATATAATTCCCAACCGATCCTTGTACTCTTGAAATTATCACTTAATACCATGCCATTTGGAATTTAACGGTAGCTACATCCCTAGCAGTCAATTCCATTTAAACTCATCATACAACTACACCAAAATCACAATTGAAGTTAACATCCTTTCTTCATTTAAATTTTTTTCCAGCACACAAACATACAAATAAAACAACCCTTGCATGCCAAAAATTCTCCCAACAACATCAAGCTCAATCTAAATATTCAATACATCACTAACTTACAAATTATGAAATTTTCCTTAACAATTTTTCCATAAGAATCTATGCATAAAAGTTCACCATTAAATCCAAAGAAAACTTAAACTTCATCTATGGCATTATCCACTACTTTCAAAATTTTTACATTTTAGCATATGGAATAGCTACATTAATCTATTCCCAACTCAAAAATATAATCAAAATGAAAATCCCTTTGAGAAATACTTACATGCATTCAAGGTTAGTAACAAAAATAGCAAAGCTTTTTCCCAAGCCTTCAATGGTTTTCGACAGCAACAAAGAAAGAAGAAAACACCCCTTTCCCCCACTAACATTCTTTTCTTTATTTTATTTAATATCCCTTTATTAACATTTTCCTTTGTTTTATTAATAAAATAATAAATATAATATAACTATCATGTTATAAATGATGATACTCATACTTTTCCACTATCAATAATTTATCAAATTGGTCTATTTATTTAATGAGTCCTTTATCCTATTTTCACAATGCAATTTAATATACATTAAATTTTTTTTATCACATACTTGATTTGGTCCCCGTATTTTAATTGAATATTAGCTAATTTAAATTATATGTATATCATTCAATTCACTTCTAAGGTAACTCTAAAATATTTAATAAATAAATAAATAAATAAATAAAATTTATAAGCCCGATTCACGAAAACGGAGTCTCAGAAGTATGTTTTTCGACACCCTTGACTTTCAGGTCGTTACATGTTTTGAAGGTTTTATATCTATTTTTTACACTTGGAATTTAATCACTTTATTTTTTAGATTTGAAAATAAGTTCAATTGTTAACATCGTTAAAAATTTTCTAATAATTCAAGTTCATTACAACATCATTTCTTATTATATATCTAACATATATGTTTTTTTAATTTAAAAATATCACACTATTGAATTTAATAGAATAATTTTAATTGTATTAAGAATTGAATCTAAATTTTTAAATCTGAAAAATGAAATGACTAAATTCTTAAAAATAAAAGTAAATAAATTAAATTACAAATATAAAAAAAAATATAAAGCTAGAGCATATTTTAACTTAATGAATAACTCAAATAACTTAGTTCTAATGATGTTTATGTATCAATGTAAAGGCTAAATTAGTGATATAAGCCATTTTTAATTTAAAATTAGGGTTTTCAGTCAGTTTTAATTTTAATTAGGGATATAAACTGATTTTGCTAGAAAGTGCATCCCGCTGGACACGTTTTCCAGTTC
Source organism: Gossypium longicalyx (assembly GCA_025698465.1). NCBI lineage: Eukaryota > Viridiplantae > Streptophyta > Magnoliopsida > Malvales > Malvaceae > Gossypium > Gossypium longicalyx. The sequence continues at coordinate 66,243,377 of CM047004.1, read as the reverse complement.
TCTCTCCTAGGGTTAGGGTTTTTTTATTAGGGTTTAGGGTTTTATGGAAGTGTTCAGGGTTTTGAACGAAAATTTTTAGGTAGTTTTGAGCGGTTGAGGATGTGATAACGTGCCTCAGCACACATACATTTCATATGTTATGGCTGGATAGGACCATGACTTTAGAAACCCATCATGGGGAAATCTGGATTTTAGGGTAATAATGTTTGATACGATTAGGGGTTGAAGTCAATGTGAAGATCCTAATCGACGGCCGTGATGCAGTCACGGGTTCGAGTATAATAGGGGGAGGAGATTGATTTTAGGACATACAATTTATTTAGTTATCAAAAACAAGGCAAATATAAAAAATTTCGTATTCAAAATAATATGTCAATAACAATTATTATTTATCAATGAAACATAGATAGTAATAATGACAAGTGGTTTGTTTGAATGAATAACCTTGATTTTTTTATTTATGACTTGTCTATATTTACATTAAAAAAATTACAATAAAAAATACGATCAATGGTGTCGTCGGGGAGAATGTGTGCCACAAGACGGTGGAGAATTTTTACGAACAACCGGCCGTACCACTAGAGGTGCATCCAGAGTATCATCCGGAGGTGTATCCAAAGGTGTGGGCTTGTAAAATTCCTCATCGTCGTCATCATCACTTGAGTATGTAGGTAGCTGGCCCCTTAGGCAATCGTATCTTCAGAATCGACACTGTCATTATCTTTTTCTGTGGTCAATTGTTGCATTGTCCTTGCCTGTCATCGTGTATTTGTCGCTCCTTGGTCCATCAGTTGGGATGATAAGCCACCCCTGTAAAAAGTGATGCGCATGGTGTTTAGGTCACCAAAGGCATGAAATAATAAGGTGCCCCAAATCTCGGGCATGTCGAAAAGGTACCGGGCATCGACATCCACTGCTGCATGGGCGTATGCATCGGATGCTGCAGGTACGTTAGCGACTGTCTCGAGACAGGGTTTCGCATTGGTGTAGAGGTGTAGTATGTGAGATCAGACGTTGGTGGAGCCCGATATGTACCTGCAAGAATAGAAGAATCACCCACGTACGACGATGCTCCGTAGTGCGATGGTGCTTGTGAATAAAACACATGGGGTGGTAATTGAAAGGGATTACCTGGAGGGAAGTGACCCGGATATTGCGTGGCTATAGGTGACGTATCCTCTGCTGGAGCGGATGACGAACTCATCGTGCGACTGCATCCCCTACTAGTTTGCTGTGGTGGTTGACGTGACCTCTTCGCCCAAATTTGTCAACTCCTCTCCTCCAATGATAGGAGATACGGCTTACTGACGGCTCTGAACCATGCTAGGTAATCATTAACTATCGTCATGTATGCTAAGAAAAATTGTTTGCGAACAAGTATGGATTGCATCCTATGATTCCACGCCTCGATGTGCACCCTGTGTCTCACCAACCAGTCGATGTTATCCTTTCGACGCATGTCCACCTTGTGTAGATCCTTAAGGGCTTGTGGTGGTGACAAAATTCGTTGCCTCCACCCGAACTGCCTCAACACTTAACCTGATTCATGCATTTCCACCGATGCGTACACTATCACGGCACCTTCTCATCTGACATCCGTCGATTTCCTAAAACTTTTAGCAGGATGCAGGATATGACATCGATGTCGGCATACGACATCTATTCAAACTGATAACCAAAATTGTAAATATCATTATTTATGAATTTTTTTACGAATCATTATGTAATTAATGTAGGTTAGAAAGAATAGGTAACTAACATCGGCTTCCAACTGTTGATCTAACAACAGCCTAATATCTTCTAGGACCTCGGGCAGTCCTACGTAGCTCGGCCCATGGTTCCACTTGTACAAGCGATATGCTAGTCAAAACGTATAATAATAAAAATTATTGTACAAACTACATATTTGTTAGTAAATGGTTTTACCTCGTCACCAATGGGATCATATATGGGCCGATCACCTTGGGACATAAAAATGATAGTCGCCACCAAGCCCACGATTGCAGCAGGAGTAAACAACCACCAATCGACGTTGACCTCGGGTTTGGGGCCTTACATATCTCCCAATATAACGTGGACAATATGGCAGATCCCCAACTTAGTTACCCGCAGTCATTGAAGTCCACTAGATGTAGTAGCCACCTTACGTGCACCAAATTTCGAGTTTTGTCGGGCATTAATATGCCCTGAGCGTATTGTTCTATCACCTCTTCCATTCGGTCTTAAGGGTCTTTAGGGGGTTCGTCGAAATTATCCTCCAACCAGTTAATCAATATTCGACCACCGTCGAACTTGTCCGGGACCTTCCCCAACATTAATTGGCAGGGGGTCACTTTGTCCGAAATGATCCCAAATCCCGTGATAACTGGCCCATCCATTGGCACACCGAGTTGTAGCGCTACGTCTTCGAGTGTGATTGTACACTCACCGAATATAAGGTGAAAAGTATGTTTCGAGCCTCCATCTTTCCACCAATGCGTTAATTAGTTGCAAATCAAGTTTGTAGCCCCCAAACATTTGAGATGTGTGTAAAAATTCAGCCGCTTAGAAGTGGCCACAAATTTCAAGAATTGTACGCTTTCCCATATTATGGATGAAGACCTTCAGAACATGATCATTCGTCTATTTACACAAAAAAATTAATTATAATAAAAAATTAAATATAACATTATTGAAATTAACGAAATTTAAATTTCGATCATACCATTACTAATTGAGTGGCAGAAATATGCTTATCGTCAAAGCGGATTAAGGAAAGGGCGGCCATTCGTGAAAATTCGATTTAAAATAAAAAAATATTTTAAATAAAATATTAAAAACGAGAGAGTTGAGAGAATTTAAGAGAATTGAAAGAAGGATGTGAATGAAAATATGAATTTTGAGGGGTATTTATAGGGTTAAAAAAGTTATTGTTATCTTTTTAACTGTTAAAAAATTACCGTTAGCTAGAAAGCGCATCTATTTCCCTAATTAAAATTAAAACCAACCCAAAACTCTTATTTTAAAACAAAACTGACCTACTTCCTTTAAAAATCACAATATAAATCCCCATCCGATTTTCTTTCAAGTTTCAACAACATTTTATAAAATAAAAAATTATTGAAAATATATAAAAAAAATTACGTGCAAGTCAAAGAAAAGAATTCTAAAATATTATTAATTTAAATCATATATACATTTCTTATTTGTTTCAAATTTTATAGATTAACATTTACATTAATTATTAAAATTCATCATTACTAATTGATTCATTATAAAAAAAGATTGAAAAGTAACATAACTCAAATTAAAAAAATAATTGAAAATATTCCTTACATTAATTACTCGTACAGATTAAACCCAATTAATCCTTCAATCTCTACCGTATTTTGTGACACTAGAAATTCAAAAATAAGAACATAAATGGAAGTAATTAAAGTTAAATTTTTTTTTTTCAATCCACCCAGTGGAATACACATTACAACACCACACTAAATTCACCAAAAGTGACAAAATAAATGAATATGAAGGCCATGATACTTTTGGCAACTTTATGAGATTCAAGGTTAACCCCTCTTGAGATAAGAGTAAATATTATAACCCAGCACTCTCAAAATGAATTGACCTAATACTTTTGATTATATATTAAATTAATATTTTTATATGATTTTGAAAAGATATGAGTAAATAGAATACAAAAATAACTAAAATATAATAATAAATTTAACTTTTTATAAAATACCAATTGATTTTTTTTATACTACTCCTAAGGACTCCCTTAAAAACTGGTTTTATATAATATTATATAGATTTACTATTATTACTTCATTAATCAGTTGTATAATCTTGTAGTGCAACATTTATTTTACTTTAATATTTTAATGTGTATCCAATATAATCATTTTTCTATGTTTAAAATTTATATTTTAATGTTGCTTAGTCATTTTCTTTAAACAACAAATTTTCAAAAGAATAAATTGCATGTGTTTGAATATTGCCTAGAGAATAAGTTAGATTGAAAATTTTTCTTTTAATAAATATTAACAAAGAAAACCAACTTTACGTTTTTAACTAGTTAAAAACACATTTTACGAACTAAATAATACGGTAATTTAGTGTGTTCAAAGTTTAAGTCCAAGTGTTTATGCCCGAGTTTGTAACACATCTATCTCGGCTTAAAATTTTTGATTAAGTCGAAAGTATTATATTAATTAATTTAAACTGAATTTACTTAACAATTCAATTACAATATAATTGAGGTGTAATTTTGAGAAAATGGATAAATTTTTAAAAAAGTTTTTATAAAAACATTAAATATTTATAAAGCAACGAAAAACATTTAAGTTAATGATTTTCTAAATCGAAAAGCATGCAAATACCAAAGTATCTAGAGAAAACTATAAAATAACAATAATAAAAAATGAGTTACTAATCTGAGGTTCCTTCGAAGCCATTTCAAGTCCTAATTTTCTTAAGTAAAGAAAAGGGGAAATGAGCTTACAACGATTTAGTGTGAGACTAATATTAAACCATTATATATAATCACCAAACAATACATCATTTAATTTATAGCATAATAACAATTTAAGCATAATACAATAAACATATAATAAATAAATGAATATACAAAAAATATATATGTATATATATATATGATGCAATGCAAATGAAAATTCCCCACCCATCCATCCTAATCACCCTTGGACATCACTCGACACACCAAAAATACATATAAAAAACTAATATTCCCGATTTGATTTCCAGTGACAGTGGCAATTCACTTGTCATTTATGACGATGACTTTTACTACAATAACTTATCATCCCAGTTGTCCGATTTTGATGGCTTTTTACTACAATAACTATCATCCCAGTTGACCTGATTTGGTGGCTTTTTAACCTACCATCCTGACTTATCCGTCTTGGATGACATTGTTGACTCCTTCGTGCAGTACTGACTTTCAATATGAACTTAAATTGTCACTGTATTCTATGGAACTCCTTCGTCCTCCATTCTCAATTTCATGTATTATGTACATACTCATCATATCATACTCATTATCAATATTTGATACTATGCTTATTTAGCACACTTATTGTCACATATTATCATCTTTTGGCATGTTATCATGCATTCATTCATAACAATATTCACACATACACATATAATTTGTGCGAGTAAAAAAAAAAAAAACTAGTGTCACATGTATAGGATTTCTATGTGAATTAACAGGCCTAATTATCTAGTAGATATACAGGTTTGCATATAGGCTTGCATGCACTTAGGATTCGCACGACATGTATGCTCGTATGTTCCTAGGGTTCGCATAACATATAGGCTTGGATGTATCTAGTGTAACGAGAAAAACGAAGAGTATAAAAGATGGAGATAAAACTAAACCCTGAAATTCAAAATAAGAACCCTCAAAATATAAATACAAAATTCTTTAAAAGGTTGTAAAAGTTAATACTTAAATATATAATGGATTATTTTTCTAGGATGGAAAAGAGCCTATTCATAAATTAAATTCGTAGGTCAAATAATATTAAAATAATCTATACTAATCAAAGTTTAAATAAAAAATTAAAAATAAAATTTAACTAAAAAAAGTCAAAAAAAAAATTACCGGGCATAACTCTACAATAACATTTTCAATCTTAATTGATAATAAATTTTGACCATTTTTTTTAGAGATAACTGGGGGTTCAGCCGTGCTGACCAAGTAAAAAAGACGAGGACCACATAAAAGGATGGATATGTTTGATTGAGATCCTCAATCATAATAAAAACAAAACTAAAATTTGACAATAATTGCTACCTTTTCTTTAGACTGCAATCGGTTGGGCACTGACTTAGAAGTACCTGCTAAGTCTTTGACAAGGAAACATGGAATTTGGGAACAATTTGTAAGGATGCAAGTCTTTTAACGTAGGGCTTGGTTCGATTTGGTAGATGTTTGAAACCTGATTATTGCGCTGATTGTGGCCACACAACTAGCTTTACGAGGCTTCCTACGTCGTTTTCGGTTATTTGAGGTTTTTTCTTGCCCAACTTAAATGCTTAGTCAATTAAGTTTGTCGCTTTGTTAACAAAAAGAAGTTCAATGACGAATAGGTAATCGGCAATCAGGAGAATTGTAAAATTACGTTTGTTTGTTATTTATTTTTTCTTTTTACCAAGTTATTATTTCTATAAAATAGCAGTAAAAATAGGTGTCTAAACCATTTTTAATTTGAAAAACGGGGATCAACTTTAAAATGAAATATGGAGTCGTCACCAATCTTTTTTGTTTAGGTGTGATCGGATCACCTAATAAAATATTTTATTTTATTAAAAATATTGATTTTGGCCTACAAAATTCAAAAAAACAGGTTCGGGAGTCGGTTACGTACGAGGAATGATTAGCACCCACGTAACGCCCAAAATTGGTACCTAATTGATTAATTAATGTCCTAATGTCGAAAATTTAAAAAGATTTTAAAATACAATCTCACTTAAAAATGTTTGAATATACTCGAATTGGATATTAAGATTCTCTTGCTCCGAAAGAATAAAATATTACATCCAATATGTTAGGATACGACAATTTAAACCCTCGAAACCAAGATCATCTCATGGTTTCCAAAACTCATGCATTGAAATTTTAAAAGAATATTCGGTTATTTGTTCAAACGGTAAATCGAAACCCAGCACGTTAGGGTACGATTTCTCGAATTTCTAAACACAAAATATTGCCTTGTTTTGATAAGTTTTCAAGTAAGCTATTATAAAATCGGCTCAAAATGCATTTATTTGGTTTGTTTGAAGTAAAAACGAAATGACCAATTTTGGACCAATATGTTGGAAATTTCAATTACAATGCAATACTCGGAAATGAAAGGCAAAGTTACAAACATGGAACAATATGTATGGATAAAATACTATACAAATGAATGACAATAGTATGAAAATAAAAAAGAGCAAATTAAGATACACACAATAGCAATAAGCTCACATCATACATTATGCAAATACTATCGTTAACATTCAAAGACTTATGAATCAAAGAAACAATTTTAAAAGAAATATAAAACCAATTAACACAAATAAAATGCAACAAGTTTTAAAACAATGATAAATGAGTTTGAAATTAATAATGTGAAAAAATAAGACATTTGAAATTATAATACATACAATAATTTAAAATTAATTTATATATAATTTTAAAATAAGTAATAAACGTGAAAGTTTGAAATAGATCAAAAAGATAAAATAAATAAAATAAATAATATACGAAATAGTAATATATAAATGAATTTTAAAACAAATATCAAAAGAAGAAACTTAAAATAAGTAATATCCAAAATAATATACATTAATTTAAATAAATAATATACATAAATTAAAAAATAGTTTAATGTAAATAATATATATAAAAATAATAATGTATAAGAGCATTTAAATGAATATTATATAAAATTTTAAAACAAAGAAATATAAAAGAGAATTTTAAAATAAATAACAATATAATAAAACAAATAAAAAATATATACAAATGCAAGTATAAAAATAATATATTAAAATAATGTAGAATCGATAACATAATTCAAAATTATATGTTAAAACAGTTTTTAAAAAAACTAAATAATAAATAAATTAAAAGAAATAAAGAATTACATAAACTAAAATAAACAAACTCAATTGAGATAAATACAAACTAAAAGGGGTAATTAATAAATAAAATAAACCATTGAAACAGAATTAAGGGATAAAACTCAATGCGCGCAAATCAAAGAGGACTAAAAATGCAAATGAACCAAATCTTGAAACGAAACGTTTAATTGCGGACTAATTTGAAACAGTGGGTAAATCCCAAAGAAAAATTAAAAATACAAAAAGATAGAAACAGGGCTCCATCGAATGCCAGCGTGAAATATAAGGACTAAGCGTGCAAATATCCCTTCATCGCAAAAACGCGCGGATCCTGAGGGTATCAGGTCGGGCTGAATCGAGTTGCCCTATACGATGTCGTTTTGAGGCCACTAAAAAAGGCCCCAAACAATGTCGTTTCTTCCCTTTTATAAATACAACATTTTCCTTTAAAAAAAAACAATTAGCCATTTTTTCAAAACCCTAGCCCCCTTTTTGTTTCTCTCTTATCCGATCCTAAATCCCTCCTCTTAAACGCCAATCCGCCATCATAAACGGCGACTAGCAGATCCAAGCTTCGAGGGTTGCCATTTTCAGCCATGAAATCCCCTCTAAACCTCGATTTCAACGAAGCAGACAGAATCCAATGGCATATTTGTAAGGTAAATCTATCATTTTTTTTTTGTTTTCAAATGCATAAGAATCCTAATGAAAGACCAAAGGAAATAGAATCGAAAGAAAATAAAAAACTAAAGAAAATTCGAATAAGAAATCACCTTTCAAATTTTTTTGACTGATGTATATTTGTCTGTATGCGTTTTTCCTTTTCTTTTTTACAGTATACAATCGGCCTCCTTTTTATAGTCGAATAGAGATTAAAAATATAAATACAAATTTTTCTCATTTTTTTCTACTATTGTTTTGCTGTATTCTGTTACTCTTCTCTTCTCACAGGTTCGACTGATGTGGAGATGGCCGTACGGAGGAAAAGGCTGTTCGTGGAGACCCAATTCCATGGCTGGCATACGAGGCTACGGCGCAAACAATTTCAAAAACCCTTAGGGTTTCTGGGACTTTGGTTATTGGGTTTTTGGAGTTCTCCCAATTGGGCCACTAAAATTGAGTTGGGTTAGGTTAATTTAATAATCGGGCTTTGGGTTTATTGTAAAATAGGTTTATAAATTGGGCTACAAATTGTATTTGGGCTAATGAAGACTGTATCTAGACTTTAAACACTAGCTTTTATATTTATTTTATTCTATGTATTATTTTTTTGAATAATTTATGGGCCCGGGAGAAACTGATGTAATAGGAAAATAAAGTAATTATAGGTTTTTTAATGAAACTTAAAGTAATTGAAGTCAATTAATCAAATTAGCAGTAACATTTTTTATAAACATTGTTGGCATGATTCATGGTAAAAATAATTAATGAGTTTATATATTATTTTTAAAATGATAAGAGAAATGATTACACATCACCTCAAATATTTAGTTTTTACATAAATTTCACAGACCTAATATATCAAATAAATTTTCAGATTTATTGAGGAATGACAGTGATTCAAATAATAAATATGAAAAGATTAATATTTTGTATTCTTTTTGAATTAATTACTTAATAATATTTGAATATGTAAAAAACCATTTCAAAAATTTATAAATATATTAATATAGAAATTTTATCATACGTATCTGTATTTGAAAATGACAAATTTAGAATATAAATATGTGTGTAAAAATAATAAATAATAAAAAATGAAACGTATGTTTTGAAACTGCTTAATAATAACACTTGAAATGTGTATTATATTAAAATTTAAAAATTAAATTAAATTGTAAGTAAAATAAATTTTGAACACATAAATTTATCGTATTAAGAAGACTAAATGAATGTACTTATTTATCGTAGTGTTATCATCAATCCTTAGTTGGTGTCGATATATACAATTGATTGAAGAAATAAAGTATGCATAATAAAATTAAAATGTATGAAAATGTCAATAAAGTTTTAGCTAAATGGCAAGTGATGTGGTTGTCAAGAGCACCAAAAATATCTTATCCCTATAAAATAATAAAAGTATAAGGGAAGTAGGGCCAAATCCTTAGGGGCCGGATTTGCACAAATGCTTGTTCCTCAAAATCCCAGACAGAGTCGTGCCCAAGAAAACCTGCGTCCCTGGAAAAAAATAAAAAAACAGAATTAAAAGTTTTGATTGAATTGAAATTACGAAAATTAAAATTAAAATAGTAGAGATAAATAGGGTTGAGGAAAAAGAGTTCTTATGGAGAAATTCCAGCCTCTGGTTGCCTCGATCCGCCTTGGGTTCAATCCTCGGCTTTTAGGTGATCCTTCTCAAACAAAATAAGTCAATTATAGTGGAAGAGGACGCCTACAACCACTAGCTCCAAGATTTTAGACTTACGATTTAGCGAAACCTGACTGTAGCCAACAATTGCTTTTGTGGGACCATCTTATGCAAGATCATCACTTCTCAATGGCGAATACCACGCCATTTTGTCTCTTGGGCTTGCCAACCTCTGACGCAATAAGCTAACGAACCGACTATGCAACCTTTTCAAAACGTACAAAGCGGCCGTTCCTTACACAAGTTGAAAAGATCACTCACTACAGGAAAATAGGGCTTTAGCGGCGTTTTATCAAAAAACGCCACAAAAATTATAAAAAACGGAGCAATAGCAGCGTTTTTTGTTAAAACGCCGCTAAAAACAGAGCATTAGCGGCTCTTTTGGTAAAACGCCACTAAAAACCAGAGCATTAGTGGCGCTTTTGATAAAACGCCGCTAAAAACCAGAGCATTAGCTGCACTTTTGATAAAACGCCGCTAAAAACCTGAGCATTAGCGGCGCTTTCGATAAAATGCTGCTAAAAGTCATATAATCCCTAAAAGGGATTATATACTAAATATATATTTTTGGGTAAAAATATAGGCCCAAAATATGGTTTGGGCAAAAAAATGAGGCCCGTTTAGAAAATGGGCGGGCTCAAAAAAAACTTTTTGGCCCGAGCCCTACCAAATTATATACTAAATGTATATTTTTTATTTTTAATCATATTGATATTTTATTTTTAATTTTAATATAATCACTTTTTATTATATTTTCAATTTGTCTATTGTTTTAATAATTGTTTTAATATCATTTTTTATTTGTTTTAAATGTATTTGATGATTTATTATATTTTAAAATTTTTTATTTAATTAAATAAGTTAAAAAATTAATATGGGCCGGGCCGGGCTGTGCTCAGGCTTAACAATTTCATTTCGGGCTGGGCTTGGACAAATTTTTAGGCCCATATTAAATGTATTTGATTATGGTTTAAAGGTGGTTTAAGGGTTGGAGTTTAAGATTTAGGTGTTAGGGGTTAGGGGTTAGGGGTTAAGGGTTAAGGGTGAGGGGTTCATGGTTTAGGGCTTATGTTTTAAGGTTTAAGGTTTAGGGATTAGGAGTTTAGGGTTTAGATTAGTTAGTGTTTTTTAATTATATGATAAATATTTTCTTATATAATTATAAAAAAGATAGTATTAATTTTAAAATATTGAATTAATTATCATTATAGTTTAGGGTTTAGGGTTTAAGGTTTAAAGTGTATGAGTTATTATTTTAAGGTTTATGGATTATAGGTTTAGGGATTATGATTTATGGTTATGTAAGAGATAATTTCCCCATTTTCCCTAATCCGAATATTTAAAATAATCACCCCTTTTTCCCCAATTCAAAATCCAAAATCCCCGATAAATGTTTCTTTTTCTAACAATTGTTTAGTGTGCAATTGTATACATGAACTTTAATTTGATCCAGTTCTTGTAAATTATTAACTCAATTATTGATATAACATCATTTTATATTTATATATTGCATACATAAATATTTATATTTATCCAATAGAAAAATATATTGATGTATTTATTTATTAAAATTTAGGTGTATACATATAATTAAATGTCATTTATATAAAAATCTAAACAACTAAAGCGGACCATACTTAAAAGAATAATACTTGTATTACTGTGTCATTTTGTATTTTTTTAATTCATCGATTTCATTTTATTTCTGTTAAAGTTTCCTTTTGTATTTTATATGATAATTTAAAAATTAAAAAAATCTTCAAAAAAATTTTAAAATTAAAAAATTAAAAATTAAAAATTAAAAAATTAAAAAATTAAAAAAATTAAAAAATTAATATTTTAGTTCATATTTCAGTTAAAAAAATTCAATATTCAAAAATTAAAAAAAATTCTAAAAAATGATAATGTCAGCACAAAAAATTTATAAGAAAAAATAGAAAAAAATATGTTAAAAATGAAAAAAAATCAAAATTGAGCAGTAATGGCGTTTTTGAGTAAAACGCCACAAAAAAATTGGACTATAGTGGCGTTTTTATTTTTTATCCCGTTTTCAGAATCCCGCTCACAACGAAAAAAAATTTGGTTACCCGCTTCTCATCTTCTTTCTCGTCTCCTTTTACTCTCAAAATTTTCCCCCAAATTTCCCTAAAGAAGCTTTGCTTTTTTATTATTATGTGTTCAATTATTTTCAGTTATTGAATGTCTTTCCCTAAAGAAGCGTAGATTGAAGAGTACAGTGTACTAAATTAGGGTTTATTCGGCTATGAATTTTAATTTCTATATTATGTTAATTGCAGGATGATTCATTACTTGCTGATGAAAAGCTTAAGGCTCTACAAGAGGAGGTTCGTTTTAAATGGTTTAATATAAATATAATCCCTAATTCCATTTTTTTCTAATATAATCCCTCATTTTCTTAATAGCAACTTCACTTTTTTTTTTCTTTTTATAATGTTAGATACAACGGTTTCTTCTTGTGAAGGAGTTGATTGTTTGAAGCTTAATAGGTTTCATAAATTTTGCAAAAAACCAGGTTGAGAGAAAGAGAGAGAGTTCATCATATGTTTGAAGAAGTAGAATAGAGACTTGATTTAATTATTGCATATGGCATCGAATACAAAAACTCTCTTGCATTTCGAGGATCTAGCGCTCCCTTCGGTATGTTTTCTGGGTTCTTTTATTTTCATCAAAGTTTGTTTCCATTGATCATCATTGTCCAAGGTTTAGCTTCTTGGTTCTGCATCATTGACTTGTTTCTCTACTTTTAAGAACACCTTTGGTGTTATATAACTTTTTGGTTTTCTTGAGTGGTAGTATCTGCAGATTTCTTTAACTTCTTTTGGTTCTTCCTTCACGATTATATGATGTTTCTATATTGAATTTTTTTTATCAAAGACCCTCTAACAGTTTCATCATGAACATGAAAAAAAAAGGGTAACTTCAAGCTTCAAATCTCAAAGAAGTGTGAATTGCACACATGCAAGTATTGCTGTTTTAGAGTTTAATTCACTAATTTAGAAATCACATTGCTTAAACTCCAGTTTCAGGTTATAGTGATGAGTGCAAACATGGGGTGCGCTCAATGCAGAGAAAAAGTCTCTAAAGTTACTTCTAAAATGACTGGTAGGAACTTTGATGGGTAAACCTCATATCATAGCAAACTAATCTCTTTAAATTGTCTAGTCTAAAAATCTTCAAAGCTAAACTCCATTTCTAAATTTTCTTGAGAAGATTTCATCAACTCAAAAATTGAGGATAAATTGGTTTGGAACAGATAAGAACGTTCAGAATAAAGGAAATTGTTGTTTATGAAGGGTAATTACTAATGAAGTGAGGGAGGTGGAATTTAGAGATCTTTGATAAATTAAGCTTAAAGCTTGGGTTGTTTATGTTTATATGCATAAGCTGAGTAGAGGCTTAATAATGTATGGATGCTTTGTGGAGTCCCTGTTTTGAATTTTAGAATCATATGTAATCTCTTTAAAAATTGGCACTAAATTGTTTTTAGGTTTTATAATAACATTTCTCTTTGTTATGTTATTATGCAACTTATTTGATTTAACGTCTGGATGCTTTTAGGAGTACTTGTTTTGAATTTTAGAACCATATGTAATTTCCTTAAAAATTGGCATTAAATTGTTTTTAGGTTTTATATTAACATTTCTCTTTGTTATGTTATTATGCAACTTATTTGATTTAAAATTTTAAAACATTTATTTACTTAAATTTTTTTGCAGGAGCAGGTTTTATTTGGTTTAAGATTCTCTAGCTTGACAATGTTAAAGCAAAATTCGGTTGGGTAATTTCTTATGTCTACTGTAATGTTCTTGATTTTCATTGTAATTTTCACACACACACATACTCTCTTCCACTTTGTCATAGGGACACGAAGAGAGTCGATTATTTGAATTTCCTCAACTTAATGGCAATAATAGTTGTGGCTTGGCTTACATGTGAAATTTACCTTGTTCTGCATTAATTTTGTGAAGTACCACTAACCAATGACAAATTTAATTTGCATTTTTTTCTTTAAGCTTTTTCATAAGTTTTGCAAAAATTAAGTCCAAATGTTGATTCTTAATTTGATATGTAATTAGCTCTAATTTCAAATAAATTTCTTCTTACCTTATAATGCAGGCTGAGAATGGGTCAGGTGAGCAAAGTTGTGGAGGTTGAAGGTTTGGAAATTTATTGTAGCATCTGCAAGGATGCTGCCAAGGATTTGAGCTTGAGCAATACTGGGGGTTCTGAATCCTGGTTCAATTCACACAGTGTTGGTGATAAGTCTGAACATATAGTAGAGCCATTCAATGTATCACTGTCTCTTTTGGTATGCAAATTTTATTGGAGCTTTTTAATTCTTCTGCTCAAGATTTATCCCTGTTTGAATTTCATTGTAGTCTCTATGTAATGTTGGTATTGGTTGGTGATTTCTGTATATCTTTATATGTGCTGAAATGAAAAAGAGTAGTCTGTAGCAAAGCTAGGGAGCTGCTTTAAGGCAATCATAGTTATATCTTTTATGAACTTTTCTCTTCAGGATTTTTGTTGATCTTTGCTTGTGATAACAAGACTCTTTTGTTCTATTAGTCTCTTTTATGACTAAAATCAGTTAACATATAGTAATTTTATTATTCTGTAACTCTCTCTCTGCCTATGCCTTATGTTTTACTTGCATCCTTAATGTGGGCATCATGTGAAGCATGTCAGCATCTTGAAGGCCTAGGTGGACCTTGTTTCTTTTCCGATTTTCAAGAAGTCTAATTGCTTTTAAAATCATCCCTAAATTAGATGACTGTTAAGTTAATTACAGCGTTCCACAAGATGATAAAACAAAAAGGAAAAACTTTATTCTGTTTTCTTGGATGATGGGTGGGATAAGGAGCTAGAGGAATTGCCTTCTATTGTTTTCCAAAAAGCATTATGTTAATTTTGAACATTTGTTTTCTGGTTTCAGTTTAGTAATGGTAAGGGCAGAAGCATTTTGTAGATTTAAGTGAAAAAGATAGGTTATGAGTTTAAAAGTTATGTGCTTATGTCTCGGATAAAAACTCTCATTTTCGGAGGGTGGTTTTTAGAAGGTCTAAATTAATTTAATTTAACCTTGTCGGTGTAGAGTCAGCAAATGAACCATTGCATGTGCTTGCATGTTAAGAGCTTAGCATGTCTCAATGTTGAGCTTATTTAGCTTTAAAAAACCTGCTTGTGCTAAGCTTGATAGAAGCTTATCAAGTGTTTCCCTAATGATCTTATTTGGTTGAAATTCTACATGTTCTTTTTGGCAGGGTACAAGCCACCAAAATTTGAGCAAGATGAGGATGTAAATCTTGATGATAATATATTATATTTTACATGGTTATGATTTAAGTCCTTATTTCATTGATATCTTTATATTTAATCTAATTTTTATTATTTATTTTAGTTTTGATTCTAAATTTTTATTTTTATTTTAATATTTTTAGTTAAAATTTTAATAGAAAATTTAATTTGATAATGAATTTTAATAGAAAATTTTTATATTTATATCATGGATATTATTCTTCTCAATATTTTGATAATGAATTTTAAATTTTTTATATTTTTCATGACTTTTATAATATATTTTTTTTTAAAATTTCATTACCTTTAGCGGCGTTTGTGGGAAAAGCGCCGCTAAAGGTCAAGACCTCTAGCGGCGTTTGTGGGAAAAGCGCCGCTAAAGGTCTTGACCTGTAGCGGCGTTTGTGGGAAAAGCGCCGCTAAAGGTCTTGACCTTTAGCGGCGTTTGTGGGAAAAGCGCCGCTAAAGGTCATGACCTTTAGCGGCGTTTTTTTAAATAAACGCCACAAACTTTAGTGGCACCGTCTATAGCGGCGTTTTTTGCGGCGCTTGTAAAAACGCCGCAAATAGTTTTAGCGGCGCTTTTAAAGACCTTAAAAAACGCCGCTAAAAGTTAATTTTGCTGCAGTGACTTATTAAAGGACATGGACGGAAGCGTCAACCCCGTAATGAGAAGAAACGATGAATACTCGTTGAGAAGGCTAAGCGTGGATTCTAAGCCTCATGAACTCTTTTTAGAGAATTTCGACAACCTTTGGCTAGATAGATTTAGTGGCTCATGGGGAAAAAGAAATAAATATAATGGAAATAGAATTTTTATTGAATAATATGAAGGGAAATAAGGCTAAGCTTTTTGGGGGAGTGAGTGTTTACAGAAAAGATGAGTGAAATTTGTGTCACTCCATCTCCTATTTATAGTACTATGAAACCTAGTCTATTCCTACTTAAATTCTAAAAGATAAATACCAATAAATAAAGATAATTAAAGATAAATGCTAAAATTAAATCTAAATAATAATCTTTAATAATTATCCTAATATAATTAAAAATTAAATAGAGTCTTGTGTTTATAAAAATCTCTTCTTTGTACTTTTGCCCTCCAAGTCTTCCATACTTTGCATTTCCGGCACCACTTCTCTCCTACTTAGCATGTTGGCCCATTTTATCTTTAAATTCACGCTTTTTTCCCTCAAATTTCCTTTTGCCTTCAATTTA
Organism: Gossypium longicalyx; assembly: GCA_025698465.1. NCBI lineage: Eukaryota > Viridiplantae > Streptophyta > Magnoliopsida > Malvales > Malvaceae > Gossypium > Gossypium longicalyx. The sequence goes on along the minus strand of CM047004.1, from coordinate 66,226,867 downwards.
GACCCTACAAGATAAAAAACCATAAATAGCTCAATTTAGTAGGATCATACTCAAAATAAATGTGCAATTAATACATAAAAATATGTCATTCTAGAGTATTATCAAATTCCCCCTACTTAGCCCATGCTTGCCCTCAAGTATGGTTCCTATCCACTGTGAAATTTGGACTTTTGCCATTAAAGAAATATCATTCCAAAGTTTTATAAGAAGTAGGCATAATGCATATGAAAAATAAAGAGAACCCTTAGCTTGCTTTAAGTAAAACTGAAAAAGTATTCCAATTAATACACACAAAAATCAAAATTGACTTGGATTATTTTATGAAAATCAGGTAATTTACTAAACTTACCAAGACACCCTATTTGTTTCCACCTTTAGTTCCCCAACACAATTTTATTAATACATTTCCTTTTCTTTTCTTTTTTTTTTTTTAGTTTTTTTTATTTTTTTGTGTAAGAATATATTGAACCTTTTGATGTGAAGAGAGATGACAACCAAGCACCCCATTCTGATTACTCAGTCCAACATACTCCTAATTTATTATTTTCTTCTTAAGAACATATCGAACTTTATGACGCGAAGAGAGATGACAACCAAGCACCTTACCCCTGTTACTTAGCCCAATACATTCCTAAAAAAAATTTAATTCCGATTAGCGGAGTTTACCTAACACGTCACACAACCTTTTGATGTGAAATAGGATGACAACCCAAGCACCCTACCCCGGTTACTTAGTCAGTCACGTTTTAAGCTATACTCATAACCATGGAAACATCAAAATTTATTATTAATGAAACAAAATTTTAATTAGAAGGACTAGGAAAAAACATCAAGTGTCAAAAATAAGTTTCAGCAATCACCTAACAGTCATGAACATAATTTTAGCATGCAATTGTATTAAGTGTCCTCTTTGCATTTAGACTTAATCGATTTTACTAAAAGCAAGATAGGGTTAATTTTATTAATCATAATTATTTTAGCCTAATAAAAATAAAAAAATAGAGACGAAAATCAAACTAGCAAAATCATAATTAACTTAGTAGATAAGAATCATGTTTGCGGGTCAAACAATGGGCAATTCGTGGTTAAAATCTTGGGCATGAAAAGAGGTAGAATATTCTTAAAAAGTAAATGTGGGTAGAAATGAGCACAAGACAGCAGAAACAGTAACAAAATAGTAAAAGTAGCAGAAAAAATGATAGAAATAATGAGGAATGCCTCCCCCTACTTAAAACACATTGTCCTCGATGTGAAAGAAAAAGGAAAACAAATATGTGACAGAAAAAGGTTTTAGGAAAACTCCTCATGTAGTCACTGTCATTCATGCATAGTTGAAAGAAGGAGAAGGTTTGGCGTCGCGTGGAAGAGAGGTAGGAGGGAAGGCATTTATCGGCTAAGTTGACGTGTTGGGGCGTCGAGAATTGATGTCGACGGTTGTTGATGGTGAAGGTTGGTTCACCAGCGGCTCGGCTGCAGGTCCTTACCATGATACTTGAAAGATCGATGGTGGGTGGGGTGAGGAAGAAGATGCAGTGGCTGGCCCCTTATGTGAAAAATAGGATAAATTTTTAGGGTTTGAGAGTATATAGGAGGGATGTTTGGCTGAAAGGCTGGTTGTTTGGCTGCAGGTTTTGGGTAATCATGGGCAGGGATGCACTATTCCCCGTAGGAATAGGGATAGGATAAGGGTTGTTCCATACCAAAATTTTTATTTTTTTCTCCCTTTTCTTCTTATTTTCGCCTCGATTTACCTAGATAAAAGAAGAGAATGAATTATTACCCAAAAAATAAAAAATAAAAAATAAAATAAAGTAAATAATTAATAATATAATATAATAACTAATACAATAATAAGTAATAAAATAAAATAAAAATAAATAAAAATTGGGTTGCCTCCCAACAAGCGTTTGTTTAACGTCGCTAGCTTGACGCACCAACTAGTATTAGGTCTGTTCCAGCTGAATTATTTCATTTGTATGGACTTGAAAATTCTCCCTTTTTATAACATCCACCATATTTGGGTTGAATCGTCCTTGCGCCTCTTTCTTTAGTTTCGTATTTTCCTCCAAGAAAATCTTATATGTGCATGTCAGGGGGTTAATCCCTTTTAAGTCAGCAATGGTCTCATCATTCTCTAAAAATGCGTGCTTAAGATGCTCGAAAACTAGTTTTAATTTTAGATCTGGTGTCTGCACAACAGAAGGTAGAAGTTTAGTATTCATAGGAGCCAATAATTCATTAATAGATTCAAAATCATCAAACATCATTTTAGATTTATCTCCATAAGATAACTCAAAAGTTTCTTCTGCTAATGAGTCAATTATGTCGACACAGTTTAGTCCAAGATTTCACTTGGGTGATTAATAGCATTGTAAATGTTAAACTTTACGATTTCCCCATCAAATTCCATCGTGAGAGTTCCACTACGCACGTCAATCTTAGTGTTAGTGGTACTAAGGAAAGGTCAGCCCAACAAGATGTTCGAAGACCCAAGAGCTTTATCCTCTTCCATTTTTATCACATAAAAGTTCGCAGGAAAGATAAGTTAGTTGACTTTCACTAATACGTCTTCAAGGACTCCTTCGAGATGCACAATAGACCTGTCTGCTAATTGAATGATAACACCTATTTTTGTCAAAAAACTCGCGTTAAGCGATTCATAAATAGAAAAAGGCATGACATTTATGGTGGCCCCTAAATCACACATAGCTTTGTTAATTCCTAAGTGGCCTATTTTTCATAGTATTGTGAACATGCCCCTATCTTTGCATTTCGCTGGCATCTTCTGCTGTAACAGAGCCGATACATTCTCCCTGACGTTTACCTTTTCATTACCAGTTAATTTTCGCTTGTTGGTGCAGAGCTCTTTAAGGAACTTGGCATATCACAGAATTTTTTTGATGGCATCCAACAATGGTATGTTGATCTCGACATTTCTAAATGTTTTGAGGATCTCCTTGTCCTTTCTACCTTTCTGGCATTGGTTTAATCGTCTTGGAAATGAAGGTTGAATTATGGCCAATGAAGGTTTCGCTCAGACCTGTTCATCATTCTCATGCTTTTCTTGGGCGGAATCTTGGCCAAGATTTCTGCCAAGAATTAGTTCCAGTACTTTTCCACTTCGCAACATCATTGTATTTGCATGTTGTCTTGGATTAGGTTTCGTTTGTGACGCCAGTTTCCCTTGTGAGTTTATTTTCTTAATTGATGTGGTCAACTCTCTTATAGACGCCTCAATTTTCTGGTGAAAATCCTTTTTTTCCTTTTGGAAATCAAGAGTTTGTCGTAGTATTTACTGTTGGAAATCAATAGTTTGCCATTGTATCTACTGTTGGAAATCAAGCACATTAGCTACTAATTTATTGACCATGGTTTCTAGAGAGGTACCTAAGTCTTTTGTTTGTTGTGGAAACTGATTTTGGTATGGCTAATTATACTGCAGGTTTGCCCCATAACTCAAGTTGGGATGGTCTTTCCATATTAGGTTGTAGGTATTAGCATAGGGATCATATCGCCTTTGTGGTAGCCTAAGAAAGTTCCCCACAACATCCAAATGAGCCATAGTATCATCATACAAACTAGGACATGCATCAGTTGCATGCTCAGGTGTAGCACATATTCTGCATAGTCGAGCTGGTTTTGCTTTTCCTGCAACAAGAGAGTTTACAATGTTAGTAAGTCTATCAACTTTATCATCTAAGGTTGAATTACTTAGCTGGTGAACTCTTCTTGGGGGTTCATGATTGGCTCGAAATTACTGAGTATTTGTCGCCATCATAGATATCAAGTCCCTTGCTTGTTGGGGAGTTATGTTGACCAACGTTCCTCCACTGGTGGCATCTACCATATTCATTTCTATGGGCTTTAAGCCTTCGTAAAAATATTAGAGCAGAGACTGTTTCGTTATACCATGTTGTGGGCAACTTGCACACAACTTCTTAAATCGCTCCTAATAGTCGTAAAGAGACTCTGATTCTTTTTGCCTTATCTTAACTATCTCCCTTCTTAACTCAGCTGCATGTGATGTTGGAAAAAACTTGTTGAGAAACAAACAAGAAAGATCAGCCCAAGTTGTAATAGATTCAGAAGGTAAATAAAACAACCATTCCCTAGTAGAATCTACTAAGGAAAAAGGAAAAACACGCAATTTGATTTGATCCTTAGTTACCCTCTGAGGTTTCATGCTAAGACAAACCATATGAAAATATTTCAGATGTTTGTGGGGATTTTCGTTTTGCAACCCACGAAAAGTTGGCAGTAACTGGATTAAACCTGACTTCAGTTCAAAATTAGTATCTATAGTAGGATACGCAATGCACAATGGTGGTTGTTCTGCTGAAGCTTTGGCCAGTTACCGAATCGTTTGAGCCATAGGTTGATGTGCTAGATTTGAGTTTTCGTTAACCCTAGCATTAAGCACTTCTTTTGGTGAATCGACTTCTACTTTTTAGCTTTCAAGTTTTTGAGTAGGGTTTTCGTTAACCCTAGACTCAACTTTGTCATCGACTTTGATTTCTGGTGGTGGGTTGCTCTGAGTCTCAACCACTCCTGACTGCTTTTCATAACTTTGTCTCCTTATGATTAGCTCTTGCAGCCTTCTCTATTTCTGAATCAAATGCAAGAATACTTGGAGCAGATCTGGTCAAAAGGAACAAGATTAGTACGTTACTAGTCCCCGGCAACAGCGCCAAAATTTGATGCGGTCGTTGAGAGCACCAAAAATATCTTATCCCTATAAAATAATGAAAGTATAAGTGAAGTAGGGCCAAATCGTTAGGGGCCGGATTTGCACAAATGCTTGTTCCTCAAAATCCCAAACAGAGTCGTGCCCAAGAAAACCTGCGTACCTGGAAAATAAATAAAAAAACAGAATTAAAAGTTTTGATCTGGAAAAAATAAAATAAAAACAGAATTAAAAATTTTGATTGAATTGAAATTATGAAAAATAAAATTAAAATAGTAGAGATAAATAGGGTTGAGGAAAAAGAGTTCTTATGGAGATTCTAGCCTTCGGTTGCCTCGATCCACCTAGGGGTTCAATCCTTGGCTTTTAGGTGATCATTCTCAAATAGAATAAACCAGTTATAGTGGAAGAGGACGCCTACGACCACCAGCTCCAAGATTTTAGACTTATGATTTAGCGTAACTGATAATGCTCTAGAATAACGTATTTTTATGTATTAATCATGTGTTTATTCTGAGCTTGATCCTACTAATTTGAGCTATTTATGTTTTTTTATCTTTTAGGGACTGATTTGGAGGCAAAAGCAAAATTAAGGGACAAAAGTGCGAATTTGGAGACACAATGGGCTGACATGCGACACAGGAAAAAGATTGTGTCAAAAGTGCGAGCATGGAAGACACAAGGACTAAAAATGCAAAAAGAAGAGATTTTATTTTATAAGACTCCATTTTATTTATATTACAATAATTATTAGGATTATTTAATTTTAGGATTTTATTTTAATTATCTTTAATTATCTTTAATTAAATGTATTTATCTTTTTAAAATTTAAGTCAAATTAGACTATCTCCCTAGCACTATAAATAGGGGGTGAAGTGACTCTATTTGGTGTTCATCTTTTTCTGTAAACACTCTCCCCCTAAAAGTCTAGGCTTTGTTTCTTCATATTTTCTTTAAATAAAAATTCCCTTTTCCATTTTTATATTTATTTTCTTTTCCACCATTATCATGAGCCACTAAAGCCTATCTAGCCGACGGTTGTCAATATTCCCCAAAAAGAGTTCTTGAGGCCTAGAATCCGTACTTAGCCTTCTCACCAAGTATTCATCGTTTCTCTGCACCACGGGCTGACGCTTTCATCCATGGCCCTTAAGAAGTAAGCTTTTCAGCATATGTAAAGGCGGCCGCTTTGTATGTCTTGGAAGGATTGCACCGTCGGTTCGTTAACTTACTGTGTCAGAGGTTGGCGAGCCAAAGAGACAAAATGGCGTGGGATTCGCCATTGAGAAGCGTTGATCTAGCATAGATTACTGGCTAGAGTTAGATTCCCTAAAAATCGTAAGTCTAATCTTTGGAGCTGGTGGTCGTAGGCGTCCTCTTCCACTATAACTGGCTTACTTGAGTTGAGAAAGATTATTTAAACGCCGAGGATTGAACCCAAGGCGGAATGAGACAACTAGAGGCTAGAATCTACCAATAAGAATTTCTTTTCCTTTAACTCTCTTTATTATTTTTATATATTCTCCCTCTCAATTTCTGTCATTTATTTAATTTCACAATTTCAATTTACTTTAAATTCTATTTTTATTTTTTCAAATCAAAATTCTTAATTCTATTTTTTTTATTTTTTTTCAGGACGCAAGTTTCTTTTCCAAGAAATTGTCCAAGATTTCAAGAAACGAGCATTCGTACAATCCGGTCATTGAGGATTCGACCCTACTTCCCCTTTACTGTTATTTTTATTATTTTATAGGGAATAGGATATTTTTGGTGCTCTCAACGACACATCAATAACCTGACTCTAGCCAACAATTGCTTTTGTGGGACCATCTTATGCTAGATCATCACTTTTTAGCGGCGAATACCACGCCATTTTGTCTCTTGGACTCGCCAATCTCTGACCCAGTAAGCTAACGAACCGACTATGCAACCTTCTCAAAATGTACAAAGTGGCCATTCCTTGCACAAGTTGAAAAGATCACTTATTAAGGGACATGGACAGAAGCGTCAGCCCCGTAATGCGAAGAAACGATGAATACTCGTTGAGAAGGCTAAGCGTGGATTCTAAGCCTCATGAACTCTTTTTGGGGAATTTCGACAACCTTCGGCTAGATAGATTTAGTGGCTCATGGTTTTTGGGGAAAAAATAAATGTAATGGAAATGGAATTTTTATTGAATAATATGAAGGGAAATAAGATTAAGCTTTATGGGGGAGAGAGTGTTTACAGAAAAGATGAGTGAAATTTGTGTCACTCCATCTCCTATTTATAATACTAGGAAACCTAGTCTATTTCTACTTAAATTCTAAAAGGTAAATACAAATAAATAAAAATAATTAACGATAAATAAAGATAAATACTAAAATAAAATCTAAATAATAATCTTTAATAATTATCCTAATATAATAAAAAATTAAATAGAGTCTTGTGCTTATAAAAATCTCTTCTTTGCATTTTTGCCCTCCAAGTCTTCCATACTTTGCATTTCCGGCACCACTTCTCTCCTACTTAGCATGTTGGCCCATTTTATCTTTAAATTCACGTTTTTCCCCCTAAATTTCCTTTTGCCTTCAATTTAGTCCCTACAATATAAAAAACCATAAATAACTCAATTTAGTATGATCATACTCAAAATAAATTTGTAATTAATACATAAAAATATGTCATTCTAGAGTATTATTAGTAAGTTAAATGTTTTACTAATGTTATTAGTTTGGGTTCAATTCCCACAATATGTATATTTTTATTTTTTTAAATAAAAAATTAAAGTACCATAAAAAATATAGCTTATTTTAAATATAGAAGGATATTTTTATAATTTTTATAATCAATTTGGTGCCTGATTGACTCGTAATATCAACTCAATTAAGGATTTTATTAATAGTATAGATACACAAATATATAAATATTGTATATAACAAAAAAATTATGAGAAATAAAAATTAGTGTTATTGGTTAATTGGGCACTAACTTAGTTAGAGAAATAACAAAAATATTATTTTATATTTAAAATATTTTATATTACCATAGGGTAATTTAGTTTTTTTTTAATGCAAAAAAATATGCATATTATGATATTTGAGTTCACACTAATTACATGGTTAAAACCTTAAATTTACCACTCAACATGTTGTTATAGAGAGATAATTGTTGTAAACCTAACATAGAATTTATATAGTGAATTTCTATCAAATAAAAAAAGAGAGTAAGAATCAAATCAACAAAATTAAAAAAAAATATATAGCAGTGCATTATTATTACTTTTATGCACATTTAATTTTATATTCTTTCACGTGATTAGTTATGAAGTTCATAAAATTAACAACTTCAATTAATTTGTATGGATTATCTACCATTCAAAAAATAGTATGAGTTCTCAAATTAATTAATTAATTTATCATAAGTTATTAAATTCAAGTAATCAATTTATAAGTTTATGATGTTTGTAGAATATTTAATTGAATTGATATATTTAATTCTACCATTTGAAGATTATTTTCATTTAATAAAATATGATTAGTGGATTTTTTAGGTTAAATTTAAACTTTTTATTGAAATAATATTTTAATTAAGATCACTTTTATTTAATAAATTATAATTAATAGGTTTGCTTCTATGAAATAACTACAATTTTACTTAAATTTAAGACAATATGTTATTATAGAAAATTAATTTAATAAGGAACGTACTTCATAACTATCGATATTGTTCTTGTTAGAACAATTGTAGTACAAGAAAGAAAGTTATGATGCAATGTAACACCCCTATACCCAATTCGACCCATTGAGTCTGATGTAGGGATATTACATTTGTTGCCAAAGTGAATTTGGCTAATCACTAATATATTTGAACATTTAAAAAAAAAGTTTTGATAACCTATATTTTTGTCCCTACTACTTGGAATGCACTTGATCTTCCTAAATACATGCCATCTATTCAAAATTTTGAAATATACCCTCTTAGCACTTAGAGATGTGATAAGATGGATGCTCACAATCTCAATTACAACTCTTCAAAATCACTGTACCTAATCTGCGCACGGAAAACAAAACAGTATGCTGAGTAAAACTCAATGGTATTTCTATAATCTGAATATTTAAAGACAATATAATATAGTAGGCACAATTAAATTATAAGAACATGACTATCATTTTTTTTATTAAACAATATCCTAATTCACACAATTGTTATATAAATGGTTATTCACATTTCAAACCATATTTATTCGTATAAAGACATTAGTAATGCAATACTCAATTCATGAATACATCATTATATACCATACTCAATTTTCATCACTTGCTATATAATAGCTTTCCATAATTTATTCACATATCATTTAAACAATGGTACTATCCATTCCATATTAATTCATAAGTATATAACTCATGTATTTAATATATTTACAATATATTTCACATTCTAATTTCAATTCACTATATCAATTTTATTTCTCATACCATGACATTTCAATATCAATTAGAAAATTTTATTACATGTTTACCCCTATTAACAAGACTCGAACTCGGACGGATATACGGATCCAACCAACACACCAGTTTGGCAACCAGTGCCTCATCAGATAATTCGAAGTAATAAATTGACACCTATTATCTCATCGGTTAAACCGAAGTAAATTGGCACACAGTGCCTCATCGAATTAATCTGAAATAGTAAATTGACACCCATTGTCTCATCAACTCGAAGTCGAAGAAATCCCTAAAATCTTCCAATCCTATGACATGCCATCTATATCCGACTCAGCCCGATACAGTTAATAAGGTTTAATTTCACAATTCAAAAACAATCAATATCCAATATCAATTTTTCATATAATCACATATATAAAAATTCAATTCAATATCAAAATGCCAAATACTCACCTCAATCACTTACCATAACATTTAATCAGAATACAAAAATTAATAACTAAGTTCGGATTATAGAAATACAAACTGAAAATTTCGAGCTATTCCTCGTCGACTTTATCTTTTCGCTTTTTAGTCTAGGGTTCTGGTACGACTTTAGCTACAGAATTAAGACAATTAAAATTCATCAATACAATACAACACAATTCAATCTCATATTTAATATTTTAATTTTTACTCAATATTTGCCTAAATTCCAATTTAGTCCCTAAATCGAGACTAACTTTATTTATTTACATTTAATTCTTTATTTTTATACAAATTCCACTTTAGACTAAATTTAACTCCCTATTTTTACTTAAATCCCCAAATTTTGAAATTTTTACAATTTAGTCCCTATTACTCAAAATTTACAATTTATTCTACAATTCAATCATTTTTCATTTCTAACTTAAAAATCTATCAATTTATTCCTTAATACTAAAATTATTCAACATAGACAACACTTAAAAACTCAATAATTTCTAAAATTTCAGCATGAGTCGGGTAGTATTTAATACCGGGATTTCAAAAACATAAAAATTACAAGAAAAACGGACTAAATTGACTAACCAATTGAACTTGGAACTTTGAAACCCCTAAGGCCATTCGTCTTTCTCCTTTCTCCCTTGTTCTTTTTCTTTCCTTTTTCTATTCTGTTTCGTCTGGCTTTCTCTGTCTCTTTCTTTCTATTTCTATTTCTTTTATTGTTATATAATATATTAGTATTATAATATATATACTTAAATGTTAAGTAAATATATTTTATTATAATATATAATAAATTATATATATTTTTACTTACACTGCCTCATTTAAGAAAAATGGCATAATTGCTTCTTTAGTCCTTTTAATTTTTCTTTAATCTGTAATTCAACTTTCACCCTATATGCAATTTAGTTATTTTACCTAATTACTCTTAATTTAAGCAAATTCTCTTAACCAAGACCTAATTAACTACATAGCTAGCTTTGTAAATATTTTTAATAAATATTTACGAGTCCAATTTACAGGAACGGAGTCTCAGGAATACACTTTTCGACACCCCTGGCTATTAGGTCATTACAATTCTCCCCTAAATAAATTTCGTTCCCGAAATTTACTTGAAAGGAGGTAGGGGTACTGAGATCTCATAGTTTCTTCTAGGTCCCAAGTCGCTTCCTCAACACTATGACTACGCCATAATACTTTCACTAACAGAACTAACTTATTACTCAATTCTTTCACTTCTCGTGCCAAGATTTGAATCGGTTCTTCTTCATATGACAAATCAGGTTGAATCTCAATATCTTCCGTCGAAATAATATGAGATGGATCCGATAGATATCTTCTAAGCATTGAAACGTGAAAAACATAATGTATTTTTTGCAATTCTGCAGGCAAAACTAAACGATACGCAACTGGACCCGCTCTTTCCATGATCTCATACAGTCCAATAAAACGAGGACTTAATTTCCCTTTTTGATCAAATCTTAAAATTTTCTTCAAAGGCGAATTTTAAAAAAAAAATACTTTATCACCAACAGAATATTCAATATCTCGAAGTTTCAAATCTACATATGATTTCTGTCTGTCAAAAGCTATCTTCAATCTATCTCAAATTTTCTTAACAATGTATTCCGTTTCTTGAATTAATTTCGTCCCGATCATTCTTCTTTCACTCAATTCTATCCAACAAATAAGTGATCGGCACTTACGACCATTTAAGGCTTCATACGGAGCCATTTGATACTCTATTGAAAACTATTATTATATACAAATTTGACCAAAGGTAAGTAACGCTCCCAACCTGATTCAAAATCAATAACACAAGTACGAAGTATATCTTCCAAAATCTGAATAACACACTCAGATTGTCCATCAGTTTGCAGATGAAAAGCTGTGCTAAAATTAAGTTGCGTACCAAGAGATTCATGCAACTGATTTCAAAATCTTGAAGTAAACTGCGAATACCAATCAGAGATTATCGACATAGGAACACCATGTAATATCACTATTTCTTGAATATAAACTTCAGCAAGCTTTTCAAGAATAGAAATAGGTTGAAGTAACCTGGTGGAAACCTGATGTTTTGCCTTAACTCACTGACAAGTTAAACATTTAGCCACATACTCGACCACATCTATTTTTAGTCCTTGGCACTACTAAAATTCTCGCAAATCGCGATACATTTTTGTTCCTCCAGGATGAAAAGCAAAAGGACTATCATGAGCTTTGCGAAGTATCAACTCTTTCAATTCAAATAAATTTGGAACGCAAATTCGATTATGAAATCTCAAGCAACCACAATTATCAATACTGAAATTTTCTAATATACCATTCTGAACCATTTCTATTTTCTTTCTCTAATTTGTCATCTTCTAAATGCGTTGACTTAATCTGATCAAACATCATCGGTTTGATTTTTAATTCAGCCAATAGGCTTCCATAGTCATTGATACTGAGCTGAGTAAACATTGCTCGCAATTCAATTGCTGCTTTTCTACTCAACGCATCAGCTACAACATTTGCTTTACCAGGGTAGTAATCAATAATACAATCAAAATCTTTCAAAAATTCTACCCAATGACGCTGTCTCAAATTCAATTTCTTTTGAGATAAGAGGTATTTGAGACTTTTGATCGGTATAAATATAACACTTTTCACCATACAGATAGTGTTTCCAAGTCTTTAGAGCAAAAACTACAATAGTTAGCTCTAAATTGCGTGTCAGGTAATTACGTTCATGTATTTTTAGCTGACGAGATGCATAAGCAATCACTTTCCCGTTTTGCATCAAAACACAACTAAGACCGCTCAAGGAAACATCACTATGAACGACGAAATCCTTTCCATAAGCATCACTATAACCGGTGAAACTATACTAATTCTTGTATTTTGATTTTTTATTGATTCTTTTGATGTATTATAATTATTTCAATTCACACATTTGAATAAAGACTAAGAAATAATTGAAGGTAAATAGTGAAAAATGAGTGATATGATGGAAGTAACAAGGAAGAAGATTTATTATGATAGTTTGGGTGAATCTAAATACACAAATGAAAATGATACGTCAAATTGACTAAATTAATTAGTGAAATGATGTGAAGCTCAAAAATCAATGGAGGAAACTTCCCAAACCCTTCCATATGGAACTAACATATTGTAGTATGATGAAGTGTGAACATAATAAAATCAACTAATTCACCATTGAATTGGTCCATTTGGATGAATATTCAGTAAATTTCATATAGTTGAGATTAGAGATATGTAACAGCTCTTTTTTCAGTGGTGTTGGAAACAGTGGTTTCGGGGCCACCAAATCTGACAAGTTTTTAAATATTCTATTTAATATTTATGAGTTAATTGTGATTTTAAAAAGGTTTTTGATATAGTGATTTTTGTTGTATAAATGATTTATTAAGTTCAAGTGGTTTTAGAAAATGAGGTATCAAGACCTCGTTTCTATAAACTGAGTTGTAAATATTTTTACAAATATTTACAAAGTGTCATTAAGGTGGTATTAAAGTTTCATTGAAAACTTTTAACGTTTTGATAGTTAATTAATTAAAAATGACTAAATCGCGTAAAGTGCAAAAGTTGTGTTCTATTAGCTAAAGGTATTAAATAGCTATAAAAATTTAAAGTGGAAGTCCTTATATGGTAAATAGACCATTAAGAGTGTTAGTGGATGTGCATGGCTTGACAATTGTGTAAATTTTAAAGTTAGGTAAGGGTAATTTTGTAATTAATTACTAAAAGAAAAATTAAATAAAAGAAAACAAACTATCATCTTTTTGTTTTTCATTCTCAACCAACTGGAAAGAAGAGAAGCCATGGAAGAAGCTTCACACTTTTGGCTAGTGCATGGTAGGCATTTTTTGTAACAGCCCGGTTTTAGCTAAATCAGAACAGTGGTTTTGGGACCACAAATCCGAGGTCATAAAATTATTTTAATATTATTTTTGGTGTTTATAGCATGTGACTATGTATGTTTGAAATTTTCGTGAAATAATTTTATCATTTGAGTGTTTAATTTGATAAAAGGACTAAATCGCGTAAAATGTGAAAGTAGCATGCCAATAGTTAAAGGTGATTAATGGTCATAAAATTGAATTGTGGAGTTCCTTATGTTGTTATTAGACCATTGGTAATGAAATTTTACATAGATAACCTTATACTTGATGATTTAAATGTGTATTAATAAGGTTATTTAGGTAATTTTTTAATTAAATGATAATTAAAGTAAAACAAAGCGAAATGTTCATCTTTATTCATCTTTTTGACCAAAATTAATAGAGAAAGAAATAAAATATGAAGCTTTAGGGTTCGACTATGTTGGTGATCAATTGAAGGTTTGTTTTTGTTCTGTTTTCGATGATTTCTATGTTTTTGTGATCGTTGCTTCGTGTTCTAGCTAGCCTGTACTTTAATTTTCAAAATTTTTGATGAATTTTTGAGTTTCCATTGATGAATGATTGAGCTTTTGAATGATTTTTGATGAATTTTGGAAGCTTGATGATATATATTAAAGTTTTGTTAAATGATTTTTGACAAAAATGCCAAATAGGGGTTAAATTAAGAAAAGTGTAAATTGAGGGGTTAAATTGTGAAATAAATGAAAAATATGGGCTGTTAGGGACCTATAGATAATTCGAATAAGCATGGGTCATATTGAATTTTGTGAATTTTGTGTATTTATGAAATATGGGCTAAATTGAATAAATGTGAAACTTTAGGGGCAAAAGTGCAAAAATGCCCAAATATGTGTTTGTGGATGAAATTGAATAAGTTGGTGATTAAATGGATTAATTTTAAATGTATATAGATTAAGAACAAAAAAATGGATTTAGCTCGGGGAAAATCGAAAGTTGCCGAATAGTCGATCTAGTCCGTTTATCCCGAATACAAGGTAAGTTCATATGCAAACAAATGTCTTTAAATTGAATTGTACCTGTTTACTTGCCATTGAATTTTTATAAATATTGAATGAGCATTTACGATCAAGAATCGACAGAGTTACGATATTCGAAAGTCCCGTACGAACCTTAAGAATAGAATAGGATACGAATGTCATGACATTAGGTTATCGAGATGTGATTGCATTTAAGACCATGTCTGGGACATTGGCTTTGTATTGAGATTACGTGTAAGACCATGTCTGGGACATTGGCATCGTTAATCGATTTTGTGTAAGACCCTGTCTGGGACAGTGGCATCGATAAGTGATAACATATAAGACCATATCTGGGATATGGCATTGTACGAGCTATATGTGATTGCCGAGCATCCTTAACGATTTGGAACGGTTCAACAGGAAAAGTTAAGTCGAGAAAGAATGTGTGAATGAGTTTAATGACTCAGGTGCGTACGAGATTCATACGAGTATTGAAAAGGAAAGCATTTGATGAATCCAATTATGATATTGAATATGTATACAATGAGAAAGGTTTGCGAACTTGAATGTGTATTTAAATGTGGTTATTCATATCTTACTTAATTGATGGAAATGATATTGATTTATAAGATGATTTATTTGTGTATGGCTTATTAAGCTTTTAAAGCTTACTGTGTTATTTTCCACTATTTTATAGATTATCGAAGCTAGCTCGAACATCTGGGATCATCGGGAACCATCATTACACTATTGACTACTTGTTGGTACTTTTGGAGCTTTGTATATATGGTATATGGCATGTATAGGCTAGTGTCATTTTGGTATGTTTTGAATCATGATTATAGCCATGAGATTTGGCTTGTAAATGTTGGTGTGTATGGCCATTAAGTTGGCTTGAATTATGTGATTGTTAAGTGATATATGTGAATTATAAATTACCTAGTGTTTTGGTATGTTTGCCATAGTTGTTGATATAGCTAAATGGTTGCTTTTTGATTGGTTATTAATTGATGTACTAATGCTTGGAAGTTGGCATATTGTGGTTTGATTTGAGATGATGATATGTTGTATTAAGTAACTTGAAATAGAGGATAAGTTGATGAGTTAATGCATTTGGGAAATTAGGTAAGTTGTAATGATTTTGGCCTAATGATTTGACATGTTTGAATATGGAATTGAGTGGTTGAAATGGTTGTGAATAGATGGCATGATATGTGTATGAATTGGCATGTTTTTGGTTGCCTATTTATGTGTTAAAATGATACCATTTTGATGGCTAGGTGAGCATGAGAAAAGGGTGGCAAATTGACTATAAAAATGACCTATTTTTGTCCACACGGGTATGTGTCTCAGCCGTGTGCAACACACGGTCATGTTATACAGCCATGTGTCCCCTGGGGTACCCTTTCAAATTAAGGTAGTATACCCTACAGTTTTGACACGGCCTAGACACACGGGCATGTCTACTGATTATGTGTGGCACACGGGCTGGCACATGGGCGTGTGGTTGGCCGTGTGACCCAAGTCAGTAACCCCTCTAGTTTTCCCACGACCATGATACTCGGGCGTGTCTTCGGCTGTGTGGTTCAAGTCAGTATGTATGTCCTGTTTTTACACGGCCTGTGACATGGGTGTGTCTAGTGGCCGTGTGAGGCACACGGCCTGTTCACACGGGCATGTGACCTTTAAATGTTTGAAATTTTTCTAAATTTCCCTAAGTTTGCAAATGTTATCGGTTTAGTCCCGAATTAGTTCTAAGCGTGTTTTAAGGTCTCGTTGAGCCTTATAAGGGACATTGTGCATGATTTGTATGGATTTTGGATTATGATTGTATAAATATACGTGAATAAAGTGTATTATCTGGTAATTCCTCGTAACCCTATTCCGACATTGGATACGGGTTAGGGGTGTTACATTTTTAGTCTTGTTTTTAATAATTTTTATGTTTTTGAGATCGTTCAACTAGGTCTAGCTAGCCTGTACGTTTGATTTTGAAATTGTTAAAGGTTTTGAATGTTTCCATTGATGAATCTTGTGATTGTTGATGTTAAATGATGAATTTGGAATGTTGATTTATATTTAAAAGTATTTTGTTAAGTGATTTTGATGAATTTTTTGATTAGGGACTAATTTGTTAAACTAATAAAAATACAAGGATTTAATGTGAAATTATTGCATAAATGGGCTATTTTGGATACCATTAACTTTCAGCTAAGCTCAATTTCGGGCAAAAATGGTTAATTTGCATGTTTTGGGCTTAGGGACTAAATTGAATAAAAGTAAAACTTTAGGGGTAATTTTGTAAAAAATGTCAAAAACGACCAAATTGTATGAAATGAATTGTTTTATTGTCTAAATTAATATATTGAATGAAATTATTAATTTAGATCAAGATCGGGTGAAAAATCGAGGAAAATAGAAAATTACCAAAATACCCCTAAACTTTGGTATTTCTGCAATTTAGCCAGGTAAGTTCATATGAACTATACTATGTATATTTTTGAATATACTGAATTTTATTATATGAATTTTATTGAAAATGAAACGATATATATATGTTATTATACAATTTAGCTTATAATGAAACGAGGAAAATTCAACGATGCACGATGACTATCGAGTCCCGTTTGAACCTTAAGAATATTTAGGATACAAATGACATGTCATTAGGGGTTACCGTTTTTTAGGTGTTGGTCTCGTACGTCCTACTGGTGGCTAAGTTTCCAACATGTGTTGCGGTTACTTTACAGTTTGTATGAGCAGCACCGTGTAGATATGTCTTGACTGACAACTTGTGTGAACAGACCCAGTTATAGCTCGAGAGAGAGCATTGATATGAGACATGAGACAGTAGTGGCTTCGACCACGTGTTGGCACATAGTGTGCGAGATACCTGCGTATCCGATATTATTCTAAGTGGTTCAACGGGAAATGTTCTGTTATGAGACGACATGAGTTCGATATGAACTAATACATGTATTTACATGAAATACACGGAAATGATAGTACATGATATATTGATATATTGAAATGGATGATATATATATGAAGAAACAACAAGAGAATGATATGTATCATGACATGTACATATATGAATATCTTTGATATGTTGATACATGGAAATTATGTAAGTTGAGACGAGTAATAAACTCAAGTGTGACATGTTAAGAAAATAAGGTTATCAAAGTTGAATTTATATGAAATGTGTTCAAGTATATTAACATGTGTTGTTGTTTGATGCTTAGGCAAGTGCCAAGCTGTTGGTTGAATGCTATTCTGTTTACTTATAAGTTGCATTGGAATGGTAAGTGTTCAAATGAAAATATGCTTGTACTCATGAAAAAGTGGTAAGGTTTAAAATTATGCAATTCCTTATGAAATGGCCTATTTTGTGATTAATTTGAAAAAGATATGTTTAAGTGCACTAGCTTGTGGATATGGTTGAATGATATACTATGTCTTATATGTTATGCATATGGAACGGGTGTGGAAAGTAATGAAATGCAAATGAAAATAAAGAAATTTGGAAGAGTTTAAAGTTGTTTAAAATCCTACTATGCTAGAGATAATATGTATAAGTGATACTATGGATTTACTTATTTGTGAGTTGTTGAATTTGGTTTCATGAATCGTGTGGTATCTGTATATGACTATTCGTGATATGTATAAATTTCAAATTGGAAATGGATTGATCTGATTAAATTTTATATGATTTTACTAAGCATTCATTGTTTACGTAGTTATTTTTCTTTACTTTTCAAACTATCGAAAGCTTGATCGGGTTGGAAGCTCGTTGGAGATTTATCACACTATCCAGCGATAATATCGGTAGATTTTGATGTCTTGGTTAAGGTTATAATGGCATGTATAGGTATTTTGGCTAATGTTAGCCTATGTGTTTTGGTTGTGGAAATGACCATTTGGTTAGTTTTCATTTTGGCCTTGTGTTGGTAGAATGATATATATTATAAGGTATGTATAAGTAGCCTTGTAATGGTTGATATATGACTTGTTATGGTTGAATGATGGTAGATAGAAAAGTAGTTGAATGTGCATATTAGATATGACATATAACTTGTTGTGAAGTGGTGTTTTGCCATAGTAAGCATATATGTATTTTGATGCTAATGATTATGTGGTACAGTTGGTACCAAATGGTATGTTTTGGTAAGTGATTTACATGTTGTGTACTGATGCAAACTTAGTTAGAAGTTAATAAATTATTTTGGCCAAATTGAGTACATGGTTATACATGTTTTAATGTTGTCATTTGAGGTGCCTTTGGACATATTGGTTGGATGTTATTATACCATATGTGTTTGACTTGATTATGCATAATTTTGGTGCCTTTTGAGGGCTTATGTATATGTGCAAAAGGAATTATAGGTACATGTTGAAAAGGGTGAGAAAAATGGCTTGTAAAATAGCCTAATTTTGTCCACAGGAGCATGTGTCTCAACTGTGTGTGACACACGGCCAGGTAGCACAATCGTGTGTCCCCTGTAGTTTTCAAAAGGTGAGTAGGACTATTTCGAAGGGTACACGGCCTGGCACACAGGCGTGTGGTTTGGCCGTATGACCCAAGTTAGTGAGTTACACGGGCACAGACATCGACTGGGACACGGCTGTGTGTCCCTATTTCGAATGCCTACACGGCCTAAGACACAAGCATGCCTGGCCACACGGCCGTGTGACCCCTGCAGTTTGTAAATTTTAATCTTTTCCCTGAAATTTCCATATGTTTCTGATTTAGTCTCGATTTGTTTCTAATTTGTTTTTAGGGCCTCGAGGGCTTGTATGAGGGACAATATGTATGCTATTGATTGGTTTTATTGTGATTGATGATTTGAATTAAATGTACTAAATTTTTTTATAGTTCTGAAATGTAAACTCCGGTAATGCTCTGTAACCTTATTCTGACGACGGATACGGGTTAGGGGTGTTACATCATATGTTTAACATTCTTTTTTGTCATTTGATTTTTTAAAAAGGGATGAATTGTATATGGAATTTTTAGATTTTATAAAGAAGGTTTGGGGTTGATAAGTGTCTTATAAAGGTATAATAAAATATTACAAATAAATATTTTTAAAAAGGAAATATATATCAATTTTTTAAGGTTGCTTGTGAAAAAAAAAGTACATTACTAATGTATCAAATACTCACCCTTTTTAAATATTAAAAAAATTAATTAAATTTTGACATGTCATTCATTTGGTAATTCACATATATGTTACATTAGCAAAGTTAACAAACATTAATTTTTTCATCCATTTCGAGGTGATTTGACAAAAAAATACAAGTTCAAAGACTAAAAGAGGCAAAAAAAAATTAGATAGACGGTAAAAATGACTTTTTTAAAGTTGAAGGGTAAAAAAAGTCACTATGTCTATTTTTATTGATATTGCACTTTAAATTCTTATTATATTTATTTATATATGAAAATGAAAATGAAAATGAAAATTGATGTAAAATAATGGCAAGTATTAGTTATATTTTGATAAGAAAATATTAAATAAAGTATATTGTGATTTGGTAACAAAAGATATCTAAATAGAAAAATTAAGATATGCAATTATTAAATTTGTATTTTCTATTACTATTTTATTATTTATCAGGTTACTTTTCATTATTATTCTATTAGTAGGTTTGGAGTCTTAGTCAATTGTAGACATTAAATTAGTTTTAAGTTATAAAGAAAGACTTTAGAAAAGAACAGGAAAAGTTGTGGGGAATCTAGGGGGTCTGCCTATATAATGGAGTTTAGGGATCACTTCCAAAAGCATAAGTGGTCTTAATTAATTAATTAGTGTATTGAGTTGAGATAATGGGGCCGATATGGTTTAGGGTAATCTTCATAACTGTGTTGGTTTTAGAAGGTGCAGTGTGGAGTGGTGGTTGTTGGGATGAAGAGCGTCTTGCTCTCTTGCAATTCCAATATGTGTATTCACGCGGGGTTTCAGATTGTTGAGAATGGGAATGGGTTGAATGCAACATCACCACTAGACGAGTCACTCAACTCTCTCTAAACAATGGTTTGGTGCGGTATCTTGAATTCTTTAATGCCTCTTTGTTTCTTCCCTTTGAAGAATTAAAGAGTCTCGATCTCAGTTATAATGGTCTGGTTGGTTGTGTGGAGAATGAAGGTACACAACTCTTTGCATTTTTATCTTTCTCTGCTCTCCCAATTGAGTTTATAACTCTCTTTGCTTTGCAGGGTTTGGAAAGCTATCCAAGTTGAGACATCTAGAGAATCTTAAGTTATAACGGATTAAATGATAGCACGTTATCATCTTTGAGTAAAATTTCAACTCTCAAGTCTAAATTTAAGAGGAAATGTCCTTTTTACAGGACCAAATCAAACTAACGGTAAAATTATAATGTCATGTCTATATGTATTGTTAACATAAATAATTAGTCATCTTCATATATTTTATTTATTTTACTACTTGTAGCACCATTGGAGTGGCTAACAAAACTTGTTAGTTTGGAAACTCTTGATTTAAGTTACACCAAAATGAAGAGCAACTTGTTACATTTGGGTGGCCATTCATCTTTAACAACTTTAAAGTTTGAAGGAAATAATTTAGAAGGAAGGATTCATCTTCAAGGTAAGATACTTTCAGTGTCTTTGTTGCTCTTTCATTTGTTTTTCCTTTTAAAGCAATCATACTAATATTTAATTTAGTCTTCAAAGAATTGTATAACTTGACAAATTTGAAGATACTGGATTTAAGTGATAATTGAATTGATCAGAGCATAAAAAGTTCCCATGGTGAATATATTTACAGCTATTCAATTATATTTCCAAATGTTTCTAAAGTATTAGATACTGCTATGTCATGGTTTGAAGCTGAAATGAAGCTAGTTTTTTGCAGGTAACGGAAGACAATAGAGTTTGATCATTTAGAAGAAATTGATTTGAGCAATAATCTGTTCAACAACAGCATACTTGCAGAGCTTAGTGGGTTTTTAAATCTAAAGTCCTTAGATATAAGATGGAATAAACTAAACGGATCAGTAGATGCTAAAGGTATAACTATTTTCTATTTGACCAGCAACATTAAAAAATTGATATTTATATTTTAATATTTTATTATATCTGTATAGGACATTTATGAACCTCTTAATCGCACTTATAAAATCTAAAAATTTTATTAAGAGTGTACCAAATATTTTCTCTAACTTTAAAAGAATTAATTAAGTCTTAAATATAATCTCATATTATATTATTTGATTCGAGTCACAAGACTAATTTTATTTACAATTTTCCTAGAATTTTGTGGTTTGAGCAATTTAGAGACTCTATACCTGAGTGGCAACGAGGTGAACCAATTTTTGACATCTAAAGGTGTGAATTAAAATTAATATGTAGCAACAGTTTGTTTCTATTTTTGGATGAAAAAAATTAATATTATATATTTGTTCCTTTCCAAAGACTTCCATTAATTAAGAGAAATGAAAGTAACTACATTTTAGTTGCAGAAAATATATTATGTTTGAGGAAGTTAAAGACCTTGTCCTTAACACACAGTTCTTATTTAAACAAAACTGTGGCTATTCAAGGTGAGTTATGATTGTTGTCTATAATACTTATTGCAAAAAAAAAAAAAAACATCAATTTTATACAAATTAATACATCTACCAAACATCCCATAATACCAATTTCATTTTATTTTAATATTCACAGAGTTGCATTTAGTGAGTAATGTGGAGAATATGTTCTTGGATTTTACTCCTTTGGACATCAGCTTTTTGCAAAGCATTGGCGTCTTGACTTCTCTGAAAACCTTGTCCTTGTCTTACTGCGATCTAACTGACACTTTACCTACTCATCATAGTAATACAATTACTACATTGTTTAAAGATACCATAAGTCACACATGGACGCTCTACTCCTTTCTCTTTCTCTCTATTTTCTGTTTATTGAACCAAGCACAATCTTAGAGAAATAGAAAACCTCATTCAATATTTCATCTTCAAATCGCAGGTTTATGTTATCTGAACAATCTTGAAGAATTGGATCTCAATGGAAATGCTCTAAGTGGTGCAATTCCTTCATATTTGGGTAATTTGACATCTCTTCGCTAGGATATCTCAAGTAATCGCTTCACTGGAAATATTGCCTCCACTCCCCTCACAAATCTCACAATGCTTCAATTCATCTCCCTATCAAAAAATCAATTTCAACTTCCAGTGTCCTTCAATTCCTTTGCAAATCATTCTAACCTTAAAGTCCTTCTAGCCGATGAAAACAAGTTGGTTGCAGAACCAATTGGTTTCCAAATGTGGTGGCCAAAATTTCAACTTAAGATCTTTAGCTTGTTCAATTGTACGATAGAAGAACATGGGCAACTACGACTTCCTAATTTCCTCTATTTCGAACATGATTTGAGAGACGTTGATTTTTCTTATTGCAATTTTGGCGAGATAAGGTTCCCACATTGGTTGCTACAGAATAATACAAGATTAGAAAAACTAATCCTGAAAGATAGTTCAATTGTGGGTCCTCTGAGCTTATCACCACATACTAATTCCAAGCTGTCTGTACTCGATATATCCAATAATAAGATACAACATGAAATTCCAAGGAATTTTTGCTCACCTTATTCATGTCTCAAAGTCCTTGACAGCTAATATTCCTCGTTGTTTGGGTGGTTTGAGGAGATTACGAATGCTAGACTTATCCCATAATTATTTGTTTGGAGAAATTCCTGAAGAGTTGGGCATGAATCTCTCTTTATTTTATCTTAGACTTTCAAACAACAGCTTGAGTGGCAAAATATTTCCCAAATTTTATCATTTATTTAATTCGTTGGTAGCATTATATTTGGACGGAAACAAGCTTGAGGGAAAGATTCTTGATTTTTCACCCTTTAGCTTTAAAAATCTAGAGGAGTTAGATTGAGTGATAATCATTTCTATGGCAAGCTTCCAAGATGGTTATGGAATTACGCAGACCTGAAAATATTGGATTTCTCCAAAAACCATTTCGAGGGCCCCATTCCCACGGGATTATGCAACTTGGTCAATCTTGAATTCCTGGATCTTTCTCTAAATCATCTGTTTGGCACTATTCCATCTTGCATCTAATCTACAAACGGTGATGCATGTACATTTGGCAAAAAATAAACGTAGTGGAACACTGTCAGATGCCATTTTCTTGAGCATTGGCCTGTAATGCAATATGTAACCAGTTGGAGTAGCAGCTCAGCAAGCAGACTAGCATTGGAGCTGAACAGAGAGCAGCAACTAGTTTGCTTTCTTTTGTTTATTTTGGTCCAATTGTAACTTGTTATTAAAGTTGGTAGGATTAGCTTTGATTTGAATTTTGATGTAATAGCTGTTATGACAACTTTCTTTTGTATATAATTCAAAGATTGCATTTGTTATGCATTAGTGGGAGTAGTTACATCATTAGGTAACTGTCCAATTTCATGTAACTCACTTATATTTTGAAATCATCAATGAAAATCGGGTTGTTGTCTGGTTATCATCTTATTCAAACTCTTTATCTTTGATTTTTGCTTCAATCTTTCTGTTTTGCTTTTGTTTATTTTTTTTTGCTTGTTTGCTGCCTTTGTTCTAACAAATGGTAATCAGAGTCTAAGTCTTTGAAGGACTCTGCTGTTAGTTGTTGCATTGGAACAAAAGTTTGAGAAGAAAGAAATCGAAGCTGTTGAGTTTGTTTCAGTAAGATGAGCTTCACACCACTTCCACCACCTGTGTTTACTGGTGAGAACTACCACATTTGGGTAGTCAAGATGAAGACATATCTTCAAGCACAAGATTTGTGGAATGTGGTTGAGAATGATGCTAAACCACCTCCATTAAGGGCCAATCCCACGATTGCTCAAATAAGGCAACATAGTGAAGAGAGCACTAAGAAGCATAAAGCATTGGCTTGCTTGCAAAATGGAGTGTCAAATGTGATCTTCACTCGGATAATGGCTTGTGACTCACCTAAGCAAGCTTGAGAGAAGCTGAAGGAGGAATTCATGGGTTTAGACAAAACAAGGCAGCAACAGGTAATCAATCTCAGGAAAGATTTTGAAAATTTGAAGATGAAAGAGTCTGAGACTATAAAGCAGTACTTAGACAGGATAATGGCCACTATCAATAGCACAAGACTCCTTGGAGAAGACTTCAGTGAGAGCGGAGTTTTTGAAAAAGTCATCACCACTCTTCCTGAGAAGTTTGAGTCAAAGATTTCATCACTCGAGGACTCGAGAGACTTATCAACCATTTCCCTGTTTGAGCTGATAAACTCCTTGTATGCACTTGAGAAAAGGAGGGCCAACAGGCAGGAAGAGCATTCTGAAGGAGCTTTCCAAGCAAAGGCCAAAGAAGGCTCAGGTTCAAACCACAAAGGAAAGAAGCCTTGGCTCGATAAAAGGGAGAAACCAAGGAGGGATGCAGGCAAGAAAAGGTTCCCACCATGCATTCACTGCAAGAAGACCACACATTTAGAGAAATACTATTGGTACAGACCAGACATTTAGTGTAGAGGCTGTAAACAGTTTGGCTATATAGAAAAAGTGTGCAAGAACAAAAGGAAGGCACCAGTTCAGCAGCAAATTCAAGCTCAGGCTGCTGAGGACTTTCAAGCTCAAGAGGAGCATGTCTTTACTGCTTCTTGTTCTGCAACTTTAAATAAGGCTAGATGCAACTGGTCGGTGGATAGTGGCTGCACACACCACTTGGCAGCTAATGAAAAGCTATTCAAGGACCTCGATAGAAGCTTTGCATCAAAAATCAGAATTGGCAATAGGAGTCTGATTGAAGCCTAAGGAAGAGGCAATGTGGTGATCAACACTTCTTCAGGTATCAAAGTGATTCCTGATGTACTTTATGTGCCTGACATAGATCAGAATCTACTTAGTGTTCGACAACTAGTAGAGAAAAGGTATTCATTGATTTTTGAGAATGGTATTTGCATTGTTAAAGACACATATGGTCAGGAGTTGGTCTCAGTAGCAATGACTGATAAGTGTTTCATGCTTAACATGAATCAACTTGAGAAGAAGGTTTATACTAGCCTTGTTGATAATGCTGACCTATGGCACGAAAGGCTAGGCCATGTCAACTTTAGATCACTTGATCTGTTGCATAAGTTTAATTTAGTAGAAGACATGTCTAAATTTGAGGCTAGAAACACTGTTTGTGAAGTATGCAAGCTTGGTAAATAGGCTAGATTGCCTTTTCCAACTAAAATGGCATGGAGGGCTCGAGACAGATTTGAGTTAGTCCATTCTAATGTTTGCGGACCGATGAAGACCTCTTCTTTAAATGACAGCAAGTATTTTGTGCTGTTCAGAGATGACTTGACCAAGTTTTGTTGGTTTTATTTTTTGAAGCAGAAGTTTAAAGTGTTTGAAGCCTTTAGCAAATTTAAGGCACTAGTTGAGAATCAGTCAGGTTGTAAGATCAAGGCCTTAAGAACTGACAATGGCACTGAGTACCTGTCTGAAAGATTTCAGAAGCTGTGTGAGCAAGCTAGTATTCATCATCAGCTCACAAATGTTTATACTCCTCAACAAAATGGAGTATGTGAGAGAATGAATAGAACAGTGTTGAATATGGCTAGATGTCTTCTATTTTAAAGCAAGCTACTGCTATTTCAGAGCAAGCTACCAAGCAAATTTTAGGCTGAGGCTGTCAATACCTCAGTGTATCTGCTCAACAAGTTGCCAACACATGCTGTGAAGGAAAAGACTCTTTTTGAAGCCTGGTATGGACTCAAGCCAACTTTCTTACATCTGAAAGTGTTTGGTTGTGTCTGTTATGCCCACATCCCAATCAAGAAGAGAACCAAACTTGAAAGAAGGGTTATTCCAGGAATATTTGTTGGCTACAATAGTACTAAAAAGGGCTATAGGGTGTTTGATCTTTCAACAAAGAAGATTTTAGTGAGTAGGTATGTAAGATTTGATGAAGAAAAGTTTTGGAGCTAGAATGGAGCAGATGCAAGGCTGATTGAAGAAGATCAACATGACAACAGCCTGGAATCAATTGAAAATAAGCTCAGCAATGAAGACTTTGATGATGCTCTTGTGAGAGGAACCAGAACTATTGCTGATATCTACCAAAGATGTTATATTACAATAGTGGAACCTTTAGAATTTGAGGAACCTGCCAGGGAAAAATATCGGAAGAAGGCCATGGAAGCTGAACTAGACATGATTCACAAGAATGGCACTTGGGAATTGGTGGACAGACCAGATCATAAGAAAGTCATAGGTGGCAAGTGGGTGTTTAGAGCCAAGTATAATGCAGATGGCTCATTCAACAAGCATAAGGCAAGGCTTGTGGTGAAAGGTTACAGTCAGCAATATGGCATCGATTTCATAGAGACTTCTGCACTAGTAGCAAGGCTTGACACAATCAAGCTGTTGTTTGCCTTAGTTGCTCAGAAACAATGGAGGGTTCACTAATTGGATGTTAAGTCAGCATTTCTTAATGGCTTTCTAAAGGATGAGATTTTTATTGAGCAATCTGATGGATTCAAAGTTCCAGTAGAAGAGGACAAGGTGTATAGGCTAAAGAAAGCCTTGTATAGCCTGAAACAGGCACCAAAGGCCTGGTATGACAGAGTTGACACATACCTGTCTAGGCTCGGGTTTGAGAAAAGTGTCAGTGAAGCTACACTTTATGTGAAGAAGTCAGAAAGTGAGACTTTGTTAATTGTGTCACTCTATGTGGATGGCCTGATTGTGACTGGAAGCAAAAATGAATTGATTAGTGAATTTAAAATACAAATGCAGGAAGTGTTTGAAATGACAGATTTAGAATCATGACATACTTCCTTGGCATGGAAGTGAACCAATCTGATCAAGGCATCTTCATCAGCCAGCATGCCTTTGCTTTGAAGATTCTCAATAGATTTTGCATGACTAATTGCAAAATAGTCAGCACACCAATGTCACAAGGGGAGAAGCTATCTAGTAATGGGAATGAAGAAAGGGTTGATGAAAAAGAATATCGAAGCCTAGTAGGTTGCTTGTTATACTTAACAGCATCAAAGCCAGACATTATGTTTGGTGTTAGTCTCCTATCAAGGTTTATGCACTGCTGTAATGAGATTCATTTCAAAGCAGCTAAGAGAATACTCAGATATGTCAAAGGGACATTGAGTTATGGAGTCAAGTTTGAAAAGGGAAAAGAGATTAAGTTGACTGGATATTTTGATAGTGATTGGGCTGGCTCTGTTAATGACATAAAGAGCACTTCAGATTACTTCTTTACTCTTGGCTCGTGAGTTTTTTTGCTGGAGCTAAAAGAAGCAACAAATTTCTGCTCAATCCACAGCTGAAGCAGAGTACATTTCAGTTGCTGCAATAGTGAATCAAGCCATTTGGCTTAGAAAGCTGCTATGTGATTTGAATGAAAAATAGGTTGAAACAACCGAAATCATGGTTGATAACCAGTCAACAGTTGCCATAGCTAAAAATCCAGTCTTTTATGGCAAGACTGAGCATTTCAAGATCAAATTTCATTTTGTTCGAGAGGCAGAGCAATCAAAAGAAATTAGTCTTGTTCATTGTAGTTTAGAAAACCAATTGGCTGATATTTTAACCAAGCCATTAAGTGCTACAAGGTTTGAAGCTTTAAGAAACAAAATTGGTGTATGTTGCATACAGTCTAAGGAGGAGTGTTGAGCATTGGCCTGCAATGCAACATGTAACCAGTTAGAGTAGCACTTTCAAAAGAAGCGGACCAAGATTGAGCCTGAACAGAGAGCAGCAGCTAGTTTACTTTCTTTTGTTTATTTTGGTCCAATTGTAACTTGTTATTAAAGTTGGTAGGATTAGCTTTGATTTGAATTTTGATGTAGTAGTTGTTATGACAGCTTTCTTTTGTATATAATTCAAAGATTGTATTTTTTATGCATTAGTGGGAGCAGTTACATCATTAGGTAATTGTCTAATTTCATGTAACTCACTTATATTTTGAAATCATCAATGAAAATTGGGTTGTTGTCTGGTTATCATCTTATTCAATCTGGTTATCATCTTATTCAAACTCTTTCTCTTTGATTTTTGCTTTAATCTTTCTGTTTTGCTTTTGTTTTTATTTTTACTTGTTTGTTGCCTTTGTTCTAACACCTTTTCATAAACTCTTCATTGATAACTTGGATTTAAGTGAAAATAACTTAACAGGAAGAATCCCAGATTGGATTAGCACTCTACCTACTTTGAGTGGTTTTCTTCTAAAAGCAAATCAATTAAATGGTGAATTTCTTGTACATTTATGCATACTGCAATCATTAAGCATCTTGGACCTTTTACAGAACAAACTTTCTGGTCATATACCTTCCCGTTTAAGTAATTTAACTCTCAAGCCAAGGCGTGAAAAGTCTTACAATAGACCTACTATTTATTTTGCGCTTTAATTATTGGATGAGGTAATAGTAGACATGTGTTGGGGTTAAGTAGTAATTTATCCAGATGAAGTATGAAGCTCTTTCTGAAGCTAGAGCAACAAAGCAATGAATCTGGATGAAGAATGAAAGAAGTTTGAGATTCAAAGACTTGAGAGTTGCAAGAGAAACAACAAAAAACAGAAGCAAAAACAAAATGTTGAGGGAGAAAATGAATTTTTTTTTTTTTACTTTCCATTTCATCCAGTAAAAGTATATATGTTACAATAAAATTGATAGCTACCTAATGTATAATTGCTCACATAAATACATGACTTTAGCCTAGCTAGAATTAGACACAAAATGTAGCTGACATATCAGCCATTACATCACATTCAAATCTTCAACAAATCCTACTAACTTTAAAATCAAATTACAAAGTAAGTAAGGAAGTTACAAATGAACAAAATAAACAAAATGCTATTGCTCCACTAGTTCATCTTCAATGCTGGTCTGATGTTGCATTACAGGCCAAAGCTTAACACTCCTCCTTGGACTGTATGCAACAAACTCCAATCTTTTTTCTTAGAGCATCAAATTGTGTAGCATCGAGGGACTTGGTTAAAATATCAGCAAATTGATTTTCTGAGCTACAATGAACCAGATTTACCTCCCTCGATTGTTCAGCCTCTCGAACAAAATGAAATTTAATCTTAAAATGTTTGGTCTTGCCATGAAAAACAGGATTTTTAGCTATAACAATTGTTGACTGATTATCAACCCTAATCTCAGTAGCTTGAATCTGTTCTTCATTTAAATCACACAGCAACTTTCTAAGCCAAATGGCTTGATTAACAGCTGTAGCAGCTGCAATGTATTCCACTTCAACTGTCGATTGAGGAACAGTTTGTTGCTTCTTTGAGCTCCAACAGAAAACCCCTGAGCCAAAAGTAAAAAAGTATCCAGAGATGCTTTTTATGTCATCAATGGACCTTTCCCAATCACTATCTGAATACCCTATAAGTTTGAGCTCTTTTTCCTTCTCAAACTTCACTCCATGATTCAAAGTTCCCTTCACATATCTGAGAACTCTCTTTGCTACTTTAAAATGAACAATATCGCAGCAATGCACAAATCTGGATAGGAGACTAATAACATACATGATATCAGGCCTAGTAGCTGTTAAGTAAAGCAAAAAACCTACCAAGCTTCGATATTCCTTCTCATCAACCCTCTCTTGATTCCCACTACTAGTTAGCTTCTCCCTTTGAGCCACTAGTGTGCTGACTGTTTTACATTTTGTCATGCAAAATCTGTTGAGAATCTTCAAAGCAAAGGCATGTTGGCTAATGAAGATTCCTTGATCAAATTGGTTCACTTCCATCCCAAGGAAGTATGCCATAAGTCCCAAATCTGTCATTTTAAAAACTTCTTGCATTTGCACTTTGAACTCATCGATCAGCTCTCTTTTGCTTCCAGTTACAAGTAAGTCATCCACATAAAGTGAGACAATTAGAAGAGTTTCATGTTCTAACTTTTTTATAAAAAGTGTGGGTTCACTAACACTTTTCTCGAACCCGAGCCTAGATAGGTATGCATCAACCTTGTCATACCAGGCCCTTGGTGCCTACTTCAGACCATACAAGGCCTTTTTTAGCTTGTAGACTTTGTCTTCTTCACCATGAACCTTGAACCCCTCTGGTTGTTCAATGAAAATCTCTTCCTTGAAAAAACCATTAAGAAATGCTGACTTAACATCTAGTTTGTGAACCCTCCATTGTTTCTGAGTAGCTAAGGCAAATAGAAGCTTAATTGTATCTAGCCTTGCTATTGGAGCAAATGTCTCCATGAAATCGATGCCATATTGTTGGTTGTATCCTTTCACCACAAGCATTGCCTTGTGCTTGTTCAATGATCCATCAGCATTGTATTTGGCTCTAAAAACTCACTTGATTTCTATGACTTTCTTTTGATCAAGTCTGTCAACCAATTCCTAAATGTCATTCTTGTGGATCATTTCTAGTTCATCTTCATGGCCTTCTACCAACTCTTGTCCCTGACTGCTTCCTCAAAATCTGAAGGCTCAACTATTTCAACATCACATCGTTGGTAGATATCAGCAATAGTCCTTGTGCCTCTCACAGGTGCTTCATCAAAATTAGCATCAACTGGCCCTTCTTCTACTAGTTCCAAACTGTTGTTCAGCTGATCTTCTTCACTCAAATTTGTATCTACATCACTCTAGTTCCAAACTTTTTCTTCATCAAACCTCACATCCCTACTCACCAAAATATTCTTTGTTGAGGGATCAAATACTCTATAACCCTTATTGGTACTGCTGTAACCAAAAAATATCCTAGGCACAGATCTTTTGTCAAGTTTGGTTATCTTCTCAGCTGGTATGAAAGTATAGCAGACACAACCAAACACCTTTAGCTGTGAAACTATTGGTTTGAGATTATGCCAGGCTTCAAAAGGAGTCTTTTCCTTCATAGCATGAGTTGGTAGCTTGTTGAGCAGATATACTGAGGAGTTCACAGCCTCAGCCCAAAATTTGCTTGGCAGCTTGCTTTCAAATAACAAACACCTGGCCATATCAAGCACAGTTTTGTTCTTTCTCTCACATATTCTATTTTGTTGAGGAGTGTAAACTGTTGTTAGCTGATGGTGAATCCCAGCTTGTTCACACAACTTCTGAAACCTTTTAAACAGGTACTCAGTGCCATTATCTAATCTTAAAGCCTTAATCTTGTAGCCTGATTGATTTTCAACTAGGGCTTTAAATTTGCTGAATGCCTCAAATACTTCCGACTTTTACTTCAAAAAATAAACCCAGCAAAATCTACTGAAATCATTAATGAACAACACAAAATACTTGCTGTCATTCAATGAGGAAGACTTCATTAGTCCACAAATGTTAGTGTGAACTAATTCGAGCTTGCATCGAGCTCTCCATGCATTGTTGACTGGAAAAGGCAATCTTGCCTGCTTCCCAAGCTGACAAATTTCACAAACATTGTCACTGACCTCAACTTTGGACATGTCTTCAACCAAATTCAATCTCTGTAACAAACCAAGTGATCTATAACTGACATGGCCTAGTCTTTTATGCCATAAACTAGTTGTGTCAGTAGTACTAGTATAGACCTTCATTTCCAACTGATTCATGTTCAACACAAAACATCTTTCAGTCATAGCCACTGTGACTAATTCTTGACCTAGTGGATCTTCAATAATACAAGAGTTATTCTTAAAAATAAGTGAATAACCCTTCTCAATAAGCTGACCAACACTAACCAGGTTTTGGTCTATGTCAGGCACAAAAAATACATTAAAAATAACTTTGTTACCTGAGTGTGTGTTGATCACTACATTTCCCTTGCCTTTAGCCTCAATGAGGTTGCCATTTCCAACTCGTACTTTAGAAGTAAACCTCCTGTCAAGATTCTTGAACAACCTTTCATCTGAAGCCATATGACGAGAGCAACCACTGTCAACTAACTAGTTCTTACTGATTTTGCTTGAGGTTGCATAGCAGGATGCAGAGAAAACATGCTTCTCTTGAGTTTCAACATCCTCAGCAGCTTGAGCTTGGTTTTGCTACTGAGCTTGTGTATTCCATTTGTTTTTGCACACCTTCTCAACATGGCCAAACTATTTACAGCTTTTGCATTGGACATCTGGCTTGTACCAGCAGTACTTCTCCAAATGTGTGGTCTTCTTGCAGTGAATGCATGGTGGAAACCTCTTCTTCTCTACATCTCTTCTTTGTTTCACCTTTCTATCGACCTAAGGTTTCTTATCGACCTAAGGTTTCTTTCTTTTTTGGCTAGAACTTGAGCCTTCCTTAGCCTTTGCTTGGAAAGCTCCTTCAGGATGCTCTTCCTACTTATTGGCTCTCATTTGCTCAAGTGCATATAGGGAATTTACCAACTCAAACAATGAGATGACTGATAAATCCCTTGAGTCCTCCAACGAAGAGATCTTTAACTCAAATTTTTCAGGGAGAGTTGTAATAACCTTTCCAACAACTTTGCTCTCACTGAAATCATCATCAAGGAGCCTAATGTTGTTGACTATGGCCATTATCCTATCAGAGTACTGCTTGATGGTCTCTAACTCTCTCATCTTCAAGTTCTCAAAATCCTTCCTAAGGTTGATAAGTTGTTACTTTGTCTTGCTTGACCCCATGAACTCCTCCTTTAGCTTCTCCCATGCCTATTTTGGTGAGTCACAAGCCGTTATCCAAGTGAAAATCACATTAGATACTCTATTTTACAGACAAGCTATAGCCTTGTACTTCTTGGGACATTCTTCACTATGTTGCCTTATCTGTGCAATGGTTAGATTGGCCCTCAATAGAGGTGGTTCAGCATCATTCTCGACCACATTCCATAGGTCATGTGCTTGGAGATAAGTTTTCATCTTCACTACCCAAATGTCGTAGTTTTCTCCAGCAAACACAGGTGGTCGTGGTGGTGGTGTAAAACTCATCTTGCAACAACAAAACAACAACTTCAACTTCTTTCTCTTTAAATTTTCTTTCATAAAAAAAGATACCAACAACAAAGGCCCTCAAAGATGACAGGCTCTGATTACCATATGTTAGGGTTAAGTAGCAATTTATCCGGATGAAGTATGAAGCTCTGTCTGAAGCTAGAGCAACAAAGCAATAAATCCGGATGAAGAGTGAAAGAAGTTTGAGATTCAAAGACTTGAGAGTTGCAAGAGAAACAACCAAAAACAAAAGCAAAAATAAAATGTTGAGGAAGAAAATGATTTTTTTTTTACTTTTCATTTCATCCAGCAAAAGTATGTATGTTACAATAAAATTGACAGCTGCCTAATGTATAACTGCTCCCATAAATACATGACATAAGCCTAGCTAGAATTAGACACAAAATGTAGCTGACATATCAGCCATTACATCACATTCAAATCTTCAACAAATCTTACTAACTTTAAAATCAAATTACAAAGTAAGTAAGGAAGTTACAAATGAACAAAATAAACAAAATGCTATTGCTCCACTGGTTCATCTTCAATGCTGGTCTGATGTTGCATTACAAGCCAAAGCTTAACAACATGGGACTAAGGATATAGAATCTCACAGGCAGTTCAAAGAGTTATAAAGATTATCCTTTTATCTTCCAAGAAGAAGAGGTGGAGTTTTCAACAAAGGGTGCAAGATACATGTACAAGGGTAATATTCTTGAATTGTTGTCCGCAATTGATCTCTCTTGCAACCAACTCACAGGAATAATCCCACCTGGATTGGGGAATCTGAGTGAAATTCGAGGTTTAAACTTGTCACATAACAACTTAACTGGTTCTATCCCCTCAACTTTTTCAAAGCTCAAGTAGATTGAGAGTTTGGACCTTTCCTACAACAATTTAAATGGAAGAATCTCCCCTCAACTGATTGAGGTGACCACTTTAGAGGTATTTAGTGTCGTAAACAAAAACTTGTCAGAGCCTCTCCCTGATAGGAAAATCAATTTGGGAACTTCGAAGAGTGTAGTTACGAGGGAAACCCTCTTCTTTGTGGACTTCCTCTGAACAAGAGTTGTCATGAAGGTGATTCACCAGGAACTCCAATTGCTTCATTTAGTGAAGAAGAACACGGTTTTATAGACATGAGTGATTTTTATATCAGCTTTGCAGTTTCCTTTGCAATTATATTCTTGGCAACTATCATTGTACTCTACATAAACCCATATTGGAGAAGAGCATGCTTTTATTGCATCGAAGACCATAGCATCACCTGCTATTTCTTCATTGTGGATAGTCTTTGCCGATTGCTCTAATTCAAAAGAAATAACTAGCCCCATGCTTCTTCAATGGTTGTAGTTCTCAAGTTCAAGGTCAATAGATCTTTGTCCTTTTTTATGTTCAAGATGGAAGTGTGTAATGTTATCTAAGCGCAATAACTTCTACTTTGAAACTTATGCTTAGTAAAGTGATTTGTATCTGATTTTAGTTATAAGATACAATGGTGGTTGAACCCAACAAAGATAAATTTCAAATAAAAATTAAAATTTGTGTATAAAAAAATTAAAAATTAAAAATAAAACTATTAACAGAAATATCGTAAAATTAACTAATCAATATAATAAAAATTTAATCAATACAAAATCTTAGTTTTGATTCATGAGTTTAATCATTGACATAAAAATAGATTTTAATACTCTTTAATAAATTAGTTATTATTAACATTGAAGCACCTTACAACTGATCTCTCCTCACCTTCTTGATAATCAAAAGAAATTTATAAAAATTATTCCTCATTGATAATGTGTTCAATTCACATATTTATTGCGCTTAATTTTTTATATTTTAGAATACGATGTCTTTAATTTTAGACTTATTATCCGATTTTTTATTAGTTGCAAAAGCAAGCTCAAAAAGTAAAAAAAAAAAATGAAAATAAGACATAAAAGTTTTGGAAAGAAACAAAGTTAATGGACAAAAATTTATTTTGAAAACTTTCATTTTAAAATTTATTTGTAAAAATAATACTTTTGATTTTACATTAGGAAAATATTATAATTTTCTAATATTTTATCTTTTGATTATTTTCGAATAACTCTTTAATACTAATTAGTTTAGAAAGTTTAAATAAGATTAGAGTATTATATTATATATATATATATATATGTAGAGGTGTGCATGGGTTGAGTTACTGTCTCGGCCCGAAGGCCTGTTCAAAAAATGGGAGGATTCAGGAAAAAATATAGGTCCGAAATACGAGTTTGGACAAAAAAATGAGGCCCGTTTAGAAAACAGGTCGGGCCTTGAGTAAATTTTTTTGACCCGGGCCCGGCTCGGCCCAAATTATATACTAAATATATATTTTTTTATTTTTAATCATATTTACATTTTATTTTCAATTTTATAATAACTTTTTATTATAGTTTCAATTTGTGTATTGTTTTAAGAATCGTTTTAGTCTAATATCTTTATTTGTTTATTATTTTAATATTTATTTTTATGTTTTTAAATGTATTTAATTTATTATATTTTAAATTTTTTTATTTAATAAAATAAGCTAAAAAAATTTAATATGGGTTGGGTTGGGCCGGGTCAAGTTTGAACAAACTTTTAGGCTCATATTTCAAGTTAAGTCGAACTCGAACCTAAAAAACAAACCTAAAATTTTGTCTGGGCCCGACCTGACCATGCACACCTCTATATATATATGCGCGTAGGAAGGGGATGCTCAACCGTCAACCCCGTCTACTTTGAAATAAAATGAATTACAAATTTCAATCCTGTTTGTTTCTTTTGACTTGCGCTACATTGAGCAACTTTTTTTTTAACTTTTCTTTCATTCATTTTTATTTATTTATTTTTCATTTATCTTTGTTAAAACCTTCATTAATATGCTTATTTTCATGACTAATTAAATTTCTCATTTAGCTTTTGGCGGATAACCAGTTTGAGTGAGAGTTGTGAGATCTGAAATCATACTTAAAAATTTTTATTCCAGTATTTGATACTTTTCTAGTTAAGGAGATTGGCAGTGTTGTCTTATTAAATTGTATTGACATCAAATTGAAAAGAGTTCATTGATTTGGTGTGGTACAACGTATAGTTGGAAGAACTAATACGACCAGTAATTATCATAATCGGTCTATCGAGGAACACATTAACGTATTCAATTGAGTGAGTAGTTGGATTCGTGAAGGAAAATGGCAATCGAATTTAAATGTCCCATGTGATCGAGGTTGTTGATTCGTGTCTAACCATTCTAGTTTGTAAGGCTATTGAAGAGCTAAATCATGGACATATGTTGCGTGGTTGTTTGTTCGGTAAGGGTTAGCTATTGGACATTCCCACAATCAATTTACAGAAGAAAAGGTTAGTGGGTTGAGGCGACCTCGATCACTATAACCGACTTATCGGTTAAAGGAAAAGACTTATTTTCAAGGATTGATTTGAAGTCGAAACTAAAATCGAGCCGGATATTTATTCAATTTTAATTCATTTCTGTTTATTTTATTGCTGTTTTGATTTTAATTAGTTGAACACAAAGGAGATAACTGGTTGGAAGAGTTAGAATCAAAGTTGTACATAAGATGTAAGCAATATTAGAATCAAAGTTGTACATAAGATTTAAGCAATATTGTGCGCTTAATTTTATTGTAAATATGACGAACATCAAAGTGCGGAGCAACTTGTCCAACCAAGCTTTTACAATGCTATTGGAGTTTTCATGATGTATTGCCGGAAAGAAATAAGTGACCTGCATCGTACTATAAAACAAGACAAATATTTTTCCCTATTAACTATGATAATTATATTAAAAAAATATTATTAAATAAGAAAATACATAAATAGCAAATAATAGAGAAAAAAAATCAATTATAAAGAGAATTGTTGTCTATTTTTCTAAGTCTAAAAATCCTATATATAAAAAGAACTAACATGAAATATAAATAAATAAATACATCTCAAATATTAAGTATTCAAATTTACTTCTCTTTTGTAATTTATTTTATCTCAAAAATATTCTACACTTAAGTGTAATCACACCTTGTACAAAAATTAGTTACAATTTCTACAACTTATCAAAATGTATTCTACTTCTCGTATCATGTTTATATATTCCCATAAATCTTTCTAGGTTCTAAAGAAGGAAGTATAAATTTTTACTTCTAAATTTGACAATTAGGTTCATTTCGGTATCTATACATTTTTTGGATCCATTTTGACTTTTAAACTTGAAAACTAGGTCCATTTTGGTCACTGAACTTGAAAAATATAAAAATTTGATGATATGGTGATATGGTATGGTACAATCTTTGAGTATCATATTCGATGTTTGTTGGAAAAATTACATTTTATGGGAACTTTGAGGCATATTCTCAATAAGTAAAGGTGGAGAATTGAATTATAAAATTATGGTTTCATATTCTACTCCATTAGACCTTTACAACGGTATATCATATTGTAGTGGGTTGGAATGAAGCTACCATAGTGAATCTTATCTCCCTGAAGTTGTAGTGGAGCAAGATGAAGCTACAAATCCTATACCCCTAAAGTTGCAGTGGGTCAGAATGAAACTATAATGGTGAATCTTATCTCCCTGAAGTTGCAGTGGAGCAAGATGAAGCTACAAATCCTATACCCCTGAAGTTGCAGTGGATCAAAATGAAGCTACCATAGCAAATCTTATCTCCCTAAAACTATAGTGGAGTAAGGTGAAACTACAAATTCTATACCCCTGAAGTTGTAGTGGGTCGGAATGAAGCTATCATAGCAAATCTTATTTCCCTAAAATTGCAGTAGAGCAAGATGAAGCTACAGATCCTATACCTCTAAAGTTGCAGTGCGTCAGAATAAAGCTACCATAGCGAATCTTATCTCCTTGAAGCTGCAGTAGAGACAGATGAAGCTGCAAATCCTATACCCCTTAAGTTGTAGTGAGTAGGAATGAAACTATAATGGCGAATCTTATCTCCATGAAGTTGCAGTAGAGCAAGATGAAGCTACAAATCCCATACCCCTGAAGTTGCAGTGGGTTAGAATGAAACTACAACAGAAAATCTTATCTCCTTGAAGCTGTAATGGAGCAAGATGAAACTGTGACACTACATCCTGCCTTTCTAAAGTTGTAGCGAATTAGATATAGTGGAATAGAGTAAACAAGGAACTGAAAGAGTGGGTTACTTGAAAAAGAGAAGAACCAGATAAGTTGAGATTCAGTGGGACCAGACAGAATTGGTCCTCTTTTAAGGTCTTTGCTCCCTTCCCGTTACACGATAATGAGCAAAGAGGGGCAGCTATAGAGGCTCAATTTCGTCCGGCCCAATATAAAAAAAATAATAACAAAAATAATAAAAATTCCATTAAGCAAAAGTCCATTTACAAAATACAAGCCCAAACCTAAACTACCCTAACCCAATTTGTTAGCCCAATTACCTAAACTACCCAATGCCCAACAACTTGAAGCCCAAAGCCCATTAAGCTTAAACTAGCAAAAACCTTAATTTTCCATATAAGCTTTCAGCGACGCTCCCTCACCACGCCAGCAGGCGCGTCGCCCAAGGTTTGCACCACTCTTTGCCACCACCACCTGCAAAAGTAGAGAAGCAGAGAACAACAAAACAGAAAAACAAAAACAAAAATTAGTAATATAATGTAATATATTTTTGGCTATAAAAGTTGAAAAAACTTTGTAACAAAAGAAAATGAGGAGAATACAAAAAAAATGTTTTAAAAAAATATAAAAATAATAATAACAAAGATTTAAAAATCTTACCTATTGTTGTTGCCTCTTTCACCACTGTCGTGGGAAGCTTCTTGCTGACTCTAAAGGTCTCCGAACCCTTTAGGGTTCATCAATGGTCAAAGATGAGAAACTGAAGGTTCCCTGGGACTTTTAGGAATTTCAATGGGGTTTCAGGGGTATTTAGCCTCAGATCTAGGTTAAGAGAGTCGAAAGGGTCAAAAAGTGGGTCTTTTAGTGAACTTCAGCCACCGGAGGTGGTGATCTCCCATCGTCAACAACCGATGACTGCGGCAGAGGCTCACTGGACCTCATGGTCAGCTTAAGGATGGCTTAAGAGAAAAAAAAAAAAAAGAAAAGAAAGGTTTTTTTCTTTATTTTAAACAAGTTGCAAATGAATTTATTTTAATTTTCTTTTACTTATATAGCCCACTTGAAACAATGTCGTTTTGGGCTTAGCTTCATATGTCCAAAACGACATCGTTTTAAGGACTAACCCGATAACCTCATCTGAATCTATTTAGGATCTGCGTGTTTTCAAGGGGAGATTCTAATTACCATTTTGGTCCTTCCACTTTTTTTGCCTTTTTTTAATTTCGTCCTATTTCCTTTTTATTTTATTTTATTTTTACCCCTTTTATTTTATTCTTATGAAATTTCGTCCCTTGACCCACTGTTGACCCACTGAGAGAATGATTCGTGTAATATGGTCGGGATAATTTCCCTTTTGGTTCCTGTTTATTTTTGAATTTTCTAATTTAGTCATTTATTTGCTTTTTTTTTTGCAATTCATACTTTGAATTTTGTTTAAATTTATATTTAATCCTTTATTTATTTAATTCCACCCCTTTACTTACTATTTTTTTTCAACACCTGAAATTTATGTTATTTACATTTCCCCCTTTTTTTAACTATGCATTTTTATTTTTATCCTTAGGGTTATTATTATATTTATATTGGTATTATGGTGGTACTCATATCATGACTATTGCTATTATTATTATTATGAATTAATTTTTTTATTACTGCTATAGTTGCATTATTATTTACTAGCATGGTTATTTTATTTTTTGTAATTTTTATTATTATTCTAACATCATCATTTTGTTTTTTTACCTACATAGCTATTTTATTTTGCCATCACCATACTATGTGTTGAAACTTTATTTTTGGAAATCGACTTTTTATTTTAAAAAAACGAAAATGGAGTCGCCACCAATCCTTTTTATTAAGTGTGATCGAATCACCTTAAAACTTAATAATTTAAATAAAAATTTTATTAAAACGATAATTTTTGGTCTACAAAATCTAATAAGTGGGTTCGGAGTCGGTTATGTTTAAAGAAGGATTAGCACCCTCATAACGCCCAAAATTGGTACCTAGTTGATTACTTGATGTCTTAGTATCGAAAATTAAAAATTCAAAGAGAATTTAAAATACGATCCCTCTTTGCATGATGTTATTTGATTAAAATATCGCTAACTAAATTAAATTTTTGTGAAAAAGCCTTATTTCGAGTTAATCGAGAAGAAAAGATCATGCCCCGTAAGTTAGAACAAGATGCAAAAATTTGTATTTGAAAGATGAAAATCGAAGCAAAACTCAAATGTTGGATGATGAAGAAAAAAAAATCAACTTCATTTCTTGAATAAGCAAAAATGCCATATACATAAGTAGTTCAATTACATTTGTAAAAAACAAAACTTGCTTGTGCAAGTATCCAAGCTGTTAAATCAGCTTAAAGACAACCTAAATGACTACTAAATCAACTAAGTACATGATTAATCCTTAGCTAAACATATCAAAAAAAGATTACAACCAAACTAACAAAAAGCCAACTATCACAAAAGCTCTACAACCGAATTGCACCATTGACATTTGCATGTCGCTACTGTGTTGCTTGGTCACTTACATGCTGCTGCATTGTTGCCACCTTTCAACACTCCTCCTTGGTTACAAAGCAACACTCCAATTTCTTTCTTCAAATACTTGAACCTTATGGCAACAAATGGCTTGGTCAAAATGCCTGTGAGCTGAACCTCCAAGTAGCAATGGATCAAGTTGATTTCCTTTGACAACTCTGCCTCCCTCACAAAATGGTATGTGATCTTGAAATACTTGGTCTTTCCATGAAACACAAGATTCTTAGCAATTGCAATAGCTGACTGATTGTCAACTTTGATTTTTGTTGCTTCTACTTGATCAGCATTCAAGTCAGTTAAAAGTTTCCTAAGCCAAATGGCTTGATTAATAGTAGTAGCAACTGTAATATACTCTACCTCTGTAGTGGATTGAGCTACTTCCTGTTGCTTCTTAGAACTCCAACTACAAACACCTGAACCTAGAGTGAAGAAGTAGCCCGATGTGCTATTCATATCATTAACTGACCTAGCCCAATCACTGTCTGAATAGCCAAACAACTTCAATTCTTCAGCTTTCTCAAACTTCACACCATAGACTAAGGTCCCTTTAACATACCTTAAGACTCTTTTAGCAGCCTTGAAATGAGCTACATTGCGGCAATGCATGGAACCTCGATAAAAAACTAACAGCATACATGATGTCTGGCCTTGTTGCTGTCAAGTAAAGTAGGCAACCAATCAGACTTCTGTAGCTCTTTTCATCCACACGATCATGATCACTGTTGCTTGAGAGTTTTTCCCTTAGTGCCATAGGAGTGCTAGCAGGCTTGCAATTTGTCATGCAAAACTTGCTTAGAACCTTCAATACAAAAGTTTGATGGCTTATAAAAATACCATGCTCATTCTGATTCACTTCCATACGAAGGAAGTAGGTCATCAAGCCTAAATCAGTCATCTCAAAAACATCTTGCATTTGCTTCTTAAAATTTTTAGTCAATTCACTTTTACAACCAATAACCAATAAGGCATCCACATACAGAGACACAATCAGCAAGGTTTCCTTTTCCACCTTTTTCACATAGAGTGTAGGCTCACTAATGTTCTTCTCAAACCCCAGCCTTGATAAGTATGCATCAATCCTATCATACCAGGCCCTTGGAGCCTGTTTTAGGCCATACAAAGCCTTCCTGAGCTTGTAGACTTTGTGCTCTTCACCAAAGACCTTGAATCCATCAGGTTGTTCAGCAAAGATCTCTTCCTTGAGAAATACATTCAGAAAAGCTAATTTAACATCTAGCTGATGCACTTTCCACTGCTCCTGAATAGCTAAGGCAAACAACAGCCTTATGGTGTCCAACCTTGCAACTAGTGCAAAGGTTTCAAAGAAATTGATTCCATGATGCTGACTGTACCCCTTCACAACCAGCCTAGCTTTGTGCTTGTTTAGTAACCCATTTGCATTATGTTTGGTCCTGAGCACCTATTTCACACCAATGACCTTTCTGTTTGTTGGTCTATCAACCAGCTCTTATGTGTCATTTTTGTGGATCATCCTCAATTCAACCTCCATAGCTTCTTTTCAATAGCCCTCCATTGTAGCTTCATCAAAACAAGAAGGCTCAACAATGGTCATACCAAACCTCTCATAAATGTCCATTAAGGTTCTAGTGCCTTTGATAGGTGCATCATCAAAATCATTCTCAGTTTCAGCTTTAATTTCAACATGTTGCAGATCAAGATCATGCTGATCTTGCTCAGACAAGTTTGTATCTGTTCCATCCCATTTCCAACAGCTCCCTTCATTAAATTTCACATCCCTGCTCACAACAATCCTCTTAGTAGATGGATCAAAGACCCTGTACCCTTTCTTCACA
This sequence comes from Gossypium longicalyx, assembly GCA_025698465.1. Lineage (NCBI taxonomy): Eukaryota > Viridiplantae > Streptophyta > Magnoliopsida > Malvales > Malvaceae > Gossypium > Gossypium longicalyx. The sequence goes on along the minus strand of CM047004.1, from coordinate 66,184,071 downwards.
CTGTTGTAGCCAACAAAGACTCTAGGCATGGATCTCTTTTCTAGCTTAGTTCTCTTCTCAGTTGGCACTAATGTATAGCATAAGCAACTAAACATCTTCAAGTGTGAGACAGTTGGTTTTTGACCAAACCAGGCTTCAAAAGGTGTTTTTCCTTTGACTACATTAGTTGGTAGCCTATTTAGCAAATACACAGAGGTATTTACTGCCTCAACCTAAAAGTTGTTAGGCATCTTACCTTCAAACAATATGCACTTGGTCATTTCGAGAACAGTCATGTTCTTCCTCTCACAAACACCATTTCGAGAACAGCTAAGGATTAATCAACTTCATTTCTTGAATAAGAAAAAATGCCATATACGTAAGTAGTTCAATTACATTGGTAAAAAATAAAACTTTCTTGTGCAAGTATCCTAGCTGTTAAATCAGCTTAAAGACAACCTAAATGACTACTAAATCAGCTAAGTATATGATTAATCCTTAGCTGAACATAATAGAAAAAGATTACAACCAAACTAACAAAAAGTCAACTATTAGAAAAGCTCTACAACCGAATTACACCATGGACATTTGCTTGTTGCTGCTATGTTGGTTGGTCACTTGCATGCTGCTAAATTGTTGCCACCTTTCAACAGATTCATGTATATTTGGCCAAAAACAAACTTAGTGGAACACTTTCAAATGCCCTTTTTATAAACTCTTCATTGGTAACATTGGATTTAAGTGAAAATAACTTAACAGGAAGAATTCTAGAGGATTAGCACGCTACCTGCTTTGAGCTTTTTTTTTCTAAAAGCAAATAAATTAGATGGTAAATTTCCTGTACATTTATGTAGATTGAAATCATTAAGCATCTTGGACCTTTCACAGAATAAACTTTTCGGTCATATACCTTCCTGTTTAAGTAATTTAACTCTCAAACCAAGGAGTAAAAAGTCTTACGATGTATCTAGTGATTTTGGGCTTCCTTTATTAGATGAGTTAATGGTAGACATGGGACTAACAACATATGATCTTATAGGCGATTCGGAAATTAAAAAAAATATATCCTTTCATCTTCCAAGAAGAAGAGGTAGAGTTTTCAACAAAGGGTGAAAGATACACGTACAAGGGTAATACTCTTGATTTGTTATCAGTAATTGATCTCTCTTGCAACCAACTCACAGGCATAATCCTACCTGAATTGGGGAATTTGAGTAAAATTCGAGGTTTAAACTTGTCACATAACAACTTAACTGGACCTATCCCCTCAACTTTTTCAAAATTCAAGCAGATTGAGTTTGGACCTTTCCTACAATAATTTAAATAGAAGAATCCCCCCTCAGCTGACTGAGGTGACCACTTTAGAGGTATTCAGTGTCGCACACAGCAACTTGTCAAGGCCTCTCCCTGATAGGAAAAATCAATTTGGGACCTTTGAAGAGAGCAATTTCAAGGGAAACCCTTTTCTTTGTGGACCTCCTTTGAATAAGAGTTGTTATGAAGGTGATTCACCAGGAACTCAAAGTGCTTCATCTACTGAAGAAGAACACGATTTTCTAGACATGGGTGATTTCTATATCAGCTTTGCAGTTTCCTTTACAATTACATTCATAAGAACTATCATTGTACTCTACATAAACCCATATTGGAGACGAGCATGCTTTTAATGCATCGAAAACCATAGCATTGCCTGGTATTTCTTCATTGTGGATAGTCTTCGTTCATTGCTCTACTTCAAAAGAAACATCTAGCCCCATGGTTCTTCAATGGTTCTAGTTCTAGAGTTCAAGGTTAGGAGATCTTTTTCCTTTATGTTTAAAATGGAAGTGTGCAACGTTATCTAAGCAATAACTTTTACTTTGAAACTTATATTTTGCATAGTGATTGTTATCTGATTTTAGTTATAAGATACTAGAGGTGTTTATGGGTTAGGCTGGGTTGGGTTCGGATTGGGCCCAACCAAAATTTTAAGCTCATTTGTTAGGTTTGGGTTTAGCCTGGCCCGAAAAATAGACTTAAAATTTTATCCAAGCCCGATCCGGATAAAAATGTTAAAATCCGGGCCAAGCTTATATTGCTTTTTTTAATATTATTTTTATATAAATTAAAAAATAATACATCAAAAATACTAAAAACATTCAAATAAATGTTTCCTAACAAATTGAAAATAAATTAAAAAAAATATATGTATACTTAAATAACATCAAAATAGGTGCAATAATTAAATAACATCAAAATAGGTGCAACTTAATAAGCAAATGGCTCAAATAGTAATTAAATTAAGAATAAAACAAGAGTTATACAAAAACAACAAAATAATAACAATACAATAGTGAAATGGTAGTAAATAATGAAAAAAAATAAGAAAATAGCCAAAAAAAGAAAAGAAGTAAAAAAAAAACAACAACAAAAAACAGCATATATATTCGAGTCGAGTCTAGGCCAAAAAACCTTACTCGAGGCCCAGGCGGAAAAAGCCTTACCCACGGCCCAACTCGTTTTCTAAACGGGCCTCTTTTTTTTGCCAAAACCATTTTTCGAGACTATACTTTTACACAAACCTCCACTTTTTGGGGGGACCTTCTTCCGGGCCGAGTGGCTCAACCCATGAGTAGGTCTATAAGATACACTAGGTGTAGAATTTAACAAAAAAAAATTCCAAATAAAAAGATAAAAATTGCATATAGCAAGAAGTTTTGAAATATAAAAATTAAAAAATAAAACTATTGAAAGAAATATCGCAAAATTTAACTAATCAATATAATAAAAATCTAGTCAAATGCAAAAAAATTAGTTTTGATTCATTGATATATAGATAAATTTCAATACTCTTTAATAAATTAGTTATTGTTAACAACAAAGCACTTTGCAACCGATCTCTTATCACTGTCTCAATAACCAAGAGAAGCTTGTTATAGGCTCGTTAACATTGTTGAGCCCTACATGAAATAATAAATTGGAGTCCCTTTTAAAAAAATTATAAAATGTAATATAATAAAATAAAAACATATACTAGTAGTAAAATAAAAAAAAATTGGGGCTATTTTTATTTTATTTTTTTTCCTACTTGCAATGAAAGGTCGATTAGAAAACTTAAAAGGATGAAATTTTTTTTCCATGTTAAAAACTGAGAAAAAAAATTTTAGACCCTTTCTAGCCTTAGGCCCTGGACGGCCGCACTCCCAAACTACCCTTAGAGCCAGGCTTGACTTCACCATTGATAATGTGTGCAATTGACATATTAATTATGCTTAATTTTGATATATTTTTGAATAAGATGTCATTATTTTTAAGCTTATTATTTGATTTTTTATTAAGTACAAAAGAAAACCTGAAAAGTTTAAAAAGAGTTGAAGATACGAGTTATCGTAAATGTTTTAGGTCAAACAACAAAATTGATGGACAAAAATTTATTTTGAAAACTTTTATTTTAAAATTTATTTGAAAAAGTAAGACTTTTAACTTTTGATAAAGATAATATTTTAATTTTCTAATATTTTATATTTTGATTATTTTTAATAACTCTTTAATACTATTTTAAATTAGAGATTTTAAATAAGATTAGACTATTATATGCGTAGGAAGAGGATGCTCAACCCCGTGTTCTTTGAATTAAAATGAATTGCAAATTTCAAGTCTGTTTGTTTCTTTTGAATAACTTTTTAACTTTTCTTTCATTTATTTTTTTTATTTTTGATTTATCTTTGTTAAAACTTTCATTCTAATATTTGTTATTTCTCAGGACACAAATAATATTGTATTATAAAGTTATATTAACATCAAATAAAAAAGAATTCATTGATTCGGTGTGGTGCGAAGTATAATTGAAAAAACTGATACGATCAGTAGTCGTCATAATTAGTCTATCGATGAACACATTGACATGTCTAATTGAGTGAGTAGTTAGATCCATCAAGGAAAATAACAATCAAATTTAAATGACTCACGCAATTGAGGTCGTCGGTTCAAGTCGGGCCATTCTAGTTCGCAAGGCTATTGAAAAGTTAAACCGTGGATGTGTATTTTGTTGTTGCTGGTTCGGTAAGAGTTAGTTGTTGGGTATTCCCACAATCGATTTACACAAAAAAAAAGGTTGGTGGTCTAAGGCATCCTCAACTATTATAATTGACTTATTGATTGAACGAGAATTTATTTTCAAAAATTAATTTGAAGTCGGTACCAAAATCGAGCTTGAAGTATTCAATCTTAATTCATTTATGTTTATTTTATTGTTATTTTGATTTTAATTAGTTGAACACAAAGGAGATAAGTGGTTGGAAGAGTTAGAATCAAAGTTGTAAATCAGGTGTAAGCAATATTGCGCGCTTAATTTTATTGTAAAGATGATGAACAACAAAGTGCTGAGCAACTTGTCCAACCAAGCTTTCACGATGCTAATGGAATTATTTCATGATGCATTGCCGGAAGGAAATAGGTTGCCCTGCATCATACTATAAAACAATTCTAACTAGTAAGCCAAATACTTTTTACCTATAAACAAACTTAAGTTTTCAAATTTACTACTCTTTAGTAATTTATTTTATCTCAAAAAATTTCTACACTTAAGTGTAATGACACTTTATACAAAAGTGATTTTGATTTCAAATTCCAAATCCAACCTTCTTTTACATTTTATATAAAATCTTCACTCAATTCGACTGGTACAACTGTCGAACCAATAATAATTAATTAATTAATTAAAATTTCATAAAAATATAAAAGAATTTAAAAAATAAAAGAATTTATCAAACTAATTCAATTGTCAATTTCTTTTCTCCATTTTCGATCTTTTACCAATTTCAAGCAGCTCTCGAGTTAATCAATTTTAATCCCTTTGTTCAGATTATTATGTTGATCAATTCTCGGTTCATCCGATCCGATCCTATTCTATTAATATTGGTCATATCATCACATCTTGATTGAATCCAAATTTATGGATTAAAATGGATCTAATTGTCAACTTCAAAGCAAAATAGACAAAAAAAAATATAGGTACCAAAGTGGACCTAGTTGCCAAGTTTAAATACTACAAATTATAGTATCCCTTCTAAAACCATAAGATTTCACATTTATCATTATCCATTACTCTTTTAAAATTTAAAATCATCACTGTTTCCATCGCTAGTCCAAAATCGTATGTCGAAACCATTTTTTTGAAAAGACGGGGTCGACTTGGTTTTGAAAACAAAAACAAACATGGGAGTCGCCACCGATCCTTTTTGATGAGGTGTGATCGGGTCACCTCGTAATTTGATTATTTTAATAAAACGTTTTATTTTACTAAAAAAAATTGATTTTGATCTACGAAATTCGAGAAAACGGGTCCGGGAGTCGGTTACGTACGAGGAAGGATTAGAACCCTCGTAATGCCCAAAAATTGGTACCTAGTTGATTAATTAGTGTCTTAGTGTCGAAAACTGAAGAGTTGAAATACTTTAAAATACAATCCCTCTTTTTGTAAAAAAAATAGTTTGAATGTTAAAGACCTTCTCATCTCGAAGTGATGAAATATCACATCCAGTAAGTTAGGACATGACACCTTAAACTTTTGAGAATGAGCTTGCCTTTTATTTAAAATTCGTGTATTTTAACCTTTTTTAAAAGGATATTCGATTATTTAGAGTAAACGAGGAAAATCGAAACCCAGTAAGTTAGGGCATGATCTCTCGAACTTCCAAATACCGAATATTGCTTTTATTTACAAAAGAAAATCTTATCCCAAGGTAACAAGATGTCATACCCGGTAAGTTAGGGCACAATGCCTCGAATCTCAGAGAGTAAGCATTTTATTCAAAACTCGTATTGCGATTTTAAAAGAATATTCCGTTATTTAGGTTAAATGAGAAAAATGAAACCCAGTAAGTTAGGGCACGATTTTCTCAAATTTTCAAATACGGAACATTGCCTTTATAAAAGAATCAATTTTTGGTTGGGTAAAGGTTAATATAACATAAGTTTTGTAATAAAATGAGATAATAAAGAATGCATAAACAAATACAAATTTTAGTATTGACAGGCATACAGAATAAACATAGACGCAAATATGAATGGTAATGATAAGAGCAAACATAAAATAAATGAATAAAACGAACAAGCCAAAATAAGAAGGAAATAATAAATGGGCTAAAAAAATTGAAATTAAAAAGAACTAGTAGTAAATAAATAAATATTATGTAAAACTATTTTTTTTAAATGATAGTAATAGTAATGATAATAATATTAATGGTAATAATAAGCAATGAATATTTTAAAGTTTGAAATGATATAAAAAAATATATAAAAAAATAAATAATATACAATGTGAGTGATGAACAAAAATGAAATGAGTGTATTTAAAGAGTAATAGGTAAAAAGTAATATAATAATATAATAGTAGTAATAGTAATAAAAATAATAATAAAAATAATAATAATAAAATAGCAATAGTAAAATAGTGATACTAATACATAAATATAAATAGAGATATAATACCTAAAATATAATAATAACAAAATATAAATAGATAAGAAATATAACTAGATAAATAAAAACTAGATAAATAATAAGAAAATAAATATAGATGAAAATATAATAATAGTAATAATACAATAGTAGTAATAATAATAAAAAGGTAATAATAATATATTAGATAGTAAAAATAATAATAATAATAATAATAATAGTAACAGTAATAAAAAATGATAATAATAATAATAATAATGATAATATAAGTAATAGTAAAATAATGATAGTAATAATAATATATATTAAATTAGTTAATTTAATAATAAAATAGTGAAAATAACAAAAAAAAGGGATTAAATCGAACCTAAAAATAAATTTTGGGGCAATTCTGGAATAAAAATAAGGCGAGGGACTGAATTGAAATGCGCGAATAACAAGGAGGGACCAAAAGGAAAATTTTCCCTTCCCTTCCAAAACGCACAGCATCAAGAGGGATCAATTTGAGATCGAAACAAATTGCGGGGTAAAATTAGAAATAATGAAGAATTTAATTACAAAACAATAAAAAAGCAGAAGGGCTAAAAGTGCAATTAGACCTTCCACTTAAAAACACGCAAATCCTAAGGCGGGTCGGGTCGGATTCGGGTCGGCCAAGGCAAAACAACGTCGTTTTTTGTGTTTAAGGCCAGCCCCAAAATGACGTCGTTTTGAGGGCCTATAAAAGTCAATTGTTTTAAAAAAAATCATTCTTCATTTGTTTTTTTTTAAAAAAAAACTCCCCCTTTTATTTTTCTCTCTGCAGGGGTTGAAAGTCCGGCAAGGGATGTGGCCGATCGCCGCCGTGGCCCACCGTCGTCGGTCGCCGTGCACGGCGGTTGGAACTCCGAAAAAGGTATTTTTTTTATTTTTTTATATTGTTATATAAACTGTTTTTTTTAGAAAAATAAAGAAAATATAGATGTATTAATATATTTGAGTAGATTCGAAAAGAAGAAAAAAAAAGAAAAAAAAATGAAATCACCTATTGAGTTGTTGACTGGAATTTCGTTTTTGCTTCTCTCTTTGTTTAATATTCACTCTCTATTTTGATTTTGAAAATCTTTTGTTTTTGTATTGATTCTCCAAAAAACGAGGAACCTCTTTATTCGAAATGTAATGGCTTTTTATAGTCATTTTACAAATAATTTTTTAATCTATTCTACTGCTTGTTGCGTGTTTACTTCATCTTTGCAAGGTAGTTGATGACGGTGGAGCAGGTGGCTAAAAGAGGAGTGGCAGTAGGTGGTGGCAGAGGTCAAAAGACCTAGGTGCGGCGCCGAATTTAGGGGCTAGGGTTTGTTTGGGCTTGGGTTAATATTGGGTTTAGTCATGTGGGTTGTTGTTTTGGGCTTTGGGTTTAGGTATTTGGGCTGCTTTGGGTTTAGGTATTATTTGGTCTTATTCATTTAATTATTGGGCCGGGCAAATTGGGCTTATGACAGCTGTCCCTCTTTGCTTATTGTCGTGAAACGGGAATAGAGCAAAGACTATAAATGGGCCAATTTTGTCTGGACCTGCTGAGTCTTGACTTCTTTTGATGCTTCTCTCCTTCAAGTATCTTCATTCCAATCCACTGCATTCTCAGAGGTATAGGAACTTTTGCTTTGATCTACTCCACTGCGACTACTTGTAGCTTTTAACCTGTTCCACTGCAACTTCAGGGAGATGAGGTTTATGGCTTTAATCTATTCTTCTGCAATTATAGCTTGATCTGCTCCATTGCAACTTCAAGGAGATAAGATCTGCTATCTTCAGTCTGCTCCACTACAACTTCAGGGGGATAAGACTTGTAACTTCAACTTGCTCCACTGTAACTTCAGGGAGATAATGTTTGTTTTGATCTGCTCTACTACAACTTCAGAGAGATAAGATCTGTGATTTATAGCTTCAATCCGCTCTACTGCAACTTCAGAGAGATAAGATTTGCTATCTTTAGTCTGCTCCACTGCAACTTCAGGGAGATAAGACTCGTAACTTTAACCTGTTCCACTACTGCTTAGGGAGATAAGATCTGTAATTTCTAGCCTATTACCCTACTGCTTAGGGGGTTAAGGCTCATTGTCTTCGATCTGCTCCACTACTGCTTAGGGAGATAAGATCTGTAATTTTCAGCCTGTTACACTACTATTTAGGGGGTTAAGGCTCACTGTCTTCGATCTGCTCCACTACTGCTTAGGGAGATAAGATCTGTAATTTCTAGCCTGCTACCCTACTGCTTAGGGGGTTAAGGCTCACCGTCTTCGATCTACTCCATAGATTTCCATCCTGTTACCCTACTTCTTAGGGGGTTAAGGCTCACCGTCTTTGATCTACTCCATTACTGCTTAGGGAGATAAGATCTGTGATTTCCAGCTTGTTACCCTATTTTTTAGGGGGTTAAGGCTCACCGTCTTCGATCTACTCCACTACTGCTTAGGGAGATAAGATCTGTAATCTCCTACCTGTTACCCTACTGCTTAGGGGGTTAAGGCTTACCATATTTGATCTACTCCACTACTGCTTAGGGAGATAAGATTTGTAATCTTCCAGCCTGTTACCCTACTACTTAGGGGGTTAAGGCTAGTGAATTTACCGATCTAGGGACATGACCTGTAGAATCGATTTCATTTATCTATGCTTAGCCAAATGATTAGGATGTGATGATCAGAATAAATTAAATGCTCCTAACTAGATGTGTATGAATAATTTTTTTTGCATGAGTGCAACATGTTATGAGAATGATCCCTTTTTAATGTTTGGGTTGCCATTGCTCTTTGTTCATCAAGGTTCTATCACCGAAACAATGTCCGGTCTTCTTGTTCAACTTAGATCTTAGACAGAAAACCCGAAGAGGTAGTCCCAATTTAAACTCTTCTTTCTCAAATGTTTCTGATCCTTAGGTTTGGTTAGTTTTAAATGATAGTCCTGTTTCAGGTTCTTGTATTATTTAGAAACTTTCAGAGAAATATGCAGAACTCCTTTTGTGACAGTGTCATTAGTTCATTAATCGTTACTTCAATGCAAAATGCTTGAAAAAGATCATAACAATGGACGAAACTGAAATTTATCAGAAACAAAATTTGAAAAGAATAGATTAATCAAAGAAAGAAAACATTGCTGGAATACAAAATGAATAAAAGGAAAATAGGTGTCCTAGATATCGCAACATGAGCTTCTCTATACGAACTTCTTGAGGACCCTGTTTGAGCTCAATATATGTTTAGGGGATCTGGAGTACTCTTGTTGGTGCCCCAAGATGTAACATCTCTCCTCCATGTTAATTCAGGTATCGCAAGACTACCGCATTCCCCACCTTCGGTCAAAATTTGAATCGCCCTTTACAGGTTTTCAATTCAAAATCCCTTTGGTCTCAAGGTGCCATTTGCGAGTTTTCACCTTGGCCTCTCCCTCTTTTTTTTTAGGCGAAGTATTTCTTAACCGAATTTGAATTCACAGGATTGAGTAAAGTCTTGCCATCCATTTCGGTCAATATCAACGCTCCTCTAGAAAAGACCTTTTTTACCACATATGGTCCTTCCTAATTCGGCATCCATTTTCCTTTGAAATCTTTTTCTATGGGCAGGATCTTTTTCAATACTAGGTCTCTCTCATGGAATTCTTTGGGACGAACTTTTTTGTTGTAAGCTTGCGTCATCCGTTTTTGATATATTTGACCATGACGAATAGCTCTTAGCCTTTTTTCTTCAATCAAATTCAACTGATCGTATAGTGACTGGACCCATTCTACTTCGTCCAACTTTACTTCTGACAAAACTCCGAGGGAAGAAATTTGGACCTCGATGGGTAAAACCGCCTCCATTCCATAAACTAGTGAGAAAGGCATTGCCTCGGTAGAGGTCCTGACAGACATTCGAAAAGCATAAAGGGCGAATGGTAGCTTCTCATGCCAATCTCTATAAGTTTCAGTCATCTTCCCCACAATCTTCTTGATGTTCTTATTGGCTGCCTCGACTGCACCGTTCATCTTCGGGCGATACGATGATTAGTTGTGGTGTCTGATCTTGAACTGACTGCAAACCTCCGCTATCGTACTATTGTTCAAATTCAATGCATTGTCAGATATGATCCTTTCTGGCATTCCATATCGACAGATGATTTCTTTTTTCAGGAACTTGCTAACTGCCGGTTTTGTAACGTTGGCATATGAAGTGGCCTCTACCCACTTGGTGAAGTAATTGATATACAAAGATGAATCGATGCCCATTTGAAGCTTTTGGCGAAATTGGCCCAATCACATCCATACCCCACATCGAGAATGGCCATGGAGAAGTCATAACATGCAGAGGTGAAGGAGGCACATAAATCTTGTCTCCATAGATTTGGCACTTATGACATCTTTTGGCGTAGTTAATATAGTCTCCTTCCATGGTAGACCAATAATGACCAAACCTCATAATTTGCCTAGCCATTGTAAAGCCATTAGCATGGGTCCTACAGACGCCCTCATGGACTTCTTCCAAGATTTTCTTAGCCTCTATAACGTCTACACATTTTAATAGTACCTGATCCTTTCTTCTTTTGTATAAAATCTCCCCGTCCAAGACATAATCACTGGCCAGTCTTCTCAACGTCCTTTTGTCATTCTCAATAGCTTGGTCAGGGTACTCACGATTCTTCACATATCATAGTATATCGTGGTACCAAGGATAATCATCATTTTCTTCTTCTTCTTTGATATTGTAACAATGAGCCGGAGCCTCGTAAATACTCATTTGGATCAGTTTCACATCCTCTTGTTTGTTCACCTTGATCATGAAAGCTAAAGTTGCTAGGGCGTCAGCCATCTAATTTTCTTCTCGTGGGAGATATCAGAAGCTGATATTATCAAACTCTTTAATTAATTCAAGAACTATCCTTCGGTAATTGATCAACTTGGGGTCCCTCGTCTCCTATTCACCTTTGAGTTGATAAATCACTAACGCGAAATCTCCATATACTTCTAGCATTTTAATCTTACGTTCTATGGCTGCGCGGATGTCCATGATGCATGCTTCATATTCTGCCATATTGCTTGTACAATCAAAATCCAATTTACTAGTGAAGGGATAATGATCTCCGTTTGGGGATTCCAAGACTGCTCGATTCTATTACCCATGGCATTTGATGCTCCGTCAAAGTTTAGCTTCCAAGGATGACCTTCTTGAGGGTTTCCTTCAGTAGTTGCCACGTACATTAGATCTTCATTTGGGAAATCAAAGTTCAGAGGCTCGTAGTCTTCTAGAGCTCTACTAGCTAGAAAATCTGCTATTGCTCTCCCTTTTACAGCTTTTTGGTTCACATAGATTATATCAAATTCAGAAAGTAGAATTTTCCATCGAGCCATTCTCCCATTCAAAGTAGTCGACTCCATCAAGTACTTTAGAGGATCCAGTTTAGAGATCATCCAAGTTGTGTGGTACAACATGTATTGTCTTAGTCTTATGGTTGTCCAGATTAAGACACAACACAACTTTTCAATTGGCGAGTATCTCGTCTCACACTCAGTGAACTTCTTACTGAGGTAATATATCGCTCTTTCTTTCCTTCCTGACTCATCGTGTTGGCCAATCACATATCCCATAGAATTTTCAAATACTACTAAATACAGTATCAGTGGCTTATCTGGACTAGGTGGTGTCAACACTGGGGCATTAGAAAAGTATTGCTTAACCTTGTCAAAAGTCTTCTGGCACTCTTCATCCCAAACACCAGGGTTGTGATTCTTAAGGAGACGAAATATGGGGTCACATTTCTTGATTAGTTGTGAAATGAACCGAGCGATGTAGTTTAGTCTCCCTAAAAATCCTCGAACTTCCTTTTGAGTACGCGGTGGAGATAACTCTTGTATGGCTTTGACTTTATCTGGGTCAATCTCAATCCATTTTTCACTGACTACGAATCCTAGCAGTTTTCCTAACCTGGCCCTGAAGGTACATTTTGCTAGATTGAGTTTTAGTTGGAATTTCCTTAACCTAAAAAATAATTTCCTTAAGACTCGCACATGCTCCTCTTCTGTCCGGGATTTGGCGATCATGTTTTCGACATAGACTTCAATTTCTTTGTGTATCATATCATGGAATAGGGTTACCATGGCTCTCTGATATGTTGCTCCCGTATTTTTCAGTCCAAATGGCATCACCTTAAAGCAAAAGGTTCCCCACATGGTTACAAATATGGTCTTATTCATGTCTTCAATATGTATCTTTATCTAATTGTACCCTGAGAAACCATCCATGAAGGAGAACAGTGAATAACCTGCCGTGTTGTCCACTAAGGTGTCAATATGAGGTAATGGAAAATTATCCTTCGAGCTGGGTTTGTTCAAATCCCTGTAGTCTACACACATTCGTACTTTTCCATCTTTTTTAAGGACAAGAACGATATTGGCTACCCATTCTAAGTATTTAACTACTTGTAAGAAACCAACATCGAATTGCTTCTTAACCTCTTCTTTTATTTTCAACAAAACATCAGGCCTCATCTTTCGGAGCTTCTATTGAACTGGCTTACACTCTTCTTTTATGGGGAGTCAGTGTACCACTATATCAGTACTTAGCCCAAGCATATCTTGATACGACCATGGAAAGACATCTTTGAACTCTTGGAGTAACTCAATAAGGTCTCGCTTTATCTCTGTGGTAATGCAAACTCCGATCTTTACTTCTTTCTTTTCTTGTTCATCTCCCAAGTTCACAATTTCTACTGACTCTTTGTGAGGTAAAATCTGTTTCTCTTCTTATTCTGCCATTCTTAACAAATTAGGGGATAAGTTACAGTGTCTGTCATCTTCAAAGTCCTAAGATCCCTCTAGATACATATCTCGCTCAAAAGGAGATTCTGAGTTAGTAGCAGAGTCGCTCATATCGTTGATATCTGGAGACCTGTAGTATGTGCGAAGGAAGATACAAAGAACAAAAGAATCTAAGAATAATGATATGTATGGTATAATTATAATGAAAGAATAAAAGAATATTTGCACGGAATAAGATAAAAGGATGCATTTCATTAAAATAACGATTTTGAACATGAGCCTATTTCACAAAAGGGACTTGTATTACTCCTAGGCCTAGAGCAATAAGTCTGTTTTGAACATTAATCTGTGTTAGTTCTAAAGACTACAGGAATCTCTTCCGCAGTCCAATTATTCAGAACACTTCCTGGCTCATAAGGGCGAATGCCCCACAAATTTTCTATTCCATTTCCTTCTTCGTATATGGCGTTGATGTCTAAATTTTCCAACATTTCTTCCACGATTTCCTTTCTTGACGTCTCCCGCTCAGGGTGAATGATTCCTCCAGACACAAAAGTCTTCGATATATGGGGAAAGATCATTGGTTCCCATTCGATCTCCTCCCCGTTCAATCGCACTCTCCTTCTCTCTTGCTTCTTCTCTAGTTCCTTTTTTCTTTGTTTTGTGATTGGCTTAAATCCTAAGCCGAAACGGTCTTGTTTGTCCTTCATTATTGGTACTTTAATCCTTCCTTGGAGGTATCTTCCGAGTCCTCTTCCTGGTAGGGCCCCTTTTCCAACAGTTAGTCGTAGGCCCATTCTTATAGTCTTAGATAACCTGGGCATTGGCATCGTATTTCCTTCGGTAATGAATGTTGCATTCACAAACTCTAAAGACCGAAAGAAACATTTGATTGTTTCATCGTTTGCCTCTAGATATGACACATCACTGGTCACCGCTGCGATGATGTCCTCTTCGGCATTTAAATTTACCAACTGACCTTCGGTTACCAATTTCAACTTTTGGTGTAGCAACGAAGGGACTGGCCCTGCCGAATGTATCCATGGCCTCCCCAACAGGCAATTATATGAAGGCTTGATGTCCATGACTAAGAAATCTACCTCATACATGCTTGGGCAGATTAGAAGGGGTATTTCAATTCTGCCCATTTCCTTCCTTTCTTTTCCATCGAATGCCCTCACTATATTTTGGTAGGCTTTCATGTGAGAACTATCTACAGGTAGTCTGTTCAGTGTGGATAATGGTAGAACATTCAAGGCCAATCAGTTGTCAATCAATACCACCGGTAATGTATACCCCTTACAGCGGGTCGTGACGTGCAAAGCCTTAGTCGATCCCCTACCTCCTGATGGTACTTCATCATCATTGAAGAATATGAAATTTTCGGCACTTATATTGTTGACTAGGTGGTCCAGCTTGTTTACCGAAATATCGTTAGTGACATAAGTTTCATTCAGCACCTTCATCAATTTGCTATGATGGGTTACTAAGCTTAAGAGTAAGGCCAGTATTGATATACGAGCTGGCTGTTTGTGTAACTATTCCATGACATTATACTCGCTGTGTTTTAGAAATTTCAAGAATTCATTGGCTTCTTTTTCCATTACTGATTCATTAACAGGCAGTTCAAGTCTTACCGCCTTCTCTTTCTTTTGCTCAATCACTAATAATGTTCCTTTAACATGCTCAACTTTTGTATTTGGGGTATCATAACGCCTTCCGCTGCGCGTATAGAAACCCACGTCTTGACCTTCCTCTGATGTGTTAGCCGGGATTCCCTCTCCCGGGATCGTCACATTGCAGTTATAGCTCCAATGCACCCTTTTGCTATCTTTATAAGGAAAAGCAACGGGCTTCTGGATTACGAATTTTGGTGCAACTTGTGCCCCGACTTTGTTAATTCTCGATCGTGATATGATAACCACTGAGTGGTTGACTTTGTAAGTATTCTTTTTTGACCTCTCTTCTAAGGCACACACATCCGTTCCTTCTGGGTTTCCGACATACTCAAAGAATTCTAGCTCCTTATTATCCATCAATCCTTGTACTAGAGCCTTGAATTCTCTACATTTTTGAATCTCATGATCCTCTTGATCATGGAACTCACAATAATTTTTTGTTCCTCAGGGTCTGTCCCTTGAATTTTACATTATTAACCCTCTTTCCACTATTTTCTTCCATACTTCTTTCAGCGGGGTATTCACTTCTGCGATATTCATCTTGATTTCTTTCCCTGAACTCTCGATTATCTCATTTACCCCCTTATCCATATGGTTAGGTAACAGATTTTTTGCACTAGATGTATCACCAAATTTCACAATGCCCATTTTGACGAGTCTTTCAACCAACTTCTTAAAAGCAGTGTAGTTTTCTATCGGGTGTCCCATGGTTCCCGCATGGTACTCACATTGGACGTTTGCGTCATACCATTTGGGGTATGGGGGTTGCATTGGCTTTAGATAGAAGGGGGACACAACATGTGCATCAAATAAACTTTGATATAACTCCTTATATGTCATTGGGATAGGCGTAAATTAGAGTTTCTCCATATTTTGTTTTGTGTTGGGCTCTTGTCTGGGTAGGCCCTACTGACTAGTGGTTGTCGACCTCGGTTGGCTTGTGGTGATCGATTTCGAATATGTGCTCACATTATTTACCTCGTGCTCTTTCTTTCTCGGGGCTAGCCTTTTAGTATTTTCTCTTGCCTCTATTTTCCCGCACCTTATCGTATTTTCTATCATTTCTCCAGACATTACTATGTCCAAAAAATTCTTGGTTGCACTTCCCAGCATTTGATTAATGAAAGGTGCCTTCAGGGTATTAATGAAGAGCATGGTGGTTTCCTTTTCTAGCAGAGGTGGTTGGACTTGTGTGGCCACCTCTCTCCATCGTTGGGCATATTGCCTAAAGCTTTCATTATGCTTTTTCTCCATGTTCTGTAAAGTGATTCTATCAGGGGCTATGTCCGCCACATGACTGTACTACCTTATGAAAGCTTGTGCTAGATCCCTCCAAGAATTGTTCTGGGTACGACTCAGTTGGTTGTACCATTTAGAAGCTGCCCAACCAGAGTTTCTTGGAAATAGTGAATCAATAGTTGGTCATTATTAACATAGCCTGTCATTCGTCTGCAGAACATAGTAATGTGAGCTTCGGGACAGCTAGTCCATTATACTTCTCAAATTTTGAAGTTTTGAAATTGGGGGGAAGCACCAAGTTCGGAACCAAAATTAATTCTTTAGCATCGATTCCACCCCGATAGTCGACGTTTTCCATTTCTTTAAAATTTTCTTCTAACCATCTACACTGTTTTTTGAGTTCTGTCGGGAGCTCTACCCTTGTCTTTTCTGTTTCTATCACATCATGGAGGTCGGGGACAACGAGGTTAGTCGAGTTATCCCCCGGATTGGAGCCTGAGCAGGCTTGATAGTTCGTCGGCACCGAGACATCGGCCTGAAACTATTGGGGCCTAATTGTGACAGATGGCCTTCTCGGGTACATATCAGATTGTGTTTGAATGTTTGTTGGGGTAAAACTCGGAGGGTAGATAGGATCTTCATTATCATCTCCCGCATCGATCACGGGGCTTTTCCCTTTTTCTAATCCGCTAGCCAGTAGTTGTGTTAATTGATCCATCATACTTCTTTGGGACTCCAACATCTGGTCCCTCATATCTTGCTGGATTTTGGCAAGTTGTTCTTGCATATGTGTTTGTAGTTGGTCTTGCATCTCTCTTTGAAGTTGTTCAAGTCTTTCCAATCTTTGGTCCATAGCTTTTGTTTTCCCTCTTGTACCGTAACGATGTTCTAGGGTAGCTGCTATGATTTTTTTGGGTTTTTTGTGAGTTTTAGTGCGTATGATGCAATGCTGATGCATGAATACAATGAATGCAAAAAGGCGTTGATTCTGATTCAATTTCATTAGAGTAACTTTTCTAGAAAACAAGTTTCTTTACATAAAACATATTACATATAAGGCTTTGCCCTGATACTTAAGGCCTTAACCTGCCTAAGAAGCCAAGCTAGCTCTCGGCCTCGATTCGATTCTAACTCGTATTTCAAACTTAGTACATCGGCCTGGACTTCTAATG
The DNA here is from genome assembly GCA_025698465.1 of Gossypium longicalyx. NCBI lineage: Eukaryota > Viridiplantae > Streptophyta > Magnoliopsida > Malvales > Malvaceae > Gossypium > Gossypium longicalyx. Next base: position 66,166,789 of record CM047004.1, on the reverse strand, counting down.
TTTGTAAGTGATCGACCACTTCTCGCACTTGAGTTAAAGCTTCGCCCATGACGTAATCCCTGTTCCTGACCTGATCTTGAGATTGATGAAATTGCTCCTTCCATTGCTCGTTATTTAGCTCAAAGAGTTCCATTTGAAGTTCACGATTTTGTAGTGCTACTTTAAGTTCTTCTATCTTCTGTTTTAACTCTTCAATTCTGCTCTGACTAGCCTTCAACTCGATTACAAAGTTATGAGTACGATACTGATACAATGACCTTTCTAACTTTGACACCCTAATCTTTAATCCCTCATTCTCATTTTGGCTTTCTACGAAACTCCTTTTTAGAGTACCTTCTTGAGCTTGAGCATCTCAAAATTTTTCTTCCAATTGGCTGGCTTTACTTTTCTCCTCTTTAAGTTCCTACCGCCACTGTTCAGACGTTTTTCCTAACCCAACGGCTCTCATTGACCTTCACAGCTTCTTGTAGTTTGTTTTCAAACTGTCCAAATTCTCTTCAGCCTTGTTTTTTTCCTTTTCTGAGTCTTTCAGCTTCTAGTTTCTGGACATCGACATCTAACCCCAGCTGCATTTTTTTCATCCAATTGCTCGATCATTTTTTTCTAGTTCCAGACTCTTTTTCTCGAAATCTTGTTTGATGATCTCTAGCTCAGATGGGATCACTTTCAAGTGTTCTTCCATTGATCGGGTGTTTTCTTGATCTGAAGTAGGGATGTTGTCATTGATCCTCTGATCCCACCACCGGTCATACTTAGGGGTAGTCATAGGTTTGGAAGCAAACATTTTCATTCTACGAGTCTGGTTCCAGGCATTCGATATCTCATGAATTTTTTTTATAATTATTCCCCATGTATGTGAACTCGCGCTGAGCTAACCCGTATGTTGGTGGCATAAACTATCTTGATATGTACTATCTTAACGCAAGCAGAGGAGCATACCCGACGGCTCCCCATATCCCTAACAAAGGAACCCAATCAAAATCTCCACATCGATATAATATTTCGTCAGGAACCATCCACGAGGCTCTCCATTCGACGTCTTTCTCTTGCAGATTCTGAAGAACCGTCATCCACTTTTCCTCTGTAATATCATCTTGTCTCAGTGTATCCACTAACTCTTTCAGTGGAGAATAGTTGTCGGAGAAGATGTGATACGAGACCTTTTTCACTTTAAAAAATGGCTATGGAATCAAGATAGCAAGAGCTGTGCACATCCAAGGAATCTCCCTTCACCCGCTCTTCGACAAGCATTCAATAATTTGAAAGTTTTAGCCAAGATCGCGGGTATAGGTGTGACCCCTTTACTAAGCCTGTCAAAAAGATTGGAAACTGCCTCGTCTATATGCCCCAAAGTTTTGGGGAAGATAACCAGTCCATAAATGCTAAAAGCAAAGACATCAACCCTCTTCTTTATATCGGGATGTGCTAAGATTAAATCCCTTAAATTCTTCTAAGGAATGCACTTAAAATCTCCTTTTTGTTTGATCTGGGCTGTAACCCACTGTTCGCTCATTCCTGTGATGTTCATTAGCCTTTTTGAGAATGCTAGGACGTTGGCAGCTCTGGAATAAATTCTGTCAACCTGAATCTTCGGGCAACGGAGCAAGGTTGTGTACTCTTCTATAGTGGGTACCAAATCTACTTTACCAAAAATGAAGCAACTGTAAGCAGAGTTCCAATACTGGGCGAGGGCTCGAAATAGGCGCTCGTCTACCTTGATATCAAGTAGATAGGGTAAATCACCAGAATGATAGTAGAATAACTGTTTGATCTCGTCATCCTATTAACCCCAAATTTCTTTCATTTCTTGGAGAATATTCTGGGTTACGCTGATCCGAGTAAAATCCCACAACTTTGTTACATACCCCCTGGTAAGACTATCACCTTTCTCTTGTTGCGTTGTCTCAGCCCATATTCGGACAGCCGCGTTGTCCTCCACTTTATCAAGAAACCCCTTTTCCATGATAAGTTATCTATTTAGCAACCAAATGTGAATCAACACCTTTTGTGATGAAAATGCCATGCTAATACAATCAAAGTAAAACAAAGCAAGTCAGTATTTCATACACAGTTTTAAGCAAACAAGGAATAAAAAAAATAGCACTTGCTCAAGTAACCACTAGGGTTTGGTGTAGCTCTTTCTAAGGCGGGTTCCTACGGCTCACTATATGCGGCTCGGTTCTAAAGTAAAGGTACCTGAACCAATAGATTCCTCGATCCTCACCCATTATAGGCTCATATAGACCGAGTTCAGTTCAGGGGAATACATTTCCCTATGGCTGCACGGAGATGAAAATCTCACAAAGACATAGGTACGAATGTATCCCGAAAGCGATCCACTATCCTACACAAAGGTGAAAACCTCATGAAGGAATAGTTTCTCACTCCCACTTAAAAGGGTAAGATTGACCGATCATGCGATGCAATGTGCAAAAAAATACCAAAATTTAAACCAATACCGCAATTATAAACCATAATGATGAAAACCGTAACAAAGACGGATGAAATGCAACGAAAGGATCTTACATTTAAACCAAGTTTTCAATTTTCGACAAAAGGACAAAAATTAATCAACTCGTGGCTTGACTCTCTTATTTTGGATCCCCAGTGGAGTCTCCAAACTGTCGAAACCATTTTTTTGAAAAGACGGAGTTGACTTGATTTTGAAAACAAAAACAAACATGGGAATAGCCACCGATCTTTTTTGATGAGGTGTGATCGGGTCACCTCGTAATTTGATTGTTTTAATAAAATGTTTTATTTTACTAAAAAAATTGACTTTGGTCTACGAAATTCGAGAAAATGAGTCCGGGAGTCGGTTACTACGAGGAAGGATTAGCACCCTCGTAACGCCTAAAAATTGGTACCTAGTTGATTAGTTAGTGTCTTAGTGTCGAAAATTGAAGACTTGAAAGACTTTAAAATACAATCCCTCTTTTTGTAAAAAAAAAAAATACTTTGAGTGTTAAAGACCTTCTCATCTCGAAGTGATGAAATGTCACATCCAGTAAGTTAGGACACGGCACCTTGAACTTTTGAGAATGAGCTTGCCTTTTATTTAAAATTCATGTATTTTAACCTTTTTTAAAAGGATATTCGATTATTTAGAGTAAACGAGGAAAATCGAAACCCAGTAAGTTAGGGCACGATCTCTCGAACTTCCAAATACTGAATATTGCTTTTATTTACAAAAAAAAATCTTATCCCGAGGTAACAAGATGTCATACCCGGTAAGTTAGGGCACAACGCCTCGAATCTCAGAGAGTAAACATTTTATTCAAAACTCGTATTGCAATTTTAAAAGAATATTCCATTATTTAGGTTAAATGAGAAAAATCGAAACCTAATAAGTTAGGGCACGATTTTCTCGAGTTTTCAAATACGGAACATTGCCTTTATAAAAGAATCAATTTTTGGTTGGGTAACGGTTAATATAACATAAGTTTTGTAATAAAATGAGATAATAAAGAATGCATAAACAAATACAAATTTCAGTATTGACAGGCATACAGAATAAATATAGACGTGAATATGAATGATAATGATAAGAGCAAACATAAAATAAATGAATAAAACGAACAACCAAAATAAAAAGGAAATAATAAATGGGCTAAAAAAATTTGAAATTAAAAAGAACTAGTAGTAAATAAATAAATATTATGTAAAACTATTTTTTTATTAAAAATGATAGTAATAGTAATGATAATAATACTAATAGTAATAATACAAGCAATGAATATTTTAAAGTTTGAAATGATATAAAAACATATATAAATAAATAATATATAATGTGAGTGAGGAACAAAAGTGAAATGAGTGTATTTAAAGAGTAATAGATAAAAATAATATGATAATAATAATATAATAGTAGTAATAGTAATAGTAATAATAATAATAATAATAATAATAATAATAATAATAATAATAAAATAGCAATAGTAAAATAGTGATACTAATACATAAATATAAATACAGGTATAATACCTAAAATATAATAATAACAAAATATAAATAGATAAGAAATATAACTAGATAAATAAAAATTAGATAAATAATAAGAAAATAAATATAGATGAAAATAGTAATAATACAATAGTAGTAATAATAAAAAAGGTAATAATAATATATTAGATAATAATAATAATAATAATAATAATAATAATGATAGTAATAATAATATATATTAAATTAGTTAATTTAATAATAAAATAGTGGAAATAACAAAAAAGGGACTAAATCGAACCTAAAAATACGATTTTGGGGCAATTTTGGAATAAAAATAAGGCGAGGGAGCAAATTGAATCTCGCGAATAACAAGTAAGGACCAAACGGGAAATTTTCCCTTCCCTTCCAAAACGCACAGCATCAAGAGGGACCAATTTGAGATCGAAAAAAATTACAGGATAAAATTAGAAATAATGAAGAATTTAATTACAAAACAATAAAAAAGCGGAAGGGTTAAAAGTACAATTAGCCCTTCCACTTAAAAACACGCAGATCCTGAGGCGGGTCGAGTCGAATTCGGGTCGGTCAAGGCAAAACGACATCGTTTTGGGTATTTAAGGTCAGCCCCAAAACGACGTCGTTTTGAGGGCCTATAAAAGTCAGATTTTTTTTTTTAAAAACTCATTCTTCATTTGTTTTTTTTTAAAAAAAAAAAACTCCCCCTTTATTTTTCTCTTTGCAGGGGCTGAAAGTCCGGCAAGGGATCCGGCCGATCGCCGCCGTGACCCGCCATCGCCGACTGCCGTGCAAGACGGTCGGAACTCCAAAAAAGATATTTTTTTATTTTTTTATATTGTTATATAAACTATTTTTTTAGAAAAATAAAGAAAATATAGATGTGTTAATATATTTAAGTAGATTCGAAAAGAAGAAAAAAAGAAAAAAAATGAAATCACCTCTTGAGTTGTTGACTGGAATTTCATTTTTGCTTCTCTCTTTGTTTAATATTCACTTTCTTTTTTTATTTTGAAAATCTATTGTTTTTGCATTGATTCTCCAAAAAAAGAGGAACCTCTTTATTCGAAATGTAATGGCTTTTTATAGCCATTTTACAAATTTTTTTAATCTATTCTACTGTTTGTTGTGTGTTTGCTTCATCTTTGCAGGGTAGTTGACAATGGTAGAGCAGGTGGCTGACAGAGGAGTGGCGGTAGGTGGTGGCAGAGGTCAAAAGACCTAGGTGCGGTGCCGAATTTAGGGGCTAGGGTTTGTTCTCTCTCTTCTTTTTTTTTTTTTTTGATTTGGGCTGTTAGGGTTAGTTTGGGCTTGGGTTAATATTGGGTTTAGTCTTGTGGGTTGTTGTTTTGGGCTTTGGGTTTAGGTATTTGGGCTGCTTTGGGTTTAGGTATTATTTGGTCTTATTCATTTAATTATTGGGCCGGACAAATTGGGCTTATAACACCGTACATGAGATTTTTCACCTTATATGGCTCCTCGTAGGTCACAAAAAAATTTTAGGACCGAATCAGTATTATTTATCTTCGTATGGTTGTAGAATAGATAGAGAAAAAATAGATTGGAAGGTCCAAAATTATACCAATGGAATTTTGTCTGCTATATTCTGAAGAAGAAAAAAAAAGTGCTTCTAACCCGTTCATAATTTCAATTTTTATTTGTTAAGTAATAACTTAAGCCTTCAATAAAATACTTCTTGTACAATATCAATAGATATTTCAACCCATTGTTTTCTATTACGAAAAAAATGAAACATTCCATTCGCTCATAAATTATGACACTAATTAGATCTCTCTATATCTATGAAAGAAAGAATAATAAAAAAAAAAGATTTTTTTTATTCTTTTTCTTTATTGTTTCTTTTTCGTTCCCGTTCTGCTTTCGGATTTGATAAAACCATGAATGGGGCTTAAACTAAAAAATGGTAAAGGATTATTTTGTTCTTGATAATCATTACTTTAATCGACAAATATGAGGATAATCTAGACCAGAATCATGGGGAATACTACCTAGTCATTTCTACGAATTTAAAGCCCCAATTAGTATTCTTTTTATGTTATCCAGAAGTCTCTTTTTATCCTATAATTTAATTTTGAGATATGAAGTCATTATCATTTATTTATTTAAAAGTCTTGGGCTTACCATCCAATTTTATCATTAGAATCATTTATGTAAATAATAAAAAAAAGGAAAAATAAAATTTTTTAGTCATCAATGCCTACAATTTTTTTTTAAATTTAGTCCAAAAACATACATTGTAAAAATATAAAACATTTTATTTTTAGCCATCAAATTTGAATTAATATGGACTAATGAAAAGTTGATGTTTGGGAGAGATGTTATGTTATTAGTAAATAATATATATATTTTATTTTTTTGAAATATTTTATATTTTCATAATTTTTTATTGTTATAAATTGAATTTTTTAATTTCAAAGAGCATTTTTTAATTTTTGGAAATTTTTTTTATAAAAAAATGATATTTTTTAAAAATTTTATTGAAAATACAAAAAAATTTAAAAATTTATAATTTTTATGTAATTAAAATTAGGAAAAAAAGCTACCATTTGAATAAAATACTTCCTACACCAAGAGCACTGTGACCAACTTAATTGTTTCCCTAGTCATCTTTTGTTAGAAGTTATACAACAGTCGGTAAAAGTATTATGGAGGTTTTTTGTTTTAAGTGTGACGCCCTGAATAATTTATTTATGATTCTGTATCTATTTGACACAAATATGTATCTACTTCAGTGGTTAAGTGTTTTGGGAGTGTGTGAGAGGTATTGGGTTCAAGTCTCACTTCTATCAATTTTGTTATTTTTGGATCCAAGCCTTATTCTTGTTCAATGGGCTTTTTATTAAAATGTCTGTTAACTTATATTAGAGTGAGGTTGCTGGTTCGAGTGGTAAGGGAGTTGGTGTGTTAGGGGTCCTGTGTTTGAATCTTTGCGTGAGCAAGAGAGTTTATTTTTACTACAATAGACTAGGAGTGGTTGGATTGAGATAGAATTCTGTAGCGGTTGAGATTGAGGGGTTAGTGGGAGAGATTTGAGGGTTAATCTGATAATTTTTCTTGATTTTTATTTTTTTTCAAAAAAATTTTCCTCTCTTTCCATTGTCAGTTCTTCTCTTCTTCTTCTGAATTTTGTTTTTTTTTTCAGTTCTACAAAACTACTGTTGAATCCTTGTGTTTTGGGGAAATTCGTCGTTCTTTGTTCAATTGGTAAGTGAAGTTGGGTATTCTGTAACTTCTGTTCCCTAACGGGGTTTTGGGTATGTCTGTTGTTTAGCGGAATCGTGTTTTGTTAGGGGCTGACTTATGCCAATTGATGTGTAGAAAAAGGCAGTGGTGGAGGAGAGTCACTCTGACGGCTGGAATCTTGACATTGTTTACTTTTGTCGACGGTAAGTTTTTGCATTATTTCAGGAATTGAGAGTTGATTCGTTAAATAATTGCTAAAAGCTCAATGGATTACTATTTCTTAGGTTTCGGAGTGCTTGGTGTTGTTGTCTCATCTTAAATGAACCAGATGTGTACCTGGAACACTAAAAATCGAGCTTCGACGAAAGCTGAAAAACTTCACTGTCAACACCACATGGGCGTGTGGTCGCCGTGTGGATGGCTGTGTGGTCGATGAAGGCATGGTCGTGTGCTGTACACGACCGTGTGGTGGTGCGAGTTCGGCCGTGTAGGCCACACGGGCAAAGGCCAATTTGGGCATGTGAATAATTCTGAAATTTTCCCTAAGGTCGCACGGGTTACTCCGATCGACTGTGGGCCTACCATAGGGTCGGTAAGGGCTACCTATACCCTAAATTGTATGTTTGAACATTCTGATAGACTGAACTGTACAGGATACTAAATGTATGCCTGAATATATTGATGTATGTGTATCTGTTATCCGTATAAAGAATGTTGAGCATGTTATATTTGCATCTGATTTCTGTATTTGTTACTGGGGTGGGGATTTATACGTATGGAAGAAGTATCTGAAAGGCGTTAATCGCCTATATACTGGCAGCTTGGCTGCATATATATTTTGATATGTCTCTTAAAGGCACAATGTGGTGTGTAGGGATGGGTGGGTGTTTTAAACCCCACATGGTGTGATGAGATGGTCGGAGATGGTGTGTAGAGGATGGGGGTAGGACTTATGCATATCTGTATCTGTAATCTGAATCTGGATCTGATTCTGAATCTGAAATTGTATCTGCTTCTGACTATCTAAATTTGTATGCTTGTATGCTTAATTCTGTGGGTTGCACACTAAGTTTACGTAAACTCACATCTGTTGTCTAATATGTTTAGGTAATCCACAAACCTAGGCAAATCGGTGTAGTAGAGTCTTGTGGTGACCACTAGTCCACGAACTGAGTTAATTAAGGGTTTTGTTTATTTATTTTAAAGGTTATTTTTGGGAGTTTTGTATTAACTGGACTCTCCGGACTATTTTCTAAATTTTCGGGTTTTGGACTTTAATTAAAAATTTATTTAGATGACACGCTAGAAACATGGTTTCCAACCACAAAGGTTTTCTAAAAATATGAGCTGCATTTTAAAAACTTTAACGGTTTTTTTACATTTTCGCTATAGATTACATTTTTAACAAATAATTGGGATTAAGTAACACTTTTGAAAATTGGCATAAGTGAGTACGAATTTTGAATCGTGAATAATTTGGACAAGACGACTATGTATTCAAAACTCTATCTTGTGACACATCCGAATTCGACCATAACGTCTAGACTGGCTTTGGGGTGTTACATTAAGAGTCGGATTGCATTTTAGCTCTTCTATTAAAAGTTTAGTAAATTAGCTTTTGTACACAAAATCAAAGAGTAAATTTGCCCTTCCACTAAAAGTTTCGTTCATTTCTACGGTTAAATGATGACTTAACTAACAAAATAAGTACGTAGCGAAACATGATGTGCCATGTGTATCTCTTGCTAATGTGAAAAACCATGTCTAGGATAAAAACAAATATTTAGAAAATAAAAACTTAATAAATAAATTATTTTTTTAATAATTATTTGAAAAACCATGTTTAGGATGAATCTAGACAAATGATTGTTCAAATATATTTAGACACTAGTTTGCTCATATTCATTCTAAATATAGTTTTTTAAATAATTATTAAAAATTATTTGTCTAGGTTCATCCTAGACATGCTTTTTCAAATAATTATTAAAATAATTATTTAGTTTTAAAAAATTATTAAAAAATAATATTTTTTAATAATTATTTGAGAAAAATCATGTTTAAGACAACAGATTGTCCACAAATGATTATTTTAGCATAGTTGTGTAATTTTTTGAAAAACCACATCAAAGATTAAACTTCGATTACTTTTGTTTAGTTTTATGATGTAATTATTTATCCGTATCATATTTGTGTTTGGTTGTCATATTATAGCAAATTTCTGCTGTAGACTCCAAGACCATTTTTAGACATCTTATTGATGTTGTTAGGTTTCTGAGTGTTGAAATAATCTAATTAGGTCTTTCAATTCTTTTTCGAGTAATATATCATGAGTCAAAATAAGAGTTTGCAGCTTAAAATATGATTAAAACATTAAAGTAAGGTAGTCTAAATTACAGGAATTTATCAAAAATAATCTTCAAGTTTCTTTTACTCTAATTCTTTCATCTATATATATATATATATATATATATATATCAACTTGATAAGTTGAGCATTGAATTGACTGCTTGGTTTAGATTGTACCATTTGGATGAAATTTCAGTAAATTTGAAACAATTGAAGACAAGTTAGGTTGCTACTTAGGTTTCTCATTTCAGATTAATTATTATTGTTGTTGTTTAATGGATAAAAGGAAATAGTGGTAAATGAGGTTGAGTTTTCAATGATACTGATCAAACAGATTAATAACCCAAGGCAGCCGCCAAGGCATTTATATGCATTTCTGTTTTTGTTTTAATATTTTATTTTACAATTTTTTAAATACCTATTTATTTATATTTGTTACGAATATTTTATTAAGTGGATGTCTATTAAAATCAAGATAAGTTTTAATGCACTTTAAATTCTTATAATCATTAGAAGTAGATCTCTATTTTATTTATACTTCTTATGACTATAAATAGAGATTTTGAATAAATTTTGTAAATGTTCCGATTGATCAATAAAATACGCTCTCTATTTTGCTCTCTTATTTTCTTTGTTCTTTACTCTCTGTCTATTTATTTTATAACATGTTATCAGCACGATTCTCTTTTAAATATAATCAATCCAAATCGGCTGTTCAAGTTGTTGTCGATTGCCTGCTAGAGCTATTGCAATTTTAGTCTTCAATTAAGGCTTGCGTACTATGAGAAATCATTAGAGCCTTTAACTACTCAGATCTTCAGGTATATTTTATTATAATTTATTTATTATATCATGTTTATTATAATTGGAGACTAATCATGACAACATGAATAAATAGATTTTGATTTGAAATCCACGTATATTTGTGATGGTGATTATGAAATAAAAAAACCTATTGGGACGTTAATAAGTTCGTCTTAATAAATCTATTGCATTCCCCAAATTTAAAACAAGCATAAAAGAAAATAAAAACCAATATTATTCCAATATTTGGTAGTACAAAATTAGTCGAAAGCTTCAAAAGAGCTAATATATTAATATCTTGTAATGGTTAATCCATTGGCTTTAAAAGATATTCATCATAATGGATATCATATTGAGATTGTGAATGAAGAAAATATTATATTTCATATGAATCGCTATTGCTGTAAATATCTATTTTGAAAGGATGAAAAAAAGAAAGGATTGAGTTATTGATTACTCTTGTTATTAAATTGAATTGACTATGACTATCTTTATGATCTTCTTTTGTCAGCATCCTCATTAAGGGATTGAAAGCAAAATATTTTACTATGAAAGATTTACTTACAATCAATAGAATATTGTAATTCTATCTAAAACTCGTTATTGCTGGATGCACCTGAAGTTGCAAGTTTTTAAAATTGTGAGTATAACTTTACAATAATCAAAATAAGTTCTCAATTAAAATTACATGAAAAAATATATTTGATGAGAACCTTGCAAGAGAGAACTTATTCAACTTTTCACAGACATAATTTTTTATGTGAATGTAGTAAGTGAACTATAATAATAGTTATGAGGGATGGTCGTAATAATTTTCTCACCACCAGAAGTGGAAAAATGAAGAAAGAAAAGACCAAGAATTCTTAAGAACTCTTAAATAAGAGAGACAACTTATGTATGAAAAGTTATTGGTTATGAACTTGTTCTACACTTGGAAAATAAGATTCAGTTTCAAAGTTTGTTATTAATAAATTTTGATTGGATTCAAAGTCTACTACTGGAGTTTAATTTACTTACTTCTTGATAAAATTGCCAATACTCAAAGCAGAAAAAAAAGATTTTGGCATATTCCCTGAAGTGAATATTGCATATAATTTTTTGGAATTTATATTTATTTTGTTGACTTAGTGACATTATAAACTTCATATTGATTTAGACATTTCTAGTAGTAAATGTCACAATAATACTTATTGTGGATACAAAGTAAAAGGAATGACAGTAAAATTATCAATTTGTCACAATTTATATTGACATTATTAGTCCAATTGAAATGCATGTTAAAGTAAACCAAAAGTTTACTAATACAAATGTATTTACTACTTGGTGTGACGAGTTAGACCATCCTGAATCATATATATTGTGAAAATTAATTGAGAATTCATATGGACATTCATTAAAGAACCAAAAGATTCTTTAATTTAAGGAATTCTCATTTGTTGCTTCTTCTCAATGAAAATTGATTCTTAGAAGCTCACTAGCTAAAGTTGAGATTTAATATCTTGCATTTTTAAAATGAATATCAGCCCATTTATCCACCATGTGGATGATTTTGATATTACATGATTTTGGTAGATGCATCTACAAAATAATCACATATGTGTTATCAACTTTCAACCTGTCATTTGCAAGATTATTTGTTTAAATAATTAATTTCAGATAATGCAATTCAGACAATTCATCTTGCTAATATTGATGAGTTTGAAAAACTTTTGTAAAAGCTTGTTATTTATGCGCATAATGGTTTAGAAAAATTATTGATTGAACGCCTTTAATTAATGTCTAAATCATTACTTATGATAACTAAACTTCCTATTTCAATATGATATTATATTGATTTACGTGTTGTACGCATCAAGCAAATAAGTTATAAATACTCCTTATTACAATTGGTTTTTGATCAAGAACTATATATTTCGCATCTTTGAATTTTTTGTATGTGCATATATGTTTCAATTGCTCCACCACAAACACAAAGATGAGTAAATCTTCAAAGAAAGTTGAGAATATATATTAATTGTAAGTTTTTTTTGTATTATTAGATATTTTGAATGTATTGGAGATTCAATTATGACATGATTTGTGATTACAATTTTGATTTTATAGTTTTTATACATTAAGGGGAGAGAAATAATAACTTGTAATGAGTTAGGGGGAGAGTAATTTGAATGAGAAGTTCAACAAGGATAAGTCATTACAAGTTAACTGTTAGATGTATTTACAAACTTAATGAGAATAACCAAGTTAATATTTTAATTTGAATCAAAGTCCATGTAGGACAATCAGTTAGAATAAATAATAAATTGATCGGTTTCAAAGATGAAAATTCTTCTAGATGGTCATATAGTAGAGGCGAGTTCTCTAGAAATGTAAAACCCCAAACTCAGCCTAGACGTTATGGCCGAATCTGGGGGTGTACAAAGAAGGGTTTTGAAATTAGTGTTACTTCGATAAAACTTTGTATAGTTGTTCAATAAATCATCCAAGTTTTATAACCCATATTCGTTTACATAACTATTACTGAAAGCGTTATTTAATTAATTCATTTGTCAAAACATAATTTACAGTGAGGTCTTAGAAACTGTTATATTTTGGAAATTCAGTTCATATTTTTAGAAAAACCTTTGTTTTCGTGAAACCGTGCTTCTAGTCAACTGTCGCAATAAAAAAGTTAAAACAAAATACAAATCCAATAAAAATCAAACAGTGCAGAGAGTCCAATAATTACAAAACTCTCAGAACTAATCCTTAATTAAATAAAAACCATTATTTAAATTCAGTTTACAAACTTGTAGTCACCGTAAGACTCCATCGCACCGATCTGTCTAAATCTGTGGATTACCTGTACAGAACAAACAAACAGACATGAGTTTTTGTAAACTTAATGTGTAACCCAACAAAAGTAGACATGCAATATACACAAAAATCTCAAATACAGCTAGATATAGATTCGGACTTAGGTCTATGATAGATACAGTTAACAGAATCAGATAAACAGAGCAAATATCCAGAGTCCTACCCCCATCCTCTACATACCATCTCCAACTATCCCGTCACACCATGTAGGGTTAAAAACACCTACCCATCCCTACACATCATATAGTGTCAATGTGATACATGACAGATAATATGCAGACAAGCTGCCAAAATATAGGCGAAGAGTCGCCATATAGATCACTTCCTCCGCATATACAATTCCCACCTCAATTAATGATACAAAATACAGATACAATAATATTATGCATAACATGCTCATATACTAATAACATATATATTTAAATAAACCAGTCAGACATACATATCGGTGTCCTACTCAAAACAGACTATAAGAATATCAAATCACATAATTTAGGGTTTGGTTAGCCTTTACCGACCCTACGGTAGGCCCATAGTTGATCGAAACAACTCATGCAACCATAGGAAAAATTTCAAAATTATGGGCCCACATGCTCGTGTGGTTTGCCTGTATGGCCCCACACGCCCAAATTGGCCTTGCTCGCATAGCACACATAGCTTAGCCCAAAACCCATACGCCCGTGTGACATTTTTGTGTGGGTCTACATGCCCAATCTAGCCTAGCCCGTGTAGCCCACACAGCCACACTCACACCATCACAATGCCATGTCTTGCACACAAGCACGCCTTTGTCAACACACGGTTGTGTCTCGCACACGGCTAACCACACGGCCAGGCACACGCCCATGTGGCGTGGGCAGAATATTTTTTTGGCTTTCGCCGAAGCTCAATTTTTTGCATTAGAAGTACACTCCTGATTCTTTTGATACGAAAACAATCTCAAGCATTCAGATACCTAAAAATAGAATACCCAACACCGATGTAGAAGATTGATTAATGAATTCGTCAACAAGAACCAACACGAAACCGACTTACCACTGACAACAAACCACTTCTAACGTGCATTAAATGTTAGAGTACAATTCTTCACCTCACAACCTTCACCTAATCACAGAATCCACCAATTAATCGCTACAGTCTAACATTGCTAAACCCAAACCAAAAGTTAAATGGATGCAAAGTTTTACTTACCAGTCGAATAAAGAACCAGTAAATCACAGTAGCGATGATTGAACGAGAAATTTCAACATAAATCAGAGGAAAGCAACGAAAATTGAAGGTGGAAGACAAAGAAGAGAAAAACGTCAGAGAAAAAGAAAAATTTTGAAAAATAAAATAATCAATTTGATTACAATATCAACTCCCCACTAACAACTCAACCTCAACTACCTTAGAATTTCAAGACCACTCAAACTCTCTCAGCTAAACGAAACAAAAATTAACACCCTCGCACCCGTAGGGATTCGAACACAAGACTTCTAGCACAACAACCCCTTATCACTAGAATTAGTAGACTCATTCTGATATGAGTTAACTAAAGATAAAATATAACCCGACCCACCAATGATAAGGCTAGGACAAAAAATAACCAAAATTTCCCAAAAGTGGGACTTGAACCCAAGACCTCAATCACACCCTCAAAGCACTTAACCACTGAAGTAGATACTTATTTATATCAAAATTTATAGAAACAAGAATAAATTAATTAGGGCGTTACAACTCTACCCCCTAAAAGAAATTTTGGGCTTGAAATTTACCTAATCTAAACAAATGAGGATACTGCTGACACATCAAGTCCTCAAGCTCCCACGTGGCTTCCTCAGTGCCATGATTCTGCCATAGAATCTTCATTAACGATATGAACTTCCTTCTTAGAACCTTAGTATCTCAATCTAAAATTTGAACTGACTCCTCCTCAAAAGTCAAATCTGATCTAACCTCGATCTCCTCATCAAAGACAACGTGAGATAGATCAGACCGATACCACCTCAACATCGAGACGTGAAATACATCATAAATACAGTCCAACTCTAGAGGTAGCTCTAACTGATAGGCAACCGGTCCCACATACTTTAAAATCTGATACAGCCCAATGAACTTAGGGCTCAACTTGCCCTTACAATTGAACCTTAGAACTTTCTTCCACGGGAATACCTTAAGGAATACGAAGTGACCCACAGAGTACTCAATATCTCTCCTTTTCAGATCTGCAGAAGACTTTTGTCTATCAGAAATCGCCTTCAAACGATACCAAATCAGTCTAACCTTATCTTCAGTCTTGGAATCCAACTCAGGACCCAAAATTTGTCGCTCACCCAACTCAGTCCAACATAACAGAGTACGACACTTATGACTATGCAAAGCCTCGTAAGGTGTCATTTGGATGCTAGACTAGAAACTGTTAATGTAGGTGAACTCAGCTAACAACAGAAAATCCTCCCAACTACCTCAAAAATCAATCACAGAACTTTGAAGCATACCCTCTAGTATCTGAATCACCCTCTCAGATTGACCATCGGTCTGAGAATGGAATGTAGTACTGAAGTCCAATCTCAAACCAAGAGCCTCATGCAGTTTCTTTCACAATCGATAAGTGAAGCGAAGATCTCTATAAAAAATTATCGTAACCGAAACCCCATGAAATCTTGTAATCTTAGATATGTAGAGCTTCTCTAACTTTTGCAGAGAGTAGTTCATCCAAACAGGAATAAAGTGAGCGGACTTGGTCAATCGATCCACGATGACCTAAACAGAATCCTTCTTAGTAAGTGTCAAGGGCAACCCTCTAACGAAATCCATCGTCACTCATTCCCATTTCCATAAGAGAATCTTAATAAGTTGTAGCAAACCTGAAGGTAATTGGTGCTTAGCCTTAACTTCCTGGCACATCAGACAACGAGTAACAAAATTTGCTATCTCTCATTTCAAACCTAGCCACCAGTACAGTTTACGGAGATCCCGATACATCTTATTACCACCGGGATGCATAGCATAAGGGCTACTATGCGCCTCCCTCAGAATTGACTGTCTCAGATTAGAATTATTTAGTACACAAACTCGACCTCAAAAACACAAAACTTCATCCTTATTCAGTCCAAAATTAGAAGTACCGTCACTCTCCACCTGACGGAATTGTAGAACCAAAGACTCATCCCCTAACTGCTTACTTTGAATTTAACCAATCCAGGTCGGCTTAACTTGCAACTCGGCTAACAAACCCCCATCATCAAACAGACTAAGACGAGCGGACAGTGCTCTCAAATTAGTCATCACTCTATGACTAAGATCATCGGTCACCACATTGGCCTTACCAGGATGATACTCTATTGTACAATCATAATCTTTAAGCAACTCAATCCATCAGCGCTGCCTAAGATTCAACTCTTTTTGAGTAAGGAGGTACTTGAGGCTCCTGTGATTTGTATAGATAATACACCTCTCACCATACAGATAGTGCCTCCAGATTTTTAACACAAAAACCATAGCATCTAACTCAAGATCATGCGTCGGATAATTCTCCTCGTGTGACTTAAGTTGACGAGACGCATAAGCCACAACCTTACCATCTTGTATTAGTACATATCCCAAACCGACGTGCGACACATCATTATACACTACAAATTCCTTACTATATTTAGGCTGTATCAAAACAAGAGCCTGAGTTAGAACAGGCTTGAGCTTCTCGAAGCTCAATTGTTGCGTATCAGTACAGACAAAAGGAACACCTTTGCACAAAAGTTTAGTCAAAGGCGCTGCAATCAAAGAGAACCCCTCAACAAATCGCCGATAATATCCCGTAAGACCTAGAAAACTACAAATTTTTTATACGTTCTTAGGCTATTTCCAATCAAGTTCAGCCTCAATCTTTCTAAGATCAACACAGATCCTCTTGATAGAAACCACGTACCCTAGAAAAGTTACCTCACGCAACCAGAACTCACATTTGCTCAACTTAGCGTAGAGCTATTTCTCTTAGAGTATCTGAAGCACTACTCTAATATGCTCATCATGCTCATCTTAGTCTTAGAGTACACCAAAATATCATCGACGAAGACCACGATGAACTGATCTAGATACGGCTGAAAAGCTTAATTCATCAGATCCATGAATGCAACCGGAGCATTCGTAAGACCAAAAGACATAACTAGAAACTCGTAGTGCCCATAAAAAGTTCTAAATGCCTTTTTATGAATATCAACTTTCTTAACCCTAAGTAGATGATACTTAAATCGGAGACATATTTTCGAGAACACTAAAGCCCTTCAGAACTAATCAAACAAATCGTTGATTCTTGAAATTGGATACTTGTTATTCACAGTTAGTTTATTCAACTGCCGATAGTCAATACACATCATCAAGGTACCATCCTTTTTCTTTACAAATAGAATCAGTGCCCCCTACTGAGACACACTAGGACAGATGAAACTACGATCCAGAAGCTCTTAAAGTTGAGCCTTAAGCTCTGTAAGCTCCTTCGGTGCCATATGGTATGGAGCGATAGACATCGGAGCTGTACCCGGTAGAAGCTCAATGCCGAACTCAACTTCTCGATTCGGAGGTAAACCCGATAACTCCTCAGGAAAGACATCTGAAAATTCCCCTACTGTTCTGATATCCCCGACAGAAGATTCCCTAAAAATTGAAACACTGACGTAAGCTAAATACGCCTCACACCTTTTCCAAACCAATTTCTCAGCCACTAGAATGGAGATCACATTAGACAGGTAATCTCGACGCTCTCTAATTACAACTATTTCTTTGTCATCTACGGTCCTCAGAATAACTCTCTTAGTCATACGGTCCAGACTAACTCGATGCTCAACCAACCAATCCATACCCAGAATGAAGTCAAACTCCCCAAACGGTAGCTCCATCATATTTGCCGGAAACATAGCCCCTTGTACTTCCAACGGAACATTCCTATAAAGTCTACTTACCCAAACAGACTACCCCAACGGACTTAGTACAGTAATCTCACCAGAAGTACACTTAATAGAAATCCCCAAGTTTTTGGAAGTAGTACTAGCTACATAGGAGTGTGTAGAACTTATGTCTATCAGAGCAGTATATGGAACATTAAAAATAAATAATGTACCCGTGATCACATCAGGGGCGTCTCTTTCCTCTCAGAGTCGAGTAGCATAAACCAGTATAGGCTATCTTGTCTCAGTCTGATTAGCACCTCTACCCGATGCTCTCTCTCCTCGACCCATACCATTACCACCCCTAGTCGGTCCACGACCCCTAGGTGGTTATTGTACTGCCCTCTGAGGCTGAACAAAACTCGATCTCGAAGCTTGCATCTGATCAACACGATATGGACATTCTCTAGTCCGGTGCTCCAAAGAGCCACACCACAGAAAAGCCCCTAATCTTCTCCAACACTCGCTCGGATGGCGCCTACCATAATCACCACGAGGCTGAATCCCAGTCAGAGCGACAGGAACCCCCACTCTAACAGGCCTATTAAGTTTGGCCTATTTTTTAGGCCTCTGAACAGAATTAGAGGGCTTCGAATCCCTCTTATTATTATCTCTCTCTAGGTCTCTATTTTGGTGCTCCAAGCGCATAACCTCTTTAACGATATTCTCTTTACCCACCAGAACAACAAACTCATGCTCCCTCTACAGAGTAATTAGAACCCTCAAACTATCCCTCAAACCGTCATCAAAACAGACACATTTCTCATACTCAAATGTCACCATACCTCGAGCGTAGCGGCTCAGCCTTAGAAACTTGGCCTCATACTCGGCCACAGATTTATCACCTTGCATGAGATTCATGAACTCATGCCTACAGGCATTAACATAGCTCGCGCCTACATACTTCCCTTGAAAGGCAGTTTTAAAATAATCTCAGATCAGATGATCTGGTTGAGTACCCTCTTCAGCTGACAACTACTACTGATATGCCTCATCGCGAAGCAAAAAGACTGTACCCTTTAATTTATTCTCAGGAGTACAGTCGATGCTGTTCATAATCTTTTTAGTGGCCTCTAACTAATACTCAGCCATAGTAGGGGCGACTCTAGTGACACCCCTAAACAGCTCAGCTTCATTAGACCAGAGTTGTTCAGTTACCGACCCACGACCCTCAAATCTAGAATGGGGTCCAGCGACCCTCTCCAACAATCTCAACAAGGCTTGAGACAGTGCGTCGTCCCCAACCGAGCGGCTTTGAGACCCAGTCTCAGTGGCAGGTGATATTGGTGTCTCACTCGTATCTAAAATCAGCATACTACCCAGAAAGGAAGACTCAACTCGAGCCCCTTACGGCGCCCACCGAGCCTATGAATACCTCGACTACGAGTTCCACGAGTGCTCATCGTATATTTTAAATTTATCTACATTATAAAATTTTATGCATCAGTTCCAGTATTTATTAGCAGATCTTTTATGCTTAAATTATCAGAATTTCAGGAGTATTTTAGAGGTTTTAATCTCTAACTAACTCAGTATAATTTTAGAAAGTGCTAACTACAGTATTTTCAGAAAGTTCTATCTGAGTTCAGAAATACTTACAAGATCGACGCTGGAGACTCGATATACTACATACTTACTCAAAATTATCAAAATTATTTTAAAATCATTCCTTTTTGAAACACAATTCTGGAATCCAAAATTCACAGCCCAAGTTTTATAACTTGGCTCTGATACCACTAAATGTAACACCCCAAACTCAGCCTAAACATTATGATTGAATCTGGGGGTGTTACAAAGAAGGGTTTTGAAATTAATGTTACATCAATAAAACTTTGTAAAGTTGTTCGATAAATCATCCAAGTTCTATAACCCATATTCGTTTACATAACTATTACTGAAAGCGTTATTTAATTAATTCATTTGCCAAAACATAATTTACAGTGAAAGTCTTAAAAATCGTTATATTTTGGAAATCCAATTCGTATTTTCAGGAAAACCTTTGTTTTCGTAAAACCATGTTTCTAGTCAACCGTTGCAATAAAAGAGTCAAAATAAAATCCAAATCCAAAATAAAAATCAAAAAGTCCGGAGAGTCAAATAATTACAAAACATTATTTAAAGTTAATTCACAAACTTGTAGTCACCTTGAGACTCCGTCGCACTGATCTGTCTAAGTCTCTGGACTACCTGTACAGAATAAACAAACAAACGTGAGTTTTTGTAAACTCAGTATGTAACCCAACAGAAGTAGACATGCAATATACACAAAAATCTCAAATACAGACAGATACAGATTTAGATTTAGGTCCATGACAGATGAAGTTAACAGAATCAGATAAACAGAGCAGATATCTAGAGTCCTACCCTCATCCTCTACACACCATCTCTAACCATCCCATCACACCATGTGGGGTTAAAAACACCCACCCATCCCTACACACCATATAATATCGATGCGACACATGACAAATAATATGCAAACAAGCTGCTAGAATATAAGCGAAGAGTCGCTATACAGATCACTTCCTCTGCATATATAATTCCCACCCCAATCAACGATACAAAATACAGATATAGTAATATCATGCATAACATGCTCATATACAGATTACATATATATTTAAACAGAATAATCAAACATACATATCGATGTCCTACTCAGAACAGGCTATAAGAATATCAGATCACATAATTTAGGGTTTGGTGAGCCCTTACCGACCCTACGGTAGGCCCACAATCGATCGAAACGATCTGTGCGACCTTAGGGAAAATTTAAGAGTTATGGGCCCACACACCCAAATTGGCCTTGCCAGTGTGGCCCACACAGTGTGGCCCAAAACCCACATGCTCGTATAGGCCGACACGCCCAATTTGGCCTAGCCCTTGTGGCCCACACGGCCACACTCACACCATCACACGGTCGTGTCCTACGCACGATCACGCCTTCGTCAAACACATAGTTGTGTCTCACACACAGCCAACCACATGACCAGGCACAAGCCCTCGTGGCATCAATAGAATATTTTTTCGACTTTTGTCGAATCTCGATTTTTCTCGTTAGGACTATACACTTGGTTCGTTTGATACGAAAATAATTCTGAGCTTTCAGAAACCTAAAAATAGAATACCTAACATTGATTTAGAAGATTGATTAATGAATTCGTCAACAAGAACCAATAGAAAACCAACTTACCGCTGACGACAAACCACCTCTAACGTGCACTAACCGTTGGAGTACAATTCTTCGCCTCACAACCTTCACCTAATCATAGAATCCACCAATTAATAACTACAGTCTAACATCGGTAAACCCAAACCAAAAGTTAAAGGGATGCAAACTTTTACTTACCCGCCGAATAAAGAACTAGAAAATCGTTGTAGTGATAATTGAATGAGAAATTTCAACAGAAATCAAAGGAAAGTAACAAAAATTGAAGGTGGAAGACAAAGAAGAGAAAAAACGTAAGAGAAAGAGAAATTTAAAAAAAAAAAATAAAATAATCAATTTGATTACAATCCCAACTACCCACTAAACCTCAACTACCTCAGAATTTCAAGACCACTCAAACTCTCTCAGCCAACCGAAACAAAAATTAACACACTCGCTCCCGCAAGGATTCGAACACAGGACTTCTAGCACAACAACCTCTTACCACTCGAACCAGTATGCTCATTCTGATATAAGTTAACTAAAGATAAAATATAACCCAACCCACCAAGGATAAGGCTAGGATAAAAAATAACCAAAATTGCCCAGAAATGAGACTTGAAACCAAGATCTCAAACACACCTTCAAATAGCTTAACAACTGAAGCACATACTTATTAAGCACATACGTATTTATGTCAAAATTTACAGAAATAGGAATAAATTAATCAGGGCGTTACAAGATATTAAAATAATGAGAATAAGAGATCTCAATAAGTTATGTCAATTCGAGAAAATATCATACCGATAATAAAATTGGTCAACAATGGTTTTGCATGCAATATTGTTGTTGAAATAATGAAATAAAAGGAGGATCTTGAATAAATCTATTAAGAAATATAGATATGGAATAAATTGGTCAAAATAGAAAGACGTAACTCAAGTATAATTAAATTCGTGGAGTTTTTGGACCAGTAGTCCAAATATCTAAAGGTATAAAGCTAGTGAGGGTACAAATGAAGTGGTTTTGCAAAAATGAAATAAAATATAAAGATTTTGCTAAGTCCTGACATTAATTATGAGAAGATATAATATTCTTGTGTGGTGGATGTAATAACCTTTAAATATATTATTAAATTGACAATTCATAAAAGATTTAACTTGCGTTAATGGTTTTTATTACAACCTTTTATAAATCACTATATAGTAAAGTTTATATAAAAATCCTTGAAGGATTTAAAATGCTAGAAGCATATTGAAAATCTTGGGAAATTATTCATTTATATGAATTGGAATAATTTGAACATTTGTGGTAAATAGTAGTTGAAGGAGGATCATAAAATGATCCAAAATATCTATTTTTGTTTTTATAGAAGAATCATGATTAAAGTTTGATATGATTATTATTGAAACTACTGAAGAGATCAAAATATATTTCCCCCAAACTTTCTCTAACTCATGACTTTCAAAAGAATGGTGATATAAATACTTAGCAAATACATTAAAATAGTCATTTGAAAAACTAGTATTCAAGATTGAATACGTAGAATATGAGAAAGTATGTGATGTTTTCATGAAGGGGAGTAAATACTCGCTATACTCTTTTTCCCTTAACCGAGGTTTTGTCCTTTTGGGTTTTCCTGATAAAGTTTTTAATGATGTAGCACATTATACGTATTATAGATATGTGCACTTTTTTTTCTTCACTAGGATTTTTTCTCACAAGGTTTTTATCTTAGTAAGGTTTTAACGATGCACATTATCTACCAATGGACATCCAAAGGGGAGTGTTATGAATATCTTATTAAGTGGATGTCCATCGAGATCAATATAAGTTTTGATATACTTTAAATTCTTTTAGTCATTAAAAGTGGATCTACTTCATTTATACTTCTTATGTCTATAAATAGAGACTTTAAAGAAATTTTGTAAATATTTCGATTGATCAATAAAATACGTTCTCTATTTTGCTTTCATATTTTCTTTATTCTTCACTCTCTGTCTATTTATTTTATAACAATATTGTGTAAATAAATTATAAGATCTAAATTTTACTTATATTTATTCTCTTCTCTCTCTCTCTCTTTTTTCTTTTAGAAAATTAGTCACAAAATTTCAAGTTCAAATAGAAAAACTAAATAGAACTTGTAATTTAGTGTTCAAAGGCTTAAGCCAAGAATTTTATAAAAACACAGACATGTTTGCTGTATTTCTGACAAAATACATTACGTATACCTTTACATAGATATAGACAGAAATCAGTGAACCATTTAACACGTTACATTGCCCCATTTTCCTTCCGGAAAGCTACCCATGGTTTAGATAAAATTTAACCATTAGTTATAATAAAATATTTGAAAATCATTTTTAATATTTTCAATATTATAAAATATGAAGAGTTTAAATTATATTAAAATAATTTTAAAAACTTAATTTTTTAAATATCTAATAAAAATGTACCATTTTATATTTTTAAAAGAATTTATAATTGATATTGTATATTTTCTAATACTAGATCAATTCTCTTTAATAATATTTTAACTTTAATTATTTTTTATTAATTAAATAAAATTAATGTAAAAAAAATAAAATAATAATAATATAAGGTTTATCATCCATTTGTTCAACTAATTTTATGATTTATGGTATATATGGTTATTTAAGGTCTAAAGGGTCTAGGTTTAAGATTTTAAAATTTTATATATAATAGATTAATTTTATTAATTTTAGAGTTAATAATAATAATAATAGTTAGTTTGATGTTTCTTGATGCAATATATTATATATGCACTCTAAAAATTTATAAAATGGGATGCTATTATTGCGTGCCTAAAAAGTAATTTTGTAGTATTATCTTAATATATATATATATATATATAAAAGTTAAACTCAAATTTTAAATAATATAAAAAATATTAAAAATTCCAAAAAATATTTAAATTTTATGAAAATGAAAAAAAAAATTAAAGAGCTAATTGTACCAAACATTCTAAATTATGATTCTCATTCTAAATTGATCTTCAGACTTTCAAATTTCAAATTTCAAATTACATCCTCAAAATTATAGTTGAGTGACAACTAATGTTGTTTAATGTTGTTTATCCAAATAAATTTGGAGTATGCTCGCTAAAGAAGAAAAATGAGAGGAAAGAAAATAAGAGAGATGTATATGTTAGATTAAAATTATGCATTTCCTAATTGTTTTATTTTCTTTCTCTTATTTTTCAACTCTACCAAGTAATGAATGAAAAAATTAATTACATTTTCTTTCAATTTTTTCATCCTTCCTACCAAGCACATTTATTGAAAGAAAAAATATATATTTTTTATTCTTTCTACCTTTTAATTTTTTTTTTCAAATTTCTTTTCCCTCTACAAAGTATACCTTAAATTTATATCTTAAATGTATAGTTGGATTTTATTTATTTGAAGTCTCTTTCAAATATGAAGAAGACACGGTGAATATTACGAGGAGTTTGAAGGGGTTGGGATTTTAAGAGAAAAAGGAGAATTATGAAAGAAAAAGATTGGTTTAATTTTAAAAATATTTTAAATGCTAATGTTTTTTAGTGTTTGTTGGAAAAACCAAAGATTAAATATTGGGGGTTAGGCGAATAATGACGTTGGGAAAATGTTGTTCAGGCTTTGGTTGTAGAATAATATGTTTGACAACTTGGAACCAAAGAATAAAGTGGTTCATTTTTTATTAAATGTTTTGTATAATTTTTATTTCTTTTTAATGTATAATATTCTGGATAGTGAGCTTGACTCTGATACTATGTTAAAATGGTAATTGGAGTCAATGAAATGCAATTAAGAAAGAGAGATGAAATAAAAAATAAATACTGAAAATAAAAAATGTTTCATTCCTTCAGCTGAATCAAGTTACAAATTGTTCTGTATATAGTATTGCTCAACTAACAACTTTAGTAAATTTACCTTAACCAAATAACTAATTTCTAAGGAAAAAATAAACCCGAATTCTTTTAGCACCATGCTCATTATCTCCCTTTAAGCAACAACTACATAAAAGGTAAATCAATAAGCTTGCAATATGGAACTGAATTATCATTAGAGAACTCAAAACTCAAAAATGTAGGATCTTGTCTTCAATCAATCACCAAAATTACCAGCAATTGGTCAAGTCGAGAGAGCACACCAGCATCACTAAGTAATCCAATCAGGTGCAGAGTTCCCTTTTCAAAAGTCTCACTTATATACTTAAATCCTTCTCCCTTGTAAATTTCCCAAAAGCAAGGGAAAGATCAACAAGCTTAGCCCTATAGTCACAAATGAATTAACATTTTAGAACCTCACAACAAAGTTAGTTTTGCAAAGTTCCATACTGAAATGAACGAAGAAAAAGATGGGATTTGTTAAAAAAAGAAGAAGTAAAAGTTAATGCAAAATACCATGAAATAGGAAATGTTAAGAAAGAAACATATCATCAATTTTAATTTTCAACATATAAACTACCAAGCATAAATGCACGCAAAAGGCAACTAAAATTAGGAAAGAAAGCTTACCCTTAGTGAAAATACGTCCTACACCAAGAGCACTATGACCAATTTCATTGTTTTCCTTGTCATCTTCTATTGGAAGCCTTACAACATATGAGAAAAGTATCATGGAGATCTATGTTCTAGAGTTAAATTGTATTTTGCTCTCTATTAAAAAAATGAGAAATTAACTCTTGCACACAAAATCAAAGAGCAAACTGGCCTTTTTACGAAAATTTTAATTTAATTCTATCATTAAATGATGACATAATTGACAAAACAATACGCAGATGTTAATGTAACATTTTTTACAACAAATATTAAAAAAATAATTAAAAATAATTTTTATATAATTATTTGATAAACCATATCTAGGATAAACCTGGACAAATTGTTATTTAAATGCACCTAGACAATAATATATTTATATTCATCTTGAATGTGATTTTTCAAATAATTATAAAAAAGTAATTTATTTTTAAAAAATTATTTAGAAATTATTAAGAATTATAAGAAATTATTAAAAAGAAATAAAATATTTCAATAATCTTTTAATAATTATTTGAGAAAAATCATGTCCTGGATAGAACCTGGACAATAATTAAGTTGAATCTTGGATATAGGTTTTAAAATAATTATTAAAAAATTAAGAATTTTTATTTTTAAATAAATAATTTTATAATTTCTTAAAAATAAATAAATAAATAATAATTTTTTTGGCAAACCACGTGTAAAATTAAACTTTGATCAGCATTTCTTTTCTTTTATATTCTTAATAATTTGATGATGTAATTATTTTTCCCTATCATATTTGTGTCTTGTTATTGTATTATAGTTTTTTCTTTCTGCAGACTTGAGGATATTTTTGAACATCTTGCAGATGTTTTTAGATTTTGAGTATTGAAAGAATCTAATCGGATCTTTTAATATTATGGGTTCAAATAAAAAATTTGTAGCTCTGAAGACAAATTGAAATATTTAATTACAAGAGTTTATAAAAAAGAAAATAATATTCAAGTTTCTGTTACTCCAATAATCCATGAAAAAATATGAATTAAAATCAAATAATTAAACACTTAAATCAAAAAACTCAAAACAAGTCATATATATATATATATATATTGGAACTTAATATAAGTAGAGCATTGAATTGACTGCTTGGTTTAGATTGTAGCATTTGGATGAATTTTCAATAAATTTCAAAGAATTGAAGACAAGTAAGGTTGCTAGCATTTTATAAATAAATGTACCATCCCTCACATATTCAACTTCAAACTTTTAAAAAAATAAATTGGATGTAATGATAGATATATGTAACATATTGTTTCAAGAATAAGTTAAATTTGATTATTTTTCTCTAATTCCTTTTTATTTTTTTTTAAAAAAAACCAAACAAGTCCAACTTGTGTATTTAACAAATCAAGACTATCAGACTGAACTCTATGACGTTATTAATGAATAAATAAAATGGTCAGTCTGTGACATATAAATTCAAAAAAGAAAAATGTGAAGACCAAAAGGCTTGAGTTAGAAAAAGAAAATAGAACCAAATTTTACTCATATAAGAGGGATACTTTAATTTAGTATTCCAAGTCTTAAGTCAAGAATTTTATAAAAACATAGACATGTTTTCTGTATTTCTTACAAACTACTACATTACATAGATAAGACCAAATTTAGTGAACCATTTAACACGTTCCATTGCCCCGTTTTGCTTCCGGAAGCTGCACATGGTTCAGGTAAAATTTAACCATTAGTTCTAATAAAATAATTCAAAATCATTTTTAAAAATTCTAATATTATAAAATATTAAAAGTTTAAACTATATTAGAATGATTTTCATGTTTCTTTCTGATTAATAGGATATACTTTTTTAAAATTAGATTGCTTTTTTTCAATAATATTTTAATTTTAATCATTGTTATTAATTAAATAAAATTAATGTCAAAAAAATTAAATAAAATTAACAAATAGTAATACTAATGTAAGGTTTATGATTTTTTTCAACTAAATTTTAGAATTTTGTATAAAACAGATTAATTTTAGAGTTAATAATAATAATAGTTATTTTTGTTATAAATATCTTATTAAGTGGATGTCCATCATAATCAAGATAAAGATTTAATGTACTTTAAAACGTTATCAGCACGATCTTCCTCAAAGTGATAGTTCCTTTTATCGACAATCAAATTTATCTTCCATGATTTTCAATTTCTTTGACGACAAGATGCAAAATTTTTACAGGAAGTTTCTCTTATTTAATGTTTCATATCTAATTATTATTTTTTATTCTTCTTTAATTATATGTTATCATTATTTTGATTAACTTATTTTACTTTTTGTTCTTAAGGATGGTGATAGATTTGATACCGTTATCTATATGAAATCAAGAATATTTTCGAACGATCTCATACCTTCTAGTGATGACGATGATGTCAAAAATCTTCAGAATTTGATTTGATATCTCATGCATGTTTGCGATGGTAATTATGAAATAAAGAATCTATTGGGATGTTTATAAGTCCTTCCTACTAAATTTGTTGCATTCCCCGAAGTGAATGTAAACATAAAGAAAATAAAAGATATTATCATGAACCACTAAAAGTGGGAACATAGTAATAAATAAGAGAACAATGAGAGTTCTCAAGATAACTCTTCAAAGGGTAAAGATAACTTATGTTATCAATGTGATATGAAAAATTATTGGCCACATATATGGCATATGCCTAAATATTTTGTTTCTATTAATATTCTTTGAGGAAGGATATGAGAATGTTGTAATATATTCTATCATTATAGATAGAAAGTATTTATCTTATTTGGTACTAAAGCACACAAATGTTTTTTCAATATTTAATAGTATAAAATTAGTTGAAAGCTCCAAAAGAGCTAATTTATTAATATTTTGTGATGGTTAATCCGTTGGTTTTAAAATATATTTATAATGATCTATATTGAGATTGTGAATGAGGAAAATATTATATTTTATATGAATAACTATTGTTATAAATATTTATTTTGAAAGGATGAAAAAAGAGGATTGAGTTATTAATTTATATTTATTTTATAATATTTGTGATTTTCTTTTGTCATCATCCCAATTAAAGGGTTGGAAGTAAAATATTTGACTGTGAAAGATCTATTTATGAGCAATAAAATATGATAATTCTATCTAAAGCTTGTTACGGTTGGATGCACCTAAAGTTGCACATTTTTTTTAGATATTTGAAGATTTTGGCATATTCCCTAAAGTGAATATTGCATATAATTATTTGGAAATTATATTTATTTTGTTGACTTAGTGACATTATAATATTCACGTTGATTTAGATATTTCTAGTAGTAAATGTCACAATAGTACTTATATGTGGATACAAAGTAAAAAGAATGATAGTAAAATTATCAATTTGTTACAATTTAGTACAATTGAAATGCATGTTAAAGTAAACTAGAAGTTTATTGATACAAATGCATTTACTACTTGGCGTGACCAGTTAGACCATCCTAGATTATATCTGATGCAAAAATTAATTAAGAATTCATATAGATATTCATTAAAGAACCAGAAGATTCTTTAATTTAAAAGAATTCTCATATGTTGATTGTTCTTAATGAAAAATTGATTATTAGAAACTCACTAGCTAAAGTTGATTTTAAAGTCTTGCATTGCTGAAACGAATATGGGCCCATTCATCCACCATGTGCATGGTTTTGATATTATATGATTTTAGTAGATGCATCTACAAAATAATCACAAATGTGCTATCAATTTGCAACCTGTCTTTTGCAAGATTGCTTATTTAAATAATTAATTTCAGATAATGCAATTAAGACAATTCAGCTCGCTAATACTGATGAGTTTATATCTCAGTCTTTTATTGATTGAGTTTAAAATTTTTTTTGTAAAAGTTTATTATTTATTCGCATAATGGTTTAGAGAAATTATTGATTGAACACTTTTGATTAATGTCTAAACCATTACTTATGAGAACTAAACTTCCTATTTCAACATGAGATTATGTTGATTTATGTGTTGTACGTATCAAGCCAATAAATTATAAATACTCCCTATTACAATTGATTTTTGGTCAATAGCCAAATATTTCTCATTTTACAATTTTTGGATATGTGTATATGTTCCACTTGCTCTACCACAACGCACAAAAATGAGTGAATCCTCAAGGAAAGTTGGGAATATATATTAATTACAAGTTTCTTTATATTATTAGATGTTTTGAATGTATTCGAGATTCAATTATGACATGATTTGTGATTAAAATTTTGATTTGATAGTTTTCCCGACATTAGGGGAAGAGAAATAATAACTTGTAATGAGTTATGGGGAGAGTAATTTGAACTAGAAGTTCAATAAGGATAACTCATTACAAGTTAACTGTTAGATGTATTTACAAACTTAATGAGAATAATCAAGTGTTATATACCATCTAATATTTTAATTTGAAATTAAAGTCCTAGTAGGACAATCAGTTAGAATAAATAATAGATTAATCGGTTCCAAAGATAAAAATTCTTCTAAATAGTCATATAGTAGAGGCGGGTGTTCCAGAAGAGACCCAAGACATAACTAATAAGTAAAACTCCAGAAGAGATTCAGGTACCTGAAACTAAAGATTAAAATAATAAAAATAAGAGATCTCGATAAGTTATGTCAATTCGAGAAGATGTGGAACCGAATAATAAAAGTGGCTGACAATGATTTTGCATGTGATATTATTATTGAAATAATGAAATAAAAGGAGGATTTTGAATAACTCTATTGAGAAATATAGATATGGAATAAATTGATCAAAATAGAAAGACGCAACTCAAGTACAATTAAATTTGTGGAGTTTTTGGACTAGTAGTCCAAATATCTAAAGGTATAAATCTAGTGATGGTGCAATTGAAGTAGTTTTGCAAAAGCGGAATAAAAATATGAATTTTTTCGCTAAGTCCTGGCATTGATTATGAAAAGGTATAATATTCTTTTGTGGTGGATGCAATAACCTTTAGATATATTATTAAATTGACAATTCATAAAAAAAAAATTTAACTTGCTTCTAATGGTTATTGTTACAACCTTTTATGAAACACTATATAGTAAAGTTTATATTAAAATCCTTAAAGGATTTAGAATGCTAGAAGCATATTAAAATTCTCGAGAAATTATTCATTTATATGAATTGAAATAATTGAACATATGTGGTAAATTTGACTTAGTCAACAGTAGTTGAAAGATGATTATAAAATGATCCAAAATACCTATTTGTGTTTTTATAAAAGAATCATTATTAAAGTTTGTTATGATTATTATTGAATCTCCTGAAGAGATCAAAATATATTTCCTCCAAATTTCCCTCACTCATGACTTTTAAAAGAATGATAATATAAATGCTTAGCAATACATTCAAATAGTAATTTGAAAAACTAGTATTCAAGATTGAAAATGTAGAATATGAGAAAGTATGTGATGTTCTCATGAGGTGGAGTAAGTACACGTTGTACTCTTTTTCCCTTAACCGAGGTTTTGTCCCATTGAGTTTTTCTGGTAAGGTTTTTAATGAGGCAGCATATTATGCGTATTATAGATTGTGTACTCTTTTTCCTTTATTAGGTTTTTATCCTACAGGGTTTTTTCTAATAAGGTTTTAACGTGGCACATTATCTACCAGTGGATATCCAAGGGGGAGTGTTATGAATATCTTATTAAGTGGATGTCTATCATGATTAAGATAAAGTTTTAATGTACTTTAAATTCTAATAGTTATTAGAATTAGATCTCTACTTCTTTTATACTTCTTATGCCTATAAATAGAGACATTGATGAAGTATTATAATCACCCTTTTTGATCAATAAAATACATTCTCTATTGCTTTCATATTTTCTTTATTCTTTATTCTCTCCATCTCTCTTTATTTTATAACAAGTTTGATGTTTCTTGATGCAATATATTATTCATGCACTCTTAAACATTATAAGATGGGATGTTATTATTGGGTGCTGAAAAAGTAACTTCTTAGTATCATCTTAATATAAGTTAAACTCAAATTTTAAATAATATAAAAAATATTTAAAATAAAAAAATTATTTAGAAATTATTTTTAAAAATATTAGAAAACATTTATTTTTAAGAAAATATTCAGAAATTAATTATAGGAAATTATTAAAAACCAATAAAATATTTCAATAATTTTTTAATAATTATTTGAGAAAAATTATGTCTAGGATTGAACTTGGACAACCATTTGTCTAGGTTCAAATGCACCTAGACAAATGGTTGTTTGGGTTCAATCTTGGACATGAGTTTTTAAAAGATTATTAAAATTTGAAGGAAATTTTTATTTTTAAATAATTATTAATTTTAATAGTTTTAATTTCTTTTTATAATTTCTTATAATTTCTAGTAATTTTTAAACAAGTTCTTAAAAATAAATAAATTTCTTAATAAGTTTTTGAAAACCACATCTAAAATTAAACTTTGATCACCATTATTTTTACATTCTTAATAATAATTATTGTTGTTTAATTTTATGATGTAATTATTTTTCCTATCATATTTGTGTCTTGTTTTTGTATTATAGTAATTTTTTGCTGCTGACTTCATGATCATTTTTGAACATTTTACTGATGTTTTTAGATTTTGAGTGTTGAAATAATCTAATTAGATCTTTCAATTCTGATTCGAAGATTATATTATGGGTCAAAAAAAGAATTTTTTTTAATTTAAAATATGATAAAAATATTAAAATAAGATGAAATTGAAATCTCTAATTGGTTTAGATTACCAGAATTTATCAAAAATAATGTTCAAGTTCCTTATACTCCAATCCTTTCATGTATTCCATAAAAAAAATATGTCAAAATCTAATAATTAAACACTTAAATCACAAAACTAAAAAAAATCATAAATTAATTAGAGTTTATGTAATACGTAAAGAAAAGCTAGCATTATATTGGAACTTGAATATAAGTTCAGCATTTGGAATTGACTGCTTGGTTTAGATTGTGCCATTTGGATGACTTTTCAGTAAATTTCAAACAATTGAAGACAAGTAAGCTTACTACGTAGGTTTCTTATTCCACGTTATTATTATTATCGTTGTTGTTTGAATAACCCAACGCAGCCGCCAAGGCATTTATTGTATTTCTGTGTTTTATTAATAGTGTTTTATAAAATTTTAAATGTCTATTTATTCATATTATATTTGTTTAATTTCATTTTTAGTTATTTTTAATAAGATTGAAGGAGAAGTTCTAATTTGGGTGAGCTATTTTTCTTTGAAACTAAGGAAATTTGATAATTAGAAATTCGTTTACACTTATCGCATTAATTGTTGAGTAATTTTTTGTATGTCTCATTAAAGGGAACATTCGAGTATTTATATATATTATCATTGTTCATGATTTGACTCCATTGTTCACGGACTTGACCCCATTATTCATAGGGTTGACATTCTGAGTAGGCCTCTAGCATGTTGGACACGTGTACCGTTCTAGGTCACCTACTAGATCTCGCAGCCCCTAATGTGAATTCCTTGGGTATATGCGAACTGAGACCGTGAACTCCCCTTAGCTCATGTGAGTTGATATTGTGAGCTCTCTTGGCTATCCTATCACTATACGTCTTGCACACATCCATTTGGTGGGGCCTGGTCGGGTCGCGGATAGGCGACCCAAATCTTACTTGGGTTACGGGTTGGTGGTCATTGGTGTCTAACAATCTAGTCCCCCCTAGTGGGCCTAAGGAGGGTTATAAAGTGGCGCACCTCAAGGCCATCACTTCTCGTTTATTTCAGCTTGCAAAATACGCAATGTTTATTGGAATCTGATGTTAACTTCACCACGTGTACGGGTGGATCGAATTTGTATGAATTTGACCATTGGTGTCCCTCAGTTATTTGAATCATCAAAATGTAGGGGGAAAGAGGCTTCCTTAAAAGGGGGTTTTTCGAAGCCTTAAAATTCATGAACTTAGCATTTTTATAACTAGAATCAGTCGAAGTTTTTTTTCAAGGTAAATCCCGGTAACTCATTGTCTTAGGTTTTAAATTTCCTCTATCTTCTTCTTCTTCTTCTTCTTCTTCTTCTTCTTTCTGCGTCAGAGATATGTCGAGAAAGAGAGGAGCTCATGGCCTATTAGTTCCACATGGCCCACCACGAGAGTGGCCTCTAAGGTCCTTATCGAAGCCAACTTTTTCACCTACACTACAAAGCATGAAGAGATGAGTCAAGCTTTGCATGCGCGGGGAATTCAAGTCCGTATTTTTGCTTACAAATTTTCCATTCCTAAGGGGTCGCACAGGCTAAGCAATACCAGTGATGGCAATTTCTTGCTCCCCCTCCATGCCTTAGAAGTCGGGTTTCACCTTTCTTTGTACTCGTTCTTCTGCCATCTCCTTAAAGAGTACCAAATTGCTTAAGGTCAACTTTGTGGGTTTTTAACATGGATTGGGGTGGCCTATTTTATTGATTGTTGTCGTCGTAACGAAGCACCATAGCTCACGATTTTCTAGAGCCTGTATCTACTAAAGGCCCAGAACCGAGTAAATTTGGTGGGTTTTTATTATTTCTCTCCTCGCAGAAAAGGTACAACAATAATTACGAATAGATGTGTTAACCTTCGGCTAAACTGGGGGGAAGTAGATCAGGGTGAGGTGTAGGCTCATAGATGGGTTTAACTTTCCAACGGAGTGGTCTGCACTAAGCGGAGATATGTGCTCATTCAAGCAAACTATTAGGACAAATGGTGGTGAATCCCAGTTGAAGAGGCTCCGTGTTGACAGTTCCCTAGTTATCAAAGATCTTATAATCGTGAGGAACATGTTCCTATACTACTTGGAGGGTCATAACCCCAATAGATATAGGCAGGGTGACCATAGGAAAGTTTCTGAAGTGTTAGGTGCGGTCTTTGAGAGGCACTCATGGCCATATGTACTCTATGGTAACGACGATGACTTGGGCCTAATCTGATAGGATTAAAACCAAAGCCTAGGAGTTCCTTTTATTGTTATCGTAGGATAAGGCCTCGTCCTTGGGTGGTGGTGGCCTTATTGCAAATAGAAAGTGATGCTGATATTAATTTGATAATTGCTCCTGCTAATACTAGGATTGCTAGTGATGCAGACATAGCTCGTAGTTCAAGAAGTGATTCTCAAGAAACCACCAGTACTTCACGGGAAATTAACGAAGCCATGGAAATTACTGGGGCTATGGGCTTATGAGCTGCTCTAAGGGCTTAGTGCAAGAACCATAGGACTGATATAAGAGCTGTTAATGTGGCAGTTAATGGCGAGGAAGAGACAGGTAGTGGCAGGATGGAATATCGTCGTAAAAAGAGGGTAGATCACACTGGGCCTTCTAGTACTATGGCTACTATCCCTGCTTCTCCCTCAGTGAGCTCACAAACTGCGACTTGCAAAAGTTCTCCTATTATTACCTACAGTAGTTCTCATCTACCTCTCGTTATGGTGCTACCTGCCGAAGATAGTGGTGAGTTAGCTCCAAGTCACTAGAATTTAAGCACTAGAGAGTTGTAGGGTATTGTCAAGAAGTGGAAGATATGTGCTAGTGATTCATCTAGGAGTTCACATAAATTTGCATTATTAACACTTAGCTTTGCTCTACAAGCTTTCCTCGCTGAGGCCTTCGTAATCAGTTTAGGTCTTGAAGAGAATATTGTTAGGGTAGAGGCTACTTAGAGAGAGCTTGAAAAAAAATCTTGAGAGCACTTGCGAGCTATGGTAGAAGATGAGGAATGAAAATTAAGTGCTCTACAAATAGAATAAGGAGTTAGCTAAGAAGTTAGGAGCTGAACAAGTAAATAATGATAGACTATCTAGCGAGGTCGCAGCCTGAGGTGCTAAGCTGAAGAGGGTTGCTGAAGAGCATAAGGCAACTGTAAATTGAATCACCGCAGAGCATGAGGCTGCAATGGTGAGCTTAAAGCGGAAAAAAGAAGAAGCTTTTGAAGGATTTAAGAAGAACACTTTAGGAATGCTGAATGATGTTACTGTTAAGCTCAAATCCAATATTCTCTTACATGCTCAAGTTGTTGCTGGGCCCTTTGATGCTCGCA
The DNA here is from genome assembly GCA_025698465.1 of Gossypium longicalyx. Lineage (NCBI taxonomy): Eukaryota > Viridiplantae > Streptophyta > Magnoliopsida > Malvales > Malvaceae > Gossypium > Gossypium longicalyx. The sequence continues at coordinate 66,130,978 of CM047004.1, read as the reverse complement.
AGGTTGATTTTGATGTTCTCTTTGAGGTAGAGGTGGACCAGCTTGGCTTTGATGTTCGCTTCCCTTCGAGAGCCACTTGGGATGAGTTCACATCCAAGTGGAAGGAATCAAAAGATTTTTACCTCAATGGGGGTCCTTCTATGCCAGCCATTGTGCCTGTTGATGATAACACCACTACTGATCCTGCTATTGACAATGCCGAAGTTGTTGAGGGGGAGGGAGAAGAAGTTAATGATATGTAATTTTGTAATTCTGTATTACCCTTCATTATGAAAGAATCGAGGTTTTGAAAATTTTCAAGTTTATTTATTGGTATCATGATGTTTTACCTCTTTGCGAGATTAAGCGAATTTCAAACTCAAGTAAACTTTCAAACTTAAGAAAAATTTCAAACTTCCACCGAATTTTGACTTTAGACAAGTTTTAGAGACTTAGGAAAATTTTGAGCCAATTTTAATCTTTATAACATCAGTTACGAGCATGGGCTCACGCTAACTACTTTGGAGGCTGCGGTATAAAATCTCCGAGCCTTAGGATTACAGTTGGGAGCTTGAGCTCACGTTAACTGATTTAGAGGTTACGGTATTGAACCTACAAGCCTTAAAATTACAACCAAGAGCTTGAGCTCGCGCTAACTATTTTAGGGGATGCAGTATTGAACCTGCAAGCCTTAAAACAACTGTTGGGAACTTGAGCTCATGCAAATTGTTTTAGAGATTGCAGTATTGAACCTACAAGTCTTAAAACTACTGCTGAGAGCTTGAGCTTATGCTAACTATTTTGGGGCTGCGGTATTGAACCTGCGATCCTTAAAGTTATAAACGGGAGCTTGAGCTCGTGGTAACTGTTTCAGGGGTATGGTATTAAACATGCAAGCCTTAAAGTTATAGTTGGGAGCTGGAGCTTGCGCTAACTATTTCAGGGGATGCAGCATTGAACCTATGAGCCTTAAAGTTATAGCTGGGAGGTTGAGCTCCCGCTAACTATTTTAGAGGCTGCGGTATTAAACTTGTGAGCCTTAAAGTTACAACTAGGAGCTTGAGCTCGCGCTAACTATTTTAGGGGCTATAGTATTGAACGTATGAGCCTTAAAATTATAGCTGGGAGCTTGAGCTCTCGTTAACTATTTTGGGGGCTGTGGTATTAAACCTACGAGCCTTAAAGTTATAACTAGGAGCTTGAGCTCGCGTTAACTGTTTTGAGGGCTATGGTATTGAACTTGCAAGCCTTAAAATTACAACTAGGAGCTTGAGCTCGCACTAACTATTTTGGGGGCTGTAGTATTAAACCTACGGACCTTAAAACTAAAGTTGGGAGATTGAGCTTGTACTACTTATTTTAGGAGGGATCATATAAAATAAGCACACCATTGAAAGAACACCTTTTCATTAAAGTATCAGAATTTACACAAAATACTTTTTAAGATTACGTGCGCTCCATGTGTGCGGTAGAGTTGTGCCCTCCAATCTCGTCAATTTGTACACTCCATAGCCTATCTTTTCTACTACTCTGTACGGTCCCTTCCATCTTGGGGCCATCTTTCTATTGCCAAGCTGAGAGGTTGGTTTTAGTGCTTCTAAGTACAAAATTGCCAACTTGAAATTGTTTATTTTTTACATTGGAATTATAGTAGTGAGCTACTTACTGAGCACATGCCGCATTCCTAATTTTTGCTGCTTCCCGAACCTCATCAGTGAGATCAAGGTTGAGCTTCATAATTTCCTAGTTGGAATTTTCATTGAAGTGTGTTGTTTTATGTGACCGCATGGCAATCCCAACGAAATTTATTACCTCTGAACCATAAACCATTGAGAACGTTGTCTCTCTTGTTGTAGTGTGAGGGGATGTTCATAGGGCCCACAAAGTTCCAAGTAGTTCCTTTAACTAAACACATTTGGCCTTCCTCACTTTCTTCTTACCTATTTGTTTAGGGTATTTTAACAGAGCTTTAAGCCAAAACGATATGAAGATTAGCACAAAAGTTCTTGAATTTTTCCTGAAATTGCGTACCATTGTTCGCGATTATGAAACGTGGTACACCGAACCTACACACAATTGACCTCCAGTGAAAAAATTCCATTTACTTCTCAATGATGGTTGTCAAGGCCTTAGCTTCAATCCAATTGGTAAAGTAGCCCATAGCGAATACTATGAACTTTTTGTGTTGTTGCTACAAGGAATGGGCTGAGGATATCGACTCCTTAGGTTCAAAATGGCTAAGGGTTTTACCTGATTTGAAAAGATTTTTTTGGCTTTTGTTATACTTGGGGGTATCTCTGGCAAGAATCATATATGCGAACTAACTTATGTGTGTCATTCTGAATTGTGAGCCAGTAATGTCCCTACCTAAAGATTTTTTGGGCGAGCAATCTTCCACCAAGGTGATCATCACAGATGCCTTTATGAATCTCTCACATTACATACTCAGCCTTCGATGGCATTAGACATCGCAGTAGTGGCTGTGAGAATCAATTTTTATACAGTATACTCTCTAAAAGGGTATACCTAGCAATTGTAGAACAAAATGAATAACTTTTAGTTGCTATGCAATCAAATAGTTTAATGAATAATCATTCATTATCTAGTTGTCTAATCTGTGGACTTAATGTATTCAGATATGTGTAACACATAACATAGATATACATACCTCGCAACTTTGCGTTGTAGTTTTGCGAGCTCTTTTTTATCTAAGTGGTCATTTATTCATTGCAATAAGCAAACTATAGGAGTCATCCATGTGTCTTCTTGATCTACACTATATACATGGAGTGCGCCATAACTTGGGGCTTCCCTGTGCTCTAACAAAATCCTTCCCCTCTACTCGATGACAATGGAATATACTAGCTTCGACAGAATGTCCATATGTGTGTTATTGCTCCTTGGAACTTGTTTTATTTGTACTTTATCAAACCCTGCTAGCAACTGGGTTGTGATTGTGTAGTATATCTTCAACCCTGACTCCTTGACCTCATACTCGTTGTTTAACTACTTAGCGACCGACTGGGAATCTGTATGACCAACAAGTTCTCTTGCCCCAAGTTGGCGAGCTAACTGTAACTATGATATCAATGCCTCGTACTCTGCAGCATTATTAGATGCCTGAAATCCAAAAGAGAGTCTATACTGCCATTCATTTCCTTTGAGGTCCACTAATAGTATTATTGATCCAGTCCTAATTGTAGATCCATGACATAAACCAACCAAACCTTTGATTTGTCAGTGGTTATAGCGTCTTTCTATGGCAAACTAACTGATGAGTTGGTAAGTGCCTTAAACGAGCATTCGACTATGAAGTTTGTTAAAACTTGTCCCTTAATCGTTATCTTTGGCACATACCCTATACCAATTTTAGTAATCTTTATACTTCATTTGGTCGCTCTTCTAGAGGTGTCGGACTTAGATAAAATTTCTTTGATTGGTTGATTCATGACGACTACCATGGGATGGGTTTGGAAGGATGGTCGCAATTTGTAAGATACAATAATTAAAGTGAGAATGAGCTTTTCAACCTTTGCGTACCTGATTTTTCCAATTTGCAGTACCTTACGAACATAGTATATTAGGAATTATTGAACACCCTCTACCCTAAGCAAGATAGCTGCCACCGATTCCTCAAATACGGTGAGGTACAAGTAAATGGTCTCTTCCTCGTGAGGTGACATTAGAAATGATGGGGATGTAAGATACTCTTTGAGCTTCTCAAAAGTTGTTTGGCACTATTATGTCCAGGAAAAAGAGGTACGTAGGGCCATGAAGAAAGGCAAACACTTGTCTGCCATTTGCGACATGAATCTATTAGGAGCCATCACCCTTCTAGTCAGTCGTTAGATATCCTTTATTGTCCTCAGAAGAGGCATCTCCAGTATGGCCTGAATCTTCTTAGGGTTTGCTTCAATTCCTCTCTTTGAGACCATAAAACCCAAAAATTTGCCAACCCTAACCCTGAAAGCGTATTTATCTAGGTTTAGCCTCATCCAGTGGGTTCACAACATCACAAAAGCTTCTGACAGATTTTTAACATGCTCTGCGAGAGTAGAGCCCTTCACAAACATGTCATCAATATACACCTCAACACTTCACTGAATCTACTCTCTGAAAATTTTGTTCACAAGTCTTTGGTAAGTTGCACCTGTATTTTTGAAACCAAAGGGTATCACTCAGTAACAAAATAAACCTTCTTCTGTAACAAAAGTTACTTTTTCTTTATCTTCGAGAGCAATAGAGATTTGATTATACCCAGAGAAGGGATCCATAAAACTCATGAATTTGTTTCCAAAGAGAGTGTCAACAAGTCTATTGATTGAAGGAAGAGGGAAGCTATCTTTAGGATAAGCCTTTTGAGATTGGTAAAATCTATATACATTCTCCACTTACTGCTCGCCTTCTTTACCATCACCATATTCGAGATCCAATCTGAATACTTAGCTTCCTTGATGAACCCTGTGGCTAACAGTTTCGTACCTCTTACATTATAACTTCCACAACTTGCGGTGCAAACCGTCTCATCTTTTGCTTCACAGGTCTGGCTTCGAACAAAACATTCAACTTGTGCACAATTACTTGAGGGTCCACCCCTGGTATATCTATAGTGGACCATGCAAAAATGTCAACATTTGCTCTCAAGTAATGAATCAAAAATTCCCTTTCTTCACTCATTAGTGCAGACAAAGTTCTAACCACCTTATCTGTACTACCACTAAAAAGCTGCAAAGTTTCCATAGCCTCGGTTATTTTTGGCTTCTTAGTCTGCTTCTTGTATCTGTTATCCAGGCTATCCAAATCTAGCTACTGTCCATCCAGTTTCAGTTGTTGCAAACCCTACTCTCGTTGCTCTACTTATGGCCCTGCTGTACCGATAACATGTGACATTTCCTAACTGCTCTCTGATTCGACTGCATGTACCCAACCCCGGTTTTAGTGGGAAACTTTATTTTCATGTAGAAAGTAGCCAACATCATACTTGCTATCCTCATGATTAGGTATCCAAAGATAGCATTATAAGCCATAGGATGATCCACCACGAAAAATTAGACATACTCTATGGTGGTGTGTTTGCCATCTTCTAGAGTTACTAGCAAGGTAATAGAGCCCTTTACCTCGATGAGGTAGTTCGTGAAACCGTACAGTGGGCTCGCCTTCTTTAATGCATTCTCTTTTAACCCTATTTTTTGAAAAGCATCCCAAGTTAGAACATAAATTGCGCTTCCACTATCCGCAAGAATCCTTTTTACCTCAAAACTAACAATTATTGTAGTTACCACCATAGGATCGTTGTTATGCTCATCACATTCCAACTCTTCATCTTCATCATTGAAGTCCACCTTCCACCTTTCTTACTAGCGCAACCTCTTAGGTGAATCGATAGACATAACACCCTTGGTGTGTGCTTTTTTCTTAGTGTTAGTGGTCGCCCACTCTTCATTCGTTCCAATTATCACATGTATAGTACCCCTAACCTTCAGTTTATCCTTAGGACCTCCATGCGAACATTGACTCTTCTAGGAAACACCCTGATCAACAAATTCAGCAACCTTATCGTTTCTCACTACTTCTTCGATGGCATCCTTCAAAGTGAAATAGTCTTCAGTCTTGTGCATGACATAATTATGAAAGACACATTTATCTCTCGAGTTGGACCTCTTTGTGCTGTGCCTCATTGGAGATGGCTTAAGCAGAATTCCAAGACCTTTTACCTGGTTAAAAATATAAGTGTGGGTAGCATGCAAAGGAGTATAAACTTTGAACCTGCAATAGGGAATATATTTCTTGGTATGCTCTAGCTGAGATCTTTGGGGAGCCCTTGGAGAATCACATTGCGTCTTATTTTTATGATGCCTACCACCTCTCGCTCGTAACGACTGATTAGGAGGACCTTACTTACAGCAAACTCCCTCTTGGTTTCTAAATTATCTATCTTCCCTCTGAAAGGTGCCACATGACGCCCTCTTAATCTCTTTTACCTCTGCGAACTTGTGGGCCCACTCATATAGACCAGTTAAGCTCTATGACATGTTATCAGTAAAGGAGTACTGTACATGGTCATTTTGTACCCCTATTATGAAAACATCAATAGCCCACTGATCCTCTAAATTTTCGTGTTCAAAGTCGCTGCATGAAACTACTTCACATAATCTTGAAGGGACTCACACTCTCTCTACTTCAGCAGCATCAGCCCCATAGGCATACTCATGATAGTTTTGCAGGCTTTGAATCTTCCTAAAAAAATCTGGCCCAATTGAGAAAGGCTTCGAATTGAGCCTTAGAGAAGGGACAACTATTAGTCTTTCACACTTCTTTTAAGTGTTGTGGAAAATGCCTTGCATTTTTCCAAATCTGACGCTCCCAGTACATTCATGTAATCATTGTATTGCATCAAGTGGGCTCATGGGTCCCTTCTCATCTCAAAGATGACCTTTGGGACTTTAAAATCACGTAGCAAGTTCACCGTTGCTATATCAGAGGCCAATGGATTGTTAGAGCATAACAACCAATCCGTTTCCTAAGACTCGGGGTTCAACACTCTTGCATCTAGTTGAAACTCGTCCATCTTGCTTTGCCACTCTCTTACATGCATGCTTAGAGCTTCGTCGTGTGCATTCACATTGTCATGAAAATCAGAAGTGTTAGAGTTTACCTTCCTTCTCAAGTCCTCATTTTGTTTCAATAACTCATAATAAAAAGTTTGTTACCGCTCAAACTGTGCCTCTTGTGCAGCAATTTGATCCTTCATAAACTTTATCTGTTTTTGAAGGGCGAGGAACTGTTGTGGCAATGCTTTTTGGTTGGGAGGGAATAACAATCCATGACCAGTGGACATATTCAAGTCCAATGGACCAGAAACTCCCTGATGACTCATATTGCAGAAGTTTTCAGGTCGGTTGATAAACTAATCAACAAACAAGTTTACCTCATTAGGTTGGCTGCTAGAGCCCGACACTCCAGCTTGTCCAGACGAAATATTGACGGGGAAGTTCTCATTTAGGTAAGCCATTTTTCTTTGAAACTGTAGAAATCTGATGATGGAAAATTCATCCACGCTCACCACACTAATTGTAGAGTAATTTCTTGTGTGTCTCATTAAAGGGAACATTCGGGTATATATACATATTATTACTATTCATGGTTTGAATCCACTGTTTATGGACTTGACCCTACTATTCATAGGACTGACATTCTAAGTAGGCCTCGGGCATGCTGGACATGTGTACTATTATGGGTCGCTTGCTAGACCTCGCGGCCCCTACATGCGAACTCTTTGGGCATATGCAAGCTAAAATCTTAAACTCCCTTTGGCTCGTGCTAGCTGATACCGCGAGCTCTCCTAGCTGCCTTTTCATTGTACATATCACACATATCCATCTGGTGGGGCCTGACTGGGTCGCGAGTAGGTGACTCGGATCTTACCTAGGTTTCGAGTTGGTGGTCATTGGTGTCTAACAAAACTAAAGCAAAGTAATCACAAAAACTTGAAACTTTATCTTCTTTTATCTCGGTACTTTTGGTTGTTCGATGTTAAAAAAGAATGCAAATGAAAGAAAACTTAACGGAAGATAAAAGATAGAAAAAATGGAAATTGAAAGCAGGTTAGTTTAATGTGTGTTTGATTGGGTGTAAAAATGGAAGGATAGAAGAAGAGAATGAAAAAGTAGAAAAAAATTGGACAAGCAACATTAGTAGTCATTAAACTATGATCTTTTTAGTCACTTAATTATAAAAAATCTACAAAATGGACATTTAATAATGAGAATTTTTTTCAATTTTGTCCTTTTTAGTCACATAACTACTTTATATTTTTTATTATTTTAAAGTTTACGCAAGATAATTGGGTGATAATTTTGTAATTTTTCATAGTTGATGCGAGCATGGACCCAACCAAAACCCTTGATGTCGAACAAGCAACTCATGAAACCTTACAAGATCCAATCAAGCTTCCAAGAGGACCAATTACTCGCGCACGAGCCAAGAATTTTAAAGAAGATGTCATGGATTTAATTGATCGAGTTTGGGCATGCACTCCATGTGTTCCATGCAAAACATTCATTTCATGCATTCCATGCAACCCATGCATTTCATGTGAACCATGCATCCCATACAATGTGCTACATGTAAAACTTTTTTGTGTGATTAAATTAGGTTGCTAGAAATAAGGATTTTATCCATTTAGTTATTTTAGTTTGAGTTTTAATTATGTCTTAGTTTAGACATCTTAAATGTGTGTATTAAATACTGCACTTTAATTATGTGTCTTTAAATGTCTGTCTTAAATACTACACTTAATTATGTGTCTTAGTTTTTACATCATTAATACTTGTCTAAGTTCATACAACTTAAATGTGTGTTTTTGTCTCAAATTATTGCATTTAAACCTTGTCTTCGTTTTCCCAAACTGTTCGTGTTGCGTGAACAACATTTAAAGAGTTGAACACAACCTCCTATGAGCCATTTTGTAAAAAGCAAAGCATCAAGTGTTTTCACACTTGACTATTCGGTTGGCTACCAAGTTCACACATATATGGAATCATTCACTTCTTGTTGTTCACACCTTAATACTCTTCGTGAGACACAATTTGCACTAATGATCTACATATCCCAAGTGGCCATTTGGTTATCAATGTAGCATCAACTCATGTTCACACTATTGAAACCATTCAATTCTATGCACATTTAGCTAACTCTTAAGGACTAATGTAATTGGTTGTTTGGGAATAAAAATTTCACAATGTGAACAAGGCTTTTGGCATCATCAATGTCTAGAAACTCTCAAGGGATGTTTTGAATGAATTAATGGACATCAAACACATTTATTCTGATTGTTATCTCATGCCTATTCGGCTGGTTTCTTGTACAACCTATAAATATGAGGCTTGAGACATTTAGTAACAACTTTTGATGAATTTTAATCTTATTGTGAGTGTTCACTCTCCTTGTTCTCATTTGACTCAAATTGACTTATCAAGCATTCCTTGTGGCGTCAATCTGTTTCATTCAAACTTATCACTTCTCAGAAGTGTGGCATTCATCCTTTATGTCGCTTGGTTCCTATCTTGTAGATAGAGGGTCACGATTCTTGTTTCTTTTTTTTTTTCGTTCGTTTTAAGTACTAATATAAGGATTGGGTCAGTATTGTTCTATAATATTGGTTCATTCTTGAGTCCTTAAACCAAATTCAAGCATATCCTTCCACTTCCTTTATTATCCATCAAACCACCTTTTCAAAGTCTACCATTCACATTTTCAACCATTACAAAAGACATTACCTTTGATACTTCTTAATTTCGATCGGGAACTCTCACGACTCATAATCATCTTACGACGACGAGCTCGCTTCAATTGTTAGATAACCAAAAAAGAAAAAAAATATATTGTTGAGTGACTACTAAGGTAGTTTATACAAAAAAATTGGAGTATGCTACTAATAAGGGAGAGAAAATAAAATAAAAAATATATATCATTTTCAATCCTAATGCATAAAAACTAATCTTTTCAAATTGGAATAATGAGGAGAAAAAATAAGAGAGAAAAATATGTTAGATTAAAATTATGTATTTCTCAATTGTCTTATGTTCTTTTTTTATTTTTCAACTCTACCATACAATGAATGGAAAGAAAAAAAAATTCCACCTTTATATTTTTCTACCTTTTAATTTTAATTTTTTCAATTTTCTTTTTCCTAGCATACGTTGGATTTTCTTTATTTGAAGTCTCTTTCAAGTATGAAGAAGACACGGTGAATATTACAAGGGGTTTGAAGGGGTTGGGATTTTCAGAGAAAAAGGAGAATTATGAAAGAAAAAAATTGGTTTAATTTTAGGAATGTTGTAAATGCTGATGTTTATCTTAGAAAATAAATGTTTAGATAAATTTAGATAAATGCTGATGTCTAGCAACTTGGAATAAAGTCGTTCATTTCTTTTAAATGTTTTGTATGATTCTTATTTTTTTTAATGAATAATATTCTGGATGGCTTACTAAATAAAGAAGAAAACTGGAATTCCAAATTCAGTAAAATTCGCAGAAACTAGTCTTCCATTGGCGGTATATATGATCTATTTAAAGGTAGCTGAGGGATCATTATTTGTCATTTCAAAAGCCATAAACATTAATTTAGACATTTATATCAAGTGAGTGCATTGAGATGAGATGATGGGGCCAACATGGCTAAGGCTACTGTTGATAAGTATGTTGGCTTTAGAAGGTGCAGTGTGGAGCGATGGATGTTGGGATGAAGAGCGTGTTGCACTCTTGCAACTCCAGCAATTCTTGACTGATATAGAGTATTCACGCGAGGGTCCAGATTGTTGTGAATGGAAATGGGTTGAGTGCAACATCACCACTCGACGAGTAACTCAACTCTCTTCTCTATGGGGTCGTTTGAAGATTAAGGATTCTAATCTCTTTAATGTCTCGATGTTTCTTCCCTTTGAAGAATTGAGGAGGCTTGATCTCTATGGTAATAACCTAGCTGGATATGTTGAGAATGAAGGTACATAATTCATTGCATTTTAACTGTTTGCTCTCCCAATTGAATTTACACACACAGATATATATAACCGACTAATTCCATAAATAAAATCTGTTTCTCCTGCAGGTTTTGGAAAGCTATCCAAGTTGAGACATCTAGAGATTCTTGACTTAAGTAACAATAGACTAAATGATAGCACTTTATCATTATTGAGTAAAATCTCGACTCTCAAGTCTCTAAATTTAGGAGCAAATGACCTTTTTCCAGGATCAAATCACAATAATGGTAAATTTTTAATATATTAGTTAATATCTCTAATTTCTAGTGTAGTTAATCATCTTTGTATATTCATTTTAATACTTTTAGCACCATTGGAGTGGCTATCAAAACTTGGTAGTTTGGAAACTCTTGATTTAACTGCAACCAATATGAAGAACAACTTCCTGTTACATTTGGGTGGCCTTTCATCTTTAACAACTTTAATTCTTCAGCAAAATGATTTAGAAGGAACAATTCATCTTCAAGGTAAGATTCCTTGTCTTTGTTTCTCTTTCATATGTTTTCCTTATAAAATAACTGACTTTTAATTGGATTTGAACAGACTTGTATAACTTGACAAATTTAAAGAAGCTGGATTTAAGTTACAATAGAATTGAGAGCATACATGGTACATATATTTACACCCATTCAATTATGTTTCCAAGTATTAGATGTTGTTATCTCTATGTTCTGAAGCTGAAATTAAACCCATTTTATGCAGGTAAGGGAAGACAACTGAGTTTGATCAATTTAGAAGAAATTGATTTGAGTAGTAATCTGTTCAACAACAGTATAATGGAAGAGTTAAGTGGGTTTTCAAATCTAAAGACTCTGAATATGAGATTGAATCGATTGAATGGGTTAGTAGATCTTAAAGGTAAAAGAAATAGCTTTTATCACTTCAAAATAATCTTTATAGTCTTATCATGCCATATTGCTTAATTTCAGAAATTTGGCTAATTTTATCTGTGATTCTTCCAGAATTTTGTGCTCTGAGCAATTTAGAGACTCTAGACTTGAGCTCCAATCAGGTGAATCGATTTGTGACTTCTAAAGGTGCGAACTAAAGCAAGTTCTATTTTTCCTACAAAAAATCTGGATTAATTAAGAAAATGAAGCTAACTACAATATTTCAACTACAGGGAATAGATGCTTGAAGAAGTTAAAGATTCTAAATATGGATTCTGTGCAAATCATTTCTCTTGTATCACTCCTACACCCATTTTCATCTGTTAATACCCTGTTCTTAAGAGAGAATTCCTTTTTAAACAAAACCATAATTACTCAAGGTGAGTTACGAGTTAAAACCTGTCATAATTCTTGCCAAAAAAAAAAACAAACTTCATCAATTTTATACTATATGTACCAGACATCACATAACACTAATATCATTTATTTTAATGTACACAGAGTTGCATGTGTTGAGTAATGTGGAGAACCTAATCCTGGATTATACTCCATTGGACATCAACTTTTTGCAAAGCATAAGCATCTTGACTTCTCTCAAAACCTTGTCTTTGTTTGACTGTGCTCTATTTGGCATTTTACCTACTCATCAAGGTAATACAAATACTACATTATTTTAAACATTCAATTTCTTTTCTGATTAGATATACAATATGGGCGATTTGTTGATTTTCTTTACGAAGTTTTCTTTGATCTACGTATTTTTATTGAACCAAATGCATAGAGAACCTCCAAATCAACTTTGCATATCTTATATTTAATTTGTTTTCACAGGTTTATGTTATCTAAACAATCTCGAGGAATTGAGTCTCAATGGAAATGCTCTAGGTGGTGCAGTTGCTCCATGTTTGGGCAACTTGACATCTCTTCGCTATTTGGATATATCTAACAATCACTTCACTGGAAATATTGCCTCCACTTCCCTCGCTAATCTCACCACGCTTCAATTCCTCTCCCTTTCAAATAATGAACTTCAAGTTCCAATGTCATTCAGGTCTTTTGCTAATCACTCCGATCTTAAAGTCCTTTTAGCCGATCAAAACAATATGGTCGCAGAGCCAACTGCTTTCCAAACATGGTGGCCAAAATTTCAACTTAAGATATTCAGCATGTCAAATTGTATGATAGAAGAACATGGGAACCGACAACTTCCTAATTTCCTATATTTCCAACATGATTTGAGAGATGTTGATCTTTCTTATTGCGATTTTGGCGGAATAAGGTTCCCACATTGGTTGCTGGAGAATAATACACGATTGGAACAACTTTACATGATAGATACGTCAATTGTGGGTCCTTTGTTCTTACCATCGCATCCTAGTTTGAATCTGAAGGTATTTGATATATCCAATAATAAAGTACATCATGATATTCCAAGGAATTTTTGCTCACTTTTTCCACATTTGGAAGGATTGTTCATGTCGAAAAATGACTTCAGAACTGATATTCCTCCATGTTTGGGTGGTTTGAGGGGATTACAAATGTTAGACTTGTCCCATAATGATTTGTCTGGAGAAATACCTGAAGAGTTGCGCATGAGCAGCTCTTTAGCTAATCTTCTACTTTCAAATAACAGTTTGAGTGGCAAAATAATTCCCACAGTTTATCATTTAATTATTTTGTTGGAGGAATTACGTTTGGATGGTAACAAGTTTGAGGGAGAGATTTCTTACTTTTCACCCATTAGCATTAAAAATCTCCAAGTGTTAGATGTAAGTGATAATGAAATCTCTGGTGAGCTTCCAACATGGTTATGGGATACAATATCTTTGAAAATACTGGATTTCTCCAAAAACAATTTCGAGGGTCCCATTACCATGCAATTATGCAATTTGATAAATCTGGAGTTTCTAGATCTTTCTTCAAATCATTTGTCTGGTACTATTCCATCTTGCTCTAATCTACAAAGGATGAAGCATGTGCATCTGGCCAATAATAGACTTAGTGGAACACTGTCAAATTCCATTTTTACAAGCTCTTCATTGGTTACGTTGGATTTAAGGGGAAACAATTTTACCGGAAGAATTCCAAATTGGATTAGCACGCTACCGACTTTGAGCGTCCTTCTTCTAAAAGAAAATCAATTTGATGGTGAATTTCCTCTACAGTTATGCAAACTACAGTCATTAAGCATCTTGGACTTTTCACACAATAAACTTTCTGGTCATTTACCTTCCTGTTTGAGTAATTTAACTCTCAAGCCAAGTGAAAAGTCTTACGTTGATTCTGGTGGTTATGTGTTTGATTTTTTTGATGACGTAATGGTAGATATGGGACTAACCATATACAATCTCACAGGCTTGGTGAGTGTATATAGAGGTTATCCTTTTACCTACCATGAAGAAGAGGTACTATTCTCAACAAAGGGTGCAACATACACTTACAAGGGAAATATTCTTGACCTGTTGTCGGCAATTGATCTCTCTTGCAACCAACTCACAGGGATAATCCTGCCTGGATTTGGGAATTTGAGTGAAATTAGAGGACTAAACTTGTCGCACAATAACTTAACTGGACCTATTCCCTCAACTTTTTCAAAACTCAAGCAGATTGAGAGTTTGGACCTTTCTTACAACAATTTAAGTGGTAGGATCCCCTCTGAACTAACTGAGATGACCGCTTTGGAGGTATTTTCCGTCGCACACAACAACTTGTCAGGGCCTCTCCCCGATAGGAAAAATCAATTTGGGACATTCGATGAGAGCAACTACGAGGGAAACCCTCTTCTTTGTGGACCTCCATTGAACAAGAGTTGTAATGGAGGTGATTCACCAACAGCTCCAAATGCTACATCTAGTGAAGAAGAACATGGTCATATAGACATGGTTGATTTTTATATAAGCTTTGCAACTTCCTATGCAATTATATTTTTGACAACTATTCTTGTACTCTACATAAACCCATACTGGAGACGAACATGTTTTTATTTCATTAAAGATCGTAGCATCGTTTGCTATTTCTTCGTTGTGGATAGTCTTCGTCAGTTGCCTTGCTTCAGGAGAAACATCTAGCCCTATGCTTCTTCAATGGTTCTAGATTTCAAGCTCAAGGTCGCAAATATTTGGCTTTGTTTATGTTCAGATGGTTTAGTTCAAACTTTTTGTAAGATGGAAGTATGTCATGTTTTCTAGGCTGTTTCTATTTCTGAAACTTAATGCTTGGTTAAGTAATTGTACTTGATTTTAGAATCTATTACATCCAATTTCCATATCCATATACTATATTCTAATTATTGCACATATATTTTGTAACAACCCATTTTTCAGTGGTGTCAAAAACGTGGTTTCGGGGTAAAAAATTCGACGAGTGAGTCTGTAAATATTATCATTTAATATTTATGAGTCAAATAAAATTATTTTGGAATTTGATTTAATTATTTTTCTTAATTAAACGAATAATTAGGTTCAAGTGGTTTTAGAAAAAGAGGTCTCTAGACCTCGTTTCTATAAATCGAGCCCGTAAATATTAAATATTTACGGAGTGTATTAGGGTCATATTAAAATTTGATTAATTAATTTTAATGTTTAAATAGCTAATTAAGTAAAAAGGACAAAATCGTAAAAGCTGAAAAAGTTAGTTTTTATTAGTTAATTAATTAATTTAAGAAAGGTAAAGGAATTTATGTTGTAACTATGCCATATTTGAAAAGGAGGTACGGTGGATGTTGTTTTATTACGTTAAAATATGTGTTCTATTAGCTAACTAAAAAAAGTTAAGTTAAATTATAATGAAAACAAAAGGAAAATATTTTTATTTTTATATTCTTCCACAAGCCGAAAGACACCATTGTTGAGTCAAGGAGGTTCGGCCAAACTTCTCCCTTTGCATGCTTGCATCTTTTAGGTCGGTTTTTAATTATTTTTATATTTTTATTATCGTATTAGTTTAATCTAGTTAGTCCGAGAATTAATTTGTAAAACTGTTAAAAGTTTAGGGACTGGTCATAAATGATTTAAGTATGTTTTTGTTCTTAATTGATGTATTCAAGAAGGTGATAGTTTAACTTAAGCCTTTTGTTAAATGATTTTTAGTAATTTAAATGTTTAGGGATTAAATTGTCTAAATGACAAAACCTCATGAAGGTGTTGTAAAACTTGATAAATATGGGCTGCAGTAGGTCCCTAGAGTATTAAGGCAGCACGAGTAAGGATTAAATTTAGTGAATGTACAAGTTTAATATTTAGGGACTAAATTGCATAAAAGGTAAAATATTAGGGAAATTTTGTAAAATGATGGTGGAAGGACTTAATTGTATTAAACAGATTATTTAAGTGCTAGAATTGTATTAATTGAATGAAATATTATTATTTAGATCATGAAATGCAACAATCGGATTTGAATCGAGGAAAAATAAAAGTATTGAATTAGTCATCGGCTTTGTTTTTGCAATCATTTTAGTCAAGGTAAGTTCGTATTCATTTTAAAATATTACATTTGAATTTATAAGATTAATTGATATTTTTATATTAATATTTAGGTATAGATTATTAAGATTGTTTTTATTTTAGAAAAGGAAAGGATTGTGATTGAAATACATCATGGTATTATATTCGAAAAAGAAAAGACCATGGTTGAAAGATACCATGGCATTACATTTGGTATTTTCGAATCTATGAAAAGGTTGAAAAGGAAGTTATCCGAAAAGGATAACAAATGAAAAGGTTGAAAAGGACAATATTCGAAAAAGATACTAAATGAAAAGGTTGAAAAGGAAGATATCTGAAAAGGATATCAAATGAAAAGGTTGAAAAGGACAATATTTGAAGAAAATGTCAATGAAAAGGTTGAAAAGGTTAGTAATGAAAAGATCAGTATTTCATTCTTCAACCAACCACTATTTAGGTAACATGTTTTGATGTGAAATTTATTATAAGTTTGAATATGAGGCGAATGTTTTGATTAGTATGGTTTGATAATGAACATTAATACCTTAATGTGATGATATGTATCATATGTATATAAATATGTTTTCTAGTTATGGTTGTAGTGTGTTTAGAGAATTAAATGGTGAAATGAGTATTTTCTGATTAACCGGTGTTATTTCATTTGGTTCGATGGGTAATTAAGGTTGAAACAGAAATATATATTATTAGCTATGCTATTTCAGAAATGAAATATATGAAGATGAAGTGTGAAATATAAATGTAAGTGCATAGTATATTATGAATATGGTTGAGGAAGTTGAAGCTTTGATATGTTTTATGCCATGTTTTAGTGAAGTCTATAAGTGCTATGTTTCACCAACAATCTCTATAAGTTGTTGTGTACAAGAAAGACATTTGGCTCACAATGAAATGAATCTATCTTTACTTGTTTATTCTAATGTATATGGTAAGTTTAAATTCTATTATACGAGCTTACTAAGCATTAGTTGCTTACGTAGTTGTTTTTCTTTGTTTTTGTAGGTCATCGGAGAGCTTGACCGGCTGGAATCACATCGGAGCATGATCAATCTATGCAAACCTTATTTTTGTAGATATTTGGTATATAAGTTCAAGGTTATAGATGGCATGTATAGGGCTTGTTTATAAAGGGAGTTTTTGATTATGTTATTAGTCAACTTGGTATATTTATGCCCTTTTGTGTATATGTATTTGTTTGAACTCGTAATGTTTTGGTATGTTTGTGTCTTTTGGTCACTATGTTTGTGTCTATGGTGTGTGTGTATAAAGATATTTGTTTAGGTTATAAGTTATATTTGAACGAATTAGATAGGTTGTGATTGAGGTGCCATAATAATGACACATTGGTTAGATATAGGATGAGCATGAAATTGGTATGTTTTTGGATGTTTGATGTATGTTTTAAACATGTGAAAGATGGTTGAACTAGTGTATCTTGGTGTGCAAGGTTTGTGTTTGAAATGGCTTGTTTTAGGGGCAACACATGCTGTACACGGCCTAAGACACGGGTTGTCACGCGGCTATATGCCATACACGGTTATCTCACACGGCCATGTGTCTTTTAAATTTTAGGTACAGGTTTCACACGGCCCATGACGCAACCGTGTGACCATATTTTGAATATAGACACAGTCTGACACACAGTTTACAACACGGCCGTGTGACATAAGTCATTGAGTTACACGGTTTAAAACACGGGCTAGGACATGGCCGTGTGTCCCTTAGTTCAAATGCCCACACGGCCTAGGTTATGCCACACAGCCGTATGACCCCTATTTTGCAAATTTTCAATTCTACCCTGAAGTTTCTATTTTGATTCAAATAAGTCATTGATTGTTCCCAAACTGGTTTTAGGGACACTTAAGGCTGATTTAAGGTCTGGAAAAGTGTTTTTTCCATAATTAAATTGTGATAGTGAATGTTGATATGTGAATTGCATGTTGATCTCTATTTCGGTATTAAAAGTTCTAAGTTCTATATTTACAATAATACTTTGTACCCCTAAATCGACGATGGAGACAAGTTAGGGGTATTACATTTTCTAGTTTCTAGAACCATAATCTATTTGTTACAATTTGGCCAACCATGCAACAACTGAAAATATGATGCATGCTGGTTCAGCTTTAGTTTCCTTTTAGTTTCATTTGACTTGATCCTAACCAATGTATTTGTTAAACATTGATTTGAATAAGTGCTGATTGACTTTTTTTGTTTAAGTGCAAGCAATGTTTTGTAAGTTACAATATTGTTAGTAGGAGTAGTTGTGTATTTGGTAATGTTTAATGACTTAAATTGTAATATTTTCTTGTTGAATGGATAAGCAAATCATTTTTATATTTCTTGCTACTCGTTTTTTTATGTGTTCTTTGTTTTTAATTTTTTTTAAAAAAAAACCAACAATTGGTATCAAGAGCCTATCGTCTTTGAGGGCCATTGTTCTTCTTTTGTTTATGTTCTTGTAAGAAAGATAGAAGTTGCTTTGTTTCTTGTTGCTATAAAACATGTCTTCAGTAAACTTCTCACCACCTCCGCCACCTGTCTTTCCTAGAGAGAACTACCACATTTGGGTAGTAAAAATGAGGACTTATCTCCAAGCTTATGACTTGTGGGATGTAATCGAGACAAACAGGGAGCCACCACATTTGAGAGCAAATCCCACCATTGCTTAGATAAGGCAACATAGTAATAAGTGTGCCAAGAAATACAAAGCAATGTCTTATTTGTAGAATGGTGTTTCAAATGTAATCTTTATCAGGACCATGGCTTGTGAGACTCCAAAAGAAGCTTGGGACAAGCTGAATGAGGAGTTCTAAGGCTCAGAAAAGACAAGGCAACAACTTCTTATAAATTTGAGGAAGGACTTTGAGAATTTGAATATGAGAGAGGCTAAAACTGTTAAACAGTATTTAGATAAAATCATGGCAGTTGTTAATAGCATCAGGTTACTTGGAGACTAGTTTAATGATAGTAAGATTGTTGAGAAGGTCATTACAACACTTTCTGAGAGATATGAGTAAAATTTCTTCCCTATAAGACTCAAGAGACTTATCAACAATTTTCTTGTTTGAGTTGATAAATGCTCTTTGTGCTCAAGAGTAAAGAAGAGTAAGTATACAAGAGGAGCATTATGAAGGAGCATTTTAGGCCAGAAAAAAATGAAGGCTTGAGTTCATCAAGCTATAAGGGAAAAAAGAGCTTGAATGAAAAGAAAGAAAAGCCAAGAAAAGATAGTGGACAGAAGAAGTATCCACCATGCACTTACTGTAAGAAGTCAACACACCTAGAGAAGTATTGTTGCTTCAGGCCTAACATTTATTGTAGAAATTGCAAATAGCTTGGTTACATTGAAAATGTGTAACACCCCGTTCAAGTGGGCACAAGGTCTGGCGTAGTCTTTTATAAATATGTTCGGTGGAGTGGTATTCGCCTAAGTACCCCTTCTGGCGCATTGAGTTGGCAAATACAATTATGTGTTTAAGTTAGTGAGGGCTTCGTGGTAGATTGCCATGATTTGTTGGAAACAAGATGCAATCAAGTAAATCTGTATTGAGGGTATGAGTCCATGTTAGAAGTATAGTGCACCCTTTCTTTGTTATACTATTAAGGTTAAGTTACAAGGAAAGATGGTTAGGATCTAGTCGAACATGAACCAGGATAGTTGAATGACGAAGGGACATACTCAATTAGGTTTATTGGAAGTTGTAGACTTTGATAAGACAATTCACTAGTGATGTGACATTTATCAAGTTTTAATAAAGAATTAGGTTATATAATAGGTTCTCTAGTTTGAATAAATGGGAGTTCTCTTTTTCTTTCTTAAAACATTGAAAACTAAGGCTAAAGGGAACATAAGCATTCCTTTAATTTGGATCTAAAATCTTGAATTTTATCAAAAGTTTCTCCATGTTAAGGCATTGGTTGCTGCAATTCATGTTTAGATGATGGATATGATGTTCAAGCTACTATTCGTGGTTATTAGATGAGTCCCTAAGTCAACTCTTGCATGCATGTTATTATTTGAAATGTTTCCATAGAAAGTGGTGACACTACGAATTTGAAGTTAAAAAAGTATGATAGAATGGTGATACTGTGGTATGAATGTTAAATGAGTCTTGTTTGTATAGTTCATGTGGTATATGACAAGTACTAAGTATGTGGTAAGAATCCTATAGTTGATAATATGACTGTGTGAGCATGTCTGGAATGTGTAAGATGAGATACGTGTTAAGTCTGGTGATAACGTATGAAAGGTCTATTAAGTGAGTCTGTGTTTGTTCATTGCGGTGGAGTCGTCTAAAGGGGTCTGTCGGGACTTTGAACACGATCTCTGAAAGGAAAAGTCCATGACCATGACACCATATTGTGTAAGACCATGACATCATATGGAAAGACCATATCATGTAGCTGGTGGTGGGCTATGGCATCATATGGAAAAGACTAAAGGAAGGTTATTACCAAATGAGGTTCTCTGTGCGACCCAGAACAATAAGGGGCAAACCTCATGAAATGTGATTCTAGGCGAATCTCTATCGTAGGAATGCCAGAAAATGGAAGCCTTTGTGGCAATCTAAGAAAAATGGAATCCTTTCTAGCATACTCTAAAGAATAGCCCTTGTGGCAACCTTCTAAGGGAAACGCCTTTGTGGCAAACCTTAAAAGAAGAAATGGTTTCCATGATGTATTTTGAAGGGATGGAATCCTTGACGAATAAGAAAGGAAAAATATGAAAGGGGAAAATTCTAGACTTAGAGCTTTCACGGCAAATGATAAAGGATAAGTCCTTGTTGTGAGTTATGAAGGAACATCCTCTATGGCGAACCCCATATAGAAATTTTTTGCGGCGCACATAGAATGGGATATTCTTATGGCGTGCTCAGGAAAGACTCTCAAGAATAAACCATGAAGGACACTCTTTATGGGGACTTTGGCCTAAGTAAACGATGTATTTCTTACTATTCTTAGAGCAATAGTAAGATGAATAAGTACTAAACGTGTCTATGAGTATTATGGTAAGGTACTCAATATGATTAAGACTTGTATAGAGATGGAAATTTTAAGAGATATCATGTGGTAATGAGAATGTAGATAAGGTCTCAAAGGCACATAAGAGAAGGAAATAGTCTCAGAGTAGGGTAAGGTAATGAACATATGTAAAGGAATGAGAAATTAAGGAAGTACTAGCAAAAGACAAGTTGAAGGATAAGATTAGTAAGATAACTATTGAAATATTAGATGCAACGTACAAGCGTGATTCAGGTAACTAGGTTAACCTCATTAAGTTCTCTTGAACTTATCTCCCTGTGTTATGTTTCAGATGAACTATCTTGGGTCTAAGCCTAGAAGGATGAAACCAAGGCTATGCTAAAGGAGTGACGTACTGGACTATTGTGCATACAGAGCGAGCTTGATGACGGGATCTAGTTTGTATCGATACTTATAGAAATTTCTAAAAAGGATAACCATGTAGACCAAGGCATCAGTTTAGTCCTAGTTGTAATGAAATTCTCTATTTATACCATTTGAATTTCCTCATTGTTTACACTTTTTTATTTTATTAGAAAGTTTGGAATCTAGCAGCTATAAATCGTTTGTAACTTGAATAATTAGGCTCAAGTACATTGTATTTGTGAGGTAGCACCCAAGACTCGGGTATGGTTTACCGGACCGAGTTTGGGGTGTCACAAAGGGTGTGTAAAAACAAAGGAAAAAACAATAGCAAAATAATGTTCAAGCTTAGGTTGCTAATGAAAGTCAAGCTCAAGAGGAGCATGTTTTTACTACTTCTTGTTTTGCAGCCTATAATGGGGTCAAGAAAGATTGGTTGAATGATAGTGGTTGCACAAACCATATGACCTCTGATGAAAGCATTTTCAAGAAAATTGACACAAGCTTTGTCTCGAAAGTCAGAATTGGGAATGACAAATTCATTGAAGGCAGAGGAAAAAAGAGAAGTCTTGATCAACACTCCCTCAGGTACAAAATCAATCTTGGATGTCCTATTGGTACCTGAAATAGACCAAAATTTACTTTGTGTTGGTCAACTACTAGAGAAGAATTATTTTATTGTTTTCGAAAGCAAAACATGCATGATTATGGATCCATCTGGTCAAGAATTAGTGTTAGTACTTTGAATGATAAATGCTTTGTTCTAGATTTGAATTTGATGAACTCAAAAGCTTATGCTAGCTTTGTAGATGAATCATGTTTATGGCACAAAAGGTTGGGGCATGTCAACTATAGGTCCCTGAGCTAATTTTATAAGTCTGATTTGGATGAAAACATGTCAAAAGTGGTAGACTGAAGTGTTGTTTGTGAAGTCTGTCAGCTTGGAAAGCAAGTCAAGCTTCCATTTCAAGCCAACAAAGCTTGGAGAGCCAATGACAAGTTATACTTGGTCCATACTAATGTTTTTGGACATATAAAGACTCCTTCACAAAGTGGCAGTAGGTACTTTATTTTATTTATTGATGACTACACAAAAAACTGTTGGGTTTATTTCTTGAAATTGAAGTCTAAAGTAATTGAAATCTTTTGGAAGTTTAAAACAACTGTTGAAAATCAAGCCAACTACAAATTGAAGGTACTTGAATTAGACAATGAAACTAAGTACACATTAGAAAGGTTTCAAATATTTTGTGAAGAAGCATGCATCGAGCATCAACTGACCAACATCTACACTCCTTAGTAGAATGGTGTCTATGAGAGGAAAAATAGGACAATAATGGATATGGGAAGATGTTTTTTGTTTGAAAGAAAACTTGCAAACAAATTTTAGGCAGAAATTGTAAATACCTAAATATATTTACTGAATAGATTACCAACCAAGGCTGTGAAGGGAAATACTCCATTTGAAGCTTGGTTTGGATTCAAACCTTTTGTCTCACACTTATAAGTGTTTGGTTGCATTCCTTATGCTCATGTACCAGCTGTGAAGAGAAGCAAACTAGAAAAAAGACCATTGCCAAGTACCTTTGTTGGATACAAAAGCATAAAAAAGGGCTACAGGATCTTTGATCCTTTCACCAACAAAGTCCTTATAAGCAGAGATGTGAAGTTTAATAAAGGCAGTACATGAAAATGTGATGATACTGAAGCTAAATTATTTGAACAACGTTAGCAAGAAACAGACATGCAGCCTACTAAAGATGAAATACAAGAAGATGAAAGCTTTAATGACTTACCTGTCAGAGGCACCGGGCATATTGCTAAAGTGTATCAAAGATGTGGCTTACAAGTATTGGAGCAATCAAATTTTGAAGAAGTTGTACAAGAAAGTGGATGGAAGGAAGCTATGGAAGTTGGGATATCCATAATTAATAAAATAAAACTTGGGAACATGTTGATAGACCAGTCCACAAGAAGATCATTGAAGTCAAATGAGTGTTCAGAACCAAGATGAATCTTGATGGATCAGTTAATAAGTTTAAGGCCAGGCTAGTTGTAAAGGGCTTTAGTTAGCAGTATGGTGTTGACTATGCTAAAACCTTTGCACCAATGGTAAGGTTCGACACCATTAGGTTGCTACTGGCTCTAGCACTTAAAGGTGATGAAAAATACATTAACTGGATACAAAGTTAGCCTTCTTGAATGGTTTTTTAAAGGAGGAAATCTACGTTGATTAGCCACAAGGCTTTGTAGAAGTAGGAAGTGAAACCAAGGTCTATAGACTAAAAAAGGCCTAATATGGCCTAAAACAATGTCATACTCAGTTTTCATTAAAGTCCCAAAGTTAAGGTAAAGCTAGGAGTTAATTGAATAAAATTGTAAATCTACAGGCTCTACTAGAAAACTTGGGAAATTTTATAATTGATTAGAAATTAGTTGAGTTTCAATTCTGGTTCAGTTAAAATGGAACCGACTAGTTCCTTAGTGGGAGACAAAATGATTGCCGATGAATGATTACTTGGGGCATTAAACCATGTGTAAGAAGGGTTATATATACAAGAGAGGAGGATTATTCTAAAAGCAGAATTCTCCTCATTTCTATTTTACTTTCTTTCCTTCTTCTTCATCTTCTTCAGTTTCTCTGAATGATAGAAAATTGAGAAAACATTGCATAAGGCAGTGATCGTGAGGATTGAGGTCAAGAAGTAGAGAATCTGAGGAACTCGTAAGCCTTTCTATATTTTTGTATTTATGGATTGAGAAAGGGGAGTAAGGATTTCTGAGAATTTTGGGAAACTTTTAAATGATAATGAATTCTGGGTTTTAAGGTTTGAATACCTTCAGTTTAACTGATATATTTTACAGACTTGCCTAGCTATCAAGACGAAGGTGTAACACCCCTTACCCATATTGAACAGCAGAACAGGGTACGAGGCATTACCGAACTTAAACATGTACAAACTTACAAAATCGAGCCATAAAAATACGTCAAAATTAAAATCATTCACACACATGAATATTGTCCCTAATATGGGCCAATGAGGCCCAAAACATACATTATGTAACAACCTGATTTTAGCCAAATTGGAATAGTGGTTTTAGGACCATAAATTTGAGGTTAGAAAATTATTTTAATATTATTTTTGAGGTTTACGGCATGAAATTAGATATGTGTGAAAGTTTCGTGTGTTAATTTTATTGTTTAAGTGGTTAATTTGACAAAAGGACTAAATCGCATAAAATACAAAAGTTGCATTCTACTTGTTTAAAGTGCTTAATTGCCATGGGTTATTAATTAAAAGGCCCTTAAGTTGATATTAGACCATTAAGAGTGGGAATGGTCATAAATGAACATTTATTTAGGTGTTTTAATGTTTTAATACTAAGGTTATTTTCGTAAATGATATTTTAAATGATAAGTTAATAAAATAAAACACCTAATTTGTGTTCATCTTTTCCAAAAAAGAGAAGACAAACCGATTCTTTGAGAAAAAAAAGAAGGCTAGGGTTCGGCCAACTTCATTTCTTTCAAATAGGTATGTGTTTTGATCCGTTTTTGATAATTTCTACGTTTTTGTGATCGTTGCTTAGTAATCTAGCCAGCCCGTACTCTAATTTCTGAAATTACTGATGAATTTGTGAGTTTCCATTGATGAATGCTTGAGCTTTTGAATGATTGTTGATGAATTTTGAAAGCTTGATGATAGATATGAAAGTTTTGTTAAGTGACTTTTAGGGAAAATGCAAATTAGGGATTAATTTGTGAAAAGATGAAAATGTGGGGTCAAAAGTGTGAGTAAATGAAAGTTTTGGGCTGCTAGAGGTCCCTATGAAATTCGGTCAAGGATAGGTTAAATTGAATTTCATGAATTTTGTGTTTTTATTAAATAGGGACTAAATTGAAAAAATGTGAAATTATAGGGGTTAATGTGTAAAATGTCCCAAATTGTGTGTTTTGGATGAAATTGAATGAATTGAGGAATAAAAGAGTTAATTTTGAATTTATATAGATCAAGGACGAAAGAAAACAAATTTAGATCGGGGAAAATCGAAAGTTGACGAATAGTCGATTCTGTTCGTTTATCCCGAATACGAGGTAAGTTCATATGCAAGTAAATGTCTTTACATTGAATTATATATGTTTTACTATGATTGAATATCTATGAATGTTGAACGAGAAATTACGAGCAAGAATCGACAAAGTTGCGATATCTGAAAGTCCCCTACAAGCCTTAGGAATAGTATAGGATACAGATGTCATGATATTAGGTTACCGAGATGTGATTACATGTAAGACCATGTTTGGGAAATTGGAATCGTTAATCGATTTTGTTAAGACCCTGTCTGGAACAGTGGCATCGATATGTGATAACATGTAAGACCATATCCGGGATATGGCATTGTACGAGCTATATATGTTTGCTAAGTATCCTTAATGATTCCGAACGATTCAACAGGAAAAGTCAAGTCAAGAAAGAATATGTGAATGAGTTAAGTGACTCAGGTACATATGAAATTCAGACAAGTACTGAAAAGGGGAAGTATTTGATGAACTCAATTAAGATATTGAATATATGTTCAATGAGAAGGGTTTGTGAACTTGAATGTGATTAGCTAAGTTTAGTATAATTGAATTGATATGCAAATATTCATGTGTTGACATTATTTGTATATGACTTACTAAGATTTTAAAGCTTACTTTGTGTGTTCTTTCCATGTTTTTTTAGATTATCAAAGCTAGCTCAAACTCGGGGATCGTTGGGAAACATCATCACACTATCGATCATCTCGTTGGAACTTTTGAAGTTTTGTATATATGGTATATGGCATGTATAGGCTAGTGTCATTTTGGTATGTTTTGAACTTTGAATTTAGCCATGTGAGTTGGCTTGTAAATGGCGTTGTTGATGAAGTTGAATTTGTCTTAAATTATGTGTTTGATAAGTGATATATGTGATGTAAATAAGTATTCATGTACTTTGGCATGTTTGTCATGGTTGTTGATATGACTAGGTGGTTGCTTGCTTGATTAGTTATTAGTTGATGTGTTGTTGCTTGGAAGTTATTGTGGTTTGATTTTGAGATAATGAAATGGTATGTTTTGAGCATGAAATAGATGATAGAATGTTGAGAAAATGCATTTAGAAGTTAAGTAAGTTTGATGAATTTGGCATATTGATTGGGTATGTTTTGGTTATGGATTTGAGTAGTTAAGTGGATGCTTTATAAATGATATAAATTGTGAATGAATTAACATGTTTTGGTTGTTCATATATGTATGGAAATGATGAATATTTGATCTGGTTTAGGTATGCTTGAGTAGGGTGAGAAATGTGGCTTAAATCAAACCTATTTTCACTCCACACGGCTGAGCACACGGGTGTGTGGCTCAACCGTGTGTGACAAATGGCCTTAGTACATGGCCGTGTGACCCCTAGGAAATAATTAGAGATTCAAGTTAGTCTTGTGCAAGGCCTAGACACACAGGCATGTCTGGTGGTCGTGTGAGGCACACAGTCTTGGCACATGGGCGTGTGTGGCCATTTCGAAGGGTACACGGGCTAGACACACGACCGTGTGTGACCCAAGTCAGTATGTATGCCCTGTTTTCATACGACCTGTGACACAGGCGTGTCTGGTAGCCGTGTGAGGCACATGGCCTGTTCAAACGGGCGTGAGACCCCTGAATGTAAGAAAAATTTCTAAGTTTCGAAAATATTTGTAGGTGATCGGTTTAGTCCCAAACTTCTTCTAAGCATGTTTTAAGGCTTCATAGGCCTTCTTAAGGGACGATGTGGTTATGTATGATTGATGTTTATATGGAAATTGTTAATGTATGTTAAATGTATGCTTTTGTGTTGTGATTGATAGGTAATACCTCATAGCCCTATTCTGGTGACGGATACGGGTTAGGGGTGTTACACATTAGACGTGGTTTGGCACTAAACCGAGAACTTTGGAAACCTAGAAAATTTTTCATCAAAACAGTGGTTACACGCCCGTGTGGCTTTGGGACACGCCCGTGTGGGCAGGCCGTGTGGTCACACACGCCCGTGTCCCTAACCCGTGTAACTCTTTGTTTGTCACCCAAGAACAAATTGAGGTCACATGGCTAAGGCACACGCCCGTAGGCTTAGGTCGTGTAGTTGATTTAATTTTCATGATTTTTCATAAAATAGGTGTAGACTTCACACGGCCTGGGCACACGCCCGTGTTCGAGGGAGTGTTGTACACACGGTTGAGACACACGCCTGTGTCTTTGCCCGTGTGCTCGATACTGAGCATTCTATTTTGCAACAATTAAGGTGCAGGGGACACACGGCCGGAACACATGCCCATGTGGTAAGCCATGTGTCACACACAGCTTAGACACACGTCCGTATGTCTACCCATCTAGACAAAAATAGGGCTATTCACCAAGCCATTTTGCCACCCTTACTTGTACCAACCTACATAATATAACATAACACCAATCCAAGCATATTCATACAACCAAATCAACCACAATTAAGACATTATCATGGTATCTACATGCTAACATCTATCATGCATAACCCTTACATAATTTCTTTTCCGTTCATGCCAATATCACACTCATGAAGGGCATTTACAATTGAACATACATTTAACCAATATTAGCCGTTCTTCAAGGACACATAAAAAATGACTCATCAACCATACTTAACACTTAAGAATTTGGACATACATTAACATCATACATGCACCAATTGAATATCCCTAGCCATTCTAATGGCTAAGTCACAAAATATTACTTACAAGCCCTCATCTATGCCAAGTAGCTTATACATGCCATTATACCAAAATGAATTATTTAGCTATACCAAAAAAGAGATTTGTGGATAGTGTGATCTTGCTCCGACCGAATCCTCCAACCTTTGCGAGCCTTACGAGCATTATAAAATAAGAAAAAGTAAAACGGGGTAAGCATTTTCATGCTTAGTAAGTTCGCGTAATAGAAAGAAAACTTACTGGTCATAATTATTCAAATAAGCATATATACACATTCATTCCATCAATATTATGGCAAGTTACCTAAATACATTCACTCAGTAAAACAAGTTAGTCGTACACATCATGAAGTTATCAAAACAACATAGATGAGCTCACAATAATATAAACTTTCATATCATTTCACTTTTCCATTTTTTTTTCAGGATTTCTTTCCATTGAACTATTGTAATCTCGATGGATCCTCGAGTAGTATACTCAAGGTATACATGTCAATCATCTGTCAATTCACATTCAAAGTGCTCCTTAGGCACATATTCATAGAGTACACTCTTAAGCCACATTTATATAATTGGATTACCAGTCCAGGCTAAATCCTGTTTTAACATTTGCTCCTAAGAGCCTTTTCAGAATTACCAGTCTAGGCTAAATCCTTTCATAACGTTAGCTCTAATGAACCTACTTTGGATTACCTGTCCGGGCTAAATCCATTTCATAACATTTGCTCAAGAGAGTATAGCTCAGGATTACCCGTCCGGGCTAAATCCTGTCTATATCATTTTGTTCATTTTAAGAAAATTATTATAATCCATCGAAATACAATGTTCAACCGGGACAATGCCATTTTATTCATGTTTTCCAACTTATGATCATTTCATAATGTATATAATTATATATATTATCTCAATCACACAATTCAAATTAAAATAGAGTATCATACCAAATTAAATTACACGAACTTACCTTGAGAATGGTTCGTATTTGAAACTCAACTAATCCAAGACTTTTCGTTTTCCTCGATCTAGTTCCGTAATCGATTGTTTCGAGTCTATCTAAGCAAATTTTACTATCAATGCATCATTTTGCACATACATTTACATTAATTTGCATCCTTAACAAAATTATCATTTTGTCCCTAACTTTTTGACATTTTACATTTTAGTCTCTAGGCTCATAAAATGAAATGTGTTCAATTTCTTGGTAACCCAAGCCTAGCCAAACCATTTTCATGCTTATAGCAGCCCACCTTTTCTATTAAACCAGATTTTTACTACCCATTTTATAACTTTTTAAAATTAGGTCCTTTTTACAATTAGGTCATTGTTATGCATTTTCATAAAAAATAACCTAGTAAAAGTTGTTTATCACACATCAAACATGCATAATCTACCATTAAAAACAAAAATACACATATTTCTAACATGGATCAAATCATAGACATCAACGACATCTTAAATTAATGGTAGAAATAGGTAGATCGAGTGATGATGACTTCAAAAACGTAAACATCATTAAAAACGGGACTAGGATGTACTTACTATCAAGCTTAAAAGTGACAAAACCCTAGCTATGGAGTCCCTTCAAATTTCAGCACAAGGTAGGAGAAGATGAACAAATTTTTGCTTTCATTTTGCTTATTAATTCATTTAATTACTAAATGACCAAAATGTTATTTTTGCCAAACTTTAAAATTTCACCTAATCATGTCCATTTTTGTCCATAATCTTAAGTAAGGGTCTAATTATCATATAAGGACCTCTAATTTAAAATCTTATAGCAATTGGACACCTTAACATCTAAAATTCAAGTTTTTCACTTTTTACAATTTAGCCCTTAAAACTAAATTGGGTGCCCAAACGTCGAAATTTTCGAACGAGATTTTCACAGAATAGTTTCATAAAATTGTAGGCCATAAAAATATATTAAAAACAAATTTTACTACGTTAGATTTGTGGTCCCGAAACAATTGTTCCGATTAGACCTAAAATCGGACTGTTATAACTCTCCCCCTTTAAGGATTTTCGTCCCCGAAAATCTTATCGGAAAAGAAGTTTGGATACTGTTTTCTCATAGCATCCTCAAGTTCCCATGTTGCTTCCTCAACTTTGTGTCTTTGCCATAAGACTTTCACTAGGGCTATACTTTTATTTCTCACCTGTTTCATTCCCCAAGCTAATATCTTGATCGGCTCTTCGCCATAGGTCATATCGGATCTAATTTCAACCTCTAAGGGCGAAATCACATGTGAAGGGTTAGATTGATACCGCCACAACATAGACACATGAAACAAATCATGAATCTTTTCTAACTCCGTCAGTAAAGCTAATCGATATGCTACTAGCCCGATTCTTTCAGTCACCTCATATAGCCCAATAAAACGCGGACTCAACTTGCCTTTCCGACCAAATCTAAGAACTTTCTTCCATGGAAATACTTTTAAAAACACTTTATCCCCAATTTGAAACTCAATCTCGTTTTTTTTCAAATCTGCATATGACTTTTATCTATCAGAAGCTGCTTTCAAACAATCACGAATTACTTTCACCTTTTCTTCGGTTTCTCTAACTAAGTCAACCTCATGAATTTTTTTCTAGCTGAGCTCTTTCCAATAGAGAGGAGTTCGGCCATACAATGCTTCATACGGTGCCATCTTTATGCTTGACTGAAAACTGTTGTTGTAGGCAAATTCAACCAACGGTAGATATTTCTCCCAACTACTTGGAACTCTAGAACACAACATCGGAACATGTCCTCAAGAATCTGAATTACCCTTTAGGATTGACTATCAGTTTGTGGATGGAAAGCGGTACTAAAATTTAACTTCGTACCTAAAGCTTATTGCAAGTTTTTCCAAAACTGTGAAGCGAATCTCAGATCATTATCCGAAATAATCGATAGAGGCACCCCGTGCAATCTCACAATCTCAGCTAACTTATCAAGCGAGTAGTCAATACTTACCAGTATAAAATGAGTCGACTTTGTCAATCTATCAACAACAACCCACATGACATCTTTCTTTTTCGGGGTCAAAGGCAAACCCGTTACAAAGTCCATTGTGATTTTATCCCATTTCCACTTGGAAACCATCACTGGCTAAAGCATACCTAAAGATACTTGGTGTTCGACTTTCACTTGTTGGCAAATCAAACATTTCGAAACAAACTCAGAGATATCTCTTTTCATACCCGACCACCAATACATTTTCTTCAGTCATTATACATTTTCGTACTACCCAGATGAATAGATAAACAACCACTGTGTGCCTCATGGAGAATTTTCTAAATAAGCTCGTCACCTTTCGGTACACAAATCCTATCTTGGAACATCAGACAGTCATGAGAACCGATACGAAAATCTAAGTTATTGCCCGATTCACACAAAGCTCTCTTAGCTTGCAATTCACTATCACCCTTCTGAGTTTCGCAAATCTGTTGAAGAAACATCGGTCTAGCTCTTAACTTGGCTAGAATCGAGCCATCACCTGATAAAGTTAGCCTCATTTTCATTGCTCTCAAGGTAAACAAGGATTTCCTACTCAGGGCATCTGCGACTACATTCACCTTACCCGGGTGATAATCAATCACCAACTCATAGTCTTTTAGTAACTCAAGCCATCTTCATTGCCACAAATTTAAGTTTTTCTAAGTCATCAAATATTTCAAACTCTTGTGATCAGTAAAAATATGGCATTTCTCACCGCAGAAATGATGTCTCCAAATTTTCAAGGCAAAAACTATGGCGGCCAGTTCCAAATCATGCGTCGAGTAATTCTTCTCATGTGATTTCAACTGTCTCGAGGCATAAGCTATCACTTTGCCCTATTGCATCAACACACATCCAAGACCATTCAGTGATGCATCACTATAAATTACAAATTCCTTTCTCGGCTCGAGTTGCCCTAAAATCGGTGCCTCAGTAAATAAAGCTTTCAATTTCTTAAAACTTTGCTAACATTTTTTTGGACCATTCAAACTTGATGTCTTTTTGTAGCAATCTCGTCATAGGAGTAGCAATCATCGAAAACCCTTTGACAAACCTACGGTAGTAACCTGCTAAGCCGAAAAAGCTTCTAATCTCGGATACATTCCTCGGTGGTTTCCATTCAACTATAGCAGAAATCTTACTCGGATCAACTTGAATTCCATCACCTAAAACAATGTGCCCCATAAATCCAACTTCTTGAAGCCAAAACTCACTTTTACTAAATTTAGCATATAACTGTTTTTCTTTCAAAATCTGTAAAACAGTTCTCAAATGCTTAACATGCTTGGATTCATCTCCAGAATAAATTAGGATATCGTCAATGAACACAACCATAAACTTATCTAGATGGTCTAGAAATCCAGTTCATCATGTCCATAAAAACTGCAGGAGCATTCGTCAGTCCGAAAGGCATAACAAGGAATTCATAGTGCTCGTACCTTATTCTAAAAGTGTTCTTTGGTACATTCGATTCCTTAACTCTTAACTGATAATAGCTCGATCTCAAATCTATCTTTGAAAACATTGTTGCCCCTTTCAACTGATCAAACAAGTCATCAATTCTCAGTAACAGATACTTGTTCTTTATGATCACTTTGTTGAGCTGTCAGTAATCGATGTATAGCCTCATAGAACCATCTTTCTTCTTTACAAATAATACCGGTGCACCCCAGGGAGAATAACTCAGTCTAGCAAAACATTTATCTGTCAACTCTTGCAATTGAACTTTCAATTCTTTCAATTCAGTTGGGGCCATTCTATACGGAGCAATTGATATCGGTGAAGTATTAGGGACTAAATCAATACCAAACTTAATTTCTCTAATAGGAAGTAACCCTGGAAATTCCTCTAGAAATACATCTGAATATTCACATACTACTGGCACTGATTCAATTTTCAATTCAGACTCCTTAGTGTTCAACACATAAGAAAGATAGGCTTCACACCTTTTTCTCATACATTTCTGAGTCGACATAGAAGAAATCACAACAGGTAGCTTATCTGACTCATCTGATTCAACCCAAAGAATTTGACCATTTTCACATTTCAATTTAATAAATTTTCGTCTACAATTTACTATAGCATCATGCAGTGTCAACCAATCCATACCCAATATATCATCAAACTCATCAAATGGCAACAACATTAAGTTAGTCGGAAAATAGTGACCTTGAATTACCAAAGGACAATTCTTGCAAACTCTATCAACCAGAACATATTTGCCTAAGGGGTTCAACACTTTAATCACATATTCAGTAAACTCAATAGGTAAATCCTTACTAGATGCCAATTTCATGCAAATATAAGAATGGGTTGATCTAGGATCAATCAATGCAACTACATTAGTATCATAGAGAAAAAAAGTACCGGTGTTAACATCGAGTGCCGAGGCCTCTTCCCTTGCACGTATGACATATGTTCTTGCTGGAGCCCGTGTCTCAGATCCGACTGTTGAATCTTTTACAGTACCATGACTACCACAGACATTCTTGGGGTGTCTTGGAGGTCTACCCCTCGAGGTGAGGTTACTCAATTTAGGAGTCTGTTCAGTATCCTTCTCAGCTCTTTCTAGGCATTTCTTAAGAAAGTAATCAAGAGAACCACACCTGAAACATGCCTCACTTTTCATCTGGCATTCACCATAATGCAATTTATTACATATATGACACTGTGGCTTGGGGTTTCCAACATTCCGTACACTAGTTGCTGAGGGAGATTAAGTCCTCAATTTAGAGCATTTGGAACTTCATTCCTTTCCCGAATGTCCCACTGATGAGGTAAAACACTCATGATAACTTCTTGATTTCTTTGAAGCAAAGTGTTGTGACTTACTTATGAATCTTTTACTTGACTCGAGTTTCCCTTTCAGCTTGCTTTTCTTCTATACTTAATCTTCAGCTTTCTTGGCTCGACCGGCTAGCACAGCAATTTTTCTTATTTTGAGAATCCCGATCAGTAGTTTAATGTCTTCATTCAGCCCTTCCTCAAAGCTTTTGCACATCTCAACTTCGGTTTGAACCCATTCCCTGGCATACTGACTCAACCAAACAAACTCTCGTTAATATTCTGACACAGTCCTGTCTTCCTGTTTAAGCTCTAAAAATTCTTTTCTTCTCTGATTT
The DNA here is from genome assembly GCA_025698465.1 of Gossypium longicalyx. NCBI lineage: Eukaryota > Viridiplantae > Streptophyta > Magnoliopsida > Malvales > Malvaceae > Gossypium > Gossypium longicalyx. The sequence continues at coordinate 66,096,869 of CM047004.1, read as the reverse complement.
AAGAACCTTTGGCTGATATACTTCTTTCTGAACTCAGCTTGAAAGAATTACCACGTGACATTTTCCCTCAGTACAACTGAAGATATAGTTTTCCAATAATAGTATGTTGTGTCTTTCAGTAAAGATATCACATTTCAAACATTTTGCGAGAGTACATGACAATTCTTCAAAAACCTGAATAGTATTCTCCAGCCAAAACTCGGCTTTATCTGAATAATCTTCGGTAGTAGCTCTAAACTCTTCTACTCTATATTTTTTTTATTTTTTCAACTGGAGTCTTTCTGATCCTTTCAGGCTCAACACCCTGTGGCATCTCATAATCTGGTTGAGGGACAGGTGGGGGAGATCGTGGAACGGCGGGGTTTGTTCTCATGTATTCGCTAAACCATTTATCTATCATTTTGAAGAAGGTTGCATTCGCCTCTTTGCGACCCTCAGACATGGGTCTCCTACTACTACTTGTTGCATCTCGTTGCACAGAAGCTTGAGCAGTGCCCTCAGCTTCCTCAGACTCATCTTGAGCTTGGTTGGAAGACATTTACTATATGAAAATACATTTAAAAGTGGTCAGGAGTTATCACACTATCACAATTTATATAATGGCATGTATAGCTAAACCCATACTAGCTACGTTAGTTTGAGAATCGACTAAACCGTAGGTCTGATATCACTAAATGTAACACTCCTTACCCGTATTCAATGCCAAAACAGGGTACGACGCATTACAGGACTTGAACATGTACAAACTTACAAAACCAAGCCATAAAAATAAGTCCAAATTAAAATCATTCACACACATGAATATCGTCTCTAATATGGGCCAACGAGGCCCAAAACATACATTAGACGTGGTTCGAGACTAAACCGAAAACTTTGGAAACCTAGAAAATTTTTCATCAAAATAGGGGTCACACGTCCGTGTGGCTTTGGGACACACCCGTGTGGGCAGGCTGTGTGGTCACAAGTGCCCGTGTCCCTAACCTGTGTAACTTTCTATTTGTCACCCAAGAACAAATTGAGGTCACACAGCCAAGGCACACGCCCGCATACTTTGGCCGTGCAGTCGATTTAATTTTCAAGATATTTCATAAAATTGGTGCAGACTCCACACGGCTTAGGTACACGCCCGTGTCATACACACGATTGAGACACACTCCTGTGTCTCTGCCCGTGTGCTTGATACTGAGCATTCTATTTTGCAACAAAAAAAGTTTTAGGGGACACACGACCGGAACACATGCCCATGGGGCAAGCCGTGTGTCACACACAGCTTAGACACACACCCGTGTGTCTACCCTTGTGGATAAAAATAGGGCTATTTACCAAGCAATTTTGCCACCCTTACTTGCATCAACCTACATAATATAACATAACACCAATCCAAGTATATTCATACAACCAAATCAACCACATCAAGGCATTATCATGGTATCTACATGCTAACGTCTATCATGCATAACCCTTACATAATTTCTTATTCATTCATGCCAATATCACACTCATAATAGGCATCTACAATTGAACATACATTTAACCAATATTAGTCGTCCTTCATGGCCATATACAAAATGAATCATCAACCATACTTAACACTTAAGAATTTTGACATACATTAACATCATACATGTACCAATTGAATATCCCTAACCATTCCAATGGCTAAGTCACAAAATATTACTTAGAAGCCCTCATCTATGCCAAGTAGCTTATACATGCCATTATACCAAAATGAATCATTTAGCTATACCAAAAAAGAGATTTGTGGATAGTGTGATCTTGCTCCGACCGAATCCTCCAACCCTTGCGAGCCTTACGAGCACTATAAAACAAGGAAAAGTAAAATGGGGTAAGCATTTTCATGCTTAGTAAGTTTGCATAATAGAAAGAAAACTTACCGATCATAATTATTCAAATAAGCATATATACACATTCATTCCATCAATATTATGGCAAGTTACCTAAATACATTCACTCATTAAAACAAGTTAGTCATACACATCATGAAGTTATCAAACCAACATAGATGAGCTCACCATAATATAAACTTTCATATCATTTCAATTTTCCATTTTTTCCAGGATTTCTTTCCATTGAACTATTGTAATCTCGATGGATCCTTGAGTAGTATACTCGAGGTATACATGTCAATCATCCATCAATTCACATTCAAAGTGCTCCTTAGGCACATATTCATAGAGTACACTCTTAAGCCATATTTATATAACAGGATTGTCAGTCCAGGCTAAATCTCGTTTTTAATATTCGCTCCCAAAAGCCTTTTCAGAATTACCAATCCAAGCTAAATCCTTTCGATAACGTTAGCTCTAATGAGCCTACTCTGGATTACCCATCTGGGCTAAATCCATTTCATAACATTTGCTCAAGAGAGTGTAGCTCAGGAATAAGTGTCCAGGCTAAATCTTCTCTATATCATTTTGTTCATTTCAAGAAAATTATTATAATCCATCGAAATACAATGTTCAACAGAGACAATGACATTTTATTCATGTTTTCTAACTTGTGATTATTTCATAATGTATATAATTATATGTATATTATCTCAATCACACAATTCAATTAAAACATAGTATCATACCAAATTAAATTACACGAACTTACCTTGAGAATGGTTCGTATTTGAAACTCAACTAATTCGAGACTTTTCGTTTTCCTCAATCTAGTTCCGTAATCAGTTGTTCCGGGTCTATATAAGCAAATTCGACTATCAATTCATCATTTTACTCATACATTTACATTAATTTTTATCCTAAACAAAATTACCATTTTAGCCCTAACTTTTTGACATTTTACATTTTAGTCTCTAGGCTCGTAAAATGAAATGTGTTCAATCTCTTGGTAACCCAAGCCTAGCCGAACCATTTTCATGCTTATAGTAGCCCACCTTTTCCATTAAATCAGATTTTTACTACCTATTTTATAAATTTTTACAATTAGGTCCTTTTTATGCATTTTCATCCAAAATCACGTAGTAAAAGTTGCTTATTACACATCAAACATGCATAATCTACCATTAAACATCAAAATACACATGTTTCTAACATGGGTCAAACCCTAAACATCAACCACATCTTAAATTAATGGTAGAAATAGGTAGATCGAGTGATGACGACTTCAAATATGTAAACAGCATTAAAAATGGGAGTAGGATGTACTTACTATCAAACTTAAAAGTGACAAAACCCTAGATATGGAGTCCCTTCAAATTTCAACACAAGGTAGGAGAAGATGAACAAATTTTTTTCTTTCATTTTGCTTATTAATTCATTTAATTACTAAATAACCAAAATGCCATTTTTGCCAAACTTTAAAATTTGACCTAATCATGTCCATTTTTGTCCATAAACTTAAGTAACGGTCTAATTATTATATAAGGACCTCTAATTTAAAATCTCATAGCAATTAGACACCTTAACATCTAGAATTCAGGTTTTGCATTTTTTACAATTTAGTCATTAAAACTAAATTGAGTGTACCCAAACACCGAATTTTTCAGATGAGATTTTCATAGAATAGTTTCATAAAACTGTAGACCTTAAAAAATATAATAAAAACAAATTTTACTGCGTCGGATTTGTGGTCCAAAAACTACTGTTTCGACTAGACCTAAAATCGAGATGTTATAGAAGGAGACTCTAACGTTTAGGCAAGCTAAGCTAGCAAGGACGAATGATTTAAAGTGAGTTTCTGTACTCTACTCAGGTTTTTGTTGGAGTTGTTGTGCTAGAATGTTATGCTCATATGTCTGCTATGAGTTTTGTTTGATTACCATGGTTGTGTGATCATAGTGAATGAGTTTGCTATGCATGCTTGAAGCTGTGAATATATATATATGCTTGCAAGTATGTTATCTGGGTGCTAAATGTGGTTATGTAATGACGTATTGATAAGTGCTGTACTATATGTTATAGTGATGAGTGTATCATTATGTATGAAATGCATGTTTATAATATGCAGAGTATGGAAGGTGTTACTTTGACAGGATAAATGAAGATAGGAAAAAATTGATGTAATGGAGGAATAGGAAAATTGTTATGGGATTTGAAGTAGTTTAGTGATATCGTAGAATGGATATCGAATGATCCTTTGAGGCAACACGGTGAAGGCAGTTATCTACCAGTCCTTTAGGGCAACGTCATGACGACGGTTATCTATAGGTCCTTTGGGTTGACACCATGTAAAAAATATATGGGTCCTTCGGGGTGACACCGTGTAAGCAGTATACAAGTCCTTCAGGGTGACACCTTGAAAGGGGTTTACTGATTTTTTAGAATTAAAAGTCTATGGTTAGCCATGCCATGATCAAATGGTGAATAGGTACATTTTATGGTGAAATGGAGTTCGCCAAGATGGTAAACAGGGAAGCTGTCAGGGCATAAAAAGGGAAATCACTATATGACTCACACGACGAGCAATCTAACAGAATGATCGTGGTGTGTCTAAGAACGCAAGCAACCATGATAATAAGAAGATCCATTAAATTACGAACATTAGGAAAAGAAGGGGCATTTCCTTCAAGGTATTGGTAAATAAGTATCTGCCACTAAGAGTTCGCTAGTATTCTCGCATAAACCACTATTGCCTATGAGGTAATGAAATGGTTATTTAGGGTTTGAATTCTAAGTGATATTGATAAAGAGGTTGCCCGAAAAGTGGAACTCTCCAAACACTCTTTTAAAAAGGAATTTTGCCAAGGACTACCTTAGGTGAAAGGTTTACCAGGAAATAATGGAAGAAATGGAAGTCCGTCAGAATTATATAGCACGGGGAAGTCCATTTAGGATTATCAAATGTGGAAGCCTGCCAAGGGAAATCTAAGAAAAAGATAGTCCACTGGGAACTATCTATTGTTGAGAGTATCTTGGTAGAATGGTCTGAAGTGGGAAAGTCTTACGGGACTATTTTACAAGTTCAAGTTCACAAAGAACGGGGTGATTATGTAACAACCAAATGTCAAATTCAAGATAGAAAATAATATTATTAGTAAATAGGTATTCCTTAGAAGAAGGGTTTAAGTACAGGCTAAGTCATAAGAAGGAAATTTTCAGGGTAATACAGTAAGTCTATATTAAGTTGAGTTTGGAATGAAAGGATTAGGTTAATAATCTGCACTTATGGTGAGATATCTAATAGTTCGCCAAAAGTAGTCATCAAATTGCATATTCGCATATATGGTGCCTTTGATGAGTCAAGCCAAAAAGGTAAAATGGGAGCCTAACATGGAGTTAGACAGTGGTTGTTTGAAAGAGTGTGCCTATGATCAGATCAGTCGATATATCTTGTAACGCCCTCAACTGACCTAATGACTAGATTTGAGTCTCGGGTGTTACATTCTGAAACAAATTTACTTACAATTTCCTTTTTATTTTCCTACTCGAGTGTTACGTTCTGAAACATATTTACTTACAATTTCCTTTTTATTTTCCTATGTAAAAAAAATTCTATCTAAGACTATGACAGATTTTTTTACAAGTGTACGATGTATGATTACATTTACAATTCATGATAATAAAATATCATCGATTCTATTCTATCTCTGTCCCTACAGTGTACATATCAGGATGCTACTTAATAACTTGTGCTCAAACTTAAGCACTCCACTTAACTTCTTCTGTATGCATAACAACCCAACACACCACTTCCTTTGGTGTAGCCTTGGCATCGTCCTTCCTGCTGCATACTTCTTTGCAACCTGAAAACATGAAATAACTTTCATAAGTTCATAATAACTTAGTGAGTTTAAACATTAAATTCATTATATCAAGCGTGAAAGATACTTTGCATGTCCTTCTTGTGTCCTTTAACTTTTCCTTATTCTCTTTGGCAATTACTTCACTAAAGATTTCCCTTAACAGATTGTAATTACTTATTTCTAGCTTAGGCCTTTTTCTTTCTCTCGATGTCTTTAAGGACTTATCTTCCTTTTTATTTATTAAGCTACCATTCAACTAAGTTCCAGATTCGAGGTCCAACTCAAATTATTGTTTCTTTCCTTTGAGTGTATTATACTTAACATCTCTTTATTTTTTTCATCCTTTCTTAACTCTTACCTTTACATAGTCATTAACCATTTTTTTTACCTTATTAATAGACTTAAAATCTTATTTCATACTTGTTGATTATCACTACCTTTGGGTGAGGTAGACTATGCCCTTTATTGAACACAAAGTTTACCCAAATCTTTCATTATTTCGGGGTACTATCTATACATACATATAACATGTCTTCCAGATTCACCGCCTATTCTGGAGCACTCTAACTTCATTGTTCTTCTCTTATGTTTATACGGGGTTCACCATTTCATTTACATATAGTGCCTTTCTTTCAGAGTTTTTCGGTTACTTAATTCCTTCTACTTGTCCATACATTATCTTTTACACTTGCAATTAACTTCAGGATCCTATCTTTACTTTGCCCTCAGATAACCATTCATGCCATTCTTTCCTAATTCCTTACACGCCATTCATTCAAATTTTGTTGCGAAGGCATTCCTTTCTTTAAATGGCCACAAATGCCTTCTTTGTATTCACTATAAGGGCTATCCTTTATAGAGTTGCCACCAAGGTGTCCTATCCTTATGTTGTGCCACAAAGGTGTTCTTTTTTAGACACAACTACAAAGGCTTCCTTTTAAGAGATTGCCATAAAGGCTTTCTTATTCAGAGTTTTCCATAGAGGCTTTCCTTTGACAGGGGTCGTTACAAAGGCCTTTCCTTTTAGAGATTTGTCACAAAGGCGTCCTTTAAGAGGTTTGCCACAAATGCTTAACTTTCTAGAGTTCTACCATAATGACATTCCTTACCTTTCAGTACTCGCCACATAGGCTTTCTTGTTCAGAGTTTTACCACAAAGGCATCTTTAAACAGAGATTTCCATAAAGTCATCCTTTTTCTAGTGTTTCGGTGATAGGGATTCGCCTAGACTCATATTTCGTGAGCTCTACTGCTCATCATCTTGGGACACACAAAGAACCACATTAGGTAATAACCTTCCTTAAATTTCCCCATATGATGCCATAACCCACTAGTTACAGTTTTACACTATATGATCCTTCAATGCCATGACCATAGACTTGTACTTTCAGAGATTTGTGTTTTTAATCCTAACGGACCCCTTTAGACGACTCTGAAGACAGATAAAAACTCTTCATACTTAGACTCATCATTCCTATACTCATCATACCTTGACTTACTCATAGCAGACATATCCATACTTTTCAAACTTATTAACACATTTCTATCATTCATACACAAAAGTCCTTTATCTTCAAGATTCATGTTTATAGTTAGACTCAAACTTCATGCAACACATGTACTTATGTCTATCCTTCACACATTACTCATCAGAATCATTACATTACACTTTTTAGCTTCGATTTCATGGTTTTCTAGCATTTTATAAAAGTTCTAAAACATACTATATACATGCAAGAGTCAGCTTAGGGACTTACCTAATAACCTCAAAGACAGTTTAAACCTCAAATCTAGCCTTTCCTTGTGAAATGTATAGTTTCAGCTTCGAATCCATCATTCAGCCAGATGCTACAGCCTCTTCTACTTTGATAAATAGAGACACTTTGTTAGAACCCATTTAGGTAACCTTTATCTTCATCTTTAAACCTAGATGTATCATTAGACCTTATTTCTCTAAGCATACTTATAGATCTGTGTTCCCTTAACTAGTAGAGTCATGAAATGTGCCTTGATGGGAGGGAAAATCACTAACTAAATCTGGGGTTCTAGGCTCATCTTAGAGAGATGTCTTCATTTGCTCATGGCCCTAATTCTTAAGAAGGAAGATAACTCTCCCTTAACTTAACCCGAGTGTCCTTTAACTTAACTCAAGTCTTCATGGGAACTTGGTAAACATCACATCAAGCCACTCATTAAGAAACTTATATGTTTACTCCTTTAGCCTTTGGCCCTTCTAGTTCACGTTTGGTTAGTTCCCAACCAGCTTATCTCACAAATTTAACTGGTAGGGGACCACATTAGTCACTAGATGTACTATGTCACTTGTATGGACTCTTATCTTATAACCATTCTTTTCGTAATTACCAGTTTGATTTCACTTATCATCATAATCTAATAAGAAATCCTTGTCTACTTATTTCCATGTCAGAGTGTGACTACTTTATATGCCAAAAAGTGTGTCAATAAAAATACTACTCTGCCAATAGTACTTCTTTATACTTTGTGCCATATTCATATATATACATATATACATTCTCATCAGTACTCATTGATTCATCATACATACCTTTCTTCAAAGTTAGCCCTAAGCTTTGTTCTTTCAAAATATCCTATATGTTGTTCATCATAGGTTCCTTTCCTTTCGTTCAGAATCTGCCAAACCAGGGCTCCACTGGCACACTCAGAAAGTTCTTACACTTAATCAAATCCTAACATTGGGCATTTGAAACTTACTCTTAAGCCTTGCTTTTACGATAAACTATAACAACCCATTTTTAGTGGTGTCAGAAACAGTGGTTTTGGGACCACAATTTCGATGAGTGATTTATTTTTTTAATATTTATTTACTGTCTCCAAGATTATTAAGGTAGTATTAAAATTTTGTTAAGAAATTGTAAAGTTTAAATGGTTAATTAGGTAAAAAGGACTAAATCATAAAATGTGTAAAAGTTGAATTCTATTAGTTAAAGGGATCAAATGGCTATGAAATCTTAAAATAATGGACTAAGATAGTAATTATACCTTTTAAAGAATTATTGGAAAAATATGGACAATTTTTACTTGAAATTTTTATTATTAATAAGGTTAAAATGGTAATTTAGTAATTAAATTTAAAATAAAAGAAATTAAAGCATGTATCATCTTTTATTTTTCATATATCACCAATTTTAAGAGGGGAAGAACTCCATTATTGAATGATTGGTTCGGATAAGCTTGTTTTAGTGCATTATATGTATTTTTCAACTTGTTTTCCATGATTTTTATGTTTTTGAGCTTGTTTTAGCTTAGCCTAGCTAGCTCGGAGGTTAATTTGTAAAACTGTTAGAGGTTGAGGGACCTTTCATGGTTATTTTTTAATAGATATTGAATTTATTTGATAGATTATTAATCTTGGTTGTAAAATAAACATGTTTTGTTAAGTGATTTTTTTATGAAATTGCATTTAGGGATTTATTTATGAAAATAGTAAAATTTCATGGTAAAATTATGAAATAATGGTTTAAGTGGGTTGGTATGAGTCCCTAAGAAATTCATCTAGCTTTTATGAAGGATTAAAATGGTTAAATATCAAATTATGAGCTTAAGGACTAAATTATGAACAGTTAAAATGTTATGGGTAAATTTGTAATTTTACATAAATATGAATTATGGATTAAATTGAATACTAGAAGTACTTAATTGAATGAAATTATCCATTTATATCAAGATAAACAACAACTAGATTTAGATCAAGGAAAGACTAAAGCTTCGAATTAGTATTCAACTCTACTTCTACGATCAAAGTTATCGAAGTAAGTTCATATGAATTGTGATCGTATTAATGTTAGCTAAATTGATTATTTACTATGTTGCGTTAATATAAATGGACTTGAAATTGTATATGTTTTGACGTATGAATAATTGACATATAACAAGTCTTGTTTGAGCCTTAAGAATTCTTAGGATACGAATGACATGTCATTACGGATTTCATGTTTTGGTTGCTGGTCTTGAATGTCCTACCGATGGCTGAGGTTATGCATTTGTTGTGGATTCTCCACAACTCGAATGAGCAACATTGTGTAGCTAACATTCCGACCCACAACTCATGTGAGCATGCCCATTTCACAACTCATGTGAGCATTATTGAAAATGAAACGTTACAACTATATGGAAAGGCACACTATGTGTGAGCATTCCCGAGTATCCAATGAAAAACGGGTAAGTAAAGGAAATGGCATGGTAAGTATACAAATGGAATGATTCATGATCTTATGAAAATGCTGATGAGTAAATGATATATCTTATAAAATCTGCTTATGGTATAATTGAACTCATATTGATTATGGATGAATCTACTAACTTGTGAGTTTGATAATGCTTGTTTATGCTTTTACTAAGCTTATGGTCTTAGTAATGTCATTATGTTTATCCTATAAATTGTACTAATGAAATGGTAAGTTATGTTTGAGTTTATACGAGCTTACTTAGCACTAGTTGCTTACATAGTTACCTTTATCTATTTTATAGATTATCAAAAGTTCAATAGGTTGGAAGCTTGTCAGGGATCAATCACACTATCTAACAACCATTTCGATAATTTTTAAGTATTTTGGCCAAGTTTATAAATGACATGTATAGGACCTTTTGTAATGATAGTTTATGAATGTGTTAATAGTTGAATTAGTATGTATATACTTTTGAAGTTTATGTTTGGTTTGATGGACTTGTAATGCTTGGTCAAGTTAGGTCATTTTGGCCACTTTTAAGTACTTGAAATACATGATCTTTTTTGGCATGTTTGTGATGATATGCATATGGTTATATGTGATGTTATTTGGCAGTTAAGGAATTAGGTTTGTACGATTTGAATATGGCAATATTGACTTGTTTTGGTTAATGATGTTTTGGTATAAATGTGGTGCCTTTGAATGACATATTGATTAGATGAAATAAGATGTTTGGAATGGTATGTTCAAGGGTGTTTGAATGAGGTTTAAATCTCTTGAATGTGTGTACAAATGGGAAGGTTGGTTAGGTGTGTTTTGGCCTTGAAATGGCTTGAATTTAAGGACAATTTATGGATCACATGGCCTAGGATACTGGCTGTGTCATTTGTAAGTTCTTAATGTCCTAATTCAGTGAGTTACACGGCCTAGCACACGGCCTGTGACCCGATTGCGTGTTGCAACTCAGAGAGGTTCACGGTCTGGCATGGCCCAACTCAATGATTTACATGGGTGAAGACACGGGTTGGGACACGGTCGTGTGTCCCTTCGTTTGATTGTTACATGGCCTGGGCTATGTCACACGACCGTATGACCCCTATTTTCAATTTTTTCAAAATTTTCCCAAATTTTTTGTTTTGATTCAAATTAGTCCGAAATTTCTTCTAAGCTATTTTTAGGGCATCGAAGGCTCGATTTAGGGACTAAATGCATATGTTTGATAAGTTTTTGATTGAGATTAATTTATTAAATGTTATGATTTAAATTTTATTCCAATTATTTGGTAATGCTTCATAACCCTAATCCAGCAACGGAGATGGGCTAGCAGTGTTACATCAACACTTAAATATTCAATATTCACTAGAAAAGATGTTACATATCCTCCAACGATTGGTTTATAGAATGTGCGAGCTTCAGCTACGCCAGTTATACTGCAAAATCTCCTAAGTTTTATCAGAGATTTTTTTAATTCTATGCTCTTATTTTTATTTACCCAAAAGTTGAGAGTCTTTGATTTCAAATGTACAAAATCTCACTCAGCTCATCTGAACTTACGATTGTCCTACTTTGTATGTAGGGTTAAGGAATTACTCAAGGGTCTAGTGGAGGGACCAAGCTAGACACCGCCAAGATACATGAATGGTGCTATAACTATACCATGCATATAGAGGGACACCCTTAGAGGGTACACCTCGAGTTTAAATAGGAGAGCTTTTATTAAATTTTTAATTCCCAAGTTGTTGTATATTTATAAACTTAGACCTACTCAATAAGGAAATTTGATTGTAAAAACTTTAGAAGCCGTAGAAAGTTTATCTGTAGTTATATTTTGAAACATATTGATAACTAACGAGATTGGAGTGAACTTATGCGTAAATAGGAAACCTATCCTAACATTATAAAAGTTAAAAATAAATCTAAGTAGAATTATTGTTAAGTATCTTAAGTTGTTTGTGACACATGGTACCCAGACCCAGCGATTAGTTCAGGTATAGGGTGTTACAAATAGGCTCTGAAAGCCTTGTATGAGAGAATTGACAATCATTTGTCAAGTTTGGGATTGGAAAGAAACATCAGTGAGCCAACACTATATATAAAGAAAGTTAAGAAGAAAACTTGTCACCCTTAGAAATGTTAAAGGTTAAGTGCCACAACAATTGTGAGTATTAAATTAGAAAGAAACTTTTGATTAATAGGGTTCTAGTGTAAATTAGTGAATCTGATGGGTTGCTTGGCAAATAGTTAGATTTCAATTGTTAGTCTCATTACATTAGAATTGGGTTTTCTTTAGTGGGAACATTATGATGAGGAACATTAAATTTGATGTTGACGAATTAGTTTTGGTGAACGAGTGCGAAAATGTTATATAACAAAGAGGCTTCATTCTCCTATACTCATTCTCTCATTTTCTATATTCATTCATCTTCCACCTTCTTCTATGGTTGTTCTGTAAGAAAGAAATGTTAAGAAGTGGTCTATATAGAGCGGGAAAATAATGTATCAGGTTAAGCGATTGGGGATTTAGCAAATTGGTAATCTTTCTAAGTTTTCCTGTATCTTTTGATTGAACAAAAGGGAAGGAAAATTGAGGATTTCAGTTTCATTCATTGAGCTTGTACTGAAATGTTTAGGGTTCTAGGTAACCTTTAAATTCTTTCAGCATGCAAAGGAATTATGATTTTCTTATATATGAATGTTTTCGTTTTGGTCTCAATATCGTTATTATGCTTAGCTAACTAAGAAGGAGGAGGCTTAGGTGAGAAGGAAAAGCTAAATAGATGTAATCAATACCAACTTTCAGGTATTTTGCTGGTGAGTTCTTGAACTCAATTTCTCATTGGTTATTTTATTTATTTCAGTATTGTGTTGTTGGGTATGTTTGACTTTGCACTCTATTGATGATAGGAAATAATTCTATGGTGATATACTTGCTGTATTGTTGATGCATGTTTAGTGTTGAGATGCAAATGCATGTTTGGCTGTTAAAAAAAGTTGAATGTTTTGATGAGTTGTTGCTAGTAAAGCCTTATCAAATATGATATTTTTAAATGGATAGTTAGGTGATACATATGGTATGATTTGCATTGTGTTATTAAATAGCATGGTTAGTTGAATGCTTGTTATATGTCAATCATGTAAATAAATTATATGTAGAGTATAGAGGGATGTATGGTGGATGAAAGATGAGGAAATGTCATGTTGTGCACTTTGTGCCCCATATTCTCTAGCTTTCCAGAGATTAGGGTGGGTTGTATGGAGAATATATGCATATGATATTTGATTTTGCAGAGGTTTGGTTGGATTGTACGATGATATATGTGCATATGTGTATGAAAACCCTACAAGGGTTATATGTAAGTCAGAGACTTTGTAGAGTTTAAGGCTTTAAGCCTTAAAGCCTTATGTATGTAAGCAAGTCTTATGGCCATGGACACATGCAAGATAAGACAATTCACTAGACCTATCTCATGATCCAAGTTATGGTAGTATTTTGGATTTGCTCTTTAAGCTTCATGGCAAAGTTATATGTTGAATTTCTCCATACGAAAGTCCACAGAATAGTTCACGTATATGAATCTGTATTTATATGTAAATATTTGTCTATGGATTCGAATGTATGAGTCTGCCATATAGGAGTTCGCATCCATGAATCTTCTATAAGAATCTGTATGTATTAGAGCCTGTTGGATCTATCTTTATGATTCATACTATGATAGCCTATTGATCTTATATTCATGTTTCAAGTTTAAAAGTTAAAAGAGATTATCTTTCACAAGAGTCAATATGGACTATTATTCAAGTAAGAGATTGCATAAGCTTATTCTTATATTTAAGCTACAAGAGTTTGTATAAATTATTTATCTCAAGCCAAAACCACTGGGATCTTTTTTCATGTAAAAGACTGCCAATGACTATTTTTAAATCGAAAGCCCGCAATGACTATCCACCAAACAAGAGTCTAAAAGTGACTATCATTTAAGAATGAGTTCACAAGTATGAAATCACATATATGAATCTGTGATTATGATTCCATATATAGAGGTTCACAAGTACAATTTGTAAGTAAGTATTCACCAAAATCAAGTCTGAGTATATAAGACTTCATGTGTACATCCGCATGTAATTTTTTTTTATGTGTGAATATCCATGTATAAGCTTTCTGAAATCAATCTGTCGTATGTTAATCCTTAATGATAGTATTTCCTAACGAAATCCATATATGTTCTGCTGGTAAAGGAGGTTACAATCTATCTTGTATGAACAACGTAAATGGGTGAGTGAAATCATTCTGCATTGTAGCCTATAGCACGAATGATAAAAATGGAAGGTTGTGACAACGTAGAAAGTTATAAATTTTCAAGTTGAGCCAATGCAAATGAGGACAAGAGCACGCCATAAAGATGTGCAAACTACACTTGTGCATGTGATATAAAACTGGAGACCAGACCCATGATGTTCAAATTATTAAATTTATAAAATGTTTGTTATATTAGTAATTCACTAAGTTTGTAACATCCCTAACCCATATTTGTCACTAGAACAGGTTACCGAGTGTTACCGGAGTTTTTAGAAACATTTACAGATAATTCATGTCGAATTTTATTCATTTACCAAGATTATTCATAACGTCCCTTAAATGGACCCTCGAGGCCCCAAACGAGTATTAGAATCAAATCAGGACTAAATTGGGAATTTAGAGAATTTTTCACGAAATTTCAAAAATTTCCAAAGTTATAGGGCTCACACGCTTGTGTGGTCCAAGGGACACGCCCGTGTGACCCTAGGACACGCCCGTGTTGCAGGTCGTGTTCAACCCTGTGTAACTCTCTGACTTGTGCCACACGGCCAGCCACACGCCTGTGTACTAGGCCGTGTAACAAACATCGCTGAGACACATGCCTGTGTCTCTGTCCGTGTGCTCAATTATGAGCATTTTGTTTCTTAAATTTAAGGTGCAAGGGACACACAACCAGACCATACACCCATGTCCTAAGCCATGTGTCATACACGGTCAAGACACACGCCCGTGTGTCTACCCGTGTGGATAAAATAAAGCGATTTTCTAACTTCATTTCTCACCTAAACCTCATCATAAACCTACACCAAAACTTGCATTCATAAACCAACCAATCCAAGCATTTAAATCAAGCTAATTCTACCATTTAACGTGGTATATCATTACATGTTTTCATGCTTTTAATTTTACCTTATTAAGCATATTCGTTTAACCTTTCTCAATCAATCAATAATAAACACTTATGTTATCACCATGAAATAATCTTAATATGTATATATATATCAATACATAATCTTCACTAGCCATTCCAATGACTAGATTACAATAACCATTTACATTTACATGCCAATATGGTCAAATTTAACCTATACATGCCATTATAACTACAATTATTTTACCATATGTACCGAAATGGGCCGATGGATAGTGTGACTAATCCCCGCCAAGCTTCCAATCCAATGAGCTTCTGATTTACTATAAAACAAGAAAATAAAACTAAGTAAGCATATAATGCTTAGTAAGTTCATATAACATGGTACTTAACTTACCATTTATTCTATTCCAAGATAAACATGTAAGGCATATTCAATCAATTTGATCTCAGGCCCTATACATATCCTCATTGCCCTTGTTAGTAATATATTCCATAATAACACCAAGAAATATCAATGGGCTCAACAACAATCAGGTTTCTAGGCACATATGCTTTCCACATCACGTATTCATTTAGCATGTATAAATCATATCTTTATATTACAAGTATATTTTCATAGTAATTCATCTCGAGTTCAGATTATTTCATGTCAGAACTTTACTCATATAATTCGAAATATCAATGCCACACAAGTAGTACACTCAAGGTGTACAAATCTATAATCAAGGATGAACATATTCATCAAATAAATTCCATATACAAATATCATCTCATATTTCCATGTATCAATTATCACATATCATCATTTTCATGTATTCCAGGCAGATACGTAGAATAACTCATTTTATTACTCATATCTTCTCATGTCTGAATTGTTACTTGTTGAATTTATTCGAAATATCGATGGATACACAGGTAGTACACTCGAGGTACTATTTCAGAGAGTACACTCTCGAGCCACACATGTATACAACAGGATTACCAATCCAAGCTAAATCCTTTTTATGACATATGCTCTAAAGAGCTTGATCTAGATTACCTGTCCTGGCTAAATCCAATCCATAACATATGCTCAAGAGGACTTATATCAGGACTACCAGTCTAGGTTAAATCCTTTCTATAATGAAGTCAATAGGATTACTTGTCCGAGCTAAATCCCACCAGCAATAAATGCAGGACCTCATTCAATAAGGAAAATCACATTTATCCATCGATTTTCATTTATTCAAATGGGATTTAACATCTTTCAAGCATTATCAAGCATGTGATTATTTCATACATCTATAACATTCATATAATTCAAATAAACACATTCCACATTCATTTCAAGCATAAAAGTAACATTTGTATCCATTATTATTTATCGGGCATTATTATTGATTGGGCTTTGCCAGATATATTTTCAATGTCATATATATATAATATTTATACAATTCACAAACACAATTTAATTCAAGCACATAAATATACACAATTTAGTTACACGAACTTACCTCGACAAATGTTCGTGTACGTAAAATCTACTAATACGACATTTTCCTCTTTTCCTCGTTTTAGCTCTGAATTTGGTCTATCCGAATCTATACAAGTAAATTTAACATCAATTTAATGTAATTCATACTCAATTTAGTCCAATTTACCCTTTAGGCAAAATTACCATTTTGCCCGTAAACTTTTAATTAATGACGATTTCGTCCTTAGGCTCGAAAAATGAAATTTATGCAATTTACTCCCTATTCCAAGCCTAAAAAAAATTAAATATAAAATTTAGAGCACATATATTCTATAAAATTAAAAATTTTTCTTCAATTTTTACAACTTTACAATTGAGTCCCTAAATCATATTTTCATCAAAAATCACTTTGTAAAAGTTGTTTATCTATCAACAACCTTTCATATTCTACCATAAATTTCAAAATTTCAGCATATTCATCCATGAAATAATTTCTATACTTTGATAACTTTTCAAATTGATCCCCCAAATAGATAGATGAAGCTATCCCGGTTTCAAAAATATAAAAAATACTAAAAACGGGACTTGAGTACTTACCTAATTTGGCCAAGAAAGCTTGGTTTCTCTTTCTTATGGTTTCCATGGAATATTTTGGGGAAGAAGATGATATAAAATGATTTTTATTTCTATTTAATTATTTATCATCTTTTAATTTTATCACTTTCCAATTTAGTCCTTAGCCTTTTTCAAATTTTCTATGGATGAATCATCCAAAAATATCTACTAACTTTTAATTAATGGTCTAATTACGATATAAGAACCTCAATTTTTGAATTCCATAGTTATTTGATCCTTCTAGCTACTAGAAGGAACTTTTGCATTTAATGCAATTTGGTCCTTTATCAAATTAAACATGTAATCGATAAAATTTCTTTACGAAATTTTCACACAATATTATTATCATACTGTAGATCATAATATAATATTAAAATAATCTTTTCAGACTCAGATCTGTGGTCTCAAAACTATTGTTCTGATTTTATCAAAAATGGGCTGTTACAAAGTTCATTTGAACGAACTTAGTCTTTGATGTGTTTTCCAGGTATGATGGTTCATATAAGGAGCTGATGAAGGACCAAGCTATAATTTTTTCAAGCACAGGCGAACTGATGTTCTTATCTATAACATACATACAGTGGGGTAACCTTGAGGTCGAGCTTTAGGGTTTGAATTTTTTTGTAACTATGTATGAACCTGGTATGTTTTATTATATGATGAGTAATTTTTTAAATATATTAAATCAATTATTGTTAACCTTTTCATAAGTTTGCATGATAATAACTTAAATTAGGAATTTTGTAACTAAAGCATTTTAGTTTGGCAGATCAGCTAATCAAACATGATAAGATTGTTGCAGATAATATTCGTATTAAGTCAAGTATGATTATAAAAGGCTTAGTTGGCTATCTTAGTCATGTTAATTGTATAATTTAGTTGTAACTTATTCATAGTTTGCTTCAACAATGAATGTAACCCACCGTAGTCGAACCCAATGATCAGGTTAGACACGGGTGTTTCAACTTTGCTGGTAGTCTTACTGTATGTGGATGATTGTTAGTGACTAGTACCAGCAATGAATTGGTTATTGAGTTTAAGAAGCATATGTAAGATATGCTTGAGACGTTAGATTTAGGCAAAATGACTTACATTCTTGGCATGGAAGTGTCTCAGACTCAACATACAATTTTCATAAGCTAAAAAGCCTTTGCTTTGAAGATTTTGAGCAAGTTTTGCATGGAAAATTGTAAGCCAGCAAGCACTCCTATTGCTCAAGGAGAAAAGCTCACCAGTAAGGGTGACTTGAAGAGGGTAAATGTAAGTGTTTCAAGGGTTGCAAAGTTTTTTATTAATAAGACTAAGTCGTAGGGAGATTTGACTAAGTCCTAGGAATTATTAGCTTGTTAGTAGGAATAGGGAATTAAAATTTGGTTGAGGTTGTTACTTGAGACATGTATATAAGGGTTGTTTGGTTAATGAATTTGATTATCCCTTTCATTCATATCTTTCTATGTTCTTGTTAGTTCTCTACTAAACCAATAGTGGTATCAAGAGCTTTTTTTTTTCTTGAAGGACTTGTGATAAAAGTTCTGTAAGAGTTCTGAGAGAAAAATCGATAGATACACTTATGCCATAAGTAACCTATTTGTCTTAGCCCCACTTGTGTTTGATGGAGAGAACTATCAAGTATTGGTCATGAGAATGCAAGCATATATAGAAGGTTGTGATTATTTGGAAGCTATCAAGGAAGACTATGAGGTGACTCCACTTCCCAACAATCCAACTATGAACCATATAAAAAATGAACAAGGAGAGAACCACCAAAAAGGCTAAGGTAAAGGCTTACCTTTATGCTTTGGTTTCACTAGCCATATTCAATATAATTATGGCTTTTAGACCAATGAAGGAGATATGGGACTACCTCCAGCTGAGTATCAAGGAGATGGGAGGATTAAGAGCATGAAGGTGTTGAACTTGATCAGAGAATTCGAGAGGCTACAAATGAATGAGTTTAAGTCAATTAAATAATATTTGGACAAGTTGATAGATATTTCTAACAAGGAAATAGTTATTGAGAGTGGTGTAGAAAATACTTGTTTTTGTGCTTGAGAAGTATGAAAAAATAATTGCCTCTTTGGAGAACACTAAGGACTTAACTCAGCTGAGAGTGGTGGAGTTGATCAGTGCTTTACAAGAACAGGAGCAAAGGAGGTTAATGAGGCAAGAAAGAAGTATAGAAGGAGATTTGAAAACTAAGATACAACAGGGTGAAAGAAGAAAAGAAAATGAGTATAATGGGAAGAAGAGTGGTGGCAATAGTGGTTTAGAAACTACTGCAAAAAGTAATGGTACTGGAAATTCTAACAAGTATTATTTATGTAAGTATTGTGGAAAATAGAATCATCCCCATTTCAAGTGTTGGAGAAGGCTAGATGTGAAGTGAAAAAGGTGTAACTTGTTGGGACATATTGAGAGGTTTTGTAAAGAACCAAGAAATCAATAACAAAGTGTAGCACATGCTGCAATTAAAGAAGAAGAGGACCAACTATTTGTTGTGTCTTGCTTCTCATCAAGCACTCCATGTGGCAGTTGGTTAGTTGATAGTGGTTGCACAAGTCACATGACTTGTGACGAGGAGTTGTTTAAAGACCTTGACAAGTCATTAAAGTCGAGAGTAAGGATAGGAAATAGAGAGTACCTAGAAGTGAAAGGAAAAGGCATAGTAGCAATAGAGAGCCGTGTTGGAACTAAGTTGATTTTAAATGTTTTGTTTGCACCTGAGATTGATCAAAACTTTTTAATTGTGGGGAAATTTGTAGAGAAAGGATTCAAGGTAATGTTTGAAGAAGGAATGTGTCTAATCCTTAACGCTTCTGGCAATGTATTATTTAGGATCAAGATGCAAAAAAAAATTCTCTTTGAGTCCACTCAATGAGGAGCAAGTGGCATTCAAGTGTCAAGTCAGTGACTCTAAATTGTGACATAAGAGGTTAGGAAACTTTCATCACAAAGATCTATAGTTCATGCAGAAAAATGAGATGGCAATTAGGCTACCAATTCTGGAGAAGTTAAATTCGAGATGCAAAGCTTGCTTGACTAGCAAACAAACAAGGTTGCCTTTCAAAATCTCAACTTGGAGAGCCAAAGTGAAGTTGTAATTGATTAATACTGATTTGTGTGGTCTACAAGCAACTCCTTCATTGAATGGTAGTAGGTATTTCATTATCTTTATTCATGATTTTACCAGAATGTGCTAGACTTACTTTATGAAGCAAAAATCCAATGTTGTTGATGTTCTTTTTAAGTATAAAAGATGGGTTGAGAATTAAAGTGGTTGTAAGATTCAGGTTGTCAGATATGATAATGAGACAAAATATGCCTCACAAAAGTTTGATACTTTCTGTGAAGAGGTTGGGATAGAGCATCAACTCACTGCTCTTTACTCTCCACAATAGAATAGAGTTAGTGAGAGGAAAAACAAGACCATTATAGAGATAACTAGGTGCATGCTACATGAGAAGTCCTTACCTAAGGAGTTTTGGGCTGAGGTAGCTAACACAGCTGTATTTTTTTATAAATAGATTGCCTAAAATGGTATTAGAGAAAAAAACCACCCTATGGAGCTTGGTTTTAAATGAAGCCAACTCTGAAGAATTTGAAGGTATTTGCTTATTTATGTTTCTATCATGTTCCACAGGTTAAGAGGGACAAGGTGGGAGAAAACTCTGAGCATGGAATATTGGTTAGTTATAGTTTTATGTCAAAAGCCTATAGAATCTATCAACCCCAGACAAGGAAGATGATTGTAAGTAGAGATGTTGAGTTCCTAAAAGATGAGTAGTGGGATTGGACAAGTGATGAAAAAAAGAAAACAAGATTTCTCTCTTAATCCTAATGAACTGGTGGATGATACACCGATTAGAGGTATAAGATCATTTAGTAAAGTTTGTCAAAGGTGTAGTGTTGCCATTCTTGAACCTATAGGGTATGAGGAAGCCAAAAGTGATCGAGAGTGGATGGAGATAATTAAGGAAGAGTTGGGTATGATAGAGAAAAACCAAACATGAGAACTAGTTGAGAGGCCTGCAAACAAAAAAGGGATTGGAGTAAAGTGGGTTTTCAGGACCAAACTTAATTTTGATGGCTTAGTGAACAAGTAAAAGGCCAAGTTGGTGGTGAAGGGATATGCATACATTTGTGGAGTTGATTTTTATAAAACTTTTGCTCATGTGACAATAATGGACATAATTTGAATGCTTCTGTCTATGTCAGCTCAACAAGGTTGGAGGGTGTTGAAGTTAGATGTGACGTTAGCATTCTTGAACGAAATATTGGAGGAAGAAATATATGTTGAGCAACCAAAGGGATTCATCACACCAAGTCAATAAGAGAAGGTTTGTCTGTTAAAGAAAGCTCTCTTTGGGTTGAAACAGGCTCCTAGAGAATGGTACCACAAGATAGATAAGCATTTGCTGAACTTGGGATTTATGAAGAGCCTGAGTGAATCCACTCTTGATGTGAAGAAGTTAGCTACAAATCTAATCATTGTGTCTTTCTATGTAGATGACATGTTGGTGACAGAAAGTGATGCAACTCAAATTAAAGCGTTCAAAAAGGATATGATGGAGGTATTTGAGATGATTGATCTTGGTGATATGCATTAGTTTTTGGGAATAGATATCAAACAAGGTCAAAATGAGGTGTTTCTTCGCCAGAAGAAGTATATGAAGGAGATTCTGAAGAGGTTCCATATGGAGGAGTGCAAAAGTGTGAGCACTCCAATGAATCAGAAAGAAAAATTTAGAAGATGGATGGGGTAGATCTTGTAAATGAGAAGGTGTATAGAAGTCTTGTTGGGTATTTTATGTACCTCACATCCACTAAGTTAGACATCATACACACGGTAAGTGTTTTTGTCCAGATTTCTCCATTGTACAAGTGAAATTCATATGATTGCTGCAAAGAGGATATTAAGATATTTGAAGGGGACACTTGCTTATGGAATCAATTTTAGCAAAGTTGAGAAGTTCAAGTTACAGGGTTATTTTGGTAGTGATTGGGCTGGATCACTAGATGATATGAGAAGCACTTCAGGCTATTGCTTCACGTTTGGGTCAGGTTGTTTTCTTGGTGTTCAAGAAAGCAAGAGATGGTGGCTCAATCAACTGTGAAAGTTGAATTCATTGCAGCTACAACTGCTGTGAATCAAGTCTTATGTCTGAAGAAGCTAATGAATTATCTGCATCTGAAGCAAGAGGGGAGTATAAAAGTGGATAATAAAGCTACTCTAGCTGTAACATCCCGAAATAGGGCCTAAACGGAACAGTGGTTACGAAACCACAAATATGAGGTAGAAAAATTTATTTTATTATTATTTTGAGGTTCATGATATGATTACATGATTGTGCGAAAATTTCGTGATGAAATTCTATGCATAAAGTGCTTAAGTTGAGGTTAGGGATTAAATCGAATAATTTGCAAACTTGCATTCTAGAAGTTTTTAGTATGAAATTGTTTTGGAATATTAATGAGGAGGTCTTAAATATAAATTTAACCAATTTTAAGTTCATGGACAAAAATTAGGACATGGAAGGAATTTTTGAAAGTTTAGTAAGGAGGGGCACTTTGGTCATTTGTATATTAAATGAAATAAAATGGGAAAAATAACACAAAATGGTCATCTTTCTCATATGGTTGCTGCCGAATTTTGCTCTCTCCATAGCTAGGGTTTCTTCAATTTTCAAGCTCCATAGTAAGTGAGTTCAAGCCCCGTTTTTAATGTTCTTTACGTTTTCGGAGTCCTGGTAGCTCGATAAAGCTTATGCTAGCAATAATTTAAGTTAGGGTTCATATTTGGAAAAATACCCATAGGTGAAAAGTGTTTATTTTTATGTTTTATGATAGAATATGAGGTCTTAGATTATGTTAGACAACTTGTGCTACTCGGTTTTAGGTAAAAACAGTAAAATGGCTTAATCTCCAGAAAATACCTAATAGTCATAAGTGCATGTTAGAGTATGAATTTGATGCTGCCATAGAAGAAAAAAATGATCAGCATGTCATAAAACATAAGAAAATAGGTTGAAGTTTAATTTACGAGATTTGGGGTAAAAGTGTAAATATGCAAAATTTTAGGGGTAAAAATATAATTTTTCCAAATTTTGAGTAAAGGACTGTTTTGATAAATGTGAATATTAAATAAGTTAAATTTGCTATTATAGATCAAGAAGAATGAAATTCAGGAGTAGATCGGGGAAAAGAAAAAGTAAAGGACTAAATTGTAAAGTTAGTCACATTTTGTATCGAGGTAAGTTTACAGTAAATAAATGCAATATTCTTATATTTTACATTATTATTTTTAATTTCCAGCATTTATATACTTATTTTTTTGAGAATATTTAAAGTCGAATTAAAGGCGAAGTAGCAGAGAAAAAGCATTAGGAAGCCCCGTTTGAACCTTAGGAATATTAGGATGTTGGGGTTGACAGGACAGGATAGAAATGAGCCGTGTAAGTCCATATCAGATATATGGCTTTAGAGACAGGAATGAGCCATGTAATCCCATATTATATATATAAATATGGCATTGGAGATAGGAATAATTCATGTAAGTCCATGTCGAAGACATGGCATTGGTAGGATATTGATAGACAGGAACGACCCTAGTATCCTTAGTATTCCGAGTGGTTCAACGGGTCATTGTATATGTTAAATCATAGTGAATTATCAGCAAAAAAGGAAGATAATTATATTTATGAATAGTGAAAGGTCAGGTAAGAAAGAAGGTAAGTGAGTAAAGAAGAAGGTAGAAAATGAGAAGTAAAGAAAGTTTATGAGGCTAGGTGACTTGATGTATATTTATTCATTATGTTGAATGTTGTAATTTATTTGCTTGTAAGCTTACTAAGACTAGTGCTTACTCTCTTATTTTCATTTTCTTATAGTTTTTATCAAGCCACTCGGGGATCGAAGGAAACGTCAGAGACCCGATCACACTATCGAAGAAATTACATTGGTATAGTTAGACGTTTCGTTTTGTGTATGGCATGTATAGAAACTTGGTTTCTTTTGATATGATATGATCAATGAATGATGTGTAAATATTTGCTAGTGATTAGCTAATAGAATGGCTGATGATATACATGTTTATTAGTATGTATGATTAAGTAGTAACTATCACATGAAAATTATGAAAAATGTAAAAGTAACTTAAAAATGAATTCAAGTATCAGAAATAACGTGATTTTGAAAAATCACAAAAATTTTTAGAGACATGGTTTGATAGTGAATAATATATGAAATTAAAGCTCATTATGTCTATTTTCATATGGAATAAGCAAAGAAGGTAAAAGTTTTGTATTTTATAAGATATCTGAGTTTTAGTGAAATAGGGCCAGAGCGATTTCTGGATCCCTTGTTTCAAATTTAGAAATTCACCATAAATTTTATAAAAATAATTAGGTGGTGTAATTTATATGGTTAGAATTCTTATTGAGTATAGTTTTAGAGAAATAAACTTCATAGTCATTTAAATTCTGTACAGAGAGATATCTGATTCGTAATACACAGAGGTCAGAGCAGTCGAACCCTAAAACAGGGGATAATTTAACTAATAAACTGTACTAATTGGCCCAGCAAAAAATTCTAGAAAAAAATTAATAAATATATATATGAGTCTATTTTTAGGAAAAATTTACGGAATTGGATTTCGAGTTTCGTAACTCGAGATATGAATTTTTAAGCAACCATGACGCAGAAAAACAGTTTATTCCGAAAATTAATATAAGTAGTTAGAATTGTTTAAAAAAGTAAAATAAGTTTAGTAACACCTCAAGCTTAACTCCGATGACGGTTTTGGGCGTGGGGGCGTTACACTAGCTATTTCACTTAATCATGTGTTTCACTTAAATTCAAGTATTATATGATGAGGGAAGTACAGAAGACAAGTCAAGTGGTTTATTGTAGATCAGAGGACCATGTGGCATATATTTTTACTAAGTCTTTCCATGTCAGTCTATTTAAGCTTTTTAGGAACAAATTTGGTGTCTGTAGCACTTGAGTCATAAGGAGAATGTTAGTGTTTCAAGGGTTGCAAAGTTTGTTATAAATAAGACTAAGTCCTAAGAGTTGTTAGCTTGTTAGTAGGAGTAGGAAATTAAAATTTGGTTGAGGTTGTTACTTGAGACATTTATATAAGGGTTGCTTGGTTAATGAATTTAATCATCCCTTTCATTCATATTTTTCTATGCTTCTGTTAGTTCTCTGCTAAACGAACAATAAATGAAAGAAGCTATAGAAGCCTTGTTGGACGCTTGCTTTACTTCACAGCATCTAGACTAGACATTGTGTTTGTTGTTAGTCTTTTATCCAGATTCCTGCATTGCTACAATGTGATTCATTTTAAGGTAGAAAAAAGGGTCTTGAGATATATTAAAGAAACTCTAGGCCATAGAGTTATATTCATGAAAACTAACAACTTGTATCTAGTTGGATACATAAACAGCGAATGGGCTGGATCAACTAATGACATGAAGGGCACATCAGGGTATTTTTTATTCTTGGTTCAGCAGTGTTTTGTTGGAGCTCAAAGAAACAAGATACAGTGGCTCAATCAATAGCTGAAGTAAAGTATGTTGCGACTACAACAGTTGTTAACCAAGCCATTTAGCTAAGGAAGCTTATGTCTGATTGGAACTTGAATCAAAGGGAAGCAACAAAGATCTATTGTGTTAATCAATCTACTATTGCAATTGCAAATAATCCAGCGTTTCATGGAAAAATAAAATACTTCAAGATTAAATATTATTTTGTGAGAGAAGTTTAGCAATCAAAGGAAGTGAAATTGGTTCATTGTAGTTCTAAAGACCAGCTTGTAGACATTTTAACCAATCCCTTTGGGACTATCAGGTTTGAGAGGTTAAGAAACAACATTGGTGTCTGCTTGATAACCTATAAAAGTAACATATCTTAATCCCATTCTTAATGCATTTTTGGATGATTAATTGTGCAAATTAGTGAATTTGATGCTCCTAATCCTTTAAATTTATGTTTCTATAATTAAGAGAGCATTTGGGAGCGAAAGGAGCAAAAAATGAGCCAAAATCGGGCAAATAAAGTTGTTTTCAGGAGCCACACGGCCTGGGCATTTCCACACGGGTTGGACACACACCCATGTGCCAGCCCGTGTCGATTTCGTACCTTGCTTCCCAAACACTTGGAAAAACAATTTTTAGGCTTTCTGATCATTCTAAATTCTATAAATACTAATTAGAAGAAGATATATGAGACTCATCAGAGAAGATCGAAGAAAACACTCGAAGAATACCATCGGAGCTAACTCTGAAGTGGATCTCCATCAAGATCGAAGACATTCTTTCAATTTCTTTTGAAGTTTTTATGAGTTTCTTTGTTTCTTGTGGCTTTTCTGACTTTGAGATGTTTTCATTCAGGATTATGAACTAATTCCCTAAAGACTTAGGGAAGATGAAACCTAAGATGAATTCTATTATTTGATTTCTGATTTACATGATAAATACTTGATTCTTGTTCTCAATTATGTGGACTTATTTCTTGTTTTAATATTTCTGGGATATTAATTCATGTTTAATATGCTTAATTCAGTGGAGGAAAAGTTCCTTTTTAAGAGTAGATCTAGCATAATTGAGTGGAGTTGCATGCAATCCTAGAAATAGGACGACATAAATCTACCGAATTAGAGTCAAATCGAAGAGGGGAATCCATAGATCGAGCTAATACGACAATAGGAGTTTTAATTAGAAAGAGATTTCAATTAATCAACCTAAGTAATTGTTAAAACTAAGTAATTGTTTAATAAATTAATGAAATATATGAAAATATGAAATTAGGACATAGAAATGATTAAAATGTGATTTTATGCTTTAGTATATAGTTTTCATGCAATAAATGGTTTATTTTATATTAATTTGAACATATTATATTTTTAAGACATAAAATGGGCCATGCATGATTAAATTAAATAATAAAATATAAAATTATATTTAATAATTCATTTTAAAATATTTCATTAATAATTTGGGTTTTAATTAATTAATTAAATTGGATAAAATTTTATTTTTTGGTCCCCTAACATGTTGATTTATTCTGGACAGGTCTGATAGCTTTGCTGGATTACAAAACCATCCAAATAGGAGACCAAGTCAACCGAATATTCGACTACACATGGTTGTCCATTTAAACCATTCTTTGGTTTAATTACATAAGGTCCTTACAGTGTTGAAGAAATTAGAGATTTGCCCGAAAATTTATGATTGACTGAGTCTCAGTCTTGAGTTGTGTGGTATCTAAAATTGCTTAAAAATCAAGAAAAAATCAAGTCAAAAGCCACTAAGCATGGCCGACCACCATTTGAGGAGATTTGAAGAGGTTAACATCCACTATTTTTAGTAAACTATCCCTCTCTCCTCACCTAAAAATAAGACCCTCTCATTCCCTCATTCATCATTCCTCAATCATTCCTCATTCATTCTCATCATTCATCACTCTCTGTTCTCTCTAAATTCTCTTAGCCTTTTCTATTCCCACGCCTAGCATCATCTCTTCATATAGATTTTAGCAATTAAACTTCTTAAAGAGCCCTTGGTCAGCCACCTTGGAGAGCCATTAGTACAGGAGCAAAGCAAAGGAACAAAGAAGCATCGTCAGTCAGAGTCTTGGGTGATAGCCACTCTGAATTGGGTTTAATCTTTCTTTTCTTTAATTTAATCTAAAGATGTTTGCTATGTGTTCTTTGTTCTTGTTTACGACAATGTTAGCTTAATTTTATTTAAGCTAGGATGATTGTTTTTATTAAATAATATTTATTTGATTCATGCTTATAATGTTTGTGCCTCAATCTATCATGTTTTCAATTAAAATCAAGTTTGTATTTCATTCATACGTGATTGAAATGTGCTTGAATTAGCTAAGCGATCCTGACCAGACGACGGCTAGTGGACACATAATTGAAATATGCATGCTCAATTTAGATCTCGGCCCGATTAAATTGTAGGTTGCATAACAACTCTGACCAAGCTCTGTTATTTGCATAGTTTTTAGATTTGTGTGATTAAACTATTTCAAACCTGACACGTCCCTATTATCACACATGAATTCTAAGAAACCCTTAGTAAATAAGGATAGTAAAATGCATATTTACTAAGTAAATGATTCCGAAAGGACCTAATATGGATTCCAAACTCATGAAAGATCGAGTTGCCATAGAATGTTTTTTCCGAATATTATTAAGCATGTTAATGATAAATTGAGTTTAATTAAAGTAATTGTCCTAGTTTATTTATGTTATAATTGTTGCAAATTATGTTTAATTGTGCTAAAGTCCATTTCATTCATATAGTTTGCATACTTGGGATAATTTGCAAGAGGGATCATTTCATTTAGTTTAATATATTTTAATCATCACTTCTCAACTATATTGTGTTTTTATTTACCAAATTGTTAATATAGTTTTACAAATTAAGTGGCTTAGCACAAATACAATCCCTATGGAGAGGATAACTCGATACTTACTTATTACTTGATAATGACTATGTACACTTGCACAAACCTACGCGTTACAAGTTTTTGGCGCCGTTGCTGGGGATTGTTAACTATTTCCATAGTCATTTGTTTAATGAAATATTTTATTTTCAATTTGATTTACTTCTAATAGTACTAACTTATTCTTTTTAATTTTTTTTATTTTCTTCTCAGTGTTTTTGAGCATAGATTGGATTATCGATTTACTCTCTGTAGAACCTGAAATTGAGCAAACTTTCAGACAAAGAAGACGTGAGCGAACAGCTCAAAGACAAGTCGAGATGGACCTTGGGAATCAAAATCAAGACCAAGGTAATGAGGCCAATCGTGTATGAAATCCCCTCCTCATTGCCGATGATAGGGGTCGATGTATCAGACAATATGCTGTGCCACTTTTCAGTGAGTTAAATCCAGGAATTAGAAGGCCATATATTGAGGCAACCCAATTTGAATTGAAGCTAGTGATGTTTCAAATGCTCCAAACAGTGGGCCAATTCAGTGGTATGCCAACAAAAGATCCACATCTCTATCTTCGATTATTTATGGAAGTGAGTGATTCATTCAAGATAGCTGGTGTAACTGAAGACGCAATGAGGTTGAAATTTTTTTCTTACTCGTTGCGAGATCGAGCATGAGCATGGCTCAGCCACCAAGTTCCATATCTACATGGCAAGAATTGGTAGAGAGATTTTTGGTTAAGTATTTCCCGCCTAGCAAAAATGCTAAGTTGAGGAATGAGATCACAACTTTCCAAAAATTTGATGACGAATCTTTGTATGAGGCTTGGGAGCAATTCAAGGAGTTACTTCATAAGTGTCCTCATAATTGGATTCCTTATTTTATCCAGTTAGAGACATTCTATAATGGTCTCACTGCACATACAAGATTAATGGTAGATGCTTCTGCGAATGGTGCAATTTTTTCTAAGCCTTATAATGAGGCTTATGAGATTATCAAGAGGATCACGAGTAATAACTATCAATGGCCAACAAATCGAATAGCTTTAGGAATACGCGTAGCCGGAGTTCATAAAGTTGACGCCCTCACTTCGTTATCAGCTCAGGTATCGTCTATTTCCCTTATGTTAAAACAATTTACCGCTAATAGTGCTAATAATTTTGTAGCTCAACCACCAAGTTTGTTTGAAGTAGTTTCTTGTGTGTACTGTGGGGAAGGCCATTCTTTTGAGAATTGTCCATCAAATCTTGAGTCAGTATACTATGTGGGGAACCAACATCAAAATAGGAGTGGACAAGGACCCTAGTCCAAATTCTACAATCCTTCATGGCTTAATCATCCTAACTTCTCTTGGAGCAACCAAGGAAATGGACCGAATCACAACTTATTGCAGTATAGACCCAACCAATCTCAAGGGCTTAATCAGTAAACTCTAAAACCACCTCAAGCTGAGGCATCAAACAGTTTGGAGAACTTGTTGAAAGCGTACATGGCAAAAAATGACGCTTTGATCCAAAGTCAAGCAGCAACACTGAAAATTTGGGAAAACCAAATGGGTTAGTTAGCTACAGAGCTTCGTAATAGATCGCAAGGAACCTTGTTGAGCAGTACTGAGAATCCAAAAAATTTGGGTAAAGAACATATCAAGGCAGTGGCATTGCGAAGTGGCAAAATTTTGGAACCCCAATTGATTGATGTCAAAGATAAGCCTGTTAAGGAGAATCAATCAGCTGTTGAAATTCCTACACCAAAGGAATCAAAATATGCAAAGACTGACAAGGTAAGTCCTAACTTAGTGAATTTAAATACTTTAACATCTTCTTTGGATGCAGATTTACCTACTCAGAAAAGTTGTCCGGTTCAACCAAAAGCTCTATCACGTCCATATCCGCAAAGATTGCAGCAACATAAGCAGAAACAGGAGGTGCAATTCAAGAAGTTTTTGGATATTCTGAAGTAGTTACACATCAATATTCCGTTGGTGGAGGCTTTAAAAAAAATGCCGAATTATTTGAAGTTTATGAAGGATATACTGTCCAAGAAGAAATAACTGAGTGAGCATGAGACTGTTACCTTGACAAAGGAGTGCAGTGCGTTCCTGCAAACAAACTGCTACCAAAATTTAAAGACCAATGAAGCTTTACTATACCTTGTAACATTGGTGAATCTTACTATTGTAAAGCTTTGAGTGATTTAGGAGCGAGTATCAACTTGATGCCTAAGTCTCTTTTCGAGATGTTAGGGATAGGTGAAGTAAGACCTACAACTGTGACACTTCAGCTAGCGGGTCGATCTTTAGCATATCTCGAAGGATAGATCGATGATGTTTTGGTAAGAGTCGATAAATTTATTTTTCCTGCTGATTTCATTGTCTTAGATTTTGAAGCAGATAAGGAAGTGCCGATCATACTTGGGAGACCTTTCTTAGCCACGAGAAGAATTTTAATTGATGTGCAGAAAGGTGAACTCACCATGCGAGTTCAAGATGATCAGGTAACCTTTAACATTCTTAAAGCGATGAAATTTCCCGATCCGGCAGAAAAGGTATTTAGTTATAGAAGAGATAAAAACCTTAGTTTCTATGGAAATTAATTTTGAAGAAGATCCATTAAGGAAAGCTTTAGATCTTGACCCTTTAGAGGATGAAGAAGGTGAACAAAACATGGCTTTGATGGAAGCCAATCCGAGAAATTTTATTCAATCCTCATGGTTTGAATCGTTGGAGTTAGAAGTTAGAGAATTTGTGCAACCCAAGTTGTCAATTGAAGAACCACCTAAACTCGAACTAAAGGAACTTTTTTCCCATTTGAAATATGTTTATTTAAGTGACTATTTTACTTTGCCTGTGATTATTTTAGTAGAACTGATGAAAGATCAAGAGGAGCAACTAATTGTTATTCTAAAGAAATTTAAGAAAGCAATTGGTTGGACCATAGTTGATATTTGAGGTATAAGCCATTCTTTTTGCATGCATAAAATTATTTTAGAAGAAGATGAAAGAGCTCAAATTGATGGGTAAAGGAGGTTCAATCCTATTATGTAAGAAGTGGTAAGAAAGGAAGTGATCAAATGGTTAGATACAGGAATCATCTATCCTATTTCAGATAGTTCATTGGTAAGTCCGGTGCAGTATGTGTCCAAGAAAGGTGGAATCACGATTGTTGAAAATGAGCATAACGAGTTGATTCCAATGAGAACTGTTACTGGTTGGAGAATTTGCATTGTTTACAGAAAGTTGAGCAAAGCCACTTGGAAGGACCATTTTCTGTTGCCTTTTATGGATTAGATATTAGATCGACTGGCAGGTAATGAATTCTATTATTTTTTAGATGGCTATTCGGGATATAACCAAATAGTTGTAGCCTTAGAGGACCAACATAAAACAACATTTACTTGTCCGTATGGTACGTTTGCTTTTAGGCGAATGCTTTTTGCTTTATGCAATACACCTGCAACCTTTCAACGATAGATGATGGCAATATTCCCTGATATGGCTGAAAATTTTGTTGAGGTTTTCGTGGATGATTTTTCTGCTTTTGGTAACACTTATGATATTTGTTTGAGTAATTTGGCTAAGGTACTGAAGAGATGCGAAGAGACATATCTTGTCCTTAATTGGGAAAAATGTCATTTTATGGTTAAGGAAGGGATTGCCTTAGGGCATAAGATCTCAAAGAAAGGAATTGAAGTCGATAAAGAAAAGGTGGATGTAGTTGAAAGATTACCGGCCCCAATTAATGTGAAAGGAGTCAGAAGTTTCTTAGGCCATGTCGGTTTTTACTGAAGGTTTATCAAAGATTTTTCGAAAATTTCTAAACTGTTGTGTTTGTTGTTAGAGAAAGATGCAGTGTTTGATTTCAACAAAGTATGTTTGGAAGCTTTTGAAGATCTAAAGAAATGGTTAATCTCAGCCCAAATAATCATTACACCTGATTGGAACTCACCTTTCGAGTTGATGTGCGATGCAAGTGATTATGCCGTTGGAGCTGTGATGGGTCAAAAAAGAAACAAAGTGTTTCACCCTATTTGCTATGCAAGTAGAACTTTTACAGGAGCCCAACTCAATTATACAGTAATTGAAAAGGAACTCTTTACAATAGTTTTTGCTTTTGACAAATTTCGTTCAGATCTTATAGGTACCAAAGTTACGGTATTTACTAACCATGCGACCATTAAATATTTACTCACGAAGAAAGATGCAAAATCGAGGCTAATTCATTCGATATTTTTACTCCAAGAATTTAACCTTGAGATCCAAGACAGAAAAAGGTGTCGAAAATCAAATAGCTGATC
Organism: Gossypium longicalyx; assembly: GCA_025698465.1. Taxonomy (NCBI): domain Eukaryota; kingdom Viridiplantae; phylum Streptophyta; class Magnoliopsida; order Malvales; family Malvaceae; genus Gossypium; species Gossypium longicalyx. The sequence goes on along the minus strand of CM047004.1, from coordinate 66,063,962 downwards.
ATCTGTCGAGGTTGGAACAAGATGAGGTAACTCAATCATGTGTGCCTATCAACAAGAATTTCCCAAATGAACACTTATTTGAGGTAAGTCGAATTCATGAAACACCTTGGTTTGCTGATTTTGCCAATTATCTTGCATGTGCAATAATTCTTCGAGAAATGACATACCAACAAAGGAAAAAATTCCTTCATGATAGTCGGTACTATTTTTGGAAGGATTCATTTTTGTTTAAATGGTGTGCAAATAATATAATTCAAAAGTGTGTAGCTAAAAGTGAGATTGCCATTCATCTCCAAGTGGGGGACACTTTGGTGGTTCACGTACGGTAGCAAAGATTTTGCAAGCAGGTTTCTTTTGGCCTACAATATTCAAAGATGCTTATGCTTATGTGAAGAACTGTGATAAATGCTAAAGGACCGAAAATATATCAAGGAGGAATGAGATGCCCTTGACAAAAATTTTGGAGATTGAATTAGTCGACGTATGGGGCATTGACTTCTTAGGCCCGTTTCCTTCTTCGTATGGGAACAAATACATCTTAGTTGCTCTGGACTATGTATCCAAGTGGGTTGAAGCTGAAGCATACCCTGCAAATGATGCTAAGGTAGTCATGAGATTCCTATATAAGCATGTGTTTACACGATTCGGGACACCAAGAGCTATTATTAGTAATGAAGGTTCTCACTTTATGAACAAATGGCTTAAGTGGCTGCTTGACAAATATGATGTAAAGTATAAGATTGCTACTGCCTATCATTCACAGTCTAATGGGCAAGTTGAAAGAGTGAACGGCGAAATCAAAGGTATCCTTGAAAAAGTAGTACGCCCTAGTAGAAAAGATTGGTATCGAAGGCTCAATGATACATTATGGGCCTATCGAACAGCATTTAAGACACTGTTAGGAATGACTCCTTATCGGTTAGTCTTTGGAAAGGCATGTCATTTGCCATTAGAGTTGGAGAATAAAGCTCACTGGGCTTTGAAGCAGTTGAACTTTGATCTCAAGCAAGCCAGTGAGAGAAGAATGTTACAACTTGATGAGTTGGAAGAGCTGAGCTTGTTTTCCTATGAGAATGCCAAAATGTGTAAAGAAAGATCAAATAGATGGCATGATAGTCATATACAACCTCGCGAGTTTAAAGAAGGTCAGAAGGTTTTGTTGTTTAATTCAAGGCTAAAGTTATTTCCTGGAAAGCTTAAATCCTGATGAAAAGGATCCTATACCATCTACCGATTTTATCCTTATGGAGCTATTGAATTATACATGTAACAGCTCGGTTTAGACTGTAGTCGGAATAGTGGTTTCGGGACTACAAATTCGAGGTTATAAAATTATTTTAATATTATTTTTAGTGTTTAAAGTATGTGAATGTATGTGTGAAAATTTCGTGAGCTAATTTTTTTTGTTTAATAGCTCAATTTTGGAAAAAGGACTAAATCGCGTAAAATGCAAAAGTTGCATTCTATTTGATAAAGGTGTCTAATTGCCATGGCTTATTAAATGAAAGGTCCTTATGTTGTAATTGGATCGTGGATAGTGGAAATTGACATGAATAACCATCCATTAAATGAATTATTAATGTTTAATCAAAGGTTAATTTAGTAATTTGTGATTTAAGTTAATATTAATTAAAATTAGACTAAATGGTAGCTATTTACTCATCTTTTTGCATCGAGAAACAAAGGAAGAAACACCATTTGAAGCTTTAAGTATTCAGCCATTGTTCATCTTGATTGAGGTATGACATTTGTTCCGTTTTTAATGATTTCTATGTTTTTGTCATCGTTGCTTTGAGTACTAGCTAGCCCATGCCTCAATTTTTGAAAGTATTGATGATTTTGAAAGCTGCCATTGATGAATTCTTGAGTTCTTGAATGTGTGATGATGGAAAATGAGTATTTGTTAATAGATTATTATGTTTCATAAAGTGATTTTAAGTGAAATTTCATAAAAAGGATTAATTTGTGAAAAGAGGAAAATGTGTGGTTAAATGTGTGAAATAAATGAAAATATGGGTTGATATGAAGCTACATGAAATTCGACTAACATGAAATTAGAAAGAAATTGTGTAATTTTTTATTTTGTGAAATAAGCACTAAATTGTAAGAAATGTGAAATTATAGGGGTTAATGCGTAAAATTCCCGAAATTGTGTGCTTTGGATGAAATTGAATGAATTGAGGAATAAAAGAGTCAATTTTGAATTTATATAGATCCTGAAAGAAAGAAATCGGATTTAGATCGAGGGAAATCAAAAGTTATCGAGTAATTGATCCGATTCATCAATTCTGAGTACGATTTAAGTTCGTACATGATAAACGTTGTTATAATTATGTTTTTTTATGCTTTAATAATGCATAAATTGTATATATGCGACTACTATAACATCCCAAAATAGGGCTTAGTCGGAACAGTGGTTTCGGGACCACAAATTCGATGTTGAAATATTTGTTTTATGATTATTATGAGGTCTAGAATATGAAAATATGCATGTGTTAAAGTTTCATGAAGAAATTCTATGAGTAAAGTGTCCAATTGGAAAATAAGGACCAAATTGAATAAATTACAAAACTTGGATTCTAGAAGCAATTTGTATGAAATTGATTTGGATTTTGAATTATAAGGTCTTAAAGAGAAATTTTCCCAATTCCTAAGTTTTTGGACAAAAATGGGCATGTATGGATAAAATTTGAAAGAAATGGCTTAAGGGCATTTTGGTCATTTGGCTAATTAATGAAATAAAATGGGAAAATAAGCCAAAAATCAGCTCATCTTCTCCACCTTGCTGCCGAAATTTGAGAGCCACCATAGCTAGGGTTTCTTGACTTTTCAAGCTCAATAGTAAGTGCTCCCTAGCCCCGTTTTTAATGTTCTTCGTACTTTTGAAATCCCGGTAGCTTACTCTCTCCATTTCTACCCATATTTTAAGCTAGGGTTCATGTATGCAAAGTGACCCATGTGTGACATGTTTATTCTTTGATGATTTATGGAGGAATATGAAAGTTGAATGTGTGTTGAACATATTTTCCTAAGTGATTTTCATGAAAAACCCCTAAAAATGATCTTTTTGCAAAAGGTACAAAATACGTGGTAGAAATGTGAAATAGAGAAAAATATGGGCTAGTATGAGTTCATAGTACATTCGGCTAGGCTTGGGTAACCAAGGAATTTCATGTATTTCATTATACGAGCTTAGGAACTGAATCGTGAATAATGTAAAAGGTTAGGGGCAAAACTGTCATTTTGTCCGGAAGTGAAATTTTGACTCGAAAATAATAATGTGAGGTATTAATAATTCATTTTTATTGTTATAGACCCCGAGGAACAAATTTCGGAGCTCAATCGAGGAAAACGAAAGGTTTCGGAATAACCGAAACGCGAAACCGAAACGAGTACCAGGTAAGTTCGAATAACTTAAAGTAAACTCATAATATACCTAAATGCATGTTTTATGAATATATAATAATTGTATATAATGATGGCATGAGAATCCATGAAATGTGTTAATAATAATGACATGATAATAAATGTCCCGGTTGAAGTAAAAAAGGAAATTCGATGGATAAACCATGGCTTACCTGACTTCAGATCCTGCATGTGTTGCAGAAAAGGATTTAACCTAGACGGGTAATCTGTTGATCTCAAATATAGAAAGGATCTAGCCCGGACGACTGTTCCTTGAGTGATCGAGCCTCCCGAAGAATATGTGTGCATTAAGGATTTAGCCCGAACGGGTAATCCGACTAAGGTTTGAATTTAGCCTGGACTGGTAATTCAGATCCGAGCTCATTAAAGGTGTTTTTCGCTACAAGGGATGTAGCTTGGACTGGTGATCCTGACATCACCCTATGGGTTTATATTATGGGGGATTTAGCCTGGACTAGTAATCCCGCCATAAGATGTGATGTTCACAGGAGTGCGTACTTGAGATGATCGCTCTTATGACTTGACGGTAAATGGATAATCCATCAAGATTTCCAAGAAACTCAACGGGATTGACATGAGATATACGAATGAAAATGTTGGATGATGAGCTAATCTAAAACAAATTATATGATGCATTGTTTTGAGACTAACTTGTTGATTGAGTGCATGTGATAAGGAAACCATTTCATGCTTGTTGGTTTTATTGCCTAATATGGTTGCATGTTAAATAATCGGTAAGTTTACTTTCCAGTTATTCAGGCTTATTGATGATGTAAATGTTTACCCCTCTCTTTTCCTTGTCTTACAGAGCTCGAGGACTCGTAGAGATTGGAAGACGATTGGAGAATCAACACACTATCATCTTGTCCAGCTTTGGTATATAGATGCTTTTATTTTGTTCAATGGCATGTATAGGGTTTTTGTTTATTTTTTTATATGTGTCATTTGGTTGGACAATATAAAAGCTTAAATATTAAACTTATTCTTTTTGTATGTGGCCATAAGACATGGCTCATTTTGTTGTAGGTTATGACCTACCAACCATGCATGTTTATGTTAAAAATGTTCTTATGATGATTGAATATGGTACATCATAAATGAACATATGGAAAGTGGCCAAAACATTTGGAGCTAGTTAGGCCATAAGTGGCAATGAGTTATAACAGTGAGCCAAATTTAAATGTGTTCTAATGGGATAGAAATCCTCAATACAAAAAGAGGATAATTGAGCATGTACAGAACCGATGAGATGTGGTTAACATGCAATGGGTCATTGATGATGGTCCTTAAGTATATTTAGGTCATGTTAAATACAATTGGGGTTCATATATAAGTGTGTATAGATGTTAGAGGGTGACCAAAGGCTTGGAAAATAGCCCTATAAGGTCCACACGAGTAGACACACGAGCATGTGTCTAGGCCGTGTGTGGCACACGGATAGCCCCATGGGCGTGTGGTTCATCCGTGTGTCCTCTGCACTTAAAATTTTAAAGTCAGAATGCATGGTAGTAAACACACGAGTAGAGACACGACCGTGTGTCTCAACCGTATGGAGGGCTCGGCCTAGCACACGGGCGTGTGCCTTGGCCGTGTGTCCATAAATACATGCTAATGTCATATATAGAATGCTCGAGGTTTTGGACACGGGCGACCATACAGACGTGTTAGGCCATGTGAGGGACACGGGCACGGGCCAGGGACACGGGTGTGTACTTGGCCATGTGAAAACCTCTGTAGGTTCAAAATGAGAAATAAATTCAATTAATTCCACATAAGATAGGGACATGGGCGTATCCCAAAGCACACGGGTGTGTGCCTTGTCTCTACACGGGCGTGTGAGGCATTAATCTAAAAATTTTCTTAAAATTTTCTTAAGTCCTCGGTTTAGTCCCGGATCATTTTTAATGTATGTATCGAGCCTCGTAGGCCCATAATAGGGGCATTAAGTTGTCGCTTGATTGGTTTTAAATTGGAACAAAATTTCATAACCCGTATTTTCTGAAGAATGTTCGAGTTCGTGTGTGGTAACGCCTTGTACCCTGATCCGACATCGGATACGGATAAGGGGTGTTACATTTAGTGGTATCAGAGCTACAATTTAATCAGTTCTAGGACTACCGTAGAGTGCATTGAGTTTAGCTATACATGCCATTTTACAAACGTTGATAGTGTGACATCTCCTATCTGTTTAATTGTTTTTTAATATAGTAAATGTCTTCTAATCAAGCACAAGATGAGTCTGAGGGAGCCGAGAGCCATGCTCTAGTTTCTGTACAACGAGCTTTTTCTAGTAGTAGTAGAAGGCTTATGTTTAAAGGCCGGGAAGAGGCCAGAGCCACTTTTTTTGACATAGTGGATGAGTGGTTTAGAGATTATTTGAGGAATCGCCCCAACATACCACGACCTCGCCAGCCCCCTAGCCGACCTGACGAGGATGTGCCACGAGGTATGACACCTGTAAGAATTGGTAAAGCCCCGGTGGACAAGCTTAGAAAGTATGAGGCTGAAGAATTTAAAGCTAAGATCGATGATGATGCTGAGCGAGCTGAGTTCTAGCTTGAGAACACTACACTAGTATTGGATGAGTTATCTTGTACACCGGAGGAATGTTTAAGGTGTGTTATATCTCTTCTAAAGGATACTGCATACCATTGGTGGAAGACTGTATCTTCAATGGTGCCAAAGGAAAACATCACTTGGGAATTTTTCTAAGCGGAGTTTAAGAAGAAATACATCAGTCAAAGGTTCTTAGACTTGAAGCAAAAGGAGTTTCTGGAACTCAAAAGGAAATAAGATTGTATCGAAATACGAAAGGAGTTTGTAAGGCTAAGTCAGTTTGCGACTGAATGGGTTCAAAAAGAGTAAAAAATGTGTAAATGCTTCGAGGAAGGTTTGAATGAGGAAATCAAGCTATTAATTGGGATCCTTTAGATACAAGAATTTATTGCATTAGTAGATCGGGCCGAGAAAGCCGAAGAGCTCAATAATGAAAGGAAGTAAGCTAAGAGAGAAGCTCAAGTTTCGAGCAAGAGATCCAAAAGTAAAATGCTCATATTTTCTACAAAGAAATCAAGGAGCCAGAATGAACACTCCACTTCATCGGTAGGATATTTAGGTAGAGCGAGAAGCTCCAAATGACGTAACCAGAAGTCTTCTTCCCTGATGGTGACTTGTGTGGGGAGTGTAGATGACCAATAGCCGAAGTGCAAAAGCTGCGATAAATTTCACTTTGGAGAGTGCCGAATGAAGAGCGGTGCATGTTACAGATGTGGTTCTCCTGACCACTTCCTCAGAGACTGCCCAGAGTGAACTGATAAGGAAGTGGAATTAGCCCTAAAGTCAAGTGCTCCTATTCCATAAGGAAGACCTCCGAGATATCCTGGAAGTGCTAGTGGCAGTCGAGTTGCGGCCAAAGACACTGCAAAATTAGAGGCTCGAGCCCTGGCAAGAACATCTGCAATACGCACTCGAGAGGAGGCCTCTGCTCTTGACATCATCACGGCTACCTTTTCTCTTTTTAATACTTGTGTTGTTGCCTTAATTGATCCGAGATCGACGTATTCATACATTTGCATGAGATTGGTGTCTAGTATAAATATATCTATTAAACCTACAGAATTTATAATCAGAGTATCGAATCTATTAGGCAAGTTAGTCCTGGTTGATAAAGTCTGTAAGAATTGTCCTTTGACGATTCAGGGTCATTGTTTTCCGACTAACCTTATGTTGTTGCGATTTGATGAGTTTGATGTAATACTTTGCATGGATTGGTTAGCCCTGCATGATGTAATTGTAAATTGTGGTAGCAAGTATATTGAATTGAAGTGCCCAGATGGTGAGATTCTACAGGTTGATTCAAGAGAATTGGATACATCGCCGGTTGTAATTACATCAATGGCTAGTCAAAGATATATGAGAAAGGGGTACGAAGCCTACCTTGCTTTTGTACTAAATACCAGGGAAACAGAGTTGAAGATTGAGTCCGTGCCTATAGTATGTGAATATCCAGACGTGTTCTCGGAGGAATTACTCGGATTACCTCTTGATAGAGAGATAGAGTTTGGTATTGAACCGGTGCTAGGAACAGCTCCTATTTCTATTGCTCCATACAGGATGGCATCAACCGAGCTGAAAGAGTTAAAAGCATAGTTACAAGAGTGACAGATAAAGGTTTTGCAAGGCCGAGCATTTTGCCTTGGGGTGCTCTCGTATTGTTTGTATAGAAGAAAGATGGTTTGATGAGGCTATGTATAGATTATCGGCAACTGAACAAGGTAACTATCAAGAATAACTATCAAGGTAACTATCAACTGAACAAGATGGTTCGATGGTTTGTTCGACCAGTTGAGGGGAGCTACTGTATTCTCTAAGATAGACTTGAGATCCGGCTACTATTAGTTGCGAGTTAAGGAATCAGAAGTGCCTAAGATGACTTTCAGAATGAGATATGGCCACTATGAATTTCTTGTCATGCCGTTTGGGTTGACGAATGCACCGGCCGTATTTATGGACCTCATGAATAGGATATTTCGGCCATACTTGGACAAGTTCGCCGTTGTGTTCATTGATGATATTTTGATTTATTCCAAGGATGAGACAGAGCATGCGAAGCATCTGAGGACTGTGTTGCAGACCTTACGGGAAAAACAATTGTATGCTAAGTTTAGCAAGAGTGAATTTTGGCTCCAAGAAGTATGATTTTTGGGTCATATTGTTTCAGGTGAAGGCATCCGAGTTGATCCAAGTAAGATCTCTGTTATCATTGAATGGAAACCACCTAAAAATGTAATCGAGGTTAGAAGCTTTTTGGGCTTAGCCGATTACTACCAAAGATTTGTGAAAAGATTCTCCATGATAGCAACTCCAATGAAGAGGTTGCTACAGAAAGACGTTAAGTTTGGATGGACAGAAAAGTGTCAGCAAAGTTTTGAGAAGTTGAAGACATTGCTGACTGAAGCTCCAGTTCTAGTATTACTCGAGTCGAGAAAAGAGTTTGTGGTCTACAGTGATGCATCCTTAAATGGACTGGGTTGTCTGTTTATGCAAGATGGCAAGGTGATAGCCCATACTTCACGGCAGTTGAAGCCACACGAGAAGAATTATCCTACGCACGATTTTGAGCTTGCCGCCATTGTTTTTGCCTTGAAAATTTGGAGGCATTATTTATATAGTGAGACTTGTCGTATATTCACATACCACAAGAGTTTGAAGTATTTGATGACTCAAAAATAATTGAATCTGAGACAATGGAGATGGTTAGAATTAATTAAAGATTACGAGTTGATCATTGATTACCACCCGGAAAAGGCAAACGTAGTCGCTGACACATTAAGTAGGAAGTCCTTGTTTGCATTGAGGGTTATGAACACGCATTTGGCATTATCTGATGATGGTTCAGTTTTGGCAGAATTAAGAGCCAGATCGACATTTCTTCAAGAGATTTGTGCAACTCAGATCAATGATAATGACTTGCAAGTCAAAAGAACACAATGTGAAACGGGAGTTGAATCAGATTTTCGAATTTATTCTAATGGTTATTTAATGTTTCAAGATAGGGTCTGTGTACCCAAAGATAATGAGCTTATTCAAAAAATTTTGCAAGAGGCACATGATAGTTATCTGTCAATTCACCTGGGAAGCACCAAGATGTACAATGATTTAAAGACCATGTACTGGTGGAATGGTATGAAGACAGATATCTCTGAATTCGTATCGAAATGTCTGATATGCAAGCAAGTCAAGGTGGAACACCAGGTACCTTCAGGTTTATTACAGCCTATGATGGCTCTCGAATGGAAATGGGACAGGATCACCATGGACTTCGTGACTGGACTACCGTTAACCCCAAAAAAGAAAGATGCTATATGGGTTATGGTTGATAAGTTGACAAAATCAGCTAATTTTATCCCGGTAAGGATAGATTATTCACTTGATAAGTTGGCCGACTTGAATATATCTGAGATTGTGAGATTACACGGGATACCACTATTGATAATTTCAAACAGAGACCCGAGATTCACTTCAAGATTTTGGAAGAAGTTACAAGAAGCCTTAGGTACTAGGTTGAGTTTTAGTATTGCTTTTCACCCATAGACTGATGGTCAGTCTGAGCGGATGATTCAGATTCTTGAGGATATGTTGCAATGTTGCATCCTCAAATTTAAAGCCAGCTGGGAAAAATATCTGCCATTGGTAGAGTTTGCCTACAACAATAGTTTTCAAATGAGTTTGAAGATGGCGTCTTATGAGGCCTTGTATAGCAGAAAGTGCCGAACTCTATTGTATTGGACAGAACTCAGGGAAAGTCAAATTCACGGAGTTGATCTGATCAAGGAAACTGAAGAAAAGGTTAAAGTAATACGTGATTGCCTAAAGCGGCATCGGATAGAAAAAAGTCATGTGCTGATTTGAAAAGAAAAGAGATCGAATTTCGAGTTGGAGATAAAGTATTCTTGGAAGTGTCTCCATGGAAAAAAAGTATTGAGATTTGGCTGGAAAGGTAAACTGAGTCCGCGATTTATCAGGCCATACGAGATCATTAAAAGAGTTGGACCATTAGCCTATCGCTTGGCATTGCCACCAGAACTGGAAAAGATTCATGACGTGTTCTATGTATCTATGTTAAGACGATATCGATCAGACCCCTCTCACGTGATTTCATCGATGGAGATTGAAATTAGACCGGACATGACCTATGGTGAAGAACCAGTCAAAATTTTGGCTTGAGAAGTCAAACAATTAAGGAACAAGAATATAGCCTTGGTAAAAGTTCTATGGCACAGACACGGACTGGAAGAAGCCACATGGGAACCTGAAGAAGCCATGAAAAATCAATATTCAAACCTGTTTACCGGTAAGACTTTCGACGACGAAAGTCCCTAAGGGGGAGAAATGTAACATCCCAAAATAGGGCTTAGTCAGAACAGTGGTTTCATGACCACAAATCTGACGTTGAAATAGTTGTTTTATGATTATTATGAGGTCTAGAATATGAAGATATGCATGTGTTAAAGTTTCATGAAGAAATTCTATGAGTAAAGTGTCCAATTGGAAAATTAGGACCAAATTGAATAAATTGCAAAACTTGGATTCTAGAAGCAATTTGTATGAAATTGCTTTGGATTTTTAATTAAAAGGTCTTAAAGAGTAATTTTCCCAATTTCTAAGTTTTTGGACAAAAATGGGCATGTATGGATAAAATTTGAAAGAAAGGGCTTAAGGGCATTTTGGTCATTTGGCTAATTAATGAAATAAAATGGGAAAATAAGCCAAAAATCAGCTCATCTTCTCCACCTTGCTGCCGAAATTTGAGAGCCACCATAGCTAGGGTTTCTTGACTTTTCAAGCTCAATAGTAAGTGCTCCCTAGCCCCGTTTTTAATGTTCTTCGTATTTTTAAAATCCCGGTAGCTTACTCTCTCCATTTCTACCCATATTTTAAGCTAGGGTTCATGTATGCAAAGTGACCCATGTGTAACATGTTTATTCTTTGATGATTTATGGAGGTATATGAAAGTTGAATGTGTGTAAAACATATTTTCCTAAGTGATTTTCATGAAAAACCCCTAAAAAGGACCTTTTTGCAAAAGGTAAAACATATGTGGTAGAAATGTGAAATAGAGAAAAATATGGGCTAGTATGAGTTCATAGTACATTCGGCTAGGCTTGGGTAACCAAGAAATTTCATGTATTTCACTATACGAGCCTAGGGACTAAATCGTGAATAATGTGAAAGGTTAGGGGCAAAATGGTCATTTTGTTCGGGGGTGAAATTTTGACTCGAAAAGAATAATTTGAGGTATTAATAATTCATTTTTATTGTTATAGAACCCGATGAACAAATTCTGGAGGTCGATCGAGGAAAATGAAAGGTTTCGGAATAACCGAAATACGAAACCGAAACGAGTACCAGGTAAGTTCGAATAACTTAAAGTAAACTCATAATATACCTAAATGCATGTTTTATGAATATATAATAATTGTATTTAATGATGGCATGAGAATCCGTGAAATGTGTTAATAATAATGACATGATAATAAATGTCCCGGTTGAAATAAAAAAGAAAATTCGATGGATAAACCATGGCTTACCTGACTTGAGATCCTGCATGTGTTGTAGAAAAGGATTTTGCCCGGACTGGTAATCCGTTGATCACAAATATAGAAAGAATCTAGCCCGGACGGGTGTTCCTTGAGTGATCGAGCCTCTCGAAGAATATGTGTGCATTAAGGATTTAGCCCAGACGGGTAATCCGACTAGGGTCTGAATTTAGCCTGGACTAATAATTCAGAGTCGAGCTCATTAAAGGTGTTTGTCACTACAAGGGATATAGCCTGGACTGGTAATCCCAACATCACCCTATAAATTTATATTACAGGGGATTTAGCCTAGACTGGTAATCCCGCCGTAAGATGTGAGGTTCGTGGGAGTGTGTACTTGAGATGATCGCTCTTATGACTTGACGGTAAATAGATAATCCATCAAGATTTCCAAGAAACTCAACAGGATTAACATGAGATATAAGAATGAAAATGTTGGATGATGAGCTCATCTAAGACAAATTACATTATGCATTGTTATGAGACTAACTTGTTAAATGAGTGCATGTGATAGGGAAACCATTTCATGCTTGTTGGTTTTATTGCCTACTAAGCATGTAAATGCTTACCCCTCTCTTTTCCTTGTCTTACAGAGCTCGAGGACTCGTAGAGATTGGAAGACGGTTGGAGAATCAACACACTATCATCTTGTCCAGCTTTGGTATATAGATGCTTTTATTTTGTTCAATGGCATGTATAGAGTTTTTGTTTATTTTGTTATATGTGTCATTTGGTTCGCAATGTAAAAGCGTAAATATTAAACTTATGCTTTTCGTATGTGGCCATAAGACATGGCTCATTTTGTTGTAGGTTATGACCTACCAACCATGCATGTTTATGTTAAAAATGTTCTTATGATGATTGAATGTGGTACATCATAAATGGACATATGGAAAGTGGCCAAAACATTTTGAGCTAGTTAGGCCATAAGTGGCAATAAGTTATAATAATGAGCCAAATCTAAATGTGTTCTAATGGGATAGAAATCCTCAATACAAAAAGAGGATAATTGAGCGTGTACATAACCGATGAGATGAGGTTAACATGCAATGGGTCATTGATGATGGTCTTTAAGTATATTTAGGTCATGTTAAATACAATTGGGGTTCATGTATAAGTGTGTGTGGATGTTAGGGGATGACCAAAGGCTTGGAAAATAGCCCTATAAGGCCCACATGGGTAGACACACGAGCATGTGTCTAGGTTGTGTGTGACACACGGATAGCCCCATGGGCGTGTGGTTCATCCGTGTATCCTCTGCACCTAAAATTTTGAAGTCAGAATGCATGGTAGTAAGCACACGGGTAGAGACACGGCTGTGTGGAGGGCACGGCCTAGCACATGGGCATGTGTCTTGGTTGTGTGTCTATAAATGCATTCTGTTGTCACAAACAGAATGCACGAGTTTTTGGACACGGGGGACCACACGAGCGTGTCTAGGCCCTGTGAGGGACACGGGCATGTGCTTGGCAGTGTGAAAACCTCTGTAGGTTCGAAATGAGAAATAAATTCAATTAATTCCACACAGGTTAGGGATATGGGCGTGTCCCAAAGCATACGGGTGTGTGCCTTGTCTCCACACGGGCGTGTAAGGCATTAACCTAAAAATTTTCTTGAAATTTTCTTAAGTCCTCGGTTTAGTCTCGGATCATTTTCAATGTATGTATTGATCCTCGTAGGCCCATAATAGGGGCATTGAGTTGTCGCTTGATTGGTTTTAAATTGGAACAAAATTTCATAACCCGTATTTTTCGAAAATGTCTGAGTTTGTGTCTGGTAACGCCTTGTACCCTATTTCGGTATCGGATACGGGTAAGGGGTGTTACAACTACGAATGCATACGACGACAAATCTACTATATTTGGCACTTGGTGTGTGTTTTGAGATAGCTTCAGCTATATAGAGCACTCAGTGTGCGTACTGGAATAGCTTCGGCATTATGTGGCACTAAGTGTGCAATACCAAGATAGTTTTGGTTTAATATGATGGCACTAAGTGTGCGATATAGTTATAGCTATGGCTAAACAATTATGCACTAAGTGTGTGAGTTCTTAAAGCATTGAAAAATTTCCAAACGATTTAACGTATGGGACAAAAAGGTGAGAATGAAATAAATAAATACGGAAAAGTACAGGTATGTACGATACTTATGTGGTAGTTGATACTATGTGTATGAAGCTTGATGAATTTGTATAACATGTTAAATGGTGGTGAAATAGATTTGAATGAGGATATAAGAACAAGTAAGTGTTCATTAATTGATGTTTCGTATTAAATGAATTGTTGTGTATTTTGGTACGAACATACTAAGCTTTGAAGCTTACTGTGTGTTATTTGTCTGTGTTTTATAGATTATCGAAGCTAGCTCGAACTCGAGGATCGTCGGGAATATGCCATCACACTATTGATCATCTCGTTGGTACTTTTGAAGCTTTGTATATATGGTATATGGCATGTATAGGCTAGTGCCATTTGGGTATGTTTCGAATTTGGATAATAGCCATGAGATTTGGCTTGTAAATAATAGTGTGTATAGCCATTTAAGTTGGCTTGATTTATGTGTTTGATAAGTGATGTATATAATGCCTTATGTGTGGCTTGCTTGGTAAGGTTATATTGTTGCTGTTTTGGATGGTTGTAAATGTGGTATTATTGTTTGGAGGTTGGCATATTGTGTTTCGGTTTTTGAGTTGATATTATGGTGTTTTGTGACACTAGTTGTTTAATAATACAATGGGAGAAATGCATAAGAAAGATAGGTGAGTTGGTTCGAATTGACATATTATCTTGATATGATTTTGGTCATGATTTTGAGTAATGTAATGGTTGTGTTTAAGATGACATGTTTTGTGAATAAAATGGTATGTTTTGGTTGCTTAAAGAAGTATTGAATTGGTGCTATGTTGGTTGCTAAGTGTGATTGTGGTTAGGGTGGCAAATTGGCTTTGCAAATGGCCTAATTTTTGTCCACACGGGCAGAGACACGGGCGTGTGTCTCAGCTATGTGCGACACATGGTCATGTTACACGGCCGTGTGTCCCTTGGGGTAGTCCTATAATTTAAAGTCAGTCTCGAGCACGACCTTAGCACACGGGCGTGTGGTTAGCCGTGTAACCCAAGTCAGTTTCGACCACGGCCAAGGCACATGGGCATATCTTGTAGCCGTGTGAATAAGTCAGTATGTATGCCCTGTTTACATACGGTCTATGACACGGGCGTGTCTGGTGGCCGTGTGAGGTATACGGCCTGTTCACACGGGCATGTGACCCTTAAAAACAAGAAAATTTTCTAAGTTTCTAAAAGTTTGTAATTGTTATCGGTTTAGTCTTGAACCTTGTTTCAGCATGTTTTGAGGTCTCATAGACCTATGTAAGGGACATTGTGAATGATTTATATGAACTTTTTTTATGATTGCTTAAAGGTATGAAAATGATGTGTATTGATCGGTAATGCCTCGTAACCCTATTCCGGCGACAGATACGGGTTAGGGGTGTTACAATACAACAATTACGGAGGTACATTTAAAGTTAATGGTCAACGTCTCAAACACTACTGGGATGGTGAAGTTGAGCGAGTTGAATCCTCGTTCAAATTAACAGACCCTTAATTTTTCATGAACTTTTTTTGTAAATAAATAAATAATTAGAACTTATTTTCTTAACTTAGTACATGTAATTAATTTTGTCTAAGAAGATTGGAACTTAAGCGAGACCACTGTCAACCTTTCCTCGAAATTAATTTAATGTAATTTGTTAAGAAGAAATTTTCTAACTAAGATTTAAAATTTTTAAGTTTCATTTGTTTTGTTTAAATTTTAAATTTTTATGTTAATAAAGGGGGTCAAATTTGGCCCAAGTACGAATCAGTTTTTTTTAGTAAGATGCAGTCTGAGTTTGAGGCCAAGACAGCAAAAAAGAGGGAAAAATCTATGCCTTGCCATCACACCCATTGCTTGCCGCCTAAGTAACCCTAATGTAGCTAAATTCTTGGTACATGTTTCCCTAATTTTTCCTATTTAAACCCCTCTCCATTCTACTAATTTTCATAACCCTCAAAGCAATTTACTTACACCCTAAAAATCCCTAAATCTTCCTTTTGTGCTGTCAACCTGAAATCCTGAAAGAAACCTTATTTCTCTTCCCTTTTTACCGAAATTTCCTATTGCCACAGCAAAGAGATTATCAAAGCATTGTCGTTGCAAGTTTTCTACCATAGCAAGTTCTACCCATCTTGTCGATTTCTCTTTTCCCCCTTTGAATAGAAATTTTGCCAAAATTTTTAAGGAAAGATATCATGTCTTGCAAAAGAATCAGATCTTCAATGACTACTCCTGAAAACTCGATTTTGATCGATGAAGAAGTGAAAGAGAGATTTGATTCAATCTTCAAGCATCAACCTATGATGCCGGAAAAAGGCTTTGACTTGAAGAGTAATGATTTGATGGTTGTTCCTATACCGATTAGAAAGAAAATCAGTGCTCTCAAGTGGGAACGATTTTGTAACGCCCCAATTTTTGGGCCTAAGAGTAATGGGCCTTGTGTCTAGGTTCGGGTAGAAGACGGCCCGAACAATTTGGATGTTTTAATTATTATTATTATTATTATTTAGTATGTAATTAAATAAATTACGAAGGGTTATGGTGTGGGAAAAAGGCCCAAGAGTAAATTTAATTCGAGGCAATTCCTGAATTTTTAATTTTGGAGAAAGAGGGTTCTGGCGATATGGGCTTTTAAAATTGAGGTGGTAAATTATGATACAAATAAGGCCTTGGTAAAGTGGCAAGGTGGCGCCACTAAGTTCCTAAAAAAATGGCGCCTAGGAAGGAATTAAAGGTCCAGGGTTCAAGTTGCAAGGTAGGCATACTCTTACTTTTTAATTTTAGGCATGTGTCGGGCATGTGATCACTTAAGTAAATTTTGGAAAGGGCCTTAAGGAGGTTGGGCCGATTGTTTTAGTTGATATTAGGGTTAGGTTCTTTTCTTTTTCTGTCTTGGAGAATTAGGGTTAGCCACCTGAAAGCTTTCACTGTCATTCATCCCTTCTGAGTTCTCATAAAAGCCGAAAACACAAATTCCTTCTCCTTGGTGCCGAGTCCTTCTTCCTCTCTTTTTCCTCCATTTTCTTTCTTCCTTTTTGCTTTTTCTTCTAGCCAAAATGTTCTGATCACCTTACTCACCTCCTCTATCGATCCCATCCTCCACAAAACCTTCATAGCCGATCGCCATAAAAGCCAAAATCCCGAAAACTCACTTCTTGTGCCGATTTCTCCAAGCTAAAATCCTTCAGTTATTTTTGTTCCTTTTGATTAAATTTCATCTTCTCTAAACCTTAGTATCTGTCGGCAACATTACTTCAAAGTTATAGACACAAATCGTCATCTTCTTCATCACTTAAAAAGCTGAAGTACCATAGATTTAGGGACTTATAGCCGAAACTTCAGATCTCCTGGATTCAAGTTCTACTATCATTTAGAGGATAGATTGCATCAGATCTGCGTAGAAATCAGAGAGGAATAAGTGGTAAGTGCTCATCACCTCAGATCTAGTCTTATTTTACAATTTAGAAAAAGCTGAAGTCCCTAAAATCTAGGGAGGCTGTCGATTTGGGCATAGGGTTTAAGGGCCTTTAACCGACGATTTCTTTTGGTGTTTAGTGTCTTCTAGAGGTTGGATCAAAGGCTTGGATCTTTGGAACAACTAGACTTAGGTCTAGTCATCAGTTTTCGGCAAAAAGGTAAGATTCTAAAGGCTTTAAGGGCATGGTTCGAATATGGTAGGTGAATATTTGGATTGGTTATTGTGGTTTGCAATCTAAGAATTGTGGTAATCAATTGTAAGACATCGTAAGGGATCTCAGTGGCAGTCGTCACAAAACAGGTGTGTAACAACCCTCGTAATAGCTTAGGCTAATATTCGCAGAAAAGCCGAAATACTAAAATTTCGGCATTTCGGGAACTTGAGATTTTGCATGTGGTTTTAGATGCGATAAAAATGATATGATTGGTGTTTGGATCGATGGAACAGGTAAGAGCGCAATTCTGTGCACGACGGTAAGTTGGGCCTCAATGGGTTGAAATTGGGCCCAATGGGCTTTCAGGCCCATTTGGGTAAAATTGATAGAAAATGGGACTTGGATAAATTGCATGTTAACACGGTTAGATCTGTTGTAAAAATTGGGTTAAGTGGGCTAAATCGGCATTCGTAGGACCTATTAGGGGTTTTGGGCCAAAAGCCCTAATTTGATAAAGTGCGTTAAAATCACCGTTTAAACACTTGAGAATATTGATAATTGTTAATAAACGTGGAAAACCCATAATATTTGGTAAATTTATGAAATTACCCCTAAAATATGGAAAATGACTGTTGTGCCCTAGGTAAAAATGACCATTATACCCCTAGGGTTTAATTATGAATATGATGCATGAGATTTTGATATACATGATATGACATGATATGAC
Organism: Gossypium longicalyx; assembly: GCA_025698465.1. Taxonomy (NCBI): domain Eukaryota; kingdom Viridiplantae; phylum Streptophyta; class Magnoliopsida; order Malvales; family Malvaceae; genus Gossypium; species Gossypium longicalyx. The sequence goes on along the minus strand of CM047004.1, from coordinate 66,045,980 downwards.
ATGATATGTTATGAGATGCACATGATATACTCATTATATGCATGGGTTGGGTTTGATCTAAATGGAGGAAGTGCAAAAAAGGCTTTTCCCCAGTTTACCGAAAAGGGCTTTGCCCCAGTTTATCAAAAAGGGCTTTGCCCCAGTTATTAAAAGAGGCTAGGCCTCCAGTTATATGATAAAGCAAACTGTGCCGCCAAAGGAAAAAGTTTGGTTGGGTGGGTTGAGTTATTCCCCACATGGAGAGCTTGATTGGTATGGGTGGAGAGTAGCGGATGGTGGGTTGAGTAGTCTCCCCAAATGGGCTTGCATACATCCATTAATATTACATGTGGCATTGAAATGGGCCTATGGGCCATACCGTTTGCAGTGAAGGCTTCGGCCTAGTAACATGATTAATGAGAAGGCTTCGGCCCCGTAACCGTTAAACGAAAGGCTTCGGCCCAGTATGCTGGTATTAGTTTGGGCTCTGAAAGGGGCTTGTTGCACACTGAGTTTCCAAACTCACCCCCATTTCCTTATCTTTGCAGGTGAGACTTGATGTGGAGACTTGGAGCCGGAGGGGATTCAGAGTGGCCATGTGGACTGTTTAAAATAAGTGTTTATGCCTTCGCTTTTGTTCTAGATTACTTCCCTTATATTTTCGGGTTTTAAGTTGTAATAAGGCCGCTTTAATTATTTTTAATTGCTTTAGTATGATTATTAGCTTAGGCATGATATGGATTTAAAGGTTTCGGATTGAATAGCTCTAGGGCGCGTTTTTAAAAGAAATTATATGATTTCAAAATATCGTGAAACAATACAAAGCTTCCGCAACGAAAACGTTTTAAAAAAAATTAACAAGTGCTTTCAATGGCTTAAAACGAAATGGTTTTTCCTGAACAATCATTCAGTTAAAGTGTGGCAATGGTTGTGTGCATGTCTAGGAGTGGATCCATGGAGAGCTTGGTACTTAAGTAGTCTAATTGACTCACCTCCTCTTTTTCGGCATCCTACCTAGTGCACAGCTTCCATTCACTTTAATCTATAACAAAAATACTCTTTAAACACTAAGAAAGATGTTAGTTAAAACATGACTTTTACAGTAACGCTTCAATGTGACACGCCGAATTCAGGCCTAACTTCTAGGCCGAGTTTGGGGTGCTACAGATTTTGTGATGCTCGTTCACTTCTCGATGATGAACTAGTTTGAGAATTCTATGCTAGTTTGACTATGTAAGATACTACTGAAGTCATCATTTGAAAGAAAAAGGTACCTCTTACTTCTAAGTCCATTAATGATTTGTTTAACTTACCTGATGTTGAAGAAGATGAGTACTACCCTTGATGAACAATATCAATTGAGATTTTTTTCAACAAGTGCTTGATGTTGTGACAAATTTGGGATCCCAATGGATTGTAAGAAAGTATGGGAGCTATTCTTGCCGAAGGGAATACTTAAAACCAGTAGCAAAGGTATGGTTTTATTTCATTCGCTACAGTTTTATGCCTATCTCACATAGTTCCACCATCTCGATGGAATGGATGCTTTTGTTATATGCAATCTTGATCAAAAAGTCCATTAATGTGGGGAAAATTATCCTCAAGGAGATTCATGATTGTGCTAAAAATAAGCTAGGAAATGGTTATTTCCCATCATTAATCACTTCACTTTGCTTAAGGGCTCGTGTTAAAACATAAACAAATCTGAAGGGGCGATATGTTTGAGGATGCATTACAAATTATGATCTTGAAAGATTAGTAGAAAGGGTGCATGAGCTAAATCAAAGTGAGCAAAAAGAGCCAAATGAGCCAGATACCGAGGAGTCAACAGACGGAACTGAGACTGAAGCTAATTCAGTTACAAACACTGAAGAGGAAGAATCTGATAAGGAACTGAACAGTCCTGAACCAAGGGTTGAGCCAGAAGAAGAACTAGTCAAGCTAAGTGTTGAACTTGAACCCGCAACTCCTATGCCAACTTCTGCAAGTGCTTCAAGGAAATTGGAGTTGTCAATTTTGATGGATATGTGCAAATTCATGCACAATCAATAACAAACTTACTGGAAATATGCAAAAATTAAAGATGACTCAATTCAAAATACTTTTAAGAATATCTCTAATACTTTTGTTCCTGAGTTCTCAGATGTATCTTTGAGACATGGACGGAAGATATTGACAATGCAAGCGGAGATGGAGCTGAAAAAGACAAGGGGAATGAGTCAAGAAAATAAAAGGGGGATTCTTGTCTTATTATTTATTTATTTTTAGGTCCTTATGAATTTATTTCTTCCGTAATTAGGATTTAATTTTTGCAGAATAAAACATAGCAAGCATGAATAAACTTAACACTTCTTTAGAAAGAAAAAGACTAAGTGATGTGGTAATGGGAATGAACATGTCTAGGATTAGGTTATTAGGGAAGACTTGGTATTTAAGCAGTCTTAATGACTCACCTCTCTTTCTTTATAACCTTACCTGGTGTTCAGTTTTCATTCATTACTTTGTACTTGCGATGAGAACATTGCTTCTTTTTAAAGGGGGTAAGGCAAATAAATTACTCAAATTTTTTAAAATTTTCAAGTATGTTTCAATCATTTCTTTTATAAGTATGTTTTAATAAATGAATGTTTAGAGATTTTTTTTGTTAATGAGATAGTTTGTATGCAAGTATGAATGATGATTTTATCTGAGTGAAAGTATGTTATCTTGAATAATGGAATGCTTGTATGATCTTAGCCTTAGTAATGTTTGCCATGAAAACTTAGTTTCTTTTGAGATTAGACATGCATGAAGGTTTATATCTTTAGAATTGACTTAGTAACTTTCTTAAGACGAAATCCTGGGAGACATAAAAATCTAAAATGATATAGGCACTATTTTTTTGGATCATTTGAGCCTTTTCAAGCCAACACTATGATATTAGACCCTTGAAACTGTAATTTTGAGCTTAAAGGCCTGTTTTTTGAAATGAACCTACATTATAAGCCAATTACCATCTTTTTTAGAATTATCCTAATTTTGTGCACCTATCTTAACTAAAGTTGTCTTGGTAATCAACATTTGAGAAAATTTTGAAAAAAGATGTATGCGTTCATGCTTTAAAAAAACAAAAAAAAAAGCAAAGAAAAGTTTGCTTAGTCTCCAAAAAGGAAAAATGTATGAGCTTGGGTTCAAAATAAGTTTGGGGTGTTCCAAAGTTTCACTTAAAGAAAAAGGTTGTATTTCGAGAAAACCAAGGCAAAGTTAAAGGTTAAGATTTTTAAAACCGAAATGTCCCATCTCTTAAAATCCCTACCTTTAACCGAGCCCCATTACGAACTTATAAAAGACCTATTGATTTGATGATTATGTCACCTACATTAGTGGAGAGGAAGTTCTAAGTTCAACATATGAAGAATGTTTGCTTGATTGATAGGAAATTATGTTGAATGAAGAATGTTATCTATGGCTGTGACATGCATGCAAACTATGATTCATGTTGGCATATTTTGAAGCTTAGTATAATCTTAAGGAATGTTTGCATATGAATTACTTGTTAATAAAGAAGATTGATGAGCATGAAGTTATTAATTCATGATTATGGGACAAAGATTGATGTTGCTTACACAATTAGCAATTTTGCCTTAGCAAAACCTTTTGCTGTGCATGAACATTACTCGGGACGAGTAATGATTTAAGTTTGGGGGGGTGTAAATGGAAAAATATATAGGATTTTTCCTATGTAATTTATCATCTTTTTACTTAAATTTGTTATTAAAACTAAGTAATTGTTTAATAAATTAATGAAATATATGAAAATATAAAATTAGGACATATAAATTATTAAAATGTGATTTTATGCTTTATTATATAGTTTTCATGCAATAAATGACTTATTTTATATTAATTTGAACATATTATATTTTTAAGACATAAAATGGGTCATGCATGATTAAATTAAATAATAAAATATAAAATTATATTTAATAATTCATTTTAAAATATTTCATTAATAATTTGGGTTTTAATTAATTAATTAAATTGGATAAATTTTATTCTTTGCTCCTCTAACTTGTTGATTATTCTGGACAGGTTTGATAGCTTTGCTAGATGACAAAACTGTCCAAATTCGAGACCAAGTCAACCCAATATTCGGCTACACATGGCTGTCCATTTAAACCATTCTTTGGTTTAATTACACAAGGTCCTTGTAGTGTGGAAGAAATTAGAGATTTGCCCTAAGATTTACGATTGACCGAGTCCCAGTCCTGAGTTGTGTGGCATCCAGAATTGCTTAAAAATCAAGAAAAAATTCAAGTCAAAAGCCACTAAGAATGGCCGGCCACCATTTGAGGAGATTTGAAGAGGTTAACATCCACTATTTTTAGTAAACTATCCCTCTCTCCTCACCTATAAATAAGACCCTCTCATTCCCTCATTCATCATCCCTCAATCATTCCTCATTCATTCTCATCATTCATCATTCTCTGTTCTCTCCAAATTCTCTTAGCCTTTTCCATTCCCACGCCTAGCATCATCTCTTCATAGAGATTTTAGCAATTAAGCCTCTTAAAAAGCCCTTGGTCGGCCACTTTGGAGAGCCATCAGCAAAGAAGCAAAGCAAAGGAACGAATGAGCCTCGTCAGTCAGAGTCTTGGGTGACAGCCACTCTGAATTGGGTTTAATCTTTATTTTCTTTAATTTAATCTAAAGATGTTTGCTATGTGTTCTTTGTTCTTGTTTATGACAATGTTAGCTTAATTTTATTTAAGCTAGGATGATTGCTTTGATTAAATAATATTTATTTGATTCATGCTTATAATGTTTGTGCCTCAATCGATCATGTTTTCAATTAAAATCAAGTCTTTATTTCATTCATATGAGATTGAAATGCACCTAAATTAGCTGAGCGATCCTGACTAGACGACGTCTAGTGGACACATAATTGAAATGTGCATGCTCAATTTAGATCCTGACCCAATTAAATTGTAGGTTGCATAACAACTCTGACCAAGCTCTGTTATCTGCATAGTTTTTAGATTTGTGTGATTAAACTGTTTCAAACTTGACACGTCCTTGTTACCTCACACGAAAGCTAAGAAACCCTTAGTAAATAAGGATCAGTAAAATGCGTATTTACTAAGTAAAGGATTTCGAAAGGACCTAATGTGGTTTCCAAACTCATGAAAGATCGAGTTGCCTTGGAATATTTTTTCGAATATTATTAAGCATGCTAATAATAAAATGAGTTTAACTAAAGTAATTGTCCTAGTTTATTTATGTTATAATTGTTGCAAATTGTGTTTAATTATGCTAAAATCCATTTCATTCATATAGTTTGCATACTTAGGATAATTTGCAATAGGGATCATTGCATTTAGTTTAATATATTTTAATCATCACTTCTCAACTATATTGTGTTTTTATTTACCACATTGTTAATATAATTTTACAAATTAAGTGACTTAGCACAAATACAGTCCCTGTGGAGACGATAACTCGATACTTACTTATTACTTGATAACGACTGTGTATACTTGCACAAACCTACACGTTACAGTCGTATTTATAGTTAGTTCAGTAATCATCACTGTTACATAGAAGCCAAGGAGGAGTGTTACAAGTTGGCCAACCATGCAGCAGCTAAAACTATGATGCATGCTGATTTTGTTTGAAGCATGTTGGCTCAGCTTTAGTTTCATTCTAGTTTCATTTGATTTGATCTTAACCAATATAGTTGGTGAGAGTAGTTGTGTATTTGGTAATGTTTAGTGACTTAAATTGTAATGTTTTCCTGTTGAATGAATAAGCAAATCATTTTCATGCTTCTTGCTGCTCGGTTTTTATATTTTCTTTGTTTTTAGTTCTTTGAAAAACACCAACACTATTTTAAGTAGTAGTAAAGTAATACTAATATTTGCTACACCCTCAAACTTCAACAACCATCCTTAATTCTACTCAAGGCAACTGCTCACTTTGGTTTTATCTTCTTACACAAATGTGTGTTTGCTTTTGTTGATAATCTATAGCCAAATTTTCTGTCGTTAATGTTTTGTTTTTGTTTCATATTTTCTTGGGTTATGTTATGCTCTCACCGCAAAACATTATTTTTTGTTTTGCATTTAATTTTCTCCTTCGGTTTTTTTCAGCGACGTTTCTTCTATATCTTTCTTGCTCCATTTGCTAATTGTCTAGCTTGGTTTTTATCTTCCTATGTTATCGCATGTTTGGTTTTGTAAACAATTTTTGTTGTTTGCTTTCTTTGACCTTTTTTTTTTTGGGTTTTGCACACTTTTCTTTTGCTTTACTTGGTTGCATATTGAATCAATTTTAAATTTTTTTATTCTAAATGCTAACTTCTTTTTCTTTGTCTTGATTTGAATGGAACGATAATTAAAATTCTTAATAAATACCCATTTGATACAAATTCAAATGGTGTGATCCCACCCCCTATCTTCAATATTATATAAAAAAATGTCAGCTTCTTTTTTTATAAGTAGAAATAAAGTTTCAACTAATTTTATTCTATTTTTACAAATCATTAATTAATTAATTTTTACATCTAATTATATTTTATTTTATTTATAACTAAAAATCAAAAACACTAAACAAATAGAAAAAAAAAATAGAAATTGCATTATATTGAATGTCATGTTAAGCCATATTCTTGGATTATTGAAAAATCTTATTTTTAATGACTTATTTTTTTAATATAAAAATGGAAGATAAGAGTTAATCATTTACATAGGTAAATATAGATAAATTTGAGTAAAATTTTATGTTTATATTTCGAGTAGAATTAAATTTGAACAAATATAAAATATATAAATATCATACATAGATTCGACCCGAACTTGACTCGACTCTACCCATAATTACTTTTACAGCAAATAGAACAACAATAAGTTAACTTGCACAACACAACTAATAAGGCAGTTCAAACTTAACTTACCCATGATAATCACAGTACAAAGAAAATTTATTTAAGCATAACCGCAAGCGCTCTTAAGTTGCAGCCTCACATTGCATATCAAAGTAAATTTTCCCAACCTACTTTCCAATGCATAAGAAAACTTATAGTTGAAGTTTTGTTATATATATAAATATTTGTAGAGATTACCTGATGTAAAATTAAAGTGATTTTATTTTAAATAAAATAAGTTATGTTGCTTGTTGAAGTGCTAGTCAAAGTAATCATCACTTTTGTTAGTACTTTGCTAGTTAATTAAAAAAATACTTACCTCGACAATAATACTTCTATCAATGATGAATAAATCTTCACATTTAGAGCACAAATCTAACTTCACAAAATAATATTTAATCCCTTTTATTTACTTATCATTTTTTTTATAAAAAAAATACTATGGAGTTATTTTTATTATCAAATTTATGTAAAATATTAAAAATATTAATTTTCATTTGATTTAAGTTTTTCAATTGTTTACCGATCAAGATTTTGGTTAGTAAATTACTAATTGTACTGTTTTTAGAAAAAAAGTATACACTAAGCAAATTATAAAATATAAAAAAATTTAAAAATTCAAGATGATAAAAATTGAAGGCAAAGTCTAAAAGCGTTTGTTCTTGTCTATGGTACTGAAATTTTTATTGGTAGTCTTCTGTCAAAGATGAAGAAGGCATAATGAGTATTATAAAGGGTTTGAAGGGATTGAGATTTTCAGAGAAAATGGAGAATTATGAAAGGAAACGATTGGATTAATTTGTAGGAATGTTGATAAATGGTGATGTTTTTAGTGTTTGGCTTTTAGTATTTGTTTGTTGGAGAAGGCAAAGGTCAAACATGGGGGGTGGGCGAATAAGGACACTGGGAAAACGCTGTTCAGGCGTTGGTTGTGGATTAATAATATGTTCCACAACTTTGTCGAAACTCACCACCATTCTTTACGCGCTAAATAATGAAGCCAGTGGAAGAAGTCATGAAAGTCGAAGGCAATTGTAAATTACGTAAACTATATTAAAAGTATAATAATAAAACAAACAAAAATTACATGTTTTGTTTCTTTTGAATTGCTTGGTGTTTAAGTAATAGTTGCAGGAGCTGTAGTTTTTTTTTATGTTTTCTGCGACTTTTATTTCTTTTTACTAAAAAAATAAAAACTAATTCGGAGAAACTTGGCTTCCATTGGGGGCATATAGGTAGGCTGAGGGAGCATTGTTAGTCATTTCAAACGGCATAAACATTACTTTATATACATTTAAATCAAGTGAGTGCATTGAGTTGAGTTGAGATGATGGGGCCAGTATGGCTAAGGCTAATCTTGATAACTGTGTTGGTTTTAGAAGGTGCGGTGTGGAGTGATGGGTGTGTTGTGCTCTTGCAACTCCAATATGTGTTAGCAGATATAGAGTATTCACGCAAGGGTTCAGATTGCTGTCAGTGGGAATGGGGAAATCCAAATACCAATTGAAAATTATATGCCAAATTGACTTAATTGATTAATTAATGAAATGATGTGAAGCTGAAATGTCAAAGGGGAAACTTCTCAAACCCTACCCTAAGGAACTAACATTGAATTAAGTGCGTAGGAGTTTGGAATGGATTGAGCCGTTTGGATGAATTTTCCGTAAACTTCATAAAAATGAGATCAGATAGCTACCGTTGCTTCACACGTTTATCGTTCGGGTTCTCATCTGAGATTTTTTTAAATTTATTTTATTTTTGAAAATGGATTAAAGAAAATCGTGGGAAGAGAGGGTAGAATTATTGTGTTTGAATTTCATGTTTGGTTTTTTTTTTTTTTTTTTTTTTTTATATGGTAGTTGTGTTTAAAATGTAATATATTTATATAAATTTTGTCATATAATTTTTTAGATATTTACGTCATATTTGTGTTTATATTGCTAATTATATCTTAATTTTGATGGATGGTTGGGAAATATTATATGATATAATTTTATTTTTAACGTTTTCTTTAATAAGATTTTACAGTTCTTGATTAAGTGCTCGATTTATTTGTAAGGGCGCTGATAAACAGCTTTCTTGTCCTATTATTGTTAATTATATTTCCTACCTTCCAATAAAAATTTTTTATATAGTTTTGGGCTTTAGGTTGGTGTTTATAGTCCTAACTCCTAAGTCAGTTGTAGACATTAAATTAGTTTAAGTAATAAAGAAAGACTGTACTTTTAGAAAGAAACGAAAAAAAAAAACAGGAAAAGTTGTGGGGAAACTAGAGCGTCTGCCTATATAATGGAGTTAAGGGATCACTCCCAAAAGCATAAGTGGTCTTAATTAATTAATTAGTGTATTGAGTTGAGATAATGGGGCCGATATGGTTTAGGGTAATCTTCATAACTTTGTTGGTTTCAAATGATGCAGTGTGGAGCGATGGGTGTTGGGATGAACATCGTCTTGCGCTCTTGCAACTCCAACCTCTATTAAGTCTTAAAGGATTCAACTGGACGGAAGAGAAGGGTTCAGATTGTTGTGAATGGGAATGGGTTGAATGCAACATCACCACTAGACGACTCACTCAACTCTCTCTAGGCAATGGTTTGTTGAAGTATCTTGAATTCTTTAATGCCTCTTTGTTTCTTCCCTTCGAAGAATTGAGGAGTCTTGATCTCAGTTATAATGATCTAGTTGGTGTTGTGGAGAATGAAGGTACATAACTCTTTGCATTTTTATCTTCCTCTGCTCTCCCAATTGAGTTTATAAAACTCTCTTTGTCTTGCAGGGTTTGGAAAGCTATCCAAGTTGAGACATCTAGAGAATCTTATCACCACATCCTAATTCCAAGCTGTCAGTACTCGATATATCCAATAATAAGATACAACATGAAATTCCAAGGAATTTTTGCTCACTTTTTCCACATTTACAGTACTTATTCATGTCTCAAAATGCCTTGACAGCTAATATTCCTCTTTGTTTGGGTGGTTTGAGGAGATTGCGAATGCTAGACTTATCCCATAATAATCTGTTTGGAGAAATTCCTGAAGAGTTGGGCATAAGTATCTCTTTATTTTATCTTAGACTTTCAAATAACAGCTTGAGTGGCAAAATATTTCCCAAATTTTATCATTTATTTAATTCGTTGGAAGCATTATATTTGGACGGAAACAAGCTTGAGGGAAAGATTCTTGATTTTTCACCCATCAGCTTTAAAAATCTTGAGGAGTTAGGTGTGAGTGATAATCATTTCTATGGCAAGCTTCCAAGATGGTTATGGAATAACACAGCATTGGTAATATTGGATTTCTCCAAAAACCATTTCGAGGGCCCCATTCCCATGGGATTATGCAACTTGGTCAATCTTGAATTCCTGGATCTTTCTCTAAATCATCTGTCTGGCACTATTCCATCTTGCTCTAATCTACAAATGATGCAGCATGTACATTTGGCCAAAAATAGACTTAGTGGAACACTGTCAGATGCCCTTTTTATAAACTCTTCATTGGTAACATTGGGTTTAAGTGAAAATAACTTAACGGGAAGAATTCCAGATTGGATTAGCTTTCTTCTAAAAGCAAATCAATTAGATGGTGAAATTCCTGTACATTTATGTAGACTGCAATCATTAAGCATCTTGAACCTTTCACAGAATAAAATTTCTGGTCATATACCTTCCTGTTTAAGTAATTTAACTCTCAAGCCAAGGAGTGAAATGTCTTACACCGGATCCACTGATTTTGGGCTTCTTTTATTTGATAAGATAATAGTGGACATGGGACTAACAATATATAATCTCTTAGGCGATTCAGAGACTGAAAAAAATTATCCTTTCATCTTCCAAGAAGAAGAGGTAGAGTTTTCAACAAAGGGTGAAAGATACACGTACAAGGGCAATATTCTTGAATTGTTGTCGACAATTGATCTCTCTTGCAACCAACTCACAGGGATAATCCCACCTGGATTGGGGAATTTGAGTGAAATCCGAGGGTTAAACTTGTCACATAACAACTTAACTGGACCTATCCCCTCAACTTTTTCAAAACTCAAGCAGATTGAGAGCTTGGACCTTTCCTACAACAATTTAAATGGAAGAATCCCCCCTCAACTGACTGAGGTGACCACTTTGAAGGTATTTAGTGTCGCACACAACAACTTGTCAGGGCCTCTCCCTGATAGGAAAAATCAAGTTGGGACCTTCAAAGTGAGAAGTTACAAGGGAAATCCACTTTTTTGTGGACCTCACTTGAACAAGAGTTGTGATGAAGGTGATTCACTAGGAACTCCAAGTGCTTTATCTAGTGAAGAAGAACACGGTTTTATAGACATGGGTGATTTTTTTTTATCAGCTTTGCAGTTTCCTATGCAATTATATTCTTGGAAACTATTATTGTACTCTACATAAACCCATATTGGAGACTAGCATGCTTTTATTGCGTCGAAGACTATAGCATCGCCTGTTATTCCTTCATTGTGGATAGTCTTCGTCGATTGCTCTACTTTAAAAGAAACTTCTAACCCCGTGCTTCTTCAATGGTTGTAGTTCTCGAGTTCAAGGTCAGGAGATAGGTCCTTTTTTATGTTCAAGATGGAAGTGTGTGTAATGTTATCTAAGCAATAACTTATATTTGAAATCTATGTTATGTAAAGTGATTGTATCTGATTTTAGTTATAAGATATAATGGTTGATGAATACAATTAAAATAAATTTAAATTTTGTATATAGCTAGGTGTTCTGAAATAAAAAAAAATTATTTTGCTTAGCGGCGTGCCAACCTCTAGGCTGGCTATCGCCTGCTTTTTTCGTCTCCCATCAACCCTTTCTTTCTTTCTTCTTCTTATGCGTTACACATGTATTCTCCCTTTTCAGCTTGCAGATCTATTTTGTGGGTATCTTTGTTGTTTGCACAAGTTGTGATGAACAGATGGTGGTGTCTGTTGTTCGCTAAAACTCCACTAGCCACTAATAGTTTTTCTTGGAAAGTGGGTGAATTTTCGTCAACTTCTTAATATGTTTATGCTTTGAGAGTATTTCAAAATAATAAATGATTTCACGTGTCGATTTGAACCCGTGTTGTCTTAAGTTTTATATGTTTTTGTTTGTTTTTCCATTATTTAATAAGTCTTCAATTTTAGAAATTTTTGTCTGCTATTGTAGCACGTTTTTAGTCTTATTTATGCATGTAATCTTAGTTTTACAAGTGATTGTAGGGATGATTTTGTTGTCATCCTCTCTAGTTTCATGAATGCTCAATTCTTTTGTCAATTTTTGCTCGCCGCTTTGGATCATCCAGGGTTGATTTTCTTATCATATTAAGTGCTTGCAATCACTCAAGATATGTCGTGCTTGAGTTGCAACAAAGCCAATTGTCAACATTCTTGGAAAAAAATAGGTTTTTTGGAAGCTTTGAGACATATTCTCAATTAGTAAAGGTGGAGATTTGAATCATAAAAAAATAGATTTTTTGCTACAAACATGTCATAATATTCTATTGATGTTGAGGCTAAAACCTTTGTTGTGTTGGTGAAGCTTTTCCTTCACCATCTATGATGAATGTTTGCTTCTTCTTCTTTTTTTTCTAAATTGTGTGTTGTGCGGAAGCGTGTAAAAGAGTAAAATTATTGTACTAAAAAATCACACTAAGTTCAATTCTCAGGAAAGAGAGGTGGATCACAAAGATCGCTTAAGTACCAAGTCTTTCCTAGCCAGAATATCCCTTTATCGTAATTTAATAGCACAATAAATCACTACAATCAAACTCACAAAATATGCAAAACAAACAATAAAGAACAACAGAATTTTAACGAGGTTCAGCAAATTTTGCCTACGTCCTCAAACACTACCAAATATATTTCACTCCAAAATACAAGTGAAAATTTACAAATAGGGTGAGAACAATGCCTTAGGTAGAGAATAACAAATGTGGGATGATTCAAATGAGAAATGGTTAGGCCTATTTATAGTTGAGGTTCAGGGATCAACTTGCAAAGTCACTATACAATTAGGGACCAAGAATCTTGCAAATATCTCATGCCAAATCTCAATCCCACTTTTGGTGCCTTAAATCTCAGATTTCTAGTGCCAGCTTTTTGATACCAATATCTTTGTAATCTTTGGCTTTCCAAGGTATGGATGATTGCCAATAATCTCCACTTTGAAGATTTGATTAGGATAATATTATCTTCACTCAATTCTTTCTTCCTTTGTCAACAATACTTGATAGTGCCTTCTTCAACTGTGAAACTTGCAGGATATTGATCAAGTTCAAACAATGTTCAAACTTGGTTGCTGTTACCAACTTGGTGATCATATCTGCGGGATTATATGCAATCTTAATCTTCTGAAGATGAATTTTCCCCTCATCAATAATTTCCCGCACAAAATGGAATCGTACGTCGATATGCTTTGTACGTGCATGATAGACTTGATTCTTTGCTAAATGAATAGCACTTTGACTATCAGAATACACGTTAATATGCTCCTGAACCAATCCCAAGGTTTTAACCATACCTTGTAACCAAATAGCTTCCTTTACAGCCTCTGTTACACGCATGTATTCAGCTTCTGTGGTTGACAACGCAACTGTAGACTACAATGTAGACTTCCAACTTATTGTCCTCTAGCAAGTGTAAATACATAACCGGTGGTTGATCTTCGTTTATCCAAATCACCGGCATAGTCAGAACCAATGTACCCAATAACACCTTTACCAAGTGTAGTATCCTGCTTGAACAGTAATCCAACATCCATGGTCTTCTGAATATATCGTAGAATCCATTTCATAGCTTTCCAATGTCCTTTTCCAGGATTATGCATATACCTACTTATTATACTAATTGCATGTGAAATGTTGGGTCTTGTACACACCATTGCATACATCAAGCTACCTACTGCATTAGAATATGGAACTTGTAACATGTATTCTTGTTTCGTATTCGTTGAAGGAGATAGTTGTGCAGAAAGCTTGAAATGATAAGCCAACGGGATACTTACATGCTTTGTTTGCTCGTTCATGCCAAACCGCTATAGTGCTTTCTTCAAATATTGCTTTTGGGACAAGCTAACTCTACCATGAGCTCTATCTCTACATATTTCCATGCCAAGAATCTTCTTAGCTTCACCTAGATCTTTCATCTCAAACTCAAGGTTGAGTTGAGTCTTCAATCTCTCAATTCCAACTTTACTCTTAGATGCTATCAACATATCGTCAACATATAAGAGCAAGTGTATGAAAATTCCTTCTTGTAGCTTTTAAAAATACACACAATGATCAAATTTACTTCTTGTGTACCTTTGCCCTTTCATGAACTGATCAAATCACTTGTACCATTGCCTCAGAGATTGTTTCAATCCATAAAACGACTTTGTCAGTTTGCAAACCCAGTTTTCTTTATCAGCAACCTTGAATCCATCTGGTTGAGTCATATAGATTTCCTCTTCCAAATCACCGTGTAAAAATGCGGTCTTCATATCGAGCTGAACTAGTTCAAGATCATATTATGCAACCAAGGCTAGCAAAATCCGAATAGACGAATGCTTCAAAATTGGAGAAAATACTTCATTGTAGTCTATTCCTTCTTTCTGAGCGTAACCCTTTGCTACCAATCTAGCCTTGTATCGAATTTCATTTTTACTACGAAATCCTTCCTTCTTTGCATATATCCATTTGCATCCAATTGCCTTCTTCCCTTTGGGTAGTGTCACCAACTCTCAAGTCCTATATTTATGAAGAGACTTCATTTCTTCATTCATAGCTTGCTTCCACTTTACACCATCAAGGTTACTTCTTATTTCTGTGTAAGTAAAAGGAACATCATCATCTGCAATTGGAAGTGCATAGGATACCATATCATCAAAGCGAGCAGGCTTACGAATCTCTCTTCTTGGCCTCCTATATGCAATTGAATCATGTTGCTGTAGGAGTTCTTAGGTTGGAACTTCTTCATCATTTTTCCCTCTAATATTGGCTGGATCATCATTAACCTTTTCAAGCTCCACCTACTACAGAGTATTACTAGTTTTGTTATCTTTTTTGAATCCTTGTTTTTCATCATGGTTGATTCATCAAAAGTCACATCTCTACTGAAAACAATCTTCCTTGTATCAGGACACCAAAGACAGTATCCTTTTACTCAACCAGTTATACCCAAGAATAATGCTTTCTTTGCTCTTGGGTCTAACTTAGTTTCTTTTACATAATAATATGCTGTGGAACCAAAAACATGTAAAGAATCATAGTCAGTAGCAGGTTTACCAATCTACATCTCCATAGGAGTTTTTCCATTTATTGCAACTGATGGCAAACGGTTAATTAGATGGCACGCATATGTAACTGCCTCAACCCAAAATTCATTGCCCAATCTAACATTGGACAACATACATTGAACTTTCTCTAGTATAGTCCGATTTATACGTTCTGCCACCCCATTCTGTTGTGGTGTATCCTGAATAGTGAAGTGTCGCACAATGCCCTCATCTTGACATACTTGTAGAAATGAATCATTCTTGTACTCCGTACCATTATCTGATCGAAGTCGTTTGACCTTTTGACCAGTCTAATTCTCCACCATCTTCTTCCATTTTAGAAATGCATCCAATACTTCACTTTTTCTTTTCATTAGATACACTCATACTTTTCTTGAATAATCATCAACAAAAGTAACAAAATAGTGCATACCTCCTAAAGAAGCCACTTTGGTAGGCCTCCACACATCACTGTGAACGTAGTCCAGAATTCCTTTTGTATTGTGAATTGCTGAGCCAAATTTTACCCTCATCTGCTTGCCCAGAACACAATGTTCATAAAATTTCAATTTGCAAGAATTTGAACCTTTCAACAAGCCTTGCTTCGCCAAATTCTGCAAAACTTTTTCATCAGCATGTCCCAATCACATATGCCATAACCTAGTAGCCTCTGAATCTACATCTTTCATAGAAACTATTGATGTTAATCCAATAACTGTACTTCCATTTAAATAGTACAAGTTATTTCTTCTTGTACCTTTCATCACCGTTAATACCCCAGCTATTACCTTTAGTAATCTATCTCTCAAAGTGATTGTGAGCCCTTGAGATTCTAGGACCCCTAATGAGATGAGATTTTTTTTCAAGCTAGGTATGTAGCGAACATCTGTCAAGACTTGGATTGAGCCGTTGTGATTCTTCAATTAGATTGTACCTACTCCCATTGTCTTACAAGCGCCGTCATTGCCCATAAAAACAACTCCACCTTCTAGTTCTTTAAGACTAGAAAATCAGTCCTTATTAGGACACATATGGTCAGTACATCCTGAATCCAAAATCTACTCATCTGTATGACATGCCATTGCCATGCCAACCAAGCTAAAGTCTGACTCCTCATCATGCTCCACTACACATGCATTAGAAATAGCCTTGCCCTTTTGTAACTTAGTACAATTCTTTTTCCAATGCCCTTTCTCACGACAAAAAGCACATTCATCTTTAGCAGGTCTTCCTTTGGACTTTCCCCTTCTACTATGTTTGCTGCTATGTGAATGATCTCTTATTGTTAAGACTTCTGCAGTTGTACCTCTATGATCCTTTTTATCTTTCTTTCGAGTCCCAGATCTATACAACACACTACAGACTGCATCAATTGTGATCGTATCCTTCCCATGAAGCAATGTAGTGGTAAGATGATTGTCGAAACCATTTTTTAAAAGATTGTTCGAAAAATAGGGATCGACTTTTGAAAAACGAAAATGGGAATCGCCACCAACCTTTTTTAAGTGTGATTGGATCACCTTATAAAACGTTTTGGTCTACGAAAATTAAGAAAACAGGTTCAGGAGTCGGTTACGTACGAGGAAGGATTAGCACCCTTGCAACGCCCAAAATTGGTACCAAATTGGATAGTTTTCTGTCTTAATGTCAAAATTTTGAAAGGATTTAAAAATAGGATCCCCTTTTTAAAACCGGAATTATTTAAGTTGAAAAATCGAGATTCCTTAGCTCCAAAAGAATACAAACATCACATCCAGCATGATAAGACACGATATTCTTAAACTTTCATAACTGAAATCATCTCGTGATTTACAAAATCTATTTAGAAGGATACTTTAGACATTTAGACAAACGGAAATGAACCAAACATGTTAGGGCACTATTTCCCGAATTCCTAAATACAAAAAACATTGCCTCATTTTAGAAAAACTTTTGGATAAATTATGACAATTATATGAAATATATATTTTTAAAATAATGATTTGAGTAAAATTTAAAAAATAATTTACTAAGAGTAATAAAAAAATTATTAAAAAATGAAATAGTTTGATATGATACTAAAATTATTAAAAAAATTAAAATATACAAAAAAATCAAGGAAACATGGATTAAATCAAAATAAAAAGGGTTGAAAAACGAAGATGAACAAAGAATAAAATAAGAACAAACCGTAGAAAATAAGAACGTAAGAGGGAGAGAAATTTGAGTGAAAGCTCTCAAAAATTTTATTGTTTCCCAAAACTCCAGTGTGTTTACAATGAAGGGAGAGGCCTCTATTTATAGTTGAACCTCCTCAAATCCAACGGTACAGATCAATTACATCAACAGTTAAGATTAAAAGGTATCTACAAATTAAATCTCTAAGATTACAAAATCATATCTTCTAAGATTGAAAATCATATCTAAGATTGCAATCATATCTAAGATTGTATCATATCTAAGATTGCATATCATATCTAAGATTGCAATCATATCTAAGATTGTAGCATATCTAAGATTGCATATCATATCTAAGATTGCATATCATTGAAGATTAAATGTCCATATGAGTCAAGCTTATAGATGGACCTTAAATCTTTTCAAGTAATGGGTCATTCCGATCGGGCCAAATTATATTTGTAATTCTGGACTGAACTTGGACTTTGTTTTTTTTTTTGGGTTTGTTATTTTTTTTTGGACTTATTTCTGGGCCCGAGAAAAATTGAGTGTCTACAGCTGCCCTTCTTTGCTCATTGCTGTGTAACAGGAATAGAGCAAAGACTATAAAAGGACCAATTTTGCCCGGGCTCGCCGAGTCTTGAGTTCTTGATCCTTGATCTTCTTTAAATGGCCTCTTGACGGCTTCAATCTACTTCACTGCGACTTAGGAAGGCGATATTTGCTATCTTTGATCTGCTCCCCGTCTAATACAGAGACGCCAAATCTGCTTCTTCAATCTGCTCCCCGTCTAATACAGAGATGCCAAATCTATTATCTTCGATTTGCTCCCCGTCTAATAGAAAGATGCCAAATCTTTCATCTTGGATCTGTTTCGATGTAAACACATGAAGGTCAGATCTGTTATGTCTTCGATCTGCTCCCCGTCTAATACAGAGATGCCAAATCATCTTGGATCTACTTCAATAAAGGTCAGATCTTCTATATTTTCGATCTGCTCCCCGTCTAATACAGAGATTGCAAATCATCTTGGATCTGCTTCAATGAAGGTCAGATCTGCTATGTCTTCGACCTACTCTCCGTCGAATATGGAGATGCCAAATCTGTTTCTTCGATTTGTTCTCTGACAGTACAGAGATGCCAAATCATCTTAGATCTACTTCAGCGTAAACACGTGAAAGCCAAATCTGCTATGTCTTCGATCTGCTCCTTGTAAACGCAAGGATGCCAAATCATCTTGGATCTACTTCGATGTGAAAACATCCGAAGGTTAGATCTGCTATGTCTTCGATCTGCTCCCTGTCTAATACAGAGATGCCAAATCATCTTGGATTTGCTTCAATGAAGGTTAGATCTGCTATGTCTTCGATCTGCTCTCCGTCGAATATGGAGATGCCAAATCTGTTTCTTCGATTTGTTCTCTGACAGTACAGAGATGCCAAATCATCTTAGATATGCTTCAGCGTAAACACGTGAAAGCCAAATCTGCTATGTCTTCGATCTGCTCTTTGTAAATGCAAGGATGCCAAATCATCTTGGATCTACTTCGATGTGAAAACATCCGAAGGTTAGCTATGTCTTCGATCTACTCTCCGTCGAATATGGAGATGCCAAATCTATTTCTTCGATTTATTCTCTGACAATACAGAGATGTTAAATCATCTTGGATCTGCTTCAGCGTAAACACCTGAAGGTCAAATCTGCTATGCTTTAGCCTGTTACCTTACTGCTTAGGGGGTTAAGGCGCATCAATCTTCATTGTCCCTTGAAGGACATAACCTGTTATAATGCAAAATGTTTATGAGCATGTCCCCTATTCCAGACGTCACCACTCATTCTTTCGTCGAAGTTTATCCTTATTTCTCTCGAAGTATCATTCCTACTCAGCCTGTGGGTTTGTACCATTCTTCAAATGCTATGACCCACCAAAAATGTTTGTAAAATGATCCTCTCTTAGGATCGAATCGTTTGATTTGTCCAATCATCATTTTGGACTAAAGAAAGAATTTCCTCGAGTTCTTTCAAATCTCACTTACGTGAATTCCTCGAACAATTGTTCTGTTTTAGTTTCTTGTATTATCTAGAAATTTTCAGAGTAATGAGCAAAACTTCATTTGTGAAATTTATTTAGTTCATCTATCATTATTTTAATGCAACATACTTTAAGAATAATGGAAGATGAATTTAATCTTGAGAATAATGGATTTGTCAAAAATACAAAGGAAGTTAATCTAATAGCCTATCTTTGAGAAGAAAGAGAATCTAAAGATAGCAAACAAGACAAAAGTTAGATGCCCTAGATATCGCCGCTTGAGCTTCTATACACCAGCTCCATGAAGACTTTTTTGAGTTCACCATGTGTTTAAAAGATCCAAAGTACTTTGTTGATGCCTCGACATGCAACACGCTTCGCTCTTTGTTGAATCAGATATAGCAAGATTACCGTGTGCTCTTCAAAATTTGAGCTGCCCTTTCGAGTTTTCAACTCAAAACCCCTTTGGTCACAAGGCGCCCTTTGCAGGTTTTCACCTTGGCCTCTTTTTTTTTTTTTTTTGAAAACTCAAGGCGCCTTTTGCGGGTTTTCACCTTGAATTCTTCTCTCCTTTAGACAAAGTACTTTTTTGACTGAGTCTGAATTCACTGAATTGGGTAAACTCTTCCCATCCATTTCCGTTAAGATCAATGCACCCCTAGAGAAAGCTTTCTTCACGACACATGGCCCTTCCCAATTTGG
Source organism: Gossypium longicalyx (assembly GCA_025698465.1). Taxonomy (NCBI): domain Eukaryota; kingdom Viridiplantae; phylum Streptophyta; class Magnoliopsida; order Malvales; family Malvaceae; genus Gossypium; species Gossypium longicalyx. Next base: position 66,025,976 of record CM047004.1, on the reverse strand, counting down.
CATCCATCTTCCTCTAAAGTCCTTCTGAATAGGAAGGATCTTTTTCAGCACAAAATCCCCCTCGTGGAATTCTCTTGGTCGCACTTTCTTGACGTAAACTCGCATCATTCGCTTCTGATACATCTGACCATGACGAATGGCCCTTAGCCTCTTTTCCTCAATCAAGTTCAACTGATCATGTCGTGATTGTATCCATTCAGCTTCATCCAACTTTACCTCTGACAAGACTCGAAGAGACGGTATTTCCACTTCAATGGGTAACACTGCTTCCATCCCATAAACCAACGAGAAAGGAGTTGCCCTAGTAGAGGTTCTAACGGACGTTCGATAAGCTAAGAGTGCAAATGGTAACTTCTCATGCCAGTCTCTGTAGGTTTCAGTCATTTCCCCCACTATCTTCTTAATGTTCTTGTTAGCAGCTTCCACTACCCCATTCATCTTTGGGTGATACAGAGAAGAGTTATGATACTTAACCTTGAACTGACTGTAAACTTCTACTATCGTTTTGTTGTTCAAGTTCAATGCATTGTTTGATATGATCCTTTCAAGCATCCCATACCGACAAATAATCTCTTTCTTCAAGAATCGACTTACAGCCGATTTAGTAACATTCGCATAAGAAGCAGCCTCTACCCACTTCGTGAAGTAATCAATGACCACAAAAATAAAGCGATGCCCATTTGAAGCTTTTGGTGATATTGGCCCGATGAAATCCATGCCCCACATGGAAAAAGGCCATGGAGAAGTCATAACATGTAGAGGTGAAGGTGGTACATGAATCTTGTCTCCATAAATCTGACATTTATGGCATTTATTGGCATAGTTGATACAATCCCCTTCCATGGTAGACCAATAATATCCAAACCTCATGATTTGTCTAGCCATCGTGAAACCATTAGCGTGCGTCCCACAAACACCCTCGTGAACTTCTTCCAAGATTAACTTAGCTTCCACGGCGTCAACATATCTCAATAGTACTTGGTCATTTCTTCTTTTGTACAAGATGTCCCCATCTAAAACGTAGTCGCATGCTAATCTCCTTAAAGTTCGCTTATCATTTTCAGTTGCTTGTTCTGGGTATTTACGATCTCTCACATATCGCAATATATCCTGATACCAAGGGTTTTCATCCTTTTCTTCTTCCTCAATGTTACAACAGCGAGTTGGAGCCTCAGAGATACTCATCTGAATGGGTCTCATCTCCTCCTCTTTATTCGCTTTAATCATTGAAGCCAAGGTTGCTAAAGCATCTACCATCTGGTTTTTGTCTCGTGGGATATAATTGAAGGTGATGTCATCGAATTCCTCAAGTAACCCCAAAACTACCTTTCGATAATTGATCAATTTAGGATCCATTGTCTCCCATTCACCTCTAAGCTGGTAAATTACCAACGTAGAGTCTCCATATATTTCCAAGGTTCTTATTCCTTGCTCTATAGCTGCTCGGAGTCCTATGATGCACGCTTCATACTCGGCCATATTGTTTGTGCAGTCGAAATCCAATTTACATGTGAATGGATAATGATCACCATTTGGGGATACGAAGACTGCCCCAATTCCATTTCCAACCGCAATGGATGCGCCATCAAAGTTCATCCTCCATGGACGTTCTTCAATAGTTGCCACATACATCAACTCCTCATTAGGGAAATCAAAATTTAATGGCTCATAGTCTTCTAGAGCTCTGCTCGCCAGAAATTCTGCTATCGCGCTCCCTTTTATAGCTTTTTGACTCACATAGACTATGTTAAATTCTGAAAGCAATATTTGCCACCTTGCCATTCTCCCATTTAGTGCTGTTGACTCCATCATGTACTTTAATGGATCAAGTTTTGAAATTAGCCAAGTCATATGATATAACATATATTGCCTCAACCTTCGAGTCGTCCAAATTAAAGCACAACACAATTTCTCAATTGGCGAATATCTCATCTCACACTCTGTGAATTTCTTGCTGAGGTAGTATATCGCCTTCTCTTTTCTTCCCGACTCGTCATGTTGGCCAAGCACACATCCCATAGAATTACTAAACACTAATAAGTATAGTATTAATGGTCTATTTGGATTGGGCAGAGATAACACTAGAGTATTTAACAAGTATTGCTTAACCTTATCAAAAGCATTCTGGCATTCCTCATCCTAAGTGCCTTGATTGTACTTTCTAAGGAGGCGAAAGATAGGATCACACTTCTTAGTTAGTTGTGAAATAAACCGAGCGATGTAATTCAATCTTCCTAGAAATCCTCGAACTTCCTTCTGAGTTTGCGGTGGAGGCAATTCTTGTATGGCTCTAACCTTATCTGAGTCCACTTCTATCCCCTTTTCACTTATCACAAAGCCTAATAACTTCCCTGATTTAGCTCCAAATGTGCATTTTGTCGGATTGAGCTTCAACTGAAATTTCCTTAATCTCAGGAACAACTTCCTTAAAACTTCAATATGTTCCTTTTCTGTTTGAGATTTAGCAATCATGTCATCAACATACACTTCAATCTCCTTGTGCATCATATCATGGTATAAGTTCACCATAGCCCGTTGGTATGTTGCCCCTACATTCTTCAATCCAAACGACATTACTTTGTAACAAAAGGTGCCCCACAATGTTATGAAAGTGGTTTTATCCATGTCTTCTAGATGCATCTTTATCTGGTTGTACCCCGAGAAACCATCCATGAAGGAGAACAACGAATATCCCACTGCGTTGTCTACCAAAGTGTCTATATGTGGCAAAGGGAAATTATCTTTTGGGATAGCTTTTTTCAGATCTCTGTAATCAACGTACATTCGTACCTTCCCATCCTTTTAGGGATTGGTACAATGTTAGCTACCCATTCAGAGTACTTCACTTCTTGTAAGAACCCTGCATCGAAGTGCTTCTTGACTTCGTCCTTTATCTTCAATACGATATCTGGCCTCATTCTTCGTAACTTCTGTTGAACTGGCTTACAATCTTGTCTTATTGGAAGACGATGCACCACAATATCAGCATTTAACCCTGGCATATCTTGATAGGACCATGTGAAGATATCCTTGAACTCACATAGCAACTCAATCAGTCCTTGCCTTGTGTCTTTGGCAATATGCGTGCCGATTTTCACCTCTTTCCCTTCCTCTAGGGCTACATTCTCTATTGCCTCTTTCTCATGGGGCATGATTTGTTTCTCCTCCTGTTTTACCATCCTCAACAGATCCAGAGACACATCACAATCCTGGGCATCCTCAAAATCCTGAGATTCCTCTAAACACATGTCTTACTCGCGACAGAAATCAAGATTTGTAATATCAGTGCTCATGTCATTGATATCTAGGGATCTTTGAAGTATAAAGAATATACAAAGAATGAATAGATTTAAGAATGATTATTTATATGCTACGAATGAAAGAATAAGAATTGCAAAAGTTTAACGGAATATTGGTTGATAAAAATGAAACAATACTCGTTCAAATTGATAAAAGTTATGTTTTATTAAAAAAATAATAGATGATCGTAAGCCCATTCCACAAATGTAATCCTATTACCCCTAGGCCTTAGAGTAACAAGAATATTTCGAGAATTACTCTGAAAAATTCCTAAAGACTACAAGAAGTTCCTCCGCAGTCCAATTGTTCAGAGAGCTTCCCGGTTCGTAAGGGCGAATGCCCTCAAGGTTTCCTTAATTAGTCCCTTCTTCATGTATGGCATTGATAGAATGATTTTCATTTCCAAACACCCCCATCTCCAGGTAAGCTATCCCTCCTGATACAAAAGTCTAGGATATGTAAGGGAGCGTCTTCTTTTCACTCAGCCGTGACCCTCTTATCTCTTTCTCTCTTTCTTTCTCTTTTTAACCTTAACTAATTAGGGTCTTTTTATGGATTTAAATGCATGTGATGTGATGCAATGCAAATGCATGAATGCAAAAGAAAAGGAGATGTTGATCTTGAATTCAATTCCATTAGAATAACTTTTCTAGAAAACAAATTTCTTTACATGAAAATAGATTACATATGCGGTCTTACCCTTCATAGTCCAAGTAACACTGATCTTTTCTTCATGGTCGAATCCTGTAAATTCTCCAAAAGATGCCTTTGCTAGCTCCTTGCTGCTTAATCTGAGCCTCGATCTCTTGCTCGTTTATCTCCATGATACTCATTAAAAAGTGCCGGCTCTTGGAAATCTTCGTTGGTAGTTGAATCAAGTAATGTATTCCTTCATGGACTTCTAGCTTTCTCTCATCATGCTCTTGGATTATATTCAGACGACCGCACTATAATCTACTTTATCAAGAAATTTATTTCCTTATGACAAACTATTCTATTTAGGAATCGAATTTCGAATCAACACCTTCTTTTCTTTGATGTAATGTAATGCAAATGCATGAATGCAAAAAGGTATTGATCTCGATTCAGTTTCATTTTAGAAAACATTATTTAAGGAACAAAAGTCTTTTCATAAAACGGATTACAAATACGCTTTCGCTCGTAGTCCCAAAGTCTTAACCCTATCTAATAACAAAGCTAACTCTCGACCTCTATCTGAACTGCCCCGCTTTATATTGCCTTAGGACGAGTAACGGTGCATAGCCAATGACTCCTGAAATCCTAGGAAGAGGTACCCAATCAAAACTGCCGCAGTGATAAAGGACTTCATTAGGAGTCATCCAAGGTGCTTTCCACAAAACCTCCTCCTCTTGAAGATTCTGAAAAATATCCATCCACCTTTCTTCTGTAATATCGTCTCTCCTTGGTGTAGTTGCTGCTTCCTTTAAGGGGGAATAAACCTCAAAGAACACTCGGCAAGGAACCTTCTCAAGCTTCCAAAAGTGACTATGGAACCATACTAACAATAACTGTGCGCATCCAATGAATATACTTCACCGGCTCTCCAACATGTACTTCAAGGATCTAAACATCTCAGCTAGGATTGCTAGCACCGGTGTGTTCTGTTTACCAATACGATCAAACAAATCTGCGTCTGCCTCATCTATGTGCCCTATCGCCTTCGGGAAAATCACCAAGCCGTAAATACTTAAGGCCAAAACGTTGACCTTCTTCTTCACATCTGGGTGTGTCAATATCAGATCCCTCAAACTGGTCCACAGAATGCACTTACTATCGCCCTTTTGCTGCACATGAGCTACAGCCCATTGCTCACTCATCCCAGTAATCATCACCAACTTCTTTGCAAAAGTTAGAAGGCTAGCAGGCCTAACATAAGCCTTGTGACCTTGAATCCTCGGGCAACGCAGTAAAGTCGTATACTCCTCCAAAGTAGGTACAAGATCATCATTGCCAAATGTAAAGCAACTATAAGCAAGGTTCCAGAACTGTACCATAGCTCGAAACAAGTGCCTATCTACTTTGACGTCTAAGAAATAGGGAAGGTCTCCATAATTCTGATAGAAAAACTGCTTAGCCTCGTCATCCCATTCGGCCCAAATGCCTCTCAACTACTGAAACTCATTTTGCGTGGAATTCATACGGGTGAAGTCCCATAACTCTGATGTATGCCCCTCAATGACACTATCTCCTTTCTCTAACCGGGTTTTCTCTGACCAGGTACAAACAGAGGCATTGTCCTCCACTTTATCAAGATATTCGTTCCCCATTACAAAACTTTCTAACCCAAAAATTGAACCGTGAATCGATACCTTTGAATGTTGAATGACATGCAATGATAGCAAAACGAAATAGATTAGTATCGTATAAATGTATAACAAACAAACACTTATAAGGGTAGTTTACTAAAAGCTATCACCATAATCCCTAGGGTAAGCGCTTAAAGTTCACTATATGAGTTTCAGTTCTAAAGCAAGGATACTTGAACCAGCAGATTCCTCGGTCCTCACCCATTATAGGCTCATATAGACCAAGTTCAGTTCAGGGGGACACATTTCCCTATGGCCATGCGGAGATGAAAATATCACGAAGACATAGGTACAGTATCCCGGAAGCAATCCACTAACTCATGCGAAGGTGAAAACCTCACGAAAGCTTAGCTTCTCACTCCCACTTAAAGGTGTGACCAACGGTCATGCAAATGGAATGTGTGAAATTAAAGTAACAACATATGCAACCAACACAAGTTAACTTGATCAATATTTTAAAATTTTCCAAACTTTTGACATTAAGACACAATAAATCAATTTCTTGGCTTGACTGTCTTATAAGTCCCCAGTGGAGCCGCCAAGCTGTCGAAACCATTTTTTAAAAGATTGTTCAAAAAATGGGGATCGACTTTTGAAAAACGAAAACGGGAGTCGCCACCAACCTTTTTTAAGTGTGATTGGATCACCTTATAAAATGTTTTGGTCTCACGTAAAATTAAGAAAATAGGTTCGGAGTTCGGTTCATTTGAGGAAGGATTAGCACCCTCGCAACGCCCAAAATTGGTACCAAATTGAATAGTTTTCTGTCTTAATGTAAAAATTTTGAAAGGATTTAAAAATAGGATCCCCTTTTTAAAACCAGAATTATTTAAGTTGAAAAATCGAGATTCCTTAGCTCCGAAAGAATACAAACATCACATCCAGCATGATAGGACACGATATTCTTAAACTCTCATAACTGAAATCATCTCGTGGTATACAAAATCTATTTAGAAGGATACTTTAGACATTTAGACAAACGGGAAATCGCAACCCAGCATGTTAGGGCACTATTTCCCGAATTCCTAAATACGAAAAACATTGCCTCATTTTAGAAAAACTTTTGGATAAATTATGACAAATAAATGAAATATATTTTTTTAAAATAATGATTTGAGTAAAATTTAAAAAATAATTTACTAAGAGTAATAAAAAAATTATTAAAAAATGAAATAGTTTGATATGATACTAAAATTATTAAAAAAATTAAAATATATAAAAAAATCAAGGAAACATGGATTAAATCAAAATAAAAAGGGTTGAAAAACAATGATGAAAAAAGAATAAAATAAGAACAAACCGTAGAAAATAAGAACGTAAGAGGGAGAGAAATTTGAGTGAAAGCTCTCAAAAATTTTATTGTTTCCCAAAACTCAAGTGTGTTTCCAATGAAGGAAGAGGCCTCTATTTATAGTTGAACCTCCTCAAATCCAACGGTACAGATCAATTACATCAACAGTTAAGATTAAAAGGTATCTACAAATTAAATCTCTAAGATTACAAAATCATATCTTCTAAGATTGCAAATCATATCTAAGATTGTATCATATCTAAGATTGCATATCATATCTATGACTGCAATCATATCTAAGATTGTATCATATCTAAGATTTCATATCATATCTAAGATTGCATATCATTGAAGATTATATTTCCATATGCGTCAAGCTTGTAGATGGACCTTAAATCTTTTCAAGTAATGGGCCATTCCGATCGGGCCAAATTATATTTGTAATTCTGGACTGAACTTGGACTTCGTTTTTTTTTGGGTTTATTGTTTTTGTTTTTGGACTTATTTCTGGGCCTGAGCAAAATTGAGTGTCTACAATGATCATATTCATCAGGAAGGGAATTTAACAATAATAGTGCCTTGTCTTCATCTTCAAATTTCTCATCCAAATTTAGAAAGTTTACTAAAATTTTATTGAATGAGTTCACATTGTCATTCATCGACATACCGGGTGCATACGTGAATCGATAAAGCTTCTTTTTCATATAAAGCCTATTTTCAAGACTTCCCGTTAGAAACTTTTCCTCCAATGTATTCCACAACTTCTTCGCTGATGTCTCCCTCATGACAAAGTACTTCTACTCTTTGGCCAAACATAGGCGGATTGTACCACACACCTATCTATTGATCTTGGCCCACTCCTTGTCATTCATCTTGTCAAGTTTTTCTTCAAGGACTATATCCAGCTATTGCTGACATAAGACATCCAGGATCTCACATTGCCACATACTAAAATTATTGGTACCATCAAATTTCTCTACTTCAAATTTTGCATCGGTCACAGTAGTCTTTGCTGATGGCGATGCCACTGCCATTTTTCTCCTCAATCTCAACTACTATATACGTGAACAGTACCGTCAATGTGAATTGTGCCATGGATGAACAATACTGTATACGCAAATAGTATCGTAAACCATCGTATTTCCCAAGTACGAATCTAGCTCGGATACCAATTGTTGTGCGGAAGCATATAAAAGAGTAAAATTATTGTACTAAAAAATCACACTAAGTTCAATTCCCAGGAAAGAGAGGTGGATCACAAAGATTGCTTAAGTACCAGGTCTTTCCTAGCCAGAATATCCCTCTATCGTAATTTAATAGCACAATAAATTACTATAATCACACCCTCAAAATATGCAAAATAAATAATAAAGAACACCAGAATTTTAACGAGATTCAACAAATTTCGCCTACGTCCTTGGACACTACCAAATATATTTCACTCCAAAATACAAGTGAAAATTTACAAATAGGGAGATAGAACAATGCCTTAGGTAGAGAATAACAAATGTGGGATGATTCAAATGAGAAATGGTTAGGCCTATTTATAGTTGAGGTTCAGAGATCAACTTGCAAAGTCACTATACAATTAGGGACCAAGAATCTTGCAAATATCTCATGCTAATTCTCAATCCCACTTTTGGTGCCTTAAATCTCAGATTTCTAGTGCCAACATTTTGATACCTATATCTTTGTAATCTTTGGCTTTCCAAAGTATGGATGATTGCCAATAGTATGGTTCCATTCATTATTTGGCTTTCTGAATGAGATATCACTAATTATGAGTTTATTATTTGATTTTTGATTTGGTGCAAAAACAAACCTGAAGATGTGAGTTATTGTAAAAGTTTTGGGCTAAAAAACAAACTTTCAATGATTTATTTTGGGAACTTTTATTTTGAAATTTATTTGTAAAAATGAAAATTTTAATTTTTCATTAGGATAATATTTTTATTTTCTAATATTTTATCTTTTAATTATTTTTGGATAACTCTTTAATCCTGGATTAAATTAGAGAGTTTAAAGAAGATTAGACTATTATATATATGTGTATGAAGGGGATGCTCAGCCCTGTACACCTTGAATTAAAATCAATTGCAAATTTCAATTTTGTTTCTTTCGTTTGACAATATTGTACAATTTTCTTTTAACTTTATTATCATTTTATCTTCTTCTTTTTTAATTGATGTTCATTGAATATGTTTATTTTCATGAGTAACTAAATTTCCCATCTAGCTTTAAGCCCATAATTAATTTGAGAGAGAGTCATGAGACCGAAACCATATTTAAAAACTCATTCAGGTATTTCTTACTATTCCGATTAAGGAGATAGATAGTGTTGTCTTATAAAGTTGTATTAGCAAAAAGTCAAAAAGAGCTTGTTGATTTAGTGTGGTGCGACATACAGTTGGAAGAACCAATTCGATTGATAATTGTCATAATCAATCTATCGAGGAACACATTTGCGTGCCCAATTGAGTGAATGGTTGGATCCATCAAGAAAAATAGCAATCGGATTTAAACAACCTACGCAGTTGAGATCGTTGATTCGACCCAGGCTCTTCTAATTCGCAAAGCTACCGAAGAGCTAAATTATGGATTGTGTTTTGTGGTTGTTTGTTTGGTAAGGGTTATTTGTTAGGTGTTCTTGTAATTAATTTACACATGAAAGGATTGGTGGTCTGAAACGTCCTCAATCACTATAATCGACTTATTGGTAGAAGGAGATTAGACTATTATATATATGCGTATGAAGGGGATGCTCAGCCCCGTACACCTTGAATTAAAGTCAATTGCAAATTTCAATTTTGTTTCTTTCGTTTGACAACATTACACAATTTTCTTTTAACTTTATTATCATTTTATCTTCTTTTTTTTTAATTAATGTTCATTGAATATGTTTATTTTCATGAGTAACTAAATTTCCCATCTAGCTTTAAGCCCATAATTAATTTGAGAGAGAGTCATGAGACTGAAACCATATTTAAAAACTCATTCAGGTATTTCTTATTATTCGGATTAAGGAGATAGATAGTGTTGTCTTATAAAGTCGTATTAACAAAAAGTCAAAAAGAGCTTGTTGATTTAGTGTGGTGCGACATACAGTTGGAAGAACCAATTCGATTGATGATTGTCATAATCAGTCTATCGAGGAACACATTTGCGTGCCCAATTGAGTGAATGGTTGGATCCATCAAGAAAAATAGCAATCGGATTTAAACAACCTACACAATTGAGATCGTTGATTCGACCCAGGCTCTTCTAATTCGCAAAGCTACCAAAGAGCTAAATTATGAATTGTGTTTTGTGGTTGTTTGTTTGGTAAGGGTTATTTGTTAGGTGTTCTTGTAATTAATTTACACACGAAAGGATTGGTGGTCTGAAATGTCCTCAATCACTATAATTGACTTATTGGTAGAAGGAGAAAACTTATTATCAAGGATTGATTTGAAAATTGGAACCAAAATCGAGCCTGAATCTAGAACATCATCATATCTATTTATTCAATCTTAATTTGTTTCTGTTTATTTTACTACTATTTTGATTTTAATTATTTCTATTATTTTAATTTTAATCAGATTTGATTTTTCTTTTTTTTCACCCACATCGTCACAAGTCATGGGCATGACAGCTACTTAATGCACAACTTGGTTAAATTGAACGACAATTTTAGAGATTTTTATCTCTGTGGGATCGACCCTACTTTCTATACTGCTATTTATATCTTGTTTAGGCATAGGAATTTTATTTTTGGTGGATTCAACACCCATCAAATTTTGACATCGTTGTCGGGGACTAGTGCTAACTAATTTTGTGTTTTCTTTTTTAGTAGATCTGAACGTACCGACCAATCGAGCACGATTTAGAAGTAGAAAAGATTGCTCGTGAAAAGAAAATGATGAACGATCAAATGTCTTCAACTATGACTATGAATTATCAACTATTTGAGTTTATGTTTGATTACCTAATGAGAGTACATGAGATAAATGTATCTTCCATGGAAACTAAACTTAATGATATTACTAATATTGTTCATTGTATTGGTGCAGCGAAGTACGATGTCGGTCACGGTGTGTGGTATATGTATTGCATACAACCATGCGATAGAAGCATGTCCTCTCTAGGAGGATGACTACCTAGGACAATTTAATGTTGTTGGAAGTTTCCATGAACCACGTCAAGAGCAATATGAATCAATCTTTGTGACATATTGTGGGTAGAGAGATTACTCTGATTTAAGCTATGGAATTACTCTGATTTGAGCTATGGAATGATACCCCAATTTGATCCATATTATCAGCCTAGTCCACCATCATAGCAACAATAGTCTTAGGTATGTCTTAGGCAAGTATGGTGAAATTGGAGAGCATAATGAGTCAGCTCGCCATTTCAAAGGGTGAATTGGACACCTAAAAAGAGTTGTCAACCCAAATAGAATTTAACCCAAGCAAAAACATGAGTTTGATGACTCATAGAAGTGAAACGGTATTAGAGTTCTATTCGAATAATAATCAAAACTTGCAAGGAAGAACAAGATGACGAGCCACAAGTAAAAGTAGAACCAACACTTCTCAAACTGGTCGTGATTCCAAGACCTTTTCCTAGAAGGCTAGGCGAGAGAAAATAACGAAAGAGATAGCACATCATTCGTTAAGATTTTTCGCAATGACAAGTTAAACTTTCCACTACTAGATGTTATGAAAAATACATCTTGTTTTGTAAAACTTTTGAAGGAATTTTGTACCAACAAGAAGAATCCCACCTATTTCAAAAAGGTAAGTATGGGGGAGAATGCACCCATTCATATCCAAAATAAGATAGCTCTAATATGCAATGACTCATGTATGATTACAACTACATGTAAAATAGGTAATGCAGGCAGTAAAATAGCTATATTTGATTTGAGTTCATCTATTAACATAATGTCGTTATCTATTTACGAATCACTTAATGTCAATCCTTTAAAAGATACAAAGATTAGCCTTTGGTTGGCAGAAAACTTCATAGTCTACCCAAACGGAGTGTTAGAAAATGTTTTGGCTAAAGTTGATGACTTAGTGTTTCCTGAAGATTTTTATGTCATATATAGGGAGGATGACGACTCTTTGGGTGCTTCTGACATTCTATTAGGATGAGCGTTCCTTAGCATTGTAAAAACCAAGATAGATGTCTTTAACAGTACATTTATTATGGAGTTTGATGGTAAGGTTGTTGAATTTAATATTTTTTATTTGATAGAATATCCTAGTGAAATGTCCAAGGTATGTAGTAAGGATATGATTCATTCTGTGTCACAAGACTCTTTGGACTTACACGATGAAGTTGAATCGATTCTATTGCCTTATAGAAATGTTAACGTGGAAAACTGGTTGAAGAAAATTTTTTATAACCAGTGCACAAGACGAAGGTATTGAAGCCTCTCGACTATGATGTCAATAAAGCAAAATTACCACCCATTTATTATGAACTTTGGCTACCTAATCTACAAGATCTAGCATAGGAACCAGAACCACTATTTGATCATCTTAGTCTCCTTGACTACCTCTTATAAGATATCTGACTTGAGTCGAACAATGAAAAATTTCAGGCATTAAACAAAGGCGTTTGTTGGGAGGAAACCTAATTTTATTATTTTTTCCATTTATTTTAGTAATTTTCTCTTATTTTATTTTTATTTTTGTTTATCTTAGTTATTTAAACTTTATTTCTCTTGTTTAGGATCGACCTTCTCTGAACCATGGCTGCATCAATCGAAATAGCCATAGGAAAATGTATGGATTAAATGGTGGGAGTTCCAAGAATTGTAATTTGACATATTTTTATTGCCTGTGGTGAAATGTGTTATTTGGTTGCTTAGTCTTTGAGCTTGACATGAAATTTTTACATCATTGCATACTATTTTCACTCTAGTAAGGTTGATGATTATTTTCTCAATTCTTTGAAGCATTTAGACGTTAGGAAAATTTTGATTTTATAATTTTCTTTTGCCAAGAAAACATGTAGATTCACTTAATTATTTGAGATGAAATTGTGTGCGAAATTAGATACTCCATGTTTTTTGTTCTAAATTGAGACACATTATTTGCATTTTTTTTGCCATTAATAAACATTTGTTATATCTTCTATTTGAAAAACTAAAAATTTTGAAAAGAGAAAAAAAGTTCATAAATACTACGCTAATTGTTTAGATTATGTGTAAAATCTTAGAACTGTGACTTGATGTCCATAAAACTAACTAAAAATTCAATAAAGGCAAATGCACCTATCAATTAATAGTATAGTTATGGTGAGCACAGATATCATTTCCACAAAGACTAAAAGTAGTAGTAATTACCATCTTTTCATTATTTAACCAAGATATCGGAGTAATCAGTTAAAAACTAAATTTAACTAATTAAATTAACTAAAGAACACAACAAAGAACAAATCAGGAAAATAATTGAGTAAACAACCAAGAAGCAATACAATACCTAGGAAAGAATCCACCTAGTTTTCATTTGTCATTATCAATCTATATTACGCAATTTCTTTACTTAGTTTCTTAATCTGTAGAAATCCATAAATTATGCTAATATCTCTTTTCAAGACTAAGAGCAGCTAACTCTAGGTTGATTAATTGAAATTACCTTCTAATTAAAACCCATATTGTTGCATTAACTCAATTTATGGATCCACCTATTACATTTGACTCTAATTCGATAGATTTATGTCGTCCTATTTCTAGGATTGCATGTAACTCCACTTAATTATGCTAGATCTACTTTTAAACAAGGTCTATTTCTCCTTTGATTCAAGCACATCAAACATGGATTAATAGTCTAGAAATATTAAACCAAGAATTAAGCACACATAATTGAGAACATGATCTAAGTATATATTGCGTAAAAATAAAAATCAAATAACATAATTCATCCTAGGGTTCATCTCCCTAGGTATTTAGAAAATTAGTTCATAATTGCAAATAAAAACATCTCAAAGACAATATAACCACAAGAAACAAGAAAACCCATAATAAACTTCAAAGAAATCAAAAGGAGATCTTCAATCTTGGTGGAAATCTGCTTCAATGGTGTTTTTTGAGTTGTTTTCTTCAATATTATCTGACGGTTCACTCCCCTCTTCTTATATTTAGTATATATAGGTCTTAAAATGCTTGAAAGACCTAAAAATTACATTTTTTTCATGTTTTTCATAATGTAGCTCACGAAATCCACAGGGTCTGGCACATGGACGTGTGGCCAGACCTTGTAGCAGCCCGTGTGGCTCACACGACCGTGTGTCCAACCCATGTGAAATGACCCAACCTGTGTGGCTCCTGAAACTTGCTCTGATTTTTTTATTTTCACTCCTTTTGCTATGCTATCAAATTTAAATAATTAAGAGTACAAAATTCACCATTTTACATCGAATAAACATCTAAAACATGTTACTTTTGAAATTTATCAAATATCCCCACACTTAAGCATTGGCTTGTCCTCAAACAAAATTCTCAACCTACATTCGAGTTAAATTTCTCAATTTTTCATTTTCATCAATAATTCTTCAAGATAATTCGCAAACAATCATGCATTGAAAATTCAACCAAAAGGGCACTAAGGATTCAAACAGTTGAAGCTAAAATTTTAAAAGCACAAAAACATAGCTGTCTTCCCTTATCTAAATAATTACCTTAAATTCAAAATCAATAAGAATTGACATCCTCACAAAAATTCACTCAAGCACTCAAAGTGCTTAAGGTTCATGAAATATGCACTCAACAGTCAAATGAGAAATGTTATTAGCATACACTTGCTTGAAAATCAAATCTCCACCACTATAAAATAAGATGACACACCAACCAAGAGGTCTTTAAAAGCTAATAATGGGGTATGGAAAAGGTCAGAAAAGTGGATTATAATCGAGATCGAATTGACAAAGTTACCAAACTAGAAAAATGATCAACTGTTGAATTAAGAGAAACTACAATCTAACTATTCAAGCTCAATCAATTTTTTTTCATTTTCATTGTTTTAATTTTAATTTTTAATTTTTGATGTTTTGATTTTATTTTTAAGAAAAAGAATAAAATTCAACAATTCAAAAAAATTGAAACATAGTTAGGCAACTAACCAAATCAAATCTCGACAAAAAGGGAGTCACTAATAAGGATAATTTTACAACATACATATGGGTTATAGGTTAACATTAATGGGTTAGAAAAAAATATGTTAGGATCAATAGGGTTTACTAAAGGTTAATTCAATAGGAAAACATTTTACAAGTTAAGTGGGTTAAATCCTAAATGCCTCTATCATCTCAGTATATCAAATCAATAATGTGGTCTCGACATGTATAATCGAAACAAGTTCTAGAATTACAAATCAAGTTGACATACTCACAATCAAAAATAAAATGAGCACGAAAAATATATGTTCTATAGGCTCAAAAGCTCACAAAAAAATTATGGTTTTGATGTCAAACTTGCAATTTCAAAATTTCAAGATAATAATTTAATTCAGGGAGACAACCTAAAATAATAATTTCTAAAAAATAACTTATCATGCTTGACTCACTCGTGTCATAAAATATAAATCAACTAATACATAAAAGTCCACAAATTAATCCAAAACAAAATCAATAAAAATTCCAAATTTAAAAGATCACTTTAATGGAGAGTATGAGAAAAGTACTTAAATACAACAAATAATTTAGGGATTTTATCACATATATACAAACAACTTGTCTCATTGGTAGTTTAAATGTCGAAAAAGCTTTGGTTGACTTGGGGGCTAGTAAAAATGTCATACCTTATAAGATGTTCAAACAACTTGGTCATGGGGAACACAAACCCGCTAGGGTGAGTATTCAATTAATGGATAGATTAATGAGATATCCGAGGGTTGTTATTGAGGATGTACTTGTGAAAGTCGATAAATTTATATTCCCTATTGATTTTGTTGTATTGGACATGGATGAAGATATTGAGGTACTTATGATCTTATATCGACCCTTTTTAACCACTTCTAGAATTGTTATTGATGTGGGTACTGGTGAACTTGTGCTTCGTGTAAGTGATGAAAAGATTATTCTTCAAGCACGTGATTTTGTGAGTCCCTAATGAGTGAGATGATAGTAATTGGTTTCTTAATGTTAGTAATCATGTGGCTTAATGTTCTTTGCAGAAAATTACTCATGAAAACGTGTTGGAGCTGTATTTTATTCTAGGTTGATGGGCGTCGAAACCACCAAAAATAATTCCTACAAAAATAATTCTAAATAGTAGTAAAGAGTGGTAGTAGGGTCGAGTCCACAAGGATTGGATGTTATGATCAACTTCTGCGTTTAACTTGTGATTAGAACTTTTTTCATGTCAAAAGTCGTGGCAAAAGGCATGCCCACGACTCTAAACAGACTTGCACTAAAAAAATAAAAAAATAAATCAGGGGAGTGGCAATCATAGAAAATCCTTTTACAAACTGTCGGTAGTAACTGCCTAAGCCCAAAAAGCTTCTAACCTTGGATACATTCCTTGGCGGTTTCCATTCGACGATAGCAGAAATCTTGCTAGGATCTACTCAGATACCATCACTTGAAATAATGTGGCCTAAGAATCCAACTTCTTGAAGCCAAAACTCACTTTTATTGAACTTAGCATACAACTGCTTCTCTTTTAAAGTCTGCAAAATAGTTCTTAAATGCTCAGCATGCTCTGCCTCATCTCTTGAATAAATCAGAATATCATTAATAAACGCAACAACAAACTTGTCCAAATATGGCCGAAATATTTGGTTCATTAAATCCATAAACACAATAGGAGCATTAATTAACCCAAATGGCATAACAAGAAATTCATAGTGGTCATACCTCGTTCTAAAAGCAGTTTTAGGGACATCCAATTCTTTAACTCGCAACTGATAGTAGCCGAACCTCAAGTCTATTTTAAAAAACCATGACGCTCCTTTCAATTGATCATACAAGTCATGAATCTTTGGCAAATGATACTTGTTCTTGATTGCTATCTTATTGAGTTGTCGGTAGTCTATACACAATCTCATAGACCCGTCTTTCTTTTTCACGAATAATACCGGAGCACCCCATGGCGAAAAGCTTGGTCTCACAAAACTCTTGTCGGTCAATTCTTGTAACTGCAACTTTCATTTTTTCAATTCAATCGGGGCCATCCTATATGGAGCAATTGAAATAGGTGCCGTCCTTGGCATTACATCAATACCAAACTCCACTTCTGTAATTGGAGGTAAACCTGAAAATTCTTTTGGAAACACATCCAAATATTCACATACAACAGGCACCGATTGATATGAGCTCGCCTCGACTTGAGTTGATTCGTATGTAGATTACCGATCGTCTTCGAGAAAGCTTCGTCGGAAATAGAAGGGATGGTTAATTCGGATTGAGATAAGGGAAGTTGAGGAAATGGACGTAATGATATGAAGGGTAAGAATGAAATGGTATTATGAAATTGTACGAACGGAATGGCCGGTTTAGGTACAATTTGGGTAAATGAAGGGATGGGATCGAACAAAAAGAAGTGCAAACAAGAACCAATACCGATTTGGTATCGACCCATTGTTTATAGGCTCTCTTTAGTTCGGTTTGGGTATGGTAAAGGGAAACCTCGACCCACTATCTAACAAGATAGAAACCTCGGTATAAAGGGTTTTGAACGCCACACTAAAACTAGTGATAAGTTCGGTTTCGTAAAGAAAGAGGTTGACGCCACTACTAGGTAGATAAGCCAACGAAAATCTTAAACGAGACTTAGAGAAGAAGTTCTTACAAGAACAAAAAAAATTGGTTTTTATAAAATTTACCAAAATTCCTTTACAAAGTAACACAAGCCAAATTTATAGTGAATACAAGGGATAGCCGAATAGGCTCTTGAGGTAGCTAAATGGTTAGCTAAAAATTCCGAATTTCTGATGAAGCTTCCTTGAAGTTTTTTGTGCATGGAGAACGGCAAAGGGAAGCTTCTAGATGCCTTGATTTAATAGGAAAATTGAATGGGTTGTTTGGGAGCTGAAATGCAATCAATAGGTTCACCAAATGCTTGAATTTGATTTAATGCTGCTGCTTGGTTCAGCCGAATGTTCATGTGATTAAGGAGCTGTCTAGAGCACTTCAATAGTCTTAGAATGTGAACAAACTGATTTGAACAGCCACACATTTGTGAACAAACAAAACCGAACAACCCTTGGTGTGAAAGGAATAATCGGGTGGCTGTGAACAGCCTTAATTTGCCTTGGGTAGCCAATCGATCTTCTTGAAGAGTTGCAAGGGTTGGCCGAATGGTCACTTAGGGAACACCAAATGATCAGCACACCATCTTTAAATCATCCATGCACCTATGCCGTCCAAGGGGTAATGTACCTACAACAATTAATTCAGTAAATTAAATCCCTTCTAGACATATTAATTCGGCAACATAAAACAAATAAATCCTGCACCATAAATTATGCTGGACATAATTAATCTTTGTAATAGTTAAGACATATTTAATTGGTCCTATTTAATTAAGCACTTAATTTAGAACATAATTAAAACATGCCCAGAATATGACAATTAATTATTAAAACTAAATAACTAATTTAACTAACAGCAACTTAAATGATTTATTCCAGCATAATAAACTCAATAATGAAATGAGCTAAAAAGAGCTCGTTGAGCTAAGTTATGTCGACGCTGAGCTGATTTGAGCTGATTTGAGCTAATTTGAGCTTGAAGGAGAATGCATGGGTCGCTCGGCTTGCTGATCCAAAAGCTTTCGATAAGTCCAGCAACGGTTTCACCCCAAACTCTATCAACTAATGTTGTTGTTGCGTCTTTGAATCTCTTTGCTCGAGCTCAGGTAATTGGTCCTACAGGCAACTCGAGAGGATCTATATTGGCAACTGGCAGCTCGGGAGGTGTGGTCGTATCATTTCCTCTTTTTGAAGCGATTTGCCCCAAATCGTCACCTATATCATAAAAAGAAAGATCAGCTACATTAAAGGTAGCACTTACATTGTACTCACCTGGGAGATCAAGTTTATAAGAATTATCATTTATTCGTTCCAAAACTTGAAACGGCCCATCTCCTCTCGGCAACAACTTCGACTTTCGCTGGGCCAGAAATCTTTCCTTTCGCATATGAACCCACACCCAATCTCTGGGTTCAAATATGACTTGTTTTCACCCTTTGTTGGCCTTGCGCACATATTGCTCTGTCCTAGCCTCGATATTAGCTTTGACCTTTTGATGCAATTGTTTCACATAGTCCGCTTTCGTCTTGGCATCTACATTAACAATTTGATCGTTAGGTAATGGAATTAAATCAAGAGGAGATAAAGGATTAAAACCGTAAACTATTTCAAATGGAGAGAATTTAGTAGCAGAATGAATGGTTCGGTTATAAGCAAACTCTATATGAGGCAGGCAATCCTCCCACGATTTGAGATTTTTGCGGACGATGGCCCGTAGTAGAGTGGATATTACATGGTTCACCACCTCGGTTTGTCCATCCGTTTGAGGATGACATGTCGTGGAGAATAAGAGCTTCGTGCCTAGCTTGCTCCAAAGTGTCCTCCAAAAATGGCTAAGAAATTTTGCATCACGGTCGGACACTATTGTCTTCAGAATTCCATGCAACCTGACAACTTCTTTAAAGAAAAGGTTAGCAATATTAACAGCATCATCAGTTTTCGAGCAAGCAATAAAATGTGACATTTTTGAAAATCGATCTACTACAACAAAAATAGAATCTTTTCCGGTTCGAGTTCGCGGTAGACCTAAGATAAAACCCATTGAAAGATCAACCCAAGGCCCTTCAGGAATAGGAAAAGGCATGTACAACCCATGTGGGTTAACCTTTGATTTTTCCTTCTTACAAACCAAGCATCGCGAACATATTTTCTCGACATCCCGTTTCATCCGTGGCCAAAAGAAGTGTTCTTGCAGCATGGCCAAGGTCTTTGCAATGCCAAAATGGCCCATGAGACCACCACCATGTGCCTCGAGTACTAGCAACTCTCGCACGGAGCTTTGTGGAATACAGAGCTTACCTTCTCGAAAAAGGAAGTCATCGAACACGAAAAACTTATCAACAAAGAAAGATGTTCACACAATTTATATACATCTCCAAAATCAGCATCAGAGTTATACAAATCTTTCAAAAATGCAAACCCAAGCAGTTTTGAATCCAAATGATTTAACAAGGTATATCGAAGAGATAGTGCATCGGCCACAATATTTTCCTTACCTTTTTTGTACCGTATAACATAAGGAAAGGATTCAAGAAATTCTACCCACTTTGCGTGCCTTTTGTTGAGCTTGTGTTGGCCTTTGATGTGCTTGAGCGATTCATGGTCCGAATGGATGAAAAACTCCTTCGACCACAAATAATGTTGCCACGTTTCCAATGCCCGGATCAAAGCGTACATTTCCTTATCGTATGTGGGATAATTCAATGGTGCGCCACTTAGCTTTTCACTAAAATACGCCACGGGCTTCCCTTCTTGGTCAACACAAAGACCAATCCCGATACCTGAGGCATCACACTCAATTTCAAATGTTTTATCAAAATTAGGTAATATGAGTAATGGAGCATTAGTTAAATGATCTTTAAGTGAAATGAAAGATTTTTCTTGCTCCTCGCTCCAATAGAAAGCAGAATTCTTTTTGATCACGCTCGTGAGAGATGCGGCCAATGTGCTGAAATTTGGGACTAACCGACGGTAAAAACTCGCCAAGCCATGGAAACTTCGCACTTGGCTTATGCTGGTCAGTCTAGGCCACTCTCGGATAGCTTTCACCTTTTCTTGGTCAACCTGAAGTCCTTGCGAGCTGACAACAAATCCTAGGAAAACAACTTGGTCAAAACAAAACGTGCATTTCTTAAGATTGGCATATAAAGTTTCCTTTCGCAACATATCAAGAACAGCTCGTAAATGCTTCAAGTGATCATCTAAGGATCTACTATAAACAAGAATATCATCAAAGTAAACCACACAAAATTTACCAATGAAAGCTCGTAGAACATGGTTCATTAAACGCATAAAGGTACTAGGAGCGTTAGTAAGACCGAATGGCATTACCAACCACTCGTATAAACCGTGTTTAGTTTTAAATGCTGTTTTCCACTCATCTCCCTCGCGCATCCGTATTTGATGGTAACCGCTTTTGAGGTCGATTTTGGAGAACAACTGAGCACCATTTAGTTCATCGAGCATATCATCTAGGCGCGGTATTGGATGACGATACTTAATCGTGATTTTGTTCACGGCGCGACAATCAACGCACATGCGCCACGTCCCATCCTTTTTCGGAACCAACAAAACAGGAACAGCGCATGGACTAAGGCTCTCGCGGATGAATCCCTTTTCCAGGAGTTCATTCACTTGTTTTTGCAGCTCCTTGGTCTCCTCAGGATTACTACGATAAGCCGGTCGGTTTGGTATAAACGCGCTAGGAATGAAGTCGATTTGATGTTCTATTCCCTGAATAGGTGGTAAGCCACTTAGAACTTCGTCGGGAAATACATCTTCAAATTTCTGCAAAAGAGAGACAACAGAAGAAGGTAAAGCAGCATCTAATTCATTAGTATTCAAATATGATTCCTTGTACATTAGTACAAGTATAGGCTGCCTCAACATAAAGGATTTTCGAATGTTGCTCCCTTTCGCATAAACACTCATTTTTGCACTCATTTTTTCTTCACTCTTTTGTTTTTCTTGTTCCTTATTCTTTTCTCTCATTTTTACAACTTGCTTCCCTCGTTTCTTTTCACTCACTTTTTCACACACCTTTTCACTTTTTTCTTTTTTTTCAATCTCTTTAAAATTTTCAATTGAATCACGCAGCTTCACTTGATCTTCGTATACTTGTCTCGGTGTCAAAGGCGCTAAAGTGATGTTCTTGTCTAAATGCTTAAAGGTGTATCGGTTGGTGTAGCCATCATGTATCACCTTTCGATCAAATTGCCATGGACGGCCTAACAAAATGTGCCCGGCATGCATGGGAACCACGTCGCAAAGAACTTCATCGTTGTATTTTCCGATGGAGAATGACACCAATACTTGTTTTGTCACCTTCAACTCCCCACCATCATTAAGCCATTGAAGCTTATACGGACAAGGGTGCTTCGTTATGGCCAAGTCGAGTTTCTCCACCATTAACGTACTAGCGATGTTTGTACAACTCCCGCCATCCACAATAAGGCTACACACCTTGCTTTGCACAAGGCAGCGCATATGGAAGATATTCTCGCGTTGTTGTTCATTCTCCACGCTTTGTACACTTAGGCTACGTTTGATTACAAGGATTTCACCTTCGACGGCATATTCAAGATCGCCTTCTTCATCACTGACAGGGGTGTCAGATTCTTCTTCTTTCTCATCTTTCGACTCAATTTCTCTGCCGGCGCTCATCACCATCGTTCTTCGGTTAGGGCATTGACTAGCGATGTGCCCTCGCCCCAAGCACTTAAAGCACTTGATGTCCCTCGTGTGATTCGGGTTGGCAACTTCTTTGCCTTTGCTTGATTCACCAACGGGCTTGTTAAACTTTGCAGGATGGTTTTGTTCCTTCGGGCGATTAGGGAAGTCCTTTTTGCTCGTACCTTGCCCCCACTTTGAGTTGTTTGCAGGGTTGGCATAGGCCCGAATAGAGCTTTTCTTCTTGAGTTGTTTTTCAACTTTAATCGCAACATGAACCATGTCGGTCACCTCGACATAGTGTTGAAGCTCCACCACGTTAGCAATCTCTCGATTTAGCCCGGCTAAGAACCAAGCCATGGTTGCCTCGTGATCTTCTTCCACATTCGCACGAATCATTGCTATTTCCATCTCTTTAAAATAATCCTCCACGCTCCGGTGACCTTAAGGTTTTGCAACTTTTGGTATAATTCCCGATGGTAATAAGACGGGATAAATCTCTTTCTCATCACCGCCTTCATCTCTTGCCATGTTAAGATTGGTCTCTCTCCATTTCGTCTTCGACTTGTTGTTAATTGGTCCCACCACACCATGGCGTAGTCAGAGAATTTGATGGCCACCAACTTGACTTTCTTGGCCTCCGAGTAGTTATGGCAGTCGAACACCAATTTTATTTTCTTTTCCCACTCCAAATAGACCTCCGGATTAGACTTGCCTTGGAAGGGCAGTATGGAGAGCTTAATGTTCTTCAAATCATCATCTATTTGGCCTCGATCCCTTTGACCCCAGTTCCGCTGACCTCGGCGTCGCTCACTTTGGTTTGAACCTTGGTCACTTTCTAAATCACTTGGGTCATACATCTCGTCTTCAACTGGCTTTGCTCGTCCTCTATCACGTCTAGGGCCTTGAGGCGTTCTTTCTCGTCGCCCCCTCTCTTCGACTCGGTCTAGTCTCTCATTTATGGACTCAAGCTCGTTGCAAAACATACGTTGGATTTCCCTTAGGAGTGCTTGCTGGCCTAGATCAGGGACTCCTCCGCCTCCGGAAGCCACGTTCCTTAAAGGTTGTATTGGTAGGCCTTCATTCATGTTACGTTCCGGACTTCGCGACATGCTGTAACCTCACTACAAACCTCACAAGATCTCTCGAAAAGAAAGAATGTTGGCACTCACACTCGTGTTTATGCTCGTTTGGCTTTTAACTCCTCTCGAATGCGCTCACTCACTCGTGCCTTTTTCCACTCCTTTCTTCTCTTATAACCTAGTAAAGGATTTACTAGGCTTGATCTTCTAGTTTGTGAGTCGGTTTTAAAAAGGGTAACAATGGAGATGCGTATAGGTTTAAGGTTGGCTGAAAGAACAGGAAATTGGGTAAGAAAGTGTGGCGTGCAAATGATTGGGGGGTTTAGAACAGAAGCTGGATCGGGAAACTATATCAAATCAAGGCTTGACGTTCAAATAGCAAACAAATTGCATAAAACACTTTTTTTCCTCTTTTTTTTTGTTCGAATTTTTTTTCGAATTTTTTTTGAATTTTTTTTTTGAATTTTTTTTTTAACTTGTATAACTTTTTTTTGCACTATATCGACAAACTAAATACAATAGAAACACTTCTGTACGTGATTTTTTTTCTTCGGCTGTGTAGATTTTTGTTTTTGTAGTAACATCAACAAACTAATCAAAATGGGAAAACTTTGGTATACAAATTTTTTTTTGAATCCTACCTCGAGAATGCTCCGCTTCGAACGTCTAAGCTTCTCGTTTTAGTAGCTCTGATACCAAATGATACGAGCTCGCCTCGACTTGAGTTGAGTCGTATGTAGATTGCCGATCGTCTTCGAGAAAGCTTCGTCAGAAATAGAAGGGATGGTTAATTCGGATTGAGATAAGGGAAGTTGTGGAAATGGACGTAATGGTATGAAGGGTAAGAATGAAATGGTATTATGAAATGGTACGAACGGAATGGCCGGTTTAGGTACAATTTGGGTAAATAAAGGGATGGGGTCGAACAAAAAGAAGTGCAAACAAGAACCAATACCGATTTGGTATTGACCCGTTGTTTATAGGCTCTCTTTAGTTCGGTTTGCGTATGGTAAAGGGAAACCTCGACCCACTATCTAACAAGATAGGAACCTCGGTATAAAGGGTTTTGAACGCCACACTAAAACTAGTGATAAGTTCGGTTTCGTAAAGAAAGAGGTTGACGCCACTACTAGGTAGATAAGCCAACGAAAATCTTAAACGAGACTTAGAGAAGAATTTCTTACAAGAACAAAAAAAATTCGGTTTTTATAAAATTTTCCAAAAGTCCTTTACAAAGTAACACAAGCCAAATTTATAGTGAATACAAGGGATAGTCGAATAGGCTCTTGAGGTAGCTAAATGGTTAGCTAAAAATTCCAGAATTTCTGATGAAGCTTCCTTGAAGTTTCTTGTGCATGGAGAACGGAAAAGGGCAGCTTCTAGATGCCTTGATTTAATAGGAAAATTGAATGGGTTGTTTGGGAGCTGAAATGCAATCAATAGGTTCAGCCAAATGCTTGAATTTGATTTAATGTCACGCTTGGTTCAAATTAATGTTCATGTGATTAAGGAGCTGTCTAGAGCACTTCAATAGTCTTAGAATGTGAACAAACTGATTTGAACAGCCACACATGTGTGAACAAACAAAACCGAACAACCCTTGGTGTGAAAGGAATAATCGGGTGGGTGTGAACAGCCTTAATTTGCCTTGGGTAGCCAATCGATCTTCTTGAAGAGTTGCAAGGGTTGGCCGAATGGTCACTTAGGGAACACCAAATGATCAGCACACTATCTTTAAATCATCCATGCACCTATGCCGTCCAAGGGGTAATGTACCTACAACAATTAATTCAGCAAATTAAATCCCTTCTAGACACATTAATTCGGCAACATAAAACAAATAAATCCTGCACCATAAATTAGGCTGGACATAATTAATCTTTGTAATAGTTAAGACATATTTAATTGGTCCTATTTAATTAAGCACTTAATTTAGAACATAATTAAAACATGTCCAAAATATGACAATTAATTATTAAAACTAAATAACTAATTTAACTAACAGCAACTTAAATGATTTATTCCAGCATAATAAACTCAATAATGAAATGAGCTAAAAAGAGCTCGTTGAGCTAAGTTATGTTGATGTTGAGCTGATTTGAGCTAATTTGAGCTAATTTGAGCTTGAAGAAGAATGCATGGGTCGCTCGGCTTGCTGATCCAAAAGCTTTCGATAAGTCCAGCAACGGTTTCACCCCAAACTCTATCAACTAATGCTGTTGTTGCGTCTTTGAATCTCTTTGCTCGAGCTTGGGTAATTGGTCCTACAGGCAACTCGAGAGGATCTATATTGGCAACTGGCAGCTCAGGAGGTGTGGTCGTATCACCGATTCAATTCTCAATTCAGACTCTTTTGTATTCAACACATAAGCCAAATAAGCCTCACACCCTTTTTTTATACATTTCTGAGCAACATCGAAGAAATCATGATTGGCAACCTGTTTGACTCATCTGACTCAACCCGGAGAATTTCACCATTTTCACATTTCAATTCAATAACTTTTTGTCTACAATTTACCATAGCATCATGAAGTGTCAACCAATCCATACCCAATATAACATCAAATTCATCAAATGGCAACAACATCAAGTCAGCCATAAAACAATGACCTCTAATCACCAGGGGACATTTCTTGCATACCTTATTAACTAAAACATGCTTTCCTAACGGGTTTAACACTTTAATCATAAATTCCATAGACTCAACAGGCATATTCGTGCTAGATACCAATTTCATGTACAAATACGAATGAGTAGAATCAGGGTCAATCAATGGAATAATAGTAGTATCAAATAGAGAAAAAGTACCAGTGATCACATTGGGAGAAGATGCGTCCTCATGCGCACGTATGGCATAAGCCCTAGCTGGAGCTCTAGGTTCAGATATCACCGTCGTATCCCTTGCTACACTTTTGCTACTAGCCTTATTACTGGAATTTCTTGAGGGTCTCCCCTTTGTAGCCGTTCTACTCGGCCTTGTACTCTGAAATTTTTCTTTCTCGATCATCTAGGGGCAGTCGTTGATATAGTGGTCTTGAGAACCACATCTGAAAAAGGACCTGTCGTTCATCCTACACACACTAAGATGATGTCTACCGCAATGTTGGTACTCGGGTTTAAAAGGTCTAGCGTTACCCACAATAGCCACAGATGTAGCCTGAGATTTAAAACCCGAATTTTGCTTCCTACGATTTTCGTGTGAATGCCCAGCCGAAACATGAGAACGAGAATACATATCTCTGGATTTCTTAGACTGAGAGGGGAATGACTTGCTCATTGGCCTTTTTCTCATATCTTTAGCCTCAGCCTCAGCTTTTCTCTTTTCCTTGGTCAGTTCCTCAGCTTTACAAGCCCGATCAACGAGCACAACAAACTCCTTCAGTTCAATAATACCCACTAACACTCTAATATCCTCTTTAAGTCCATCTTCAAACCTTCTACACATTTTAGTCTTGGAGGATACACACTCACGAGCATATTTACTGAGCGAGACAAACTCTCTTTCGTACTCAGTCACTAACATACAACCTTGCTTCAATTCTAAAAATTTATTTCTCTTCTGGTCAATGAATTGTTTACTCATGTACTTCTTTCTGAATTCTTCTTGAAAGAATTCCCATGTGACCTTCTCTTGAGGTACCATAGATACTAGTGTCTTCCACCAGTGATATGCTGAGTCTCTCAACAAGGAAATAGCACACTTTAAATATTCTTCGGGTGTGCATGATAGTTCATCAAATACCCTTATCGAATTCTCCAGCCAAAATTCTGCTTTCTCAGCATCATCCTCGGCATTTTCCTGAACTCTTCCGCCCCTTGTTTTTGAATCTTATCAACAAGGGTTCTATGAAATCTTATAAATTCTATAATTTGTGGCATTAGGGGTACGGGTTGAGGATTTTGAGAGGGTGGAAGGGGTTAAGCATTCGGGTTCATTCGAATGAACTCCGTATACCAGGCATTCATCATGTGGAAAAAGGCTTCCGTAGCCTCTCTCCTCCTCCCTGACTCATGGTCACGAGTCTACTCTCAACTAGCGCTGTCCCTTGAGCGGGAGCCGGCGCATTACTTTCTACGTCATTAGCTTCAGCTTGATTGGGATCCATTACTATACGAAAACACAATTTAAAAGGTCAGGAGTCGTCACACTATCATAGTTCATTTATGGCATGTATAGCTAGACTCATACACATGCTACGTTAGTCTGAGAATCGACTAAACTATAGCTCTGATACCACTAAATGTAACATCCCTTACCCCTGTCTGACGTCGGGATAGGATACAAGGCATTACCAGACTTAAACACGAGCAAACATACATAACTGGGCTGTAAAGTTTTATTCAAATTAAATTCATTTATACATATGCAATTTGTCCCTTATATGGGCTTATGAGGCTCAAAACATACATCTGGTGTAGTTTGAGACTAAATCGAGAACTTTAGAAAACTTTGGGAAAAATTAGAAAGTTTTTATGAAATAGGGTCACACGCCCGTGTGGGTAGGCCGTGTGGTTACACACGCCCGTATGGCTTGGGACACGCCCGTGTTCTCAGCTCGTGTAATTCTCTGTTTATGACGTCATCAACACAAATAGGGTCACACGGCCAAGTCACACGCCCGTGTGGCGAATTAAATTCCAAAAATTAAGTGCAGACTTCACACGGCCTGGGCACACGCCCATGTCCTAAGGCCGTGCCGTTCACACGGCTGAGACACACGGTCGTGTCTCTACTCGTGTGTTTACTACTAGGCATTCTGTTTTGCCTAATTAGGGTGTAGAGGACACAAAGCCAGATCACACGTCCATGGGGTAAACCGTGTGTCACATACGGCCTAGACACATGCCCGTGTGGACAACTTTAAGGTTATTTTCCAAGCCATTTGCCACTCATAAATGCTCACTCACTTATACATTTTTGATGGCATGCAACATAGCATATTTAGTCACTCAAATACTCACAATCATGATTAATCCATGACTTTGTAATGTCAATATATCACATGCTCAAACCACCATGCTTTCATATGACATTCCACACCAATTTCATATTTATTCAACCTTAATAACCTACTTTCAAGTTACCTAATTGTACCATAGTTATGGTTATAGCTATTAGTCCTAATTCATTCATTAAGCATATATGCCATTTATCACATCCATTACCAACAAGCAACCAGATCACAAAGCATAAACACATTTCGTGCATGCATAGATAATTAGGGTTACAACCCGAGAAGCAAATATAAGCCACCTCTCATGGCCTTATACAAAATGAATCATAATACCATCATGAGCCAACTCATTTAGCTAATCAATATGACACATAACAAAATGACCAAGTCCCCTATACATGCCATACTCAAAATGTTGAGACTAACTATACCCAAATATCCAACTGATAGTGTGATCGAGTCTCCAACGTCCTTCGATCCCCGAGCTAGCTTGGCGACACTATAAAAGATGGAAAAGAAAGGGGTAAGCATCAAAGTTTAGTAAGTCCATATGCAAATAACATGCTATCTAAACAAGTATTTAACATACATTTAACATGATGAACATAATTTATATTTCGTCAAATCACTTAAACTTACTAATCACATAAACAACTTTGCATAAGTTCATCACATACCAAAGCATGAATCATGAGTTTGGTATACATATCTGTATCAATTCATAACATAATTTCTTACTCATTCTTCTCATTGACTTACCCTTTGGGTCTTCTGTTAAGTTACTCGATAAATTACCTGTTGAACACTCGAAATACTATTGGATACATGGAAAGCTCGCACATAAGTGCCACATACGTAGCTAAAGCTACCTTATATCTCATAACACATAAAATCTCATTCTCGAGCTACTCACGGGTCTGCTCACACAAGCTGTCGGTCAAGACATAGCTACACGGGCTGCTCACACAAGCTGTCAGGTATCCGCAACACATGTCGGACTACCCAGCCACCAGTAAGACGTACAAGACCAGCACCCAGAACCACTTAAACATATATCATATATCTCATGAGCTCATAAATAACTTGGTTCCTAGTGACATGTCACTTGTATCCTAAACTATTCCTAAGGTTCAAATGGGATTTCTTCAATATCACATCTCTGTCAAGCTTGCTCGTAATATCGATCTCAATGTTCATAATACTAATCACTTACTCATGGAGCAATCAAAGCATAACTCATAATAGCATTGAAGAATTTGAATTCACATAATTTTCAAGCATCGAAAACATAACAGAACATCACATTATTTGTATATGAACTTACCTCAGTACAAAATGATGATAACGAACCTATTCTTCGTAAACCTTGTCTTTCCCCCGATCAAGACTCGAATCACGTTTTTTTAATCTATAATGCCAAATTTAACTTGTTTAATACATACATTATTCGAATCAACCCATAACACGTACTTTGGTAAAATTACCTTTTTACCCCTAACTTTTCACTTATTTACAAATTGGTCTTTAGGCTCATAAAACAAAATACATGCATTTTCTTTGTTACCCAAGCCTAGCCGATTCATAATCCCACTCCTAGCAGCCCACATTTTTCTTTATTTCACGTATTTACTACTCATTTTACAACTTTTACAAATAGGTCCTTTTATAGGTGTTTTCATGCAAAATCACTTTGTAAAAGATGTTTATCACACATCAAACTTTCATATTCTTCTATTAAACATCAAATACATGCATGTCATACATGGGTAAATTTTTTAACATAAACTCTAGTTCAAAATAAAGGTAGAAATGGATAGATCATGCTTCAAGGATCTCAAAAATGTAAAGAACATTAAAAACAGGGCTAGGGTGTACTTACTATCAAGCTTGAAAAGTTGAAAAACCCTAGCTATGGAACCCTTAGGAATTTCGGCTATGGCATGGAGAAGATGAGAAAATTTTGCTTGATTTTTCCCTTTTTATTATTTTAATTACTAAATGACCAAAATGCCCTTAAGGCTTTTCTTTTAAATTTTTCCTATTCATACCCATTTTTATCCAAAATTTTGGAACTTGGTCAAATTACTATTTAAGGACGTATAATTAATAATCCATAGTAATTTCATGCTTAAAGCTTCTAGAACTCAAGTTTTGCAACTTATTCAATTTAGTCCCTAACTTCAAATTGAACATTTTAGGCCTAAAATTTATTCATGAAAATTTCACACAAATATGCAATCATATCATGGAGCATCAAATAATCATAAAATAATTATTTCTACTCTGAATTTGTGGTCTCGAAACCACTATTCTGACTAGACCCTAATTTAGGATGTTACATGGGTCATTTAAACCCGATCACTTCTTCCTTGATTTGTTATCGGAGAATCGAATACAACATGGCTGACTCACCTCTCCAACTGTCAGCAAACACAACTCCAACCCAACATTCACTTTTTGACTTGAAATCGAATTAACTTTAAGGAATGAGTTGTCACTCCCGATATTTAGGAAAAATGTGAATACCGATTGGAAGGATTTTTAGCATGAATACATATCTCATGATTCTTGACCAGAAAGAACACCAGCCTAAGGCTAAGATGGAATTTAGTGAAGCATGAAATTATTCATGCTTTGTAGATTTTGGAAGGTGATTTGATGATGATGGTGAGGAATGGGAAAGAAAGGTACTTGGAAAGTAATTATATCAATTTTGAAAGAACAAAGAAATGTAAATGGAAACGACAGGATACTCATGCCCAATTTGAAAGAAAAAAGAAAATAGTTCTATTCAATTTCAAATTGAAATTAGAATACAGAATTAGATGTGTCTTTCTTAAGTGCATTAAAGCCCTATTTATATACATGAAATTTACTAATTTTGGCCTTAACCACTTTAACATAAAATTAAATAATAAAATAAATAATAAAATAAGATTCTTTTTTCTATTTTTGGCTTTTACAAAGTCAAAAAAATCTAATGAGTCATTGCCTTTCTCCACATTTTTTATTCAGCCTCATTTCATTGATTGTGTTTCAATTTGGTCATTTTCTGCTCGTTTTTGCCTCTTAGCGTCCCAATTGCATCTTTGAAAAGATTAAAATATAAAATCACTAATTTAGTAGGAATTAATTCAGAAATAAACTGAATTAAACACAAAATATCATGCAGATTAACATGTTATCAAATCCCCCTACTTAGCTCATGCTTGTCCTCAAGCATATTGTTCCTTCAAACATTAGAAATTATTCTAAATTTATTAAAAATCAAGCCTCTTTTCCGCATCCATAATCAATGCAAACAACGTAGGCAAAAATAAATAAATGCTCAGAATATATAGTTTGATCAACAAGTTTATAAAACTGAAATATGTGAACTAAATCATTTCACTAAATTGAGTTTGAATCCAAAATTTGCAAGGAATTATTAATTAATCATGCATTAATATAAATTTTTAGACACAGTCAAACCTTTTTACACAAACTAGGATGACAACCCAAGCACCCTATCCCGGTTACTCAGTTCAAATAGTCTTTTTTTTTAGACTCGGTTAGCAGAGTGTTGTAAGTTCTCGATTTGTCACTCAAACCTTTTTACGTGAGATGAAATGACAACCCAAGCACCTCACCCTGGTTACTATATTCGGTCACGTTTTTAAAACTTTCACTCATAACTTGAGCCTTTATTTATTTATTTTTCATTTTATTTATTTATGTACAAGAAAATATATTTTTTTTTCAAATAATCAATTTATATGAAAAAATCAAGTTACATATATCAACCTTAAAACACAAATGTCGACTACTCTAAATACTTGAACACTTTAATTAAAAAATTACCCAATTGTCCAAATTGACTAAGTAATGAGATTAGAGGTTCAATGTCAAAATAAACTATCAAATAAATCTAGCATAAGATTGAACATATGCAAAAGAGAGACATGCAGCAAAAATCATGCATGCATACTTACAATTTTCAATCCCCCCTACTTACTCTATGCTTGTCCTCAAGCATGTTTTATATGCAATAAAGTTTAGTAACTCAAACAACAAGCAAAGAGAAAGGTTAAGAATACTCCCTATGTGTTTCTAACGATGTTGTCGGTGTTGGGAAATAATTGTTAGAATTTAGCACAGCATGCCCATGCCACCATCAGTATCAGATTTTGGGAAATTTGATAACCTCCATTACGTACCTAAAAATAGCACATTAACATGATTAAATCTTGTTATTATTCATTTTATTTTTAATCTAAGTTAAACTGAAATTAAAAAAATTAATAAATTAAAAATAAATTTTGGTTGCCTCCCAAAAAGGGCTTTTGTTTAACATCGTTAGCTCAACGACCATAAATGTCATCCATTTGGCTCATTGAGAATTAATTTTTCCATCTCGTGCACTTGGATGCTCTTGCAAAAAAGTTTCGACCTTTGCCTACTATCCTTAAAGCCCTTCTCGGATTCCCTTATCATTAGTGGATTGAGGTGTCTTTGAGATTTTCCGTTCAAGTTTGCATTTTTCTCTGTCAGAATCCTTCTACGTTCTGGAAACAGTTTCAGATCTAATTTCGAGGCTTTCATGACAGCTTAAGGTATTGGTTTTTAGATCATCGATAATTCCTCTTGCTTAACATCGAGATCTACATTCCTGCAAGGTACGATTTGCAACTTATCATTGGGATGTCCCATATCCTCATAAACATTAAACCTAACCACTTCACCGTCAAATTCCATGGTGAGTGTTACACTCCAAACATCAATTTTTGTTTGAGCGGTACTTAAGAATGGTCTCCCAAGAAGTATGTCAGACGAATTGGCCGAGTTGTCATCCTCCATGTTGATAATGTAGAAGTCTACAGGAAATTTCAATTCGTTTACCTTAATAAGAACATCCACTAGCGCTCCTTCTAGATGCACTACAGATCTATTTGCAAGTTGAATAATTACACCTGTTTCCTTCAAAAGACCCACATTAAGTAGTTTATAAATTGACACAGGCTTAGTATTAATTCATGCACCTAAGTCACACATAGCTTTTTTAATACAAAGACTACCTATTTTGCAATATATGGAAAACATACCTTGGTCCTTACATTTAAATGGTATTTTCCTTTGTAAAACGGCAGAGATATTTTCTCCGACACTCACCTTTTCATTGCCTAAGAGCTTCCTCTTAGTCGTGCATCATTCTTTTAAGAATTTTGCATACCATGGAATTTGCTTAATTACATTAATAAAAGGTATGTTGATTTCTACCTTTCGAAAGGTATTGAGGATATTCTTCTCTTCTCACTCCTTCTTGCATTGGATAAGTCTTCCAGGAAATAGAGGTGGTACTACAAATGATTCTTGTGGTGCTGACTCCACTGGAGCCTCTATGTCAAGTTTCTTCTCATCTCAACCAGCATTGTAGGCACGAATCATTCCAGGTACAGGCTCCAAAACCTTCCCACTCCTCAATGTTATAGCACTTACATTGTGTTGAGGATTAGGCTCAGTTTGGGACGGCAGCTTACCTTGGGACTCCAAACGACTAACAGTAAGTGCAAGCTTGCTTATTTTCTTATCTAACTCCTGCAAATGTATTTCAAATTTTTGTTGAAAATTCTTAGTACTATTGGCTAGCCTTTCCATTATGGCTTTCAAAGATGACTTTGAGGGTGGTAATTGTTAATTTGGAGGCGGTTTTTGTTGGTAAGATTGACTGAACTGATGATTCGACCCATAACTTAGATTTGAGTGATCCTTCCACCCGTTCGAGTATGGGTCATATCGCCTTTGGGACGATCCTAGAAAGTTCTCGACAGCATTTTCTTATTTTGTCGAATCCTCATGTAAAATCAGAAATGAGTTTGTCAGATGGTCTGACTTAGCACAAATTTCATACAACCATGTTGGGCCCCTCGTGGGTTCTATAATCGGTAGGAATTGCTAAGAGTTAGCAGCCATTGTCGATATCATCTCTCGTGCTCTCTGAGGAGTCATATTGACTAGTGCCCCTCCACTTGCAGCATCTATCATTTTCATTTCCATCGGGTGCAATCCCTCATAAAAATACTACAAGAGTGACTGTTCAGTCAGTCCATGTTTTGGGTAACTTGCACACAACTTTTTGTACCGTTCCCTATAATCGTAGAGTGATTCAGTCTCTTTCTGATGGATTCCCCCGATGTCTCTCCTTAGTTCGGCATCTTGAGCTGTAGGGAAGAACCTGTCAAGAAACAAACATGACATGTCAGACCATGTGTTGACATATCCTAGAGGTAAATAAAATAGCCACTTTCTAGAAAAGTCAGCTAATGAGAAAGGAAAAGCACGAAGTTTGATTTGGTCTTCGGTTACTCCCTGAGGCTTCATGCTTGTGCACACCATATGGAATTCCTTAAGGTGGGTGTGCGGATTTTCATTCTGTAATCCATGGAAAGTGGGTAGTAAATGAATCAAACCCGACTTTAACTCAAACAGCGTTCCTCTTGCCGGATAGGTTATACATAAAGGTTGTTCATTCGTTGCCACTGTGAGCTGGCGTATCGTTTATTCAGCCATCTCGTTTGGTTCGTCAAACAAGAAAATTTCCTCGGTGTATGATATGGTTTTGAATTCAGGATTTGGCTGTTTACCACGTCGAATGGCTTCTTTCAGCAGTTGTCGGGCCAATTTCTCAATTTCTGGTTCAAACTCTTGAGTTCCTAGTTTTGATATGGCCATAAGGTAAACAAACAAAAATTAAAAAAATATCTTCAATCCCTGACAACAATGCCAAAATTTGATGGGCATCGAAACCACCAAAAATAATTCCTACAAAAATAACTCTAAATAGTAGTAAAGAGTGGTAGTAGGGTCGAGCCCACAGGGATTGGACACTATAATTAACTTTTGCGTTTAACTTGTGATCAGAATTTTTTTCGTGTCGAAAGTCGTGGCAAAAAGCATGCCCACAACTCTAAACAGACTTGCACTAAAAAATTAAATAAATAAATCAGGGGTTTTTGAAAATGTTTAGAAAGTAAATAATCAAATCAAAGTAAATAAATAAATAATTAATATTGGAAATAAATTTAAATGGAAATAAATTTAGATTTTTATAAACAGAGATAATAAGCCTTAGCCCTAGACTCCGTAGATTCTGGATTAAGAATCGATCTTCAAAAATTAATCTTCTCTCCGAAATGATAAACTAGTTATAGTAGTTAAGAACGTCCTAACCACCAATTCTTCCTCTCATAGCTGGTCATGGTACGACCTGCAAACCAACCCTTACTGATTATCTAGCCGAAATACACGTGTTCCTGATTTAAGATTCTGGTAGCCTTGCGCTCTGAAGAACCCAACTCGATTCAATGGCCTCAACCGCATGGGTCGTTTAAACTCTATCACTTGTTCCTTGATTTGTTTTCGAAGAACTAAATACAGCAAGGTTGACTCGTCTCTCCAACTGTCAGCAAACACGACTCCAACCCAACGTGCACTTTTTGACTTGAAATCGAGTTAACTTTAAAGGATGAGTTGTCAATCTCGATACTTAGGAAAAATTTGAATACCGATTGGAAGGATTTTTAGCACGAATACATATCTCACAATTCCTGAATAGAAAGAACACCAGCCTAAAGCTAATATAGAATTTAGTGAAGAATGATTGTAACGCCTCAATTTTCGGGACTTCTATGAATTGTGGTGAATTTTAGAATTTTTTGTGTTTTAACTGCTTGGCGTAGGTCTAAGTATGTAAGTGGGCCTCTAGAAGGCCCAAGTTTAAGATTAAACCCGGGGTTCAATTTAATTTAATCCATAAGAGAAAAGGGGGTTTTGGTTGACTAGGGTCTTAAGTATTATTTGGGTAAAATAAGACATAAGGAAGCAAGTGGCAAAGTGGCATGTGGTGCCACTGAGAAGGCTATAAAAGTGGCGTGTAAAAGTGTAGAAAGAGCCCAGGTTCGAGCTGCAAGACAAGCAAATAAGGTGTTTATTTTTGTGCACAAAAAGGGGAGGTGATGGAACTCAAGGGGGAACTCTATTAGGGAGAGTTTAAGATGATAAGAGGATTGAGTAAGGATAAAGATAAGGGAGGAAATCTAGGAGCTGATCAAGGAGTAAGAGGTGGCTGGCCAAGGGACTTTAGCATGGGAAATTCGGCTAGGTATTGTAGTAGTGGGAATTTCAGCATTTGGGTGTGTTGTGCCGTTTCTTTGACCATCCTTCCTCCTCCTCCTTTCTTTTCTTTCTTCTCTCCATCTACCTTCTCCTCTTCTTTTCTCCATAGCCGAATCCTTCTACCACTTTACTCTTCACCACTTCCTTATTCTTTTTATTTTTAAGCCTTACAGCCGAATATCATAAAAGCCAAAAACCTGAAGGCTCATATTGTCTGTGCCGAATTCTCCTAGCCAACCTATTGATTTCTTTTTCGTCTTTCTTCATCCTTTGTGATCAACTCTTACTTTTTCTCAACCCCAAACCTCTGTCGACAAAGCCACTACAAAACCCTCATCTTTTTTTCACTGTTACTAAAAGCCGAAAACCCCATATTTTAAGGGCATAGTCGAATTCTTAGATCATTAAAAGATCGACTTTTGCTAGGTTTTGAGGGTTAGATCTATATCAGAATCAAATAAGAGCTTAAGTGAAATCTTTGGCTAAAGAAACTGGTGGTAAGTTTTTGAATCTATTCTTTATTTCGGGATTTAGAAAAGTCGAAATCCCTAAAGGCTTAGGGAGGCTGTCATTTGGGCTTTAAGGCTCTAAGGGTTGTGACCATTGTTTATTATGATGATAGTGTGATTCAAAGGTCACGATCGAGGCTTGGACAAGGGAAACGATCAATCTAGACACAATTGCTAATTTCGGCAAAGGTAGGTTCGCTAGTGCCTAAGGTGCTTTGGGCCGAATATGGTAAGGGGTTAGTTATAGTTCAATTTTAGTAGTTAGATTAACATGTTAGTAATCTAATTATAGGCAGTTCGTGTGTGGATCTCGTCAGCATATCGTCATAAATCAGGTGTGTAACTGACACCCTCTCATAGACTAGATCGGCAAAAGTCGAAAAGCTGAAATGCTAAAAAGTCGGTATTTTGGGAATTTGCGAGTGTGCGAATGCTCAAAAGATAAGTGGGTTAATATTTTTGATAATCTTAAGTGATAAAACTGCAGTACGTGCAATTTCGTGCATTATTGATATTTTGGGCTTAGTGGGACGAAATCGGGTTAATGGGCCAACTGGCCCAATTCGGTAAGTATGCACGGTAAGTGTTTTGATAGTGCGTAAATGGTAGAATTATGCATGAAAACCTTAAAATAGTTAAAATACTAAAATATCCCTATGCATGGAAAAATTACCATTATACCCCTAGGGTTAGTTTTGACCGAAAGCATGATGATCTCGATCAGACATGCGATGTATGCCATGATTGCATCTCTGTTGCATGGGGACATGGGTTATATTATGGAGGAAGCATCCTGGTGGCTATGCCACAAATTATCTGATCTGGTGGCTCTGCCACGTATATCTGTTCTGGTGGCTCTGCCACGATTATCTATTTCTGGTGACTCTGTCATATTATCTGTTCTGGTAGCCATGCTGCACATTTCTGTGACGTGTAGCGGTTGGGTGGGTCGAGTAGTCTCCCCACATGGTGAAAGGTTGGTATGGGAGTGCATGTGGTTGGATATGGGTTGGGTTTTGCATAAGCATGTAATATCTGTTCTGAGCTGTTATGGGCCTATGGGCTTATGCTGATTCCTGTTCTGGGCTAAGGCCAACTTATTCTGTTTCTATGGTTTGAGCTGATATAGGCTATGGTTGGGTTAACTTACACACTTAGTTTCCCAAAACTCACCCCTTTATTTTTCATCCACGCAGGTGATCTCCAACCATAGTGGGCTTGGAGCTGTGAGGGATTCGAATGGCCACGCAAGTCTGCAAATTCGGTTTCTTTCTGATGAACTGGACGTCCTATTTATCTTTATTTTTTTGGTTTTGGGTTTTTAAATTTAATAAGGCCGCTCTATTATTTTTTTAATATGGGTTTGATTTATATTTTGTTATGATGGACTTAATTTATATTAACTATCAAAATGGGCTAGATCTAGGGTTCGTTTTCAAAAACATAAATTGATTTCAAAGTAACACGATTACAAACAAGGCTTTTGCTATGATGACGTTTTCCAAAGTTAAATATGTTTTATTTTAAAATGAACATAATTACAATATTAACCTAAGAATATACACGATGTTAGAGTGTGGCAATGGCGGTGTGCATGTCTAGGATTGGATCCGAAAGAGCTTGGTACTTAAGCAAAACAGATGGACTCACCTCCTCTTTTTCTAGTTTCCTACAGTGTGCACACTTCCATTCACTTTAACCTATAACAAAAGTTTCTTTTTAACACACCAAGTAAAGATTTTTAAACCAACAATATAATATGTTTTGAACGCTTCAATGTGGTACGTCGGATTCAGTCGTAACGTCTAGGCCGGGTTTGGGGTGTTACATTTAGTGGTATCCGAGCCAAGTTGCAACAACTCGGCTGTGGAATGGGTTTGTAAAAATAAAAAAGATTTTTCAAAAATGAAAGTTTTATAAAAACTCTGATTTCAAAATCTGGATCTTGAAGTGGCATTCCGAATCTCCGGCTCAAGCTTGTAAGTATTACCCTAAACTTCTCTGAATATTTTTTGAATTATCTGTGCATCTTTGAACCCTACAGGGATACTCTAGATAGGATGATACTGAAACCATAGGAAGGTATGATAGGAGACTGAAACTATAGCTAGGCTTCGATTCTGCGAGAATAAACTCTAAAATACTGTCTGATTCATAAAACATCTGTAATAATCACTGGAATATTGAGTTAATGCATAAAATTCATAAACAGATAATATGATATGAGTACAAGAGCCACTCGTGGAAGAGGCTGTGGACGTGGCCGAGGAAGGGCTCGAGCGGTATCTTCGTCTTCGGGACATATACCGGCGGCAGATGCATCGGTACCATCGGCAACGGAAGTGGAGTCTCATGATCGTGTTACCGGGGATGACGCTCTGTCGCAAGCAATGCTTCGTGTTCTGGAAAGGGTTGTCGGGGCAAATTCGGGCAACAAAATTCGAGGATCGATTTCTGAACGGCTCCGGGCTAATGGAGCGGAGATTTTTAAGGGCGTGTCCGGTGTAGCCCCAAATGTGGTGAAATATTGGTTGGACGCCACGGAACAGATTATGGATGACTTGGACTGCTCGGTGGAGCAGAAGCTGAAAGGAGCCGTATCGTTGCTGTGAGACGAGGCCTATCAGTTGTGGCTCACTGTGAGAGAAGGGACCCCAGCTGATAGGGTCACTTGGGAACTGTTTAAGATGGCCTTTAAAGGGAAGTACGTTGGGGCAAGTTATGTGGACGCTCACAGGAAGGAATTCTTGAATCTGGTGCAAGGAGGTAAAACAGTTGCTGAGTACGAGGCCGAGTTTCTAAGGTTGAGTCGGTATGCCGTAGGCATAGTCGCTACAGAATATGAGCAAAGTGTGCGCTTCGAGGATGGTCTTAGGGATGACCTAAGGGTGTTGATTGCTCCGTAGAGTGAGTGGGACTTTACGGTCTTGGTGGAGAAGGCAAAGATAGCTGAGGAGGTTAAGAGGGCTGAAAAGCAGAATCGGGAGAAGGATCAAAACCATTTTCAGAGGGATTTAGGACCCTCGGGTGGTGCTAATAGGAATGTTAAGAGAGCAAGAGTAGAGGAACCAGTTCGAGCAGTGCTGATGAATGTGGTTAGACCATCAATCTATGGAGACTGTGGTAAGGTACATTTAGGCGAGTGTAGGAAACGTTCCGGTACTTGTTTCCGATGCGGATCTATGGAGCATAGAGTTAAGGACTGTCCTCAGAGAGCTGATCAGGCTCAGGTTGCTGTGCAGAGGGTTGCTCAACCCATGAGAGGTGGACCACAACCACCGAGAGGACGTGGACAGGGTAGGGGTAGAAACGAAAATGGTCGAGGTCGAGGGGCACCTGGCAGGGGTGTCGAAAATGCCGAAGCTCCATAGCCAGCTTTGGTATATGCAGCTCATCGTCGAGAGGAGGGTGACGCACCTGACGTCATAACTGGTACGTTTTTGGTTTCTAGAATGCCGTATACTGCCTTGGTAGATATTGGATCTACTCATTCCTATGTTGCATGTGCCATATCTAGGTCGTTGGGTGTGCACTCTGAAAAGATGGTGAGTGGGGTATCTGTGTTAAGTCCTTTGGATCACTTGGTTAGGGTAGATAAACTGTATAGGGATGTACCCTTAGAAACTCAAGGTAGGATCTTTCCTAGAGATTTGATGGAGTTACCGTTTGGAGAATTTGACCTCATTTTGGGAATGGACTGGATTGTTAAGCATAAGGCAACTTTGGATTGTGCTGCTAAGCGAATGGTGCTAAGGACTCCGGAGGGTGAAGAGGTTATCATGATAGGTGAACGAAGGGACTTTTTGTCCAATGTGGTGTCGGCATTGAGGGCTGAAAAGTGGATTCATAAGGGTTGTGAGGCTTGTTTGGCGTTTGTAAGTCAGTTGAAGGAGGAGGGGCTGACAGTGGACAAGGTTAGAACTGTGAAGGAATTCCAAGATGTATTTCCAGAGGAGCTTCCGGGGTTACCTCCAAACCGAGAGGTTGAGTTTGGAATCGACTTATTGCCTAGAACGGCGCCAGTGTCTATTGCACTGTATAGGATGGCACCGAAGGAGTTGGTGGAGCTGAAAGCTCAAATTCAAGAGTTGTTGGATAGGGGCTTCATTAGGCCAAGCGTGTCTCCATGGGGAGCACCAGTGCTATTCATGAAGAAGAAGGATGGGACGATGCGAATGTGTATTGATTACCGCCAGTTAAACAAACTGACGGTTAAGAATAAGTACCCACTGCCAAGGATTGACGATCTGTTCGACCAGCTTAGAGGAGCTTCTGTATTTTCCAAGATCGACCTTTGATCTGGATATCATCAGTTAAGGGTCAGGGAGGCAGATATCCATAAGACGACATTCAGGACTCGGTATGGTCATTACGAGTTTCTGGTTATGCCATTTGGACTGACGAACGCTCCTACAGCGTTTATGGATCTGATGAATCGTGTGTTCCAACCATTTCTGGATCAGTTCGTAGTTGTCTTTATTGACGATATCCTGGTATATTCTGAAACAAAAATGAAGCATGATGAGCATCTCCGTATAGTGTTGCAAGTGTTAAGGGAGAATGTACTTTATGCGAAGTTTAGCAAGTGTGAATTTTGGTTGAAAGAAGTAACCTTCTTAGGACATGTGGTCTCTGCTGAGGGGATTAAGGTGGACCCTGGAAGGTTGACGCGATTTTGGAGTGGAAGCCGCCTAGGTTAGTGTCAGAAATACGGAGTTTTCTAGGATTGGCAGGATACTACAAAAGGTTTGTGGAAGGTTTTTCTGTGATGGCAACACCTCTGAAAAAACTCATAAGGAAAAGGGTACCGTTTGTATGGACTGAGACCCAACAGGAAGCTTTTGAGAAGTTGAAGAAAGTTCTGACTGAAGCACCTGTGTTAATACAGCCAGAGTCTAGGAAGGATTTTACTGTGTACAGTGACACATTACATGTAGGCTTGGGCTGCGTATTAATGCAGGAGGGTAAGGTGGTTGCATATGCATCACGACAGCTTAAGCCTCACGAGGGGAACTATCCTACTCATGATTTGGAGTTGGCGGCAGTGATATTTGCACTTAAGATTTGGAGACATTACTTGTACGGGGAGAGGTATATTATATACACAGACCACAAGAGTCTTAAGTATTTGTTAACTCAGAAGGAGCTAAACCTTAGGCAAAGGAGATGGATTGAGTTGCTTAAGGATTATGACTGTTCGATCGAGTATCACCCAGTCAAGGCTAATGTGGTAGCTGATGCTCTGAGTCGTAGAACCGTATCTGATCTGAGAGCAATGTTTGCTCATTTGAGTCTTTATGATGATGGCAGTTTGTTGGCAGAATTACAAGTAAGGCCAACCTAGGGTGGACCAGATTAAGGAAAAGCAGTTGAAAGATAAGTCTTTGGTCGCTCATTTTCAACAAGTTAAGGAAGGGGAAACTTCTGTGTTTGGGTTAAATGGCGAAGGAGTTCTGTGTTTTCGAGGAAGAATTTGTGTTCCGAAGGACTCTGACTTGAGGCAGGCAATATTGAAGGAAGCTCATGGTGGACTGTGTGCCATGCATCCTGGAGGGAATAAGTTGTATCATGACTTGCGAGAATTGTACTGGTGGCCTGGACTTAAGCGAGAAGTAACAGAGTTTGTAGGGAAATGTTTGACATGCCAGCAAGTGAAAGCTGAGCATCAACTGCCTTCTGGACTGCTACAACCGGTGAAGATACCATTTTGGAAGTGGGAGAAGGTAACCATGGACTTTGTGAGTGGGTTGCCTGTGTCACCATCGAAGAAAGACTCGGTGTGGGTGATTATGGATAGGTTGACCAAATCAGCCCATTTCATACCTGTACGTACTGACTTTTCACTTCAAAGGTTAGCCAAGTTGTATGTGGCGGAGATTGTGCGACTTCATGGAGTCTCAGTTTTGATTATCTCTGATCGGGATCCCAGATTCACATCTCGGTTTTGGAAAAAGTTGCATGAGGCGTTGGGGACGCGATTGAACTTTAGTACGGCTTTTCATCCCCAAACTGATGGTCATCGGAGAGGTTATTCAGATTCGGAGGACAGTGAGGGATGCCCGATTGACTTTCGAGGTAGTTTGGAGGATTACTTGCCGCTGGCGGCGAATTTGCGTACAATAACGCTTATCGGTAGTATCTCGAATGGCACCGTATGAAGCACCCAGTATGGGCGAAGGTGTCGTACCCTAGTTGTTGCAATCAACTAGAGAGCGAC
The DNA here is from genome assembly GCA_025698465.1 of Gossypium longicalyx. NCBI lineage: Eukaryota > Viridiplantae > Streptophyta > Magnoliopsida > Malvales > Malvaceae > Gossypium > Gossypium longicalyx. The sequence continues at coordinate 65,982,737 of CM047004.1, read as the reverse complement.
AAGTTCTTGGACCAGTAGTTGTTGGTGGGCGTCGAGGATAAGGTCAGAATAATTAGGGATCGGTTAAAAGAAGCATCTGATAGACAAAATTCGTATGGGGATTTGAAGCGTAAGGAGATTGAGTACTCAGTAGGGGATATGGTCTTCTTAAAGGTTTCTCCTTGGAAGAAGATATTGAGGTTTGGTAAGAAAGGCAAGTTGAGTCCGCGGTTCATTGGGCCTTACCGGATTTTGAGGCGAGTAGGCCCAGTGGCTTATCAATTGGAACTGCATCCTGAGTTAGACAGGATTCACTATGTTTTTCATGTCTCCATGTTACGGCGCTATCGTTCTGATCCTGCTCATGTCATGCCAGTCGCAGAAATCGACGTTCAAACTGATTTGACCTTTGAGGAGGAGCACATGCGCAGATCTTGGCTCGAGATGTTAAGGTTCTCGAAAGAAAATCATCCCATTAGTGAAAGTGCTTTGGCGTAATCATGGCAGAGAGGAAGCCACTTGGGAGCAAGAGGAGGCGATGCAACAGCAATACCCTCATTTGTTTGGACCAGGTAAATTTCGAGGACGAAATTTCTTTCAGGAGGGTAGAGTTGTAACGCCCCAATTTTCGGGACTTCTATGAATTGTGGTGAATTTTAGAATTTTTTGTGTTTTAACTGCTTGGCGTAGGTCTAACTATGTTAGTGGGCCTCTAGAAGGCCCAAGTTTATGATTAAACCCAGGGTTCAATTTAATTCAATCCATAAGAGAAAAGGGGGTTTTGGTTGACTAGGGTCTTAAGTATTATTTGGGTAAAATAATACATAAGGAAGCAAGTGGCAAAGTGGCATGTGGGGCCACTGAGAAGGCTATAAAAGTGGCGTGTAAAAGTGTAGAAAGAGCCCAGGTTCGAGCCGTAAGACAAGCAAATAAGGTGTTTATTTTTGTGCACAAAAAGGGGAGGTGATGGAACTCAAGGGGGAACTCTGTTAGGGAGAGTTTAAGATGATAAGGGGATTGAGTAAGGATAAAGATAAGGGAGGAAATCTAGGAGCTGATCAAGGAGTAAGAGGTGGCCGGCCAAGGGACTTTAGCATGGGAAATTCGGCTAGGTATTGTAGTAGTGGGAATTTCGGCATTTGGGTGTGTTGTGCCGTTTCTCCACCATTCTTCCTCCTCCTCCTCCTTTCTTTTCTTTCTTCTCTCCATCTACCTTCTCCTCTTCTTTCTCCATAGCCAATCCTTCTACCACTTTTTACTCTTCACCACTTCCTTATTCTTTTTATTTTTAAGCCTTACACCAGCATATCACAAAAGTCGAAAACCCAAGGCTCATATTGTGCAGTGCGAATTCTCCTAGCCAACCTATTGATTTCTTTTTCGTCTTTCTTCATCCTTTGCGATCAACTCTTACTTTTTTTGAACCCCAAACCTCTGTCGACAAAGCCACTACAAAACCCTCATCTTTTCTTCACTGTTACTAAAAGTGAAAAACCCCATATTTTAGGGGCATAACCGAATTCTTAGATCATTAAAAGATCGACTTCTGATAGGTTTTGAGGGTTAGATCTATATCAGAATCAAATAAGAGCTTACGTGAAATCGTTGGCTGAAGAAACTGGTGATAAGTTTTCGAATCTATTCTTTATTTCGGGATTTAGAAAAGCTGAAATCCCTAAAGGCTTAGGGAGGCTGTCGTTTGGGCTTTAAGGCTCTAAGGGTTGTGACCATTGTTTATTATGATGATAGTGTGATTCAGAGGCTGCTGATCAGAGGCTTGGACAAGGGGAAACGACTGAATCTAGACACAATTGCTAATTTCGGCAAAGGTAGGTTCGCTAGTGCCTAAGGTGCTTTGGGCCGAATATGGTAAGGGGTTAGTTATAGTTCGTTTTTAGTAGTTAGATTAACATGTTAGTAATCTAATTATAGGCAGTTCGTGTGTCGATCTCGTTAGCATATCATCATAAATCAGGTGTGTAGCTGACACCCTCTCATAGACTAGATCGACAAAAGTCGAAAAGCCGAAATGCCGAAAAGTTGGTATTTTGGGAATTTGCGAGTGTGCGAATGCTTGAAAGATAAGTGGGTTAATATTTTTGATAATCTTAAGTGATAAAACTGCAGTACGTGCAATTTCGTGCATTATTGATATTTTGGGCTTAGTGGGCCGAAATCGGGTTAATGGGCCAACCGCCCAATTCGATAAGTATCTTGCAGTAAGTGTGTTTTGATAGTGCGTAAATGGTAGAATTATGCATGAAAACCTTAAAATAGTTAAAATACTAAAATATCCTATGCATGGAAAAATTACCATTATACCCTAGGGTTAGTTTTGATTGGAAAGCATGATGATCTCGAATCATGCGATGTATGCCATATGATTGCATCTCTCATTGCATGGGGACATGGGTTATATTATGGAGGAAGCGTCCTGGTGGCTATGCCACAAATTATCTGATCTGGTGGCTCTGCCACGTATATCTGTTCTGGTGGCTCTGCCACGATTATCTATTTATGGTGACTCTATCACATTATCTGTTCTGGCAGCCATGCTGCACATTTTTGTGACGTGTAGCGGTTGGGTGGGTCGAGTAGTCTCCCCACATGGTGAAAGGTTGGTATGGGGGTGCATGTGGTTGGATATGGGTTGGGTTTTGCATAAGCATGTAATATCTGTTCTGAGCTGTTATGGGCCTATGGGCTTATTCTGATTCCTGTTCTGGGCTAAGGCCAACTTATTCTGTTTCTATGGTTTGAGCTGATATAGGCTATGGTTGGGTTAACTTACACACTGAGTTTCCCAAAACTCACCCTTTTATTTTTCATCCACGCAGGTGATCCCCAACCATAGTGGGCTTGGAGCTGTGAGGGATTCGGAGTGGCCACGTAAGTCTGCAAATTCGGTTTCTTTCTGATGAACTGGACGTCCTATTTATCTTTGTTTTTTTGGTTTTGGGTTTTTAAATGTAATAAGGCCGCTCTATTATTTTTTTTAATATAGGTTTGATTTATATTTTGTTATGATGGACTTAATTTATATTAAATATCAAAATGGGCTAGATCTAGGGTTCGTTTTCAAAAACATAAATTGATTTCAAAGTAACACGATTACAAACAAGGCTTTTGCTATGATGACGTTTTCCAAAGTTAAATATGTTTTATTTTAAAATGAACATAATTACAATAGTAACCTAAGAATATACACGATGTTAGAGTGTGGCAATGGCAGTGTGCATGTTTAGGATTGGATCCGAAAGAGCTTGGTACTTAAGCAGTCCGATGGACTCACCTCCTCTTTTTCTCGGTTTCCTACCGTGCACAGCTTTCTTCATTCACTTTAACCTATAACAAAAATATCTTTTTAACACACCAAGTAAAGATTTTTAAACCAACAATATAATATGTTTTGAACGCTTCAATATGGCACGTCAGATTCGGTCGTAACGTCTAGGCCGGGTTTGGGGTGTTACAATGATATTATTCATGCTTTGTAGATTTTGGAAGGTGATTTAATGATGATGGTAAGGAATGGGAAAGAAACGTACTTGGAAAGCAATTAGACCAATTTTCAAAGAATAAAGAAATGTAAATGGAAACAACAGGATACTCACGCCCAATTTGAAAGAAAAAAGAAAATAATTCTATTCAATTCCAAATTGAAATCAGAATGTAGAATTAGATGTGTCTTTCCGAAGTGTATTAAAGCCCAATTTATATACAAGTAATTTACTAATTTTGGCCTTAACCACTTTAACATAAAATTAAATAATAAAATAAAATCCCTTTTTTTTTCTATTTTTGGCTTTTACAAAGTCAAAAAAAAAAAACTGATGAGTCATTGCCTTTCTCCACAGTTTTTGTTTGGCCTCATTTCATTGATTGTGTTTCAATTTGGTCCTTTTCTGCTGGTTTTTGTCTCTTAGCGTCTCAATTGCATCCCTGACAAGATTAAAACATAAAAGCACTAATTTAGTAAGATCTGTAACACCCCTTACCCGTATCTGTTGCCGAATTAGAGTTAAGAGGCATTACCAATCATATCACAATTCCGACAAATATGCAATACATTTTTCACTTTAAAAATTAAAACCACATCATTATTCATATCACTTTCAATCTACCAAATGTTAAATTTTATCAATTAATACATAGTATAAACAAAACAAAATCCAGAATATGTCAAAACAATTTATATACCTACAGATCATATAACACATCAATAACATCATTCTTGAATATTAGATCTATTTTTATATAAATCATGCGTATACTTCTTACAAGCAATTACACATCATTTCTTTTCATACATATGATATATATATTTTATAATAGCATTTGTTACCTTGTTACTACATTCGCATTTCATGAATAAATAATTATATATATAACATTAAATCAACTAATTAAACTACTCAAATAATTAAACCAAAATTTACAAATAATGTACCATTAAGAACCGAACAAAAACCATATTAACCTTTTATTTATTCGGCTACCCAAAATTTTCCTATACATACTTATTGATTTCGGTTAGCTATCAAGTCACATAGTCAAGAATATTTTTATTTTACATAATAAGCTCATACCAAAATTCACCTCATACTAATGTCATTTGTTTTAAATTTACCAAGGCATTTCATGTTGTAACACAATACACATCCATTTCTACTTCATAACCGAAGCACATGTTCAAACAACATTATATACATATATACCTAGAGGTCATGCACTTGCACATATCATTGCCACGCCATGCACCAAAGCATACCATTATGAGCAAGAACCAAATTACAAGTCAAGTAATTACTTTATCTAAATTTCAACACATTACCGAACATACTTAACAACTAAGCTTATTTATTTTTATGCAACTTCAGAAGAATGACCCACATTCAAATTATCTAAATATACCTAGTTTGTATACATAGACCAAAATATTCATACCACATCTAAGGTCTTTAATCAACTTCAATGCTCAAAAACACATACCATATATACATCCCATCCATGGCACATAGCATGATAATCGAATATGAGCTCAAACCATAATCTAAACAAAGCCAAACTCAAACATAACACTTAAGCCATTTTCTCATGGCTAAATTATACACAACCAAAATCCAATATTTCAAAACGAAATCCAGCCTATACATGCCATGATTCAAGTTCAACTATTTAAATACCAAAACAGTGGATAGTGTGATGAACTTTGTTGACGATCCCCAAGCTCGTAACTTGAATCCAAAATCTATAAAACAGAAACACATATATACACAGAGTAAGCTAACTTAGCTTAGTAAGCCTTAAGCAAATAACATCTCAATAATATAGTTAACTCCTTAAATTTAAACTAAACCAATTTACTATATCAATGTCATATTTAGTCACAACTTATATATATTCTATAACCACACATGTTCAACATAACTATCACTTTGGCCGAATACTTATAAGGTTAAATTTTACAAATTTTCATTCAACTTTCAAAGTCAAATATCATTACACATTCACATATACTTCCACTCATTTACACAAGCTCACAAAACAAGATTTAACTTTATATTCAAACATCACTTATATGGCCGAATACACAAGATCATATATAACATCACATATGTACATTACCCGCATGGATGAATATACATAGTCATACATATACACATAGTGAAGAATCATTTCATTGATGTTCAAATTATTTAATCACAAGACCGAATACACATACTAATCTCACATATATTTTTCCTTTCTATCATACATGATTTAACACAAATATTCAAAGTACTTACTTACCTTATCTCACATAAGTAACAAGTTAATTCATACCTGGCCATTTAGCTCGTTTAATGTATTCAAATACCACATCAGCATGAAGTATTTTAAGCATAAACTTATAAGTAATCACCGGCATAAAGCCTGCTAGGCATAAGCCTGTATTTCACACCGACACAATGCCTGCTAAACTCAAAGTTTGATTTTATGCACTGGCAATAAGCCTGCTAGGCATAAAGCCCGATTTAATTCACCAGCTCAAGGCTTGCTAGGCTTAAAGCCTGAGTATCACTATTATAAAGCTGTCTCATAAACAATTCATATATCAAAAATTCCAAATATGCCATATAGTTCATACGAACTTTCAAATGTTATGACTCAATCGAATTAGCTCAAATACATTATTTCCATGCTTAATCATATTCGGCTAACTCTACTTTAAATCCATAAATTCCAAATCATCATATTAAACCATTTTAAATTCAAAATAGACAATGTTTAATTGCTCAAAGACTTACCTTGGATATCGACAAACAGTATTAATCGATTACTCGACTATTTTGGTTTTTCCCCGATCCAAATCTGATTTTCACTTTTCTTGATATAAATTGATATAAATTAAATTTATTTAATCAAATATTCAATCAAATTCATCCAAAAACACACAAATGGGAAAAATTACACTTTTATCCCTAATATTTCACACTTTTCACAATTTAGTCCCTATTGCATAAAACACAAAATATGCAAAATCTCACAACAACATAGTTAGGCCGAATCTTCCTTATACTCATAATAGTCCATATATTTCATTTATTTCACATTTTAGTCCCTCAATTTATTATTTTTGAGATTTAGTCCTAATTACTCAAAATCATCAAAAATTCCAATACAAAACATGTTAATCTAAAATATATCTTTCATATTTCATCATCAAACAACAAAAATCACAAGCTCTCATCAATGGCATAACTCAAAATATTCATCAAAATAAAAAATTCAAGCATGGGTCGGATAGTATTCGTAGCAACGATCTCAAAAACGTAAAAATTATCAAAAATCGAAACCAAACTAACCTTGAATTTGAGTCAACAATGGTCGAATACCTAGCTTTGTTATTTATTTTCTCTTTTATTTAATATTTAGGAAGAACAAGGATTATGAAACCATGTTATATTTTTTTATGTTTTATTATTACATATATTATTACATAAATTACCTTATTAATCTTTGTTAATAATTACAAAACCTATATATATATTAAGGTCATGACCGTCCATCACTAACTTCAATGGTCAATTTGCAACATAAAACCTCCACATTAGAAGAACAAAAACTATTCGACTCTTTCACAATTAACCACCAAATTTTTATTTTACGAGATTAAGTCTTTTTATTTAATCGGGCACTCAAACAACAAAATTAAGTCATGAAAATTTCACACACACAAATTCAACCTTAATAAACACAAAAAATAATTTTTAAATATTTTTTTGGCTCAGATTCGTGGTCTCGAAACCACCGTTCTGATTAGGGTCAAAATCTAACTGTAACAGGATCAATTCAAAAATAAAATGAATTAAACACAAAATATCATGCAAATTAACTTGTTATAAAAGGTGATAGAACTCGAAGGACAAGTGAAGAGCGAATTGTGCAACTTGATGAACTAGATGAATGGCGAACAAAGGTTGATGAGAAACCTAAAAAGCAAAAGTAAATAACAAAGCAACACCATGATGTGCATGTAAAGAGAATGAACCAATTCAAAGTTGGGGACAAATTACTGTTAGACAAATCGAATCCACAAATTTTTCCTTCAGAGTGTAAGTCAAGGGGGTCCAACTCATTTGTGGTAAAAACTGTTTTTCCAAACGGTACAATTGAGGTAACACATTTTGATTTTAGCACATTCAAGGTAAATAATATTCGTCTCAAACCTTATTTTGGTGTTAAAAATGATAATGAGAGAGAGGAGCTTCAGCTCCAAGATTCGCCTTAACTGTGAGTTTAAAATGGGAAGTCGAGCTTAGACTCTAAATAAACACTTCTCGAGAGGCAACCCGAGTGTTTTTGTGTCATTTATTTATTTTTACTTTCCTAAAAACTTCAAAAAAATAAAAATGAATGTAAGGGTTAGTTATTTATGTTTTTGTTGGCAATTAGATCTTTCTATTTTTTTTACGCTATTAATAAATCAAATCTTAAACGCTTTGGTTTAAGGTTATTTGTTAAGGAGTGATGGATGTTGAATCCACCAAAAATAAAATTCTTATGCCTAAATAGTATATAAACAACAATATAGGGAGTAGAGTTGATTCCACAGAGACTGGATGTTTAAAATTGTCATTCAAGTTAATCAAGTTGTGTGGCAAGCAATTGTTGTGACCATGACGTGTGACAATATGTGTGAAAATAAAAAAAAATGAGAAATTAAATGTAATTAAAATAAAAATAATAGAAATAATTAAAATCGAAATAGCAGTAAAATAAACAGAAACAAAATAAGACTGAATGAACTGATGTGATGATGTTCTAGCTTTAGGCTCGATTTTGGTTCTAGTTTCAAACTGATCCTTGATAATAAATCTTCTTCTTCAACCGATCAGTCGATTATAGTAATCAAGGACGTCTCAAATCACCAACCCTTCCATGTATAACTTAATTGTGTTATTTAGTTATTTTACATTCTTGCAATTAATTTATACGTAGAAGGGTTGGTGGTTTGAGGTGTCCTCGATTACTAAAATCAACTTATGGGTTGAAGAAGAATACTTATTATCAAGGATCAGTTTGAAACTGAAACCAAAATCGAGCTTGAAGCTAGAACATCATTACATCGATTTATTCCATCTTATTTCGTTTCTATTTATTTTACTACTATTTCAATTTTAATTATTTCAAATGTTTTTATTTTAATTACATTTAATTTCTCCTTTTTGTTTATTTTCACACAGATTGTCAAATGTCATGGGCACTGTAACAGCCCGTTTTTAGTGAAATCAAAACAATAGTTTAGGGACCACAAATATAAAGTCAAAAAATTTTATTTTATTATTATTTTATGGTTTATAGTATGATAAAAATACCATATAAAAATTTTGTTAAGAAATTTTACCGTTTACATACTTAATTTTATAAAAGCGACTAAATTGCATAAAGTGCAAAAGTTGAGTTCTAATAGCTAAAGATATTAAATATCTATATAATTTTAAATTGGAGGTTCTTATATAGTAATTAGCTATTAAGGTTGTTAGTGGATAAACATGAGTAGTCATCATTGGAATTTGAATGAATTATTAAGGTTAATTTTTGGAAATTAGTGATTAAAGTTATGATAAATAAAATAAAATAAACTATTATCAACATCTTCTACCAAAATTTTTTTAAAAATAAAAAAGAAAACCTAGCCATGGAATCTTGAAATTTAGGCAAGCTTATTTTGATAAATTAGGTATGTATTTTTGTTCCGTTTTCAATGATTTCTATGTTTCTGAGATCATTGTAGCTTAATCTAGCTAGCCTGGGGATTAATTTGCAAAACTGTTAAAGTATTAGGGTTTTACTATTGATGAACATACTTGAGTTTTGATGATAGAAAATGAATGGTTGTTGTTAGATAAACAACTTTTGTAAAAAGAATTTTAGTGAAATCATCAATTAGTGACTAAATTGAAAAAGGTGATAAATTTATGGTAAAATTTGTGAATTTTTTGAAATATATGGGCTGCTATTAATATGTATAAAAATCGGCTAGGCTTAAGTAAGGATTAAATTGCATGAATTTCAAGCCTAGGGACTAAATTACAAAGGAATTAAAAGTATAGGGTAAAATGGTAATTTTTCAAAATTCCATGTTGGATTAATTTAAATTATAGTTATATTGAAATGAGTTAAATATATTCGTATAGATCCTGTCAGACCTCGTACAGATAGATCAAGGTAAAGAGAAAATATCGGATTAGTCGCTTCCATATTTACGTACACTCGTCGAGGTAAGTTCTTGTAATTAAATTGTAAATTTATATGTTTTAAATAGATTTATATGTGTGTGATTTGTATAATTTCCATGTATAAATACTGATCACATATCCGAAAATTACCAAGTCCTGTTTGAACCTTAGAAATTTGTAGGATACAAATGGCATGTCATTAGGGTTACCAATTTGGTTGAGGTTCTGAATGTGTTGCGGACACACCATAACTCATATGAGCTTACCAATTTGCAGCTTGTGAAAGCTTACTGATTCTTAGCTCTTATGAGTTTACCTATTCATAGCTCGTGAGAGCATACCGATTTATAGCTCTTATGAGCATACATGTACTTGAATTGATGAATTTTAGTTTAGTACATGATAAGTCATAATTTATACATATTTTTATCCTAGACTTAGCACATTTTTGGAATAATTATCATTAGATTTGTGGAATTTAATGCTCCTAATCCTTTAATTTCACGTCTTATACTTAGGTGAGCATAGGAGAGTAAAAAGAGCAAGAAACGGGCCAAAAATGGAGAAAATGGGTCAAGGTGGGAAATCAACACAGCCTGGACTTCCTCACACGGGTAGACCATACGCCCGTGTCTATTTAACAGATTGTAACACGGCCTAAGCAACACCACACAGCTATGTCTATTTAGCAGACTCTAACACGGCCTAAGCCACCTTACACGGGCGTGTCCCTGTCGGGCCCAAGTCTAGTTCTATTCGGAGAAGGGCACTTTGGAGGGTTCTAAGGCATTGAAAAGCCTATATTAACACTCGGGAGGAAGATATGAGGGGACACACGGAGTAGGAGGCAAGGAATTACTCGAAGAAATCCGATTGATCCATCTTAGAAGCCGGATTCTCCTTCAAGACTAAAGATTTCCCTTCAATTTCCTTCAGGGGTTTTTGGGTTTCTTTATGTTTTGTCATTATTATTATTCTGAGATGTTTTCTTTTATACTTATGAACTAAACCCCCTAAATACCTAAGGGGGATGAAACCTAAGATGAATCTTGTTATTATTTTCTAAATTATATGATAAATACTTGATTTGTTCTTAATTATGTGTTCTTAATTCTTGTTTTAATATTTCAGGATATTGATTCAAGTATTGATGTGCTTATTCAGAGGAGCAAAAGTCACTGTCTAAGAGTAGATCTAGTATAGTTAAGCGGAGTTGATTGCAACCCTAGACATAGGGCGACGAAAATCTGCTAGATAAGGGTCAAACCTAATAAGGGAATCCATAGATCGAGTTAATACAACATTAGGGGTTTTAATTAGAAAGAGATTTCAATTAATCAACCTAGGGTTAGACGTTGTTAGTCTCGAGAGAGATAATAATATAAATTAGGTATTTCTACGGGTCAAGTCAAGTGAATAAATCGTCTAGTTCAGAGTCAAATAACAAGTGAAGTCTAGGTGGATTCTTCCTTGGGTATTGTCTAAATCAATCAGTTTTCCCAAAAGTATTTCCTGAATTTACTTCCTGTGCATTTTTAGTTTAGTTATTTAGTTTAGATAAAGTAAATCCCCTTATTTTTAGGCTAGATAATAAAAATAAGGTTAATACTAGTACTTTTAGTTCCTGTGGGTTCGACATTCCGGTCTTGCTATAAGTTATACTACTGTTCGATAGGTGCGCTTGCCTTTATCGTGATAATAGTTAGTTTTCAAGTACGATCAATCATAAATTTAAAACTTATCACGCACATCAATACACTTTGTGTGTGCTACTCGAGTATCCAATGATATTTTAAATGGTTCAACGGGAAATGTTCTATTATGAGACACTATGAGTTCGATACAAACTATTATAGGTAAATACATGAAATACATGAAAATGATATTACATGATATATTGAAACATGAAATGGATGATACATGTATATGAAAATTGCTTAATAGTTATGTTCATCCATGTTTATTGGCTATTATATGTGTTTTACATGGCTAACATGTTGAGGATATGCGTTTAGGCTTTTGGCCAAATTGGTTTGAATATGTTTTGTATGCTTACCTTAAATGTGATTAAATGGTAAGTTAATTTCTTTGTTATACGAACTTACTAAGCTTAAATGCTTACTCTGTGTTATTTTTCGTGTTTTATAGTAATTCAGAAGCTCATTCAGTTTGAAAGCTTGTTTGAACTATATCACACTATCCATCGGCTCTTTTGGTACTTTCGGATATTTAAATTTGGCTATAATGGCATGTATAGGTTAATTTGGCCAATGTTGACATATAAGTGTTTTGTTGAGATTAGCCACTTAAATGGCTTGTGTTTTGTATATTTTGATGTATATATATGTGGTCTTATCATATTGATGTTTGTTAGAATGGTATATTTGATACCATTTGGGATTATGCATATATGTATTTGGTTATTTAGGTAAGTTTGGATACTTGGTTGACATGTTTTTAAGTTATCATTTAAGGTGCCTAAGGGCATATTGGTTGCATGTGGTGATAATACATGTTTAAGACTTGATTTTAGCTTGTTTTGAATACCTTGTTATGGCTTGTTGATGTGCAATATGTTGAGTTTTGGTTGGTGTCAAATTGGGTGAGAAATAAGGCTTGGAAAATGGCCTATTTTCGTCCACACGGGTAAAGACATAGGTGTGTGTCTCAGCCGTGTGTTGACATGGCCGTGTGTCCCCTATATCTTCTTAAGAATGCAAGTCAATATGGTCACACGGCCTAGCACACAGGCATTTGACTTGGTCGTGTGACCCAAGTCAGAGAGTTACACGGGCATAGACACGGGTTGGGACACGGCCGTATGTCCCTATTTTGAATGTCCACACGGCCTAAGACACGAGCGTGTCCCTTAGCCATGTGAATCATATGGTCTGGCCAGATGACCATGTGACCCCTATAGCTTTGAAAATCTTCAATGTTTTCTATAAAATTCTTTGAGTAACTAATCTAGTCCCGACTTGTTTTTAACATTTATTTTGGGCCCCGATGGCTCGTATAAGGGACAATATGTTTGATTTCGATTGGTTTTTGACATGAAGGTTATATGATATGAAATGTCTGTTTATTTGATTTGTAAACTCTGGTAATGCTCTGTAACCCTACTTCGACGATGGATATGGGCTAGGGTTTTTACAGGCACAACAATTGCTTGTAACATCCCAGAATATGGCTTAGTCGGAATAATGGTTTCGAGACCATAAATTCGACATTAAAATATTTAAATTATGATTATTATGAGATTTAAAATATGAGAATATACATGTGGTAAAGTTTCATGAGGAAATTTTAAGAATAAAGTATCCAATTAGAAAATAAGGACTAAATTGAATAAGATGCAAAACTTGGGTTTTAGGTGTAATTTGTGTGAAATTGGTTTGAAATATGAATTAGAAGGTCTTAAAGAGCAATTAGCCCAAATTCTAAGTTTTTGGACAAATACGGACATCCATGGAAATTTTTGTAAGTTTAGTGAGTAAGGGCATTTTGGTCATTTGGTTATTAAATGAATTAAAAAGGGAAAAAGAGCCAAAAATCAGCTCATCTTCTTCCCCTTTGCTGTCGAAAATTCAAGAGACCATAGCTAGGGTTTTCAACATTTTCAAGCTTAATGGTAAGTGCTCCCAATCCCCGTTTTTAATGTTCTTCGTATTTTTGAAATCCTGGTAACTTGCTCTCTCCATTTCTCCCCATATTCCATGCTAGGTTCTATGTTTAGAAAATTACCAATGCATGAGTTAGGTGTATTTTGATGGATTATGGAGGGGTATGATAGTTTAAAGTATGGAGAACAACTATTGTTAAGTGATTTTGCATGGAAACCCTAAAAAGGACTTATTTGTAAAGATTATAAAAATGAGTAGAAAGTGTGAAATGAAGGAAAATATGGGCTGCTATAAGTTATTCGGCTAGGCTTGGGTAGCCAAGAAATCAATTGCATTTCATCATACGAGCCTAGGGACTAATTTGTGAATAAGTGAAAGTTTAGGGGTAAAATAGTAATTTTATCAAAGCATGAATTTGGAGTCGATTTAAGTAATGTATGAAGTTAATAAGATAAATTTTCTATTATAGATCAAGAAAGACGATAACCGAATCTTGATAACGGCAAGAACAAAGTGCACGAGGCTTAGGCATTATTTCAAATATTTTGTACCAAGGTAAGTACATGTACAAATAAATACCTTAATTGATGTTTTAAATGTTTAAATAACACTTAGTTAATTAATATGTTATTTGGTTGCTTTGTTGTTATAATATGTCTTGATGTTTTATGCTTATGTTACAAGTGTTGCCATGTTAGCATTTGTATATGATGATGTCATATGTTATGAGGCCAACATTCTGACAATGTTCGACAAAGAGACGAAAGTCTGAAAATCCCTTTTGAACTTAGGAATAGGTAAGGATACAAGTGACATGTCACTAGGATAGCTATGTATGTATGAGTTCATTCAATGACATGATACATGCTAGGTCCGGGAGCTTGTGTAGCCCCGTTGAGAGGCATGTAATTATGTGGTACACGCTAGATCCGGGAGCTTATATAGCCCTATTGAGAGGCGTGGTTATGTGATGCATGCTAGGTCCGGGTGCTCTTATGTAGCCCTGTTGAGAGGCGGGCTATGTTATGATTATGGCACTTCGGTGCGTTCGTATCCGAGTATCCTATCCATTATTCCAAATGTTCAACGAGTAACATATACGAAATTCGAATGTAAGTTAAGTAAAGTATATGTGTGTGCAAGGAAGCAAAGGTATGTGTTTAAACTTGTGTACTCCTATGATTATGATGATTAATGGCAATGCATGTCTTTGTGTATTATGCTTGAAAATTTAGATCATATGTTTTGATGAAAGGTATGAAATAGCAACAAAGACGTAAATAATGTTCTAAGGCCTAATTAAGATTTACTTTATTTGTATGTGTACTTACTAAGCTTTATAGCTTACCCTTCCCTTTTCCATTCCTTTTAGATTCGTCAAGCTAGCTCGAAGGGTTGGGAACGTCGGAGCTCGGGTCACACTATCAACTAAATTTTGGGTATAATACATTTGATTATTTTGAATCATGGCATGTATAGGTGATTGTTATTTTGTATATGTGTCAGGTGGCTAACCCAAGGTAATAGCTCCCCGTTTAGTATGATTATTTTGTATATGGCCAAGTGATTTGGTCCATATAAGTAATTGAGATGTTTTCATATAGTTATTCCATTGAATGTATGCCAAATTGTGTATGTGCTTGTGGTTGGTGCTAGATGGTATGATGATAGGCATGTTGGAGTGCATGAGAGATCTTGGGTGACCAATGGCTTGGAAAATAGCCTCCAATGGTCCACATGGATAGACACGAGTAGGTGTCTAGACCGTGTGTGACACACGGGCAACCCACACGGGCGTGTTGTTCAGCCGTGTATCCCATGCATCCAAAATTTTTCAAGTTGCATGCTTTGTAGTAACCACACAGGTTGGAGACACGGCCGTGTGTCTTAATCGTGTGGAGTACACGGCCTAACACACGAGCGTGTGCTTTGGCCGTGTGCTCCTAAATGAATGATGACATCATAAACAGAATGTCCAGGATTTCGAACATGGGTGACAACACGGGTGTGTCTAGGCCGTGTGAAGGACACGGGACATGGACACGGGCATGTGTCTAGGCCGTGTGAAAACCACTGCACCTTGAACTGGAAAAAAAATAAAAATTCAGAATTCTACATGGGCTAGGGACACGGGCGTGTGGTGTGCCTCCACAAGGGGGTGTGAGGTCAAATGCAGAAATTTTCTTAAGTTTTTCATATGTTTTCGGTTCATTCCCGGACCACTTCAAATGTATGCTTAGGGCCTCATAATCCCATATAAGGGATAAAATGATGGAATTGGTTTGAAATGAAATTTTATCGCTCGCATTTTAGTCAAATGTTCGTATGTTTGTTCGGTAACGCCTTGTACCTTATCCCGGTCCCTGGTACGAGTAAGGGGTGTTACATTGCTTGCCACACAACTTGATTAACTTGAATGACAATTTTAAATGTCCAGTCTCTATGGAATCAACCCTACTCCCTATACTGTTATTTATATATTGTTTAGGCATAAGACTTTTATTTTTAATGGATTCAACACCCATCAGTACTTAACAAATAACCTTAAACCAAAGTGTTTAAGATTTGATTTATTAATAGCATAAAAAATAAAAAGATCCAGTTCTAGCCAACAAAAACATACAAGTAGGATTTATTTAGATTAGATTGCATATTCACACAAGAATAACTGCATATATAGCTTACACCAATTATGTTATTTGTCACAAGTATTAGAATAAATAAGCAATTACCTTTTGTGATGTTTATAAAAACATCGCAAAAGAAACTAGTTTTCATAACGTCACAATTGTGACTCTTTTTTACAAAAAGGTAGAATTAATAGAAAATATCACAAAAGAGTGTATTTTTCATTACACTCACGAAATATTGAATTTTCAATGATGCTATGTTTTTAAAACCTCACCAAATGAAACATTTTTGGTGATGCTTTTTGCATATCTTTTTGTGACTTTTTAAAGCACACCAAATTAGAATTTTTTTTTATCTTTTCATGACATATTTAAACCTAAAAATTTCAAATGTATAAAAATTATAAACTTGTAACAACATATAAAAGTTATTAGAAAATTTAAATTAAAATTATAAAAAATACAGAAATTTTAAAAATTTTAAAATAAAGTATAACTTAAAATTTTCAATTTATCAAAAATAGTGAAAAAAACTAATGATACATTACAAAAAATTTTAATTTTACCCGATAATGATTTGAACCATGATCATTTGAAAATAAGCCAAATTCTTAAACATCATTACAAAACTACACACTTGAATGTGGCATAAAAATTCAAGGGTAAATTCCACCAACAGTTACTCAACTTTGAGGTAGCTGACAAAATAATCACTCTGATTTCAATTCAGTCACTCAACTTTCAAAAAAGAATAAAATAGTCCTTTTAACCATTTTCTGTTACAGACGTAACAAAAAAGTGACATGGTAGTTGACGGATTGCTTATTGTCATTAACCGATCAATTGGGCGGTTAGCACCAATTTAAACAGCCCCTTTTAGCACTAGTTTAAGGTTTACGTAGTAGAAGAAAAAGATAGAAAGAAGATAAAGAAGAGGAGAAGAAAAAGAGAAAAAATTGTAAATTTCAACCGTGATTCCTATTTTAGCTTTCATCTACAATTTGCAGTTCACTTTATTGTGAGATTTCCCACTTCAAGATTTCAAATTTTTCTTTCCCAAAGCTGTAAATTCCTCTTAAAATCTAACTGATATTGATTAAATTTTCGGGACCTAAGTGATACTAGTAATCAATTAGAATTTTTGGAATTGGCATATGATGACTGAAGTCCCTTGAAGTTGCAAAGTTCCTTTGCCTTGCTTGACTAGGAAAGTCCCTTTCCAGTAACTACTTTATATCAAGCTTGGATTTTCCTTCACCTATATCAATAGATGAAAACTTGAGCAAAGTGGAGTTAAAATTTGGGTTTGTGGGGGTTGGATTAGGACTCTGGTTGACTCCAACTGAGCTGAAACAATAAAAACATTCAGCGGGGACTGACAATAAGGTTTCAGCGAATACAACCAGCATTAGAATTCTTATCAAGGGTCTAGGTGATCTCTTCATGAGAACAACCACATTGTAGGGATGATAAATGGGGTTTGCTAGGTATGGCCCAAAATAAGAAAAAAGTACGGATCTTGAATAAATCTGTATTAGATTCAGACCCATCTTTAGGTTCAATAGGTTTTGGCATCCCAAATAGAGAAGAAGGGTTTAAGCACAAAAAAGATGCCATCTCAGGATTGGGTTTTACAAGAAAAGATGAAATCTTGAAATGATAAATCTCACAACAAAGTGAAATGCAAATTGCAGATGAAAAATACCAATCAATTTCTAACCCTTAACCTTGTTAATCAATTTCTAAATCAATTTTTTGACCCTCAACCAACCTTAAACCTTAAAATTGATTTCTAACCCAACACCCTGTTAATCGATTTCTCAATCTATTTTCTTTTCCTCACCTTAATCACAATCAATTTGTGTTTTTTACCCTAAACCAATCCACCTATTCAGAATTTTTTCCCTAAACGTGTATAAAGTTTAACCTTTCAACTGCTTATCTAACGTGGCAAGTAAATTGGCTACATCAACTAATTAACTGGCCATGTTAGCAATCCCATTAAGACAATAACAAAAAATGTTAATGGGTCACAGATTTGTCACTTTTCGATAATTTCAGTGATTGTTTTGTTATTTTTTGAAAGCTGAGTGACTGAATTGAAACCAAAGTGACTATTTTGTCAACTACCTCAAAGTTGAGTGACTCTTGGTGTAATTTTCCCAAAATTTGATTTGCTTTCCAAAATCCTTGAACCCATGCCTTTGATTAAAGCTTTTAAATGCTTCAACCACCATGCAAACTCCCAACGTTTAATCTTAAGTTATTGAAAAAAAAAAATCCCTTTTCAACTACAACTATTTGTCTTTGTTTCAAAGCTTTCAGGTAGTTTCTTTTCTTTTTTTTTCTAAAGATTTTAGCGTAAAGATTTCAACCTTACTTCTCTATTTTGTATTTTCCCAAGTATATTTTTCTCCCTATTTTCCATTTCAGTATTTACTCAGGTACTTTTTTCATTCTTTTTTTTACATTTAGATTTTGTATGAAAGTATGATTGAAAAAAATCGAGCTATATTAGTTTCATTTGAAGTTGAAAAAATGACGTGAGATTGTGTGAAATAATAAAATTTGGTTGGGTGCGAAATTTATTCAATTGTTAAAATATAGGTTTTAGGAATGGTTACTTCTGTTTGCTGCTTCCTACTACTACATTGTTCTCCTTCATGGCTTCTTTTGTTTGTTGGTTCCTACTACTACGTCATTTTCCTCATTGCTTATTTGTTGCTATTTTTTGTTTGCAGTGGGCTTTACGATGGTTTTTATTAAGCATTATTATCATACAAGGTTTCAAAAAATAAATCCTATAATTATATATAGATCATAAAAACTATAATTTATGAAAAATCACTGAATCATTGGCTTCCAAGCTATTGTTTTATACCCCATCTAGCTCCCTATACCCTATTTTTAGGTTAAAGATAAACTAAAAGCACTTATAAATGGCTGGAAATTGAACTTTTCTTTAAGGTTACACCTTGTTTTTTACCCCTGATAATTAAGTTGGATTTGTTGCGAGATGATCGTTCATGCAAAGTTGGTGAAAACTTCAACTTTGGCGAATTAAAACAATACGAATTGGATTTGAAGAGCTTACTTGCAAGTTATGTTTACAAAATAAATTTTCTTTCCAAAAGATTTAGTATTTATTAGTATAATAAATTTAGCATTTATGAGCATAATATATTTGACATTTATTAGCATAAAAGTATTTATTATTTCTTTCCATATTTAGGAGTTTTATTTTATTATAATTACCCCTGTTATATTGTTCAAAATAGATGAGTGAAAAACAATAAAAACCTTAGCAAACAATTTTGTTACTAAAATATTCATTTCTTCTCTGCAATTCTTTCTTTCTTACTACCAAAATTCCAACAATTGGTGTCAAAGTTGTCTTATTATGGGTCGTTGCTGTTCGTTCTGAGTTATGCATGGCTTCCGCGAGTTTCTCACCACCTTCACCATTTGTTTTCAATGAGAAAACTATCATATATGGGTTGTTAAGATGAGGACCTACCTACAAGCTTATGACTTGTGGGAGGTTGTGAAAACTAATGTCGAGCTAGCACAATTAAGGGACAACACTAAGAGGTTGTGAAATTTGATGTCGAGCTAGCATTATTGATAGACAATGCTATAGTTTCACAAATTAAACACTAGTGATGAATGAGCTAAAAGATATAAGGCAATGTCATGTATATAGAATGGCATCTCAAATGTCATATTCGCATGTATTATGGTTTGTGAGACTCTAAAAGTAGCTTAGGATAAGTTAAAGGAGGAGTTTCAAGGTTCTGATAAGACCAGACAACAACAACTTATTAATCTTAGAAGAGATTTTGAGAATTTTAAGATGAATGAGGCTGAAATAGTAAAACAGTGCACAGACAGGATTATGGCAATTGTAAATAGCAGCAACTTACTTAGGGAAGAATTCACAGATAGCAGAGTCGTTGAGAAGGTCATAACAACATTTCTTAAAAGGTATGAATCTAAGATTTCCTCACTTGAAGACTCAAGGGACCTATCAGCGATCTCTCTTTCAGAGTTGAGAAATGTCGTGTATGCTCAAGAGCAAAGAAGGGCATCAAGATGAAAGGAGCACATAGAAGAAACATTGCGAACCCTAAGTATTGAAGGTGCAAATCCCCAAAAATAGAAGAGAAAGAAAGGTTAGTCAAAGAGGAACTAAAAGTCTATACAGGATGGTGGAAAGAAAAAATATTCATCATACTCGCATTGTAAGAAAAACACACCCTGAGAAATATTGCTGGTTCAGACCAGATATTAAGTGCAAATCATGCTAGCAATTAGACCACAGGGAGAACGTATGCAAGAATAAAGGGAGAAACCCTTAACAGAATGTGTAGGCTCAGGTAGCTAAGGGAGAACACATTTAGGAGGAGTAGGTGTTCACAACCACATGTTCTGCATCAAAAAATGGAGTCACCAAAGGTTTGTTAATCGATAGTGGATGCACCAATCATATGAACTCAAACAAAAATATCTTTAGGAAGACTGACAGAAGTTGTGATCTTAAGGTGAGGATTGGTAAAACTGAACTCCTAAAAGTTAAGGGCAAAGGCAAAGTGGTGATCAATTCACCATTCGATACTAAAGTAATCTCAAGTGTTCTCTTAGTACTTGCAATAGATCAAAATCTCATTAGCATTGTCCAACTACTTAAGAAAAATTACAGTGTAATTTTTAAGAATTATGGTTGCATTATATTAGACTTATTAGGATAGGAGGTTGTAGCAGTCTCAATAAAGAATAGAAGTTTTATGTTGGACTAGAATTTGACGAACTCAAGGGCCTATTCCAATTCTGTTAATGATGCAAACCTTTGGCACAAAAGATTGGGACATTCGAACTATAAGTCCCTTAGTTGAATGTGTAAGGCATGTTTAGTTGAAGAAACAATCAGTTTTGAGAAGTAAAGTGGTATCTACGAAGTCTGCCATCTTGGAAAAGAAACAAGGTTACCATTCCCAGTGAACAAAGCTTGGCGAGCTCAAGAAAAGCCATAGTTGGTGCACTCTGACGGGTGCAGACAAATGGGTGTAGATATTTTGTTTTGTTCATTAATGACTACACCAGGCATTGTTGGGTGTATTTTTTAAAATAAAAAACTGATGTGGTAGAAGTATTTTGGAAATTTAAAGTACAAGATGAAAACCATACTGATAGGAAACTAAAGAACATTAGATCTGACAATGGAACTAAGTACACCTCAGAGAAATTCCAAAACTGTTGTAAAGAAGCTAGAATCCATCATCAACTCACCAATATCTACATTCCAAAATAGAATGGAGTGTAAGAGAGGAAGAATAGGATAGTGATGGACATGGCGAGGTGCCTATTGTTTGAAAGCAAGTTAGCAAATGAGTTTTAGGTTGAGACAGTGAACACATTAGTCTATTTGTTGAATAGGCTACCATCCAAGGCTGCAAAAGAGTTGACTCCATTCAAAGTGTGGTTTGGAAACAAACCTTCTATTTCTCACTTAAAAGTTTTTAGAAGCGTTTGTTTTGTTCATGTTCCACAGGTGAAAATGAGCAAGTTAGAAAGGAGGTCGTAGTCAGGTATCTTCCTTCGTTATAGTAGCAATAGAAAGGGTTATAGAATTTATGATCCTTCTACAAAAAAAATCCAAACAAGGATGTCGTACTTGATGAAAATAGAACATGAAACTGGGATGCTACTGAGGCTGAGCAAAGAATGGGCAAACTGGGTTCACAAAATCATTATGATGGTGAGCTGAGGTGTAACACCCCTAACCCGTATCCGTCGCCGGAATAGGGTTTGAGGCATTGCTGGATAATACACATCATTCATATACATTTATGTAATAAAAATCAAAATCCATTCATCTCAATCATATTGTCCATTCTAAGTTCCTACGAGACCTTAAAACATGCTTAGAAGTGGTTCGGGACTAAACCGATAACATATGCAAACTTTGAGAAACTTATAAAATTTTCTAACATTTAAGGGTCACACGCCCGTGTGAACCAGCCATGTACTTCACATGGCTACTAGACACGCTCGTGTCATAGGCCATGTGAAAATAGGGAATACATATTGACTTGCACCACACAGCCGAGGACACACCCGTGTGCCAGGCCGTGTGAAATCTAAGGCGTTACTGACTTGGCAACACGGTCGACCACACGCCTGTGTGTCAAACCTGTGTGCCATACACAACCAATAAACACGCCCGTGTGTCTAGGCCATGTCAAAATTGTAGTGTATACTGACTTAATTCGAAAGGGTACCCCAGGGGACACACGGCCATGTAACATGACCGTGTGTCGCACACGGCTGAGACACACGCCCGTGTCTCTGCCCGTGTGTATAAAAATAGACCATCTATAAAGCCAATTTGCCACCCTTTTTCTCATGCACACCTATCCATCAAAATGGTATCATTTCAACACATATATAGGCATCCAAAACATGACATTTCACACACATATCATACCATCTAACATCAATCAATTTAACTACTAAATTCCATATTCAAAATATATCAAATCAATATGCCATAATTGTCAAACTCGCATAACTCCTAAATGAATTTTCTCACCTTTCTATCAACCAATTCATGCTTCTTAAACATATCAATTCATCATCCTCAAATCATACCAAAATATACCAAATTCCAAGCTATAATACCACAACATATAACTATCCAAAATAGCATCCATACAACCATTCCAAACAAGCCAACACTTAGGACATTATATACATCACATATATCATTTATCAAACATAAAATTCAAGCCAACTTAAATGGCCATATTCCAACATTTACAAGCCAAATCTCATGGCTATAATCACAACTCAAAACATACCAAAATAACACTAGCCTATAGATGCCATATACCATATATACAAAGCTTCGAAAATACCAACTAGATGATTGATAGTGTGATAACGTTTCCTGATGATCCCCGAGTCTGAGCTAGCTTTGATAATCTATAAAACATGGAAAGAACACACAAAGTAAGCTTAAAAAGCTTAGTAAGCCATATACAAATAAAATCATCATATGAACATTTGCATATTAATTCAAATATGCTAAGCATAGCTAATCACATACAAGTTCGCAAACCTTTGTCATTGAACACATATTCAACATCTTAATCAAATTCATCATTTACTTCACCTTTTAGTACTCATATGAATCTCGTATGTACCTGAGTCATTTAACTCATTCACACATTCTTTCTCGACTTAACTTTGCTCGTTGAACCATTTGAAATCATTAAGGATACTCGAAAACCACGTAAGCTGGTACAATGCCATATCCCAGATATGGTCTTACATGTTATCACATATCAATGCCACTGTCCTAGACAAGGTCTTACACGAAATCGATTAACGATGCCAATGTCCTAGACATGGTCTTACACGTAATCTCAATACAATGACAGTGTCCTAGACATGGTCTTACATGTAATCACATCTCGATAACCTAATGTCATGACATCTGTATCCTATATTATTCCTAAGGTTCGTACGGGACTTTCGGATATCGTAACTCTATCGATTCTTGCTCATAATTGCTCGTTCAATATTCATTGCAATTCAATCATAATAGAACATATATAATTCAATGTAAAGATGTTAATTTGCATATAAACTTACCTCATAGTCGGAATAGAGGGACTAGATCAACTATTCAATAACTTTCACTTTTCCCCGATCTCAATCTGATTTCTTTAGTTCTTGATCTATATACATTCAAAATTAACTCTTTTATTCATCAACACATTCAATTTAGTCCACAAACACATATTTGAGCATTTTTTCACTTTAGCCCCTAAAGTTACACATTTATTCAATTTAGTTCCTATTTCATAAATACACAAAATTCACAAAATTTACAAAATTCAATGCGATCCATGCTTAGCCAAATTTTCTATAACTTCATAACAACCCATATTTTCATCTATTTCACACTTTTAACCATAACATTTCACATTTTCTCAATTCAATCCTTTTTATATGATTTCACTAAAAATCACTTTACAAAACATGATAATCTATCAACAAATACTCATTTTCCATCATCAAACATTCAATAGCTCAAGCAATCATCAATGGCATTTCACAAAATCATCAACAATTTCAAAAATTAGGTTACGGGCTAGCTAGTACTCAAAGCAACAATCACAAAAACATAAAAATCATAAAAAACTGATCAAAAATGGACTTCCAATTGAGAAATGAAGTAGTCGAATATCACCAACCCTAAAATGGTGTTGTTCATTTCTATACACAGTTAAAAAGATGAACAACACTCATCTTTTAATTTTTGTTTTATTAATACTATGTTTAATATATCTTTTGCATCATTAACCTTTAAAAATAATAACAACTTATAACACTTATTATAAGCCCAAAAATGTACATTTAAACACCTAATGGTCTAATAACAACTTAAGGACCTCTCATGTAATGCCTCATAGCAAATAGACACTTTTAACATATAAAATGCAACTTTTGCATTTTACGCGATTTAGTCATTTAGTCAAATTAACCACTTAAACAATAAAATTATCACATGAAACTTTCACACATATATAATCACATATTGTAAACACCAAAATAATATTAAAATAATTTTACAACCTAATATTTATGGTTACAAAACCACTGTTCTGATTTGGCTAAAATCGGGCTATTACAACTCTCCCCCTTAGGGATTTTCGTCCCCGAAAATCTTACCAGTGAATAGGTTTGGATATTACTTTCTCATAGCATCCTCGGATTCCCACGTAGCTTCTTCTACCCCATGTCGATGCCATAACACTTTTACTAACGCTATTCTTTTATTTCTCAGCTCTTTGATCTCACGAGCTAGAATTCGGATTAGTTCTTCACTATACGATAAATCTGACTGAATCTCAACTTCGGTTGGGAAATAATATGAGAAGGATCAGATCTGTACCTTCATAGCATCGATACATGAAATACATTATGAATCTTTTCTAACTCAGACGATAATGCTAGCTGATAAGCCACTAGTCCAACTCACTCGATAGTTTCATACGACCCAATGAATCTCGGACTCAATTTGCCGTTACGACCGAATCGAAGTATTTTCTTCCACGGAGATACTTTCAGAAACACTTTATCCCTGATTTGAAATTCAAGATCTTTCCATTTCAAGTTTGCATATGATTTCGGTCGATCTGACACTGCTTTCAGACTATCACGAATTACTTTCACTTTTTCTTCAGTCTCTCTAATCAGATCAACCCCGTGAATGTTATTCTCACTTAGCTCAGTCCAGTACAACGGTGTTCGACACTTTTGACCGTATAAGGCTTCGTACGGTGCCATTTTAATACTCGATTGAAAGCTATTGTTATAAGAGAATATCAATGGCAAATACTTTTCCCACGTACCTTCGAACTCAAGAATGCAACATCTCAACATATCTTCGAGTATCTGTATAACTCTCTCAAATTGACCATCCATCTGCGAGTGAAATGCGGTACTAAAATGTAGTTTTGTATCCAGTGCATCTTGCAATTTCTTCCAAAACCTCAATGTGAATCTCAAATCTCTATTTGAAACAATAGAAATAGGTATTCCGTGTAATCTCACAACCTCAGAGATATACAACTCAGCAAGCTTGTCAAGCAAATAATCTGTACGCACAGGAATGAAATGAGCTGATTTTGTCAACCAATCAACAACAACCCAGATTGCATCTTTCTTACTCGGAGATAAGGGTAAACTCGAAACAAAATCTATAGTCACTATATCCCATTTCCATTCGGGGATTATAATCGGCTGCAATAAACCAAACGACACTTGATGCTTAGCTTTAACTTGGTGACAAATCAAACATTTTGAAACAAATTCTAAAATATCACGTTTCATGCCATGCCAGCAATAAAGTTGTTTCAAGTCATTATACATTTTCGTGCTTCCCAGATGAACAGACAAACGACTATTATGTGCTTTGTTCAAAATCATCTGAATCAACTCTGAATTTCTCGAAACACATATTCAGCATCTGAATCTTAAACAATCATTGGAATTAACTTGAAATTCTGAATCAGGGTTCGAATCACATTGATCTTGTTTTGCTAACATTTCAGCATCAACTTTCTGAGCTTCACAAATCTACTGTAAAAACAAGGTCTCACTTTCAACTCAGCTACAATTTATTGTCATCAGATAGAGCCAACTGAGTATTCATTACAGGTAGAGTAAACAAAGATTTTTAGCTTAATGCATCAGCAACAACATTTGCTTTTCCTAGATGATAATCAATCACTAGGTCGTAATCTTTTAGCAATTCTAGCCATCTCCATTGTCGCAAATTCAAATCTTTCTGAATCATCAGATATTTTAAACTCTTATGATCTGAATAAACATGGCATTTCTCACCGAATAGGTAATGACGCGAAATCTTTAACACAAACACAATGGCTGCTAAATCTAAATTGTGTGTCAGATAATTCTTTTCATGCGGCTTCAACTGTCCCGAGGCATAAGCTATTGCTTTTCCTTCCTGCATCAAAACGCAACCTAGACCATTCAATGATGTATCACTATAGATCACGAATTCTTTACCCGATTCTAGCTGTACTAATACTGGAGCTTCACTCAAAAGAGTTTTCAGCTGATCAAAACTTTTCTGACATTTCTCGGACCATTCAAACTTTACATCTTTCTGAAGCAATCTTGTCAACAAAGTTGCAATCATCGAAAAGCCTTTCACAAATCATCCATAATAGCCAGCTAGTCCTAGAAAACTATGGACTTCAGATACATTTCTTAGAGGCTTCCAATCCATTATTGCAAAAATCTTGCTCGGATCGACTCGAATACCCTATGTTGACACAATATGCCCTAGAAATCCAACCTCACGCAACTAGAATTCACATTTACTGAACTTTGCATATAATTGTTTATTACGCAGAGTCTCATTCTGAATGCATTCTTCGGCACATCAAAATCTCTAACTCACAACTAGTAATAGCCCGATCTCAAATCTATCTTTGAAAACACTGTAGCCCCTTTCAATTGGTCAAACAAATCATCAATTCGCAGTAGAGGATATTTGTTCTTGATCGTCACTTTGTTATGCTATCGGTAGTTTATACACATTCTCATTATGCCATCTTTCTTTTTCACAAACAACACAGGAGCACCCTAAGGTGAAAAACTCTGTCTTGCAAAACCTCTATCTGTCAATTCTTATAACTGAGCTTTCAATTCTTTTAACTCTATCAAAGCTATTCTATACGGAGCTATTGATATTGGCGTTGTACTCCGCATTAACTCAATGCCAAACTCAACCTCTCGGATCGGTGGCAAACCCGGTAACTCTTCAGGAAACACATCTGGATACTCACACACAACTAGCACTGATTCAATCTTCTTTTTAGTCACTTTCGTATCAAGCATATAAGCTAAGTAAGCTTTGTAACCTTTTCTCACATATTTCTGAGCCAACATCGATGAAATCACTACTGACAAACCATTCAGATCATCTAACTCAATTCAGATAATCTCATTATTCTGACATCTCAGATCAATCATTTTTTGTTTGCAATTTACAACAACATCATGCAACGTTAACCAATTCATACCCAGAATTATATTAAATTCATCAAATGGTAACAACATCATATCAGCCGGAAAACAAATATCCTGAGCCATCAATGGATAGTTCTTGCACACTTTATCAACCAACACGCACTTGCCTAAGGGGTTCGATATTCTAATTAAAAATTCAGTAGACTCTACAAGTAAAGTCTTACTGGATACTAAATTCACACATATATATGAATGAGTTAATCCTGGATTTATCAATGCAATAACTTTAGTATCATAAAGAGTAAAAGTACCAGTAATGACATCTAGAGATGACGCTTCTTCGCGAGCGCGAATAGCGTAGGCTCGTGCAGGTACTCTTGCCCCTGACTTCACAGCAGAGTCTTTAGCCGCTTTCTGGCTACCACTCACATTTCCCGTGTTTCTGGATGGTCTACCTCTAGCTGAAGTGTTACTCAGCCTCATATTCTGTATTGTATCTTGTTCAGCCAACTCCAGACAATCACAGATAAAATGATCCAATGATCCACATTTAAAACAGGCCCGATCATTTATTCTACAATCACTGGGATGCCTTTTACCATAATATTTACATTCAAGTCGGTTAGGTCTCGCACTCCCAACACTAGCTATCGAAGTAGCTGGAGCTTTGAAGCTCGACTGTTGTCTTACTCGACCTCTATTTGAATGTCCCACTGGTGTAGTAGAACGATTAAATGAGTCTCAAAATTTCTTCGATACAGACTGATAAGACTTACTAGTTGATCTCTTTCTCGAATCTCTTGCTTCAAAATTAACTTTTCTCTTTTCTTTGCTGAGATCTTCGGCTTTACAAGCCTTTTCAACTAAAACAATGAATTCTTTGATTTCCAAAATCCCAACTAATAGCTTTATATCTTTGTTCAATCCGTCAATGAATCATTTGCACATGATCTCTTTGGTAGAAACATATTCCCGAGCATATTTGCTCAATCGCACAAATTCTCTTTCGTACTCAGTCATAGTCATTCGACCATGTTTCAATTCTAGAAACTCTTTATGCTTCTGATCAAGGAATCGCTGACTTATATATTCGTTTTAGAATTCAGATTGAAAGAACTCCCAAGTAATCCGTTCTCTAGGAACCACAAATATTAAGGTTTTCCACTAATGATACACATTATCTCTTAACAATGATACAACGCATTTAATGCATTCATCAGGAGTATAATATAATTCCTCAAATATTCTGATTGTGTTCTCGAGCCAGAACCCAGCCCTCTCTGCATCATCATCAACTGTAGCCCAAAACTCTTCAGCCCTATGTTTACGAATCTTATCCATTAGTGGCTTATTCAATTGAATCGGATCTATCACTTGTGGCACAACTAGGATTTGTTGAGGAACAGGTGGGGGTGGAGGTTATTGAGTAGCCAGATCCGTTCGAACGAACACCGTGAACCAATCACTCATCATTTGGAAGAAGGCTTGCTTAGCCTCTTCTCCTTGGCTACTAGAAATAGGCCTAGAATTGACCGACACTACCCCTTGAGCAGGACTGGGCGCATTACTTTCAACATCGTTAGCTATTGCTCGATCAGAATTCATTCGCTATATAAAAACACATTTTAACTGTCATGAATCATCACACTATCGCAGTTTATACATATGGCATGTATAGCTAGACTCTCACTCGCTACGTTAGTCCCAGAATCGACTAAACCGTAGCTCTGATACTAATAAAATGTAATACCCCTAACCCGTATTCGTCGCTAAAATAAGGTTATGAGGCATTACCAAATAATACACATCATTTATCTACATTTATGCAATCATAATCAAAATCCATTTATCTCAATCATATTGTCCCTTCTAAGGTCCTACGAGACCTTAAAACGTGCTTAGAAGTGGTTCGGGACTAAACCAATAACATATGCAAACTTTGAGAAACTTATAAAATTTTCTAACATTGAAAGGTCACATGCCCGTGTGAACAAGTTGTGTGCTTCACACGGCTACCAGACACGCCCGTGTCATAGGCCGTGTAAAAATAGGACATACATACTAACTTGCATCACACATTCGAGGACACGCCCGTGTGCCAGGCCATGTGAAATCTAAGGGTTATTGACTTGGCCATATGATTGACCACACGCCTGTGTGTCAAACCCGTGTGCCATACACGACCAGTAGATAAGCCCGTGTGTCTAGGTCGTGTCAAAACTGTAGGGTATACTGACTTAATTAGAAAGGGTACCCCAGGGGACACACGGCCGTGTAACATGACCGTGTGTTGCACACGGCTGAGACACACGCCCGTGTCTCTGCCCATGTGGACAAAAATAGGCCATTTGTAAAGCTAATTTGCCACCCTTTTTCTCATGCACACCTAGCCATCAAAATGGTATCATTTCAACACATATATAGGCAGCCAAAACATGGCATTTTACACACATACCATACGTCCTATCATCAATCAATTTAACTACTAAATTCCATATTCAAAACATACCAAATCAATATGCCACAATCATCAAACTCACATAACTCCTAAATGAATTTTCTCACCTTTCTATCAACAAATTCATGCTTCTCAAACATATCAATTCATCATCCTCAAATCATACCAAAATATACCAAATTCCATGCAATAATACCATAACATACAACTATCCAAAAGAGCATCCATACAACCATTCCAAACAAGCCAACACTTAGGACATTATATCCATCACATATATCATTTATCAAACATATAATTCAAGCCAACTTAAATGGCCATATTCCAACATTTACAAGCCAAATCTCATGGCTATAATCACAACTCAAAACATGCCAAAATAACACTAGCCTATAGATGCCATATACCATATATACAAAGCTTCAAAACTACCAACGAGATGATCGATAGTGTGATGATGTTTCCCGACAATCCCCGAGTCTGAACTAGCTTCGATAATCTATAAAACATGAAAAGAACACACAAAGTAAGCTTTAAAAGCTTAATAAGCCATATACAAATAAAATCATCATATGAACATTTGCATATTAATTCAAATATGCTAAGCATAGCTAATCACATACAAGTTCGCAAACCTTTATCATTGAACACATATTCAACATCTTAATAAAATTCATCATTTACTTCACCTTTCAGTACTCATATGAATCTTGTACCTACCTGAGTCATTTAACTCATTCACACATTCTTTCTCGACTTGACTTTGCCTGTTGAACCCTTTGAAATCATTAAGGATACTCGAAAATCACGTAAGCTCGTACAATGCCATATCCCATATATGGTCTTACATGTTATCAAATATCAATGCCACTGTCCTAGACAGGGTCTTACACGAAATCAATTAACGATGCCAATGTCCCAGACATGGTCTTACATGTAATCACATCTTGATGACCTAATGTCATGACATCTGTATCCTATACTATTCCTAAGGTTCGTACGGGACTTTTGGATATCGTAACTCTGTCGATTCTTGCTCATAATTGCTCGTTCAACATTCATTGCAATTCAATCATAATAAAACATATATAATTCAATGTAAAGATGTTTATTTGCATATAAACTTACGTCGTAGTCTGAATAGAGGGACTGGATCAACTATTCAATAACTATCGTTTCTCCCCGATCTAAATCTGATTTCTTTCGTTCTTGATCTATATACATTCAAAATTAACTCTTTTATTCATCAACACATTCAATTTAGTCCACAAACACATATCATTTTTACACTTTAGCCCCTATAGTTACACATTTATTCAATTTAGTCCCTATTTCATAAATACACAAAATTCACAAAATTGAATGTGACCCTTGCTTAGCTGAATTTTTTATAGCTTCATAACAGTCCATTTTTCATTTATTTTACACTTTTAACCACAACATTTCACATTTTCTCAATTTAATCCTTTTTATACAATTTCACAAAAAATCACTTTACAAAACATGATAATCTATCAACAAACACTCATTTTCCATCATCAAACATTCAAGAGCTCAAGTACTCATCAATGGCATTTCAAAAAATCATCAACAATTTCAAAAATTAGGGTACGGGCTAGCTAGTACTCAAAGGAACGATCACAAAAACATAGAAATCATCAAAAACCGATAAAAAATGGACTTACAATTGAGAAATGAAGTAGCCGAATATCACCAAACCTAAAATGGTGTTCTTCTTTGCTATACATGGTCAAAAAGATGAACAACACTCATCTTTTAATTTTTGTTTTATTAATACTATGTTTAATATATCTTTTACAACATTAACCTTTAATAATAATAACTTATAACACTTATTATAAGCCTAAAAATGTACATTTAAACACCTAATGGTCTAATAACAACTTAAGGACCTCTCATTTAATGCCTCATAGTAAATAGACGCTTTTAACATAAAGAATGCAACTTTTGCATTTTACGTGATTTAGTCATTTAGTCAAATTAACCACTTAAACGATAAAATTATCATGCGAAACTTTCACACATATATAATCACATACTGTAAACATAAAAAATAATATTAAAATAATTTTACAACCTCAAATTTGTGGTTCTAAAACCACTGTTATGATTTAGCTAAAATCGAGCTGTTACATGAGGTCGCAATATGACGATAAGCTAACTGAAGCATATTTCGACGACACTCCAATAAAGTGCACGTGATCCATTGAAGAGATCTATGAGAGAGCTAACATAGCACTACTTGAACCTATGAGCTTTGAAGGGGCTGAAACTATATAAGCCTGGAAAGAAACCATGCAAGAGGAGATGGGCATGATTTATACGAACCAAACTTGGGAGCTCGTTGGCAAACCATCAAACAAAAAGTTCATTGGCATAAAGTGGGTGTTCAAAACCAAATTAAATGCTGATGGTTCACTCAACAAGCTGAAGGTGAGGTTGGTTATGAAAGGTTTCAGTCAACAGTATGACATTGATTATTGGGAGACTTTTGCACCAATAGCAAGGCTGGACACAATTAGATTATTATTGGCCTTTGCAGCACAAATGGGTTGGAAAATTCATCATTTCAATGTTAAATTAGCCTTTCTGAATGGCTATTTGCTAGAAGAAATGTAACACCCCTCACCAGTATTCAATGCCAGAATAGGGTTATGAAGCATTATGGACTTACAACACATTTAAATATTCAATTCACATATAATCACGTTTCTTGCAAGCATTAATCAAACTCAATCATAATGGCCATATAACGAGCCTATGAGGCCCTAAACATGCTTTGGGAGTGGTTCGGGACTAAATCGATAACTTATGAAACTTTTACAAGATTTTGAAAATTTTTCTCAAAACAAGGGACACATGCTCTTGTGGTCAGGCCGTGTGTCTCACACGGCCACCAGACATGCCCGTGTCACAGGCTGTGTGGACATTCAAAATGGGAGCACATGGCCGTGTCCCAGCCTGTGTCTGACCTCGTGTAACTCTCTGACTTGGGTCACAGGACCAACACACACGCTCATGTGGCTAGCCCGTGTGCCCTAAAAATGACCATACATGCCCGTGTGCCAGGCTGTGTGCTAGGCTGTGCCAAACTTGTAGGGTATACTGACTTATGCCACACGACCAAGTCACACGCCCATGTGTGAGGACGTGTGGAGCATACAAACTTGATTTTTAAAACCACACTAGGGGACACACGGCTGTATGCTTAACCGTGTATCACACACGGTTGAGACACACACCAGTGTCTCTGCCCGTGTGGACAAAAATGGGCTATTTACCAAGCCAATTTGCCACCCAAACTTAGGCACACCTACACAACCCATATGGCACAAAACATAGCACCAATAGAATATAATTCAATTCCAAATAAAGCATGACTTATACCATCCAAATTTATACCAACCTTATCTTCTCAAATCAACAAAATGACCATTAACAATTAAGCATTAATTGATCTATACTCTCAAGCATTTCCACCATTCATCTACCTAAAATCACAAACATACCAAATCTAAAATTCAACCATTAACTACTCCAAGTGATAATCCACAATCAACCCTTCTACAAGCAATATAAACCACATCACAACATGGCATTAGCACACCTATATACATACAACATCAGCCAAGCCAAATTGGTCAACTTACATAGCCAAATACAACATTATAAACATAACTTATATAAGCCAACACAAATGGCCAAATTCATAACAACATCAATACCAAAAAGGCCAAGTTGCTATACATGCCATATACTAAAAATACCAAAGTTCATAGGTACCAAAAGATAGGTGGATAGTGTGATGCGATCTCTGACGGTCCCTGAGTTGGAGCTAGCTTTGATCACACTATGAAACACGGGAAAAATAAACAAAGTAAGCTATAAAGCTTAGTAAGATCGTATGAAATAAACTTGATAAAATCATAAACACATAATTCAACAATTGATTATAGATACATGAATTTACATCAACTAACAAACCTTTCCATTACTCATTCACCAAGTTATATGCTTCTTCACCATTTCTTTGATTCAAAACTAATATGATTTATGCACATACCTGTACCAACTTGTAACAATCTCATACACGTTCTCGTCTTTCATTTACCTGTCGAACCATTCGGAATAGAAGTCGAATACCCATGGGTCTCACACGATAAGTACCTATACCATGGCTCGAAGCCAAATCAAGGTAACTTATCTCCGAAGTACTGATATCATGGCCCGAAGCCAAATTATTATAACTCACACCCGAAGTGCTATATCATGGCCCAAAGCCAACTCAATGTATCCTCTAATAACACGTCACTAGCATCCTAAACTATTCCTAAGGTTTAATCGGGATTTCGAATGTCGAATTATCGTCAAATCACTATCGTTTATATCTACAATCTCGTATTCATAATTTATACAATATAAAAACATGTAAAAATACATTTTTATTGAAATTTATCACATACGAACTTACCTCGGATACTAAAACGGCAAAACGAGTCAACTATTCTGTAACTTTGTTTTTTCCCCGATCTAAGTCCATATTTCTCCTTTCTTGATCTGAATATATTCTAAAGTAACTTATTTAATCATCTATTTATTCAATTCAATTAAAAATATACATTTGAGCTATTGTACACATTAGCCCTTAAACTTTCACATTTTTACAATTTAGTCATTATTTCATAAAATCACAAATTAATGAAATTCAAAATAAACCCATGCTAGCTGAATTACTATAATTCCCCTAGTAGCCCATATTTTTCATTTATTTTATATTTAAACCACTAACTTTACACATATCTCAATTTAATCCCTATTTTGCATTTTTACTAAAAATCACTTTACAAAACTTGTATAACTCATGATAAATATTCATAATCTATCATCAAACATCAAAACTCATACATATTCATCAATGGAAACTTTCAAAATCTTTAACAATTTTGCAAAATAGTCCCTGGGCTAGCTAGTACTAGATGCAACGATCACAAAGACATAGAAATCATTAAAAATGGAACAAAAATCATACCTAATTGAGCATATAAAGAAATGGCCGAATGAAACCTAAAAACTTTGGCTTTTCTTCTTGCAAGATTCAGCTAAGAAAGATGATGATAATATAAAATGGTTTTGTTTTATTTATTTTACATTAATTAACCACATTAATTAACCAAATTACCTTTTTAACCTTAATTAATAACCATCAAAATACTTTAATACATGTCCATATATGTCCACTCATTACATTAATGGTCTAATTACAACATAAGGACCTTAAATTTAAGGTTCCATAGCTATTAGATACTTTTAGCTAATAGAACTCCACTTTTACACTTTACGTGATTTAGTCCTTTTTATCAAATTAACCATTCAAACGATAAAATTTCTTAACGAAATTTTCACACAATCACTCAATCATGCTGTAAACATTAAAATAATAATAAAATAAATATTTTGAGCTCAAATTTTTTGTCTCAAAACCACTGTTCTAATTTGACTAAAAACGAGCTGTTACAAGAAATCTATGTGGAGCAACCTAATAGGTTCACAGTTACAAGAAATTAGGAGAAGGTATATAGGCTTAAGAAAGCCTTATACGATTTGAAACAGGCTCTTTGAGCTTAGTACATGAGGATAGATGAGCACTTCGCGAGCTTAGGATTTGAAAAGAGTCCTAGCGAGCCTACCCTATATATAAAGAAAATTGGCGAACTCACTTCACTAATTGGTTCGTTGTATGTTGATGACTTACTTGTGGGTGGGAGTGGAAAATCCTTAATAAAGGAGTCTAAATGGTAATGGAAAACATGTTTGAAATGTCAGAACTTGGGGAAATGAGATATTTCCTTGGGATGGAAGTGCAACAACTTCAAAATGGAATTTTCATCAACCAACCAAGCTTTGCACTGAAGATTTTAAAGAGGTTCTATATGGAAAAGTGTAAACCAATTAACACGTTCGTTTTACTTAGAGAGAAACTCTATAGCAATGAAAATTTTCATAAAATTGATGAGAAGAACTATAGAAGTCTTGTGGGTTGTTTGTTGTACTTAATAACAACACGACCATATATTATGTTTGTAGTTACCTTGTTGTCAAAACTTATGCACTGCTGTGATACTTCTCATTTCAAAACGACGAAGTGGCTGCTGAGATACATCAACGGAACAATTGATTTTGGTGTTTGGTTTGTAATGGTGAACACACAATGGCGAATTCCTTAAAACTTATTGAGTACATTGATAGTGGCTAGGCTGGAGCAATGGATAATATACAAAGTACCTCCAAATATTTCTTCTCACCAGGATCCAAGGTACTCTCTTGGAGTTCGAAGAAGTAATTAATAGTTGCTCAATCCACAAGTGAGGCCAAGTATGTAACTGCAATAGCAGTTAATCAAGCAATTTGGTTGAAAATTTTTTGTTTGATTTGAATCATATGTAGGTTGAAGCAACTCAAATTTTTGTGACAACCAATCTACCATAGCAATTGTGAAGAACATAGTTTGATTTGATTTGAATCATATACAGGTTGAAGCAACTCAAAGCATTTTAAACTCAAGTATTACTTTGTGAGAGAAGTGGAACAGAACAAAAACGTGGCTCTGGTCAATTGCAGTACTAAAGATCAACTTGTAGACATCCTAACCAAACCACTTGGAAAGTCAAAGATTGAAAAATTGAGGGATAAAATTGGTGTTCATAACATAAAGGCCAAGGAGAACTGTTGCGAGATGACCGTTCATGCAAAGTTGGCGACCACTTCAACTTTGGCGAACTAGAAAAATACGAACTGGATTTAAAGAGCTTGCTTGCAAGTTATGTTTACAAAATATAATTTCTTTTTAGAAGATTTAGTATTTGTTAGTATAATATATTTAGATTTCTTATCATAATATATTTGACATTTATTAGTATAAAAATATTTTTTATTTCTTTCCATATGTAGGAGTCTTTTCTTGTTACAAAATACCCATGTTATATTGTACAAAATAATTGAGTGAAAAACAATAAAAACCTTAGCAGACAATTTTGTTACTAAATTTCTCGTTTCTTCTATACAATTATTTCTTTGTTAATATCAAAATTCCAACAGGATTTTTACTCTCTTGAGATATCTACATATATGCTTTTATTACATGTTAAATGATGGAGAAAGAAAAAGATAATTCATGTAGGAGAAGGCAAAAGCTATTAGATTCAACACTAGCAGCTGTCAAAGTTGATGTCACCGTACTCATAATAATCCCAAAACATATTTAATACACAAGCATGGGTAATTTAAAATTTTTAAAATCTAAATTATATAGTTCATTTAAGTTTAAATCCTATAATTATATATAGATCATAAAAAAGAATATCATGTGAGAGACATAACAGATAGTATGGGACATGTTTTCTAGTGCAAATATATCATGTGAACTTTTCAGTTCCGGAGTGAACATAGGTGCAAACAAAGGTGAACTAATAATTGCATGAGGTGCATTAGTTGATGAGGCCCTGTCATCACCATCATTTGTTGTAGCATTGTTGATCATATTGGACTAGTCAGACCTCCATTTTGTAAACTTAAAATCAACAAGATAGCCTATCAATTTGTAGTTGTTGGCCTCAATTGTTCAGACACACAAAAAATGGAACGTATAAATTAGAACAGGGAAAAGGAAAAAGTAACAAAAAGAGGAAGATTTATTTTCTTGTATATTTTTCATTCAATCATATTTTCAATTTGATAACTCATTTGATTACATATATTAACTAAATGAAAGCATCTAGAGAATTCATTAATTACTTCTCCTATTTTTAATTATAGTAGACTCTGTGAATTCTCGAGCAAATTTAGTTGTCAACATTTGCCCCCTTAAACTTGCTCCTCATGAACTTGAATTTCCAGCAACTTCCTCAAATGTTGAAAAGTTTCAGTCTTCAAGGCCTT
This sequence comes from Gossypium longicalyx, assembly GCA_025698465.1. Taxonomy (NCBI): domain Eukaryota; kingdom Viridiplantae; phylum Streptophyta; class Magnoliopsida; order Malvales; family Malvaceae; genus Gossypium; species Gossypium longicalyx. Next base: position 65,944,798 of record CM047004.1, on the reverse strand, counting down.
CGTGAACACATCAGCAACTTGATCACTCGAATTCACATGTTGCAACTCCACTTCTTTTGCCTTCATGTACTCCCTTATGAAGTGAAAATGAGTGTCAATATGTTTCAAATGTTCATGATGGATCGCGTTCTTGGCTAGGGCAATGGCAGACTTGTTATCGATGTAAATTGGGAGGGTTACTAATTTAGTCATATAAACTAAAAAGGTTTCTAGTTGACCCTTGAAAAGATAGAGAGCTTTTAGTCTACTCTTAGAAAATTAGTGGTGTGTTGTTGAAAGCATCAAATATATCCTATCTCTAAATAATGAAAAGAAATAGTATAAGAGGAGTAGGGTTAAATCCTCAAAGACTGGATTGCTACAGCTTCTTGTTTCTCAAAATCCTAGGCACAGTCGTGCCCAAGAGAAATAGCTAACCTGGAAAAAAAATAAAAGAAAAACAAAATTAAAAATGTGGATGAGTTGGAATTAAATAGATCAAAATTGAAATTGTGAAAAAAAGCATAGTTGAGAAAAAAAATGGGTTTTTTGATTTGAGGGATTCCAATCTCCAGTTATCTCGATCCTCCTTTGGCTCAATCATAAACTTTTATGTGCTTCTTCTTATGACTAAATAAGCCAGTTATAGTGGAAGAGGATACCAACGACCACCATCTCCACTTTAGATTTTAGCCTTGCGATCTAGAGGAACCTAACTCTAGCCAACCGTCACTTTTATGGGACTGTCTTACTCTAGATCATCATTTCTTAATGGCAAATGCCACGCCATTTCATCTCTTAGGCTCGACAACCTCTGACGTAGTAAGTTAGCAAACCAACTGTGCAACCTTCCCAGAACATACAAAGCAGATGCCTTTGCAAAAGATGAAAAGATTACTTTTGGAAGGACATAGACTGAAGCGTCAGTCCCGTAATGCAGAGAAGTGATGAATACTCGTTGAGATGGGTTAAGTGCGGGTTCTAAGCCTCATGAAATCTTTTCGAGGAGTCTTGATAACCTTTGGCTAGATGAGTTTAGTTAATCGTGCTTTTCAGGGAAAAAAACACACGTTTAATGGAATGGAATTTTATTGGAAAAGAAAAGAAACAAAAAGGCTAAGAGCCTTAGAGGGAAGGAGTGTTTTACAGAAGTGATGAGTTCGTATTCATGCCACTCTGTCCCCTATTTATAGTATATGAAAAACTCGAGTTGGTTCCTATTTAAACTCTAGATGATAACATTTAAGAGATATAATTTAAAATTAAATCTAAACAATATAATAACCCTGACAATAATCCTAAAAATAAATTTCAAATTTAAACAAAGTCTTATGTTCATAAATCTCTTCTTTGAAATGTTTCCCCAAGTCTTCTAAATTTTGTATTTTCAGCACCACTTCTTCCCTATTTTGCATGCTGACTCATTTTGTCTTTAAATTTACTCTTTTTTCCCTAAATTTATTTTTGCCTTCAATTTAGTCCTTAAAAGATAAAAAACCATAAACAAACCAAATTAGCAGGATCATACTCAAAATAAATATGTAATTAACATATAAAAGTATGTCATTTTAGAGTATTATCAATTAGGGGGAATGTTCTATTTTAACTTTTGTATAAAAATATAGGAATTATAAGTGTTATATCTTTTTCTTAAAATGTAATATTTATGATGTTGGAAAATCCTTAATTGAGGAATAGTTCTATAACAGCCCGTTTTTGGTTAAATCAGAATAGTGGTTTCGAGACCACAAATATGATGTCAAAATAATTATTTTATGATTTTTTTAATGTCTACAGCATGATAATATGTTTGTGTGAAATTTTCGTTAAGAAATTTTATTATTTGAGTGTTCAATTTGACAAAAAGGACTAAATCGCGTAAAATGTAAAAGTGTTGTCCTAATAGTTAAAGGATTAAATAGTCGTGAAATTAAATAGTGGAAGTCCTTAAGTTGTAATTAAACTATTATTATAGTAAGTGGACAAAGATGGACATGGTTATGTGAACTTTAAATGTTATACATTAAGGTTAATATAGTAATTTGTAAATAACTTAAGTAAAATAATGAAAAACATAATGTATCATCATCTTTTCTTCATTTCCACCAAAAATAAAAATAAATAAGAATCCATGGGAGCCATTTAGGGTTCAGTCATTTCATTGCTCAACTGGTAAGTGTTTTTGACTCGTTTTTTTAATGATTTCTGTGTTTTTGAGATCGTTGCAACTAGGTCTAGTTAGCCCAAGGACTATTTTGCAAAACTGTTAAAGATTTAGGAAGTTTTGATTGATGAATAAGCATGTATTTTAATTATTTATGATAGATTATAAATGTTTGATGATAGTCATACAAGTTTTGTTAAGTGATTTTTAATGAAAATGTAAATTGGGGATTAAATTGAGAAATGTGGAAATTTTGTGTGTAAATTGTGAAATAAATGAAAAATATGGGCTGATATGTGTACTAGGAAAATTCTTCTAGCATGGGTTGGTATTAAATTTCATGAATTTGTGATTTAATGAAATAATAACTAAATTGCAAAAATTTGAAACACTAGGGGAAAATGTGTAAAAGTTCCCTAATGTGAATTTTGGACTAAATTGAATAAAGAGATAATTAAATATATTAATTTTGATTATATTTAGATCAAGAAAGGCGAAAAACAAAATTAGATTGAGGAAAGAACAAGGTTTCGAATTAGTTGACTCGTGTTGTCATTTTTACAATCGAGGTAAGTTTGTATGTAATAAGTTTTGTTATAATTGTATTTTAAATGTTTTAATATTGCATAAACTGTGAATACGAGACTATGAACATTTTCTATGATGATTCAACAAGAGTGAAAATCCCAATTAAACTTTAGGAATAGTTTAGGAGACGAATGACATGTCATTTGGGGTTATATTGTTATTGGGGTGGTAGTCCGTACGTCCTACCGGTGGCTGAGTATACCGGCATGTGTTGCGGTTACTTGACAGTTTGTGTGAGTAGCACTGTGTAGCTACGTCATGACCGATAGCTTGTGTGAGTAGACCCATTTATTGGCTCAAGAGTGAGCATTATTGAGATAGCTTCGGCTATATATATATTGGCACTTCGGTATATTAACGAGATAACTTTGGCTATATATATTGGCACTTCGATGAGAGATTCTCGAGTATCCAATATTATTCCAAATGGCTCAACGGGTATATTGAAGATGTGAAATGGTGAGAAATAGATATGTATCAGTACAGGTATGTACGGAAAACTATACGAGTATTGAATCTAGAGAAATTGTGAGTTTATGATCAATTATGTGATTGAATTTATGTTAACACCTAGATTAAATGTATTGATACATATTATGTTCATATTATTTGAATGGTAAATGCATGGTGAGATTTGCTTATTATTTTCATATGAGCTTACTAAGCTATAAAGCTTACTTTGTTTATTTACCGTGTTTTATAGTGACTTCAAAGCTAACTCGGATTCAGGGATCGTCGGAGACTTCATCACACTATCAAGCTATCGTTTTGGTACTTTTGAATCTATTTTTTTGGAATATATGGTATGTATAGGAACTTGGTCATTTTGGTACATATGTGTTAGCTATGAACTTGGCCATTTGAATTGGCTTGTAAATGTCTAAGGTTTGGTTTGTATATATAGCCATGTGAGTTGGCTTAATTTGGTTATTTTGGTTGTGTAAATATATGTCCTATGTTATGTGATTAAGGTTGGCTTTGTGATGCTTATTGATAGTAGGACTTGTGGATATCAAATGGTTGATATTAGAGAAGATATATGCTTGTAAATTTTAGCATAATGATGCATGTTTGAGATTGTCTAATTAGTTGAAATGTATATGTGAATTTGGTACAAATGGATTGACCTAATTTGTGACTTGTGTGTATTGTGAATAATGGCATTGTGTTGCCATGAATTAGGCTTTATTTAGTTGGTTTGAATGCCTATATATGCTATGTTTTGGTGTCAGATGGACTGATGTAGGTATATGCAAATTGGGTGGCAAAATGGCTTGGTAAATAGCCTATTTTTGTCCACACGGGTAGAAACACAGGAGTGTGTCTCAGCCGTGTATGACACACGGTCAGGTTACATGTCCGTGTGTCCCTTGGTGTTAAAATTGAAACCAAGTCAGTTGCTCCACACGGCCTCACACACGGGCGTGTGACTTGGCTATGTGGCAAAGTCAGTATACCCTACAGGTTTGGCATGGCCTAGCACACGGCCTGACACACGGGCGTGTGTGGCCATTTTTAGGGCACACGGGCATGTGTGTTGGCCGTATGACCCAAGTTAGAGAGTTACATGGGGTTGGACACGGGCTGCGGCATGGCCATGTGCTCCCATTTTGAATGTCCACAAGGTCTATGACACAAGCGTGTCTTTGGCCATGTGAGACATACGGCCGGGCCACACGAGCGTGTATCCCCTATTTTTGGAAAAATTTTCTAAGTGTTCTAAAAGTTTTCAAAGTTATCGGTTTAGTCCCGAACCACATCGAATGCATGTTTTGGGCCTCGTAGGCTAGTATTAGGGACAATATGAACGTGGTTGATTGATAATTGCATGAAATTGATAATGTATGAGGAAATGTATGTGTAATTGTATAATATGTTATGTGTAATTGTATAATATGTTCGGTAGTGCTCCATAATCCAATTCCAGCATTGAATACAGGTGAGGGGTGTTACAAGTTCCTTCATTTAACTCTTTATGTGTAAATTTTTATTAATTTATAAAAATATAAAATGATGAAAACATTCTTATAATAATATGATTTACCTTATAAAAATGATTTTTTTGATAATTTCCAACTAAATTAGGATCTAGTTAATGAAAGACACCAACTCAACTAGAAACTTTATTATAATAAAAATATCAAAATTGTTATAAAATAAAAGACAGGGAATAAAGAACAAAAAGAATGAGAGAGCAAAGAGAGAACGTATTTTTATTCAATCAATTGAAATATTTACAAAGCTTCTCTAAAGTCTCTATTTATAGGCATAAAAAGTATAAATAAAGTAGATATATACTTCTAATTACTATTAGAATTTAAAGTACATTAAAACTTATCTTGATCTTGATGGACACCCACTTAATAAGATATTCATAACACTCTCCCTTGGATGTCCATTAGTAGATAATGTGTCTCGTTAAAATGTTACTAAGATAAAAACCTTGTGGGAAAAAAATTTCCTAGTGAAGGAAAAAGAGTACACATATCTATAATACGTATAATATGTTGCCTCATTAAAAACCTTACCAGGAAAATGACCATTTGAACATATTTGCTAATCATTTATATCAGTATTCTTTTGAAATTCATGAGTGAGGGAAAATTTTGGGGGAAATATATTTTGATCTCTTCAAGAGTTTCAACAATAATCATAACAAACTTTAATCATGATCCCTCTATAAAAATACAAATAGGTATTTTGGATCATTCTATAATCCTCTTTCAACTACTATTGACTAAGTCAAATTTACCACATATGTTCAATTATTTCAATTCATATAAATGAACAATTTCCCAATAATTTTAATATACTTCTGGCATTCTAAATCCTTTAAGGATTTTAATATAAACTTTACTATATAGTGATTCATAAAAGGTTGTAACAACAACTATTAGACGCAAATTAAATCTTTTATGAATTGTTACTTTAATAATATATCTAAAGGTTATTACTTCCACCACAAAAGATTATTATATCTTTTCATAATCAATGTCAGGACTTAGCAAAAACTTCATATTTTATTCCGTTTTGCAAAACTAATTCATTTACATCATCACTGGCTTTATACCTTTAGATATTTAGACTACTGGTCCAAAAACTCCACAAATTTAATTGTACTTGAGTTGCGTCTTTTTATTTTGACCAATTTATTTCATATCTATATTTCTCAATAGATTTATTCAAGATCCTCCGTTTATTTCATTATTTCAACAATAAAATTGAATGCAAAACCATTGTCGACCAATTTTATTATTGGTTTGACATTTTCTCAAATTGACATAACTTATCGAGATATCTTATTTCCACTACTTTAATCCTCACTTTCAGGTACTTGAATCTCTTTTGGAGTTTTACTTATTAGTTATGTCTTGGGTCTCTTCTGGAGCACCCGGCTTCACTATATGACCATCTAGATTTATTATTTTCTTTTATGAGAATTTTCATATTTGGAACTTCTAATGAGTTATCCTTCTTGAACTTCTGGTTCAAATTACTCTCCCCCCTAACTCATTACAAGTTATTATTTCTCTCCCTCTAATGTCAGGAAAACTATCAAATCAAAATAGTAATTACAAATCATGTCATAATTGAATCTCCAATACATTTAAAACATATAATAATACAATGAGACTCGTAATTAATATATATTCCCAAATTTCTTTGAGTATTCACTCATCTTTGTTGTAGTGGAGCAATTTGAACATATACACACATACAAAAATTTAAAGATGAGAAATATTTAGCTCTTGACCAAAAATAAATTGTAATGGAGTGTATTTATAACTTATCGGCTTGATGCGTACAACACGTAAATCAACATAATCTCATGTTGAAATAGGAAGTTTAGTACTCATAAGTAATGGTTTAGATATTAATCAAAGACATTCAAACAATAATTTCTCTAAACCATTATACGCATAAATAACAAACTTTTACAAAAGTTTTTCAAACTCAATCAATACAATACTAAGATATAAACTCATCAGCTTTAGCAATATGAATTGTCTTAATTGCATGATCTAAAATTAATTATTTAAACAAGCAATCTTGCAAAACGACAGGTTTTAAGTCGATAACACATACGTGATTATTTTGTAGATGCATCTACCAAAATCATATAATATCAAAATCATCCACATGGTGGATGAATGTGTTGCACACACGTTAGTGAAATAAAAAACAATGTAAAATATTTATTTAAATCACAAGACCAAACTAGAACAATATAGATATATATAAATCTAGAAAATATAAATTAGAAATAAAAAAAAAACTAGATCGAAATTTGATACTCGTAGGTAGGCAGAAATTCCAACTAGTAGTTGAGGCTTGTTTTTATAGTTTCCTTAAGACAGATTCAGCAGCTCTTTTGATGCTGGAGAAATGTTGGTGAGCTGTCTCCCAGGATACAACAACAAGATGAGCACGTCAGTAGTATGGCTACAGTGGTCAACGAGCTTTAGCCTAGCTTTCTTTTATCACTGGAAATAGGTTCAAAATATGCAGGGAAAGGTTCTCGAAAATATTGCAGGAAAATAGAGAAAAATTCTACAGATTATTTCGATTTTAAATAAAATTCAAAATGAAGAACTTTTAGAAATTGTGACTAATGGAGCCAATAATGTCCGTGAATTAAGTAGCTATTAACATCTAAATTACGGCTCCAGTGATCAACGAACTGTAGTCTAGCCTTCTTCTATCACTAGAAATAGGTTCGAAATATGCAAGGAAAGGTTTTCAAAATTATTGCAGGAAAATAAAGAAAAATTTCATGTGTGTATCTTCCTACAGATTATTTCAATTTTAAATAAAATTCAAAATGAAATAACTTTTGGAAATTTTGATTAATGGAGCCAATAACGTCTGTGAATTAAGTAGCCATTAACGTCTGAATTAAAGGAGAAATTAACCTCAATTTAATATATGTCCTTTTAATTCCAAACATATAAGCTTTGAAAGGAAAAATAAAAATTACATATTGGGCTAAAATACTTGTAGGCTTAGAAAGGTCCGACTGGTCCAGACATTAGTTTGGATTTGCCCCCCTACGCGCGAGGTGTGCCCCTAACCCAGGCAAGTTTGGATTTGCACCCCCTACGCGCGAGGGAGAACATTAGTTTAGTCATTCAATAACCCCCAAGTTGGTTTTTATATAGAAACATATTTCACACTTAATATCTAACCAATGTGGGACTAAGCTTTCCATTTTCCTCAACATAATTTACAAGTGGCTTACTTTGAGCATCAATTTCTCATTCATCACTCAACCATTTTGAGCATATGATATATCGTTATAAAGGTCTCATGGGGTAGAATATAAAACCATAATTTTATGATTCAAATCTCCACATTTACTAATTGAGAATAAGCCTCAAAGCTTCCAAAAATCTATTTTTTTCCAATACAACGGGCTCATATTCATTTTAGAAGTGCAAGACATTAAATCTCAACTTTAGCTTGTGAGTTTCTGAGAATCAATTTTCATTGAGAACAAACAAAAAATTAGAATTCTTTAAATTGAAGTTTTGGTTCTTTAATGAATATCCATATGAATTCTCAATTAATTTTTGCATTATATATGATCCAGGATGGTTTAACTGGTCACACCAAGTAGCAAATGTATTTGTATAAGTAAACTTATTATTTATTTTAATATTCATTTCAATTGTACTAAATTGTAACAAATTGATACTTTTACTATCATTCATTTTTTACTTTGAATCCATATATAAGTACTATTGTGACATTTATCACTGGAAATGTCTAAATCAATGTGAAGTCTATAATGCCACTAAGTCAACAAATATAATTTCAAAATAATTATATGCAATATTTGATTCAGGGAATATACCAAAATCTTCAAATACAGGGTATTTGGTCTAGTGGTATGATTATCGCTTTGGGTGTAAGAGATCCCGAGTTCAATTCTGTAACAGCTCGTTTTTATTCAAATCAGAGCAGTGGTTTTGGGACCACAAATCTGAGGTAAAAATATTTGTTTTATTGTTATTTTAATGTTTATAGCATGATAGTATGATTGTGTAAAAATTTTGTTAAGAAATTTTATCGTTTGAGTGCTTAATTTGATAAAAAGGACTAAATCGCATAAAGTGTAAAAGTTGTGTTCTAATAGTTAAAGGTGTCTAATAGCTATGGAACTTTAAAGTGGAGGTCCTTAATTGTTAAATAGACCATTTAAGTGATAGTGGACATTATGAGATTGGTATTATTGAAATTATGAATAATTTTAAAGGACAAAATGGTAAATGAGTAATTAAAGTTAAAATAACTTAAATGAAATGTGTTCATCTTACTCATTTTAACATCATTAACTGAAATCAACAAGGGAAGCCATAGCTAGGGTTCAGCCAAGCTACTTTTACTTGCATGTAAGTGGTTTTTGTCCCATTTTTAATAATTTTTATGTTTTCAAAGTCGTTGTATCTTAATCTAGCTAGCCCAAGGACTAATTTGAAAAACTGTTAAAGGTTTAGGGTTCTACCATTGATGAATGTATATGCATTTTTATGTTTGATGATAGAAAATGTATGGTTGTTGTTAGATAAACAACATTTATTAAGTGATTTTTGATAAAATTTTCAATTATGGATTAAATTGAGAAATGTGATAAATTGTGCGGAAAATGTGTGAAATAATGAAAATTATGGGCTGCTATGAGAATAAGTATAATTTGGATAGCATGGTTGTGGGTTAAATTGCATGAATTTGCACTTTTAGGATCTAGGGACTAAATTGTAAAGGTGTTAAACTATTAGGGGCAAAAGTGTAATTTTTCCATGATATGATTTTTGGGATAGATTTAATAGAATGAATAATAAATGGATTGAATTTGATTATATAGATTAAGAAAAAACAACGTACGAATCTAGATCAGGGAAAAAAATAAAGTTTTGGACTAGTCGATCCTATTCCGACGTTTTTGTGATCGAGGTAAGTTCGTATGTTAGTAAGCATTAATGTAATTGTATTTTAAATGTTTTATAATTGAATTGTTGATGAATATGATCTTACGGAAATGTTCGACAAAGAATTGGCTACATGTAAAATCCCAGTTGAACCTTAGGAATAGATCATGATACAAATGACATGTCATTAGGGGTTATGTGTTTTGGGTGCTGGTCCGTACGTACTACTGGTGGCTGAGTTATCTGGCATGTGTTGCGAATCCTCGTTACCTTGAGTGAGCAGCACCGTGTAGTTACATCTTGACCATCAGCTTGTGTGAGCAAACCCGTTTATAGCTCGAGAGTGAGCATTATATGAGATATGAGATATGAGATTGAGATGGCTTCGGCCTTGTATTGGCACTTAGAGTCTGAGATTCTCGAGTATCTGATATTCTTCCAAATGGTTCAATAGGTATATCGATGAATCGGAAAAGTATGAAATTGATATGAATTGGTACAAGTATGTACGTGAACTATACAATTATTGAATCGAAAAAAATGATGGAATTTATGTATAACCTTTGGATTGAATATGTGTTAAGCTTTGGTTTTAAATTGATTTGCATTATGTGATGTTTAAGTACTTGAATTGTAGTTGAATAGTAAGTTTTACTTATTAAGCATATAAGCTTACTAAACTTTATAGCTTACTCTATTTACTTTTTCATGTTTTATAGTGATTATTGAAGCTTGCTCGGATTTGGGAGTCATCAGAGATCTCATCACATTATCAAGCTATCATTTTGGTACTTTTGAACTTGTGTATTTGGTTATATGGCATGTATAGGAGTTTTGGATAATATGGTCTATATGTTGGTAATGGATTTAGCCCTTTATTTGGCTTGTAAATGTTGAATGTTTGGTTATGTGTATAGCCATGTGACTTGGCTTATTTTGGTATACTTGGTGATGTATATATATGTGCAAATGACCTTTTGTTATGTGGTTGGTAATTGATATTTAATGCTTGTTGTGAATTGGTATTTTGAGTACCAAATGGTTGAATTTTAAGTTATGGTATGCATGTAGTTTTAGGCAAAATAATGCATAGTTGATAATGACCATTTAGGTGATTGCTAGATGTGAAATTGGTATGTTTGAGTTGGCTAAAATATGATGTTATGAGCACTATAGATGTTGGTATTGAAATGGCATGATTTAGGCTTGGTTAAGATTGGTTTGAATGCCTACTGATGCTATGTTATATGTCATTTGGTATGTTTAAGTGGATGTTAATTAGGTGAGAAAAATGGCTTGGTAAATAGCCTAATTTTATACACACGGGCAGAGACACGGGTGTGTGTCTCAGCCGTGTGTGACACATGGTCAGGTGACACGACCATGTATCCCATGATGTTTATTTAGAAACCAAGTCAGTATGCTCCATACGGCCCAGCATACGAGTGTGTGACTTGGTCGTGTGGCATAAGTCAGTATACCCTACAATTTTCGCACGGCCTAGCACACGGCCTGGCACACGGGCATGTGAGACCATTTCGAAGGCTACACGAGCTACTAACACGGGCTAGGACATGGCGATGTGATCCCATTTTGATTGTCCACATGACTTGTGACACGAGCGTGTCTCACACGGCCGGGCTACACAGGCCTGTGTCCCCTGTATTTTGAAAAATTTTCTAATTTTTCCAAAAATTTCTTGAGTTATTGGTTTAGTCCTAAACCACTTCTAATGCATGAATTGGGCCTCGTAGGCTCGTATTAGGGACTGTATGATTGATTGTGAATGACTTTTATTTGGAAATGATAAATGTATGAGAAATGTATGTTCGTTTAAGTAATAAGTCTAGTAATGCTCTGTAGTCCTATTCTAGCAATGGATATGGGTTAAGGGTGTTACAAATTCAAAATACTTTTAAAATCCTTTTAACAAGAGCTTTGCATAATTAGTTAACTATCAAGAATAACTACCTAGGTCATGTATAGAAACAAGACTATGTTAAATATATCAATAAAAGTGCAACACCCTAAACCCGACCTAGAAGTTTAGATCGAATCCTGGATGTTACATTGATCACTGAAGTGATCGTAGGAAAATTTACAAAATAAATTATCTCAAATTCCATTACATTCATACTTCTTTCTTCAAGAACCAAAAACATTTAATATTCTAAATCTCAATCTGAAAAATTATAGTTAAGTTTAATTTATGAACAAAGAAAAATTTGCGAAAATAAAAATCAGAACTTGTACCACAGTTTTAGTAAAATCTTACAGTTCAAAACTGTATAACAAAATGGAAACTAAAAAGTAGAACTGTTATTTTATTTGAAACCGTGACTGTCCAAGACCTCTGCATACCGAGTCTAGCATAAGAGTTTCAGAAATGTACCTGCAAGGGGAAACACTAAGGGGGTGAGCTACACGATCTCAGTGTGAGTTCAAAACAAGCCTAAAAATAGAATTATGAAATTTAATTCAATAGCGCAACAGACTTACTACTCACAAAGTCAAAAAGTAAACTTGGAACTAACGTCCCAACAGAACGTAACAACTCAAGCACACCAAATCACACATAGTCAGACAGAATACAATCAGATGGTCTTGTACCCAGAACTCTCAAATAGATGCGTATGAAATGCAATCAAGCAATACAACCCACCCATCTAGTCAACACACCTCTCCGTCCCCCGATCACACACCATAAGAGCTGATTAAGCTCATCCAACCAAAACACACCACATAGGACCTCGTAAAGCCCATCCAACCCTATACACCATATATGTTGACTAAGCCACTCAGATATTAATACGTAGCAGAGCTAGCGTATATGCAGCACAGTGCAATAAATCGTTGTACGAATAAGTTGCAGTAAAACTACCAGATCAAATCAGAATCAGTCTCCCTTCTCTACGCAATCTTACCCAAAACTTTACTTTATGCAAGTGTATGTATGCACACAATCTCACAGAACAGTGACACATTAACAAACAATTAGATATGCAAACACACACCCAGTTAACTAGGTTTAGAGTCAGACATCTCACACAACAATTACAATTAGCACATAAGCCACAACCCAAATCAGAGTCTTAGCTACCCTTACTAAGGCTTAGCCAAGGACTGAAGCACACAAACACATTTTCAGATCAGAAATGCACAGAACCAAAATAAGTACTTTAGGACCACACAGCCATGTGGTCTAGCCATTTGGAACTGTCCAGGCTGTGTGGGAGGTCAAATACCCGTGTGAAGAGGGGTACACGGCTGTGTGGCTGAGGCACACGCCTGTGTGAAGAGAGGCACACGGTTATGTGACTTAGGCACACGCCCGTGTGGACTAGGAACATGGTCGTGGGAATAGGCCGTGTAACTCACTATCCATTTGAGCTAAAATAGAGTACAGGGTAGACACATCCGTGTGAGGGTCTCACCCGCGCATGTGCCTACCAGACACGGCTGTGTGTCCAAAACACATGCCCGTATGGGATCCCTAAATCCCCAAATTAGCCACATAGCTGTGTGGCCAGGCCATGTGACACCAAATCACTCAGACCCTAATTCCCAAACACATACGCCCGTGTGCGTAGGGCATACGGCCGTGTGAAAATTGACTAATTTTTCCCAAATTGACCACATAACCGTGTGACACTAAAATTAACCAAAAAACCCTAATTCCTAAAAGCACATAGCTGTGTGAACCAGCACACGCCCAGGTGGCTACTCGTGTGGTTCCAAAACCACTCTAAAATCACTTGAAAATTGAGTTTTACTCACTAAATCGACCCTCACTCGATGGGACTAAAAAACACACTAATCAGAGCAGATTTCCATGTTAATTAACAGAACTATTGAACTTCGACAACCACTTTCCGAAAGACACTAAGATTGCCACATCCTATCAAAAACAAATTTACAATCTATAAATAAAATAGAAATGTAACACCCTTCACCCGTATTCAATGCTGAAATAGGGTTACAAAGCATTACCAGACTTATAAAACAATTACACATACATTTCTCATACAATTATCAATTTCAAACACAAGTCAATGATTATCAATCACATTGTCCCTAAAACAAGCTTACAAGGCCAAAAAAATACATTCGGGGTGGTTCGGGACTAAACTGATAACTTTGGAAACTTTTATAATACTTAGAAAATTTTGCTAAACACAGGGGACACACGCCCGTGGGGCCAGGCCATGTGTCTCACACAGCCAAAGACATGCCTGCGTCACAGGCCGTGTGGACATTCGAAATGGAATCACATGGCTGTGTCCCAACCCAAGTCCGACCTCGTGTAACTCTCTAACTTGGGTCACACGGCCAACACACATGCCCCTGTAGCCAACCCGTGTGCCCTAAAAATGGCCACTCATGCCCGTGTACTAGGTCGTGTTCTAGGCCGTACCAAACCTGTAGGGTATACTGACTTATGCCACACGGCTAAGTTACACGCCCGTGTGTGAGGCCATGTGGAGCATACTGACTTGGTTTCCATTTCAACACAAAGGGACACATGGTTGTGTAACCTGACCGTGTATCACACATGGCTCAGACATACGCCCGTGTGGACAAAAATAGGCTATTTACCAAGCCATTTTGCCACCCAATTTTGCATATACTTACACTAACCTAATTGGCACATAACAAGGCATAGTCAGAAATCAAACCAATCTCAACCAAGCCTAATTCATACTAGATCTATACCATCAATCATAAGATACACATTTGTCAAGATATGTCATAAAATTTTATACCAAATTCATATTCATAGTCATCAATATAAACACTTCCATTTAAGCATCATTTTTTCCTAAATTCACCAACATATAACTGCTCAATTATCAACCATTTACCACAAGCATTTATAAGACAAATATCAACACATGAGCAAGGCCATTTGTACATGTATACACAACCAATTCAACCAAAATAAGCCAACTCACATGGCTATATATACAACACCAAAACACTTAAAATTTATAAGCCAACTCAAATGACTAAATCCATTACCAACACTTATACCAAAATGATCAAATTCCTATACATGCCATACACTCAAAGTATTTAAGGTTAAAAGTACCAAAGTGGTAGTTGGATAGTGTGACAAAATCTCCGACGATTCTCGAATCCGAGCTAGCTTTGAAATCACTATAAAACACGGAAATATAAACAGAGTAAGCTTTATAGCTTAGTAAGCTCATATGATTAATAAGTATAATTTGCCAATTCATTCACAATTTCAAAACATAAGTAAATACAAGTAATACATTCAATTCAACAATTTGCACATTGACATAATTTTATGTATCATGTATAAATTCATCAACTTTCGCTTACTTTTCATATCAACTTATCAATTATCACTTACTTGCCAAACTTATCACGAGTACTTGAACTGATCCGTATCATTGCTTACATCCTCATAACATCATCTTTTCCCGTTGAATCATTTGGAATAATATCAGATACTCGAAAATCTCACACTGAAATGCCACATACATAGCCAAAGCTATCTCAATCTCATATCACATATATGCTCACTCTCGAGCTATCAATGGACCTGCCCACACAAGCTGTCGGTCAAAACATAGCTACACGGTGCTGCTCACATAAGCTGTCAAGTAACCGCAACACATGCCGGTATACTCAGCCACCGATAGGACGTACAAGACCAACACCCGAATCACATAATCACAATAACCCCTAATGACATGTCACTAGTATCATATTTCTTCCTAAGGTTCAACCAGGATTCTCACAATGTTAATGCTTTATCGATAGATTTCGCAGTGTCGTAATATCACAGTTATAATATTTAAGCATTAATTTTAAGCTTATTAATCATACAAACTTACCTCGATCGTAAAATCGGCGAAATGGATCTACTAGTCAATTACTTTGTTTTTCCCCCGATCTAGATCCGAACTTCATTTTTCTTGATCTATATAACATCAAATTTAGCTTATTCAATCATCACTCTATTCAATTTAATCCAAATTTCACATTATGGTAAAATTACACTTTTTCCCCTAATATTTCAATTTATTTACAAATTTGTCCTTATCTTATAGAAACTCAAATTCATCCAATTCTACCTAATCCCATGCTATTTGAATTACAATTAGGTCCCTAGCAATCCATATTTTTCATTTATTTCTCAATTTAACCCCAAAAATTACACATTTCACAATTTAATCCCTAATTGGACATTTTACCAAAAATCACTTAACAAATGTTGTTTATCTAACAACAACCATGCATTATCTACCATTAAACATGAAAACACACATAGATTCATCAATGGAAAAACCCTAAACCTTGCAAAACAGCCCCTGGGATAGCTAGAGTAACCTGCAACAATCTCAAAAACATAGAAATCATAAAAATGGGACAAAAATGAACTTACAATTATGCTAGCAATTGGCCGAAGCTTTAAACCCTGGAACTGCATTTTTCTTCCCTTTAATTTCGGCAAAATATGAAGATGAAAGCATTTAATTTTTGTTTTTTTTTATTTAATTAACATGTATTTAACAATTACCAAATTAACCTTAATAATAAACCATTAAATCACCTAATTTATGGTCATACTTGTCCACTCATAATAACAATGGGTTAATTACCACATAAAGACATCTACTATTTAATTTCATAGCCATTTAATACCTTTAGTCAATAGAATACAAGTTTTACTCTTTACGCGATTTAGTCCTTTTTATCAAATTAACCATTCAAATGATAAAATTTCTTAATGAAACTTTCACACAAACATACTATTATGCTGTAAACATTAAAATAATAATAAATTAATTATTTTGACCTTGGATTTGTGGTCCCAAAATCACTATTTTGATTTGACTAAAAATGGGCTGTTACAACTCCCCTTTAGGACTTTTCGTCCCCAAAAATCTTACCAGAAAAGAGATTAGGATACTATTTTCTCATAGCTTCCTCGAGTTCCCACGTATCCTCTTCGACACTGTGTCATTTCCACAAAACCTTCACCAAAGCTATGCATTTATTTCTCAATTCTTTAACCTCTCAAGCTAAAACTCTGATCGGTTCTTTGTTATACGTCATATCAGGTTGAATTTCAATCTCTAACGAGGAAATTAGATGTGATGGATTTGACCAATACCGTCGTAACATCGAAACATGAAATATATTGTGTATCTTCTCTAACCTTAACGGTAAAGCTAGTCGATATGCCATTGGCCCTATTCGTTCAATAATCGCATACAGTCCGATGAATCGTGGACTCAAATTGCCTTTGTGACTAAAACGAAGTATTTTCTTCCACAAAGATACTTTCAGGAATACTCTGTCGCTGATCTGAAATTCAATGTCTTTACGTTTCAAATCTGAGTACGATTTTTGTCGATTTGAAGCTACTTTCAAACTATCGCGAATTACTTTCACTTTTTGTTCAGTCTCTCTAATCAAATCAACCTTGTGAATCTTTTTCTCACTAAGTTCGGTCCAGTACAATGGAGTTTCGACATTTGCGACCATACAAAGCTTCGTATGGTGCCGTCTTTATGCTCGATTGAAAGCTGTTGTTATACCAAATTCAACCAATGATAAATATTTCTCCTAGTTGCCTTCAAAATCTAAAACACAACAATGAAGCATATCTTCAAGAATCTGAATTACTCTTTTAGACTGACTGTCGGTTTGTGTAACAGCCCGATTTAAGGCCTAGTCAAAATAGTGGTCTCGGGACCACGAATCCAAAGTTGGGAAAATTATTTTTATTATTATGAGGTTATAGTAATATTTCATTAGTGTTTGAAAATTTTGGTAAGTTAATTTTGACATTTGAGAGCTCAATTGCGAAAAAGGACTAAATCGCATAAAAGGTAAAAGTTGCATTTAGTACCCAAATGTGTTAGAGAATTAAATTTTGAAGTATTTAAAGGGCAATTAGACCTATTTTAGGGTGCTTGGCCAGCCATTGAGTCAAATGGGGGACAAAAATTTTATGTTTGGTATGTTAGGTAACTTATTTAGACTAAAATAAAGAAAAAAAATGATATCATCTTCTTCCCATTTCTTTCTCCACTGAAAATATCAGAAAAAGAGGAGTTTTTGAAGCTTTGAAATTTCAGCAACTTATCACCTCAACAAGTAAGTGATTTTCATGTCCTTTGTTGATGATTTTTGCATTTTTGAGACTTTTGAAGCATGAGCTTTCAAATGAGGGGTCTATTTTGCAAAATGATTTAGAGTTTAGAGTTTTAGCATGAATGGATTTGTGATAGTTTCTGAGTTTTTTATGAAAGAATATAAGTCCTAGTTGTGTTATAAACAACTTTTGTGTAGAGTGTTAGCATGAAAACACCTAAAGGGACTATTTTGCATAAGTTGCAAAATAGGTGATAATGTGTGAAATAGGGGGAATTTAGAGTTTCTATAAGAGTCAAATAGGTTTTTCTAGCCTTAAGAAAAAAAATAAATTTGATAAAAATTGAATTTCGAGCATAGGGGCAAAATGGTCATTTTGCCAAGGTCTAGGGGCAAAATGGTCATTTTACCAAAGAAGTGAATTTATGAATTCCTAATTGTATTTAGTGATTGAATAATGATATTTTGTTATTATAGATCAAGTTTTTCCAAATCCGAGCCTAGACAGGGGGAAAGCCAAGCAAATCGACTAAATAGACCAAATCGACTAGTCGAGTATATTTTGTAAACCGAGGTAAGTTGTATGTAAATAATATAACTACATTGTTAATACATGTATTCGAATTTTCATTGAATTGATATGGCATGAATTGCTAGATTGTGCTCAATTCATAGTAATAATTGAGATAGTAGAGAGATCTCGTTGGAACCCTAGGAAACAAATCGGATATTTGTGCCTTAACATTCGGGTTACTTGTGTACCGGTGTAAGACATGTCTGGGACATGCACCGGCCACACTATGATAGCTAATGTAAGACCATGTCTGGGACATGGCATCGGCGTAGAGATGAGTGCCAGTATAAGACATGTCTGGGACATGCATCGCCCTCGACGATGATAGCCAGTGTAAGACATGTTTGGGACATGCATCAACACGTATATATGAGAGCTAGTATAAAACCATGTCTGGGACATGGCATCGGCCTCAATGATGATAGCCAGTGTAAGACCATGTCTGGGACATGGCATCGGCAACTTATCCCATGTTTGAGGCTTATAGAATATCCGGTAGCATTTCAAAAGCTTCAATTTTAAAGGTTACGAAAGTTATTTAATAAGGAAAGTATAATAATGTTGTGAGTGGTATAGGTACCTATTTGGTATGCATGAGTAATGAGCTCAAATTAGAAAATGTGACTTGAGTAGACAGTAATGAGTAAGTCAAGTTTATGCTTACTTTTGAGCTATGAGCATGATGACTAATGGTGAAATTGTTGTTGTATATTTGTTTATGTGCAACTTACTAAGCTTTATGCTTACTCTCTTTCCTTTCCTTTTTCTTCCAGTGCCGCTTAATTAGCTCAAGAATCCCTTGGGGCAAGAGATATCGATCACACTATCAGCTGTAATACTCAGTATAGTTGGATTTATATTTTGATTATGGCATTTATTGGGCTAGACCTTATTATTTTGTGTCTTTGAGAATTGGCCAAATGTGTTGGCTTGAAATAGTTTCCATATTTTACATTAAGCCTTGAATGAGGGTAACATTCATTTTGAGTCTATAATAGATGCATCTTCATGGTTAAATGAATGTCTATCATGCTTGATTTGGTATTGGTTGGTATTGACATGAAAATAGGTATACTAAGGTGGCAATGAGGCTTGGTAAATAGCCTCATATTGTCCATACGGGTAGACACACGAGTGTGTCTAGGCCGTGTGTCACACACAGACAGCCCCATGGGCATGTGAGAAGGCCATGTGTTCCCTGCACCTAAAAATTTCAAGTCAGAATGCATGCTATTTATCACATGGGCGGAGACACGACCGTATGTCTCAACTGTGTGGAAGGGTACAGCCTAGTACACGGGCGTGTACCATTGTTGTGTGAAGCTGACGTCAGAAATAGAATACCCAGGTTTTTTGTACACGGGCTGCGCCACAGGCGTGTCATGGCCGTGTGAAAGGACACGGGTGTGTGTCCAGGTCATGTGAAGGCTGCATTTGTTTTATGAAAAATTGTAAAAATCAATTTGGCCACATGGGTGCAGGACATGGGCGTGTCCCTAGCACACGGGCGTGTGCCATATACCCACACGGGCATGTGGGGCCTTAAAGTATGAAATCTTCTAAGTTTTTCTTGAGCCCTCGGTTTGGTCCCGAACCACCACGAATGTATGTTTTGGGCCTCGTAAGCCCAATCAAGGACAAATTGCCTTTGAGATAAAAAGTGTTAAATTGATCAAAATTTTATGGCTCGATTTTCTAATATTGGTTTAGTTTAAGTTCGGTAGCACCTCAAACCCTGTCTCGACATTAGATACGGGCAGAGAGTGTTACATTTAGTGGTATCAGAGCTATGGTTTAGTCGATTCTAGGACTAACCTAGCTAGAGTACAATTCTAGCTATACATGCCATAAAAACATATTGAGAGTGTGAAGATTCCTGACGAAACAAATTATGTTTTTCTTATATAGTAAATGGATCCTGATAGAACCACGACGGATGATGTAGAAAGTAATGCGCCGGCTGTCGCAGAAGGTACTGCTCCAGTAGAGAGCGAGCCCGTGAGTATGGGCCAAGGCGGAGGAGCTAGAGAAGCCTACCTCCGAATGATGGACGCTTGGTATACGGAGTTTGTTCGTGTGAACCCAAACACTCCACCTCCCCCACCTCCTCCGATTCCTCAGTATGCCCCAGTAGCTCCGCAATGTGCGAACATGCTTAGAATAGAGAAGCCTCTTGTTGACAAGATCCGGAAACAATGGGCTGAGAATTTCTGGGCTAACTTAGATGTTGACTCAGAGAAGGAAAAGTTTCGGTTAGAAAATGTCATAAGAGTATTCGATGAATTATCATGCACACCTGATGAGTGCGTGAAGTGTGCGACGTCACTCCTACAGGATTCGGCTTATCAGTGGTGGAATATCCTCGTGTCTGTGGTACCGAGAGAAAGAGTAACTTGGGAATTTTTCCAAGAAGAGTTCAGAAAGAATGCATTAGCCAGAGGTACATAGACCGGAAAAGGAAGGAATTTTTAGAGTTGAAGTAGGGCAATAAGACCGTGATAGAATATGAGCGTGAGTTTGTGAAACTCAGTAAGTATGCACGGAAATGCGTATCCACTGAAGCTACCATGTGTAAGAGGTTTGAGGATGGCCTCAATGAAGATATCTGAGTGTTTGTGGGCATCTTAGAAATAAGGGAATTAGTGGTGCTCGTCGAGAGAGCGTGCAAGGCAGATGAGCTGATGAAAGAGAGGAGAAAAGTGGCCATTGAGTCGCGGGATCTAAAGAAAAGACAAATGGGTAAGGCACATCAGTCCTCATCTAAGCGATCAAAAGAATTTACTACCCGATCGAATGCTTCGATGGGGTGTTCGAGGAGAAACAAGAATCAACAGAATATGGCATCTAAAGCTCAGACTACTTCGGTTTCTAGTGTTGGTAGTACTCGACCAAATAGGCAAGGGTGTTCTCAATGTGGGAGACACCACTTAGGTGAATGCCGAGTAAACGAGAGGGGTTGTTTCAAGTGTGGGTCACTTGACTACTTTATTCGTGATTGTCCTGAGATGGACGAGAGAGGAAGAAAACAAGATATGAAAGCAGGTAGTGCTCCCTTGAGGAGTAGGCCACAAAAGAACCCCGAGAGTGGGACTAGTGGTAGAGGCGCGCCAAGAGATACCGTGGTGAAGTCTGAAGGCAGAGTGCCAGGGATGACCTATGCTATACGTGCTCGGGATGAGGCAGAGTCTCCTGATGTGATCACGGGTACTTTTTCTATCCATGATATATATTTTGTTGCATTAATTGATCCGTGGTCTACCCACTCCTATATTTGTATGGAATTGATTCCTCGAATGAACACATGATAGTAGAGTCTACTGAATTTAGAATAAGAGTGTCCAAACATTTAGGTAGATATGTGTTAGTAGACCAAGTGTGTCGAGATTGTCCTTTAACATTTAGAGGTCATTGTTTTCCGGCTAACTTAATGTTATTGCCGTTCAATGAGTTTGATGTAATCCTCGGGATGGATTGGTTGACTGCCCATAGTGTTGTAGTGGATTGTGGAAAGAAAGAAATTAAGCTGAAATGTAAAGATGGGAATGTTCTTCGAGTTGGACCAAATGAGTCAGATAGATTGCCCGTAATAGTATCGTTTTTAACTGCTGAGAAATATTTGAGAAAAGGGTACGAGGCTTATTTAGCTTTTGTGTTGAATACTCGAGAGTCAGAGTTAAAGATTGAAACAGTGTCGGTAGTCTACGAGTTCACAGATGTATTCCTGGAAGAGTTACCCGGATTACCTCCAATGAGGGAAATTGAGTTTGAGATCGAATTAGTTCCTGGAACGACACCCATCTCGATCGCCCCGTATAGGATGGCTCCAACGGAGTTGAGAGAATTGAAAGTATAGTTGCAAGAGCTAACGGACAAGGGTTTTGCAAGACCAAGCTATTCCCCTTGGGGTACTCTGGTAGTTTTTGTGAAGAAGAAAGATGGGTCGATGAGGCTATGCATCTACATAGACAACTCAAAAAGGTGACAGTGAAAAACAAGTATCCTTTGCCAAGGATTGATGATTTGTTCGATCAGTTAAAGGGAGCCACCATGTTTTCTAAGATCGATCTGAGGTCTGGTTATTATTAGTTAAGGGTTAAAGAGAAAGATGTGCCGAAGACCGCATTTCGGACAAGATGCAGGCATTATGAGTTCTTCGTCATGCCTTTTGGCTTGACTAATGCTCCAGCGGCTTTTATGGATCTGATGAACCGTATCTCCAGGCCGTATTTGGATAAGTTTGTCATCATCTTCATCGATGATATATTAATTTATTCGCGTGATGAGATTAAGCACGCGGATCATTTGAGAGTTGTATTGCAAAACTTGAGAGACCAAAAATTTTACGCCAAATTCAGTAAAAGTGAATTTTGGCTTAAGGAGGTTAGGTTCCTAGGACACATTGTGTCGGGTGACAGGATCCGAGTGGACCCAAGGAAGATCTCAGCTATTGTTGAGTGGAAGATGCCAAGGAATGTGATAGAGGTCTGAAGCTTTTTGGGTTTAGCCAGATATTATAGACAGTTTGTAAATGGATTCTCTACGATCGCTACCCCGATGACTAAACTACTGCAAAAAGATGTCAAGTTTGAATGGATGGAAAGATGCCAGCACAGTTTCGAGAAACTAAAAGCTTTGTTAATGGAGGCCCCGGTGTTGGTGCAACCTGAGTCGGGCAAGGAGTTTGTGATATTTAGCGATACCTCTTTAAATGGTTTGGGGTGTGTGCTCATGCAAGAAGGCAAGGTTATAGCCTATGCCTTGAAACATCTAAAGAAACACGAGAGAAATTATCCAACCCATGATTTGGAACTTGCGGCCATAGTGTTCATGTTGAAGATTTGGAAACACCATTTGTATGGAGAGAAATGTTGGGTATTCACTGACCATAAGAGTTTAAAGTACTTGATGATACAAAAGGAATTGAATTTGAGGCAACGCCAATAGATTGAGCTATTAAAAGATTTTGAGTTAATTATCGACCACCATCCGGGAAAGGCAAATGTAGTTACCGACGCCCTGAGTAGGAAGTCGTTGTTTGCCTTGAGAGCCTTGAATACTCATTTGACTGTATCTAATGATGGTTCGATTCTAGCTGAGTTGAAGGGTATATCGACATTTCTACAAGATATCCGAGAAGCTTAGAGAAGTGGTGAGAAGTTACAAGCCAAGAGAAATCAGTGTGAGTCAGAAATTGAATCGGATTTTCGTATCGTTACCGATGGATGTTTAACATTCAGAGACAGAGTTTGTGTACCCAAAGACAATGAACTTATTCAAAATATTTTGAGTGAGGCTCATGGTGGTTGCTTATCTGTTCACCCGGGTAGTACGAAAATGTACAATGACCTTAAGAAAATGTATTGGTGGTCGGGTATGAAAAGAGACATCTCAGAATTTGTTTCCAAGTGCCTAGTGTGTCAACAAGTAAAGGCTGAACATCAAGTACCTTCGGGTATACTTCAACCTATTATGGTCCCCGAGTGGAAATAGGATCGTATCACTATGGACTTCGTGACCAATTTGCCTATAACCCCAAGAAAGAAAGATGCAGTATGGGTTATTATCGACAGACTAACTGAGGCGGCACATTTCGTACCGGTGCATACCGATTACTCCCTCGAGAAATTAGCCGACTTATATATTTCTGAGATTGTGAGACTTCATGGAGTGCCATTGTTGATTGTGTCAGATAGGGATTTGAGGTTTACCTCAAGGTTTTGGAAAAAGTTACAAGAGGCTTTGGGAACCAAGTTGAGTTTCAACACGACATTTCATCTGCAAACTGACAAACAGTCAGAAAGAGTGATACAGATCTTAGAGAACATATTGAGATGTTGTGTTCTCGAATTTCAAGGAAGTTGGGAAAAATACTTGCCATTGGTTGAATTTCGCCTATAACAACAGCTATCAGTCGAGTCTAAAAATGGCACTTTATGAGGCCTTGTACGGGCGAAAGTGTCAAACGCCCTTATACTAGACTGAGTTGAGAGAGAATCAGATTCACGGGGTTGATTTGGTCAAAAAGTCTGAAGAGAAAGTTAAAGTGATTTGTGACTGCCTAAAAGCCGTATCGGATAAACAAAAATCCTACGCGAATTTGAGACGAAAGGAAATTAAGTTTGAAGTCGGTGATAAAGTATTTTTGAAAGTTTCTCTATGGAGAAAAGTCCTTAGGTTTGGTAAAAAGGGCAAGTTGAGTCCCCGTTTCATAGGACCGTATGAGATTACCGAGAGAGTAGGGCCCATTGCCTACCGATTGGACTTGCCACCAGAGTTAGAAAAGATTCAGGATGTGTTTCATGTGTCCATGTTACGCCGGTACAGATCAGACCCTTCTCATGTAATTGCGCCAACTGAAGTTGAGATTCTTCTGGATATGACTTACGGGGAGGAGCCGGTCAAGATTTTGGCTTGAGAAGTCAAACAGCTAAGAAATAAGAGTATACCGCTTGTAAAGGTGTTGGGTCATAGACATGGGGTCGAGGAAGCCACATAGGAACCCGAGGAATCTCTGAGAGATCAGTAGCCGAACTTATTCACCGGTAAGATTTTTGAGGACGAAAATCCCTAAAGGGGGAGAAATGTAACAGCTCGATTTAGGGCCTAGTCAGAACAGTGGTCTCGTGACCACGAATTAAAAGTTGGGAAAATTATTTTTATTATTATAATGAGGTTATAGTAAGATTTTATTAGTACATGAAAATTTTGGTAAGTTAATTTTGACGTTTGAGAGCTCAATTGCGAAAAAGAACTAAATCGCATAAAAGGAAAAAGTTGCATTTAGTACCCAAATGTGTTATATAGCTAGAGGATTAAAATTTGAAGTCTTTAAAGGGTAATTAGACCCATTTTAGGGTGCTTGGTCAGCCACTGAGTCAAAGGGGGGACAAAACTTTATGTTTGGTATGTTAGGTAACTAATTTGGACTAAAATAAAGAAAAAAAATGATATCATCATCTTCCCATTTCTTTCTCCACCAAAAATATTAGAAAAAGAGGAGTTTTTGAAGCTTTGAAGTTTCAGCAACTTATCACCTCAACAAGTAAGTGATTTCCATGTCCTTTGTTGATGATTTTTGCATTTTTGAGACCCTTGAAGCATGAGATTTCAAATGAGGGGTATATTTTGAAAAATGATTTAGAGTTTATATTTATGACATGAATGGATTTATGATAGTTATTGAGTTTTTTTATGGAAGAATATGAGTCCTAGTTGTGTTATAAACAACTTTTGTGTAGGGTGTTAGCATGAAAACACCTAAAGGGACTATTTTGCATAAGTTGCAAAATAGGTGATAAATGTGTGAAATAGTGTAAATTGAGAGCTGCTATAAGAGTCAAAGAGGTTCAGCTAGCCTTAAGAAATAAATAAATTCGATAAAAATTGAATTTCAAGCATAAGGGCAAAATGGTTATTTTGCCAAGGTCTAGGGTCAAAATGGTCATTTTACCAAAGAAGTGAATTTATGAATTCCTAATTGTATTTAGTGATTGAATAAGGATATTTTGTTGTTATAGATCAAGTTTTTCCAAATTTGAGCCTAGACCGGGGGAAAGCCAAGCAAATCGACTAAATAGACTAAATCGACTAGTCGAGTACATTTTGTAAACCGAGGTAAGTTGTATGTAAATAATATAACTACATTGTTAATACATGTATTCGAATTGTCATTGAATTGATATGGCATGAATTGCTAGATTGTGAATTGAGAATGCATAGTAATAATTGAGATAGTAGAGAGATCTCGTTGGAACCCTAGGAAACAAACCGGATATTTGTGCCTTAACATTCGGGTTACTTGTGTGCCAGTGTAAGACATGTCTGGGACATGCATCGGCCACACTATGATATCCAGTGTAAGACCATGTCTGGGACATGGCATCGGCGTAGAGATGAGTGCCAGTGTAAGACATGTTTGGGACATGCATCAGAACGTATATATGAGAGCTAGTATAAAACCATGTCTGGGACATGGCATCGGCCTCGATGATGATAGCCAGTGTAAGACCATGTCTGGGACATGGCATCGGCAACTTATCCCATGTTTGAGGCTTATAGAATATCCGGTAGTATTCTGAAAGATTCAATTTTAAAGGTTATGAAAGTGATTTAATAAGGAAAGTATAATAATGTTGTGAGTGGTACAGGTACCTATTTGGTATGCATGAGTAATGAGCTCAAATTAAAAAATGTGACTTAAGTAGACAGTAATGAGTAAGTCAAGTTTATGCTTACTTTTGAGCTATGAGCATGATGACTAATGGTGAAATTATTATTGTATATTTGTTTATATGCAACTTACTAAGCTTTATGCTTACTCTCTTTCCTTTCCTTTTTCTTCCAGTACCACTTAATTAGCTCAAGGATCTCTTGAGGTTAGAGATATCGATCACACTATCAGTCGTAATACTCGGTATAGTTGGATTTATATTTTGATAATGGCATGTATAGGGCTAAACCTTATTATTTTGTGTCTTTGGGAATTGGCCAAATGTGTTGGCTTGAAATAGTTTCCATATTTTACATTAAGTCTTGAATGAGGGTAACATTCATTTTGAGTCTATAATAGATGCATCTTCATGGTTAAATAAATGTCTATCATGCTTGATTTGGTATTGGTTGGTATTGACATGAAAATAGGTATACTAGGGTGGCAATGAGGCTTGGTAAATAGCCTCATATTGTCCACGCGGGTAGACACACGGGCGTGTGTCTAGGCCGTGTGTGACACACAGACAGCCCAGCCCCATGGGAGTGTGAGAAGGCTGTGTGTCCCCTGCACCTAGAAATTTCAAGTCAGAATACATGGTATTTATCACAAGGGCGGAGACACGGCCATGTGTCTCAGCCATGTGGGAGGGCACGGCGTAGTACATGGGCATGTACCATGGTCATGTAAAGCTGACATCAGAAACAGAATACCCAGGTTTTGCACACGAGCTATGCCACGAGTGTGTCGTGGCCGTGTGAAAGGACACGAGCAAAAGACATGGGCGTGTGTCCAGGCCGTATGAAGTCTGCACTTGTTTTATGAAAAATTATAAAAATCATTTTGGCCACACGGGTGCAGGACATGGGTGTGTCCCTAGCACACGAGCGTGTGCCATATTCCCACACGGGTGTGTGGGGCCTTAAAGTATGAAATCTTCTAAGTTTTTCTTGAGCCCTCGGTTTGGTCCCGAACCACCCCGAATGCATGTTTTGGGCCTCGTAAGCCCAATCAATGGACAAATTGCCTTTGAGATTAAAAGTGTTAAATTGATCAAAATTTTATGGCTCGATTTTCTAATATTGGTTGAGTTTAAGTTCGGTAGCACCTCAAACCCTGTCCTAGCATTGGATACGAGCGAGGGGTGTTATAGTTTACGGATGAAATGCGGTGCTAAAGTTCAACCTCGTACCCAGAGCTTCTTGCAAATTCTTCCAAAATTGCGACATAAACATTGGATCTCTATCCAAAATAATCAAAACTGGCACCCCGTGCAATCTAACGATCTCAGAAATGTACAATTCGACCAATTTATCAAGCGAATAATCTGTACATACCAAAATGAAATGTGTTGATTTTATCAGTCGATCAACGACAACCCAAATAGCATCTTTCTTTTCAGGAGACAAAGGCAATCCTGATATGAAATCCATTGTAACTCTATCCCATTTCCATTCTGCTACCATCACTGGTTGTAGCAATCCCGAAGGTACTTGATATTCAGCTTTAACTTGTTGACAAACCAAACATCACGACACAAATTCTGAAATATCTCGTTTCATGCCTGACCACCAATACAGCTATTTCAAATCATTGTACACTTTTGTACTTCCCAAGTGAACAGATAAACAACCATTGTGTAACGCTCCTCACTCGTATTCACTGTCAAAATAGGGTTATGAGGTATTATCGATCAATACACGTCATTTATCATACACAACTTATACATTTATGCATTCATATTCAAATACCATTCAACACAATCACATTTTCCCTTATACGGGCCTACGAGGCCTAAAACATGCTTTAGAATTGGTTCGGGACTAAACCGATAACCAATGAAAATTTTGGAAACTTAGAAAAATTTCAAACATTCAAGGGTCAAACACCCGTGTGAATAGGTTGTGTGCCTCACGCGGCTTCAGACATGCCCCTGTCACAAGTCATGTGAAAATAGGGCATACATACTGACTTGGGTCACACAACCGACCACACGCCCGTGTGTTTAGCCCGTGTGCCCTTCGAAGTGGCCTCACATGCCCATGTGCCAGGCCGTGTACTAGGCCATGCCAATCCTGTAGGGTATACTGACTTGTACCGGACGGCCGGTCACACGCTCGTGTGTGAGACCGTGTGGAGCATACTGACTTCAAATTAATTTCAACACCAGGGGATACACGACCGTGTAGCATGACCATGTGTCGCACACGGTTGAGACACACACCGATGTCTCTGCCCGTGTGGACAAAAATAGGCCATTTTCAAGGACAATTTGCCACCGTTATTCATGCTTCACCTAAACAATCAAAAAGGTACCAATTCATCATACAATAGGCAACCAAAATCATCATCAATATACACAATTCATACCATATCCATTTCAACAAAATCTATACTCAAGTCAATGCCAATTACCTATTCAAACACTTCTATCATCAAGCATTAATTCACAAGCACATAACTTCTCAAGTTAAAAACTTCAATCACACCATATAGATCATTTACCGAACTCAAAATTTAACCATTTGAGCAACTATGAAACCATAACCACATTTATACCAAAACATACCAAAATAAACCATCACTCATGGCTATATATACAAAACAAAGTATCACAACTAGCCTATACATGTCATATACCATATATACACAACACAAAAGTACCAACATAGGTGTTTGATAGTGCGATGATGTTCCCGATGACTCTCGGATCCGAGCTAGCTTTGATTCACTATAAAACATTGACAAATAACACAAAGTAAGCTTCATAGCTTAGTAAGTTTGTAAGTGAATAACTCAATTCATCAAATAAATTGTAAGTGAATAACTCAATTCATCAAATAAATGTAATTTAATCAATTACATATTACCAATTCATAACCACATTAACTACAAACCTTTCTTATGTCTCAAAACATGATTAAGTACCATCTCATTAAACTTTCTCTATTTAATACTCGAATAGGTTTCGTACGTACCTGTGTTACCTCATACTAACCTCTTTCTCAACCACATCATTCGTTTAGACGTTGAACCATTCAGAGTAGAATTCAAATATTCAAGGATCACAATCGATAAGTACATATACCATGGCCCATAGCCAAATCAAGATAACTTATCCCGGAGTACCTATACCATGGCCCATAGCCAAATCAAGGTAATTCCTCTCTAAAATACCTATACCATGGCCCGTAGCCAAATCAAGGTATCATTCGCACTTGAAGTGTCAATATCATGGCCCAAAGCCAACACAATAACCTAATGACATTCACTAGCATCCTAAACTATTCCTAAGGTTCAATCGAGCTGTTTCACTTGTCGATTTCATCGTCGAACACATCTGTAGAGTCATATTCATAATTCAATCATTATCCATAATCTCATAATTACATTTATGCAATATCAAAGCATATAGCATAGATTTATAATGAAATTACCACATATGAACTTACCTCGTATTCAGAATTGACGAATCAGATTGATTACTCGATAACCTTTATTTTCCCCCGATCTAAATTTGAATTCTTTCTTTCTTGATCTATATGTATTCAAATTTAACTCATTTAATCATTCATTCACTCATTAAATCCAAAAATAAACATTTGGGCATTTTTGGATAATAGCCCCTAAACTTTCACATTTATTCAATGTAGTCCCTATTTCACAATTACAAAAAATTCAAACAATTCAATTTAAACCATGCTTGACTGAATTTCATAGGGACCCCTAGGATCCCAAAACATTCATTTATTACACATTTCAACCACACAGTTATCACATTTTACAAATTAATTCATTTTTGACATTTTTGTCAAAAATCACTTTACAAAACATGAAAATCTATCATCAAAAATTCATATTTCATCATCAAACACCAAAGAACCCATAAACTCATCAATGGCAACTCTCAAAATATTTAACAGTTTCGAATTTAAAAGTGCGGGCTAGCTAGAACACGAAGCAACGATTACAAAAACATAAAAATCATCAAAAACGAGCTAAAATCACACCTTAATCAAGCTTAGAGTTGGTCGAATATCTCAAGCCCTAAATGGCTTTCTTCTTCCTCTTATTTTCGGTTCAAAGTGATGATAATATGAGCAAATTTTCTTTTGTTTTATTAATAATAACATTATTTATCAATTACCAAAATTAACCTTAATTATAAACATTTATAAACATATAATGGATGGCCATAATTGCCCACTTACATTACCAATCGTCTAATATCATCACAAGGACCTTTGGTTTAATAAATCATAGCAATTAAACACTTTTAACAAATAGAATGAAACTTTTGCATTTTACGCGATTTAGTCCTTTTCTCGAATTATCCATCCAAACGATAAATTTAGCTCACGAAATTTTCATACATATCAAATAATATGCTGTAAACACATAAAATAATATTAAAATAATTTTTTGACATTGGATTTGTGGTTCCAAAATTACAGTTCCGATTTAGCTAAAACCAGGAAGTTACACACTGTGTGCTTCGTGCAGAATTTTCTGAATAAGCTCAGAATACTTTAGTACACAAATTCTATCTCAGAACATTAAACAATCATTGGATCCGATCTGATAGTTTGAATCACTAGTCGACTCACATTGCACTCTTTTGGCTTGCAAATCATTGTCTCACTTTTGAGCTTCACAAATTTATTGAAGAAATAATGGTTTAGCTTTTATCTCGACTAAAATCGAACCATCATCAAACAAAATTAACTAAGTATTCATCGCTCGTAAAGCAAATAATGATTTTCTACTCGAGTCATCTTCATTGTCGTAAATTTAGATCTTTCTGTGTCAATATATATTTCAAACTCTTGTGATCGGTAAAGATATGACACTTTTCACCGTACAAATGATGTAGCCAAGTTTTCAATGCGAAAACAATAGCGGCCAACTCTAAATCGTGCATTGGATAATTCTTTTCATGCGAATTCAACTGTCTGGTGGCATAAGATATCACTTTACCCTCTTGCATCAAAACACAACCTAAACCGTTCAATGATGCATCACTGAAAACCACAAACTCTTTACTGGGTTCAAGTTGAACCAACACTGGTGGCTCAGTTAACAATGCTTTCAACTGTTCAAAACTCTGCTG
Organism: Gossypium longicalyx; assembly: GCA_025698465.1. NCBI lineage: Eukaryota > Viridiplantae > Streptophyta > Magnoliopsida > Malvales > Malvaceae > Gossypium > Gossypium longicalyx. The sequence goes on along the minus strand of CM047004.1, from coordinate 65,913,112 downwards.
ACATTTCTCGGACCACTCAAATTTCACATCTTTTTGTAACAATATAGTCATCGGTGTAGCAATCATCAAGAATCCTTTAACAAAATGTCGATAATAACCAGCTAACCCCAGAAAGCTTCTAACTTCGGATACATTTCTTAGTGGTTTCCAGTCAACAACTGCAGAAATCTTGCTCACATGACACACATCAAACCAATCAAACCAAGCCTAATTCATACTTGATCTATACCATCAATCATAAGATACACATATGCCAAGATATGTCATAAAATTTTATACCAAATTCATATTCATAGTCATCAATATAAACACTTCCATTTAAGCATCATTTTTGCCTAAATTCACCAACATATAACTACTCAATTATCAACCATTTACCACAAGCATTTATAAGACAAATATTCACACGTGAGCAAGGCTATTTGTACATGTATACACAACAAATTCAACCAAAATAAGTCAACTCACATGGCTATATGTACAACACCAAAACATTTAACATTTACAAGCCAACTAAAATGACTAAATCCATCACCAACACATATACCAAAATGACCAAATTCCTATACATGCCATATACTCAAAATATTTAAGTTTAAAAGTACCAAAGTGATAGTTAGATAGTGTGACGAAATCTCTAAAGATTCCCGAATCTGAGCTAGCTTTGAAATCACTATAAAACACGAAAATATAAATAGAGTATGTTTTAAAGCTTAGTAAGCTCATATGATTAATAAGTATAATTTTCCAATTCATTCACAATTTCAAATACATAAGTAAATATAAGTAATACATTCAATTCAACAATTTGCACATTGCCAAAATTCTATGTATCATGTATAAATTCATCAACTTTCACTTACTTTTCATATCAACTTATCAATTATCACTTACTTGCCAAACTTATCACGAGTACCTGAACTGATCTGTATCATTGCTTACATCCTTGTAACATCATCTTTTCTCATTGAACCATTTGGAATAATATCGGATACTCGGGAATCTCGCACTGAAATGCCACATACATAGCCAAATCTCAATCTCATATCACATATATACTCACTTTCGAGCTATCAATGGGCCTACTCACACAAGCTGTCAGTCAAAATGTAGCTACACGGTGCTACTCACACAAGCTGTCAAGTAACCGTAACACATGCCGGTATACTCAGCCACCGATAGGACGTACAGGACTAGCACCCGAATCACATAATCACAATAACCCATAATGACATGTCACTAGTATTCTATCTATTCTTAAGGTTCAACTGGGATTCTCACTGTGTTAATGCTTTGTCGATAGATTTCGCAGTGTCGTAATATCATAATTGTAATATTTAAGCATATAAACACATGTAACTTTAAGCTTATTAATCATACAAACTTACCTCAATCGTAAAATCGGTGAAATGGATCTACTGGTCAATTACATTGTTTTTCCCCTGATCCAGATCCGAACTTCATTTTTCTTAATCTATATAATATCAAATTTAACAAATTCAATCATCACTCTATTCAATTTAATCCAAATTTCACATTATGGAAAAATTACACATTTGCCCCTAATATTTCAATTTCTTTACAAATTAGTCCTTATCTCATAAAAACTCAAATTCATGTAATTCCACCTAAACCTATGCTAGATGAATTTCAATTAGGTCCCTAGCAGTCCATATTTTTCATTCATTTTGTATCAACCTAATTTTGGCCCTAGTCGGAACAGTGGTTTCGAGACCACAAATCTGATGAGAAAAAATTTATTTTTATTATATTTTTGTGGTCTACGATTTCACAAAATAATTTTGTAAAAATTAAGTTCCAAAATTTCGACGTTTGGGCACTCAATTTAGTCAAAAGGACTAAATTGTAAAAAGTGCAAAACTTAAGTTCTAGAAGCTAGAGGTGTCTAATTGCTATGAAATTTTAAATTGGAGGTCCTTAAATGGTAATTAGACCATTTTTTAATTTTTTGAACAAAAATAGACATGAAACAGGTGAAATAGAATATTTTAAGTTAGGGGCATTTTGGTCATTTAGTAATTAAAATGAATTAAAAACAAAATTAAAAACCAATTTTTGTCCATCTTCAACCCCATAGCTGAATTTCACAAGGGGAAACCATGGCTAGGGTTTTTCAAGCTTTCAAGCTCGATTGTAAGTCCGTTCTAGCCCGTTTTTAATGATTTTCATGTTTTTGAAATCCTCGTAACAAGATCTATCAATTTCTACCACTAATTTGAGATATAGTTAAAGTCTAGGGTTTTGACCCATGATGAATATGTGTGTATTTTTGTGTTTAATGGTATAAAATGCATGTTTATGGTTAGAGAAATGACTTTTACTATGTGATTTTCGGTGAAAATGCCTAACAGGACTAATTTGTAAAAGTTATAAAATATGTCATAAAAGTGTGATTTAATGAAAAATGTTGACTGCTATAAGTTTAAAAGAGTTTCGGCTAGGTTTGGGAATCGAAGAAATTGAATAAATTTCATTTTTTGAGCTTAAAGACAAAAATGTAAATATGTCAAACTTTAGGGGCAAAAACGTAATTTTTCCATAATATGATTTTTGGGTCACATTGAATAATGTGACTAATAAGTGAGCTAAATTTGATATTATAGATAAAGAAAAATGAGATTCGGGTTAGAACGAGGGAAAAATAAGTATTTGACGGTTAGGTCCTTTTCACTATTTCTAGTATCGAGGTAAGTTCATATGTAAATAATGCAATATTATGATCATATTTTTTATGCATTAATATTGTATGAAATGTATAATTGATTCGATAAATACATTCGACGAGTTCCGGCAAGAGAGAAAATCTCGTTTGAACCTTAGGAATAGAATAGGATATGAGTACCATGTCACTAGGACCCTATGTGATATATATATGACTATGTAATCAGGGTGCTGGTCATGTACATCCTACCGGTGGCTAGGTAGTCCAGCATGTATTGCAGATACCAGACAGCTTGTGTGAGTAGCCTTCGTAGTTACGTCTTGACCGTCAAATTGTATGAGCAAACCCGTGATTAGCTCGAGAGCTAGCATTTATGTGATATGAAATATGAGGTAGCTTTGGCTACATATTTGGCACTTGTGTGCAAATAATTTTCGTGTATCCTTTAGTATTCCAATTGGTTCAACGGGTAATTCAAAGATTCAAATATGTGAAAAGATATGACTGTGTTACGAGTTCATATAGGTATGTATATAAAGTTTACAAGCATTGGCTTCATGATATTATGAGTTCATGATCACTATGAAAGTGACCTTAAGTTAATCTTGTGAATAAGTGTTTATGTTGATGATGTGTAAATTCATGGTAAATTTAGTTGAGGATCATGTGTTAGGCTTTTGAGCCATATCAAATTGAGAGATAAGATGTTTAGTTCACTTGATTTGTGATTCATTGGATAAGTGTAAAAAAAATGAAATATTTTCATAATTGCTTATTAAAATGGTTATGAAAGTATGTGAAGTTAAGAGTTTAAATCATTGAAAGATGTTAAGCTTTGGGCTTGAAAATATGAATACGCATAATTAATGTGCATGTTACTATGAGGCTTGAAATGATTTGTTAATGATTATTATGGTATGTTATATTGGAAGGGTTACGATCGTTTGGAAAATGTTAAGATGTATTAAATTATGCTTATAAATTGAAGGGGGTAAGCATTGTGATTGAGTAAGTTATGCCTATAAAGATTTAATGACGTTTATGTTGTGTTATGTTATGTTTGTTGTATGACAAATGTATGATTATTGTTTCTTATTATTTGCATAAAAACTTACTAAGCTTTGTAGCTTACTCCCCTTCCTTTCCCATATCTTATAGGATTGTATGCTAGCTCGAGTTGGAGATCACCGGAGATGCTATCACACTATCAAGCTATCATGTTGGGTAAATGAACGCAAACCCTTGAGTCTATGGCATGTATAAGGACTTAGTCTTTTTGTGTATGTGGCATTATGATATGGCCAAATGTATTGGCTAGTAATGATTAAGGATTTGATTTGGTATGTACCCACATAAATTGGCTTATATTGGCTAATGAGTTGCAAGCATTGTAATTTACTCATATGTCTATGCCGATGTCATTGTTTGATGTGGTTTATAATGGTATGTTAATGAAATTAGACTAAATGATACATGTGGGAAGTTGTTATGTTGAAGGTGATTGGGTATGTGTGGACTTGATAAAGTATGATGTTATGAGCATGTATATGAAGGTAAGGAAATGATAAGTTTAAGTCTTTATTGTTGATGCATAGGTTAAATTGGCCAATGAATGGCATGTAAAAATTTGATAATGACTAGCTATTGGAATGGCTACTTATGGATAAGCTTTGGTGTTATGTATGTTTAAATGAAAGTTAATACAAAGAAATCTTGAGAGAGTAAAATTAGCATTAAAATAGTTTTGGACATCAGCAATAGTATAACTTTAAAAAATCACCAAAAATTTTGGAAATAAAATTAAAGGTTGAATAAAATATGAAATTAAAGCCTATTGAGTTTAGTTTTACATAGAAGAAATGATGTAAGCAAAAGAATTTCATTGTATGAGATATTTGAATTTTTGTAAGACAAGTTCAGAATGATTTCGGGTTCCCCTATTCCGAGTTTGGAAAATCATTAAAAATTGTATAAATATACTTGGGGGTTAAAATTTATATATTTAAATTCTTAATTAGTATATTTTCAAGAGAAATAAACGGGAACATCATTCGAATCCTGTACTAAGAGATAATTAATTTTTAGTGAAGAAAGATCGAAACTGTCAAACATCAGAATATAGATGAATTTGAAGAATTAACTGTACTTATTGTCTAAACCATAAATTATGATAATTTTATGGCATGAATATATTTGAGTCTAGTTTCAGAAAAATCAAGCAGATCTTAATTTAGAATTCTGTAGCCCAAGATATAAATAATTTAGTGACTATGACTCAAGTGGACAGTTTTGTTATGAGCAGTAAATAATTGTTTTGATATGTTTAAGCCTTGATTATACTTGTGTTGATAGCTTAATTGTGCCATGTTAAGTTCCATTGAAAGTGTGTATGTGAGTGTGTAAATGAGGGTGGAAAATGGCTAATGGCTTGGTAAATAGCCAGTTTCTTGGCCACACGAGCAGAGGCACGGCCGTGTGTCTCAACCGTGTGAAGGACACGGCCCCGGGACACGGGCGTGTGACTTGGCCGTGTGACCCCAAATTGTGCATGACATCATAAACAGAGAGTTACACAGGCTGAGGACACGGGTGTATGTGACCACACGGCCTACCCACACAGGCGTGTACCAAGCGACACGGGCGTATGACCTTTGTTTTGATGAAAAATTTTTTGAGTTTTCCAAAGTTTTTGGTTTACTCCCGAACCATTTCCAATGCATGTTTTGGGCCTCATGGGCCTGTATAAGGGACGATATGCATGTATATGAATGGTTTTAAATTGAATAAAATTTTATGGCCCGGTTTTGTATTATTGGTTATGTTTAAGTTTGGTAGTACCTTGTACCCTGTCCCCGCATCAGACACGGGTTAGGGGTGTTACATTTAATGGTATCAGAGCTATGATTTGGTCAATTCTCGAACTAACATAGCGTATGTGGGTCTAGCTATACATGCCATATTACTACCTGTGATAGTGTGATATCTCCTGATCCTAACGAAATTGTTCTGTTGAGACAGAAATGCTTTCCAACCGAGCTACTTTTTATAAGGCCGAAAGTGATATTAAGATGTTTGAAAATGTGTTTGTGATGAGACGAAACTCAGAAAGGTAAGAATAAAAGTTCATGATATGTATGTGATTAAGTATAAAATGAAATAGACATAAGTTGAGAAATATGGAAAAGTGAAATGAAATGAAAGTTTATAGTGTGATAAGCTCACCCACGTTTGTTCGATATCCATATGATGTTATGTGTCTACATTATTTGATTAAGTGAACATGATAAGTAATCTTACTCAAATCGATGGAATATGTGTTTATGTGCACTTGTTTGAATAAGATAATCAGAAAGTTCGTATAACATAAATATGTATGTTAATTTGCTTGAAGTGAATTATGTGATTGTGACGATATTATGTGGATGATAAATGCTAAATCATGTGTGTATTTATGAGAGTTAAATTAGAGGCTTTACGACCTCACCCCCTTATCAATGTGATATTTTATAATAAGATTTTACGATATTTATGTTGAATGAACTCATAAGTGCGAGACTAAAGAGTTTGGTAGCGGAATAACTAGAATGTGGTCAGAGTTGAGAATAGTTTGGCAAGAGAATATAGTTCTGGAAGAGATATCAGATTATTTTAAAGGTCATTTAGATTACGCAATGTCATGGTTAAAGAAAAAGTTAATCTCGACTAATCGACTTATTCAGATATGATGTCTAAAGTATGTGTTTGCTGAAATTTTTCCAGAATTGGTTTTCGTTAGTGAATGGAATGATACGGGGTTCATGATGATAGAATTAGTCAGAGAAATGATAATTGAGTAGTAAAGATGTTTGTGTGTGACAGTTACAGTTGAAATGAATATGATGATCTTTTCTGGGTATTCTATATATTCTTTTATCCTCAGAGATATATGTGTGATTGTTCATTTTCTAGTGAAATTCTTATCGTGTGAGAATGTTAGCTGACTATAATGTTAGACGAAAGTTCTGTTGGTCTGGTTGGTTCATGATTGGCATTTCTTTATCTCTTCGGAATTCTATTCTAATATGTTGGAATAAAGTCGATGGTAAAAATTTATGTGAGACTGGTCTTATGTTTCTACTGAGTATGGTTGTTTTATATATGCGGGAGATATATTATCTCTATTATGATGGAAATCCAGAGTCGGTAAGCAGTGTTTTTTCTTCTAGCTTTCTCTGAGGAATTATCAGGATCTTTATTATCTTTTTGCGAGTTATGTTCTCGGGCTTTCGGTATGGTATCGTATCTTGGATTTCTTTATCTCAGTTTTTCAATCATTCTTATTTCGTGAATTATCAACCATGGCTTATCTTTAAAGTGTGTTCTTTAGCTTATGATAACTATGTCTATTATGATTATGCTTTTAGTTCGATCATAGAAACGTGGTGATTCTGGTACCTGGATTTCTCTAATTTTCATATAAGGAATTAACATTGGCAACGGTATATAAGATGGAAGCACAAACTCAAGTCGTATGATGGATTTATTTCTCAGTTAAGTTGATTAAAGTCAATGCATTCAATTGAGATGTCTTTGTTTTTTTGAACTAATGCGATTGTAAAGGCCTTTGATTAGCATGATAAGAGAATTTCGAAAGATTGTATGTTTAAGTTGTTTTAATAGCATGAAAAAATTAGCATTTTGTTATGCTATTATTTGATAGTCGAAATCGACTCGGTTGTTTTTATCAGAGCTGGTCAGGTGAAATGTGATTTGAGTTACATGTAGTTAAAGTATTCTCAGTTATGGTAATAAATTTTGTGCATTCACGAGTATATCGATGGACAGTCTAAATGAAGGATTGATATTCTAGAGAGTATGATACCGAGATATACCCATTAGATTTGTTCTAATCTGATAATGTTATTATGAGTTAAAGCTATTCTGGATGATATGGTTATCACATTTATGAAAATTTGGATGGTCTATGCATGTTAGCAAGTTGAAAACAGTTGAAGATATTATTAATCGAAGCTCTGGTTCCGAGTTCAGTTTGAATTGAGTAATGAATTTATGATTTTTAAGTGATGCACTATTGAACGGATTGGAATGTGTTTTATTACTAGAATGTAAAGTGATGGTTCATGTTTTCATACGGTTAATGTCACATTAAAAAGAACTGTTCGACCAGCGATTTAGAGATAGTCACTTTTATGTCCGTATTGAGAATTTGGTGATATTGTTTATTCGATAAAAGGTGTCTCATGTTCCCTGATTTCAAGAATTAAAGTATCGAATGTCATAGAAAGATCTGAAGTTAAGATAGTGTTAAAGACTTGAGCTGTTGAAAGATTGCGAGTAGTTATTGATTAATCTCTGGGAAAACAGATATAGTTACAAATGCTGAATGGAAAATTCTTTGTTTATTTTGTGAGTGGGATTACATGATTGATCTTAATTGTCGATGATCTGATTTTAGCTAGACTAAAAGCTAAAGCGATGATTTCATTGCAAGATTGAGAATCTCAGAAATGTGTTACTGAATGGTAAGCTAAACGAGTTCAGTATGATTCAATTTTTTATTCTGAATTTTAGGTCTGACCTGATGATTGATGTTATTGTTCTGGTATAGAAATTATGTGCAGATGAATTTAGAGCTTATGCACGAAATTTTTGTACGAGGCTCAGTAGTAGCTTGTTGGTTCATTCTGGGAGTAATCAAAATGTGCAGTTATTTGAAATAGATGTTTTGGTGATCGAGTTTCTCATTTGACAGATCGGCTGAGTTATATGTTTCTGAGGTTGTTAGCTCTCATAGATTGCTAGTCCCCATTATTTCAGATTGAGATCCGATGACTATATCCCAATTATGGAAAAAGCTATAGGAAACTATGAATACGCAGTTGCATCTTGGCACGGTAATACACCTATAAATCGGTGGTAAATCTGAGAGACTAATTCAAAACTTTGACGATATGCTCCGACGCGGTGTGTTAAAGTTTGAGGTGACTAGAAAGAGATATACGAGGTCAATATGATTTGTGATTCTGGGAAATTAGTGAAAGTGATTCATGAGAGTTGAAAGAAATTTCTTCTGGTAAGATTTTCGAGGATGAAAATCCCTAAAGGGGGAGAGTTGTAACAACTTGATTTTGGGCCTAGTTAGAATAGTGGTTTCGTGACCACAAATTCGACGGGGAAAAATTTATTTTTATAATATTTTTATGGTTTACAGTTTCACAAAATGATTTTGTGAAAATTTCGTTCAAAAATTTCGACGTTTGGGCATTCAATTTAGTCAAAAGGACTAAATCGTAAAAAGTACAAAACTTGAGTTCTAGAAGCTAGAGGTGTCTAATTGCTATGAAATTTTAAATTGGAGGTCCTTAAATGGTAATTATACCATTGGTTAATTTTTTGGAAAAAAATGGACATGAAACAGGTGAAATAGAATATTTTTAAATTAGGGGCATTTTGGTCATTTAGTAATTAAAATGAATTAAAAACAAAATTAAAAGCTAATTTTTGTCCATCTTCAACCCCATGGCTGAATTTCACAAGGTAAAACCATGAATAGGGTTTTTCAAGCTTCCAAGCTCGATTGTAAGTCCGTTCTAGCCCCGTTTTTAATGATTTTCATGTTTTTGAAATCTTCGTAACAAGATCTATCTATTTCTACCACTAATTTGAGGTATATTTAAAGTCTAGGGTTTTTAACCATGATGAATATGTGTGTATTTTTGTGTTTAATCGTAGAAAATGAATGTTTATGGTTAGAGAAACGACTTTCACTATGTGAATTTTGGTGAAAATGCCTAAAAGGATTAATTTGTAAAAGTTATAAAATATGTCATAGAAGTGTGATTTAATGAAGAATGTGGACTGCTATAAGTATAAAAGAGGTTCAACTAGGCTTGGTAATATAAAAGAGGTTCAACTAGGCTTGGTAATCGAAGAAATTGAATAAATTTCATTTTTCGAGCTTAAGGACAAAAATGTAAATATGTCAAACTTTAGGGGCAAAAATGTAATTTTTCCATAATATGATTTTTGGGTCACATTGAATAATGTGACTAATAAGTGAGCTAAATTTGATATTATAGATCAAGAAAAACGAGATTCGGGCTTAGAACGAGGGAAAAACAAGTATTTGATGGTTAGGTACTTTTCACCATTTCTGGTATCTAGGTAAGCTCATATGTAAATAATGCAATATTATGATCATATTTTCTATGCATTAATATTGTATGAAATGTATAATTGATTTGATGAATACATTCGACAAGTTTCGACAAGAGAGAAAATCTCGATTGAACCTTAGGAATAGAATAGGATACGAGTGACGTGTCACTAAGATCCTATATGATATATATATGATTAAGTGATCCTGGTGCTGGTCATGTACATCCTACCGGTGGCTAGGTAGTCTGGCATGTGTTGCGGATACCTGACAGCTTGTGTGCGCAGCCCGCGTAGTTATGTCTTGACTTCAAATTGTGTGAGTAGACCTGTGATTAGCTCGAGAGTGAGCATTTATGTGACATGGAATATGTGGTAGCCTTGGCTACATATATGGCACTTGTGTGCAAAGACTTTCCATGTATCCTTTAGTATTTCAATTGGTTCAACAGGTAATTCAAAGATTCAAATATGTGAAAAGATATGATTGTGTTACGAGTTCGTACAGGTATGTACATAAATTTTACAAGCATTGGCTTCATGATATTATGAGTTCATGATCACTATGAAAGTGACCTTAAGTTAATCTTGTGAATAATTATTTATGTTGATGATGTGTAAATTCATGGTAAATTCAGTTGAGGATCATGTGTTAGGCTTTTGAGCCATATCAAATTGAGAGATAAGATGTTTAGTTCACTTGATTTGTGATTCATTGGATAAGTGTAAAAAAAATGAAATATTTGTATAATTGCCTATTAAAATGGTTATGAAAGTATGTGAAGTTAAGAGTTTAAATCATTGAAAGATGTTAAGCTTTGGGCTTGAAAATATGAATACGCATAATTAATGTGCATGTTACTATGAGGCTTGAAATGATTTGTTAATGATTATTATGGTATGTTATATTAGAAGGGTTACGATCGTTTGGAAAATGTTAAGATGTATTAAATTATGCTTATAAATTGAAGGGGGTAAGCATTGTGATTGAGTAAGTTATGCCTATAAAGATTTAATGACGTTTATGTTATGTTATGTTATGTTTTGTTGTATGACAAATGTATGACTATTGTCGAAACCTTTTTTTTTTGAAAAACGGTGTCGACTTTGGTTTCGAAAATGAAAAACGAAAATTGGGAGTCGCCACCAATCATTTTTGATGAGGTGTGATCGGGTCATCTCATAAAAGTGATTGTTTTTAATAAATGGTTTGATTTATTTAAACAACGATTTTGGTTCGCGAAATTCAGAAAAATGAATTTGGGAGTCGGTTACGTACGAGGAAGGATTAGCACCCTTGTAACGCCTAAAATTGGTACCTAGTTGATTAATTAGTGTCTTAGTGTCAAAATTTGAAAACTTGAAAGAATTTAAAATACGATCCCTCTTTTTAAAAAAGAATTCAAATGTTAAAGACCTTCTCGTCTCGAAGTAATAAAATGTCACATCCAGTAAGTTACACGACATCTCAAACTTTTGAGAGTGAGCTTGCCTTTTATTTAAAATTCGTATATTTTAACCCTTTTTAAAAGGATATTGGATTATTTAGGGTAAACGAGGAAAATCGAAACCTAGTAAGTTAGGGCACGATCTCTCAAACTTTCAAATACTGACATTGCCTTTATTTACAAAAATCTTATCTCGAGGTAACAAGATGTCATATCCGGTAAGTTAGGGCACAACATCTCGAATTTCAGAGAGTAAGCATTTTATTCAAAACTCGTATTGTGATTTAAAAAAATGTTCCGTTATTTAGGTTAAATGAGAAAAACCGAAACCTAGTAAGTTAGGGAATGGCTTTTTGAATCTCGAATTACGAAAAATTGTTTATTTAAAAAAACGAAATTTTATGTGTCAAGTAAGGATTAATGTAACACGAATTGACAGAAATAAATTTCGACGTTACTATGCATACAGAATAACAATAAATGTATTAATAAAACTGACAATGATAAGAGCAAAAAGAAAATAAATAAATAAAAATAAGTAAAAAAACAAGTAAAATAATAAAAGGTTTAAATAAAATAAAAAATGAAAGTAAGAAAATAAATAAAAAATTAAATGAAAATAAATTAAAAAATGGTAGTAAGTGAATAAATACAATGTATATACATAAAGCTAAATTTAAATATTTTGAAAGTAAAGGAATGAAAAATAAACAAATAAGTATAAACAAATATGAAATTTAGATAAACGATGCTAAATATATAATAATAATAATAATAATAATAATAATAATAATAATAATAATAATAATAATAATAATAATACGCTAAATTTATAACAAAGTAATAACTAAGTAAATGAATAAATTACAATGATAACAATAATAGAAGATAAAATAAAATGAAAGAATATAAAAATGTATGTAAATAAAAAATATAAAATGAACGCATAATAAATAAAAATATATAAATAAAACATAAATACCAATAAACGGTTTGATCAAAAATTGAAAACAAGTGAATAAATTAATTAAATAATACATGAAACAATTAAAAAAATGAAATCAAATAGACTAGGGGTTGAATTGGAATTAGAAGGAAAGTTTTGAGCTAAAATTGTAGTAGAATAAATGCGAAAAGGACGAAATTGAAGTTTAAATGTAAATTTAGGGACAAATCGAGATGGAACGAAAATATAGGGATTAAATGCAACACGTGCGAAGGGATAAGGGCCATATGGGGAAATATTCCAGTACCCAAAATGACACCATTCAAATGTTTGTTTGTTAAAAGGTTCGGGGGTTAAATTGAAATAAAGTAAATAGATTGTGGCAAAATTAAAAACAAGAAAAGAACCACATTAAAATAGCCTCAAAAGTGGAAGGACCAAGGGCTCAAATAGACCCTTGGTCCAAAAACACGCAGATCCTAGGCTTTCTTGGGTCGGGTTTCGGGTTAAGGCCTAAAATGTAACGCCCCAATTTTCGAGACTTCTGTGAATTGTGGTGAATTTTAGAATTTTTTGTGTTTTAACTGCTTGGCGTAGGTCTAAGTATGTTAGTGGGCCTCTAGAAGGCCCAAGTTTAAGATTAAACCCGGGGTTCAATTTAATTTAATCTATAAGAGAAAAGGGGTTTTGGTTGACTAGGGTCTTAAGTATTATTTGGGTAAAATAAGACATAAAGAAGCAAGTGGCAAAGTGGCATGTGGCGCTATTGAGAAGGCTATAAAAGTGGCGTGTAGAAGTGTAGAGAGAGCCCAAGTTCGAGCCGCAAGACAAGCAAATAAGGTGTTTATTTTTGTGCACAAAAAGGGGAGGTGATGGAACTCAAGTGGGAACTCTGTTAGGGAGAGTTTAAGATGATAAGGGGGAACTCTGTTAGGGTTCGTTTTCAAAAACATAAATTGATTTCAAAGTAACACGATTACAAACAAGGCTTTTGCTATGATGACGTTTTCCAAAGTTAAATATGTTTTATTTTAAAATGAACATAATTACAATAAACGATGTTAGAGTGTGGCAATGGCGATGTGCATGTCTAGGATTGGATCCGAAAGAGCTTGGTACTTAAGCAGTCCGATGGACTCACCTCCTCTTTTTTCTGGTTTCCTACCTGGTGCACAGCTTCCATTCACTTTAACCTATAACAAAGGTATCTTTTTAACACACCAAGTAAAGATTTTTAAACCAACAATATAATATGTTTTGAACGCTTCAATGTGGCACGTCGGATTCGGTCGTAACGTCTAGGCCGGGTTTGGGGTGTTACATTTAGTGGTATCAGAGCCAAGTTGTAACAACTCGGCTGTGGAATGGGTTTGTAAAAAAAAAAGGATTTTTCAAAAATGAAAGTTTTATAAAAACTTTGATTTCAAAATCTGGATCTTGAAGTGGCATTCCGAATCTCCGGCTCAAGCTTGTAAGTATTACCCTGAACTTCTCTGAATATTTTTTTTGAATTATCTGTCTGTACTGGAACCCTACAGGGATACTCTAGATAGGATGATACTGAAACCATAGGAAGGTATGATATGAGACTGAAACTATAGCTAGGCTTCGATTCTGCGAGAATAAACTCTGAAATACTGTCTGATTTATAAAACATCTGTAATAATCACTGGAATACTGAGTTAATGCATAAAATTCGTAAACAGATAATACGATATGAGTACAAGAGCCACTCGTGGAAGAGGCCGTAGACATGGCCGAGGTAGGGCTCGAGCGGTATCTTCGTCTTCGGGACATATACCGGCGGCAGATGCACCGGTACCATCGGTAGCGAAAGTGGAGTCTCATGATCGTGATGCCGGGGATGACGCTCTGTCGTAGGCAATGCTTCCTATTCTAGAAAGGGTTGCCGGGGCAAGTTCGGGCAACGAAATTCGATGATCGATTTCTGAACGGCTCCAGGCTAATGGAGCGGAGATTTTTAAGGGCGTGTCCGGTGTAGCTCCAAATGTGGCGAAATATTGGTTGGAGGCCACGGAATGAATTATGGGTGACTTAGACTGCTCAGTGGAGCAGAAGTTGAAAGGAGACGTATCGTTGCTGCGACACGAGGCCTATCAGTGGTGGCTCACTGTGAGAGAAGGGACCCCAGCTGATAGGGTCACTTGGGAACTGTTTAAGACGGTCTTTAAAGGGAAATACGTTGGGGCGAGTTATGTGGACGCTCGCAGGAAGGAATTCTTGAATCTGGTGCAAGGAGGTAAAAAAATTACTGAGTACGAGGTCGAGTTTCTAAGGATGAGTCGGTATGCCGTAGGCATAGTCGCTACGGAATATGAGCGAAGTGTGCGCTTCGGGGATGGTCTTAGGGATGACCTGAGGGTGTTGATTGCTCCGCAGAGGGAGCGGGACTTTGCGGTCTTGGTAGAGAAGGCAAAGATAGCTGAGGAGGTTAAGAGGGCTGAAAAGCAAAATCGAGAGAAGGATCAAAACCGTTTTTGGAGGGATTCAGGACCCTCGGGTGGTGCTAATAGGAATGTTAAGAGAGCAAGAGTAGAGGAATCAGTTCGAGCAGTGCCGATGAATGTGGTTAGACCATCAATCTGTGGAGACTATGGTAAGGTACATTTGGGCGAGTGTAGGAAACATTCCGGTGCTTGTTTTCGATGCGAATCTATGGAGCATAGAGTTAAGGACTATCCTCAGAGAGCTGATCAGGCTCAGGTTGCTGTGCAGAGGGTTGCTCAACCCATAAGAGGTGGACCACAACCACCGAGAGGACGTGGACAAGGTAGGGGTGGAAACGAAAATGGTTGAGGTCGAGGGGCACCTGGCAGGGGTGTCGGAAATGCCGAAGCTCGACAGCCAGCTTTGGTATATGCAACTCGTCATCGAGAGGAGGGCGACGCACCTGACATCATAACTGGTACGTTTTTGGTTTCTAGCATACCGTATACTGCCTTGGTAGATATTGGATCTACTCATTCCTATGTTGCATGTGCCATATCTGGGTCGTTGGGTGTGCACTCTGAGAAGATGGTGAGTGGGGTATCTGTGTTAAGTCCTTTGGGTCACTCGGTTAGGGTAGATAAACTGTATAGGGATGTACCCTTAGAAACTCAAGGTAGGATCTTTCCTGGAGATTTGATGGAGTTACCGTTTGGAGAATTTGACCTTATTCTGGGAATGGACTGGCTTGTTAAGCATAAGGCAACTTTGGATTGTGCTGCGAAGCGAATGGTGCTAAGGACTCCGGAGGGTGAGGAGGTTATCATGATAGGTGAACGAAGGGACTTTTTATCCAATGTCGTGTCGGCATTGAGGGCTGAAAAGTGGATTCGTAAGGGTTGTGAAGCTTGTTTGGCGTTTGTAAGTCAGTTGAAGGAGGAGGGGCTGACAGTGGACAAGGTTAGGACTGTGAAGGAATTTTAAGATGTATTTTCGAAGGAGTTTCCGGGGTTACCTCCAAACCGAGAGGTTGAGTTTGGAATCGACTTATTGCCTGGAACGACGCCAGTGTCTATTGCACCGTATAGGATGGCACCGAAGGAGTTGGTGGAGCTGAAAGCTCAAATTCAAGAGTTGTTGGATAGGGGCCTCATTAGGCCAAGCGTGTCTCCATGGGGAGCACCGGTGCTATTCGTGAAGAAGAAGGATGGGACGATGCGAATGTGTATTGATTACCGCCAGTTAAACAAACTGACGGTTAAGAATAAGTACCCACTGCCAAGGATTGACGATCTGTTCGACCAGCTTAGAGGAGCTTCTGTATTTTTCCAAGATCGACCTTCGATCTGGATATCATCAGTTAAGGGTCAAGGAGGCAGATATCCATAAGACGACATTCAGGACTCAGTATGGTCATTACGAGTTTCTGGTTATGCCAATTGGACTGACGAACGCTCCTGCAGCGTTTATGGATCTGATGAATCATGTGTTCTAACCATTTCTGGATCAGTTCGTAGTTGCCTTTATTGACGATATCCTGGTATATTCTGAAACGAAAATGAAGCATGATGAGCATCTCCGTATAGTGTTGCAAGTGTTAAGGGAGAATGTACTTTATGTGAAGTTCAGCAAGTGTGAATTTTGGTTGAAAGAAGTAACCTTCTTAGGACATGTGGTCTCTGCTGAGGGGATTAAGGTGGACCCTCGAAAGGTTGACGCGATTTTGGAGTGGAAGCCGCCTAGGTCAGTGTCGGAAATACAGAGTTTTCTAGGATTGGCAGGATACTACAGAAGGTTTGTGGAAGGTTTTTCTGTGATGGTAGCACCTCTGACAAAACTCATAAGGAAAGGGGTACCGTTTGTATAGACTGAGACCCAACAGGAAGCTTTTGAGAAGTTGAAGAAAGTTCTGACTGAAGCACCTGTGTTAATACAGCCAGAGTCTGGGAAGGATTTTACTGTGTACAGTGACGCATCACATGTAGGCTTGGGCTGCGTATTAATGCAGGAGGGTAAGGTGGTTGCATATGCATCACGACAGCTTAAGCCTCACAAGGGGAACTATCCTACTCATGATTTGGAGTTGGCGGCAGTGATATTTGCACTTAAGATTTGGAGACATTACTTATACGGGGAGAGGTGTATTATATACACAGACCGCAAGAGTCTTAAGTATTTGTTAACTCAGAAGGAGCTAAACCTTAGGCAAAGGAGATGGATTGAGTTGCTTAAGGATTATGACTGTTCGATCGAGTATCACCCAGGCAAGGCTAATGTGGTAGCCGATGCTTTGAGTCGTAGAACCGTATCTGATCTGAGAGCAATGTTTGCTCGTTTGAGTCTTTATGATGATGGCAGTTTGTTGGCGGAATTACAAGTAAGGCCAACTTGGGTGGACCAGATTAAGGAAAAGCAGTTGGAAGATAAGTCTTTGGTCGCTCGTTTTCAACAAGTTGAGGAAGGGGAAACTTCTGAGTTTGGGTTAAATGGCGAAGGAGTTCTGTGTTTCCGAGGAAGAATTTGTGTTCCGAAGGACTCTGACTTGAGGCAGGCAATATTGAAAGAAGCTCATGGTGGACTGTGTGCCATGCATCCTGGAGAGAATAAGTTGTATCGTGACTTGCGAGAATTGTACTGGTGGCCTGGACTTAAGCGAGAAGTAACAGAGTTTGTAGGGAAATGTTTGACATGCCAACAAGTGAAAGCTGAGCATCAACTGCCTTCTGGACTGCTACAACCGGTGAAGATACCACTTTGGAAGTGGGAGAAGGTAACTATGGACTTTGTGAGTGGGTTGCCTGTGTCACCATCGAAGAAAGACTCGGTGTGGGTGATTGTGGATTAGGTTGACCAAATCAGCCCATTTCATACCTGTACGTACTGACTTTTCACTTCAAAGGTTAGCCAAGTTGTATGTGGCGGAGATTGTGTGACTTCATGGAGTCCCAGTTTCGATTATCTCTGATCGGGATCCCAGATTCACATCTCGATTTTGGCAAAAGTTGCATGAGTCGTTGGGGACGCGATTGAACTTTAGTACAGCTTTCCATCCCCAAACTGATGGTCAGTTGGAGAGGGTTATTCAGATTCTGGAGGACATGCTGAGGGGATGCCTGATTGACTTTCAAGGTAGTTGGGAGGCTTACGTGCCGTTGGCAGAATTTGCGTACAATAACAGTTATCAGGCGAGTATCCGAATGGCACCGTATGAAGCACTGTATGGACGAAGGTGTCGTATGCGGATTTGAAGCGTAAGGAGATTGAGTACTCAGTAGGGGATATGGTCTTCTTAAAGGTTTCTCCTTGGAAGAAGATATTGAGGTTTGGTAAGAAAGGCAAGTTGAGTCCGCGGTTTATTGGGCCTTACCGGATTTTGAGGCGAGTAGGCCCAGTGGCTTATCAATTGGAACTGCCTCCTGAGTTAGACAGGATTCACGATGTTTTTCATGTCTCCATGTTACGGCGCTATCGTTCTGATCCCGCTCATGTCATGCCAATCGCAGAAATCGACGTTCAAACTGATTTGACCTTTGAGGAGGAGCCTGTGCAGATACTGGCTCGAGATGTTAAGGTTCTCAGAAGGAAATCTGTCCCATTAGTGAAAGTGCTTTGGCGAAATCATGGCAGAGAGGAAGCCACTTAGGAGCCAGAGGAGGCGATGCAACAGCAATACCCTCATTTGTTTGGACCAGGTAAATTTCGAGGATGAAATTTCTTTAAGGAGGGTAGAGTTGTAACGCCCCAATTTTCAGGACTTCTGTGAATTGTGGTGAATTTTAGAATTTTTTGTGTTTTAACTGCTTGGCGTAGGTCTAAGTATGTTAGTGGGCCTCTAGAAGGCCCAAGTTTAAGATTAAACCCGGGGTTCAATTTAATTTAATCCATAAGAGAAAAGGGGGTTTTAGTTGACTAGGGTCTTAAGTATTATTTAGGTAAAATAAGACATAAGGAAGCAAAGGCAAAGTGGCATGTGGCGCCATTGAGAAGGCTATAAAAGTGGCATGTAGAAGTGTAGAAAGAGCCCAGGTTCGAGCCGCAAGACAAGCAAATAAGGTGTTTATTTTTGTGCACAAAAAGGGGAGGTGATGGAACTCAAGGGGGAACTCTGTTAGGGAGAGTTTAAGATGATAAGGGGATTGAGTAAGGATAAAGATAAGGGAGGAAATATAGAAGCTGATCAAGGAGTAAGAGGTGGCCGGCCAAGGGACTTTAGCATGGGAAATTCGGCTAGGTATTGTAGTAGTGGGAATTTTGGCATTTGGGTGTGTTGTGCCGTTTCTCTGACCATCCTTCCTCCTCCTCCTCCTTTCTTTTCTTTCTTCTCTCCATCTACCTTCTCCTCTTCTTTTCTCCATAGCCGAATCCTTCTACCACTTTACTCTTCACCACTTCCTTATTCTTTTTATTTTTAAGCCTTACAAACCGAATATCACAAAAGCCGAAACCCAAGGTTCATATTATGTCTGTGCGAATTCTCCTAGCCAACCTATTGATTTCTTTTTCATCTTTCTTCATCCTTTGCGATCAACTCTTACTTTTTTTTCTCAACCCCAAACCTCATGTCGACAAAGCCACTACAAAACCCTCATCTTTTCTTCATCATTACTTAAAAGTCGAAAACCCCATATTTTAGGGGCATAGCCGAATTCTTAGATCATTAAAAGATCGACTTCTGCTAGGTTTTGAGGGTTAGATCTATATCAGAATCAAATAAGAGCTTAAGTGAAATCGTTGGTTGAAGAAACTGGTGGTAAGTTTTCGAATCTATTCTTTATTTCGGGATTTAGAAAAGCCGAAATCCCTAAAGGCTTAGGGAGGCTGTCGTTTGGGCTTTAAGGCTCTAAGGGTTGTGACCATTGTTTATTATGATGATAGTGTGATTCGTGAGGCTGCTGATCGAGGGCTTGGACAAGGGGAAACGACTGAATCTAGACACAATTGCTAATTTCGGCAAAGGTAGGTTCGCTAGTGCCTAAGGTGCTTTGGGCCAAATATGGTAAGGGGTTAGTTATAGTTCATTTTTAGTAGTTAGATTAACATGTTAGTAATCTAATTGTAGGCAGTTCGTGTGTGGATCTCGTCAGCATATCGTCATAAATCAGGTGTGTAACTGACACCCTCTCATAGACTAGATCGGTAAAAGCCGAAAAGCCGAAATGCCAAAAAGTCAGTATTTTGGGAATTTGCGAGTGTGCGAATGCTCGAAAGATAAGTGGGTTAATATTTTTGATAATCTTAAGTGATAAAACTGCAGTACGTACAATTTCGTGCATTATTGATATTTTGGGCTTAGTGGGCCGAAATCGGGTTAATGGGCCAACAGGCCCAATTCTGTAAGTATGCGCGGTAAGTGTTTTGATAGTGCGTAAATGGTAGAATTATGCATGAAAACCTTAAAATAGTTAAAATACTAAAATATCCCTATGCATGGAAAAATTACCATTATACCCCCTGGGGTTAGATTGAACTGAAAGCATGATGATCTGAATCTGTACGATGTATGCCATGATTGCATCTCTGTTGCATGGGGACATGGGTTATATTATGGAGGAAGCGTCCTGGTGGCTATGCCACAAATTATCTGATCTGGTGGCTCTGCCACGTATATCTGTTCTGGTGACTCTGCCACGATTATCTATTTCTGGTGACTCTGTCACATTATCTGTTCTGGCAACCATGCTGCACATTTCTGTGACGTGTAGCGGTTGGGTGGGTCGAGTAGTCTCCCCACATGGTGAAAGGTTGGTATGGGGGTGCATGTGGTTGGATATGGGTTGGGTTTTGCATAAGCATGTAATATCTGTTCTGAGCTGTTATGGGCCTATGGGCTTATTCTGATTCCTGTTATAGGCTAAGGCCAACTTATTCTGTTTCTATGGTTTGAGCTGATATAGGCTATGGTTGGGTTAACTTACACACTGAGTTTCCCAAAACTCACCCCTTTATTTTTCATCCACGCAGGTGATCCCCAACCATAGTGGGCTTGGAGCTGTGAGGGATTCGGAGTGGCCACGCAAGTTTGCAAATTCGGTTTCTTTCTGATGAACTGGACGTCCTATTTATCTTTGTTTTTTTGGTTTTGGGTTTTTAAATGTAATAAGGCCGCTCTATTATTTTTTTAATATGGGTTTGATTTATATTTTGTTATGATGGACTTAATTTATATTAACTATCAAAATGGGCTAGATCTAGGGTTCGTTTTCAAAAACATAAATTGATTTCAAAGTGACACGATTACAAACAAGGCTTTTGCTATGATGACATTTTCCAAAGTTAAATATGTTTTATTTTAAAATGAACATAATTACAATATTAACCTAAGAATATACACGATGTTAGAGTGTGGCAATGGCGGTGTGCATGTCTAAGATTGGATCCGAAAGAGCTTGGTACTTAAGCAGTCCGATGGACTCACCTCCTCTTTTTTCTAGTTTCCTACATGGTGCACAGCTTCCATTCACTTTAACCTATAACAAAAGTATCTTTTTAACGCACCAAGTAAAGATTTTTAAACCAACAATATAATATGTTTTGAACGCTTCAATGTGGCACGTCGGATTCGGTCGTAACGTCTAGGCCGGGTTTGGGGTGTTACATAAAACGATGCCATTTTGGGCGCTTGAGGCTTGCCCCAGAACGATGCCGTATGGGGGTGCTATAAAAATCAAAATTTTACAATAAAAAAATTCACTTTTCCCTTTTCATTAAAAAAACTGAAAGCCATCAAAAAACTCTCCCCCCCCTTTTTCAATTTCCGGTCATCAACCACCACGGCTCAGTGCATGCCAACCACCAGTACAGGCAATGGTCGAGCTCTAAAATTCCCTTTTTCAGGCGAATCAAAGTCCTGGGTATACTCTTTCCTTTTTATTATTTTTTTGATTCTTTTTTTATAAATATATTTATATAATGGATTTGAAAAAAGAAGAAAATAAAAAGGAAAATACCCTTAATATGATTTTGAGTCTTCTTTCTTTTTCTGCTTGCTTGATTTTTTTCTTTTTGTATTTAGATCTATATTTGAAACACTGTTTTTGCATTCAAAAATCTCCCTTTTTTATTTTATTTCCTCCTCTCCCAATACAAGTGATTTTGTGGCTTCATATAGCCATTCTTACAACTTGTTTTTCTACTTGATTGCTTTTGCAGGTAAATGGTGGTGCTGATATGGGTGGTGGAGCAGTGGCTGATGCGATGAGGTGACGGTGGCGGCGTGGCAAAGGCTAGGGACTAGTGGCGGCACTAGGTTTAGGGGGCTAGGGTTTTTTCTGAAAATCTTAAAGTTTTGGGCCTCTTAGGTTTGGGCTAAGGTTTTTAATTGTGTTTGTTTGGGTTAAGTAATTTAGGCTATTTTAGGTTTAGTTTAGGGTGGGTTTAATTTATTTGGGCTTTATATTTTAGCCCGGGCTGAAATTGGGCTGTACAGCTGCCCTTCTTTGCTCGTTGTCGTGTAACGAGAACAGAGCAAAGACTTTTAAGAAATACCAATTTTGTCCGGTCTCGCCGAGTCTTGACTTCTTTGGTGCTCCTTTTCTTCAGGAAGCTTCATTCTAGTCCACTGCATCTTGTTGCTTTGATCCACTCCACTGCAACTTCAGAGAGATAAGACTTGTAGCTTCAACCTGCTCTACTGCAACTTCAGGGGGATAAGGTTTGTTTTGATCTGCTCTACTACAACTTTAGGGAGATAAGATATGTAATTTCTAGCCTGTTACCCTACTGCTTAGGGGGTTAAAGCTTACCGTCTTTGATCTGCTCCACTACTGCTTAGGGAGATAAGATCTGTAATTTCTAGCCTGCTACCCTACTGCTTAGGGGGTTAAGGCTCACTGTCTTCGATCTACTCCACTACTGCTTAGGGAGATAAGATCTATAATTTCCAGCTTGTTACCCTACTGCTTAGGGGGTTAAGGCTTACCATCTTCGATCTGATCCACTACTGCTTGGGGAGATAAGATTTGTAATTTCCAGCCTGTTACCCTTCTGCTTAGGGGGTTAAGGCTCACTGTCTTCGATATGCTCCATTACTGCTTAGGGAGATAAGATCTGTAATTTCCAGCCTGTTACCCTTCTGCTTAGGGGGTTAAGGCTCACTGTCTTTGATATGCTCCATTACTGCTTAGGGAGATAAGATCTGTAATTTCCAGCCTGTTACCCTACTGTTTAGGGGGTTAAGGCTCACTATCTTCGATCTGCTCCACTACTGCTTAGGGAGATAAGATCTATAATTTTCAGCCTGTTACCCTACTGCTTAGGGGGTTAAAGCTTATCGTCTTCGATCTGCTCCACTACTGCTTAGGGAGACAAGATTTGTAATTTTCAGCCTGTTACCCTATTGCTTAGGGGGTTAAGGCTCACCGTCTTCGATCTGCTCCACTACTGCTTAAGGAGACAAGATCTATAATTTTCAGTTTGTTTCCTTACTACCTCAGAAAGATAAGACTTCAATCTTCAACCTGCTCTCTTGCTACCTTAGAGAGATAAGGCTGTGAATTCACCGATGTTACTACACCATCCTCTAGAGACATGATCTGTAGAATCAGTTTCATGGGCCTATGCTTATGCCAAATGATTAGGATCCTATGATCAAAATGAATCAAATGCTCCTAACTATATGTGTTATGAATGATCTATAAATGCGAAAATGAGAATGATCCTTTTTAAAATGCTTAAGGTATCATCGCTTCTTGTTCATCAGGGTATTATCAATGTCATCTTGCTCTGCTGGTATTCTTGGCAGAAAGCCTAAAGAAATAATCACATTCTGTTCAGCAAGCTTGCCCCGCTGTAATTGCAGAGTCCCTTCCACTGTACCTTCTGGGACATAAAGTTTGTACCTCCCTCTCCAACTTCAGGGGAATAACATTTGGTTTCATCCATCCATCCTGCTACAACTCAGAGGTATAGGTTTTGTATCATCTTCAATCAATTCAATTTGCTACACCATTCCCTAGGTGTAATGACTAGATGTATATGTCTGATATCTGTATGAATACAAAGTATCATTTTTCTTTTCCCGAGAATGATCCCCTTTTACACTTGGGTTGACATTGCTCGTTATTTGTCGAGGTTGTATCACCGACGAAACATCTTGTCTTTTTGTTCAACCAATAAAAAGTCTAAAGAGATAATCATCTTACTCCAATATTTCCAACCCTTAGGCTTGGTATGTTCTAAACAATAGTCCTGCTTTAGGTTCTTGTATCATTTAGAAGCTTCGAAAGTAATATGCGAAACTCCTTTTATAAAAGTATTATTAGTCCACTAATCGTTATTTCAATGCAAAATGCTTGAAAAGATCATAACAATGGATCGAAAGGAAATTAATTAAGAGCATATCTCGAAGCATGTAAGTTAATCAAGGATCACAAATGCAATTAAAAAGAAATTTATTAGGATGTATCTTGAAAAGAATAAGGTAATCAAAGATAGAAAATTCAAAATGGGTAAAATAGAAAGCTAGGTGCCCCAGATATCGCCGCTTGAGCTTCTCTGTATAAACTTCTTGAGGACCCTTTTTTGAGTTCAATATGTGTTTAGGGGATCTAGAGTACTCTTATTGATGCCCTAAGATGTAACATCTCTCCTCCTTGTCAATTCAGGTATAGCAAGACTACCGCATGCCCTACCTTCGATCAAAATTTGAATCGCCCTTTACGGGTTTTCAATTCAAAATCCCTTTGGTCTCAAGCTGCCCTTTACGAGTTTTCACCTTGGCTTCTCCTTTTTTTTAGGGAAAGTATTTCTTAACCGAATCTGAATTCATTTGATTGGGTAAAATTTTACCATCCATTCCGGTCAATATCAACGCTCCTCTAGAAAAGGTCTTCTTTACCACATAAGGTTCTTCCCAATTCGGCATCCATTTTCCTCTGAAGTCTTTTTGTATGAGCAGGATCTTTTTTTAATACTAGGTCTCCCTCGTGGAATTTTCTGGGACGAACCTTTTTGTTGTAAGCTCGCATCATTCGTTTTTGGTACATTTGACCATGATGGATAACTTCTAACTTCATTTTTTCAAAACTAATCATATTAGAATTGGATCCATTCGGCTTCATTTGACTTCAGCTTTGACAAGACTCAGAGAAAAGGGATCTCTACTTCAAATGAGCAAAATCGCTTCCATTTCATTAAACTAATGAGAAATGTGTTACTCCGACAAAAGTCTTGGGCGACGTTCAATAAGTATAGAGGGTAAATGGTAATTTCTTTATGCCATTCTTTACAAGTCTCGGTCATTTTCCGTATGATCCTTGTTTAGTTATTTTTTATTCTTATACATTTTCTGCTACCTCCATTGTATTAGTTATTTTGAGGTGATGTGGTGTTTGTTCTTTGAACAGACTGTGAACTTTGACATTGTACAGTTGGATATGATCTTTTTTTTGGCATTTCTTGTCGGCACATGATCTTCCTCCTCTTTCTCTTTTTTTTTTTTTGGATTCTGATGACTGTTAACTTTTTAATATTGGCATATGGAGTGACTTTTACCCTCTTGGCGGAGTAATTGACACCTACTAGAAGTTTTCGATGAGATTAGCCCAATAACCTCCATGTCCCACATAGAGAAAGTCTACGAAGAAATGAAGGGACACATGAATCTTGTCTCCATAAATTTGGCATTTACAGCATACTGATGCAATTCCTTTCTACAGTGGACCAGCAGAACTTGAATCTCATGATTTGCCTGGCCATCGTAAAACTATTAGTATATGCTATTTAAACACCATCCAGCATCATCACGTCTTAGTAACTTAGGCCTATCTTGACGATCGTGCAAAAACATCTTTGAATTCTTGGAATAACTCAATGCCGTCTCACTTTTTTCTCTGTGGTGATATAGGCTCCAATCTTTCCCTCTTTCTCTTCTCTTAGGTTCGCGTTGTCCATTGCCCCTTTGTAAGGTAGGATATATTTCCCATCTTGTTCTACCATCCTTAACAAACCGGGAGATAAGTTACGATTTCTGTCATTTTCAAAGTCATGAGATCCCCCTAAACACATATCTCACTCAAAAGGAGACTCTAAGTGAGTGACAGTGTCGCTCACATCATTGATATCTGGGGAACTGATGTAGGTACGAAGGCAGATTCCAAAGAATAAATGATTCTAAGGATGATTATTTGTATGGTATGATTATGAATGCAGAATAAATAAATATTTGAAAGAAAGTCCAAAGAACGATAGAATCTAAGAACAATTATTTATTTAATATGAAATGGAAAAAATAAAAGAATATTTGCTCAAAAAGATGCACTTTATTGAAGTAAAGATTTTGGACACAAGCCTATTTCACAAAAGGATTCTTATTGCTTCTAGGCTTAAAGCAACAAGCGTGTTTTGACTATTACTCTAGATTAGCTTTAAAAATACAAGGATCTCTTCCACAGTCCCATTGTTCAAAACACACCCATGTGTGCAAGGGTTTGGAAACTTTTATTCCCTGGTTCCCTCTTCAGATACGTCGCTAATATTTAGATTCCCCAATATCAGGTCTTGCACTAAAGTTATGAGCTTGATGTACCCTTAGATCTCATGCCCCTATCCATCATAGAACTCATAATGTTT
The DNA here is from genome assembly GCA_025698465.1 of Gossypium longicalyx. Classification (NCBI taxonomy): domain Eukaryota; kingdom Viridiplantae; phylum Streptophyta; class Magnoliopsida; order Malvales; family Malvaceae; genus Gossypium; species Gossypium longicalyx. The sequence goes on along the minus strand of CM047004.1, from coordinate 65,886,864 downwards.
ACCCTTTTAACAGAAAGGTTAGGTAACGAATTTTCTGCACTAGAGGGATCATCGAATTTTACGATATCCAATTTGATGAGTCTTTTAATTAACTTTTTAAAAGTGGTACAGTTCTTGATCGAATGCCCCGTGATTCACGCATGGTATTCACATAGGCCACTTGCATCGTACCATTTAGGGTATGGAGGCTGTATTGGTTTTACGTAAAAAAGGGGATACGACATGTGCGTCAAATAAAATTTGGTACAACTCCCTATACGTGATTGGAATGAGCGTGAACTGGGATTTTTCTGAGTTCAGTCTTGGATCGGGTTCTTGCCTTTGGGAGACCTGATGGTTGGTAGTTACCATCCTTGGCTAACTTACTGTAGTCAGCTCCGAATGGCCCTTGTTATACCTACTCGTACAATTCGCTTCTTTTTCCTTCTTTTTCGGGGCCTTTAAAGTCCACTTTCCCCTTTCCTTTGTTTCTGCTAGAACAACAGGTTTGGCTCGATCATCCTCCAGATTAAAACCTGAACCTATCGGGAAGTTCAATAGTGTCGAGGTACCAGTCTAATATTAGGGTCTAATAATGACGGGTACCCCTTATGGATACGCGTCTGGTCAAGTCAGGATGCTTATTGGGGTAAAACCTGAGGAATAGATGAGGTCTTCATTATCATCCCCACTGCTGACCACTGGGCCACTCCTTTTTTCAAATTCTCTGACCAGTAACTGGGTTAACTGGCCCATCATATTTCTTTGGAATTCTAGCATTTGTTCCTGCATATCTTGTTGAATTTTGGTCAATTGTTCTTGCATCTGTATTTGCATTTGCTTGATTCTCTCCAATTTTTGGTTCATATCCTTTATCGATTCTGAAATAATTTTACCTAATTAGGGTTCTTTTGGGAAAATCTAATGCATATACTAAGATGCAATGCAAATGCATGAGATGCATGTAAAAAGAAAGAGAGGCGTTGATTCTGAATTCAATTCCATTAGAACAACTTTTCTAGAAAACAAATTTCTTTACATAAAACAGATTACATATTCGGCCCTGTCCTCATATTCCAAGTGAAGACACTGATCCTTTTCTTTAGATCTGAATGTTATGGTCAAATCTTGCAAATTTTCCAAAAGATGTCTTTATTATCTTCTTTCTGCTCGACCCGGACCGCAGCCCATTGCTTGCTCATCCCCGCGATGCTCGTCAGCTTCATTAAGACATGATGACTCTCAAATAATCTTTGTTAGCTTGAATCCTCAAGCGATGAAGCAAAGTCGTGTATTCTTTCATGGACTATCAGCCTTCTCTTGTTGTTTACTCGGACCCTATTCAGACGGTCGTGCTATATTCCACTTTATCAAGAAATCCATATTCTCATGACAAGCTCTTCTATTTAGCAATCGAATATGAATCAACACCTCATTTCTATGATGATGTAATGCAATACAAAACAAAACAAAATAGCAGAAGAAATAAACAATAAAATAGAACACCTATCTGGGTGACCACTAGGGTTTGGCATGGCTCTATCTAAAGTGGGCTTCTAGGTTTCTCTATATGTGGTTCGGTTCTAAGAAAAGGGTACCTGAACTAGCAGATTCCTCAATTTTCACCCATTATAGGCTCATATGGATCGAGTTTAGTTCAGGGGAATACATTTCCCTATGGCCATGCGGAGATGAAAATCTCACGAAGACATAGGTACGGATGTATCCCGAAAGTAGTCTACTAGCCCATGTGAAGGTGACAACCTCACAAAGTCATAGCTTTTCACTCCTACTTAAAAGGGTAAGATCGACCGATCATGCAATGCAATATGCAGAAAGATGCCTAAACACAAACCAACATAACAATTATAAACCATAATGACGAGGATCATAACAAAGATGGGTGAAATACAAAGAAAAGATCTCTAAGAGGAAAATGCAATACAATCCTAAAAGAAACACATTAGTACGAAGACATAAATGACAAACAGAGCACCTATTCGGGTGACCTCTAGGTTTGGAGTGGTTCTACCTAGGGTTGGCTCTTAGGGCTCATTATATGTGGCTCGTTTCTAGAGTAAGGGTACCTGAACCAGCAGATTCCTCGATCTTCACCGATTATAAGCTCATATTGACCGAGTTTAGTTCAGGGGAATACATTTCCCTATGGCTGCACGGAGATGAAAATCTCACGAAGACATAGGTACGGATGTATCCCGAAAGTGATCCACTATCCTACACGGAGGTGAAAACCTTACGAAGGAATAGTTTCTCACTCTCACTTAAGAGGTGTGACCACAACGGTTATGCAATGCAATGTGCGAGGATATAAAAAACTCGAAGCAATAAAGAAAATAGGAATAAAATAATGAAAACCGTAAGAAAAACGGATGAAATGTAATGAAGGAATCGTAAGTTTAAAACGAATTTTCAATTTTTGACAAAGGACAAAAATTAATCAATTTATGGCTTGACTCTCAAACTCCCCAATGGAGTCGCCAAGCTGTCGAAACCATTTTTTTATGAAAAACGGCATCGACTTTGGTTTTGAAAATGAAAAACAAAAATTGGGAGTCGCCACCAATCCTTTTTGATGAGGTGTGATTGGGTCACCTCGTAAAAGTGGTTGCTTTTAATAAATGGTTTGATTTATTTAAAAAACAATTTTGGTCTGCGAAATTCAGAAAAATAGATTCGGAAGTCGGTTAAGTACGAGGAAGGATTAGCACCCTCGTAACGCCCAAAATTGGTACCTAGTTGGTTAATTAGTGTCTTAGTGTCGAAAATTAAAAACTTGAAAGACTTTAAAATACGATCCTTCTTTTAAAAAAAAACTCGAATGTTAAAGACCTTCTCGTCTCGAAGTAATAAAATGTCACATCCAGTAAGTTAGGACACGACATCTCGAACTTTTGAGAGTGAGCTTGCCTTTTATTTAAAATTCACGTATTTTAACCCTTTTTAAAAGGATATTCGATTATTTAGGGTAAACGAGGAAAATCGAAACCCAATAAGTTAGGGCACGATCTCTCGAACTTCCAAATACCGAACATTGCATTTATTTACAAAAATCTTATCTCGCGGTAACAAGATGTCATATCCGGCAAGTTAGGGCACAACATCTCGAATCTCAGAGAGTAAGCATTTTATTCAAAACTTGTATTGCGATTTAAAAGAATGTTCCGTTATTTAGGTTAAATGAGAAAAATCGAAACCTAGTAAGTTAGGGCACGACTTTTCGAATCTCAAATTACGAAAAATTGTTTATTTAAAAAACGAAATTTTATGTGTCGAGTAAGGATTAATGTAACACGAATTGACAGTGAAATAAATTTTGACGTTAATATGCATACAGAATAACAATAAATGTATTAATAAAATTGACGATGATACGAGCAAAAAGAAAATAAATGAACAAAAATAAGCTAATTATAAAATAGAAAATAAGTAAACAAACAAGTAAAAATAATAAAAGGTTTAAATAAAATAAAAAATGAAAGTAAGCAAATAAATAAAAAATTAAATGAAAATAAATTAAAAAATGGTAGTAAGTGAATAAATACGATGTATATACATAAAACTAAATTTAAATATTTTGAAAGTAAAGGAATGAAAAATAAACAAATAAGTATAAACAAATATGAAATTTAGATAAACGATGCTAAATATATAATAATAATAATAATAATAATAATAATAATAATAATAATAATAATAATAATAATAATAATAATACTCTAAATTCATAACAAAGTAATAACTAAGTAAATGAATAAATTACAATGATAACAATAATAGAAGATAAAATAAATTGAAAGAATATAAAAATGTATGTAAATAAAAAATATAAAATGAACGCATAATAAACAAAAATATGTAAATAAAACATAATACTAAAAAACGGTTTGATCAAAAATTGAAAACAAGTGAATAAATTAATTAAATAATACATGAAATAATTTAAAAAAATGAAATCAAATAGACTAGGGGTTGAATTGGAATTAGAAAGAAAGTTTTGAGCTAAAATTATAGTAGAATAAATGCGAAAAGGACGAAATTGAAGTTTAAATGGAAATTTAGGGACAAATCGAGATGGAACGAAAATATAGGAATTAAATACAACACGCGAGAAGGGATAAGGGGCATATGGGGAAATATTCCAATACCCAAAATGACACCGTTCAAATGTTTGTCTGTTAAAAGGTTCAGATGTTAAATTGAAATAAAGTAAATAGATTGTGGAAAAATTAAAAACAAGAAAAGGACCACATTAAAATAGCCTCAAAAGCAGAAGGACTAAGAGCGCAAATAGACCCTTGGTCCAAAAACACGCAGATCCTAGACTTTCTTGGGTCGGGTTTCAGGTCAAGGCCTAAAACGATGCCGTTTTGGGCGCCAGTGGCTTGCCCCAAAACGACGCCGTATGGGGTTGCTATAAAAATCAAAATTTTACAATAAAAAAATTCACTTTTCCCTTTTCACTAAAAAAAAAAAACTAAAAGCCATCAAAAAACTCTCCCCCCTTTTTCAATTTCCGGTCATCAACCGCCGCCGGTCCGTCGCCGACGACCATTGTGCGCGGCCGTCGGAGCTCCAAAAATTCCCTTTTTCAGGCGAATCAAAGCGCTGGGTATACTCTTTCCTTTTTATTATTTTTTTGATTCTTTTTTTATAAATATATTTATATAACAGATTTCAAAAAAGAAGAAAATAAAAAGGAAAATACCCTTAATATGATTTTGAGTCTTCTTTCTTTTTCTGCTTGCTTGATTTTTTTCTTTTTGTATTTAGATCTATATTTGAAACACTGTTTTTGCATTCAAAAATCTCCCTTTTTTATTTTATTTCCTCCTCTCCCAATACAAGTGATTTTGTGGCTTCATATAGCCATTCTTACAACTTGTTTTTCTACTTGATTGCTTTTGCAGGTAAATGGCGGTGCTGACATGGGCGGTGGAGCAGTAGCTGATGTGATGAGGTGACGGTGGCGGCGTGGCAGAGGCTAGGGACTAGGGGCGGCACTAGGTTTAGGGGGCTAGGGTTTTTTTAATTGGGTTTGTTTGGGTTTAGTAATTTAGGCTATTTTAGGTTTAGTTTGGGGTGGGTTTAATTTATTTGGGCTTTATATTTTAGCCCGGGCGAAAATTGGGTTGTACAACTATTGTTGCTTATTATTTGCATACGAACTTACTAAGCTTTGAAGCTTACTCCCCTTCCTTTCCCATATCTTATAGGGTTGTATGCTAGCTCGAGTTGGAGATCGCTGGAGATGCTATCACACTATCAAGCTATCATGTTGGGTAAATGAACGCAAACCTTTAAGTCCATGGCATGTATAAGACTGAGTCATTTTGTGTATGTGTCATTATGATATGGCCAAATGTATTGGCTTGTAATGATTAAAGATTTGATTTGGTATGTAGCCACATAAATTAGGTTATATTGGCTAATGAGTTGCAAGCATTGTAATTTACTCATATGCCTATGCCAATGTCATTGTGTGATGTGCTTTATAATGGTATGTTAATGAAATTAGACTAGATGATACATATAGGAAGTTGTTATGTTGAAGGTGATTGGGTACGTGTGGACTTGATAAAGTATGATGTTATGAGCATGTATATGAAGGTAAGGAAATGATATGTTTAAGTCTTTATTGTTGATGTATAGGTTAAATTGGCCAATGAATGACATGTAAATATTCGATAATTACTAGCTATTGGAATGGCTACTTATGGATATGCTTTGGTGTTATGTATGTCTAAATGAAAGTTAATACAAATAAATCATGAAAGACTAAAATTAACATTAAAACAGTTTTAGACAACAGTAGTAGTATAATTTTGAAAAATTACCAAAAATTTTGAAAATCAAATTAGAGGTTGAATAAAAAATGAAATTAAAGCCTATTGAATCTAGTTGTACATAGAAGAAACGGTGTAAGCAAAAGAATTTCATTTTATGATATATTTGAATTTTGTGAGACAATGTCAGAATGATTTTGGGTTCCCCTGTTCCGAATTTAGAAAATCATTAAAAATTGTATAAAAATAATTCAGGGTTAAAATTTGTATATTTAAATTCTTAATGAGTATATTTTTAAGAAAAATAAACGGGAACATCATCCGAAATCCATACTAAGAGATAATTAATTTTTAGTGAAGAAAGGTCGAAACTGTCAAACAACAAAACAGGGATGAATTTGAACAATTAACTGTACTTATTGGCTAAACCATAAATTCTGTTAATTTTATGGCATGAAGATATTTGAGTCTAGTTTCGAAAAAATAAAGTAGACTTAATTTAGAATTTTGTAGCTTAAGATATAAATAATTTAGTGACTATGACTCAAGTGGATAATTTTGTTATGAACAGTAAATAATTGTTTTGATATGTTTAAGCCTTGATTATGGTTGTGTTTATAGCTTAATTGTGTCATGTTAAGTGCCATTGAAAGTGTGTATATGAGCGTGTAAATGAGGGTGGCAAATGGCTTGGTAAATAGCCATTTTCTTGGCCACATGGGCAAAGACACGGCCGTGTGTCTCAGCCATGTGAAGGACACAGCCCTGGGACACGGGCGTGTGACTTGGCCGTGTGACCCCAAATTGTGCATGACGTCATAAACAGAGAGTTACACGGATTGAGGGCACGGGCGTGTTTGACCACACGGCCTGCCCACAAGGGCGTCTGACCCCTGTTTTGCTAAAAAATTTTCTGAGTTTTCCAAAGTTTCTGGTTTAGTCCCGAACCACTTCCAATGCATGTTTTGGGCCTCGTGGGCCCGTATAAGGGACAATATGCATGTGTATGAATGGTTTTAAATTGAATGAAATTTTATGGCCTGATTTTGTATGATTGGTTATGTTTAAGTCCGGTAGTACCTCGTACCCTGTCCCGACGTCGGACACGGGTAAGGGGTATTACATATTTCATAATTTAACCCCAAAAATTACACATTTCACAATTTAATCCCTAATTGGACATTTTACTAAAAGCCACTTAACAAATGTTATTTATCAAATAACAATCATACATTATTTACCATTAAACATCAAAACACACATTGATTCATCAATGGAAAAACCCTAAACCTTTAACAGTTTTGCAAAATAGTCCCTGGGCTAGCTAGAGTAAGCTGTAATGATCTCAAAAACATAAAAATCATTAAAAACGGGACAAAAACGAACTTACAATCATGCTAGCAATTGATCGAAGCTGTAAACCCTAGAAACGGCTTTTTTTTCCCTTTAATTTCGGCAAAAGATGAAGATGAAAGCATTTAATTTTTGTTTGTTTTCTTTAATTCACATGTATTTAACAATTACCAAATTAACCTTAATAATAAACCATTAAATCACCTAATTAATGGTCATACTTGTCCACTCATAATAACAATGGATTAATTACCACATAAGGACCTCCACTATTTAATTTCAGAGCCATTTAATACCTTTAGTCAATGGAACACAAGTTTTACACTTTACGCGATTTAGTCCTTTTTATCAAATTAACCATTCAAATGATAAAATTTCTTAACGGAACTTTCACACAAACATACTATCATGCTGTAAACATTAAAATAATAATAAAATAATTATTTTGACCTCAGATTTGTGGTCCCAAAACCATTGTTCTGATTTGACTAAAAACGGGTTGTTACAAGAAAATTTTCGAAACCCATACCGTTTTGCAATTGAAGACGTCCAAAATCTGACTCGTAGACCAAGAAATCAAAGTTCTCCAGAACCCCCAAGAAAAACTGTTCAAAAGAAAATGAAGAAGAATAAAAGAAAAGAGAAGCCAAGAAATAAAAGAAAAGAAAAGAAAAACGTCTAGAAACAAATAAAAAAGCCCACCCAAAGACTCGAACCCAGAACCTTGAGGTATACTAACAATCACTCAACCACCAGACCAGCAATCCCATTCTGTCACTTAAACGCACTACTAAACATAATAGCGTAACCTTCACACTGACCCTAACCACAAAACTCAAAACTTCTAGCCCCAAAATTTGGGGTGTCACAAAAAGTCACATCTCAAACATAAAAATATAACATAATGAAAAACTAGTAATTTTTTTCATAACCATCATCATAAACATGTATGAAATTTAATTCAAAATAAAATGATTCATGCTCATAGAACTTTTCATTTACAATTGCTCATGTCATTTCTCTAAATAATTAACAAATGGAATAATATAAAATGTATGAACTACTATTTTTAACAATTCTTTAAACCAAGTCAAATCTGAGTAACCATAAAATTCATTGGTTTATTAACACAATTTTGCATACTAGATATGTTGTAATCAAATATATTATTTAATTATAAAACCTACTATAGCGACATAAATAAATCAGTTAATATTCATTTTCATGAACAAATGAGATGCTTAAAACAATATGTAACCCATGTAATCAAAACTTAAAAAGAAGACCATCTCAAATATTTAAACCATATATTAAGTTGATTTAACATTTAAAGATGTACCTTTCTTTTTCTGCGTTGAGCCTTGACAATTTTATCAAGAAGCAAGAAAATTAAAATCCAATAAGACTTTGAATCCAATCAAAATCTATTAATAGCAAACTTTGAGAGTGGATCTTATTTTCCAAGCGTACAACAAGTACATAACCAATGACTTTTCACGCAAAAGTTCTCTCTTGCAAGTTCTCATCAGTAGTATTTTTCCACGTAATTTTAATTGAGAACTTATTCTGAATAGTATAGAGTTATACTCACATTTTCAAAAAAAAAACTTGCAACTTTAGGTGCATCCAACCATAATGAGCTTTAGATAGAATTACCATATTCTATTGCTCATAAGTAAATCTTTTATAGTCAAATATTTTGCTTTCAACCCTTTAATGGGGACGATGACAAAATATCACAAAAATAGTCACAATCAATTTAATTTAATAAAAGTGTAATCAATAACTCAATCCTCCCTTTTTTTCATCCTTTCAAAATAGATATTTATAAAAATAGTGATTCATATGAAATATAATCTTTTCTTTATTCACAATCTCAATATGATATCCATTATAATGAATATGCTTTAAAACTAATGCATTAACCATCACAAATTTTGTGATTTTTAGATATTGATATATTAGCTCTTCTAAAGCTTTCAACTAATTTTATACTATCAAATATTGGAATAATATTTGTTTGTTTTAGTACCAAATAAGATAAATATTTTCTATCTATAATGATAGAATTCATTACTACATTCTTATATCCTTCCTCAAAAAATAATAACAAAAAGTAAATATTTGGACATACATGTGGTTAATAATCTTTCATATCACATTGATAACATAAGTTATCTTTACCCTTTGAAGAGTTATCTTGAGAACTCTCATTGTTCTCTTATTTATTACTATGTGCCCACTTTTAGTGGTATATGATTATATCTTTTATTTTCTTTATGTTTGCATTCACTTTGGGGAATGCAACAAATCAAGTAGTATAGACTTCTAAAAACCTCCTGATGTGTGTTCACGAAACTAACTAAAAATATGACAAAGGCAAGTGCACCTATCGATAAATAGTATAGCTATGGTGAGTAGAGATATTGTATCCACGAGGACTAAAAGTATTAATAATTACCATTTTCCTATTATTTAGCTGACAATTCAGAGTGATGGGTTTTAAACTAAAATTACTGAATTAATTTAACTAAGAACTCAATAGAAATAAATCAAGAAAATAATCAAATAATAACCAATGAGAAAGGCAATACCCAGGAAAGAATCCACCTAGACTTCATCTATTATTATAAATCTAAATTAAACGATTTATTCACTTGGTATCCTGATCTGCAGAAATCCCTAAATGATGTTAATAACTCTTTCGAGAGTAAGAGCAACTAACTCTAGGTTGATTAATTGAAATTTCTTTCTAATTAAAACCCCTATTATCGTATTAACTTGATCTATGGATTCCTTTATTAGATTTTACTCTAATATAGTATATTTATGTTGTCCTATTTCTAGGATTGCATGCAACTCCACTCAATTATGCTATATCTACTCTTAAACTGGGATTTTCCTCCTCTGATTTAAGCACATTAATATCCTAGAAATATTAAAACAAGAAATAAGCACACATAATTGAGAACAAAAATCAAGTATTTATCGCGTAAAATAGAAATTAAAAAAAATAGAATTCATCATAGGGTTTATCTTCCTTAGGTATCTAGGGAATTAGTTCATAACTGTGAATAAAAACATTTCAAAGTTAGAATAATCATAAGAACTAAAGAAACTCATAAAAACTTCAAAAGAAATTAAATGGAGATCTTCGATCTTGATGGAAACCTGCTTCAGAGTTGGCTCCAATGGTGTTCTTCGAGTTGTTTTCTTCAATGTTCTCTAATGGTCCCAGTATCTCTTCTTCTATTTGGTATTTATAGACTTTAAAATGTTCAAAAAGCCTAAAAATTACGTACTTTCACATTTTTGGGAAGCAAGTTGTGAAATTGACATGGTCTGGCACATGGCCATGTGTCCAACACGTGTGGGAAGGCCCTTAAAATCTTTTTTTTTTGTCCGATTTTCTCTCCTTTTGCTCCCAAATGCTCACCTAAGTATGGAAACATGAATTCAAAGGATTAGAAGCATAAAATTTACCAAATTGTATAAATAATCATCCAAAAACATATTAAGAACGGGATTAAAATATGTTACTTTCATCACTTATCAAATTTCCCCACACTTAAGCGTTTGCTTGTCCTCAAACAGAATCCTCAACTCACATTAAAAATAATCTTTCTCAACTTGTAATTCTCATCAATAATGTCTCAAGAATAATTCGCAAACAATCATGCATTGGTAATTCAACTAAAAGAGCACTATAGATTCAAACAATCCAAGCCGAAATTTTTAAAGTACGAAAACATAGGTGTCTCCCCTTATTTTAGTAATTACCCTTAATTCAAAATCAACAAGAATTGACATCCTCACTAAAGATTCACTCAAAGCACTCAAAATGTTTAAGGTTCAATAAAAATGCACTCAAAAGTCGAACAAGAAATGTCATTACCATAAGCTTGCCTGAAAATGAAATCTCCACCACTATAAAATGATTTGACACACCAATCAAAAGGTCTTTAAGATGTTGTAATGAGGCTTAGGTTAAGGGTGAGGAAAAAGACCAGAAAAGTTGGTTATAATCGAGATCAAGTTGATAAATTACCAAACTAGAAAAAATAAACAAATGTTAAATTTAAAACAAGTGCATCAATCAAGAATAAAAAGGAATAAAGAACGAGCTTCTTCTCAAAATATGAATTTATCTGTTCAAGCTCAATCAACATATAACTAATTAATGATCAAATTTTTTTTCGATATTTTTTCCTTTTCTTTTTAGAACAAGAATCAAGAAAGAAAATTCAGCAATTCAAACGAAGGAGCATAGCTAGGCAACTAACCAAGTCAAATCTCGACAAAAAAAGAGTTAATAAAACGGGAAAAAGTCACAATAAAAAAATGGGTTAACATTAACGGGTTAATCAAAAACGGTGTGTTAGGCTCAATGGGGTTCTCTAAGGGTTAATTAAAAAGGTAGGCTTTTTACAAGTTAAGTGGGTTAAACCTAAGTGCCTTTATCATCTAAGTATATCAAATCAAAGGTGTGGTCTCGACATGCATAATCAAAGCACGTTCTAGAATAACAAATTAAGTTGACACACTCACCACCAATAATAGAATGAGCATGAAAAATGTATGCTCTAAAGGCTCAAAATCTCATAAAAATCATGGTTTTGATGTTAAACTTGCAAATATAAAACTTCAAGATAATACCTCAATTCAAGGAAACAACCTAAAATTTTTAATTTTTGAAAAATAACTTATCATGCTTGATTCTTTCATGTCTTAAAGTTTAAAACAACCAATGCACAATTATCTACAAATTAATCCAAAATACATCAACAAAAATCTCAAATTGACAAAAATTCATTCTAATGGAAGTATGAGAAAATTACTCAAACACAAAAATAATTCAGGGATTTTATAATAATTATATAAATAACCTCCCCACACTTAAGATGTATATTATCCTCAATGTACAAACAGAGATAAACATAAAATAAGCAGAAAATCATAAGAGAGCGAGAAAACTAGAACTACCCTGAATATGGATGAAATCACTAGAATAGTGAAAACCGGAATTGTAGGCAAATCTAAATGTAGTGCATGGTTCTGAGAAAACTAATAAGAAAATAAACAAAAATAATGAATAATATTAAAAGGTTACAAACTCAATTAGAAACAACTATAAAAATAAAAACATAGTTAGAAAGAAAAATAAACCAGAGAAGTCTAAGAAATAAAAATAAAAAAACTAAAGAAAAACTAAAATAAAATTAGAAAATTAAAAATAAAAATAAAATTGAAAAGAAAAATAATAATAATAATAATAATAATAATAATAATAATAATAATAATAATAATAATAATAATAAGATAAGATCAATTATCTTCATCGTTAGAGTCATCGAGATCATGAGGAGTCGGCGCTGAAGAAGATAGGTGGAGGTGATAACAGATCTACTGCAAAGTCACATCAATACTGTCAAACCACTCAAAACAATACCGCTCAAAATGAGTGAACCGCTCAGAGAGGTCCACGAGTGCAGTAGCAAAAGTAGTAGTACGATGACGCTGAGGGGGATGATGAGGTGGATCCTCGTGGTGGAATGGAACATCATCAGCGAAGTCCTCATGCTCATCCTAAGGGTAAGAATGAGATAAACAGTATCGAGAAGGATCCACGCTACGTAGTCACTCAATCATCCTTATGTAACTCATATTCGATAACCCCTACAGGGACATCTGTCTAACTAGTGTGAAGGAGGAGGACTGCTCCAGAGTGTCGAAAATGTCGAAGTGTCGTGCGAGGCAAGTCACTTAAGGGCCTAAGCAAATAGGACCCTTCCTACTGCGTTCTTTCTTATGGCAGCAAGCTAGGGGGATAAAGTAGGCAAGATCAAAGGTGTGCCCCGTGGCCATGCTCCACAGGAAGTATGCGTCGAATGTACCGACGACTCCGGTGCTCTCTTTCTGATCAGTCAATGTGTGAGCCAATATGGCATGTATATAGTGCAAGGCCGGAGGTAGGAACGTCGCCTTCGACTGGCTCAAATCATAGGGCATCGTGCTAGATGTAAGCTCTGTCTAGCATAGAGATGGTGAATAGTGGATGTGCTGGTACAAAGTAAGGAATCCCTCGACACTCATGAACTTCTCAATATAAAGTCCTAAGGCATCTTCGAAATCTAGGATGCTCAGATGATGCATCGTACCACTAAGTCTGAAAGTAATAGTACTTGGCTTATCATGGCTCAACATCACGTGCTGAATGACAAATGTCGAACAAAACTCTAAGGTCAACTCTGAATAGGTGGGCTCGACGATGGAAAGGAACCGATCCCATAAAGCTGTAGCTATCAGTGCATGTGTAACACACCTAACCTATACCTGTCATTAAAACAGGGTTTCGGAGCATTACCGAAACTTTTAGAATAATTTTCAAATAATTTATGTAAATTACTATTCATTAACCGAGATCATACAAAACGTCCCTTAATTGGACCCTCGAGGCCCAATACGAGCATTATAAACGAGTCAGGACTTAATCGGGAGCTCTAAAATTTTTCTCAGAATTACAAAAATTTTCCAATGTGCAGGGCTTACATGGCCATGTGGTCCAAGGAACACGCCTGTGTGACCTTGGGACACGCTCGTGTTACAAGCTGTGTTCGACCCCGTGTAACTCTCTGACTTGTTCACACGGTCATGCCACATGCTCGTGTGCTAGGCCATGTGGTTAATTAATTTAATTCGAAATTAGGTGCAGGTTTCACATGGCCAAGACACACACCCGTGTTCTAGGCTGTGTAGTACACACGGCTGAGACACACGCCCGTGTCTCTACTCGTGTGCTCAATTCTAAGCATTCTATTTCTCAAAATTAAGGTGCAGGGGACACACGGCCTAACTACACGCCCATGTTACCAGGCTGTGTGTCACACATGGTCTAGACAAACGCCCGTGTGGACAAAATAAAGCCATTTCCTAGCCTCATTTGTCACCCAAATTTTATCATTTTCTTGCACTAAAACACACATCCAAATACCAACCAATTCAAGCATTCAAATTAAACAAATTCCATTATTCAACAAGGCATATCATTACATGCATACATGTTTATAATCTTACCTTGGTATATTCCATATGTTAGACATAATTTGATCAACTGCTTAACATATATTTAGCTACTATAGCATGACATTACAAGTATATCAAAACAACCATTACTAGCCATTCCAATGGCTAGGTTACAAGCATCATTTACATTTACATGCCAATATGGCCAATATATCATATACATGCCATTACAACCATAATTGATTTGCCATATTGTACCGACATGGGCTGATGGATAGTGTAAGTGATCTTCGCTAAGTTTCCAATCCAATGAGCTTCCGATTTACTCTAAAACAAGGAAATAAAACTAAGTAAGCATAAAATTCTTAGTAAGTTCGTATAACATAGTACTTAACTCACCATTCATTCTATTTTGAGGTAGCTATGTAAGGCATAATCAATCAATTTGACCTCAAGCCCTACACACATTCTCATTTCCCTTGTTAGTCATATATTTCATAATATCATCAAACATATATGGGCTCAACAACCATCAAGTTTCCATGCACATATGCTTTTCACAACATGTATTCATTTAACATGTATAAATCATCTCTTTATATTACAAGTATAATTTCATAATAGTTCATTTCAAGTTCAGATCGTTTCGTGTCAGAACTTTACTCATATTACTCAGAATAGCAAGGTCACTATTAGTACACTCAAGGTGTACAATTCTATAATCAAGAATGAACATATATTCATCAAGTAAAGTCTATGTACAAATACCATCATCTCATGTTCTCATATATCATTTGTCAAGTATCATCATTTTCTTGTATTTCAGACAGATACGTGTAATAACTCATTTTATCATTCATATTTTCTCATGTCTGGAATTGTCACCCGTTGAATTTGTTCAGAATATCAATGGATACGAAGGTAATACATTCAAGGTGTATGAATCAGGATCCGTCAATTCATGTCCAATGGTACCCATAAGGTACTATATCAGAGAGTACACTCTTGAGTCACACATGTATACAATAGGATTACCAGTCCAGGCTAAATCCTTTTATGTCATATGCTTTAAGGAGCTTGATCTGGATTACCCGTCTGGGCTAAATCCAATCCATAACATATGCTCGAGAGGACTTATATCAGAATTACCCATCCGAGCTAAATCCTTTCTGTAATGAGGTTAATAGGATAACTCGTTCGAGTTAAATCCCGTTAGCAACAAATGCAAGACCTCATTCATTTCAGGAAATCACATTCATGTAAACATTTTTCAACCGGGATTTAAACATTTTTCTCAAGCATTATCGGCATGTGATTATTTCATACATCCATAACATTCATGTAATTTAAATAAACACATTCCACATTCATTCAAGCATATAAGTAACATTCTCATCGTTTATCCTTTATCATCTATTGGGCATTATCATTTAATTTAAAGATTTTTATTTATCGGGCTTCATCGGATATGTAATCATTTCACATATTTATGATATTTATACAATTTACATAAACACAATCAATGCAAGCATGTAAATAAACACAATTTAGTTACACAAACTTACCTCGACAAAGGTTCGTGTACAAACATCTACTAATCCGACATTTTCCTCATTCTAGCTCCAAATTTGGTCTATCCGGATCTATATGAGTAAATTTAACATCAATTCACACATCTCATATACATTTGGACTCAAATTACATCCTAGGAAAAATTATCATTTTGCCCCTAACTTTTCTATAAATTCCCATTTCGTCCCTAGGCTCG
The DNA here is from genome assembly GCA_025698465.1 of Gossypium longicalyx. Lineage (NCBI taxonomy): Eukaryota > Viridiplantae > Streptophyta > Magnoliopsida > Malvales > Malvaceae > Gossypium > Gossypium longicalyx. Next base: position 65,870,937 of record CM047004.1, on the reverse strand, counting down.
AAAAATAAAATTTGTGCAATTTACTCCCTATTCCAAGTCTAACCAAAATCCCATTAAAAAATTTATAGCACGTGTATTCATAAAAATTTAGCATTTTTCTTCAATTTCACAACTTTACATTTTAGTCCCTAAATCATGTTTTCATAAAAAATCACTTAATAAAAGTTGTTTATCTATCAACAACCTTTCATTTTCTACCATAAATTTCTAATTTTCAGCATATAACTCCATGACCCATTTTCTGTACTTTGATAACTTCTGAAATTGATCCCCCAAATAGATAGATTAGACTATCTCGGTTTCAAAAATATAAAAATTACTAAAAACGAGACTTAATTACTTACCCAAATAAGCTTGATAAGTCTTCTTCCTCTCTCATAGGGTTTCCATGGAAATATTTTGGGAAGATGATATGAAATTGTTTTCTTTTTCATTTAATTAAATTGTCATTTAATAACTTTTCATCTTTTCGATTTAGTCCTTAGCCTTTTTTTTCCATGGATGAGTCATACCAAAATATCTACATATTTTCTTTAATGGTCTAATTACCATATAAGGACCTTAAGTTTTGAATTCCATAGCTACTTAATCCTTATAGCTACTAGAATTCAGGTTTTGTATTTTATAAGATTTGGTCCTTCTCGTAATTAAGCACATAATCGGTAAAATTTTCTTATCAAAATTTTCACATGACATCTCTATCATAATACAGACCATATAATAAAATAAAATAAAAATTTATTTTCGGCTCGAACTTGTGGTCCCAAGACCACTATTCTGATTTCACTGAAACTGGGCTATTACAGAGAGCCTCGCTCTCTTCCAGAATATCCCGTAGAGGTGGTAACACGATTGTAATACCTCTTTAATTTCTTAGAAGCAAATGATTGTGACTTACTCATAGTTCTTTTTCCAGAAACCCAAGCCTCTCTTTCAGCTTGTTTCTTTTTTTTACTCAATTCCTCAGCTTTGTGGGCTCGACTGGCTAACACCGTAAATTCCCTTATTTTGAGAATTCCAATCAATAACTTGATGTCTTCATTTAAACCCTCTTCAAAGTGTTTACACATCTCAGCCTCAGTTAGAACCTATTCTCTGGCATATTTGCTCAGTCGAACAAATTCTCGTTCATATTCAGACATGGTCATATTCCCTTGTTTGAGCTCTAGAAATTCTTTCTTTTTCTGATCCATGAATCTCTGACTAACATATTTCTTTCTAAATTTAGCCTAGAAGAATTCCCATGTAACGTTCTCTCTCGGTACAACCGAAGTAATGGTATTCCACCAATGATAAATTGTATCCTTCAGTAGAGATACTGCACATTTTAGACATTCGACAGGTGTACAGGATAGTTCATCAAAAACTCAGTATTTTCTAGCCAAAACTCAGCCCTTTCTGGATCATTATCTGCGGTAGCTCTAAATTCTTCTGCCCCATGCTTGCTGATTTTATCTATTGAAGGCTTACCAATTCTAACAGGTTCAACACCCTGTGGTACCTTAGGAACCGGTTGGGGAGCAGGTGCGGGAGGTCATTGTACAGCAGGGTTTGTTCTCAGATACTAAGTAAACCATTCATTCATCATTTGAAAGAAGGCTTACTTTGCCACCTCACTTCGGCCCTCAGACACGGGCCTTTCACTACCAAATGTAGACGCAACTCTTTGAATTGAAGCTGAAGCATTGCTCTCAGCTTCCTCAGATTCAGCTCTAGCTTAGTTGGATGAGATTACTATATGAAAAATATATTTAAATTGATCAGGATTCATCACACTATCATAATTTATATAATGGCATGTATAGCTAAACTAGTGTTTACTACGTCTAATCCAAGAATAGGCTAAACCGTATGTAACGCCCAAAATTTGGGCCTAGAAGAAATGGGCTTCATGTATCGAAGGAATTGAAATTTAGTTGTGCAAGTGAATGACACAATTGATTGTCTGCTGCAGTGGTTAAGTGATTAGGAGTGTTTGGGAGTGTTGGAGAAGTCTTGGGTTCAAACTTGGACTTTGGCAAAAATTTTGGTTTTAAGTGAATAAAAACCTGGAAGCTTGGATGAAGGCCTTTTAAATTATTGTGTTAAATAAATAACGCAAGGAAACATGTGGTCTAGTGGTTGTGGCATCATTAAGGTTTGAAGAGAGCCTGGGTTTAAGTATTGGCTCTTGCAATTTATTTTGATAGTTCTTTTAAAGGAACCTAGACTTTGGCCTATAGACCTTATAATTAATTGAGGATAAAATGTGACACAAGAGAGCTTGTAGCTTAGTGGCATGTAGCGTGTTGAGCAATTGAGAGGGCTTAAGTTCGAATCTCATTGCAAGCAAAAAGGATATTTATTTTACTAGCATGAGACGGTAGGAGTTTGAGGTGGTTTCGAACTCTGTTGGGTGAAAGTTTGAATGGGTCTTGGAGGTTGTTATGGAGGATATCAAGGAGGGATAAGGGGAGAGATTTGTGGAGATTTTCAAGGGATTGGGAAGTTGAGGAGTTGTAGCTGGTTGGGTGACTTGTATGTGCATTCGGCTAAGGGGGTCTTTGGGGTATGCATTTTCAGCAATTAGTGAGTGAGGAGGTGTTGAATTTCCCTCTGTCTTTTTGGGTTTTTGATCTTTTGGCATTTTTGGCTTCTTTCTCCCTAGTGTCAGTTTAGCAGGTAACCTTTTGCGCTCTTTCGGGATTTGTTTAATGTAGTTTCTTAGTGTCGAAATCCCCATACTCAACTTCCTTCTCTTTGCCGGATCATTCTTCTACTCCTAACATTTCTCTATTTTTCCAAGACTAGGCCGAATGTCTATTGCATGTTCCTTTCTTTTCTAGCCGAACTCAATTTCTTCTTTTCTCTTTTACTGTTTCTCTCCCTCTTTTCTTATGATATAGCCGAATACTTTTGTCTGTCTTTTCCTGTTGGTTCTTTTCTTTCGGTCGAACCTCTATCCATCCCTTGCTCTTCATATTTTTTCTCTTCTCCTTTTCTTTTAACTGCTCACGGCCTTTTTATGTTTCCTCTTCTTCACTTCCTTCTGTTCTTGGGCGATTATCTCCGTGTTTTGCTTTGAGTACTATTATTTCAGTTCTCCAAAAAATCCTAACAACGGGTTAGAAAAGGTGGCAGGTGGTAATCAGTCTGAGTAGAGATCGAGAAGGATGCTAGCTGAGATTGGACGCGTAGCCTCTACCCCCAAGTTTAAGTGGCGTAGGGTGTCGACAGTTCTAGACTTTCCCCTAGGTTGCGGAAGGGTGTCTGCACCAAGCTTTGGAGTAAGTAAGCAAATCTCAGTCGACCGACCTACTCAAGGCAAGTGGTAGTCGATCTTTTGGTTCGGTGGTTGTTAAGGGTTTTTCTAATACTATATTGATAAGTGATTAACTGATGTTATGTTGAATATAGGTTCTAGCGATCGTAAATTTTTAGTACTCTACGTAATCAGGTGTGTAATCGGATGCCTTATTTGATAATCGGTTGAAAAGCCAAAAGTGTGTGTGTAACCACACCCTTCCTTACTGTAGATCATTTTAAAGTCGAAAAGCCAAAATACGGCGTTTGATGCCACACGAGCGTGCGACCGCACGTGTTGTGATTCGAGCCTACAAATCTTAGGCATAGGACTGTAGAGGCCGTTATGGGCCTCGAAAGGCCGAAGAGGGCCGTGTGGGCCCAATAGGCTCGTGGGCCCTACACGAATTTAATCTGCAATTTGTGATAAATATTGGACTAGGCTATGCAGGTCACATAGCTGTGACTGAATTTGGGCTAAATGGGCCACACGAGAGTGTGGGCCCGCTTGGGCCGAGTTAGGGGCCTTAGGCCTATTTGCACCATTATGTTTGTTTAGGTTCCTTAAGCTGATCGAGGCGACGATGGACCTTCGGTTGGGTCATTAAGACCCCGGTTTGTAAAAATACCTTAATACCTCTGACTTGTAAAATTACCGAAATACCCCCGATTTGTAAAATTATAAAAATACCCCGATTTATAAAATTACTGAAATACCCTGCTAGGGTAAAATGACCGTAATGCCCCTGTAGGGTAAAATGACTGTAATGCCCCTGTAGGGTAAAATGAACATAATACCCCTGAATGGCAAAATGACGATTATGTCCTTGTATTCCGTATGACTGATGTGCTTATGATTTACATATATGATTGTACTGAGTATGACTTTGCATACACGTAATATTTATGACATGACATACTACATGGGGTTGGGACTTTGATATGGAGGAAGTACTGTACTAGTGACTATGTCACATTCACTGTTACTGGTGGCTTTGCCACATTTACTATTTCTCAGCGACTATCTTTGCATTATTATCTTGCGCTTTTGCTACGATATTGGTGTGCTTTGTGTGGGGTGTGGGTCGATTTATATCCCCACATGGTGTGTTGGTTGGTACGGGTGGTGTACTGGCTGGATTTGGGTGGGATGCATAATTGTATTACACTGTACTGATACTGTATTGGGCTTAGGCCCACACTGTTACTTCATAGGGCTAAGGCCCAGACTGTACTGATACTGTATAGGGCTAAAGCCCAGACCGTTTTGCATATTTTGATTTCTATTGTCTGTTAAGGGAATACACACTGAGTTTTCGTGAACTCACCCTTTTCTTTTAATTGTACAGGTAATCCTTAGCCTTAGACGGTTTGGAGCCGCGAGGGACTCAGAGGTGGCTACACAATTGATGATGTTCTACTTTTGACTTTATTTATCTAAATTTCATATTGGGTTTTTGGTTATGTAATAAGGCCATTTGTGGATTTAACTTTTATTTGGGCTTTTGATTTCTTATATTAAACTACTAGTCTAGGAAAACACGAGTTTCCAAAATAGTCACAGATTTTTAAAGAACACGAGCTTTTAACAACAAAGTTTTCAAAATGCTTTCGTGGTTTAAATTGAGTTAATGTACCGAAGGCAAATAGATTGGTAAACATTTTGACAAGAACTTTTGTTAAATAATAAAAAATGATTTAGATTCAGTAACGAATTTTTACCAAAAAGATTAATTTTCAAAAAATAATTCGATATGACACGTCAAATTCGGCCATAACGTCTAGGTCATGTTTGGGGTGTTACATTTAGTGGTATCAGAGTCAGGTTGCAAAACTCGGCTGTGGAATGGGTTTTTGAAAATTCTTCTCAAAATTGAGTTTTCAAAAGTTTTTCTAAACCTTGGTTTTTGAAAGAGATGATTTTAAAGAACTTGGATTGTTTTAAAATGTTGACACTGGAGGTGTGGCACATCGAGTCTCCGACACCAAATCTATAAGTTCTCTGACATTGTTTACTTTTATAGGCTGAAATGTTATCCTATAGGTAGTGGTACTATTCTAGAAACCCTAGAGTCTGAGTTAACTGAGACTGTAGAAGACAAAAAACTGTAGTAAGATCTTGTTTTGCAAAAACAAATCCTAATTACTATCATTCATAATACTTTCGTTATCAATTACTGAAATTACAAACTGATGCATAAGACTTTTAAACAGATAATTCTTATCCAAATGAGCATTAGAGGTACTCACGGAAGGGGTATACGTGGCCGCAATAGAGGCCGAGGAAGTGTTAGGGCTGGGTCTTCAGCATCGGGCCATAGGTCTAACGATGAGGCTAGGGAGGCAGTGGCTGCACCAGTACCTGAAATAGAGGTCAACGTAAGTCTGTTAACTACGAGTAGCAATAACATAGAGCTTGGTACTGAGGCACTGACCCGATTAGTAAGGGAAGTAATAGAGGAAGTTAAGGAGATTGGTGAAATGCTCTGGGCTAGGTGCGTAGACTTTAAGAAGAAGAGAGATCGCAGTTCTGTGGGGCTGAAGCCTCGTTCTGTGAAGCATGTTAAAACGCATCCAAACTTCTCGACTTGCGAGCACTGCAAAAGGCGTCATCCGGGTGAATGCTGGAGGAAGTCAGGAGCCTATCTCAGATGCGGGTCTAAAGAACACCGGGCTCGGGATTGACAAATCACTTTTAGTTTAGGTATATTTTGTTTGAGTGTGATGATTTAGACATAGAGATTGTATGCCTATGATGTCTATCTGCTCTAGTGGGTAAGTGTTTTTGGGTGTGTATAAGAGGTTCCAAGTTCAAGGTAAAGTATGTTAGCGTTATTGGGATCAGAGTGCGCAACGAGAGTATAGTGTGGTAGGCCAGGTTGTGTGACTATTCTGATAATCAGAAATTTTAAGGACAAAATTCCTTTAAGGGGGTAGAGTTGTAACACCCTGAATTTGGGCCTAGAAGAAATGGGCTTCATGTATCGAAGGAATTGAAATTTAGTTGTGCAAGTGAATGACACAATTGATTGTCTGCTGCAGTGGTTAAGTGATTAGGAGTGTTTGGGAGTGTTGGAGAAGTCTTGGGTTCAAACCTGGACTTTGGCAAAAATTTTGGTTTTAAGTGAATAAAAACCTGGAAGCTTGGATGAAGGCCTTTTAAATTATTGTGTTAAATAAATAACGCAAGGAAACATGTGGTCTAGTGGTTGTGGCATCATTAAGGTTTGAAGAGAGCCTGGGTTCAAGTTTTGGCTCTTGCAATTTATTTTGATAGTTCTTTTAAAGGAACCTAGACTTTGACCTATAGACCTTATAATTAATTGAAGATAAAATGTAACACAAGAGAGCTTGTGGCTTAGTGGCATGTAGCGTGTTGAGCAACTGAGAGGGCTTGGGTTTGAATCCCATTGCAAGCAAAAAGGATATTTATTTTGCTAGCATAAGACGGTAGGAGTTTGAGGTGGTTTCGAACTCTGTTAGGTGAAAGTTTGAATGGGTCTTGGCGGTTGTTATGGAGGATATCAAGGAGGGATAAGGGGAGAGATTTGTGGAGATTTTCAAGGGATTGGGAAGTTGAGGAGTTGTAGCTGGATCATTAATGTAAGTTCTTAGTGTCGAAATCCCCATACTCAACTAGGTTGAATGTCTATTGCTTATTCCTTTCTTTTCTAGCCGAACTCAATTTCTTCTTTTCCCTTTTACTGTTTCTCTTCCTCTTTTCTTATGATATAGCCGAATACTCTTGTCTGTCTTTTCCTATTGGTTCTTTTCTTTCGGCCGAACCTCTATCCATCCCTTGCTCTTCATATTTCTTCTCTTCTTCTTTTCTTTACTCACGGCCTTTTTGTGTTTCCTCTTCTTCACTTCCTTCTATTATTGGGTGATTATCTCTGTGTTTTAGTGTGAGTACTGTTATTTCGGTTCTGCGAAAAATCCTAACAACGGGTTAGAAAAGGTGGCAGGTGGTAATCAGTTTGAGGAGAGATCGGGAAGGATGCCAGCTGAGATTGGATGTGTAGTCTCTGCCCCCAAGTTTAAACAACATAGGGTTTCAGCAGTTCAAGACTTTCCCCCAGGTTGTGGAAGGGTGTCTGCACCAAGCTTTGGAGTAAGTAAGCAAATCTCAGTCGATCGATCTACTCAAGGCAAGTGGTAGTCGATCTTTCAGTTAGGTGGTTGTTAAGTGTTTTTCTAACACTATATTGATAAGTGATTAACCGATGTTATGTTGAATATAGGTTCTGGCGATCGTGAATTTTTAGTACTCTACGTGATCAGGTGTGTAATCGGATTCCTTGTTTGATAGTCGGCTGAAAAGTCGAAAGTGTGTGTAACCACACCCTTCCTTACTGTAGATCGTTTTAAAGCCGAAAAGCTAAAATATGACGTCTGATACCACACGAGCGTGTGAATGCACGTGTTGTGATTCGAGCCTACAAAGCTTTGGCGTAGGACTGTAGAGGCTGTTATGGGCCTCGAAAGGCCGAAAAGGGCCATGTGGGCCCAATTGGCTCGTGGGCCCTACACGAATTTAATCTGCAATTTGTGATAAATATTGGACAGGGCTATGTAGGTCACATAGCCGTGGCTGAATTTCGGCTAAATTGGTCACACGAAAGTGTAGGCCCGCTTCGGCCGAGTTAGAGGCCATAGGCCCATTTGCACCATTATATCTGTTTAGGTTCCTTAAGCCGCTCAAGGCCATGATGGACCTTCGGTTGGGTCGTTAAGACCCCAGTTTGTAAAACTACCGAAATACCCCTAACTTGTAAAATTATCGAAATACCCTTGTAGGGTAAAATGACCGTAATCCCCCTGTAGGGTAAAATGATCGTAATGCCCTTGTAGGGTAAAATGACCGTAATACCTCTGAATGGAAAAATGACGATTATGCCTTTGTGTTCTGTATGACTGATGTGCTTATGATTTACATATATGATTGTACTGAGTATGACTTTTCATACACGTAATATTTATGACATGTGTAACAACCTGATTTAGACCCTAATTGAAATGGTGGTTTTGGGACCACGAATCCGAGTCAAAAAAATATTTAAAATTTATTTGACGAGAACTTTTGTTAAATAATAAAATGATTTAGATTCAGTAACGATTTTTTACCGAAAAGATCAATTTTTGAAAAACACTTTGATGTGACACGCCAGATTCGGCCATAACGTCTAGGTCGGGTTTAGGGTGTTACACTGTAGCTCTGATACCACTAAATGTAACAACCTTAACCCGTACCCGTCGTCAGAATAAGGTTTTAGAGCATTACCGAAACTTTCAGAACAATTTTTAAATAATTTATGTAAATTACTATTTATTAACCGAGATCATACAAAATGTCCCTTGATTAGACCCTCGAGGCCCATTACGAGCATTATAAATGAGTGGGGACTTAATCGAGAGCTCTAAGAATTTTTCGCAGAATTACAAAAATTTTCCAAGGTGCTGGGCTCACACGCCCGTGTGGTCTAAGGGACATGCCCGTGTGACCCTAGGACACGCACGTGCTACAGGCCGTGTTCGACCCCGTGTAACTCTCTGACTTGTGCACAAGGCCATGCCACACGCCCGCGTGCTAGGTCGTGTGGTTAATTAATTTAATTCGAAAGTAACTGCATGTTTCACACGGTCAAGACATACGCCCGTGTTCTAGGCTGTATAGCACACACGGCTAATACACACGCCTATGTCTATCCCCGTGTGCTCAATTCTGAGCATTCTATTTTCCAAAATTAAGGTGCAAGGGACACACGGCCTAACTACACGCCCATGTTACTAGGCCGTGTGTCGCACACGGTCTAGACACACGCCCGTGTGGACAAAATAAAGCCATTTCCTAGTATCATTTATCACCCAAATGTTGCCATTTTCCTGCACTAAAACACACATCCAAATACCAACCAATTCAAGCATTCAAATTAAACAAATTCCATCATTCAACAAGGCATATCATTACATGCATACATGTTTATAATGTTACCTTGGTCTTTTCCATATGTTAGAAATAATTTGATCAACTACTTAACATATATTTAACTACCATAGCATGACATTACAAGTATATCAAAACAACCATTACTAACCATTCCAATGGCTAGATTACAAGCATTATTATCAAGCCACTAATGGTCAAGTTGTCCTTTACATGTCATTATACCAAAATAATTTTACTAAGTATACCCAAAATAACTAGTTGATAGTGTGACAATGCTCCAATGAACTCCAACCTTCATGAGCTTCCGAGCACTATAAAACAAGGGAAAAATAAAACGGAGTAAGCATTACAAGCTTAGTAAGTTCGTATAATGGAAACTAAACTTACCAATCCCGTTTATTAAATCTAAGCATATAATACCATGTTTTCCATCCATTTGGCTAAATTGCCTAAACACATACATTCAATCAAATATGTTAGTCACTAAAATCTTCTTATCAATCAAATAAACATAGATGAACTCATCATGCAATATTTTTTCAAGTCATTATCATTTCATCTCTTAATTCTCAAGCAATATCAAGAGTTCTATGTCCGTTGAATCATTGAAATTCTGATGGATGCTCAAGTAGTACACTCAAGGTGTACGATTCAGTAATCCGTCAATTTCTTATTCAAGGGTACCCATTAGGGCACTTAGTCAAGGAACACTCTCAAGCCACATATCGTATAATAGGATTAACAGTCCAAGCTAAATCCTTTATATAACGTATGCTCAAAAAAGTTCAATTAGGATTACCAGTCCAGGCTAAACCCTAATCATAACATATACTCGAGAGGTATTATATTCGGATTACCCGTCTGGGCTAAATCCTTTCTATAACAAGGTCAATAGGATTACTCGTCTGAGCTAAATCCTGTCCACAACAAATGTAGGACCTTATTCGTTTCAGGAAAACGCATATATTAATCGGAATCTAATATTTAATAGGGACTTAACCCTTTTTCACCATTTCAAGCATGTATTAAAATTTTCATTATAGCATTCAAATAATGTACATCAATATAAGTCACATTCCATACAACACAACATTCAATTAAACATATTTACATGCCCGATTAAGCTACACGAACTTACCTCGACACTTGTTCGTGTATAAAATCTACTAACCCAAAACATTTTTCTTTTCCTCGGTCTAACCTCAAATTTGTGTTGTCCAGATCTATATAAATAGATTTAATCATCAATTTCACATATTTCATATTTATTTGGACTCAATTTATATCCTAGACAAAATTACCATTTTGCCCCTAACTTTTCCATAAATTCCAATTTCGTCCTTAGGCTCGAAAAATGAAACTTGTGCAGTTTACTCCTATTCCAAGCCTAACCAAAATCTCATTACAAAATTTATAGCACATGTATTCATAAAAATTTAGAATTTTTCTTCAATTTCACAAGTTTACATTTTAGTCCCTAAATCATGTTTTCATCAAAAATCACTTTGTAAAAGTTGTTTATCTATCAACAACTTTTCATTTTCTACCATAAATTTCTAATTTTTAGCATAAACACCCATGACAAATTTTCCATACTTTGATATACTTTCAAATTAATCCCCTAAATAGATAGTTTAAGCTACCCGATTTCAAAAATATCAAAATTACTAAAAACGGGACAAGGGAACTTACCCAATTAGACCATGAAAGTTTCTTCTCTCTCTCCTAGGGTTTCCATGTATTTTAGGTTGAAAAAGATGAGAAAATAAGATGATAATTTCTTTTCATCTTTTAATTAATTAATTATTTTTCAAATTCCAATTTAGTCCTTACCCTTTTCTAAATTTCCATGGATGAGTCACAAAAAATCTACGTACTTTTATTTAATGGTCTAATTTCCATATAAAGACCTCTATTTTTTAATTCCATAGCTATTTAATCCTTATAGGTACTAGAATTCAACTTTCGCATTTTATACGATTTAGTCCTTCTCGTAATTAAACACTTCATTGATAAAATTTTTGTATCAAAATTTTCACACGACACGTCTATCATATTACAAACCATATAATAAAATAAAAATAAAATTTATTTTTGGGTCAAATTTGTGGTCCCAAAACCACTGTTCCGATTTCACTAAAAAATGAGCTGTTACAACACGGGCTCGATCAGCTACCTAAATCTGCTCCAAGGCCACCCAATCAATACAACAGCCCAATCCCAATGGCCATTTTTGGAGATGTTGATATAGGTCCTCTTGATGACTTTGTGAGAATCGGAGACACGAATGACGTGCATTGGCGAAAGGGCCCAAAGAAAAGGTCACGCCTAGAGTCTTTCGCTTTTTTGAAGTGGGGACAACAACTTTAGATTTCCCTCTAGTGTTAGTCATGAAGAATATGCAATAAAATAAAATAACCAAATATCAACATCACAAGAAACAAATGGGTAATTCAACATAGTAGGGCCAATCCAATAACCTATTCAATAAAAATCGAATTCAACCTAAACAAATTGATGAATAAATAAATCGACATTGAACATAATATAAACAAAAATAAAAAAACAATTCCAAAAGAAACAAAGCTTAATAATAATAAAAATCAATAAAGAACAATACTAAAATAATCCTACAATTGGGAATAACAATAACAATTATAATACTAAGTAATAAAATAAGAAATAATAATAATAATAATAATGTAAATCCCTACTTAAATTAATTTTGTATCTGTAAAATTTTTACACAAATGTGTATCCGTTTCAGTGGTTAAGTGTCCTGGGTGTGTGTGAAAGGTATTGGGTTCAATTCTCATTTTTGGCAATTTTTGTTATTTTTGGTCCAAGCCTTACCCTTGGGGAGTGGGCTTACATAAAATTGTCTTTTAATTTATATCAGAATGAGTCTGCTGGTTCAAGTGGTAAGGGAGTTAGGGTGTTGGAAGTCCTGTGTTCAAATTCTTGTGCAAGCGTGGATGCTAATTTTTGCCTCGATTGACTGAGAAAGTTTGGATGGGATTGGGAGTCTATGTGAGTGGGTAGTTGTGGTTGAGAAAAATAGGGGATTTGGGATATATTTTATATTTTTTTCAAAAATTCTCTCTTTTTAGAAAAAACTAATGTCAATTTCATTTTGCTTTCCTCTGCTTTGTCGTTTTTCTTTTCGTTTAACTCTTCCTTCTGTTATATTTCGGTCTGTCGTTAATTCTCAGTGTTTTTCTTATCCTTTTTCCCTTGTTTGTTGGTAAATCGAGTAAAACGGGGTTCTCCACTCGTGAAATTGTAGTAGAAATCGCTCAAAAGGTTGGGTATGTGTCAAAAGCTTCATTATTCATCGTTTTCGATTTCTTTGGTTCAGTTTAATTATGGATTAACACTGATTTTATGAGTTTGGTTTGTCGATTTTAGGTATTGTGTGTCTCGGGAGTGTTTTCGCACCAAAATCGTACCAGGTGTGTACCTGAAACGCGAAAATTGAGCTTCAACAGAAGTCGAAAATCACACTGTCAACACCACGCGGGCATGTGCTTGGCCATGTGGTTGGTTGTGTGCGAGACAAGGCCGTGTGATCAACGTAGACATGGTCGTGTGCAAGACATGGCCGTGTGGTGTTATGGGTTGGTCGTGTGGGTCACATAGGCTAGGCCAAATTGGGTGTGTGGGTTTTAGGCCAGGCCGTATGGGCCACACAGGCAAGGCCAATCTGGGCGTGTAGGCCACACAGACGTGTGGGCCCACATGGGCAGTGGGCCAATAATTCAAAAAAATTTCCTAGGGTTGAATGGGTCATTTCGATCGATTGTGGGCCTACCGTAGGGTCGGTAAGGGCTAACCAAACCCTCGATTATGTGATCTGATATTCTGATAGTATGCTCTGAGTAGGACACTATTATGCATGTTTGACTATTCTGCTATATGCATATCTGATATCCATACACAAGCATGATAAGCATGTTATATCTGTATTTTGTATTTGTTTTTGGGGTGGGATTGTATATATGGACGAAGTGTTCTTTAAGGCGACCTTCGCCTATATTCTGGCAGCTTGGCTACACTTTATCTAATATGTGTCGTAATGGCATGCTATGGTGTGTAGGGATGGGTGGGGTTTTCTAACCCCGCATGGTGTGATGGGATAGTCGGAGTTGGTGTGTAGAGGATGGGGGTAGGATTCTGTATATCTGATCTGCATATCTATAACTGTTATCTAAATCTAAAATGGACAAGAGTCCCAATCTGAATCTGACTGTATTTGGGATTTCTGTATGTTTTGTATATCTATTTTTGTGGGTCACACACTAGTTTACGTAAACTCACTACTGCTTGTCTGTTCCGTTCAGGTAATCCACTGACTTAGGCAAATCGGAGCGGCAAAGTCTCGCTGTGACCACTCGTCTATGAACTGACTATATGATGTTGGTTTTAGTTTAAATTAAGGACTATTTTGGGAGTTTTGTAAAAATTGGACTCTTCGGGCTATTGGTTTTATTTTGGATTTGAGTTTTCAATTTACAATATTTTATTTGAGACAAATAGCATAAAACATGGTTTTATCAAAATAAAGGTTTTCTGATAACACAAACGAGATTTCCTAATTAAACGCTTTATGACTTCTGCTGTAACTTACATTTTGGAAAATAAATAAGTTAGGCAAATGCTTTCAATTATATATATATAAACGAATATGAGTTTTAAAACTTGAATAGTTTGACGAAACGACTCCGTTTTCAAAACCTTACCTTGTGACATCTCCGGATTCAACCATAACGTCTAGGCCGAGTTTGGGGTGTTACAAATAAACTAAGAAACATAGGAATAATACAACATATAAATATAATAACAATAAAAAATAATGAAAATAATAATAAAATAAAATAATAGAACATAAACATGAAAACAAAATAGGCCAAATAGTAGAGAACCGACTGTGGGACGGTGGTTGAAGTTACGATGGGGTGCAGTGGAGCGAGGTCATGGTCGATTGGCCGTTGCGAGTAACAGACAATGATGGCGAGGAGCTGGTCCTGGTGGAGGGCATGGGGGTGCGATAAGGAAGAAATAGGAGGTTGGGAATCGTGGTTGAGGATCGGTGGTTCGAAGAGGAAAAGGGCAGAAGGGAGAAGGGTGAAGGACGAGCGGCGTCAGTTCGTTAATGGGTGGTGGTTGGGATGGTAGCGTCAGGTCTGTGAGGGGTGAGAGGAGAAAAGGAAAAGGGGGTTGGGGTTGTGAGGAGCGGTGGATGGTGGTGAAAGAGAAAAGGAAAGTGGCGTTTGGAGGTGGGGAGCGAAGGTGCAGCGAGGGACGTACGAGCAAACAAAGGTCGGCAGCGTTGGGGGGCTGTAAAGAGCGACGGGTAGGGTTTTTGTTTGAGGGATTGGGAGGAAGAAGAAAAAACCAAAGAAAAGTAGGATTTATGGGTTTAAAAGGGGTACACGTTCGTGTTTAAGCTTGTGTCAAGCCACACTCCTGTGTCATATGCCCAAGTGGAGCTTTCTCAACCCGTGTGCAATTCAAAATTCAAGCCCAGTCTTCACACGGCTATGTTCCAGGCCATGTGTGCTATTCCTTTTCTTCTCCTACACTCATGTGAGAAGCTGTGTCTCGCACACAGCTGTGTCTATGGCTTGTGTAACTCTCTGACTTGTAATTAAAATTGAGAATTTAACTCCAGTGTTCACACGGTCGTGTCACCAGGCCGTGTAACCATCAAAATTGAAAAAATTGAGTCCCAGGACTTACACAGCCCAAGACATGCCTGTGTGTCTAGGCCGTGTGACCTACACGACCATGTCTTCCCACTGTGTAACTCTCTATCATTTGCTCCATAATGCACATGGCCTGGGACACACCTGTGTGTACAGGCTGTGTGACCTACACGGCCATGTCTTCCCACCGTGTAACTCTTTGTCATTTGCTCCATAATGTACATAGCTTGGGACACGCCCGTATGTCCAAGACGTGTGTGTCACACGGCCACGTCTCCAGGTCATGTGACTCACTGTTGAATACCCTCTTTTGCACACGGCCTGGGACACGTCCGTGTGTCCAGGCCGTGTGGGTCAAAAATATTTTTTTAAAATTAATTTTAAATTAGCATGCAATAAAAAGAATAAAAAAATCAAACACTTGGGTCGCCTCCCGATAAGCGCTTATTTAAAGTCTAAGCTCGACTTTACCCTGTATGCACGCGGTTACAATGGGTCTCAAAGCCAAAACTCCTCTCTATCATTTTCAAAATCGTCACCACTATAAAATTTAAGTTAATGTCTGTTTACCTTGAAAGTTCCATATATAGGATGTGTTACCTCTATTTTACCATAGGAGAAAACGATTTGTACCACGAATGGACCTGACCATCTTGATTTTAGCTTTCCGGGAAATAATTTGAGCTTTAAATTGTATAAAAGGACACGATCCCCAACTGTGAATTGCTTGGGCTGCTTCAAACAAGAGTTGTGGCGTCGCTTTGTCGCTTCTTTGTACAATTTCGAGTTCTTGTAAGCAATAGCTCACCACTCATCTAACTCATTTAGCTATCGCAATCTCTTCTTGCCTGCAAGTTTAAGGTCGTAGTTTAGAAATTTCATTACCCAGAATACTTTGTATTCGAGTTCAAGCTGTAAATGACAACTCTTCCCATACACAAGTCTGTAAGAAGATATTCCTATTGGTGTTTTATACTCAGTCCTATAAGCCCATAAAGCATCATCTACTTTCAAAGCTTGGTCCTTTCTATTCGACTCTACAGTTTTTTTCTAAGATGCATTTGAGTTCTCGATTCGCAACTTCAACTTGACCACTAGTTTGAGGGTGATAAGAAGTAGTTGTTCTATGATGTACTCCATATTTCTTAAGGATCTTATCAAATTGAGTGTTACAAAAATGTGTACCTCTATCACTAATAATCGCTCTAGGCATTACAAATTGAGAGAAGAGCTTCTTAAGAAATTGAACTACCACTCTAGCATCATGAGTAGGCAAAGCTTGAGCTTCTACCCATTTTGACATATAATCAACCGCTACTAGTATGTGTTTATTACCAAAAGAGCTAGGAAATGGCCTTATGAAATCAATGCCCTAGATGTCAAAAATTTCACACAAAAGCATATAAGTTTGAGGCGTTTCATCACGTTTAGAAATATTGCCTGTTCTCTGGCATCTATCACAAGAAGCAACATACATGTTAATGTCCTTAAACAGTGTGGGCC
This sequence comes from Gossypium longicalyx, assembly GCA_025698465.1. Lineage (NCBI taxonomy): Eukaryota > Viridiplantae > Streptophyta > Magnoliopsida > Malvales > Malvaceae > Gossypium > Gossypium longicalyx. The sequence continues at coordinate 65,854,500 of CM047004.1, read as the reverse complement.
AATAAAACCCTGATTCAAGTTTTTTATGTGCTGTCCTAATCCCACTATAGTGTCCTCCTATTGGTCATAAGTGGAAATGTTCCAAAATTTTATTCACTTCTGATTTTGTAACACACATTCAAATTACTTGATCTACACATACACGAAAAAGAAATGGATCCTCCCAAAAATAATGTTTCACTTCGACAAAGAATTGCTTCTTTTTATGATTCGTCAGCCCTTTTGGTAGGATGTTAGTAGCCAAGTAATTCGCGATATCCGCAAACCAAAGGACTTCAGAATCGGTTACAATAAAAAGTCATTCTTTAGGAAACGAGTTATTTACCTTGTTCTCATTAAGCTTATTGAGATGGGGATTCTCTGTAACGCCCCTTACCCATGTTCAACACCGAAATAGGGTACGAGGTATTACCGGAACATAACACATACCATTAAACGAAACTGAGATAGAAATATGTCATCAAATTAGATAATGCATCATTATAACGTATGTCTTGAACAATATTAGACAACTTCAATGGCTTTGTACAAAATGATTGATCAAATACTGTAACCAATATTTTAAACCTAGGCAATTATGACACGTAACAAAATAACTAAGCCTATTATACATGCCATAATTCAAAATGTTTCGTTCAAATACCCTAAAGTATTGATAGTGCGGGCAGATCTTCACGATCTTCAACTCCTGAGCAAGCTGGACGACACTATAAGACAAAAGAGAGAAAAGAAAGTAAGCTTATAGCTTGGTAAGTAAGTATATAAATAATAATTAAAGAATCTAATATATATACAATAACTCAAGTATATCTACTTAAATTTTTCTATTCACACCACTTTGATTAAGCTGTCTCTCCTGTGTCACGTTCACTAAATAAATCATAACTCGAGTTAAAAAACTCGAAATTAAAATCCGTAAATTTTTCCTAAAAATAGACTCATATTAATTCTTACTAATTTTTTTTGGAATTTTTGGTCCAGCCAATTAGTACAGTTTATTAGTTAAAGTTTCTCCTGTTACACAGCTTGACTGATATGACCTCTTTTCACTACGAATTGATTTTCTCCCAGTAAAAAATTCAAATGTCCACAAAACTTATTTCATTTAAAACTAGACTCAACAAGGAATCTATTCATGTAAATTATATTTCTTAATTATTTTTGTAAAATTTTTAATGATTTTTCAAAGTCAGAATAGGGGATCACATAGTCATTCTGAACAAGTCACACACAAATATAAATATCTCAAAATATAGAGTTCCTTTACTTGTTCTGTTTCTCTTAAATGAGAATAGACTCACTAAGATTTAATTTAATATCTCATTCAGCCTCTAATTAAATTTCTACTATTTTTGGTGATTTTTCAAATTCATGTTACTGCGACTGTCCACAAACAGTATTATCGCAAATTCACTCTTTTACACTTTCTTTGTATTAACCTCATTTTAACGTACATGTCACAATTCATTTTCACCACATTTCATACATCACAAGTATAGGTCCATGATTAAAATGTCACTATAAAATCATCCCGTTGAACACTTCGGATCAATTCTCGATATTTAGTGGTTTCAGCACACAGCTCCACCCATCATCATTCATATAATTCGGCTCTCTTGTACACATGGTGAACACTTAGTACCACCCGTGTGACCTAGCCAATTTATCTCGTAGCTCTCTTGTCTGCATGGTGTCCTTCACTTGGAATCACCCATGCAACCTAGCTACATTTACCTCTCCCGTAGCTCTCTTGTCTACATGGGATACATCCCGTATCACACATGTCACCTAGCTACTACATAGTATCTCGTAGCTCTCTTGTACACATGATGTGCACTCAGCACCATACATGTGACCTAGCTACATTCCATCTATATTATTAAATCTTTCTGAATATTCAACTGGGATTTCTCTCTCTATTACTTATTTCCATTCTTCCAATAGCCGATTTATGCTTCAAAATCAGCTAAAATATATATATAATAGGCTGAAATATAAAAATGTAAATGAATTTAAGGTATTATTTACATACAAACTTACCTCGATGCAAAATATGGAAATTTTGCAATTTAGTCCAAAATCTTTTCCTTCCCCCGTTCGAGGTCGATTCCATGCCTTTCTTGATCTATAACAACACATTTAACTCATTTAACACTCATACTATTTATTTCAATCCAAAAATCACATTATGGAAAAATTACATTTTTGCCCCCTAACTTTTAAAAAATTACAATTTTGCCCCTAGGCTCGGAAATTTAATTTCAGCCCTAATTCTTATGTTTTATGACATTCTGATCATTTTTCCCTTCTATGGTAACATCAAATTCTCACTCTAACACATAGTTATGAACAATAGGTATTTTTACCAATTATGCCGTTTTGCTCGTTTTCGCTAAAAATCACTTAGAAAAGATCGTTCTCCTAACTTCAAACATTCATATTCTACCATAAAACATCAAAATATATGCATATCATTCATGGGTAAATTTTTAAACATAAACCCTAACTCGAAATAATGGTAGAAACAGGTAGACCGAGCTACGAGGATTTCAAAAATGTAAAGAACATTAAAAACGGGGCTTGAATGCACTTACTATTGAGCTTGAAAGCTTGGGAAAAACCCTAGCTATGGAGAACATGCAAGTTTCGGCCAAGCTTAATGAAGATGAACACATTTTTGTGTTATTTTTCTCATTTTATTTCATTTAATACACAAATGACCAAAATGCCCTTACTACTAAACTTTCTAAAAATTCCATCCATGTCCAAATTTTGTCCATATAAGGTATAATTGCCTAATTTCCATTTAAGGACCTCTACTTAAAACCCCCATTTCAATCAAGTACTTATGAACTAGAACACACACATTTTTCACCTATTTCAATTTAGTCCTAAACGTCAAATTAAACACCCAATCGATAAAATTTCGCAAATAAATTTTCACACAATTATGCAATCATAATATAAACACTAAAACTTAATCAAAATATTATTATTATTATTTTAACATCGGATTCGTGGTTTAAAAACCACTATTCCATTTTGGCCCTAAATCGGGTTGTTACATTCTCAAGTCTTGGAAGGTGATCTGCTGCAAGATTTTCTGCTCCTTTCTTATCTTGGATTTCCAAATTGAATTCTTACAATAATACAATCCACCTTATAAGTCAAGGTTTTGCATCTGATTTAGTTAGAAGGTAGCGAAGAGCGGAATGGTCAGTGTAAACAACAACTTTAGACAATATTAAATACGACCTAGATTTATCAAATGCAAAAACCAAAGCTAGCAATTCTTTTTTTGTAGTAGTGGAATTTTAGTATGCATCTGTCAAAGTTTTTGTAGCATAATAGATCACTGAAAATGCTTGTCTCTTCGCTGTCAAAGAACTACACCTACTGCAAAATCACTCACATCACACATTAGTTTAAAGGCTAAATTTCAATCAGGTGCCACCACAATCGGGGCATTAATTAATTTTTCATTAAGAATATCAAATGCTTCTAAGCATTCCTAACTAAAATCAAATAGCACATCTTTTTCTAGCAAATTAGTTAAAGGCTTAGCTATTTTAGAAAAATCTTTGATAAAACTTCTATAGAACCCAACATGTCCTAAGAAACTTCGAATAGCCTTAACTGAATTAGGGGGAGGTATTTTTTTGCTGGTTTCAATTTTCGCTCTATCAACCTCAATCCCTTTACTTGAAATTTTATGGCCTAACACAATCCCTTTTTGAACCATGAAGTGACATTTTTCCCAATTAAGCACAAGGTTTGTTTCATTACATCTCATTAGAACTCGTTTTAAAATTTTAAGGCATAGATGGAAAGAATTACCGGTTACCGAAAAGTCATCCATAATACCTCCATAATGTCTTCTACAAGTTCATCAAAGATGGCTAACATGCAACTCTAAAAAGTAGCAAAAGAATTACACAATCCAAAAGGCATTCTTCAATAAGCAAGCGTACCATATGGACATGTAAATATCATTTTTTTTCTTGATCCTCAGGAGCTATCGGGATTTGGAAGTAGCCAAAAAGTCCATCAAGGAAGCAATAATACATGTGACTAGATAATCTCTCCAACATTTGATCTATAAATGGTAAAGGAAAATGGTATTTCCTTGTGGCGTTCAACTTCTTATAGTCAATACAAACTCTCTATCATGTGACTGTTCTCATTGGAATCAACTCATTCTTCTCATTGGCCACAAAAATCATGCCTTCTTTCTTAGGAACAACCTGCACAAGACTCACCCAAGTACTATTAGAAATATGATAAATAACTCCAACATCTAGAAGTTTAATTACCTCAGCCTTAACAACTTCCTTCATATTAGGATTTAACCTTCTTTGACCTTGCACACATGATTTGTACTTATCTTCCATTAAAATTTTATGAGTGCAAAAAGAAGGATTGATCCCTCTAATGTTAGAAATCTTCCAGGCTATTGCTCCTTTATGTTCCTTCAACACTTTTAATAACTCATCTTTCACATTCGGCTTTAAATCTGAAGCAATAATCACTGGTAATGTAGAATTGTTTCCAAGGAATACACATTGTAACATCCCGAAATAGGGCCTAGTCAGAACAGTTGTTTTAGGACCACAAATCTGACATCAAAATATTTATTTTATGATTATTATGAGACCTAGAATATGAGATTATGCATGTGTTAAAGTTTCATGAAGAAATTCCTTGAGTAAGGTGTCTAATTGGAAATTAGGAAGTAAATTGAATAAATTGCAAAACTTGGATTCTAGAAGCAATTTGTATAAAATTGCTTTAGATTATAAATTAGAAGGTCTTAAAAAGAAATTTGCCCAATTTCTAAGTTTTTGGACAAAAATGGGCTTGCATGGAGAAATCTTAAAGAAAGGACTTAAGGGCATTTTGGTCATTTGGCTTTTTAATGAAATAAAATGGGAAAAAGAAGGCAAAAATCAGCCATTTCTTCTCCATGGCTGCTGAAATTTGAAGGGTCTTCATAGATAGGGTTTCCAAGCTTTTCAAGCTCAATAGTTAGTGCTCTCAAGCCTCGTTTTTAATGTTCTTTGTATTTTTGAAATCTCAGTAGCTTGATCTTTCTATTTTTACCCATATTTCATGCTAGGGTTCATGTTTAAAAATTTACCCATGCATGATTTGCTTGTATTTTGGAGGATTATGGAGGGGTATGAAAGTTGAAGGTGTGTTAAACATCTTTTCTTAGGTGATTTTCATGAAAAACCCCTAAAGGGACCTTTTTGTAAAAAGTTGTTAAATGTGTGGTAGAAATGAGAAAATAATGGAAAATGTGGGCTGCCATAAGAGACAAAAATGTTTGGCTAGGCTTGGGTAAGATAGAAATTCCATGTGTTTCACTATACAAGCTTAAGGACTAAATTGTAAAAATGTCAAAGCTTAGGGGCAAAACGATCATTTGGATCAGGGGTAGAAATTAAACTTGAAAAGTGTAATGTAGTGAACTAATGATATAATTTTGTTGTTTTGACCCGAAGAACAAATTTCGGAGGTCGATCGAGGTAAACGCAAGGTTTCGGAATAACTGAAACACAGCTTCGAAACGAATACTAGGTAAGTTCGGATAACTTGAAGTAAACCTATAACATGCATATTTGTATGTTTTGTGAATGTATGATAATTGCATTGTTGATGGCATGAAAATGCATGAATTGCATCTTTAATAATGAATTGTTGGATAATGTCTCGGTTGAGGTTAGAAAAGGAACTCGATGGATAAACCATGATTTACATGAGACTTGAGATCCTGCATGTGTTGCAGAAAAGGATTTAGCCTAGACTGGTAATCCGAAGATCTCAAGTATAAAAAGGATCTAGCCTGGACTGGTGTTCCTTGAATGATTGGGCCTTCCAAAGAATAAGTGTGCATTGTGGATTTAGCCCAGACGGGTAATCCGATTAGGGTCTAAATTTAGCTTGGACTGGTAATTCAGATCCAAGCTCATTAAGGGTGTTTGTCACGTAAGGGATTTAGCCTGGACTGGTAATCCCGACATCACCTTATGAGTTTATATTACGGGAGATTTAGCCTGGACTGGTAATCCCACCGTAAGATGTGAGGTTCGCGGGAGTGCATACTAAAATTATCATTCGTAGAAATTGATGGTAAATGGATGATCCATCGAGATTTCCTAGAAACTTAATGGGACAATCACAAGGAATATGTATAAATGATATGTTAAATGATGAGCTCATCTAATATGAATTACATGGTACATTGTTATGTAACTAACTTGATGATTGAGTATATGTGTTAGGGAAACCATTTCATGCTTGTTGGTTTCATTGCCTAATATGGTTGTGTGCTAAATAATTAGTAAGTTTACTTTTCAGTTATTCGAGCTTACTAAGCATGTAAATGCTTACCCCTCTTCTTTTCCTGCTTTTCAGAGCTCGAGGACTCATAAAGATTGGAAGACAATTGGAGAGTCAACACACTATCAACTAGACAAGCTTTGGTATAAAGACATTTCTATTTTGTCCAATGGCATGTATAGGATTTTCGAGTATTTTGTTATATATGTCATTTGGTTTGCCTAGTGAAGGCATGTAAAAATATGTTTATCTTTTTTTTTTTTTTGGTATATGGCCATGGGAATTGGCTCATTTTGAAGTAGGCTATGCCCTACAAATCTATGCATGTTTATATTCATATGCGATGACTTAGTTATAATTGGCAATGAGTTATAATAACGAGCCAATCTTAATATGTCAAGTAGACATATAAATCATTAAATGTAAGATAAGAATTAACTTAACATGTATGAAACCAATGACATGAGGTTCACATGCAATCAGGTTAAACAAAGTTTCATACTTATAAATGGATAATTTGGCCCAAATATGCACTATAGTAATCTATAAGTGAAATTGGCTAGTAGAGGGTGACTTAAGGCTTGGAAAAATAGCCTAACAAGGTCCACATGGGTAGACACACAGGCATGTGTCTAGGCCGTGTGTGACACACGGACTACTCCCATGGGTGTGTGCTATGACCGTGTGTCTCCTGCACCTGAAATTTTAAGTTAGCATAGAGCACGGGCTAACCACACGAGCGTGTGTCTTGGCCGTGTTTATTTAATAGAAAGGTGAGGTTGAAGTTAGTGTAACACACGGGCTAAGCCCATGGGCATGTGCCTTGGCCGTGTTGCATACTAGAAAATGGACACAGGCGTGTTCTAAGCCCCACGGGTGTGTTACGCTTCAATTAAGGGAAAATTTCCCTAAGTGCTCCAAGTCTATCGAACAATTTCGGTTTTGTTCCGTACTGCTCCTAGGAGTGTTTTTAGGCCTTGAAGGCCAGTATAAGAGATAAAGTGCACACGTTTGAAAAGTTTTAAATTACGAATGAAATCTAGTAACCCGATTATGTAAGTTTGTAAAGGTGAATTACTGGTAATGCCTCGAACCCTATCTCGACGTTGGATACGGGCGAGGGGTGTTACACACACTTTACGTGATTTGGTAATTGCTTTAGTTCAAATTTGGTAGGTTCTTTAATAGAGGGTTCCAATTTTAATTCCTTATTTACCTAAATATCCTTATAATTTTTCAGTCTCAGTGAAGAATTATTAGAATCTAAACCAATTTTTGTCTCACTTATCACAGCATTATCGCCATGTACCTCTTCTCATTGAACAAGACACAATTCTAACGTGTCCTTATAAACGATTTTTTGCAATGAATCTTGAATAATATGATCAATAGAATCAATAAAATAATAGGAATCATCTTTTTCTCTAAAGAATCACATGGCATTATAAATTTGAAAAATGATCTCCTCATCACCTACCCTAAGTACAAGTTTACCATTACCCATACTAATGATAGCTCTAGTAGTGGCTAAAAAGAGGCGACCTAAAATTAAAGTTACATCAACTTCCTCATCCATGTCAAGCACAACAAAATCAATAGGGAATATGAATTTATCTACCTTCACAAGTACATCTTCTATAATACCCCTAGGATATTTAACAAATCTATCAGCCAAATGAATACTCATCCTAGTAGGCTTTGGTTCCCCAAGACCAAGTTGCTTGAACATTTTGTAAGGCATCAAATTAATGCTAGCACCCAAATCAGCTAATGCTTTCTCAATGTTTAAACTACCAATAAAATAGGGAATAGTAAAACTTCTTGGATCTTTTAACTTAGTTGGCAATTTATTTTGGAGAATAGTTGAGCACTCTTCGTTGAGTTCCATAGTAGATAGTTCTTCAAACATTCTTTTATTTGTTAATAACTCTTTTAAAAAATTTAGATAAGTTAATATGTAATTGTTTAAAAAGTTCAAGAAATTTACCAAATTGTTCATCCAGGCGGTATTTCTTCAACTTTGTCAGATATGGGATCAGTGGTTTATATCCTTTAAGCACTAGTGTTTGAATTTCTTTGGGTTTTACCCCCTCATCATTTGTCTTATCAATTTCCTATTACAGCTTCTTTTTGGGATCAACCAACATTTTCCCATTCCTCAATTTAGTTGCCTTCACATGCTCTTTTGGGTTGGGTTCGGTGTTACTAGATAAACTACCTTATTGTCTTTTTGAAACCAATTTAGTAAGCTACCTAATCTGATTTTCGAGCCCATGATTTGATGCTTGCTAATTTTTCAAAGTTGTCTCGGTGTTTTGAAAATGAGTTTTTGACACCGAAATAAATTTTGCCAACATCTCTTCAAAGTTCGGCTTATTCTCTTACTGATAAGGTTGTTGAAAGCACGGAAGGGGTTGTGATCTTTGGTTTCCTTGAGCACACCATGAGAAATTTGGATGGTTCCTCCGGCCTGAATTATAGTTATTACTATAAGTGTTATTTTGAGGTCTAGAATTATTACCCATATAATTGATTTGCTCATTCTCTGTGTTAGGACCGAAGGGTAAACATTCTAGATTATTCATTCCACCTCCATTTGTATCACATTGCATCACTGAATTCACTTATGTAGAAAAATATAATCCATACTTTTTTTTTTATTTAATGTTTCTACTTGGTTTGATAACATGGTGATTGCATCTAAATTAAAAACACTGGCTGCTTTAATCGACCTTGTCCTCATGAACTGCCACTAATAATTATTCAGTGTCATTTTCTCTATGAACTCATAAGCTTCTTCAGGTGTTTTATTGTTCAGTGCTCCACCAACTGTTGCATCAATTAATTTCCTAGTTGAGGGATTCAAACTGTTGTAGAAGGTTTGAACTTGCAACCATAAAGGTAGCTCATAATGACAGTATCTTCTCAATAAGTCTTTGTATCTATCCCATGCATTATATAATGTCTTCAAGTCGATCTAAACAAAAGAAGAGATGTCATTCCTCAACTTAGGTGTCTTAGTCGGTGGGAAGTACTTCAAAAGAAACTCTCATGTAGTGATGAAACCTAGTGGTAAAGAGTTTAACCACTATTTTGTTTTGTTCCTCAACAAGAAAGGGAACAATCGTAAATGAATGGCATCATCAGTGACACCATCTAAATTATGTTCGACTTCAGTTCAAAGGTATTCGCAGCAATGGTAGGTCTCACAATACTCTATTCATCCCCAATTAGAGTAGCCTTAGCACAATCGTACATAGTACGAGGAACAGGAGCTGCAGGAGGTAGCTGAATATTCTAATTCTCACCCATCTCCTCAATAATAATGTTGTCCTCTTGTTCGTCTACTATATTCTGTCGACTCTTTCTTACTTATCTAATCTCTCTACGATTTCTATGAGCAATACTTTCAATCTCACTATTGAAAAGTAAAGGTCCAAACGAGTTTCCTCTAGTCATAAACTAAAAGAACTTAGAAAAAGCAACTAAAAAGCTAAATTAGAATGTAAAAATTAAATTAAAACAAAAATATAAAATAAACAATGGCTAAATTAATAAAAATTAAGTGTTCCAAATATTTTAGTCCTCGACAATGGCCCCAAAAACTTGATGTGTGTTCACGAAACTAACTAAAAATACAACAAAGGCAAGTGCACCTATCAATAAATAGTATAGCTATGGTGAGTAGAGATATCGTATCCACTAGGACTAAAAGTATTAGTAATTATCATTTTCCTATTATTTAGCCGACAATTCGGAGTGATTGGTTTTAAACTAAAATTACTAAATTAATTTAACTAAGAACTCAAAAGAAAATAAACCAGGAAAATAATAGAATAATAACCAATGAGAAAAACAATACCCAGGAAAGAATTCACCTAGACTTCATCTATTATTATGATTTTGAATTAAACGATTTATTCACTTGGTATCTTGATCCGTAGAAATCTCTAAATTATGCTAATATCTCTTTCAAGAGTAAGAGCAACTAACTCTAGGTTGATTAATTGAAATTTCTTTCTAATTAAAACCTCTAATTTGGCACAACTCGATCTATGGATTCCCTTATTAGATTTGACTCTAATCCAGTAGATTTATGTCGTCATATTTCTAGGATTACATGCAACTCCACTCAATTATGCTAGATCTACTCTTAAATAGGGACTTTTCCTCCTCTGATTTAAGCACATTAAACATGAATTAATATCCCAGAAATATTAAAACAAGAAATAAGCACACATAACTGAGAACAAAAATCAAGTATTTATCACGTAAAATAGAAATCAAATAATAAAATTCATCATAGGGTTCATTTTCCCTAGATATCTAGGGAATTAGTTCATAATTGTGAATAAAAACATCTCAAAGTCAGAATAACCATAAGAAATAAAGAAACTAATAAAAACTTCAAAAAAATTTAAAAAGAGGTCTTTGATCTTAATGGAAATCTGCCTCAGAGTTGGCTCTAATGGTGTTCTTTGAGTTGTTTTCTTCAATGTTCTCTGATGACCCCGGTATCTCTTCTTCTATTTGGTATTTATAGACTTTAGAATGCTCAGAAAACCTAAAATTTGCGTTTTCCCGTGTGTTTGGAAAGCAAGTTACATAATCACACGGTCTGGCACATGGCCATATGTCCAGCCTATGCGGCTCACACTACCGTGTGCCCAGCCCGTGTGGCCTCTGAAATATACTTTTTTTGTCTAATTTTTGCTCGTTTTTCGCTCATTTTTCTCCCAAATGCTCACCTAAGTATAGGAACATGAATTCAAAGGATTAGGAGCATAAAATTCACCAATTTGCATAAAGAATCGTCCAAAAACGCATTAAGAACGAGATTAAAATATGTTACTTTAATCACTTATCACCTCTATTGATTCTTTATTTCATAATCACCATCGCAAACATATGTGTATTTTAAATCAGAATCTATATATTCATATTTGTCATGATTAGTCTCCAATTATAATAAACATGATATAATAAATAAATCATAGTAAAATATACCTGAAGATCTTTAACATCATTGTCGTCGCCTTGACTATTATCATGAGCACTATTACAAGTACTAAAATAACTTTACTTTCATAAGAACATACTACATATAACTTATAGAATCTTATGATGCTCTAATAAATTATTTGTACCTTATAATTCAATCTAGAAGGTATAATACAATCATTCATCAATAACAAAAAAAAAATCCCTTTAAAGGGTGACCAATTTCACAAAAACTTATATTTTGCATTGACAATTAATATATATTTAAACAATCATTTAAAAATAGTATATTATAAAGTTTTATGAGTAAAAGTTATGAACCCATCAATATTCAATAATATAACTTAATAATTTGATTAAACTTAAAAAAAAAAATTATTCCTCAAAAAAAATTGATGCTCCTTACCAATTTAAGTTATGCTCTATAAATCCAAAATCCATGTTGGGATCAAAAAAGTTTTTCACCATCCAAAGCAACGGATTGCAGCTTCCATCTTAGTGGTGAGCCTCTTAGTGTATACTCAAACCTTTCATTCGGAGTAATACTCTTTTACCAACTTTAATAAAAAGTAAAATAAATAAATTAAAATAATCTCAAATTAATTTAACTTAATTGAAAACTAATCTAGATATCAAACACTAAATAGATAAAAACTTCCTACAAAGAGTTGCACATAGCAACAAGCAAAAGGAAACAAGTAATGGAGAATCAAGAAGTATGTGCTCAATTTGAATAGCAACTAGCAGCAATAAATAGCCCTTTGAAGAAGCAAAGGAGCCAACGAAACAAAAAAAATAAGAGTAATTTTAATGGTCGAAGGCTGAATTTTGGTATTACGGATGAGGCTTAATGGTTCACAAAGTTGTTGCTAATTTAATCCATAATTAAGATAATTAAAAGAGAATCATGCTGATAACATGTTATAAAATAAAAGACAAAGAATAAAAAAAAAAGTATGTGAAAGCAAAGAGAGAGCGTATTTTTATTGATCAATCGAGATATTTACAGAATTTCTCCAAAGTTTCTATTTATAGTCATAAGAAGCATAAATGAAGTAAAGATCTACTTTTAATGACTATTATAATTTAAAGTACATCAAAACTTATTTTTATTTTGATGGATATCTACTTAATAAAATATTTATAACAAAAATTATTTTTTTATTATATTTATATCTCTAAATTGACGTCAAATTTGTAAATCAATTGAATCAAATTTTCAATAATGAAATAGATTATTTTTAAAACCAAAATCAATAAATTTACGTTCGTATAAAAATATTATAAACTAATTCGTGCCAGTTTTTATGTGATGTGCGAAAATTTTAATCTTAAGCCAATGCAAATAAATGATTGGTTATTGATTTCGTTTGTAAAATTTTATTGAAGGAAAGAAAAAAGAACAAAATACCACATAGTTTGAAGAGCTATATTTATTAAATTATATCAAATTAAAATTAAATTGATAAAAATATATAAATATTTAAATTTAAATGCACTATTATATAAATTAAAAGAATCTGTCATCGAAATTAAAAAAATTAAAAGAATCTAAATTAAAAGAAAAATCTAGTTTGGGTAAAATTGAAGACAATGGCCTAAAATTTTCCGTACTCATTCGGGCAATAAACTCAACCACAAATATATAGCAAATTATAAAATCTAAAACTTCTGTTTTTTCAACCAAAATAATCTTATTCTAAATTGTTTTGGGCATCGGCCTTGTGAATATAGTCAAAATATAATTTATGCCATGTTCTCGCTTAGTCTAGTTGTCAACTACTTGTATGAGTGTTGGTTCATAATCGTTAGGAGCTACAAAACCATGGAGGTTCATGATGGTTGCAGCTACATTGGCAAGTCCACCATCCGGAACATCATTGCGAAATCTAACACCAGGTGCTAATCCTGGACCTCCAATCGCAATAGGCACCTAATTCAAAATTCCCAAATATATATCAGGAAATTGAAATAATCTTTCCAATCACTCAACAACAAGATAAAAAACCGAGACTAAATGAAGAAAAACGAATTTTGACAATCCAACATAGCCGCCCCAAAATATGTCAAATAAAACTAGACTCACACCTAGGGTCGAATTTTCTTTCAAGGAGAGACTTTGGAAACTTACAGGATGACAAGTATGGGAGGTGAGTATTTGGAGCTGTCCGTTCTTGTCATATAGAGGTTGCCCGCACTTATCCCTCTTCACCATGTCTTCAGCATTGCCATGATCTGCGGTCACAACATATATTCCACCAACTTGTTCTATAGCATCAAGGATCATCTTGACAGCTTCATCAGCAGCCTTGCAAGCCACAATTGTAGCCTGGATATCTCCTGTATGACCTACCATATCACCATTTGCTATGTTCACTCGTACCTAAACAAATAATAAAAAGAGATGTTCAGTCTTTCTTCAATATTTTTGAATGCCCGTTCACTACTAGTCCATTAGTCATCTCACCTGGTCAAATTTGTGGCTCAAAATTGCATCTCTAGCCCTCTCACCAATCTCCAATGCCTTCATCTTAGGTTGAAGATTGAAAGAAATTCCAATATCACTTGGAATTTCCACGTATTTTTCCAATTCAGGGTTGAAATAGCCAGAACGATTTCCATTCCAAAAGAAAGTGACATGTCCAAATTTGACAGTCTCACTGTTGATACAGGAAGGGGAATTAACAAACAACAAAGTGACTTGACAGACATAAAATAGTTAAAAATCTACATTTCACTAAATCATAATTCCAAGATAAATTTAGTCCTATAACTCTTTTCACACAATATAGATGAATATGGTGCGAAACAAGTCTTATGAACCTTCCCTTCTCCTGATCACAACTTGGAGCATGGATTAACTAAAACAAAGGGAATATGTAACTTGAATGATGCTTGATAACAAACACTAGAACATGTATAGGCAAAAGTACGGATTATAGTGACTCTTGCTAATACTAAACATACCTGCAGGCAAAAGTACGGATACCATTATACACCAAATATTCACCAGATGTTCTATCAATCTCAGGTGGAGAAACAAGGTAGTGGCTAGGAAGCTTCAACTCTCCATCGTACTGAAGCATTCCAGCATAACGAATTTTAGGGAACCGCACACGATCAAATTTGTCAAAATCTTGATATTCAAGTGCCTTGGCAAGCATAACCATTCGATCAGCACGGAAGTTGAAAGTAACAACAGCATCACCATCCACTATCGGACCCACAGCCTTATTGTGCTCATCAACAATGACAAAGGGAGGTAAGTACTGGTCGTTTGCATTTTCCCTCAATTTCTTTACAGCTTCGACGGCATTTGTAAACTTGTGTGGGGCTTCACCCAGAACCTGAGCATCCCATCCTCTTTTTACAACATCCCAGTCATTCTGCAAATCCACTTACAAAATTTAGCTTATTAATCCATTCAATAGAGGAGAAACATCCCGATCGAACTGTTTTGACAAGGTAGGGTCTCTTCGTTAAATTGATTCATTGAGTTTTAGCAAAATTTAACCAAAAACCAAAGTCTTCAGTCTTATACACTTTTCAAAGCAGCAGAAAATAACAGACTGCAAATTGTTCGTGCAAAATAATACAATCACCTAATGGGTCTACATGGTTTTGGAACTTCTAAAAATTATTTCTCACCTCATAACGGTCCATTGTAACATACATGCGACCTCCACCAGATGCAATCCGAGCATCAACACCTTTCTCACGTAAATTTGCAAGGTCATTCTCAATTGTCTCCACAAAGCCTACACTTGAACCATCCGAAACATCACGACCATCAGTGAGAAAGTGAACACGAATTCTTTTAGCACCATGCTCACTAGCTCCCTTAAGCAACAACTGATTTAAAAGATGAATTATCATTAGAGAACTCAAAACTCAAAAAGGTAGGAGCCTGTCCTCAGTCACCAAAATTACCTGCAATTGATCAAGCCGGGAGTGCACACCACCATCACTAAGTAATCCAATGAGGTGCAGAGTTCCCTTTTCAAAAGATTCACTTATATACTTAAATCCTTCTCCCTCGTAAATTTTCCCAGAAGCAAGAGCAAGATCAACAAGCTTAGCCCTACAGTCACAAATGAATTAATATTTTAGAACTTTACAACAAAGTTAGCTTTGCAAAAGTCCATGCCAAGAGGAAAGAAGGGAAAGAGGTGGTTTGTTCGAAAAGCGGAAGATAATGCAGACTACCATGAAATAGGAAAGGTTTAAAAAAGACAACATGGCATCAAATTTAATTTTCAACATATCAACTATCAGGCATACATGCACACAAAAAGGCAACTAAAATCAGGAAAGGAAGCTTACCCTTGAGCAAAAATGTGTCCTGCACCAAGAGCATTGTGACCAACTTCACTATTTCCCATGTCTTCCTCTGTTGGAAGTCCTACAGCAGTTCCATGAGCTCTGATTAATCTCCATTTTTCAGGGGCACCCTATCAACAACATGAATTCCACTAAGTTTGGTCTTGTTGCATTATATTATATGGGATTCCTTTATGAACCAAAAACAATGTAATAACGTTCAAATCATATATAATCCCTATAGTTTAAACTTTAAATTAACATATATTCATCTTTCCCACATATTGATAAAATCAAGCACAGATAATTAGAAAGTGTAAATTCTAAAGTCAAATGAATAAAAACCATGTAGAAGTAGCCGCAATATATAAATTTGTTTATGGATCATATTATCGAGCATTTCTATCTGAAATTTGAGAGGATTTAGATAGGAATATTAAGCTCAAAAAATGAGTTAGAGTTAAAAAATTAAGTCTGTTTAAAATATAAACCGAACTCAAGCCTTGAATGTTCAAACATAAGCTCGGCTCAACCCATTTTTCAACGTTTGTAATATTTTATGTTATGTTATTTTTATATATTATGTAATTTGTAAGCGTAAAAATTAAATTCATAATAATATATATTACTACTATAGTATAAACATTAAAAATGTTAAAGATAACTATATGTAAAATTTTAATATATAAAAAATATATATATATCATTAAATATTAAATTAAAATAATATAAATTTATTTTTTAAATTTAAAAATGATATAATATGAGTAAATTTGGATTAGCCATTTAAAAATATGAATGAGTTTGGACAAAATTTTAACTTCATATTTGAAGTTAACCAAAACTTGTAAAGATATAAAATATGTTAATATTATGCTTCGTTAGGATATGATTAGACCTGACCGATCGATACAAAATTTTAAGCAAATTTTCAAGGCTCAAGCTCAGCCTAACTCGAAAAATAGGTATAAAATTTTACCCAAGCCCGTCCCAAATAGAAAATGTTAAACCTAAGCTCAACCTAGCTCAACCTGCCCGTATTAATTTTTTTATATAAAAACAAACCTAAAAATGATAATACGTCAAATACTTCTAAAATAATAGCAAAATTAATAATAAAATAAGAGTTATATAATATCTAAATAATAATAAAATGATAGCAATATAATAACAAAATAACACCAAAAAATAATAGTGGAAATTTTTTTAAACAAATTCAACTTAATTCGGACCGGACAACAAATCTTACGTCAAACCTAACCTATTTAAAAAATAAATTTTACTTTTTATCCTAACCTAATTCTCAAATCTATATTTTTAACTTTGGAGTGAATCTTCAGGCGGCCACACCATAATCACGTCTAGACATACCATCTCCAGCCAGAAAGAATATATATATATATATATAGTTATATTGCGTGTACAATCAGTCAACAAACGCACTTATCAAAGTATAAACTAGGAAGTTCAGACATCCTTAAAATTATAAATTCATCAAAGTTGAGTTCTAAACAAAAAATAAAAGTTATACATGTGACAACCTAAGGTTCAATAAGCCATATATACAACATAGAAAGAGGCAGGAAGCTCAATCACAAAACTAAAGAAACATACTTCAAAAACAAGATGAAACCTTTATTTCATGGAAGAAATGGGATCGATACCAACTAATAGCGTCAGCAACGATTACCCGAATCCAATAAATTTTGAGATAATCCCAGATCAAAGCACAATCTTTTACACTGAATTCTTAAAAGGTAAATATAGATATCCAAAAGTGAACCTGTTTGAGAGAATCCATGGTGGGAGTTTGAGCAACATGGATGCAGTTGTAGTCATCGGGCTTGTTTTCGCCCCACCCATCCAGAACGACAACGGCGATGGTCTTACCCTTTGGAAGCTTTGGGTGGTCCTCCAACTTCCACGATAACTGTCCTGAACTGGCCATTGATAATGATAGTTTTACTTTGTTTTCTAGTTTCTGGATGCAACTGAGGAAGCGTTGGATTATATAAGAGAAGGGGAAATGGAAATAACAGGCGAGAAGGGGAAGAGCGTGAAGCGTTTAGATTTTATACTAACATTGATACAAATGAGGCGATGGCGTAGAGTAGAGAGAAAGCATGGGGAAGACGTAGGGTGTGGTGCAGCGGCACCTGATTATTTTTTACTTCCCCTAATATGTCGCATGCGGTAGCATCTAGAGAGTTGAACGTACTGTCTAGAATGTACCTCTTTTTTCATGTCGGACTCGCGACGTGTTCTTCCTTTTACAAAATCTGTCATGCCGCGATTACACACGTATGCTTTTTCGTGGCGTTTCTTTGTTTCTTTGGCTTCATTTTTTTATAGATTGCAAAAATAATATGGTAAATCATCACTTTATTTTTAAAAATTACAAAATATCACTACATTATATTTAAAGCCATTTAATTATTAATAATTTTTTAATTTTAAAAATAGTAACATTCAAAAAGTAATTTTTTAAAAGTATTATTTAATATTTAAATCTTAAATCAAAATTTTTAAAAATATTTTTAAATCACATTTTTTAAAAACAATACTAAATTACTTGTCTTAATTTGCGAATGTGGTAGCGCTCTAGATTTAATTAGAACAGTAATTGCAGTTATTTTTGGTAATTGGACCTTTTCTCCTCACTTCTCCATATTGTATGAAAAAGAAAAGGGTTTCACAAATCTTACACCGTACCATTGTACTGTTTTGGGCTCCGAACATGGGCTTATATTCTCGAGCTTCGACTTGTTTCAACCACATTTGGATTTGAACTGTTGGGCTTTGTTGACCTGTTTGACTTTTGACTTGAGCCATTGAACCAAAACTTGGACTTTGAAATTGGACAATTGCAATTGGGCTTATATTTTAGAGGCTTTTTTACTCATATAATATAAAATAAATAAATAAAAATCCAAAATGGTATCCCACCATCATTAATTACCGAACTGGTATGTTTAAGGTGGTAGAAAGGCGGCATCACCCCTCTTTTCCAATGTCAATAAGCTATTAAAAAAATAAATTTTTAATGGTGGAGGCTGGGTGATAAGCAACACTGATCTTAAATACGAGTTTAAATACAAACCCGAATACAAAAAACCAAAAAGGGATAGTGTCTGCCTGACAGGTGGCATCGTTGGTGAAGCTTTCCTGACAAACGGCACCAGTGTCGGCTCCTAATGTTGTTGGATGATGGGATGCTGTTGGGTGATAGGACTTAACCTTTAAAGGTCTCGTGAATTTGGTGTTTGGGGACCTTATAACCATGGTCCCCTGTTCTGAAAAAAAGAAAGCAAAATAGAGAAGAGAAGAGAAAAAGAAGGTAAAAAGAATGAAAAAGAGATTAGCATAACAAAGAAGAGAAGAGAATGAGAAGGTAAAAAAAAAAGAAAAAAAAAAGGAGAAATTAGCAGAGAAGATAGAAGAGAAAGAAAGGAGAAGGAAAAAACAGTGGGTTAGAGAAGAGAAAGGAGAAGTTTAAAAAAAAAAAAAGAGAAAGGGTTGTGTTAGGGTATTGGGGTTTAAAAAAAGATAAAAGAGAGTTTTGTTTAAAGTTTAAACAAAATAGATGGATTAGAGAATAAATTATTATTTTAGGGTTTAAAAATATTTTTAATTTATTGAGTTCTGGTTAATTTTTTATTTATTTTTGTAAGGTGTTATTTTTATAAAAAAAGAAGGTTATTTGAAAGAAAGCATGCAGGTATGTTTCTGTTTTATTTTTTGATCGATATGGTTTTTTTCTTTTTTATTTATTATTAGATGCAAATAACAACATATAGTCTCATTAGTTTTTTTTTTTTTGATAGTTTATGTTATTTTAACATAATTTTTTTTATGTAGGTAAAAAATGGAACCATTGAGTTGGAATTTATGAGATATTTTTTATTATTTACTGAACCAGTATAAATAGTTTATTATATATTGAAATAGTATGGCAAAAATATGATGTGGACGGAACTATTTAATATTTTTGTAATGATATTATTGTACTATATTTATTGTATTATAATTATGTGTTTTGATAATTATTTAAAATGGACCACTTTAGAAATTAATTACCGAAATATGTTATTCGCAACACATTGTTAGGGTGTTCTTTTTTTGTATTTTAATAATGCTTCTCCTATTATTGGGATAAATAGGCTCAAATACAAATTAATTACTGAAATGTGTTTTTTGTAATAAACTAATTGAACTCAATTTTTTTTTTTGAAATTACAGATATCTAAATGGCTTAATTGATTAACGATGATAATCACATATCAAAAACAATTAATTTGATGGTAATAAAATAGTTGTTTGTTACTCACGAGTCCTTTTATAAAGAGTTCCACGTCATTTACGGAATTAAATTGGGTTTTATTAACTATTTTGGTAATTTAATATTGTTAGGACACGTACCACGTATTGAGGGGCCGTGTGAATGGTGTAGGTTATCACCCAGATCTATGTCTTATGCCATACTTGGAGGTTGCCGGTTCAGATCAGCGATATTGATCTGTATGTTTAATCTGTGGTACGACTTAATATCTACTTTGGTTGAGCGGCGACACCCGAAGACCCACACATTTCATTTATCATGTGGGGAGTGCACCATCACTCTAGAGGATGTTGCATTGCAACTCGGGCTCCCGATCGATGGGAGTCCGGTCACGGGCGTAAATATGATCTTTGAGCCGACAGCCTATTGCTATGACTTATTGGGACGCTTGCCAGGTGATGCTGAAGAGAAATTTACGAGTTTGAGATTTTCATGGCTGAAGGCTAATTTCGAGCATTTATCGAGTATCGCCACTGAGTGGGAGGTGATGTGTGTCATTCGAGCATACATTATGCATATTATAGGGAGTGTACTCATGCCGGATGCAAACAACAACAAGGTGCACTTGATGTACTTGCCCCTGTTATCTGATTTGCATACCATCCGTTCGCATAGTTGGGATTCAGCAATACTAGCTATGTTGTATCGCGAGCTTTATCGGATGACAAAGCGTCATGCCGTAGATATAGGCGAGTGTCTCATATTACTGTAGTCATAGGCCTTTTACCGGATGTCATTCTTGGCATCAGTTAGTCACCAAGCATATGTATTCTCACTTGTGAATAGGTGATAAAATTTATGCATTATAGCAATTATTTGATTTTTTTGTGTATTTTTTTCTAACAAGTTTTCTTTTATCGTAGATGGAGTTCTGATATACCGTCAGATGATCAAGACACACACTTGGGAGGGGATACGTTATTCTAATATTCGTGACATCTAATTACTTTATTTATCTTATTAATTGTGCAATTCATCTGGATGCCCTATTCTTTCTCAGATGTTGTGGCTGTTATTCCCCTGTTTGCTTATATCCACTCACACCTGTGGTGCATTAACACAATCTTACTCAATTTCTAGACAATGGAGTGGTATAAAGGGGATTGGGTACTACGACAGTTTGGGTGCATACAGTATATTCCGACATTGCCAGTGGAATTGGGAGAGGTCCACAGAATTAACAAGAGACGGAAACAAGGAAAGAACTAGACAGTAAAGCATCAATAATATGTTGCAATACGGAACAACCGGATGGGACGGAAACCTCATATGGATTTTTATTTTAATTTGTAGCCTCTCATTAGGGTACCTACGATGATACTTCAAGAAGGGGAAACCGTATTTATTTGGTGGGAAATCGATGTTAGTCCCTATAACATCCCGGCTTTGGCTAAATCAGAACAGTGGTTTCGGAACTACAAATTCCAATGTCAAAAAATTATTATAAGATTATTTTATATGTTTAAAGCATGATATCATGTATGTGTGAAAGTTTCATAAAGAAATTTTAATATTGGAATGCTTAATTCGATAAAAAGGACTAAATCGCATAAAGTGCAAAAGTGTTGTTCTATTAGCTAAAGTATTAAATAGCTATAGAACCTTAAATTTAATGTCCTTAAGTGGTAAATAGACCATTAGTATGATATTGGATGATAGTGGCATGACATTTGGTGTAATTATTAAATGTTTTAAAGGTTAAATAAGTAAATTGATTATTAATAGTTAATTAAATTAAAACAAAGCCAATTTCTATCATCTTTTAACATCTTCAACTGATTCTTCTTGTAAAAATAGGGTTAGAGATTCAGAAACTACAATCTTGGCATTTAGGTATGTATTTTGTCCAGTTTTTAATGATTTTTCTGTTTTTGAGATCGTTGCTATGTATTCTAGCTAGCATGTAGCTTAAATTTCAAAACTGTTAAAGCTTTAACATGTTGCCATTGTTGAATGCTTGAGTAATTTTATGAACTATGATGTATTTGGAAGGCTTAATGTTAGATTAATAGTTTTTGTAAAGTGATTTTTGACAAAAATGTCAAAAAGGGGTTAATTTGTGAAAATGTAAAACATGGTGGTTTAAAGTACGAATAAATTGAAAATATGGGTTGATATGGGAATGGGTAATATTCGGCTAGCATGAATTTGTACTAAATTACATGAATTTGCAATTTTATGTGAGAAGGAATGAATTGTGAAAAATGTGAAAGTTTAGGGGCAAATGTGTAAAATAGCCCTAATGTGTGTTGTGGACTAAATTGAATAAATAGTTTATTAAATAAGCTAATTTTAATAATATTTAGATCAAGATAAGCAAGGATATCGAGTAGTCGACCCGATCCGTCAATTCCGAATATGAGGTAAGTTTGTATGTGATGATTACATTATTAATGTATTTTAAAATGCTTTAATATTGCATAAATTATTAAAACGAGATTATGGATAATGTATGAAGTGTGAAAACGACCTATGAGTGCATTCGATAATAGAATCGAAAAGTGTGAAAGCCCGGTTGAACTGTAAGAATAGTTTTGGATACTATTGACATGTTAGTAAGTGATATGTTGAGTTGGATTTGGGTCATGATATTAGCACTTCGGGTGCGTATTTTACCGATTTGGCTTCGGGCCATGATAATAGTTCTTCGGATAAGTTACCTTGATTTGGCTACAGGCCATGGTATAGGTACTTATCGTACAAGACTCCTGAGTATCCGATTTCTATTCCAAATGATTTAACGGGTGAACGAGCGATGTGGTTGAGGAAAAGGTTAGTACGAGGCGATACAGGTATGTACAGAACCTATTCGAGTATTAAATAGTGAAAGTTTGATAAGATGGTATTTTATCATGTTTTGAGACATGAGAAAGGTTTGTAGTTAATGTGTATATGATTTTGTCATGTGTAATTGGTTGATTTGCATTAATTAGATGAATTAAGTTATTCACATACGAGCTTACTAAGCTATGAAGCATACTTCATGTAATTTTTCTATGTTTTATAGTGAAACAAGGCTAGCTCAGATTCGGGAGTCGTCGGGAACATCATCGCACTATCAAACATCTAAGTTGGTATTTTTGAGTTAAGTTTTGAGTATATGGCATGTATAGGGACTTTGATCATTATGGTATATGTGAAGCTTATGAAGTTAGCCATTTAAAATGGCTTGTAAATGTATATGTTTTGGTTTGTATATGTAGCCACGAGTGATGGCTTATTTTGGTATGTTTTGGTATGAATGTGGTTATGGTTTTATAGTTTCTCAAATGGTTAATTGATTTGTGGAGTATAAATGCTTAAGAAATACCTTGATGAAATATGATTTTAAATGTTTTGTTGGCTATTTATAGGGTAAGCTATGTATGTGTAATTTATGGTAAATGAGCCATATTGTTTGATATTGTTTTGGTATGTATTTGGCTAAGTAAATGGTAGTGATTTGAGTTTTGGAATAGATGAAATTATAATGGTATGAATTGTGCATTTGATTGATGATTTTGGCTACCTAATTGTATAATGAAATGGTACCATTTTGCCTTGTGTAGGTACATTGAAGTTAGGGTGGCAAATTGGCCTTGAGAATGGCCTATTTTTGTCCACACGGGCAGAGATACGAGCGTGTGTCTCAGTTGTGTGTGACACACGGTCATGTTACACGGTTGTGTGTCCTCTTGTGTTGAAATTGAATTAAAGTCAGTATGCTCCACACGGTCTTACACACGGGCGTGTGACTGGCTGTGTGGTACAAGTCAGTATACCCCCTAATTGGCACACGGCTTAGCACACGGGCGTGTGACTTGGCCGTGTTGCATAAGTCAGTATACACTCCAATTTTCACACGACCTGGCACACGGGCATGTCCTTGGCCGTGTGATACAAGTCAATATGTATGCCTTGTTTCCACACGACCTGAGACACGAGCGTGTTTGGAGCCATGTGAGGCACACGGCTTGTTCACACGGGTGTGTGACCCCTATGTGGTTGAAATATTTCTAAGTTTCTAGAATTTTCATATGTTATCGATTTAGTCCCGAAGCACTTCTAAAGCATGTTTAAGGCCTTGTAAGCCCTTATAAGGGACAATGTGATTGTGTTGAATGATTTATCAGAATGAATGCTTTATGTTTGATAAATTTATGCTATATGTTGTGAATTGATCGGTAATACCTCATAACCCTAGTCCGGCGACGGATACGGGTTAAGGGTGTTACATTTTATTGGTATTAGAGCTATGGTTTAGTCAATTTTAGGACTAACGTAGCGTATGTGAGTCTAGCTATACATGTCATATATATAAACTGAGATAGTTTAATGACTCCTGACGTTTTAAACTGTGTTTTTATATAGTAATGGATCCCAATCGAGCTATAACCGATGAGGCTGAGATTAATGCGCCTGTTGCCGCTCAAGGGAAACGCCATCTGATTCTAGACCCGTGACAGCAATTAGGGAGGAGAGGCTAAAGAAGCCTTCTTCCAAATGATGAACGAATGGTTCACTCAATGCATTCATACGAATCCTGCTGCTCAGCAACCTCCACTCCACCTATTCATCAACAAATCCCTATTATTCCTCAAGTTATAGATCCGATACGGTTGAATAAGACTCCAGTTGACAAGATCCGCAAACATGAGGCTGAAAAGTTCAGAGCTAATACTGATGATGATGCTGAGAGAGCTGAATTCTGGCTCGAAAATACAATTCAAGTATTCGATGAATTGTCTTGTATTCCTGATAAATGTATTAAATGTGCTGTATCTTTGCTGAGAGACACCGTGTATCAATGGTGGAACATGTTGATATCTACGGTTCGAAAAGAACGGGTTACTTGGGAGTTCTTTCAATCTGAATTCTGAAAGAAATACATCAGTCAAAGATTTCTCGATCAAAAGCACAAAGAGTTTCTAGAATTAAAACAAGGTCGAATGATTGTAACCAAGTATGAAAGAGAATTTGTACAGTTGAGTAAGTATGGCAAGGAGTATGTTTCTACCGAAGAGATTATGTGCTAGCGATTCGTTGAAGGGTTGAACGAAGATATAATACTACTAGTCGAAATTCTAAAGTTGAAAGAATTTGTCATTTTGGTTGAAAGGGCTTGTAAAGCTGAGGATCTTAGCAAAGAAAAGAGAAAAGCAAATTTAGAAGCTAGAGACTCGAGAAAAAGATCGATGAGTAATCCATATCAATCTTCATCAAATAAATCCAAATATTTGTACACTCACCTAAATGCTTTAAACAAATATTCAAACAGAGATCATGTAACAGCCCGATTTTGGGGCTAGTCGGAACAGTGGTTTCGAGACCACGAATCTAACACAGTAAAATTTGTTCTTATTATATTTTTATGGTCTACAGTTTCACAGAATGATTTTTTGAAAATTTCATTCGAAAATTTTGACGTTTAGGCACTTAATTTAGTCAAAATGACTAAATCATAAAAAAGTGAAAAAGTTGAGCTCTAAATGTTAAAGGTGTCCGATTGCTATGAGATTTTAAATTATAAGTCCTTATATGGTAATTAGACCATTTTTTAAGTTAGTGGACAAAAATGGACATGAAGAGATAAAATTTCAAAGAAAGGCAAAAAGGGAATTTTGGTTATTTGGTAAATAAAAGAATAAAAAGAGAAAATCAAGTCAAAATTGTGTCCATCTTCTGCTACCTTGGCCAAAAATCTCAAGCTCACCATAGCTAGGATTTTGTCAAATTTCAAGCTTGATAGTAAGTGCATTCTAGCCTTGTTTTTAATGTTCTTTACATTTTTGAAGTCCTCGTAACTCGATTTACTTATTTCTAACATTATTTTGAAGTAGGGTTCATGTTTAAAAATTTACCCATGTGTGGCATGCATGTGTTTTGATGTTTAATGGTAGAAAATGAAAGTTTGATGTGTAATAAACAACTTTTACTAGGTGATTTTTCATGAAAATACCTAAAAATGACCTATTTGTAAAAGGTTGTAAAATAGGTAGTAGAAATCTGATTTGATGAAAAATGTGGGCTGATATGAGCATGTATATGGTTTGGCTAGGCTTAGATAACAAAGAAAATGGATACATTTCATTTTACGAGCCTAGAGACAAAAATGTAAATATGTTAAAGTTTAGGGAAAAAAGTGTAATTTTGCCATAGTATGATTTATGGATTCAATTGAATAATGTGGATAATAAATAAGCTAAATTTACTATTATAGATCAAGAAGAACGAAGTTCGAACCTTAATCAATGAAAGAATAAGGTGTTTGACGATTAATTCCATTTTTCCTATTTTGTACCGAGGTAAGTTCGTATGTAAATAATGCATTGTTTATTTATGTTTTAAATACTTTATATTGTATGCATTTATGATTGAATCTTGAGATGAAATCGACAATGGATGACGAGCGAGAAATATCCCGGTTGAACCTTAGGAATAGTTAGGATACAAATGTCATGACATTAGGGTTAGCAAAGATTACGTGTAAGACCATATCTGGGAAATGGCATCGATATGAGATTTCGTGTAGGACCATATCTGGGATATTGGCATCGATATGAGATCCAATGTAAGACCATATCTAGGATATGGCATTGGTATGGTATTATGTGTGTAAGATTTCCCGAGTATCCTTTAGTATTCCAAGTAGTTCAATGGGTAGCTTAATGACCATGTCAAAGTTATGAAAGATTGTGGTATGTGATGGAAGACAATGGTATGTTGCAAGTTGGTATAGGTATGTACACAAAACTCATGCTTAATGAGCTCGATATGTGATGAAACCTCGAATTGGTTTAATCGAGTAAGTTATGATGTTAAGATTTTAAATACATCTATGCTAAGCTTGATTATGAATTCACAATGAAATTTATGTTAATTTAATTTATGTTAAATATATGTTAAAGTGTGTTTATGATGCCTGTTATTTGCATAGGAACTTACTAAGCTTTAAATCTTACCCTCTTTCTTTTTCCCTTGTCTTATAGTTTCACCAAGCCAGCTCGGGGATTAAAGACGGTCAGAGTTCCATCCACACTATCAAATTATCATTTTGGGTACTTATGATTATAATATTTTGAGCTATGGCATGTATAAGGACTTGGTTTTTTTGTTATGTGTCATAGTTGATTTGGCCAAAAGTGTTGGCTTATGTTATTTGATAATTCATTTTGTAATTGGCCATTGAAATTGGCTAATATTAGCTTAACTATATATATGCATATGATGATTTTTTTTATGGATGTGTGAATTTGCATGGATTGAGTTGATAAGTAGGTGATGTTTGAATATGGTAGATAGTTGCATGTAAATGATACATTGATATCTTGTTTGTAGCTGAATTGGTTGTATGTATATACTTGAATTGGTGTTGCTTGTTGTTGTGTAGGTTGGTGCAAGTAAGGGTGGCAAAATGGCTTGGCAAATAGCCTTATTTTGATCCACACGGGTAGACACACGGATGTGTGTCTAGGCCGTGTGTGAGACATGACTTGCCCTATGGGTGTGTGATCCGGCCGTGTGTCCCCTGCATTTTAAATTTTAGCTTCGAATTGGCCACACGGGCAGAAACACGGCTGTGTGTCTCAACCATGTGAAGGACACGACCCAGGGACATGGGCATGTTCCCAGGACATGTGAAGTCTGCACCTATTTTATGAAAAATTATGAAAATTAAATCGCCCACATGACCTAAGCACACCGGTGTGTGACTTGGCCATGTGACTTTAATTTGTTGATGACGTCATAAATAGAGAGTTACATGGGTTAGGGACATAGGCGTGTGTGACCACACAGCCTACCCACACGGACGTGTCCCAAGCCACATGAGTGTGTGACCTCTATTTTAATGAAAAATTTTCTAAGTGTTGGAAAGTTTTCTAAAGTTCTTGGTTTAGTCCCGAACCACTCCTAATGCATGTTTTGGGCCTCTTAGGCTCATTTTAGGGACTATATGCATGTTTATGAAAAGTTTTAAATTTGTGTGGAAATTCATGTCTCGATTTTGAATGTTTGTTTGAGTTTAAGTCTGGTAATGCTTCGTACCCTATTCCGGCATCGGATATGGGTAAGGGGTGTTACAAATCATAGAAAACAATACTCAGGTTCTAAAGTTCAATCTACCTCAGTACCGAGTGTTGGCAGTGTGAGAAACAACAAACTCGAATGTCAGCAGTGTAGGAGACAACATTTTTGAGAATGCTGGAATAAAAGTAATAAAGCTTATTACAAATGTGGTTTGCTAGATCACTTCATCCGAGATTGTCCTGAGCTGGATGAGAAAGATAAAGTTCAGAATCTGGGACTAAGTAACACGTCGAATAGAGGTAGACCACCTAGAATTGCCAGAAATGTAAGTAGTGGTAGAGGGGTCACAAATGATTCAGCTGTGAGATCCGAGGCCAGAGCACCTTCTTGAGCTTACGCTATTCACGCTCGTGAAGAAGCATCATCTCCAGATGTTATTACTGGTACTTTCACTCTCTATGATACTAATATGATTGCATTGATAGATCCAGGATCAAGCCATTCTTATATATGTATGAATTTAGTATCTAATAAGACTTTCCCTGTAGAGTCTACTGAATTTGTGTTAGAGTATCGAACCCCTTAGGCAAATGTGTTTTGGTTGACAAAGTCTGCAAGAATTGTCTGTTAATGAATCGGGATTTCTGTTTTCTGGCTAATCTGATGTTGTTTCCATTCGATGAATTTGATGTGATTTTGGGTATGGATTGGCTAATGATGTATGATGCTATAGTGAATTGTAGACGGAAGACAATTGAACTGAAATTTCAGAATAATGAGACTATTAGAATTGAATCTGATGATCTGAGTAGTTTGCCAATTGTGATCTCATCTATGTTAGCTCAGAGATTTGTGAGAAAGGGGTGTGAAGCTTATCTTGCTTATGTAATTGATACGAAAGTGACAGAAACAAAGATTGACTTAGTACTAGTTGTGTGCAAGTACCCAGATGTATTTCTTGAAGAGTTATCGGATTTACTACCTATCAGATAGGTTGAGTTGGTATTGAATTAGTACCGGGAACAACGTCAATATCGATAGCTCTGAGCAGAATGGCTCTGATAGAGTTAAAAGAATTGAAAGCTCAGTTGCCAGAGTTGAGAGATAAAGGTTTTGCTAGACCGAGTTTCTCGCCCTGGGGTGCACCGGTGTTATTTGTGTATAGATTATCGACAGCTCAACAAATTGACGATCAAGAATAAATACCCTTAGCCATGAATAGATGATTTGTTTGGTCAGTTAAAAGGGGAAACAGTGTTTTCAAAAATTGATTTGAGATTAGATTATTATCAGTTACGAGTTAAAGACTCAGATGTGCCAAAGACTACATTTAGAATAAGGTACAGACACTACAAATTTCTTGTTATGCATTTCGGACTAACAAATGCACCTGTTATTTTTATGGACTTAATGAACTAGATTTTCAGGCTGTACTTAGACCGATTTGTAGTTGTGTTTATTGATGATATTTTGATTTACTCTCGTGATGAATCTAAGTATGCCGAGCATTTGAGAATCGTGTTACAAACTTTGAGAGATAAACAGTTGTTTGTAAAGTTTAGCAAATGTGAGTTCTGGTTACGAGAGGTTGGTTTTCTGGGACATATAGTTTCAGCCGTGGGTATCCGAGTTGACCCGAGTAAAATTTCTATGATTATAGAATAGAAGCCTTCGAGAAATGTATCTGAAGTCCGTAGTTTTTTGGGACTAGCCGGCTATTATAGACGATTTGTGAAAGGCTTCTCAATGATTGTGACTCCGATGACACGATTACTTCAAAAAGATGTTAAATTTGGTGGTCAGAAAAGTGTCAGTAGAGCTTCGAGCAGTTGAAAGCATTATTGATAGAGGCACTAGTGTTAGTTCAGTCTGAGTAGGGTAAAGAATTCGTAGTTTTCTGTGATGCATCGTTAAATGGCCTAGGTTGTGTTTTGATACAGGAAGGCAAAGTTGTAGCTTATGCCTTGAGACAATTGAAGCCGCATGAAAAGAATCCGACGCATGATCTAGAGTTAGCTGCGATAGTGTTCGCATTGAAAATTTCGCGTCATTACTTGTTTGGTGAAAAATGCCATATTTATTCCAACCACAAAAGCTTGAAATATCTGATGACTCAGAAAGATTTGAATTTGCAACAGCGGAGATGGTTAGAATTGCTAAAAGACTATGAATTAGTGATTGACTATCATCCAGGGAAAGTGAACGTAGTTGCTGATGCTTTGAGTCAAAAGTCCTTATTTGCTTTACATGCTTTGAACACACAATTAGCTTTGTCTGACGATGGTTCGATAGTAGCCAAGTTGAAAGCGAGGCCATTATTTCTACAGCAGATTTGTGAGGCTTAAAAATTTGATAATGAATTGCAAGCAAAATGAGTTCAGTGTGAGTCGACTTCTGATTCAAAGTTTCGAATAGGGCCTGATGACTGTTTTATGTTTCGTGATAGAATATGTGTACTAAGAAATTCTGAGCTCATTCGGAAGATTCTAAACAAAGCACACAATAGTTGTTTATCAGTACATACAGGAAGCAGGAAAATGTATAACGATTTGAAACAACTTTATTGGTGGCACGGCATGAAACAGGATATCTCGGAATTTGTTTTGAAATGTTTGATTTTTCAACAAGTCAAAGCTGAGCATCAAGTGTCGTCAGGTTTATTACAACCTATTATGATTCCTAAGTGGAAGTGGGATAGAGTAACAATGGATTTCGTTTCGGGTTTGCCCTTATCTCAGAAAAAGAAAGATGCGATCTGGGTTGTTGTTGACAGATTGACGAAATTATCTCATTTCATTTTGGTATGTACAAATTTCTCACTTGATAAATTAGCTGAGTTGTATTTTTCCAAAATTGTGAGATTACATGGTGTTCCCCTATCTATTGTTTCGGATAGAGATCCAAGATTACTTCACGATTTTGGAAGAAATTACAAGAAGCTTTGGGTTCAAAGCTGTATTTTAGCACTGCATTTCACCCGCAAATGGATGGTCAATCCGAATAAGTTATTCAAATACTTGAGGATATGTTGTGTTGTTGCATTCTTGAGTTTGAAGGTAGTTGGAAGATATCTACCGCTGATTAAATTTGCTTACAATAATAGCTTCAAATCAAGTATAAAGATGGCACCATACGAAGCTCTATACGATCGTAAATGTCGAACACCGTTGTACTGGAGTGAGCTCAGCGAAAATAAGATTCACGGGGTTGATCTGATTAGAGAGACCGAAGAAAAAGTGAAAGTAATTCACGATAGTTTGAAAGCAACATCGGATCGATAGAAATTGTACACAGAGTTGAAACGGAAAGATATTGAGTTCCAGATCGGGGATAAAGTATTTTTGAAAGTATCGCCGTGGAAAAAGTATTGCGGTTTGGTTGGAATGGGAAATTGAATCCGTGATTCATCGGACCGTATGAGATTATTGAGCGAGTTGGGCCAGTGGCATATCGACTACCTTTACCGCTTGAGTTAGAGAAAATACATGATGTGTTTCATGTGTCGATGCTTCGACAATACCGATCCGACCCTTCACATGTCATTTCCCCGACCGAGGTTGAAATTTAGTCTGATATATCATATCATGAAGAACTGATTCAAATTTTTGCTCGTGAGATCAAAGAATTGAGAAATAAGAGAATCACATTAGTGAAAGTATTATGGCATCGAAAGGGGTTGAAGAAGCTACATGGGAACTCGAGGATGCTACGAGAAAACAATACCCGGACCTATTCATTAGTAAGATTTTCGGGGACGAAAATCCCTAAGGGAGAGAGTTGTAATAGCCCAGTTTTGGCTAAATCAGAATAGTGGTTTCAGAACCACAAATATGATGTTAGAAAATTATTTTAATATTATTTTATGTGTTTACAGCATGATAGCATGTATTTTTCAAAGTTTCGTAAAGAAATTTTACTGTTTGAATGCTTAATTCGGTAAAAAGGACTAAATCGCGTAGAGTGCAAAAGTGTTGTTCTATTAGCTAAAGTATTAAATAGCTATAGAACCTTAAAGTTAAGGTCCTTAAGTGGTAAATAGACCATTAGTATGATAGTGGATGATATTGGCATGACATTTGGTGTAATTATTAAATGTTTTAAAGGTTAAATAAGTGAATTGATTATTAATGGTTAATTAAATTAAAACAAAGCCAATTTCTATCATCTTTTAGCATCTTCAACCAATTCTTATTGTGAAAATAGGGTTAGAGGTTCGGCAACTACAATCTTGGCATTTAGGTATGTATTTTGTTCGGTTTTTAATGATTTTTACATTTTTGAAATCGTTGCTACGTATTCTAGCTAGCCCATACCTTTAATTTCGAAACTGTTAAAGATTTAACATGTTGCCATTGTTGAATGCTTGAGTAATTTGATGAATTATGATGTAGTTGGATGGTCTAATGTTAGATTAATAGTTTTTGTAAAGTGATTTTTGACAAAAATGTCAAAAAGGGGTTAATTTGTAAAAATGTAAGTGGTGGATAAAAGTACGAATAAATTGAAAATATAGGTTGATATGGGAATGGGTAATATTCGGCTAGCATGAATTTGTACTAAATTGCATGAATTTACAATTTTATGTGATAAGGACTGAATTGTGAAAAATATGAAAGTTTAGGGGCAAATGTGTAAAATAGCCCTAATGTGTGTTTCGGACTAAATTGAATAAATAGTTGATTAAATAAGCTGATTTTGATAATATTTATATCAAGATAAGCAAGGATTGAATTTAGATCGGGGGAAAAGCAAGGTTATCGAGTAGTCGACCCGATCCGTCAATTCCAAATACGAGGTAAGTTCGTATGTGATGATTTCATTATAAATGTATTTTAAAATGCTTTAATATTGCATAAATTGTTAAAACGAGAATATGGATAATGTATGAAGTGTGAAAACGACTCCATGAGTGCATTCGATGATAGAAACGAAAAGTGTGAAAGACCGGTTGAACCATAAGAATAGTTTTGGATACTATTGACATGTCAGTAAGTGATACGTTAAGTTAGCTTCAGGCCATGATATTAGCACTTCGGGTGCATATTTTACCGATTTGGCTTTGGGCCATGCATATCGGATGATTTTGCTTCGGGCCATGATAATAGTTCTTCGGATAAGTTACCTTGATTTGGCTACGGGATATGGTATAGATACTTATCGTACAAGACTCCTGAGTATCCGATTTCTATTCCAAATGGTTCAATGGGTGAACGAACGATTTGGTTGAGGAAGAGGTCAGTACGAGGCGATACAGGTATGTACAGAACCTATTCGAGTATTAAATAGTGAATGTTTGATGATTGATCATGTTTTGAGACATGAAAAAGGTTTGTAGTTAATTTGTATATGGTTTTGTCATGTGTAATTGGTTGATTTGCATTGATTTGATGAATTAATTTATTCACATACGAGATTACTAAGATGTGAAGCTTACTTCGTGTTATTTTTCTATGTTTTATAGTGAATCAAGGCTAGCTCAGATCCAGCAGTCGTCGGGAACATCATCGCACTATCAAACATCTAAGTTGGTACTTTTGAGTTAAGTTTTGAGCCATATATAGGGTGTAACACCCCTTACTCGTATTCGACACTGGAATAGGGTACGAGGCATTACCGAACTTAAAATCAAACAAACATTTGAAACCAAGACATGAATTTCCACTCAAATTTAAAACTTTTCAAAAACATTCATGTCGTCCCTCAAAAGATCCACGAGGCCCAAAACATGCATGAGGAGTGGTTCAAGACTAAACCAAGAACTTTAGAAAACTTTCCAACGCTTAGAAAATTTTTCATCAAAACAGGGGTCATATGCCCGTGTGGGTAGACCGTGTGGTCACAGCCGCCTGTGTCTCTAACCCGTGTAACTCTCTGTTTATGACATCATCAACAAATTGAAGTCACACAACCAAGTCACATGCCCATGTGCTTAGGCCGTGTGGGTGATTTAATTTCATAATTTTTCATAAAATAGGTGCAGACTTCACACACCCTGGGCACACGCCCATGTCCTTGGGCCGTGTCCTTCACATGGCTAAGACAGGCGGCCTTGTCTCTGCCCGTGTGCTCAATTCTGAGCATTCTGTTTTACAACAATTAAGGTGCAGGGGACACATAGCCGGATTACACGCCCATGGGGCTGACCGTGTGTCATACACGACGTAGACACATGCCCGTGTGTCTACCCGTGTGGACAAAAGCAAGGCTATTTACCAAGCCATTTTGCCACCCTCACTTGCACATATCAACTCAACATCACATGGCACAAATTCAAGCATGAAGAGCAACCAAATAATCACAACCAAGACAATAACATGTCATTCTCATACCATTTTTAAACATGCTTAAACATCAACCTTTCCACATCAAATTATGCAAGTTTCCACATTCACAAATGATATTAATACAATTATACTCATAACCAACATTAGCCAAATTCCAAGGCTATATACAAAATGAACCATGAACCATTCACAATTATGACCATCACATATCAGTACCATATCAACATCTATCATACACACAACATTTATAATGCCATAAATCATTCATGTCAATTTCACCTTCATTAAGCTTCATTTAACTACTTTTAGTCACCTTATTGTACACACAAATTTATCATCTCATCAATAGACCTCTTTACCAAACATTTCACATTCATGCCATAAATCACATTTCCAAACAATTCACATTCACCATGCATACCATGATCATATCACCAAAGGCATTGACATATATATGAATATACTTAGGCTTACAACCATGTTAGCCAAATAAGCCAACTTACATGGCCAAATATCAAAACAAGCCTCTGACGATTACAAGCCATTACATTGGCTAAAATCATATGACGCATATAAAAAAATGACCAAGTCCCTATACATGCCATAACTCAAAATACTTGAATTTATCAACACCCAAAATGATAGCTTGATAGTGTGATAGGATCTCTGGCGGTCTCCAACTCGAGCTAGCTTCATGGCACTATAAAACATGGGAAAGGAAGGGGGTAAGCTATATAGCTTAGTAATTCCGCATGAAAATAATAAGCAACTTTTATTAATCTTTTATCAAGTCCAACAATTTAAACACAAGATAGTACAAATTCCTATGAATCTCAAAGTTATAGTTTTAGTCAGTCACAATGTTTACTCTATTAACTTATAAGCATAATTTAACATATTTTGGCATTAGCCTAACAACCGTAATCTCTCTTTCATAACATATCACAACAATTAAAAAGTTATTTCAAACCTCAAAGTAAACATGCACATGAATTATGAGTATTCTCATTTCAAGCATATATTTTAACATCCTTCAATTGTTTAAAGCTCATACCTTCCCATACTCATTTTAATAGGCAATTATGCCAATCTTTCCTTTTTCTATTATAAGATAAATCACAGTTGTGTGAATATAACTTGCTATATCATAACTCAATTTTTGGCTGAAAAGCCAATTACACATTCGCCAACCGAATTTATCATGTATTTCATACATCACAAGCATATACTAGTAATCACAAAGCTTTCACAACACATTTTCATGGAAATCATAAACTCACGATATCAAGAAATCAATGCTATAAAATTATGTACATACTTGTACAAATTCATAATACTTACATGCTCTTTCTCTTCTCTAACATACCCATTGAATTTCTCGTTGAACCACTTGGAATACTAAAGTATACTCAGGTATTTTGCACACATAGTACCATACCAATGCCATATCCCAGATATGTCTTACATGGGATCTCTTATCGATGCCAATAGCCTAGCTATGGTCTTACACAAAATCTCATATCGATGTCATATCCCAGATATGGTCTTACACATAGTCTCAGCAACCCTAATGTCATGACATTTGTATCCTATCTATTCCTAAGGTTCAACCAGGATTTCACGCATTGTCGAAACTTTGTCGATTACGTTCAAGGGTCAATCATAATTCATATAATAACAAAGCATTTAAAAAATAATTAAAAACAATATATTATTTGCATACGAACTTACCTCGGCGTAAAAATGGCGAAAAGGGCCTAACCATCAAAATACTTGTTTTTCCCCCGTTCTAATTCCAAACCTCATATTTCTTGATCTATATTATCACATTTAACTTATTTATTATTCACATTACTCAAATCAGTTCAAAAATCACATTATGAAAAAATTAATTTTTTGCCCCTAAAGTTTCACATTTTTACATTTTAGTCCCTAAGCTCGTAAAATGATTTTCATTAAATTTCATCATTACCCAAGCCTAGCCGAATCTTTATTGTACTCATACCAGCCCACATTTTTCATTAAATCACACTTTTACTACTTATTTTATAACTTTTACAAATAGGTCATTTTAGGCATTTTCACCAAAAATCACTTAGCAAAAGTCGTTTATCATACACCAAACATACATTTTCTACCATTAGAAATCAAAGTACAGAAATATCCATCATGGTTAAAATTTTAGACTTTGATTATGTCTTAAATTAGTGGTAGAAATAGATAGATCATGTTGCAAGGATTTCAAAAACGTAAAAATCATTAAAAACGATGCTAAAGAGGACTTACAATCGAGCTTGGAAGCTTGAAAAACCCTAGCCATGGTTTCCCCTTGTGAAATTAGGTCATGGGGTAAAAGATGGACACAATTTTGGCTTTATTTTCCCTTTTTAATCTTTTATTTACCAAATGACCAAAATGCCCTTTTTGTCTTTCTTTGAAATTTTATCTCTCCATGTCCATTTTTGACCACTAACTTAACAAATGGTTTAATTACCATCTATGGACCTTTAATTTAAAATCTCATAGCATTGCACACCTTTAACATGTAGAACTCAACTTTTGCACTTTTTACAATTTAGTCCTTTTTACTAAATTGAGTGCCCAAACGTCAAAATTTTCGAACAAAATTTTAATGAAATCGTTCTATGAAACTGTAGACAATAAAAATATAATAAAAATAAATTTTCCTGCGTCGGATTCGTGGTCTCGAAACCACTGTTCCGACTAGCCCCAAAATCGGGCTGTTACATAGGGACTTTGATCATTATGGTATATGTGAAGCTTATGAAGTTAGTCATTTCAAATGGCTTGTAAATGTATATATTTTGGTTTGTATATATAGCCATGAGTGATGGCTTATTTTGGTATGTTTTGGTATGAATGTGGTTATGGTTTTATAGTTGCTCAAATGGTTAATTGATTTGTGGAGTATAAATGCTTGAGAAATACCTTGATGAAATATGATTTTAGATGTTGTGTTGGTTATTTATAGGGTAAGTTATGTATGTGTAAATTATGGTTAATGAGCCATATTGTTTGATATTGTTTTGGCATGTATTTGGCCAAGTAAAAGGTAGTGATTTGAGTTTTGGAATAGATGAAATTATAATAGTATGAATTGTGCATTTGATTGATGATTTTAGTTGCCTAATTGTATAATGAAATGGTACCATTTTTCCTTGTGTAGGTACATTGAAGTTGGTGTGGCAAATTGGCCTTGCGAATGGCCTATTTTTGTCCACATGGGCAGAGACACGGACATATGTCTCAGCCGTGTGTGACACACGGTCATGTTACATAGCCATATGTCCCCTGGTGTAGAAATTAAATTGAATTCAGTATGCTCCAAACTTTCTCACACACGGGCGCGTGATTGGTCGTGTGGTACAAGTCAGTATACCCCCTAATTGGCACGCGACCTAACACAAGGGCGTGTGACTTGGCCGTGTTGCATAAGTCAGTATACCCTCAAGTTTTCACACGACCTGGCACATGGGCGTGTCCTTGGCCGTGTGATACAAGTCAGTATGTATGCCCTATTTTCACACGGCCTGAGACACGGGCGTGTCTGGAACCGTGTGAGGCACACGGCCTGTTCACACGGGCGTGTGACCTTTGTATGGTTGAAATTTTCTAGGTTCCCAAAATTTTCATATTTTATCAATTTAGTCCTGAACCACTTCTAAAGCATGTTTAAGGCCTCGTAGGCCCTTTTGAGGGACAATGTGATTGTGTTGAATGATTTATGAGAATGAATGCTTTATATTTGATAAATGTATACTATATGTTGTGAATTGATTGGTAATACCTCGTAACCCTACTCCGGCGACAGATACGGGTTAGGGGTGTTACATTTTATTGGTATCCAAACTACGGTTTAGTCAATTCTAGGACTAACGTAGCATATGTAAGTCTAGCTATACTTGCCTTATATATAAACTGAGATAGTGTGATGACTCCTGACATTTTAAACTGTGTTTTTATATAGTAATGGATCCCAATCGAGCTATAGCCGATGAGGTATAGAGTAATGCGCCTACTCCCACGTAAGGGACAACGCCATTTGATTCTAGACCCGTGACGAGCAGTCAGGGAGGAGAGACTAAAGAAGCCTTCTTCCAAATGATGAACAAATGGTTCACTCAATACATTCGTACAAACTTGGTTGCTCAGCAACCTCCACCCCCTTCTATTCCTCAACAAATCCCTGTTATTCCTCAAGTTATAGATTTGATACGGTTGAATAAGCCTCCAATTGATAAGATCCGTAAACACGGGCTGAAGAGTTCAGAGCTAATGCTGATGACGATGCTCAGAGAGTTGAGTTCTGGCTCAAAAATACGATTCGAGTATTCGATGAATTGTCTTGTACTCCTAATGAATGTATTAAATGTGTTGTATCTTTGCTGAGAGACACTGCGTATCAATGGTGGAACACTTTGATATCTGTGGTTCTGAAAGAACGAGTTACTTGGGAATTCTTTCAATCCAAATTCTAAAAGAAAAATATCAGTCAAAGATTTCTCGATCAAAAGCATAAAGAGTCGCTAGAATTAAAACAAGGTCGAATGACTGTAATCGAGTATGAAAGAGAATTTGTATGGATGAGTAAGTATGTGAGAGAGTATGTGTCTACTGAAGAGATTATGTGTAAGCGGTTCATTGAAGGGTTGAACGACGATATAAAACTACTAGTCGAAATTCTAGAGTTGAAAGAATTTGTCATTTTGGTTGAGAGGGCTTGTAAAGCTGAGGATCTTAGTAAAGAAAAGAGAAAAGCAAATTCAGAAGCTAAAGACTCGAGAAAAAGATCAATGAGTAAGTCGTATCAATCTTCATCAAAGAAATCCAGAGATTCGTATGCTTACCCAAATGCTTCGAACGAATATTCGAACAGAGATCGTAGAAAACATTACTTAGGTTCTAAAGCTCAAGCTACCTCTGTATTGAGTGTTGGCAGTGTGAGAGACAACAAACCCGAATGTCAGTAGTGTGGCAGATGACATTCTGGTGAATGTTGGAATAAAAGTAATAAAGCTTGTTACAAATATGGTTCGCTAGATCACTTCATCTGAGATTGTCCTGAGCTGGATGAGAAAGATAAAGTTCAGAATCTGGGACTAAGTAACATGTCGAATAGAGGTTGACCACCTAGAATTGTCAGAAATGTAAGTGGGGTAAGGGGCGACAAAGGATTCAGCTGTGAGATCCGGGGCCAGAGCACTTACTTGAGCCTACGCTATTCGCGCTTACGAAGAAGCGTCATCTCCAGATGTTATTACCAGTACTTTCACTCTCTATGATACTAATGTGATTGCTTGATAGATCCAGGATCAACCCATTATTATATATATATGAATTTAGTATCTAGTAAGACTTTGCCTGTAGAGTCTACTGAATTTGTGATTAGAGTATCGAACCCTTTAGGCAAATGTGTTTTGGTTGACAAAGTCTGCAAGAATTGTCCATTAATGAATCAAGATTTCTGTTTTTCGGCTAATCTGATGTTGTTGCCATTCGATGAATTTGATGTGATTTTTGGTATGGATTGGCTAACGCTGCATGATGCTATAGTGAATTATAGACGAAAGACAATTGAACTAAAATGTCAAAATAATGAGACTATTATAATTGAATCTAATTATCTGAGTAGTTTGCGAGTTGTGATCTCGTCTATGTTAGCTCAGAGATTTGTGAGAA
The DNA here is from genome assembly GCA_025698465.1 of Gossypium longicalyx. Taxonomy (NCBI): domain Eukaryota; kingdom Viridiplantae; phylum Streptophyta; class Magnoliopsida; order Malvales; family Malvaceae; genus Gossypium; species Gossypium longicalyx. Next base: position 65,814,507 of record CM047004.1, on the reverse strand, counting down.
AGGGGTGTGAAGCTTATCTTGCTTATGTACTTGATACGAAAGTGAAAGAAACAATGATTGAATTAGTGACAGAAACAATGATTGAATTTGTACAAGTTGTGTGCGAGTATCTAGATGTATTTCTCGAAGAGTTACCGGGTTTACCACCTATCAGAGAGGTTAAGTTTGGTATTGAATTAGTACTGGGAATAACTCCAATATCGATAGCTCGGTAAAAAATGGCTCTGACAGAGTTAAAAGAATTGAAAGCTCAATTGTAAGAGTTGACAGATAGAGGTTTTGCTAGACCGAGTTTCTCTCCCTGGGGTGCACCAGTGCTATTTGTGAAAAAGAAAGATGGCACGATGAGAATGTGTATAGATTATCGACAACTCAACAAAGTGATGATCAAGAATAAATACCCTTTGCCATGAATAGATGATTTGTTTAATCAGTTAAAAGGGGTAACAGTTCTTTCCAAAATTGATTTGAGATCGGGTTATTACCAGTTGCGAGTTAAAGACTCAAATGTGCCAAAGACTACATTTAGAACAAGGTATGGACACTACGAATTTCTTGTTATACCTTCCAGACTAACAAATGCACCTGCTGTTTTTATGGACTTGCTGAATCAGATTTTTAGGCCGTACTTAGACTGATTCGTAGTTGTGTTTATTCATGATATTTTGATTTACTCTTGTTATGAATCTGAGCATGCCGAGCATTTGAGAATCGTGCTACAAACTTTGAGAGATAAACAGTTGTTTGCAAAGTTCAACAAATGTGAGTTCTGGTTACGAAAGGTTAGTTTTCTGGGACATATAGTTTCAGCCACGGGTATCCGAGTTGACCCGAGTAAAATTTCTGTGATTATAGATTGGATACCAGTTAGAGAATCCCAGATACAGTTTTGATCAACCAGATATGAGATCATTGATGATGTTTGATATCTTTAGCCAATTACAACCAGAGTACTCCATTCCTTGTAGAAAAATGTTTGGGGCATATGATTTTTTTACTATGTTTAGCACACCCCCAGTTCTCGCAAAGGATGTAGTGAACGATGTTCTAGATTATTTTGCTTATAAATTTAAATGAGATGGTTTCTAAAAAATAAATTATCAACTTACATTAGTGTCTCCCAAATTTTTTTGTTATCAATTTGTAGTTCCGGACCCTCCAAAGGAATTAGTTTAAAATTGTGTTAATTTTTTTAGTGAACTTTTGCTTTTATTGAGAACCATATACATGTCAAACTATAACTATGAAAATTCCATTATGGTAGGTTCGATAATGAAAATTTCATAATAATTTTTTTATTGAAAGCTTCAACATGGAGTACATTAGCTCAATTCCCACTCGATTGCAGTGATAGTTCAATATGGTAGGTTTGATACAGGTATTTACTCTGGTTATGACCAGCTACTTTTCACACACCATAAAGTTTGCCGTCGGTTTTCTCCCATGTGTCCATTTCATTATGGATCCTGGTGACTTGCGAGCAACCTTTTGGATTCCTACATAACCCCCTGTTTAGGACAATCTCGAAATTTGGTGGAGGCACTTGCCATTCAGACAGATCACGTAGGATGAGGAACTCATTTTCCCAGACATGCAACGTGTGCTTGAGAGTGTACACCTTACCGATAAATTTTTCAGCATTGATCAAGGTGCGAGCATATGCTGCAATGGCGTGCGCACAGGGATAACGAAGTGATTAGAACCTCCCACAACTGCACTGTCTATTTCAAAGATCAACGCCATAAGATCTATGTGGGTAGGATACCAAGTCGATGACCGATGGACTCCATATCTCGAAAAGTTTCTAGCTGTCGAGAATATATTTCTACATTTATCAACCTTGTTATCCAACAATTCGCAACCATTGCCTTCTTGACATGTTCGACAAATACGTGTCTTGCCTTTATCTGGTTGACTTGTTTCAGCCCCATTATTGGCATGAAGGTATCCAGCCTGTGCAATGTAGATGAGAAAATAGATGAAATTGGAAGATGTCGTATTCACCTCAACATAGAGTTAACCACCTCTATGAGGTTGGTGGTCATATGACATATCGATACTCGTTATCGAAACTTTGAAGCCATTGACATGGCTCCATGGTACCTAACCACTCTTAGAAAGGAGTATTCGTTTCACCTTACAGGTCAGCCTCAAGTCTGATCATCCTTTGTTAGAAAAGGTGTAGCTCTAACTTGTGTACTGTGCATGTATTAAGAAAAGACAAGTGACAGTCTCAAATTAATTTTTTATAGTACTAAAAACATTAAAACATATGTTGAAACTAAATTTTACCCATTTTCACAAGTTGTCTCCGCTAGTCTGCATTCTTATAATCTCAGTGTAAGTTAGCCGCAATGTGCCGGATGCAACAAACAGATCTCCACGGAACATCAAAAAGGCTAATAGAAGCAATTATTCTCTTCCCACTATTGGATATGATGAAAATATTATTGTCCCTAACAACAAATGTCCACAAGTTCATACAGAAGAATTCCCATGATTCTAGGTTCTCCTTGTCCACAATGGCAAATGCTATCGAGAGCAAGTTCTGGTTCTCGTCTTGACCAACTAAAATAAGTAGAATCTATGTATATTTTTTGTATAACCAGGTCTTACCAACCTGTATAAGTGGCCTGCAATGGGGAAAAGCCCTCACGTATGGATCAAACGTCCAGAACATCTGGTGGAAAATTATTCTTCCAAGTTGTAGTTGTTCATTCGGGCTGTAATACGACTGTGTCTCTAACTCAATGACAGTCCCTGGCACATACTCCCATATAGTGGCTATCCACCCCTGTAATTCATTGTACGATGTATCTCAATCTTCGTACAACTGTTCCATTGCTATCTATTTAGCTATCCATTCTTTCTAGTATGATACTCGATACTAGAATCATGCTTGCATTTCGACAACCAGTACCGAAACAAGAATGGTTGGCATGTCCTTCACCATTGGCATGGTGCAGGTGTAGGTAGTTTTGAAATCAAGTTTCCAATGATCTTGCATCATACATGTTGAAGTGCATGTGTGAGGCCCAACAAATTTTTAAATTTCTCACGTTTGCGACTTTTGGATAAATGCGACTTGTAGGTGCCAAATGCAACCTTCTATAAACCTCTAATACTCCCTAATATACAATTTTAGTTTAGACACAACGACATTCTAGTCCATCGGCACATTCATACTATACCACTTATTGAAAAATACGCACTCTTCCTTGCCCACGAACAACTCCTCAAGTTCAAAATTTGTGGCCATCTAGTGAGTGGGTAGCATATTAAGGTATCCAGGAACTCAATTGCATTCGTCGCATCAGGATCTATAAAAGACATGTGTGCACCAGAATTATTAAGTATCACAATGTCTCGAATCGGGTTCACGACTGAAGACGTGCTAACATTTCCATCGTTATTCATGTCTTCATCATCGATATCATCCAGGATGTCATCTAGACCGGAATCACTATAATTTTTGATCTTGTGATCATAAGGATCATTATTATCATATCCATCATCACCATTCGCATCAGTCTCGAACACCACCGAATGTATTAGTAAACAGGGGCCCGAGTTAAGATTCTCAGAGGCAAATACAGCATTAAGATCAATGTCGATCCCGCGTACAGTTGATCGACTATCAACGTAAGCTATCGGAACCACCGTACACGAATCTTGAACTCCATGTTCTTTGCCTAATGGAGTGGAATCTTCAACTGACTCCAAATCAGCTAAGTTAGCAAACAACTGAATCAGTGCAATTTGGTCACTCTGATTCTCACAATAAAGAGTGACCATTGTCTCTACATCTTCATCGTCTACAAGTTCCATCTCAGTTAATTTGATGGGATATGTCGAAATTGGAAATTTGTGGAATAGTTTCGAGATCCTTCTCCCACAACGTCTAACAATTTTTACACTAATCATTTCTTTCATATCATCAACCAAGACATTTCTATTAAATCTCATTGCTATTTGTTAGTAACATCCAAATATACATCTAATTGTTGTTGTCAAAATTGCTCCATTATAATAAATGCATACGAAAAATTGATTTTTCATATTCAATACTAAAAATTTGTTAAAAAAAATTACAATTGTAACAGCCTGATATTTAGTGGTGATGGAATAGTGGTTTTGGGACCACAAATTTCCGTTGTGTTGACTTGTAAAAATTATATATAGAATATTTATGGGCTCATTAGGGTGGCATTAAAATTTGGTCAAGAAATTTTAACATTTAGATAGTTAATTAAAGAAAAAGAACTAAATTGTAAAAGGTGCAAAACATAGCAATTATTGCATTTAGATGATTTAATAGCTTAATTAATAAATGAGGAAGAACATATGTAGCAATTATACCCTAGTCATTATGGTGGGACAACAACTTGGTTGAAATTGATAAAATATAATATGATCAATGGTAATTTTATAATTTAAACAAAATTAAAGAATGAATAAAACAAATTTTGCTTTCATTTTCCTCTTCAAGTGAGTGAAAGCCATAGCTAGGGAGAAGAAGAGCTTCGGTTGGCTTAATTCCTTTGCATGTAAGTGATTTTTGTGCCCATTTCTTGTAATTTTTATGTTTTTGAAATCGTTGCAACTAGGTCCAATTAGCATGTACCTTCGTTTTTGAATCTGTTAAAAATTTTAGAAGTTTCCATTGATGAATCTTGAAATTTTTTTTTTATGATAACTATGTATTTGAAGCTTTGATTGTGTTTTTTGGTGATTTTGTGAAGTGGTTTTTGTTAGATTTTGATTTAAGGATTAAATTGTGAAAATGTCAAAATTTTAGGGTTTGATAGTGAATTTAATATTTAGTAGGGACTTTTTAAGGGTGTAGTATATTAGGATAAAATGTTGAATTGAGAAAAATGGTTAATTTGATGATTTTTGGGTTAAGGGACTAAATAATAAAAATTGTAAAAGTTAGGGGTAATTGTGTAAATTTAAAAAATAAAAGTGTATAAAATTTAAAATAAATTGGAATATGAAATGTAAGCTAATAATTGAGAAATTTTACATTTTAAATCAAGACCCAGTTATACTCGTGGACAAGGAAAAATTGTTGTATAGTCCCTGAACTTTTGCAACTACTATAAAATAGTCCAGGTAAGTTCATACGATTTAAAATTTAGCATCTACATGAAAATTTGGATGATAAAATAGTATATTAGATATAATTGATTATAGATTATGTAAGGTTATTTGAGAAATGTTATTGAATTTTAATATTTAGATTGGATTGAACGTGGGATAGAGTACAATCGAGATATGGTGTGTTATGGGGGGATATGTTTCCCGAGTAGACCGAGGTTCAACATTTATTGCGAATTCTCATGTTATACTCCCTGCTCTGGTCTGTTTTGGATGAATTAGCTCTTTTAAGCATCTGGTGTGTTTCAATTGGAATATTGATGTACTCATATTTATAAGTCATTCTTCAAATTATAAATCTCGATAAGGTAACTTGTTTAGTGATTTTGATGGTTTTGTAATATATTTGAGTTTTGAATTGAATCTTACAATTCACCAGTTGAGATTGTGGGTGACAGGTAACACATATGGTTGTATTTTTATTATTTGATTTGTTGTACATACTTCGATAAGATTTACCATTTTAGTATGTCGAACTTACTAAGCTTCAATGTGCTTACTTGTGTTATTTTCTATTCTTGTAGATACTTTGAAGGTTGGACAGTTGGATCAACACTTAAGTCACACTTTTTACTATTTTCAGTAGTTTTTAGAACATTCATTTCAAATTATATGGCATGTAATAGGCTTGGATGTCATTACTATTTTTTTAGATATGTAAAATGTTAAGTATGATCTTAAGTACAAATATTCAACTTATATGATATATGTGAATGAGGTAAGATGTTTTAGTGCAAATATATGCTATGTGTTAATGGAATGTTGTGTTTGAGATACCTATGATAGGCACATTAGTTAGGTGTTAAATTTTTTGAATTGATAATGTAACAACCCAAAATTTATGGTTATCAGAAAGTGTATTTTTGGATCTCTGTTTAAAAAAAAAATGGATTCGTAAATATTTATTAATAAATATTTACGAAGTTAGTAGTGAGGTTAATTAAGTTTTGGTTAAGTGAATTAGCTTGAATTATGAGTAATTAGGTATAAGAATTAAATTGCATAGAGGGTAAAAGTTTAATTATAGATTTAAGAAAAAAAAAGACTAATTAAGCAATTAATCCTTATCTAACAAGTGTATGGTAAAATATAATTCCATGTGTATGTATAATATACATATATTTATTTATATTTTATACATACTTAATATTTAAGCATATATAAAATATTATTACATTATTATATTATACTATATTATTATTATTATACATTAATTAAACTAATAAATAAAAGAAAGAAAAAGAAACAAAGAACAGAGAAAGAAATGAAATAAGGGAGAAAAGAAAAGGGAAAGAAAAAAAAAAGGAAAAATTAGGGTTTCAAGGTTTGAAGTTTAATTGGTAAGTCAATTTAGCCCATTTTCTTGTAATTTTGATGTTTTTAGAATCCTAGAACCAAATACTACTTGATTTATGTTGAAATTTTGAAAGTTAGTGGATTTTTAGAAGTTGTTTATGTTGAACAAATTGAAGTATTAGGGGTTAAATTGATAGAATTTCAAGTTAAAATTGAGAAAATGATTGAATTGTAGAATAAATTATAAGTTTGAAGTAATAGGGACTAAATTCTAAAAATTTTAAAATTGGGGTTCTATGGTGAAATTTGAGAGTTGAAATTAGTTTAAAGTGGGAAATGGAATGAAAATATCGAATTAGTTTTAAAGAAAATAAAATTAGTCTTGATTAGGGATTAAGGAATTTAGGCAAAAGTTGAGTATAAATTGAAATATTCAATATGAAATTGTAGTGTATTGATAAATTTTAATTGTTTTGATTTTTGTAGCTAACGTTGAGCCGGAGACCTCAACTAAGAAAGGAAAATACAAGGTTAACGAGGAGTAACTCGAGAATTACAGTTTGTATTTATATAATCCGAATCTAATAATTATTTGTTGTATTTATTATTTAATATGCATGGTAAGTGAAATTGAGATGAGTGTTGGTATTGTAGTATTGAATTGAATTGAATTGAAATAAATTCATGAGTACACATGATTAATAATATTGAATTAAATGTGTGTGAATTTGTGATTGTTATTATAATTGAATATTGGTTGTTTTTGGAAAGTGAAATTAAACCCTATTAATTGTATTGGGCTGAGTCGGATATAGTTGGCATGCCATAGGATTGGAAGAGTTAAGGGATACTTCGACCTTGAGTCGATGAGACACTAGGTGTCAAACTATTGCTTCGAATGAATTCGATAAGGTACTGGGTACCAATTTCCATCAGCATGGCCGATGAGACACTGGGTGTCAACATATTGATTTGAATCATCCGATGAGTCACTAGGTGCCAAACTAGTGTGTTTTGGTTGGAATCTATGTATCTTTCATAGTCTGAGTCATGTTAATAGGGGTTATTGAACAAAAAGGTACTATGAATGATATTGAACAATAAATCAAAAACTTGAGAATTGAATGTGAATGATAAATATTGTGATTCAGTTGATATATGTTGACATTGTGAAAAGCTATCTGGGATAGCAATTGTACAGAAGAGAATGTGTTTAAAATGATTTAGCTATGAATTGTTTTATTGTGTAATTATAGTATTTGTATAATGTAATGTGTGGATGATATAAATTTTATCTTTAAAGTATTCGGATTATAGAAATACCACTGAGTTATACTCAGCGTATGGTTGTTTCTGTGCGCAGGTTAGGTACTTAAAGTGATTGTCGACTCAACATCCAAAGCCGATCCCGATTTCAAAATGTGATGAAGTATATTTCTTTTTGGTAAAGGCATGTACCTAGGATGTCATAAGTTGTCATTTTGGAAAGTGAATGTAAATGATGTTATAAGATGATATTGGATACTTATATATACATATGTTAATGTGTTATGTTGAGGTTATTAAATGGTATGTTATAATTGAAGTCATGAATGAACTTATCATAGTTAAATATGGGTTGATATTGGTATGAAAGTTGATTTGGTTTGAATGAAGAACTAATTTGATAAAAGTATGTAAAGAACTTATGTTGGTACGCTGGTTAGGTCATTAGGTTGTTTATTTGGCATTGTTTATAATGAATTTGAATATGTTTTGAATTGGTTGAACAATTGGTTATTGATTTGCTTGGTGAATAAGTTTGCAGGGAATGGTAAACTTGATGAAAAGGCTTATTTTGAGTCCACACGGCTTGACACACGGGCGTGTGACCAGACCGTGTGAGTATGGGTAGCACATGGGCGTGTGGGCCGGCCATGTGTCCCTTACATCTTAAAAATTTAAAATAGAATGCCTAGAAAATTGCACACGGGCAGAGACACGGGCGTGTGTCTCATCCGTGTGAGGCACACGGCGTAGCACACAAGCGTGTGGCTGGCCGTGTGGCCTAAATCAGAGAGTTACACGGGGTCAAACATGGCCTGAAGCACGAGCGTGTTTAAGGTCACACGGGCGTGTCCCTGGGCCACATGGGCATGTAAGCCCTATACTTAGGAAAAATTTTGAAATTTCACGAAAAATTTTCTAAACTTCCAAACTTAAGTCCCGATTTGTTTCTAACACATGATTTAGGCCTCGAGGGCTTAATAAAGGGACATTATGATTAAATTATGATGTTTATGTTATATTATTATATGATTTTTTGTTTTTGTTCTGAAATATCTGGTAATGCTCTGTAACCCTGTTCCGGCAACGGATAAGGGTTAAGGGGTATTACAGATAAGTTGTGATTTGTAACATCCCGCATTAGGGCCTAGTCGGAATAGTAGTTTTGAGAGCTCAAATCCAAAATAGAAATAATTATTTTATGATTCTCATTAGGTCTATGATATGATTGCATGCTTGTGTGAAAGTTTCATGAAGAAATTCTATTGATAAAGTGTCCAATTTGACATTTAAGACTAAATTGCAAAAGTTACAAAATATGAGTTCTAGAAGCTTTAGGCATGAAATTGCCATGGATTATTGATTAGAGGTCCTTAAATAGTAATTTGCCAAATTTCTATAATTATGGACAAAAATGGGCATGAATAGGAAAAATTTGAAAGAAAGGCCTTAAGGGCATTTTTGTCATTTGGTTAATAAAATAATATAAAGGGAAAAATAAGTCAAAATTATGTTCATCTTCTCCATGCCATAGCCGAAATTCTCAAGCTCTGCATAGCTAGGGTTGTTCAACTTTTCAAGCTTGAAAGTAAGTTAATCCTAGCCCCGTTTTTTATGTTCTTTGCATTTTTGAAGTCCTTGAAACATGATCTATCCATTTTTAGCCATATTTTGAGCTAGGGTTCATGTATGAAATTTGACCCATGTGTGCCATGTTTGTATTTTGATGTTTAATGGAGGAATATGAAAGTTTGATGCATGATAAACATATTTTACTAGGTGGTTTTTCATGAAAACACTTAAAAAGGACCTTTTTTGTAAAATTTTTGAAATAAGTGGTTAAAAATATTATTTGAAAGAAAATGTGGGTTGATATGTGTGTATTATAAGTTTGGCTAGGCTTGGGTGTTAAAGAAAAATTAACACATTTAATTTTACAAGCCTAGAGACTAAGTTGTAATTATGTGAAAGTTTAGGGGCAAAATTGTAATTTTTCCAAAGTATGATTTATGGACTATTTTGAAAAATGTGATGATTAAATAAGCTGAATTTTCTATTATAGATCAAGAAAAACAGAGTCTGGACCTAGACTGGGGAAAGAACAAGATTTTGGACTAAATCGAATAAATTATCCATATTTTGTACCAAGGTAAGTTCATGTGTAAATAATGCAATGATATATCATGTTTTAATATTTTGTTAATGTATGAACTTATATGATTAATTATCATGACAAGTGCATGAACGATGTTATAATCTATGAGCATGAGATTGTGAACGAGTTCGACAAATATGTGATACCGAGAAAATCTCATTTGAACCTTATGAATAGTTTAGGATACAATGTGACATGTCACTAGGAACTATATGAATATGAGCTCATGAATATATGTGTAAATGTGACTATGTGAATCTGGGTGCTAGTCTTGTACGTCCTACCGGTGGCTGGGTAGCCCGACATGTGTTGCGGGTACCTGTCAGCTTGTGTGAGTAGCCCGTGTAGCTACATCCTGACTGTCAGCTTGTGTGAGCAGGCCCGTGATTAGCTCGAGAGTGAGAAATGTGTGGTTGTGTTATGAGGTAGCATGTGGCTACGTTTGAAGCACTATGTGCAAGTCTTCCGTGTATCCGATAGCATTCCAAGTGTTCAAAAGGTAAACCTGTGAGTTATTCGATAAGTAAGTTGATGATGTGGAAGTATGACAATGTGTTATGAGTTGGTATAGGTATGTACGATAGACTCATATGAATGAGCTCGATATGTGATGAACTTATGGTAAGATCGAAAATAAGTTATGTCTAAAAATTAAGCTGTGCCTATGAGTTTATGATAACACATAATTAAATTATATTATGTCAATGGTATTTATGCATATGATTATGTTGCTATTTATTTGCATGTGAACTTACTAAGCTTTATGCTTACTCCCCTCTCTTTTTCATTTTCTTATAGTACTACCAAGCTAGCTCGGAGATCGAAGGACGTCAGAGGATCGATCACACTATCAACTGAACATTTGGGTATAGTTAGTCTCAATATTTTGAGTATGGCATGTATAGGGACTTGGTCTTTTTGTTATATGTCTTATTGGTCTAGTCAAATGTGTCGGCTTATGGGAATATTTGATTAATTTTGTATATGGCCATGTGATATGGTTCTTATTGATTATTTGGGGTTGTGACCCTAAATCAATTATGCATGCATACAATGTATTGTGCTTGATGTGATTTGCTTGTGGATGAGATGTGTGGTGATTAGTACATGTGCTAAATGAATGAATCATGGTCAATAAGTATGACCAATACTATGGAATATTTGAGTAAATTAAAAGTAGGTTTAGTGTGATGAATGAATATGAAATTGGTGTAGAATGCCATAGGAAAGCATGATGTTTTAGATAGGTAATATGTTGACATATCAAAGGCACGAATTAATCATGTTTAAGAGTGTTGAGAGTGACCAAATATATTATGTTGCATGCCATCAAAGATGAATGAGTGAATAAGCATTTAAGGGTGACTAATGGCTTGGAAAATAGCCTCAAATTTGTCCACACAGGTAACCACACGGGTGTGTGTCTAGGCCGTGTGTGCCGTATGGGTGTGTGGTTAGACCCTTTGTCCCCTGCACCCTAATTACTGCAAACAAAATGCCCAGTAGTAAACACATGGGTAGAGCCACAACCATGTGTCTCAACCGTGTGAAGGGCACGACCTTAGGACATGGGTGTGTGCCCAGGCCGTGCGAAGTCTGCACCTGATTTTAGAATTTAATTCGTCACACGGCCTAAGCACACGGGCGTGTGACGTGGCCGTGTGACCTTTTTTTGGTTGATGACGACATAGTCAGAGAGTTACATGGGCTGAGGACACGGGCGTGTCCCAAACCACACGGGCGTGTGACTCCCTAAAGTAGGAAATTTTTCTAAGTTATCCTAAAGTCTTCTAAAGTTCTCGGTTTAGTCCCGAACCACCTTCGATGCATGTTTTGGGCCTCGTAGGCTTTTATAAGGGACAATTTGCATGAAATTGAAGAGTTTTAAATTTGAACGAAATTTTATGACTGGATTTTGTGTGAATGTTTATGTATTAGTCCGATAATGCCTCGAAACCTGTTCCGGCGTCGGATACGGGCAAGGGGTGTTACATGATTGATGATTGATTTTGATGTATATTTGTATATACTTGTGATATAAATAAGGATACATGGGTTAGGCACTTAGGATGGTTGATTTAGCATATTTTTAGCTTGTTTAATGTCACTTTGAATTGGTCTTTTGGCAGGTAAATGGATTACTTAAAGTCCAAGTAAGCTTAAATCGGTAAACTTGTTGTTTAGGGTTCATTTTGGGTCCACACGGCTTAAGACATAGGCGTGTGACTTAGTTGTGTTAGACACACGGGTGTGTAAGACACACGGCCTGGTGACACGGTCATGTGTCATCTAATGAATTCTTTAGGGTGTAAGTTAGTGAGTTACACGACCTAACACACAGTCTGGCACATGAGCGTGTGACACTGGCTAGGACACGACCATGTGTCCCTAGTTCGATTGTTACACGGCCTCAGACACGAGCATGTGTCTTAGCCGTGTGAGGCATACGGCTGTGTGACCCCTGTTTTGCAAAATTTGCGTCTTTTTCCTAAACTTTTCAAACTATTTCAAATTGATCCCAAATTGTTTCTAAGTTAGTTTTAGGGCTTCAAGGGCTCGATTTAGGGACAATATGCATGCGTATGAATATTTAATGATGTGATTATAATATTGAATGACATGATGTTCAAATGGTTCTTATTATTTAGTAATACTCCGTAACCTTAATTTGGTGACAAAGACGAGTTAAGGGTGCTACAAAAATTCTTAATACAATGTCAAAAAAATATATTGTGAAAAAAATAAAAATTCATATCTACTAACCTTGTGATTTCTTCTCTATTTTCTCTCTTCTTCTACAATTATTTTTCTCTTTTCTTTTCTATATCTCTTAAACCACCTAAAACACTGGTTAAATACACTGGGTGCAGCCTAGGATGTACCCATCACTGGTATCGCCTCTGACGTGCCTTCCATCAGTGCCAACTGTTAGGAAGGCACCACCCTGTTTTTTTGTATTTTTTACCTACACCTGTATTTTAACCTATATGTGATGTATATTTTGGTGCCGCCTATCACCCAGCCTCCACCATTAAAAAATAAAAAAAAATTAACAACTTACTGGCATGTGTTGAAAAGAGGGGTGGTGCCACCTCTCTACCACCTTGAACATACCATTTCGGTAATTAATGGTGGTGGGATACCATTCTAGATAATTTTTATTTATTTTATATTATATGAGTAAAAAAGTCATGGTACTATATTTTTGTAAAAACAAACAATTAAATCGAAATTAACTTAGTTCAAATTTCAACAATTCAATTTGGTCCTTCAATTAAAATGAAATTCAATTTACTCCTTAAAACTCAACAAAAATTCTATCCAAGTCCATTTTTAGTGAATTCAAGCTCAATAACTATAAAATCATAATTAAAAAGGATAAAACAATATTTAGTCCTTGAACTTAAATAACTTTTTCCAACTTAGTCTTTGAATTATTTTTTGTTCACAGGAATCTTGGAACTTGGCAACTTCTTTAGTTTTGATCTATCTAATTGATGTGACACTCTAATATAATGTCATGTAATTAAATGATGTCATGTAATCACATAAATTTTATAGTTTATAAAAAAATAGGTGATGATGTGGCTGAATCTAAGAATTTCATATTATTATATGGGCTAAAATTGAGAAAAGTTATCAACTTTCAAGACTAATATAGACAAGAAAACAATTCAGAGATCAAGTTAAGAAAAGCTATCAAGTTAAGGATTAAATATTACATTATCTCGAATTAAAAAAGACCCAATCAAAATTAAGCGTTTACAAAAGTAAACCATGTATGTATGAAAAGTATACAATATTTATATCATTAGATTTGTAAAATATATCAACATTGTTAATAATATTTTTGATACATATTAAGAAAGAGGATTTGATGGTCTGAAGGAAGTCGGTTCACCTAAATTGATGGAGAGTTAGAGTAAGACAAGAGAACAGAGAAAAGGCTATGAGAGCTAAGGAGGCTAGTTTGCAGAAAGTAAAGACTCAGTGATTGCTCAAGAGAAAAAAATATCCCATTCTCATTATTTGGGAGGGCATTTAAAGGAGAGATCCTCTTATTTGTTTGAATGATGTGGCAAGACAGTTATTATCATGGAGTACATGAAGGGCATGCATAGTGAGACCCATTTTATTATTTCTTTAGGAAGTACAAGATTGTTACGCTCAAGTGGGTCTTAGTGGTCCCTAAAAAGAGAGTTTATACTTGAAGGAGTCTCTACATTGAAAAGTGGGTAACCAACAGGGGCAAAATTAGAGGGCTGGCAGGGGCCCGTCTCCCCTCTAAAATGGAATTTTTTTCATTTAGGCCCTTTAAAATTTTTAAAATTTTAAATTAATAAAGATAAAATTACACTTTGCCCCCTTAAAAATATAAAATTTTGATTTAATCTTTTAAAAATATAAATATATAGTTTATTAAAATGGTGAAATTACATTTTTGTTATCGTAAAAGTTACAATTTAATTTTGCCCCCTAATTTTTTTTCTGGTTTCATCTCTGGTGACCAACTTAGTGAGTGGGTGGCAAGGTAATTGGAGATGTCTTTTCTATAAATGGGTAGCTTACAATGACTAGTCGATCTGGATCAACTGAGGACAACACAATGGATGGAGGTGAGGAATTGTCTTCAAGTATCCATTTGGAACTCCCTAAGCATGCCACGTGTCTGGTCTGAATGGTGGTATTACAAATATGAAATTTATAAATATATATATTAAATTTAAATACAATGATATTTTTTGTTAAAGTTTCTATGTTATAGTGAGACCATACACATTACATAAATAAGATTTTGAGAAACTATACTTTAGGTGGGAATTTAAATGAAAAATTTGAGTTGATCAAATTTCTTTTTGAAATTCCATAGGACTTTTAAAACTCTTCACCATTTTTACTCAAACAAATAAATTTATTTTTAAAAGTACTTGATATAAAATCTCTTATTCAAACACATCCTTACAAAGGAATTTGGATCGATGTAGTAAATTTCATACTGAAACCCCAAACTAATTTTTTTTTTTTGGTGAAAATTTCTTCTTGTATCAATCGTACCAGTGTATTTCATCCCATTCTACCTGTACTTGTCGATACATATTTAAAGAAATTTGAATAAGACTAAATAATTAAAAAGGTAAAATTCTGAATTTAAAATTTACATAGGAAAAGTAAAATAATAATAAATGTAAAAAACTATCTTATGAAAACACCAAAATGTCAGAAATGTATATGCTTAAGTGGGAAACTAAAAATAGAGTTTAACTAGGAGAAGAAAAGCCAAAATAAATTTTGGTCAAAATAAGAGGTATTCTCCTACAAATCTCCACCTTGACTCATATTTGTACCAACTCCTTGCGGTGCCTTGTTACAGGCTTTGTTGATTCTTCGTCGGATACTAACCAAGTCCAAGTAATGCTCAAACTTTGAAACTAGAAGACACTTTGTCAACATGTCAGTCGGATTGTGTTTTGTGCCAATTTTAAGAATTTAAATATCCCTTTGAATGATCACCTCTTGAACAAAATGATAACGAATGTCTATATGCTTTGTTCTCTCATGATGCATTTGATCTTTGGTGAGATATATGACATTGTAGCTATCACAATATACAACAATTTCCCATTTTTCACTTACCAGTTCACTAAATAGGCCCCTTAACCAAATTGCTTCTTTTATTGCTTTTTTTCCTGCTTCTATAATTGCCATGTATTTTACTTCAGTAGTCGACAAAGCTACTATAACTTGAAGTGTCTATTTCCAACTAATGGCACAATTCCTAAAGGCAAATAAGTAACATGTGAAAGACCTTCTTTGATCTAAGTCTCATGCATAATCAAAACCAACATATCTGACTAGACCCTTTTAAGTTCTTCCAAGCTCTAAGCACGCGTTAGAAGTACCCCGTAAATATATGAAAATCCACTTAATTGCATGCCAGTGTAACTTATCAAGATTTGCCAAGTATCGGCTAACAACACTAATAGCATGTGAAATATCAAGACGAATGCATACATCAACCTTCCAATTATGCTTGAATAAGGTATTTTTAACATATACCTTTCATCTTTTTCATTATGTAGTGAGTCTAAAATTGAGAGTTTAAAGTGTACAGCCAAAAGAGTACTTACCGATTTTGCATCTTGTAGCTCAAATCGCTCAAGGATCTTCTTAATGTACCTTTGTTATGATAAAAACAATTTCCCAGAATGTCTATCTGTCAAAATTTCCATTCTCAAAATTTTCTTTATTGCACCTAAATCTTTCATCTCAAACTTAGAGTTAAGCATGGTTTTAAGGCGATCAATTTTAGATGGATTCTTGCCGCAATTAACATATCATCAACCTAAAGCATCAAATATACAAAAGAACCATCAACAATATATTGTAGATATCATACTTACTTCGAGAAAAACCAATACTCAACATGAAGGAGTCGAACTTTTTATACCACTACCGAGAAGGCTACTTCAAATTGTACAAGGACTTTTGTAAGAGACAAACATGATCTTCTTTACCTTCGAATTTAAAGCCTTGTAGTTGTTACATGTAGATGTCCTCCTCAAGGTCACCATGAAGGAAAGCAGTCTTTACATTTAACTACTCTAACTCAAGATTATTTGATGTAACAAAGGCCAAAAGTTCCCAAATGGACGTATGTTTCTCAACGAGAGAAAAAACACCATGAAAATCAACTCCCTCCACTTGACTATAGCCCTTTGCAACCAGTCTTTTCTTGTACCTAGTGTCGTTAGGACTCAAACCTTCCTTCTTTTTAAACACCTATTTTGCAGCCAACGATTCTTTTACCGATGGGTGGTTTAACTATCCTCCAAGTCTCATTCTTTTAAAGCGATTCCATCTCTTCTTCGTTGCAACAAGCCATTTTCTAGAATCGGAGGCTTGAACTACCTCATAATAACATGAAGGATCGGTTGAATCAATGATCTTGACAAGACTTAGAGCATAAACCACTAGTTTTCCTTCACAATATTTCTATGGTGGTCAAATTTCTCGCATTTTCCTATCACGAGCCAACTTATAATTAGTTAACTGAGATGGTGAGGGTACTTGAAGGTCAGATGGAGCACCAAATAGATCCAAAATAACTTCAAACTTGCAAGAATTAGAATTTTTTAGTGTCGTAGTGATGTCGTGTGACTCTTCATCGAGACGAGACTTCTTTTTATCGCATTGTTGCAACATTGGGCATTTGGTCATCAAGACGTTGCCCCCCGTTTTAGGTTTTGACTACACCTTACTCGAGACACTTTGATTTGTTGTGTCTTTAAAAGTATCTTATTTTCTAATCAAAACATGGCATATTCATTAAACGTAACATATCTACTAACAATTATTTTATCGGATTTCGAACACCACAACTTAAAACCTTTTCTACCAGTAGAGTATCCCAGAAAGATGCATTCAAGGACCCTTGGTTCAAGCTTTCCCTGGCTAACTTTAGGATAAGTAGGACAACCAAAAATTCTAAGATTAGAATAATTGAGAGGATTACCTGACCATCTTTTTTGGAACTTTATCGTTTAAGGCTCGATGAGGAGATTGAATTACCAAATAACTTGTCAGGTTTATGGCTTCAGCCCAAAATTCTTTCCCTAAGCATGCATCGAGCTTTTTCTAGCAAGGTTCTGTTCATTCTTTTTGCAACTCCATTCTGCTGCGGAGTTCCAACAATGGTTTGATGTCTTTCAATTCTTTCTCGTTTGCAACTCCATTCTGCTGTGAAGTTCCAACAACGGTTTGATGTCTTTCAAGACCATTATCCATTCTCAACTGCTTTACGAATTTTTTGATTTATTTTTCTAATAGTGTCTTTCACTGTTTAAAGATTTCAATGACTTTGCTTTTCTGTTTCAAGAAATAACCCCAAACTTTTTTGGGGTGACCATTAATAAAATTTAGGAAATGTTTACTATCTTCTTTTGAGATGTTAGAAGATGGACCCCATAAATCAGAATGAATGTAATCTAGAGCCCCTTGTGGCACCCCAAACCCAACCGAAACGATTCAACTTGAATTTCGAACATCACATTAGCCACCGCAGTGACTCTCAGTTTAAACCGCCACAAAACACACCAGCTGACCAATCACACGAAACAATTCATCATAGAATATTTAATAAAAATTTAATATCATGCTTGTAACACCCTAAAAATATAGGGTCTATAATTTTGCATGTTTTGGCATAAAAATTCATGTTTTCTTTGGTGGTCAAGTAATTTGGGTATGTTTAGGGGTTTTAAGGAAGCCTGGGTTCGAGTCTGGGCCTTGGCAGAATTTTTTAGTTTTGTTCTTAAGTGAAATTGGCTGTTAGCAGTTAGGACTTATGTTTAAGTGTGTGTAATTTTATAACACAAGTGAGCTTGTGGCCTAGTGGTGGTGGCGTGACATGATTATAGTGAGAGCAAGGGTTCGAATCCCATGGCAAGCATGGAGCAATTATTTTGCTATCAGGGGACGACAAGAGTTAGTGTTGGATTTGAACTCTGGTGATGGAGAGCTTGAATTGGTCTTGTGGGATGGTTATGGAGGATATCAAAGAGGGATAAGGGGAAAGAATCATGGATATTTTCAAGGACTTTGAGATTGGGAAGAGTTGTAGCCGAATTGGGTAGCTTGTGGGTGCAAAATTCGGCCAGGGGGTTTGGGATGTGCATTTTCGGCAATTGGTGTAAGAGTAGGTGCCGAATTCTCCCTCTTCTATTTAGTATTTCTGTTCTTTTTGGCATTTTTGGTATCTTTCTCCCTAGTGCCGATCTCGCTAGTCATTTTTCATATTTTTTCGGGATTTAATTAAAGTGAGTTTTCTTTTTAGTTGAGATCCTTTGTCTCAACTTCATTCTTTTTATCCTACTTTCTGCCGAATCAAATTATTCTTTTCTCTCTTCCCTTCTAAGCCATTGGCCGAATATTATCTTTCTCTAGTACCCCATATTTCTTTACTCCTCTTCACACTTTTCTTTGGCCAAACCTTGCTGTTGAACTTAACACTCTTTTTACCAAAACTTATTTTCCTTTCCTTCAAACATTTCCCTGTTTCTTTTATTCATCATTTAAATCCTGTGTTACCCGATTAGTTTGGTTGGCCGAATTCTGTGCTTCTCTGCTATTGGTAACTATATCGTGTAGTGATTGTCAACCCTATTTATTCTATTACCTTCTTAAAGCCGAATATCCCTTCTCTTAATTCTCAGTATTTGTTGATTGGTGACGTGTATTCGTGGATTCCAGGTATCACTGAGAAACGAAGGGCGTAGAACCTTCTCGAACCATCGAAACCTTATCTTCTAATACTTGAGTAAGGTATTCTCGGTATCTTGATTGGTTTGGGTATAGGCCGATTACCCTTAGTTTCATAAAGTGTTATCTTTATGGGTTTTAGGCTACTTTTTAATTAGTTCTACCTATTAATCTGTCGTGTGTGCGGTTAGGTGCCAAGATACGTGTGATCGACCCTAACTAATCTAGACGCAATTGGCCACCTTCTTTTTGATCAAGATAAGCAGAAGAGTTGGGTTAAAGATTAGTTGGTTGTGATTGATTTAAGTGGAGGCTAACTAAATGTTGGATCGATTGTAGGCTTTGGCTCGTGGGAGATTCTCTCGTTTTTGCAAATCCAGGTGTGTGATCACACCCCTAGTTTAATTGTGAATCGGTAAAAGCCGAAAATTCGAAACTTTGGCATTTGAGGCCTCACGAGTGTGCTCGCTCGTGAGCTAAACTGAGCCCACAAATCATGGGCGACAAACGGTAGAGGCCGCCACGAGCGTTCCCATGTGCTTAGGCCGTTATGAGCCTCATTGGGTCGAGATGGGCCATGTGGGCCCAATGGGCTCGTGGGCCCCGTACGAATAAAATCTACGGTAAGAGGCAAATAATGGATTGGGCTATGGTGATCGCATAGCCGCGATTGAGTTTGAGCTAAATGGGCCACACGAGCGTGTAGGCCTACTTGGGCCGAGTAATGAGCCTTGGGCCCATTTACACCGTTGCGACCCTGTAGATTATCTGAGTCGTTCGAAATGATTGTAGACAATCTAAAGGATCGTTATCTGTACCGAGACCCAAAGTTAGTAAAATGACCAAAATACCCCTTAAGGGAAAAATTACTATTTTACCCCTAATGGATGGAAATGACCGTTATAACCTTAGAGGTGGGTTGATTAATGACTGTATAATATTGGTATGACTGTACTGAGAATGAATTTGCATTCACATATTATTTATGTCATGACATACTGCATGGGGTTGGGGTTATGATATGGAAGAAGTCTCGTCATCGTGACTATGTCACGTTCTTTCATTCATCGGTGGCTTGCCACAATTATCGCGTATTAGCGACTCTGTTTGCATTATTATCGCAACTTTGTTGCGACATTGGTATGCTGGTTGGGTGGGTCGATTTATATCCCCACATGGTGTGTTGGTTGGTACGGGTGGTGTTCTGGATGGATTTGGGATGGGTTGCATATTTGCACTTTGTGATCGACATCAGTATTGGGCTTAGGCCCACATCAAGTTTGATGAGGGCTAAAGCCCGCATCATCTTGATCTTGTATTGGGCTTAGGACCACACTGTTTTTGTAAGGGGCTAAAGCCCGCATCAGATCGATACTATATAGGGCTAAGGCCTGAGACATGCATCGATCTCAGATAGGGCTAAGGCCCAGACTATTACTGCTTGCATTGTTTACTGTCTGACTGATAAGGAATTTCACACTGAGTTTTCGTAAACTCACCCTTTCTTTTAAACTGCGCAGGTAATCCCCAACCTTAGACGATTTGGAGCCGCGAGGGACTCGGAGGTGGCCACACGGTTGCAGTTGATCTGTAGCTTGACTTTATTTTTTTTAAATTTCCTATTAGGTTTTGAATATGTAACAAGGCCATTCGTGGGTTTAAGTTTTACTTGGGCTTTTGGTTTCTTATATTAAATTGCTAATTTAGGAAAACACGAGTTTTCAAAATATTCATGGTTTTCAAAAGAACACGAGCGTTAAACATCAAATTTTTTAAAATGCTTCTGCGGTTTAAGTTGAGTTAAGATATCAAAGGCAAATAGTTTGGCATACGTTGGTAAGAAGATAATTTTGTAATAATATTAAAAGGGTCTTTGGCTTGAAATTGTATTTATAATGATAAATCTTGTTTTTAGAAAAACACTTCGATGTGACACTCCAGATTCGGTCGTAATGTCTAGGTCAGGTTTAGGGTGTTACATTTAGTGGTATTAGAGTCAAGTTGCAAAACTCGGCTGTGGAATAGGTTTCTGAAAATTTTTCTCAAAACTATGGTTTTGAAATGTTTTCCTAAAATTTGGTTTTAGAAAAGATGATTTCAAAAGAATTTAAATTGTTTTGAAACGACGTTACTGGAAGCGTGGCACACCGAGTCTCCGGCACCAAATCTATAAGTTCTCTGCCATTAGTTACTACTATGGACTGAAATGTTATACTGAGAAATTACTATAGATAGTAGTACTATACTGAAACTCTTTAGTTAGAGTAAACTAAGACTGTAAAATACTGACAACTATAGTGAGATCCCGATCTATGAAAACAAAAACTTTAAATACTGTTTGTCATAAAGTATCTATTAATAGTTACTGGAATTATAAACTAATAGCATAAAAATTCTAAAATGGATTAAGCGTATATCGATATGAGCACTAGAGGTACTCACGGAAGGGGTACGCGAGGCCGCGATAGAGGCCGAGAAAGTGCTAGGGCTAGGTCTTCAGCATTGGGTCACATGCCTGCTAGAGAGGCACCAGCTTCACCAGTAACTGAGATAGGATCTCATGATCGAGTAGCTGGGGATGATTCTCTATCCCAAGCGATGCTTTGCGTTCTAGAGAGGGTTGCTAGAGCGAGTACTAGAACGGTGGGCCGAGCGTCAATTTTTGAGCGACTTCGGGCTAATGGGGTGAAAATATTCAAGGGTGTTTCTAGTGTAGCCTCGAATGTGGCAGAATATTGGTTAGAGGCTACTGAATGAATAATGGATGACCTTGACTGTACTATGGAACAGAAGTTAAAAGGAGTAGTCTTTACTGCGAGATGAGGCCTACCAATGGTGGCTCACTATAAGAGAAGGTATCCAAGCTGACCATTTGACATGGGACTTCTTCAAGGCAGCCTTTCAAGGAAAGTACGTGGGTCCAAGTTATGTGGATACCCGAAGGAAGGAATTTCTAAATTTGACCCAGGGGAATAAGACAATGGTAGAGTACGAGGCAGAGTTTCTGCGGCTAAGTCATTATGCACGTGGTATAGTAACGGCTGAGTATGAACGTTGTGTGTGTTTCGAGGATGGCCTCCGAGATGAGTTGCGTGTGCTGATAGCTCTGCAGAGGGAGCAAGACTTTGCTGCCCTTGTTGAGAAGGCAAAAAATTCCGATGATGTAAAGCGCTCAGAGCGCCAGAATCGTGAAAAAGATAGGGGCAGAAATAATAGGGGTTTTGGGCCCTCAGGGTCTTTTGGAAAGCCTATAAAGAAGGCTAGGTTTGATGGGCCAGTTCGAGCTAGAGTTCCTATTGTTATTGCTAGATCGCAGCCTTGCGCTGATTGTGGGAGATCTCATCTGGATGAGTCTTGGAAAAAGATTAGGGCATGCTTCAGATGTGGGTCCATGGACCATCAGGTTAAGAATTGTCCTCAGAGGCCTACTTAGATGCAAGCTATAGGACAAGGTCATGTTCGGCCAGTGAGAGGTGGTCAGCCACCGAGAGGCCGTGGTCAGGCCAGAGGTGGAAACGGTATTGGACGAGGTCGTGGAACACCAAGCAGAGGTGTTGGTAACACTGAAGCGAGGCAGCCTGCGCTGGTCTATGCTGCTTGTCGTCGAGAGAATGGTGACTCTCTTGAGGTCATAACTGGTACGTTCTTAATTTATAATGTACCATACACTGCCTTAATTGATATTGGGCCTACACACTCGTATGCTGCATGCATTGTGTCTGGGACATTGAGTATTCAGTTTGAAAGTACTGTTAGTGAGATAACTGTGTTAAGTCCACTGGGTCAGTCGGTTAGGATAAATAAATTATTTAGAGATGTGTCCCCAGAGGTTCAAGGAGTAGTCTTTCTGGCGGATTTGATGGAATTACCGTTTGGTGAATTCGACCTTATATTGTGTATAGATTGGCTAGTGAAACATCATGCGAGTTTGGATTACACTGCAAAGCGTATGGTGTTGAGGACTGCTAGGGGTGAGGAGGTGGTCGTGATAGGGGAGCGAAGGGATTATCTGTCTAACATAATCTCAGCGTTAAGGGCCGAGAAACTGGTTCGCAAGGGTTGCGAGGCATTTTTAGCTTATTTCAGCATTTCTGATTTTGAAGGTCCTTCTGTTGAAGATGTCAGAATTGTTAAGGAGTTTTTGGATGTATTTCCTGAAGAGCTTCCTGGGTTGCCTCCAAACCGTGAGGTCGAATTTTGTATTGAGCTCCTACCTGGAACAGCTCCAGTGTCCATCACCCCTTATAGGATGGCACCGAAGGAGCTAGTGGAGTTAAAAGCTCAAATTCAAGAGCAATTAGATCGAGGATTCATTCGACTGAGTGTGTCTTCATGGGGAGCACTAGTGTTATTCATGAAGAAAAAGGATGGATCCATGTGCATGTGCATCAATTATGATCAACTGAACAAATTGACTATCAAGAATAAGTACCGTTTGCCGAGGATAGATGATCTATTTGATTAGTTGTGAAGAGCTTCGATTTTCTCCAAGATAAATCTTCGATCGGGGTACCATCAGCTAAAGGTTAAGGAAGCTGATGTGTATAAGACTGCGTTTAGGAATCGTTATGGTCACTACGAGTTCCTAGTGATGCCGTTTGGGTTGACAAATGCACCAGCTACTTTCATGGATATGATGAACCGAGTGTTTCAACCCTATCTGGATCAATTTGTAGTAGTGTTTATAGATGATATTCTGGTGTATTTGAGAACCGAGGAGGATCATGATGCACATCTTCGAATTGTTCTGCAAATTCTAAGGGAGAAGCAATTGTACGCGAAATTCAACAAGTGTGAGTTCTGGCTGTGAGAGGTGACATTTCTGGGTCATGTGGTGTCTACCGAGGGGATTAGGGTTGATCCTCGAAAAATTGAAGCCATATTAGATTGAAAAACACCAAAGATTGTATCTGAGGTTCGAAGCTTTTTGGGTCTGGCTGGGTATTACAGACGTTTTGTTGAGGGGTTTTCACTAATTGCTGCACCTCTGACCAAGTTACTATGTAAAGGGGTACCGTTCAATTGGACTGATAAACAGCAAGAGAGTTTTGAGAAATGAAGAACGTTCTGACTGAGGCCCCTGTTTTGATACAGCCAGAGTCTGGGAAGAAATTTACTATCTACAGTGATGCGTAGCACATTGGATTAGGTTATGTGTTGATGCAAGTGGGTAAGGTAGTTGCTTACACGTCTCGTCAGCTTAAGCCTCACAAGGTGAATTACCCCACTCATGATTTGGAGTTAGCTGTGATAGTATTCGCACTGAAGATTTGGAGGCATTACTTATACGGTGAAAAGATTATTATTTACACATATCATAAAAGCCTCAAGTATCTCCTTACTCAGAAGGAGCTGAATCTTAAGCAACGAAGATGGATAGAGTTGCTTAAGGATTATGATTGTTCAATTGAGTACCACCCTGGTAAAGCTAATGTGGTAGCTGACACACTGAGCCATAGGGTTGTATCTGATTTGAGAGCAATGTTTACTCGTCTCAGCCTGTTCGATGATGGTAGCTTGTTAGCTGAACTACAAATGAGACCGACTTGGACTGATCAAATTAAGGAGAAAAAATTGTTGGATAAGTCACTAGTTCCTCATTTTCGACAAGTCCGAAATAGTGAGACTATGGATTTTGGGCTAAATAATGAAGGAGTATTATGTTTCCGTGGGAGAGTTTGTATACCGAGGGATTCTGATCTGAGGCAGTCTATATTGTGAGAGACGCATAGTAGTCTATATGCTATGCATCCTAGCGGAAACAAGTTATATCGAGATCTTCGTGAGCTGTACTGGTGACCAGGGTTGAAACACGAAGTTACTGATTATGTGAGTAAGTGCCTGACATGCCAGCAAGTTAAGGTTGAGCATCAACTACCTTCTGGGTTACTGCAGCCAGTTAAAATTCCACTCTGGAAGTGGAAGAAGGTAACCACGGATTTTGTGAGTGGGCTACCCTTGACGCCTACTAAGAATGATTCGGTATGGGTGATTGTAGACTGATTGACTAAATCTGCCCACTTCATTCCAGTTCGCACTGATTATTCGTTGCAGAAGTTGGCTAAGTTGTATGTGGCCGAGATTGTAAGACTGCATAGGGTACCGATTTCTGTCATATCTGATAGAGATTCTAGATTCACATCTCGATTCTGGAAGAAGTTACACGAGGCTTTGGGTACAAGATCGATTTCAAAGATCGCGTTCCACCCTCGCATGGATGGGCGATCGAGAGGGTGATTCGAATCTTCGGAAGACATGTTAAGAAGTTGTGTAATTGATTTCAGAGGTAGCTGGGAGGACTATTTGTCGCTGGCAGAGTTTGCATATAACAATAGCTACCAGTCCAGTATTCAAATGGCACCGTATGAGGCGTTATATAGTCATAGGTGTCGTACTCTTACCTGTTGGACTGAGTTGGGTGAGCGGCGAATTTTGGGTCCAGAATTAATTTATGATACTGAAGACAAGGTAAAATTGATTCGAGACCAGTTAAAGGAAGCATCTGATAGGCAGAAGTCTTATGCAGACTTAAAGCGTAAAGAGATCGAGTACTCTGTGGGGGATTACATCTTTCTTAAAGTCTCACCATGGAAGAAAATTTTGAGGTTTGGGCGGAAAGACAAGCTTAACCCTAGGTTTATTGATCGTTACCGAGTACTTAAGCGTGTCGAATCAGTTGCTTATCAACTTGAGTTGCCTCCAGAGTTGGATAGGATTCACGATGTGTTTCATGTTTCAACGTTGAGTGATACCGCTCTAATCCCTCGCACATAGTGCCAGTTGAGGAAACTGAGGTTAGGCCTAGTTTAACTTTCGAGGAAGAACCGATGCAGATATTGGATCGTGACGTTAAATTATTGAGAAAGAAATCTATTCCACTGGTCAAAGTGCTTTGGCGTAATCATGGTTCAGAAGAAGCCACATGGGAACCAGAAGAGGCAATGCGACATCAATACCCTCACTTATTCTGACCAGGTAAATTTCGAGGCCAAAATTGCTCTAAGGGGGTAGAGTTGTAATGCCCCAAAAATATAGGGTCTGTAATTTTGCATGTTTTGGCATAAAAATTCATGTTTGCTTTGGTGGTCAAGTAATTTGGGTATGTTTAGGGGTTTTAAGGAAGCCTGGGTTCGAGTCTGGGCCTTGGCAGAATTTTTTAGTTTTGTTCTTAAGTGAAATTGGCTGTTAGCAGTTAGGACTTATGTTTAAGTGTGTGTAATTTTATGACACAAGTGAGCTTGTGGCCTAGTGGTGGTGGCGTGACATGACTATTGTGAGAGCAAGGGTTCGATACCCATGGCAAGCAGGAAGCAATTATTTTGCTATCAGGGGACGACAAGAGTTAGTGTTCCACTTGAACTCTGGTTATAGAGAGTTTGAATCGGTCTTGTGGGATGGTTGTGGAAGATACCAAGGAGGGATAAGGGGAGAGAGTCATGGAGATTTTCAAGGACTTTGAGATTGAGAAGAGTTGTAGCCGAATTGGGTAGCTTGTGGGTGCGAAATTCGGCCAGGGAGTTTGGGATGTGCATTTTCGGCAATTGGTGTAGGAGTAGGTGCCGAATTCTCCCTCTACTATTTCGGGTTTTTGTTCTTTTTGGCATTTTTGGTATCTTTCTCCCTAGTACTGATCTTGCTAGTCATTTTTTGTGCCTTTTCGGGATTTAATTAGAGTGAGTTTTCTTTTTAGCCGTAATCCCCTGTCTCAACTTCTTTCTTTTTATCCTACTTTGTGACGAATCACATTACTCTTTTCTCTCTTCCCTTCTAAGCCATCGGCTGAATATTGCCTTTCTCTAGTACCCCATATTTCGTTACTCCTCTTCACATTTTTCTTTGGCCGAACCCTACTGTCGAACTTAACACTCTCTTTGCCGAAACTTCTTTTCCTTTCCTTCAAACATTTCCCTGTTTCTTTTAATCATCATTTAATTTATGTGTTATCCAGTTAGTTTGGTTGTCCGAATTCTGTGCTTCTCTACTATTGGTAAGTATATCGTGTAGTGATTGTCAACCCTGTTTCTTCTATTAACTTCTTAAAGCTGAATATCCCTTCTCTTAATTCTCAATATTTGTCGATTGGTGATGTGTATTCGTAGATTCCAGGTATCACTGAGAAACGAAGGGCGCAAAACATTCTCGAACCATCGAAACCCTATCTTCCAATACTTGAGTAAGGTATTCTCGGTATCTTGATTGGTTTGGGTATAGGCCAATTACCCCTAGTTTCTTAAAGTGTTATCTTTATGGGTTTTAGGCTAATTTTTAATTAGTTCTACCTATTAATCTGTTGTGTGTGCAGTTAGGTGCCAAGATACGTGTGATCGACCCTAACTAATCTAGACGTAGTTGACCACCCTCTTTTCGATCAAGGTAAGCAGAAGAGTTGGGTTAGAGATTAGTTGGTTGTGATTGACTTAAATGGAGACTAACTGAA
This sequence comes from Gossypium longicalyx, assembly GCA_025698465.1. NCBI lineage: Eukaryota > Viridiplantae > Streptophyta > Magnoliopsida > Malvales > Malvaceae > Gossypium > Gossypium longicalyx. Next base: position 65,786,935 of record CM047004.1, on the reverse strand, counting down.
TGTTGGATTGATTGTAGGCTTTGGATCGTAGGAGGTTCTCTCGTTTTTGCAAATCCAGGTGAGTAATCACACCCCCTAGTTCAATTGTGAATCGATAAAAGCCGAAAAGTCGAAACTTCGGCATTTGAGGCTTCACAAGTGTGTGATCGCTCGTGAGGTAAACTGAGCCCACAAATTATGGGCGATAGACGGTAAAGGCCACCACGAGCGTTCTCGTGTGCTTAGGCCGTTATGGGCCGAGTTGGGCCATGTGGGCCCAACGGCTTTTGGGCCCCACACGAATAAAATCTATGGTAAGAGGAAAATAATGGATTGGGCTATGGTGATTGTATGGTCGCGACTGAGTTTGAGCTAAATGGGCCACACAAGCGTGTGGGCCCACTTAGGCTGAGTAATGGGCCTTGGGACCATTTACACCGTTGCGGTCATATAGGTTATCTGAGTCGTTCGAGATGATTGTGGACCATCTAAAGGATCGTTATCTGTACCGAGACCCAAAGTTAGTAAAATGACCGAAATACCCCTTAAGGGAAAAATTACTATTTTACCCTAGTGGATGGAAATAACTGTTATAACCCTAGAGGTGGGTTGATTGATGACTGTATAATATTGGTATGACTGTACTGAGAACGACTTTGCATTCATGTATTATTTATGTCCTAACATACTACATGGGGTTGGGGTTATGATATGGAGGAAGTACTATACTGGTGACTATGTCACGCTTCATCGCATCTTGGTGGCTTGCCACATTTATCATTATCTTGAAAGCTATCTTTGCGTTATTATTCTTGCGCGGCTTTGCTTTGCGATATTGGTGTGCTGGTTGGGTGGGTCGATTTATATCTTCACATGGTGTGTTGGTTGGTACGGGTGGTGTGCTGGATGGATTTGGGATGGGTTGCATATTTGCACTGTACTGATACTGTATTGGGCTTAGGCCCACACTGTTTCTGCAAGGGGCTAAGGCCCAGAATGTACTGATACTGTATAGGGCTAAGGCCCAGACTATTATTGCTTGCATTGTTTACTGTCTGACTGATAAGGGATTTCACATTGAGTTTTCATAAACTCACCATTTCTTTTAAACTCCACAGGTAATCCCCAACCTTAGACGATTTGAAGCTGCGAGGGACTCGGAGGTGGCCACACGGTTGCAGTTGATCTATAGCTTGACTTTATTTGTTTTAAATTTCCTATTAGGTTTTGAATATGTAATAAAGCCATTCGTGGGTTTAAGTTTTACTTGGGCTTTTGGTTTCTTATATTAAAATGCTAGTCTAGGAAAACACGAGTTTTCAAAATATTCATGGTTTTCAAAAGAACACGAGCGTTAAACATCAAAGTTTTCGAAATTCTTCTGCAGTTTAAGTTGAGTTAAGATATCCAAGGCAAATAGTTTGGCATACGTTGGTAACGAGATAATTTGGTAATAATATTAAAAGGGTCTTTGGCTTGAAATTGGATTTATAATGATAAGTCTTGTTTTTAGAAAAACACTTCGATGTGACTCGCCAGATTCGGTCGTAACGTCTAGGCTGGGTTTGGGGTGTTATAATGCTTCTATTGTGCTACTCTAATCATTAATCAACAACAAGACTAATTCACAATTTAATGTTTAACAAAAAATTACCTCGAAAACTTTAGTTAAACATACATGCTTGTAGTATTGTATTTTTTAAAGGCTATATTTGTAAGGACTTGGGAAAACTTTTAATTTAAAACATATAATTAGATTTAAAACGTAATATATAGTAATATGTTGGGAAAAACTCTATTTCACAAAGTTTAACAATGGTATTGTAGGATTCAACGTATAAGTCTTATTTTGGAAAATTTATTAAAGCATCTCGCACAACCTAATAACATTATTAATTAAATAGTTAGCAGACATTTAACCGTTTACATGACTTGACCAAATTCTGTGTTACATCTCATGCATACCAAGTACATGTTTGTATCCAAATCACACATCAAACATCTAAGGCTTACCTCGATGACCAATGACTCTTCAACCTGCACTTATAAGTTAGTCGAACAAATATTCAAACCAATTGTTAAACAAGCATAATCCATCATTCAATCATCTATCTAATGCAATGATAAAAGTTTTAAACCAAACAATTAAATAGTCTATAGTGTCCAATTAGAACTCGAAAATAATTAGTCTAATACTAAATCCCATAATTTGGTCTCACATTGCCTTCCTCACTAGGTTTGGGAACACAACGACATACCCCAGTATAACCTCGATCTGGATCACTTGGATGACTCACTCCCACACCTCTTTACAAGCTAAGTCACTGTAATATTATAAAAGAGTGGGTGAGCTTATGAAAGCTCAGTGAGTACTCAAACATACTACAAATAAACACATCAGTTAGGTTAAAAGGTGACAAACAATAACGATTCACATATTATTGCAATTTACACAAAATAGTAACTTACACGACATAATAGTTCTCATAAAATAAGTAGTACACATATAATAAGTAATTCGCATAAAATAAGCAGATCACATTGATGGTCACTAAATTAACTATAAATACGACAAAGGCAAGCGCACCTATCGAACAATAGTATAGTTATGGTGAGTAGAGAATATCATATCCACAAGGACTAAAAGTATTATTAATTACCGTTTTTCTATTATTTAGCTGACAAATTGGAGTGATTGTTTTTAATCTAAAACTACTACACTAAATTAACTAAGAACGTAACAGAGAATGAAATAGGAAAATAATTGAAGATAACCAATAATATAGACAATACCCAGGAAAGAATCCACCTAGACTTCACCTATTATTATGAATCTAAATTAAACGATTTATTCACTTGTGTCTTGATCCGTAGAAATCCCTAAATTAAACGATTTATTCATTGATTCTAGGTTGAATAATTGAAATCTCTTCCTAATTAAAACCCCTATCGTCTCATTAACTCAATCTATGGATTCCCTTATTAAATTTGACTCTAATCCGGTAGATTTATGTCGTCCTATTTCTAGGATTGCATGCAACTCTACTCAATTATGCTAGATCTACTTTTAAATAGGGCCTTTTGCTCCACTGAATTAAGCATATTAAACATGAATTAATATCCCAGAAATATTAAAACAAGAAATAAGCATACATAATTGAAAACAAGAATCAAGTATTTATCGTGTAAATTAGAAATCAAATAATAAGATTCATCATATATTTCATCTTCCCTAGGTATCTAGGGAATTTAGTTCATAATCCTGAATAGAAACATCTCAAGGTTAGAATAACCATAAGACATAAAGAAACTCAATAAAACTTCGAAAGAAATTAAAAGGAGATCTTCGATCTTGATGGAGATTTGCTTCTGAATTGATTCTAATTATGTTCTTCGAGTGTTTTCTTCGATCTTCTCTAATGGCTCCCTTATGTCTTCTTCTAATTGGTATTTATAAATTTTAGAATGCTCAGAAAGCCTAAAAATTGGGTTTTTTTCCACGTATTTGGGAAGTAGGGTGTGAAATCGACATGGGCTGGTTGGCATATGGGCGTGTGGTCAGCCAGTGTGGCCAACTCGCCCCAAATTGGCCTTGGCCACGTGACCCATTTTTAATTTAACCCATGCTAGCTAAATATTCATATATGTTTTCACTATTTACTAATATGTTCCTTCAAAGCTGTCTACTTGAGTCATTGTTACTAATTTATTTATATCTTGAGCTAAAGAATTCCAAATTAAGATCCACTTATGTTTTTGAAACTAGACTCAAATACCTTTCTACCATAAAATTTTCAGAATTTATAGTTAATCAAATAAGTACATTAAAATCTTCAAATTTATCCTGATTCTGCTATTTGACAGCTTCAACCTTTCCTTACTAAAAATTATTTATCTCTTAGTACAAAATTTGGATGATATTTTCATTTGTTTATCTTGAAAATAGGCTCATTAAGGATTTAAACATATAAATTTAAGCCAGTAATTATGTTTTTACAATTTTTGATAATTTTCCAAAGTCAGAATAGGGGAACCCGAAACCATTCTGACCTTGTCTCACAAAATTCATTACATCTCATAACTTACAATTCCATTGCTTACACTGTTTCTTCCATGAAAAACTGGACTCTATAAATTTTAATTTTATATTTATTCAACCTCTAACTCAATTTCCACTATTTTTTATGATTTTTCAAAGTTAGACTACTGCTGCTGTCCAAAACTATTTTAGTCCAGAATGTTGATTTCCAAGTTTATAACACCCTTATTTCCTTTCTCTACAATTTTTCGCATCATTTTCTCTGATTTCTCTTATTTCTCAACAGCAAGCAATTTCGACTTTTCGCCAAATCCCATTTTCTACGTTTCGGGTAAAAACCTGTATTGTTTTCACTGCTTTTGCAATCCTGAGATCACCAAAAACCTATAATCGACAATCCTAACTTTAGAATCGATCTTAAACTAAGATTAATCTACATTCACGTACCAAAGGTCTAAGTTTTTCCGCTCATCACTTACCTTCTAACTTCTCACAATTCCACCAGTACTCAACACAAGGGAGATAGCAACCGAAACGATTCGCTGCTGTAAAAAATAACCATTCCTCATTAACAAAGAGTTCAACAAAGTTAAGAATGAATTCAAAGCCAAAACCACTCGCCTAAACAACACAAGAAAACGCATACCTTATACGCTTACCAAACGATCACCACTTCGATTCAAATCGACGAATGCTAATTCCAGCCTCACGATCGACTCCTAAACAGTCGACAAAACACCCATTAATCCCTTATCCAGAGTAACATTCTTGTTTAATGAAAAGGAAACTTATCATACAACACAATTGTACGCTTGCAGAAAGGGGAAAAGATGAAGAAAGACAACGAAAAAAGAAGGGGAATTCAAACGAAATTCAGCAGCAAGGACTTATTATTCAGAAAAAAGAGAAAAACCAAAAATTGAAAGTGGGGGAGAAGAGAGAAAACGTCAGAAAGTTGGAAAAGAGTCCGAAATTTGAAAAAAAAAAACTAAACAAAAAGATAATGCGCAAAAATCTGGTAACTTATCTCCTTAATTCTCTCCCTAACCTCCCACAACAACTCCACTACTCGAAATTTCAATTTGACTAGGACTCTACCACGCCACACGGCCAAGCAACAAAAATAATTCCCTTGCTCGTGCAGGGACTTGAACTCCAGACCGCCCACCCGCCAACATACACCTTAGTCACCAAACCAGCAGGCCCATTCTGATATATTTTTACCAACTTTTAACTATGAGCCTACTAACCAAAGATAGGACTTTACTCATAAAAATACCAAAATTTTCCCAAGTCAAGCTTGAATTTGGGACCTCATACACACACCCAGAACACTTTACCACTGAAGCAAACAAATATTTGTGTCATATTTTTACAAAAACAAAAATATACATTTTTGGGGCGTTACAACTATACCCCCTAAAAGAAAATTTCATCCTCGAAATTTTACATGATCAGAACAGATGAGGATATTGCTGACGCATCGCATCCTCAGGCTCCCATGTGGCCTCCTCAGTGCTATGATTACGCCATAGAACCTTCACTCAGGGAATAGACTTTTTCCGAAGGACCTTTACATTACGATCCAAAATCTGAATCGGCTCCTCCTCGAAGGTCAAGTCTAGCCTAACCTCAATCTCCTCAACAGAAACAACATGTGTGGGATCAGAGCAGTAGCGCTTTAACATCGAGACGTGAAATACATCATGAATGCGGTCCAACTCTGGAGGTAACTCCAACTGATAAGCGATAGGTCCCACACGTTTTAGAATGCGGTAGGGTCAAATAAACTAAAGGCTCAGCTTGCCTTTACGGTCGAACCTCAGAAACTTTTTCCATAGCGAGACCTTGAGAAAAACTAAGTCCCCCACCGTAAACTCGATATCCTTCCTCTTTAGATCCGCATAGGACTTCTGCCTATCAGAAGCCACTTTTAGATGATCTGGAACCAGTCTAACTTTATCTTCAGTCTCAGACACCAATTTCGGACCTAGCACACGTCGCTCACCCAACTCAGTCCAGCATAAAGAAGTGCGACACTATTGACCATACAGGGCCTCGTAAGGTGCCATCTGGATACTAGACTGATAGCTGTTATTGTAGGAAAACTCCGCTAATGGCAAGTACTCCTTCCAACTGCCTCGAAAATCAATAACATAGCTCCTTAACATGTCCTCTAGTATCTGAATCACCCTCTCAAACTGATCATCTGTCTGAGGATGGAAAGCAGTACTGAAGTCTAATCTTGAACCCAGAGCCTCATGAAGCTTCTTCTAGAACCGAGACGTGAAACGAGGATCCCTATCAGAAATGATTGAGACAGGTACCCCATGCAGTCTCACTATTTCTAATATGTAGAGCTTAGCTAACTTCTGAAGAGAAATGTCTATCCTTACCGGGATAAAGTAAGCAGACTTGGTCAATCGATCCACAATGACCCAGACAGAATCTTTCTTAGTGGGTGTTAGAGGCAATCCACTAACAAATTCCATTGTTACTCGCTCCCAATTCCATAAAGGTATCTTAATCGGCTGCAGCAAACCTGAAGGTAACTGATGCTTAGCCTTAACCTGCTGACAAGTCAAACAGTGAGCAACGAAGTCAGTAACCTCACGCTTCAACCATGGCCACCAGTACAATTCCCAAAGATCTCGGTACATCTTGTTCCCAGCAGAATACATAGCATAGGGACTCTCATGCGCCTCTCTTAGAATCGACTGCCTTAAATCCTCATCATTCGATACACAAATCCTGCCGTGAAAACAAAGTACCCTATCACTGTTTATCCCAAAATCAGTAGTGCCACCATTTTTAACCTGACGAAAACATAACCTGAGAGACTTATCCCCCAATTGTTTACCTTGAATCTGCTCAATCCATGTCGGTTTGACCTGAAGTTCTACCAACAGACTTCCAGCGTCAAATAGGCTAAGTCGAGCGAACATCACTCTCAGATCGGTCATACCCCTACGGCTCAACGCATCGGCCACCACATTGGCCTTGCCGAGATGGTACTCAATGGTACAATCATAATCCTTAAGCAGCTCAACCCATCTATGCTGCCTAAGATTTAACTCCTTCTAAGTGAGGAGATACTTGAGGCTTTTGTGATCGGTGTAGATAATACACTTCTCACCGTACAGATAGTGCCTCCAAATTTTCAAAGCAAATACAATGGCAGCCAATTCCAAATTATGCGTCGGATAGTTCACTTCATGAGTTTTGAGCTGATGAAATGCATATGCTACCACCTTACCATCCTGCATCGATACACACCCCAAACTGACATGTGAAGCATCACTGTAAACCACATAGTCCTTACCGGGCTCAATTTGTATCAGAACAGGAGCCTAAGTCAGAACAGTCTTGAGCTTCTCGAAGCTCTCTTGTTGCGTATCAGTCCAGACAAATGGAACTCTCTTACGCAGAAGCTTAGTCAACAGTGTTACGATCAAGGAGAAACCTTCCAAAAAATGTCGATAAAAACCCACAAACCCCAGAAAGCTGTGGATTTCAGATGCATTCCTCGGCTTTTTCCTCTCCAACACAGACTCAATTTTATGAGGATCGACTCGGATCCCTTTAGCAGAAACTACGTGTCCCAAAAAGGTCACTTCACGTAGCCAAAACTCACACTTACTGAACTTCGCATATAGTTGTTTCTCACGAAGAGTCTGTAGTACCATTCCAAGATGCTCACCGTGCTCGTCTTCAGTCTTAGAATACACCAGGATATCGTCGATGAACACCACCACAAACTAATCCAGATAGGGCTGGAACATTCAATTCATCTTGTCCATAAATGTCATTTGTGCATTAGTCAATCCAAAAGGCATAACTAGGAACTCGTAATGTCCATACCGAGTCCTAAATGCCATCTTATGCACATCAGCCTCCTTAACCCTCAATTGATGATAACCCGAACGTAAATCGATCTTGGAAAACACAGAAGCCCTTCTAAACTGGTCGAACAAATCATCAATTTTGGAAGTGGGTACTTATTCTTGATCGCCAGCTTGTTCAACTGTTGATAATCGATACACATTCACATGGATCCATCCTTTTTCTTTACAAACAGTACCGGTGCCTCCCAAGGAACACACTCTGATGGATGAACCCATGATCTAACAGCTCTTGAATCTGAGTCTTAAGCTTCGTAAGCTCTTTCGGTGCCATTCGGTAGGGGGCAATACACATCGAAGCTGTACCTGGCAAAAGCTCAATCCCAAATTCTACTTCTTGGCTCGAAGGCAAACCCAGTAGTTCCTCAAGAAAGACATCCAAAAAATCCCTCACAGTTCTGATGTCCTTAACTGAAGAGTCTCTAAAATCTGAAACTCTTATGTAGGCCAAGAATGCCTCACATCCCTTCTGAACCAACTTTTTCGCCACTAACGTTGAAATCACATTATTCAGATAATCTCGATGTTCCCCAATCACAACTACTTCGTTGTCCCCCTCGGTTCTCAAAACGACCCTCTTAGTCGCGCAGTCTAGACTCACCTTGTGTTTGACCAACCAGTCCACTCCCAGAATCAAGTCGAACTCCCCAAATGGGAGCTCCATCAGATCAGCTAGAAATACTATCCCTTGAACCTCTAATGGGACGTCGCTATACAGTCTACTAACTCAGACAGATTGCCCCAAAGGACTCAATAGTTACCTCATTATCAGTACTCTCAACTGGAGTCCCCAAAGTTTCAAATATAGTACTAGCTATGTATGAGTGTGTAGAGCCTATGTCTATTAGTGCAAGATAAGGTACATTATAAATTAAAAACGTACTCGTAATGATGTCTGGAGCATCTCAGTCCTCTTGACGACGAGCAGCGTAAACAAGAGCAGGCTGCCTCGCTTCCGTATGTCCAACACCTCTGCCCGGTGCTCTCTGTCCACAGCCCATGCCGTTACCACCCCTAACCTGACCACGGCCCCTAGGCGGCTGCTGAACTACCCCGGTGGCTGTGCAGTACAAGAACCCATAGCTTGCACCTGATCGGCCCTCAGCAGACACTCTCGAACACAGTGCTCAGTAGACCCACATCTTAAACAAGCCCCAGTCGTCCTCCAACATTCGCCCGGATGGCGTCTTCCACAATGCCCACAAATCGTGATCCCAATAAGTGCAACAGGGGCCCCAACTCTAACTGGCCCATCAGATCTAGTCTTTTTCTTAGGCCTCATTGCAGAACCCAAGGGCTCTGAATCCCTCTTATTCTTGCCTATCTCTTTATCCCGGATTAACATTCAAGTTTAATAAAATTGAAACTTACCGTACAACACAATTGCATGCTTGCACAAAGGGGAAAAGATAAAGAAAGACAACGAAAACGGAAGGGGAATTCAAAGGAAATTTGGCAGCAAGGATTTATTATTTAGAAAAAAAAAGAGGAAAACCTAAAATTGAGAGTGGGGGAGAAGAGAGAAAACATTAGAAAGGTGGAAAAGAGTCCAAAATTTGAAAAAAAAAACTAAATAAAAAGATAATGCCCAAAAATTTGGTAACTCATTTCCTTCATTCTCTCCCTAACCTCCCACAACAACTCCACTACTCGAAACTTCAATTTGACTAGGACTCTACCACGCCACACGGCCAAGTAACAAAAATAATTCCCTTGCTCGCGTAGGGACTTGAACTCCAGACCTCCCACCCGCCAACACACACTTTAACCACCAGACCAGTAGGCTCATTCTAATATATTTTTACCAACTTTTAACTATGAGCCTACTGACTAGAAATAGGGCTTTAGTCATAAAAATACCAAAATTTTCCCAAGTCAAGGCCTGAACTTGGGACCTTATACACACACCCAGAACACTTAACCACTGAAGCAGAAAGATATTTATGTCATATTTTTATAAAAACAAAAATATACATTTTTGGGGTGTTACAACAATTTATGCAAAATAATAGTTCATACTCCATCATAACTCATATATTTCAAATAATGATAAATTGATATTTTTGTGATTATGAAACATATAGGGCATTCTATCACAACACATTGGATAAATATATCTCCAAAACACACCACATGACTCATAAAGTCATACGCTATCTCCATGTAAGTGTAGCACGTATGCTCACACTCTCCAAACACACCACACTATTTACAGTGAATGGAGCTATACTCGACATTCCCTTATCTCTCAAACACATCTCCGGGCCACAATACCCATTGCAATAAAAAAGGTGAGCACTCACAATCCTGTGGCATACCAACTATATCCAATGGTTCTATAAGGTCACAATGCCAAAATATATCTTTAACACATTCACAATATTCAATATAATAGGGCCCCCAATTAAGTAGAGCTCACACGTTATAACATAGTTCACAATTCTCAATTCGCAATAGAGTATGGTTCGTAAATAATTTCACTTTCATGCGACATATATTGCACTCATAATCATAGTTCACATATCATTAATGACATAGCTCACATAAGTCGTTCACATATTTTATTTAGCATAGGACACACAATAACTCAAAATCTTACAATACACAATTTGGCAAATTAATACAGTTCACCATATCAATATAGATCACCAAATTAAGATAGTTCGCTATAATAATATAATTCACCAAGTTAACATGGTTCAAAATATACCACAGTACACAAATATAATTGGCTCACACTACATTTGAGCTCGCACTTAGCATTTCACAACAATACAATTTTGCACTAATCAAAGCTCGCAATATCGTAAAACTCATAATTCACTTACGGGTTCGTGCATGCATAAATGTGCATTATCAATAAAATTCATATGTTATAAAAATCCATATTATAAAATTTGTTTTTATATTCGTTCGCAAGCATTATATAACCATATATGAATACATATTACATGTATATACATATCTATTTAGTGACCTTTGTCACGTCAAATTTTATCATACATTAAAAGTCTCATATACATTTATATATACTAGATAAAACAAAACTTATAAACCTATATATATTATATAATAAAACCCATGCATATAATATATATACAACCCCACACACTTATATATATGTATATTACCAAAACCTATTAATATATATTATATATAAAATAGAACTCATGTATATTATCATAAGTTCATGCATTTTTTCACCATTAAAATCGCACAGTGTATATACTCAATGATTCAACCAAAATTATAAGGATTTGCATAAGGAAGAAGTCAAGGTTCGCATACCATAAGTGGGGGTTCGCATATGTTACCTTAGTCTATGTACTGGATTTTAAATGTAGTATATCAAACCACTCACCTCAGCAACCATCACCTCAATTACCATGCTCAAGTAAACTTCTATTTTCCTTTGTCCATGGTTTTAGAGGCTCCCAAATGAATTGACATTTTTCATACACATCAAACACATTAAAAAGGCATTTTTAACATCAGCAAACACCAATAAATTATTCCAAAATCATAGATCATAGCTTATTAACCTCTATACTGATAACATAACTAGTTTTGTCGAAATAGATGTTTAACCACTCAAGTCTCACTTCTAAGCTTAGATTTTAACTTCATACATTCTAAATATAATCTAATTATAAATCTAAACCATCAACTTTACCCAATTTCACCAGTTTAGTTTTTTTGGAAAAATTAAGCTTATATGATCTTTTAAAAAAGGGAAAATATTCAATTTGCTTAAATTCATTAAGGATTTCTTAAATTAAGATCAAATACCTTTTAATTAGATCAACATGAGTTAGAAATAATTTAAAAATAAAGCTTCGCCAAGAAATATGAGATCTACCATTTTCAAGCAAAAAATCAACTTAAAGTCAAGTAATATATTGATATCTTGATTAAATCATTTAAATCTCGAATTGAAATGACAACTTGTAACACCCCTAACCCGAATCTGTTGCCAAAATAGGGTTACGGAGCATTACTGGATTTTACAAATCAAACAGATAGAAAATGCAAACATTTTATATCATATAGCATTCATGTCAAAAACCAATCAGAATCATACATATTGTCCCTTATACGAGCCCTCGAGGCCCGAAGTACACATTACAAACAAATCGGGACTAAATCAGAAACTCAAAAAAATTTTCAGAAATATTTAAAATTTTCAACACTGTAGGGGTCACACGACTGTGTGACTCACACGGACAATAGATACGCTCATGTCTCAGGTCGTGTGGACATTCGAATTAGAGACACACGGTCGTGCCCCAGCCCGTGTAACTCTCTAACTTGGTCACACGGCCAAGCTACACCCCCATGTGCCAGGCCGTGTGAATATACTGATTTGCATTCTTTAAAAGATATTGAAGACACACGGGCATGTCACCTGGCCATGTGTCATACACGGCTGAGACACATGCCTGTGTCTCTGCCCGTGTGGACGGAAATAGGCCAATTTACAAGCCATATTTCTCACCCAATTTGGTTTTAACCTATAATCAACATTATGCATATCAACAAGCCATAATTAGGCATCCAAAACAAGCTAAAATAAGTGGCTAATCTCAACAAATTACATATAGGCCAACATTAAACAAAATACCTATACATGCCATTATAACCAAAATCAAAACATCTGAAAGTAACGATAAAACCGATGAATAATGTGAAATAACTCTGACAAGCTTCCAACCCGATCGAGCTTCCGATAATCTGAAAGTAAAGGAAAACAACTACGTAAGCAATGAATGTTTAGTAAGCTCGTATAAACATTAATCATATCAATTCATTTCAAATATGGAATTTATATATATCAAGAACAATCCAATATCGATACCACAAGATTCATGAAGCTATACTCAACAACTCACAAGGTGAATAAATCCATAGCATCACTTATACATATCATCCCTAGCATAGTAAGATTTTAAATAATTTTAAACGTTACCACTCTTTCATGAGCTCAAGCATATTTTCATTTGAACACTTACCATTTCAATACAACTTATAATTAAACATATTACCATTCAACCAACAGCTTGGCATTTGCCTAAGCATCAAACAACAACACTTGTTAGCATACTTGAACATATTTCATATAAATTCAACATCGATAACCTTATTATCTCAACATGTCACACTTGTGTTAATTACTTGTCTCAACTTACATAATTTCCATGTATCAACATATCAATATATCATGTACCATCATTTCCATGTATTTCATTTATATACTTGTATTATTTTGTATCAAACTCATATCGTCTCGTAACAAAACATTGCCCGTTGAACCATTTAGAATATCGTTGGATAACTTTCAAATTCATTAAATAAATCACTTTACCAAGACTTTCCCAAATCGAAGAATGACTTACGGATAAGAGTACATCGTTATCAGAAGCTCATAAGAGCTGGTCCTCCTGAACATACCAACAGAAGCTCATAAGAGCTTAACAGAAGCTCGTGAGAGCTGAACAGAAGCTCGTGAGAGCTGATCCACCCAAATCACTCCAAACAGAAAGTAAAACACGAGAGTTCGCAAAAATTGTTGAACCACGATTTACTTGGGTAATATGCCGATGTCTCCCTCCAATACCATCATACACCAATTTACGAATGTACTCAAATCCAGTGTTCAATCCGAACTGAGTATTAAATTTAATAATATATTTCCAACAATAATTCAATTCTAACAATAGAACATATATATATATAATACCAATCACCAATTAACATACACTTTAATCAAAATTGTACATAATACAGTTCATACAAACTTACCTGGCTAATTTGTAGAAATACCAAGATTTGAGGGCATTTTGGTAATTTTCTATTTTTTTGATTTTCCATTCGACCTTGATTTGTCAGATTTGGTGGCCTCGAACCACCGTTTCTGACACCACTGAAAAACGGGTTGTTACACAACTCACTTAGTTTAATCATAAAAAGTTAGAATCTCACCTCAATTTTGCAAAATAAACGAGATATGGAGCTAATTTGAGCTAAAACATGTGAAGATCTCTTCAGGATTTTAAGGATGAAAACATGAGTGTTCTTCAAATTCGAAAAGAGATTTTGTGTTTAGAGAGCTTAGGAATAAAAAAGGATGAACTAATTTCGAGAGAAAATCTTTGATTTGGTGTTTGGAAAATTTTGGAAAATGATGAAGAATGGGAGGGAAGTAGACATGGGGGTTATTAAATAGGCAACCCATTTTTAAAATTGGGCCATTGCCTATATAACCACCTCCAATTTCTTCCCTTTTTCAAATATGTCCTTACTTTTCAGTTAAAACCAATTTCAAAATTATTTTTAAATCAAACTTTATTTTTATATATCATTTTTCATCAAATTAATTCCCAGACACCTAATTTTAATTTCCTAACCTAAAATTATTGATTCTAATTATTATAATATTTTATTAAATTAATTCCAAATTATTTAATTATATAATCTAATTACAATTTTAAGTTCACTAACCCCCGATTTACTTACCTAATTCTCCTAACCCAATTTTCGGGATGTGACATTTATTTTGTTCTATGCACTGCTGAATTGAAACTGACTGTAACACCCCAAACCCGGCCTTGACGCTATGGCCGAATCTGGTGATGTCACATAGAATGGAATTCAAAAACGAGTTTGTCGAGTTAAAACCGTATCTTTTTCGCGGAAGCTTTGGAAAAAACTTATTTTAGGAAAACCGTTTGATCTTAGTGAAAACCAAGTTTTGAATATGCCCCGCCATAATAAAATCGTAAAACAAGTTTTAAAAATTGAAATTTTAAGCCAAACAAGCCATTGTCCAAAAGCTACATCAAAACCCCAAATAAGTAATAAAATATGAAACTAACGGGAAGTAGTCTAAAATGTGCGTGTGGCCATCGTCGAGTCCTCCGCAGCACCGATCCGTCAAGTCTAGGGATTACCTGTACAGATTAAATAGAAAAGGGTGAGTTTTCGCAAACTCAATGTGTAACCCCAACAGAAAACATGCATACAATTTAACATTAGAAATCAGACATATACAGTCTGGGGCCTGAGCCCATTACAGATTCAATTTGGGCCTTAGCCCACTCAGATACAGTCTAGGATATAAATTAGGGCCTTGGCCCATTTCAGATATAGTATGCAATAACAGAAATTAGAATCCTACCCACCAGCCTCTACATACTATCTCCGTCCATCCCTACACACCATGTGGGGTTAAAAAATCCACCCATCCCTACACACCATGCTGTACCGAAATGCGGCACATAATCAGAATATTGCAGCTGAGCTGTCAGATAATAGGCTTAGGAGCCTTTCAGAACACTTCCTCCAAATATCATCAGCCCACCCTGATACAATGCAATATGCAATAAATGTTATGCTATTATGCAATTAACAGTCCACACATTCAAATCAATACCCATGCTTAGTACAGAAATCTGATAGACAGATTACACATATAAAGGTCTAAGTAGAGCTTACCGACCCTTCAGTAGGTCCACAGTCGACTTGGGTGACCTATGCGACCTTAAAGAACTTTCCAAAAAAAATGGGCTCACACGTCCATGTGGACTGCCCGTGTGGGCCCACATGCCGGTGTGGCCCACACGGCCCAAAATGGCCTAGGCTGTATAGATTACATGGCCTGGCCCAAAATCCCACATGCTCATGTGGACTATCCGTATGGGCCCACAAGCTCATACGGCCCATACGACCCAAATCGATTTTGCTCGTGTGTTGCACACGGCCTACCTAGCCATCACACAGCAGTGTCTTATGCGCACGGCCTAGCCTCGTCGATCACACGCCAGTGTCCCATCACACGGCCTACCACATGGACGACCACACGCCCGTGTGGCATCGACACTGAGGTTTTTGGCTTTCACCGAAACCTCATTTTCTGCGTTTTTGGGTACACATCTGGTTTCATTTAAAGTTAAACCAAACACCGAGCACTCCAAAACCTAAATATTGTCCAATCCAACACCACAATCAGTCTTGCTTTACGATTAATCAAAATCCCAAAACCAAAATACTCATCCCTAAAGCGATGAACCCTTACCGCAAAGATTCGAATTAATTCACTACAAAATAGTACGAAGAGAGCCTTAATCCTCGCAATATGTTGCTGTCAATAATGTCAATATAACCCTAGTCAAAATTTTAACATCCCAACTTACAAAGTTTCAAAAATTCACTTACTGAAACGATGGATAACGAAAACTTAAGAACACAAGAACTCCACAGTAAAATCGGAAGAATTGGGAATAGCACGAAATTTAGGAGAGAGGGAGCAGAGAAACTGACGTCAATTGTTTTTTGAAAAAGAGAGAAAATTTGGGAAAAGAAATCAAAATTAATTTGAAATAACTCCCAAATCACATATTTTTCTCCCCCTAATTCACTTCTCAAACTTTTAGTTTGACCGAAACTTTCTCGGTCAAATAAGCAAAAATAAACTCCCTCTCTTACGCAGGGATTCGAACACAAGACCTCTAACATGCCAACACTCCAGTTAACCACTAAACCAGCAGGCCTATTCTAATAATTACTTACCATGTTTTAATTAAAAGTCTATCAACCAAAGATTGAGCCTTATTCATAAAAATACCAAAATTTTCCCAAGTCATGGCTTGAACTTGGGACCCCTCACACACACCCAGATCACTTAACCACTGAAGTAGATACACAATTGTCACCCATTCGCAAAAACAAAAATTTAAATTTTTGGGGCGTTACACTGACTTGAGTTTGTTTCTTGAAAATGTAATGCTCGCAGAAACCTAATTTACCAACTCAGTGTCTTTGATAAGATCTCTATTGCACAAGACTATCATACATTTTTCACTAATATGACCCAGTCGCATGTGCCAAATTTTGGTTGAATCGAAATTGGTGGAGAAAAAGTCCCATTGTGTCCTTGCGTCTTCAAGTTGATTCTCGTCGCAATGTAGTGGTGATTTTGGCTTTTCTTCTGTAATCCCAGTCGCACTAGTAACCATTGACCTTTGCAGAACGTATAGGTTGACCTTTTTATGTCCTCTCATCATAACAAGATCCCCACGAGAAACTTTTAAGCCATTTGACTCAATGACTATCCTACATACTTGACATAAGATTTTTCTTTACATCAAGAACATACCTGATATCTGACAGTGTCTGAATAATTCCATCGTGCATCCTAATTTGTATTGTTATGATTCTAAATATTTTACATAGAGAGTTATTCCCCATCAACACAACTCACTGAACTATACGTGGAGAACTAGTCCCTATTAGGACACATGTGATAGGAGCAGCTTGAATCTAAGATCCATTCAAAAGTAAGATGAGAGCTTTCACTTGTTGACACCAACAAGAAATCATCTCATTTATCCTCGACTACACTAGCATAAGCTGCTTCAGCTTTTGTCTTATCTTTCTCGTCGTTTTCGACATACCTTTTGATTTTATTTTGAAGTTTCCAACATTCTACCTTAACGTGATCCACCTTTTTACAATAGCCACAATATTTATCATGATTTCTGGATTTGGACCTTGCTTTAGACCTGTTTCGATCTGTCTTTTCAATTTGTTATCTACCTTTTATAACTAGAACTAAGACTTACTCGTCTAATGTTTTGTTTGGGTCTAACTCGTTGTCGAGTTTATCCTTACTCAAAAGATTCCCCTTCACATCCTCAAACGAGAGATAATCTTTCCCATAAATCAGAGTTTCCCTAAAAGTTTTACAAGATGAGGGCAAAAAGCATAACAACAACATAGCTTGATCCTCGTTACTAGTCTCTGCTTTAAAGTTCTTTAAGTTATTAAGTAAGGTAACAAACTCACTAATAAGAGTTCTGATAGACTCACATTCGGCCATTTTGAAGTCGAGACGTTGTTTTAATACTAACCTGTTGGCCAGAAATTTTGTCATATATGAGGCTTCTAGTTTCTTCCATAATGCATATGTTGTTTTCTACTTCAAAACCTCTCGTAACACATTATTCACGAGCCATAATTGAATAGTGGATAAAGATTTTTCATCGAGCTCTTCTCATTCTAACTGATCTATATCAGTTGGCTTCTTCCCTATAACGACCTTTTTCAGACCATTCTGAACCAGTATTGTTGCCATCTGAACTTGCCACAAACTAAAATTTGCAATTTCATCGAACTTCTCAATATTGAACATTGATGTTGTCATCTCTAAATGGGTTGACTGTGAAAATTGAACTATATCTTATACTAGTTTGCAGAGGATAAACCCGATTAAACAATGAACAAAGTAAAGAAAATAATAATCGAAAATATCAAACACACAAATTTTATGTGAAAAAACTCCTCAAAAAAGGATAAAAAAACCATGGGAAAAATGAGGTTTCACTATAATAAAGTAGAGTACAAAAGATGAAAAGAATTAAAAGAAAACCTTAAAGCCCCACAAGAAAAAGGCCCACAAAGTTTTTCTTATAGGTAGAACATGAAAACTAAATAAAGAAGCTTTTGATAATTTTTTTTTTAAAAAAATACTTCTTTAATTGGAATTTTAAGGAAGGGTTTGAGTTTTTTTTTTAAATTCTACTTTGCAATTCCATATAAATTTTCGGATAAAGTATAGAAAGTGTCACTAAAGGATTGCTTGTGTTCTATTTTGGTCGTTGAACTTTTAATTTTTCTATTTTTTTCACTAAACTATAGAAAATCAAATATTTCTGTCATCAAATGTTATGAGTTGTTTGAATATTCACGGAAGTGTTTATGTGGGATTTTCTATTGGTCTAATAACAAATTTAGCCCTTAATGTTTACAAAAATTTCCATTTAGTTAAAATTCTAAAAAAATAAAAAAAATTAACACTCAACATTTACAACATGAAAAATTTTCTTCTCTTTTAGCTCTTGAAATAATGTCATTTGTCAAAGCATCCCAAAATGGATGGAAAAGTTAACAAATGTTAACTTTACTAAAGTGGACATCTATAAACTTGAAATTATATAGGATTTATATGTATATATATTTACCACCTTTTGACTTAATAAATATGTTAATTTTGAGTAATTGTTATTGAATTAAGTGAATTTTACTTAAATATTAATATTGGACATGAATTTATAAAGTATGTGCAATTATGTTTTATTACATGATTTTTATGCATACTTTATATTATTTTCATGTTAATTATTAATATGTTAATTTTCACCATGCAATGGGACAGTAGATGAGATTAATATAAATGTTGCATGGACATGCACACATCCAATCTATTTGGATGGCAAGACCATACAAAACTAGGTCAGAAAGATATAATTTGACCCAGTAAAAGTATCACTACATGATAGACATGTCTGATTAATTATTGGCCTAAGAAACTATCCAACAATGAGGAGTCAAGCCCAATTTTGACACAAGAAAATGGCTGTCCAAAAATTAGTTTTGGGGGTCCTACAATTGGAAAAATATCAGAAATCAACACACAAGTCTTACCTTTGAAACCGTCCAACCCTGGCTAAATATAGCATGATCTTGTGCTCAAATCAAGCGACTAAATCACCCACCTTTCCACACATCATGGCAGACCATAGAAGGGAGAGAATCAAGGGATATGTGATGATATTTTTAGCAAAATCAGCCACTAACTTCACCTATAAATACCACACACCTTTCACCTTTCAAATCATCCCTTAATTCATTCATTCACTAGCATTCTCTCATTTCCTCTCTTGTTTTCTTTTCCCTTGCATAACCATCTATCTCCCTTTCCATTTTAGCTAATAAAACCCTTGTCAAGAATATCTCTTGGCCGGCCACCTTGAGGAACCCTTAGCAGAGGAGCAACGAATAGAACGAAGGAACACATCAGTCAAAAAGATCCAAAAGTCTTTTGAACTAAATTAAAGTTTACTATTTCCTTCTTGCTATTTAATTTAATTATGTTTTTTATGTGTTTGTTGTTCTTAACATCAACAATGTTAGTTTAATTCTATTTGTCGGGATGATTATGCTAATTCAATAATATTCATTGATTCATGTTTAAAATGTTTGTGCCTCAATCGATCATGTTTTCAATTAAAATCAAGATGTATTTCATTCATGCATGATTGAGTGCATTCAAATTAATCGAGCAATCCTAACTAGACAATGGCTAGTAGATGCATAATTGAAAAGGGAAATGCTCAATTTAGATCATTAAACCTGACTAAATTAGAGGTTCATAATATCTTTAGTTAGCTTTATTATCTTGCATAGTTTTTAGGTTTATGTGATTAAACTGTTGCAAATGTAAATGTCCCTGTGACCTCGCATAAATACTAAGAAACCCCTAGTTTAATATGATAAGTAAAATGCATATTTCACTAAGTAAAAGGTCTAAGAGGACTTAATTTGGTTTCCAAAATCATGAAAGATCGAGTTGCCATGGAATGTTTTCTGAACACTATTAAGCATGATGAAAATGAAATAAGTTGATTAATATAAATCGAGCCCATAAATATTAAATAGGGATATCTACAAAGTTAGTATATTGTTGAATTGAAATATTGTTAAGTGATTTAGCTGAAATTGCGATTAATTAAGTCCTAGGGACTAAATTGTAAAAGTTTAATCACTATACATTTTTAATTAGAATAAGGCTTGGAGACTTATGTAACAATTATCCAAAGAACTCAAATGGATAATTAACCAAATTAGAACAATTGTTAGTGGATGATGATGGAAGATGCCATTAAATTAAGTTAATTTGTGATTAAAGCATCATGATGATGGAACAACTGTTAAATAAACTAGTCTAATTAAATTAAACCATAGTATATAAACCAAAATTAAGTGGAGATAAGTGTTCATCTTCTCCACTTCAACCACCCACCATAGCCAAGAAGAAAAAAAAAAGAAAGTTTTAAAGCTAAGTTGACATTCAGACCATAATTTCAAGTAAGTCTCTAGCCATTTTTCTTTGATTTTTATAGATTTTGTTTTTATCATGGGAGCTTGATTAAGCTAACTCATGGATCAATTTGATCAATTGGTGACAATTTGATAGGTAATCATTGATGAGAATTGAATGATTTAGGTGTGAAATTGACATAATTTAAGCTTAGATTATAAAAAGGACTAAATTGTAAAATTTAATTATTAGCTTTATACATTATGAACCAATTTGAATAAAATAAACTTTTTTTATGATGTTGTGGTAGGAATAAAAAGCATAAAGTCCCTAATGAATAAATGTGAAATCGAATTTGAATGTAAAGCTTTAGGTTGAAAGTTATACTTGTCCCAATTTTAGGGACTAAGTTGAATAAATAAAAAATGTAAAAATTGGTATTTGGTTGCAAATTTTTTGGTAATTGATTGTGTGATATGGTTTGTGCCTATATTGTAACACCCCTGACTTGTTTCTATCGCCGAAATAGGGTTACGAAGTATTATCATTCAATTGAAAACATTTAGACTTTAATTTATTTAATAAATTAATCATAACATAAATCATTCATAAATATGCATATTGTCCCTAAATTGAACTCTCGAGGCCCTAAAAATAACTTAAAAGCAATTTTGGACCAATTTCAGAAAATTTGGAAAGTCTAGGAAAGGTCACAAAAATTTGGAAACAAGGGTCACACAGCTGAGACACACGCCCGTGTCTTAGGCCATGTAACCTTTGAACTAGGGACACACGACCATGTCACCATACCCATGTAACTCTCTGAGTTGCCCCACACACCTGTGTCACCAGGCCTTGTAGACCCAAATTTACCAAAAATCAAGCCATTTCCAAGACCATTTAATGCACAATCAATCAACCCATTTAAGCACACTTTAATGAGACTTAAACATCACCAAAACATACATCAAAATGCCATTCCAAGACCCTAATTCAACTACTAATATTTCACTCAAAGGCACCACTATATACCAAGACATCAACCATCAAAACATGTCCATATTGTAACAATTCATACATGACCACCTATTCATTTACTTACCTAAAACATATCACATATTGACCATTCTCAAGCCAACAATTGATACCAACAAGCCATACTCATCTATTATCAAAAAGTGACCAAAAAGTCTTACCTAAACAAGCATTATAAGTCCATTATCCAAACATGAACATCAAAGCACTAACATACCAAGTTACCATTTACATATTCATCAAAACACCATTATAAACCACCCTATACATGCCATTATAAACCATTAGCCAATATGTTCAAAAAACACCAAAGTTTCTACTGGATAGTGTGATAGATCACCATCGAGCTTCCAACCAAATTAAGCTTCTGATAATCTATAAAACATAGGAAAAAAACTTAACCTACCATTTCATTTGCATAAATAATGCTCAGTAAACTCGTATAAATCAAAACTTAACCTACCATTTCATTTGCATAATATAAATCATATGTTTAATATAATCCAAACTATAATCTTGGAATAAGCCTATTCATCACCATCAATACACAAGTTAGCGTACTTGTACATAATTCAAATGGACTAACCATAAGATAAGTCATTTCCCATATGAAATACATCATTTAGTTCATACATTTTTTTCATAAGATTATGTTAAATTTCATTTGGGAGCTTACCATTTCAATCTCTTTTCTTGCCCATTGAACCATCTAGAATTTCATCGGATACACGGGAAAGCTCACACAAATTGTGTCTTACATATAGCCGTAACTTTTCCTTTACATCATTGCTCACACGAGCTATAGGTCAGAATGTAAGCTAAACGAGCTGTGGAGTATTCAAAAAAAAATATAGGACCTCATCCATCAGTAGGACATTCAAGACCAACACCTGAAACATGAAATCCCAAATAACATGTCATTCGTATCCTAAGAATTCCTAAGGTTCAACCAGAACTTGATATCCGTCAATTCATCATAGCATTGATATGTTCATATATCGAACCATTTACATTATAAATAACATAATAACATTCAATTTAAATAACATAAACACGATAAACATTCATACGAACTTACCTCGACGACTAGAGGCGTGGTAGTTAGGTCGAACTAATCCAATGCTTTTGCCTTTCGTCGATTTAAGTCCGATTGAGGTTTATCTTGATCTAAATAGATAATTATATTCAATTAAGTACTTCAATTAACCTCAAACATTCAATTCAACCCATAATTTACATTTATGTAAAATTACTAATTTACCTCTAACATTTTAACTTTTTCACAATTTAGTCCTTAAGCAAATAACTTAAAATCTAACCAATTTAATCTAAATCCATGTTAATCCAACATTCAAGGGACCTTGAAACAACTCATATTCACCATCATTTCACAATAAAACCCTAAAATTTATACCTTTAACAAATTAGTCCTTAAATGTCATTTTCATCAAAAATCACTTTACAAAACTTGCTTATTTTTCAAAAAAGGTTCATAATCTATCATTTAACAACACAACCTACTCAAAAAGATCTATGAATAACCCTCAATCTTTAACAGCTTTACAAATTTACCCCAAGTTAGCTAGATTAAGCTAAAATTATCACAAAAACGTAAAAATCACTAAAACCTAACCTCAAAAATAACAACATGCATGAATAAGGTTGGCAAAACCTTCAAACACCAAAAATGGTGTTTTTCCTTTATTAATTCAGCGGTGGAGTGAAATGATGAAGATGAAGCAATTTTTTTGTTTCATTTAGTTTAATTTTAATTTATTTAATTACCATTTTAAGTTTCAAAAACTATCATAATTACATTAATACCTTGCCATGCACATCCACTATCTCATAAATGGTCTATTTACCAATTAAGTCCATTAGGTTTCCTTTTCATAGTCTTTTAGCCCTTTTAACTAATGGAACTCAACTTTTACACTTTTTACGAATTAGTCTTTTTTACTTAATTAGTCATGCAAACATTAAAATTTCTGAACGAAACTTTAATACGACCTTATTAATATCCCCTAGACTCTAAATAAATAATAAAATAATAATTTACTCTCCAGAATTTGGTCTCGAAAACACTATTTTTTACAACAATTAAAACAGGTTGTTACATATACGCAGCTAAAGTCAGCACAGAACCTTCGAGAGGGAAAGGAAAAGCGAAAGTAATCAAAAAGTAACTTGAAAACTCTAGTTTGTACCTGTATGGTTCAAAGACGTATTGATTAATTTCATTTTCATGTTAACCACACTTGGGGATGTCAATATGAGTATATAGTGATAATATGAATAATTAGGTTGAGCTTTAATACGAATTATCGAGATAGGGAACTAAAATGAATCAAATGTAAAATAGCATGAATTGCCTTTAAATATAATATGTGATGTGGAATTGGGGAGAAATGTATTGTATAACACGTAATATATGTGATATGATGATAAAATGGATTATGGTTGTGAATATGGTTCAAAAGTGATATGTACTAAATTGTAAATGGAATTGAATATTGATACCCTATTAACTAGTTGGGCTGAGTCGGATATAGTTGACATGACATAGGATTTGTTTGTGTATGGGTTATACACTTCATGTGCCATGATGCACCTCGTCTGCCAGTATGTACTTTTGTGCCAGTATGCACTTTTTACGCCAGGAATGTGCTTTGTGTGCCAAGATGCACCTCGTGTGCCAAGATGTACTTCATGTGCCAATATACGTTTTGTATGCCAATAATGTACTTTGTGTGCCAGGTTGCACGTTATGTGCTAGTTACCCTACTTTAGTTTATCTGATGATGCACTTTGATGCCATTTTGGTGTGTTGTTTGGATGATTTTTGTATCAATCTGAGTTAGGTTAATAGGGGTTAAAAATTGTAAGTTTGGTTAATGATGTGAATATGGTGATATATGATACTATTGAATCAATTATATATATGTATGTGAATTAGGATAGAAGGAACATATTGATGTTTATGCAAATCAGTTGAAAAAGAGCCCTAGAGGCCAAAATGAATACAAATAAGTCAATAGACTCCAAAAATAGGTTTAAATTATATGAGAGCCATAGAGCACTAATGGCATAGCAAAATATGTGATTACATAATTGATAATGGTAGTTAACAAGAGATGGTATTTGTCAAATGGTATACATAGATTACTAGTCTTGTACATTGATGAATGAATTGGTTACTTGCCATAACAATGTACTACCTTATATTCAAGAGTTGATATTATTTGGTTGATAGATTATAACTTGGCTAGATTTGGTAGTTGTGTTATGCATGATCTGTTGGATCTGGTGCCCTAGGTATAGTATTTTCGTCTAAGTACACTTCTAATTTTTCAAACAGATTGGTTAATAAAACTATTCGTGAATTACATTAATACTTTGTATATTATCCTCACATGGTTTTTTCACGCAAAACAAAATAGAAGCAAATATTGCTTATTAGTTATCTAATGTTTAACTAACGCTAAGCAATATTACATGGACGGATCGTAATACAAAATGAAAAATTGTATTAGTAGACGAACCTAAACATGTCTTAAGTCTAATTTGAAATGAGAAAACCAATACGAATATGTCGTCTATCAAGTCCAATTAGGGAGATACCTTGTCTTGGGCATCGGAACGGACGACTCCCAAAAGATAGAGACATAGATGTGACTAACTAGACTAAAAATACATCAGACTGACATACCTAAATCTTGAGTAGATGGCAGACTATGTATGTTTGACTCGTGCACTTAGATGTAAGTAATAGCCTAATTTTGATTAGATAAGGAATCGAAAACTGGTGTGTTAGGTGTACGACTTCTGTAGTATGAAGCGGCATTCACAACAATGGAATTCATAGCCCAAGACATGGGTAAATTATATCCTTTCATTGGAATTACATGGTTGACGAAAAGTAAACGTGACCACGGGTCATTCATCTTCATGATGAATGACTTGATTACTGTTTAATAGTAATTAAATTTTCATAAAGAAAGATGTAATGGTTACCATGAGATAAAATAAGATCATATTAAGAGAAGGGATATTATCCCAAAGAGATCGAGGATATCCTATGAGGGTAACACCCTTATGACAAGGTTATTAGACGAGCACTGAGTAGTTGCTTTAAAAAATGGAAATGGAAATGAAAATGAGAAATGATCCATTTGCAAATATATATGAATTACTAAGAAATTATTAGAAGAATGAGTTTATCTTTTTTATTAGTTTCAAAGCCCAAAAATGAAAATAAATCAGTTGGTCATGGTAAACAAGTTGAGTTATGAAATACTGAATATGTTTTCTTGGAAATTTTACTAGGGGTAAAATCGTCATAATTTTACTAGGGGTAAAATTGGGATGAGAAAATTATTTAATTGGAAAATTAATGTTTACTTTGGAAAATTGAGAATATGTATTGGGTTGGATTAAATTATAAAATGTTAGGTTAAAAGTCTAGAAAACACATAGAATAGGGCCCAATACAATGAGGGCCCAATACAATAAGGGCCCGAATCCCCATCATAATACATATGAAGGGAAGCACACCCTATTAGCCGCTCTTCCCCTCTTAGCTGGATTAGAAAGTTTGTTTTTCTATTTGAAATAAACCTCTACAATTCAATATGGTTTTACCTTCTCTCCCTATAAATAGATGACATCAGTAAAGCTATTTACATAACTTGAAGATATTATTACTCTATCGAAAAATAAAGAGAATTTATTCTCAATTATTATATATATATTGGAATAACAATCCTGTCGATTTCTATTTTGAAGAAAGAATTTTCGTTTTCATCCCAAAAGTAAAGAAAACATTTTTCTAGTTATGTGTTTTGATTCAATTGGTTTGAGCCCACACTCAAAGCATTTCGTGGTACGAAGATAGAAAAGAAGATCATTTGGTTAAAAGATGGAAAACTTCAAGGATCTACTTATTCGGCAAAGTAAAAATATCTTCAAGTTATGTTTCATAACCCTACCGGTGTCATCTATTTATAAGAAGAGAAGGTAAAACCCTTGTTGAATTATAGAGGTTTATTTCGAATAGAAAAAAAAATTCTTAATTAGAGTATGAGTAGGGTGGACAACATCTCCTAGTATTCCTACTAGGGTTACTGCCCCCTACATGTTCTATGAAGGGATTTTGGGCCTCTCTCACATCCGGTCCAATTATGAGTAATTCCCGAACTTTTCGACCCGATACTTTGTAATTTGATCCAACCTGATTTTGTTTTTCTATTCCCCAAAATAAACTTCAATATTTTATATTAAATACTTTTCTAATCCCAATTTTACCCCAGTAAAATTATGATGATTTTACCCCTATTAAAATTTCTAAATATATATTTAATATTTCACAATTCAACTTGTCCACTATGATCGAATGATTTTTTTTTTCATTTTTGGGCTTTTAGATAGCTCAAAAACATAAACTCATTCTCCTGATCATTTTTAAGTAATTCATCTACATTTGCAAATGAATCATTTCTCATTTTCATTTTCATTTCCATTTCTATTTTCATTTTGAGAAAACCACATTTATTTCCAAATGATTCCATTTCTCTATTTCAGAGAAAACCATTTTAACCTCCCAAACCTGGCCTAGATGTTATGGTCAAATCAGGAAGGTTACATTGGACACCTTAGTGTCGAACCTACCCTAACGATAGTTAAAAAACTTCAAGTACTCTTTTTTATAAAATCGTGGTTTCTATTGCTAGCTTTGGAAAACGTCCTTTTACTTAGTCCAACCATGCTTAGGTCAAATTAGCGAATTAGGTGAGTTTTTGTAAAACCTTATTAACGGTGTTGCCTTTGAAAAATAATTTTGTTATCTTCTTAGCAGCAGATATGTACCATTACTAGTCAAATTATTAATTTAGCCATATATCATGCATAGTCTATTTCAACATATTTATAAAAATTATGTATCTATACCAAATATGTGTGTCATGCATGCATGAAAAACCCCAAAATCTCAAACAGTACCAAACCACAGTTTAAAGAAACTTTACAATCCAAAACCAAATAATAACAATAAAATAACCAAAAATATTATTAAATTAAAATAATATGACAAAGTAAAGTCCGAAGTCCTCCGTACGTCTGCATGCTAATTTCAATCCTAAGTTCGATCATTACCTGAAAAGTTGAGATAATGGGGTGAGCTTAACAAGCTCAGTGTGAGACTAAACGAGTATTAAGCATTCATACAGGCAATTTCATAGAGGTACTAATAGCACAATTAAAAATTAACAATAATAATTTTCAAATGCACATGTGAGACCCTACCCATACCACCCACTACACACCACGAGTTCTCTAGAACCCATCTGCTAAACTCTAACGTATGCGATCAATGCTCGATATGGTAAAACCACCAATAATCAATAATGTAGTGAAACTTCCAAATAAATAATGCGATATAATCTCCAATCCCCATGGTACTCCAAATGCAGTGCACTGAATAAAAATATATGCGGACTTAATATGTCGTCAGTACTCCACGGAACTCCTCTGTCAACCACAAAATCCCATCCCAATGCACATGCAATATGTCATACAAATTCATACATAATCTGTGAAAAAATAAAATAAAATAAAATAAATAAAGATAAAGATAAAGAACACTAAGAATTCTCAATGAACAAGTTCTTCATCGCAAACTTTCAATAAACAAGTTCTCCACCTCTTCCATATAACCCCTTAAGGGTTTAACTTCAACAATGAACACCAACCAAGTCTAAGCAATGCTCAAACTTGGTTTTAGGAAGTGACTTAGTCATCATATCTGCAAGATTTTCATGAGTACTAATTTTGCTCACAACAATATCACCACGAGCAATAATATCACGAACAAAATGATACCGAATATCAATGTGTTTTGTTCTCTCATGAAACATTTGATCTTTTGTAAGAAAGATGGCACTCTGACTGTCACAAAATACTGTGCTGATTTGACGGTCTTCATTGAGTTCACTAAAGAGTCCCTTCAACCAAATAGCTTCTTTACAAGCCTCGATGTCGCCATGTACTCACTTTCAAGGTAGACAAAGCGATCAGTAGATTGCAAAGTGGCTTTCCAACTAATTGCACAACCTCCGATTATAAAGACATAACCTGTGAGAGATCTTCTTTTATCAAGGTCTCCAGCAAAATCAGCATCAACATACCCAATGACTCCATCTCTAGTTCTTCCAAACTGTAAGCAAACATCAGTAGTACCTCGTAAGTATCTTAGAATCCACTGAACTACTTTCCAGTGTTCTTTACCAGGATTCGCCATGTATCTCCTAACTGCACTGACTGCATATGATAGATCTGGACGTGAACAAACCATAGCATATATGAGAGATCCCACTGCACTAGATTATGGAACATGTGACATGTACTCAATCTCATCATCTGATTGTGGAGACAAAACCGATGAAAGTCTAAAATGGGCTGCTAAAGGAGTACTAACAGGCTTAGCACTCTGCATATTGAACCTGCAAAGAACTTTCTCAATGTACCCCTTCTAACTTAGGTACAATTTACTTGTTTTTCTATCTCTGAGAATCTCCATTCCAAGTATCTTCTTTGCTGGTCCTAAATCTTTCATCTCAAATTCTTTACTTAGTTGGGTTTTGACCTTTCTTATCTCTCCTTTATCTTTTGCTGCTATCAACATGTCATCAACATAAAGAAGTAGATACACAAATGAACCATCACTGTTTTTCTTAAAGTAAATACAACTATCAAAACTATTTCTTTTAAAATCATGGGAAGTCATAAAGGAATCAAACCTCTTGTACCACTGTCTTGGTGACTGTTTCAAACCGTAAAGAGACTTTTTCAGCAAGCAAACATAGTCCTCTTTTTATGAGACTATAAAACCCTCTGGTTGTTGCATGTAAATATCTTCCTCAAGTTTTCCATGCAGAAATGCAGTTTTTACATCTAACTGCTCAAGCTCCAAATCATGCATGGCCACAATACCAAGCAAAGCTCGAATCGAACTATGCTTAACAACTGGGGAGAACACATCTCATGAAGTCCACTCCTGAATTTGATCAGAACCTTTTGTAACAAGCCTTGCTTTATATCTGGGTTCTTCAACTCTTAGAGTCCCTTCTTTCTTTTTAAACACCCATTTACAACGAACAGCCTTTTTACCTTTAGGAAGTTTCACAAGGTCCCATGTTCTTTTTTGTGGAGTGATTCCATCTCTTCTTGCATAGCAAACATCCACTTTTCTAAGTCTTCACAGCTAACTGCCTCAGAATAATTAGATGGCTCTTGATTCGCATCTATATATTCAGCCACATTTAAAGCATAAGCAACTAGATCAGCCTCAGCATACTTCTTTGGAGGTTTAATTTTTCTTCTAGTTTTGTTTTTAGCGATAGAGTATTGTTGTGAAGAAGCAACTCTATTCTCAATTTTTGTACTAGCTTGAGGAGTTGACTCTGTATTAATCTGATGCTCCACCTGCTTTTGATTTTCTTTATTGGAAGAGTCTTTAAGAGATAAGTTAGGTAGCATAGCAGTTTCATCAAAAACAACATATCTGCTAATCACAACTTTTCTATTTTCAGGACACCATAACTTATACCCTTTTACACCAGCTTTATAACCAAGAATAACGCATTTAATGGGTCTCGGTTCCAATTTTCCATTATCAACATGAGCATACGCAGGACACCCAAAAATCTTTAAATCAGAATAATTAGCAAGATTACCAGACCATACCTCTTGTGGAGTCTTTTCCTCAATGACAACGGATGGAGATCGGTTGATCAAAAACATGCAGTAGAGGCTGCTTCTGCCCAAAATGACTTTGGTAAGTTGGCATTTGACAACATACATCAAACCTTCTCCATGATCGTTCTGTTCATTCGTTCTGCAATGCCGTTTTGCTGTGGAGTATGACGAACTGTCAAGTGTCTCATGATCCCTTCTGACTGGCACAATCTATTAAACTCATCAGAATAGAACTCTAAGCCATTGTTTGTGCGGAGGTATTTTATCTGTTTTCCCGTCTGTTTTTCAATCATAATTTTCCAAGACTTAAATGTGGAAAACACATTGCTTTTCTGCTTCAGGAAGAACACCCAAACTTTTCTGGAAAAATCATCAATAAAGGTTAGCATATAATTAGCTCCACCTCTTGAAGGCACTCTGGATGGCCCCCACAGATCAGAATGAATATAATCCAACATTCCCTTTGTGTTATGGATTCCTCTAGTGAATCGAACTCTCTTTTGCTTCCCAAAAACACAGTACTCATAGAAATTCAGTTTGCAAATTCCTTGCCCATCAAGAAGTCCTCTTTTGCTCAATTCTGTCATGCCATTTTCACTCATATGCCCTAGGCGCATATGCCAAAGTTTAGTAATATCATCATCTGATAAGGAAGAGGAAGCGACAATGCATTACCAAGAATGATGAGAGCCCAAAAACATATAACTTGACAATCTTTCTCCGCCTTTCATCACAACAAGGGACCTTTGAAATCTCTAAAACCCAACTTTCAAATTTGTATATCTGTACTTTTGAATCAAGAGTACTCAACGAAATTAAATTTCTTTTCAATTCGGAACATGTCGTGCGTCACTAAGTGTTCGACAACTCCATCAAACATCTTAACTTTAATTGTTCCAACACCTGCGATTTTACACGAAGCATTATTTCCCATCAAAACAACACCTTCAGACATTGTTTCGTAAGTTGTAAACAAATCCCGATTGGGACTCATGTGGAAGGTGCAGCTGAATCAAGTATCCACTCTCGCTTACTTTAGAATCATTGTGACGAGCGACTAGAAGTTCACCATCGCCGTAGTCTTCTACAACATCGCCTTCACTGGAATTTTCTGGTTGTTTTCCCTTTTGATTTGCAGCCTCCCTTTTAATCTTATTTTGTAACTTGTAGCACTCAGATTTAATGTGCCCTTTCTTTTTGCAGAAGTTGCAAGTTTTACCTCTTTTTGAAGACTTTGATCTACCCTTAGATTTACCGCGAGGATTCCATTCCTTTGTCCTTCCACGATCATCATCAGCATTCCGATCTTGTCTCCCACGAACAATGAGACCCTCTCCTTGAGAGTCGGGTTTAACTACAAGATGCTTCATCTTATCATACGAGGTCAAAGAATCATAAACCTCATCAACTGTGAGAAACTCGCGGCTATATAAAATCGTGTCTCTAAAGGTTGAATAAGACGGGGGTAACGAACAAAGTAGAATCAACCCTAGATCTTCCTTATCATACTGAACCTCCATGGCCTCCAAGTTTGAGAGAATTTCTTTAAACACTGTTAAATGTTCGTGTACAGACGCATCTTCCTCCAAACGATGAGCATAAAGACGTTACTTCATATGCAAATTGCTTGTTAGAGTTTTCGACATACATAATTGTTCTAGCCTCTTCCATAATGTAGCGGCGGTCTTCTCTTTCATCACATCCTGTAAAATTTCGTTGGACAAATACAGATGTAATTGTGTTAATACCTTTCGATCCTTACGCTTCTTCTCTTCATCTGTTAATGTCGAAGGCATCTTATCTATCCCTAGCAGTGCATCCTCCAGATCTATCTGTGCAAGAACTGCTTGCATCCTAATCTGCCACAACGCAAATCTGGTGTTGCGATCCAACAGCGGAATTCCATACTTCAAAGACGCCATTACCATGATCGAGATGAATAACCCGGAAGCTCAGATACCAATTTGTGAAAAAATAAAATAAAATAAATAAAATAAAATAAAGATAAAGAACACAAATTTTACGTGGAAACCCTTTCGGGAAAAAACCACGGGCAGAGGAGAAGAAAATTCACTATGTCCAAAATTTGAATCAATACAAGAGGAATAGACTATGTCTATTTATAGGCTTGTAAAGCCATATTCTAGTAGGATTGAAACACCTTATCCTAATCAATACAAAATAGATGGAGTTTAATAAGGTTTAAAAAACCTTATTCTAAAAAATAAAATAAAAGAAGTCTAGTTCTATATGGATTTTACTTTTATTTTATTTTCCATTGTATTTTATTTAAATAAGAATTTGGGTCACTTAATTCTAACATAATCATATTTCAATAGTTTTCACATTTATTCGACATGTTCAACATGTCCTCAATAATCACATACTTTCAGAAAAAGGAAGCAATGTTCCAATTTTCAAATTACCATTAAGATGACATCTATCAATATCATTCAATTCACATACTTTACAAATTTCATTGTGCACCAATAGCAACCTCACGTATATATATCATAGTAAATATTTCATGCATTTAAATCATGCATAAAACTAATATCTCAACATTTCATACCATTCAATTAAACATTCTCATATCACATAATATAAATATGCATAGCAGTCTCAATTACACATTCATACAGTCAAACTAGTAATTTTGCCAACACATCAATCTTTTAAGGCTCGAAACATACCTGGTTCGGCCACTCGCAAAACTAATATTTTGGCTACTATGCCAAACCAATCAGAAAACTAATTTATCAAATATAACATAACATTTATCATTATCAAACAAATTTTACAAGTTTAGGACCCACACCTTATTTTTTGCTTTTTCGCAACACCCTAGTGAATCTTCCAATTTTCCTTAATAAACCTTTATACGATCCTAAACCAAAATTCACTATAAATTCAATAAATTTACCACTTAACCAACTCCCAATTACCGACTTATGGGTTCAAACCAATTTTCAAATTAATAACTATTTTACGAATTCAACTAGTTTGATTTCTTATCTTGTACCGATGCGAACCATACCTATAATCGTTCTTTGGCTTTACGGTTGATTTGGGGCGTTTGGGTCAGCACCTAATTCCATAATATACTGGAAAATCAGTAGCTAATAATTATTAAATTCCTTTATTTAATCAATCCATAACATTTACCCTACAACTATATTGAAACAACAATTAATTTTACATTTAACTGCACTTACACTTCCCAATTTGTGAGTTTCAAGTGCCCAAATGATCAAGAACGGTTTTTCTATAATTGACATGGGTTTAATAGATGATTAGGAGGGTTCAAGAACTTTAATTAAGACGAGAATTAATTGGGCAAGATTCAAGAAACAAAATAGCCCCTTATTCTACACATATGCGCATGCACCACCACCCATGGTAGCCGAAATTGGGGCTGAATTTTAAATGGTTTGAGATCTCATTAAAATCTGAAAAAATACCTTTAAAAACATTTAAAATCCCCTAAATTCCAAATCTATAAATTTTGGTTTTTAATGGAAAAAATTAATTAAGAAATTGAAGAGAAAAGAGACCTTACACAAGCTAGTCGAGAGAAACGACAATGACACTTTCTAGGCGATGTTTGGGATCGATCTTGGAGTTAAAATTTTCATATTTTGGGATAATTTAATTGAGGAAAAATTTCAGAAATATAGTAAAGAAGATGGTGCAAAATCTTGATGCAAAAAGAAGAAGAAGAAGAAGGTGGTAAAAGGGGAGGCGTAGGCAATAACAACAATGGAGGAAAAAGGGAAAAGAAAAAAAAAGATGAAGAGAGGGAGAGGGGGTTAGGGACAGCTAAGGTAGAAGAAAATTTATTAAAAGGCTGATTATTTTTATAAAAAACTATATTTATACTTAGGTTTACTAGGCTTGGATGCCAACACATAAAAAAAACAAGGGAATTTACAAAAAAAAATAATTTATTTATAAGAGTTGAGACTTGAGCTTGGGACCTCCAACTTTCAAGTTTTCACATTTAATGACTAACCATTTGGTCAATTCCCTATTTTTGATATATTTCTAAATTTTATGGAGCTAAATTGGGATATTACAACCATAATCATTTTTGAATCTTTTCCATTTCTCGTTTTCTATTCATTTTATTCATTTCGATTCAAATGGTTTCAACGAGCTAGTAGAGGGACCAATTGGACATGTGTAAGTAGGGCTCAAATGATTTATAATTAAATTTGGCTTTTCGTATTTTAGTTATAAACTCATTTAGTCACAAAGTTATTCCACTATAGTATCGTGACTAAGCTCTCCCTAACGACATACTATTACGAAAGCAACTACTCAGTGCTCCTCTGATGACCTTGTCATAAGTGTATTACCCTCATAGGATATCTTTGATCTTTTTGGGATAATATCTGCTCTCCCAATATAATCATATTTTATATTATGGTAACCATTACATCTTCCTTCATGAAAAGTCAATTACTATTAAATAGTAATCAAGTCATTCATCACAAAGACGAATGACCCATGACCATATTTACTATTCATCAACCATGTAATGCCAACAAGGAGGATATCATTTACCTATGTTTCTGGTTATGAATTCCACTATTGTGAATGACACTACATACAGCAGAAGTTGTACACCTAACACATCATTTTTTGGTTCCTTATCTATTAGAACTTAAGCTTTTACATACATCAAAGTGTACAAGTCACACATACATAATCCATCATCCACTCAAGGTTTAGGTATGCCGCATTATGAACATCACAATTGAATAAATCCATAAACATATTCAGGATCTATTCTTTTTTAGTCCAGTTCGATGTACTGTCAGTCCAATTAGACACATCTATATCTTTATCTTCTGGGAGTCATCCACTCCGATGCCTAAGACAAAACATCTCCTCAATTGGACTTGATAGACGACATATTAGTCTTTCTATAATTTTGCTCATTTTCAATTAAACTAAGGACATTCTTTCTTTATTACGATCCAACCACATAACACCGCTTAATATTAGTTAAACATTAGACAACCAATGAGAAACATTTGCTTACATTAGACAACCAGTGCACAACATTTGCTTCCATTTTGCTTTGTGTGCAAAAACCATTTAAGGACAATCATACAAAGTATATTAATTTAATCAATGAATTTTTTTTATTAATTAATCTGTTTGAAAAAAATTACAAGTTTACAAATGAATATACTACACTCAGGGCACCAGATCCAACATTAACTAAATCGTAAGGGTGTGAAAATTGTAGAGGAAAAGGTGTGAATATTAAAAAATATAGAAGGATTAAATTGAATTGGAGGGAGAAAGAAGAAATTCTAGAAGTGTAATTTTACCTAAGGTGTATAGTGACTCAAGGTAGGAATTGTAGATATTTTCAATAGGTAAAATAATATTTCTTTAATTAGATAATTATGAGAAAAATCTTATGTATGCAGACAAA
This sequence comes from Gossypium longicalyx, assembly GCA_025698465.1. Taxonomy (NCBI): domain Eukaryota; kingdom Viridiplantae; phylum Streptophyta; class Magnoliopsida; order Malvales; family Malvaceae; genus Gossypium; species Gossypium longicalyx. Next base: position 65,750,906 of record CM047004.1, on the reverse strand, counting down.
ATCTCCACCCTTGGATTAAATTGAAAATTGAGAATGAATCTCCACCATTAGATTAAAATGATGATAAATATTTTTTATATTATATTTTAATAGTTTATTAATTAAATTAATAAGACATTTTGATGGAAAAGTGTAGAAAACTCTTTGATTTTCCTTACCATCTCAGAATGTCATCATTTCATGAAAGAAAGAAAAATTTCTTTTACAATTTGGTCTTTTCTACCTTTTTTTAACCAAACCAAACTTGAAAACTTCAATTTTTCCCTTATATATTTAGTGAAATCAATAGAGCAACGTCATAGTAAGCTTAATTTCATGTAGAGAAAAACAATGTTCATCTTGGAATAGAGACAAAATATAAGATAGGGTTTGGTGTAAGTAAAGTCAAAATGATAAAATTTTATTATGAATTTCATATTTGTTTCATCAAAAGTGCATGGAAATTATATGTGTTCATTATTTTTATATTAAATCTTGTGTATGTGTGAAATGTTAATGAAGAGAAAGAGAAGAGAGGTGATCAACAAGGTCTTGATATGGGGAAATAAGTAGCACAAGAGTGAAAGAGGAAGAAAGCTCATCCAAGCTTTTGTTGTGTAAGTACTTCAAGATTTTTAATTTACCTAATTAAACCTAAATTTAAACTATAAGAAAATTTTTATGCTAATATTTATGTGATTAATTTATATATGAATATGTTAATGTTTATTATGAAATTGACCAAAGAGTAGTGGTGATATGAATTGAATTTCAATTACAAAGGGAAAAGGCTAAGTGTATGGAAAATTGTGGTAAAAAGGGAATAAATTGTGAAGTGTTCAAAAGTCACCATGTGAATTAAAATATAGTGTTAAGATGTTTAAGTGAAGTGTTACATGAATATGAATTAAATTCTAAACTGATATTGTACTGTTTACTAATGTAATTATTGACTTTCTTGATAAAAAGACTAAATTGAAATGAGTGTAAAGTTTAATATATTATTATTTGATAAGTGTATGTGATGAAAATGACATTATAAAACCTCGTGTATACAAGATGTAAACTCTTTAGATATAAATGACATGTCATTAGAAAACTTTAAGCGCACTAGTGATAGTGGCACTTCAGTGCAATTCAGTGATAATACATTTTAGTACATAGTGAAAGTGGCACTTCGATGCATTTTAGTGTAAGTACATTCATGCTAGTGATTTGAGTGTTATTTTCAAATATCTTGCTTTTTCAGTTGAGTCTACAATGGGTTAAACAAAAAGTGAATAATGAAATCAATAGTGAAATGGTAAGTGAGATGTGGTAAGAATGTATGTGAAATTTTATACATGTAATGTTCTTTTATTTTAATTCATTATGTTATGTTTAATGTATTTATATGTTAAATTCTATTAAGGCAAGAGTAAGTCTAACTCTTGTTGTACTTACTAAGTTACAATGTAACACATTATTTTCTAATGCGTAGGTAAAGGTTCAATATGAAGCTCTTGATCGAAGATTTTGTCCACAACTCACCTCTTCTCATCACATCACAAGGCTTGAAAGAGAGTTTGAAACTAATATTTTCGTATTAGTTTATGACATGTACATAAGTTTAATTAAGGTATATGTGTATGAAAACTAGTGAAAGTATTTGGTGAAGCTTTAATATTTTGATGGCCTAGTGGATTCAGTTGAATTCTGATTTGGTTACATGATGAATTACATGATATTTTGAAGTGTTTTAATCAGGTTATTGTTTTAATCAGGGTAAGGGGTGTTACACATGCCATCAATGGCATTTCAAAACTAAAATCCTGAAAGACCAATGTCGGCACCAATGTCTTCTTCCAACCAAGGTCAAGACGAATTTTTCAAATCTAAAATATAGAAGTACCAATTGACAATGCTTCGAACCAACATGCCATTGGGTTTTTTTATCTCTTCTTCATTTGGCGCTCGACAGGTTATTATAAAGAGCTTGATTGAAAAAAGATTAAATAAATTTTGTTGGAATGGTTGATTATAGATTTCTATTTATTTTGGTTGTATCAAGTCATTTGAAAATTTTGAAGCATTTGCTTTCTATTTTTAGTATTTTTTATTTAGGGTTGAGTTTTTAAGATTTATGGGCAAAAACTAAAACTGAGGCTTGATTGTGTTCATCAAATTTGGGATAGAGATTTTAGGTTTTTGTTATTTTTTTATTATCTTTAATTGAGATTGAAGCTTAAATAAATTTTTAATTTTCATCAATTTCTTGAATAAGAATATTAAGTGTTTAAAATTTCCAATGTTTGATTGAATTAAGTGGTTTAAATAAAATTTTCAAACAAATTTTTTGCTCAGTTTCAATTTCAATTTTCATTCATCAATTTGAGACTTAATTTTTTTTCTTTTTATTTTTAATTTTTATTGTTCATTGATGAAAATTTTTGGAGGTGATGAGTATGTTAAAAAAAAAAGCAAAGAAAATGGTATTAATGAGAAATTAAAACTTTAAAAAATGATAAATTAAATAAAACAATACATTCCAAAAAAAAAATTAGTGAAGTATTGGCTCATGAATATATTTTATATTTTTTTGAAGTATTATTTTATTTTTTTAAGAATTTTTTTATATTTTATATAAATTTTTAAGATAAATTTGATAAAATATATAAACATTGAAAGATTAAATTTGTTATTAGACCAATAAAAATTTTGATTTCGAATAATTTAGTGATCAGAATAAAAAAATAAAAGTTTAGTAACTAAAATAAAAATGCATGCAATACTTTAATGAACATTTCTAGAATTTACCCAAAATTTTAAAATTTAATTATTTTTATGGAGACAAATCAATTCATTTAAAAAAATTTTAAAACTTAACTTTCTTCTCCACGAAACATCCCCAAATCTATTTTATCATTATTACTGTAAATGGACGGGAAAATGTTACAAATGGGGTTCGATAGCAACTATTTTAATAATACCAGAATTTAACTATTGTAGTGTAAACCAACCGGGCTCAATACCGGAGTTCATAAATTATTGTAGCTGTTGTAAGCCTCGATGAAAAACATCATTGAAGCTATGCAATTCTTCTTGAGAAAGTGCTAACCCAAATTCAACCCCACCTTCCTCTTCTCTGCTCTCAGCCATGGAAATGGATCCCAATGAACCAATGTGAGCCACCTCTGTTTTTCTGGGTCTTCCCCACCCAAAATCTATCTCATAAACACCAAATTTGGGTGATGCAGCTATGCTTGTAAAAAGGGTTCCAGGTTTTAATATTTCTTTATGCTTTGACAACCATTTCTCTGCCTCTCTTAATGCTCCCACCTCTTCCAATTCCATTACTTGTCTCCCAATGGCCTTTGCAGCCACAATAACTCCTTTCTCTTTCACCAGTTCAGTCTTTTTAGCGGTTGCAAAACGTGGCTCAATGCAGTTCCCGAAGTATGTTGCAGGCAGCTTCAGGTGGTGTCTGCAGTCTGCTGAGAAAGCTATATGAGAATCGCCTGATGGTGAAGGATGTTTGGTTTCATTTTCTTGTAATTTGTTCAAACAAACCCACATGTAAGCACATGTTACTACAAAAGTTGAAATCCTTAATTTCTCCGATTCGTTTTCCTCCATCAACTTTGTTGTAACCCAGTTTTTCAGTAACTCAACTTGGGATCGTTTGATGACAAAAGTGACCCGAAGCTTGTTAGTGGGAAGGGTATCCAACTCCTCCGTACCCCATTTATCCTTCACGAATGTAGATGCAAGCAGCCCCTGAGGATCTTTGATCAAATCACGGTTGAAATCAGGTGGTGGAAAATTGTTGAGAAAACTGGAATCCCCTTGGGATCTATTAAGAAATGCCCATGATTTCATGAAGTGAATAAACGCTCTACCGTCAGCTACAACATGGTTAAACGTAACACCTAACGCAATCCCTGCGTTGGGAAACACAGTAACCTGAATAGCCATGAGAGACTTCTCCAACTTCTTCATTCCATTTCCATTTGTGCTCGTATTTGCAGGCTGCAATTTCGGGAGAAGAACCTGGAACTCCTCAACACGTCGTCCATGATCGCCGATAAGATGGCTGAAATCTACCGTCGACTCTTTAGCAATAAAGCAAACGGAATTGCTGTCTTTGAAGTGAATATAAGGCAATTGAGGCGGTGGAGGCAACACAAGATTGCCCGCAAAGGGAAAGAAATGTTGAAGAGCGAGGGAGAGAGATGATTTGAGATTGGGAACAACAGTTTGCATGAAATAGGAAGTAGGGTAAGGGAAATCATAGAAAAAAAGGCGTTGCATGGGAGGAAAACCAAGCCAGTATATATCCAAGAACGTAAGAGGAAGAGTCGAAGCATTAAGAACCGATCCATGCGGGAGGAACACCAAGCTATCTTCAAGAATTTTCATGGTGCAATGATCTACAGATAAGAAGACCTTAAATAGAAGTTGTGCTTTGCCTTTGCTAAAATCGGGTTGATTCTTATTAAAATTTCAATGTTATGTTCATAAATCCTATGTATGGATTTTGTAACTCGGAGGGATAATTTCTGGGCTTCTAGAATCATCCAAGTAAAAGTTTAAACAATTAGTTGGGTTAAGAGAAATTTAGAAAAGTCGAGGCGAATATTATGGCATCTAATAATATATTAACATTGACTGCAATTTTTCCAAAAATTAAAGCAATCAGTTGTGTCGGTTGTTAATGATAATTGGTTTGAATTTAGGTGGATTTACCAAATTTATTCTTATTTCTATGACTTTTAACACATAAAAATTCAAACTAAGAGATAAGTCGGCAAAAATGAAAATGGAAAGGCTGCCAATTGTTTTTAAAAAGTTTTAGTTTAAGTGGAAAAAAATTAATAGATGTTAGTAGTAGGGGTCAATTTTTAATATTTATTGATTTTTTTTAAATAAAGAAATTAATGATAAATGTATTACCATAATAATATAATTTATGTAAAATATATAAAATTATTTTAATAATTTTTTAATTAAATTAATGTCGAATTAACTCCTAATTAGATAAAGGGTACCGTTACGCGACTTAAAACCCACCATTTCAAAAACGTTATAACAATAGAGATATCAAGGGATTTATCTACTTAACTTTATTATTATCAGATTAATTTAACTATGAATTTTAATTATTGTAATTAAATTTTATTCGGTTAACTTTGAATTTTATATTATATTTTTATTTTTAAGTGAATTTTATATTTTATTATTATTTCATAATTATTATTTATAATAATGATAGCCACTATTTATTATTTATTAATAAAAAATGAAGAAGAAAAGAGATTGCTAGTAGCCTAATTTTTTTTTTCTTCAATCTTCCCAGAGCGTAAGTTGCGTGTGAGACTTGTTCAAGGTTACCATTTCAGACATTGATTTCCAAGTTTAGGTGTCCTCTTGTTTGAGCCCACACACTTTTATGTTTTGTGATTTTTGTGTGTGGTATTTATACGACATTATCATATTTTCGTCATTTCATTGTTGATCTATTGTTTCGTCATTGTTAGATCATGTGTCTTTTATTGTTATACCCATGTGTATTAGAACATGTAAGTAAAGAAAATGCTTGAATAGCAAATTCACCATGTTGGAAGATCACTTCTGAACTCACCCCCTCGGGTTGACTACTCAGATAACAAATAGTTTAATTTTCATTAAGAACATGAAGTCGTTTGGTCACCAAATATCAAATAGGTTTAACTGTCTTATCCAATCAGAGTCAGAAAGAATGAAAGGATCTATCTTGTCACAAACATCCTCGTCCCATCGAAAACATCCCTCCGACGCGCTCCATAATGAGGAATAGATGATAAATCTAATGCGTTAACACCATATTACACGGGACCTCTACCTATAAACACCCCCAAAAATGATGAAGAGATAATCGACCTTAAAAAATACTAAACTTACACTCTGTCAATACTCTTAACTACTAGCTTTCATATTTTATTCACCACCATTCTCCATAACCTTTGACACCTTACCTTAATTGAATGAACCGAACAACCACTCTATTTTCTATTGATGTGTACTATATTTGTAACACCCCACACCCCTACCCTATGCCGGGACGGAATACGAGGCATTACCTAACTTGAACACATACATTCACACGTTTCTGAGTAACCAAGAATTGGTCAAATTTAAAACTTTTCCAAACTTTACCATAAACTTCTTAATATGGGCCTACGAGGCTCAAAACATTCATTTGAAACCATTCGGGACCGATTCGGGTCATTTAAAGAACTCTGAAAAATAACACATGACACAAGGGCACACGCCCGTGTGAGAAGGGCAACACGCCCGTGTGACCATTTCAACATGGTCGTGCTGATGGCCCGTGTGGTTCACACGACCTGAGCACTTAGGGACACGCCCATGTCCTTTACCCGTGTGGAATTAATTTTCAAATCGAACCTACAGGTGTTTTCACATGGCCTGACACACACCCGTGTTCATGGCCCGTGTCCCTCACACGGCCGTGACACGCCCATGTCCTAACCCGTGTGTGAAAACCTGGACATTCTGTTTCTGACGTCAGCAATCCTTAAAGGCCATACGGCCAAGGCACACGCCCGTGTGCTAAGCCGTGCCCTTCACACGGCTGAGACACACGGCCGTGTCTCTGCCCGTATGTTTACTACCAAGTATACTGACTTGCAAATTTTACGTACAGAGGACACACGGCCGGATTGCACACCCGTGTGGCAGACCATGTGTCACACACGGCCTAGACACACGCCCGTGTGTCTACCCGTGTGGACAAAACAAGGCTATTTACCAAGCCTCTTTGCCGCCCTTATTTACACAACCTACACAAGATCAACCTATACCAATTCAAGAATAACTCACATAACCAAAACAATCACAATAATCAACATTTCATATGTGCAGTATACTCATCCATGAAAATAACATCATTTGTATATATATATAACAAAATGAACATTATCCCTCATTCAAGGCTTTATACAAAATAAAGGGTTTTAATCCAAGCCAACACATTTGGCCACTTCCCAATGACACAAAACATTAAAGTCTAAGCCCTATACATGCCATAGTCAAAAATAAAAGATTTAACTATACCGAGTGATTCAGATGATAGTGTGACTGGCTTCTCCGACGTAAGTAATGATCCTCGAACTACTTTGGCGGCACTATAAGAAAATGGAAAGGAGAGGGAGTAAGCATAAAGCTTAGTAAGTTGCATACAAATAAATATAACAACAACTCTACCATTCATCAACATGCTCATAATACAAAAGAAGGCATAAGCACAACTTACTCATCACTATCCAATATAAATCAGATAGCATATGTTGAGCTCACATCTCATACATACTAAATAGGTACTTGTACCACTCACAACAAGGTTATACTTTTCTTATTAACTTAAACCATAACTCTTACCGTTGAACCATTTGGAATACTATCTGATATTCACTAAGCCTCAAACACAGGGTATAATGCCGATGCCATGTCCCAAATATAGTCTTACACTGGCTCATCTATTAAGTCGATGCCATGTCCCAGACATGGTCTTAAACTGACTTTCAAAATCAAGGCCGACGCCATGTCCCAAACATGGTCTTACACTGACACATCTCGTAGTCGATGCCTGTCCCAGACATGTCTTACATTGGCTTACATTTCGAGGCCGATGCATGTCCCAAACATGTCTTACACTAGCTCTCGTTTCAATACCGATGCCATGTCCCAGACATGGTCTTACACTGGCTCTCATAATGTGGCCGATGCATGTCTCAGACATGTCTTACACTAGCTCACAATAACCCATACGTCATGGCATGAATATCCAATTTATTTCCTATGGTTCAAACGAGAATTCTACTATCTCAATTATCATCATGCATTCTCATTTCCACAATCAAGCATTTCAAGCTATATCAATTCAGCACCTATAATAACAATGTAGTTGTATTATTTACATACAACTTACCTCGGATTACAAAATATGGCGACTCGTCGGTCTAATCTACTTGCTTGGCCTTCTCCCAGTCTAGGTTTGGATTTTGAATTTCTTGATCTATAATAACAAAATTCACTCGTTCTATCAGCACATTAATCTAGACACTTTTAAATTCATAATTGGGCAAAATTACCATTTTACCCCTATACTCAAAAATCATTTTTTATCAAATTTCTTCATATCATAAGCCTATCCGAACCCTTTTTACTCTCATAGCAATCCAAAATATCCACTATTTCACACATTTATCACTTATTTTACAACTTATGCAAAATGGTCCTTAGTTAGGGTTTCCATGAAAACTTCTTCACAAAAGTTGTTTATTACACATCTAATACTCATATTCTTCCATAAAATTTTAGAATCTACATGAACACTCTCATGGTACAACCCTAGGCTTTTAACCATTTTACAAAATAGTCCCCTCATTTGAAAGCTCATGCTTCAAGGGGTCCAAAAATGTAAAATATATATATCAAGAAAACTATCAAAATCACTTACTTGAAAGAGGGATAAGTTGCTGGAATTTTCAAGCTTTCCAAGCCCCTCTAATAGCTGATATTTTGGTGGGAATAAAGAAAGAGTAAAGAAGATGAAGGCCAATTTTTATTTTATTCAATCTATTCACTTCAGTCACCAACCCACCTAATTTTTTTTAACCTTTTCATATCCTTGTCCCTATGGCCGGTCATGCTCTTTTAAAAGGGTCTAATTGCCCTTTAAAGAGCCCCAATTTATGATCCATGACAATTTAACACCCTTAGCTATCAAAATAGGACATTTGCACTTTATGCGATTTAGTCCTTTTTCTCAATTAAGCATGCAATCGTTGAAATTAATTCACCAAAATCTTTATGCACCTTCATAATCATGTTATAACCCATAAAATAATATTAAAAATAATTTCTCTGACCTTGGGTTAGTGGTTCTGAAACTGCTGTTCCGACTAGGCCCAAATTCGGGCTATTACAATATTAACAATTATTATTTATCATCATCAATGTGAGGTTGTAATATCTTTATTGGTATGTGGTTGTAATATTCACGGGTGAAGTTGAAGATTTTATTTGGAGTGTAAAACTAAAAAGTAAAGTTAATAAAAATTGTAAAATTGGAATATATACATATTCATTGTAGATCTTTATTGGTTTGTAGTTCATATCTATATTATTTTCGAGCTATGTGAATTATCAATTTGTAAAAATTATAATATAATTAAAATACGAATGAATTTATTTAATATTACAATATAAAACATAAATTATATTAATTTAGAAGTAAAATAAGTAATATCCAGTTTGTACTGAAAATAATCTAATAGGCGTTGAAACCACCAAAAATAATTCCTACAATAAAATAACTCTAAATAGTAGTAAATAGTAATAAGGTCGAGTCTACAGGGATTGAATATTATGATCAACTTTCATTTTTTCTCATGAACATAATTTCGGTCGAGCTGATAATCGTGCCCACAACTCCAAACAGACCTACTAAAAATAAATTAAATAAATTAGGAGAGTTGGCAATGTCTAGAAATTAAATAATTAAGATAGGAGAAATAAACAATTAAAGAGATCGAAAGTAAAATTAAATTAGGAAATGAATTTAAGTTTTGATAATAGAAAAAGTAAGCCTTAGCCCTTGACTCGGTGAATTTCGATCTCTGAATCGATATTCGAAAATTAGTCTTTTCCCTCAAACAATAAGCTGGTTATAGCGGCTAAGAACGTCTTAACTGTCAACTCTTCCTCTCGTAGTTAGTCCCGGTACGACCTGCAAACAACCCTTTACTAATTATCTAACCAAGATACACGCGTTCTCGATTAAGATTCTGGCAACCTTGCGCTCTAAAAAAATCCAACTCGAATTAACGACCTCAACCGTGTGGGATATTTAAGCTCGATCACTCTCTCCTTTGATTTGTTCTCGGAGATCCGAATACAGCACGACCGACTCATTTCCCCAACTGTTGGTAAACATGACTCCAATCCAACGCGCTTTTTTATTTGAAATCGAGTTAACTTTAATGGATGAATTGTCAATCTTGATACTTAAGAAAAATAGTGAATACCGATTGGAAGGATTTTTAATACTAATACGTATCTCATGATTCTTGACCAGAAAGAATACAAGCCTAAAGCTAAGTTAGAATTTAGTGAAATATGAAAATTTAGTGAAATATGAAATTAATCAGGCTTTGCAGGTTATGAAAAGTAATTTGATGATAATGGAGAAAGATGGAAGGGGAAAGGCTCGGGAAACAATTGTGTCAAAAATTGAATTGGAAAAAAAATTAGCAAAATGTCTACACACTTTCAAGCAAAATAAGAAAGAAGAATAAATTGATTTTCTAATCAATTGATAGCAAATTCAAGTGTATTTTCAAGCTACCACAAATGCTCTATTTATATACAAATGATTTACTATATTTGGCCTAACTACCTACTACACAAAATTAGAAATAAATAAAAATAAATTCAAATTTTCTTCTAATTTTAGCTTTTACAAGGCCAAAAAAATATGATAAGTCCTTAACTATTTCCAAGTTTCTAATTCGACCCCACTTTATTGACTGTGTTGCAAACTAATCCTTTTCTGCTTGTTTTTTACTCATAGCATCCCAATTGCATTCCTAACAGGGTTAAAATATAAAATCACTAATTTATCAGGGATCAATTCAAGAATTAACCAATTTAAACACAAAAATATCATGCAAATTTAACATGTTATCTAATCCCCCTTACTTAGCTCATGCTTACCCTCAAGCATATTGTACTTTCATACATTAGTAATTATTCACTAACTTATCAGAAATCAAGCCTCCTTTTCGCATCCATGATCAATGTAAACAATTTAGGCAAAAATTAAATAAGTGCTTAAAATACTTAGTTTGACCAACAAGTGTCCATAAAATTGAAACATGTGAATTAAATCATTTCACTAAATTGAGTTTGAACAAAAAATTTTAAGGTATTATTCTCAATTAATCATGCAGTAATATTTTTTTTCCTTTTAGACGTAGTCAAACCTTTTTACACAAACTAGGATGACAATCGAAGCACCCTACCCCAGTTACTCAGTTCAAACGGTCTCTATTTTTTTAGTAGCTCAGTTAGAGGAATGTTTACAAGTGTTCAGTTCGTCACTCGAACCTTTTTACGCTAGATGAGATGATAACCCAAGTACCTCATCACGGTTACTAAATTCGGTCACTTTCCCGAAATCTTCACTCATAACTTGAGCTTTAATTTATTTATTTATATTTTATTTTATTCATTTATTTACAAGAAAATATTTTTTTTTCAAACAATCAACTTTCATGAAAAATCTAATTACATATATCACCTATAAAACACACATGTCGATTAATCTAGATATTTGAACATTTTAATTCAAAAATTACCCAACTGTCCAATTTGACTAAGTAATGAGATTAAAGGCTCAATGTCAAATAAATTATCGAATAAATCCAGCATAAGGTTGAACATATGCAAAAGAGAAACATGCAGCAAAAGACAATCAACCATTCATACGTACCATTTCAATCCCCCTCCCACTTAATCTATGGTTGTCCTCAAGCATGTTTTATATGCAATAAAGTATAGTAACTCAAACAACAAGCAAAGAGAAAGGTTAAGAATACTCCCCATGTGTTTCAAACGATGTTGTCGGTGTTGGGGTTTTTATTTGGGTTAGGGATGTTGAGTTTCGTTTGTAGGGAAATAAATGTCAGTACTTAACATGACGTGCCCACGCCACCATGAGTACTCAATTTTTAGAAAATTGACAACCTCCATTATGTTCTTGAAAATATCACATTAACTAGATTAAATAAAGATTTATTTTATTTCCAACCTAAATCCTAATAAAGCTCAAAATTAAATAAATGAAAATAAATTTGGGTTGCCTCTCAAAAAGCATTTTTTTTCACGTCATTAGCTCCACGACCTTAAATGTTATTTGTTTGGCTCATTGAGGATTAATTTTTCAATCTCATGTACTTAGGTGTTCTTGTAGAAAGGTTTCGACCTTTGCCTATTGTCCTTGAAGCCCTTCCCGGATTCCCCTATCATTAGTGGATTGAGGCGTCTTTGAGCTTATCTGTTCAAGTTTGCATTTTCCTCTATCGAAATCCTTGTACGTTCTAGAAATGGTTTGAGCTCTAATTTTGAGGTTTTCATGCGAATGACAGCTTCACGTATTGGGTTTTTTTATCATCGATAATTCCTCTCGCTTAACGTTGAGATCCATATTCCTACAAGGCACGGTTTGTAACTTATCACTGGGATGTCACATATCCTCATAAATATTAAACCTAACCACTTCTCCGTCAAATTCCATGGTGAGAGTTCCACTCCAAACATCAATTTTCATTCGCGCGGTACTCAAGAATGGTCTCCCAAGAAGTATGTCAGAAAAATTGGCAGAGTTGTCATCCCCCATATTGATAATGTAGAAGTCTATAGGAAATATCATTATGTTTACCTTAATAAGAACGTCTTTCAGCACTCCTTCCAGATGCACTACAGATTTATTTGCAAGCTGAATAATTACACCTATTTCCTTCAAAGGACTCGCATTAAGTAGTCTATAAATTGACAAAGGCATAGCATTAATTGATGCGCCAAAGTCACACATGGCTTTTTTAATACCGACACTACCTATCTTGTAAGATATAGAAAACATACATTGGTCTTTATATTTAAGTGGTATTTTCCTTTGTAAAACGATGGGAGACATTTTCTGCGACACTTACCTTTTCATTGCCCAGTACCTTCCTCTTACTCTGCATAATTCTTTTAAGAATTTTGCATATCGTGGAATCTGCTTAATCGTATCAAAAAGAGATATGTTGATTTCTACCTTTCAAAAAGACTCGAAGATCTCCTTCTCTTCTCTCTCCTTCTTGTATTGGACAAGTCTTCTAAGAAACGAAGGTGGTACTACAAATGATTTTTGTGGGGCAGACTCCACTGGAGCCTCAGTGTCAAGTTTCTTCTCATCTCGACCAGCGTCATGGGCACGACTCGTGCCAAGTACTGGTTCCAAAACCTTCCCAATCCTTAACACCATAGCACTCACATTGTATCGAGGATTAGGCTTAGTTTAGGACAACAACTTATCTTAAGACTCCAAACGACTAACCGTGAACGTAAGCTTGCTCACTTACTTATCTATCTCATACAAATGCATACCAGTTTTTTACTGGAACTTCTGAGAACTATTGGCTAGTCTTTCCACTATGGCTTCCAAAGATGACTTTGGAGACGGTAATTGTTGATTCAGAGGTGGCCTTTATTGGTAAGGTTGATTGAACTGAGGATTCGACTCATAACTTAGATTTGAGTGATCTTCCCATCCTACAGTATATGAGTTTGAGTAGGGGTCATATCACTTTTGGGACGGTCCTAGAAAGGTTCCCACAACATTTGCTTGTTCTGTTAAATCCTAATGTAATATTGGACATGAGTTCGTCAGGTGGTCTAGCTTAGCATAAATTTCACCCAACAGTGCTGGGCTTGTTTTATTTGTAAGCAATTTTTGAACAACGTTAGTCAACTTATTAATTTTATCTTCTAGAGATAGAGAACTTAACCCATGGACCTATTTCGTGGGTTCTATAGCCGATCGAAATTGCTAAGAGTTAGCAGCCATGGTCAAAATCAACTCTCTCGCTCTCTGAGGCGTCATATTAACAATTGCCTCTTACTTGCAACATCTCTCATTTTCATTTCCATTGGGAGTAATCTCTCATAGAAATATTGTATGAGTGACTATTCAATCAGCCCATGTTGTGGGCAACTTGCACACAGTAATCATAGAGCGATTTAGTATCTTTTTGACGGATTCTTACAATGTCCCTCATTAGTTCGGTGCCCGAGCTGCTGGAAAGAACCTGTCAAGAAATAAACAAGACATGTCAAACCATGTATTGACTAATCCCATAGGTAAATAAAATAACAATTCTCTAGCATAATCAGTTAATGAGAAAGGAAAAGCACGAAGTTTAATTTGGTATTCGGTTACTCCCTAAGGCTTTATGCTTTTGCACACCATATGGAATTCTTTGAGATGAGTGTGCAGATTTTCGTTCTGTAATCCATTAAATGAATCAGACCCAACTTTAACTTGAAGGGTGTTCATCCCACCGGATAGGCTATACATAAAGGTTGTTGATCATCCGATGCTATTACGAGTTAGCGTATAGTTTGCTCAGCCATCTCATCTAGTTCGTCAAAAGAGAAATTATCCTCGATGTAAGATATGGTTTCAAATCCAGGATTTGGTCGTTTACCACGTCGAATGGCTTCTCTTCGTAGTTTTGAGCCAAATTCTCTATTTCTAGTTCAAACTCTAAAAACCTCGGTTCTAATCGGGTCATAAGAAAAATAAACAAAAATTTGAAAAATATCTCCAATCCCCAACAACGGTGCCAAAATTTGATGGGCGTCGAAACCACAAAAAATAACTCCTACAATAAAATAACTCTAAACAGTATTAAAAAGTAGTAGGGTCGAGTCCACAGGGATTGGATATTATGATCAAATTTCGTGTTTTTTTTTTAATAGAATTTCGGTCAAGTCGATAATGTGACAATAATCGTACCCACGACTCCAAATGGACCTGCAGAAAAATAAATTAAATAAATTAGAAAAGTTGGCAATGTCTAGAAATTAAATAATTAAGATAGTAGAAATAAGCAATTAAAGAGATTGATGAAAATTGAATTAGAAAACTAATTTAAGTTTTGATAACAGAAAAAGTAAGCCCTAGACTCGGTGAATTTCAATATTTGAATTTATCCTTGAAAACTAGTCTTCTCCCCAAAACAATAAGTTAGTTATAGTGGCTAAGAACGTCCTAACCGCCAATTCTTCCTCTCGTAATTGGTCTCAATACGACTGCAAACCAACCCTTACGGATTATCTAACTAAGATACATGTGTTCCTGATTCAAGATTCTGGCAGCCTTGAGCTTTAAAAAACCCAACTCGGATTAACAACCTCAACTGCGCGGGATGTTTAAACCCGATCAATCTCTCCCATGATTTGTTCTTAGAGATCCGAATACAGCACAGTCGACTCATTTTCCCAACTATTCGCAAACATGACTCCAACCCAACGCACATTTTTATTTCAAATTGAGTTAACTTTAAGGGATGAATTTGACATTCCTGATACTTAGGAAAAATAGTGAATACCGATTGGAAGGATTTTTAATACGGATACGTATCTCATGATTCTTTACCAGAAAGAATACCGACCTAAAGCTCAGTTAGAATTTAGTGAAACATGAAATTAGTCATGCTTTGTAGGTTATGAAAGGTGATTTGTTGATAATTGAGAAAGATGAAAGGGGAAGGGTTTGGGAAACAATTATTCCAAAAATTGAATTAGAAACAAAAATTAGCAAAATGCCTGCACACTTTCACGCAAAATAAGAAAAAAGAATAAATTGGTTTTCTAATCAATTTCTAGGAAAATTCAAGTGTATTTTCAAGCTACCACAAATGCCCTATTTATATACAAATGATATATTAAATTTGGTCTAACTATCCACTACACAAAATTAGAATTAAATAAAAACAAAATTAAATTTTCTTCTGATTTTAGCTTTTACAAGGTTAAAAGAAACCTGATATGTAACACCCCTTACCCGTGTCCAACGCCGGGACAAGATTCAAGGCATTACTAGACTTAAACACAAGCAATCATACAAAACTGGGCCATAAAATTTCGCCCAAATTTAAAACTTTTCAATCACATGCAACTTGTCCCTTATAAGGGCCTACAAGGCCCAGAACATACACCGGAAGTGGTTTGAGACTAAATCGAGAACTTTCGAAACCTTTTTGACACTTAGAAAATTTTCTTGTTTTGGAAAGTCACACGACCGTGTGGCTTGGGACATGCCCTTGTCCTCAGCCCGTGTAACTCTATTTATGACATCATCAATCAAAGAAGGTTACACGGCCAAGTCACTCAGGCTGTGTGGCGAATTAAATTCCAAAAATCAGATGCAGACTTCATACGGCCTGGGCACACGCCCATATCCTGAGGCCGTGTCCTTCACACGGCTGAGACACACCGTCGTGTCTCTGCCCGTGTGTTTTCTACTGGGCATTATGTTTTGCATTTAATAGGGTGTAGGGGACACACAGCCGGATCAGACGCCCATGGGGCAGACCGTGTGTCACACACGACCTAGACACACGCCCGTGTGTCTACCCGTGTGGACAACTTTGAGGCTATATTCCAAGCCTTTTGTCACCCTTAAATGCTCACTCATTCATACATTTTTGAAGGCATGCAACATAGTATATTTACTCACTCAAATACTCAGAAACTTGCCTAATCCATGACTTTGTAATGTCAACATATTACCTAACCAAATCATCATGCTTCATAAACTTGCCTAATCCATGACTTTGTAATGTCAACATATTACCTAACCAAACCATCATGCTTTCATATGGCATTCCACACCAATTTCATATTTATTCATCATGATAACCTACTTCTAATTTACTTAATTATACCATAACTTTGGCCATACTTATTAGCCACAATTAACTCATTAAGAACATGTGCCATTCATCTCACATATCATCCACAAGCAACCACATCAAGCATAACACATTGCATGCATGCATAACTACTTAGGGTTACAACCCAAATAATCAATATGAACCATATCACATGGCCATATACAAAATGAATCATCAAATCATTATAAGCCAACACACTTGGCTAAACCAATATGACATTTAACAAAAAGACCAAGTCCCTATACATGCCATACTCAAAATGTTGAGACTAACTATACCCAAATTTTCCAATTGATAGTGTGATCAAATCTCAGACGTCCTTCGATCTCCGAGCTAGCTTTGCGATACTATAAGAAAATGGAAAAGAGAGGGGAGTAAGCATATAGCTTAGTAAGTTCATATGCAAATAAATAGAAACATAATCATTAATATATATATAGATGCCATAGTCAAAACATAGTTTACATATGTGTTATCATAAATTCACAGGCATAACTTAAATTTATAGGCATAACTTACACATTTTCAACCTTACCAAAAGATCCTCACAAACTGGGTTCATTCATAAGATTTTTTTGTACATACCTATACTAACTCGTATTACATTCTCATATTTCCTCATCGATGACTTACTTGTTGAACGACTCACTGATTTACCCGTTGAACACTCGAAATATTATTGGATACACGGAAGGCTCGCACAATAGTGCCACATACGTAGCCAAAGTTACCTCATCTTACAATCACACATTGTTCGCTCTCGAGCTAATCACGGGCTTGCTCACACAAGCTAACAGTGAGGACGTAACTACTCGAGCTGCTCACACAAGCTGACAGGTACCCGCAACACATGCCGGGCTACCCAGCCACCAATAGAACGTACAAGACCAACACCCGGATTCACATAAACACATATCGCATATCTCATGAGCTCAACTCATATATTTCCAAGTGACATGTCACATTGTATCCTAAATTTTTTCTAAGGTTCAAACGGGATTTCTCGATATCACATATTCGTCGAACTCGTTCACAATGTCATGCTCATAGACTATAACATCGTTCGTACACTCGTCATAATAATTAAACATAGAGACTCATACATTAATAAAATATTAAAACATGATATATCATTGCATTATTTACACATGAACTTACCTTGGTGCAAAGTATGGACAATAAATTCGATTTACTCCAAAACCGTGTTCTTTTCCTGGTCTAGGTTCAGACTCCGTTTTTCTTGATCTATAATAGCAAATTCAGCTCATTTAATCATCACATTATCCAAATCAGTCCAAAAACTATATTCAAGCAAAATTATGATTTTACCCCTAAAGTTTTACATATTTACAATTTAGTCCCTAGGCTCGTAGAATGAAATGTGTTCATTTTCTTTGTTACCCAAGCCTAGACGAACATATAACATACTCATAGAAGCCCACATTCTCATAAAATCATACATCTTATTTCCCATTATACAAACTTTACAAATAAGTCCTTTTTAGCCATTTTCACTAGAAATCACTTGGTAAAAGATGTTTATCACACATCAAACATTCATATTCCTCCATTAAACATCAAAACACATGCATGTCATACATGGGTCAAATTTCAAACATGAACCCTACTTCAAAATAAGGGTAGAAATAGGCAAATCGGGTTACGAGGACTTCAAAAATGTAAAGAGTATTAAAAACAGGGCTAGGATGTACTTACAATCAAGCTTGAAAAATGAAAAAACCTAGCTATGGAGAGCTTGAGAATTTCGGCCAAGGGTTGGAGAAGATGGAAAAATTTTGGCTTTATTTTCCCTTTTTATTCTTTTATTAACCAAATGACAAAAATGCCCTTAAGGCCTTTCTTTCAAATTTTTCCTATTCATGCCCATTTTTGTCCATAAGAATAGAAATTGGACAAATTACTATTTAAAGACCTCTAACTAATAATCCATGACAATTTCATGCCTAAAGCTTCTAGAACTCACATTATGCAACTTTTGCAATTTAGTCCTAAATATCAAATTGGACACTTTATCAATAGGATTTCTTCATGAAACTTTCACACAAGCATGCAATCATATCATAGACCTCATAAGAATCATAAAATAATTATTTCTACATCAGATTTGTGGTCTCAAAACCACTGTTCCGACTAGGCCCTAATTCGAGATGTTACAATTCTCCCATTTTAGGGAAATCTTACCAATGAAGAGGTTTTGGTATTGGTTTCTCATGTTTTCCTCAGTCTCCCATGTAGCCTCTTCAACCCCATGTCTTTGCCATAAAACTTTCACAAGGGAAATACTTTTGTTTCTCAATTGTTTTACTTTCCGAGCTAAAATCTTAATCGGCTGTTCGCCATAAGTCATATTCAGTCGGATCTCGACCTTTGTCGGTGAAATCACATGCGAAGGATCAGATCGGTATCAGCGCAACATAGACACATGTAACACATCATGAATCATTTCCAATTCAGATGGTAAGGCTAACCGACAGGCAACTGGCCCTACTTTCTCGGTGATCTCATACGGTCCAATAAATTGTGGACTTAATTTGCTTTTTCTACCAAATCTCAAAACCTTTTTCCATGGAGACACTTTCAAAAATACCTTATCACCGATCTGAAACTCAATCTCTTTCCGTTTCAAATCCACATACAATTTCTGTCTATCCGAAGCTGCTTTCAAACAATCACGTATTATCTTTACTTTTTCTTTGATTTCTCTAACTAAATCAACTTTGTGAATCTGTTTCTCTCTAAGCTCGGTCCAATACAAAGGTGATTGGTACTTACGCCCATACAATGCCTCATAAGGCGTCATTTTCAAACTCGACTGAAAACTGTTGTTGTAGGCAAATTCTATCAACGGTAAATACTTTTCCCAATTACCTTGGAACTCAAGGACACAATACTGTAGCATATCTTCAAGAATCTAAATTACACTTTTGGATTGTCCGTCAGTTTGCGGATGGAAAGCGGTACTAAAATTTAATTTCGTACCCAACGCTTCTTGTAACTTTTTCCAAAACCGTGAAGTGAACCTCGGATCCCTATCCGATATAATCGACAAAGGTGCTCCGTGCAACCTCACTATTTCCGAAATATACAACTCAACTAACTTATCAAGTGAATAGTAGGTACGTATCGGCATAAAGTGAGCCGACTTAGTCAATCGATCTACAACAACCCACACAGCATCTTTCTTTCTCTGTGTCAAAGGTAAACCCGTCACAAAATCCATAGTAATATAGTCCCATTTCCATTCAGTAACCATCACAGGCTGAAGTAGGCTTGAAGGTACTTGGTGTTTAGCTTTCACTTGTTGACAAATTAGACATCTCGAAACAAACTCGAAAATATCTCTTTTCATACTCGGCCAGCAATACAGTTTCTTCAAGTCATTGTACATTTTCGTACTACCCGGATGCATAGACAAACGACCACTATAGGCCTCAAGCAAAATCTTCTGAATCAACTCGATATTCTTAGCAATACAAATCCTATCTCGAAACATCAAGCAACCATCAAAACTAATCTGAAAATCTAATTCCATACCCGATTCATATTGGACTCTTTTGGCTTGCAAATCACCGTCACTTTGCTGAGCTTCATAAATCTCTTGGAGAAACATTGGTCTAGCTCTTAACTCAGCTAGAATCGAACCATCACCTGATCAGGCCAACTAAGTGTTCATAGCCCTCAATGCAAACAAGTATTTCCTACTCAAGGCATCGGTGACCACATTCGCCTTCTCCGGGTGATAATCAATCACTAGCACATAATCTTTTATCAACTCTAGCCATCTCCGTTGTCGTAGGTACAAATCCTTTTGAGTCATCAAGTACTTTAGACTTTTATGATCAGTATACACATGACACTTCTCGCCAAACAAATGATATCTCCAAATCTTCAAAGCTAACACAATGGTAGTCAATTCTAAATCGTGTGTCGGATAATTCTTCTCATGCGGTTTCAGCTGCCTTAAGGCATAAGCTATCACCTTGCCTTCTTGCATAAGTACACATCCCAATCCATTCAAGGATGCATCACTATAAACCATAAATTCTTTTCTCAGTTCAGGCTGTACTAAAATTGGATCCTCAGTCAACAATGCATTTAGTTTCTCAAAACTCTGTTGACATTTTTCCATCCATTCGAACTTGACATCCTTTTTTAACAATCTCGTCATCAAAGTAGCAATCATGGTAAATAATTTAACAAATTGTTTGTAATAACCAGCTAAGCCTAGAAAGCTTCTAAAGTCTAACATATTCCTCGGCGGTTTCTATTCAACAATAGCTGAAATCTTACTCGGATCTACTCGAATGCCATCACTTAAAACAATATGCCCCAAGAATCCGACTTCTCGAAGCCAAAACTCACTTTTACTAAACTTAGCATACAACTGCTTGTCTCTTAAGGTTTACAAAACCGTTCTCAAGTTTCGGCATGCTCAGTCTTATCATGAGAATAAATCAGTATATTGTCAATAAAAATGGCCACAAATTTATCTAGGTATGGTTGGAAAATACGGTTCATTAAATCAATAAATACTGTGGGAGCATTTGTTAAACCAAAAGGCATAACCAAAAATTTATAGTGACCATACCTTGTCCGAAATGCAGTCTTCGGTACGTCCGAATCTTTCACTCTCAACTGGTAGTAACCGGACCTCAAATCTATCTTTGAAAATACTGTGGCTCCCTTCAATTGGTCAAACAAGTCATCGATTCTTGGTAAAGGGTACTTGTTCTTTATGGTTACCTTATTGAGCTGTCGGTAGTTAATGTACAATCTCATTGAACCATCTTTCTTTTTCACAAATAGCACCGGTGCGCCCTACGGAGAATAACTAGGTCTCGCAAAACCTTTATCCGTTAACTCTTGTAACTGGGCTTTTAACTCCTTTAACTCCACCGGAGCCATCCTATATTGAGTAATCGAAATATGTGTAGTATCAGGAACTAATTCAATGCCAAACTCAACTTCCCTAATTGGAGGCAATCCGTGCAACTCTTCCGGAAACACATCTGGATATTCGCATACTACCGGTACTGACTCAATTTTCAACTCAGACTCCTTTGTATTCATCACAAAGGCAAGATCATCTTCATAACCCTTTCTCACACATCTCTGAGCAATCATAGAAGAAATCACTATAGGCAAGCTATCCGATTCATCTAATTCAATCAAAAGAATATCACCACTTTCATATTTCAATTTAATGATTTTCCTTCCACAGTTTACTACTACATCGTGCATGGTCAACCAATCCATACCAAGTATTATATCGAGTTCATCAAATAGTAAAAACATGAGATTAGCCGGAAAACAATGACATCTAATCATTAAAGGGCAGTTCTTACATACTTTGTCAACTATCATATGCTTGCCTAGAGGGTTTGACAATTTTATCATAAATTTTGTAAACTCAACAGACTAGAAACAAATTTCACACATACATACAAATGGGTAGATCCCGGATCAATCAAATCAACAACAGAAGTATCATAGAGAGAAAAAGTACCCGTAATCACATCAGCTGATGAAGCCTCTTCGCGAGCGCAAATGGCGTAAGTTCTCGCAGGTGCTCTACCCTCGGGTCTCACAGCTGGTTCCCTAGGTGCACTCTTACTACTCGTTCCATTTCCTGGATTTTTCTATGGTCTCACTCTAGAAGTAGCATTGCCCGATCTTGCATTCTGAAATTTTTCCTTTTCAACCGTCTCAGGACAATCCTTAATAAAATGATCATGTGAACCATACTTGAAACATGCCCGGCCATTCGTCCAGCATTCACCGGCGTGACGTCTATTACAATGTTGACACTCAGGTCTATTAGGTCGAGCATTACCTACACTTGCTATCGAAGTAGTTTGAGCCTTATGACCCGAATATTGTTTTCCATGGTTTCTGTACGAAAACCCAGCTGAAACACAAGATCGAGTATTAAGCTCTCTCGGTTTTTTAGTTGAGGACTGAAATGATTTACCCATCTGTCTCTTCTTCAAATCTCGAGACTCTAACTTAGTTTTTCTCCTCTCTTTAGCCAATTCCTCGGCCTTACAAGCTCTCTCTACGAGCACAACAAATTCTCTCAGTTCAAGGACACCCACCAACAATCGAATGTCTTCATTCAATCCATCTTCAAATCTTTTGCACATGATGGCCTCAGTCAATACACATTCTCGAGCGTATTTGCTAAGTCTCAAAAATTTACGCTCATATTTTGTTACTGTCATTCAGCCCTATTTTAATTCGTGGAATTCATTCCTTTTCTGATCAATAAATCTCTGGCTAATATACTTCTTACGGAATTCTTCTTGGAAAAATTCTCAGTTAATTCTCTCCCTTGGTACCACCAATAAAAGGGTGTTCCACCACTAATAAGCCGAGTCTCTCAGGAGGGATACAACACATTTCATGCATTCATCAGGTGTGCATGATAACTCATCAAACACCCTAATGATATTCTCAAGCCAGAACTCTGCCCTCTCAGGGTCATCATCTTTACTAGCTCGGAACTCTTCGGCCCCTTCCTTTTGAATTTTATTGACTGAAGGTCTATTCAGTCTCATAAAACCTATACCTTGGGGTGCTACAGGAATAGGCTGAGGAATAGGCAACGGTGGAGGGGGTTGAGCGATCAGGTTCCTTTGAATGAACTCTGTATACCAGGCGTCCATCATATGGAGAAAGGCTTCCCTACCTCCCTTTCCTCGAATCACTATAGGGGGTCTACTATCAAACGGCGCCGCCCTTTTAGCGGGTGCAGGCATATTACTTTCAACATCATCCACCACTGCTCTGTCGGAATCCATTTACTATATAAAAACACATTTTCAAATCGTCAGGAGTCATCACACTACCATAATATATGTATGGCATGTATAGCTAGACTCATAAACATGCTACGTTAGTCTGAGAATTGACTAACCCGTAGCTCTGATACCACTAAATGTAACACCTCTTACCCGTGTCTGATGCTAGGAAAGGATACGAGGCATTACTAGACTTAAACACAGTAAAACTTTTCAATCACATGCAACTTGTCCCTTATAAGGGACTAAGAGGCCCAGAACATACATCGGAAGTGGTTTGGGACTAAACTGAGAACTTTCGGAACCTTTTTTACACTTAGAAAATTTTATTATTTTAGAGAGCCACACCCCCGTGTGGGTAGGCCGTGTGGTCACAGACGCCCATGTGGCTTGCGACATGCCCGTGTGGCTTGCGACACGTCCGTGTTCTCAGCCCGTGTAACTCTCTGTTTATGACATCATCAATCAAATAAGGTCACACGGCCAAGTCACACGCCGGTGTGCTCAGGCCGTGTGGCGAATTAAATTCCAAAAATCAAGTGCAGACTTCACACAGCCTACGAACACGCCCATATCCTGAGGTCGTGTCCTTCACACAACTGAGACACATAGCCGTGTCTCTGCCCGTGTGTTTACTATTGGGTATTCTGTTTTGCATTTAATAGGGTGCAGGGGACACACGACCGGATCACACGCCCATGGGGCAGACCGTGTGTCACACACGGCCTAGACACACGCCTGTGTGTCTACCCGTGTGGACAACTTTGAGGCTATATTCCAAGCCTTTTGTCACCCTTAAATGTTCACTCATTCATACATTTTTGATGGCATGCAACATAGTATATTTAGTCACTCAAATACTCATAAACTTGCCTAGTCCATGGCTTTGTAATGTCAACATATTACCTAATCAAACCATCATGCTTTCATATGGCATTCCATACCAATTTCATTTTTATTCATCATGAGAACCTACTTCCAATTTACTCAATTATACCATAACTTTGGTCATACTTATTAGCCACAATTCATTCATTAAGCACATGTGTCATTCATCTCACATATCATCCACAGGCAACCACATCAAGCATAACACATTACATGCACGCATAACTAATTAGGATTACAACTCAAATAATCAATATGAACCATATCACATCGCCATATACAAAATGAATCATCAAATCATTATAAGCCAACACACTTGGCTAAACCAATATGACATATAACAAAAACACCAAATCCCTATACATGTCATGCTCAAAATGTTGAGACTAACTATACCCAAATTTTTCAATTGATAGTGTGATTGAATCTCCGACGTCCTTCGATCCTCGAGCTAGCTTCACGATACTATAAGAAAATGGAAAGGAAAGGGGAGTAAGCATATAGCTTAGTAAGTTCACATGCAAATAAATAGCAACATAATCATTAATATATATATAGATACCATTGTCATAACATAGTTTACATATGTGTTATCATAAATTTATAGGCATAACTTAAATTTATAGTCATAAATTACACATTTTCAACCTTACCAAAAGATCCTCACATATGGGGTTCATTCATAAGAGTTTTTCGTACATACCTGTACTAACTTGTATTACATTATCATATTTCCTCATCGATGACTTACTTGTCGAACGACTCACTGATTTACCCGTCGAACACTCGGAATACTTTGAATACACAGAAGGCTCGCACAATAGTGTCACATATGTAGCCAAAGCTACCTCATATCACAATCACACATTGCTCGTTCTCGAGCTAATCACAGGCATGCTCACACAAGCTGACAGGTACCCGCAACACATGCTGGGCTACCCAGCCACCTGTAGAACGCACAAGACTAGCACCCGGATTCACATAAACACATATTGCAATCTCATGAGCTCAATTCATATAGTTCCAAGTGACATGTCACATTGTATCCTAAATTATTCCTAAGGTTCAAACAGGATTTTCTCGGTATCACATATTCCTCGAACTCGTTCACAATGTCATGCTCATAGACTATAACATCGTTCGTACACTTGTCATAATAATTAAACATAGAAACTCATACATTAATAAAATATTAAAACATGTTATATCATTGCATTATTTACACATGAACTTACCTCAGTGCAAAATATGGACAATTAATTCGATTTAGTCCAAAACCTTGTTCTTTCCCCAGTCTAGGTTCAGACTCCGTTTTTCTTGATCTATAACAGAAAATTCAGCTCATTTAATGATCACATTATCCAAATCAGTCCAAAAACTATATTTAGGCAAAATTATGATTTTACCCCTAAAGTTTTACATATTTACAATTTAGTCCCTAGGCTCGTAGAATGAAATGTGTTCATTTTCTTTGTTACCCAAGCATAGCCAAACTTATAACAAACTCATAGAAGCCCACATTTCTCATAAAATCATACATCTTACTTCCCATTTTGCAAACTTTACAAATAAGTCCTTTTTAGCCATTTTCACTAGAAATCACTTGGTAAAAGATGTTTATCACACATCAAACATTCATATTCCTCCATTAAACATCAAAACACATGCATGTCATACATGGGTCAAATTTCAAACATGAACCCTATTTCAAAATAAGGATAAAAATAGGTAAATCGGGTTAGGAAGACTTCAAAAATGTAAAGAGCATTAAAAACGAGGCTAGGATGCACTTACAATCAAGCTTGAAAAAAGACAAAACCGTAGCTATGGAGAGTTTGAGAATTTCGACCAAGGGTTAGAGAAGATGGACAAATTTTGGCTTTATTTTCCATATTTATTCTTTTATTAACCAAATGACAAAAATGCCCTTAAGGCCTTTCTTTCAAAATTTTCCTATTCATGCCCATTTTTGTCCATAAGAATGGAAATCGGGCAAATTACTATTTAAGGCCCGCTAACTAATAATCAATGGCAATTTCATGCCTAAAGCTTCTAGAACTCATATTTTGTAACTTTTGCAATTTAGTCGTAAATATCAAATTGGACACTTTATCAATAGGAATTCTTCATGAAACTTTCACACAAGTATGCAATCATATCATAGACCTCATAAGAATCATAAAAAAATTATTTCTACTTCAGATTTGTGGTCTCTAAACCACTGTTCCGACTAGGCCCTAATTCGAAATGTTACATGATATGTCCTTAACTATTTCCAAGTTTCTGATTCGGCCTCACTTTATTGACTGTGCTGCAAATTAATCTCTTTCTACTTTGACTCATAGCATCCCAATTTCATTCCTGACAGGATTAAAACATAAAATCACTAATTTAGTAGGGATCAATTCAAGAATTAACCGATTTAAACACACAAGAAAATCGTCCAAATTTAACTTGTTTTATAATCATAGTTTAAGTTTTCTTTTCTTTTTTTACTTTATGAGCATGGATAAAAAAAAATATTGTTAACAAAATAACTAAGGTGAATTTATCTATTTGATTAATAAAAATTAAGCTCAAAGTAATAAATGATGAATATTAAAAATGTTACCAACTTTATTGGATTAAATTAAATTTTTACTAAGATTAAATTGAAAACTTCTAAAAGGGTCAAATATAATTTATA
Organism: Gossypium longicalyx; assembly: GCA_025698465.1. NCBI lineage: Eukaryota > Viridiplantae > Streptophyta > Magnoliopsida > Malvales > Malvaceae > Gossypium > Gossypium longicalyx. The sequence continues at coordinate 65,723,985 of CM047004.1, read as the reverse complement.
CTACTTTTAAATAATGATACAACAATGATTTTAAATTATTAAAAAAGTTGAAATCTATTTTTACATTATTTTTAAGTAATGTTACAAGAATAATTTAATGATGTTAAAAACTTGGGAAGGGAAAAAGCAATTTTACTAACATTAACTTACATAATTTAAAGCTTAAGAATGATCTTAAAATTTTAAAGGGGATTGGGGTCCTTGCTTACCCCCTACGCCCCTAATAGTACTTATATATATGTGTGTATGTATGTATCAAGTTTGGAGTTCTAAAGATATTTATGCTTGAGTTGATGATATATATGTAAATATACGTACATATATTCACATATATGTACATATTTATAAATATATATTTACCATGCATTTATGCAGTTATTTGTTCTAATATTGTCATCAATATCGTAAAAAATCAAAAAACCTTGCCAAAAGAAACTCAATTTTCATGATTTTCTTCAAAATCCGACAAGAAAGATTTGTTACCAATCAGGTGGTGAGAACGTCTACTATCAAGATACCATACACAATAAAATAGTGAACTCCAGGGATTGATAAGATACAAGCATACGTCTCTAATCATTTTTCCTCCAAATAAATTTCTACTATCATTGAGTAGTGCTTTAGGCAGTAGGAACTGATGGTATTGTTTGCTTCCATCGTAGATCATGCAACATCTTGAAGTATCATGGTCTAATATTCCTAGGTAAACCACAATAATGACAAATAATTCTATGATTAACATTCTTCTTCTTCTTTGCATGGATCGTGATAATTTTCCTAGAACATTTACCATGATATTCCTAATTTGTGGCTTTAACAAAAAAAAACAATTGAACTCTAAGCCATAAGTTTTCCCTTTATCTTAATGTATCCCAAACCATTCTTTCCAGGATACTCTCTAGCAGTAGTTGGAAAATCATCCAACTTTTCACTACTAGTGTTAAACTTCTTAAGATCGGTTGAGTAGCAAAAAAAACCTTTTGCAAAGTATACGAGCATACTTATCATTGAAAATAGATTCTTTTTTTACCTTCATCTGCTTAACCAATTCTTGATTTTCTTCCTTAAGATGATTGTTCTCTTCCATCAATTCAACACTCACATCACACATTTGTTTTCATTTCTCTAGCACTGTTTTGTATGTCTGTAGGCATTCAACATTAGATTCTCCTTAAGAGTCATCATCAGTGGTTGAGTCTGTAACACCCCTTACCTGTAACCGACGCCGGGACAGGGTTCGAGGTGTTACCAGACTTTTACATAAACATTCATACAAAATCGGGACATAAAATTTGTTCCAAATTAAAATCATCCAATCACATGCATATCGTCCCTTATACGGGTCCACGAGGCCCAAAACATACGTTGGGAGTGGTTCGAGACTAAACGAAAAACTTTCAGAGCTTTTACTACACTTAGAAAATTTTCTCATTTTGGAGGGTCACACGCCCGTATGGGTAGGCCGTGTGATCACACGCGTCCGTGTTGTCACACGCGTCCGTGTTGCTTGGGACATGTCCGTGTCCTCAGCCCGTGTAACTCTCAGTTTATAATGTCATCAACACAATTAAGGTCACATGGCCAAGTCACACGCCCGTGTGCTAGGCCGTGTGGCGAATTAAATTTGAAAAATTAAGAGCAGACTTCACACGGCCTGGGCACACGCCCATGTCCTAGGGCTGTGTCCTAAACACAGCTGAGACACATGGCCGTGTCTCTGCCTATGTGTTTACTACTGGGCATTCTATCTAACCTAATTAGAATGTAGGGGACACACGGCCAGATCACATGCCCATGGGGCAGACCGTGTGTTGCACACGGCCTAGACACATGTCCGTGTGTCTAGTCATGTGGACAACTTTGAGGCTATTTTCCAAGCCATTTGCCACCCTTAGTTTCACAACCACATGCATAATATCAAGGGCACTTAACATAGCATATTGAACACTTAAACATTATCAAACAAGTCATGGTTATTGCTTTATCATGTTAGCTTTTACATGCACAAGATACCACACTTTATCAACCCAATTTACCAATCCTCATTTAAGTCAAGGTTATCATCATACAATACAAATCCCAATCAAATTATCAAGCATTCAAAGCCATAACACATCTCATCACATACACACATCCACCAACCACATCACAATTGCTTGGGTACATACATGCTTGAATGAATAGGCTTACAACCCAATAATCATTATAAGCCATACCATATGGCCATACACAAAATAAATCAAATACCATCATAAGCCAACACATTTGGCTAAACCAATATGACATATAACAAAAAGGCCAAGTCCCCTATACATGCCATACTTAAAATGATGAGACTAACTATACCCAAATATCCAATTGATAGTGTGATCGAGTCTTCGACGTCCTTCGATCCCTTAGCTAGCTTGGCGACACTATAAGAAATGGAAAGAAAAGGGGAGTAAGCTTAAAGCTTAGTAAGGTCACATGCAAATACTGAACAACATAAATCACACAATTAACATAAAGTAAAGTTTCATAAAAGTCATCAAGTCTCACAAGCATAACCTTCCCAATTGCATTCTTACCACATGTTCATAGTAATACAGAGGTCTTACTCAAGAGTTTTACGTACATACATATACCAACTCGTAGCACATTCTCATATTTCTTCATTGTTGACTTACTTGTCGAATTACTCACTAATTTACCTATTGAACACTTGAAATACTATCGGATACATAGAAAGCTTGCACATAGTGCTTCATACGTAGCCACATGCTACCTCATATCACATATCACATATCACACATTGCTCGCTCTCGAGCTAGTCACGGGCCTGCTCACGGGCTTCTCACACAAGCTGATAGGTACCCGCAACACATGTCGGGCTACCCAACCACCGGTAGAACATACAAGATCAGTACCCGGATTCACATAAAGACATATCGCGTATCTCATGAGCTCAACTCATATAATTCTTAGTGACATGTCATATTGTATCCTAAATTATTCCTAAGGCTCAAACGGGATTTTCTCAATCTCACATCTTTGTCGAACTCGTTTACATTGTCATTCTCATTGACCATAATGTCGTTCGCACACTCATTATAAAAATTTCACATAAATATTCATGCATTGAATAGCATTGAAACATAATATGATATTGCATTATTTACAAATGAACTTACCTCAATACAAAAATAGTAAGAACGGATCTAATCATCGTAAACCTTGTTTTTCCCCCGATCAAGGTCCGTTTCTCATTTTTCTTACTCTATAATACCAAATTTCACTTATTTAATTATCACATTATTCAAAACAGTCCCTAAATTTTACTTTGGAAAAATTACTATTTTGCCTCGAAACTTTTACATATTTACAAATTAGTCCCTAGGCTCATAAAATGAAATGTGTCCATTTTCTTTGTCACCCAAGCCTAGCCGAACTTATAACATATTCATAGCAGCCCACGTTTCTCATCAAATTATACATCTTTCAACCCATTTTACAAGCTTTACAAATTAGTCCTTTTTAACCATTTTCACTAGAAATCACTTAGTAAAAGATGTTAAACACACATCAAACTTTCATAATCTAAAATGAAACATCAAAATACATGCATGTCACACACGGGTAGATTTTTGAACATGAACCCTAGCTCAAAATATGGCTAGAAATAAGTAGATCGTTTGATGACAACTTCAAAAATACAAAGAACATTAAAAATGGGGCTAGAATACACTTACTATTGAGCTTGAAAGTTGAAGAAACCCTAGCTATGGTGACCTTAGGAATTTTGGCTAAGGCATGGAGAAGATGAGCAAAATTTTGCTTGATTTTTCCCTTTTTATTCTTTTATTAACCAAATGACAAAAATACCCTTAAGGCCTTTCTTTCAAATTTCTCCTATCCATGCCCATTTTTGTCCATAAAATTAAAAATTGGTCAAATTGCTATTTCAGACCCTCTAATTAAAAATCCATGGCAATTTCATGCTCAAAGCTACTAGAACATGTATTTTGCAACTTATTCAATTTAGTCCTAATTATCAAATTGGACACTTTATGCATAAAATTTCTTCATGAAATTTTCACACAAGCATGTAATCATATCATAGATCTCATAATGATCATAAAATCAATATTTCTACTTCAAATTTGTGGTCTCGAAACCACTATCCTGACTAGGCCCTAATTCAGGATGTCACAACTCTCCTCCCTTTAGTGATTTTCGTCTCCGAAAATCTTACCTGTAAACAGGTTTGGGTATTGTTTTCTCATGGCCTCTTCGGGCTCCCATGTATCCTCTTCCATCCCATGTATTTGCCATAATAATTTCACAAGGGCAATACTTTTGTTTCTCAATTTATTTTACTTCCCGATCCAAAATCTTAACCCGTTTTTCGCCATAAGTTATATCCAGTCGAATCTCAACTTTTTTCAATCAAATCACATGTGAAGGGTCTGATCAATATCGGTACAACATAGACACATGGAACACATCATGAATCTTTTCTAACTCATGCGGCAAAGCTAACCGATATACTACCGGCCCTATCCTTTCGGTAACCTCATACGGTTCAATAAAATGCGGACTCAACATGCCCTTCCGGCCAAATCTGAGAACTCTCTTCCACGAAGACACTTTCAGGAATACCTTATCATTGACTTGAAACTCAATCTCTTTCCATTTTAAATCCACGTAGGATTTTTGTCTATTCGAAGTGGCTTTTAGAAAATCACGAATTACCTTTACTTTTTCCTCGGTTTCTTTGACTAAATTAACTCTGTGAATTTGATTTTCTCTGAGTTCAGTCCAATACAAGCGCATCCGACACTTATGCCCATATAATACCTCATAAGGTGTCATTTTCAAACTCGACTGAAAACTATTGTTGTAGGAAAATTCCACCAACGGTAAATACTTTTCCCAACTACCTTGGAACTCAAAAACACAACACCGCAGCATATCTTCAAGAATTTAAATTACTCACTCAGACTGACTGTCAGTTTGCGGATGGAAAGTAGTACTAAAATTCAGCTTTGTACCCAAAGCTTCTTGCAACTTTTTCCAAAATCGTGATGTAAATCTCGGATCTCTATCCGATATAATTGACAAAGGCACTCTGTGTAATCTCACAGTTTCTGAAATGTACAATTCAACCAACTTATCAAGTGAGTAATCGGTACGTACCAAGATGAAATGAGCCAATTTTGTAAGCCTATCAACCACAACCCAAACGACGTCTTTCTTCCTCGAAGTCAAAGGCAACCCTGTCATAAAATCTATAGTAATACGGTTCCATTTCCACTCGGGAACCATCACAGGTTGAAGTAAACCAGGAGGTACTTGGTGTTCAGCTTTTACTTGCTGACAAATCAGACATCTCAAAACAACTCAGTGATATCTCTTTTCATACCCGGCCACCAATACAATTTCTTCAAGTTATGGTGTATTTTCGTACTACCGGGGTGAATAGACAAGCAACAACTATGTGCCTCACACAAAATCTTCTAAATCAACTCATTATTTTTAGGAACACAAATCCTATCCCAAAACATCGAGCAACCCTCAGAACCAATTCAAAAATCTGATTCAATACCTGACTCACAGTGAACTCTCTTGTCTTGCAACTCACTGTCACTTTTTTGTGCTTCATAAATCTCTTGAAGAAACATCGGTCTAGCTCTTAAATTAGCTAGAATAGAACCATCATCTGATAAAGCCAACTGAGTGTCCAAAGCTCTCAGAGCAAATAACAATTTTCTACTCAAAGCATCAGCGACCACATTCGCCTTTCCCTGGTGGTAGTCAATCACTAACTCGTAATCTTTTAACAACTCCAACCATCTCATTTACAATAGGTTCAAATATTTTTGAGTCATCAAATACTTTAGACTTTTATGATCAGTGAATACTCGACATTTCTCTCCATACAAATGGTGTCTCCAGTTCTTCAACGCAAACACAATGGTGGCTAGCTCCAAATCATGTGTCGGATAATTTTTCTTATGTGGCTTCAGCTACCTCGAGGCATACGCTATCACTTTGCCATCTTGCATAGGTACACAACCCAATCCATTCAAGGATGCATTACTGTAAACCACAAATTCTTTTCCCGGTTCGAGCTGTACTAAAATTGGAGCTTCAGTCAACAATATCTTCAGTTTCTCAAAACTCTGTTGGCACTTTTCTGTCCATTCAAACTTGACATCTTTCTGTAATAACCTCGTCATCGGAGTAGCAATCATGGAAAACCCTTTAACAAACCGTCTATAATATCCGGCCAAGCCTAGAAAGCTTCTAACCTCAATTACATTCCTCAGCGGTTTTCATTCCACAATAGCCAAAATCTTACTCGGGTCAACTCTAATACCATCACCCAAAACAATGTGGCCTAAAAATCTAACTTTTCTAAGCCAAAATTCACTTTTACTAAACTTAGCATACAACTGCTACTAAACTTAGCATACAACTGCTTGTCTCTTAAAGTTTGCAAAACCATTCTCAAGTGCTAGGCATGTTCGGTCTCATCACGAGAATAAATTAGTATATCATCAATAAAAACAACAACAAATTTATCCAAATATAGTCAGAAAATACGATTCATCAAGTCCATAAATACGGCAGTAGCATTCGTTAAACCAAAAGGCATGAAAAGAAATTCATAGTGATCATACCTTGTCCGAAATGCAGTTTTCGGCACATCTTGCTCCTTAACTCTCAACTGGTAGTAACCTGACCTCAAGTCTATCCTTGAAAACCCTGTGGCTCCCTTCAATTGGTCAAAAAAATCATCAATCCTTGGCAAGGAATATTTGTTCTTTATGGATACCTTATTGAGCTGTTGGTACTCAATGTATAATCTCATTAAACCATCTTTCTTTTACACAAATAGTCCCGGTGCTCCCTACAGAGAATAACTAACCTTTATCTGTTAACTCTTGTAACTGAACCTTTAACTCTTCTAATTCCATCGGAGCCATCCTGTACGGAGCAATCGAAATAGGTGCAATACTAGGAATAAAATCAATACCAAATTCGACTTCTCTAATAGGAGGTAATCTGGGCAACCCTTCCGGAAACACATCCGGATGCTCACATACCACCGGCACTGATTCAATTTTCAACTCAGACTCTTTTTTATTCAGTACAAATACAAGATAAGCTTCATAACCCTTCCTTATACATTTTTGGGCAGACATAGAAGAAATCATTATAGGCAAGTTATCTGATTCATCTGATTCAATTAGAAAAACGTCACCACTTTTACATTTCAACTCAATGATTTTTCTTCCACAATTTACTACCACACCATGAATGGCCAACCAATCCATACCAAGAACTATATCAAATTTATCAAATGGAAAAAGCATAAGATTATCCAGAAAACAGTGACCTCTAATCATCGAAGGGCAATTCTTACATACTTTGTCAACTAACACATACTTACCTAGAGGGTTTGACACTTTTATCACAAATTCTGTAGACTCAATAAGCATGTTCATGCTAGATACCAATTTCATGAAAATATAAGAATGGGTTGATCCTGAATCAACCAAAGCAACAACATGAGTATCATAGAGAGAAAAATTACCCGTAATCACATAAGGAGATAAAGCCTCTTCGCTAGCGCGAATGACAGAAGTCCTCGAAGGTGGTCTACCTTCGAGTCTCACAACTGGGTCTCTAGGTGCACTCCTGCTACTCGCTCCACTTCCCGGTTCTCAGTGGCCTCCCTCTAGAAGCAACATTACCAGATTTCGCACTGTGGAATTTCTCTTTCTCAACCATCTCAGGACAAACCTTGATAAGATGATCATGTGATCCGCACGTAAAACATGCCTGGCTATTCATCCAGCACTCACCAGAGTGACGTCTGCCACAATGTTGACACCCGAATCTATTAGGTCGAGTATTACCCACACTCATTATCGAAGTAGTCTGAGCCTTATGACCTAAATATGGTTTCCCATGGTTTCTACTTGAGAACCCAACTGAAGCACTTGATCGCGTATTAAATTCTCTCAGTTTCTTAGATGAAGACTGAAATAACTTACCCATATGTCTCTTCTTCAAATCTTGAGACTCTAACTTAGCTTTCCTTTTCTCTTTAGTCAATTCCTCGGCCTTACAAGCTCTCTCTACGAGCACACAAATTCTTTCAGTTCAAGGACACCAACCAATAGTCGGATGTCTTCATTTAACCCATCTTCAAATCTTTTACACATGATAGCCTCAATTGATACATATTTTCGAGCGTACTTGCTAAGTCTCACAAATTTACGCTCATATTCCGTTACCATCATTCGGCCCTGTTTTAACTCGAGGAATTCCTTTCTTTTCTGATCAATAAACCTCTGACTAATGTACTTCTTATGGAACTCTTCTTGGAAAAATTCCTAATTAATTCTCTCCCTTGGTTCTACAGACACAAGGGTGTTTCACCACTGATAAGTCAAGTCTCTCAGAAGTGACACAACACATTTCATACATTTCTCTAGTATGCATGATAACTCATCAAATACACTGATGGTATTCTCAAGTCAGAATTATACCCTTTCGGGATCATCATCTATACCCGCTCGGAATTTTTCTACCCCTTATTTTCGAATCTTATCAACAGAAGGTCTATTCAGCCTCACGAAACCCATACCTTGGGGTGCTACAGAAACAGGCTGAGGGATAGGTGGGGGTGCAAAGTAGTTGAGTGTTCGGGATCATTCGAACGAACTCCGTATACCAGGCATCCATTATATGGAGAAAGGCTTCCCTGCCTCATTCTCCTCGACTAACTACAGGGGGTCTACTATCAGACAGCACTGCCTATTTAGTGAGAGCAGGCGTGTTACTTTTAACATCATTCACCACTACTCTGTCGGGATCCATTTACTATATGAAAACACATTTTAAAATTGTCAAGAGTCGTCACACTACCATAATTCATTTATGGCATGTATAGCTAGACTCGCACACACGCTACGTTAATCTGAGACTCGACTAAACCATAGCTCTGATACCACTAAATGTAACACCCCTTACCCGTATCCGATGCTGGGACAGGGTTCAAGGCGTTACCGGACTTAAACATAAACATTCATACAAAATCAGGCCATAAAATTTGGTCCAAATTAAAATCATCCAATCACATGCATATTGTCCCTTATACGGGTCCACGAGGCCCAAAACATACGTTGGGAGTGGTTCAGAACTAAACCAAAAACTTTCAGATCTTTTACCAAACTTAGAAAATTTTCTCATTTTAGAGGATCACACGCCCGTGTGGGTAGGCCGTGTGGTCACACACGCCCGTGTGGCTTGGGACATGTAACAGTCTGATTTAGACCCTAATCAGAATGGTGGTTTTGGGACCACAAATTCGAGACAGGAAAATATTTAAAAATTATTTTCTGTGTTTATTTTATGTGAATTTATATCTGTGAAATTTTTATGATTTAATTTTGTCGTTTGAGTGTCTGATTAAATAAAAGGACTTAATCGTGTAAAATGAAAATTAGGTGGTTATTTCTAAAATGGGCTAAATTGTACTTGGCTTTTTAAATGGAAACCTTTATGTTGCAATTTTCCCATTACTAAGTAAAGTGGACAGTAATGGCCATAGTATAATGGTTTTATAATTTGATAAATAAGGTTAAAAATGTAAAACATGTAGTAATAATAATATGTTAGTGTATATGTTATATTATATGATAACTAAAATAATGTATTATTACTTCATCACCTTGTCGAATACAAACAAAAGAAAAAGAAAGAACAAGAGCTAGGGTTCGACCAATTTTAAAGCTCAATCAATGTATGAATTTAGCTCGGTTTTTGATAATTTTTACGTTTTTGAGATCGTTGCTTCGAGTACTACAAAACCCATGCTTGAATTTTTTATTTTGGTGAATATTTTAAGTTATGTCATTTTTGAGAACTTGTGATTTTTTTTGTTTGATGATGAAAAATGAAAGATATGTTTTAGATTAACATATTTTGTATTGGAGTTTTTGATGATTTTGAGTAATTAGGACTTAATTGCAAAAATAATAATTTGAGGCACTAAAATATGAAATAAATGAATTATATGGGCTTGTATAGACATGGGTACCATTCGGCCTAACATGGGTACTTTGAGATTTTGCATATTTTGTGTTTTGTGCAATAGGGACTACATTGTAAAAATTGTAAATGTCAGGGGTAAAATGGTAATTTTCCCATTTATGTGTTTTTGGACTAAATTAAATGAAAATATGTTTGAATGAGCTTAATTTGAATATGTTTAGATCAAGAACCAAAGAAATAGGATTTGGATCGAGGAAAAACGAAAGTTGTCGACTAGTTGATCCGTACCGATTTTTCATTTTCGAGGTAAGTTTATAAGCAAATAGACGTACTTAATTTTAATTAAATGCAAAGTATATATGCTGAATTGAAATATATGAAATTATAAATGCAATAGCCGAATGTTGTTAAGCTTGGCAACTATGCGATGACTTCGTTTCGATCGAGTTACAATGTCCAAAAGCCCCGTATGAACCTTAGGAATAGTTAGGATACAAATGTCATGACATAGGATTCTGATATATGTGTGTGAGTAATACCATGGCATCGTTGTATGATTCCGATATGTGTTTACGAGTAAGACCTTGTCTGGGACAATGGCATCGATATGTGACTACATGTAAGACCACGTCTGGGACGTTGGCATTGTACGACTTGTGTGATTATCCAAGTGTCCTACCCAATTCCGAAGGGTTCATTGGGAAAAGGTAAATCGTGTACAGATGTGTAATACGATTTAAAGGGCCAAGTATGAATTAACTTAATATCTACTTGAGATAAGATAAGTACTATGGATATTTGTTGTAAATCATGTACAATGCAAATGAGGAATATATGTGTATTTGGTATGTGTATTCGGCTTGTGAATGAATAATTTGTGTATCACTAAAATGTTTCTTAAATATGTGCATATATGATTTGGTATATTCGGCCATATAGGTAATAATTATATATGTGTTGTCATTTAATGATTCTTAAGTTTGCGTATAAGAGTAAATGGATGTATGGTTTATTATGACTACTTGGTTTGGAAGTTGATTTATAATGTGTTAAATGACTATGTGAGTATTCGGCTTAGGTGGACAATTGTCTATGAAAATGTATTAAATATGGGGTTTGTAGGTTTGAGGTCAAGCATGGTAATGTTAATGTAATTCGTTTAGTTAATATGAGTTGACTATATTATTGAGTTGTTTATTTGCTTATGACTTACTAAGCTAAGTTAGCTTACTCTGTGTGTTCTTGTTTACTCCATTTTATAGATTTTGGATCAAGTTACAAGCTCGGGGATCGTCAGCAAAGCTCATCACACTATCTACAGTTTTGGTACCTTTATAAGTTAAACTCGAATTATGGCATGTATAGGCTAGTTTATGTTTTATAATGTTGGATTTATTTTTGGTTGTGTGTAATTTAAGCCATGCGAAAATGGCTAAACTTTATGTTTGAATTCGATTATGTTCGTCTTGGTTATATAGTAGGTGCTATGAATGTATAATATTTGTGGCAGGTACTATATGCTTGATAATGACTTGCTTAATATGTTTAAATTTGGTCTTATATGTTTTCAATTAAAGTGTTTAATGAGCTTGATTATTGGTAATTAGATGATGGAAGTTTTGGATGTGTATATGGTTTTGTGTAATAAGATTTGGCTATGGAAATAGATAGCATAACTTGTAATTAGTATATTAGTTAGTTTATGGTGGAAATATGAAATGTAATATAATTAAAGTGATGGATGATTGTATACTAGCTTTATTGGTTCAATGGCTAAGTGGTAAGTATTGCATATGTTTCATGATTATTTTGGTCGATTATTTTGGTATGTATTCAATGCTAAGTTTGATCTTTATCTTTAGGGTAAATTGTGTATTATGTATGAATGCATTATTAACATCTTCGGCCTTGGTATGAAGTACTAAATTTATATATATGATTGCTTGATAAATTATGTAATATGATTTCAATTAATTTTATCATGAGTTTGTGCAGAAGTCGTTAATTGCTATAAGTTGATTGTTTGGTATTCCGTAAATACGACTTATTATAAAGCTTATTCAAATGTGTCTAGGTGTCTATATATATATATATATATATATATAACGAATGAATTATAGATGTTATGCTGCCTTTGGTTAAGATGATTATTTATGTTTTATTCATATTAATAAAGATTTAAAATGAGTTAATAAGTATATTTGAATAAAAGTTTATATGAGATGTTGAGCATATTTAATTATCAGTTCGGTATTATATTCATATAGATGAGCACAATGATTGAATATAAAGCTAATGTTTATATATGCACATAAATTTGGTCTTTGTTTGAGTCTATACTAAAAATGTGGACTTTTATGATGTTTGTGGGTTTTGCTAGGTATTTCGGTCATATGGTAAATGATGATAAGTCGATTGTACTCTTATGTGTTTTACACATAGATATATATATTTGTGCTTATATTATGATTGCTTTGCATAGGTGTAAAGTTACATAAATTCGTTAGTTATTTGTGAATGTACGAATGTGTACAAATGACCTATGTTTGCCGAATAAGTATGGAAATGATATAGATTTTTTATATAACCTTCGGTAATGTGGACTTTTTGCTTATGATTTTAGGTTATTAATATGTACAGGTCAGACATGAATTATTTAAGTATAAAAAATATATATATAAATCTGTTTTGAACTATGATATGATCAGTAATACTTCATAACCCTAGTCCGACGATGGATACGGGTTAGGGGTGTTACAGGACACGCCCGTGTCCTTAGCCTGTCTAACTCTCTACTTATGACGTCATCAACACAATTAGAGTCACAAGGCCAAGTCACACACCCGTGTGCTAGGCCATGTAGTGAATTAAATTCTAAAAATTAAGTACAGACTTCACACGGCCTGGGCACACGCCCATGTCTTGAGGCCGTGTCCTTCACACGGCTGAGACACATGGTCGTGTCTTTGCCCGTGTGTTTACTACTGGGCATTCTGTCTAACCTAATTAGGATGCAGGGGACACAAGACCGGATCACACACACCATGGGACAGACCGTGTGTCACACATGGCCTAGACACATGCCCGTGTGTCTACCCATGTGGACACCTTTGATGTTATTTTCCAAGCCATTTGCCACCCTTAGTTTCACAACCACATGCATAATATCAAGGGCACTTAACATGGCATAATTGAACACTTAAACATTATCAAACAAGTCATGGTTATGGCTTTATCATGTTAGCCTTTACATGCACAAGATACCACACTTTATCAACCCAACTTACCAATCTTCATTTAAGTCAAGGTTATCATCATACAAGACAAATCCCAATCAAATCATCAAGCATTCATAGCCATAACACATCTCATCACATACACACATCCACCAACCATATCACAATTGCATGGGTACATGCATGCTTGAATGAATAGGCTTACAAACCAATAATCATTATAAGCCATATCATATGGCCATACACAAAATAAATCAAATATCATCATAAGCCAACACATTTGGCTAAACCAATATGACATATAACAAAAAGGCCAAGTTTCCTATACATGCCATACTCAAAATGATGAGACTAATTATACCCAAATATCTAATTGATAGTGTGATCGAGTCTTCGACGTCCTTCGATCCCCGAGCTAGCTTAGCTACACTATAAGAAATGGAAAGAAAATGGGAGTAAGCTTAAAGCTTAGTAAGTTCACATGCAAATAATAAACAACATAAATCACACAATTAACATAAGGTAAAGTTTTATAAAAGTCATCAAGTCTCACAAGCATAACCTTCCCAATTGCATTCTTACCACATGTTCATAGCAATACCGAGGTCTTACTCAAAAATTTTACGTGCATACCTATACCAACTCTTAGCACATTCTCATATTTCCTCATCGTTGACTTACTTGTCGAATTACTCACTGATTTACCCGTTGAACATTTGGAATACTATCAGATACACGAAAAGCGTGCACATAGTGCTTAATACGTAGCCACATGCTACCTCATATCACATATCACACATTGCTCACTCTCGAGCTAATCACAGGCCTGCTCACACAAGCAGACAGTCAGAACGTAACTACACGAGCTGCTCACACAAGCTAACAGTACCATGACACATGCATGCCGCTACCCAAACACCGGTAGAACGTACAAGACCAGCACCCAGATTCACATAAACACATATCGCATATCTCATGAGCTCAACTCATATAGTTCCTAGTGACATGTCACATTGTATCCTAAATTATTCCTAAGGTTCAAACAGGATTTTCTCGATGTCACATCTTCATCGAACTCGTTCATAATGTCATTCTCATTGACCATAATGTCGTTCGTACACTCATTATAGCAATTTCACATAAATATTCATGCATTAAATAGCATTGAAACATGATATGATATTGCATTATTTACAAATGAACTTACCTCGGTACAAAAATAGTAAGAACGAATCTAATCGTCGTACACCTTGTTTTTCCCCTGGTCAAGGTCCATTCCTCATTTCTCTTGCTCTATTATACCAAATTTTACTTATTTAATTATCACATTATTCAAAACAGTCCCTAAATTTTATTTTGGCAAAATTACAATTTTGCCCTTAAACTTTCACATATTTACAAATTAGTCCCTAAGCTCGTAAAATGAAATGTGTCCATTTTCTTTGTCACCCAAGCCTATCTGAACTTATAACATGTTCATAGCAACCTACATTTCTCATCAAATCATACATCTTTCTACCCATTTTACAAACTTTACAAATTAGTCCTTTTTAACCATTTTCACTAGAAATCACTTAGTAAAAGATGTTAAACACAGATTAAACTTTCATAATCTACCATGAAACATCAAAATACATGCTTGTCACACATGAGTAGATTTTTGAACATGAACCCTAGCTCAAAATATGGCTAGAAATAGGTAGATCGGTTGATGACAACTTTAAAAATACAAAGAACATTAAAAACGGGGCTAGGATGCACTTACTATTGAGCTTGAAAGTTGAAGAAACCTTAGATATGGTGACCTTAGGAATTTCAACTATGGCATGGAGAAGATGAGCAAAATTTCGCTTGATTTTTCCATTTTTATTCTTTTATTAACCAACGACAAAAATGCCCTTAAGGCCTTTCTGTCAAATTTTTCCTATCCATGCCCATTTTTGTCCATAAAATTAGAAATTGGTCAAATTGCTATTTAAGACCCTCTAATTAAAAATCCATGGAAATTTCATGCTCAAATCTTCTAGAACATGTATTTTGCAACTTATTCAATTTAGTCCTAATTATCAAATTGGACACTTTATGCATAAAATTTCTTCATGAAATTTTCACACAAGCATGTAATCATATCATAGATATCATAATGATCATAAAATAAATATTTCTACTTCAGATTTACGGTCCCGAAACCACTATCCCGACTAGGCCCTAATTCGGGATGTTACAGAGTCAATTGAAATACAAGTACTGGATTTTGTAGTAAAGGTCATATAATTGCTCAAGTGTTTCGCATCATAACCTAAAGTACTTGAGGAATCATCATCCCTCCTAGTGACACAAAAAGGCTTCTTCTTTTTTTTCATAATGTTTTCATACTCAATCTATATAGGGCCAAAACCATGGCACTCATGGAAATGAATTCCCTTTCTTTTTCTCTTTAGCATATTCTTCCTTCATAACCACTCCTTTAGCTTTGCTTTTAGGAGTATTTTGGATAGTTTCCAACTTTTTTGTATTTCTTGGATTGTTTCTAGAAAGCTTTATTGAAGTTCTGGGTTAACAAAGCCATTTGATCTTATAAGACTTCAATATTAATGGCATTTTCAGTTGGAACTATTCTTGTCACTTGTAATGTAACACCCTACACCTGACCTGGTTGTCAAGCCGAGTGCATAACACTACATTACATTGCCAGAGCAATTCAAACTAATTTGATACCATTCCATTAGCTAACAAGGTAATCAATCAAAGAAATTGTAAGTTATTTAATCAACCACATAAGTAAGCTTAATTAATGATGGTAAATCTTTTTTAATGCATGTAGGGGTTGTACGAGGCCCCAAATGGAGTTGAGATTCGAATCCAAAATCTAAGTATCAAATTTTAAAAATGTGTATTAAGACTTTCAAGACAACGAACTCCATGTCTTAAGATAGGCCTGCCCTAATTCACTACCTTTGCTTCAATGTGGACGTGTCTTAAGACATTAGGATCATTGTCTCGAAACAAAACCCTTCATGTGTTTAGACTAGTTTCGAGATAAAACTTCCCCTATTTTCTTAATTTAGCTTCAATGTTTGATTGTCTCGAGATAAGAAGGTTCTTGTCTTGAGGCTTGAAACATGACAAATCTCTTTAGCTTTGATGTACCTTTGTTTTGAGACACGGGCCATTCTATCTCGAGACCTAAATTGTATTGTCTCAAGACATACATGGTTAGTCTTGAAACCCAAGCTAATGAAATGCACCAATTGGTAAAATTTTCTCTTGAGATATCAAGACATGTTTTTGTTGCCTCGAGACACTAACATATAAATTCTTAAAGATGAACATTTTAAATCATACAACTTACTACCAATTCCACACATAGCATATACCAACATATGACCATATTAACATGCATAAGTTTGACAATATAAATTTGATTATATACCTCTCAAACATTACTATCAAAGAATCACTATCCAACCAAGTTAACTATATAAAGTAACATTCATAAGCATGCATTTTAAGTTACCAAATCAAGCATTGAAAATTTCTCATAAAACACCATAGGACCTATCACCAAAAACCATCTAAATAAACATTAAAACATAAGACCCAACCTAGGTACATGCCATAAACTAAATGCACCCAAAGTACGAACAAATCTAGTCCAAGATGAGCATGTAACACCCTTTACTCGACCCGATCACCAGGTCTAAGCTACAGTATGTCATATTTGTTGTCAAAGCAACAATGATCCAAATAAATACAATTCAATCCATTTAAAAACAAATAAAAACATTATAAGCATATAATATGATAAATAAACATTTTTGGGTCTTATACCAACTTACAAAAGTTTTAATGTTAACCCAAGGTCAAAATAGGACTAAATTGAAAATTTACAAAGCATGTCATAAGTTTTGCATCAAGATTCCAAAGATAGCAGCCAAACTTCCAATGAAATCAGATGGGTGTCATGATATCCAAGGTATGGTATCGCAATTTCAAAGACAGTATCCAACCTTCCCAACTTGAGGATCATATTGCAAAGTTTCCCAAAATGGAACAGAGTTGATATTGCGATATCGAAGGTACAGAATTGTGATATCAAGGATAATGCATGACCTACCACAAATTGTAGTGGCAATTTAGGTACTTTTTGGTATTTCACGAGCTTGTTTTTAAGCCATTTTGCCCTTAATTATTTCATTTTCACATTTCTTATCTTAAATTCAAATTCTTGCAAAATAGGCATTTTTATGCAATATTTCGAGTTAGTTAACCTATTGGGCCAATACCTGCCTTAAGGTGGTTTTAACGCTTTAATTGAGTGAGTAGGATACCTATTTTCAGGCCTAAAAGTATCAAGAATGATAGTCGAGTCACAACACAAGCTTTTGGTGTTACAACACAACCGAACCAACTCAAGAATTTAGATTCGAAGTTGTGTGTCGCGACACGCACTAGGCTATGTCACGACACATTTCTGACAGAAGGCAGAAATTAAGCAAGTGTGATTTCGTACGTACAATCAATATTTAGTGCAATTTAATCTTGTAATTGACCTAATTAGGGCTGCTAACTTTACTTATAAATAGGAGGCTTATGCTCAAGTGGAGGGAGCTTTGAAAAAAAAGTCATTTTAGGGTTTTAGTTTAGTAGTTTAGGAATTTAACTTAGTTTTATTTTATTTCAAAAATAATTTTTTTTCTTATTATTCAACTTGGATTCGATTTGAGTCCAAGTCTTTATTATTAAGTACTTTCATAATTTTCTTTTATGTCTCTTTTGCAAACGACAAGATCTCAATCATTGTTAAAGGATTTCACGGATCTGAGCACATCCAGTTCATCAAACGAACAATTTCTATTTCATTCCCTTCAACTTTAGTTTGTGTTTTTGCATAATTAATTTGATTGTGAAAAAAATGATTGTTGTGTCGATGAGTGGCTAAGCCTTTTAAGGAGATTAATGAGTAGATGTGTGAGTGATTATCGAAAGAATAAGGATTTCTCCTACGTATTAGTTGGTATAAATTCATGTTTTCTTAAACCCTAGGATTGATGACCCTAGAAAGTAATCTAGGTTAAACAGATGTGACGACGAGTTTGTAGAGTAAGTCATGCTTTATCCCAGTCAAGAAAGTGAGGTCGGAAGATAACTGTGTATTGGTCGATTAGCTAGGTAGTAAAGGTCGGAAGGTGATACTGTCTAGTTAATAACTAATTCCCTAATAAAACCCAAGTTCTGAAGTTAATTACAACTACTAAAGTGAATTAATATTCTACTCGTTTTTCATTTGTCAACATTATTTGCATAGTTTAGTTTTTATTTTATGACCTTGACCTTTAGGTTTTATTATCATAATATAGTTTTTAGTGAGTACTATTTATACCTGCTGCTATAGACAATATTTTTAGATTTAATCCAATCTCCCTTAGGTATGATCCACAGAGTACTTTCAGTAACCAGTTTTACATTTACTATATTACAATATGACTCGTATACTTGCGAACACCGCTGCAATATTTTCATATATTTTTGTTGTAGTATTTCTAGTCAAACATTCGCACATTTGGTGGCGATCAGTCCACTAAGTCCTACATTTAGCAAAATGTATATTTTTTATACAAATTTCATAATTCTAATTCAACCATTTAATTATGCATTCAATACACCAAACACATCAACATAAGTCATTTAATTATACCTAATGAAACCATTTCAATATGAATCCATTCTATACATCTCATGTAAATGATCAATACCATGACATATTCATCCTTCCAACCATTCACTTACCATTTTACCTACTTACCATCTTTACAATATATAATAACCTATTCAAGTTTAAATTCATTACTAAACACATTAAGGATGGCATTTCACACACCATCAAGTTTCATACTAACCTCATTATATATACAAAGTATCCAAATAGTCATTTTCACTCATAATTCACATAAACATAAAATGTATCAAAATGACTCAACTAGGTACATGCCACTTTAAATTACATCAAAAAGCATACAAAATTTGTTGAGTCATAGATTAGTATTTGGATGTTGAAACTCTACCCGAACTACCGAGAATCTATTTCACCTGTGCATGGAGAAAATAAAATCATTCATTAAGCGAATTGTTCAGTGATAATTGTATAATTCAAATCAATATAACAAATTCTTGTAAATGCATATGCTCAAATCATAATCTAAATTATGCCAATTCATGAAAATACTATCACTTTCATATATCTATGCTTATATTTATAGCACCTTCGAGTTCAACAAATCGTCTGGCGGCTGATGATGTTACCGGTGAATTAAAACATTTCAGGGATTTTAAAAGAAATAGAATGATTCATTAAATTTTTTTATAAAACAACAAACATGCTATGCTCACCAATTCGGCAGATTGTAACTTTTGGTGAATGGATATCAAACCAAAACAATTCAAGAAAACACAACGTTTGAGATAGTTGTAACATAAATTTAGATGTTGCCATATGCCAAATTGAAATGGTTTATACAAAACAACATATGCGGATACAATAAAGTTCAATGGATACATCATTTTTCAATGTTAAGGTAATACAACAAAACTCTGCCCCGACAAATATATACATGTTACACAAAAAGAAAATGAATGGCTCACAAATAAGCCACTTCTGGTTGAGTCTTCCAGGTACACTTGTACTTAATTTCCTAAAAATAGGAGAAAAGAAATGAAGTAAGTTCAAAGAGAACCTAATGAGTTCCATGAAGTAATAACCTTTAAAATCAAGGTTAGATAGGATAAATATACCACAAAAATAAGATTAAATGCTTGATTAAACCAATAGTGTGATCATTTAAATCTCATGCCAAACTTTGGCAGATTCACAACTTAATATTATTACTTTGCAATGGCGGACACTATCTGCCTCTAAGCACATTACTCTAATAGAAACTAAACACATTATCCACAATTCACGTGCGGACTCTTCTACGACTTTTCATGCAAGGTCTCATGTAAAACACACTTAGTTCATGGACCCTTCCTTGTGCTAGCTTTTGATCCAACCACACTCTTTAGAGTCATTTCATGATATTTCCCCGTAAGGCCAATATGCATTTATCCACTCGAACCTCCACAAATCCTACTTATTGATTCGAACACTTACATGTTCCTGCACAAGGCTAGGTTCATTTGCCAATCTTGATTTGCATTTCTCATGTCGTACCAAAGGTAAATCACATATCATTTTCTTACCTCCGTACATTTCTCCTATCACATCCACATTTTCCTCCATAACCCCCTCTTAGACCATCACGGATACGGAGCTTGTGCACCAAGGAAGGAGTATCCACTTTAAACATGCATGCAATTTCTTTTAGGTTTCATGTCTAAATTGTATTATCACAAAAACATACATGCAACACAACCTCTATTTTATAAGACTGGCCTACTACAAATCCTGACTACACTCAATATCTATCATATTACTTGGACAGATGATTTGTCGTAATTTGATATGACAACTTAGGCTCTCTCGGTATACTTAAAAAGCTTATTCTCAAGCAAAGTAACGTCTTTTTCGTAGTTTTTTTGTATTTTTTACATTTTTAGTTAATAAGTGTAAATCTCTTATTTTTACTCATTTTAAGATGCAAATTGTCCAATAGTGCAAATAGGGGGCCTAACGTTTGGTTGAGTGATGCAAGGACGGATTGGAGGTTAAAAACGAGAAAAAATAACAACAAAAGAGAGGGTATTGCAATATACAAACCTTGGAATCGCAATACCTCCATCAGACCCATGATTGGAGACCACCATTCAATGGAATCATGATATCCTCTTCGGGTATCGCAATATCCACCTACCAAGAAGCACCCCAAGTTTGAAATTATTTGAGGTATTGCGATATCCTCTTCCTTGGTATCGTGATACCGATATCGTGAGGGGACAAACTTCGACAAAAAAGGTAGTCTTTGTCCACCCAAAGCACCAATTATTAAAGGCCCGTTCAAAGGTATTTTGGGCAACAAAATAGGGTCAGAATGCTGCTTATATCAGCCAAAATTTGGCTGAGAGAAAAAGGAGGCCACATTACATTACTTTAGGCTTAGTTTTCTCTAAGTTTTCTCTTAGCTTTTCTTCTTCTTCTTCTTCTAGGGTTTTTTATTTTCATTTTCTTAGCTGTAGATCTTACATTTTCTAGCAAATTTTCTTATTATTTTAGTTGTTCTTAGTATTAGTTAAGTTAGTTGTCAATGTAGCTTAGGTTTATTTGCATCTTCTCTACCAATGTTTTCATCTTCGCATAAAAATATACATGTTACTAAGCATTCAAAAACAATCTAGCTTATCTCTTTGTGTTTATACAATGACTCTCCACTAACACATACTTATTCGACTTATCTCTTAACTCTTTATTATAAGATACACGATTTTTATGCAAAAGATAGCCTTAAAACCATGAATCTTTAATTTTCTTATTTAAATATATGAAAATTTGAATTAAAAAAATCTAATAAAATTTTAATACATAAGAAAATAATAGGTTTACCTTTAATTCGAAATCCTCTATGAATTAGTACCGATTGAGCAAAAATGAGCTAAGTTTAGGTGAGAAATCAGAGAAGAAAGAGTGATTTTTTTTGAAAAATTAAACAAATAGGGGGTGTTTGGATGCCAAGAAAATCTAAAAAAAATGCATAAAATTTAAGAGAGAATTTTCAATGCCAGATGTAACTAATTTTTAAAATAAAAGAAAGTTGGGAAGGAAACAAAACAAAAAAAAAATGGACACAAGTGGCTTTTTTGTAGCCAACAGATTTTTTTAAAAAAAGGGTTATTTACCATTTAAGTCCTCTCCTATTTTTCCCTTGTTCTAATAACTCCTCTTTTTAATTACTGCCTTAATTTACACATTTAATGTCTACTTTAACCATTATTCCAAATTAGTTTCTATTAAACTTTACTAATGCCTAGATTATTAATACCATTATAATTGAATTTAATTATTATTTTTACTATTATTAACAATTTCTTTTTCATATTTTAATTTCTACGACACAAAATTTAATTTTTCTCTCATAGTTCGACAAGGGTAAGTCAGAATAGTGGTCTCAGGACCACAAATCCAAAGTCAGAGAAATTATTTTATTATTAATATAGAGTCATAGCATGTTTATAGTAGTGCATGAAAAATTTGGTGAGCTAATTTTAGCGTTTATGAGTCCAATTGCGAAAAAGGACTAAATCCCATAAAGTACAAAAGACTTAAATTGATAGCTAAGGGTGTAAAATTGTCATGTATCATAAATTGAGGGTTTTAAATTGAAATTGGGCCATTAAATAGGTGATGGCCGGCCATGGTAGATGGAAATGTTGAAAAGTCAATATTAGGTGAAATTTGATGACATAAGGTGTAATATAATAATACCTAAGCGTAGCTATCATCTTTTTCTTTCATTCTCTCTTTATTACACCAATTTTTCAGCCATTTTTAAGGGTTTTGAGCTTCAAAAATTTGCAGCAACTTATTCCTCTCACAAGTAAGTGATTTTAATAAGTTTTCTTGAAGATTTTTACATTTTTGAGACCCTTGAAGCATGAGCTTTCAAATGAGGGTACTATTTTGCAAAATGATTAATAGTTTAGGGTTTTTCCATGAAATTATTTGTGATGGTTGCTGAGTTTTTATGGAAAATGAATCTTGAGTGTCTTATAAACAACTTTTGTGAAAGGTGTTAGCATGAAAACACCTAAAAGGACTACATTGCATAAGTTGCAAAATGAACATTAAATATGTAAAATAGTGAGAATTTAGAGCTGCTATAAGAGTAAAAAAGGTTCAGCTAGTCTTAAGAAATGAAGAAATTCAATAAAAATTAATTTTTGGGTCGAGGGGTAAAATAGTCATTTTGCAAAAGTCTAGGGGTAAAATGGTCATTTTTCCCAATTATGAATTTTTGAGTGCCTAAGTTGATAAAGTGACTAAATAAGTGCATCTTTTTATTATAGATTAAGAAATACTAAGTCCGAACCTAGACCGGGGGAAAGCCAAGCAAATTGACTAAACCGTCTAGTCGCTACATTTTGAAATCTGAGGTAAGTTGTATGTAAATAATACAAATACATTGATAATATATGTGTTTGATTTGTATCAAAATTATTATAGCATAAATTGCTTGATTGTGGGAATGAGAAAGTGTGATGAAAATAGAGATAGTAGAATTCCCGTTTGAAACCTAGAAAAATAAATCAGATATTCATACCATGACGATTGGGTCACTTGTGTGAGCTAGTGTAAGACATATTTGGAACATGTATCGGCCACATTCTGAGAGCCAGTGTAAGACCATGTCTGAGACATGGCATCGGCATTGGGACGAGTGCTAGTGTAAGACATGTCTGGGACATGCTTCGGCCTCAAGACGTAAGCTAGTGTAAGACAAGTCTGGGACATGCGTCGGCTATGAGATGATAGTCAATGTAAGACCGTGTCTGGGACATGGCTTCGACTTGAGATATGAGCCAGTGTATGACCATGTTTGGGACATGGCATCGGCACCTTACCCATGTTTAAGGCTTAACGGATATCCGATAGTGTTCCAAATGGTTCAACGGTAAAGGTTGATTTCTAATTATTGAGGAAAGTATAATCGTATTGTGAGTGATACAGGTACCTATTGAGTATGTTTGAATTGTAAGCTCAATATATGTTATATGATGTGTATTGAATATTAATGAGTAAGTTTTACTTATGCCCACTTGTTTACTATGAGCTTGTTGATGAATGGTAAAGTTGTGTTGTATATTTATTTATGTGTAACTTACTAAGCTGTATGCTTATTCCCTCTCCTTTTTCATTTTCTTATAGTGCCGCTTATCTAGCTCAAGGATCAACGGAAGTCAGAGATATCAATCACACTATCAATGAAAGCATTCGGTATAGTTTGATTTATATTTTTAAATATGGCATGTATAGGGAACTAGACTTATGTTTTGTGTTATTATTAATTTGGCCAAAGGTGTTGGCTTGGGATAAATTCCTTATTTTGTATTAAGCCTCGAATGATGGCTAAAATTTATTTTGAGATATGCAAATGATGTTATGTTCATGGATGAGTAAAATGCACAAATGAAATGTTGTCTATTGTGGCTGATTTGGTTGCTTGAAATAGTCTAGAATTGGTTTTGGTTGCCTTTGTGCATGTAGGGTATGTAAGGGTGGCAAAGAGGCTTGGTAAATAGATTTATTTTGTCTACACGAGTAGGCAAACGGGCGTGTATCTAGGCCATGTGTGACACACGGCCAACCCTAGGGGCGTGTTGTTCGGTCGTGTGTCCCTTGCACGTAAGATTTTCAAGTCAATATGCATGGTAGTAAACACACGGGTATAGACACGGCCATGTGTCTCGTTTGGGGTGATCATTAGTGTGCACCAAATGCACAAGGAGGAGTGCCACCTTCTCCTCCCTTAAATTGCACTTTTCAGCTGTCAAAAACCCAACGCGTGAAGCCTACATGCCGCCGAAAGGTTCTGCAGCCTTCCTTCCATGCCAGCACTTGAGGACGCATAGGAGGTCCTCTGTTCGTTCCTCAGGTGTCAACTCATCATCTAGCAATAACCCAGCCCTTTTATTTTGAGTTGGTGACTGTTTTGGCGTGGAATTTTGTGCTTAACTTATTTTGTTCCTTCGCTCATCGGATTGGAGGGATGGCGATAGAATCGAAAGTCATTGGAAGCATGATGATTCTAATGATGTCGAGAATTACAAAATGTAAATTAAATGGGACCAATTATCTAGATTGGAGCAAACAGTTCCATCTATTTACGAAGCATTGATAAAGACGGTAACTTAACTAATGAACCTACTACCGATGATACCAAATAAGTGTGGTTGCGATTATTTTTGCAAATTCGAAATTCTACAGATGATTTCTTTGATTAAGAATTGTGGGAAAGGGAATATTTCTCCTATGTCAAGTGTTCTACCATCCAAAGAAAAAAGAAGAGTCCTAGCAACTTCAAAAAGATGTCTACTTTTTTTCCCTTCAACGACTTCATCTTGGAAGAAACATCAACTTGATATTAAAATGCCTTTTTACATAGTGATCTTCATAAGGAGGTTTACACAGAGCAACCAGGAAAGCGTGAGAAGGTATGTTGACTTCGAAAACAGAGTTCTCATGTTTGGTTTGGTAGATCCAATGAGATAGTGCAAGAATGTGGGTTAAAAAAGAGTAGTTGGAATCACACCATCTTTTATAAACATTTTGAGGGAGGTATTATTTTATTGTCGGTGATACTTTTATTACTAGAAATGATAGTGCAGGTATTTTGTCCTTGAATTCTTTTCTTTAAACCACAAAAGATTTGGGGCAGTTGAAGTTTTTCTTCGGCCTTGAGGTTACAAGGAGCAAGAAGGGTATTTTCTTATCAAATATATATATACTTGGTTAGCTAAAACCAAAAAGTTAGGGTCTAAGCAACTTACGAAAGAAGATAGTGACTTATTTGAAGATCTTGAGAGGAATATGAGATTGGTTGATATTTGCATTACCGCTTGGCAGTGTACATAACGAACTTACAATAACTCATCCAAATATCGCATACTCTGTTAGTATTGTGAGTTAGTTCAGGTTTTCTCCAACAGTCAAACATTGGGGGAGGGGGGTTTGGAATCCGACTCGATTTGAAAAATTCGATAAAGAATTTAAATTTTGAATTAAATAGTTTGAATTATTTGAATTAATTTAGTTATTCGGATCAACTAGAATAAAAAATTAAGTTTTTTGATTTAACTCAAATATGAATTACACAATCCGAGTTATCCAAAAATCTAAATAAAAAAAGACAAAACTATGTCGTTTTGATAAATGTTTACCTATTAAGTTAAAAGTTAAAACCATTATATTGTTTATGCAATTAAATAACCTTGTACTTCGTCTACTAGCTAAATAATCAATCCATGTAAACTCAACATTGAGTATAAATAATAAGATTCGTTAACTCGACTCAAAATTTTTTGACTCAATTTGATTCGATTTGAAAAAAAATCAAATTGAGTTTGGTTGTTAAAATAGGATTCGTCAACTCGACTAACTCAAAACTTTTTTACTCAATCAAACTCACCCTTACTTGAAACAAAATTTTTATGACTTGAAGGGAACTTCAAGGCAAGATTTAGTATAAAAGAATCACGGACCCACTAATATTAAGTGTTTTCAAGAAAGGAATATAAGTAGAAACTAAATATCATTTAAGATCTGAAAATAACACATGTAACATTTTTTTTTAAGACAAAAGTAGTGAAGAAACACACAGTTGAGAGATTTGAGATCTAATTTTCTTACCTGTTGACAAACATCACAAGTACTTCCAAATATCTTGGGTTCAATAGAAAATAATGATTTAGAAGGAAAAAGACATTATGCATCCTTAACTACAAATAAAGGTATCCAATTTATTAGAAAACAAGTTGTGGACACAGCATCAATCCAAAAATATTTCGGAACCTTCATTTGGAAAAAAAAACATAAAAGAGCTATTTTCTGTTCAGCGAATCCATTTTAAGGAGTATCAACACATGAAGATTAATGAATAATACCATTTTTAATCATATAATCTTTGGAAAAATATTCTTTTGTGTTATTACTTTATAATCTACGTACTAGAACATTGAATTGAATTTTTATTTCAGCCCAGAAAATAGAAAAAAACTTAAAATGATTTTTCATAAAATATAACTAAATAAAATGAGAATAATCATCTATAAAAGTAACAAAATATCAAAATCAACTTTAGATGGAATATGATAAGGACTCCATATATCGGAATGAACTAACTCAAAAGGAAATTCAATTTATTTTTTAACTCTAGAGATTAAAGGAAGATGATGATATTTGACAATTTGACACAACTCACCATTTAATGATAACACAATTTTAAATTGAAGACGCAATCTCTTTAATGATGAAAAGGTAAGATGGCCCAATTGACAATGAGTTTCAGAAGGAGTTAACACACTTGGACAAGCAATGGATCTCCACACCTTTATATCAAGAACATAGAGACCTTCAGATTCATGATCTTTACCAATAATCTACTTCATTGTAAGATCTTAAAAAAGACAATGATTGAGAGAAAATGAAAAGAACAATTTAAGGCACAAGTAAGTTTCTTAACAAAGATTAGCTTAAACGATAAATCAAGCAAACATAATACTGAAGACAAAGGAATGGATGAGTCAGTTCATGTCTTCTCCAACAATCAAACAGTGGGAGGCCTTCTCCAACAGTCAAACATTGGGGGCCTCGAAAAAAAATATCTTGGTTACTTGAAGGGAAATCCAGGATGAGGTTTGGTATATAAGAATCATGGACACACTAACTTTGAGTGTTCCTCATATGCAGATTGGACGGGATCAAAGACTGACAGGAGATCTACAACGGGATATTGTGTCTTTGTTGGAGGAAACTTAATTTCATGGAAAAGTGCATAATCAAAATAGAGAGCTATGATAATTTTTGTGGGAGATTATATCAGTGTATCAACTAGAATTCGATTTCAAAATCACTTTGTCGGTAAAATTGTGATGTGACAATCAAGCAATCCTTCATATATTCTCCAATTCAACATTTCACGAACTAAGTTTATTGAGGCTGATTGTTATTTTATTCATGAAATGATTCAACAAAAATTTTTCTCTACAGACTATGTTAAAACTGGAAAACAACGAGGAATTATCTTTACAAAAGCTTTTAGTGTTGAGTTAATTATATTTGTAACAAACTGGGCATGATTAATATCTATGCCCCATCTTGAGGGGGAGCGTTGTAAATGAGATATTACATGCTTTTTAGAATTTGTATTCATATAGGCCATGTATGTCAAGTTTGACTTAAAAAATTTTAACCGTTCATTTTATAATAAAAAAAACTTTCAATTGTCAAATATAGACAATATTTTAAATCAATATGCTAAAAATATAAATCAATTTAAAATTTTATATGCATGACAAAAACAAATATTTTGATAAATTTATAGAATGAATTATTAAAATATTAATTGTATAAAAAATTATAAAAAAAAATCTAAAACCTTATAAGTTTTATACTGATATAAATAAATCTCAATTGAATAAAAGAACACTTATTTTTCCTCTATCATATTTTTTATTATTTTTTGTCAATTTTAATATAGGGATAAGTTGGCAATTTGTTAACAAAACTAATGTTGAAGTACATTCAGTTCAATATTTGCATTGCTCGAATTTTTTTTAATAACCATATTTCACACTCATGTTCAGTACAGTTGAACATATTTGAATATGGGTGTCAAAATATATAACCCTAACATATTTGAATATGGATGAAAATATATAATCCTCAAATGACCCTTTAAATAAATGAGAAAACTTAAAAACAATTGATCATACTAATGTCAAACACATAGTCATGTCCAATGCTCACACCACAGCTCCAAACTGTGGCAATTTGTTATACAAGTGCCCTTTCTTAAGTTCAAGGTAGATGTACAAAGGAATGCTTGTTTGGTATTACAAATATGTGAAATTACATGCCAAAATACAAGAAATGACATTCTAGGCCTCTACTTGAAAACAAAAACATGAACATTGATTGCTCACGTGAAACCGCTTTTTGATCAACAAAACAAATAGAATTCATCAATAAAATAGTAAACATAAAATTTGGGTTTAACTAGCCAAGTGACTGGGAGAGTTGTTAAACATACTGTGCCACATATATGCCCTAGAAAGCACCATTTCAAGCTCTTGATACGTCCAGTTGTGAGTTGGAAGGTGTTGAAGGAACATCACCAATTCCTGAAAATCAAGCTTCTGAAGTGTTTCTGACCACTGAAATTATAGAACAAATCAATCATCGATTAGCTTTAGTAATCATCAAGATTATGAATAATCATAAAGAAGAAAAGTTAACAAAGGCATCTAATGTAGGGGGAAAAATTCAGTTGAAAGTTTGCAAATCACAGCAGCAAAGGTCATCAGCAGAGCCCGTAAGGAATAAAATGAGAAAATCTGAACAATGCAAGAAAAAGAAAAAAGAGAATAGGGAAGTCATAGCAATCCTGGAAAGCAATCATCGATCCATTTAAGATAAAACAAGCTCTTATGCCCTATTAAGAAGGCCATAACAGATGCTGGCTTTCAGTTTCAGTGTCATTGATCCCATAGCTACACCTTTGGTGATTGTTATGTTTTTGATAAAATATTCATTCATTTCTTTCGGATAAGAAAAAGTGTTAAGTGAAGAAGACAAAGAAGACACATCTTGTTATTTGAACAATTATTGTAGTTATATCTCCTTAAGATTCCAGAAATGCACAGTCAAAGATGAAGTGAATTATATCAGTAGAAAGGAAGTAGCATGGCTCACCGTTAAAAGAAAACTGGCAAATATGTACACAAGAAAATCTGGGAGTGCATCTCCTTCAGCAAGATATGTGTCCCATAGACGGGTTACTAGATGGAAAGGAATCTGTTAAATGAAAATAATTAAAAAGAAAAGCTAATAGAGCCACAAGAAAAATTAAAAGGGCTACCAGTTTGTCAATCGAACATAAAAAATTATTAGACAGTTTAAGTATTGGATTCGAAGTAAGATTAAACCTTACCTCACGTATCAGTAGGCAGTTGAACCAGCGAAAAGCAAATTGAAGAAATTCAAGTCCTTGGTCTTCCACATGTCTAGAAACAGGTTCTGGTACAAGTTAACAAAGTGGTTAATATGAGAAAGAAATTAGACCGTAGAGAAAGGAAACAAAATTTTTATGTTATGTTGCACCGACTCTTCATTTTTCTTCAAATGCCTGTGTCAAATGCATATATGGATATGGGGATATGAGTATGACTCTCCAAGGATCCTCCAAATACATGAAAAAATAAGAAAAAATTCAACATTCGCATGTCAAACAAAGACCCATATCCAACTCTCATATCCGAGTCCAAGTACCAGATTTTAAGTAAATAAAGGAATTACACAACAGAAAGACATGCATGCTCAAACACACACAAACTCACTAAAACCTATTCCCTTTCTCTATATCAGTAAGAAAATAGGGGGGCCTGCACAAACACATCCTTTAGCTTTCTATATAACCATTACTAAAATATCTGCACATAAATGAAAGCTTAAATTTCCTACAAGGTGGTTGAGTTCATGAATAAAAAAGAATGCCAGGGAGAGAACTGATTGCCCCTAAAGAGTTTACCATCAATTCGCCTAACCAATTCCTTCAGCTTAAATACAAGCCTCTGGATTCCTGGTTGAGCAAATGTGTAATGGTCTTGCATGCCATCAAGCAACTGTGACAAGCACCAATAACAGTCGGCTTCTATGTTGGAGATGTTCGCTGAAGATAATTCAGAGATTGACCAACTATCTATGCTCCCGTCTAAGTACTCTGATAAGAAGACAACTAGAAAGGGTGTAACTAGATCATTTATCCCCTGCACATATCCACTAGCAGGATGCCGAATGGCCCTATACATGAAGTTGAAGAAAAACATCATTACCCCGTAACAACAAATGGGATCTCACAGCATCTTGATTCCAAACATCACGTGTTATAAGAAGTCATCAATAAATTTGAACTCGCTAATGTAAATAATTTCTTACCATGTATAAAGAATGCGCTCCAAGGATTTTTGAACTTGTGCTTGCTGAAAGAAGGCAACATCAGGTACCGTTCTGGGACAATCAACAGCAATCTAATGAACAGAATAAAGGCAATTGTTAATAATCGGGCATAGAAGGCTGATATCAGAATTGGGGAATTCAGTATGGGCTAAAGGTACCTGGCGAAGCATATTGATCTCATCATCTGAACGTTCAGTATCCGGAATGTCATAAAATTGAGCAACACAATCAAGATATTCAAGGCGTTTCCTCCTTAGAACTCCCTCCCTTCTATCTGAATTAGGTGGTGCATATCCCTGTTGTCAGTTCATACTTTAATTTCAAACAAGCAACCAAAATATAAATAAGATAACCATGCCTATTAAATGACTCATTAGTTAAGCATGAATATAAAATATTAGACATATATGTTCTTCCATGCATGCTCTAAACAGTGGCCTGATTGGCTTCATTAATTGGAATAGAAAGGCATGAAGCTATGCAACAAAGAGAAAACCAACTCCCTTAAGAGACATCGCATTCCAGAATAACAAACTAAAACCAATACCTCCTAAAAAAGAAGCATTTGACATAAAAGGCGTGCTTGGTTGAGTAGAAAAGTGGAAAGTGGGACTGGAAAAGCATAAAGAAAATAAATTTTGGGAGTGCCTAGTAAGAAAGAGAATTAAGAGGAAAGAAAATAAGAGAAATGACCACCTTCCATCATAATGCATAAGAACAAATCATTCCAAATTGGAATGATAAGAGGAGAGAAATGAGACAGGTGTAAGTTATTTCAAAATTATGGATTTTTCAAAAGTTTTATTTTCTTTCCTCCCATAGTTCAACTCTACCAAGCAATGAATGGAAAGAAAATTACTTGTTCTTATTTTTTTTCATCTTTTCTACCAAGCACATCAATGGAAAGAAAAAATATATATTTTATATGTTTCTATTTTTTCTATCCCTTCAATTTCCATCTTTCCAATTTTCTTTCCACTCTACCAAGCAAAGCCCAAAAGCAGCCTAGTGTCTTGGGATCATTTTACAGTAGCAATTTATCAGACTAGGATGCAGCAATTTGTTATAAAACTTCAAAGGCACAACTCTTGAGGATTATACAGGGATTGTTTCTTTAGAGGATTCACAAAATGGATCATTAATGGTGGCAACTGGCAAGTAAAAGAAAATCATTAGTATCATTTCAACCCTAAAGGGACTACATAAGAAATAGCAGCCTTTGCAGAAAAGAAGATGAACAAATTAGTTAATATACAGTGCCAGTCCTCCAAGTGCCTAAAACTAATAGTTTCATTAGATCATCAAGCATACCAGAAGAAGTCTCCATACATCAGGACGCATGTAAGGTGGAACACCACTCCAAGCTAATTCACGTAATCTCTCTGCACAAGGAAATCATGATCAAGTCAAACTATAATTCTACTAATAAAAAGTTTGTTAAACTAGAGGTTGGAAAAGTAAGGGAACGGAAAATACTAGGTTCTCTATCAAACTCAGAAAGTGACAATGTGCAGCATGAAAATATTCGCTATACAATTAACACAGATAAAAGTGCACATAGGATAACAAAAATCAGAATCAGTAGGGCCTATACATTAGGATGCAGAATGAGGATGTCAGGCCAATGCAGAATTTTGTTTGTTTCTGATATGATGGGAAAAGTGGGCATAAACACCAAAGCAATATTTTGTTTCTCTCTAATATGATAAGAAAATTGAACATATGTGATTTCATATCTTGTTGGTACTAGTAATATGTGAATCCTATTGTTTAAATGCAACAGAAACCGCATTTGTTCACAGTATCGGTTGTTGTGACTGTTTCAAGAAAGGAAATAGTTTCGAACAATTTTTAGCAATATAAACACCATACTGGGTCAAAACATGCAAGAAAAAGGAGTATACACTTTGATAAAGGAGCATGTACAGTGTCATCAACATTTAGATTTAGCATCTATAGATTACAAGCAGTCCCAAAAGTATTATTAACATGTACAGAACTACATATACTAATAGCATCATGCTATCACAAACTTTATATATCTCTTAATGTCACCATGCCATCTCCAATTGACAACAAACAAGCAGGTGTCTACTTTTGAATCAGCTTCTCTACTACATAACATATTTTGCAATAAAAAATTAAGAACATTGAGCTCTATTTTTTGAGCTAGACAAAGCAGCTGTAGAGCTTACTTCAACTTCGCTCTATATTATTTCTAGAATGGCTCTACTCAAGTAACACCACTCATAAAAGTTTCAGCAGAGTTACAGACTCTAAATCATCCTGAAGCAACAAAATAGACATAGTACCTACTACGATCATTTGCCCTGAGAGCTCTTTAGTGAACTTCAAAACCCTTGCAGAATCTGTAGATCTTGCACCCATCACAGATTTGACTTCTCTAGCAGAGGTCTCAATGTTTGAGGCTGAAGATCTTAACTTATTAACAGTTGCATTACTATCTGAGTTATTTGTATTTCTGACCCCTCCCTATATGAAACAAAAGTTTTTCAGTTAATAACCTTACCAATTTTTAAAGAACTTCAAAAAGACGCACTAGTAATACAATAATTATTTTTGGTACTGTAGTAATAGAATAACTATCACACAAAATAGATATTCACTCTCAACATCACCTCCATGTATTTGTCCGCGTCATTACTCCTTGCAGCGTCATTCTGAGAATAGCTTCTTTGGTAACTGGGAGATTGATGCTGTATGCCTGAATTGTCGAATAATTCCAACCTTCTAGTCAATAATACTTTACCAGGAATGCTGCGACCCTTAAGCAACCTTAATAAAAGGCAAAATAGAAAATTATTATTTGCATTCAAGGCAATAATTGTGAGAGAAGTAAGCTCATGAGGCAAAGAAAAAATGGGTGAACACTCCGCAGACACAACAGTGGACTAGTTATGCAATATATAAATAAATATTCAGATAAAGGTATGTTATAAATTGAAAAAAATGGTAAACACAATATTTGCATTTGAATTAAAAAGAGAGAGAGAGAGAGAGAGAGCAGAAAACAACATGAATTTCCTAATACTAATAAAAGCCACATGGAGGAGCAAATAAAGGTGACATAACAAGACAGGCCAACCTTACCGAAGAGGAAACTTTTTTTAGTTCGATCTCTTTATGAATTACACTCAAGAGAGATTCCCATTAAGCAAAACAACATAGCAGCCAATTGGTATTCAGAAATCCAAGTTCATTAATCAGCATATCAAGAAACACATGGTAACATCCTTTATGAATTTGCCAAGTGCATAACCGCCTTTATTGTCAGGAAAAACCAAGCTAACGAAATGGAATAACCTTTTCTTAACCCTTGTAACAAGGTCATAATCAAATTAGACAATACGCCAAAATCAAGGCATTTTGAGATAAAAAAGATATTAAACACACAGAATTATCATCTATGATAAATAGAAACTGTGATAATGCCATCAAGCAGAACTCGAGAGATCTGAATTTAATGCCCGAAAGGGTCCTTAAATCTAAGTACAAAACTCAACAATTCATACCCAACAAACAGAAACGGAAATATTCGACAAATCAAAGTTTCTCCTTGAAGAGGAAAATTCTTCTATATGACTAGAGAACTTGAATTGAAATTCGAAAGATCCGAACATATCCCTCAAAAAGGTATCTAAATCCAATGACAAAAAACACAAGTAGAAGAATCCAGATTCAAAATCATTGAGAAAAAAGAGAGAGAGAGGGAGAGAAAACAAAAACAGAGAATTAAAGGAAGAAAGAAAGAAAGAGGAATGGGGAAATTGAATAAAGTTAAAAGGAGGTACCCTTGGACATTTCTGAGGGTTTGGTTGAATCTGGAATCAAGGCTTTCTTTCTTAGGCTGATGATCTTCCCCCTGGGTGTTGTTGTTCATGGTTTTGTTGTTAAGCGTTGCTATGGAAAGAGCATGCTCTGTTTTTCTGTTTTTCCTTCGTTTGTGGCTCTCTTTTTCACTTTTACTACTAATTCTTCTTGTTTGTTACTCCTTTTTCTTCTTTGAATCTCATGTTTTTCCCCATGAAAAGAAGCTCCAGAAAAACATGCAGCACTAACATTGCCTAACATTCATTAACATCAAATATAATATTCTCACCCCCCCCCCCCCCCAAAAAAAAAAAAAAACCAACAAATAATCTATATTGAATGGAATTAATAATAATATCTAAATCCAACAAAAACATAATACGTATTTATGAGATTCCAATTTCATCTATTCAATATAGTAATATATTTCTCTTTTTATTGCAATTTTTGCACATATGTCTCTGGCGATTAACCAATAACCTATAGAACCCATCACTTGGTTCAAATCTCCAGGAAGGAAGTAGTAAACTTTTATTTGGGCCCTTATTGTCATGGGTTGGGCTATGCCATTGCCAAGCCCAGAGCAATAGCCATCTTTAGGTTTTTTTTTTTTGGGGGGGGCGGGGGGGGGGGGTGTTTGAAAATTGAGGCAAGCTTTGCTAGAGAAAAGACAAAACCAGTTAATCAACTGCTTCCATTTTGTAGTATTCCATACTATATATTTATTATACACACTTGGATTTCAACAAGCATTTCATATATTGAAATTCGAATTTCAGATATGTTAAACCACACCTTTAAAAATTATTACATAAATCAATTGGATTAAATCTGGATAGGATAAATGCCCTCTGCTACCCCTCTTTAAGAATTTCTATTGCTCCCCCTTAACATTTACAAACCTATATAAAATATTATATCTTAATTTAATAATTACAATCCATGCTCACATCTTCTAA
Organism: Gossypium longicalyx; assembly: GCA_025698465.1. NCBI lineage: Eukaryota > Viridiplantae > Streptophyta > Magnoliopsida > Malvales > Malvaceae > Gossypium > Gossypium longicalyx. Next base: position 65,688,250 of record CM047004.1, on the reverse strand, counting down.
GCCCTCTTTTTTTCCCTTTCTTGAACTCAAAGCAGTTATAACCATTCAAGAATCAAGATCCAAGTACAGCATCCTTGAGCTGAGAAGACATTTATTTTGGAACACCATGGAAACCAAATGGAGTAACACATCAATGTGAGAAAAGGATTCTTTCAGATAATTACATCTTCCATTGTAAGAACTAGAAGCTGGATAGAGTTCAAGGAACCATTATGAAGGCCGGTGATTGCATCGGCATATTGGCTATTAGCTTCCCCCCAAAAAGCAATTGCTGCCACCAGAACTGCCAATAGCACATGGCACATCACGAACTTGAAACTTCACGTTATGTGTTCCGACATACTCCATAACTTCCAGACACTCCTGTAAATCCGAGTCACTAACCAACATTACCCATTCCTCTTCATCGTCTAAATACTTGAGTTGGAATGTCCCAGTTTGAAGTTTAAACCTTCTTGCAATTTCTTCATATAGTTCAAAGCACCCAGCAGATGGCTCGAACTTAAAACGGACAGTATCATCTTTGTAGGTAGCTTTTACAGTAATTTTTGAGCTGCTATCAACACAGATTGTCTTCATTTCAAAATTCTCTGTCTCATCAAAACTTTGAGAGCTTGATGAACTTCCATGTGACATTGAACCAGAGCCATCTGAAGAGTCTGTCATACTTGAATAAGTTGGTTGGTGGTTGTGTTCAGCATTCCCATCATCAGCCTCCATTCTGATATTGATCTCATCGTCAGCATTTTCTGGACAAGTCCGATCTGCAGTGTGAACACTAGCTGCCTGGAACGATCCTGCATCTAGAGAAACTGACTTAGAGTCATCATTACAATCAACACAAGGGACACCAGATTGCTTTACTTCTTCACAGGTACTTGGAACAAGCACACCCCTTGCAGCCATGTTGTTGTTTCCACCAAAAGAACACTCATCTTCTTCCAATTTAACTACTGAATTTTCTTCATCAGGGCAAGATTCTAGTGATGCTGCTGATGATTTCTCCAGATCCAAAGGTTCAGAAATTCGGATGGGAAGGTTCTTATTGGAGAGCACTACTGTTTTCTGGGTATCCACTTCTTGCATGACAGTACCTGCTGCAATAAACTCTCCCGTGGTTGGATCAAATTTCAATCCTCCTTGTACAGAGTCAAGAACAGTTTGTATTTTTCTTAATGATCTATTCACTTTGTTAATCTTGCGAGAGGGCCATCTTGGGATCCCAAGTTGTCTGCAAATCCTTTTCAGTGTAGTGGGGCAAACTACAAGGAGAATAGAATCAAAGGTCAATCAAGATTAAATTACCTTGGTATGAACCAGAGTCACCCTACTGCTTGAAAATGATATTCTTCTAACACTAGCATATGTCCATTAGACCACTGTTAATAACTATTTTCTAGAGCATATAGACTCAACTATAGAATACAAGTTCTAGTATCACAGGGTCTTAATAAAGAAACAACACTTCAGCTATAATTTGATTCAAAGAATCTCTTATCCATAAAAATATTAAGCTCAAATACTACTTCATACAATATCTTAGGTTTTTGGAGGTTTTCAATGTCAATGTTACTCTTGCTCTTTTTTTTCTTGAAGTGTCTGTGTCCAATGCATATCATATTTGAACATGAGTATAGGAATATGACCCTTCAAGGATCCTCTAAATACAAAGGAAAAACATAGAAAAATTGAACATACCTTTGGTGGACATATATACATATCTAACACTCATACCTAGGTCCAAAACATAGCTAAAGGTTATTAAAGAATCTTATCCATCTACCCACTTTCAGAAGAAGACAAGATTGAAAAGTAAGTTGTTAAAATAATAATACTGAACCATATGAAAAGTAAGTTGTTAAAATAATAATACTGAACCATATCAAAAATCTTCTAAGAAGCTTATGTATTTAAAGAGGCTAAAAATGCAATCTCACAGAATATATCAACTTATATTTAATGCTTCTATATAAAGAAAGTCTTTCTGCAAAAGTAAGATGAGCTCATTTTATGCAGTAAACAAAAAACATAAAAACTTTTACTGAAACATGACCAGAACCAACAATATAGTAACCTTATGGTGCATATAAACGAGTAACATCAAGGCTTACCACCAAGGCTTTTTGCAGCATCCTTCAGACTCCCTGAGAAATACGGCTGAAGAACACTCAAGGTCACATTCTTTTCTGCTGTACTTCTCTTCTTCTCTATCTGCTTTCGTGGTCCACTCATTGCCTATAAATATGTACTAAGATATTACTTAACCACATAAGATTGTCCACAACAGCCACTAGGATATTGAACATCAAAGGTACTAAATAAAGAAAATAAGTTGAATATACATACATAAAAGAACTCATACAAATTAATCATAGTAAATGATATTAAAACAGGAAACTTGACCGCATTTTTATTCCTTCAATAAGAGCTTGTAGACTTCCTAAGCTCAAGGTAAGTATAAAAAGGCAAGCTCATGAGACATGCTAATAGTACTAGCTTAACATATTGCCGATGCTTCAATTTCAATGAGACAGCCACTATTTGTTATTAGTAAACATAAGTATCTTATTACAGGAAAAAGATAGTATCTTATTCAACATTTAACTCAACATGTATCAGAAAAATGGATCTCAGATCATGAAGTTCCTTTGTCTCAATGCATCATTCAAATCAAATTTCCAGACTTCTTTCATTCATATACAATCAACGAAGGATCCCTTTCATGTGTTTCACAAGTCAAGTACTGAAGTCATTGATCAAAAGGTAAAGAACATTCAACACGGCACCTGTTCACGAGGACCGTCAGCTTCCTTTCCATCACTTTTTGCATTAGATACATGCAAGGGAACTCTATCATTAGAGTTCATTTCACTATCAGCAGATAATTCTGTTTCCGAGACCCTCCTAGATATAGACAATGAGGGGGAATCTGAGAGCTTTCCCCTCTGAACCTCAATTTTTGACCCTTCATCGATTTCCACATCCGAAACTGTCCTCAAACTCCTACAGATTCGTTGCATGGTACCTGAGAGGTCATTCAGCAAGAGTTGCTGTTCTGAACTTCCTTTTAAGTTAATTGGAAGAAAAAGCTCCAGTATATAATCATCATCACCAGTGTAGGTGCTCCTCAACCTGATTGCAACCGCAGCATTCAGGTTGCATTTGCGTGCATGATGAACAAGTGGATAATCACTAATGTCATACGTCTTCACATCGGTAGAGAAGAATGGATGATTGGACCGAAGCACTTTTCCAGCTATGCCTTGTCCTTCTTCAAGATAGTGTTCCATACATGCATGCACAAAATCCTGCATCCCTCTTTCATTAACATAACAGGCTGTAGTTTCAACACATAAGACGTGCTTCCTGTCCCGACATCTATTACCCTCTCCACCACCTACTTTTAAAATTTCATCCACAGCTTCCTCAGTGTAATAACAAGGAATCCATGTTAGAGCCAACGGCAATCTATGCGCATGACACACAGCACGTAAAACATCAGTTATTTCAGCTAAAGCAGCTCTCTGACTCCCTGATAAGCACTGAGGAAAAAGATTTAAAGAAGAGACCTTAGAAAAAAGGTACAGTACCAAACTATTTATTCAGTTAACCAGGAAGAGAAAAAACCAGTTCTTGTATATATATATACCTTTATATATACACACACACAATTCAACATAATAATAATAAAAAAAAACACATTTTCTGTAACTGCTGAAGTGAAATGCATACAAAGTTTTAATGTACCTGAGGAAAAGGTCGACGAGGAGCAATGGTTCTTAAATTAACGGCCTGCACATGATAGGGTACCAGATAAATTTCATGATATCAGCCATAACATATATGATATTCCTTGCTTTTATAGTTTATGTCCGTGTGGATGTCATATTTATCAAGTTTGTTTTCTTTTCTAAAAGTGAATATATGAAATTAAGTAGATAACATATACTATCAAAACCTTTCAGCTTTGAACAATAGCACGGCGCCTAAAGGTTGAATCTTAATGTTAGCTATAAATTTTATCTTACATTTTTAAAATTGTTAAACCAACTTTTAGCATTAATAATGCCAAACCCACCCGTGCAAGAGAACAGAAGAAGTTTTCTGTCATTAACTAAGCTCCAGAGTTTCCATTTACAAACATGATAATATTCAGAGAACGCTGTGCAAGAGTTTCTAGCAGAAAATACATTCTTGTTCAGCAGTAAAAGAGCTATTTTGAAATAATATGTGAAGACAGTAATATTTTGTTGCAAAAAACTGAAAATATGGCTTAGCAAGAGATGTAGAATGGACAAAACAACTCTGGCAAATTATTAGTCAGTAATATTTTACCTTCTTGTTACTCTCTTCTTCATGTCATCCATAAAAAAGGAGTTTTTAAGTTTAAATGATTTATGGATAACCAAGTGAGTAATATGGATATGTTTGGAGAGTTACAGGGAACAGAAAACAGAAGTTCAGACCTATGTTACACAGACTCAGGTGTTACCGTGGAGTACATGTATGTGTCTAACACTAGTTTTTCTAAGTTCTACCATATACTTGCAGGATATTTGGAAATTCATCTCCCCATGCTCATGTCCGGGTATGCGTTGGAAACGGGGATTTCATACATTTCAGAAAAATTGAAGAACTAACATAGGTTCAGAACCAAAAAAACAAACTTTCAATTACAGAAATATAAATAATAGATACTAACCTGGAGTGCAAGGGAGACAGTTTTCATTTCTGAATCAAAATTGGGTTTCTCTTTCATAGTGACAAGTTCCAGCACAGCACAACAAGACATCTCGGGAGGTTCAAAAATTGGCAAGGCGATGGAACCACGGACTTTGTAATTGACTGCATGTGTAAACCGCAAGTACTCACCCTTACTGTAATGGATGACATCGGAAGTCCACTCAGGAACTCTAGAGATAAAAACACGACCAGGAAGACCAGGGAAGGAACCCGGTTTTTTTTCTGCAGAGAAGATATATGTCCTCGAAACTTCACGATAACCTGAAAGCATCTGGTCAAGTAAATAGGGCTGTTGAGAAGTCGTCAGCATATACTGATCTCCATGCTTAATTGGAACCCAAACTTGTGCCAAAATGCCCCCTCCAGAAGACTCCTTAAGCAAGGACAGTGCTCTAAGCATCTTCTCATCAAGTGATGGTCCAGTTGGCCCAGAAACCAATGAATTAGGCAAATTTGAAGAACCCAATTCTGCATCAGAAGGAACCACTGGATTACCAATGTGTGTACCTGTTTGCTGGAACACCATTTTGTCCCCACAATTATAAGAACTATCCATGCCATTCAATGCATCAGCAGCTTCAACAAAGGTACCAGAACTTTGTCCTGTAATAGGTAACAAATCGAAAGAGGCATACGGCAAGGATGGAAACGAGGATAAACTAAAGGAAGCAAACATCTGATCTGTAGCCAAAGGGCTATTAAACCACCCAGCATAAGAATCAAAGTTCATGAGCTCTGAAAAGTTAAAAGGATCCTCTGAAAGTGAATTCTTTGTACTTCCAGTGCCACCAAAACCCTCCATCTGAGCTCTTGGAGGAACCGAACTACTATTCCCCTTTTCTTTAGATGAAAAGGGGGATTCCATTTTTTTCATAAAACAAACTAAACAACCCCACTTTTCACCTCAAATCAGCAAATGCTAGAGCTCTATGGAAAAGCTTCCACTTAGCCTAACACTTTTATCTTAAACAGTTAAACCCAAATCGGCTTCCCAAACCCCAGGAATTTCCCCCCATCAACTTCATGTATCCTTCCACCGTTTCAAAACTAAACTCAATTGTGTCAAAAAACAGAGTTACACAAAGCCAAACTGCTGCTAACCTGGAGAACCCACAAAGAAACATTAAACTTCATCTCTATGCTATATATCATACATATGTATAATTGTATATAATCCAAAAATGGGTGCACATATATAGTATACACATTTTCTTTTTTTTCTTTTCAAAGGCACGTAAACAATTATAGTTCGTAATAGTAGTGATATAATGCTCAGACCTCAGAGTGGGGGAAAAGATAAAAACCAAAATCTCAAGCCCCCGCAAATCACTACAAGAGAAGTCCACTGCTCTCAATCAACATTAACCCACAAAACCCACCTCAGATTCATCTTCTTATACACAAATATATCAAAAATTCTAAATGAAAAAGTACATATGCTAATAAAAATAAAATAAAATATTAATAAACTACGAAAAGAAATTTCCAAAATTGGCACCTCTTTTTCCTTTTATTAGATTCAACTGAAATGAATTGGACAAGAAATGGAAGACCAATACTTTTTTATCGTTTACCTATAAAAGCTGAATCTCCTTGAAATTCTGTAAATAAATAATAAAAACCCCAGAAATCTAGAGGGAGAAGTTACTATAAAAGGGAATCTTGGTAACTGGAATAAGGGATTATTAAGGTGTGGAAGAGAAAAAGAGGTAGTTCCTCGACACTTACTAAAAATGGAAAGTTTTCTTTGGATTGGTCGTTCTTTTTGGAGAAGTTAACTATGAGAACTGAATACCTGTAGATGCATCTGATGTCTGAAAATCTTGTATTTTTTCTCTCCTTTTTTCTTTATATTTTTTATTCGGGAAAAATGGAAAACATGAATAATCAATCAAATTCTATTTGGAAAAATTATACTAGTAGTCACTCAAATATTAGTGTTTTTTTACATTAAATTATAAAAAATTACAAAATAATCACTCAATTATTAATAAATTTTTTTACTCTAACCATTTAATTTTATCTCTTTTTTTTTTAATTAGTGAACTAACTATGATAATTTATAGAATTAATATAATAATAACTTTAATCTTCAAAATTTTTAAATTATATGATAAATATAATACGCTAAATATGATACTATTACATGAGACGAATAATATACGAAAAAAAACTAACAACACAAACCAAATGAAACATAAACATATATCAAGTTTTTATAACACAAATTATTAACTTATCGAAATTTTATATAAATATAATAATTATAATAAAAAATATAAATATATGTACCAACTTTATTTTTTTTCACCAAGTCCTATTCAAATATTAGAACTACATTTAAGTATCATGAGGCTAGAATTTAAGCTTGGCAAGTAGTGTTTATACGATTTTTTCATTTTAAATATGTCTAAGTTAGCCTAACATTTGAAAACTCAGAATTCTCTTAGAAATTCTCAAAGACACCGAAAAATATAGTGGAAACGAACTCCAAACAAAAGTGCAACAAAAGAATTGAAAAAACCATAAAAAAGCAATGCACACCAAGTATTTGAGTAAATATTTTCAAATATATTCTTTAACTATCAATAGGATGAATACAAATGAAGAGGAAAGTCACTATTTATAGTTGAGCTCCCCCAAAATCCAACGGTATAGATTGAGTTACATCGTCAGTCAAGATTAGAGCCTATTTATAATTGAAAGTCCTAAGGGATTTAAACTCTATACATATTTATCTCTTAGGATTTACATTAATTACCCTGGTAACTCTAATTTTACACTGGGACACCAAGACTTTAAGTAGATGGGTTTTTCCATGGGTTCCACAAATCGAGCCAATTTATATGGGTCAAATGAGCCTCATTTAATAAGTTGACCTCCATAGGACGTTATATGCACAATGGTCACGAATTTTGATCGGCAACCAGTGGCATTCTCCCTCACCCATTCTCGCGACGCCCTCTTCGCGTCCTTAGGATAACACTAGTTTAACTCGCCCCGAAACTTTCTCGATGCCTCAGCTAATTCTTGACTAACCTCTCTGTCAAGTGGTCCCGCCCCTCAAAATACTTGCCTTGACTTCCTTCATCTCCTAACTCGAACTGTTCCCCTTATTGGTAGATCTCGTTCGCAAGAGCCTTAAAATACCCCCTCGCTCGACTCGATCGTCAGGTCCGAGCTACAGAATGCTACTTTTGTTGCCGGAGCAACTATAGTCAATCAGGCAGCATAGAATCATTTATACATATAATCAAGATTTAATCACATTCAAAATTATGTTAAACAATCAATTACGAGTCTTAGTCAAGCTTACGAAAGCTCTTTTGTCAACCCGAGCACGAAATAAAACCAAAATGCAAAGTTTTAAAAATTTAGGGTCAATGTCGTGATGTCAGCTCTTTCACGCCGTGACGTCTCCAAAAAGATTATCACATCGTGACTTCAGGTCACTCGACGTCGCGACGTGACTCACTGTCAGTCGACATTGTGACGAGGTAGGTTAGTCGTCCGGACGTGGACTCTGTTTTTAGTATAAAAAAAATAAACTATTTGGTACTTATTTTAAAGTTTCCAACCAAACCTATCAAATTTGTTCATCAAATACCAACTTCATTTGAACCAAAATATATCAAAAACATGCCAACCAGTTCAACCAACTATGTTTAAGTTTCCATCAAAATATTCACTACATATACATCATTTAAACCTAAACAATTCAATGTCAAATACCACATAAAAACCAAGTTATTTCATACCAGCTTTACTTATGCCAAACCACCTTAAAATATGCCATTTCATATTCCATACATATCTCAAGCATATCAATCAAAATATACCAATTCAACTAGGCATCACCAATGCCAAATCATGCATTTCTAAATATGTCACACCTGATTCCTATTAAAATCTAAAATTAAGAAAAACTGGGAATTAATAGAAAAAGATAATAAGTTCAACGGACCCTATTGGGAAACCTAGAAACTTTAGTGGCTAAATGGTAAATAATTAGGTTTCAATTCTGGTTCAGTTAAGTTGGAATTTACTAGTTCCTTATTGGGAGACAAAATGATTAGTGGTGGATGGTTTTGGAGACTGTGGTGACTGTGCATGAGAGGGGCATATATATGTGTGTGAGAAGGATTATTTTGGAGGCAGAATTCTTTTAAATTCTGTTTTATTTTTCTTCTTCTCTTGCATTTTTTTCTTCAATTGCTCCAAAGAAGAGGAAGTTAAGTAAAGTCCCCTATGGGAAAATGATCATGAGGTTCGAGTCCGGAAGGTAGGGAATCTGGTGAGTTGGTAAGCTTTTCAATCTCTTTAAATTTGTGGAATTGAGAAAAAAAAAAGAAAAAAAATGGAGATTTCTAAAACCTTTTAGCAAGCCTCTGTACAATACTAAATTCTGGTTTTTGAAGTTTGAATATCTTCAGTTTAATTAGTTTATAGGTTGTTATGCTTAGCTTTAAAGACGAAGGATACTCTAGCATCTAGAAAAGCTAAAATGGCGAGTGATAATACTCTAGAACGTCATATTTTTATGTGCTAATTGCATATTTATTTTGAGTATGATTCTACTAATTTAGGCTATTTATGGTCTTTTATCTTTTAGGGACTAAATTGAAGGCAAAAGTAAATTTAAAGGCAAAAAGTGTGAATTTGAAGATATAATGGGCCAACATGCAAAGAAAGAGAGAAGTGGTGCCAAAAATGCAAACATGGAAGACCCAAGGACTAAAATGCAAAAGAAGAGATTTTATAGCACAAGACTCTATTTTAATTTCAATTATATTAGGATAATTATTAAGGATTTTTATTTAGATTTAATTTTAGGATTTATTTTCATTTATCTTTATTTATCTTTAATTATCTTTAATTATTTGTATTTATCTTTTAGAATTTCATTAGGATTAGACTAGGTTTTCTAGTACTGTAAATAAGGGATGGAATGGCACATATTTGACACCTCTTTTTTCTATAAACACTCATTCTCCCAAAAATTCTGTCTTTTGTTCTCTCCATATTTTATTTAAATAGAAGTTCTTTTTCTATTATTTTTATCTCTTTCCCAAAAATCATGATCCACTAAACCAATCTAGCCGAAGGTTGTCAAAATTCCCCAAAAAAAAGGTTCATGAGGCTTAGAATCTGCATTTAGCCTTCTCAACAGGGTATTCATCACTTCTCCGCATTACGGGATTGACGCTTCCGTCCATATCCCTTAATAGGTGATCTTTTCAACTTGTGCAAGGAACGGCCACTTTGTACGTTTTGAGAAGGTTGCACAGTCAGTTCGTTGGCTTTCTGCGTCAGAGGTTAGCGAATCTAAGAGACAAAAGGTGTGGTATTCGCTGTTGGGAAGAGGTGACCTAGTAGAAGATAGTCTCACAAAAGCGATTATTGGCTAGAATCAGGCTCCGCCAAATCTTAAGTCCAAATCCTTGGAGTTGGTGGTCGTAGGCGTCCTCTTCCACTATAACTAGCTTATTCTGCTCGAGAAGGGTTATTTAAAAGCCAAGGATTGAACCCAAGGCGAAACGAGACAACCAGAGGCTGGAATCTTGCCACATAAGAAACTTTCTTTTTTTCCAACTCTATCTATTTTTATATTCCTCATTTTAATTTTTGTAATTTATTTAATTCCGCAATTTTAATTCACTTTAAATTCTGTTTTTATTTTTCCAGATTCTTAATTCTATTTTTTATTTTTCAAGAACGCAGGTTTTCTTGGCCAAAAAATTGTCCAAGATTTCAAGAAACGAGCATTCGTACAATCCGGTCCTTGAGGATTCGACCCTACTTCCCCTTTACTGTTATTTTTACTATTTTATAGGGAATAGGATATTTTTGGTGCTCTCAACGACACATCAGCGAGAACAAAAGATAATATGTGAGTTTCTTTGCTCCATCTTTAGATGTTGCTAAGTGTTATGTTGTATGCATGTTCTGCTTATATGTCTGCTATGAGTTCTATGGTTGTATATGAATGTGGTGAATGAAACACTTATGCATGCCTAAGGCTATGAGAATTCAAGAACGTCTACAAGTATGATCTTTGGTTTGTATGATAGAACGAGTATGTAAAGTACTTCATAATATAGTGTTATTGATTGTAATGATGTGTATGTTATGCGTGGCTATTAAATGGGAGTACAGAGGGAAAAAATGACGAGGTAGTTTAAGATAGAAAATCGATTGTAATAGAGGAATGGGCAGAGTGGAAGGGGAATTTGATAAAGTTGGTGACATTATGAAAGTGGTTATCTATAGGCTCTGCGGAGCGACACCATGAAAATGGTTATCTACAGGCTCTACGGAGCAACACCTTGGAAGAGGTTTGTTAAATCATCAGAGTCAAAAGTCCATGGTTAGCCATGACACGATCCAGTGGTGATTAGGTACACCCTGTGGCGAATTAAGTCTGTCAAGATGGCATACAAGGAAGCTTGTCAGGGCATATAGATAAAAGTCGAAGTACGACTAACATGGCGATGAGTCTAGGCGTGTAAAAGCACTAGAAAACATGTTAATAAGAAGCCTAGCCAAGACGCGATGGCATGAGAAATTATGATAGCATCTTGCACGAGGATATACGTGGAATCAGGGAATTTCTTTTAGAACTTCTATTAATAAATATCTACAAATAAGGGTTTGTTGGAGAAGATAGACATGCCAGTATGGATTATGAGACGATCTTTAGATCTTACCCCTAAGTGTGTATTAACAATAGGGTCACCAGAGAAAAATAAAAGTCCGCAACGGACTATCATGTGGACCACCAAGGAATATCTCAGATGGAATATCCACTAGGGAATTACAAAAGGAAGAGGATACTTGTAGGACCACCTAGTGTTGGGATGTCCGTAAAGGACTATCTAATATGGAAGTCAGCCAAGGATAATATAAGGAAGAAATATCCCGATGGGGGACCATCCGTCGCTGGGATCATTTAGTCAAGCAATCCAAAGTGGAAAAACCAATGAGACTATCCTACAAGTACCACACTGCAAGAGAAAAGTAGAACTAACAATAAAGTATTATATTCATGAGGACTCCCTTCAAAGGAGGGTAATTAGAAATGCAGGGTTAATATGGTAAGTAGAATATGGTTTTAATGAAAGATGAATGAAGCAAGGTAAGAATCCGTCGTTTGACGAAACATCAAAAAGTCTGCCAAAACTAATCGAAGATCTGCGCATTTGTTTACATGACTATCTTGGGATGAGTCAAACCAGCAGGTTAAAATAGAAGCCTAAGCAAAGCTTGACGGGACAGGCCTAAAAAGGGGGCTTTTACGTCATACAAGGAGATTAATTATGAGTACAAATTCTCATCTACCCAAAAATTTTGGGAGTCTTTAATGAATACTACTGCACAGGATTTCACTAAGTTCAAATAGGACTTACGAGTGATTTACCTTGAATGTAGGGTCAAAGAATGACTTTAGAATGATACAAAGAAACCAAGCCAAACACCGTCAAGTCTACGCGGATAGCGTTGTAATTGTATCATGCAGTAGAAGAGCGTCTTTAGAGGCTACGCCTCAGAGGTTGCATTGGCTAAATTATACCAAATTTTTCTTAATTTCATGACATAGTGCGTACAGATGTATACAGGTCTAGTAAGGCAAACTGTTGTAAGATCTTTTATACTTGTATTATAGAGAATTTATTTGATGTTTAAATTTTGAATCATACTGTCAATTTAGACAAAGTTGTATGTTAAATGAAGGTTTAAAATTTTGGCGTGGATTAGATTCATAAATAAATTAAGTTAGAAAGGTTGTTAAGTTATGCAGTTTAATTGTGACATTTGGTACTTGGACCCGACAATTAAGTCAAGTATAGGGTGTTACAAAATCACATACCAAGACCAACATCCAAATATCATAAACCAAGTTCAATACCATTTTCAACTCATAAAGACTTATATACATCGACGATTACATTAAAACACTTATATACATGCCACAATCCTTGACTCAAGATGACCACATAGCTACTGAATTGAGGATAGTGTGAGCTTTGAGACGATCTGAATTGACATATTTCGTAAGGTGACAATCTACAAGGTAAGACAAAACAAACTAGGTAAGCATATAAAATGCTTAGTAAGTTCATATGAAATTTACATTACTTATCTTAATCAATTCAAGAAGCAAAATTTTCAATCACAGTGGCTTTCAATATGGCTTTCCTTAACATACATCGATGCAACTAATACATATTATTATATACAACCAAATAGGTTAGTCAATTTGCATATCAAGAACATTAAGCAAAAATTCATATAACACATCTCAAATTGAATGCATATGCAATCTATTTCTAAATCATTTCAAGTTTCCACTTCCATTAGATTAAAATTTCGCCCAAGGGAACTATAGTAAAATGCACTCAGATACCCGGGAATATTTTGCTCACACAAGCTGACATATATCAAGGTTGCTCACATAAGCTGATATTTTAATGGAATTTCTCACACAAACTAACATTGTATCGAGGTTACCCATCCATGTTGGAAAAAATCTAGTTTGAAAACGATTTTTGCATAGCGAAAATTAAAAATTTGAAAACTGACTTGGTTTGTAATATTTATAGTAATAAACCTTAAATCGAAATCATAGTGTTTTCAAATAAACAAATCCTTGATATTTTTCAACTTTAAACCAAATGATCTTCTCTGCTATTCTCGTACCACGAACTACTTTAAGTGTGGGCTCGAACCAACCGAATAAAAACATTGAACTAGAAAAAGTTTTCTTTACTTTTGGGGTGAAAATGAAAATTCTCTCTTCTATAATAGAAACTGGTAGAATTGTTATTCTAGAGAAATATATTTAATAGTGGAGCATAAATTCTCTCTATTTTTCAGTAGAGTAACAATTGCTCAAAGTTGTGTCAATAGCTCCACCGGTGCCATATATTTATAGAAAGAGAATGTAGAACCCTTGTTGAGTTGTAGTGGTTTATTTCAAATAGAAAAACAACTTCCTACTTAGAGTGAAAGTATGGTAGACAGCACACCCCAGTATTCCTACTAGAGTTGTCGCCCACTTCATGTTACATGAGGGGATTTTTTACCTCTCTCATATCGGGTTCAATTACGAGTACTTCTCGAACTTTTGGACCCAATACTTTGTAATTTGATCCAACCCAACTCTGTTTTTATATTTTCCAAAATAAACTTCAATATTTTATACTAAATAATTTTCTCATCTCAATTTTACCCATAGTAAAATTATGACGATTTTACCTTTGGTAAGATTTCAAGAAAATATATTTAATATTTCACCACTCAACATGTTCATTATGACCGAATGGTCTATATTTATTTTTAGGATTTAAAATATCGCAAAAACATAAACTCGTTCTTCTGATCATTTCTGAGTAATCCATGTACATTTGTGAATATATCACTTCTCATTTTCATTTCCATTTTGAGAAACCTACATTATTCATTTTCAAATGATTCCATTTCTCCATTTTGGAGAAAATCATAATCATTCCTGAATGTTTCCTATTTCTTTATTTCTATTTATTCTGTTCATTTCAATTCAAACACACAATTCATTTCTAGTTTCAACGAGGTTGTGGAAGGACCGATTGAACATATGCAATTAGGGATCAAATGATTTATAATTAAGCTTCGACTTTTTGTTATTAATTATAAACTCATTTAGTCATGAATTCATCCCACTATAGTGTTAGGAAAAAATCTGGTTTGAAAACAGTTTTCTTGCATAGCGAAAAATTAAAATTTTGAAAATCAACCCGATTTGTGATATTTATAACAATAAATTTTAACTGAATTCATATATGTGTTTTTGGATAAGTGGGTCCTTAATGTTTTTCGACTTTCAACCAAACGATCTTCTCTATTATTTTCGTACCACGAACTGCTTTGAGTATGTGCTCGAACCAATTAAATCAAAACACAAAACTAGAAAAAGTTTTCCTCTTGGGATGAGAAAAAAATTCTCTCTTCTTTAATAAAATCCAGTAAAATTTTTATTCAAAAAAATATATTTATAAGTTGAGAATAAATTCTCTCTATTTTTTAACAGATACAATCTCTCAAAAGTTATGTTAATAACTCCACAGGTGCCATCTATTTATAAGAAGAGAAGGTATAACCCTTGTAGAGTTGTAGAGGTTTATTTTAAATAGAAAAATAACATCCTAGTTAAAGTAGGAGAGGGGTGAATGACTCACCCTTGTATTTCTACTAGAGTTGTCGCCCCTTCATATTATATGAGGGTTTTTGGGCCTTTATCACATCAGGTCCAGTTATGAATAGTTCCTAGGCCTTTTTTACCAAGTACTTTGTAATATGATCCAACCCGATTCAATTTTTCTATTTCCCAAAATAAACTTCAATATTTACATATTTAATAATTTTCTTATCCCAGTTTTACTCTAGTAAAATTTTAACGATTTTATCTAAGTAAATTTTCGAGAAAATTCGTTCAATATATTACAACTCAACATGTTCACTATGACCGAATGGTTTGTTTTCATTTCAGGCTTCAAAACAGTCCAAAAACATAAACTTATTATTCCATCATTTTTAAATAATCTTATATAGGATTGCAAGTTTACATTTTCTTTTTCTTTTTCATTTCCATTTTTGTAAACTTACATTTATTTTCAAATGACCATTTCTCTATTCTGGAGGAAACCATAATCATTCTTAAATGTTTCTAATTTCTCTTTTCCTATTCATTCTGTTCATTTCTATTCAAACACGCAATTCATTTATGGTTTCAACGAGCTAGTGGAAGGACCGATTGGACATATGTACTTGAGGCTCAAATGATTTATAATTATGTTTCCACTTTTTGCCTACTAATTATAAACTCATTTAGTCATGAAGTCATTCCACTATAGTATCGTGACTGAGTTCTCCCCAATGACATGCCATTATGAAAGTAACAACTCAATGCTCATCCAATGACCTTGTCATAAGTGTGTTACCCTCATAGGATACACTTGATCTTTTTGGGATAATATTTGTTCTCCCAATATGATCTTATTTTATCTCGTGGTAATTGTTACATCTTCTTTCATGAAAAGTCAATTACTATCAAATAGTGATCAAGTTATCCATCACAAAAACGGATGATCCGTGGCCACGTATACTTTTTATCAACCATGTAATGCCAATGAGAGGATAACATTTACCCATGTTTTGGGCTATGAATTCCACTGTTGTGAATGACTCTACTTACTACAGAAGTCGTACATCCAATACACTAACTTTTGGTTCTTTATTTATTTGAACTCAAGTTTTCACTTACATCAAAGTCTACTATCCACTCAGGATTTAGGTATGCCACACTATGAACGTCACAAGTGAATGAATCCATAAATAGATCTAAGATCTATTCTGCTTAGGTCTTATTTGATGTACTATCAGTCTAGTCAGTCACATCTATGTCTCTATCTTCTGGGAGTCATATGCTCTGATGTCCAAGATAAGGCATCTTCCCAATTGGACTTGATAGACAACATATTAGTCTTTCAATCGGTTTGCTCATTTTCGATTAGACTAAGGACATATTTAGGTTCATCTACTAATATAAGTTGTCTTTTTGTATTACGATTTGACCACGTAATACAACTTAGTATTAGTTAAACATTAGACAACCAATAAGCAACATTTGCTTCCTTTTTGATTTATGTGCAAAAATCATGTGAGGACAATATACAAAATATTATTGTAATTCATGAATAATTTTATTAGCCAATCTGTTAGAAAAATTACAAGTGTGCTTTGACAAAAAAATACTACACTTAAGGCACCAGATCTAATAGTCTGGGATAAACCAATGATACATGTAACCTAAGAATCTGGAAAAAAAAAATGCTAGATCTCGTAACATGTAAATCTCCAATCAATTACGTATATAACTCTAATGGCATACTATACGTATCCTAATATTTTATTAAGTTCACACGGGCACCATTGTCATATACATATCATTAACAAACCCTGTACCAATTTAAATATTTCATTACAAATCTTGTAAACATTCAACATTCATATTGGTACTCCATACGTTTTCGTAATAGCTAATATTTCCATGATTTTCAATTCTATCCATTTTAAGCCAAATATGTCAAATTCACTAAATTCACTTCAATCTAAATACATAAATGAAATAAAACACAATTCAACATAACATTAAATAAAGTAGTAAGTTCCAAATGAACTTACCTAACCAAAACACCAAACAAGCAGAATCTTTATGGACTAGTTAACAATTTTGGTTTTTTTTTTATTATATACAATTTGATCCAATTCTTGATCTATTCAATTATTTCATTCAATCCATCAATACAAACATTTATACATTATATCATGATATGAATGAACCTATGAAACTTTATTTTTGATACGAAGTTTTACATTTTATTCAATTTAATCCTTAAAACCAAAATAGCCAAACTTTCAATTTTGAGCTTTAGTTTGAAAATTGACCTCAATTATATTCATTACAGACCCTCTGTTATATATTATTACTAAAATTTCACATCAATTTTACACTTTATTCACTTTAGTCCTTATGTACAAAACTAAAACCAAACATTACAATTTATTCCTTTTTCATAATCTAATCTTAAAATCTATCAATTTAACACCAATTTCTTCAAGAAATCAACAACAAAAACTTTCAAAAACTTTAACAATTTTTCAAATTTCTACATGGGCTAGCTAAATTAAGCTCCTATGTGAAAAAAAATAGAATAAAAATAAATAAAATAAAGAACACACAAATTTTACGTGGAAACCCTTTCGGGAAAAAAAACCACGGGCAGAGGAGAAGAAAATTCACTATGTCGAAAAATTTGTATCAATACAAGAGGAATAGACTATGTCTATTTATAGGCTTGTAAAGCCATATTCTAGTAGGATTGAAACACCCTATCCTAATCAATATAAAATAGATGAAGTTTAATAAGGTTTAAAAAACCTTATTCTAAAATAAAATAAAAGAAGTCTAGTTCTATATGGATTTTACTTTTATTTTATTTTCCATCATATTCTATAAGAATTTGGGTCACTTAATTCTAACAATCTCCACCTTGACACAAATTCTCAATGAACAAGTTCTTCATTGCGAACTTTCAATAAACAAGTTCTCCACCTCTTCCATAAAACCCCTTAAGGGTTTAACTCAACAATGAACACCAACCAAGTCTAAGCAATGCTCAAACTTGGTTTTAGGAAGTGACTTAGTCATCATATCTGCAAGATTTTCATGAGTACTAATTTTGCTCACAACATATATCACCACGAGCAATAATATCACGAACAAAATGATACCAACATCAATGTGTTTTGTTCTCTCATGAAACATTTGATCTTTTGTAAGAAATAGCACTCTCGATTGTCACAAAATATCATCTTTGATTCGAAGGTCTTCATTGAGTTCACTAAATAGTCCCTTCAACCAAATAGCTTTTTGCAAGCCTCGATGTCGCCATGTACTCGGCTCTTGGTGGTGGTAGACAAAGCGATCGTAGTTTGCAAAGTGGCTTTCCAACTAATTGCACAACCTCCGATTGTAAAGACGTAACTTTGTGAGAGATCTTCTTCTATCAAGGTCTCCAAAAAAATCAGCATCAACATACCCTATGACTCCATCTTTAGTTCTTCCAAATCGTAAGCAAACATCGGTAGTGCCTCGTAAGTATCTTAAAATCCATCGAATCGCTTTCCAATGTTCTTTACCGGGATTTGCCATGTATCACTAGAATCGCACCGATCGCATATGATAAATCTGGGCGTGAACAAACCATAGCATACATGAGAGATCCCACTTTGCACTAGAGTATGGAACATGTGACATGTACTCAATCTCATCATCCGATTGTGGAGACAAAATCGATGAAAGTCTGAAATGGGTCGCTAAAGGAGTACTAACAGGCTTAGCACTCTGCATATTGAACTCCGCAAAGAACTTTCTCAATGTACCCCTTCCGACTTAGGTACAATTTACTTGATTTTCTATCTCTGAGAATCTCCATACCAAGTATCTTCTTTGCTTTGGTCCTAAATCTTTCATCTCAAATTCTTTACTTAGTTGGGCTTTGACCTTTCTTATCTCTTCTTTATCTTTTCTTTGCTATCAACATGTCATCAACATAAAGTAGTAGATACACAAAAGAACCATCACTATTTTTCTTAAAGTAAACACAATCACAAAACTACTTCTTTTGAAATCATGAGAAGTCATAAAGGAATCAAACCTCTTGTACCACTGTCTTGGTGATTGTTTCAAACCGTAAAGGGACTTTTTTCACAAAGCAAACATAGTTCTCTTTTTCTCAAAAGCAGTAAAACCTTACGGTTGTTGCATGTAAATATCCTCATCAAGTTCTCCATGCAAAAATACGCTTTTTACATCTAAGCGCTCAAGCTCCAAATCATGCATGGCCACAATACCAAGCAAAGCTCGAATCGAACTATGCTTAACAACCGGGAGAACACATCATGAAGTCCACTCACGGAATTTGATCAGTAACCCTTTGCAACAAGCCTTGCTTTATATATCGGTTCTTCAACTCCTGGAGTCCCTTCTTTCTTTTAAATACCCATTTACAACGAACGACCTTTTTACCTTTAGGAAGTTTCACAAGGTCCCATGTTCTGTTTTTGTGGAGTGATTCCATCTCTTCTTGCATAGCAAACATCCACTTTTCTCGAGCCTTCACAGTAATCGCCTCGAGAATAATTAGATGGCTCTTGATTCGCATCTATATCTTCAGCTACATTCAAAGCATAAGCAACTAGATCACCTCGGCATATTTCTTTGGAGGTTTAATTTCTCTTCTAGTTCTGTTTTTGGCGATAGAGTATTGTGGTGAAGAAGCAACTCTATTCTCAATTTTTGTACTTGGCTTGAGGAGTTGACTCTGTATTAACTCGATGCTCTACTTGTTTTTGATTTTCTTTATTGGAAGAGTCTTTAAGAGATAAGTTAGGTAGCATAGCGGTTTCATCAAAAACAACATCTCTACTAATCACAACTTTTCTATTTTCAGACACCATAACTTATACCCTTTTACACCACTTTATAACCAAGAAAAACACATTTAATGGATCTCGGTTCCAATTTTCCATTATCAACATGAGCATATGCAGGACACCCAAAGATCTTTAAATTAGAATAATTAGCGGGATTACTGACCATACCTCTTGTGGAGTCTTTTTCTCAATGGCAACGGATGGAGATCGGTTGATCAAAAAACATGCGATGAAGCGCGCTTACGCCCAAAATGACTTGGTAAGTTGGCATTTGACAACATACATCGAACCTTCTCCATGATCGTTCGTTCATTCGTTCGCAACGCCGCTTTTGTTGTGGAGTATGACGAATCGTCGTCGTGTCTTATGATTCCTTCGACTTGCACAATCTATTAAACTCATCGAATCGAAACTCTAAGCCATTGTGCATGCGGAGGTATTTTATCTGCTTTTCCGTCTGTTTTTCAATCATAATTTTCCAAGACTTAAATGCGGAAAACACATCACTTTTCTCGCTTGGGAAGAATGCCCAAACTTTTCGGAAAAATCATCAATAAAGGTTAGCATATAATTAGCTCCACCTCTAGAAGGCACTCTAGATGGCCCCACAGTCGAAATGAATATACTCCAATGTTCCTTCGTGTTATGGATTCCTCTAGTGAATCGAACTCTCTTTTGTTTTCAAAAACACAATGCTCACGAAATTCAGTTTGCAAATTCCTTGCCCATTAAGAAGTCCTCTTTTGCTCAATTCGCCATGCCATTCTCACTCATATGCCCTAGGCGCATATGCCAAAGTTTAGTAATATCATCATCCGACAAGGGCGAGGAAGCGAATTTGCATCACCATAATATAGAACCCTTGAAAACATATAACTTGGCAATCTTTCTCTGTCCTTTCATCACAACAAGGGACCCTTTGGAAATCTTTAAAACCCCACTTTCACCGTATATATATGTGCCCTTTTGAATCAAGAGTACTCAACGAAATTAAATTTCTTTTCAATTACGGAACATGCCGTGCGTCACTAAGTGTTCGACAACTCCATCAAACATCTTAACTTTAATTGTTCCAACACCTGCGATTTTACACGAAGTATTATTTCCCATCAAAACAACCCGTTCAGACACTGTTTCGTAAGTTGTAAACCAATCCCGATTGGGACTCATATGGAAGGTGCGGCTGAATCAAGTATCCACTCTCGCTTACTTTAGAATCATTGTGAAGCGACTAGAAGTTCACCATCATTGTGTAGTCTTCTACAACATCGCCTTCACCGAATTTTCTCGTTGTTTTCCTTTTTGATTCGCAGCCTCCCTTTTAATCTTATTTTGTAGCTTATAGCACTCAGATTTAATGTGCCCTTTCTTCTTGCGCGAGTTACAAGTTTTACCTCTGTTTGAAGACTTGATCTACCCTTAGATTTACCACGAGGATTCCGTTCTGTGTCCTACCACGATCATCATCGACATTCCGATCTTGTCTCCCACGAACAATGAGACCCTCTCCTCGAGAGTCGGGTTTAACCACAAGATGCTTCATCTTATCATACGAGGTTAAAGAATCATAAACCTCATCAACTGACTTAGAGACTCACGGCTATATAAAATCGTGTCTCTAAAGGTTGAATAAGACGAGAGGCAACGAACAAAGTAGAATCAACCCTAGATCTTCCTTATCATACTGAACCTCCATGGCTTCCAAGTTTGAGAGAATTTCTTTAAACATCATTAAGTTTTCATGTACAGCGCGCACCTTCCTCCAAACGATGAGCATAAAGACGCTGCTTCATATGCAACTTGCTTGTTAGAGTTTTCGACATACATATTTGTTCTAGCCTCTTCCAAAATGCAATGGCATGCTTTTCTCTTTCATCACATCTTGCAAAATTTCGTTGGACAAATGCGGATGTAATTGTGTTAATGCCTTTCGATCCTTACGCTTTTTCTCTTCATCTCATTAATGTCGAAGGCATCTTATCTATCCTAGCGGGCATCCTCCGAGATCCATCTCATGCAAGAATCTTGCATCTTAATTTGCCACAACGCAAATCTAGTGTTGCGATCCAACAGCGGAATTTCATATTTCAAAGACGCCATTACCGTGATCGAGATGAATAACCCGGAAGCTCAGATACCAATTTGTGAAAAAAAATAGAATAAAAATAAATAAAATAAAGAACACACAAATTTTACGTGAAACCCTTTCGGAAAAAAAAACCACGAGCAGCGAGGAGAAGAAAATTCACTATGTCGAAAAATTTGTATCAATACAAGAGGAATAGACTATGTCTATTTATAGGCTTGTAAAGCCATATTCTAGTAGGATTGAAACACCCTATCCTAATCAATATAAAATAGATGAAGTTTAATAAGGTTTAAAAAACCTTATTCTAAAATAAAATAAAAGAAGTCTAGTTCTATATGGATTTTACTTTTATTTTATTTTCCATCATATTCTATAAGAATTTGGGTCACTTAATTCTAACATCCTATAACCTCAAAAACATAAAAATTACAAGAAAATGACTTGCAATCACATAAAAGGACTTGCAATCATATGCCAATCAAGGGTTGAATGTGAAGGTTTTGAAAGTTTTCTTTAAGATACAACAATTGTGGTAAACGGTTCTTTGTGGAAGAAAAAGAGAAATATTCTCTTTCATTCCACCAACTTTAATTTATACCAAAATTAATGTAATTAATTCAATTAAATAAACATAATATTAATATTAACCATACTTAAGAAATATAAACACTACCGCCCACTTTAAATTATCCAAAATGGTTTATTTACAATTTTAAATCCTTAGTTGATTGCAATTTAAATCCCTAAACCTTTGGCAAATTAAAAACCTATAACGATAAGACTTTTACAATTTAGTCCATGTACCCTAATAAGAAATAAATAGAAAAAATTAGAGGACCAAATATTTAATTTTTTTATACCAACTCCGTAAATATTCATATTTAATATTTATGGACCATGTTTACGAAACTCTAGTTCTGAAACTGCCTTTTCCGGCACCATTAAAAATAGGGTTGTTACAAGCCCACCACTTTTACTTGTCCACATTGTGACTTGCCTCGATTTGGATCTCCTTGACCAACACAACTAGGATTCAACATACCCACATTGAAACTCGAGTTAACCTTGGGTATTCTCGCCAATGCTAGTCTGTAAGTTGCTTAGCTTACTCGCTTCAGAACTCTAAAACGGCCATGTGTCCTTGCCAAGCCAACAATAAGTCAAAATGAAAAACACTAGACAAGTGTTTGAGATGTACCTCACTCGTTGCATTTACTCGTTTTAACTACTCAGCTTACATCACTACTTTACTTACAAAGTTTGATGCACAACCCACCTCTTTCATAGGTGGTAGCACCACTGATGACTCAACAGGCTTCATAGGTTTTTTATGCCTCTATCATTTCCAAGAGGGTCTTTGTAGCACATAGATCTATCAAGTCTATATTCTTACCACACAAAACATCCTTGACTAGTTGGATTGCTAACAATACCTTGGCTCCACCCTTCTCATCACAACTCACCGACACCACACATAGTCGTTGACATTTATCCAAAATACATATGCAATCGAAAAACGGAACCAACAGAGCATTAATCCGATCAACAAAATTCAAGCCAAGAATAAAGTCGTAATCATCTAAGTGAATTATTTCAAAGTCTTCATTGCCTTTCCACTCGCCTATTTCTAGCTCAACTCTTTATGTCACTCCAACAATTGAAACCTCTTTGGAATTTATTATCTTGATCTTCTTGGTCAATTTGCTAACTGAGGGACCAAGTTTACCCTTGGCTTTCTCTAATATAAACAAATCAGATGCCCCCATATCAACAAAAGCACTCTTTATTTGGTTTGCGATGTTGATGTCCACAAATATTAATCATTTCTACTTGTGATCCTTCTTCGCCTTAGAAGAATTAAGTATCATTGATCCAAGCTTAAATACCTTATTCTCAACAAGCTCCGTATCTTTTTTATTACTTGTGGATATCTTGGATCGCTCTAGGTGTGATAGAATGCACTCTCTCTGATCTTCTTGGCTACGAAAAAATTCACGATTGAAACAAGCCTCATTGATTCTATATATGTCTCATCATCCCCTTTTATGACAGAAAACACAAATAATTTCAAACAGTCTCTCACAATATGTGAACTTTCACAAAAGAAGCATATTACTGGTCTATTTAGTTTGTTTTTGGCTTCCACTCCCCATTTTGTAGTTTCCTATTACCACTACTATCGTTGTCATTTTTAACTTGACTTTCTTTATCTCCCCCACCATTTCCCTTCTCCTTAGGATTTAAGGACACGAACCTATTTTTCCTCAGACAAGCTCAAATAAAGATTCCACTACAGTCATTACTTTAGAAAGTTTCTTGACTCCTCAATGTTACAACTTTTGTTTTGCCCAAGGTTTTAGCTCATCCATAAAGGAGAAAAATGTCTCATTCTCACCCAAATTGAAAATCTGAAGAATGAGTTCCTTGAACTCCTTCACATACTCCCTAACTATATGTTGTTGCGTAAGTTAGTGCAACTTAGCTCGAGCTTCATCATCGACATACTCTGGGTAAAACTGCCACTCGAATACTCTATGGAACTCCTTTTAAATCCCAATAGCGGTGCCACCTCATCTCTCATATGTTGACTTACGACCCCACCATAACAAAGCGACATCAGTAAAATACATGACATCAATATTTACTTTGGTAGCATCATTCATGATGTCTTTGGCATAAAAGTATTGCTTTATTCCCCACAAGAAATTATCTACATCTTTTGTGGACCTCTTTCTATTGAACTCTTTCAGCTTCGGGACATCTACATTAGGCTTAGGTGCCATAGTCAACACCTCATTGCCCAAAACAACTTTATAAATATTAAGCTCCTCAATATATTCCTTCAAGCCAACACTATAGCCTCGAGAGCATCCTCCTTCTCAATTAGCTCACCCACAATGATATTAAAGACTTCATGCATCACATCCATAATATCACTAAGGGCTTCTACTATTTGGTCTTTGAGTTGATCTTGCCTCAATTCCAGCTTAGTGGTACACCCATCAACTTCTTTGAATGTCTCTTTCACATCACCCATGGAGCCCTTAAGTTGGGCCACTAACAACATATCCTTTGATCAGCTAGCTTTTCTAGCTTTCCCACGGGTCTCTATTGGCTCAACCTACTTATCTACTCTTTTCGACATCTCAATCGGCACCTTCGAAACATTATCTTTGATACCAATTGTCATGGGGCTATAACTTAAGTCTAGAAAACTACACGGCCTTAGGAAATTTCTTTGCTTCAAATTTGCCTAAGTCATCTTAACGCTCAAAAAGTGAGAATTCTCCTGAAAATTCTCTAAGGCACCAAAAATTATAGCAGAAGTGGACTCAAAATGAAAGAGCAACGAGAGAATTGAAAAAACCATAAGAAAGCAATACACATCAAGTGTTTGAGTAAATGTTCTCAAATATATTCTCTAACTATCAATTGGATGAACACAAATGAAAAGAAAGGCCTCTATTTATAGTTGAGTTGCCCTAGATCCAACGGTGTAGATTGAGGTACATCGACGATCAAGATTAGAGCCTATCTGTAATTGAGAGTCCTAAGGGATTTAAACTCTATACATATTTATCCGTTAGGACTTACATTAGTTATTCTGGTAACTCTAGTTTTATACTGGGCCACTAAGGCTTCAAATAATTGGGCTTCTTCATAAGTTCCATGAATCGGATTAGTTCATGTGGGTCAAATGAGCCTCATTTAATAAGTTGACCTCTGTGGGATATTCTGTGCACTATGATCATCGGCTTTGATCTGCGGCCAATGACATTAGTGTTATCTTATATCCCCTAGTGTAACTCAACATATGAGGGCTTGGTGAATTCTTTTGATAAAAGAAATAGACTTGGTGAGTTCGTAAAGTTATACATGTAAATTGCTCAAAGTATGAAAGTTAAATTGACTTATATGATTAAATTTGATATGAAAATATTTTGTAAGGAAAAAGTGTATTGCTTTATGTATTTGTTATACCATCTTCGTAGACACCCACCAAAAAAGTATCTTTGTCAAGCGACGTGCCTCCACCTCATGTACTATTCACCTACTGCCATTGCTAAAGATCTTATATTGACAAGACAACTATATTATCTATCACTAGTCCAACTTATAACATCACATCACTATCCTACAAAATCATGTCGTCACCTTCATACAACAAGGTGGCTAGTCTACTAAAGCAATTAAAGCAATTAAATTTTTCATTGGCAACTAAAGCAATTAAATAGCTGGAATTTGTGATATTAAATTTTCTCAAATAGTTAGCTTTGATTTGATAACATTGTAAACTAATTCTTCATGTATTTTTTTTTACTAGCTAAAGGGCAAAATCATAAAAAGAATCATTCATAAGTTATGCACTTCAGTAGCTTGAGTGTGATACCAAAATTGATCAAATTGTAAAAGGGTTAATTGCAAAATTGACTCGCCAATTATACTTTTCTTCCACTTAGATATTTAAAGTTTTTTTGTCAAAAATGATATCCAAAGTATAATTCTATTGCCTAAATTACCCCAACTGTTAGCTCCATTAAAGTATTCTGTTAACAGATTATATTATGATATGTGGTAACTTTTTTTACCTAAAAAGATCTAATGTTTTTAACTTTGTATTCAATATATATAATTACAATTAATTATAAAAAATTATAATAACTCTCTCTCTGAATTTTTTTCTTTTTTCTCAGAAATGACTCCTTGCTTCCTTCATTTTTCTTTATTTTTGTGATAGCCCTAATTTGACCCTAATCGAAAAGTGGTTTCGGGACCACAGAATCGAGTCATACAAATAATTATCCGTTATATTCTACGTTTATTATATGTGTAAATGCATGTGTGAAAGTTTCATGCTTTGATTTTGTCATTTGTATGTGAAATTTATAAGATAGGACTCATGTGATAAGACTTGAAAATGTGATAGGTAAATTTTAAAGTGCCAAATAATGCATGAATTATTGACATGGGGGACTTGCATGTCAAATGGACCAATTTTAGTTTAGTGGCCGGCCATAATGATGGTTGATGGATAATATATGTTTTATTTAAGTATTATAATTACTAATGGCTTTATTTTTGAAATAAAAATAATTAGTAAAATAAGAAAAGATGATAAAATAATGGATGTTCATCTTTCTTTCTTCATTTCCGAATTTGAGAAAGAAAAATATTGAATAAGAAGCCAAGGCATTCGGCCATGGTTATCTCCATTTAAAGGTATGTAATGTAATTTTTTTTGTAATTGATTATGAAATTAAATTGATAAATACATAGCATAGTTAACCCATGGTTTAAATTCATGAATCAATGAACAAGTATCCATTCGGAAAGTGCTAAATTTGTGTTATTTTGATAAGTTTTTGGGAAGATGTTAGTTATATGTTAAGTAGCTTAAATGATGGTTGAATAAGTTGAATTCATGGTTGAAAGGTATGAATTGAAATTGCCGTATGTATGTATATGAATTTTGGAAAGAAAATTTAATAGTTAATTGAGTTTTATATATATATATATATATGCACATTCGGTCATGGGGGGGAATAAGATGATTTTAAAATGTTAAAGATTGTTTCTAAGATTTGTTAAATTGTTGTGGTCATTGCCGAAAATATGTTTAGTTAAAGAAAAATTTTATAGTGTTTGTGTCTGTGTATGTGAACTAGATATTTAATGGATATTCGGCAAAAAGGGGTTAAAGGTTAAGTCATAAGAATTTTGGGTGATATACATATTTGGACATTAGGGTTATATGTACTTTGGCTATGTGAGTTATGTGTTAAGTAAGCTATTTATTTGATATGCATATTCGGTCATTGTTTGGCAAGAATGAAACCTATGTGCAATTTGCTACATTTGATCATGAAATGGAAATTGTATATGAAAGCTAAGTTGAGTGGTTAGGGCCGAATGAGGTATATAAGATATTAAGGCATGCTATAATTATATATAGGAGTATACGTGGTTGTGCATGAACGAGTAATCGATTAAATTGTGATAGTCACACATAGGTATAAATATATATATATACCTTATGTATGTACCTTGTGACATAGAGACATTCGGATATACATATATATATTATATATAGTTAAATTCGTGTATAGGAAAGCTTGGTAAGTTATGTGAATCTTTGTTTGTGTATACGAATTAGATATTGTTTTAATAAGCATGAAATCGAGTCATGGCATATTTTATAAAACATAATATGCATTGAAGTTATATGTTTGCCAAATGTGACTATTAAAGAATCAAAGTTGAGTAAGTAATTAAACAAATTCATTTGTTTAAATTTAAAGCTCAAGAGCAAAGAGGAACTAAATCAGATAGGGGAAAGGAGAAAGCAATCGAGTAGCCTATCCGCAACTGTTCAAAACATCCGAGGTAAGTTTTGAGTAATCGTCTATAGTATGAAATTGACGATGCCTTGATATATATATATATATATATACACTAGATGAATTTTGATCTCTTTTGGTTCTAGTTGAATTTAGTTGTGTGGTAAATAATCTAAGTATATGACCTATAGTTGAATGGTCAATTCGGGTTAAGCTTGATTGATGAAAGGTATATGTGATATTTATGTATGATTGTTAAGCCGAAATGAAAATGATGGTGTTCATATGAAGCTTATGTCTGAATGTAGCAAATGGCTACTAATGTGAAATGTTCCATAATATGTGTTAGTATATGATTAAAGAGGTATGATACTTGATGTGGTATCCGGGTATAAAGACCCACAGGCTATATGCTGGAATTGTATCCGGGCATAAAGACCCGCAGGCTTCGTGCTGGAATGGTATCCGGGTTAAAGACCCGTAGGCTTGTGCTAGAAATGTGTTTCGAGTTCTAAGACTTGACAGGACTGATGCCAGTAAGTTAAGTAAGATTACGACATTGAATATCCGTGGTAACCATCGTCGAGTAAGTACTATATATATTTTATGTAACACCCCCTTAACCCCAAACCGTCGTTGGAATAGGGTTACGAGGCATTACCAGACATATCAGACAACTTACAAAATAATTCATAAATAAATAATAATATTCATAGTATAATATAATAGTTAAGTCCTAATAATAGACATTTGAAGCCAAAACGTAAATTTAAAAGTGAAACGAAACTTGTTCAAATTCTCCAGAAATTTTTTTCGTAATTTAATTTTTTTTTCGACAGCATTTCTGCTTATTTTTACATAAAACCCCCTGCAAACTTTAAACCCAAAAATCCAACCAATATCAATACTCCAACCAATGATTAAGTATACTCAATTACATCCAATTTATATTAAAATAATAATTTAATACCTTAGTTTAAACAATATAACATTGTTAGTATATATATGTATAATTAATAATATTTATTTCATTTCAATTATTTAATACCAAACCTACCATTTCACGACTTTATATCATATTCATAATCCAAAACATTATAATCATTTATATACAACCAAAATCATTTAACTTAATGTATACACATAATTTATATGCATTTACCTAGTACATGCCACTTAACAAAAGGAAGGAATACATCACCAAAAATCTTCTTGTTGGAGTCGGGTTTGTTTTGGATGCTAAACTGGATCCGAAACTCTAATGACCTGCGCACGGAAACAACCATACGCTGAGTACTTCATACTCAGTGGTATTACTATAAATCAAAACTATTTAACATTAATTAATTATAAACATCAACCATAAATTTTATTATCATTTAAACTAATTATATATATATATTTATATTACTTCATAAATCTTAAATTCTTATTTCATTTTTCACATACCAACTCAATTCATAATTTAGTTCATACATTCTTTCTCATACTTTTCAATAGTGCCAAAATAATAAATCCCATTTTCACAATTTCATTTCAACTATTTACCCTATTAACAAGGCTCGGACTTTGACAGATACGCAGATTCCACCCAAACACACTAGAATATCCAACCCAAACACACCCGGAATTTTATAAATCCTCCATAACACACCAGTAAGGCATTAAATGCCTCTTCGGATAAACCGAAATATATAATAACAGAAACATCTTCTCGGCCGAACTACAATCTCTTCATCACATCACAAATCCAATGGCATGCCATTTGTTTCAAATCTAGTCTGACAAGTTAATAGGGTATTATTTTACTTTTCTAATTTCAATTTCATTTACACAAAAATTTTCAATACTCAATCAATTCAAATATCTATTATCTTAATTTATATACAAATTAATTTTCACACATACTTATATTTAAATTTAAATATAATACTTGCCTTATCTTAATTATTCCATAACTATAAGTTCAATATACATTCAATAAATAGTTTGAGTTATAGTAATACAAACCCGGAATACGAGTTTACAAACCCGGAATACGAGTTTACTCCTCCACGATCTTTTGGATGCCGATACCTCGTTTTCCTTGTTAGCTACGAAAAAAATATAATAACAATTTATATTATTAATTACAGCATTAATTTAATAATTAATTGAATTTTTATTCAATTTATTCTCTAATTTCCATTTAATCCTAATTAACTCTTTTATTTGTTTAACTTAATTTATACTTCATTTCTACTCAATTCCCTTCCATGTTCACCCTAACAATCTAATGTTCATTGTAAAACCCTAATTTAAAATTTTTTTCAATTTAATTTCCTAAAACACAAAACTTATAGCTTCTTTAACAATTTAATCCCTTTTTCAATTTTTAACTTAAAATTTATTCAATTAAATCCCTAATTCTTCTTTTTCTTCAACATGAACTTTGTTTAAAAGCTCATAAACTTTCAAACTATCAAATTAATTTCATCAAAACCTTGTTTTAAGACTTCTAAAACATCAAATTTAAGATAAAATGACTAAATTTAGCTTACCAAATAACCTTGAAGCTTTAAAATCTCAATTTTCCCCTTTTCTTTTCTTTCCCTTTTCTTCCCCTGTTTTTTTTCGAATGTCTCTGCTACTTATTATGTTTTGTAGTTTGTTTCTTTTTCCTTTACTTTTGTTTTGTTTTATTTACTTTTATTTATTTTATTTGTTTTATAATAATATAATAACTTAATAAATATCTATTTATTAATCAATATATTTATTACAAATGTAATATTCTTATATTTACACATGTACTATATCATCATCATACATTTGTCATATTTTAATTTATTTATCACATAAAAATCTTATAATATAATTATTTAATAAATATCTATTTACTTAATAATAATTAATAAATATCTATTTACTTAAATAGTAAGTAATTTAAATTCATAAATTACAAGTGTATGCTTATTATTGTTACATTTGTATTTTATTTTTATTTTTTTATTTTTTTACCATCCACTTGTCAAAATCATACTTTATTATCATAAAAAAATTTAATTATTTTAAATTGATTTAATAAAATTTATAACTAAATTAAATATTTATATAATCATTGTTTTAAAAAAAATCTTAGATTTTACCCTTTTTTGCCGCCTCATCTTCCCAAATAGGCTTAATTGCCTATTTGGTCCTTATTATTTCCTATTAATTTATAATTAGACTTTTACTCCTTATTCAATTTAGTCCTTTTTACTAATTACTCTAAATTAAGCTAAATTCACTTAATTTAAACCTAATTAAACACATCGCTAAACTCATAAATATTTTTAATAATTATTTTTGAACTCGATTTACTAAGACGGAGGCCCGTTAGTGTACTTTTTTTTTTCGATGCCCATGAATTTTTGGGTCATTACATTTTACATGTTAAGGTACGTATTATGTACTCACATGTGAAATGATTTCAAAGTGAATTATTAGTTTCAAAGAACGATATGTATATGTGTGTGGATGAATCCAGTATTTAAGAATAAGAGAATGACCTATTCGGTCAATATATGTCATTATATGAAAGTATATGATTTATAGTAATTGTATGAGCCATATAGTATAGTGAAATATGTGCTGTAAATTTCTTGTGTATTCATATATATATATTCGGCTAATAGGCTATATAACTAATGTACTTGTGTATATTCGGCCAAGTGAATTACAATTAGAATATAAGTTTCGTGATACTCAATGTTCGATTTAAATGACAAGCTTTAATTGTATGAACTACTTAAAACTTACTAAGCCTCGAAAGCTTACTTTGTTTCTTATTTCTCTGTTTTATAGATTGTTGATTTTGGCCACCGACTCGGGGATCGTCAGCAGTCCATCATACTATCGATCTTGTTGGTACAATTACATTTTGGTCTCGGTATGGCATGTATAGGTTAGGCTGTTGACAAAATATATTTTGTTATTGTAAATATTTTGGCCTTATGAAAATGGCATTTATAACTCAAAGATCAGTATGTATTCAGCTTGATTTCTGCTACTGTTGATAGATTATGTGAATAAAAAATAAAAAAATTATTAAATGTTTAGCTCGGTAATACCTCATAGCCTAAACCGGCGATCGGACTCAGGCTAGGGGTGTTACAATTTTCTTATTTATTTTTTCCTTTTTTTGTCTTTCACATTTTCCCGTATTTTTTAAAATTTTATTTTCTTCTCTTTTTTTTGTCTTCTCTTCTTTTCCACAACCCTAGATGTCGAACATCTCTTGTCCACAAGCAATCTCAACAAGCATTTCATTTGCCATTATTTTCTTCAACTCAACACGTATTTTTTGTTACCTTGTTACTCTCTTTTTTTATCCTTATATCAAAATATGTATGTCAAAAATTTAATTTCCAAAATAATAGTTTAGAGGTATTATGATGCTCATGGATGTCGAGTTCCCTTATTGTTTACAACAATTATTGCATGATTTGTTTGTCTAAGCATTTGTCCATGATGAAACGACCATATTGTAACTTTGATATCCTTTGATGTTGAGGTCCATTTGAATATTTATTTTAGGATTCCCTCAAAAATCTTGTACTTAGTAGTTACAAAATTTGACTTGATGTAGCAGGATCTCAACACCCATAGGTATCAAGTTCAAGCTATATTTTAAAAATTGACCTCAACATTTATAGTCATCGAATTCATGTTATTTAAACTTGCTTATTCCCCTTTCCTTTATTATAAGTTTTACATAACTAAAATCCAAAATTACTCTTAAAATTTTCTTAAAATCTATAACCCTAAATCATTTTAATTATTTTTGAAATTTACCAACAAATCATTTTGTCATGTAAGTTTTTATTTTCTTCCTTTTTTGCTATTAGTGCTATGAAAGTTGTCGTAAGGTATTTTAGCCAATATGATGTTATTATTGTGTTTACCACTTGCTAATATTAAATTTTGGTGCTTGTTATAATTGTTATCTTATTATTTTAGTTCCCATAGTTGAATTATGTTATATGTATGTTCTAAGGAAGTTGTGTTATTGCTTTTTATTGCTATTGTAGTAAGTTAACATTAATATTTGTTGGATATGTTATTTTCACTAAGGATAGCGTCATGTTTCAATTAGAAGCTACTTTTAACATGACGTTCAACATTGATGTTATCTTGGAGAACATGAAAATGGAGGATTTTTAGAAAAATTCAAGTTGAGGGTACTAAGTGAATATCCAATTTAAAGTACAGATTTTTTAGATCTAGTAGAAAAAATTGTATGTAGTATGCAATTGGTCGTAATTATGATAAAGATGTGGAAATAATAGTTCTAAGATACTGAAAAATGGCTATGTTGTAGTGGGTCTATTAGTGGAGCTCAAAGATCTTCCTGTTAGTGGTTATAGCATTTCAAATTATGTAGGCACATCATTAGTCCTAATGCCAACATATTAGTAAGAAATTTCGTCAATTACAAAGTGATGGTGGTGATTTCATCGAAATCAAAGTCTTAGCCCAAGCCGAAGCTATTGAAGACAAATATTACAATAATCCCAACCTAGACGACAATCCAACAAATCCTATCCTAGTGAGTCGCAATCTTCCTACATATTAGCCACCAAACTATTACCGAACCCTCAATTTCGACATTCGTAGGCATAAATTTCTTTAATATGATGATGAAATGTTCAATTTAAATTTCCCTTTGGTAGAAGAGCTTGGCGAGCTCTCTACCGACCAACTATTTCTATCAAAAGAAGTTAAATTTAGAAGAATAAAATACTACAACATCAGAAAATAGGATTAAAATATTAATTGAGTTGTCAAACTAGATCAAAGACGGTAAATAAGTGATCAATGCCTATTAAAAACTTATCAACATCAATCAATGACTAGTCAACAATAAATCAATGGTCAATGATCGATCAACAATCAATTGCCTCATCAACTTAACAATAAAAAAGGCAGACACATGACGTTTCTTCATTGATTGGATGTGCCACTTTTTTTAATATAGTTAACTTTTAGACTAAAATATATAACAAAAAATAATTTAGGTACCGTTGTCTGCCACCCTAGCACATCTCTGTCTGCTCTCTCTAGCAAACCTTCAGGTTTTTGTGTTTTGAGTCTCCTTAGTTGGGCGGCTACCATCTCCATAATCTTATTAAGTTTAAAATCAGTTTTCAACACCTCTTGTTTTTCTGCCTGCATCCATAGAATCAGAATTTGCTGGTTTTACCCTTGATGAAGAAGAAAAAGCAGTTCTGTAGATACAAGTCGATCCAAATTTAGTAAGGGAAGGAGGAGATCTTAATATGGTTGGATGTTTTCTTACAGCCAGTATTGTTCACTTTCCAGTAATGAAAAGCACTATAGCTAATTTATGGCATCCTATTAGAGGTGTTCAAATTAGAGTTCTGGGTGAAAAAAGGTATTTATTTCAATTTTATCACATCATGGATAGGGAAAGAGTTTTAAAGGGATCCTCTTGGACGTTTAATAATCATATTTTAATTTTGCATAAGTTGCAAAGGGGAGAGGATCCATTAAAAGTCCATTTAACCCTAATCCCTTTCTGGGTACAAGTTCATGATATTCCCATGAGTTACTATTCTGAAATTTTGGCTACACAATTGGGAAATTTTATAGGAAATTTTCTGGAGTACGATGGCTCAAGTTTCGGGAAAGAGAATATAAATTTTATGCGAATACGAATTCAAATTGATATTCGTCGCCCTCTAAAAAGGAAAAAACAAATCATGTTTAGTGGCAAGTGCTCTTATGTCAGATTCAAGTATGAAAGACTGACCCTTTTTTGCTTCTATTGTGACCGTTTAGGTCATAGTGATTCTTTTTGTGCAGCCAAGATGGAGCTAGGGGTAGAAATTGCTAACATGGGTTGGGATCTAATTTTACGTGTATTGACAAAAAGAGCCCAAACAATGAGTAGTGTTTGGTTAAGGAAGGGATGAGGAGTTGTGAGCGGTCTTAATGCATATCCCAGAGGTAACAATAGATAGAGAGATGTCAGAAGTTTTGGCTGTGATACAAACATTGATCCTATCTTAAGATTCAATCTGGAAGGAAAAAAGGTTCACCCAAGCCTAGGAAATGGCGAAACATTGGGTGGTCAAATTCAAACGGCAATGGATCATGATCTGGAGAATGAGGTGATTATAGACGAGGAAGAGAAAAAGAGACCTAGAGGGGACATTGAAGAAAACAGTACCATGAGGAGAAGAAATAGGAGAATATCTGAAGTTACTCATTTATTATCGGCGGCTGCCAAGAGGCAAGCCGATTGACCGCAATGAAAACCTTAAGTTGGAACGTCTGTGGTTTGGGGAATCCACGGACAGTTCGAAGACTTTGGCATACACTGAAGTTACATTATCCCCAAATGGTCTTCTTTATGGAGACAAAAATTAATAAGTATCAGATGGAAAAAGTTAGACGGAGTTGCGGGTTTCATTTTGGTATTGATGTTGATTCGGTTGGCTCTAGAGGGGTACTAAGTTTAGCATGGCGAGGTGATGTTAATATAATGCTCCAAAGTTTCTCTAATCGCCACATTGATCTGATTATTGAGGATGTAGGTGATCAGAAGAAGTGGAGATTTACAAGTTTTTATGGTTCTCCTTACACACATGATAGGGATGATTTATGAAATTTGTTGAGATGATTAAGTCATAACGAAGAGTATCCATGGCTGGTTTGTAGGGACTTTAATAAGATCTTATATGGCTTTAAGAAGAAATGAGGTCTACCTAGATATAAGAGAAGAATGGAAGCTTTGTGAAAGACATTAACAAATTATAGCTTAGTGGATATGGTTTATTCAAGCAATTGGTTTACTTGGGAAAGAGGAAACCTCCTAGAAACGAACATTCAAGAGAGGTTGGACAGGGTGTAGCTACGGAAGAATGGATTTCTTTATTCCCAAATTCTCAAATTAAACATCTCCCCCATTCATTCTCAGACCATTGTCCACTTCTTATTAGTACAGAGCACAGAGTTGGAAGACTGATTAAAAAAAACTTTAAGTTTGAAGCCTGGTGGGTTTTGGAGGAAAATTTTTTGAGAAAGTTAGGCATATTTGGGAAAATGCCGAAGGTGATCTTTTGAGCAAGCTGGATGATATCAAAAGAGG
Source organism: Gossypium longicalyx (assembly GCA_025698465.1). Classification (NCBI taxonomy): domain Eukaryota; kingdom Viridiplantae; phylum Streptophyta; class Magnoliopsida; order Malvales; family Malvaceae; genus Gossypium; species Gossypium longicalyx. Next base: position 65,651,913 of record CM047004.1, on the reverse strand, counting down.
TTTAATGAATTGGACAAACCAGATTCGACAGTGCAAAAAAATGAAAACAGAGGTCCTAACATCAAAGATGGCAACGTTATTAGAATCCGATAGAAGTGATGAAAATTTGGCAGAACTTATCGATACAAAGATCAATTTGAACTTTGAGATTGAAAAGGATGAATGCTACTGGGAGCTGAGGGCCCGAATAAATTGGTTGAAACTTGGAGACAAAAATACAGTTTCTTTCATAAGCATGCGACCCAAAGAAGAAAGTGTAATTTTATTTACAAGATGCAATTTGAAGACGACAGTGAGATAGAGGAGGTTAAAGAGATGGAGGAAATTGCTAGATCGTATTTTTTGAAATTATTTTAAGCGGGAAGACAAGATAACTTCTCTAAAATCTTGCCCGGAATTGACAGATGCATTTTTGAGAAAGATAATGAGAAATTAAAGGCAAGATACACCAAGAAAGAAATAAGAGAAGCTCTATCAGGAATGGGTCCCACAAAAGTACCTGGAGAGGATGGTTTTCCAGCCTTATTCTATCAAAAATGTTGGCCGATCATTGGGGAAGATGTATCCACTTTTTGCCTTCAAAGATTAAATGAAGGTATAGAATTACGTTCGATCAACAAAACAAATATTGTGCTAATCCCAAAAATTCTGAATCCTTCCAGTATTACTCAATTTAGGCCAATTAGCTTATGCAATGTGATTTATAAATTGATAGCTAAGGTCATTGCTAATCGGCTTCGGGCAGTGATTCATAAATGCATAGATTCAGCACAAAGTGCTTTTGTTCCAGGTAGACTGATTTTCGATAACGTGTTACTAGCTTATGAAGTTCTACACACTTTAAAGCACAAGAGGACAGGAAAAAAAAGGTTTATGGCTGTGAAACTGAACATGAGTAAAGCATATGATAGGGTTGAATGGAGCTTTGTAAAAAAAGTAATGAAGAAAATGGGATTTGACCCAGGATGGGTTAGTTCGTTAATGAATTGTGTGTCTACAGTACCATATTTTGCAGTTTTCAATGGAAATGTAAGAGAAAATTTTTTTCCATCTAGAGGTCTTAGACAAAGGGACCCTTTAAGTCCGTTTATGTTTTTACTTTGTCGGGAAGGACTTTCGAGTCTAATGCGGCTGGCGAGAACAGGAAACATTATAAAAGGAGTTAAAGTTAGTCGAAGTGGGCCAACCATCTCTCATTTACTCTTTGCAGATGACTGTATCTTATTTACAGAAGCTACTGAAAGGGGGGCATAGTCACTAAAACAAGTTTTGAATGAGTATGAAAGGAGCTCAGGTCAATGTGTTAATTATGATAAATCGACTGTATTCTTCAGTACAAATACACAAGAGGGGGAAAGGGTTGCAATTTTAAACATACTTGGAGTAAGAAGGTCAACTGATCTAAAAAGATACCTAGGGCTCCCTAATATGGTGGGAAGGAAAAAGAGGTCGTCCTTTCAAAATTTGAAGGATAGATTTAAACAACGAATTGACAATTGGAGTATAAAATACCTTTCCCAATGAGGAAAGGAAGTTTTTGTTAAAGCTATACTCCAATCTATCCCACCTTATACGATGGCTTATTTTCTACTTCCTAAAACTCTGCTGAATTGGAGGGCATAATAGCTAAATTCTGGTGGCAAAAGAAGCACAATAAGAAAGGTATTCATTGGTGCGCTTGGAAATATTTATGCTTATTAAAAGATGGTGGCCTTGGGTTTCAAAATCTTACGAAGTGCGCTTTTAGCAAAACAGGGGTGGCGTCTTATCAATGCATTTTTGAAGGCCAAAATATTATCCTAATTCGAATTTCTACAAGGCTCGGTTAGGAAATTTACCTTCGCTTACCTGGAAGAGTGTCTGGGCTGCAAGAGGGCTTCTGGAGAAATGATTATGCTGGAGGGTTGGGAGAGGGGATCAAATATCTGTTTGGGAAGATTTGTGGATATCAGGAAACGAAGCAGATAGAATACCGAATCAAGACAACAATGAAAATATTAAGTTAGTTTCAGATTTAATCGAAGCCACTAATAGAAGCTGGAAAACAGAGGTCATAAGGAATAGCTTCCGAATGGATGTAGCGGAAAAAATTCTGAAGATCCCGCTAACGGAGATAGCACACGAAGATTTTCAAGTATGGAGAGGGGAGTTGACAGGGGTGTTCTCCGTTAGGAGTGCCTACAAACTATTACATGAAATTTGCTTAGATCCTAATACTATTATTTTACAGTCCGAAATTAAAAATTTCTACAGAAAACTATGGAAATTATACATCCCCTCAAAAATTCAAATTACAGTTCGGAGAATATCTTGGAACTTCATTCCGTCTCTTGTCAACCTTAGGCTCAAGAGGGTTGTGGTGGATGCCCAATGTCCTAGATGTCACCAAGGAGAAGAGGACAACACTCATATTTTTCAACAATGTCCATCTACAATCGAAGTTTGGAATCAGTTAAAACTAGCATGGGTTTTAAGCCATAATAATCTGAATATGTGGCAATTATTTTGCCTGGGTCTTTGATAAAGGAACAGATGAGCAGATCCGGCTCTTTTGTTGTGGTCTTTGGTTAATCTGGTTCAGCAGAAATAAATTATTATATGAAAGAAAACATATGACAGGAATCGAAATAGCAAGACAAACTTGGAACTATATGGTAGAACTGGATGCAATAGAGGAGAAAAGACTTACTCTTCAACCAACTGAAAATACTCAACAGATATGTAGAAAGGGAAGAATCACAGTTTATTTTGACGCAGCCTTCGACCGACTATCGTCCAGATCGACTACGGGTTTGCTCGTACGGAACGAGGAGGGGGAGATCCTCGCATCGAAGGCAGTCATGCACTCCGAGATAGCAACTCCGTTCACGGCAAAAGCATATGTAGGATCACAGGCAATAAAATTAGGGATTTCTATGGGATTAAACAAAATAGAAGTAGTGGGAGACTCGAAAACTATCATTAAGAAATGTCAAAACAGTGATACAGACAAATCAGTCATCGGAGCAATTATCAGAGACATACAAAGCAAAAAAGACAGATTCTAGGTGATCGACTTTCATTTTATCCCTAAGGCAGAGAATGTCTACTCTCATGTTATAGCAAAGGAGGCCCTTAAGAGAAGAGAAAGCTTTTACCTGATGGGAGGAATCCCAGATTCGGTTCGCCAAGCAGTGGAGAGTTTTTGGCCAAAGGCTCCAAATTGAGTGAAAGAAGAAATGAAAAGTTGTGAAGTGAAAAGTAACAGATGAGAAGTTAATGCATTTTTTGAAAACCTGTTATAATTAATGGCTGGAACGGTTGATTTGAAAAGATGACAGCTATTAGTTTCTAGCTGTTTGATTTGACTGGGACAGGATAAGTCTTAGTTCCTAGTTTAGTCTAGTTAAATTCAAACGAGTTGGGCTAGTTATACTAGTTCTCTCTTTAGGCCCGATTCTAAATAAACCTTTACTTCTGTTTTCTGATTTCCTTTATTTCTATTTTTATGGTTTTTAGCCCAAACTCTGCTTTCATGTATTTTAGTCATATAAATAAATCCAGTCAGATCTTTTATTCAAAAAATAATAATTTAGGTACTAAAATGAGACAAAAAAATTTAAAATACTAAAATAAAAAAAAAATCACAATTCAAGGACCAGAATGTGATATAAACCTTTTTAAAACCCTATGATATTACTTTTAAAAAAATTTAAATTACAACTTCATTTTACATAACCATGAAAAATTTAAGAATATTAATTCTGCTAAATAGTAAATGATAATTTTTAAAAGATAAATTTAATTTAGTTTTATTTTTTTTAATACTACATGGGTTAAATTAATTAATTAAAGTATAAAGAGAGTAATTTAATCAGATGGAACTCTTCACCTATGTTTTGTGGTCTTCTTACATGAAAGGATTGCAATACATCAAAAAGTGATGATGACCCCCTCCCCTCCCCCCCTCCCCCCCTTTTATTGGTATTTCTATTTTGTGGTTAGAAATAATTTGTATTTTAATCGCAAAAAGAGTTTGGAAAATAAGTGGGAACCATTATCCGTTCGTTTGTGGAGCCTCCCACTCTTATATATAATTTCAGAAAGGTATTTTAGTAATTTTATAGGTTAAATTTTGGCATTAATTCCATCATTTTTTAAAGTTAAATATTTAATTAATGCAATAATATATGGGGTAATTTATATTAATAGTCACTTAATTATAATTCTTTTTGTCAATAAACTACGAAAAGTTATAAAATGATCATTTAAATATTCAATTTTATCTTTTTTTTGTCACTAGCGGGCTATCGTAAAATTACCCAAAAATCTACGATAGTTGGGTGACCAAAAAAGATAAATTTGAATAGTTAAGTGATCATTTCATAACATTTCATAGTTAAGTGACCAAAAAATAAAAATATTAATAATATGGTGATTATTTTGTAACTTTTCATATTTGTATAACAAAAAAAAACTATAATTGAGTAACTATTATTGTAGTTTACCTTAATATATATTAAAAAAATTGGAAGAATAATTAATGTTAAATATACTTAAAATTATTAATTGGAACAAAATTTTCATAAAATGAGAAATAAAGAAAACATATACTTACTACTAATATATAGGAGCGAGTAAAAGTTGGAGTACTTACGATCCCTTTGGATGAACAGTGAAATTAGATACTGCAATAGTGACATTGGATACCATCAGGGTGAAGCTAGAAAATTATTGGGAGGGTCAGATTTTAGTTATTTATTTGTGTAAGAGCTAAAGTATAATTTAACTATTTTAATTATTTATATCTTTGATATTTTTTAAAAGCCCGATGCCCAAAATTGAACCTTTCCATTTTAGAGGGGCAAGTCTTTTGCCTGGCATCATTTTTGGATATAATAGCAGTGAAATTAAAATCAATGTTGAAATGTGTTTAAATGTAAACACAATGATGACAGAATGGTGTAAGTAAAGAATGACCATTAAATTCATCGTATTAAATTATTTATATATGAAAATTTTTAATTATTGTTACTAATAAAATTAATAAAAATAGAAATAAAATAAATCTATGTAAAATGATAATTTTATTACTAAAATGATAATAATATATCATAATATTTTTATTATTGATGTTTTATTTAATGATTATTTACATAATCTAAGAGTCAGTTAATAATATTTATAATGTAAAAATTTAATAATGCTATTTTATAAGTTCATATAAATATTTTAGTTAAATAAATAATTGTTTTATAATTATTTAAAATTATTCATTTAAATGAAATAGGTAATGATTAGAACTCCATGGGCTGGGTGGCTTACCCGGCCAAGCCCAACTTAGTTTGGGTCGACTTGGACAAGCTAATTTTTAAATATTTTATTTAATTTTAATTTTAAAAATATATGAATATTAATATGAATAGTAATATAAGTTTTTTTGTGCGGATGGTATGGTGACATATCAGGGTTTGAAAATTTTTTAATGAAAAAGCCATAAAAATATATAAAGATTATTAAAAGGATATTTTAGAAAACAAAATGAGGACGTTAATGTCAAAAAGGAAATCTCAGGGATCACTCAAGCTTTTACTTCTAACCAAATTTTAGGACATCAGTTGCCTAAACTCACTACAATGGTGTTATCCAAATTCCATATACCACAGATAAACTCAACTAATTTTGGTATTCTTAATTCAGTTGATTGGTTTTAATATATATATTTTATTTATTTTAAATATATTTATATTATTATAAACTAAGAGAATTATAGAATGAATATCATAAAAGAATAAAAGAAAATTGAAAAAATATTCAACTTTCACTTGAGATACAGAAAGTTCATATTTGTCCTCTATTTATAAGGTCTCAATTACCGTAAATTAAAAAAAAAAAAGAGAATTACGACACCTTATAAATTCTTTAGAGGTTACAAGAGTTATAAGAGTTACAAGAGAATGGTTTTTGGGGTTTTGGGAGTCATATGGACATCCATTTATCAACGGATTTACAACATTCCCCCTTGGATGTCCTTTAATGAAAACATGTTTCGTTAAAACGTTATAAGAAAAAATCCCGTGGAATAAAAACTTAATGAAGAAAAATGAGTATACAACCTTCTATTACAAGTTGTCTCATTAAAAATATTTATTAGGAAAACTCAATGGGACAAAACCTTAATTAAAGAAAAAGAGTACAACATGTTTTAGACTCTTTGTAGCCTCCCTAACCCGGCCTAGATGTTAGACCCAAATTTGGAAGGTTACATTAGCCACCAAAGCGGCCTAGTGAGTTGTCAGAGTTTTGAAAAACATTCATTTTTAAGATATTTAATTTATCTTAGAAGAAAAACTTAGTTAATTATTGATTTATTTATTACTCAAATTTTTAATTATACTTTAGCAGAGGAAAAGTGATGTATGCTTATGATTTTAATAAAAATTGGGGTTCGTGTATACTATTTAGTAATCATAATTAGATATCCTAAAATTAAATCAAATGTCATGCAAGCTATAAATAAAAACAACCATCCTAATGCCTATTGCCACGATTTGAAATAAAATAATACAATCTCTGAATGATAAAATATCAAATAATAAGTAAAAATATTATAGTAAATAAGCTGAGCCCAAACCCTCCGAATGTCGCGCCCGCATCCTAATCTGGTGGGTTATCTGTAATGATGAAAATATAAGGGGGAGTGAGTTATGATGCTTAGTGTGAGTTCAATCATAAGAAAATCAGTAGAAACAGTCAGTAGGAGATATTAAATAATATCGCATAAAGTAATCACAATCAAACAACAGTTTAGAGTATTTGTTTTTCAATTTAACCATCGTTAAAATCATAAAACTCACAATAGAAATTTCAGAATTTTGATTCCTCAACCATATATATATATATATATATATATATATATATGTATAAGTCATCTTAGAATTTCCAATTTTGTATGCATATGTTTTCATAGATGTCATACAGTTTCAATTTTAATAGAAAATATCCTACCCCACCGCTACACACCACAATGGGAGTTTCCCCAAACTCCAGCCTCCAACACACCGGGTTGTGTCTTAGCCACTACTGGTTCACATATAAACTGTCAATGGTTGTGGACACACAACAAAAATCCCCACAGATAGAATTTGCTTCTAGCTATGGGTACATAACAAATGTCTCGCATATGAAATCTGCCTATGACTGTGATTTACACAGTAAATAATCTACAAATAGAATCTGCCTCTAGCTGTGGATACACAACAAGTACTCATATATGGAATCTGCCTTTAGCTGTGAATACACAACAAATATTTCTGCAGATAAACTATCAAACTTCCTCCGTTCACATCGTCTCACCCCATGCAATGCAACATGGCATATTTAATACAGATCATTATGGTAGCAATTAATATGCTTATAACATAGCAATTTAGAATCAATGGTCATCTCTTTCATGAGTTCTATTTAACAACAACATAAGGCATGTTATACGATCAATAAAAAAAGCAGATAAATAAACATATGTATTTTTTCACTATTTATGAAAATATATAAATATTATAATAATTCAGTCAATCAGATTATGGGTTCCAATTATCAGGGACTTAATTGAATAAAATAATTTATTAAAATAGTTTGGAAACCATTCAAGGACTAAACTAAACAAATCATAAAATTTTACGGTAAAACTGTAAAATATGATAAACAGGGGACACATGACTGTGTGACTGGAACCGTGTGGAGGGGTTACACGACTGTGTGGCTAGGCCATGTGACAGACTATGGTTGTGTGGAAAATGTAAAATTAAGCTTCAAGGGAGACATAGCCATGTGGTAGGCTGTGTGGAGGGGTCTTGGCCTTGTGGTTCAAGAACTAGCCTAAGGTTTCAAGGGAGGCATGGACGTGTGGTCTACACATGTGGCCCACATGCCAGTATGGCCCTACCTTAATCACAATTTTGCCCCGATTCACTTGTAAAAGAACACACATGTCTTTAGAATCTCGACCGGCGTTCCTTGCGTTCAAGTTTAGTCCGGGGTATCTAAATCAGGTCCTTCAAATGATATTTACGCAATAATTAATAATGGACTTCATGATTTTATCAAGATTAATGGAAGATTCGATAAAAATCGAGAAAGATTGTTTTATCGTTTGTAAGATTATTAGTAGGCAAAAATTTTGTAGAATTTCAAAATCAAGTATTGATATTGAAGCTTACAATTACCGATTCTTGGTTAGGATTAAGAACGTTTCTAATGGCGATTATAAAACCGGTTGAAAAATGACTTAAATCAAGAATAGATTTTGCTTTGGAAAGAAATAATAGTTTTAGCGATGAAAAGAAAACAATTTGCAAAGAAAAATACGAAGAAGAAAGGGGAGAAGAAATAGGGGAAATAAGGCTAAAATTCAGTTTAATTTGGAAAAAAAACTATAGTTCAATTTCAATTAGGACAAAATTTCCAACTAATAGCACAAAATTCTTCCAATATATCGACCTCATAGTTCCTTAATAAATAAATGAAACGGCTCAGATAAGAACCTAATGTAATATTCCATAGCTTCCACCATAAACACCAAACAACAACAGCCTTAACACATCTTAAAAGAGCATGCGTCTTATTTCTGAACAAGATTGCAGGCCAAGCTACATTGAGCCCCCTGATCCAAGAGCCAAGTATTAGTTGGCATGTTTTGGGGCAAGGAGGATGATACTCAGGTTGTTTGGGAGTAGGTGAGAACTTTAAGGGATGATTTCAGGATCCATAATTTATCGCATGCCTCGTTGAACCCTAGGTCCTATAGGTAGACCAAGCCTCCAAATAAGGCCATTAAGATTAATGTCGATGCAGCGGTTTTTTACTCAGTTGTAGGCATTGGGATTATTGCGAGGTATCATGATGGTTTTGTGTTAGGGGTTCGTGCAATCTTTTTGGACCATAAGATGGATATTGAATGGGCTAAGGCGGAAGCCTTTAAGGGAAGGTATTATGTGGGCTTGAAACAACAACGTTATAAGGGCTGTGTTCGAGACCGATTGTGCGAGTTTAGTTAATTAGTTTAAGTATTGATGGGAGGACATTTCAATATTTGATTTTCGATTGAAGGAAATCTTTGGATTGTTGGAGTCTTTCATCGATGTTAAGATTGAATGGGTCGCTCGTTCAAGTAATAGAGTAGCTGATAGCCTTTGTAAACTTGCTATTAACAAACGATGTACCTTTCCTTTTAACATGGAGTATCTGAGCGATATCCATGGGCTTATACTTGTTGATGCTTGTTAATTGGAGATAGCGGCCTTTGGGTCTATTTTTTATAATAATAATAATAATAATAAAGTATTAGTCGGTAAAAATTACCGCAACCCCCTCCAAATAAACTCCTCCACTTTGGGAGGAATAGAAAGCCTCCACACTGACTTCCAATTCACCTCTATCAAACAATCTTGACTATTCAGATATAAATTACATGCAACGTGGTAACCTGACTTTACTGTATGCCCTCCCTTCCTATCAAAGTTCGAAATTAGCTTATCTCTAACCCCCATAAATAGGAACAGGGATTGAAGCTATAGCTTTTACCTCATGCACATAGAACAAATCAAAAAGCTTCTGCATATCCCACCCCTCGCCATTTGGAAGCATTAGATCCTTAACTTTAAGTCCCTCCTCTACTCTAGCGCCCCACCTCTCCAGCCGGTATTTGTAGTCCCTCGGCAACCACAGATTAGACCAAACCAGAATATTATCACCTGTCCCTACTCTCCACCTAACCCCCGCTTCAAGAACTTGTCTCGCTTTAAAGATACCTCTCCAAATAAAGCTCGGGTTAGACCCCAATCGAGTCGATAAAAAATCCACATTCGGAAAGTATCGAGCCTTGAAAATGCTATAAAACGAAGTATCCGTAGCGAACAACAAGCGCCAACCTTGCTTAGAGAGAAGCGCAAGATTAAAACAATGTAGGTGACGAAAACCCATGCCTCCTTCCGCATTTTTTCCACACATTCGATCCCAGCTAAGCCAATGGATTCCCTTCCGTTGTTGTACCCCACCAAAACAAATTCAACATTCTTTGCAACTCCTTACAAAGAGATGTTGGTAGCATGAAAACACTCATGCAGTATGAAGGGATAGCTTGGGGCACCTATCTTCAAATTAGTGGAAAAAAGTGTAGTAGTAGTCACTTATTTTATTGTAGAAAAAAAAAGAAGAAGATGTATAGAATAAGTTGGCATTGAATGTTTTGTTTGAATATTCCATGTGTTAGCTTAATATTAAGACAAATTTCAGGCAACCATGTTATCCACATAAGCCAACGCTCCTATTTTGCTTCAAAACCCTGCTATAGTATTTACTAATTTCTTATCTCGTATATATTAAATTTATTTTAATTTATTTTTAAAAAAAATTGTTGATTTTCACGAATGATATAAAAAAAAACATAGCTTGACTACAGTATACAATATTGTATATTATTTAACTCATCAATTAATTGGATTAATGAAATCTTCTTGATAAATCTGTATAATATTTTTGTTCATAATTTTAAGCTTTTTTACAATTTTTTAATTAATTTTAAGTTGCTCATTGTGCAATGTATTGTACCTGTTAACCTCACACTATAGTTAAATGATCACTCTCTCATCGAATTCATTCTTTAAATTTTTAGTGAATGTTTCCCTTCCATTATCTTAATGTAAAAAATAGAGGATAAATTACGTTAAAACAAATTGTGCAAAATAGAGTATTAGGGATTAAGAACGCAAATAAGTAAAAAGTGTATTGAGGAGTTATTAATTTAGAATTTGTAATTAATATAATAATACATCATTTTTATTTATTGTACAAAAATAATATTTAAAACTTAATTATAAAAGTGAGATTCACTTTAAATAAAACTAAAATGGAAATATTTTGAAATTCAAAGAACTATTTTAGAACTCAATGTTTCCATATATGCTTCCATTACATTAGATTTATATGTATCGAATAATTTAGTAATCTTTATAAAGGTTAAAATATATCATAAGTTTATGTACTTGTTACAAATTTAGAACTTAGTCCTTGTAATTTTATTTTTAAGAATTTAGTCTCTCTACTTTTCAGATTTTAAAATACAAGTCTAACTGCTAACACTGCTAAAATTATTTTATTAAATTCGAATTCATTAAAATGTCAATTTTTTACTAATTAAAATGTTTAAAAATTATTAAAAATCACGCTTGGAATGAATCTAGATAACTATTTGTCTAGACAGCTGCTAGTCCAAGTTCATTCCAGGCATGGTTTTTTAATAATTTTTAAATAAAATTTTTTATTTTAAAAATAAATTTGATATTTCTTATAATTTTTTTTATAATTATTAATAAGTTTTAAATAATTTTGTACCAAAAATGCTTTTTTATAATATTTTAGTAATCATTTAAAAAATCACATCTAGGATGAACTTGAACAAATTATTGTCCAAGTTCAAATGAATCTTGACACCAATTTATCTAGGTTCATCCTAAATGTGCTTTTTTTTTTAAAAAAAAAATTAGGATTTTTTTTATTTTTTAAAAAATATTTGTTGATGTGGCAAAACATAATGTACACGTTGTTGCCACGTGTCGTTGTCCGAGTGAAACTTAATGACCAAACTTGGTCAACATCAAAAGTGGGATTTGATTGATTAATTTTTTATCCTTTAAGTGTTCAATTGGATGCTAAATTTTGTTGAGGGCTTGATTGATTTTTTGATTTTTCACTGAGGGTTTTTTTACTAATAAGCCTTATAATTATAATACGTTAAATACTTATATTGGTTTTTAAGTGTTTAATTGAATTAGTGTCACGAGTTGATTGAATACCTATTTAATTATAAAATTATTAAAATATTCTCTTGTACATAAATCAAATTATATTTTTATGACGGTGTTTTGATTATTTTATATAAATTGAACGTATGATAAGTATGAATTGATTTTTAAGTGAAAATTTAACAAAAATATTTTTATAGAATATTTTTCATTGTATATTATTGTAGGCCTGTAATGTATAGAAGATGGAAATTTGGTTGGTTTGGGTGTGAACTTGCTTCCAGAGAGTCATATATTATTAGAACGAATTCCAAGGACATATATATAATTTTGTAGTTATTGAACGTGGAAGTTAAGAAATTTAAGACATGAGAAGACTTGTTTTTTAAGAAATTTAAAATTCAATTTATTTTTAATTTAGTACTAAAAAATTTAAAAGAATTGATGACACAGAAAAAAAAAAAGAATGAACATAGTACAAGATAAACATAATGACTTATTTAGTCCTTTAATTTTACAAAAAAAAAATATTATTTTAGATGTTCATTTAATTTTTCATCATTTTTAGTCATCCATACATGTGAATTGCCACATAAACATCCCTCACGTCAACAATTAATGAATTTTTAAAAAATTTTAAATTAAAAAAATTATTAAAATTATTTAAAAAGTATAAAATAATATTTTTAAAATTTTAAAATTAATTACTAATGTGGTGGCATACACGTAGACTGCCACATGAATGTCACATATGCAAAGTTAGAAGACATTAAATTTTCCATCCATTTAGGGTGATATTACACACAATGTAAGTTTACGAACCAAAAAAGATGAAAAATTAAATAGATAGTTAAAATGATTTTTGTAAAATTGGAAAGCTAAATAAGTTCTTATACCTTAAATATATTATATAAGATATATACTAGTTTTTGTGTTATTAGACATTAATATAATAAATTAATTTAATAATTTACATACAAATATTGATATAAAAAGTTTATAAGTTTTTAATGTTAAATTAAAAATATAATTATATAAAAATAATGAAATAAAATATAATTCAAATGTAAATGTAGTAATATTAAAAACAAATAAAATACTAATAGAAAATAAAAATCTAATAATTCTATATCTTAATTTTTATATTTAGAATATTTTTCTAAAGTCATTGTTATCAAATCATAATATACATATTTAATAATTTCTTATAAAAATATAATTAAAATAATTATCATTAATTACATCAATATTAAATTTAAATTTAATGTCAAATATAAATAAACATAATAAAAATTTAAAGCGAAAATAAACATGTTATCATTCTCTATTTTAATTTTTAAAATAAATATATTTTTCAATTATGTATTATAAATATCATGATTCTTGATAAATTCAGTAGTTGAATTGTTAAAACATTAATAGTATAAAAAGTTACGAAATGGTGTAAAACTTTACGACTAATATTTTAACAATCCAATCGTCATATTTCATACTCCATTCATATAGATCATGAAAGTTAAATTTTAAAATTTCTAACTATTTATTTTATATAAAAAAAATTCAACCGTTAAAGGTATATTAATTTAGACAATATTTTAGATCAATATGATAGAGATATCATATTGATTTAAAAATTTACTACAAGTACAAATATCTTGATAAATTTAATGGTTGAATTGTTAAATTATTAATCATATAAAAAATAAACCCCTCCCTTTATATAAATATATATATTATTTAGCTAATAAGTTATTTAAAATTTGAAAATTGTAATTACAAAATTTACAATTACCCTTATCAACCATTTTTATTTTTATATTTTAAATCATTTATTATTTTAGCCATAATAGTCTTCACTTGTAGTACAAATTATGTAGTGCTATTTTTATCTTTGTGTTATTAGTTGATTATAAAGTGTTATTATTTATATGTTAAAAATAAATTATTACTAAACATATTAATAAAAAAAAAATTAATCTAAAGCATGCTAGTTAATGATTTAACCTACTAAATGGTGCATTAAAAAGCTTTAAAGTATAATTTTACTTAGATATTATAAAATAATTTATCGTACATAATCAATAATAATGTAGTCTTATGCTATATCGACAATTCTATTAAAAGAAGATACATGCATGCAATTGTACGTGGTGGAGGGATGGATTTGACAAGCCTCTAACCATGAATATTTCATTCTATTCGCATAAAATTCATTTCTACTCTTAGATGCCATCTCCAACCATCAGTATTAATTTCATTCAATCCCCATCTAATTTCTTATCATGGCATCACAATCAACAATTAATTACACTCATACTGTCGATGGAAATTAGATCAATTATTAAAACAATATCTTCTAGTGTTATAGTGATTTTCCCATATGAAAAATTGTGTCTGTTTGTTTGGAAGGAAAATATTTTCCGGAAAAGATTTTCAGGTTTTTTCATTGTTTGTTTGGTTGAAAATATTTTCTCAAAGGAAAATCAATTACAAAACACGGGAAAAAGAACCCCTTAATTTTGCAAAATGTCTTACCGTTTCTAATTCGGTAAGACATTTTCAGGAAAATTAGAAGAACACCGATTTTCTTCTGTTTCAGTTCCCCCATTAAAAATGACCATTTCTTCTCTTCTCTTCTATTCCCCTTTCTTTCTTTCTTTTTTATCTGTAGCGGATATTGTGTTTGATTACAGGCAAAAGGCGACGAGGTCCTTTGAGTATCTACAAGGGGATTATTACATCGCTCCCGTATTCTTGGTAAAATTTCCAGGCTAACAGTTTCCTTTTGCATTTCTTTTGGAAAAGTTGAGTTAAAGGTGGCTTTTTATGATTCAGGCTGATGATAGGTTTGAACTAGAATGTGATTAGCTTTTCAGGGTCTTGTTTATCTTTATCAAATATTCACCTCTGTTGTGATTAGCATATAATAATAAAATAATAATTTTCAGTTCAACTTTACTATCTTGTTTGAACTTAGATTTTCATTGTCTAGTTCTTAATTTTGCTTTAAATTCAGTTGCAGTTAACATATATACACTATCTTTTTTCTGCTGTTATCTATAGAGACAGCAAGTTGTTATTGTATTTCCTTTCTTCTTCTTATGTGTTTATTATTTGTCAGAAGCTAACATTGCATTATGTTTGCTTTTCTCATTGTCAGGATAAAGTTGGTAAGTTTTACGGAACTGCACAAAGATGAGAAGATTGCTATGAATGATACAGGAAAAGTGGGAAATCTGGCAGAAATTAGTGACTGAAGCATTCCTTCAATTTCTTTTTTTGGAATATCCATGGAGTTTAAGATTATTTTGCTTCTATTATATGCTTTAATAATGAGGAGAAATCCGATATATTACTGTCGATACTATTATCCATCACCCTTTACCATTCCACGATATTATCATCTCTGATGTATGATCTTCCACTCGCCAAACTTCTCTGATTTTCCAACTTGATGCTGAGCCTGTCATATAGTTATTATTTGCCTTCTTGAAATAATCTTATCATTTTGGAACTTATGAAATAATCCTATCATTTGTCTTCTTGAATGATGACTTGTTTTTTTTTCTTGTTTTACTTGCTGCAGCATGCCACATCGTGAAGAACTACCTTACTCATCTTCTCAACGTGAAAATTCCTTTGATTCTAGGTATATATTTGAAATAGTCAAGTGAATTTTTCTTTTCTACTTTGGTTGGGAAGGGATGATGGGATGTTTAAAAGCTTAGACATACTTGTTTTTTACTTTTGTGGGTAGGATTGGTTCATATATTGGAGTATTAAGTATAAATTCCATACTTCTCATTGTTATATTTGTCCTTAACGGTTTGGGTCTTAGGATTGCTCACAACAATCTTGAATCCTTGATGATGGTTTCAACAGCTATGCTGGAAACAACATTTCACTGCATTAAATATCTTATGGACTGCAGATCCTTTTTCTGGCATTTCTCGCAAAACCAATGTAGTATATAGCTTGAATTTTCAATTATTTTATTTCTGAAACCTTGGATTTTGACTTGAAGGTGTCTGGGGAGGAAAAGGTCAAGGAAAAACATTCCAAACTGAACTCATTTTTCAGGCTATGGGGATTGAACCTGTAATTATGTCTACCGGGGAACTAGAATCTGATAGGGCTGGTAAGATTGGTTTAAACCATTTTTCCTTCCTTACCATTTGTCCGCAAGAATATAAGGAGATTCGATCCATTCAGTTATTATTACCTTTTTATGTGAAAAGACATGATGTATTCAAATTGTTGTTCCCTTGACAGGAGAACCAGGAAAATTGATACGCGAACGCTATAGAACAGCTTCCCAAGTGGTCCAGAACCAAGTTAGAAGCTTTACCACCCTCATTTTTCGTATATGTATGTTTAGGTTTATGAAGTTTAATAATGTTCTTTAATACCAATGGTAAAATCTGCATGTCATACTAGCCTTTGCATAGGGATATACTGATATTCAATGTGCCAAAGAACGAATTATTCCTCCTCCTCCAACATCTATTTCAAGTATATTGCGGTCCTCTTACAATGATAAGATGAAATATTCAACCATGATAACGGTGTAGAAGAGTAGAAGAGAGTTGAGAAAAATTCGAGTACAAGAAGAGATAGAGAGAGAGCATTTTTGCCACTTTGACTCAAAGCCTTCGCAAATGCTTGAACTCCTCAAAATCCTGTGAATAATCTACCAAATAAGATGAAAATGATCAGTTGAAACGTTGAATTCTATTTCCGCCTAGAGGAGAGCTAGACAAAATAAATGCCCTAATGTTCCAAAATAGCATGAGCACATTCAACTATCTATACGACCTTTCGATCAAGAAAGCGGTGAAGCTTTGTCGTCAGAGTTTCTATTTCCATCTCCGATTTTAAGTTCATCAGTGCCTGACAGAGATTGGAATGGAAAGGCTAAAGTCGTTCCCTTGCCTTTGAAAGTCAGAACTATGACAAACATATTAGCATGAAAATAAAACAATTATGACCATAATAATATCCGGAGCTTTCAGTATAAATATTTACAGATACTCAGTATGCTGATGTATGTTCCACATCATTGTTAATGACTTTCTGCAATTGTTCTTAATTCCATGTTTGTTTGAATTTTCTGAACTAATGCAGGGCAAGATAAGTTGTCTGATGATCAATGACATTGATGCTGGTCTTGGTAGATTTGGTGAGCTTCTGTTTTACTGGAATAGAAAACCTTGAACTGTACCAATCATGCTTTAAGTTTCATAAATTTCCTCTTGTTTAATAAGTTTCAAAAAGTTACTTATGTACTGATTCGTTATCTTGAACTTTATATATTTTTCACATCTTATCTAGGTAATACTCAAATGACGGTCAACAATCAGATTGTTGTTGGTACCTTAATGAATTTGTCAGATAATCCAACCAGAGTTAGCATCGGACAAGATTGGCGAGAATCAGATATAACAAATAGAGTCCCTATCATTGTAACGGGGAATGATTTTTCAACCATTTATGCTCCCTTGATCCGTGATGGAAGGATGGAAAAGTTCTACTGGTACATGATACTAAAGCTCCACTCTTCTTTACTTCCCTTGTGGTGCTTTGTAATTGATACAATACAATCAAATGGTGATACAATACAATCAAGCTATTCCATTATTATCTAACACATCATTTGTGATACAGGCAGCCTACTAAGGAAGATATTGTAAACATTGTTCACAGAATGTATGAGAAAGATGGCATATCTAAGGACGAGGTCGTAAGTATTGTGGAAACGTTTCCCAAAGCCGTACTGGTTATCATAACATGTACAAGGAATACCATGACACTACTCTAAACGGAGCTGTTGAACAGAAGTACACTGAGATCGCTTCTCGCCACAGAGTCCGATTCCCATGTATCTAGATTATCAATACTGCAAATATTCCAGCCAAGCTATGCAAGAGAGATAGCACCAAGCAGCTCCACAACTCCAAAATCAAGTTCCCATTGGTGTTCAATAAGGTAAGGCCACCTACCAGGAAGCTGAAGACCACTTACAAGGCATCAAAGCCTAACTTGTTTAAGTTCTCTCATTGCAATGAAAAGAGAGTTAATGTGGTTTATAGTTCTAAAATTTTTGGTAGTGAACATCTGTCAGTTTGTTGATTGGATACTATTTTTCATTTGAGAAGCCTAGGCCACATCTGACTAGTTGAAGTTGAATTTTCTTTAATTTACTATCATATTTTGTTTACTTCGATGAGCTGGTTTGCAATGTTTGAACTTTATTGTCCAGGGTTTTTGTTTCTCAAAGGCAACTAGGACGTTTTAGTAAAAGAAATTGTTGGCTTTATTTCACAAGTTTTCTAATAAATTTGATGGTGTATCATTTTTTGGGACTTGAATTTGGTAACTGATACTACATTGGAGCTTGAATTTATTATTGATCCACTAAGTTAGGCAATTGTTCTTACATTCGGGTTTGAACTAAGCTTGAATTTTTGTTTTGTCCAAGTTAAATCCCGAAACATGGCAATGGTTCTTATATAATAGTTTAAAATTTTTTTGTTTAACTTTTTTAAAATAATATAAGAACTTGGCAACTTGTACATGTTTGATATTAAATATAAATTTATTAATATATATAATAAACTCAATTAAACAATGAAAAAATAATAAATTTTTAAATACATATTTTTTTAATTTAAAACAGTTTTTTCGAAAATTATTTTCAGGAAATCTGCCAAACAACAGAAAATATTTTACACAGATTTATCCAAACACCAGAAAAGTAAATCATTTCCAGAAAAGTAAATCATTTTCTAGAAATCATTTTCCAGAAAATATTTTACTAGCAAACAAACGGAGCCTATATGAATTTATGGTCTCAATCTTTCTAACAATGCGAAAAGTAACTCTAATATCTTAATAAACTTTATCATTGTAGATGCTAAATATAAACCAATACTATTTAAGCAGTTTATGATTTATTCAAAATATCATAAAAAATAATATTTTAATTTCGCTAAATTGAAAAAAATGCAAAAAAATATATAATAAAAAATGAATTGGAAAATTTATCATATTACCAACATAGTTTGCTGCACATTCTTTCTAAACACCTTAATGCTTGAATTTTCCTCCGAAAAAATAAGTTATTAATAACAAAGGTTTTTTTGAGAGTTTGAAAGGAAGAGAAATGAGTGGGATATTCATAGGAGAGAGAGAAATTTCCATGACTGTCGTTTTTTTTTTGGGTAAATTACACCAACAGTCACCAAACTTTGGGGTAAATGACAAAACAGTCACCTAGGTTTCATTTCAGTCACTTAACTTTTAAAAAGTAACAAAACGGTCCTTTTTGCCGTTTTCCGTCACAGACATCACAGTAAAATGACGTGGCAAGTGACGGAGTCCTTGCTGTCAACCTTAAGTCTAGCTAGCCGGTTACTAACACTTTAATAATAGTATCAGCACCATTTTAGGGTTTGAAAAAAAAGAAAAAGAAGAAGAAGAAGAGAAGCAGGAAGAGAAAAAGAAGAAGGGGAAGAGGAAAAATGGATATGCCTGAAGTGATTCCGGTGTGTTATTGTGGAAACCCAGCCAAATTAAGCATGTCTTGGTCCAATGACAACCCAGGTAGGAGGTTTTTTGGGTGTAACAAATTTGGCAGTAGATTTTTCAGCTGGTTTGATCCACCATTGATGCCCCGTTCAAGAATGGTGTTGTTGGGTCTTCTGAAAAAACTGAGGACATTGGAGGATGCAAGGAAGAGAGAGAGAAGAACCTGGTTTTTGGTGCTTGTAATTGTTACTGTTTTGCTGTTTTCAAAACTTTAAAAATCATTTTATGTTAATTGAAAACCAGCTTATGTTTTGTAATTTTGTTGCTGGTAAATTGTTGCTTGTGTTGGTATAGATGGCTGCTGTTATACATGGCTAACCATCTCATGTTGTTTACAAACATTTGAATGAAATGGAAAATTTTTGTTGATTATAAATTGTGTTGGAATATTTTTGTTGCTTAACATGTGTTAAAAATGGTTGCTGGTATACATAGCTAACCAACTCATGTTGTTGTTTACAAATTGCTTAACACTTGGTATACATGGCTGCTGGTTAGAAAAGATAACAATTGATATACAAATTACTTAACAGTTGGTATACATGGCTGCTAGTTAGAAAAGATAACAGTTGGTATACAAATTGCTTAACAGTTGGATAACAAATAGCATGATAAATTGTTCATATATTAAGGCCAATATGTCAAACTGTTTACAAAAGGAATGAGGGGCAAAATATTGCCAAATTTTCCTACAATTCATTACAATTGAACAGATGTGAATTGTAGGGAAATTTACAAAAAAAATTCAGTGACTATGCCTAAGTTTATCAACAGTAGCAATCATAGGCAAATTTCCCAAAAAATTATCTGCCTAAGTTAATAATCAGTAGCAGGCAAATTTACACAATTTTAAAATGTTAACAAAATGCAGTCTGTTCACATCATCATCAATGGTCTGTCATGGATAATTCTTGAGTAGAAGGCATCCATCTAACAGTGGTTGTGGTTGATTTTCTCTTTAATGGGAACTTTTGTCTTGGGGCAGCTTCTTGATGAGTTGGGGCAGTATGTAACTAAGTTGGGGCATCTTGTTGAGTTGGGGTACCTTCTTGCTGACTTGGGGTAGCCTGTTGCTGGGTTCGGACACCAACTTGATGTCTTTTAACCTACAAGAATAAAAGAAATGTGAAAAAAAAACAAATTCAGAAATAGAAGTATACTATAAGTTAAGGCAAATTACTTACTGGAATGTTTTGGCCAACTTCCCCTTTGCAACTCCTCTTATTGTGGCCTATTATTTTTGCATTTACTGCACCTCATCTCCACCCCTCCCTTGCTCAACCTTTCTGTTGTTTGTGGTTTATCAGGTTTTTTTCTTCTCACTTTAGTAGGTTTGCCAGGTGGCCTTCTTAGTGGAGGAGGTAGTATTGGTAACATGTTTGACAAAGAGGCCCATTGTTTAGGACCCCTTACTGGACTTACAAAGTTGGAGTAAATTTGAATCTGGGTTTGCTTGGTGTGGCAGGTTTGCACATAGGTCTCTGGGAACTCATTTTTTACATGAATGACAGCTAATGCATGCATGCAAGGGATGCCAGTGAGATCCCAATTCCTACAGGAGCAGGAATTCTGAACTAAGTCCACCACATGCTGGCCGCTTGGACCACATTCAACTTGATACTTGTCCCCACCAGCATGTGATGGAACACACCTAAAAAACAGTGAGCATGCTTGGTTAAAACATACAATGACACACACCCCCCTAAAAATGCAATCACTACATGCATATTATAAAAAAAACTCATTACATGCATATTAAAAAATATGCAACACACCAACAATTATTGCATGCATATTAAAAAATAGTCAATAGCTTTCCAACAATCATTGCAAGATATTAAAAAATAGTCAACAACTTTCCAATAATCATTGCATACATATTAAAAAAAGTCAATAGCTTTCCAACAATCACTGCATGTGATCAGCAACATTAAGTCAGAATATAGGCATTAGAAAGAATCTTTACCTTAATGAATCTTTTATATTTACATCCATCTTTTTCTTATTTTTGGACATAAAGTTCCTTTCCATTTGTCAGCTTCTTCTTTCTTCTTGACAATAAGTAACATAATCTTGGTCCTTACTGTTTCCATCATGGTCAGAATAGGTTTACCTCTTGCTTTCAGTATCATCTGTCCATAAACCATATAAATGATTAGTGAATTGCTAATGATCAGTAAGAAACATAAAACATAGGGATTTACCTTGTTAAATGATTCAGATAGATTATTCACCAACATGTCAGAATGGCTCTTAATTGAGAAGTGAGACCTTGACCAGTGAGTAGGGTTTTTCTTCTTCAACCAGTCATAAGCATGGTGATTGGTTTTTCTCAGTTCATCTATGGCATCATCGAACTCTCTTGTAGTACTTGCTCTAGCAGCTTTCCAAAGCAAATCTTTCAACTCCTTTGTTCGAAAACCAGCATTTTTGAAATTAGAATGTAGGTGTCTAACACAGTGTCTTGTTTCTGCATTAGGAAACAACAGACATATTGCTTCCAAAAGTCCCTGCAATTAAGAAAAAAATAATTTAATTCTTTGACAAACCTTAAATAGAAACAACATAAATATATATATATATATATAAATAGAGTTTTACCTTTTGTTTGTCAGACATGAAAGATATGTGGTACGAGCTCACAATTTCCAAGTCCATTGCAAGCAACTCCAAGAACCAAAGCCATGATGCTTGGTTTTCACTTTCAACAGCAGCATATGCAAGTGGATAGATGACATTATTTGCATCTATCCCAACAGCTGCAAGCAAGTGGCCACCATAGTAACCCTTTAAGAAACATCCATCTAAACCTACTATTCTCCTACAACCATCCTTATAGCTATCTTTGCATGCACATAAAACAGACATACATCCTTTGAAACAATCATTATCCAAATAATGATTGTTGTTGTTCCCCTCATTTTGGGTCCTAACCTCCAATAAGTACTCATAAATCTTCTCATATTGAGCCTTATGAGCTCCTTCAATTAATTCCAATGCCCTAAGTTTAGCCCTCCTACATTTGGTTAATGAGACCAAGCAACAAAAATCTCTTTTGACATCTTGCTGTAATGATTTCAAAGAATAATCAGAATCGACAATGAATTTTTCTTTATACTGTTCACCTATCCAAGCTGAGGTTACATTCCTATTTTTATAGACTTTAGAACAAGTATGGTTAGGGTTTGAACTCCTAATTTGCCAAGTCTGGTCAGTAGGGTCATTAGGGTTTAACCTAGAAGCCCTTATGAACCAAGAACATTTTTCATTGCAGACTGCCTTTAACTTTCTTAAATCATTTTTAAGAAACTTAATAAAATAACTATTCAGCCTACCATACTGCTTGGCAGCTTCTTTTAGACTGTGTTTAGACTTAAATAACATTCCAACCTTAAGTATAGAATTACTCATGTCATTCTCTATGTTGAACTCAGGCCAATTTTGGCCATCTATGTCAGATTCATGTGCACTATCTAACCTCCCAGAATCATCACTATCACACAGTTCATCTACTTCTATACCATCCATGTTTAAACCATCTAAAGTAACTCTTTCATATGCATCACTATCACTACCAGACACTTCACTACCAGGCACATCACTACCAGACACGTTTTCTTCATTCTCATTAAAATTGTCATTAATTAAACCTGCCAAACAAAGTACTCATCAATAAAGGCAGACAACATAGGCAAACACTTTATCCATTTTTTTTAGACAATAACCAATACAAAATACCCAATAATTTAATACAAACACTTCTGTTATGCACATGGCAGACAACAACCAATACAAAAATTAATTTAATCAAACACAACCATTTTTCTCATGCACATGGCAGACAATAAAAGGTAATAACCAGTATAATAAAGAAGGTAAATAACAATAGGAGCTTGGATACAAACAATGACAGATATACACAATAAACATCAGTTTAATAATGTATAATTTAATGGCAGATACAAACAATGGCAGATATACACAATAAACATAAGTTTAATAATGTATAATTTAATGGCAGATACAAACAATGGCAGATATACACAATAAAGATCAACTTGATAATGACATTCATACAATGGCAGATACAAACAATGGCAGATATACACAATAAAGATCAGTTTGATAATGGCATTCATACAATGACAGATACAAACAATGGCAGATATACACAATAAAGATCAATTTGATAATGTCATTCATACAATGGCAGATACAAACAATAAACATCAAAATCAAAATCAAAATAAACCTAAACAATGGCAGACACAATACAGTACACATTATATGTCATAATACAGTACACATTATATGTCATAAACAATGGCAGATATACCCTAATCTGTCATGCACATTGATAACAAATAAAATAAAAAATCGAAATAACTCTAAATTGAAATCTAAATCGAAATTAAAATCAAATTCTAATCCTAAATTGAGATCGAAATCGAAGTTGAAATCTAAATCTAAATCAGAATCAGTGAGTGTTTCAAAATTATAATCAAAATCGAAATAGAAATCGAAATCAAAATCAAAATCGAAATTAAATTTGAAACCGAAATATCCCTAATTAACCCTAAATCAAAATAACAGCATTAAAATCCAAAAAAATTAAAACTAAATGTAAGAACTTACCCGTTAAAGTGGATGTAACAACACTGGTAGCTTCCCTTCTATTGCCCATTGTTAGATCAAAAACTTTTGGTTCGTCTTCTTTTCTCCCTAGACAAAATAAACCACCTTAAACCCTAAAACTTATACCTTGTTAATCGATTATTGAACCGATTTCTAACCCTAAACCCTTCTTAATTGATTCCCAATTCAGTTTAAAGCCTAAAAAACCCCAAATCACGATTGAAATTTCCCAAATCGATTTTCCTTTCCCTCCCCCCCAAATCCCCCTAAAGCTAATATGTTTCTAGCCCTAAAACATTAACCCATTAACCCTTCAATTTTTTTCCCTAAACCCGTCCCAAACCCATCAACCATTGCCAACGTGGCAAGTTAACTTGCCACATCAGTTGTTAACTTGCCACGTCAACAATCCCGTTAATACCCTAACGGTAACTGTTAGTTAGTGACTGTTTTGTCACTTTTTTATAACGTTAGTGACCGTTTTGTTACTTTTTGAAAGTTAAGTGACTGAAATGAAACTTAGGTGACTGTTTTGTCATTTACCCCAAAGTTTGGTGACTGTTGGTGTAATTTACCCTTTTATTATTATTATATTGAGTCAACGAATAAATAAATATTTTAACCAAATTTCATAACCATAAAATAGATATCCATAAGAGTTGAGATTTTGTTAATTTTGTTAATTGTAGTTTGTAGTCCTACCTTCCTAATATACAACACATGTACTCCTATAATAATTTGTCATAACATTGAATTTCACACTTATGAATATTATCCTAAAAAAACGTATTTTAAAAAATAATTTTTACAAATTTTTATTTAAATAAATAATAAATAATTACAACATTTAAGTAAAATATTGTTAATTAGGAGTAAATTTTAGCAATTTTGAAATTTTTCCTAATTAATTCATGATATTAATGAAAATAGAAATTTTATTATTGCTATTCGCATCAAATCATAAAATATGAATATTTATAGATTTTCTTTACTTTCCATGTTATATTTTAAAAGAATTTTTTTATTAAAATAATCTCATTTTTAATGTTAGCATATGTGTTAATGAAATGGTGTTATTAGGGTACACGCTTGAGTCTAAAATTAAAGGTTCGCTGGTTTGTCTTGTTTAGTTCAATTAGTTTGATTCGATTTAGGTCAGACCTGAATAAAAAGATTTTATCAACAAATTAGCTTATTTCGAATATAAATAAAATGATTTTTAAAATTTTTACTTAGAACAAATTATAAAATATTAATATAAAAATATATTTTATTATTTTTAAATAATAATATGAGCTTTTGGATGCGTTGGGCTGTCTCAAGCTTTGAATTTTCTTTTTAAAATCTGACTTCAACTTGATCCACGAACACCTTTAAGGGGGCATTTGGTTGGCCAAATATTATATTATAGCCTATAATATTACATACTGGAATGGGATTACAATGTTTAGATTCTCAATATTCTGGTCATCCTGTAATCTTACATTCTTAATCAGTGTCAAGATGTCATACTATAGGGTGTCAAGTTGCCTAAATTTAAGACAAAATTACTTATTAATACTATTTTGTGATTTATTGCATTGATTGTTGAGGATATGTTATTACTTAAAAAAAAATTTGTTTGTTGAGTGCTATAAGGAAATGAAATTTTTCATAAATTTTGAATTTTGATGTTGAGTTAAACCACAAACTTGAATTTATTTGTTTAACCTTTTCCTTTTAAGAAATTTATTCTCTTGGATATATTATTTTTACCTTATAAATAAAACTTAGAAGTAGTCACTCTTAGTTTTATTTTCTTTATAGCTTTCTAAACTCCTTATTCCTAGTCAAAGTAAGTTTTGAAGTTTGATTTTATAAAGTTTGTGAGATTTAAGTATTCTTAATTTTTCCTTTGTTCTTTAGTATTTGTATGTCTTTTGGTTTAATTACAATTGTTCAAGTTCGTTAAATATGTGACCAATATTTGACAGCTTAGAATAATCACCTTGTCAATTAGAAATTTAATCAATTGACTGATTCTAATATTTGTGACAAATTGTATAATTGTTTGTGCAGTGTTGGCATACGATCTAACTTAAATAAACTCTAATTATGTGTTTGTTAGTTAGAGTTGGGTCTCTTTCGTTCTTAATGATATTTGTCGAAACCATTTTTTTTTAAAACAGGAATCGACTTTGTTTGAAAATGGAAATTAAAACGGGAGTCGCCACCAATCTTTACTAGGTGTGATCGGATCACCTTTGTTTTAATAAAATGTTTTAGTTTACTAAAACGGTGTTTTTGGTCTATGAAACTCGAGAGAACGGGTTCGGGAGTCGGTTACGTGTGAGGAAGGATTAGTACCCTTGTCACGCCCAAAATTGGTACCGAATTGATTAGTTAGTGTCTTAATGTCGAAAGTTAAAAATCGGGAACGAATTTAAGATATGATCCTTTTTTATTAACGTCGATTTTAAAAACGCTTGAATTAGATCAAAACGATTGCTAAAGATTTCCTCGTCTCGAAATATTGGAGTATCACATCCCGTAAGTTAGGACGCGATACCTTGAACTCCCGAGCACAAGTTTATCTTTAATTTTAATTGAAATTTCATGTGTTTTGGAACTTAAAAGGATATTTAGTCATTTAGGTTTAACGAAAAAATCGAAACTCCGTAAATTAGGGCACGATTCCTCGAATTTCCTAAAATGCGAAATATTGCCTTATTTAGAAAATTTTCTTTTTGAAATATAGCGAGTATGATATTTAACAACGTACATTTATTTTGTTTGAAATAAAGTAAAGCGATCTAAGTTAGATAAATATGTTGGGGTTTAATTCACGATGCGATGACACGAAAATAAAAATATAGTAATGAGCGTGGACAATAGTACATGAATTCAATATTACACAAGCGAATGACAATAATATGAACAAGAATAAACAAATTAAAGAACACACAATGACAACAGTCTCACAACATACATCATTTAAATACTAGTATTAATAATTAAAGACAAGTGAATTAAATAATACAACTTAAAAATAAATAGTTGAAAGCAAACTAAAATGAAACAATTGCAAAATAAATTTTAAAATGACAATGAATGAATTTAAAATAAATTATGTGAAAAAAAAAATTAAAATCAACAACTTACAAAATGATTTTTTTTAAAGAAAGAATGATATATATATGAACAACTTTAAAATAGACAATATATATATATATATGTATATACACAAAAGTATGAAATAAATAATGTATAAAAAATTAAAGTAAATAATAATAAAATATTTTAAAATAAATAAATAGAGTTCAAAATAAGGTATATAAAACAATTTTAAAATAAGTAATCAAAACGATTTTAAATAAATAATATATAATAACGTTTTTAAAATAAATATAATAAACGCTAATTTGAACTAAATAGTATAAAACTATTTAAAAAGATTGAGACATATAGTACATTTAAAAAAATAAAATACCATAATATATAAAGTAATTTAAAATAAATAATTTATACACCCTTTAAAATAACATACGAAAGCTTTAAATATATGATATATAAAAAGAATTTTAAAATGAATAATAAAAGGCAAAACAGTTTTAATATAAATAATACATATAGAAAAAAACTTAAATTGGATAAACATAAAATAATTTTAAATAATATATAAGAACAAGTTTAAAGCAAATAATATATAAAATTTAAAATAAAGAGAATAGTTTTAAAAAATAAAGAGAATCAATGAGTCTAAATTTACATGCATAAGGGCTTGATCACAAATGAAGTGAAATTTTAAGGTCCAAATTCGAATAAAATAAGTGCATGTATATAAAAAGGGTTAAATTAAAATTTAAATAAAATTCAAAGGGAAATTCAGGTATAAAATGAAGCTGCGGACCAACTTGAAATAGGGGTGTGCAAAATTCAGGTAAAACCGAAAAAATTCGGTTAACCGACCGAATTCGGTTAATCGGTCAGTTAACCGAATTAATTCGGTCGGGGTCCGTTAATAATTTTTTAAGTTTTCGGTTAACGGTTAATTCGGTTCGAAACCGGTCGGTTAACCAAATTTTTTCGGTTTAACCGAAAAAATTAATAAATAAAATTATAATATAAAAATAGCCCACTATTTACTCAAACCTAATCCAATATAAACCCAAATACTCAATCTAATATATATTAACTCAAGTACCCAACCCAACCCAATTATCCAACCCAATCATAAAAATTACAAATAATTTAATAAATAAAAATAAAAATGAAAAATATATAATTTTATACAAATAATTCGGTTAATTTGGGTAATTCGGGTAATTCAGTTAATTCGGTTAATTTGGTTAATTCAGTTAATTCGGTTGATTTTATACTTATTTTAACTAAAAATAAAAAACATATAATTTTTGGTTAATTCGGTTAACCGACCGAATTAACCGAAAAAATTTCTGTTCGGTTAATTTTTTTGAAAAAATTTCAGTTCGGTTAACGGTTAAAAATTTTGAAGCGTCAGTTAATTCGGTTAATGTTATTTCGAGTCGGTTAACCAACTGAACACCCCTAACTTGAAATGCGCAGAAAAATACGAGAGCTTAACTGGGAAAATATCCCAAACCCCATTTAAGTGCGCCATTTCAACTTGCAAACAGAGGGACTAAATTAAAAAGAGATTAAAATTAGCGGGTCAGATTTAATAAAAATAAATAAAATTGGACCGAATTGAGAACGGATCCAAAAGCGAGGGGACCGAGGGCATAAATAAACCATTCAGCGAAAACGCGCGAACCCTCCAAACAGGATAGCCTGATACGGCGCCGTTTTGGAGCCACTGAAACATGCCCCAAACGACACCATTTGGTGGTCCTTTAAAAGCATTTTTTTACAACACCCATTCTGTCATTTCTTTTTAAAAAAAAAAAGTTAAAAAAAACCTCACATATCCTCTCAACCTTTTTTTGCTCCGGCTGATTGGGGCCACCATCTGACCGCCGCACCGCCACCGTATCCGGTGGCCGGCGATGCCCAAAAATGGGCCTTTTATCCCCATTTCACGGCGTCTTTTGAAAGCCAAGCCTCTCCCCACCAGAAAAGACGAAAAGGGAGGGCTCTTGACCGATTTTGGGTCAGATTGCGACAACGGTAGCGAGCTCTCCGGCGATGCGGTCGCGAGGTGTCTCCGGTGAGCCCCTTTTCCCCTTTTATTATTATTACTTAATATCCATATACAGAAAATAAAGAAAAATAAAATAAAAAGAACAAAACAAGAATCTAAAACGAAAATAAAGATTAAAATCACCTTCTGAAGTTTCGTTTTTGTTTTTTATTTTCTGATGTTTGTCCCCAAAAAAATACAAAGAAGAAGTTTGGGCTTTTATAGCCGATTACAAGGCCGTTTGCTTCCATTTTTTTGTCGTTTTGCTCTTGTTTCTTTTCTTTTGCATGTTGAGTTTGTTTTGCAGGTGTCAGACGCGTGTGGTTGCCGGCGATGGCGTGCGGGTAGTGGTGGCAGAGTGACGTGCGACTCTAGTCAAAGGGGAGGCCTAGGGTGCTAGAGGCGGCAGCGGCATTAGTGAGGGGCTAGGGTTTGTTGGCTGAAATGTTTTAGGATAGTTGGGCTAGGGTTTAGTTTGGGCCTGTAATTGGTTTGGGTTATTATGTAGTGGGTTATTGTTTGATTTGTGAATTGGGCCCTGATATTTGTAAAAATGGACTTTTATTATTTATTTGGTAGGTTTTTATCTTTTGTTTTATTGGTTTGGGCCAAAATTGGCTATTACACTATTAATAGATTAAATCCTAAATGATCATTATAAAATTGTTTGTTAATAAGGGAATTAATTAATGACGATTGTCTTGATTATCGAGAATATAATAAAAGAGATTAAGTTGCTAGGTGATCGTCGATAATTATAAACAGTTTATTAAAAAACATTGAAAATTATCTTTGTATCAATGATTAAACCTATGAATAAAATGGAGATTTTGCTTTTACTAAAGCTTTATCATATTGATTTTTTCTCAACTTTTAATTATCGCTTTTTTTTTACTAAATTTTAAATTTAGTCTTCTTCAAATCTTAATTTTAGTTTTAAGTTTAAAAAAAAAAAACAAAATCCTCTTCTATTTATTTTATTTGTTTTAGTTAAAAAAACACTATTATTACCAACCTATGTAGATTTGGACCTATTTACCATTAATTGCAAATTTTCATTTATTTGAGTAGGTTTTATTTTTATAAGTATAGACATCCTATCAAATTTTGGCGTCACTACTGGGTATCGATGTTGATAATTTTAATTTTCTCTTTTTATTTCTTATTTCTATTTTTAATTATAATTTTTATTTCTTTTTAGCACCCTTAACCTTTGATCATGGTTGCATAATCACAACACTTCGGATTCACACAAGAGTTTCCAAGCAGAGTGAATGAGGTGAATTTGTTCTCTTGAAAGTCATCTCGATAAACTAACTGCAATTGTTCAACATATGGCATTAGGAAATATCCAACATGTTAAGGCGTGGTATGCGCGCTAATTATGGCCACCAAATCAATTCATGCTCTATACTTCTTGAAGATACAAACGAACATGTCACACCCTAAAAATTGAGTTAGAAGGAATTGGGTTAGTGAAACTTAGAGTGGTCACGTTCTGATTTTTTAGTTAAGATTGTGAAATTATATCAAGTGAATTAATTTGGTTTAGAGGTTAAGA
Organism: Gossypium longicalyx; assembly: GCA_025698465.1. Taxonomy (NCBI): domain Eukaryota; kingdom Viridiplantae; phylum Streptophyta; class Magnoliopsida; order Malvales; family Malvaceae; genus Gossypium; species Gossypium longicalyx. The sequence continues at coordinate 65,621,213 of CM047004.1, read as the reverse complement.
GTGTTGCTTGTGTGTGTGAGGTTCTGGGTTTCAATCATTTCCCTTGGATTTTTGTGATTTGTGTTTTAAACTCTATTATTGATCATATGGCATAAATAATATTTTTGCTTAATTATGATAAGAATGAACCTGTTGGTTTAGTAGTAAGGCTTTAGTTTTACCTTTTGGTCTTGTGTTCAAATTTTTTTTTTGTGCAAACAGGAATAATTTTTGCTAATTCTCTTTTATGTCGCCTTTATGTCAGTGTTTGGGTTGTGCTTGAATTCTGAAACTTGATAAGGTGGTTAGTGGGGAGATTTAGTGGGAGTGTGGGTGGTTAATATCTATTTTAAAAAAATGGTTTTCCAAAAAAATTTCCTAAGTTACTCTCCACTTCTGGCGGTTTATCCACATTTCTGTCTGGTAGCTTAATTGCAATTATAGTGGCTCGATCATATATATCTGTTCTGGCAACTTAGCTGCAATACAGTGGTTTGACCCCACATATATTCTGATCCGACAATTTTAACTACAACTTTGGTGGCATTGTCCACAATTATTTGTTTGGGTAGGAAGTTCTCTAAAAAATCTACATTATGTTTTTTGAAAAATTCTGCATCGGTATAAGCATGCATTTTCAGTTTTGTTCAATTGATTGTTATAAAGTTCTCTCTGACACTTTGATCTGCTTATTATGATATTTGTGTTATTTGTTCGAGTTTGGTTATACATTGGGTTTGTTAGCCCACTTTTCTGTAATTGACCATTTTAGGTAATCTGCAAGTTTAGGACTAGATAGCATACAGGAGCTCGGGTTGTTTCTCGGTTAATAAAATCAGATAGTTTACGTTTCTAACTATTTTGGACTGTAGATTTGTTTTTAAACTTTGTTTTTTTTTTTTGGGAGGGGGGTTTGTTCTATTTGTCGATTTTTAGTATAATAATTTAAAATTCGTTTTTCAAAATTAAAACTCTAAAAATTTTCCACTGCAAAATTAAGTAACCTCTTAAGTTTTTTTTTTTGTAAATAAATAAATAATTTTAATGAATGTTTGCCTTAAAGCTGGAGATGATTTATGATTTGTAAAAATTAGTACATTCAAAAACACGATTTTGAATTCAAATTTTGGGTTTGAAATAAGTGATTCCGGACTTAAGTTCTTCTAAGCAATTGTGAAAGTTTTGCCAAATTTTATATTTTCGAAATGCACACTTGGTTTGATTAAGTCAAAAGTTTTTAAATAGATTAATGTAATTCCTCAAAATCCGGTCATAAAGTTTACGCCAGGTTTAGGGTGTTACAGAACATGCCAATATAGTTGGAGGATTTCTCGGTTGGCCACAATGGAGATATAATCCTTATGCCAATATTTACAATCATGAATGGAAGGATTATTCATATTTTGGCTATGAACTGAGGCCACATGCTCTGATGCAACTGTTGTCTTTAAGGCAAGGTAAGTCTCTTGAGGATATAGTCAAATCTCTTGCTAATATTGTTCAACTACTTCAATAGGAAACGAGGACAAGCACTCAAAAACTCACTTAGTTTTAACAAGAAACGGATTTGCGCTTTCAGAATCTGGAAAATCAAATTAGTCAACTAGCGACTTTTAGTAGATTAGAATATAAAGAAAAAGAAGCTAAACAAGAGGTGGTTTCTCTCAAGGAGTCAATTGGTCAGCCTAATAGCGAAGAACCAAAGTCTTTCATGATAAAATTTCCTTCCGCAAAAAGTTTTGCCAAACCCAAAGAGGACAATAAGAGGATTTTCAAAACTTTCGATAAAGTCAAAAAGAAAATAGAAGATGAAGTCACGAAGGAAGAGATTAAGGATGACATAATAGTGCAAGATGATAGCTATTTTGTTGAGGTTGTGCACTATAATTTTATCTTTACTTCAAATAACTTTGAGCCTCACGGAAAATTAAGAGTTCCAGAATTTCTTCAACGAACTTTTAGTTTTAATGCTCAATTTACTTTTAACTAATTTGCATTTTTTGCAAGTTATGTTAAACAACAATCAACCCTTCAACCCCATTATGCACTTTTATTGTATTGGAATTATAATTGAGTGTGAGAATGGTTGGTTAAAGAAAGGAATGGAATCGACACTCCAAAGTTGTCTCGACTTCTAATTTATGCCTAATGTTCGATTTTACAAAGTCAAACATTAATTGAGCCTTTCAATGGTGAAATAACATTTAAGAACGTCTCTAGCCAATGACGTTAAATAAAAGCACTTACGGAGAGGCAACTCTGTGGTTAAATATTATTATTATTCTTTATTTTTAGTTTTATTTCTATTTATTTTATTGTTCGTTTTCATTCCATTTCATGTAGATTGTATCCTTAGGTTTGCTAGGTGATCGTCGTCAATTATAACCAATTTATTAAAAAATAATGAAGATCGTCTTTATATTAATGATCACATCTTTGAACTCAAACAGATATTTTACTTTGACTAGAGTTTCATCATATTAATTTTCTCTAAACTTTTAATTATTGCTTTTTTTTACTAAGTTTTAAATTTATTTTCTTCAAATCTTGATTTTAATTTTAGGTTTTCTTTAAAATAAAAACCCATTTTTATTTATTTATTTGTTTTAGTTAAAGGAATAAAATTATTATTGATCTATGTGGATTTGATCCTACTCACCATTATCTATAAATTTCATTTATTTAAGTAGATTTTATTTTTGTAAGTTCCGACAATCTATCAAAAATTTAGTAAAATTTACTTTTGAGTAATCTTACATTTTATGAACCAATCACAAGAGTTTTATATTCAAACCAAATAAAACCAAACAATAAGTGAATAACACAAGTTCAAATCCCATAACATATTCTACTCAAAAAATCAAATAAGATAATCTTATATTCCACCCGTAATCAACACAATCTAAGATTTGGCGAAGCAAATGTACCCTAAGTCTATCCATGCACAAGTGCTAGGTGAGAGTACTTTCTCCTATTACTTGAGTTTAAGTCTCATTATGTGTGCATTTCAATTTATTTTGATTTAGGTCTAAATATATTTTAATTTTCAATTCATTATGCATTAATTCAAATTTTAGTTTATCAACGGATAATTATTTGTAATTTGTATTGTACTCATGTTAGTCGATATGGTATCGACTGGTACATACCGTTTTGGTCTTAAATCAATACCAAGTAGTCTATGTTTCATTTGGGTAAAAAAATTGGTGCATTTCGACCATTTTCATGTACTCCGACTCGTTTTAGTCAATATCAACTCGTACTAGTGCGTACCAATTGGTGTAAAATTTTGGCATTTTAAACTAATTTTCAATTTTTTATCAACCTTATAAATTATTTTAAAAATTATGTTTAGAGATAAATATATTTATATGGATATAATTTATTTTTATCAAAATAATATAGAATTTATGAAGAAAGTAAAAACTAAACTATAAATATATATAAAAAAATATTTAAATATATATATATAATTGGTCAAAAAGAAGAAGAAGCAAATATTAGATACATAGAAAAATTAATAAAAAATAAATAAATTTGAATCGAAACATGCTGATGGGGTTGGTACGTTAATTTACATATTATGAAATTAAAAAATAAATATCCTAGATTTTGAATAGCCATTTTTTTATTAGAAAGAAGGAAAACAAACAAAAATAAACTTAAAATAAGAAATCAAACCTGAGGAAAGACCCGAAAGGGAAAAAAATGGAAAAGAGAAAACCGAAAATGGAGAAACATCAGAGAAATGAATTAATAAATTAAAAGAAAAAAAAGAAAGAAAAACGAGAACGGTCTTGGTGTTTGTAAAAATGGCGACGGAGGAGAAGCTCCTCCTTCTCTTTCACAAATATCTTTTCTCTTCTTCTCTTGTTTTTTTCACATCTTTATAACGGATTTTAAATGCGTTTTGGAATCGATCAACAATCAAACAAGAGGGATCCAGATCAATCGAACGAAAACGGTTATGAAAGCCCAAAATTTATATATGATTTTTATGTGATATTATATCGTCATTGCTTGGAAGTTACTATAAAGAAAGAGGGAGGTTGAACGGTGGTTTAGAAAGAGGAAAGGAAGCGGAGGTGGTAGGTGTTTTTCTAAGTTTAATGTCTTGTAGGGATAAGGAAAATCAATGGAGTTCTGGAAAAGCTGCCGCCGCCGCTGCCGGAGCCGTCAATATTCAAAAAGTTGGTTCTGTTGTTCGCGACATTGGAGATCCTTGCCTTTCCCACTCTTCCAACAAGGTTGTTTTTAGCTGTAAGATTATTCCTTTAACATTCTTTGTATACATATCTATATTCTATGAGTTATATAACAATCAATCGGTTTTGTCTCATAGAATCGAAATTTAATTCCTATATATTGTTTGTTTCTCATTGAATTATAACTTTTAAAAAAAAAAAAAACTTTATTAGGTCTTAGATGCAAACGTTTGGTCAAATGAGATCCTTGGTCAGGAGCTAGGGTTTTCTTTTGTTTATTGTTTTTCCTTTTTTTTTTTTTTTTTTGAAATGAGAAAGGATGTTATTACAATAGTGAAGTATTAAGTGGTTAAATGTTTAGCTTCAATAGTTCAAGGCATTGAGCAAGCGCGAAATAAATAATTAGTGATTGGACCCTTTGTTTAATGGTTAAACCTTTCATAGTTGAATTGTATGTTTATTAAGGGCAAAAGTTTGAATTGCAAGGGAAGGGCAGATGCCGGTCAAATGCAACTAAGCATAGATTATAAAGGAGATTAGCAACTTGGCGTGTCCAAACATTGAATTTTGTGCTCTCAATGACATAGCTATATATTTAGAATTTATGGTCTCTGAAAATATGAGTTGAGACCACAAAATGTGATTCCAAAGGCATTGCAGTGTTAGGGTCTTAGCAGTGGAAGACCATGAATAATGATTGTTGTCCATGTATTGAAATGTTTCTTTACTGGCTCTCCGCCTTTTCTATTTTAATAATTTCAATAATTAAAGAAGAGAGTGGCTTCATTGGTTATTCAAAATTTGGTTTCCACAAAAATGTACCTTCGTTGGTTTCCCTTTTCTGATTATGGTGCGGCTATGGTAATTTCCCCCCTTTTTCCTTGTTGATAAACTAGCTGCTTATGATTTAGGTAGGCAAGATGCTTAAGCCGGAGAAGTGGCAGGCAACTTTTGATAATGAAGGGAAGGTTTCTGGTTTTCAGAAAGTACTCAAGTTGATTATTTTGGGGGTATGTCTTAGTTTCTCTTCTCCTTTGCTTTTTCCAACATTGTTTTCAACTAGATTGTATATATTTTTTGTGCTTTCTTATTGCATTTTTTCTGGAATCTGTTGGTATTGCTATTGTACCTGCAGACATGGAATTTCGATTGTGTCCATGGTGAGATCTGATCTGCTCAAGGATTTTCTTTCTTGTCTCTGAAATAAATAATACCAACGTTAAGAGTCTGTCAATCATTATTCTTCATTTCCTGCCAAATTGTTTTTTTTTTTAAATCTTGTCATGTTCAACTTGGCATGCTTATATGCAAATTCTTTTTACTTATTCCCCCAACCTATGAAAATACCTATACTTAATGCCTTTCTGAACTATATGGCATTGTAATTTTATCAGGGCTTTACCATATGGGATGGTTTTAGAGGGGGTATTAACCTGTCCCAACTCTAATAGGATGTGTCAGTTAGTACCTTGTATGATATGGTAATTATATGCATATGTATTTTTATGTTACTAGTTTCTTGAAGTTTTCCAAGTTTTTGAGTTCTAAAATGTGAAGAGACTAATATGTCTCAAATTAATTTTTGGCTTGGTCAGATGCTTTCTTTAACCTGCTCCATTTCAAATTCTTGTGTGCTTAAATTGTAAACACATTTGGGTTTGGATTCGAGACATTGCATGGTTTACAACCTGCAGAGACCTCTAGGCTTGATGACATTTCTCCCTTGTTTTGTTTACATCCATGATGCTTGCTGTACATATTTCTATCTTTTCGTCCACTGGGTATATTTCTGAACCTTAATGGTTCTTAGGTAGTCTGATATATTCTCCAGTGCTTCTTTAATTAGCAATATTTCTTATATGACATTAATAGGTGGGAGGTGAAATGTGGCTTTCCACATATCTCCTTTCCCCTTCAAATTTGTATGCATATGCCCGCATTTTTTGCAGTTGGTGCAAAACTTTAACTGCAATTTATCTCGTTGATGTTAGGGGGTTGATCCATCTATAAGACCAGAAGTTTGGGAATTTCTTCTTGGTTGCTATGCATTGGGGAGCACTGCAGATCACCGAAGGCAATTAAGGATAGCCCGGAGGTCTAGTCCTGTTCTTTTCCACTTTATATTCTAATAGTCTTTTCCTTGTAATTGCCTATCTTAGGCTGTTCTGCTTGCATGTCAAAGTAACTGAATATCTTTTTCAGTTAAATATTCTTATGTAATCATACTTCATTTTCAACCATGTTAGCTTTTGATCATCATTATTTTTAATGATTATCTGTACTGTCCATTATTTCTCCTTTTTCTTTTGTTAGCTGATAGACAAATATGCTCAGTCATATGTAGGAAATAGCTATCCAAGCAAATTGAAAGGTGTGATTTGTTAGAGAAGTGTTATTTTTTATGCTATGATTTATTCCATTTAGATAAAATTTTACAGGCTCTTTTCAGAAAGGATTGCAATTTTACCCATATTGGCCTTTATTATTTAAGGATAATGAAGTTTGTATTCTTATCCAATTCATCGGCTATTGCAAGCTACAAATTCCTTCAAATGCCAATAACTGTACACACAGAAACTACTTTGGTTTTAAGTGCAGAGAAAAGTGCTCAAATAGCAATGCATTGAGAATACAACAAGAAAGCAGAAAATTAAAGGACAGTGACCAAATTAGGTCCCCTTTTCCTGGATAAAATTACATTAAGGCCATCTATAATTCACTTCAAATTTCTTTACAATCTAAATAAGTTTAGGACCTATCTACAGGTTTGATTAGAACTTTTAGTTCTATGCTTTTGTTAGAAAAATAATATATGTTAGTCTATTTAAGAAATATATCCATAATACGTATTCATTTGGAAAAGTTGATTAAGAATTTTTAGAGATGCGTGCTGTCTATGCACCCAGAGTTCATGACTTGTTTATTTTAATAGTTGAAATTTTCTTTTCAGAAAATTTCTCAATGGTGCTGGGAATTTTGTGTATACAACTATCCTTTGTTCAGCTCAAGGCTCTGTTTTGCTTAATTCTGAATATTTAATAGCTTTATGAAAATTATGCAGGGAACGTTACAAGGACCTTATAAAGCAATGCCAGACAATGCATTCAAGCATAGGAACTGGTTCACTTGCCTATCCTGTAGGTTCAAAAGTTATGGATATGAGGACACCCTCCAAAGAAGCAAAAGTAGAGTGTAGAGAAGCTTCCACTGATGATACTGATAAAAGAGAGAAATATTCTGATCTCGGCAATAACTGTTCTGATAGCTCGTATATTGACCAAATAGTGAATGTTAGTAATTCTGGTGACCTTACAAGTGTCAGGAGAAATGCTGACAGTGCTGCATACGATTCTTGTTCTTCATCGACCTCTGTTCCATGTGGTCCTTGTTCCTCAAAAAGAGGGGGAAACTGTAATGGGTCAGATTTCATAACTGAATGTGATTTTGATTTCCCGCCCTTACCAGTAACAGATTTGTTTGAGAAGAGTGAAGATGAGAAAGAATTTGATGCAAATGAGGAAGTGTATTCTGCTCAATATAAATTGATGTTTGAGGATGATAATATGCATAGTTTTCAAATCAATAACAATGCTGATTTAATTATGGAATCAAATGTTTCATCCTCACTATCTAAAAATGTCTCATGTCGATATAACTCTGAAATTGAGTTGGTGACCTATTCTGATGACTATGAGCCAGTCCTCAGACCCAACAGTGTAAGTTATAAAACGGAAACAGTGAACAGATTAAGCATATCAAGTGTTCCAGAAACACCATTTGTAAATGCAACCAGATCACAAGAAGGGGCTGCCCAAGAAGAAAGAGTAAGTGAATGGCTTTGGACTCTGCACCGAATAGGTAACTTACATTATTTACGGTTCAAAACATTTTCCCCTTTCCGTATTCCATTGAATGGATTTTGTTTATTTGTTTTCTTCTTAGCTGACAGGATTCTTATTTTGTCAGTTGTTGATGTGGTGAGAACAGATAGTCATCTCGATTTCTACAAGGATACAAGAAACTTAGCTAGAATGTCTGATATTCTCGCTGTTTATGCATGGGTTGATCCTACAACTGGTTATTGTCAAGGTTTTTGTCTTCTGCTCATAACATGTTTTGCCAGACCTTTCTCTTATTGAATTGCTATTTATCTGGTCCAAAGGTGTGAAGATGCAACTTTAGGTTTTGAGTTTTAAAAATCTAATGCTAACTTTTTTACTTGAATTTTGATCATAGGTATGAGTGACTTGCTGTCTCCTTTTGTTGTGCTCTTTGAGGATAATGCAGATGCATTTTGGTGCTTTGAGATGCTCATTAGGAGAATGGTAATTTAAACTTGGTGAATATGTTTCTCTTGATCATTTAGGTTTTTAATACTTGCACCTCTTTTCCATATGCCTCCAGCGTGAAAATTTTAAGATTGATGGACCAACTGGAGTGATGAAGCAGCTGCAAGCACTGTGGCATATTTTGGAGTTTACAGACAGGGAAATTTTCGCACATCTCTCAAATATAGGTGCTGAAAGCCTTCATTTTGCATTTCCAATGCTGCTTGTTCTATTTCGGCGAGAGTTATCATTCAATGAGTCTCTTCGTATGTGGGAGGTCCGTGCACTTGTTCTCATTTAATGCTATCATGATGTTGCAATCTATGGTACTACTATGCTATAATATATCTAGGAAAAAAATAAGCATTGTGTTAAAATTTGAAGTGGCATGACTGTCGCCTGATTGAGCACAAAGCTAACAACAGTGAGGTTGAAAGCTTCTAGCACTGATTTTGTTGCCTATTTAGAGCATCGCTGCTACTATTTATCTTTATTTCACTCTTGATTGGGTCCCATATTTCTGGAAATTTTTTACCCCCTTCTTCTTTTGCACCTCTGCATTTTTCATGAGCCTGCCTATTGTGATATGTCATGGTTGTCTTACCTAGACAACCCCTGTGGACTGATGGTATTTTTAGATGCAGGTCCTGAGTTCAACTTTTGGGGTTTGACTTTTGAGTACTGCATCTATTAGGGTGCTTTTACATTATAAAGTTAAAAGAATAGGGCAACAGGAAATTACTTAAAATTTCCAACAGATTTCCCTTAGCCCTGTAAAATGAGAGATCACTGTGAAGCTGTTTGTATAGCATGTAAGACGTGTTATTGGTTTGCATTTTAATTGAATCTCAAAATCTTGAATAACTCCATCTTATTTTATTGTGAAGTTCAAATTCAATGTCTGAGGTGCAGTTAATGAGCATGGTTTCTTTTAAATGGAGCATTAGCCTATTAGAAGTTAAGAAAATAAATTGAATATCTCAAGAGCTTCTAATGATAAGCATGAATTATATTTAGCTTTTCATATTCTTCCCCCCCCCCCCCCCTTTTATTTTTTGAGATTTATACTGAGAATATCAACCTCAATATAGATGATGTGGGCAGCTGATTTTGACGAATCTGCCTCCTGCGATTTAGAGGACATTTGTCTAGAAGCATTGGTTGTACAACTTCCTAGGGATTTGGGGGAAGAAACTAGAGAAGAAAACCCAGAAAGTGGAGATGATGGCGTAAAGGGCAGCCTACAATCAAAGCATTCTTTGTCTGAGAATGCTGGATTTAAATCAGCAGCAGCTCATCGTTTTTGTGGTTTGACAAGGAATTTTTTGTCTAAAAATAATCTCCTCCAAATTTGTGGTCTTGTCTCATCAACTAGGAAAGGAGATGACAATTTGCCTGTATTTTGTGTAGCTGCTATTCTTATCATGAACCGTCAAAAAATTATCAAGGAAACCCATTCAATAGATGACATGATAAAGGTAAGTCCCTTAAAATTATTAAGTTATACTATCATCCTGTCTGTCTTTCCACTTACATCACATGATCAGCGTTGAGTATCCATTCTATTCACAACCCCTCTCAAGTTGGATTTATTAAATTTACCTAAAGTTGAAAACGTTCTTGTTATGATGCATTGTTTTCATTTTACCATCTGTAAAAAAAAAGTAGAAGAGTTTTGTTCCCTTCTACAAGTTGGAAAGAAATTTGAAAACATGCCTGATGGATTTGGTGTTGATCAAAGTGATACCTCAGCTTTGACATGATGGTTTAACTTTCACTATGTTGCAGCCATAAAATTTGGTGGGTTCACTCATATTACTTGATTGATTTCCAAGTTGGTTCCATACTGAATTTTTTTAGAAACTACTTTTTGTGCATAAGTGAAATTTAACCTACCACAGAACTCAGGTTTTTAGTGTAGTGACTGCATACATTTCCATGTTTATGGCCCTTTTATTTCCTGTATAACCTGTTATTTTTCAAGGCTTTCTCTCTGTTATGCATAGGCCATTAAATTCCAGATGTGTGACGATTTTTTATGGAAGGGTTAATTTCTATGTACAACTTCTCTAAAGTGGAAATGACTGCTATCAATCCTTTTTTTTTTGTATTGTTCTGTTGTAGAAAGTACTTAAAAATGAAAAAGGGGAAAATTTCCCTTTCTTTATTTCAATGGCTGGGATGCTTGTTTTAATTTCAATTATTTTTCTTTTTCTTATCTATTGCAGATTTTCAATGATAAGCTTCTGAAAATCCATGTGAAAAGATGTGTAGGTTCTGCAATCAAACTCAGAAAGAAATATTTATACAAGGTTAGTAATTTACGGAATTATGAGTAGAGGCTATGTATGAATTCAACTCACTACTTTCCAATGAATCCTCAAAACTTTTTTTCTTTCTTTGGTCTCTTTTTCTAATGACAAAATGAAGGTGTTCTATATTGGAAAGTCTAATACTGTTATCATGCTTGGACATGTGAAAATGAGTACCCAATTGCCAATGTGACAAGATGCGAGTTAATGCATGATACTTATAACCCATGTCAAGAGAGGGAACAGAAGACTATAAGGAAGAGGATTGATAGACCTTGCCTTTTACTTGGTTGCCGAGATATAGTCTTTAATGGAGCACAGTGGTTTAATATGACCCATATAGCAAATGCCATATGGGGAAATGTGTAGTGTGTTTTTGGCAATGATTTTTCTTGACTATCACATTGCCTGCATTAGATGGTTTTCTGACAGGATTAATTCTCTTGTTTTAAATCGATTTCTCCTTTTGAATGGATTGGATGAGAATATTAACATGTTGAACAAACATAATGAATTATCTCCATTGCTAAGTTACATTAACCAGGTGGCATATAAAATGTACAAAACTGTAGTAGGCCAAAGGACATGCATGGAATCTATTGTTTTGTTGCTCCATTAACTGTTTCACCTTCACAGTAACCTTTAGTAAATCTAATGTTTTGTTTTAATCAGCTAATCAAGAGCAAAGGTCACGCAGATCGGAAGATTGAGTAAGTCTGCAACATTTCTTACTGACTTTCATGGGGGGAAAAGGCGACAGCCCTTTGAGCTGGTATTTTCTATCCGGGTTTCTTAGTTTGGACATGGCATGGAAGTTTATGGTGGGTTTTCTATGTTGGCATATAAAGCAAAGTGCTTTTGCTATCCAAAGACTCGTCCAATTTTTTCACCGCCATCATCGTCATGTCCATTCCAAGGTAACTACTGTCCAGTTTCCATTTTACAGCAGTAGTGTATTTGATGCAAAAAGAACCTATAATATTCTTGTAGAAATTGAGTCTAGCGGACTCAGTATTACATGCTGGAACAACTTTTTCCCCTATCCTTCAGGTGACAGTTATTTAAGTCATATATAGTATTTTGGTTTTGTAAATTAATATATATATAGTAAATTTATGTATTACTAGGTGAAATCTGGACCTAGTTTTAATTTTATCAGACTTGAACTGTTGGTTATCATTGATAGTTTCAGGGAACATCATCCTGTATCTGAGGCATATTGGGAGATGGGTGTAAAATATCACCCTCCAAAAACCATCTAAATACATAAAAAGGAAAATAAACTTCTTAAAAAATTGAATATACCCATATCTGATTTCACACTCGTTTGAGTAATTTAGGTGTCTGCTAACAGTGCAATGCACATATGACATACTATTGATTCTCTTTTTGAACTATCAGTGGAATCAATTTATTTTGCTTCATTTTTTGACACCTTGTTTGTGGTGTAACTTGCACAGTTTTCCTCCTTTTTGGTCCCTCGTGTTGAAGGCACCTAAAAAGAAAAAAAAGAAAGATTGAAAGTGGCTAAGAAGTCCCCATTTTATCGAAGTTCATACAGATATAGCAATTACAGGGGAATCTCTCCCAGGTTTGGCCAGCATGATCTGTTGGCTTCTCTTTACCATTATAGAGTTTAAATACTTTTTTTGTAAATTTAAATGTTAAGTTGTGCCTCAAAAGTATTTTATTTTCATTTTTATTTTTACACAGAAGGAAAAATATATGCTGTGTAGTTAGATAGTGGTTGAACTTTTAGTTTTTCTATAGGATAATTTAGGGTAGGATTCAAGTTATACAATTTATTTGTGGAAAGAAGAGATTTCTCCATTATGATGTTATTGTTTTTAATATTTATAGTTATACCGGAACAAGCTGACAAGTGAGGGTAACACAATAGAGTTTAAAGAAGTATTATATGGAAGCTATTTTTGCCAATTCCATTTGCTTCTATGGGGCTTGTTTCTCCTTTCTCAAAACATTTATTGTTCCTATTGATCCAAATACTCCATTATTTCATTATTTTTAAGTTACTTTATGGTTTAGGGTGTGGAGTAGGTTGCAACCAATGTATTCGGTATCTGAGACACTAAATCCCATTTCCGACCCCAACGATACCGCTTTAGCAAATGAGCATTAAAGAAAGGGATGATCCAGAGAATTACACATAGGGCAAGATTTATCCAAGTTTGGGTCTCTTTTATCAATAAATGGTTGGTTGGAAGAAATGGAAGTGTTTTGAGTATTTGAATAAAGTTTGAATTTATTGGGGGAGGGTTTTACTTGATTGAATTTGGAACTCTTTTCCTATCTTGGCAGCCCATTATTAGTAAACCTATCTAAAAGTTGGGCCTTGGACAAGATATTTCCATATTAGGGTTCTGCAAGTTGATACCTCAAGTGTATCATTTATTTATATTTAGTTATAAATATTAGCATAGTTTTTTGATATTTTAACTTTCTGTTATAGTAAATTAGGATGTTGGGTTGGTTCAGCTTGGCCCGATTTGGCATTGGGGTAAATTTTTGAAAATTTTCTTACCAGATATCATTTAGAATGTATGTTTTATGCTTCATAAAAATTAATGTTTTTCAAGACTACTTATTAGATGAATAAATTTTACTTTATTCAATTTATGGTATCAGTTCCTATAATTTTAGTAAATTTACTCCTTATAGTTCCTATAATTTAAGAAAATTTTAATTTGGTATTTTTTTATACAATGTTTACTTTAAACATGCTTGAATTAACATCCTCCTAACAGTTGCAGTGATAGCAACATCAATTGATATAAGGCTCAATAGACAATAAGTTCAGTACTTGAATTTTCATTTCATCATACACGAGTTGTTTGTCCAATTGATGTCACAATAAACAATCAATATTTCATGAACATCTCTAGCTCTATTAATTAATCGATTAAATTTCATAATACATTCACCATAACAACATTTATAAATTAATTAATTTTTATATTTTGGACTGATATCTGATATATTTGACCTATCTATATTAGGTGATTTAGGTCTATAATCTATTATTACTAATTTCAATTAATAGGTTAATTACCCAGTTTTAATCGAAGTAATTGATAATCAAAATTTGTAAAAACTTTTAACGAATCCTCTTTGATCAATTAATTTGAATAGAACCAAAGAAAGCACACCCCTAGCTATGACCATCAAACGACTTCAACCACCGAAAACAATAGATCGGGTGTGAAGGGTCCAAAACCCAATGTGATTCAACTAGGCGGCAACAACATTTTCTCCGCACACAAAAGGCTAATGATGGAGGAAGTGGTTCCTTTCCCCCTGAATACAATGATTGGAAGCCAAAGAAAAGGAAAAGGGTCGAAAATTGAAATTATTGTGCCAAGGGAGGAGAAGTAGAGAAGTCGGATCATGACAGTTAACACAAAGGCCGAATCACATTGTTGATGGTGAATAAAGGGGACTTTTCTTTTAAACTAAGAGAAAATGCCCTAGACAGATATGACAGAATAGTTTACTTTTAACCATTTTGATCGGTGGGAAAATCAAATGTATATTTTGATTAGAGGTGACAATCAGTCGGGTTTGGGTGAATTATTTTGGGTTTGAGTTTTTTTGAGTTCTGATTTTTTTAGGTTTGGGTTTTTTTAAGTTCATATCTTTTTGCATTTAGGTTTAATTTTAGTTTGTTTTACAGCTGCTAATACCCCGTAGGCTGAGGAGCAAAAGGAGGAATTAGCTCAAGGAGGGGCTCAAGTCTAATTAGCTAGTTGGTGAGGCAATAGCTTACCAAGGCGATGATTAGTAGCTGGTCCGAGAGGATGATCAGCCACACTGGGATTGAGACATGACCCAGACTCCTACGGGAGGCAGTAGTGGGGAACTTTTCGCAATGGGCGAAAGCCTGACGGAGCAATGCCGTGTGGAGGTAGAAGGCCCATGTGTTGTGAACTACTTTTCCTGGAGAAGAAACAATGACGGTATCTGGGGAATAAGTATCGGCTAACTCTTTGCCAATAGCCACGATAATACAGAGGATGCAAGTGTTATCCAAAATGATTGGGCGTAAAGCATCTGTAGGTGGCTTCAATGTAACATAATTTAAATGTTTACGTCTCAATATAGGTTATTACTTTGTTATATTATAAGTAAACTTTTATTGTAATATAATTTTTTAATTAAAATTAAAATTTGTTATTGTTACTTTTTACATAAAAATTGTGTAAAATTATTTATTATATAAAATCAATTATGTCGAATAATTTCATTATAAAAATATGACATAGTAGGAGTTAATTATATTGTAAAATATTTGATTAGGTGAACTTGATTATTAAATAATACATTATAATTTATATTATTATTCACTATGAAATAAGAAACTTTTAACAAATGAAATGAGTTTATTTGCATAATGGAAAGATTTTATGTTTTAAAAAAAAAATATAACTTGATATTCTGTTTTTATTATTAAAGGCATTATAATTTTAGTTCATATAAAATCTTGAAGAGATATAATACTAAATAATAAAATATAATAATTATGTAAAAAAAAAATATTACTTAAAATTATAAAATACATTATACTCTCATGTATTAATATTTAATGACATAAATTATGTTTTTTAATATAAAAACTTAAAATTAAACTTTTCTTGAGTTTAAAAATTATTTGCCCCAACTCATAAAAGTTTAAACCTTACTTTTATTATTATTATTATTATAACTTTTGGTTTTTATAATTTCTCTACTTATTTTAAAATAAATAATGAATTAAATTATCTAATATGAATTTATTCCAAAAATTAAAAGGTAAATTCAATGAAAAATAATTAAAGAAAAAAACTTGAAAATTAGGTACTAATACCATAGAGTATATGGTATTTGTATAATAGTAATTGTTAGGATAATTCTCATCACCGGCCTAAAGCTCGAATGAATTTGGGATGGATTACAATAAGCTTGCAGGACATGCTTGTTTTTCCGCGGAGTTATACGTACAACTTAAGTTCACATAAGACCCTATGAATATGTGTTTAGTTTAGAGAAGAACACGTATCTATATACATAATACCTATTTATTTAGTAAGTCATGTCAATGAACAATATTTATTTCATATGAATATACGTATATTACTATGTGAAGAATATAAAGAAAAAGACTTAATAGTAGTAATATTATTTTCTGAAAAATTAATTAAGAAAAAGATTTTGAGTAAAAGTAATAATTAAAGGTTGTATAAAAATATTTAATGTTGAATAGTAAAAGGGGTTGGGTTATTAAGTAGAGCAGCTCCAAGGATAAGGAAAATAATGAAACAGAAAGTCCAATAATTGGGAATCTGACAACTACGGTATGGGGAGACCCATCACTTAAATCAAGACATTTTTGGAACCTCATTTTCTATGTCATTTCCCAATCCTTTTTTTTTTTTTTTGGCACCCTGCTTTGTGGAGACTCGAAAGTGCTCTTTCCTAATTTATGATCATAATTATAATAATCATATTTATATTTGTGTTAGGCAAGAGATTTTGGTGAAACAACTTTGAGATTATGTTTGGATTTTTAATTCAAGGGATATTGTTAAATTTTTTTAAAAATATTTTTAATTAGTAATTGTTACCTCAATTTCAACAATCTCAACACTCATAAATATCGAGATTAAAAGTTTTTAAAAATCTAAACTCAACAACATCCGTTAAACCATTCATTTCCCTAATAAACAAAAATTAACCTCGCAACAACTACTACTCTTACAATCAAGATTTACTACACATTTATTATTATTATTATATAAGGGTTTTAGTTTTCATTAACAGTAGTAGTAATGTTATAAAAATATTAGGTGATGTTTTTATCATTAAAAGGTTATTAGTGAATATTTTCAAATAGAAATATTATGTTAAAAATACAGAAGAAACTCACTCACTCACTCACTCCTTCCTTCTTGGAAGCATGAAAAAGGGCAAGATTGTCATTTAATAAAGATAATATATTTCCCCTCAAATTATTTAAAAAAAAAAAAACACAAGTTAATAATGAAAAGAGATGTACTTTTAGAGTTTTTTTTTTTTTTTTGTAACTTCAAATCAACACAGATTCCCATTTCCCAAATTTGATTTTGATTGATTTTTCCACTTCCTTGTACTTTATCCATCCCATCTTCAATTTCCCTTTCTTATACAATTCTAACTAAAACCAGAATTACAGCTCCCTTCACTCTAATCTAATCATACCCCTACTCCTTTCCTCTCAATCTTTGAATTTTTCTCTCTTCCTTTTCGCAATTCCTTACCAATCTGGGTTTTGCTTCTTTTCTGGCGGGAACTCTTCAGCTGGCTGGATGGAACCAACTTTCATTTAAAACATTTCTTTTTCTTTTTAAATAAAAAATTCCTTTTGTGTTTCCATTATATTCTGTAGGAACCAAAGAAAGGTGTGAAAATCGGAAATTTTTTATTTTAAAATTGATGGCGAACCCACCGGGGAACCATCAACAAGAAGCGAATCAAGCGTCATCTTTTAATGGAGTTCACTTGAACAACGGGAATCCTGTACCAGAGACCTCAGGTTCGGGTATGAAGCATAACCCTGGTATTTCCTTGGATTGGGCCTTGGAAGAGCAAGCTATCCTCGACGACGGCTTAAAAAAGTGAGTCTTCTTTGCTCTTTTGGTTGCATGGGATTTTGGGGTTTTGGTGAAATTCTATTTTTATGAAATTTCAATTTATAGTTCTAGAAATGTGAACTTTGTTGTTGTGTCATTCTTGATTGAATTTATCGTTTCTTTGAACTGGTTGGGAGTGTTTAAATTTATAAAATGGAAAGGAATGGAATAGTTCAGCAGCTAATACTCATGGTAACAGCTTCCTTGTCAGAGTTTTGATGGGGATTGAGGTCTTTTGAATGTCGGAAATCTCTGTCGGTTGTTCTGGACAATCCAATTGATTTTTTTCCACATTTTACTGAATGAGCTGGTTATTAGCCTAATTTATTTTTAACTTTCTTCCTTTTGTTGGGATTGGGAGGATTCAAGTTCTAATTCTGATTCTCTTTGTCTGGCATCTCCCTGCAGATATGCGTCAGAGCCAAGCATAATTCGTTATGCAAAAATCGCCCTGCAGTTACAAAATAAGACAGTCCGGGATGTGGCTTTGCGGTGCAGATGGATGACGGTAAGCGTTACTGTTCTCAAAAGTTGATCTAAACTCATCACTTAACTGTTTGCCTGAGTTCTAGAATATATAGACTCATATATGTAGAACATATTTCTCAAGTGGCTTAAAATGCTGCTGCAACGAGGCAGGCTGTAATCATTGGAGTCAATTTATATTTTGCTGGCTTGATTCCATAATTCTACTCTGTGTTTTATATATAGAGTATATGTGTTTGTATGTGCGCCTGCATGCACATGTGTGATAAGAGAACAATCTGATTTATGCTTTATGCAGAAAAAGGAAAATAGCAAGAGAAGGAAGGAAGAACATAATATAGCCAGGAAAAGTAAAGACAAAAAGGTGAGATTTATGGGTTTCTTTCTTCTGTGTGCTAAACTGTAATTATTTCTGTTTTCTTCACTCCTATGAGCATGCTCAGTTGTTTAACTCTTAGAACGCAAGATATTAGATATCCTTTAAAGGTAAAATATTCTCCCTGTGATACTGACTCTCAGAGATCATATCTTTATTTAATTTTCTATTTCCTCTTTCACACGGGCACATCTGGAGAGACGTGAATGACTGCTTCCATTCACAATGGAAACCTCTCTTGTATATGAAAGGTAGTGGAGCTGAGCTCATTGAGCATAGGGAGGTTATTGAGTTGAACATAGTATTTTATATTTTTGTGGTACAGATGTTAGATGGAGAATTTTTTTTTTGATGAATATGTTAGATGGAGATTTAATTGATCTTTAGACTTGTAATATATTAGATTCAAGCAAAATAATTTCTTTCAAAGTTGCCAATTCATGATAATATTTTGTTGACATAATAATAAATAGGGAAATATTTGTAGTTTATGATTTATGACTGTTTTTTGGACCAAAAGATGCTTAGGAATAGCTTTGCTTTGTTTTCAGGAAAGAGTTGCTGATCCCACGGCAAAGCCTACTCAGTTTGCAGCTCGACCTAATCTTTCTCCTTATGCACCCCCAATGATTCCTATGGACTATGATGATGGTATTCCATACAGAGGTGGGTGTTATCTTTGACTATTTTTAAGTTGCTCTTAATAGTTCAAGGTTTAGAGATGTGCTCTATTGGTTTAGATTTGATCTTTGAATCATTTTGATGCTTTCTTGGGTTTTTTTATTTACTTGATCCCTGCTATGCATATTGTTCTGATTTTAGATGTTCATAGCCTGAGCTATCTGTCAATGCTTTTGTAATTTATGTTGACAAAAGATGTTGAAACTTTGAAGGATTTGGAGAGTGGGGGTGAAGCATTATTTCTGCCTTTTTCTTAGCCTGTGGGGCTTTAGTTGGCAGGTCTTATTTGATTCCCGTTTTATGTTCTGTTATGAGCTTTAATAAACTACCAATTTCTAATAAAGACAAGAAAGTGAGAAAAGTGAAGAGGAAAATTTGATGTTCTTCCATAGATACATTTTTTGTCACAGAATGCAAGTAACAGAAGAAAGGGTCCAAGTCATGGCTAAAAATAGTCTATAAGAGAAGTAAGAAGTAGCCTTAATTTTTTATTGTATATATTCTCTTCTTGATCATTGCAACAAATAAAGCTTGAATTTAGATTTATGGTGCTTGATTAAAATATTTTATGATGTTAAAATTGGAAATTTAATGGAAAGCTGCGTTATGTGATTTTACAGCTATTGGTGGGGTGACAGGAGAACTTCTAGAGCAGAATGCTCATGCCTTCAATCAAATATCTGCAAATCTTGCAGCTTTTCAGGTGAACTACCGATGTTATGAGTAGATTGTTTTATGTTATCCTTCTATATTTTTGGTGAAAATGATTGGTATTGAGAGGTCCCTTAACCCTATCTTTGGGACATCTTGATTTCTCACTTCTATGAAGTCTGGTATAAAGTATTTTACTAAAGCACATTAGAAGGAAAAAAAATCATCTCTGTTACATACTCTTCCCTGCATATGAAAGCACTCAGAAAGCAGTGCTGGAAAAAGAACTATTTGGTTGGATTCAACCTGGCTCAGTCTTCTAGCTATGACTTCTCATTGTTGTCCAACTTTCATAAGATTGGACGAAATTGAAAGGAGTGCATGATTTCTATGTGGCTAATACAAGTGTCTTGACTGATTCATTTATTTGTTCAACCAGTTTGTGCTTCTGATGTATTTAAATAAAAGCTTTCGTTATTCTACAGTGAAAGGGTCTGCATCATTATTTTCAAATATTTATGTTATTATTTAAACCCCTGAGTGAATCCGACTCCAATTCAGTTAGAGAAATTATTAAAATGCTATTCTTTAATTAAAATAAATTGCATTATTTGAGGGTATTTTGGTCTTTTTATTTTAAAAAAAATAATAATAAGTTTAAATGTGGTGGGATTTTAATATTATATTTACATTTTAATTGTATTATGCATGCTTTATTGCTTCAATGAATTGTATATCTATACTTAAAATAAACCCTTGACTAGGGAAATATAAAAAAAATTGCATGTGGCAGGATTTAAACTTGTGTTATTTACATTAATAAAATGTTAATTTACCACTAAATCAAAATTTTATTTTAATATATTGTTTATATTTTAATTTTATTATGCATACTTTATTAGCAGCATCAGTTGTATATTTATATTTATATTTATTATTATTTAAGCCTTTGAATGAGTTGGTGTCACGAGCCAATTGGAAACCAGCTCGATTAGAGAAATTATAGAATTGTCTTTTAGTAATTAAAATAAGTTATATTATTTGAGGATATTTTAGTTTTTTTATTTTAAAACTAATAAAGAATTTGCATGTGGTTGGATTTAAACAAATGCTATTTACATCAATAAAGCATTAACTTTACCACTAAACTAAATCTTTAGTTTAATATAATATTTACATTTTAATTTTATTATGTGTACTTCATTATCTCTATTGATTGTATATATTAATAATGTTGTTGATTGAGCTGGTGTCACAAGTCAACTCTATAATAACTCAAGATTAATAACAACATCATGATAAACAATTATAGTGTATTTAATATTCTTAATATGATTTATGTGTTTAAATTTCATTTTACTCCCAATTAAAGTTTTTTTTTCATTTTAATATCTTACATATTTCATGTGTTCTAAGTACGTAGCTTCTTCATATGATAGAATTTAGATATTTGTGTATAGCCCTTATTTAAAAAGAATCTTCATTTAATATCAGCTGTGAGTAGGAGTTCGATGTAAAAGTGAACAGCATTTTGTCTGATTGCTTGCTTCAGCTTTATGGGATTCTTGTTTTTATCTGTTTTCAGATACAGGAAAATATTGGTCTTCTCTGCCAAACTCGTGACAACATTCTCAAAATCATGAACGAGTAAGTTCCAGCTTTCTATAAATGTTACTTGCTTTCTCTTGTCACATGATCTGCAAAATACTCCATTTACTTGATTAAAATATAATCCAGTTGCCTGAATTGTTATTCAGAAACTTCTCTTTGGCAGTTTGCTTGATCATATTCATGCCCCATTTCCCAAATCCGAATAGAATTGTACTTGCTGCTACCCTCTTATTGTTCACTTTCAAACTTTTAATGAAACAAGTAAAGGTGGTTATATGAACCAAGATATTTAAATACATATAAATTATGAATTTTCTAACGAATCTACTCCTGTTAATTATGCTATTGAATTTTTCTCATTGCTTGGTTAGCATTATGGATTCCCAAACTTGGTTATCATATCATACAAGTAATATATATATATATATTGCAGGTTGAATGACATACCAGATATAATGAAGCAGATGCAAGTACTTCCAGTGAAACTGAACGACGAGCTAGCTAACACCATACTTCCCCCATCATCCCATCCCATGCTTTCATGATGATCTGCCTCCTGCTTAGTTTCCGATAAACGAGCAGGGGGTTGTGCTTGAGAAAATAACCGCCGATAAGGTCGACCCTCTTTCCATTAAATTTTAAGAATAAACTGTGTTCCCCTCCCTTTTCTTGCATGTGGAAGGCTTAGTATTTTCTTACTTTTGCTTTTGTACTCTCTATAGTTTGTTTGTTAGTTCATGCAGGAGAAGGTGATTTAGGGCTTTGCATTTGGTATATTACATAAAGAAGTAGAGTTCAAATCTTGTATTTTATTCCTCTCTGTTTGTATAGTTTTTTTTCTTTTCTATTTTGAAGTTTACAAGTGAATTTTTAAGAGGTTGACATTTATTTTAAATTTATTTTTTAATAACCACTTAAATTAACATTGTACAAATGTATTATTTACAATTATTAGATTTTAATTTTAATTTTTTTTTTTGCAATTAAAAAGATTTGATTTTGGTGAGTCTTTCTAACTATAATTTGATTCAGTAATTCATGTATGTTTCTTTTTTTAAACAAAGTCATTTTCCTCATCCTCACTTAATTTTTAAGATTTTTTCATTTTAGTCACCTAAGAGTTAAATCCTTAATGACAATTAATTGTACATTTTAGATCATGTTTATACATTTATTTTGACCACTCAACTTTTAAGTTGTTTTCAATTTAGTTATTAAATTTTTTTTAAAGTCTTGATCTTGGTAAAAAAAGAAGTACGGATTAAAATTAAAAAAATTGTGGAAACTAAAATAAAATAATGAGCTAAATTTTTTCAAATTGTACTTGTCTATTTCATTGTTAAGAATTTTAATTTATTTTAGTTTTGAATTTTAAATTTTAAAAAATCAAAATCAATTAAAAATTTGTTGAAATATTTTTATCTCTTGATAAAGTCAAGCAATTTGTTACCATAATATTAAAATTAATTAATTAATTTTCTTTTTTAATTTTAAAATTTTATTCTATGTTTCAAATTATCCTTAACAAAAACAATTCAAAATACTCCTATTTAATAATTATATATGAAACTTTAATTTATTTTGATTTTATAATCTCAAATCTTCCATGCTAAAGGTAAAAGAAAAAATTCTTGAAATTAACTAAATTAATTACTTATTCTTCTTTCAGGTAAAGAAGTGATGAAAATGATTTATGGTATTGTTGATTGGCATGGAAAATGAAATTAATTAATTAAATTAATTGCAATGATTTGTTTGTATTTTTTTTGGGGGTGAAATCTTTGCTTTTAGTTAAGTAGGGAAGATCCATGATCATGTAATTAAAAGAAATTTGGATCTCGTAAATATTTATTAAAGATGAGTTACTTGATTTGATTTAATATGGAAACATAAAAATTAAAATTTTAGAAGAAAATGAAATTAATTAATTTTAATATTAAAATAACAAATTGGCTGACACTATTAAAGGATAAAAAAATTTCAACAAATTATTTAGATTTTTTAAAATTTTAAATTTTAACATTTACAAAAAAGGACTTTTGGCAAAGAAATAAACAAGTACAAGACAAATCTTTAATACATTATTTTAATTCTTATCGGTTTTTTTAAATTTTAATTAATATTTAACAAAAATATTTTATTGATAATAAAAAATAAAAGTATAAATATAATATGATATATACAGTTAACCATGCGATTAAAATGTAAAAATAAAATTTTAGGTGATAAAAATGAAAAGGATTTGATGTTGGAGATATTGTTTTCCATTGGCAGTCGGTTTGAATGATGTTATACTTATGCAATGATGTCAAAGGGCAGCCGTTTGATTTGAAATACAAAAGTAAATACTGAATTTCCTTCCTTACATATGAATTATACGTTTTAGAAATATGGGACCCACGCGTGGATGTTTATGTCTCTGCAAATGGAATATAATCTTAAACAACTTGAAGGCCGAAAGTGATTTTCACACCTGCATTCCTACGTTAAAGTCACTTGAATTTTATATTTTAGCTTTCTAAGAAGATAATTTTGTTTTAATATAATTAAATATAATATTATATTTAAATCGTTTTATACGATTAATATTTTAATAATCATTTAATTTATTATTATATTTATATTTTTCTAAATTCAAAATAATACCAATATTTTTATTATTTTACTATGTATATATACTAACATAATCTCAAAATATGTGAAAAGTAAGTATAATATATATATATATTGTTGATATAATAATACAACAGGGAGAAATACAAATGAGAGAGTGATAGTTGCCATGAAGGTCGGTTCACTCAATCGAGATAAATAGTCAAAGGTGATAAAGATCGAATGTAAGGAGAGTGCTAAGGTTGAGAGTTGAAGATATGCTAATAGAGTATTGGCTTGATATTTAAGATGAGTCCCTCCTTTTTTCATAGTTCCTGGAGGTATTTATAGGTGAAGGTTCGTGATTACGGAACACGTGTTGGACTTGTCATTTAGCTATCATTACAGAATACGTGGGATAAATATTTTTGATGAGACAAAGATGCCTGTGATGTGACAGATCTTGTCATTTGTTTTGACTTGATGGTATGAGGCAAGTGAACCCATATCGTGTTTGATGACCAATAGCTTTATGTTCCTAATGAAAGCTTAGGGACTTGGGTGACGGATGATTTACACCTGTTTAGATGGTCGTTTCGATTTACTGTCAATTGACTTATTATTTGAAAACTTTTCTAGCTTGTCACATTCCTCATGTGAATGGGAATATAAGATGTTTTAAGAAGGATTGATCATGTATAATTGGAAAAAAGAGGGATTTTAGTTGTAGGATATCTAATGAAACTATCGTTGGAATTGAGATCTCATTCAAAGAGAAAGATATCAAATATCTGGAGTTTATTTTTGTATATTATATGGATGATTCGATCCACAAGGTCCATGATTGGGAATTGTTTAATCGTCTTTCTCCGAGTATGAGGCGAAACATAATCAACTTGAACTCGGGACAGCTATTCGAAATCTTAGTGAAAGACTGGATTTGTTATCTCATGCTTGCTTTTCATGAAAAAAATACCAATTGAAGTGGAGGGTTTCTTCAAATTACAAGGAGCTGGGTCAACTATTCAATTAAATGACATTGAGCATGTTTCCCATCTCTTCTCGAGAGGCAAGTGGGCTATTTCTTTGCAAAATTGTGCTCAATTTCATATGTGGCAATTCCGCCAAGATCTCTTCGTTAGTTGGGGGAAGAATCCACACGAATCAAATTTTTTTGAGGAACATATCGAGAGAGAATTGGAGTTGGTTAGACAATGT
Organism: Gossypium longicalyx; assembly: GCA_025698465.1. Lineage (NCBI taxonomy): Eukaryota > Viridiplantae > Streptophyta > Magnoliopsida > Malvales > Malvaceae > Gossypium > Gossypium longicalyx. Next base: position 65,596,112 of record CM047004.1, on the reverse strand, counting down.
ATAGTTTAATAAATAAGCAAACAAAGGTGGATTTTAGGAGGATATATTATAATTAATATTTGCTTTAATTTGAGTCATTACTATACATGATATAAAAAAAAATATAGAAACCAAGGAGAGTGGCAACGTGATTATAAAGTAAAAGATGTGAAACGAATTTTCATCCTTGTTCACGAACAAGACTAGTGATGTGTTTTTTTTCAATCATAGAGGAAGGAGAAACAGCTTACGGTATTGGTAGAGTTCCCTCTACGAAGGTGTAGTGTGTCATAATCATAGTTAAAATGAACATATGGATTAGATCAGGAGCATCTCAAAACTGCACTGCCTATGCTACTTACTTTGGTTACAGTTATCTCCCATCTAAACAAAATGGCTTTGAATGTATTTCAACTTCAATTGAAGACATGCTTTTTACACTATTAGCCATATGTCTTTTATCTTTTCTTTTCAAACAACCCAACTTCATCACACCAACATTTTAAATTAATTATTAATTTAGTATTTATGTTATTAGTAAGGTTTAATTCTGCTTTCAGTCCCTGTGTTCTACACATAATTAATATTTACTTCTTTTTTTTTTTTTTAAAAAAATTCCGAAATTTACTTCTTTTTTTCTATTGATTTAATAAGGTTAATATATATATATATATATATATATATATAAAAGAAAAGCTTTCAAATTACTATGTTTAAACAAGTTCTTCTACTTATTTTGTAGTTAAATAAACTCCTAATTTATTCTTTTCCTTTTAACGCTCTTAGTAATTATATATATATTTTTTATTTTTACACATGTCATAAGTTTATTAGTTACAAAGATTTATTTACTAAACACTCAAAAGTATGTGATTCAAAATCTTTTAATCCACTAAAAAACAACTATATATATATATATATATTAAAACTCTTTCTTTGAAATTTTTTCATACCCAATAGTTTGTTTTAACTAAGAAAAAAAATTCAAACTCATTTACCTGAATTAATTAAACAAACAAGCTTAAAACAACAAAGGTGTGATTTTTTTTTTTTGTTTTTTTATATTTTGTCAAACGGACAATATTTAAAATTAATTTATTTCAATATGAATCTTAGATGGAAAAGGTCTAAAAAGATAATAATTAATAATTAAAATACTAGTATTTTGCATGGAAATTCAAACTTTTTTTGGTTGAAAAATATGAATTTCATTAAAACTTAAAAAGCAGTTATTTTTTTAGATTAATTCCATATATTTGAGTGCTTAATTAAGAAATTTTTGTACATGTGTGAAAATAAACGTAAAAAACAAAATTTATCTAGGAGAAAAAAATTAATAGATTAAGAGTTTATTTAATTACAAAATAAGTATAAGGGCATGTTTAAATATAGTATAGAGCTTTTTTGATATATTAGTCATTTAATAGTTGAAATTTAATTGATAACACTATTAAACCACTTTCGTTAAATTGGATTGTGTGGCATTTATAAAAATAAAAAGAAAATTGTTCATATGACCAATTGTTATATGTGAAAATAGAATAAGAAAATACAAATGTTGAATATGAGGTTGTAAGAATTTTCAAGTTTAAATTTAAATTGTAAAATTCTTCAACACTGTTTCATAGAACTAAAGTGAAAGTCGATAATTTTCTTTTGCTCAAATGGCCCCGTGTGACTTTAAATTAGCAACACGAACAATTTATAAAAAAAATCACATAATCTAAATTAACAAATTTTTTTTGACAATATTATCAATTTTATATGAGTTAAAAACAAATTTAAATATTGAAATTATTAATGAATATAAGTTTGGGAATTTAAATATAAGATATTATATATATATATTTTGAAAAAAAATAAAAGGAGATATTTAATTGAAATAAAAAGGGACCAATTGGGGGGGGGGGGGGGCAATAAAGGCTAAGAAGTTAGATAAATTAATAAGCCATCGTTTTAGATTGAGAGTTGGACTTTGGTGCACCCGCATACGTTTTCTTTTCAAAAAGGAGAAAAGGAATTGCAGACGAATGACTACAATCTTGACGGAAAGCCAACCATTTTGACCATTTAATAATAAACTAAACTTGGATTTTTCTTGACTTTGGCAAAAGACACAGACAAACCAAAATTGTTTTGGTTAATATCAGTTCCATTTATTTATATATTTGGTACACCCGAGTAGGAGTTGTTTCAGAAGTGGGTTCAGTAATAAAGAACCTTCAAACTCCATGTTTTATTGGAGATTTTAATCAAGCTGTCTCATCTGACTTTGGGATATCTTTGTTCTTGAAGCTTACAAAATCTGCAGAATCATTGATGACTTCATTCTAGAAGAGTCCAAGTCTGGGCAAGTTGTGTGTCAAACCAGAAGATTGAATTTTGAAGACGTTCAAATCATAAGCACCCATTCAAGCATTTATAGCAGAAAATTGTTGTTAAGGAGAGCTTTGAAGATTCATCATATTAACTTCTGTAAGTACTTTGAATGAAGTTTTAGCTTTTCTTTTGCCATTGTTACAAGTTGCAGATTGGTATTTGAAACTGCAACTTCAAGTTTCCATTGTATCTTCTAAACCAATCTTCTGTTTTATTGATTCTTTGATGTTAATTCAACTCTTTTACTAAAGGGAGAGTGCAGAGTCTAGAATTGTTCTTTGCTTGCTCACAAGTCATTGCTTTTACAAAAGTTTTGCAAAACACTTTATTAGTCTTATACATAACATGATGATGTATCATCATATATTAACCCATTTTTATAAATGAGAAAAGATATCTTTCTCTCTTCACACTTAAACTAGATGCCCTTTTTTGCTTTTCTTTTGCCAATACCTTGTTATTAAGTGCTTCAAGTTCCCTAGTTTTCCAACTAAACCTCAATGCTCCTTGCTATAAATCTTTGAAAAAGGTTATCATGTACCTTCTTGCTAGTTTCCATTTCTCGTTTCTAATATCTAATATTGCACTCTATGGTAGACAATTCTAGTCATCAATTTTGAAATTTAAACTCAAAATCTTCAAAAACAAGTCTTGTTATTAGGAACTTAATTTCAAGTGTTTTAGTTGTGCTTTAAACGTATCTGAGGGGGTTAGTTCATAGTTCCCTAGAATTTGGTTCATAAGTCATATTGACTTAATGGGTTAGTTAACATACCAAAAAAATGGGTTCGTTCCAGTTTGGTGGAAAAAAACAATGGCATTAAATTCTTGGATCAAATTTCCAGTCTAAATTCATAATATGTTTGCTTTTTTGACAGGTTGAAAATGGGCTTCACAAATGGCACAAGATTAATGGTGCCTTTATCATTGATGGTGCTGATTTTAGCGTTAAATTTAGTAGAAATTGGTGGTAGTGCTTCTTCTCCAGGTCAGGCCTAATTAACTGACTTCTCTAATTTCCTTTTTAATTTCATTATATACAACACAGTGACTTACTATAAACGGATACAAACTTTAAACTTTTTTGGCGTAGTGGTTTTTTAAGTTCATCATCTCTTGTGTTACTCTATCTCTCACTCTGATATTGTATAAAAATGCATAATCATTAATTTAGTCCTCAATCTTTACATCATTTATTAATTTAGCTCTTATTTTTTAGTTAAATTAGACTAATAATTTTTCACAGAGTCTCAAATTGCTTTTACTAAATGAGAATGTTGTCTACAATATTAATTTTTTAATAATATTAGCCTGACATGGCATGGTATCATTTGTTATATGTCACTTCAATAAGTAAATAAAAATCCAAAAATTTAATATATATATATATATTTCATAAAAATTTTAAAAAAAGAATAAGGTTTACTTTGTTTAAAAATTTAACGTTTTAGTCAGTATTTACATTTAAAAAATAATTTAATTTCTTTTTTGAAATATTAGATGGTCAAATTTGACTCTTTTAAACATATTGAAGGTCAAATTTAACCAAAAAAAGAATAAAAACTAAATTGATAAAATATGTAAACGTTAAAGACTAAAATTATGATTATGCCTAAAAAAAAATATTTGATACAAGCTCAAAAATTTATAAGGGCCTAGTCTTGTTATATAAGAAGTTTGTTAAGCTGAAGCAGTTAAATAATTGTATAATATTTATCATAAATTTAAAATGAAAATGATAAATCTATAATTTTTTTAATTTTTTGTTGTTGTTATATTTTTAATTAGATACAAATTCAAGCAATGAAGATGATACAGTAAGAGTGGATCCATTGGACAATTTCAACAAGTATAGAGGAGGATTTGATATCACTAACAAGCATTATTGGAGTGTAATTCTCTAAACCAACCTCCCTTACAATTTCACTTTATCACATTAATTTATTTATTTATTTTATTTTTTGCAGTCAGTTGTATTTACAGGGATCTATGGATATGCAATCGGACTCTTATGGCTTTTATGTGGAATATTGTACGGGAGCTATCTCTTGGCAACTACTTACTGTTGCCAAAGAAACAGAAAACCCGACACAAAATCTGTCTGTCACAAGCAATGTTACTTATGGCCTATTCTCCTAGCCATAATCTTCACAATCCTGGCAGTGTAAACTCTTCAACTCTCCAAAATGTTCATCACTTTGATTGAATAATGCCATGTTTTTCTAGCTTCAAAGATTGAAACCAATTCTGGGTTTTGTTTCCACCATTGATGAAAACACTGTTTTTTCTTCAGAGCTGCTTCAGGTTTAGTTCTTGGAGGGACTGTTAGGTTCCATTCTGAAGCAAAAACAGTGGTGGACATTATTATAAGAACAGCAAATGAGGCATCAGACACTATATACAACACTACGGGCGCCATGAAAGAAATGAGGGATAGCTTGGGTGACACTAATGGAACTGGTGAGGCTTCTAGTTTTCTTACAACTACATCTCGGAGATTGGATGTTGAAGCTGACGATATTGCAAGACAGGCTAGAAAAAACAGACGAATGATTGATAGGGGTCTCCAGATAGTGTAATAAATCTCTCTCAAACTTCCCCGACATCTTTGCATTTTTTTTACTCAGACTCGAATGTTGATTATTGACCCTTTGTATCTATTTGTTCTTACAGGTTTATAGTAACCACAGTGACTATTTCCTTGAACCTGGTTGCAGTTATTGCTTTGTCTGGTATGTTCACCAATATTTTTGTATCTAGGTATTTACTCATGCCATTGTTCTTCTGAAAATTGAATTTTTTTTCCCTTCTGCAGTGACTGGAATTCTGAGAATTCGACGACCACTTTACTGGTAAGAAACTTAAGCATTCATGAATTTAACTCAATTTGTTGTGAATCACTCTGAGCTGAAGATTTTCATTTTTGATCAATTTTCAGGCTAATTGGAATATGTTGGATCTTGACAATTCTATGCTGGTTGTTCTTTGGGATATATTTCGTGTTGGAAAAGTGAGTTCAAGTTTTACTTTGATCTGATTTCCTCAATCTATATGTTATTTTTTCTCGAGTTTTTCCAGGTTGGAATTGAATTGAAAAACTCAAAAGGTAAATGTTTGAATTACAGTTTTTCAGGTGATACATGTACAGCTCTAGAAAATTTCCAAGAAAATCCATACAACAACACTTTGAGTTCGATTCTTCCTTGTGATGAGTTGCTGTCTGCAGAATCAGTCCTGTCTGATGTTAGTGCTGGAATTTATAACCTTGTTAATGAGGTAATCCAATGTCTTTTGTTCTTTTTAGTTCATATGTTAGCTGACTTGACACCAAATAACTTGAACTCCGAATAAAAAAAAATGATCCGAACCCAAATCCATGGAACAATTTAACTGACTTATGATTTCAGGTGAATGCGAACATATCGGAGCTGCGAGCAACAACATATCCGAATCTTGCTCATGTTTGCAACCCTTTCACGGCACCACCGGAATATACATATCAGCCAAATAACTGCCCCGCTAATACGATCAGGATCGGCGACATACCAAAGGTCTGCAAAATCCAACATGTTCATTTCCTAGTCTCAGGTTCCCTTTGTTGTTCTTATATGTTACTCTTTTCGAGTTTGTCATGTGATAAACATCTGCAACGGAATTGCATGACTATGTAGATATTGGAAGTATTTACATGTTCGGATGCCAACAATGGAAGCTGCGGAGAGGGACAATTCATATCCAGCAACGATTACAAAACAGTGGAGGCTTACACAAGTTCAGTTCAAAACCTGCTAAATGTATATCCAGGCATGGAAAATCTAGTCCAATGCCAGTCCGTGAAGGACGCATTTTCCGAGATCCTCGGCCACCACTGCAAGCCGTGGAAGCGAGCCGCCCGCATGGCGTGGGGGGCAATGGTGTTTCTCTCAATCATCATGGTAATTTTGGTTCTCATATGGACGGCGCAAGCTCACCATGATCGACAACTTCATTCCTCAGACATTTCAACCAAACCCCAATCTCAAACAATGGATTCATTGGGATTAGAAGCAAATAATGAAGTGAAAATCAAACATCATGATTCAGTTTAAAAGCAAAAAAAGAAATGCAGATTTGAAGATTGTTACTTCGGAAGACAAAGCCGGCAGCAGCTTCCAAGAAACACTAGTTTTGTACAGGTGAGAGAGATACAACAAAATTAATTAAATTGAAATAAAGATAGATAGAGATAAATTTTCCGAAATAGGTAAAGGAAAATAGAATACAGGGACCATTTTTTATGGTCTTAGATTGAAGTTTAGATTTAAAAAAAAAAAAAAAAATAATATTACAAGAATTACAGTTTTTTGCTTCTTTAATTTAATAGTGTCAAATCTGGGGATCAACCCCTTAAATATAATGTAATATTTACTCGTTGACCTATAAAAAGAACATTTATTCATCTATATTTCTGGGTCAGTATCCTCCTCAATTTTTATTTTATATATAGGTTTAAAGAATAAACTTTCCCTGAAGTGGTGCATCGTAAAGTTTCAAGGAACACTTAATGAGAATAAAGAGTTCCAATTGTTGTTGAGTTTAAACAATAAATGAAAGTTGAGATAAAACACTGAGAGTTGCTAATAGTAGCCAGCTGCCAGACTTCACAAGTAAAGCGACATCTCAAAAAAGAGCCCCAAATCCTCAAGTTGGCCGCAGTGAACACAGTCAGTTGGCAAGTTAATCCCTTTGTTTAACAAGGTCGCCTTATAAGGAACAAAACATAGTAAGCAACGACGCACTCTTTAATTTTTAGGGGTATCGAGCTGCCCTACAACGCGCGCAAGGACCATCCATGCTACCATGAAAAATGCTCGTAAAAGATTTAATCGCAAGTTTATAGCTAGAGCTCACCTTATACTGGCCACTCATATCAAAATGCCATATCTGACGATATGGTTGCTGACTAAAACAAATTCGCATGCTCAGAATCCACTGAGCATCACAAGTAGTTAAAATTTGTCATTTTATAAATGTTGATCACTATATTTATTGATTTTTTTAGAATTTAAATTAAAATTATAAATTTTGTAAATATTAAGGGCTAAATTTATTATTGGACCAATAAAAAAAATCATGTCAACACTTCCGTCAAATTTCAAATGGCTGTTAACGTTCGATGACTAAAAAATTTATTTTCGAATAGTTTAGTGACCAAAATAAAACGCGAGTAATACTTTAGTGACCATTTTTGTACTTTCCCCTAACTATTTTCATTGAAAATGTTGCCATGTTAGACGAGAAATTCTTTAAATTAAAAATTAAAGATTTTTCATTTTAAAAAATGTTAATGTTTATAACTATTTTATTTAAAAAAATATTTTTCAGAATTATTGAACGAGAAAAAATAAATTTGGAAAAAAAATGAAGAAAGATATTGAAATTTGGGAAAAGTGACAAAGTAGATATAGATAGAAAAGAAATACATTGACCAATGAATATTGAGTTAGGTTAGAGAAATTTTTTAGATTTTATTTTAAAACACTATAATGGTCAAATAAAGGTATTTTTATTTTTATTTCTAAAAACAGGGTTATTTATCCAACCCTTAATTTCAACTCTCTTCTAATTGTCTCTTACAATTTTTTTTTTCAAATCTCTTTTACCTTTTATTATACAAATAGTATGGGCAAAAAATTAAATTGAAATTTTTTGTAATGAAAGATATTGTAACATTATCTGTCTTTTTAACTTTAAAAACAAAATATTGTACACGAAATTATCATAAATAAATATGTTTTATTATCAGAATGATACAATATCATTCACCCCAAAAAAAATTTGAAGCCACCAAAATTTAATAATAAGTTATGAGTTTACATCACACTACTAATTCAAAGTGATAGGGTGGGTGTGCCTTGCAATTATCGGATTTTAGTATCACAACATCAAAGTCTGTTGGTGATGTCACGATGAGAAACTTCCTAACGTTGCGACGTGGCAATGTGTTCCTCACATAAATCGGGTTTCTTCTCTCAGTTAAACCCTACTGTCTTTTCCAGTTAAATTCTAATTACTTTAGGGATATTTTAGTATGATTGGACTTCTAATCTTAGTCTCTTTACAGGGACCTTATATCCCTGTTTTGAGAGGCAAATTAATAGGCAATTAAAGATGTAGTACTATACAACTTTTTTTTTTGGGAAGACAAGAAACAATTGCAGATGAGTTTTGGTGAAAGTTTTCGTAGTAACTATGAAAATAATTTTGTATCCCTTTTGAGAGAACTCTATGAGAGTTAGGGTTTTGTTTTCGGGATTGCTCTATGAGAGTTAGAACTTTGTTTTTGGGGTTTGGGTTTGTACGTTTAGTACATTTAGGTTTATTTTCTCCATATTATACTCTCGTTTTTTTACTCATTTAGTGAAAAACTGAAACCTCCTTTGCCCGTGATTTTTATCTTCCTCGGAGGAGTTTTCCACGTAAAATTTGTGTTCGATCTTCTCTACCTTTTCTATTTCGTTGTTTATACGGGTTGATCCCTAACAGTTAGCATTATTTAAATAAAAAAATCACTAACTTTAATTGGAGTAAAACAAAAATTTAACAATATTATAAGGGACTTCCTAGCCAATTTTGAGTAAAAATGATATTGTATCATGTTGATAATAATACATGTTAATACCTGGTAATTCTATGTATAATATGAAGAAAAATTCAATTTTGGATTTTTGTAAAAACTATTTTTTAAAATGATTTTTTAATTAAGAAATTCAATTGTATCATGGATGATTAAGGAGAACAAAAAAAGGATTTAAACGTTGTCTTGCAACCAACTTGGTGAAAGAGAAGATAAGCAATTTAAAAAATAATAGTATCGCAAAATTTGGCTTTTTTATTTTAATAATATAAAAATAAACAAAAAATACGAAAATGGTATCCCACCCACATTATTTACCAAAATAGTATGTTGTGGTGGTGTAGAGGCTGCACCAACCTTGTATTTTCATCCCCAACCATTTGCCCATTGTTAAATATATATATATTTTAAGGGTTGAGTGTGGTGTAGAGGCAGCACTGCTTTTATGATACAAAATACGAATACGAATACAGTGGAGATTTGGTGTTGCTGTCCTCACAGGCGGCACCAGTCTATTGCATTTCAGGGTTTCACCAAAAAATATGGCTTTGTAGCTTATAAATAGTTTTAGGGTGTTGAAAAAAAAGATGTGCTTAGAAGATTTAGATTAGTTGAGAAATAGAAGAGAAAGAAGAGGGTTAAAAAAAAGGAAAAAACAACAACTTAGTAGTCCAGAATATATAAGAGGAAAAAGAGGGCTTGAAAGGAAAAAAGAAGAAGATAAGGAAGTGTTTTAGGGTTTAGTTTGGTGTTTCCAAATTCTTTGCTTTTTAAAGGTAATACTTTTAATTATTTAATTTTTTAGTGTAGTGTTTATTGTTATTTTTTAATTGTTAATTTTTTTTTTGTTTAAGGAGGAGAGAAAGCAACACCTAAATTATTATTTAAAGGTAAATTGATTTTTGTAGTTATTTGTTAATGTATTTTATAATTAATTCTTTTTAGTATTAAATATTTGTTTGATTTAGTAGTTTTATTTGGGTTGAAGGTACATTGGTAAATATTATTTTTGTGGAAAAAATTTAATATTTGTTTGGATTTATGGTATTGTGTTCTTTATTACTTTGATTTGTAATTTCAATTATTTAATTTTTTTGACAGTATTTTTCTTGAAATTGCATATTGAGAAATTTAATATTTTTACAAATTTAGTATTAAGGATGGATAATTAATTTTTTGCATACGTTTATTTCGATAAAGTAATTTTAACAACAACTGTTGGATGTATATTTGAATGTCACCAATAAATAACTATGAGATTTAATAGAAATATCTTAGTTGATGAAATGAAGGAAATAATCAATACAAAAAATGTTAGACGTTGTGGGAGGAAGATCTCGAAACTATTCTACAAATTTCTAATTTTGTTAGATCCCATCAAATTCATCGAGATGAAACTTATAGACGATGAAGACATGGAGATAATGGTTACTCTTTATTGTCGAAATCGGAGTCGCCAAACTGATCTGATCCAATTGTTTGCTGAGTTAGCTGATGTGAAGCCTGTTGAAAATTTCACTCCATTAAGTGAAGAACTTGAAGTACAGGATCCCATGTACAGTGGTTCCGATAACTTTCGTTGATAGGCGAGCAACTGTACGCGAGATCGACATCAATCTTAATGCTCCACTTGCGTCTGAGAACCTTAACCCGGGTCCTTGTTTACAAATACATCCAGTGGTGATTGAGACCGATGTAGATGGTGATGATGAATATGATAATAATGATCTTTCTGGTCACGAGGTTGAAGATTTTAGTGATTCCGATCTAGACGAGGTCCCTAATAAAATTGATGATAAAGGCGCGAATGATGATGGAAATGTTAACGTGTCTTCAGTTGCGAACTTGAATCGAGGCATTATGATACGCAATGATCCTGGGGCACACATGTCAAACATAGATCTCGATGTGGTGCATGCATTTGAGTTCTTGAAGTACACTGATATAGTACCTGCTCATCGGTTGACCGTAGAATTCAGACGTGATGAGGTTTTTGTGGGCCAAAAATTTGCAATTAAGGAGGAGTACGTATTTTCCATTAAGCAGTATATCATGAATTTTTTGGTTGACTAAAAAGTCATTGTGTCTAAACTGACATTGTATACTAGGGAGTATTGGAGGTCAGCAGAAGACTGCAACTGGAGGGTACAAGCTGCATTTATCCAGGAGTCGTAAATGTGGGAGATTCAAAAATTTGTTGGGCCTCACACATGCACTTCAATACGTATGACGTAAGATCACTGCAAACTTGATTCAAAAACTATCTGCACATGCATCATGCTAATGGTAAAGGACATGCCAACCATCTCTGTTTTGGTATTGATTGTCAAATTGCAAGAACGATTCTGTACCAAATGTCATACTAGAAAGCATGGATAGCTAAACAGATAGCCATAAAACAGTTGTAGGAGATTGGGATACGTCATACAATGAGCTACAAGGGTGGATAGACGCTATGCGAGAGTAAGTGCCAGGGACTATCATTAAGTTCGAGACATGATCTTATTACGGCCCGAACACCACCTATAACTAGGAAAAAAAAGTTTTCCATCGGATGTTCTGGATGTTCGATCTATGCGTTGGACATTTCCCCATTCCAAGCTGATTGTGCAGGTTGATGGGACATGACTATACAGAAAATATATGCAGATCCAACTCATTGCGGTTGCTCAAGACGGGAACTAGAACTTGCTCTCGTTAGTATTTACCATTGTGGACAAGGACATGAAATCATGAGAATTCTTCTTGACAAACTTACAGATGTATGTTGTTAGGAACGAAAATATTTGCATTATATCCAATAGAGGGAAGGAAATAATTATCGCGATCAGGTGTTCCAATGTTCCATGGAGATCCGTTCACTGCATCCTGCAGATTGCGTCTAACTTCCACGGAGACTACAAGAATGCAAACTGGTGGAAACAAGTTGTGAAAATGGGTAAAATTTAGTTTCAACATATGTTTTAAATGCTCTTGATACTTCAACAAATTAATTCGAGACTGTAACTTGTCTTTTTTAATACATACACAATGTATGAGCTAGAGTCACACTTTTTCAAGAAAAAATTTAATATTTACAAATCCACATATTAATTCGAGACTGTAACTTGTCTTTTCTTAGTATTCAAGTGTGGTTGGGATCCATGGCGCCATGACAATGGGCTCAAAGTTTCGATGATGGGGCTCGATATGGTCAAATTACCTCCAACCTAGTAGAGACGGTTAACTTCGTGTTGAGGCGAACATGACATCTTCCAATTTCATCTATTTTCTCAACTATGTTCTATAGGCTGACAACATTGATACCAAGAATGAGGCTGAAACAAGTCAACCAGATAGACGCGGAACACTTGTTTGTCGAATATGTTAAGAAGACAATGGATACGAACCGTCGGAGATCGAGGTCGATGGATATAGAACTATATTCTCGATAGTTTGAAACTTTTTGAGTTACAAATTCCATGGGTCATCAACCCGATATCCCACCTAGGTCCTACAGAGTTGATCTCCGAAACAAACGTTGCGATTGCGGGAGGTTCTAGTCACTTTGTTACCCCAGTGCACACGTCGTTGCTGCTTGTGCTTACGCCTCGATCAATGTTTAAAAATATATCAATGAGGTGTATACTCTAGAGTCCACATTACGTGTTTGGGGAAACGAGTTCCCTATCTTATGTGATATGTTTACAAGGAGTTACGTAGGAATCCGAAAGGTCGCCCATAAGTCACCAGGATTCGTAATGAAATAGACATGAGGGAGAAAATCGACAACAAACTTTGTGGCGTGTGCAAAGTAGTTGGTCATACCTGAACTTAATGCCCGCACCAAACTTACCATATTAGACAATCATCGCAATCGAGTAAGAATTGAGCCAATGTACTCTATCTTGAAGCTTTCAATAAAAAAACTATTATGGAATTTTCATTATCGAACCTATCATGATAGATCATATTTATATTTTGACATGTATAAAGTTTATTAAAAAAAAAGGTAACACAATTTTACACTAATTCCTTTGGAGGGTCTGGAACTATAAATCAACAACAACGAAATTTGGGAGACACTAATATAAGTCGATAATTTATTTCTTAGAAATTATCTCATTTAAATTTATAAGAAAAATATCCAAAGATTATTCCAAGAGAATTAAATAGATATAAGCCTGAAAGTTAAGTAAATAAAAATTGAGTTAAAATGCCCAAATTTTACTATAATTAAATAAATACAAACTTGACCATTTAAATTACAAAAACCCCTAAAATTGATGGTTTGATGGTGTGGTTCTAGGGGTATATCATTATGGTCGACGTTGACATTGTGGGTTCTCGTGGCAACCATAGTTATCTTTATTTAGAACATCGTTCACTCAATCCATCACGAGATCTAGGGATGTGCTAAACATAGTACGGAAATCGTATGCCCCAGACGTTTGCCTGGGAGGAGTGGAGTACTGTGGTGGTAATGGGCTAAATATATCAAACATCATCAATCTTGGATCTGAGAATCTTCGATTGATATCCATGGCCTAACAAGCCCGGGAAATAGTTATCAACCCCTAACTTCGGATGATAAGAACTATCCCCAGACTGTATATAAGACTGCTCAAGGTTAGGTGTCAACTCTGGTTTGGGAGAAGGCTTTGGCTTGGGTGAAAGAGGCGGATGTGGGAATGGATGGGAGTGTTTCCCAAGTCGTGACATGTACGGAGGGAATAACATCGATTGCCCACAAAATAAATACGGTTTCCATTCTCGATGTGTAACACCCCTAATCTGTCTTTTTCGTCAGATTAGGGTTACGAAGCATTAACGTTAAACCAAAAATCATTTAAAATTATAACATAACATTTATTTCAAACCAATCATTCATATGTATTTTGTCCCTAAATTGAGCCTTCGAGGCCCTAAAAATAACTTAGAAGGAATTTAGGACTAAATCGAAACAAAACAGAAGTTTTATGAAAAAGATGAAAAATGTGAGAACAAGGGTCACACGACCGTGTGACATAGCCCAGGCCGTGTAACATTTGAATAAGGGACAACAGCCATGTCCCAACCCGTTGCCTTACCCTTGTAACTTACTGAGAAGGGTCACACGGCCGTGTCATAGGCTGTGTAACTCTCTGAGTTGCCACATATGGCCGTGTGCCAGGCCGTGTACTAGGCCTTGTAACTCATTGACTTGAAACATTAAAATTTTACAAATGACACAAGGTCGTGTTGCCAGACTGTGTGTATCACAAAGCCATGTGACAACTTGTGTCCCAGGCCGTGTGAACCCAAAATTTACCTAAAATCAAACCATTTCAAATCCAACCATTCAAACCATTTGGGCACATATTCAAGTGTCACGCGACTGTGTCATAGGCTGTGTAACTCTCTGAGTTGTCACATACGACTGTGTACCAGGCCGTGTGCTAGGCCGTGTAACTCACTGACTTGAAACATTAAAATTTTACAAATGACACAAGGTTGTGTCGCCAGACCGTGTGTATCACAAGGCCATGTGAACCTAAAATTTACCTAAAATCAAGCCATCTCAAATCCAACCATTCAAATCATTTGGGCACACATTCAAGGGATTCAAACACACATAAACATGCCTTTTCAAACATTCTAAATCACCTAGCCAATATGTCATTCAAGGGCACCACAATTGTATCAAACATTATGAATCAAACCAAAGCAATTTAACCATATCTCAAACACATAACCTAGTTCACTTAACTACCATACATGACTATTTGCAAGCCATCAAAACATACCAAAAGAACCTTATTTACAATCACTTAAAAGTGACCAATATGACATAACCTGGTAAGGCATTAAAGTGCACCAAACCAATATAACCTCAAAAGCTTAAACATACCAAAACATACATTACAAAGATCCTATACATGCCATTATTAACCTTGGCCAAAATACACAAAATTTACTGAAATGATGGATAGTGTGATAGGTCTTCGACGAGCTTCCAATCGGACGAGCTTCATATAATCTATAAAACAAAGGAAAGTAACTACGTAAGCAACGAGTGCTTAGTAAGCTCATATAACTTTAAACATAACTTACCATTTCATTTATACAATTCATAGATTAAGCATAAATCAGTACCAATGCCATAAGTTTAGTAAAAGCCTATACAACATCATCAAACTCACAAGTTAGTAGACTTGTCCATGATACAAATAAAATCAACCATAAGATTTGTAGTTTACCATATATAAACACATCATTTAATTCATCAATGTTATCATAAGATCATGATTCATTCCATTTGCATACTTACCATTTCATTTCCTTTTCTTACCCGTTGAACCATCTAGAATCGCATCGGATACTTGGGAATACTCACACATATAGTGTGCCTTTCCATATAACCTTAACATTTCCTTTATATCAATGCTCACATAAGTTATAAAATAGGCCTATTCACATGAGCTGTGGGTCAGAATGTAAGCTACACGATGTTGCTCACATGAGTTTTGGAGAATCCGCAACAAATGCAGGACCTTAGCCATAGGTAGGACATTTAAGACTAGCACCTAAAACATGAAATCCCTAATGACATGTCATTTGTATCCTAAGAATTCTTAAGGTTCAACCGGGACTCATTATCTGTCAATTCATCATAACATGGATACATTTATATATAGTTTCATTTATATTAAATCAACATAGCAAATAGCCAATTTAGCTAACATTAAAACGATCATAGTTCATATGAACTTACCTTAATAACCAGGGTTGTAGTACTAGAGTCGAACTAATCTGAAGCTTTTGCTTTTCCTCGATTTAAGTCCAAATATGGTTTATCTTGATCTAAATAGATAATTTCAATTAATTAAGTACTTCTTGTATTCAATTTAATCCATAGTTCATATTTACACAAAATTATGAAATTTCCCTTAACATTTTAACTATTCACAATTTAGTCTTTAAGCTCATAACTTGAATATAACTCATTTTAACCTAAATCCAAGTTAACAAATGTTACAAGGAACCTTTAAAAAACTCATAATTATCAATAATTCACAATAAAACCCCTGGATTTATACTTTTAACAATTTAATCCTTATTTGCAATTTCATCAAAAATCACTTAACATAACACGTTTATTTTACAACAAAGAATAATAATCTATCAACTAACATCAAAACACATTCAAAAACATCCATAGAAAGTCTCTCAACCTTTAATAGTTTTGCAAATTAATCCCCAGACTAGCTAGACTAAGCTAAAACGAACTCAAAAACATAAAAATCATTAAAAACGGGGCTTGAATTCACTTATATGTAAAATGGGAGCTTGGCCGAATGCTTTAACCTATTCCAATGGTGATTTTTGGTGGAAGTAAGAAATGAGGAAGAAGATGTTCATCCTTTCTTTTGTTTATTTTCAACTTAATTACTAAATTACTACTTTACCCTTATTATTAATAAAAAATTTCAATAAAAGCTATCCATATTTGTCCGTTAACATTAAGGATGGTTTAATTACTATCTTAGTCCCTTAATTTAAAATTTCATAGCTATTTGACACCTTTAACTAATAGAACTCAACTTTTACACATTTTACAATTTAGCCTTAGTTTGGATGGGTGGTGTGTTTACCTCCGGTGATGTTAAAAACAGCAGTGGTGGTGAGATTAGTTACTGTAGCGGTGAGATTGGATGCTGTAGCGGTGAGATTAGAAACAATGGTAGACTGTGTGTTTGGATTCAAACACAGTTGTAACGGTGTGGTGAGAGTAAAAAATGACTATTAAGGACACCAGATTAGAATTGATATATAATAGAAGTTTTTTAAATTATTTTACTTTTATAAAATTATTAAAATATGTGAATTTATAAATTCATTTAATAAAATATTAAAATGTATCTTCCAATATTTTATTATAAATATTTTAATGAATTATATAATCAATTTAAATTATTTATTAGATAAAATGATAATTATTTTTAATTTTTTATAGTTAAATATTCTTTTATAATAATGATAAATATTATTTTCACAAATAGTAACATTATACTTGGATCAAAATTTGAAGTATCTAAACGGATGATTTTTAATAAAAAAATTTAGTAACATAAGACATAACAAGTTTCATTATTACTAGAAATTAGGTTATGATACAAAATGTTTTTATAAATATGGATTCATTAAACTAGTTGCAATGGTTTCCCTTAACATCGCGATTTCAAGGTCACTTTCACTGTTAGAAGAACTCAATTCACCTCTATCAAAATGGCCTGAAGAGACTGGCATGTCGGGTATATTCTTAAATTGTCGAAATCCTCATCATTTGACCAAGCATGTCTTCGAATGTAATTATGCAAAACCATTGTTGCAATAACTGTTAAAATTTGCTTGTTGAATAAATAACTTGGAATATCTCTTAATATTGGCCATTTTTTTCCACACTTCAAATGTTCGTTCACTCACAGAGCGTAACAAAGAATGAGCATGATTAAAGATTTCTTTTTTTTTTTCCAGCTATTCGATGATTAACTCAACGAAAATTAGGTAAATGATATTGTTCCCCCCATATGGACCTAAAAAACCTGCCATTTGTAGATATCCTGAATCCACAAGATAATATTTTCCTACAAAAAAAGTAAAACATAATATCAAGTTTAAAAATAAATTAAAAATTTTAATATTGTTTTTATGTAAAAATTAATTAAAAAATTAAAGTTCAACCTGGTGGAGGGTGTGGAAACTTTAACTCTTGTTTTCTAAGTGCATGCAAAAAAATTCTATTGTCATGTGTTATTCGTTCCCAACCAAGAAATGCAAAAATAAAACACATGTTGAAGTCACAAACTGCCATAATATTTTGAGTTGGTTCACCTTTCCGTCCAATATAAGGTATTTGACAAGAAGGCGAAATGCATGCTTTTATGTGTGTTCTATCTATGACCCCAATACAATCCTTTAAAATAAATACAAGTAATGAGATAAAAGTTAGAAATAATTTATAATTTAAAAATAAAAAGATTATGTAAATTTTACCTTAAAGTGAGGCCAACATCTTGTATCATGTCAAATATGGTTCGGTACTTCCTCGAATTGACCTTCAGTGGGTTTAATCGTGTCTATTCCCATTCGAGCAAATATATGCAACATACCAGTAAAAATTTGACTAACAGTTTCCCTAGATCGTTAAAATTGCTCTGTTGCATTTGAATTTGATTCTCTATTTCTAAGAATGTACAATGATAATGCTAACTTCTCCATCGTCGATACTTTGCCATGCTTTAAGCCATAATTTGTTTGCAAATCATGCAACAAGCTGTGAAATATATTTTTTGGCATCTTAAAACTATTCATGCAACGACCATCGTGCCTATTTAATACTTCGTCCACCCACATTTGACCTGTATAATTTGAATCCATACACGGTTGCATAGTGAAATAAGTTTCCATGGTGGACCAATACATTGCTTAACACATATTCTTCCTCTTCATGATAATTGTTGTGCTCAACTTGTGTAACAATTGTGGCTATTCTTCGTTGAGCTTCTTCACTTAATTCAAGGGTATCATAATTCATATCAAAACTATTAGACATAATGTTAAATCCATCCATAACTTGAAAAAGTAATCAAATGAAAATAAATTAATATTTTGTGACATTCTATACAACACAGAAACTTGAATAAAAGCATAGCATAAAAATACCAAACATAAAAAATACCATACATTAGTTTTACACATAAAAAAGTAGTATAGTTATATTACAATAATAATTCTTAGAAGCTTATGGTGGAGGTGGTTGATTATATGGTTGGAAGGAAAATGAGGATGTTGCTACCAAGGATGAAAAAGATACAATTGGATTTTGTTCAGTATATTCACGTCGAAGCCACCAAACCCTAACATCTGGATCTAAGTTCAAAAACACTTCTTGTTTCACCGGTATTTGGAACATTTTGATGGAAAAATAGTACAGTTCATCTTTCTTTGGAATTTCATCTCCCAAAGCATGCAAAACATCCATTGCGTTTGAAATAGTATATTGAGAGTGAGGAAAAATAAATTCATTCATTGGCTTCCTTGGACTAGCCATACTCTCACACAATTTCTTAATCTGAGTAGTTAATGTATTTCTTGATGATTTTCTACTTGAACTTGATTTTTTCCCTTTACTGTGTACAACTTCAAGTGTTTGCTTTCTTTGATTAGGAGTTTCATGAAAAGGGTTTGATGGTGTCTCATTAGGAGGAATACCTTCATTCTCATTACTATGTTCATCTAAATCACCAAATCCCTTATTAGGTGTATCAACTCCTATAGAAACTTCGCTTGGAAGAACACCAGACGAAGGTGCCCATGCATTCTCTCCAGTGGCTACAATGCCACCAAACATTTGCCACATTAACTCAATCAATCGTGGTTCAATTCCTTTCTTCTTAAACCCTTTAAAATCAAGATTTTCCTACATAACATGTTAAATGTTAAATGTTATACTAAGATTTTTATATTTGTAAATTATTAATTTCGATAAACTTTATGCATTAAAATAATGATAAAGTTAACACTAACCTGTATTTTTTCAGCCCACCATTCTTCAGTAGCATCGACCGTCTTTTTAGATGGACACCATCCTATACTTGTAGATTCCTTAAGCAACTCCCTCCATAACCTCTATTCTTTTTTTAATGTATCCCACTTATTTTTCAATTGAGGTTTTCCATAATTTTTTTGTGTTTTTTGCTTTAAAAAGAGCAATGACATTTTCCCATCCTTTTGAGTTTAAATGAGTTGTCGGTCTATTACCAGCATTGACTTCATTCAAGCAAAGTTCACAAAATATCAACATCAGCTCATCATCCTAAACAACTTTTGTTGCTAAGGTACTATCTCCCTCCACAAAATTTCGTGTCTTTACCATCTATTATTATTTTGATTTTAAATGTCAACCGACATAAAACCATAAATATGTATATATATCATAATAAGCATCATTTAAAGATCACCATTTTAAAAAATATAAGCAAACATATATTTAAGATATCATGGTATATATACATCCATGCATTTGTAAAGCTCATTCAATATTTCTCACAAAAACTCTTTAACAATTTGATGTATTGTACTAAACAAAATAATAGAATATAAGTATTTAATTTTCACTCATATGGGACATGCATACATGTATATCGTGTCTCCACATTGATTTCCAAATATGAATGAAAAACTAAGGGTGTCCAATATGAATACTTAAAAAAATGAAGAGACAATGTGACATAGTCTAGCATTAGCACCAAATTATACAACATTTCATTACTCCTTGGATAATTGTATAACCATGTTAGATAGATTTTCCACACCACCTAAGTTTCATATATCTAGATTTTCTAAAGACGTGTAACAATTCAGCCTCTCAAACACAAAGATATGTAAGGGATTGAGAAGGCTAAAATTATTTCAAAAGGGTGATCTTTCAAAGTTGTGTTTCTCAAGATTTGTTGGTCTCAAAAGCTTACATCATTTGAAAGGAAAACTGAAAAAACATAACAACGTATATACTTATATGGAAAGACTACATCTCTAATATCATTAGAGTAAAACTCATTTGCCTAGTCAAATGCAATAAATTAGTTTTGAAACAAACCCTTTGTTCTTAGCCTACTAATTTTTTGTTCCTCAAGAATTTTCCATGATTTTATGGTTTGTTTCATCATTTCAATCTTGTATTAAGAAGAAAAACTACAACTAAGCACTACACTATACTAAAAAATTCTTAAAAAATTCCCAACTACAAGCTAAATTTTTGCATTCATTGTAGAAGTGGAAACTACAACTCATATTTGCGGATACCCCCAACTGATCAATAATCCGATATAAACTCGAAAAATTTAAAAATGAGATGAAAACATAACATGAACATGATACCATACTCAACACAAATATATAAAAACTAACCTTTAGGCAAAGAAAAAAGTAGCAGCCACAACCAATAACAAAGCAAAAAAGAGGGGAGAAACCAACAATAATCACTGTTTTAGTTCTCAAATCTAAAAAACAAGTGGCTGTTTTGTTCCCATATTTGAAAACAAATAAGGTTGGGAAAGAAATTAGTTTAACTTTCAAGGACAAAATGGTAAAATAATAAATAAAAGTATGGGTACTTTTATCTATTAAAAATACCTACTACTTTATTGGGTTTAACTGCTGTTGAAATTTCCAGTCACTTTTGAGCCTATCAGTGTGGTTGAAATAAATTTTGGCCGTACTGTGTGTTGGAACATTTTCAAATATTTATAGTGTTCCAATAACTATAAATGAATGGGTGTAATTAATCCAAAGATTATATTGTTTGATTTTTTGAAAAAGAATTATAACTATTTAAATAATATTATTTGAATAGTTATAATTAAATGAATAATTATGTGTTTATTTTAAAGACATTATTATTCAGAAAGACACCTATTGATGAAAGATGTCTCTATGAAGAGACATGAAAATTCCTATAAATAGGAATGAGATTTCATTTGGAAATCATACCAACAAATTCTAATATTCTTTCTTTTCTTCCTTCATTTTCATTATTAGATTATTCTATAAAATATTACTGCAGAAATCATTTATAGAAATTGAGTTTCTTGTCATACATTGCTCAGTGTGTAGTGAGCTATTCTTGTCAGTGCAAAACGCAAATAGTCATTGGCTTCATTGTATCCTGGAGGTTAGCTTGCTTGGAACTCGTTTGCACATTGAAGGTAGGTGGAGGCGAATATAACCTTAAAGATAGTGGCTTGACACACACCTTGAAGCCTTGTCCTATTTCTTCTTTTGTTCGAGTTCCGTTCGTGTGTTCGAGATTTTCCTCACCGGAGATTTGTACTAACTCTGTGATGCTGAACCAAACAAGCAATCAGTGAGGTTGGTAGCAATTATCTACCCCAACTGCACCACACTGGC
Source organism: Gossypium longicalyx (assembly GCA_025698465.1). Classification (NCBI taxonomy): domain Eukaryota; kingdom Viridiplantae; phylum Streptophyta; class Magnoliopsida; order Malvales; family Malvaceae; genus Gossypium; species Gossypium longicalyx. The sequence goes on along the minus strand of CM047004.1, from coordinate 65,574,208 downwards.
ATTAAAAGCTAAACCAAAGGAAGCATTAGTCCTTTTTACCTAATTAACCGTTTAAATATCAAAATTTCTTAACAAAATTTTAATACGATATTAATATAATCTTGTAGACATTAAATAAATAAATAAATAAAATAATTCACTCGTCAAAATTGTGGTCCCTAAACCACTATTTCTGACACCATTGAAAACGAGCTTTAACTTGTTGATAGATCAAACATTTCGATACAAACCCCATTTCCTGTTGAAAGGCTCAATCAATACCTAAGCCCCACCCATGAAACCCTAAAATGCAGAGAAGGGTCTAATCGTTTGGTGCCGCCTATTGTGAAGGCATCATTAAATCCCCACCATATTCATATTTTGTACCGTATAAGCAATGCCGCCTATACACCATCCTCAACCCTCAAATATTGTTTCTTTTTTTGAAACAACAAGTTAATGATTGGCGATGAAAATACAAGGTTGGTGCTGCCTCTACACCATCCTCAACCACCCACAATATACCATTTTGTTAAATAATGTGGGTGGGATACCATTTTCGTATTTTTTGTTTATTTTTATATTATTAAAATAAAAAAACTGCGATATCTTGAAAAAAATTTATATTTATTTTTTCATTATTGTTTGAATAATAAAATTAAAAGATTTATATAAAAAATGAAAGAGAGAGGTTAAATTAAGGGTTCAGTTGACTTTTTATGTTTTTAAAAATAAGAATAATACTTTTATTTGAGAATTAACCCTATGGAAAAAAACTCAAAAATTTAAAGACACAAACCATTTTCCTTAAATATAACAGTGAGCTTTTAATAGAAATGAAGCGGACATTCATTCGGTTGTTGATTTTAGCAGAGGCCATAGGCAAAGCAAGTCTTGGTAATTAATGGCGAAATCATTGCAGCATCAAGGTAATAGAAGATAGCTTGGTGTTTCCGCCAAATCCACATGGATCAGAAGTCTCTTCCTCTTACGTTGTTTGATATAATATAGAGTGGGTTGGTTCTTCTCCCATGTCTATGATTTCTTTTTACCCTGTGAAAATAAAATAAAATAAAATAAAGAACACACAAATTTTTACGTGGAAACCCTTTCGGGAAAAAAACCACGGGCAGAGGAGAAGAAAACTTACTATGTCGAAAATTTGAATCAATACAAGAGGAATAGACTATGTCTATTTATAGGCTTGTAAAGCCATATTCTAGTAGGATTGAAACACCTTATCCTAATAAATATAAAATAGATGGAGTTTAATAAGATTTAAAAAATCTTATTCTAAAATAAAATAAAAGAAGTCTAGCTCTATATAGATTTTACTTTTATTTTATTTTCCATTGTATTTTATTTAAATAAGAATTCGGGTCACTTAATTCTAAAAATCTCTACCTTGACACAAATTCTCAATGAACAAGTTCTTCACCTCTTCCATAAAACCTCTTAAGGGTTTAACTTCAACAATGAACACCAACCAAGTCTACGCAATGCTCAAACTTGGTTATAGGAAGTGACTTAGTCATCATATCTACAGGATTTTCATGAGTACTAATTTTTCTCACAACAATATCACCACGAGCAATAATATCACGAACAAAATGATATCGAACATCAATATGTTTTGTTCTCTCATGAAACTTTTGATCTTTTGTAAGGAAGATGGCACTCTGACTGTCACAAAATACTGTATTGATTTGAAGGTCTTCATTGAGTTCACTAAATAGTCCCTTCAACCAAATAGCTTCTTTACAAGCCTCGATGTCGCCATGTACTCGGCTTCACGCAGACAAAGACAAAGCATCGTAGTTTGCAAAGTGGCTTTCCAACTAATTGCACAACCTCCGATTGTAAAGACGAAACTCGTGAGAGATCTTCTTCTATCAAGGTCTCCAAAGAAAATTAGCATCAACATACCCTATGACTTCATCTTTAGTTCTTCCAAACTGTAAACAAACATCAGTAGTGCCTCGTAAGTATCTTAAAATCCACTGAGCTGCTTTCTAATGTTCTTTACCGGGATTTGTCATGTATCTGCTAACTGCATTGACTGCATATGATAAATCTGGACGTGAGCAAACCATAGCATACATGAGAGATCCCACTACACTAGAGTATGGAACATGTGACATGTACTCAATCTCTTCATCTGATTGTGGAGACAAAGCCGATGAAAGTTTGAAATGGGCTGCTAAAGGAGTACTAATAGGCTTAGCACTCTGCATATTGAACCTACAAAGAACTTTCTCAATGTACCCCTTCTGACTTAGGTACAATTTACTTGCTTTTCTATCTCTGAGAATCTCCATACAAAGTATCTTCTTTGCTGGTCCTAAATCTTTCATCTCAAATTCTTTACTTAGTTGGGTTTTGACCTTTCTTATCTCTCATTTACCTTTTGCTGCTATCAACATGTCATCAACATAAAGAAGTAGATACACAAAAGAATCATCACTGTTTTTCTTAAAGTAAACACAACTGTCTAAACTACTTCTTTTGAAATCATGAGAAGTCATAAAGGAATCAAACCTCTTGTACCACTGTCTTGGTGACTGTTTCAAACCGTAAAGAGACTTTCTCAGCAAGCAAACGTAGTCCTCTTTTTCTGAGACTATAAAACCCTCTGGTTGTTGCATGTAAATATCCTCCTCAAGTTCTACATGCAGAAATGCAGTTTTTTACATCTAACTGCTCAAGCTCGAAATCATGCATGGCCACAATACCAAGCGAAGCTCGAATCGAACTATGCTTAACAACTGGAGAGAGCACATCTGTGAAGTCCACTCCTGGAATTTGACTATAACCCTTTGCAACAAGCCTTGCTTTATATCTGGGTTTTTCAACTCCTAGAGTCCCTTCTTTCTTTTTAAACACCCATTTACAACGAACAACCATTTTACCTTTAGGAAGTTTCACAATGTCTCATGTTCTGTTTTTGTGGAGTGATTCCATCTCTTCTTGTATAGCAAACATCCACTTTTCTGAGTCTTCACAGCTAACCGCCTTAGAATAATTAGATGGCTCTTGATTCGCATCTATATCTTCAGCCACATTTAAAGCATAAACAACTAAATCAGCTTCGGCATACTTCTTTGGAGGTTTAATTTCTCTTATAGTTCTATTTTTAGCGATAGAGTATTGTGGTGAAGAAGCAACTCTATTCTCAATTTTTGTTATGGCTTGAGGAGTTGACTTTGTATTAATCTGATGCTCCACCTGCTTTTGATTTTCTTTATTGGAAGAGTCTTTAAGAGATAAGTTAGGTAGTATAGCAGTTTCATCAAAAACAAAATCTCTGCTAATCATAACTTTTCTATTTTCAGGACATCATAACTTATACCATTTTACACCAGCTTTATAACCATGAAAAACGCATTTAATGGATCTCGGTTCCAATTTTCCATTATCAACATGAGCATACGCAGGACACCCAAAAATCTTTAAATCAGAATAATTAACAGGATTACCAGACCATACCTCTTGTGGAGTCTTTTTCTCAATGGCAACGGATGGAAATCGGTTGATCAAAAAACATGCAGTAGAGGCTACCTGCTTCTGCCCAAAATGACTTTGGTAAGTTGGCATTTGACAACATACATCAAACCTTCTCCATGATCGTTCTGTTCATTCATTCTGCAACGCCGTTTTGCTGTAGAGTATAACGAACTGTCAAGTGTCTCATGATCCCTTCTGACTTGCACAATCTATTAAACTCATCAAAACAGAACTCTAAGCCATTGTCTGTACGGAGATATTTTATCTGTTTTCCCGTCTATTTTTTAATCATAATTTTTCAAGACTTAAATGCGAAAAACACATCGCTTTTCTGCTTTAGGAAGAACGCCCAAACTTTTCTGGAAAAATCATCAATAAAGGTTAGCATATAATTAGCTCCACCTCTCGAAGGCACTCTGGATGGCCCCCACGCATCGTAATGAATATACTCCAACGTTCCTTCGTGTTATGGATTCCTCTAGTGAATCGAACTCTCTTTTGCTTCCCAAAAACACACAAAGCTCATAGAAATTCAATTTGCAAATTCCTTGCCCATCAAGAAGTCCTCTTTTGCTCAATTCTGCCATGCCATTCTCACTCATATGCCCTAGGCGCATATGCTAAAGTTTAGTAATATCATCATCGACAAGAAAGAGGCGCGACAATTTGCATCACCAAAGATATGATAGAACCCACCAAAACATATAACTTGGCAATTTTTCTCTCCCCTCTTTCATCACAACAAGAGACTCTTTGGAAATCTTTAAAACCCCACTTTCAAATTGTGTATCTGCACTTTTTTGAATCAAGAGTACTCAACGAAATTAAATTTCTTTTCAATTCGGAACATGCCGTGCGTCGTCACTAAGTGTTCGACAACTCCATCAAACATCTTAACTTTAATTGTTCCAACAAGCTGCGATTTTACACGAAGCATTATTTCCCATCAAAACAACACCTTCGGACAATTGTTTAGTAAGTTGTAAATCAATCCCGATTGGGACTCATGTGGAAGGTGCGCTGAATCAAGTATCCACTCTTCGCTTACTTTAGGATCATTGTGACGACTAGAAGTTCACCATCGCTGTAGTCTTCTACAACATCAGCTTCACCGAAATTTTTTGGTTGTTTTCACTTTTGATTCGCAGCCTCCCTTTTAATCTTGTTCTGTAGCTTATAGCACTCAGATTTAATGTGCCCTTTCTTCTTACAGAAGTTACAAGTTTTACCTCTGTTTGAAGACTTCGATCTACTCTTAGATTTACCGCAAGGATTCCGTTCCTGTGTCCTTCCACGATCATTATCAGCATTCCGATCTTGTCTCCCACGAGTAATGAGACTCTCTCCTTGAGAGTCGGGTTTAACCACAAGATGCTTCATCTTATCATACGAGGTCAAAGAATTATAAACCTCATCAACTGTGAGAGACTCGCGACTATATAAAATCATGTCTCTAAAGGTTGAATAAGACGGGGGCAACGAACAAAGTAGAATCAACCCTAGATCTTTCTTATCGTATTGAACCTCTATGGCCTCCAAGTTTGAGGGAATTTCTTTAAATACTGTTAAGTGTTCGTGTACATACGCACCTTCCTCCAAACGATGAGCATAAAGACACTGCTCCATATGCAACTTGCTTGTTAGATTTTTCGACATACATATTTGTTCTAGCCTCTTCCATAATGCAGCGGCGATCTTCTCTTTCATCACATCCTGTAAAATTTCGTTGGACAAATGCAGATGTAATTGTGTTAACGCCTTTCGATCTTTACGCTTCTTCTTTTCATCTGTTAAATTCGAAGGCATCTTATCTATCCCTAGCAGGGCATCCTCCAGATTCATCTGCGCAAGAACTGCTTGCATCTTAATCTGCCACAATGCAAATCTAGTGTTGCGATCCAGTAGCGAAATTTCATACTTCAAAGACGCTATTACCGTGATTGAGATGAAAACCCCAGAAGCTCTGATACCAATTTGTGAAAATAAAATAAAATAAAATAAAATAAAGAAAACACAAATTTTTACGTGGAAACCCTTTCGGGAAAAAAATCACGGGTAGAGGAGAAGAAAATTTACTATGTCAAAAATTTGAATCAATACAAGAGGAATAGACTATGTCTATTTATAGGCTTGTAAAGCCATATTCTAGTAGGATTGAAACACCTTATCCTAATAAATATAAAATAGATGGAGTTTAATAAGATTTAAAAAACCTTATTCTAAAATAAAATAAAAAATAAAAGAAGTCTAGTTCTATATGGATTTTACTTTTATTTTATTTTCCATCGTATTTTATTTAAATAAGAATTTGGGTCACTTAATTCTAACATACCCTTCCTTCGTTGGATTTCATGCCCAACCTCAAATCATCTCTCTCGATCCCTCTGCAACATTTCTTCCTCAAATCGCCGACAGAAGATTTCGGGCATCTTATTGGCGACCATGAACGACATGCAAACTCATAATTGGTTCATTTGGGTCGCTTTCCCTGGCTGAAGCTTGAGAGTAGAGAAGAGGGACCAACATGAATTATAGCTTCAATGCTGTTTTTCAACAAGTTTTATAATAGCTATAATCAACTATTGAATCAGCTGGCGATTCACATAACTATCTTTAAAAGTTGGTATCGCTAAAAATGCGTGTTCTCATGGTAAAAGTACGAGGGAAAGCCCCAAGGGTGAACAGTATTTCGACATCTCTATTAAAAAAATAGAGAAATTAACTCTTTATATTTTGAAATATGTAAATTAGTCCCCCTATTAATTTTCATAGTTAAATGATAATGTGAAACCTTAATTTAAATTATTAATTACTAAATTGGTCTCTAAACTATAGTTAAAATATCAATTTGATTTTTTTTAAATTCTTCTAAACAATAATTCTAAAAAATTAAAAATATATATTAAATATTCATGATGTATAATCCCCATTATAAAATTTCGATTATCCATTTTCACATCCCTTAGCTATTATAAACTTTCTCATTTGAAGTTCTTATTGTTTAATACCCTAACTAAATAAGGACTCCATGGGTTTTGAAATTATATATTCTAACATGATTTTTAATATTTTTTAATAATTTTGATAATTTATATTTATTTTAAAGATTTTTTAATTGTTTTAGAATTATTGTTAAGATTTTTTTAAAATCAAAATGATATTTTAGCTATAGTTTAGAGACCAAATTAGTAATTAACCATTTAAATTAACATTCTACGTCATCATTTAATTAACAAAATTTAATGGAGGGGCTAATTTACACGCTTTGAAATGTATAAGGGCTAATTTATCCATTTTTCAGTAGAGGGGTCGAAATGCAATCTATCCTTAAGTACAGGGTCTACCTTGATACTTTTACCATGTTCTCATACCATCATGTCGGGAAATTTGAGGTGGTAGACATTATTTTTTGAGTCATCATTGTCAGACAATCAGGGGTGATGAAATAATTTATCTGAGAAAACCATTGTTGTTGGGCAATCTGAGATGGTAATAAATATTATCTAGCGTCATCCTTGCCGAGCAACCCAAGGTGATAGATCCATGTATCCGTTCTGAGTTCATGTTGGTTAATAGGGTTATTAATGAATGAAGAGTTTAAGTGATATGTGAAATATCATGCCATGAAATGTCGAAATGCTAATGAATTGAAAACGAGCCCAAGGGCTAATGGATCGAGATTGAGCTTATAGACTTGGAAATGGTTCTTTTGATACTTGAAATTGAGTAAATATGATTGATAAGAAATTGGAATTATGCTTGTGACATATTGATGAGTTATTTATGTGGAAAAAAGATAGAATGTATGAGTATGTTAGTTAAAACTTGAAGTAGTTCAGATGAATGGCATGAAATTGTGTATGAAAGAAACTTAAATAAATTGTATCCATTGCATATTCATTGTTATGTTAACTTGAATCATAGTTTACCACTAAGCAATTTGCTTAACGCACGGTTGCTTTTCCGTGCACAGGTTAGTAGATTTTCGAGCCAACAGCTAGTAGATCTCAGCATCCAGAGGATGATCCCTCGACTCAACAATCTTTGTAAATTCCGTTTTGATTTTAAGTTGGCATGTACCTAGTTGAGTCTAATTTTTGGATTGCTTTAAAGTTCTTAAGACTTTTGGGGTTTAGTATTTTATGATATGTACATATGCATGCCTATATGTCTATAATGTCCTATGAAATCTTGCTTATATGCTCTTATTTATAAATTGATATAATGTTAATGTATGGGAAATTTAATAGTCATGTGTAAAACTAGTAAAAATGTATAGTGAGATAACCTAAATGATTCTTAGGCACATTATGATTAAGATATGGTAGTGCATTGTTGAAGTTAGTAAATGATATATATAGATTGCTTATGAATTAATAAGGTTTGAAGTATTTACTTAAAGAGACTATATGATTAAGGGTGGTGAATGAATGTATGTATGTGTGTATATTTTTCATGACACTGGAGTTGGTATAGACTTATGTAAATGATAGGGAAGGTTGATATACTTGATGAGTGATTGAAATGGTGTGAGTTTGATTGTGTTTTAAACATGTTGTGGCATAATTTTGAGTTTGGATTTGGGATGAATTAAGTACCAAATGCACGTTTTGGAAATTGGCTATGACATATCGATACCTTGGGTAGGGTGTTGGTCCTTATTATTTTACAAGTAATTTTTCAAGAAATAAAATTTCAAAAAGGTATGGTATCAGACTAAAGTAGTGATACTTTACATTAGAGTACCGATACTTTACAAGGGTATTGACACAGTTGTTTTTTTTCTTAATTTTTGGCAAAATATTGAACCTTAGGGTATCGATACAATTCTTTTCTTATACAATGATGTGGAAAATTGAAAAAGATCTTTAATGAAAGAGAATGCATAAAAAAAAGAGAGTCAAATCGTCACTTTCATTTTCATACAATGATAGAGATTCCTAAATAATAAAAAAAAAAAGAAGAAGCACTTTTTGAAGAGTGAAAAAGTAATTGAGATCAATTTGCAAATTTGTTCAACTGACATTTTTTGGCTCGTTTTCTTTTGCCCTCTCTTTTCTTTGCTTGAGCAACAAAAGCATTGTTGTTTCTTTTGAATCAATCATTTGTTGTCTTAAATCGATTCTTTGCTTTTTTGAATTGATTGTATTGTTGATTGACTCAATTATTTTTGTTCTTTGAATAGATTGCTTATTGTTTGAATCGAATTTATCATTGCTTAAATAGATTCTTTGTTGTTTAACTCAATTCAAACATCAACACCATTTTAGTATCCAACCCTTTAATTCCATTAACGTTTCAATAACAAAGAAAATTTATAAAATGAAAACCCCAAAAACAAAAGGTGAGGAAAGAAGAAGACTAGAAGCTTAAAGATCAGTTGAAGCTTGAATATGATAAATGGTGGAAGGTTTCTACAAGGAAGCAATCGATTGTTTTGTTGGGTGTTTGGGTGATGAAAAAATGGAAGAAAATCTTGTAAAAATTATTTGATGAAAAGAAAATATAAGAAAATCTGGTAAAATTAACACTATTATATTGATAGTTGGGGGTAAAATAAACAGATATATACGTGGCAAGTTATGATTGGCTAAATGTTTTTTTAATGAGACTAACAGTTGAGGTAAAATGGGTAACAGTTTAATAGTTTAAGTACCCACTCTAACAAAAAAAAAAAGTTAAGTACCAACTTAAAAAAACTAGTATAGTTTAATTACCATTTTTATTGTTTAAGTCTATTTTAATTATTGGAAGTGATATATTAAATGGTTGAAGTTGTGTCTTATTGGTAGAGTGACATCTTTCTCTACAAAAAAAAAAAGGTTGAATTTTAGTAAAAGAAAGACTGAATTTGAAGACCATTGGAATTTCCTTCACGTCTTACCCGATTAAACCATGTGGAATCAATCGAAATCCTTTGAATGTGAGAAATATTAGGCCATCCACACCAATATCCCTTCGGCATCTTTCCCTTAACTGCGGACAAGTAGAAATTTTCAAATGTTTCAAAGAGGTGAGGCGATGCATCCCTTCTGGCATTGAAGTCAAGTTAAAACATCTTTCAATCCTCAAATCCCAAAGTGAAGTTAGGTTTTGCAGAAACTCATCTGGTAGAGAATCTAGCTCTTCCATGTCTTTAAGCCACAGAGTTTCCAATTTGCAAAAAGGAGTAAATTTTAAACAAGAAGAAGATGGTGCTAATTTTAACGTTGCACTCTTTATCTTTATTGTAGGTTGGATCAATGGCTTCCACCGGGTTTCTTTCAAATACAACGTTTCGATTGAAGGAAACAATGGCATAGAAGTTAGATTAGGACACATGTAGATATGTAATTCTGAAAGGCAAGGAAAGCAAGGCCGCTGTGCATTTGAAGCTTCTCCCCTTTAAGATTTGGGCAATCTCTTATCCACAGTTCTTCCAAGGACGGAAAAAATATTGTTGTTGGTTTTGCAGAAAACAACTCCTTTTGCATTTCAGTCTCCGAAACATTTTCCAAAGCTACCAATCTTGAAAGCTTCAAAAGTTTGAGGGAAGAGAGGTGATGCAATGGTGGTAGATGCTTGCATTTAGTACAATTTTTTAACGTTAGTTGAGTTATATTCATCATGGTCATGGATGACAACCAGCTGGAAAGTTTGGTTCCTACATACACTTCCACCTTCAATATCTCCAGATTTGGGGGTGGTTGGAGGCATTCCAAAACCATTTCATCTTCTCTCCTAGTCCAGCTCCATCTGCTCTACTTAAATTCTAAAGATTTCAAGTTCAGTTTATCTTTCAAGTAAGTAGATCCGAGCTCTAGGATACCAGCATTTTCTAAACATGAAACACCAAGTTCTCCTTTGTTGTTCAACCCTTGCAATTCCCTTAACCCGCAAACTTCCCTACCTTTCTTCTTCCCCACAACAAACTTGCATAATGTTTGTAGACGAGTTAGTTTCCCCAGCCCACGCGACATGTAACACAATTAGTACATTGTCTAATATTTAGCTGCATGAGGCTTACTAATCTACTTGTTTTGCTTGGTAAATTTTCAAGACTCCAACACCCAAAAAGATCTAACGTCTGCAAATTTTGAAGCCTGCATAAAGAACCAGGTAATTTTCTAATGTCACGATTTCCAGAAAGCTCAAGGTCCCTTAAATTGTTCAACTCACCAATGGAATACGGTAACTTCTTAATAGCCAAGGAATTCAAATCCAAATTCTGTAGATACTTGAAATTAGAAATGAGTGCACTGCAAGTGGATAGACCCATGTGCCCACCTTTTATTTGATTAAATGATAGATCCATGTGCCCACTATTGATTTGAATAAATGACCTTACTCTAGTTGCTTTGAGCAAGGTGGTTGGAATTCCATGAGAGAAATATAATCTGTCTTCAAACGAAGCATGACGAGTTCTTTCATTTACATTTTCTGCTTCCAAACTTGCAACACAACACTCAGTTGCAGCAACAGAGCATGCAAGATCATGCATTGTGAAGTACTCAATATTTCCTGAATCTTTATCTTCTTCACCAGCTTGAAAAAAATATCTCCAAAGCAGATCTTTGAAATACTCATGACCAACATCTTCTAGATCATCATCATTTCCACTTGTTGGTTGGATAAACCCTTGGGCCATCCAATATCTGATCAGCCTTTTCACCCCAAACTTAGTATCCTTGGGGATTAAAGAGCAATAAGTGAAACATTGTTTCAAATGTGGTGGAAGATGATCATAACTCAACTTTAAAATTGGTAGAATACCACTCTCTGGTCGAGCTATATATTTATGTACATTGTCCTTCACCTTAACCCATTCCGCTTCTGCTTTTTTATATAATACCCTTCCTATTTCCCTTAAGGCAAGAGGAACCTTTCCACACTTGTCTGCATTCTCCATCCCGATTGCTTTTAAGTGGGAATCATTAGATTCCAAGCTTTCTTCTTTACACGCCATTTGCTTCAATAGAGACCAGAATTCACTTCTTGACAAACCTCGAAGCAAATGTGACGAAACGGTGCCTGTGATTCGTGCAACCGCTTCACTACGTGTAGTGACAACAATCCAACTTCCCTTGGCACCATCTAAGAGCAAAGTTTTCAAGCTAAGCTACTTTACAAGGTCGTCATTCCACACATCATCAAGAATTAGCAAGTACTTCTTTCCATCAATGTTGTCTCGAAGACGATTTTGCAGTGTTTGTATCTGAAGTTCCTTATCAGGTTTGCTTTCAGTTGCCGCCTCGCTGATGTTTTGCACAATGACTTTTAACTCAAACTTCTCTGAGACATACACCCACATTTTTAGCTCAAAATGCTTCGCCACGTTTTCATCATTGAACAGCATTTTAGCTAATGTGGTCTTTCCTAACCCTCCGATCCCAACAACAGAGACGAAGCCAGGAGGGGCTGGCATCGGCACTGCCCCGTAAAATGTAAAATTAACTTTTAGCTCCTTGAATTTTTTTAAAAATTTTAAATTAGTAAAAGTAAAATTACACTTTGTCCCCCTAAAATTATTAAAATTCGATTTAATCCTTTACAAATTATAAAAAATTAAAATTTCATCTAACCCTAAAAAAATTTTCTAGCTTCGCCCCTACCCAACAATAGGAACAATTGAAACATTTTATTTAGCTTTGGATTCGAGCAGTAGTTTCACAATTTTCTTTTTATCATAATCTCTTCCAATTATTTCTTGTGCACGCACAAAGGAATGTGTTTGGTCCCTCTCCCAAACTTCAATTGGTGGCTCTAGGGGGTGGTTAGTGAGGTGAAAATTGGCTCTATCAGCTACAATGGCATCTAGTCTCTCTCTAAGGGCTTTAACTTTATGACCCATCTTGAGACTATAAGCAAGTTGGTTTGATTTGGAGAAGAAAAGGTGTACCTCTTTCACTGTGTCATTGCCTGCTACTAATTTTCGCCGAAGAGCTTCAGTAGAGAAATCGTCCAACAAATCTTCCACATCGTAAAGCACATCCTTGAGCTCCTTGAGCCACAGAGTTAGTTGATGATTGTTATGGTTGCGATGATCTTCCGCATCACGTACCACTGCTCTGATAACCGAAGCGGTTTTGGAGAGCTAATTGATTTCGTCCTTGAAACCCCATGCCACTCCAAGCTCTTATGCTGCTAACGATGCCAGGCCGTCTACCACATGTCCAGCAAGATTGAACAAAATGCCCTCTGTTATTTCTAATATTAGTTCCTTCGCTGCAGGAAATACTAAAGAAAGGTGTGGTGCAAGAAATTTGATGAGAAGATAGTAAAGTCAACTCGTATTATACCACGTTGTTTTATATAAACTATGGAAATTCGTCGCAGCATGCATCGGGATTGCAGTTTGCAAAAAGGAATTATAAAAATATTCAAAAAAAATCAAAATTCAAAAAAGGAATTATAAAAAATTCATAAAAATACACATGGGTCATATTTATAAATTTAACATTTAGTTAGTATTTTTGTTTAAAAAATAACTCATTTTGAAAGGTTGATGGTCAAATTTGATTCTTTTTAAAGGTTTACTTGACCAAATTTAGTTAAAAAAAGATTGATAAAAAAAATAAATATTGAGAGCTAAATTTAAATTATGCAGAGTTATTTATTTTAAATATATAATGAAATATTCAATGTTTAGAATTATAGTTGAATTAGGTAAGTTACGAAGACGGAGTAAGTTGTAAAGTGAGTAAAATAGAAGGGATTTATTTGAGAATTAAGTTATAATAAATAGAGAAGGCCCAATAAAGTAATTTATTAAGGTCTTTAAATGCTTTAATAAACCATAATTGAAAATTAGGATTGTTAGTTAACAACCATTAGATTTAATGTTAATTATGAGTTAGTGGAAAGAGATGAAACAAACATTGACTTCTTTTTCTTCATCTATCGCCGAAACTAGGAAGAAAGAAATTGGGAAGTTTCATGCTTTTTTATTCTTTCCATTGCCATGAGCCATATTTAAGCATAGCATCTTAAACTTCCATTACCATAAGAAAGAAAACGACGTTACATCGAGAAACAAAGAAAAAAAAATGAAATCGTTGATAATTAGTGATATTTTGGTTTTTGCTCTCATAATTTTATTTCAATTTATATTTTAATAGATAATTACTTATAATTGATTAATAATGATTCCAAATATAAATCGAGGTTCAATTTTGAGTGATACATGTTGAAATGTATGTAAAATTGTAAATGTGCTATCTTACCTAAAATGTGTTTGATGACTCATTGATCATGTTTGATCGTGTTGGCTCATTTGAATCAAGAAAAATGACATGTTATTGAATAGGTAGATAAATATAAACAAAGGGTATTGATGATGGATATGATTTGAGATATGTTTGAAATATAGATACGGAATTACATTGTGATATCATCTATATTAGAAATGATTTTATATATGTTCAATACATGTATATATGAATTGATGTTGATGATGTAATGTTATATATATTATAATGTGATTTAATAATGATTAATAAATAATAATGTCTTATTAATAGTGTCGGATAGAGTTATGGATATAGTTAGCATGTCATAGGGTTCATTTGATGGGCGGGACTTTCAGCATTTTATGCGTGTTATCTTCAACGTTTTATGCATGTTATATTTGATTCAACACTTTATGTGTGTTATACTAGTGTGTTGGTGGATTGATTCATGTATCCATACTCAAATCCGAGTTAGTTAATAAGGGCTAAAATGATAATTGATGTGATTAAAATGTGAAATAATATATTAAGTATAAGTATTATTGAAATGTGAATATAACAACAATATGATATATGACTTTGACATGATTAAACAAATGCAAATACCCTAGTGGTGTATCACAACTTCGTATATGTAAGCAAATATTACATTGATACGGATATGGTTACGTGATATATCTTGAGGTTTTAATGGCTCACTTGAATATATGTTTACATGAATATTGATAATGAAATGGTTTTGATTAATATGTATATTCATATTATTTAGCTTATTATTTTGATTTCTAATATATTATAATTGAATTCGAGTTACGTTTGCATCACTGAGTATTCAATACTCAACGTACGGTTATGTTTGTTTCCATTCGTAGGTCTCGGACAAGATTTTAGTAAACCGAAGTTATAAAGCATCCAAGGCTAGTAGCTCAGCTCAACTCATACCTAAGGTGATCTTATGGTTTAATTGTTGTATCTAGTGCCTTGAGGGTAATATATTCATTTGTAAACTTGTAATTTTTTTCGAACAGATTGGTTAACAAAAAAAATTCATTGATTACATTAGTATACTTTGTATGATTGTCCTCTTAAGGTTTTTACACACAAAGCAAAATGAAAGCAAATGTTGCTAATTGGTTGTGTAATGTTTAAACTAATATTAAGCGGTATTACGTGGTCGTATCGTAATACAGAAAGACAACTTATATTAGTAGATGAACTTAACATGTCCTTAGTCTAATCGAAAATGAACAAACCAATTAAAAGACTAATATGCCGTCTATCAAGTTCAATTGGGGAGATACTTTGTCTTCGGAATCGGAGCGGATGACTCCCAGAAGATAAATACTATAACACCTCTAACTCGTATCTGTTGTCAAAACAGGGTTACAGAGCATTACCAGAACTTTCAGAACATTTACAAATAATTCACGTTAATTACTATTCTTTTACCAAAATTATCCATAATGTCCCTTAAAAGGACCTTCGTTGCCCAATATGAGTATTAAAATCGAGTCGAGACTTAATCGAAAACTCTATAAATTCTTTGTGAAATTTCAAATTTTTTTCAAGTTACATGGCTCACACTCCCGTGTGGTCCAAGGGACATGCCTGTGTGACCCTAGAATACGCCCGTGCTGCAGGTCGTGTTCGACCCCGTGTAACTCTCTGATTTGTGCCACACGGCTAGCCACACACCCGTGTGAGTAAGCCGTGTGATCAATTTAATTTTCAAAAATTAGGTGCAGAGTTCACACAGCCAAGATACACGCCCGTGTTCCAGGCCGTGTAGCACACACGGCTAAGACACATGCCCGTGTGCTCAATTCTAAGCGTTCTGTGTAACACCTTGAAAATTTCTACAATAAGATATTATCTTTAATATAGTAAAATAAGGAAATAAAGTGACAAGAAGAGGAAAATTGAGTTATGTCACTGGGAAGTATATTATGACATATTGATTCAAGAAAGGACTAAATTGTAAAAGTGAGAAAAGTTTTGTGGCCCAAGAGTAAATATTCAAAATTTGAGGGATTAAAGTATAAATATAAAAAATTTGAAGGACTAATAGTGTAAATATTTAACAATGGAATGATCTAGAAACCAAGGAAAATTGATGAATTAGGACCAAATTGAATAGGTAAAGAATTATGAGGGACTAAATTACAATTTTACCAAATTAAGTGATGACTCAAGAATGGAATTTTAAAAGATCACAAAGGGAAAAATGGTCAATTGGAAGAGAGAAATCTAGAAAGTAATGATGATATTGATGATATTTTATAATTTTTTAATTAGAAAAATATTATTTTATTAATATTTAATAAGATATTTATTATTATTTTATTATTTTATTTAGTATATATATATGTGTGTGTGTGTGGAAAGAAAAAAAGAAGAAGAGAGGGAGCAACACCATCCATTTCCATGCATCCCACGTTAAAAAGAAAAGAGAAGAAGAAACTTTCCTTTCTTTATAATTTAGTCCTTCCACCAAAAATTCACCATTTTCACCTAGAAATCAAAAGAATTTCTATAGCTACCAAGAGAGAAAAATGTTAAGGAGACTAAGGGGAGTTAGAATATCAAGTTGGATTCAAGAAACAGAAGCTGGAGGAGAGAGAAAAATCAAGTTAAAGATTGAAATCAATAGGACAATGTAAGAACTTTAGGATTTCAATATATTTTAAGTAGAGTTTCTCATGTAAGGTAATATCAAAGCATGAAAATGATATTAAGGTAGATGTTAAGGTAGAGTTTTCTTATATAAGGTTCTATGTTCTTGATATGTTAGTGAAGGGAAATAACAGAAAATGATGGGAAATATGGTAGAGAACGGAAATAAGGGTGTTATAAACTTGGTAATTAATATGTTGCACTAAAATAGTCTTAAACAGCAGCAGTAGTCAAACTTTGGAAAATCACCAAAAATTTTGGAAATTAAATTAGAGGTTGAATAAAATATGAAATTAAATATTACTGAGTCTAGTTTTTCATAGAAGAAACGGTGTAAGCAATGGAATTTTAAATTGTTAGATATAATAAATTTTATGAGACAAGGTCAGAATGATTCCGGGTTCCCCTGTTCTGACTTTGGAAAATCATAAAAAATTTGAAAAAAATAATTAGGGGCTTAAATTTATACTTTTAGAATCATGAATAAGTCTATTTTCAAGATAAATAAACATGAACATCATCCGAATCCTATAAAATGAGATAATTAATTTTTTGTAAAGAAGAGTCGGAATTGTCAAACAACAGAATAAGAGTGACTTTAAAGAATAAAGTGTACTTATTGGCTGAACCAAAAATTCTAAAAATTTTATCGTAAGAATATACATAAGTATAGTTTTATGGAAAATTAGCGGATCTTAATTTCGAGTTCTGCAGCTCAAGATATGAATAATTTAGTGACTATGACACAAATGGACAGTTTTGAATATACATATAAGTAAATAGTAAAATTATTGATAACGCTACTTGTAGCATGTTATATAAATTAAGGATGTGGAATGGATAGGAGGAGGAGGAAAAATATGTATGAATATTCAGCTAGCATGGCTAATTTGCATGTTTTAGGCTTAGGGACTAAATTGAATAAAAGTAAAACTTTATGGGTAATTTTGTAAAAATGTTAGAAATAACCAATTTGCATGAAATGAATTATTTTATTATTTAAAATTGAAAAATTGATGAAATTATTAATTTTTTTCAAGATCGGGGGAAAAATGTTTTAAGGATTAAATTGAAAAGTGTTGAAATTATGGAAAATTCTGATATTTTATAGAATTCATGGGTTGTTATCAATTTGTATGAGAATAACGGTTGGAAATAAGAATTATATTACAAGAATTTTATTTTTTTAGAGCCTAAGGATAAAATCGTCATTAATTAAAGGTTTAGGGGTAAAATGGTAATTTTGTTTAGAGCGTTAATTGAATGTATTAGAACATGAAATAAATGAAAACGACAATCTAATTTATTTATAAAAATTCGGATGACTCGAATACGAGACTTGAACGTGGAAAAGAAAAGTTATCGGATTAATGAAATTATAAACAAGAACAAGCAACGAGGTAAGTTAGTGTAACTTAAATTGTATTTTTAAATGCATGAAATATCGATATAATGAATTACCTAATTTATGTTTATGAAGAAATGACAAGAGAATGATATTTATCATGACATGTAAATATGTGATTATCTTTGATACGTTGATACAAGGAAATTAAGTATATTGAGACGAGTAATAAATTCAAGTAAAACATGTCGAGGAAAAAAATAAGTACGTTTAAGGGATAATATGTTTGATTTTAATTGGTTCTAAATATGAACGTTAGATGAAATAAAATATTTGATAAATAATTCGGTAACTCCGGTAATGCTCCGTAACTCTATTCCGGTGATGGATTCGGGTTAGGGGCGTTACATTTTGTTTCTCAAATTTAAGATGTAGGGGACACACGGCCTAACCACACGCCCATGTATTAGGCCTTGTGTCACACACGGTCTAGACACACGCCCGTGTGTCTGCCCGTGTGGATATAATAAAGTCATTTCTAGCTTTATTTCTTACCCAAAATTTTACCAATAACCTGCACCAAACTTACATCCAAATACCAACCAATGCAAGCATTGAATTCAAGCAAATTTTAACATCTAATATGATATGACAATGCATGCATACATGTTTAAAATCTTACCTTGGTTTAACATAAACATAAAACAGCATTTGATCATTCCTATTTAACACATAGGTGTTTATCATAACATTATACTTTATAAATACCAAAACATACCATTATTAACCATTCCAATGACTAGATTACAAATAACATATTTAAGTCATCTATGGCCAAGTTAGCCTATACATGCCATTATACCAAAATAGTTTTACTATTTATACCAAAGTAAGCTTGTGGATAGTGTGATGATGCTCCAATCGATCACCATCCTTCGCAAGCTACCGAGCACTATAAAACAGAGAAAATAAAACCTAGTAAGCATTATATGCTTAGTAAGTTCGTATAATAAGAATTAAACTTACCAATCTCATTTATTATATCTATGCATACAATAACATGTTTTCCATCAACTTAGCAAAATTGCCTAAACACATGCATTCAATCAAACATGTTAGTCACTTAATTCTCATATACATCAAGTAAACATAGATAATCTCTTTATACTATATTCTTTCAAGACATTATTTATTTTGTCTCATAATTCTCATATCATATCAAGTATTTTATCCATTGAATCATTGAGATATCGATGGATACTCAGATAATACACTCAAGGTGTACAATTCAATAACCCATCAATTTATATTCAAGAGTACCCATTAGGGTACTTAATTAGAGAGCACACTCTTGAGCCACATATCATATATCAGGATTACCTGTCCAGGCTAAATCTTTTCTATAACATGTCTCAGAAGAGCTCAATTAGGATTACCAGTTTAGGTTAAATCCTAATTGTAACATATGCTCGAGAGGGATTATATCAGGATTACCTATCCGGGCTAAATCCTATTTGTAATGAGGTCAATAGGATTACTCGTCCGAGCTAATTCCCGTCAGCAACAAATGCAAGACCTCATTCAATAAGGGAAATCACATTTATCCATCGAAATTCAATACGAAATTTAACCCTTTTTAAACCATTTCAAACATGTATTCCTTTCTTTATTATAACATTCAATTTAATTCACATAAATATAAAACACATTCTATACAAACACAACATTCAATTTAACATATAAAACACATTCCATACAAACACAACATTCAATTTAACATATTTACAAGCTCGATTAAGTTACACAAACTTACCTCGACACTTGTTCCCGTATTTAAATCTGCTAATCCAAAACTTTTTCTTTTCCTCGATCTAGCCTCGAATTTGTGTTATCTGGATCTATATAAATGAATTTAATCATCAATTTATCACATTTAATATTTATTTGAACTCAATTTCCATCCTAGGAAAAATTACCATTTTACCCCTAAACTTTTCATAAATTCTAATTTCATTCCTAGGCTCGGAAAATAAAATTCGTGCAATTTACTCTCTATTCCAAGCCTAACTGAAATTTCAATATACAATTTACAGCACATATGTTCTATAAATTTTAGAATTTTTCTTCAACTTTAACAACTTTACAAATTTTTTTGTTTATCAACAAGCTTTCATTTTCTACCATAAATTTCTAATTTTTAGCATATTCATCCATGAAATAATTTCTATATTTTGATAATTTTGAAATTAATCCACTAAATAGATAGATTAAACTATCCCGGTTTCAAAAATATCAAAATTACTAAAAACGGGACAAGAAAACTTACCCAATTAAGCCAAGAAAGATTGTTTTCTCTTTCCTAGGGTTTCCATGTATTTTGGGGAAGAAGATTACATAAAATAAGATGTTAATTTCTTTTTAATTATTTATCATCTTTTAATTATTTCTATTTCCAATTTAGTCCTTGCCTTTTTCTAAATTTCCATAGATGAGTCATCAAAAGTATCTACTAAATTTTTATTAATGGTCTAATTACCATATAAGTACCTCAATTTTTGAATTTCATAGCTATTTAATCCTTCTAGTTACTAGAATTCAACTTTTGCATTTTATGTGATTTGGTCCTTCCTGTAATTAAACACATAATTGCTAAAATTTTCTTATTAGAATTCTCACATGACATCTCTATCATAATACAGACCATGCAATAAAATTAGAATAAATTTTATTTTTGGCTCGGATTTGTGGTCCCGAAACCACTATTCCGATTTCACTGAAAATAGGCTGTTACAGAGACATAGATGTGAATAACTGGACTGATAGTACATCGGACTGGACCTAAGAAAAATAGATCTTGATTATTATTTTATAGTAATTAATTTTTCATGAAGGAAGATGTAATGGTTACTATAAGATAAAATAGGATCATATTGGAAGAATGGATATTATCCTAAAGAGATTAAGATATCCTATGAGGTAACACATTTATGACAAGGCCATTAGATGAGCACTGATCGAGTTGTTTTCGTAATGGTATGTCGTTGGGGAGAGCTTAGTCACGATACTATAATGGAATGACTTTGTCACTAAATGAGTTTATAATTAATAGGCGAAAAGCTGGAACCTAATTATAAATCATTTGAGTCTCAATTGCGTATGCCCAATTAGTTCATCAGCTAGCTCGTTGAAACTAGAAATAAATTGCATGTTGAATCAGATGAACAGAAATGAATAGAAATGGTGAAATAAAGAAATATTAACATTTGGAAATGGCTATGGTTTTCTCCAAAATGAAAATGAAAATGGAGAAATGGAATCATTTGGAAATGAATGTAGTTTTCTTCAAAATGAAAATGACCTAATATATTTTTCAAAATAAATGAAGTTCGAAAATTGAAATAAATCATTTGGTCATGGTGAACCTTTGCGAAAATATTAAATATATTTTCCAACAGATTTTTTACAGTAAAGTTGACATGATTTTAACGAAATTAGAATTGGGTTGAGAAAATTATTTAATTAGAAATATATTGAAGTTTATTTTTGGGAAATAAAAAACAAATATTGGGTTGGATCAAATTATGAAATATTGGGTTAAAAGCTCGGAAAGTACTTATAACTGGACCCAATATGAAAGAGGCTCAAAAGCCCTTATGTTATAAGGTAGGACGGCAAACCCTAGTATTATTAACTAGGGTTATCGCCCCCTACATCCTAGTTAGACTAGAAGTTTATTTTTCTAGTTAAAATAAACTTCTATAATTCAACAAGGGTTCTACCTTCTCTCCCTATAAGTAGATGACACCTATAGGGCCTTTTACACAACTTTTACATACCGTTATTCTGCTTGAAAATAGAGACTTTTATTATCTAAGAATTAAATATATTTTTCAAAATAATGCTTATGCCACTTTTTATTTGAGAAGAGAACTTTCGTTTTCACTCCAAAAAGAAAGAAAACTATTTCTAGTTATGTGTTTGATTTGAATCGTTCAAACCTACACTTGAAGCAATTCGTGGTACAAGAATAGCGAAGAAGTTCGTTTGGTTGAAAGCTAGGAATTTAAGGATCCGTCTATCCGAAAACACAGGTGCGAATTCGGTGTAGGTTTTATTGCTATAAATATCACAAATCGGGTCAGTTTTTTAAATTTTTATTTTCCGTTGTGCAATAAAATCGTTTTTGAACCGAAATTTTTCCAACAATTGGTATTAAAGCGTCAGGTTGTGCTATGTTTAAATCGAGACCAAAATTCTCTTTTCTTCATGTATGATTATATTTGATAAGATGTGACATTTTTGTAATTGTATGCATGTTCAGGGAAATGTATGCGAATGAATTCATGATATTATTTTATTATTATGGATCATAAAGTAAATTTACCAAATTTTGCAATAAAAAAAAACTCATTTGATAGTAATATAACTAAAAAAACTGACATTGTAGTATACATGAATTTAGCAAAATAATTTTAACACAATTAATAATTGAACTTAAAATTTGAAATCTAAAAAAGTAAAGGAACTAAACTTTTAAAAATAAAAATACAAAGACTAAATTTCAAAATTGTCGAGAAATACATAACCATTGGAAATATTTACATTTTCCTATTTTTCTCAAGTTTCTTTGTTCTTTTATTATTATTATTATTTGTGTGATATTGATTTTAGTCCTAATAAACTTCTATACGAAAAATAATTAACATACGGTATAGAAAATGATGTGATAATAAAAATAAAAATAAAAAAATTTAAAATCTATGTATGTATGTAACCCTTTAAATTAACACAAATACATTGGAAACATTTAAATAGTGAGTTGTTTAGAAAAGTGTGGAGTTTGTTTTTACATTGTTGTGATTTTACTAAGAAGGTTGCGAAATTGATTATGAAATTTATTCATCCCTTAATAACGTTCGCCACCAAAAAATTCAATACCACAATAAATTTCCCACGTACTTTTTATTTAAGAGGAGAGAATCCAAACAACATAACTTCCATCCACCAAAAACATTTCGACAGATTTTGCACAAAAAAAAAAAAAAACAAAGAATAGATATTATTCATATAATAAGTTTGTCAAAATGTGGTCTAAAAGTAATGAGAAAAATCTGGGAGGGAACTGTACCATATGACAAAATGATGTATAAATTGAAAACACTAATGAACATTGCGACAACAAATTTTAAAAAACTTGAAAGCATTCAACTACAACCAGCTCCGTAATCTGCCAAAAGCTCAATGTAGCCATCCATCCCTTTATTTCCAAGTGAGAAGATAAGCAAATTGTCAGTTCATCGCAACTACAAAAAAATCCTAGTTATGTTGATGAAACCATGCTTACCTAAAGGTTTGAAGTAGATCTAGCAACACTTTTGAAGCTTTCTCCATAGATGCTCATTGTGCAATATTTTGATTTAAGGCTAAAACATGGCCACTGCTCGTCGATTTATAGTTTACTCGATCATTTTTGAGATGCAGGTGCAGTTTCACTCAATGATGAGCCTAATCGAAGCATAAGAGGATACACAGGACTGAACTCCTTGTCTCCCCTAACCCTAACTTTTGCAGCATAATCATCTAGAGTTGCCTTGATTCCTTTCCAGATCTGATCTTCCCCTTGAGAATCCAGCCACAATGAATATTGCAAATGAGTAAGCTTGTTCCTCTGGAGTGGTGATTGCAAGTCGTCAGGGCCTCGGGAATAAAGATGATGAAGTATAACACTTGGAGGTAAATCTTGGAGAAGAGGAGATGCTCCTAGTTGAGACGTTTCCAAGAAGATAAGAGGTCGGAATGCTCTAAGAGCTCGGTATGGTGCACCTAGTTGTTCTACAGGGAACAAATTCTGGCCCACAGCTAATTCTAGCTCAGCCATGTCTCTGGCCATTCTCAGCTTGCCTGATTCTGAAAGGGGTCTGACAAGAGAAGCATGCCTGATAAAGAGTATCAAAACCCTTGAAGCCATGCTCCTAACAAGCCTCGTGCATATGGTTTCTGTTCCTGCAGTTGTAGCGTTGGCCGAAGATGGCAACAGCCTTGATAGGAACTCACGACGAAAGTGAAGAATGCACTTTTGCAACTCCTCCATGTAAGGCGAAGCATTGTTGTCCATAGCAGCATCCATGCCAAGGGCAGAAAAATTCTGGTCATGGATTTGCAAGATGCAAGACTCCAGACGATCAATCATTGCCTGGAACAAGGATGTTATAGAATCACAGGCAACACCATATATCGCACCAAGTGAAGGTGATAATACATCTGCAGCTATAGTTGGAAGCCCCATGATCATAGAAGTTACGCGAGTATGAATTTCTTGTAGATGCTGACATAATGCAAAATTCTTGACCTGAGCTGCCGTAGCAGGACCAGATACTTGGCGTGCTTCAGGACCAGTGGATATCTGCCAGTATAAAACGTAACATACACATTATTTATATGTGTGTTTTCATTGTGAAATTTACGTACTATGTAGCACAGGCACACAGTTCTATACTCCTATAAGATTTGTAAAGACTTGGGTTTTGAGGAAAGAAAACCTTGAGAAATTAAAAAATGGGATTAAACCTATCACTAACAATCAAATCAAGTCCATGATTACATCAAATAGTGTTCGAGAAAATGTTAAAGGCTTATTATGCATTACCATCACTTAATGCCAATGATATATGCCTAAACAAATTACCACAGAAGACAGAGAATTTTGTACTTGTAAGACACAGAAGACATGACATACAGTCAGAAAAGCTGAAAAAAAGAAAGGGAAATGTTTTAACCAGTTACCTTCAGTAGATAGATCACCGTAGTATTGCATAAAACCTTATTGGCAGAAACACATTGTATGCTATATATATTTCTCAAGTTCAGACTTTAGAAGTAATAATATCAAATAGCATTGTAACTTTTAGTGATTTTTGTTTATTTGATGATATGAAATTTAAACATTGCCCCATTTAGTTAGGTCATGAATTGCAAAATAAGATGCAATAAAATCACATTGGGACTGTATTTCCCAAATATAACAAACTACTTCCTATGACACTGCAGGGATGAAATACTAACAACAAGTTCTTAGGCATAAACTTGTTGTATATATAAACCATAGCAGATTTAGGTAAGGCAATGAGGCAGTAACCTCCTTCATCCTCCTCTGTCCTGGTACCAATTCCAAATCAAGGCTATAATGTATTTAGTATACGCTAATGAATAATTTCTCACATAACAGATATTCTATTCAGTAAAGACAAAAAGATTTTGCACACAGGAGTAACGGGATACCAGATATTCAGCTCGTTCTGCGACCAGCAGCAAAATTTTACTAATTTCACGCAGCACAAGAAGTGTTAATCGAGCATCCAACTGCACAGCTTCGATCTCTTCCTGAATGCGAGAAAGAATTCTAGAGATCTGTTCCTTGGAAGGAACACTACCACGGCTGGAGACTGGAAAAACAGAATTAACAATATCTGACAGCCGGCTTAAGCAGCTACCTAAGAAAGCCATCTGGAATGTTTCAATAGCTGCAACCATTTGGGTTTTTCCTTCTAAAGTTATTGCTGGTAACACCCCCTTGACATCAGTGTCACGCGAAATTCCATCAAGAAGGTTTTCCATCATAGAGTAGAGCTTCGGATAACCATTTGTGAATATCTCTTTGACAAAACTTGATGCAGTAAAAGCAGACTTCATTTGAGTAGCAAAAGCCTTAACAAGAGCTTCCCAAACTCGATCAGTTAGCATGGGATCGCCCTCCTAAACGGAACAGCATAAATAATTACAGTCAGGCAGGGAACAGCAGTTTCATGATATGCCAATTCCTGTGTTGTTATGACTCTTCTTTTTCATGAACGTAGAAATATAAACATAGAAAGACTTTTAAAAAAAACAGAACATACCCATGTAGGACTCATAATAGTATCTAACTCTAAAGTAGTCTAATTCAATTATGAATAGAATTACCAAGACAGAATAAAAATGAAATGAAATGGGGGGGATACCTTAATGACTTCGTCAAGCAGCAAGACATGTGTAAAAGGGTCTCTCTTCTTAGACAAAACCCTCTGCAAATGCCAAATTGCCACCATTATAGAATGCAACTGATCCATACAACTTCCCATCCTCTGCCACAACGCCTCTCTTGCCTTCCCACTGCCCCCAATCTGTGGCGTTCCACTCCCTCTAATACCTCCAGGACCAAATCCGCCACCTCCACCACCAGCTGAAATGGCCTTCATATCCAACGCCACACTCACACTCTTCACACCCATTCCCTTATATTTACTCACCAATTGCTCCACCGTCGCTCTCAACTCCCCAAGATTGTAAAACACTTGCAACCCAGTTCCCACTTCAGCCTGATTCAACCCTTCCATCCCCTTTTCCAAAACTTTCATAGCTTCACTTCTTAACTTAGTCCCTATCTCTTTGACCGCATTGATTTCCTCGTCGATCATATCAATACCGCCAAGATCATATTCCTCGCACAAGGTCAAGATATCATTATGCAACTGAGCAGCCTTAGCAAGATCCAACTTATCAGGCTCAGCTTCAGCAGAAGCCATAAGGTCCCGTAGCTTTTTGGAAAGGCGAATAGCACGTATGGAGTGGGAGAGAAGCTCGGAAGTCCTATGCAAATTGGAGAGCTGGACAGTTTTGGAGAGGATTGAATTATGGGGTTCAGAGAGCTCAGATCGGACACGACGAACCGAAGATTGAAGAGAAGAGATGGAGGATCTAAGAGTGGAGAGGGAAATCTCAGCGTTGTTAAGAGAAGATAACTGTGTGAGGAGGAGAGGGTGGTTGGAAAGGACGTGGGAACGGATTTGGGAATCGAGTTGGCGGATGGCTTGGAGGAGGTGTTCGGCGGTGGAAGCAGGGGATCCGGAGGACAGTGCGGCGGAGGAGAAGGAGGTAGAAGAAAAAGAAGGGGAAAGGAAGGGGGAAAGGATTGGATCTTTGGCGAAAGAATCAAGAATGGAAGATGGGGGAGGAGGAGGAAGAGGAGAAGCGGCGGTGGAAGAAGCAGGAGGGGGTTTGAAAGTGGAGAGACGGTGGAGAGGGGAGGAGGAGGTGGTGGTGGGGGATCTTTGGAGTGCGGCTGGAGAAACCATTTTCTATTTTCTTTGGGGGGGGGTGGATCTATCAAATGAGAAAGGAAATTTAGGAATGGATGGCAGGAAAATGCAGAATCAGAGTGAAAAACAACGGCCGGCGAAACGTATCTCCGTTGGCAGTGGCCAAGACACCACTTTCATGTAAAACGAGTCGTTTCTTTCTTAAGTAGGCTGACAAAACAAAACAAAATTATTAATTTATTCTTTTTTATTTTACTCAAAATAAATTCAATCTTATAAATTTAATCAAATATATTTAATAATTACAACTATTACAATATAATTACATCTTTTTAAGTTATTTTCAATAAATTACTACTTTTTTCACCCACCAATATTTATTTATTGGTATCATTTTTATTTTTATTTTTATTTTTGTATTTTTCAACAGTGTTATTATTTTTATACAAAATTAGAAATAAAAAATAAGGTCACGCGATCTAAACTCGCATCAAGTAAGTATTTGATAAAAATTTTAACTATCACTCCTTACAAGTTGAGTTTGGGTAATATCATTTTTTAAAATAAAATTACAATTATAATTACAAATAATACATATCCAAATTAATTATAATCAAAATCAAATATTACAATGATAAAACCAATCATGTCAAATTTACAATGTGGTGATATATGTTTTAGCTTATGTTTATATATCACTCATTCTAATTAAGATACCGTTGTTAAAAATTCTATTAATCCACTAATAGATAACCAATTGAATAACATGTGACACTTTTGACTAAAATTTAAAAATCTCTCCATAATTATTCCAAAAAACAATTTATTTTTCTTCTCTCTATTGTTGTCTAACCACACTTTTGTCACCCCTTCTATCTGACTCCTTTATTTCAGTTTTCAGTTTTTTTTTTTTTTTTTGAACATTTGGTTTTTAAAAAAGGTCAAGGTTTGAATAGTGTGCAAGGTTGTAGGTTGGGTTATATGTACAATCTCCTGTTGCTGTTTTCACTTTACAAGTAATCTCACCATCTTTATTTCAATCATTCAAACAACCTCATTTATAATAGTATATATATTGGGTTCATTATTGACCAAGTTTGAGCAAAAATCTTGTAGGATGGTAATTCTCACTACATCAAACCATTGATTCTTATACTGCTCTACAGTGTTATGCTTTTTTATATCCAAAACTCCTCTAAGCAATAATAAATTATTATATCACTTTAAAAACTTTCTTTCTTGTTTTTCTTCATATTTTGGTCCAACCTTCAAAGTTTGAGAAAGTAGGTAAATTTTTTAGATTTTTTTTCTTCTTTTACAAATAAATTTTAATATTACGGAACTAAAGGTTAATAAATACATGATTTACCGAAATATGATGAATTATTGTTTGAAACTTTCAATAGGGATGTCATCATATACATTTTATTTCATATGAGGTGTTTGCTTCTTGATATGAATAAAGAGGGGAGTCAGATAAGGTAGTTGAGAGTGATGAAAAGATCTGGATAATTTAAATAGACTCATCTCTCAACTGGCTAATATGCCACATTAGTAATCTATTAATGGATTAATGAAAATTTTTAATGATAGTGACTAGTTTAAACAATTATCTTAATTAGAGTGACTAAATTGAAAAAAAAATTAAAGTGATCAATTTTTAAATGCCAAAAAAATAAAATATTTACGGGGCTAGACCGATTGAATGAAAAATGACAGGAATGGACCAATTTTTAAAATACACTTCCAGTTGAAAGCTTTTTCAGGTGATACGTAGAAAAAGTGCTTTTAGCAGGAAGCTATTTCAGTCAAGTCAACAAAAGCACCTCCAGTAAGGAGCTATTTTTCCTTGATTTTTCAAACGTCGTTTTTTATATTGTTAGGGTTTTGTTTACTTAGAGTAGGGTTTAGTGGTTTTTTTTGAGATTTTTAATTAATTATTTTGTAATAATTTTTTGAGATGTTAAATAATAAGTTATTTCAAAATTAAAAAAAATCGTATTTTTACACCAATCGTATATTCAATTTCCAGAAAATTGAATTGGATTCATAATTGAAACCCCATCTATTTTGTATTAGAAAAAATATTTTAGAAAAATGTTAAGGTAATTTAAATAAAATTAAAAGAGCGAAAAAAAATTAGAGAATTTAAATGGATTTGGAGAGGAATTTGAGAGAATTGATAATAGGAGAGAGAGTTGAGATTGAAATTGAAATAAATGGAATGGGGAGTGTAAGATTTTTTTTTTTTATTGTGTGTGTGGGGGGGGGGGAGGGGGGACGGCTAATTAAATAGCCATTGAAAGTAGGTGACCGTTAAGGGAAAAGAGCTTCCTGTTGGAAGCGCTTTTGCTAACTTGGCAATTTGTTAACTTGGTAGAACAGGACTCTTGTTAGAAGCGCTTTTGCTGAAAAATGATAAAGAGAGCTTCCAACTGAAAACACTTTTCTAAATATCACTTGAAAAAACTCCTAGTTAGAAGCGTTTTTCAAAAATTAGCCAATTCCCGTCATTTTTCATTCAATTGACCTAATCCCGTAAATATTTTATTTTTTTGACATTTAATGGAAAATTAGTCTTAGTGAATTTGAATGTAGTTTACTCATTTCGAATTTTCTCAAGTCATGTATGTTTTTAATTTAAAACTATTATTCTTTGTATTTTTACCGTGTTAAGGAAACCGAAGAAAAATGAGATAACTGAAAATAATATAAATTCAAACCGAAGATTCGATAACAAAAAGCCAATTTGTACGTCTCATAAAAGATGAAGCAGCTAACGCTGACAATGGATGGTCGAGGGGGGAAAACCAATTTACAGAGCAACGAAGCGAAGCCATTATCATCGATGCAAAATGGCAAGAATCAACTTCACTTTCTCAAATACAAAATCCTAGTCCGATGGTGAATAAGCGCGGACACAACAAATTGACCTACACAATCCAAACAAGCCTTTTGTCACGTTGCAGATTAAAGAAAAAAATTGAAATTAATTTGGATTTTATGAAGCATGAGTGAACCAACCAGATAACAATATAAGACATCTTACTCTCGTTAAACTCATGAAGCATGGGTTTTTAGGGTTTGAATTATCAGATTGTAGAGCAGTCAACGCTCGAATTTGAAGGAAACAACAAAAGTAAATGGGTTGATAATGATATTTTATTTTATTTCTTTTGACTATGAATATGGGCATTTTCAATCAACAATCACCAAGTCGCTTTGGGTGTTCAAAAGTTGAGATGTCCGCGGATACCAAGAAGAGATTTAGACACTTGCAAGCTTTGGATTCGGATATTGATATATGCCTTCGTTCACATGTTTGGATATATATATATATATATATATATGTGAAGCACTAGCGTAGAATAAGGTACTTTGAAAAGTTGGATTAACATACTCGATGAGAAAGAATCAATCAGAAGGGAAGGAAACGTGTGTATGTATATAATGGTACTTCATACATACATAAACACAACATAAACCCTTTTTCTCTTAAACATTCAACCCTTTCCCATCAAACCAAAGCTCAACCCTGTTTTCCATTTTTATATATTTTCAATCCATCATTCTGACCATCAATATTTGACATCCTTGAAACCAAAAGTCTCCATGATCTTTGAGAAGCTATTTATCTAAACCCGATCGAATGAGTTGCAACTGTATAGAATGGAATCAATTCGTGTTTACGAAACGTCGGATTTCCAATGTTTTTTAAGATTAAAACATAACAATAAACAACTTCCTTTTAACCTCACTTATCTAACTCTTTATACACTTGTATCACCAACAGAGTTTCATGCCGGTTAATCTATGAATCTATGTTACCTGGACTCTAATTACTGGGTACGGCTATGCTCATTTTTTTTCTAAATTCCTCCATACATCGGGGATCATATCCCGTACCTATATTGGAATATGCGTTGAACATGGATAAGGATGAGTCCAGGTAAAATAATATTTACATTTTTACCATTTCAACATAGTCTTTCAAATCTAGTAAATACAAAGTACAATTACAAATTTAAATCCCATAATATTTACAGTTCAAGAATTCTAAGTTTCAACCTATTGTCTATTGATAAGTGCAGAAACTTCAAAATCAATGCAACAGTAAGATTATAATATTACATGAAATGCATATGCATATACCTTGGTAAGGCTTGCAAACAAAAGAATAACTCAACTAATATATATATATATACCGATTTGCAGATAAATACATATGTAAAGAAGATAAAACAGTGGGAGAAAAAAAAGAGCTAAAAACAACCAAATAAAGATCAATTTCATTCAACCAAAACAGTTAAGGAAAAGCAATTTAACATCAAACACATAGAGCAGAATAGCGCTAAGCAAAGAAAACTGAGAAACCAAACCAGATTTTTTATTATTTAATTTTAAATTTTATGATCTAAAAATAAATATTTTATATTTAAAATAGTGAAAATAACTTGAATTTTTAATATAAAAAAAAAATTTTCAAAAAATACTATATAAGAGTTATTGATTATTTTTATTTACTTGAACTTTTTTTCCTGGAAATATTTATGGAAAAGATTTGAAAACTTTATCAAATAATGCCCAAAAGCTATAAAACAAAGCTCATTTTGTTAAAATAAATCCAAAACCCCAGTTCCGAAAACTAGTATAAAAAACAAAGAATCGAGCTGAATTGTCAAACCTTGATTTAGCTATAAAATAATCACTGTTGTACCTATTCTAAGTACTAAAACTACAGAAACCATCTGCAATAATAAGGCATCAATAATAGGTTCAATGCTGACATGGGAAAGGCTAAGAAGAATGTGATGCATATGTATGATACTGTGTAGTAAGGTGCCAAATACAGTTCAAACAAAAGCAAAGAATCAATTTAACATTCTGCGAGAGCATTGGAAGTAAAAGAAACTTCAACCTGAAACCTAAAAGACTAGAAGTTTTCGACTTTAGATTACATGATTCCTTAGCACTAGCTACAAAGGAATCAGCTTCAAACACCTTATGATGATGTCTATAGGATACAATGGCTGATGTAAATAAGCCACCATGGAAATAACCTCTTCAAATGCAGAAATCAGATTAAGTGAACTCACATATCATTTTTGTCACAAACAAGACTATAACATACTTAAATACCTTGGAACACTTCAACAAACAAACAAAAACTTCCAAGCACCTCATTACATCACATAACATCAAAAAATTCCAGCATTTATGCCCCTTTTGCTATTCTCGAAATAGCATTTATTCCTCCAACAAGCTTTTACTTGTATGAAATTTTTAGAATGCATATGCAGTGAACTAAAAGGATAGCAATGGTCGACTAACAACTAGCATCACACAAACAAACAAACTCAAGACCATTCCCTTAACTACTTAAGCACGTAACAATTCAAGAAAAAGTTATGGCAAGAAAACTTACCTAGACTGAAGGAGCTTCACAGTTAACTCCCAGTCCCTTGTCCATCAGGAGTATTTGTCTGCTGCTGTTGCTGTTGCTGCTGCTGAATCTGGAGGAGCAAGCTAGCAGCAAATTGCAAAGTTGACTGGTATCGCTGATTCTTATCAACCTCCACATCTGATGTGCCCTGACCAGATCCAGAAAGCACGGATTGCAGTGGCTGTGCTTGACTAGGAAGCTCCGGATTTTTTCTGTCAGCTTGCATCACATTTTGAGGGTGGGAAACATTAGCACAATGAACCTGATTAGACAAAACATTAGGATTGCTTGGCTGCTGAAGAGCTGGTGCACCGTACAACCCAGAAGTATCAGTTGCATGCATCATTCCATAGACTTCCTGTATACTGGGAGGAACTTCAGGCTGATACTGCTGGCTAATAGGGGCAGAGAATCCACCACGATCACTTTGAGATGGGGTATTGGAATTATTCAATGGCATTGATGACGCAGCACCTTGCTGTGGCAAGCTAATGACAGACTCCTGAAACTGAGTGTTGCCAAGGGCCTTTTGGGCAGAAGAATGGATGGGTGTACCTGATATAGAGGAGTAATGCTGAACTGGTGACAATGGTACTGAAGGATTAAAGTGTTGGAAAGATGGGGCTGCAGGCTCAGAAGCTTGCTGGTCCTGATTCCAAATTTGTGCAGAAGCTCCTTTAGGTGCTACTGAATGAGCAGATGAAGACTGTGTAGTTGACGTCATTAATGGAGGCTGAACACCTCCTACAGCAGCAGACTGCAAGGTCGTCGGGAGAAAGGAGGCTAGCGAAGCAATCAGATCAGGTGTTAAAGCAACACCAGTTTGTGACAGTGCTGCCGAACTATTGGGTGGTTGACTTGGCATGGTAGCTTGCCCAAATGGTCTTACAGGAGGTTTGGAGTCCTCATGCAGAACCCTTCTATATTCCATCTGCAGAGGCAGTTCTTCCTTCAAGTGACTATAATCGGGCTGAGAAAGAAGAGTTGGATTCGGTAGCGGTGGTGCAGCATTCGGTACCTGTGGAGCCAACTTTAAAACAACACCATAGAGCCGTTCAGGTCCTAAAACGTTTAGAACCTTTGTTAAGAATTCAGATGGAGGAACCAAAAATAATGTAGTCCCATCATCGAACTTAGCAACACCAGCTCTGTTTTTTGAACCAAGGTAGCGAAGGAATTCAGTGTACGATGCAAAATCGTCTTCACTGTCTGGTAAGAAGAAAACAATATCGAAACCAATAGCCTCACGATAGTGTTTTGCAAGCATATCCAATCCTGTTCTGGCTGAACAGTTAACAACTTCAGGACTGAAGAAAACAGGAAATTCAGTAAGTGACAACTTATCTTATACCAGACTACAAGGAAATCAAACAAATACAAAAAGGAAACACTCAAATCTAACACACTTTGAGGAAGCCAGCCTTCAAAATAGAGGACTGTATTAGGCAATGCCTCAACCACAGAAACAGAGAAAATTCCTTAGCAAATATGAAACTTCACTCAAACCCTGAGATACTAAAGGTGTTGGTGACCAGTAAATGTCAAAATTGCACCTAAGATGTAAAATGGCCTTTAAAAAATCCAAGAGGAATTAAGTTATCCAATAAATTACAAGTGGCACAAAATTATTCCAAAAAGGCAATCCAACTTTAAGCTACTTTATCTTTTTTCAGTTGATGCGTATCTGATGTGTCTGAATATCTACTAAATTCTCCTGAATATCTACTAAATTCTCCCTTTTTCAAATTTCAATAGAATTTTACTCAGACTCGGGTGTGAGTGGTTAGATATGGATACATATATGACACAGGTATGTTCACTTTTTAAATAAGTTATTCCATGTGTGTGGAGGGTCCTTGGAAGGTCATGCCTCCATAAAGTCAGTATATGAATCAGACACGAGTATCAGACATAGCTACTTCAAGTAAAATGAACAGTCTGAGTAACATAGAATAGGATACTAACAATAGGTATAAAGTACAAAAATAAATGCGCAAGTCCAACAAACATTCTATAAAAAGATCCATCAGGTAAAAACCACCATATGCTATGTTGAAACATTTAAAACTGAAAGCAAATCACATTTGATATCTACATGGATCAAACAAGGAATCAAGCCTTTTCTTTACACAATGGAATATCCACAAAGCTGGTGAAGTACCAAGGAAAAAATAACACTTACATTTCTGTCTCCAACCCCTTTCCGATGGGAACACATCGAGCATGACAAACAGGCGTTCCACCCTTAGCAATAATGCCTCTCCATATGTAATCACTATCAGGAGGGGACAGTCCAGGTCCACCAGCAGTGGCCATTCCAGGAGTTGGACTTACACGACCCTTCCCCTGGACATTCACAAATGGACCTGAAGCACCCCCACCAATCACTGGTGCAAGATCATCTACAGGCATGGCAGCCTCTATCCTCGAACGTTTTGCATCTCTCTGAAATTGGTTCACGTCATAAACATCCCATGAACCAGATACTTGTCTCGGTGAAGGCCTAAAACCTTGAGCAGAAGGAACAGGAGGAGATAGCCTTCTCCGATTATGCTGTGCAGACAAATCATTGTATTCTTGACCTGAAAGCAAAGGATCATAGCTACCTTGATGACTAAAAGACCTGATCGGCACATTTGATCCAAAAATGCCACTAGATGGTAATGACCCAGAGACCGTATTTGGTAGTAATGGATGATTTTGACCAAGAATGTCCATTTGTGAAGGCCTAAATGGATGGTCACCAAACAGCATGCCAGGCCTTGGCCTCTTTATGCCTGAATCAAAGCCATATTCTTTCCCTGGTGCAAGTTCACTACTTGAGAACATAATAGTGATCCTTGGATCATTAAATAAACGACCCTGTAAACCCTCCTTCGCACGGCGAGCTTCCTCCACACTCCTAAACTCCACAAAGGCATAGTGTCTTGAAGGGAAGCTTTTCATTTTCTCGATCTCGCCAAAGAGTATCATGGCATTATGAAGCATTTGTTCATCAATTTGCACAGAGGGAGGATAACCTACCCACAAAACTTTGCTAGGCTGACCATCAACTTTTCGGCCACCTAATTGAGAATACTGAAAAAATTATTCAACATATTAGAATGCAAAAATATTAAAGTCAGGTGGCATAGGAAAAATGAAGAACATTATGCAAAATCTAGACCAAAAGCTTTTTGGTTTAGAACTCACTGGTCTTTTTGCAATGGAATGGACATCAGAAGACGCCATCCTACCAGAAAAAGTGCCATCTCTAAGGTCATGAGAATTAGGCCATTGCTCCTGTCAAAAGGATCGATGAGAATATTCATTCAGCATAACAACTAGCAGCACATTAAAGCATTCAAAATGAGTGTTTCAAGATACATGGAAGGAACAGGAAACTGGTTCGAGATGCATTAAGCACAGGAAAAAGTCCAGGAATATATATGCCAATTCTAACCAATAGGTAATTCCTATGTTGTTTTTGACTCCTCATTTTTCTTGATGTAACCCGTGTTAGAAACATATCAAAACATAGTTATAGGGATATGGCCTTCCAAGGCCCTCAAAATACATGAAAAAAACTTAGAAAAAATTGAACACACCCGTAATAGGCACATACTTAAATCTAACACTCTCACACAACTCCAAGCAACATAAGGTAGCTCCAAAAGTTAATAGCAGACGTAAAATTCCAAATTCAGGTACTTACTCTTCTTGAAGGGTGGGATCTCAAAAAATCAACACGTATCTGTTCACCACCTATTCGCTTCCCCTTCATGCTTATCATGGCCTGGGAAGCATCTTCCATTCTAAAATATTCAACAAATGCGGTATTACGATCTCTAAGGAACTTGAAATCTTCAATTTTACCAAACTTTCGAAACTCTTCTTCTAATTCTTCCCTCGAAATAGTTTGGCTAATTCCACCAACCCATAGATTCTTACAAGGCTTTGCCTGACGAA
Organism: Gossypium longicalyx; assembly: GCA_025698465.1. Classification (NCBI taxonomy): domain Eukaryota; kingdom Viridiplantae; phylum Streptophyta; class Magnoliopsida; order Malvales; family Malvaceae; genus Gossypium; species Gossypium longicalyx. Next base: position 65,538,034 of record CM047004.1, on the reverse strand, counting down.
TTTCACAACAAACCCCAAAAAAGTACAAAGGTTAGACATGGTTTCTTACATAAGGCAGGACAATGTGGGAGGGAAAAACACATTAAAAATATTGGAGGAATATAAATCATAAAATTGCAGAGATAAATTACAATCTATTCATCTATAATACTAACATCCAATTGCTTAAATTTTATATAATTGCAAATTTGATCTACTATTCGTTCTACTGCAATTTATGGCATCCTACCATCCTTCAAGTTAAGAGAAAAAAGCAAGGAAGAAAAAGAGACCACTTTCTACATGAAATAATACTAATCTCTTTCAAGTCAGCGGCATTTAACAAACAAAGAAGAAAGAAAGAGGCAGGCTCTAGGACCGTGTTGCAGCGAGTTGTAATTTATATAGAATGTACTCCCTTTCAAGTCAGCCATAATTGGTCTCTTTCTACATGAACAATTTCTACTCTTTTTCAAGTCGGCGATATTTAACAAACCCAAACCAGCTTGGGACCAAGGCTTAGTTGAGGTGAGTTTAACTTACTGTCTTCTTCAACCCTAAAATGATATTTTGATCAAAATGCATCAATAGATATTTTTCTCAACCTCCAGAATGAAAAAGGGATATATGGTTGTAAAGTTCACATAATCATTTCAATTAATAACCTAGGCAATAATTTTGTTAAATTCCTTTTAATCACCTAGTTTGTTTAATTTCCACTGAACTAAGATCAATTAGCATCCATCATACAAGAAAATTGCAAAAGTAGTGGTGGAGGCACAAAAGCTCATGAAACCAATTTGATCAAACTCCGTATTATACAAATATGACTACCAACCTTAAAGCTTCATTCTTTGATCAAAATGTTTTGCATGGAACGGTAACGAAAATCAATTAAAAAAATCATATCAGTTTTAAAGGAAAATTATAAATTATTAAATGCCCTGACCCTATATTGCTCTGGATTTTCATTTTCTTTTAAGTTCCCATATATAACATCCTTGTTTACATATTCGAACATGAGTACAAAGATAAAATCTTCCTAAGGAGATTAAAAAAATTTAACAGAACAAATTGAATATACTGGTATCAAACATACATCTCACACTCACACATAACCGACCTTGTGCATCAAGAAAAGAACTTTGTTCAATTGAATTAGGTTAGCTGATAACTTTATTTCTCAGAGGTCTCTTGTTATTGATACAAAAGGCTTCCTTTATTGATAAAGTCATCAATTGGTAGTTTTGCCTCTCATGGTTGTCAAAAAAAAGGTCGGAAGGAACCCTGATTATATTTTCTAATCATTGGTCCACGTCGTCTGCCAATTAACCCATCAACGGTGGGATTGATTTGACGGGAAGATATTATTTTAAGTTCAAAGTTGGAATTCCATTATTTTCAAACATTTTCCTAATTCTACCTCTAAAAAAACAAAATTTTGCTTGATCAAAACTCAGAGTTCGAATCCGAGAGCGAAAACGAAAAACCTGAACATTTTTCAAGTATAATTCCAAGGTACAAACTTGTTTAGAGTGATGAAATTATAAAACCTACAGCAGCAACGGCATCCATTGTGTCTATATTGAGAGATTGATAGCAGGAAATATAATTCATCCATCGTGTAAGATTTTTTGCTGTTTGCTATAAAGTAACAAAGTTCGATGTTTTGGTCTTCTACTTGGTACATTTTTTTCTTTTCACTTTAGACGAAAATCAAATTATATTACAACAACCAAATTTGTGTTGCAAATCTTCATCATTAAACTTTCAACCCTTAAATCCGTAGATTTTGAAAGCCTTTAGCAGTTGCGAAGATATCCCAGTTCCATGATAGATAAAATTATCAAAATTTCACGATCTCTAGACCTAATTTGGCTTCCATCATCTATGACCAAATTAACTCTTGATTCATTTTTAATTGGTAAAAAATTTATAACAGATTGAGTTCGCATTAGTTTCATGTTTTTGGCTGCATTTAAGTTCCAGAATATATTTCGAGTTTTCATGAGAAATGGGCGGAATAGTTTGTGAAAAAATTTGTGCAAAAAAAAAAGTAAATATACGAATTTGGAAGACCAAAAAAATCGATTTGTCCTCTGTTTCCTTCAAAATATAAACAGGAATAATTATACAAAAATTGCGAAAAGGATGAAAAACCTAACGAGAAGGAAAAGAAAAGAACAACGAAACGAACCGGTCGAGCGAACTCAATCTTGATTTGGTTTCCGTGCAAGGTGGCTCCTTGGAGAGCGTCCTTCGCCGCCTTCGCATCCTCCACGCGCTTAAAGTAGACAAAAGCGTAGCTTCTAGAAGAGTATGTGGTGACGCTATCGAGTGCGCCGAATTTGTTGAACAACTCCATCAGATCCGAATCAACCGTCTCGCCCGACAGATTTCCGACCCACAAATAGTTCGACGGGGTTGCGGATTCCTCCGATTCTTTCCCTAGCTTATGTAGATTAACCGGCGGCCCCATTGTAGCTTCAAGAATTTGTTAGAAAGAGGCAGAGAGAGGGAGTTATGAAACCCTAAAGTGTTAGAAAATCGACTAAAAATTAATTTGAAAAAGAACCAAGGAGAGATTTGGGGACGTATATTTAACTACAGGCAAGGACAAAGGATAGGGCTATCTGGGACGCTGTCGTTTGGAAACAGAGAGCCCCCCCACGTCGTTTTGTTTTGATAGGATTTTTAATTCCTCCCCCTACAACACGTTTGGTAGGATGGAATAGTTATTTCATTCCAGCCCAATTCCGCGCTACATTAACTTTTTGTTACTACACCGTTTGATTTACCGTTTATTTTATTCCACCGATTTGTTATTACACTCATATTCTCTCATATGCTATAATAGGTATTTCGGGGTGAGGGCGCTGAATCGCTACTCAACACCAGAGGCAAAAAAAATTTTCCCCAAAATATCCTGCTTTCTTCTCCCTTGCTCCAGATTTCTTCCAACGTTTTTCCCCAAATCAACAGCATGTTCGCCCTTCATCTTCATCTCGGGTACGTTTTCTTTTTTTTATTTTATGATAAGCTCATGTTTTCTTTTTCTCCTTCCTCATAACTTCATAACTCTTTTTGTACAAAACTTCATAACTCTTCTCATGATCATCTTTGATTGTCAAAATTTGTTATGGGTCTCTGATTTATTTCTTTGTTTCCTTGGCTTATGAAACTGAAAGCAACGACTGCTTTTTTTTTTGTTTGATTCTTTGATTGTCAAAATTTGTTATGGGTCTCTGATATATTTTCATCTTCTTATCTCCCATTTCAAGTTGGGTATTTTTCCCCCTATAAACCCTTTTCTTAATGAATATTTTTCATTTGATCTTTGCAAATGTTAGTTCATTTGGTGCTACGGTTCTTTATTTATCTTCAACTTTGTATTTGTTCATCTGGGTATTAAGCAAGTTATGTTAATTTCACTCCGTCATTGGTTTTGGTTTCATAGGAAGTTAGCTTACGGTCAATTGTATTTTTTTTAGGTAAGGATGGAATTAGATTTTTTGTAGGCATTTTATATTGGTGTTTAGAAATTTATGTTATTTTTAGATTTATAGGAAGTGAAGTAATGGTTAATTCAAGTTATTTTAGGTTAATTATATTTGTTGGGAATTTCTCTTTTAAGTTTTATGATGATGGAGTGAGAAAGCATATGTAAGGTGGAATTTCTCTTCAAGTCCTAGTAACCATCTTCTATGATCTCAATAGACATATTTGTTAACTTATCATCAAAAAGGGATAAAAAAAGGGCATGCTTTTCCTTGCCAAGAGAAAGATACCCCATAGAATTCTACTTTGGCCTAAGTTTCTTTTATTTTTATGGGTTATTTTGTTTGTTGCTTTTTCATGTGCGTTCTCTTGCACTGGTTGAAAATAGGTACTCTGTCATGTTGTTCTATCCTTAGTGAAGTTGAGAAAGGAGGGATTGGATGGTCACGAGAAGATTAAGAGTTATATGTGTGTCTAGTTTTTCATCTCAAGCAGTGAAAAGAGCCCTTGCTACATGTATAGTTCTTGATAATAATAATTGGACGTTTACAAAGCATGTTATTTTGTCTTTCTATTGCAGATGGTGGATTTCACTTGGCTTTGCAATAGTAGAAGCTGTTATAGTTGCTTGTTATTCTCTTCAGTATTCAATTTATGCAGCCAGTTACAGGTACTTTGGTAATGTAAACATGAAAGCAACAATTTCTGATGCTAAGAAATTGGTATGAAATGAAACATATTCAGCCTTTTCCTGGAATGAAATTACAAATAATTTTTTCTCCAGTGTCCATCCATTTCCTCCTTCTATATGCTATATTTGAGCTTTTATCCATAAACTAAAGTCTATGGTTTTTGTAGGGCCAAGCATGTGATGGTGACTTCTTTTCGTTTGGTTTGTGGTGCAATGACTATGACATGGATCTGTGATACAATATCAAAATCTGGATTTTGTATCTTTCTTATCACATTTACTCTTTATTTGTTATTCATTCCAATTGTTACAGACAAGTTTTTTAATTTTATGATAATAAGAACTGACCAAATAAATATACTACTAGTATTTTTTTCTCTAGAATTTATAGTAACTTTGGAAATAGAGCTTGAAGCAAAAACGTTTAATTGATGTAGGAGACCTTACCTGGGATTGGAGGAATTGATGGGAAATAGTGATAATCTTCTCATGTATTCACCTTGAGATAAGGAAATATGCTGCTATCCAAGATTATAGGCGTTTTTAGAAAAATGAGTGTTAGGAGTTGTAGAATACAAGAAATTCATTAAAAGTTTTAGCTTCTTATGGTCTTGAATTCAGCCTTTTGGCTTGTCCAAAGTTGAGGAAAATTATAGAAAATTGGCGTGCCTATATATACCCTGTTTTCTTACATTTTGAAAGTGATGAAATTGCATAATTTCTTTGACGTGCGAGTGTTGGTAGTCTTCTTAATCTATTGTCGTGTGTTTCAAGTCAAGGTTCGTCTCTAATTATATGTGTTGGAATATTAACCGGATACACTGATACACTGTACAAGATGCATGTATGTATAGTTTGGTAAGACTTGGAAAGGCCTAGATGTGCTGGAAAAACTGTACAGAAAAAGTAGCTAGAATATTTGGAGTCCTAAGAATTTAGATATGAAGAAAGCTTGTTCCATTCAATAGAGTTCCATTCAACAGTGGATCACAAGCATCTAATGCTCCACAATTGGGATCCAAAACTGCTTCCAGAGGTTTAAATTCATCAATAAAACTTCTAATGAGCAATTGTTCTTTTTATATTCTTTAACAGTTTTCACAGTGACATGTGCATTAGAGTGTTTAACGTTGGAGTAATGAATGGATTGGAGTACCAGAGATAAAGATGGGGTTTGATCTTCAGGAAGTGAGAGCCATGAGATTGAGAATAGGGTTTTTATGTTCAAATGGACCTTTTGTTTATTTGTTTGTGATCTATTATTTTGGGAAATTTTTCATTTGTTAGAAGAAATGAAGAGAAGCCAAATCTTGAGCATCATTTGGTATAATTTGTTTAATCATTTCCTTTAAAGCAATCATTAATGCAAAACTTTCTGATTAACATCACATTTTCCAATTTTATAATGTAGATAACAAACATTTTTGTTTCTTTTAGTTGAAAAAAGAAAAATATAAAAAATGTTCTTTTTCTTTTGGGTGCTTTGTGACTTTTCCTCTTTTTTTTTTTTTTTCTTGTAATAAAAACTTTGTGTTTAATACAATCAATTAATTTTTTATTATAACACAAGTAAAAAGTTTTATATAAAAATTATGTAAATAACAAATGAAACTTTAGTTGAAATTATAAAATTGAGATAACTTTTGAAGCAATGCATTCAAATAATAGTGTACTATTTGAAAATATAGTAAATAATTTTTTTAAATATTTTAATATAATTAAATAAAAATAAAAAAATATTTTAATATAATTTAATATAAAAATAATTATATTAAAATATGATTAAATTATTTATTTTTATTTTTATTAAATTATATTTAATAATAATCTTATTAAAATTTAATAATTATATCTAAAAAAAATTCTGCTAAGGGTATTATGGTCATTTTAGTTTTTTTCTTTATGTTATTACGTATCTATTCGATTCAACCAAACACAATAATGTTATTACAGTTCTATTCCATTACACTCAACCAAACAATTGAATTACTGATTACAGTTCTATTCCATTACAACTTTATTCCATTACAATCCTATTCCATTTTAGTGAACCAAACGTGCCCATATTGTTGTTTTGTTATGTTATAGGGGTGTAACTTGTAAGCCAAGTTGGAGCTCCACTTAAAATTTTGAGTTTAATTTATCATTTCACTTCAGCTTCATATAAAATTGAGTTATTCCATGTCGAGTTGAATTAAATTTATTTATCAATTTTTATACTCGATCCAATAATTAAGTTTAAGATTAATAATATATATTAAGGGTAATAATATATTTTAATAATATAAAAATATAAAAAGTTCGATAATAGTCAATCGATAGTTCAAGCTTAGCTTGATAATTATCGAATCGAAGTCAAATTTCTTTCAAATCGAACGCAAATAGCTTGTGAGCACCAGTATCTCATTTATAGCCCTAGACAAAGACAAATATGAAGGTAGAGGCAAAGCCTTGGCCCTCCCAAAAAATAAAAAATTTCAATTTAGTCCTCTTATAAATAAATTTTTTTATAAATTAATATATAGTGAAATTACACTTTACCCCTCAAAATGAAAATTTATCAATTCAATCCTCTTGTAAATAAAGAAATTATAAATTAATATATAATAAAATTACACTTTAGCCCCCCTAAAATAAAAAAATTCTATTTAGTCCATTCAAAAAAGATAAAATTATAAATTAAAACATAATAAACTTATATTTTGATCTATGGAAAAATTATAAATAAATTCTGACCCTTGCTAAAGAAAATTTGGATTTGCTTCTGCCCTTAGGGTAAACTACATTAGTAGTCACCCAACTATAAAGGTTTCTTTTTAGAAGTAATCCAAATTTTTTGATTAATTACAAAAATGACCCAACTTAAAAATCATGTACATAAATAACCTGATTTCTACAGTGCTTGTCGGTGCTACTAGACACATTGGCAACATCACTCCCCATCATCGGCCAATGATTGCATTTAAAAATGAAAATTTTTAATGGTGTCGCCAATTTACTGAAGTGTGATTATATAAAACGTTTAAGGTCCTGATGAAACAATTACCCTTTAGATTGGCTGAAAAAAAGGGGTGCCACGGGAGGCACTAAATTAAATGTTTTTCAACTTTTGTTCTATTTGCATGTTAGGTCTGTCACTTTTTTAGATTAAATTTAAATAGCCCTTAAAAATATAAGAATAACAAAAATAAACATTTCTCATTTTTTATTTTTTAAAAAATAATAAACTTAAAAAATTATATAAAATTCTTATTTAAATTACCCAAATACATCCCTTAAAAAATTTTCTCAAGTTTATTTAAATGTAAACATTTTCAATTCATTCCCTAGCCTATTTGAATTTAGATAAACTTGAGCAAATTTTTGTGGGGATATATTTCGGTAATTTAAGTAAGAAATTTTTTTATAGTTTTTATAGTTTATTATTTTTTAAAAAATTAAAAAAATGAGAAGGGTTTATTTTTGTTATTCTTATATTTTTAAGGGTTATTTAAATTTAATTTAAAAAAGGGACAGACCTAAAATGTAAATATATCAAATTTGGAAAGCATTCAATTTGATGGCACATTTTTTTTAGTCAATCTAAAAAGGGTAATTGCTTCATCAGGTCCCTAAACGTTTTATATAATCACACTTCAGTCCAATGCTGCCAATTTATTTGGTGGCACCCAAATTTTTTTTTTTAAAAAGGTTGATGATTGCTCAACAATGACAGCACCAGTGTGTACTGTAGGAAACATGTCATTTTCATACAATATTTTGCATATGGTCATTTTCGTAATTAATCAATTCTTTTTGGTCAATTTCGAAAAAAGCCAACTATAAAATTGTTTTGGTCATCCAAATATGAAAAGTTAGGAAATATCACCCAACTATTAGTAAATATCTTTCTGGTCACCAAACTACCAAAGTTACAAAATGATTATCCAACTATTCAATTTGTCTTTTTTGATCACCAATTGACTAATGGTGATAGCTTTTAAATTTTATATAATAGCAACTTTAACCCTAAATATTTATACATTATGTAATTTGGTCTTCTTTGTAGTGTTGCTTTTCTTTGTGACCCTTTCACCTAATTTATCAACTAAATTTTACTGAAATATACAAAAAAATGGAAACACCCAAAAATCCAAGATAATGATTTTCATATTTTCTTATTCTTTTAAAATTAACCCTCAAAGTAAAATTATAAAAAGAAGAAGAAGAAGAAGAAGAAGAAGAAGAAGAAGAAGAAGAAGAAGAAGAAAATTACACGATGTGTAAATGTTGAGGATTAAACTTTTTTAGAATCAAAACTAAATTGACATAATTTTTATATGTTAAGGGTTAAAGTTGTTATTCCAATTTTAAAAGTTATCATCGTTAGTCAATTTATGACAAAAAAAAAGTAAAATTGAATAGTTGGGTGACCATTTTGTAACTTTTCAAATAGTTAGGTGACAAAAAAAAGATTTATTAATAATTAGGTGACTTGTGGTGCCCCAAACCCGGCCGGAATGAATCGACCCAAATTCAAAATGTCAGATTAGTCACTTACATGACCTCCTTACCGATCACCAATCACACCAGAAACCACCAAAACCATCGATCACCCCATACAAATACATGCATAATCATCAATTATTAAGTAACATAACCATAAAAAGGAGACCTAAAACATTCTTTTCTAGTAAAAATCATCAAATAACATCCAGGGGTAAAATTGTCATTTAACACGTCGTACAAAACAATTATAGAACATTATTTAAGCATACAAACAGTTATACTATTTTAATCGAGAAAGAATTAGCTAAAATCGACAAGTAAAACTTATTTGAATTTAAAGACAAAGTTTAAGGACCAAATCGTAAATTTAGCAAAATATCCGAAAAACCTTTTTACAATTTTAAGGATAAAATTTTTAAATTAAACATATGATACTTAATCATGCAAATTTTTAAGATATTTCATAATATTTAAAGACTCTAATTTGATTGTATAAAAGTTAGGACTAAATTGCAAATATAATAAAACAAACCCAAAACCATAGCCTGCCACGTCATGATGACACGATTACTCACATCAAAACGTCATCTAGAAGTAGGCTATCGTCCCTAAAATGCAATAAATAGCGTCCCAACAATGATCCATCATCGCAACGTCAATTATAGGTTGTCGCGACATCGTCTACAATTTCTACAAAAAAAAATAAACACAGCAACTTGCATATGACAATTTGACACCAAACTAGACATGCCATTTCATGATTTTATGCCAAATTCTCTATTCTAATCTATCATATAGCATACATAGATCATACAAAACATGCTTAATTACATTAAATCATTTAGAAACCTCTTAACAACCTAGGTAAATAACTATGCTAGCATGAAATCCTTAAGTCACAATTCAATTACTTAGCATACCAAATTTAGAATTTCATGCATTTCTAGTAGAGCAATGATGATTCACTTCATACCAATTGATCATTTTAAACATGTCTAATCCTACAGCATACTAGTCTAATCATCATATCAATTATTTAACCATTCTTATGCATTTTAAACACATGGGCATAAACATTACATAACATGCATTCCAAACATAATTTCCAATCATCCAAACAATCACAAACCAGTTATAAAGTCCTTGTACACCATCAACAAAAATAAAGTCTAAATCCCTTACAAAACAGTCCCACGTTGCCATCTTTTTGCTAGTTGAAAAACTAAATCACATACTTGAATAGAATGCCTTAGATGGATCAGTTGCTTGCACACTTCCCCTCTTTAAAAAGCTATTTCTTTACAAAAACGTTCATAAAAGGAGTGTGAGCTTAACTAGCTCAATGAGTGTTCAAAGATGCCATAACAAGCTACAATATTAAAGTTAATGGTAAGCATACTATCACATTATTACATGGCATAACACAAGCATCATCCCTAGCATTTTTTAATGATATATTGGCATTTAGTGTCCATGAAACATGTATAAAACATAAAGAATTGGATACAAGGATCTCCAAACACAACCAAGGACTTAGAGTCTAGCATATCCTATGAAGTGTAGCACATGGCTAACACTCTCCAAACACACCAAACATATCTCGGAGAATTGAGTTATGCTTGACATTCCCTTATCCCTCCAACATACCCTGAGGTCTGATCGCCCAAACATAAACATATAATCGTGAGTACTCACAATCCTATGACATGTCAACCATATCCAATGGTTTCAAGAGATCACAATGCCAACATATTCATTTTAAACACATACACTTACTGTTTTATGCACACTTTCACATATCATTTAACTCATGCTCATATCACATTATCAAATCTCATATAATGCACTTTCAAGTGCTCTAAAAATGCTTAAAAAGGCATATCATATAGATCTCATATAGTGTGCATAAAATCAACAAGACTCATATCATATTTAGTCAAAACACATAACATTTTCATTGACATTTCATGATAAACCAGATAGCATAACTCATCTTATAAACATGATTTTGCATAACGATAATAATTTGAATAGAGATACTTATGCTCGGAACTTAGGATAGGTGTTTAGGCTAACCTAAGCTTCCTAATAACTCATTGAATTGTGCCTAGAAGTACCAATTATGATCACTTATCGTATTGCTTTCACCCGAACGTTAAAGGCTAGGGAAACTTCTCTTTGCCCTTTGCCTTGCTTGTAGAAGGTCCCGATTGATCTGACACTTTGCATGCATAATAAATACTTTACACATTCATTATTTACAGCCTTGATCGCATTCAAACCATAGCAAAATCGTAGATCTACAGTCTCTTTTCTCAATACTGAAATCTAACTTGTTTTTATCGAAATAAGAGGTTTTATCACTTAATTTTCATTTTTAATCCATAAATTTATTTCCAAACATCCTAAATATCATGTAATTACAGATCTAAGTCATGAATTTCATCTGATTATTTGAATTTAACTTTTTTGAAAAACATAGCTTTCAAGAACATTTTATAATAGGGAAAACATTCGATTCATAAAATTTCTTTAACAATCTATAAAATTAACTTTACAAACCTTTTAATTAGTCCAAAATAAGTCTAAAATTAATCTAAAACAAATTTACTTGATATTTTATATTTCACCATTTTTAAACCATGTTTTGATTAGAAAGTATTAAATCTATCAAAATCTCATTATAATAAATTAAAACACAATTTGAAATAACAACATGTTTAATTTTAACAATAGAAATAAAAAAATCACCTCAATTTTAAAAAACTATGACTTGTAGATCCTAATTCAACGATGAACATGAGAAGAGATTGAAGAAATTGGTGAAGAAAACATGGATTTTCTTTAAAATTGGGAGTTGACTAGGTGTTTGAGAGGTTAAAAAATCTAAGTTGTTTGACTAATTGGAGAGAAAAGCTTAGATTGGGAATTTTAAAAGAAAATCAAATGGAAAAGATGATGGAGGGAACTAACGGGTTGTTGCTTAAATACCCAACCAATTTTTAAAAATTGGGCAATTACTCTTTTAATCACTTTAAATTTTCACCCTTTTTTAAATTAGTCCTAATTTAATTAAAAACCAATTTCTTTAATTATTTTCAAATCTGATTTCGTATTTAAAATCTGTTTTAGATTAATTAATAATCAAATGTTTAATTTTAATTTCCTTATCTAAATTTTAGCCTCGATTATTATTTTAGTATTTTTACCTAATTATTACTACGAACCTAATTCCGACATCCGGTCCACTAACCTGATTTTACTAACCCAATTTTTGGGCTGTGTCATGACTACTAGTATAGTTTACCCTTGTTTGCCAGGGCTTGTGCTTTCAAAAAAATGATGTCATGATTTGCTTAGAGAATAGGTTAGAGCATTGGTTGGGTATCTAGATGATATGGGTTCAAATTCCGTCATCTCTTCTCTCTTCCTCAATATTATAATGAGAAGAGATCCACAATCATGTTAACTAAATTAAGATAAGGGTGAGCAAAATTCGATTCAATTCAAAAAACTCGATAAAAAATTCAAATTTTGAATAAAATAGTTCGAGTTATTCAAGTTAATCGAGTTATTCAGATCAACTTGAATAAAAAATCCAAATTTTCAGTTTAACTCGAATATGAATGACACAATTCAAGTTATTAGAAAATTCTTATGAGAAAAGGCAAAACTATGTCGTTTTGATAAATGTTTACATTTTCTAAAGTTAAAAGTCAAAACCATTAAGTTAAAAGGTAAAATTACGTCGTTTTGATAAATGTTTACCCATAAAGTTAAAAGGCAAAACCATTATATTTATGTAGTTAAATAATATTGTACTTCGTCTACTAGTTAAATAATTGGTTCATGTAAACGCAACATAGTATAAATAATATGATTCATTAACTCGACTCAAAATATTTTGACCCGATTTGATTCGAATAATTTCAAATTGAGTTCGGTTGTTAAAATAGGATTCGTCAACTCAACTAACTTTAAAATATTTTGACTCGATTCAACTTGACTCGATCGAATACTCAACCCTAGATTGAGTCATACCATCTCTTTAATTAAGGCCATTGTGTATTAATATGTTTATTATATTAAAATTTGAGATTTAATATTTTTTATATTTTTAAAATTATAATCATAATTAATACACATCCAATCAACCATGATATAAAATATATCCTAAATTATATTAGAATAGCTTTAGAAAAAAACCTACACATAATGAAATTGCACATCCAAATCAACCATAATCCAAAAATACCTAGAATCAAATTAAAATAATTTTGGAGAAAACTAGCTCATACATTATTTGCACATAATGGAACTTGAATTGATGCTCTTAATGTCTCAGGGCTTTAGCCTTTATCAACAGTGTTAAAGTTTTGTAGGTAATTTTTTTTTTAATTTATCATCATTTGGTCCTCTACTCTTATAATATTTTTAATATGTAAAATTAGTAGCGTTATTGGAATGAGTTATGCTGAGTTTGGACTAACTTATGTATCGCATTCATAATATGTATTGTTGTTCAAGTTTAATCTTGTCCAAATATATTAACCTCAAAGTTTATCCATATTTGTAAATTGTTAATTAAAGTCTATTTAAATTTGATCGAGTCTTAACTCGGTTGACATTGATATTATTGTCAGTGCACAAAGATGTAAGTTTGAGTACGCTGAAACGCATCTAGGATGCGGGAACTTCTTCACTAGGTGAAACGTTGGCCTTTACACTATTGTTTGCCTTGATATTCAGCATTCCCTTTCCCTCTTTAAGGCTCCTAGCGGCAGGGTTCTTATGACTTTCAAGGAGGTTATCCTTTGTGCCATAGTAAGGTTTGGATATGAAATAAGGCAAGATTCCCGTCTGTGCCCTATTCTCCCACAAGAGAAGCAAACCTTGTCAATACCTTCATATTGTAGCATTTATTTCCTTCCTTGGATCACTATGAACTATCTAAGGATCCTCAATATTGACTTGAATACAAAACCTAGAAACTTTCCCCTTGCATTATTGACTCAAAGAAAAGATGACCCATGCTCTGGGCAACTTTAGCTTGTATCTCCTATTCATAGTATTCTATGGGAAGCTCTGGCAGCCTTACCCAAACAACCACCGAATTAAAAGAGTCCTCCAAGGCTCTAAAGTTGGGTTTCCATTTCCGCATGGTGAAGAAGTTATAAAGCTGAAATATATGAGATAACTTTAAGCTTTTAATATGAAATATCGAAAAACAAATGTTTTAAGTATTTTTCTACCTTAAAAAAAGGTATTTTTTCTACTACACTCAGCATGTGTTACCGATGCAGATACTTATGTGCATGTATCCCTGACTCGCTTTAAAATGAACCATTACCTAGAAGTGACAGACTTTACGTACACCTATGACTAATTCTCTAGGAAAATAATTGCTATGACCCGATATTACATATGATCCTTCAAGAACCTTCCAAATACATGAATAAATTTAGAAAAAAATTAAACATACCCACGCCGTGCGCATACACTCATGCCTATATCTGACAATATAGGTTTGATGCAAGTCAGTGATGGAACTAAAAAACTACCAGAGCATGATCCGGCTAGCTCCACTCCTTTACTCGAGCGGGAACTTTTTCTTGATGTAATACATTGTCGTGTTGAGAAAATGACGAGATGGAAGCTGGTAGTTTCCTTAATAACAATCCTTTTAACTCCACCATACCACAGAAGATAAGAATCCTTAATGCGTCAATCTCTGCTTCATATTGATCATAAACAAAAAATGCAGTGAAGGCAAAAACCAGTACTGCATTACGGATTATTTTTTATGTCAATACCCACAATTAAACCAAAGGAAATGCTCATTTATTAGTGGAAGTAATTTGTTAGTTTTTTCCTCACCGATGCCAAAAAGCACAGCCACGGAATAAGCCTGTATCGACTTGAAGAGATAAATGGAAATCACAACCTGAACAAGTTACATGCGTAAGTGAGAAATTCAATGAAAATGAAGAAAAGCTTGGATAGGTAAACCAAAATTCACCATAGAACTTAGTATTATGCCCATAATTGTTCATTGTATGGACTCATGAATAGTTTGTACAGATTAATCAATCAAAAAAGTTGTGTATTTTCCTATTTGGCAAGTTATACGAGTCAAAATGTGCAAGAAATCCACATTGAATTTTGGGCAAAGTTTATGCATGTAAGCTAGGTTGCTACTCTTCATTATTATTTTTTAGGTATTTGTATCTGATACATATCTAAACATGAGAAGAAGATATGATTCTCTAAGGGCCTCTAAATACATGAAAGAACTTCAAAAAAATTGAATATACCCATGTTAGATACATACTCATACTTGACACTCACACACACCCAAATAGCATAGCATGTAAGGCTAGCTAATAAAAGAATCTAATCCTGGATTTAAAGGTCCAACAAAAGCAAAACCTTATATGGGGCGTCCTGGATTTGAACCTGGGGAAGTCCAACTTCAGATACCAAAATCTTGAGAAATTATGAGTATCCAAAGAGTACAATACCGATTATAAGCATGACATGGTGCTACGTAGAAAATGAAACTATCTAGTCAATCGGTCATGACAACATTAATACGTTTCATGTGTATGGGAAGGTCTTAGGTCGTGATTTAAAATTTTTGGCCATATAAATACAACCCAATAACTTTGGAAACATAAGTTTACCAGAATGCACGTGGAAACAAGATCTAACCCAAACAAGGAGGATTTCAAGAGAACAAGTATAATAAAAAGTTCTAGATTGGAGATTTCATATTCTGCATGTTCTAGAATAAAAGCCCTTAAAACAAATAAACACTAAAAAATGCATGAAACCGTTGAAAGAATTGCCATCAAAATACATACCCTGAAAAACTTGCTCCAATCCTCTCCCTTCGCCAACGATTTGATTCTACGTACTCCTTTATTCCATGTATGTGCTATGGATCTCATTGCCTGTTGAGCTTCTGATTCTGTGACTTTGAAACGAGACGAAGGTATCTCTTGAACAGCAAAACCACATCTGTTTCAAAGGCAGTTATAACTGAGAGACATTTATATATGCATATTTGTGAGAGCGCATTTGATTGAAAAACATATTTAATAAAAAAAAAATACAAAATTCAACAGGTTACCGAAGGAAAAGTAAAACTTTCAGTTTATAAGTTGATAATGGGAGTGTAAATACTTAGGAGAGAAAAATGTTCTGGTATGTCAAGTGCTCTATACCATGTACACAACTAAATCGCATTCTTTAATTGTTTTAGGGGGGAAAGTCACGGTATCTAATATTCTGGTTTTATTGTATGGGAAGAAAGCCTGATTTAGACATATTGACAGAAATGGTAAAAGTGCACAAAGGGAAACATGAAAAGTACTGCATAGCATCTACTTATCTATAAAAACTCAAGAGAAAAACAACAAATCTCCCTTCTCATCCCCTTAACTCTGATGGCCCATGCGAAATTGGAGCATAAGGAAATTTCTACATTACTCAGATTCGGGTGTGAGCATCACAGATGAGTCGGACCCCAGTACCCTTAAGAAAAATGAAGAGCCGGAGCAATTTAGCCAAAACAGTGGAATGGAAAGAAAGATATGTCCTAGAAAAAGATAATATTAATAGAAGAGTTTGGCATAAAACATGGACAGTGGAAAAGAAAAAGGATGAAATGGGAAAACCAAAATGGGAATGAGGACTGAGCTACTGCTTAAAGTTCCAGATAAACTCAGTCAATGTGTAAAAATGGGGCCAAGATGAACTTCAGCAAATTGAGGGTGCTGTTAAAAGGCCCAATGAAATGCCATCAGACAACCTAGCATATTATTACCAATACTCACATCTTTGATGATAAAATGCCATGTCCATAAAGAGCGACTATAACTAGAAGCAGAAGGTCGGCTAAAGATGATGCAAAAGTTCTTCCACAGAGAAAGAACCAGCAATATACCAAAACCAGAGTAAAGAAGCATGCAAATGTTCTCCTTTCATCTCTCCACAGCAAGATGTCTGCAACTGAAACAAAGTAATTTAAGGTCATTATATAGTTGGATTCTCAAGCCTCGATTATTTACAGTAGCATATTTGGATGCATCCAAGGAAAAGATGCTGAGTCAAGCGTAATGTCTTAAGTTTTTAATTTGATTGTACAGTTTGCCACGAAATGTTGGCTTAGGCTTCAGGCTAAAGTCAACATGGACTGTATAGCAGCCTGATGGTTACAATTACAAACCCAAAAACCTTCATCAACATTTGAAGGAAGAAAGAATTGAATTTCAACTGTTCCTCCCATAGTACAATCATATTACATAGCATGCATCAGAAAGCACCTGGACTTTGAAAGTTAGGTATAATACTGGTGACCTAAATAGTAATCAGAAGAAATAAATAGTTCCAACATTAAAAATACACTAATAAATTGAACATGTGCTCAATCATTGAAAGAAAACCACTTGAAAAACCACTTGAAATTCTTTGGCCAAACATAAACTTCAGAGAAAATGCCTATTGAATGCTATTATGAAGTTCTGCATAAAAAATCAAATAATAGACTACCTATCCCGCTGCCCAGCATCTTCTCTGCTTTGGATTGTTCATTAAAATTTCCGTATTTCGTATAAAATGAGTCATTGGCTAAATGAGAGAATGATTGAATTGTTAACTTGATACCATCCTGTATTATCAAAAACAAGAAACAAAAAAGACGTCAAACTTTCAGATAGAAAAAAAGCTAGCAGTCTCTGTGCAGGATCTTGAAAAACTATTTCCTGGTAATCAGAAAATGAGAAGCAACAGTATTCGAATCAAACACTTCTATGTGCTAAATTCAATCAGCTAGATCTTGAACCTAACATTAATTATCTCTTAAGTTGGGACGGAATGTAAGAAGAGTGGAAACCGCATAACAGAGAATGAAAATGGTCTTCTGCTTATCAACTAGGAAGAACGAGGATAACTGCATGAGGACAAAAGATTTTACTGGATTCCGCTAGAAAACCTACTCTGAAAGGCTATATTTTTCATTTTTTAATTTCACGAAGCGACAAGGATACCCAATTCTACAAAATTCCATTCTTCCTATCAGTTCTGTTCCAGGAAATAGGCGAAATTAACTTCACTCCATTTACCTTGCCATCAAAAACAATCCATCTGTCCCTCACAAGGGATATAGTAAGGAACTAGAACAAGAAAGCACTACCATTATTATTTATTACCTATTTGCATTACAGTTTATCAGAAAAATAAATGGAAGCCAAGAATGTTTAATTGACTGTAGAAATCAACTGATGAGTTATAACGTGGTCAATGTTTCAGAAGTGGAAACAAGGAGTAATGCTTCAACTCTATAAAGTACATTATGGAAACAAAATACTGAGAGACGAAAAGAAAATACAAAATGAGAAAAAGAAATTGAATGCAATATATACATACATTGGCCAATCAACTGATAATAAAAATTCTAGTTTTGTAGAACTCTCAGCATAAATTATGAAAAAATAGGAAGATCGAGAAAATATTCTATATAATATAGGAGTGCTAAAAGAATAAACAGATGATGGGTACATTATTTAGTAGAAAAAAATGCATTTACATTAAAAGAAAGATGGCAGAAACATACCTTCATGGAGACAACAGGTGAGTATCCAAGATGATTTTGAGCTGCAGAGCAGTCAAAAGTTCTGGTGCGTGAAGCTAGTTGAAGCATGTAGTGAGGTGATACGCTGTAATTGTACAATTTGTCATTTCTACATTGATGAAGTGAGACAATACATGAAACCATCCAAGTAGGAACCTTTATGTAAGGTCTGCAATACAATTGACAACTTCAGTTACGCAAAAAATCACTAAAAGACTCGCACAATCAAAACAAAGGGAAAGATTATTTTTATTGTTTCAGCAACCAATGCAGCAGAAAGACAAAATCACACAAATTTTTACTAAAGCAACTGGAATTCAGAGAAGGAAATCAAACAGGATGGTAAAACACATAACAACAGATTTTATATACCCTAACAGTAGATATCATCTGCAATCCACTGCTAAACAAGAAAGAAGATTATTCCTATGTAAAGATCCTTGCTGCTAATGGTATGGCAAAATTCAGCAGCACCTTGTGCTGGTGAATGATATATCATGCTTCACTTATTATGAAAATCAGGAGGCTTTACCTTTGATACCCTAAGCCTCCAAGTATGAGAGACACAAATTCCCAGAACATTATCGGCTCGAGATTTGTGATGAAAAAAGCCTGCATATTGGGAACATCTCCCTTATACAAAGATTCAATATAAATTAAAATATGAGAGAATTTTGCATATCTAATGACACTTTTAAGGAGAACCTTTCCAGCCACAGATGCCACCCGAGAATCTAGAGTTTCTGCAGCACAGATATGAGCATGAGCAACATTCTCCGTATAGGTAAAGTCAGACATATTTTCACCGCATCCTGTAATAAACTGAAATAAGAAACCCAGTCAATGTAAAGAGAATTAAATAGAAATATTCCACGTCGCATCATAACATAAAATAGACATTATTTTCAATTTTTGAAAAGAGCAAGAGAAATAATAGAATTTTACAAACAGATATCCTCCTGCACCAAAAGCATAAAAAAATCTAAGATGCATAACAACTAAGGTTCTTATGTGAGATAAATCCAAAATTGAAAAGTTAGGATAAAAATGAGAGGTTCTTACAGGTAAGCTGTTGTTTTTCTGTTTCAGCTACTATTGATAATAATCAGGAAGTTTCCAGATAAAAAAGATAGTAGTAAAACTACAGCTCTATACAGATAAAGTTATATTGTTGAGACAGTTCACAAACCTTTGCTAAACCAGCTTTGGCTAGATTCACTAGCAAAGGCACAAACCGTGTATCACCTGGTCCAAAGACATTGCTAGGCCGAAGTACACATGTTAGAAGACCATCAATATTGTTTGCTAACCTGATTAGTCCTTCCGCTTGAAACTTAAGGTCAATCAGCATATCCTTAAACTGTATTGGTACGTTGATAAAATAAAGGACAGTTAGCAAACAACAAATAATAACCAAATTCCAAAGTGTTTCATCAGATTGCAGCAATATAAAACATACTTTCCCCGGGCAAATGAAAGACAAATCACCATCAAGTATATCCCGTGATCCATCAAAAACAATATCTGCAGAACTGTTGTATACAAGTCGTCTAACTTTACATTCCCGGCATGCATTAATGACATTTTTTGCACCTGAATATATGATCTCCACAAGGGTATCAATTAGAAATATAATATATAATTACAAAGCTAGAATATCAAATGAGAGGGGAAAAAACCACCAAAAGAGGGGGGGAAAGATCCATTACCTTGAACTATGATCATGTAACAAATATAGAAATCACGTATGTCTAAATCAGTTGGCTCCATGTAAAATACAACATCTGCACCTTTAGTTACTGCAAGTGGTGCATTGTCAACACGGAGTCAATTTCTCAAACATTCTCAATGTTGTAAGGAAATTTTAAAACTGAAAATAAGACTAAAGATATTATATTATGAATTCAATGTATTTCCTCATCATATCAGTATCTTTCAGTTTCCTAACACAGAGAATTCAGAAACTACTATATTTTAGCTAATCTTCTTGCAACCAAACAATACCAATTCCATAAGTCCATCATTGGTAAGTTTGTAAAGGAAAAATAAATAAAAAGGATTGATTAAACTCTAAAATTTTTTTTCAACTTTTCAATTATCAAAATATATATTTCTCAGGAACAAAATATCGGTACCATAGACCTTAATTTTCCGGTAAGACATCTTTGCTAGCATTTTCCATTTTATTTTTAATTTCTAATAAAAAGAAAGTTAAAACAAAAAGTTCTTCATTTCAATTAAGAAAGGACAATGTAAAACTAGTAAATCTGGAAAGTTATAATTATAATATAATTAGTGTTACTTTTTTGACCATTTTCATTTTAAATAAACTATGAATATGCTTTTACTTTATTGCAACGTCATTAGAAAGCAAAAGGCAACGATCAACTAAACCTTTAAAAAAAAAATTTAACTCTTGCAAAATTTAAGTAAATCCAAACATAATGATTAGCGCAGACTGGTCTCTCAGCTAAAATAAACTTAAAATCACCCTAAATTTGAAAATATATAAAAAAAAATAGATTACTGATCAAGTATGAAATGCTTATACATAAAGAGGTCTATATTCGCATATTGAACGTACATTTGTTTACATACATACATACATATAATATACGAATCATTTTATTTTCAAAAAATATATGAATCATTTTGCTTTTACCTATAATGATTTGAGATGTGTCGCGAACGTCGACATGGCAAAAGGATGCTTGACCTGAGCAAAGAGCATTGGAGAGGAGAGAGTCGGAAACGGAAGGATCGGTGAGCAGCGAGTGAGAAGATGAATCGGCGACTCGGACGATCCAACCTCCGAGTTGCAGCAGCCTGGCAACGAGCGATCTCCCTAAGAATCCTCGGCCTCCGAGAACGACGCACGTCCTCTTCTCGGTGGCCACGTCATTCGCCGTCGTCTTCACCACCATCGTAGGGATCGCCAATGTGTTCGATTGGTATGCGGTGGATTACAATTATAGGCGTCGTTAACTAACGCGGTGTTTGGCGGGGAACCATTGCATTAATTTCTTTTTCCTTGGCCTTCCTTGTTTCGGAGAAAAAAAATAAAAATAAAAATATAATAAAGCATATATATGTAGGAGAAGAGGGGGAAAAATAAAATATAGTAGATAAAATGGATCGTGGGGGTTGGGGTCCAGTAATCGGTGGCGCCTTCAGGTGAAAACTACGACTCCAACTAAATGTTATTTTGTCTTTTTATTTATTTCCCGCATTTTTTAAGGAGCAATTTTCTTATTATTTTTTTAAAAAATATTTTTATTTTGATATAATATATAACATGATTTAGATTTGGTGAAATCAAACCCTGAAGTTGTTTTTTTATCTTAAAAATGTGTTGAATTTAAATTATTTTCAAGTAAATATAACTGCATCAAAATAAAATTTAATTATTTAATTAATATATATTATAATTTATATATAAGTATTTATTCTAAAATATAAAACATATTATCACTTAATATTAAAATCAATTAATTAAGTCTTAACTTAGTAAATATTATTATTATTATTATTATTATTGTACAAACCCGTTTGACCCCCTAGCCCAAAACCTATTTCCTAACCCTCAAGCCCAAAATCCAAAACCTTTTTCCTAACCCTCAAACCCAAAACCCAAAACTAGCCTAAGCCCAATTAGCCCAACCCAAGTACAAAACAAAAGAAACAAAAAACCCTAGCCTAATCAACTGCTGCCGCCCCATCTGGCCACCGCCTCTGCTCCACCGCCACTGTCATGTCAGTCATCCACTTGCTCCATTTCCTGTAAATATTAAATGGAGAATGGACATAAAGCAGAAAGAAAAAAAGGGTGTAATAGCTATTTAAAAGCAAAATCGCAAAACCATTGTAACTCTCGGATTTTTTTTAAATCAAAGAAATACACGAGATTTGAACAAAAAATAACAGAGATCTAGTAGAAAAGCAAAAAAAAAACACCAAAGGAAGCGAACGGAGGCCGAAAATCGGAAGGTGTTTCGTCTTTCTTAATTTGTTTTTTTTTCTCATCTTTTTCTTCATTTTCTCACATGCATATACCTATATATATTTAAATAAAAAAGAATATAAAAAAAAAAAGAAAAAAGAGAGATTTTTACCTTTTTCGGCCACCGTACGTGTGTGGCGCACATTACAACAGCGCTGCGGTGTCCGGTGGCCGACAGCACGACGCCCTGCGAGAATCGCCCTCTCCCTCTCTCTCTTTTTTCTTTCTCCTCAAAGACTAAAATGAAATTTTTAGAAATTTTTAGGCTTTATAGCCTACCAAAACAACACCGCTTTTGGTGCCCACTTCGAAACAATTGAAACGGCGTCGTTTTAAGCCTGGGATCCACGTGTTGACCCGACCCACTAGGAGGATCCGCATGTTTTTGTCTTTGGGGGTAATTGCTCTGCAGGTCCTTCCGCTTTTCACACATTTTGCGATTAGCTCTTTATTTCTTTCAAATTGGCCTCAAAATTCACCACGTTTTGTGATTTGGTCCTCCCTCCAGCGACGTCGTTTTAAAGGGTTGGACAAATTGCCCTTTTGGCCCTCTGTAGTCGCGCGCATACTCAAATGGGTCCTTTTTTTTATATTTCCTTTTAAATCGGCCCCAAAACTTCGTTTTTTTCAAATTTGGTCCCCTTTTTAGATTTAATTTGATTTTTATATCATTTTACCCTATTTTTCATTTCATTTTTAATATTGTATATTAATGTATTTTCTTTATATGCATGCACGTATATATATATTCTTATTTATTTAAATTTCATATTTTGCTTGCTTTTTGTATGCCTATATTTTATTATTATTATTATATAGTAGTATGTATTTTCATTATACATGCATATATATATATGGTATATAATATTATTAATAATTTAATATTAGTGTTTTATTAATATATTTGTGCATTATATGTGTATTTATTTGAGGTGTGTACATAGCACTACGCACATACGTATTAGCATTATTACGTATATTCGTTCCTTTAAGCATTATATATATGTATGTATGTATATTATGTATATACTTTAATATTATGTGTATATTTTGTTTTTAAATATTACTATATATCTATTTTCAACATATATTTATGTAATGTTTTATTATATATCTTTAACATATATGCGTATACATTCATAACTAATAATTTTCGATATTATCGTTTTGTTAATACACTTGTGTCATACGTACATCATTTTAATATGTATTCATATATTATGCTTCATATTATGCTCGTATATAGTAACATTATATCAGGGTCTTCTCTAAATACAATGCATGCATACATATTATGTTTTATAATACATACGTACATATATAGATATTATGTACATACTATTACATATTCGTTTTTTTATATAGTTTTTTTTTACTTAAATTTAATACTTAATATTAGCTACCCATATTTCTATATTATTATCATTACTATTATTGTTATTATTTGTTATTTAATACATTATTATTATTTTTATTACCATCATATTATTATGTTATTACACCTTTTACTATCATCGTATTTTTACTATTATTGTTATTATGTTTTCCTTTTCGTATTTACCTATACGTTATTATTACTTTTTAACTAACTTAATGCATATATTTTAGCACACTTACTTTGTTTATATATTACTATTCTCATTATCATTTCATCATTTACTTCTTTATATCCTCGTAAATTCTTTCAAGCCTTAGGTCATTCGTTGGTTGCATTATTATTATTAATATATATATATATATATGCTATGTAATTTTATATTACGTGTACATTTTATGTTATGCATATGTACCTTGTAATATTGTACTATTATTATTATGTATATATATGCTTCTATATTTTTTCTTACTTTTATTATCATGCATATGCTTTAAGTGCACATAATATCATTATTAATGTTTTCATTATCATTTTTTTGTTACCATTATTTGCTCATTTATTTGCTTGCGCGTTCGATCATTTCATTTTTTTACATATGTGTTTATATTTGCTTAGCCTCGTTACTGTTTCATCTTTTATAATTGCCCATACTATTGTATTTGATATTATCGCACCTATCATTATGTTGTTATACGTGTTAGTACCATAATTTACCTTTGTATTTTACTATAAATCGCATTATATTTTTGCTCGATACTTCAAAATAATCCTTTCATATTCCGTATTTGGTAATTTGAGACAATCGTGCCCTAACTTACTGGGTTTCGATTTTTCTCATTAAACCTAAATACGAAATACTCTTTTAATCCTAATACGAGTCTTAAAAATGC
Organism: Gossypium longicalyx; assembly: GCA_025698465.1. Taxonomy (NCBI): domain Eukaryota; kingdom Viridiplantae; phylum Streptophyta; class Magnoliopsida; order Malvales; family Malvaceae; genus Gossypium; species Gossypium longicalyx. Next base: position 65,513,476 of record CM047004.1, on the reverse strand, counting down.
TTATTTTGAGGATACGAGATGTGGTGCCCTAACTTACTGGGTGTGACATCATCGATCCCGAAATAAGATCTTTACAAATAAAAGGCAATGTTCGGTGTTCAAAATACGAGGAAGCGTGCCCTAACTTACCGGGTTTTGATTTTCCTCGTTCACCCTAATTATCCGAATATCCTTTTTGAAGAAATTAAAATATAAGGCGAGCTCGATCTCGAAACATGAGATGTCGCGCCCTAACTTACTGGGCATGGTATTTTATTACTTCGGGATAAGCAAGTCTTCAATATCCGTTTAAATTTATTCAATCATTTTTCAGCATTAATACAAAGAGAGATCGTATTTTAAATTCTTTCAGGTATTTAAATTCTCGACACTAAGACACTAATTAATCAACAAGGTACCAATTTTTGGGCGTATCGAGGGTGCTAATCCTTCCTCGTGCGCAACCGACTCCCGAACTCATTTTCTGATTTTCGTAGACAAAAAATTATCATTTTAATAAATCTTAGCTTTTATTAAAATGGTTAATTTAAAGGTGACCCGATCACACCTCATCAAAAAGGATTGGTGGCGACTCCTCTATTAGTTTTTATTTTTAAAATCTAAGTCGATTCCCCTTTTTTCCAAAAAAATGGTTACGACAACTTGACGACTCCACTGGGGACCAAATAAGAGAGTCAAGCCACGAGTTGATTAACTTTTGTCTTTTTGTTGAAAATCAAAAGTTTGGTTTTGAAATACGATCCTTTCATTGCATTTCATCAGCTATTTTTGTGGTTTATGATATAATACCTGCTGCGTTGGTTTGAGTCTTTAGGTAAGTTTTGCATATTGCATTGCATGACCGCTGTAAGTTTTGCATATTGCATTGCATGACCGCTGTGGTCACACCCTTTAAGTGGGAGTGAGAAACTACTCCTTCGTGAGGTTTTCACCTCCGTGCAGGATAGTGGATCGCTTTCGGGATACATCCATACCTATGTCTTCATGAGATTTTCATCTCCATGCAGCCATAGGGAAATGTATTCCCCTGAACTGAACTCGGTCTGTATGAACCTATAATGGGTAAAGATCGAGGAATCTGCTAGTTCAGGTACCGTTACTCTAGAACCGAACCCCATGTAGCGAGCCTTAAGAACCTACCATAGGTAGAGCCACTCCGAAACCCTAGTGGTTACCTAAGCAAATGTCATATTTATTATTCTTTGTTTGCTTTAAACTGCGCATGAAATACTAACTTGTTCTGTTTTACTTTGATTGTATCTACATGACATTTTTATTACAAAAGGTGTTGATTCACATTCGGTTCCTAAGTAGATAGCTTATCATGGAAAAGGGGTTTTTTGATAAAGTAGAGGACAACGCGGCTGTTCGGATATGGGCTGAGACAATAAAACAAGAGAAATGTGACAGTCTTACCGAAGGGTACGTATCAGAGTTGTGGGATTTTACTCGAATCAGTGTAACTCAGAATAATCTCCAAGAGATGAAAGAAATTTGGGGTCAGTGGGGTGACGAGGTCAAACAGTTATTCTACAGTCATTACGGGGATTTACCTTATCTGCTCGATGTCAAGGTAGATGAACACCTGTTTCGAGCCCTCACCCAATATTGGAATTCGCTACGCTTGCTTCACTTTCGGAAAGTAGATTTGGTACCTCTCAGAGAAGAGTACACGGCCTTGCTCCATTGCTCGAAGATTCAGGTTGACAGAATCTATTCCAGACCTGCCAACGTCCCAGCATTTTCAAAAAAGTTGATGAACATCACAGGGATGAGTGAACAGTGGGTTACAACCCGGATCAAACAGAAAGGAAATTGTAAATGCATTCCTTGGAAGAACCTGAGAGATCTAATCTTAGCGCACCCCGATGTGAAGAAAAGGGTAGATGTCTTCGCCCTGAGCATTTATGGACTGGTTATCTTCCCTAAAGCTTTGGGACATGTAGACGAGGCAGTTTCCGACCTTTTTGACAGGCTTGGTAAAGGGACCACACCGGTACCCGTAATCTTAGCTGAAACTTTTAGATCATTGAATACTTGTCGAAGAACGGGTGAAGGGAGATTTATAGGATGTGCACAGCTCTTGCTATCGTGGTTCCACAGTCATTTTTGGAAAGTGGAAAAGGTCTCGTATCGTGTCTTCTCTAGAAATTACTCTCCACTAAAAGAGTTAGTAGCTACGCCGAGGAGAGATGATATCATAGAAGAAAATTGGATGGCGGTTCTTCAAAGTTTGCAAGAGGAAGACGTTGAATGGAGGGCCCCTGGATGGTTCCCAATGAAATATTATACCGATGCGGAGATTTTGATTGGGTTCCCTTGTTAGGAGTATGGGGAGCCGTCGGGTATGCCCCTTTGCTTGCATTAAGACAGTACAGGTCTAGACAGTTTACACCACCAACATACGGGTTAGCTCAGTGCGAGTTCGTATTCACGGGGAATAATTACAAAAAGAAAGTTCGCGAGATATCAAATGCCTGGAACCAGACTCGTAGAATGAAAAAGTTTGCTTCCAATCCCATGACTACCCCTAAGTATGACCGATGGTGGATTCAAAAAATTAACGACAATATCCCCATGTCAGATCAAGGGAATCCTTAGTCGATAAAAGAACACTTGAAAGTAATTCCATCCGAGCTAGAAATCATCAGGCAAGATTTCGAGAGAAAGAGTCTAGAACTAGAAAAGAGGATCGAGCAATTGGAGGAAGAAAAAATGCAATTGGGATTAGATGTCGATATCCAGAAACTAGAAGCTGAAAGACTCAGAAAAGGAAAAAAAAGGCTGAAGAGGATTTAGACAGTTTGAAGACGGATTACAAGAAGCTGCGTAGGTCAATGAAAATCGCTGGGTTAGGAAAAACATCTGAACAGTGGCGACAAGAAGTCAAAGAAGAGAAAAGCAAAGCCAACCAGTGGGAAGAAAAGTTCCGGGATGTTTAAACTCGAGAAGGTGCTCTGAAAAGAAGTTTGGTAGAAAGCCAGAATGAGAAGGAGGGGTTAAAGATTCGGGTATCAGAGTTAGAGAGGTCCTTGTATCAGTATCGTATGCGTAACTCTGTAATTGAGTTGAAAGCCAGTCAGAACAAAATTGAAGAATTAAAAGAGAATATAGAAGAACTCAAAACAGCGCTGCAGAATCGTGAATTTCAGATTGAATTCTTTGAGGTAAATAACGAGCGATTCATGATGCAGCTTCAGCAATCTCAAGACCAGGTCCGGAACAGAGACTACGTCATGGGCGAAGCTTTGACCCAAGTGCGAGGAGTGGCTGATCACTTGTAAACACTAGCAGTACAAGCTGATGTGCTGAGTCTAAAATACGAGTCAAAATCAGACCGAGGCCGAGAGCTAGCTTGGCTTCTTAGGCAGATCAAGGCCCTAAGTATCAGGGCCAAGCCTTATATGTAATCTATTTTATGTAAAGAAACTTGTTTTCTAGAAAAGTTACTCTAATGAAATCGAATTGGAATCAACGCTTTTTTGCATTCATCACATTCATTGCATTCATACATCAGCATTGCATCACATGCACTAGAACTCATGAAAAACCCTAAAAATCATGGCAGTTACACAGGAATATCGTTACGGTACAAGAGGAAAAACAAGAGCAATGGACTAAAGATTAGAGAGATTGGAACAAATGCAAAAAGAGATGCAGGACCAACTACAAACACGTATGCAAGAACAGCTTACCAAAATCCAGCAAGATATGAGGGACCGGATGTTGGAATCCCAGAAAAGTATGATGGATCAATTAACGCGTCTATTGACTGGCGGATTAGAAAAAGGGAAAAGCCCTTTGATCAATGCGGGAGATGATATGGAAGATCCTACTTACCCTCCGGTTTTGCCCCGTGGACGTTCGAACACAACCCGATGTGTACCCAAGAAGGCCATCGGTCACAATTAGGCCCCAACCATTTCGGGCCTGTCTCATCTCGATGAATTATCGGGCTGGTTTGGGCTCCAATCCGAGGACAACCCGACCAACCACGTGGTCCTCAATCTCGATGAAGTAATGAAAATAGAAAAACGAGGGTGGAACTCCCGAAAGAGCTTGAAGAAAGATGTAGATGGTTAGAAGAAAAATTTAAAGAAATGGAAAACACCGACTATCGTGGCGAAATTGATGCTAAGGAATTAAGTCTGGTTCCGGACCTGGTACTCCCTCCCAAGTTCAAAACTCCAGAATTTGAGAAGTACAACGGGACTAGCTGTCCCGAAGCTCACATCACTATGTTTTGCGAGATTTAATGGCGAGCCATGTTAATAATGACCAACTATTAATTCACTGCTTCCAGGAAAGTCTGGTTGGGGCCGCTTCTAGATGGTACAACCAACTGACTCGCGCTCAGATCGGTTCATGGAAAGATTTAGCACAAGCTTTCATGAAGTAGTATGGTCATGTGGCAGACATAGCCCCCGAGCGTAATCACTTTCTACGAACATGGAGAAAAACATAATGAAAGCTTTAGACAGTATGCCCAGCGATGGAGAGAGGTGGCCACCCAAGTCCAACCCCCTGTTGGAAAAGGAAACCACTATGCTCTTCATCAACACCCTGAGGGCGCCTTTTATTAACCACATGTTGGGTAGCGCGACCAAAAGCTTTTCAGACATAGTAATGTCTGGAGAAATGATAGAAAATGCGATAAGATGTGGGAAAATAGAGGCGGGAGAAAACACCAAAAGGTCAGCACCGAGAAAGAAAGAGCACGAGGTGAACAATGTGAGCTCATATTCGAAATCGATCACTGTAAGCCAGCCGAGGTCAACAACCCCTGGTCAGCAAGGCCCACCTAGGCAAGAGCCTAATACAAGGCAAAATAGGGAGAAACTCCAATTTACACCCATTCCAATGACATACAAGGAGTTATACCAAAGTTTATTCGATACACATGTCGTGTCTCCCTTCTATCTAAAACCAATGCAACCTCCATACTCCAAATGGTACGATGCAAATGCCCAATGCGAATACCATGCGGGAGCCACAGGACACTCGATAGAAAACTGCACCACTTTCAAGAAATTGGTTGAAAGACTCATCAACATGGGCATCGTGAAATTTGATGATACATCTAGTGCAGAGAATCCATTACCCAACCATGGGGACAAAGGGGTAAATGCGATGATCGAGGGTTCGGGGAAAGAAATTAAGATGAATATTGCAGAAGTGAAAACCCCGTTGAAAGAAGTATGGAAGAAAATGGTAAAAATAGGGTTGATAGCACAGAATTCAAGGGTCAGACCTCGGGAAGCAAAGAATTATTGCGAATTCCATGATCTAGAGGATCACGAGCTCCAAAAATGCAGCGAATTCAGGGCTTTGTTACAAGGATTGATAGATAATAAGGAGCTGGAATTTTTCGAATATGTCGGGAGCCTAGAAGAAACAGATGTGTGTGCCTTCGAAGAAAGTTCGGCGAAGGATGTTTATAAAGTCAACCACCCAGTGGTTATCATATCACGTCCGAGAATGAATGAAACCGGGGCACAAATTGCGCCCAAGGTTATAATCCAGAAGCCCGTTGCTTTCCCTTACAAAGATAGCAAAAGGGTATCGTGGAACTATAATTGCAATGTGACAATCCCAGGAGAGGAAATCCCAATTAATGCATCTGAGAAAAGTCAAGACGAGGGTTTTTATACACACAGCGGAAGGAGTTATACCCCAAATACAAAAGTCGAATAGGTTAAAGGAAAATCAGTGGCAATTGAGCAAAATAAAGAGAGGTCGGCGGGACCTGAACCAACTGTTAATGAATCAGTGACTGAAAAAGAAGCAAAAAAATTCTTAAAATTTCTAAAGCCACAAATGAATACAAATGTCGTGGAACAATTGCACAAGCAACCACAATTTCAGATATATCGATCGGCCTTACTCTTAAGCTCAGAAACCCATCGCAGTGCATTGATGAAGGTGTTGAATGAAACTTATGTTGCTAACGATATCTCTGTAAACAAACTGGACCGCTTAGTCAACAATATAAGTGCCGACAACTTCATATTCTTCAATGACGATGAAGTACCGCCAGGGGGCCGAGGATCTACTAAAGCTTTACATATCACGACCCGCTGTAAAGGGTACACATTACCAGGGGTATTGATTGACAATGGGTCTGCAATAAATGTCCTACCCCTATCTACGCTGAATAGGCTGCTAGTGGATAGTTCTCACATGAAGACATGCCAAACTATGGTGAAAGCATTTGATGGCACGGAAAGGAAGGTAATGGGGAGAATGAAAATACCCCTCTTAATCGGGTCGAGCACGTACGAAGTAGATTTCCTAGTCATGGACATTAAGCTTTCGTATAATTGCCTATTGGGGAGGCCATGGATTCACTCAGTAGGGGCAGTGCCGTCATCGTTGCATCAAAAGCTCAAATTTATAACGGAAGGTTGATTGGTGACCATAAATGCGGAAGAAGATATCATTGCATCCGTTACCAGCGACGCGCCGTATGTGGGGACAGATGATGAAGCAGTTGAATGTTCTTTTCGGTCTTTAGAATTCGTGAACGTGACATTCATTACCGAAGGAAACGAGATTCTGAGGCCCAGGTTATCTAAGACTACAAGAATGGGGCTACGGCTAACTGTTGGAAAATGGGCCCTATCCGGAAGAGGACTCGGGAAATACCTCCAGGGAGTGACTAATGTACCAACGATAAAGGACAAACAAGACCGTTTTGGGTTAGGATTCAAGCCAGACACAAAACAAAGAAAGAAGGAGCTGGAGAAGAAGCAAGAGAGAAGGAGAGCGCGATTGAGCGGGGGAGAAATCCAATGGGAACCAATGATCTTCCCCTATATTTCAAAGACTTTTGTGTATGGAGGAGTCATTCACTCTGAGAGGGGCACGTCGAGAAAGGGAATCGCGGAAAGAATGATGGAAAATTTGAGCATCAATGCCACATATAAAGAAGGAACTAGAATAGAGAATCTGTCGGGCATTCGCCCTCATGAGCCGGGAAATGTTCTGAATAATTGGACTGCGGAAGAGATTCCTGTAGTCTTTAGAACTAACACAGAGTAATATTCAAAACACACTTATTACTCTAGGCCTAGGAGTAATAAGAGTCCCTTTTTGTGAAAATAGGCCTATGTTCAAAATTGTTATTTCAATGAAATGCATCCTTTTGTCTTATTCCCAAATATTCTTTTATTCTTTCATTCATGATCATACCATACATATCATTGTTCTTAGATTCCTTTGTTCTTTGTATCCTCCTTTGCACCTTCAACAGGTCTCCAGATATCAACGATGTGAGCGACATTGCTACGAACTCAGAGTCTCCTTTTGAACGGGATATGTGTCTAGAGGGATCTCAGAACTTTGAGGATGATAGAGACTGTGACTTATTCCCTGATTTGTTAAGGATGGTAGAACAAGAGGAGAAACAGATTCTACCCCATGAAGAGACAGTAGAAGTCGTGAACTTGAGAGATGAACTAGAAAAGAAAGAAGTAAAGATCGGAGCCTGCATTACCACGAAGACAAAATGGGACCTTATTGAGTTACTCCAAGAGTTCAAGGATGTATTCGCATGGTCGTATCAAGACATGCCTGGACTAAGCACTGACATCGTGGTACACAAGCTCCCCATCAAAGAAGAATGCAAGCCAGTTCAACAAAAGCTTCGAAGAATGCGGCCCGATGTTTTGTTGAAAATAAAAGAGGAGGTCAAGAAGCAATTTGATGCTGGGTTCTTACAAGTAGTCAAGTACTCGGAATGGGTAGCTAATATTGTCCCCGTCCCTAAGAAAGATGGAAAAGTACGGATGTGCGTGGACTACAGGGACCTGAACAAAGCCAGCCCGAAAGATAATTTCCCGTTGCCTCATATCGACACCTTAGTGGACAATACGGCAGGTTACTCACTTTTCTCCTTCATGGATGGTTTCTCAGGGTACAATCAGATAAAGATGCATCCTGAGGACATGAATAAGACCACATTCGTAACCATGTGTGGAACATTTTGCTATAAGGTGATGCCATTCGGACTGAAAAATGCAGGAGCAACGTATCAAAGGGCCATGGTGACCTTGTTTCATGATATAATGCACAAAGAAATTGAAGTCTATGTCGACGACATGATTGCCAAATCTCGGACAGAAGAAGAACATGTGCTAGTCTTGAGGAAGTTATTTTTGAGGTTGAGGAAATTTCAGCTAAAACTCAATCCAGCGAAGTGTACCTTTGGGGCCAAGTCAGGAAAACTGCTAGGATTCGTGGTCAACGAAAAAGGGATTGAGATTGACCCAGATAAAGTCAAAGCCATACAAGAGCTACCTCCACTGCATACTCAAAAGGAAGTTCGGGGATTCCTAGGAAGATTAAATTACATCGCTCGGTTTATTTCACAACTAACCGAGAAATGTGACCCCATATTCCGTCTCCTTAAGAAACACATCCCGGGTGTTTGGGACGAGGAGTGCCAGAAGACTTTCGACAAAGTCAGGAAATATTTGTCTAATGCCCCAGTATTGATACCACCTAGTCCAGACAAACCCTTGATACTGTATTTAACAGTGTTTGAAAATTTTATGGGATGTGTGCTTGGCCAGCACGACGAGTCAGGAAGGAAAGAAAGAACGATATATTACCTCAGTAAGAAATTCACTGAGTGTGAAACGAGATACTCGCCAATTGAAAAGTTGTGTTGTGCCCTAATCTGGACAACCCGAAGATTGAGACAATACATGTTGTATCACACAACTTGGCTAATCTCCAAAATAGACCCTCTGAAGTACTTGATGGAGTCGACTGCTTTGAATGGGAGAATGGCCCGATGGCAAATTCTACTTTCTGAATTCGATATAGTCTACGTTAACTGAGAAAGTCAGTAAAAGGAAGTGCGATAGCGATTTTCTCGCCAATGAGAGCCTAGAGGACTACGAGCCCCTGAAATTTGACTTCCCAAATGAATATCTAATGTACATAGCGACCACTGAAGAAGACCCTCAAGAAAGTCATCCTTGGAAGCTAAACTTTGACGGAGCATCAAATGCTGTGGGCAACGAAATTGGAGCAATCTTGGTATCCCCGAGTGGAGATCACTATCCCTTTACTAGTAAATTGGATTTTGACTGCACGAACAATATGGCAGAATACAAAGCATGCATCATGGGAATTCGTGCGGCCATAGAGCGTAAAATTAAGGCGTTAGAGGTATATGGAGATTCTGCCCTAGTGATATATCAACTCAAAGGTGAATGGGAGACGAGAGACCCCAAGTTGGTCAATTACCGAAAGCTGATCCTTGAATTAATTAAAGAGTTTGATGACATTGTCTTCTGCTACCTCCCGCGAGAAGAAAATCAGATGGCTGACGCCCTAGCAACTTTAGCTTCTATGATCAGGGTGAATAGGCAAGAGGATGTGAAACCAATCCAAATGAGCATTTACGAGGCTCCAGCTCATTGTTACAACCTCGAAGAAGAAGAAGGAAATGAGGGCCACCCTTGGTACTACGATATCCTGCGATATGTGAAGAATCGCGAGTACCCCGACCAGGCTACTGAGAATGACAAAAGAACGTTGAGAAGATTGGCCAATGAGTACGTCTTGGACGGGGAAGTCCTATACAGAAGAAGAAAGGATCAAGTACTGTTAAGATGTGTGGACGCTATTGAGGCTAAGAAAATCTTAGAAGAGGTCCACGAAGGCGTCTGTGGGACACATGCTAATGGCTTTACAATGGCCAGGCAAATTATGAGGTTTGGTTACTATTGGTCCACCATGGAAGGAGACTGTATCAGCTATGCCAAAAGATGTCATAAATGCCAAATCTATGGAGACAAGATTAACGTGCCTCCTTCACCCCTGCATGTCATGACTTCACCATGGCCTTTCTCGATGTGCGGCATGGATATGATTGGACCAATTTCGCCAAAAGCTTCAAATGGGCATCGATTCATCTTCGTGGTTATTGACTATTTCACCAAATGGGTAGAAGCTGCTTCATATACCAATGTTACTAAATCGGCAGTTAGCAAGTTCCTAAAAAAGGAAACCATTTGTCAGTATGGAATGCCAGAAAGGATCATATCAGACAACGTATTGAATTTGAACAATAGCACAATAGTGGATGTCTGCAACCAATTCAAGATCAGACACCACAACTCGTCACCATACCGTCCGAAGATGAACGGTGCGGTCGAGGCAGCTAACAAAAACATTAAGAAGATTGTGGGGAAAATGACTGAGACTTATAAAGACTGGCATGAAAAGCTACCATTCGCCCTCTATGCTTATCGAACGTCTGTCAGGACCTCCACCGGGGCCACACCTTTCTCGTTGATTTATGGAATGGAGGCGGTTTTACCTATCGAGATTAAGATTCCTTCCCTTAGAGTTCTGTCAGAAGTAAAGTTGGATGAAGCAGAGTGGATCCAGTCACAATACGATCAGTTGAATCTGATTGAAGAAAAGAGGCTAAGGGCTATCCGTCATGGTCAGATGTACCAAAAGTGAATGATGCGTGCTTACAACAAAAAGGTTCGTCCAAGAGAATTCCACGAAGGAGACCTAGTATTGAAAAAGATCCTACCCATACAAAAGGATTTCAGAGGAAAATGGATGCCGAATTGGGAGGGACCTTACGTGGTAAAAAAGGTCTTTTCTGAAGGAGCATTGATATTGGCTGAAATGGATGGCAAGACTTTACCCAATCCTGTGAATTCAGATTCAGTTAAGAGATACTTTGCCTAAAAAAAAAGAAAAAAAAAAGAGGAAAATGGAGAGGCCAAGGTGAAAACCCGCAAAGGGCATCTTGAGACCAAAGGGGATTTGAGTTGAAAACCCGAAAAGGGCGGCTCAAATGAGGTCAAAGTGGGGCATACAGCGGTCTTGCTATGCCTGAATTAACAATGAAGGAGTATGCTACATCTCGGGGCATCTACAACGGTACTCTAGATCTTCTAAATACACATCGAGCAAAAAAGGGAGTCCTCAAGAAGTTTGTACAAAGAAGCTCATGCTGCGATATCTGGGGCACCTATTTTCTTTCTATCCATTTTGTATTCCAGCAACATTTGTTGTTTGAGATTGATCCATTCCCAAGTTTTATTTCTGACAAATTTCATCCCTGTCATTGTTGTGATCTTTTTCAAGTATCTTGCATTGAAATGATGATTAATGGATTAAAGTCATTTTTGCAAAAAGAGTTCTGCATATTACTCTAAAAGTTTCTAAATAGTACAAGAACCTAAAACATGACTATTGTTTAGAACTAACCAAACTCAAAGATTGCAAACATTTGAGAAGAAAGAGTTTAAATTGGGACTACCTCTTCGGGTTTTCTATTCAAAATTTAAGCTGAACAAGAAGACAGAATACCATTTCAGTGAAAGAACCTTGATGAACAAAGAGCAACGACAACCTAAACATTAAAAGGATTCACGCTCACAACATGTTGCACCCATACATTCATAGATCATTCATAATGCATTTAATTAGGAGCATTTGATTCATTTTGATCATCGCATCCTAATTCTTTGGCATAAACATAAATACATGGAACTAATTCTGCAGGTCATGTTCCAAGAATCAGTAAATTCACCAGACTTTGACCCCCTAAGCAGTAGGGTAACAAGCTAAATTTACAGACCTTAACCCCCTGAGCAGTAGGGTAATAGGCTGAAAATTGCAGATCTTGTCTCCCTGAAGTTGCAGTGGAACAGATCGAGCCCAGCAAATTTTGTCTCCCTGAAGTCGCAGTGGAGTAGACTAAAGATCCACAGATCTTAACCCCCTAAGCAGTAGGGAAATAGATCGAGGATGATGAGCTTTAACCCTCTAAGCAGTAGAGTAACAAGCCAAATTTACAGACCTTAACCCCCTAAGCAGTAGGGTAATAGGCTGAAAATTATAGATCTCATCTCCCTGAAGTTGCAGTGGAACAGATCAAATCTAGCGAATCCTGCCTTCCTGAAGTCTCAGCGAAGCAGATTGAAGTCACTAGCCTTATCTCCCTGAAGTTGCAGTGAAGCAGATTCAAACCACCAAGCTTTAACCCCCTAAGCAGTAGGGTAACAAGCTGAAGTTTATAGATATTATCGCCCTAAGAAGTAGGGTAACAAGCCAAATTTTCAAACCTTAAACCCCTAAGCAGTAGGGTAGCAGGTTGAATTCACAGATCGATGATAACAAGCCTTAAAACCCCTAAACAGTAGGGTAACAAGTTGAAAATCAAATGTCTTCTCCCTGAAGCAGCAGTGAAGTTGAGCCAAGCCGCAGCAGATCTCCTTGATGTTTCAGTAGAGTCAGTTGAAGTCACAGGTCCTATCTCCCTAAAATTGTAGCAGAGCAGACTGAAGATAGCAAATCCTACTTCCCTGAAGATGCAGTGGAGCGGAGTGAAGCTAAAACAAACAGATCTTATCTGAAGATTACAATGGAGCACATTGAAGTCACCTAAAGAAGAGGAGCACCCAAAAAGAAGTTAAGACTCGATATGGCTGGGCCAAACGGGTCTTTCTTGAGAGTCTTTGCTTTATTCTCGTTACACGACGACAAGCAAAGAGGGGCAGCTGTACAAACCCGTTTGACCCCCCTAGCCCAAAACCTATTTCCTAACCCTCAAGCCCAAAACCCAAAACTTATTTCCTAACCCTCAAACCCAAAACCCAAAACTAGCCTAAGCCCAATTAGCCCAACCCAAGTACAAAACAAAAGAAACAAAAAACCCTAGCCTAATCAACTGCTGCCGCCCCATCTGGCCACCGCCTCTGCTCCACCGCCACTGTCACATCAGTCATCCACTTGCTCCATTTCCTGCAAATATTAAATGGAGAATGGACATAAAGCAGAAAGAAAAAAAGGGTGTACTAGCTATTTAAAAGCAAAATCGCAAAGCCATTGTAACTCTCGGAGTTTTTTTAAATCAAAGAAATACACGAGATTTGAACAAAAAATAACAGAGATCTAGTAGAAAAGCAAAAAAAAAACACCAAAGGAAGCGAACGGAGGCCGAAAATCGGAAGGTGTTTCGTTTTTCTTAATCTATTTTTTTTCTCTCTCTTTTTCTTCATTTTCTCACATGCATATACCTATATATATTTAAATAAAAAAGAATATAAAAAAAAGAAAAAAAAGAGATTTTTACCTTTTCCACGGTGGTGTGACGATAGCATGCATCTGCGTTCGGTGGCCGGACGGCGATCACCGGGCCGGAATCACCCCTCTCCCATCTCTCTCCCTTTTTCTTTTTTCCTTAGCAGCTAAAATGAAATTTTTAGAAATTTTCAAGCTTTTATAGCCTACCAAAACGGCACCGTTTTGGTGCCCACTTCAGAACGCTGAAACGGCGTCGTTTTAAGCCTGGGATCCGCGTGTTGACCCGACCCACTAGGAGGATCCGCTTGTTTTTGTCTTTGGGGGTAATTACTCTGCAGGTCCTTCCGCTTTTCACACATTTTGCGATTAGCTCTTTATTTCTTTCAAATTGGCCTCAAAATTCACCACGTTTTGTGATTTGGTCCTCCCTCCAGCGATGTCGTTTTAAAGGGTTGGGCAAATTGCCCTTTTGGCCCTCTGTAGTCGCGCGCATACTCAAATGGGTCCTTTTTTTTATATTTCCTTTTAAATCGGCCCCAAAACTTCGTTTTTTTCAAATTTGGTCCCCTTTTTAGATTTAATTTGATTTTTATATCATTTTACCCTATTTTTCATTTTATTTTTAATATTGTATATTAATGTATTTTCTTTATATGCATGCACGTATATATATATATTCTTATTTATTTAAATTTCATATTTTGCTTGCTTTTTGTATGCCTATATTTTATTATTATTATTATATAGTAGTATATATTTTCATTATACATGCATATATATATATGGTATATAATATTATTAATAATTTAATATTAGTGTTTTATTAATATATTTGTGCATTATATGTGTATTTATTTGAGGTGTGTACATAGCACTACGCACATACGTATTAGCATGATTACGTATATTCGTTCCTTTAAGCATTATATATATGTATATATGTATATTATGTATATACTTTAATATTATGTGTATATTTTGTTTTTAAATATTACTATATATCTATTTTCAACATATATTTATGTAATGTTTTATTATATATCTTTAACATATATGCGTATACATTCATAACTAATAATTTTCGATATTATCGTTTTGTTAATACACTTGTGTCATACGTACATCATTTTAATATGTATTCATATATTATGCTTCATATTATGCTCGTATATAGTAACATTATATCAGGGTCTTCTCTAAATACAATGCATGCATACATATTATGTTTTATAATACATACGTACATATATAGATATTATGTACATACTATTACATATTCGTTTTTTTATATAGTTTTTTTTTACTTAAATTTAATACTTAATATTAGCTACCCATATTTATATATTATTATCATTACTATTATTGTTATTATTTGTTATTTAATACATTATTATTATTATTTTTATTACCATCATATTATTATGTTATTACACCTTTTACTATCATCGTATTTTTACTATTATTGTTATTATGTTTTCCTTTTCGTATTTACCTATACGTTATTATTACTTTTTAACTAACTTAATGCATATATTTTAGCACACTTATTTTGTTTATATATTACTATTCTCATTATCATTTCATCATTTACTTCTTTATATCCTCGTAAATTCTTTCAAGCCTTAGGTCATTCGTTGGTTGCATTATTATTATTAATATATATATATATATATATATATGCTATGTAATTTTATATTACGTGTACATTTTATGTTATGCATATGTACCTTGTAATATTTTACTATTATTATTATGTATATATATGCTTCTATATTTTTTCTTACTTTTATTATCATGCATATGCTTTAAGTGTACATAATATCATTATTAATGTTTTCATTATCATTTTTTTGTTACCATTATTTGCTCATTTATTTGCTTGCGCGTTCGATCATTTCATTTTTTTACATATGTGTTTATATTTGCTTAGCCTCGTTACTGTTTCATCTTTTATAATTGCCCATACTATTGTATTTGATATTATTGCACCTATCATTATGTTGTTATACGTGTTAGTACCATAATTTACCTTTGTATTTTACTATAAATCGCATTATATTTTTGCTCGATACTTCAAAATAATCCTTTCATATTCCGTATTTGGTAATTTGAGACAACCGTGCCCTAACTTACTGGGTTTCGATTTTTCTCATTAAACCTAAATACGAAATACTCTTTTAATCCTAATACGAGTCTTAAAAATGCTTATTTTCAGGGATACGAGATGTGGTGCCCTAACTTACTGGGTGTGACATCATCGATCCCGAAATAAGATCTTTTACAAATAAAAGGCAATGTTCGGTGTTCGAAAATACGAGGAAGCGTGCCCTAACTTACCGGGTTTTGATTTTCCTCGTTCACCCTAATTAACCGAATATCCTTTTTGAAGAAATTAAAATATAAGGCGAGCTCGATCTCGAAACATGAGATGTCGCGCCCTAACTTACTGGGCATGGTATTTTATTACTTCAGGATAAGCAAGTCTTCAATATCCGTTTAAATTTATTCAATCATTTTTCAGCATTAATACAAAGAGAGATCGTATTTTAAATTCTTTCAGGTATTCAAATTCTCGACACTAAGACACTAATTAATCAACAAGGTACCAATTTTTGGGCGTATCGAGGGTGCTAATCCTTCCTCGTGCGCAACCGACTCCCGAACTCATTTTCTGATTTTCGTAGACCAAAAATTATCATTTTAATAAATCTTAGCTTTTATTAAAATGGTTAATTTAAAGGTGACCCGATCACACCTCATCAAAAAGGATTGGTAGCGACTCCTCTATTAGTTTTTGTTTTCAAAATCTAAGTCGATTCCCCTTTTTTCCAAAAAAATGGTTACGAAAATTATAATTAAAAAAACGTAAATTTAAACATGTTTAAACATATTTTATCTTCCGAACAAGTAATTTAAAACTTGTTCGAATAACTTGTGTTGCATGCCTAAATGCTCCCTATAAAATGTTATCTTGATTGTGGAAGGCTTGTTGGACATTTTGGTGGAGAAAAGACTTATGGTCTGGTAGAAGACTTTTTATTGGCCCAAAATTGTTAGAGTTGCGGAGAAATGCAACACATGTCAACAAACTAATATGAAAGCTCAAAATACAAGTTTGTAGACACCTCTTCCTACACTCAACTTACCTTGGGAAGATGTGAGTATGGACGTTCTCTTGGGACTTCCTAGAGCAAAAAGGAGTTATAATTCCATCGTGGTGGTGGTGAATCGATTTTCAAAGATCGTTGATTTTCTTTTATGTCATAAATCTATGGATGATACTCACATTGATGACTTGTATTTTAAGGAAATTGTTTTACTTTATGGAATTTTAAGAAGTATTGTATCAATTAGAGATGCGAAGTTTTTTAGTTATATTTGAAGATTTTCGTTGAGGAAGTTGGCTACCACTCTAAAATTCAGCACTTCATACCACACTCAAATCAATGGTCAAGCTGAAGTGGTGAATCATAACTTGAGATAGAGAATGAGTAAAACTCAAATCGACTTGAATTCTTTTTCTTCTTTCTTTTTAATTTTGAGTGAATCAAATCGAGTTATTTGAGTTATTCGATTTTTCGAGTCAACTCAAATAAGTAATTCGATTAACAGATTGGTGTTTATACCCCTTTGGTCCTTGTCAATTTTAAAAAATAGTAAATTGATCTCTATTAAAAAAATTACAAAGTAATTTTCAAAAAGTCAAAATATTTAACAAAATTCCAAAATTTTATAATTTTTTAAAAATTATTAAAATATAAAAATTCTAAAAAAATTAAAGGAACATATAAAAATGTTTAAAATTTCTATAAAAAATCCAGAATAATAATTTGAGGACCTAAACAAGTAAATTAAAATTCAAGTTTATTGTAATGACTCGATTTTTAATGGTATTAAAAAATGCAGATTCAAAACTCCATTACTGTAAACCGAGTCCGTAATTATTAAATATGAATATTTACAAGGATAGCATAAAAATATATTAAAGATTGATATAGTAATTTTGCCAAATAAATAATTAATTAAGGCTCAGGGATTAAATTATAAAGTTCCAATAGCTACAGATTTTTAATTGACAAACGACTTGAGGATTAATACAGCAATTAGCCAAAGGTCCTAAATGAAAAAAATTGGATCATCTTTAAATAGGAGAAAGTGGATGATGATGGTAAAACCCACTAAAGTTGATTAAAGTTAGATTAAATCATGATTATGCTAATTAATTTAGTTCAATTAAACTTTAATAAAACTATATAAACCAAGTTAGTGGGAAAACATCCGAAATCCATCCTTTATCTTCATCTCTTTTTTATCCATAAGAAGAGAAACCTAAGGGAGCTTAAAAACCATTCGACTATGATTTGGAAGGTAAATTTAAGTTTTTTTTTTCCTTATAATTTTTATAGATTTAAGGTCATGGAAGCTTAATTTGGCTTGCCCATGTACCAATTTGTGAAATTGTTAAAATTTCATAAAGTTGTCATTGTTTAATTCTTGAAGAATTAGACTTGAAATTGATAGATTTTAAGCTTAGAATATGAAAAGGACTAGATTGTAAAGTTAATTTAGCTTGTTTGTTAACTTTGTTATATTAATGACCAAATTAAATAAATGTAAAACTTGTCATGAAATTATATTAGAAAAAGATAATATAAGGTCCCTAATGAGAATATATGAAAACGGATTTTAATCCAAAGCTAGGAATTGAAAGTTATGCTTATTCTGAGTTCATGTACTGAATTGAATAAAATATAAAATATGAGGGGAATCAAAAAATATAATTATATGAAATCATTCATATCATGATAAAATATGGAAATCATTGGTATTGATTGGTGATATAAAATAATTGTATAGATCAAGAATTTGATTGAAGTGAAAATAATCAGGAAAAACTAAAATTACGAATTAGTCCCTTAAGTATCCTCTCTTTTCACATTTTGAACAGGTAAGTTCATGTGGAACTTACTAGTTTGTTTTATGTTGTATATGCTTTTGTGTTTGATTTCATATATATACAAATGTTAAATATAATTAGATTCCTAGCGAATTTGGCACATAGGGCTAATTATGGATTGAATTGAAATCTCATGTGATTATTGGTTATTAAGAAATAGTACATGACACAAATGTGAAACTTGATTGATTACATGACATGTAAATGAACTATGTGATCATGTACAGGGATTGGTAATGACATATTTATGGAAATGATGTTCGTGTGAACTTAGTAAAATGTTAGGATCGATTTGACATGTCAATAGGGTTATACGTCACTTGATCAGGGATTTTCCAAGTTATAACGTGGTCTAACATTTGTTGCAGAGTCTTGGGTTATATGTGATTTAGGTTTAGCTTGAACGGGTAACCTAATATAAGTTAGCTTGTGTGAGCAACCCTGATATAATGTCGCTTGTGTGAGCAACTTAATAACCTGTGTATCCGAGTTTATTTTACTATAGTTCCATCAGGCGATATTGAATTAAATTGTAATGGAAAACTTGAAAGTGAATTGGAAATGAAATAGTATATGCTTATAGCTTAACATATGACATGTGATTTCCTTAAGGTTAGTGATATTACTTATGATATGTAAACATGACTAACATACTTGATTGGAAATGTTGATATGTGTCTAGTTATGTCATTATGTGCCAAGGATAGCCATGTTAAATGCCAAATGATTAGTAGATATTATACTTTTAATTATCAAGGTAAGTATGGTATTTCCATTTTGAACTTACTAAGCATTGGTATGCTTACTCTAGTTGTTTTTCCTTCTCTTGTGGATCGACACCTTGTGAAACTTGCTGAGTCGAATCAACAGTGGAGCTCACACTATCAAAAGATGATAGATATGTTCATTTTGATTCTAGACATTGTGGCATGTAAATAAAAACCTTTGTTGTGTAAATGGTTAAATTGGAGTTAATATCTTTGTGAAAATGTGATAATGGTTGAACTTATATAATAGGCTTGGTATGTGATCAAATTTATACATGTTTTGGTCTTGTGTTGATGCTTGTATGTGTAATAGTCTTAATTAGTAGATTTTGGCATGTTAAAGGTTATAAGTATGATGGTTGGATTAGCCAAGTTGATAAATGGTGGGTTTGAATTTTAAGTATAATATGAGTTTGAATGTATACTTGTCTAATTCATATTGGAGTCATTTAAGTGGTAAGCTTTTAAATTGTACAAATATAGTATTTTAAGTTGGTAAATGATGTGTCTTTAATATATTTAGTTGGATTGAATTTGAAAATTACTTTTAGTTAATTGATTGAGTTGTATAAGTTTGAATGTTTTTTAAATGTTTACATACTTGGATTGGTTTAAATGGGCATGTTTAATAGCATTACTCTTGTAAATGGTTGATAAATATAATGTGGATGTTGGTTTGAAAGCAAATGAATAGTTACCAAAGTGCTAAGTTGCCAATACAGGGCAAAGTCGCGACCTCGACATTTCGACGTCGCAACATGGGTTGACAGTGAGTGATGTCATGACATGGAGGTTATGAAGTCGTGACATCGTTCCAAAACTTTAAAAACTTTACAATTTGATCATAAACTACCATTGGATTAACAAAAGAGCTTCCGTATGCTTGTGTGGAGCTCAAGAATGATTTATATTCAATTGCATATATGAATGATCGTATAATGATTATGTGATGTTAGTTTTACTTGTAATGATCGTGACATTTCATAACTCGGACTCGGCGACCAGGTCGAGTATGTGGTGTTACATTTATCATACTAAAGTATTCTATTTTTCTCTTGTTTTGCTTTGAAAGAGTTCTCAAATATACATTGCTTCAAATTTATGTGCTTTAATGTGGAATTAGTTATATTGTAACAAATTTTTTTGGCATGTTTAACTTTTTTAATGTAACTAGAACAATTTCACTCGATTCGATTTGAATTTTATTTTACTTGTCTCGATTCAAAAAAAAAAATTTCAAATCGAGTTAAAATGATAAAATAGGACATGTCAAATCGATTAGCTCAAAATGTTTTTCACTCAATTTGATCAAACGCTCACCCCCAGCTTGAGAAACATCCTTAAGAGCTTGATCGAGAATAATCTCAATGAATGACATTTACTTTTGCACAAGTTGAATTCGCTTATAATTCTTCCAAAAGTTGAACAACTCAATTCAACCCCTTTGAGGTTGTTTATGAGATGAATCTATTAAGTCCATTCGAGTTGAATCATCTTTCAGTAAAGAAAGAATTCAATGAGGAAGCTTATGAGAGGTTAAGCTTTTGAAGAAGCAACATGAGGAGGTAAGGCAAAATATTCTGAAGCATAACGAATAGTATAAAAATCAAGCAAAGAAGCATCAAAGGCGAGTTTCTTTTAAAGAAAGAGATTAATGTAAATTCAATTGAGGAAAGAAAGATTTCTAAGCAAAATAAAGTCTAAGTTACAACCTAGAGCTGAAGGTGTAACAACCCAGTTTAGATCCTAGTTGAAATAGTGGTTTCGAGACCACAAATCTTAGTCAAAAAAATATTTAATATTATTTTTCGTATTTATAATATGTGAATTAATATCTGTGAAAGTTCCATGTGAAAATTTTATCATTTGTGTGCCGATTTGATAAAAAAGATCTAATCACATAAAATGTAAAAGTTGCATGCTATATGCTAAGTGTGCCTAATTGCTATGTCTTTTTAAATGAGAGGTCCTTATGTTGTAATTAGACCATTGAACTTATGAGTGGACATTAATACCCTTGATATATATGATTTTATAATGTTTTAATGAAGGTTAAATTAGTAATTAGAATATTATGTTAATATAATTAAAACAAAACATCAAATTAGTCATTATATTCATCATTTTAGCTGAAATTGAAGAAAGAAAAGCTAGGGTTCTTGTGTTTTGATATTCGGCTACTTTCAAGTTTGATTAAGGTATGGTTTTCATTCGGTTTTTGATAATTTCTACATTTTTTAGATCGTTACTTAGTAATCTTTCAAGCCCATACCTAAATTTCTAATTTGGATGATGATTTTGAGTTACGCTATTGTTGATTTTGTGAGTTTTGTAATGTTAGTTGATGACATATGGAAGCTTGATGATAGATACATATGTTTTGTATTGGGATTTTTGATGAATTTGTGTATTTTGGGCTAATTTGTGAAAATGAGAAATTTAGGGACTAAAATGTGAAATAAATGAAATATGTGGGCTTATATGAACTCCATGAAAATTCGGCTAAGCATGTGTATAAGGAAATTTTATGTATTTTGTGATTTTATGAATTAGGGACTAAACTGTTAAAATGTGAAAATGTGAGGGCTAATTTATAAAATGCCCTAAATATTGTATATGGATTGATTTGAGTGAATGTGAGATTGAATAAGTCAAATTTGAATGTGTTTAGATTAAGAACCAAAGAAAACAGATTTAGATCAAGAAAAGTCGAAAGTCGTTGAATAGTTGCTCGTTTTCGTTCATTTCCGTACGAGGTGAGTCGATATACAAATAAATGTATTGATTTGAATTATCAATTGCTTATATGATATTTGAATTGCGATGAATGTATTTAAGAGCGAAATATGTGAAATCCGAGAAAGTTCTGATAATGCGACGACGTCCGAAAAGTCCCGTTCGAACCATAGGAATAGTTAGGATACATATGTCATGACATAGGATTTTCGATATGTGATTTCGTGGAAGACCACATCTGGGATGTTGGCATCGATTTGAGATTTACGTATAAGACCATGTCTGGGACATCGGCATTGTATTTGATTTCGTATAAGACCATGTCTGGGACAGTGGCATCGATATTTGAGTACATGTAAGACCACGTCTGGGACTTTGGCATTGTACGAGTTTTTCGAGTTATCCGCATTTTCTGTTTGATTCCAAACGATTCAACGGGAATTTCGAGAAAATGAATGACTATGTGAATTTCTATTCGATTCAGGTACGTTTGAAATGTATATTAAAATTGAGAATGAAAGGTAAGCATATGTATATATGTGGACATATGAAATATGTATGAGTTATTTGAGAATGAGATGTGCATATGTAATTGAATTATGAACATTTGAGCTATATAAGAATTATAGATATGAGGTTATATTTTGCCATGAACTACATGAATGAAATGGTTTAGAAATGTGTTATGTGATAAGTTTATTTGCATATGGCTTACTAAGATTTTGAAAGCTTACTTTGTGTGTGTTTGCATTAATTTATAGATATCAAAGCTACTGGGAGCTCAGGGATCATCGAGGATCATCACCACACTATCAAACTCTATTTTGGTACCTTTTGAAAATGTAAATTTGAAGTATGGCATGTATAGGCTAGAAGTAGTTGAATATATTTGGTAATATGTATATCTAGCCATGTGATATTGTTAAATTAGTTAAATTTGTGGTGCTATTGTTACCTATTTGTTGCTTGTAGGAAGGACCCTTAATGGGTGGCAATTTGGCTTTGCAAATAGCCTATTTTGTCCACACGGGCAGAGACATGGGCATGTGTCTCAACCGTGTGTGACACATGGCTATGTTACACAGCCATGTGTCCCTGAGGGTACCTTACGATTTAAAGTCAGCATACCCTATAGTTTTGACACGGCCTAGACATACGGGCGTGTCTATCGGTCGTGTGTGGCACACGAGCTGGCACATGTGTATGGTCGGCCGTGTGATCCAAGTCAGTAGCCTCCCTAATTTTTAGATGGCCTGGCACACGAGCGTGTCATGTGGTCGTGTGGACAAGTCAGTATGTATGCTCTGTTTTGCCACGGCCTAGACACACAGGCATGTCTAATGCCGTGTGAGGCATACGGCCTATTCACACGGGTGTGTGACCTTTGTAACTTAGAAAACTGTTTAAATTTTGAAAAATTTTGTATCTGCTCGGTTTAGTCCCGACCTCTTTCTAAAGCATGTTTAAGGTCTCAATGACCTAAGAAAGGGACTTTATGTTGATGTTGACTATGATGCTATGATGTTTGTGATATGGATATGAAATATTTCGATATGTCCGGTAATGTCTTTTAACCCTAGTCCGGCGACGGATACGGGTTAGGAGTGTTACATTTGGTTGGTATTAGAGCTATATTTTAGTCGATTTTAGGACTAACGTAGCGTATGTGAGTCTAGCTATACATGCCATATATATGAACTGCGATAGTGTGATGATTCCTGACAATTAAAATGTGTTTTTATATAGTAAATGAATTCTGAACGAGCCGTAGCTAACGATGTTGAATGTAACGCACCTGCTACGCTCAAAGGACAGTGTCGTCTAACTCTACACCTGCTACTAGTAGTCACGAGGGAGAAGCTAAGCAAGCCTTTTACCAAATAATGGATGATTGGTTCACCCAATATATCCGAACTAATCCGAATATGCCACAACCTTCACCCCCACCTAATCTTCTACAAGTCCTTGTCATGCCACAAGCGAATTCGATTCAGTTGAATAAGCCTTCAGTAGATAAAATTAGAAAATATGTGACCGAAGAGTTTCGAGCTACTACTGATGATGATGCCGAGAGAGCTGAATTCTAGTTAGAAAATACGATACGAGTGTTCGATGAAGTATCGTGTACTCCAGAGGAATGTCTTAAATGTGCCGTGTCACTTTTAAGAGATACAACATACTATTGGTGGAAGAAATTGATATTTGTGGTTCCGAGAGAACGAGTCACCAGGGATTTTTTCCAAGCTGAATTTCAAAAGAAATACATCAGTCAGAGATTCATTGATCAGAAACGTAAAGAGTTTCTTAAACTAAAACAAGGCCGTATATCTATTACAAAATACGAGCGAGAATTTGTGAGATTGAGCCAATATACACGAGAATGTGCCTCGAATAAAGTAATTTTGTGCAAAATATTCGAAGATGGATTAAATGAAGACATCAAATTATTAATCGAGATTCTGGAAATAAAAGAGTTTGTTGTACTTGTGGAACAAGCATGTAAAGCTAAAGAACTCGGGAAAGAGAAAAGAAAAGTTGATTCAGAAGCTAGAAATGTGAGAAAGAGATCCGCAAGTAAATTATTTTTGTCTGTGTCAAAGAAATTCTGAGACCATTATAACGGTTTAAAGACTAATGTGGGACATTCAAGTAGAGATCGTGTAAAATCACATTCAAGTTTTAAAACTGTAGCTACTTCGATTGCTAGTGTCGAAAATGTCAGATCTGATCGACCCTAGTGTAAACATTGTGGTAAAAGACATCCTGGCAATTGTAGACTGTATGATCGAGCTTGTTTCAAATGTGGATCTTTAGATCATTTTATCTGTGATTGTCTCGAGTCTATTGAGTAAGAGATTGTGCAAAATCTAAGGCCGAGTGGCAATACAGCTTGAGGTAGACCTCCCAGAAATACGGGTAATGTGAGTGGCAGTCATAGGGGAACTAAAGATACCACTGTTAGATCTGGGGCTCGCTCACTAGCCAGAGCCTATGCTATTCATGCATGTGAGGAAGCTTCGTCTCCCGATGTTATAATTGGTACTTTTACACTTTACGATACTTCTATGATTGCATTGATAGATCCAGGATCAACGCATTTGTATATATGCATGAATTTAGTATTCACTAAGACTTTCCCTATAGAGTCTATTGAATTTGTAATTAGAGTATCGAATCCCTTAGGTAAAAGTGTTTTAGTTGACAAGTTGTGCAAGAATTGTCCGTTAATATTTCGAGACATTTGTTTTCCAACTAATCTGATGTTATTACCTTTTGATGAGTTTGATATAATTCTGGGTATGGATTGGTTAACTTTGGATGATGATATTGTGAACTGCAAACAAAAAATTATTGATTTAAGATGCAAGAATGATGAAATAGTCCGAATTGAATCTAGTGATTTTAATGGGTTACCAGCTATGATTTCATCGATGAAAGCTCAGAAATATGTGAAAAAGGGTTGTAAAGCCTACTTTGCTTATGTAATCGATTCTAAAGCGACTGAAAAGAAAATTGAATCAGTACTTGTTGTTTGTGAATTCCTTGATGTGTTTCCTGAAGAACTTTCGGGATTACTTCCGATACGAGAAGTTGAATTTGGCATTGAATTAGTACCGAGAACTACTCCAATTTCGATAGCTCCGTGTATAGAATGGCTCCAACCGAGTTAAAAGAATTAAAGTCTCAGTTTAAGAATTGACTGATAAAGGATTTGCAAGACCGAGTTTCTCACCTTGGGGTACTCCTGTTCTATTTGTGAAAAAGAAAGATGGTATGGTGAGAATGTGCATTGATTATCGCCAGTTGAACAAAGTAACTATCAAGAACAAATATCCTCTACCCCGAATTGACGATTTGTTTGATCAATTGAAAGGAGCGACTATGTTTTCAAAGATAGATCTCAGATTAGGTTATTACCAGTTGCGAGTAAAAGATTCAGACGTTTCGAAAACTATTTTCCGAACAAGGTATAGAGACTATGAGTTTTTAGCTATGCCTTTCGGATTAACAAAAACACCTACTATTTTTATGGATTTGATGAACAGAATTTTTAGACCGTATTTAGATTGATTTGTTATTGTATTCATTGATGACATTTTGATTTATTCATGTGATGAAACTGAACAGGCCGAGCAATTGAGAATAATGCTATAGACTTTGCGAGATAAGCAATCGTATGCGAAGTTTAGAAAATATGAATTCTGGTTATGAGAAGTCGATTTTCTAAGGACATATTGTGTCAGCATCTGGTATCCGAGTTAATTCGAGCAAAATTTTAGCTATTTGGATTGGAAGCTTCCGAGAAATGTTTCTGAAGTTCGCAGTTTTCTGGGACTGCTGGTTATTACCGACGGTTTGTAAAAGGCTTTTCTATGATTGCTACTTCGTTGACGAAATTGCTTCAGAAAGATGTGAAATTTGAATAGTCTGAAATGTGTAAGAAAAGCTTCGGTCAGTTGAAAGCCCTATTAACAGAAGCTCCAATGTTAATACAACCAAAATCGGGTAAAGAATTTGTGATCTACAGTGATGTTTGTTGAACGGTTTGGGTTGTGTTTTGATGTAGGAAGGCAAAGTTATAGCTTATGCCTCGAGACAGTTAAAGCTGCACAAAAAGAATTATCCGACACACGATTTGAAATTGGCAGCTATTGTGTTTTCTTTAAAGATATGGCGACATTATCTGTTTGGTGAGAAATGTCACGTATATTCTGATCATAAAAGCTTGAAATATCTGATGAATCAGAAAGATTTGAATTTACGACAGAGAAGATAGCTAGAGTTGCTGAAAGACTACGAGCTTGTTATTGACTATCATCCAGGAAAGGCCAATGTGGTTGCTGATACTTTGAGTCAGAAATCATTATATGCATTGCGTGCGATAAATACTCATTTGGTTCTGTCTGATAATGGTCTGGTTTTAGCCGAATTGAAAGCGAGACCGTTGTTTTTACAACAAATTATTGATGCTCAGAAAGTTGATAATGAGATAATAACAAAAACGAGCTCAGTGTGATTTGGATTCTTATTTTGAATATCGAATTGATAATGATGATTGTTTGAGATTCCTAAGTCAGATTTGTGTTCCGAGAAATCCAGAGTTAATTCAGATGATTTTGAAAAAAACTCATAATAGTCGTCTATCTGTTCATCCGGGAAGTACAAAAATGTATAATGATTTGAAACAGCATTACTGGTGGATTGGAATGAAAAGAGATATCTCTGACTTTGTTTGAAAATGCTTGATCTGTCAGCAAGTTAAAGCTGAACATCAAGTGCCATCCGATTTATTACAGCCAATTATGATTCCCGAATAGAAATGGGATAGAGTGATAATGAATTTTGTTTCAGATTTACCCCTATCTTGAAGAAAGAAAGATGTTAGGTTGTGGTTGACCGATTGACGAAATTAGCTCATTTTATTCCGGTACGACCTGATTATTCACTTAATAGATTAGCTTAATTATACATTTCTGGTATTGTGAGGTTACACGGAGAGTCTTTGTCTACTGTGTCAGATAGAGATGCGAAATTCACTTCGCGGTTTTAGAAGAAACGACCAGAGGCTTTAGGTAAAAAATTACACTTCAGTACTGCTTTTCTCCTGCAAACGAATGGTCAATCCGAGCAGATTATTCAGATTCTCAAGGATATGTTGAGATGTTGCATTCTTGAGTTTGAAAGTATGTGGGAACAGTATTTGCATTGATTGAATTTGTTTATAATAATAGTTTTCAATCGAGCATTAAAATGGCACTGTACGAAGCCTTATATGGTAGAAAATGCAGAACACCTTTTTATTGGACTGAGCTCGGTGAAAATAAAATACATGGGGTTGATTTGATTAAAGAGACTGAAAAGAAAGTGAAAACAATCCGAGAAAGTTTGAAAGCAGCTTCCGATCGTCAGAAATCATATACAGATTTCAAAAGAAAAGACATTGAATTTGAGATTGGCGACAAAGTCTTTCTGAAAGTGTTTCCGTGGAAAAAAGTACTTCGATTCAGCAGAAAAGGCAAATTGAGTTCGAGATTCATCGGGCTATATGAGATTATCGAGCGTATCGGGCCAGTTGCTTATCGATTATTGTTGCCTCCTGAGTTAGAAAAGATTCATAATGTATTTCCTGTATCAATACTTCGACGATACATATCTGATCCCTCACATGTGATTTCTCCGTCTGAGATCGAAATTTAATCTGATATGACTTATGAAGAGGAACCGATCCATATCTTAGCTCGTGAGGTTAAAGAACTACAAAATAAGAAAATTCCATTAGCAAAAGTAATGTGGCATCGACATGGTGTTGAAGAGGCTACGTGGGAGCCCGAAGATATTATGAGACAACAATATCCGAATCTGTTCAACGGAAAGATTTTCGGGGACGAAAATCCCTAAAAGGGGGAGAGTTGTAACAACCTCGTTTAGACCTTAGTCAGAATAGTGGTTTCGAGACCACAAACCTGAGTCAAAAAAATATTTTAATATTATTTTTCATGTTTATAATATTTGAATTAATATCTGTGAAAGTTTCGTGTGAAAATTTTATCGTTTGTGTGCTAATTTGATAAAAATGATCTAATCGCATAAAACGTAAAACTTGGATACTATATGTTAAGTGCGCCTAATTGCTATGTCTTTTTAAATAGGAGGTCCTTATGTTGCAACTAGACCATTGAACTTATGAGTGGACATTAATGGCCTTAATATATGTGATTTTATAATGTTTTATCGAAGGTTAAATTAGTAATTAGAATAGTATGTTAATATAATTAAAACAAAATATCAAATAAGTCATTATATTCATCATTTTAGCCGAAATTGAAGAAAGAAAAGCTAGGGTTCTTGTGCTTTGATATTCAGCTACTTTCAAGTTTGATTAAGATATGGTTTTGATTCGGTTTTTGATAATTTCTACGTTTTTGAGATCATTGCTTAGTAATCTTTCAAGCCCATGCCTAAATTTTTTATTTGGATGATGATTTTGAGTTATGCCATTATTGATTTTGTGAGTTTTGTAATGTTAGTTGATGAAATATGGAAGCTTGATGATAGATACATATGTTTTATATTGGGATTTTTGATGAATTTAAGTATTTTGGGCTAATTTGTGAAAATGAGAAATTTAGGGACTAAAATATAAAATAAATGAAATATGTGGGCTTATATGAACTCCATGAAAATTCGGCTAAGCATGTGTACAAGAAAATTTTGTGTATTTTGTGATTTTATGAATTAGGAACTAAATTGTTAAAATGTAAAAATGTGAGGGCTAATTTTTAAAATGTCATAAATATTGTATATGGATAGATTTGAATGAATGTGAGATTGAATAAGCCAAATTTGAATATGTTTAGATCAAGAACCAAAGAAAATAGATTTAGATCGGGGAAAGTCAAAAGTCGTTGAATATTTGCTCGTTTTCGTTCATTTCCGTACGAGGTAAGTCGATATACAAATAAATGTATTAATTTGAATTATCAATTGCTTATATGATATTTGAATTGTGATGAATGTATTTGAGAGCAAAAAATGTGAAATCTGAGAAAGTTCTGATAATGCGATGACATTCAAAAAGTCTCGTTCGATCCATAGGAATAGTTAAGATACATATGTCATGACATAGGATTTCTTATGTGTGATTTCATGTCAGACCACGTTTGGGACATTTGCATCAATTTGAGATTTACGTGTACGACTATGTCTGGGACATTGGCAATGTATTTTATTTCGTGTAAGACCCTATCTGGGACAATAGCATCAATATTTGATTACATGTAAGACCACGTTTGGGACTTTGGCATTGTACAAGCTTTCTGAGTTATTCGTGTATCCTATTTGATTTCGAACAGTTCAACGGGCATTCCGAGAAAATGAATACCTATGTGAATCTTTATCTGATTCAGGTACGTTTGAAATGTATATTAATATTGAGAATGAAAGGTAAACATATGTACATATGTGGACATATGAAATATGTATGAGTTATTTGAGAATGAGATGTGCATATGTAATTGAATTATGAACATTTGAGCTGTATAAGAATTATAAATATGTGGTTATATTTTGTCATGAACTACATGAATGAAATGGTCTAGAAATGTGTTATGTTTATTTGTATATGGCTTACAAAGCTTTTGAAAGCTTACTTTGTGTGTATTTGCATTGATTTATAGATATCGAAGCTACCGGGGGCTCGAGAATCATCGAGGATCATCACCACATTATCAAACTCTATTTTGGTACCTTTTGAAAATGTAATTTGAAGTATTGCATGTATAGGCTAGAAGTAGTTGAATATATTTGGCAATGTGTATATCTAGCCATGTGATATGGCTTGGTTTTGGTTGTGTTTATAAATGACTTTTGTGTATAAGCTATGTGATGCAATATGGTCAATATAATGTGTTTATGAATGGCTATTAGAATTGGTCATTTTGGTAAGTTGTGGTATGTGTCTATTTTGGAGTTTGGTAAGATTTTGGCATGTGAATGAATAAAATAGAATGAGATTATGAATCATATATTTTGGTATGACTTTGGTTTATGATTTGGTATGCTTTGGTTTGGATGTAAGCATTAAAATTGGTTGATGAATACATGGCATAAATGATGTATGTATTGTGGTTGAAATTAGTTAAATTTGTGGTGCTATTGTTACCTATTTGTTGCTTATAGGGAGGACCCTTAATGGGTGGCAATTTGGCTTTGCAAATAGCCTATTTTGTCCACATGGGCAAAGACACGGGCGTGTGTCTCAGCCGTGTGTGACACACGGTTATGTTACACGGCCATGTGTCCTCTAGGGTACCTTACGATTTAAAGTCAGTATACCCTACAGTTTTGACACGGCCTAGACACACAGGTGTGTCTATAGATCGTGTGTGGCACATGGGCTGGCACATGGGCGTGTGGTCGGTCGTGTGATCCATGTCAGTAGCCTTCTTAATTTTCACACAGTCTGGCACACGGGTGTGTCATGTGGCCGTATGGACAAGTCAGTATGTATGCTCTGTTTTGCCACGTCCTAGACACACAGGCGTGTCTAATGCCATGTGAGGCACACGGCTTGTTCACACGGGCGTGTGACCTTTGTAACTTAGAAAAATGTTTAAGTTTTGAAAAATTTTGTATCTGCTCAGTTTAGTCCCGACCTCTTTCTAAAGCATGTTTAAGGTCTCGATGAGCTAAGAAATGGACTTTATTTTGATTTTGACTATGATGATATGATGTTTGTGATATGAATATGAAATATTCCAATATGTCCGGTAATGCCTTTTAACCCTTGTCCAGCGACGGATACGGGTTAAGAGTGTTACATTTGGTTGGTATCAGAGCTACGATTTAGTCAATTCTAGGACTAATGTAGCGTATGTGAGTCTACCTATACATGCCATATATATGAACTACGATAGTGTGATGATTCCTGGCAATTAAAATGTGTTTTTATATAGTAAATAGATCCCGAACGAGCCGTAGGTGATGATGTTTAAAGTAACGCGCCAAGGGATAGTGCCATCTGACTTTAGACCTGTTACTAGTAGTTACGAGGGAGAGACTAAGCAAGCCTTTTACCAAATGATGAACGATTGGTTCACCCAATATATCCAAACTAATCCAACTGTGTCACAAATCCTCCGTAAGTCCCTGTCATGCCATAAGTGAATTCGATTTAGTTGAATAAGCCTTCAGTGGATAAAATTAGAAAACATGGGGTCGAAGAGTTTCGAGCTACTATTGATGATGATGCCGAGAGAGTTGAATTCTGGTTAGAGAATACGGTACGAGCGTTTGATGAACTATCGTGTACTCTAGAGGAATGTCTTAAATGTGATGTGTCACTTTCAAGAGATACAACATATCTTTGGTAGAAGATATTGATATATGTGGTTCCGAGAGAACAAGTCACCTGGGATTTCTTCCAAGCTAAATTTCGAGAGAAATACATCAGTCAGAGATTCATTAATTAGAAACGTAAAGAGTTTCTTGAACTAAAATAAGGCCGTATGTCTGTTACAGAATACGAGCGAGAAATTGTGAGATTGAGCCAATATGCACAAGAATGTGTCTCGACTGAAGCAATTATGTGCAAAAGATTCGAAGATGGCTTAAATGAAGACATTAAATTATTAGTTAGGATTCTTGAAATAAAAGAGTTTGTTGTGCTTGTTGAACAAGCATGTAAAGCTAAAGAACTCAGGAAAAAGAAAAGAAAAGCCGACTCAGAATCTAGAGATGTGAGAAAAATATCCGCAAATAAATCATTTCAGTCTGTGTTAAAGAAATTCCGAGACGATTATAACCGTTCAAAGACTAATGTGGGACATTTGAGTAGAGATCGTGCAAGATCACATTCGAGTTTTAAAACTCCAGCTACTTCAATTGCTAGTGTTGAAAATGTTAGATCTGATCGACCCGAGTGTAAACATTGTGGTAAAAGACATCCTGAAAATTGTAGACTGTATGATCGGGCTTGTGTCAAATGTAGATTTTTAGATCAATTTATCCGTGATTGTCTTGAGTCTGTTGAGCCAGAGATTGTTCAAAATCCTAGGCTGAGTGGCAATATAGCTCGAGGTAGACCACCCAAAAATACGAGTAATGTGAGTGGCAGTCAGAGGGGAACTAAAGATACCGTTGTTAGATCGAAAGCTCGTGTACCTGCCAGAGCCTATGCTACTCGCGCATGCGAGGAAGCTTCGTCTCCCGATGTTATAATTGATACTTTTACACTTTACGATACTTCTGTGATTGCATTGATAGATCCAGGATCAACGCTTTTGTATATATGCATGAATTTAGTATTCAGTAAGACTTTGCCTGTAAAGTCTACTGAATTTGTGATTAGAGTATTGAACCCCTTAGGTATAAGTGTTTTAGTTGACATGGTGTGCAAGAATTGCCCGTTAATGTTTTGAGACATTTGTTTTCCGGCTGATCTGATGTTATTACCTTTTGATGAGTTTGATATAATTCTAGGTATGGATTGGTTAACTTTGCATGATGCTATTGTAAACTGTAAACGAAAAACTATTAATTTGAGATGCAAGAATGATGAAATAGTCTGAGTTGAATCTAGTTATTTGAATGGGTTGCCAGCTGTGATTTCGTCGATGAAAGCTCAGAAATATGTGAAAAAGGGTTGTGAAGCCTACTTTACTTATGTAATCGATTCTAAAGTGACTGAAAAGAAAATTGAATCAGTACCTGTTGTTTGTGAATTCCTTGACGTGTTTCCTGAATAACTTCTAGGATTACCTTCGATACGAGAAGTTGAATTTGGTACTGAGTTAGTACAGGAACTACTCCTATTTTGATAGCTCCGTATAGAATGGCTCCAACCGAGTTAAAAGAATTAAAGTCTCAGTTGCAAGAATTGACTGATAGAGGATTCACAAGACCGAGTTTCTCACCTTAGGGTGCTCCTGTTCTGTTTGTGAAAAAGAAATATGGTACGATGAGAATGTGCATTAATTATCGCCAGTTGAAAAAAGTGACTATCAAGAACAAATATCCTCTGCCCCGAATTGATGATTTGTTTTATCAATTGAAAAGAGCTACTATGTTTTCAAAGATATATCTTAGATCATGTTATTATCAGTTGAGAGTAAAAGATTCAGACATTCTGAAAACTACTTTCCGAACAAGGTATGGACACTATGAGTTTTTAGTTATGCCTTTCGGATTAACGAATGCACCTACTGTTTTTATGGTATTCATTGATTTTTTATCATATTCATTGATGACATTTTGATTTATTCATATGATGAAACTGAACATGCCGAGCATTTGAGAATAGTGCTACAGACTTTACAAGATAAGCAATTGTATGTGAAGTTTAGCAAATGTGAATTATGGTTATGAGAAGCTGATTTTCTGGGACATATTGTGTCAGCATCTAGTATCTGAGTTGATCCGAGCAAAATTCCAGCTATTTTGGATTGAAAGCTTCAGAGAAATATTTCTAAAGTCTGCAGTTTTCTAGGACTTGTTAGTTATTACCGATGGTTTGTAAAAGGCTTTTCTATGGTTGCTACTCCATTAAAAAAATTGCTTCAGAAAGTTGTGAAATTTGGATGGTCTGAAAAGTGTCAGAAAAGTTTCGATCAGTTGAAAGCCCTATTAACAGAAGCTCTAGTGTTAATACAACTAGAATCGAGTAAAGAATTTGTGATCTATAGTGATGCTTTATTGAACGGTCTGGGTTGTGCTTTGATTCAGGAAGGCAAAGTTATAACTAATGCCTCAAGATAGTTAAAGCCACACTGAAAGAATTATCCGACATACGATTTGGAATTGGCAGCTATTGTGTTTGATTTAAAAATCTGACGACATTATTTGTTTGGTGAGAAATGTCACATATATTCTGATCATAAAAGTTTGAAATATCTGATGACTCAGAAAGATTTGAATCTGCGACAGATAAGATGGTTAGAGTTGCTGAAAGACTACGAGCTTGTTATTGACTATCATCCGGGAAAGGCTAATGTTGTTGCTGATGCTTTGAGTCGGAAATCATTATTTGCATTGCGTGCGATGAATGCTCATTTGGTTTTGTCTAATGATGGTTCGGTTTTAGCCAAATTGAAAGCGAGACCGTTGTTTTTACAACAAATTATTGATGCTCAGAAAGTTGATAATGAGATAATAACAGAAATGAGCTCAATGTGATTTGGATTCTGATTTTGAATATCGAATTGATAATGATGATTGTTTGAGATTCCTAGGTCGAATTTGTGTTCCGAGAAATCTAGAGTTAATTAAGATGATTTTAAAAAAAATCTTATAATAGTCGTCTATCTGTTCATCCGGGAAGTACATAAATGTATAATGATTTGAAACAACATTACTGGTGGATTGGAATGAAAAGAGATATCTTTGACTTTTTTTCGAAATGTTTGATCTGTCAGCAAGTTAAAGCTGAACATCAAGTGCCATCTGGTTTATTACAGCCAATTATGATTCCTAAATGGAAATGGGATAGAGTGACAATGAATTTTTTTCGGGTTTACCCCTATCTTTAAGAAAGAAAGATATGATCTGAGTTGTGGTTGACTGATTGACGAAATCAACTCATTTTATTCCGATACGATCTGATTACTCGTTTGATAGATTAGCAGAATTATACATTTCTGATATTGTGAGATTGTACGGGGTGCTTTTGTCTATTGTGTCAGATAGAGATTCGATATTCACTTCGAGATTTTGGAAGAAACCACAAGAGTCTTTAGGTACAAAATTACACTTCAGTACTGCTTTTCACCAGCAAACGGATGGTCAATTTGAGCGGATTATTCAGATTCTCGAGGATATGTTGAGATGTTGCATTCTTGAGTTTGAAAGTACGTGGGAACAGTATTTGTCATTGATTGAATTTGCTTATAATAATAGTTTTCAATCGAGCATTAAAATGGCACCGTACGAAGGCTTATATGGTAGAAAATGCATAACACCTTTTATATTGGACTGAGCTCCGTGAAAATAAAATACACGGGGTTGATTTGATTAAAGAGACTGAACATAAATTTAAAACAATCCGAGAAAGTCTGAAAGCAGCTTCCGATCGTCAGAAATAATATGCAGATTTGAAAAGAAAAGATATTGAACTTGAGATTGGCGACAAAGTCTTTCTGAAAGTGTCTCCGTGGAAAAAAGTACTTCTATTCAGCAGAAAAGGCAAATTGAGTCCGAGATTCATCGGGCCGTATGAGATTATCGAGCGTATCGGACCAGTTGCTTATCTATTATTGTTGCCTCCTGTGTTAGAAAAGATTCATAATGTATTTCATGTATCAATACTTTTACGATACAGATCTGATCCCTTACATGTGATTTCTCCGTCTGAGATCGAAATTCAATTTGATATGACTTATGAAGAGGAACTGATCCGTATCTTAGCTCGTGAGGTTAAAGAACTACGAAATAAGAAAATTCTGTTAGTAAAATTAATATGGCATCGACATGGTATTGAAGAGGCTATGTGGGAGCCCGAAGATACTATGAGACAACAATATCCGAATCTGTTCAAAGGTAAGATTTTTGGGGACGAAAATCCCTAAAGGGGGAGAGTTGTAACAGCCTGGTTTAGACTCTAGTCAGAAAAGTGGTCTCGAGACCATAAATTCGAGTCAAAAAATATTTTAATATTATTTTTCGTGTTTATAATATTGAATTAATATCTATGAAAGTTTCGTGTAAAAATTTTATCGTTTGTGTGCCGATTTGATAAAAAGGATCTAATTACATAAAATGTAAAAGATGTATGCTATATGTTAAGTAGGCTTAATTGCTATGTCTTTTTAAATAAGAGGTCCTTATGTTGCAATTAGACCATTGAACTTATGAGTGGACATTAATGGCCTCAATATATATGATTTTATAAAGTTTTAACCAAGGTTAAATTAGTAATTAAGATATTATGTTAATATAATTAAAACAAAACATCAAATTAGTCATTATATTCATCATTTAAGCCAAAATTGAAGAAAGAAAAGCTAGGGTTCTTGTGTTTTGATATTCGACTACTTTCAAGTTTGATTAAGTTATGGTTTTCATTCGATTTTTGATAATTTCTACGTTTTTTAGATCGTTGCTTAGTAATCTTTCAAGCCCATGCCTAAATTTCTGATTTGGATGATGATTTTGAGTTATGCCATTGTTGATTTTGTGAGTTTTGTAATGTTAGTTGATGAAATATGGAAGCTTGATGATAAATACATATATTTTGTATTGAGATTTTTGATGAATTTGAGTATTTTGGGCTAATTTGTGAAAATGAGAAATTGATGGACTAAAATATGAAATAAATGAAATATGTGGGCTTATATGAACTCCATCAAAAATTTGGCTAAGCATGTGTATAATGAAATTTTGTGTATTTTGTGATTTTATGAATTAGGGACTAAATTGTTAAAATGTGAAAATGTGAAAATGTGAGGGCTAATTTGTAAAATGCCCTAAATATTGTATATGGATTGATTTGAATGAATGTGAGATTGAATAAGTCAAATTTGAATATGTTTAGATTAAGAACCAAAGAAAACGGATTTAGATAAGGGAAAGTTGAAAGTTGTTGAATAGTTACTCGTTTCCGTTCATTTCCGTACGAGGTAAATCGATATACAAATAAATGTATTGATTTGAATTATTAATTGCTTATATGATATTTGAATTGCGATGAATGTATTTGAGAGCAAAATATGTAAAATTCGAGAAAGTTTTGATAATGCGACGACGTTCTAAAAGTCCCGTTCGAACCATAGGAATAGTTAGGATACATATGTCATGACATAGGATTTTCGATATGTGATTTTGTGTAAGACCACGTCTGGGATATCGACATCGTATTTGATTTCTTATAAAACCCTGTCTGGGAAAGTGGCACCGATATTTGATTACATGTAAGACCACGTCTGGGAAGTTGGCATTGTACGAGCTTTTTGAGTTATTCGCGTATCCTATTTGATTCTGAAAGGTTCAGCAGGCATTCCGAGAAAAATGAATGACTATGTGAATTTGTATCCGGTTCAGGTACGTTTGAAATGTATATTAAGATTGAGAATGAAAGGTAAGCATATGTACATATGTGGACATATGAAATATGTATGAGTTATTTGAGAATGGGATGTGCATATGTAATTGAATTATGAACATTTGAGCTATATAAGAATTATAGATATGTGGTTATATTTTTGCCATGAACTACATGAATGAAATGGTTTAGAAATGTGTTATGTTTATTTGTGTATGGCTTACTAAGCTTTTGAAAGCTTACTTTGTGTGTGTTTGCATTGATTTATAGATATCAAAGCTACTGGGAGCTTGAGGATCATCGAGGATCATCACCAAACTATCGAACTCTATTTTGGTACCTTTTGAAAATGGAAATTTGAAGTATGGCATGTATAGGCTAGAAGTAGTTGAATATATTTGGTAATGTGTATATCTAGCCATGTGATATGGCTTGGTTTTGGTTGTGTTTATAAATGAATTTTGTGTATAAGCTATGCGATGCAATATGATCAATATAATGTGTTCATGAGTGGTAATTAGAATTGGTTATTTTGGTAAGTTATGGTATATGCCTATTTTGGAGTTTGGTAAGATTTTGGCATGTGAATGAAGTAGATTGAGATTATGAATCATATGTTTTGGTATGACTTTGATTTATGATTTGGTATGTTTTGGTTTGGATATAAGCATGAAATTGGTTGATGAATACATGGCATAAATGATGTATGTATTGTGGTTGAAATTAGTTAAATTTGTGGTGCTATTGTTACCTATTTGTTGCTTGTCGGGAGGACGCTTATTGGGTGGCAATTTGACTTTGCAAATAGTCTATTTTGTCCACATGGGCAAAGACACGGGCATGTGTCTCAGCCGTGTGTGACACACGGTTATGTTACACGGCCGTGTGTCCCCTAGGGTACCCTACGATTTAAAGTCAGTATACCCTACAGTTTTGAAACGGCCTAGACACACAGGTGTGTCTACCAGTCGTGTGTGGCACACGGGCTAGGACATGGACGTATGGTCGATCGTGTGATCCAAGTTAGTAGCCTCCCTAATTTTCACACAGCCTGACACACGGGCGTGTCATGTGGCCGTGTGGACAAGTCAGTATGTATGCCTTGTTTTGCCACGGCCTAGACACATAGGTGTGTCTAATGTCGTGTGAGGCACACGACCTGTTCACACGGGCGTGTGACCTTTGTAACTTAGAAAAATGTTTAAGTTTTGAAAAATTTTGTATCTGCTCGGTTTAGTCCCGACCTCTTTCTAAAGCATGTTTAAGGTCTTGATGACCTAAGAAAGGGACTTTATGTTGATGTTGACTATAATGCTGTAATGTTTGTGATATGAATACGAAATATTTCGATATGTCTGGTAATGCCTTTTAACCCTAGTCCGGCAACGGATACGGGTTAAGGGTGTTACAGAAGGACCCTTTAGAATTCTTAAAAAGGATGGAGAAAATGCCTATAAGATTACCCGTCCAAAAGAATTTGTTATTTCCTCCACCTTTAACATTTTAGATTTAATACCTCATCATGACGTTCATCTGGATTATAAAGAGCAATTCTCCCAACTACAAGGGATTGATGTAGGAGCATCTAACAAGTAACTGGCTACTTTGGGACAAATTGAAAATATTTTGGGCTTTGAAATAGGGGTGAACAAAATTTGATTTGATTTGATTTGACAAATTGATTTTTTTTCAAATTTCGAGTTAATCGAATCGAGCTGTTCTAATTATTTGAGTAAACTCGAATAAGTAATTCAAGTTTCGAGTTCGAGTTGGGTTGAACTTTACAATTCAAATAACTTGAATAACGAATTGGTGTAAATACCCTTTTGGTCCCTGTTAGTTTTGAAAATGAGCAAATTGGTTTTTCTATCAACAAAAATTATAAAATAATTCAAAATAATTTTTAAAAATTCAAAATATTTATAAAAACTCCAAAATTTATATCTTTATAAAAAATAAAAATTTTAAAAGATTCTAAAGAATATTTAAAGAAATTTAAAATTTTAAAAATTTTCTAAAATAATAATTTTAGAGAACTAAATAAGTTAATTAATGGTTTAAGTTTATTTTATTATTATTATTTTGTTTTGAAAATGTTTTCAAATATATATGGTTTCAAATTTATGTGCTCTAACATGTAATTAGTTACACTCGAATAATTCTACTCAATTCAATTCGACTCGAATAAAAAAAAATTTAAATCATGTTAAAATGATAAAATAGGACTTGTCAATTCAATTAACTCGAAATACTTTTTATTCAATTCGATTCTTACTTTAAAAACTTAATGAAAAACAACATAGTAACCTAATTTAGGCAAAAGATTCTTAAAAGACTTAATAAATTCTATGCTTCCATTAAATAAGTATGATGCATGAATGAATGTGCATTAAGTACATTTCTTTAGTTAATTAAAGCATTAATTTTGAAATCATACATGAATTAAGGGTTAGATACATGTATTTGGTACTTAATCATTAATGTAATTATTAAAACAAATACTTAGCCTTTAAATTTCTTATGTTTGGGGATGTCCCAAATAACCTATATTTCGACAATTTTTTTTATTATTTGTTCTTGGTGGATTTCCACAACAATTAAATATCTTTAAAATTGTTTTATAAAAAAAATTGAACTATTACGATTGGTGTTGGTGGTGAAAATAAAAAAAAAAATTATACTACAAAAATTTTAATAGTTTAGTGACTTAAATAAAATTTTTTAAATAATTTAACATAGTATTATAATATTTTGAAATTAAATGATAAAAAAAGACAACTAATTTACTGACCTTAAACGAAAATAGATGATGTAACCGGTGTAACCGCTGGTTTAATTTTCCGAAATAACGGACATTGAAACGGTGCGTATGAAGGAGAGTATGATACAAATGATTCGGTGCGAGTGTTATATACCCTAACAGCTCTGTAGATAACAAGAAAACTCAGCCCCAGAAACCTCGAAGTAGAGCAATTAGCTAATGGGCACTCTCCTGAAGTGCTACAAACCTCTCTTCTCCATCCGATTTTCTTCGTTTCCCAACTCACTCCACTCGGTCCAACTCAGGACTCACTCTTTCAATAACCCAAAACGAAGAAATCCAATCCGTCGTTGTTTCAGCTCTTTGAGTCCATCATCACGGCCGTTAATCAATGGCACAACATTGGACAAAATGGACGGCAATCGACAGCCTGGCAGTCCATCATCGGAGCTGTGGCTGCACAATACGATGAGTAAAAAGAAAGAATTGTTTAAGCCCAAAGTTGAAGATAAAGTGGGGATGTACGTTTGCGGTGTCACCGCTTACGATCTCAGCCACATTGGGCATGCTCGTGTCTATGTAACTTTCGATGTTCTTTACAGGTCTTCCTTCTCTGTCTTTCCAAATTGATTTAGTAAAACTTTCAATTTTATTGTGATTGAGACCATGAGTACTAATTAGAAATTTGATTTTTTTAATGATTTGAAATTGTGGAATTAGGCAGATATCTTAAGCATTTGGGCTATGAAGTTTGCTATGTTCGGAATTTCACCGATGTTGATGACAAGGTCAGTTTACACTCGCTACATGTATTTGTATGTATATCACGAACTCACATAGCACCTTTTACTTTTTAGCTTCAAATTTTTGCCCTTTGACAAATTCTGAGGTTGGCTTGTTTTAGTGTGTGTGTATGATTGTTGAATGTAGTGTCTGTAAACCTTAAGTTTGAGTTTGTTACTTTTACTATTCCTTTATTAAAATTCTTTTGAAAGAATGAAGGTAAAGGTAAAATTGTTTATTTTAACATAATTATTCTATATAAAGGTAAACTTATTTGTTTTTTAAGTTTAAAATGTTGCTTGCTTTTATATTTGGATGTTTTTCAGTAAAAGTAATAAGAAAAGGGTTTTTCAATTTTTAGAGGGCATTCCATTTCTTTGTTAGATATTTTTAAGTAACAAATGAGTTTAGATTTTTGTTGTTATTGCTAATTTGCATGACAAAAGTTCATGTGATTTTTCATCTTGAATTGCCACTGCTTGCAAAAACATCTTTAAAGTTATTTTCTTTTCCTTCACCTTTATATTTGAATGCCGACTGTTTTCTTTTAATTGATATGACAGGATACCTGAGTCTGCACTTTCTAAAATTCTGTAGATAATTGCTAGAGCAAATGAATTGGCGGAGGATCCGATCAGTTTGAGCAGACGATACTGTGATGAGTTCATTCAAGATATGGTGCTTCTTCAATGTCTGCCCCCCACTGTTGAACCTCGTGTGTCAGATCACATGCCTCATATCATTGACATGATCAAGCAGGTAGTTTCTGGACTGATGATTGATTGATTGTAGGTTTTCTTACTCATTGGCAATTAATTTTTTTTCTTTGGCATGGTATACTGGTAATGCTTGCAGAAGTTGTTCTCTGTAATAATTTTACATTGCATTGTTTGCATATTGCCTAATGATAGGTGTCCTTGAAACACTCAAAAGTGCTGGGAATGATGTAAATACTCAGTAATACATCTTGTTTTAAATTCATGGTGTAACATTGTTTATTATAGTAGTATCGAACATAATTCATAGTTTTGTTATCATTTCATGTTCTTTATGTTAGTTATTTGCTAATTTTTAAGAAAGAAGGAAGTTTTCTAGGGAAGGAGGGAAAAAAAATCGTGTATGTTATATTTTTGGAATGTGAATCTTACATTTGTTATAGATTAGAACCTTTGTTTGTAACATAAGTACTACAATTGACCTGTTTCACCAATGCCTCACAATCTCAATTAGACATTTTTACTTAACACAAAGTTCCGTTTGTCTTATGCTTTAGCTGAATTTTCTTTTAATCTACAATTGACCTTGAACAGATTGTTGATAACGGGTATGCCTACAGAGTTGAAGGTGATGTTTTCTTCTCGGTGGAAAACTTTCCAGAGTATGGCCAGTTATCTGGTCGGAAATTAGAAGATAATCGAGCTGGGGAGCGTGTTGCTGTTGACTCAAGGAAGAGAAATCCAGCTGATTTTGCATTATGGAAGGCAAGCTTTATAAGAAATAATGTGATTTGTGTCATGCATTTATAATATACTATCATCAGAAGTGGAAAATACGTTCCATCACATAATGTACCTGACTCTGCGTAGATTAAGATGTTAGTTTCACTTCATTATTTGCACCCAACTAGGTATGGATAAATTGTGAACTTTGGGTGATTGATACTCAACCTACGTTGTTAAAGAGTAGGACGGATCAAGCAG
Source organism: Gossypium longicalyx (assembly GCA_025698465.1). Classification (NCBI taxonomy): domain Eukaryota; kingdom Viridiplantae; phylum Streptophyta; class Magnoliopsida; order Malvales; family Malvaceae; genus Gossypium; species Gossypium longicalyx. Next base: position 65,471,175 of record CM047004.1, on the reverse strand, counting down.
CCCATGGTATCCTAAATGGTACTTGTAAATTTTGGTGGGACTAAAGATGTTAAATGGTTTCATGCCATGAGATGATAAGTAAATATTACTTCGAAATGCAATTTTTTCTTGTTTTTATTCTAAATTTCAGTTTTGCGAAATTGGTATATCCCAAAAACATCTTCAAGGTTGGTATCTAAAAAATCTTTGGCAGTACATGCTTAAGAATTATAATCAACTAGTGATTCAATTGAGCCTAATTATTATTCTTTATCTTGAATTTATGTCAACTTTGCCAATTTTATACTTTAGATAGGAATCCTGTATGTTATACTTATGCTTACCACCAAGCTTGCTTTGTTATAATTTTCAACTTGACATAGTATTTTTCTTTTATTTAATATCATTTGAATTTTTGCAGTCCGCAAAAGAAGGGGAGCCCTTTTGGGAGAGCCCATGGGGGCCGGGAAGACCTGGATGGCATATTGAGTGCAGTGCCATGAGCGCTGCTTATTTGGGTTACTCTTTTGATATACATGGTGGAGGGATGGACCTTGTGTTTCCTCACCATGAAAATGAAATTGCTCAAAGTTGTGCTGCATGTAAACAGAGCAATGTAAGCTACTGGATACACAATGGCTTTGTCACTGTTGACTCTGAGAAAATGTCCAAATCGCTAGGAAACTTCTTCACAATTAGGGAGGTAGGTTTGTGGTGATCTTCTTTGACACTTACTATTTTCCTTTAAGTAAATAATAACTTTGTTAGGATCCTTATGTTGCTAGCCTTTTTCACTGTTTCTCAGGTTATAAGTCTTTATCATCCATTGGCTTTGAGACTTTTCTTAATGGGAACCCACTATCGATCTCCAATCAACTACTCTGATGTGCTACTTGAAAGTGCTTCAGAACGTATTTTTTACATTTATCAGGTAGCACAGTCTCTTCTTTGCTCTCTATGCATGCATGTGTGTATTTAAGTGTGCAAAAGTATAAGCTGTACAAGTTGTTGGACCAATGAATCTTGCCAATCATATTCCTTCCCTGAGTGGTTTTTTATTGCTGTCTAGTTTAATCTGCCACGGTTTATACAGCTAGTGTTACTTTGTCTTTTAATTTCTGATACAGCTTTTCCTTTTGGAGATGCATAAATTTCAGAACTGATACAGGCAGCAACTTCATTAAAACTGATGTTGAATGATCTGCGACAATAGGCTTATGTACAAAACAACACTGGGAACTAGTTTAGCATCTTTGATATGATCCATTCTGTTGATTACTATTTGATGAAAGCTTATTTCCTGCTCTGTCATTTGTAATGTTTTCCAATTGGCTGCAGACACTACACGATTGTGAAAATGTTCTGAGCCAGCATGACAAAGGGCTTCAGGAGTCCATTCCGCCTGAGACTTTGAATGTCATCAACAAGTTCCATAACGACTTTTCGACTTCCATGTCTGATGATCTCCATACTCCAGTTGTTTTGGCAGCATTATCTGACCCATTGAAAACGATCAATGATCTACTACATACTCGTAAGGTATCAGGTTTTAAGATGATTAATTTTGTGTATTTATGTTCAATTTCAAACATCTTATCTGTAGTTTAAACATAAGCAAAGCATGGCCCCAAACACTGAATCATAAATTACTATCCACAATCTGAGCCATTCCAGGGATGAATGGAAGATGAACCCATATTGAACTGTTGAGTCCTTCTGAATTAGGGGCCAGTTATTCTTTAGAATTGATATAAGGAATCCTTTCAGGGGAAGAAGCAGGCAATGCGGATAGAATCGGTGGCTGCTTTAGAAAAGATAATTAGGAATGTTCTTAGTGTGCTGGGGCTGATGCCAACAAGTTTCTCTGAGGTAAAGACTGCTTTCAATAAAGTAGAATCTTCTTCTGTTAGCCAATCAGTTTACACAATTTCACATGGATGTTGTTGATGCAATTCCTTTATGTAACCATATGCTCGTGGCCTATATTTTGAATCTGCAGGCACTGCAGCAGCTGAGAGAAATGGCAATGAAGCGGGCGAAGTTAACCGAAGACAAAATTTTGCAGAAAATAGAGGAAAGAAGCGAGGCAAGAAAGAACAAAGACTACGAAAAATCAGATGCAATTAGAAAAGATTTAGCTGTTGTTGGAATTGCTCTTATGGACTCTCCAGACGGTACTAGTTGGAGGCCTGCCATTCCACTACCATTGCAGGAGCAGCAAGTGGCTGCAACGTAAAAAGAAAAACAAAATCACTTTTGGTGCCAAGTTTGTCACAATTTATACCGTATTTATTTATTTATTTTTGTCAGGCAACATTCCGAGGAGATGCATTTTAATGAAACTGAATTCTTTTTAATATCGACTACATAAATAGATTTTTTAATATTTATTTTTTAAAAATTTTACTATATTTTTAAAAAATTTTCTTTTCAGTGAAATTTTTAGACATCATAAATAAATAAAAGGGTTGATAATAGTAAAAAAAATATTTTAAAAAAAAGACATTTATTTTAATTTTTTTAAGTTGGTGTGGAATAAAAATAGGGCCTGAAATAAATGACATATATTTTCTTTTCTAAATATATATTCTTTTAATGTTTTATTATACCATCTAAAAAAAAACAATGTTTAAAAATTCCATTCACAATTAATCAAATATTTTTTTTCTAATATTATGTTTTTCTTTCACTTGTATTATAAAACACATTTGGAGAAAATGTATCCTTTTTATACCTGATTACGATATAATTGTCAGTTTGATGAGATGAAAGACGTGATTGCATAATTAAAAATGATAGGTTTTTTACATGTAGATATAAAAATTAAGGGTAATTAATCTAATTAGTTATGTTTACAGTGTTTTTGTTTTGCTCAATAAATTATAAAAAATTTTAATTCAATTAACAAACTTTTCGAATTTATTTTGTAGTTACTTTGTTATTAAATCTGAAACAGCTGGATGATGCGATTGATTGTTTCTCAGATAAATTACATAATGGTCACTCCACTACGAGAGTTTCTATTTTGGTCTCTCAATAATAAATTTTTTTCGATTTAGTCATTAAATTTTTGAAATTAGATTTTGTAGTCACCTTGCCATTAAGTTGATAATGGAAGTTCGACGTGGCCTTTATTATTAGTCTAATAACAAATTTAGCCTTTCAATATTTATACATTCTACCAATTTAGTCCCAATTTAAAAATAAATAAATTTAGCCTTCGATATTTATAAAATTTATCAATTTAATACTAATTATGGGCCTTTTCCCCCTGTCTACCTATTAGTAATAACTACTTAAACAGATTAACTACTTCCAATTAATTAGTTCATTCTTCTATTAGTTAGTTATCTTCTATAGTTATTGCCTTGTTATTTTAATCAATGCATAAAAGCACACTCATTGTACCTCAAATGTCATGAATCAAAGATTCTTCTACTTTATTTCTTGTTTCTGTTATGGTATCAGAGTAGATTTTTTTTTCTCTTTTCTTGATTCTAGCGGTGGAATCTGTAGGTTCATTCAATTTTACAACTGGGAGGTGTTTTAATCCTGTTGCGTTCGCTACTTAGAAGGTAACAACTCTTGTTGATGACAACAATTTTTTGGCTTGGAAGCAACATGTGTTGCTTGTCCTCAAAACTCATCATCTGAAACAATACATTGATGGCTCCGTCCCCGTCCCACCTCGCACGATCAATAATGCCACTAGTCATTTGGTTGAAAATCCAACATTTGCTCAGTATGAATAGTAAGACTCAACACTCTTGGCTTGGCTACTCTCTATTGTGAGTGCGTCTTTCCACAATCAATTGATTGGCAATTTGTTGTCGATGTTTACTCTTTGGGAAGCGCTGACCAAAATCTTTGGCACACAATCTACCACCAAAGGTATGTGGTATCGTTTCCTTTTACATAACTTCAAGAAAGTTGATCTTTCCATGTCTATTTATTTGGCTAGAATTAAGCATATTTGCGATTGTTTGGAGAGTTGCGGTCATTGTATTTCCATGAAAGAGCATCAATCGACCATTATAAATGGACTTCCACCGGAATTTAACCATGCCATTTATATTATAACCACTAGTCGAGTTCCGTTTGATCTTTAGGGTATCACAACGGCTCTATTGGATGCTGAGGCCTATCAACAGGCTCACATTTCTTAGGTGACTATCTCGGCTAATCTTGCTCTGGCTGGCAGATCCTTAATGCCGCCTCTTCCTCCTTGTACTAGTAAAACTCCTTAGTCTTTCAGATCCAACCGTGCACCCATTTTTTCTCGCGACCGCGGGCATGCTTGTTTTTGAGGTTCGTCGAGACCACAATGCCAAATCTGTGACAAGATCGGCCACATGGCTGGTCGTTGCTTTTACTGTTATGATTCTTCTTATCATGATGATAACCCTGAGGTTTCTTATTCCGAATCAGGTTTGGTGCATTCTACTAGATCCTCAAGTCCTGTTGGTTTTGTGTTTTCTTCAGCCTATTTATGTTACTTGGATCAAGGCTTTTTATGAGTTCTAGGTTTGAGACACATGTTCCTTATTCTAGCACACATCAAATTGATTTTTCTTCTAATATATCGTCTGCAGAAGATCAACACCTGATGCAAGCAGTTACTTACTCCACACCTATTACTTCTTGTATAGTTGGTGACTTGGCGTGGTATCATGACAGCGGGGCCACTGCTCACCTCAATAATGGTCCTCTTAGTTTTCGATTTGTCACCCATACAGTGGTTCTAGTCAAGTAATTGTTGGCAATGACAACTCTACCTCCATCTCTCATGTTGGTGAGTCTTCTTTCTATTCTGGTTCTCATCAGTTACCCACCAAGAATTTGTTGTATGTTTCTGCCATTCACAAGAAATTTTTATCTGTGTCCAAATTTGTGAAAGATACCAAGGTTTTCTTTGAGTTTCATCATTCTTGTTGTTAGGTAAAGGACCTGGTCACGCACAGGATTTTGCTTCAAGGCCCTGAGGTGAATGGTCTTTATTGATTGCTCCTATCAACTCCTGACAACATTGCTTTTACTGCTTCCAATAACATAGCTCATAAGGCTAGTATGCAAGCTGGAGCACCAACTACAGATGATGATTCTTCAAATTTTATGAGTTCTATGTTTGATTTAAAACTCACCTAATGGCATCAACGCCTTGGTCATCCCTTTGTTGTTGTATTACATAATGTGTTACATGTTAGAAAATTGAGTTTGAAAAACACTGCGGAAAATAAATTTAAGGAAAACAAAGTTTTAAATTTTTTTCTAAAATAAGATCTTGGTTGTGATATTTAAAGTAATAAACACTTAATCAAAATTATACCTTTTTGACTTGTCTAAGATGGGCGCTTCGACCGAGTAGTCTTCTATGTTATCCTCAAGCTCATGTCTGCCAAGTGTGAGTTAGCTTCGAATTAGAAATTTTTTCACAAAAATTACTAGTGAGGTAATTTCGTAATATCTCTAAACTTTTGAGTCAAGTTGTAAATTAGAAAAATATCACTAGAAATATTCTAAAAATAATATCTTCATATAATTTTCTCTCTATAACTTTCTCTTGAATTCAAGATTAAATTTAGTATTAAATCTTATTAAAATAATAGAATATTTATCTACAAGATAAATATTGAATTAAATTTAATAATAAGATAATCACTTTAATATTAAATTAATAAAATACTATAAAGATAAGTATTAAATTTAATTTAATACTAAACTATTAAAATAATATTATTTTTAAATAGTTAATTTGAAATCAAATTCTCTGGTAGAGTCTAAGTAAGAGTGTAACTCTTCCACTACTCAACCACCGAAGACCAACCGCCACCGGCCACCGAAACGTCGCTAGCACTGTCCTGACCGGTTATGCAAGTGCGATACCCTTACAGCACCCTGAGTCGATTCAGCTACTGCTGGTTTGGTCTGAGTTAGTGACGACCCGGTCAGTCCAGTTTAGCCACCAATTGGATCGTCAGTCTGATTTCACATATCGGATCCGGTTCGACTAGTTTTTTGGTCTTGGCCTCGATTTGGGCTCCTAGGCCCAATTTACGATCTCAGGTCTAATTTTCAAGTTCATTTACCGATTGGGTCAATTGTCTGACTTGAAAATTAATTTTCAAAAATATTATATTAATTTTAATTAATTTGATTAATTTAATTTTACTTGTTCAAAATTAATTTTTCCAAAAATCACTTAGATTTTCCAAATTCATTTTTCAATAAAATTCTTTAATCAAATTCTCTAGTTGAATAATTCTCACGACCACCTAATTTAATTTCACACTGTAGCAAAACAGGTTTTTAACGGCGTTTTTAGTGGCGTTTGGACCAAAAACACCGCAAAAGGTATACATTAGTGGCGTTAAATTGAAAATGCCGCAAAAGGTTAAAGCTATAGCAGCGTTTATAAGGAAAACGCCGCAAAAGGTCTAGCATTAGCGGCGTTTCCCACAAACACTACAAATATGCAATAATAAATTTGACTCCAATGACATCGTTTCATTACAAAGCATTAAACTTCTAGTGGCGTTTTTAAAAAACGCTGCAAAATTGCAATAACCATTTGCCTTAAACGACGTCGTTTCACAACAGGGAACTAAATTTTTAGTGGCATTTTTCACAAACGCCGCAAATTTGCAATACCAATTCGACCCCAACGGCGTCGTTTCATTACAAAGCATTAAACTTTTGGTGGCGTTTTTAAGAAATGCCGCAAAGTTGCAATACCATTTGCCTTAAACGACATCGTTTCACAACAGGGAATTAAATTTTTAGTGGCGTTTTTGACAAACGCCGCAAATTTGCAATACCAATTTGTCTCCAACGGATTCGTTTCATTACAAAGCATTAAATTTTTAGTGGCATTTTTAAAAAATGTCGCAAAATTACAATACCATTTGCCTCAAATGACTATGTTTCAGAACAGGGAATAAAATTTTGACTGGCGTTTTTCACAAACGCCACGAATTTACAATACCAATTTGACTCCAACGGCGTCGTTTCGTTACAAAGCATTAAACTTTTAGTGGTGTTTTTAGAAAACGCCGCAAAATCGCAATACATATTTGCCTCAAACGACAATGTTTTTGAACAGGGAATAAAATTTTTAGTGGAGTTTTTAAAAAACGCTGCAAAATTGCAATACCCATTTGCCCTAGACGATGTCGTTTCACTTCAAGAATTAAGTTTTAGTGGCATTTTTGCTGAAAACGCCGTAAATGTTATGTATTAGTGGCGTTTTCCATAAACGCCGCAAATAATGTTATTCCAATTTGACTAAAACGACTTCATTTTGTTAGCCCGAAAATCTTTTAGTTTTTTTTTTCCAAATTAGATTTCCCTAAAATTTTTCACAAAACCCTTTAATTCTTCCTTAAATTCTTTTCCCCAATTTCCCCAAATCCTTTAGTTTTTGATAAAAAATGTCGCAATAAATATGTTATTTTAGGGTTTAGGGTTTAAGGTTAAGAGATTATGGTTTGTGGTTAGGGTTTCAAATTTATTGATTATGGTTTTAGGGTTTAGTATTTATGGTTTAAAGTTTAAAGTTTAGGCTTTAAGGTTTTGTGTTTAGTGATTATAGGGTTTAGGATTTTGGTTTCATATTTAATGGCTATATAGTTTAGGGTTTGTGGTTTAGGGTTTGTGGTTTATAATTTAGGGTTTTAGGGTTATGGTATATGGTTTAGGGTTTAGGGTTTTGTGTTTAGTGATTACATGGTTTGTGATTTAGGGTTTCATGTTTAGTGGTTATATAGTTTAGGGTTTGTGGTTTAGGATTTGTGGTTTATGATTTAGGGTTCTAAGGCTATGGTTATATGGTTTAGGGTTTTAAGGTGTTACTAAAATTGACAAGAAAATCATTTTATTTTAGGATGTAGGGTTATATGATTATTATCCTATTGTTTATGAGTTGGGGAGGTATTATGAGTAGTTTTAGACATAATATCAAAAAAGAATTTGAGAAGTTAAATTTTATCAAAATCGACCAATTTGGATTAATTCTATCAGGTGCACAAAAAATTAAACTCATGGATACAAACTCTTTGTAAGAAAGTTTGGTTTCATTTTTTAAAATTATTTTCGTACACAATTATAAAATTTTAAAAATTAAATATATTGTTTGAAACAAAACAAACGTAATTTAAAGGAATTTATGAAATAATTAAACTATAAATATTTATTACTATCAAAGGCATTAGATGCGTTTATGATAAAAAAAAAAAAGCCACAAAAGGTAAGCAATAGCGGCATTTTTCATAAAAAGCGCTGCAAATAATCATTTTACTAAACCAAAACGGCGTTGTGCTGGGTCACGTTTTTAGTGCCATTAGCGGCGCTAGGTTAAAAACGCCACAAAAGATTGACCTATAGCGGCGCTTTGTGAAAACGCTGCAAACTGTCACTTTTGAGTTAATCAAAACATCGTCATTTTGCTCTCCTCTATTGTATCCCAGCAATATACCTGAAATTCACCATTTTTTCCCCTAAAAAATTTCCCCAAAACCCTAAATTTTCCCCAAACAAAAATCGCACCCCATCTCCTTCATCTGCTGTATCTGCTGCATAGCCGTCCATCTTCTTCACCCCGTGCATCTGCTGCATGGCCGTCAAGTGTCCCTTCTGCTGCATCGCCATCCTTTGCCGCAACCAATCGATAAGTTTTTTTCATTGTACACTCTGCCACTACATATTTTTTAGCCTTAATTCGGTAATAGTTAGAGGGCATTAAGGGTAATTCCATTTCTTGCTTGAAGAACTGACCACTAGAGGAGAAAGATAATTCGGCAATATTTGTAAGAAGATACAAATATATATCAAATTAATTTGCCTAGCCAGTTGATGAAGGAGAGCATCATCCCACATTATATTCTCATTACCCATCCACTTTGATTTTTCATTTTGTTTTGTTTTTTCTTGATTATGGTTTACTACCCTTTTTAACTATTTTAATAGTTCAATATATAATGTGGAGAAAAATCATTTTTTTTAAATTGTTACTAAATGCAGAGATATATGTTTTAGTTATTTTTGTTTTTGTATTAAAATGTAGAACAGTATATTAAACTGGTCCACTAGGTTCTATTTGCCAGGGATTTTGATTTTTAGCAAATATAAATACTTTGTCTTTTTACATCTATTTTCTGAGGGTTTTTGTCACTTACCTAAATTTGTTTTATGTTTTTTATTTTTGAATTCTATGTTTCCCTCCGTTGTATTTTTGTTGTTTTATGTCACGGTTCTTTCATTATCGTGTATGGATCTTTACTTCAGCATTGTGATTATTAACATAGTGATTATTTGAATTGGACATGGATATATATAGGATTGAGCAATTTGACAAATTTGAAGAAATTCGATTTAAGTGAGAATCAAATTGAAAGGTTTCAATCTTTTAAAGGTTATATTTAATCAAGTACCTAAATTCTTGCATATAATTATATAAATTATTCTTCTTCTTACGAACTTGGAGGAACTTGATTTAAGTAATAATCTCTCTCGAAACAACACAATTTCCTCTCTTAAAGGGCTTTCAAGCCTAAAGTCTTTGACTTTGCGCGACAACCATTTGCAAGGCTCATTAGATATTGAAGGTATTAAAGCTATAATCTTTTTTCCTTTATTATTTACTTTTAAGCTTATATCACAATATGCATGATCATCCTTGTTTTTTTTCTTGTTTTTAGTCCCAAGATTTAGTTAGTTAACACCGGTTCAACCACTGTTTTTAAAAATATATATATATATGAAGGTTCTGAAGAAAGTATATAATATAATAAAATTTATAAGCCATAGAATAATATATATAGATGCATAAATAACACGGATTGTTATGCATAAATGACACAAATTTTTTGCCTGGAGTTATCCATAATTTTTTCTTTTTTGTGTATGTATATATTGAATGAAACATTTTTACATATTAACTATACAAATTATTTTCTTCCTATGATAGATGGAACATGATTGAGGTTAACAAACTTGGAGGAGCTTGATTTGAGTTATAATCTCTGTCCGAACAACACAATTTCCTTTCTTGAAGGGCTTTCAAGCCTAAAGTCTTTGACTTTGTACCGCAACCATTTGCAAGGCTCATTAGATATTAAAGGTACCAAAGCTATCTTCAATTTTTTTTTCTTTATAATTATATCTAGAACTTTTTAAAATCATTCACATTTCACGTTTGAGGATTTTCATCTTCACTTCAAGTTTTAGATTTACTTTTTTTTTCATTTTTATTTCATTAAAATATTTAATAATTCAGTAGTTACATTTTAATATAATCAAGTAAAATAAATCAAGAAAATGTAACTACTGAATTATTAAATATACTTCTATAAACACATTTGAATACGAAAGCATAATTAATTCTTATAAGGGCATTTCAATGAGGCTAAATTTGTAACACCCCTTAATCCTAAACTGTCATCGGAATAGGGTTACGAGGCATTACCGGACATATCAGACAATTTACAAATAATTCTTAAATAAATAACAAACATATTATAATATAATCATAAGTTCATATAATTTTTATTTTTTTTTTTGCTAATTGACTTCATTCACTTTAAAAAAAATAATTCAATATAACCCTTTTATAAATATTTAACCTTCCCTGCAAATTTCAAATAGCAACCAAACCAATTCTAGTATTTCAACCAATGCATTTATATACTCAAATATACTTAAATCATACTTGACATATTGGCTTAACAACTTAATTAATGAAAACCCTATTATCATTTCTAATTAGCTTATAAAACTATTCAAACCATTTCAATTCAATACCAACGCAATAAACAATTTTTACCATTTCACTAATTTAATTATCAAAACACCAAATACCTTTCTTTACAACAAAATTTATATAACATACCAAAATAACCATTATATTCCCTATGTACATGCCACTTTCACTTAAAGGAAGAAAACATCACCAAAATCTTGATACTGGAGTCGAGATCGTTCGGATGCTGGACCAGGACACTGGACTCCTATTAACCTGCGTACAGAAACAACCGTACGCTGAGTATTCCTTACTCAGTGGTATTACCATAATTCAAATTATAATAGCAATAAAGAATTATAATTACCAAGCATGTAACTATCCAATTTCTCAAATATCAATTCATTCTTAAACTTTCATTAATTAACAATAACAATACAATTTTTAGCTATTCTTCAATTTCCATCATATATCACATGTAACAATTTCAATCACTACATGAACATTAAGTTCATGCCTTTCATTTTCAATCTCAATTTCAATCCATAATTCAACTTTCTCATTTCTTTCAATATTTTCAATAATATAATCAATCAATTTATTTTAAATTTTCTCATTTCAGTTGTTCACCCTATTAACAAACCCGGACTTTGACGGATACACGGATTCCAACCCAAATACACCAGTACGGCACATTGTGCCTAAAACGGTACATAGTACCTGATCAGTATACGACACATAAGTGCCTGAAACGACACACGAGGTGCCTGAAATACAACATATAAAGTGCCTGATCAGCAAAGCCGATAAATCCCGTACTCTTCCAAATCCTATGGCATGCCAATTATATTCGACTCAGCCCGACTAGTTAATAGGGTGTTCCATATTACTTTTCAATTTCAATTTCATTCTCAATTTAATTTCAACTCAATTCAATATACTTTTCCATTTCAATCCACATACAATTCAATTTCAATACATATTCATCATTCAACTCAATTTTCATTCAATTCAACAATAACACTTGCCTTATAATTTACTTACCATATACATAGATTAATTTAACATTTAATAAATTAATAAATAAATAAATTGAATTATAGTAATACAAACCCAAATTTCGCAGTTACTGCTCGACGACCTTCTCATTCCCTTTTTGTGCCAATACCTCGAATTCCTTATTAGCTACGAAAATTAAATAATTATACTATTAATTATAGCACTAATTTTACAATAATAATTGAATTTCTATTAAATTTCTTCCTTATTCTCAATTTGATCCTAACTAAGTTCACTTACTTTCCTAACTCAATTTATACTTTATTCCTATTCAAATTTTGACCAAACTCAAATTTAACTATTAAATTTTCAGCATAAATCCCTAATTTTAAAATTTTCTCAATTTAGCCCCTACAACACAAAACTTATAGTTTCTTTTACATTTTAATCTCTTTATCAATTCTAACTTGAAATTCATTCAATTAAATCCCTAATTCAACAATTTGTCCAACATGAACCATGCTTAAAAACCTATAAACTTCCAAAACCTCAACTTATTTTCAACAAATTTTTGTTTTAAAGCTTCTAAATCATCAAAATTAAATAAAAAGGGCTTAATTGACTTACCAATCAAAGCTTTAAACCTTAAACCCTAAATTTTCCTTTTTCTTTTCTTTCTTTCTTTTTTCTGCTCTGTTTCTTTCTTCTTTGTTTTTCTTTTTATTTCTTTTTGGTTTATTTACTTTATGTTATAATAATATAATATATAATAATTATTTAATAACAAATATCTTTTAGCTTAAATTATAAGTAATTATATATTTATTTTACATTTGTATTAGTAATTTTATTACAAATGTCATTATTTAATTTGTTTATCAAACAAAAATCTTATAATTTAATTATTTAATTAATAAATATCTTTAACTTAATAATAATTAATAAATATATATTTTTTCAATTTAAATATAAATATTACAATTGTATATATTTTATTTATACACTTATAATAAATCATCTCCATCCACTTGTCTTCATTTTATTTCATCATATAATATTTCATCATCCTATAAAAATCTCATAATATAATTAATATAAATTATAATTTAATAAAATAATAATAATAATAATAATAATAATAATACATTTATTTAATAACAAGTACAAATACTACAATTGTACACATATATTTTTGTACATTTGTACAATATCTTCACCATCCATTTGGAAAAATTTTAATTTATTTATCATACAATTATCTTTATTTTATTTATTTCCTATAATATAATATCTTAACTTTAATTAATATAATTTATAATGTTTTAATTAAATAATATTTTTATAATATAAATAAAAAAAATCTAAGATTTTTTCATGTATTGCCGCCTCATCTTAAGCCATTGGTTTATTTATCTACTTAGTCCCTCTTAATTTCTTTTACTTTATAATTAAACTTTACACCTTATTCAATTTAGTCCTTTTCACTAATTACTCTAAATTAAGCTAAATTCACATAATCTAAACCTAATTAAACACATCACTAGACTCATAAATATTTCTAATAATTATTATTTTTTTGAACTTAATTTACTAAGACGGAGACCCGATATTACACTTTTCGATGCCCATGAATTTTGGGGCATTACAAAATTGGGCTGCTCTAGTAATTTTACTTTTCTTCACTTCTTGCACTTTCCATTTCTTCTCTTCTTCCTTTTAAGAAATGGATTGCAAATATTTTTAATTTTGTACAATTCTAATCAATTTAGCATTCTCCCTTTAAATTTTTTTTTAATTTATGAATATTCGAATAAATATTCGAATAAATACCACACAATACTAAACGTAATTAAAATAAAGATGCTAATCATAACTTACATAACTTACATAAATAAATATCATATCATAATTTACATAACTTACATAACTTACGTAATTTACATAACTTACATAAATATATATCATATCATAACTTACATAATTTAACGTCAACTTTAGACTTCAAGAAATACGAAATGGATAAGAGTTGGATGAATTTGTCAAGGGCAAGCAACGACTATCAAAATGGAGTACAAAATCAAAATGGAGTACAAACTTTTCTAAATTTTGCATTTCAAAATGCAAGCAAAGAGAATATGATTCTTTGCCCGTGTAAGAAGTGTGGCTACATCAATTGGCATTTTCGTGAAATTGTCTATGAACATCTAATTGTTGATGGCTTTATTCGGGGATATAAAAATAGGTTTTCCATGGAGAGTGTACACCTAGTAGAACCTCTTCAACGATTAATCCGACTTATCCTCATAGTGAGTCTGTTAGAGAAGATGACATGGAAGGTATGTTGCGGGATGCATTTAATAGGCATAGTCATGGTTTGCAACCGTTTCCACCTCACTTTATTACATCCGATGATTGTAATATTGGTGGAAATATTTTTACCGAAACGAGAAGAAGTGTACCTGATGAAGAGCCAAATGAAGAAGCGGCGAAGTTCTACAAGTTACTTAATGAAATGAAAGAAGAACTTTACGATGGATCAAAATATTCGAAATAGTCCTTCTGCATTCGTCTATTTCACTTAAAATGTTTGAGAGGGTGGACCAAAAACTCTTTTACAATGCTGTTAGAGTTTTTGAGAGATATGTTTCTGTTTGCAAAAATCCCTCAATCTTGTCAAGATATGAATAAACTAATAAAATATTTAGGCCTTGGGTACTACAAAATTCATAGTTGCCCAAATGATTGCATGTTGTACTGGAGTGATCGAAAAAACCAACGGTCTTGTCATGTTTACGGTAATTCTCGTTGGATGAATAGGAAAACAGAAGATGTGAATGTGGATGAAGGTGAGGCACAGTTAAGAAAGAAGCTAGTCAAAATTTTGCAATATTTTCCACTAATATCGAAGCTTCAAAGGCTTTTAATGTCTTCAAAGACAGCCGAGTCTATGAGGTGACATCATGATCAACAAACCGATTATGGATTATTAAACCATCCTGCAGATTCTTTAGCTTGGAAATCATTTGACAATAAATTTCCAAGCTTTGCAAGTGATCCTCGGAATGTGAGGCTTAGGCTAGCAGCTGATGGATTTAATCCTTTTAAAATCATGAGTACTTTGTACAGTACTTGGCCTGTAGTGCTTGTTCCTTACAATTTGCCTCTATGGATTTGCATGAAGTAATCTTCTTTTATCTTATCTATGATTATCCCTAGAGAGAAAGGTCCTGAAAATGATATTGACATTTATATATAGCCACTTATTGAAGAGTTGAAATAATTATGGGCGGATGTTGAAACATATGATGTCTTCAGAAAGGAGAATTTTTATTTACGTGCAGCCTTGTTGTGGACTATTTAATGATTTCCCAGCTTATGCCAAGTTATCTGGTTAGAGTACCAAAGGACGTTATGCTTGTCCTTGTTGTGCAGTGCAAACATGTTTGAAGTGGTTATATAATGGGAAAAAGTTCTCTTATATAGGGCATCGTCGGTGGTTAGATGGAAATCATAGATTTAGATTTCAGAGGACACTATTTGATGGTATTGAAGAGTTTAGAGAAGCTCCTGAGCAGACCATTAGATCTGAAATCTTGTTCATGTTAAAAGATATCAATTTCAGTTATGGGAACATGAATCAACCACACAATATGCAAACAAAGAGAAGACCGAGGGAGGTGTATGTCGGTGATGTTAACGGGGAGATTGATGATAGATCTGATGAAGAGAATGATCCTAATGAGGCGGACTTATGGAAGAAAAGAATTATTTTTTTTAGTTACCTTATTCGGAGCATCACATTTTGCGACACAATCTTGATGTCATGCATATTGAAAAGAATGTTTGCAAGAACATCATTGGGACAATTTTGAATGTCGATAGAAAATCGAAATATAATCTTCAGAGTCGACTGGATCTAGTTGACATGGGAATTTAACGTGAAATTCATCCCCAAGTACTTCCAAATTGGAAGTATAGGTTGTCGCCTTCTATTTTTGCAATGTCGAAGAAAGAAAAAGAAATATTCTGCATGGTTTTGAAGGACATAAAGGTCCTAGATGCGTATGCATCAAATATATCTCGATGTGTGAGTCTTAAAGATCAAATACTACATTCCCTAAAATCACACGATTATCATATCTTAATGCAAAATTTACTGTCAGTTGCTTTATGGTGTTGTATGTCAAAAAAGGTGACGTCTTGTATAATTGAACTATACAATATAATGAAAGCTATTTGTGGCAAAGTTCTGAATGTTGAAGAAGTACAAGATCGAGCCGCCTTGACTTTATGTAATTTGGAGAAGATCTTTCCACCTTCCTTCTTCACTATTATGGTGCACCTGGTAATCCATCTCCCTCATAAAGCAAAACTTGGCGGACCGGTTTTCTATCGGTGGATGTATTCTATAGAGAGGTGCTAATTTATTTGTAAAGCTTTTCATTAATTCATGAATATACCTTTAGTTACAACTTTTGATAATGTTGTATATCGTGTTTAGGTTCTTATTCAAATTGAAGTCTTATTGTCGTAATAAGCGTTATCTAGAAGGATCAATAGCTGAAGGATACTTGGCAGAGGAGTGTATGACTTTCTGTTCTAGATATTTAGAAGATTTTGAAACAAGACTGAATAGACCAAGTAGAAATGTTGGGCTCACTGATCATAACGTAGTCGAAACTTATTCATTTCGAAGTTATAGAGAACCCATCGGTAAAGTTGAAATTGCACACTTAGATGATAGATCTTGAGTACAAGTACGTCGATATGTTCTTTTTCACCATGATTCAATTGAACCATTACGCAAGTAAGTTTTAAAATTTGATTAATATTCATCTTTTTAATTTGTTTAGCTTTTAACCAAGTAATCCACTTTTTAACATAGTGAGTACAAACAACTCTTGAGATCTCGTTCACGCCCCGAAGATTACAACATCGAGAGATTCATAAGTTATTCACATAATCTTTTCATGAATTGTTAGGGAAAACGGTATGCGACTGAAGCTTTCATCGACAAATAATAATGTTTTCTCATAACATTTATAATTAATCAATTTACTTTCGATTTAAAAGGTTTGGAGTGGAAAGGACGTCAATGACGAAGTTAAATGGTTTTCCCAAGGTCCGAATAGAGTAGTAAAAAGATATAGTGCCTTCATCATCAATGGATTCATGTTTCATACAAAATCTCGCGAAAGATTGAGGAGGACTCAAAATTGTGGAATAGTTGTTAATTCTTCAATTACAAGTTATGCTAGTGCTAGGGACAGTAATCCTGTTGAGGGAAACATGGAGTATTACAGACTTCTTACTTACATTATTGAGTTGGATTACTATGGCAAACGGAAGGTTGTCTTATTTCGATGTGATTGGGCTGATGTTAATACTGCTCGCGGAATTAAAAAAGATCAATTTGGTTTTACAATGGTGAACTTCTCTCGATTAATTCACACTGAACAATAATTGATTGACGAGTCGTATGCTTTTCTTTTCAAGTGAAACAGGTTTTTTACTCGAAAGATCCAACTGATGAAGGTTGGTACGTTGTACTCCACAACACCCTTAGAGAATTGTTTGACATGGGCAATGGAAGTAGAGATGACATCGACGAAAGATTAGAAACTTTGCCTTTTCCAGAGCAAAACTTAAATAAAAATATCCCTAATACTAGTGCACAATTTCAATGGGTTCGCCAGGATATGGATGAAGATATTTATGAATTATGATGTAGTAAGATTTTACAATTTTTTAATTATATGTAATATTATATTTTAAATCTTGATCTTGTTAAATATTTTATCTATTTTATATGTACTATTATTGTTGTAATTAGTTGCTAAAATTTCAACTATTTTATGTGTATTACAGATAAAATGCCCAGAAGAAAATTACGAGATCTAAGTATTGTTCAAAATCCTCCAAATTCAGAAGAAACAAATAGTGAGCAACAAACTGGTATTGGATCTTCGAATGTTCCGAATACACCTGACGAACCTGCAGAAATTCAAAGTAATGTTAAACTTTAATTACATGCGTGTTGACTTTTATTACTGATTTGTGTTTCAAATTCTTATATTATAATACACCATTTTTAGCTGAGAGCAGTGGGACACGCAGAACTCGAAGACGTACGCTACTAAAAGATTTATACGAGTTAAATTTCATCGAGCGTGTCAAAGTAGCTAGAAACAGTCTTGGGCAGCCTATTGGATCAGAAGCTCGACTTTTAGCATGATATTTGGGCATTATAACATGAAATGTCAATCTGTTGCCATCAATTGCAAGTCATGGCATCATGTGCCTGATAATAACAAAAATCAAGCTCTCGATAAAATTAAGGTAATAATGTAAATGTAATTTATAATACTTTGTTTAAGTTTTTTTGCAGAAGAGATTTGTTTTAGAGGTCTCGGATAATTATGTCAAGAAGACATTAGGAAAGAAATGGAGAGACCATAAAGGTACTTTAAAGAAATAATATTTTAAGAAAAAAATAAGTCTCGAAGAGAAACTGCCAAATGTCCTGCCGGGAATGCTGAGGTACCAATTGGAAGATGTAGTAAGATTTTGGAATTCAAAGAAATAAGAGGTATTACGTACTTCCAAACTCGTATAATTATAGTATTTACTATATAAGTAATAATGATTTCATAATGTAGGATCGTGAGCGCGTTGGAACTACAAGTAGGCAAAAGCAAAAATTCACGCACACAGCTGGGTCAAAAAGTTTTGCTTGTGTAGCTGAGGACGAGGTATTTTGAATTTATTAATTATGTCAAATATTAATTAATCTCTATTAAATAATATTTTTACTACTATAGTGTAGGAACAATCGTCTGGTCAAAAAGTTAGACGCCTTTAGCTTTTTGAGACGCCTTTAGCTTTTTGACATTACACATAGAAAGAAAGATGGATCTCCTATGACTACTGAAGCTGCAGAAATTATGGTATATTTACTTAATAAAATTTGAATTATTTTAAATATTTATAATGTTTAATTATAATGGTTTAATTTTTCATTTGTATTGCAAATAATGTTGTGTTGCATTTTTTTATTTTATATATTTCGTTTCTAACTTTTTGATTGATTTATTAGGAAAAACTAAATGATAAAAAGGCGGAGTATGAAGCGATTGGTTCGAGCGATAGCTCTATTAATCTTAACAACATTGATAATCGAATAATTATTGAAGTTTTGGGTCCTGAAAGGTATGGTTGGGTTCGATTTTAAGGATCGTTTGTTAATCCAACCCAATATTTTGAATCCAGCTCGCAGCAATATAAGCCTTTGGGGAGTCAGGCTCAAGCTGAAGTTCAGAGGTTAAAAGACCAGATGGCTCAGATACAAGCGAGCACAGTTGAGCAAATTGCTCAATTTAAAGTGGAGGCAGCATCGAGAGAAGTAGAGGTTCAAAGAAAATATGAAGAACTCCAGCTACAACTTAGAGTGGAGGCAGCAGCGAGGGAAGCAGAATAGAGCAAAAAATACGACGAACTCTAGCTACAACTACAGAATATGATGATGATGTCTCAGCAGTCGTAAAATCTGCCATCTTAGACATTTATTTTCTTATTGTAAGCATATTTTTAACATTATAAATTTTAACATTATTGTAAGAATATTTTGTTATTTCATTTTTTAATTTTAGATCATATATCTTTCATTGGATTTGATCATTTAGATTTGTTATTTCTGGTTGCCTTTGTATTTGCTGGATGGCTTTGTATTTTCTGTTTTTGGTTGTTACAGGAAGGGTTGTATATGAATTAAAATGTGTAGTTAGAAATCTGTAAAGTTAGCTGCATTTTTTAAAAACACCACTAAAGAAAAAGACTTTTAGCGGTGCTTCCATGAAAACGCCGCTATAGAACGTGACCTTTAGCGGCGTTTTTCACTAAAGCGCCGCTAAAATTCTTATTCTTTAGTGGCGTTTTTCTTAAAGCAACGTAAAAGTCTTGTTCTTTAGCGGCGTTTGTAGTAAAAGCGCCGCTAAAGGTCATGTTCTATAGCGGCATTTGTGGTAAAAGTGCCGCTAAAGGTCATGTTCTATAGCGGCGTTTGTTGTAAAAGCGCCGCTAAAGGTCATGTTCTATAGCGGCGTTTTTTCAAATAAACACCGCGAAATTTAGTGGCGTTGTCTATGGCGGCATTTTTTGCGACGTTAATAAAAACGCTGCAAGCGCTATAGGCCCAAAAAAATGCCGCTAAAAATCAGTTCTGCTGTAGTGTCACATCGAATAAATCGACTCAATTAAATTATGTCCAAAGCTATAAAATTTTCTACTATTTCAAATGTTGTCCGATCGAGCTTTTGTTGAGCTAGCGGAGGGACCGATCGAACATATACAATTAGGCTCTAGTAATTGCAATTATGTCTAGAAGCATCGTTCCAATAATTCACAATTACTTAATCTTAGAGTCAGTCCATAAGAAGTACCATGATTGAAAACTCCTTATTGTATATTCTTTACGAAAGCAATTCATCCAATTGCTTTGTCTAATGACCTTGTCATATGCGTGTTAAATCCATTCACTCAATACAATCTTATTTTATCTCATTTTCACCATTGTGTCTTCTTAATTATTAATATGATCACTGCTAACAAATGACTGTGAAAAATTGCTCGTTCGGGAACAAACAAACCCTGACCACGTTCCATATTTATTAATCCACACAATGCCAATGAGAGGATATCATTAGCTCTTTAATTGAGCTATGAATTCCACTGTTGTTAGTAAAGCCATGTCATACACAAGTCCTGTATCCAACATACCGGCTATGGGCTCGATCATCTTTAGAGCATAAGTCTCCATTTATATCAAAGCACATGAGTTACATACGCATGATCATGTGCATCATTCACAAACAGATTCAGAATTAATTCATCTTGGGTCTAGTCCAATGCATCATTCTACCAATGAATACATCTATATCTCTACTCGTGGAGTCAACTACTCCAATAGTCAAGAGTAGTCGTCTCCCCAATCGGAATTGTAGACGACATAATAATCATTCTCAGTATTTGAATCAAATGCTCACTTTGATTCTTTTATGGGATTACAGACTCATTTAGATATCTACTGAAGTAAGTTGTCTTTCTCGTAATGTAAACATTCTTACAATACCACTTATCTTTAGTTTGAACTTATATAATCAATGAGCTAATATTTTCTTATCACAATTTCGCTATGCATGCAAAATATGAAAGACAAAAAATACAAAAGACATAATAGTGAAATGTGAAATTAACTTTATTTATTTATTCATCTTTCAAATTAGTAGAAAATAGTTACATGTTTACTACAATATGGGAACATTTCCCAATATTACGGTCATTTAATCTTAATGTGCCTTGTACTAATGAGTTTGCTTCTATATGTGATGTGTGTACTCTTGGAAAAAGTCACAAATTTTCATTCTTTTCTACTACATCTACATATTCTGCTCCACTTGATCTTGTTATTACTGATCTATGGGGCCTTACTCCTTGTTTTTCAACTGGTTTTCAATATTATATCCCATTTGTCGATGCTTACTCAAGACATTCTTCGATATATTTTCTCAAAAATAAAATTGATGCCTTGTCTGCATTTCTCTCCTTCAAACAGCATGTTGAGTTACAGTTAGGGACTAAAATCAAACAACTTCACAAATATGGTGGAAATGAAGCTTTGATCTAACTCTTCAAAAATTTGGCATCAGGCATCGCTACTTGTGTCCTCATACTTCTGAATAAAATGGTATGGTAGAGCGCCGTCATAGAAAGATAGTAGAAATTAGATTGGTGTTGCTTGCCTAGACGTCATTACCACTGTCATTCTAGGTTGATGCTTTCCGTTCAGTAGTGCATCTAATGAATGATTTGCCTACCAAGTCCCTAGATGGCATATCACTTATGAAGAAATTAGTCAATCTGAAACCAAATTACAAGTTTCTCAAAGTTTTTAGGTGTTTATGTTAACCTCTCACACGACCTTACAATCGTCATAAACTTTAATTAAGATCTACACCGTGTACATTTCTTAGATATGCAACAAATTACAAAGGCTATAAGTCTCTTGCCAAGAACGGTCATGTTTACATCTCAAGGCATGTGAAATTTGATGAAGGTGTGTTTCCTTATGCCAAATACACCTCTCACGCTACAACCAATCTTTTTTCTTCTTCAATTGATGAAACACTAGTCTCCTCACTACCTATCATAATGTTGCAGTCTCCTACTGTGTTACTTGCCCCACCAACATCAGTAATTCCTCCAGACATGTGTGCTAATAGTCACCCCTCATTGCAATCTTCATTATCTCGTAATGAAAGCCCTTCAAGCTCAACTTTTTCAAGCCCTCCTCCTAACAACATTCATCCTATGGTTACTGTAAACTTTAAATTATATAGATTTTTTATAACTGCTTATATCAACTTTTTACTTAGAATTTATGTTAATCTAGAGTATTTGGATATTTAATTAGGTGGTTTTAGTTCATATTTAGACATTGGGCATAATTTTAGTGAAGTGTGTAATTTTATGAAATTAAGCATTAATTTTACATAATTTTACTATTTTATGTTACATATTAATTTTTGTTTAATTTGATGCAGTTAGACCACTGAATTAATTAATGTGGTAGTCCATAAAAACACACATTCATGTGAGCTAAAATCCACCTCATATGGATGACTTGATGATGAATTAGGCTCAGAAATATTACTTTGGTCCAGCTTGAAGATGGTTGCTGAAGAGAATTAAATTGCTTCTTAATTGGGTCACCAAAATCGTCCAAAAGGGGGAAGATAAACCCAAAGACAAGCCATTAAGAGCAACCCAAATTAGCTTTGGGATAATTAAATGGAAGGCCCTCACACTTGTGAATAAATAAAAAATTAGCCCCCAACTTGAGCCTTGACTTCCGTCCAACCCATGCCATGAAACAAGGGAGAATCGATTATCAAATCAAATAACCACCAACCTCCCATCCCATATTTCATGGCCAGCCAAGTAAGAGAGTAATCTAAGAGATCTCCATGCTATTTTTAGTGAACTCCCTAGCCATTCCTCTACTATAAATACCACCCTCCATCCCTCATTTCAATCATCTTTCACTCATCCATCAACTCACATTCCTTCTATATTTCTTTCATCTTTTCCACGCATAAGCCCTCCATTTCCCCTATTCCATTAAGCTAGCATTTTCTTTGAGAAAAACTCTCTTCATCGGCCACCTTGAGGAGCATTTTGCTAAGGATCCATCACGAGAATCAGAGGAAGCCACCACGATCGGTCTTCGAAGAATCACTAAAATCATCAAGAGTTTCTTCTTTCCTATTCTTTAATTTTGTTATTATTTATTCAACATGTTTACAAATTGTTGTGATGTTTTTCCATTGACAATGATGACTTAATTTTGTTTAGCTAGAATAATTGCGATGATTGGATAAATCTCATTTAATTCATGTTTATATTGTTTTGTGCCTCAGTTTTTCATGTTTCCAATTAAAATCATTATGTATTTCATGCATTAAAATATGTTTTAATGCATTAGAATTAGTTAGTCAATCCTAATCAAATGATAACTAACAGACACGATAATTGGAAGATGCATGCTTAATTTATATCCTAATCAGAATAAATTAGAGATTCGTAATAGACTAAGAGAACTTATTACCTAGAATAATTAAATTGTTTCAAACCTAATCCGTCCCTGTTACTTCACATAAATTCTAAGGAATCTGTAACAGCCTGGTTTTAGGTAAATCGAAACAGTAGTTTCAGAACTACAAATTCGATGTTGAAATATTATTTTGATATTATTTTTTATGTTTACATCATGATAGCATGTATGTGTGAAAATTTCGTGAGCTAATTTTATCATTTATTGCTCAATTTGAGAAAAATGACTAAATCGCGTAAAGTGCAAAAGTGTTGTTCTATTTGCTAAGGTCCTTATGTTGTAATTAGACCATAATTAACTTGAGTGGACATTAATGGGCATAATATCATGAAATTTGGTGGTTTTTATTTAAGGTTAATATTGGTATTTGATTAATAATGTTGTTATTAATAAAACAAAATGAAACCATTATCTAATATTATCATCTTCAACCATGAATAGAAAAGGAGAAAACTATTTTAGGGCTTGTGATATTCGGCCATTTCATAATTCAATTGTAAGTCCATTTTAGCTCGATTTTTGATGATTTCTATGTTTTTGTAATTGTTGTAGCTCAATTTATTTAGCCCGTACCTTTCATTTCAAAATTGTTAATGATTTTAAGAGTTTCCATTGATGAGTTTAAGTGTTCTTTGGTGTTTGAAGATGAAATATGAATTTTTGATGATAGATTTTCATGTTTTGTAAAGTGATTTTTGATGAAATTGCATAATAGGGATTAAATTGTGAAATATAAAAATTGAGAGGTTAAAATGCAAAATAAATGAAAGTTTTGGGCTGCTAGGGACTTATATGTATTTCAACCAAGCTTGGGTTTATTGAAAATATGTTAATTTTGTGTATTTGTAAAATAGGGACTAAATTGTTAAAAGTGTAAAAGTTTAAGGGCTAAAGTGAAAATAACCCTAAATATATGTTTTGGACTAAATTGAATGAGTGGTTGATTAAAGAAGTTAATTTTGAATATATTTAGATCAAGAAAAGAGGAATCTAGAATTAGATCGGAGGAAAGGCAAGATTATCAAGTAATTGACTCATTTCGCCGTTTTCATACTTGAGGTAAGTTCGTATGTGGTAATTTCATTATAAAAGTATTTTAAAATCTTTGAAATTTTATAAACTGTGATTATGAGATTTTGGATAATGATCGAATTTTTCTAACGACTCTACGAATGCATTCGACGATAGAAACGAAAAGTGTGAAATCCCGGTTGAACTTTAGGAATAGATTTGGATACTAGTGTCTTGTTATTAGATAATAAGTTGAGTTGGCTTCGGTCCATGATATTAGCACTTCAAGTGCGAGTTATACCGATTTGGCTTCGGGCCATGATAATTGTTCTTCGGATAAGTTACCTTAATTTGGCTACGGGTCATGGTATATGTACTTATCGTATAAGACTATTGAGAATCCAATTTCTATTCTGAATGGTTCAACGGGTAAACGAATGATGTGGTTGAGAAAAAGGTTAGTATGAGGCGTTACAAGTAAGTATAGAACCTATTTGAGTATTAAATAGAGAAAGTTCAATAAGATGGTATTTAATCATGTTTTAAGACATGAGAAAGGTTTGTAGTTAATGTGAAATTGGTTGATTTACATTTATTTGATGAATTAAGTTATTTACATACGAGCTTACTAAGCTATGAAGCTTACTTTGTGTTATTTTTCTATGTTTTATAGTGAATCAAGGCTAGCTCGAATTCGGAAGTCGTCGGGAACATCATCGCACTATCGGACATCTATTTGGTACTTTTGAGTTGTGTATATTTGGTTATGGCATGTATAGGCTAGATGTGGTATTTTGGACGTGCTTATAGCCATGAGAGTTGGCTTGTAAATGATGTTAGTGTTGTTGTGTGTTTGGCTAATAGAAATGGTTATTTTGACGTGTATGGCATGAACATGGTAAATTGAATTGTGGAGTTTAAATGCTTGAGAAATGCTTTGATGAGCTATGATTTTAGAAGTTGAATTGATAAGTATTTGATTAGGTAAATGGCATTGAATTGAGTACTGAAATTGGTTGAAATGGATATTGTATGAATGGTACATTTGGTTGATGTTTTGGCTACCTAATTGTATGATGAAATGGTACCATTTTGATTGTTTAGGTGTGCATGAATAATGGTGGCAAATTGGCCTTGCAAATGGCCTATTTTTGTCCATACGGGCAGAGACACGGGCGTATGTCTCAGCCGTGTGTGACACAAGATTATGTTACACAGCCGTGTATCCCCTGGTGTTGCTATTAAAATGAAGTCAGTATGCTCCACACGATCTCACACATAGGCGTGTGACTGACCGTGTGTACAAGTCAGTATACCCCCTAATTTGCATACGGCCTAGCACATGGGCGAATGACTCGACCTTGTTGCATAAGTCAGTATAACCTATAGTTTTGGCACGGCCTAGTACATGGCCTGGCACATGGGCATGTGTAGCCACTTCGAAGTACATGGCCTGGCACATGGGCATGTGTAGCCACTTCGAAGGGTACACGGGCTAGACACACGGGCGTGTGGTTGGCCGTGTGACCTAAGTCAGTATGTATGCCCTGTTTTCACGCGGCTCATTCACACGGGCGTATGACCCCTGTATGGTTGAAATTTTACTAAGTTTTCAAAATTTTCGTATGATATCTATTTAGTCCCGAACCACTTTTAAAGTATGTTTAAGGCCTCATAGGCCCTAATAAGGGACAATGTGATTGTGTTGAATGGTATTTGAGTATGAATGCATAAATGTATGAGTTATGTATATTATATGATGTATATTGATTGGTAATGCCTCGTAACCCTATTCCGGTACGGATATGGGTTAGGGGTGTTACAGAATCCTTAGTTAAATTGTAACAATGGTTTATGCATATTTTTCTAAGTATAAGATTCAGTTGAACTTATATGAGATTCTCAGTTAATGAACAATCGAGTTGCCATGAAATATTTTTCGAACATTGTTAAACATGATGAAAATGAATTGAGTCAAGTGTTGTAATTATTCTAACTTATTCATGTTATTGTTGTTGAACTTGTGAAATTATTGCTAAACCATCACCCTGCATTTTATTTCATCTCATTTGTATTTAGGTTAATTTACATCTAGTTAATTAATTTAATTTTAACATCTATCACTTCAAAATTATTGTGTTTTCTTTACCAACTTGTAAATTCATAATTTTGAAATTATTTGATTAACAAATACATTCCCTGTGGAGACGATAACTTTTTTACTTAATTATTACTTAATAACGACTGTGTACACTTGCACAAACCTATGCGTTACAGTTACCAGGAGCAAGGCTAGCATATTAAAATTGAAAGCATACACTGTGGTTACCACCGTTAGCCCCATTGAACTCTCCAACATCCATAAAGCCATGAGTATTCCATCCTTGTATAATGCAGTGTATGATGAATTGCATGTCTTGGCTCGCAATGGTACATGGGACTTAGTGTCTCCCCCTTCTGACAGGTCACTTGTCGAGTTTAAATGGATTTTCAAGAACAAGAAGAATCTAAATAGTAATGTGGCTCGAAAAAAGGTATGCCTTGTAGCTTAAGCTTTCTCACAAGCTGTAGGTATAGACTATCATGAAACTTTTAGTCCAATCGTGAAAGCAAACACTGTTAGAACAATTCTATGTTTAGTTGTATCCAACAAATGGTGGCTTCAACAGGTGGATGTCAACAATGCCTTCTTAAATGGGGGTCTCACTGAAGAAATTTATATGAAACAGCCTCCTGGGTTTGAATTTATTGATGAAAAGGGTAATTTACTGGCTTGCAAACTCAAAAAAGCACTTTACGGCCTTAAAAAAGCTCCTAGAGCTTGATCTAGAATCTCTATGACTTCTCAATTCAATAGTTACGTTTCCAGTCATCCAAAGCAAATTCCTCTTTTTTTTTAAAAAAAATACCCCCTCTAGTAACAATTTGTTTTTACTCATATATATGGATGATATCATTCTCACAGGAGATTCTAACACAGACATCAAAGAAATCATTTAGTCTTTGCATAATCAGTTTTCACTAAAGGACCTGTAAGATCTTAGTTATTTTTTCGGTCTAAAAGTAACACGACACAGTGATAATGTGCATATTTCTTAACACAAGTATGCACAAGATCTGTTAGACAAAGCAAAAATGAGACAAGTAAAGCCAGTGGCCACGCCTATGGTTCACCCCTTGAAGATGGCACCCAATGTCGATAAATAATTAGAGGGCTTCAATACCTATGTTTAACGAGACCAAACATTTTTTTGTTGTTAATAAGGTGAGTCAATGCATGCACTTACCACATGATATGCACTAGACAGTAGTAAAATGAATTCTGAGGGATATACTAGGGACACTAGATCATGGAATCGTATTTCAACCTTCAATGGTAACTTTGACAAGGTTCTTTGGTGCTGATTGGGCGAGTTCTCTTGAAGATTAAAAGTCAACTTCTGGGTTCTATGTCTATCTTGGTAACAACTTGGTTGGCTGGTCATAAAAAAAACAAGGGGTTGTTTCTCGATCAATAACAAAAGCTGAGTATAGGAGTTTGGAAAATTACATTTCAATGGTTACATGGTTTCAATCTTACTAAATGAAATAGGAGTACCATTACAATGTGTTCCAATTATTTGTGTGATAACTCGAGCATCGTCTCACTAGTTGCAAATCCAATAATACATGCCCGAGTCAAGCATATGGAGCTTGATTTACATTTTGTTTGAGATAAGGTATTAAGTGGGAAGCTTCAGGTAAATCATGTACCTAGGAATGATCAGGTGGCTGATGTGTTGACAAAGCCACTAACCATTGGTGCCTTTTCTTGATTTCACTACAGGCTAAATGTTGTTTCTATTGAAATTTTTCAACAAGGAAACGCAGAGAGAATATCAATAGTAACTACTTAAATAGATTAACTACTTCCAGTTAATTAGTTCATTCTTCTATTAGTTAGCTATTCCTTTGTTATTATAATCAATGTATAAAAATACACTCATTGTACCTCAAATGTCATGAATCAAAGATTATTTTTCTCTATTTCTTGTTTCTATTTTTTGGGGATTCGACCCAATTAAGCAACGAACAAGTAAAAAATAGCGAAAAAAATTAAGAAATTTAACACACAAATTTAACGTGGAAAAATCCCTCAAAAAGGATAAAAAAATCATGGGTAAAGATATTTTTACTATAATGGAAAAAGAACGAAGAGTACAAAAGATGGAGATAAAAACTAAACCCTGAAACCCGAAAACAAAAAACCCTCAAAATGTAAACACAAAATTCTCCAAAAGTGTTATGAGTTCTAATTTTTAATGTGTGTATTTTCTAATGTTGTAAAAGAGCCTATTTATAGGCTAAATTCGTAGGTTAAATAATAAAATAATCTAGACTAATCAGAGTTCGACTGAAATAAATAATTAGAGTTTAATTGGAGATCATCTCTCAAATTTGATTGAAATATGGGTCACAATCAACAAATCTCCACCTTGACTCGTATTTTCACAACGCCATCTTTGTCGAAGCCTGCCGCGAGTCTATCTTGAAATATGTGCTTTGAAGCTGGAAGACTTCTAGCTTTTGACTTGTGCATTACCAAATCAAAATTAATCTGGGTCTGATTTTCACGAACATAGTACACTAACTTTTTAAAACCTATATCCAAAAGAAAACATCTCTTCAAAGAAATGGTTATACTTTTTTCCCTTTTATGAACAAGTTGCTTCCGCTCTAAACGAGTTGACTTCGACTCCATAATAGACGAGGGACGTCTGATTTCACCGGTCATTGTAGAACCTTCCAGAATATAAAGATTGTCAGTCCTTTTACCTGTTACCAAAAGAGAGCTCCACGAGACACCTTAATGCCACTCGACTTGATGTTGATTATGCATCCTTTCGAGTCTAAAATACTTAAGAAGATGACATTCTTTATTAAATCAGGTACATACCTGAAATATGAGAGTGTCCTAATCGTCCCATCGTGCATCCTAATTTTAACAGTACCAATACCGATTACCTTATTGGATGAATCATTTACCATGTGCACAACTCCATCTTCAACCGAACTGTATGTAGAGAACCATTCTCTGTTGGGACACATGTGGAAAGAATATCCTGGACCTAGAATCCACTTGAATGTAAGCTCAGAGCTATCACTCGTTGGCACTAACAAGAAATCATCACCATTTTCGTCGGCCAAATTAGCACCATCTATATCTTCCTCGTTACTCTTAGCAGCCATTTTATTTCGTAGTTTATAACAATCTGTTTTGATGTGATCTAACTTCTTACAATAACAACACCTTTTGTCTCGTTTCTTTGATGCTACCAAAACAGAAGCTTGCCTATCTACCTTGCTATCTGAACCAAACTCATTGTCGAGTTTGTCTTTACTTAACAAATGACACTTCATATCCTCGAATGAGAGTTTGTTTTTGCCATAAATCAGGGTCTCCTTGAAATACTTGTATGGAAAGGGTAAAGAGCACAATAATAGCATAACTTGATCTTTATCGTCAATCTTAACCTCAACATTCTTTAAATCATTCAAAAGAGTGATAAATTGACTAATATGATCTCTAATAAGCTCACTTTTGTTCATGCGAAACACAAATAAATGTTGTTTCAGCACTAAACGATTAGCTAGAGGCTTAGTCCCATAAAGAGTTTCTAACCTTTTTTATAAGGCAGATGAGGTTTTCTCTATCAATATCTCCTACAATACCCTATTCACGAGGCACAATTAGATTGCAAATAGGGCCTTTTCATCAAGATCTTCCCATTCTATCTGATCTAGATTCTCAGGCTTTTTGCTAGTAACGACCTTTTTCAAGTTGGTCTGAACTAGAATTGCCATCATCCAAACTTGTCACAGATTGAAATTTGTGACACCATTGAACTTCTCAATGTCAAACATTGTTACTGCCATCTCTGAATAGGTTGGTGTACGAAATTTGAACTAGCTCTGTTACCACTTATTGAGGATCGATCCGATTAAGTAAAGAACAAGTAAAAAATAGCGAAAGAAATTAAGAAATTGAACACACAAATTTAATGTGGAAAAACCCCTCCAAAGAGGATAAAAAATCATGGGTAAAGGTAATTTTACTATAATGGAAAATGAACGAAGAGTACAAAAGATGGAGATAAAAACTAAACCCTGAAACTCAAAAACAAAGAACCCTCAAAACATAAACACAAAATTCTCCAAAAGTATTATGAGTTCTAATTTTTAATGGGAATATTTTCTAAGGTTGTAAAAAAGCCTATTTATAGGCTAAATTCGTAAATCAAATAATAATAAAATAATCTAGACTAATCAGAGTTCGACTGAAATAAATAAACAGAGTATAATTGGGAGATTATCTCTTAAATTTGACTGAAATATGAGTCATACTCAACACTATTACTACCTATTCTTTTATGTTCTTAATTGATGATATTCAACAGGAATACTCAAAGGTTTTCCAGTTTCTCATGCTAAAATGTTTTTAGTTTTTGATGCCAAAAAGATCATAAGTTGTCAAAATTTTTTAAAATTTTTTTATGTTAAAATAGTGGTTCTCCAGTACAAAATAAAACTCAAATATTTCTATCATTAAATAAAAAAATACAAAAATAACTTTCTAACCCAAATACTAGTAAGAATTTTTAAGGTTAAATATATTAGTTTTTTAATAATTAAGACTAAATTGATAGGACGTATAAAATTTTAAGGGCAAAAAAAAAAAATCACGTCAAACTTCCATTATCAAGTTAATGACATGGTAACTAAAAAATCTAATTTCAAAAACTTTAATGATTAAATAAAAAAAATTATAATTGTGTGATCAAAATAAAAACACTCTCATAGTTGAATGATCATTAATGTATTTTACCCGAGAAATAAATGGTCATGTCAACTTAATGACATAGTGACTAAAAAAATGAATTCAAAAAGTTTATTGATTAAATTGAAAATTTTTATAATTAGTTGACCAAAATAGAAACACCGTAAAAGTTTAGAGTGTGTTTGGTTTCAGAAAATATTTTAATTTACAATTTTGATTTTCTATTTTTTGAAAATTGGAAAATATGTTTGATAAATGAAAATAGAAACTTGTTTTGAATAATAAAAATAGAAAAATAGTGAAAACGAAGTTGGTATGTATTTTTTTAAAAAATAGAAATGAAAAAAATAATTAAATTAAAATGAATTGTAATAAAAAAATAAAATGTAATTAAATAAACAAAATTTAAGATTGTAAAAATAAATATTTTTTCTAAAAAGGTTCGAAAGCTTAAAACATCCATTGTTTTAAACTTTTTTCCATTTTTCAAAATTTTTTTATTAAAAAAAATGGAAGCATATTTTTTTTTAATTCTCTAATTTAATGTTCATATAATTTGCATGTTTTAGATTTTCACGAGTAAAATATTTATACTATATATAACTGACATTCATGTAATTAATTGAGTTGTAAAAATTAATTCAATTTAAATTTATTTACAAAATTATTTAAAAATTAATTTTAATGAACTAATAAATATTAATTTAATATTTTTACTTTTGCTATTTTTATCTAACACAAAATATCTAAAGATTAAATTTGAGAATAATCATGGTTTATCACATTCAATTGTTGAATAATTGTTTTATAAACATGTTTCTAAATTAAAAGTTTCTTTCACCCAATAATATGTAACAGAATTAGTCATTTACTTTTTGTAAAATTCATACATTAATCATCCATAAATTTATACATTTTTATATGATTTTTAAACAACTGACTTCTGGTGTTTTCAATTTCCTTTTTAGATTGAGAAGGAAAAAGATAAATAGATTACACTATTACTCACTTAATTATTAATTTTTTTATAAAATAATTAATCAATTATCTCTTTTTTTTTTCTTTTTTTTTTTGTAACCAGCCAATAATCGCTAGATGGCTAATGGGAATATCAAATGGCAACTTCTAAAATCAAAATAATAATAAATTTAGCCCTCAATATTTACACATTTACTAATTTAATTTTAATTTTTAAATTTTTAACCCTAAATGATTATACATTTCCTAATTTTATCTTATTTTTTACACGGCAATATAACTCAATATATTGTGTAAATTAGAATTAAAAACAAATGTATATTTTTTATAAATAAATGAATGAGTGGTGAAACTTTTTGAGTTTGTCAAAGACAGTAATAAAGATGAAAATAACAAGAGTCGATTGAACTAATGTCAAATGTAAATCTTATAAACTTGGTAAATAGTGAATTAACGAACATCAAATCATAAAGGTTGAGAGATTTTTTAGAATTAAGATTATAATGTATAAATTTTTAGGATTAAGAGAAGTATGGTGTTATTTTCTGGTTAGCGATATAAAAGTTGGTAATTAAAAAAAATTTGACTAATTAAATGATATTTTATAATATTGATAACTAGAAAAAACATACTCGGTGAGGGCCCGTGTAGTTTAACTTTGGTTTCCCGCCCAAAACAGGCAGTTAAGAAACCGTTTTTTTTTGTTCATTTCTCCACGATATGAAGTCGGAACTTGATCAACCTGTCCCTCAAAATTCAAATATTTTCTGTTTCTCCAAAACCTCTCAATGCCTGCAACCTTTTTCCTTATCTTCTTCCTCTTCATGGTGGCTTCTCAGTCGACATGGTTCCCTAATTACCCACACTATCCACACTTGTTTTCCGCTCAAGAACGTTTCAGAAATCGCGGTGATAGGCTTTCCAAACCTTTAATCGGAGATAGTGGAAGAATTTATGCTTGTTCTGAGGATATGTTATTAGCATTTGAAAGCAATGGCTCCATAGCTTGGTTTTTACCTTTGGGTTTCGAATGCAACGTGTCTAAAGCCCCAGTTCATGGTGGCAGAGGAAAGGTAATAATTGAGCAAAAATCTTCACTAATTTAAAACGGTTCTTTTAATTTTCTTTTGCTGGAATGCAGTGATTGTTTATCTCGTCAAATATTGGCAGATATATTTGATTGCAGAAAACAGGGTACTCCAGATCAACATAATGAAAATTGGAACTTCAGAACCTGCGGTTCAAGTTCTGTTTGATCCTGGACCAGGTCAACGAGGAGATGAAATTGTTGGGATTGCAGTAAGTACGTTGTGTTCATCTGTGATCATCAATGTCAAAAATCGGGGTTTGTTTGCCTATTTGATGCGGGGACAACTACTTTGGAGTGTTGGACCAGTGATAGATCAGTATGGTTACAGGCAAGGTTGCTGGAAAAATGTTTCGGATTGTTATTTTGCTTCAGCCCCCGTGATTGATCAATGCGACGCTAGTGTTTATGTAAGGTCTGCTCACCTATAATCTACAAACAATAATCTCATCTTTTGATGGTAATTTCTTCTAAGCTAAAATGGTTTGAACATGCAGTATGATGTAAAAATGCATAAGCATTTTAAGACTACCAACTCTTTGATGAAATTCCGGATCTCCTAATATAAGACTGTAGCTTGCCTCCTAGGATGATGTTTTCATGTTTTGGCATATGCAGATCTCAAATACTGAAGGGGAACTTTATTCTCTGTCGATTCGAAGTCCACAGTTTAAATGGATTCAGGACTTAAGTTCATTTGATAAGCTTTACACTATTACACCAGGAAATAATGGCCTCTTATATGTTACTGTACCGGTTAAGTCTCTTATTTTGGCACTAGACGTTTCTTCAGGGAATGTTCTTTGGCAGACCAGTATCGGACAACTGAGTTCTGCAGAATCTTCACCCGTGGTTGATTCTTATGGTCAAGTTTTACTTCTTTCCCTACTAATTTATGTTATCATAGTTCCTTTTGTTGCTTCTAACTTCATAATTGAAAACAACAGGTTGGGTGACAATTGGTTCATTGGATGGATTTTTATACTCATTTTCTCCTACTGGCACTCTCAAGAAATTTCCTAAAGCAGCTGTATTAGATTCTGTGATCCAATTTAGTATTTTCCTCGACTGTTCTGGATATGCAGTATATTTCTGTCAGACAGAAATGGAGGAAAAGGTTATCCATATGAACGACCAATTCTCTCATGTCTCTGCAATGAAACCGAAAAGCTCAATCTTTACGTTGATTGTTCCATCTACTGGCAAAATCTACTGGTCTGAAAGCAATCATGGTGATTTATATCTTTCTTTTAATCATCATTATTTCAATTGTTTAGTGGATTTACATTCTTAGTGTCTTTATATGGTTGATTTTATCAGGCCCTTTTTTATCTTCATTGTCTCAGAGTGATCTGCAGAACTTTGTAGTAGATGAGGGTATGCTTCTGGCTTTTGTCACTGCTTCGAGTAAGATTCTTCGACTTGCTCTTGTAACTTGCTTCTTTCAGTTCATACATATCTTACTTCCATGGCTTTTAAAACCAATATTTTCATGTGAACATCATCTTTGTTACTGAGATGCGAGTGCCCGATCTAAGTATATAAGATATTGGTATGTTAACTTTTTCTAGTTTTTTTTTTTTATGTATTTAGAGTATATCCCATACTTATGTTTAGAACTCCATGTATGTGTTAGATGCATTATGCATTAGACATGAGTATTTTAACAAAATAAGAGCAGTAGGATAGATAACTATTACCATTCATTTTAATATAAGAAGACTTCACTTTTCTAGTTTTTCCATAAATTTAAAATATCTTATACTTATGTCTGGATATGCACCAAGACACAAAATTAATTCATTTAATCAAAACCATTACCATGGCTCTAAATGTTTAGTGCTCTCATAGATGGAACTTAATCATTCAAAAAAGTGTGATGCAATGCTTCTTTAACTATATAAACACATACCTAGGATTTTATGAACTGAATAGCTTAAATTGTTTAGAAATTTAATAAAGCGATGGTGTCATTAAACTTAGTATTTTGGATTTTTCAGAGATTGGCAACCAGCTATCTTGTCGCAGCAAGGGTAATTCTTCGAATTGAACACCTTGTCATGTTTTCTGTTTCTTTAATTAGTGATTTGACACAGATCTCTGACCCTGTCATCAGCTCTGAAGCTTGCATCCAGCTGCTCCCAAGGAGCACGCAAGCGCCAAAGTGTCTACACCGGTAAGCATCGGCAATTTCTGACCCAACATGAAAACTACATGTATCAAAATTTATATAATAAAAACATGAATATATTATATGTTAAACTCGATTATGATATGATATGTAATTTAAATACGATATCAATTTTAACTAATAAAAACATGAATATATTATATATTAAACTTGATTGTGATATGATATAAATACAATATCAATTTTAACTCTAGAATCTAAAAAGAGCTAAATTGTCGCTTCACTTCCAGGTAATAGAAGTTCCATATTTCTCTTCTTGCTATTGGAGTCCATAATCCTGGTAGTTTTAGCTGTAGTCGTGCGGTTCTGTTGTGTCTTCTGGAGGAAAAAGAAGCTTCAAGATCAAGACCTTGGACGCTTTCTAGAAAAACGGGTAAGTTTTAATCTTAGTTCGTCTCAAACTTGTTTCTTATCTATGTTATTTGGATTCGGGTTGAGTGTCATCAAGTTTTATTTTCAAGTTTTTCATGTTTGTGGAAAATTCTCAATGCCCATATTTGAAAGTGGACCGTAGGAAACATGACAGATGATTGCCAAATATTATAGATCAATATGTTACTGAGATAGAGCAGAAAGATAGTAGAGAATGCAAAGATATACAGGTTGATAAGAGTACTTATCGACTGCGCCAAAAATAACCATCCTAAACAGAAACTCAGTTATGAACCTGGATTTTAACTCAGTAGTCGGTCGGTTTTTGCTATTATAACATTCAATAAATCCGCAGTTTGAATTTGAACATCAACATTCCATAAATCTGGAGTTTGCATTTGAACATCTACAATCATATCCATCTTTTAATTGATAAAATAAGAAGTTAACAGTATATAAACTAAATGCTTAACAGTATATAAACTAAATGCTTTTCTGTTTGGTCCTTTCAGAGATCTCTTCAATTCAAGAAGAAAGCATTTGATAGAACAATTACAGAGCTTGAGCATAAGGCTACTGAGGAAGCAGTAGCCACTGAAGAAACAATGGAAGAACTTGGCAAACTGGTTCGAGAAAGGCAAGGCATCGAGAGAAAGCTCTCCACAACCTACAGTTTAGGCAGAGATGAAAGAGTTTCAAATCCAAAGTCTGTTCTTCCATTATATACAGGAAGAACGAGCTACTCTTTCCAAAGGGCAAAGAAAGGAAGTGTTACTATTTTCCACACATTAAGCAATACATCTTCTGAAGGAAGCAGCGGTGAGATAGAATATGTTTCAGATTCTGAAGTAGAAGAGGAGCCTGTTGTCAAGGGAAAGGGAAAGGCAGCCATTGAAGATGAAAGTTCAAGTAATGATGAACAGCTTGGGAGAAAATATCAAAGAAGCCCATCAGAACCAGCTTCAAGCTCTAAAGGGTATACGGAATCTTTCTTTGTTGAGCAAGAATCTGGGGAAGAAAATTTTCAAGATGAGGGAAAGGGGGTGAAAACCGTGCCAAGTAGTAGCAGAAGCATTTGGTTAAAGAGGACCTTTTCTTCATTAAACTGAAAACTAGAGTGTAATTAATGTTAATTACACAGCAGAGCCTTGAACAAAGTTTCTATAAATTCAGACAAGTTCAACTTTATGAGTCTCTTTTTTAGGTTAAAACTTGCAAATTACGCTAAGAAAATATTACTGAAAAAAAAAAAACCCATAAATTTACAAGCCAGGAACACGACCTACATTTGCTTATGATATAATAGAAACAGGAAGCAAAATGTTGGTCAAATATTTTATTACCAAAAAGCAAGAAAGTAGAGATTTGATTAACAGATTTAATTTTCAAAAAACTTAGAAAAATTAAGGGGAAAAAATGAAGCATATGGACATGGAAGTGGTAAACATTGGTGCTGTTTGATCATTTCAGAAATG
This sequence comes from Gossypium longicalyx, assembly GCA_025698465.1. Lineage (NCBI taxonomy): Eukaryota > Viridiplantae > Streptophyta > Magnoliopsida > Malvales > Malvaceae > Gossypium > Gossypium longicalyx. The sequence continues at coordinate 65,433,866 of CM047004.1, read as the reverse complement.
GAAGAGCAACCATGACTTCAGCTATACACAAACAGGAATGAAGTATCATATATGTATCTATGTATGTAAGTAATCCTAGAAATTATCCTTTGCTCTGCGTATGATACCCAAGGCTTCTGCCTCATTTGCTGTCACCGGAATTTTTAATGCTTTCCGGATTTCTGCACTTGATGTCCGGAGGAATGGATTGCATTCCTTCTCCATCTTTAATGTACTAGGAACCTGAAACACCACGTTAAGGTCAACTTATCCTTAAATATTTCAGTTCAAGATACACCCATCTCAAACACTAAACCCTTAATCAGATCACACACAAGTATCAGACATGGATGCTTTAAGGGAAATGAAGAGTCCGGATAACATAACTGACCAGCGTAGTTTTACATTCAAACTTTGAAATATTCTATAAATCAGTAACAAAAGAAGCATTTCAGAAATTACCGTGGGCAATCCCTTGTTGCGAAGGTGAGCTACATGGGTTGCATAAGCCTGAAGTGCATCATTCTTGGGATCTATAGACAAAGCAAATTTCGAATTACTCTGCCAAAATGGGTACATATAATGTTAGAGCACATCAAATTCAAAGGCTAGGAAAGTTAAGTGATTAGGGTAAAAAAATAGACTAACCAAAGTATCTTCATGACCACAGTAGATATTTGTATCATCAGGTAGTGACATGATCCGCTGAAGGGAAGAAAGCATCTGCTGGATAGAAGTTCGGTTGTTATGATAGTATCAAAAACAACGAAGGTTTGCCAGATTATAAAAGGATCATGATATATGCTCCCAGAAATCTACATTTGTTTGGTTTTAGTTTAACTCCATGAACCTTCAGTTAGTATAAAATGAAACTAATGTCCCAAATCGTACAATGACCCGTGCAAGTGTAGAAGTAACAAAAAAGAAGACCCCACAATGTCAAACGATAATTTCAGTTGACATGTTCACATGCACCCCCATTTCCGGTGGAAATTATAAGGAAAAACTGTGCATAGAGATGATTGAACTACCACTTCACTGAACAATTAATCTACCATTAGTACTTCAACTTTTTCTGTGAAAAAGATGAGTAAGTAAGTCAAAGCAAAACTAATAAGAACAAATGACAGGAAATTTTTAAAAGTTTTTTAACTTCTAAACCTCAAAAATTCATTTCACTAGTAAATAACATGAGCCGGTTTGAACTTTGTATCCTATTTTCCCTAACAATAAATTTGCATCACTTTGATAGCTGAATCCCATTTTCTCCACAAAGTAACTTATTTACCATATGTTTGCATTTAAAACTTGCAATATACCGTTCTGGGGTGTCCACTGTCAGGCTGTCAGCTACGATATGGTAAAATATAGATGTTAAAATTACCTGCTCCGGAGTGCCTTCTAAAAGCTTGCCACATGATAAGCTGAACAAAGTGTCTCCAGTGAAAATTGCTCGAGAACCAGGAAAATAGAAGCTAATATGGCCTGCATACAACAAATTAAATTTAAAAATAAATAATAATAATAATAATAATAATAATAATAATAATAATAATAATAATAATAATAATAATAATAATAATGGGAAATGAAAAGATACAACCTATCACAATCAGGAAGCTTCTATATTCCAAGTATTCTTTCCTTGAAGTTTGAAATAATAAAAAGAATCTGATTAATGCAATTTCCGAGAGAATTGGCTAATGAATCAAACCTCGGGTATAACCAGGGGTCTCCATGACATGCACTTCATGACCTGCAAACATCCACTTTTCCCCATCATTTAGAACAATGTCAATTCCAGGAATCCTATCCTTGTCTATTCCAGAACCAATCACCTACATGAAAAAAGAACGATGACTATTATTATTATTATTATTATTATTATTAATCCATATGTGAGCTGATATGTTGAGAGGGAATTAACTTTCTGATACAAGCTGAAAGGTGACAGAAAAGTTAGCAGGAGATAAAGTTGTCCATACCTTTGCACCATACCTTGCTTTTAACTCTGCGTTCCCACCAGTGTGGTCGTGATGGTGGTGGGTATTCAATATATAAGTCAAGTTCCAGTTTCTTCGACTCAAAGCATCAATAATTGGCACAGCTTCTGAAGGATCAACAACTCCAACTGTGCCTGTGTCCACATCATGTAAAAGATATGCATAGTTGTCTCCAAGACATGACACCTGAAAAAAAAAAATGGTTAGTGAAAGCTTCATATCTAACGTACATGAAAACCAGTTATTATAACCTTCAACCACAAGAAGTCGAAGGACTCTTTTTCATGTCAAAAGAAAAGGGCAAATAAACGGTCCATCAAAAGAAAATGCAATTAGAGATATAGAGGTTTGCTCACCAATTCAATTTGTAATGAGGAAGACATATTGGAAACACTGCAAAACTCTGCAACCCTAAGAGATCGACTCGCTCCACGCAAGGTTTTGAAGGGAATTGATAGTAAGTGCATAAAGCCATACACAAGACCCTTTCTAATGCAAAGTTGCCTATTACCTGGCCAGACACAAAGCCCACTCCTCACCTAAAACATTGGAAAGCAGGCTTTCAAAGTTAAATACCATAAACCAACATATACTCAAGAAAAAAGTTCCTGCAGTAACAATCAACAGATTTCAGAGAACCCATGCGGAAAATAATAATGAAAGTTCATATTAAAGGATTTGTATTTACAGTCGAGATCCTAAACCGCCAATATGTTTTTTAAGGGAAACATCAATACACACAAGGAAGTGACTTCACAGCGAGGATATCGACATACGATACAAACAAAATATAAAAACTCAAGTTCAGATTGAAGTCAAGGCTTTCTTTTAAAGACTTGCAGTCTAAGTTAGTCCCTCTTCATTTTTTTTCTCCTTAAGTAGCTATGTCCGCCATATATTTGAATATGAATATGAAGGTAAAATCATTCAAAATATATGAAAAGAAAACTGAAACTACCGAATCCCAGTAACAATAGCTTGTGGCAAATGATTCATATCATGCAATTCAGAAATAAAAAAATTGTTTAACTTTTGATTGTTCTTATAAAGGTAAAACTATAGAAAAGCACATCACTGAATTTCGGAAGATAGAACTAAAAGTAAGAAAAAATCAGTAAGAATGGCACATAAATCAAATCAAGCATCACAAATAGCAAAACTCAAACTAACCATTAAGCAAAAATAGGCTAACAAAAACACCCATTTACTCAATTAGCCACAACAAGGGGAAAAAACAGATCTTTACCATCATATTTTCATTTCTCTTCATAAAAAGAGTTAGAAATTCAACAGAAGAAAAAACAAACATGCAAAATAAAAAGAGAAAGAAAAGAAAACCATAAAAGAAATGAGAAAGAAGCAAACCCTGGAACAAGGAAAGGAGGCCATATCAGGTGAAGTTTTAGAGAGCATTCAATTAACACTTCCTCTCTCTAAAATGGGTTTACTTTATTTTTTGAGTTTTTTTAGAGAGAGGTAGCGTCTGTATTTGTTGGTTGGCACTCAATAATGTGTGTTTTCCTTTTTGTGCTTATGTGTGGGGAGGGAGAGGAAGGGAAAAAAAAAAAGAGCCTTTGATTTTTTAGGTAATAATAATTAATTAATTAATTAAAACAGTTAATTGTAAAATAAAGATATTTTTGGCCGGCACTTCAACAAGCTAGAAATATTTTAAAATAAAAAATCTTTTTTTTAATATAAAAAATCAAGTAACTTTTGAAAGGAAGAACTTTTGCTTGATAAAAAAACTGAAATAAATAATTTTTATTTTGTAAAGGGAAAAATTATATATTTTTGGTTTTAAATAAAACAAAAGCTTTTTAAGTAAAAAGAAAAAAGATGAAGAAGATTAAAACAAATATTTTCCATCTTATTTTCCCTTTATATTGGTAGAATCTGTGAAATTCACCATTAATTAGTTTTAAATTATTTATAAAATATATTAATAAAAAATTATAAACAAGGAGAACTTTAAATAATAATAATAAAAGGTTGCATCTGTAATCCGAGTCGACCCGGTCATATACTTAGGGGGAGGCGTATATTAATTTCAATTTAGCTTTGACGATGAGGTTACCGTGGGTGAGAATTTAAAGGTAGAAAAGCCATTGGTGGAGTCACACGTGGAAGTGAGGTTGGGCCATATTGGCGTCATGATTGCGGTTACCTTTTGTGGGACATTGTTAGCTTCACCCACCACTTTGAAATGCTCTCCCCATCTTTATTAACACTAATCTCATCAACATTAACTTGATGTGATCACTTCAAATCTTTATAAAATTTTAAGCTGACGCTTATATATCTTATTAGTTTTTTTTTTTTTAATTTCAGGAACTCTTTAATTGATATTTTTAAAAAATAAAAAACAATCTTTTAATCGAAAGTTAAAAAGCTTTATTATTTGTCTAATAATATATATATATAACAACTAGTATAATTAAATCTCTCTCTCACTTGGAAGAATGAAGATGCATGAATCATTGAATTGATGGGGTTTTTGTAGATCTAATAAGCACTTTCTAAAGAGTTTTTAATCATTTGCCAATGCAACAGAGTTTTTTAGATTCTAACCTTTTCTGTCGAAAGATAGATACATTCAAGTTGGACAAACTGTTTCATTTGTATAATTTAAGGCAACAAATACAACTGTAAGAAAAACCTGCACTTTGCAGTGCATTCATACCCAAAACCCATGTTGGATTTATATACATATATGATAATTTAGTAAAAGCTCCTCCGATGTTTTGCCATGATGTCACTTTTTCGATTTTGTTTCAGCTGCTCGAATAGGTGGTAACGGTTGTGATCCGCCACCACCTAGAGCAGCAGCAGCAGATTCGACATGTGTAAGAAGATACTCGTATATTTTCTTCCTTAGCCGATCAATTGTCTCTGATGAAACATGGGGTGTTGTCTCTTCCCCTTCTCCTTCGTCTTTGCTTGAACTGATTTCGTCTAACCAGTCATTCACACTCTTAAGCTGTGTCAACATCCCAGCTATTTGATCATTGTCTGATAAAGCAGATGTATCGACATCGGCATCCAAGAATTTCTCGACAAATCCTAAGAACCAATCCTGCGACTCCATTCGCAGCATTTCAGCCAAGTCAACAGCCTCATCAAGGCCATTTCCCCTTGTCCATTCGGGTGGTGGCTGGACCGGTACCTTTGGTCCGAGGCCTGAAACATCCCCTGCTTTTCGAAGAACACCCTGTGCTACAAGCTTAGAAACAATTACCGGACGAGTTTTCCCTTGGGCTTTTGCAGAAGAATTCTTAGCAGAATTTTCTAGAATTAAAATGTTTTGATTGGCAGGGATAGCCTTCTGGCTTTGCACAGATGCTGATGCATGACTCGGTATTGAATTATGTTCTTTGGTAAAAACCGAGAAGGACGATAGATTGGTAGCCAATGCGGCTTGCACCCATGAAGCTGCATATTTCCGCCTATCCAATGCAACCTTCACTGCCTCTTCTGATGGATTTCCTTCAGACTCCGGAGATGAACCGACTGGAATAGTTTTCAATAAAGAATCAGCAATCATCCGAACATTATTCAACCTCGCATGCAGAGTTAAGAACTGATCCACTGCAGGCTGAGGATTATCTTCCTTGGCAGAAGTAGTAAGATCAGAATATAAGCTGCAACACAAAAATAGTATACTAAATATATAAGAAATCAAAGAACAATCAGCTATAGATTATCCATAAAAGATTACAAAACATAACTACAATAATCTCCAGAATCTGTCAACACTTTGTTACATAACCAATATCCATATATGAATCACTTCAATACGGCGAGTTTGTTATGGGTGTCCCAACATGCACCAACCTACATAGCTTTCTCCAGGTCCAACCACTTAGTCTCCATTAAGACCCACTACTACAAAGAACATTGTATTTATTGAAAAGAAAACTGATCATGACATTACTGAAGAGCCTATATAAGAACATTGTATTTATTGAAAAGAAAACTGATCATGACATTACTGAAGAGCCTATATAACCTTTATATAGTTCCCTCTCTCCAGCTTTGTCCTCAAGGCCATAGCTGCGGCCAACTTGTGATCATTTTTGCTTACGGAATTTAACAACACCAATGTATAAAGATAAGATATATTCCTATTATGTACTTTAAGGTCCATGGAAAAGCTAAAAGTTTCATTTTTCTTCCCTCTCAGAAAAGCAAGAAATTTTGCGGCTACAACTGTGGAAGACCCTTGATTCTAAATGGCTTCCAATCCCAATCAAACCAAGGTTTAAGCTGTGCTAATGTATGGTTGCTAAAAAATCAGCCTGGTTTTGAAATTAAGAAGTCTTAGCTTTTACTGCCAATTTATATAATTTGATTTGCTAAAATTTCTTTTATTGTTAAGTAGCCCATACCTTAAACATCGAAGTAAGCTCTCTGAAGCAGCAGCCTCTTGTAAAGCTTCTATTGCTGCCGTTTGTGCTGCATCTCTATGTTTCAAGACCTCCTGTAACAACAAAAATAAATCCGACATGAGAATCACAAAAGGAACTATGTATTTCGGAATGCCAGAATGTAATTTATATAAAAGTTAGTTTTAGTTAAATCTGGACTTGGTACTTTTCTTCAAAAGGAATTTGCTAACAGCAGATACATCCTTTTTACGACAAGATAACCCTTAAAAGAGACTTTTGTATAAAAACTATGAATGTTATCAAGAGTAAAGAGTCATAGGTTCATACCTTTCCGAGCTTTGAAAGAGAAGAGGGGAGTGAACCCCATGAAACACTTCCATCAGTCAATCTTTTACTATTTATTGGAACCTTAACCAAGTTCCCCAAGCCACCATTACTACTTAGATCTCCAGATTTCCTCCCAATGTAAGTTCTCGGTTTATTCGGTTTATCTTGCTCATCCAACATTCCATTTGGCATGACTTTCTTAGTTGAAACCAGAGATTTACTCTCCTCTTTTAGTGACCTGGTCGATGTTTGTAGTTTATTCTCCTCTTTGGGCAGCAACTTTTCGCTTGATGTGCTCTTTCTAGGAACCTGGCATCCGGATTTTAGTTATTACGGAGGGGCAACAAGTTGAACACAACCATGTCATACATGTATGCCATATCCTAAGCTTAAATCAGAGTCCAAGCATCATCTTAGGTTATATCCTTAAGGAAAAATCAATTCAAAAATTGAACAACTCAAAACAGTAAAAATGGATTTAAGAGAAAGGAACCAATTACATTCTATAATCTCATATTTTAAACTTACCAAGGCATTACTCAGTTAAAACTAACAGATCAGACAAATTAAAAGACAAGAACAAGAAAACTTACAGAAGTGCTCCGAGATTCTTGCTTGATATCATGCTTGCTAGCCCTCGGTTTAGAATGGTCCCTACCCTTCACTTCCAGATTCCCTTCCCAGCTCTTTCTCAAAGCCTTTGCTCCTAATTCAATCCCCTGAACCAAAGTTCTGATAACCGGTACTTTTTTCCCGGTCGGACTCATCCCATGTAAAGAACTCGGCTTCTCCATGGATCCCACCTTGGGACTTCCCTTTCTCAGAGCCTTTATTTCCGCCTGCTGCTTAATCCCAGAGGCAAACTTCTCAAAAGATGTTGGCAATGAATAACAACTAGTGGGGGAAGACGGAATCGACCGTGAGCTTAGAACCTTCAATTTCCCCAAAGGTTCCTTCTTCGTATCTGAAGTCAATGCCGGTTTAGTCGATTGAGACTTTGATCTAGTCAAAGAAGCCATTTTCTTATCCAATTGATCCTCTCTTGCACCACCATTTGATCTACTCCCAACAGATTTATCTTTCTCTCCACTGACTTGTTTTGATGGTGACTTAACTTTCTCTCCAGGTTTTGAAATACCAGAGCCATTTTTACTACCATTATTAAGGAATCCAAGAGAATGAGTTGCAACAATATCCTCAGGGCTCCCAACACAAGGGTGTCGCCCAGGGACCGGCCTAACCCCATGAAGAATGGGAACCGGTGAAGCGGATTCTAAGCGATCAACATGAATAAACTGACCTAATTGGATCTTATCACTAAGAATCAGATCATCATGTTCATCAGGCAATGATACATATGTAGCATGAGATGAATCTGAAACCTTAAGGTAAAAGCCTTGGTTAGGGAAGAGCTCACCCCCTGCTAGTGCAGGAACTATACTCACTACTTGCAATAGAGATGACCTGTGCTCACCAGCAACCTTCACATCCGTGTTCATATGCTGTAAAAGCTTCAGAAGAATCCCTGGAACAAGATTTGCCATTTTGGGTGCCTCCAAATTGCATTACTCTTTACAAAAAAAAAACCTCAAACAAATAAACTCAAACAGGTTGTGTGAGAGAACAACTGAGACCTTGAGTCAAACAAACTGAAAATAAAACAACTTTGAGGACAATACCCGGATTAAGAAAAACAAACCCAATCAAGGATCAAAGCTTAACATTTCACAACAAATATATATATGGAAGATGATATTTGCAACATATTGTACTAAATTCAGACTAATGGGATTGCTTTACTGCAACTTTTTGGGCTCTTTAATATTAGTTTAACAAATAAAGAAAGGGAAAACAACAGGTTAGACAACCACCCAGAAGAGATTTATTAACAAAAAAACACATTAATCATAGACCCCCCTAAACAAAGAAAATTTTAATGGAATGAGATGTATTCAATAATTAGAAGTAACAACAACAATAATGGTGGTACAACTTGTAAAAATCCACCAAACCCAGATAAGAAAATAGACAAATTAATAAATCATAATGGACTTTGGCTGTTTGTATAGAACCCCCAATTTCTTCAAATATCAACCATTTACTGACCAAAACCCAAAATGGAAATGTAAAAAGAAGAGCAAAAAAAATGAAAAAACATTAACTTTAAAAAAGGTGACTTTTCAAGGACGATAAAAGATTTATAAAAAAAAAAAAAAAAAAAAACAGAGCTTGAGAAAGGGTTGCTGAAAATTTGCAGGAAACAGGAAAAAGGTGGAAAAAAAAAAGAAAATAATAGATTGGTTGGTTTAATACATGATTGGCATAACACAAGAAAGATAGAGAAAAAGGGAGAAGATGTGTGTCAGAATCTGACACATTTACATATATATACACATGCACAAACATATAATGAATACAAAACTTGGAAACTGACCCACTTTGGCTTCTGTTTGAGTTTCCAGTACTTTGGTAAACAAAAGAACTGCTTAATGCTGGAAAAATTGAAAATGAGTTTTCATGAATTCTTACAAGAACTGAGTAGGAATCTTGGCAGAGAGTAAGTTATTTCTAAATTCAGATTTCAGTTTTTCATTAAGGACAACTTTTTTAATTCCTAAACAAAACACTTGTTGCTTTCACTTTTTTCCATAAAATATATTTTCTAACACACATTCAATGAATATATTTTATTTCTTTGAAAAGAAATACTTTTTCAGATTATAAAAATTAATCAATGAATTCTTTAATTTTTAAGTTTTAAACAGGGTTTAGTATTTTAATTGAAGAATAATGGAAACTTGGAAAATGTTATTTTATTTTGTTATGCAAATGGTGCATGTGCAGAGTAATGGGGGGGTGTTAGAAACAAGGTAATGGCTTGTCGGTTACCTGAATAAAGGTTGTCACATCACCGAGATAATTGCTTTTTTTAATATTTTTTATTTTTTTACATAATAATATATTTATCTTTTCAATTTTAAAAAAATTATTTAATTTTTTTAACTCTTAAACTTACATTATTTACCAAATTATCACAAAATAAAAAAATTTATTCAATAAATCCTTCTCACCACATGACATTATTGACTAAGAAATTAAAAGAATTGTGTAGAATATTTTGCTTTCTTCAACCTTCAACCATTGTATGCCCTGACTCTAGAAAACCATCAATTTTCTTATGAATTATCATCCCCTTTTTGTTTATCAATATCCTCATCTTGATTTAATTCATGTTTTTTTTTTTTCTTTTTGGTACCATTAATTCTTGTTTCTTACTTTAGAATTTATTATTATTTTTAAACATCCTCCCGAATTAAAATAAGATATAAAAAGAACCAGTGTTTTGTAATTGCCTTTGCCATAGTTTTCCTTTTCCAGATGTCCAGAGTCCAGATGGGAATGGTTGAAGGAGAAAAACAAAAATTTTGAATGTCCTTTTAATTTATTAGAACATGTAATTATATAATTGGATGGTCGGAAAGGTTTATTTAATAATTTTTTTAAAATTAACTTGACTAAAACATACATAAGAATTGTCGATCTCACATAGCAATTAATTATTTTTTAGAATTTTTAAAAATTAAAACTATTAAAATTATTAAATAGTATAAAAGATTTTAAATATTTTTTATTTTAAAAATTTTAAGTAATTATTAATGTGGTATCCATGTAGATTGTTACGTTTGTAAAGTTAATATACATTAATTTTTCATCTATTTTAAAGTAATTTAATAAATAAAACAAATTTAATAGTAAAAAATAAATAATATTTTTATAAAATTAGAGGGCTAAATAAAACAGTAAATCTTTTTATAAAATCCTTACTTTAACGATTCTAGAAAGGATGAAAAATTTTAAATTAGAGAAAAAAATACATTTAAATTTACTTGATTTTTTTTACTGTTATAATAGCAGCAATTAAATTAAAATTGAATCTAGTTTTTTGTTTTTATAATACTGAATATTTAATTTTTTGAATTTTCTTGAATTTTTAATGTTAACCACATTTTTATTGGAAATGTCACCCGTCACATATCATGAATCGAAGCATGTGGTAGGAGGTATACTTCATAATTTTAGTCCTCAAATATGCATTTATATAAAAATATAAATATTATCAAGTATATAACTTTGTACTAAATCAAAAATTTCTATAACATTTTAAATACACGAATTATTATATTAAGATTAACTAAAGAGTGTGCAAAAATTGACCCCTTTGAGGTACTTCTTAAATCCCTTGAAAGGAATTGGTTGTCCCATTCATATTAAGTTTCACTTTGATTTAATTTTTAGCTTCAATTGTACAAAATTAACTGTTGAGGAATCACAATGTGATATGAAAATTATGAGTACAATTGTACGCAATGTATTAGGTAGAATTGTACAAATTGAGTTGACTATAGAATATAACGCGGTGGTTACTTAATTTGTCTCTTAACTATAATGTTGAGGTTGATCCTCATCCATGAGATGAAATATATTTCATGATTAGTCGTTTTTTTCTAAAAAATATTCAGAAGGAACTAGTCACTAATTCAACGAGTAAATTTTAAATCAGTTGCACTGATGTTATTGTAATAATATTGACTATACATATTTAAATATGCTTAAATATATATTATCTTCCAACTTAACTATTAAAGGGTTTATGAGTAATTTAGGAGTTAGTTATATATACACTCAGCACTGTTGAGGAAGCATCATGTGATATGAAATTTATATTATTTATTTTTTGGATTATTATTTTGTATATCATTAATGGAATAAATAAAAATTCTACAAGCTGATTTAGGAGGATGACATTTATTTTTTTATTTGGAGTATACTAAAATAATAATAAAATGTTAATTATTTTGTACGTTGAAAATTTTTAACTCCACAAGGGATTGAGATTTTATTATGCATTTTTAAGTTGTATTTAAAAAATAAAATAATAAGATATATGATAAAATCTCAACATGCAATAAAAAATTTTCACCCATACGTACTAAACAAGTGTAAACTATTAAAATAGTCACTTTTGTTTATCTCATGTTACATTTTAGTCACTTATGTTTGAAATGTTATGTTTTAGTGACTTACGTTAACGTGTTGTAACATTTTAATCACTGAGTCATTAATTGCCGTTAATGGTATAACGATAAGTTGACGTGGCGCGTTAAATATACAATTGGTCCCCATATTTTTTTCTTCTGAGCAATTTAATTTTTTATTTTATGTTCTTTTAACTTCTTTTTTTCTTTTTCTTTTATTCTCTTTTGTCAATAAAATAAATTTGATTACTAACTTAAGCTCATATAAAGACAAGTTTTAACATGCCAATTTGTAAGTAATCTTATGCCATTCAGTATTAATTCTTCAATTAATTGGCATATGTTTTCTTTTTCGAAAATTTGTTTTCTTGCTTTCTTCATTTATTCCTTGTATAATTTCATATTTTTTCAAGATTTTTAAAAACCCCGGATAAACCTCAATTTCCCTTTTGGCTCTAGAGAATGATGACTTGAAGTTGGGTTTTCATGTGCTTAGGGTTCCTTTGTACTATTCTGTTTTAGAAATATGGAAAAGAAAATGAGGAAAAAAGGACTAATTTGTAATTGCTTTGTGTTGGACTGTTCGAATTAGTTGAATCGGTGGTCTTCAAAACCCTAGTTGCCTCTCGTTTCTTAGCTCATGTTGGGATCTACGAGCAATATGTAGTTAAAATTCTATTGACTGGTAAAAACCATATAATATTTGAACTAAGGTTTTGATTTTGTTTCTCGTATTTTACACGATGTAAAAGTATTGACTTGGTTTTTGGGTAAGCAAAAGCAAGAAAACCTTTTTGTCAAAAAAGAAAACAGGTGCCAATTACTTGAAGAGTTAATCATGGATGGCATAAGATTACTTACAGATTGGCATGTTGAAACTTTCCTTTATATGAGTTTAAGTTAGTAATTGAATTTTTTTTATTAGAGTTGCAGTTACATGAAAGAGAGCATGAGAACTAGCATTAAAGTAATTTTTTTAACAAATGAAAAACATAAAAAAAACTACATTAAAAGAGATGGAGAAGAGAAGAAAACAGAAGGAGAAGTATAAGAGAACGGAAAATAAAGAAAAAATAAAAGAAAAATTAAATTGCTCAAAACAAAAAATATAGGGGTCAATTATATAATTTAACCTAAATTTTTTATTTGAAATGATGATTTAACGTGTCACGTCAATTTACTGTTACACCACTAATGACAATTAACGGCTCAGTGACTAAAATATTACAACAAGTTAACGTAAGTGACTAAAACGTAACATTTCAAATATAAATGACTAAAATATAACTTGAGATAAACAAAAGTGATTATTTTGGTAGTTTACCTACTAAACAATTACCAATAATGAAATAATTAAAAATATGGTGAGTATTTGATACACAGGCAGTGTACTTTTTTTTATTCCACAAGCAGCCTTAAAATATTGATATACGTCTCTTTTTTAAAAATATTTTACTATACACTTATAGAACAATTGATAATATACGAAATAATTTCCCTTGAAAATAATATTTATTGAGGAGTTTTTTCTTTTCTTTTCATCTGCAGTAAATAGAATAATTATATTTATTTGATTTATTTTTATAATTTATGATAATTATTTTATTTTTTAAGTACATTATATTTGGTATTTTTGATAGATTCATAATCTAATGTAGGTTAAGGATTTTTATTTGCAAAAAAAAAAAAAAAGAAAAGAAAAGATTTTTTATAATTAATTTTATTTATACGTACATATACTCATTTCCGAGCTTCATCATCGTTGTAAAAAATTCAGTAGATACGTTCAGAATCAATTTTAATTCTTATCATAAAGGAAGTGTTGGAACTTTTCACGAGAATATTTATTAGGTTTCTCAAATAGTGATCCTAAAATATTTTTCAAATTAATTTTATAGTTATAGATGAAAAAGCTAAGGCATTCATAAATATTTTAATATATATGTTACTTCCATATTCAAAGTTGGAAATCAAGCATGAATATGGTTGCTGACTTTTTGAGATAATAATAAATTTACTTCTTAATATTTATACTTTTTCAATAATTTAATTTTTCTTTTTAATTTTTAAAAATAAGTTAAATTTTACCTTCAACATTTTAAAAAGAATTGAATTATATTTTTTAATAAAAATATTGTAAAAAAATAGAATGCATATAATGACAATGTATCGCAAAGAAAAGAGAAAGAAAAAAAATAAAGAACACACAGATTTTACGTGAAAACTCTTTCGAGAAAAAATCACGGGCAGAGAAGAAGATAATTCACTATGTCAAATTCGAATAATTACAAGAGGAGTAGACTACGTCTATTTATAGGCTTGTAAAACCATATTCTAATAGAATGAGTGTAGTAAGATTAAAACATCTTATTCTAATTAATATTAAATAGATGAAGTTTAATAAGATTTAAAAAATTTTATTCTAAAATAAAATAAAAGAAGTGTAGTTCTACATGAATTTTACTTTTATTTTATTTTACCACTATATTTTATTTAAATAAAAATTCAGGCCACTCAATTCTAACAATCTTCACCTTGACACGAATTCTCAATGAACAAGTTCTTCATCGCGAACTCTCAACAAACAAGTTCCCACCTCTTCCATAAAACCCCTTAAGGGTTTAATTTTAACAATGAACACCAACCAAGTCTAAGCAATGCTCAAACTTGGTTATGAGAAGTGACGTAGTCATCATATCTGCATGATTTACATGAGTACTAATTTTGTTCACAACAATATCACCATGAACTATAATATCACAAACAAAATGATACCGAACATCAATATGCTTTGTTCTCTCAAGAAACATTTGATCTTTTGTAAGGAATATGACACTTTGACTGTCACAAAATATTGTACTGATTTGAAGGTCTTCATTGAGTTCACTAAAGAGTCCCTTCAACCAAATGGCTCCTTTACAAGCCTCAATAATCGCCATGTATTTAGCTTTAGTGGTAAACAAAGCGACTGTTGTTTGCAAAGTGGCTTTCCAACTGATTACACAACCTCCAATTGTAAAGACATAACTTGTGAGAGATCTTCTTCTATCAAGATCTCCAACAAAATCAACATCAACTTATCCAATAACTTCATCTCTAGTTCTTCCAAACTATAAGCAAACATTAGTAGTACCTCATAAGTATCTTAAAATCCACTACACTACTTTCCAGTATTCTTTACCGGGATTCACCATGTATCTGCTAACTGCATATGATAAACCTAGACATGAACAAACCAATAGCATACATAAGAGATCCCACTGCACTAGAATATGGAACATGTGACATGTACTCAATCTCATCATATGATTGTGGAGACAAAGCTGATGAAAGCCTGAAATAGGCTACTAAAGGAGTACTAATAGGCTTAGCACTCTGCATATTAAACCTGCAAAGAACTTTCTCTATATACCCCTTCTGACTTAGGTACAATTTACTTACTTTTCTATCTTTGAGAATCTCCATACTAAGTATCTTATTTGTCGGTCCCAAATATTTCATCTCAAATTCTTCACTTAGTTGGGTTTTGACCTTTCTTATCTCTCCTTTATATTTTGCTGCTATCAACATGTTATCAACATAAAGGAGTAGATGTACAAAAGAACCATCAATATTTTTTTTAAATAAACACAACTGTCAAAGCTACTTCTTTTGAAATCATGAGAAGTCATAAATGAATCAAACCTCTTGTACTACTGTCTTGGTGACTATTTCAAACCGTAAAGGGACTTTTTCAGCTAGCAAACATAGTCCTCTTTTTCTGAAACTGTAAAGCCCTCTGGTTATTGCATGTAAATATCCTCCTCAAGTTCTCTATGCAAAAATGAAGTTTTTACATCTAATTGCTCAAGCTCCAAATCATGCATGGCCACAATATCGAGCAAAGCTCGAATCGAACTATACTTCACAACTGGGGAGAACACATCTGTGAAGTCCACATTTGGAATTTGACTGTAACCTTTTGCAACAAGCCTTGCTTTATATTTGGGTTTTTCAACTCTTGGAGTCACTTCTTTCTTTTTAAACACCTATTTACAACGAACACTCTTTTTGCCTTTAGGAAGTTTCACAAGATCCTATGTTCTATTTTTTTGGAGTGATTTCATCTCCTCTTGCATTGCAAACATCCATTTTCTGAGTCTTTACAACTAACTACCTCGGATTAATTAGATAACTCTTGTTTTGCATCTATATCTTCAGCCACATTTAAAGTATAAGCAACTAGATCAGCCTTGACATACTTTTTTAGAGGTTTAATCTCTCTTCTAGTTCTGTTTTTGGCGATAGAGTATTGTGGTGAAGAAGCAACTCTATTCTGAATTTTTGTACTAGCTTAAGGAGTCGACTCTGTTGTAGGTTCTGCATTAATCTAATGCTCCACCTGCTTTTGCTATTCTTTATTGGAAGAGTCTTTAAGAGATAAGTTAGGTAGCATAACAATTTTATCAAAAACATCTCTGCTAATCACAATTTTTTTATTTTCAGGACAACATAACTTATACCATTTAACACCACCTTTGTAACCAAGAAAAACTCATTTAATGGATCTCGGTTCTAATTTTCATTATCAACATGAGCATACACAGGACACCTAAAGATTTTTAAATCAGAATAATTAACAGGATTACCAGACCATACATCTTGTGGAGTCTTTTTCTCAATGACAATGGATGAAGATCGGTTGATCAAAAACACGCAGTAGAGGCTGCCTCAACCTAAAACGACTTCAATAAGTTAGCATTAGACAACATACATCGAACCTTCTCTATGTTTGTTCTGTTCATTTGTTCTGCAATGCCATTTTGCTGTGGAGTATGACGAACTGTCAAGTGTCTCACGATCCTTTCTAACTTGCATAGTTCATTAAACTTATCAGAACAGAACTCTAAGTCATTGTCTGTGTGGAGATTTTTTATTTGTTTCCTCGTCTGTTTTTCAACCATAGTTTTCCAAAACTTAAATGTTGAAAACACATCGCTTTTCTGCTTCAGGAAGAACGTTCAAACTTTTCTAGAAAAATCAATAATAAAAGTTAGCATATAATTAGCTCTACCTCTTGAAAGCACTATGGATGGCCCTCACAAATCAGAATGAATATACTCCAATGTTCCTTTCTTATTATAGATTCCTTTGGTGAATCGAACTCTCTTTTGCTTTTCAAAAGCGCAGTGCTCATAGAACTTTAGTTTGTAAATTCATTGCCTATTAAGAAGTCCTCTTTTGCTCAAATTTGCCATGCTATTCTCACTCATATGCCCTAGGCACATATGCCAAAGTCTAGTAACATCATCAACTGACAAGGAAGAGGAAGCGGTAACTATATCACCAGTAACAGTAGAACCCTACAAAACATATAACTTGACAATCTTTCTCTACTCTTTCATCACAATGAAGGAACCTTTGAAAATCTTCAAAACCTCACTTTCAGCTGTGTATTTGTACCCTTTTGAATCAAGAGTACCCAACGAAATCAAATTTCTCTTCAATTCTGAAATATGTCACACGTCACTAAGTGTTTAGACAACTCCATCAAACATCTTAATTTTAATTGTTCCAACACCTGTGATTTTACACAAAGCATTATTTCTCATCAAAATAACACATTCAGACATTGTTTCGTAAGTTGTAAACCAATCCCAATTGGGACTCATGTAAAAAGTACAGCCCGAATCAAGGATTCACTCCTCGTTCACTTTAGAATTATTGACAGAAGTGACTAAAAGTTCACCATCGCTGTAGTTTTCTACAACATCAACTTCACCAGATTTTTCTGGTTGTTTTCTCTTTCAATTCGCAGCCTCCCCTTTGATCTTGTTCTGTAGCTTATAGTACTTAGATTTAATGTGCTCTTTCTTCTTGCAAAAGTTACAAATTTTACCTCTGTTTGAAGACTTTGATCTAACCTTAGATTTACCGCGAGGATTTCGTTCTTGTGTCATTCCATGATCATCATCAGCATTCCGATCTTGTCTCCCACGAACAATGAGACCCTCTTTCTGAGAGTCAAGTTTAACCATAAAATGCTTCATCTTGTCATACGAGGTCAAAGAATCATAAACCTCATCAACTATGAGAGACTTGCAACTATATAAAATTGTGTCTCTAAAGGTTGAATAAGACGAAGGCAATGAACAAAGTAGCATCAACCTTAAATCTTCCTTATTATACTGAACCGCCATAACCTCCAAGTTTGAGATAATTTCTTTAAACACTATTAAGTGTTCATGCACAGACGCACATTCTTCCAAACGATGAGCATAAAGACGCTGCTTCATATGCAACTTGTTAGTTAGAGTTTTCGACATGCATATTTGTTCCAGCCTCTTCCATAATGCAACGACGGCTTTCTCCTTCATCACATCTTGCAAAATTTTATTAGATAAATGCAGATGTAACTATGTTAATGCCTTTCAATCTTTACGTTTCTTCTCTTCCTCCGTCAATGTCGAAGACATCTTATCTATCCCTAGCAGGGCATCCTCTAAGTCCATTTGTGCAAGAACTGCCTACATCTTTATCAGCCACAATGTGAATCTGGTGTTACGATCTAACAACGAAATTTCATACTTTAAAGATGCTATTACTGTGATTGATATGAACAACCCGAAAGCTCTGATACTAATTTGTGAAAAATAGGATGTCAATAATGACAATGTATCGCAAAGAAAAGAGAAAAAAAATAAAGAACACACAGATTTTACGTGGAAA
Source organism: Gossypium longicalyx (assembly GCA_025698465.1). NCBI lineage: Eukaryota > Viridiplantae > Streptophyta > Magnoliopsida > Malvales > Malvaceae > Gossypium > Gossypium longicalyx. The sequence goes on along the minus strand of CM047004.1, from coordinate 65,415,425 downwards.
CCGTTTCGAGAAAAAACCACGGGCAGAGGAGAAGATAGTTCACTATGTCAAATTTGAATGATTACAAGAGAAGTAGACTATATCTATTTATAGGCTTGTAAAACTATATTCTAATAGGAGTGTAATAAGATTAAAACACCTTATTCTAATCAATATCAAATAGATGAAGTTTAATAAGATTAAAAAAATCTTATTCTAAAATAAAATAAAAGAAGAATAGTTCTGTATGGATTTTACTTTTATTTTATTTTACCACTGTATTTTATTTAAATAAGGATTTGGATCACTCAATTCTAACAAATATTGACTAAAACATTAAAATTTTAAACATGACAATTAACATGGTAATTAGCATGGCAATGCATCTGTAATGTATGCTTCTTTTTTTAAAATTTTTACCAACTTTTTATATTTTTTATTATTTGAATATTTTTATAATTTTAAATTTTTTGTTGAGATGGCACATAAAAAAATAGTGTAATATCAATATGAAGTACACATTAATTGTCACAAAAAAAAGCCTAGTAGAACTTGTTTATTTTTCAAGATCCCACTATAAATTCTATCCATATAGATTCTAATTGCCAACTCATGCATACTATATCTAGTTGCATTTTATTGGAATTGAAAGAATAACAAAAAAAATGAATTTACTTGTTTTTTTATTTATTTCCGAAATAACTCTCATCAACTAGTATTATCTTAATGTGAACTTTTAGAAGGAATTCATCAAATTGCTTAGATCTAAAATCACCCCTTTATATGATCGCCTATACGGATTTAATAGATAATAAAATATGTATATGTTGAGGGCTAAATTTATCATCCCGTCTTTTTTTGATACAATACCTAAAACTACCCATAACCCCTCCTCAACCCTTAAATAGAAAGATAAATGTGTTCCAACAGGTTTAAACCCATGTTCTCTTGCACTGGAAACAATGTCTATGCCAACCGATGTAAGACTCAATCGACGAATTTCTTTGACTTTGTTGAAAATATTAATATTGATTAAGTGAAATAAAAAAAAATTGTATGCGAATTTAGTTTAATTTTTATTTTAATTTACTATTAAGGTAAAATATATGGTATATTGTCACTAAAATTTTTAGACTTCATGTTAATGTGTGGGGATTTATATCTTCATCAAGGTCACCATTTAAGAAAGTTATCTTTACATCCATTTGATGTATTTCTAACTTGTTAATAGTTGTAATGGATATTAATGTTTGTATGGGAGTTATCCTTAATATAGGTGAGTATATATCAAACTAATCCACACATTCTTGGTGTTTTTATCCTTTAACAACAAGGCTACCTTTGTATTTAGTATTAGATCCACTACCTTTTACCTTCCTTCTGAGGATCCATTCATAACTTAATGGTTTGCTTCTAAGGCTTATGTCATTCTTTGCTCCATCAAGGATAGCTTATCCGATGAACAAAGTCTCTCATACTTCTTTGAATGGGATAGTCATGGTAACACCAAGGCATGTCGATACCAAACGATGAATTCTTCTTTATTTATTATGTTTATGCATTCATCAATGTCAAAACTACACCAAAGAGATCATGTTGCATAGAGTTGACATTATTCTCAAATATCATTTTCTTGCCCTTAAAGACTAGGTTATGATCTATCAAATCAAGCACAAAACAGAGTGTTATCATCGATTTATGCAAAAGAAATATATATACACTATTGCATATGCAAAGAATATATAGTTCATAATAGTATGTCTTATATTGACTTTTTAAGATCAATAGTACTCCTTTAAACACCCTCCCCCCATTTTAGGTATTTGAAAGACCGTTTTTTTCTTTCCATGATTCATGTGAAGCCTTATCCAATTTCTTGCACGATACTTTAAATTGGTTCCCCCACCAAGTGTTAAGGTGCTCCCTAACTTATTAATAAGATTTTATTCAAGTTCAATGTTCTCATTCAGCAATGCACTTTTTGTTGTCATCTCTTAAACTCATTGAACTTTTTAGGTTCCTTACTATGCATCGACGAAGGTGATAGTGAAAATTTTCCTTCTGAAGAAGTTTGAATCACAACATTTTTTAGTGGAGTAAATGACATATTATTTAAAACTCAATTAATATATAATCTATATATTAATCATAACCGATATTTTTTAAATCGGGCTGGTGGTCGAATCGATCTAATCACTAATTCGACGATCCGAACGGCCTGATTAAAAAATTATTAAAATTTTTTAAAAAAATTGATCAACCGGTTTCTTAGTTGGTTCATACTAGTTACTGATCTAACCAGTTCCAAACCATTTTCCGGACTGATACCCCAACCAATTTCCAATCCAACCAACCGATCCAGTCTTGTTCATACAACATATTCATAACCAAAACCAATAATCAATATAGTAACTCATTAAAATATTGATTTTGATTAGCAAGTAACTCAACAAAAAAAAAACATATAAACAAAATATAAGTTAGAAATATAATTTGTGCCTTAGTTTTATTAGGAAAATCATATATATATTTTATATTTGTAAAACCTTTTTGAAGAATTCACTTGCATTAAATGAACTTTGTTAAAATAAAACATGCATATAAATAATAAATTTAAAAATTACTGACTTATAAACAACACATACTTGTCAAGAATAGAATTGAAGAATCAAGAACTTAAAATTGTTGTCAAAGAATGAACCCTTTATCCTTAAAGTGAAATTTTCTATTACATTGTGTATACAATTTAGATACAATTTCTTCCTAGGACTTGAATAACAACACCTAAAGGTCTATGAACTTATGAAATTTGATTCAATTTTTTCTTCAATACTAACAATTTCTAAATTTATTTTATAAAAGAAATTTAAAAAAATTTGGTAGGTGATTTGATTAGGATGAAGAACTCACTATATCTAATAAAAAAAAGTATAAAGGTAACGTGAATCACATTAAATATTTATAGAATTTTTTTTTAATTTAATGATAGTAAACTTATAAAATAAATAACTAACATTAAAGCTATTTATCTTTTAAAACAAAATCAATATTTAAATATAAGTTAATAAATATTTACATTCGTTTGTGATCCTTAAGGTATGCTTGGTTGTATGTAATAGCCCATGCATTCCAGCTCTATGCAATGGACCCATCATAAACAATTGTTTGGTTTGTCGTATTAGCCTATTACAGGCCGAATGGAATCAACCTCTATTACAGTATAGCCTGTAATAATAATTTAGAAGCTTGGAGTCTGAATTGGCCATTCAATAACACTTGTGTTTACATTTTTTTCCTTTTTGGACTACAATATCTTGGCCTCTCAACTACATCATTTCACTCTTCACTTCAGACCATTTCATTCTTCCTAACTTTCCCCCCCAAAGTGAACCCTAAAAATTACCTTCTTAAACGACGAAAAATCAAGCATTCATTCGCCATCTTCATCTTCTTTCTAGTTGAACCTCCTTATTTACAGTAAGTGATGGTTTAATTTGGGTATTTAGTAGTATGAAACTGACTCGAACGTGCATAATCAATGTTATACTTTTGTTTCTTTTACTTCCCTTTTCTTAAGCTCCACCCTGAAATTTGTTTTTGCCTCAACAAAATCTCTCCTTTTTTTTTTTACTTCTTATAGAGTTATATTTTATTTATTCATTCGTAATTTGACGATGAAAACAATGATTATTGGGATTGAAAATTTGGGTTCTAACCTTGCATTCATCTTTTGTAAGGAAATTGTGTAAAATCAGTCTGGGATGCTCTTTCTCCATCTTTATGTCTGTCATTTTTCTTTTTTTTGTTTCTCGAAGTCCAATCTTGTGATTTTTTTTAGCTTAGTTTAATTTGTATGGGTTTCTAGTGAATTATTATGGTTTTGATTTTTTTTTGGGGGGACGTGTTGCATTTAATTTGATTCCAAGTTTGCTTTTATTTTGCAAGTAAGCTTGATTGTGTGCTTTGAAGATATAATTTTGTTCTGTAATTTTTGTAATTTCTGTAAGTGTATCATTAGGATGTATTGCATTCTTGTGGTCTGCAAGTTTAGGTAAAAGGGGTTTGGCTGAGTGATAAACCGTAATATATACATATTTTTACCCCATGCTTGACATATTTATGAATGATTTTTCCTTGGTTCAGTGAATTTGATGCTCCTAATCCTTTAATTTCATGTTTTATACTCAGGAGAGCTTAGGATAGCAAAAAGAGCTAGAAACGGGCCAAAAACGGACAAATTGGGCCTAAATCAATGTTTCACACGGCCTATGTACTTCCACACGAGTGATCCACACGCCCGTGTGCGACACACGGGCAAGCCATATTCCCATGTGTCATGGCCGTGTCGACACAAAACCAAGTCAAAATTGCACACGGCCTGAGCACTTCCATACTGGCGTGGCACACGGCCGTGTCCCTGTCGAGCCCAAGTCTAATTCTATTCGGAAAAGGGCACTTTTGAGGGTTTGGAAGCATTCTAAAGCCTATATAAACACCCTAGAAGAGAATTAGTTGAGACGGAGAGTAGAAGGCAGGAAATACTAAAGAATAGCCATCGGAATCAGCTCGGAGGGAGGATCTATATCAAGACTGAAGATTTTCATCCAATTTTCTAGAAGTTCTTTGGGTTTCTTTATGTTTTGTTGTTTTCTAACTTTTGAGATGTTTTCCATTATTATTATGAACTAAAACTCCCTAAATACCTAAGGGAGATGAACCCTAAGACGAATCTTATTACTCTTTGATTTATATGATAAATACTTGTTCTTATTCTTAATTGTGAGTTTAACCCTTGTTTTAATATTCCAGGATATTAATTCAGGTTTTTGATGTGCTTATTCAGTGGAGGAAAAGTTCCTGTTTAAGAGTAGATCATTCATAATTAAGCGGAGTTGCATGCAATCTTAGAGATAGGACAACATAAATCTGCCGGATTAGAATCAAATCTAATAAGGGAATCCATAGATCGAGTTAATGCGACAATAGGGGTTTTAATTAGAAAGAGATTTCGATTAATCAACCTAGAGTCAGTTGTTTTTAGTCTCGAGAGAGATATTAACATAAATCAGGAATTTTTACGGATTAAGTCAAGTGAATAAATCGTCTAATTCAAAGGTAATAAGTGAAGTCTAGGTGGATTCTTCCTTGGGTATTGGCTTCTCCATCGGTTTTTCCAAAAGTATTTTCCAACTTTAATCTCTGTCGCAATCTTAATTAATTAGATAATTAGTTTTAGTTTAAAAACACCCTTTAATTCTTAGGCTAGATAATAAAAATATAGAATTACTAGTACTTTTAGTCCTTGTGGATACGATATTTTCGGTCTCACCATAACTATACTACCGTTCGATAAGTGCACTTGCCTTAAGTCGAATTTTTAGTTAGTTTCACGGCCATCAAGTTTTTGGCGCCGTTGCTAGGGACTAAGATATTAGGAATGCTTGATTTTTATTACTTTAGCCATTTTTTATTACTTTTATTGCAATTTAATTTTGTTTTTATTTTTAATTACTATATTTTTCTTTTATCTATTTCTGGCAGGTTTTTATAGTTTATGACTAGAAAAAACCTGTCAGGACCTTTGTTTTTTAATAGTGAGATAGAAAGCACAGCTCGCAGAAACCAAAGAGAAATAAGGCGAAGCCTACAATATATAGAGGAAGGGCAAGAGGACGATATCCATACTACAATCGAGGAGATGGCTAAAAATCAGAATAATCCGTTACCTCCTGTGGTTGCCGTTAATCCAGTAGATCAAAATCCTGCTCCTCGTACTATGTATGATTACGCTAAACCTACTTTAACAGGAGCTGAATCGAGTATAGTTAGGCCTGCTGTTGCTGCAAATAAATTTGAACTAAAACCTAACACGATTCAAATGATACAACAGTTTGTTCAGTTTGATGGTTTGCAGGACGAGGATCCAAACACTCATTTAGTAAATTTTCTAGAATTCTGCGACATTTTTAAGATAAATGGCGTTTCTGGCGATGCCATTCGCCTTCAGTTATTCCCTTTTCATTGAGAAATAAGGCTAAACAATGGTTGAACTCGCTACCGCGAGGGTCAATTACCACTTGGGAACAAATGACCGAGAAATTTTTGCTTAAATACTTCCTGCCGGCTAAAACAGCTAAATTAAGGAATGATATCTCTTCTTTTGTGTAGATGGATCTAGAGACTCTTTGTGATGCATGGGAGAGGTACAAAGACTTATTAAGAAGGTGCCCTCACCATGGGTTACCTCTTAGGTTGCAGGTTCAGACTTTTATAACGGTGTGAACCCCTCACAAGGCAACTTATCGACGTAGCAGCCGGTGGAACTTTAAACAACAAAACACCTGAAAAGGCTTATGAATTTATTGAAGAGATGTCACTGAACAACTATTAGTGGCAAGTCATGAGAACGAAGCTGACAAAAGCAGCTGGTGTTTTCAACCTCGACGCGGTCACTATGCTATCTAACCAAGTAGAGCTTTTAAATAGAAAAATTGATGCTTTGTATGGTTCTACTCAGGTACATCCAGCGATGAGGTGTGATCCAAATGGAGGAGGAATACACAACACAAATTTTTCATCCTTCAACCCTAGCACCGAGGAGGAACAAGTCCAATATATGGGTAATAATCCTAGACCTCAAAATAACTCGTATAGTAACACTTATAATGCAAGTTGGAGGAACCATCCCGATTTTTCATGGGGTGGTCAAGGAAATCAAAGGCCGCAACATCCCCCAGGCTTTCAACAACCACCTTACCAACAATAGAAGAAACCGAACCTTGAAGAGATGCTCACAAAATTTACTTGGTGTTAGAAACACATTTTTAGAATACCGAAATAGCGCTTAAGAATCAGTAAGCGTCGATTCAAGGGCTCGAAACTCAAATAGGATAGCTTGCTAAGTTGATTTCTGAACGACCACAAGGTGGCCTACTAAGTAGCACTAAAACTAACCCAAGGGAATAACTTTATACGATTACTGTTCGAGATAATGAAAGGTTAGTTGAACCTGAACCAGAACCAAAGCAAGGACTTGTGGTAAGTAACAGTAAGGATGAGGTGAACTATAGTAAGTAGAAACTGGTAAGCAAAGTGTATAAACCTCGTGTGTCATTCTCCAATACGACAGGGAAAGACCATACAGACGAACAATTCGATAAATTCCTTAAATTATTAAAAAATTACATATTAACTTACCGTTTATTGAAGCTCTTTCGCAGATGTCAAACGCAATTAAACTTTTAAAGTAACTCTTGGCTAATAAACGAAAGTTAGATAATGCGTCGTACGTGGAATTAAACGTAGTTTGCTCAACCATTCTACAGAATAAGCTACCCAACAATTTAAAAGATCCAGGGAGTTTTACGATTCCTTGTTTAATTGGTAGTTTGAATGTTAACAATAAGTTAGCTAATTTAGGGGTGAGTATTAATGTCATACCTTATAAAATGTTTAAACAACTAGGTCTTGGGAAACCCAAACAAACTAGGATGAGCATTCAATTAGCAGATAAAATGATCAGATTTCCTAGGGGTATTATTGAAGACGTACTTGTCAAAATTGATAAATTTATATTCCCAGTTGACTTTGTCATTCTAGACATGGATGAGGATAGCGACGTACTTTTAATTCTAGGAAGACTCTTTTTAGCAACTGCTAAAACTATCATAGATGTTGGCACAGATGAATTGATACTTCGTGTAGGAGATGATACGATTACACCTCAAGCTCGTGATTATGCTAATATATCTAGTAATCAAGACGATTGTTTAAGATCTGTTAACTCGAGTAATGTTAAGGTGAAAACTTCTTTGCAGGAAACCCTTAAGAAAAACATGATAGAGCCACATTCTAGTCTATGTGACATAAACAGAACGAGTCACGAGGAACGAAGACTACAAATTGATGAACTAGATAAATGGTGGACACATGTCAAGAAAAAACCAAAAGTACACGAGGAATCAAAGCAACACCATGATGAGCATAGAGATGAGACAAAGCAATTTAAGGTGATAAGGTATTATTAGATGAAAAGGACCCTCGAATTGCTACTTCAGCGCACAATACAAACAGAGCGATTCCCTTCACAGTGTTGAATATCTTCCTACATGGTACATTCGAGGTAACACATGTTGAATTCAGAACTTTCAAGGTAAATAATACTTGACTCAGACCTTATTTTGATAAAATTGATAGCAGAGGTGAGGAGCTTCAACTCCTCAATCTACCGTGACCACACGAAATTGAGGTAAGTCGAGCTTAGACTTTAAATAAGCACTTCTCGGGAGGTAACCCAAGCACTAACACCACTAACTAGTTTTAGCTATTTTTAGTGTTTATTGTGCAGGTACAGTGGCCCACACGGCCTGGACACACGAGTGTGTCCTTGGCCGTGTGGAAACAGGGTTAAAAATCCCTAAATTTCGAGCCAACTCACACGGGCGTGGGAGAAGTGAATAATGAAGAACACGGCCGTACTACATAACCGTGTGAACCACACGACCGGGACACATAGGCGTATCCCTAGGCCGTGTGACAATTAGGTAATAAAATTTTACGACAAACACGGGCTGAACTCGAACCATACGGGTGTGTGACACGGCCGTGTGGCCCAACACGGGCCTCACACGACCGTGTCCCCTTTAAAACCCCCAAAATTAATTTCTATTTTGTCTTCTTCCTCTCAAATTTCCCCCTAAACCCTAGCCGCTGCAGCCCCCTCCCCCACAGTCCGGCCACCCCTAACTCTCTCTTCTTCTTTTCTTTTCTTTTCTCCCATCTCTCTATTTTCTTCCCTCCATTTTCCTTTCCTCTTCAACCTTTCACTGCAAAACCCATGCCCCCTACAGCGCACCGCACGGCCTAACTCCCCACGCCTGTGTCCTCCCCTGCTCAGTACTGTCGGCCCACACTAGCTCCGATGGCGCTCCTCCGACGACTAGCCACCACCACTGTCGGTCACACTTTCTTTACCCATTCCTCCATCATCGTTGATATTTATTTTTATTTTTATTATCATTGTTATCATTATTATTATTTCTTTCCCTATTATTTCCTATTCTATTATGATTATTATTTGATTGCTTTACTTTCTCTTAATCTGATGGTTTAGTGAATATGGACATGTTGCTTATTCTTTTAGGTTGAGTTTTGCTACTATTTTTATGCCATTATCTTACCAATCGGTTTCTTCAAGTTTATTTATTTTTATATTTATGATCATTATTAGTCTTAATCTAGCTTATTAGGTTTCTGTTTGGTCGTTGGCATATTGATTAAGTCGTCCAAGTTGTTGAGCTGAATTGAGTGAATTCTTATGAACTTACCTATTGTGTTGATTCGACAATTTGATTTCTTTACTCCCTTTCTTTTAGGTACATCATGACAAACACACGAGGGAAGAAGACTGTCGTCCCTACTTCAAAAAAGCTGAAGGGCCCAGGCGCAACCTCCTCGAGCGCCTCGACTGAAGGTCGACATCCTTTGCTTCAATTCTCCTCCAGCCCACAAGACTACCTGTTTCAGCTTTTTCGAGTACGACCATTGGGCGTGGGCCGATGTATTGATTGGGTCACTTTGGAATAGGTCTAACTTGCTCACCTTATTCTATTCCACCTCAATACTGCCCCGTGGATCGATTCTTTACAATTTTCGAGCCCATCTATTTGGAGTTGACCTTGGAATTTTGTACCACTTTCTATCTACAGTATGTGATGAATATACATGACGAGGCTGGTACTATCATTTTTAGACTTGGTGGACTCGTAAGACATATGAGTGTACCAGAGTTTGAAGCTGTTTTAGGCCTTTATACGGAGGAGTTCATGGCTTCCGAGAATTTTTTACAGCTTCACCGTCACATACACTACTCGCCCTCTTGTTGTTGGACCGACCGTACAACGAGTACAGTTCCCTATGATGCAAGTCGCTCAAAGAAAACTTCTCTTCCTCCAGCATTACACTATATCCATGCCATCCTGGCCAAAACCTTGACTGGGAGGAGAGAGAGCACAGGCGTCGTTAGCACCACCGATGCTTACTTCCTATAGAGCATGGCGACTGGCCATGTCTTTGATTTGACATACTTTATTGCCCTTTCTTTTCGCCACCAGACGGACTGCCATAAGAGGGGCCCCATATGCCTTAGCCCCTACGTGACTCGCCTCGCTCGACACTTCGGCCTCTTCAACACTCTAGAAATGTCATCGACACTCACACTAGTAGGCCAGATGTCTCCTCAAGGAATATCTAGCATGATCCACATGAGGATGATAAAGCGACGCCGTGGATTCGACCCTCTTAGTACAGACTCGTTCAGTCTGATGACCAGGATGAGCCAGAGGACACTACTGATGATGTCCCTCCCCTTCATGAGGACCCACTTCCACCACCATCACAGAGTCACCGCCCCACTGCTACCATTTTGACAGATATATCCGAGTGACTCACTCGATTTGAACAGCAGTGTTTTGAGTGATTTGACAGCATCGATGCCACTCTTCAACAGATTTACCACCACCTCCACATCTCTCCTTCGGCACCGTCGACCCACGAGGCATCAGATGATGAGGACCTTTGAGTTTATTTATTTTATTTTTATTTTATCTTTTATTTATTTTTAAAGAACTTATGTTTTATATTTTGAACTATGTTTATCTTAATAGTTATTATCGAGTACGCCCTTAATTCTCTTCCACGGTTGTGTTTATTTTCTTATTAGTAACTAAGAATCATGCCTTTCATTCGGCTCTCTCTACAATTCTTGCTTTCACTCTTCTAAGGATTTCATCCAAAAATTTAGGGCAATTTCGCTTCTCTCCCTCTCTTCTGATATTATGCTTATATTGCTGTTCTCTATCTTTGTACATTGAAGACAATGTACATCTTAAGTGTGGAAGGGTTATTTATGTGATTATCAGAAAATCCCTGAATTTTTATCTTGTTTTCAAATAATTTTCTCATATCATTATTAGAGTAAATTTTGATTGATTTATGATTTCTATTGATATGTTTTGAATTAAATCATAGGTAACTGTGCATTGATTGTTTAAAATTTAAAACATTAGAGGATCAAGCACGATAAGTTGACTTTTGAGAATAAAAATTGCTAGGTTGTTTCCCCGAATTGAGGTATTATCTCGAAGTTTTGGATTTACAGGATTGACATCAAATACCCATAACTTTCATGAGATTTTGAGCCTTTTAAAGCATATATCTTTCTTGCTCACTGATTGTTTTTATGAGTGTGTCAACATTGATTTGCTATTCTAGAACTTGCATCGATTATACATGTCGAGACTACACCTTTGATTTGATATACTAAAATGATAAAGGCACTTTGGTTTTAACCTATTTACCCAATAAAAAGCCTACCCACATAATTGACTCCTAGTGAACCCCTTTGAGCCTTAACTATTATTTCTTGATTTTCCCCTTAATATTAACCCACAACTTAACCCTTTTTGATTCGTAAGAATTTCTTCCTTTTCATTGACTCCTTTGTTTTCGAGATTTGATTTGATTAGTTACCTAACCATGTTCGTTCATGCCAGTTGTTGAATTATTTCTCATTATGTACTTTCCATTATTGTACTTGTTCTTAAAAAAAATGTTTAGTCATTTTCATCCAATTACATATTATTCTAAAGAGCTTGAATAAGTTAAAGTCAGTTTACTGAGGAAAAGTTCACATCTTTAGTCTCGGATAGTTCGAATTCTAACACTTTTTTTAATTCAGCAATTAACTTTATTTTTCTAAGTTTGGTAATTTATTAAATTAATCTCGATTCTAACCCTCCTTTTCAGCCTCTATCCACACCTTTAACTCAAGCCCCATTACAACCCGGTTAAAGACCTTTTGATTTGTATATCATCTCACTTATAGTGGTGGAGATTTGATTTTCATGCAAGCCTATGGTAATAACTTTTCATTTTTGACTATTGAGTGCTTAATTATTAAACCTTAAACACTTTGAATGATTTGAGTGAATCATTAGTGAAGATTTCAACCTTATCAATTTGGAATGAAAGGTGATTACTAAGATTAAGGGGGATACCAATGATTTTATGATTGAAATGCTCAATTTAGATTGTTTGAAACTTTAGTGTTCTTTTAGTTAAAGCTCTTAACGTATGATTACTTGTGGATTATTTCGAACATTATTGATGAGAATTATAAGTTGAGAAGAATTTATCTTAATTGTGAGTTGAGGATTTTGCTTGAGGACAAGCAAATGCTTAAGTGTGGGGATATTTGATAAATCGTAATATATACATATTTTTACCCCATGCTTGGCATATTTATGAATGATTTTTCCTTGGTTTCAGTGAATTTGATGCTCCTAATCCTTTAATTTTATGTTTTATACTCAAAAGAGCTTAGGATAGCAAAAAGAGCGAGAAACGGGCCAAAAATGGACAAATTGGGCCTAAATCAGTGTTTTACATGGCCTAGGAACTTCCACACGGGTGATCCACACGCCTGTGTGTGACACACGGGAAAACCACACACCCGTGTGTCATAGTCGTGTCGACACAAAACCAAGTCAGAATTACACACGGCCTGAGCACTTCCACACGGGCGTGGCACACGGTTGTGTCCCTGTCGAGCCCAAGTCTAATTCTATTCGGAAAAAGGGCACTTTTGAGGGTTTGGAAGCATTCTAAAGCCTATATAAACACCCTAGAAGAGGATTAGTAGAGACGGAGAGTAGAAGGCAGGAAATACTGAAGAATAGCCATCGGAATCAGCTCGGAGGCAGGATTTACATCAAGACTGAAGATTTCTATCCAATTTTCTAGTTCTTTGGGTTTCTTTATGTTTTGTTGTTTTCTAACTTTTGAGATGTTTTCCATTATTATTTTGAACTAGAACTCCCTAAATACCTAAGGGAGATGAACCCTAAGACGAATCTTATTACTCTTTGATTTATATGATAAATACTTGTTCTTATTCTTAATTGTGAGTTTAACCCTTGTTTTAATATTCCAGGATATTAATTCAGGTTTTTGATGTGCTTATTTAGTGGAGGAAAAGTTCATGTTTAAGAGTAGATCATTCATAATTAAACGGAGTTGCATGCAATCTAAGAGATAGGACGACATAAATTTGCCGGATTAGAATCAAATCTAATAAGGGAATCCATAGATCGAGTTAATGCGACAATAGGGGTTTTAATTAGAAAGAGATTTCGATTAATCAACCTAGAGTCAGTTGTTTTTAGTCTCGAGAGAGATATTAACATAAATCGGGGATTTTTACGGATTAAGTCAAGTGAATAAATCGTCTAATTCAAAGGTAATAAGTGAAGTCTAGGTGGATTCTTCCTTGGGTATTGTCTTTTTCGTCGGTTTTTCCAAAAGTATTTTCCAACTTTAATCTCTGTCGCAATCTTAGTTAATTAGATAATTAGTTTTAGTTTAAAAACACCCTTTAATTCTTAGGCTAGATAATAAAAAGATAGTAATTACTAGTACTTTTAGTCCTTGTGGATACGATATTTTCGGTCTCACCATAACTATACTACCGTTTGATAGGTGCGCTTGCTTTAAGTTGAATTTTTAGTTAGTTTCACGACCATCACTGAGTTGGTTTTTGATGCTTTTTCAATTGTGAAAGAGTTGGAGTAGTGTTTGTGGAGGAAAATAGGACACATCCCTATTGTGTAGGTAATGGAAAACACTAGAAAATCTCTAGTAATGTAATGGTATTGTTTCAAATTGGAAATGATGATAAAAAGAGTAGACAACTTAAAAGATTTTAATCGAGATTTGTGTTGGATTGAGTTGTAAGGTGTCGGGTTTGATTTTTATAATTGAAATGATTTTGTCTCTCACTTGAATTTAATCAAAATCCAGTATAATTACAAATAGGGTAAGACTTAAAAAAAAATAAACACTGATTTTGACAAAAATTATCTAGATTGGTTGTTCCACTGAATGTTTGTGATTTTTCAATACAAAATTTGTAAGTAAAAATATTATGTAAATTTGGTTGTTGATCTCATAAACCGCATTTAAGAGTTGCTTAGAAATGATGTTCAGCATAATTCTGGGGATTTTATTGCCTATTATGTTATGAAATTGAATAAGACAAAATATTGATCAAATATATGCATCACATTCTTGTGTTGCTTATTTCTCTTCCTTTATGGTTAATTAATTATATGGTTACATTTTCCCCTTCCTTTATAATAGTGCTAACGACTAATGAGAGCTTATACATCCTTAAGAATTTCTCTGTCAAGTCTAGACTTGTCATCTTACCTTACTTATATTAACTATTGCTCTATAAATGAATATGCATGTTTTCATGGTAATGAGCATGCCACTCGTATTTCTCATGAAAATTATTTGATTATAAATTATTAAATTATTTGATTTATGAGAACATAATCATTTATAGGTGATACATGTTTTATGTTTTGTGAGCTCGAAATTGTTAGTAATTATAATTTATTTTATATATGGTAAGTATTTTTCTTTATTTACCAACACCATCTATTGTATCGAAGAATTTTGCATCATTTACTATTTGATATTAGCACAGGTTTTGCTTCAGTTAGGAAAATCTCCCAACTTTTATATATGTTGCTTTTATTATTTATATTAAGGCCTATGCATGGTAATTCAGCTTTGTTAAACTCTTCTATTAACTAATTAGAACTTAATAAACTTCATTGTTCTCTAGAGTTTAATATTTAGAGAACTGATATTTTCCATCTAGGTATATGACTATTGTGATTTTTGTGGCCTTGCCATTCCACTTGACTGCACATCTTGAACTACCGTAACTGAAGCATTCCCTTTTATTTTAGGCATTCTTACTGATATTTTTCTCACAACTGGGAGACAAAAACCTTTTTCATTGCGATAAAACTGAATCCTTGGAGTAATATTTCATTTGTGTCTTGAAAGAATTGGTCAATTACCTTTTCTTTATATGCTATTCTTTTTCTTACAACCATTAGTTTTGTATTTTATTTGTATTCAAATAACTTAAACCCTATGTTGTTCACCATTTTTATTTTTGGCTGGATAGATACTATGCTTAATCTTTTTTCAGTGTTAACAGATGAATTTTTTTTTCAATTTTTTAACCATTTTCTTTTCCATTAGTACATATACATAGATGTCATGTTGTTTACAAGTCCACGTTAATTATAATATTTATTATTTTATAAAAATATTTATTATCTTGTAAAATAATATTTTTTTGATAAATTTACAATCAAATTAGAAATAATATTTATTATTTTCCGTAAAATGTTTAAATTTTTATTAATTTTACAATTAAGTAGAGAAAGAGTTAATTTTGAGAGTGCAAATCTAAAACAATTATCACTACATAATTGCTAAAACTTATATACACAATTTTAAAATTGTATGGTAGCTTTCTAAGAAGACGGTTTTTATAAAAATTTTATATAAAAAACATAAATTACATAATTAATCTTTTTCTTTTACTAATGAATGTGGTATTTTAAAACTTTTCAATTGAATTAATGTATTATTAATCTCTAACATCAATTTAGTTAAGAATTTTATAATAATAATAATCATATTTTTATTAATTTTAGTTTGATTGTACAATCTTTTTTATAATAAATACCCTTTATAATGATATTTTATTACAATAACTAAATTTGTAAAAGTATTAATTTTTTATATTCTATTTTTATCTCATATTACATTTTTTTAATCTATATATCTTGTATTTTGAATCAATGTAAGTTCTTTTGCAATTAAATTATTTGATTTTGTTTTACTGTCATTGAGATTAGTATTGAAGAAATATGTCACTTTTACTATGATTTGAAAATATGTAACACTTTAATATTGTAACACCCCGAATTTTGAACAGTTGTTGTTAGTTTTTGTCTATAATTATGAAACTGCTTTAATAGTTAAGTAGTCTGTTGTGTGGTTGAGGTCAGGGGTTCAAGTCCCACTTATAAAAATTTTGTTACCCTTTTGGTTCAACTTTTATCCTTGAATGTTTGACTTAAGTTTATTTCTGCG
Source organism: Gossypium longicalyx (assembly GCA_025698465.1). NCBI lineage: Eukaryota > Viridiplantae > Streptophyta > Magnoliopsida > Malvales > Malvaceae > Gossypium > Gossypium longicalyx. Next base: position 65,399,426 of record CM047004.1, on the reverse strand, counting down.
TTAATCTGGGTCAAGAATGAGCTTGCTGGTTTGATAGTTAAGTTTTAGTATATTTTCTGGTCTTGTGTTCGAGTCTCTGTGCATGAAGTAAGGAAGTTTTTTTTATGCTATATGGTAAAACATTTTAGTTTTTTTTTTCTAGTTTAGTAAAATAGTTTTTTTTTTTTAAGTTTCTTCCATTCTCTCCTTTTCTTTTTCTTTTTTACCGTTCTTTCTTTTTTCCCTTCTTTCGTTTGATCGCTTCTATAACTTTGCTATCGGGTTAAATCAAGGGTACATCATTATTCATTGCTTCAATTGAAAGGTTTCTACGTAAGTTTCGTGGTTGTTTTTTTTTTTTGGTTTTGTTTGATTTTGTTTTTACTTTGTGAGATATGCCACTATTAACGGTTCCAAACTCATTGTTAATTATTTGAATTGCTTCCGTTTAGGCGAAGATCTTGAGAGGAGTGTTCCTCTAGTGAGTTAGTTCCGGTTAGTGGTTGTACGATCATTAGTAAGTGAATAAACTTTGTTTCAAGGTTTTGCATTAGAGTTTTCAACGTAGTTCAATTCGACTACTAAGTTAGCATTTTAGTTAGATTAATTCGTTAATATGGATATTGGATAGTGGTTTTTAGGTTCTGTATTTTTTTGTGTTGTTCCGTCACCATAACTACATTAGGTGTGAAACGAAAACCCATTTTTCTGCGAGTTGCGAATGTCAGAAAACATGGTTGTAGACGCCACATAGTTGTCTGGGTCACACGACTATGTGTCAAGCTGTGTGACAGATTGTGTAACTCACTATTTATGTATTAGGGTCACACGGGTCAGGGACACAAGCGTGTATCTAGGCCGTGAGGGATATTTTGTGATTTAAGTCACATGGACGTGTGCTTGATTGTGTGTTAGACAGTCTAACTTACTGTTTTGAGCCACACGGCCATGTGACAGACCGTGTGTGGCAACAATGTGGGCAACACGGGTGTGTGCTAGGCTATGTAGACTACATGAGTTTGTGGGTCATAATTTTAGATTTTTCGTTAGGGCCATAAACGTCGTTCTAGTTGAACGTAGGCCTACCGAAGGGTCTGTATGATCTAATTTGGGCTATAAAACCCATTGACTGATAATTTGTTTATGTATAAACTGTTATTTTATATATAATTGACTTGTAAACTAGCAAGTAATTGTATTCTGTATTAACTAAATATAATCTGAATCTATAACACTATATGTCAATATCTGTATCTGTAAATTTGAATCTGCATTGGGGTTGAGATTGAATAAGAAGGAAGTTGTGGGCTGTTTAATAATCTGCTAAGACTAGTGGTAAGCCACGTATATGTATCTAATTCTGGAGACTTTCACATTCTATTCTGGCAGCTAGTCTGTGATATTTTGAATGTGACATACGGTTATTATTTGGTGTGTAGGGATAGATGGGTACTCGATATTCTTTTTAATGTGTAGGGTTAGACAGAGATGATGTGTAGTAGATGGGGGTAGGAAATTTGTATTATGTATCTATAACTAATATATTATGTTCTATTTCTATATCTGATTCTGAGAACTATTCGAACAATGAGGAACTAAAGTTCCGTTTTATTGTTTACAAGTTACACATTGAGCTTATTAACTCATTTTGCATGTTTGACTGAATTTCAAGTAACCAATCATCTTAGGCGAGTTGGCGTGGCGAAAACTCAGTTATCCTTATCTAGTTATTATTTTACTATTTTAATTGAACTTATATTATAGTTTGTTTTATCTAGGATTTCAATTTTCAAGTTTGGATTTATACGTTGGTTCAAGTACTTAAACGATTTCTGACAGTTAAACTTTAAATAGTTAAAAGATGGACTTTTCTGAAACAATTTGATGTAGCTTTCTAGACTTGGTCCTAATGTCCAGACCGGGGTTGAGGTGTTACATTTAGTGATATCAGAGTCAGGTTTCAAAACTTGGGTTGTGTTTTTGGACTTCTATTTTTGTTACAATGTGTTTTGAAGAAAAAATTTATTCGAGTAATTCTGAAAACTGATCTTATAAAGGATTGAGTCTTCAGCACCGAACCTATAAGTACTTATGCTTTAGCTATATTATTTAGCTAGAAAACTATTGTAATGATTGAACTTATGGTTTTATTTAGATATTGTGATATGATGTGTGAAATAAGATATCTGATGAGAACTCTAAATTGATCTGTGAACTTCTGGCATTGTAGATAAGTGAATATAATGAGTTCATGTTGTAGTTGTGGACGTGGTTCACATAGAAGTTGTGGACATCGAGGAGGAGCTCGAATGGAGTCATCCTCTATGGGCAATATGCCTAATCTAGAAACCAGCTAGACCATTGGTACTTTTATTATTGAGACTAGGTATCAAACTTTAACAATCGGGGATGACGTACTGTTTCAAGCTATGCTATGAGAGTTAGAAAGGTTCGTTGGGACCCATTCTAAATATAGAGCCTATAGGTCGGTTACTGAACAATTTTGATCGAACGGAGCTAAAATTTTCAAGGACGTCACTGGAGTCACCCCAACAGTGGCTAAGTATTGGCTAGAGGCCATCAAGCGCATCATGAATGATATTAACTACACTCCTACACAGAAACTGAGAATGTAGTGTCTCTGCTTTGAGATGAGACCTACTGGTAGTGGTTGACTATTGAGCAGGGTGCCCAGCCCGAACAGATTACTTGGGATTTCTTAAAGAATAATTTCTAAAGTAAGTATGTAGGGCAAGTTTTATGGAGGCTCGTAAACGTGAGTTTATGAGCTTAGTTCAAGGTGATAGGTCTGTGGCTGAGTACGACACTGAGTTTTTAAGATTAAGCAAGTATGCTTGAGTATTGATTTCTATTGATTATGATAAGAGTGTTCGATTCGAAGAAGGATTAAGGTATGATTTCAGAGTTCTAATAGCTCTATAAATGGAGTGAGTTTTTGTTATCTTGGTAGATAAGATGAAGATTACTAAAGAGGTTAAGTGCACTGAGTGCGAGAGAAGAGACCGAGAGAAAGGTTAGAGTAGGTTTAGGAGGGACTCGAGTCCCTCTAGTTCTATTCAGCGCCTTAAGAAATGAGCTAGATTGGTTGGGCCTCCGAGGACTGAGGCACCAACTGTAGTGACTGAGATTTAGACTTGCAATGACTGTGGTAGACGCCATCTGGGCAAGTGTTGAAGGAAGTTGGGGCCTTGTCTTTTGTGCGGATCGATAAAGCACCATGTTCGAGACTGTCCCCTGCGATCTGACCAGGCGTAAACTTCTACACAGACTCTGGCTTTAGGTTCTATTCAACAGTTGAGAGCAGCTTGCCAGCCATCTAGGGGGCGTGGTTCGGTCAGGGGTGGTAATGGTTCTAGCCGAGGTTAGAGAGTACCAGGTAGAGGTGCGAGTCAGGTTGAGGCACATCAATCTACTTCCGTGTATGCAACGAGGCACCGTGAGGATAGAGACAATGCCGATGTTATAGCAGGTATATTTTTTATCTATTATGTTCTATATTTTGCTCTGATAAATATTGGTTCTACTCACTCATATGTAACTAGTACTATTTATGTGAATCTGGGTATATCTGCTAAGAATACTATTAGAGAGATTTCTATAATTAGTCTTATGGGTCAATTGGTCTGAGTTGATAAACTGTATAGACATGTTCCGTTAGAAATTCAAGGTGTTGTGCTTCCGGCTAACCTAATGGAGCTATTGCTTGGAGAGTTTAACCTGATTCGAGGAATGAATTGGCTCGTAAAACATCGAGTCAATCTAAATTGTGCCTCTAAGAGGGTTACTCTAATATTTGATGAGAATATTGAGATCGTTATGATCGGTGAGCATCGAGATTACCTTTCTAATGTAATCTCTGCTCTTGTAGCTGAAAAGTTAATTCGAAAAGGTTGTGAGGCATACTGGCCCTTATGTCTGATTCCGGTTCTACAAAGCTCTCTGTTAAAGACATTCATACTGTAAGAGACTTTCTGAATGTGTTCCTCGAAGATTTAACGGGGATACCTCTAGATAAGGAGGTCGAGTTTTATATTGAACTGATACCAGATACCGCCTTTTGTTCATTGCTCCTTATCGTATAGCACCGAAGGAGCTTATGAAGCTAAAAGCTCAACTTCAAGAACTTTTCAATTAAAGGTTCTTTCGACTGAATGTGTCTCTGTCGGAGCACAGATCTTGTTTGTCAATAAAAAAAATGGCACGATAAGGATGTGTGTAGATTATCATCAGTTAAATAAGGTGACAGTAAAGAACAAGTATCCACTTTTAAAGATCGATGATTTGTTCGATCAGTTTCATGGGTATCTATTTTCTCCAAACTTGATCTTTGTTTCGGGTACCATCAGCTCAAGTTTAAAGAGACTTATGTGTATAAGACCTCTTTCAGGACTCGTTATGGGTATTACGAGTTCCTAGTCATGCCCTTCGGTCTGATGAATGCCCCGATTGCATTTATGAATCCAATGAACCATGTATTTCAGTCGTATCTGGATCAATTTGTCATAGTCTTCATTGATGATATTTTGATTTATTCCAAAACTGAGAGTGAGCATGATAATTATCTTTGAATAGTTCTGCAGATATTCCATGAGAAATAAATTTATGCTAAATTTAGCAAGTGTGAGTTTTTGTTACCAGAAGTTACCTTTCTAGGGCATGTCATTTCAGGTGAGGGGATTCAATTAGACCTTAAGAAAGTTGAAGTTGTGATCAAATGGAAATAGTCGAAGAATGTATCTGAGATTTAGAGTTTTCTTAGTTTGGCAGGCTACTACTTGAGGTTTTTTAAAGGGTTCTCCCTTATTGCAGTTCTCTTAACTAAGTTGTTGTGTAAAAATGCACCTTTCGTATGGTCTGATGAACAACAAGCAAGCTCCAAAAAGCTCAAGTCCGTTTTGACTCAAGCTCCTATTCTGGTACAACCTGAATCTAGTAGAGAGTTTGTTGTCTATAGTGATGCTTCGCATATAGGTTTGGCATGTGTTCTGATACAGGACAGTAAGGTTATGGCTTACACATCTCGACAGTTTAAGTCACACAAGGGTAATTATCCCATACACAATCTTGAGTTGATTGTAGTCATTTTTTTCCGAAAATCTGGAGGCACTATCTGTATGGTGAGAGGTGTATCATCTACACTGATCACAAGAACCTCAAGTATCTATTAACTCAGAAGGATTTGAACCTTAGGCAATGTAGATGAGTTAAGTTACTTAAGGACTATGACTGTACGATAGGGTATCATCCTGGTAAAGCTACCGTTGTGGCCGATGCTCTTAGTTGTAGAGCGATGACTTATTTGAGAGCAATGTTTGCTCGTCTGAGTTTACTCGAAAATGATAATCTTCTGACTGAGTTGTAAGTTAAATCGACCTGGGTTGATCAGATTCGAGCTAAACAAATGAATGATGAGTCTCTTGTTTCTTGTTTTCATCAGGTTGAGGATTGTGGGACTTCTGATTTTGGATTAAATAGAAATGGGATTCTATGTTTCAAATATCAAATCTGTATACCTAACGATGTTGAGTTGAAGTAGCCGATTCTGGGGGAAACGTATGGCAGCCCTTATCCTATGCATCCCGATAGGAATAAGATGTATATGAATCTTCAAGAGTTAGACTGGTGGCCCGGTTTAAAATGAGAGGCAATTATTTTTTTCTCACTGTTTGAGTTGTCAAAAGGTGAAGGCGAAGCACCAGCTATCTTCAGGCTTGTTACAACCAGTTAAGATTCCCCTTTGAAAATGGAAGCGTGTGAGTATGGACTTCGTTAGTGGGTTGTCCTTGACATCCACTAAAAAGGATTCAATTTGGATTATCGTCGATCGATTGACTAAGCCTGCTCATTTTCTTACAATCAAGACTAATTATTCACTTCAGAGATTGGCTAAGTTGTATGTCTCTGAGATCGTAAGGTTACACGGAATACCGGTTTCAATTATCTCTGACAGAGACCTACGTTTTACTTCTTGATTTTGGAAAAAGCTTCACAAGACCTTTGGCATCCAATTGGATTTCAGTGCTATATATCATCCTTAGACCGATAGACAGTCTGAGCGAGTCATTCAAATTTTGGAAGATACGCTACGGAGTTGTGTAATCGACTTCCGAGGTAGTTGGGAGGATTATCTGTCATTTGCTAAATTCGCGTATAATAACAGTTTTCAGTCTAGTATTCAGCTGACACCTTACGAGACTTTGTATGACCGTAAGGGTCGTACTCTTCTATGTTAGACTGAGTTAGGTGAATATTGAGTTTTGGGTCCAAGCTAGTATCTGGGACTGATAATACAATTAGATTAATTCGAGACCGCCTCAAGGCAGCTTTCGATCGAAAAAAATTGTATGCGAATTTAAAAAGGTGAGATATCAAGTTTTCTGTGGGTGAGTTGGTATTTCTGAAAGTTTCTCCGTGAAAAAGGTTCACCGGTTCAGATGTAAAGGCAAGTTGAACCCGAGGTTCATTGGGTCTTTTCGTATTCTGAAACGTATTGGACCTGTTACTCATTAGCTAGAGCTACCTCTTGAATTGGATTGAATTCATGATGTGTTTTACGCCTCTATGTTGAGACGGTATCGATTTGACCCCTCTCATATCGTCCCTGTTGAGGAAATTAAGGTGAGATCAGATTTAACTTTTGAGGAGGAACCTGTTTAGATTTTCGATCGAGATGTAAAGGTCTTGAAGAGAAAAATCATTCTTCTGGTTAAGGTCCTATGGTGGAATCATGGCATCGATGAAGCCACGTGAGAACCTGAAGATTCGATTCATCAGCAATACCCTCATTTGTTTGAGTTAGGTAAATGTCGAAGGTGAAATTTCATTTAGGGGGAGAGAGTTGTAACTCTCTAAATTTTGAACTATTGTTGTTAGTTTCTGTTTATAATTAGAAATCTGCTTTAGTGGTTAAGTGCTCTGTTGTGTGGTTGAGGTCAGGGGTTAAAGTCCTATTTTTATAAATTTTGCTACCCTTTTGGTTCAATTCTTATCCTTGAATATTTGACTTAAGTTTATTTCTACGTTAATCTAGGTTAAGAATGAGCCTGTTGGTTTGATGGTTAAGTTTTAGTATACTTTTTGGCCCTATGTTTAAGTCTTTGTACATACAGCAACGAAGATTTTCTTTTTTATGCTTTATGGTAAAACATTTTAGTTTTTTTTTCTAGTTTAGTTAAATAGTTTTTTTTTAAAAGTCTTTTCCCTTTTCTTCTTTTTTTTCTTCTTTAGTTCAATTGCTTCTGTAACTTTACTATCAGGATAAATCGAGGGTACAACATTACTCATTGCTTCAATTAAAAGGTTTCTACATAAGTTTCATGGTTGTTTTTTTTTTCAGTTTCATTTGATTTCATTTTTACTTTGTGAGATTGAATACTATTGTTAGTGATTCCAAACTCTTTGTTAAGTGTTTGAATTGCTTCCGTTTAGGCGAAAATCTTGATAGAAGTGTTCCTCCAGCGAGTTAGTTCTGCTTAGTGGTTGTACGATCGTTGGTAAGTGAATAAAACTTTTTTCGGGGTTTTATGTCGAAGTTTTCGACATAGTTCAATTCGACTGCTAAGTTAGCGTTTTAGTTAGATTAACTCGTTAAGATGTATATTCGATGGTGGTTTTTAGGTTCTAGATTTCTTTGTGTTGTTCTGGCATCGAAACTACATTAGATGTGTAACGAAAACCCCTTTTTTATGATTTTTGAATATCGAAAAACATGGTTGTCGATGCCACACATTCATGTGACAGATCGTGTAATTCACTGTTTGTGAATTAAGGTCACACGAGCCAAGGACACAGGTATATGTCCAGGTTGTGTAACTTACTATTTGTGAATTAGAGTCACACAGGCTAAAGACACGGGTGTGTATCTAGGCCGTGTGAGGGATATTTTGTGATTTGAGTTATATGGGCGTGTGCTTGACTGTGTGCTAGACCGTGTAACTTACTGGTTTGAGCCACACGGTCGTATGCTAGGCCGTGTGTGGCAATGAAGTGGGCCACACAAGAGTGTGCTAGGCCGTGTAGACCATACGGGCCAGTCCTTCAGGCTATGTGAATCCACATGGGCATGTAGGTCATGATTTTGGATTTATTGTTAGGGTCGTAAAACTCGTTCTAGTCGAACGTAGGCTTACCATAGGGTCTGCATAATCCGATTTGGGCTATAAAACCAATTGACTAATAATTTGTTTCTGTATAAACTGTTATTATATATATAATTGAATTGTAAACTAACGAGTAATTGTATTCTGTATTAACTGAGTATAATCTGAATCTATAACACCATACGTTCATATTTGTATTTGAAACTCTGCATTTGCATTAGGGTCAGGATTGAATAAGAAAGAAGTTGTGGACAGTTTAATAATCTGCCAAGACTGGTAGTTAAGCCATGTATATGTATCTGATTCTGGTGACTTTCGCATTCTGTTCTGCCATCTAGTCTGCGACATTTTGAATGTGACATACGATCATTATGTGGGGTGTAGGGATGGATAGATATTCGATACCCTTTTTGGTGTGTAGGGTTGGACCGTACAGCTCAATACAGCGGCTACTCTGCATAGAGTAGTTGTACAGGCATTCCAACCTATTTTAGTGGAAGGACCCGCTATTCCCTTAAAAAATAGAATGCTTTCAATTGTCGAAATAATACTTTACGTTTCTATAAAGAATGAAAACCTATTAAAATAATTAATTATTTAAATCTGCAAAACAATTAATTAAAATATTTCTAAAAATAAGTATTTTTTTATACAACTATTTTTTTTAATTTAGGTCCTATTTGGAAAAACCTAATAATAACAAACTAACATAAAATAAACAGCATAAAACAACCAAAAAGTAACTCACAGACCACATCAATAAAATTTCAAACACATAGCAAAACAGCATTTTCTAAACATGAAAACCATAAACCAAAAAACAAAAGTCAAAAAAGCATAAATCATAAATTAAAACAGAGAAAGCCGAAGACAATGCTCAAGTAAAGATCCATACACGCTAATGAAATGGATTCTAAAAATCACAAAATCAAAAACAAATGCCAAAAGTGGTACACAAAATTAAACACTAAAATGAAAGCCCAATAACCCAAGCCTAACAATATTCAGCCCCGAGAAATAGATTAAAAAAACCTAAAAAATTTAAATTATATTGAATATTTTAAAAGTTATTTAATTTTAAAACAGTTGCTTCGTTTTGTTCAAAAATATTTTACAAATCTTTTTAAAATTAAATACTACCAAAAGAAAACCGAACATAAAAACAACGCAAGCCCATTCCAAATCAACCCAACCCAAAACACTAAAAATTAAAAATAAAACCGAATCCAGCAAAAAAACTGAATCACAAACCAACATGCAAAAAGGAGAACACAAAGATTTAGAGACTTTCATAATCGACGCAACTTACAGTGCATTTGCAAATAGGATCATAATGCCTTCCATCATTCCATAAAACCTCCAAGCGGGATAAAAGCCCAAAATCTAGGCAAAACACAAGCCATAAACTAAGCAGGGCACAGGACCGAACACCAACACAGGAGCCCAAAAAGAGAAACTGAAATAGTGTATTTTACGAAGCAAAAAATAAAAGGAAATCGAATATATTACGATAGCTACAATCGTAAGTAGACGGAAAAAATAGAAACGGAAGAGAACTTAAAATTTCTTTATCTCACGAAAGTAGACGAGAAACAAATAGAAACCCCAACAATAATTTGCGAAGCAAAAAAAAAAAAAAAATAAAGCACAATAGATACAATACGAGCAGAGCGAAACAAACAATTCAAAAACAATAAACATATAGTACAAGATAAAACAAAAAACAAAAAAAAACCGCACAGATACATAATTTCAACGGAACAAAACAGTGATTCTTTGAATCTGAAAACAGAAAATCCTGACAAATTCCCAATGAGAATATTAGTAAAAAGAAGTATATATCTGAAACTAAAAACAGAGATGAAAGAAAAACACAAATTTTAAGTATATATTCATACCTGAAATCAATCTTCGATGAAGTAAGACCAACCATTTTTCACTATCCTCAAAACCCTCCTACTTTCCTTTTTGTTTTGCTTCGAGTGATAAATAAATATATCTGAAACAAAAAAAAAAAAAACAGAGATGAACAGGCAAAGACAATGGATTTATAAAGAAGAAAACAAAAAATCATAAAAAAAAAATTAAAATACAAGTTGTAATAGGCCCATTTCGCCCGGGCCTTTAGACTTATAAACTAAATAAAAAAAAAAATCAAAAAATAATAAAAATCAATAAAACAGTCCATAACCCCTTAGCCCATTACAAAACCCAATACCCAATAATAAAATTAAGCCCAAAATTTTACAAGCAGATCCAAAAGAATAATAAACCCTAAGCCTAAACCATACTTGCAGCAAACCCTAGCCTTGTCTCCCCTCGCGCCGCAAGCAGCCACCAGTGACTTCACGCTCCACCTCCGCAGCGGCCTCCACAACGCGCCATCCTCCAGCTGTACCTGCAATAGACTAACAAACGAAAACAACCATAAGCAATAGACAGCAAATAACAGTAAATGACAACAATGAAATTTGTATTTCTTTTTATTTATTTATTTTATTTTTTCGGCTATAAAATCGAATAGGAATTGAATGTAAAAGGGGGATCTCTTTGACAGATACACGCATATTGTAAAAAACACGCATATTGTAAAAAATATAGAGCAATCCAAAATCAATTTTGAAAGGTGATTTTAGATGCAACTTTTCTCGATCTTACACTTTTCTTTTGATTCTATTCTTTTTTATGAAAACTTTAAAAATATTTGAAAATATAAGAAACGAGTGGTTTACCTTGCGAGAATACTGTGGTCGTTGAAATCGAAGTTGAAAGGAGATTTTATGGCCGAGAATGTCGTCCCTCAAGGCCTGAATCTGCTGGACGCCGTTTATGGTGGCGGGTTGGCGTTTCAAAGTGAGGGGTTAGGATCGGTTAAGGGAGAATCAAGAGGGGCTAGGGTTTTGATCCCTAGAGAACGGCTGAACATTGTTTTCTTGCTATGTTTTAGCTTTTATAAAGGGCAGAAAACGGCACCGTTCAGAGTCAATTGCAATGGCTTCAAAACGGTGTCGTATTGGCTTTACCTGTGCGACTCGATCTGGTACCTAGGGGAATCCGCGTGTTTTGTTAAAATGGATTATTTGCGAAGTCAGTCCCTTCCCTCCTGCTCCGATCTTTAATTAAGCCTTCATCGTGCTTTATTCGTTTTTACATTTTCCATGAGATTTGTGCGTTGTTACAATTTAATCCTTATTTGAACGCTGTGTTTTGAGATTTGGTATATTTTCATTCCAAGTCCCTGCTCATTTGTGCGCGTTTTATTTGATCCCCGGTTCTGTTTTAATGATTTGTTTATTTATAGATTATCCTTTCGATTTTGTTTTTATTTCAATCAAGTTTAGTTTATGTTTTATATTTTTTGAGGATTTATTTATTATAATTTTTTTAAACCTATTATTTTGACATACTATTTTGAACTATTTTATTAATTTCATTTTGTTTTAATTTTTTTATATTGTTGAATTGTTTTATTATATAATTTATTATTTTAAAATTTTCTTCATGTAATTCTATGCTTAAAATTTTTTATATAATATTTATCTTCATACATTCATATTTATAGATACATATATATATTTTACGCTGAATTACTTATTTAAATTTCTTTTCAAACATGTTCATATATTTCTTCCTTTAAATTTATTTATGTATATTATTTGTCTCTTTTAAGAATCCAATTTTGATATTATATTTTGTTTGTCTCAAATATTTTCCTATATTATTATTCTTTTTGTATATATTATTTATATTAAGTTTTCATTTCATATATATATATCATCATTTTTAAACCAATGTGTTTTATTTTAAATTATTTTGTATGTTATCTATTTCAAATTTCTTCCTATATAATATCTATTTTAATAATCATTCATAAATTATTAGTTTCATTATTTTTATACATGTAAATTATTTCAAACCCTAGCATATGTGGTTCATTCGTAAGTTTTCGTATATTTGATAGTTTTAAAATTGTTTTGTATCATTTTGGAGTTAGTTTTGCGATTATTCATTTGAAAATTCTCTAAAACAAGGCAATGTTCAATGTTTGGAAATTCGAGGAACTGTGCCCTGTCGTGCTGGGTATTGGTTTTTCGTTGGACTAAATAATTGAGCATCCTTTTGTAATTTTCAACGTATGAGCTTTTGGAAGTCGAAAATTAATCGTGCTTTCGAAGGTATAAAGGGTCATGTCCAATCGTGTTGGATATGATGTTGTACTCCTTTGAAACAAGAGAATTTTGACGACCAACTTGAGCCATTCAAATGTTTTAAAAGGAACCATATTTCAAAATATTTTTAAATCATAGACATAAGGACAGTACTTAATCAATTTGGTACCAATTTTGAGCGTAATGAGGGTGCTAATCCTTCCTCATACGTAACTGGCTCCCGAACTCGTTTTCTCAAATTTATGTAGGCCAAAATGGATTTAAATGGAACAAAATGTTTTATTAGGTGATCCAATCACACCTAAGCAAAAGGATTGGTAGCGACTCCACTCGTTTTAAAGTCGATCCCCCTTTTTTTCCTAAAATAAAAAAAATAGTTTCGACACAAGTAATAAAGAATAGATCTGAAACTAAAATGAAATGAAATGGCAAAGACAAAGACAAAGTAGAAGTGATGATTCATACCTGAAATCAGTCACCGATGAAGCAGAGAATTTCAAAAACTCACAAAAACTAGAAACGACAAAGAAAACCTAGTGTAGGGATGGATGGGTATTCGATACCCTTTTTGGTGTGTAGGGTTGGACGGAGATGGTGTGTAGCGAATGAGGGTAAGAAATTTGTATTCTGTATCTATCGTAATTTGTATCTATAACTGATATATTTTGTTCTACTTTCATATCTGATTCTAAGAACTGTTTGAACAATGAGGAACTGAAGTTTTGCTTTATTGCTTACAAGTTACACATTAAGCCTATTAAATCATTTTGCATGTTTTATTGAATTTTAAGTAACCCATCGACTTAAGCAGGTCAGCATGGCAGAAGCTCAATCATCCTTATCTATTTATTTTACTTTTTAATTAAATTTATATTATAGTTTGTTTTATCTGGGATTTCAGTTTTCAAGTTTGGATTTATACGTTGGTTCAAGTACTTAAATGATTTATGACAGTTAAACTTAAATAGTTAAAAGATGAACTTTTCTGAAATGATTCAATGTAGCTTTCCAGACTTGGTCCTAACGTCCAGATCGAGGTTGAGGTGTTACAAATATCTTGTAGTAATGGCTCGCCTGCCTTTAATAGTACAAAGTGAGAGGCGTAAAAGAATTGGTCTTGCTGTGACAGTATGGTTGCAAATGTATACAGTTGCGAGTTGGTCCTTAATTACATTGGGTGTCTTCCATAGCCTACATACTTATAGACTAAGGATTAGATCATATATTTTAGATTTTTATAAAAAAAGAGATTATGTGATAAAACTTGTATATGCTAGTGACAAGGCATGTATTGAACAAGTTAAGATGAATATAATTGTTTTTTTTTTAAAACTATGTGAGATGTTACAAACTTTAGAATGATTGAAGTCGTCAAGGAACATGCTTGTTGCTGAGCAAGTGGCAATATTTTTACATGTCATTTCTCATCACCTTAAAAACTGAGTTATCATTCATCACTTTAATAGGTTCGGGAAACTGTTAGGAGATCATTTCACAATTTTTTAAATGTTGTTATACGCTTACAAGATGTGCTATTTAAAAAGGCAGAGCTAATTACAACAAATTCTACAGACCCAAGGTGGAAATGGTTTAATGTATTGGAGTGAGTTCCATATATAGCTCTTACATGATTTAGTTGATTTAGATTTTAATATAGTATCCTAACTTGAGGTTTTATACATGTAATGTAGAATTGCTTAGGTGCTTTAGATGGAAACCACATCAAGATTAGGGTTTTAACAGTTGATAAACCTAGATATCGAATGCGAAAAGATAACATAGCAACAAATATGTTAGGTGTTTGTAAACTTGATATGCATTTTTTTATGTTCTTCTTGATTGAGAAGGTTCTGTTACTGATGGACAAGTTCTTCGAGATGCCATTAGTATGAGACATGGACTAAAATTTTCTCATTGTAAAGTGCAGAATTGGAGGATTTTGAATTAATTTTTAAGGTAATACTTTTTTTGGAAAATTAATCATGATAAATAGTTTTTTTTTTCCTTTTTTATAGGTTATTATTTAGTTGATGCTGGTTACACAAACTGTGAGGGATTTCTTGCGTCTTTTAGAAGACAAAAATATCATTTGAATGAGTGGCGTCAGGGTTACCAACTAAGTGCTTCAGGAAAATTTTTGAAAAGGAAACATGCTTAAGCACATAATTTTATTAAAAGATGCTTTGTGTTATTGGAACTTAGATGGGGACTACTTAGGTGTCCATCATTCTATCCTGTGAGGGTGCATAATAGAATCATTGTTACATGTTGTTTTCTCCATAATTTTACTCGAACCTATATGAGTCTTGATCCTATTGAAATGAAGTTGTTAGAAGGATTACCCAGTAATGTGATAGATGACGATGAATCGAATATCGTAAATATTCATCCATCAGATGCATGGAATACTTAGAGGATGAAACTAGCCAATCAAATGTTCTATGAATGGCAGACATCTAGAAATTAGTTAGGTTTAGGGTAAAAATAGTAGAAGGTTAATTTATTTATGTTATATCATGTATCTAGTTTATGAAACTTTGGTGGTGTTTGAATTGTCTTTATGTATTGTACTAGACTTGTTGAATTACAAATATTTTCTTTTGATTTGTCATGTGTTATAATTTTATAAAGTGTCGATCTTTTGATTCATAATATCGAACCTAATTTTAATTTGCGTTTTTTCTTAAGATAGTTATGTCAGGCTTTTCACAATCATGTAATTCTTCCCAAAATTCTTGAGGAACCAAAAGGAAATGGATTCCAGAAGAAGATGCTGCATTGGTTGCCTATATGGTCGACTTGCGCAATGTTGGAACTTTTAACGCAGATACGGGATTCAAGGCCAGTTATTTAAATAAGATGGAAAGAATGTTAGAAAAATTTTTACCCCATGCTATGTTAAAGGCTAAACCTAATCTTGAATCGAGGATTAGGACATTGAAAAGGGATTAGACAATCGTTTATGACATTCTCAATGGAAAAGATAATAGCGGCTTTGGTTGGGACGAGCATAGACAATTTGTTGCTGCTGAAGATGTTGTGTGGAACTCATATATAGGTGTAAGAATTATTTCTTGTCTTTATTATCTTGTTTTGACCAAAGTTATATCTAATATGGATTCCTCTTTTTTTATAGTCATAAAGAAGCCGGTCAAATCAGACATCGCAATTTCTTTTATTATGGCCAACTTATTGCCATCTACGCAAAAGATTGATCCACTGGGAAAGATGCTCAAACAGTCGCTAATATTATTGAAGAAATAGATGCTGAGGATATAGTTACTGCAAATACTCATGAAGAAAAAAACAATTTCCATGGATGCGAAGCTTATGTTTCTTTAGATGAGATGGATCTCTCAGCTACACAACCACAACCATCTAGAAACCAAGATGATTCCACATTTTCAAAGAAAAAGAAAAAAAGATTTCTGATGCAAGTGAACAAATTTATTCTACTTCATTTACTAATGCTGCCACGTTATTGAGGGAAAACATAAGGACTGTTGGCCTTGAAATAAATAGGAGCATTGCCTCCGAAGTGCTAATTCAACAAAAGTCAGAAATGATCATTTAAGAAAGTGCTCTAAAATTATATCCAACCTTATGAGAAGTAGAAGGATTAACTAAGGATGAACACTATTGTGCGTTGAGCAAAATTCCAGACCATCCAACGCAAATGCTCATTTTTTTTAGTCTACCTTCTTCTATGCGATTGAAATGGGTGAGAAGATTTCTTTTTGACCATTAAAAATCATGGTTATGTTGGTGATGTTTTGATAACTTTTTATATATGTAATATTTGGATAGTATAATGACATAATAGAATGCCATAGATTGTTGTAACTTTTTGACGTTGTAAAGTAAATTTTAACATATAGATTATGGCATATAATCTAATGACATCATATAACTTTTTGTTAATGTATGAACATTATGTTTGGATGTAAAATATAATTCTCAAGCTATTTATTGCTTTTTAGTTTAGAAGATAATTAAATTATTTATTTTTCTAATGATATTTTAATACATTAAATATGTATTACAGTTTAAAATAATAAAGTAGGTTATATATTATTTTTATAATATTATATATTATGGCTTTTATTAATTCATATTTTAATAAGAATTATATTAAGAATGTTATTAATTCATATATTATTTTATTAAATTGTATTTAATAATTCTTATGTTAAAATATGATTAAATTATTTATTTTTATTTTTATTAAAATATATTTAATAATAATCTTGTTAAAATTTAGTAACAATAACAATAATCATCTACCTAAAAAAAATTACTAATGGTACTTTGGTCATCTAAGTATTTTTCCTTATGCTATTACAACATCTATTCCATTCAATCAAACACCAAGAATATTATTACAGCTCTATTCCATTCCATTGAACCAAATAATTAAATTACTGATTACAGCTCTATTCCATTATAACGCTATTCCATTCACATTAACCAAACGTGGTGTTAAAACTTACTTTGCACATACAAATCTACAAAAATGTAGGATATATTTTTTAATAATAATAATAATAATAATAATAATTCATCACACAATATATAAAATCATTGAATAAATAAAAAACAATGCTTTCGAAAGGGGAATTCGATTTTGCAACAAAATCAGATCTCTTACTAACCTTAATAAAATATACAAATAGTTGCAAACATCAATACCAAATTATCTTTGAATTTTATCACAACATTATTAAATATCACTGCTTAAATAAAAGAATTATAATATTAAATTGAAATAATAAAAATAGGTATTATCTCATTATTAATTAAAATAATCTTCCCTCTCTCTCCATTCCATTCCATTGTTGTTTGAATATTATTTGATATTAGGGATAAATACTAAAATTATACATGAACTATGTTTAATGTAAAATCGTAGACATGAATTTTGCTATTCCAATTATTGTAAATTATTAACATAATTATTGATATAGTATCATTTTATGTTTATATCTTGCATACATAATATATATATATATATTTATCCAATATAAAAATAAATTGATATATTTATTTCTTTAAATGTGCATGATTAAATCAAAGTTAGTTATAATTGCACTAAATTAAAGTTTATATATACAATTGCACGTTAAATAAAAGTTCATGTATAATTTTGAGATTTATCCCTTTATATTATTATCTAACTACTAATTCTATTTATAGAGCTAAACTTAAAATTCAATTAATATATAAATTTAATATTAATTAATTTCTATTTTATACTTATAATTCTATTCAAATTAAAAATTAATTAAATTATAAATACAATTTGTAAGTATCACTTTTTAAATGTCAATTACTAGTATGAAATTAAATTTATAATTATACTAAAATGTCTTGCTACTTTAGGTTAATCTTATAATAATATTTAATAGTGAATACAATTTGTAATTATTATTATATAATTGATGTAATATTCTACTTTAGGAGTAATAAATCTAAACTAAAACTTATCACTAATATTTAAACTAAAACTTATCATTAATAAAACATACATTAAACTACGATAACTTTATAATAATATTTTTATGTTTATAATTTGTAATTATTACATTTACTATAATTAGTTTTAAATGTGAATTAATAATTCTAAATTAAATTATGGTTCTGTTTGAGAATTAACTGATTGCTGATTGCAGTGTTTGGTTTGACTAACTGATTCTATTAACTGTTTATTTAAAAGTGTTTGGTAAAACTTAGTTGATAGCTGAAATTTGATATAATAGCATAACACATTTTATTATTAAATATTTATTTGTTTATAATACTTTAGTCTTTATTGGTTGAAGTTATTAAAATAAAACATTATTATCAAGAATTAAAACATCCATTATGAAAATTAATTAGTGAATATTGTTGAGATTTACTTTGAACTTTGGAGGTGAAAGTAAAAATAGAAGAATGGAGGCTACTTATCTTTTGGCACCCTTGTTAGGTTTGAGAGCATGTGGCAAATGGAGTAATTTTTGAGCAAATATGATCCAATATGTCATTCCATTTATCTCATTTCTAATCAACTGTGAAATAACTATCTATCTCAATGTTTTTTTGTATTGGAGGTTTTAGCTCGATAAGCTCTTGTAAACCTTCATTTACTAAATACTATAATTAAAAGGTTTAACTATTCAATCTTCCATTTACGTTGGTTCAATTTTTTTTTTCAAATTCGTACTTTTCTTATTTTTAGCAAAAGAAAAAAAGGAAAATTTTTACTTATTTTAAAAAGGTCTTATTTTTGTTTACAATAATTATTACCATATTACTAATTTCAAGTTTAAATTTATATTAAATATTCTTTATTTTAGGCCAAAATATTGTAATATACATATAACAAATAAAATTTTTCTCATATTATTATATTAATAACTAAATGAGACATTAGTATCACATATGACTTTTGCTAAAAAAAAACTGCAAAATAATGTCATGATTTTTTTTCCTTCAGGTTGGATTTGGATATAAAATGCGTCATTCAAAGTAATTTGTTTGGTTGGAATTATTAATTTGCAATAAATTTTTTAAATATAATTATCAAATAAAAAATATTCATATTTTTTTATTAATTTATTATCATATTAACAATAATTTTGAATTTCAAACCCAACTTAAATTAGAAAATGAAAAAATTCCGGGCCACGGCTGGTTCGTGAACAGTGTAGTGAGTAGTAAAGAAATATGTGAGAGTTTGGAAACAAAGATGAATCCAAGCAATCACTTTGCCCTCTTTCTGACCTAAGCACTGTAACAGAGGCGAAAATGGGGGTATGGCCCCGGCAATGGAAATTTATTAGTTAAGTCCTTTAAATTTTTTAAAAATTTTAAATTAATAAAAGTAAAATTGCACTTTGGCCTTTCTCTAAAATTATAAAAAATTTAATTTAATATTTTAAAAATTATAAAGATATAAATTATAAAAATTAAAATTTCATTCGACTCCCTTAAAAATTTATTCTGGTTTCGCTTATGCACTAAATTTTTCTCGAAAACAAACACAAAAATATTGAACCTGAAAATGAGATGATTGATATATAGATATTCTGAAGTCAACTAAAAAAACCAAAGAGAAGAAAAAAAAGGTTAGATGAAAAAAAGAGAGCTCAAAACCAATCAACATTAATTACTTATTTAATGATGAAACTATCATAAACTTTAATAAGGAGATTACTATTTATATATATATAAATAAAAAAAAAACATAAATACGATCTTTTATTGAACTCTAAAACTTGTGATTTGATGGTTGAAGAATCAAAGTCCGAAAAAGATTAAACTAATATATTTTAAATGTAGATTAACACGATTTAATTTTAATCATTATTTAAAAAATAAACTTATATTAAAATTTAGTTATGAGTATAACAATATATATTAAAAAATTTTTTTGAAAAAAAAATTCAATTTGAGGGGACATACCAATTTAACAAATAATTGTTTTAGTGGTGAAGATTCAATAGTTGATAATATAGTATCAACATTTTTCTAATCTTTATAAAATATATAATGGGGAAGTTCACAAGTTGAAGTATCAATTGGCAATGGTAATATGTCACTTGGCTGTTCATATATCTATCTTTTTAGCTCATATTTTGCTCTCAAAATACCACCCACTACCTATTAACTACATTTGTCAATCCAAGCTCTATAATAATAAATTATTGTTATTATTATTTTGATTTTGACCACATTAATGCTTGGCATATGCTAAGGATTATATTTTGGATTAAACGTTGGGTTTATGGAAATAAAAAATAAAAAATAAACTATGACTTTAAATTAAAATGCTCAAAAATGAATTCATTAATTGATAATATTATCTTATTAAAATGATTAAATAAAATTAGATATTATCTTTTCTTTTTCAACTGATTAATAATTACGTATCATTTTCAATGGTTGACAAGTCTTCTTTTCCAATGTTTCTTATTACTTAATTTTCATTAAATTTCAGCCACATAATAAAGGAAAATTATTCCTTTTCATTTCACATTTTTTATTCCTGTATTCCAATTTTTGAATCAAAATTATATACAAGATGTATAAACTTATAAGATATATGTTGTACTTTCTCACAAAAAATATTATTATTGTTAACATATAATATTTTTAATCGAATTAAAGAAAAAAGTTTATGAATTATAGATTGAGTTTTGGACTCACAAAAATAGTACTGCTTAAGTCAATTTCAGCTAAAAAGAAAAATCATATAATCTGAATTACTCGAGATTTGTGGGGTCATTTTAAAATTAACAAATGCTGCCCATACAAAATTTTCTAAAAGGAAAAAAAAAAAGTGTCGGCTGCAACAAGAAAACAGATAAATGATGCCTTCTCGGTATCTAGGTTTGAGTCTAGTTGGTATAAATCATGGAAGAAACAAATTAATTTAAATTGAATTAGTTATTTAATAAGGTACTTATATCTCACCAAAAAAAAAAAAAAAAAAAAAGAAAAAAGAAGTTACTTATAATTATTAATTTTAATAACTACATTGATATAATTACAAAATATAATTAAAAAAACAACATTATTTTTTAAATTTATATTAAGGCCGAAATGAAACCTCCAAATCTAAGTTCAGTCTGTTTTTAAAATAGAACTTATCAAAAGCTCACCCATCGTCATAACATGAATGGCATAAAATTTGGAACGAGCTAGAAAATATGGACATATGCATAGGCAAACATACTTGTTTTGGTGTTTTAAACAAATATTACCGTCCTTTGACCTTACAGGAATGATTCTGCAATACTCAAAATAATTTTCCCTTCCTGTAAACACGATATATTCGGGATCTTGTGGGTCCCGTAAGAGAGAAGAATACAAAGGAGGCGCAAGAGATTCATTTAACCTGAATAAGAGGGTTAGGCTCAATGTTTACCTTCAAATTCCCCCCTCCCCACTGATTTCTTCGCATGTTCCAAAAGAAGAATAAAAACACAAGCACGGCAAATTAATGGGAAAAACTTGACATATGAATCTGTAGCAGTTCAATAATGCCGATATTATCAAGAACTCAACAAACAATGCCAAATAACTTTTCAATACAGGGAAGGAGTGAGGGATTCTATTTCTGCAAAATTTTAACAATGTTGAAATGCACTTACTTGAGAATGCCTTCTACTTTTATTCCATAACACCAACGGTTTGCAACTACTACTTAAAAATCGAAAAAAAAAAATTTGATTTTCATTTATACTAGTAAAAGGTGTGCAACAAATACCTCAAGCATCAAGATTTTTCTAAGAAACTGCAATGGAACATAAAGAGTACAAACTGGAAGCTTCACTTCAATTTCTCCCTTTATAACAATGAAAAGAAAAAAAGAACAAACCAGTTTTGAGTTTGGACTGTCTAATCAATTATTCTATTCTTTTCACTTGTCTTCACCATCACAACATCCTGCTAAGCGACTTGATAAGTAATTTCAGATTCTTTCTTGTAGACTCATCACCCGTGAATCCCAGTATATCAGAACTTATATTCTGCAATGGTACATGAAGAGAGAGTGTGAGAGGTAGGACAGATGTGAATTTAAGATTTAAATAAACAATTGAGAGGAATGCCAGTGGCTGGTAAGTAAATTTTTACCTCGATATTCTTCAAGGTAAAAATCAGAGTATAAATTGATTTTTGAATCAATTCGGTGTTCTCAGGGGTCATAATGGATGAATGTACCCTTCTGCACAGAAAGGAATTGTAGTTGTAAGGCTATAAATCTAGGGGCCACGTCTTGTTTTTCACATAAAGAAAGTGTCTTTCTTTCCCTCGCATCATAATTAGAAAATTACATCCTACTATAGCTGAAATTCAAAGTGTGCACCCTGATACTTCCACATTACTATTACTTTATTGAGCCAGTGCATCTTTAAATTTGCTACCCCAAATTCAAGGATCTAGTATGAGTTCATGATGCAACATCTACAACTGTGCTTTAACTGTAAGAGTAAGGATAGATGGCCTGATAGCTGGAGTTTTCGGCATATAGTCCTTTGGGTTTAGGGGACTACAGAGGGTGAGGAAGATAAGGTGGTGGCTTGAAACTAATAGAATTAGGTTGATTGTAGCAGTAATATAACGTTAGCAGTTGAACACAGAGGTAAAATCATAAAAGTATGGAGGAAGATGACAACGTAAAATGTAAGGATTAACAGCTTTGTTTGATGCATTCCCAAACATTACCTAGAAAATAAAAACCATGACACACCAGTAGACCTTTTATTTACAGAATCAACTTTTTTATTCGATGCTAGAGAAATGAAAAAAATTCATAACTTCATTACTTTTAAGTTTCAAAATATTTATGTTCAAATATGATTCAGATGACAGAGATTCAAGTGCCTTCAAACAATTCTTAATTATAAGCAAGAGGAAATAAGGTTTTGTGGGTGCAATTCTAAATAGGGCGAGTGTTTAGTACACTGGCAGTGCACTTTTTTAACTCCACAAGTAGAGATACAAATTTGCCACGTGTCCCATTTCTTTATATATTATTTTTTAAATTATTTTTATACCCTACATACACTTGTCATAACCCCAACCTAGCGTATGGAATTAAATTCCACTGAGTGTATCAAATATTTTCTCTTCTAAACAATGCTTAGTTATAGCATGTGGGAGCAACTCTTTGTGACAAGCACATCTCAATCAAATTATAACCAAGGAAGAAGAGAGAGTTCACCTTAAATCCTCAGAGGCTTGTGTTAGACTTCTGGTCAAATTCTCAACCTCCTGAAGCAGACCACTATCACGAAGTTCAGATAACAAAGGTTGCACATCTTCGGCCATGGCTTCAATCTGAAAAATCACTACATCAAATTCAAAATTCTGAGCATGAGGATCCATCAAAAGTTCAGTTTAGAATGCTTATCCAGTCAGTTAGAGAGCAGGGAAACATGTGCAGACTTGATTACTTCTAGATTTATGTACATTAGGCTACAGTGTGGATGTAATAATAAATCATTTATTATTATCAACAGAACTCACAGAAAAAAAGAAGAAGATAATGTAGCAGACCCATTCACTTCTTTTGGGCTTACCAGAACTATCAGCAATATAGTTTAGAGAAAGAAATTTTATCAATAGGACAAAATGTAACAAGACATTGCACACCTTTGTGAGCAGGGGCTTTGCATCCTGAATAACAGCAGCAACACGCTCGGCAAGTGAATAGGTGTTGGCAATACCAATTTCCTCCATTTGACGAGCAAGACGGGTGACAATCCCTACCAAGGCATCCAGACTTACCCCTTGTTCCCCCTTTATCTTTTGCCTATCACATACAATTAGGCCTTCCTTAACACATTCTGCATCAAGAGGTCCCACAGAAGGTGATGGAATTGGATCCCGTGGCGTGATGTCAATCAAAGTTTCCATCAAAAGTCCAGATTGGTTGACCTCAATCAGCGAATTTCGAGGTATAATAATCTTATCATCTTCAACCTAAGAATGATAGCAGCAATGTTGATGCATACACAAGCCAAGCCAAACCAAAACAAAATGTTACAGAAAAATTATTATCCTGAAACATACCTCAACAACAGCTTCTATACTTTTCAGGGAGGGATTAACACGTACAACATTGCCTACAGTCACCCCTCTAATCCTAACAGGTGTTCCAGTGCAAATACCAGATGCCTGAGCAAATTCAAACACCGCTAGGTACTTCCGGAATTTAGAACGAATCTGAAACCCCCTCAACCAAGCCAGACTAAGTGCAAGCAGCACAGTACCTGACACAAGAAACAACCCAACCCCACCTTCCCAAATGCTTCTACGACCAAACCCAAAATCACTCAATGGACGTAATGTTTGTCTCCAAATATTCTGAGGAATATCTAAAACAACAGCAAGCGGATTCTTTTGCTCTGAAGAACCAGGTTGTGGGTTATGCTCAGTACTAGCAGACAGAGCTCTAACTTTTGCCAACCTCATTCTTAGTTTAGGCGGAAGACATGGCAAAACTTTTGGAGAAGAATGCGGGAGGGTGGTCAAAGTTGAAGATGACAAAGATGGGCATGCTGGAATCTGGACTAATGTATTTCCAACCATTTTCAGAAATTGCAAAGCTAAAACGCTATGAATACTTCAAAACCCGAACTGCTAAGAATACTATCCCTTTTAGCTAAATACAGGACGAAACAATACAGATTGTCTCTAAATGTTCAGCAGCTAAGGCTTCCATTTAACTGAAAGGCAACACAATTGAAATTTAATCAGTTGAACGAAGAATCCATTTTTTCCAATACAACATTGAAGTTAAATTATATACTTAAAATCCATCAATCACTCTTGAAAAAAAATCAAATCAGGTTAGTGACTCTTCGAAATAGCATTAATCACCACCACTTAAAAGGAATGAAATTAAGAAGCAAAACCTAGGTTGAAGTTGAAAGAAACAACTCCAGTATCTATTATATTCAATTCATTGCAGTTTAAAGGGAAAGTGAAGAGAAAGAAATCCCGAAGGGGGGAAAATTAAGTCCTTAAGACAGAAAGAAATTTCATCAATTTTTTCAACAGTACAATTACAAGACAAATAACTGTAGTTCATAAGATATTACCAGTTCAGTAATAGGAAGTTACGAACCTAAGATTTCACAGTGAGAAGCAGAAGTAAAAAGAAAAAAGAATCTAAAAATTCACAGTTGAAAGATATATTACGATATTCTTGAAATTTTCTCGGTAACCAAACACATTGAAAAGAAGATGTAAGGTTTCGTGAGTGAAGAGTGAGTACCTTCAGAGCTGGCTAGGGCTTTTCCCTTCCCGAATCGAAGGCCGTAGTTCAGACATTTTGTTGGAAATGGAAAAGAAAACAAAAGGCTAAAAATAATAATATTCATTAAAAAACCCAATAAACTTCAACATTTTTTTTTAATTAAGTACACAAATTTATACTTAATTTTTGTTTTCTAAAATCTCAATTACTGTTGTAATTATAATTAATAGACCCGTATCTGCGTATGTGTTTATCTATTTAAAATATAAATATGGGTTCAAAAGTAAAATAAAATTATATAAATAATTATTCAATTTTTAAAATTTTTTATTTTAGTCATAAAAATTTATAAAATAGAAATTTATTATAAATTAAGAGAACTAATGAATGAACAAGAGAGAAGAATTGAAAAATGAAATAATGATTTTTACTTGGGCACAATAAATTTATACATGTCCATAAATTACATTAATCGCAAATAAATGTAAACTTCATCCAAACACACCCCGATTCAAACTGGATCATGTATTGTATGGCCTAAGTTTGGCTGGATGCCCAGATGAACTTCAAAGGGAACATCAATTTCTAGGTTGCCAGCTATTCCAACGAAAGGGTTTTGTGCTTGCTTGGTTTCGGTTCTTGATGGGGTAGCGCTGCGAATAAAATTAGGGGGAAATTTATTTAAATGCATGAGGTGGATATTAATATCCTACCTGGAAAATAACAAAAATTAGCTGGAATCACAGTTAAGAATTATAGTTGCAATCAAAATGAATTAACTTTTTAACATGAGTGCTCATTTTGTAAAAGTTTTTGAGTGTTTATAATGAAATTTTTTGAAAATTGGTGAATATTCGAGTAATTTATCTATAATAAAATATATGATTTGAAACTAATAATAATAACAACACATATGTAATAGGTATGAAATCAAAGAAGAAAAATTAGTTTTTTCACCAAAAAAAAGAAAAAAGAAAAAATAGTTTAAATTGTGAGTAAAAAGAAATTAAATAGTTAAATACATTAAAGTCACTCTAATTGTTTATTATGTAATTGTCGTTTTTTTATAACATGTCAAAAAGTCATCATATTGGTAAAAGAAAATTTTTAATATTAAAAATCTAATTGTAAAAACTTAAATATCGAGTTGACTTGTGACACAAACTCAATCAACACATTTTCTTTTTAAGTATGAAAAGAAAAAAAAATGTCATCAAAAAAATAATAATCATTTAATAGAAAAGGGTAAATTGGTATTTTCTTGACTAAGTTGATATATGATTAACTCGTGTAATAGTATAGATACACGATGTGGATGAGAGAAAAAAAATTACATAAAATATATATTTTAAAATTTACTCAATAATTATTATTGGTGTAGTGGTAAATAACTTGATTATAAATTCATTAAACATATGTTCAATCCTTGGATATATTAATTTTAGTTCATTTATTTAAGAATTATATAAAAATATGAAAAGACAAAAACACCATCAAAATAATAATAGTAATCATTTAATAAAAATGATAAATTAGTATTTTCTTAACTGAGTCAATACTTTATTAACGCCTGACACAAATTTAATCAGAAACTTAAATAATAGTATAAATAATAGACAGATGGAAATGCAATAATAATTAATATCTTCATAACTACAACCAAAACGATAATTTTTATTTGAATATAGATAAACAATTTAATGAATTATTATTTTTTCATCATGATGTGAACAACTCCAACCTTTCAAGAGCTTTTACATTTGTATGCAATTCCCTTAGCTTTCATAAAGACAATTCAACCACATTTTCGTCTCGTGTTTATATACCCCGAGCCTCCTTGATTCCATTTTTGCAACAACAAAGATTTTATCCAGCTTTTTGCTTCTTGCGCTGAGTTTAGGTCATTTTTAGGTCATCAAGTTCCTTTTCCTAAAGTTTTTCCATCAGCTTTTGATTGTCATAATTCAACATAGAATAGAATTTTCATTAGAATGAGTACATTAGTCTTACAAATCTGGTCCCTTTTATAAAGCATAGTCTTTTAGGTATCCATGAAGTCTTCCATGAATTCAATGTCATTATCTTGTAATTGTCTAAGACAGATGCATTTCAATTACAACTTTGAAAGTGAAGGCTATATAATTGCTCGGGAGCTCCTTATATTTTCTTGTTCACTAGTAGAGTCATCACTCCATGTCACGAAGAAATATTTTCTTCTTTTTCTATAGCGTATTGGCACATTTAGCTTGTATGTTGCCAAATCTCCATTATTACACTTAGCATGGTCTTGGACTTTATTAGTTAATGGATATTATTTTCCTTTTTCCTTTAGTGATAAATCTCCTTCAAATCATTTGCTATTCCTCAAAAGCTTCTTAAATGTGTTATTGAAGTTCATAGTTAGAAAGGTTAATTGCTCCTGTAAGTCCTTAATGGTAGCTTCATCTTCAATTGTAATTGAGGAAGCAACTTGTAGAGAAATGTTATTTTCTATCTTGACTTTTCCTTTTTCTTTTCCTCTAAATTCATCTCGAATGTTTACAGAAATCCAATTAACTTGTTAATCCTCATTGTGTTGATATCCTTAGCCTCTTTTATGACAATTACCTTATGGAGAAACGTTTTGGTAGAGACTATTGGATCTGGTGTCCTACGTGTAATATATTCGTTTGTAAACTTGTAATTTTTTTGAACAGATTGAATAATAAAACAAATTCATGGATTACATTAATATATTTGGTAAGATTGTCCTCATATGGTTTTTGCATGCAAAGTAAAATGAAAACAAATATTGCTCATTGGTTGTCTAATGTTTAAACTAATATTAAGCGGTATTACGTGGTCGGATCATAATGCGGAAAGACAACTTATATTAGTAGACGAACCTAAACATGTCCTTAATCTAATTGGAAATGAGTAAACTGAATGAAAGACTAATATGTTATCTATCAAGTCCAATCGGGGAGATGTTTTGTCTTAGGCATCAAAGCGGATGACTTCCAAAAGATAGAAACATAGATGTGATTGACTGAATTGACAGTACATTGGAATGGACCAAGAAGAATAGATCGTGAATCCGTTTATGGATTTATTCACTTGTAACGTTCATAGTGTGACATACCTAAATCCTGAGTGGACAACAGACCATGTATGCGTGGCTCGTACACTTTGATGTAAGTAAAAGCCTATGTTCAAATATATAAGGAATCGAAAGTTGGTGTGTTGGGTATACTACTTCTGCAATATGTAGCGTCATTCACTATAGTGGAATTCATAGCCCGAGACATGGGTAAATGATATCCTCTCATTGAAATTACATGGTTGATAGAAAGTAAACGTGGCTACAAATCGTTCATCTTTGTGATGGATAATATGATCACTAATTGATAATGATTGAATTTTCATGAAGGAAGATGTAATGGTTACCATGAGCCAAAATAGGATTATATTGGGAGAACAAATATTATCCCAAAGAGATTAAGAATATCCTATGAGGGTAACACACTTATGACAAAGTCATTGGACCAGTACTAATCGAGTTGCTTTCGTAATGTCATGCCATTAGGGAGAGCTCAGCCACGATACTATAGTGGAATGACTTTTAGACTAAATGAGTTTATAATTAATAGGCGAAAAGATGGAACTTAACTATAAATCATTTGATCCTTAATTACATATGTCCAACCGGTCCCTTTGCTAGCTCGTTGAAACCAGAAATGAATCTTATGTTGAATCAAATGAGCAGAAATGAATAAAAATGGTGAAATGGAGAAATAGGAAACATTTGAAAATGATTAAGGTTTTCTTCAACATGAAAATAAAAATGGAAATGAAAATGGAGAAATGAAATAATTTGGAAATGAATGTGATTTTCTCCAAAATGAAAATGAAAAATAAAAATGGCCTGAAAAATGAATTTATGTTTTTCGAATAAATGAAGTTCGAAAATGGAAATAAATCATTTGGTCGTAATAAACCATTGAATGTGGAAATATTAAATATATTTTCTCATAGATTCTTTTATGGTAAAGTTCTCATGATTTTAACAGAAGTAGAATTGGATTGAGAAAATTATTTAATCAGAAATATATTGAAGTTTATTTTTGAGAAATAGGAAAACAAATATTGGGTTGGATTATAAAGTATTGGGTTAAAAGCCCGAGAAGTACTTGTAATTGAAGCTGATATGGAAAAGGCCCAAAATCTCCTTATGTAATAAGGGGGGATGACAAATCCTAGTATATTTAACTAGGGTTGTCGTGTAACAAGCCGTTTTCAGTGAAATCGAAATAGTGATTTTAGGACCACAAATTCGATGTGAGAAAATCTATTTTATTATTATTTTAATGTCTTAAAAATATTATCAAGGTCATATAAAGATTTCGTTAAGAAATTTTATCGTTTGCATGCTTAATTTGGTAAAAAGGACTAATTCGTAAAAGATGCAAAATTAGAGTTTTAGTAGCTAAAGGTATTAAATGGATATAGAACTAACATGTAAGAGAACTTATATGGTAATTAGACCATTTAAGTGATGGTAGACATTTATGAGATTGGTTTTTATTGAAATTATTAAAGTTTTTAAAGGTTATTTTGGTAATTTAGTAATAAAGGTTAAAATAAACAAAACAAATTCTTTTAATTTTCATTCATCTTCTTCCTCCACCGATAATGAAGAAGGAAGAACACCATTTAGGGCATTGAAGTTTCGGTTCATTCTCTAGCTTGCATGTAATTGATTTTTGTCTCGTTTTTAATGATCTTTATGTTTTCGGTATCATTGTAACTCAATCTAGCTACCTCAGGGACTAATTTGCAAAAATGTTAAAAGGTTAGGGTTTTTCTATGAATATATTCAGGTGGTTTTTAATGTTTGATGGAAGAAAATGAATCCTTGTTGATATATAAACAACTTTTGTAAGGTGATTTTTGTTGAAAATGTCAATTAGGGATTTATTTATAAAATGTGTAAAATATAAGGTGGAATTGTGACATAATGAATTTTTTGAGTTACTATGAGTGTGTATTGAATTTTCCTAGCTTTGTATGTGGATGAAATTGCATGAATTTCAATATACGGGCTTAAGGACCAAATTGTAAAGAAGTTAAAACATTAGGAGTAAAAGTGTAAATTTGCAAAAGTATGTATTTTGGACTGTATTGAATAGAACGAATATTGAATGGATTGAATTTGATTATTTAGATCAAGTTAAGCCTCGTACGGATCTAGATCAAGGGAAAGATAAAGTATCAAACTAATCGATCCTATTTTGTCGTTTTTGTGATCGAGGTAAGTTCGTAATTTTAAATAGCATTTTAATGTATTTGATTTAAATGCTATTATGTTATTTATCATGTTATGCTTTGACAGAAAATCCAACGATGTTACGACGATTTCGAGCCCCGTTTGAACATCATGAATATATAGGATACAAATGACATGTCATTAGGGTTACCATGTTTCGGGTGCTGGTCTTAAACGTCCTATCGACGGCTGAGTTTCAGCATTTGTTGCATATACTTATTAGCTTGTGTGAGTGGCATCGTGTATCTATGTTCCGACCGTCATCTTGTGTGAGTAGACCCATTTATGGCTCATGTGAGCATTTACGTAAAGGAAAAAGAAATTAATGGTTTCGAAAATGTGTTAGCACACTTTGTATGAGCTTCTCGTGTATCCGATATTATTCTAAGTGGTTTAACGAGAATGTAAAAGGATAAACCAGTAAGGGTTCCGATTGATTACACTATAAAATTATGGAAATGTATGAAGTATTGATGATCAAAGTATGTATAGCCATGTCATGAAAAGTATAAATTCATATGTATTATAATTATGAGATTTATCTTACCATGTGATGAATTTGGCTAAGTTATGTGATTAAGCACTAACTTGTGTTATTGGTGGTGCTTAGGCTTGTGCCAAGCTTGTGTTGGATTGATTCATGTCTATTTTTATAATTATGCATTGAAATGGTAAGCTTTGTTCATGATTTATGAACTTACTAAGCATTATATGCTTATGTAATTTTTCTTTTCTATGTTTTATATATTATCAGAAGCTCGACCGGTTTGGAAACTTGTCGGAGATCTATCACATTATACTGCAACTATTTTGGTAGATTTTGATATCTTAAGTCATGGTTATAATGGCATGTATAGGTGAATTGTGTTTGGTGAGATAGTCATTATGTTTGGCTTGTAAATGTGGTTTTATAGTTGATAAATTTTTGGCATTTTAATTCTTTGATGGTTGGTGTTGAAATGGTCAAGTAAAGTTTTGTTTTGAATGACCAATTTAGTATACTTGAATGTGATTTTGGCATGTAGTCATTATGGTAAGTTTGGTATGGAAATAGATTAGAAATGTATGGTTGATGAATGGCTAAATTATGCATATGTTTAAGTATATTTGATTGTTGTGATTGAGGTGCCTTTTGGCATATTGGTTGTATGGATAGATGCTATATTGAATTAGCCTTATAATACATGCTTTAGGTATGTTTTGAAGCTTGATTGGTTGTGCAAATGGCTTGTAGGTGTGAGCTCAAATTGGGTGAAAGAAATGACTTGAAATTGGCTTATTTCTTGTCCACACGACCTAAGACATAGGCATGTGTCACACACGACCATGTGTCCCCTATAGGTTTCAAAGGATTGTAAGTCAGGCTATTACACGACCTGGCACACGGGCGTGTGGCTTGGCCGTGTGACCCAAGTCAGAGAGTTACACAAGCACGGACACGGCTGTGTGTCCCTACTTCGAATGTCTACACGGCCTGAGACTCAGGCGTGTGTCTCAGCTGTGTGAGTCACACGGCCTGGCCACACGGCCGTGTGTCCCATGTAGTGTGAAATTTTCTTTTCTTTTTTCTAAAATTCTAAATATTTCCAATTTAGTCCCAAATTGTTTCTGAAGTGTTTCTAAGGCCTCGAGGGCTCGAATAAGGGACAATAAGCATGTGTTTGAATGATTTATGCTATGACTAATGAAATGTTTGGAAATTTGATGATTTTAAGTTAAGTTATTATGGTAATGCTCCGTAACCCTATTTTGATGGCGAGTATGGGTTAGGGGTGTTACATGTTGCCTTCTACATCTTAGCTGAACTAGGATTCCATTTTTCTAGTTGAAATAAACTTCTAAAATTCAACAAGGGTTGTACCTTTTCCACCTATAAATAGATGGGACCAGTAGGGCTATACACAACTTTCAGGTATTGTTATTCTACCAAAAAATATAGAGATTTTTATTCTTTAAGAATTAAATATATTTTTTGGAATAATAATTTTGCCGGTTTCTATTTTGAAAAGAGAATTTTCGTTTTCACCCCAAAAGAAAAGAAAACTAGTTCTAGTTTCTATGTTTGATTTATTTTGTTGGAACCCACATTCGAAGCAATTCGTGGTATGATAATAGCGGAGAAGATCATTTGGTTGAAAGTCGGGAATGACAACGATCCGTTTATCTGAAAATATAAGTACGTCTTCGGTCTAGGGTTTATTGTTATAAATATAAAAACTGTGTCAGTTTTCAAATTTTTTATTTTCCGTTGTGTAAAAAAATTGTTTTTGAGCCAGATTTTTTTCAACAATTGGTATTAGAGCCAGGTTGCGTTATGTTTATTGTGTAAATCGAGACCAAAATTCTCTCTCTTCTTCATGTATGATTAT
Source organism: Gossypium longicalyx (assembly GCA_025698465.1). Lineage (NCBI taxonomy): Eukaryota > Viridiplantae > Streptophyta > Magnoliopsida > Malvales > Malvaceae > Gossypium > Gossypium longicalyx. The sequence goes on along the minus strand of CM047004.1, from coordinate 65,366,736 downwards.
TTTTGGTAAAATGTAATATTCTCATAATTGTATGCATGTTTATGGGAATGTATGCGAATGAATGTTTGATATTATTTTATTATTATGAATGACAAAGTAATTTTTACCAAAATTGTAATTTTTAGAAATTTAAATGTAATTCATTATTATCTCGGGCATGTATATTTTATATCATGGACTATCATCTCCATGCAGAGTTTTATTTTATTATTTATATAGAATAAAATATTTGAGCCAGAAATGGACATAGAAATTTTTTTGTCACCTAATTTTTCCTTGCGAAACCTAAAAAATCGAGACACATCCAAACCGATCGAGACGATGTAGACTTGAACCAGCCAAATCAGAAAGTGGCCGACGGTGGCCGACGATGGTCTTTTGATGGTGGTCGACGATGGTCCAACGGTGGTCGACAGTGTTTGGTTGCGGCCCAATGATGATGGCGACACGGATCGTAACATAAACACTTGGTTAGAGATGTCACACAATTTTGCATAAAGATCAGATAATATTTCATTTTCGAAAATTTTGAGATTATTGAACTTGAATATTAACATTTGGAGTTTGGATTGCTTCACTATGGAAGTCCCTTCATGTATTATCTCAAGAATGGTGTATGCCTCTGGAGTAGTTGCTCATATAGATATTGTTTTGAATTCTTGGGGGTTTACTCTTTTAAAAATGGTGTTTAAAGCCTAAGAGTTGTGAGTCGTAACTTGATCGTCCTTATTTGTCCAAGTAATCTTTAATTTCGGAGTACTAACACTATTCACTAGAACAGTTGGTGGGTCTCAACGAGCAAGTACTTCTTTCTACTCTCTCCTATCTATGAACTTAGTAAATGCTCTCATGTCAACTTTCTAGTTGGTGTAGTTGGAGCTATCAAGCATAAGGAGGTTAGGAGATCAAGCTTCCTTCAATATCTCGATAATTTAACAACATGACCTTTACCAATTTTGTTTAGTGTTTATCTCTAATACTAACTCTTAATGTTAAGTTTACTATCAGTTGTATTGTGAGTTGTAACTAAATATACAACTGAAACTGGAAAAGGAAAACCGTGAACACAATAATTAGTTATGCAGTTCAGAACCTTTTCTTATGTCTGTGGAGTCTTGCCTAGAGAGTAACTACTAAATTCAATAGTACAAGATGCGATTTAAGTTCAAATCACTTATCATTTAGCAACCTTAATCCTATACAATCATTTAGATTCACTCTTCTTCTAAGGTTTTCCCCTTTAAAGCTTAGTCATAGATTGACAAAATGGTTTGTTTACAATACAAAATGCAGTAAAAACAAGTTCCTCTATTAAACAAATTAGTGCTTTCTGAATCTCTTACATAAAATAGTAAACAAGTTTTAAATATAATGATATATTCACCAATTAAGTTTTTATCGACTGTAATCTTTTGTTTTCTTCACCTATATACTGAGATATTCCCCAATTAAATTTTTACTTAACACTCCTAACTAGTATGATCAACATAATGTTCTTGAATTATGCTCCAGTTAAAACTCTTCAATATGGTATGCAATATAAAGAGATCTTCATTAATTAAATTTCTACTGATTGTAATCTTTTTAAACAAGGCAAATACATCATACTATGTCTTCTTTGAAATAGATTTGCTTGACTAAATCTCTTCATCAATCATGATATAAAAAATTATTGCTCAATATCATTAAAGATATGCATAAAAATAGTCAAAGTAATCGAACCAAAATATGCCAAAAAATAGACTAGTTGCATTTCATTTAGTTGCAAAGTAAGTAGCTACAGGCAGTGTAATTGATAGCACTAGCACAAGTCGAAAGAATTTGCAAGTTCCATGATTTCTGGTCCATGTTGAAAAGGTTTTAACTAATATAACCTCACTAGTTGGTTTGCAAGTTGTTGCATCCTAAATTCATTTTATTTTCGTATTCCATTTGATATGCCATACAAGAAATTGAGTTCCATTATTAATATTCTATCACACACCTCTTTTTATAAGGCTTGGTCCTTTTTGTAAGCTCTTCAATATTGGGATGTCAAAGCTTTATCGATGCAAGAAAAAAAATAAAATCTAGTAAACTCATACCATGGATCCATGTGTGAAGAAACAAATTTAGGATAAAAGGAAAGATTCAAAATATAACTTGATCGATTTGAGTAGTAAATCATCTTTGGCAATAAGCCTTTTATCAACTATAGAACCGTAGCTGCAACCTTTGTGTTTCAACCTCTACTATATCCACATGGAGGAAAATGATTGAAATAAACGCTTTGAAATTTTCAAAGAGTGTTTCAAGAATTCCTTTTTGTTGTTAGTCTTAAAATTTCAGGTAAGTAAAAAAAATGGAATATCAAAATCTTTTTTCTCAAAACCTTTTTGAATAACCCTTAATTATTTAAAGGATATTAAAGGACTTTAGTCAAACATGATATTCTACTTACTATGAATGTGATATTAGGTTTTATTATAAACCTCACATAATTCCTTTTTCAATCAAAATTTATTAAATATCATATTTAATAAATTTAGTAAAGTGGTTTATCCAATTTAAATAATGTGTAACATATATTATATTATCTTAATTGGACCATTTATACATGTGCGTCAAACACGTACATCTATTGTATTAGATTTTAACTCTATCAAATTATATTAATTATAAGAACATTTCTATAATTAGTTTAACTCATATGAAAAGTTAAATATAATCCCATCTTTTTACAGATTTCAATCGTTTCAACCATGAGGTGTGACCTCGTAAGATTCTGTAACGCTATCAGTAATATTAAAACATTTCTAATACTACAAACAATGAGTGACATCTAGTAATGCATTCTTGCTACCCAATTTGCAGAAATTCATTGCTCAACATGATTTTTCTATGATAATATTATCATGTAGTATATCTTTTTGTTTGTGGTATTTAGATTAAACACAAGTCATTGAACAATCAACTTGTATAATCCAATATTTTGTTTCTTGAATCCCAAGTAGGCTAAGATAAACAAATGAGTATGATATCTCATATAAACTCATTTGAGCACAACCTTGCATTTCTAGTCTCACTCAATCAAAGGGCCCGAGATATCACTCCCATTATGTGGGAGGGACAAATCATATCTTGCTACATAGTTTATGATATACCCAATAGTAGTCTTTATTGTGCAACCATTTATGGAAGAGATTTAATTATATCAAGGTATATGACTTCCAATGTTGGAACTATAATGACCTTAAGTTTAAGGATCATACGCACTTGACAAGAATAGGGTAATCTCTTGAATTTTATTGATAGGCCTCAACGATATATATATCTATATAGTAGTAGTTGCATAGGAATCAAATTGCTAGAAGAAAATATCTAATAATAATATCCTAACACCCCCTCAAGTTGGAGCATATAGATCATAAATGCCCAACTTATTGAAAAGATATTCAAATTGTGATTTACTATGCACCTTTGTAAAAATGTTGGCTAATTAAATAGAGGTTGGAACATAAGAAGGTGCAATCAACCTATCATGGATTGCATCTCTAACAAAATGACAATCCACTTTAATATGTTTAGTATGCACGTGAAATATGGGATTCTCTGTAATATGCAACGTAAATTAACTATTACAAAATAAAGGATTGCTTTAGGATGATGGACACCTAAGCTCAATAGCAAGGCCTTCAGCCACTTGAGCTCACAAGTAATAGAAGCCATAGACCGGTACTCAGCCTCAGCAGATGAACGAGAAATAGTATGTTGTTTCTTAGTTTTCCAAGAAATGAGAGATTGTCCCAAAAATATAAGCCAACCAGTAAGTGAACGCTAAGTTAACAGACAAGCAGCCCAATCTAAATCACACCACCCTTTCAAGGGCAAATCACTATCAGATTCAAAAGAATCGCTTGGCTAGGAGAGTCTTTCAAGTACCAGACAACACGCGGAGTTGTGTCCTAATGCTCTTGCCTCGGCTCATGCATAAACAAGACAAAACGAGTATGCCAAATCCGGTCTAGTTATTTCCAAATAAATCAAATGACCCATTAACCATCTGTACAGCTCAAGATCAGACAAAATCGTCCTTGTAGCATGTGTTAATTTATAATTTTGCTCTGTTGGCGATCTTACGGGCTTTGCTCCTAAGAGACCTGTAACACCCCTAACCTGTCTTCTTCACCATATTAGGTTTAGAAGTATTTCAGTACAAATTGAAACATTCCACATCATATAGAAATAATTATTCAAATTTAAATATTAACATTCAATATCAAGTTTTATCCATAGCATAAATACATTTATAGGCCTTAAACTCAGCCTACGGGCCTTAAAAATAGTTTGGAAACATTCAGGGACTAATTTGAAACAAAATAGAAAGTTTTAGAAAAAAATTGAAAATTTTGGAAACAAGGGTCGCACAGCCGTGTGGCTAGGCTGTGTGACTCAAAATATGTTTGTGTATCCAATCATGTAATATTCAAACTATGGGACACATGGTCGTGTCCCAACCTGTGTGACCACTCGTGTGGGTATTCGAAATAACCCCACGTGACCTTGTCGTAGATTGTGTGTCAGACTATGTGAACCATCTTGCACTAAAAATCAAATGACACATGACCATGTGGCGTGACCATGTCCTAGGCTGTGTGCTTCCAAAATAATCCCTAATGCAAGCTAATTCAACAATCATTACTTTAGCACCAAGTCAAGTCATTACCAATCACTTTCACAAGTTAAAACACCTTCAAACAAACCTAAAACATGCCGAAATCATTCAACCTATGTACCTGACCAATATGCCACGACTTGGCACCTCAATTCAAATACCAAATCAATTCAATTACAATGCTACAAGTTCATACCTCAACATGTAGCAAACATACCAAATAACCATTTCATTCATATTCCATTAAGCCATAAGCCATCTACTTTCAAGAGGCATAAATAAAATGATCAAAACACACATATCATTCAATCTAAATGCCTATCCAATATACCCTCATTGGTACCACAAATTAAACATCCAAACAAACCCATACTTAATATTTACAAGACATTACTTTTAAGACATACTAAAACCTCCATTTCATCGCATCCATTTACCATATATCAAGCTAATCATAATAGGCATTTAACTACTGACCAAAAGCACTACCAGTTACAAACATAACCTAAAGATACCAAACATATATATATACAACGCAAAACTTACTCAAACTAACTTATAAACAGCACCATCATAAACAAAATAAGTTAAACTCCTAGTACATGCCATTTATAGCCTAACATCAAAATATCCAAATCTTCTCCCGAGATGAAGGGTGGATAGTGTGAATGTACTCCGACTTGATTCCAACTGTTCGAGATTTTTGACGACCTACAGAATGATAAACGAATAACATAAGCAATTAGCTTAGTAAGCTCGTATGATGCCAACTTAAACTTACCAAACATGTTATATTTAAACCATTCAAGCATGGGTTCATTCATTAAATCATGCATACATTTCAGTCATATACACACAACTTTACAAGGTTAGTAGGTGTATAAAGGAGCATATAAATTCAACCAATTCATGGAACATATCACAATAAACATTCGATATATATATATCATTCATCATGTATTTAAATAATACCTTATTCATACAAAGTACATATATCAACGTTTTCCGTTTCATCTTTTAATAACATAGACCGTTTCATATACATATTTATTTGAACTAAACTTTAATCACTCATTGAACAAAATGAAACAAATGACTTTATTATGGCATAAAACATTACAAGTACACGTATTTAAAACTCAATCCAACCTTTTATTCGCATAATAAACTACAATCCATTAATATAATACTCATAAGTTCTTACTCACATACCGAACCTTATAACATTGATATAATAGTGATTCCATTGATATCCTTTTCAATTGTTATCCTTTTCAACCTTTCCATTGTTTCAAGGATGCCATGATATCTTTCGACCAAGGTTTTACACAATCCTGAAGTAATGCTATAGTATCTTTCAACTATAGAGTATCTTTTAACTATGGTATTTTCCTTTTCGATTATAATGCCATAATATCTTTTAATCATAGTCTTTTCCTTTTCGATTATAATGTCATGATATCTTTCAATCATGGTCTTTTTACCTTTTCGATTATAATGCCATGATATCTTTCAATTATGGTATTTTCCTTTTCTCAAACAATGATTCTAATCACCATTTAATAGATATGTACATATAAGAATTACGTCACATTTATAAATCAAATGAATCACTTAAATTGAAGTACAAACTTACCTTGACAAAAATAGTTGTAAAATCAAAGCCGGCAACTAGTCCGATACTTTAGTTTTTCCACGATTTAAATCTGATTGGCTCATTTCTTGATCTAAATAATAATTTTTAGTCAATTAAACAATTTAAATAGTTTGCATAATTAATTCAAGCCTATAACCCTCATCAATTTAAATTTACAAAATTACCCCTAATATTTTAACCTTTATGTAATTTAGTCTAAATCCGAAACTTGCAATTTAACCATTTTTAACCACCATTCATGCTAGCTGAAATTACTAGGGACCCTCTACAACCCATATTTATCATGTTTTTACAAAAAATTCGTGAAGTTTTACTATTTAAAAAATTTAATCTCTAAAGATTAAAATTACTAAAAAATCATTTAACAAAATACTTCTATTTAACAACCAAGCTTAATAATCTATCAATTAGATTCACAAGCACACTTAAAAAATTCATGGTAAGTCTCTAAACATTTAACATTTTTACAAATTGACCCTCGAGTTAGCTAGATTAAGCTAAAACAATCTCAAAAACATAAAAATCATAAAAAAGGGGGTTAAAAAATACTAACGATGCAATGTAATTAATCTTGGTGGAAGCTTGGTTTCTCAACCATGGTAGTTTTGGTTGAACAAAAGATAATAGAAGAAGAGACCACATGTTCCATGTTTTATCCATTATTTATTCTTTTTAATTATTTAATTTTTACATTATTTCATTTGAAAACATAACATAAACCGTCAACCAACATTTAAAAAACAGTATAATTACCTTTTTAATCGTTAAAACTTCAATGATCATGCATTTTAACTAATAAAATCAATAGTATTTAACTTTTACATCTTTTACGATTTAGTCCTTTTTCCTTAATTAACTATCAAATCACCAAAATTTCTTAACCAAATTTCAATACACCTATATAATCACTCCATAAGTATTTAATAAAATATTTTTAGGCTCGGTTTATAGAAATGAGGTCCCGATACCTCATTTTCCAAAACCACTTGACTTAACGAATTAACTACTTGAACTTGACTATACAATCAATTAACGAAATTTATGAAATTAAAATTTCAATAATACTGTATTTGACTCATAAATATTATTGATGAACTCACTCGTCAAATTTGTAGTCCCAAAGCCACTATTTGTGGCACTACTGAAAAACGAGTTGTTACAAGACTTGCCTCTGAAATAATATCAAGTGCATATTTCCTTTTACAAAAAAATAACCCCAAAGAGCTACGAGGTACCTCTATCCCCAAAAAATATTTCAATGCACCAAGATCCTTCATATGGAAGTAAGAATTGAGATACCCCTCAAAGGATTTCAAAGCAGCAAAATCGTTCCCAAAAATAAGCAAATCATCAACATAAACTAGCACATTAATGCGTACAAATCCCTTAGTGTATGTAAAGAGAGAATAATCAAAATATGGCTGAAGAAATCCATACCCTTTCAGTGCAGTAACAAGCTTCACAAACTAACACCGAAAAGACTGTTTCAACCCATACAAAGACTTGCACAAATGAAAAACCATTCTAGGCTTGTTAGGAAGAAAACCTAGAGGAAGTTGCATGTAAACCTCTTCATCAATACCACCATGCAGGAAGGCATTATGGACATCCATCTGATGTAAGTCCCAATTTTTTGAAGTTGCAATAGCTAAGAAAGCACGAACAGTCACCATTTTCGCCATAGGTGCGAATGTTTCATTATAATCAATATCTTATACTTGATGATTACCAAAAACAACAAGATGAGCTTTAAGCCTCTTAATACTTCCATCGAATTTATATTTAATCTTGTACACCCACTTGCTACCCAGTGCTTTCTTTCCAAGAGGAAGTGTTTCCATAGATCAAGTACCATTATCCTCCAAAGCACAAATATCCTTTTGCATAGCGTCATGCCATCTTGCATCCTTTATAGTTTTTTTAAAAGATTGTGCCATCTTGCATCCAGATCATATAAATACCAACCCTTTTTTCCAAAAGGGTGTCTAACAAAAACACACTTATTTCAACTTTGACTAGCAAGCTTATCACCCTTAAAACGTTGATTATGAGTAAAATATAAGCAACCAATCACATGAAGATCATCAAACAAAAGAGGGCTACCAAACAACATTTCATAGGGTATTTTATTGTGAAGAAGAGGTGAAGGAGTTCGATTAATGAGATGAGAAGCAACCAACACACACTACCCTAAAAAGATATAGGCAGATTTCCCTGAAAACGTAAAGCACGAGCTACATTTAAAATATGATGATGTTTCCTCTCCACTCCCATTTTGTTGAGGAGTACTAATACAAGATTTTTGAAAAATAATGCCATTTGCAAGAAAATAATCTTGGAGACAATTAAATTCTGTCTTATTATCACTTTTAATACACTTCACTTATTGAGAAAATTGATGATCAATCATTGCAATGAATGACATGAAAACTTTGAAAAACTCATTTTTATTAGCCAATAGATATACCCAAATAACTTAAGAGAAATCATCAACCAATGTCAAATAATAATGAGATCCACAGGATGGAAGAGTTTCATAAAACCCCCATAAATCACAATGAACTAACTCAAAAATACGAGTGACTTTCTGTTCACTAATTGGAAAGCTTTTTCTTGTCTGATTAGCATGATGACAAATTTCACATGCTTTATTCAAATGATCTTGAGAGTTACTAGCATAAGGAAGTACCTTTACAACTTTCTCAAAAGGGTGATCCAATATTCTATGCTAAAGTTCTAAGGAGGATGAAACTTCAATCGAAACCGCTTTGACTGTCAAAACCTGTCAGAAGTAGTAAAGTCTATCTCATCTCTCACTCGCTCCAGTCAGCTCCCTCGAATGAAGGTTATGAATAACACATATGTTAGTAGGAATTTGGAAAAAATAGTCATATAAACATTCATCTGGAAAACTGAAATTAAATTGTAGTTTAATTTAGGAACGTAAATAACATGTTTTAAGTGAATTTTTTCTGTCAATTTAGCCATTCCTTTTTGAGTAGCCACCAAAGTTTGGCCATTAGGAAGTCCTATGAAACACGCAACAACATCTCTTACTTTATTCAAGTACATAAGATCAGCTATAACATGATTTGCACCCCCGTATCAATAATCCAATTATTCTTACCATTTAACCAAGTGGAAGTTGATTGTTTATTACGAAACACCACCAGAAGAGACTACCATTGCTCAGCGGTAAAACCAAGAAGTGTCACCCTTTTTGTGGTAGTGGAAGACTTGCTGCCAACCATTTATAATGATGAAAGAAAAAAAATATCAAAAACCTTGCTCAGATGCCATGACAAGAATTGAGTAATTTCTTGAATTTTATTGATAGATCTCAAAGGTATATATATCTAAACAGTAGTAGTTGCATAGGAATGAGATTATGAGAAGATAATATCTAATAATAAAATCCTATAATATCCTATTAGAAATCAAATTTCTAAAAGAGAACATCTAATAATAATATCCTATTAGGAATCAAATTGCTAAAAAATAATATCTAATAATAATATCCTATTATGAATCAAATTGGTAAAAAATAAAATCTAATAATAATATCCTAACAACACTATTATCATAATAAGAATTGTTGTGACTATTACATAGTAATCCAAGAAGCATTCTCATGGTGGGTTAATCCAATACATTGTTTTGATAACATGTACCTATATGTTGACTTGATATCCCATATCCATGAGAATATCTTGTCATCAATTAATCAAACTTTAATAGTAATGTATTATTATTGTCCCAGTCCACAATAATACTATCAAGAATAATACTCGACTAAGGACAGTTCAAGAATGATCATATTATTCTCAGGACTTCATTACTAAATAATTTATTTAATACACAAAAATAAAGACTAAAAATAATAATAACAATGCCTTTATTAATAAATAAGGTGAATAAGTATAATATTACAATCATATCATGATTGGTCTTTTGGGCATACTCTAATAATTAATTCTTATAATGAACTTCTCCTCAAGTTTGCATTCATCAATGAGTAAGATGGAGAGTAGACTCCTTTAAAAATCTTGACCCATAAAGCATTAAATTGTTAAAGAAGTCTTAATGTTTTTTTTTTATTTCTTTGCAATTAAGGTAAGGTTAAATTCATGGAATTTCCTAAAATCAAGACCTCTAAAATCCTTGCTAAGTGCCATTTTGCTCCAGTTCATTCATCTAAGCTTGTTCGTATGAGAATATGCTTATCTTCACCAAAACCAATTCATCGTTTTATTTAAGTTCTTGGAGAAAGAAATTGAAAGTTTGAAACATTGCATCATGTAAACTAAGATAGCCAAGGCTATTGCTTGTAGGTTTAAAATCTATTTCGTCCCCTATATTACAATGAAATTCTCACATTTTCCATTTTACTAATTTTTTTGGTCATTTCCCCTTCTACTTTCATTTTGCCCATCACATTAGCCTATTGACCATTTCTATTAAAAAAAATCCCTCATGGTCGTTTAATCCAATCAAATGCAAACATGTGGACAATAATAAAAAGATCAAAGTGATAATTTCACTATAGTATAAGGGTTAAATAGGTATCACAAACACATGGGATTGCTTTTAATAGAAATTGCAACGGCTAACTTGATGAATAGAATGAAAGTATAAGGGAAAGTGAGAAGAAAAATATAATACAATGGCCAGTGCAAGGGCCACAACAAGTATTAAGCCTTGCTTTTATGAGAACTTTACGCATTGATTGGTAAACTAACTTGTCCTTCCAGCTTACTATATTGTTTGTCACCTTGTCAAAAATGAAGCTAAGAGCTTTTCATTTTCCTCTTCCCCATATTGAAGGAAGGTGAGTGCTTTATTGACTCATATGAATTGGAAGAAAAGTAATGGCTAACTTAGCTCTATTCATAGTTTTTCTTGTAGCCTTTTGAAAAATATCGAGAATGAGGAAATAGTCTCAATGTTGCTTAAGCTTGCAATGTCGAAAAGAAGGTATTCATTTGTAAAAGGTAAGTGATCTGACATAATTTGATATGACAAGTTAAGCTTTTTTTGATACGTAAGGACCTTGTAATCAAACATTTTTTTATGTTATTTTGGTAGTTTTACAAATTAGATGATAATTGTTGATAATTGAATAAAATGAGGCTCTTGATGATGTTTATTGACCAATTTTTGAGCCTGAAAAGTTCTAACAAGTTGATTTAGCATGCAAGGAACAACTTGAACTAAATAGAATTAAGGAGTTAGTGGATTGGGCCAGGTGTTGCAACATTAAGACACTAAAGTCACGACATTGAAGCTACTCCAACACTTAGATGAATTTTCAACCAATATCGACAAGACAAGTAAATTGTGGCCAAAGTCATGACATTGGACATTGGATTCACGACATTCAATGTTGGAATTCGCAACATTCGAGATTGTAGCCTAATATGAAAGTTTATCCAAAAGTGCAGCAAAGTTGCGACAATGAGGAAGCAAAGTTGTGACATCCAAACCTTCTTCAAAGATTTGAGCAAATTGCTTGCAAAGTCGCGATATTGGGCTTGGATTATCACGACATTGACGCTCAACAAACTAAAAATTTTCAAGGGTGTTTCCATCCGCACAATCAACCTTAACCTAAAATTAAGGGTAGAGGCGATTCGATTCGGTCAAAGGACATCAATATTATAAATGTAACTTAAAAACCTCAGAAAAGGAGGCTTGATTACACTTTAATTTAGTAGAGTAGATAGTATTAGGGATTCAACATTATTATTTTTCAGTTTTTCATTCTAAGTGATTTTTCATTTGTTACAATTCTGTTCTTTATTTCTTTTCTTTAGTTGTCGCACTTTTGCTTATTATGGATTTCCAATCACAAGTGTTTATAGGTTGCCATTGCCGCCCAAGTGATCTTAAGCTTCAAAGTCGTCAGATTTCTAAGCACCTCTTAACCTTTCCTTATTGTTTTTCATTATTTCGATGTTTTAAAAATTGATTTGGTTAAGTGTATTTATGTAACACCTTTGACCCGACATATCCGCCAGATCTGGATATGGAGCGTCACAATTGGACTGAGTTTACCTATCCTTAATGTCTTATTGACTAAACTATTATAAAGATATTCTAAAATAAATTTAATAAAAATTCCTACAAAAAATGCCTTAAGCCACTGAATACTTAGTCTCTCAAATTTCTATCTCTAATCTGACTGTTTAATTACAATGAGACTCTTACAAATCTTTTTAGAGGCTAACTATTCTTTTTCCCAAATTCTAAGGGTGTTATCTGATTTTGACAGAAAAAATTCCTTAGGCGAAGCCTCTGATAGTACCCCCTTTCTATGTGCATGACTCCGTCTGCCTATGATCCCCAATCTTATCATTGTATGGCTGGGTCCCTCCTTTGAGTCCTCAATCAACTTTGTAAATCTTGCGAACATCAAACAAACTCCTGTAAGTTCAAAAGAACTTAGTGACTTCCTTCATTGCACTATATTTAAACCCATCACATGAGGGTAACAAATGTAAAATAAATTAAACTTATTTTAACTCCCTACTCGCTCAAGGCAAGTTTTCTTCGTCAAGGTGGCGGACTCCACCCGATCCTCTGAGCTACTCGGTTTACTAAAGACCTTTATCTAGATTAGTGAGTCTTAATCCTTACTTCTCATATTTCCTTCCTTTCATACATCCCACCCATGAGGTGTTCAATGACCTTTATGGTAACTTTCTTGATTCCCGACCCAAGGATCCTTAGGTCATACCTTCCTTGGTGGGCTTCCATGGTCAGACCCATCCTTTGTGGACTCCCTATTCCCATAAAATAGTCCTGAAGGAATCATTGGCATTTCCGTATTGTGCTGCCTAACAGCGGATCTCGCCACTCTAGCAAACCTATTCTCGTTCTATCTTTATAATAACCTGTTTTATAGTGTTATCGAAAATAATAGTTTCGGGGCTACAAATTTGACGAGTGAGTCCATAAATATTATTATTTAATATTTACAAGTTGAATATAGTGTTTATAATAAATTTTTATTTGATAATTTATGTTATTTGAATGAATAATTAGGTTTAAGTGGTATATCCCTAAAGTCAAGTGGTTTTAGAAAAGGAGGTATCAAGACCTCATTTCTATAAACCGAGCCTATAAATACTTTATTAAATATTTATGGAGTGTTATTAGAGTCATACTAAAATTTGGTTAAGAAATTTTAACGTTTAAATAATTAATTAATTGAAAAAGACTAATTTGTAAAAGATGTAAAAGTTGATGTTTAATAGCTAAATAGGTTTATTGTGTTTAACAACAAATTGAAAGGGGTCTATTATGTAATTTGACCATAAATCATTATGGTGGACGGTTGGTGCATTGCAATGAATAAAATATATGTTAATTTTATAATTTAAAATGTTTAAATAAAAAAAAGTAACATTAGTGGAATTAAAAAGAAAAAGGACATCATCTTCTTGCTTGGTTTTTTTCCTATCATCTTTTCAACCATTAAAGCTTTGGGGAGGTTCGACCAATTTAATTTCAATTGCATGGTATGTTTTTCTAGTCCATTTTTAGTAATTTTATGTTTTTTATTATTGTATTAGCTTAATCTAGTTGACCCGATGGTTAATTTGTAAAGTTGTTATAAATTTAGGGACTTGTCATGAAAGAGTTTGATTTATTTTTGGATTTAGTTGATGAATTATTAAAGTTAATAGCTAGATATAAGTATCTTGTTAAGTGGTTTTTGATGATTTTAGTGTTTAGGGATTAAATTGTTGAAATAGTAAAATTTAATGTAAATTGTGTGAAATGAGAAAAAATATGGGTTGTTATAAGACTAATGGAAAATTGGCTAGCATGAATTTTAATTAAAAGTGGTTAAATTGCAAGTTTCGGGTTTAGGGACTAAATTGCATAAAAGGTAAAATATTGGGGGTAATTTTGTAAATTTCCAATTGATAAGGGTTATAAGTTGAATTAATTATATTAAGTTATTTGAATGGTTTAATGGAATGAAAATTATTATTTAGATCAAGAAATCAACCAAACGGATCTAAATCAAGGAAACACTAATGTGTTAGATTAGTCGTCGACTTCTTTTTTCCAGTTGTTATTGTCGAGGTAAGTTTGTAACTTGATTAAATCAAATAGTTGTTCTTTTGGTTTTTTAATATCTAACTATTTATATATGAATCGAGTTCGTTGGCTTGAAGGAAATGATTAAGACCATAGTTGAAAGACACTATGACACTATACTAGAAACGAGTAAGACCATAGTTGAAAGATGTTATGACATTTGTATCAAGTAAGACCATAGTTGAAAGACGTTATGGCATCACGATTTTATTGAGTAAAACCATAGCCGAAAGACACTATGGCATCACGAATCAAACGAATAAGACCATAGTTGAAAGACACTATAGCAACACGACGAAAAATGAATAAAACTATAGTTGAAAGACACCATGGAATTAAATCAAGAATAAAGAAGACCATGGTTGAAAGACACCATGGCACCCTCCGATCATTTGTTATTCAGGTATCACGTTTCAGGTGAGGTATGTATAGTAAGTATGAATACGAGTTGAATGTTTGACTAATATAGTTTGATAATGAATGTTAATGTCTTGGTGTGATTATATGCTTCATATGTCTATTAATATGTTAACTCGTGATGTTGTGGTGTGTTTAGGGAATTAAATGGTTATATGAGTATTTTCCAAGTATTCGATGTTATTTCATTTGATTCAACGAATGATTTAAGTTTTATTAAATGGATGCGTATATGAAAAGAGCTGTGTTATGGAAACATGAAATGGAGAATGTTGGTATATAAATATGAAATGAAAAGGGAACAAATTGAGTAATAAATTGAGGAATTATGTATTGAACTTTATATTGATATGTTTCATGTTCAATTGATTGGATATGCTTTTTAATACACCTACTAACCTGATGGTGTGTTGTGAATTGGAAGGAAAAGTATGCATAATTTTAAATGAGTAGTGTTTTAATGGTTTAATCATTTATGTTTAGTAAGTTAAGTTTCCTTTATACGAGCTTACTAAGAACTGGTTACTTACATAATTGTTTTTTCTTGTCTTGTAGATTGTTGAAAAGCTTGACCAATTGGAATCAAGTGGGAGTACATTCACACTATGCATCCTTTATCTCGATAAAAGATTTGGAAATATTAATGTCGGGTTATAAATGGCATGTACTAGGTGCCCTTAAGTTATTTTGTTTATGATGATGTTGTTTATAAGTTAGTTTGAGTAAGCTTTGTGGTTATAAATGTTTAGTATTTTTTTATGTATGTTTGAAACTTGATGTGTTTTTGGTCATTAGCTAAATACTTTTAGTGATTAGCTTGATATATGGTAAAAATATGTGATGAAATGAAGACTTTGATAATGTCTTGTAAATATTGAGTATGGACTTGTTTGGAAGTTTAAATTATGGTACCAATGATGGTAAATTGGAGAAGCAGTTAGATCAAATGAGATGTGTGTTTTGGTCACTTTATTCATGCCTCTTGAAAGCAAATGGCTTATTGGTTATTGTTATGAAAAAGAAATGGTTATTTGGTATGCTAGAAATGTGCTAAATGGTTAATTTTGAAATGTTGAAATGAAACAAGGTTGATTGTGATTGTGGTAACTATTGTTGGTACATTGGTTAGAACTTATTGGATTATTTATTTGATATGTTTTGAGTGTGATTAGAATGTGTTTTGATCATATGAATGCTTGTAGAAATGGTGTGTCTTGGTGTGCAAGAAAAGGGTTTGAAATATCTTGGTTTAGGGGAAATTTTTGTTGCACACGGCCATGTGCCACACACCGCCACCCCAGATGGTCGTGTCTTATATTAATTTCAGGTTCAGGTTTGACATGGTGTGGTACATGGCCTGCGACACGGACTTGTGACCCAAGCAAGTGAGTTACATGAGTAGACACACTAGCTGGGACACGGCCGTGTGTGCCATAGTTCGAATGCCCACACGGTCTAGGTTATGTCACATAACCTGGCCACACGGCCGTGTGACCCCTATTTCATAATTTTTTTTAATTTTATCTAAAATTTTTGATTTGTTTTGAATTAGTCCCTGAATGTTTCCAAACTATTTTTAGGGTCACTTAGGCTCAATTTAATACCCATAAGAGTATTTATGTTATAATTAAATTATGTTATCAAATGTTAACATGTAAATTATTTATTAATTTATGTTTTAATGTTAAACATTTTGAATTGTACAATAATGATCCGTAACCCTAATTCCATTATATAGATAGGTTGGGGTGTTATAATCCTATTGGTAACAATGGTGGGATAACTTCCAGTAATTTGCCCCTTATACCAGCCTCTACTTGGAAACTCTCTTATCCCATAAGTGAAAATCTATTTGACTCACATAATCCTTATCTTGGAGGAGCACTTCTCCATCCTCCCATAGATTTCACCTCTTACATACAACTTCATGGAGCAATTCCTTGTGGCTCTTGATTATGAATCCATTATTGCAATCCTTGGGTAACTTCCCCTCTTACATAATCATAATTAGGCCAATTCCCGTACTACCTAACTTCTTCTAATTCTTGTTGGGTCCTTGCCCATGTATTGTCAGCTTTCACATCTTCCTTTAATGCTCGCATCACTTTTGGTGGGTTCCTAAAAATTTTCTTGTCACTACTTACATTTTCCTTTGACTCTTCTTCCACTTGCGTGATTTCTCATACCTTTTGTCCTAGTAGTATACCCCTTGCTTGAGGTCCTAGCAGGCTTTTTATATTTGTTTCCTGGCGAACTTTATGGGTTGTCATAGCTGAGCTATGGTCTTACACCCTTCTTACCTTGTTTCCCTTGTCCTATCGGACTTACCCTGTGTTTATTATCCCGGTAGACTATCTATTATGTGTTTACTGTCCCAACGGACTATCTCTATGGATGCTATGGAGTCTTTCATCCATGGTCTTACTCAATCTACCTAGTCATCATAGCATCTTTCATCTTTGGTCTTACACCATATACCTTGTACCTTGTATCATGCTGCCATGGTGTCTTTCATCCATGGTCTTACACTAAGTACGTCATACTAGATTGCCATAGTGTATTTCATCTATGGTCTTACGCCATATACCATCATCACGGTGTTGCCCCGAAGGACCTATCGATACCACCATTGCGGTAAATATCTTTTCATGATTTTCATCTCCTAAGTCCTCTTCCCATTACCTTCTTTACACCACCTAACTTTGATGCTCGAACACCGCAGTGTTCTCTTCGCAAGGCTCGGAGCCTCGCTCATGGTGGTAACTAATAGGGTCATTTCCTATTTCCCTTCCTAATTTTATCTATCCAATAAAATTCCCCCCCACAGTTTTCATGCACTACATGCTCATATCATCATCTTTCATATTCATGCAAATATGACATACATAAACAACATAGACCATAACAACAAGTTTAGAGTCTAGAAGTCACCTGAAGCTTCATTGTATCTATAGCTTAGCCTTCTCGAATGCCAGAGCTTCCATTCTTCTAACAGCTAAGCATTTCAACCAAAATCATGGGTTATACTCAATATTCTCAACTTAAACCCATTTTTTTCAAAAACATGTAGAACCCTTAAAAAGGTTTTGAAGTCCATAACTTCATTTACCTATTCTTACATATACAGAGAGGTTAAGAATCTTATCGGCTTACTGGTTTCCCTAGTTTTCCATCTCCATCCTCTTGATGTCTACTCCATCCAGAATCTTCAATGGCTATTCCTTCTTCCATCTACCGAAGAAGATGAAGAACAAAAGAAAATGAAACAAATTTAAGAAGAAAATCATCCCCGGGAAGCCATTTCTCAGCTATTTATATCCCTTCCTGTGCTATTACTGGCCTTAAGAGAACCGTCCATAGCTAATTATTATGTCTCTCACTAAGGAACTAGTTAGCTTCATTTCAACCAAACCAAAATCAGATCTTAACCATGTCCAATTTGGTTTTCAGTTTCCCATTTCTTTCAACAGAGGCTGCCAACTTGTAGTCTCTTTCAATTTTGTCCTTAATTTTTTGGGTTATTAGAAATTTGGGTGTTACAATTTAGAATGGGTAGTAACTAAAGTCGTAAGGGGATTGGTTAATTGAAGTGGCCTTAGATAATCTAAGTTAGGGTTTGAAAACATGTTATTTGGATTAAATTGAATGTACTTGAAAACCTAGAATTGACGACTCTAGGTAGTAATTTAGGTAGATGAGACCGAAAATGTATTCTACTTAGAACCAATTTGATTTAGCCCAATTTAGATCCATCAAGTCGAAAGATAAGTTGACTAAGTTGATTAGTTGATTTAATTATAGGCCAAAATGTATTAATTAGGTCAATTAATAGTTAATTGGTAAGATACCTGATTCTAGGTTAATTACAACCATGGATATTAATAAACTTTCTGTCTGTTGTTCTCGATTGTTAATCTGCTAGTTTTAGTATTTATGCAATTTAATCCTTTTAGTAGTTAAATTCACAATTTCAATTAATATTTAGTCGTACTATAGTAAGTAGAGTAGTAGCTATTTAGACTTAGTTTTAGCATGTTAGTTGTTATTGTTGGCTCGATTTAGTCATACATTCCTTGGGTATGATCCTCAAAATATTTCTAGTATTTTATTGTAAATCATTCTATATTACAATTTGACTTGTTCGCTTGTAGATACTACACTTTATTTCTAAATTTAATTGCATTGTTTTAAGCCTTGGTGCAAGTATACCAAGGAACGATCAGTAAGTAATAGTAGAATAGTATATGTTTATGTAACACTTTACATGAAACTTGAACGAAGATTAAATATAATGCTCCACATTCATTACTGAATTAATACAAAAAATAAAAATAAAAATACATTATATCATCCATAGAAAATTCAAATTTAATCATGCTAAACAATAGAATAGATGAATACAAGACTTTATATATCATTGTAGAAGAAAAACAAACTCAGATAGGCCCTGAAATGAAAAACGGAACCGAAATTATATAAACAAGAAGTCAAGTACCAATATTTGGGACCTAAGTATTAATACAAGTACTAAAAGTTCAAAACAATAAGTGACTGTGCCCTAGCATGCGTACACCAAGGTTGAGAATCAACACTAAAAAAAAATACAAATATTGCAATTTACTGCAAGTGAGATAGGTTAGTTATAATATTTATAAGTGTACAATGGAACACTTAGAGTTTTCCAGGGATCGAACCCAAGAGAGTTCTGAGACTAGGTGATTCTTAAGCAAAAACCATGCAATTAAAGAGGCTAGATGACTACTAACTAAATTTCGTACTACGTCAATTCATGGTCAAGATTAATTAAGCTAATTAACTACCAAACGCCAAAAAGGGACTATGTAACAGCCCATTTTTAGTGAAATCGGAACAGTGGTTTCGGGACCACAAATATGAAGTGAAAATATTTATTTTATTATTATTTTAATGTATATAACATTATAGTAGAGTCATATGAAAATTTCGTTAAGAAATTTTACCGTTTGTATGCTCAATTTGTGAAAAAGGACTAAATCGCGTAAAGTTTCAAAGTTGTGTTCTAAGAGCTAAAGGTGTCTAATAGCTATGGAAATTTAAAGTGGAGGTCCTTATGTATAAATTAGACCATTTTTATAGTAAGTGGACATTTATGGACACTAAATAAATGTTTTCAAAGGTTAATTACTAAGGTTAAATTAGTAATTTAATAAATAAACTTAGTAAAATAATGAAAAAAAAAGATGTCATCTTGTTTGTTCATCCTTTAAACCAAAAATAAGAGATAAAAAATCCATTTAAGGAGCTTGAGCATTCGGCTAGAGTTTTCCTATGCATGTAAGTGCAATTTTGCTCAGTTTTTAATGATTTCTATGTTTTTGGAGTCGTTGTAGTTTAATCTAGCTAGCCCAAGGACTAATTTGTGAAATGAATGGTTGATGATAGAAAATGAATGTGTATGCGATTTGATGGTTGATGATAGAAAATGAATGGTTGTTGTTAGATAAACAAGTTTTGTAAAGTGATTTTGGTTGAAAATGTCAAATAGGGATTTATTTGTAAAATGTGAAAATTATGTGGTGAAATGTGTGAAATAATGAAATGTGTCGGCTGCTTAGAACATATATAGAATTCAGTTAGCATGGGTGTGGATTAAATTGCATGAATTTTAATTTTTATGAGCCAGGGACTAAATTTAAAGAAGTCAAAAGTATAGGGGTAAAATGGTAATTTTTCCATAACATGAAATTTGGATTTAATTAAGTAAAATATGAATTTAAATATTTAAATTTGGTTATATAGATTAAAAAAAGAAACGTATGGAATTAGATCGGGGAAAGATAAATTTTTGGACTGAACGATCGTTTTCTTTCATACAAGTTCGAGGTAAGTCCATATGTTAATAAGCATTAAAGTAATTGTGTTTTAAATGCTTTATTATTGCATTCTTACTGAATACGACTTTAAGAAAATACTCAAAGTAGATTTGGCAACTTATGAGATCCTGATTGAACCTTAGGAATAGATAGGATACGAATGACATGTCATTAGGGGTTACTGTGTTTTGGGTGTTGGTCCTGTATGTTCTACTGGTGGCTGAGTTTCTCGGCATGTGTTGTGGTTTCTCGTTAGCTTGTGTGAGCAGACCCACTGATGGCTCGAGAGTGAGTATTTATATGAGATATGAGATAGAGATGGTTTCGACCATATATTGACACTTAATGTGCAAGATACCCAAGTATCCGATATTATTCCAGATGGTTCAACCGACATAGTTATGTTACGAGAGTGTATGAGTTTAATATGAGCCAACACAAGTATGTATGTGAATCATATGAGAATTGAATCTATGAGAATTGTGATTTCATATCTAACTTTGTGGATGAATATGTGTTAGAATTATGGATTAAATTGAGTTGCATTAAGCTATGTTTATTTACTTAAAATGTGATTAAATAGTAAGCTAAGTTTTAGGTTATACGAACTTACTACGCTTAATTGCTTACTCTATTTACTTTTTCATGTTTTGTAGTGATTCAGAAGCTCGCTCTGTTTGGAAGTTGTCGGACTTTGCATCACACTATCAAAATCTCATTTTGGTACTTTTGGACTTTATGTATTTTGGTTATATGCATGTATAGTTCATTTGGCTAATGAAAGCCTATATGTTTTGTTTATGTAATTGGCCATTTAATGTGGTTTGAATTGATATGAGTTGGAATATATATATATTTAAGTGTGTGGTTAGTTTCATGATTTATGGAATGTCTTGAAAATGCCTAGATTTTGATTTGGTAAATAGAGTACTATGTTTTTTAGATTTAGAAATGGCATGCAGGTTATGTGTTAGGCACAAAAGTGAATATATGCACTTAACCATTTAGGTAAATTTTTGGAAGTGATGTTGGTATGTTTTTGAATAGCCAATTCTGATGTTTATGAGCATTGTGGTAGTTGGTATTGATATTGCATGTTTAAGCTTAATATTGGTGGTTTTTGACTACTTGGTTATGATATGGTCATATGTTAATGATATGTGTAGGTTGAGGCAAATTTTGGGTGAGGAATGTGGCTTGGAACTTAGCCTATTTTGTCTGTATGGGCGTGTGTCTCAGTCGTGTGTGATATACGGGTAGGCGACACGGCCATGTGTCCCTTGTAATTTTTAATGAAAACAAGTCAGTGAGTTCCACAGGTTCGTCACACGGGCGTGTGGTTGACCGTGTGACCCAAGTCAGTGAGTTACACAAGGTGGAACATAGACTGGGACACGACCATGTGATCCCATTTTAAATGCCCACACGGCCTATGACACGGGCATGTCTCTTGGCCGTGTGAGACACACAGCCTGGCCACACGGGCGTGTGTCCCTTGCACTTTGAAAATTTTCCATATTTTTCTAAAAATGTCTTAAGTACTCGATTCAGTCCTGAACCACTTTTAATGTTTAATTTAGGCCTCAAGGGCTAGTGTTATGAACTATATGATTGAATTTGAATAATTTTTGTTTGGTAATGGATATGAATTATATGATTATTTAAGTAATAAGTCTGGAAATGCTCCGTAACTCTAGCGACGGATACGGGTTAGGTACGTTACATTTATTAGTATCAGAGCTACTATTTAGTAGATTCTAGAACTAACATAGTGTATGTGAGTCTAGCTATACATGCCATATTTAACTTGTGATAGTGTGATATCTCTTGACAACTTTATATTATGTTTTCATATAGTAATGGATTCCAATCGAGCAGACTCTGATGATGTAGAAAGTAATACGGCAGCTCCGTTCACGGAGTAGCGTCATCTGGTTTGAGATCCATATCTGAGGGTCGTGGAGAAGAGGCATAGGAAGCCTTCTTCCAAATAATGAATGAGTGGTTCTCTGAGTCTGTGTGAACAAATCTGGCTACTCAACAACCTCCATCCCTAACTTTTCCCCAACTGGTTCCGATAGCTTCTAAAGTTCTGAAACCCGTACGTTTAAGCAAATTGCCTGTTGATAAAATTCGAAAGTATGGGGCCGAAGATTTTAGAGCTACAGTTGATGATGATCCTGAGAGAGCCGAGTTTTGGCTAGAGAATACGATTCGGGTATTTGATGAGTTATCGTGTACACCATCAGAATACGTTAAATGTGTTGTTTCTCTTATGAAAGATGCTGCATATCAGTGGTGAAGCACATTAATATCTGTAGTGCCGAGAGAACAGGTCACGTGGGAATTCTTTCAGACCAAGTTTAGGAAAAAGTACATAAGTCAGCAGTTTCCTGATAAAAAATGCAAGGAATTTCTAGAGTTGAAACAGGGTCATATGACCGTAACCGAGTATGATAGAGAATTCGTGAAACTGACTAAGTATGCCCAAGAGTGCATTTCCACTGAAGAAATTATGTGTAAATGATTTGAAGACGGGTTGAATGAAGACATTAAGCTTTTAGTCGAGATTCTTGAACTGAAAGAATTTTTTGTATTAGTTGATAAAGCACACAAATTTGAGGAGCTTAGCAAAGAAAAGAGAAGAGCTGATTTTGAGGCTAGAGATTCGAGAAAGAGGTCATTGGGTAAATCATATCATTCATCGCCAAAGAAATCAAGGGATTCTTATAACCATTCGACTGCTTCAATTGGGGTATTACAACAGAGATCGTGGGAAGCAACACACGAGTTCAAAAGCTCAAGCCACTTTAGTATCGAGCGCTGGTAGTGTCAAAGTCAACAAACCTGAGTGTCAGTAATGTGGAAGATAACATTTTGATGAATAATAAAGCCTATTTCAGATGTGGTTCACAAGAGCATTTTATTTGTGATTGTCTTGAGTTATCCGAGAAAGACAATTTTTTTACTACAAGGCCGAGTAATATAGTTGCCAAAGAGAGACCACCTCAAAATGCTGGAAATGTAAATAGTAGTAAAGGTGCAACAAAAGATTCTACTATGAGGTCTGAGGCTCGAGCACCAGCTAGAGCTTATACAATTCGTGCTAGTGAGGATGCATCGGCACCAGATGTTATCACCGGTACTTTTTCTCTTTATGACACTGATGTAACTACTTTGATTTATCTTAGATCGACCCATTCAGATGTCTGTAAGAATTTAGTGTCTAGTTGATAAAGTTTGCCAGAATTGTCCTTTGATGACTCAAGGTTACTATTTTCTGAAAGATTTGATACTTTTACCGTTTGATGTATTTAATGTGATTTTGGGTATGGATTGGTTGACTCTGCATGATGCAGTTGTAAATTGTAGACGAAAGATTATTGTGCTAAAATGTTAGAACGGTGAGACTCTTTGTATTGAGTCTGATGACTTGAGTGGTTTACCTATTGTGATATCGACGATGCTAGCATAGAAATTTGTGAGAAAGGGTTGCAATGCTTACCTTGCATATGTACTTGATACAAAAGTGTCTGAATCAAAAATTGAAACATTACTAGTGGTTTGTGACTATTCAGATGTTTTTCCAGAAGAATTACCCAGGTTGCCACCAATCAGAGAGGTTGAATTTGCTATTGAGTTAGTGCTGGGAACATCACCAATATTAATAGCTCTGTACCGAATGGCTCCGATAGAGTTCAAAGAGTTGAAAGCTCAGTTACAAGAGTTAACAGATAGAGGTTTTGTACGATTGAGTTTTTCACCTTGGGGTGCACCAATTCTGTTTGTTAAGAAGAAAAATGGATAAATGAGATTGTGTATTAATTATCGACAACTTAACAAGGTTATGATTAAGAATAAGTATCCTCTGCCAAGGTTGATAATTTATTTGATTAGTTGAAGGGAGCAACAGTATTTTCTAAGATTGATTTACGATCCGATTATTATCAGTTGCGGGTTAAAGATTCGGATGTACTGAAAACTGCATTCAAGACCAGGTATGGGCATTATGAATTTCTTGTTATGCCATTTGGGTTAACTAACGCTCCTGCAGTATTTATGGACTTGATGAATAGAATTTTTAGACCGTATTTAGATAAATTTGCAGTTGTATTCATTGATGATATTCTGATCTATTCCTGAGATGAGTCTGAACATGCTGAACATTTGAGGTTGTGTTACAAATATTGAGAGATAAGCAACTGTTTGCTAAATTGAGCAAATGCGAGTTTTGGCCCCAAGAATTTGGCTTTCTAGGACACATTGTTTTGGCGGAAGGCATCAGAGTTGATCCGAGCAAGATTTCAGCTATTGTTGACTGGAAACCTCCAAGAAACATTTTCGAGGTCAGAAGTTTCTTGGGGTTAGCGGGCTATTATCAAAGATTTGTAAAAGGATTTTCAATGATAGCTACAGGAATGACTCGATTATTGCAAACAGATGTAAATTTTGAGTGGTCAGAGAATTGCCAATAGAGGTTTAATAAATTGAAAGCATTGTTAACGGAAGAACCAATTTTAGTTAAGCTTAAGTCGCGTAAAGAGTTTGTGATTTTCAGTGATGCATCATTGAATGGTTTAGGATGTGTTTTAATGCAAGAACGCAAAGTGATAGCGTATACTTCTAGACAGTTAAAGACTCACGAGAAGAATTATCCGACACACGATTTGGAGTTGGCTGCAATTGTCTTTACGTTAAAAATTTGGCGACATCACCTATTCGGTGAGAAGTGTCACTTATTTACCGATCACAAGGGTCTGAAGTATTTGATGTCTTAGAAAAATTTAAATTTACGACAACAAAAATAGCTCGAATTATTGAAAGACTATGAGTTAGTGATCAATTATCACCCGGGAAAAGCAAATGTAGTCGCGGATGCTTTGAGTAGAAAATATTTATTTGCTCTGAGAGTGATGAATACGCGATTGAGCTTGTCTGATGATGGTTCAATCTTAGCTGAATTTAAAGCTAGACTGATGTTTTTACAGCAAATTTGTGAGGCTCAGAAATGTGATAATGAATTGTAGGCTAGAAGAGTACAGTGCGAATTAGCCACATATTCAGAGTTTCAGATCGGATCTCATAATTGTTTGTTGTTCCGAGGTAGAATATGTGTACCAAAGAATACTGAACTTGTACAGAAAATTTTACACGAAGCACACAGTGGTAGCTTGTCTGTTCATCCGGGGAGTACAAAGATGTATAGTGATTTGAAACAGTTGTACTGGTGGGCAGGTATGAAACATGACATTTCTAATTTTCTGTCGATGCTTGATTTGTCAACTGGTCAAAGCTGAACATCAAGTGCCTTCGGGGCTATTATAGCTAGTGATGATACTGAAGTGGAAATGGGATAGAGTTATGATGGATTTTGTATTAGGATTACCTTTGTCTACGAAAAAGAAAGATGTTATCTAGGTCGTTGTTCATCGTTTGACGAAGTCCACACATTTTATTCTAGTGTTTACTGATTTTTCTCTTAATAGATTAGCTGAATTGTACATTTCAGAAATTGTCAGATTGCACGGAGTACCAGTCTCTATTATTTCGGATAGAGATATGTGGTTTACATTATGATTCTGGAAGAAATTGTAAGAGGCTTTAGGTATACGGTTATATTTTAGCACTGCATTTCATCCTCAAACAGATGGTCAGGCTGAGAGAGTAATTCAGATTCTTGATATATGCTTCGTTGCTGTGTTTTGGAGTTTGAAGGCAACTGGGAAAAATATTTACCGTTGGTGGAATTCGCGTATAATAATAGTTATCAGTCGAGCATAAAGATGGCAATGTATGAAACTTTATATGGTCGTAAATGTCAAACTCTGTTGTTCTGGACCGAGCTTAGTGAGAAAAAGATTCACAGGGTTGGTTTGACCAGAGAGACTGAAGAAAAAGTGAAAGTAATTCGCGACAGTTTGCAAGCAGCTTCAGATCGACAGAAATCGTATGCGGATTTGAAACGTAAATATATTGAATTCCAAATCGGTGATAGAGTGTTTCTAAAAGTATCGTCGTGGAAGAAGATTCTTCGATTTGGTCGCAAAGGGAAATTGAGTCCGCGGTTTATTGGGTCGTATGAGATTATAGAGATATTAAGGCCAATGGCATATCGACTTAAATTACCGTCAGAGTTGGAAAAGATTCATAATTTGTTTCATGTATCCATGTTATGATGGTACCGATCAGATTCTTCACATATAATTTCTCCGACAAAAGTTGATATCCATCCCGATATGTCGTATAGCGAAGAACTGATTAGAATTATAACACGAGAGATTAAAGAGTTAAGAAACAAAAGCATAGCTTTAGTGAAAGTTCTTTGGCAATGTCACGACATTGAAGAGGCTATGTGGGAACCCGAGGAAGCTATGAGAAAATAGTACCCTAACCTATTTTCTGGTAAGATTTTCGAGGACAAAAATTCTTAAGAGGGGGGGAGTTGTAACAGCTTGATTTTAGTGAAATCGAAACAGTAGTTTTGGGACCATAAATCTGAAGTGAAAATCTTTATTTTATTATTATTTTAATGTCTAAATCATGATAGTAGAGTCATAGGAAAATATTTTTAAGAAATTTTACCGTTTGTATGCTCAATTTGTGAGAAAGGACTAAATCGCGTAAAGTATAAAAGTTGTGTTCTAATAGCTAAAAGTGTCTAATAGCTATGGAACTTTAAATTGGAGGTCCTTATGTAGTAATTAGACCATTTTTATAGTGAGTGGATATTTGTGGACACTAAATAGATGTTTTGAAAGGTTAATTACTAAGGTTAAATTAGTAATTTAATAAATAAACTTAGTAAAATAATGAAAACAAAAAATGTCATCTTGTTGTCCATCCTTTCAACTGAAAATAAGAGAGAAAAACTCCATTGAAGGAGCTTGAGCATTCGGCTAGAGTTTTCCTATGCATGTAAGTGCAATTTTGCTTGGTTTTTAATGATTTCTATGTTTTTGGAGTCGTTGTATTTTAATCTAGCTAGCCCAGAGACTAATTTGTGAAACTATTAAAGTATTAGGGCTTTACCATTGATGAATGTGTATGTGATTTGATGGTTGATGATAGAAAACGAATGGTTGTTGTTAGATAAATAAGTTTTGTAAAGTGATTTTGGTTGAAAATGTCAAATAGAGATTTATTTGTAAAATGTGAAAATTATGTGGTGAAATGTGTGAAATATTGAAATGTGCCGGCTGCTTAGAACATATATAGAATTCAGTTAGCATGGGTGTGGATTAAATTGCATGAATTTTCATTTTTATATGCTAGAGACTAAATTGTAAAGAAGTTAAAAGTATAGGGGCAAAATGGTAATTTTTCCATAACATGAAATTTGGATTTAATTAAGTAAAATATGAATTTAAATAGTTAAATTTGATTATATAGATTAAGAAAAGCAACGTACGAAATTAGATCGGGGAAAAGATAAAGTTTTGGATTGAACGATTATTTTCCTTCATACGAGTTCGAGGTAAGTTCGTATATTAATAAGCATTAAAGTAATTGTGTTTTAAATGCTTTATTATTGCATTCTTGATGAATACGACTGCAAGAAAATAGTCGACGTAGATTTGGCGATGTATGAGATCCTGGTTGAACCTTAGGAATAGATAAGATACGAATGACATGTCATTGGGGGTTACTGTGTTTTGGGTGCTAGTCACGTACGTTTTACTGGTGGCTGATTTTTCCAGCGTTTGTTGTGGTTTCTCGTCAACTTGTGTGAGCAACACCGTGTAGCTATGTCTTGACCGTCATCTTGTGTGAGTAGACCTAGTGATGGCTCGAGAGTGAGCATTTATATGAGTTATGAGATAGAGATAGTTTCGAACATGAATTTACACTTAGTGTGCAAGATACCGAGCATCCGATATTATTCCAAATGGTTCAATGGGCACAATTATGTTACGAGAGTGTATGAGTTTAATATGAACCAGTACAGGTATGTACGTGAATCATGTGAGAATTGAATATATGAGAATTGTGATTTCATGTCTAACTTTGTGGATGAATATGTGTTAGACTTATGGATTAAATTGAGTTACTTTAGATTAAATTGAGTTGCTTTAAGCTATGTTTATTTACTTAAAATGAGATTAAATAGTAAGCTAAGTTTTAGGTTATACAAACTTACTAAGCTTAATTACTTACTCTATTTACTTTTTCGTGTTTTATCATGATTCAGAAGATTGCTCGGTTTGGAAGTTGTCAGAGATTGCATCGTACTATCAAAATCTCATTTTGGTACTTTTGGAATTTATTTATTTTGGTTATATGGCATGTATAGTCATTTGGCTAATGAAAGCCTATATGTTCTGGTTATGTAATTGGCTATTTAATGTGGTTTGAATTGATATGAGTTGGAATGTGTATATATATATATATATATAAGTGTGTAGTTAGTTTCATGATTTATGGAATGTCTTGAAATTGCCTAGATTTTGATTTGTTAAATAGAGTACTATATTGTTGAGATTTAGAAATGGCATGTAGGTTATGTGTTAGGCACAAAAGTGAATATATGCACTTAACCATTTAGGTAAATTTTTGGAAGTGATGTTGGCATGTTTTTGAATGGACAATTGTCATGTTTATGAGCATTGTGGTAGTTGGTATTGATATTGCATGTTTAAGCTTAATATTGGTGGTTTTGGACTACTTGGTTATGACATGGTCATATGTAACAACTTGTTTTTAGTCAAATCAGAATAGTGGTTTCGGGACCAAAAATTTGAGGTTGAAAATTTATTTTAATGTTATTTTAAGTGTTTACAACATGATTGTATGGATGTGTGAAAGTTCCGTAAAGAAATTTTATTGTTTGAATGGTTAACTTGATAAAAAGGATTAAATCGCGTAAAGTGCAAAACTGTGTTCTATTAGCTAAAGGTATTAAATAGCTATAGAAACTTAAATTTAAGGTCCTCATATTTTAATTATACCATTTTAATTGTAATTAGACAAAGATGGACAAGCATTAAGTGATTTACATGTTTATTAATTAAGGTTAAAAATGTAATTTGGTAAATTAAGTTAAAATAAATAAAACAAAATGATATTATCACCTAATATCATCATCTTCAACTGGTTCTAAAGAGAAGAATACCATTCCTTTAGGTTTTACATTTGGCCTTGGTTAAATTGCTCATTAAGGTACGATTTTTGTCTCGTTTTTAATGATTTCTATGTTTTTGTGATCGTTGCAACTAGTACTAGCTAGCCCAGGGACTATTTTGCAAAATTGGTAAATATTTTGAATGATTCCATTGATGAATATGTATGATTTTTGAATTTTGATGATGGATTTTGAATAGTTTTTTATAGTTAAGTTTTGTAAAGTAATTTTTTGACAAAAATGTCAAAAAGGGATTAAATTGAGAAAATGTGAAATGTAGTGGTTAAAAGTGTGAATAAATGAAAATTATGGGCTGCTAGGGGCACTATGGTAATTCAGCTAGCATGGGTTAGTCTTGAATTTCATTAATTTGTGATTTTGTGAACTAAGGACTAAATTGTGAAACATGTGAAATTTATGGGCAACAGTGCAAATGTGTTTTAAAGTGTATTTTGGACTAAATTGGATGAATAAATGATTGAATAAGTTAATTTTTAACACAATTAGATAAAAAAAGAGAAATACGGACTTGGATCAAGGAAAAGATAAAGTTATCGACTAATCGACTCGATTTGTTGTTTTAGCATCCGAGGTAAGTTCGTATGTATTAAGCATTGTAATAATTATGCTTTTAGTGCTTTTATATTGCATCAATTGTATATACGGTACTACAAATATTTTTGACAACAAATCGATTATATAAGTGTACGATACGACATAGCTTCGGCTATATATGGCACTTAGTGTGCGATTCGACATAGCTTCGGCTATATATGGCACTTAGTGTGTGATTTGAGATAGCTTCAGCTATGTGCGGCACTTACTGTGCAAGATATCGAGTATGGCACTTAGTGTGTCAAACATTGAGTATTCAATTGCATTCTGTGTATGTATGAACTTGTTATGGATTGGTACAGGTATGTACATGTATATTGTGAGCTTAAAATCGAAGAAGTTACAAAGTTTGTATATAAGCTTATGAATAACCAATTGAAAGGTTTGCTAGTAATCATAAAGTATATGATAATATGTTTAGAATGATGAATGTTGTATTTGTAATTAGTTAAGTTTATATCATACGAGCTTACTAAGCTATGAAGCTTACTTTGTGTTATTTTTCTATGTTTTATAGTGAATCAAGGCTAGCTCGGATTCAGGAGTCGTCAGGAACATCATCACACTATCAAACATCTAAGTTGGTACTTTTGGATTATACATTTTTGGCATATGGCATGTATATACTAGATGTGGTATTTTGGTTGTGATTATAGCCATGAGATTTGGCTTGTAAATTGAATATGTTTTGGTTTGTATATATAGCCATGAGTGATGGCTTATTTTGGTATGTTTGGTATGAATGTGGTTATTGTTTTATAGTTGCTCAAATGGTTAATTGATTTGTAGAGTATAAAATGCTTGAGAAATGCCTTGATGAGGTATGATTTTAGATGTTGTGTGGTTATTATAAGGAAGTTATGTGAGTGTGAATTATTGTAAATTAACCATATAGATTGATATTGTTTTGGCATGTATTTGGCTAAGTAAATGGTAATGATTTGAGATTTGGAATAGATGAAATTATAATGGCCTGAATTGTACATTTGGTTGATATTTTGACTGCCTAATTGTATGATGAAATGGTACCATTTTGGTTGTTTAGGTGAGCATGAATAAGGGTGGCAAATTGGCCTTGCAAATAGCCTATTTTTGTCCACACGGGTAAAGACATGGGCGTGTGTCTCAGTCGTGTGTGACACACGGTCATATTACATGGCCGTGTGTCCCCTGGTGATGAAATTGAATTGAAGTCAGTATGCTCCACACTGTCTCACACACGGGAGTGTGACTGGCCGTATGGTACAAGTCAGTATACTCCCTAAATGGCACATGGCCTAGCACACGAGCGTGTGACTTGGCCGTGTTGCATAAGTCAGTATATCCTACAGATTTGGCACAACGTAGCACACAGCCTGGCACACGGGCGTGTGTGGCCAATTCGAAGGGCACACAGGCTAGACACACGGGCGTGTGATTGGCCGTGTGACCCAAGTCAGTATGTATGCCCTGTTTCCACACGACCTGAGACACGAGTGTGTCTAGAGTTGTGTGAGGCACATGGCCTGTTCACACAGGCGTGTGACCCTTGTATGGTTGAAAATTTTATAAGTTTCCAAAATTTTCATATGTTATCGGTTTAGTCCCGAACCACGTCTAAAGCATGTTTAAGGCCCCGTAGGCCCTTATGAGAGACAATATGATTGTGTTGAATGATTTATGTGAATGAATGCTTTATACTTGATTCTGTTATATGTTGTGAATTGATCGGTAATACCTCGCAACCCTACTCTGGAAACGGATATAGGTTAGGGGTGTTACATCATATGTTGATGATATGTGTAGGTTGAGGAAAATTTTGGGTGAGGAATGTGGTTTGAAACATAGCCTATTTTGTCCACATGGGCAGAGACACGAGCGTGTGTCTCAGCCGTGTGTGACACACGGTCAGGTGACACAGTCATGTGTCCCCTGTAATTTTTTATGAAAACAAGTTAATGAGTTACACAACTAGTCACACGGGCATGTGGTTGGCCGTGTGACCCAAGTCAGTGAGTTACACGGAGTCAAACACGGGTTGGGACACGGTTATGTGATCCTATTTAGAAAATGTCCACACGGCTTTGTGACACGGGCGTGTCTCTTGGTTGTGTGAGACACACGGCCTAGCCACACGGGTGTGGGTCCTTTACACTTAGAAAATTTTCCATATTTTTCTAAAAATTTCTTAAGTACTCGATTTAGCCTCAAACCACTTTTAATGTTTAATTTGGGCCTCGAGGGCTCGTGTTATGAACTATATGATTGAATTTGAATAATTTTTGTTTTGTAATGAATATGAATTATATCATTATTTAAGTAATAAGTCTGGTAATGCTCCGTAACTCTATTCCAGCGACAGATACAGGTTAGGGGCGTTACAAACTAAATTGTAAAATAGTTTAAATTATGCAATTAACAAATTAGATAACAAACAATGGTTGATTGACTTCCATGTTGCTAATCAATCTTTGGATTATGGATCTAAATCACTTAACTCCTAAACTAGCTCAATTTTATCTATCAGTTTCCACTTTACCAAGTTAGACAAATTAGTCTGGTTTATGTATTAACCTCACCAAACTAGCTTGAGATTATAAGATTAGTGATAAACCGTCATTTATACATATTTTTACCCCATGCTTAGCCCATTTTATGGATGATTTTTCCTTAAAATTGGTGAATTCGATGCTCTTAATGCATTAATTTCATGTTTTATACTTAGGTGAGCCTAGGAGAGCAAAAGGAACAAGAAACGGGTCAAAAACGAAAAAAATGGGCCAACGTACGAGATCAACATGGCCTGGACTTCTTGACATGGGCATACCACGCCGCCGTGCTATTCTAACAGGCTCGACCAAGGCCTGAAGTAAATCGTACACAGGCGTGTCACACGGGCGTGTCCCTGTCAAACTCAAGTTGAGTTCAATTCGAAAAAGGCTAATTTTGAGGGCTTTTAGGCATTCTAAAGCCTATAAATACACCTTAAAGGAGGAAAAGAGGACACACACAGAGAGGAGGGAGCAAGGAATTGCTCAAGGAAAGCTGATTGATCCATCTCAGAAGCTGGATTCACCATCAAGACAGAAGTTCTCCCCTCAATTTCCCTTCAGGAGTTTTGGGTTTTCTTTATGTTTTGTATTCATTATTCTTCTGAGATGTTTTCCCTTTTAGTTATGAACTAAATCCCCTAAATACCTAAGGGGGATGAAACCTAAGACGAATCTTGTTATTATTTTCTAAATTGTATGATAAATATTTGACTTGTTCTTAATTATGTGTTCTTAATTCTTGTTTTGATATTCCAAGATATTGATTCAAGTTACGCTCTTATTCAGAGGAGGAATAGACCCTGTTTAAGAGTACAATTGTCATAATTAAACGGGGTTGATTGCGCGCCTAGAGATAGGGTGACAAGATTTTGCTGAATTAGGGCGAAACCTAATAAGGGGATCCATAGATCGAGTTAATGCAACCCTAGAAAGTTAATTAGAAAGAGATTTCAATTATTCAATCTAGGGTTAGACGTTGTTAGTCTCGAGAGAGATAATAATATAACTTAGGGATTTCTACGGATCAAGTCAAATGAATAAATTGTCAAATTCGGTGTCAGAATAACAAGTAAAGTCTAGGTGGATTCTTTCTTAGGTATTTAATTCAATCATTTTCCAAAAGTAATTTCCCAATTCTATTTTCTGTGAGTTCTTAGTTTAGTTAATTAGTTAGTTAAAACAAACCCCCTTATTCTTGGGCTAGATAATAAAAAGACAGTCATTACTAGTACTTTTAGTTCCTTTAGGTTCGACAATCCGGTCTTGCTAAAACTATACTACTTTTTGATAGGTACACTTGCCTACATCGTGATAATAGTTAGTTTCAAGATCGATTAATTATAAATATTTAAAACCTGTCACAAAATAACACGATCAAATTTTTGGCGCCGTTGCCGGGGAACTAAGATATTAGGAACACTCAATTTTTATTACTTTAGTCATTTATTTTCCTTGCAATTTAATTTTATTCTTCTTATTATTATTATTTACTAACTTTCCTTTTTCCTGGCAGGTTCTTATAGTTTATGACTAGAAGAAACCCATCAGGACTACTACTTTTTGACGAAGAAATCGATTACACAGTTCGTAGAAACCGAAGAGAGATAAGGCGAAGCCTAAGATATATAGAGGCAGAAAAGAGGACGATATCTCAACTATAATCGAGGAGATGGCTAAAAATCAGGAAAACCTGATACCTCCTGCGATTGTTGTTAATCCAGTAAATCAGAATCCTGCTTCACGCATTATGTATGATTATGCTAAACCTTCTTTAATAGGAACTGAGTCAAGTATAGTTAGACCTGCTGTAGCTACAAATAATTTTGAACTAAAACCTAACACAATTCAGATGATATAGCAATTTGTTCAATTTGATGGTTTGCAGGATGAGGATCCAAACACTCACTTGGAAAATTTCGTGGAATTCTGCGATACATTTAAAATTAATGGCGTTTCTGACGATGCCATTCGTCTTCGGTTGTTTCCCTTTTCATTGAGGAACAAAGCTAACAGTGGTTGATCTCGTTACTACGAGGGTCAATTACTACTTGGGAACAAATGATCGGAAAGTTCTTATTAAAATATTTTCTGCCGGCTAAAACGACTAAATTACGTAATGATTTCTCTTCTTTTGTGAAGTTGGATTTAGAGACACTCTACGATGCATAGGAGAGATACAAGGATCTTTTGTGAAGATGCCCTCACCATGGGTTACCACTCTGGCTACAGGTTCAAACCTTTCATAATGACCTGAATCCTTCAACTCGACAAATGGTTGACGCAATGTGTTTGCGAAAACCATCAACAATAAAACACCCGAAGTCGCCTATGAATTTATAGAAGAGATGTCACCGAATAACTATCAGTGGCAAGTCATGAGGACAAAACCAACGAAAACAGCCGGTGTGTATAATGCCGACTCGGTCACCATGCTCTCTAATCAGGTAGAACTCTTGAATAAGAAAATTGATGGTTTTCTTAGTCCTTCATAGGTTCACCTAGTAATGCAGTGTGAAGCAAATGTAGGTGGATCGAGCAGTTCAGAATACCCGTCATATGGTCACAACATGGACAACGAGCAGTTAAATTACATGGGTAACAATCCTCGATCTCAAAACAATCCTTACAGTAACACTTACAATGCAGGTTGGAGGAACCATCCAAATTTCTCATGGGGAGGCCAAGGCAATCAGAGACCCCCTCCAAGCTTCCAACAACCACCCTACCAACAATAGAAGAAGCCGAACCTTGAAGAGATGCTCACAAAGTTTATATCGGTGTCAGAAACTCGTTTTCAGAATACTGAGAAAGCACTTAAGAATCAACAAGCATCGATCCAAGGGCTCGAAACTCAAATTGGACAGTTGCCAAGTTGATTTCTGAATGACCACAAGGTAGCTTGCTAAGCAACACAGAATCTAATCCAAGGGAGCAACTCAACGTAATTTCTAGTCAAGATGAGGAAAGGTTAGTCACACCTGAACCAAAACCAAGGCAAGAAACTGAGATAAGTAAAGGTAAATGTGAGATATACCACAAAGAACAGAAACAGGTAAGTACAGGATACAAACCTCGTGTGCCATACCCTAATGCAACAAGGAAAGACCGTTCAGACGAACAATTTGGTAAATTCCTTAAACTGTTAAAAAAATTACATATTAACTTACCGTTTATTGAAGCTCTATCACAGATGCCAAACGCAATGAAATTTTTAAAGGAGCTTTTAGCAAATAAACGGAAGTTGGACGAGGCGTCGCATGTGGAGCTAAATGCAGTCTGCTCAGCTATTCTATAGAATAAGCTACCCAATAAATTAAAAGATCCAGGGAGTTTTACAATTCCTTACTTAATTGGTAGTCTAGATGTTAATAATGCATTAGCTTATTTAAGGGCTAGTATTAATGTCATGCCCTACAAAATGTTCAAACAATTAGGTCTTGGAAAACCCAAACAGACTAGGATGAGCATACAATTAGAAGATAAAACTATAAGATTTCCTAGGGGTATTATTAAAGATGTGCTAGTTAAAATCGATAAATTTATATTTCCCGTTGACTTCATTGTTCTAGACATAGAGGAGGATATCAACACTCCTTTGATTTTAGGAAGGCCCTTTTTAGCAACTGCTAAAATGATTATTGATGTTGCACAGGTGAGCTCACACTTCGTGTAGGAGACGAAACAATCACCCTTCAAGCTCGCAATTCTGGCAACACATCGAAAATTGAAGGTGATCGTCTAAACCATTCTACTAAAACTGACAATATGGTGCAACCTACTTTGCAGGAAAATAGTATAAAGAAAGTACATGAGCCATTCTCAAGCAATAGTAGAGGACCTACCCATGAAGTACAAAGGCTACAAATCGAAGAGCTAGATGAATGGCGGACACATAGACCGAGAAAACACGATAAACCAAAACCACGCCGAGCTCAATACCTCTCCAAATCAACTTAAGGCTGGCAATAAAGTTTTATTAGATGCCGAAGATCCTCACATTATCACTACCAAACCAAATGAAGAAATCCCTCTTACGGTACTTAACATTTTACCATTCGATACAGTCGAGGTAAGTCATCCCAAGTTCGGCACTTTTAAGGTAAACAATACTCGTCTAAAACCTTATCTTGGTGAGATTGGTAGCAGGAATGAGGAGTATAAACTCCTCGAACCACCATGACCATTCAATGGAGAGGTAAGTTGAGCTTAGACTATAAATAAGCGCTTCTCGGGAGGTAACCCGAGCACTAACAATATTAATTTCTATAAATTTTAGTATTTAACACCTAACTTACTAACGGAGATCTTGAATACAGGTTTTTCACACAGACACGGCCAGACACACGGGCATACCACACGGCCGTGTCAATTTGGCAGAATCGAAGTACGACTCACACGGGTAGACCACACGACCGTGCCATTCTAACATGCTCGAACATGGCCTGAAGTAAATCGTACACTGGTGTGTCACACGGGCGTGTCCCTGTCGAACCCAAGTTGAGTCCAATTCGAAAAAGGCTAATTTTGAGGGCTTTTAGGCATTCTAAAGCCTATAAATACACCTTAAAGGAGGA
This sequence comes from Gossypium longicalyx, assembly GCA_025698465.1. Classification (NCBI taxonomy): domain Eukaryota; kingdom Viridiplantae; phylum Streptophyta; class Magnoliopsida; order Malvales; family Malvaceae; genus Gossypium; species Gossypium longicalyx. The sequence goes on along the minus strand of CM047004.1, from coordinate 65,329,209 downwards.
AAAGAGGACACACACAAAGAGGAGGGAGCAAGGAATTGCTCAAGGAAAGCCGATTGATCCATGTCAGAAGCCAGATTCACCGTCAAGACGGAAGTTCTCCCCTCAATTTCCCTTCAGGAGTTTTGGGTTTTCTTTATGTTTTGTATTCATTATTCTTCTGAGGTGTTTTCCCTTTTAGTTATGAACTAAATCCCCTAAATACCTAAAGGGGATGAAACCTAAGATGAATCTTGTTATTATTTTCTAAATTGTATGATAAATATTTAACTTATTCTTAATTATGTGTTCTTAATTCTTTTTTTTATATTCTAGGATATTGATTCAAGTTACGCTCTTATTCAGAGGAGGAATAGACCCTTTTTAAGAGTACAATTGTCATAATTAAGCGGAGTTGATTGCGCGCCTAGAGATAGGGTGACAAGATTTTGCCGGATTAGGGTGAAACCTAATAAGGGGATCCATAGATTGAGTTAATGCAACCCTAGGAAGTTAATTAGAAAGAGATTTCAATTATTCAACCTAGGGTTAGATGTTGTTAGTCTCGAGAGAGATAATAATATAACTTAGGGATTTCTACGGATCAAGTCAAATGAATAAATTGTCAAATTCGGAGTCAGAATAACAAGTAAAGTCTAGGTGGATTCTTTCTTAGGTATTGTCTTAATTCAATCATTTTCCAAAAGTAATTCCCCAATTCTATTATCTGTGAGTTCTTAGTTTAGTTAATTAGTTAGTTAAAACAAACCCCCTTATTCTTAGGCTAGATAATAAAAAGACAGTCATTACTAGTACTTTTAGTTCCTTTGGGTTCGACAATCCGGTCTTGCTAAAACTATACTACTGTTCGATAGGTACACTTGCCTACATTGTGATAATAGTTAGTTTCAAGAACGATTAATTATAAATATTTAAAACCTGTCACAAAATAACACGATCAATTAGTGCTAAATAAGATCTCTCGATATCACTTTTCTGAATTTTCCCTTAAGGGCATCAATCCTAAGTTTTGAAGTCTATTCAATTTAGTTCAACTTTTACGATTTAATCCTAGTACCAAAAACTAATTACAATACTCTTTCACCAACCAACCATCAAGGCTTTAGTTACTCATAATCATTTCTCAAAAATAATAACACAATACCAGCCAAGCATACATCCAAAGCAACCACGAGAGTGATTTAAAGAAAGCTTGAATTTTTCTTGAGAATTACTTAAGGAAAATGAAAATGGTAACAATGGTGATGAAGATGAAAATAAAAGATCATATTTTTATCAGAGTAAGTAAAACAAAGTGGAGCTATATTATGTACGGGGCTTAAATTAAAAATACAAAAGAGTTTGAAGCACCAAAGAGTAAATAAAGTCAAGCCAAAGTAATAACTAACTACCAACTACAAATAAAACCAGAAAAGTTCTAAATTAAACCCTAGAATTGAAGAAGAATACAACTAAAGCTAAGCTAAAAAGATGATAGAAAAGTGTAAAAAATGAATCTCTTATGTTCTCAACCAAAAATTGGCTTTAACATTTAATTACAAACCCAAATTTGTGACCAAAATACTCTTAAATGTCTAATTTTGATTTGGGTTGAGGTTAGACAAGAACTACCCCTGTAGTCATTTTTTGTCTCTATTCGCTAGTGGTATCGTGATACTCAGGCTCTGGTATCGCGATATCCAAGGCAGTCTTCAAATGAGGAGTCTTGGGGGTCTCTATATCGTGATACTCACTTTTTGGTATCATGATATCACTGGAGTTGGCCTCGATTCTCTTCACTTCAACATTGTCAGTGGTATCACGACTTCCACACTTCAATATCGTGATAACCTATTTCCAAAATGACACCTTATTCAAGTTCAAGCCATTATTGACTCCCGACACCACTCAATCAAAATCATTAGGTTCCCCATGGCGTATTTGGTCAAATCGGGTCTCAAAAGGGAATAAAATGAACAAAATCACTTATTAACAAGAAAAGACAAAACTTGATAAAACAACGAAAAAAGACACCTAAATTGGTTGAGAATAAGCTATTCAAGTATAATGGAGAGCTTAATTTGACGTATCAAATTACAGTAGAACACTAAGCTCTATTACTTAATATTTCGATATAATAAAGGGAATGTACCGATACATCATGAGATTTATCGATAGACTTATGTTCCAATACAATCCTCCTTTATTTAAAAAATTTTGGCAATTGAATTTGAAAGTATCGAAACATGGAATCAATGTACCGGTACCTTATCATAAGTACATATACCTAGTAAAAGGTTTAGGTCCCTCATACCAAAAACCCAAAAATTTGATCATTTAGGTTACCCAAGTAAGGCATAAACACACTTATAAACATTCTAACATACATCCAAACATATACCAGGAAACCACATATACCAAAACTTGACCAAAAATCATAAATTCAAGCTAAAAAAACATACAAACTCAGAATTTGACCCCTTAAGTAAAATAAGGTGCACACAACATATTTTCAATACATAAAATCATTATCGAAATGCAAATTAAAATAAAAATAAAATAAAATAAAATAAAATCATAGTATGTCCAAGAGTGCCAAATATCAATGACTAACACCAACTCAATCCAAATCAACCAAAAACCAAATATTATCTTATTGTTACAAGGCTAGAACTTTAGTTTGGCAAGCTGTGTGGCCTTAGGTGATTCCTTAGCTTCAAATCCACCTAAGTTAGCCGTACTCTCGAAAAGTGAGAATTCTTAAGAGAAGTTTTCTAAGGCACTGAAATAAAATGAAAGAAAAAAGAAAAAAAGAACTTAAATCGAATAGAATAACAACAACAACAACAACAACAACAACAAGAAGAAAATAACAACACACCAAGTGTTTGAGTAAATGCTCTAAAATATATTCAATAAATTTGAATGAAATATAAGGGATGATTAGAAATGAGAGGGAAGAATTCTATTTATAGTTGAGCTACCCCAAATCCAACGGTACAAATTGAATTATATGAACGCCTAAGATTAGTACCTATCTACAAAATGAGGGTTTTAAGGGATTTGAACTCTATACAATCTTTATACCTTTGGATTTATAAAATTTTCCATGGTAACTCTAATTTAAATGGGGTGTTTCACTAAGTCACCAAGGCTTCAAGTAGATGGGTTTTTCCATATGTTCCACGAATCGGACCAATTCAAGTGGGTCAAATAAGCCACATTTAATTAGTTGACCTCTATAAGGCATTCTGAGTGCATTTGTCACGGGCTTTGATCTATGGCCTTGACATTCTCCCCAACTTATTCTTGTGACTCTCTTATTGTGTATTTGAAATGACACTAGTTTAACTCATCTTGGAACTACCTCAATGCCTCGGCTGATTCTTAACTAGTCTTTTTGTCGGGTATTTTTGCCCCTAAGAACATTTACCTCATCTTATGTCTCTATCATCACCTAAATCAAACTATTATAAGGTTTTTAGGGGAGGAATTGCCATAACATTCACCTTCTGATTTTGCCTCTACATCCTCTACCCCAACTTGTGCCCTCGCAACCCCTTTCACTTCTACTAATGGCTTTAAGCAACAAGTGCTCAGTTCTCTTGAGAGGTTGCACAAGCAGTTTAGTTTGTTCGAGAAGCAGCAATCATGAATTTCTACTAATTTGGGAAGGGCATAGGAAGAAATGACTATATTATGGGGTTATGTGAGGAAGAATGACGCTTCTATCAAGAAATCCCTTCAGAAGAATTTCACCAGGCCTATGTCTGCGTTCCCCAACTTCCCCAAGAAACTACTCTCTTATGCAGAAGAAGAGGAAAATGATAAGGCACAGGTTGATGAGACTGGACCTACCCCCACACATCTTGCCATTGAGGAGAAGGCCACAAAAGGATCAGAGGAAGATAAGGAGAATACTAAATCGGTGAGTATTAAGACTGACCATGACGGAGAAAAAGCAAACCCAACTCCTACACCACCTACAAATGTTACTGCACCTGTCCCACCTCAATCGACTGCGTTAATGATACAACAAGATTGTGAGATCAACAAGCTGATTGATGATCTCACAAAATTGGATGATAAGGAAGACGAGATGCCAATTAACGTGTTGAAAAGAAAGCAGTGCTACAAGCATGCTGCACAAAAATCCACTCATCCAAATTAAAGTAACAACAATTTCACTCCAAGCTTCATTCATTTTTTTATGTTATTTGTTTTCCATTTCATTTTAGCATGCATTCATCATTTTTGTCTTATCATTTTCTATCCATATATATGTTTGTGCATTCATAATTTTTGTCTATTCATGCATTGAGGACAATGCATCCTTTAAGTTTGGGGGTGTGTTGTGCATATGGAATAGTTGTTCATTTTAACTTTGACATTCATTTTGCCATGACACATAAACACCAAAGAGTTGTTAAACTATGATGAATATTTTTTTGTCTATGATGTTCAATAAGGAATTTAATTCTTCAACATTCCTAGAAAATTGTGATAATGAATTAGGTGAGTTTAGCTTAAGATAGTTGCTTGAAAGTTGATCCCTAAAAGTAGAATGCACTAATTTCAATTACAATTAGTATAAGTAGATTTCTTTCAATAGACTTAGAAATTCTTGAGGCTAAGTTCGGTGTAACGGAAATACTCAATGATAAAAATATATATAATATTTTAAAATAATGATATCATCAAATACTCTAATGCTTAGAATTGCCTAGTAAGTCAGCATAACTTTGTTTGCTCTATCATGTTGTTGATTAAAAATGTAAGTTTAAGTAGGAGTTATTCAATAAAAGAAGTAGTTTAGGGACACTCCACTGTAGTGTTAGGCTGAGTAGCTAAGAGGATAGTTGTTTGCTCCATCCATCTTCTAAGTTAAAATCCTTAACTTCATGAGTGAGTATTCAAATTGTGACATGATGGAATACCTGGAAATTTAGTATATGCTTCATTGAGATTGTTAAGTAAAGAAAATTATGTGACAAGATGAATCCCCTAGTAAAAATACTTGTAATTGAGTTATGCAAGGCCAAATTGTTAAAAGGAAACTGAGCTTAGATAATGGATACATTAAGTACATTAGGAAGTGCTTGCTATAGTCAAAATTACATGAGTAATTAGAAATTTTTATTTTTAAGGAAACACTTTCTGCGCTTTTTTTTGGTTAAACAAGCTTATGAAACTTGAGTAAATTTTTGGAAACAGAAGATTGTTGAGAACTGGAGTATAAAATATGCTCTACATAGTCTGACATAAGAAAAGGTAATTATATTGTTGTGGAAATTCATTCATTCATGCATTCATGCATTCATGTATATTTTGCTTGAGGACAAACAATAACTCAAGTTTGGGGGTGTGATAACTCTTAAAAAGAGTTATATTTCTAGCCTCTAGAATTGGTTAATTGTTCATACTTGAGTAAATTTAGTTGCATTTTAGGAAATTATATTAGCATTTTTATAACATTGCATCATGAAGCTTGAATTGTGCTTTCAATGTCACTATATGTTACTTTTACTTGTGGGAGGAAAGGAATTGCGTGTTGTTTATAGTAGGAGCAGAAAGGAGGAAACAAACTGAAGGAGTCAACAAACTGAAGGAGTCAAGTTTTTTCATGACAAGAGGTTGGATATATTTCCAACACAAATGTCATGACAATTTTAGGAAGATGCTTACTCAGCTATTAATCCGTGCCACTCTCAGCTAGCTGTACTTGTACTCGAAATATCCACCTAAAAAAGAGGGAGAAAAGAGTGTGTGCTAAGAGGGGGACCTGCCCTATAAAAAGAAGAAAGAGAAAGAGAGGAAGACGGTGGTTTTTCCTCTCACATAATTTCTCGTAAGAGATCCAGAGACACAAGGAAAAAGGGTAACAGTTAAGGAACAGAGCAGCAACACAAGGAAGAAGGAGAAGCATTCAACCTTAGGCTTCATAAGATATTACAGTACTGGAGTTGAGGGCTGTATTGGCAAAAGCTTCTTGAAGTTTTTCCTTCATTATCTTAATTGATTTCTATAAATTTTAATTGTGGAAATCTGTTATTGAATGATACTTTCGTTTTGGATTTTAATTTCCAACTCATGAGCTAATCTCATCGGGGTGGGATTACTAGGTGAATCTTTAGTTGCTTTAATGACCAAGGCATTATCTTGATTAGATTTATTGTTTCATTCGATTTGCACTATTTTAAAATGTATGCATACAATCTCTAGACATAGATGAATGTATGGTATGTCCATAAACTTGATTTAATTCTGAAAAAGGTTAGATAATTTGGATTGTGATTGAATAATACAAGTAATTATTTGGAAGAATACTCATAGCACTCTAGACATAGAGTTATGCTCTGTACAGAGAAAGGAAGAAACAGTGTTGGATATCCTTCTTAAGGCTTGTAGACATGTAAAGACTTAGGTAGGGTAGCTTGAAGTCTGACTATCGAAAGAAGCACACTACCTTATATTTTATCTAAATAATAGATTGGTTAAGATTTTACCATAGCATTATTGTGTTATGAGGAAGAATCTTAGTAATCCCAACCTTCCCATCGATAGTGTAGAACCTCTCAACTTTGTCTCCGTATCTTTGCCACAACGTTTTAAGTTAATTATTTGATTTTAATATTGTATATGTGATTATTCCTCTACAAATTGTTATTCTATTTTGCCACAGCCTAATTCATATAGTTTATAGTAATAGCTTAATTGAATTAATCCTAGCTGATCTCCGAGGAAACGATCTTACTTACTACTTTATTACTTGATTTGACGTGTACACTTGCACATTCGCATATTATATTCATATGTGACAACTACTATAGTAGTTTTTATCATCTTGATCTTCTTAGTAAATTTTCTAATTGAAAGACCAAGTTTACCCATGAATTTTATTGGTATAATAAGTCAGATGCCCCAATATCGACAAGAACACTCTTCCTTCAACCTACGATGTCAATGTCCACAAACATCAACCCTTTCTGTTTGCAATCCCTCTTCGCTTTTGCAAATTTGAGTATTATTGGCCCAAGTTTTAAAGTTTCACTTTCTAGCTTAGCTTTATCTTTTTTAGTGATCACAAATATCTTGGATCATTTTGGATATTCTTGCATCCTATGTAGACTATAACATAAGGAACACTTCATTGGCTTCTTTTCATTCTCTCTAACTCTTTTGGCTTCAAAGGAACTCAAGATCGAACCAAGCTTCATTAATATTTTTTCTAGCTCATCATCCCCTTCGATGGCAAAAACATGGATTATTTTGGACAATCCATTACCAAATGCAAACCATTACAAAGAAAGCATTTCACTGGCCCTTTTGGTTTTTGTTGAGCTTCTACTTCCCATTATGTGGTTTCTCATTACCACCATTCTTATCATTGCCACCGTTTCAATTTTCAACTTGTCCCTCTTCCTCATGGTCTCCCCCATCATTGCCCATCTCTTTGGGATTGGAAGACTCAAACTTATATTTCCTTAGACTAAGCTCATCAAAGGACTCTGCTTCGACAATGGCTATAGTAAGTTCAGTGATACCTTGTCAACACAACTCATATATTTCCTACAGCTTCAATCCATCCTCGAACCAGTAGATTTTTTTCTCTCACTCAAGTCAGAGATTTGAAATATCAAATCATTGAAGTCTTTGACATACTCCCAAATAGTGCCTTGTTGCATAAGCTGGTGTAACTTAACCCAAGCCTCTTTCTTGACATATTATGGATAAAACTACTTCGATTATTTTTGGAACTCCTTCCAAGTCCTAATTGCAGTCTCACCTCATTTCTCACTTGTGGGCTTATGATGCCTCTATAAGAGAATGGCATCAGTAAAATAAATAACAACAATATTTGTTCTAGTGACATCATCCTCGATGCCTATTGCACGAAAGTATTGTTCCATCCCTAAGAGAAAATTGTCCACATCCTTTGTAAACCTCATCCCCTTAAACTCTTTTGGCTTGGAGGCATCTATTTTATGCTACTTAAGGACCGGAACCAATAGTCCTTTTCCTACAATAGCTCTGCACATAGCAAGCTCTCCCTTGAGCTCCTCAATTTTTGACACCATGGCTTCAGTTTCCTCTTTTAAAACCACGATCATAGCTTCAAAAGCATCATTCCTCTTAGTCAGCTTCTTCGTTTGATCATCCATGGCGGTACTAAAAGCCTCTTTCATCGCATCTCAATTGGAACTGAAAGCCTCTGCCAGAGACCCTAAACTGCTCTCTCATCGAGTCCAACTCATTGGTGTGTGCCTCAACAACCTCGAGTGTTTCCTTCATACCATCCATGGATTCCTCGAGATTGACCACTCGACTTTCCAAAGTCGACACAATATCCCTCGATTTTCTATTTTTCTAGGTTCTCCTATGGGTTTCCATCGAGACATTCTGCTCGTCTACTACTTCCGTCATCTTAACCAACACCTTTGAACACTAGTTCAGATACCAATTGTCACGAGACTAGAACTTTAATCTGGCAAACTACGCAGCCTTAGGTAATTTTTTAGCTTCAAATCTGCCTAAGTTAACATTACTCTCGAAAAGTGAGAGTTCTCAAGAGAAATTTTTCAAGGCACTGAAATAAAGCGGAAGCAAACTTAAAAGACAAAGGAATTCAAATCAAATAGAAAAGCCATAAGAAAATAATATCACACTAGGTGTTTGAGTAAATACTCTCAAACATATTCAATAACTTTGAATGGAATACAATGGATGATTACAAATGAGGGGCAAGACCTCTATTTATAGTTGAGCTTCCCTAGATCCAACGGTACAGATTACATTACATCAACTGCTAAAATTAGTGTCTATTTACAAGATGAGAGTCTTAAGGGATTTAAACTATTTACATTCTTTATCCCTTCATATTTATAATATTCACCATGGTCACTCTAGTTTAACTAAAGTGTTTCACTAGGCCACAAAGGCTTCAAGCATATGGGTTTTTCTATGTGTTCCACAAATCGGGTCAGTTTAAGTGGGTCAAATAAACCCCATTTAATCAGTTAACCTCTATTGGACGTTCTGAGTACATTCATCACGGTCTTTAAATTGCAGCTCATAACACTAGTACATGCCACAATACTACTAGAAAACCAAAACATTACAAAAGAAGACTAGTTGAGTTTTCTGAGATTGATGCTCGCCCGACACTATTATAGATCTCCTAATACCGTGCACTAAAGACAAAATCTACATGTTGACTTTCCACTAATCTCAATGGTGTAAAACTAATTTATAGTAAACCATACATTAAAGTTAAATTGAGAGCATAGTAAATAGCATTAACAAGTAAAAGCATGCCGTCATTGAAAATATAATAGTAAGAACATATAAAGCATATAATCTAATTTTAGCAGCATAACAATTTCACTTAACATCTTAAAGTTTCATGGTGTCATTAGTAATATAAACATTATGGTAGCATTACTAAGGTTGTTATATAACATAATCACAAAGTCAACTTCCTCAACATCAAATCTTATTATCATATTGCCCCATTAGTCAGAGTCGGATTAGTAAATGGATACATGATATCCAACCAATTACATTTAAACATTTATAAAATGCAAGTTAGAATTTATTCATTTATCACAATATAATTTCATAAATTTCATAGCTCACTCATAAGTGGCATCACAAGAAATCCCAACTCTAAAAATTATCAACATGATCATCATCTCTTAACATGTCATCATCTTATTCTTATTGTTTTTGACAATGCTAAACAATTAATATATGAATTCCAACAATATAGAACAACACCCAAGCAAACAATTTAGACTAGAACATATGGCAACTCAAAAATTAGAATGCACAAACTGAAACCATTAAGCTTCTGACACTTTCTCAATGCACAAACTGAAACCATTATGCTTCTGACACTTTCTCCTTTCCCTTTTCCTCAGAGCTTTCACTCATGTCTTTAGCTTCAATAATCATATTGAAATAGTAAAACAAGTTAGGTTATTAATGAGATACTATTAAGAATCTTATATTTAATGAAATCTTCATTACTCGGACTCGACAGTTGGGGGTGTCATACCGCTATCGACATGATCCGGCACGAATTAGATTCGACAAAAATTGACAAACGCGACAGTGAGAGAACTAAGAAGAAAAAACTAGGAGGAGGAAAGGAAAGGAGAAAGAGGATACACAATGGTGGCGGAGGAGACAATCGTTGGTGAGTTCTGATCAAGTAGGTGTTGGTGGAGGAAAAGAAAACAAACTAATAGGGGAGAAAGCCAAACGACAACTGACACTGAACAGTAACATGGAAGAAGAGAATTTGTTGATTTTAGGGTCTATTTGTTTAACTGAAAATGACTTTTGGAAAACAATTTCTAGAAAATGACTTATTTTCTTGGAAAAGTTAATATTTTCTAGTGTTTGGATGAATCTGTGTAAAATATTTTTTTGTTGTTTGATAGATTTCTTAAAAATATTTCATAAAAGCTTTTTTCAATGAAACAAACATACATTTGAGATTTTCTTATCTTTTTATTATTTAATTGAGTTTATTTTATATCTATAAATTTATATTTTACATTGTTTTTGTATATATTAAAAATATTTTTTAAAATTCAGATTCATTACAACGTCATTTTTTTAGTTACATGACTACCAAGTGAGTATTTTTTTTATTTAAAAATGTGACATCAACAAAATTGAAAAAAAATTAACAATGTCAACAATTGGACTTAATTTTCAAATCTAAAAAGTAGGGGGACTAAATTCTTGAAAATAAAAGTACAGAAACTAAATTTCAAATTTGTGAAGAGTACATAGACTTATTACATATTTTAACCTTTATACTATAAAATATTTATTATTAATAATTTATAATTGTAATAAATATCTATTATTAAAATATTTATATTGAATATTTTCAATAATATGTGAAGAATATTATTTAAAATTATTATTTTTAAAATTTATTATTAAAATAAAATTGAAATATTAAATAATTTATGAAAATATTAATTATTTATTATATGACTAAATATAAATAATAAAATATTTATGTTTAATAATATTGAAAAATAATATTTTATATTAATATATTAATATTTTTAAATGTTTTTAAAAATAAAAATAAATTTTATTATCAATATAATAATATTAAGTTTGATTTAAATTAATTTTTATATATAAATAAAATTACTTATAGATCAGCTTTTTTTTTTCAAAAATAGTTTACGCTTTTAAAAAAGGTAAATCATTTTACAGGAAAATAGACTTATTTTACGTTGACATGTAATTTATTTTCTATTGTTCAAATTATTTTCTATGAAATAAATATAAAAAATACAAAAAATATTTTTCATAAAATATTGTGGGCCAAAAGCCGTCTTAAAAATATTAATATAAACTAGTTATTAGGTTATAAAATATTAATATAAAGTAAAGAAAAGTAGAGCTTAAGCCGTTAAAAATATATACTGTACACACAATGACAGATTAGGTTATAAAATAGACTTGCCGTAAAAAAAAAAAAAAGCATTTTGAAGTATTAATATACTTAACATAAAATTAAAGATAGTAATAAATTTACATTAAACTTCCAAATTTATTGAAGTGAATATGGCTGTATTATTTTTCTTAAATTTATTTTATAATATATATATATATATATATATATATATATATAGATGTCAGCAAACTAACATTGCTGTGAAGCATGTGAAGGTTATACAAGGAGCCAATTTTAGTGGTAAAAAAAATTTCCGTTGCTGGCATTGCAGTGCTATGAAAATAGGATCCTACACAAATTGAAAACTCATTTGTTGAAGATTCCTAATCAAGTAATTGAACAGTGTAAATCTGGAACTGATGAAATACTTCGAGAGCTTAGAAGAGAACATGAAGCTGCTGAACGAAGAAAGCAAGCATGGCCATACAATCAAAATGGAAAACAGATTACATGTCACTTCCCCAAGGGTATGATCTAGTTCAACATAAAAAAAAGGAAGGGAGCTTTGGAGTCGACTTTCAGCGCAACGGACAGAGATGGAGCAGATAAGGAGTGTGCCCAAGCATTTTACACCGGTTTCATACCTTTTAATTTTGTAAGAAATCCTTGGCTTCAAAGTTGGGCTCAAAAGTTTGCAAATTCTAATCTAGTCGGTTATGTATCTCCTACATTTGATTGACTTCAGACGACATTATTAACTCAAGAAAGGGCACATGTCGATAAGTTTCTTGAACCTATACGAGACACATGGAGAAAGAGGGGAATTTCTATATGTTCAGATTGATCTTCAACGAAGACCTCTAATTAACATAATGGTAGTTTCTTCGGGTGGTGCAATGCTACTCATGGCTGTTGATTTAAGTGACAAAACTAAAGATGTTGAATATAAAGCAAGCTTATTCATCGAGGGCATCAAAAAAATTGGAGCACAAAATGCCATGCAAGCCTTATCAGATAATGCATCCAATTCCAAAAGTGCAGGTGTGTTGATTGAATCGAAATTTCCTCATATTGGAGTCCTTGTGGTGTTCGTTGCTTGAACATGACATATAAACTATTTGTGAGCTTTGTGATAAATCATCTCATTATTTGGAATGCAAATGGGTGAAAGATTTGGTGGATGAGGTGTGTGAAGTGAACTACTTTATCCTAAATCATAACCTAATAGATATTCAAATATGAAATTATTGAAGGCCGCCGAGAGTAGGTTTGTTTCTAACATAATCGTGGCTAAGCGTTTGATGGAAGTGAAAGAAGCTTTGGATAAAACGATGGTGGACCAAGATTGGAAAGAGTTTAAGGTTAATGGAAAAATCCCTGTTGAGTTGAATGCAAGGAAGATTAGAAATTTATTAGTCAGTGAAACATGGTGGGACAAAATTGATTTTCTGTTTGATTTTTTTAGAGAATTTGATAAAGATAGAGTTATATTGCATCTAATCTATGGCAAGTGGGATTCAATAAAGAGCAAATTAAGGAAATAAAGAGCAAATTAAGGAAATATTTTTTATGATGAGGATTAAGACTTGATAATTGGACACTCAAAGTTTTTTTGATCTACCTATCCTTATGAATTTTTTGGATTGCATCAAGAAACTTTTGAGTGTCTAGTTATCAACATACCTATTCACTGCATGATTCACTCTATAGAATCGCTTCAAGGCGGAAGTAATAAATTTCCAAAAAGAAAAAAAAAAAAAAAAAAACCCTCCAAACGAAGACGAATAAATTACATTGCATATAAATAAATGTTTTCAGAAGTTTTTCACTAATGAAGATGATATTCAAAAGGTGGACTCTGAACATCATGTCTTTTCTTGTGAGTTGGGTTACTTTAATCAACCTCATGTCATTGCATCAAGAGGGTGTGAAGATCCTTTGTCTTGGTGGGCTAACTACGGTGTAACCACACCCTTGCTTCAAGGCCCTGCTTCTAGGCTTCTTTCTCTGACTGCATCTTCATCTTCTTGTGAAAGAAATTGGAGTACTTATTCCCGATACAAACGGTTCATAGAAACAAATTGTCATCAACTACCCTTGAAATTTTGGTTTTTGTACATTTAAATCTTCAGAGAAAGGATTATATAAAATAGTAATGTCATGTTATTTGTATCCCTTCTAAATTATTTAATGATATCTCAACTAATTTTTATATGTCATTTATATCTCATTTAATTAAATTTTTTAATCATAAATCCTTAAATTTTCAATTAAAAATTACTCAACACTAATTAAGATTGAATCTTCACGTCTCTGTAACCCCTGCTGCTATTTTTTTTTTCCGATAACTGCTTTACTATTCAATTGATGCCTCTTTACGTCTCTGCAACTGCTCCCTGCTGCTTTTTTTTGTTTTTGTTTTTTCGGCAACCGCTGGCTGCTGCAATTGATTTTCATTTGTTTGAGATGCTGTCAATATTATACTATCTTTGCAGGTGAAGTTTTTTTTTTTCTATTATACTAAAATAGAAGAACAGTAGAAATCTATTAATAGTTTTAGACAAAATTAGTGAATTCTAGCCATTATGCTCGACCGGATCAACATGTTAGGTTATTCTTGCTTGCGTTTTATTTTTCTTCTTTTTTGTAATTTCCTATAAAGCCATCAAACTCCAGCAAGGAACAACAAGAACCCTGTAGACTTGTCATCTGCCTGTAATAGCTGTTACTCTACCTTTGTTCTCTTCAAGTTTCTTGTGATGTTTCGATGAAATTGCAGGTTTTAGAAAGCTTAGAAAACAAACTAGTATAATGTTTATCATTGTGATTTAATTTACAAACAAATTATGTGTTGATATTCTGCATATTTAGTTGAGCTACGATTTTGGCTATTCTGTTCAGCAATCGATTTAATATAGCAACAAATTGGTTATTGCGGATGTTCCAACGGCTTAGCAATAAATTTGTGTGGATTTTAAGTTAATTGACATGAGGTTCAAGGTTCAATCTCTATATTTGTAAATTCTTTCCTCCTTTCCCCGCTACAATTAAATTTAATTGGTTATTATCGAGTAACATAATCCCTATTTAGATAACCAATTAAATATAATTAAATAATCTAAAATTAATATTTTCAATGATTTATAAGCGCCTTTAATAATTCAACATAAAAAGCAAATGATAGAATGAAAAAGCGTGAAAATTAATAAGCATAAAAGAGTTACTATATATGAGTTTTTTTTTATTTATGAGAATTTACACAACACAAATGCATATTATATATGAGTGATTTCTTTTTGAGATTTTTTTTTTTTTTGGCAAAGTATGTAAAAATATTAAAGTTTCTAGTTGTGTCATTTCCAAAACATCGAATTACCAAAACAATATACTTACAAAAATATTGAATGAACTTATTTCATATTAAGTACTAATTAAAACAAAATACAAGATAACACTATAAAAATCATATAATAGTATTATTCTCAAAACATTATAAAAGAAATACAAATAATAATAAAATTGAAGTTTTTCTCATGAATTATCATCAGTCTTTTTGATATTCTAAACCATTTGAGAAATATTTCTGCATTAAAAGTATTATACAGTTAGATAAACCCTTCAATTATATATATAATAATTTGTGAAAATATAAGTAAAAACATATCACTTGAGTTTTGAATAGCGATGGGTTATTCTCTTCCAACAATTTAGTATAACTCATGTTAGATAAAGAATTAAACCTCCAATTTGAAGAAAAATTTACATAATAATATTTTTACAATACATGTACTTAAATATTTACGACTTTTGAAATTTAAAAAGAATAATGCATTCAATCAATACTTGTAGAGGATGAAAAAAGTGATTATGGTAGTTTGGAGTCATTAACATTGGAATTTGATGATAGGAAGGATAAACATGAGTTTGAAACTCCATTAGGAGAGACATTACTAACAACCTTCGTGCATAAGTGAGTTGTTTTGTTTCCCTTGATCAAAATAATAATTATTTGTTAAATTCAAAACATAAATTAATTAAATAACATAACAATTAGATGCAAATGTAATAATAAAGAAAAGCATACTCACTTGATATTTTCTCCTTTATCTTTTGAAACTTGAGAGTTCATTGCCTTATTTGTTTTTTTCTTTTGATTTTTCTCAAGTTGGCTTAGGGTAAACTACTAAAATAGTCACTTTTGTTTGTCTCAAGTTATATTTTAGTCACTTTTGTTTGAAAAGTTACGTTTTACTCACTTACATTATCGTGTTGTAACATTTTAGTCACTAAACAATTAATTGTCGTTAACCGTGTAATAGTAAACTGACTTAACACGTTAAATCATCATTTCAAACAAAAAATTTAGGTTAAATTCTACAATTTGTCCTTATATTTTTTCATTTTGAGCAATTTAATTTAATTTTTTATGTTCTTTTAAGTTTTTTTTCCATTCTCTTTTGGATCTCCCTCTATTTTCTTCCCTTTTTCATTTCTTTTAATATAGTTTTTCTATGTTTTTCATTTGTTAAAACTAGTCCACAAGCTTGCCACACTCGAAAAATTTAAATTGTTCAAAAAAAGTATAGGGACTAATTTTAATAAATGAAAAACATAGAAAAATTACGTTAAAAGAAATAGAAAATAGAGGAAAAAGTAGAAGAAAATAAAAAAAAGGAAAAAAAAAAAGAAAATTAAAAAAACATAAAAGAAAAAAATTAAAGTACTCAAAATGAACAAAAATATGAAGACCGATTGTATAAATTAACCTAAAATTTTTGTTTGAAATGATGATTTAACGTACCACATCAGCTTACCGTTACACCGTTAACGACAATTAATGGCTTAGTGACTAAAATGTAACATTTCAAACATAAATGACTAAATATAAATTGAAGTAAACAAAAGTGACTATTTTAATAGTTTAGCCTAAGCAAACTATTAGATTATTTTTACTTTGATTTTTTTTTTTCCAATAAAAAATTAATAGGCGGAGATAATATGGATGAAGAGATCTTTCGTTGAATGATCAACTGTAGCTTTCGTCCAGGAGAGGAAGAAAGAAATGTGGATGATGGAAAAATAATTTTGAAGAATTTTATATTTTTATTAGCTTAAAAATTATTTAGTTTATCACATTTATTGTGTTTTACCGGATGTTTTATGTTCATATGATACATACATTAAATTTTTTAGGTTTTTTGTATTTCAATGTTTGATTCTATAAAAATGTTATTTTTTAAATGTCCTACTACAATGTCCAACTTTTGAAGAGTGCAAGTGTCTAAAATTTGAACACTGCCTCCGCTTCTGAAATTTCAAAAATTTTGTCCAACACTTGGATCCATACCCGTGTCTCCAGTTAGCATAAATTGAAATTATGAAGTGCGATAAAATAGGACTTTATTTCTCACTCGATCGAAGATCATACATAAAAACCAAAAACTAAGAGAATAACAAGCAACAAGAAACTGACCACTCCCACGAATAAACCAACACCCAATTCATAATCCCAACTCACAAACTAAATACAATAGAAAGACACTAAAGCCATCACACCCCCACATAAACACTACCTTCCAAAAAAACACACAGCACAAAACTAAAACCAGCATCTAATCAGCAGACCAGGAGCAGAAACCAGCTATTCCAAAAACAGCTGAGACAGAATCTGCTACCAGAAACCAAAATGAGAACTCACCACCAAGCCTTGTACAAACCAGGTCTTCTAATACCTGCAACCGCCAGAGTAAATGCGAAATCATTTCCATTCTTGTCAGCCATCACAAAACAGACATTGCCTAATCTAGACAACCTTGAATCGATTTCCCTGAAGCTAGGAACCAGCTCCCACGGTCTCAACTCTTTATTCTCAATCCAGCGAAATACCTCCTTAGAACCAAGTTCAATAGATAAAGAGCTTTTACTCATTCATTCTATAGCTGTAAATATGTCCAAAACAATACTAATCCCACCCACTTCAGCAACACAGGAGTCTTTAGCAAATGCTATAACTAAAGTTTAGTAACTTAAAAAACCTCCAGATTCCAACTTTTCTCAACAACTCATCAGTCACATCTTTCAAAAACTCAAATCAAACCTGAAATTGATTAATTTTAAGACATTTTAAGCATAAATTCTCTTGAAATCATACTTAAATTCATGGTTTTTTTAATACAAACGACCCTAAAATTTTAATTAATTACGTAAATGACTTATTTTTCTGATTATACACGTAAATTACTTAAAATCTACAGTAAAAAATGGTCGAGCCAAAGAGTTTGGCGCCAACAACATACTACGTCAGCAAACCCAATAAAAAATTTATTTTTTTGATTGAATCATATAGAATGGAGCAACCTATATAAATACCAGAGAAATACTACTATTTCTGAAAATTTTGGGGGTCAAAAAATAAATATGGTGGTGGAACCAAAAAGTTTGGCACCGCTATATTTGTATGTGTCTGAAATTTTTTTAGTTTTTTTTTTTAATCTAAAATTATATTGGATGGAACCATTCTAAATGGCGCTATCACTTTATGTCAGGGTTTTTTATTTAATGTATTTTTATTTAAAAAATAATATTTTATTTGGTGGTGCCACGTAGAATGATATCTCCAATATACTATGTATGTTATTTTAATGTGTTGTTTTTTTAATATTTAAAATTTTAAAAAAATAATATTTTATTTGGTGGAGCCATATAGAATGACGTCACAAGTGTAGTGTATGGTTTTTTTTAAAATGTATTGTTTTTTTAATTTAAAAATGTTTAAAAAGATATTTTATTTTAGTGGAGTCATTCTTTATGGCCCCACCACCCTGGTTGTCCTACATATATTGATTAGGAAGGATAAAAAGTTATTTTATAGTGGGTATGAGTATGCTTATTTTTTTTCTAAGTTCCACCATGCATCGAAGATATTATCCCGTACCTATATTCGATGGCATATGGGTTGGACATGGACAAGGATGAGTCCAAGTAAAATAATATTTACATTTTTACCATTTCAACATAGTATTTTAAATTTAGTAAATATACAAATTTAAATCTCATAATATTTACAGTTAAAAAATTCTAAGGTTCATCATATTCTTTAGTGATAAGTGCAGAAACTTCAAAATTAATGCAACAATAAGATTATAATATTAGATGAAATGCATATGTATATATCATGGTAAGGCATGCAAACAAAAAAGTAACTCAACTAATATATATATTATAGATGAATACATATGTAAATAGTAATAACATACATACAAAGAAGATAAAAACTGTGTGAGAGAAAAAAGGGCTAAAAACAATTTCATGCAACCAAAACAATTAGGAAAAAAACAATTTAACATCAAACACGTAGGGTAAAATAGCGCTGAGCAAGAAAAATAGAGAAACTAAAACGAATTTTTTATTTAATTTATAATTAATTTTATTATTTCGTTGAACCTCGATGAAGCGTGATCCATGTTTATTCGAGAAGACATTCTGATATCTGCATAATTTAAATTAAATATAATTAATTATTACATTACAATTAACTAATTTTAATATAATAAATACACATTAAAATATATTTACATGCCTTACTTGTATTTATTAACTTCAAAACAAATACAACTATTTTCTTTTCTCTTCTCTTCTCCTCTCTTCTTCTACTTCAAAATTTTAAGGGGGACCAAAAACAGCCCCACCTTTCTTTTTAAAATGTTGATCTGATCTCTTCTCTTCTCCTCTTCTAATTTTTTTTTAAAGCCATTAATTAAACTGACCATGACAAGTCACTTTGTAACACCCATGTCCTGTTCCGTTATTAGAATAGAGTACGGAATGTTACCGTATAAGTCGAAACATTTCATTTCAATCAGCATCCAATCATAAAAATAATTTCATAAATTCAGATAATATTCAACATGAGATAAATCAAACATTTACGAGCCTTAAATCGAGCCTTCGAAGCCCTAAAAATAAGTTACAAACATTCAGGGATCAAATCAGAATAAATCAAAATATTCAGGGAAATTTTTTTTAAAAAAAATTCAAAACAGGGGTCACATAGCCTTGTGGTCAGGCTGTGTGGTGTAGGGACATAACCGTATGGCCAACCGTATCCCAAACAGTGTATCATTCGAAATGAATCCACACGGTCATGTCGCGGAACGTGTGCTAGCCCGTGTAACAATCGAAATACCCTCACACGGCCTTGTCGCAAGCCGTGTGGATACTACACTTAAACACGCTCAGGGCACACGCTCATGTGGGTTTCCCATGTGTGACACACGATCGTGTGACAGCTCGTGTCCCAGGCTGTGTGTATCCAAAATTAACCCAAAAAATGCTCTTTTCTTCTCCCATATGCATACATACCTAAACATACTCAAACATATAATCAAATAAGTCATTTGACACCTTCAATATCAATCTACTCATGTAATATAATCAATCCTAAGCCTAACCAATATGTCATCATTGTAACGGCTCGTTTCTCAATGGTGTCGAAAACAGTGGTTTCGGGACCACAAATTCGACGACTAAGTTTATATAATTAGTATTTAAATTATATGAGTCAATAATAATTTTTATATTGAATTTTGAATTGGTAAATTTTAATTATTAAATTAAAAGTAGTATAAGAGGTTTGGTTTAAAAGGCAAGTGGTTATTGAAAATGAGGTTTTAGGACCTTGTTTTCGTAATTTAAGGCAGTAAATATTTTTATTAAATATTTACAAAGTCTTATTATAGGTTAATTAAAGTTTGGTTTGGTAATTTTTACAATTAATTGCCTAAATAAGGTAAAAGGATTAAATTGTAAAGGAGGTAAAAGTTAGTTGCTATAGATTTTAAATACTAAATGGACCAAAATGGTGATTAAACCATCGTAAAAAAATCCAAACGGTCGTGACATGATTACCACCCATTAACTTTTGGGTTATTTATTCATTTAGTCCTAATTGGTTTAAGGTTAAATTGTAAATAAGTTTTCTTAATTGAAATTTAATATAATTGAAGGACCAATTGTGTAATTGGACCCTTCTTAAATGGCCTAATAATAGAAATGATGTTGAATTCTTTAGATTGTGGTAAACTGTAATTAAATCCTAATTAAATAAGGATTTACTAATTAATTTGTTTCCAATATGATCGGAAATGGTGGTTTCGAGGCTACAACTCCAGTGTGTTAGGTCGTAAATATTGATTAGTTAATATTTATGAGGTCATTAGTGTCGTATTAAATTTGGTTAGGAAATTTTAATGTTTGGATGATTAATTAAGTAAAAAGGACTAAATTATAAATATGAAAAAGATGGATTTATTAATTTTAAAGGTAAATTAAAGGGGATTGGAGGTAAACAAACCACATTTACCCATAGTGGATGGTAATGGGTTTATAATTGGTGATATTTGAATGGAAATGAAAAGGGTATAATAGTAATTAAATTATAAATGGAATTTAAATAAATGAAATAGAAATTCTAGTCCATCTTCTTCATTTTCACACTTCCAAAACCAAAATACCATGGCAAGGGAGAGAGTTCATTCGACCAAGCTAGGGTTCATTATTTTGGTAGGTAAATTTTCCCCTTTTTAGTAATTTTTATGTTTTTGAGCTTGTATTAGCTTAATCTAGCTAACCTGAGGACTAGTTTGCAAAACTGTAAAATGTTATAAAAGTTATCATTAATGAGTTGAGTCATTTTTTGAATGTTTATGATAGATTATGAAACCTTGTTGTTAGATTGGATTATTTTGTAAAGGAAATTTTGATGATTTTAACATTTAAGGACTAAATTGTTAAAACGATAAAATTGCTTGTACTTGAGGTGAAATAATTGCAAATAGGGGATTTTAGGAGACCCTTAATGTTTCTATTGTACTAGGTTTTACGTAAAAATGATTAATTTGCATGTTGGGGCTTAAGGACTAAATTGCATAAAAGTAAAATATTTGGGGTAATTCTATAAAAATGTCAAAAAAGACTTAAATGCATAAAAATAGTTAATTTTACTGTTGCATTCTGTTAATTGAATGAAATTAATATTTTAGATTAAGAATGGATTGAAAATCGAGGCATAGAGAAGTTGTTGAATAGTCCCTGTACTTTGGTAGTTACTGCAAATCAGTCCAATAAGTTCGTACTATTATTTTTTTAATATAATGATTCTTTTTATACATTCTTTGTTATATAATTAAATTCATAGTATTCTTAATAATTGGTTGATTGAAAATATCTAAGAAATGATCGACTGATGAGTTATCAAGCTTTGAGCCAGTGAATACTAAATGAATATTCTACTTCGATGATACACACCATCGTGATGGCTGAGATCCTACATATGTTGCGAATTCTCAATAGCTTGTGTGAGCAGCATCGTGAACTACTGAATTGAATAGCTACTATATTCTGATGATATAGACCGTTCTGATGGTTGAGATCCTGCACATGTTGCAGATTCTCGACAGCTTGTGTGAGCAACATCGTGAACTGGTGAAATGACTAAATACTCTGTACTGATGAAACGGATCATTACAATGGCTGAGATCTCGCATACGTTGTGGATTCTCATCAGCTTGTGTGAGCAGCATCGTGAATCGGTCAAAACTTTGTAACTAGTTCAAACGAGTGAGGTTTTGTGCTTACTGAATGAAATCATGCCTTACCGAAATCGAAAGAATTTGAGTTATGGTACGATATAATACTCACCTGTTGTGAACTGTGTTTGACAGGGATTACGTTGTTATTTCTTATAATTGAACTATTAATTTTGTTGGTAAGATTTATCGTTAATTTGAAGAACCTACTAAGCTTTCATTAAGCTTACCTGTGTTTTGTTCTGTGTTTTGTAGATTTATTTTTTGGGCCAGAAGTCGGATCAACCTACAACATCACACTATCTCAAGGACTCTTTGGTAGATTTTGAAACAACTTGGCTTATATGGCATGTAATAGGGCTATTGAATATGTTTTGTGACTAATTATGTGTAAATTGTTACATAACTTGGTTGCTTGGAGTTTTGTGGTCTAAAGTAAGTACATGTTTGATAAAATGAGTTATGTTGTAGCATATGCAAGTGTGTGTTAAATGGGTTGGAAAATTGGGATGGTTGAGTATGAAACGAGTAAGGCATTTTGGTTGTGTAAGCAAGACCCTGGATGTGCATTTGTCACTTGTATGTCAATTTAAAGTAACGAGTTGTCTATGTGTTTGAGTTGTGATATCATTGATGACACATTGGTTTGGCACTAAGGCTAATTGTTTTGCCATATTTTAAACATATTTGAATGTACTTTGAAGGTTTGTATGCATGTAATTTGGGTGTGTTTAGGTATGGATAGGGCAAGTATTGGGTCAATTAATGGTGCACACGGCCTGGGGACAAGGCTGCCACACGGCTATGTGTCATACATGGGTGTGTGACTGGGTGTGTTAGGTGCAGGG
This sequence comes from Gossypium longicalyx, assembly GCA_025698465.1. NCBI lineage: Eukaryota > Viridiplantae > Streptophyta > Magnoliopsida > Malvales > Malvaceae > Gossypium > Gossypium longicalyx. Next base: position 65,306,371 of record CM047004.1, on the reverse strand, counting down.
TTCACATGGTTCAACACACGGGCGTATGGCCCAAGTTAGTGAGTTACACAAGCAGGCACACAGTTGAACACATGGGTGTGTGGGATGGCCACACGGGCGTGTGGGACAGCCACACGTTCGTGTGACTCCTGTAGGTGAAAAAAATTCAATTTTGCATGAAATGTCCTAATTTGTTCCGAATTAGTCCTTGATTATTCATAAATCTAGGGGCCCCAAAGGTCCGATTTAAAGCTCGTACATGTATGGTTTATTTCTTTTCGAACATATTCGTATTAATGGAATTTATTTGATATTTGGATGCCAATTGTTATGAGAAGTCTTGATATGTGCCATAACCCTATTCCAGTGATGGAAATGGGATATGAGTGTTGCAGGTCTCGATTTAGTTTCAAACTTGTTCGAAGGCTTTCGTAAGCTCGATTAAGGCTTGGTTTGATTGTAATGCATGTTTAACGTGGAATTAACTTGTATTTATTAATTATTGAGTATTATCGAATAAATCGCTTGTAAATATTCCGGTTTACTATTGTAGCATCCTATAACTCAAGTCCGACGACTAGGCTGGGTATAGGGTGTTACAATCATAGACACCTCAATATTTCATTACAATTCACTTTCATATTTTCATAAACAAAGCACAACTAACACAACAAAATCTTACATCGATATCATTTCATATCATTAGTTATCATATTGTCATTGTAGTTCATTCTTGATCAACAAATTCTACCTAAGTAAAACATGCATATCTACATAGGTTATCCAAAAATAAAAACACAAGTTAAAGGTAAAATTTGTACAAACCAAGTACTTATGCATCATATCCAAAAGGAGTCCTATTACATGCCATATATACCAAACCAAAATCTAAATCTACCAAAAATTCCTGGATAGTGTGATTCTTCGAGTTGATCCGATCTCCCGATCCAAAAAACATATCTATAAGAAATAAAATAAATAATACGAGTAAGCTTTCATAAAGCTTAGTAAGTTTGTCGATTGAACGGTAAAGCTTACCGAATCAACATAATAATAATTCAACTAAAAGATTAATAAACATATTTCCTATCAACAAGGTTATTATCAAAATTCCTGTCAATCACAACTCCCAACAAGAGAGTAATGCTCAAACATTAGTTCAAATCAATTTTTCACATTTCAATAACATTCGCGTTTCTTACTATCACAATGCATAATCTTTTTAACATATAATAATAATACAACATTTACCACTTTTACTCATATATACTATTACAAACCCCGGAACACGTTTCCTATTGTGCCATAGTCCAACTATGGTCTTACATATGCATTGCCCTGACCTTGTCATGGTCTTACGTTCATAGTGCCATAATCTAATTATGGTATTATAATCAGAATGCCATAGCGCAACTACGGTCTTACATATACACACTGCGATGGTCCAACCATGGTCTTACATTTGAATAATTGTCATAGCCTCGCTATGGTCTTATGTACGAATGCAGCCTATCTCCATTAATATTAGGAATTATCATATTCGTAACTTTTTACAATTCCTATTCTATCAACAAATCAATTTAATATTAGTAATTTTACATCATTTAAGCTCTTATATTCATAAAAAAATAGAAATATTAATGAGTTCATATTAAATGAACATACAAGACTAACTTGTAGTAATGACTCAGAATATCTCAATCAATGATCGACATAATATCAATTCATTATTTTTATTTTCAATTACACACATCAATATAATCTAACATTATGCAATTAAGTTCATATATTACATTTAAAAATATACTAAAATTAAACCGAACGAATTTACCTGACTAAATTGTGGCAATGACAAAGGTACAGAGACTATTCGATAATTTTCTATTTTCCTCGATTTTCCACTCGTTCTTGGCCTAAAATAATATTTTCATTCAATTAACTAATTCCAAAGGTAAAATTAACTCATTTTATGCAATTAAGTCCTTTTTAATATTTTACAAAATTACCCCTAATATTTCACTTTTATTCAATTTAGTCTATAAGCTTCAAACATGCAATTTAACCATTTTCATTAAAACCCAATTCAGCCAAATCATCTATGAACTCCCAACAGTCCATATTTGCAATTATTTCACCTCAAGTACATGTTATGTTACCATTTTAGCAATTTAGTCATTAAACGTTAAAATCATCGAAAATCACTTTACAAAATAGTCCTATCTAACAACCAAGCTTAATAATTTAACATAAAACTTCATAAACTTCTCAATTTCATCAATGGCATAATCCTCAACATTTGACAGTTATACAAATTAGTCCTTGGGATAACTAAGTTAAGCTAATACGAGTTCAAAAACATAAAAATTACTAAAAACAGGTGAGGTTTGCTTACCCAATATGAGAACCAAAGCTAATCGAACTCCCTCCTATGGATTCTTAGGATTTCGGTTCAAAATTATGAAGAAGATGATAAGTTAACTTGTTTTCTTTATTATATTTCATTTAATTACCAATTTACTAATTTGCCCTTCTTAATTACTCATAATTTTTAAAATTTATAAGCCTAATACAACCACTATCCCTTCTAATCATATAACTACCATTCAAGGAGAGTTTACTTGCACAATTGGTCCTTCAATTTTATTAAATTCCAACTAAACAAACTTAATTTTCAATTTAATCCTAACTAATTAGGACTAAATAAGTAAATAGCCCAAAAGTTAGCGGATTTAATCATATTCACCGTCGCTTCTGGTTTAATTACCATTTTGGTCCCTTTACTATTTAAAATCAAAAGTAATTAACTTTTACCTCTTTTACAATTTAATCCTTTTACCGCAATTAAGCGATAAATCATCAAAATTACCGGACCAAACCTCAATTCATATATAATAAAATTTTCAAATATTTAATAAAAATATTTATGGCCTTAAATTACGGAAACGAGGTCCTAATACCTTGTTTTCAATAACCACTTGACTTTTGAATCGAACAACTTACACTAACTTTTAATTCTATTGGTTAAAATTCCTCATATCAAAATTCATTATAAAATTACTATTGAATCGTATAATTTAAATATTAATTATAAGTACTCGTCGAACTTGTGACCCCAAAATCATTGTTTTCGACACCATTTTATTTCTTTTAAAAATACCCTAGTTTTTTGTTTTTACAAATCAACCGTTTCTCATTTTTTTTCCAATCAATTCAATCCCTTAATTTCTTTCTTTCTTTCTTTTTTTCTCATTTTTTCCCAAACTTTCTTGTTTTTTTTTTTTTTGGTCCTCTCTTTCTTGATTTCTATTAAAAATGTCACTTATCAAACTTTCTTGATTTTCTTTTTTTTTTTGGTCCTCTCTGAACGATTTGAATTCCGAAATCCGACAACTTCCAAACATTGAAAAATTTTGAACCCTTCAACATATCCATTTTTCTCACGCTTCTCAATAATCAAAGAAAGCAAATTACCCACCGTCACGAAAAGACAAGAAAAGTGGATCATCTTTTCTTAATCCTCTAAAAGTTTTAAGGTAAATTATAAAAATGATCACTTTATTTGCCTTAAAACATTATAGTCACTTATGTTTGAAATGTTATATTTTAGTCACTTATGTTATGATTTTGTTACAAAGTGGTCCATCAACCGCTAAACTCCATTACCTCCCTAATGGCAGTCTTAAGTGGTAGTCTAAATGGGTTTTAAATGTCAATTTGGATGTGCAGTTGCTAGGATGAAAATAGATTTTTAATTAAATAAATTTAATTTAGACTGTCATGTAGGACATCAAAGTTGGCATTTAAAACTCATTTGAATTGCCATGTAGGATCACCGTTAGGGAGGTAACAGAGCTTAATGGTAACATTTCATAATAAAACAATAACGTAAGTGACTAAAACGTAACATTTCAAACATAAATGACTAATATGTAATATGAGACAAACAAATAGTTTACCTAAAATTTTAATTGCGCCTTACTTTAACTCTATTAATCATAATAGAAAAATGAGTCGTCATGTCGTATTTCACAATGCGATACACCCGGAATTTGATAAATCCCATTCTCACCTTGATTTTACCCCCCAAGAAACTGCTATAAAACTGTCATAAGATTTTTGAAAGCCCAATTTACAGCCATGACCCCTTTCTTCCGCTATTTACATTTCTTCAAAGCGTGGAGTGTTTCATGAGAGGTGATGATGTTGTCCTAAGCTTTTTTACCCTCAATGAAAGCATATTGGGTTAGGAGATGCAATCTGAAAGCATAGGTCTCATGCGACAAGCCATAAATCTCGCAATAACTTTGTACAGAAAGTCACAACACCCTATAGGCTTGCAGTGGTTAAATTCAATCGGCAATTGACCATGGATAAAGAACTTGCATACCAAATTGATCACATCATTTTGACAAGGTATCCCAGGAAAAACCCACCCCAGCCCAGAGTCTGGAGTCTACCAATACAAAATACTGCTTATTTAATCTCATCAAGAACATTATCCATATCATAAGTTGAGTTCTTTTTAAACAAATTCATGAAATGATTGAAGATAAGCCTCCCTAGTTGTTCATCGTCCTCAATCTACTCTCCATCAAGTCCTTTGAGTCTCCAAATTGCATTCGTGTGTCAATGGCACATTATTGTGGCATGGAAAAGTCAAGGTGTTCTTATCGCCATTTCATAGCCAATTTATTCTTGGTCGCTAAGCCCAATAGCATTCCTCCCTTTACCATGCTTTGTCAATCTCTCTTGATCTCGTGTTCTAGCCTTGGTTGAGGCTTAGGCTTAATTGTTGAAATCTTGTCGATCTCTTTAACGAAGTATCTATCATCCTTTTGCTATTACCAAACTATCTTCAATCCTATGCTTGAAGGTTACGATTTGCAGCGCTCATGTTCTCAAGCATTTTGTTCATGGAAGAATCTCTCCTCTTGGTTCCATCCCTCCGCCACATTTTGCTGGTTCCCACAATTTTGTTCCTCTATTTGAGCTTCCAACGATTTGAGGTCCATTTCATTATTCCACCTCAGAGACAAGCAACCTGATTTGCCTGTAGGGTCTACATAGTAACCATTTCCTGAAGCTGAGCCTTTTGCGATTCTTCTAGAGCTTACCATTTCTTTGCTATTTTCCCATAGGAAAAACTATAGACGGGCAATGGCGTTTAATAAACTCTCTCAGTGCTCTAGTTGCCAAAGGCTGTCCAGCCCCTTGACAATCAAAGCTAAGACGGCCACTCAAAGGCAAAACCTGCATGGCAATCGTATTTCTCACATTACAGCAACAGGAAATAAAAAAACTTCATACCATAAAGCTTGATAGCGGTCAACAGATATGAGAGACGATGAACACAGTTGTTAGTCATTTTATCAAATCGAAGACGGATACATATTGAATCAGAATATATTGATTCTTTTCTTTTTCATATGTTTTGATTATCCAATATGTGCCAAACTAAGATGTAGAACACGAATACTAAAATAAATAAAGGGTTTTAATAACATTACTAACGTCCATAAAAAAACACCAAATAAAAATCCATTATAAAAACTTTTGATTGTTGCAAAACGATACGAAATGCAAGCAATAAACTAAAAGTCAAAATCTAGTTTTCATTGCCTAGTACAAGCTAAGGGCAGTTGTAATTTCACAGGTCTTGCACGCTCAAACCTGCAAACATGAAAGCAATAACAGTAAAGAAATATAAGTAACGGGAAAGTAATTTCAAATATGGACATAGGTTCAATAAAAACAAGAATGTAAAAGCGGCTCCTTCATCATGAATTACCTGGAGGAAGAGACTGCTTCAACTTGTCAGCCTTCTCAGCATCAGACACGCAAAGGGTGTACAAGTACCTGGAGCAGCGGACCTTGAACTTGACAACATCTCTGCTTTTCTTGATTTTTACAGAGCGAGCATCTTTCCTTCTAGCAGTGAGAAGGAAGTCCTTGATCTCATGAATTTGCTTAGGCTGTCCATCAGAATACAAATCTTAGGAAATAAAGAAGAACCAGAAAACATGATATTAAAAGCCTAAAGACCATCATCCACAGGTCAATTAACTGCTCGAACACAAGGAAAACACAAACTAGGACTACTGGAAATAAATAAATAAAAACTGGACATTCATGCTAACCAAACATTCCAACATTCCAAATATTTCAGCTTGGTTTGTTAAGCAGCAATTTAGTTCAAACTTTTAAACAATCATTTATCAAACCAGACCAGCCTACCATTAAATGAGTTCATCTCACGACTCAAGTTGACACTGAAATCAAAAGATACCAAAAAAGAAAGAAAGAAAAAAACTCATCTACTCAATGCAATTAATAGCAATATTTTCAAGCAGACCAAGGGCAAAGTACCTCATTGCAAATATTCCAATGAAACAAAACGAGAAAATACATACATTGAATGCACAACCATTTACCAAAGTTTCACAATCCGTAAAACTATAATCTAAGGCAAAGCTCACATATTTCAAATGTCTCCTAAAATACAGAACCCAGACTATTTCTCAAAATCTTTTAAACCAATTCAAATTTCAACCCATCTTCACTAAGAACATAAACGAAATAAGAAAAAAGCAAGCCAACAACAGAAAAAAAAAATGAAACGATTACCGGTAAAAGAGGATCTGAAGAACAAACAATCATCATTAAGAAAGAGGCATTGGCCATGAAAAAGAATCAGACTCGGAGATCTAATGAAATAAATGGAGAGGGAAAGAGGCTTTATTTTACCATTTTCAACTGAAGTTTTCAGGGGAGCTTCCTCACTCTGCAGGAACACCTAAAAATCAAAGCTCGCAGGCCAACCTTGTGTTTCTTCGTTATTTGATTATATAGAGGCGTTGAAGGAAAACCCTAAAAATAGTTTACTTTGTTACCCGTTTTACCCTTGTTTAAGTGGTTTTATTATTAAGAGTCCAAATCTCCTATCCTGCTGCTGGACTTGGACGGGATCTTTTGCGTAACAGAAATGACCTTATTATGGGCCAAGAAGGCCCTTTTTACTAAAAATTCAACATTCAATTCGAATCAACATTGAATATGGATTGGTAAAAGATACACACCGTGAATACTCGAATTCAATTATCATTAATTGATTTAATTGAAATTTTAATATTTTTAATCACAGGATTAATTTTAATTAATCTAAGTGGTTAGTCGAATTTATATATTTTTTAAAAATAAGTTTAAAATATAAAAAAATCCATGATAATTTTTTCCTTAATTAAAAAAAAAACATAATAACAACTATAAATTAAAAACATAATAATAAACATTACATTAAAAACATTAAATATTTTTTTTTTTTACTTTTCTTTGTTTAAGTTTTTTTACGAATCTTTCTCATGTTCTCTTTTTCTTCTGCTGTCTTAGGACAATCCTCTAAAGAAAGATGAAATCCTGATATAGAAGGTTGATTTTCCTTCCTAGAATCTCTCATTAAATAACACTCCAATATCTTTTCTATGTATGAAGCCTGAGACAATGCTATCACTTTGTTCTTTCGATCCTTTAGGATTCGAATACTTAGAATGAAATTAACTTCTCCAAAGTCCTTCATGCTAAACTGTTGGGTTAACTATAGTTTAACCGATGATAATGTCCCTATATCATTCTCAATGAGTAGAATATCATCGACATATAGAACGAGAAAGACCACCTTTTCATCCCTTAAACATTTATAAACATAAGGTGTATCTACATTTTGCTCAAATACAAAAATTTTGATCGCTTGATCAAATCTTTGATTCTATAAGTAGGACGCTTGCTTAAGTCCATGTATGGATCTAAGTAGTTTGCAAATTTTATGCTCGTTTCCTTTAGTTATATATCCGGTGGGTTGCATCATGTAGATGCTCTCTTCAAGATAGCAATTCAAAAATATTATCTTGACATCCATTTGTTAGATCTCGTAATCAAGAGTTGTCGCAATGAATAGTAATATGCAGATTAACTTGGGTATGGCAATCGGAGAGAAGGTTTCTTTGTAATCAATGTTTTATTTTTTTAGTATAACCTTTTGCTACAAATTTGGCCTTATAAGTTTATACTTTTTCATCCGCGTTTCTTTTCTTCTTGTAGATCTACTTACACCCTGTGGGTTTTATCCATTTCGGTAAGTCTACAGGTTCCCATATTGAGTTGGAATACATTAAGTCCATCTTAGCTTTCATAGCTATTTCCCAGAGCTTGGAATCAACATTCTGTATCGCTTCATTATATGTTGAGACCATAATAGTTTGCTCTTTTAGGTTATAAAACAAACCACCCTTTGTTCCCTTTGGATATCCTACAAACATGCACAATTTTGTCCTTAAGTCTAACTTCCTCGCATCTTTATCCAATACGTGGGTCGAACATTCCCAAATCTTAAAATGATTAAGATTCAACTTCCTGTCATGCCACAATTTGTATGAGGTTTTTGATGCTACCTTAGTAGGCACATTATTCAAAATATAGCAAATCATTTGTATAGCGTATCCCCCAAAATTTGTTTGGCACCTTTAAATACCTTAACATCAACGTACCATGTCTAACAATGTTCGATTTCTTCTATTTGCCAAGCCATTTTGTTGTGGAGTGCCCGATGCAGTTAACTGAGATAGAATCTTATTCTCTATGAAGTACCCTAAGAACTTATCAGATAAATATTCTCTACCTCGATTAGACCGAAGTGCCTTTATAGGTAAATCTAGTTATTTCTCCACTTCTGCACAAAATTTTTTGAATTTATCAAAAGTTTCACTCTTGTGATGCATCAGGTATACATACCCATATTTGGAATAGCCATCAATAAAGGTTACATAATACTCGTAGCCACCTCTTGCACTAATGCTCATGGGGCTACATACGTCATTGTGCACAAGTTCTAAGGGTTTTTCGGCCCTCGTTCCTTTTGCATTAAAAGATCACTTAGTCATTTTACATTCCAAGAAAGATTCACATTGTGGAAAATTAACTTCTTTAAGTGAACTTAAGATGTCGTCTTTCACAAGTCTAGCGATTCTTTCTCGATTAATATGACCAAGTCTCAAATGCCAACTATATGCCTCATTAGGGTGAGAAGTTTTAAGTATTTTATTCGATATTTTAGTCTTAAGCAGTGTATACATCTTTGGTTTAATAAAATAAAGATTATTTGGTATCCATCTATTACAGATAAGACTGCAGTTCCTAAATATTACAATTCTATTACTAAAAGTCACAGTCAAGTCGTCTTTATATAAGCATGCAATAGAAATCAAGTTTTTTTTTAAACTTGGTACATAGAAAATGTCTTTCAAAATAATCTTATTAAAATTATCAAAATAAAGATGTACATCTTCCACTACTTCAGCTGCCAAAGTTGCCTCATTTCTGGTCCGCAATGATGGACTCTTATATCTAAGATCTTTCTTCTCCTTGAACTCCTGTAGAGAAACATATACGTGATTAGTGGCTCTCGAATTAGTGACCCAGTGTCTATTGAGTCTTTCACTAAACAAAATTCTATCATCAAGAGTTTCATACCTTTGCCTTTGGTAGCTAGGTATTCTTTTCACTCTTTACAATTTACCTTGAAGTGCCCTTTCTTGCTGTAGAAGAAGTATTTAGACTTAGATAAGTCTTTTTGATTTTTGGTTCTCTTCCTTTCCACTTGTAGTGGTTAAGAGACCTTAGCCTTGTCTTTCTTAGCGCGTTTTCCTTTCTCTTTTGAGGAAGAAGCAACAACTATATTTGCTTATGCTCTTTGAATCGATTGACTGACATTCAACATCAACTCATAGGATTGTAACTCCTTCATGAGTTGTGTAAGTGTCAGGTTTTTGTTGTCAAGGTTATATGCGACCTAAAAACCAGTAAAATCTTTGGATAAGCTTTTGAACACTATCTCTATTTGGGTGTGTCAGTCCAAATCGGCCTTATTGTTCACAACCTCGACAAAGTAGCCCATAAAAGTGATCATCTGGTCTTTGACAGGAGTGTCGGGCTTTTGTTGGGCATTAATTAAGCTAGTTATAGCAGATTGTTGAGCCAAGGTAGGTTGGCCTCTAAACATGTCTTCTAGCTTATCTAGAATGACTTTTGTAGTCTTACATCTCTCTAGTTTCTTATATAGAGTGTTGGTCACGCTTTCCATCATATACCAACAAGCTATCTCATCAGAATCTTCTTATCATTTTCTAGCCTCAGCTTAAGTTGTAACACCCCTTACCCGTATTTAGCACCAGAACATGGTACGAGGCATTACTAGACTTACATCGCAAGCGAACATACAAATTGAATCCTAAATTTGCATCCAAATTAATACCACTTATATTCAATCATAAAGTCTATAATACGAGCCTACGAGGCTCAAAACATGCTTCGGAAGTGGTTCGGGACTAAACCGAGCACTTAGGAAATTTTTACAAAACTTAGAAAATTTTTGCCATGTATAGGGGTCACACACCCATGTGGTTTGGGACACGCCCGTGTGGGTAGGCCGTGTGGTTACACATGCCCATGTCCCTAACCCGTGTAACTCTCTGTTTTGTAAAGCATGAGCAAATTGAGGTCACACGGCCAAGTCACACGCTCGTGCCCTAAGCCGTGTGGTTAATTAATTTTAATAAAATAGTTGCAAACTTCACACGGTCGGGACACACACCCGTGCTTGAGGCCGTGCCCCTCACACAGCTGAGACACAAACCCGTGTCTCTTTCCGTATGCTTAATTCTGAGCATTCTGTTTCTCAAAATTAAGACGCAGAGGACACATGGTCAAAACACATGCCCATGGGATAGACTGTGTGTCACTTATGGTCTAGACACATACCCGTGTGTCTATCCGTGTTGACAAAATAAAGGTTATTTACCAAGCCATTTCTCACCCTCATTTGTACATACACACCCACAATCTCAATGGTACAAATCGTGGCGTATTTAGGCAACCAAAACACCACACTCAACATTTTTACAACATATTTTGCCAAACCAAATCATACCAAACTCACATTCTACCAGTTCCAATATGGCTACCAATAACATGCATAATTTTTACTTAGTTTTCCTAGCATACCAATGAGCCAATCTTAACCATTCAACAATAAAACCATTAAGCCACATTCAACCATTTACAAAGCATTTATAAACCACATCACACAAGAGATAATTGCACATGTATGCATATATAAATGTATATAAGCTTACAACCAATTCAACCAATATGAGCCAAGTTACATGGCCAAATACCACATCAAGCCTTTTACAATTACAAGCCAATACATTTGGCCAAATTCATAACGACAAATATAACAAAATGACCAAGTCCCTATACATGCCATATACTTAAAATGTTAAGATCATCAATACCCAAAATGACAGTTTGATGGTGTGATACGATCTCCAATGATTTCCAATCCGAGTTAGCTTGGTGACACTATAAAACATGGAAAGTAAAACGGAGTAAGCTCTATAGCTTAGTAAGCTCCTATAAAAGAAATAAGCAAGACTTACCATACATTTAACATTCAAGTAATATAATATAAAGCGATGTAGTTTACCATAACCTCATAACAATAATTCATTCCATCACAAACTTACCTTGAATTCACCATTTCGAGAATTTAATAATCATAAGTTTTAAGCACATACCTGTACCAACTCGAAGGTTTCATACTTATTCTCATATTTGACATACCCAAAGAACCACTCAGAATAATAATGTCGAATACTCGATAAATCTCACACACAAGGTGTCGCATTTGTAGCCATTGCTACCTCTATCTCATAACACATATAAGCTCGCTCTCGAGCCATCAACGGGCCTGTTCACACAAGCTGTCAGTCGAGACATAGCTACATGGTGTTGCTCACACAAGCTGTCAAGTAACCACAACATATGCCGATATACTCAACCACCGGTAGGACGTACAGGACCAGCACCCGGATCACATAACATAAAACCCTAGAGACATGTTATTTGTCCTAATCTATTCCTAAGGTTCGATTGGGATTTCTCGCTTGCCGAAATGTCATCGAACGTGTCCGTAGAGTCATTTACACAATTCATGAAGTATTAAAGCATTTAAAATACAATTATAATAAAACTTATTTAACATATTAGCTTACCTCGGTTCCAAAAACGGCCAATGAGATCTATTCGTTAATTACTTTATTATTCCCCCGATCTAGACCCAAACTTCATTTTTCTAATCTATAATACCACATTTAACTTTTTTAATCATCACATTATTCAATTCAGCCCAAAAACACATTAAGGCAAAATTTACATTTTTGCCCCTAACTTTTCAACATTTTACAATTTAGTCCCTAGGCTCGTAAAATGAATTTCTTTCAATTTCATCACAACCCAAGCCTAGACAAATATTATTTGTACTCATAACAGTCCACATTTTTCATTTATTCACACTTTTCTACGCATTTTATAGACTTTTACAAATAAGTCCCTATTTAACGTTTTTATCGAAAATCACTTTACAAACGTTGTTTAACTAACAACAAACATGAATTTTCTACTATCAAAAATCAAAATACAAACATATTCAACATGGGTAAAATTTTATACTTTAAATTTCTTTCAAATTAGTCCTTGACATAGCTAAATCAAGTTACAACGATCTCAAAAATATAAAAATAATTGAAAACGGGATAAGAACGAACTTGCAATCGAGCTTGAAAGCTTGGCCAAAACCCTAGCTATGTCTTCCTTGTGAATTTCGGCTATGGGGGGATGAAATTGAGAAGATGGACATTTTTTATTTGTTAATTTTGTCCTTATTAGCCAAATTACTAAAATACCCTTAATGCATAACTTTGAAATTTCACCTAACCATGTCCATTTTTGTCCATCCTAAGGTATAATGGTATAATTTCCATTTAAGGACCTCTAATTAAAATTTCATAACAATTAGACACCTTTAACTTATAGAATTTGAGTTTTACACCTATTGCAATTTAGTGCTTCTAGTCAAATTGGACTCTCAATCAATAAAATTTCTTAACGAAATTTTCACACAATTATTCTATCATGTTGTAGACCTTAAATAAATAATAAAATAAATATTTTCACTTTGGATTTGTGGTCCCAAAACCACTGTTTTGATTTGACCCAAAAACGGGCTGTTACATGAGTGGCCAGAGGGCACTGAGTATCAAGAACTATTTTAAGTTGCTCACAGCTCAGAACAATTATCAGGTTCTTTTTCCATTCCTTATAGTTGTTTCCATTCAATTTGTATTCAGTGAGTATGGTCAATAAGAGAGTTCTTTCCATTTTCGAACTGAAAGTAAAAATATTCATATATTAATATCTTTGTATTAAGCAAATGTTTGAAAACGTTTTCAGGAAAAGTTGTTATTCCAAAAAATAGAATTAATACTCAGAGAATAAACTCTCACTATTTTCTAGTAGAGTAACAATATCTTCAACTTCTATTTTTAGCCTTATCGGTGTCATCTATTTATAGGGAGAAGAGGTGAAAACCTAGTTGCATTGTAGAAGTTTATTTCAAATAGAAAAATGAACTCCTAGCTAGACTAGTAGTATAGGGGGCAAAAACCCTAATTAAATAAACTAGGGTTTACCGTCCCTCTCTTAAACATGAGGGCTTTTGGGCCTCTCTCATATCGAGTCCAATTACAAGTACTTTTTGAACTTTTAACCCAATACTTTATAATTCAATCCTACCTGATATTTGTTTTTTCTATTTATAAAAATATTAAATTAAATTAATTAATTTTCTAATTAAGTAATTTTCTAAACTCAATTCTAATTCTGTTAAAATCATGAAGACTTTACTTTAAAAGACTCTATGAAAAAATATATTTAATATTTCTACATTCAATGGATTCACTATGACCAAATGATTTATTTTCATTTTTAAATTTCATTTAATTTGAAAGCTATAAATTCATTTCCAGATTATTTTCATTTTTATGATAACCACATTCATTTCTAAATGTTTCCCATTTCTCCATTTTTACCATTTATATTCATTTTTGATCATTTGATTCAACATGTAATTCATTTCTGGTTTCAATGAGCTAGCGGAGAGACCGATTAGACATATGCAATTAGGGCTCAAATGATTTATAATTAAGTTTCAAGTTTCCACCTATTAATTATGAACTTATTTAGTCATGAAGTCATTCCACTACAGTATCGTGACTGAGCTCTCCCCAACGGCATACCATTACGAAAGCAACTCAGTCAGTGCTTGTCTAATGATCTTGTCATAAGTGTGTTCACCTCATAGGATATCCTTAATCTCTCTAGGATAAATTCATTGTCCTAATATGATTCTATTTTATCTCATGGTAACCATTACATCTTCCTTCATTAAAATTTAATTACTACCAAATAGTAATCAAGTCATTCATGACAAAGAAGAACGACCTGCGACCACGTTTACTTTTCATCAACCATGTAATGCCAATGAGAGGATATCATTTACCCATGTCTCGGGCTATGAATTCTATTAGAGTGAATGACATTACATACTACAGAAGTCGTATACCTAACATATCAGCTTTTAGTTCCTTATCTATTTGAACTCAAGCTTTTACTTACATCAAAGTATACGAGTCATGCATACATTGTCTGTCATCCACTCAAGATTAAGGTATGCCACACTTTGATTGTCATAAGTGAATAAATCTATAAACGAGTTTAGGACCAATTCTTTTTTGGGTCCAGTCTAATGCACTGTCAATTTATTCAGTCACATCTATGTCTCTATCTTCTGAGAGTGATCTGCTCTGATGCCCAAGACAAGGCATCTCCCTAATTGGACTTGATAGACACCATATTAGTCTGTCAATCAGTTTACTCATTTTCGACTAGACTAAGGACTTATTTAGGATCGTCTACTAATATAAGTTGTCTATCCGTATTACGATCTGACCACGTAATACTACTTAGTATTAGTTTAATCATTAGACAACCAATGATTTAATGTAACAGCCTGTTTTTGGTCAAATCAGAATAGTGGTTTTGGAACCTCAAATTCAAAGTTAAAATAATTATTTTATTTTTATTTTTATTTTAATTTTTATAGTATGATATCATGTTGGTGTGAAAATTTCGTGAAATAATTTTATCATTTGAATGCTTAATTCAATAAAAATGACTTAATCGCATAGAATGTAAAATTAGTGTTTTATTAGTTAAAGGTGTCAAATGCCTTTGGTTTTTAAATATGGTGGCCTTAAGAGGTAATTAAACCATTTGAAACATTAGTGGACTTATATGGACACATTTTAGGTGTATAAAATGGTTTATTATTAAAGGTTAATATGCAATTTGATTATTAAACATAAAATAAATAAAACAAAGTTAATTAAAGGTTCCCATTATCATCTTATAACTGAAAATAAAAGAAAAAAAAAATAAAAATAGGGTTCTCCATTCAGCGAAGCAAAATTCAAGCAATTAGGTATGTATTTTGATCCATTTTTAATGATTTTTATGTTTTTGATATCGGTGCTTCGTATTCTAGCTAGCCCATACCTTAAATTTCGAAACTGTTAAAGATTTATCATGTTTCCATTATTGAATGTTTGAGTAATTTGATGTTGATGATAGATTATGAAGTTTCATTGATAGATAAACTAGTTTTGTAAAGTGATTTTTGACAAAAATGTCAAAAAGGGATTAATTTGTGAAAATGTAAAATTATGTGAGTAAAAGTGTGAATAAATTGAAAATATGGGCTACTAGTAACATGCATTAAATTCGGCTAAGCATGGGTTTGTACTAAATTGCATGAATTTACAATTTTATGTGATAAGGACTAAATTATAAAAATGTGAAAGTTTAGGGGCAAATGTGTAAAATAGTCCTAATGTGTGTTTATACTAAATTGAATAAATAGTTGATTAAATAAGCTGATTTTGATAACATATAGATCAAGATAATTCGAGATTGGGATTAGATCGGGGAAAAGAAAAAGTGGACGAATAGTCGATAATTTCCATTCGAGCAACTCGAGGTAAGTTCGTATAATTAGAATTGAACTTTTAAATACTTGTAATTATTTGAAATGAATGTATATAATTGAGTAATTGATCTACTTGAAATACGAATGCCTTATTGATATAGTCTGATGGTTACCGACCCCCGTTTGAGCCTTTAGGAATTCGTAGGATACAAGTGACATGTCACTAGGGTTACTGTTTAGGTTGAGATCCTGCATGTGTTACGGACTCACCACAGCTTGTATGAGCTTACCGATATATCAGATCGTAAGAGCTTATTGTTTTCCGTTGGTCAGAGCTTACCGTTTCAGCTCAATAGAGCTTATTGTCCATCAGCTCAGGAGGAGCTTACTAATCATAGGTCGAAAAAGCGGAAATGATAATGAATTGATGGATTAATGATTTATATACGTAATGTATATCACCCGAGTATCCCTTCAAATTCTAATAGGTTCAACGGGCACAAATTCTGTTATTAGTTATATGAAAAAGTTATGTGTTTATACGAATGAATTACTGTTATCGAATGAATTATTATTTATACGATTGAGAGTGAATTGTTACAAATGATGTATGTGATATATGAATTTGATACGATACAATGTATTGAGTATTAAATTGAGAAAATGGATGATTACATGCACTTATGTGACTAACTTGTTGATGAATGCTTGCGTTTAGGCATTTGGCAAGTAAATTTGATATACTTTGTTTAATTGTTTGATTATGTATAAATGGTAAGTTAAATTCTGAATTATACGGGCTTATTAAGCTATAAAGCATATTTTGTTTCTTTTTCATGTTTTATAGAGGTTCGATAGCTCACTCGATTCAGATAAGTCAGAGTTACGCATCACACTATCCAATTGCTGATTGGTACCATTAAACTTATGGATATATGTAAATATGGGATGTATAGGCTAGTTATAAATTTGATAATTATGGTTACTTGAGCTTGTGATTTTGGTACATGTTGTGGTATAAGATAAAGCCATGTGATTTGGCTTAGCTTGGTATAATGTTTTGGTTGTGTATAAGTATTCAACATGGTACGTTTTGGCAAGTAGTAAATGAAATAGAAACATGCAATGTTGTCTTGATATGTGATAGGCATATGAATGGAAAATGGCTGTAGTTAAATTGGTTTAATATGTGTATGAAATGTTAAAGATTGGCTGCCTATTAAGTTATAAAATGTTGCAATTTAAGCTTGTGCAGGTATGTAAAAATAGGGTGGAAAATTGGCTTTGCAAATAGCCTATATTTGTCCACAAGGGCAAAGACACGAGTGTGTGTCTCGGTCGTGTGTGACACAAGGTTATGTTACACGGCCGTGTGTCCCTTAGTGTTGAAATTAAAATGAAGTCAGTATACTCCACACAAACTCACACACGGGCGTATGATTGGCTATGTGGTACAAGTCAGTATACCCTACAGGTTTTGCATGGCCTAGCACACGACATGGCACACGGGTGTGTGTGGCCACTTCGAAAGGTACACGGGCTAGACCCATGTAATCTAAGCAATATGTACCCCCTGTTTTCACACGGCTGGTGACACAGGCGTGTCTAGTGGCCATATGAGTCACATGGCCTGCCCATCTTGATGTGTGTCTTCTGTTTAGAGAAAAGTTTTCAAAGTTTCGTGAAAGTTTTATAAGTTATCAGTTTAGTCCCGAACCACTCCTAAAGCATGTTTAAGGCCTCGTAGGCTATTATAAGGGACAAATTGATTGAGATTGAATTATGATTGCATGAATTGATTGAATGCGTGAGAAAAGTATGGTTATATGTGTTATAAGTCTGGTAATGCTCTGTGACCCTATTCCGGTGTTGAATACGGGTGAGGGGTGTTACATTTATTCGTATCAAAGCTACGGTTTAGTCGATTCTAGGACTAACATAGCGTATGTGAGTCTAGCTATACATGCTATATATTTAAACTGAGATAGTTTGATGACTCCTGACATTTTCAAATGTGTTTTTATATAGTAAATGGATCCTGATCGAGCTGTAGTTGATGAGGTTGAAAGTAATATGCCTACTTTCGCTCAAGGGACAGTGCCTACTGAATCTATACCCATGTCGAGTAGTCACGGAGGTGAGGCTAAATAAGCCTTTTTTCAAATGATAAACAAGTGGTTCACTTAATAAATTCATACGAATCTGGCTGCTCAACAACCTCTACCTCCACATATTCCCCAACCGATCCCTGTAGTTCTACAAGGTATGGATCCTTTGCGATTGAATAAACTACCTGTTGATAAGATATGGAAATATGAGACTGAGGAATTCAGAGCCATTGTTAATGATGACCTTGAGAGAGCCGAGTTTTGGCTGAAGAACATGATTTGGGTATTTGATGAACTTTCTTGCACACCTGAAGAATGTTTAAAATGTGTTATATCATTGTTGAGAGACACTGTATATCAGTGGTGGAATATCTTGATATCCTTAGTTTCACGAGAAAGAGTTACTTAGGAATTCTTTCAAGTTGAATTCAGAAAGAAATACATCAGCCAACGGTTCATAAATTATAAACGAAAAGAATTTCTTGAACTGAAAAGGGCTGTATGTCGATGACAGAATACGAAAGAGAGTTTGTATGACTCAGTGAATATACTCATGAATGTATTTCTTCTGAGGCTATAATGTGTAAAATATTTGAAGATGGATTAAATGAAGAAATCAGATTTTTGGTTGGGATTCTTGAGCTGAAAGAGTTTGTCGTTCTAGTTGCAAACCCGAAGAGCTTAGCAAAGAGAAAAGAAAAGTAGATTCTGAGGCTAAAGACTTTAGAAAGATATTTGCGGGAAAATCACATTAGTCAGCATTAAAGAAATCTAGAGAATATCATCCTCGTTCTACTGCTTTTGTGAAGATTTCAATCAGAGATAGAGATGCAAGACATTTCAGCTCTAAACCTTAGACGACATCTGTTGCAAGTGTGGGTAGTGTTAGAAATGTTGGACTTGAATGTAAACAATGCAATAAGTGACATTACGGTGAATGTAGAATAATGAGTAGAGCTTGTTTTAAATGTGAATCTCTTGATCATTATCTTCAGGACTGTCTCAAAAAGTTTATAGTTGAAAGAGATCAACCAACAAAAGCAAGTAATACGACTACTAGAGGGAGACCATCCTAAAACACAAGAAATATGAGTGGTAACCAAGGTACTACGAGAGATTCTGCTGTGAGATCTGAGGCACGAGCACCTGCTCAAGCTTATGCTATCTGTGCATGGGAGGAGGCATCATCGCCAGACGTTATTACTGGTACTTTTTCTCTTTTCAATACTAATATAATTGTGTTGATAGATCCTGGATCAACCCATTCATATATTTGTATGAATTTAGTACTTAAAAAGAGGTTACATGTCGAGTCTACAAAGTTTGTAATTAAAGTATCGAACCTATTTGGCAAGTCTATTTTAGTTGATAAAATTTGTAAGAATTGTTCTTTAATGACTCGGGGTTACTGTTTTCCAGCTGACTTGATGCTTCTACCATTCGATGAGTTTGATGTGATTCTGGGTATGGACTGGCTGACTATGAATGATGTAGTTATGAATTGTAGACGAAAGATTATCGAATTGAAATGTTAAAATGGTGAAATTCTTTGGATTGAGTCTGATGATTCGAGTGAATTACCTACTGTGATATTGTCTATGTTATCTCAGAAATATATGAAAAAGGGCTATGATGCATATCTTGCATACGTACTGGATACAAAGGTGTCTGAATCAAAGATTGAATTTGTACCTATTGTTTGTAAGTTTTCGGATGTATTTCCAAAAGAACTACCAAGTTTGCCATCGATTAGAGAGGTTGAATTTGATATTAAATTAGTATCGGGAACAACACCGATATCGATAGCTCCGTATAGAATGGCTCCAACAGAATTAAAAGAATTAAAATCTCAGTTGCAAGAATTGACAGACAGAGGTTTTGCACGACCGAGTTATTAGCCCTCGGATGCACCAGTATTGTTTGTAAAAAAGAAAGACGGAATGTTGAGAATGTCTATTGATTACAGACAGTTGAATAAAGTGACTATAAAGAACAAATACCCTCTACTGCGGATTGATGATTCATTTGATCAGTTGAAAGGGGCTATAGTATTTTCGAAGATTGATTTGAGATCGGGTTATTATCAGTTGCGAGTTAAATAGTCAGATGTGACGAAAAGTACATTCAGAACAAGGTATGGACATTATGAATTCGTTGTTATGCCTTTTGGATTAACTAATGCTCTTGTAGTTTTTATGGATTTGATGAACCGGATATTCAGACCGTATTTAGATAGATTTGTTGTTGAATTCATTGACGACATTTTGATCTATTTGCGAGATGAATCTAAACATACAGAGCACTTGAGAGTTGTGTTACCAACTTTACGTAATAATCAATTATTTGCAAAGTTCAGCAAATGTGAGTTTTGGCTCCGAGAGGTTGGATTTCTGGGGCATATTGTTTCAGCTGAAGGTATTAGAGTTGACTCGAGTAAAATTTCTGCTATTGTTGATTGGAAATCTCTGAGAAATGTGTTTGAAGTCCATAGTTTTCTGGGCTTAGTAGGCTATTACCGAAGATTCATGAAAGGATTTTCGATGATTGCGACACCGATGGCACAATTGCTTCAAAAAGATATGAAATTCGAATGGTCAGAAAAATGTCAGCAGAGTTTTGAACAGTTGAAAATACTGTTAACTGAAGCACCAGTTTTGGTTCAACCTAAATCAGGGAAAGAGTTTGTGATTTATAGTGATACATCATTAAATGGTTTGGGATGTGTTCTAATGCAAGAAGGAAAAGTTATAGCTTATGCTTCCCGACAATTGAAACCACACGAAAAGAACTATCCGACGCATGAATTAGAGTTGGCTTCAATTGTGTTCGCTTTGAAAATTTGGCTACACTACTTATATGGTGAAAAATGCCACATTTATACAGATAAAAAAAGCTTAAAATATCTGATGTCATAGAAAGATTTGAATATACGACAACGAAGATGGCTCGAGTTATTGAAGGATTATGAATTTGTGATTGATTATCACCTGGGAAAAGCTAATGTTGTTGTTGATGCCTTGAGCCGAAAATCTTTGTTTGCATTACAAGCAATGAATATCTAGTTGATGATTTTTGATGATGGGTCTATTTTAGTTAAATTAAAAACTAAACCGGTATTTCTTCAACAAATCTGTAAAGCTTAGAAAGATAATTGTGAGTTGCAAGCTAAACGAATTCAATGTGAGACTATCCCTAATTCAGAGTTTCAGATTGGAACCGATGATTATTTAAGGTTCCGTAATAGAATTTGTATATAGAGAAATTCAGAACTCATTCAGAAGATTTTGCACGAAGCGCATAATAGTTGTTTATCGGTTCATCCTTGGAGTACCAAAATGTACAACGATTTGAAACTGTAACACCCCAAATTAGGGCCTAGTCAGAACAGTGGTTTTGAGACCACAAATCCGAGATAGAAATAATTATTTTATGGATGTTATGAGGTCCATGATATAAATGCATGCCTGTGTGAAAACATCGATGAGAAATTTTACCGATAAAGTGTCCAATTGAGTTATTAAGACTAAATTGCAATAAGTGAAAAACATGTGTTTTAGTTGATTTAAGGGCTTAATTGTGATGAGATTTGAAATTTGAAGTTTATTTGGCAGTTAGACCATTATATGTCATTATGGACAAAAATGGACATAGGAGGGATAAAATATCAAAGTTTTAATGGAATGACATTTTGGTCTATTGATTATTAAAAGAATTAAAAGGGAAAAATAGTCAAAATTTGTGTTCATCTTCATCCCCTTGGCCGAATATCATAAGGAAGCCATAGCTAGGGTTTCTTTCATCTTCAAGCTTAAAATTAAGTGTATCCTAGCCCCGTTTTTAATGTTCTTTATATTTTTGAAATCCTCGTAGCTCGATTTAGCTATTTCTACCCTTAATTTGAGATAGGTTTCATGTTCAAAAATATACCCATGAATGACATGCTTGTGCCTTGATGTCTAATGGAAGAATATGAAAGTTTGATGGGTGATAAACAACTTTTACTAGGTAATTTTTGGTGAAATTGATAAAAAGAACCTAATTATAAAAGCTGTAAAAAACTGTGTAAATGTGTGAATAAATGAAAAATGTGGGTTGGTATAAGAGAGAAAATGATGCGGCTAAGCTTGAATAATGAGAAAAATGGGTACTTTTCATGTTACGAGCCTAGGGAAAATTTCGTAATATTGTGAAATTTTAGGGGCAAAATTGTAAATTTTCCATATCATGATTTTTGGACAGAATTGAATAGTGTGTGTATTAAATAAGCTAAATGTGCTATTATAGATCAAGAGGGACGAGGGATAGACCTTGATCGAGGAAAAGGCAAGGTTACGGATTAAATCACAAATTGTCATATTTTGCACCGAGGTAAGTTGGGTGTAAGTAATTCAAAAATTCCATTATTATGCATTTAATAATTGATATTCTATGATATATGTATGTATGCCTTAATGAAATTGGCTTGTGATGATTTAATGAAAGTTTGGTGATAGCTTTATATCTCGGAAGTCCCGAGTGACCCTGAGGATTGCTTAGGATTTGGATATCATGACACCATGATTTATGAGATCTCGTGTAAGACCATGTCTGGGACATGGCATCTGCATTGATATGTGTGCTAGTGTAAGGCCATGTCTAGGACATGGCATCAGTGTTGATATGAGAGCCAGTGTAAGACCATGTTTGGGACATGGCATCAGTATTGATATGTGTGCCTGTGTAAGACCATATCTGGTATATGGCATCGGCCTTGGTATGTGATTTCATGTAAGACCATATTTGGGATATGGCGTTGATATGAGATTTCGTGTAGGACCATGTCTGAGACATAGCATTGATATGAGGTCTTGTATAAGGCCATGTCCGGGACATGGCATCGACACCGACATGAGACTTCGTATAGGACCATATTTAGGATATGGCATCGGTATGTAGACAAATGTAAGACCATGTCGAGGACATGGCTTTGGCATTTTATGTGGTGTGTGATGATTCCGAACGTCTTTTAGTATTCTGGGTAATTCAACGGGCCATTCAAGATTATGATTAAGAATGTGGGGTAGAATAAGTAATAATGCATGGTACAGGTGTGTACGTAAACCCCGTGAGTTTTGGACTCGATTCATGTTAGGAAATTTGGTACGAGTATGAAAGAATAAGATAAGCATGATGTCCAATTACATTTATTTTCAATTCTCAATATGTTCATTATGTGTGATATGATAATGTGGTGGTAATTGATAGTATGTGTAATCCATGAGTTTCATGACCTAAGTTGTTTATTATTTGCACACACCTTACTAAGCTATATGCTTACCCTTCTATCTTTTTCCTCTTTCTTATAGCATCACCAAGCTAGCTCGGGGATCGTGAACCTCGGAGTTCAAGTCACACTATCAACGACTCTTTGGGGGTATATTTGACTTGATACATTTAAGTATGGCATGTATAGGGGACTTTGTATTTTGTTATATGTGTCATATTTGTTAGCCAAAGTGATGGCTCATTTTGGTATATTATTCCATTTTATATATGGCCAAGAAACATGGCTCGTATTAATTATGGGGTGGAAATCCCTAAATATTGATGCATGCATGAAATGTGTTATTATTCTTGTGGTGTGTGCCTAATTGGTTGTTAACAAAGGATGATGAAATATGGAATTTATGCTTGATAGATAAAGAGTGGTAATTGGTATGGTCATAATATGAATAAAGGCAAAGAAATGGATTGAATGAACCTAACAAATCATGGAGTCCCAATTATGTACACTTGACATAATATTTATAATGCAAGAGTTAAAGTTATGGATGTCTGAGTAGTCCATTTATGCCATGCTAATCACCATTGTCACATGAGTGTGTGTATGGGTTGTTGAGGGTGACAAGAGGGCTTGGAAAATAGCCTCAAAGCTGTCTACACGGGTAGACGCACGAGTGTGTGTCTAGGCCGTAGGCGTGTTGTCCAACCGTGTGTCCCCTGTACCCAAATTTTTCAAGTCAGTATGCATGGTAGTAAACACATGAGTAGATACACGACCGTGTGTCTCAGTTGTGTGAAGGACACGACCTTGGGACATAGGCGTGTGCCCAGGCCGTGTGAAGTCTGCACCTTAAATGCGAAAATTAAATTAGCCAGACGGCCTGGCACACAGCATGGGACTTGGTCATGTGAGTTTAAATTGATGCTGACATCATAAACAGAGAGGTACACGGCCTAGGGACACGAGCGTGTCAAGGGCACACGGGTGTGTCCTTGTGTCCACACGGGCGTGTGACCCTGTCTAATGAAAAAGTTTCCAAAATTCAAAGTTTAGCCCTGAACCACCCCCGATGCATGTTTGGGCTTGTAGGCTCGTTATAGGGACGATAAGATTGTATGTGAAAATTTTAAAATTGGATGGAGATTCATATCTCGGTTTTTATATGGTTACTTATGTTTGAGTCTAGTAACTCTTCGTACCTTGTTTCGACATTGAATATGGGTAAAGGATGTTACATTTATTGGTATCAGAGCTACGGTTTAGTCGGTTCTAGAACTATGTAGCAAGTGTAGAAGTCTAGCTATACATGCTATATGTATATTATGATAGTGTGACAAATCCTGACAATTGAAATTGTGTTTTATATTGTAAATGGATCCCGAATGAGCAGTTATTGATGATGTAGAAAGTAACGTGCCTGCTCCCGCTGAAAGAGTAGTACCATCTGATAGTAAACCTGAGACAGTTAGTAGAGGAGAAGGAGGCAGAGAAGCCTTTCTCCACATGATGAATAATGGGTACCCCGAGTTTGTTCAGAAAAACTCGGGTGCTCAACCTCCCCCACCCCCTCCTATTCCTCAGCCTACCCTTGTAGCTCCTCAAGTTGTTGAGATGTTGAGAAGTGAAAGGCCGTTGGTTGATCAAATTAGAAAGCAAAGAGCTAAAGAGTTCCGAGCTAACATTGATGATGATCCAGAAAGGGTAGAGTTTTGGCTCGAGAACACCATCCGAGTCTTTGATGAGTTATCATGCACATCGGAAGAGTGCATGAAATGCGTAGTATCGCTTCTAAGAGATTTGGCCAACCAGTGGTGGAACACCCTCATATCGGTTGTGCCGAGAGAGAGTGTGACTTGGGAGTTTTTCCAAGAGGAATTTCGCAAGAAGTATATCAGTCAAAAGTTTATGGGTCAAAAGAGGAAGGAGTTCCTCGAGTTGAAATAGGGTAAAATGACAGTTACCGAGTATGAGCGTGAGTTTGTGAGGCTTAAGAAATACGCTCGGGAATGTGTATCTACTAAAGCCATCATGTGCAAAAGATTTGAGGACAGGTTGAACGAAGACCTTCGATTGTTGGTCAGTATCCTTGAGTTGAAAGAGTTTGTTGTGTTGGTCGAGAGAGCATGCAAGGCTGAAGAATTGGCTAAAGAAAAGCAAAAAGCTAATTCGGAATCTCGAGGCTCGAGGAAGAGACAACTGAGTAAATCTTTTCAATATTCATCTAAGAATTCGAGATAGTTTACTACTTGACCTAATGCCTCTGTTGGGTATTCGAACAAGAATAGGAGTAAACAGTACTCAGTTCCGAAAGCTCAAACTACCTCAATTGCTAGTGTTGGAAATACCCGACTCGATAGATCAAGATGTCCCCAATGTGAAAGACGCCACTTCGGTGAGTGTCGAGGGAGTGATAAGACTTGTTTTAAGTTCGATTTCTTGATTACTTCGTTAGGGATTGCCCCGAGAGGACGGAAAGAGGAAATTTCCAAGGAATAAGGTCAGATAGCACTGCTAATAAGGGAAGATCTCAAAGGAATCCGGGTAGTGGAACAAGTAGTAAAGGTGCACCTATAGAGTCTGTTGTGAGACCTAAGGGCAGGGCACCTACGAGGACCTATGCCATTCGCACTCGCGAAGAGGCCTCGTCTCCTAATGTAATTACGGGTACATTTTCTATCTATGAAACTTCTGTTGTTACTTTGATTGATCCGGGGTCTACCCATTTGTATATTTGCATGAAGTTGGTGTCTGATATGAACTTGTTTGTTGAATCTACTGAGTTCGTAATAAAGGTGTCAAACCCATTAGGCAAGTATGTGTTAGTTGATAAAGTGTGTAAAAATTGCCCTTTAATGATTAGAGGTCATTGTTTTTCGGCTAATCTCATGTTATTACCGTTTGATGAATTTGATGTAATTCTTGGTATGGATTGGTTGACCACTCATGATGTGGTAGTGGATTATGGAAGAAAGTTTATTAATCTGAAATGTGAGAATGGTAATGTTCTTCGGTTTGAACCAAATGAATTAAATGGCATGCCTGTAGTGATTTCTTCCATGTCTCCTCAGAAATGTGTAAGGGATGGGTACGAAGCTTACCTTGCCTTTATGTTGAACACTAAAGAGTCTGAGTTAAAGATTGAGTCGGTACCGGTAGTATGTGAATATCCAGATATGTTCCCGAAAGAATTGTCAGGGTTACCTTCTATTAAGGAAGTAGAGTTTGGCATTGATTTGACTCTTGGTACTGCCCCTATTTCGATTGCTCCGTATAGGAAGGCCCCAATAAAATTAAAAGAGTTTAAGGTTTAGTTATAGGATTTGACTGATAAGGGTTTCATGAGACCAAGCTTTTCACCTTGGGGTGCTCCCGTATTATTTGTGAAAAAGAAAGATGGTTCGATGAGGCTATGTATAGATTATCAACAGCTCAACAAGGTGACAATAAAGAACCAGTATCCTTTGCCAAGGATTGATGATCTATTCGATCAATTGAAGGGAGCCACGGTATTTTCAAAGATAGACCTGAGGTCTGATTACTATAAGTTGAGGGTTAAAGAATCAGATGTGCCTAAGACTGCATTCAGAAAGAGATATGGCCACTACGAATTCCTCGTTATGCCATTTGGGTTAACAAATGCTCCTACCATGTTTATGGATTTAATGAATAGAATATTTCGGCCTGATTTGGACAAATCTGTTGTGGTGTTCATTGATGATATTTTGATTTATTCAAGAGATGAGGCAGAGCATGTCGGGGACTTGAGAACTATTTTGCAGACTTTGAGGGGCAAGCAATTGCATGCCAAGTTCAGTAAAAGCGAATTTTGGCTTTGTGAAGTCGAGTTTTTAGGATACATTATTTCGAGAGACGGTATTAGAGTTGACCCAAGTAAGATTTCAGCCATTATTGACTGGAAATTGTCGAAGAATCTGACAGAGGTCAGAAGCTTTTTAGGCTTGGCCAGCTATTACAGACGGTTTGTTAAAGGATTTTCGATGATTGCCACTCCAATGACGAGGTTGTTACAAAAGGATGTTAAGTTCGAATGGACAGAGAAGTGCCAACAGAGTTTTGAGAAACTGAAAGCATTGTTAACTGAAACCCCAGTGTTAGTTCAACTTGAGTCAGGAAAGAAGTTCGTGATCTTTAGTGATGCATCATTGAATGGTTTAGGATGTGTGCTTATGCAAGAAGGCAAAGTGATAGCCTATGCATCTAGACAACTAAAACCGCATGAGAAAAATTACCAGACACATGATTTAGAACTAGTCGCCATTGTGTTTGAATTAAAGATTTGGAGACACAATTTGTATGGTGAGACTTGCTAAATATTCCTGATCACAAGAGTTTGAAATATCTGATGACTCAAAAGGATTTAAATCTTAGGCAATGAAGATGCTTAGAGTTGATAAAAGATTATGAGTTAATAATCGACTACCATCCGGGAAAGGCGAATGTAGTCGCCGATGCTCTAAATAGAAAATCCTTATTTGCTTTGAGAGCCATGGATTCTCGGATTGCTTTATCAAATGACGGTGCGATTGTAGCAGAGTTAAAAGCTACGCCGATGTTTCTCCAAGAAATTTGTGAAGCTCAGAGTAACGACAATAAATTGCAAGCTAAGAGAATTCAGTGTGAGTCAGGTTCTGGATCTAATTTTCGGGTTGATTTCAATGGTTGCTTGATGTTTCGAGATAGGATTTGTGTTCCTAAAGATACCGAGTTGATTCATAAGATTTTGAATAAGGCACACAATGGTCATCTGTCAGTACACCCTGGTAGTACGAAAATGTACAACGACTTGAAGAAAATATATTGGTGGAAAGGTATGAAGAGAGATATTTCTGAGTTTGTTGCGAGATGCTTAATTTGTCAACAAGTAAAAGTTGAGCACCAAGTACCTTCAGGATTACTACAGCCTATCATGGTTCCTGAGTGGAAATGGGATTTAATTATCATGGATTTTGTATCTGGCTTACCTTTGACACCGAGTAAGAAAGATGCAGTGTAGGTCGTAGTTGATCGATTGATGAATTTGGCTCATTTTATCTCGGTACGTACCGACTACTCACTTGATAAATTGGCTGAGTTATATATTTATGAAATTGTGAGATTTCACGGAATACCGTTATCTATCATATAGGATAGATATCCAAGGTTTACCTCGCGGTTTTGGAAAAGGTTGTAAAAAGCCTTGGGCACGAGATTAAATTTTAGTACCGCTTTCCATCCACAAATCGACGGCCAATTTGAGAGAGTGATTCAAACCTTGGAAGACATGCTGAGATGTTGTGTCCTAGAATTCCAAGGTGGTTGGGAAAAGTTCTTACCTTTGGTTAAATTTGCCTATAACAATACTTTTTCAGACGAGCTTAAAAATGACACATTGTCAAACTCCCTTGTATTGGACAGAGCTCAAGGAAAATAAATTGCACAGGGTTGACTTAGTTAAGGAAACTGAAGACAAAGTAAAAGTAATTAAAGATTGTTTGAGAGCGACATCAGATAGACAAAAGTCTTATGCAGATTTAAAAAGGAAAGAAATTGAGTTTCAAGTGGGTGATAAAGTATTTTAGAAAGTATACCCATGGAAAAAGGTTCTGAGATTCGGCAGGAAGGGCAAGTTAAGTCCTCATTTCATAGGACCTTACGAGATCATCGAAAGGATAGGACCAGTAGCTTATCGGTTGGATTTACCACTGGAATTGGAAAATATCCATGATGTATTCCACGTATCTATGTTCCACCGTTATAGATCAGACCCCTCACATGTGATATCACCAACAGAAGTTGAGATTCAACTGGACATGACTTATGGTGAAGAGCCGGTCAAGATTTTTGATTGGGAAGTCAAACAGTTGAGAAACAAGAATATCGCCTTAGTAAAAGTGTTATGGCATAGGCATGGGATATATGAGGGTACATGGGAGCCCGAGGAAGCCATGAGAAATCAATACCCGCACTTGTTTACCAGTAAGATTTTCAAGGACAAAAATTTCTAAGGGGGGAGAATTGTAACATCCCAAATTAGAGCCTAGTCGAAATAGTGGTTTTGAGACCACAAATCTGAGATAGAAATAATTATTTTATGGATGTTATAAGGTCCATGATATAAATACATGCCTGTGTGAAAATATCAATGAGAAATTTTACCGATAAAGTGTCCAATTGAGTTATTAGGACTAACTTGCAATAAGTGAAAAACATGTGTTCTAGTTGATTTAAGGGCTTAATTGTGATGAGATTTGAAATTTGAAGTCCTTATTTGGCAGTTAGACCATTATATGCTATTATGGACAAAAATGGACATAGGAGGGATAAAATATCAAAGTTTTAATAGACGGCATTTTGGTCTATTGATTATTAAAGGAATTAAAAGGGAAAAATAGTCAAAATTTATGTTCATCTTCATTCCCTTGGCCGAATAGCATAAGGAAGCCATAGCTAGGGTTTCTTTCATCTTCAAGCTTAAAAGTAAGTGCATCATATTCCCATTTTTAATGTTCTTTATATTTTTGAAAACCTTGTAGCTCGATTTAGCTATTTCTACCCTTAATTTGAGTTAGGGTTCATGTTAAAAAATATACCCATGAATGACATGCTTGTGCCTTGATGTCTAATGGAAGAATATGAAAGTTTGATAGGTGATAAACAACTTTTACTAGGTGGTTTTTGGTGAAATTGATAAAAATGACCTAATTGTAAAAGTTGTAAAAACTGTGTAAATGTGTGAATAAATGAAAAATGTGGGTTGGTATAAGAGATAAAATGATGCAGCTAAGCTTGAATAATGAGAAAAATGGGTACTTTTCATTTTATGAGCCTAGGGGCAATTTTATAATTTTGTGAAATTTTAGGGGCAAAATTATAATTTTGCCATATTGTGATTTTTGTACTGAATTTAATAGTGCATGTATTAAGTGAGCTAAATGTGCTATTATAGATCAAGAGGGGCGAGGGATAGACCTTGACTAAGGAAAAGGCAAGGTTACAGATTAAATCACAAATTGTCATATTTTGCACCGAGGTAAGTTAGGTGTAAGTAATTCAACAATTCCATTATTATGCGTTTAATAATTTATATTCTATGATATATGTATGTATGCCTTAATGAAATTGGCTTGTGACGATTTAATGAAAGTTTGGTGATAGCTTTATATCTTGGAAGTCCCGGGTGACCCTAAGGAATGCTTAGGATTCATATATCATGACACCATGATTTATGAGATCCCATATAAGACCATGTCTGGAACATGACATCAGCATTGATATGTGTCCCAATGTAAGGCCATGTCTGGGACATGGCATCGACATTGATATGAGAGCCAATGTAAGACCATGTCTGGGATATGGCATCGACATTGATAAGTGTACCAGTGTAAGACCATATATGGATATAGCATCGACCTCGGTATGTGATTTCATGTAAGACCGTATCTGGGATATGGCATTGATATGAGATTTTGTGTAAGACCATGTCTGGGACATGGCATCGGCACCGACATGAGACTTCGTATAAGACCATATCTTGGATATGACATCGGTATGTAGACCCATGTAAGACCATGTCGGGGACATGGCTTTGGCATTTTATGTGGTGTGTGATGATTCCAAATGTCCTTTAGTATTCTGGGTAATTCAACGGGACATTCAAGATTATGATTAAGAATGAGGGGTAGAATGAGTAATAATGCATGGTACAGGTATATACGTAAACCTCGTGAGTTTTGGACTCAATTCATGTTGGGAAATTTGGTACAGGTATGAAAGAGTAAGATAAGCATGATGTCCAATTACATTTATTATCAATTCTCAATATGTTCATTATGTGTGATATGATAATGTGGTGGTAATTAATAGTATGTATAATCCATGAGTTTCATGACCTAAGTTGTTTATTATTTGCACACGACTTACTAAGCTATATGCTTACCCCTCTCTCTTTTCCTCTTTCTTTTAGCATCACCAAGCTAGGTCGGGGACCGTGGACATCAGAGTTCAAGTCACATTATCAACGACTCTTTTGGGGTATATTTGACTTGATACATTTAAGTATGGCATGTATAGGGGACTTAGTATTTTTTTATATGTGTCATATTTGTTAGCCAAAGTGATGGCTCATTTTGGTATATTATTCCATTTTGTATATGGCCAAGAAATATGGCTCATATTGATTATGGGGTTGAAATCCCTAAATATTGATGTATGCATGAAATGTGTTATTATTCTTGTGGTGTGTGCCTAATTGGTTGTTAATAATGGATGATGAAATGTGGAATTTATGCTTGATGGATAAAAGGTGTTAATTGGCATGGTCATAATATGAATAAAGGCAAAGGGATGGATTGAATGAACCTAACAAATCATGGAGTCCCAATTATGTATACTTAACATAAAATTTATCATGCATGAGTTAAAGTTATGGATGTCTAAGTAGTCCATTTATGCCATGATAATAACCATTGTCACATGAGTGTGTGTATAGGTTGTTGAGGGTGACAAGAAGGCTTGGAAAATAGCCTCAAAGCTGTCCACACGGGTAGACGCACGGGCGTATGTCTAGGCCGTGTGTGACACACAGCCAGCCCCATAGGTGTGTTGTCTGACCGTGTGTCCCTTGCACCCAAATTGTTCAAATTAATAAGCATGGTAGTAAACACACGAGTAGAGACACGACCGTGTGTCTCAACCATGTAGAGGACACGACCTTGGGACATGGGCTTGTGCCCAGGCCGTGTGAAGTCTGCACCTTAAATGCGAAAATTAAATTTTCCACAGGCCTAGCACACGGGCCTATGACTTGGCCGTGTAATTTTAAATTGATGCTGACATCATAAATAGAGAGTTACACGACCTGGGGACACAGGCGTGTCAAGGGCACACGGGCGTGTCCTTATGTCCACACTGGCGTGTGACCCTATTTAATGAAAGTTTTTCCAAAATTCACGGTTTATCCCTGAACCACCCCCGATGCATGTTTGGGCTTGTAGGCCCATTACAGGGACGATAAGAATGTATATGAAAGGTTTAAAATTGGATGGAGATTTATATCTAGGTTTTTATATGGTTGCTT
Organism: Gossypium longicalyx; assembly: GCA_025698465.1. Classification (NCBI taxonomy): domain Eukaryota; kingdom Viridiplantae; phylum Streptophyta; class Magnoliopsida; order Malvales; family Malvaceae; genus Gossypium; species Gossypium longicalyx. The sequence goes on along the minus strand of CM047004.1, from coordinate 65,274,011 downwards.
ATGTTTGAGTCCGATAACGCCTCGTACCCTGTTCCGGTGTCGAATACAGGTAAGGGATGTTACAGAAATAGTTTTACTGGTGGCAAGGCATGAAACGAGATATCTAAGAGTTTGTTTCTAAATGTTTGATTTGTCAGCAAGTCAAAGCTGAATATCAAGTACCATCTGGTTTACTGCAACCTGTGATGATTCCCAAGTGGAAATAGGATAGAATTACAATAGATTTTGTGTTGGGATTGCCCTTAACTCCGAAAAAGAAAGATGCTATCTGGGTTGTTGTTGATCGACTAACGAAATCTGCTCATTTCATATTGGTACATACAAATTACTCACTTGATAAATTAGTTGAATTTGTACATTTCTGAGATTGTTTGATTGCATGGGGTGCCACTATCTATTATTTCGGATAGAGATTCGAGGTTTACGTCGCGATTCTAGAAGAAACTGCAAGAAGCTTTAGGAACACGGTTAAATTTCAATACTGCTTTTCATCCTCAAACCAATGGTTAGATTGAGAAAGCTATTCAGATTCTCGAAGACATGTTGAGATGTTGTATTTTAGAATTTGAGGGTAGTTGGGAAAAATACTTACCGTTGATTGAATTCGAGTATAACAACAGTTTTCAAACGAGCATAAAGATGGCACCGTACGAAGATTTATATGGTCACAAATGTCGAACACCATTATACTGGACTGAACTAAGTGAGAAAAAGATTTACGGGGTTGAATTGATTAGAGAAACTAAAGAAAATGAAAACGATTCGCGACAGTTTAAAAGCAGCTTCAGATCGACAAAAATCATAAGCGAATTTGAAACGTATAGAAATTGAGTTTCAAGTCGGGGATCAAGTGTTTCTAAAGGTGTCACCATGGAAAAAGGTTCTTCGATTTGGCCGTAAAGGAAAGCTGAGTCCGCGATTTATCAAACCGTATGAGATCATCGAAAGAATAGGGCCTGAACATTATCGACTATCTTTTTCGTCAAAACTTGAAAAGATTCATAATTTCTTTCACGTTTCTATGCTACGACGATACAGATCCGATCTGTCACATGTGATTTCTTCTGTAGATGTTGAGATACAGACTGATTTGACGTATAGTGAAGAACCGATTAGGATTTTAGCTTGTGAAATCAAAGAATTAAGAAATAAACGGAAAAGTGGACGAATAGTCGATAATTTCCATCCAAGCAACTTGAGGTAAGTTCATATAATTAGAATTGAACTTTTAAATACTTGTAATTATTTGAAATGAATGTATATAATTGAGTAATTAATCTACTTGAAATACGAATGCCTTATTGATATAGTCTGATGGTTACCAAGTCCCGTTTGAGCCATACGAATTCGTAGGATAAAAGTGTCATGTCACTAGGGTTACTGTTTAGGTTAAGATCCTGCATGTGTTGCGGACTCACCATAGCTTGCATGAGCTTACCGATATATCAGTTCGTAAGAGCTTACTATTTCCAACTCGTCAGAGCTTACCGTTTCAGCTTAATTGAGCTTACTGTCCATCAACTCAGGAGGAACTTACTAATCATAGCTCGAAAAAGAAAAAATGATAATGAATTGACGGATTACTGATTTATATACGTAATGTATATCACCTAAGTATCCCTTGAAATTCTAATAGGTTTAACAGGCATAAATTTTGTTATTAGTTATGTGAAAAAAGCTATGTGTTTATACGGATGAATTACTGTTATCAAATGAATTATCGTTTATACGATTGAGAGTGAATTGTTACAATTGACGTATGTGATATATAACTTTGATATGATACAATGTATTGAGTATTAAATTGAGATAATGGATGATTACATGCACTTATGTGATTAACTTGTTGATGAATGCTTGTGTATAGGCATTTGGGAAGTGAATTTGATATACTTTGTTTAATTGTTTGATTATGTATAAATGGTAAGTTAAATTCTGAATTATACGGGCTTACTAAGCTATAAAACTTATTAAGCTATAGAGGTTCAATAACTCACTTGATTCGGATAAGTCAGAGTTACGCATCACACTATCTAGTTGCCGATTGGTACCTTTGAACTTATGGATATATGTAAATATGGCATGTATAGGCTAGTTATAAATATGATAGTTTTGGTTACTTGAGCTTGTATTTTTGGTACATGTGGTATAAGATAAAGCCTTGTGATTTGGCTTAGCTTGGTATAATGTTTTGGTTGTGTATAAGTATTCAATATGGTATGTTTTGGAAAGTAGTAAATGAAATAGAAATATGCAATGTTGTCTTGATATGTGATAGGCATATGAATGGAAAATGATTGTAGTTGAATTGGTTTAATATATGTATGAAATGTTATGGATTGGCTGCCTATTGAGTTATAAAATGTTGCAATTTATGCTTTTGCAGGTATGTAAAAATAGGGTGGAAAATTGGCTTTGCAAATAGCCTATATTTGTCCACACGGGTAGAGACACAGGCGTGTGTCTCGGCCGTGTGCGACACAAGGTCATGTTACATGGTCGTGTGTCCCCTGGTACTGAAATTAAAATGAAGTCAGTATACTCTACACGGTCTCACACTCGGGCGTGTGGTACAAGTCAGTATACCCTACAGGCCTAGCACACGGGGTGGCACATGAGCGTGTGTGGCCACTTCGAAGGGCACACGGGCTAGAAACACGTGCGTGTGGTTGGCCGCGTGGCCCAAGTTAATATGTACCCTCTGTTTTCACACGGTCGGTGACACGAGCGTGTCTAGTGGCCGTGTGTCTGCCTACACAAGTGTGTGTCCTCTGTTTTGAGAAAAATTTTCAAAGTTTCGTGAAAGTTTTATAAGTTATCAATTTAGTCCCGAACCGCTCCTAAAGCATGTTTAATGCCTCGTAGGCTATTATAAGGGACAAATTGATTGAGATTGAATTATGATTGCAGGAATTGATTGAATGCATGAGAAAAGTATGGTTATATGTGTTATAAGTCTGGCAATGCTCCGTAACCCTATTTCGGCATTGAATACGAGTGAAGGGTGTTACATCTAATATTTGCTTCTATTTTGCATTACATGCAAAAACCACGTGAGGGAAATATACAAAGGTTATTAATGCAATTCATGAATACTTTTATTAACCAATCTGTTCGAAAAAAGTACAATTGAACATAGACGAAAGTACTGCACTTAGGGCACTAGATGTTGGATCTAGTGCCCTAAGTGTAGTATTTTCATAAATTTAAACTTGTAAATTTTTTTGAAGAGATTGTTTAATAAAACAAATTAATTGATTAAATTAATATAATTTTTATAACTTTCCTCACATGGTTTTTGCATGGAAAGAAAAATGGAAGCAAATGTTGCTCATTGGTTATCTAAATGTTTAACTAATACTAAGCAGTATTACGTGGTCGGATCGTAGTACGAAAAGACAGCTTGTATTAGTAGATGAAACTAAACATGTCCTTAGTGTAATTGGAAATGAGCAAACCAATTAAAATACTAATATGTATGCCTTGTCTTGGGCATTGGTGCGGATGACTTCTAGAAGATAGATATATAGATTTGACTGACTGGACTAACAGTACAACGGACATGACCCAAGAAGAATAGATCTTGAAGTTTTTTATGGATTGATCCACTTGTGATGTTCATAATGTGGCGTACCTAAATCCTAAGTAGATAGTGGACTATGTATGCGTGACTCATACACTTTGTTGTAAGTAAAAACCTGAGTTCAAATAGAAAAGAAACCGGAAGCTGGTGCATTGGGTGTATGACTTTTGTAGTATGTAGAATCATTCACAATAGTGGAATTCATAGCCCAAAACGTGGGTAAATGATATCCTCTCGTTGGAATTACATGGTTGATGAAAATTAAACGTGGCCACGGGTCGTCTTTTTTTTTTATGGATGACTTGATCACTATTTGATAGTGATTGACTTTTCATGAAGGAAGATGTAATGGTAACCATGAGATAAAATAGGATCATATTGAGAGAATGAATATTATCCCAAAAAGATCAAGTGTAAAGACCCAAACCTGACCCGATTCACAAAGTTTGAATTTCGGGTGTTACTTCACAAAGCTAAACCATTAATGATAACAATTTACAATTTCTCATTTCTTTAAGCATTTTAATTGACATTTTAATTAGAAATTTATTGAATGAAAACAAGGGAAGTAACTTAAAATAATCTTATCACAATAGACTCGATAGAAAACCTTACAAAATAGAAGTTTATTAAATATAGACTCAAAGGGTGTATTCCTCGACTACGCCACAATCTCCACTTCATGCATAATAGCCCACTCTGCCACCACCTTGATGAACTTCTTGCGTCGTCCCTCCAGGAGAAGTTTCTTTTCAAATACCTAAAAATCAATAACAAATCTTGTAGGTACATGAGTACGTAGTGAGCTCATTATAGCAATACCTTGATGGATATTTTGCAATCTTGTAGGAACTATTATGAGCCAATTATTTAGCATCATTTATTTCGACAGATAGCAGCACAGTTTACCATTCTATTATACATCATCTATCATGCTCTTGTTATACTCAATCTTCCTTATCTAACTAAGGAATTCTTCCAAATGTTTCATAAATCACTTGTCCCATAATAATTCCTTAACAGAATATACCCTTAGAAACCACTACCAATAATCCTTGCCTTAACTCATACTCTTATTTCAAATACTTGTTCACTAAAATTTATCTCGGGCGGATACATATATGTTTGGTGAATACTTACATAGAATTTAATACCATCAATTCCTACTTAGACATACCCTGATTTAGTACCACGCATATCGTACTGATAAATCATTTGAAAGACCATTTAGATGAATTTCATATATTATTATACTAGAATCCCATAACTCAAGATAACATTAACTCAGATTCTGAATAATTTTAAAAGAAGATACAATACCCCTCACTTCTATATTTACAGATCACCATAACATATACCCTTCTTAACATACAGATACATATCTCTTTTTGATGGAAAGCTTTAAGATTTATTCACTCTTAACCCAAAACATATCTATACCATATCTTAGCTTTACTTAATACAGAACTAAAAGAATTTACTCATATTTTACAATAGAGATAGACATTCAGATTCGACCCTTACTAGACATTCCTGACAGTTCATGCCACGTAGACCTAATAAAGCACGCCATACAGGCAATCATATAGAACCTCTTGTTTACTATCTTGGCAAGCTTAATAGAACAAATCGAAGGCAAATAAATGATATACCAATCAACATAAGGTTTTATTACAGAACTCATTCTAAAGCAATCTAATCAAAGTACGCTACAAAGGTGATCCATATAGAGTACGCCACAAATGGCATCTATATAGAGTACGCCACAAAGGTGATTCATTCAGAGTACACCACAAAGGTTGACAGGATGCCACATAGGCATCCCAAACCTATCGTGTTTATGATATGGATTTGCATAAGCACACATTGAGTGAGGTTTTCCCATCACCACCTGGGACATGTAGAGAACCCTATTAGATAAAATGCCATACAACAATTTTTTTCCAGAGTATGCCACAGCAATAGAATTTTTTCCTTTAGAGTTTCATATCAGAGTTAGTGTTTACTGTCTCAATGGACTTCCTTATTTACCACTGCGGTGATTCGAATCACTTTACAACTCTACGAACCAAACACATTTCAGATTCAAGATTTCATAATTTCATAACACTCTTCATATATCCTATATAATTTATTTTCAAGCAGACTAACTTATATCTTATTTAATAATAACTTTATTCCTATAGTTGTATAAGTATCATATTCATACTATACTATCCATGATTTCTAGTTTCCAATTTGATCACTTTCATATAGATATACTTTAGTATGAACACTATATATGCAAGAGTCAAAGTAGAGACTCACCTAATTCTTACTTACTATAGTTCGAAACTTTAGATCCAGATATCCATCTCGAACCAGCAGCAACCACTGCTTAGAAACATAACTTCACTCTCACTACTCTTGTACATATAAAAGATTTATCATATTAGTCCCTGTCAATCTCATGCAGAAACCTTATACTTACACTCTTACTATTTAATTACCACATATAGATTTACTCATTCAAAATTTAACATGCAGAGCTAAAATACTTATCCTAATACGAAATAACCACTAATCATAAAAGAACTATAGCTTGTAATGACTCGATAGTTAAGGGCGACGGAAAGTATCATTTCAGGACTCCGTTTTTGTAAATCAGGCCTATAAATATTTTCATAATATTTTATGAAAATATTTACGGAGCTATAATAGAGGTGAATTAAATTTTGGATAAGTAATTTTCATGAATTAGGAGTTATTAAGGTACAGGGATTAAATCGCATAAGTGCTAAAAATTGAATTATAGATTGAAATTAATTGAGGGACTAAAATAGTAATTACACCACTAATTAAATGTTGATGGGGTGGTGGGTTGGTTGTCTTAAAATTTATTAACTAAATTATTAATTATATGTTATAATAATAATTAGTAGTAGTAGTAGTAGTCAATTTAGTCTCTTTTTGCATGGAAAATTTCAAAGCTTAAAAGGGGGAGAAGAGCACAAACAACCATTGAAAATTTTGAGGGTTCAATCTTAAATTGGTTAGTCAATTTAGTCTCTTATCTTGTAATTTTTACGTTTTTGCAATCCTGATACTCAGAGCTAGTCGACCCATGTTACAATTTTTAGTATGGTTTAAGATTGAAGATGTTACCATTGTTGATTAGTTAGATTTTTAGGGAACAAATTGATAGACTTTTAAGTTCGGAGTGGAAAATGACTAAATTATGGAGTTAATTATTGATTTTGAGCAATAGAGACCAAATTATGAAAATTTTGAAATTAAGGGGTGGAATTGAAAATTTGGAGCTAAATTTAGCTTAGAGTGGAATTAGTATAAAAATTTGAGGTTAAATGTGGAGATTAAATTAGTCTCAATTTAGAGATTAAATGGAGGATTAAGTAAATGTAGTATAAAATTTGAAATTTAATGAGAATTGAGCTGTGTATTATTAATATATTTTAATTATTTTATTCCATAGCGAACGTCATTCCGGAATCCTCAAGTAAGAAGGAGAAAAACAAGGTTGATACGGTTTGTGTTTCTACAATCCAAACTAAATTATGAATTAAATGTGTATGGTAAGTATTTGATGTGAGAACTCTTGAACATTTGGGTTGAATTGAATCAAATGATGATTAAAATGATCCAATTGTGAATATCGAGAAATGGTGTATTTTTATGACTGTTGAATTGAATATTTGTATTGAGAAAATGTGGTTGCTATCAATTTGAATATATGCTTATATGTGATAATGTACATATATGAAATTGACACATTGGTTGTATTGAAAAGTAATATGAAACCCTATTAACTATTTCAGGCTAAATCAGATATAAATGGCATACCATAGGATAGGAAGAGTACATGGATTACTTCGACTTTGAGTCGATGAGGCACTGAGTGCCAATTTACTTTAGTTTAACCGATGAGACATTGGGTGTCAACTTATTATAGCGTTGAGTGAAATTATTTGCTTTGGATTTATCCGATGAGGCACTGGTGCCAAATTGGTGGGTTGGTTGGATCCGTGTATCCATCCAAGCCTGAGTCGTGTTAATAGGGAAAATAAATGATAAAAATTGATGTGTTTCATATTGAAATAACAAAGGATTGGGAAATGGAAATGAGATGTGAAATGGAATATGAAATGGTAAATTTTGTTGTGAATATTGATGAATTATGAACAATGAATTCATGAATTGAAAATGGAGATGAATTATGCCATTGTATGAATTGATTTATTAAATGCCTTATGAAATGCTATTGTCATGTATTAGAACTTGAAAGATTTGTTGGATGTGAACAAAGAATGACATGATATATTATATAACATTACTTATTTGCATTTTTACATCTTAATTATTTATATCAAGTTTTAATTGTTTGGATTATAGAAATATCACTGAGTTCTCAGTGTACAATTTTATTTTTCGTACGCAAGTTAGGTACTTTTCAGCGTATCGTCGACTCAACTTCCAACAATGATCCCATTCTCAAGTTATGGTGATGTTCTATTTTGTTATGGCATATACCTAAGAGGTCTTTTGAATGATGGTTGTTTTGTTAATGTGATGATATTTTGAGTTCCAAGTGTAATGGTATTTTTATGATCATGCGGTTGGGGTTGAAGCTATGTCTTGGTATGTTAGTCAAGCTCGATGTTTTGCACATGTTTAGCTTTGAACTTGGTAGCCTAAATAGCTAGAACATTAGTTCAATTATGGAAATTCGGTATGAATGAGTGTTTGGATGGTTGATGCTTTATACTAAGGTGTTTGAAAGTATAAAAATGTGGTACCAATGAGGGTATATTGGTTAGGCATTTAAGATGAATGTTTTGGCATGTTTTGAGCATATATAATGGTGTTTTGAATAGGTTAAATGGCTAGTAAATAGATTGCTTAGTGTCCAAGTAAACACGATTTTGTAAACTTGCATTTGAAGGTACAATTAGGTACACATAGCCTGAGACACGGTCTGTCACACGGCCTAGCCACATGGCTGCGTGTCTTGTTAATTTAAATGCAGGTTTCAGACAATTTGGCATACGACCGTGTAACCCAAGTTAGTAAGTAACATGGGTAGAGACACAGGGTGGGACACGGCCATGTGTCCCAAGTTCGAATGCTACATGGCCTAGCCACACAGCCGTGTGACCCCTGTTTCTAAGTTTTTTTGAAAATTTCCGTAAACTTTTTAAATTGTTTCAATTTAGCCTCTATTTGTTTTCAAAATATTTTTAAGGTCTTGTAAATTCATTTTAAGGGTTGTAAAAGTATATTTACTCTGATTTTAAATGAAGTAGTGAACCTAAATTAGGTGAAGTAGGTCATTCTACTAATATCATCGATGATAGTAGGCAAAGTCTAACCTAATGCACCAATGCGAATAATTGGAGTAATATTGCTGCGAACCCAACTTCTAACTTTCAAGAAGGGATAAATAGTGATAATAGTGTAGTTTGTGTAAAATAAAGTTTAGCATTACATAGCAGTTCACATTCTTAGTTGTTTAAGTTAATGAAATGGGAACACTAAATAAGCCTGTCCTGATTTCTATATAATAATGAATGAGAATAGTTATATTGTATAATTTCTTATGTTGAAATTAAATGTTCTGATTGTTTAGTAATGCTCTGTGACCCTAATCTGAAAATGGAGGTGGGTTATAGGGTTGTTACATAGCTTCTAGATCATTGATGTAAGATACATTCAGACTTAAGGAAGGTATTCGTAAATACCACTTAAGGAAGGGGAAGAAGAGAGAAGAACCCTTTTAGAACTCATCCTTCACATATAAATATGACTCTACTTACTTAGTGGAATTGAATAAGTGTCATACATTTTAGAACTTGTCTTCTTAATGACCTACAGTTTCCGTGGGAAATATAAATAAGCACATTCCAATCACTATTATCAAGCTAGGCTAACTAGTTGATTTCTAACCAAGTTACTGGGATTCTAACTAACACTTTATTCCATACAAACCATGCGTACTAGACATTTGGCGAATACTCATTCCATACTAACCCTTTATCAATTAACACAGACTTCTCTTTAATATAGCTGAATATCACGAAGTCAAATTCTTACTAACTCATGTGGCAGTTACTATACGCCCACACATATATGCCAAAGTAATTATTTGGGTGGATAACACTACGCCAGACAGATTATTTACTACTATACGCCCAAAACTTTAGACCTACTAGATCTAAGGTGTTACGTTAAGGATATCCTATAAGGGTAACACGCTTATGACAAGGTCATTGGATAAGTACTGAGTAGTTACTTTCATAATGGTATGTCGTTGGGGAGAGCTCAATCATGATACTATAGTGGAACAACTTCGTGACTAAATGAGTTCATAATTAATAGGCGAAAAGCCAAAACTTAATTATAAATCATTTGAGTCTCAACTACATATGTTCAATCAGTCCCTTTACTAGCTCGTTGAAACCAGAAATGAATTACATGTTTCAATAGAAATGAATGGAATGCATTGAAAAAGAGAAATAGGAAACATTTAGGAATGATTATGGTTTTCTCCGAAACGGAGAAATGGAATCATTTGAAAATAAATGTAGGATTCCAAAAATAGAAATGGAAATGGAAATGGAAATGGAAATGAAAATGTTCCATTTGCAATCCTATATGGATTACCTAAAAATAATCAGAAGAATAGATTTATGTTTTAGGACTGTTTTGAAGCCCGAAAATGAAAATAAACCATTCAGTCATAGTGAACATGTTGAGTTGTGAAATACTGAACATATTTTCTCGAAATTTTACTAGGGGAAAATTGTCAAAATTTTGCTAAATATTAAATTGTCTTAGATATAAATATTAAATTTTATTTTGGGAAAATAGAAAAACTGAATTGGGTTAGATCACATTACAGAGTATTGGATCAAAAAGGCCCAGGAAGTACTCGTAATTGGACCCAATGTGAGAGAGGCCCAAAAACCCCTCATGGACATGAACGAGGTAGAAACCTTAGTAGGAATACTAAGGTGTGTCGTCCACTCTAGTCCTATTCTAAGTAGAATGATGTTTTTCTATTTGAAATAAACCACTACAACTCAACAAGAGTTCTGCATTCTCTTCCTATAAATAGGTGACACTGGTAGAGCTACGAAAACAACTTTGAGAGATTATTATTCTGCTGAAAAATAGAGAGAATTTATTCTCAAGCATTATATATATATTTTTTAGAATAATAATTCTATAAGTTTTTATTAAGAAAAGAGAATTTTCATTTTCACCCTAAAAGGAGAGAAAACTTTTTCTAGTTTTGTGTTTCGATTCATATGGTTCGAGCCCACACTTGAAGCAGCATATGGTACGAAAATAGCGGAGAAGATTGTTTGGTTGAAATCCGGGAATAACAAGCATCCACTAAGCTGAAAACACAAGTAATAATTCGATTAAGATTTATTATTATAATTTTCATAAACTGGGTCAGTTTTCAAAATTTTAGTTTTCCTCCTAGCGCATTACATCCCACCTTACTTGAAATATAAATATAACATTTTGTAAGTTTAGTAGAACTTAATGAGTTTTAATCCAAAATATGCATTGGCAGATGTTGATTATGATCAATGAACATCTGTGCACCAACTATCCTTTTTAGACCACTTTCTTCTACCTCGGTCGAATACCACAAAGTTTTGGTATACACATACATGCCAACTATCATAGTCTTGTCATATCCATATCTTCCTTATCTAACTAACTGAAGATCCTTCCAGACATTTCAAAAATCTCATTGACACATATGTACTTTTCAATAGAACATACCCTTAGAGCCCACCTCTTACAGACCATACCTTAACACTTACTCTATTCTCAAATAGTTATCCTCAAAGATTAATCACGAGTGGATACATACACATTTGGAGGATGCTTGCAATGAACTGAATACCATCAAACTCACACTTAAAACATACCTTGGTTGAATACCATACAAGCCCATACTGATAATGTACTACATAATCCATTCAGATGAATTTCACATCACTTTAATTCAGAACCCTATAAACACATGATAACACTAACTTAGATTCCAAATAGTTTCAGAAGAAGACATAACACAACTCAGATTCAACCATACACATTATACTCAAACTTAGATCAATTGATACTTATCTTATTCATATCTACGAACATACCCAAACCCTAAACTATTAGTTTATCATGGCAGATACCCTTTCTGAACATTCAAATACTTATAGATATACATATCTTTTCAAGAACTTTCATTAATTCTTATCCAATTACATTACAAAACTAATCTAGTCAAACTACTTCAAACGTATCATAATCTTATCATAGACTTACTTGTCAAAGAATACCTAGAGTTTATCCAGAACTTACCACTAGGGCAGATAAACACATTCTACCATACAATCATAATAAAGTATGCCATAAAGGCATCATACAAAATCATTTGTCTACTGTCCCAGCAGACTTTACAGAAGGTGGCATGGGTTTCTCCCTCATGGGCTACACATAATTTCATGTATCGTGGTCTGCCATTTCAATTCATACGTTATCGAAAGCTACACCATTAACATACACACAAACATATCTTGCCATGGGTCTTAGCCACATGGACTTACACACACATTCATGTATTGTGATCTGCCAATCAAGTCTTCATGTTATTGGAGACTACACCATGAGTGTTTCCAAATCATATCAAAATGCCATGGGTCTCAACCTCATGGTCTTACACCATTTCCATATCATGACCTGCTAATCTGGTTAGCAATATAGTTGGCCTACTAGATGTATCATATGAGGACATTTACACAACATTGACTTACCCAGAGTTATTCATATCACTGACTGATTCATACCTTTCCTATCTCCAAACCTTACATATATACTTAACCATTAACGTTCTTTTCCAAGTAGAACTCTATACATATCACGATAAGACATAAATTATTTTTATTCTGCTTCTTACCCAAACTGATCATGAGAGATATCATCTTAATTCAATTAACTTCTATTTGAACAGTGCATCAACCTTTTTTTATTGATAGGATTTCATTGAAAGTGGAGTAGTAATAAATTTCTGCATTTGTGAATCTTCCACTTTTGAAGCCACATAAATGTCTCTTGCCATTTAATTCTTCAAATAGAACAGCACTCCAATATTTTTCACTGGTGCCTGTTTGAAGAATTCTTTTTCTATCTGAAGGTATTTGTAATGGTGGTAAATCTTGGAGATTTTGTTTAAGCTTTTGGAATGCTCTTTTTTGGATTTCTTTCCATGGAGATGGATCTTTTTTCAAAATCTTCCTCAAAGGATTGGTATACTTAGAAATTTTTGGAACAAAGTCTCTAAGATAACTAACAATCCCAAGGAATTGTTGAATATGCTTCTTTGTCAGATTTTCATTAGGAAACTTCAATAATTCTTGTGCAATATGAGGACCAGGTTGACACTTTGCTTCTCTAATGTTCATCCCCAAGAAATCTATCTTAGATTTGTTTGTCTGCATATTTCTTTCTGACAACATAATCCAATACTAAAGAACTAGTTACTTAAACTAATTTAGAAGAGAGGCTTGTTCATCTAGACTATACAAAAGGATGTCATCAATAGACATCAATGCATTATCATCAATATATATCAATGCATTATCTGTAATGAGTTCGAAAATCTTGATCATGGCCTTCTGGAATAGTGATGGAGTTGTTTTCAGACCAAAAAACATAATTGTCCATTGAAAATGTTGATTGGGTATGCATAAACCTATCTTAGGTCTTTCAGTCAGCTCTATTCCCAGTAGCCAAAATTCAACCTTTAGATCAAATTTAGAAAATATCTTGGCCTTAGCTAGACTGGAAAATAATGGGTTTTGATTGGGTAACGAAAAATTATCATCTTGAAGAAAATAATTAAGTGGCTGATAGTTGATCACCAATCTAAGTTTTCCTCTAGCTTGTTCTTCTCTTTTGTTGACATAGAGTGCTTTATATGCCCATTGAGAATTTAAGAGTTCAATCAATTATTGTTGTTGATGTTCTATGCATTCTTGTTCTGGTAACTTTTAATGATCATGATTTATTCATGTATGGCTTGCCTTTGTGAGATTGATATCTTAATTTTTCTTGAAAGGAAGGGTGATGAAGAAATTTGGATTCTTCCATAATGGCTTGTCACATTTTGATAAAAATTTAGAATGTGAGCTATACAAGCTTCATCTTTGAGATTCTAAACAACCTGTTGGATTTTTCCTAACTAGATGACAAACAACTTGGGAATTGGCACAAAAGGTTTAAACATATTTTTAAATCAGACTTCATCAGGTAAAAATCTCAATTGTTGGGCTTTGGTATATAAATCAAAGCCTACCACAATATCTTTTCCTAGGAGTTTAGAATCCAATACCATCGTTTTAACTTAGCATCTTGGAAAGAACTGAATAATTTTAGGCTTATTGATTAGGTGGGTAACAAATGGTTGATCTGCAACTAAATTAAAAATCTTTTCATAGGGCTTCCACCATTCTACAGGGAGAACCTTTAGGTTCATAATGGTTTCTACTGCTCTAGTATCCATAAAAGTTGTCACCGTAATGGTCTTATTATACTTGTCCAAGTAAATGTTGATAGGCGTATGAGGAAGTAGCACCATTGATGAAATGCTCGATCCTACTCCTGTTTTGGGCTAGGACTTTAGCTTGGAACATGTAAATTCCTTCAGATAGATCATCTTAATAACTATTTGAAGCTTCAAAAAGAAAGCTTTGGATTGTAACACCCCTAACTCGAATCCGTCGCTGGAATAGGGTTACAGAGTATTACCAAAGTTTATAATTTAAACAGAAAGAAAATTCTAACATTTCATAACATATAGCATTCATGTTAGAAACCAATCATAATCATGCATATTGTCCCTAATATGAGCCCTCGAGGCCCAAAATACACCTTAAAAACAAATCGAGACTAAATCAAAAATTTAAAATTTTTTTCGGAAACTTATAAAATTTTCAAAACTACTGAGGTCACACAGCCGTATGGCCAGGCTGTGTGACTCACACGGATAAGAGGCACACCCGTGTCTTAGGCCGTATGGGCATTCAAAATAGGGACAGACAGTCGTGTCCCGGCCCGTGTCTGTGCCCGTGTAACTCACTGACTTGGGTCACACGGCCAAGCCACATGCCCGTGTGAGCATATTGACTTGTATTCTTTAAAAGATACAGGAGACACATGGCCATGTCACGGCTGAGACACACGCCCGTGTGGACTAAAATAGGTCATTTTTCAAGCCATATTTCTTACCCAATTTGGTACCAACCTAAACACAAAAATTTGCATATAATCAAGTCATAAATAGACATCCAAAACTAGCCAAAATCAAGCTTAAAACATGTAATATCATCACATACAACCAATATGCCCTTAGGCACCTCAAATGACAACTTATAATATGAATATTCATGTATTCAATATATCCAAATTTATAACTCACTTATATGCATATTTGCATCCAAAGTTTATCAAGCAAATTTACATAATTTCTTACCAAATTACTTACCTTTTAAAACATATCATTTGATGCCAAAATGTATTTCACATACCAACATATTTAACTTATATGCCTTACATATCAAAGACACCAATTCATGATCAATTCTTCACATTCCAAAACACATATATGAAATGCACATTAGGCTACCTTTTTACCACTCTTTATTCAATCATAAACCAAACCACACATCAACCATAATAAGTAAAATATGCACATATCCAAAATTCCATAAGACAAACCAAACAAGTGGTTAATCTCAACAAAACACATATAAGCCTACATTGGCCAAATTAACCTGTACATGCCATTATAACTTAAATTAAACAACTGAATGTACCAAAAGAGCCGGTGGATAATGTGATATAGCTCTGACAAGCTTGTAACCCTAACGAGCTTCCGAATCACTAAAAACATGAAAAACAACACAGAGTAAGAATTTAAGCTTAGTAAGTTTGTATGACATAGAATTTAACTTACCATTTAGTCACATTTAAGGTAAGCATACAAAGCATATCTAAACTCAATTTGCCCAAAATCTTAAACATATATCCTCATCAACCATGTTAGTCATGTAATTCATATAAATATCAAGAAACATGTATGAGTTCAACAATAATCAAACTTCCATGTACATATAATTTCCACATCATGTATCTATATATCATGTACAAATCATTTTCATATATCTCATGTAAATACCTGTAGTAGTTCGTATTGAACTCATGTAATCTCGTAATAGAACAGTGCTCGTTGAACCATTTAGAATATCATTGGATACGTGGGTAGTACACACGAGGTATATTGAACCGTAATCCGTCAATTCATGTAGATGTATATTCATGTACAATTATGCTCATACGAGCTGTAAACGGTAAGCTCCTCCGAGCTGAATAGCGGTAAGCTCCTCTCCGAGAATAACGATGAAGCTCATACACGAGTGAGAGTATCGATAAGCTTATAAGAGCTGAAATCGGTAACCCTAATGACATGTCATTTGTATCTTACAAATTTCTAAGGTTCAAACGGGGCTCGGTAATTGTCGTACGTTGTCGGATATGCGATCGGTATTCATATATAATGATAATGCAAATAACATACATCTAATTCAATCAAAGCATATAATTACACAATTTAATTACATAAACTTACCTCGACGAGTGTACGTAGATACGGAGGCGACCAATCTGATATTTTTCCTTTTCCCTAATCTAACTTCCTACGAGGTCTAACCGGATATATACAAATGAATTTAACTCAATTCAATATAATTCATATTTAATTTAGTCCAACACATTTTTTGGCAAAATTACCATTTTGCCCTATACTTTTAATTCTTTGCAATTTAGTCCTTAGGCTCGGAAAATAAAATTCATTCAATTTTATCCCTACCCAAGCCTGGCCGAATTATAAAAATATTCATAGCAGCCCATATATTTCACAAATTCACAATTTTACCATACAATTTATCACATTTTCTAATTTAATCCTTAATTGATAATTTCATCAAAAAAATCCTTTACAAAAGTTGTTTATCTAACAACAACCATTCATTTTCTACCATTAAACTTCAAAGCCCCAACATTTTCATCAATGGCAAAACTCAAATACTTTAACAATTTCACAAATTAGTCCCTGGCTAGCTAAATTAAGCTACAACGATCACAGAAACGTAGAAATTATAAAAAAAAAGGACAAAACACATACCTAATTAATAGAAACAAGCTTGTCAAACCCTAAAGAACAAAAATGGCTCTTTTTCTTGGCTATTCGATTGAAGAAAGAACATAAAAGATGATACTTGGCTTTATTTTACTAAATTTTTCTTTATTTACTTAATTACTTATTTAACCTCTAAAATTATTTCAATTTACAAGTTTACCAAGCCATGACATTCCATTAACACATTTATGGGTTACTTACCATATAAGGATCTCTACTTTAAAGTTCTATAGCTATTTAATACCTTTAGCTATTAGAACTCAACTTTTGTACTTTACGAGATTTAGTCATTTTTATCAAATTGAACATGTAAACGGTAAAATTTCTTAACAAATTTTTTTATACGGTAATACTATCATGTTGTAGACCATAAAATAATAATAAAATAAATTTTCTGACTTCAAATTTGTGGTCCCAAAACCACTATTCCAATTATACTGAAAACGGGTTGTTACATGGATGACACATAAGGATTGATCAATAAGTTCATCATATATTGAAAATAAGGATTCAAGATCATCTTCTTCCCTGATTCTGATCCCCGATTCAGACTATATTTGATGGATTATCTTTGCACTTTTTTGTTATTAGGATTTTTTTTTTGTAAAATGCCACTTTTTGTTATATATAACAACGTGATGATTTGATACTTTTGAGAGATTTTTCGGATATGAACTCAATCACCAAGTTTATTGGACAAAAGGGAGTTCATTTGTAATTGAGACCAAAATTTGATATATAAGTTTGCATAATATAGTGTATACGTATAAGCGTGGATGTGTTCATTTGAGATGATTGTAGTGTAGAAAAAACCAATCTTTTTGGGTATAATATTATTTCTAACTTTTAATTTTTTTATTTTCCTTTTGATATATAAGATGTCGGGCGACTCTTAGACATATATGAAATAGAAATTTCTCCTTGGCATTGACTTATTATCCCACACAAAAGTCTTCAATCATTTGCACAATTTTGTGTGAATTAAAAGAAGAGATATATATAAATAATGGAAAAGGAAAAAGAAAATAATAATTGGATAAATGATGAGCAAATACAGAAGGGAAATAGATCAAAGGAAATAAATAATGAACAGAAAATGGGTCTTATCTAAATCTGGAAAAGTTGTTTTCCACTACATAATGTTGGAGTAAAGTAAGAACAGAATAATGGTAAGTAAAAGCAAATATATATATGCTATTCAAGTCACTGGACACACACAAAGGTAGGCAAACATGGGATTTGGTTGGTATTCTTATGTTTGCCACCAATGTCTCTTCTTTGGCCCCCTTTCTCTTTTTCTCTTTATGTCAAATTTTTTTTCCATCTTTTATTTGATTCTTTAAAACAAACACTTCTGGTTTAACATTAATTTCCAAGAGGATGCATGACATATATTGGGTTTCATTTATTGGACAACTTTGGATTATCTTCAAGATAATTCAAAACGATTATATCTAATTAAGAATATATATATTTGAGAGAATATAAAATATTTCAATCTTAGCATATGCAGTTTTTTTTTTTTTTTATCATTTATGTTGTTATGGTTTATGGTTGGGAGTTCCTCATAATAATGTTATATCTAAAGTTCAAAATTTAAATTTGTATCTCTTTTTTAAAGGCGAAACTAGAAAATTTTGATGGAAGACCGGAATTAAATTGTATATTTTTACGATAGTAAAAATATAATTTTATCATTTTAATAGTTTATATCTTTATAATTTTGAAAAGATTAAATTAAATTTTCATCATTTTGGGGGGCCAAAATATAATTTTACCATTAAAAATTTAAAATTTTAAGGGGCTTAAATAAAAATTTTCTATTTTAGAGGGGGCGGGAGCCCCTGCCAGCCCCTTGAGTTCGCCACGGCTTCCTTTAACAATATTTTGTGTCTTACTATTACACTCGACACTTATATAAATAATTTTTATAAAAATATTTTTAAAATTACATATTATTTTATAACAAATTTAAAACATTAACAATTAGAATTTAATTTATTTAATTTGAGGATTTAAATTCAAATGCTATCGATATTATATAAATTAAATATATGATATTAAATGGTATTAAGGATAATTATATATGTAGGAAAAAAATCAAGGATAATTATGTCATTTACTATATAATAAAATTACCTACTAAATATCATCATCAGCCATGTTGATCTGGCAAAAGAATTCTTAATTGTTGTTATCTTTTTGTCTGAGGTAATCCAAAGCAATCATTAAAAGTGTTTTTAGTAATTTTAAAAAAAATGAATAAATATATTATTAAGAGTTTAGAGTCGTATATATCAATGGAATCCATACACACAATGCATTAAATATAACGAAGTTATAAGCCTATAACTAAAATTGGCTCTCTTTTAGGCATGAATAAAAAAATAATTATCATGTATAGAATGTGTGTAGAATATTTATATTTAGAATATAGAATAATTATCATATATAGGATGTATGTAGAATATTTATATAGAGAGAGGTATGGCTATTGGGAGTTTAAAAGCAGTTTGCTCTATATATCCCTCTTTTTTCTTTTGAATTTAAATTTTATAATAAAATAGTTAATATAATTTTTATTTAATTTTTTTAACTTTTTATATTTTTTATCAAATCATTTTAAAATAAATGAAAAAATAATATTTGTTAATTTCATTAACATGACATACACGTAGATTGTCACGTAAATAACATGTAAGCATTTAATTAATTTTTTAAAATATTAAAAAATATTTTTTATAAATTTTAATTTTTAAAAATAATTTTATATTTTTTTAAACTTTTAAATTTTAAAAGATTAATTAAATAATGATGTATCATCTACATATATGCAAATCAACAAAATTTAAAAACGTTTAATTTTTATTTATTTATTTTGAAATAATTTAATAAAATATACATATTTAAAAAATAAAATAAAATAAAATAAAAGAATAAATTTTAAAAAAATTTTAAATAAATCATTATACCTTTGAAAACCATAATTAACCGAACTTATGAAACCTATATACCTATATATAAAAGAAACTTGTGCTGACACGTGACTCCCTATCTATGCTTTTTTTTTTTTTTCATTTTACAAATTTGGTTAAATATCAGTCCCTTTAGTATGTTTTTAATTTTTCACATAGGTCTAAATATTTTTATAATATTTTAAATTAATCTAAAATAATTAATATTATTAAATTTTTATTAAAATATTATATGATTACGTATAATTTATATGCTAGGGCCTAACATGTAGCTTTAGAAAAATAGTCCTTTTGTTTTTTTATTTTAAATTTGAGATTTAATTACTATACATTAATTTATAATGTAATTCGATCTTTGTAATTTTATAATATTATTAATTATTTTAAATAATTAATATCATTAATTTTTAATTAAAACATTACGTTATTAAATATAATTTGAATGTTATAAGAGTATTAAAGATGGATTCATAATTTTTTTTTAATTTTTAGGTTTTCCTAACTTTTATATATATATATATATATATATATATATTATAAAGCAATGATCAAAATCTATATATCTTATTTTTGATATAATTTGATCCTTCTACTTATATAACGTCATTAGTTAGTCTAAATATTTAATATTGTTAACTATTTCAATTAAAATTGTCGATGCCATTTTTTTTAGGAACACTATTCTAACAAAAAAATATTTTATTATGACGAGTTCAAATAAATTTTTTTAAGAAAAAAATTATATAAATATTTTCAATGCTATTTTTATTGTTATATGATTGGCCAATGATTTTTTTTGATTAATTCTAAAATGTCATAATAGTGAATTTCATAGAATGATTTTAATAGAGGTAACAACTAGACCTAGATTTTTAAATCCAAAAAATAGATAGTCTAAATTTCTGAAAATAAAAGTAGGATTAGAGTATATTTTAGACTTCAAATTTGCACTTATTAATTTGACACAAATAGATAATCAATACAACGCAAAATGTGGAAGTCATACTAGTTTGTATTAAAAAAATAAACTTATTAAATAAGAATGGTGGAAGCTTGTCGAACCTAAACAATTTAGGGTGTTTTTTTTTCTGTTTGAAAAATACTTTTGAAGCTAAAAATAGTTTTTAACACCATAAACAATAAAGAATAATGTGCTTTTGAAGTAAAAAGCATTTTTTTGAATTAAATGACATTTTTAGCCATCATTTATAATCCAAAGCATTTTATTTAATATTTATATTAGGTATACAATTACTTTCATATTGAAATTTATTTCAAATATAAAACATCATATAATTGGAATTGTAATAATTATTTTAATATTTAAAACATAGTTTATATATTCAAATTAATTTTGATAAAAATCCATATTAATTGTTAAAAAAAATTTAAAATTTATATTACAAATATCAAAATATTAATAATATTATTTTCTTATTTTTTATTGAAATATCATAATATTAATAAATTTTAACATCATTTAAATGCATTTTTTATACTTTACCATATTATGTTTAAAATAGACATTTTATTTTTCAAAAACACTTTTTTATATTAATACTAAACACTTAAAATCTAAGAACAAAACTATTCATCCTTCTACTTAATGAATAATGAGAAGTTAGTCCCTTCACTTTAATTTGTCAAAATTTGATTTTCCTACTTTATAAAAGCTAAGAAGTTAATCCAATTAAGTAACAATTTTAAACCTTTTCGATTGTTCACATGGAAATCAGCTCAACAATTTATATGCACGTAATTAGCAGAAAACAACAATTCAACAATTTATATGCAACAAACTAAGAAAAATTAATAGTTTAAGTTTGTATTTTTACCAATAACGGGAGTAAATTTTTAGTTTTTGTAAAAATATGACGACCAAATTCTGGACTAATTTTTCAAAATACATAGAATAAAGGGATAAAATTTAAATTAGAACAAACAAAAAATATCGAAAACAATTCAAGATTAATGCTTTGTTTTAATGTATGGTGAGAAGAAACCAATTCAATTAGTTAAAATATAGAAAAAAAATCATTTAATTCTCGAAAAAATATGTATAAACATTACTTAGTACAAACTTGTAAACACCTTTACTAATAATTTCCAGTTTTTTTTAATTATTTAATTTATAAAACTATTTACTTCACATATATAGTTTTTTCATTAGCACTTCTCATCCACTTTGCGCATACTTTTTTTTTTTTCATTTTTTATTTCTCAATAGTTAAAATTTTTTATTATTTTTCACTTTATCATATTTTTAATATTTTTAGTTACTTTTCCACCACTGTGTATCCAATTGCTAGTGAACTTTAAAGGTTTAATGCATTAAAATCCGACATGAAGAGAATTTTTAATCATTTGACATCTAAATGAAGCATAATTATTTTCATTTAATGTTTGAACAACAGTTAAAATAAGCAGATTGAAGTAGTATAACTTGTTGGTATTAACATGTTTAACTTTTAATAGCTTATGATTTAATATTAATAAACAACAAATAATAAAAGAATTTTGTGGTAAAGTAGAATATGATCATCATCCATTTGATTGTTTTGGAAGAGAAGGGAAGAGTTTGAGCTATTAAAGTTTCATATCCTCATCTTTATCTTTTAAGAATATTTGAAGTTGTTGGGGAGCTTGTTTATAAAGGCTTTTATGTGATAAATACACAAGATAAGTAATGAGATAATTTTAGCTTTTAAATCAGAGTTTAAAACTTATCGAAACATTGCTAGATTATCACTTGAAGAGGTCTATAAATAGACAACAATGTGGCGTCACTTAGTGAGCTACTTTGGAGTGTCTTTGTCAACTATTTTGTTGAGTTCTCTTTGTTGTATTTTTTTGGTGTTTTGTTCGATACTCTTTTTAGGTATTCTTTAGAGAGTTTTATAATTTGTATGTGAGGTTATTTTGGGGAGAGTGATTTGTAGCAATCTGATTCATTGTTGGGGCTGCAAATATCTATTGTTGAAAGAGTAGTTTGGGCTTTAAACAATAAGTGATTTGGTTGGATTGTTGAATAAAATCATTCTTTAAGCGACGCTTCACAGACTTAGGATTGTTGATTTGAACTATGTTAACAAATATTGTGTATTGTTTCTCTCCTTTCTTTACTTCTTGTTTTGCCTTATTGATGAATCTATTCTATTCCAAGTTTTATTCCAACAGAAGGTAGAATGAAACCATCTTATACAACTACAAACCAAGTTATCTGTTTTAACATATGTTCGAATAATAGTTAGAATAAAGTGCAACTTGAAGGCTTTTTCAATTGATATCAAAGCAGGCTTCAGATACACTTGAAGGAGGTCCTAAACTACGGTTTATGTAAAGCCCCTTACCCTAATCTGATGCCGGGACAGGGTACGAGGCATTACCAGACTTAAGCAGAACCAAACATACAAAACAGGCCATAAAATTTCATCCAACTAAAACCAATCAATTAAAGTCAATTTTTCCCTATTATGGACCTACGAGGCCCAAGAAATACATCACTAGTGGTCCGGGACTAAACCAAGAACTTACGAAAATTCTAAGAAAATTTTTAGGTTAAAGTATCACACGCCCGTGTCGAGGCAATGCACACGCCGGTGTGCTTGGGGACAAGCCCATGTCCCACACCCGTGTGGAATTATTTGATTTATTTTCCAATTCAAACCTACAGGGGTTTTCACACGGCCAAGAACACGTCCGTGTCCTTGGTCCGTGTCCCTCACACGGCCTGGGACACGTCCGTGTGGTAGCCTGTGTGATCTTAGCAAGCATTCTGTTTATGACATCATCATTCAAATTTGAGGCACATGGCTAAGCACACGCCCGTGGCCAGAGGTTATGTCCCCCACACAGTTGAGACACACGGCCGTGTCTTCGCCCGTGTGTTTACTACCATGCATGTTAACCTAAAATTCAAGGTGCATGGGACATACGGCCGAATGACACGCCAATGGGGCTGACCGTGTGTCACACACGGCCTAGACACATGCCCGTGTGTCTACCTGTGTGGACCATTTGGAGGCTATTCTCTAAGCCATTGGTCACCCTTAAATAATCATACACTTCCATATGTTCAATGGTATATTCCATGATATATTTGGGCACTAGAACATGCAACATTATAGCATCGCTATGACCCTTTTTTATACTAGTTCACTAGCATTCACACAACCTTATCTTTTAGTTAATCCTCACCAATTTTATGGGTTACCATATTCCTTATTATCAATCTATTTATGAGTGTTAAATCATGCAACCACATACAAACAAATAAATAGTCATCCATCAAACCAACACATACACATCTTAGTATGCATGCAAAGTTAAACTTAGGGAGACATCCCAATCATTAATATGGACCAAATCACATGGCCATATACAAAATAATCAATGCCCCAATAAGCCATTACACTTGGCTACTTCAACATGACACATATACACAAAATAAACAAGTTTCCTATACATGCCATGACCTAAAAAATTAAACCCTTTTATACCCCAAATCCTCGAAGATAGCGTGATCCGAGCTCTGACGTCTCCCGATCCTTTGAGCTAGCTTGACGTATCTAAAGAGAAGGGAAAAGATGGGAGGGTAAGCTATAAAGCTTATTAAGTACACATACAAATAATCTACATTTTGCAACTATTGATAATCTAAGCATAATTACTTATCTATTATGATACTTTTCATCATGTCATATATATTTATACTTACCTTCCATGTTCATATGTAGATGCTTATCCAAATACATATCTTTTCATAATATCATCATTTACTAAGTCCTCATAGGGTTTTAGTACATACCTGTGCCATCTTGCGCACATATGACTTACTTAAATTTTACTTTCAGAATTCATATTACGTTACACGTTGAACACTTGGAATATGGTTCGGACACACAGAAGTAATGCACTGAAGTGCCTGAATGTAGCCTTGGCTACCTGACAGAATGTGCACCGAAGTGCCTCATATCACAGAATCACATGCCACTCTCAACGGGGCTACTCAAAGAGCTCAAAGAGTATCCGAACACAACTCAGGATACCCAGCACCCGGACCCTAGCATGTATCACATATTAAATGAGCTCATAACACACATAACTATCCTAGTAACATGTCACTTGTATTCTCGACTATTCTTAAGGTTCAAACGAGATTTTAGACTTCCAGACCTTTACCGAACGTACTCGCATAATTGGTTTCTTTCACATGGCCAACATCTCATAATAATATAGCAAAGCATCAAAATATGTTATATTATCAACATAGCCAAATAAGCATATTTCACATAAAAATGTCAATAAATATTTTAATAATAATAATTAATGTATTTATTTGCATATGTACTTACCTCGGTACAAAATATTAGAAATCGAGCCTAAACCTCGTAAACTTTGTTCTTTCCCCGATCAAGGCCCGTATCTCAATTCTCTTGATCTATGATACCAAATTTAGCTCGTTTAATACATACATTACTCAAAACGACCCAAAATTTATACTTGGGTAAAATTACTATTTTACCCCTATACTTTCATATATTTGCAATTTAGTCCCTAGACTCGGATAATACAATGTATGGGATTTCTTAGTTAACCAAGCTTGGCCAAACATTTTTCATGTTCATAACAGCCCACATTTTCCTTCATTTCACATTTTTCTACCATTTTTCTACAACTTTTACAAAATAGTCCTTAAAGCCCTTTTTATGAAAATCTACTTAGTAAAAGTTGTTTACCATCCTTTAAACTCTCATATCCTTCCATAAATCATCAAAAGCTTCTTATGCATGGATAAATTTCTAAACATGAACCCTAGCATGAAATATGGGTAGAAATAGAGAGAGCAAGTTATTGGGATTTTAAAAATACGAAGAACATTAAAAACGGGGCTTGGGAGCACTTACTATAGAGCTTGGAAAGCTTGAAAACACTAGCTATGGAGAACCCAAAAATTTCGGCAGCAGCATGGAGAGAATGAGCTGATTTTTGGTTTATTTTCCCTTTTTATTTCATTAATATACCAAATGACCAAAATGCCCCTAATGCTTTTCCTTCAAAATTTTCCATACATTCCCATTTTTGTCCAAAAACCTAGAAATTGGGAAAATTGCTCTTTAAGACCTCCTAATTAATAATCCAAAGCAATTTCATACAAATTGCTTCTAAAACACAAGTTTTGCAACTTATTCAATTTGGTCTCTAATTTCCAATTGGACACCTTATACATAGAATTTCTTCATGAAACTTTAACAAATGCTTATATTCATACTCTAAACCTTATAAAAATCATAAAATTAATATTTTAACGTCAGATTTGTGGTCCCAAAACCACTATTCCGACTAGGCCCTATTTTGGGATGTTACAGTTTACAATAATGAAGTCCAAGACGAAATGTTGTTTTATCTCACGTTCGGTGATTAAAACATCAAATTCAAACAATGAAAGTGATGCTTCTTTTAATGGGCTAGAGGGTGCTGTCAACCATATGTTGAAAAAAATGAAAGTGTTGTGTCAATGGAATGATTCCTTGAAGGGAAAAAGTTATCATTCTCAAATGAGAAAAAGAAAGGCCCAAAACCATGGTTATAGAAAAAGATAACGTGATTTTTAATCTTACAAAGGCTAACGAGATGCTTGATAAAACTATAAGAAAAAGGGTGAAATGATTGCTAAAAATGAGCAAGACTCGAATGATGTCAAAGCCACTCTCAAGAAAAGTGGAAGCCAAAGTGAGAAACGTGACGAGATCTTAGCTGTTAGAAGATTCAAACCTGGCCATAGTGAACTTGATTACCCTAATAAAAAGAAAAAAAAAACATGTTTGTTACCATTAGGGAAATGTTGGACATACTAGATCTCATTGTTACAAGTTGATGAGCGAACAAAGAAAGAGAATTGAACTAGATCATAGACGATTTGGTTAAATCAATAAAGGTAAGGAAACTATCACTTCTATAGTTTTTGTTAAAACTAAATACATGGGTTCTTCTTCTCCTTGTGAGACAGGAAACAATGATTTTTGAAAGATGGTTTGCCATTATTGTCAGAAACTTGGACTTATTAGACCTCTTGTTTCAAGATTATGAAAGATTGAAAGAAGCTTGGACTTATGGGAAAACTTGTTAGAACAATGAATGGAACTAGGAGACCACAACATAAACAGATTTGGGTGAGAAAGGAACATTTCAGTTATAAAGATAAACAATTTGTTAATGATTGTGTGGAACATGAAGATGCAACTCATGAAGATCATATTGAAGATTTATCAAGCATAGACAAACTTCATCTAGATGTTGTGGAAAAGATTATTTTTGTTCAACGAGCTACAACACCTCTTGCTAATGAGGTAACTTTTAATCTCACCCCTTTAAACAACATAAAGCAATTTGATTGGGGATGAATAAAGTAAGGGGAGTAATGATACTGATTTGGTGATATTGACTACTTTGGTTTATAATTATGGTTGATTTTTTTTTTGTGCTTGTGAAATGATTCTTGACATAGTGGTTGCATTTGTTTGGGCAATTATTTTTTATTTGGTTTCTAGCACGATTTAGTGGTGAACATAAATACATGCTAAGAGAAAAATGAGTCGAATAATGAATAAAACGTTTATGTCCCATATTCTCTTACAACAAAAAATGGAACAAAGTAGGATGTAACAGAGTAGTAGACTTTGGTTGAAAGATTGTCTTAAAAAATGAAAAGTGGGAGGAGAAGTATGAATTGAGATGATTGATGCATTATGCTTTGCCAAAAGTAGGAGACTTGGTGCAACAAATGGAATAATATGGTTAATAGTTTTTTATTTGATTTAATGAGAGTTTCTTTTTATTTGATGGTGCTGATTTATGATAGTTATGATCAACTTATTTTTCATGTTCTGTATACCTTGAATTTATCTTTGATGACGTTAGTGCATTCTTAGTTGATTATGTGATGAACAAACAAGTGTAGTAGTTAATATGGGGAGTGGTTGTTCAAGCATGGTTCTAACTTTTAGGGAGAGATATATTCTAATTCCTTTGCACCATGTTTGGTTGGGAGGAATGGAATAACACTTCCCTTTTATTCATTGAATGGTATATCATTCCTTTGTTTGGTTGAACATAATACTCATTCAATGTAATGACTATTACTTCCTTATTCTTTGTCCTCCCGTAATAGTTATTCTTTGGTATCATTAGAGAATGGCTATTCCATGCAACTTTGAATAACAAAACAAAATTAATTTTCAGATTAGTTCTTTAAAACTTGGACTCAGAAAATATAAAAATAAAATATTTGAAATATTTGAATATAATTTAATATAAAATATTTCATTTCAAAATATAATTTAAAATAAAACATTTTAAATTTTTTTAATATAATTAAATATGAAAACAAAGAATCTTTTAATATAATTTAATATAAAAATAATAATATTAAGAATGTTATTAAATTATATATCATTATTTTTATTAAATTATATTTAATAATAATTATATTAAAATTTAATAACAATAACGATAATCATTTACTTAAAAAAAATATGCTAAGTGTACTCTAGTCATTTCAGCTTTTTTCCGTATGCTATTACAACCTATTCCATTCAACCAAATACAAGAATACTATTATAGTTCTATTCTATTTCATTCTACCAAACAATTAAATTACTGATTACAGTTCTATTCCATTATAGCCCTATTCCATTCTAGTGAACCACATGTGCCGTTGGTTTTTAACTTGTTTAGATTGTATATTAATAATTTATTATAGGTTTTGTCAAAAATGCCAAAGGGGAATATTGTTAGTAACTTTGACTGTTTTGTCCCATTTCATATTTCAACAACAGTTGGAATAAGCTATTTGGAGTAGTCAAAGTTTTTGGTGCTGGCATGTTTGACTTTTAATAGCTTATGATTTAATAGAAAATGATAAGGGCATTTCGTGGTAGAGTAAAATATGATCATCATCGATTCGATTGTCTTAGAGGAGAAGGAAAGAGTTTGAGCTATTAAAGTTAATTTCTTATCTTTATCCTTCTCTCTTAAAAGTAGAACATGATCATCATCCATTCGATTGTATGAATTATTATTGGGTTGCAAATATTTATTGTTGTGAGAGTAGTTTGGACACTAACCAATAAATAATTCGATTAAATTGTTGAATAAATTTTTTTTTAAACAACACCTAGCAAATAAAAAATTATTAATTTAAACTGCATTAACCAATATTGCGAGATATTTCTCTCCTTATTTTATATTTTATTTTACTTTCTCGATGAATCTGTTGTGATCCAACTTCCGATCCAACATAAGTTAAAATGATACTGTAAAATACAACTGCAAAAAAGTTATCTGTTCTAATAACATGACCGCCTAGAGACTGCTAATGTTGAAGTTTATTTGTTTATTTAAATTTTGGTCAGAATGTTGTAGATTCTCTAATTTCTTTTTATATCTTAATATTAAATTCTCATATATAGTGGATAATAATTTTTTAATTATGGAATAAAGAATATGATTGATGTAAGCCAATAAGATATGCATAAACAGATATATGCTCTATGCTACCAACTAAGAAATGTGATAGGTGGGACTTGTATTATCAATTAAAAGCTGATAATTAATTAATTGGTGAAGTTTAGGGTTCTTGGGCAGGCTTTAGTTACAAGCTTATTCTTTTTTCTAGGTAAAATGATTTTATTGTCATAAAAAGTCTGCAAGTGCGGAACTAATACGTAGTCCAGGGAAAAACAGAAATTATAACCCAGTGATGTCAATTTTGAGTTTTTTTTTTTTTATATGTATCGAGTATGCATTTTTTAAATAGATATTTTTATTAAAAATTTGAGAATGTATCGATCAAATTTCGATTATTAACTATACTTTTACAGATTATTGATTTTCTCGTTGGCTCTATCAAATTTCTATAACCACATCAAAGGATAAAGAACATGGGAACAACTTAGAATAGAATTAAGTCTGTCTGTAGTTCATCCCTAAAGAGGTCTATATTTTTGTAGTAGAAATGATTTTTTTTTTTAATTTAATAGTTGAGATTTATAACAATGTGTTTTTTTAGCTCAACAGTGTATGGTATAAAATTGACATTATTTTGAAAAAAATGAATCGATTAAAACTGATACAGAATTAAAAGAAATTTTAGCATATTGGTGCCGATATTTTTTAATACTAATGAAACCTTCTATATATAAAAAATGGAATTAATGATACATATTGCACATAATACTTTTATATTTTTATTGCAAACCTATAATACATAATTTTGTTACAAATTTATAAGAAATTGATGAAGGAAAAATGATACAGGGAAGGGAAGGATTGGGATATTGCCATGGAGATGGCAGAGGCACAAATTCAAACACCTTCAAACAAGAATAATGTTCTAAATCAGAAAAAGGAACATCACAAACTCCAAAGCATAAAGCTGAGGAAAAAAAAAGTAGACATTAAAGAAAAAACAAGCATATATGTAAATACATTTATGATTTATATATGAAATGATCAAAAGAAAGATATGAAAGGTAATGAACTCCATCTGCATGTTTTGATTTGCTTCCAAATTCTTGCATAAATGCAGTGCAAATTGATTCAGCTTGAAACCATGGTTGTAGTTGTGGCCAAGTTTTTAGGGTTTCCATGCGGATACCCATACTACAGGTTCTTCTTTCCATGTTAAGTAAAGTCCTGTTTCATTTTGATATGGTTGTGCGAGTGCCCATCCGGGCTTGTACCTTTTTAGCAATGCCTTGACGTCGTCGACAACATCGTCGCTAAATCCGACCGATGAGAAAACTTCCTTGAGTCTTTCGGACCATTGGCTTCCTCTTTCTCTTCTCTCAGGCTCTCCTTCACTGTCTTGGTCATCGTCACAAGCTAAAACCCTAACTATGCCCCTTGAGCACTCCCTCTCCAGCATAAGCTTCTCATTGCTGGTTGGGGTGAAACTTTCTTCAAGCATTTCAAAGTAGACTGTGTAAAATCTCAAGCATTCTTCAAAGCACTTGACGAAGTCGTATCGAGTGCTTGAAAAGTCAGCTTCTTCCTCAACGACGGTTACGACTTTAGGCCCCAGCGACCGGAACATCCCGATCACTGCAGCTCTTCCCTCGACGGGGACTCTTCGCAAGGCTCCCATACAATTCACTGCGACAGCTTCATCTTCAACAACACCGAGTGCCTCTTTTGTGAGTTGGCCCAAATGGTTTAGCCCACTTACTACATTAAACTTAAAGGGTACACCCATTAACCTCGCAAACTTCTCCATTCGCTGGCTTATTTCTTTCATCACCGATCTTACAATATTAGCAGTGACCACAACAGTGAGCTTCAAGTGTGGGGTGTCATCGTTTCGAGTGGCCAAGGCTTCGAGCAAAGTAGGCCATTGAGTGCAAAGGGTATTGCTTATATCGATGATGTGAAGTTTGGGCTCACCATCTAAGGCTTCCAGAATTGCACCATTGGCGGCTACGTGACCGAAAGTTGTCCATGGACTGACCTCTTGGAACTTAAGGATTAACTTTCGAGCTGAATCAAAGCAGTGGCTCTTTTCTGCGACTAAAGTTAGGGTTTTAAAGCATCGTTGTCCTGACTCAGTGGCCTTACAAAACAGTGCCTGCAAGAAATACGATGCTAGTTTCTGATCACAGTCTCCATAAGGGGAAGCCAGTTCGTTTAGCATCCAAAGAAGGTGATGGATTTTGCTAGAATCCTTGTCGGAGATGGCTCTAGCACATTCCTTTAGAAGCCTTGATGCCCATTTGTTACCCGCCGCACTAGGCTCCCCGTCACCGCCGGCCGAGTAGTCCGATGAACGGCTGGTCGACGTGTGGCTAGTTTGAGGCTGATGATGATGGTTGTTGTTGTTATTGCTGCTGCTGCTGTTGTTGTACATGTCTACCGCTACAGATGACCATTGCTCCAGCTGATCGACCGGTTGAAGTGGAAGGATAGAGTGGTGGCTCTGCCGTTTCGAGTGAAAAGAGTTCTTATGATGTCCTCCATGGCTTGGGGAGGCCCCCTTTGACTCTTTAGAAATCTTTGCAGAACTCAATTTCATTTGAGTTCAGAAATGGCCAAGTACAAAGCTTTGAATTCTGAAGTATTGCCCATACTATTATATTTAGGGTCATTGTCGTACTATGCAATATATCTACCATATGTATTTGGCTTTGAGTATCATATATAAATAATTTTACAATAAACATATTAGTAAGGTATATATAAATATAAAATGTTGGAGTTATGCTATAGTGATAAGCAACTATATGGTTTTTCTATGCAATTTCTAATTATAAATTATAATGAATCCTATATATATTTAATTCACATTTTGTAATATAATTATGACGTCAAATATTCTTGTATGGCTTCATAAAAAACATATACTTTCTTGTATGCCTTCTAGTGTTTGTTTCTTATTGTTTTAAAAAACTATGCATTGGCATGATTTAGAGAACTGCAAAGAATTGATGACGTAGCACTTTTTTAACCACCAAGGCATTTTAAACAAGAACTTTCTATTTTTTTTCAACGTTATATTTCATCGAAAAAAGTAAGTTTTTTCTTTATAATAATTTT
This sequence comes from Gossypium longicalyx, assembly GCA_025698465.1. Taxonomy (NCBI): domain Eukaryota; kingdom Viridiplantae; phylum Streptophyta; class Magnoliopsida; order Malvales; family Malvaceae; genus Gossypium; species Gossypium longicalyx. Next base: position 65,241,601 of record CM047004.1, on the reverse strand, counting down.
CTCCTTTGATAAGGATTTTCGGTGACAAATTCATCAAATAATTTGAGTTTTTCTTAAAAAAAAAAAAAAACTAAAGTCCATAAAAAATATCTACCTCCACACCATTGGAGCTCCTACACTTTCTAGATGATATACCCAAACATTTGTCATGGTTATAATTTTTTCTGTGGAGGCAAGATGTAATGATTGAAGTTGAGATTCTGCGGTACCTATTGCAGGTTGCCACTGAGACAGTTAAATTATTTATTTTATTTGAGTTTGCAATTTAATGAGGAGAATCTTTAGACCTGTAAATGTGTTATTATTTTGAAGATTCTATTTTCCATCTATGAAAATCAATCCTTGGATTTTGAAGATTGAACTAAATTCAAGTGAATCAATTCAACCCTTGGAATGTGGAGATTTGATCGAGATTGTATTGTTGATTTAGGAGAACATATCTTCGATTGATAATGCTTTGAATGTTTTATGTTGTAATTGCTATTTTCAAAGAGTTACTTTGTATTTACTTAGATTCTATGTTCGCAAGCTGAAATTGATATATGCTTTGAGGCTTGTTTAGGTTATGCATGAGAGCTTATTAGAGCACTTAAATTTGCTCATTGAGGAATTGTTTTGTTAGTAAGTGCAAAATGTATTGTAAAATTTGAGTGTTTACTACCTAAGTTTTTAGGGGGAGGTGTAACACCCCTAACTTGTATCCGTCTCCAAATTAGGATTACGGAGCATTATCGTACAATCGGAAACATTTTAACAATATTTCATTCACTAACATAAACAGGTCATATATCAATCATACATGCACATTCCGTCGCTAAATCGAGGCCTCGAGGCCCTAGAAATACCTTAGAAACGATTCGAGAATAAACTAAAAACATTAGGAAAGTTTAAGAAAAAGTTACAAAAATTTGAATACAAGGGTCACACGGCCATGTGCCTCACACGGCTGAGACACACGCCTATTCTCAAGCCATGTAACCTTCGAACTAGGGACACACGGTCGTGTCACAGCCCGTGTCCTCACCCGTGGAACTCTCTTAGTAGGGTTACACGACTATATCACACGCTCGTGTTCTAGGCCATGTAACTCTCGAAATAGCCCAACACGCCTATATGTCAGGCCGTGTGCTAGGCCGTGTAACTCACTGACTTGTATACAAAGGAACCCTCAGATGACACATGGCCGTGTCGCTAGACCATGTGCTATACATGGCTGAGTTACACACTCCTATCTCAGGCTGTAGACATAAATTTTCCTAAAATCAAGACGTTTCCTATACCATTTCATGCATAAACCTTTAGGCCTTTTTTTTACATATAATTAAGGCATCAAAACCCTATCAAAACATTAATATAATGACCATTTCAAGAGTCCTAAATCAACTAACCAATATGCCTTTCAAGGCACCTCAAATATAATCATCAAAACTTACCTAAACATGTCAACTTTACCTAATTTCAAATAACAATTACTAGTTCAAAACTTACCCAAACATGCCACAAGTTGACCATCATCATACCAATTCAAACATACCATATGAGCCATTCAAACATACATCACAAGTTAGCCAAAATGACACAATCCAACAAGGTATCAAATGGTACCAACCAAGAAAACTTGCACAACTTATGCATACCAAATCATCCATTAAACATTCAACTAAACATCATTATAAGTCCACCTATACATGCCATTATAACCTTGGCCAAAACATTCCAAAAACTACCTATATTTATGCTGGATAGTGTGATAGATCTCCAACGAGCTTCCAAATTGATCGAGCTTTTGATAATCAATAAAACATAGGAAAAAAACTACGTAAGCACTTAATGCTTAGTAAGTTCATAGAAAATAGAACATAACTTACCATTTCATTTGCATAACAGAAAGTATAAGCATAATATAACCCAAACCACAAGCTTAGCAAAAGCCTATATATCATCATCAATACATAAGTTAGTGTGATTGTACATGGTTCAAATGAATTCATCCATAACAAGAAGCTTGCACATGTTTCATATAATTTAGATAATCATTCCTTTCCATAGATTCATGATACATTACATTTGAACACTTACCCTTTTTATTTCTTTTTTTTTTTGCTCTTTGAATCATCTAAAATATCATCGGATACTCGGGAAAGCTCACACAAAGTGTGCTTAAACATATAACTATAACCTTTCCTTTACATCATTGCTCACAAGAGTTGTGGGTCGGAATGTAAGCTACACGATGCTGCTCACATGAGCTGTAGAGTATCAGTAACAAATGCAGGACCTCAGCCATCGGTAGGACATTTAAGACCAGCACCCGAAACATGAAATCCTTAATGACATGTCATTTTTATCCTACGAATTCCAAAGGTTCAACTGGGACTCAACATCCATCAATTCAACATAGCTTTAGTACAATTGTACATCGATCCATTTACATTAAACTAACATAATGAACATTCGAATTAACAACATTAATTCAATAACCATTCATACGAACTAATACGAACTTTTCCCCGATCTAGATCCGTACGTGGTTTATCTTGATCTAAATAGACAAATTTCAACCCATTTAATACCTCTAGTATTCAATTTAGTCCATATTTCATATTTATTTAAAATTACTATTTTGCCCCTAACATTTTAGCTTTTCAAAATTTAGTCCTTAAGCTTATAAATTGAAATCTAATAATTTTAATCCCCCATTTAAGCTAACCGAATTCTCTAGGGACTTAAACTAACCCATACCAATCATCATCTCATACATTTAACATGAACTTTTACTATTATTACAAATTAATCCCTATATGCAAATTTCTTCAAAAATCACTTTACAAAACTTGTTTATTTCTCAACAAAGGTTCATAATCTATCACTTAATATCAAAAAGCATTCAAAAAAATTCATGGAAAGTCCCTCAGCCTTTAACAGTTTTGCAAATTAATCCCTGGGCTAGCTAATTAAGCTAAAACGATCTTAAAAACATAAAAATAATTAAAAAGGGACAAAACTACATACCATGCAAGTGAAACAATGCTTGGTCGAACCCTAGCTATGTCTCCATTGATGAATCGGTTGAGAAGAAACAAATGGGAGGAAGATGATGATTTTTGACTATTTGTTTTTATCTTTATTACCATTTTACAATTTTGCCCTTTAAAAACATTCAAAATTTCAATAAAACCTTCCCATTAATATCCACTAACTACAGAAATGGTCTAATTACCATCTAAGTCCACTCACTTTAAAGTTTTATAGCCATTTGATCCTTTGACACTTTTTACGATTTAGTCTTTTTCACATAATTAATCATAAAAAACATTAAAATTTCTTAATGAAATTTTAATACGACCTTACTAACATCCCATATATATTAAAATAATAAAAAAATAATATTTTAATCTTTAAATTTGTGGTCCCAAAACCACTGTTCTAATTTCACTAAAAACGGGCTGTTATAGGAGGATTTGGAGGTGAGTGTTCTAGATTTTAAGTACAAATGTGTGATCTCTATACTTGGGGAGTGATAGTGTGAATCACTTGTACTTGTGATCAAATATTCTAAATTACTCACCGAGCTAAGCTTCGCAGATGTAGGGAAACTGAACTATGAAAACAAACCTCAGTGTTCTTTGTGTTTTTGTTTGCACAATTTTTTGTAATGCCAAGCTGTAGTAGCCTTTACTTTAAGTTTGGTTTATGAAACTGAGTTGATACAGATAATGAGTTTAATGGGGAGTTTTTGAACACATACAAGACTATGCTGGGAAAATGAGAACAGGTGTGTAAGTTAAACTCAAAATTAACTCAAGAGAATGCTCAACTAAAAGGAGAAAATAGAAAGCTGATCAGACATGTTGAGACTAAGAATTCTTTATTGACCAAAGAGTTGGACAATCTTTTAAACACCAAGATGGAGTTGGCTGAAACTAAATTGCTTCTAAAGAAGTCCAATACTGGAAGTAGCAAACTAGATGAAATACTTTCTTTTGGTAGAAGGGATTCAAGAAGAAGTGGACTAAGATTTGTTAACAAAGGGAAAACGATCATAGAGAGTCCTACAATGTTTGTCAATTAATCCAAGTAAAGTGAAACAGGTGAATGTTCAATCAAGGCTATGATGATCAAGTTTGATATTAAAGTATTATTTTGGTAAGTTAAGGTATATCAGACCAATGTGTTTCAAGATGCTACATTATTTGAGGTGGAAATGTTTAGTGCTAGCTAAAGTGCCCATTACATGTAGCCATTCAAATGATAGAAAGCAGAAACATGTGTGGAGAAAGAAGGAACCAAAGTGTCTTCTTGTAGCTAATAGATCTTTGAAGGTTACTCATGAAGATTTTTCGTATTTTGATAATGGGTATTCCAGACACATGAATAGGAATCAAAATTTCCTTATTTACTTTGAGGACTGTCCTGGTAGTGGAGTTACTTTTGGTGATGGAAAGAAATGAAATATTCATGGGAAAGGTACTTTAAATGTTTTTACTTTGGCTAGGCTAAAGAATGTATTTCTAGTGCAAGGTTTGAAAGCCAATTTCGTAAGTATAATTGTAACGCCCCATACCCGAGACCGTTTCCGGAGTCGAACACGAGGTGTTAACAGACTTAATTCATTGCTTAAACAGCTCAAACAATTTAATTTTAGAAATTCCAGACAAGCTGGCTAATTGCGTCACAGTCGCTTAAAAATTCATATCTCGAGTTCTGAAACTCAAAATAAAGATCCGTAAATTTTCCCTGAAACTAGACTCGTATATCTATTTACTAATTTTTTTCTAGAATTTTTGGCTAGGCCAATTAGTACAGTTTATTAGTTAAACTGTCCCCTGTTTCAGGGTTCGACTACTCTGACCTCTGTGTATTACGAATCAGATATCTCTCTGTACAGAATTTCAATTACTATGAAGTTTGTTTCTATTAAAACTAGACTCAATAAGAAATCTTTACATATAAATTATGACTTCTAATTATTTTTATACAATTTATGGTGAATTTCCAAAGTCAGAACAGGGGATCCAGCAATCGCTCTGGCCCTGTTTCACAAAAATTTAAACATCTCAAAAAATATAACTCATATACCTATTTTGTTTCTTCCATATGAAAATAGACTCATAATTCTTCAATTCCATATTTTATTCATCATCTAATTATATCTCTACTATTTTTAATGATTTTTCAAATTTACGTCATTACTGCTGTCTGAATCTATTTTATGGTAAATTTTACCTATTTCATGGTTTTTATGGATTAACTAGCAATTTGACATACATAACACCAAATATGATCATAATTAGCCATTCCAATGGCTAATCATTACCAAGCATTTTTATACTACTCAATAACCATATCATAAGACCATATATACAAAATGATTATAATGCTATACATGCCATACTCAAAATATACAAGCCATTATGCCAAGATGGTATACGGATAGTGTGAGCGTGCCTCCGACCGTTCCCGATTTCCGAGCTGGCTTGTCAACACTACAAGGAATGAAAAGGAGGGAGTAAGCATAAATGCTTAGTAAGTTCACATGCAAATAGCAAGTAACATAACCATATAAGCAAACATAAAACATCATTTGCATAATCATCACCAAGACATTCATATCATATTTTCATTTATCATCTTACCATATTGTTGTTATATCGATTTTTCAACCCGAGGGTTAAGTACATACCTGTTCAAAGTATCCATTTCACAACACTTACCAATACGTCCCTATCATCTTGAGTATTCCTCCGTTTGAGTAGAACTTTACCCGTTGAACATATCGGAATATAATTCGGATACATGGAAAGTTTGCACATAAGTGCCACATATGTAGCCAAGCTACTATGTAACCCGCCCATAAGCGAACTCGGACTCAACTCAACGAGCTCGGGCGTTCGCATCCATAAGTGAACTCGGACTCAACTCAACGAGCTCGGATGCCTAGTTACATCTCACGAACTCGGACTCAACTCAACGAGTTCGGATGCCCAAATATCCCAGTGACATGTCACTTGTATCCTAATCTATTCCTAAGGTTCAAACGGGATTTTCCTCGAACATATATCCTTGCCGTCTTCCGTAGAATACCGAAACCAATACTCGGTAACAATTTATATTTAACAAGTAGCTCACATAATTTACATTTTATTCGAAAATAACCACAAAGCATATATTTCATGATAAAAATCAGCATATCATATAATTAACATTAAATTACTTAAAATGACAATTATGTTACTATATTTACACATGAACTTACCTCGTATGCGAAAATGGCTACTTTTACCATTTCGTCCACAACTTGGTATTTTCCCCATTTTAGCCCGAATTTCAGTTTTCCTTGCTAATCGAGCTTGGAAGCTTGAAAAACCCTAGCCATGGTTTCTCCTTGCTATATTCGGCCATGGGGTTGAAGATGAGCAAAATTGGCTTTTAATTTTGTATTTTAATTCATTTTACTCCTAAATGACCAAAATGCCCTTACTACTAAACTTTCTAAAAATTCCATCCATGTCCAATTTTTGTCCATAAACTTAGAAATTGGTAAAATTGATATTTAAGACCTCCTAATTAATATTTCAAAACAACTTCATACTAGAAACTTCTAGAATGCAAGTTTTGCAAATTATTCGATTTAGTCCCTAATTTCAATTTAAGCACTTTAGGCATAGGATTTCATCACGAAAATTTCACACAATCATGCAATCATATCATAAACATCAAAATAATTATAAAATAATTATTTCTATCTCAGATTTTGTGGTCACGAAACCACTATTCCGATTAGGCCCTAATTCGAGATATTACAATAATTCATTTGTGCGATCAAGGTATGTTAGTTAACTCTACCAAAGATGGATGTGAAGTTTCTTCCAAGACCAAATAGAAGATCCTGTAAGGAGTCAGGACTTTTGATAATTTCTACAAGGTGCTTCAGTTTGTAAAGTGTAACAAGACAAGTGTCTCTAAGTTAGAAATGTGGCATGAGAAGTTAGACCATGTGCACTACCAAAGACTGATCCAAATTGAGGCTATTAAGGGTATTTCTAAACTAGATAGAGATGTTCCTAAAGTTTGCAGAAATTGTTTAAAGGGTAAACAACATAAGGAGAAGCATCAGAGAGTCTCACAAGTCTATACATTCAATCCACTGAGTTAATTCACATGGATTTGATAGGTCTTTCGCAAACAAAGAGTATTGGTGGCAAGCGCTATGTATTAGTGTGTGTGGATGACTACTCGAGACACACATGGATAAGATTTCTTAGAGACAAGTTTGATACCTTTGAAGCCTACAAGAAGCTATGTAGAACCTTAATGAATGAAAAATGGTTGAGTAATAGGCATGACTAGAAGAATAATGAGTGATTGTTGGAAAAATCTTGTTAAGAAAATGGTTTACAATTATAGTGGAAGTTTAAATTTTTTCAAAACTAAGCCAATTTGTAATATTTATAGCAATAAACTTTTTATCGAAAAGTATCTATACTTTGTGTGAGATGGATTCAAGTTGATCTTGACTTTCAACCAAACGACCTTCTCCACTATCTACTACCACAAATTGCGCCGAATGTTGGCTCGAGTACCATAAACCAAACACAGAATAAGAAACGATATTACTATTTTTGTAGGAAAGTAATTCTCTCAATAGAAACCGGTAAAGATCGTAATTCCCAAGAAATAGAATTTATTCTTAAGTAAATAAATTACAACTATTTTCTGGTAGAATAACGATAACTCAATGATTAAGAAGTGTGTTAATTAGGCCAATCGACACCATCTATTTATAGAGAGAGATAGAAGAATCTTGATTGAACAAGCCCTTATTAAAAATAATATTTAAATAGAAAACACTCCCCAAATCTAACTAAGAGAGAGGTGGGCGGCACACCCTAGTAAATATTACTAGGGTTGTTGCCCTTTCATGTACATGAGGGGTAATATTAGGCCTTTAATATATTGGATCCAATTATATGTGTTCCCTAGACTTTTGACCTATCACTTTATAATTCAGTCTAACCCAATAAAATTTTTTATTTCCCAAAATAAATATTAATTAAATTAACTAAATTAATTTCTCAATTAAATAATTTTCTCAAAACAATTCTAATTCCGTTAAAGTCATGACAACTTTACCATAAAAGAATCTATGATGAAATATATTTAATTTTCTTATTTAACAAATTCATAATGACTAATTAATTTAATTCTATTTTCAAATTTCAATCAGTTAATTATGATTAATTAAATAATAATTTGAAAACCTTAAATCAATTTTCAAGTCATTTCTATATTTACTAAGAAATGAATTCATTTGTGAATGCAACCCATTTATCTAACTTTATCATTTCCATTTATTTTTGTTCATTTGGTTTTACGTGTAATTCATTTTTCATTTCAATGAGCTGGCGGAGGAGACCGATTGGACATATATAATTAGGGCTCAAATAATTTATAATTGAGTTCCAACTTTTTACGTATACGAAGTTATTCCAGTTTAGTATTGGAACGACAGAAAAATGTGCAAGTGTACATAATCGCAACAAGTAATAAAGTGACAAGTAAATGTCGAGTTATCGTACCCACAGGGACTGTACAAAGAATTATTTATGAAATTAATTGTAAAACACTTTGGTGAAGTAAAAATAATTTGGTTTTAGAAGATGGTCAGGAACTATTTAAAAACTAAGTAAATGATTTAAATAAAACAAAAGAGTTCTAGTGCACGACTTCAAATAAGATTTAATCAATGTAACATACTTGTGTTGGATTAATTATATTTCTTGAACTCAAAATTACTAAACTCATGTTTCCGCTGTTACGAATAAATTCACAGTAACCTAGTAATTTGCTAACTTATGAACAAATTTACATACAAAAATCCATTCATCTTTTGACATATCCCTATGTCAATTCAACCGACTAAACAGATTCTAGCAAGCAAACATGTTATTGCACATACATACTCATTAAATTGAACCAATCTCTTGCATATCCCTATGTCAATTCAAATGATTAATTAAATTTAATAAGCATATAAAAGACTTTGTGAAGTAACAAGATATCCCTACCTTGAAACAATTTAATCACAATAATCTTGCAAGTTATGCAAGGCAATAATATCGCCAGATACATTGCTAATTTAACCTTCAGCTACCTTAGAAGAATAAACATGCACTGATTAAGTATTATGTCAACTAATTACAATTGCAATCCGTTTAAATAATTAATTAGTTACCTCACACTCGTAACGCAAGAATAACTTAGGCTTGGTTTTACTTAATCAAGCATCTTACCGAGACTTATAACAGCATAAACATCATTTTAACAATTCAAGCAAGCAGAATATAATCAACCCAACACAAACATAATTTAAGCTGAATTGATTAAAATAACCATTTCAATAGCATAAATATTCATAAACATGTTTGTCAAAACAACAACAAAAATTAAAGAGTTAGGGAACAAGAGGCAAATCCGGTGTTTCTCCGTGGCTTGACTAGCTGCTCCATTCTTCGTTCTTCGTTGGCCTTGGCTATAAAGGTGGCTTATGAAAATCTAATTGATGCTCCAAAATGGCTGATGGAAGCCTCTTTCCCAAGAGAAGAAATCGACACTTGAACAAGAGTGAATGGAATGGAAAAAAATGAGAGAAAAGTGAGAGAGGGAATGAGAGAATGTTGTGAAGTGAGGGATGCTTTGAATGATCAGCAAGGGGTGGCTTTTATAGCTGATTGTGGCTGCTAAAAATAGAAAATTCCAGCAGCCAAATATCCCTCCTTTGGCCGGCCACACACATGGAAAAGTTGAGAGTTTCAACTTTGCTATTTTAAGCTTGGGGCAAATCTACAAAGCCATAATTTAAGGTGGGGTTTGAATGCAATTTAGAAGTATTTTGAGGGAATTTTTGTAAGCATATTTAATCAGCTAAAATTCTGATTTGGGTCAGCATATGGACGGTTCTGGGCTGCCCATTTAGTGGCTGGTTCGGTTCACTTCAATTTGGCTCGACCAGTGCGGTTCAACTGGACCCTTTCTCCATAATTAATTAAAAATAATTTATTTAACCCAAATTAAATGGGAAATAAATTAAAATTAATTAATTTATGAATTAATACATATTTCTGGACCGTCTTAGGCTGAAAATTAAAGTGCCTTGATACTTTAAATTGTTTCTCGATTTTGTGCTTTCAGCAGTGTCAACCGAGCCAATTTTCACCCTTTGCGCGAATCTGTCAAAAAATAGTCAAAATTAATCAAAGTTAAGTATAAAATTAAATAAGTTCACCATGTTCATATTTTTAACATGATTTAATTATTTTATAATATTTAATTATTTTTTGACAAGAATTTAACTGGATTTACATGAATTTAAGAAAAATTGGGTATGAAAAAGTATATAAATTTTTATGTTTCCAAGAATCATGATGGAGCTCTCCCTAATTACATACCATTACAAAAGCTACTTAATAAGTGCTCATTCAATGACCTCGTCATAAATGTGTTACCCTCATAGGATATCCTTAATCTATTTGGGATAAATTCGTTCTCCCAATATGATCCTATTTTATCTCTTGGTAACCATTACATCTTCATTCATGAAAAGTCAATTACTATCAAATAGTAATAGAGTCATTTATCACAAAGACAAATGACTCATGGCCACGTTTACTTTTTATCTATCATGTAATGCCAATGAGAAGATATCATTTACCCATTAGTTGGGTTATGAATGCCAATATTGTAAATGATGCTATATACTATAGAAGTCGTATACCCAACACACTAGCTTTTGATTCCTTATCTATTTGAACTCAAACTTTCACTTACATCAAAGTATACGAGTCATAGATATATAGTCCATTATCTAGTCAGGGTTAAGGTATGCCACACTATAAACGTCACAAGTGAATAAACCCATAAATGAATCTAGGATCTATTCTACTTGGGTCTTGCCCAATGTACTGTTAGTACAATCAGCCACATCTATGTCTCTTTCTTTAGGTGATCATCTGCTCCGATGCTTAAAAGAAAGCATCTTCATATTTGGACTTGATAGATGACATATTAGTCTTTTAATCAATTTTCTTGTTTTCGATTAGACAAGGTCATGTTTAAATTATCTACTAATACAAGTTGACTTTTTGTACAACAATATGACCATGTAATACTGCTTAGTATAAGTTAAATATTGGAAAATCAATTAGTCAATCTTTGCTTTCATTTTATTTTGCGTGCAAAAATCATTGAGGACAATAAACAAAGAATATTAGTGTAAATAATGGATATTTTATTAAATCAATTTGTTCAAAAAATACAAGTATACAAAGATGAATATATTATACTTAGGGAACTAGATCCAACAGTGACCATGGAAAAGAGTTTAAGAATGAGGATTTTGTATATTATTGTGAAGATGAAGGGATCAAGCATGGGTTTTCTACTCCAAAAACTCTATAGTATAATGGAGTTGTTGAATGCAAGAACAAATAAAATTCAAGAGATGGTTGGTGAATTGAGTTACTTTCTTAGCTTTTAGATTAAATAGATGAAAGATGGAAATTTTCTTTCACAAGAAAAGCATGCCAAGAACCTTGTCAAAAAGTTTGGGCTGGAGAATGCTAAGAAAACTAGGACACCCATGGCAATTAGTGAGAAACTATCTAAGGATGAGAAGGGAGTGCCAACTTTAGAGACCACTTATAGAAGAATGTTTGGTAGTCTCTTGTACCTTGTTGCTAGTAGCCCTGATTTATCATTTAGTATCAGAGTATGTGCAAGGCATAAGCAAGTCCAAGAGAGTCCCATGTGATATGAAAAGGATAATTCGATATGTCCATGGAACTACTGATTTTGGAATTTGGTTATCAAAAGATAGCACGAAGAGTATGGTTGGACATAGTGATGCTAATTGGGTAGAAAACATTGATGATAGGAAAAGTACATTTGGTGGTTGCGTCTACCTTGGATCAAATTTTGTGTCATGTTATAGTAAGAAGAAAACTTCTATCTTATTGTCTATTGTTAAACCTGAATACATTGTTGTAGAGAGTTGTTGTGCTCAATTGCTCTAGGTGAAGCAAATGATCAAGAATTTTGGTATTGAATTGAACATGAATACTAATTTATTTGATAACAAAAATGGCATTAATATTTCTAGAAATCTAGTACAACAATCAAGGTCCAAACATATAGACATAAGGCATCATTTTATAAGGCAGCTAATTAAAAATGATGCGGTTAAGATTAAATTTGTGTCTACAAAATATCAACTAGCTGACTTGTTCATTAAACCATTGGATGCAATTAAATTTGAGCATTTAAGGACCTCAATTGGTGTGTGCCGAGATTGAATAACTCGAACAGTTATTGGAAGGCATTAAAAAATAGGCTCTTGATGTTGTTTTGAGTAAGGATATTTTTGGGTTCCAAAATTTGTTGGAAAGTATCTTTTCTAATACATGTTTCTCTCACCAAATCTTGGAGGGAAAACACATTTTTAAAATGGTAGCGATCATGCAAATGTATTAAACTTAGATTGGAAATTGATTGGATTTTTATTTCCAAAAAAGTCCTTAAAGGACTGTACAATGGCCTCTCATCGATTCATATTTTCCATACATTGAGTGTAACGGCCCATTTTCAGTGAAATTAAAACAGTGGTTTCGGGACCACAAATCAGAGTCATAAAGAAATTTATTTTAATATTATTGCATGGTTGGCATTATGATAGGAAAAACGTATGAAAATTTTGATAAGAAAATTTTATCGATTTCATGTTTAATTGTGGAAAGGATCAAATTGCATAAAATGCAAAAGTTGATTTCTGGTAGCTATAAGCATCAAATAGCTATGGAATTCAAAATTTGAGGTCCTTATATGGTAATTAGACCATTAAAGAAAAGTTAGTAGATATTTTTGGTGAATCATCCATGGAAAATTAGAAAGTGAAAAAAATTAAAAGATGATAAATTAAATAAATGTTTAATATCATCATTTTATATCATCTTCATCCCCAAATACATGGAAACCCTAGGAAAAAGCAAACTTTCTTGGCTTGATTAGGTATGTTTTCTTGTCCCATTTTTAGTAATTTTTATATTTTTGAGTTCGTAGTAACTTAAATAATCTATTTTGGGGATTAATTTGTAAAGTTATCAAAGTATGAAATTTTTTCTATGGATGAATATGTTGAAATTTTGAAATTTATGATAGAAAATGAAAGGTTGTTGATAGATAAACAACTTTTACAAAGAGAATTTTCATGAAATTGAAAAATTGTAAAACCCATGGAAAATTCTGATTTTTGTGAAATTCATGGGCTGTTATTAAGACATGAAAAAATTGATTAGGCTTGGAATAAGGATTAAATTGCATGAATTTTATTTTCCGAGCCTAGGGACAAAATTGTCATTTATGAATAGTATAAGGGCAAAATATTAATTTTGCCTAAGAAGTGAATTGAGTTCAATTAAGTATGAAATGAATTAAATTAATGTTAAACTCATTTATATAGATTCAAAAAACTCAAATACAAAGTTAGATCGAAGAAAAGAAAAAGTGTCGGATTAGTAGATTTACATACACGAACAAGTGTCGAGGTAAGTTCGTGTAACTTAATTATGTGTATTAATATGTCTGAATTGAATGTCGTATTTGTGTGAATTGCATAAATGCTTAATGTATGAAATTAATCACATGCCCGATATTGCTCGATATATGATAAGTTCCGTTTGAGTAATGAAATGCAATGGATACAGTATTTTCCCGTATTGATTATAGTCCTGCATATGTTGCAGACATTATAGCTCAGACGAGCAATCCTATTATAAGCCCTCTCGAGCGTCCTGTTATATAGTTCTTGCGAGCATCCTGATTGGTAGTGATCCTGTATGTGTTGCGCACTACCGCAGCTCTTTGTGAGCGTCTTGTTACATGATTCAATCAGTTGTGATCTAGCATTTATTGCAGACACAAACGCAGCTCTTCATGAGCTTCCTGATATAAGTTCTTGTAAGCTTCCTGACATGGCTTGCTTGAACTCCCTGTTATGCTATTCAGAGCTCCCTGTTAATAACTCTACCGAGTTACCTGATAAGCTCAATGAGCATCCTTATTAAAACTCTTATGAGTTTCATGATTTAGCCCGGATAAGCTTCCTATTACATGGCTCACATGAGCATCCTAATATATGGCTCGAGAGTGTGCTTCCTGATTATGTGCCCTTATAGGTAACGCTGAACATGAGTTGATGGATCATTGATTTGTATACCTCAAGTATACTACCTGGGTATCCATCGACATTTCAATAATTCAATAGACAAAATTTATGATGTGAGAAAAATATAAGAACTAAATGGATTATATCTTAGAAATTCCTAAAATATTTGTAAATCTATGTTTGATGAGCTCATCTCAGTTTTCTTGAAATTCATATGAATTACATGACTAAATATTTTGATGAGAATATGTGATTAAGCAATTGGCCAAAATGATTGGATGCATGTTTTGCATGTTAATCTTAAATGTAGATACACGGTAAGTTAAATTCCTGTTATACGAACTTACTAATCATTAAATGATTGCTCTGTTTTATTTTCCTTTTTTTTATAGTACTCAGAAGCTCGTAAAGGTTGGAGATCGGTCGAAGCATCATCACACTATCCTTCAACTTATTTTGGTATAAATAGGAAACTTACTTTGGGGTAATGGCATGTATAGGCTAATGGTGACAATTAAGGTATATAAATGTTTTGGTTGTAATCAGCCATTTGAAATGGCTAGTAATAACATATTTAATATATTTATGCATGAAGTTATATCATGTTTGGTATGTGAGTATGCTTGGATTAGTAACTTAGATATAATCACACTTGGGTAAGTATATGATTAGGAAAGAGTAAGATGAATACTTGAAAGTGTGGGCAAATATGTCATGTATAAAACTTGAATATTAGTTTGATTTATATGCTTTGAATTGGTTGTTGAATATATTAAAGTGTTGAGGTAGGTGCAAGGTAAAAAGGGTGAGAAATAAGGCTTGGAAAATGACCTTATTTTGTCCACACGGGCGTATGTCTAAACCATGTGTGACACACGACCATACGCACGGGCGTGTGGTTTGGCCGTGTGTCTCATGCATCTTAAAAATTTAGTTACAGAATGCTCAAAATTGGTCACACGGAAAAAGACACGGGCGTGTGTCTTAGCTGTGTGAGTCACACGGCCTAGCACACGGGCGTGTGACATGGCCATGTGAATCTTGCACCTATTTTTGAAATTTAAATTGTCCACACGGCCTAGCACATGGGTGTGTGGCTGGCCGTGTGACCCAAGTCAGTAGCTACCCTAATTTAAACACGGCATGAGACACGAGTGCGTCATTGGCTGTGTGAGCCACACGGCCTGACCACATGAGCGTGTGTTCCTTGCACCTAAGAAAAAATTTGAGATTTTACAAAAGATTTTATGTGATTCTAGTTTAGTCCTGACTCGATTCTAATATGTATTTTGGGCCTCGAGGACCCATATAAGGGACATTATGATTGATTGTGATCGATTTTCAGAAATGAATAGTAAATGACATAAATTAATTATAATTGAATTGTAAACTCCGGTAATACTCCGTAACCCTATTTCTCGGTGACGGATATGGGTTAGGGGTGTTACATTGAGCTTTAATCTTACTTTTATTCTATCTTTATTGTTCGCCTCTTAAACTTCTCCCACTAAATGGAAAGAATGAATATGACTTTTTAGGATGAATTTGCAAGGTTCCAAGAAGTACAGAGGAATAAAGGAGAGGGTGTTGGAAAAGTACAGATTAAAAAAATGAATTACAATTATAACGAATGTTTAAAAATTTTCAAAATCGAGCTGGTTTGTGATATTTATAGCAATAAACTTTTTTCTAGAAAGTACCTATGCTTTTTGTTTTACAGATTCAAGTTGATCATGGCTCTCAATTGAATGAGGCTTCACTATCCTTGTACCTCGAATTGCACCGAGTGTGGACTTGAGTAGCACGAACCAAACACAGAATAAGAAAAGATATTATTACTTTCAGTAAGAAAGTAATTCTCTCAATAGAAATTGACAAAGATAGTGATTCCAAAAAAAATATAATTTATTCTAAATTAAATAAATTACCACTATTTTCTACTAAAATAATGATAACTGAATAACTAAGAAGTATCTTAATTAGGTCAACTGGTGCCATCTATTTATAGGGAGAGATAGAGAAGTCTTAGTTAAACAAGCCCTTATAAAATAATACTATTTTAATAGAAAACTTACTCCTACTCTAAGTAGAATGGAGGTGAGCAGCACACCTTAGTTAATAATAGCAGAGTTGTCACCCCGCTCATCTATTATGAAGGGTTTTGGTTCTCTCATGTACTAAGTCCAATTATATGTGCTTTCTGGACTTTTGACCCAACACTTCATAATTTAATCAAACCCAATACTTTTTTTTTATTTCCTAAAATAAATATTAATTAATTAAATTAACTAAATTAATTTCTCAATAAAATAATTTTCTCAACTTAATTCTGATTTCGTTAAAGTTATGACAACTTTACCGTAAAAGAATCGATGAGAAAATATATTTAACTTCATTATCCAACAAATTCATAATGAATAATTAATTTAATTTCATTTTTGAACTTCAATTATTTAATTATAATTAAGTAAATAATAATTCTAAAAACTTAAATTAATTCTCAAGTCATTTTATACTTAGTGAGAAAATGCATTCATTTGTGAATGCGATCTATTTCTCTAACTTCATCATTTTCATTCATTTTTATTGATTTGGTTCTACATGCAATTTCATTTATGGCTTTAACAAGCTAGAGGAGGGACCGATTGTGTAACAACTCATTTTCTAGTGGTGTCAGAAATAGTGGTTTCAGGACCACAATTCTGACGTGTCAATCCTTAAATATTAATTATTTAATATTTACAAGGTCATTAGTGTCGTATTAAATTTTGGTTAAGAAATTTTAATATTTAGATAGTTAATTAACTAAAATGGACTAAATTGTAAAAACTACAAAAGTTTATTTCTATTAGTTAAAGGTACTAAATGACAATTGAAATGTAAAATAATGGATTAAATGGTAAATATACCATTTATTTATTAAGTGGACAGTTGTAGCATTGATTTTAATGAATCTTTAAGTTAAATAGAAAGGGTAATATAGTAATTTGATAATTAAGTAAAATTAAACAAAAAAAAAAAACAAGTATGTTGTCATCTTCCATAGCTATCCACCGATTTTGAAGAAGAGAAAACCCTATTTTTTCTAGCTTAAGTCACAACAAAGCTGATTAGTGCATGTAAGTGATTTTTGGTCTCGTTTTTAGTAATTTTTATGTTTTTGTAATCGTTTTAGCTTAATCTAGCTAACCCAGGGGTTAATTTTTTAAATGTTTTGGAAGATTCCATTGATGAATATGGTATGTTTTTGAAGTTTAATGGTAGATTACTATGCTTGGGTGTTAAATAGAAATATTTTGTTAAGTGATTTTGTATGATTTTTAAGTTTAGGGATTTAATTGCAAATAAATTAAAATAGACATGATTTCTTGGAAAAATTCTAGCATGTGGGTTGTATTTTGGTGTAATTGAATTTGGTTCATTGGGTATAGGGATTAATTGTGAAAATAATCATGTTTTGGTCTTAAAGATCAAATTGAATAAAATGTAAAAGTTTGGGAAAAATGTGAAAAATTGTAAATAGGAAGTCATATGCATTAAATTGAATATTAATGATATTGAGGTTAATAAATTGAAATCAACTATTTTATAGATTAAGAACAAGTAGATAGTCGAGGAAAAGGGAAAGTTATTCGATGTTATATTGAGCCTGATAAACGTAGGATAAGATACAATTGACATGCCAATAAGTTTTAATGTACATGATACGAGTTTGCCTTATGATGAGATGGTGATTATTTGATTCGTTACTATTCATTGAATATATTGAAGTCCAACATTTGTTGCGGACTATCATTTTATATTTCTAGGGATTCTAGTGTGTTACTGGGGACAGATGTAAAGCCTTCGGGCATGACAATTGGTGCCGGGTGTGTTCTCGGTTGGTTAAGCTCGTTTGAGTGATTTGGTGTGTTCTAGATGGTTAGCTGTGTATCCAAATTTGTTATATCGTTCATCAGGCAAATTTTCAATGATTATATGAATTTCTGATTGATTAACATGAGTTGGTATTGAATGATCTAGTATAATTGAATAGACTACTTATTATGTATATTGATATAAAGACTCACCTGATGAATGGTTTTGATTGACAGAATTATATTTTATTAACTATTGTTGTGTGATTTATATGTTTTTAGGTTAAGTTAATCATTTTAACAATTGAACTTACTAAACTCTAGTATAGCTTACTTGTGTCTTTTCTTTTATTTCTTTGTAGACTATGTTTTGTGGAATCGAACGATCAAATCAACTCAACTAAAAGAATCACACTATCTGGATATCTGGTGGTAGTTTTTGATATGTTTATCTTTGGGTTATATGGCATGTAATAGGTGATTGTAAATGTTTTGGTTACATTTCACTTGTGGTATTTCTTATAAATGATGTTGTCCTAGTTAGATTTTTCTTCATATGTATATATATTCCTTGGCTTTTGGCTTATAGAAGTCCATAATTATGTGTTTTGGTCATTTTGTTCAAAGCTACTTGTGAATGACTAGACTATGGTAGAAGTAAACTTGAATAGATTGAATGAAATGGTAAAATTGGCATGAGTTATTATAGGTATTTGAAAACTTTGATTCAAACTAGTTTAGTATGAAATGTGAATTTGATTTGGTAATTGAATTGTGGTGTCAATGAGGGCACATTGGTTATGCATTTAAATTGTATTTTTTGGTGTGTTTTAAGCTTATTTGAATGTGTATTTGAGGTACTAAAATGGTTGATTTTGAGTTAGCTTGGTACCTAAGGTTTGGATGAAAATTTACCTTGTTTTGGAAGCTTTTTAAGGTGCACATGGCTTGGGACACTGGCTGTCACACGACCGTGTGCCACACACGGCCTCATCATACCGCCGTATGTCTTCATGATTTTAAATGCAATATTTTTTCAAACGGTCTCAAAAAGTTACATGGCCTAGCGAAATGATCATGTAACCTCATTTCGAATACACACACGGTCTGCGACACGCCTGTGTGACTTTATTTCGAATACTCACACGAGCAGACATAGTGGCTGAGACACGATTGTGTAACCCATATTTCGAATTGTACATAGTTTGGCCACATGACCATGTTTCTGAGCTATATAGTTTGGGCTTTGTCACACGGCCATGTGATCCCTATTTCCAAAATTTTCAAGTTTTTCCATATTTTTTTGTTTTGATTCAAATTAATCTCTGATTGTTCCCAAACTATTTTTAGAACCCCGTAAGCTTGTTTTAAGTCCCATAAATGTTATTATGCTATGAATGAATGTTTATTTGAATTTTTATTTAAATTAATAAATGAATGGTTTAATGATGTAAATTGTTTTGATATGTGCCATAATACTCTATAACCCTAATTCGGTGATGAAAACAGGTTAGGGTGTTACAGATTGGATATATATAATTAAGGCTCAAATAATTTATAATTAAGTTCCAAGCTTTTGCCTATTAATTATAAACTTATTTAGTCACGAAGTCATTCCATTAGATTATCATGACTAAGCTCTCCAAAATTATATACCATTATGAAAGCTACTTAAAAAGTGCTTGTCCAATGACCTCGTCATAAGTGTCTTACCCTAATAGGGTATCCTTAATCTTTTTTGGTTAAATTCTTTCTCTCAATATGATCCTTTTTATCTCATGGTAACCATTACATCTTCATTCATAAAAAGTAAATTACTATTAAACAATAATTAAGCCATTTATAACAAAGACAAAAAACTGGTGGCGACATTTACTTTTCATCTATCATGTAAAATTGATGAGAGGATATCATTTTTCCTTTATTTAGGCTATGAATTTAACTATTGTGAATGATGCTACATTCTAAAGAAGTCGTATACCCAATGCGCTAGCTTTTGGTTCATTATCTATTTGAACTTAAGTTTTTACTTACATAAAAGTATATGAGTCATGCATACATAGCCCATCATCCACTCAGGATTAAAGTATGCCACACTTTAAGCATCACAAGTGAATAAATTTATAAATGAATCTTAGGTCTATTCTACTTGGGTCTTATCCGATGTACTGTTAGTCTAGTTAGTCATATATTTGTATCTATCTTCTGAGAGTCATCCACTCCAATGCACAAGAAAAAACATCTCTCTAACTGGACTTAATAAACAACGTGTTAGTCTTTTAATTGGCTTTCTCATTTCTAATTAGACTAAGGAGTTTTTTAGATTATGTAACACCCCATACTCGACCCAATCATCGGGTCTGAGTTAAGGGATGTCGCATTCATTGCCGGAGCAACTACGAATAGTTACAATTCAATTTAAGAATTCATAGATGCTATTAAATTCATTACACAATCAGAATTTGTTTTGCAATCATATCTGGTTTTTATACGAGCTTTTGACAGAATAGCAATATCGAAAACTTGAGAGACTTGTGTTTCTCTCTTTTATGGGGTGTGATTTGAAGCCTACCAGTACCATCTATTTATAGTGAGAGTTGGGAGAATCATGGTCGAACTTGTATAAGCCAAATAATATTAATTTAATAGAAAAAAAGCCTAGCTCCCTATTATTTAGGGAGAGGGGGTGGCAACCCTGGGTAGAAATACTAGGGTTTTCCATCCCCTTGTATTCCATATAATAGGAATTGAGCCTCTCTTATACTGGGTTCAATTATATGTACTTTCTAGACTTTAACCCAACACTTTATAATTTATTCCAACCCAAAACATGTTTTTTCTATTTCTAAAATTAAATATTATTTGCTAAAATAACTTTAATTAATTAATTTCTCCATTAAATAAAAAATTCAACCCAATTCCAATTTCATTAAAATCATGACATCTTTACTGTAAAAGAATCTATGAGAAAATATATATATATTTTTACATTCAATGGATTCACAAAGACCAATTAATTTAAATCCATTTTTGAACTTTAATTAATTAATTAATTAATTAATAATTTGAAAAATCATAAATTAATTCTCAAGTCATTTCCATAATTAGTGAGAAAACCACATTTATTTCCAAATGTAATTCATTTCTCTAACTTTTTCATTTCTGTCCATTTTTGTTTGTTTGATACAACATGCAATTCATTTCTAGTTTTAATGAGCTAGAGGAAGGACTGATTGGATAGTGGAGGTTCGTGGTGGCAAACTAGAAGACCTAAATTATGCTTTGGGGTGACTTTTGCAATTTTATTATTTTTCTAGAATGAAATCATGGAAACTTTGGCTGGTCAGGGTCATTTAAATTTTATGCTTTTATTTATAGTAGCATGATGATATTTATTTGATTGTAAATGTATGTTCATACATATATATGATGAGCGTGCCAGATAGTTTAGGGAAAAAAATGCCACATGTATTTGTCATGCATTTAGTAATGATTCATGATTGAAACTGGACATTAAAAATCTTGCATGTGTTTAAAGATTGAGTAGGAGAAGTCCTAAACAAGACCTAAGGCCTCCATCGATGATCTCTTGTGATGGCATATAATGGACCACATTGTAGGTATTATCATGTAATATAATAAGAAAATTTATTTTAAAGAGGACAACTAGTCACATCATGTCCCTTGGTGAGATTGTCCCAAGATGACTTATTTGTGGTACATGATGTGATAATTGTTGAGTTAATGGTTATACACTCAAGATCATTCTAGTTAAGTAACTTTCCAAGAAGCTATGCTTAAGTTAAAATGATGGACAAACATGAGGCGATTATTAGTACATTTGAATGCTTAAGAAATTGGTTCATGTATTAGTTGGATGGAAATCCATGTTCTTACTAGTTGGTTAAGATTTCTATAAGGTGACTTAATTTAATGGGTGTAGGAATTATCGTTGCAATGACTTACAAATGTTTTCAAGGTTTAATGTAAGATGCATGCATCATCTTAATGCATATCTTAAGTTGCAAAATATTTTTCAAAATATTTTCTTAATACAAATTTATTAAGAAATCGATATTTTATTTTTAGTTCAAAAATGACACCTACTCTCTTATTAAACATACTCACTGAGAACAGATTGAATGGAAATAACTATAAATTAAGGAAAAGGAACCTTATGATTGTCCTAAGTTGTAAGAAACTCAAATCATTTCTTGATACTAAATGCCCTCAGGCCATACAAGTGATGTGATTCCAGTCACATCATGTGACTCGACAAGAAAAACTTGAGATTGGCCCAAGGTTGAAGGGCCTAAGTGCAAAATGAAATGTTCAAACCATGCAACATTTTGCATGTGGGTGTTGAATCATGCATGCTGACTTATAATAATTACATAGCTTTTAATTATAGCATTTTTAATGTGTCATAAACCATGTTTCATTGATGGTAGTTTGTAGTTAAGTTAGTTGTTGGTTTATTTAGTTGGCTAGTTGTCGTTTTTATCACATATTATGTTGTTCATGTGTGTGCCAATTGTCACATACAGTTTTTTTGTGTTTTTTTCATAAGTGTGTGATGTGTGTGTATGTTTGTTCAGGGGATGACATGAATATATACATATTTAAGCATGAGAAGACTAAGTCTAGTGTTTAGTATGTCTTAGCCAAATTATTGGATGATTTGTTGCAAAGGCTTGATGCTTATTTATATTGGTGTCCTAAGAGTGACCCTTCAACTAACCGAAAGCATGCACACAAGAAGCTTCTAGAATCTTCAAGAACTAGCTTCAATGAAGGTGCATTGTGACCGATCACATAGATGCTCAAATTCATGTCATGTGCATTCCTTAAAGATGAAGAATTCTTGGCATTAAAGAAGGTGCACGGACGGTGGCAAAGGGAGGGAAGAATGTGGTTGTTCGTTCTCTTCATGCATGAAAGGATTCATGTACAATATTTAAGGAGTTAATCACATTAATTTTGTATCAGTCCGATTTTAACTCTAGTCGGAATAGTAGTTTCGAGACCACAAATCTGAGTCAGAAAAATATTTAAATATTAATTTTCGTGTTTAATATGTGTGAATTGGTAGGTGTGAAAGTTTCATGTGAAAATTTAATCGTACGTATGCTTAATTTGATAAAAGGACCTAATCGCTTAAAATGTAAAAGCTTTGTGCTAGATGTTAAAAGTACCTATTTGATTTGGCTTTAAAGCAAGGGTCCTTATGTTGTTATTTTTCCATTAAAAATGTTAATGGACTAAAACAACCACCCATTAAATGGTTTTATAATTGTTTATAAAAGGGCAAAATAGGAAAATGGTTATTAAAGTCATATTAATAAAATAAAAGCATGAAAATTTGGCATATGTTCATGCAATTGCCGAAAATACAAAAGGAAAATAAAAGAAAATTCAAACTAGGGTTCGGCTACTATTTTTGGTGATTAAGGTATGGTTTTTAATCCGTTTTTGATAATTTCTACGTTTTTATAATCGTTGCTTTGTATATTATCGAACCCATGCCTCAATTTCTAATTTTGTTGATAATTTCATGGATGGATTCATGAGATTTGTGATGTTATATGATGAAATATGAAAGTTTGATATTGGGTTTACATTTTTTGTCTTTGGATTTTTGATGAAACTGAGTAATTTGGGCTAAATTGTAAAAATGTTATTTTGAGGGACTAAAATGTGAAATAAATAAAATGTATGGACTTGTATGAGAGTTTTTAAAATTCAGCTAAGCTTGTGTATAAGCAAATTATGTGTATATTGTGATTTTGTGAATTAGGGACTAAAGTGTCGAAATGTAAAAATGTGAGGGCTAGTTTGCAAAATGTCCTAAATATGTGTCTATGGATTGTTTTGAATGATTTGGTGAATAAAAGGATTAATTTTGAATACATATAGATCAAGAAAAGAGGAATTCAGACTTAGACCGAGGGAAGTCGAAGATTATAGAGTAAACAGTCCGAGTCGACAATTCCAAGAACGAGGTAAGTTCGTACGTAAAATTGGATGTTAAAAGTATATTTTGATGCTTGGATATTACATAGATTGTATATATATTTGATCATAGATGAATACTATGATAAATCAACTGTATTTGGCACTATGTGTGCCATCCAAAATAGCTTTGGCTACATGAGGCACTAAGTGTGTGATACCGATATAGCTTCGGTTAATTTGGATGGCACTAAGTGTGCGGAATCATTTTAGCTTCGGCTAATTCTTACAGCACTAAGTGTGTAGATATTTAAGCATGAAAGATCTTCTGAAAGTCTTAAAATATCTGAATGAGAGGTGAGAATGAAAATAAATGAATATGGAAAGGTTCAGGTACGTATAATACCAATGTGGTAGATGGTATTATGTATAAAAAAAATTCATTGAATTGGTGTAAAAATATCGATGGTGTTAGCATAGAATTGATAGATAAAATGGGAATTTATAAGTACTTATGTGTTGATGCCTTATATATTATATACTGTTGATGATTTTTGGTACGAGCTTACTAAGCTTTTTAAAGCTTACTTTGTGTATGTTTGCATTGTTTTATAGATATCGAAACTACTGTGAGCTCGAGGATCGTCAAGGATTTTCACCACACTATCGAACCTCATTTTGGTATTTTGAAAATGTATAAATTAAAGTATGGCATGTATAGACTAGAAGTTTTGGGATTATGTTTTGTAATGTATATATATATATAGCCATGTGATATAGCTTGGTATGATTTAGTATGTTTTTGATTTATGGAATGACATGATTTTGGTATATGAAATGTTAGGTAATATGTTATATTTGATGTGTTTTTGTATGACCAAATGAAGTGGTCAACTTGGTAAGTTTTAGTATGTGTACATATGAATAAGTAGTAAGTTTTGATTATGGGATTGAATGATGCATTGAAAGATATGTTTTGATATGCTTTTGCCTTATGATTTGATATTGATTAGTAAGGCTTATAAGTATGGAATTAGTTGGAAATGATATATCATGAATGGCTTATGTTTTTGTTGTGAATTGGTCATAAAACATAGTGAAAATATACTTGGTTTGGTGCTTGTAGGTTTAACCCAGTTGGGGTGGCAATTTGGCTAATTCAAATGGCCTATTTTTGTCCACACGGGCAGAGACACGGGCGTGTCTCAGCCGTGTGCGACACATGGATATGTTGCACAGCCATGTGTCCTTTGGGGTACCCTACAATTGTAAGTCAGGCTCAAGCACGGCCAAGGCTCACAGGCATGTGGTTAGCCGTGTAGCCCAAGTCAGGCTCGACCACGGCCAAATCACACGGGCGTGTCTTGTGGCCGTGTGGTCAAGTCAATATGCATGCCTTGTTTTGCCATGGATTAGACACATGAGCGTGTCTAAGGCCGTGTGAGGCACACAGACTATTCACATGGGCGTGTGACCTTTTAAAAGTTGAAAATTTTTCTAAGTTCTGAAACTTCCTTATGATATCGAATTAGTCTTGAATATATGATTTAAGCCTCGTATGGTTGTTTAAAGTTTGTGTTAAATATGAATGATCTAGATTTTATTGAATTGAGAATTTTTTTTGTTGTGATTGTTCGGATCTAAATTGTGAGTCCGGTAATGCCTCTTAGCCTATTCCGACGACAGTTATGGGTTAGGGGTGTTACAAATTTTGGCCTATGAACCGGCACAATATGCACAAAAAATTGGGAGATGAATTCCTAAGATTCATGCTGCCCATTCATCATCCCAAGACACATTAAAGGTATCAATTAAGGGGATGCGTGTCCCATGCAAGAAGACATTCGACTTAGGGGATTGAAGGAGAATTAAAAGGCTGTTCATTCTTGAATTTAAGAATACTTCCTAGCTAAGCATTCATGCACGCACCAAGGGGGGAAGGAAGTGTCCATTCGGTTGATGCATGAATTTCCCATGTTCAAGAACTGAACTTAATTTATTATCTGTGAATATGTTTAAGGCTAGTGTAATTACTTTTTGTGCCAAATTTGAATGGCCATCTTAGAGCCTATATAAGACTTGTAATTGGTCATTTGTAAAGTTGAAGAACATTATTAATCAAAATATATTTTCATGAGATTTGTTTTTCTCTCAGTTCTTAACTGAACTTCCAAACTTATCAAACTCTTACAAGTTTGGGCATACATACTGACTTGTCCATACGGCCACAAGACACGCCCGTGTGCTAGGCCGTGTGAAAATTAGGGAGGCTACTAACTTGGGTCACACGACCAGTCACACGCCCGTGTGTTTAGCCCGTGCTCGAAACTGACTTGGCCACACGGCCTAGCACATGCCCGTGTATGCTATCGTGTGGTCTACCCAGGCTCATTTCGAAATAGCCATTGAGCAACACAGTTGAGACACACGCCCGTGTCCCTGCCCGTGTGGACAAAAATAGGCCATTTAAAAGGTCAACATGCCAACTGTTTTTGGGTCCTCCCGACAAGCATTAAACCACAACATTTCATAAAATTTTTTAACCAATTTCAACTACAATATATACATCATAAATACCATATCATTATCAACCACTTTCATGCTTATTATCCAAACCAAATTATATCATAATCACCTACCAAACACATTCAATCTTACATATTCTTACAACAAAGTTTCACATCCATTCTCATATCAAAATCATACCATTTATATAACTAAATCAGATTACCAACTTACCAAATTGACCACTTCTCACTAGGTCATATATATACACCAAATATGCCATTTTCGCATCACATATCATATATCAAAATCAAACCATAAGTTCAACTATAATCTAGCCATATCACATGGCTTGATATACACATTACAAAACATATTCAAATACTTCTAGCCTATATGTGCCATACTTCAATTTTTACACTTTCAAACGGTACCAAAATAGAGTAGATAGTGTGGTGATAATCCTCGATGATCCCCGAGCTCCCGATAGTTACGATATCTATAAAACAATTGAAAACACACACAAAGTAAGCTTTCAAAAGCTTAGTAAGCCACATACAAATAAACTTAACACATAACATCAATCTAGATCAACTCATTCATATAACTCAAGGAAAAATACATTCACATAGCTATATGTCTCTTATAGTTCAAGTGATCATGATTCAAATATATATAGATACCATATCTCATTCTCCGAGCAACTCATACTTAAATCATATTTTCAAAAAGGTACATGTACTTACCTTTCATTTTCAAACATGATATACAATTCAAACGTACCTAAATTGGAAACACATTCACATAGTCATCCATTTTCTCAGAATGCCCGTTGAACCTTTCGGAATCCATAAGGATACTCAGAAAGCTCGAAAAGCTCGAACAATGCCAATGTCCCAGACGTGGTCTTACATATAATCAAATATCAATGCCACTGTCTCAGACAGGGTCTTACACAAAATCAAATACGATGCCGATGTCCCAAACATGGTCTTACACGTAAATCATAAGTCAATGCCAACGTCGCAGATGTGGTCTTACACGATATCACATATCGAATCCTATGTCATGACATATGTATCCTAACTATTCCTATGGTTCATACAGGGCTTTTTGAATGTCGAAACTTTGTTGATTCTTTCTCAGATATCTCATGCTCAACTCATATAATCATTTATCATTGTTCAATAGCATATAAACATTAATAATTCAATTCAAAACACATTTACTTGTATATCGACTTACCTCGTACAGAAATGAATGGAAACGAGCAACTATTCAACGACTTTTGTTTTCCCCCGATCTAATTCCGTTTTCTTTGGTTCTTAATCTAAAAACATTCAAATTTAACTTATTCAAACTCACATTCATTCAAATCAATCCAAAAACACATATTTAGGGAATTTTACAAATTAGCCCTCACATTTTCACATTTTGACATTTTAGTCCCTAATTCTTAAAATCACAAAATTTCCATACACACTTACTTAGCCGAATATACATGGTTTTCATATAAGTCTATATGTTTCATTTATTTTACATTTTAGTCCCTTAAAATCTCATTTTTATAATTTAGCCCAAATTACTCAAATTCATCAAAAATTCAAAGACAAAATATATTAACCCAACACATATCTTTTATTTACTATCATCAAACTTCACAAAACTCATAATTTCATCAATGGCTCAACTCAAAATCATGAACAATTTCCAAAATTCAGGCATGGGCTTGATAGTATATGATGGTTGTTAAACTAACTAAAAATTCGACTAAGATAAGCGCACCTATCGAACAGTAGTATAGTTATGGTGAGATCGAAAATATCGTATCCACAAAGACTAAAAGTACTAGTACTTACTATCTTTTTATTATCTAACCTAAGAATAAAATGGGTGTTTTTAAACTAAGACTGACTATTTAATTAACTAAGAACACGACAAGAATAAAAGTTGGAAAATATTGTTTGGAAATCCTGTAGAGAAGACAATACCCAAGGAAGAATCCACCTAGACTTCACTTATTACTTCTGAATTAGACGATTTATTCACTTGACTTAATCCGTAAGAATCCCTGATTTATGTTAATATCTCTCTCGAGACTAAAAACAACTGACTCTAGGTTGATTAAGTGAAATCCCTTTCTAATTAAAACCCCTATTATCGCATTAACTCGATCTATGGACTCCCTTATTAGATTTGACTCTAATCCGGTAGATTTATGTCGTCCTATCTTTAGGATTGCATGCAACTCTGCTTAATTATGAAAGATCTACTCTTAAACAGGGACTTTTGCTCCACTGAATAAGCACATCAAATCCTGAATTAATATCCTGGAATATTAAAGAAAGAATTAAAACTCACAATTAAGAATAAGAACAAGTATTTATCATATAATTCAAATAGTAATAAGATCCGTCTTAGGTTTCATCTCCCTTAGGTATTTAGGGAGTTTAGTTCATAATAATGGAAAACATCTTAGAATTAGGAAAATAATAAAACATAAAGAAACCCAAAGAACTTTTAGGAAATTGAATGGAGATCTTCAGTCTTGAAGTAGATCCTACTTAAAGAAACCCAAAGAACTTCTAGGAAATTGAATGGAGATCTTCAGTCTTGAAGTAGATCCTACTTCCGAGCTGCTTCCAATGGCTATTCTTCAGTATTTTCTACCTTCTTCTCTCTGTGTGTCCCCTTTTAATCCTCTTCTAGGGTGTTTATATAGACTTTGGAATGCTTTAAAACCCTCAAAATTAGCCTTTTCCGAGTAAAATTAGACTTGGGCTCGATAGGGACACGACCGTGTGCCACACCCGTGTGAAGGTGCTCAAGTCGTGTGTAATTCTGAGTTGGTTTTTAGTCAACACGGCCATGACACAAGGCGTGTGGCCTACCCGTGTACCTCACACGGGCGTGTGGTTTACCCGTGTAGAAGTGCCTAGGCCGTGTGGAATATTGAGATAAGCCCATTTTGTTCGTTTTTGGCCCATATCTTGCTCTTTTCACCTTCCTATGCTCACCTAAATAGAAAACGTGAATTTAAAGGATTAGGAGCATCAAATTCACTAAATCTTATGATAAATCATCCAAAAATATGCCAAGCATGGGATAAAAATATGTATATATTATGGTTTATCAGTAGACAGAGCAACGATCACAAAAATATAGAAATGATAAAAAACCGAACAAAATACATACCTGATTCAAAGTGAACAATGGCCGAACCCTAGCTTTCTTATTCTTCTTCTTTTCTTTCAATTTTCGGCAACAGATGATGAATGGCCTAATTTCATGTTTGTTTAATTTTTATTAACTTATAATTTTAATTTACAAAATTAACCTTGGTTAAAACATTATAAAATCACATTTTTAAAAGCCATTAATGTCCACTCAAACTTCCAATGGTCAAATAACAACATAAGGACCTTTCATTTAGAAAGACATAGCAAATAGGCATTTTAACAATTAGCAAGCCGTATTTACATTTTATGCGATTAGGTCCTTTTATCAAATTAAGCACACAATTGATAAAATTAATATACAAAACTTTCACACATGCTTAAACACATACTGTAAACATGGAAAATAATATTAAAATATTTTTTTGACTCATATTTGTGGTCTCAAAACCACTATTCTGACTAGGGTCCAAACCCGGCTGTTACAAAATCCCTCGACTCCTCCGTTCTCCATCAGGACGAATCGTTAACCTCATTGTGTTAACCAAGTGGTGTAAGTATAAAAGTAATATTAAAACCATCCTCTTCCTTTTACTTCCCTTCTTAAACTAATGGTGTAGTGGTCATTGAGATTTATTTCTCCTCATATAGTAATGCTCGGTTCTTATGTTATTGAAGGGCCCAACAACAATCCGAGAAATCTCTAGTGTTTGAGACGAAATCGTTGATCCGAGTGTTAGATTGTGGGGTAAGTAAATTGGTGAGACTTAAGTTATTTTATGTATGATGCTCATGGAAAATACTAACTTTTATTCAATTTTATTTTATTAGATAAGTATTTTAGGGCTAGATCTAAGTGAGAGCGTTCATAAGGAGTGTTTCACATCGGATCTACAAATCAAGTCTGGGATTTAACAATAAATATATTAAGACTATTATGATTAATTGATTTAAATATTTATATTAAAATTATGTTGTTTGATGAGGATACTATATGTATTCAAAAAGTGAGATAAGCAATCCTTATAGATTTTTATCAAGTAAGTATTTGTCCCAAACCATATACTAGTAAAATCAAATGTTCAACTTTCAAATCTCATTTCAAAAACATTTGTCCACTAACTTCCCCGAAATAATCTCATTTCAAAAACATTTGTCCACTAACTTCCCCGAAATAAACTTTCAGAATTTTTTAATTTTTTTTAAACTATTGGCTTATCAATTCAAAACAAATGAAATAAAGTATTTATTTTAATATCGTAAAAACCATGCAAATTTTAGGATTCGAAATAAATAATATCTCAATTGTAAACATTCAATCATTTATTCAAACCTATTTTTGATTTTCAATCATACTTCTAAATCATTTGTCATTTCATTCAAAATTTAGAGAACTTGGTTATTACCTTTATTTCGGAAATAAAAACTTATTAACTTTATAAATCAAACGTATTTAGAAAACTCATTTGTAAAACATTAATAATTTTGAAAGCTAAGTTTAATTTTTATTAAAAACTCAATTTTCATAAATGCAGCGGATAAGTGTTATTGATGGATTCTATTTTAAAATATCGAGTTTCAAGTGAAATCTTATCAAATATTAATTTATGAAGTTTTTAAAACTTAATGTCATGTAAGCAATTTATGCAAATCAGAATGAAAAAACCCCAAAATAAAGTCCCATGTCGCAGTCCATACTCAAACTTATTACAAACCCAAAATATTAAAGTAAAATTTAATTACTTTAACTTAAAAAGAATTATGAGAAACTCATCCAACTACCGTCATCAAATCCTAATCTCGGGGTTATCTATAAAATCAGAAAAGAGCTAAGCTATAAAGCTCAGTGTGAGATTAACATAATTACAATCACAAACATATATACACATTACATAATCATAATAATCATATCAGTTTCATATAACTCATTATTTCACATTTATACTATGCATGATCATGTTAATTCACATTTTGTAAAACGATGCAGATTTTAGGAAAATGATCCTACCGATCTCCACTACACACCAAAATCAAGTTTTCCCTGAACTCATCCATCCAACACACCAAATTGTGAACAGTGTCACTGTAACGCATATAAACTGCCACATAATCAAAAATTGTGGACAAGCCACCAGAGTTGCAGATAAATTGTCATATAATCAAATCGTGAATAGTGTCACATTAATAAAGATAAACTGCCATATACTTCCACCTTTCACATATCCCACCCCATGCATGTGATATGGCCAAAATCACTTAAAATCGTATAGGCATGTTTAACATGCAAATTTTATATGTACTCATGGTATCAAAATTTCATATTTTATTTTCATACGAATATCATATATGCCATATAATCACATAACATGAGAATGAGATGTACATATTTTTCACATTAATAGTAAGCATCAATATCACACAATATGCTTTCCACAACGTATATGGTTTGGGGAAACACTTGATAAAATCCATAACGACAATTTATCTCTCTTTATGGATACATATAGTATCCCCATCAATCAATATGATTTAAATAACAACATTTTTATCAATATAAAACAAGTCTTAATTTTAGTTAGTGTTAAAACCCACACCTGATAGTAGAAGTAATGCAAATCATCACTCTAAAGAAACACCCACACTCGGATCTAATCGATAGGTTACCTATTTATAAAAAAAAAGTGATCTTTCATTAGGGAGGTCATTTTGAAACGATTTATAAGATACATCAATTTAACAAAACTTTCATCCTTACTTACTCTATAATAATCAATCGAAGATTGATCTCATTTCTAATGTTAAGGGTTTTCCAGAGTGTTATCGATTGACCCTTCATCAAAAGTAGAATACGATGCGTTAATACTTAAAGGAAATTACATCAAAACCCCTTAAACACATTCAGCCTACAAGAAAAAGTAGGGAAGAAATAGTAGATTTCATTCCACTACCATAATTACTCTATGTCGATTAAAACGAGAGGGTTGAAGGATCACTGTGCTCTTGAATCTGAGAAGGATGAGAATCTAGAGAAAATGATAACATGAAAAAGTGAGTAACTCAGTTAAATATTTTAAAACATAATATTTAAACTTATTGAAACAGGACTATAAAATTTTCGTTTACAACGATGATAGATGTTGGAAACTGGTGAAGAAAAGAAAAGAATCACCAAAGCCGGTAGAGGCACGGCGGCAGAGTTTCGATGATGGAGGTGGTAGAGCTACATCAGAGGACAAAAAAGAAAAGTGTTGCAGCACTAGAGAGGAGAAGGAGAAAAGAAAAAGAAAGAAAATGAGTGGTGGTTGTGATGGCGCGCAGTGGTTGATGTGGTGGTGGAGGGTGGAGGGTGGAGCTAAGGGCAACTGTTGAACAAACTGAAGAAGAGAAGAGGAGAATGAGTGATGAAGTGGTGATGTTTAGGTTGAATGGTGGCTATTAACGGTAGAGGAAATGAGGCTAAAAAAAATAGTGGTTCAAGGTAGTGCAAAAGGAGAGGAGGAGAAAAAAGAAAGAGGAGCAAATGAGGGGGATGGAAAAAATAAATAGAAAAATAAAAGATGAACAAAAAAATGTGTCATTCACCTCATCCAGGTTCAATGTATGACACTCAAGGTAAGGGTGAAGAAAATAGGCATGTAGAGGGGGCGAAGGAGGAGAAAGGGGATCATGGGAGTGAAAAGGTAGCTTAATGAGGGAAGGTTGACCCTCACAAAAGGAAAGAATCTTTCCCCATGCATGGCAACTAGCATGGACAATTTTAAGGGGTGTTAACCGCTAAAGTTGGAAAAAAATTAAATAAAAAGATGGAGAGTGTGGAGACTTGAACCTGGGACTTTTAGGAAACTAATTAAGCACTTAACCACTACATCAACTCACATGCTTATTATCATTTTAATAGAAATTATATAAAAACATGGGATGACCTTTGCTAAGGGTTTGAAAAAAATTTGCACCAAATAGAAATTAGTGCGAGGGAAGGGATTCGAACACATATCATCAAGGATAGCTCTACAACTACTCTAACACTATAATTTATTTTTATTTATCAAAAGCGTGAAGATAACCTTAAAAAAATCAGGGTGTGACTGCTCTCAGTTTACTAACTTAATTCTACTAACCTGATTTTTGGGATGTGACAACTTAGCCTTGTTCCTTTTAGGATGCTTTACCTTCCCTTTATTGGAAGAAGCAACAAATAAGTTTGCTTTTGCTTTTCAGACTGGTTGATCATCATTCAACATCACCTCATAGGATTGTAATTCCTTTATGAGTTGTGTAAGTATCAGATTCTTGTTCCAAAGGTTATATGTGGCTCGAAAGCCTGCAAAATCCTTAGACAAGCTTTTAAACACCATCTCTATTTATGTGTTCTAGTCCAGATTGGCCTCATTATCAATAGCCTTAGTAAAGTATCCCTTAAGAGTGATCATATGGTTTTTGACAGGAGTGTTGGGTTTTTGCTAGGCTTTCATCAAATTAGTTATAGCTGACTATCAAGCTAAGGCAACTTGGCTGACGAACATGTCCTCTTGTTTGTCTAGAATCACTTTAGTAGTCTTATAGCTCTCTAGTTGCTTATCAAAGGTGCTGGTCACGCTTGCCAGCATATAACAATTAGCCATTTCATCATACTTCTCCCAACATTTTCTTGCCTCAGCTTGTATTGTAGGAGGGCATTTAATATTAATGACTGATTTGAGTTTCTCACAGCTTAGGATAATCATAAGGTTCCTTTTTCATTCTTTATAGTAATTTCCATTTAGTTTGTTTACAATGAGCATGTTTAATAAGGGTGTAAGTGTCATTTTTGAACTAAAAATAAAATATTCATTTATTAATATCTTTGTATTAAACAAATTTTTTGAATTTTTTTTGCAACTTATGATATGCATTGAGATGATGCATACCTCTTACATTATACCATGATAACATTTGTAAGTCATTGCAACAATAATTCCTACACCCATTGAATTGAGTTATCGTGGGGCAATCTCAATCAACTAGTAAAAACATGGATTTCCATCCAATTAATACATGAACCTAATTCCTTAGGTATTCAAACGTACTAATAATCTTTTAACATTTGGTTTTCATTCTAACTTAACTAGAGCTTTGTGGGAAGTTACTTACCTAGAAGATCTTAAGTGTATAACCATCAACTCAACACCTATCACATCTTAGGACAATCTCACTAAGTGACATGCTATGACTAATTATCCTTTTTAAAGGAAAACTTCTTGTTATATCGTATGATGATAACTACAACATGGTAGACCAATTATCATATGATTATAGCATAATTCTTCTTACTTTCTGAAAATCTCCTCTGTGGGATCCACATGGCTATCCTAACCCGGGGTACTTAAATTGTCATGCCATCACAAAAGACAATTGATGGAAGTCATAGGTCTTGTTTAGGGTTCTCACCCAATCTTTTAACAACATGCAAGGTTTTTAATGTACGATTTCAATCATGAATGATTAATAAATGCATGAAAAGTACATGTGACATTCTTTCCCTAAACTATATGACATGCTTATCATACATATGCATGAACAAGCATTTTTCATCAAATAAATATCATCATGCTATCATAAATAAAATATTAAAATTTAAATGACCCTAACCAACCTAAGTTTTCATGATTCCATCCTAGAAAAATAATAAAATAACAAATGTCACCTCAAAGCATACTGTAGAGCTTCTAGTTTGCGAGCATGGATTTCTGTTTCGCACAGGTTAATGTCGCCATCGTTTTGTTGCCATCGTCACTACTGCTGGCCACCATTAGATCACCTTCAGCCATTTCCAAACCTTCACTAACCATCATCAACCTCCATCGATCAACGTCATCAGCCACTGCCACCGACCATCACTGTGAGTCTTTCGTTTGTTGGATAGGTCAGGTT
The DNA here is from genome assembly GCA_025698465.1 of Gossypium longicalyx. Lineage (NCBI taxonomy): Eukaryota > Viridiplantae > Streptophyta > Magnoliopsida > Malvales > Malvaceae > Gossypium > Gossypium longicalyx. The sequence continues at coordinate 65,205,983 of CM047004.1, read as the reverse complement.
TGCATAATCTTGATCAGCCTGGATGCGTATCAGTTCTTTGGGTTATGCCAAAAATATTGGTTACATAAGTCTTATATCCACTTTTGACTCACATAAATTATTCTAAAATAATAGGATAAATAAATCTTGTGTGGAGATGATAGTTGACCGCCTCCGGACATACTAACATCCAAAGTGTGAATACTGCAACTAAAGATGTCAGGTTGTAATATAGTTATAACGAAGTCAGTAAGTACTGATCACCTTCGGATGTACTAACATTCAGAGTGTGAATACTACAATAAAATAGAGAGTTATGAGACGGTATCCGCAAGTATTCATAGATTTTACAATGAAGTAGTTGAGTACTTGATGATCGTACCCAAGGAAGGTGAGTACTAAATCAATCTTAACTTAAACAATTAAAGATCTAGTTAATACTTTAAGTCAGTTATAGTACGAAAGTAAAATAAAAGATAATTTTAGGGTTTCTTAAACTAAGGAAATAAAATAACATCAAAATGGTAAAATTGTAAGAGACAGAGAGAAATAAAGTGAATCAAATCTGAAGATGAGTGATTAGCTCGCTTCAGCAATCTCAATCAATTGTCATCTTGGGTTCTTCTTCAATCAACTATTCGCTACCCTAGCGGGATCTTTCGATCTTCCACTAACATAATAAGTCAGCAAGAACTACTTACCTTCCAACCTCACAGTTCAGACTGGTTTGGGGTCAAAGTGTTCACAGATGGGCAATACCAATTTTGGGTTAATTCCCACTTTGATGACTTCCAAGGTTGTCAAGCCAAGGGTTTGTTTCACATTCTCCTTTTCCCAAACAGCTAATCCATTGAATTACCCTACAAAATAGTTAAAAGATCATGCTTCCACTCGCTAATCCCCTATCGAAGGATTAGTTCCTCATGGTTTTCGTAAACAACATGGAATAAATTAAAGAATTAATTATAAGGAATGGTTTGAAATAGAGAGTTTAAGAAAAGCCTGATTGATATTGATGATAAGAACAAACCATAGAAGTTGATCTCCTTTACAATCAAATCTTTTGAAGAAAGCAAATAACTAAAACTATGAAAACCTAAGAAGGAAAGAAAATAAAACTAAATTTAATGGAATAAATTAGGTTAAAGCTATTGTGTCTTTTACATGTGCTAAATCGGTCTATTTATAGCCTTTAGGTGGTCATTGTCCTTAACCCTAGGTTAGCTAATGTTCCCAAGCTTAAAGTTCAATTGTACAGAGCAAAACACCCTTGCTTCATGTTTTATTCTCGTCATAGAGTCGATATTGTGACACACCAAGGCCTATGTCATGACTTAGCAACCAATACGTTCCTCTGTAGTCATCTTTAAAGGTATATCGTGACACCCTCAGCCTATGTCATGACATTGAAGATAGTTTCTCACTTTCTCTATTCTACTTTCCATGTTGCGACATTGGATCCCTCATGTTGAGATATAGCATCTAGTATTGACCCGAAATGCCCTCCAATGGTCTTTTGCACACTCCTAAAGTACGTTAGCTCTCCCTTAGGCCTCATTTGGCCCTTAAGGTTAATAAAAGACTTGATGTGCACATTTTATTGAATGTAAACAAAACTAAAGAAACTGAATTAAAATATAATGAAAATGCTTGTATTCAAGCTCCTTAAATGTGAAAACTAGTTTAATCTACTACACCAAATTACAATAGATCAAGTACTCCGAAGATAGTACCTAAGAGAGAAGAGTACTAGATTAAAGTTAACCTAAATGCAAATAGAATTAATTAGTAATCTAGATAAATCATATTATAAAAAAAGAATAAAGAAAAGATTTTTGGGTTTTTATGAATGAAAGAATAAGAATTACATAAATAAAGTGAAATTTAAATAGCTAAAATCTAAACTTAATCAAATCTAAACGTGGGTGATTAGCTCATTTTGATAGTCACAATCAACTATCGTCTCAGGCTTTCTTGTTCAATCAACTAGTCAAGAACCCAGTAGGATCTTCTAATTCATCCACCAAAATACTGAATTAGCAAGAACTATTTATCTTTCGACCTCATAGTCTAGACCGGTTCATGGTTAAGGTGGTCACAGATAGGCCATGCCAAATTTGGGTTAATTCCCACATTGATGACTTCCTAGGGTTGTCAGGCCTAGGGTTTTGATGACTTCCTAGGGTTGTCAGGCCTAGGGTTTAGATTCTTAATTTCCTGAATAGCTGATCTATTAAGAAATCCCTACAAAATAGTTAATTATTCATACATCCACTCGCTAATCCCCCATAATAGGATTAGTTCCTCATGGAATTCATAAACACAATAAACTTAATAAATAATATATGAAAAAAGAATAAATCAAGAATAAGGTTTAAGAGAATCTTGATTGTATTTGATTGGTGAAAGTGTAAAAATCCACAATAGTTTGTTTGGGTCTACAAATCAAGTTCTCTGAAGAATACGAATGAAAAGAACTAAAAAGAAATTTAAACCCTAAGAGAAAGAAAAAACTAAAAAGCTAAATTACCAAGAAAAAATTAGAATATCAAAACCTGTCCTTTAACAAGTGTTTAGGAACCTATTTATAGTGTTAGGGTTGTCGTCGTCCTCAACCCTAGGTCAGCTGACGCTCTTGTATTTAAATTTTGATTGTGTAGACTAAAACACCCCTGACTTGTAAGTGTTTCCCATACAAGATCGATGTCGCGACACCTTAGTACCTGTGTCGCGACACCGAAGTCAGTCTCGAAATTCTTGCATTATGCTCCCTATGTTGCGATATCAAACTTCACATGTTGTAATAAAGTGACCAATATTGAGTTTGTATGCTTTCTGATGGTTTCTTGCACACTCATTAAGTACATTAGTTCACCTTTAGGCCTCATTCGGACCCTAAGGTTAATAAAAGACTCAAAATACACTTTTTATTGGATTTAAAATAAACTATAAAAACTTAGCTAAATATAATGAAAATGCTTATATTCAACCTCCTTAAGTGCGAAAACTATTTTAATTTGCTACACCAAATTACGGTGGATCAATAGTCCATGATCTAATTACATACCCAAAATATAATAATTACATTCAAATTTCTAGGAATCACAACTTTGAAAAAAATTATTTTGTCATATAAATAATAAAATAATAACATATATTCATTTGCACATATCCCTAAACATGTTGACAATTACAAGAATGCCACATCATATCAAAAATTAATCACACTTGAAGAAGAGAGAAATTTTTAGTATTGGTTTATACTATAAACATAGTAGAACTTGGCTTTTGTAACAACCCGTTTTTAGTCAAATCGAAATAGTGATTTTGGAATCACAAATCCGATGTAAAAATATTTATTTTATTATTATTTTAATATTTACAGCATGATAATGTGATTGTGTGAAAATTTCGTGAAGAAATTTTATCGTTTAAATGATTAATTTGGTAAAAAGGACTAAAAAGCATAAAGTGTAAAATTTGTGTCCTATTAGCTAAAAGTGTCAAATAGCTATAGAACCTTAAATTTAAGGTCCTTAATTGGTAATTAGACCATTATTATGATAGTGGATGATAATGGCATGGCATAATTGAAAATTTGAATTAATAATAAGGTTAATTACGTCATTTGGTAATTAAGGTTAATTATAATAAAACAAAGATTAAAATCATCATCTTCAAAGTTTCTTTGACCGGAATTTTAAAGGAGAAGAAGTCATTGTTAGGTTTCATTCGGCCATTGCTTTCCTGGCTCACTAAGGTAGGGTTTTCTCCTATTTTTAATGATTTCTACGTTTTTAAAATCGTTGCAGCTAATACTAGCTAGCCTAGGGACTAATTTGCAAGACTGTTAAAGATTTTGAATGTTTCCATTGATGAATATGTATGAGTTTTGATGATTGATGATAGATTTTGAATGGTTGTTGATAGTTAAACAAGTTTTGTTAAGTGATTTTTAGTGAAAATGCAAAAAAGGGATTAAATTGAGAAATACATAAATTTTGTGGTGGAAATGTGAAATAAATGAGAAATATGGGCTAATATGATTACTAGAGAAATTCAGCTAGCATGGGTTTGTACTAAATTGCATGAATTTGCAATTTTATGTGATAAGGACCAAATTGTGAAAAATGTGAAAGTTTAGGGGCAAAGTATAAATGTGCCTTAAAGAGTGTTTTAGACTATATTGAATGAATATATGACTAAATAAGTTAATTTTTAATATATTTAGATCAAGAAAAGCGAAATACGGACTTGGATTGGGGAAAAGATAAAGTTATTGACTAATCGACTCGATTTGCTATTTTCACATCCGAGGTAAGTTCGTATGTGATAAGCATTGTTACAATTATGCTTTAAATGTTTTGATATTACATAACTTGTGTTTATGAACTTATAGTCATTTTTTATGACAATTCGGATTTATATATTGTAACAGCTCGATTTAGACCCTAATCGAAACGGTGGTTTCAGGACCACGAATCCGAGTCAGAAAAATATTTTTAAATTATTTTACATGTTTATTTTATGTGAATTTATATCTGTGAAATTTTCGTGATTCAATTTCGTCATTTAGGTGACCGATTAAATAAAATGACTTAATCGCGTAAATTGAAAATTGGGTAGTTTAATTTGTAAAGGGCTTATTTGTTAATGGCTTTCTAAATGGGAGTATTTATGATGAAAATAACCCATTAACACATTTTTTGGACGGTAGAAGACATACATTATTAGATTTTATTATAATTTCATTAAGGTTAAATATGTAAATTAAACTTTAAATTATAATAAGTTATAATATATATCATAAAACATAAAAATAAGCCATGTTCATCCTTTTTTTTTTTGACCGAAACTAAGAACAAAAGAAAAGAAAAAGAGAAACCTAAGGTTCAACCATTTCTAAGCTCAATCAAGGTACGTGTTTAGCTCGGTTTTTGATAATTTCTACATTTTTGAGATCGTTGCTTCGAGTACTACAAAACCCATGCTTGAATTTTTTATTTTGATGAATATTTTGAGTTGAGCCATTGTTGATAGCTTGTGATTTTTGTTGTTTGATGATGAAATATGAAAGATATGTTTTAGATTAATATATTTTGTATTGGAGTTTTTGATGATTTCGAGTAATTAGGACTTAATTGCAAAAATAATAATTTGAGGGACTAAAATGTGAAATAAATTGAATATATGGACTTGTTTGGGAGTGGGTAAAATTCAGCCTAACATAAGTATAGGGAAATTTTGCATATTTTGTGTTTTGTGTAATAAGGACTAAATTGTAAAAATTGTAAATGTCAGGAGTAAAATGGTAACTTGCCCATTTACGTGTTTTTGAACTAAATTGAATGAAAATATGTTGAATGAGCTTAATTTGAATATGTTTAGATCAAGAATCAAATAAATCGAATTTGGATCGAGGAAAAACGAAAGTTGTTGACTAGCTGCCCGATTCCATTTTGTATCGTCCGAGTTAAGTTTATAAGCAAATAGACGTGTTTATTGATAATTTAAAGTTATTTTTTATATGTTGTTTTGGAAATTTAGAATTTAAATATGCTATGGCCGAACATGATTAAATTAAGCCACTACATTTTCGAGTTCGATTCGACCGAGTTACGACGTTCGAAAGCCCCGCATGAACCTTAGGAATAGCTAGGATACATATGTCATGATATAGGATTCCGATATATGTGTGCGAGTAAGTCCATGGCATCGATTTGTGTTTTCGATATGTTTTTACGAGTAAGACCCTGCCTGGGACAGTGGCATCGATATGTGGCTATATGTAAGACCACGTCTGGGTCGTTGGCATTGTACGATATATGTGATTATCCGAGTGTCCTATCCGATTCTGAATGGTTCATCGGGCAAAGATATATTGTGTACGAATTGTATAATTTGAGCTAAATTATCAGGTATGAGTTAACTTGATAACTATTTAAGATAAGGTAAGAAAGTACTATAGATATGTATTGTAAATCATGTACAATACAAATGAAGAATCCATGTGTATTTGATATGTGTATTCGGCTTGTGAATGAATAATTTGTGTAGTGTTAAGATGAAACTTAATATGTGTATATATAATTTGAGTATTCAGCTACCTAGATATTAATTATACATGAGATGTCATTGATGATTCTTATGTTGTATAAATGAGTAAATGGATGTGTGGTTTATTATGACTATTTGTTGGAAGTTGATATATAAGGTGTTAAATGGTCATACGTGTATTCGGCTTAGGTGGAAAATAGTCTAAGAAAAATGTTTTATATATAGAATTTATAAGTTTGAGGTCAAGCATGAAAATATTAATGCATTTTGTTTAGTTAACATGAGTCAATTATGATTTTGAGTTGTTTATTTGCTTATGACTTACTAAGCTTTAATAGCTTACTTTGTGTGCTATGTTTACTCTGTTTTATAGATTTTGAAGTTACGCTACAAGCTCGGGAACTGTCAACCAAGCTCATCACACAATCTACAGTTTCGGTATTTAAATAATCAAACCCGTATTATGGCATGTATAGGCTGGAACATACTTTTGAGATATCGATTTTGGTTATGTATTTAAGCCATGCAAAAATGGCTTGCTATTTATGTTTAGATTTGGTCTTATGTGTGCTTACTTATAACGTATAGTAAGCCATGCGAAAATGGCTTGCTATTTATGTTTAGATTTGGTCTTATGTGTGCTTACTTATAACGTATAGTAAACTTGGTATTGATAATTCGGTTATGCTTTACTGTGCTTAAAATTCATTAATTTAAAGTATCTAGTAATATGAATGAATGACTCTGTGGTAAGAGTCTTATGTGTGCTTAGTTATAACGTATAGTAAGCTTGGTATTGATAATTCAGTTATGCTTTACTGTGCTTAAAATTCATTAATTTAAAGTATCTAGTAATATGAATGAATGACTTAACTTCATGTTTGAATTTTAGTCATTTTTCTTATGGTTTATGTATATCTTATTTATAAAGCTATGTACTATGATGCATAGTAAATGTGGTAGTTAATATATGCTTGAAGTGGTAAATGATTTTAATTATACTTGAGTACAATTTGGTTAAGGTTATGCATGAGTATAAATGCTTATAAATTTAGTATTTGGTTATTATTATCATGTGATATATGTTGGAATAAAATTGATGATTCAGCTATTGTTTATATATATATATCTAGGTATTTGACATATCGGTTATGGTATTAATATATGTACACGCTCATAGGTAAATTAGTTGATTTGCCTCTGGTATTTATGTATGTGTAATATAATAAGAGTTGAACAATTCGGGTTGGTTATATAAAAGTGAAAATGAATATATTAATTTCTGTAAATGATTGAGAAACTATGTATGATTAATAAATTAGTTTTCTATATTATTTGAATTGTATGCTTGTGAAACAAAATGATTGGATTAAGATAGATTGGTTGCTTTATATGAATATAAAATTAGTTTGAGATTTGATAGTATGATTAAATGATAAGTCAAGTATAATACATGTTTATATTTGACAAGTAAAAGGTAATACCAATGAACATATGTTTATATATGCTTCCATGTGTGATTGTATATTTGCTTAGTAGTGAAATAAAGTTGGAAGGGAAATGATAGTAGGCATGTGCATGTTCGGCTAATAAGATGGGAATTAACCAAATGAATAGTAACTTTTGATAATTACTATCAAAGTACTTACATGTGAAATTGCTAAGAAGTCATGAGCTTTGTGCATCTATGTTAAGGTAGATTATGAAAGTACGTAATTGTTCAAGTTGTTGTTGGCTTATTATATGCATTTGTTTAAATGTGTTTATATTTAAAAGTATATCATATTTGACTTGTGTTATGAATTGCATGTCGTATCTTGATTTATAGGGTATGTTTAGAGTTTAATCAATTACATAATTCATATAATGCAAATATGATTTGTGTAAACTTGTGAATATTTGAAGACTATGTCTTGTTCAGTAATGCCTTCTAACCTTAATCCGGCATCGGATAGAGGTAGGGGTGTTACATTTTATTGGTATCAGAGCTAAGGTTTAGTCGGTTCTAGGACTAGCGTAGCGTGTGAGAGTCTAGATATACTTGCCATATTATATACTGTGATAGTGTGATGACTTCTAACATCTGAAAAATGTGTTTTTATATTGTAAATGGATCCTGATAAAGTTATAGCTGATGATGTCGAGAGTGTAGTGCCTGCTCCCGCACAAGGGACATCGCCAGTTGATTCTCAACTGACTTCGAGTAATCAAGAAGGTGAGGCTAAACAAGCCTTCTATCAAATGATGAATGACTGGTTCACTCAATATATTTGGACTAACCCGGCTGCACAACAACCTTCACCCCCGATTGATCTATCTTCCATGCCTGCTATACCTCAAGTAAGTGATCAGTTTCCATTGAATAAACCACTAGTTGATAAACTCAGAAAACATGGAGCTGAAGATTTTAAAGCCACTGATGAAGATGATGTTGAGCGGGCTGAGTTCTGGCTTGATAATACCATCCGTGTGTTTGATGAGTTATCATGTACCCCAGATGAATGTTTGAAGTGTGCCATATCCTTGCTTTGAGACACAGCATACCACTGGTGGAATACCTTAGTATCAGTAGTTCCGGGAGAGCAGGTGACCTGGGAATTCTTTCAGACTGAGTTCCGTAAGAAATATATCAGCCAGAGATTTATTGATCAGAAGCGTAAATAATTTCTAGAGCTGAAACAAGGTCGGATGACCGTGACAGAGTATGAGTGAAAATTCGTGAGACTCAGTCGGTATGCCCGAGAGTGTGTTTCCGCTAAAGCCATAATGTGTAAAAGATTTGAAGATGGGCTGAGTATAGACATTAAACTGTTAGTTGGCATACTTGAGATAAAAGAGTTCGTGGTACTGGTGGAGCGAGCTTGGAAAGCTGAAGAGCTCGAGAAAGAGAAAAGAAAAGTTGACTTTAAAGCTAGAGATGCATGCAAAAGAACATTCTATAAGTCATTCCAGTTGGCATCAAAGAAGTTCTAAGATGATTTCAGCCATTCTAAAGCCACTTCAGGTTACTTCAGACGGGATCAGAATAGACCACCAGTGAGCTCGAGAGCTACCTTAGTAGCAAGTGTGGGTAATGTCAGATCAAATCAACCTGAGTGTAAACACTGTGGTAAACGACATCCCGGTAGTTGCAGATTGCATGGTAGGGCTTACTTTGAATGTGGATCGACAGATCATTATATTCGAGATTGCCTAATGTTAGTTGAGGAAAATCCAGTGCAGAATACGAGATCGGGTAATACTGCAGCTCGAGGTAGACCACCCAAAAATGCTGGTAATACGAGTGGTAGTTAGAGAGGGACTAAAGATACGGCAGCCAGATCTGAGGCTCGTGCACCTGCCAGAGCCTATGCTATACGTACACGAGAGGATGCTTCATCCCCAGATGTCATTATTGGTACATTCACTCTTTATGATACTAATGTAATTGTATTGATTGATCCTGGTTCTACTCATTCTTATGTGGGTAAGACATTAGTATTCAGCAAGACTCTGTCTGTTGAGTCTACTGAGTTTGTGATTAAAGTGTCAATCCCCTTGGGTCAGTGTGTTATGGTTGATAAAGTATGTAAGAATTGTCCCTTGATGGTTCGAGATTTGTGCTTTCTGGCCGATTTGATGCTGCTGCCATTTGATGAGTTTGACATAATTTTGGGTATGGATTGGTTGACATTACATGATACTATTGTGAACTGCAAGAGAAAGACCATTGATCTGCGGGGCCAGAAAAATGAGACTGCTCAGATTAAATCTAGTGATTTGAAAGGGTTACCAGTAGTGATTTCTTCGATGTTAGCTCAGAAATATGTGAGAAAAGGTTGTGAGGCTTATTTTTTATATGTGCTTGACAGTAAAGTGGCTGAAAGAAATATTGAGTCAGTGCCAGTTGTATGTGAGTACCCAGATGTGTTTCCTGAAGAATTACTGGGTTTGCCACCTATTCGAGAGGTAGAGTTTGGTATTTATTTAATGCTTGGGACGACTCCGATATCTATAGCTCCGTATAGAATGGAACCTACAGAATTAAAAGAATTGAAAGCTCAGTTGCAAGAATTGACAGATAGAGGTTTCGAGCGACCGAGTTTCTCTCCGTGGAGTGCACCTGTGTTGTTTGTGAAAAAGAAAGAAGGAACTATGAGAATGTGCATTGGTTACAGATAGCTTAAGAAGGTGACTATAAAGAATAAGTATCTGTTGCCACAAATTAATAATCTGTTTGACCAACTAAAAGAGGCCACAGTATTTTCAAAGATAGATTTGAGGTCAGGTTACTATCAGTTGCGAGTTAAAGATTCAGATGTGCCAAAGACTGCTTTCAGAACAAGGTATGGACACTATGAGTTTTTGGTTATGCCTTTTGGACTCACTAATTCACCTACTGTTTTCATGGATTTGATGAATCGGATCTTCAGACCGTATCTGGACCAGTTTGTAATTCACCTTAACATTTGCGACTTGTATTACATACTTTGCAAGATAAACAGTTGTATGCGAAATTCAGTAAATGTGAGTTCTGGTTAAGTGAAGTCAGTTTTCTGGGTCATGTGGTATCCGCATCGGGTATTCGGGTTGATCTAAGCAAAATTTCAGCTATACTTGATTGGAAACCCCTGAAGAATGTTTCTAAAGTCCGAAGCTTTCTAGGACTTGCTGGTTATTATAGATGGTTCGTGAAAGGTTTCTCTATGATTGCAACCCCGATGACAAAGCTATTGTAGAAAGATGTGAAGTTCGAGTGGTCAAAGAAGTGTCAGAAAAGCTTTGATCAGTTGAAAGCCCTTTTGACTGAAGCTCCAGTGCTAGTACAACCAGAATCGGGTAAATAATTTGTTATTTATAGTGATGCATCTTTAAATGGTTTGGGTTGTGTACTGATGCAGGAAGGCAGAGTGATAGCTTATGCCTCGAGACAGTTAAAGCCACATGAAAGGAACTATTTGACACACGACCTAGAATTGGCAGTAATTATGTTTGCATTAAAAATTTGGCGTCACTATTTGTTCGGTGAGAAATGTCATGTTTATTCTGATCACAAAAGCCTGAAATACTTGATGACTTAGAAAGATCTGAATTTGAGACAATGTCAATGGTTAGAATTTCTAAAAGACTATGAGCTTGTAATTGATTATCACCTGGGGAAGGCTAATGTTATTGCTGATGCTTTAAGCCGAAAATCACTGTTTGCTTTGCGTGCAATGAACGCGAATATGACCATGTCTGATGATGGTTCAATAGTAGCTAAATTGAAAGCAAGACCGTTATTTATTCAACAAATTTGTGATGCCCAGAAAGTTGATAATGAATTGATCACAAAACGAACCCAGTGTGAGACGGATGTAAATTCAGAATTCAGGGTTGATACTGATGACTGTTTGAGATTCAGAGACCGAATTTGCATTCCGAAGAATTCAGAATTGATCCAGATGATTTTGAATGAAGCTCATAGAGTCGGTTATCTATTCATCCTGGTAGTACAAAGATGTATAATGATTTGAAACAGCTTTACTGGTGGCATGGTATAAAACGAGACATTTCAGACTTTGTTGCAAGATGTTTAGTCTGTCAACAAGTAAAAGCTGAATATCAGGTGCCTTCAGGATTGCTTCAACCTATCATGATACCTGAGTAGAAGTGGGATAGAGTCACGATGGATTTTGTGTCTAGTTTACCGTTGACACCGAGCAAGAAAGATGTAATCTTGGTTATTGTTGATAGATTGACTAAATCGGCTCATTTTATTCCGATACGTACAGACTACTCACTCGATAAGCTAGCTGAATTGTATGTTTCTCAGATTGTGAGATTACATGGTGTGCCTATATCTATTGTTTCAGATAGAGATCCGAGGTTTACATCGTGATTTTGGAAGAAACTACAAGATGCACTATGTACAAAATTACATTTCAGTACTGCTTTCCATCCACAAACAGATGGCCAGTATGAGCAAATCATTCAGATACTTGAGGATATGTTGAGATATTGCATTCTCGAGTTTGAAGGTAAGTGGAAATGATACCTGCCTCTGATTGAATTTGCATATAATAATAGCTTTCAATCGAGTATCAAAATGGCACCTTATGAAGCTTTGTATGGTCGTAAGTGTCATACACCATTATACTGGACTGAGCTCAGTGAAAATAAGATACACGGGGTCGATTTGATCAAAGAAACTGAACAAAAAGTGATAGTGATTCGTGAAAGTTTAAAAGCAGCATCAGATCAACAAAAATCTTATGTGGACTTAAAATGCAAGGATATAGAACTTCAGATCGGAGATAAAGTTTTCTTGAAAGTCTCACCGTGGAAGAAAATACTTAGATTTGGTCGTAAAGGCAAATTGAGTCCGAGATTTATTGGGTCGTATGAGGTTATAGAGCGTATCAGGCCAGTTGCTTATAGATTGTTGTTGCCACCTAAGTTAGAAATGATCCACAACGTATTCCACGTTTCGATGCTTCGAAGATATCGATCTGATCCTTCACATGTAATTAGTCCGTCTGAGATTGAAATTCAGCCCGATATGGCCTGAGAAGAAGAATCGATTCGCATCTTGACTCGTGAGGTTAAAGAGTTGCGGAATAAGAAGATTTCGTTAGTTAAAGCATTGTGGCATAAGCATGGTGTTGAAGAAGCAACATGGGAGCCAGAGGATACAATGAAAGAACGTTATCCAAACCTATTCACCGGTAAGATTTTCGGCGATGAAAATCCTTAAGGGGGGAGAGTTGTAACAACCCGATTTAGACCTTAATCGGAACGGTGGTTTCGGGACCACGAATCTGAGTCAAAAAATATTTTTAACTTATTTTCCGTGTTTATTTTGTGTGAATTTATATTTGTGAAATTTTCGTGATTCAATTTCGTCGTTTAGGTGTCCAATTAAATAAAATGACTTAATCGTGTAAATTGAAAATTGGGTAGTTTAATTTGTAAAGGGCTTATTTGTTAATGGCTTTCTAAATGGGAGTATTTATGTTGAAAATAACCCATTAACACATTCTTTGGACGGTAAAAGACATACATTATGAGATTTTATTATTATTTCATTAGGGTCAAATATGTAAATTAAACTTTAAATTATAATAAGTTATAATATATATCATAAAACATAAAAATAAGCCATGTTCATCCATTTTTATTTTGACCGAAACTAAGAAAACAAGAAAAGGAAAAGAGAAACCTAGGGTTCGGCCATTTCTAAGCTCAATCAAGGTACGTGTTTAGCTCGGTTTTTGATAATTTCTACGTTTTTGAGATCGTTGCTTCGAGTTCTACAAAGCCCATGCTTGAATTTTTGATTTTGATTAATATTTTGAGTTTAGCCATTGTTAATAGCTTGTGATTTTTGTTATTTGCTGATGAAATATGAAAGTTATGTTTTAGATTAATATATTTTGTATTGGAGTTTTTGATGATTTCGAGTAATTAGGACTTAATTGCAAAAATAATAATTTGAGGGACTAAAATGTGAAATAATTTTTGAGAGTGGGTAAAATTTCGCCCAACATAAGTATAGGGAAATTTTGCATATTTTGTGTTTTGTGCGATAAGGACTAAATTGTAAAAATTGTAAATGTTAGGGGTAAAATAGTAATTTTCCCATTTATGTGTTTTTGGACTAAATTGAATGAAAATATGTTGAATGAGATTAATTTTAATATGTTTAGATCAAGAACTAAAGAAATCGGATTTGGATCGGGGAAAAACAAAAGTTTTCGACTAGCTGCCCGATTCCGTTTTGTATCGTTTGAGGTAAGTTTATAAGCAAATAGATGTGTTTATTGATAATTTAATGTTATTTTTTATATGCTGTTTTGGAAATTTAGAATTTAAATATGCTATGGCCGAACATGATTAAATTAAGCCACTACATTTTCGAGTTCGATTCGACCGAGTTACGACGTCCGAAAGCCCCGCATGAACCTTAGGAATAGCTAGGATACATATGTCATGACATAGGATTCCGATATATGTGTGCGAGTAAGTCCATGGCATCGATTTGTGTTTTCGATATGTGTTTACGAGTAAGACCCTGTCTGGGATAGTAGCATCGATATGTGGCTACATGTAAGACCACGTCTGGGACGTTGGGATTGTACGATATATGTGATTATCCGAGTGTCCTATCCGATTCCGAATGGTTCATCGGGCAAAGATATATTGTGTACGAATTGTATAATTTGAGCTAAATTATCAGGTATGAGTTAACTTGATAACTATTTAAGATAAGGTAAGAAAGTACTATAGATATGTATTGTAAATCATGTACAATACAAATGAAGAATCCATGTGTATTTGACATGTGTATTCGGCTTGTGAATGAATAATTTGTGTAGTATTAAGATGATACTTAATATGTGTATATATAATTTGAGTATTCAGCTACCTAGATATTAATTATACATGAGATGTCATTGATGATTCTTATGTTGTATAAATGAGTAAATGGATGTGTGGTTTATTATGACTATTTGTTGGAAGTTGATATATAAGGTGTTAAATGGTCATACGTGTATTCGGCTTAGGTGGAAAATAGTCTAAGAAAAATGTTTTATATATAGAATTTATAAGTTTGAGGTCAAGCATGAAAATATTAATGCATTTTGTTTAGTTAACATGAGTCAATTATGATTTTGAGTTGTTTATTTGCTTATGACTTACTAAGCTTTAATAGCTTACTTTGTGTGCTATGTTTACTCTATTTTATAGATTTTGAAGTCAAGCTACAAGCTCGAGAACTGTCAGCCAAGCTCATCACACAATCTACAGCTTCGATATTTAAATAATCAAACCCGTATAATGGCATGTATAGGCTAGAACATACTTTTCAGATATCGATTTTGGTTATGTATTTAAGCAATGCAAAAATGGCTTGCTATTTGTGTTTAGATTTGGTCTTATGTGTGCTTAGTTATAAAGTATAGTAAGCTTGGTATTGATAATTCGGTTATGCTTTACTATGCTTAAAATTCATTAATTTAAAGTATCTAGTAATATGAATGAATGACTTTGTGGCAAGAGTTTTATGCATTGTAAGTGTCTTAACTTCATGTTTGAATTTTAGTCATTTTGCTTATGGTTTATGTATATCTTATTTATAAAGCTATGTACTATGATGCATAGTAAATGTGGTAGTTAATATACGCTTGAAGTGGTAAATGATTTTAATTATACATGAGTACAATTTGGTTAAGGTTATGCATGAGTATAAATGCTTATAAATTTAGTATTTGGTTATTATTATCATGTGATATATGTTGGAATAAAATTGATGATTCAGCTACTGTTTATATATATATATATATATATATATATATATCTAGGTATTTGACATATCAATTTTGGTATTAATATATGTACACGCTCATAGGTATATTAGTTGATTTGGCTATGGTATTTATGTATGTGTAATATAATGAGAGTTGAACAATTCGGGTTGGTTATATGAAAGTGAAAATGAATATATTAATTTCTGTAAATGATTGAGAAACTAAGTATGATTAATAAATTAGTTTGCTATATTATTTGAATTATATGCTTGTGAAACAAAATAATTGGATTAAGATAGATTGGTTGCTTTATATGAATATAAAATTAGTTTGAGATTTGATAGTATGATTAAATGATAAGTCAAGTATAATACATGTTTATATTTGACAAGTAAAAGGTAATATTAATGAACATATGTTTATATATGCTTCCATGTGTGATTGTATATTTGCTTAGTAGTGAAATAAATTTGGAAGGAAAATGATAGTAGGCATGTGCATGTTCGGCTAATAAGATGGGAATTAACCAAATGAATAGTAACTTTTGATAATTACTATTGAAGTACTTACATGTGAAATTGCTAAGAAGTCATGAGCTTTGTGCATCTATGTTAAGGTAGATTATGGAAGTACGTAATTGTTCAAGTTGTTGTTGGCTTATTATATGCATTTGTTTAAATGTGTTTATATTTAAAAGTATATCATATTTGACTTGTGTTATGAATTGCATGTGGTATCTTGATTTATAGGGTATGTTTAGAGTTTAATCAGTTATATAATTCATATAATGCAAATATGATTTGTGTAAACTTCTGAATGTTTGGATACTATGTCTTGTTCGGTAATGCCTTGTAACCTTAATTCGGCGACGGATATGGGTAGGGGTGTTACGTATATGGAATTTAGTGTGCGATTCAAGAATGCTTTGGCTATATATGGCACTTAGTCTGCGATTCAAAATAGCTTCAGCTACATATGGCACTTAGTTTGCGAGACAGAGATAGCTTCGGTTATGTAAGGCACTTAGTGTGCGAGATATCGAGTATTCAACAATGTTCCGAAAATGTATGAGTTAGTTACAAATTTGTACAGGTATGTATATGTAAAGTATGAGATGCAAGTACAAGAAGTTATAAATTTGCATATAAGCATATGATTAAGCATATGGAAGGTTTGTTGTTTTCATGAATTATATGTTATATAGTTCAAATTGATGATTTGTGTATTTTGATTTGTAGAGTATATTTCATACGAACTTACTAAGCTTTATAGCTTACTTTGTTTATTTTTCTATGTTTTATAGTCTTTCAAAGCTAGCTCAGATTCGGGGATCGTTAGAGACTTCATACGGGCGTGTGACTTAGCCGTGTTGCATAAGTTAGTATACCCTACAAGTTTGGCATGACCTAGACCATGGCCTGGCACATGGGCATGTGTGGCCACTTCGTAGGGCACATGGTCTAGATACACGGGCGTGTGGTTAGCCGTGTGACCCAAGTCAGTATGTACCCCTTATTTTCACACGGCTTGTGACACGGGCATGTCTGGTGGTCGTGTGAGACATACGGCCTTCCCACACGGGCGTGTGTCCTCTGTTTTGAGAAAAGATTTCAAAGTTTCGTGAAATTTTCTTGAGTTATTGGTTTAGTCTCGAACCATTTCCAAAGCATGTTTTGGGACTCATAGGCTCATATTAGGGACAAATTGATTGAGTTTGAATGATGAATGCATGAAATGATGTTATGTATGCTAAATGGTTGTTTAATTGTTTTGTAAGTCTGGTAATGCTTCGTAACCCTATTCCAGCGTTGAATACAGGTGAGGGGTGTTACATCTTTAATACCAATTGTTGGAAATTTTGTGGTTTTAAAACATTTATCTTGTACAACATAAAAAGAAAATTTTAGAATCCGAGTCAGTTTGTGATATTTGTAGCAATAAATATTTTTTGAAATCGCGCATATGTTTTGGGCTAGAAGGATACTTGTTGTTCTTGGCTTTCAACAAAACAACCTTCTTCACTATTCTCATACCACGAATTGATTCAAGTGTGGGCTCGAACAATTTTGAATCAAACATATAACCAAGAATTATTTTCTTTACTTTCAGTGGGAAAGTGAAACTTTATCCCAAATAGAAATCAGTAGAATTGTAATTTCCAGAAAATATAAATTAATCTAGAAAATAAAATTCCACTACTTTGTAAAAGAATAAAAATATTGAAAACTTGAGAGACTTGTGTTTCTTTCTTTTCTGAGGTGTGATTTGAAGCCTACCAATTTATTCTAGAAGCCAATTAATATTAATTTAATAGAAAAAACCCTAACTCCCAAATATTTAGGGAGAGGGGCATCAACCCTAGGTAAAAATACTAGGTTTTGTCATCGTCTAGTATTCCATATAAGGGAATTTGTGCCTCTCCTATACTGAGTCCAATTATATGTGCTTCCTAGACGTTCAATGTAACACCCCTCACCTGACTTGATTGACAGGTCCGGGCTACAAGATGCTATATTCGTTGCTGAAGCAATTACAGTTAAATACACAGTAAAATAATCATCCACACTTTCAATTCAAATTCAATCACACTTATTTCATGTTAAACAATCAATTTCTAATTTTAATCGAGCTTACAAAGACTCTTTTGTTAACCCAAGCACGAAATAAGACAAAATTGCAATGTTTTAAAAATTCAGGACAGACATCATGATGTTTTCTCTTCCAAATCGTGACGTCCTGGTCTACCATAATTCGTTGTTGTAAATTGGATTCTTTTCGATACTTAATGAGATTGTTTTCTAGCTCTTTTATATGGTTTTATTACATTTTTAGGTTTTAGTAGTTTATGTTTAATTTCAGCAAAATAAGCATTTTTACGCAATTTTTAGTCATATGATGACCTAACGGGCTAATATGGGCCTAAGGATGAACGAACAAATAAAATGAATGTGCAGGACACTATTTTTAGGCTGAGAATACGAAGGATGAAAGCAGCACCGCGACACTGGCATGTGGTGTCGCAACACCAAACTTTGAAGCAAAATATTCACCCTCGAAAGGCAATATCGTGACACCGGAGTGATGAACTGGAATTTTAAGTCAGGGGTGTTTTCATCTGTGCAATACATATTATTCAGTTTTAGTGTTGTTACTTAACCTTGGTAGGTTAAAACATTTTGGCGATAAATATGAGTGTTTAGCCTCAAATTAGGGGGCTTGGCCGAATGAGCCGTTTATGTAACACCCCTAACCCGTCTCCGTTTCCTGAATAGAATTATGAGGCATTACCAGATTAAACACCACATTTACATACATTTATACATTCATACTCAAAATCCATTCAAAATATTCACAATGTCCCTTGTAAGGCTCTACGAGACCTTAAAACATACTTAAAAGTGGTTTGGGACTAAACCGATAACATTTGCAAACTTTGGGAAACTTATAAAATTTTCTTGCATTAAGGATCACTCTCCCATGTCAACAGGCCGTGTGCCTCGTACGGTCGCTAGACACGCCTGTGTCACAGGCCGTGCGAAAACAGGGCATACATAGTGACTTGTACCACACAGCCGAGGACACACCCGTGTGCCATGGCCATAGAAAAACTAAGGAGGTTACTGACTTGGGTCACATGGCTAGCAACTCGCCCATGTGCCAGCCCGTGTGTCACACACGACCAATAAACACACCCGTGTGTCTAGGCTGTGTCAAAACTGTAGGGTATACTGACTTAATTCGAAAGGGTACCCTAGGGGACACACAGCCGTATAACATGACCGCGTGTCACACACAGCTGAGACACACGCTCGTGTCTCTGCCCGTGTGGACAAAAATAGGCCATTTGTAAAGCCAATTTGCCACCCTTCTCTCATGCACACATAGCAACCAAAATCGGTACCATTTCAATACACTTATAAACAGCCAAAACATGCTAATTTATACAAATATCATGCCAACTGTCATCAACCATTTCTACTACTCAATTTCGTATTCAAAACATACCAATTCATTATACCAAAATCATCAAAAATCATATAACCTATAATTGCATTTCATCACCTTTCCATCAACTAAATCATACATTAATATACCATTACTCAAGCATTAATACACCAACTTACAACTATCCAAAATAGCCAACACATAAACATACTAAGCAAGCCAACACATAAGGCATTATATACTTCATATATATATCACTTATCAAACACATTTCAAGCTAACTTAAATAGCCATACATACCAACATTTACAAGCCAAATCTCATGGCTAATATCATAACTCAAAACATACCAAGATGACACTAGCCTATATATGCCATATACCATATATACAAAGCTTCAAAAGTACCAACAAAATGATTGATAGTGTGATGACATTTCCTGATGATCCTTGAGTCCAAGCTAGCTTCGATAATCTATAAAACATAACAAATAACACACAGTAAGCTTCATAGCTTAGTAAGTTCGTACTAAATATACTCAACAATTCATAATATACAAATCATCAATTCGAGCTAATTAATATCTAAATCATGGTGACCAAAAAACTTTCCTCATACTTACTCAAGTGTTTATGAACAAGTTCATAACTTCTTCAAATTGGATTTAATGCTTTATATGTACTTACCTGTACAAATTCATATCGAACTCATACATTTACATGATACTGTCGAATACTCGATATCTCGCACACTAAGTGCCAAAGCATAGTCGAAGCTATTATAATCTCGCACAATAAGTGTTTTATATAGTCGAAGCTATCTCGATACGCACACTAAGTGCTTTATATAGCCGAAGGTATCTCGATACTCACACTAAGTGCTTTATATAGCCAAAGCTATCTCGATACGCACACTAAGTGCCAAGCATAGTCGATTTATCGTCATACACAACCGTAGTCTCATATATACAATTTATGTAATAATAAAGCATTAAAGCATAATTGTAACAATGTTTATCATGTACGAACTTACCTCGTACTTGGAATTGACGAATCGGATCGATTACTCGATAACCTTCAATTTTCCCAGATCTAAATTCGAATTCTTTCTTTCTTGATCTATATGTATTCAAAATTAACCCATTTAATCACCAATTCATTGAATTCAATCCACAAACACATAATTTTAGCCAATTTGCACTTTGGCCCTAAAATTTCACATTTAAACAATTTAGTCCCTAATTCATAAAAACACAAATTACTCAAAATTCAATAAAGCCCATGTTTGGCCGAATTCTCTATAGGTCTCTAGCATCCCATATTTCACATTTGTTTCACAATTTAACCCTTCAATTTACACTTTTCACAATTTAATCCTATTTAGGCATTCTCACTCAAAATCACTTAACAAAACTTGATAATCTATCATTTAACTTCCATAATTCATCATCAACTATCACAAATCTTAAGCATTAAACAATGGCATTTCACAAAATCATCAACAAATTCAAAATTTAAGGCACGGGCTAGCTAGTACTCAAAGCAACGATCACAAAAACGTAAAAATCAACAAAAACCGAGCAAAGAACATACCTTATCAAGCCAAATAATTGCCAAACCCTAAAGGCTCTCTCATGGTTTCTTTTTCTTCTAATTTCGGTTGAAATAAAACAAAGATGAACATGTTATCATATTTTGTTTTATTTAATATACAATATTTAATTACTAAATTAACCTTGTTTAAAAACCATTTAAAACATTCAATTAATGCCCATTTATGTCCATTCCCACTATCCATTGTCTAATTACAACATAAGGACCTTTCATTTAATAAGCCATGGCAATTAAGCACTTTTAACAAGTAGAATGCAACTTTTGTATTTTTCGCGATTTAGTCTTTTTTCTCAAATTGAGCTACTAAACGATAAAATTAGCTCATGAAATTTTCACACATACATAATCACATGCAATAACACCAAAAATAATATTAAAATAATTTTACAACCTCGAATTTGTGGCCCGAAACCACTGTTCCAGTTTACCTAAAATCGAGCTATTACAGTTTAGTTTAGTTTTAGGATTTTTATTCTAGTTTCACTTTTCTTTTAATTCTAGGTCAGAACATTTGTTCTAGTTTTACTTTTCTACTTAGTTATTTGCTTTGCATGTTAAATATGGAATTAGGGGAAATTGCATCTAGATCCATGAGTGGCTAATTTCCTTAGGGAGATTAGCGATCGGATGTGGGAATATTAAAAGAAGAATTAGGGTTTATTTTCGAGTTAGTTGGCTTAAATTATGTGTGATTAAACCCTAGGATTTATGACCCTAGTAAGTAATTTAGTATAAACGTGATTGAAAGATAAGTTTACCGAGTAAATCATAATTTATCCCGGTCAAGAAAGTGAATTCGAAATATAAGTTAGTGTTGGTTGATTAGGTAATTAGTTAGAGGCCGAAAGGTAATAACTGGTTCATTAATACCTAATTTGCCAAAACCCAAATACTGAAGTTAATTAGGAACACTGATATGAGTTAATATTCTGCTTGGTTAATTGGATTAATTTCAGTTATTAATTTTCTTTATTTAATTTCTTTAATTTATGTTATTTTGGTTAATTAATTTTGATTTAGTTTTTTATACTATAGTTTTATATTATTATTGATTAGCCTTGTTAGTGTAAAAAATGAATTTTAGTTTAATTCAACCTCCCTTGGGTACCATCCTCGGAATACTTCCCAGAGTATTTCGTTGTAACACTTTACTATATTACAATTTGACCCATATACTTGCAGACAACCTGGTTAATTAATTATCATTTTACTACAACATTTCCAGCCCATACATTCGCACATCTGACGGCGGTCATGACCCCAAATAGTTTGTCACATCTTAACCTCAAGCCACTCGACGTCGTGGCATGACTCACTGTTAGCTGACGTCGCAACGATGTAGGTTGGTTGTCGAGGCATGGACTCTGGTTTTGGTAAAATAAATCATTCGGTACCTATTTCAAAGCTTCCAGCCAAACAATTCAAAATATGCACTTAATTATCATTCCAAATTGTCTCAAAACCTACCGAAACACACCATATGAGTTCAAACATAAAATTTCAATTTCTTATCAAACATCCCACACCTATTCATTAGTTTGATTTAAACATTTCAATACTATTATAACCTAACAACCAAATCATGTAACCATCAAACTTTACTAATGCCATATCATTTTGACACATCCTATATCACATTAATTTCATACACATATATTCATTTTGCATTTTAATGGCTTATATGCCCTAAACATGAACCAAATCATCTATTCATTAATACTTATATCAAGCTTACCAATCAGACATACCATTTCAACTTCATTCCATTCCATTTCACATGTCAAATCTAGAAATATAATTCATCAAATTATTTAGCATACACATACATACATACCCAACAACATATGTGATTTAAAAACACCAAATCATCATATCATAAGTAATGGTTAAATCGACATTGCCAAGTGTTAAACTCATTCACACACTAATTTATAAACCATGACATGTATATACATGCCACAACCCTTGACTTAAAATGACCAAAAAGCTACTAATATGGTGATAGTGTGAGCTCTAAGACAATCCAGCTTAACGAGTTCTATAAGGTTACGATCTACAAGGAAAAGGGAAAACAAATGAGGTAAGCATAATATGCTTAGTAAGTTAAAATGGAAAATAAAGCATACCTTGATCATTAAGGAATAAATAATTATTATATTTGGCAACCAATTTAGCTTTACTTAGCATATTAAGATATATCTCTACATAAAACGTCACCTTAAATTGAATGCGTTAGTTACTTCCTCGAGTTGTAAGTACTATCAACGTTTAAAACATAATCATATAACACTCTATATGTAAAGTATAATAAATAGCATTTCATTTTCATTTCATGATTTAAATTCCATTTCCAATCAATTGAACATCACTCGATGGAAATATAGTAAAACAGACTCGGATACATGAGAATATTTTGCTCACACAAGCTAACATATATCAGGGTTACTCACACAAGCTGGCATTTTAATGGAATTGCTCACATAAGTTGACATCATATTGAGGCTGCCTATCCAATCGAAACCAATGATACATATAACATAAAAATCTGCAATAAATGCTAGACCTCGTAACAATATGTAAATCCATGATCAATTACGTGTACAACCCTAATGGCATGCCATACGTATCTTGACCTTTTACTAAGTTCATTCGGGCATCATTTTCGTATAAATGTCAAAACTAATTCCTGTACATAATTTCATTTCTATTTTTCGATACAAATAATCAATCAACAATCACATTTACATCTTGTGCTATTTCTATATAACCAATATTCACATCAATTTACAATTTAGTCCATTTCGAGTTATAAGTGTCAAATTCATTAATTCTACATAGTTCAAATATATATATAAGTATAAACTCAAATACCATTCATACATAAAGTAGAAATTGAGTAGAACCTGATCAAAACAACAAATAAATTGAATCTTCAGGAACTAATAAATAATTTTGATTTTTCCTCGATTGTTTCCAATTTGATCAAATTCTTTATCTATACAATTATTCCATTTATTTCATCAATACCAGACATTTATACACTATTCCATAATATGAATGAAATTAAATAATTTCATTTTTTGATACCTTTAAAGTTTTACATTTTATTCAATTTAGTCCCTAAAATTGAAATAGCCATAACTTTAAATTTTTAGCTTCGGTTTGAAAACCGACTTCAATTACATTTATAAGAGATCCTTTACTATCTATTTATACCAAAATTTCACAACAATTTTACATTTTATTCACTTGATCTCTATGTGCAAAACTATCAATTAAATTTTACAATCTATTACTTTTCATAATATAAGCTTAAAATCTATCAATTTAAAAGCAAATTCTTCAAGAAAACAAAAATTGAAACTTTCAAAAACTTTAACATTTTTTTTCAAATTGGCACATGGGCTAGCTAAATCAAGCTTCCATGACCTCAAAAATATAAAATTTATAATAAAATGGCTTGGAAAAGCTTACCAATTAGGGACCGAATGGTGAAAGCTTCAAAAGGGTTTTCATTCTTTAACTTACGGCAAGAAGAAGATGAATGAAACTAAAGGTGATTTTTTTTCATTATTTTAACCTGGATATTAGGATTAGAAATTAATTAACTTGTTTTAATTAAAATTAAGTAAACTTAATTAACTGAAACCATGATTAACTTAATACAAGTGGAATCTTTCATCATTAAGCACTAATTCATGTTAAACAGTGGTTTAATTATCATTATGGAACTTTGGCTAATTGCAATTTATGTCCCTAAGTCTTTTTCTAATTAAAAACCTATAGTGATAAGACTTATAATTTAGTCTCTGTACCATAATTAAACAATTAATTCAACAAATTACCGAACCAAAATATAATAAACTTTTATAACACCTCCATAAATATTCATATTTAATATCTGTAGACTCGATTATAGGGTTCCAAAATCACATTTTTCGACACCACTGAAATTTATATTGAAATGGGATTTCAAAACCATATTTTTCAGCACCACTAAAAATTGAGCTGTCGCAACTCTCCCCCCTTATGAAATTTCATCCTCGAAATTTACCTAAGAAAAGATAAGGGTATTGGGATTTCATAGTTTTTTCGTGCTCCCACATAACCTTTTCTATACTGTGACGGTGCCACATTAATTTCACTAATGTTACACGTCTGTTTCTCAACTCTTTTACTTCCCGAGCTAAAATCTTATTAGGAGAGTCGATTTATCCCAAAGAGATTAAGGATATCCTATGAGGGTAACACATTTATGACAATATCATTGGATGAGCATTGATCGAGTAGCTTTCGTAATGAAATGTAATTAAGGAGAGCTCAGTCACGATACTATAGTGGAATGACTTTGTGACTAAATGAGTTTATAATTAACAGGCGAAAAGATGGAATTTAATTATAAATCATTTTAGCCCTAATCACATATGTCCAATCAGTCTCCCGGCTAGCTTGTTAAAACCGAAAATAAATTGCATGTTGAATCAAATGAACAAAAGTGGATAGAAATTGTAAAGTTAGAGAAATAACAAACATTCAAAAATGAATGTGGTTTTCTCACTAAGTATGGAAATGACCTGACAATTAATTTATGGGTTTTTGAATTATTATTTAATTAGTTAATTAAATAATTTAAGTTTGAAAATGAAATTAAATTAATTGGTCATTATGAATTGGTCAAATGTATAAAAATTAAATATATTTACCCATATATTATTTTACGATAAAGTTGTCATGATTTTAACAGAATTAAAATTTGGTTGAAAAAATCATTTAATTAGAATATTAATTAATTAAAATTAATTTAATGAAATTTTCTATTTTGAGAAATAGAAAAACATGTATTGGGTTGGATTAAATTATAAAGTGTTAGGTTAAAAGTGTAAGAAACACATACAATCAGATCCAATAGATGAAAGTCTTGAATCCCTATCATAATACATATGAGGGCAAGCACACCTTATTACCCCCTCTCTCTCTCCTAGTTCAGCTATGAAGTTTTTTTTCTATTGAAATAGATTTCTACTAATTCAAGAAGGGTTTCACTTCTTTTCCCTATAAATAGATGGCATCGGTAGGGCTGAATACACAATAAGTTTTACACAACATTGAGATATTGTTATTCTGCCCAAAAGTAGTGAGAATTTATTTTCTAAGCATAAATTCTATTTTCTAGAATAAGTTTGTGTAAAACTTATGTGAGGATATTTGGGATTTAGTTCTTTTTAATCAGTGTACTGATTTTTGCTTGACCCTAAAGGAACCGATGGTTGATGTGCTACTTTATAAATTTTATACATCTTTAAAGGAACAGGAAAATAATATATTACTGAGTGTCGAGCATACGCCCGTAACAATTCAAGGAGAAAAGGTCCTTTGTACTCCCCAAGAAATTTGTAATTTTTACAATGCCCCATTCTTTGTCTCGGACACTCTTGATGACATGGATATTTATTATATTTGAGACATCGACATGGATGACATTCTTGAATATCTCACCGACGGGAGAGACATTTGGAAGCACCAACCAAGAACAAACATCCTTTTATTATTTAAGTAAGCAATCATGTTCCCGGTTGCTAAAATATGGATACATTTTGTATGTACTCGTATATCACATTCCCTAAATGTTTTTAATGTCAATGCTTTTAAAGTTGTGTTGATTTACTCTGTTTTGTAGCGTCGACAAATTTGTGTGGGCAAGTGGATTTACTAGTCAATGCTCATCTTCATCAGTGGAAAAAAGGTCGGGATATTTTTCCCGCATCTAATTACTGCAATATGTAAGAATACAAAGGTTCCAATATCCACAATGGAGCAATTCAACGAAGAGATTGATCGGCAATTCGATTTACGCTCAGTACGTTAAGCTTCAATAAAAGAAAATAACCGCGTGGAACCAACACCAGAAGCACAAAATAGATGTCTTGCAATATCTAAAGTGGAAGGGAGAGGCAAAGAGCCATTCAAGCCAAGGGCTAAGTGATTTGCTCGATATGGAATGGATGTTTAGGTTGATTCAAGAGATGTCCCTAGTGGGCATCGATTATGCACAGAGGCACGGCTTACAAATGTCTAATCCACCACCGAAAAAATACCCACCCATGCAATTCTAAAGGCATAATGAGTACGGGGAAGGGGATGAGGAGGATCAAGATGAGGATGTCAAGAAAGGGGAGGAAAAAGGAGAAAAATTGACCCATGACTACTACCACAACAATGTGTTCCTACCGAAACAACCCACTGTGGGAGGGGTCCAATTTTGCTGCCAAAGCAAAAACAGGCTGACCCAATCTGCGAGTAAGTGGGCCACTAAGATAACTTTGGGTCGTGGCAAAGCTCTGGCCATCGAGGAGAACCGGTCAGCATCTAATTCTGATTAAAATTTGAAATTTTGTTTCATTTTATTTTATTTTGGGGACTGTATAATTTTGAATTTCGCTAATTTTAATTTTATTTTACTTTAATTAATTATAATTTAACAAAATGCATGCTAATTCTATGTAGAAACCTTACACATTAGGCGGCACTACAATTTGGAGCTAAATTAGCATAAGGAGGACCACCAAAATTCTCTCGAGGCACTTACAAGCTAAAATCGAGTAGCCTCTTCCCTTATCTTTTGGGTGCACAATAGGGACAATGTGTTAACTAAAGTCTGTGGGTAACATATAATTTTTCTAATTTTTCAAAATTTTTAAATTTTTGTTACGTGTTTTATTTGTTTTAGTAGTTAATTTTAATTTTTGTGTGCTTGTTTGTGCTTGAGCTTGTAGAAATACAAGTGATTGGTTAGGAGTATGTAAATAGGATGTTGTGCATAAACTATAAATTTAGCTCGGTACTAATTGATTTTAGGTTGTTTAATGTTAAACTAATTAGTTCACTTTGTTACATTATAAATAGGTGAAAGTGTGTTAGGTATACCAAATGAAAAACAAGTACATAAGAAGCATATATGTTTGTTTGAATTATAGGTTGTTAGAATGTTAAAATTCAATTAATTGAATACATGAATTGAAACACTTGGGGATGACCTAAGGCATTGTTTGGTCACCATAGAGCCAAAAGGCCGACCCTATGTATAAATTCCCTAGTAACTTATTTTGGGCCTAATTCCATTTTCTTGATAAACCTTGAATGGAATCGTAATCCTAACATACAATCTCTTCATCCCTTTCTTTTTTGTCCCAACACGAACTTAGACTTCAAGCCATTAGTATTGAGGTTTAGGTAGACACATAACGAAGGTTTAAACAAAAAATAATTGAGAGTGAAAACTAAGGGATAGTATAGTATAGTGAGTATAAGATTCTTGGAAAGTTGTGTTTTAATGAAGAAAAAAATCAAGTGAAGAAAAGCTTTGTGAAGGTTAAAAGCCAAGCGAGAAATATCAAACAAACACAATTAAAGTGAGTAAAAAGGAAGTAAAAAATAGAAAAAAGAAAAAGTATATGCTCATTTTTGTACAAAAGACTCGCTAGGATAATTGTACTCATTAATACTATATTGTACCTTAGGAAATGGAGAGAAAAAGAAGGAGGGAGAAGTGGATATAAGGTGTTGTGTTAAGGGTTATAATTGGGCCGCAAACTGTTACAAGTCAAAAAGTCCTATGTTACCTAAGTGATGCGACTCATGGATGAAAACTAAACTGAATGTTAACATTTTTGACCACTTGTATTCTTCGAACATAAATGTGTACTTCTGTATTTGTTTAGATGGAATAATACATTCTTGAATTTGTTTACCTTGTAACCTAATGAACTAATGTGTTTGATATTGAAAATCGGGAGTCAATTATATATTATGCTAGAATTACATGTTTCATCACATTGTCTTGTTTATAATGTTCCGAACCAATCTCATGTATTAAGCATGCTTAAGCATCATTTAGTTGTTTTATTTTCGTATTTTTGTGTTTTTTTGTTTTATTTCTTGAGGATAAGCAGTTAAGTGCTGAGGAGTTTGATCTGCCACAATTCATTGTGGAAAATTAGAGTATTTTCGGCACTTAACATGCTTATTTTCTAGTTATTTTATATTTTTTATTACATTTTCCGTTTTTATTAGTTGATGTTTAAATTTAGTAAAATAGGTCTTTTTACAAAATTTGTAGCCATGTGATGACCTAATGAGCCAATTCAGGCCTAGGGAAGAACTAATAAGTTAATTTAGTATGTAAGACATTGTTTTAGGGCTGAGAAGGCGAAGGACAACGGTAGCTCCGCGACACTGGCATGTGGTGTCACAAAACTGCACTTCGCAGCCAAATAAGTCACCCTCGAAAGGTAGTGTCACAACAACAGAGCGACAAAATGGATTTTTAAGTTAGGGATGTTTTCGTCCGCATAACGCATATTATTCAATTTTAGGGCTACTAATTAACCTACTTAGGGTAGAACATTTTTGCTATAAATAAGGGTGTTTAGCCTTAGTTTAGGAGGCTTGGCTGAGTGAGCCGTTTAGATTAGTTTGATGATTTTATTTTAGTTTTAATTTTCTTTCAATTTAGTCATTTATTTACAAAATAGAATTTTTTTTCCTTTTTTCTAATTTGGATTTGATTTGGATCCAAGCATTCATTTACTTAGTTTATATTAATTTATTTTCGCTTTCCAATTGCAATCAAGATTATCTTCACACTAGTCAAAGGAATTTCAACTTTTGCGCGCAAATCAATATCGAAACGGATCAATTTTCTTATTCCCTTTTTTTATTTAATTATTTTCCTTGCATGTTAAAATGAAATTAGGCAAAAAATTTTATCTAGAACCAAGAGTGGCTAATTTCCTTAAAGAGATTAATGACCGGATGTGGGAATACTTAATGGAGGAATTAGGGTTTGTTTCCAAGCTAGTTGGCTTAAATTATGTGTGATTAAACCCTAAGATTAACAACCCTAAGAAGTAATTTAGGATAAACAAGATCGAGAGATAGGTTTACCAAGTAAATCATAATTTATCCCAGTCAAGAAAGTGTCGAAATATAAATGAGTATTGGTTGATTAGTTAATTAGTTAGAGGCCGAAAGATAATAACTGGTTAATTAATACCTAATTCACCAAAACCCAAATTCTGAAGTTAATTAGGAATACTAACGTGAGTTAGTCTTCTGCTTGTTTAATTGGATTAATTTCTATTGTTAATTTATTTTCATTAATTTTGTTTAATTTATGTTATTTTAGTTATTTAACATTAATTTGGTTTTTTGCACTATAGTTTTAGGTTATTACTGTTTAGCCTGTTAGTGTAGAAAATGAATTTTACTTTAATTAAACTTTCCTTGGATACGATCCTCAGAATACTTCTCATAGTGTTTCGACGGGACCTTTTACTATATTACAATTTTACTCGTATACTTGTGGATACTGCTACTTAATTAATTATCTTTTTGCTACAGTATTTCTAGTCTAGACGTTCGCATGCCTGGCAGCGATCAATGTACTGTTAGTCAATTCAATCACATCTATGTCTCGATCTTCTAAGAGTCATCTGCTCCGATGCTCAAGAAAGTGCATCTCCCCAATTGGACTTGGTAGATGTAATGCTCCAAACCCAATCCTTAAGGAGGATCTAGGAATGGCGCATCACTACCAACATCTTTTTCTTTTAAAAGCATGATTGGTGTGGACCTCATGAAGGTACATATAAAGTGATTATGAATTATAAAACATTTTTCATTCAAGATAACACGATTATACATTTTTAGAGACAAAGAAATTTCACTAAAGTTTTTCCTGGGGGTTATAATTCTTAAACAAAATTTAAAATACATAGATCGATCTTCAAAATAAATCATCTAGACACTGCTTCTATGCTATGCATAATACAAAATATTAGAAGTTTCACGGCTACGCTAGTCCTCTGGCGTAGTCTTCAGATTCCTTACTTCGCAGGCCTAAGAAGGAAAGGAAGCTAAGTAAGTTCAAATAACTTAGTAAGTTCCAGAGCAAACATATCAGTGAACACATGTAATTCAAAATGAACCTTTCCAACTCAACAAGTTATAAAGTTCACTAGTTGGAAAATACCAAACACAACAGACTCTACGTCAGAAACTATTCCTTTGGTGTATATACTATGCCCATGCAACCGTGCAAACAACCTTCTTCGTGTTAGCCATACCTAGGTCCATGACCAAGCCATATCATTAAATTCATTCTTTTCATTCATCTATCATGTTTTGACAATCTGGTTTGCAATGATTCTTGCCCTACTAGAGGTTACACGATCCTTTTCATGTCGTGATATGCCAGTTCAATGCTCTTTTCATTGAAGGCAACACCATGAATTCATTTCCATTTTTCTATCTTTGTGGATCTTATCAGAAGTAGCAGGGTAGTGGCCTAATCACGAAGAAAGGTTCTCACTCCATTTACACAAACAAACCAATCTAGACTAGTAACACCATACATTCACCACTCATTTACAGACACAACATCTTTTTAGAATACAAGCACTAACCTTACAAAAACATAAACACAAGCATTTCACATAGATAGAAGTAAGAAGGAACTCGCCAAAAAGTGTAGTAAGTTCAAATAGTAGGACCTTTTCCCTTATCACGAGAACCATCAAGAGGGTCTTAAGCTATAATATAGATATTTAGAATTATTAGATCTTTATACTAGAAAACTAAACAACCTTACAAGAACATAAATAGAAAACCCAGAATCGGGAAGTTTCCTTCCTTACTCTCTAAACTGACTTTAAATCATATACATCTAAAGTCACATAAATAACCATAAAAATAACCTAAGGTTCATCGATATTTACCAAGTTCTAAACAATGAAGGAGTTGGCTAAGTACAACAAACCCAAATCTTCAAGTAGACCTCAGTTCTAAGGTTTTTCCGAGAGAGAAAAGAGTAGAGAAAGTTTTAATAAGAAAAGTTGAATGTAAGAGAATTGCAAAACTTGCTCAAGAAGCCAACACCAAATTTATTCAAAAATACATGGAAGATAAACTTATTGGATAAGTCTAAATTTCCCATTAACCCCTTTGTTTCTTGTGACTAAGCATTTTCTCTCTCCTCATAAATACGAGTCTTATCAACTACTATAACTTAGTTCTATTCCAACCAATTCTCATTTGCCTAACCAAATTGTTCAACTAGAATAATAAAATAATAATACATTATATAGCTTTTATCAAACTAATGATTTAACTAATTCATCTAAAAGATGGGGTGGCGTATACTCTTTTGAAGAGTCTGCCCAACCACCAAGCTCGCCTGGCACAGACTTCGCCCAACGACACATTCAAAGAATTCATGTACTTAGTAAAATTTAATGCCTTACCCACTAAGAATTCATTCTAAACATCATATATTCAATAATACGATGACCGAATGTTAGGGCTTCGCCAGGCAGGGTGTTACCGTAGACAACATATTAGTCTTTCAATCGATTTACTCATTTCCAATTAGACTAAGGACATGTTTAGGCTCATCAACTAATACAAGATGTCTTTCTGTATTACGACCGGACTATGTTATATTGTCTAGTATTAGTTAAACATTAGATAACCAGTAAGTCAATATTTGCTTCCATTTTGCTTTGCATGCAAAAACATCGAGGGCAATATTCAAAGGGTATTAATGTAATTAATGGATATTTTCATTAAACCAATTTGTTCGAAAAATACAAGTGTACATAGACAAAAATACTACACTTACGGCACTAGATCCAACATATTAATCATCTAACATCTTCTGTTGAGTCTCACAATCACGAGATTGATAAGATGCATATTGAGATAAGATTCATACAGTAGATCTGTTAAAGAAAGATAACATTGAGGAATGATCTGCAAAGCAAGTGATACTTGCATAGTTTTTCATTAAGGCTAGTAATATTGCACTCTTGATTTGATGGACTGACTTTAACCCTCATATTCTTCAATATTCATTAAGCCCTATTCCAATCAAAGAGAGTAAGGATTTTTGGCATTCTAATTGGCAAGTTTCTTGAACAAAAAGGGGGAATAGAAGATATATGAAAAGTTGTTAAGTGAAGTTGTTATACTATGACTGATGGGAAGTAGATGTCCTTTGAAGGCTTTCATGGTAGCTACTTACATTTGTTGAAGATTTTTATGATATTGAAGATGATTCTAATTTACCTTGGTGACATTTCTTCTTTACTACACTTTTATTTTGATCGGTCTATATAAAACTTGAGATTAAGATACTAAAATTGCTATGGAACTTTTATTGCCAATGGTTACTTTTTTGTGCCTTGTGTTATCTACAACTTAGATATAATTTAGTATTTTGATTGTTGGTGGGAATTCTAGACATAACGTTGATAGTTAAAATTACTTTATTATGTTCTATATTGAGTTTAGTAGAGTGAAATTTGTCTTGAAGGGGAGCTATTAATGACTGAAATGTTTAGCTTCCTATATTATTTCATTTTATTCAATAAATTGCCAAAGGGGGAGATTGTTGAGGCAAGATGTGATGATTAAAGCTAAGTGGCACTCGGGAGTGCCCCTACAGTAGGCTGCCAATCAGGCAGTTAAATCACTTGTCTTATTTGAGTTGACAATTTAATTGTAACAACCCGATTTTCAGTGGTATTAGAAACGTCAATTTTGGAGCCCCATTTCCGTAGTTTGAGTCTATAAATAATAGAATTTAATATTTAAGAGGTTAATATAGAAATATATTAAAGTTTGGTCCGGTAATTTTGTTGAATTGATAGTTAATTAAGATACAGGGACATGTAAAAGTTTATCGTTATAAATTTTTAAATAACTAAAGGACCAATTGAGCAATTAGACCATTTTTAACTGGTCAAATGATACTTATACATGCCAAACCCGACCCTTTTAGAGGATTTGAATCTGACATGTCACTACTTAAAAGTCATTCACTTAAACTGTTTCTGGTGTAAACTTTGAAAAACCATAGTGTTTGAAACAAACCTTTAAAAAAATGTGAGAAACTAAAGTATAAGCCAAATGGCGTTTAAAATTTTAGTAAGATATTTTATCAACTCAGATTATAAAGCTTTTTAAACATTCCATAAATCTTAATGAAACTTCATTAAAACATAATCCTTCACATAAGTCATAAGTACAATTTCTTTCAAAATACATTCAGACATCACCCCCATCAGAACATGCATAGTACAAAATAACAAAAGTCTCATAGCAGCAGGTGTCCTCTGGAATAGTCTAATAGAATGTCTTCCTTCAACAGTAGGCCTGAAAAGGAAAGGGAAATGTGGTATGTTCAAAAGAACTTAGTGAGTTCCATAAGAAAACATAACATCAGTTACTAATACTTTAGGTATATCCTTTTAAAAATTCAAACAAAAATCACACAGTTCACCATATGGCAAGTACCATTCACAGATAGACAATACACCAGTTTACTATCCTTTGGCGTATACACTACACCCAAATGACCATTCAAACAGACTTCTTCATTAGCCACATACCCAGATCCATAGTCAAAATCATATCATTCATTCCATTCATATTCCTTTGGTTTGTATCCTTTGTCGTGATTTGTCAATCTGGTTTGCAACATACATTTGCCCTACCAGAGGCTATACAACCATTTTTATGTATCGTGATCTGCTAGTTCAATGTTTATTCCGTCGAAGGAAATACCATTAATATATTTCTTTAGCATCATTTCCATGAGTCAGTCCATATCATTCTTGTCAGAAGCAGAAGGTAGTGTCTTAAGCATGAAGAATAGTTCTTACACTTTAACACACACTTTACAGACCCAGACTGACAACTCTAAACAACCATTTTTCATACATACACATTACACTTTCACAGTGTACGAGTACTTACCCTAATGAGTTGTAAAACAAGAATAGTACACGCATAGAAGCAAGAAGGAACTCACTAGAAATACAACAAAGTCTAGATGGCAGGACCTTTGCTTTTGTCACTTGGACCTTCTATAATGACTTGAGCTAAAATATGGATAATTAAACTTATCATATCATTACTCCATTGAATCCAGACATGCATGTACGAAACGCTAACACATAACCCATAATTAGGAAGTTTTCCTTCCATACATATAAATCTAACTCTTATGCATGCAGAATTAACAGTACATATATAACTATGAAAATAACCTAGGGTTCATCAATATTTACCAAAGAGCTTAAACAAATGTGGGAGTTGGCTGAGTATAGCGAACCCAACTTCTGAAAGATTTCTGGACTTAAGCTTTTTAAAAAGAGTGCAAAGAAAGTCAAGAAGAAGATGAAAGCAAAGAAAACAAAAAGTTTCTCGATGAAGACACGAATATCCTTATATACTTACACACAAAGAAAATGGTTAGTAGAAGGATCATATTATTCAACTAGCACTCTTAATTTTTGTGATTGAGGGATCTTATCATAATTTAAGTCTTATCAACTACAGTACCTTAGTTCCACTTTAACCAGTTCTCACTGAACCAACTAAATAGTCTTACTCAAATAATAAACAAATATATTAAACCATGATTTTAATGACTTTGCTAAAGCATATGGGATGGCGTATACCTAGCAAAAGAATCTGTCAAACCACAGATCTCACCAAAACACAGATTTCGTTAATACAAACTACGCCAATCGGCTCATACGCAGAATCCCATATTTAGCCACAACTAAAATTTTACTTACTTCGAACTACAGTTAGTGCAATAAACAATAACCATAAAGAGAGACTTCTCTAGGCTAGCAATTACAATCTCCACCACTTAGAAAATTTTGTCCCCCAAATTCATACCTGAAAAAAACTATGGATATTGCTATCTCATTTGGCTTTGTCTTTCCTAGGTAGTTTCTTCAGTACTATGATTTCTCCATAGAAATTTTACTAAGGGAATTCTTTGATTTCTTGGCTCTTTTATTTCTCTCACTAAAATACTAGCAGGCTCTTATTCATATAACAAGTTCGGTTCGACCTCTAACTCTTCAATCTGTACAACATGATCAAGATTGGATCTATACTTTCTCAACATATATACATGAAACACGTTGTGAATCTTTGCTAACTCAGGAGGAAGATCCAATCTATTAGCTACAAGTCCAACTTTCTCAAGAACTTTATTAGGTCCTACAAACCTTAGACTTAATTTTCCTTTCTGGCCAAATCTGATGATTTTTTTCTAAGGACAGACTTTCAAAAATAACTTATCCCCAGCTTCAAATGAATTTTCTTTTCTTTTTAGATCTACATAAGCTTTCTGACGATCTTGTGCAGCCTTTAAATGATTTCAAATAAAAGAGACTTTCTCTTCAATTTCTTATACTAATTCAAGACCCACTAACTTTCTTTCACTAGGTTCCATCCAACAAATAGGTGTTCTACACATTCTACTAAACAAAACTTCAAATGGAGACATTTTCAAACTGACATGAAAACTGTTATTATAAGCAAACTCAACCAAAGGTACATACATTTCCCAATTCAATCCAAGATCAAGTGCACAACTTCTCAACATATCTTTCAGAATCTAAATAAATCTTTCAGATTAACCATCAGTTTAAGGATGAAATGTAGTACTAAACTATAGCTTAGTTTCCAAATATCTCTGTAACTGATTCCAAAACCTCGAGATAAACCTTGGATCTCTATCAGACACAATGGAAGAAGGAATTCCACAAAGGCATACTATCTCAGCAACGCACAATTCAATGAATTTTTCTAATGAATAAGTAGTATTCACAGGCAAAAAAATGAGCTGACTTAGTAAGTTGACCTACTATTACCCATACAGAATTCCTCTTATAAGGACTAAGGGGAAAACCTAATATAAAATCCATAGTAATTCTATCCCATTTTCACTCTGGAATTTCAGGTACCTAATGTTCAGCTTTGACTCTTTGACCAGTTAAACAAGTTGAAACATACTCAGTAATTTCTCTTTTCATACTAGGCCACCAATATGAGTTTTTTAGATCCCTATACATTTTGATGCTTCTAGGATGAATTGAAAAAGGTCTCTGATGAGCTTCTTTTAATAGCTCTTTCCTAAAATCATTCCCAACTGGTACAAACATCCTATCCATGAATTTTAACTCACTATTTTTTCTAGATTGAAATTTGTTACTTTGCTTGATATTATTCTTAGCTTAAACATTTCACATTGAAAATTTTTCATTTGTTCTTCGAGTATTTGTGAAAATAAGGTTGGCTTTGCCATTAACTCTGCTAGCAGAGACCCATCATCAAACATTCTGACTTTTGCTCAAAAAGACAATAATGCTACCACAATTTTTCTACTCAAAGCATCTGCTACCACATTTTTCTTTCCTGGATGGTATTCAATAGTCAAATCATAATATTTCAATAGCTCTAACCATCCCCTTTAACACAAATTTAGATCCTTCTAAGTCATCGAGTACTTTAAACTCTTGTAATCAGAGAATATATGACACTTCTCTCTATACAAATAATGTCTTCAGATTTTCAATGCTAACACCACTGTTTCCAATTCTAAGTCATGAGTTGGATAGTTCCTCTCGTGAGGTTTAAGCTGACGTGATGCACTAGCTATAACTTTTCCTTTTCACAGAAGCACATATCTCAACTTATTCTAGCATGCATCAGTGTAAACTGTATACTCTATCCTAGACACTGGTTGTGCTAACATTAGAGCTTCAGTCAAAACTATCTTCAATTTCTCAGAATTCTACTGACATTCATCATTCCATTTAAAATTTTCTTTCTTTGTCAATAGTTGAGTCGGAGGCGATGCTATCATAGAAAAACCCTTCACAAATACTTTGTAATAACCAGCTAATCCCAAAGAATTACGAACTTTAGAAATATTTTTAGGCGCATTCTAATCAAGTACTAGATTTACCTTGGCGGAGTCAACTTTAATACCATCAGTAGAGATAACATGTCTTAGAAAATGTACATCTCTCAACCAAAAATCGCATGTACTGAACTTAGCATACAATTGATTATCACGTAGAGTTGTCAACATAATTCTCAAATGTTCCTGATACTCAATCTTATTCTTAGAGTAAACTATTTTGTCATCAATAAAAACTACAATAAATTGATCTAAATACGGTTGAATTAACCTGTTAATCAAATCCATAAATATGGCAGGCACATTTGTCAATCCAAAAGCCATTACCAAAAATTCATAGTGACCATACTTTGATCAAAAAGTTGTTTTAGGTATATCATCACCCTTCATCCGTACTTGGTAATATCTAAACCTCAAATCAATTTTGGAGAAAATAATAACCCCACTTAAC
The DNA here is from genome assembly GCA_025698465.1 of Gossypium longicalyx. NCBI lineage: Eukaryota > Viridiplantae > Streptophyta > Magnoliopsida > Malvales > Malvaceae > Gossypium > Gossypium longicalyx. The sequence continues at coordinate 65,167,883 of CM047004.1, read as the reverse complement.
TGATCAAATAAATCTTTAATCCTTTGCAGAAGATACTTATTATTTACTGTGACTTTATTCAATTGGTGATAATCTATACATAGGCACATAGTTCCATCTTTCTTCTTTACAAACAGAATTGGTGCACCCCAAGGTGACACACTTGGTCTAATAAATCCCTTATTCAATAGATCTTGCAACTAGTCTTTTAACTCTTTAAGTTCCAATGGTGCCATTCTGTATGGAGTACAAGAAATAGGAACTGTTCCAAGTTTCACTTCAATCAAAAACTCTCTCTCTCTCTCAAAAGGCATTCTAGGAAGCTCCCTAGGAAACACATCTGCAATTTCTCTTACCACAAGAACTTGGCTAACTTTTTTTTCTTGATTCAGATGAATCCATGATATAAGCTAGATAAGTATTTGCACCCTAAATAATCATTTTTTTGGAGGACATTGTAATAATTAGCATGTTCACTAATCTAGTCTATAAATCAAGTACCGTTACTTCTTTACCCTCAGTGTTTTTCAGGTGTACACTTCTAGTTCAACAATCAACCATAGCATTTTGTCTTGTCAACCAATCTAACCCTAAAATTGCATCAAACTCATGAAAACTTAACAAAAAATTTTCCAAAAATATATACTCGCCAAAAACTAATAGACAATTTCTTATCACTTTATTCACTACAGTAATCTGACCGAAGGGATTTGTTACTAGCACATTCGTTTCAAAGTATACTACCTCAAGATTAAAACCGTCTATAACCTTAGTACACATATATGAATGAGTAGACCTTGGATCAATCAAAGCATAAATATTGTTTTCAAGGAAAGGAAAATTACCAGTTATTACTTCAGGCAAATCAGCATCTTCATCACATAAGCTCTTGCTGATACTCCAGAACTTGAATTAATAAAAATTTTCCTCTGTGCTCCATGTACTGAACTAGATTTAGTTGCCATTCCAGATCTACTCTAATGCTATATCTTTTGAGGACTTCTGACTTATTGTTCTTTGCTTACTTCAATCTTAGATGGACAATCTTTAACCATGTGAACCTTAGATCCAGATAAAAAACATGCCCCTAAACACTTCTTGCACTCACCACCATGATTCCTACCATAATATTCATATTTACTCTTCACCATTCTAGAATCACCAGAACTTTCCATAGAAGCGGCTGGTCTACTGAATCCTTCATGTTTGAAACTTGTGAACTGTGAATCTTTTCTCGAAGTTGAAAAAGTTTGAAATCTAGGTTTCTTAAAACATGCTAGTGATAGAGGACTTGACTTACCTCTCTTCATCCTTTCTCTTTCAAAATTGTTGCTTCTATCTCTAACGATCGATTCCATCTTATAAGCTTTTGTTGTCGTTGCTACAAGAGCATTACATTCAACTATTGCAACCAATGCACGAATCTAATCCCTTAGTCCCCATTCAAATTTATCACACATTTCTTTTTTAGCCTGAAACATGTTCTTTGCATAGAGATTAATTTTGAGAAATTCCCTCTCATATTCCATAACTTTCATTCTCCCTTGCCTCAGATACAGAAAATTCTTCTTCATCTATTCAACATACATCTAATTAACATATCATTCTCTAAACTTTTCCAAAAAGAATTCCCCGCCAATCATTTGCTCAAGAGTCACACTAACCAAGGCTTCCCACCATTGATAAACTTATTCTTCTAACAATGATATAGCACATCAAAGACTATCCTCAGAAGTACAATTTAGTTCTTTTATCACCCTACACAAACGAGATAACCACTGCTCAGCCACAGTGGGATCATCAACTTTGTCACCAAGGGACTCTTTGGTGTTTCTTTTTCAGATTTCTCTTTCAAGTTCAACCTTAAGTGGAGCCATAGTAAGTACAGGAGGAGGAGGGTGTGCTGGGTGAACCATCTTAGGCTGTGGTTGTTATGATTGTTGTGGTTGAGGGTATTGATTGTTTCCCGTAAACTGATCGAATAATTATGTCATCATAGTGAAAAACACATTCCTAAATGCATTCCCTGCATTTCCTATATTATTAACAGTAGTAGCTTATTCTTGTGTAGGCATATGACTTTTCATTTCCTCACCAGTGGCTTCTTTAGAACCGTCAAACATTTTCTTATCTCACTATAAAAAAATTGAACTTTGTTAAAAACACTAAAGACTAAGCCAGATGCATACTATGCATGATGGGGTGTGACATAGGCATCAGGCTTTTTATAATTGGCAAAACCTTGGCTCTAATACCAACTTGTAACACACCAACCCCGACCTTTTTGGAGGATTTGAATCTGACATGTCACTACTCATAAATCATTAACTTAAATTGCTTCTGGCGTAAACTTTATAAAACCATAGTGTTTGAAACAAACCTTTAATAAAATATGGGAAAATAAAGTATAAGCCAAATGGCATGTATAATTTTAGTAAGATATTTCATCAACTCAAATTATAAGTCTTTTAAAATATTCCATAAATCTTACTGAAACTTCATTAAATCATAATCCTTCACATGGGTCATAAGTTCAATTTCTTTCAAAATACATTCAAACATCAGCCCCAATCATAACATGCATCGTACAAAATAACAAAAGTCTCACAGTAGCAAATGTCCTCTGGCATAGTCAAACAGAAAGTCTTCCTTCAACTGTAGGCCTGAGAAGGAAGGGGAAATGGGGTAAGTTCAAAAGGACTTAGGGAGTTTCATAAGAAAACATAACATCTATTACTAATAATTCAGGCAGATCCTTTCAAAGATCCAAACAAAAATCACACAGTTTACCAGATGGCAAGTACCATTCATAGATAGACAATACGCCAATTTCTTGTTCATTTGGCATATATACTATGTAACACCACTTACCCGGTCCGATCACCAAACCAAAGTAAAGAGATGGTACAGCTAAATTCTACAAAACAATAAATAATTTATTAAACAAAAAATCTATTTTTTATATAAAGTAAAACACACATAATCAAACATATTACGAATTTGAACTCCAAAGTACCTAATTGCAAAATCCAAACTCAAAATAGGATTAATTTACAAAAATTTTAAAGTTTTCAAATTACTAGTGAAACTTCGTAGTTGGTATCGATACTAAATTGATACCTTTTTAAAATCGATAACAAAATTGAATATTGTTTTCTTTACAAAACAAGGGTCGATAATTATTTTAGGGTATCGATATTTTATAAAAAAGTAACGATACTCAAATAAAAATTGATACCATTTTGGCATTTTTTTTGTTTTAAAACTATTCATATGGTCAAGTATCGATACCAGATGCCAAAATATTGGTACCTAAGTTTAAAAATGGTAAAAATGTCATCTTTAAAGTTCATTTCATTCCGCAATCACTTATCACACAAGAGATAATATGTAGCACCCCAAACCCGGCCTAGACGTTATGGCCGAATCCGGAAATGTCACAAGGTAGGGTTTTGAAAACAAACCCATCTTGTCTAATCATTCAAGTTCAATATATCATATTCGCTTATTTTCCAAAACATAATTTACCGGTTCATGTTTTTAGGGAAAAACCTTATTTTCGAAAAAATCGTATTTTCTGTTACTCATCGCAATGAAAGATTTAAAAAAAAACATATCCAAAACCAAAATAAAACCAACAGTCTAGAGAGAATCCAAAAAATTACAAACTCTTAAATAAAACTAGGATTATAAATTAAACCATATTTTACTAAGTAAAATAGTTCTCAAACATGTGGTCACCTTTGAGCCTCCGCCACACTCACCCGTCTAAGTCTGTGGATTACCTGAACAGAAACAGACAAACAGAGGTGTGTTTACATAAACCTAGTGTGTAACCCAATAGAAATAGACATGCAATACATACTGAATTATATACAGAGTCAGATACAGTTTCTATTTCAGACTCAGATTCAGATATGCAAAATCCTACCCCCATCCTCTACACACCTACTCCGACCATCCCATTACACCATGTGGGGTTGAAAACACCCACCCATCCCTACACACCATGTTGTGTCATTAACACATATCAGATAATATGCAGCCAAGTTGCCAGCATAAAGGCAATTATCGCCGAGCAGAATATTTCCTCCTCATATACAAATCCTAACCTAATAACAAATAATATGCAGCCAAGCTGCCAGCATCGTCCCCTGCGCACGACCATGCCCTCGTCGATCACATTGCCGTGTCTCGTACACAGCCAGGACACACCCGTGTGGTGTCGATAGTGAGGTTTTTTGGCTTTCACCAAAGCCCTTTTTTTTCCTTTTTGGGTACACACCTAGTATCGTTCTAATGCGAAAACACCCCCGAACCACACAGCACCTAAGATTAACCAACAAAACATTGAATTAAACACTTAAATCGGTATTAAACCGAATCTCCTCAAAATAAACAAAGGCAAAATTTAGGTATTCATGCTTACCCAATTCCCCAAACGACTTCAACTACGATTCTATGAGAGGAAAGTCTTGTTCCTCACGATTCATTGCCAAAAAAACCCAGAATCATATTAACGAAGGGATCAAATTGATAAAAGCGATTAAAGAACTTACCCCCAATTTGAACAAATCCAAAACCCTCACTTACCAACCACTTAAAGAACTCAAAAAAAAATGATGTGACTTGAAACGAACAATGTTGGTAGATCAAAGAGAAGGTAAGAAAATTTATGGAAGAAAAGAAAATCTAGAGAAAAACGTCAGAACTTAGGAAGAAGGATTTAGGAAAAGAAACAAAAAGAAGACTATCATAAATTCTATCCCACTAACCACACAATCATAACCACCCACTACTCAGAATTCTAATTCCACCAAAACTCTCTCTTAACACCAAGCAAAAATACCTATGCTTGCACAGGGATTCGACCATAGGACCTCCATCATACTAACCCCCTTACCACTCGAACCAGCAGGCTCATTCTGATTTGAGTTTATAAAAAATTTAATATAAGCCCACTGAACAATGATAGGCTTGGATCCAAAAATAACAAAATTTTCCAAAGATGAGACTTGAACCCAAGACCTCACACACACACCCAGAACACTTAACCACTAAAGCAGATACACATTTGTGTCAAATTTTACAGAAACAGAAATAAATTAATTAGGGCATTACACAGTAATTTCACCTATTCAAACACTTAAAAACACATTCAAACTAACGTAAAATATATTAAATCACTCAACCTAAGTGTCTAACCAATGTGCCTACATTGACACCACAATTCAATTGCTAAGTAATTATAATATCTAATGTCAAGTCTACCATTATTATTTAATTCACTCAAGTCTAATTCTAACATAATCTAGCCATTCATAAGAAGCATTGAACAAAATGACCAAAACTCATACTTATGGACTTTTACAAGCCAAAAGTCGAGGCATATATATACATATGATCCAAAATTTGATTCAAACATCATTAGTCAAATATAAAAAAAGCACAAGTGACAAGCAACTATAACATTTACAATCACCTATTACATGCCATATAACTCAAAGATAAACATTCAAAAACTACCAAAGTATATCTCAATAGTGTGATTCTTCGAGTTGATCCGATCGCCCAATTTCCACAAAACATAATCTACAAAGAAATAAAAGAAATGACATGGTAAGCTTACTATAACTTAGTAAGTTCAAAGGTTAAAACGATAAACTTACCGTATAAACACATAAATCACACAATAACAATTAATAAACTATAATCCTGTCAAGCACAACATTAAATAGATGAGTCTTTGTAGCAATACACTTAATAAATAATCTATTCGATAATACTAAATCATTAAAAATCAACTCAAGTTAACCAATCATGAAATCATATAACCATTTAAAATTTGCCTGATGAATGATATAAAGGATTTAGATACGTGGTTAACCATCCAGCACACACCAGAACGATCGAATGAGCTTAACCAACCGAGAACACACTTGGACACCAAGTGCCATGCCTGAAGGCTAGCATCCCTCCAAAATGCACTTGGGTACCAGGTGCCATTCCCGAATGATTTATATCCACCCCCGGTAACACAACAAAATAACTATAATATAACTTGATAGTCCGCAACAAATGCTGGACTTCGGAATATTCAGTTAACAGTAACGAATCAATAATCATTTGCTTAGCACAATCAAACCCGTATCCTGCACATTAAAAACCTATTGGCATGCCAATTGTATCCTATCCTACGTTCATCGGCTCAGTATGATATCGAATAACAGTGTTCAATCAATTATTTTCTTGACTAACATTAATTTATTTCAATTCAATTATGTTAGAATATTCAACATCTCAATTCATAGTTAATATAACATTTAATTTTAATAAAAAAAACTAAACCGTAAAAACTTACCAAGGCTAAACTGCGAAGACAACAAAAGTTCAGGGACTACTCAGCAACTCTCTTTTCCTCGACTATCTACTTGTTATTGATCTATAAGATAATTTATTTCATTTATCAACTTCAATTTCCCATAATATTCAATTTAGTGCATACGCTTTCCCTTTTTTTATAATTTTACACAATTTCTCTAAACTTTTACACTTTATCCAATATAATCCCTAAAATCGAAACAAGAATATTTTCAAATTAAACCCTATACCCATATAGCCAAAATTTTAACTATACTAAATCAACCCACACATGCTGAAATTTCACAAGAAAAAGTTGCTTATTTTAAATTTTTTCAATTAAATCCCTAAACTTAAAAATCATACAAAATCACTTAACTAAACATTTATGTTTAACACCCAAGCATAGTAATCCACCATTGAACATAAAAAAGACAATAAAATCATCAATGGAATCTTTCAAAACATTTAATAGTTTTAGAATTAAACCCCCAGATTACCTAGATAAAGCTAAAACGATCTCAAAAACTTAAAATTCATGAAAAACGGGTGAAAATACCTATCATAGAAGAGAATTAAGCTAAGGTCGAAAGCTTCCTTATCATTTCTAAGGTATTTAGGCTACGAGATGACACTTTGGTTTCACTTAATATTAGATTTAACTAACTTTTTACCATTTTACCCTTTAATAATAAATCAAATTTCACTTTAAAACACACTTAAACCGTCCACTTAATACATACGTGGTATATTTACCTTTTAAATCCATTATTTTACCTTACATTTAACTAATAGAAATCAACTTTTGCAACTTTTATGATTTAGTCCTTTTTAATTAATTAACTATCTAAACGTTAAAATTTCTCAGCCAAGATTTAATACGACAGTATTGACCTTGTAAATATTAAATAATTAATATTTACAAAATGAAACCTCAGAGTTGTGGTCTTAAAACCACTATTTCCAACACTACTAAAAAATGGGCTATTACAACTTTCCCCAATTAGGAAATTTCGTCCTCAAAATTGTTACTTGAGAATAAATTTGGATATTGTGATTTCATCAACTCCTTGGTTTCCCAGGTGGCTTCATTAATACCGTGTCGATGCCATAGAACCTTCACTAACATTACTCATTTATTTTGAGGTTCTTTTACCTTGTGTTATTCTTATTGGCTTTTTAGAATATGACAAATCTGATTGTAATTCAATTTCATTGGAAGTAATCACATGTGAAGGATCTGACCTATACCATCTCAGCATTGAAAAATGAAAAACATTGTGAATCTTTTCTAGCTCAGGAGGTAACACTAATCTGTAGGCTACAGGATTCATTTTTTCAAAAATCTCATACGATCTGATAACCTTGGACTCAGTTTCCCTTTTCTAGCAAACCAAAGCGGTTTCTTCCATAAAGAAACTTTCAAAAACACTTTATCGCCAACGATAAATTCTATATCTTTTCTTTTCAAGTCAACGTATGACCTCTGACGATCTAATGTGGCTTTTAGGCAATCACAAATAACTTGAACTTTATCTTTAGTTTCACAAATCAAATCAATTCCAACTAACTTAGATTCGCTTAACTCAGACCAGTATAACGATGTTCTACATTTTCGGACGTATGAAACTTCAAATGGTGTCATCTTAATACTGGACTGGTAACTATTATTATAAGAAAATTCATCTAACAATTAATATTTATCCCAGCTACCTTCAAACTTGAGAACATAATATTGTAACATGTCTTCCAGCACTTGTATTACCTGTCCTGAATGTCCATCAGTCTATGGATGAAATGATGTACTGAAATTGAATTTAGTGCCCAAAGTCTCATGAACTTTACTCCAAAATCTAGAAGTGAATCTCGGATCTCGATCAGAAATAATAGATATCGGTACTCCGTGCAATCTAATAATCTCGGATACATGCAACTCAGCTAACCTTTCGAACGAATAATCAGTTCTAACCTGAATAAAATGAGTTGATTTTGTCAATATGTCAACAATAACCCAGATCAAATCTTTCTTCCTCGGTGTGACAGTAAATCCTGAAACAAAATCCATCGTAACTCACTCTCACTCCACTCGGGAATCATAATAGGCTGTAATAATCCAGACGGAACCTGATGCTCGACTTTCATTAGCTGACAAACCAAACATTTTGATACCAACTTTAAAATATCACATTAAATACCTGAACACTATTACATTTGTTTCAAATCACAAAACATTTTAGTCCTACATGGATGAATAGAGTACTTACTGCATTGAGCCTCAAATAAAATGTCTCCTTTTAACTCCAGATTATTTGGAACACACAATTTGTTGCAAAAATGAAACATACCATCAATATCAACCCTCAATCCCATAGTCTGATCACTCTGAATCAGTTCTTATTTAGCTAACCACTTCGGGTCATCATTTTGTAACTCCCGAATTTGCTGAAGAAACAACGGTCCAGCTCTACAAAAGCAAAACCATCAACGTTCAAAGTCAAATGTGCATTTAACACTATCAAAGTAAATAGTGACTTTTCACTTAATGTGAGCCAGAACTCACATTTACTAAATTTTGCGTACAACTGTTTCTCGTGCAAAATTTGCAAAACAAATCTTAAATGTTGAATATGCTCGGATTCTATTTTAGAATAGATAAGTATATCATCAATAAACACAACTACAAATCTTTCTAAACGAGGCGGAAAAACTCGATTCATCAAATCCATAAAAGCAATAGGGGCATTGGTTAATCCGAATGGCATCGCTAGAAATTCATAATAACCATAATGAGTTTGAAAAGTAGTTTTTGATACGTCGACATCTTTAAATCGCAACTGATAATATCCCGATCTAAGATCTATTTTCGAGAACACTATTTTCGAGAACACTGTTGCACCTTTCAACTAATGAAATAATTCTAACAAGACTGTTTGATCTGTCTGACTCAACTGTAATCATTTCACTCGTCTGACATATCAAATCAATCTGTTTCAGTCTACAGTTTACTACAACGTCATGTAACATCAAACAATCCATTCCCAAAATGACATCAAACTCACGAAAGGGTAATAACATCAAATTGGCAGGAAAGTCACAACCCTAAATTCTCAATAGACAATTCTGACATACTAAGTTAACTAACACACTCTAACCCAATAGATTAGTAACTTGAACATCAAACCTATAGGAAGATTCTTATTCGTTACTAATATCATGCAAATATAAAAGTGATTTGACCCAAGGTCAATTAGTAAATTCACAGTAACATCAAAGAGATAAAATGTACCAGCAATAACATCAGGTCCAGCGGCTTCCTCTCTGGCTCGAATAGTGTATGCTCACGTGAGTGCTCTAGCTTCAGAACTAACATTTGTATCTTTAGTCCTGCTATGATTTGCTCTAGTATTACTACTCTGGCCAGGACGTCTACTTCTCTGAAATGTAGACAACTACTTTTCATTCTTTTCTTTATTATCTCCCACTAATCTTAGACAGTTCCATACAAAAAGATCTATTGAACCACATCTGTAACATGCACCTGTTCTAGCCTTGTATTCACTAACATGTGGTTTTCCATAATGGTCACACATCGGTCTTGGAGCTATCATGAACACTTTCCACACAATCAATAGGTTTAACCTGAAATTTCAAATCATGTTGTCTCAACGTGTTTCTACCTGAGAACCCAGATGGTGATGTAACACGATTAAAATATTCTTTTGATTCCTTTGTCAGTGATGCAAAAAATGACTTAGGAAAACTTTTTTTACCGAACAATCGAGCCATCTTATCTCTCTGTCTCTTGTCATTATAAAATCCATACATCTTTTTAGCATGATCCATCATACCAACAAAATCACGTATTTATGTCCCCCTAATCAACATTTTAATTTCATCGTTTAATCCATCTTCGAAATGAATGCACATTTCTTCCTTGTTTGACACAATTTCATAAGCATACTTGCTGAGATGTGTAAATTCTCTTTCATACTCGGCTACTGATTTGTTTCCCTACTTCAATTTAAGAAATCCTTTCTTTTTCTGATCCAAGTATCGTTTGCTACGATACTTCTTTCTAAACTTTGTTTTGAAAAAGTCCTAATTGACGTTATCTCTTAGTACTACTGATGTTAAAGTCGGCCATCGACTGTAAGCTTTGTCTTTAAGTAATGATACAACACATCTAAGATAATCATTAGAAGAACAAGTCATTTCATCAAATACTCTTTAAATATTTTCAAGCCAATATGCAACTTTAGCTGGATCATCTTTATTTCTACCACGAAATTCTTCAGCACCATATTTTTTTATCTTATCAATAGGAATCTGTCGACTTCTTTTAGTTGTTGGAGGAGGTGGAGGTACCAGAAAAAGGTAGAATAGGGGGTGGAGGTGGTTGAGCCACATGGTTGGTTTGCATAAATTTTGTGAACCACTAACCCACTAAACTGAAGAAAACATTTTTAACTTCATTTTTAGACATTTTTGGAATCAGTAAACTACAACTTACTTCTTTTGCATTACTTGGAGCAGTACTGTTCATTTCATCACTGTCAGTATGATTAGATTCTTCCGGTATCTTTCCAAATCTAAAAGAGGAAATAGGGTTAGATCGGATTAATCAATACCACATTATCAGAGATTTATACGGTATGTAATTTTTAGACTATTACATGCTACATTCAATCCGAGAATAGAGTAAATTGTAGCTCTGATAGCACTAAATGTAACACCCCTTATCTCTGATAGAGATCCACGGTTCACTTCTTGATTTTGAAGTAAATTACATGAAGCTTTATGTACTCAACTACATTTCAGTACAATATTTCATCCACAGACCGATGGTCAGTCTAAGTGAGTGATACAGGTACTCAAATATATGCTTCGTTGTTTTATTTTAGAGTTCGAGGGTAGTTGGGAGAAATTTCTTCCATTGGTTGAATTTGCATACAATAATAGTTATCAATGGAGCATTAAAATGGTGTCGTATGAGGCTTTGTATGGTTGGAAATGTCGAACTCCATTATACTTGACTAAACTGAGTGAGAAAAAGCTATTCAGTGTTGATTTGATTCGAGAAACCGAAGAAAAGTTTAAAGTAATACGTGATAGTTTGAAAGTTACTTCTGATAGTCAAAAATCATATGCAGATTTGAAAAGAAAAGACATTGAATTTTAAGTTGGCGATAGAGTGTTCTTAAAACTATCGTCTTGGAGAAAAGTTCTCCGTTTTGGTCAAAAAGGGAATCTTAGTCCACGATTCATCAGGCCGTATGAGATCATTGAGAGGATTGGGCCAGTGGTTTGGCTTTATTGTTAAAGTTAGAGAAAATACATAATGTATTTTATGTGTCGATGTTACGAAAGTATCGATCAGACCCTTCGCATGTAATTTCACCTGTTGGTGTCGAGATTCAGCTAGATATGTTATTCAGTGAAAATATTATCAGAATTTTAGCTCAAGGAGTTAAAAAGTTAAGGAATAAACGTATAGCGTTAGTTAAGGTTCTTTGGCAACGCCATGGAGTTGAAGAAGCTACCTAGGAACTTGAAGAAGTTATTAAAGTGCAATACTCGAACCTATTTTCTGGTAAGATTTTCAGGGATGAAAATTCCTTTAGGGGGAGAGTTGTAATAGCCCATTTTTAGTGGTGTCAGAAAGAATGGTTTCGAGGATACAACTTCGAGGAGTAGTCATTATTTTATTATTTATTTATTGTCTACGGGATTATTTTAAGGTCGTATTAAAATTTAGTTCAGAAATTTGAAGTTTAAATAGTTAATTAGGTAAAAAGGACTAAATCGTAAAAGGTGTAAAAGTTGAATCCTATTAGTTAAAGGGGCTAAATGGATATAGAAAGGAAATCTAATAAACTTATATGGTAATTAAACCATAATTAAGATAGTGGATTGTGATGGATAGGTTTTATGGTAGTTTAAATGATTTATAAAGGCTAAATTAGCAATTTAAAAATAAATGAAAAAGATAAACTAAAACAATGTATCATATTCATTATTCTTTTATTTGAAAACCTAAAATAGCCATTATATAAGGGGGAGATCTCGGCTAAGCTTATTCTAGTGCATGGTTTGTATTTTTCAACCCGTTTTTCATGATTTTTATGTTTTTAAGTTTGTTCTAACTTAATTTAGCTAGCTCGGGGATTAAATTGTAAAACTGTTAAATGTTGAGGGGCTTGCCATGGTTTTTTTAATATGTTTTGAATTTATTTGATAGATTATTACTCTTGGTTGTAAAATAAACATGTTCTGTTAAGTGATTTTTGATGAATTTTAAAATAGGGGTTAATTTGTTGAAAATGTAAATCTATGGGTTTTATTGTGAAATGTTTGAAATTATGGGTTGTTTCAAGGTCCCTTGTAGCATTGGTTAAATTTGATTTAGGTTAAAATGAGTTATATTCAAGTTATGAGCTTAAGGACTAAGTTGTGAAAAGTTAAAGAATTAGGGGTAATTTTGTAATTTTACATAAATATGAATTATGGATTAAATTGAATACAAGTAGTTAATTGAATGAAATTATCTATTTAGATCAAGATAAACAACAATCGGACTTAAATCGAGGAAAGGCTAAAGCTACGGATTAGTTTCAGATTCTACTTCTATGACCCTAGTTATTGAGGTAAGTTTGTATGAACTATGATCGTATTAATGTTAGTTAAATTGATTATTTTCTATGTTGTGTTAATATAAATGGACTTGAAATTGTAAATGTATTGACGTATGAATAATTGATGGATAGTGAATCCCGTTTGAACCTTAAGAATTCTTAGGATACGAATGACATGTCATTAGGGATTTTAAGTTTCAGGTGCTGGTCTTGAATGTCCTACCAATGGCTGAGGTCCTGCATTTGTTTCAGATTCTCCACAGTTCATGTAAGTAGCATCATGTAGCTAACATTCTAACCCACAGCTCGTGTGAGCATTATTGAAAAGGAAAAGTTACAGTTATATGGAAAGGCACACTATGTGTGTGAGTATTCCCGAGTATCTAATGCAATTCTAGATGGTTTAACAAGTAAAAGAAATGGAATGGTTCATGATCTTATGAAAAGGTTGATGAATAAATGATGCATCTTATGAAATCTATTTATATTATAATTGAACTCATATGTATTATGGATGAACCTACTAACTTGTGAGTTTGATGGTGCTTGAATCGGCTTATACTAAGCTTATGGTTTTGATAATGACATTATGCATATTTTATAGTTTGTGCTAAATAAATGATAAGTTATTTTTGAATTTATAAGAGCTTACTAAGCACTTGTTGCTTATGTAGTTACTTTCCTTTGTTTTATAGATAATCGAAGCTCAATCAATTGGAAGTTCATCAGAGACATATTACACTATCCAGCAACCATTTTGATAGTTTTTTGTATTTTGGTCAAGGTTATAAATGACATGTATAGAACCTTTTGTAATGGTAGTTCATGAATGTGCAAATGGTTAATTTATTATGTTTATGCCTTTGAAGTTTATGTTTGGCTTGATGGACTTGTAATGCCTTGTTTAGTTAGGTCATTTTGACCAGTTTTAAGTAATTGAAATGCATGGTCATTTGGTATGTTTATAAGGGCTTGGAAATGGCCATTTGTGATATGATTTGGTACATAATTGAATTAGTTTATATGCTTGAAAAGTAGCTATGTTGCTTTGGTTTGATCCATGATGTTTTAATACAATTGTGGTGCCTTTGAATGGCATATTGGTTAGATGAATTAAGATGTCTGAAATGGTATGTTTAGGTGTGTTTGAATGATGTTTAAATCCCTTGAATGTGTACCCAAATGGAATGGTTAGTTATGTATGATTTGGCCTTGAAATGGTTTGATTTTAAGGTCAATTTATGAATCACACAGCATGGGATACGGGCTGTCACACGGCCGTGTAATTGTAAAATCCTAGTGTTTTAAGTTAGTGAGTTATGCGACCTGCGACACAGCCATGTCTGTCAGGTCAGAGAGTTACACCGCTTGGCACACGGCCTGCGACACGGCCGTGTGACCCAACTCAATGAGTTACACGGGTGAGGACACAGGTTGTGACATAGCCGTGTGTCCCTTTGTTCGATTGTTACACGGCCTAAGCTATGTTACAAAGCCATGTGACCCCTATTTTCACATTTTTACAACTTTTTCTTAAAACTTTTTTTTGTTTCAAATAAGTCTCGAATTGCTTTAAGCAATTTTTAGGGCCTCGAAGGCTCGATTTAGGGAACAAATGCATATGTCTGATATAATTATGGTTGAGACTAATTTATTTAATGTTATGGTGTTAAATGTTTTTCGATTATTCGATAATACTCTGAAACCCTAATCCAATGACGGAGATGCGTTAGGGGTGTTACAAGTTTCTTTACAAAACAATAGTGTCGATAATTATTTTAGGGTATTGATATTTTATGAAAAAGTATCAATACTAAAATAAAAATCAATACCATTTTGGCATTCTATTTGTCTTAAATTGTTCATATGGTCAAGTATCGATACCAAATGCCAAAATATCGATACCTAAGTTTAAAAATGGTAAAAATCTCATCTTTAAAAGTTCATTTCATTCCACAATCACCTATCACACAAAAGACAATAATTTCACCAATTCAAACACTTAAAAACATATTCAAACTAACTTAAAATATACCAAATCAGTGAACCTAAGTGTCTAACCAATGTGCCCTCATTGACACCACAATTCACTTACCGAAACAAAATCATATATTATACCAAATTAGTTTGCTTTCAAGTTTCCAAGTAATTATAATATCTAATGCCAAGTCTACCATTACTATTTAATTCATTCATGTCTAATTCTAACATAATCTAGCCATTCATAAGAAGAATTGAACAAAATGATCAAAACTCATACTTATGGACTTTTACAAGCCAAAAGCCAAGGCATATATATACACATTTGATCCAAAATTTAATTCAAACATCATTAGTCAAATATAAAAAAAAAACCACAAGTAACAAGCAACCATAACATTTACAATCACCTATTACATGACGTATAACCCAAACATAAACATTCAAAAACTACCAAAGTATATTTGGATAGTGTGATTCTTCGAGTTGATTCAATCGCCTGATTTCCGAAAAATGTAATCTACAAAGAAATAAAAGAAATGACACGAGTAAGCTTACTAGAGCTTAGTAAGTTCAACGGTTAAAATGATAAACTTACTGTATAAACACATAAATCACACAATAACAATTAATAAACTATAATCCTGTCAAACACAAATTCAATAATCTATTTAATAATATTAAATCATTCAAAATCAACTCAAGTTAACCAATCAGGAAATCATATAACCATTTAAAATTTGCCCAATGAACAATATAACGGATTTGGATACATGATTAGCCATCTAAGATAGACCAAAACACTTGAATGACCTTAATTAACCGAGAACACACCTGGGCACCAAGTGCCATGCCCGAAGGCTAACGTCCCTCCAAAACACACCAGGGCACCAAGTGTCATGCTTAAAGGTTTACTTTCGCCCCTGGTAGTACACTAAAATCACTATTATATAACTCGATAATCTGCAACAAATGTTGGACTTCATTATATTTAGTGAACAATAATGAATCAATAATCATTCACTCGACACAATCAAACTCGTATTGTGCGCATTAAAAACCTATTGGTGTGCCAATTGAATCCTATCTTATGTTCATCGACTCAATATTATATGGAAGTTCAAATCAATTATTTTCTCAACTAACATCAATTTATTTCAATTCAATTATGTTAGAATATTCAACATCTCAATTCATAGTTAATATAACATTTCATTTTAATACAAAACTAAACCATACAAACTTACCATGGCTAAACTACAGAAACAACAAAAGTTCAAGGACTATTGAGCAACTTTCCCTTTTTCCCAGTTATCTACTTGTTCTTGATCTATAAAATATTTTATTTCTTGTATCAGCTTCAATTTCCTATATTTCCCCTTTGTTTTATAATTTTACACAATTACCCTAAACTTTTACACTTTATTCAATTTAATCCCTAAAATCGAAGCAAGATTATTTTCAAATTAAACCCTATACCCATATAACCGAATCATTAACTATACTAAATCAATCCACACATGCTGAAATTTCACAATAAAACCTTGCTTATTTTAATTTATTTTCAATTAAACCCCTAAACTTAAAAATCATACAAAATCACTTACAAAGTATTTCTATTTAACACCCAAGCATAGTAATCCACCATTAAACTTAAAAAACACACTAAAATCATAAATGTCATCTTTCAAAACATTTAATAGTTTTTTTACAATTTAACCCCCGAGTTAGCTAAATAGAGCTAAAACGATCACAAAAACATAAAATTCGTGAAAAATGGGTGAAAATACCTACCATGCAAGTGAAATAAGCCAAGGCCGAAAGCTTCCTTAGCATTTCCATGATGTTTCAGCTATCAACATATCCAAATGAGAAAGATGACACTTTGGGTTTACTTAATTTTAGATTTAATTAACTATTTACCATTTTACCCTTTAAAATAAAACAATTTTCACTTTAAAACACACTTAAACTGTCCACTTAATACATACATGGTATATTTACCTTTTAAATCCATTATTTTACCTTTCAATTGTCATTTAGTACATTTAACTAATAGAAATTAACTTTTGCAGCTTTTACGATTTAGTCTTTTTTAATTAATTAACCATCTAAACGTTAAATTTTCTCAACCAAAATTTAATACGACACTAATGACCTTATAAATATTAAATAATTAATATTTACAAACTGATACATCAAAATTTTGTTCCCAAAGCCACTATTTCTGACACCACTAAAAAATGGACTATTACACACTACTCTTATATGACCATTCAAACATACTTCTTCATGTTAGCCACATACCCAAGTCCATAGTAAAAATCATATTATTCATTCCATTCATATTCCTTTTGTTTGTAAACTTTTTCGTGATTTGTCAATCTGGTTTGCAAAATACATTTGCCCTACTAGAGGCTACACAACCATTTTCATGTATCGCAATCTGCCAAGTCAATGTTCATTCCATCAAAGGAAACTCCATGAATATATTTCTTTAACATCATTTCCATGAAGAATGGTTCTTACACTTTAACACACACCTTACAAACCCAGATTGGCAACTCCGAACAACCATTTTTCATACATACACATTTTACTTTACAAAGTAAGAGTACTTACCTTACACGAGTTAGAAAATAAGAATATTACACGCATGAAAGCAAGAAGGAACTCACTAGAAATACAACAAAGTCTAGATGGCAGGACCTTTGCCTTTGTCATTCAAACCTTCTATAACTTCTTGAGCTAAAATATGAATAATTAAACTTATCATATCACTACTCCATTGAATCCAAACATGTATGTAAGAAACACTAAAACATAACCCATAATTAGGAAGTTTTCCTTCCTTACATATAAATCTAACTATTATGCATGCAAAACTAACAGTACATATATAACTATGAAAATAAATTAGAGTTCATCAATATTTACTAGAGAGCTTAAACAAATATGGGAGTTAGCTGAGTACAACGAACCTATATTCTGAAAGATTTCTGGACTTAAGCTTTTCAAAAAGAGTGTAGAGAAAGTCAAAAAGAAGATGAATGCAAAGAAAACACAAAAGTTTCTCGATGAAGACTCTGATATCCTTATAAACTTAAGCACGGAGACAAAGTTTAGTGGGAGGATCAAAAATTTCCACTAACACTCTTAATTTTCATGATTAAGTTCTCTTATCATAATTTAAGTCCTCAGTGCCACACTAACCAGTTCCCACCGGACTAACTAAATAGTCTTACTAAAATAATAAAGAAATCTATTAAACCATGATTTAACGACTTCGCCAAAACATCTAGGGTGGCGTATACCCAAAAAAAGAATTCGGCAAACCACAGATCTCGCCAAAACAAAGATTTTACAAATACAGACTTTGCCCATCAACACATTAGAAACGCAAAAATATACACACTCTTTCATGCCCTTTTTAACTCAAATTCATGCAGTTTCGGTAAAATTATTATCGAAAAATATATAATTATTATAAAATAATTAAATTGAACTTAAATTATTAACATGTTTAATTTTAATTAATTTTATAATAAATTTTGATTATTTTTTATCATTTTCGACAGATTCGCACAAAGGGCGAAAAACGACTCGGCAAACACTACTAGAAGCACAAAATCGAGAAGCGATTTTGAAGCATCGATGCGAATTAATTTTTCAGCCAAAGACGATCCAAATTATGAATATTAATTCATAATAAAATTAATTTTAATTTTAATCTAATTTAATTTGGGTTCAATTAATTATTGTTAATTAATTATGAAAATGGGCCCAGTTGAGCTAAACCGAGAAAACTGACCCAACTGAGCACTGGGCAGCCCAAAACCGTCCCACATGCTGACCCACTCAACTTGTTTGGTTGATTATTCGGCTTGCAAAATAGACCTTGAAGACTCATTCAAATTGTGTTCAAACACCTCCACTATTTATGCCTTTCTAGATTTGCCCCTACCTTAAAATAGCAAGTTTGAAACCTTCAAACTTGCCACATGTGTGGCCAGCCATGGGGGGCCTCTATGGCTGCTGATGTTTGCTATTTTTAGCAGCCTTCTCAACCTATAAATACCCCCCTTGGCTGCTCACTTCAAATACATCTCAAAACCATTTGTTCTTCACTTCTCTCTCACTTTTCTCTCTTTATTGTTCTTCATTTCCTTCCCTATTCCCTTGTCAATTTCACCTCTTGAAAAAGAGTCCTGCAACCACCATTTGGAGCAGCATTCAAGTGTTTGTGGAAGCCTCGGTTCAACAAGAACAAGCGGAGAAGGAGGAGCGGATGAAACTAGTCAAGCCTCGGAGAAACACCGAATTTGAATCTTGTTCCTTATCCTTTTAATTTTATTGTTGTTATGAACATGTCTATGAATATTTGTGATGTTTATATGTTTAATTTAATTAATATGGCTTAAATTTAATTTGTGTTAGGTTGATTGCATTTCGTCTACTTGGTTATTAAAATTGTGTTTGTGTTGTTATAGGCTTCGGTAAGATGTTTGATTAAGTAAAACCATGACTAAGTTATTCTTGCATTACAATTTTAAGGTAACTAATGAATTAATTATTTAAATGAATTGAAATTGTAATTAATTGACACGATACTTAATTAGTGCATGTTTAATCATCTAAGGTAGCTGAGGGTTAAATTAACAACGGTATTTAACGATACATTAGTCTTGCATTACTTGCAAGATTATTGCGATTAAACTGTTTTAAGGTTGAAATACATTGTTACCTTATGTAATCTTTTATGTGCTGTTGAGATTGAATTACTTGTTTGAATTGGCATAGAGATATGAACAAGAAACTATTTTAATTTCATAAGTATGTATGTGCACTAACACATTTGCTTATTAACATTTGTTTAATCGGTTGAATTGACATAGAGATATAGTCAAGAGGTAAATGGATTTTGGTAGGTAAGTATGTTCATAAGTTACCAAATTACCGAGTTACCGTGAATTTATTCACAACAACATGAATATGAGTTTAATAATTCTAAGTTAAGAAATGTAATTAATCTAGCACAATTATGTCATCTTGATTAAAATCATCTTTTGAAATCGTGCATTGGAACTTTTATTTTATTTTTATTTATTTTACTTAGTTAAAATCCTAGTTTTTAATCACCTCCTCAAATCAAAATATTTTTCTTCACCAAAGTGTTTTTAAAATTGCATTCATAAATATTCTTTTCAGTCCCTGTGGGTACAATAACTTGACATTTACTTGTCACTTTATTACTTGTTGTAATTCTGTACACTTGCACATTTTCGTCGTTCCATTCATACACAGAATCCCAAATTTAGCGACAATTAAAACTTTACTTACTCAAAACTACACTTAGTACAATAAACAATAACCATAAATAAAGACTTCGTTGGGCAGGTTGTTACATCCAGTAACCTTGTTAATTATCATTAAGTTTTAAATTAAATAGAGTTTAATTAAATAAATGGATTAACTAAGGTTAAACTTAAGTATAAATAGAAAACTAAGTGGACTTGTGTCATCTTTTCTTCTTTCTTCAACCAAATGAACCAATGAAACCTAAGAAGCCATTCTTTAAAGCTTCAAAAACCAAGTAAAAAATAATCGAGGGAAAAACTAAATTGTAGAGGTGTGCAAATTTCGGGTAAAACCAAGTTAATTCGGTTAACTGACCAAATTTGATTAATCAATCAGTTAACCAAATTAATTCGGTTGGGGGTCGGTTAATAATTTTTTGGAAGTTCGGCTAACGGTTAATTAGGTTTGAAATTGGTCAGTTAACAGAATTAACCAAACTTAATAAATAATATTATAATATATAAGTATTAGATCGGGGGTCGATCGACTCAATTAATCTTTTGGAAGTATAAATTAATCGGTCGATTAATTTGGTTATTTTTTTTATATGTGTTATACTTATTTTAACCAAAAATCAAAAAACATATAAGTTACAGTTAACTGACCGAATTAACCGAAAAAGTTCAGTTCGGTTAATTTTTTCAAATAAATTTCAATTAGGTTAACGGTTAAGGGTTTAAAAGGGTCGATTAATTTGGTTAATGGTAGTTCAGATCGGTTAACCGATTGAACACCCCTACCAAATTGTTGAATAGTCCTTGAAGTTTCAACTTAATTGATGATTTTGCCTAGTAAGTTCATATGGTATGATTATATTTAAATTGTTATGTAGTTAAATTATGAATATGTGTATTTTTTGTTATAATTTGAATTGTTTGCAATTTGGTACAAAATGTGAGATATGGACTAAATTGTAAAGAAATGTTTATATATGTTAAAGATGCCCGAGTGAATGTAGTAAAGGACAGGACATGATTGGCATGTCAATAGAGTTATATGCGTCTTGTATGAGATATGTGATTGTGCAGGATAATTGATTGTATGGAGATCATTACAGATTATATTGGGATCCAACATTTGTTGCAGATCATCGAGTATTGTATGTCTCTACGGAGACCCTAGTTTGTTGTAAGGATGTATTGTTATACGATTATATGTAGAATTGCCTACAGCTTTACACTTCAATGCCCTGGTTTGGTAGTTACTACTTTTTTGAGAAATCTAGTGTAATGTAGTTACCCGTGTATCCGAATCTATTCACTTGAGTTCAATAAGCTAAAAAGGTTAATAAAAAATGAAAATGGCAATGGAATCGTATAAGTTAGATCTACAATTGATTAAATTTTACTTTGATTATGAGAATGGTATTGAAATGTTGGTTATAAGTGAATTCAAAGGTTCTATGTTTCAATTACTATATGATATAATTATATGTTGAACTGACCTTGTTGTTATGTGATTTTCCATGTTTAGTCAAACTCTGCCAAGCTAAATAGCTTGTTGTGTTTAATTGTAAGCTAAGGTAAGCTTTTGTTTAATGCCTATGAACTTACTAAGCATTGTATAGGCTTACCCTATTTGTTTTCTCTTTTCCTTATAGACCACCTTGCGAAACAAGTCAAGCAGGATCGACATCGAAGCTCACACTATCCTACCATTGAATCCGAAGATGTTTGAACATTTGAATCCTAAAATTGTGGCATGTATATAGGTGTTTTAAAGTATATAATTTGTCTTAATACTATATTTGATAAATATGAGTCTTTATTAGTCAAATTTGGTGTTAAGCTTGATTTATGTGGTTTGGATATTGATTTTGGTAATGTTAATGCTTGAATGAAATGGCACGGTTTAGTAATGGTTTAAAATGAATATGAGGCATTTGAAATGACATTTTTTGTTGTGAATTGGTATTGATCAAGTTAGTATTTGATTAATGGTTTGACATGTATACTTAGATAAAATTGATATGCCTAATGGTTGATTAGATGTTATAAGTTGATGTTGAGATGAATGTGGTTATTTGTACATGTTTTGGCATGTATTGGAAGTGGTTTGATGTAGGTAGGGTTAACCATTTATGTACAACTTGGTGAAATGTGTGGTAACATTGAAATAGGTACCAAATGACTTAAATTTTACCAAAAACAAGGTCCACGTCCTGACGAGCAATCTTTCTCATCGCAACATCGGTCGACAGAGAGTCACGTCGCGACTTTGAGTGGCATGAGGTCACGACATAACAAACTTTTTGGCAACATCAAGATTTGGAAGAGGTGACATCATGACTTTGACCTTGAGATTTTGAAACTTTACAATTTGGTCCTATTTCATGCTCGGGTCAACAAAAGAGCTTTCATAAGCTCAATTGAGACTCAGAATAGATTATGTATCATGATGTAAAAGTCTTTTACACTTATTTACATGTGTGAATGATTATGTTACTATTTAATTGATTGCAGTTGCTCCGACAACGAATGTGACATCCTGTAACTCAGACCCAATGATTGGGTCGGGTGAGGCGTGTTACATCAATGAAGGAAATGTTTGGACCTGTTAACGTGCTGTTATTCTAAAGATTGTAAGTTCCATATATAGAAACCAATCATTTGATTTTGAAGATTGGATTGGATTCGAGTGAATTAATTCAACTCTTGGAATGTGGAGATTCGACCGAGATTGTATTACAAATTTTGGAGAACATATCTTCGATTGATAGTGCTTTGAATGTTTATTTTATAATTGCTATTTTCAAGGAGTTACTTTGTGTTCACTTAGATTCTATTTTAGCAAGCAAAAATTGATGTTTACTTTAAGGCTTGACTAGGTTATGCTGGAGAGCTTATTGAGAGCACTTCAATCTACTCATCGAGGAATTTTTTTGTGAGTAAGTGCAAACTGTATTGTAAAAATTGAGTGTTTACTGTCCAAGTCCTCAGAAGGAGGCTTTGGAGGTGAGTGTTCTAGTCTTTAGATACTAATGTGAGATCTCTATACTTGGGGAGTGAAAGAGTGTGGATCACTTGTATTTGTGATCAAAGATAATGGAATTACTCACTGAATTAGGTTCCGCAGATGTAGAAAACATGAACTGTGTAAACAACCTTTCGGTGTTCTTTGTGTTTTTGTTTGCACAATTTTTTACGGTAGTAAGTCGTAATAACCACTGTAGTCAATCACTTTCATAAACTATTTTGAATTTCAATAAACAAAAAACTGTAGGTAGCTTTTGCAACATCATTTTCTAATAATGGGATTCTTTGGCATGAATTAAGTATATTTACATGATTTAAACGAGTCAAACTTCATATTTTGATGAATGACTTACTTACCGATATATGCTATGTTTTTTTGTCACCTGTTGTATCATAGAATTCGTATGCATCAAGGAGATGCATATGTATTGAATCAATATTACGTCATCATGTTATTAACAAATAGGGGTGGAATAAAACATTTATTCTCATAACAAATTTTAAAAAATATGTCAATGGAATCCACTATTTCTCAATAGGAACTGCATAACTCTAAAAGAAAGCTAACAAACAACATATTTTCTTTTGCTAATACCAACAAAGAGATGCTGATAAATGCTATAGTACTCGATGTAGACTATGATTATTGGCACTATAATAATCTGATTATAAGTTCACCTAAATTAGCTACATATGTGTGTGTCAACTATACTATATATAATTTATGTACATTGTAATGTAATTATTATTTACATGAAATTTTTTTATTAGTTTTTCTATATATACCATCATGGTAGCCGGTATCAAGGAAAAAAAAAAAAAAAAAGAATTATATTGGAAGGGTATGTTTCCCTTTGGTGTTTCCGCTAGTTAGTTTCATACTAGACGATACTTATATCGATACTAAATAATTTAAATTTTATTCTAACCAAAATTTGGTGTATTTCAATTGTTTCAATGAATTTTAGTTTATTTTGGTCAATACCATGCATATAAGTTCCTACTATTGGTATAAGATTTTAATATTTTATATCTTAACTATTTGTATTTTTTATAATTACAATAAAAAATAAACATAACCATTTAATTAAATTATTAAACTTAAATAATAATTATAAAATTTATATATAAATAGATGTGTAATTAAAATACATTTACATGTATATATAAATATTATATATATGAAAAATACTTTGAAAAATACTGATAAATCCAAAGCAATTATTTTTAAAAATATTGATAAACCCAAAGCAGTATACCAAAATACATTGTACTAATAATAATAATAATAATAATAATAATAATAATAATAATAATAATAATAATAATAATAATAATACCGTTTAAAGGAAACATTAATCTACTATATACAGATCCTGCCTGGAAATAATTTACCAAGTGATTGATGGTTCATTTGAAAGTGTGATAAAAGTCGTCGGATTCAACCATAATTGCAATTTGTGAATAGACCTTTAAAACATTAATGTAATCACTTTGCCTTTCCCTTTCTAATAACATCTCCAACATGTCTATATGTCTTTTGTTATGTTCTATTTCAAGGGGGTTTTTTTTATATTTTATTTTTAATCAAGTCTTTCTCATTATCTGATTAAATTCTTGGCTTATCTCCAAATTTGCATATGCAATCACTCATTTTTGCAAGTGGCACCTCATTGCACAACTCATGATAAGTATTAAATTACCATTTCAGACAACTTATATTTATCGCTTGTCTAATATTCTGTGTTCACACGTAAAGGGAAATATTGTTATTCATGATTTTTCTTTAATTGGTATTAATGTCTTATCGTTACTTTATTAATTTATTAATTATATGTGAAATAGTATTATTTTAATTATTGAATATAATTAAGAGGGGAAATATCTATATATACCGATGTAAAATTAATGTAAAACTAAAGTAATTTTATATTTTTTCGTATCTCTTTGTTCGATTAATATTTTAATAATTCAATTGTTGAATTTATTGATATAATTGTACTTATCATACATGTAAAATTTTGAATCAATTCGATATCTCTATCATATTTATCTAAAATACTAATATGTATTAATATTTATTGAACAATCGGGTTTTTTTTACATAAAACAAATAGCTAGAAATTTTTAATTTACATTAAATTTAACATGTTTTATCTATATTAATGAAATATACAAAATGACGGTTAAATCTTTAAAATATTAATCATACAAAAAAAATGAAAGTGTATTAAACTATTTTTTTTTGTGAAAAAAGAAACTTACAAAACTAAGTTACATAATTAGAAATTGGAATGCAAAAGTTCTTCTCTTTTATCTGTTTTGATGAGTATGTATTAAACTACTTTAATACTAATGTAAATGAATCCTTCTCTAATTAAAGTATATTAATTGGTTTGATCATTGAATAGGAAAACCATAAAAGTATATGAAAAAATTTATAAACTCCCAACATTTTTAGAGATTTTTAGCTATTAATTGAATGGAAATACTTAAATCTTGAATGCTAACACATTGATAAGTCTTAGTTTTAAACATTAA
Source organism: Gossypium longicalyx (assembly GCA_025698465.1). Lineage (NCBI taxonomy): Eukaryota > Viridiplantae > Streptophyta > Magnoliopsida > Malvales > Malvaceae > Gossypium > Gossypium longicalyx. The sequence continues at coordinate 65,142,058 of CM047004.1, read as the reverse complement.
AAAAAAAAAAAAAGCATGAGCTGGTCAATAGACTCAATTCATTGTTGATTAAAATAAAAATCATAATTATAAATGTGATAAATTTTATAAAAAAATAAAAATATATATTTAAAATGATGAAATTAGTATTATGATGAACAACAAATGGTTCATTATTAGTTAAAACAAAAAGAATTTTTGTGTTTTTATATATTATAGATATAGATGGATGAAGGGTTGAGTAGTTCAAGGTTAAACTCGAGTTAATGTAAAATAAATATTCAAATATAAGTCATTTACTATTTCACTTGTGGCTCAATTGATATTAGTCACAAAATATTAGTATAAAATTATAAAAATGTTTTTTTTTTATATTTTATTAATTTTATGAACAATGAATTGAGTCCATCGACCAACTTGAGTGTAACTCGAGATTGATTAAAAAAATTAAAACATTTTTAAATTATAGTTACAATTAGATATATTCATGAGTCAGTTGACTTACTTGACTCGAGCTAAGTTTGGAAATTTTTTTAATTTATCCTTAGACTAGACTAATTTGATCCAATTTTAAATTATTTTGCCTATAATTTAAAGTAATAAAATTTTAAAATATTTTAAAATATTTAATTATAAAATATATAAATATTAATACAAAAGTATATTTTTAATATTTTTTTAGAAAATAAAATGAATTATTTAAATATATCGCTCGAATCAAATTTTTAACAGTAAATCTAACTACAATCTAATTTGACTCGAATCAAGCAAAATACCCTCTTGCTATAACCCAATTTAACCTATAAATATTTCTCCCTATAAGTGATTGAAAATTACAATCATTTACTCCAAAATAATGTTCTATTCATACGACTAACAAAGTTTAGTTTAAGATAGAGAGCAACAAGTTTGTAATTGTTTGATTATAATAAATAATCAGATTAATTAGTAATATTTTTTAATTATACTTAGTTATCAATTTTTATGTACTTATATGATAAATTATTATAAAAGTATGGATTTGGAATAAACCAAAAATTTAATGGAATCAAATTGAAGCTTATTCCTTGGCCAATGATTAGACAAAAAGACAATGTTGGAAAAAAAAAATTTGTCCAATCATCGGAGACCTGTCTTTGCCTCAACATCTTATGTTCATTAATTACATTTAATTTTAAATTTTTCCTTGATGATGATTTTTATGTCGATTGCATTCATGTGGTCCTATATTTTGCAGCCTTTATCTGTTGGCATCTATGTTTTCCATATCTAATTTTTTAATCGATTTTCGCCTGTCTTTTTTTTTTTTATATATAATTTGTAAAATATACCTTGATTATTAAAAAGTTGAGGATGTATTAAATTTTATGTTTTTTTTTTTGTAATTTTGATATGATTCTTTTTTTCTAAAATCCGCCAATAAATTTTAAAGGTAAAATGAATTATGGGTGGAGTTAATGTTTTTCGGCTTAAAAAGGGGTTTTAGCAAAGTTGCGGAAAAGCTCAGGAGATGCCTGAAAAGGAATTTTTTTTATATATGTTCAAAATCTATTCAACATTTCAATTTATCATTACTTTTAATAATAAACATTTTTGGAACAAAATTTTTTTTGAGATAAAAGTATTGTTAATCAAGATGATTTTAATTTTTTAAAAGTGTTTTTAGGACAAAAAAAATATTTTACAAAAACACTTTTTTAATCAAGAGCAAAAGTAGAAAATTTTAACTTTTGCTAAAAAGTACTTTTTGACCCAAAAACATTTTTGAGAAACAATACTAAACTAAGCTTTAATATAATTAGTTCATGCATTCATCTCGACAAGAAAACAATTAACAAATAAGATTATTCAAATATCAGCATATACAACTCTTTTATATTGAAATTAAGATATTATGTTTGAAGACTCACGATAGTGTCTTCTAAATTTTATTTTCTAAAATTTAGGTTACAAGGTAATGATGAAGTCAAGAGTTCTTTTTTAGACTGAATTAAGTTGTATAGTTTTATGAAAATAAAAATACAATTTCATTATTTTAATAATTTGTATCTTCACAATTTTTAAAAGATTAAAATTTTTTATCATTTTTAAGTGACCAAAGTATAATTTTATCATATACTAATTTAAAATTTTATAAATTATAAAGTAACTAAAAGTGAAAATTTCTATTCTAAGAGCCAGTGCCCTTGCCAACCGCTCCGACCTTTATAGGAGGGGGTACGTAGTAGTAGTGGTCTTGACCTCTAAAATTGAAAAAAAAATATTTACCTTCTAAAATGTATAAAAGTACACCTTAGTAGTGGTAAAATTCACTTTTCCTCTCCCAAAATAGTAAAATTTTGGTTTAATATTTTAAAAAATTATAAAGATATTAACTAATACAATGGTGATATTATATTTTAACTCTTATCAAAATTTATAATTTTATTTTATTTTAACTAAACAAAACTTACTACTTTGAGGTAAAATTCTATTTAAGTCCCTATTTATTTCATTTTTTTCCATGCAAGTTTTGTTTGTTTTCATTTTAGTCTTTTTTATCATTACTTATTTGTGGTGATTTGTAGCAACAATAGATGTTTAATTAAATTTTCAAAAAAATATTTGTTAAATAAAAATGAAATTTAATTATTTATTTTATCATAAAATTTAATGTCATATGTTTCGGAGTACCAAATAGTCTTTGAAACCATCAAAATCAAACGAATTAAAAGAAAAATGATAAGAGAAAAATATGTGGATGCTGATTCAATGATGTGTGTGGATAGCTCAATGCACATCTTTCGGGATCTCAATTTTTGGTAATTTTATTCTGTCTAATCTTTGCTAGCTATTTCATTTATGCAATGTTATTTAAATTTTAGAAAATTTGCTAAGTTGTGTTGAAATGTTTTTATAAATTAAAATTGTTTTTTAAAAATCAGGGACGGAAAGAAGATGGTATTCAAATTGTTTGACTTGAGAAAGAAAATTTTAAATCTGACCTAAAAAGAAGAAATCAAACATATTTAAGAAAAAACAAAGAAAACAAAAAAAAAAAACTAAATTAAGAAATTTAAGAAAATGAATAAATATTTTAAAAAATGAATAAAGAAAGAAACGAAAAAAGTGGAAGATGAATCGAATAAACCAATATATATGATGAATAGATAGATAAGTGTTCAATTGAACCTTTAAGATATAAAACCCAACAAACTCAATTAATGGTTTTAATCAACCCTTCAAAAAATAATTCTTGACAAGATAAGGATGAAGAATGAATTCTCACAACTGCTATAAGAAAACCAAGAAGAAAATTACTTCTAAAAATAATAAGAAAGCAATATTGCATAAATAAAATTAACTCCCAAAGTTAAAAATTTTATTAGTGAAAAACAATTGTATCCTTAATGGACAATAAAAAGCCTTTTATATAGATTAACTAAGCACATCCAAATAAAACTCACAAGTATACTAAAATTCTAATTAATCTAAATAAAAAGTAGTTAAACTAAACTTTCTTATTAATTTAAAACTCATACATAACTTAGAATACTTAAAAAATATCCAAAACTCAGAATAAATAAATAAAACTTAATAAATACACTATTGAGTTCGTATATATTAAACATTAAGCCTAAAAATTGAACTCAATATATTTAAACTCGAATTAAAAGCCCGAAACTTATAGTTTCCGTAATAATCTTGTCTAGAAATTTTACTCGCTCAGTCTTCACTAAAACGGTCATAACTTGAGTTTCTGAACTCAAAATTAAGTGATTCAAAGTGGGTTTCGAGGCTAAAAAATAGATCTTCGGATGCTATGAAAACATCTCAACTTAGAAATGTCTGGATCTCATCCAAAAAGTAATCACAAGTCAACTGATTTTTCAAACTTGAAAATGGGTAGTTTTGGTGAATAAAATTTAATAAATTTCACCCAATCTTCGCATGAATCAAAAAAAGGCTAACGACGAATTTAACGAATTTCGTGTTATTAATTCTGTTGAAATCTTGAGACGTAAAATTATATTAAATTTCAAAACATAAAATTAGAATAATTAGTAGAATTTTTTCATATATTATTTTTAGAAAAATAAAATAATGCAACATTCCTAAGCAATAATAAATCATTGGGTCTCCATTGAAATGGCGAGAGGGTCTTTGATATTTATTTATTGCAAAGGAATACCCATTTCAAAATCAAATGCATCGTTATATTCCATCCATCTATCTGAAGGGTACTATCTATTTAGACGTAATGAAAAATTATTTCGTTTAGAATAAAAAATGAATTTTATTATAGGAAATTAATTTTAAATATTAAAATTAAATTCATTTTAATCTAAATTTCGGATAACACATGATTACTTTTTACTGTTTTAATAATAGACGATGTAAAAATGCTAATACTTTCCTCCCCAAATTTTGTTTTCGCTTACAATGTTTAAATTGCACAAGTGTTAGTAAAATAACAGTAATATAAAATTTTTACATTAATCACAAGAATAAGAAATATATATATATATAACTGGAAAACAACAAACAAAATTAAAGTGAAATATTATATTAGTAGTTGAGGCCTGTTTAACAGTCTTCTTAAGACATATTCGACTATTTCTTTGAGTGTTGGAGACAACAGTAGCACGGCTGCATTGATAAACGAACAGTGGTTTTGCCTTCGTATATTACTGGAAAACATATTGAATAATATGCCGCCTTTCCAAAAAGATATGCTTTGCTAAGAAAAATTAAGGATACATATTAGGCTAAAATATCCGTAGGCGTATAAACATTTTACATCATCCACATCATACAAGGCACCCCAAACCTCAAAGGTTTTAAATTTATACCCTCTACATGTAAAGGAAAGCATTAATTTAATTATTTAATAATTATTAAGTTAGTTTTCATATATAAACATATTCCATTTTTGATATCTAACTAACGTGGGACTAAGCTTTTCATTTTCTTCAACTTAATTCATAAGTGGCTTAATTTGAGTATCAATTTCTTATTCAACACTCAACCATTTTGAACATATGATATACCGTTGTAAAGATCTCATGAAATAAAATACAAAATCATAGTTTTATGATTCAAATCTCCACCTTTACTAATCGAGAATATGTCCAAAAACTTCCAAAATATTTTTTTTTCTAAAATAAATTTCAGTTGTTTTTAGAATTTTATTAAAAAAAATTTAATGGTAACTCCATATATTTTTAAAAATCCGTCTAGTGAAAAAAAAATCGTGATGACAACAACCACATGACATGTTTCAGGAAAAAGTAAAAAGGAAAAAATTAGGTACAACTTTTAAGAACTTTATGTTACTTCCTCCACAAACTATAACACAAATTTTCTTCTTTTTTCTCTTCCATGTCTTTCTCTTTCCTTTTGGTGTGTCATCAAAGATTTTTGTTAACATCAAACGAATTAAAAAGTTAATAAAATAATAAAATGATAAGTTATGATACTTAAACTTTTCATTTTTCTAAAATACCGTATTTAATAGTTATTTTCAGCAAATATTTCAATATAAATATAAGAATATGATCCTTCATATAGATGAAATTAAAAAAAAAAAAAAAAACATTGAACATACTTATAATAGATATGTTAACTATATTCATCCCACTCTTCATTTTTCTAAAAATATTAATGTATGGCATATTCAAATATAGATATGAGAAAATGATTCTCTTAAAACTCTCCAAGTACATTAAACTTTTAAAAGAAATTAATTATACCCATTATTAATAAGTAAAGTAAAAAGAAAAAAAGAACGTTACAAACCAATGAAATGATTTAAATTAATAAAACTTGGATTCATGCAACTTACTGTGTCAATAAAGCTTTGAATCAGATATTTAAGCCTTTTTGTGCATTATGGGGTGTCAGTAATCACTGCAAGAAAGGTTTTATTTCAAGAAAATTGATGAATAAAGTGAGACATGCGACAATCCATGATGCATTGGTTTCTACTAGATTACAAAAAAAGAAAGAAAGAAAAGGTAAACCTATCATGACCAAATCATAGCATTTGAAAGTCTTATAAGCAGATAATGTTGCTACACATGACTATATTAATCGTTGGATAACTCCAGATTCCAGAAGATGAACGTGTGAAACTACATTAATGAATTTCAGATGCGCACATATGTCTATAAGTATTCTCAATTTCCTTAAGTTTCTAATTATGGTGAATATCAACGACTAAAATAGCATATACTATTCACTATATAGTTAACCCTAATAGGCATTCTAATCATATAGTCAATTATGTCAGTAGATGACTCTCGTAGAAAAAATCAATAGGATTGCGGGGTCCATTCTTTTGATACAAGTTTATGAAATAATGATCTTTTAAGATATCTTGTATAATAACAATGGGAGTAACTGTGTCTTAAACATATTCATGGAGGATTAAGTTATGAGTTTCATAAAAAAAAAAAAAAAACCAATAAATATGATTTATTGTGTATGTAAGGATGCAAGACAATAGGCTCACTGGGATTACAAAATGAAATATTCATAAAAACGGAAGGTAACTATGGGATGGTGGGATGTTTAGTTGCTCCAATTTTTAATAGGAGAACCTAAAAAAATTGAATATACTAATTCAAACACATACCCATGTCTTATTTCACATTTCAGTCCTAGTAATTTAGGTTTCAAATGATTTTACAAGTCAATAATTAACAAAAGTGGTGCGGAAACATAAGTATCCTCGCTCGTTTAAGTGTTTCAAGAATAGTTGAAAAGCTAAAATCTTAACATCAGCCATCCATGAGATATTTCCATACACTAGATATTTCATGATAGAGAAATTGGTTGTGATGACATAATTCAGATATTACTTTGAAAAATGGGGCCAAAGAACCCAACTTGCTTATTATAGTCGGCACTTTTCCACCCAAAGGGGCTGTTTGATGCAATCTCGTCATGACTAAATCCGTGTGAAAGCTCTTGCAAGAAAGTGGTCGACAAATATAAACTCTTGGCTATCATCATCGTTGTTCGTCACTGATCTGTATTTGTCAGCATCAAGCTGCAAAGTTTATCGCCTGTCGGTTTCTTCTCTTCACTATCATCTTTCCCTTTCAACTTATCTACCTGTATATTTTGCAACACTGGATATAAAGAACTAATAGTTTATAGTCATCAAAACACGGTCACCGTACTACAATTTCCCGGTAGGTCACCTTAAGAATTTACGCATTCCTCTAATTGCTAAAACTCACACCGCCCTTTTTCTCTTCGTTGGCCCAAAAAATAAAAAGGAAAGAAAAGAGGATCCTGATAATGCCTCCATTAAACATGATATGCAACATTATTGATATTTATGGAAAAAGGGAAAACAACAATGAAATGACACAAATAAAAATAACAAAAAGTTAAAAATAAGAGGCAAAAACCCAACACCAAAAACTAACACAAGTCCATGGAATTTTCAAGAGAAACGACACAAGAACTAAAAGAGAAGACTGATGAAAAATGCAAAATGAAGTACCCAAAAATCTATTAATCCCATGATTAGCAACTCTATTCTTTCAAAATGATTCATCACAATAAAAAAGAAGCATTACCTTAAAAGCATGATTATTCCAAGTTTAACTTTCCAGTTTGCACCTTTGCTGCAAGAAAAGGTTTCAAGCCAAGAAACCATGTTACCATAATAATCAGATAAATGTTAACCTTTACACAAGTGTGACAATAAATGTGAATTTATATAGCTTCTTTTCTTAGATACTGTTCTTAGTTCCTTTTATTTTGTTTTCATTTTGAATTTAATGAATGAAAACCGAATGTCATTAACCAACTAAACTCCTAGTATAATAAGATCGACCTATTTGCTATATACTTAACTTGTTCTAAGAGATCTCATTTCAATGTTTAGCGTGCAAGGTAACGTCGGAAGCTCAAGGTCATTTATTTTTCGAATGCAACTAGGTTCTCGAGTTTTAGACGTTATTTTTCAATTGGTGGCTGATTTCATTTTGCTTCCCCTGTGATTTTTCGAGCTTTTTGCATGGCTATATAGAGTTTAATTTTACAAGTATTGTCAAAAGGTTATGGATTATTAGCTTCATGCGATTTTTGGTCTATTTGGTTGGGGTGTAACGCGGCTTGGTTCGAAAGTAAACAATGGAAGATTACTGACATCTTCTTTTAATGCAACTCGAGAACATTGTACTGGATTCAAGCTCTGAAAGAAGATCTGTGTATCTTAGAGTCAACATGTTAGGATAACCGACTTTTACGTGTATCATCAAGCCGTGGGTGTGTTGTTCATAAAGGCATATTGTGGTCTCCAACTCTAAGCAGATGTTTCAAATTTAATGTCGTTGGATCCATAAGGGGTAAATCGAGTCTAGGGAGATATTGGGGAGTCTTAGGGAATTCGACAAGAGATATTTCAGCATTGTTTTCTAGCCCGTTGGGCATTACCGATTCTAATGTGGTAGTGGTATTGCCATCAAGACAACACTGAATACTTATGAAAGTATTGAATGAAAGAATTTGGTTCCACTTGTTATCAAATCGGACTCAGTTGTGGTAGAGAATTGGTGTCAATTTACTTTGTCTCGTCCTTGGAAACTTTGGGAGATGTTTAATCAAATCGACAACAGCATTTGTCAACTATAAACAACTGTGTTATGTCAACGAGTTTCGAAGAGGCAAATGACATGGTAGATGCACTTGCAAAAGTTGGAACAAATAGAACAAGTCTCTTATTGGCATGGTGGTGAAGCTTGCCAATTTGGTGTATTGTGTGCTGGTTTTGGGCCTTAAGATGGGGATTTTTTTTCCTGATTAGGGTTTGTTTTATGCTTGCATATGGATTTGAGAGTATGATTTTTTCTGTATTTGTTGAACACTTTTTTTACTGGTGGTGTTTTCTTTGTCTGGTGGGAACATTGACTTGTGTTTGGGTCTTTATTTTGCTACTAATTTAGTGGCTTTCTTAATAATAAAGTTTTCTGCTGAGAAAAAAAAGTTTTTCTTGATTAGCTCAATGGCCAAAGAAGTTGAAGCATAAAAAAAATATTGAAACAAAAAAGGAGCAACAAAACATATATTTATCTAGTAGTTTCCCATGCCTGGTGTATGGTGCGAGAAAAAATTAAATAGCCTCTTCTTACTGCGCCATCTGAAAGCATTTTACTAACAGACATCTTCTTACAAGGAAAAAGAAATATCTTCAATACCTATTCAAGCATTGTCATTAATATTAATTATCATGCATACAAAAATCCCTAACAAAAAATGAAAAAAATCAATTTCTTATTCACTAAAGAAAAAAATCATGTTATCCATTCCATTAACATAGAACGGTGTTGATTGTGTCGACCATTAACTTTGGGTGATGTGGCTAATAGAATGAATGATCGCACACCACATGTATTTTTGCTGACATGTATTCTTGTTGATGTGGAAAAAGTTAAATAATTGAGATGGGTTCATTGAATTCCAACGATTAAAAAAGAAGGAAAATTATTTGTAAAGTCCAACGATACTCTGGAATTGAACCAAAAGTATCAAACTTAAAAAAGGTCTTTAATCTTCTGAAAAAATTCCCAAAAATTTGAACACCCTAAAAGGGCTTGCCATTGTGATTGCTTTCTTCATCATCCATGAGTGATTTTGCTCTGCTGGTTTCGATTTAAAGTGGGTTTTGTTTTAATAATTTATTTCAATTTTTGGGTTTTATTCTTTCATTCAATCGGGGTTATCCATAACCCCACTTATTCCTTTGTAATAATATTTTATTTTTCATTGAGTTTATGATTTTTTTTTATTTCTCTATTTAGGGTTAACAAAATGAGTTCATATTTTTCATTATCTCAACTCAAATGTAGCAATCTCTATTATCGAATTTATTAGGGAGAAGATGTTTTATGCTATTGTGGTAAAAAAACAATGCCATTTATTGATGACATGGAAGGTTATTTAGTGGTTCAAACTATAAGGTGTTTGATTGTGGGTTTTTTCAAATGGCGTGATTTGGAATTAAGCGAAAGGGCAAAATTTTTTATTTATGAACTGAAAAAAGAAAATGAGGAGATGATAAATTTTAGTCGAAGCCGAAGTGATGAAAAATTTGTAATCAAAGAGTTGGAATTAGAAATGAAATTAATGAAGAAGCAGTTGAATATAACGATGAAGAATGTAGAAGACTTGAAGAGGAAGAAGATGGTGTATTGTACTGGAATGATAATTTTCTGGATAATATGTATGCTATTGATGGTGTTTATGATGTAATATTGTCAGTGTTTGTGTGTTTGATATAATGGTTTCCTTAATTTGTTTTAAGTTCAACTACTGAATTTCAATGTAAGTTTTTGGTTTTATATACGGTAGTTTGTTGTTTTTGGAGCAGCTGAGTTTGGTTTATTTTTAGTGGAGTTAGTATGTACTAAAATCGACTTTTTTTACTTAAATAATTAAAAATAAATAAATACTGTTTGGATTGCGCTTAAAATATTTTTTACTTTAAATAAAATATTATTATTTTATTTTTATTAAAAATATTTAAATATATATACAGATCGAAATACGTATTAAAAATATTTAAAACAGGTCGCGCTATTAGATAGGCGCAACTAATCGCGCCTCATAGGTAGGCGCAACTACCTGCCCACTACGCCCTTCTGCCCCACACAGCCCCTACACCCCTCTGCCCCGCATAACCCCTCCTGCCCCCCTTTGCTGCACAAATACATTGCTTGATAGTGTGTAGTCCCTTCACGAGGGAAAAAAATTGTAAATGGGGGACCTTATAAGCATGGTCCCCCAAGTTCAAGCACCCACCGAAAGAGAGAAAGAAATGAGAGAAATGAGAAGAAAAAAAGAAGAAGAAGAAAGAAAGAAAGAAAAATATAATGTATTATTTTAGTAAATAAATTTGTTTATAATTTAAAGAGTTTAATTAAGATGTTGTGAAAATTTTTTTGTTATTAATTATTATTTATAAATTATTTATGTTTAGTGTGTATGGTTTTGGGTTAATATTTTGTATGAATGTAATTTTTTTATTTTTTATAATTATTTTAAAATTAATTTGTTAGTAATAGGATTATGTTATGAATTGTTGTGTTTGTAATTATTTTAAAATTAATATATTAGTAATTTAGGATTATGTTATAAATTGTTATATTTAGTTTAGTATTTGGTGAGTTTTTAGTAATGTAAAAATATTTTGTTAAATATTTTGTCAGTAATTTATTATAAATTGTTGTGTTTTGTGAGTTTTTAGTAATGTAAATTTTAAAAAAAAATAATTTTATAGTTTTTTTGTTAGTAGTTTATGATTAGGTTATAAATTGTTAGTGTTTTGTATTTTGTTATAGTTATTTATTTTGTTAATAATTTATGGGATTAGGTTACAAATTGTTAGTGTTTAGTATAGGGTTTTGTGATTTTTTTAGTAATGTAATTTTAAAAAAAATAATTTTATAGTTATTTTGTTAGTAATTTATGATTAAGTTATATAAATTGTTAATGTTTTGTTATGTGTTTTGTGATTTTTTAGTAATGTATTTAAAAAACAAAATTCATAGTTATTTTGTTAGTAGTTTATGATTAGGTTATATAAATTGTTAGTGTTTAGTTTAGTGTTTTGTGACTTTTTAATATAATTTTTAATAATGTAATTTTATTTTATTTTTATTTATTTGACAATTTTTATTGATTTATTAAAATGTTGATTAAATTTGTTGTTATATAATTTTATAGGTTGTTTGAAAGAAACTAATCAGGTATGTTTCTATTTCTATTTTTATTTTTTTAATTCGTATGTTTTTTATGTTTAGATAGTTTATATTTATTTTAATTATATTATTATCGTAAACTAATATCTTTTTATTGTAGGTAAATTATGGGAAATTATGAGATATTTACCGTGTTTTATTTTTGAAATTTAAAATAAGTTATTATATTTTTTGAAACAAATTAAATGAATTCATTTTTTTAATTACAGATTTGCAACAAATGGATTCTTTGATTAATAATAATAATCATATATCAAGTACTATTAATGAGATGGTAATGAAAATTTTATTTGACTCATGTTATTTGTTGAATAAATTATATTGTGTTAACTATTTTGCTAATTTAATAATGTCAGGGCCCGTACTGCGTATTGGGGGGCTGTGTTAATAGTGTAGGGTTTCTGCCAGATGAACGCCTAATGTCATACTTAGAGTTAGCTGGGTTTGAATCAGCGGCATTGATCCGGACTTTTGATCTGCGATACGACTTGATTTCCGCTTTAGTCGAGCGATGGCGTCCGGAGACTTACACATTTCATTTGCTGTGCGGGGAGTGCACCATCACTCTAGAGGATGTTGCACTACAGCTCGGGCTCCCCATCGACGGGAATGTAGTCACGGGCGTAAGTTCGATCTCTAGGTTGGCTGCCCTTTGCAATGACTTACTTGGACGCTCGCCAAGTGAGGGGAAATTTGCTAGTTTGAGGTTTTCATGGCTAAAGGCCAATTTTGAGTATTTGTCGAGTACTGCCAATGAATGGGAGGTGATGCAGGCTATTCGAGCTTACATTATGCACCTTATAGGGGGTATACTCATGTCGATGCAAACGGAAGTACAGTCTACTTGATGTACTTACCCATATTATCCAATTTGCATAACACTCGTTCATACAGTTGGGGGTCCGCAGTGTTAGCCATGTTGTATCGCGAACTTTGTTAGACGACAGATCCTTCTGCGATGGACATAGGCGGATGCCTCATACTGATCCAATCGTGGGCACTTTACCGTATGTCATTCTTGGCATCCATTAGTCACCAATCATATGTATTTCCACTTGTTAATAGGTGATGAATTTTTACTCGTTATAACAATTAGTTGACTTTTTGTCGGATTATATTGTTCTAACAATTTGTTTTCGTAGATGGAGCACTAATTCGAGTATCGGGATCCTTCTCCAACAACGCCTATAAACTTTTTCACTAACTTTTTCCTTCATATCATCAAACGAGATATTTCTATTAAATCTCATTGCTACTTGTTTGCGACATTCTGTGAAAAAAAAATAGAATAAAAATAAATAAAATAAAGAACACACAAATTTTACGTGGAAACCCTTTCGGGAAAAAAACCACGGGCAGAGGAGAAGAAAATTCACTATGTCGAAAAATTTGTATCAATACAAGAGGAATAGACTATGTCTATTTATAGGCTTGTAAAGCCATATTCTAGTAGGATTGAAACACCCTATCCTAATCAATATAAAATAGATGAAGTTTAATAAGGTTTAAAAAACCTTATTCTAAAATAAAATAAAAGAAATCTAGTTCTATATGGATTTTACTTTTATTTTATTTTCCATCATATTCTATAAGAATTTGGGTCACTTAATTCTAACAATCTCCACCTTGACACAAATTCTCAATGAACAAGTTCTTCATTGCGAACTTTCAATAAACAAGTTCTCCACCTCTTCCATAAAACCCCTTAAGGGTTTAACTCAACAATGAACACCAACCAAGTCTAAGCAATGCTCAAACTTGGTTTTAGGAAGTGACTTAGTCATCATATCTGCAGGATTTTCATGAGTACTAATTTTGCTCACAACAATATCACCACGAGCAATAATATCACGAACAAAATGATACCGAACATCAATGTGTTTTGTTCTCTCATGAAACATTTGATCTTTTGTAAGAAATATAGCACTCTCGATTGTCACAAAATATCATGCTTGATTTGAAGGCCTTCATTGAGTTCACTAAATAGTCCCTTCAACCAAATAGCTTCTTTGCAAGCCTCGATGTCGCCATGTACTCGGCTTGATGGTAGACAAAGCGATCGTAGTTTGCAAAATGGCTTTCCAACTAATTGCACAACCTCCGATTGTAAAGACGTAACTCGTGAGAGATCTTCTTCTATCAAGGTCTCCAAAGAAAATCAGCATCAACATACCCTATGACTCCATCTTTAGTTCTTCCAAATCGTAAGCAAACATCGGTAGTGCCTCGTAAGTATCTTAAAATCCACCGAACTGCTTTCCAATGTTCTTTACCGGGATTTGCCATGTATCTGCTAACTACACTGACTGCATATGATAAATCTGACGTGAACAAACCATAGCATACATCCAGAGATCCCACTGCACTAGAGTATGGAACATGTGACATGTACTCAATCTCATCATCTGATTGTGGAGACAAAATCGATGAAAGTCCGAAATGGGCTTTGCTAAGGAGTACTAACAGTGCTTAGCACTCTGCATATTGAACTCACAAAGAACTTTCTCAATGTACCCTTCTTCGACTTAGGTACAATTTACTTGATTTTCTATCTCTGAGGATCTCCATACCAAGTATCTTCTTTGCTGGTCCTAAATCTTTCATCTCAAATTCTTTACTTAGTTGGGCTTTGACCTTTCTTATCTCTTCTTTATCTTTTGCTGCTATCAACATGTTATCAACATAAAGAAGTAGATACACAAAAGAACCATCACTATTTTTCTTAAAGTAAACACAATCGTCAAAACTACTTTTTTGAAATCATGAGAAGTCATAAAGGAATCAAACCTCTTGTACCACTTTGTCTTGGTGGTATTGTTTCAAACCAGTAAAGGGACTTTTTCAGCAAGCAAACATAGTTCTCTTTTTCTCAAATCAGAAAACTTCTCGTTTGTTGCATGTAAATATCCTCATCAAGCTCTCCATGCAAAAATGCGCTTTTTACATCTAACCGCTCAAGCTCCAAATCATGCATGGCCACAATACCAAGCAAAGCTCGAATCGAACTATGCTTAACAACTGGGAGAACACATCTCAGAAGTCCACTCCTGGAATTTGATGTAACCCTTTGCAACAAGCCTTGCTTTATATCTGGGTTCTTCAACTCCTGGAGTCCCTTCTTTCTTTTTAAATACCCATTTACAACGAATGACCTTTTTACCTTTAGGAAGTTTCACAAGGTCCCATGTTCTGCTTTTGTGGAGTGATTCCATCTCTTCTTGCATAGCAAACATCCACTTTTCTCGAGCCTTCACAGTAATCCTCGTAATAATTAGATGGCTCTTGATTCGCATCTATATCTTCACCACATTCAAAGCATAAGCAACTAGATCACCTCAACATATTTCTTTGGAGGTTTAATTTCTCTTCTAGTTCTGCTTTTGGCGATAGAGTATTGTGGTGAAGAAGCAACTCTATTCTCAATTTTTGTAATGGCTTGAGGAGTTGACTCAGTATTAACTCGATGCTCTACTTGTTTTTGATTTTCTTTATTAGAAGAGTCTTTAAGAGATAAGTTAGGTAGCATAGCGGTTTCATCAAAAACAACATCTCTACTAATCACAACTTTTCTATTTTCAGGACACCATAACTTATACCCTTTTACACCAGCTTTATAACCAAGAAAAACACATTTAATGGATCTCGGTTCCAATTTTCCATTATCAACATGAGCATATGCAGGACACCCAAAGATCTTTAAATCGAATAATTAGCGGGATTACTGGACCATACCTCTTGTGGAGTCTTTTTCTCAATGGCAACGGATGGAGATCGGTTGATCAAAAACATGCAAGATGAAGCGATGCTTCGCCCAAAATGACTTGATAAGTTGGCATTTGACAACATACATCGAACCTTCTCCATGATCGTTCGTTCATTCGCTTCGCAACGCCGCTTTGTTGTGGAGTATGACGAATCGTCAGGTGTCTTATGATTCCTTCCGACTTGCACAATCTATTAAACTCATCGAACGAACTCTAAGCCATTATGCATGCGGAGGTATTTTATCTGCTTTTTCCGTCTGCTTTTCAATCATAATTTTCCAAGACTTAAATGCGGAAAACACATCACTTTTCCGCTTGGGAAGAACGCCCAAACTTTTCTCGGAAAAATCATCAATAAAGGTTAGCATATAATTAGCTCCACCTCCGAAGGCACTCTAGATGGCCCCACAGTCGAATGTATATACTCCAATGTTCCTTCGTGTTATGGATTCCTCTAGTGAATCGAACTCTCTTTTGTTTTCCAAAAACACAAAGTGCTCACAGAAATTCGGTTTGCAAATTCCTTGCCCATTAAGAAGTCCTCTTTTGCTCAATTCGCCATGCCATTCTCACTCATATGCCCTAGGCGCATATGCCAAAGTTTAGTAATATCATCATCGACAAGGACGAGGAAGCGATAGTTTGCATCACCATAATGATAGAACCACCGCAAAACATATAACTTGGCAATCTTTCTCTGTCCTTTCATCACAACAAGGGACCCTTTGGAAATCTTTAAAACCCCACTTTCACCGTGTATATATCCACCACTTTTGAATCAAGAGTACTCAACGAAATTAAATTTCTTTTCAATTACGGAACATGCCGTGCGTCACTAAGTGTTCGACAACTCCATCAAACATCTTAACTTTAATTGTTCCAACACTGCGATTTTACACTTTATATTATTTCCCATCAAAACAACACCTTCGACATAATTTGCTTAGTAAGTTGTAAACCAATCCCGATTGGGACTCATATGGAATGTGCAGCCTTGAATCAAGTATCCACTCTCTCGCTTACTTTAGAATCATTGTGAGTAGCGACTAGAAGTTCACCATCGCCGTAGTCTTCTACAACATCGCCTTCACCGGAATTTTACGTTGTTTTCCCTTTGATTCGCAGCCTCCCTTTTAATCTTATTTTGTAGCTTATAGCACTCAGATTTAATGTGCCCTTTCTTCTTGCGAAGTTACAAGTTTTACCTCTGTTTGAAGACTTGATCTACCCTTAGATTTACCACGAGGATTCCGTTCTCGTGTCCTACCACGATCATCATCAGCATTCGATCTTGTCTCCCACGAACAATGAGACCCTCTCCCCGAGAGTCGGGTTTAACCACAAGATGCTTCATCTTATCATACGAGGTTAAAGAATCATAAACCTCATCAACCATTAGAGACTCACGGCTATATAAAATCGTGTCTCTAAAGGTTGAATAAGACAGGGGGCAACGAACAAAGTAGAATCAACCCTAGATCTTCCTTATCATCACGAACCTCCATGGCTTCCAAGTTTGAGAGAATTTCTTTAAACACTCATATGTAAGTGTTCGTATCTGAGACGCACCTTCCTCCAAACGATGAGCATAAAGACGCCGCTTCATATGCAACTTGCTTGTTAGAGTTTTCGACCTACATATTTGTTCTAGCCTCTTCCATAATGCAATGGCGAGTTTTCTCTTTCATCACATCTTGCAAAATTTCGTTGGACAAATGCGGATGTAATTGTGTTAATGCCTTTCGATCCTTACGCTTTTTCTCTTCATCTGTTAATGTCGAAGGCATCTTATCTATCCCTAGCAGGGCATCCTCCGAGATCCATCATTGCAAGAATCGCTTGCATCTTAATTTGCCACAATGCAAATCTAGTGTTGCGATCCAACGTAATGGAATTTCATATTTCAAAGACGCCATTACCGTGATCGAGATGAATAACCCTAAGCTCGGATACCAATTTGTGAAAAAAATAGAATAAAAATAAATAAAATAAAGAACACACAAATTTTACGTGGAAACCCTTTCGGGAAAAAAACCACGGGCAGAGGAGAAGAAAATTCACTATGTCGAAAAATTTGTATCAATACAAGAGGAATAGACTATGTCTATTTATAGGCTTGTAAAGCCATATTCTAGTAGGATTGAAACACCCTATCCTAATCAATATAAAATAGATGAAGTTTAATAAGGTTTAAAAAACCTTATTCTAAAATAAAATAAAAGAAATCTAGTTCTATATGGATTTTACTTTTATTTTATTTTCCATCATATTCTATAAGAATTTGGGTCACTTAATTCTAACACATTCAAATATACATCCCACAGTTGTTGTAAAAATTTCTTCATTAAAATAAATGCATACAAAAAACTGATTCTCCATCTTCAATACTAGATCTGTTAAAATAAATTCAAAATTCTCAAAACAGTTTCGAATAGCAAAAAAGTTACATAAAATTTTTAATGCAAATTTTTTCATTCAAAAGCTAACAAAATTAATAACCTAACAAAATAACTTTCAAATAATAAAATTACTAACAAAACTCTACATTCTATTTAAAAAGAAATAAACTAAAATACCTTATCCTTCTTTTTGTTTTCCTTTCTTTCTTTCTTCTCCCTATCTTCTTACTTCTATTCTGCTAAATTTTGTGTCTTCTGCTCATTTGATTTTCGGAGGTGTATATATAGGGAAAAATTAAGCAACAGTCGCCCCTATCAGATAGCCAGTCGTGCCTACCAGATAGGCGCCACCTACCCCATTCCATTTTTGTATCTCTACACGGGTCATATATTGATCCGGGAAAAAAATACAAGTAGTGGCACCTATGAGAAAGGCGCCACCAATAAAATAATAATTTAAAAAAAAAAATATTTTAATATAAAAAATGTGGTTGCGCCTGTCAGATAGGCGCGACCCAAAAAAAATACCATTTTCGTATATAATCCAGCTGACAACTTATTTCAGGATTTAATTTTTTTAAAATTATTTAAGTAAAAAACCCAGTAAAATCCAAAGATGCATAGATAAAGTTGTAACAACATCAATTTCCAAATAACAAACATAACTAAAACTTTTCATTAATAAACCACCCACAATTGTTTACAAAAAAAAAAAAGTTACAAACAACTATTGAAGCTTCTAATATTCAACTTTAATTAATCAAAATATGGGATGAGACAATTTACATGACCAAAACACCTCATTTTTATTAAAGCTTGGGTATAATATCATGTCTAATATTGAGGCCTTATGGGTCCATGTACTCTAATTGAAATACGGGATGAAGGATAGTTTGTCGAAATGTATTGCGCGGGATATGTGTTCGTTTCTTTGGAGGCCACTTTCAAAAGTTTGGCATTTACTTCAAGAAAACTTAATCTGGTCAGTGGGTAACCAAAATAACATTCGATGTTGGAAGGACCCTTGGATCCAAGGTGTAGGGCTTTTGATTAAGCAAATTTCTGCCTATGCTAATATTGTTTCCGATTGTTTCCTTAATGAAATGGTTACAGAGGAATGTATGCGGAATCTTGATCTCTTTCAGGTTTGGTTATTGAATAATGTTTTAAGGTGTGTTGTGGTCATTCCCCCCATCCTTCTGAGGGTCCTGATAACATTTCTTGATGCCACACTGTTATAGGAGCTTTCTCTGTTAAAAGTGCGTACATGATGTTAAAGGGAGGTTTTTGGAATTCTAGAGATGTGAATGGGAAATTGTGTGGAAGTTCTCGGGACCCCAAAGAGTTTGATATTTTATTTGGACTATTTTAAAACAAAGATTCCTCACTAATTTGTCAAGAGTTAAGCAGGGTATTGTGTAACAACCCATTTTTTAGTGAAATTGGAACAATGGTTTCGAGACCACAAATTCGATCCAAAAATAATGTTTATTTTTATTTTATTATATGGTCCGTATTATAATAGGCATGTCGTGTAAAAATGTTGATACGAAAATTTTATCGATTAAGTGTTTAATTACGAGAAAGACTAAATCGCATAAAATGCGAAAGTTGAATTCTAGTAGCTATAAGGATGAAATAGCTATGGAAATCAAAACTAGAGGTCCTTATATGGTAATTAGACCATTAAGAAAAGTATGTAGATTTTTCTTAGTGACTCATCCATGGAAATATAGATAAAGGGCAATGACTAAATTGGAAATAGCAAAATACTTAATTAATTAAAAGATGAAAAGAAAATATATCATCTTATTTTCATCATCTTCAACATAAAAACACATGGAAACCCTAGGTGAGAGAAAAGAAACTTTCAAGGCCTAATTGGGTAAGTTTTCTTGTCCCGTTTTTAGTAATTTTGATATTTTTGAAACTGAGATAGCTTAATCTCTCTATTTGAGGGATTAATTTGAAAAGTTATCAAGGTATGAAAAATGGGTCATGGATGTATATGCTGGAAATTATAAATTTATGGTAGAAAATGAAATATTATTGATAAATAAACAACTTTTACAAAGTGATTTTTTATGAAAACGTGATTTAGGGACTAAAATGTAAAGTTGTAAAATTTGATGAAAAATTTTGAATTTTTATGAGTACATGTGCTTTAAATTTTGTAATGGGGCTTTGGCTAGGCTTGGAATAGGGAGTAATTTGCACAAGTTTCATTTTTCGGGCCTAGGGATGAAATTGGAATTTATGGAAAAGTTAGGGGCAAAATTATAAATTTACCTGGGACGTAAATTGAGTCCAAATAAATATGAAATGTGTAACAGCCCGATTTAGACTTTATTCAGAATGGTGGTTTCAAGACCATAAATCCGAGTTAGAAAAATATTTAAAAATTATTTTATGTGTTTATTATGTGTAAATTTATATTTGTGAAATTTTTGTGTTTTAATTTTACCGTTTAAGTGTCGATTTAATAAAAAGGCCTTAATCACGTAAAGTGAAAATTTGATGGTTAATTGTAAAAGGTCTAAATTGATGTTGTCTTTATGGCATGAGGTATTTAAGTTGCAATTAGGCCAATAATTAGTAACATGGACAGTAGTGGACTACTATAATAAGCTTTTATATTATTTTATAAAGGTTAATAAGGTAATTTAGTAATAAAATGATAATAAAATAAAACATAACATGCATTTTTTCCATCCTTTCTTTTATTTTCGAATCTTAAAGGTGAAAGATACCATTTTTAAGCAAGCTAGGTTCGGCTCTTATGTTCTTTGATTAAGGTATGTATCTAGCTCAGTTTTTGATAATTTTTACGTTTTTGAGATCATTACTATGTTATCTATCAAACCCATGTTTCAATTTTTGAATTTGATGAAGATTTTGTATTTTGCCATTGTTGAAAGCTTGTGATTTTTGTTGTTTGATGATGGAAAATAAAAGATATGTGATAGATTAACATGTTTTGTATTTGAAGTTTTGATGATATTGAGTAATTAGGGCTAATTTGTAAAAATAATAATTTGAGGGATTAAAATGTAAAATAAATGAAATGTATGGACTTGTATGAACATAAGGAAGATTCGACCTAAGCATGGTTTGCATGTTTTGTGTTTTGTGCAATTTGGACTAAATTGTAAAAAATGTAAAATGTTAGGGGTAAAATAGTAATTTTCCCATTTATGTGTTTTTGGACTAAATTGAGTAAAAATATGTTTGAATAAGTTTAATTTGAATATGTCTAGATTAAGAACCAAAGAAATTAGATTTGGATCGGGGGAAAACTAAAGTTGTTAATTAGTCATCCCGTTCCAATTTTCATCGCCCGATGTAAGTTTATATGCAAATAGATGTTATTTAATTGATTAAATATGAACTATATATACTGAAATGTATAATGTGATATTATAAATGTGAAAGCCGAATATGTACAAGCTTGGAATCTATGTATATGAGTTCGATTCAATAAAGTTACGAAGTCCGAAAGCTCTGATGAACCTTAGGAATAGCTAGGATACATATGTCATAACATAGGATTCCTATATATGATGTGCGAGTAAGACCATGGCATCGATATATGTATGCGAGTAAGACCACGTTTAATACGTTGGCATCGATTTGTGATTCTGATATATATGTGTGCGAGTAAGACCACGTTTAATATGTTGGCATCAATATGTGATTCCGATATATATGTGCGAGTAAAACCCTGTCTGGGACAGTGGCATCGATATGTGGTTACATGTAAGACCACATCTGGTACATTGGCATTGTACGATATATGTGATTATCTGAGTATCCTATTCAATTCTGAATGATTCAATGGGAAATAATAAGTTGTGATTGAATGTATAAAACGAGCTAAAGTGATCAGGTATGTAATAGCTTATTTCTTATGGAAATAAGGTAAGTTGGTTACTTAATATGTGTTGCAAATCATATGTGATGTAAATGATTTATGAATATATGTATATGAGTTTATGTATATTCGGTTATACAATTATATTATGGTTATGAAATTTAATGCTTCTTTGATAATAGATATATGTACATTCGGCCAAGGTAAAGTTTGTACAAGGAAGTTTATGTTATATATGAAATTGTGAGCTTGTAAAATAATTGTGACCATAATAGCATAAATTAGTTGGTTAAATTAATTTGATATTAACATTGAGTTATTTACTTGCTTATGAGTTACTAAGCTATGATAGCTTACTGTATATGTTTATGTTTGTCTCTGTTTTATAGATTTAGCAAGTTAGTTACGAGCTCAGGGATCGTCAACAAAGTCTATCACACTATCGACTGTTTTCAATATTTTATAAGCTAAATTTCGAACCTATGGCATGTATAGGCTAGATAATATTTGGAAATGTTGGATTTTGGTTTGTATATATATAAGCCATGCGAAAATGGCTTGTTTATTCATGTTAAGTTTGGTTTTAAGTTTGGAATATGCTATGGATATGTTTGGTTGGTGAATTTGGATGTGTGTTTTTGGTTGATTCGGCTATGGTGCATGCATAGATAAAAATATACATGTGAATTTGGTTGATATGTTTGATTAATGTGTTATATGTGATTTGGTATTAAAGGATATGTGGTTATATCCGAACATGGTAAGAGTTTATTTTGATATGTTCATTATATGGTATGTAATATTTGTGTTATAGATTTATAACTATATATGATTAATGACTTACTCTTGAGAAGTATAATTTGTAACATGAATCGGTTTGGAAGTTATTATAATGTACTTGTATATTCGGTTTTATGATGAAAATATATGAGATGGTTATAATCAACTTTGTGATTCGGCACTTGTATATATATATTTATGCACATGATGTATTGGTATGATATATATATTATCTCAAGGTATATATATATGGTGGTGTTGGTCATGTGTTTCGGTGATGGAGTAAATGATGGGTGCGTATAGAGTTATAATATGTAATGCATTAGTTAGTAAAATGCATGCCATTTATATATGGTGTAATTAATATATGCTTATGATTTAAAGTAAAGATATGTATGGCTATATGGATTCGATAGTTATTTGAAAATCAATGAATATGTACAAGTTAATTTTGTTAGCTGAATAGATAAGAGATAAATTGGTCTTATGTATGACATTTGATATGATGTATAACATGTGAAATTGGCATGTTTTAATTCAGTATTAATATTTATGGAATGATTATTATTAATTTAATGAGAAATGCTTAGGTTGGTTATTTTCTTTGTAAATGAGATTTGATCAACTGGTAAAGTTATTTGTATTTATAAATTTGGTTTATTAGGTTGTAAATACATGGTATGAATTATTTGAATGTGATGTTAATGACCGAATAGAAGAGATCTGAATTGTTGGTATTATGCGCATAAATTTGTGAAACATAAATTTGATGTATGTTAGTTAATTTTAATTTATTTTTTATTGTATTTATATACATGAAATAAAATATGTTTGATTCTTAATGATGTATTTGAATATTATAGTTGTTATTTGAACATATGGCTCAAATGTTGGTAATTATGGAGTATATACAATTTGTTGTTAGTATGAGTATGTGCAGAAGATATGAATTTGTTTGATATTCGGCTATTAAAATAGTTGTTTAGACATATGCTCGGTATATGATATGTATTTATAATTAGATTTTGAAATTTTAATTAAGTTAGGTATATTCATGTGATTGATTCATGAAACATAAATTGTATTAAATGCCTGTTTTTAACTGTTTTTTTGATTGGTAATACCTTGTAACCCTAATCCGATGACGGACACAGGTTAAGGGTATTACAAAATATGTGAAATTGATGATTAAAGCTATTTATATAGATCTGGACAACACTAATTCGAGGTTAGATTGATGAAAAGAAAAGGTTTCGGATTAGTAGATTTCTAATGTGAACAAGTGTTGAGGTAAGTTCATGTAACTTAATCGGGCATGTAAATATGTTTAATTGAATGTTGTATGGTATGGAATGTGACTTATATTGATGTACATTACTTGAATGCTATAATGGGAAATTTAATACATGCTTGATATGGTGAAAAAGGGTTAAGTCCCGATTGAATATTGAATTCCGATGAATATATGCGCTTTCCTGAAATGAATAAGGTCCTGCATTTGTTGCAAACGGGATTTAGCTCGGACGAGTAATCCCATTAACCTTGTTATAGAAAGGATTTAGCCCGAACGGGTAATCCTAATATAATACCTTTTGAGTATACGTTACGATTAGGGTTTAGTGTGGACTGGTAATCCTAATTGAACTCATTGAGCATACATTATATAAAGGATTTAGCCTGGACTGGTAATCCTGTTATATGATATGTGGCTTGAGAGTGTGTTCCTTGATTAATTACCCTAATGGGTACCATCGAATAAGAATTGGCAGATTATGGAATCGTACACTTGAGTGTATTATTTGAGCATCAATCAGAATTTCAATGATTCAACTGGCATAGAACCGTTAACATGGCATGAGAATTATGAGATAAAATGATAATGTCTTGAAAGTGTATTACATGATGAGCTCATTTATTCTTTGTTGATGTATATGTAAACTTTGTGACTAACATGTTTGATCGGATGCATGTGTTTAGGCAATTTAGCCAAATGGATGGAAAACGTATTATTGTATGCTTAGATTTAATAAACGGGATTGGTAAGTTTAGTTTTCGTTATACGAACTTACTAAGCATGTAATGCTTACTCCGTTTTATTTTTCCCCTGTTTTATAGTGCTCGAAAACTCGCGAGGGTTAGAGATCACTGGAGCATCGTCACACTATCAACTAGTGATTTTGGGTATACTTAGTAAAATCATTTTGGTATAATTGCATGTATAGGACAACTTCACCAATAGTGGCTTGAAATGTTATTTTGTAACCTAGCCATTGGAATGGCTAGTGATGGTTCATTTTGGTATGACTAAGTAGATTATTATGATATATATATACACATGTGTTATTTTAAGAATCTGTAATCAATGTTATGAATGCCTAAGTTAAACTAAGGTAAGGTTGTGATCATGTATGATTGTAGTGATATGCCTTGTGAATGACGAAATTTGCTTAAATTGAATGCTTGGATTGGTTGGAATTGGATGTGCGTTTCAAGTGCGGGTCATGGGTAAAATTTTGGGTGAGAAATGAAGCTAGAAATGGCTTCATTTTGTCCACACGGGCGTGTGTCTAGACCGTGTGTGACACACGGCCTGGTGACATGGGCATGTGGTTAGGTCGTGTGTCTCCTGCACCTAAATTTTGAGAAACAAAATGCTTGAAATTGAGCACACGAGCAGAGACACGGGCGTGTTACAGTCATGTGTGCCACACAGCCTAGTACACGGGCGTGTGTCATGGCCGTGTGAAACCTGCACATAATTTCAAATTGAATTAATTAACCACACGGCCTAGCACACGGGCATGGCCGTGTGTGTAAGTCAGAGAGTTACACGGGGTCGAACACGGCCTCCAGCATGGGCATGTCCCTTTGACCACACGGGCGTGTGAGCCCTGCACCTTGGGAAAATTTTGAAAGGTCGCGAAAAATTCTAAAAGTTCCCAATTAAGTCCCGACTCGATTCTAATGCTCGTATTGGGCCTCGAGGGCCCAATCAAGGGACATTATGAATGAACTCAGTAAATGAATAGTAATTTACATAAGTTATTTGTAAATGTTTCTGAATGTTCTAGTAATGCTCCGAAACCCTATTCCGACGACGGATACGGGTTAGGGGTGTTACATATTGGGTTTGACTCTTCATGTCCTATTTGTAGTCATGGCTCAGAAGATTGTCCTACATGTTCTTAGAGATTGTTCAACAGCAAAGGAAGTCTGGTTATAGGTTATTCCAGTTAACCAACAAACAAGTTTTTTTTCCGGATAGTACATGAATGGATAGCTTCTAATTTACAAGACCATTCGAAGTTGCATGGGGGAGGAGCAAACTAGCTTGCCTATTTCGATTACTCGCTTGACGCATCTGGAAGAATCATAATCTCTTTATTTTTTTAGGCATAACTTGGATTTTGAGCGAGATAGTCAAAATTTGGAATAGTTGGGCTAAACAATATTTTTCTGCCTTTAGAGATGAGTCAGACTGCTTCCATGAATATACTTTCGGGAAACCAACAACAGTGAATTGGGTTCTTATAAACACTGAAGGTGTTGTTCAGTTGTGTAACACCTCAAACCCGACCCAGTCGTTATGGCTGAATTTGGAAAGCTATATTGGCCATCAAAATGACCTAGAAAAACTTTTGTAATTTCAAACGTACTTTTTAAACCATTTGCGCAGTTCGTTCAAAACTAGTAAAATCGAATGTTAAAATTTATTTTCAATCACATTTCAAATCCATATTTCCATGAAAATGGCCAAAATAATCTTTTGAAATTTTTGAAAATATATATTTTAAAACTATTGGCTTATCAAATCAAAACAAATGAAATAAAGTGTTTATTTTAATTTCAGAAAAACCTTACAAATTTCAAGAATCGAAATAAAGAATATCTTCATTGTAAACATTCAATCATTTATTCAAAACTATTTCAGAATTTCAATCATACTTTAAAAGCATTTGTCTTTTTATTCAAAATTTAGAAAACATGGTTATTTGTCATTATTTTGGAAATAAAAACACATTAAATTCATAAATCAAATGTCTTTAGAAAACTCATTTGTAAACATTAATAATTTTGAAAACTAAGACTAATTTTATTAAAAACTCATTTTTTAGAAATGCAGCAGAAAAATGTGCTATTGACAAATTCTATTTAAAAACTAACTTTCACGCAAAAATCTTATCAAATACTAATTTATGCAGTTTTTAAAACTTAATCTCATGCAAGAAATTTATGCAAATCAGAATTAAAAATCCCCAAAATAAAGTCTCATGCCACAATCCATACTCAAACTTATTACAACCCAAAATATCAAAATAAAATTTTAATTACTTTAATTTAAAAAGAATTTCGAGAAACTCTTCCAAATGCCGTCGTCAAATCCTAGCCGTGGAGTTATCTGTAAAATCAGAAAACTAAAGAGGGGTGAGCTATAAAGCTCAGTATGATATTAACATAAACACAATCACATACATATAAACATATACATTATACAATCATAATAATCATATTAGTTTCATGTAACTCAATATTTCACACTTATACTATGGATGATCATGTCAATGAACTTTTTGTAAAACAATGCAGAATTTATGAAAATAGTCCTTCCCATCTCCACTACACACCAAAATTGAGTTTTTTTGGAACTCGTCCATCTAACACACCAAATTGTGAACAATGTCATAGTAACGCAGATAAACTTCCACATAATCAAAATCGTGCACAAGCCACTAGAGTCGTAAATAAACTGCCATATAATCAAATCGTAAACAATGTCTTATTAATGCAAATAAATTGACATATACTTCCAAATTTCACATATCCCACCCCATGCATGTGATATGACCAAAATCACTCGAAATCATATAGGCATGTTTAACATGCAAATCACATATGTACTCATGGTACCAAAATTTCACATTTTATTTTCATATGGATATCACTTATGCCATATATATAATCACAAAACTTGAGAATGAGATATACATATTTTTCACATTATCACAGAACATGCTTTCCACAACGTATACGGTTTGGAGAAACACTTACTTGATAAAATCCATAACGATGATTTATCTCTCTTTATGGATACATATAATATCCCCATCAATTAACATTATTTAAATAACAACATTTTTATCAATATAAAACATGTCTCAATTTTATTTACTGTTAAAACCCACACCTAATAGTAGATCCGACGCAAATCATCACTTTAAAGAGACACCCACACTTGGATCTAATCGATAAGTTACTCTAATAATAATCAATCGAAGATTGATCTCGTTCCCAATATTAAGGGTTTTCTGGAATGGTATCGATCGATCCTTCATCAGAAGTAGAATTCTATGTGTTAATACTAAAAGGAAAAAACATAAAAACCCCTTAAACACATACGGCCTACAGGAAAAAATAGGGAAGGAATAGTAGGGAAGGAATAGTAGATTTCATTCCACTACCATACTTACTCTATTTCGATTAAATTGAGAAGGTCAAAGGATCACCATGCTCTTGAGAAGGATGAGAATCTAGAGAAAATGATCACTTGAAAAAGTGAGTCACTAAGTTTTATTTTTTAAAACATAATATTTAAACTTATTGAAATAGGGTTGTAGAATTTTTGTTTACTATAAGGATAATAGAAGTTGGAAATGGAAAAGAAAAGAGAAAGAATCACCAAAGCTGGTAGAGGCGCGACGACAACGATGAAGGTCCGACTACGACGGCGGTGGTGATACGACAGAGGAGGAAAAAGAAAAGAATGAGTTCTTTCACTTGTTAAATGAGGAAAAATGGGAAGAGAAAATAAAATAAGAAAAAAAAGGAGAAATTGCATAGTGGTTGCCTTGGTGGTGGAGAGTGGCACTAGGGGCAACACTTGAAGAGAAAAAAGGAGAAAAGTGGTGGTGCAAAGAAGGTTTGGCGGTAAGGTAATGGTGGTTAAAGGCTAAGAAATGGTGGAGGAGAAAGAAAAAGAAAGCAAAAAAAGAAGGTTGAGAGCTAAAAAAAAGAAAAACATAATGAAAATGAAGATGAGTAAAGGGTGGTGCTATAATGAGAAGGGTAGAGTGATAGAATGGATGGAAAGAGTGTGGTTAACCTTGTCTAGGTTCAATCAACCATTCATATGGAAAAAATAGATGAATTGGCAAGTAAAGGGAACAATGGAGTGAAAAAGGGATCATAGTCTCCACAATTAAGGTATGTTGACAAAAAAAAGGAAATAATCTTTTCCCCACTATGGCAAGAAAGTTGGACGGCAATGGGGTGTTTTGCACATGGAAAAAATCACAAAAATTAATTAAAAGGTTTATTAATGAGGAGACTTGAACCTAAGACCCATAGGATACTAATTAAAAACTTAACCACTCTACCACTCACTTCCTTGTAATTAATTTAGCAAGAAAATAAATAAAACATGGGATGATCTATGCTAAGGATTTTAAACAAATTTACACCAAATAGAAATTAACGAGAGGGAAGAGATTTGAACATAGATCATCATGGACAGCTCCACCACTACTCAATCACTATAATTGATATCTATTTATTAAAAAATACGCAAAGATAACCTTAAAAAATAATCGAGGTGTGACCACTCTCGATTCATTAACCCAATTTTTACTAACCCAGTTTTTGGGATGTGACAAGTTGGGTTCGGGACTTACTATTGTTAGGGGGTACTGCGTGATAAAAATGGGGATTGAATTTTTGGATATAACCAATATCTGGGGAAGTGCTTAATTTTTTATGTTGAACTATGGGGCATTTTGGATGGTCTCAAGCTCATTTAACGAAGAGGACATGATAAGGAGATAATTCAATCTAACAATTTGGAGGTAGTCAGACCCATTCCAGAAAGTGTCTTGAATACTTCGAACTCTACTTTGATCAAAAGGATCCTACGCATTATGTCTTATGAAGGTTAATGGCTTTTAAGACACATTTCTAGGGAGAATAACCAAGTTGCGGATTGCTTCCAACGCATTATGCCTCATGAAGGTCAGTGGCTTTTAAGGCACATTTCTAGGGAGAATAACCAAGTTACGGATTGCTTAGCCAAAATGGCTTTTGGTAGAAAGGAAGACTTGCAAGGGGGATTCGATAGCATATTTATTTTGCATATTTTACATGCTTAAATAAACTTGTTCTTGAATTAATTCCTTCTTATTGATGAATTTTATGCTTAAATCTTGTCAGGAACGCAATTTAGATGCTTTAATGTAAAAACAAGTAGAAAATGATTCAATTGGAGTATGAACAATAGAATAGGGGCCAAATTAGAAATTTGGAGACATTTAAGGGTTACTCTGATATTTTATTTCATATAATTAGTAGATAGGTGGGATTAGCCTAATTTTAGTAAATGGTTTGTATATAAATAGGGTTTATGGTGGACTTGAAAAGACACACCTTGAATTGCTGGAAATTGAATAAAAAAATCAATTCATTTCTTTCTTTCTTTTTTTGCGTGAAATTGTAACAGGCATTCTGTCAACTTTCTTTTCCTTTTTAATATTTAGGGTTAAGTATTTCTTAAGTCCTTCCCTTATTTCATCTCCCACCATTTCCATTTAAGCTATTTTCATAAACCAACAAAAACATGATTAATTTCATCCTTCATTAAATCTCTACTTAGCTTTAGGCCAGTATTCTTTTTTATCAAGAATCGTGAGAAATGTATCTGCACTAAAAATCTTTCATAACAGTATTCACCGTCTCTCTGAAATATTGGGATTGACAAATTCATCCCTTAAAATTAACTCGATTTCAACTTAAAATCACGCGTTAGGTTGGTGTCATTTTGGCATACAGTTGGGAAGATGAGTCAGTCATGCTATATTCAGATTCTCGCAAACAAATTGGCGTATCCTGGCAGGATCATACTAGTGGGATTTCTGTCAAGGGAGATAGTGGTTGGATTTAAACGTCCCACACAGTTGAGACTATTAATCCTATTTGGGTTCTTCAGAAAGCAAGGCTATCGAGGTCTTGAATTGTGAATGCGTGTGTCAATTAGATAATTGGTAAGGGTTGGTTTGTAGGGCGTACTAGAATCAACTACGAGAGGAAGAATTGGCGGTTTGAACGCTATTAGCCGCTATAACTAGCTTATTATTTAGAGGAGAAAACTTATTTTCGAGGATCGATTCAAAAACCAAGCTTCACTGAGTCTAAGACTAAGGCTTTATAATTTTATTTACAAAATTCAAATTGATTTTCTAATTTTATTTTATTTTAAATTTACATAATTGTTAATTTATGCTATCTCACTTATTTATTTTCTAGTCATTTTCAACTCTCTTAATTTATTTTATTTATTTTTCAGCAGGGTCGTTTGGAGTCGTGGGCATGACTATTGACACGATTATCGTCACGATAGAAATTCTGTTCACAAGAAAATAATGAAAGTTGATCATAATTACCAATTTCTGTGGACTTGACCTTACTACTCTTTACTACTATTTAGAGTTATTTTATTGTAGAAATTTTTATTTTGTGGTTTCGAGGCCCATCATTGGCGCTCTTACTAGGGAGATCCGAGAAATTCTAGAAGTAGACAAAGCAATGGGTGTTTCTTTTCAGAATATTTCTATGTAACCTAGATGATTAATATTTTTACTTTCACCAATATATATATATTGGGAAACAAATGTTCCTATAGTTCATAAGAAAAATTTGTATACTATTGGGATCTAGTGTCCTTAGCGTAGTAATGTCATTAATGTACTTGTAATTTTTTTAACAATTTGGGTTAAAAAAATTCATCAAATTCATTAATATCTTTTGTATAATGTCCTTAAAGGTTTTTACACACAAAGCAAATATTAGCTCATTGATTATAACATTTAACTAATATTAATTTTCATTATGTGGTTAGATCATAATGTGAAAAGACAATTTATATTAATAGATAATCTAAATAGGCTATAGTTTAATTGAAATTGAGCAAGTTGATTAAAAAACTATTATGCCATATATCAAGTCCAAGTAGAGAGATACATTATCTTGGGTATTAGAATAGTTGAATCCCAATATAGAGACATAGATGTGATTGTCTGAACTAATAGTACATCATATAGGACTCAAGTACAATAAATCCAAAATTCATTTATGAATTCATTCACTTGTGACGTTCATAGTGTGACTTACCTCAGTCCTAAATAAATAATAGAATATGTGTGTGTGTGACTTGTATGCTTTGATGTATTAAAAGCCTTAATTAAATTGGTTATAGAGTTGAAAGTTGGTATATTTGATATACGATTTCTACATGACATGACTTCACTTATAATAGTGGAATTCATAACCTAATCATTTAAGTACGATAAAATCATACGCTGAGTATAACTCAGTGGTATTTCTATAATCCAAACATTAAAACATATCATAATTCATTTAAAATACATAAGTTAAGAATATATTATTATATGTAATTAACATGTCAATTAAACCACTTCTTGATTGATTTCATTATCCAAATCTAACAAAACTCACTAGAATAAGGTATAACACTTCCATCTCATATTCCATTTGAAATCTCAAGCATTAATATCTCACTACATCTCAAATTTTCCCATATCATGAATTCAAGAACATAATAACCATTATTCCTATTCATTTCACAGATCATTATTCTGGTTTCTATTTTTATTTTCCTATTAATTTGACTCGAACTCTAACGGATATGCGGATCTAATCAACACACCAATTTGGCACTCAGTGTCTATCTGGTAAATTTGAAAATAATAATTTATGCCCTGTACTAGTTAGTAAAACCGACAAATATATGTGCCCAGCACTAGTTGGTATAACCGAAAAATGGGGTGTCCAGCACTCCCTGACATGTAGTAACCCTGAATTTCCATATTATAGTCCTAATCAACCAATTAACAATTATCATATATTGTAATGCCCCAAAATTTTGAGTGTTGTTTGTTAAATTCTGATATAAGTAAATCCATGTATTTGTGGCTAAGTGCTCTGTTTGTGTATTGGAGGTCAGGGGTTCAAACCTCACTTTTGGAAATTTTGTTATTTTGTTTGACTCGACCCTTATCTTTGAACATTTTGCTTAAGTTTATTTATGTGTTAATCTATGTTAAGAATGAGCCTGTTGGTTTGATGGTTAAGTTTCTATATACTTCCTAATCTTGTGTTTAAGTCTCTGTGTAAGCGAAAAGGGGATATGTTTTTGTTATTCTGTAGAATTAGTTTTGTTTTAAAAAAATTAAATGGTTTCTTAAACTTTATTTTTTTCTTTTACATTATTTCTTTATTTTTTTTGTTCTTTTCCTTCTTTCCTTTTCCCTTCTTTTCTTTTCTTTTCTGTTTTCTCAATTGTTGAAGTTTGCCATTAAATTTTTGCAGCTGTGTGTTCGAGGAAGTGCACATTTCATTATTGTCAATTGAAAGGTTAATTGCGTGAATTTTATTGTAGAATTTCTATTAAACGTTCGTTTTTGTCTGTTTCTATTTAAGTTGGTTTCTATTTGATTTGCTTGAATTCTCTGTTAAGCTTCGTTTGATTTTCTTTTTAGATGTAGATATCGAAGGTAACGATCTTTAACATGCTAATCTGAGCAATTGCCGTTGACTCGTCAGTAAGTGTTAGTTTCGTTTGGAGGTTTTGCGTTGAAGCTTTTGACATAGTTAGTTAAGTGCTAAATTGTGTGAATTTTTTTGACTAGGTCATTTAATTGGTTATTGAATGCTCATTTTAGGTCTCAGGATTCTTCTGCATTATTCCTACATTGAAACTATACCAAGTGTGTAACGAAAACTAGACTTTCTACAATTTGCGAACGCTGGAAAACATGGTTGTCGATGCCACACGCTCGTGTAACTCACTGTTTCTAAATTAGGGTCACATGGGCCAAGGACATGGGTGTGTGTCTAGGCCATGTAACTCACTATTTTTGATTTAGGAACATACAGGCCAGAGACATGACCGTGTGTCCAGGCTGTGTGAGAGATAATTCGAGCTTTGAGTCACACGGACGTGCGTTTGGCCAAGAGCTAGATCATGTAACTCACTGTTTTGAGCCACATGGGCGTGTGTTAGGTTGTGTAGGCCACACAAGTCAGCCACTTAGGTCTTGTGAATCTACACGGGCTTGTGGGCCAAAAATTAGGATTTTTCCCTAGGGCCATAATCGTTGTTCAAATAAAATGTAGGCCTACTGTAAAGACCGTATGATCTGATTTAGACATTGAAACTATTATCTAACAATTTGTTACTGGATAACATGTTATTCTAATATAAATATATACATTTGTTCTGTGATCTGATAAGTAAGAGTGACAGCATTACATGAGCACAATTTGAAATTGTATTATTATGAACTTATATTTGGTATTTGTTAAATCTGCATTTGCACCAAGATTGAGACTGAATAAAGAAGGAAGTGTGAGAATTTTAATAATCTGCCAACTCTGGTGGCTAAGCTATAAACATTTCTGGTTTTGGCGATTTATCATATTCTGATCTGGCAGCTATGCTACAATTATTCTGAAACGTGACATACAGTCACTACGTGGTGTGTAGGGATGGATGGGTACTTGATGTCCTATATGGTGTGTCAAGATAGACGGAGAGGTGTGTAGTAGATGGGGGTAGGAATCTACATCTGTATCTGATACGTTCTGTATCTGTATATGATATTCTCTATTTCTATTTCTATATCTGTTTCTGAGAAATGGTTAATCTATGAAAAGTGAAATTATGTCTGTATATTACTAATTACTATTGAGTATAAGTTACACACACACTGAGTTATTAACTCATTTGGATTATTTATCTAAATTTCAGGTAATCCACAAACTTAGGTAGGTTGGCGTGGCAAGAGCTCGTCATCTCCTTTCTTTTTACTTAATGTTTTATTTAGACTTATGCTTTTATGCGTTTAGTTAGGATTTCAATTTATAAATTGGAGTTCTACGTTGGTTTGTTTATATAAATGATTTTGACCGTTAACTTTAGACAATTAAGGTTGGATTTTTCTATTGGTTTGATGTAGCCTCCAGACTTGGTCTTAACGTCTAGGTCAAGTACTAGGTGTTACATATATAACAGCCTACTCATCACAACATTAATACGATTTCATATTTAAAAACTACACATAATATTTTCAAATCTATTTAATTCGGTCCTTAACATAGACAACCAATTCGAATCGAATCATTGCAATCTATTTTATTAATTATAACTCAGCTTATGAACTTACGATTCAATAAAATTCATAAATGCAACAATTGAGATAGTTCGGGTTATAGAAACACAAATTGTAAAATCTGAGTTATTTGTTGACGACTTTGTCTTTTCTTTTCTTTTTTGAGAATTCGGGTCAACGTTAGCTATGGATTAAGAAAAACATCAAAATTATCAATACACAACCAGTTTCATATTCAATTGCTAATTTATGTAACTTTTTCATTGTAATAGGCCCATTTCGCCCGGGCCCATTAGAATAAAAAATAGAAATTAAAAGACCAAAATATAAAATAAAAAAACACACAAACAAGAAAATCCAAATACCAATGTCCTTTTACAAATTTTACCAGCCCAAATGCAATTTCAACCCAAATTCTAAAATCCCTAGCCCAAATAGCCCAAATTCAAAGGGAATCCCAGCAGCCAAGCACGAGAAGCTTCTGGAACATGCCAGAGCAGTGCTAGGGGGTCGGGTCTCACAAGCAGATTCCTCACACGGCTTCGTTCAAGCGTGCCTCTCCCCGTTACTCCGTACGGATGATCCTGCAAAGAATACACGAGAAAGAGGCTAACAGAATACAACAGATGATAGCAAATAAAATGTATTTTTATTATTTATTTATTTATTCTGTAAATCGGCTATAAAAAGCCAATGATATGTACCTACAAAGGGGATATACTGTACGCATACATGTACACATTACACATACAGAATATAAAGAAAATTTCGAAAGAGGATTTTTTAAAGGTGATCTCAAGTTTTTTTTCCCTCTGATTAATTTCTTTGGTTGGCTATTTTTTTTCAGCATGTGAATCGACACCCATGAAATCCAAAATATCTCAGCAATATTGAGATCTAGACAAGGGTCAAATGAAATCAAATGTTTTTAGCCTTTTTTTTTCCTCGAATAAACCATGTTAGATTTAAAGTTTTTTTTCTAAAAAAAAAAGAAAATGAAACGGTTTACCAGATTTCTTCGTGCGGTACCTCCGATGGCGAGATCTGGTCACAGCCGTACATTACTGGCCACCAAATGGAATGGTGATTCGGTAGTTGCTGAAAGGAGTCCTGGCCATTTGATTTTCGGGCTATGAATGTTGATTGAATAGGGGCTGTGTTTGGAGAAAAAAGGGTAGAAGAAAGGTTCTAAATAACCTATTGAAAAAAATGGTGTCATTCACTAGCAATGGAGGTCCGCGCATAGGCCCGAAATGTGAATTGGATCTGCGCCATTTTGTATGCAAGGGAAATTTGCGTGCTAAGTCCTTTGCATTCGCGTGGGGCTTCAATTGCATCCTTTTTGCTTTGCTTTGTTTTTCAATTTGGCTCACTGATTTGAGCGCGTTTTCATTCTAATTCATGATACAATGATGCGATTTAGGCACAGGAGGATTTGATGTCGGTCCCTATATATTTACGCATGTTATGCATTGATCTATTTTATGGTCATTTTATTTACAAATTATCCTTCTTATCATGTTGCATTTTTAATTGGGTCTTATATTTGTATAATCGGTTAATTTAAAATACATTCAATATGTGTATGCCTTAATCCATGTTAATAATTCTGTTCGTTACATTTATACAATTATTTTTAGGTCGTTCTTTTGACATTATGTATCCTATTTCTTTAAATATTTTATATATATTTGTATATTAACCATTCGTTTTAGTTTTTTTATAATAACTATTATTTTGCAAATTGTAATTTTTTTATATTATATTGTTTTAATACTTCATTAATAAGTGTTGTCAATATATTCATATATATAAATTATTTAAAATATTTCTTGACTTATGTCTCATTTACAGTTTCTGTGTACATATGACATTGTTTTGGAAATCCGTTTTTATATTTATAAAATTGTTATTTTAAAATGTGTCTCCATAATATGTTATCCTAATACGTTATTTAGTATTTATTTTTAAGTAAAATGGTATGTATATAATTTTCTAATTTCACATGTATTTACTTTTATACGTATATTGTTTAATAAAAAATCTGTCATGTGTGTTATACTTTGCCATGTATTATTTTTGCTTCATGTTTAGTATATTATTTAAGCTATTATTAAACATATATTTAGTACTTATATTCAATTTGCATCCATTATCAAAGTTATGATATTCTTATACATGTAGTTTTTAATAAACTTGTATATAATTGTGTTTTAAATTTATTTTGTATATAATCTCTAATAAAATTAAGTTAATTTTATGATCCAAATTTTAATTCCATGTTATTTAAATATACAATAATTTCTAAAGTGTCTTCGCATGTATAACACATTAAATTAGTTTTACGGTGATACATGTTATTATTCTCATATAACTTCATGTAAATATTTTTATATGTATATATCCTATTTTAAAGTTATTTATGTGTAATATATATATTTTTAGAGAACCATATTTTAAATCATACCATTTATTTATTGTATATACTCTCCTATTGTCCTTACATATTATTTCATCTCTTGATATTTTGTTACCTATATAATTTATATATTTACTTTGTTTCTTTCATGTATTATTAATTTCATTTTTTTACAAATAATTATACCCAATTTTACTTAGATATGCATCATACATTATTTAATTTATCAGGTGAATTATCAATTTTTGAATGAATTTGTGTTTTAAATATTTCATATATAATTTAATTTTAACTTTGTATTTTATAATAACTATTTCAATAAACATATATCCCAAGTTTTTATGCAAGTTTGTCAACTTATATATTATATGATCATTAATTCATCATTATGTTGAAAATGTCTTATACTGATTTCTAATTCCATTTTGTTTCATACATATTTTTTGTGCATT
Organism: Gossypium longicalyx; assembly: GCA_025698465.1. Taxonomy (NCBI): domain Eukaryota; kingdom Viridiplantae; phylum Streptophyta; class Magnoliopsida; order Malvales; family Malvaceae; genus Gossypium; species Gossypium longicalyx. The sequence goes on along the minus strand of CM047004.1, from coordinate 65,104,465 downwards.
ATTTTATTTTGTGTTATGTTAATTATCGTGTATATTATTTTTTGTATTAATTATTCACTATCCATGCTTAAAGAATTTTTGGGTTACGTTATACTAGGAATAATTGTATATAGTTGTTAGATGAATTAAGTGAGGTTTATTGTACTTTGTGTATATTATTTCATATTTATTAACCTTTTTTTTGTATATATATGTTTTGTTACAATGCATTAAGTATTTCATCTATTTTAAAACAAATAAACGTATTTTTAAGCAAATTTTCCAATTTTCTGTCATTCAAAATTTCTGAAATAAGGCAATATCTAATATTTGGGGAATTCGGAAAATCGTGCTCAGTCGTACTGGGTATGACTTTTTTCGGCGAACCAAATATTTGGACAACCTTTTTATAATTTTAGTATACGAGTTTTCAAAAGTCAAAAGTCAATTGTATTTTTAAAGATACAAAGGATCGTATCCAATTGTACTGGGTATGTTACTGCATATCTTGGAAACGAGAGATTTTTGACCGCTAATTTGAGCTATTCAAACATTTAAAAAAAAAAAGGAATCATATTTTGGAAAACCTCTACTTTTAAAAAAATGATAGCATCGAATCAATTTGGTACCAATTTTTGGGCGTAATGAAGGTGCTAACCTTTCCTCATGCGTAACCGACTCCCGAACCCGTTTTTTTGATGAACCAAAATTTACATTTCATAGAATAAAATGTTTTAGTAGGTGACCCAATCACACCTCAATCAAGAGATTGGTGACGACTCCAAATTTTTGTTTTCAAAAGTCGATCCCCATTGCTTTCAAAATAAAAAAGGGTTTCAACAGCTTGGCGACTCCACTAGGGACTGAACAAAGAGAGTCAGACCATAAAATTGATTGTTTGCTGTCCTTTTTGCCAAAGAATTTAAAATTTATTTCGAAAATCATGATTCTTTTAATTGCATTTGTTTGCATGATTGTTGTGGTTCGAGTCTTGTCTAATAAATATGGCATTACATTGCATGACTGCTGTGGTTATACCCGTTAAGTAGGAGTAAGAAACTATGCTTTCGTGGGGTTTTCGCCTCCGTATGGGCTAGTGGATTGCTTTCGGGATACATCTGTACCTATGATTTCGTGAGATTTTCATCTCCGCATGGTCATAGGGAAATGTATTCCCCTGAACCGAACTCGATCTATATGAGCCTATAATGGGTGAGGATTGAAGAATCTGTTGGTTCAGGTACCTTTACTATAGAACCGAGCTTCATATAGTGAACCTTAAGAGCTGTCCTTAGGTAGAGCTACGATTAGCCTTAGTCATTGCCCATATGTGTGTTATGATTATCTTTGTTGTTATACTTTTATGCTATTACTCATATTTGATACTAACTTGTGTTTTGTTTTGGTTGTATTTTGCATGGCATTGTATACTAAAGGAGGTGTTGGTTCGAATTCGATTACTAAGTTAGAAAGTTTCACATGGAGAATGAATTTCTTAGAAAAGTTGAGGATAATGCGGCCGTCCGTGCATGGTCAGAGAAGTTGCAAACCGAGAAAGAGGATAGCCTGACAGAAGGATATACATCAGAGTTGCAGAACTTTACTCGCATTAATGTAACACAGAATGAGCTGCAGGAGTTGAAGGATATATGGACCCGTTGGGATGAGGGCACTAAATAGTTGTTGTACCAGAGTTATGGTGATATACCATACTTGCTCGATGTTAAGGTGGATAAGTGTTTGTTCCGAGGTATGACTTAATTTTGGAATTCTGCTTATAATTGCTTCATTTTCGGAGAAGTAGATTTGGTTCCTACTTTGGAAGAATACACTACTCTGTTGAGGAGTCCAAAGGCTCAAGTCAGGAAAATTTATGCTAAGGTTACTAATGGTCAAACTTTTGCGAAGAGGCTGGTGAATATTTCGGGGATGAGTGAATCTTGGGTCACTGCTCGAATTCAGCAGAAGGGGGATAGTAAGTGTATTCCCTGGGAAAATTTGAGAGATTTGATTTTGACGCACCCGGATGGAAAGAAAAGGGTTGAAATCTTTGCCTTAAGCATCTATGGATTGGTGATTTTTCCTAAGGCTTTAAGACATGTTGATGAGGCAGTCACTGATTTGTTTGATCGTCTCGGGAAGGGACTCACACCTGTACCTGCAATATTGGCCGAGACGTTTAGATCTTTGAGCATGTGCCGGAAGATAGGGGAAGGTCGATTTATTAGATGTGCACAGTTGTTGATGGTGTGGTTTCACGGGCATTTTTGGAAAGTGAATAAGCTATCGTACCGGGTCTTCTTCGAAGGTTACTTCCCATTAAAAGAAGAGATGGCTATGCAAAGGAAAGATGATATTTCGGAAGAGAAATGGATGGAAATTCTCCAAAATCTCAAGGAAGATGATGTAGAGTGGAGGGCTTCCTAGATGGTTCCTGATGAAATTTTGTATCGATGTGGGAGCTATAATTGGGTGCCATTGTTAGGAATCTGGGGAGCTACTAGATATACTCCTTTACTTGCACTAAGGCAGTATAAATTGAGGCAGTTCATACCTACAACGCACGGGTTGGCTCAGTGTGAACTTCCATATAAAGGAGACCACTATAGGAAGAAGGTTCGGGAATTGTCTTATGCTTGGAGGCAAATACACTGGATGAAAAGGCTGACTGTTGGTTCTATGATAACACCTGAATACAGTGGATGGTTTAGGAAAATGGTCAATGACAATATTCCTAGACCAAGTTCGGAAAGCGCTCAGCCAATGGAGGAACAGTTACAAATCACCCCGTCGGAGTTAGAAATTATAAAGCAGGATTTTGAGAAGAAGAGTTCCGAGTTTGGAAGGAAGATCGAGCAGTTGGAAGAAGAAAAGATGCACTTGAAGTTAGAAGTAGAGATTCAAAAGTCACAGGCAGAAAAGCTACAGAAAAGGAAGGGTGAATTTGAGGAAGATTTGGAAGGCTTGAAAATAGATTATAAGAAGTTGCGCTTATCAATGAGGACTGCTGGGCTAGGAAAGACTTCGGAACAATGGCGCCAAGAGGTTCGAGAAGGAAGGGCTAGGGCAGATCAATGGGAAAAGAGATTTCAGGAGGTTCAAGCTCGGAACAAAGCTTTGGAAAGAAGTCTGTCAGAGAGTAAGAATGAGAAGGATGAACTAAGAGCCAGAGTGGTGGAACTTGAGAGATCTCTGTGTTTATATTGGAATCGCAATTCTGTGACCGAGTTGAAAGCAAGCTTAAATAAGATCGATGAGATGAAAGGGAAAATAGAATAGTTAGAAACATCATTGCAAAGTTGTGAAATGAGGATTGAGTTCTTGGAGATAAATAAGGAGCAATGGAAAAATCAGCTTCATCACTCTCATGACCAAGTTAGAAGCAGGGATTACATTATGAGAGAAGCTGTACAAGCAGACATGTTAAGTGTGAAGTACGAGATGGAGTCAGATAAGGGACAAGAACTAGCTTCATTACTTAGGAAAATTAAGGCCCTGAGTGTGAGGGCGAAGTCCTATTTGTAACTCAATTTTATGTAAAGAGTTTTATTTTCTAGTAAAATTTTCTAAAAGGAATTGAATCAGAATTGATGCCTCCTTTGCATTCATGCATTTGCATTACATTACATCATATGCATTAAAGATCATAATAAGATTCTAATTAATTAAAAATTATTTCAGTAATCTGGAAACCAACCAAAATACACCAAATACACATCCCTACGGTACGAGGAAAAAGACTAAGTCAATGGACAAAAGACTGGAAAAGTTAGAACAAATGCAGTCACAGATGCAAGAGTAGCTGGTTAAGATTCAGCAAGAGATGAAAGAACAGATGATGGAGTCCCAAAGAGAGATGATGAGTTAGTTGTCCCAATTGCTGATGGGAAGAGTGAATAAAGGAAAAGGTCCTATGGATAATATGGGAGAAAGTAATGAAGACCCTTAATATCCTCTTGGCTTCACTCCTATACATGTACAAACACAACCTAAGATTAATTTACAGAAGCCATCTGTTACGATCAGGCCTCAGCAGTTTCAGGCCGGGGTTTCGGTTCCAATAAATTTTCAAGCTGGTTCAGGTTATAATCCTGGTAACAACTCACATAATGCAATGGTCCCTGGTTTGGATGAAGTTGCAAAAGAGGAAAGAGCAAAGGCAAAATCACAAAGGCAGCTAGAAGAACGGTGTAAATAGCTGGAGGAAAAAGTCAGAGCAATGGAAGGTGTTGATAGACACCCAGGAATTGATGCAAAAAATCTGAGTTTGGTCCCAGACTTAGTACTGCCATACAAGTTCAAGATGCCAGAATTTGAGAAATACAATGGAACCAGCTGTCTTGAAGCTCATATCACTATGTTTTGCAGAAGGATGACAGGGTATGTTCATAATGACCAATTGTTGATTCATTGCTTCCAAGATAGCTTGGTAGGAGTAGCTGCTAAATGGTACAATCAATTGAGCCGAAATAGAATTAATTCATGAAGAGATTTAGTACAGGCGTTCATGAAGCAATACAGTCATGTGACAGATATTACTCCTGATAGAATTACTTTGTAGAATATGGAGAAGAAGCCAAATGAAAGTTTTAAGCAGTATGCACAGAGGTGGAGGGAAATGACTATTCAGGTTCAGCCACTGCTATTGGAAAAGGAAACCACGATGCTCTTCATTAATACCTTAAAGGCCCCGTTTATAACTCATATGCTAGGAAGTGCCACGAGAAGCTTTGCGGATGTGGTCATGACAAGAGAAATGATTGAAAATGCCATAAAAAATGGAAGAATAGATGTAGGAGAAAGTGCTAAAAGGTCTGTGCCACGGAAGAAAGAGAATGAGGTGAACAATGCGAATGTGGGATATTCAAAGTCTATTACCGTGAGTTAACCAAAAGCGACAACTGCTAGCTAGGGTTCATCACGACAAGAGTCAGGAACTAGGCCGAATAATGAGAAGATTCAGTTTACACCAATTCCCATGACATACAAAGAGTTATATCAAAGTTTGTTCGATGCACATGTGGTGGCACCTTTTTACTTAAAGCCAATACAACCTCTGTTCCCTAAATGGTACGATGATAATGCTCAATGTGAGTATCATGTAGGAATTGTGGGTCATTCAATAAAAAATTACACCACTTTTAAGAAGCTGGTTGAGAGATTTATCCAGATAAGTATTGTGAAATTTGATAATGCGCCCAGTACTGAAAATCCACTACCTAATCATACTAATAGTGGGGTAAATGCAGTAGATGGAGGAATTGGAAAAAGGACCAAGAAAGATGTTTCAGAAGTAAAGAATCCTTTGAGACAAGTTTGGAAAGAGATGGCAAGAAGAGGGTTAGTTACTTCGAGCACAGAAAAAAGTGATAATGGGATAGAGAATTATTGTGAGTTCCATCATGAAGAGGGACACAAAATTCATGAATGTGAAGAATTCAGAGCTGTTATTCAGGGCTTGATGGACAACAATGAAATGGAGTTTTATGAAGAGATCCCTAAGGAGGAGTATATATGCGCATCAGAATCCACATCAAGTCCAAAGTTCAATTATCCTGTGGTTATTATCTCGCGTCCTAAGAATGAAGCAGGAGTTCAAATGACGCCAAAGATTATAATTCAGAAGCCAGCGATTTTTTCTTACAAAGATAGTAAACAGGTCCCTTGAAACTATGATTGTAATGTGACAATCCCAGGAAAGGAGAGTCCGTTAAAGGAAGATCAAAATATAGGCTCTCACACACGCAGTGGAAGGCGATATGATACCCAAATAGAACCAATGAAAGAAAGAGATGTGCTGGTCGAGCAAAAGAAAGGAAAAGTAGTTGAACTTGATGTGCCTGTTAATGAACCAGTGAAAGAAGAAGAAGCTAAAGAATTCTTGAAATTTCTGAAACATAGCGAATACAGTGTGGTGGAGCAGTTGCGTAAGCAGCCAGCCCGCATATCAATATTGGCTCTACTCCTGAGTTCAGAGGTGCATCGGAGTGTATTGATGAAGGTGTTAAATGAGACCTATGTAACCAACGATATTTCCATCAATAAGTTGGATCGGTTGGTTAACAACATAAGTGCAGACAACTTTATCTTTTTCAATAATGATGAGATTCCACCAGAAGGGATGGGATCTACCAAGGCTTTACATATAACTACCAGATGTAAAGGATACACGTTGCCAGGGGTATTAGTAGATAATGGTTCAGCATTAAATGTGTTGCCTCTGTCCATACTAAACAAGTTACCTGTGGATAGTTCTCATATGAAAGGATGTTAGAATATAGTACGAGCATTTGATGGCACGGAAAGAAGAGTCATGAGGAGAATAGAGGTACCCTTATTAATTGGCCCAACCACGTATGAGGTAGATTTTCTAGTAATAGATATTAAGCCCTCTTACAACTGCTTGTTGGGAAGACCTTGGATACACGCGGCAGGGGCAGTGCCTTCATCATTACATCAAAAACTGAAGCTGGTGTCGAAAGGGCGGTTGATAACGATAAATGCTGAAGAAGATATTATCGCGACCGTAAGCAGTGATGCGCCGTATGTAGAAACGGATGAGGAAGCTATTGAGTGTTCTTTTCGGTCTTTGGAGTTTGTGAATGCAACATTCATCACTGAGGGAAGTAGAATTCTAGAGTCGAAAATGTCCAAAACTACGATGATGGGTTTACAGTTGATGGTAGGCCGGGGAGCTGTACCAGGAAAGGGACTTGGAAGATGCCTTCAAGGAAGAATTACAGTTCCAATGCTGACAGACAAATAGGATCGCTTTGGTTTGGGGTTCAGGCCAGATGTAAGACAAAGGAAAAATGAGTTAGAAAGAAAGCGGGAAAGAAGAAGAGCACGAGTGAGTGGTGGGAAAATCAAGTAGGAGCCCATGATAATTCCTCATATCTCCAAGTCTTTTGTATCAGGAGGCATTATTTATCCTGAACAAGGGGTACCAAAGAAGGAAGACATAGGAGAAGCATTGGGAAATATGTACATCAATGCCATATTTGAAGAGACAATTGAAGAGGGGATTTCGTTAAATATTCGTTCATATGAGCCTAGGAGTGTTCTAGACAATTGGACTGCAGAAGAACTTCCTATAGTTTTTAGAGCTTACTCAGAGTAATGTTCGAAACAAACTTGTTGTTTTAAGCCTAGAAACAATAAAGATTTCTTTGTGAAATAAGCTCATGTTCAAACATCATTATTTCAATGAAGTACATTTTTTGCTATCATTTTGAGTAAATATTATTCTTTTCACAAGCAATTGTGTTATTCTTTCTTTCTAAATAATTATCTTGATTCTTTCTTCAATTATTCTTTTATTCATAAACATATCGTACAAAACAATAATTACCAAATTCATTCATTCTTTGTATATTTTTGTACCTATAATAGGTCCCTAGATATCAATGTCATGAGCGATGCTGTTACTGACTTAGAATCACTATTTGAGCAAGACATGTGTTTAGAGGGATCTCAGGACTTTGAATATGACAGAGATTATGATTTGTCTCCGGACTTGTTAAGGATGGTAGAACAAGAGGAAAAGAAAATTTTGCCTTATAAAGAAACCATAGACATGGTGACTTTGGAAGAGGGGAAAGTTGTAAAAATTGGAACATGCATAGCTGAAGAAAAAAACGAGACCTTGTTGGGTTACTTCAGGAATTCAAAGACGTTTTTGCATGGTCATACCAGGATATGCCCGGTTTAAGTCCTGATATTGCTATACATTGCCTTCCCATAAGAGAAGATTGCAAGCCAGTACAGTAGAAGCTTCGACGAATGAGGCCAGATATTGTCTTAAAGATCAAGGAGGAAGTCAAAAAGTAGTTTGATGCAGGATTCCTTCAGGTGATCAAGTACTCAGAATGGGTAGCCAATGTTGTGCCTGTTCCCAAGAAAGATGGCAAGGTGCGAATGTGTGTGGATTATAGAGATCCAAATAAAGGTAGCCTAAAGGACAACTTCCCCTTACCTCACATTGATACGCTAGTAGACAATACAGCTGGCTACTCGTTGTTTTCCTTCATAGATGGCTTCTCGGGGTACAATTAGATAAAGATGCATTTTGAAGATATGAGAAAGACTACTTTTATAACCTTGTGGGGCACGTTCTGTTACAAGGTGATGCCATTTGGATTGAAGAATACTGGAGCAATGTATCAGAGAGCTATGGTGACTTTATTCCATGATATGATGCACAAGGAGATTGAAGTATATGTTGATGATATGATAGCCAAATCTCAAACTGAAAAGGATCACATTGAAGTGTTGAGAAAGTTGTTCATGAGATTGAGAAAGTTTCAGTTAAAGCTTAATCCAATGAAATGTACTTTTGGGGCTAGATCCGGAAAGCTATTGGGCTTTGTAGTCAGTGAGAAGGGAATTGAGATAGATTCAGACAAAGTCCAAGCTATACAGGAGTTGTCTCCACCACGTACCCAAAAAGAAGTTCGAGGGTTCCTCAGAAGACTAAATTACATTGCGCGGTTTATTTCTCAATTAACAGAGAAGTGTGACCCTATATTCCGTCTTCTTAAAAAGCATAATCGAGGGAAATAGGATTATGATTGTCAAAAGGCTTTTGATAAAGTTAAAGAATATTTGTCAAGTCCTCCAGTGTTATGACCCCCAAGTTCAGACAGACCGTTGATATTGTATTTGATCGTGTTTGGTAATTCAATGGGATGTGTGCTTGGTCAACATGACGAATCAGGAAGAAAGGAAAGGGCAATATATTACCTCAATAAGAAATTTACTGAGTGTGAGTTGAGATATTCGCCAATTGAAAATTTGTGTTGCGCTTTGGTTTGGACAGCACGAAGATTGAGGCAATATATGTTGTATCATACAACCTGGCTAATCTCAAAGTTGGATCCTTTAAAATATATGATGGAGTCAAATGCCTTGAATGGAAGGATGACTAGGTGGCAAATTTTACTTTCTGAATTTGATATAATCTACACAAGTCAAAAAGTTGTAAAGGGAAGCGCAATAGTAGATTTTTTGGCTAGTCGAGCTCTAGAAGATTATGAGCCCTTGAATTTTGACTTCCCCAATGAAGAGTTAGTGTATGTAGCAGCTGCTAAAGAAGACAATACAAAAAGTCACTGTTGGAAATTGAATTTTGACGGAGCCTCAAATGCTGTGGGTAATGGAGTTAGGGCAATTCTAGTATCCCCAGGTGGAGATCATTATCCATTCACGTGTAAATTGGATTTTGATTGTACGAATTGTAACATCCTGATTTTTTGGATTTTCGTAATTTTTGAGAATTTGGTAAATTTTTTCAAATTTGGTATCTGGTTGTGAAATTCATAATTGGAGTGTGTAAATGGGCCTATGGAAGGCCCATGTGTTGGCCAAAACTCGGTAGAATTTTTGAATTTTGGACTTAAGGAGTTAGGGGCATTAGATAGGTGGCCTTATTAAAAGATGTGGGTAAAATATAACACAAGAGATCCCCTAGCAAAGTGGTTAAGTGACGCCACTAAGGAGCTAAAAAAAGTGGCATGTAAGTGGTTGGGGGAAGGCTAAGGTTCGATTCACTAAGCTGGCAATTTTTATGTCTTGAGCATGCAGGAGTTTGAAGTCGAATGGAACTCTGTTGGAGAGAGTTTGAATCAGTTAAAGGCATGAAATTAGGAGTGATAAGGGGAGAGATTTTGGGGATTTGAATGGAGGCTTAGTGTTGGCCGAATAGTGGGAATTTAGGGAGGAGAAATCGGCTTAGGGGTTTGAGGTTAGTATTTCGGCATTAGGGGTTGTAGTTGTGCCGTTTTCTTTCGTTTAAACATCATAGGGTTATTTCTTTTCTTCCTTTTCTTCTCTAGCCGAAATCACCACTCCTTTCATCCATTTTTCTTTCTCTTCTTTTGCCAAAACCAAACAACTACTTCCTTTCCTTTCATCACCCTTGCCGAATAGCCACAAGAGCCGAAACTTCTGAAGTTGGTTGTGCCGATTTCATTTACAACAGCATCCTTCTTTTCTCTTCATTTGTTGTGATCGATCCCTTCATCCACTAAACTCTAAAACTCCCCGACGGCAACACCAATACAAAGCCACCACACCATTTCTTTTTCTTGGTCCTAAAAGCCGAAATACCTTAGTTCTAGGGGCATAGCCGAACCTGTAGACCTCTAGGATTCGAAGGCTACTAGGTGGTTGAGGGCTGAGTCTACTTTGGGTCTAAGCAGTGCAGAAGGGAAGCCTGTGGTAAGTACTCATTTTCCAAATCAATTCAGTAGTGTAAATGTTAAGAAAAGCTGAAACCCCCTATAGTTTACGGAGGTTATCGATTTGAGGTATAGGGCTCACTGGGTCTTTTCATTCGACTTTTATGGTTTGTGTAGTGAAATAGACAACTTTGGAGGAGCAGCAAGGCTTGGAGTATCAGTTTGGATAAACTTGGATCGAATCATCGGACCTTGTGAAGGTAAGTGATCTATGGCTATTAGGGGTTCTTTGGCCGACTATGGTAAGGTGGATTTTGGGTTTGATAAGCATGAATTGTAAACTAAGAATGGTGGTGATTAATTGTAGGTTTTCGTGGGAGACTTTGTTAGTAAACGTCACAAAACAGGTGTGTAACAACCCTCGTAGTAGCTTAGATTAATATTCACTGAAAAGCCGAAATGCTAAAATTCCAGCATTTCGGGAACTTTTGATTTTGCGTTTGGTTATAGATGCGATAAATACGATAAGATCGGTGTTTTGATCAATGGAACAGGTAAGAGCGCAATTTTGTGTGCGATGGTAAGTTGGGCCTCAATGGGCTAGAATTGGGCCCAATAGGCTTTCGGGCCCATTTGGGTAAAATTAATTGAAAATGAAATTTGGAAAAGTTGCATGTTAACACGGTTAGTACTGTTGTAAAATTTGGGTTAAGTGGGCTTAGTGGGCTAAATCGGCATTCGTAGGGCCCATTAGGGGTTTTAGGCCCAAAAACCCGAATTTGATAAAGTGGGTTAAAGATCATTGTTTAAACACTCGAAAATAGTGATAATTGTTAATGAGCATGGAAAACCCTGATATTTGGTAAAATTACGAAATTACCCTTATAATAAGAAAAATGACTATTTTGCCTCTAGGTAAAAATGACTATTTTACCCCCTAGGGTTTAATTATGAATATGATGCATGAGATATTGTTATACATGATATGACATGATATGCACATGATATGTTATGAGATGCACATGATATGCTATGATATACTCATTATATGCATGGATTGGGTTTTATATAAATGGAGGAAGTGCTTAAAGGGCTTTCCCCTAGTTTACCGAAAAGGGCTTTGCCCTATTTTATCAAAAAGGGCTTTGCCCCAGTTATTAAAAGAGGCTAGGCCTCCAGTTATATGATAAAGTAGCTTTGCTGCCAGTGGAGAGTTTGGTTGGGTGGGTTGAGTTATTCCCCACATGGAGAGCTTGGTTGGTACGGGTGGAGAGTAGCGGATGATGGGTTGAGTAGTCTCCCCAAATGGGCTTGCATACATTCATTGGTATTACATGTGATATTGAAATGGGCCTATGGGCCATACCATTTACAGTAAAGGCTTCGGCCTAGTGATATGATTTATGAAAAGGCTTCAGCCCAGTAACTGTTAAACGAAAGGCTTCGGCCCAGTATATGTCGAGACTGAATTAGGGCTTAGGCCCAGTATGCTGATATTAGTTTGGGCTCTGAAAGGGGCTTGTTGCACACTGAGTTTCCAAACTCACCCTTTTCCTTAACCTTACAGGTGAGCCTTAATGTGGAGACTTGGAGCCGGAGGGGATTCAGAGTGGCCGTGGTGATCGCTTTCGAACTTTGCAATAAGTAACCGATTTTTTATTATTATAAATTTTATCTTAATTATTATTATTTGGTTTTGGGTTGTAATAAGGCCATTTTAATTATTTTTCTGGGATTATTTTATTTTATACTCTATATTTTACTGATAATAATCCAAAATGGGTTAGACTTAGGGTGCGTTTTCAAAATGATACTTGTTTTCAAAATAACGCAACGATACAATTAATCGGTTTATCAAAAATATCTACTCAAATGAATTCCAACTGGATTTTTTTCCCTAACCTCGCATCAAAGTGTGGCAATGGTTGTGGGCATGTCTAGGATTGGATCTAATCAAGAGCTTGGTACTTAAGTAGCCTTCATGGCTCACCTCCTCTGTTTCGGATACCTACCTGGTGCACAGCTTCCATTCACTTTATTAACTTAGCAAAGACTATCTTTTAAAACACTAAGAAGGATGTTAAAAGAGGCATGGGTTTTCTTAAAAACTTCAATGTGACACGTCAAATCCGGCCATAACGTCTAGGTCGGGTTTGGGGTGTTACACGAATAATATGGCAGAATATGAAGCATGTATCATGGGGCTCAGAGCAGCTATAGAGCGTAAGATCAAATCACTGGAAGTATATGGAGATTTTGTATTGGTAATTTACCAACTTCGAGGTGAATGGGAGACAAGAGACGCTAAACTAATCAATTACAGAAGGCTAGTGCTGGGGTTAATAGAAGAGTTTAATGATATTACTTTCAATTATCTCCCGCGCGATGAAAACCAGATGGTAGATGCTTTGGCTACTCTAGCTTCCATGATCAAAATAAGTAGACAAGAAGATGTGAAGCTCATTCAAATGAGTATTTATGAGGCCCCGTCTTATTGTTATAATATAGAGGAAGAAGAAAAAGATGATCATCCTTGGTGTCAGGATATATTGCGGTATGTGAGAAATCGTGAGTATCCAGATCAAGCCACGGAGAATGACAAAAGAACATCGAGAAGGCTCGCTTGCGATTACGTTTTAGATGGAGAGATCCTATATAAAAGAAGGAAGGATCAGGTACTTTTGAGATGTGTGGATGCCGTGGAGTCTAAGAAAATCTTGGAAGAAGTGCACGAAGGTGTTTGTGGAACACATGCCAATGGGTTCACAATGGCCAGACAAATTATGAGGTTTGGATATTATTGGTCGACCATGGAAGGAGACTGCATCAATTATGCCAAGAAATGTCACAAATGTCAGATTTATAGTGATAAGATTCACGTGCCTCCCTCGCCTTTGCATGTTATGACTTTTCCATGGCTGTTTTCCATGTGGGGCATGGATGTCATAGGGCCAATTTCACCAAAGGCTTCAAATGGGCATCGTTTCATTTTTGTGGTCATTGATTATTTTACCAAGTGGGTGGAAGCTGCATCATACGCCAATGTAACTAAATCGGCAGTCAGTAGATTCTTAAAGAAAAAAATTATATGTCGATATGGAATGCCTGAGAAGATCATATCTGATAATGTGCTGAATTTGAACAATAGTACAATAATAGAGGTCTGCAGCCAGTTTAAAATCAAACATTATAACTTGTCACCTTATCGCCCAAAGATGAATGGGGCAGTGGAAGCAGCTAACAACAATATCAAGAAGATTGTGGGGAAAATGACCGAAACTTATAGAGATTGGCATGAGAAGTTGCCATTTGCTCTTTATGCTTATCAAACATCTGTTAGAACTTCAACTGGGGCAACACCTTTTTCATTAGTCTATGGAATGGAAGCAGTTTTACCCATTAAAGTAGAGATACCTTCCCTTCGAGTTTTGTTAGAATTGAAGTTAGATGAAGCAGAATGGATACAGTCTCGATATGATCAGTTCAATTTGATTGAGGAAAAAAGGCTAAAGGCTATTCAACATGGACAGATGTATCAAAAAAGAATGATGCGGGCTTATGACAAAAAGGTTCGCCCAAGAGAGTTTCATGAGGGAGATTTGGTTTTAAAGAAGATTATTCCCATACAAAAGGATTTCAAAGAAAAATGGATGCCGAATTGGGAGGGGCCTTATGTGGTGAAGAAAGCTTTCTCCGGTGGTGCATTAATCCTGACCGAAATGGATGGAAGAAATTTGTCTAATCTAGTGAACTCGGATTCAATCAAAAGGTACTACACTTAACAAGGGAAGGAAGCCAAAGTGAAAATCTGCAAAGGGCGCTTTGAGACTTTCAAAAAAAAAAAAGCTCCTAAAGTGAAAACCCGCAAAGGGCGCTTTGAGACTCAATAAAAAAGAAAAGAAAAAGAGAAAAAAGAGAGGCCAAGGTGAAAACCCGCAAAGGGCGCCTTGTGACCAATGGGGATTTGAGTTGAAAACCTAAAAAGGGCGGCTCAAATATAGATCCGAAATAGGAAGGTTGTGATCTTGCTACACTTGAATTAACCATGAAGGGGGTATGTTGTATCTTGGGGCATTAACAAAGTGCTTCTGATCTCTTAAACACATGTCGAGTTTGAATTGGTCTTCAAGAAGTTTGTACAGAGAAGCTCAGGTTGCAATAATAAGGGTTCCTAGTCTTCATTTTCAGTAAATTGGTTATCTTTGAATTATCCCTTCCTTTTCAAGATATACATTCCCAAATTAATGGCCATTGTTGTTCTTTTGATAATTTACTTTAAATTCAAGATTAATTCCATTCTTGTTCATTATCATGATTTGATTGCAAGCATGTTGCATTGACATAATGATGAATGAACTAGTGATGTTTTCACAATAGAAGTTTTGCACATTACTCTAGAAGTTTCTAGATAATGCAAGAATCTGAAGTAGAATAATTGTTTAGAATACGCTCAAGTTCAAGGATATATTTGGATGAATCGCCTTTTTGAGATCTCTGTCCAAAAGGATGATGGAGCAAACAGGCAAGATATAGTATTGATGATACAATTTTATTCTCGAGAAAAGGGAAAAGAAGTTTTGTATTCATACAAAGAGCAAAAATGTACATTTGGCTATAGCACATGAGGAGTGAGGTAGCAGATTAAACAAAGAGGAAAATTCAAATATGAGTTGCAATGTTTTGTCTCAAAAAGAATAGTAGAAGGGACATTGGAACTACAATGGGGCAAGCTCGCTAGACATGATAGGTTTTTCTTTGGGATACTCCGTCAAGATGATGGTTGAGCAAATGCGTCAGTAACAACATATTAATGAACAACGAGTGATGATACCCTAAATTGTTAAAATGGAATCATCCTCATTTCTGCATATATCATTCATAACACATTTAGTTAGGAACATTTGATTCATTTCGATCATAGCATCCTAATTATTTAACATAAGCATCACATCTAGTTAGGAGCATTTGATTCGTTTTGATTATAATATCCTAATTATTTGGCATAAGCATGATACATGAAACTGAGTCTACAGGACAGGTCTGAGAGGACGGTGTAGTAATATCGGTGAATTCAGATCTTATATCCCCGAAGTTGCAGTGGAATGGATCGAAGGTTACAAACCTTATCTCCCTGAAGTTGCAGTGGAGCAGGTTGAAGTGCCAGTTACAGTAAAGTAGATCATAACAAGTCTTATCTCCCTGAGGTTGCAGTAGAGTAGACTGAAGACTGAAGATCTTATATCCCTGAAGTAGACTGAAGACTGAAGATCTTATATCCCTGAAGTTGCAGCGGAGTAGATCTTATCACCAGCCTCATCTCTCTGAGGTAGCAAGAGAGTAGATTGAAGAATGAGTCTTATCTTCCTGAGGTAGCAAGGAAGGGTTGAAGAATGAGTCTTATCTTCCTGAGGTAGCAAGGAAGCAGACTGAGATTTGAAGATTTTATCTCTCTGAGTTGCAGCAGAGCAGATCTTCGCAGATGGTGAATCTTATCTTCATGTATCAGCAATGGAGCAGATTTTATCACCAGTCTCATCTCTCTGAGGTAGCAAGAGAGCAGGTTGAAGAATGAGTCTTATCTTCCTGAGGTAGCAAGGAAGTAGACTGAGATTTGAAGATCTTATTTCACTGACATTGCAGTAGAGCAGATCGAGAATGGTGAATCTTATCTTCATGTATCGGCGATGGAGTAGATTTTACCACTAGCCTTATTTCTCTGAAGTAGCAAGAGAGCAGGTTAAAGATGGAGTCTTATCTTCTTGAGGTAGCAAGGAAACAGACTGAAGACTGAAGATCTTATTTCCTCAAGTAATGGTGAAGATCGTATGGTAAATCTTATTTCCATAAGAGCGCAGCCAAGATTCAACAAAACCGGGCAAAATTGGCCCTATTTGAAGTCTTTGCTCTATTCTCATTACACGACAATGAGCAAAGAGGGGCAGCTGTAATAGGCTCATTTCGCCCGGGCCCATTAGAATAAAAAATAGAAATTAAAAGACCGAAAAATAAAATAAAAAAACACACAAACAAGAAAATCCAAATACCAATGTCCTTTTAAAAATTTTACCAGCCCAAATGCAATTTCAACCCAAATTCTAAAATCCCTAGCCCAAATAGCCCAAATTCAAAGGGAATCCCAGCAGCCAAGCACGAGAAGCTTCTGGAACATGCCAGAGCAGTGCCAGGGGGTCAGGTCTCACAAGCGGATTCCTTGCACGGCTTCGTTCAAGCGTGCCTCTCCCCGTTCCTCCGTACAGATGATCCTACAAAGAATACATGAGAAAGAGGCTAACAGAATACAACAGATGACAGCAAATAAAATGTATTTTTATTATTTATTTATTTATTCTGTAAATCGGCTATAAAAAGCCAATGATATGTACCTGCAAAGGGGATATACTGTACGCATACATGCACACATTACACATACAGAATACAAAGAAAATTTCGAAAAAGGATTTTTTAAAGGTGATCTCAAGTTTTTTTTTCCCTCTGATTAATTTCTTTGGTTGGCTAATTTTTTTCAGCATGTGAATCGACACCCATGAAATCCAAAATATCTCAGTAATATTGAGATCTAGACAAGGGTCAAATGGAATCAAATGTTTTTAGCCTTTTTTTTTCCTCGAATAAACCATGTTAGATTTAAAGTTTTTTTCCTAAAAAAAAAAGAAAATGAAACGGTTTACCAGATTTCTTCGTGTGGTACCTCCGATGGCGAGATCTGGTCACAGCCGTGCGTTACTGGCCACCAAATGGAATGGTGATTCGGTAGTTGCTGAAAGGAGTCCTGGCCATTTGATTTTCGGGCTATGAATGTTGATTGAATAGGGGCTGTGTTTGGAGAAAAAAGGGTAGAAGAAAGGTTCTAAATAACCTATTGAAAAAAACGGTATCGTTCACTAGCAATGGAGGTCCGTGCATAGGCCCGAAATTTGAACTGGATCTGCGCCATTTTGTATGCAAGGGAAATTTGCGTGCTAAGTCCTTTGCATTCGCGTGGGGCTTCAATTGCATCCTTTTTGCTTTGCTTTGTTTTTCAATTTGGCTCACTGATTTGAGCGCGTTTTCATTCTAATCCATGATACAGTGATGCGATTTAGGCCTGGGAGGATTTACAATATCAGTCCCTATATATTTACGCATGTTATGCATTGATCTATTTTATGGTCATTTTATTTACAAATTATCCTTCTTATCATGTTGCATTTTTAATTGGGTCTTATATTTGTATAATCGGTTAATTTAAAATACATTTAATATGTGTATGCCTTAATCCATGTTAATAATTATGTTCGTTACATTTATACAATTATTTTTAGGTCGTTCTTTTGACATTATGTATCCTATTTCTTTAAATATTTTATATATATTTGTATATTAACCATTCGTTTTAGTTTTTTTATAATAACTATTATTTTGCAAATTGTAATTTTTTTATATTATATTGTTTTAATACTTCATTAATAAGTGTTGTCAATGTATTCATATATATAAATTATTTAAAATATTTCTTGACTTATGTCTCATTTACATGTTTTTGTGTACATATGACATTGTTTTGGAAATCCATTTTTATATTTATAAAATTGTAATTTTAAAATGTGTCTCTATAATATGTTATCCTAGTACGTTATTTAGTATTTATTTTTAAGTAAAATGGTATGTATATAATTTTCTAATTTCACATGTATTTACTTTTGTACGTATATTGTTTAATAAAAAATCTGTCATGTGTGTTATACTTTGCGATTTATTACTTTTGCTTCATGTTTAGTATATTATTTAAGCTATTATTAAACATATATTTAGTACTTATATTCAATTTGCATCCATTATCAAAGTTATGATATTCTTATACATGTAGTTTTTAATAAACTTGTATATAATTGTGTTTTAAATTTATTTTGTATATAATCTCTAATAAAATTAAGTTAATTTTATAATCCAAATTTTAATTCCATGTTATTTAAATATACAATAATTTCTAAAGTGTCTTCGCATGTATAACACATATTAAATTAGTTTTACGGTGATACATGTTATTATTCTCATATAACTTCATGTAAATATTTTTATATGTATATATCCTATTTTAAAGTTATTTATGTGTAATATATATATTTTTAGAGAACCATATTTTAAATCATACCACTTATTTATTGTATATACTCTCCTATTGTCCTTACGTATTATTTCATTTCTTGATATTTTGTTACCTATATAATTTATATATTTACTTTGTTTCTTTCTTATATTATTAATTTCATTTTTTTACAAATAATTATACCCAATTTTACTTAGATATGTATCATACATTATTTAATTTATCAGGTGAATTATCAATTTTTGAATGAATTTGTGTTTTAAATATTTCATATATAATTTAATTTGAACTCTGTATTTTATAATAACTATTTCAATAAACATATATCCCAAGTTTTTATGCAAGTTTGTCAACTTATATATATTATATGATCATTAATTCATCATTATGTTGAAAATGTCTTATACTGATTTCTAATTCCATTTTGTTTCATACATATTTTTTGTGCATTATTTTATTTTGTGTTATGTTAATTATCATATATATTATTTTTTGTATTAATTATTCACTATCCATGCTTAAAGAATTTTTGGGTTACGTTATACTAGGAATAATTGTATATAGTTGTTAGATGAATTAAGTGAGGTTTATTGTACTTTGTGTATATTATTTCATATTTATTAACCCTTTTTTTGTATATATATGTTTTGTTATAATGCATTAAGTATTTCATCTATTTTAAAAAAAATAAACGTATTTTTGAGCAAATTTTCCAATTTTCTGTCATTCAAAATTTCTAAAATAAGGCAATATCTAATATTTGGGGAATTCGAAAAATCGTGCTCAATCGTACTGGGTATGACTTTTTTCGGTGAACCAATTATTTGGATAACCTTTTTATAATTTTTGTATACGAGTTTTCAAAAGTCAAATTGTATTTTTAAAGATATAAAGGATCGTATCCAATTGTATTGGGTATGTTACTGCATATCTTGGAAACGAGAGATTTTTGACCGCTAATTTGAGCTATTCAAACATTTTAAAAAAAGGAATCATATTTTGGAAAACCTCTTCTTTTAAAAAAAAAGATAGCATCGAATCAATTTGGTACCAATTTTTGGGCGTAATGAGGGTGCTAACCCTTCCTCATGCGTAACCGACTCCCGAACCCGTTTTTTTGATGAACCAAAATTTACATTTCATAGAATAAAATGTTTTAGTAGGTGACCCAATCACACCTCAATCAAGAGATTGGTGGCGACTCTACATTTTTGTTTTCAAAAGTCGATCCCCATTGCTTTCAAAATAAAAAAAGGGTTTCGACATTCATTTTATTCAATTAGTCTCTAAAATTAAGAGTAACATAACTTTTAAATCTAGCCTCAATCTTTCATGTCAATTTCACTCTAGTCCTAATTGAACTTCCTACTTATCATTTCCACCAAAAAATTGAAATTTGTGCATTTTAGCTTCTATTGAAAAAAATCATCAATTGACTTTACAATTTAGTCCTTTTTTTAATTCTAAACTTAAAATCTATCAAATTAACACCTAAAACTTCAACTATTCATCAATGGTAACATCTTCAATCTTTAATAGTACCTAAAAATTCTACATGGGTCAACTAGCTTAAGCTTCTAGGATTTCGAAAACATAAAAATTACAAGAAAATGACTAAATTGAACTAAGCAATTGAAGCTTTGAAAATGAAAAACCCTAAGGCTGACATTCTCCCATTCTTGTTCTAGCTTCACTTAGCATGAAAAAGATGGAGAAATGTTTTTCCTCCACTAACTTTCCACTATGTATTTTATTACCTATTTTAATTAATTTACAATTTTATTTTAATACATTTTTAAAACATTTTTAACAATTTAACTTTTGGCACTTTTATGATTTAGTCATTGCACTCTAATTAAACACTAATTCAACAAAATTACCTGTCTGAAATTCAATTCACTTCTAATAAACTCCATAAATATTTAATAATAATATTTACAAGTTTAGTTTACGAAAACGGGGTCTTGAAACCACACTTTTTTGACACAACTAACTTTCGGGTCATTACAGTTCGAGCCCACACTCGAAGTAGCTTGTGGTACGAATATAGTGAAGAAGATCATTTAGTTGAAAGCCGAGAATGAAAAGGATCTGTCTATTAAAAAACACATGTGTAAATTTAGTCTAGATTTTATTGCTATAAATATAAAAAATTGGGTCGGATTTCAAAATTTTTATTTTCCTCTATGCAAGAAAACTGTTCAAATCAGACTTTTTCCAATAAAGAGTACTAGTATGAGTTCGGAGGTGGTAATCATAATATCATGGGGGTTATTGATAATAATTTTGGTAAGGGTTATATTGTATTTGTTGGTATGGATAATATTGAGTCTGCTGATGGGGGTTAGGTTGTGCATGCAAACATTTTTATGTTGTAATTGCCTATGTGTAGTCTACTACATCTTTCTAGGGATCTTGTTGGTTACTACAAGTACTGTACTCGTTGGTTTGGAGGATATTATAATCTAGGTTAACCATTGTTTTCAATGCTCACCACACCAAATTGTTGACATGTAAATCAACAAGGGAGAGAGGAAGTTTGAGGTGAAAGTGGGTCACCCTAAACTAGGGCAAAGAGTCACAGTTTCTGGTGAATGGGGAAGAGATTGGAAGTACTGGTTTAGGTTGGTCAAAAGTAAAAGTTTTTTTCGTGGTCTCTTTCTTCCTAGATGTTGTGGTTGGGTTTATATATTGGGGATAAAGGTGTCCACACATCCTGGGCTTGTTGACAACAGGGTTATACCTTTTCTCCTTGTCGTGGTGGTGACATGATGTCCTAGGTCAAGGATATGACAATTAGGATCTAGTGCCTTAATTGTAATATACTCATCAACTTATAATTGTAATTTTTTGAACAAATTGATTTAAATAAAATTTCATTGCAAAATAATATCATTTGTAACTATCCTGGTCAGATTTTGCTTGCAAAGCAAAATGTAAGTAAATTTTGGATCATTGATTATCTAACGTTTAACTAGTATTTGATTGCATTAGGTAGTTGGATCATAATGTGTGAATAAAACTTATATTAGTAGATAATCTAACAGTTTGTGGTCTAATCAAAACTAAGCAAATTGATTGAAAGACTATTATGTCATCTATCAAGTCCAATTGGGGAGATGTCTTGTTTTTCAACATCAGAGCGAATGACTCCCAAAAGATAAAGACATAGATGTTATTGTCTAGACTGACAGTACATTGGACAGGACCCAAGTTGAATTTATCCTAGACTCGTTTATGGATTTATTCACTTGTGATGTTCATAGTGTAGAATATCTTAATCCTAAGTAGGTGATGGACTATGTATGTGTGACTCATATATTTTAATGTAAATGAAAGCCTGAGTTCAAATAGATAAGGAACCAAAAGTTGGTACATTGCATACATGGCTTCTACATGATATAGCATCATTCCACAACAGTGGAATCATAGCCCTAGAAGGGTAAATAATATATTCTCATTGACATTACATGATTAATGAAAAAGAAATGTGTCCACGAGTCATTTTTCATAAGATAAATGATTTAATTACTATGTGTTAGTAATTGACTTTTTCATATCTGAAGATGTAACGGAAACTATAAGATAAAATAAGATCATATCGGGAGAACAAATTTTATCCCAAAGAGATTAAGGATATCATGTAAGGGTAGCACATTTATGCCAAGGTAATTGGACGAACACTTAATAAAATAGATTTTGTAATGGTATATAATAAGGAAAAGTTTAGTCATGGTACTATAGTTTTATAACTCCATGATTGAATGAGTTGTAATTAATAGGCCAACAGTCGGAACTTAATTAAAAATTATTTGAGCCCTAATTATACATGTCCAATCAATCCCTCCACTAGATAAGGATAACTCGGAACAAATTTCATATAGATCCGATAAACTGTGGAATGAATGTAAATGATAAGTAAGAGAAATAGATCGCATGTATAATTATTCACAGTGAATGCATTTTCTCGCTAAGTACAAAAAATGACTTAAAAATTAATTTAATTTTTTTGAATTATTATTTAAATGATTTTAATTAAATAATTGAAGTTTGAAGTAAGAATTAAATTAAACGATCATCATAGATTTGTTGAATAAGATAATTAAATTAATATTCTCGTGGAATTCCAACAGTAGTGATTAATATTGACATAATAGAGGTAAATGAATCAATAAAGTAGCCAAGCTCGAAAGAAAAATCATTTTTGACAGTCGAAGACCATACATATTGATAGATAGAACTTCCATTTATTTGTTGAATAGACAGATCGAGCGAAAAAATCATAACTATACTTAACAATAAAATATTGGGAAAAGCCCACATACGACGAAGATTTTTTGTTGCCGTCGAAAAAAGTAGGAGTCCCATTCCTATTAAAATAGGAATGGGAAGTGGGGTAAAGTTGTCAATACTTTAATGGAATTAGAATTGGGATGATAGATTAATTTAATTTAATTAATTTATTAAATTAATAAATTAAATAATTACTATTTTGAGAAATAAAAAATAATTATTGGGTTGGATAAATAATAAGCCTTAGACAAAAGTCCAGATAACACATATAAATATACTCAATACACGAATGATCCAATAAGGCTTAGTTTTAATGTGAGGGCACAAACCCTAGATACCCTAAGGATGCCGCCCTCCTTGTATTCTATTTAGAGTAGAATTTGTATTTTCTATTAAAATATTATTATTTAATTATACTTTGTTTGAATAGAACCCTCGTACTGTTTCTCTACAAATAAGAACTATGAGTTAACCTATACACACAACTTTGATAGCATCGTTATTCTGTTGAAAAATATTGTTAATTTATTTTTAAGAATAAATTCTTCTTTTTTTTTTGGCAAAGCTCATAGTTTCCATTTATAGAAAGAATTAGCTTTCCCACTAAAAGTTAAGAAAAAAATTTATTACGTGCACTTGGTTTGATTTGTTTGTGTCCACACTCTAGCAATTTAGGGTTTGAGGATAATTGAGAAGATCAATAGGTTGAAAGCCAAAAAAGAACCTAAATTTCCTTCACAAAGAGAATTTTCGATTAAAAATTTGTTATTATAAATATCATAAAGCTTAGATTTAAGAAAATTTTTAAATGTTTTCTAAATTAATTTTTTCAACAATAATATTTTAGAACATTTAGATAATCAGTTAGTCTATACTCCAAATGCGCTTTGGAAGGTGGTCTAACTAGGACTAGCCACAACATTGACTGTAACGGGCCCAATTTTGCTCGGCTCGTTTAAACCAAAAACCAAAATAACAACAAAAAAAAACAATCCATAAATGGCCTAAGCAAATCTTAGAAGAGGTCCATGAGGGTGTCTGTGGAACACACGCCAATGGTTTCACAATGGCCAGACAAATCATGAGATTCTGATATTATTGGTCCACTATGGAAGGAGATTGCATCAACTATGCCAAGAAGTGCCATAAGTGCCAAATCTACAGAGATAAGATTCATGTGCCTCCTTCACCTCTTCATGTCATGACTTCTCTGTGGCCTTTCTCCATGTGGGGCATGGACGTCATCGGGCCAATCTCGCCGAAAGCATCTAACGGGCATCGGTTCATCTTCGTGGTCATCGATTACTTCACCAAGTGGGTAGAAGCCACTTTGTATGCCAATGTCACGAAATCAGCAGTCAGCAGGTTTTTAAAGAAAGAGATCATATGTCGATATGGAATGCCTGAGAGGATCATATCAGACAATGCGTGAATTTGAATAACAGTACGATAGCGGAAGTCTGTAGCCAATTCAAGATCAAACACCATAACTCGTCGCCGTATTGCCCAAAAGTGAATGGCGCGGTGGAAGCTGCCAATAAGAACATTAAGAAGATCGTGGGAAAAATGACTGAGACTTATAAAGACTGGCATGAGAAGTTACCATTCGCCCTTTACGCCTACCGAACATCAGTCAGAACCTCTACCGGGGCAATGCCTTTCTTTTTGGTTTATGGAATGGAAGCGGTTTTGCCAATCGAAGTTGAGATCCCATCCCTTCGAGTATTGTCAGAGTTAAAGTTAGATGAAGTAGAATGGATCTAGTCTCGATATGATCAGCTGAACTTAATTGAGGAAAAGAGGCTGAAAGCTATTCGTCATGGTCAAATGTACCAAAAGCGAATGATGCAGGCTTATAACAAGAAGGTTCGTCCTAGAGAATTTTATGAAGGAGACCTTGTTTTAAAAAAGATTCTCCCCATACAAAAGGATTTTAGAGGAAAATGGATGCCAAATTGGGAAGGACCTTATGTGGTGAAGAAAGCCTTCTCTAGAGGGGCTCTGATTTTGAATGAGATGGATGGAAAAATTTTGCCTAACCCCGTGAATTCAGATTCGGTCAAGAAGTACTTTACCTAAAAAAAAACAGAAAGGCCAAAGCGAAAACCCACAAAAGGGCGCTTTGAGACCAATGGGGTTTTGAGTCGAAAATCCAGGAATGGACGACCCAAATTCTAATCGGAATTGGGGCATATGTTGGTCTTGTCTTCTTTGAATTAACAAGAAGGAGGAATGCTACATCTTAGGGCATCAACGAAATACTCTTGGTTTTCCAGACACATACCAAGTTCAAAAGGTCCTTAAAAAGTTTTGTACAGAGAAGCTTATGCTACGACATCTGGGGCACCTATTTTCATCTTATTCATTTTGTATCTTAGCAAAATTTGCTATTCTGATTACTAGATTCATTTCGAGCATTGCTCTTAATAAAATTCCATCTTGTCCATTGCGATAATCTTTTTCAAGCACTTTTCATTGAAATAATGATTAATGGATTATGACATTCAAAAGGAGTTCTGCATATTACTCTGAAATGATTTTAAATGATACAAGAACCTGAAACAGAACTAGTTAGTTTGAATTACCCAAATTCAAAGAAACATTGAAAATAGCCCAAATTGTGATTATTCTTCAAGAGATACCAAACTGAAGAGGAGAACTGAATAATACATCGTTGATAAAACCTTGATGAACAGCGAGTAATATCAAATTAAGCATTAAAAATAACATTTTTGCATTCACGCCAACATTATCCATGCACATCTAGTTAGGAGCATTTGATTCATTCATGACATCCTAATCATTTGACATATGCATAGGCTCAAGAAATCGATTCTACAGGTCATGTCCCTCAGAGGACAATGTAGCAAGATCGATCGTAATTACGAATTATGGCAAATCTTGCCTTCTTGAAGTTGCAGTGAAGCAGATTAAAACCATTAATCTTATCTCCCTGAAGTTGCAGTGGAGCAAAATGAAGACGGCGAATCTTATCTTCCTGAGGTTGCAGTGAAGCAGATTAAAGCCATTGATCTTATCTCTCTGAAGTTGCAATAGAGTAGATTAAAGCTATCAATCCTATACCTCTGAAGTTACAACAGATCGGATTAAATTTACCATGGCGAATTCTATCTCCCTGAAGTTGTAGTAGAGCAGATCGAAGCCACTAACCTTATCTCCCTGAAGATGCAGTGGAGTAGGTTGAAGTTACAAGTCTTATCTTCCTGAAGTTGCAGTGAAGCAGATCGAAGCCACTAACCTTATCTCCCTGAAGATGTAGTGGAATAGGTTGAAGTAACAAGTCTTATCTCCCTGAAGTTGCAGTGGAGCAGACTGAAGATAGCAAATCTTATTTCCCTGAAGTTGCAGTGGAACAGATTGAAGCTATAAATTACAGATCCTACATCTCTGAAGTCGCAGTGGAGCAGGTCGAAATTACAAACCTCATCTCTCTGAAATTGCAGTAAAGCAGGTCGTTAGAAGCCTTATCTCCCTGAAGTTGCAGTGGAGTGGACTGGAGTGGGGCATATTGAAGCTACTAGAAGAAAAGAAGCACCAAGAGAAGTCAAAACTCAACAGGTCCAGGCAAAATTGGCCCTCTTATAGTCTTTGCTCCATTCTCGTTGCACGACAATGAGCAAAGAGGGGCAGCTGTAACGGGCCCAATTTTGCCCGGCCCGTTTAAACAAAAAACCAAAATAACAACAAAAAAATAAACAATCCACAAATGGCCTAAACAAAAATTTTAAAACTCTAGCCCAAAACCCAGGTAGCCCGATAAGCCCAAAACCCAAACCAATTTCGAAACCCTAGCCGCCCTTAGCGCCGTATCCTTCCCATGTGCGCCGTCGGCGCATCCGACACTCGAGGTTCGGCCCCTCTCTGCCCCGTTGCACTAAAACAGCCACCCACGCCTTGTTGACCCCTTATGCACCTGCAAAAGAAAGCAAAAAGGGAAACAAAAACAAGACAACAGAACAAAAGGCGAAAACAGAACAGAAGAAAATAAGCGAAAACAGTAAAGGCATAGGAAATAGAGATGATATTAAACTAAACATATGTTTAGCTATATAGCCACGAGAATGTCAATGTAACCGGGAGGAAAAAAGATAGAAACGAATACAAAGACGATTAAGAAAAAAGAGCAAAATACAAGCAAAGGTTGATTCCAATCTCGTTTTCGACTCATTCTTCATATTTTATTTTTGCTTTCATTTTTATTTTATTTTTTATCATAAATCTATTTTACACAAAATAAAAGGGAGTGAAAACTCACCGAGATCTCCCCGTGACCGCTTCGTCGGAGGGCTTGTCGTAGTTGTCACGTTCGAACCCAAAGAGGGGATGCGAATCATTGACCTTGCATTTTCGAGGACTGAGGGTGTTGTAACCTTCAAACGTGCCTTGAAACGGGGCTTAATACCCACCCTCGCGCACCGTTGGCCGCCGTATATGGCGATGGGACGACGGACGGAGGTTTGGGTGTCCCCTCGGCCGAACATAGAGAGAGAGAGGAGAGAGTAAAGGGAATCTCGAGTTTTTTTTTTTTTTTAGGAGGCTGCAAAAATGAATTTGTTAAAAATGGGGTTAAATACACCAAAAGCGGCGCCGCTTTTGGTAATTAGGGTCGAGGCCAAAACGACGTCGTTTTGGACCTCGACCACATGACCCCGACCATTCACCGGGGATCCGTGCGTTTTCCCATTATTAGGAAATTTATGCGCGAGGTCCCTCCACTTTGGCGAGGCCTTGCAATGTGGCCCTTGTCTGTTTCTTTTATTTTTTAATTTTCGCCGCGTGTTTTTGCTTTCGTTTCAGTGTGGTCCATTCCGAAACATAGCGCATGAGGGTTGGGGATATTTCCCAAATCAGTCCCTCAATGTTTCAGCGTGTTTCAAATTGGTCTGCTACTTTAGTTTTATGACCGAATTTCTCCCTTAATGTTGGCTAGACTTCAATCTAGTCCTTTATTAGTTGAATTTGAGTTTATTTTTTTTTAAATTATTTATTTCCATTTCATATTTATTTTACTTCTTGTCACTACATATTTCATTTTAAAAATTACTTATTCGTTTCTATATTTTCCTATTATATCGTCGCTATGACGCATGTTTCCGTTTTTTATTTTCTTCATTATTATTATTATTTTTACGTATTTTTATTTTGTTGTTTATTCCATCCTTTTATATATTTCATGACATATTCGCATATTTTTATTGTATACCTTCGGTTTTATTTCCCCTCCTAGTCAATCTTACTTATTTGGTTAATATTATGATTCGATCATCGCTGTCATTTTTATTGTTATTACAATATTGCATTCATACATCATTATGCCGTTTTTCTTGTCTGCATTTATATGCAAATTGTTATCATTAGTATTAAATGAGTCAACATTTCTTTAACACATTTATTTTATTATTATTTCTTTATATATGTCATCATTCTCGTTATTATCATTAATATTATTATTATCTAGATTTTGTCTTTGCCATTTTTATTATTTTTACATATTATCTATTTTAAATTTTTCATATATGATTTATTTTAAATCTTTGTGTATATTATCTGTTTTAAAGTTTTATATGTATTACTTGGTTTAGATTATTTTATATGTTATTTATTTTAAAATTTCATATATTATTTATTTTTAAATTTTCTTTACATATTATTATTTTGAGCCTCTTAATATTTATTTTAAATTTCTTTATATGTATTATTCTAAATTTGTCTTATTCTTATTTAAATTTGTCTTATACAACTTATTTTAAACTCTCTTATTTGTTTTAAATTGTTTTATTATCATTTATTTTAGGTTTTTTTATAGTATTTATTATACATATATTACTTGTTTTAATATTTTTATATATATCCTCTATTTTAAATTGTTGTACATATTGTCAATTTTAAATCTCTTTTTTTTCACATTATTTAACCTCATTATCATTTTAAAATCGTTTTACATCTCATTCATCTTTATTTGCCTTATACCTTTTAAATTATTATTAAATTCATTTATCTTTAATTGTTAATGTTAATATTTAAATGATGTACCTTGTGTGATTATTGCCCTTATGTGAATTTTGATTCGTTTATTTCGCAAGTTTGCATTACTGACATTCATTTGTATAATGTAGTGTCCATGTATATTTGTCTTATATTCATTACTATATTTTCTTATCATCGCCCATGAATCAAGTCTCGTTGCATTCATCCAATAAATTGTTTTATTTTTTATCCAAACGAATAACGCACTTTATTAAACATTATACTCGCTATATTTCAAAAAGAAAATTTTATAAATGAGGCAATGTTTTGCGTTTTGGAACATCGAGGAATTGTGCCCTAACTTACGGGGTTTCGATTTTCTCGTTGGTTCTAAATAGCCAAATATCCTTTTGAGTTTTAAAATATATAGATTTCCAATTAAAATTAAAGACAAACTTGCACTCGAGAACTCACGATATCGTGTCCTAATTTACGGGATGTGATACTCCGATATCTCGAGATGAGGAAATCTTTAATGATCGTTGAGCTAATTCAAGTGTTTTTTTTTAAAATCAATGTTAATATAAAAAGAGATCGTATTTCAAATCCATTCTCGATTTTTAACTTTCGACATTAAGACACTAACTAATCAATTCGGTACCAATTTTTGGGCGTGTCGGGGGTGCTAATCCTTCCTCGCACGTAACCGACTCCTGAATCCTTTTCTCTCGAGTTTCATAGACCAAAAACACCGTTTTAATAACTAAAACGTTTTATTAAAGCAAAGGTGATCTGGCCACACCTAATAAAGATCGGCGGCGACTCCTAATTTTCGTATAATTTTCAAAATATGAAGTTAATTCCCATTTTTTCAAAAAATGGTTTCGACATTGACTATGGTGTAAGGTTGGCTCGACATGAGATCTTCCCGACAAAGACACACATACAATATGTAATTCGCCTGCTAGAGACACATGGAGAGAACTTGCAAATGTGGTATAACAATCATTATTGAAATTACGTATTAAATCAATTTTGTTAACTAATATTGAATATAGAACCACGGATGGAACATAAGAGGTGCCTAGGGGTCCTTGGCCGTTCAAAAATATGAAAAATTATCATTAAGTTCTTCAAATGTTTTAAAAATTTTATTTAGACCTCTTAATTTTTTTTAAATTTTAATTAAGTTATATAAAAGTTTTAAAAATTTTAATTAAGTCCTTTAAAATTTTTAAAATTTTCTTTAATTTTCTCAAAATTTTAATTATGCCCCAAAATATTAAAAAATTGAATGCCATGTTCTACCCCTGTACAAAACTCAGAATGACATTGCACAATATCTCATTAAAAATAATAATTAGCAAGTCACACTAAATTTAAGTATTTCAACTACACTTTTTATAAATTTTAAAATCAGAGAAATTACATGAGTAATTAGTTTGGTTGATTTTTAACATTGTTATTTTTTATTTTTTAAAGAAAGATATTTAAAATTAGAATTTTTTATAATTATAAATAGTATAATTACTATATTAATAATTAAATTTTTTTATAATTACGGTGTTTAACTGGTATCATTTGACTTACTAATAGTAGGTGTATTTAAGAGCTAAGCTTTGAGGGAAAATTGTAATTAAATTAGATCCGGCCCAATTTATTATTTAACAATAGTATTTTATTTAAATTGAATTATTTATTATTGTATAAAATAATATTTTTAACCTTTTGGACCAGTCTAGAATAGGCCCAAAATAAGGTTGGTAACCAAATAAATTTTTTTGGATTTTGAACCTGTCTAATTAACCATTATATATCAAACCTTAATAATAATAATAATAATAATAATAATAATAATAATAATAATAATAATAATAATAGAATATGAACTCAAGCCGTAAGCCATTGGCTGAAAGGGAGTTTATCTGAGATCAAAATTTGATTTGTAATTTCGTTTGTGATAATGTATTATGTGTGTGCACTTGAGATGATTGTGGTATATAAAAGAAAATATGTTTTTTTTTTTGGGTATGATCTTTTTTCTAACATTTAATTTTTTTATTTTCCTTTTGATATATAAGATGTCGGGCGACTCTTAGACATATATGAAATAGAAATTTCTCCTTGGCATTGACTTATTATCCCACACAAAAGTCTTCAATCATTTGCACAATTTTGTGTGAATTAAAAGAAGAGAGATATATATAAATAATGGAAAAGGAAAAAGAAAATAATAATTGGATAAATGATGAGCAAATACAGAAGGGAAATAGATCAAAGGAAATAAATAATGAACAGAAAATGGGTCTTATCTAAATCTGGAAAAGTTGTTTTCCACTACATAATGTTGGAGTAAAGTAAGAACAGAATAATGGTAAGTAAAAGCAAATATATATATAAATATATATATATATATGCTATTCAAGTCACTGGACACACACAAAGGTAGGCAAACATAGAATTTGGTTGGTATTCTTATGTTTGCCACCAATGTCTCTTCTTTGGCCCCTTTTCTCTTTTTCTCTTTATGTCATTTTTTTTTCAATCTTTTATTTGATGTTTTTAAAACAAACACTTCTAGTTTAACATTAATTTCCAAGAGGATGCATGACATATATTGGGTTTCGTTGGACAACTTTGGGTTATCTTCAAGATAGTTGAAAATGGTTATATCTAATTAAGAGTATGTAAATTTTTGAGAGAATATAAACTATTCCAATCTTAGCATAAGTTTTTTTTTTTTTTTTTTTGTATTGTTTATGTCTGTTTTACAGTTTATATTCAGGATTCATGACTGTCTTTTCTAATAATGTCATCTCTAAAGTTTAAACTTCAAACTTGCATTTCCCTTTAATAGTGCAATGTGACTTACCACTATCAAACATTTGTTGATATAAATAATTTCTTTTAAATATTTTTAAGTTGCATATTATTTTATAACGAATTAAAAACATTTAGAATTTAAATTTAATATATTTAAATGTGAGGGTTTAAATTCAAGTGTTATTGATACTATATAAAATTAGGTATATGATATCAAATGCCATTAAAAATAATTATATATGTACGAAAATAAATCAAGGATAATTATATCATAAAATTATTTACTAAAATAACTTAAAGATTTACTTATGAGTTCAAATTATATCATATAAAAATTACCTATTAAATAATATTTTTTTTCTTTTATCTAAACTACCACATAAATCAATTATTCATTTGAAAAAATTAATAGAATTGCCTTCTAGATAACACATGAAATCTAATAAGTGAGCATATATCTTAACACAAATGGGCTTTCATCATCAGCCATGTTGATATAGCAAAACAATCCTTAATTGTTGTAGGTAATTCCAAACACTCATTATAAATAATGTTCCATTTTTAATAATTTAATAGAATGAATAAATATATTATTAAGAGTTTAGATTTATATATCAATGGAATCCATACTAAAATCACCTATAAACGTAACATTATAGTTGGCTCTCGTATAGACATGAATAGAAAACATAATCATCATATAGATTATAGAGGTAGGAATATAGGGAGTTTGAAAGGAATTTGCTCCCTATAATTCCCCTTTGGAAAACCATCCTAAACCTATGGAATATAGAGGATGGCGGAATCTTGTTGGAACGCAACAAATTTAATTGCTTGGATATCTAATTTCAAAGACTTATGGTTCCATTTTTTTAACAAAAAATATATATTTAATTGTGAATTCAAATTAGTTTCTTTATTTTACTTTGAAAAAATTTTATTTTGTGGTTGAGAAATTAATTCAATTAAGTAATAATTTTAAATTTTTCTGTTAAATCGATCACTTGGAAATCAATAACTTAACCATTTATATGCACATAATTAATAGAAAACAACAATTCAATAATTTATATATAACGAACAAGGAATAATAAATAGTTTAAGTTCATATATTTATCAATAATTGAACTAACTTTTTAATTTTTGTAAAAAAATATGAAGATTAAATTTTAACATATTAAAATAAAGGAATTAATTTCTCAAATTTCATAAAATAAAGGGATGACCAAACAAAAAATATTGAAAACAATTTAAAAATAATATTTAGATACCTAACTTAAAAATGTATAATTTGAGGATTGTTTATCAGTTAAGCCTTTTATATATTAATATTAAATTTTCACATATAATATGCATGTATAACTAACAACCTGACAATAACATTTGTGTGGTAAGAATTTTAGTTATATTTCTAACCATCTTACTTTACCCTCAATTATCTAAAAAAATATGATAGTGGATAATAGTTTTTTAATTACGGAATATAGAAAATGATTGATATAAACCAATAAGATATATGCTTCATGCTACCAATTAAAGAAATGAGATAGGTGGGACTTGTTTACCAATTAAAAGCTCATAATTAATTAATTGATGAAGTTTAGGGTTCTTTGCTTATTCTTTTTTTCTTGGTCATAAAAACTCCAAATACATAATCCAGTGAAAATCAGAAATGAGACAACACATTTTGAGTGTTTTGATATGGATCCAGTATACATTTTTTAAATAAATATTTTTATTAAAAATTTGATAATGCATCCATCAAATTTCGATTATGAACTATACTTCCAATCTTATTTTTACATATTATTGATTTTCTCATTGGCTCTTTTAGATTTTTATAACCGCATCCAAGGATACAGAACATGGTAACAACTCAAAATAGAAGTAGGTGTATGTTTGTAGGAGAAATTATTTTATTTTTTAATTAAATAATTGAGATTTATAACAATGTGTTTTTTAGCTCAACAGAGTATACTATAAATTTGACATGATTTTGAGAAAAATGAATAGATTAAAGCTGATACAGAATTAAAGTAAATTTTAGAATTTTGGTGCTAATTTTTTAAATACTAACAAGGCTTTTCTATATATCTTTAAAATTAACTCTGAATAATAATATGAAACTTTATTATTAAATGAAAAAATAGTGGAGGATTTATAGATAAGTAAATCCTAATAATTTTGTTAAAAAATTAGTGAAAAGCACCATGTAATATTGAAGAAACATTCATTCAATTCATTGATAATTCTAAAAATATGTGCAAGTTTATATACATAAGGTATCATGATAAATAAGGAAATAATATTAAGTTAATCCCTAAAAATCTGATGCTAATATCCCTAATTAGTAGTTGTCAAAGCTGTCAATAAGTCAACATTTTCTCTCAAGTTGGTGCATAGATATCTCGCATGTGCAACTTGCAGAGTAGATTATGGTAAGCCTTACAACTAAGCCTTTTGGTAAAAACATTTACCAGTTGTTTACCTTACGATAAATCAAATAGGCTCATGACACTAATGGCCACTTTCTTTTTGATAAAATGATGATCGATTTCTATGTGCTTGGTCTTATCATGGTCCACCAAATATTGAGCTACACTGATGGTCACCCTGTTGTCATAGTCCAAGGATGATCCATTCTCGTCCAACAACCTCTGTTCTTCCGATATCTTTCACAAGCATAAAAGCTCATAGACACCTTGAGCCATAGCCTTATATTTAGCTTCTACACTTGATCGAGCAATAGCACTCTGTTTTTTGCTTCTCCAAGTGATTAAATTTCCTCCTACAATAGTGTAATAACCCATTGTAGACCTTCTATATGTTGAATCTGGTGCCCTAAGTGTAGTATTTTCATCTGTGGACACTTTTAATTTTTGAACAGGTTGGTTAATAAAATCATTCATGATTACATTAATACCTTTTGTATATTGTTCTTAAGTGGTTTTTGCATGGAAAGCAAAATAGAAGCAAATATTGACTCACTGATTGTCTAATGTTTAAACTAATACTAAGCGGTATTACATGGTCGGATCGTAATACGAAAATACAACTTGTATTAGTAGACAAACCTAAACATGTCGTAGTCGAATCGAAAATGAGCAAACTAATTGAAAGGCTAATATGTCATCTATCAAGTCCAATAGGGGGAGATGCCTTGTCTTGGGCATCAGAGCGAACAACTCCTAAAAGATAGAGACATAGATATGACTGATTGGACTGGCAATACATCAGACTGGACCTAAGAAGAATAGATTATGAATTTATTTATGGATTCACTTACTTGTGAACTTCAAAGTGTGGCATACCTAAATCCTGAGTGGATGACAGACTATGTATACATGACCTGTATAAGTATGAGTCCGAATAGATAAGGAACTAAAATATGGTGTGTTGGGTATACGACTTCTACAGAATGTAGCATCATTCACAATAGTGGAATTAATAGCCTGAGACGTGGGTAAATGATGTCCTCTCATTGGCATTACATGGTTGATGAAAAGTAAACGTGGCTATGGTCCGTTCCTCTTTGTGATGAATGACTTGATTACTATTTGATAGTAATTGGCTTTTCATGAAGGAAGATCTAATGGTTACCAGGAGACAGAATAGGATCATATTGGTAGAACAGATTTATCCTAAAGTGATTATGGATATCCTATGAGGGTAAAAAGCTTATGACAAGGTCATTAGACGAGCAGTGATCGAGTTTCTTTCATAATGGTATACCATTGGGGAGAGCTCAATCACGATACTATAGTGGAATGAATTCGTGACTAAATGAGTTTATAATTTATCGATGAAGAGCCGAAACTTAATTATAAATCATTTGAGCCCTGATAGCATATGTCCAATCGGTCCCTCCGTTAGCTCATTGAAACCAAATTGAATTACACATTGAATCAAATTAACATAAATGGATATAAATGGTAATAATGGAAAAATGAAAAACATTTGGAAATGAATGTGGTTTTCTTCAAAATAAAAATAACCTGAAAATGAATTTATGGTTTTCGAATTAAACGAAGTTCGAAAATGAAAATAAATCATTTGGTCGTAGTGAACCGATTGAATGTAAAAACATTAAATATATTTTTTCATATATTCTTTTACGATAAATTCATCATGATTTTAACGGAATTAGAATTAGGTGGAGAAAATTATTAATTAGGATATTAAATTAATTTTAGATGTTTGTTTTGGGAAATAAAAAAGAAAATATTGGGTTGGATCGAATTATAAAGTACAGGGTTAAAAGTCCTGGAAGTACTTATAAGTGGACCTAATATGGGAGAGTCCCAAAAGCCCCTCATGTTTAATGTTACGAACGACAAACCCTAGTTTGTTTAACTAGGGTTATCACCCAACTAATTCTAGTTAAACTCGGATTCTAGTTAAACTTGGAGTTTGTTTTTCTATTGAAATAAACTTCTACAATTCAACAAGAGTTTCACCTCTTCTCCCCATAAATAGATGGCACCAATAGGGCTAAAAAAGTACAACCTTAAGATATAATTATTTTTCTCAAAAATAGTGGAAGTTCATTATCTAAGTATTAATTTTATTTTTCAAAATAACAATTTTATCGGTTTCTATTGAGAGAAATTTTGCTTTCACACTGAAAGTAAAGAAAACTATTTCTGATTCTGTGTTTGATTTGAATCATTTGAGCTCACAATCGAAGTAGTTCGTGATACAAGAATAGCAGAGAAGGTCATTCAGCTAAAAGGTAGAAACAATAAGGATTCGTCTAATGGAAAACACATAGGTGATTTTAGTAAAGGGTTTATTGATATAAATATCACAAACCGGTTCGTTTTCAAAATTTTTATTTTTCGCTGTTAGAAAAAACATTTTTGAACTGTATTTTTTCCAACACTATCATTCGAAAAGCCAACCCAATTTTCATCCGTAATGGCCTTTATCTTGATACGGCCATTATTAGAGAAGAGAATACATTTTCCTGGTATAAACTTTAGGAAGCACAAAATTCGCAATGCTGCTTGCATACGAGATTCTCGAGGATCATGCATGAACTAACTTACCAGACCAATTGCACGTGTTAAGTTAGGTCGATTGTGAGAAAGATAAATCAACTGTCTTACAAGTCTTTGATATCTCCCTTTATCCAACATTTCACCAATCTCTACTTGTAACTAGTGCTTGCTCTCAATGGGTGATTCTGCTGGTTTGCAACCCAACATGCCAGTCTCTATTAAAAGAACTAAAGGCATGCTTCCTTTGGAAAATAAAGATTCCTTATTTCGATCTGGCCAATTCTATTCCAAGGAAATATTGCAACTTTCCCAAGTCATTAATTTTGAATTCCTAAGCCAATCATTTTTTAAGTTGAGCCATTTTTCTTTGTCATCTCCCGTCATAATTATGTCATCCACATAAAATATAAGGAGAGTGATTTTACCCTTGTGGTGTCTCATAGAGATGGTATGATTGGCATTACTCTACTAAAAGCCAAAACGACACCATAGCCTTACTAAATCTGTCAAACAAGGCTCTAGGAGATTACTTTAGTCCATATAGGGCATTTTTTAGTCTACACACCTTCCTCTAAATATCCTCATCATTGAATCGTGGAGAAACCTTCATATACACTTCTTCTCTAGGTCTCCATGTAAGAAGGCTATTTTTACATCAAATTTTTGTAAGTCCCAGCTGAGATTAGCTGCACAAGATAGTAAGATCTTGGTTGTGTTCATTTTAGCAACCAAAGCAAACGTTTCTTGATAGTCCACTCTGTATGTCTAAGTGGATCCTGGTGCTACCAATATTGCTTTGAATCTCTCAACTGATCCATTAGCC
Source organism: Gossypium longicalyx (assembly GCA_025698465.1). Lineage (NCBI taxonomy): Eukaryota > Viridiplantae > Streptophyta > Magnoliopsida > Malvales > Malvaceae > Gossypium > Gossypium longicalyx. The sequence goes on along the minus strand of CM047004.1, from coordinate 65,067,274 downwards.
CTATATTTGATACTAAACTATTGGTTATTGTGCTCTAAGTGTAGAATATTCGTTTGTACACTTGAATTTTTTTTTGAATAGATTGGTTAATAAAATTATTTGTGAACTACATTAATATCCTTTTGTATAATGTCCTCATGTGGTTTTTGTATGTAAAATAAAATAGAGGCAAATATTAGTTTATTGGTTGTCTAATGTTTAACTAATACTAAACGGTATTACGTGTTAGGATCATAATATAGAAAGACAACTTATATTAGTAGATGAACCTAAACATGTCGTTAGTCTAATTTGAAATGAGCAAACTGACTGAAAGGCTAACATGCTGTCTTTCAAGTCCAATTGGGGAGATGCTTTGTCTTAGGCATCAGAGTGGATGATTCCCAAAAGATAGAGACATAGATGTTACTGACTAGACTAACAATACATCAGATTGGACACAAATAGAATAGACCCTGAATTTGTTTATGGATTTGTTCACTTTTGACGTTCAAAGTGTGGCATGCCTAAATCCTGAGTGGATGACAGACTATGTATGCATGACCCATATACTTTGATGTAAGTAAAAGCATGAGTTCGAATAGAGAAGGAACTAAAAGCTGGTGCACTGGGTATACGACTTCTGTAGTATGTAACGTTATTCACAATAGTGGAATTCATAGCCTAAGACATTGGTAAATGTATCCTCTCATTGGCATAACATGGTTGAGGAAAAGTAAATGTGGCCACAATTTGTTCGTCTTTGTAATGGATGACTTGATTAATATTTGATAATAATTGTATTTTCATGAAGGAAAATGTAATGGTTACCATGAGATGAGTTGGGATCATATTGGGAGAATGAATTTATTCCAAAGAGATTAATGATATCTTATAAGGGTAACACATTTATGACAAGGTCACTGGACGAGCATTAATCGAGTTGCTTTCATAATGGTATATCGTTGGGGAGAGCTCAGTCACGATACTATAGTGGAATGACTTCGTGACTAAATGAATTTATATTTAATAGGAAAAAATTGTAACTTAATTTTAAGTCATTTGAGCTCTAATCACATATGTCTAATTGGTTCCTCCACTAGCTCGTTGAAACTAGAATTGAATTGCATGTTGAATCAAATGAACAAAAATGGATAGAAATGATAAAGTTAGACAAATAGGGAACATTCGAAAATGAATATATGGTTTTCTCACTAAGTATGGAAATAACCTGAGAATTAATTTATGGTTTTCGAATTATTATTTAATTAGTTAATTAAATAATTAAAGTTCAAAAATTGAATTAAATTAAATGATCATTGTGAATCCATTAAATGTAGAAAAATTAAATATATTTTCTCATAGATTTTTGTATGGCAAAGTTGTCATAATTTTAACGGAATCAGAATCAGGTTGAAAAAATTATTTAATTGAAAAATTAATTAATTTATATTAATTTATAATGTGTATTTTGGAAATAGAAAAACATGTATTGGGTTGAATTAAATTATAAAATGCTCGGTTAAAAGTCTAAAAAGCACTTATAATTGGACCCGATACAGAAGTGGCGCAATGCCCCTCATATTGAATACAAGGGGATGACAAACCCTAGTTTTAAATAGGGTTGCTGCCCCTCTCTCTCCTAGTTCAATTAGGGGATTGTTTTCTATTAAATAGACATCAAACACATTCCATTAATTCAACTAGGGTTTCACTTCCTCTACTTATAAATAGATGAAACTGGTAGTGCTAAAGATACAACAAGTTATATACAACATTGAGATATTGTTATTCTACCCGAAAATAGTGAGAATTTATTTCTAATTATAAATTATGTTTTCCAAGAATAACAATTCTATCTATTTCTATGGGAGAAAGTTTTACTTTCCCACCGAAAGCAAAGAAAATATTTCCTGGTTGGGGGAACAATGATTTTAGTTAAATAAGCTATACAAACACTATTGTTAGGGGAACAAGAATTTTAGTTAAATAAGCTATACTCACACTTTCATTATGGGAACAAGGATTTTAGTTAAATAAGCTTTTTTTTAACCTTGTCATATGTCTATTCGCACTAGAATTAATAATCCAAGATTTAGAAGTAAAATGAGCATTTAAAGTAGTACCTGATTTCACAAAGCTGGATTTGGAACTCGAGATAGAGTCCAGTTGAGAAAAAAGATGATGAAGATGTTGAATCTCATCAGAGGAGAAACTCTCAGCAAAAGTTGATTTTTCCTTCGTACCTACAAATTTAGACGTTTTCGTTTGGGGTCGAGAACTGCTTCCTCGTTTTCCTCTGTGACCTCTAATGGGTTGACCATGCAATTTCCAATAGGAATTGCTAATGCGCCTATACTTGCCACAATAGTCATAATGTAGATGATCTTTGTCAAACTTACCACTCGAATGATTGTCCTAGCTAACAAGAAGGCCAACTTTCTCAATAGGTGGAGTATAGAGCATAACAACATGCCGAGTTTCATCCTATTACATGTAGGAGTATGCCTCCTAAAGAGAAAGAAAATGAGTTTTACAAAGTACTTGAACCCACATCTAAGCACACTCAACCAAAAACTCATACACTCGTTCCTGTTCCACCAACTTTTGAAACTTCATAATATCACTAGGACAATCTGCCTAAAAATTCTATTAATAGTTTAATTCTGCCATAAGCACTTAATTCAAAAAAATATTAAGAAATAGTTAGCTTTTCATGCTTCATATTATGGACCTTATTGCGAATCTAAAAAATTTGAGCATCATCCCAACACGAGAGTAGGTGAGAGCAACAAAATTCCATATATTTTCTGCAGTATCAAGCATCAAGTAAGTTTTAGAAGTATGAGGTTGCATGGAGTTTATAAGCCAAACCATAACAAGAGAGTTCTTCAAATCCCACTAATTAAAAGTTTTATCAGTGAGTACATGTTTCTCTACAGTATCAATGATATATTCCTACAATCCGTGAGCCTTGATAAACAACAAACCTGACCTTGACCAAACAAGATAGTTACTCCCATCAAGCTTTAGGATATTGACTTGCAAAGAAGGATTTTTAGTCGTAATAGTGTGCTTCTCGTTTTGCATCGTAATAAAGCCTTAAAAGTAAACCAAAGCCTTAAAAGCACTGTTTGATAAAAAAAAGGACCTAAAATAGTCCCAAAACCATAAAAAAAAAAGGAACCCTAAAAACACATTAGCCCAAGTATCCCACACACAAAAGAGAGTGATCCAAAAAGAGCACTGATCAAGGCATGGTGTAACAACTCATTTTTCAGTGGTACTTGAAATGGGGGTTTTGGAACCCCATTTTTCGATGACCAAGCCCGTGAATATTATTGTTTAATATTTATGAGTATATTATAGTATTATATTGAATTTCAGTCTAGTAATTTATTGAACGGATAGTTAATTAAGGTATAAGGACTAAATCGTAAAAGTGGTAAAAGTTTAATTGTTATGGATTTTTAATTAGTGAAAGGACTAATTAAGTAATTGAACGACTTTTTTGTGCATATACGGTAGTGGATGACATTAAATTCCACTAATTTTTAGTTAATATGTTTAATTTTAATTAATTAAGGATTATATTAATTAATAAATGTTGATTAAGTTATAATTAAGGTATATAAGACAACCTAAAGTTGTCATCTTTGTTTTTTCTTTCTTTCTTCCATAGTTTGAGATAGAAAAAACCTAAGGAAGCCATTTTGTGACCTTAACCATTGAGCCCATCAATTTGTAAGTGATTTTGGTTTTGTTTCTCGTAATTTTTATGTTTTTGAAGCCATGAGAGCTTGATTTGGCTAACCCATGTACTATTTTGCGAAATTTTTAAAGTTTTTAAAATTTATAATTGATGATTTCTTAAAGATCTTGGTGTTAAATGATTTGATTTTAAGCTTAAAAGTGAAAAATGACTAATTTTTAAAGTGAGAGTTATTACGTTTGAACAAAGGGACTAATGTGTAAAGAATTTGAAATTAACATGAAATTTCTATAATTATTGATAATATAGGGCTGTAGAAGGATGGAATTTTGATCAATTTCAAAATCGAAGCTCAAACTTCAAAGTTATAGCAATTTTGATTTTAGGGATTAAATTGAATAAAATGCAAAACTTTAGGGAACATTCAAAAAATGAAATTGAACGTTCATATGAATAAAATAGCATGTTATAAAGTATTTAGAATTGGTAAATTGAAATGAATTATCATATAGATTGGGAATTGAACCAACTGGAAGATAACTAAAGAAAATGGGAAATTGCATATTAGTCCCTAACATCTTGTCATTGTAGCTTCTATCAAGTAAGTTCATATGGCATAATTATGTGTAATAGTAATATAAATATGTTTGAATTATGAAATTGTTTGTGTATAAATGTAATTTTGAATTTGTTATGATTTAGTACAAAAAGGTGAGACATGGACTAAATTGTAAAGAAATGTTCTATGATGGAATGATATGGATATGATGAATCTATAGTGATTTAAATTATACGAATACAATATTTATGCCTACGTGAACTTAATAAACGATTAAGATACGATTAGCATGCCAATAAGGTTAGTTGTGCGCTTGTATGGGTTTAACACTTTTGTGCTCTTTGTTCAACACTTTGGTGCTCTCTGTTTAGTACTTCGGTACTCTCTGATCAACATTTTGGTGCTCTCTATTTAGCAGTATGGTGCTCTCTGGTGTGGTGTAGTTACCCGTATATCCGATTTTATTTACTCAAGTTCATCGGGCTAGTTGAATAATGGAAAGAGAATTGAAAATGGCATGTTACGAGCTTAATGCTCAATTTGTATATGACGATCCGATAATGTACATGGTATTGAAGTACAAACTCTATGTGAATGGTTCTAATTTGATTAGCTTATTGTATATGGAATTGCTCTATGACTCGATTTATAATGAACTCACCTATTATTTCTGAATATGTTATGTCAGGTATAATGTGTTGCATTATTTAGTTTAATATGTTTAATTGTATATCGAGGTAAGTTATTGTATATTACCTATGAACTTACTAAGCATTCGAAATGCTTACCTAGTTATTTTTCTATTTTTGTAGATTGTCGTTTGCGAAACTCATCATTCAGATCAGCTCGAAGATCACACTATTCCTCTATCAACTCTGTAGACTTTTATTCGTTTAAGCTTGGTATTGTGGCATGTGTTTAGGAGCTTGTATATGTGTTAACTTGTGAATGAATGATAATTTAAACCTTGGTTAATGTTTGAGTTTAAAACTATTGTATGTTCATATACGTTTCAAGATAAGTTTTGGCAATACGGTAAACTTATATATTTGTTATGGCATGAATTGGTTATATGTGAGGTCATATGAGTAGCGTTTAATGGCAAGTTTTGAATGGTTAAAATGATGTACTTGAATGTATGTTTGGTTGGTGAAAAAAAATCCGTAAATCAAACCAAAATTTGATATCATGTTAAGAATTAGAGAAATGCACCAGGTAATATTGAGGAAACATTCACTCAATTCATTGATAATTTTAAAAATATGTACATGTTTATATACACAAAGTGTCATGATAAATAAGAAAATAATACGATGTTAATCCCTAAAAAATGCTAATATCCTTAATTAGTAGCTATTTAATAAGTCAAGGTTATCAACAAACTTTATTTAAACATAATTAAATAACAATTAATTATAAACAAATGCTAAAACCTTAAATCTTAAGTCCTAAACCATTAAATCCAAGATTCTTCAATGCGAGAGTTATTAATTTTTATTTATAATAGTTACAATTAATGTTTAATTATGTTTAAATAAAATTATTAGTATTTATTTACAAGTCCTCAATATTTTTTGTTTAATTTAATGATCATGTATCATGTTATTATTTTCCGTTTATGTATGGAACTTATGTATCGACGGTACATCAAATATTATTCCTAAAAATTGCAATTAATAATAGATATTTTTCATAATACTTTCACATTTTTATTGCAAATCTATAATGCATAAATTTGTTACAAATTTATGAGAAATTGATGAAGGAAAAATAAGACAGGAAGGGAAGGGAAGGAATGGGATATTGCCATGGAGATGGCATAGGCACAAATCAAAACACCTTCAAACAAGAATAATGTTCTAAATCAGAAAAAGGAACATCACAAACTCCAAAGCATAAAGCTGAGAAAAAAAAAGTAGACATTAAAGAAAAAACAAACATATATGTAAATACATTTATGATTTATATATGAAATTATCGAAAGAAAGATATGAAAGGTAATGAACTCCATCTGCATGTTTCGATTTGCTTCCAAATTCTTGCATAAATGCAGTGCAAATTGATTCAGGTTGAAACCATGGCTGTAGTTGTGGCCAAGATTTTAGGGTTTCCATGCAGATACCCATACTACAGGTTCTTCTTTCCATGTTAAGTAAAGTCCTGTTTCATTTTGATCTGGTTGTGCGAGTGCCCATCCGGGCTTGTACCTTTTTAGCAATGCCTTGACGTCGTCGACAACATCGTCGCTAAATCCGACCGGTGAGAAAGCTTCCTTGAGTCTTTCGGACCATTGGCTCCCTCTTTCTCTTCTCTCACGCTCTCCTTCATTGTCTTGGTCATCGTCACAAGCTAAAACCCTAACTATGCCCCTTGAGCACTCCCTCTCCAGCATAAGCTTCTCATTGCTGGTTGGGGTGAAGCTTTCTTCAAGCATTTCAAAGTAGACGGTGTAAAATCTCAGGCATTCTTCAAAGCACTTGACGAAGTCGTATCTAGTGCTTGAAAAATCAGCTTCTTCCTCAACGACGGTTACGACTTTAGGCCCCAGCGACCGGAACATCCCGATCACTGCAGTTCTTTCCTTGACGGAGACTCCTCGCAAGGCTCCCATACAATTAACCGCGACAGCTTCATCTTTAACAACACCGAGTGCCTCTTTTGTGAGTTGGCCCAAATGGATTAGCCCACTTATTACATTAAACTCAAAGGGTACACCCATTAACCTAGCAAACTTCTCCATTCGCTGGCTTATTTCCTTCATCACCGATCTTACAATATTAGCAGTGACCACAACAGTGAGCTTTAAGTGTGGGGTGTCATCGTTTCGAGTGGCCAAAGCTTCGAGCAAAGTAGGCCATTGAGTGCAAAGGGTATTGCTTATATCGATGATGTGAAGTTTGGGCTCACCATCTAAGGCTTCCAGGATTGCACCATTGGCGGCTACGTGACCGAAAGTTGTCCATGGACTCACCTCTTGGAACTTAAGGATTAACTTCCGAGCTGAATCAAAGCAGTGGCTCTTTTCTGCGACTAAAGTTAGGGTTTTAAAGCATCGTTGTCCCGACTCAGTGGCCTTACAAAACAGTGCCTGCAAGAAATACGATGCTAGTTTCTGTTCACAGTCTCCATAAGGGGAAGCCAGTTCGTTTAGCATCCAAAGAAGGTGATGGATTTTGCTAGAATCCTTGTCGGAGATGGCTCTAGCACATTCGTTTAGAAGCCTTGATGCCCATTTGTTACCCGTCGCACAAGGCTCCCCGTCACCACCGGCCGAGTAGTCTGATGAACGGCTGGTTGATATGTGGCTAGTTTGAGGCTGATGATGATGATGATTTTTGTCGTTGTTATTGCTGCTGCTGTTGTTGTACATGTCTACCGCTACTGATGACCATTGCTCCAGCTGATCGACCGGTTGAAGAGGAAGGATCGAGTGGTGGCTCTGCCGTTTCGAGTGAAAAGAGTTCTTATGATGTCCTCCATGGCTCGGGGAAGCCCCGTTTGACTCTTTGGAAATCTTTGCAGAACTCAATTTCATTTGAGTCCAGAAATGGCCAAGTACAAAGCTTTGAATTCTGAAATATTGGCCATGCTATTATATTTAGTGTCATGGTCCTGCTATGTAAGATATCTACCATATGTATTTGGCTTGAGTATCATATATAAATAATTTTTATAATAAACATATTTTAGTAAGGTATATATAAATATAAAATGTTGGAGTTATGCTATAGCGATAAGCAACTATATGGTTTTTCTATGCAATTTCTAATTATAAGTTATAAATTAATTCTATATGCATTTAGTTGGCATTTCTTAATATAATTAGGATGTCAAACATTCTTGTATGGCTTCATAAAAATAAATTTTATTATATTATTATTGTTATAAAATATAAATCTGTTAACACATAATTAAATTAAATACTAAGAGGATATTAAAGAACAAATTAGTTTAGGAAATTTATATAATCTTGATAGTAGGAAAAACGAAAGTCTAAAATCCTATATAAAAAGAATTTCATTGAAAGTTATAACTTTAATGAAATTTTCTATCAAACAATAATTTAAATCACAAACAACAAAATCAATAAACTTCAAATATAAATCTATAACAATAATATTAAATTAATTAAATAAATGTTAATGTTAATAAATTAAATTAAATTCATAATAAAAAACTAACATTTAAAAGTTCAAAGTTAATTTAGCTTACAAACAATGCATCGTTTAGAGAACTGGAAAGAATTAATGACGTAGAACTCTTTTAACCACCAAGACATTTTAAACAAGGCTCCAAGATCATAAAACTAGAAAGTTTTTCTTTCTTTTTTCAATGGAATATTTCATCCAAAAAAATGTTTTTTTTATAATAATTTTCTCTTTCTAAAAGGATTTTCTATGAAAAATTCATCAAATAATTTGACTCCTTAATTTAAAAAAAAATCCATTGAAAATAGCAAATTTGTTCAAATTAATATTTAATAATTTGTTTTTTTTAAATATATTATTGTCAAAACCTTTTTAAATTGACTTTTTATTTTAAAATGAAAATGAGAGTTGTCACCAATCCTTTTGATGAGGTGTGATCGGATTACCTCGTAATTCGATCGTTTTAATAAAATGTTTGATTTACTAAAACAATATTTTTCGTTCTACAAAAATCCAGAATATAGGTTCGGAAGTCGGTAACACACAAGGAAGGATTAGCACCCTCATTACGCCCAAAATTGGTACCTAATTGATTACTTGATGTCTTTAGTGTCGAAAATGGAGAATTTGAATAGAATTTAAAATCCGATTCCTTATTAAGACAATACTTAACTAAATTAACTTTCATGAAAAGGGGGCTTGTTTCAAGTTAATCGAGAAGAAAGGGTCATATTCCATAAGTTAGGACATAATGCCTTAAATCCTTGAAAACGAGAACAAACGCTAAAATCTTATTATTTTTTATTTATTTTAAAGTAGATATTCGACTATACCGGTTTTAAAAAGAAGTCAAATTCCGTAAGTTAAGAACACAACTCTTTTTAATTCTAAAAATAATGAATATTGCCTCGGTTCAAAAATTTTCCTTTCTTGTGCATTATACAAAAAACGAACATAACGCTTAAAACGATATGCATTTTACTTATTTGGGCATAATATACATATGGATAAACAATAATAGTAATGTAAATATGGTAATATATGTAGAACATTAGAATAATATATAATAAGTAAATAAGGAATACTATAGTAATACTAATGTAATTAACAATAATAATATTAACGATATAATCATAATAATAAAATAAATAAGGAATCTTAAAATAAAATAAAATGGAAAATGCATGATGAAAATATATATATACATGACATGAGAGTGCCAAAAATAATAAAGGAATAATAAAAATAACAAGAATAAAAATTTAAAATAAAATAATAATGACAACAATAATAAATGAACAAAGAAATGCATAAATAAAATGATATAAACAATATGATTTAAAAAAGTAAATAAAGAAATAATAAATAAAGAAATAAAAAAATAAAAACAGTTTGTAGAAAGGTTGGAATTAAATGGACTAAGGATTAAATCGAAATCAGAATGAAATTAGAGGGATGAATTGTAAGTAATTAAAAAATAGTTAATAAAACAAAATAAGGGATTAAAATGAAGCGCGATAAAAGAAATAGGGACTAAATATGAAATTATCTCGAACTCCTTAAAGGTGTCGTACCATAGGGACCAAAATGAAAGAAAAATAAAATTAAAGGGTAAAAATTAAAAAGAAAAAAATTACATTGCAAATCGTCCAAAAAGCGGAAGGGCCAAAAGCGTAAATAGACCCTCTCGCTAAAAAACACACGGATCTTAGGTCTTGGGTCCAGTAATCGAGTCGAAGGCCAAAACGACGTCGTTTTGGGGCCTTTCTAACCTCTCCAAAACGGTGCCGTTTTGGCACCCTATATAAGCCAAAAACCTTTGAAAAAAAATAATTTCAACCCCATTTAAAAAACAAATTCAGAAAACACTCTTTTTTTTTTTTTGCTAAGGTTCCAAGTCAAACATCGCCGCGCCATGGACCATGCATGCATGGCGGCGGTATTATCTCGATGGCAAAAATCCCTAGAATCCAAATCTAGGGTCGATTTTTTAGAAAAGTGGCCAAAAATAGCCAAAAGCAGATAGAACCCTTCGACGCTGATGGAGAACAAAACTAGGTAATTTTTTTACTGTATTTTATATATATAATACATTCAAAAGAAAAATGAAGGAAAATACCACCTTTGAATATTTGACTACTTTTTATTTTGATTTTTTGTTTGTTTCTCTTTGTGAAAAAATTACCATCGATTTTTATGGCTTTATAGCCAATTTCATTACAATATTTTATATTTTTCGCTACTGGTTGCTATTGTTCTCTGTTTGTTTCCTTTGCTCTGTTTTCTATCCTTTTTTTTGCAGGTGTTGGGGTCAACAGAGATGATCTTGCCATTCTGATGCAAGGTGGCCAAGGCGTTAGGCTTCGGGCAGCATGCACGCTGCGGAGGCACGTGGATGGCAGTAGTGCGGTAGGAGAGGGATTCAGAAACCCTAGTTTAGGTTATTGGGCCAATGGGCCTCTTTTGTATTTTGGGCTTGTACTTTGTTATTTGGGTCTATAATTTTGTTAATAGACTGTTATTTATTAAGGCCCGGTCAAATTTAGGCATTTACAGCTGCCTTTCTTTGTTTATTTTCATGTAACGGGAATGAAGTAAAGACTTTAAAAAGGGTCAAATCTTATCCTCTTTGGTACTTCTTTTTTTTTCAAGCAGTCCTGTTCTAACCCACTGCATCTTCAAAGGTATATGAATTGCTATTTTAACCTGCTCCGCTGCAACTTCAGGGAGATAAGATTAGTAGCTTCAATCTGCTTTACTGTAATTTCAAAGAGATAAGACTTGCTATCTTCAATCTGCTCCACTGCAACTTCAGGTAAATAAGATCAGTGGCTTTAATCTGCTCTACTACAACTTCAGGGAGATAAAATTTGCCATGGTAGATTTGATCCGACCTACTGCAACGTCAGAGGTATAGGATTTGTGACTTGTAGCTTTAATCTATTCTACTGCAACTTCAGGAAAATAAGATTTTCTATCTTCTCCGCTATAACTTTAGAGAGATAAGATTCACCGTAATAACTTCAATCCATCCCACTGCAACTTTAAGGGTATAGGATATGTAATTTCATTAATATGTTACACTGTTCTCTGGGGAACATGACTTGTATAATCCATTTCATGAGCCTATATTTATGCCAAGCGATTAGGATGTTATGATCAGAATGAATCAAATGCTCCTAACTATATGCATATAAATGATATTTGCATGAATGCAGAATGTCATTTTTCGAGAATGATCCCCTTTTAATGCTTAGGTTGACATTGCTTGTTGTTCATCAAGGTTCTATCATTGACGCATTACCCTGCCTTCTTGTTTAGCTGGTATCTTTTACAGAAAACCTGAATAAATAATCATAATTTAAACTATTCATTCCCAAAAATTTCCAACCTTTAGATTTGGTTAGTTCTGACTAGTGGTCTTGTTTCAGGTCCTTGTACTATTTAGAAAACCTTTCAGAACAATATGCAGAAATCCTTTTACTTGAATATTATTTGTCCATTAATCGTTATTTCAATGAAAAATACTTGAAAAAGATCATAACAATGGACAAGATTAAAATTTATTGAGAGCAAATCTTGAAATAAATAGATTAATCAAAGATAGCAAACATTGCTAAAAATGAGTAAGATGAAAATAGGTGCTCCAGAGATCGCAGCATGAGTTTTTCTACTCAAACTTCTCGAAGACCATTTTGAACTTGATATGTGTTTAGGAGATCTAAAATATTTTGTTGATGCCCCAAGATTTAATGTTCTTCCTTCTAAGAAGACCCGACCATCACATGCTCAATCTTCAATCCAAATTTGAGCTGCCCTTTTCTAGGTTTTCAACTCAAAACCCCTTTGGTCTTAAGGCGCCCTTTGTGAGTTTTCGCCTTGGCCTCTCCCTTTTTTTTAAGTGAAGTATTTATTGACTAAATCAGAATTCGCAAGATTAAGCAAATTATTGCTATCCATATCGGTCAAAATCAACGCTTCTCCAGAAAATGCCTTCTTTACCACATAATGTCCTTCCCAGTTTAGCATCCTATTTCCTGTGAAGTCTTTTTGTATGGGAAGGATCTTTTTCAATACCAGGTCCCCCTCATAGAATTCTCTGGGGCGAACCTTCTTGTCATAAGCTTGCATCATTCGTTTTTGGTACATCTGACCATGACAGATAGCCCTTAGCCTCTTTTATTTGATCAAGTTCAACTGATCATATAGAGATTGGATCCATTTTGCTTCATCTAACTTCAGTTCTGACAAAACTTGGAGGGAAGGAATCTCGACTTAAATGCACAAAACCAACTCCATTCCATAAACCAATGAGAAAGGCGTTACCCCGGTGGAAGTCCTAACAGACGTTAGATAAGTATAAGGGGCAAATGGTAACTTCTCATGCCAATCTTTATAAGTCTCAGTCATTTTCTCCACGATCTTCTTAATGTTCTTATTTTCTGCCTCCATCGCAACATTCATTTTTGGGTGATATGGTGACGAGTTGTGGTGTTTGGTCTTGAATTGACGACAGACCTCTGCTATCATACTGTTGTTCAAGTTCAATGCATTGTCAGATATGATCTTTTCTGGCATTCTATACCGATATATATCTCTTTCTTCAAGAATTTGTTGACTGCCGACTTTGTGACATTGGCATATGAAGTAGCTTCTACCCACTTGGTAAAGTAATCGATGACCATGAAGAAGAATCGATGCCCATTGGAAGTTTTTGGCGATATCGACTCAATGACATCCATGCCCCACATAGAGAAAGGTCATGGAGAAGTCATGACATGAAGAGGTGAAGGAGGCACATGTATTTTGTCTCCATGAATTTGGCACTTATGACATCTCTTGGCGTAATTAATACAATCCCCTTCTATGGTAGACCAATAATACCTAAATCTCATGATTTTTCTGGTCATTGTAAAACCATTAGCATGTGTTCCGCAAATACCCTCATGGACTTCTTCCAAGATTTTCTTAGCCTCAACAACATCCACACATCTTAGTAGCACCTGATCCTTTCTTCTTTTATATAGGATCTTCTCATTTAAGACATAGTCACTGGCCAATCTTCTCAACGTCCTTTTATCTTTCTCAATTGTTTGGTCAGGGTATTCATGATTCTTCACATATCATAGTATATCATGTTACCAAGAGTGATCATCCTTTTCTTTTTCTTCGATGTTGTAACAATGAGCTGGAGTCTCATAAATACTCATCTGGATAGGTTTTACATCCTCTTGCTTGTTTACTTTGACCATGGATGCTAAGGTAGCCAGGGCATCAACTATTTGATTTTTGTCTTGTGGAAGGTAGCAAAAGGTGATGTCATCAAACTCTTTAATTAATTCAAGAACCAGCCTTTGATAATCGATCAACTTGGGATCTCTTGTCTTCCATTCACCTTTGAGTTGATAGATCACTAATGCAGAATCTCCATATACCTTCAGCACTTTTATCTTACGTTTTATGGCTGCACGGATACCCATGATGCATGCTTCGTATTCTGTCATATTGTTCGTGCAATCAAAATCCAATTACTAGTAAAAGGATAATGATATCCGTTTGGGGATATCGAGACCGCCATGATTCTGTTACCCATAGCGTTTGACGCTCCGTCAAAATTTAATTTCCAAGGATGTCCTTCTTGAGCATCTTCTTCAGTGGTTGCAACGTACATCAGATCTTCATTCGAAAAATCAAAGTTCAATGGCTCGTAATCTTCTAGAGCTCTATTAGCTAGAAAATCTACTATTGCACTCTATTTTACTGCCTTCTGGTTTACATAGACTATATAAAACTCAGAAAGCAAAATTTACCATCGGGCCATCCATCTTTCGATTCAGAGCAGTCAACTCTATCATGTACTTTAGAGGGTCCATTTTTGAGATTAGTCAAGTTGTATGGTACAACATGTATTGTCTCAGTTTTCGGGTCGTCCAGATTAAAGTACAACACAACTTTTCAATCGGCAAGCATCTTGTTTCACATTCAGTGAACTTCTTGCTAAGGTAGTATACTGCTATTTCTTTTCTCCCTGATTCATCATGTTGGCCAAGCAGGCATCCCATGGAATTTCCAAATACTGCCAAGTAAAGTATTAGCGGCTTATCTGGGTTAGGTGGCATCAGTATTAGGGCATTGGATAAGTAATGTTTGCTCTTGTCGAAAGTCTTCTAATACTCTTCATCCCAAACGCCTAGATTGTATTTCTTAAGGAGACAGAATATGCGGTCGTATTTCTCAATTAGTTGTGAAATGAACTGGGCGATGTAATTTAGTCTTCTTAGGAAACCTCAAACTTCTTTTTGAGTGTGCGGAGAAGGAAACTCCTGTATAGCCTTAAGTTTATTCGGGTCTATCTCGATCCCTTTTTCACTAACTACAAATCCTAGCAATTTTCCCGACCTAGCCCCGAAGGTACATTTTGCTAGATTGAGCTTCAATTGGAATTTTCTCAATCTCAAGAACAATTTCCTTAAGACTTGTACATGCTCCTTCTTTGTTCGGGACTTTGCGATCATATCATTGACATAAACTTCAATTTCTTTGTGCATCATGTCATGGAATAATGTTACCATGGCTCTTTGGTACGTTGCACTCGCGTTTTTCAGTCCAAATAGCATAACTTTATAGCAAATGTTCCCCACATGGTTACAAATGTCATCTTTTCTATATCTTCAGGATGGATCTTAATCTGGTTGTATCTAGAAAATCCATCCATGAAGGAGAATAGTGAATAACCTGTCGTGTTGTCCACTAAAGTGTCGATGTGAGGCAACGAGAAATTGTCTTTCGGGCTGGCTTTGTTTAAATCTCTGTAGTCCACACACATTCGTACTTTCCCATATTTTTTAGGGACTGAGACAATATTGGCTAGCCATTCTGAGTATTTAACCACTTGTAAGAAACCAACGTCAAATTGCTTCTTGACCTCTTCTTTAATTTTTAGCAAGACGTCAGGTCTCATCTTTCAGAGCTTTTGTTGAACTGGTTTGTACTCTTCCTTTATAGGGAGTCGGTGTACCACGATATTAGTACTTAGCCCAAGAATATCTTGATACGACCATGCGAAGACATCTTTGAATTCTTGGAGAAACTCAATGAGGTCTCACTTTGTCTTTGCGACGACGCAAGTTCCGATCTTTACCTTTTTCTCTTCTCCTATGCTCACAATTTCTACTGACTCCTTGTAAGGTAGGATTTGTTTCTCATCTTGTTTCACCATCTTTAACAAACCAGGAGATAGGTTACAATCTCGATCATCTTCAAAGTCCTGAGGATCCTTTAGACACATATCTTGCTCAAAAGGAGATTCTGAGTCAGTAGCAACATCGCTCATATCATTGATATCTGGAGACCTGTTATATGAACGAAAGAAGACACAAAGAACAAATAAATCTAAAAATAATTATCTATGTGGTATGAGTATAAATGAAATGGAAAGAATAAAAGAATATTTGTCAAAATGAGACATAAAAATGTATTTTATTGAAATAAAGATGTTGGACATATGCCTTTTTCACAAAAGGATTCCTATTGCTCTTAGGCTTAGAATAATAAATGTGTTTTGAACATTACTCTGAATTAGTTCTAAAAGTTACAGGGATCTCTTCCACAGTCCAATTGTTCAAAACACTTCCGGGGATATAAGGACAAATGTCTGATAGGCTTTCCGCAATTCCTTCTTTGGATATAGCATTGATGCTCAAATTTCCCAACATTTCTTTCGGGCGTTTGACCTCTTTAAAAAATTCCAAATCTTTGTTATCCATTAGATTTTGCACCAAAGTTTTGAATTCAGTGTACTCCTAAATTTCATGACCTTCTTTAGCATAGAACTCGCAGTAGCTCCTCACTTCTTTAAGTCTCTCCTCTGAATCTTGCATGATTAATCCCACATCTATCATTTTTTTTTCAAAATCCAATTTAGTGAGGTTTTTACTTTCGCCACTTCAATTTTGGTCATCTTTCCTCCACTCTCAATTATCGCCTTTACCCCTTGATCTGAATAAGCGACTATCGGATTTTTTGCCATATTAGGTTCCGATAGATCATCAAAATTTATGATCCCCATCTTGATGAACTTTTCGATCAACTTTTTAAATGCAGTGTCGTTTTCAATTGAGTGTCCCATTATTCCTACGTGGTACTCGCATTGAGCATTTGTATCATACCATTTTGGGAACAAAGGTTGCATAGATTTCAAGTAGAACGGGGATACTACATGCGCATCAAACAAACTCTGATACAACTCCCTATATGTCATCGGGATGGGTGTGAACTGGAGTCTTTCTGTGTTTGGCCTTGAGTTAGATTCTTACCTTGGTTGGTTGGTCGTTTCGATCCTTAGTTGGCCTACAGTGACCGGTTTTGAATAACCTTTGTTATACATGATTGTGTTATTCACTTCATTTTCTTTCTTTCTTGGGGCTAATCTTTTGGCATTTTCCCCTACATCTATTTTCCCATTCCTTACTGTGTTTTCAATCATCTCGCTAAAAATTACTATATCTGAGAAGCTCTTGGTAGTACTTCCCAACATACGGTTAATGAACGGGGCTTTTAAAGTATTTATGAAAAGCATCATCGTCTTTTTTTCTAGAAGAGGTGGTTGAACTTGCATTGCCACTTCTCTCCATCTCTGAGCATACTGCCTGAAGCTCTCACTCTGTTTTTTTTCCACATTTTGTAGTGTAATCTTGTCGAATGTTATATCAGTCACATGGTTGTGTTGTTTCATGAAAGCCTGTGCCAAGTCTTTCCATGAGCTTATTTTGGCACGGCTTAGCTGGTTGTACCACTTAGCAGTCGACCCAACCAAACTATCCTGGAAGCAGTGAATTAAAAATTGGTCGTTATTGACGTATCTCGTCATTCTTTGGCAAAACATTGTGATATGATCTTCAGGAGAACTGGTCTCATTATATTTTTTTGACTTCTAGAGTTTTGAATTTTGGTGGGAGTATTAGATCCGGGACTAAGCTTAGCTCTTTAGCATCAACCCCGCAAAGGTAGTCGGCACTCTCTATAACCTTGAACTTCTCTTCCAACCACTTGCACTAGTCTTCTAGCTGTTTCGGAAATTCAACTCTTGCTCTATCCATTTCACCCATGTCATCCAAATCAGGCGCAGCTAGATTAGTTGGATTATCCCTAGGATTGGAACTTGAACCCATCGGGTAATTAATAGGTGCTGAGGTACCGACTTGATATTGTTGAGGCCCTATAGTAACAAGTACCCTTCGTGGATATGTATCTGGTTGGGCCTGGACATTTACTAGAGTAAAGCCTGGGGGTAGATGGGGTCTTCATTATCATCCCCTGAGTTAACCATAGTGTTTTTTTCCTTTTTCGATCCCTCCGGCTAGCAACTGTGTCAACTGGCTTAACATGCTTCTTTGGGACTCTTGTATTTGATCCCTTATGTCTTGTTGCACTTTAGTTAATTGTTCTTGCAACTGCGCTTGCAACTAATCTTGCATGTCCTTTTGAATCTGTTCTAATCTCTCTAATCTTTGATCCATTGCTTTGGTTTTGCTGTGAGTACCGTGACAATATTCAGTTGGTAGGCTCTTGTTAGTTTCTAGGGTAACTATCATAATTTCGATTAATTAGGGTCCTTTTGTGAAATTTAATGCATATGATGAAATGTAATGGATATGAATGGAATGAATGCAAAAAGAGACGTTGATTCTGATTCAATTCTATTAGAACTACTTTACTAGAAAACAAATCTCTTTACATAAAATGGATATTTACATATACGATATTGCCCCAATACTCAAAGTGAAGACATCAATCCCTTTCTTCATATTCGGATGTTAAGATCAAATCCCGCGAGCTTTTCCAAGGGATCCCTTTCTTTATATACGGAGATGAAGATCTCACGAAGACATAGGTACAAATGTATCCCGAAAATGATTCACTATCCTATACGGAGGTGAAAACCTCACAAAGGAATAGTTTCTCACTCCCACTTAAAAGAGTAAAATCGATCGGTTATGCAATTTAATATGCGAAAATATATCCAAAGACTCGAACCAATAAAATAAGCACGAACAAAGTGATGAAGACTGCAACAATGACGGATGAAATGGAACAAAAGGATAGTAAATTTAAACCAAATTATCAATTTTCGACAAAAAGACAAAAAATAATTAACTTGCGACTTGACTCTTTTATTTTGTCCCCAGTGGAGTCGCCAAGCTGTCGAAACCTTTTTAAATCGACTTTTTTTATTTTTAAAATAAAAATGGGAGTCGCCACCAATCCTTTTTATGAAGTGTGATCGAATCACCTAATAAAATGTTTGGTTTACAAAAACAATATTTTTCGGTCTACAAAAATCCATAAAACAGTTTTGGGAGTCGATAACGCACGAGGAAGGATTAACACCCTCGTTACGCCCAAAATTGGTACCTAATTGATTACTTGATGTCTTTAGTATCAAAAATTGAGAATTTGAAGAGAATTTAAAATACGATTCCTTATTAAGACATTACTTAACTAAATTAACTTTCACGAAAATGAGGCTTATTTCAAGTTAATTGAGAAGAAAGGATCATGTCCCGTAAGTTAGGACACAATGCCTTAAATCCTCGAGAACGAGAACAAATGCTAAAATCTTTTTTTTTATTTAAAAGTAGATATTCAACTATCTCGGTTTTAAAAAGAAGCCATATTCCGTAAGTTAAGAACACGACTCTTTTTAATTCCAAAAATAATAAATATTGCCTCGGTTCAAAAATTTTCTTTTTTTGTGCATCGTACAAAAAACGAACGTAACGCTCAAAACGATATGCATTTTACTTATTTGGGCATAATATACACATGGATAAATAATAATAATAATAATAATAATAATAATAATAATAATGTAAATATGGCAATATATGTAGAACACTAGAATAATATATAATAAGTAAATAAGGAATACTATAGTAATGCTAATGTAATTAATAATAATATTAATGATCAAATCAGAATAATAAAATAAATAAGGAAATCTTAAAATAAAATAAAATGGAAAATGCATAATGAAAAAAAAACTATATATATATATATATATATATAAACATGACATTAGAGTGCCAAAAATAATAAAGGAATAATAAAAATAACAAAAAAAAATTAAAATAAAATAATAATGACAACAATAATAAATGAACAAAGAAATGCACAAATAAAAGGATATAAACAATATGATTTTTAAAAAAAAAAGTAAATAAATAATAAATAAATAAATAAACAGTTTGTAGAAAGGTTGGAATTAAATTGACTAAATTGAAATCAGAATGAAATTAGGGGGATGAATTTTAAATAATTAAAAAATAATTAAAAAACAGAATAAGGGATTAAAATGAATTGCGCGAAAAGAAATAGGGACTAAATATAAAATTATCCCGAACTTCTTAAACGCATCGTTCCATAGGGACCAAAATGAAAAAAAACTAAAATTAAGGGGTAAAAATTAAAAAGAAAAAAACTACATTGTAAATCGTCCAAAAAGCAAAAAGGCCAAAAGCACAAATAGACCCTCTTGATAAAAAAAACACGAGGATTCTAGGTCTTGGGTCCAACAATCGGGTCGAAGGCCAAAACGACGTCGTTTTGAGGCCTTTCTGACCTCTCCAAAACGGTGCCGTTTTGGCACCCTATATAAGCCAAAAAACCTTTGAAAAAAAAAATCATTCCAACCCCATTTTAAAAAAAAAAACTTCAAAAAACACTATCTTTTTTTTTTTCTACTAAGGTTCCAAGTCCGACCATCGGCGCCGCCATGGACTGCTGCAGCCACCTACTGTAGGCGACGGCGACCACCGTCTCCGGTGGCAAAAAATTTCCAGAAAAACCCTCATTTGATACTCTCGACCCCCAAAATCCAAATCTAGGGTCGATTTTTTAGAAAAGTGGCCAAAAAATTGCCAAAAGGGGATAGGATCCTTCAGCTCTCAATGATGGAGAACAAAACCAGGTAATTTTTTTTACTGTATTTTATATATATAAAATATTCAAAAGAAAAATGAAGGAAAATACCACCTTTGAAAATTTGACTACTTTTTATTTCGATTTTTGTGTATTTCACCGTGCGAAAAATTTACAATCAGTTTTTGTGGTTTTATAGCCGATTTCATTACAATATTTTATATTTTTTCGCTATTGTTTGCTATTGTTCTTTATCTGTTTCCTTTGCTCTGTTTCCTATCCTTTTTTGCAGGTACTGGGGTCAACGGAGATGTTCTTGCCATTCTGGTTCAAGGCGGCCTAGGCGTTAGGCCTCGGACGGCGTGTGCGCTGTGGAGGCACGTGGGTGGCAATAGTGCAGCGGGAGAGGGATTCAAAAACCCTAGGGTTTCTGAATTAGTTTAGGTTCTTGCGCCAATGGGCCTCTTTTTGTATTTTGGGCTTGTACTTTTGATATTTGGGTCTATAATTTTGTTAATAGACTGTTATTTATTAAGGCCCGGTCAAATTTAGACATTTACAATTTTGATACTTCTTTCAGGAGTTAGTTAACATTAATCACTTGTTTGGTTGTAAAAATAAACCCAATACCTATTATATTAAGTTTATGCTTTAACTTTGAAAAAAAATTGTACTTATTGGTGGTAAAATTTACACTTATTTATATATAATAACTAGTTTTCTTACTAGTATGGTGTGCATTGTTTAAATATTTTTTAAAACTATACTATATATAATTTTTTTGCTAATATTGTAATAAAATAAAAAAATTCTTGCGATCGTAATTTTTTTTATAAAATCGAACTTCGGAACATAAAAATAATAAATTTATTTTTATTTAATAATTATTTTCAACAAAAAATAAAATTTATATACTTGAATAATTTATTTGACTTTTAATTGAAATGTGATTTTTTAGAACAAGTAAAAATGATAGGATGTAAATTTTTAATTTTAATAAATGAATTTCTTAATTTTTAAAAAGGTTGGAACAATGATGGCTTAAATTGTGATTTAGAATGTTGAATACGTTTAAAAAATTTAACAAAACATGAATGAGTTTAAAATAGAATTTACCTATTCGCAAAAGCTATAAATCTCTAATTTATTGTCTTAAGTTCATTTTACATACTATTGATTATTCTAATTGGATGAACAAATCTTTATATCTTGTTTATTTATTTTTAAAATTATTATTTCATATTGACAAAAAAGTTAGAAGCAGATTTATTCATTTAAATTACTGAATACAATGCTTGTTGTTGAAATAAATAATTTATATATAACAATTAATTTAAGAAAATAGTAATGCAATTATGAAAATATGTGTTAATTAAGATTTGATTTTAATAATTTAAACTTAAATAATCATCTTTGTTATTGATATTTTCACCTACATAATTTTAATTAATAATAAATTAATTATTTTAAATTTATAAATAATATATATTTGAAATAATATTATTTAAAAAATACAAATATTTAATAGTCTTATAGATTTAAATTTTGATCCATTAATATGTTGTTTTTTTTTAATTGTTAAAATTTTATCAATTTTATAAAACATGTGCATAGTAGAGTGTATAATTTCAGTATTTTAAATATTTAAATTTATAAATTATTGATATTATTTAAATAATGTATTGTACTTTTAAATTTATATTCTATTTTTAGAATAACAAAAAATGAAGGTAAATAACACATTTGCCACATGTCATTACAATAACATTCCAATAAATTAAGTTTTCATATCACTCGGACCTAAGATCTTGTAATATATATATATATATATATATATATATATATATAATAGGGATCTAAAAGATTAATTATATAAATAATTACGAAAACATATAAAACTACTTTAATTTTTATATTGTATAAATGAATTTTTCTCCATAATAATATATATTATAAATGGATAATATATATATTATATGAAAGACAGAACTAATAAATTAAAAAAAAAATGTATTAATGGGCATTGGTACTATAACTAAAAGTTTATTTCAAACATTTTTAAAATGGAACGATGTGTTTATGCATTGCATTAAAATATATTATGGGTATATCTTTAATATATACACAAAGTTATATTATGTGTAAATATTATATATATAAAATATTAATTAATTAAATGTTTCTTTTAATTTAAGTACAATAAATCCATTAATATATATAAGTATTACTTTATCCAGATATATGCTTTGTTTTATAATTATAACTAATATTATCATAAGCATACATTAAATTATTTAAATTTACTTATTAGCTATTTATTATTAGATTCAAAATTTGATAGATCTCTAATTCAAAAAAAAAATTTATTTTTGATAGATCTCAATGCTTCTTATTATTATAACTAATTTATACACTAAATAAGCCTGCCCATCATAGGTAACAAAATTAATTATAATATAAGAATTTCTCCTTCCTCCAATTTTTATGTTTCCAAGAGCTTTATTACTCAAAAAATAAAATTACATTTTTCTCTCTCCCCCACTTCTAGCATTATTTTAATTAATATTTTTTTTTATTTTTTCCTTAATTTTTAAGGGTAAATTACATTAGTAGTTACCTAATTATTAGTAATTTATTGGTCTTCTAACTATGAAAAGTTACAAAATGATCACCCAACTATTAATAAATTTCTTTTTTGATCACCCAACTATGACAAGTGACAATATGGTCACCCAATTATTCAATTTGTCTTTTCTTTGTCACTAGCTAGCTAACTCTAGTAGCTTTTAAAATTGGCATAATAGCAACTTTAACCCTCAATATTTATACATTGTTCCAATTTAATCTTAATTCTAAAAAAAAATCTACCCCGCAACTTTTACACATTGTGTAATTTGATCTTTTTTTTTATAGTTTTACTTTTTTTTTAATGACCCTTTCACCAAAAGATAAAAAAATAAATTTATTAGCTAAACTGGATTGAAAATATACGAAGAAGGGAAACATCCAAACAATCAAGATAATAAATTTCATTTTTCCTCATTCTTTTAAAACTAACCCTCAATGTCATAAAGAAAATTAAAATAGCAAAAAAGAAAAAAAAAACCTCAAATTGTGCAACGTGTAAATGTCGAGGGTTCATTTTTTTAAGAATCAAGAGTAAATTGACATAATTTATAAATGTTGAGGGTTAATGTTGCTATTATATCAATTTTAAAAGCTACCACTGTTACAAAACTAAATAGTTTTGTAACGCCCCAAATTTCTGTAATTTCAGTTTTTGTGATTGTTGAGCATGGAAATATCAGGACTTTTGTTTTGAATCATTTTGGCATAAAATATATGTGGTTTAAGAGGTTATGTGCTCTAGGGTGTGTCTGGGAGGTCATTTTGGGTTTTATTTGAATAAAGCTTGACTTTTGGTTAATGGGCTTATAAGAATTTATTGGTAGGAACTTAACAGAATGGGCCTGCTGATCTAGTGGTTAAGAGGCAAGGGATTATGCCTGAGATCCCGAGTTCGAGTCGTAAGTGTGGCTTTATTTTACTGATAAGCCAGGCGAACGTTTGAGTTGGACTAAAACACTAGAGGGGGTAGGGTTTATCAAATGTTTGCCTAACCTGTTTTTCTTTTTGCTATCTCTGTCGTTTTCTCCTTTTCCCAAACCCCTTACTGCTGAAATTTTATTTCTTTTACCCTTCTCCTCCGTTGTTCTTTCTTTCGATTAGTCTTGGCGTACTGCTGTGGTTCCGTCGGCTCTATAAGTATGGTTTTGTTAAATTGTGTGGTTTCTTTTGGAGATTATTTAAGAGGGATTTAATTTGCTGGTTAGGGGACAATCAAGGTTTTGTGGATCACTAATCGGGGTTCTAAACAACGAGTAACCGTCATTAGTAGTTGAAGGTAAGTAGATCTATCATTTCAGGATTCGTCTGTTCTGAACTATTCGAATCAAGAGACTGAAAATTTGGCTTACGATTGATAGTAATAGGTTCTGGAGTGTTCGGGATTGCGTTAGGCTTCAATCGAAACCAGGTGTATACTCCAATTGATCTAAAATCGCGTTTTGACGAAAGCTAAAAACGCTATTGTAGACGCCACACGGGCATGTGGACTGCCCGTATGGAGGCCGTGTGGTGAGACACGGGCATGTGGTTGATGAAGTAGGCCGTGTGCGCGCCACACTGGTACGATGGAAACGGGCGTGTGAGGCTGGCGAGGCCGTGTGTGAGGTACGGGCTTGACCAATTGGGCTGTGTGGGCCACACGAGTGAACCACATGGGCATGTGGGATCTTAGGCCAGGTCGTGTGAGCCACACGGGCAGGGCACATGGGCGTGTGAGCCCGATTTGTTTGAAATGTTCTGCAAGGTTTCACGGGTCGCGTAAGCCGACTGTGACTTGATTGTAGGGTAGGTAAGCGTTACTTAGACCCCTATACTCTGATCTGATACTAAGCTGTATGTAAAAGCATGATAATTAAAGCATGTGTATCTGTTCTGATTTGATGATGACGTTATGATCTGATATCTGCACATGAGCATGCCATATTATTTATGTTGCATTGCATTGGGTTGGGTTTGTTGTTGAAGAGAAGGAAGACTGAAAGGCTATTAGCCTATCATTTGGCAGCTATGCTGCATATATCTGATACGTGCCGTATACGGTACCACTTGGTGTGTAGGATTGGATGGGTTGATTTTATCCCCATACTTGGTGGGTAGGGCTAGGTGGGTCAATTTTATCCCCACATGGTGTGTTGGGTTGGACGGAGATGGTGTGCATGGTTGTGGGCATTACTGTTCTGATTGATATGCATGTATGTCTATATAGGCTAAGGCTCGAATGTATCTGATACTGTTCTGAGTGGGCTAAGGCCTACACTGATTCTGTTAAGAGCTCAAGCTCAATTATGACTATTTGACTGCTATCTGTTTACATGCATACTTTACTGTGGGGATGTACACACTAAGTTTCCGAAAACTCACCCCTTATTTTATTTGTCTGTCCAGTAATCCTCAGCAGTAGGTAGATCGGTGCAGCGGAGGGCTCGACGGTGACCACTGCTCCATACACTCTGGTTTTAAAGGTTTTTAATGCTTTTATTATTTTAATTGCCATAGTTAGGAGTAATTATGTAATTTCTAGTTTCAGACTGTTTGGTTTAAGTTCAGAATTTTGAAATACTGTTTATGGATTTTGGAACTGCAACTTTATTTGTTCTTGAGCTTCCGCAAACTAAAATTTTTTTCAAGCAAATTAGTCAATATATGTTTTCTAAGTTAAGTAAAATGTGGTAACTGGAATGGTTTTTGGGTAAATACGATTTTAAACACATTCTCATTTGACTTCGCCAGATTCGGCCATAACGTCTAAGTCGGGTTTGGGGTGTTATATTTAGTGGTATCAGAATTAGGTTGCGAAACTCGGCTGTGGATTTGGGTTTCAAAAAAAATTGGTTTTTGTAAAATAATTTGGAATAATTTTGATAACAAGTATGTGGTACACCGAGCCTTCAGCACTGATCCTGTAAGTTCTCTAAAATTCTGATATGTACTGTCTGAAACATGTTCATCCTAAAATATTATCTGAAATACTGTGTGTATTATGAGACCACTGTAGGTAGTACCTTACTGAAACACTATAGGTAGTGTGGACTGAAACTGTAGTGAGACTGCTTCTCGCGATAACTGACTCTAAAACTCTATTACTATATTGCATAAAATATCTGCTAATAATTATCGAAATTGTAAACTGATGTGCATAAAATTTTTAAATACAGATTAATTTGATAGTTACAATGAGCACACGTGGTACTTGTGGACGGGGTACTAGGGGCCGAGGTAGAGGCCGTAGAGGGATTCAAGCTGAGTCCTTTGCATTTGATACGATCCCTAATCTGGACACTAGCAAGACGCCGGTGTCACACTCAGCATCGAGATGGTCTTGAGTCTCGTGACCATGCAGTTTGGGGACAACGCACCGCCCCCGAGCCATCTTGTGAATTTTAAAGAGGGTCGCTGGGGCTAATACTAGATCTGGAGGTCGTGGGTCAGTTACGGAATAACTCCTGTCGAATGGGGCTGAGATATTTAAGGGCATCGCTAGAGTTGCTTCGAGTGTGGCCGATTACTAGATAGAGGCCACGGAGTGTATCATGGATGATCTGGACTTTTCTGATGAGCAGAAACTCAAGGGGGCTGTGTCATTGCTACGAGATGAGGCGTATCAGTGGTGGCTGACTGTTAAGGAGGGCACTCATCCTGATCGACTGACTTAGGATCTGTTTAAGACCACTTATCGGAGTAAGTATATGGAAGCCAGCTACACTGATGTTAGGCGATGTGAGTTCTTAAATCTAACTCAGGGGAACCGTTTGGTGGCCGAGTATGAGGCTGAATTTCTGAGACTGAGCTGTTATGTGAGGGGCCTGGTGGCGATAGAGTATGAGCGTTGTGTTCAATTTGAGGATGGTCTACGAGATAATCTACGAGTTCTGATAGCTCCACAGAGGGAGTGAGATTTCTCAGCCTTGGTTGAGAAGGCCAAAATTGTCGAGGAGGTGGAGCGCTCTGAGCGCCAGAACCATGAGAAGGGGAAGTCTAAGAGGGATTCTGAGCCTTTGAATACAGGGATGAGGCCTAAGAAAAAGGCCAGGACTGATGGGCTCGTGAGAGCTGGGCCTACTGTTGCTGTTCCTATTGGGGTGGCGATGTGTCAGCTCTGTAATAGACGTCATCCAAGCGAGTGTTGAAGGGCTACTGGAGCTTGTTTGAGGTGTGGTTCGACTGAGCATCATGTTAAGGATTGTCCACTGAGGAGTAATCAGATGCAATCTTCGGTTGTTAAGACTGCACAGCCGTAGAGAGGGGTACAACAACCACCTAGGGGCCGAGTTAGGCTAAGGGTGGTAGAAGTATGAGTCGAGGTCAGAGAGCACTAGGCAGAGGTGCTGGGCTGACTGAGGCGAGGCAGCCTACACTTGTCTACGCTGCACATCACCGTGAGGATGGAGATGCTCCGGACATCATCATGGGTACGTTCTTCATTTCTAATGTACCTTATGTTGCACTGATAGACATAGGTTCTACACATTCCTATGTTGTATGTTCTAGTGAGATTTCAGTGGTAAGTTCGTTGGGGCAGTCTATTAGGGTCAGTAAACTGTTTAGGAACGTTCCGTTGGAAGTCCAAGGAATGGTATTCTTGGCTAATCTGATGGAACTTTGTTTGGAGAGTTCGACTTAATTTTGGGCATGGACTGGTTGATGAAGCATCGTGTAAGTCTGGATTGTGCTAAAAAGAGGGTTGTTTTGAGGATTGAGGAGGATAGTGAGATAGTCGTGATTGAGGAACGATGAAATTATTTGTCTAATGTGATATCTGCGTTGGTGGCAGAGAAGTTGGTGAGGAAAGGATGTGAGGCATTTTTGGCCTACATCAGTGTTTCTGATTCTGTTGACTCTTCGATTAAGGATATCCGTATTATGAGGGACTTTCTATATGTTTTTCTAGAGGAATTACCAGGATTGCCTCCTAGTCGTGAGGTATAATTTGGTATCAAGTTGATTCCTGGTACAGCTCTGGTGTCTATCGCCCCATATCGAATGGCGCCGAAGGAGCTGGCAGAACTTAAGGCTCAAATTCGGGAGCTGTTGGATCGTGGGTTTATTCATCCCAGTGTGTCTCCATGGGGAGCACCGGTTTTATTCGTAAAAAAGAAGGATGGTACGATGAGGATGTGTATCGACTGCAGTTAGTTGAATAAGGTTCGGTTGATTCGAGAGAGTCTAAAAGCGGCTTCTGATAGACAGAAGTCTTATGCTAATTTAAAGACGAAGGACATTGAGTATTCTGTGGGGGACTTGGTCTTTCTTAAAGTTTCACTATGGAAGAAGGTTTTGAGGTTCGGATGCAAGGGTAAGCTGAGTCTTCGATTTATTAGGACGTACCAGATTCTAAAGCGAGTTGGGCCAGTCGCGTATCAATTAGAGCTGCCACCAGAGTTAGATCGTATACATGACATATTTCTTGTCTTAATGTTGAGACTTTACCGCTCTGATCCCACGGACATTATGCCTGTGGAGGAGATTGAGGTTAGACCAGATCTGACTTCAAGGAGGAGCCAGTTCAGATTGTAGACCATGATGTTAAGATTTTGCGTAGAAAGCCCATTCCTTTAGTGAAGGTGTTGTAGTGGAATCATAGCATTGAGGAGGCTACTTGAGAGCTAGAGGATTCAATGCGATAATAGTATCCTCACCTTTTCTGATCAGGTAAAAATTCGAGGACGAATTTTCTCTAAGGGGAAAGAATTGAAACGCCTCAAATTTCTATAATTTCAGTTTTTGTGATTGTTGAGCATGGAAATATCGAGACTTTTTTTGAATCATTTTGGCATAAAATATATGTGGTTTAAGAGGTTATGTGCTCTAGGGTGTGTTTGAGAGGCCATTTTGGGTTTTATTTCAATAAAGCTTGACTTTTGGTTAATGGGCTTATAAGAATTTATTGGTAGGAACTTAACAGAATGGGTCTACTGATCTAGTGGTTAAGTGGAAAGGGATTATGCCTGAGATCCCGAGTTCGAGTCGTGAGTGTGGCTTTATTTTACTGATAAGCCGGGCGAATGTTTGAGTTGGACTAAAACACTAGAGGGGGTAGGGTTTATCAGATGTTTGCCTAACCTGTTTTTCTTGTTGCTCTCTCTGTCATTTTTTCCTTTTCCCAAACCCCTTGCTGCCGAAATTTTATTTCTTTTACCCTTCTCCTCCATTGTTCTTTCTTTCGATTAGTCTTGGCGTACTGCTAGCGGTTCCATCGGCTCTGTAACTATGGTTTTGTTAAATTGTGTGGTTTCTTTTGGAGATCATTTAAGAGGGATTTAATTTGCTGGTTATGGGACAATCAAGGTTCTGTGGATCACTAATCGAGGTTCTAAACAGCGAGTAACTACCATTAGTCGTTAAAGGTAAGTAGATCTATTGTTTCAGGATTTGTCTATTCTGAACTATTCGAATCAAAAGACTGAAAATTTGTCTTACAATTGACAATAATAAGCTCTGGAGTGTTCGGGATTGCGTTAGGCTTCAATCAAAACCAGGTGTGTACTCCAAACGAACTGAAATCGCATTTTAAAGCCAAAAATGCTACTGTCGACGCCACACGGGTGTGTGGACTGCCCGTGTGGAGGACGTGTGGCAAGACATGGCCGTGTGGTCGACGAAGTAGGCCGTGTGCGTACCACACAGGTACGATTGACACGGGTGTGTGAGGCTGGTGAGGCCATGTGCGAGGCATAGGCTTGACCAATTTAACCATGTGGGCCACACGGGTGAACCACATGGGCGTGTAGGATCTTGGGCCAGGCCGTGTGATCCACACGGGCAAGGCCAATCTGGGCCGTGTGAGCCACACGGGCAGGGCACACGAGCGTATGAGCCCGATTTGTTTGAAATGTTTTGCAAGGTTTCACGGGTCGCCCAAGCCGACTGTGACCTGATTGTAGGTCGGTAAGCATTATTTAGACCCCTATATTCTGATCTGATACTATGCTGTATGTAAAAGCATGATAATTAAAGCATGTGTATCTGTTCTGATTTGATGATGACATTATGATCTGATATCTGCACATGAGCATGCCATATTATTTATGTTGCATTGCATTGGGTTGGGTTTGTTGTTGAAGAGAAGGAAGACTGAAAGGCTATTAGCCTATCATTTGGCAGCTATGTTGCATATATCTGATACGTGCCGTATACGGTACAACTTGGTGTGTAGGATTGGATGGGTTGATTTTATCCCCATACTTGGTGTGTAGGGCTAGGTGGGTCGATTTTATCCCCACATGGTGTGTTGGGTTGGACGGAGATGATGTGCATGGTTGATGGGCATTACTATTCTGATTGATATGCATGTATGTCTATATGGGCTAAGGCTCGAATGTATCTGACACTGTTCTGAGTGGGCTAAGGCCTACACTAATTCTGTTAAGAGCTCAGGCTCGATTATGACTATTTGACTGCTATCTATTTACATGCATGCTTTACTATGGGGATGTACACACTGAGTTTGCGAAAACTCACCCCTTATTTTATTTGCCTGTCACGTAATCCTTAGCAGTAGGTGAGCCGGTGCTGCGGAGGACTCGATGGTGACCATTGCTACATACACTCCGATTTTAAAATTTTTTAATGCTTTTATTATTTTAATTGTCATAGTTGGGAGTAATTATGTAATTTCTGGTTTCAGACTGTTTGGTTTAAGTTCGGAATTTTTAAATATTGTTTATGGATTTTGGAACTAGAACTTTATTTGCTCTTGAGCTTCCGCGAACTAAGAAATGTTTTCAAGCAAATTAGTCAATATATGTTTTCTAAGTTAAGTAAAAGGTGGTAACTGGAACGGTTTTTGGGTAAACACGGTTTTAAACACATTCTCATGTGACTTTGCCAGATTCGACCATAACGTCTAAGCCGGGTTTGGGGTGTTACAAGTTTGATGACCATTTTGTAACTTTTCATAGTTGAGCGATCAAAAAAGTAATTTACTAATAATTGGGTGACTATTAGTGTAGTTTAACATTTTTCAAAGTATTCAATTTGAGAAAATTTATAACCTATTAAAAAAATAATTCTAATTTTCAAACTTTTTCAAATATATAGTCGTATAAAACTACATACCAATTTTATTTGTGTTTTATTTTATAAATTATTTTATTTATGATTTATTTTCATTTTAAAAATATTTTTGAATTAAATTTATTTCATAGGCATATAAAGAATTTATAAAAATTCAGCATGTAATTTTATACATATAATATTTATTTTTAAAAAAATATAAATTAGAACTATATTATAAAATAAACATTAAAACTATTTCATCAAGTCATAAAAAATATTTGAGTTAATAAGTTTTTTCCCCCTGTCATTAAGGATAAATGTAACACTTCATAATGTAATACCTTAGTTTCACTTCACATTTTTATCTACCAATCAATTAAACTATTTTAATACTGATATTATTAAAAATATTTTAGCAAAGATGTAGTAACTAAGCTTTTTCTTATGTTATTAGAGTGACCAATCAAACAAGGCATTAAGGTTATACTTAATTGGAATGTGATGTGTCATTAATGAGATAAAGATATATAAATATCTTAAAAATAAATAGGAATAATTTTGTTTAGGACTCAAAAGATCAAGTTTGAGGGCAAAGGAGTGGCTTAATATAATAAATTTGATCCCATTATATCTACGAAAGCCTATGAGAATGTGATCAACCTACTTGAGTCACAATTGAAAATGAAGGCAAGGGACTTTATTGTGATTAAGGATACTAGGATACATAGAACTAGTTTATGGAATTTATACAAAAAAGAAGAGCAAGTATGATTGTAGAAATTGAGGCTTAAATGGTTCTAGGAAGGAGATCAAAATACTTGGTACTTTCATCTAGTTTCTTCAACTAGACGTACAATGAATAAGATCAAGTCCTTATAAATAGGAAACATGGTTCTATTTCACTCTAGGGAGATCAAAATGGTAATAAAAGAGTTATTTGAATTTCTGGATTGTAACTTTAATAGGGTTAACAATACAAGTGTTGCGAAATAAGGGAAAAAGTTAGGTTGGGTTTAAACCATATGAATAGGAAGTGAAACCTCAGGTCTAATGGCTTTAACTTTAGATTTTTCATGAAGTATGGGACTTCCTCAAAGATGATGAAATGAGATTTCTTAGTAAGTTCCATTCTAGGGATGTGGTAATTGAAGGCCTTAATCACTCTTTCATCAATGTTATCCTTAAGATGGTTATTGACCTGTCGTCAATTCTAATGATACTGAAATTATATTTAGGCACTTAACGAGCTTGTTTTCTTAACATTTTATAATTAATTATCGCATTTTCAATATTAGTAGGTTAGAAACTAAATATTAATAAATTAGATATTTTTACGCATTTTCTATTATTTTAATTACCCGTACGGCTAACTCGGGCCTTATGAGTGATTAATGAGTTATTTAACTGTGTAGGATTCCAATTCAGGTCCAATAATACAAGGGTCGTGAGACAAGAGAGCTCGATAGAACTATGAAACTACCAAGGTCAGGAAAGCACTCCACGTCATGATGAGGTCCCGACGAGGAGTCGACCTCATCACGATGACACGATGAAAATGGGAACGATTTCATGGTGGCAACATCGTGACAAAGAGTCTTCCCATGTCATAAGGACACGACGATGGCAGGCCAAAATGGAGTTGAGTTCTTGGACAACACTCTTGGGATATTTCCATATTTAGACCCTAAAATTTATTAGAATATCACATTAATTGGTATCTAAATGTATCTAGGGTTTAGTGGTCACCAAGTAGCCTATTGCCTATATAAGCAACCTTGGGGTCACCGGAATTGGTGGACAGACTTAGACAAACAATTTTTCCTATTCAGTTTTCTTTGTATGTTTTCTTAGTCAGAATTATTCATATTTCGATGTTAAGACATTTGTGAGAAGAGATTGCTCCGAGACCGTGCTTCAATATATATTCATAAGAATTCTCTTATCTCTTATATTCTATTATTTTATTTATATTTCGTTGATTTGGTCAATTTGTATGAATATTAGAATAGATTATTCTACTTTATTCATATTCTGCATGATTCGGTTATTAAACTGATATCTATTAAGTAATTATTTATCTGAAATTGGTTGTTTATTTAAGAGTACTTAGTATATTAGGGAGTGACGCACTTGATAGAATATCGAGATAGGTGAGACCGGAAGGGTATTGTAACACCCTATACCCGGTCCAGTCGCCTGACCCGAGCTATAAGGTGTTACGACAATAAACTATGAACAACTTTCATTAAAGCATTTAATAAGGATCAAATAATTCAATATCAACCATTTCAATGCTAATAAATCAATTTAGGGCCTAAATTGAGCATACGAAACATTTAAAACAAACCAGGACCAATTCTAGGTTAAATTGAAACTTTTACAAAAATTTAAGTAAAATGAGTAAACAGGGGTCACACGACTGTGTGGCTAGGCCATGTAAAAGAGACCAACTCATGTGGCCCCAAGTTTGGACGTGTGGCTACCCCACATTCCCCGTGTTCCTAAACTGTGTACAATTCGGATGTAGGGTCACACAACCATGTTGCCAGGCCGTGTAACTTTTTTAGATAGTGTGAACAATCCTGCACCAAAAATCAAATATGCCACATGGCCGTGTGGAGTGACTGTGTGTGGCACACAGTTGTGTGACAGCCTGTGTCCCAAGTTTTGTGCACCTAAAATAATTTAAAAAACAAGTCATTTACTCAACCATTCCTTAAGACCCAAGCCAAACTATTTCCAACCATTTTTACTTATTCAAAACACATCTAAACATGCCAAAATATACCATTTCAAATATGACCTAACCAATGTGCGACATATGGAACCACAATTCAATGTGAAACATAAACCATTCATGTCATTCATTCTAACACCAACAATTACCATAACATATACTTACCAAAACACATAATAAGCTAAACAAAACTTGACCAAATTCACCTCATTACCATATATCAAATAGGTTCTAACATTTAATACATCTAAGTTTCATCAATCCTATTCACAACCAAAACACCAAAACATGATTTTTAGCTTGCACATAAACATTCTATATACATGCCACAAGAAACCCAACTACGAAACTTCAAAAATCTGCCGAATCAAGAGACATTAGGTGTGAGCTCCTTGTTGATCCGATCGACATGTCTCGAATGCCCACAATCTACAGAAAAATAAGAATACGGATAAGTATATCAATTACTTAGTAATCTCATGCAATTTAAATATCACTTACCTCAAGTCCTATCATAAACAAAACTCAAATTGAAATACAATTTAACCTATCAAAATTCAATCCACATAATTAACATAGGCAATATGCTTGAGCTCAACCATATGAACATTGGAACGACGAAAATGTGCAAGTGTACACAATCGTAACAAGTAATAAAGTGACAAGTAAATGTCGAGTTATCATACCAACAGGGACTATGAAAATAATTATTTATGAATGCAATTAAAAACACTTTGGTGAAGAAAAATATCTTGATTTGAGGAGGTGACTAAGATTTTTAACTAAGTAAAATAAATAAAAATAAAATAAAAGTTACAATGCACGATTCCAAAAGATGATTTTAATCAAGATGACATAATTGTGTTAGATTAATTACATTTCTTAATTTAGAATTATTAAACTCATGTTCATGTTGTTATGAATAAATTCACGGCAACTCAGTAATTTGCTAACTTATGACCATACTTACCTACCAAAATCCTTTTATCTCTTGATAATATCTCTATGTCAATTCAACTGATTAGATAAATTTTACTAAGAAAATGTGCTAATGCACATATATGCTTATGAAATTAAAATAATCTCTTTTACATATCTCTATGCCAATTCAAACAATTAATTCAGTCTCATAAGCACATAAAAGATTACGTGAGGTAACAATGTATTTCTACCTTAAAACAATTTAATCATAATAATCTTGCAAGTTATGCAAGGCTAATGTATCTTTAAATATAATTGCTAATCTAATCCTCAGCTACCTTAGATGATTAAACATGCACTGATTAAGTATCGTGTCAATTAATTACAATTTCGATCCGTTTAAATAATTAATTCATTAGTTACCTTACAATTGTAATGTAAGAATAACTTAGTCATGGTTTTACTTAATCAAACATCTTATCGAGGCCTATAACAACACAAATACAATTTTAATAACTCAAGTAGACAAAATGCAATCAACCTAACACGAATTAAATTTAAGCCATATTAATTAAATTAAACAATTCAACATTACAAATATTCATAGACATGTTCATCATAACAACAACAAAATTAAAAGGATAGGGAACAAGAATCAAATATGGTGTTTTCTCCATTTTGCAAGGCAAATAATTAGCCAAACAAGCTGATTGGGTCAGCATCTGGGACGGTTTTGGGTTGCCCAGTGCTCGGTTGGATCGGTTTTCTCGGTTCAGCTCAACTAGGGCCCTTTTCATAATTAATTAGCAATAATTTATTTAATCCAAATTAAATTGGATTAAAATTAAAATTAATTATATTATGAATTAATACACATAATTTGGATCATCTTAGGCTAAAAATTAATTCGCCTTGATGCTTCAAATTTCTTCTCAGTTTTATGCTTCTAGTAGTGTCTACCGAGCCGTTTTTCGCATTTTGTTCAAATCTATCGCAAATAATCAAAATTTGACATAAAATTAATTAAAATTCAACATGTTCATAATTTGAGTGCAATTTAATTATTTTATAATTATTATTTATTTTTTGACACGAATTTTACCAAAACTGCATGAATTTGAGTTAAAAAGAGCATGAAAAAGTGTGTATATTTTCGTGTTTCCACACCCCCAAACTTAATTCATTGCTCGTCCCGAGTAATGAAAAAATTTGAAAAGAATTTCTCGAAAACACCTTTGAAAAATTCCTTCAGAATAACATTCTTCCCAAAATTATGATTTTAGTATACTTATGCTCAAGAACAATAATTTTGAGATTTACGCTACTTAAGTATACATATCATTCAAATTAATCTCAATCATTCTTATGATAGAAAAAAAAAGAATAAATGATTCCAAATAAAGACATGTTAAATCGCTACCAATTTGACTTTATTCCCTTATTCAAGATTAAGCTTCAATCATTAAGTTTAACTTATGCCTTCATATGTTGAACATAGCAAATTCTCTCCACTAATGTAGGTAGCATAGTAACTTGAATCAATAGGTCTTTAAAAAGGTTGTAACGTGGCTAGGCTAGGGGTAGGTAAAAGATAGATAAATTTAGGCTAAAAACTCTAGACTCAGCTTGAATCGGACCTTCGAAATAATTACCTTCAATACACCAACTTATTTTGCTTTCACATGCTCTTTTAACATTTATTTCTTTCGAGTACATATGCTTTCTTTCTTTTTTTTCACAAGCATTTTTCTGTATGTAATACAAAATTTTTGAGCATTTGATACTTCTTTTCAACTCCCCCAAACTTGTTTCAAAGAATATTCTGAATAGTATTGAGTCTAGTGTTTGGGACAATTTAAAGATAATTAAGAGAAAAGTGATGGCTAAATATTGCAAAGGTTCAAATAAAATTAGGCCATATAGTCTCAAAGTTGGGTTTCAAAGGATAAAAATTCATCAAGGTTGGCTTGAAAGGCTCAAACGGTCCCAAAAAAAGTTGCCTAAATCATTTTCAACATTCCATGCTTCCTAGGATTTCGCCTCAAGAAACTACTAAGTCAATTCTAGAGTCTTAAACTTTCATGCATGCCTAACTTTATTAAGGAACTAAAAATTTTATGGTATGATTTGCATGCTTTATTAAAAATACATTTATGTCATATTTCAATTAACATAACAATTATTGAAATAATCGAACTTTATTCATATTGAAGTTTAGCATACTTAACAAATTTTCAAATTTTTGAACAAAATATAACCTAATCATAACTGAAAGAAAAATTTATTCTAAGAGGAAATAATTTCAATTTTTCGGCCCCCTACTTAAGATGAACAATGTCCTCATTGTTAAAAGTGAATAGATACTTAACACCAGGTAGGATTCTAGAAAAGAGGAGGTGAGTCAGTTTGACTGTTTAAGTACCAAGCTCTCTCTAGATCCAATCCTAGACATGTATATCTCTATTGCCACACTTTGTACTTTACAACTTGTTCATTTTTATTTATGATTTCCACCTCTTGTTTTATCATGTGAAAATAAATATTCCTCATAAAACCTAATCCTATTAAATAACCTAAGAATAGAAATAAAATAAAGCCAAGATCCTTCATTTTTATTTATTTACGGATCCCTCCAAATTTGACTCATCTTTTGCTCTATTGTCTTTGTTTTTGCATGAATCGCTTCGCTCCCTCTTCGATAGTGGACTTCATGGTTCAAATATGAAATCTGGAAACTCAGGCACAAAAGTAAACTAGTCATTGTATATTTTCATAAGAGCGCTTCTCATTGAGTCATCCCATATTTTTGAATATCTCTAGTAAGCTTGTTGCTGCCACTGCATATGTTGCATGATGTCCATCAATTTTGACAGCTCATCTTGAAGATCTAGGCGAGGTGATTGAGTCCTAAACATTGAAGTTGTGATGTCAGGTTCGGTTACTGGTTCTATTGGTTCTGCCTTATCAGGGATTTCAGCTGACTGCATTGGTTTGATCTCGGTGGGATCTTCAAGATCCTCGCTCTCTTCAATTCGTTGCTGTAGAACAGAGTTTCCAACTATTCGGTAGAGGTCCCAATCTATGATTGTGCCTTGGCTATAACATGTCTTCTTTATGTTTGCAAGAATTTTAGCTTTCAAGCAAAAAAAAAAAAAATTATTGTAAAGGGAAAGTAAGCTGGGCCAGAATGTCTAGCGGCATAATTTCGCATTTCTCTTAGGATGATTTTCCCATATCAATGGTCTTTCCAGTTAAAATCGAGTATAATAAGACCATTAGCTCTAGTGAAATTGTAGTCCCATGTGAATGGGCATAAAGCTGAATCGAATGAAATAGAGCCAAAACTTCACTAGTGGTGTCAAATATTCTCTGTGACAAGTGTGAATTCCTTACTTTGACACAATCCACTTTTCTTGCAGATTTTTAGACTCAATATTACTTATCAAGGAAGAATATTCGTTGTCTTTGAAATCAGGTAATTCAAAGAATTCATTAGTAGCGTTTGAGGTTATTGGTAACTTGATTCCGCAAACAGAAAGTTCCATCAATTCGCTTGAGGTCAAATTCACATAAAATTCACGAACTAACTCCTCATCTGCACTAGATCTTTTCTCACAAAATAACTCTGAATTGAGAGCTTCAGAAATTTGTCGAATGCGCGCCATGAAATCAATATAGTTGCTTTCTTTCAGCGTAAAGCCTTTTTCTGGGTGCATTTGTTGATTCTTGAAAACGCTTTCATATGTTGCTTTGGCTTCTTCATAGTGGAATTTATTTTGTGATTTGGCTATTTGGGTAAAGGCACGAGTTCTCTTACGAGGCATGATTAACCTAAACATAAGATGGAAACAAATATTTTCTCAAAAATTTAACTAGTATAAAATATTAATAATATAATAAATTGGAAAATTAAATAATTAAATAAAATAAAAATTTAGGAGAAAAATTTATCTTACCACCTTTTTAGAAAAATTAAGAACTCAGAGCAAATATATATAAAGAAAAAGAGGTTGGTTTAGGGATGGTTGTAGGGTGTTTTGATGGTGTGGTGCGATAGGCAAGGGTGTTGGTACGAGTAGCAATGTGCGGTGTGAGCAGATGCGTAGGCAATAGGCAGCATTGTTGGACGGATCCTTACGCGAGCAGTAGGGCATGCGTGTGCCATGCGGATGCGGGAAAGTGGGCAGCAAGCAGGTGCATCAAGTAGGCTTGACGAGCTGTTAGAGCTGGACATGCGGCAGGTGCAACAACAAGGAGCAGGCTGCTAGGTGCGTGCATGGGCTGCTGGCCAAATGGGGCTACCGCTAGGCGTGAGGGTGACGTGCGGAGCTGGGCGGTGTTGTGGCTAGAGAGTTTGGCACTAGGTAATTTGGTACTTGTTGGGTTTTGGATGCTAGGATTGATGGATGGATGAGTGAAAAAATGGCAAAGGTGGATGAAATTTATAATGAAAGGAGTAGGAGTTTAATTAGAATTCTTAGAACAAATTAATAATTAAGATATTCCAAATTCTAATTCTACCTAGAGTTAACAACAATTAATAATTAATATAATGCATATTAAATTATTATTTGCTATTAATTTATTAAAGATAAATACTTATTAAACAAAATATGATCAAATTTAAACTAATCCTAATTCTATGCAAAGTCGATAATAATTAATATATATTATAATAGATATAATTATATATTAATGATTATCATCTTATTTATTAAATTAAATTAAAAAAATTATTCTAGATGCCTTTTGAAAATATTTACAAAAAGAGACATCTAATTTTTAGTATTTACAAAAAGAGCAACCAAATTTTGAAAATAGTTCAATTAAGTACCTTGACTTAAAGAAAATTTGAAATTGAGTTGCAATTTAAAACTTGGATCAAAATTGACTCTTTTATTTGAAAACTAAAAATTAATTTTGCTATTTAAGGAATAATTTTTCAGAATATTATGTTAAAATCAATTCTCAGAAAAGATTAGAGGGGTCACAAGTGGTCCCACTTAAGTTCCAATCTCCTAGACAGGATTTATTTAAACATGATAATCCTGAAAATATACCCTAAATCATTTATTAAAAAATAAAAAAAAAGAAAGTATCTGATCCCATTCAATTTTATCTCCCTAGTAATGTTTTAAGCGCTGAGCATTGACTCGAAAATTACCTCACTTACTTTGAAGTTTGACAACTTCATATGGTAAACTTGGTGAATTGTAAATGGACCAGACCAATGTGATTTTAACTAACCTAGAAAGAACCTTAATCTAGAATTGAATAACAAGACTTGCTGATCTGCTTCAAATTCTCGAACCTAAATGTGTTTGTCATGCCATCTCTTAAGTCTTTCCTTGAGTAATTTGGCATTCTCATATGAGAACATTTGGAACTCTTCTAACTCATTGAGTTGGAGCCCCTGTTTCTCTTTAGCAAGCTTAAGATCCAAGTTGAGTTGTTGGAGATCCCAGTAAGCTTTGTGTTCTAACTCCAAGGGTAGATGACAGGCTTTCACAAAGACCAACCTATACGGTGACATCCCTAAAGGTGTCTTGTATGCTGTCTTGTAGGCCCATAAAGCATCATCCGGTCTTTTGGACCAATCTCGTCGGTTCAGGCAAACTACCTTTTCGAGTATACCCTTGATCTCTTTGTTTGCCGGTTCAGCTTGCCTATTTGTCTGCGGATGGTAAGCTATGGCAACTTGTGATTCACTCTATGTTTGTCGAGTAACCATTTCAACCACTTGTTCACAAAATGGGACCCTTTATCATTGATGATAGCTCCTGGGGTTCCAAACCTTGTGAACACATGTTTCTGCAAAATCTTCATCACAACCTTAACATCGCGCCGGATATGCCTCAGCCTCAACCCATTTAGACACGTAGTCTACTACTACAAATATGTACTTGTGACCAAAAGATAGAGGGAAAGGACTGAGAAAGTCAATACCCCAAATATTGAATAATTCTACCTTAATGATGCTTGTTCGAGGCATCTCATTTTTGTTTGTGATGTTTCCAATCCTTTGACATCGATCACAGCTCCTTACATAAGTATACACATCTTTAAATAGTGTTGGCCAAAAAAATCTGGCTTGCAATACTTTAGCCATAGTACGTGTACCTCCGAAGTGTCCCCCACTCGAAGCTGAGTGGCAATGATATAAAATCTTATGTACTTCAACTTCTGCCACGCATCTCCTGATCATTTGATCTGTACACTTTTTAAATAAGTATGATTCTTCCCAAAAATAATACTTCACATTATGAAGAAACTTTTTCTTTTAATGATATGTCTTATCAATTGGCATCAAACCACAAGCTAAATAGTTAGCAATATTAGCAAACTAAGGGGTACTATGGACATGATTTACCTTCAATATGTGTTCATCTAGAAATATCTCCTGAATGGGAATAAGTGGAGAATTCCCTTCTTGCGGCTTTGATCTAGACAAGTGGTCTGCTACTTGGTTTTCTACTCCCTTTCGAACTTGAATTTTTAGATCAAACTCTTGAAGTAGAAGTACCCATCGGATCAGTCTTGGCTTAGCGTCTTTATTTGCAAGTAATTACTTAATTATAGAGTGGTCCGTATAGATAGTCACTTTGGTACCTACAAGATTAGATCGGTATTTTTCAAAAGCAAACACAATAGCAGGTAACTCTTTCTCTGTTGCTGTATAATTCAGTTGAGCTCCTGTCAGAGTCTGACTTGCGTAGTAGATGGGATGAAAACTTTGTTCCTTCGCTGGCCCATAATAGTTCCTATCGCGAAGTCACTTGCATCACACATCAATTCAAATGGCAAATCCCAGTCTGGTGTGACGATTATAGGTGCCAAAACTAACCGACTCTTCAAATCTTTGAAAGCTCTTAAGTATTCATCATCAAATTTGAACGCCGTGTCCTTCTCCAAAAATTGCATAAGGGTTTAGCAATTTTAAAGAAGTCCTTGATAAATCTTCGATAGAAATTGGTGTGGCCTAAAAAGCTCCTAATACTCTTTACAAATGTTGGAGGTAGGAGTTTCTCAATAACGTCTACCTTTGCTTTATCTACCTTGATTCCATGTCTCGTTATCCGATGCCCTAGAATAATACCTTCTCGTACCATGAAATGACACTTTTCCTAGTTGAGTATGAGGTTTGTTTCTTCGCATCGCCTTAGTACCTTGGCTAGATTGGCTAGAAAATCATCATATGTATCTCTGAATACTAAAAAATCATCCATAAAGACTTCAAAGTATTTCTCAACCATATCAGTAAAAATAGACATCATACATCTTTGAAACGTAGCAGGTGTATTACATAAACCAAATGGCATGCATCTAAATGCGAATGTACCATACAGGCAAGTGAATATCATATTGTGTTGATCTTTTGGTGCTACTATAATCTGATTATACCCTGAGTATCCATCGAGAAAATAATAATAGTCTTGCCCCACGAGTCTATCTAGCATCTAGTCCAAAAACGATAAAGAAAAGTGATTTTTCCTAGTTGCCTTGTTCAGCTTCCGGTAATCGATGCAAATTCTCCATCCCATAACCGTTCTAGTAAGTATCAACTTGCTATTCTCATTTTCAATTATTGTAATACCTCCTTTCTTTGGCACGCACTGGACTGGACTTACCCACAAACTGTCTGAGATGGGGTAAATTTTACCCGCATCTAACCACTTGATGATTTATTTCTTTACCACGTCCTTCATGGTAGGGTTCAGTCTTCATTGTCCATCAATTGTCCCTTTCTCGCCATCTTCCAGGATGATCTTGTACATGCATACAGATGGACTAATGCCATGAATATCGGTTATGGTCCATCCAATAGTCTTCTTGAATTGTTTCAATACTAGGATGAGTTTCTCTTCTTGCTCAGTGGTTAATTCTACTGAAACAATCACAAGCAAAGTAGAAGTGTTACCTAAATAAACATATTTAAAATGTAAGGGAAGTACCTTCAGTTCTAATTTAAGTGGCTCCTCGATTGGCGCTTTTGGTTGGGCATAATCCCTATTCTCTAACTCCAAAGATTCAAAACGGGATTCAGATTAAATCCCCTTTGATTAGCTTCTAGCAAAGATAAGTATTCATCCTCCTCTTCATCATTTGGAGGGTCTGATGTCAAAATTTGTTCCAATGGGTCCTCAACATAGTTGAGTTTCTTTTCTATGATTAATTCCTCTAAATCAGACACTGCAGAACAATCACCAATTGTGTCAGGAAATCACATAGACTTAAAAACATTAAATGTCACCTGATCATCCTAAACACGCATAGTAAGCTCGCCTTTCTGCACATCAATAAGAGTCTTTCTAGTTGCTATGAAAGACCTTCCTAGGATGATTGACACTTTTTTATTTGCTTCAAAGTCTAGAATAACGAAGTTAGCTGGAAAAATAAATTTGTCTACACGTACCAATACATCCTCGATTTTTCCTTCTGGATGTGTTAAAGATTGATATGCTAATTGAAGTGTAATCGTAGTAGGTTTAACTTCACCTATCTCCAACTTCCTAAATATTGACATGGGCATCATGTTGATACTGTTACCCAGATCACATAGTGCCTTACTACAATATGTTGCTCCAATGTTGCAAGGTATGGTAAAACATCCAGGATCCTTCAACTTTGGGGGTAGTTTGTCTTTAAGATATGCACTGCATTTTGTTGTCAAGGGTACCATCTCAAATTCTCTAAGTCTTCATTTTTTTGACAGGATATCTTCATAAATTTGGCGTAGTTCGACATTTGTTCAAGTGCTTCAACCAACGGGATATTGATATGAAGTTGCTTAGGTACATCTAAGAAATTCTTGAATTGAACTTCCTGCTTTTGCTTTTGAAGTCTTTGAGGGTAGGGTGGTGGAGGCTTCTTTATTGGAATTGTTGATTCGTCTTCTGTGGCAGTTTTGCATCTAACAAAGTTATTAGTTTATTATAATAGCTGGTTTAGAAGTTACCTTATCAGATTTTTCAGATTAAGATTCTGGTAAAACTAAAATTTCAACACTCGGTTAAACTTCCTCTAAGTCTTGGGCATCAACTGGCTCCTTGTCAACTTTAACGGTGTTGGGCTCTAATGTCTTTCCGCTTCTCAATGTCAACGCTTTACAATGGTCCTTCCTAGGATTCCTTGAATTCTTTGTATCACTTGGTAAATCACCTTATGGTCAATTTCTGAGTTCAGTTGCAAGCTGGCCCATTTGGTTTTCCAACTTTTTCAATATAACTGTTTTGCTTTAGATTAATGCATCATTCTTGGCTATGTATGCTTTCAACAAGTTTTCTAAGCCATTGGATGGTTCAGCTTGAGGTTGTTTCTGAACTTGTTGGGTAAAAATAGGTGGCTAGGTCAGTCTAGGTTGGGCGTATGTGTTACTGGGTCCAGCCATTTAGTTACTCCAGGAGAAATTGGGGTGGTTTCGCCACGATGGGTTATAGGAATTAGATTGTAGTCCTTGCTTCCTCTGTTTTGGTTCTGAT
The DNA here is from genome assembly GCA_025698465.1 of Gossypium longicalyx. Taxonomy (NCBI): domain Eukaryota; kingdom Viridiplantae; phylum Streptophyta; class Magnoliopsida; order Malvales; family Malvaceae; genus Gossypium; species Gossypium longicalyx. The sequence continues at coordinate 65,023,197 of CM047004.1, read as the reverse complement.
TACCCATGTAATACACAGATTCTGGGTTCGATGGACATTCTTCGAACAGATGTCCTTCCCCACGATAGACACAGGCTACATTTTCAAATCGATTCAGTGGCTGTACTGCAAAACTATTAAACCTATTAGTGGTAAAATTTTTAAGCATTGAGGAAATCGAGGATACCTGAGATGCGAGTAAGTTTAGAGCATCTACTTCATGTATTCCAGCAACTCGTCTTCCTGATGCTGCTCGATTAGTTGGCCATTGATAATTGTTGCTGGCAATCCTCTCAATGATTTCATAGGCCTCATTGTAAGACATAGAAATGAGAGCACTATTAGCAGAAGCGTCCACTACCATTCTCGCGTGAGCATTGGGACAGTTATAGAAAGTCTCAGGTTGGATGCAATAAGGGATTTCGTGATGAGGGCACTTCCGTAATAATTATTTGTACCTTTTCCATGCCTCATACAAGGATTCATCATCCATTTGTTGGAAAACAGTGATCTCGTTCCTCAACTTAGCATTCCAGTTAGGCAGGAAATACTTCATGAGGAATCTTTCTGCTAACTCTTGCCATGTGGAAATTGAATTTGATGGTAATGAGTTCAACCAGGCTTGAGCTCTGTCCCTTAGCGAATATGGGAACAACTTCAATCGTAGTGCATCTTTGGGTACTCCGGCTAACTTGAAAGAATAGCTCACCTCCATGAACAGTCTTAAGTGCAGGTGAGGATCTTTGGTAGGCGTTCCACTAAATTTGCCCACTGTTTGAAGCATCTAGAACATGACTGGCTTCAGTTTAAACTATTGAGCCTTGATTTTGGGTCTCCTAATACCTGGATTAAGATCATGAAACACTAGCACAACATACTGTCTTAGAGCTCTATCCCTATCATCAGCAATAAGGATAGGATTTTGGGCAAGGTTTGCTCCGTTTCCTTGATTCAGATTTTCAAAGTTCATCTCTTCGGTCTTTCTCTGACTTGCTTGTCTTCTTCTCTGTCGAAAAGTTCTTTCAATCTCAGGGTCTACAGGGAGTGAATTGATAATTCAGTCAATATTCACAAACACCTGAAATAAATATAGTAAAATTAATTGTCGAAACCTCTCTTTTTTATGGGGAGGGTATTTTGAAAACGGGAGTCGCCACCAACCTTTTAAAGTGCGATTGACTCACCTTATAAAACATTTTGGTCTACAAAATTATGAGAAAACGGGCTCGGGAGTTGGTTACGTACGAGGAAGGGTTAGCACCCTCGTAACGCCCAAAATTGGTACCAAATTGAATAGTTTTGTCTTAATGTCAAAAGCTTGAAAGAATTTAGCAATAAGATCTCTTATAAAATCGTAACAATTTGAGTTGAAAATCAAAATTCTTTCGTCCCAAAAGAATGCAAACATCACATCCAGCATGATTGGACACGATATTCTTAAACTTTCGTAACTAAAAATCGTCTCGTAATTTGCAAAATCTATTAAAAAAGATACTTTAGATATTTAGACAAACGGGAAATCGCAACCCAGCATGTTAGGGCATTATTTCCCGAATTCCTAAATACCAAAGACATTGCCTTGTTTTTAAGATTCCTTTGGATTAAATGAATTTTTTTTTTTAAAAATGATGATGCATTTAACCTATTACAAAAGATCAATATTGGATTAATTAAACACATACTTTAACATTTCATGCAAATATAATGTGGAAAATGGTAAATACGACATAAATCACAATATACTTTAATATTTCATGCATATATAACCACAAATAACATGAATATACACATTATCATTTCATGCAAAAATACAAAATGGCAAAATAATGAATATATCAATACAAATTAAACATATATAATAATATTTCATGCGAATATATTCTTAAAATAACAACATAAAATGATCAATTTTCATGCGGATATATAACAATAAATAAATAACATAAAAATAACAAATAATTTATGTAATGAAATTAGCATGTTAAAACAATACCTAATAAATACAAAAAGGATAAAAAATAAAAAAATGAAATATATTAAGCAATATAAGTAATAAAAGAAAATTTTAAAAATAAAAATAAAAATATAGTAGCTTGATATATTTATAAAAACAAAATAATATGTTAAATTGGAACAAAATTTTGTAGTAAATTTTTAATATAGACATTAAATGTATATAATAACAATATATGTGTTAGTTTATAATAATTTACAAATTTAATTCTTATATACTAATAAATAATAAATAATGAAATAATATATAATAAAAAAGGAAGATAATATAGGGAATAATATATAATAATATATGATATGTAATAAAATATATAAATAAAATATAATGAAATATAAATAAGGTGATAAAATATCATATAAGGATAATACATATACTATTATTTAATAAAAAAATTTAAAATTTTACACAATTAATGAATAATAAAATAATACATAATTTATAATAAAATAAAAAATGTCAGAATAATATATATAGTAAAATATATAATATATAATAAAATTTATAAATAAGATGTATAATAATATAAATAATATAATGAATAATATATAAATAAAAAATAATATATATACTATTTTATATAACTAATATTTATAAATAATACACATAGTATTCAAAATAAATTAAATATATAAAAAGGATTAAAATAAAATTTAAGTAAAAAAAACAAGGGTTAATTACAAATAAATAAAAAATTTGGGCCTAATTGAAATGCACATTAAAATCTAAGGGACTGACTAGGCAATTAGCCCTAATCCTTAAAAACGACGTCGTCTCGAAATAGGCTTTATAATGGCCATTAGGACTAAATTGAAATAAATATAAAAGGTTAGGGCCAATTTAAAATAAAAATAAAATGAAATTGTAAATATAAAAATGCGGAAGGATCAATTGGGCAATTAGCCCTTTTACTAAAAACGCGTGGATCCTCCCCGGGTCACGGGTCAATGCGCGGATCCTTCACTTAAACAGTGCCGTTTTAGTGCTTTTTGAACTTAGCAAAACGACGCCGTTTTTGTAATGCTATACATGTCAAATTTTAGCCCAGAATTCATTTTACAATCAGTTTTTTTAAAAAAATAAAATCCTCTGAAAGGGGAGAAGAGAGGAGCCCACCAGCTCCGGCCTCCAGCCACTGGGCACACGCGCCACACTCGCCGCCGTACACGGCGGTTGGAAGGCTAAAAGCCTTCGTTTTGCCGGGCAAATCACGGGTAACCTTTTCCTTTTTCTAAATACTGTCTGTTTTTTAGAAAAACGATTTATATATGCGTTGAACAGAAAAATAAAATCAAAAAATGTACTGAATCACCTTTTCCACAATCAAACTGTTCGTATTTCTCTCCTTTGTATATATATGCCTGTATCTGTTTTATTTCTGTAAAAATCTCTATTTTACATTAATTTGATTCGGGCTTTTATAGCCACTGAAAATGTAACGCCCCGTACCTGAGACCGTCGCCGGAGTCGAGCACGAGGTGTTACTAAACTTAATTTCATCAATTAAACATCTTAAACAATTTATTTTTAAAATTTTCAGACAAGCTGGCTAACTGCATCACAGTCACTTAAAAATTCATATCTCGAGTTCCGAAACTCAAAATCCAATTCCATAAATTTCTCCTGAAACTAGAATCATATATCTATTTACGAATTTTTTTCTAGAATTTTTGGTCTGGCCAATTAGTACAGTTTATTAGTTAAAGTCTCCCCTGTTTCAGGGTATGACTGCTCTGACCTTTGTATATTACGAATCAGATATCTCCCTGTACAGAGTTTCAATGACTATGCTGTTTATTTCTATTAAAACTAGACTCTATAAGGAATCTGTACATATAAATTATGACTTCTAATTATTTTTATACAATTTATGGTGAATTTTCAAAGTCAGAACAAGGGATCCAGAAATCACTCTGGCCCTGTCTCACAAAAATTCAAATGCCTCATAAATTATAATTCATATACCTGTTTTGTTCAATCCATATGAAAATAGACTCATTAAGCTTCAATTTCATAACTTACTCATCATTTAATTTCATTTATACTATTTTTAGTGATTTTTTAAATTTACATCACTGCTGCTGTCAGATTCTGTTTTATGGCAAATTTCACTTTACTAAGGATTTTCATGGACTAAATATCATTTTAAACATACATAACATCAAATATGACTTAGATTGACCATTCCAATGGCTAATCATTTACAAACCCTTTTCTTGCCAAACCATAGCCATATCATAAGATCAATTACACAAAGTGAGTATTTTGCCATACATGCCACATTCAAAATATACAAGCCATTTTACCGATTTAAGCCTTCGGATAGTGTGAACGAGTCTTCGACCTATCCCAATTCTCAAGCCGGCTTGTCAAAACTACAATGAAAGAAAAGGAGGGAGTAAGCATAAATGCTTAGTAAGTTCACATGCAAATAGCTAGTAACATAATCACATAATCCCACATAAAACATCATTTACATTTAATATCTTTCTACGATTTCATCTTACCAAGTTTTCAACCCGAGGGTTTAAGCACATACCTGTCAAATTTTCTCATTTACCACACTTACCAACATGTCACCTTCGTTTTAGGCATTCTTCTTATTTTCTTAAGATCCACCCGTTAAACACATCGGAATATAATTCGAATACACGGAAAGTTTGTACATAAGTGCCACATATGTAGCCAAGCTACCATGTAACCCGCCCATAAGCGAACACGGACTCAACTCAATGAGCTCAGGCGTTCGTATCCATAAGTGAACTCGGACTCAACTCAACGAGCTCGGATGCCTAGTTACATCTCACGAACTCGGACTCAACTCAACGAGTTCGGACATTTGCATCCATAAGTGAACTCGGACTCAACTCAACAAGTTCGGATGCTCAACCATCCTAGTGACATGTCACTTGTATTCTAATCTATTCCCAAGGTTCAAACGGGCTTTTTTCCTCGATTACACATCTTTGCCGTCTTCCACAGAACATCGAAACCGATACTCGGTAGCAATTCATAATTTACATATTATTCAATAATAACCATAAAGCATAATATTTCATGATAGAATCATCATATCACATAAATAACATTAAATTACTTAAAATGACAATTATGTTACTACATTTACACATGAACTTACCTCGATACAAAATATTAGCAATCAAGCGTATTCCTCGTAAACTTTGTTTTTCCCTCGATCACGACTTGAATCTCGTTTCTCTTGATCTATAATGCCAAATTAATCTTATTTAATACATACATTCATCAAAACAGCCCCAAATACGAACTTTGGCAAAATTACCATTTTGCCCCTAAACTTTTGCAAAATTACACTTTTGCCCCTAGGCTCGAGAATTAAACTTCATCCTATTTTCTTATGTTTTATGACATGCTGATCATTTTTCCCTTCTATGGCAGCATCAATTTCATACTCTAACATGTACTTATGACTATTAGGTATTTTTACCGATTAAGCCCTTTTACTCGTTTTCGCTTAAAATCGAGTAGTACAAGTTGTCTGACATAATTTAAAACCTCATATTCTATCATAAAACACCAAAATACACAAATTTCACCTATGGGTATTTTTCCAAATATGAACCCTAGGTTGAATTATTGCTAGCATAAAGCTAAATCAAGTTCTGGACTCCAAAAACATAAAGAACATTAAAAACGGGGCTTGGAATCACTTACTATGGAGCTTGGAAGCTTGAAAAAAACCCTAGCTATGGAGAACCCTTTAATTCTCGTCCTAATGAAGAAGATGGACATATTTTGCCATCTTTTTCCTTTTTTTACTCTTTTAATTACCAAATGACCAAAATACCCTTAATACCTTTCTTTCAAAATTTTCATGTACAAGCCCATTTTTGTCCAAAATTTTAGAAATTGGTCAAATTGCTATTTAAGACCTCCTCATTAATATTCCAAAGTAACTTCATACTAAAAACTTCTAGAATGCAAGTTTTGCAAGTTATTCGATTTAGTCCCTAATTTCAACTTAAGAACTTTATGCACAGAATTTCGTCACAAAATTTTCACACAATCATGCAATCATATCATAAACATCAAAATAATTATTTCTATCTCGGATTTGTGGTCACAAAACCAGTATTCCGATTAGGCCCTAATTCGGGATATTACAACTCTCCCCCCTTTAAGGATTTTCGTCCTTGAAAATCTTACCGGTAAACAGGTGTGGGTATTGTTTTCTCATAGTTTCTTCAAGTTCCAATGTAGTCTCTTCTACCCTGTGCTTTTGCCACAATACTTTCACAAGAGCGACACTTTTATTTCTTAGTTGTTTGACTTCTCGAGCTAAAATCTTTTGAATCAACTCATCATTTTTCGGTACACAAATCCAATTTTTAAACATCAAGCAACCATCAGAACCGATTCTGAAATCTGAACTTGTATCAACCTTACATTGTTTTCTTTGGCTTGCAAATCTTGATCATTTTTCTGAGCTTCACAAATCTCTTGTAAAAACATCGATCTTACTCTTAACTTTGCTAAAATCGAACCATCATCTGATACCTTTAACTGAGTATTCATAGCTCTCAAAGCAAATAGCATGTAACACCCCTTACCCGTATCCGTCGCCGGAACAGGGTACGAGGTATTAACAAATTATAGTAAATACTATTAAATAAAACCCAACAAAAATATAGCGTGCAATTTGATCATTATAACATATGCTATTAACAATGCAAACTAATTTCAAAGGCTTCATACAAAATGATTAGTTTGATACTATAAGTAGTAATTTAAACCTAGACATTATGACACGTAACAAAATAACTAAGTCTGCTATACATGCCATATTTCAAAATAGTGTTTACAAAGTACCAAAAAGTATTGATAGTGTGGATGGGTCTCCGACGATCTTCAATTCCCGATCTGGCTTAGTAACTCTATAAGACAAGAAAAAGAAAAGAAGATAAGCATATAACTTAGTAAGTAAGTATATAAATAACAAATAAGGAATCTAACATGTTTACAACATAACTCAATTATATCATATTTTTAAATTTTATTGTTTACTCCAATTTGATCAAGCTGTCCCTCCTGCATCATGATCACTAAATAAATCATAACTCGAGTTGCGAAACTCAAAATTCAAATACGTAAAATTTCCCTGAATCTAGACTCATCAAACTTTTCACTAATTTTTTTTTTAGAATTTTTGGTTCAGCCAATTAGTATAGTTTATTAGTTAAAGTTTCCTCTGTTACACAGCTCAACTGATCTGACCTCTATTCACTAAGAATTGAATTTATCTCAGTAAACAATTCAAATAACCATGAAACCTGTTTCATTTAAAACTAGACTCAATAAGGAATTTAGGAATGTAAAATATATTTCTTAATTTGTTTTGTACAATTTTTAATAATTTTTCAAAGTTGAAATAGGGGATCACATAGTCATCCTGAGCAAGTCACACACAATTGTAAATATCTCAAAATATAGAATTCCTTTGCTTGCTCTGTTTCTTTTATATGAAAATAGACTGATTAAGATTTAATTTCATATCTCATTAAATCTCTAATTAAATTCCTTCTATTTTTGGTGAATTTTGAAAATCACATCACTGCTACTGTCCAAAACAGTTTTAATACTAATTTCACTCTTTCACACATTCTTTATACTAATCTCATTTTAACTTACACACATATATATATATATATATATATATATATATATATATCAAAAATCATTTTCACCACATTTCATATATCACATGTGTAGGTCCATGACTACAATGTCATCACAAAACCATCCCGTTGAACAATTCGGATTAATCCTCAATACTTGATGGTTTCAAACACACCCCACCATCATATTTCATTTAGTTCGGCTCTCTTGTACACATGGTGAACACTTAGTACCACTCATGCGACCTAGCCGATTTGTCTCGTAGCTCTCTTGTCTACATGGTGTCCTTCACTTGGAATCACGCATGCGACCTAGCTACATTTATCTCTTACGTAGCTCTCTTGTCTGCATGGGATACATCCCGTATCACACATGTGACCTAGCTACTACATAGTATCTCATAGCTTTCTTGTACACATGATGTGCACTCGGCACCTACATGTGACCTAGCTACACTCCTCTATTTTATTCGATCTTTCCAATGTTCAACCGGATCTCTCTTTCTATTACTTATTTCCATTCTTCCAATAGTCGATTTATACTTCAATATCAGCTAATATATATATATATATATATATATATATAATAGGCTGAAATATAAGAATGTGAATGAAATTAATGTATTATTTACATACAAACTTACCTCGGTGCAAAATATGGGAATTTTGCAATTTAGTCCAAAACTTTCTCCTTCCCCCGTTCGAGGTCGATTCCACGTCTTTCTTGATCTATAACAACATATTTAGCTCATTTAACACTCAAACTATTTATTTTAATCCAAAAATCACATTATACAAAAATTACATTTTTGCCCCCTAACTTTTAGAAAATTACAATTTTTCCCCAAGGCTCGGAAATTTAATTTCAGCCCTTATTCTTATGTTTAATGACCTACTGATCATTTTTCTCTTCTATGACAACATCAAATTCTCACTCTAACACATAGTTATGAACAATAGGTATTTTTATCGATTATGCCGTTTTGCTCGTTTTCGTTAAAAATCGCTTAGAAAAGATCGTTCCCCTAACTTCAAACATTCATATTCTACCATCAAACAACAAAATACATGCCTATCATTCATGGGTAAATTTTTAAACATAAACCCTAACTCAAAATAATGGTAGAAATAAGTAAACCGAGCTACGAGGATTTCAAAAATGTGAAGAACATTAAAAACGGGGCTTGAAATCACTTACTATGAAGCTTGAAAGTTGAAGAAACCCTAGTTATGGAGGAGAGAAATTTTCGGCAGCAACTAATGAAGATGATAACCAATTTTGTGTTATTTTTCCCATTTTATTTCATTTAATATACAAATGACCAAAATGCCCTTACTACTAAACTTTCCAAAAATTCCTTCCATGTCCTAATTTTGTCCATGAACTTAAAATTGGTCAAATTGCTATTTAAGACCTCCTAATTAATATTTCAATGCAATTTCATACTAAAAACTTCTAGAATGCAAATTTTGTAACTTATTCGATTTAGTCCCTATTTTCAATTTAAGCACTTTAGGCATAGAATTTCTTCACGAAATTTTCACACAATCATGAAATCATATCATAATCATCAAAATAATTATAAAATAATTATTTCTATCTTGGATTTGTGGTCACGAAACCACTATTCCGATTAGGCTCTAATTCGGGTTGTCACAATTCTCCCCCTTTAAAGATTTTCGTCCCCGAAAATCTTACCAGAAAGAGGTTCGCATCGTTTCCTCATAGCTTCCTCAGTTCCCATGTAGCCTCTTCTATCCCATGTCTGTGCCACAATACTTTCACTAAGGTTATACTTTTATTTCTTAATCTGTTTAATTTCTCGAGCCAAAATCTTTATTGGTTCCTCCTCATAGGTCATATCGATCGAATCTCAATTTCTGTTGGAGAAATCACATGTGAAGGATCGAACGATAACGCCGCAACATTGACACATGAAACACGTTATGAATTCTTTCTAACTCACTCTGTCGGTAAGGCCAACCGATATGCCACTGGGTCCAATCCTCTCGAATCTCATACGGCCCAATAAAACGCGACTCAACTTGCCTTTTCTAGCTAAATCTCGAATTTTTTCCATGGTGACACCTTCAAGAACACTTTATCACCCACTTGAAATTCAATCTCTTTTCTTTTAAATCTGCATATGACTTTTGTCGATCCAAGCACGACTTTCAAGCAATCTGAATTACTTTTATTTTCTCTTCGGTTTCTTTAACTAGATCAACTCCGTGAATCTGCTTTCTCACTAAGTTCGGTCCAATATAAAGGAGTCCGACACTTACGACCATACAAGGCTTCAGATGGTGCTATTTGTATACTTGATCGATAATCATTATTGTAGGCAAATTCAATCAAAGATAGATATTTCTCCCAACTACCTCCAAATTCTAAGACACAGCATCTAAGCATATCCTCGAGTACCTGGATTACTCTTTCCAACTGACCATCTATTTGTGGATGAAACGCGGTACTAAAGTTCAATTTTGTACCCAAAGCTTCTTGTAACTTTTTCCAAAATTTCGAGGTAAATCTCAGATCTCTGTCTGATATTATTGACATAGGTACTCCGTGCAACCTCACAATTTCAAAGAATATATAATTCGGCTAATTTATCAAGTGAGTAATCGGTGCGCATCGGTATAAAGTGGGCTGACTTTGTTAATCTATCAACCACTACCCAGACAACATCCTTCTTTTTAGGAGTCAAAGGCAAACCGATCACAAAATCCATGGTAATCTTGTCCCATTTCCACTCAGGCACCATTACCGGTTGAAGTAATCCTGAAGGCACTTGATGTTCAGCTTTTACTTGTTGACAGATCAAACACTTGGTTACAAATTCAGAAATGTCCTTTTCATACCGCCACCAATACAACTTCTTTAAATCATTATACATTTTTGTGCTACCAGGGTGAATCGATAAACACCATCATTTGGCGCTTTATGTAATATTTTCTGAATTAATTCATCGTTTTTCGGTACACATATCCTGTCTCGAAACATCAAACAGTCGTCTGGTCCAACTCGAAAATCTGAGTCGTAACCTGATTCGCATTGAGTTCTCTTGGTTCGCAATTCACTATTGTTCTTTTGAGCCTCACAAATCAATCGAGAAATAACGGTTTAGCCTCATCATCTCTGCTAAGATTGACCCATCATCGACAACAATGCTAACCCCGTATTCATGGCTCTCAAAGTAAAAAGAAATTTCTGCTCAAGGCGTCAAGAAACTACATTTGCTTTTCCCGGATGATAATCAATCACTAGATCATAATCCTTTAATAATTCAAGCCATCTTCGCTGTCGCAGATTCAAATCCTTTTGATTCATCAAATACTTCAAACTTTTGTGATCAGTAAAAATTCGGCATTTTTCACCATACAAGTAATGTCGCCAAATTTTCAAGGCAAAGACAATAGCGGCCAGTTCCAAATCATGTGTAGGATAGTTCTTCTCATGCGGTTTTAACTGTCTCGAAGCATAAGCTACCCCTCTTGCATCAACACACATCCAAGGCCTGTCAATGATGCATCACTATAAATTACGAACTCCTTTCCTGGCTCGGGCTGTACTAAAATTGGTGCTTCAGTCAATCGTGCTTTCAACTTTTCAAAACTCTGCTGATATTTATCAGTCCATTCAAACTTAACATTCTTTTGCAACAACTTAGTCATAGGAGAGGCAATCATCGAAAATCCCTCAACAAAACATCTATAATATCCGGCCAAGCCTAAAAAACTTCTAACCTCGGATACATTCTTTGGCTGTTTCCAATCAACGATCGCAGAAATCTTACTTGGATCCACCCGAATACCATCACCTGAGACTATATGTCCCAAAAATCCGACTTCACGGAGCCAGAACTCACTTTTACTAAACTTAGCAAATAGTTTCTTTTCTCTCAAGATCTGCAATATGGTTCTCAAGTGTTTGGCATGTTCAGACTCATCCCGAGAATAAATTAGAATGTCATCTATAAACACTACTACAAACTTATCCAAATATGGCCGAAAGATCCGATTCATTAAGTCCATAAATATAGCTGGAGCATTTGTTAAGCCGAAAGGCATCACAAGAAACTCATAATGTCCATACCTTGTCCTAAAGGCGGTTTTCGGCACATCCGACTCCTTAACTTTCAACTGGTAGTAACCAGGCCTCAAATCGATCTTTGAAAACACTATGGCCCCCTTTAACTGATCGAATAAATCATCAATCCTCGGCAATGGGTACTTGTTCTTTATAGTCACCTTATTAAGCTGACGGTAATCAATGCAAAGTCTCATTGAACCATCCTTCTTCTTTACGAACAATACAGAGCACCCGGGAGAGAAACTCGGTCTCACAAATCCCTTATCTCATAACTTCGCAAATCGAGCCTTCAATTCTTTTAATTCATCGGAGCCATTCTATATGGAGCAATCGAGATCGGTGCAGCATGCAAGCAACAAATCAATGGCAAACTTTATCTCTCTGTTGAGGCAACCTGTGCAATTCCTCCGGAAATACATCCGGGAACTCACGGACTATCTCAGATCGATTCAAACTTCATTGAGGCAATTCAAGATTCATTACATAAGCCGATAAGCTTCACACCCTCTCCTCATGTATTTCTGTGCAGACATGTGCGAAATCACCATAGGCAATTTATTTTATTCATCTGTTTCAACCCACAGAATTTCTCCATTTTCACATTTCAACTCTAGTGTTTTTTGTTTACAATCTACCTTGGCATCATACAATGTCAACCAGTCCATTCCCAAGATAACGTCAAACTCATCAAATGGTAACAGCATCAAATTAGCTAGAAAACAGTGACCTTGAATCATTAATGGGCAATTCTTGCAAACCTTGTCAACTAGCACATATTGGCCTAAAGGGTTCGACACTTTAATCGTAAACTCAATAAACTCAACAAGCAACTTTTTATTAGATACTAAATTCATGCAAATATAAGAATGAGTGGACCTGGGATCAATCAATGCAATACCAATAGTATCATAAAGAGAGAATGTACCAGTAATGACATCGGGAGATGATGCATCTTCTCGAGCACGTATAGCATAAGCTCTAGCAGGTGTTTTAGCTTCTAATCTTGCCACTGAATCTTTCATCACAGTTTTACTACTAGTCCCACCTCCAGTATTTCTCGGTGGTCTACCTCTACTAGCGGTGGTATTCTGTCTAGCACTCTAAAATCTTTCTTCTTTAACTTTCTCCCATGACAGTCTCTAATAAAATGCTCGCAAGAACCGCTTTGAAACAAGCTCGCTCGGTTCCCCAACACTCACCATAATGTTGCCTGCCACATTGCTGACACTCGGGTTTTCTAGGTCGCACATTACCCACACTTGCTATCGAAGTAGCTTGAGCTTTAGACCCCGAATATGCTCTACCACGATCTCTGTGTGAATCCCAGGTTGAAACCGCACACTCGAGGGTTTGTCTCTTTGGACCTCTTTGATTGAGATTGAAATGGCTTGCTTATCGGCCTTTTTCTGACATCTCGAGCCTCAATAGCATCTTTTCTTCTTTCTTTGTTCAATTCTTCTGCTTTAAGAGCTCGATCAACCAATACTACAAATTCTTTCAACTCCAAAATTCCTACAAGCACTTTAATGTCCTCATCTAACCCATCTTCAAACCTTCTGCACATAATGGCCTCGGTGGACACACATTCCTGGGCATACTTGCTGAGTCTCACAAATTCGCGTTCATACTCTGCCACAGACATCTTGCCCTGCTTCAATTCAAGGAACTCCTTCCGTTTTTGGTCAATAAATCGCTGACTTATGTATTTCTTTCTAAATTCTTCCTAGAAGAAATCCCAAGTAACTCTTTCTTTTGGCACCACTTTACTAAAAGTCTTCCACCAGGTGGTAGTCGAATCTCTCAAAAGTGATACAAAGACACTTTAAGCACTCCTCGAGTGTACATGAGAGCTCATCAAATACACAGGTAGGATTTTCAAGCCAGAATTCCGCTTTCTCAGGATCATCATCGATCTTTGCTCTAAACTCTTCGACCCCTTTTTTTCGAATCTTGTCAACCGGAGGCTTGTTCATTTTTACCAAATCTATGCCTTGAGCAGCTACAGGAATCGTCTGAGGTATAGGAGGGGGTGGAGGAGGTTGAGCATTTGGATTTGCTTGAATAAATTCAGTATACCAATTGTTTATCATTTGGAGAAAGGCATCCCGAGCCTCATCTCCCTGTCTCAATGTCTCATGTCTACTTTCCACAGGCGCGGTCCCTTGTGCGGGAGCCGGCGCATTACTAGCAAAGATCATCACCGCAGTTCCTTCAGATTCATTACTATATTAAAACAAAACACGCTTTAGAATAATCGAGAGTCACCACACTATCACAATATTTTTATGGCATGTATAACTAGACTTTTACATACACTTTATTAGTCCGAGAACCGACTAAACCATAGCTCTGATACCACTAAATGTAACACCCCTTACCCGTATCCGTCACCGGAATAGGGTACGAGGTATTAACAAATTATAGTAAATACTATTAAATAAAACCCAACAAAAATATAGCGTGCAATTTGATCATTATAACATATGCTATTAACAATACAAACTAATTTCAAAGGCTTTATACAAAATGATTAGTTTGATACTATAAGTAGTAATTTAAACCTAGACATTTATGACACGTAACAAAATAACTAAGTCCTATATACATGCCATATTTCAAAATAGTGTTTACAAAGTACCAAAAAGTATTGATAGTGTGGATGGGTCTCCGACGATCTTCAATTCCCGATCTGGCTTAGTAACTCTATAAGACAAGAAAAAGAAAAGAAGATAAGCATATAGCTTAGTAAGTAAGTATATAAATAACAAATAAGCAATCTAACATGTTTACAACATAACTCAATTATATCATATTTTTAAATTTTATTGTTTACTCCAATTTGATCAAGCTGTCTCTCCTGCGTCATGATCACTAAATAAATCATAAATCGAGTTGCGAAACTCAAAATTCAAATACGTAAAATTTCCATGAATCTAGACTCATCAAACTTTTCGCTAATTTTTTTTTTAGAATTTTTGGTTAAGCCAATTAGTACAGATTATTAGTTAAAGTTTCCTCTGTTACACAACTCAACTGATCTGACCTCTGTTCGCTAAGAATTGAATTTCTCTCAGTACACAATTCAAATAACCATGAAACCTGTTTCATTTAAAACTAGACTCAATAAGGAATTTAGGAATGTAAACTATATTTCTTAATTTGTTTTGTACAATTTTTAATAATTTTTCAAAGTTGAAATAGAGGATCACATGGTCATCCTGAGCAAGTCACACACAATTGTAAATATCTCAAAATATAGAATTCCTTTGCTTGATCTGTTTCTTTTATATGAATATAGACTCATTAATATTTAATTTAATATCTCATTGAATCTATAATTAAATTCCTTCTATTTTTGGTGAATTTTCAAAATCACGTCACTGCTACTGTCCAAAACAGTTTTAATACTAATTTCACTCTTTCACACATTCTTTATACTAATCTCATTTTAACTTACACACATATATATATATATATATATATATATATATATCACAAATCATTTTCACCACATTTCATATATCACATGTGTAGGTCCATGACTACAATGTCATCACAAAAACATCCCGTTGAACAATTCGGATTAATCCTCAATACTTGATGGTTTCAGCACACAGCCCCACCATCATATTTCATTTAGTTTGGCTCTCTTGTACACATGGTGAACACTTAGTACCACTCATGCGACCTAGCCGATTTGTCTCGTAGCTCTCTTGTCTACATGGTGTCCTTCACTTGGAATCACGCATGCGACCTAGCTACATTTATCTCTCACGTAGCTCTCTTGTCTGCATGGGATACATCCCGTATCACACATGTGACCTAGCTACTACATAGTATCTCGTAGCTTTCTTGTACACATGATGTGCACTCGGCACCATACATGTGACCTAGCTACACTCCCTCTATTTTATTTGATCTTTCCGAATGTTCAACCGGATCTCTCTTTCTATTACTTATTTCCATTCTTCCAATAGTCGATTTATACTTCAATATCAGCTAATATATATATAATAGGCTGAAATATAAGAATGTAAATGAAATTAATGTATTATTTACATACAAACTTACCTCGGTGCAAAATATGGGAATTTTGCAATTTAGTCCAAAACTTTCTCCTTCCCCCGTTCGAGGTCGATTCCATGTCTTTCTTGATTTATAACAACATATTTAGCTCATTTAACACTCGAACTATTTATTTTAATCCAAAAATCACATTATACAAAAATTACATTTTTGCCCCCTAACTTTTAGAAAATTACAATTTTTCCCTAAGGCTCGAAAATTTAATTTCAGCCCTTATTCTTATGTTTAATGACCTACTGATCATTTTTCTCTTCTATGACAACATCAAATTCTCACTCTAACACATAGTTATGAGCAATAGGTATTTTTATCGATTATGCCGTTTTGCTCGTTTTCGTTAAAAATCGCTTAGAAAAGATCGTTCCCCTAACTTCAAACATTCATATTCTACCATCAAACAACAAAATACATGCCTATCATTCATGGGTAAATTTTTAAACATAAACCCTAACTCAAAATAATGGTAGAAATAAGTAAACCGAGCTACGAGGATTTCAAAAATGTGAAGAACATTAAAAACGGGGCTTGAAATCACTTACTATGAAGCTTGAAAGTTGAAGAAACCCTAGCTATGGAGGAGAGAAATTTTCGACAGCAACTAATAAAAATGATAACCAATTTTGTGTTATTTTTCCCATTTTATTTCATTTAATATACAAATGACCAAAATGCCCTTACTACTAAACTTTCCAAAAATTCCTTCCATGTCCTAATTTTGTCCATGAACTTAAAATTGGTCAAATTGCTATTTAAGACTTCCTAATTAATATTTCAATGCAATTTCATACTAAAAACTTCTAGAATGCAAATTTTGCAACTTATTCGATTTAGTCCATATTTTCAATTTAAGCACTTTAGGCATAGAATTTCTTCACGAAATTTTCACACAATCATGCAATCATATCATAATCATCAAAATAATTATAAAATAATTATTTCTATCTCAGATTTGTGGTCACGAAACCACTATTCCGATTAGGCTCTAATTCGGGTTGTCACATAGCAACTTTTTGCTCAAAGCATCGGGAACCACATTCGCTTTTCCCGGATGGTAATCAATAACAAGCTCGTAATCTTTCAATAACTCCAACCATCTACGCTGTCTCAAATTCAAATCTTTTTGTGACATCAAGTACTTAAGACTTTTTTGGTCGGTATATACTCGGCATTTTTTCACCATACAGATAATGTCGCCAAATCTTCAAAGCAAATACTATAGCAGCCAATTCCAAATCATGAGTCGGATAATTTCTTTTGTGAGATTTTAACTGCCTTGAAGCATAAGCCACCACTTTTCCTTCTTGCATAAGTACACATCTTAAACCATTTCGAGAAGCATCACTATACACCACAAATTCTTTATCTGATTCGGGTTGTACCAACACTGGTGCTTTAGTTAATAACTTTTTCAATTCTTCAAAACTCTGTTGACATTCTTCCGTCCATTCAAATTTAACATTCTTTCGGAGTAGTCTAGTCATAGGAGCAGCAATTATAGAAAATCCATTTACAAACCGCCGGTAATACCCAGCTAGCCCCAAGAAACTTCTAACCTCAGTTTCATTTTTCGGTGGTTTCCAATCAACAATGGCCGAAATTTTACTAGGATCAACCCGTATACCATCACTTGAAACAATATGACCCAAAAATCCAACTTCCTGAAACCAAAATTCACTTTTACTAAACTTGGCATATAACTGCTTATCTCTCAAAGTTTGCAAAACTATCCTCAAATGCTCAGCATGCTCTGTCTCATCTTTTGAATAAATTAAGATATCATCTATAACCACCACAACAAATTTGTCCAAGTATGGCCGAAATATGCGATTCATTAAATCCATAAACACAGCAGGAGCATTTGTCAACCCGAATGGCATAACTAAAAATTCATAATGATCGTACCTTGTTCTAAAAGCAGTTTTAGGCACATCCGACTCTTTTACTCGCAGCTGGTAATACCTATATCTCAGGTCAATCTTTGAAAACCATGTTGCTCCTTTTAGCTGATTAAACAAATCATCAATTCTCGGCAACGGATACTTGTTCTTGATTGTCACCTTGTTTAACTGCCGATAGTCAACACACAATCTCATAGAACCATCCTTCTTTTTCACAAATAACATGGGAGCACCCCAAGGTGAAAAACTCAATCTCACAAAGCCTTTGTCAATCAATTCTTGCAATTGCGACTTTAATTCCTTCAACTCTGCTGGTGCCATTCTATAAGGAGCAATCGAGATCGGAGCTGCTCCCGGTATCAAATCAATACCAAATTCTACTTCACTGACTGGAGGCAAACTCGACAAATCTTTTGGAAATACGTCCGCAAATTCACACACAACCGACACTGATTCAACTTTCTTTTCAACTTCTTTTGTATTAATTACATACGCCAAATAAGCTTCATAACCCTTTCTCAAATATCTCTAAGCCAACATTGAAGAAATCATACTAGATAATGCCTCTGATTTGTCTGATTCAACCCGCAGAATTTCACCACTTTCACACTTTAATTCTATAACCTTTTCTTTGCAATTTATTATAACATCATGCAATGTCAACCAATCCATATCCAAAATAACATCAAATTCATCAAACGGCAACAAAATCAAGTCGGCCGGAAAGTAATGACCTCAAATCATTAAAGGGCATTTCTTGCATACTTTATCAACTATCACACATTTGCCTAACGGATTCGACACTTTAATCATAAATTCTGTGTTCTCAACAGGTATATTCATACTAGACACCAGTTTCATGCATACATAGGAATGAGTAGAACCGGGATCAATCAAAGCATTAACATTAACATCATAAAGAGAAAATATACCAGTAATCACTTCGGGTGATGAAGCATCTTCACGTGCCTTTATGGCATAAGTTCTAGCTGGAGCTCTTGCTTCAAATTTAGCTACTGAATCTCTGGCTACATTTTTTCTGCTTGTTTCATTTCCAGCTTTTTTCGAATATCTTCCCCTCGTGTCTGCACCACTAGCTTTTACATTCTGAAATTTTTCTTTCTCAGCTCTCTCTGGGCAGTCTCT
This sequence comes from Gossypium longicalyx, assembly GCA_025698465.1. NCBI lineage: Eukaryota > Viridiplantae > Streptophyta > Magnoliopsida > Malvales > Malvaceae > Gossypium > Gossypium longicalyx. Next base: position 65,004,327 of record CM047004.1, on the reverse strand, counting down.
AATAAAATGATCCAGAGAACCACACCGAAAACATTCATTCGCTCTACATAGGCCAAAATGATTTCTGCCACACTGCTGGCACTCAGGCTTAACAAATCTCATATTTCACACACTAGCCGCAGAAGTAGTTTGAGATTTAGGACCCACATTTTGCTTCTTAACATTTCCATATGATTGTCCAGCCGAAACCTGTGAACGAGGATTTATATTTCTAGATTTTCTGGATTGCTGTGAGAATGAACTGCTCGTTGGTCTTTTCTTCCAATTTCTAGTCTCAGCCTCTGCCTTTTTCTTCTCTTTAAGTAGTTCTTCAGCCTTGCAAGCTCGATCAACCAATAATACCATTTCTTTTAATTCAAGAATCCCAACAAATACTTTGATGTCTTCATTAAGTCTGTCTTCAAATCGTCTGCACATTTTAGCTTCTGTAGGAATGTATTCTCTAGCATACTTACTCAACCTGACGAACTCCCTTTCGTATTCAGTAACTGTCATGTTCCCCTGCTTTAATTCAAGAAACTCTTTACACTTCTGATCAATAAATCTTTCACTGATATATTTCCACTGAAATCAATGTCTTCAACCAATGATAAGTTGAATCCCTCAACAATGATATAGCACATTTCAAGCATTCCTCAGGTGTACACGACAATTCATCAAATACTTGAATAGAATTCTCGAGCCAAAACTCTGCTTTCTAGGCATCATCATCAACATTTGCCCTGAATTCTTCGGCCCCTTGCTTGCGGATTCTGTCAACTAGAGTTCTATGAAATTTCATCAAATCCACACCTTGAGGCATCGGGGGTACAGGTTGAGGAATCGGGGGAGGTGGGGGAGGTTGTGCATTCGGGTTCGTACGAACGAACTCTGTATACCAAGCATTCATCATTTGGAGAAAGGCTTCTTGAGCCCCTTCTCCTCCTCCTTGACCAACAGTAGGAGGTGGATTTTCGGTTGGCACCGCCCCTTCAGCCATAGCTGGTGTATTACTCTCTGCATCATCAGCCGCAACTGGATCGGGATCCATTTACTATAAAAAAAATCATTTAAAAGGTTAGAAGTCGTCACACTATCACAATATATATGGCATGTATAGCAAAACCCGTACATACAACACGTTAGTCCGAGAACCGACTAAAATTGCTCTGATACCACCAAATATAACGCCCCGTACCTGAGACCGTCACTGGAGTCGAGCACGAGGTGTTACTAAACTTAATTTCATCAATTAAACTGCTTAAACAATTTATTTTTAAAATTTTCAGACAAGCTGGCTAACTGCATCACAGTCACTTAAAAATTCATATCTCGAGTTTCGAAACTCAAAATTCAATTCTGTAAATTTCTCCTAAAACTAGACTCATATATATATTTACTAATTTTTTCTAGAATTTTTGGTCTGTCCAATTAGTACAGTTTAGTAGTTAAAGTCTCCCCTGTTTCAGGGTATGACTACTCTGACATCTGTGTATTACAAATCAGATATCTCCCTGTACAGAGTTTCAATGACTATGCTGTTTGTTTCTATTAAAACTAGACTCTATAAGGAACCTTTACATATAAAGTATGACTTCTAATTATTTTTATACAATTTATGGTGAATTTCCAAATTCAGAACAAGGGATCTAGAAATCATTCTGGCCTTGTTTCACAAAAATTCAAATGTCTCATAAATTATAATTCATATACCTATTTTGTTCAATCCATATGAAAATAGACTCATTAAGCTTCAATTTCATAACTTAGTCATCATTCAATTCCATTTCTACTATTTTTAGTGACTTTTCAAATTTACAGCACTGCTGCTGTCAGATTCTGTTTTATGGCAAATTTCACTTTACTATGGATTTTCATGGACTAAATATCATTTTAAACATACATAACATCAAATATGATTTAGATTGGCCATTCCAATGGCAAATCATTTACAAACCCTTTTCTTGCCAAACCATAGCCATATCATAAGATCAATTACTCAAAGTGAGTGTACAAACCCGTTTGACCCCCTAGCCTAAAACCTATTTCCTAACCCTCAAGCCCAAAACCCAAAACTAGCCTAAACCCAACTAACCCAACCACCCAAAACCCAAATCAAACCAAACCTACCTAACCCTAGCCCAATTAGCCCAACCCGAGTACAAAACAAAAGAAACAAAAAACCCTAGCCTAATCAACTGCTGCCGCCCCATCTGGCCATCACCTCTGCTCCACCGCCACTGTCACGTCAGTCATCCACTTGCTCCATTTCCTGCAAATATTAAATAGAGAATGGACATAAAGCAGAAATGAAAAAGGGTGTGTAATAGCTATTTAAAAAGCAAAACCGAGAAACCATTGTAACTCTCGGATATTTTTACCAAAGAAATACAAGAGATTTGAACACAAATAATAGAGATCTAACAGAAAAACAAAAATAAAACACCAAAGGAAGCGAACGGAGGCCAAAATCGGAAGGTGATTTCGTTTTTCTTGATCTTTTTTTTCTCTCTTTTTCTTCGTTTCTCACATGTATATACATATATATTTAAATAAAAAAGAACATAACAAAAAAGAAAAAAAGAGAGAGATTTTTACCTTTCTCCCCTCTCCCCTCTCTCTCCCTTTTTTCTTTTCTCCTCAGCAGCTAAAATGAAATTTTTAGAAATTTTCAGGCTTTTATAGCCTACCAAAACGGCACCATTTTGGTGCCCACTTCAAAACGCTGAAACGACATCGTTTTAAGCCTGGGATCCGCGTGTTGACCCGACCCACTAGGAGGATCCGCGAATTTTTTTTTGGGGGTAATTACTCTGCAGGTTCTTCCGCTTTTCACACACTTTGCAATTAGCTCTTCATTTCTTTCAAATTGGCCTCAAAATTCACCACGTTTTGTGATTTAATCCTCCCTCCTGCGATGTCGTTTTAAGGGTTCGGGTAAATTACCCTTTTGATCCTCTGCAGTCGCGCGCGCATTCAAAGGGGTCCCTTCTTTCATATTTATTTTAAAATTGGCCCCAAAACTTAATATGTGTTCCGAATTTAGTCCTTTTTTCATATTTAATACTGTTTCTATATTATTTTTTACTCTTTGTTATTTTAATTTCTATTTTACCTTTCTTGTATTATTATTTTTTAGCATATTTTATTATTATTTAGACATTTTAATTAATATTACATATATATAATTTATAGTTGTTTTATATATATTATTATTGTTCCTAATATACGTTTTATGTATACATATTCAAATACTCTACTATGTACATTTTGTTACGTCTATTCTTACCTCTATATTTATTATTAATATTAATCTATGTTTTATTATATATCTTTAACATATATACGTATACATTTATATATTATTATTATTATTATTATTATTAGTTTTTGATATTATTGTTTTGTTAATACATTTGTGTCATATATACATACTTTTAATATATATTTGTATATTATACTTCATATTATGCCCATGTAAATTAATATTATATCATGTATATCATTTTGTTATAATTTTTATATATTGTAACTATCATATTATGTTCTACCATGTATATTATGCATGTCATGTATATGTTTTAATATATTATGTGTATATTTTGTTTTGTATTACACGTACATGTTATGTACATGCTGTTAATATTATCATATATTTATCTTCAAAATATATTTATATAATGTTTTATTAATATCACTATTATTATATTATTATTATCATTATACCTTTTACCATTATTACTATCGTATTATTACTATTATTATACCTTCTTTCTTTTGTGTTTACTTATATGCTATTATTTTTACACTAATATATATATATATATATATATAGGTATTTTAGCATACTTATTTTGTTTATATATCACTACTCGTATTATTGCTTCATCACATATTTATTTATATCTTTGTAAATAATTTCAAACCTTAAATCATTCGTTATTTGTATTATCATTACCAATATATATATGCTATGTAAATCTTTCATTATTATTATATTGTACATACCTTTTTTATATATACTATGCATATGTATCTTTTAATATTGTATTATTATTATTATGCATATATATATTTCTTTTATACATTTCTTATCACTTCTATCATTACGTATGTATTTTGATATATATATGTATACTTATATCGTTATTTTCGTTCGCGTTATCGTTGTCATTTCATTTTGTCATCTTTTTATATTTATTTATTAATTTACTTGTGTATTTGATCATTTTTATTCTCCTCCTGTGCTTGTTTACCAGCCTTGTTATAAATTTCATCTTTCATAGCTGCTCGTATTATTATGCTCGACATTGTCACATTTATTATTACATATTAACATTGTAATTTGCTTTCATATTTTACTATAAATCGCATCATGTTTTTTACTCGATGCCTTAAAATAGTTCTTTCATAAAAGCGATATGCCGTATTTGGTAATTCGAGACAATCATACCCTAACTTACTGGGCTTCGACTTTTCTCATTTAACCTAAATAACGGGATACTCTTTTAAATCGCTATACGAGTTTTGGAAAAATACTTATTCTCGAAGACACGGAGCATTGTGCCCAAACTTACCGGGTATGACATTTTGTCACCTCGAAATAAGAATTTATTCTAAAATAAAGGTAATATTCGGTGTTTGAGAGTTCGAGAAAACGTGCCCTAACTTACTGGGTTTCGATTTCTCTCGTTTACTCTAAATAATCGAATACCCTTTTTATAGATTTAAAAACGCAAATTTTATATATAAAAGACAAATTCGCTCTCGAAAATTCAAGATGACATGCCCTAACTTACTGGATGTGCCATTTCATGTTTTGAGACGAAAAAGTATTTAACACTTGAGCTTTTTTATAAAGAAGGTTCGTATTTCAAATTTTTTCAAATTTTTAATCTTCGATATTAAGACATAATTAATCAACTAGGTACCAATTTTGGGCGTATCGAGGGTGCTAATCGTTCCTCGTGCGTAACCGACTCCTCAATTCATTTTCTGATTTTCGCAGACCAAAAATTAACATTTTAGTAAATCTTAACTTTTATTAAAATGGTTAATTTAAAGGTGACCCGATCACACCTCATCAAAAAGGATTGGTGGCGACTCCCATTTTTTCATTTTCGTTTTCAAATCCAAGTCGGTCCCCGTTTTCTCAAAAAAAATGGTTACGACAGCTTGGCAACTCCACTGGGGAAGAATAAGAGAGTCAAGCCACAAGTTGATTAACTCTTGTCTTTCTGTCGAAAATCAAAAATTTGGTTTTGAAATACGATCCTTTCATTGCATTTCATCAGCTATTTTTGTGGTTTATGATATAATACCTGCTGCGTTGGTTTGAGTCTTTAGGTAAGTTTTGCATATTGCATTGCATGACCGCTGTGGTCACACCCTTTTAAGTGGGAGTGAGAAACTACTCCTTCGTGAGGTTTTCACCTCTGTGCAGGATAGTGAATCGCTTTCGGGATACATCCGTACCTATGTCTTCGTGAGATCTTCATCTCCGTGCAGCCATAGGGAAATGTATTCCCCTGAACTGAACTCGGTCTGTATAAGCCTATAATGGGTGAAGATTGAGGAATCTGTTAGTTCAGGTACCTTTACCCTAGAACCGAACCCCATATAGCGAACCTTAAGGACCCACCCTAGGTAGAGCCACTCCGAAACCTTAGTGGTTACCTGAGCAAGTGCCATATTTATTATTCTTTGTTTGCTTTAAACTGCGTATGAAATACTGACTTGTTTTGTTTTACTTTGATTGTATCTGCATGACATTTTCATCACAAAAGGTGTTGATTCACATTCGGTTACTAAGTAGATAGCTTATCAAGGAAAAGGGGTTTTTTGATAAAATAGAGGACTACGCGGCTGTCCGGATATGGGCTGAGACAACACAACAAGAGAAGGGTGACAGTCTTATCAAGGGGTACGTATCAGAGTTGTGGGATTTTACTCGAATCAGCGTAACTCAGAATAATCTCCAAGAGATGAAAGAAATTTGGGGTCAGTGGGATGACGAGGTCAAACAGTTATTCTACAGTCATTACGAGGATTTACCTTATCTACTCGATGTCAAGGTAGATGAACACCTTTTTCGAGCCCTCGCCCAATATTGGAATTCTGCTTACAGTTGCTTCACTTTCGGGAAGGTAGATTTGGTACCTACTGTAGAAGAGTACACGGCCTTGCTCCATTGCCCGAAGATTCAGGTTGACAGAATCTATTCCAGACCTGCCAACGTCCTAGCATTTTCAAAAAAGCTGATAAATATCACAGGGATGAGCGAACAGTGGGTTACAACCCGGATCAAACAAAAGGGAGATTGTAAATGCATTCCTTGGAAGAACCTGAGGGATCTAATCTTAGCACACCCCGACGTGAAGAAAAGGGTAGATGTCTTCGCCCTTAGCATTTATGGACTGGTCATCTTCCCCAAAGCCTTAGGGCATGTAGACGAAGCGGTCTCCGATCTTTTTGACCGGCTTGGTAAAGGGACCACACTGGTACCCGCAATCTTGGCTAAAACTTTTAGATCATTGAATGCTTGTCGAAGAGCGGGTGAAGGGAGATTTATAGGATGTGCACAGCTCTTGCTATCTTGGTTCCACAGTCATTTTTGGAAAGTGGAAAAGGTCTCGTATCGTATCTTCTCTGAAAATTACTCTCTACTGAAAGAGTTAGTAGCTACACTGAGGAGAGATGATATCACAGAAGAAAATTGGATGGCGATTCTTCAAAGTTTGCAAGAGGAAGACGTTGAATGGAGGGCCCTGTGGATGGTTCCCGATGAAATATTATATCGATGCGGAGGTTTTGACTGGGTTCCCTTGTTAGGAGTATGGGGAGCCGTCGGGTATGCCCCTTTGCTTGCATTAAGACAGTACAGGTCTAGACAGTTTACACCACCAACATGCGGGTTAGCTCAGTGCGAGTTCGTATTCACGAGGAATAATTACAAAAAGAAAGTTCGCGAGATATCAAATGCCTGGAACCAAACTCGTAGAATGAAAAAGTTTGCTGCCAATCCCATGACTACCCCTGAGTATGATCGGTGGCAGAATCAAAGGATTAACGACAACATCCCTACGTTAGACCAAGAGAACCCTCGGTCGATAAAAGAGCACCTGAAAGTAATCCCATCTGAGCTAGAAATCATCAGGCAGGATTTCGGGAGAAAGAGTCTAGAACTAGAAAAGAAGATCGAGCAATTGGAGGAGGAGAAAATACAGCTGGGGTTAGATGTCGATGTCGAGAAACTAGAAGCGGAAATACTCAGAAAAGGAAAAAACAAGGCTGAAGAGGATTTGGACAGTTTGAAAATGGACTACAAGAAACTGCGTAGGTCAATGAAAATTGCTGGGTTAGGAAAAACATCTAAACAGTGGCGACAGGAAGTTAAAAAAGAGAAAAGCAAAGCCAACCAGTGGGAAGAAAAGTTCCGAGATGTTCAAGCTCGAGAAGGTGCTCTGAAAAGAAGTTTGGTAGAAAGCCAGAATGAGAAGGAGGGGTTAAAGATTCGGGTATCAGAGTTAGAGAGGTCCTTGTATCAGTATCGTACGCGTAACTCTGTGATCAAGTTGAAAGCTAGCTAGAACAGAATTGAAGAATTAAAAGAGAATATAGAAGAGCTCAAAACAGCGCTGCAAAATCGTGAACTTCAGATTGAACTCCTCGAGGTAAATAACGAGCGATTTAAGGCGCAACTTTATCAGTCTCAAGATCAGGTTCGGAATAGAGACTACGTCATGGGCGAAGCTTTGACTCAGGTGCGAGAAGTGGCTGATCACTTACAAACACTAGCAGTACAAGCCGATGTGCTGAGTCTAAAGTACGAGTCAGAATCAGACCGAGGCCGAGAGCTAGCTTGGCTTCTTAGGCAGGTCAAGGCCCTAAGTATCAGGGCCAAGCCATATATGTAATCTATTTTATGTAAAGAAACTTGTTTTCTAGAAAAGTTACTCTAATGAAATCGGATTGGAATCAACGCTTTTTGCATTCATCATATTCATGGCAATCATGCATCAGCATTGCATCATATGCACTAAAACTCACACAAAACCCTAAAAATCATGGCAGTTACCCTGGAACATCGTTACGGTACAAGAGGAAAAACAAGAGCAATGGACCAAAGATTAGAGAGATTGGAGCAAATGCAAAAAGAGATGCAGGACCAACTACAAACACGTATGCAAGAACAGCTTGCCAAAATCCAGCAAGATATGAGGGACCAGATGCTGGAATCCCAGAAAAATATGATGGATCAATTAACGCGTCTATTGGCTGGCGGATTAGAAAAAGGGAAAAGCCCTCTGATCAATGCAAGAGATGATATTGAAGATCCTACTTACCCTCCGGGTTTTGCCCCAGCGGACGTTCAGACACAACCTGATGTGTACCCAAGAAGGCCATCAGTCACAATTAGGCCCCAACCATTTCGGGCCGGTGTCTCAGCACCAATGAATTATCAGGCTGGTTCGGGCTCCAATCTAGGGGACAACCCGACCAACCCTGTGGTCCTCAATCTCGATGAAGTAACAGAAATAGAAAAAACGAGGGTGGAACTCCCGAAAGAGCTTGAAGAAAGATGTAGATGGTTAGAAGAAAAATTTATAGAAATGGAAAACACCGACTATCGCGGTGGAATCGATGCTAAGGAATTAAGTTTGGTTCCGGACCTGGTACTCCCTCCCAAGTTCAAAACTCCAGAATTTGAGAAGTACAACGGGACTAGCTGTCCCGAAGCTCACATCACTATGTTCTGCAGACGAATGGTAGGCCAAGTTAATAATGACCAACTATTAATTCACTGCTTCCAGGAAAGTCTGGTTGGGGCCACTTCTAGATGGTACAACCAACTGACTCGCGCTCAGATCGGTTCATGGAAAGATTTAGCACAAGCTTTCATGAAGCAGTATGGTCATGTGGCAGACATAGCCCCTGACAGAATCACTTTACAGAACATGGAGAAAAAGCATAATGAAAGCTTTAGATAGTATGCCCAGCGATGGAGAGAGGTGGCCACCCAAGTCCAACCCCCCTGTTGGAAAAGGAAACCACTATGCTCTTCATCAACACCCTGAATGCGCCTTTTATTAACCACATGCTGGGTAGCGCGACCAAAAGCTTTTCAGACATAGTGATGTCTGGAGAAATGATAGAAAATGCGATAAGATGTGGGAAAATAGAGGCGAGAGAAAGCACCAAAAGGTCAGCACCGAGAAAGAAAGAGCACGAGGTGAATAATGTGAGCTCATATTCGAAATCGATCACCGTAAGCCAACCGAGGTCGACAACCCCTGGTCAGCAGGGCCCACCTAGAAAAGAGCCTAATACAAGGCAAAATAGGGAGAAACTCTAATTTACACCCATTCCAATGACATACAAGGAGTTATACCAAAGTTTATTCGATGCACATGTCGTATCTCCCTTCTATCTAAAACCAATGCAACCTCCATACCCCAAATGGTACGATGCAAATGCCCAATGCGAATACCATGCGGGAGCTACAGGACACTTGATAGAAAACTGCACCACTTTCAAGAAATTGGTTGAAAGACTCATCAACATAGGCATCGTGAAATTTGATGATACATCTAGTGCAGAGAATCCACTACCCAACCACGGGGACAAAGGGGTAAATGCAATAATCGAGAGTTCGAGGAAAGAAATCAAGATGAATATTGCAGAAGTGAAAACCCCATTGAAAGAAGTATGGAAGAAAATGGTAGAAGGAGGGTTGATAGCACAGAATTCAAGGGTCAGACCTCGAGAAGCAAAGAATTATTGTGAGTTCCATGATTTAGAAGATCACGAGCTTCAGAAATGCAGCGAATTCAGGGTTTTGTTACAAGGATTGATAGATAATAAAGAGCTGGAATTCTTTGAATATGTCGGGAGCCTAGAAGAAACAGACATGTGTGCCTCCGAAGAAAGTTCGACGAAGGATGTTTATAAAGTGAACCACCCAGTGGTTATCATATCACGTCCAAGAATGAATGAAACCGGGGCACAAATTGCCCAAGGTTATAATCCAGAAGCCCGTTGCTTTCCCTTACAAAGATAGCAAAAGGGTACCGTGGAACTATAATTGCAATGTGACAATCCTGGGTGAGGAAATCCCAATTAATGCATCTGAGGAAAGTCAAGACGAGGGTTTTTATACATGCAGCGGAAGGCGTTATACCCCAAATACAAAAGTCGAGTAGGCTAAAGGAAAATCAGTGGCAATTGAGCAAAATAAAGAGAGGTCGGCGGGACCTGAACCAACTGTTAATGAATCAGTGACTGACAAAGAAGCAAAAGAATTCTTAAAATTTCTAAAGCACAGCGAATACAGCGTCGTGGAATAGCTGCACAAGCAGCCAGCTCGTATATCGGTACTGGCCTTACTCTTAAGCTCAGAAACCCATCGCAGCGCGTTGATGAAGGTGCTGAATGAAACTTAAGTTGCTAACGATATCTCTGTAAGCAAACTGGACCGCTTAGTCAACAATATAAGTGCTGACAACTTCATATTCTTCAATGACGATGAAGTACCGCCAGGGGGCCAAGGATTTACTAAAGCTTTACACATCACGACCCGCTGTAAAGGGTACACATTACCAGGGGTATTGATTGACAATGGGTCTGCACTAAATGTCCTACCCTTATCTACGCTAAATAGGTTACCAGTGGATAGTTCTCACATGAAGACATGCTAAAATATAGTGAGAGCATTTGATGGCACGGAAAGGAAGGTAATGGGGAGAATGGAAATACCTCTCTTAATCGGGCAGAGCACGTACGAGGTAGATTTCCTAGTCATGGACATTAAGCCTTCGTATAATTGCCTATTGGGGAGGCCATGGATTCACTCAGCAGGGGCAGTGCCGTCATCGTTGCATCAAAAGGTCAAATTTATAACGGAAGGTCGATTGGTGACCATAAATGCGGAGGAAGATATCATTGCATCCGTTACCAGCAACGCGCCATATGTGGGCACAGATGATGAAGCAGTTGAATGTTCTTTTCGGTCTTTAGAATTCATGAACGTGACCTTCATTACCGAAGGAAACAAGATTCCGAGGCCCAGGTTATCTGAGACTACAAGAATGGGGCTACAGCTAACTGTTGGAAAAGGGGCCCTACCCGGAAGAGAACTCGGGAAATACCTCCAGGGAGTGACTAATGCACCAATGATAAAGGACAAACAAGACCATTTTGGGTTAGGATTCAAGCCAGACACGAAACAAAGAAATAAGGAGCTGGAGAAGAAGCAAGAGAGAAGGAGAGCGCGATTGAGCGGGGGAGAAATCAAATGGGAACCCATGATCTTCCCCCCATATTTCAAAGACTTTTGTGTCTGGAGGAGTCATTCACTCTGAGAGGGGCACGTCGAGAAAGGAAATCGCGGAAGGAATGATGGAAAATTTGGGCATCAATGCCACATACGAAGAAGGAACTGGGATAGAGAATCTGTCGGGCATTCGCCCTCATGAGCCGGGAAGTGTTCTGAATAATTGGACTGCGGAAGAGATTCCTGTAGTCTTTAGAACTAACACAGAGTAATATTCAAAACACACTTGTTACTCTAGGCCTAGAAGTAATAAGAGTCCCTTTTTGTGAAAATAGGCCTATGTTCAAAATCGTTATTTCAATGAAATGCATCCTTTTGTCTTATTCCCAAATATTCTTTTATTTTTTCATTCATGATCATACCATACATATCATTGTTCTTAGATTCCTTTGTTCTTTGTATCCTCCTTCGCACCTCCAACAGGTCTCCAGATATCAACGATGTGAGCGACATTGCTACTAACTTAGAGTCTCCTTTTGAGCGGGATATGTGTCTAGAGGGATCTCAAGACTTTGAGGATGACAGAGACTGTGACTTATTCCCTGATTTGTTAAGGATGGTAGAACAAGAGGAGAAATAGATTCTACCCCATGAAGAGACAGTAAAATTCGTGAACTTGGGAGATGAACTAGAAAAGAAGGAAGTAAAGATTGGAGCCTGCATTACCACAGAGACAAAACAGGACCTTATTGAGTTACTCCAAGAGTTCAAAGATGTCTTCGCATGGTCGTATCAAGACATGCCTGGGCTAAGTATTGACATCGTGGTACACAAGCTCCCCATCAAAAAAGAATGCAACCAGTTCAACAAAAGCTTCGAAGAATGCGGCCTGATGTTTTGCTGAAAATAAAAGAGGAGGTCAAGAAGCAATTTGATGCTGGGTTCTTACAAGTAGTCAAGTACTCGGAATGGGTAGCTAATATTGTCCCCGTCCGTAAGAAAGATGGAAAGGTACGGATGTGCATGGACTACAGGGACCTGAACAAAGCCAGCCCGAAGGATAATTTCCCGTTGCCTCATATCGACACCTTAGTGGACAATACGGCAGGTTACTCACTTTTCTCCTTCATGGATGGTTTCTCAGGGTACAATCAGATAAAGATGCATCCTAAGGATATGAATAAGACCACATTTGTAACCATGTGGGGAACGTTTTGCTATAAGGTGATGCCGTTCGGACTGAAAAATGCGGGAGCAACATATCAAAGGGCCATGGTAAACTTGTTTCATGATATGATGCACAAAGAAATTGAAGTCTATGTCGATGACATGATTGCCAAATCTCGGACAGAAGAGGAACATGTGCAAGTCTTGAGGAAATTATTTTTGAGGTTGAGGAAATTCCAGCTGAAACTCAATCCAGCAAAGTGTACATTCGGGGCCAGGTCAGGAAAACTGCTAGGATTCGTAGTCAGTGAAAAAGGGATTGAGATTGACCCAGATAAGGTCAAAGCCATACAAGAGTTACCTCCACCACGTACTCAAAAGGAAGTTCGGGGATTCCTAGGAAGATTAAATTACATCGCTCGGTTCATCTCACAACTAACCGAGAAATGTGACCCCATATTCCGTCTCCTTAAGAAACACAACCCTGGTGTTTGGGACGAGGATTGCCAGAAGACTTTCGACAAGGTCAAGCAATATTTGTCTAATGCCCCAGTGTTGACACCACCTAATCCAGACAAGCCATTGATACTGTATTTAACGGTGTTTGAAAATTCTATGGGATGTGTGCTTGGCCAGTACGACGAGTCAGGAAGGAAAGAAAGAGCAATATATTACCTCAGTAAGAAGTTCATTGAGTGTGAAACAAGGTACTTGCCAATTGAAAAGTTGTGTTGCGCCCTAATCTGGACAACCCGAAGGTTGAGACAATACATGTTGTATCACACAACTTGGCTAATCTCTAAAATGGACCCTCTGAAGTACTTGATGGAGTCGACTGCTTTGAATGGGAGAATGGCCCGATGGCAAATTCTACTTTCTGAATTCGATATAGTCTACGTTAACCAGAAGGCTGTGAAAGGAAGTGCGATAGCAGATTTTCTAGCCAGTAGAGCCCTAGAGGACTACGAGCCCTTGAACTTTGACTTCTCAAATGAAGATCTAATGTATATAGCAACCACCGAAGAAGACCCTCAAGAAGGTCATCCTTGGAAGCTAAACTTTGACGGAGCATCAAATGCTGTGGGTAACGGAATCGGGGCAGTCCTGGTATCCCCGAACGGAGATCATTATCCCTTTACTAGTAAGTTGGATTTTGACTGCACGAACAATATGGAAGAATACGAAGCATGCATCATGGGAATTCGCGCGGCCATAGAGCGTAAAATCAAGGTGTTGGAGGTATACAGAGATTCTGCCCTAGTGATTTATCAACTCAAAGGTGAATGGGAGACGAGAGACCCCAAGTTGATCAATTATCGAAAGGTGATCCTTGAATTAATTAAAGAGTTTGATGACATTGTCTTCTGCTACCTCCCGCGAGAAGAAAATCAGATGGCTGATGCCCTGGCAACTTTAGCTTCCATGATCAAGGTGAATAGGCAAGAGGATGTGAAACCAATCCAAATGAGCATTTACGAGGCTCCGGCTCATTGTTACAACCTCGAAGAAGAAGAAGAAAATGATGACCACCCTTGGTACCACGATATCCTGCGATATGTAAAGAATCGTGAGTACCCCAACCAGGCTACTGAGAATGACAAAAGAACGTTGAGAAGACTGGCCAATGACTACGTCTTAGACGGGGAGATCCTATACAAAAGAAGAAAGGATCAAGTACTGTTAAGATGTGTGGACGCTATTGAGGCTAAGAAAATCTTGGAAGAAGTTCACGAAGGCGTCTGTAGGACACACGCTAATGGCTTTACAATGGCCAGGCAGATTATGAGGTTTGGTTACTATTGGTCCACCATGGAAGGAGACTGTATCAACTACGCCAAAAGATGTCATAAATGCCAAATCTATGGAGACAAGATTAATGTGCCTCCTTCACCCCTGAACGTCATGACTTCACCATGGCCTTTCTCGATGTGGGGCATGGATGTGATTGGGCCAATTTCGCCAAAAGCCTCAAATGGGCATCGGTTTATCTTCGTGGTTATTGACTATTTCACCAAATGGGTAAAAGCTACCTCATATGCCAATGTTACTAAATCAGCAGTTAGTAGGTTCCTAAAGAAGGAAATCATTTGTCGGTATGGAATGCCAGAAAGGATCATATCTGACAACGCATTAAATTTGAACAACAGCACAATAGCGGATGTCTGCAACCAATTCAAGATCAGACACCACAACTCGTCACCATATCGTCCGAAAATGAACGGTGCGGTTGAGGCAGCTAATAAAAACATTAAGAAGATTGTGGGGAAAATGACTGAAACCTATAGAGACTGGCATGAAAAGCTACCATTTGCCCTCTATGCTTATTGAACGTCTGTCAGGACCTCCACCGGGGTAATGCCTTTCTCATTGGTTTATGGAATGGAGGCGATTTTACCTATCGAGGTTGAGATTCCTTCCCTCAGAGTTTTGTCAGAAGTAAAGTTGGATGAAGCAGAATGGATCCAGTCACGATACGACCAGTTGAATTTGATTGAAGAAAAGAGGCTAAGGGCTATCCGTCATGGTCAGATGTACCAAAAGCGAATGATGCGTGCTTACAACAAAAAGGTTCGTCCAAGAGAATTCCACGAAGGAGACCTAGTATTGAAAAAGATCCTACCCATACAAAAAGATTTCAGAGGAAAATGGATGCCGAATTGGGAAGGACCTTATGTGGTGAAAAAGACATTTTCTGGAGGAGCATTGATAGTGGCTGAAATGGATGGCAGGACTTTACCCAATCCTGTGAATTCAGATTCGGTTAAGAAATACTTCGCCTAAAAAAAAAATAATAATGGAGAGGCCAAGGTGAAAACCCGCAAAGGGCATCTTGAGACCAAAGGGGATTTGAGTTGAAAAACAAAAAACAAAAAAAAAACACCAAAGGAAGCGAACGGAGGCCGAAATCGGAAGGTGATTTCGTCTTTCTTGATCTTTTTTTTTTCTCTCTCTTTTTCTTCGTTTCTCACATGTATATACATATATATTTAAATAAAAAAGAACATAACAAAAAAGAAAAAAAGAGAGAGATTTTTACCTTTTCCGTGGCCGGCGACGGCGGCGCACGGCGGTTCGGTGACCGGATGGTAACCGGCCCCCTGGCCGGGAATCGCCCCTCTCCCCTCTCTCTCCCTTTTTCTTTTCTCCTCAGCAGCTAAAATGAAATTTTTAGAAATTTTCAGGCTTTTATAGCCTACCAAAACGGCACCGTTTTGGTGCCCACTTCAAAACGCTGAAACGACGTCGTTTTAAGCCTGGGATCCGCGTGTTGACCCGACCCACTAGGAGGATCCGCGTGTTTTTGTCTTTGGGGGTAATTGCTCTGCAGGTTCTTCCGCTTTTCACACACTTTGCAATTAGCTCTTCATTTCATTCAAATTGGCCTCAAAATTCACCACGTTTTGTGATTTAATCCTTCCTCATGCGATGTCGTTTTAAGGGTTTGGGTAAATTACCCTTTTGATCCTCCGCAGTCGCGCACGCATTCATAGGGGTCCCTTCTTTCATATTTATTTTAAAATTGTCCCCAAAACTTAATATGTGTTCCGAATTTAGTCCTTTTTTCATATTTAATACTATTTCTATATTATTTTTTACTCTTTGTTATTTTAATTTCTATTTTACCTTTCTTGTATTATTATTTTTTAGCATATTTTATTATTATTTAGACATTTTAATTAATATTACATATATATATATATTTTATAGTTGTTTTATATATATTATTATTGTTCCTAATATAAGTTTTATGTATACATATTCAAATACTCTATTATGTACATTTTGTTATGTCTATTCTTACCTCTATATTTATTATTAATATTAATCTATGTTTTATTATATATCTTTAACATATATACGTATACATTTATATATTATTATTATTATTATTATTATTATTATTATTATTATTATTATTAGTTTTGATATTATTGTTTTGTTAATACATTTGTGTCATATATACATACTTTTAATATATATTTCTATATTATACTTCATATTATGCCCATGTAAATTAATATTATATCATGTATATCATTTTGTTATAATTTTTATATATTGTAACTATCATATTATGTTCTACCATGTATATTATGCATGTCATGTATATGTTTTAATATACTATGTGTTATTTTGTTTTGTATTACACGTACATGTTATGTACATGCTGTTAATATTATCATATATTTATCTTCAAAATATATTTATATAATGTTTTATTAATATCACTATTATTATATTATTATTATCATTATACCTTTTACTATTATTACTATCGTATTATTACTATTATTATACCTTCTTTCTTTTGTGTTTACTTATATGCTATTATTTTTACACTAATATATATAGGTATTTTAGCATACTTATTTCGTTTATATATCACTACTCGTATTATTATTTCATCACATATTTATTTATATCTTTGTAAATAATTTCAAACTTTAAATCATTCGTTATTTGTATTATCATTACCAATATATATATGCTATGTAAATCTTTCATTATTATTATATTGTACATACCTTTTTTATATATACTATGCATATGTATCTTTTAATATTGTATTATTATTATTATACATATATATATATATATTTCTTTTATACATTTCTTATCACTTCTATCATTACGTATGTATTTTGATATATATATGTATACTTATATCGTTATTTTCGTTCGCGTTATCATTGTCATTTCATTTTGTCATCTTTTTATATTTATTTATTAATTTACTTGCGTATTTGATCATTTTTATTCTCCTCCTGCGCTTGTTTACCAGCCTTGTTATTATTTCATCTTTCATAGCTGCTCGTATTATTACGCTCGACATTGTCACATTTATTATTACATATTAACATTGTAGTTTGCTTTCATATTTTACTATAAATCGCATCATGTTTTTTACTCGATGCCTTAAAATAGTTCTTTCATAAAAGCGATATGCCGTATTTGGTAATTCGAGACAATCATGCCCTAACTTACTGGGCTTCGACTTTTCTCATTTAACCTAAATAATGGGATACTCTTTTAAATCGCTATACGAGTTTTGGAAAAATACTTATTCTCGAAGACACGGAGCGTTGTGCCCAAACTTACCGGGTATGACATTTTGTCACCTCGAAATAAGAATTTATTCTAAAATAAAGGTAATATTCGGTGTTTGAGAGTTCGAGAAAACGTGCCCTAACTTACTGGGTTTCGATTTCTCTCGTTTACTCTAAATAATCGAATACCCTTTTTATAGATTTAAAAACGCAAATTTTATATATAAAAGACAAATTCGCTCTCGAAAATTCAAGATGACATGCCCTAACTTACTGGATATGCCATTTCATGTTTTGAGACGAAAAAGTCTTTAACACTTGAGCTTTTTTATAAAGAAGGTTCGTATTTCAAATTTTTTCAAATTTTTAATCTTCGATCTTAAGACATTAATTAATCAACTAGGTACCAATTTTGGGCGTATCGAGGGTACTAATCCTTCCTCGTGCGTAACCGACTTCTGAATTCATTTTCTGATTTTCGCAGACCAAAAGTTATCATTTTAGTAAATCTTAACTTTTATTAAAATGGTTAATTTAAAGGTGACCCGATCACACCTCATCAAAAAGGATTGGTGGCGACTCTCATTTTTTCATTTTCGTTTTCAAATCCAAGTCGGTCCCCGTTTTCTCAAAAAAAATGGTTACGACAGTGAGTATTTTGCCATACATGCCACATTCAAAATATACAAGCCATTTTACCAATTTAAGCCTTCGGATAGTGTGAACGAGTCTTCGACCTATCCCGATTCTCAAGCCGGCTTGTCAAAACTACAATGAAAGAAAAGGAGGGAGTAAGCATAAATGCTTAGTAAGTTCACATGCAAATAGCTAGTAACATAATCACATAATCCCACATAAAACATCATTTACATTTAATATCTTTCTACGATTTCATCTTACCAAGTTTTCAACCTGAGGGTTTAAGCACATACCTGTCAAATTTTCTCATTTACCACACTTACCAACATGTCACCTTCATTTTAGGCATTCTCCTTATTTTCTTAAGATCCACCCGTTGAACACATCGGAATATAATTCGAATACATGGAAAGTTTGTACATAAGTGCCACATATGTAGCCAAGCTACCATGTAACCCGCCCATAAGTTAACTCGGACTCAACTCAACGAGCTCGGGCATTCACATCCATAAGTGAACTCGGACTCAACTCAACAAGCTCAGATGCCTAGTTACATCTCACAAACTCGGACTCAACTCAACGAGTTCGGACATTTACATCCATAAGTGAACTCAGACTCAACTCAACGAGTTCGAATGCTCAACCATCCTAGTGACATGTCACTTGTATTCTAATCTATTCCCAAGGTTCAAACGGGCTTTTTTCCTCGACTACACATCTTTGCCGTCTTCAACAGAACATCGAAACTGATACTCGGTAGCAATTCATAATTTACATATTATTCAATAATAACCATAAAGCATAATATTTCATGATATTAATCATCATATCACATAAATAACATTAAATTACTTAAAATGACAATTATGTTACTACATTTACACATGAACTTACCTCGATACAAAATATTAACAATCAAGCCTATTCCTCGTAAACTTTGTTTTTCCCTCGATCACGACTTGAATCTCGTTTCTCTTGATCTATAATGCCAAATTAATCTTATTTAATACATACATTCATCAAAATAGCCCCAAATACGAACTTTGGCAAAATTACCATTTTACCCCTAAACTTTTGCAAAATTACACTTTTGCCCCTAGGCTCGGGAATTAAACTTCATCCTATTTTCTTATGTTTTATGACATGCTGATCATTTTGCTCTTCTATGGCAGCATCAATTTCATACTCTAACATGTACTTATGACTATTAGGTATTTTTACCGATTAAGCCCTTTTACTCGTTTTCGCTTAAAACCGAGTAGTACAAGTTGTCTGACATAATTTAAAACCTCATATTCTATCATAAAACACCAAAATACACAAATTTCACCTATGGGTATTTTTCCAAATATGAACCCTAGGTTGAATTATTGCTAGCATAAGCTAAATCAAGTTACCGGGACTCCAAAAACGTAAAGAACATTAAAAACGGGGCTTGGAATCACTTACTATGGAGCTTGGAAGCTGGAAACAAACCCTAGCTATGGAGAACCCTTTAATTCTCGTCCTAATGAAGAAGATGAACATATTTTTCCATCTTTTTCCTTTTTTTTACTCTTTTAATTATCAAATGACCAAAATACCCTTAATACCTTTCTTTGAAAATTTTCATGTACAAGCCCATTTTTGTCCAAAATTTTAGAAATTGGTCAAATTTCTATTTAAGACCTCCTCATTAATATTCCAAAGTAATTTCATACTAAAAACGTCTAGAATGCAAGTTTTGCAAGTTATTTGATTTAGTCCCTAATTTTAACTTAAGCACTTTATGCACAGAATTTCGTCACGAAATTTTCACACAATCATGAAATCATATCATAAACATCAAAATAATTATAAAATAATTATTTCTATCTTGGATTTGTGGTCACGAAACCACTATTCTGATTAGGCCCTAATTCGGGATATTACAGAAAATATATTTACAATCTTTGTTTCCTACTATGTTTGCGTTGTTTCTGCTGTTTCTTTCCTTTTGCAGATGAGTGAAGATCCAATGACGAGGGGTTGGTGTGCTGATTACGGCGCGAGATGAGGCATGAGTCTGTCTGTGGCACACCGATTGCGGCGTGAGTTGGGGCCTTTGTCTGGTGCTTGCGGCGCCTAGGGTTTCAGAAACCCTAGGTCTTCTGTTCTTTGTTTGTGGTTTGGGCCTCTTGGGCCGTGTCTATTTGTGGGTTGGGTGTAACCGGGTATTTGGGTTCTTAGACTAATTGGGCCACCCATTTGGACTGTAAAAGGACTTCATTGTTTTTGTTTTTGCTTCCTTATTTATTTATTTCATGGGCCAGGCGAATTTGGGCTATTACATTAATCAAGTTAAAATTGAACAGGAAAATAAACCAAAATGAAAAATTAACAAATTAAAAAATTAAAAAATAATGACTTTTTAAAACAGTCCCCGGCAACGGCTCCAAAAGCTTGGAATGACGGAAATGTGCAAGTGTACACAATCGCAACAAGTAATAAAGTGACAAGTAAATGTCGAGTTATCGTACCCACAGGGACTGTGAAAATAATTATTTATGAATGCAATTAAAAACACTTTGGTGAAGAAAAATATCTTGATTTGAGGAGGTGATTAAAAGCTAAGATTTTTAACTAAGAAAAATAAATAAGAATAAAATAAAAGTTCCAATGCACGATTTCAAAAGATGATTTTAATCAAGATGACATAATTGTGTTAGATTAATTACATTTCTTAACGTAGAGTTATTGAACTCATGTTCAAGTTGTTACTAATAAATTCACGACAACTCAATAATTTGCTAACTTATGAACATACTTACCTACCAAAATCCATTTATCTCTTGACTGTACCTCTATGTCAATTCAACCGATTAAAAAAAATTAATAAGAAAATGTGTTAATGCACATACATGCTTATGAAATTAAAATAATCTCTTGTACATATCTCTATGCCAATTCAAACAATTAATTCAATCTCATAAGCATATAAAAGATTACATGAGGTAACTATGTATTTCTACCTTGAAACATTTTAATCACAATAATCTTGCAAGTTATGCAAGGCTAATATATCGTTAGATACCGTTGCTAATTTAATCATCAGCAATATTAGATGATTAAACATATGCACTGATTAAGTATCATGTCAATTAATTACAATTTCAATCCGTTTAAATAATTAATTCATTAGTTGCCTTACAATTGTAATACAAGAATAACTTAGTCATGGTTTTACTTAATCAAACATCTTACCGAAGCCAATAACAACACAAATACAATTTTAATAACTCAAGTAAACAAAATGCAATCAACCTAACACGAAATAAGTTTAAGTCATATTATTTAAAATAAAAATTCAACATCAAAAATATTCATAGACATTTCCATCATAACAACAACAAAATTAAAATGATAGGGAACAAGAATCAAATCCGGTGTTTTCTCCGTGGCTTGACTAGTTTGCTCCACTCATCCTTCTCCGCTTGTTCTTGTCGAACTGAGGCTTCTATGAACACTTGAATGCTGCTCCAAATGGTGGTTTATTGACTCTTTTTCAAGAGGTGAAATCGGCAAGGGAATGGGGAATAAAATGAATAACAATGGAAGGGGTTTTGAAGAGAGAAAATGAGAGAGAAGTGAAGAGATGTGAAGGGTTGAGATGTGTTTGAAGTGAGCAGCCAAGGGGGATATTTATAGGTTGAGAAGGCTGCTAAAAATAGCCAAAATCAGCAGCCAAAGACTGCCCCCATGTCCGGCCACACATGTGGCATGTTTGAAGATTTCAAACATGCTATTTTAAGGTAGGGGCAAATCTGAAAAGGCATCAATAGTGGAAGGGTTTGAATGCAATTTGAAGGAGTCTTCAAGGGACATTTTTCAGGCCAAATAATCAGCCAAACAAGCTGGTTGGGTCAGCATGTGGGACGGTTTTGGGCTACCCAGTGCTCTGTTGGATCGGTTTTCTCAATTCAACTCAACTGGGTACTTTTCATAATTAATTAACAATAATTTATTTAATCCAAATTAAATTGGATTAAAATTAAAATTAATTATATTATGAATTAATACACATAATTTGGACCGTCTTATGCTAAAAAATTATTTCACCTTGATGCTTAAAATTGCTTCTCGGTTTTGCGCTTCTAGTAGTGTCTGCCGAGCCATTTTTCGCCCTTTGTACAATTCTGTCGAAAATAATCAAAATGAATAAAAATTTGATATAAAATTAATTAAAATTCAACATGTTCATAATCTGAGTGCAATTTAATTATTTTATAATTATTATTTATTTTTTGACACTAATTTTACCGAAACTGATTGAATTTGAGTTAAAAAGAGCATGAAAAAGTGTGTATGTTTTCATGTTTCCAAACATCTATAATTATTTCCAATTCCAAGTAAATAAACTATAATCCCATAATGAAATCACATAAAATTTTTAATCAATTTCACATATAAGTCTCCAAGACTTTAAAGGCAACCTTCCTGATGAAATTTTGTAAAATACCTCAGTATACAAATGAAAACAGTAGTGCCTGGTTACCAGATAGAGTAAACCTACACGATAATTTTCCTGGCCAGGGCTTAATATTTTGTATTCTCCAGTCCGCAACATATGCAGGAGCTGGGAACCTGGGCAAAAATCACAAATCTGTATACGAGCATATACTAATTTCATCGGGACAACTAAGATATATTATAAATCCAGAATAAAAGCAATAAATATCAATAATCTTAGTATAACAAGTAAAAATGAATGGGTAACTTCATAATATATGAACTTACTTGTCGAAATGGTAATGATTCAACTATCAGGGACTAATTGATAATTTTACCTTTTCCTCGTACGTCCTCTAATCGTTGAGATTCTTGGTCTAAATATAATTTGAATTAATTAACCAATCCAAGCAACATAAAACAACATTTAAATATCATGTTCCAATTCAATTTCATTTATACTAAAATCTCTCAACTTCTACATTTATCACAATTTAGTCCCTAAAACCAATACTATTATAATTCTCACATTTGAGTTTTAATCTCGAAATCAATCTCATTTTAGTCCTCAAACAGGCCATTAATATACAAAAATTTAGAATTTTCCTACACATTTTGGACTTATTGCATTTTAGTCCTTATGTTCAAAACTATCAACTTTTATTTTACAAACTAGTCCATTAACAATCTAAGCTTCAAAACTAACCAAATAACCCCAAAAGCTTCAAGAAAACATCAATGGAAACTTTAACAAACTTAAAAAGTTTCACAAAATAGTCCTTGAGTTAGCTAATTCAAGCTCTTGAGATTCCAAAAACAAACAATTACAAGAAACAAGCTTCAATTCACTTACCAATTGAAGAAACAAAGTTGAAAATAGAATCCTAAGCTTCCCTCTAACATACGGCCATGGAAGAAAAGAAAGATTATGACAATTTTTTTTCACCTTTTGGTTTCTTTATTTTAATATATATACATAGGTAAAATTGTAATTATTAAGAACTTTAGGATTAAGTTAAAATAATTATACCATTAACTAAGTTTAACCATCCTTAACAAATAAATATGTCATCATCCATTAACTAAAGTGATAACAGTGGCCCATTTGCTTAATTGAGCCCTCAAACACTAAGAAATTCTATAATAGTTCACTTTTGTAAAGTTTACGATTTAGCCATTTTTCTTTAATTAAATATCTAAATATCAAAATTACTAGACCAAATTTTAATATGACATCGTATAACCTCGTAGATATTAAATAAATAATATTTTCTAACTCACACATCGGTTGTGTTTCCAAAACCATTGTTTTTGACACCATTGAAAAACGGATTGTTACAAGTATCTTGTCATGTATAACTTGTGCCAAGCAGTGAGACTGGAAGGGTATCCATATGCCTACGAAGAGACCAGAAGGGTGACTTAGGCGGTAATCCTTAGTCAAGATGAGACTGGATGGGTATTCTTAGCTAAGAGTGATAAATAATTCAATCGAGGATAATTAATTGTTTAATTAGAGAATTAGGGATTTAATTGATCATAGGCTAGAGGCTCGCATTGTCAACACTAGGGATAGGAAATTCACTTAGGTTAATTAATATTTTAATTTTGATTATCATTACTAATTCATGACTCGATTAAATTAGTAATTAATTTTTGTAATTAATTTAATAATAATTTCTCTAATATGCAATCCCGTGGGTACAATCCTTAGAATACTTACCAATGTTCCGTTGTAACACTTATATTACAATTTGACCTGTACGCTTTCAGATACTGCTGATTTAATTTTATATATTTTTGGTGTGATATTTATACTATAAACGATAACATATTTATAGATGGTCAAGTTGTTGGCGCTATTGTTGAAGATTGCGACGATGAAATTTTTTATTAGACTGATTATTGTAAAATAATATTAATCGAAAGACGGACAAGCTAGATAGTGTTCTAATTTTATTTTTTACATAATTAAATATTTCTTATTTTAAAAATTTTCAATTAATTAAATATTTTTATTTTTAATATTTTTATTTACCTTGTCGATTATCAGATTTAATCATGAACATTTATTTTTATATGTCGATGTTCGAACCATCCAAATCGAGTTGGTTGTATAGAGCTTCGACATGCCAATGGAGTTATGATTACAAAGACAAATAGCCCGGTGTTTGAATGAGATCCGACCTAAGCCGAGCAAGTATACATCCGAGAGGGATGGAGATTTAATGAACCCATGGGATGGAAAAGAAGTATATGAGGAAGGAGTATACGATCAATGGGAGATCATGGAGAACCAAAGATCAATTATGATAGAACTATTTCAACGAAGAAACGAAAGAATGGAAGAGATACATGGGTGACCTTTGGGGACATCTGAGTATTTAGTCGGAACTCTTTGTGATTCGTATGACTATACGTACAAACAAGAAAGCTGCGAGAGAATTCCAAGCTAAATCCAAGAGAACCCAACAACATTTGAATCAATTAGAAGAATTTTTCCAAGCAAGTACTCCATATAAAGAGGTTGTACATGATGTCTAAAATTCTGATCCGAAGGACCAATGTATTACTGACAACCATCCAGAATTAAATCTTGAAAGTCAGCAAGAGTTTGGAACTGGAGACGAGAATGAATTGAATATAACAGAAGATATCTCCCATCCAATTAACATAGATGTAGATATAGAAGTAGATGTAGAAGTAGATGTAGTAGTAGATGTAGAAGTAGATGTAGTAGTAGATGTAGAAGTAAAATTAGAGGTATAGTAGCTTTAATTGTTTTTGAATGAAAGTGTAGACGAGCTGTAACACCCTATAACACCCTATACCCAGCCTAGTCTCCAAGCCCAAATACGAGATGCCATACCACCATCTCGTTTAATGTATATCAAATAGGAACTAGATCTAAGCAAACCGATCTTCTTTTGTTAAACCTATAAGCTTTAAATTATCCAATTAGTTAATTAACATTATTACGTGTAAATCATTCATTAATCGTCTTACATACAATTAGAATCATGCATAAGGTCTGTTTAGCAAAATTTCATAAAACTGTTCGTAGGTGTCAATATTGACATTTAAGGTACCGATGTTTCCTTCATGTAGTATCGATACTACTCGAAAAATTGATAGCAAATTAGCTTACTGTTTCTCACCCAAAAATCCCAATTGTAAAAAATTATCGGTACCTGCTATAGAATATCGATACTTTAGTCATGAGTATCGACACTCGAGATAAGGTATTGATACCAAATCCCCAATCTATTTTCTTGTACGTTTTAATTCACAGAGGTATCAATTTTCAATGCCAACTATCGATACCTCTACTACTAGAGCTAAAAATGCAGCATAAAAGATCAAATAACTCATTTCAGTTAGTTCCTAAGAAACATGCATCAAGTACTTTGTTTATTTCATCATGCTATGGCTAAGTTTATCAGTCCAAAGTGTCCAATCATCCAAGCAAGAATCATTATGCCAACATCGATGTATAAAAATTCTAACATAAAAATAACTTGAAATTCTTATAAGACAAATCAAAATGTTTAAAGATCAATAACCGAAAGTAGTTCTACCATATTGCTTATCTCCCCGCTATGAATATAATAATAGAACACCTACGATGAATAACCAGTTTTTTTTTAGATCACTCCCTCGAAAACCACACCGCCCATACCATGACGTCACTAATCTGCATATGTTGAAATGAATGGCTGAGCTTCTACAAGCTCAGTGAATGCAAAGAATTTCCACAACGCAAACATGTTATCATGCAACACAACTAATCACTTACTCACAAGTACCTTAATCTTAATTCTAACATCATATACTATTAAATCATGCATCATCTAATAGTTCACTCTCACAACACATACATACTCATTCAAGCATAGAACATATTCCACACAATTACATTAAATATGATAAGATGGCACTTGGGATATGAAACATATAGTGGGCTCTATCATCATACATCAGGTACACAGATTTCCATTACACCACATAGACTCATAGAGTCAAACATGTCCCAAAAGTGAAGCATATAGCTAACACTCTCCTTATTTCCCCTCACATGTTCCATTGAATGGAGCTTAGCTCTCATTCCTTTATCCCTCCAAACATGTCTCAGGGCCTCAATGCCTAAAACCACTATACATATAGGTGAGTACTCACAATCCTATGGCATGCCAACTATATCCAATAGTTCTAATATCTCAAGGAAAAATATCTGAAAAAGTATATATTACTTACTAATTATCCGTGCACTAACACTGCATATTAGCATCTTTTGCAAAAGATTACCATAATCATATAACATACACATTACACATTTATTTCATGTATATAATTGCACTTTACACAATAATCACCATACTCACTTTTCACATTTCATGCATGATACAAAACCATAAGATAATTAGAGATTTAAAAAAACTTACGCTTGAAACATAGAGTAAGGGTTTAGGTTACATCTAAATTCCTAAATAACACATGACTCGTGTTTACGAGTAGCAATTCCATACACTCACCACTTTATACTTTTGTCGAAAAGTCGAAAGCTCAAGTAAACCTTCCCTAGCTCATAGCAAGCTCTAATGAATCCGCAGTCAAGTAACAACCAAATATTCCATTAAACCAACTAAAACACAAGCTTTAAGCTAAGTTCTCATGTAACTTAATCTATTAACATAAAAAACTTTAAATTCTAATATCTCGGTCCATACTCAATATTTTTTCCTAAAATCAATCCCGTTCATCTAATTAATCATATACACCTAATTCATAACCTTCAAACTGGACAAATCTACTCAATTCATGGTATCAACATTTTTCGACATCTTTTAGGCAATTTTCACAAAATTCATTAAAAAGTTAGAAATCTTTAATGAAACTTCAAGGTAAGTTTAAAAACCTTTTAATCACGCTAAAACAAATTGAAGATCACTTTGAAACCAAGTTTTAACTCACAATCCTAAAATCCACCATTAATGGCTCGATTTTTTGCTTTTATTTAAAACATGCGATTTGAAGTCTAACAAATCAGTTTTGAGGTTTAAATAACATTAAAAACCAATGGTTACATGAATGATTACATTTATTGAGAGAATAAATAATTTTTTATGTAAATTCGAAAAACCCACGTTTGGAGAATATGATAAAATCTATGGAGTTTTTGGTGTTTTTCTTAAATATTTATGATGGTAGATAACTTAGGAATGATAGAGAATCAATATATTGTGGTTTGAGAATAAAAAATTGATGAAATAGTGAGCAAGAAGCAATGGACGAAAACTCTAAAGAGAGGAGAAGAAACTATCGTGAA
Source organism: Gossypium longicalyx (assembly GCA_025698465.1). Taxonomy (NCBI): domain Eukaryota; kingdom Viridiplantae; phylum Streptophyta; class Magnoliopsida; order Malvales; family Malvaceae; genus Gossypium; species Gossypium longicalyx. Next base: position 64,976,429 of record CM047004.1, on the reverse strand, counting down.
TTATGTTTGGAGTGAGGGTTTATTAGGTTCAATTTTTAAAACTAATTAAACTGCTACATAAATGCTCACTGTTTTGACTTTGTTACAAATCAGTCCTTTTCTAAAATTAAGGGTTTTTAGAACACCTTTTCAAAAATTGATTTAATAGTTAAGATGTCATACTCGAATGCAATCTCGATTTACCATGCTATGAAATTTCGAACACTTTACGACCTAAATTCCTAAAATATCCTTAAATCTCTTAGGCCCTATTTTAGGGTGTTACATGAGCCAATAAAGTTTTTGGCCATAATCGAGGAGGTGCCAGTAGAAGAATCGATGAGTTTATGTTATTTTTGTTCGATGATGAAGATAAATTTCAGGGAACCAAATCTTCTCGCAATATACAGGGGAGGAAGCTCGAGACAATGTATCCTAAAAAATAATTTTGAGTTGGCTTAGATTCAGCACTAAGTGGCTTGTGATGTGGATGTTGGTCGAAGATAAGGTGATATCATTGGAATCAACCGAGGATGTTGGTTTATATCTTGAGGACCAGATGGAAGTTCTTCTACGGGGGCAATACGGATTGACTTGATCCCGAAAAAGGACTTTTTATTTAAAATTTTTTTAATTTTAAATTCTTATTTTTCATTTAAGTATTGTAATTATTGACTTTAAAGTTTAATTAGGGTATTTTATTTTTTTTAGTGGTTGTTGAGCTCAGAATCGAGGAAGAACATACAAGCCAATGAGTCAAAATTTCACGCAAAAGAAAGGTTGAAACAGTTTGTAATGTCGGGATGAGGAGTGTCGCGTCGTCCCAATGAGGTCCCTTTATATCTTAACGTTGCCCGAAAACGTCATGACGGGCCAACCCAATGCCCTAACAAACAATCGGTGATGTCAGAACGTGGAAGGAGATGACGTCCTAATGAGGCGATGACTACAAGAGGACCTTGTCACGACGAGGTACTCCAAAAACATCCTAAACAATTTTCTACTTCTTCTCCGTACTTTGCCTCCAAAGGTCTGAACCCTCTACTTCTTTAGTGTGACCTTCGATTCATAGCCATTAGCTTTTCAATTTACATAGGATTAGAATCAAAACTCCCTTCGTTGAGTGAGGCAACAACATTCCAGTGAAGCAACAACAACGACTGATGGGGACAACATTGACAACCAATCCTATCACCTGTAACAAAGCCTAGTAATACTCAATCTCTCTTTTAATACTTTTATAATTAGTGTTAAATCAATAGATTAGCAAACTGAGAATTATTTTGTGTTTATAGTGATACGATCACGCCCCAAGCACACTCTTGGACCAGCTCACTAAGCATTGCTTGCAATTCCTTATGAGTTGAATTAGTTTGAATTCCAGCTCGTTGAGCTCAACTCAGCTCAATCGAGCTCTTTATTATTTCTTTCAACTTTGCATTTAATTGATTAAATAAATTAAGTATTATTTCTATCTAGTTAATATCAAAGTCAGCTCAAATAATTATTAAATAGTTAGTTTGTTAAAATCTGGACATTTTAATTAAGTTTAAATGTGTCTCACTTTAATGCATATTTAATTAGCTAATTATGTTGTCTAAGCTTAGGACGAATTTATTTCTTGTTAAATTGTCCAACCAAATCTTAATATGTCTTAGTTCATACATGTCTTTAATTTGTCTTAGCTTATTACATGATTTAAATGAGTCTTTTGAGCTGAATTACTGTGCAGGTATTATTGTGTCTTAGCTTAAACATGTTTTAAATGTGACATTGTTTCAGCTGAATTTAATTGATTAAAAGTTGTCCTAAGTTGCAGCTAATTTAATGTGTCATAAGCTAATTTAATTTTTTGATTTTAATGTGCAGCTTACATGCATGAACGGCATTAAAGTGAGCTAAAGATTATTTCTTCTTCATGAGGCTGTTTGTGAAACTCAATAGACATGTGCTTAAACCACATGCATGGACGACAATTAAAGAAGGTGTGCTGCTGGTTGCCCTTCTCCAAACACCTGTTTGGTCATTGCAATAGCGAAAAAACCAGCTGCTAATTCTTTTCCCCAAGCTAACTATTAAGCTCTCCAAAACAACCTTAAACACATTCACATTGTTGGAAAAATTCCTTTCACATTCAAATGACCATTTGGGTTTGTGCATTCACACTTGAGGGGCTGCTCATATTCGGTTGAACACCTAATGGCCATTGAAGCACTCAAGGCATCATTTAACACTTTCAAAAACCATCCAGCTGATCAAGGCAGCTCATTAAAAGGCTGATCAGACCTTTGGACGAATTTAATCAACTTATTTCAACTCCATCATTGCTCCAATTTATTAAGCTAACTTGGGAAACACCATGGGACATTTTTAAAGCTTTATAGATTAATTCTGGAATTTTCAGGTCATTAAAAGCTAAAATCAAATGGCCAATCAGCTCCCCAAATGCCTATTCAGCTAGCCATGTTGTTTAGTTATAAATACTTAGTTATTTTCTTGTTGTAGGGACTTTTGACAATTTTTTTAATGAAACTTTGTTTCTGTGAGGTTTACTTCCTCTCATATTTCATACGAGTCTCGAGTGACTTATCTAGCGTGCTAGTGGCGTCAACCTGAACTTGTTCTTGGAACTTATCACCATAATCTGGTGTGGTGTTCTCCTATCATTCTACTCTTCATCCAACCACTTTAAATGATATAAGATTTGGGGCGATACTCGATATAGTATCGAATCTTTCTTAAAGTTTAAGTTCATTTACCATTTCCACCATCTATCTTTATTTAACATATTATCCTAAACCGAGCCCATCCAAATAGCTTCTATCCTTGTTCCGTTCTAACCGAACCTACCATCATAGACTTAGCCAACTTTGAACCCATTTTGTTAACATTAAGCCTACTGTGCTGATTCAAATAATTCGACAATCTTCTGAACAACACTTCTCGAAGACGATCGAGCAATCTATGTGAACTCGACTCAATCACCCGAGCCAGATCATGTCATTTGGTATCAGATCTAGTTAAAATTGAGGTGTACGGACGTTCATGAAGTTCTGGGTAAGTTTTGAAAAAAATAAAAAAAATCAAAAAAATCAAAAATTTATTTATAGTGTAATACAAGTTGTATTGAATTTATATGTAGTGAAAAAAAAAAGAAATTCGAAGTGATAAAAAAAAAGAAAGTGTTGAAAAGTTGCATTTTGTATTCCCGATCAACAAATTCCCCTCTACTATCATCCAACCTCTTCACGCCACACTTAATAACCAAATATCTTTCTTTCAGCCTACCCTACACCCTTTTACATTACAACCCTTGAAACCCTTTGAAACCGACCCCCCTAAGCAGCAAATAAGCCCAAAGAGACAAAATATGAAACTATGAGAGGGAGTTCTAGTGGTAAAATGCAAAGAGTGAGTAAGTGCAAAAGAGAGTTGAAAAAGCCTTAAATCGAGTGCAAACACGAGCGTGAGTGAAATTTATTCATTTTTCTTTGTGAGTGAAACGTGAGGTTTTGTGGTGAGGTATCTATTTGTTATTTTTTATCGCTTTCCATTTCCAGCAATAAAATCATGTTTCGAGAAGAGTTTTCAGAATCAAAATTTCAATATGTGATGCAAGGGATAGACCGATTGTTTGATAGAAAACTAGAACCATTACAAAAACGATTGGACTGGGTGTAGGAAAGAGTCCGACGGAAGCCAATTTCACCAATTCGAGGGACAAAATCGAGACTATCAAGCAAATGATCGTCCAATGACTATTTTGGAAAAGAACTATATCATGGTTTTTATTCATCAAAGAATTTGAGACGAGATCAAACAAGTTTCGAGTTTGAAGCTTATTATGGTGGCAAACAAGAAAGCACAAGTCGTTCTTTGTATACACCAAGGTATTCGTCCACCGAGAATCAAATTTAAAAAGGTGATCATTTTTCGTATGTAAGTCATTCCATTCATACCCAATGAGAGTCTCTCCGTTCTGATTCATTTGTATCGTCTTCATGTTATAATGAACGAAAGAGACAAAAAAAGTACAAAGAAAAGAGGCAAGAAAAGCTACTACGAGAAAATGAGCGAATATAGAGTGAAATTGAGAGGAAAAAAATTAATGAAAAAGAAATAGAAAAAGAAAAAGAAAGCGAAAAAGAAAAAGAGAGTGAAAGAAAGGAAAAAGAATTTGAAAAAGAAATTGAAAAAGAAAAAGATTCCGAGCAAGAAAAGAAATTTGAAAAAGAGAGAGAGACTGAAGAAAGAAAAGATGATGAACAAGAATTGAGTATAGTTGAAAAAGAAAAAGAAAATGAGTTCTCAATAATAAAAGAGAAAGTGAAAAAGATGCGAGTGAACAAAAGAAAGTAAGGAATGTTTCTACTAACCTATATACGAGTTGTCCTCGTATTGTATTTTTTTTCTTTTCAAGTCTCTAAAGAATCATTAGGCAAGTTCCAACTTCAATACCTTCCCGATGCAAGACGATTCCGAATGATCGAAAAAGGTAAGGCTGAAGGTGAAATCCAACCACTAGTGTTTGAAGGTAAGCAAGGTAAGGAATCTTTAGTAATTGAGTCATGACAATCAGGTTTGAAAGTTGTCGATAAAATTTCTAATGACTTAATTCTTAAGAGATCGCCTTATTTTGATTTGATTAATTGTTATTCACTGTTTCTGGTTGATAAATTCGTTTTAAGTGGGAACATAAAGAGTAATTCGCTTGATGTGTTTTGCGTTGAAAAGTTTGTTGATGTCATTTGATTAAATCGACAAATACAAAATGTAATCTTACGTGATAATGAGTTTTCACATAAAGCGTTTAGCCTACTTGAGTGTGATGTTAATGTGAACCTTCTAAAGTCTTGTGTGGGATTCTCATGTCTGTGGGAAAAATTTTCTTTTGATAAGTTTCGTGTTGGCAAGTTTGTTGAAGACGTTGGTGTAATTCAGTCTATACAAACTTTGGGCGTGTGTGATAAAGATTATTCCCATCGAAATTTTGATTTGTCTGATTGTGATGACAAATTGAATTCTCTGATTTGTTACGTAAACTCCTCATGTTTGTGCAAATCTATTCGAATGAGATTTAAGTGGTGTGATTATTTGTACATGAGCATGCTTGAAGTCCCTTCATTTAGCTTGTGGGAGTTATTTGAGGAAAAGAAAACAAAGTTCTTGCGGTATTTTGGAATGAGTGACCAAAACCATATGTTCAAGCCCGGAGTATGCGATCCTAAGTTATTGCAAAGTAAAGGTAGGTACTATAATTATACTTGGAATAAATGCGTTGAACTTTCCTATCTTATTCGAATTTCATCACTATCTGTGAAAACAAAGTATGTGAACATTGTTGGCTTGCAAAACCAAAATTTGATTTATGATTCTGAAAATTTCTCCATATTGTGGTTTAAAAGGTTCAAACATGTTTTGCATGGTAATGACTTAACATTGTATCGTATCCTTTCTATGTTTCTTGTCTTGAAACTGTCACATCAAATTGCAAAGATAAGAGAATATTTTGTCTTCGATCCCAGTTTACATCATTCTGTATCATTGTCTGAGGGATTTGAAACATGGCATGTTGATTTCCAAAGCCACAGCTATCGAAGGCATTGTGAATCAGGTTTGATGCTAATGAATTTTTTTATTCCTTATGATAAGGTGGGACCAACTTTTATCTTTGAATCTGGGATTGGACTATAAGATCAATCTTTGATTCATTGCGAAAAGGTAAAATCAACTCCTGTTTTTGACCTCGGCATTGCTTCATTTGCTCAATTTTTGAATAAGGTTTTGAAAAGTTCTTTTAAGTTTATCACTCATAGTGTCACTAATCTATTCCATTTTCGTATAGGTGACACTTCAAAATGGTTTCCTCCTAAAGAGGGAGGGCATGAACATAACTTGTTTTCTTCTCAAGATATGTGTGATTTTTAGGTTCTCGAGAGCAGCTATGCCAATTTCATTGACCAAAGGGCTGGTGATGATGCAAAATTTTTCTCGAACAAGTGGCCCGATTTAAGGACAAATCGCTTTAAACAGGGAGGGGATGATACAATCATGCCCCGAGCACACTCTTGGATCAGCTCCCTAAGCATTGCTTGCAATTCCTTACGAGCTAAATTAGTTCAAATTCCAGCTCGTTAAGCTCAATTCAGCTCAATCGAGCTCTTTCTTATATCTTTCAGCTTTGCATTTAATTGATTAAATAAATTAAGTGTTATTTCTAGCTAGTTAATATCAAAGTCAGCTCAAATAATTATTAAATAGTTAGTTTGTTAAAATCTAGACATTTTAATTAAGTTTAAATGTGTCTTACTTTAATGCATATTTAATTAGCTAATTATGTTGTCTAAGCTTAGGGGGAATTTATTTCTTGTTAAATTGTCCAGCCGAATTTTAATATGTCTTAGTTCATACATGTCTTTAATTTGTCTTAGCTTATTACATAATTTAAATGTGTTTTTTGAGCCGAATTACTGTGTAGGTATTATTGTGCCTTAACTTAAACATGTTTTAAATGTGTCATTGTTTCAGCCGAATTTAATTGATTAAAAGTTGTCCTAAGCCGTAGCTAATTTAATGTGTCATAAGTTGATTTAATTTTCTGATTTTAATGGGCAGCTTACATGCATGAACGACATTAAAGCGAGCTGAAGATTATTTCTTCTTCATGAGGCTGTTCGTGAAACTCAATAGACATGTGCTGAAACCACATGCATGAAAGACAATTAAAGAAGGTGTGTTGCTGGTTGCCCTTCTCCAAACACTTGTTCAGTCATTGCAGAAGCCAAAAAACCAGCTACTGATTCTTTTCCCTAAGCTGATTATTAAACTCTCCAAAACAACCTTAAACACATTCACATTGCTGGAAAAATTCCTTTCATATTCAAATGATCATTTGGGTTTGTGCATTCAAACTTGAGGGGCTGCTCATATTCGGTTGAACACCTAATGGCCATTGGAGCACTCAAGGCATCATTTAAAACTTTCAAAAACCATCCAACTGATCAAGGCAGCTTATTAAAAGGCTGTTCAGACCTTTGGACGAATTTAATCAGCTTATTTCAGCTCTATCATTGTTCTAATTTATTAAGCTGACTTGGGAAACACTATGGGATGTTTTTGAAGCTTTATGGCACCTTCATAGATTAATTCAGGGAATTTTCATGTCATTAAAAGGTGAAATTAAATGGCCAATTAGCTCCCCAAATGCCTATTTGGCTAGCCATGTTGATTAGCTATAAATACTTAGTTATTTTCTTATTGTAGGGACTTTTGAGAATTTGTCTAATGAAACTTTGTTTCTGTGAGGTTTACTTCCTCTCATATTTTGTACGAGTCTCGAGTGACTTATCTAGCGTGCTAGTGGCATCAACTCAAACTTGTTCTTAGAACTTATATCCATCATCTGGTGTGGCGTTCTCCTATCATTCTACTCTTCATCCGACCACCTTAAACGATATAAGATTTGGGGAGATACTCGATGTAGTATCGAATCTTTCTTGATGTTTAAGTTCATTTATCATTTCCACCTTCTATCTTTATTTAATTTATTATCCTAAATTGAGCCCATCCAAATACCTTCTATCATTGTTCCGTTCTAATCGAACCTACCATCATAGACTTAGCCAACTTTGAACCCCATTTTGTTAACATTAAGCCTACTAAGCCAATTCAAACAATTCGACAATCTTGTGAACGACACTTCTCGAAGACAATCGGGCAATCTATGTGAACTTGACTCAATCACCCGAGCCAAATCACGTCATATAGGTTGTTGAAAAAAAATCAAAATTGGTTGAAATGTCATCTCAAAAGAGAATGACATCCTGATGATATCAAAATTTGATGTTCCAATCGACCCAATGAGATGATTTGTCTCCAAAGAAGTAGCCAGACAATTTGGAAAATTTGGAAAACTACTATCCTAGAACGTCACTTTGATTTTGCTATGCAATTGTTCCACGACCCGATAATCACAAGGATTGATTGGTTACGGTGGAATACATTTTATCGACAATCACCCAAACCAATGGTAATATCGATCGTTCAGGAATTTTATGTGAATTTTCTTGAAGCACAAGACAAATGTATACATAGACGTCTCTTCAATCACGATCGAGGACATTCATAAAACACCTCTCTATGCACCTGATTTTTACGAAAAATTAAGTGAGTATGAGGTGGATTATGTTAAAATCATTCACTTTTTAACTGAGGGTCGAGGTCATTGGGTTCGAAAGTAGGTGAGCCGAGAACCATTACATATTTAGTAATTAATAATGACCCTAAAGGAAAAAATGTGGATATATTTTATTAGTGCAAATTTCTTTCCTGCAGAACACATCACGGAAGTTACCCATGATTGTGCTCTCTTTTTGTATTCTATTTTGCATGGATGACAAATTCATGTGGGGGATCAGATTTGCCACAACATGAGACAGTGTGCCAGAGGGTACACATGAGGCATTTTATACCCGCACTTAATTATGGAGATGTGTAGTAGGGCCGAAGTGGAGATGGACCACAAAAAACTAACTTTCCCACCAATTGGCATATTAAATAATGTTATTTATATGTGGTTCTACAATCAACGTACTGATCAGATAGAGCAGAGAAATGAAAAGGTGGAAGCACACCAAGAATACACGCGAGATTGTGGGTTGCTAGAGTCCATGGAAGAACCCTAACCCATACCACCAAAGGTACACAAAAAAAGAGTGACATTGACTTTGGTAGCCCCAATAAGTGAAGAAACGGCTCAATGCATAGATGCATACCTTATTACCTTTGAGTCCCTCGCAGCACCGATCCGCCTAAGACTGGGGATTACTTGTATAGATAAATAGATGGGTGAGTTTATGAAAACTCAGTGTGTAATCCCATAATAAACATACAATCAATCATGCAGTAAGCAAACACAGTCTAGGCCTAAGCATGTATCAGTAACATTTTAGTTTCAGTTAGGGCCTTAGCCCAATACATGAAAATATCGATGTAGCAACAACATGTCGGTCAAGATAACGAAAGATTCGTAGTATGCAAGTCTTACCCAACCAGCCTTTACACTCCACTCCGTCCAGCCCTACACTCCATGTGGGGATAAAATCAACCCACCCATCCCTACACTCCAAAATAGCACCGGTTGCGGCACTAAACAGTATTTGCAGCAGAGCTTCCAGTATAATAGGCTTAGAGCCATCAGTGATTTGCAGTAGAGCTGCCAGTACAATGCACTTCCTCTAATCATAATAACCCATCCCCATGCAATGCATCATACAGTCATGTCATGTCATATCATTGAGTCATACATGTATCCATTATAGTTTAAACAACATGCTAAAATATAGTCATACATGTACATATATATAATGTAACACCCTGAATTTGGGCCTAGAAGTTTTGGGCCTTGAGCATGGGAGCGGTTGAAGGCAGCTTATAATATTTTGTTGTGCATGTAAATTTTGTTAATGAAGGCTTGTTTTAGTGGTTAAGTGTGCTGAGAAGTGTTGGAGAAGTCCTGGGTTCAAACCTGGACTCTAGCAGAAATTTTGGTTTAAGGTGAATCAAACCCTGGGTGTAGTAGGTAGGCCTTAAGAATATTGTTGGAGAAATTGTGCCACAAAAAGCCTTGTGGTCTAGTGGCAAAGTAGCGCCACATAAGAGGCAGGAAGGTGGCGTCATAGAGTTGGCAAAAAGGTCCAAGGTTCGAAACTCATGGCAATCAAAGAGCATTTATTTTGCTAACAGGGGGGCGGCAAGAGTTGGTATTGAATTTAAACTCTGATGATGGAGGGATCCCACATCGGGAGGCTAACATAAGAGTAGATGGAGAGCTGGCTTTAAATAGAGCAACCATGAGGAGAGTTGGCATACCCTTCTGGGCTGATCCCTTTCGCTTGGCGGCGTGCTCGTTTGGGTTGGGCGTCAGCTAAGAGTGTGGGAGCGTGGATTAACTGCAATCTCCTAACAGGTGTGTATTTCTCATTACTCTAACAGTAGGACGGCTATTTCGGGCCGCGATGGGCTGAAATAGGCCATGTAGTCCCAATGGGTCCGTAGGCCCAAGTGGATAAGTTGTAGAATTACTAAAATACCCTTGTAGGGTAGGACTACCGATTTACCCCTGGAGGGTAAAATGACTATTTTGCCCCTCGTGCATAAATGACTCACTTGTGTGATGATTGGGTTAGTTGTCGTGGATTTATGGTAGTTATCGTTAATTCGTAAGCCTAATGTGTTAGTGATCGATCGTAGGATTATCGCGTGGGAGATATCGTCATCAATCGTTATCAACCAGGTGTGTAAACGACACCCTCCCTTAGACTGAATCGACAAAAGCTGAAATATCGAATCGTTGGTATTTTGTGAACTCGCGAGCGTGTGAGCGCCAGTGAGACAGTTGTTAATGAATATGGTGCATTTGGATGATTAGAGTGCAGAGTGTGCATTTTCGCGCACAACAGTATATTTGGGCTTAATGGGCCGAAAACGGGCCAATGGGCCAACAGGCCCACTTTGGTAAAAAGACGAGGTAAGTACTTCTGATTACTTGGTAAACATTGGAATAAGCATGAAATCCTAGCAATAGGTAATAATTACTGAAATACCCTTATACATGAAAAATTACGATTTTACCCCTAGGGATATTTTATTTTATCTGAAAAGCATGATGTTCTGTTTCTATGCCATGACATATTATTCTGTTGCATGGGACATGGGTTTATATTGATGGAGGAAGCGTTCTAGCAGCCTCGTTGCAATCTGGTGGCCTCGCCACACATATCTGTTCTGGTGACTTCGTCACAATATCCGCACCCTATTGCAATCCGTGGCCGCCACATATATAAATATATATATCTGTTCTGGTGGCCTCGCCACAATATCTATATCTGGTGACTTCGTCACAATATCTGGCAGCCTCGTTGCAATTTCTGTGGTGTGTAGCGGTTAGGTGGGTCGAGTAGTCTCCCCACATGGTGTAAGGCTGGTACGGGGGTGTATACGGTTGGATATGGGTTGGGATTGCATTCACATTCTCGATTCGGATTACATTGCACGACACGATTACGATTCGTCACCTAATTCGATTCTCGATTCGATTTTGATTCTCACAACTAATTCGATTCGACTGATTACGATTCTGATTCTGTCACCTGATTCTGATTTTGATTCTCATTTTGATTCTAGTTCTGATAATGTTTCTTATTCTGTAACGGGCTAAGGCCCGTCTGGTACTGTCTGTTATAATGGGCTAAGGCCCAATTGATACTGAAATTGTAAGTAGGGCTGGGGCCAGACTTTTAATTCTTTTATATGACTGACTATTCCTTTTATATAGTAGGGGATTTCACATTGAGTTTTCGTAAACTCACCCTGTTTATTAACCTTTCAGGTAATTTCCAGCCTTAGATGGATCGGAGTTGCGAGGGGCTTGGAGGAAGCCACACACACTGTTTATGTTACAGTTTTGATTATTACTTTTAAATGTTTTTATGTTGATTGTAGTAAATGCGTTGTAATTTTCTAGATTTCAAATTTGGAATTTTATTTATTGATATTATAATTGCTAGTATTAGAACACGATTTTCCAAAGCAACTACTGTTGTTCAAAACATCACGTATCCGCAATTGTTTTTAAATTAAGCTTCTGCAACTGCCAAGATTTTTACAAAGTTGCTAAGAATGTTATTCAGCTGAGGTTTTCTAACAAGGTTTAAAAAGGGTATAAGTTTTTAATTATTAGGAAAGGTTTTTAAGGGAAACATGGTTTTTGAAAAAAACTTCAATGTGGCATGCCAGATTCGACCCAAACTTCCAGGCCGAGTTTGGGGTGTTACATATAAATACCTCAAATAGGGGCATATCAGTCATCTTACCACATAAGGGAAAAATAGTCATTTTACCATATAAGGGCAAAACAGTCATTTTTCCACATGAGGGAAAAACAATTATTTTACCACATGAGGGCAAAACAATTGTTTCACTACATAAGGGCAAAACTGTCATTTATCAATTTGAGGTCTAGGTATACTTACCGACCCAACAGTAGGTTCACAATCATCTCGGGTGACCCGTGCAACCTTAATAGTCAAACAGTGCAAATGGGCCAGCACGCCCATATGGCCCACTTAGCCCAGAGATGGGCTTGATTGTGTGGATTACACAGCCTGGCCCAATATTCTCCACACGTCCGTGTGGTTTACCCGTGTGGGGCTCACAAGCCCAGGCCCCCACGACCTATTTCGGCCCAATATGGCCCAAATCGGCCTCAACCATGAAATTGCTCATGGCCGACCTCAACGATCTTACGCCCATGTTTAGGCGTTCGGTTTACCACACGAGCGAGCGCACACTCGTGTAGCGTTGTCAGTCCCTTACTTTGACTTTTGTCGATTTACGAGTAGGGGTAGTGTTTTACACACCTTGGCTACGAGAATAAGCGAAAAGACCACCATTGCCTAACTTAGATTTAAACACAATACCCCATTAGTTCCCTTGTCAATTGGATTAAACAATCACTTCTATTACACTTATTAACATTGTCTCTTACCACTTGCCTAGGTCGATCAACTAAGGATTACCTACTTAAACGTTGCCAGAGACTGATTCAAATCCCTATAGAGGTATCCTACCATACAACCGAGGCTTAAAAACATGAATCATATAATGATTACCAAAAGTATGTACCAATCGTATAACACTTACCGAAAGCGTATAACTAAGAATGAGAGACAACAATATTCGGCCAACACCCAAAACACACCCTTAACCCGAGGCACGAGATGGAACAATCGTACCCCTAACAGTAATCGGAAAAGAAAGGAGTTGTTAGATGAAGGATAATTACAATAAAGAGAAAACGAAGAAGAACCACGTACCTACCAATTGTTCAAAGAACAATTGCAAAAATCGAAACGAAATAAAGAAAGATGCAAAATTTGACCACAATAATCAGATGAGAAGAGGAGGAAACCGTTACCATAAAAAGGATTGAAAGGGAAAGAAGATGTATAGGGTCAAGAGGGAAATCATTTTAGAAAGGGAAAGGAAGAGTCGACCAATAACCAAGACTAAAATCGAAGGAGTTTGAGAGGGAGGAAGGAGGGGGTATACGGCCAAAGAGAACCAATGGAGATTAAGTGGAGAAGGAGTCAGTCAAGAGCTAGGAGTTAGATGTTGGTAGAATTTGAGAGATAGGAGAGGAGTATACAACCAAGGACAGAAAGAAAACACGGGGGGAAGCAATTTGCTAAAAAGTAAGGGAGAGCAAAAACGTAAAGTGCAGAAGAAAAATACCCAAATGGTCAATTCGACCACAACAAAAATGCCAAGAAGAAAAAAAAACTCAGTTACCGAGATGGAAAGCTAGAACACAATTCGGCCTAAGAGAAAAACAAGTCCTATGACCGATTTTCCAAACTGAAACTCCCCCATTCGGCACTACTCCCTCTCTCTTCAAACTTCCCTTAACTCTCTCCAAAAAACTATCCTCATATCTCTCCTAACTCCCTTCTACAATCCTTCCATGACCAATTCAAACTCCACTTCACTCAACAGTGTTTCGGTCAAACTCTACTACCCATATGGCTTAGGCAGCAAAATAAAACACCCCTTGAGCAAACCAGGACTCGAACTTCAGACCTCAGACATTAGTAACACGCCACTTGTCCCCCTAGCCATTTGCACGAATTTAGACGTTTGACTATTGATATTTAGGGATTAGATAGATACATCATGGTGGTTTTAAAAGAAAAAAATGAGTGAGCTAAGGAATTGTATGGTATTGCAAGTATAAGATTTTTTAGCTTGTAAAAAAATAGAAAAATGCAAAATGCCAATCGAGAAAATCACGAAGGAAAAAAAGGTGAGTTGGAAACAAAAAGTACGCTCACATTTTTTTGAAAATAGTCAAGCTCGGATGATTGTACTCATGAATACTATACTAGGCCTTAGTAATGAAGAAATACGAAAAGTGAGAGAAGTGGATATAAGGTGGTGAGCAAAATGTACACTTGGGGGAGTATTGAGAGCAATATAATATGCCAAACTATTTTTGTGCTTAAACCTTTTTGTTAAGTCTGTTCTTGAATTTTGAACCAACCTAAGCTGCATAATGTTACAAGCTGAAAAATTCTATGTGACCAGGGTGGTACACTAAATGGATGAAAAGTACACTGAATGGATGAAAAGTACACTGAAAATTGAAATTACTTACTACCTATATTCTTTGAACATAAATGTACATATGTGTATTTGTTTTGATGGACAATTGTGCTTAACATTCTTTAATTTTTTTTCCTTGTAATTTATTGAACTACTCTATCTAGTTTTAGAAATCATGAGTTAGTTACCTATTGCACTAGAATTACATGTTTAGATACATTATCTTGTTTATATAGTTCTAATCTGGTCACTTGTACAAAGCATGCTCGAATATTTTGTTTTCATTGTGTGTGTTTATTTTCCATTTATTTTTCATTTTTTTGCTTGCTTGAGGACAAGCAAGGAATTAAGTGTAGGGGTATTTGACCTGCCTCCAATTGTAGTGATAGTTTAAGTGCATTTCAAAACTTAACAAACTTGTTTCCTTGGCATTTTATAATTAATCATTGCATTTTTAATATTAGTAGGTTAGAAATTAAATGTTAATAAAATAAGCATTTTTATGCATTTTCTGATGTTTTGATGACCCGTAAGGTTAAATCGGGCCTTTTGAGTGACTAATGGGTTATTTAAGTGTGTAGGATACCAATTTAGGTCCATGAATACAAGGGCTGATGATTGGAATACGAGATAAGAGAGCCCAATAGAATAATGAAGCAACCAAGGCTAGGAAAGCACTCTACGTCATGACGAGGAGTTTTCCCTCGTCATGACGATGTGGTGAAAATGGGAAGGATTTCATGGTGGCAACGTCATGATGAGGAGTCTTCCCATGTCACAACGATACGACGATGGCAGGCCAAAATGGAGTTGAATTCTTAGACAACACTCTTGGGATATTGCCATATTTGGACCTTAAAATTTATCAGAATATTACATTAATTGGTATCTAAAATGTATCTAGGGTTGAGTGGTCACCAAGTAGCTCATTGCCTATATAAGCAACCTTAGGGTCACTGGAATTAGTGGACAGAATTAGACAAATAGTTTTTCCTATTTAGTTTTCTTTTTATGTTTCCTTAATTGGAATTTTTCCTATTCCAATGTAAAGACATTTGCAAGCGGAGATTACTTCAGGATCGCGCTTCAATATATTAATGAGCATTCTCTTATCTCTTCTATTCTCTTCTTTTCTTTTATTTATATTTCATTGATTTGGCCAATTAATCTTTGTATGAATATTAGAATAGATTATTGTGCTTTCTTCATATTTTACATGATTTGATTATGAAACTGATTTAGCTATTAAGTAATTATTTATCTGAAATTGATTGTTTATTCAAGAGTAATTAGTATATTAGGGAGTGATGCCCCTAATAGAATATCAAGACAAGTGAGATCAGAAGGGTATCTTGTTGTGTATAATTTGTGCCAAGCAGTGAGACCAGAAATGTATCTATATGCCTAGGACAAGATTGAAAGGGTGACTTAGGTGATAATCCTTAGTGAAGATGAGACTGGAAGGGTATTCTTAGTTAAGGGTGATAAATAACTTAATCAATGATAATTAATTATTTAATTAGATAATTAGGGATTTAATCGATTATAGGCTAGAGGCTCGCATTGTCAACACTAGGGATAGGAAATTCCCTTAGGTTAATTAATTTGATTAGCTTAATTAATATTTAAATCTGGATTTACGTTACTAATTCATGACTTGATTAGATTAGTAATTATTTTCTATAATTAATTTAATAATAATGTCTCCAATCTGCAATCCCTTGGGTACTATCCTTGGAATACTTACCAATGTTTCGTTGTAACACTTTTATATTACAATTTGAATTGTACGATTGCAGATACCGCACTTAATTTATATATTTTTTATTTGCACATTTTTAACTCTAAACGTTCACACATTTGGAGGTGATCAGCTACCCTATTGAGTCTCAATAATTTCAGACCTATTAGCCTCGAAGTGTTTATAAAATCCTAGCAAATCATCTATATGGAGTCATTAATGATGTGATTAGGATTTAACATTGAGGAGGCAAATTTTGGATTACTTTCTAATTACAAATGAAAGCATTCATTACATAAGGCAAAAAGGGTTAAGATGAATGGTGTTTAAGGAATATTTTCAAAATGCTTATAATATTGTTTACTATGCTCTCATTGATTTTTTTCATGGTTCAAATCGGTTTTGAGGAATGATGTAGACATTGAAACAATCATGTGGGAACATTATGCATACTCTTAGCACCACTATCTAGATTCCCTTATTTAGCATCCTTTTCACTCATTCTCTAAAGCTATGCTTGTTGGAAAAAATCCGATTTGAAAATGGTTTTCTTGCATAGCAGAAAATTAATTTTTTTGAAAATCAACACGGTTTGTGATATTTATAGTAATAAATCTTAATTGAATTCATAAATGTGTTTACAGCTTAGCAGACATTCCCTATTCCTGGCCTTCAACCAAACAATTTTCTCCGCTATTCTCATACCAAGAACTGCTCAGAATGTGAGCTCGAACCAATTGAATCAAAACAAAGAACTAGAAAAAGTTTTCTCTCTTGTATTTTGGGTGAAAATAAAAAATTGCCTTTCCTAATAAAAAATGATAGAATTGTTATTCTGGAAAAATATATTTGATAGTTGAGAATAAATTCTCTATTTTTCAGTAGAGTAACAATCTTTTATAGTTGTGTTAATCGCTTTATCGATGTATCTATTTAAAGGAAGATAAAGTAGAACCCTTGTTGAGTTGTAGTGGTTTATTTCAAATAGAAAAATGACTTTCTACTTAATGAAAGAGTGGGGTGGACGGTACACCCTAGTATTCCTACTAGGGTTTTCATCCCCTTCATGTTATATGAGGTGTTTTGGGCCTCTTTCACATCGGGTCCAATTACGAGTACTTCCTAGGCCTTTTGACCTAGTACTCTATAATGTGAACCCAACCGATTCGGGTTTTCTATTTCTCAAAGTAAACTTTAATATTTTATATTAAATATTTTCTCATCCTTATTTTACCCTCAGTAAAGTTTTGATGATTTTACCATCGGTAAAATTTTTGACAATTTTACCCATGGTAAAATTTCGAGAAAATATGTTTAATATTTCATAATTCAACATGTTCATTGTGATCAAATGGTTTATTTTCATTTCTGAGCTTTAAAATAGCTTAAAACCATAAACTAATTCTTCTGGTCATTTTTAGGTAATCCATATTGAATTGCAAATGGATCATTTCCATTTTCATTTTTGGTAACCTACATTCATTTCCAAATAATTCCATTTTTCCATTTCAGAAAAAACCATAATCATTCCTAAATTTTTTCCATTTTTCTTTTCCTGATCATTCTGTTCATTTCTATTCAAACTCACAATTCATTTCTCATTTCAACAAGTTAGTGGAAGGATCGATTGAATATATTTAATTAAGGATCAAATTATTTATAATTAATTTACAATTTTTCATCTATTAATTATAAACTCATTTAGTCATGACATACCATTATGAAAGCAACTACTCAATACTCATCCAATGACCTTGTCATAGTATGTTACCCTCATAGGATATCCTTGATCTCTTTGGGATAAAATTCATTCTCCCAATATGATCCCATTTTATCTTATGGTAATTATTACATCTTCCTTCATGAAAATTTAATTACTGTCGAATAGTAATTAAGTCATTCATCACAAAGACGAAAGAGCCATAGCCATTTTTACTTTTCATCAACCATGTAATACTAATGAAAGGATATCATTTACCTATGTCTCAAGCTATGAATTTCAATGTTATGAATGTTGCTACATACTGCAAAACTCGTACACCCAACACACCAACTTTTGGTTCCTTATCTATTCCAACTTAGGCTTTTACTTACATCAAAGTGTACGAGCCACGCATACTTAGTTTGTCATCCACTTAGGATTTAGGTATGCAACACTATGAACATCACAAGCGAATAAATCCATAAACGAATTCAAGATCTAGTCTACTTGGATTCATGTCCGATGTACTATCAATCTAGTCAGTCACATCTATGTCTCTATCCTCTGGGAGTCATCCGCTCCAATACCCAAGACAAGGCATCTCTCTAACTAGACTTTATAGATGGCATATTAACCTTTCAATCGATTTTCTCATTTACGACTAGACAAAAGGCATGTTTAGGTTCTTTTACTAATACAAACTATTTTTTTTTTATATTCTGATATGATCACGTAATACCGCTTTGTATTAGTTAAACATTAGACAACCAATGAGCAACATTTCTTTCATTTTGCTTTGCGTGTAAAAACCATCTGTGGAAAATAATACAAAGTATATTAATTTTAATCAATAAATTTATTTTATTGATCAATCTATTTGAAAAAAGACTACAAGTTCAAAAATGAATACACTACACTCAGGGCACTAGATCCAACAATGTTCTCACTTTCAGCTTGTGAGGTAGAAAAAGGGGTAAAGAATACTTTACTCTGCCATTCTTCTTTGAAAGCTTCCGAAGTCGCACTGTAACCTCTCGCCTGACCTGATCATTGGGTCCGAGCTACAGATACTACTTTTATTGCCAGAGTAACTACAATCAATATACAGTAAAAATATGTTGGATCTGGTGCCCTAAGTTTAGTATATTAGTGTGTAAACCTCTAATTTTTTTGAACAAATTGATTAATAAAAAAGTTTCATTAATTAAATTAATATTTTATGTATAATTGTCCTCAAATGGTTTTTGCACGCAAACCAAAATAGAAGCAAATGTTGCTTACTGGTTGTCTAATGTTTAACTAATATTAATTTGTATTACGTGGTCAGATCTATAACGCCCTAAAAATTTAGGGTTTGTAATTTTGCCGGTTTTAGCATAAATTCATGTTTGCTTTAATAGTTAGTTGATTTAGGTGTGTTTAGGGGTGTTTGGGAGGTCCTGGGTTCAAGTTCTGGCTTTTGCAGCATCTTTGTTTTTGCTCTTAAAAGAACCTAAGCGCTAGCACTTAGGCCTTATCAGTAATCGTGGTTGGTTGATGACACAAGAAGCCTTGTGGCTTAGTGGCAAGTGGCGTGTGGAGCAGCTGAGGAGGCATGAGTTTGAATCCCATGGCAAGTAAAGGAGTATTTAAATTTTGCTAGAAGGGGGCGGTAAGAGGTTGAAGTGGTTTTGGACTCTACTGTGTGAGAGTTTGAACTGGTCTTGGGAGTGGATCATGGAGAGATAAGGGGAGGATTATGTGGAGAAAATCGTGGAGATTATCATGGAATTTGAATTGGGAGGGAGTTGTAGCCGAATGGGTGTGTGTGGGGGTGCAAATTCGGTTAAGGGGGTTTTGGGTTAGGTATTTTCGACAATTGTTGTTTGGGGTAGGTGCCCAACACTTCTTTGCAACTTTTTGGCTTTTCTTTTTGTTACCCTTTGGTGCCGATTGTAAGTGAATTTTCCCTCCTCCCAATTTCTTCTCTTTTCTTTTTTGAGTCAAGCTTGCCGAATCTTCTTTAGCCAAACATTAGTAACTTGTTTCTTTTTGTTGTCTCAAACATCTTTTTTTCTTGCTTCTAAAGTCAAAGAAACCGAACCAAACTCCTTCTTCATCCTTTTCATGGTTCTTTCTCTCCTAAAGTTAGCCGCTTGTTTCTCTCCCTGTATGACTGAAGCGGTGGTGGCCTAACCGATTCTTAGTCTCTGTTAATTAAGGTAAATGTTTTTCCTAGCCGAATGGTTAAGGCTCCTTTGTGTTTTTGTTCGATTTGGGTATTCCTGAGCTAAATCCTCTTGACTGTCGTGAGGATAGGCTCATCTAACATTGTCTTTTTCGTTCGAAGGGTGCGAGGGGGTTGTGACGTTACTCAAGGGGGTGGGCCGAATGCTATAGCCTTTCGTTCTAGTTCGCGTTGTGGTAAGAAGTGCGGTTGGTTTTAATGGAGTATTATTAAGTTAGTGAATAATGGGTTGTTGATGCAGATTGTGGCTTATAGAAGGGTGATCGTTGGATAAGGGTGGTTTAAGCCCCATTGGTCTTAGCAAGGTAAGCGATGCTTATTGTTGGGAATTGGTGAGTACGTAGTTAGGGGGTTAACCCAAGCGTTGGAGAACTGACTAAGGTTCATTGTTTTGGATTTAGGTTGAGCGTGCAGGGTTCGACATCTTTCTTTCCAAAAAGGTGTGTAACCGTACACCACTCTATTATTAATCAAAAGCCAAAAGGTGTATACCCACCCTACTGCGTAGCCACGAATCGGCAGAAGCCGAAAAGCCAAAACTTCGGCTTTTGCAATCACGCGAGCGTACGAATGCTCGTAAGATGAATCGAGCCACAAACTTTGGGCGACAGACTGTAGAGGCCACCGCGAGCGCACTCGTGGGCTTGGGCCGTTATGGGTCGAAATGGGCCGAAACGGGTCGTGTGGGCCCGATGGGCTCGAGGGCCCACGCTTAGTAAAATTCACGAAAGATGATAAGTGTTGGACTGGGCTATAAAATTCGCATAGCCATGGCTAGATTTAGGTTAAAAAGGGCTACGTGAGTTTGTGGGCCCACTTGGGCCGAGTAATGGGCCTTAGGCCCATTTACCCTGTTTAAACCACGCAGATTGTTTGAGTCGTTCGTGACAACTGTAGACCTTCTGAAGGGTCGCTATCTGTACTGAGATCCTAAAATCAGCTAAGTGACCGAAATATCCCTGAGGGGTAAAAATTATTGATTTACCCCTAACTGATGGTATGACCTTTATGATGCTAGCGGTGGGCTATTTTAATGTGTGAATGAAATTTACATGATCGGTTATAAGTATGATATACTGCATACACGTATTGTTTTTGACACGATATCTGCATGGGGTGGGTTATGATACGGAGGAAGTACTGTACTAATGACCATGTCACATATGCTTATACTGGTGGCTTGCCACACTTACTGTTACTGGCAGCTACGCTGCGTTATTATTGTTACTGGCAGCTTTGCTGCGATATTTGGTGTGCTGGTTGGGTGGGACGATTGATATCCCCATAGGTGTGCTGGTTGGTACGGGTGGTGTGCTGGATGGTTATGGGATGGGTTGCATTTTGCACTGTACTGATACTGAATAGGGCTTCGGCCTAGACTGTACTAATGATGTGTTATTCACTGTTTGTTGGTTATGGGGATTACACACTAAGTTTTCGTAAACTCACTCCGTCTCTAACTGTGCAGGTAATCCCTAAGCTTAGATGGTTTGGAGCTGCGAAGAACTCGGAGATGGCCACACTACTGCTTCGGTTTCTTTTATTTGCATTTAGACTTCGTTTCAGGTTTTCATTTTATGTAATAAAGCTGTTGTCAGGTTTTAAGTTTTAATTTGGGTTTTAATTTCTTATACTGAACTGCTAGCCTAGGAAAATACGAGTTTTCAAAAAAGCACGATTTTTTTCTAAAGAATATGAGCTTTCAACAACAAAGTTTTTAAAATGTTTCCACGATTTAAATTGAAGTAATATATCAAAGGCAAACAAATTGGTAAACGTTTTGACGAGAACTTTTGTTAAATAAAAATAAAAGGTTTTAGATTCAGTAATGGATTTCTACCAAAAGAATCAATTTTTGAAAAATACTTTGATGTGACACACCAGATTCGGCCATAACGTCTAGGCCGAGTTGGGGGTGTTACAAGATCGTAATACAGAAAGACAACTTATATTAGTAGATGAACCTAAACATATCCTTAGTCTAATCGAAAATGAGAAAACCGATTAAAAGACTAATATGACATCTATCAAATCCAATTGGAGAGATGCTTTGTCTTAGGCATCAGAGCAGATGACTCATAGAAAATTGATATAGATATGAGTGACTGGACTGACATAACATCAGACTGGACCCAAGGAGAATAGATCCTGAATCCATTTATAGATTTAGTAACTTGTGATGTTCATAATGTGAAAAATGTAAATTCTAAATGGATGGCGGACTATGCAACACCCCAAAATAGGGCCTAGGAGTTTTAGGGGTATTTTAGGAATTTTAGCCTTCGAGTGTTCGAAATTTTGTGACATGGCATATCGATAATGTTTTCAATTATGGCTTTTAGAAAATTAAATCAATTTCTAATAATAAGTTTTAAAGACCTTCAATTTTGAAAATAGGACTGATTTGAAAAAGGGTCAAAATTGTGACTTTTTAAGAGGCAGTTAGATCAAAATTTAAAAACCAACCTATTTCTTCCTTCCCACCTACAGTTTTTCACATTATCTCTTCCGCAAAACTAGTGTTGTCATCCCTTGATTCTCTCTTACTATTTCAATCAATTTTGAACTCCAATTCTTAATCCTCTTTGATTTCTATCACCCTTGAACCTTAAACCTCTATAAAAGACCAAGAAAAACACCCCAAAACACCATAGATTCCTCCATTGTTAAGCATGTGAGTTTTTCGTGTTTTCGATCATATTCTCATTTTTCATCAACTAAGGTAATGATTCATCTTCCTATTAGTTTTAAATTTTATTTAGTCTTTGAAACCAATTTTTGGCCATTAAATCGCATGTTTTGAATAAAAGCCGAAAATGGGGTCATAAATGGTGGATTTCAAGATTTTGCATAAAAACATGGTTTCAAAATATTTTTTAAAATTTTTTAACATTATTAGAAGGTTTCTAACTTTACTTTGACGTTTCATTAAAGAATTTTTGAGTTTTAATGAATTTTCAAGAAATAACCATAAAACATGTCAAAAAAATCGATACTATGAATTGAGTATTTTATTGTAGTTTAAAGGTTGAGAATTAGTCGTAGGTGAATTATAAGATGAATGAAATTGGTTTTAGGTGAAAATATTAAGTATAGATCGAGATATTCGAATTTAAAGTTTGTTATGTTATAAGTTTCAATTACATCGGAACATAATTTTGGCTTATGTTTCTTTTTTTCTTATGGTGAGTTCATAGCTAATTATTGAATGCATTGTTGTGTGAATAGTTTTGTTGAAGTTCTGGATTCAATAGGACCTTTTATGAGTAGAGATAAAGGAAAGGAAAAGCTAGTTTGAGCTTTCGGCTTTTCGACAAAAGCGTAATTGGTGAGTGTTTGGAATAATTACTTGTGGACATGATTCAATACATTATTTTGGAATTTAGTAGTAGTCTAAAACCCTACTCTAAATTCTGAGTGTAAGCTTTCTCATACCTATGCTATCTTGTGAACAATGTGCTTATGTGAACGTGAATATGTGAATTTAGATGAGATGCTATAACATGTGATATGTGGCTATGATAATTGTTGTGAAAGTGAAAATGTGTACATGCTATGTATATGTTAAATGCTAGTGACAATGTTTTGCTAAAAATGCAAATATGCAGTGATAGTGCATGGATAATCGGTGAGTGATATGTTTTTGGCCTTGTGATCTTGAAACTGTTGGATATAGTTGGCATGCCATAGGATTATGAGTACTCACCTATATGTATAGTGATTTTGGGTGTTGAGGCCTTGATACATGTTGGACGGATAAGGGAATGTGAGCTAAGCTCTATTCAACGGGACATGTGAGGGGAACTAAGAAGAGTCTTAGCTTTATGATTCACTTTTGGAACATGTTTGACTCTTTGAGTCTATGTTTGGTGTGTTAGAGATCCGCGTATCTGATTAGTGATGATAGAGCTCACTTTTATGTTTCATAGCTCAAGGGAAAATTTATCTTAAATTATGAATATGTGTGTATTGTGATATGTGATATGTGTTTATATGACGCGTGACCATTACACAATTTATCTATAAACATCTTTTTGAGTATTGTGATATATGCTTGAACGTTATGCGATTATATAAGTATTGCGATACGTGCTTGAACATTATGTAATTATATTTGTAATGTGATATATGCTTAAAAGTTAATATGTTTACCTTGTAAAAGAACTAATAATAATGCATGAGTAAGTATATTATGACACTAAAGTTGGAACTGTTAAGGTTATGCTATATAGTTGTTTTGTTAATGCTTGATAAACTGTCTGTATGGTAGTTGTTCTAGGCATTTACTGAGATTGTTAAGCTCACCCACTCCCTTCTTTAACCATTGCAGATTAGTTGAATGTAACACCCCAAACCCGGCCTATACGTTATGGCCGACTCTGGCATGTCACATCAAATCGTTTTTCAAAGTTGATCTTTTCGGTAAAAATCCGTTACTGAATCTAACCCATTTATTATTATTTAATTAAAATTCTCGTCAAAACATGTACCATTACGATTGCCTTTGGTATGTGACCTTAGTTAAAACCGCGGAAGCATTTTGAAAACCTTGCTGTTGGAAACTCGTGTTCCTTAGAAAATCATGCTATTTTGAAAACTCGCGTTTTCCTAGACTAGCAGTTTAATATGAGAAACCTCAATCCAAATTAAAACTTAAAACCCACCAACGACCTTATTACATAAATTAAAACCCAAAACGAAAATCTATTAGCAATTTAAGGAAACAGAAACAGTAGTGTCGCCATCCCCGAGTCCCTCGCAGCTCCAAACCATTTAAGCTTAGGGATTACCTGCACAGTTAGAAACAGAGTGAGTTTATGAAAACTCAGTGTGTAATCCCAATAACAAACATACAAGAATAACACACAAGATCAAGACAGCAGTGGGCTAAAGCCCTATTCAAGAATAAAGATACCGGGCCTTAGCCCTATACAGTAGCAATGTGGGCCTAAGCCCAACACAGTTTCAGTATAAATGCATAATGCAACCCATCCCATACCAGCCAGCACACCACCCGTACCAACCAACACACCTGTGGGGATATCAATCGACCCACCCTACCAAAGACACCAATATTGCAAAGAAAGCTACCAAGAATAATAATAACGCAAAGATAGCCGCGAATAGTAAGCGTGGTAAACCACCAAGACATAATCATCGTGACATAGTCACCAAGATCAAGATTTCCTCCAAATCATATACCCATCCCCATGCAGTATGTCATGTCATAATTATTAAGTGTATGCAGTATGTTGCAATCACAACCAGTTTCATAATATCAACGCACATCAATTAACCTATTGCTAGGACCTAATAATCATTTCGCCAGCCAGGGGTAAAATTGTAAATTTTTACCCCTCAAGGGTATTTCGGTCATTTAACCATTATAGGGTATCGATACCCTTAATGACCTCTTTGAGGGTCTACGGTCATTATGAATAACTCAAATAATCCATATGGCCCAAACAGTGCAAATGGGCCCGAGGCCCATTCCTCGGCTACAGTGGGTCCATACGCTCGTGTGGCCCATCTAGTCCATTTTCGGTCGCGACTATGCGATTTCACAATCCAAACCACTGATTGGCACTTACTACACAAATTTGTCCGTGTGGGCCCGCGAGCCCATCGGCCCACACGGCTCATCTCGGCCCTACGAGGCCCAACAGTAGTGCAAGCCCACAAGTTTGTTGTAGTGACCCCTTCGGTTGTCACCTATAGTGTATGGCTCGATTTACCCACGAGTACTCAAATACTCGAGGAACCTCCTATGTCATAGTTTCGGCTTTTGGTCGATACTAATAAAGGTGCGGTTACACACCTATCAACGAAGCCGCCCAAGTTTCTCAACTATCCAACCTTGTCTCAAGAAATGCGATCTACAACCCTTAGACCACCGATTGAAAACGGTCGAACAACTCCTGTCGATCTACTGCATTAATAGCAGATTTTATTAGCAATAAGTATAAAATCCAAGGCTTGATACCTATAGTCCAAATAAATCCCAAACTAAAGTTAGAAAGATTTGATTCCGACCGCAACTGACAACTTAGTCTTCTTACCCCAGTGATTGGATCGAACGCCAAAAAGGAATTTGTACACCTTGAACGCTGAAGGCTCTCCTCTATCTCTTCGAGAGTTAGAATCCAAAGATCCTAAACATACAAAAAGAGTAGAGAATTAGCATCCCTAACCGAACATTCCACTTGAGAAGGAAACAAAAGAATAATAGACCCAAGAAAGAACACTTCCCCAAGACCAAACGATAGGCAGGAAAGATGCTGGCACAAAGGATGCTTGTCAGAACTTGATGCTCAAAAGAAGCAAGTGCATAGGAACAAGAGGCACAATAATCGGCCAAGGAGGGGAAACAAGAAGAAGAAGTAGATGAACAGAGAAGAGAGCAAGAGTGGTTCGGCTAAAGAAAATCGAAAAGAGAAAATGATGAGAGGGAAAAGATCAAGTTGACTACTGGTAAAGGAGTATGAGAAAAGAATTGAGGGAGATGAGAGAATCGGCTAATGCAGAATAAGGGAAGTAGTGCTTCACCAAATAGAATAAAATTGAAAGAGTAAATGCTTGCTTGACCCACATAAAAAGATAACCACCGAGAGAATAGAAGAAGAAAGAAAATATGCAAACGCAAGAAACCCAAGACAGTAGAGTACCGAAATTGAGTATAGGAGAATTCGGCCACTACCACACTACACAAAAACGTCCCAACCTTCCCCGAACCGAAACCAAGGGAACCTTAGTGTTCCATTCGGCCACAACCTCCAACTAACACCACATCCCTTGATTTTCTCCCCAATTTTCTCCCCCTATCCCTCCATAATCACACCAACCTCTTATTCAAATTCAAACCAAATCCCCTTTTTACCAAGTCTCCAACCACTTCTGCAGAGTTTGAGTCAAACTCCACCTCTTGCGCCATCAAAACATAAAATAAAGCCCCCTTGCGTTACCTGGGATTTGAACCCATGCCCACTCAATTGCTTCACACGCTTCTTGCCACTAAGCCATAAGGCTTTTTTTGTGCCACCAATCAACCATGAATATTTATAAAGCCTAAGTACCAGTGTTCAGGTTCTTTTAAGAGCAATAACAAAAATGTTGTATAAGCCGATACTTGAACCCAGGACTACTCAAACACCCCCAAACACACTTAAATCAACTAACCATTCAAGCAAACATGGAATATATGCCAAAACAAGCAAAATTACAGACCCCATAATTTTGGGGCGTTACATTGTGTGTCGGTGTGAGCAATGTGGTTTTCAAGAGGTGATCCAAGCAAGTCTATTTATTATTTTCGTAGGTGCTTTATATTTATTTACGTTTTTGGGAATAATGCAATATGGTAGACTTGTTTATAGGCATGTTAACTTTTAGGAAATTTGTTGGTTTTGATTCAATTTATAAGAATTACATGTTATTGTGATGCTTGGGTTCATGAACATGAGAATAGATTGATGTTACTTGCTGGAACAAGATTTTGCGATATTGAACTGTTAATTAGGTCATTGAATGATTATTTGTCAAAGTAATTGATGCATGATGTTAAGGAGCTAAATTGGAATGGGTTAATAATTACTTATGTATGTTGCATTTTTTAGGTATAGAGCAGAGGTATCGATAATCGAGTTTTAAAATCGATACCTCTATGTTTTGAGACATAAGAAGTCAGAATAGAGACTTTTTATCAATACCTTGGCTCAAGTATCGATACTAGGGGTAAATTTATCGATACTTCATGACAGGTACCAATAACTTTCGAGACGTCTATTTTTAATCGAGAAATAGAATGCAAGTTTGGTATCATTTTTCCAAGTGGTATCGATACCACTTAAAGAAAATATTGATACCTTAGTGTCAGTATCGATACCTACAGACCTGGTTTGAAAATTTTACTGAATGAACCTTATACATGTTTTAATATGTTTGTAAGACTATTTAATGTAAGTTTAGCACGTGGTAATGTTAACTAGCTAGTATGATTAACTTAAGACCGATGTGAATAGCAAATTGATGGATGTTTTGTTGGAAATGAGCTTTTACCTTTTGGTTATGACATGAGACGGTGGTGTGACATCCTAATATTCAGGCTTGGCGACCAAGCCGAGTATGCGGTGTTACATTTGGTGATATCAGAGCCTAGATTCAATAACTCTTAGACCTACGTGATTGTTGTTGATGTGTTGGTTGGGTTTCGCAACCCATGGATCTTGGAAAATCAAATGATTAAACTATGTTGAATTTGTTAATTGCATGAGATGTCTCTTGATTGTGATGGATGTTGGGTAGGAACAAGAAGACATTGCCTTTAATCCTAAAGATTGCTTGCAAGAACGAGACTTAGGTCATCTCCTCGCTACTCACACCGTTTGTGTATTTGTTTGTATGTTAGATTATTAGATATTCCTCCTAAACGTATGAATGTGAGAGCTAGTGCTCAATATATGTTTACTTGTTTATTTTTGTATGGTTTATGCTATTAGGGAGTCTCATGATCAAGATTAGAACGTTAAGATTGCAGGTATTTTTATCTTGTGATCAATTTCTTTATTCTTGTAAGTAGACTTAAGTATTATGCCTTTGTAAATTTTGGGTGACATAACTAATAAGTAGAGAATTCCATTAAGGACTATTGATTTAAGAAAAAAATGGTTATAATATTTATACATTAGAGTGTCATAGTGAATAGAGGGAATCATTGGCAAAATTATCGTAGAATAGTTCGTGGTAGTGAATAGAATCATTAAGTAGTAGGAAGTTAGAGAGAATAAATATTAGAGTGCGCAACGAAAGTGTGACAGTTAGTTTAAAAGTAGAAATAGCATACCTTGTGATTAAGCAACTGATGTGTCAATAGGGAATTTTGAGGACGAAATTGTTTTTAGAGTGGGAGAATTGTCACACCCTAAAATAGGGCCTAGGAGTTTTAAGGATATTTTAAAAATTTTATCCTTTGAGTGTTCAGAATTATGTGACATGTCATATCGGTAATGTTTTCAATTATGGTTTTTAGAAAATTAAATTAATTTCTAAAAATGAGTTTTAAAGACCTTCAATTTTGAAAATAGGACTGATTTTGAAAAGGGTCAAACTTATGAGTTTTTAAGAGGCAATTAGACCAAAATTTAAAAACCAACCTATTTATTCCTTCCCACCTACAATTTTTCACGTTAACTCTTCCCCAAAACTAGTGTTGTCGTCCCTTGATTCTCTTTTGCTATTTCAAACAATTTTGTACACCAATTCTTAATATTCTTTGATTTTTATCACCCTTTAACATTAAACCTCTATAAAAGACCAATAAAAACAATAAAAAACACCATAGATTCCTCCAATGTTAAGCTTGTAGGCTACAATTTGATAGTAATTCACTTTTCATGAAGGAATACATAATGGTTACCATTAGATAAAATAGGATCATATTGGGAGAATGAATATTATGGCCAAAAGATTAAGTATATCCTATGAGGGTAGCACACTTATGACAAGGTCATTGGACGAGTATTGATCAAGTTGCTTTCGTAATGGTATATCGTTGGGGAGAGCTCAGTCCCGATACTATAGTGGAATGACTTCGTGACTAAATGAGTTTATAATTAATAGGAGAAAAGTTGGAACTTAATTATAAATCATTTTAGCCTCAATTGCATATGTTCAATCAATCCCTCCGCTAGCTCGTTGAAACCAAAATTGAGTTGCATGTTGAATCAAATGAAAAAAAATGAATAGAAATGTTGAAAATGGAGAAATGAGAAATAACTGGAAATGATTATGGTTTTCTCTAAATTGGAAGTGAAAATTGAGAAATGGAATCATTTGAAAATGAATGTGGTTTTCTCTAAAATGAAAATGAAAATGAAAAATGAAAATAACCTTAAAATGAATTTATGTTTTTCAAATTAAATGAAGTTCGAAAATGGAAATAAATCTTTTGGTCATACTGAATCGTGAATGTAGAAATATTGAATATATTTTCTCAAATTCTTTTACAATAAAGTCGTCATGATTTTAACGGAGTTAGAATTTAATTAAGAAGATTACTTAATTGGGAAAATATTAAGATGTTCATTTTTGGAAATAGAAAAACAAATATCAGGTTGGATCAAATTATAAAGTATTAAGTTAAAAAGCCTAGGAAGTACTTGTAATTGAATTCGATATGGGATAGGCACAAAAGCACCTCATGTTAAAAGGGGTGGATGACAAACCCTAGTGATATTAACTAGGGTTGTCGCCGCCTATACTTCTAGTTAGACTAGGAGTTCATTTTTCTAGTTGAAACAAACTTCTACAATTCAACAAGTGTTCTACCTTTTCTTCAGATAAATAGATGACACTAGTAGGGCTACACATACAAATTTAAGATATTGTTACTCAACCCAAAAATAAAAAGAATTTATTCTCAAATTTTGAATCTATTTTTTGAAATAAAAAGTTCTTCCGGTTTCTAATTAATAAGAGATTTTTTGGGGTCACACTAAATAAAAGAAAACTATTTCTAGTTCTATGTTTTGATTCGAATCGTTCGAGGCCACAATCGAAGTAGATAGTGGTACGAGCATAGTGGAAAAGATCGTATAGTTGAAAGCCAAGAACGATAACGATCCATTTATCCAAAAACACAGGTGCAAATTTGGTCTAGGTTTTATTGCTAAAAATATCAAAAATTGAGTTGGTTTTCAAAATTTTTATTTTTCACTGTGCAAGAAAACCGTTTTCGAATCAAATTTTTCTAACAATTGGTATCAGAGCACCAATTTGTGCTAAGTTTATGGTCTAAATTGAGACCAAAATTCTCTCTCTTCTTCATGTATGATTATATTTGATAAGATGTGACATTTTTATAATTACATGATGTTTAGGGGAATGTATGTAATTATTATATTGTTATGGTTGATAAAGTAATTTTGCAAAATTTGTGATTCCTAAAAAATTAATAGTAATTTATTATCATCTCAGGCATGTATATTTTTATTATTTATTTAGAATAAATTATGTGAGCCAAAAATAGACATAGGAATCTTGTAATATTTTTCTTGGCAAAACCTAAAGAACCAAGACACATCCAGACCGATCAAGATGATCCAAACCTGACCCAACAAAACTGACACGAAATCAATAGTAGTTCGATAGTAGAAGACTATTGGTAGTCAGATAGTTATGATCGATAGCAAGCGCTGCCAACAGTGGTCCGATAATGGTCGACAGAGGCCCGAAGGTGGCTGACAGAGGTGACGACACGAAAACAATGGCGAAAAGACGAAGATGACAGAAATGTGAACCAATATTATAATAGAAGTCCGTGGTGGCAAAATTGAAAACCGTAAGTATGCTTTGGGGTGAATTTTGTAATTTTTTAGGATGGAATCATGGAAATTTAAGTTGGTCAAAATCATTTAAATTTTATGCTTTTCAATTTATGAGATAAGTATGATGATATTTATATGACTACAAATGTATGTTCACGCATATATTGTAACACCCTAGTAGGGCCTCTAGGCCTTCCACTAGCCTAATGAGTCAGCAAGCACTACTTATCTCTTGATGTCGTAGGTCAGACCGGGTCAGAGTAAGGTTTTCACAATAGACCATACTGATTTCGGGTTAATTTCTACCTTCATTACATTTTAGGGTTGTCAATCCTAGGGTTTAAGTTCTTTCTTTTCCAACCAACTGATTTGATAAAAAACCCTACATAGGCGTCAACTACTCCCGCATCCACTCGTTAATCTCCCTATAAGTTACTCGTGGATCTAACAAACATCATGGATTTGAATTGAAACATAAACATTTGCAAAATAAAATGAAAATATGACAAAAATCCTAATATATATTGAAGGGAAAACAATAGTCAGTAATGAATCTAATGAATCCATAATCCAAATCTCTCAAAGAAAAAAACAAGAACAATAAATAACAAAAAAAAAGTAAAAACCTAAAACTAAGAATCAAAGTAAAATTAAACCGAGCAAAAAGTCCCTTAAACTATTCTGAGCATTAGTATTTATAAGCCTAGGGTTAGCAGCTTATCCTTGACCTAAAACGGCTGACTAATCTTCCTTAAAGTACATTGTGCAAATGAAAACACCTTTGTATTATTAAGTGGCCACGTCGTGTCGGTGTCGTGACACCCAATGGACATTGTCATGATATTGATGGCAGTATACTTCCTTGGGTGTGTCTTCAGGGTTTTTTCGAGACACCCTTAGCAAATTGCTTCTTAGGTGTTATGCTTGTTGTGTTGCGACATCCTAGCTCCATGTTGCAACATTGAGAACATTCCATTGTCTTTCTTCCTTTAAGTGATGTCCTGCACACTCATCGAACATATTATTCTACCTTTAGGATGACTCTGGCCCACAATGTCATATAAAATGTCTAAATTGCTCATTTTATTACCTAAGTGTTGAATGTGAAAATTAAATAAAAACCTAACAAAATTGATTTTTGATGAGCTATTAAGTACAAAAGGAGGTTTAATCAGCTACAACAAATTACGGAAGATCAAACTTCCCCACACTTAAGTCATTGCTTTCCTTCAAGCAAGGAAAACATATAAAAAGAAAATTACAAAACAAATGACGACCCTTGAGCAAGTATGATAGAATAATTAGTTCGAGAGAAAACTAAACAGGTATTATCATAAGTACATGTAATTTGGACATGATATGTGAATGACTTACCACTATCAATTTCAAACACCTAAGTTCAGTACATTACAAAGCGTATAAGCAAAAAGGTTATCAAATGTATTTCTCCATCAAGAAGAATACATAAGAATACATAAGTGTTAGGAAATGTGCCCATATTGTAGTAAACATGTAATTATTTTCTATTTATTTGAACAATGAATAAATAAATAAAATTAATTTCACATTTCACTATTATGTATTTTGTATTTCCATCTTTTATATTTTGCATGCATAGCGAAATTGTGACAAGCAAATATTAGCTCATTAATTGTCTAAAATTCAAACTGAAGATAAGTGGCATTGTAAAGAACGTTTACATTGTAAGAAAGATAACTTATTTTAGTAGATAATCTAAATGAGACTGTAATCTTGTAAAAGAACCAAAGTGAACATTTGATTTAAATGTTGAGAATGATTATTATGTCGTCTATAATTCCAATTGGGGAGATCGCTAGTATTGCTATCGAAGCAGTTGACTCCACGAGTAGAGACATAGATGCATTCATTGGTAGAATGATACATTAGACTAGAACCAAGATGAATTAATTCTGAATCCATTTGTGAATTAATTCACTTGTGACGTTCATGGTGTGATTTACCTAAATCTTGAGTTAGTCATTGACCGTGTGTATGCAGTTCATGTGCTTTGATATAAGTGGAGGCTTATGCTCTAAAGATGATTGAGCCCATAACTGGTATTTTGGGTACATGACTTGTGTATGTCATGGCTTTACTAGCAACAGTGGAATTCATAGCTCAATTAAAGAGTTAATGATATCCTCTCATTGGCATTGTGTGGATTGATAAATATGGAACGTGATCAAGGGTTGCTTGTTCTCGAATGAGTAATTTATCACAATCATTTGTTGACAGTGATCATATTAATCATTAAGAAGACATAATGGTGACAATGAGATAAAATAGGAATCAAGGATATCATATGAGGGTAACACACACATGACGAGGTCATTGGATAAAGCAGTTGGATTAATTGCTTTCATAAAGGGTATATAATAAGGAGTTTTCAATCATGGTACTTCTTGTGAACTGACTCCATGATTAAGTAATTATGAATTATCAAAACAATGCTTCTGGACATAATTGCAATTACTGGAGCCTAATTGTCTATGTCCAATTGGTCCCTCCGCTAGCTCAACAAAAGCTCAATCAAATTGTATTTGAATTAGAAGAAAATTCTATGACTTTGGGAATAATTTAATTGAGTCAAATTATTCGATGTGGAATTAAATTAGGTGATCATTAGAATTGTTCAACTAGAGAATTTGATTAAATAATTTTCTTGAAAAATTAATTTGGAAAATCTAAGTAATTTTTGAAAAAATTAATTTTGATCAAGTAAAATTAAATTAATCAAAATCAATTAATGTAACATCTCGAATTAGGGCCTAGTCGAAACAGTGGTTTCGGGACCACAAATCCGACATAAGAAAATTTATTTTTATTATATTTATATAGTCTACGATTTCACGGAATGATTTCGTGAAAATTTCGTTCGAAAATTTCGACGTTTGGGCACTCAATTTGGTCAAAAGGACTAAATTGTAAAAAGTGCAAAAGTTGAGTTCTACATGTTAGATGTGTCTAATTGTTATGAAATTTTAAATGGAGGGTCCTCAAATGGTAATTAGACCATTGTATAATTTGTTGGACAAAAATGGACATGAAAAGAGTGAAATAGAATATTTTTAATTTAGGGGCATTTTGGTAATCTAGTAATTAAAATGAATTAAAAACAAAATAAAAGCCAAAATTTCTTGTCCATCTGCTTCCTTGGCTAAATATGACACGAAGAAACCATGGTTAGGGTTTTCCAAGCTTCGAAGCTTGATTGTAAGTCCATTCTTGCCCCGTTTTTAATGATTTTTACGTTTTTGAAATCCTTGTAACAAGATCTAGCTATTTCTACCATTTATTTGAGCTAGGGTTTGTGTTTAAAAATTTACCCATGAATGATATGCATGTGTTTGAGATGTTTTAATTTTTGGCAAAATTTTTGTAGCCCAGTTTCCATGTTGTGAATGTTTAAGTCCGGTAATGCCTCAAACCCTGTCCCGGCGTCAGATACGGGTAAGGGATGTTATATTTAGTGGTATCAGAGCTATGGTTTAGTCAGTTCTCGGACTAACCTAGCATGCATTAGAGTTTAGCTATACATACCACAAACTCGTGATCGTGTGATGTCTCCCGACGCAAATGAGAATCATCCTTTTTGGACAAAGTTGCCCTCCAACTGAGCTATACCGACCATGTTCGATAAGAAGCTAAGGCATTCGGGTAAAGTACAGTTATGATGAGCTTAAAATTAGAGAAGTATAAATAAAAGCTCATGATATGTACACGATAACACATGAAATGAAAGTTTAAACTGTGATGTATTTGTTCATGTTTGTTTGGCATTTATAAAAAGTTATATGCCTGATTTGTTTGATTGAATGAATAAGATTAGTAAGCTGTCCAAAACCCATAGAATGCATACATAAATATACTTGTTTAAATAAGATAACTGAAAGTTGTTGTCATACAAATGTGAATAAAAGTTTGCCTGAAGTAAATGATATGCTTATGAAAATGTTACTTTGATAATGAACTAGTGATATATGTATATAAGTATGAGAAACGAGTTAGAGATCTTACAACCCCATCCCCTTACCAGAGTGGTGTTTTGTGAAGGAATTTCACGAGATTCGTATTGAATAAGTTCACAAGTATGATACTAAAGGGTTCAGCTATAGAGTGATTATGAACATGATCAGAGATTAAATTGGATTGATAAGTAACAACAAGACTAGTAAGGTAAGATGTTGGAAAATGTATTAACTGGAAATTTCTTCAGAACTGTAGTTCTTTAATGAAAAGCACAATGTGAGATTTACGATGGCAGAAATAATTGAAGGAATAATATTGAAAGGTAATATACCAGATTATGGCAGTCTTTTTCAAGGTATTCTTTATGTTTAACTGTTCTTAGAAATATTTTTTTATGGTTACTGCCCCACTGATAAAATCCTTGTTTTATGGGAGTGCTTTCTAATCACGATGTATAGACGAAAGTATTGATAGCCCGACTAGTACATAATCTGTATTGCTCTATGTCTCTCTGGCATTCCATTACATTCCATCTAATGGGACTTTATGAAATAATACGCATGATGATATAAACATGTTTCTCCTAATTGATACTCTATTCAATATACATATATGGGAAGGTATATTATCCTTATAGCATTTAATCCCATTGGATTGGATTGATGTATTCTTTTGGGCTTCTTTTCTCTGAAGAATTATCAAGTTCCTTCATATTTTTCTTATGAATATTTTTTTGGGTCTTTCATTATGATATGGTATCTTGGATTTCTGTACCTTGGATATCTTTATCGTGGATTCCTCTGTCCTGGATTTCTTTATTTTGGTTTTCTTGTTATCTTCATCTCATAAATTACAAATGATCACTCATATCCAAGGTATGTTCTTCAACTTATGATGACTATGTTGATTATGAACATGCTTCTGGCTTAATTATAGTAACATGATGACCCACGTATCTGGATTTCTCTAAATTTTCGTGTAAAGAATTGATATCGATAAAGGCATAAATTGTAACACCCCGAATTTGGGCCTAGAAGTATTGGGCCTTGAGTGCGGGTCCGTAAGGAGGTTGTATATAGGTATTTAATTGTGCAATGAAATGACACAATTAAATGTCTGCTTTGGTGGTTAATGGCCCTAAGAAGTGCTAGAGAAATCTTGGGTTCAAACTTGGGCTTTAGCAAAATTTTGGTATTAAGTGAAAAAAAAAAAAAAACTGGATGCTTGGATGAGGGCTTTTAAATTATTGTGTTAAATAAATGACACAAGAAAGCTTGTAGTCTAGTGGTTGTGGCGTCATTAAGGTTGTATGGGAGCACAGGTTCAAGCCTTGGCTCTTGCAATTTATTTTGGTTTTTCTTTTAAGGAACTGGACTTTGGCCTTTAGACCTTATAATTAATTGGGGATAAAACATGACACAAAAAGCCTTGTAGCTTAGTGGCAAGTAGCGTGTGGAGCATCGAGGAAAGGCATGGGTTCGAATCCGGGGTAAGCAATGAGCATTTATTTTGCTAATAAGGGCGGCAAGAGTTGGTGTTGAATTTAAACTCGATGTTGGAGGATCCCATATCGGAAGCTAACATAAGAGAGGATGGGAAGCTAGCTTTAAATAGAGAGAGAACCATGAGGAGAGTAAATGTACCTTTCTTGGTGATCCTTTCGCTTTATGGCGTGCTCGTTTGGGTTGGGCGTCGGCTAAGAGTGCTCGGATCGTGGATTAACTCCAATCTCCTATCAGTGTGTATTTCTCACTACTCTAGTTGTTGGATGGCTACTCCGGGCGCGATGGGCGAAAGGGGCCATGTGGGCCCAATGGGCCTCTGGACCCAATTGAATAAGTTGTTTGATTGTGTTGTAAATATTGACTAGGCTAGGTGAATCGCATATTTGTGGCTAGGTTTGGGCTAAAGGGCCACACACGCGTGTGGGACCATTTGGGCGAGAATGGGCTTTAGGGCCATTCGTATTATTATCCATGTTTAGAATACTTTAGTTTACCAATTCTTGAAATGCCTCAACTTGTAAAATTACCGTTTTATCCTCGATTTCTGAAATTCTTTGTTTTACCCTCGATTTATAGAATTACTATTTTATCCTCGATTTACAGAATTATTGTTTTACCCTCGATTTATAGAATTACTGTTTTATCCTCGATTTACAGAATTATCGTTTTACCCTCGATTATAGAATTACCATTTTACCCTCGATTTATAGAATTATTGTTTTACCCTCGATTTACAAAATTATCGTTTTACCCTTGATTTACAGAATTGTTGTTTTACCCTCAATTTATAAAGTTACTAAAATACCCTTGGTTTACAAAATTACCAAAATACCCTCGATTATGAAATTTACCGAAATACCCCTGTAGGGTAGAATTACCGGAATACCCCTGTAGGGTAGAATTCAAAAATACCCACAGTAGGG
Source organism: Gossypium longicalyx (assembly GCA_025698465.1). Classification (NCBI taxonomy): domain Eukaryota; kingdom Viridiplantae; phylum Streptophyta; class Magnoliopsida; order Malvales; family Malvaceae; genus Gossypium; species Gossypium longicalyx. The sequence goes on along the minus strand of CM047004.1, from coordinate 64,938,881 downwards.
GTAGAATTATCGAAATACCCTTGTAGGGTAGAATTGCAGAAACACCCACAGTAGGGTAGAATTACCAAAATACCCACAGTAGGGTAGAATTATCGAAACACCCATGTAGGGTAGAATTGCAGAAATACCCACAGTAGGGTAGAATTATCGAAAATACCACTGTAGGGTAGAATTAGAAACACCCCTGTAGGGTAGAATTCTTGAAATACCTGCAAGGTAGAATTCTTGAAATACCCTGTAGGGTAAATTCACAGTAATACCCTTGTATGGTAAAATGACGAATATGCCACTTATGTTAAAGTATGATGATGTGCTTAGGATTTACGTATATTGATATTGGATTAGTTAAGTTTGAGTGACAGTGGTGGTTCTGTAGGTGATTGATTATGGAAACGTTTCAACTTCAACCCATAACAGTGTGTACTAACCTCGTAGTAGCTTAGATTAATATCTGTGAGAGAAGCGAAATGCTAAAATCTGGCATTTCGGGAACTTGTAATGTTGCATATGGGTATAGATGCGATAAATACGATAAGGTCGGTGTTTGGATTGATGGAACAGGTAAGAACTCCAATGTGTTAACAATGGTAAGTTGGGCCTCCATGGGCTAGAATTGGGCCAAATGGGCTTTTTGGCCCATTTGGGTAAAATTGATAGAAAATGGAGTTTGGAAAAGTTGCATGTTAACACGGTTAGTATTATTGTAAAATTTGGGTTAAGCAGGCTTACTGGGCTAAATCAGCATTCGTAGGGCCCATTGGGGGTTTTGGGCCCAAAAGCCCGAATTTGATAAGTGGGTTAAAGATAATTGTTTAAACACTCAGAAATATTGACAAATGTAATGAACATGGAAAACCCTAGTTTTTGGTAAAATTACGAAAATACCCTTATAATATGAAAAATGACTGTTTTGCCCTTGTGGGCAAGTGACTGACTTGGACTGTGTGGTTGTGGTTTGATTGTGAATATATGTTGGTGATATGAATGACTTGACTATGATTGTTTGATTCAAATATGGGCATGACATTACGCATACATGACATATTGCATGGGATATGGGTTATATTGATGGAGGAAGTGCTAAAGGGCTCTGCTCTTGCGATTTTAAAAAAAGGGCTTATGCCCCAGCTTTCAAAAAGGGCTTATGCCCAGCCATTAAAAAGAGGCAAGGCCTCCAGTTATATGATAAAGCAGCTATCTTGCCGCTGGAGAGTTTGGTTGGGTGGGTTGAGTTATTCCCCATGGAGAGCTTGGTTGAGTGCGGGTGGAGAGTAGCGGATGGTGGGTCGAGTAGTCTCCCAAATGGGCTTGCATACATTCATTGACATTACATGTGATATTGAAATGGGCTTGCATACATTCATTGACATTACATGTGATATTGAAATGGGCCTAAGGGCCATCACGTTTCTGATAAAGCTTCGCCCCGATGATATGATTTATGAAAAGGCTTGGCCGGTGATATGATTTATGAAAAGGCTTGATGATATGATTTATGAAAAGGCTTGGCCCGATGATATGATTTATGAAAAGGCTTGGCCCGGTGATATGATTTATGAAAAGGCTTGGCCGGCGATATGATTTATGAAAAAGGCTTGGCCAGGTGATATGATTTATGAAAAGGCTTGGCCCGATGATATGATTTATGAAAAGGCTTTGGCCCAGTGATATGATTTATGAAAAGGCTTGACCCGATGTAGACCCAAAGAATTAAATGAAAGGCTTGGCCCGGTATATGTCAAGACTAAATAGGGCTTTGGCCCAGTTATCTTGTCTGAAGTGTTATTTCTTGTTTGTTTGTTATTGGGATTACACATCGAGTTTTCATAAACTCACCCCGTTTCTAATCGCTCGGTAATCCCTAAGCTTAGATGGTTTGGAGTGCGAGGACTCGGAGATGGCCACACTCTTTGTTTACATTTACTGTTTCTTTTAATTGCAATAAGTAGCCGATTTATTTCTTTATAAGTTTTATCTTATTAATATTATTATTTGGTTTTGGGTTGTAATAAGGCCATTTTAATTATTTTTAGGGATTATTTTATCTTATACCCTATTTTTTTCGATAACAATATGAGTTAGACCTAGGCGTGTTTCAAAATGATAATTGTTTTCAAAATAACGTAACGATATAATTAATCGGTTTATCAAAAATATCTACTTAAATGAATTCCAACTTGGTTTTCTCAAAACCTAACCTAGCACCAAAGTGTGGCAATGGTTGTAGGCATGTCTAGGATTGGATCAATCAAGAGCTTGGTACTTAAGCGACCTTCAGGCTCACCTCCTCTGTTTGGGATACCTACACGGTGCACAACTTCCATTCACTTTATTAACTTAGCAAAGACTATCTTTTAAAACACTAAGAAAGACGTTGAAAGAGGAATGAGTTTTCTTAAAAACTTCAATGTGACACGTCGAATCCGGTCATAACTTCTGGGCCAGGTTTGGGGTGTCACATTGAAGTTTTTAAGAAAACCCATTCCTCTTTCAACGCCCTTCTTAGTGTTTTAAAAGATAGTCTTTGCTAAGTTAATAAAGTGAATGGAAGTCATGCACCGTGTAATATCCAAACAGAGGAGGTGAGCCTAGAAGGTCGCTTAAGTACCAAGCTCTGATTGGATCCAATCTAGACATGCCTACAACCATTGCCACACTTTGGTGCTAGGTTAGGTTTTGAGAAAAACAAGTTGGAATTCATTTAAGTAGATATTTTTGATAAACCGATTAATTATATCACATTATTTTGAAAACAATTATCATTTTGGAAACACGCCTAGGTCTAACTCATATTGTTATCGAGAAAAATATAGGTATAAGATAAAATAATCCCAAAAATAATTAAAATGGCCTTATTACAACCCAAAACCAAATAATAATATTAATAAGATAAAACTTATAAAGAAATAAATCGCTACTTATTGCAATTAAAAGAAACAGTAAATGATGATGTGGCTATCTCTCGAGTCCTCGCACTCCAAACCATCTAAGCTTAGGGATTACTCGCACGATTAGAAACGGGGTGAGTTTATGAAAACTCGGTGTGTAATCCCAATAACAAACAAACAATAAATAACACTGAGATCGACAATCTGGGCCAAAGCCCTATTTAGTCTTGACATATACCGGGCCAAGCCTTTCATTTAACGGTTACTGGGTCGAAGCCTTTTCATAAATCATATCACCGGGCCAAGCCTTTTCATAAATCATATCATCGGGTCGGCCTTTTTCATAAATCATATCACCGGGCCAAGCCTTTTCATAAATCATATCACCGCCAAGCCTTTTCATAAATCATATCACCGCCAAGCCTTTTCATAAATCATATCACCGGGCCAAGCCTTTTCATAAATCATATCATCGGGCCAAGCCTTTTCATAAATCATATCACCAAAGCCAAGCCTTTTCATAAATCATATCACCGGGCCAAGCCTTTATCAGAAACGGTATGGCCCTTAGGCCCATTTCAATATCACATGTAATGTCAATGAATGTATGCAAGCCCATTTCAATATCACATGTAATGTCAATGAATGTATGCAAGCCCATTTGGGGAGACTACTCGACCCACCATCCGCTACTCTCCACCCGTACTCAACCAAGCTCTCCATGTGGGAATAACTCAACCCACCCAACCAAACTCTCCAATCGGCAAAGATAGCATGCTTTATCATATAACCGAGGCCTTGCCTCTTTTTAATAATCGGGGCATAAGCCCTTTTCGTAAACCGGGCATAAGCCCTTTTCGTAAATCGGGCAGAGCCCTTTAGCACTTCCTCCATCAATATAACCCATATCCCATGCAATATGTCATGTATGCGAGAATGTCATGCCCATATTTGAATCAAACAATCATAGTCAAATCATTCATATCACCAACATATATTCACAATCAAATCACAACCACACAAATCCAGTCGTCACTACTTGCCCACAAGGGCAAAACAAATCATTTTTCATATTATAAGGGTATTTTCGTAATTTTACCAAAAACTAGGGTTTTCCATGTTCATTACATTTGTCAATATTTCTGAGTGTTTAAACAATGATCTTTAACCCACTTATCAAATTCGGTCTTTTTGGCCCAAAACCCCCAATGGGCCCTACGAATGCTGATTTAGCCCAAAGAAGCTCCGCTTAACCCAAATTTTACAATAATACTAACCGTGTTAACATGCAACTTTTCCAAATTCCATTTTCTACCAATTTTACCCAAATGGGCCAAAAGCCCATTTGGCCCAATTCTAGCCCATGGAGGCCCAACTTACCATTGTTAACACATTGGAGTTCTTACCTGCTCCATCAATCCAAACACCGACCTTATCGTATTTATCGCATCTATACCCACACGCAACATTACAAGTTCCCGAAATGCCGATATTTTAGCATTTCTGGCTTCAAAGAGATATTAATCTAAGCTACTACGAGGGTTAGTACACACTGTTATGGGTTGAAGTTGAAACGCTTCCATAATCAATCACCTACTGTAACCACCACCTGTCACTCAAACTTAACTAATCCAATATCAATATACGTAAATCCTAAGCACATCACCATATCTGAAACATAAGGGCATATTCGTCATTTTACCATACAAGGGTATTACGGTAATTCTACACTACAGGGGTATTTCAATAATTCTACCTTACAGGGGTATTTCAGTAATTCTACCCTACAGGGGTGTTTTGGTAATTCTACCCTACAGGGGTATTTCGATAATTCTACCCTACAGGGTATTTCTACCAATTCTACCCTACATGGGTGTTTCGATAATTCTACCCTACAGGGGTATTTCGGTAATTCTACCCTACAGGGGTGTTTCGGTAATTCTACCCTACAGGGGTATTTCGATAATTCTACCCTACAGGGGTATTTCGGTAATTCTACCCTACAGGTATTCCAGAATTCTACCTACTGTGGGTATTTTCAGTAATTTCATAATCGAGGGTATTTTGGTAATTTTGTAAACCAAGGGTATTTTAGTAACTTTATAAATTGAGGGTAAAAAAAGAATTCAGAAATCAAGGGTAAACGATAATTTTGTAAATCGAGGTAAAACAATAATTCTATAAATCGAGGTAAAATGGTAATTCTATAATCGAGGGTAAAACGATAATTACGAAATCGAGGATAAAACAAGAATTCTATAAATCGAGGGTAAAACAATAATTCAGAAATCGAGGATAAAATAGTAATTCTATAAATCGAGGGTAAAAACAAAGAATTCAGTAAATCGAGGATAAAACGGTAATTTTACAAGTTGAGGGCATTTCAGTAATTGGTAAACTAAAGTATTCTAAACATGGATAATAATACGAATGGCCCTAAAGCCCATTCTCGGCCCAAATGGTCCCACACGCTCGTGTGGCCCTTTTAGCCCAAACCTAGCCACAAATATGCGATTCACCTAGCCTAGTCAATATTTACAACACAATCAAACAACTTATTCAATTGGGTCCGTAGGCCCATTGGGCCCACATGGCCCGGAGTAGCCATCCAACAACTAGAGTAGTGAGAAATACACACCTGATAGGAGATTGGAGTTAATCCACGATCCGAGCACTCTTAGCCGACGCCCAACCCAAACGAGCACGCCATAAAGCGAAAGGGATCAGCCAAGAAAGGTACATTTACTCTCCTCATGGTTCTCTCTATTTAAAGCTAGCTTCCCATCCACTCTTATGTTAGCTTCCCGATATGGGATCCCTCCAACATCAGAGTTTAAATTCAACACCAACTCTTGCCGCCCCTTATTAGCAAAATAAATGCTCATTGCTTACCCTAGGATTCGAACCCATGCCTTCCCTCAGATGCTCCACACGCTACTTGCTACTAAGCTACAAGGCTTTTTGTGTCATGTTTTATCCCCAATTAATTATAAGGTCTAAAGGCCAAAGTCCAGGTTCCCTTAAAAGAAAAAAACCAAAATAAATTGCAAGAGCCAAGGCTTGAACCCAGGCTCCCATACAACCTTAATGACGCCACAACCACTAGACTACAAGCTTTCTTGTGTCATTTATTTAACACAATAATTTAAAAGCCCTCATCCAAGCATCCAGGTTTCTCTTCTTTTTTTTTCACTTAATACCAAAATTTTTGCTAAAGCCCAAGTTTGAACCCAAGATTTCTCTAGCACTTCTTAGGGCCATTAACCACCAAAGCAGACATTTAATTGTGTCATTTCATTGCACAATTAAATACCTATATACAACCTCCTTACGGACCCGCACTCAAGGCCCAATACTTCTAGGCCCAAATTCGGGGTGTTACATAAATGATGAAATTGCAGTTTCAGTTTGTATGGTGGATTCCTTTCCTCGAGTAAGTTAATCAAAGTTAATGCATTCAATTGAGGCATTTTTGTTATCTTGAGCTAATGCAATTGAAATGGACTTTGGTTAGTATGATAAGTGAGTTTTGAACGGTTTCATGTCAAACCATCCTATCAACTGAAAAAGAGGATCTCTTAAAATGTCATTTATTGATGAATAATACCGACTCAGTGGCTCAAGTGGTATTGATTATTATTTGAAAGACTAAATAAGGTATTCGTGTCTGGGAACAAGATTTTACCTCTCTCCGGGTAAAAGATAGATAGTCTGAATGAAAAGTGTATATATCTTAGAAGACCTTGATACGATTTAAAGTTGTTCTGAATGATAAAGTTTTCGTCTTGTGAAAGTTGAATGGTCTATTATATGTTATTAAAGCTTTGAATGAACGAGAACGTTATTGACCAAAGTCTTTGAACCGATGGGGTATGTGCTGAACAAAAACTTCTTAAATTTCAATAATGTGTTATTAAATAAATTGTGATATGTTCTAAGTCAATAAAGCAATGGGATGGCTAATGTATCTACTGTCATAAAGGGAATTGAGTGTGAGATTGCAAATGACTTAAGTCAGTTATTGCCTGATCCCTGAGAAGGGAAAAATGTGGTTACAAGTACTTGAAATAAAAATTTCAGGCTTATGCAGAAAGTTTGCAAGAAAAATCATAGGAGTAATACATTGATGATCGAGTTTAGAACTCGACATTTCTGATCTTTGTAATTGAATACATGAAAAGTTATCAGGACTACTACTAAACATCGGGTGATATTAGAACGATCTTCATCAGTAGTGATGCTAGAATGGAAATGAGAACGAGATGATTATGGATTTCTTGTCAGGATTATTCTTATATTTGAAAGAGAAAAAGGATATATGAATTTTTGGTTGACATATGATGAGATTTGCAAATTGTTTTGGTAAATGTTAAATTTGCCCAACGGGTTAATGGAATCATGTATTTATGAGATTTTCAGATTTCTCGGAAAGCTAGTCTTGGTTAATTGGATTGAGATCCGAACTTTTATATATCATGAGTTATTGGGAAAGCTACATAAGACCCTGGATTTTAATGAAGGCTAAAGTAAAAGTTCTTTACCACTAATTATGAGATAGTAAAAATTATGAGGAACTAAACCACTCTTCTGGTAAGATTTTCGGAGACGAAAATCCTTAAAGGGGGGAGAAATGTAACATCCCGAATTAGGGCCTAGTCGGAACAGTGATTTCAGGACCACAAATCTGACGTAAGAAAATTTATTTTTATTATATTTTTATGGACTATGATTTCATGGAATGATTTCTTGAAAATTTCGTTCGAAAATTTCGACGTTTGGGCACTCAATTTGTTCAAAAGGACTAAATTGTAAAAAGTGCAAAAGTTGAGTTCTACATGTATGAAATTTTAAATAGGAGGTCCTTAAATGGTAATTATACCATTGTATAATTTTTTGGACAAAAATGAACATGAAAAGGGTGAAATAGAATATTTTTAATTTAGGGGCGTTTTGGTAATCTAGTAATTAAAATGAATTAAAAACAAAATAAAAGCCAAAATTTCTTGTCCATCTTCTTCCTTGGCCGAATATGACATGAAGAAACCATGGCTAGGGTTTTCCAAGCTTCCAAGCTCGATTGTAAGTCCGTTCTTGCCCCATTTTTAATGATTTTTACGTTTTTGAAATCTTCGTAACAAGATCTAGCTATTTCTACCATTTATTTGAGTTAGGGTTTGTGTTTAAAAAATTACCCATGAATGATATGCATGTGTTTGAGATGTTTTAATTTTGGGAAAAAATTTTGTGGCCCGGTTTTGTATGTTGTGAATGTTTAAGTCAGTAATGCCTCAAACCCTGTCCCGGCATCGGATACGGGTAAGGGGTGTTACAATTAAAATTAATATTATATTTTTGGAAGTTAATTTTCAAGTCAAACAATTGACCCAATGGGTAATTGAACTTCAAAATTGAACCTAAGATCGTAAATTGGGCTTGGGAGACCAAAACCAAGACCAAGACCCAAAAACTGGTCGAACCGGGCTCGGTGTGTGAAATTAGGTCGACGGTCCAACTAGTGGCTAGACCAGACCGGTTGGGTTGTCATTGACTCGAACCAAACTGGCTTGGGGTGTCGTGCCTGTATCACCAGACACGGTCGTGCCAGTGGCTACAATGGCGGCATCCTAGTGGCCGACGACGATTGGTTGTTGGTGGTTGAGTAATGGAAGAGTTACACTCCTATTGGGACTCTACAAGAGAATTTGATTTCAGATTAATTATTCCAGAAATAATATTATTTTAATAGTTTAATATTAAATTAAATTTAATACTTATCTTAATAGTATTTTATTAATTTAATATTAAATTTATTATCTTAATATTAAATTTAATTTAATGTTTATCTTGTACATAAACATTCTATAATTTTAGTAAGACTTAATATTAAATTTAATTTAATATTTATCTTGATAAATATTATATTAATTTAATATTAAGTGATTAAGTTTAATTATATTTAAACTCTCTAAACTCTCCCTATATAAAGAGAGCATTAGGTTATTATTTACACATACTTGAATTCAAGAGAAAGTTGAAGAGAGAAAATTCTCTCAAGAGACTATTTCAGAAAATATTTTTAGAGATATTTTCTAATTTACAACTTAACCCAAAATTTTAGAGAAATTTCAAAATTACCCCACTGGTAATTTTTGTGAATTTTTTTATTCGAAGTGAGCCCGCACTCAGTAGACATGAGCTCGAGGATAGCGGATAAGACTACTCGGTCGAAACGCTCATCCTAGACGAATCGAAAAGGTGCAATTTTAATTAAGTGTTTATTACTTTAGATATCACAACTAAGATTTTATTTTGGAAAAATTTTTAAAACTCTGGTTTTTCCTAAATTTATTTTCCGCTGTGTTTTCCAAACTTGTTTTTCCAACAATAAGGACTTCAATTATGCTAGAAGTATATAGACAACTACTATTACATTCATTTAGTAAAAGGTTCGTCCTTGAATAGATTTACCTAAGCTGCAAAGGACTTTTCGGCTTGTAACATTCTGAGGCTTAAGGTTGGTATGGATTTCAAGAACAGGGTAGTTTAAAATGGTTCAAGCACGAAATTAGTTTGGCACATCGTATTGTACCCTACTCACCCCTTTAGTATCCCTTTCCCGCTCATCACCTTATATCTCCTTCTCTCACATTCATTATCTCTCCATATAGGAAATTACAACATAATAATAGCAACTATGGTCATTTCAAAGATTTTTGGTGCACTAGTGGCTAAGTTTTTCTAACTTTGCGACTTATTGTTTTTGGTCACTTTGACTTTTTACTCTTTTCTCACTCACAATGCTTTTGCTTGATTTTTTATTTCTTCCTCTCGTTTTGACTTTTTCTGACTTTTTCATTTTTTCGCACACTTTTGGTCTAACCTATAATTACTATATTGCACTATTTCTTCCTATATCACTCTGATTTTTCAAAACCACTGTTATGTCTATAGCAATCCCTCAATACATATGGCTCAATATCTAAGTTCATACAGTTCAGGGACCAAAGAAAAGGATAAGTACAATTATGTTTTGGCTTAGGGTTTTGTGTGAAGGTTCCTAAGTTAATTTTCCATGTAAGATATGTAACACCCCTCACCCGTATTCAACGCCAGAATAGGGTTACGGAGTATTATCGAACTTATAAAACATTTAAACATTCAATTCACATATAATTTCTCATTTCACGTAAATATTATTCAAACTCAAGCATAATGTCCCTATAACGAGCCTACGAGGCCTAAACATACTTTGGGAGTGGTTCGGGACTAAACTGATAGCTCAAGAAATTTTTACGAAACTTAGAAAAATTTTCTCAAAAAAGGGGACACATGCTCGTGTGGCCCGGTCGTGTCTCTCATACGGCCAGCAGACACGCCCATGTCATAGGTCGTGTGAACATTCGAAACAGAAGCAAATGGTTGTGTCCCCGCTCGTGTCTGACCCGGTGTAACTCTCTGACTTGGGTTACACAGCCAACATACACGCCAGTGTGGCTAGCCCGTGTGCCCTAAAATTGGCCATACACGCCAGTGTGCCAGGCCGTGTGCTACGCCATGTCAAACCTATAGGGTATATTGACTTATGCCATATGGCAAAGTCATACGCCCGTGTGTGAGGCCATGTGGAGCATACTGACTTGATTTTTGTTTTGACACCAGGGGACACACGGCCGTGTAACATAACCGCGTGTCACACATGGCTGAGACACATGCCTGTGTCTCTGCCTGTGTGGACAAAAATAGGCTATTTACCAAGCCAATTTGCCACCCAAATTTGAATGTACCTACAACACATCAATTTGCACTATCACATAGCATAAAATAGGCATTTAAACCAGCCAATTCAAACCAAAATCATGCATATTCTATACCATATTTCTCAATACACACAAGTTGCGAAATAAACCAATCCATTTATACCCAAAATGTCATAAACATAGATCATCAATATGGCTACGTAAAACATACATTTTTTACCTTGATTCACAAACAAATAACATCACTAGTATAAACATTCACCTTCCAACTTCCATAATACCAACTATTAATAAGTATCACCAAAACCAACCCTAATTTACATATCATAAACTATATGCACATACACATATACACAAGCAAATTAACTCAAAATAAGCCAACTCTCATGGCTATTATATACAAACCAAAACATATACATTTACAAGCTATTTCAAATGGCCAAAATCATTACCAAAACGTAACCAACATGACCAAGGTCCCTATACATGCCATATACTAAAAAAAAAGAGCTTAAAAGTACCAAATCGTTTGTAGGATAGTGTGACGAAATCTCCAATGATCCCCAAATCCGATCTAGCTTTGAATTCAGTATAAAGCATAGAAAAATAAACAACGTAAGCTATAAAGCTTAGTAAACTCGTATGAAATAAACTCGATATACTCATAACCACATAATTCAACAATTGATTATAGATACATGAAACACATTAACTAACAAACCTTTCAATTTCTCATTCACAAAACTATGTACTTTCTTCACCATTTCTTCGATTCAAAGCTAATATGGTTTATGCAAATACCTGTACCATCTCATAGCAATCTCATTCTCAACCATATCATTTATTTACCCATTGAACCATTCGGAATAGAAGTCAGATATTCAGGAGTCTTGCACACTAAGTACCTATACCATGACGCGAAGGCAAATCAAGGTAACTTATATCCGAAGTACTAATATCATGGCTCGAAGCCAAATCAGCCGATATTCATGGCCCAAAGCCAAATCGGTATAACTTACACCTGAAGTGTTAATATCATGGCTCGAAGCCAACTCAATGTATCCCCTAATGACATGTCAATAGTATCATAAACTATTCCTAATGTTCAACCGGGATTTCGAATGTCGAATTACCATTGAGTCATTGTCGAACTTATCCGAAGTCTCGTATTCACAACTTATACAATATCAAAGCATTTAAAATACACTTATAATGAAATTTATCACAAACGAACTTACCTCGAATGTGAAAATGACGAAATAAGTCGATTAGTCAATAACTTTTGTTTTCCCCCGTTGTAGATCCGAATTATGCTTTTCCTGATCTAAATAATATCAAATTTAGCACATTTAATTATCCCTCTATTCAATTTAGTCCAAAACACACTTTAAAGCCCATTTACACTTTTGCCCCTAATATTTCACATTTTTCACAATTTAGTCATTATTTCATAAAAGCACAAATTAATGAAATTCAAAATAAACCCATACTAGTCGAATTACTATTATGCCCCTAGCAACCCATATTTTTTTATTTATTTCACATTTTAACTACCAAGTTTCAACAGTTCTCAATTTAATCCCTATTTTGCATTTTCACTAAAAATCACTTAACAAAACTTGTATATCTATCAACAAGCATTCATAATCTATCAAGAAACTTCAAGAAACATGTTATTTCATCAATGAAAACATCTAAAATCTTTAACAATTTTGCAAAATAGTCTCTAGGCTAGCTAGACCTAGTTGCAACGATCTCAAAAACATAGAAATCATTAAAAATCGAGTCAAAATCACTTACCAATTTAACCATGCAATTGCTAAACCCTAAAACACAACAATGGAGTTTCTCCTTTCTTATTTTCGATGGAAAAATGAAGATGACAAGATTATATATTCTTTTTAAAACTTTAATTTAGTTTATTTGTTATTTACTAAATTAACCTTTTTATTAAAGCATATTTAACATCCATTTTATGACCAAAAATGTCCACCCATAATTGAAATGGTCTAATTACCACTTAAGGATTCTTACTTTAATGTTCCATAGCTATTTAATACCTTTAGCTAATAGAACATTAGTTTTACACTTTACGCGATTTAGTCCTTTTCATCAAATTAACAAATCAAACGATAAAATTTCTAAACGAAACTTTTGCAGAATCACACAATCATGCTGTAAACATTAAAATAATAACAGAATAATAATTTTGACTTTAGATTTGTGGTCCCAAAGCCGCTATTCTGATTTGACTAAAAATTTTCTATTCCAACTCTCCCCCTTATGGATTTTCATCCCCGATAATCTTACCAGCAAAAAGGTTAGGGTACTGTTTTTATCATAACTTCCTCAAGTTCCCACATAGCCTTTTCAAAATCACATCATTTCCAAAAAAATTTCACTAAAGCTATGCGTTTATTTCTCAGCTCTTTAACCTCCCGAGCTAAAATTCGGATAGGTTCTTCATTGTATCTCATGTCGGGTTGAATTTCAATCTCAGCCGGAGAAATTACATGTGAAGGATCCGATCTATATGGACGCAACATAGATACATGAGACACATTGTGGATCTTCTCTAACTCAATCGGTAAAGCTAGTTGATATGCCACTGGCCCTATTCCTTCAATAATCTCATACAGCCCGATGAAACACGGACTCAACTTGCCTTTGCGACCAAAACAAAGAATTTTCTTCCACGGAGATACTTTCAGAAACACTTTATCACTGATCTAAAATTCAATGTCTTTCTATTTCAAATCCGCATACGATTTCTGTCTATCTGAAGCTGCTTTTAGATTGTCACGAATTACTTTCACTTTATCGTCAGTCACTTGGATCAAATCAACCCTGTGGGTCTTTTTCTCACTCAAATCAGTCCAGTACAACGGAGTTTAGCATTTGCGACCATACAAAGCTTTGTACGGTGCCATCTTTATACTCGATTGAAAACTATTGTTATACGCAAATTTAAAACTATTGTTATACGCAAATTCAACCAACGGCAAATATTTCTCCCAATTGCCTTCGAACTCTAATACACAACAATGAAGCATATCTTCGAGAATCTGAATTACTCTCTCAGACTGTCCGTTAGTTTATGGATGAAATGTTGTACTAAAATTCAACCTCGTACGCAGGGCTTCTTACAATTTCTTTAAAAATATCGACGTAAACCTCAGATCTCTATCCGGAGTAATTGAAACTAGCACCCTGTGTAGTCTAACAATCTCAGAGATGTACAATTCAGCCAATTTATCAAGTGAAAAATCAGTACGTACCAGAATGAAATGTGTCAATTTTGTTAATTGATTGACAACAACCCAAATAACATCTTTCTTTTTTAGAGTCAAGGGTAATCCCGATACGAAATCCATCACAACTCTATCCCATTTCCACTCAGGTATCATTACTGGCTGTAGTAGTCCCGAAGGCACTTGATGTTCAGTTTTCACTTGTTGACAGATTAAACATCTCGATTCAAACTCAAAAATATCTCGTTTCATGCCCGACCACTAATATAACTGTTTTAGATCATTGTACATCTTAGTACTTCCAGGATGAACAGATCAACAACCACTATGTGCCTCATGTTAAATTTTCTAAATCAACTCTCGATTTTTCGGTACACAGATTCTATCTCGGAACATCAAAAAATCATCGAATCTGATTTGGTACTCTGAATCACTAGTCGACTCGTATTGCACTCTTTTAGCTTGCAATTCACTATCACATTTCTGAGCTTTGCAAATTTGATGAAGAAATACTGGTTTAGCCTTTAACTCAACTAAAATTGAACCATCATTAGACAATGGAAACTGTGTATTCATTGCTTTCAAGGCAAACAATGATTTTCTACACAAAGCATCTGCGACTAAATTAGCTTTCCCCGGATGATAATCTATTACTAACTCATTGTCTTTTAGCAGCTCAAGCCATCTCCGTTGTCGCAAATTTAAATCTTTTTGAGTCATAATACACTTTAAGCTTTTATGATCGGTAAAGATGTGGCATTTTTCACCATACAAATGATGGCGCCAAATTTTCAATGCGAAAAATATAGTGGCCAACTCTAAATTGTGCGTCGGATAGTGCTTTTCATGCGACTTCAACTGTCTCTTGGCATAAGCTATAACTTTTCCTTCTTGCATCAAAACGCAACCCAAACCATTCAATGACGCGTCGCTGTAAACCATGAATTCTTTACTCGAATCAGGTTGAACCAAAACTGGTGCTTTGGTTAGCAATGCTTTCAACTGCTCGAAACTCTGTTGACATTTCTCAGACCATTCAAATCTCACATCTTTTTGAAGCAATCGCGTCATCGGTGTTGCAATCATAGAAAATCCTTATACAAAACATCGATAATAGCCAATTAGTCCCAGAAAACTTCTGACTTCATATACATTTCTCAATGGTTTTCAATCCATAATTGCAGAAATCTTACTCGGATCAACTCTTATACCTTCAGCTGAAATAGTGTGCCCTAAAAATCTGACTTCTCTGAGCCAAAACTCACATTTGCTAAATTTAGCAAATAGTCTCAAAGTTTGCAACACAATCCTCAAATGCTCGGCATGCTCAGACTCATCTCGAGAATAGATTAGAATGTCATCAATGAACACAACAACAAATCTATCTAAATACGGTCTAAATATCCAGTTCATCAAATCCATAAAAACGGCAGGAGCATTAGTTAAACCAAAAGGCATAACAAGGAATTCATAATGTCTGTACCTCATTCTGAAAGTAGTTTTCGACACATCTGAGTCTTTAACTCTCAACTGATAATAACCTGATCTCAAATCAATCTTTGAAAACACTATTGCCCTTTTTAACTGATCAAACAAATCATCAATTCTCGACAAAGGATACTTATTCTTTATCATAACTTTACTGAGTTTTCGATAGTCAATACACATTGTTATTGACACATTCTTTATCGCACCCCAAGGCGAAAAACTAAGTCTTAAAACCTCTATCTGTTAATTCTTGCAACTGAGATTTCAACTCTTTCAATTTTGTCGGACCATTCTATACGGAGCTATAGTATCAATGATGTTTCCGGTACTAGTTCAATAGCAATCTCAACCTCTCTGACCGGTGGCAACCCAGACAATTTTCTGGAAATACATCTGGATATTCACAAACTATAGGTACCGATTCAATCTTTATTTCAGATAGTTTTGAATCTGAAACATATGCAAGATATGCTTCACAACCTTTTCTCACATATCTCTAAGCCGACATCAATGAAATCACTATAGGCAATCTACTTGACTCATCTGATTCAATTCGAAGAATTTCACTATTCTGACATTTCAATTCAATTATCTTCCATCTACAATTCACAATAGCATCATGCAGAGTCAACCAATTTATACCCAAAATTACGTCAAACTCATCAGAAGGTAGTAGTATCAAGTCAGCCGGAAAACAATAACCTCGAGTCATCAAAGGGCAATCCTTGCAAACTTTATAAACTAGAACATACTTGCCTAACAGGTTTGATACTTTAATTACAAATTCTGTAGACTCAACAGATAATTTCTTACTAGAAACTAAATTCTCACAAACATACGAATGTGTCAATCCAGGATCAATTAAAGCAATCATATTAGTGTCATAAAGAGAGAATGTACCGGTGATAACATCAGGTGATGACGCTTCTTCGGCAGCGCGAATAGCGTAAGCTCTGGCTGGTACTCTAACCTCAGATCTCACAGTTGAATCCCTAGTCACACCTTTGCCACTAGACACATTTCTCGTATTTTGCGATAGTCTCCCTTTCGCAGTCGTATTGTTCAGTCTTGTATTCTGAAATTTATCTTTCTTAGATAACTCTGGGCAATCTCGAATAAAATGATCTGGCGAACCACATTTGAAACAAGCTTTATTACTCTTATTCTAGCACTCTCCAAAATATTGTCTCCTACACTGTTGACACTAGGGTTTATTGTTTCTCACACTGCCAAAGCTTGAGACGGAAGATGCTTGAGCTTTAGGACTCACATGTTGATTTCCACAATCTCTGTTCTGGTATCCCACTGATGCATTTGATCGACTATACGAATCTCGGGATTTCTTTGATTAAGAATGATAAGGTTTATTTATCGATCTTTTTCTCGAATCTCTAGCCTCTAAATCAGCTTTCCTCTTTTCTCGGCTAAAGTCTTCGGCTTTACAAGCTTGGTCAAATAATACAACAAATTCTTTCAAATATAAAATCCCGACCAGAAGTTTAATGTCTTCATTCAAACCATTAACAAACTGCTTGCACATGATCTCTTCAATAGAAACATACTCTCGAGATATTTTTTTAACCGCACAAATTCTCTCTTGTACTCGGTTACGGTCATACGACCCTGTTTCAATTCTAAAAACTCTTTGTACTTTTAATCCAGAAACTGTTGGCCTATATATTTCTTCCTGAATTCGGTCTGAAAGAATTCCCAAGTGACCTATTCTCTAGGTACCACAGATATTAATGTATTCCACCATTGATACGCGGTATCTCTCAATAATGAAATGCCACACTTTAAACTCTCTAATGGAGTACACAATAGATTATTACATACCCGAATAGTATTTTCAAGCCAAATTTCAGCTCTCTCGAGATCGTCATCAACAGTAGCTCTGAACTCTTCAACCCCGTACTTTCTAATTCTATCAGCAGGTGACTTATTCAATCGTAGAGGTTCCAAACCTTGGGGAGCTACTGGAACCAGTTGGGGAATAGGAGGGGGTGGTGGTTGTTGAGCATCCAGATTCATCTGGACATACTGCATGAACCAGTCATTCATCATTTGGAAGAAGGATTCTTTAGCCTCTCCTCCTTGGCTACCTGATACAGGTCTAGATTTAGAAGGCGCAATCCCTTGAGTAAGAGCTGGCACATTATTTTCAACCTCATCAGCTACAACTCGATTAGGATTCATTTACTATATGAAAACACATTTTAAAATGACAGGAGTCATCACACTATCAGAGTTTATATATATGACATGTATAGCTAGACTCTCACACACGCTACGTTAATACTAAAATCGACTAAATCGTAGCTCTGATACCAATAAATGTAAACCCTTACCCGTATTCAATACCAGAATAATGTTATAGAGTATTATCGAAATTATAAAACATTTAAACATTCAGTTCACATATAATTTCTCATTTCATGCAAACATTATTCAAACTCAAGCATAATGTCCCTATAACGAGCCTATGAGGCCTTAAAAATGCTTTAAGAGTGGCTCAAGACTAAACTAATAGCTCAAGAATTTTTTACGAAACATAGAAAATTTTTCTCAAAACAGGGGAAACACACCCGTGTGGCCTGGCCGTGTCTCTCACACGGCCAACAAACACGCCTGTGTCACAGGCCGTGTGAACATTCAAAATAGGAGCACATGGTTGTGTCCCAGCCCATGTTTGACCCCGTGTAACTCTCTGACTTGGGTCACACGGCCAACAAACACGCCCGTGTGGCCAGCCCGTGTGCCCTAAAATTGGCCATACATGCCCGTGTGCCAGGTCGTGTGCTAGGCCATGTCAAACCTGTAGGGTATACTGACTTATGCCATACGGCCAAGTCACACGCCCGTGTATGAGGCCGTGTGGAGCATACTGACTTGATTTCAATTTCGACACCAGGGGACACACGGCCGCGTAACATAACTGTGTGTCACACACGGCTGAGACACATGCCCATGTCTCTGTCCGTGTGGACAAAAATAGGTATTTACCAAGCCAATTTGCCACCCAAATTTGAATGTACCTACAACACATCAATTTGCACTATCATATAGCATAAATAAGCATTTAAACCAGCCAATTCAAACCAAATTCATGCATATTCTATACCATATTTCTCAATACACAAGTTGTAAAATAGACCAATCCATTTATACCCAAAATCTCATAAACTTAGATCATCAATATGGCTACGTAAAACATACATTCTTTACCTTGATTCACAAACGAATAACATCACCAATATAAATATTTAACTTTCAACTTCCATAATACCAACTATTAATAAGCATCACCAAAACCAACCCCAATTTACATATCATAAACTATATGCACATACACATAAACACAAGCAAATTAACTCAAAATAAGCCAACTCTCATGACTATTATATACAAACCAAAACATATACATTTACAAGCCATTTCAAATGGCCAAAATCATTACCAAAACATAACCAACATGACCAAGGTCCCTATACATGCCATATACTCAAAAAAAAAGAAGCTTAAAGGTACCAAATCATTTGTAGGATAGTGTGACGAAATCTCTTATGATCCCCGAATCTAATCTAGCTTTGAATTCACTATAAAACATAGAAAAATAAGCGACGTAAGCTATAAAGCTTAGTAAACTCGTATGAAATAAACTCAATATACTTATAACCACATAATTCAACAATTGATTATAGATACATGAAACACATCAACTAATAAACCTTTCAATTACTCATTCACAAAACTATATACTTTCTTCACCATTTCTTCGATTCAAAGCTAATATGGTTTATGCAAATACCTGTACAATCTCATACCAATCTCATTCTCAACCACATCATTTATTTACTCATTGAACCATTTGGAATAGAAGTTGGATACTTAGGAGTCTTGCACACTAAGTACCTATACAATGGCCCGAAGCCAAATCAAGGTAACTTATATCCGAAGTACTGATATCATGGCCTGAAGCCAAATCAGCTGATATTCATAGCCTTAAGCCAAATTGGTATAACTCGCACCCAAAGTGCTAATATCATGGTCTAAAGCCAACTCAATGTATCCCTTAATGACATGTCAATAGTATCTTAAACTATTCCTAAGGTTCAACCAGGATTTCGAATGCTGAATTACCATCGAGTCATTTTCGAACTTATCCGAAGTCTTGTATTCACAACTTATACAGTATCAAAGTATTTAAAATACATTTATAATAAAATTTATCACATACGAACTTACCTTGGATGTGAAAACGATGGAATAAGTCGATTAGTCAATAACATTAGTTTTCCCCCGATCTAAATTCGAATTCCTCTTTTCTTGATCTAAATAATATCAAATTTAGCATATTTAATTATCCCTCTATTCAATTTAGTCCAAAACACACTTTAAAGAACATTTACACTTTTGCCCGTAATATTTCACAATTTTCACAATTTAGTCCTTATTTCATAAAATCACAAATTAATAAAATTCAAAATAAACCCATACTATTTGAATTACTATTATGCCCCTAGAAGCCCATATTTTTCATTTATTTTACATTTTAACCACCAAGTTTCAACATTTCTCAATTTAATCCCTATTTTGCATTTTCATTGAAAATCACTTAACAAAACTTGTATATTTATCAACAAGCATTCATAATCTATCAAGAAACTTCAAAACACATGCTATTTCATTAAAGGAAACATCTATAATCTTTAACAATTTTTCAAAATAGTCCTTGGGCTAGCTAGACTAGTTATAACGATCTCAAAAATATAGAAATCAATAAAAACCGAGTCAAAATCACTTACCAATTTAACCATGCAATTGTCAAACCCTAAAATAGAACAATGGAGTTTCTCCTTTCTTATTTTCGGTGGAAAAATTAAGATGACAAGATTATAATTTTGTTTTCATACTTTAATTTCGTTTATTTGTTATTTAATAAATTAACCTTATTATTAAACCATATTTAACAGCCATTTTATGACCAAAAATGTCCACCCACAATTGAAATGGTCTAATTACCACTTAAGGACTCTTACTTTAATGTTCCATAGTTATTTAATACCTTTAGCTAATAGAACATTAGTTTTACACTTTACGCGATTTAGTCCTTTTCATCAAATTAACCAATCAAATGATAAAATTTCTAAACAAAACTTTCACACAATCAGTCAATCATGTTGTAAACATAAAAAATAATAGAATAATAATTTTGACTTCGGATTTATCGTCCCAAAACCACTGTTCTAATTTGACTAAAAACGGGCTGTTACAAGATACATTTGCCTATTGTGTTTTCATTAGGTAATCAGGCATAAACCTAAATGGTTGATAATTCATAGCCATAGCGAAATCCATTCGATCGTCTATAAGTTTCTTTCCGGTTTTTTTTTGCACGATTAATCTTCTTTACTTCTAGATTGTGCTCAAATGGTCGATATGTCGAGACCTAGTTATAATGAGAAAAACAAAATTAGTAAGCATCGATCCCCAACAACGACGAAAATTTTTTGATGGGTTTTGAATCCACGAAAAATAAATCCTATGCCTAAAAATAGAATATAAAATTCATAATATGAGTAGGGTTGATCCCACAAGGATTGGTCTAACCGTGTTCAAATTTCTCACAACCAGGGAACTTCGTGGGTAGTTTCTAATTGATTTCTAAATTAAATAAAATAAATAATTAAAATTTGAAGAAAAATGAAATAGTAAATAAAAATTGATTTCTAAATTAAATAAAATAAACCCAATTGATGAATGTTCTAACCTTGGGTACGATGTCGATCTCGGTCCTAGAATTGATCACAAACTATGGATGTCTTTTCGCTCACTGATAAGCCAGTAATAGTGATCAATGACGTCTCAACCACCAATTTTTCCTTAATCGTAAATTAACCGCGGGAACCGCCCAATGATTAACCTTTACAAAACAAATAACCTCGAAAGGCGCTTCCACGACTTAACCTGTCGGCAGGCTTGGGAACTAGAAAAACCTAAATCTAATTAACAATCTCAATCATGTTAATCGTTTAAATTATATCACTTAATCATATGGCGTCACTCAATTGCACTCCTAATTGAACTGTAATAGACCAAATTTGACCGGGCTTAAATAAAGATAAAGAAATTAGATAAATAAATAAACATTTATTTATTAAATAGTCTATTGAAAGTCCAGGCCTACTGTTGCTACCCATAGCCCAAATACAAAAACCCATATCCGGGTATAACCCAATACCCATAGCCCGTTAGATCCATTATCCCTGCTAGCCTAAGTCAGACCTAACCCATTACATTACAGACCTTGACCCAAAACAAAACAGCCCAAAAGGCCCAACAGACTTAAGAGAAACGGGAAACCCTAAGGTTTCACGAATCTTTAATGCGCCGCAAACGTTTCTGGAAGCTTCGGGGAGCGTCTGCCAACCCCAAATCAAGGCCACTGTTTAATGAGTTGTCCCCAGGGCCTTCAATGCCCATTAATACCCCGATCATCGATCGTCCCTTGGTTTGACCCTGAATTACGTCACGAACGTTATGACCGTCGCCAATGCTCCATCAGCGCCGTGATCAGCGCGTGCGTCTACACCAGCATGGTCACTGTCGGATCCCTCGCTCGATTACCTGCACAAAAAGGAAACAGATAGCAGACACGCGAAAAATAGAGCAAAGAATGGCAAGAAAATCCCAGCACATCAGGAGACACAGAATAGAAAGAAATCTTAGATTTCTTTCCCTGAATATGTAAAGGACCAAGGCTATAAAGCCTTTCTTTTCACTTGTAAAATGGGGACGCACTAGAAAATACACAGAGAATCAATAAAAAAAACTAGAGATTCAGCAAAAAAGTTTGTTTTCGCACATATATACACAGCAAGCATTTCAATCGATTAAGTACTCAAAGGTGAATTTTTTAAATACATGTACATACGTATAAACTGTAAATAATGAAAAGGAGAAGGGTCAAACCTTTATTTGCGTTGAAAATCGGGGTTTGGAACTCCGATCACCGTACGGGGAAGAATTGGTGACGGCGCGTGGGCGCGTGAGGCCGAGAACTAAGGTTTGGCTCGATGGAGGCCAGAACCCAGCATTCTCCCTTTCCTCTCATTTCAGAGAGAATTTTAAGTTTTTTTTAAAACCCGGTATAAAATGATTTTAGGGCTAAGGTTTTGGTTCTTATAGCCCCTATGAAATGACAGCGTTTTAGACCCCCAGGATCCGCGCGTTGACCCGATTACCCGGGAGGATCAGCGCATTTTTTTAAAAAATTGGGTTAATTTCCCAATCGGTCCTTCTACCCTTTTTGTGTTTACGATTAAACTTTTTTTATTTATGATTCGGCCCTATTATTTATTTTAGTTTTAATTCGGTCCTGACAGTTGTTAAATTTTATTCTGGGAAACGTCGCCATTTTGGGAATAGGGCAATTTCCCAGTGAGTCCCTCTAATTTTGCGCGCGTTTTAAATAGGTCCTTAATTCAGTTTTATTCCTTTCAAATTTTGCCCTATAATTTTGTTAAACTTTAAATTTAGTCCTATATTCATTATATTATTCTATATATATATTTTATTATTTGTTTTATTTTACTTCTATATTATATATTATAAAATTATTCTATTATAAGTATTATTTTTAATTATATATTATTGTTACTTATTATGTATTATTTTTCTTAAATTATTATTTTACATCTCTTTTATATATTATTATATTTTCACATGTATTATTAATTATTTATATATATATTGTTTTATATGTTACTTTATATTATATCTATTATTTTTCTTATATGTTTATATTACATTTTATTATATAATCTTTATTATGTTTTATTTTTATATCACTTATTGTTTTTTTTTATATATATGTTATGTATATCATATATCGCAAATTATTATTATTTATGTTTATATTAGATATATATATATTATTTTAAAAATGTAAATTATTACTATTAAATCATATTTTTAACTCACATTATATACACATTTCATTTTTTTATTTATTTACTATATATATATTATTTCATTTTAAACTAATATTGTTATATTATGAAATCTCTTACATACTTTTAAACCAATATATTATTATATAATTATTATTCTTTTATTCTTGTTATTATGTTATTATATTATATATTAAATACTATTTTAAAATTGATATGAAATGTCATATTTTTAATTGTATGTATATTTTGTTAGCAATCAATCACTTTTTTTATATTAGTTCTTTTATATGTTTTATATTGTATGTATCATGTATGTGTTAAATTTTTTTATTATAATTATATGCATATTGACGTTATATTTATTCTATTTGTATATCATGCATTACTTGATTATGTTTGTTTTTATACCATGCATCATTTAAATATTATCTCATAAGTTTATATATCTTGTTTATTCGTTCTCAATACATGCTATATATCTTTGCTTGCATTTTTTTCTTCTTTATATGTATTATTCTTTATATTGTAGTATTCATTTTTATCTACCTAGTACAATAATATATTATTATGATTTATAATGTAATACAATTCTGCACGCATCATCTTTAAAAAGACAAGGCTCCAAAATTTTCAAAAAAAATATAAAGGCAATGCTTGGTGTTTGGAAATTTCAAAAAAGTAGTGCCCTAACTTATTGGGTTGCAACTTTTCTCGTTAAGTTCGAATAGTCATGTATCCTTCTAAGGTTTTAAAGGATTTCAAAATATAAGTGACTGTCTTGGAATTGCAAAGTGATATGTCCTAACTTACTGGATGTTGTTTTGAGATAGAGATTTCTAAAAGGCTAACTTATAGTCAATACTTTGATACAAGTAAACCCAAATTTTCAAATAGTTTAAAGAGGTTTACATCTTAAAATTTTTAATTTTCGACATTAGAGACATTTTGATAATCAATTAGGTACCAATTTTTGGGCGTTACGAGGGTGCTAACCCTTCCTCGTACGTAACCAACTCCCGAACCCATTCTTTTGATTTCGTAGACTAAAACCAACGATTTTAGAACAAATGTTTTAAAGGTGATCCAATCACACCTAAAAAGATTGGTGGCGGCTCCCGTTTTCGTTTTTTAAAATCGATTCTCATTTTCCAAAACTCGATTTGAAAATGGTCTCGACAGCTTGGCGACTCCACTGGGGAATAATAAGAGAGTCAAGCCGTGTAATTGATTATCTCTTGTCTCAATGTCGGAAATTTAAAATTTTAAAATTTAATCCTCTTTATTACATATGTTTGTATTATTGCATGTGTTGCTATATTCTGATATGCATTGCATTTGCATGACCGTTGTGGTCACACCCTTAAGTGGGAGTGAGAAGCTACGCCTTCGTGAGGTTTTCGCCTCCGTGCAGGATAGTGGATCACTTTCGGGATACATCTGTACCTATGGTTTCGTGAGATCTTCATCTCCGTGTAGCCATAGGGAAATGTATTCCCCTGAACTGAACTCGATTTAAATGAGCCTATAATGGGTGAGGATCGAGGAATCTGCTGGTTCGGGTACCTCAAACTTTAAAAACAAACCACATATAGAGAAACCGTAAGAGCTCAACCTAGATAGAATTATACCGTAATTATTACCCTTGCAGGTTATCTTTGAGTTTATTGTTATCATGTGATACTAACTATTTCCTTTCTTTTGTTGCATATCATTTCGCATTTAAAAGGTATCGATTCACTGTCAGTTTCTAAGTTAGAAAGTTTTATTATGGAGAACGGACTTCTTGATAGAATGGAGGGCAATGCCAACGTCCATAGGTGGTCTGAGCAAACTCAATTAGAAAAGGGAGATAGTATAGCTAGGAGATATACGTCGGAGCTGTCGGGATATACTCACATCAGTGTCACGCAGAATAATCTCCAAGAGCTTAAGGAGATTTGGGATCAATGGGGCAACGAGACCAAACAGTTATTCTACGGTAATTACGGAGACTTACCTTACTTGCTCGATGTTCAAGTAGATGAGCACTTTTTCTGAGCCCTCGTCCAGTTTTGGAACCCAGCGTACAGTTGTTTCACTTTTGGGGAGGTAGACTTGGTGCCTACCATAGAGGAGTACACTGCCTTGTTACGTTGTCCCAGGTTCCAGGTTGATAGAATCTATTCTCGAGCTACTAATGTCCCTACCTTTTGGAAGAAATTGATGGCTATTACAGGGATGAGTGAGCAGTGGATTACGACTAGAATTAAAGAGAAGGGTGAGTGCAAGTGCATTTTATGGGACGCTTTGAAGGGTCTGATTTTGACGCATCCCGATGAAACAAAGAAGGTAGATGTTTTTGCCTTAAGTTTGTACGGATTGATGGTGTTTCCTAGGGCTTTGGGATATGTGGATGAGGCAACCACAGATCTTTTCCATAGACTCAGTAAGAGGGTCACTTCTGTCCCTGTAATTTTGGCAGAGACATTCAGGTCCTTAGGCACATGTAGGAAAACTGGTGCAGGCAGGTTTGTTGGTTGTGCACAGTTGCTACTAGCTTGGTTCTATAGTCATTTTCGGTTGATAGATAAGGTTGTTTGTCGGGTTTTCTTCGAGGATTACTCACCGCTGAAGGACATAGTCGCTTCAACTAGGAGAGTTAATGTTCTAGAGGAGAATTGGATAGCACTACTTCAAAATCTTCAGTCGAAAGATGTTGAGTGGAGAGCTCCATGGATGATTCCTGGTGAGATTCTTTACCGTTGCGGCAGTTTCGATTGGGTCCCTTTATTGGGAATTTGGGGTGCCATTGGTTATGCCCCATTGCTCGTGTTGAGGCAATTCAGTTTGAGGCAGTTCGTGCCAGCAACTCATGGGCTAACTCAAAGTGAGTTTGCATATAGAGGAGCTTATTACAAGAAAAGGGTTGGTGAGATCTCTAGCGCTTGGAACAAGACGTATCGGTTGAAAGGAGTAGCTATTGGCCTTGCTACGACTCCAGAATATGTTGAATGGAGAGGTAGAAGGATCAATGATAATATTCTTGAGCCAAATGTAGAAGGAGCTAGACCGATGGAAGAATATCTACAAGTGATGCCCTCGGAGTTGGAAATTATGAAGCAAGAAATTGAGAGGAAAAATTTGGAGCTTGAGAAAAGGATAGCAAAGCTTGAAGAAGAAAAGATGTACTTGAGTTTAGATATCGATGTCCAAAAGATGGAGGTCGAAAAAGAAAGAAAGGAAAAGAGGAAGATTGAAGAGGATAGAGATGACTTGAAGGAACACTACAAAAAGGCACAGGTATCCTTGAGAAGAGCGAAAGTAGGAGGGTCTTCAGATCAGTTGCGGAAAGATGTCCAAGAAGGCAAGGCTAGAGCTGAGTAGTGGGAAAAGAAGTTTCAGGAGATACAATCGCGGAATTTGGCATTAGAAGAAGATAATAAAGGGTTGAAGTCTAAAATAACTGAGCTTGGAAGATCCCTTCGTTGGCATCGCAACCATGATTCTACGGTCGAGTTAAAAGAACTAAAGAGTAAAGTTGAAGGTTTGGAAGTAGCATTGCAGGAAGGTAAACTTCGGATGGAGCAACTCGAGACGCAAGGAGATTATCTAAAGGGAGAGCTTCATCAGTCTAGAGGGCAGGTTAGAGAAAGGGATCATGTCATGGGAGAAGCCATAGCCCAGATTCGAGAGGTTGTTGAATATGTGCAAGACTTGGCAGTACGAGCCGATGTATTGGGTATGATGTGTGGGTCGTCATCAGACATAGGAAGAGAGCTAGCCCTTTTACTAAATAAAGTTAAAACTTTGGGCATTAGGGCGAAAGCGTACTTATAATCCATTTATATGTAAAGATATTCTTTTTCTAAATAAAGTTTTCTAAATGAGATTGAATCGAGATTGATGCCTTTGTTGCCTTCATACATTTGCATTACATCATATCATATGTATTCAAGGTTATAGAAAGACCCTAATTAGTTAAAGTTTCTTTACAAATATAGAAAAAAAATCTAGAAATCACACATCCTTACGGTACTTGCACTAAAACTAGGAACATGGATCAAAGGTTTGAGCAGTTGCAAAAGGATATGCAAGATCAGTTGAAAGAGTAGTTGGCTAAAATGCAGAATGAGATGAGGGAGCAAATGATAGAAGCTCAGAGGAATATGATGGCCGAAATGGCTCAGTTACTGAGGGCCACTGATAAAGGAAAGGCTCCTATGGCCATCACTGAAGAGCAAAATGAGGGTCCTCCTTCAGGTTTTACACCGCCGCATGTATCATCGCAAACTGAGGCACTTCCTAGAAGGCCATCTACTACTGTGAGGCCTCAGCATGGGCCAATGGATGCTGGTGTCCATGTGAATTTCCCGGTTGGTTCAAGGCTTAATATGGGTGACAATCATACTAATCCTCTTGTTCCCGATCTAGATATGGTGGAAAAAGAGAATTTGAAGGCCGAAGCTACAATGCAATTGGATGAACGCTGCAGATGGTTAGAAGAAAAGTTCAAAGCTTTGGAAGGCACTGGCAATAATCATGGGGTTGATGCCAAGGACTTAAGTCTGGTCCCAAACCTAGTGTTACCTCAAAAATTCAAAATGCCAGAATTTGAAAAGTACAATGGCACTACTTGCCCAGAGGCCCACATTACAGTGTTTTGTAGAAGGATGACGGGGTATGTAAACAATGATCAGCTGTTGACCATTGTTTTCAAGATAGTTTGATAGGAGCGGCAGCTAGATGGTACAATCAGTTGAGTCAGGCTAAAATAAGTTCATGGAGGGATTTTGCACAGGCCTTCATGCAACAGTACAATCATGTAACAGACATGACCCCTGACAGGATTACCTTGCAAAACATAGAGAAGAAGCCTAATAAGAATTTTAGGCAATATGCACAAAGGTGGAGAGAGTTAGCGATGCAGGTTCAACCGCCGCTGTTGGAGAAGGAGACCACTATATTATTCATTAATACTCTGAAAGCCCCATTTATTACTCATATGATTGGAAGCACTACTAAAAGTTTTACGGACATAGTTATGGCAGGAGAGATGATAGAGAATGCCATAAGAGGGGGAAGAATTGAGGGGGAGGGAACCAAAAGATCAGCCCCAAGAAGAAAAGACAATGAGGTAAACAATACAAGTGGTTTTAATTCAAAAGTAGTCACAGTTAGCCAGCCCAAATTAGCCACAGTTGGGCAACAAGGTTCCCAAAAGCAGGAATCCAACACTAGGCATGAGAGGATGCAATTTACACCTATACCTGTGACGTATAAGGAGCTCTATCAAAATTTATATGATGCGCATGCTATAGCCCCTTTTCATTTAAAACCATTACAACCTCCGTATCCTAAATGGTATGATGCAAATGCCCGATATGCACTCAATCGAGAATTGTACTGGATTCAAGAAAGTCGTAGAGAGGTTGATCAAAAATGGGGTTTTAAAATTTGAGAGTACCTCAAATACTGAGAATCCTTTGCCGAACCATGACAATCAGGGAGTAAATGTCATTGGTGAAGCCGGTGAAAAAAGGGAAAAGGAAAATGTTGATGAGATAAGGATGCCTATGAGGGTAATCTGGGAGGAAATGATGAAGAGAGGTATGTTGACCTCTAAAAATACGAAAGCAAGAATGTGGGACTACGGTGAGTTCCGTGAAGATTGCAAGGAATTCAAGGCCTTGGTGCAAGGCTTCATAGACAACAAAGAGCTACAGGTTTATGAAGGTAGCTCTAGTGAAAAGTAAGTATGTGTGCTGGAAAATGAACAGCAAAGAACCAGTAGACCAAGGATCATTATCTCCCTACCAAGGAATAATGAAATGGGGACACCAGCAGCGCCCAAGGTTATTATCCATACACCAACTCCTTTCCCTTACAAGGATAGCAAGAAAGTACCATGGAGTTATGACTGTAGCGTGACGGTGCCGGGAGAAGGAAACATAGCCAGCGCATCTAAAGATGTACGAGATGAAGGTTTCCATACGCGGAGTGGGAAGCGTTATGATATGGGGGACGTCAGAGTGGAGCCCACAAAACCCAAGAATGTTGAAATTGAGAAAAAGAGTGAAGTACCTGTTAACGAGCCAGTGAGGGAGGAGGAAGCTAAGGAATTTCTAAAGTTCCTTAAGCATAGTGAGTATAGTGTGGTCGAGCAGTTACGTAAGCAACCAGCACACATATCGGTTTTAGCCTTACTGCTAAGCTCTGAAGTGCATCGAGAAGCGTTGTTGAGGGTACTCAATGAGACATATGTCACTCATGATATATCTGTCAATAAGTTGGACCAGCTGATAAATAACATCAGTGCTGATAATTTCATTTACTTCAATGATGACGAAATTCCACCTGGGGGCATAGGGTCAACTAAGGCTCTGCACATCACCACTCGTTGCAAAGGATACATGCTTCCAAGTGTACTCGTTGATAATGGGTCCGCTTTGAACGTCCTTCCATTATCTACATTGAACAGATTACCCATTGACAGTTCGTACATGAAGACATGTCATAATGTGGTAAGAGCCTTTGTGAATCGAAAGGAAAAGTAATGGGACGAATTGACATCCCTCTGGAGATTGGACCAAATACGTATGAAGTTGACTTCTTGGTAATGGATATCAAGCCCTCCTATAATTGTTTGTTGGGGAGGCCATGGATACACTCGGCAGGAGCGGTGCCTTCTTCACTGCACCAAAAATTAAAGTTGGTGACAGATGGACGCTTGATAACCACCAATGTAGTGGAGGACATCATAGCAGCCATCACTAGTAAACCTCCTTATGTGGAGACAAATGAGGAGGCTATCGAGTGTTCTTTTCGTTCCTTGGAAATTGTTAATGCTACCTTCATTTCGGAGGGAAGCGAGGTGCCGGTTCCCAAAATGTTTGGAGCTATAAGGATGGCCCTGCAAATGATAATGGGAAAGGGGGCATCAGTGGGAAAAGGACTAGGAAAACAGTTGCAAGGAGGGATTCAAATCCCAAAACTAACGGAGAAGAAGGATTGCTTTGGTTTAGGTTTCAAGCCAGACCATAAACACAAGAGACAGGAGATGGAAAAGCGTCAAGCAAGAAGGAAGGTGCGTTTGAACGGAGGAGAAGTAGAGTGGGAACCGATGACATTCCCACCTATATCCAAAACCTTTAAGTCAGGAGGGTTGCTAGTAGAAGAGATTCATCAAATCAGTGTTTTACATAGTGAGTGGTTGGGACAGGAAAACCTTGAGGGTATTCGCCCTTACGAACCGGGGAGCTCTCTGAATAATTGGACTGCGGAGGATCTTCCTGTAGTCTTTAGAAATTTTTCAGAGTAATTCTCGAAACATGTTTATTACTCTAGGGCCTAGGAGTAGTAAGATTACATTTGTGAAAATAGGCTTATGTTCATCTATTATTATTCAAATAAAACATAACTTTTACCAATTTAAAAGAGTATTGCCTCATTTTTTATCAACCAATATTCCTTTAAATTCTAACAACTCTTATTCTTTTATTCATAGCACATAAACGATCATTCTTAAATTCATTCATTCTTTGTATATTCTTTCATACCCCTCACAGGTGTCTGGATATCAATGATATGAGCGCTGATACTGCCGTTCCTGATTTCTCTCATGAGTAAGACATGTGTTTAGAGGAGCCTCAGGATTTTGAAGATGTTCAAGATTATGACGTATCTCTCAATCTATTAAGAATGGTAAAGTAGGAGGAGAAACAAATCATGCCACATGAGAAAGAGGCAATAGAGAACATAGCCTTAGAGGAAGGGAAAGAGGTGAAAATTGGAACACTGATCGCTAATGATACAAGGCGTAGCTTGATTGAGTTGCTTCAGGAATTCAAGAATGTCTTTGCATGGTCTTATCAGCATATGCCCGGATTGAATACTGACATTGTAGTACATCGTCTTCCGATAAGACAAGAATGCAAATCGGTCCAACAGAAGTTGCGAAGAATGTGGCCAGACGTTGTCCTAAAAATAAAAGATGAGGTCAAGAAGCAGTTTGATGCAGGATTCTTGCAGGAAGTGAAGTACTCTGAATGGGTAGCTAATATTGTACCTGTCCCTAAGAAAGACGGGAAGGTACGAATGTGAGTTGATTACAGAGATCTAAACAAAGTAAGCCCAAAGGATAATTTTCCCCTGCCACACATCGACACTTTAGTAGACAACACAGCGGGATATTCGTTGTTCTCCTTCATGGATGGCTTCTCAGGATACAATCAGATAAAGATGCATCCAGAGGATATGGATAAAACTACTTTCGTAACATTGTGGGGCACCTTTTGTTATAAAGTAATGCCGTTTGGGTTAAAGAACGCAGGGGCAACATACCAACGAGCCATGGTAAACTTGTTTCACGACATGATGCATAAGGATATTGAGGTATACGTTGATGATATGATCGCCAAGTCGCGAACAGAAAAAGAACACATTGAGGTCTTGAGAAGATTGTTCTTAAGGTTGAGAAAATTTCAGTTGAAGCTCAATCCAGCAAAGTGTACCTTTGGAGCCAGATCGGGGAAGTTATTAGGCTTCGTAGTTAGTGAAAAGGGAATTGAAGTTGACTCAGACAAGGTCAAAGCCATACGAGTTTGCCTCCGCCACGTGCACTCAAAAAGAAGTTCGAGGATTCCTAGGAAGGTTGAATTACATTGCTCGGTTCATTTCACAATTGGTAGAAGTGTGATCCTATCTTTCGCCTCCTCAGAAAGCACAATCAAGGTACTTGGGATGAAGAATGCCAGAATGCTTTTGAGAAAGTCAAGCAGTATTTGTTGAATGCTCCAGTGTTATCTCCACCTTGTCCAGATAAACCGTTAATACTATACTTGTCAGTGTTTAGCAATTCTATGGGATGTGTGCTTGGTCAGCATGACGAGTCAGGGAAAAAGGAAAAGGCAATTTATTATCTCAATAAGAAATTCACTAACTGTGAAATGAGATATTCACCAATTGAAAAGTTGTGTTGTGCGTTGATTTGGACCACACGGAGATTAAGACAGTACATGCTATACCATACAACTTGGCTCATCTCAAAACTGGATCCATTAAAATACATGATGGAATCAACGGCTCTAAATGGAAGAATGGCGAGGTGGCAAATTTTGCTTTCAGAGTTCGATATAGTTTATGTAAGTCAGAAGGCTATCAAAGGAAGTGCGTGGCAGACTTCTTGGCCAGTAGAGCTTTGGAGGATTACGAGCCATTGAATTTTGATTTTCCAAATGAGGATTTAATGTGTATAACAGCAACTGAAGATTCTCCATGGAAGCTAAATTTTGATGGGGCTTCTAATACAATCGGAAATGGAATTGGGGCAGTCTTGGTGTCCCCGAATGGCGACCATTACCCGTTCACGTGCAAGTTGGATTTTGATTGTACAAATAATATGGCTGAATACAAAGCATGCATCATGGGGCTCCAAGCAGCCATAGAAAGAGGCATAAAAACCCTAGAAGTATATGGAGATTCTGTGTTGGTAATCTATCAGCTAAGAGGTGAATGGAAGACAAGAGACCCTAAATTGATCAATTATCAAATGGTGGTTTTGGGGTTACTATGAAAGTTCGATGACATCACCTTCAACTATCTCCCACGAGATGAGAACCAGATGGCAGATGCTTTAGCAACCTTAGCTTCAATGATTAAGGCAAACAAAGAGGAAGAGATGAGACCAATTCAAATGAGTGTCTATGAGGCCCCAGCTCATTGTTGCAACATTAAGGAGGAGAAAAAAGATGATAACCCTTGGTATCAGGATATATTGCGATATGTAAGAGATCGTAAATACCCAGCACAGGCATCCGAAAATGACAAACGAACCCTGAGAAGGTTAGCTTGTGACTATGTTTTGGATGGGGAGGTTCTGTACAAGAGAAGGAAAGACCAAGTACTTTTGAGATGTGTCGACGCTATGGAAGCCAAGCTAATTCTAGAAGAGGTTCATGAAGGTGTATGTGGTACGCATACAAATGGGTTCACGATGGCAAGACAAATCATGAGGTTTGGCTATTACTGGGCCATTATGGAAGAAGACTGCATCAACTATGCTAAAAAAATGTCATACGTGTCAGATTTATGGGGAAAAAATTCATGTGCCACCCTCACCTTTACATGTCATGACGTCTCCATGGCCGTTTTCCATGTAGGGCATGGATGTAATCGGACCAATATCGCCGAAAGCTTCGAATGGACATCGGTTTATCTTCGTAGTGATTGACTACTTTACAAAATGGGTAGAGGCTGCTTCTTACGCAAATGTTACTAAGTCAGCTGTAAGTCAATTTTTGAAGAAGGAAATCATTTGTCGGTATGGAATGCCTGAGAGGATCATATCCGACAATGCATTGAATTTGAACAACAAAACGATAGAAGAGGTTTGTGACCAGTTCAAAATCAAACATCACAACTCTTCACCCTATTGTCCAAAGATAAATAGGGCAGTGGAGGCTGCCAATAAGAACATTAAGAAAATAGTGGGAAAGATGACTGAGACTTATAAGGATTGGCATGAAAAGCTACCGTTCGCACTCTTGGCCTATCGAACATCTATCAGAACTTCTACTGGGGCAACCCCGTTCTCGTTAGTTTATGGGACAGAAGCAGTATTACCTATTGAAGTAGAAATACCTTCTCTCCGGATTTTAACAGAGATAAGGTTAGATGAAGTGGAATGGGTTCAGTCCCGATATGACCAGCTAAACTTGATTGAGAAAAAGAGGCTGAAAGCTATCCGACATGGTCAGATGTACCAGAAGCGTATGATGCGATCTTATGATAAAAAGGTTCGTCCAAGGGAATTCCATGAGGGGGACCTTGTGCTAAAGAAAATCCTTCCTATTTAGAAGGACCTTAGAGGAAAATGGATGCCAAATTGGGATGGGCCATACGTCGTGAAGAAGGCTTTTTCTGGTGGTGCATTGATTTTGACAGAAATGGATGGAAAGAGCTTACCCAATCCGGTGAACTCAGACTCAGTCAAAAAGTACTTTGTCTAAAAGAGAAAAGAATCCAAGGTGAAAACCCGCAAAGGGCGCCTTGAATTTTGAAAAAAAAAGAAAAAAAAAGAAAAATGGGAAGGCCAAGGTGAAAACCCACAAAGGGCACCTTGTGACCAAAGGGATTTTGAGTTGAAAACCCGAAAGGGCAGCTCAAATTTTAAAGGGCACACAGTAACCTTGCTATATTTCACTTGACAGAGAGTGAGGCACAGAGTACATTGGGGCATCAACAAAAGACTTTGGATTTTTCAAACACATGTCGAACTCAAGAAAGGCTTCGGGGAACTAATGTATAGATGCTCAAGCGGCGATATTTAGAGCATCTAATTTTTATCCTGTTTGCTATCTTTAGATTCTATTTCTTCTTAAAGATATGCTATCAGACCTATTTCCTTTGTACTGTCAACAATTCAAATCCAATTATTCTCAAAGATTTACTCATCTTCCGATATTTTTAAAAAATGTTGCATTGAAATAATGATAGATGAACTAAAATATTTTCACAAACGAAGTTTTGCACATTACTTTGGAATTTCTAGATAATGCAAGAAACTAAAACAGGACAATTGTTCGAGAAATTCACGTAAATAAAGGATGAAAGAACTCGAGGGGTTCTTTCTTCCAGTCCAAAAAGAAATGGATGATTCAATTCTTACAGACATCCTCAGTAGATCATAGCATTGGAGGAAAGCATACAAGCTGAGTAATGATAAAATTTTGAGGAAGACAAATGAAGGAATGAATGATGACACTTGAGATAGGGGTCATATTCATAGCACTTTGCATCATAACATGTTAAGGACATTCGACACATTTCAATCATAGCATACTTAGGCATAGGCACATACTCATCTTACAGGTCATGGGGACAATGAAGATCAAAGATTTCAATATGGCATCCCTGTGCTTATGGGAAACAAATTGAAGACAGCAGATCTAGACTTCAGACATTTATACTGAAGTAGATCCAAGATGATTTGGTATTCTTGTGTTTACAAGGAACAAATTGAGGAAATAGCAGATTTGACTCTCAGACGTTCTCAGATATAGCAG
The DNA here is from genome assembly GCA_025698465.1 of Gossypium longicalyx. Classification (NCBI taxonomy): domain Eukaryota; kingdom Viridiplantae; phylum Streptophyta; class Magnoliopsida; order Malvales; family Malvaceae; genus Gossypium; species Gossypium longicalyx. Next base: position 64,903,501 of record CM047004.1, on the reverse strand, counting down.
ATCTAACCTTCAGATGTTTATACTGAAGTAGATCCAAGATGGTTTGGCATCCTTGTGCTTACAAGAAACAAATCGAGGACATTGTAGATATGACTCTCAAATGTTCTCAAACAGACTCAAGTTGGTTTGGTATTCTTGTGTTTACAAGAAACAAATCGAGGACATAGTAGATTTGACTCTCAGATGTTCTCAGTATAGCAGATCTAGGCTTCAGATGTTTATACTGAAGCAGATTCAAGATGGTTTGGCATCCTTGTGCTTACAAGGAACAAATCGAGGACATTGCAGATATGACTCTCAAATGTTCTCAAACAGACTCAAGATGGTTTGGCATCCTTGTGCTTACAAGGAACAAATCTAGGACGTAGCAGATATGACTCTCGAACGTTCTCAAAACAGACTCAAGTGGATTTGGCATCCCCACAAATCGAAGAAGCAGATTCGACATCTCTACGATTGGCGGGGAGCAAATCAAAGATATCAACATGGCAGTCATAAAATTGAATTCCATTATTTGATAAGGCCGGTCAAATTGGGTCTTTCTATGAGTCTTTGCTTGATTCCTATTACAAAGAAATAAGCAAAGAGGGGCAGCTGTAATAGCCCAAATTTGACCGGGCTTAAATAAAGAAAAAGAAATTAGATAAATAAATAAACATTTATTTATTAAATAGTCTATTGAAAGTCCAGGCCTACTGTTGCTACCCATAGCCCAAATACAAAAACCCATATCCGGGTATAACCCAATAGCCAAAACAGTACCTAATACCCCTAAGCTAAACCCAAACCCAAATAAGACCCGTTACACCCAGCAGCCCGTTAGATCCATTATCCCTGCTAGCCTAAGTCAAACCTAACCCTTTACATTATAGACCTTGACCCAAAACAAAATAGCCCAAAAGGCCCAACAGACTTAAGAGAAACGAGAAACCCTAAGGTTTCCTGAATACTGTGGCACCGCAAACATTTTTGGAAGCTTCGGGGAGCGTCTGCCAACCCCAAATCAAGGCCACCGTTTAATGAGTTGTCCCTAGGGCCTTCAATGCCCATTAATACCCCGATCATCGGTTGTCCCTTAGTCTGACCCCGAATTACGTCACGAACGTCATGACCGTCGCCAATGCTCCATCAGCGCCGTGATCAGCGCGCGCGTCTACACCAGCATGGTCACTGCCGGATCCCTCGCTCGATTACTGCACAAAAAGGAAGCAGGACATGAACGCACGCGAAAAATAGAGCAAAGAATGGCAAGAAAATCGCAGCACATCAGGAGACACAGAATAGAAAGAAATCTTAGATTTCTTTCCCTGAATATGTAAAGGACCAAGGCTATAAAGCCTTTCTTTACAAATGTAAAATGGGGACGCACTGGAAAATACACAGAGAATCAATAAAAAAACTAGAGATTCAACAAAAAAGTTTGTTTTCGCACATATATACACAACAAGCATTTCAATCGATTAAGTACTCAAAGGTGAATTTTTTTAAATACATGTACATACGTATAAACTGTAAATAATGAAAAGGAGAAGGGTCAAACCTTTATTTGCGTTGAAAATCGGGGTTTGGAACTCCGACCACCGTACGGGGAAGAATTGGTGACGGCGCGTGGGCGCGTGAGGCCGAGAACTAAGGTTTGGCTCGATGGAGGCCAGAACCCAGCATTTTCCCTTTCCTCTCATTTCAGAGAGAATTTTAAGTTTTTTTTTTAAAAAAACCCGGTATAAAATGATTTTAGGGCTAAGGTTTTGGTTCTTATAGCCCCTGTGAAACGATAGCGTTTTAGACCCCCAGGATCAGCGCGTTGACCCGATTACCCGGAAGGATCATCGCATTTTTTTAAAAATTGGGTTAATTTCCCAATCGGTCCTTCTACCCTTTTGTGTTTACGATTAAACTTTTTTTTATTTATGATTCGGCCCTATTATTTATTTTAGTTTTAATTCGGTCTTGACAGTTGTTAAATTTTATTCTGGGAAACGTCGCCATTTTGGGAATAGGGCAATTTCCCAATGAGTCCCTCTAATTTTGCGCGCGTTTTAAATAGGTCCTTAATTCAGTTTTATTCCTTTCAAATTTTGCCCTATAATTTTGTTAATCTTTAAATTTAGTCCTATATTCATTATATTATTCTATATATATATTTTATTATTTGTTTTATTTTACTTCTATATTATGTATTATAAAATTATTCTATTATAAGTATTATTTTTAATTATATATTATTGTTACTTATTATGTATTATTTTTCTTAAATTATTATTTTACATCTCTTTTATATATTATTATATTTTCACATGTATTATTAATTATTTATATATATATATATTGTTTTATATGTTACTTTATATTATATCTATTATTTTTCTTATATGTTTATATTACATTTTATTATATAATCTTTATTATGTTTTATTTTTATATTACTTATTGTTTTTTTATATATATGTTATGTATATCATATATCGCAAATTATTATTATTTATGTTTATATTATATATATTATTTTAAAAATGTAAATTATTACTATTAAATCATATTTTTAACTAACATTATATACACATTTCATTTATTTATTTATTTACTATATATATATTGTTTCATTTTAAACTAATATTGTTATATTATGAAATCTTTTACATACTTTTAAACCAATATATTATAATATAATTATTATTCTTTTATTCTTGTTATTATGTTATTATATTATATATTAAATACTATTTTAAAATTGATATGAAATGTCATATTTTTTAATTGTATGTATATTTTGTTAGCAATCAATCACTTTTTTTCTATATTAGTTCTTCTATATGTTTTATATTGTATGTATCATGTATGTGTTAAATTTTTTTTATTATAATTATATGCATATTAACGTTATATTTATTCTATTTGTATATCATGGATTACTTGATTATGTTTGTTTTTATACCATGCATCATTTAAATATTATCTCATAAGTTTATATATCTTGTTTATTCGTTCTCAATACATGCTATATATCTTTGCTTGCATTTTTTTCTTCTTTATATGTATTATTCTTTATATTGTAGTATTCATTTTTTATCTACCTAGTACAATAATATATTATTATGATTTATAATGTAATACAATTCTGCACGCATCATCTTTAAAAAGACAAGGCTCCAAAATTTTCAAAAAAAAAATATAAAGGCAATGCTTGGTGTTTGGAAATTTGGAAAAAGTAGTGCCCTAACTTATTGGGTTGCAACTTTTCTCGTTAAGTTCGAATAGTCATGTATCCTTCTAAGGTTTTAAAGGATTTCAAAATATAAGTGACTGTCTTGGAATTGCAAAATGATATGTCCTAACTTATTGGATGTAGCATTTTGCTGTTTTGAGATAGAGATTTCTAAAAGGCTAACTTATAGTCAATACTTTGATACAAGTAAACCCAAATTTTCAAATAGTTTAAAGAGGTTTACATCTTAAAATTTTTAATTTCCGACATTAGAGACATTTTGATAATCAATTAGGTACCAATTTTTGGGCGTTACGAGGGTGCTAACCCTTCCTCGTACGTAACCGACTCTCGAACCCATTCTTTTGATTTCGTAGACCAAAACCAACGATTTTAGAACAAATGTTTTAAAGGTGATCCAATCACACCTAAAAAGATTGGTGGCGACTCCCGTTTTCGTTTTTTAAAATCGATTCTCATTTTCCAAAACTTGACTTGAAAATGGTCTCGACATGAACCACTCCAACTTGTTCTTCAGTAAAGTAATTTAACACCAAATTAGTTTTACCAACTGTGAATCTTTCCCAAAACCGTACAAGGGATCCTTCTTGAAACAAATCCAAAAATAATAATATGAGACGATCTTATCTATCTCTTGATTCGGAGAAAAAGTGAATACCCAAACAAACAGGGTTTAGTGCGATTTCAGATCTCACAACTCAAATACCAAGATTTCATCGACCTTTGGCTAGAAAATAACTTGGTTGCTCATGATAGAAAAATAAAACAAATAATTTAAAAATAAAATAAAACTAAAATAAAGAAAATAAAAAGAAACCGTATATAGGTGCAAGCCAAATTGAAAGAAAAGAAAGCCAACTTTTTTACTTCTTGCCAAAAAATCCAAAGTAAAAGTAGGGACACCATTCCCCTTGTAATTATCAGTTTAAAACTAAAAAATAATTCCTAGTGTTCTATGCCTACACAATTTCTTATAGATAATATCAAATATTTATCTAAACAATATATAAGAGATAAAATTTAATCCTAATTAAACTCCTAATAAATATCCTTACAAGTAATATTCAAATATAAATCAACTTTAAAAAATCTAAAAGGCCTTGTACGCCAAATTTTTGCTCCCATGCCCAAATCTTCAATATGACTCCATATTTTCATTTGTCAACTTTTTGGACTTACACTGCACCTACATAGAAATTTAGCAATAAGCACTAAAATTAACCGCATTGTACCCAAAAGTTTATAGAAATAAATACATAAATAAGTCAATTTAGCACTCTATCAATGAAACTTGGTGACTTTACTACCAACATCTCTGAACCAATTTTGGAAGAAGAAGATATAACTGGACAAGAGAAATATGTCACTAAAAAAGAAGCAACCGAAGTTCTTGGTGATAAGACCTCGTCTAATGAGGTTTTGGTGACAAGGGAAGTGTCTACTGCCCTTAGCACTACCCAATCTAGATAGGTTAGAACAAAGTTCATGGCAACCAAAGAAATCGAATCCCTTACCAAATCCAAGAAATACACAGGAAAGGCTCTTATGGTTAAGAAACCAAGAAGGAAAATGAGGATCTTGGTTGATAGTTCCATAGAGTCGGAGTCTCATTCTAGTAGCAATTGTTCTTGTTGTTACAGCCAAGAACTAAAGGGACTAACATTCCAAACTTAGCTACCAACTAAAATAAAAGACTGCAGAATGTGGGAGTTACCAAGTTACTATTTGAGGCTACTAAAGCTACAAGAAAACAAGAGGAAAGAATTATTGCTCAGATAAAGAAAGTGTTCCTGAATCCATACTATTCTAAGAAATATTTAAAGCTTATACTAAAGGGTTTTATCCTCACTAAGAATATTTGTGAGACCCCAAACCCAACCGAAACAGACCGACTTAAATTTGAAGCGACACATTAGCCACCGAGGTGACTCTCTAGCACAAAACCACCCCAAAACATACTCCAACCTTAAAACACGTCAATTCTAACTAATAATTGTCTAATCTTATTGTAGAAGCAATTTGTGAACCATCTTAAAATTATTTTTAAAAGATTTAACCCTAAGGATATTTTAGTCATTTTACCACTTAAAACTAAATGATCTCGATTCTAATTCTAAATGATTACCAACTTCTTTTTAATCAATTTTGGGAAACCCCTAAAATTCATTTTAGTTAACCATTTTTCCTTAATCCATTTAGTAATTAAGGCTATATTAGCTAAGTTTTATAACTTCAATCATATATATACAATTTTAATTAATCTAATTACAACTAATAAACAACATGTATTCATAATTTAAACATTCAAAGTCATGATTAACAAACAACAATTAAATCATAGAATGTACTAGCCTTAGCCACAAAGCTATCAACTCCTTGACAAGCATAGTTTCAATTATATTTTGAGTATATGAATCATAGTTTCAATTATATTTTCATGATCAATTATAGCATTCAATTGACTGAAATTTCCAAGAATAATGAACCATCATAACATCATAATTTCATATGTTATTCCACGAGTAAAAATCACATTTATTATGGCATATGGAAACATAATTAATTAACAAACAAACACTTATATTGGCAAATGACATCCATGGAAAAATATAAACATATGATCATGCATTGGATAAACGGATCTTTGGTCTTCCTAAAATCAAATACAAAACTCAAGTTAAGTAGGTCGTAGCCACACACTCCCTTATATTGCCTCAAAATCGCCAATAATTGAGTGGAGAAAAAGGCTCAACACTCCCTTATCCACTCCAACAAAATAAATACTCCTAGAGTCATATGCTCACAAATAACACATATAGTGTTGAGTACTTATTAATCCTATGGCATGACATCTATATCCAATGAATCCACCATGCAATGTTGTCAATATAACCAATCATACAGGGCATAAAAACTTATATTTAAGCACTTAATTCATGATAAAAAATTTCAATTTAAATTATGTTGCTTAGCAATTTTAGTACCAATAGAGATAAGCACAACAAATGTCTTTGTCCATGGATCTAAAACCAATCATAAAACCATCATCAAGTGCTCTAATATACAGTAATTCATCCTTCAATTGTTATTCAATACAATCCGAATCAATCATACCAAACACACAATTTACAATTTCCATAAATCATTTACAAATATGCTTATATAAAATTAAAATCAATTCTCATAATCTAAACCGTTTGAGATACAATTGAATTAGTAGAAACTCAATTCAAAACCAAAATTTAGAAAGTAAATAGACATGTTTACCAATTGCCTTTAAAACCCACCCACCTTCACACTTTACTTCTCAAACCAAAGTGTATCAAGTAGTTGTGTTTGGACCTCGGTTCTGAATAACAATGGTCTCTTCTCATTGTGGAGCTTAAACAGAGATAAAATACATGTTACAAGCTATCATTAACAATAAGAAAATTGAAAAATCATGAACTACACGGATCTAAAAAGCCTCTCCAATCTACCTTATCGAAAACTCACAGTGTAGCCTAACACAAATTTCAACCCCTAAATGACCTTCTTTGCACCAAAAATCATTTCTAATCTATCAACAAAAAACCTAAGAATCAATTTCATCAAAAAAATTATTTCATAATTTTTCGAAAAATCAACTCATGTTTGTAATAACCCAAATTTACCCGGGCCTGTAAATAAATAAAAATATAAAAACAAAAATTTATTAAAATAAAGTCCATTTATAGTCCATTAACAAAACCCAAAACCCTTAGCCCAAATACCTAAAACCCAATAGCCCAACTGATGACCCAAGACCCAATCAGCCTACACTACCCAGTACTCGGTTACACTCAAGCCCAAGTGCCCAAAGGCTGCCCAAAATACATAGGGCCCAAGTGGCCCAATTCATTAACAGGAGACAGAAAGGCCTAGGGTTTCAAAAACCCTAGGCGCCGCAAGCACCCCAACAGACGCGTCCGTTCATCTCGCAGTAACCCACCATCAGTGTCGTGATTCCAGGCTCCGTATCACACCATGATCGACTCCTGAATCAACACCGGTGTGCCATCGTCAGTGCCCATTTATTACTAGCCTCCTCACTAGTACCTGGAAAAAGAGAAGAAACCACAGCAACCAAAGAAACAAACAGGGAAAGAAATCAAAGGATTCTTTCCTAAAATGTAACAGAGGGTTATAAAAACCCCTTTTTGATTTTTGTAAGGAGGTATGGTTTTTTGAATATACAGAGATTCAATAAAAGAATACAGGGATATACAGTTATTTGCAATAAAAGAGACGAACAGTTTCATTGTGGAAAAGGTTATTCAGTTACATTTTTTATTTACTTCCTGTTGTTCTACATGTAGGAATTGTTCATTTTTAAAAAAACATCATTATTTAAAAAAGGAGAAGAGGTTACCTGTGTTTCGCCTAGAAAGACGAAGGTTTTTAACCTTCTGACCACCGCATATGGTGGCGCGTGTGGCGCGTGGGTGTGTCTTTGCCAAAGAATTGGAGACCGAGCACTGGATCGCCTTTCCTCTCTCATTTCAGAGAGTTTCAAAGTTTTTTTTTTAAAAATAGTTTCTAAAAGGAATTTTGGCCCAAAAAACTAACTTAAATAGCAAAATAGAAACGATGTCGTTTTTGCTTAATCTGATAAGTACCAAAACGGCGCCGTTTAAACCCAGGATCCGCGTGTTGACCCGAGATCCGGATGAGATCTGCGTGTTTTCGTTTAAATGGGCTAATTGCCCAATTAGTCCTTCCGCATTTTTAATCTTTACAATTTCATTTTGTTTTTATTTTAAATTGACCCCAGTCTTCTATGATTAATTCAATCTAGTCCTAGTGGCTATTAAAGCCTATTCTGGGAACGACGTCGTTTTATAGGATTAGGGCAAATTGTCCAGTGAGTCCCTTCTAGTTTTGAATGCGTTCCAATTAGGCCTAAATTTTTTTTTGTGTTATTCTAAAATTAGCCCTAGAACCCTAGTTTTATTTAATTTTAATCCTTTTAAATATTTTTGCATAATTTATTTATTAAATACCTTATATACTATTTATTTTTATAAATATTAGTTATATAAAATAGTATATATTATTTTTTATTTATATATTATTCATTATATTATTTATATTATTTATAAATTTTATTATATATTATATATTTTACTATATATATTATTCCTGACATTTTTCTATTTTATTATAAATTATGTATTATTTTATTATTCATTAATTGTGTAAAATTTTAAATTTTTTTATTAAATAATAGTATATGTATTATCCTTATATGATATTTTATCACATTATTTATATTTCATTATATTTTATTTATATATTTCATTACATATCATATATTATTATATATTATTCCCTATATTATCTTCCTTTTATTATATATTATTTCATTATTTATTATTTATTAGTATATAAGAATTAAATTTGTAAATTATTATAAACTAACACATATATTGTTATTATATACATTTAATGTCTATATTTAAAATTTACTACAAAATTTTGTTCCAATTTAACATATTATTTTATTTTTTTTATAAATATATCAAGCTACTATATTTTTATTTTTTAAAAAAAAATTCTTTTATTACTTATATTGCTTAATATATTTTATTTTTTTATTTTTTATCCTTTTTGTATTTATTAGGTATTGTTTTAACATGCTAATTTCATTACATAAATTATTTGTTATTTTTATGTTATTTATTTATTGTTATATATCCGCATGAAAATTGATCATTTTATGTTGTTATTTTAAGAATATATTCGCATGAAATATTATTATATATGTTTAATTTGTATTGATATATTTATTATTTGTCCATTTTGTATTTTTGCATGAAATGATAATGTGTATATTCATGTTATTTGTGATTATATATGCATGAAATGTTAAAGTATATTGTGTGATTTATGTCGTATTTACCATTTTCCACATTATATTTGCATGAAATGTTAAAGTATGTGTTTAACTAATCCAATATTGATCTTTTGTAATAGGTTAAATGCATCATCTTTTTAAAAAAAAAATTTATTTAATCCAAAGGAATCTTAAAAACAAGGCAATGTCTTTGGAATTCGGGAAATAGTACCCTAACATGCTGGGTTGCGATTTCCCATTTGTCTAAATATCTAAAGTATCCTTTTTAATAGATTTTGCAAATTACGAGATGATTTTTAGTTACGAAAGTTTAAGAATATCGTGTCCAATCATGCTGGATGTGATGTTCGCATTCTTTTGGGACGAAAGAATTTTGATTTTCAATTCAAATTGTTACAATTTTATAAGAGATCTTATTGCTAAATTCTTTCAAGCTTTTGACATTAAGACAAAACTATTCAATTTGGTACCAATTTTGGGCGTTACGAGGGTGCTAACCCTTCCTCGTACGTAACCGACTCCCGAGCTCGTTTTCTCATAATTTCGTAGATCAAGATGTTTTATAAGGTGATCCAATCGCACTTTAAAAGGTTGGTGGCGACTCCCGTTTTAAAAATACCCTCCCCATAAAAAAAGAGGTTTCGACAGCTTGGCGACTCCACTGGGGAACTTATAAGAGAGTCAAGCCAAGAAATTGATTTTTTTTGTGTCTTAATGTCAAAAGTTTGGAAATTTTAAAAATATTGATCATTTTATATGTGTTTGCTGCATATGTTTGTTATTTTGTTTTCGTACACATTGCATTTGCATGACCGTTGCGGTCGCACCTTTAAGTGGGAGTGAAAAACTACGCTTTCGTGAGGTTTTTACCTCCGTATGGGATAGTGGATTGCTTCCGGGATATCCGTACCTATGTCTTCGTGAGATTTCCATCTCTGTATGGCCATAGGGAAATGTGTCCCTCTGAACCGAACTTAGTCCGTATGAGCCTATAATGGGTGAGGACCGAGGAATCTGTTGGTTCAGGTACCCTCGCTTTAGAACTGAAACTCACATAGTGAACTTTAAGCACTTACCCTAGAGAGTATAATGATAACCTTTAGTAAACTACCCTTATAAGTGTTTGTTTGTTATACTTTTATATGATACTAACTTATTTTATTTTGCTATCATTGCATGTCATTCAACATTTAAAGGTATCGATTCACAGTTTGTTTTCTAGGTTAGAAAGTTTTGTAACGAGGAATGAATATCTTGATAAAGTGGAGGACAACGCTTTTGTTTGTACCTGGTCAGAGAAAACCCAGTTAGAGAAAGGAGATAGTGTCACTGAGGGGTATACGTCAGAGTTGTGGGACTTCACTCGTATTAGTTCAACACAGAATGAGTTTCAAGAGTTGAGAGACATTTGGGCCCAATGGGATGACAAGGCTAAGCAGCTTTTCTATCAGAATTATGGAGATCTTCCCTATTTGCTAGACATCAAGGTAGATAAGCATCTATTCCGAGCTATGGTACAGTTTTGAAACCTTGCTTATAGTTGTTTTACATTTGGAGAGGTAGACTTAGTACCTACTTTGGAGGAGTATAAGACCTTGCTTCGCTACCCAAAAATTCAAGGTAACAAAGCTTATTTTAGGGCTGCTAATCCCCCAACTTTCGTGAAGAAATTAATGATAATTATAGGGGTGAGTGAATAGTGGGCCACAGCTCGAATCCAACAAAAGGGTGATAGCAAATGCATTTCGTGGGCAAGTTTGAGGGATTTGATATTGGCACACCCAGATGTGAAGAAGAAGGTTGATGTCTTGGCTTTAAGTATGTATGGATTGATGATTTTCCCAAAAGCTATGGGGCACAAAGATAAGGCAGTTGCAAATTTATTCGATCGAATTCTTAAACAGAACACACCTGTGCCTGCAATCCTAGCCGAGACGTTTAGATCCTTGAGTGCATGTCGGAGAGCTGGTGAAGGTAGATTCATTGGATGTGCACAATTGTTGTTAGTTTGGTTCCACAGTCACTTTTGGAAGGTTGATAAGGTTCCTTGCCGAGTGTTCTTTAAAGACTATTCTCCACTAAAGGAAGCAGCAGCTACACCGAGAAGGGATGACATTACAGAGGAAAGGTGGATAGAAATACTTCAGAACCTCCGAGAAGAAGATTTTATGTGGAAAGCCCCTTGGATGACTCCTAGCGAAATCTTTTATCGTTGCGGGAACTTTGATTGGGTACCTTTTCCTGGAATTTATGCACCATTACTCGTCCTAAGGCAATATAAGGTAGAGCAGTTTATACCAGCAACACAACGGTTAGCTCAGAGTGATTTTTCGTATAAAGGGGATCATTATAAGAAGAAGATGTGAGAAATTTCAGAGGCTTGGAAGAAGGTTTGCTGTGTGAAGATTCTAACTAAGTCCGACGACAACTCTTGAATACAATGGGTGGTTTGATAAGAGGGTTAATGATAACATCCCTAGACCAAGTTTGGAGGCTGCTCGATCGATGGAGGAGAGTTTACAAGTGATTCCAACAGAATTAGAAGTCGTAAAGCAAGAATTTGAAAGTAAGAATTTGGAGCTCAGGAGAAAGATAGAGAGGCTTGAGGAGGAGAAGATGTACCTAAGCTTAGATATCGACGTTCATAGAATTGAGGTCGAAAAAGAGAGGAAAGAAAAGAGGAAGATTAAGGAGGACCGAGATGACTTGAAGACGCAATATAAGAGGATACAATTATCAATGAAGAGAGCTAGATTGGGGAAGTCTTCAGAGCAGTGGCAACAAGAGGTTCAAGAAGAAAGAGCCAAAGTCGAGTATTGGGAGAAGAAGTTCCAAGAGATACAGGCGCATAATCAGGCCCTAGAGAAGGAGAATCAAGGGTTAAAAACTAAGGTGACTGAGCTTGGACGATCTCTTCATCATCATCGAAGTCGTAACTCTGCGGTCGAGTTGAAGGCAAGCCTGGATAAGATCGAGGAAATGAGGCACAATATTGGAGGGTTGGAAGCAGCACTATAGGACTGTGAGCTACGGATTGAGCAGCTCGAGGTAAGAGAAGAACATTGGAAGGGAGAGCTTCATCATTTTCAGGATCAAGTCAGAGATAGGGACTATCTAATGGGAGAAGCTATAGTACAGATTCGAGAGGTTGCTGATTATTTGCAAGACTTGGCAGCGCAAGCTAATGTATTGAGTACAAAGTATGAGTTAGTGTCGGACAGAGGTCTAGAGTTAGCTTTGTTATTGGATAAGGTTAAAACTTTGGGCCGGAGGGCAAAGGCGTATTTTTGTTTCTTAAATAACGTTTTCTAAAAGAAACTGAATCAGAATCGATATCTTTTACATTCATGCATTTGCATCTCATCGCATCATATGCATTCAAATTTATAGAAAGACCCTAATTAGTTAAAATTATTAAGGGAGAAAGAGAGAGTAAGAAAAAGAAAATTTGGAAACAACACATCCTTACGGTACATGCACTAAGTCAAAGAATATAGATCAAAGACTTGAGCAGATTCAAAAAGAAATGCAAGAGAAGTTGCAGGAACAATTGGCAAAAATCCAACAAGGGATGAAGGATCAAATGTTGGAGGCTCAAAGGAATATGATGGCTGAGATGGCTCAGCTGTTGAGGGGGGCAACAGATAAAGGAAAGGCCCCTATGACCACCACTGAAGAGGTTAACGAAAGTCATCCTCCTAGTTTTACTCCACCTCATATGTAGACTCAACCTGAGGCATATCCCCGAGGGCCGTCCGTCACAATAAGGCCTCAACAGGGACAAGTCAATGCTGGAATACCCATGAACTTTCAAACTGGCTCGGGATTCAACCCTGGAGACAACTCTGTTAATCCAGTTATCCCTGATCTAGATATAGCTAAGAGGGAAGAGATGAGACTTGAATCATCAAGGAAATTATAGGAACGTTGCAGATGGTTAGAGGAGAAATTTAAGGTACTAGAAAATGCTGATAATCGTCAGGGATTTGATGCTAAGGACTTGAGTTTGGTCCCAGATTTGGTACTTCCCCATAAGTTCAAAATGCCAAAATTCGAGAAGTACAATGGGACTACTTGCCCGGAAGCCCATATCACCATGTTCTGCAGACGGATGACTGGTTATGTAAACAATGATCAATTATTGATCCATTGTTTTCAGGATAGTTTGGTTGGGGCAGCGGCTAGGTGGTATAATCAACTGAGTCGCGCAAGGATCGGTTCTTGGAGAGACTTAGTGCAAGCCTTTATGCAGCAATATAATCATGTGACTGACATGACTCCTGATAGGATCACTTTGCAAAATATGGAAAAGAAGCCTAATGAGAGCTTTAGGCAATATACACAGGGGTGGAGGGAGGTGGCCATGCAAGTTCAACCACCGCTCTTGGAGAAAGAAACCACCATGTTGTTCATCAACACTTTAAAGGCCCCATTCATTACCCATATGATTGGAAGTACCACCAAGAGTTTTGCTTATGTAGTTATGGCGGGAGAAATGATTGAGAATGCCATAAGAGGTGGCAAGATAGAGGGGGAAACTACTAAAAAATTGGCCTCAAGAAGGAAAGATAATGAGGTGAATAATACGAGTAGTTATAACTCAAAAGCAGTTACGGTTAGTCAGCCCAGAGCAACTACAGTTGGGCAACAAGATTCTCAAAATCAGGGATCTGGTTTGAGACAAAATTCTGAAAGGGTCTCATTTATGCCTATCCCAGTGACGTATCAGGAGCTTTACCAAAGTTTATTCAATGCGCATGCAATAGCTCCTTTTCATTTGAAACTGTTACAACCCCCATATCCCAAATGGTATGATGCAAACGCTAAATGTGAGTACCATGCAGGGATATCGGGGCATTCAATTGAAAATTGCACTAGTTTTAAGAAGGCATTGAAAAGACTAATCAAGATAGAGGTCGTAAAATTTGATGACACCCCTAGTACAGAAAACCCGTTGCCAAATCATGGTGATCAAGGGGTAAATGTAGTTGGAGATATTGGTATGAGAAGGATTAAAAAGGGCGTGGCCGAAGTGAGAATGCCGATGAAAATGATTTGGGAAGAAATGGTGAAAAGAGAGATGATAATCTCTAAAGAAGGAAGTAGAGGAGTGAGGGACTACTGCGAGTTCCATGCAGAAGAGGGACATGAAATTCAGGAATGTGACGAGTTTAAGGCCTTGGTACAAAGCCTTATGGATAATAAGGAGCTGGAATTTTATGAAGCTGGCTCAGATGAGGGACGTATATGCACATTAGAAGGTGGACCGAAGAATCAAAACTGGCCAAGGATCATTATTTCTTTACCAAGAAATAATGAAGTTGAAATACCAACAGCACCGAAAGTCATTATTCACAAACTCGTTTCCTTTCCTTATAAGGATAACAAGAGGGTACCCTGGAATTATGACTGTAATGTGACAATGCCGGAGAAAGAGGATATAGCTAGTGCTTCTAAGGAGACTCAAGATGAGGGTTCTTATACACGTAGTGGGAAGCGTTATGATGTAGAAGGCGTCAGAGTTGAACCTATGAAAGCAAAAGCCTTTGACAAAGGAAAGGGGGTTGAAGTACTCTTTAATGAGCCAGTGAAGGAAGAAGAAGCCAGAGAGTTTCTAAAATTCCTGAAACACAGTGAGTACAGTATGGTGGAGCAATTACGTAAACAATCAGCTCGTATATCGGTATTGGCTTTGCTTCTGAGTTCAGAGGTACATCGTGAGGCGTTAATGAAGGTACTCAACGAGACTTATGTTACTAATGATATATCCGTAAACAAATTGGATCGATTGGTTAGTAACATAAGTGCTGACAATTTCATTTATTTCAACGATGATGAAATCCCACCTGAAGGCATGGGATCAGCTAAGGCTTTGCATATTACCACTCGCTGCAAAGGATATACATTGTCGAGTGTGCTTATTGATAATGAATCAGCCTTAAATGTCTTGCCATTATCCACATTAAATAGATTGCCCATAGACAGTTCTCACATGAAAAGATGCCATAATGTAGTGAGAGCATTTGATGGCACGGAAAGAAAGGTCATGGGAAGAATTGATATTCCTTTGATGATTGGGCCAAACACTTATGAGGTGGACTTTTTAGTGATGGACATCAAGCTCTCTTACAATTGCCTGTTGGGGAGGCCTTGGATATATTCAGCAGGAGCGGTGCCCTCATCTCTGCACCAGAAATTGAAGTTAGTAGCTGATGGCCGGTTGGTCACCATAAATGCGTAAGAGGACATTATAACAGCGATTACACAAAGATGCACCACCTATGTAGAAGCAAACGAGGAGGCCATTGAGTGTTATTTTCGTTCCTTAGAATTCGTTAATGCAACATTCATTTCAGAGGGGAATGAGGTACCAGTGCCTAAAATGTCCAGAACCACAAGAATGGGTTTGCAGATGATAGTGGGGAAAGGAGCCTTGCCAGGAAAAGGATTGGGAAGATATCTCCAAGGAAGGATTCAAGGTCCTGAACTAAAGGAGAAGAGAGACCGTTTTGGCTTGGGTTTCAGGCCAGATTACAAGCAGAGGAGGAAAGAAATAGAGAAGCGCTAAGAGAGAAGAAGGGCGCGTTTAGATGGAAGGGAGGTAAAGTGGGAACCGATGACATTCCCCCATATATCTCAAACCTTTATATCAGGAGGGATGATTCACCCTAAGAGAGGATTGATCAAAAAAGGAGGTTACCACATCAATGCTGTGCATAATGAAGAGTCTGAACGAGGAAACCTTGAGTGCATTCGCCCTTACAAACCAGGAAGCTCTTTAAACAATTGGGTTGCAGAAGAACTTCCTGTAGTTTTTAAAGATTCTTCAGAGTAATCTTCAGAACACTCTTATTGCTCTAAAGCCTAGGAGTAGTAAGATTTCATTTGTAAAATAGGCTCATGTTCGGATATTTGCATTTTAATAAAACGCAACTTTTGTTTTCAATTCAAGTTAATATTCTTTTATACCGTTCAATATTCTTTTGACATTTAAATTCTTTCAATTTTTTTCCCATTTCATTCATAACCTATAAATAGATTCATTCATTCTTTGTACATTCTTTCGTACTCTGCAGGCCCCTAGATATCAATAACATGAGCACTGATACTACGAACCCTAGATTCTCTTTTAAACAAGACATGTGTTTAGAAGAACTTCAGGATTTAAAGATGACAGGGATTGTGATATATCTCCAGATCTGTTGAGAATGGTGAAACAAGAGGAGAAACAAATCCTACCCCGTGAGAAAGAGGCAATAGAGAATGTAGCCTTGGAGGAAGGGAAGGAGGTGAAAATTGGCACACATATTGCTAAGGAAACGAGACAAGGCCTTGTTGAGCTACTACAGGAATTCAAAGATATCTTTGCATGGTCATATGAGGATATGCCAGTTTTGATTACTGATATCGTGGTACATCGTCTCCCCATAAGACAAGATTGCAAGCCAGTCCAACAAAAATTGCGAAGGATGAGGCCTGATATTGTGCTGAAAATAAAAGATGAAGTCAAAAAACAGTTTGATGCTGGATTCCTACAAGAGGTTAAGTATTCAGAATGGGTGGCCAACATTGTGCCTGTCCCTAAGAAGGATGGAAAGGTACGAATGTGTGTTGATTACAGAGATCTGAATAAAGCTAGCCTAAAGGACAACTTTCCTTTACCGCACATTGACACTTTGGTGGACAATACAACGGGATATTCATTGTTCTCCTTTATGGATGGCTTCTCAGGGTACAATCAGATAAAGATGCATCCTGAGGACATAGATAAAACCACCTTTATAACATTGTGGGGCACCTTTTGTTACAAGGTAATGCCCTTCGGGCTAAAGAATGCAGGGGCAACATACCAAAGGGCTATGGTGACCTTATTTCACCATATGATGCATAAAGAGATTGAGGTGTATGTTGATGACATGATTGCTAAATCTCGAACAGAGAAGGAATATATTAAAGTTTTGAGGAAGTTGTTCCTAATATTAAGGAAATTTCAGTTGAAGCTTAATCCGGCAAAGTGCATTTTCGGAGCTAGGTCGGGGAAGTTATTGGGCTTTATGGTCAGTGAAAAGGGAATAGAAGTTGACTTAGACAAGGTTAAAGCCATACAAGAATTGCCTCCACCATGTACTCAGAAGGAAGTTCGGGGTTTTCTTGGAAGATTGAATTATATTGCTCGATTTATTTCACAATTAACCGAGAAATGTGATCCTATATTTTGCCTCCTTAGAAAACACAACCAAAGTACTTGGGATGAGGAATGCCAGATTGCTTTTGATAAGGTTAAGCAATACTTGTTAAATGCTCCAGTGCTATCTCTGCCTAGTCCAGATAGACCATTAATTCTATACTTATCAGTGTTTAGTAATTCTATGGGATGTGTGCTTGGCCAACATGACGAGTCAAGAAGAAAAGAGAAGGTGATATACTACCTCAGCAAGAAATTCACAGAGTGTGAGATGAGATATTCGCCAATTGAGAAATTATGTTGTGCTTTAACCTGGACGACTCGAAGGTTGAGGCAATATATGTTATATCATACGACTTGGCTAATTTTAAAACTTGATCCATTAAAGTACATGATGGAGTCAACAACACTAAATGGAAGAATGGCAAGGTGGCAAATATTGCTTTCAGAATTTGACATAGTCTATATGAGTCAAAAGGCTATAAAAGGAAGCGCGATAGCAGAATTTCTGGCTAGCAGAGCTCTAGAAGATTATGAGCCATTAAGCTTTAATTTCCCTAATGAGGAGTTGATGTATATGGCAACTATTGAAGAACGTCCATGGAAGATGAACTTTGACGGCGCATCCAATGCGGTAGGAAATGGAATTGGGGCAGTCTTGGTATCCTCAAATGGTGATCATTATCCATTCACATGTAAATTGGATTTTGACTGTACGAACAATATGGTTGAGTATGAAGCATGCATCATGGGGATTCAAGCGGCCAGAGAGCGAAAAATTAGAACTCTAGAAGTATATGGAGACTCTATGTTGGTAATATACCAGCTTAGGGGTGAATGGGAGACAAGGGACCCTAAATTGATTAATTATTGAAAGGTAGTTTTGGAGTTACTTGAAGAGTTTGATAACGTCACTTTCAGTTATCTCCCACGGTACGAAAATCAGATGGCTGATGCTTTGGCGACATTGGCTTCCATGATTAAAGCAAATAAACAAGAGGATATGAAACCAATTCAGATGAGCATTTTTGAGGTTCCAGCTCATTGCTGTAGCATTGAAGAAGAGGAAAAGGATGACCATCCTTGGTATCAAGATATATTACGGTATGTGAGAAATCGTGAATATCCTGAGAGGGTAACCGAAAATGACAAAAGAACTTTAAGGAGGTTAGCCTGCGAATATGTGCTAGATGGGGATATCCTTTATAAAAGAAGGAAAGATCAAGTGCTTTTGAGATGCGTTGATGCTGTAGAAGCTAGACAAATCCTGGAAGAAGTACATGAAGGAGTTTGCAGTACACATGCTAATGGCTTTACGATGGCAAGAAAAATCATGAGGTTTGGATACTATTGGTCTACTATGGAAGGAGATGGATACTATTGGTCTACTATGGAAGGAGATTGTATCAGTTATGCTAAGAAATGTCATAAATGCCAGATATATGGAGACAAGATCCATGTATCACCTTCACCCTTACATGTTATGACTTCTCCATGGCCCTTTTCCATGTGGGGCATGGATGTCATTGGGCCAATATCACCAAAAGCTTCGAATAGGCATATTTTCATTTTTGTGGTCATTAATTACTTCACAAAATGGGTGGAGGCAGCTTCATATGCTAGTGTTACCAAGTCGGCAGTAGTCGTTTCTTGAAAAAGGAGATTATTTGTCGATATGGGATGCCTGAGAAGATTATATCGGATAATGCATTGAACTTGAATAACAGCATGATCGCGGAAGTTTATAGCCAATTCAAGATTAAATATCATAATTCATCTCCATATCGCCCAAAGATGAATGGGGCAATCAAAGTTGCTAACAAAAACATCAAGAAGATAGTAGGGAAAATGACTGAAACCTATAGAGATTGGCATGAGAAGTTACCATTTACACTCTTAGCTTATCGAACATCTATCAGAACCTCTACTGGGGCAACTCCTTTCTCGTTGGTTTATAGGATGGAGGCAGTGTTACCCATTGAAGTTGAAATACCTTCTCTTAGAATTTTGTCAGAAATAAAGCTAGATAAAGCAGAATGGATTCAATCGCGGTATGACCAATTGAACTTGATTGAAGAAAAGAGGCTAAGGGCTATTCGTCATGTCAGATGTATCAGAAGCGAATGATGCGAGCTTTTGATAAGAAGGTTCGTCCAAGAGAATTTCACGAAGGGGACCTGGTGCTGAAAAAGATCCTTCCCATACAGAAAGACTTTAGAGGAAAATGGATGCCGAATTGGGAAGGGCCGTATGTTGTAAAGAAGGCTTTCTCTGGAGGTGCTCTAATTTTAACAGAAATGGATGGGAAAAGTTTACCCAATCCAGTGAATTCAGACTCAATCAAGAAGTACTTTGTCTAAAGAGAAGGGAAAACAAAGTGAAAACCCACAAAGGGCACTTTGAGATTTCTAAAAAAAAAAAAAAAGGAGAGGCCAGGGTGAATACCCGCAAAGGGCGCCTTGAGACCAAAGGGGTTTTGAGTTGAAAACCCGAAAGGGCTGCTCAAATATTCGAGAAACATGCGCTGACTTTGCTATACCGAATTTGACAAGAAATGGAGTGTGTTACATACCGGGGCATCAACAAAGTACTTTGGATATTCTAAACACATGTTAAACTCAAAATAGTCTTTATGGAATTTGTGTACAGAAGCTCAAGCTGTCATATGTTGGACATCGAATTTTTGTTCTGATTACTATCTTTAGATTCTTTTTCTTCTTAAAGATATGTTTTCAGATTAATTTCTTGTTGTACTCTGATGATTTATCTAATTATTCTCAAGATCAGATTATTTGTCTTCTAAAGTATGTTGTATTGAAATAATGATTGATGAACTAAACATTTTTACAAATGAAGTTTTGCATATTACTCTGGGAATTGCTAGAAAATATGAGAAACTAAAACAGAACAATTGTTTGAAGAATTCCCATGAGTAAAGGTCGAAGGTACTCAAGGAAATTTCTTTTTCAATCCAAAGGATGATTGGACAATTCAAAACGATTCAGTCATAGGAGAGGATAGCCTACAACGGGTCATAACATTCGGAGAATGGTATAATAGGACCAATTTGATTCAAAACACATGAACGGAGTATGATTGATACTTGGAGTGGAACTTCGATAGATGAATGAGTAAAGACGTCCAAAATAGGAATCATTTTCATAACATTTTGCATAATTAGGAGTATTTGATTCATTTTGAGCATGGCATCTTAATTATTAGGCATGAGTACATATGCACTTTACAGGTTATATCGACAATATAGATCGAAGATAGCAAATTTGGTGTCTTTGTATTGTCAGAGAGCAGATCGAAGATGGCAGATTTGGCGTCTCTGTATTGTCAGAGAGCAGATCGAAGATAGCAGATTTGGCGTCTCTGTATTGTCAGAGAGCAGATCGAAGATAGCAGATTTGGCATCTTTGTATTGTCAGAGAGCAGATCGAAGATAGCAGATTTGGCGTCTCTCTATTGTTAGAGAGCAGATCGAAGATGGCAGATTTGGCATCTCTGTATTGTTAGAGAGCAGATCGAAGATAGCAGATTTGGCGTCTCTGTATTGTCAGAGAGCAGATCGAAGATAGCGATTTGGCGTCTCTCGTATTGTCGAGAGCGATTGAAACTAGCGATTTGGCATCTCTGTATTGTCGAGAGCGGTCGAAGATAGCGATTTGGCATCTCCGTATTGTCGAGAGCGGATCGAAGATAGCGATTTGGCGTCTCTCAGTATTGTCGAGAGCATATCGAAGATAGCGATTTGGCGTCTCTATTGTTGTCGAGAGCATATCGAAGATAGTAGATTTGGCGTCTCTGTATTGTCAGAGAGCAGATCGAAGATAGCAGATTTGGCGTCTCTGTATTGTTAGAGAGCAGATCGAAAATAGCAGACTTGGCGTCTCTGTATTGTCAGAGAGTAGATCAAAAATAGCAGATTTGGCGTCTCTGTATTGTCAGAGAGCAGATCGAAACTAGCGGATTTGGCGTCTCTATATTGTCAGAGAGTAGATCGAAAATAGCAGATTTTGCGTTTCTATATTGTCAGAGAGCAGATCGAGGATAACAGATTTGGCGTTCCTGAGTTTGCAAGAAGAAAGTTGAAGATAGCCAATTTGACATTCTTGAAGCTATCAGAATACCTTTGAGAAGGATGAGGATCAAGATCTTCAGACTTGGCCAGGCCGGGAAAATTTGGTCCTTTAGTAATCTTTGCTCTATTCTTGTTACACAAAGAACAAGCAAAGAACAAATCAGTAATAACCCAAATTTACCTGGCCCGTAAATAAATAAAAATATAAAAACAAAAATTTATTAAAATAAAGTCCATTTACAGTCCATTAACAAAACCCAAAACCCTTAGCCCAAATACCTAAAACCCAATAGCCCAACTGATAACCCAAGACCCAATCAGCCTACACTACCCAGTACCCGGTTACACTCAAGTCCAAGTGCCCAAGTGCTGCCCAAAATACATAGGGCCCAAGTGGCCCAATTCATTAACAGGAGACAGAAAGGCCTAGGGTTTCAGAAACCCTAGGCGCCGCAAGCACCCCAACAGACGCTGTCCCGCTCGTCTCGCAAATGACCCACCATCGCTGTGATTCTAGGCTCCGTATCACGCCATGATCGACGCCTGAATCAACGCCGGTGTACCGTCGTCAGTGCCCGTTTATTACTAGCCTCCTCGCTGGTACCTGGGAAAAGAGAAGAAACCACAGCAACCAAAGAAACAAACAGGGAAAGAAATCAAAGGATTCTTTCCTAAAATGTAACAGAGGGTTATAAAAACCCCTTTGTGATTTTTTGTAAGGAGGTACGGTTTTTTGAATATACAGAGATTCAATAAAAGAATACAGGGATATATAGTTATTTACAATAAAAGAGACGAACAGTTTCATTGTGGAAAAGGTGATTCAGTTACATTTTTTATTTACTTCCTGTTGTTCTACATGTATGAATTGTTTCTTTTTAAAAAAACATCATTATTTAAAATAGGGGAAGAGGTTACCTGTGTTTCGCCTGGAAAGACGAAGGTTTTTAACCTTCTGACCACCGTATACGGTGGCACGTGTGGCTCGTGGGTGTGCTGCCCAGCAATTGGAGACCGGAGCCCGGACTGCCCTTTCCTCTCTCATTTCAGAGAGTTTCAAATTTTTTTTTTTAAAAAACAGTTTCTAAAATGAATTTTGGCCCAAAAAACTGACTTAAATAGCATAATAGAAACGATGTTGTTTTTGCTTAATCTGATAAGTACCAAAATGGCGCCGTTTAAACCCAGGATCCGCGTGTTGACCCGAGACCCGGATGAGATCCGCGTGTTTTCGTTTAAATAGGCTAATTTCCTAATTAGTCCTTCCGCATTTTTAATCTTTACAATTTCATTTTGTTTTTATTTTAAATTGACCCTAGTCTTCTATGATTAATTCAATCTAGTCCTAGTGGCTATTAAAGCCTATTCTGGGAACGATGTCGTTTTATGGGATTAGGGCAAATTGCTCAGTGAGTCCCTTGTAGTTTTGAATGCGTTCCAATTAGGCCTAATTTTTTTTGTGTTATTTTAAAATTAGCCCTAGAACCCTAGTTTTATTTAATTTTAATCCTTTTAAATATTTTTGCATAATTTATTTATTAAATACCTTATATACTATTTATTTTTATAAATATTAGTTATATAAAATAGTATATATTATTTTTTATTTATATATTATTCATTATATTATTTATATTATTTATAAATTTTATTATATATTATATATTTTACTATATATATTATTCCTGACATTTTTTTATTTTATTATAAATTATGTATTATTTTATTATTCATTAATTGTGTAAAATTTTAAAATTTTTTTATTAAATAATAGTATATGTATTATCCTTATATGATATTTTATCACATTATTTATATTTCATTATATTTTATTTATATATTTCATTACATATCATATATTATTATATATTATTCCTTATATTATCTTCCTTTTATTATATATTATTTCATTATTTATTATTTATTAGTATATAAGAATTAAATTTGTAAATTATTATAAACTAACACATATATTGTTATTATATACATTTAATGTCTATATTTAAAATTTACTACAAAATTTTGTTCCAATTTAACATATTATTTTGTTTTTTTTATAAATATATCAAGCTACTATATTTTTATTTTTATTTTTTTTTAAAAATTTCTTTTATTACTTATATTGCTTAATATATTTCATTTTTTTATTTCTTGTCCTTTTTGTATTTATTAGGTATTGTTTTAACATGCTAATTTCATTACATAAGTTATTTGTTATTTTTATGTTATTTATTTATTGTTATATATCCGCATGAAAATTGATCATTTTATGTTCTTATTTTAAGAATATATTCGCATGAAATATTATTATATATGTTTAATTTGTATTGATATATTCATTATTTTGTCATTTTGTATTTTTTCATGAAATGATAATGTGTATATTCATGTTATTTGTGATTATATATTCATGAAATGTTAAAGTATATTGTGTGATTTATGTCGTATTTATCATTTTTCACATTATATTTGCATGAAATGTTAAAGTATGTGTTTAATTAATCCAATATTGATCTTTTGTAATAGGTTAAATGCATCATCTTTTTTTAAAAAAAATTTATTTAATCCAAAGGAATCTTAAAAACAAGGCAATGTCTTTGGAATTCGGGAAATAGTGCCCTAATATGCTGGGTTGCGATTTCCCGTTTGTCTAAATATCTAAAGTATCCTTTTTAATAGATTTTGCAAATTACGAGACGATTTTTAGTTACGAAAGTTTAAGAATATCGCGTCCAATCATGCTGGATGTGATGTTCGCATTCTTTTGGGACGAAAGAATTTTGACTTTCAACTCAAATTGTTACGATTTTATAAGAGATCTTATTGCTAAATTCTTTCAAGCTTTTGACATTAAGACAAAACTATTCAATTTGGTACCAATTTTGGGCGTTACGAAGGTGCTAACCCTTCCTCGTACGTAACCAACTCTCGAACCCGTTTTCTCATAATTTCGTAGATCAAGATGTTTTATAAGGTGATCCAATCGCACTTTAAAAGGTTGGTGGTGACTCCCATTTTCAAAATACCCTCCCCATAAAAAGGGAGGTTTCGACAATGTTCTTAGTTAAAAACAGATTTGTCAAAATTGATCAATTAAATTAGTACTACTCATTTTCTGATCAAAAACCTCTTAATAAACATGATTTGAGCTTAGATATCCATTTAAACTTGGATTACAAATCAAAACCATGAATTCACCATTGATGAATTTCATGTTCAAGAGAGAAGAGATCAAGATTTGAAAAACCATTTTAATTGATTTAAATCAAAAATAATGATTAAAAACAACTTTAAAATGAATTGAAAGTTGAGAAATTACCTTCAATCGACCTAGAATCATCAATATTGAAGATTGGTTCAAGATCTTTGAAGAACTCGGATGAGTTTTTTTCCCAACTTTGAAAATCTTTTCTAGAGAATTTTGAGAGAATTTTGAGAAAATAAAAAGCGAGATCTAATCTTTGATATGTAGACTTCAAAAATGACAATGAAAAACGAGAGAAAACGCTTAGAAATTGGGTGAAAATAGTGTGTAAAGTGAGGATGTTGCAATGTTTTTGAGCTAAAGAACCACCACCTAATTTTCAAAAATTAGGGAAATTGCCATTAAGCCACTCCTACAATTCCCTTGTTTTACAAAGCAATCATTTCCCTCCAAAATTCCGCAGATATGGGTAATTTGCCTTAAAACCACTCAATCATTTCCCATGTTTTGCAAAATGCTCCTATGTAATTAATATTTTAAATTCTCTCAATTAAACCCTCATTTTAATTTATTTTTCAATTCTAATTTGACCCAAAATATTTTACCCAAAAATTATTAAAAAATATAAAATTAATTTTTCTAAAAATATTTTTATCATTCAAAATATTATTTCCTATTTTTAAATGAAATTAAGCCAACTAAATTAAGAGAAAAATTACTAATAACCCTGATTAACTCTTGATTTTTCACTCGAAACCCGGTAAACTTACACAAAACTACTAGACCTATTTTTAGGGCCTTATAACTCTCCCCCTCTTAAAATAAATTTTATCCTCGAAATTTACCTGAATCGATTAAATACGGATACTGACACCTCATGATATCTTTCGACTCCCAAGTGGCTTCCTCAATCTTGTGGTTGCATCACAAAACTTCCATCAGTGGAACTGTCTTACTACGTAGCACCTTGACCTCACAGTCTAAGATCATAACCAGTTCCTCCTCATACGAAAAGTCAGATCGAACCTCAATCTCCTCAATAGGAACAACATGGGAAGGATCCAATCTATACCTCCAAAGCATCAAAACATGGAAGACATCGTGAATGCGCTCAAGCTCAAGCGACAACAAAAGACAATAAGCAACTGGTCCAATCTACTCAATCACCTCATAAGGGCCAATGAACCTCAGACTAAGCTTACCTTTCTGCCCAAGCCTCAAAACCTTTTTCCGAGGCGAAACCTTCAGAAACACCTTATCAACAACCTCATACTCGATATCTCGACGTCTCAAGTCAGCGTAAGATTTCTACTTGTATGAAACAACCTTCAACTGTTCACAGGTAAGTTTCTCCTTGTCTTCAATCTCACGGACCAAATCTGGACCCAAATTCCTCTTCTCCTCCATGTTAGACTAACACAGTGGAGTCCTACACTTCCTACCATAAAGTGCCTCAACAGAGCCATCTGAATACTCCTCTGATAACTATTGTTGTACACGAACTCAACATGTCACTCCCAACTGCCACAAAAATCAATCGTACAACTCCGAAGCATATCCTCGAGAATCTGGATCACCCTTTCAGACTGACCATTTGACTGCAGATGATACGTTGTACTGAAGTGAAGCTTCAAACCCAAAGCCTCATGCTATGTCTTCTAGAACCTCGACGTGAACCGTGGATCTCTGTCTGATGTTATAGAAACTGAAACTCTATGCAATGTGACAATCTCCCTGATGTAAAGCTTGGTCAGCTACTGAAAACTGAAAGTCGTACTCACAGGCAAGAAATACACAAACTTCGTAAATCGATCCACTATCACGCAAACTAAATCCTTCCAAGATGGAGTCAACGACAAACCAGAAAAAATCCATCATGATAGGCTCCCGTTTCCACATTAGAATCCTAATCGGCTGAAGTAACTTAGACGGATATTGATGCTCAGCTTTAACCCTCTGGCAAACTAAGCATCTACCAACAAAATCAGCTATGTCCTTCCTCAACCCTAGTCGCCAATATGAAACCAAAAGATCCTGATACATCTTGTTCCCATTGGGATGCATAATATATGGACTACTATGAGCCTCGGTAAGAATCATATGTCTTAGATCCCCATCCATCAGAACACACATCTAACCTCTAAAGCAAAGGACACCATCAGCATTGAGATTAAAATCTCTAAGAACACCTAACTCAACCTAACAGATACGACACACGAAACTCTCATAGAATGGTTATCTCTCTCGAAATTATTGTGCAATGGTCGACTTCACCTGAAGCTCAGCAACATGTAACGCCCCAAAATACAGGTACTTCTTTATTTGTATGCTTTGTAACTCAAATGCGTGCTTGTCTAAAGGGTTAAGAGTCCTGGGAAGCACCTGAGAAGTTTTGGGTTCAAGCTTGGGCACTTGCAAAAAAAATTATTTTTAAGAAGTAAACCTTTGCCCTTAGCGAGTAGACTTTTAAATTTATGTGTTTTAAACATGAAATAAAGAGCCTATTGGTCTAGGGGTAAATAGCGTGTGAAGTGTTCCTTGGGGTCTGAGGTTCAAGGCTTGGTGATGAAAAATGAGCATTTTATTTTGCTACAAGTATAGTGGAAGTGTTCTAGGTTGACCGAAACTGAGGTGGGTGATTGGAGTTTGAATGGGCAATTGAGGAGAGAATGGAGGAGGGATTTTAGGAGGATTTTGTGGGATTTGAAAGTGGGGGAGGTTGTGTCGAAATTGAATTCTTGTTCAAAGAGTTTCGGCTGAGGTGGGAAAGTTTAGAAGAGTCAAGTGTGGGAGTTGTTTAGAGGTCTTGCCAAATTTGGAGTTTCTTTTAGCAAAATCGGCATTAACTCACCTCTATTTGCCTTTGCTACCGAATTTTGATACTTCTTGGTTTGTTTTTTCTTTATTGTTGTGGTCGAATAGTGCTTGGTCATTCGGGTCTTTCTCTCTATTGAGCTTTGCGATTTTGTGCTCATTTTCTGACCTTTTTCCTCTGGTTAACTGATTTATTTTTCCTCTCTTTCTCATTTGGCTTTTTCTTTTCTTCTTGGCCGATTGTTGCTATCTATTTTTCCCTCTCAACACTTTCAGTTTTGATTCCACCTTCTCCCTCCCACAATTGGTTGTAGTCTTTAGGCTGATTACCTTGTCTCTTCTCCTCTCATTTCCTTTTCGCTTCTCTACTATCTCTCAATTCCTTTCCTTTTCACTAGTGGGTGGCTGAATATTGATTGCTAAGTCTCTGTTGTCTTTGCTCTTTTGGCTTTTTTCCTCTTTTCTCTGAATGTTGATTCTCATCTTTTTCTCTCTTGGTTATAGTATTTTTTTGGGTTTTAGTACTACTCGTTGATATTATATTAAACTGAGATATTTTGGCTTGGATTCTTCGGTAGTGGCCAGATGTTTCTTTCCCTTTATTTTGGGGTTTGCGTTTTCTATGGGTTGGTAAGCGTTGTTTCAACCCTTGTGTATAAGCAAACATGAGAAATAGATTCGCTTATTATGTAGATAATCATCAAGGAGTCTGTTATCAACCCTCGTCAGCGATCTAAGCGGGCTAAACCACGTTCGTTCAATCAAGGCAAGTATTGATATTATTTTTAAGATGAGTGTTAATAAGAGGATGTTAACTCTAACAATTAAAAGACTGACATTGGGTTATGATTGAATCTAGGGTTGGCGTTCGTGGAGACTGCACTCTTTTCGCAATCAGGTGTGTAACCACACTACTAAAAACGTAGATCGAAAAAAGCCAAAAAGGTATGACTATTGAAGCTACATGAGCGTGCGCTCACTCGTGTGGTGATCTGAATGCATAAAACGTGGGCGTTTGATCGTAGAGGCCACCATGAGCGATTTTATGGGCTTAGGCCGTTATGGGCCATGTTGGGCCGAAATGGGCTTTCGTAAACCACACGGATGTGTGGAGATTATTGGGCCAGGCTATGTAATTCACACGGCCAAGGTCATTTTTGGGCTTTATAGGCCACGGACATGTGGGCCCACATGGGCCGCATTATGGGCTTTGGGCCCATTATCACTGTTTGACTGTCAAGGTTGCACGGGTCGCCCGAGACAATTGTGGACCTACTGTTGGGTCGATAAGAATACCTAGACCCTAATTTGATGAAATGACCATTATACCCCTATAGGGTAAAAGACTGATATAACCCTTTGATATGTATAACCATAATCGAGCATGACATGATTTGCATTCATGTATGATATTATGACATGACATATTGCATGGGGTTGGGTTTTTATATTTGGAGGAAGTGTACTGTACTGGTAGCTCTGCTGCGACCACTATTTAGTGCCGTAACTGGTGCTATATTTTAGAGTGTAGGGATGGGTGGGTCGATTTTATCCCCACATAGAGTGTAGGGCTAGACGGAGTGGAGTGTAGAGGATGGATGGGTAGGATTTCTGATTGCATTACTATTACTATTACTGTTACTGTAATGGGCTAAGGCCCACACTGTTATTGATAATGGGCTATGGCCCTAACTGATATTGGGCTGTCACTAAAGTGGGCTTAGGCCTGAACTGTGTTTGCCTATTGTTTAACTGACTATTGTTGAGGGATTACACACCGAGTTTACTTAAACTCACCCTTCTGCTTTTTTCTGTAGGTAATCCTTAGACGGATCGGTGCTGCGAGAGACTTAATGGTGGCCACACAACTATTTTTGCTTCCTTTTAATCTTTTAATTTATAAGTAATTTAATTTGGGTTTTTGTTTTGTAATATGGCTTTTTAAAGTTTTTATTTTGATTTTGGGATTTTATTTACTTTGAATCATAACTGCTAGAAGTAGGCCGTGGTTTTTCAAAGAGATATATGAATTTCAAAACACCATGCTATTACAACACAATTTTAAAAAAACTTCCGCAAAAATCATGTTTTTAAAATGCAACAATAATCCAATATGATTAAAGCTTTGCTAAACCAACTTGAGTTTTATCAATGAACAAGTTATTCTAAATTTTTGTAAAGATCACAATGGAATTACATTTTTTGAAATAGACTTTGATGTGACATCGTAGATTCGGCCATAACATCTAGGCTGGGTTTGGGGTGTTACATTTAGTGGTATCAGAGCCAAGTTACAAAACTCAACTGTGGATTTGGGTTTCCTTAAAAACTTAAAATTTTGAAAAAAAAACTATTTCAAATGATTTGAAATATTTGAAAATGTTTTACTGAATGTGTGGCACGCCGAGTCTTTAGTGTCGACCCTGTAAGTTTTCTGAAACTACTGCTTGTTTAAATTGAAATATTGAGACTACTATAGGTAGTAGACTGTACTGAAATACTCCATTTAGGGTAACCTAAAACTGTAGTAAGACTGTGATCTGCAAAAACAAAACTCTGAATTACTGATAATATTTTCCATAAAATATCCTGTAATAAACACAGGAACTACAAACTGATGCATAAAATTTATAATAGAGATAATTACGTAAAATTGATAATGAGCACCAGAAGTACTCGTGGAAGGGGTACAAGAGGCCGCGGCAGAGACCGTGGAGGTGCTCGGGCTGGGTTTTCGACATCGGGCCATATGCCTAACAATGAAGCTAGAGAGGCATCAGCTTCACCTGTGACTGAGATTGGGTCACACGATCATGTAGCTAGGGACAATGCACTGTCCCAAGCAATATTGCGAATTCTAGAAAGGGTCGCTAGGCCTAATATCGCACTGCGGGGTCGGGTCGCTTCTTTCACGACGACTCGATCTAATGGGGCTGAGATTTTTAAGGGTATCACTGGAGTTGCCCCTAATGTGGCTGGATATTGGATTGAGGCCATAGAGAGGATCATGGATGACCTCGACTGCACCCCAGAGTAGAAATTAAAAGGTGCAGTGTCGTTACTGCGAGTTAAAGCCTATTAGTGGTGGCTTACAATGAAAGAAGGCACTCAGCCCGACCGGTTGACTTGGGAATTTTTCAAAACTGCATTCCAAGGGAAATATGTGGGCGCTAGTTATGTGGATGCCTAGAGGAGAGAGTTTCTGAATTTGATTCAGGGGGATAATTTAGTAACTAAATATGAGTCTGAATTTCTACGATTAAGCCGCTATGCTCGTGGGATGGTGGCAATAGAATATGAGCGCTGTGTTCGTTTCGAGGATGGCCTCAGTGATAGTTTAAGGATTCTGATAGCTCTATAAAGGGAGCAAGATTTTGCTGCTTTGGTCAATAAGGTGAAGATCGTTGAGGATGTGAAACGCGCTGAGCGCCAGAACCTTGAGAAGGAACAGGATAGGAACAAGAGGGATTTGGAGCCCTCAAGTTCATTTTAGAAGCCTAAAAAAAAGGGCAGAGTTGATGGGCCAGTCAGAGTTGGGCCCCCTGTTGCTGCTTTTGGGCCACAGCCTTGTGTTGATTATGGGAGACATCATCAGGGCGAGTGCTAGAAATGGATAGAAGCATGTTTGAGGTGAAGATCTTTAGAGCATCGCATCAGAGATTGTCCACAGTGGCTCGATCAGATACAAGCTACTGGTATGGGTACTGTTCAGTCGCCGAGAGGTGTTCAGCAGCCACTGAGAGGCCGTGGTCAGGCCAGGGGTGGAAATGGTATGGGCCGTGATCATGGAGCATTGGGCAAAGGTACTGGTCATACTGAGGCAAGCCAGTCGGTACTGTTTTATGCTGTACGTCACCGAGAGGATGAAGATGCCCCAGATGTTATCATGGGTACATTCTTTATCCATAATGTACCTGATACTGCATTGATTGATATTGGGTCTACGGATTCATACAAAGCATGTATTGTGTCTGAGACTTTGGGTATTATGGTTGAAAACACTACGAGTGAGGTTACTGTGTTGAGTCTATTAGGGCAGTTAGTGAGGGTGAATAAATTGTTTAAGGTTGTACCTTTGAAGGTTCAAGGAGTGATCTTTTTGGTGGATTTAATGGAATTTTCTTTTGGAGAATTTGACTTAATACTGGGCATGAACTGGCTGGTTAAGCATCAAGTGAATTTGGACTGTGCTACAAAACGGGTGGTACTAAAAATTGCAGAGGGTCATGAGGTAGTTGTAATTGGAGAGCATCAGAATTATTTATCAAATGTGATTTCTACACTTAGGGTCGAGAAATTGGTTCGTAAGGGTTGTGAGGCGTATTTAGCCTACGTTGGTGTTACTGATTTTGGGGTTTCTTCTATTAAAGGTGTCAGAACGGTTAAGGATTTTTTAGATGGTTTTCCTAACGAAATACCTGGGTTACCTCCAACTCGTAAAATGGAGTTTGGGATTGAGCTCCTGCCTGGTACAGCTCCGGTGCCCATCGCCCCTTATCGAATGGCACCGAAAGAGCTTGTGAAGCTTAAGGCTCAAATTCAAGAGTTACTGGATCGAGGGTTCATCTGTCCTAATGTGTCTCCGTAGGGAGAACCGGTCTTATTTGTGAAAAAGAAGGATGGAACCATGCGTATGTGCATCAACTACCAGCAATTGAATAAATTGACTGTTAAGAATATGTACCCTCTACTGAGGATTGATGATCTATTCGATTAGTTTCGTGGAGCTTTGATTTTCTCTGAGATAGATCTTTGATCTGGGTACCATCAACTAAGATTCAAGGAGATTGATGTTTATAAGACAGCGTTTAGGACTCGATATGATCATTACGAGTTCCTAGTGATACCGTTTGGACTGACGAATGCACTAGTGACTTTTATGAATTTGATGAACCCAATGTTCTAGCCCTACCTGGATCAGTTTGTAGTGGTGTTTACAGATGACATTTTGATGTATTCGAGAAATGAAGATGAACAAGATGCACATCTCTGAGTGGTTTTGCAAATTCTAAGGGAAAAACAACTGTACGTTAAATTCAGCAAGTGTGAATTCTGGCTTCAAGAGGTAACTTTTTTGGGTCATGTGGTATCTGCTGAGAGGATTAGAGTTGACCCTCGAAAAATTGAAGTTGTTCTGGATTGGAAGTAGCCTAAGTCAGTATCTAAGATTCAAAGTTCTCTAGGTCTGGCAGGATATTATAGACAGTTTCTTGAGGGGTTTTCGTTGATTGCTGCACCTCTGACTAAGTTTTTGCGTAAAGGGGTGCTATTTAACTGGACTGATAAACAGCAAGAACGTTTTGAGAAGCTTAAAAAATTTCTGACTGAGGCCCCTGTCTTAATACAGCCAAAGTCTGGGAAAGAATTCACTGTCTACAGTGATGCATCACATGTTGGTTTAGGATGTATGTTGATGCAAGAGGGTAAGGTAGTGGCATATACGTCTCGCCAGCTTAAGACGCATGAGGCAAACTATCCGACGTATGACTTGGAGTTGGCTACGATGGTATTCGTACTAAAAATTTAGAGGCATTACTTGTACGATGAGAAGTGTATCATTTACACAGATCACAAGAGCTTCAAATATCTCCTCACTCAGAAGGAGCTAAACCTTAGGCAGTGTAGATGGATTGAGCTGCTTAAAGATTATGACTGTTCGTTTGAATACCATCCAGGTAAGGCCAATGTGGTGGACGACGCACTGAGCCGTAGGGCTGTAACTGATTTGATGGCGATGTTTGCTCGTCTCAGTTTATTCAATGATGGTAGTCTGTTGGCCGAACTTCAGGTTAAACCGACGTGGATTGAACAGATTAAGGGTAAACAGATGGAGGATGAGTCACTGAGTCTTCGATTCCGATAGATAGAGAGTGAGAAAACTTTAGATTTTAGAGTGAATAGCGAAGGGGTACTTTGTTTCCGTAGGAGAGTTTGCGTACTGAAGGATACTGATCTGAGGCAGTCTATACTGCAAGAGGTGCATACTAGTCCTTATGCTATGCATCCTAGTGGGAATAAGATGTACCGAGACCTTTGTGAGTTATATTGGTGGCTAGGACTTAAATGGGAAGTTACCAACTTTGTGGGTAAATGCCTTACTTGTCAACAGGTTAAGGCTAAACACTAGTTACCTTCAGGGTTGCTTTAGCCAGTTAAGATTCCGATGTGGAAGTGGGAGAGAGTGACTATGGATTTCATTAGTGGGTTACCCCTAACGCCTTCTAAAAAACATTCATTATGGGTCATCGTGGATCGATTGACCAAATCTACCCATTTCATACCTGTTCGTACTGACTACTCACTGCAGAAACTGGCTAAACTGTATGTATCTAGATAGTGTGACTGCATGGGGTACCAGTTTTCACAATATCTGATAGAGATCCTCGTTTCATGTCTCAGTTCTGGAAGAAGTTACATGGGGCTTTGGGTACAAGGTTGGACTTCTGTACTGCTTTCCATCCTAAGACAGATAGTCAGTCAGAGAAGGTGATTCAGATACTGGAGGACATGTTAAAGAGTTGTGTGATTGACTTCTAGGGCAGTTAGGAGGTTTACTTGCCGTTAGCAGAGTTTACATGTAACAATAGCTACCAGTCTAGCATACAAATGGCAGCTTACGAGGCATTATATGGTTGTAGGTGTCGTACTCCTTGTTGGACTGAGTTAGGTGAACGGCGTGTTTTGGGTCCTGAGTTGGTTCTGATACCAAGGACAAAGTTAGACTGATTCGGGATCGACTGAAGGAGACATCTGATAGATAGAAGTCATATGCGGATTTAAGGCGTAAAGAGATTGAGTATTCTATGAGGGACTTCGTTTTTCTCAAGGTCTCGTCATGGAAGAAGGTATTGAGGTTCGGACGAAGGGGCAAGTTAAGCCCTAGGTTCATTGGGCCTTACCACATACTGAAGTGTGTGGGACCAGTTGCCTATCAATTTGAGTTACCTCCAGAGTTGGACTAGATCCATGATGTGTTCCACGTCTCTGTGCTGAGGCGATATCGCTCTGATCCTGCGCATATTGTCTCGACTGAGGAGATTGAGGTTAGGCAGGATCTGACCTTTGAAGAAAAGCTGGTTCAGATTTTAGACCCTGATGTGAAGGTTCTGAAGAGGAAATATGTTCCACTGGTTAAGGTACTATGGCATAATTATAGTTCTGAGGAAACCGCGTGGGAACCCAAGGAGACGATGCAACAACAATACCTTCAGCTATTTTGACCAGGTAAATTTTGAGGCCGAAATTTTCTTTTAGAAGGTAGAGTTGTAACACCCCAAAATATAGGTACTTATTTATTTTTATGTTGTGTAACTCAAATACATGCTTGTCTCAATGGTTAAGTGTTCTGGGAAGCGTCTGAGAAGTTTTGGGTTCAAGCTTGGGCACTTGCAAAAAAAATTTTTTTTTTTAAGAAGTAAACCCTTACCCTTGGTGAGTGGACTTTTAAATTTATATGTGTTAAACATGACAAAAGAGCCTATTGGTCTAGGGGTAAGTAGCATGTGAATTGTTCCTTGGGGTCTGAGGTTCGAGGCTTGGTGATGAAAAAGGGGCATTTTATTTTGCTATAGGTATAGTGGAAGTGTCCTAGGTTGACTGAAACTGAGGTGGGTGATTGGAGTTTGAATGGGCGGTTGAGGAGAGAATGGAGGAGGGATTTTAGGAGGATTTTGTGGGATTTGAAAGTGAGGGAGGTTTTGCCGAAATTGAATTCTTGTTCAGAGAGTTTCGACTGAGGTGGGAGAGGTTGGAAGAGTCAAGTGTGGGAGTTGTTTAGAGGTCTTGCCAAATTTGGAGTTTCTTTTAGCAAAATCGGCATTAGCTCACCTCTCTTTGCCTTTGGTACCGAATTTGGCTGCTTCTCCGTTTGTTTGTTTTTTTAATTGTTGTGGCTGAATAGTGCTTGGTCATTCGGGTCTTTCTCTCTGTTGAGCTTTGCGATTTTGTGCTCCCTTTTTGACATTTTTCTTCTGGTTAACTAATTTATTTACTTGATAATGTGAACTACATGTATGCATATGTAAATGTGTGCATTCGGTTTAATGGCTCATGATGCAAATGAAAGTATATGTGTATATGAAAATTTTAATTGGTCAAATGTTTAGTATATGTGACCTTGTAAATGTTATTTATGTTTATTCTTATGTAAATGAGTACATTTGGCCAAGGGTATATCTATGTGATCTTTGAAGTGAAATTTAATTATGATATTAACTACATGTGTATCCATCTTATTTAAATTTGATACATAGTTATATGTTTGGTAAATGCATTATTTTGCAAGTTTGAAAATGAATATGAATATGATATAATGATTCGAATTTGTTAAAGTGAAAAATAAATTTTATTGAGCTATTATTTGCTTATGACTTACTAATCTATGATAGCTTATTGTGTGTGTATGTCTGCTTTTGTTTTATAGATTTTTGGATCAAGTTACGAGCTCGGGGGTCGTCAGCAAAGTCTATCACACTATCGACTATTTTCGGTACTCTTATAAGTTAAATTTTGAACATATGGCATGTATAGGCTATACTGTATACCGTTATGTTCGAAGATGGATGTATATATTAGGCCATGCGAATATGGCTAATTTGATACCTAAATATTTACTATCTTGTTCATAGTTCTTATGTGTTTATATGCTTTTACTAAATGACGATATGTTTGCTTTTGGTTTTAGTGATTCGGTCATGATATACTTTGAGATGTGGTTGGTATAATTTAGTAAGCCTTAAGTTTGATTATTTTTAGTTGTTACGGTATTATATGTGTGGCATATTTAATATGATGCAAATGATAAATAGCAATGGTTTGAGGTATTGGTAATTGGTTGTAATGAAATAGATATGATTAATGAAAGTGAGTTGTTCATGATTGGTACATATATGTGAACCTTGTTGTTATACATGTTTTATGCGTGAGATATGCTTGAAGTTAAGAATGAATATATTAGGCAATTGACATAGAAATGGAATTTACTATATGACATGTGGCAATTGATATTTGGATTTATCACTGATATTTGATTTACCTAATAGATTACATGTAAAATGAGTTATTGATTATTGATTTAATTTTATGAAATGATACATGTGTGTAATTTAATTTAGTAAATAAAGTGAACATTGAATAAATCATGTGTACAAAGCATGAATACATTTGGCTAAGGCTTTTTAAAATAACCAAATGAATAGTATTTTAAGTTATAAGGAATCATGAGTGTTTTTGTGCAAAATAGGTATATGTGGATGGTTATAAGTACTTTAAGAGATTGATCATTTGGTGTTCTTTTAAAATATGTTTATTTTGATATATGATCTATTAGTTATGCACATGAATATTTAGATGAATTAGTAAATATACTTGTTCATGTCTTAATTATTTAAAACTGCATTAGGCCATTATTGATTTGATTAAACTTTGTATAATTATATTTTTTTATAATGTGGTGTCGAATGGATAATCTCCATAATGATATATATTTTATATATGTTTGCTTTGTATAATTTATGCTGGTTATGATTGATTGATTTATTTGTATTATTTTGAAATGCGCATATGCTATGTGGTAAAATGTTATAATTGGTATTATTTGCTTATGAATTATGTATTTGGTTATATGTTTGAAAAATGTTAAGATATGGTTGGTAAAGAAATTAAATTAGTTATATACGTTACAATTTGATTGGTTTAAAAGTTTCAGCAAGTGCATGCATTCGATTGTTCAGAATTTGTGTCTCGTCCAGTAATACCTCGTAACCACAATCTAGTGACGGATATGGGTTAGGGGTGTTACAATACCTGTGCGCACTTGGACATTATAACTTACTTTCACGTTTTGATGCAATCATTATGATTACACATAGAACTTCTTTGAACTACCCGTTGAACACTCAGAATACTATCGGATACATTGGAAGTTTGCACCTAAGTGCCTTGTATGTAGCCAATGCTACTGCATATCTCAGATCACATGTTGCTCGTTACGAGCTACTCACAGGTCTGCTCATGCAGGTTGTCAAGTATCTGTAACACATGCCGGATTACCTCGCCAGCAATAACATATACGAGACCAGTACCCGGACGCCAAAACATGTGTCACATATATCACAAATTCGGACCACAACTCAATGAGTTCGGATGTCACATATATCATGAACTCAGACCACAACTCAATGAGTTTAGATTACATAATTCTAGTGACATGTCACTTGTATCCTAAATATTCCTAAGGTTCAAACAGGATTCTTTGAATTTCTGTCGAACTTGCTCATAACGTCGATTTCAATACTCATAGCACCAATCACATATTCATGGAGTTGTCAAGCATAATTCATAATACAATTTAGGAAATAAACACATGATACAACATCACATTAAATATGTATGTACTTACCATACATGCAATATTAAAGCATTTAAAGTATGGTGCATGTTGCATTATTTGCAAATGAACTTACCTCGGTACAAAATGATAGAAACGAGTCTGATCCTCGTAAACTTTGTTTTCCCCCGATCAATACCCAAATCACATTTTTCTTGATCTATAATGTCAAATTTAACTTGTTCAATACATACATTGGTCAAATCGACCCATAACACATACTTTGGTAAAATTACTATTTTACTCCTAACTTTTCACTAATTTATAAATTGGTCCCTAAGATCGTAAAATGAAATGCATGCATTTTCTTAGTTACCCAAGCCTAGTTGAACCTACACCATGATCATATCAGCCCACATTTTCCTTTATTTCACATTTCTACTACTCATTTTTACACCTTTTACAAACAAGCCCTTTTTAGGTGTTTTCACTAAAAATTACTTAGTAAAATATGTTTACCACACATCAAACATTCATATTCCTCCACTAAACATCAAAATACAACCTTGTCACACATGGGTCAAATTTCATACATGAACCCTAGCTCAAAATAATGGTAGAAATAGCTAGATTGGTTTATGACAACTTTAAAAATGTAAAGAACATTAAAAACGGGGATTGGGAGCACTTACAATCAAGCTTGAAAAGTTGAAAACCCTATCTATGGAGCGCATGAAATTTTCGGCTAGCACTTGGAGAAGATGGACAAGATTTTCACTTCATTTTATTCTTTTATTTACCAAATGACAAAAATGCCCTTAAGGCCTTTCAAAATTTTCCTATTCATGCCCATTTTTATCCAAAATTTTAGAACTTGTTCAAATTGTCATTTAAGGACCTCTAATTAATAATCTAATGCAATTTCAGCTTAAAGCTTCTAGAACATAAGTTTTACAACTTATTCAATTTGGTCCCTAAAGTTAAATTGGGCATCTTAGGCATAGAATTTCTTCATGAAAATTTTACACAAACATGCAATCATGTCATGGACCATCAAACAATCATAAAATAATTATTTCTATTTCAAATTTGTGGTCTCGAAACCACTATTTTGACTAGACCCTAATTCGGGATGTTATAATGTTGTTGTTATATCAAGCTTTCGACATAGTGTATTTTGTTCAACAAAATGTCAAAGGGGAAGATTGTTGAAAAATATGAAACTGACAATTTGGCGCCAAAAGGAGTGCCTACTCCTCTGCCCAACAAATCTGTACGAAGATGGTTTTCATATTAAGGTGTTAGTAGTTTATTAAACCTTATATTTAGGTTATACTGATTACATGGTAACTCTAGCCTATTATAGAAGATAATATTGCTTGGGAATATAAATATTAGTGATTGATTTGGTTCGAAATTTCCCAAAGCAATCCCTTAGATCATGGACTTTGGATTGGATCGTAAT
Source organism: Gossypium longicalyx (assembly GCA_025698465.1). Classification (NCBI taxonomy): domain Eukaryota; kingdom Viridiplantae; phylum Streptophyta; class Magnoliopsida; order Malvales; family Malvaceae; genus Gossypium; species Gossypium longicalyx. Next base: position 64,864,317 of record CM047004.1, on the reverse strand, counting down.
TATGTTGGATACAGTACCAAGTGTCAATATTTACTTTATATGTTATTATAATGTAGTACTGCCACATCGCAAAAGTGGCGAATGTAACACCCCTAACTCGTATCCGTCGCCGGACTAGGGTCATGAGGCATTACTGAATAAAAAGCACAAATCCAAACATTTAATATTCACTCAATTCAAACTCATTTATAATTAAAAATATATACATATCACAATTCAGAACAAACATTGATTTATATCTTACATAAACAAGTCACAACCAAATTCAACGTATTACCTACTGCATATAATGCATTTATATACACAACATTAACTATTACCAATATGATCAAACATACTTCTATTACCACCATTGTAATTATGTATAGCCACCAAATCACATACACATTTTTATAACTTAATAATCATAATACATATCTTAAACCACAAACATATGTGGCTTAGGTCATAATCAATTTGAACTTGCATGCTTTACAGTTTAAATACTAATCGAAACATTTAAATGACATATAAACATGTCTTAACTTAATTCATAAATGGACACCAAAATTTCTATCACTCTTGTATCTTTCTCTTTACCTATTAATTCAATTACAAGACCAAACATTTATATAACCTAATCAATATAAATATGTATATATACATGATATGCTTTTACCCTAAAGCCGAAACCACACTTTACATTTGAGCACCAAAAATATGTATACCAAACAGACAACCAAAATATTCAAGAAACACATGCATTATTTACCATATAATCACCAAATTAATCAAATTAAATCATAAACACCTATCATTTAAATTATAATCCAATCCATATTATCCATCACAACTAATTAACACACCAAAAACATATTATAATAATATTTTACTTTCATAGCCAAATCTTGCTACCTAAAATCACATACATATTCCAAAACTTTCATCATCAAGTACCAATGAACTTGTTCATTAAACGTTTTTACTAAGAACTTTCAAAACCAAATTTAAACATAATAAGCAAGTCATTTTCAAACATACAGTGCTTAATACATATATTATACATTCATGGCACATAGCATATTAATCAAAATGGACTTGAAACATTATCATACTAGAACCGAATTCAAACATAGAAATAATCCATTTTCGCATGGTTTTTATACAAATCCAACATTCAGTATTTTTAAATTATGTTCTAGCCTATACATGCCATAGTTCCATAATGCATTATATCAAATACCAAAAATGGCCGATAGTGTGATAGACTTTGCTGACGATCCCTGAGCTTATAATTTGAATTCAAAATCTATAAAACAAAGACAAATATATACACAAAGTAAGCTAACTTAGCTTAGTAAGTCTTAAGCAAATTAAACAATTAAGGTACACTAACATCTCAATATTAAATCATTAAATCAAATAATTCAAATTATACATTTGTAATCACATTCAACCTCAAACTTTTAATTCTATTCATATATAACTTATACTTTCATAGAATATTTTCTCCTTGGCCGAATACTCTTATAATCAAAGCAATTAATTATCATCCAACCTTCAAATTCAAGATGTCATTATATAACCAATTACACATATACTCGTATACACAAGCTCAAAAATCATATTATAACATCACGTACACGAACTATCCATATGGCCGAATATACATAGTCTTGTATTCACATATTCATAAACCAAATTCCATAATATTCATATCATTTGATCATAAAACCGAATACACATTTCATAATCACATATATATACTTCATTTGCTTCACACATTATTTGTAATAAATCATCAAGTTACTTACTTACCTTATATTAAATAGGTAATAAGTTTATCCATACCTGGCCATTTAGCTCGATTAATGTATCCAAATACCACATCAGCATGAATTCTTTTAAGCATAAACTTTTAATAATTCACTGGCATAAAGCCTGCTAGGCATAAGCCTGTATCACACACCGGCATAAGGCCTGCTAGACTCAAAGTCTGATTTTATACACCAGCAACAAGCCTGCTAGGCATAAAGCCTGATTTAATTCACCAGCACATTGTTTGCTAGGCTCAAAGCCCGAATATCACTATTATAAAGTCATTTCATAAACAATTCACATATCAAATCATTTAGATATTTCATGTAGTTTATACGAACTTTCAGAGGTTTTAACTCAGTCGAATAAAACTCAACCACATTAATTCCATGTTTAACCACATTCGGCTACTCTACTATAAATCTATAAAATTTGAATCATCATATTAAACCATTTTACATTAAAAAAATGACGATGTTTAATTGCTTAAAGACTTACCTCGAATATCGATGAACGTTGTAAATTGACTATTCGACTATTTTTGCTTTTCCCCGATCCAAGTCCGATTTTCTCTTTTTCTTGATCTAAATTTACATAATTTAAACTTATTTAATAAAACTCAACCACATTAATTCCATGTTTAACCACATTCGGCTACTCTACTATAAATCTATAAAATTTGAATCATCATATTAAACCATTTTACATTAAAAAAATGACGATGTTTAATTGCTTAAAGACTTACCTCGAATATCGATGAACGTTGTAAATCGACTATTCGACTATTTTTGCTTTTCCCCGATCCAAGTCCGATTTTCTCTTTTTCTTGATCTAAATTTACATAATTTAAACTTATTTAATAAAATTCATTCAAAAACACATAAATGAACAAATTGCACTTTTGCCCCATACATTTTACACTTTTAGCAATTTAATCCAAAATTCACAAAACACAAAACAAACATAATTTGCCTATGCCATGCTTGAGCGAATACTCGCCATACATATACAAGTCCTCACATTTTGTTTATTTCACATTTTAGTCCCTCAAATTATTATTTTTGCAATTTAGTCCTAATTACTCAAAATCTTCAAAAACTCCAATACAAAACATGTTAATCTAAAACATATTTTTGATATTTCATCATCAAACATCACAAAACACAAATATTTATCAATTTCATGACTCAAAATATGCATCAAAATCATAAATTTAAGCATGGTTCGGATAGTACTCGAAGCAACGATCTCAAAAACGTAAAAATTATCAAAAACCGAATTAAAAACATACCTTGATTTAGCTTGAGAAGTAGCCAAATGTTCAAAGCTTTATAAACCTTTATTTTCTTTAAGTTTCAGTCATAAGAAATAAAATGAAGAACATGGCTTTAATTATTATATGTTTTGTTATATACATATTATTACATAATTTACATATTTAACCTTAAGTTAAAAATATAAAACCATTTTAAATGCATGGTCACAACCGTCCAATACATTTAAATAAGGTCAAATTATATTTTAAATACCTACACTTACAAAGACATATTCATTTTATCCCTTTTACAATTAATCATCAAATTTTCATTTTACGCGATTAAGCCCTTTTATTTATTTAAGCACACAAACAATCAAATTTTCATACGAAACTTTCACACATGCAATTTCACATATAATGAGCACGTAAAATAATATTTAAATATTTTTTTACTCAGATTCATGGTCCCAAAATCACCGTTTCGATTAGAGTCTAAATCGGACTGTTACAGCTAATCTAAAAGAAGGTCATATAGATGTGAAGGATATATGTTTTGGAGCACTTTTATAGTTAGTCCGCCAACATATATGCTTCAGGCGAACTAATGTTTGGCACATAAAGTACCCACCCATAGAATTATCTAAGGATTTATTCTTGTAATATTCTTCAATTGAAGAAAGAGTACGAGAAGCGAAGAGTATGCCTCAGAATGTTGGTTGAGCATGACGCAACTACTAAGTATATGTTAAAGCTATAAGGGGCTAAAGTGTTTTTAAGGCCACACCATATACTAGTTTTCACCATGGTATGGTGCGCCAAGTTTGCTCAAAAAATGTGCAATATGGGTTATGTAAAGTGATTGGTTGTGAGTCAACAGAAAGGATTGACCGGTCAAATAGCACTGGCATCAAATTCTCTTTTATATTTTCTCTAATTTTTTTAGGATATTTCGGGAACAAATTTTGTATACAATTAACACTTGTCAAGATCTACTAAGAGGTTTTGGGTATATATATGTGGTAAGAAGGGAATGTTTAGATGGTTGTTCTTCCTTTCATTCTATGCTTTAGCTTTCTTAAGATTAAATATTCACTTCTTTCTCATTAAAATGGAAGCTAAGTTTTCTAGGGTCATCGGTGGATGTTTCAACCTCCTGGTAAGTCTGGTATCTCTACATGTTAGGATTTTGAAAGAGTCAAGATCTTATGAATCAAATAAATAGTAAGATAAGAATAAGAGACCCTGCATGGGGATCATTTATAATTTGAGATGATAGTAGAATGTCTGTAAATGAGTTTTAATGGTGATTTAATGTTATTTTAAGCAGTTTTTATTGCTGGTTCATGAAAGAAGTTTGTGTCACATCCCAAAAATCGGGGGTTAGTTGAATGGGGTTTGTGAACTGTGACCGAGAGGCTAGGCCTTAATTTTTTAGATTATATGTTCATTTTTAGGAAAAAAATGAGTTACTAGTATGTTGGTTAAGTGTTTCTAAAATTATCCATGAAACCAAAGTTCAAATTCCTTCCCTTGCACCATTTTTTCCATTTTTCAAATTTTGCTTCAAACTTGTGACATTCCAAATTTTTGTTTAAATTTGGTAAAATCATTTCAATAACTAGTAATTGGCCTAGTGGTTAAGAGAAAACAAGGAGACAATGCAATTTGCATATAAATATCACTTTTTCACTTGTTTTTCAGCCTTAAGTCAATTTTTCTCCTACCCTAGCCATTCTCCTCTCCTTTTTCTCTCAAAGTTTCCTCCTTTCTCTAGGATTTCATCACAGTTGTGCCGCCCCATTGTTGAAGTTTTTATTTTTTTTCCAGCCACCCTATTGAATGTTTAAACCTCCTAAACCAGCCCTATTTTCTACCCTAAACTTCCCTTTTTTCCACTCCTAACAACCTCTTTTACTGTCCATTGCTACCCCATCTCCCTTGTTCTTATCAGTGCTGGTAAGTCCTATTTCTCTTTCCCTATTGTTGTGCTTTGTGTGCAAATTTTTTATTGTTGTTTTTACAGCCAATAAATCATCATTCTAGCCCTTAAAATTTTTCTGTTTGGCTGTCCAAAAATCCCTTCTTGTCTCGCCCCAGATCTGCCTTCTCTGTCGCCTCAAGTGGTGTTGCCACCCCCTTTGAACACCATTGTTTTGGGATTATCATTTCTCCTCAGCTGCTACCCTTACCATTGTCAGTTTTTTGATTTTTCCCTCTATATTGGTCTGATTTAGAATTTCCTTATTGAGTAATTAACTAAGACATTCATCCGGCAACTCAAATATGGGTAATAGGTATTGCAAAGTGCAAACTTGTGTGAGATCTTGCACTGTTTTGCTATGTTAATAATTTTTGCTTTGACTAATTGCTTTAAATTTTGAATGGGGTTTTTGGTTACTGATTTTTTTGGGATTAATTATGTTTAGGTGCTTATTTAAACGTCTCGGATCAATAATGACTATAGATCTCGTTCGTGCATACATTTCGCATCAAATCAGTATAAGTAGCCTAGTCGATTTGGATCTGAAAATTATTATGGTAATGCTGATTTGATTGAACCCTTAAGAGAGTGTTTTAGGGCTGATTTGGAAATGTTGTAACTCGATAAATATTGTATCTTAATTTAGTTTCAGTTTAGGTCTAAATGAGGAATCGCGGGTTTCGTAAGTAGTACGGCTGTGCGAAAATAAGGTGTGGGTTCTAACCTGTAAACTTGAATGCTTTAATAATATTTTTAATGTTTAAAATGATGATTAAGCTTGTTTTTCAAAATCATTTAAATGACTAAGTGATTTTAAGGTGGCCGAATTAGGTACGTGGTATATTTCGAGCCCTAGTTAAACGGCATGTTTGCAAGGTTACATGAGTGATTGAATGTTTGAATGTGTGGTATTGGTATGAATTAATATGAATTGTTTTGTGATATAATGTATGCAAGTGGTATGATTAGCATGTATTAGAATGAAAATGAAATGTATGTTTGGGTAAAATGCTATGAAATATAATGAATGAAAGATTTCTACACATGAACTGGAAAATTGCTTATGAATGATAATAAAACTATGGCATGTTGGAATGTCACTGTATTGATGGTGAAACTGAATGATTGATAAATATTATTATCAAACGGAAGTAAATGCTATTATTAGAGCATGTAAAACATACTATTGAAATGAGAATGTAATGGTAACATGATTTTGATTGAAATTTGAATAACATATCACATGTGCATGGGGTGGGATTATGTGGATGACGGAGGAGTTTCGTGGAGTAATGGCGGTATATTAAGTCCGTTGTCAGTGCACTACACTGAGAGTAATAAGGAGAATGGTGATTTTATCACATTTATTTCGAATGGCACTATATCTACATTACGTATAATGGTGGTTTAAACACATCGAGCTCAACTCGCAATGTATGGACCTTAGAAAATGAGTTCTAGGAAACTTGTGGTTTGTAGTGGATGGTTGGGGTAGGAAATCATTATGCATTATGTTATATCCATGACACTTTCAAATGGCAATGTTTATGCTATATTTGTGTTGCAATGTTATTCATGGTGAATGATATTTGAATGTGCTAATTGTTTAGACTCACACTAAGCTAGTTAGATCACCCCATAGTTTCAACCATCTCAGGTAATGCTCGAGACTAGGATCAAACATGGCATGTGGACATATGACAGACTTCGGACTTATAAATTATTTTGCTTATGTTTTTTTCTAAATTTATTTGGTTTTTGGATTGTAAAGTTATTTGGTTTGTGGTTTGGGTTTTTCTTTTTGTTTTGGGGTTTTTATGCATGCATACTCATCTCATTGTTTGAATTTAGATACTTATTTTAAAACCAAACTATGCATGTTACTCGACTGGTATTAAAGTCATTGTATTTTCCTGTTGCAAAATTCATACATGAATTTCTGAAAAGTAAATTATAAGTCAAATATGTTTCCAAAATTAATAAGAACTTTTATTTAATTTAATATTATTTTAAACTCAGTAACATTAATGTTTTTATATAATAAAAGCCACTACAATTTTTTTTCAAAATAAGCAAACACTTTAAAAATAAATTTATGAAGGTTTGATCGTTTTTACTAGGCCATCTCGATGGTCAATGTGACCTCCAGAATCCAATCGTAACGTCTAGGCTGGGTTTAGGGTGTTACAGTTCAAGTTTGGAACTTTGAGTTATAGTAAAAGTGAGTTTCAAACGAGTCTTTTTAATCTGACTCATGCATGTTGATTTACAATAGAAAGTCATATACTGATGTAAATTCGAATGTCTAGTGATTGTAAGGGTGTGTGAAGTGTTATGAAGTTGTTGCATGCTCAAAAATGAAGCATGTAAGTTACCGCATGAATAAGAAGATATGAAAGAAAATGAATCAGTCAGGTATGTGAACAAATTTGGGTAAGTGGCTTCTAAGCAAACATCCATTTGTGATGCCTCTAGTAGGGCAGGGATATTGTTAACCGGACAAACAAATCACAGTGACAATAAGAACCCTCATTGCATAGCCTCTGATAAGATGTAAATCAGATTGGCAGAACACGACATGAGGATGTGTAAGTCCATGTGGCTGAGACTCATGCCATAGTACAATAGTGAAAATACTTATGGTGATGCCTCCAGTAAAATATGGACTGGACTGGCAGATCATGACATGAAGTTATGTATAAGACCATGTGGGAGAAACCCCATAACAACCTCTAAAATAGTCCGACGAGACAATAAACACGTTATTCTTTGTGATGCCTTCGTGGCATGTTCTGTAGGGCCTTTATGGCATATTTGATGAAGCCTATTCCATGATATTTGTGTTACGTGATCTGTAACACCCTTTTGGTGAAGTCTAGTTGAATGTTTATGTGTCGTGATCTAGGTAATCTTTGAGACTTCTCTACTAACTAATGTGATAATAGAGAATTGATGAGTTTGATGATCTCTCAACTTGGTTGGCAAAATTTAAATATGATCTAAGTAAAACTTCTTAAAGAGTCTTGATAAACCATATTATATACATATTTTTATCCCATGCTTGGCATATTTATGGATAATTTGTCTTTGGTTTTACTGAATTCGATGCTCCTAATCCAATAATTTCATGTTTTATACTCAGGAGAGCATAGGATAGTGAAAAGAGCAAGAAACTGGACAAAAATGGACAAAATAGGTTAAAATCAGTGTTTCACACGGCCTAGGCACTCCCACACAGGTAATCCACATGCCCATGTGTGACATATGGGCAGGCCACACGCCCGTATGACATGGACGTGTCGACAAAAAACCAACTCAGAATTACATACGGCTTGAGCACCTTTACACGGGCGTGGCATACGGTCGTGTCCCTGTCGAGCCCAAGACTAATTCTACTCGAAAAAGGCTAATTTTAAGGGTTTTGAAACATTCCAAAGTCTATATAAACAACATAAGAGAGGATTAAAAGGAGACACAGAGAGTAGAAGGCAGAAAATACTGAAAGATAGCCATCAGAATTAGCTCAGAAGCAGGATCTACTTCAAGACTGAAGATCTCCATTCAATTTCCTACAAGTTCTTTGGGTTTCTTTATGTTTTATTGTTTTCTCAATTTTGAGATGTTTTCCATTATTATGAACTAAACTCCTTAAATACATGAGGGAGATGAAACCTAAGACGGATCTTATTACTATTTGAATTATATGATAAATACTTGTTCTTATTCTTAATTGTGAGTTTTAATTCTTGCTTTCATATTCCATGATATTAATTCAGGTTTTGATGTGATTATTCAATGGAGCAAAAGTCCCTGTTTAAGAGTATATCTTCCATAATTAAGTGGAGTTGCATGCAACCCTAGAGATAGGATGACAAAAACTTGCCGGATTAGAGTCAAACCTAATAAGGGAATCCATAGATCGAGTCAATGCGACAATAGGGGTTTTAATTAGAAAGAGATTTCGGTTAATCAACCTAGAGTCAGTTGTTTTTAGTCTCGAAAGAGATAATAACATAAATTAGGGATTTCTACGGAATAAGTCAAGTGAATAAATCATCTATTTCAGAGGTAATAAGTAAAGTCTAGGTGGATTCTTCCTTGGGTATTGTCTTCTCCATCGGTTTTCCAAAAGTATTTTCAATTTTTTGTCTCTGTCGTATCTCTTAGTTAATTAGATAGTTAATCTTAGTTGAAAAACATCACTTTAATTCTTAGGTTAGATAATAAAAAGATAGTAATTACTAGTGCTTTTAGTCCTTGCGGATACGATATTTCCGGTCTCACCATAACTATACTACTGTTCGATAGGTGCGCTTGCCTTAGTCGAATTTTTAGTTAGTTTTAGCGATCATCAAGTTTTTGGCTCCATTGTCGGGGACTAAAATATTAGGAACGCTTGATTTTTATTACTTTAGCCATTTTTACTTTTATTACAATTTACATTTTGCGTTTAGTTTAATTTTTCTTTACTAATTTTCTTTTGTTTGCTTCTGGCAGGTGTCTCTAGTTTATGACTAGAAGGAACCCGTCAGGACCTTTGCTTTTTTATAGTGAGATTAAGAGCACAGCTTGCAGAAATCGAAAACAAATAAGGCAAAGCCTATAATACATAGAGGAAGGGCGAGATGACAATATCTATACTACAACCGAGGAGATGGCTGATAATCAAAATAATCCGCTACCACCTGTGGTTGTCGCAAATCCAGTAAATCAGAATCCTACTCCTCGTACTATGTATGATTATGCTAAGCCCAATTTAACAAGAACTGAATTGAGTATAGTTAGACCTGCTGTTGCTACAAATAATTTTGAACTGAAACCTAACACGATTCAAATGATACAACAGTTTGTTCAGTTTGATGGTTTGCAAGACGAGGATCCAAACACTCATTTAGCAAATTTTCTAGAATTTTATGACACCTTTAAGATTAATGGCATTTCTGACGATGCGATTTGTCTTCGGTTGTTTCCCTTTTCATTAAGGAATAAGGCTAAACAGTGGTTGAACTCGTTACCACGAGGGTCAATCACTACTTGGGAATAAATGACCAAAAAAATTTTACTTAAATATTTCCCGCCGGCTAAAATGGCTAAATTGAGGAATGATATCTCTTCTTTTATGCAGATGGATTTAGAAACACTTTATGATGCATGGGAGAGATACAAGGATTTATTGAGAATGTGCCCTCACTATGGGTTACCTCTTTGGCTACAGGTCTAAACTTTCCACAACGGTTTGAATCCCTCAACTAGACAAATGATCGACAGAGTTTCCAGTGGAACCATCAATAATAAGACACCCGAAGAGGCTTATGAGTTCAGAGAGGAGATGTCACTGAACAATTATTAGTGGCAAGTCATGAGGACAAAACTGACCAAAGCAGCCAGTGTTTTTAACGTTGACTCAGTTACTATGCTTTCAAATCTGGTAGAACTCTTGAATAAAAGGATTGATGGTTTATTGAGTTCTACGTAGGTACACCCAGTAATGCAGTGCGATGCAAGTGGAGGTGGAATGAGAAATTTAAAATACCCACCCTACGGCCCCACCATGGAGAACGAGCAAATAAATTATATGGGTAATAATCCTCAACCTGAAAATAATCCTTATAGTAACACTTACAATGCAGGTTGGAGGAATCACCCAAACTTCTCATGGGGAGGCCAAGGAAATCAAAGACCACCACCCCCTCCAAGCTTCCAACAACAACCTTACCAGCAAGAGAAAAAGCCAAACCGTGAAGAGATGATGACGAATTTTATTTCAGTAGTGGAAACCCACTTCTAGAACACTGAGAGTGCATTAAAAAATCAACAAGCATCAATTCAAGGGCTCAAGAATCAAATAGGACAGATGGCTAAGATGATTTCAGAAAGACCACAAGGGAGCCTGCCTAGTAACACCGAACCTAATCCAAAAGAGCATGTGAAAGCAGTTACCCTAAGGAGTGGGAAAGTGTTAACTAAATCTGACAAGAAGCTACCACAAAAAGCTGATAGGAAATAGGATGAGGTAGTAAAACCCAAAACCAGTGAAAAACCGGTGCTGAGGGAATATAAGCCACCCATCCCATACCCAGCAAAGTTGAAGAAAGACTGCATGGATACACAATTTGGTAAATTTCTTAAAGTCTTTAAACAACTGCATATTAACTTGCCTTTCGTTGAAGCTATCTCGCAGATGCCTACATATGAAAAATTCTTGAAGAAGCTTCTAATAAATAAAAGAAAATTTGAAGAGTTGTCTACGGTAAAACTCAACGAGGAATGCTCGGCCATACTCTAAAATAAACTACCAACCAAACTAAAAGATCCAGGAAGTTTTACTATTCCCTGCTTAATTGGTAGTTTAAATGTTGAAAAGGCATTAGCTAACTTAGGTGTAAGTATTAATTTGATGTCGTACAAAATGTTCAAGCAACTAGGTCTTGGGGAATCGAAACCCACTAGGATGAGTATTCAATTAGCTAATAGATTTGTTAAATATCCTAGGGTTATTATTGAGGATGTGCTTGTAAAAGTCGATAAGTTTATATTCCCTGTTGATTTTGTTGTGCTTGACATGGATGAGGATGTTGAGGTGCCCTTAATTTAGGTCACCCATTTTTAGCCACTGCTAGGACTATTATTGATGTAAGTGACAGAAAACTTGTGCTTAGGGTAGGTGACGAAGAGATTATTTTTAAAATCTATGATGCCATAAGATTTTCTAGAGAACAAAATGACTCCTATTATTTTATTAATTCTATTGATCGTGCTACTCAAGATTCTTTACAGGAAATCATACATAAAGACACGTTAGAACTGTGGCTTGCCCAAGGAGAGGAGGTAAATGATGATGATTCTACGATAGGTAAGATAAAAGTTTAACTAAACTCTAATGAGCCTTCACTGAGACAGAAGAGCTATGAGGGTATTGAGGTAAACAATGAATTAAAATTAAAACCCTCTGTTGAATAACCTCCTAAATTGGAATTGAAGCAATTACCAAATCACCTAGAATATGCATTTCTTGGAAATAATTCCACATTACCAGTGATTATTGCTTCAGATTTATAGCCAACCAAAAAGGATGAGTTACTTCAAGTATTGAATGAGCACAAAAGAGCCATAGCTTGGAAGATTTCTAACATAAGAGGGATCAATCCTCCTTTTTGCACACATAAAATTTTAATGGAAGATTAATCTAAACTTTGTGTGCAAGCTCAAAGACGACTGAATCCTAACATGAAAGAAGTTGTAAAAGCTGAGGTAATTATACTTCTAGACACTGGAATTATTTATCCTATTTCTGACAGTTCTTGGGTGAGCCCTGTGCAGGTTGTTCCTAAGAAAAGAGGCATGATTATGGTGGCCAATGAGAAGAACGAATTGATTCCAACACAAATATTCACGGGATGGAGAGTTTGCATTGACTATAGGAAATTGAACGATGCCATAAGAAAAAATCACTTCCCCTTACCATTCATTAATCAGATGTTAGAAAGATTATCTAGGCATATGTATTATTGCTTCCTAGATGGACTCTCTAGCTATTTCCAAATCCTAATAGCTCCTAAGGACCAAGAGAAAATGACATTTACGTGTCCATACGGTACGTTTGCTTATTGAAGAATGCCTTTTGGATTATATAATGCTCCTGCTACTTTTCAACGATGCATGTTGGTCATTTTTTATGAACTCATGGAAGACATTATGGAGGTATTTATAGATGACTTCTCAGTATTCAGTAACTCTTTCCATCTTTGCCTTAAGAATTTGAAACGATTTCTAATGTGATGTGAGGAAACGAACCTTGTACTAAATTGGGAAAAATGTCACTTCATGGTTCGTGAAGAGATTGTGTTAAGCCACAAAATTTCTAGCAAGAGAATCGAGGTTGACAAAGCGAAAGTTGAAACTATTGAGAAATTACCTCCCCTTAATTCAGTTAAGGCTATTCGAAGCTTTTTAGGTCATGCTGGATTTTATAGAAGGTTTATTAAGGATTTTCTCTAAAATAGCTAAGCCTTTAACGAATTTACTAGAAAAAGATGCGCCTTTCAATTTCAGTCAGGAATGTTTAGAAGCATTTAATACTCTTAAGGATAAATTAATTAATGCTCCAATTGTAGTTGCACCTGATTGGAATTTATCCTTTGAACTAATGTGTGATGCACATGATTTTGCAATAGGTGCGGTTCTTGGACAGCGAAAAGACAAGCATTTTCAACCGATCTATTATGCTAGTAAGACATTGACAGCCGCACAAGAAAATTTTACGACGACTGAGAAAGAATTGCTGGCTGTGGTTTTTGCATTCGATAAATTTAGACCATATTTAATATTATCTAAAGTTATTGTTTACACTGACCATTTAGCTCTTCGATACCTCCTTACTAAAATAGATGCAAAACCTCGACTAATAAGATGGATTTTATTGTTGCAGGAATTCGATTTAGAAATTCAAGATAAGAAGGGAGCAGAAAATCTTACAGCAGATCATCTATCAAGATTAGAAAACCCACATCTTAAGGAGCTTGATGAACATGAGATAAATGACTCGTTCCCTAAAGAACAACTCTTTGCTATATCTGACTCCGAGGAACTTTGGTTTGCAGACATTGCAAATTATTTAGCTGCTAATGTTAGACCAAAAGGGTTGACACATCAGCGAAAGAAACGCTTCTTTACTGAAGTGAAAAACTACTTTTGGGAAGATCCTTTTCTTTTTCACATATGTACAGATCAAGTAATTAGAAGATGCGTCACGAAGTCAAAAGCAATTAAAATCTTGGAACATTGCCACTCAAGACCGACTGGAAGACATTACAGTGGGACTAGGACCGCACATAAAGCACTCGAATCAGGTTTTTATTGGCCCACACTATTCAAAGACGCCAACAGGTATGTTACATCTTGTGATAAATGCCAACAGACAAGTAATATCTTTAAACGTGACCAAATGCCTCAAACGTATATACTTTCATGTGAAATATTTGATGTATGGGGTATTGATTTTATGGGTCCATTTTCTAGATCATTCGGGAACAAATACATCTTAGTAGCTGTTGATTATATGTCCAAATGGGTGGAAGCCCAAGCTTTACCTACTAATGATTCTAGAGTGGTAGTAAGATTTCTTAAGAAACTCTTCTCTCGATTTGGAACACCCAGAGCAATTATCAGTGATAGGGGTACTCAATTTTGTAATGTTCAATTTGATAAAACCCTTAAGAAATATGGAGTCTACCACAAAACAACAACCCCTTACCATCCTCAAACCAGTGGACAAGTCGAAGTAACAAATCGAGAGCTTAAACGTATCCTAGAAAAGACTGTGGAATCAAATAGGAAGGATTGGACATTGAAAGTAGATGATAGGTTATGGGCCTATAGAACTACTTTTAAGACACTCATAGGAACATCTCCTTACAGACTTGTTTATGGGAAGAGTTGTCATTTACCATTTGAACTAGAATATAAAGCATTTTGGGTTATAAAATTCCTAAACTTTGATCCCAAACTCGCAGGTGAAAAGAGATTGATACAGCTGAACGAGTTAGATGAATGGCGAGCTCATGCGTATGAGAACTCACGATTATACAAAGAAGCCACAAAGTGCAGCCATGATGCTCGTTTAAGACAACACAAGCAATTTAAAGCTGGAGATCTTGTTCTACTATACAATTCAAGGCTCAAATTTTTTTCTGGAAAGCTAAAATCACGATGGTCAGGTCCTTTTGTAGTCCAAACCGTTTTTCCATATGGCACAGTAGAGGTAAGTCATCCGACCCAAGGCACTTTCAAGGTAAACAGACATCGTCTTAAAATTTATAACAGTGAGGATTTTAAAGATAATGGAGAGGAGCTACGACTTCACGAACTTGCCTAAATATGCCTACAAGGTAAAGTCGAGCTTAGACTTCAAATAAACGCTCCTCAGGAGGCAACCCGAGTACTAACCCTAATAAATAACTTTATTTTTTCCTCTCATTTTTCATAATCTAACTACAGGTATTTTTTTGGCACACACGGCCTGGCACACGGGCGTTCCCTAGGCCGTGTGCTTACCACGGGTAGGAGACACGGTCGTGTCCATGGTCGTGTTAAAATAGGAAAAACATTTTCCCCAAGACAGGATGACACACAGGTTGCGATAAATAACTACGGCCGTGCGAGACAGCCGTGTGCACCACACGGGTAAGGACCACGAACGTGTTCCAAATCGTGTTGAAACTGCACTTTAATTCCCCAAAAATCAGCAGAGGCACAGCATGCATTAAATCACCACGGCTGTGCGAAGCAGCCGTGTAAATCACACAGTTATGAAAACGGGCGTGCCTAAAATCGTGTGGGAACTTGCACAAACACTGAGACTTTCAACAAGTCAGAATACAACATGGACTAATGCCACGACCGTGCCCAAAAGCCATGGGCAATCCTAATTACATAACACAGGTGTGTTGGAACTCACACGGGAGTGGGAGAAGCGAACGAATCAGCACTTGACCGTGCGATGTGGCTGTGTGGACCACACGGCCTATACACACGAGCGTGTCCACAGGCCGTGTGCAACACTAACTTCAAAAAATCAGACCATAAGTGCAAATCACGACAAAGGTATGGGAGAAGCGAAAGAACAAGCACACGACTGTGCGTACCACACGGCCTAGGGGCACGGGCGTCTCTAAAAGGCCGTGTGCGATACTGACTTAGAATTTCATGAAAAACACGGGCTAAGACCACATAACACGGGCGTGGGCCATGGCTGTGTGGTCTAAAACGGGGCCTCCACAACCGTTGACCCCTTTTATTTCCCCCTAACCCTAATTTCTCCCCACTCCTATTAAAACCCACTATTCACCCCTCACTATTCCCCCATCTTCTTCAACCAGGCTTTCTCATTCTCTATTTTTCTATCCCCTTTTCTTCTCCCTTTCTCTTCTCCCTTTCTCTTCTTTCCAACTTCTCCCTCTCTATTTCTCTTCTCCTTACTTCATTCCCTTTCTCATTTCTCCTTCCCCTTTCTCCTTTCCCTCTAACCACCAAGCGCCGCTGCATGCCTCCGTGCTCTACCACCGACCACCACTATCGGTTTCCTCTCTTGCACCTCTAAGCCCTTTACATTATTTCAATTATTTCATTATTACTATTATTCTTATTATTGCTATTATTTCTCTTATTTCTTTATCACTGTTCTATCTTATTTCTATTCGACTGATTTATTGTTATTATTACTATTGCTTCACTGATATAGTGATTCTTACTCAGTATAGTTTTTATTAATTTTATGCTTAAGTAAGTTTGGGACATTTGCAATATGCTGCATATATTTTAGGGACATTTGTAGTGTTGATTCAATTCGTATTTTGCTTGCTCATATATTTTTATAGATATTTAGTACTCAATTAGTTAGTTTTCTACTAGGTATTACGATTCTAATTATTGCGTCTGCCTGATTAAGGCTGCAATTGGATGATTGTTTCTCTTTCGTTTGGCTATTATGTTTATTCGGATTATGTAATTACTTTTGTAGGACATTATGACAAATACAAGAGGCAAGAAAATTACCGTTCCCGCTTCCAAAAATCGGAAGGGAGCAACATCCTCAACTGCGACCAATAAGATACGCCACCCCTTCTTCCAGTTTCCACCAGGACCTCAAGAGGAGTTGTTCCAAATTCTACGTGCCCGACCCCTTGGTGTGGGTCGGTGTATCGACTGGGCTGCATTAGAACAAGTCCACTTGGCTGACTCAGTTCGGGTCCTCCTCGCTACTGCTCCGTGGTACCGTTTCTTCGACATCATTGAGCCAACATACCTCGAGTTCACTTTGGAACTCTGTTCGACACTTCAATTACAGATAGTGATGTCAGAAGTCGATGACCCAGACACAGTCCAATTCCGTCTTAGTGGACTAGTGCGTCAATTAAGTGTCCCAAAATTTGGAGTTACCTTGGGACTGTATACAGAAGACTTTATAGAGGCTGAAAATTTTCCCCATCTCCACTGTCACATCCATTATGCACCTTCCTCTTGTTGGGCAGCTCTCATGCCTGCTACAGGCATCTATGACCCCAGCCACTCCAAGGCATCGGCTCTCTCTCCAGCATTACGATACCTTCACGCACTTTTAGCTCACACCTTAACAGGCCGACGAGAGAGCACTGGCATTGTTAACACGCTTGACGCATACTTTTTATGGAGCATGAGGCAAGGGCATGTGTTCGATCTCGCATACTTCATCACCCTTGCCTTTCGCCATCAGATCGAACGGCACCGAAAGGGAGTCATTAGCATCGACCCTTACGTGACTCGTCTAGCCCAACATTTCGGGCTACTGAATACATCAGCACAGTCCTCATCGCTCACACTCATCGGCTAGATGTCTCCACAAGGCATCTCAAGTATGCTCCATATGAGGATGATACAGCGTTGTCGTGGGTTCGATCCTCCTCAATACCAACTAGCATATGTCTCCGATGAGGATGACCTTGAGGATATTCCTGACGATATCCCTTCATTTCATGAGGACCCACCCTCTCAGCCACCATTGAGTCATAGACCAATCCATGTGACTACTTCATTAATAGAACTTTCTAATCACCTGACTCGCTTCGAGCAATACTGCACTCAACAGTTCCACACCACTGCTCAGCGATTCAACAGTATAGAGGGGACTCTATAACAAATTTTCCAGCATTTTCACATTTCGCCTCCAGCTCCATCACCTCACGATCCAACTGTCGATGAGGACTTTTGAGTCCATTTATTTTTCACTTTGTTTTTTTATTTTTTTTATTTTTATGGTTATTTTTGTTTTTATTTTTCATGCTCTTAAAAGACTTTTATTAGTATAATTTAAATTTTTATTATCTAGCTGTTCCTTTATGACTAACCATAACAACCCCATCGATATAACACCCTAAAACATTACTAATGACATCGCAGTTTCAAAAGGTTCAATCGATTGGTGCTACTCAGGGATATACAAACAATCTTCCACAACTGTCATGACCTGCTCAACCATGACCATAGCCACCACGACACCGACCACCACGATAACCTCTTCGCTTAGCACTATGATTATAGAACCCAACCTCTACTACCACCTTCACCTCTGCCTAGTTTCACACGCATATCATTCACAATATCTACAAATCCACTCCCACTATCCCAAGGACTACATCTAAATTCAGGGTAGTTTCGCTTCTTCCCCTCTTTTATGATATTATGTTTATATTGTTATTGTCTATCTTTGTACATTGAGGAAAATGTACATCTTAAGTGTGGGGAGGGTTATGATATTATGATTATTAGAAAATCCCTGAATTATATCTTGTTCTCAAATAATTTTCTCATACTACTATTAGAATGAATTTTGATTGACTTATGATTTTTATTGATATGTTTTGAATCAAAACATAGGTAATTGTGCATTGATTGTCTAACTTTGAGATAGTAGAGAATTAAGTATGATAAGTTGACTTTTGAGAATTAAAATCGCTAGGTTGTTTCCCTGAATTGAGGTATTATCTTGAAGTTCTAAGTTTACAGGATTGACATCAAATACCCATAATTTTCGTGAGATTTTGAGCTTTTTAGAGCATATATCTTCCTTGCTCACTTATTTTATCGGTTATGAGTGTGTCAACATTGATTTGCTATTCTAGAACTTGATTCGATTATGCATATCAAGACCACACCTTTGATTTGATATACTAAGATGATAAAGGCACTTAGGTTTGAACCCATTTATCCCACAAAAAGTCTACCCACATATTTGACCCTTAGTGAACCCCTTTGAGCCTTAAACATTGTTTCTTGATTTTCCCCTTAATGATAACCTACAACTTAACCCTTTTTTGATTCGTTAAGAATTTCCCCTTTTTATTGACCCTTTTTATCGAGATTTAATTTGATGAGTTACCATGCTATGTTCGTTCATTTCAGTTGCTGAGTTACTTCTTACTCTCCCTACTTGTTCTTATTCTTAAAAAAAAAGCCGAATATTTATTCTGGTTATTGAAAGTTTGGATAAGTCAAGGATATTATATTGAGAAAAAGCTCACCTCATTAGTTTTGGATAGGTTATTCTGACACTTTTTTGTAATTCAGTAATTGGCTTTAATTTCTAAGGTTGGTAATTTATTAAATTAGTCTCGATTCTAATCCTTTTTCAGCCTTTATCGACACATTTAACCCAAGCCCCATTACAACCCTGCTAAAGACCTTTTGATTGTGTATCATCTCATTTTCAAGTGGTGGAGATTTGATTTTCGTGCAAGCCTATGATAATAACTTTTCATGTTTGACTATTGAGTGCTTAATTATTGAACCTTAAATACCTTGAGTGATTTTAGTGAATCTTTAGTGAGGATGTAAACCCTTATCGATTTAGAATTAAAGGTAATTACTTAGATAAATGGAGATATCTATGATTTTATGACTAAAATGCTCAACTTGGATTGTTTGAAACTTCAATGTTCTTTTAGTTGAATTCTCAATGTAAGATTACTTGTGGTTTACCTCAAAAACATTCTTGATGAGAATTATAAGTTGAGAAGAATTTATTTTAATTGTGAGTTGAGGATTTTGCTTGAGGATAAGCAAATGCTTAAGTGTGGGGATATTTGATAAACCATATTATATACATATTTTTATCCCATGCTTGGCATATTTATGGATAATTTGTCTTTGGTTTTACTGAACTCGATGCTCCTAATCCGTTAATTTCATGTTTTATACTCAGGAGAGCATAGGATAGTGAAAAGAGCAAGAAACTGGACAAAAACGAACAAAATAGGCTAAAATCAGTGTTTCACACAGCCTAGGCACTCCCACACCGGTAATCCACATGCCCGTGTGCGACACACGGGCAGGCCACACGCCTATGTGACATGGCCGTGTTGACTAAAAACCAACTCAGAATTACACACAGCTTGAGCACCTTCACACGGGCGTAGCACACGGTCGTGTCCCTATCGAGCCCAAGACTAATTCTACTCGGACAAAGGCTAATTTTTAGGGTTTTAAAGCATTCCAAAGTCTATATAAACACCATAAGAGAGGATTAAAAGGAGATACAGAGAGTAGAAGGCAGAAAATACTGAAGGATAGCTATCGGAATCAGCTCAAAAGCAGGACCTACTTCAAGACTGAAGATCTCCATTCAATTTCCTAGAAGTTCTTTGGGTTTCTTTATGTTCTATTGTTTTCCTAATTTTGAGATGTTTTCCATTATTATGAACTAAACTCCCTAAATACCTGAGGTGAAACCTAAGATAGATCTTATTACTATTTGAATTATATGATAAATACTTGTTGTTATTCTTAATTGTGAGTTTTAATTCTTGCTTTAATATTCCAAGATATTAATTCAGGTTTTGATGTGCTTATTCAGTGGAGCAAAAGTCCCTGTTTAAGAGTAGATCTTCCATAATTAAGCAGAGTTGCATGCAACCCTAGAGATAGGACGACATAAATTTGTCGGATTAGAGTCAAATCTAATAAGGGAATCCATAGATCGAGTTAATATGACAATAGGGTTTTAATTAGAAAGAGATTTCGGTTAATAAATCTAGAGTCAGTCGTTTTTAGTCTCGAAAGAGGTAATAACATAAATTAAGGATTTCTACGGAATAAGTCAAGTGAATAAATTGTCTAAGAGGTAATAAGTAAAGTCTAGGTGGATTCTTCCTTGGGTATTACCTTCTCCATCGGTTTTCCAAAAGTATTTTCAATTTTCGTCTTTATTGTATATCTTAGTTAATTAGATAGTTAATCTTAGTTTAAAAACATCCATTTAATTCTTAGGTTAGATAATAAAAAGATAGTAATTACTAGTACTTTTAGTCCTTGTGGATACAATATTTTCGGTCTCACCATAACTATACTACTGTTCGATAGGTGTGCTTACCTTAGTTGAATTTTTAGTTAGTTTTAGCGATCACCAAGTCTCCAGCAGTGTTATCTGAAGGGTGAATTCACCATATTAGTATGTCAGTACAGGAAATCTGGAGCATTCGCAACTATGAACAAGTGTTCAAAAGTCTCGAGTTTGTCAACTCTATCTATTAAAGATACTTAAATTCTATGGTATCCACCAATCTGAGGGCTTCAAGCTATATAAAGGTTATCTAAAGTTTAAGTTGTCCGCCAAACTTGGCATTCTCATGATACGTGATATGGTTGTCTGGAATTTTCTAGATTGACTTAGGCTTAGTTTCGATGGGCGATTGGGTGCGGTGCGGTGCGTTTAGCTTATTTTTTTGTCTCACGCTACAGTATCGCTACAGTATCTAATCTCACCACCACCGCTATATTTACACTAACCGCAGGTAAACGCATCGCCCATCCAAACTCACCCTTAAAGTGTTATGTCCATCAGGATAAGGTGGGAGTTAGGCCGTTTTAAAATATAAATTGATTGGTATTTTTATAATTGTTAAATTCAATTTGAGAATTCGTCTAAGGTAGGATCCATATGAAGTTTAACTTAAAATATCAGTTAGTAAAAGTATCCACCAAAAATAATATATGTGAGAACACCATTCTGGGTAAAATATTCAGTGTGCGTCTAAGTGAGAATCCGCCGAAGGAGGTCCTATTTGGATATTCTTCCGAGGAGTACATTTGTTTTCCAAGTAAGAAAATAAAGCCTATATTGAGTGATAAAATATAAAACCTGCTCAATGAGTGAACTATGTATAGGAGGATTAAGTGTGGAAGTTGGTGTATATATATACGTTCGATGTTAAGAGGTATCTACCAAAAACATAAAAGAAGTCCAGAATTTTCAAGATGATGAGACATTTAGCAAATGCTTTAAGGTAATCTGGGTTAAAACTCACTAAGTTCGCTGGAACTTACGAGTGTTTGTTTATGTTTCAGGTTCTGCTTTAAGAATGGGTACGCCAAGAGGGTCCAAGCCAGGATTGCGTCAGAGTGATAGTACGAGTGGTGATATTATGCATACAGAGGACATTTTAAGAGTATGGCATATAGTATACCACATTTTAAAGAGTCTATTTTTAATAAAGTTTTATGTTGTAACATTTTACGCTGTTTAAAGATTTAATGTAATTATTAATTGCCCTATTTTATGTTAAAGAATAATTTTAAAAAATAAGAAGTATGTTTTAAAATAGATAACGCCAGATGTATAAGTTTTTGTTAAGTGTTTTTGTGCTGTAACATCCAATATTCGAATCTGATGATTCGGGTTGGGTAGAGGGTGTTACAATTACTCTTATGATATTTCTTTTTTAGTGGGATTGTATTAGATCTTCATTTTTTAAGCAAATCTCACCATTAAAGTTTATATATTTGAGAGACTTGCCTAGGTAAATGTATTGAGAGTTAAGCACTTAATGTATTCTTGTGAGGATAATCTTAAGAGTGCTATATTGATGGTAAAACCTTAGTATTGTGAATTTACTTGCAGTGCAGTGTTCACATAGGGTGAAAATAGCGGTGAGAGTATTGTATTTTCGAAGTAGAAGGGTGAAGGAAATTATCATGGTGTGTGTGATTGAGTAGGTTCACTTTGTAATTGTTGAAGAAAGTGCATATTTCTCACTAAGCTAGACTCCACAGATGTAAGGAAATCGAACTACGTAAACAACTTTTTGTGTCTTGTGTGTGTAATGTTTTCCATTTAGTGCTTGTAGGAGTACCCACCATCTCAAGCACCACTTCAATGATGTAATTAATTTTTAGCAACAGCTGAGTTATTTCGACACCTCAGTGCACAAGTCATGATAAGTAGGAAATTATCATTTTAGACAAATATATACTTATATTTATCAATTCTCTAATATTTTATGTTCAACTAATAAGTGGTTTGATGCAATAATAAGGTACATTGCACTCCTAAGAAGAAAATGTAAGTTCGAACCTTAAAAAGAATATTGTTGAGAAAAGCAACCATAAACCTTGAACATAGATAATAAAACGAATATATATCATACCAAAAAAAAAATTTATTTTGTGTTCACACGTAAAGGGAAATATTTGTCTCTCATTCAATAAGTTGAGTTATTTCCAAGATTCATCAATTTTCTTCTAATTGGTTGTCAATGACTTATGCATTAAGAATGATTTTAGGTGTTTACTTATTAATTTGTTAATTATATATGAAATAATATATTAGAAAAATATATTAATTATTTAATAATTAAATATTACAACCATAGAAGTGTATGAAAAAAAATTATAAAAATCCTAATATTTTAGTGATTTTTAACTGAAAATACTTAAATATTGAATGCTAATTCATTGATAAGTCTCAAATTTGGATAATTTAAAAAGATAATAATAAATTAAAATATTATTCTAATATCAATGTAATAATATAATAAAAAATAAATTTTATTTTAATTCGTTAAAAATGTTAAAAATGTTCTTCAAGCTCCTTTTTTTATATATAAAACTAAAGCAATATAGTTTTTCTTTTCATACTTAATTAAAAAATAATTTAAATATTATTAAAATTTAATATTTTTATTTATTATATAATCTCATTTTAGCAAAAGTCTTTTTAATAGAATGAAAATTTTTATTTATAAGTATAATAAATATTCTTATCAAGTAAACTTATTAAACAAAATATTTCATTAAAATTAAAATTCTTATTATAAATGTGATAAATCCTATAAATAATAAAAAAAATTAAAATAATAAAATCAATAATGAACAACAAATGGTATATTAGTTAGTTCAAAAGTTTCTTTTTTTTTAGTAACTAAGATTTCGATCATAGATAGCAGTGACTAATCCTTTCACCGTAGGTACTCCCCGAAGATGTAAACGGCTAGTCATGAAATATGCTTAATTCTCATGAGTGAGGATCAACCTTTGACCACCTAGTTAAAAGATGAGGTGAACAATCATTACACCAGCAAAATTAGTAATAAAAAGCAAATGATGTTTTGTTCAAAAGTTTCTTTAAACTTGTGTTTTTATATATTATAGATGATTAAAGGTAGGGTAGTTCATGACTTAAACTCGAATTTAGTATCAATTAAATGTTTAAACATAAGTCATTTGTCGTCTCACTTGTGACTCAATCAACATTATTAACCATGAAATATTAGTATAAAAATATTCTTTTATATTTTATTAATTTTATGAACAATGAAATGATCTCAGTCATCAAGCTCAAGCTTACAACTAGACATATCCATAGTCCACTCGCTACTCACCAAAGTCAAGCTTATACAGATTTTCTTGTCTTCAAATCCAATTTTAAATGATCTTTTAGCTAGTATTTTAAATTAATTAGTTTTAAAAATATTTTAATTTATTTAAATATATAAATATTAATGTAAAGTTATATTTTAAAATTTTATATTTTTTTAAACAATAAAATAAATTATTTAGATGAATCGAATTGAGTTTAAACTTAAACTTTAAAAAATTAGAATCGAACTACGATGATATTTGATTCGATCTAACCAGTGTACTCTTCTAATTGCAACCCAATCTAGCCTTTAAAAGTGTGTACTTGTAAGTCATTGAAGATAACAATCATTTACTCCAAAAAAAATGTTTGATTCACAGGACGAACAAAGTTTAATTTAAGGTAGGGTGCAATAAGTTTGTAATTGTTTGATTATAGTGAATGATGAGATTAATTAATAATATTGTTTAATTATTCTTAGTTATCAATGTTTTATGTAGTTATATGACAACTTATTATCGAAAATATGGAATTAGAATAAACCAAGAATGAAATGGAATTAAATTGAACTTATTCCCTGGCCAATGATTGATTAGACAAAAAGACAATGTTGGAATTTTTTTGTCCAATCATTGGAGACCTGTCTTTGCCTCAACTTCTGTTGTTAATTTATTTTATTGCTTGATGATGATTTTTATGTCGATTGCATTCATGTGGTCCTATACTATTTGTCTGCATCGTTTAGCTTGATTCGCATAATCACTTTTAAAAAGATAGCATCCAATTAATTGAAATTTAAATATTAATATTTGTAACCTCATTGTTTATCTATAAACTCTCCACTCCATCTTTTTTCTATCAAAAAGCTACAACATTATTTTCCTTTTTAGAGATAAAGATTTTTTGTTTAATCATTGTATCTTTCATAACTAATGAATGCATGGTGTCATGTTATCTCATAATAAACTACAATAGATAACAATCACAAAAGAATAAATTATTGGATTGATTTATGAATCGAATCAAGTTCTTCAAGAAATTTTAGAGACGCGTGGAATTGGAAAACAAAAACAGCCACATGACATGTTCCAATATAAAGTAAAATGAAAAATTAGGTACAACTTTAAGGGTTTGATGTTACTTCCCTCCACAAACTATAACACAATTTTCCTTTTTCTTTTCTCTCTCTACCTTTGTTTTTCTCTCTCCTTCTTGGTAGGTTCTAAACATGTTCATGGATTGAGCTGGCCCGTCTAGAAAGTTGGAAGGTTTATGTAAAAATATATGTTCGAAAAATAGGCTTAGACAAAAAAATAAGGCCCGTTTAAAAAACGGATTAGGCCTCGAGTAAGGTTTTTTTGGCCTGGACCTAGTCCAGCCCGAATAGCATTACTATTTTTTACTCTCTCTTTTTTGCTATTTTATTATTGTTTTTTCACTATTTTGCTACAATACCACTATTATGTTGCTACTATTTTATTGTTATTGTATAACTCTTGTTTTATTATTAATTTTGTTATTATTTTAGAGGCATTTGCTTATTAAGTTACACTTATCTTAGTGTTATTTAAGTATACATATTTTTTAAAAAAATTTTTAATTTTTCGGGAAACATTTATTTTAATTTTTTAGTATTTTTATTTATTATATTATTTAAAAAATTATATAAACAAATTAATATAGGTCGGCCTGAGTTTTAATATTTTTATCCGAGTCGAGTTTGGGTAAAATTTTAGGCTCATTTTTGGGGCCAATCCTAGGCCTAACAAACAAGCCTAAAATTTTGGTTGAACCCGACCCGGCCCATGAGCACCTCTAGTGGTTCATCAAATTTTTTTTTAACATCAAAACAATTAAAAATTAATAAAATAATACATTCACAAGTTATAATACTTCAACTTTTTATCTTTTTTTTAAAATATTGTACTTAATAATTATTTTTGACACATATTTTAATATAAATATAAGAGTACAATCTTTTATATATATATAAAAAAATTTAAAAGAAATCGATTGAGTTTTAACTTGATTAGTATAAATATTGTTGTCAATATAGGAGGACATGAATTCGAGTACGCTGAAGCGCATTATCCTCCTATTTATAGGTTGGGGAGGGGTTATGGGTAATTCTAAACATTATCTTAAAAAAAACATATATAATCAGAACTTATAATGAAATTATTAAAAACAAAATTTAAAAAGAAAGTTCACAACATTTATATTAAAAATGTTAACTATATTGCTTCAACTTTTTATTTTTTTTTTAAAAGCATTAATGCATGGTACTTAAAATATATATTCGAATATAGATATAAAAAAATGAGTCTCTAAAGACGAAAACTACAAATCAATGAAATTATTTGAATTAATAAAACTTGGATTCATGCAACTCACTATATCAATAAAGCTTTGAATTAAATATCCAAGGTTTTTTTTTTTTTGTGTATTATCTTCTAGAAGGTTTTTTTCAAAGAAAAATTGATGAATAACGTGGGACATGCGGCAATCATGAAGTATTGGCTTCTGCCAAATTAGAGAAAAAGAAAAGGTAAACACATCATGACAAAATCATAATACTAGAAACTCTTACAAGCAGAACATGTTGCTACACACTACTAGATTACTGGTTGGATAACCAGAAGACAAACCTATGAAATTACATTAATGAATGTCAATCTAGTACAACTATTCTCAATTTTTAAGTTTCTTTTTTGTTTCATATTTATTGTAATTATAGAAGTACGGTGAATATCGGTGACTAAAATAACATATACCAATTAACTAGATAGTTAATCCCAACAAGTATTCTAATCATATGGTTAAGTATGTCAATAGATGACTTTTGTTATAGAGATTAAATTTTCTCATAGAAACACCAACCGAATGATGACTTAAGATTGAGGGGTTAATTCTGTTGATTCAAGTTTATGAAATAATGATCCTTTTAAATCTCTACTATAATAAGAATGACAGGATATAGAGGCACTGAAAACTAATAAATACAATTGACTGTGTATTTAAGGATATAGAGATTGATAAAAATGAAAGATAAACACCAGATAGTGGGATGTTTAGTTGCTTCAACTTTTCATGAAAAAGCGTAAAAAATTTGAATATACCAATGTCGAACACGTACCTAGTAACTTTGATTTCAAATGATTTTATAAGTTAATGATTAACAAAAGTGGTGAGGAAGCATAGAGTATTCCAGCTCGTGCAAGTGTTTCAAGTATACTTGAAAAGTTAAAATCTTAACATCAATCATCCATGAGATAATTCCACACACTAAATGTTTCATGATAGAGAAATTAACTGGATGACTCAATCCAGATATTGCATGAAGCATGTGGCCAAAGAACCCAACTTGCTTACTATAGTCGGCACTTTCCACCAAGGGGCAGTTGGATGCAATCTCATCATGACTAAATCCATGTGAAAGCTCTTGCAACAAAGTGGCCGACAAATATACACTCTTGGCTGTCATCATCGTTGTTCATCACCAATCTGCATTTGTCAACATCGAGCTGCAAAGTTTTTCATCTATCGGTTTCTTCTCTTCACTATCATCTTTCCCTTTCAACTTATCTGCCTGTATATTTTGCAACACTGGATATAAAGAACTAATAATTTATATTCATCGAGACATGGTCACCATCGTAACCAATCTTCCATTATAATTAAAAATCTATTTGATGATATTTGAAGATTTATCAACATTTTAGTTAAAATCAATCGGTTACCTAGTCGTTTTGTTTAAAATATTAAAAGTTAAAAATCTAATATTTAATTACAGTTAATATTTAGTACACTAACAATATACTTATTTTTAGTCCACAAATATCCTTAAAAAATTATTATGGGCCTCTTTTTTAATATTTAATTATATCTTGTAAGACATTTGTTAACCCATAATCCTTCTTGTGGAATCTAAAAATTCTATTGATAATGTATCAAATAATTTCCCTAATTATAAGAAGCAAAACTCATTAATTCACTCAGTTTAGAAAGGGTATCTAATTACTAATGCATCAATAAAATCCGACCCAACTCGAAAAAAAAATTTAATTGACCAAATTAATTATTTTATTATTTAATAAGATTTCAAGAATGCGTGTACAAAAAAAAATTAAAATCGCATGCAGTCAACAATATTAAATACGCACATGCACACACAGAACATTTTGCCAAGTCCATTATATCATATCCGAGTATACAGTAATGGTACTCGCAGCAACTGAAATATTTGAGTCACATTAAAATGGAATAAACATAATATAATTAATATTAACAAATATAATTAAAATGAAAGAGTAGATGTGATACCCAATAGGCTGAAGGCTCAACAAGGATTAAAGGCCCAAGGAAAATAAGGAAAATTCAATTCAGGGCTACGTAGTCCCAATGGGCCATATGAGAGAATTGGACCAGGTCTGTCTCAGCTGAGCCGGTTCAGCTTTCGGGTCAGCCATTACAATGGAGCTCCAAACGGATCGATTGTTCAAACCCCAAAACGGTGCATTTTGCACCTAATGACACTCTTATATTTTTTATTTCATTTCCAACAGCCTTGAAGCTGCCGCCGCCACAACCAGCACGTCCAGCAAATCCTGTTTCCGTTCAGGCAGCCGGTAATCGACTTTCTTCCCTTTCTTCTCTGATTGGTTTTCCACGAACACTACTGCTTCTGAATGGCCTCTGTCAGTGCACCGTTGACGCTCGTTCTTCCGGTGGTCTTCTCCGTTGGAGCCGCCGGCCGATCTCCAGTCAACTCCTCACTCCCTCTATCTTTTTTTTTGGGTCTCTTATTCTCTTCGTGGTTTTTTCAGTTGCTTTCTCTTTTTAGTCCATGATTCTTCTCTCCGTGGTTTTTGCAATTTCTTTCTCCTCTATTCTGGCGCTGGAAGGTTCTTTGGTTGTGCTTTTTAGTTAGGTTGATGGGTATGGGCTCTCACGATTTGGCAGTGTTGGGGCTGTCTTAGCCCTGCTCATGAGTCGGGCTATTCGGCCCCGCTCGATGGCCTGCTTAAAATGTGAGACAGTTTGAACAAAAATATAGGCTCGAAAAATAGACTTAGATAAAAAAAATGAGACCCGTTTAAAAAATGGGTCGGGCCTCGGGTAAAGTATTTTTAGCCCGTGCCCGATCCGGCTAAAATTCACTAAATGGCAAAAAATTTTACTATTTTTTTATTTTTGAATATTATTTTCTTGTTGTTTTCTCTATATTTTACTACCATATTACTATTAATTGCTATTATTTTATTGTTATTATTTGAATATTGTATAAAATTTATTTTATTATTAATTTTGTTATTATTTTAAAGGTATTTGTTAATTTTATTATTATTTTAGAGGTATTTGATTGTTAAGTTGTATCTATCTTAGTGCTATTTAAATTTACATATTTTTTAAAATTTATTTTTAATTTGTTGAAAAATATTTATTTTAATTTTTTTAGTATTTTTGATGTATTATATATTTAAAAATTATATAAAATAATATAAAAATAAATACGAGCGAGTTGGGCCGGGCCGGGCTCGAATTTTAGTATTTTTATTTGAGTAGGGCTTGGGTAAAATTTTAAGCCCATTTTTAGGCCCAGCCCGGCCCGAGCTCAATGAGTGAGCTTAAATTTTTAGTTGAGTCCGACCCGAACCCAGCTCGGCCCGACCCATGAGCACTTCTAGGCTGTCTGGTAAGCGTGATTTAAGGATGTGTAGTGTGTGAGTGAAATTATTTAGGGCTTCTTGTTTTTTCTTAAAAAATATTTTTAGAAAAAAATTTGTTCTAAATAAGTTATTATTTCTGAAATTTTTAGCATTTTAAAAAATGAGAATTAAATTTCTAGCTTTTTATCTCTTAAAAATATGTTTAGTGTTTAATTAATTTTTTACCCCTTCAATAATATATTTTTTTAATGCTTAATTATAATATGTTATTTTAAACTTTAAATTCTAAAAATAAAAAATTTTATTTTTTAAAATAATAAAAATGTGTTAATATTTAATTACAAATTTTTGATAGTTATATTTAAATATTTAAAATATATTTTATATATTCTAATTAAATTTTATAAATAATTAATACTTATTACTTAAAAATATTTAAAATTTATATTTTATATATTAAAATATTAACAATAAATTATAATAAATTATTTTTATATTATTATTAAAATATAATATATTAACTAATTTGAATATTATTTAAATGTATATTTATTACTTGATAATACTATATTTAAAACGGACATTTTATTTCTCAAAAGTAATTTTTGATAGTAATATTAAACACTCAAATTTTAAATTTAAAGATATTTCTTAAAAATACTTTTTTACAATATTTTTTAAAAGTAATTTTTAAAAGTATTGTTAAACTATTCTTTAGTATATGGACGTCTGATGGTTAGTGAGTGATGGTAATGATGGTAATGGGCAATGGCCAATGGGTTGCGTGGTGGTTTTTCTTAGAATGGTATGGGGATGATGAAAGTGGAGAACGGATTAGCTATCAATTTAATTTTATTTTATTTTTTGCTGCTTCCTTGTGCAAGTATGTGGAAGCACCAAATTACAAAATTTGCAAAGCTTGAGGGGTTTTTTTTCTTTGGTAAAATTTCCATTTTTTTAATTTGTATTTTTTTATAATTTAGTAAATATAATATATCCTAGATCATATATGCTTAAAAAGTAATGGATTAAGGTCCAAAATTGAAAAGCCTAGAATAAAAACATAATCATATACTTAAGGAATTATATGTGATTTCATGGGCTCAAAACATGCTCTTAGCCTAAGGCCTTGTAGCCTACCTCAAAATGGCTTAGGTTTGAGTGATAAACTGGTAACATACCCAAAATTCAGTGTGTATAATCACCATACTACAATTTCCCAGTAGGTCACCTTCAGAATTTAGCTCTTTGTCAATTATAAGCCCAAAAAATTAAAAAATGAGAATGAAAGAAATGTTCCTAACGATGCCTCCATTAAACATAATATGCAACGTTATTGATATCTATGAAAAAAAAAGGGAAAACAACAATGAACTGAGTTAATACATGTATAGAATACAAATAATAATTAAAAAAAAAAAAGAAGAGACAGTCAAAAGCAAGAAGCAGAAACCAAACATCAAAATAGTAAGACAAGTCAATGGGTAAAGTTCAATAATCTAATTCTGGAGAGAAGGTAAGAAGAACTAGTAGAGGCGACTGTTGAAAATGCAAAGTACTCAAAATTCTATCTTAATCCATGATTAGCAATTATATCTTTCGAAAGGAATCATCCCAATGAAATCACGTTAAAAGCATGACTATTCCAAGTTCAGATTTCTAGTTTGTATCTTTCCTACAAACAAAGAATTCACGCCAAGAAACCATGTTACCATTAGAACCAAATAAATGTCAACCTTTGCACAAGTGTAACAATAACCAATGTTCCGGTAATATCAAGGCAGTCTATAAACCTAAGTTTAAACTCAATGATATATTCATTATGAATTTATATCACTAGTTTCTCTCAATTGCCACTATTTCTGTCACTATTCCACACACAATAGCATGCATATTTAAATATATATAAATTCTAACATTAAAATCATGAAAATAAATATCTACATAAAAATAAAAAAATTTATGTGCCCAACAGTGCCTACGAGATGAATGTAGTTCAACGGCATACATATGCACAAGCATAAATCCACTAAAACAACAGCCTTTTTATGCTTAATAAATTCATCGTTCACAATCTATTGCCCAACATTTACAAAATTTTGCCCAAAAGAAATAGTTTAACCATAGTGATATCCTCCACAAGAATATACATGAGAATGGGTAATAAAAAATTATCCGTCAACCTTGTTAAGAAAAAAACACAATTGTATTTGAATGTAATTATAGAAGTATATTTCAAATAGAAAAATAAATTTTTAGTTTAATTAGGATTATGGAGGTGGCAATCCTAGTTAATTATATTAGGGTTTGTCATCCCTAATATTATCATGAGAGTTATTGGGCATCTCTCGTATTTATTTCAATTACAAGTATTTTTTGGATTTTTAATCTAATATTTTATAATTCAATTCAACTCGATATTTGTTTTTTTTATTTCCCGAAATAAACATCTTAAATTAATTTTAATTAATTAATTTCTCAATTAAATAATTTTATCAACTCAATTCTAATTCCGTTAAAATCATGACGATTTTACTGTAAAAGAATCTACTAGAAAATAAATTTAATATTTCTACATTTAATGGATTCACTATAACCAATTAATTTATTTCTATTTTCAAATTTCAATTATTTAATTGATGAATTAAATAATATTAGAAAATTATAAATTTATTTTTCAGATCATTTCCATTTAGAGCAAACCATATTCATTTCCAAATGTTTCCCCTTTCTCTAACTTTACCATTTTTATCCATTTTTTTATCATTTGATTCAAAAAACAATTCATTTCTGGTTTCAATGAACTAGCGGAGGAACCGATTGAACATATGCGATTAGGACTCAAATGATATATAACTAAGTTCCAGCTTTTCACCTATTAATTATAAACCCATTTAGTCATAAAGTCATTTCACTATAGTATTGTGACTAAGTTCTCCCTAATGGTATATCATTACAAAAGCAACTCGATTAGTACTCTTCCAATGACCTTGTCATAAGTGTGTTACCCTCATAGGATATCTTTAATCTCTTTGGGATAAATTCGCTCTCCCAATATGATACTATTTTATCCCATGGTAACCATTACATCTTCATTTATGAAAAGTCAATTACTATCAAATACTAATAAAGCCATTCATCATAAAGATGAACGACCCGTGGCCACATTTGCTTTTCATTACCATGTAATGCCAATGAGAGGATATCATTTACCCATAACTTAGTTTATGAATTCCACTGTTGTGAGTGACGCTACATACTACAGAAACGTATATCTAACACACCAGCTTTTGGTTCCTTATCTATTCGAACTCAAGCTTTTACTTACGTCACAATATACGAGTCACGCATACATAGTTCGTCATTCGCTCAAGATTAAGGTATGCCACACTTTGAACGTCACAAGTGAATAAACTCATAAACGGATTCAGGATATATTCTTCTTGGGTCTAGTTTAATGTACTGTCAGTCCAATCAATCACATCTATATCTCTATCTTTTGGGAGTCATCCGCTCGGACGCCCAAGACAAGGAATCTCTCTAATTGGATTTGATAGACCACTTATTAGTCTTTCAATCGATTTGCTCATTTCTAATTAGACTTAGGACATGTTTAGGTTCTTCTACTAATATAAGTTGATTTTTTGTATTTCAATCTAACCACGTAATACCGCTTAGTATTAGTTTAAACATTAGATAACCAGTGAGTCAATATTTGCTTCCATTTTGTTTTGCATGCAAAAACCACATTTGGACATAAAAAAAAGTATATTAATCTAATCCATGAATTATTTTATTAACCAATCTGTTCGGAAAAAAAAATAAAAGTTTACAAATGAAAATACTATACCTAAGGCACCAGATCCAACATCTGACACACTCAATCAACTCGTTAGTTCTTCCTTAGACTCGAATTAACCTAAAAGGTCATAAAACAACATAAAAACGCAAATTATTCAACCTAAACTTAAAACTAAATAATTCAAAAAATAAACATAAAATACATAAATTGCTTGAATACAAGCTTTTTAAGTAGCAAAAAAAAGCTTAATTTGCCATAATAAATTATGGCATATCACTAACCAGTGTAATAAGTATACTCTAAAAGAAACTGAAGAGCTACAAATCTGCCAAAAAGATGACGGATAAACTAGAGGACTTGTTTGGAGATCAAACTACTTTGGTTTAATATTTCGACATCACTAGTTTAATAAATGTAACACCCCAAAATAAGGCCTAAAAGTTTTAGGGCTAATTTAGAAATTTTAGCCTTAGAATGTTCGAAATTTTGCAACATGATTTATCGGTAATATTTTTTACTATGGTTTTTAGAAAATTAAATTAATTTCTGAAAATGATTTTTAAATACCTTTAATTTTGAAAATATGATTGATTTGTAAAAGAGTCAAAACTTAGAGTTTTTAAGAGGCAAATAGGCCAGATTTTAAAATCCAACTTAAAAACCCCCATTTTTTACTCTATTTTCACGTTGGTCTTCTCTATCTTCATGCTTTAGCCATCCTTTGTTCCTAAAGCTCCTCTCTTCCACATTGTATTCTTGAAACCTTAATTCAATTGATTTCCATCATTCTCAAAGCATTAAATCTTCATAAACCTTCAAGAAAACAACTTAAAATTCCATAGATTTCATCTTCTTCTTCGCTTGTGGGTTTTTGGGGTTTTCAACAAAATTCTGTTGATAAGTGTCAAAAGAAACATATTTTAATCTTGTTCTTAATGCATTTTTGGGTGATTAATCAATGCAAAATGATGAATTTTATGCTCCTAATCATTTAAATTCATGGTTTTATACTTAAGATTGCATTTTGGGAGCGAAATGAATGAAAAATGAGCAAAAATCAGAAAATTAGAGCAGATTTCAAGAGCCACATAAGCTGCACATACGGCCATGTGAGCCACACGTGCTGCCACACGGGCTTGTGCCAGACCATATCTATTTTGTGAGCTGCATTTTGAACACGCCAAAAAACACAATTTTTAGGTTTTTTAGTCATTCTAAGACCTATAAATACCAAATATAAGAAGAGGAAAGGGAGTCGTTAGAGAATATTGAAGAAAAAAACTCGAAAAATGCCATTGAAGTTGACTCTGAAGTAGATTTCCATCAAGATTGAAGATCTCCTTTTAATTTCTTTGAAATTTATTATGAGTTTCTTTATTTCCTGTGGTTATATTGACTTTGAGATGTTTTTATTTGCGATTATGAACTAATTTTCTAAATACCTACGGAAAATGAACCCCATGATGAATTATGTCTTTTGATTTCTACTTTATATAATAAATACTTAAATCTTGTTCTCAGTTATATGTGCTTAATTCTTGATTTAATATTTCTAAATTATTAGTTCATGTTTGATGTACTTAAATTAAAGGAGGAATAGGCCTTGTTTAAAAGTAGATCTAGCATAATTGAGTAGAGTTGCATGCAATCCTAAATAGGACAACATAAATCTACCAGATTAGAGTCAAATCTAATAGGGGAATCCATAAATCAAGTTAATGCAATAATAGGGGTTTTAATTAAAAAAAATTTAAGTAATCAACCTAGAGTCAGTTGCTCTTAGTCTTAAAGAGAGATATTAGCATAATTTAGGGATTTCTATGGATCAAGATATTAAGTGAATAAATTGTTTAATTCAGATTGATAATGACAGATGTAGTCTAGGTGGATTCTTTTCTAGATATTGTTTTGCTTATTGGTTATTGTTCAATTATTTCCTGATTTGTTCTTTGGCGTGTTCTTAGTTAATTAATTTAGTTAATTTTAGTTTAAACCAATCATTCCAATTTTTCAGTTAAATAATAGAAAGATGAAAATTACTAGTACTTTTAGTCTTCGTGGAAACGGTATCTTGCTCACCGTAGCTATACTATTTATCGATAGGTACACTTGCTTTTGTCATATTTTTAGTTGGTTTCGTGGATATCATCCATTTTTCTTCCAACTAAGGCAACCAGTAATCTTTCTATTAGTTTTTAATGTTATCTAATATTTTAAACGAAATTTTTAGTTATTAAATCGCATGATTTTTAAAAATGTAGAAAATTGGGTTGTTAATAGTGAATTTTGGAATTTTGAGTAAAAATGTGGTTTCAAAGTATTTTTCAATTAGTTTTAATGTAATTAGAAGGTTTATAAACTTACTTTAAAGTTTTTTTTTAAGGATTTCTAAAGATTTAATGAATTTTCGTGAAAATAGCCATAAACATGTCAAAAATTTTGATACCATAAATTGAGTAGTTTTGTGTAGTTTAAAGGCTGAGAATTAGTCGTAGGTGAATAATTAGATGAACAAAATGAATTTTAGGTGAAAAATTTAAGTATAGAGGAAATATTTGAGTTTCAAGTTTGTTAGTTGAAATTTCAATTTCATGAGGAATATAGCTTAAACTTGTGTTTTTGGTTGGTTTAAGTGAGTCTTTGGCTGAATATTGATTGTGTAAATTGTGTGTTTATTATGTGTAAAGCACCAGAATTGTTGGAACCTTCTTCGAGCAAGGCGAAAGGCAAGAGAAAGATAGTTTAAGCTTTGGGTTTTTCGGCAAAAGCGTAATCGGTGATTGTTTGGAATCGCTACTTGTAGATACAACTCATAGTGTTCATTGGGAGCTTAGGAATAGCCTAAACCCCTATCCGAAGTTTCAAGTGTAAGCTTTCCATTACCCTTGTTTTGTTTTGGCATATTATGTGATTATGTGAATAATTGTTGATTGATTATTATGATGTGATATTGTGATATGAGACAGGTGTGATGACTATTGTGAATTGTATTGTGTTGTGGGCATGATATACATGTCAAATGACAGTGATAATGATATGCTAATAGTGCAAATATTAATGAAAGCGAGCGAAATTTCTGTAAGTATATATGTGTTGAATTATAGAATGTGATATTATCATGACAGTAATATGTGAAAATACTTGTATGTGATATATGACATACAGATTTTAATGCACACATATGTGATTGCTCAATAAGCATTATTGTGACACTTAAATTGTAATTAAATGTAAATCCCATAAGAATGCACTGTGTACAAGTTGTTATGTAAGTTGATGAATATGAACATAGACGATGTACATTAAATTAGTAATTAAAAATGCGTAATTATGGATATTTTGGCCTTGTGATCTCTTGAAACCGTTAGATATAGTTGGCATGCCATAGGATTGTAAGTACTTACCTTTATGTATATGTGATTTGGGCATTGAGGCCTTGGGACATGTTTGGAGAGATAAGAAAATGTGAGCTAAACTCCAATCAACGGGACATGTTTGGTGTGTTAAAGAGTGTTAGCTTTATGCTTCTCTTTTCGGGATATGTTCGACTTTATGAGTCAATTGGTGTGATACCCTGAAAATTTTAAAGTAAGATATTATCCTTGATATAGTAAAATAAGAAAATAAAGTGACAAAAAGGAAAATTTTGAGTTGTGTCAACCTTGGGAAGTATATTATGATATATTAATTCAATAAAGGACTAAATTGTAAAGATGAGAAAAGTCTTGTTGCACAAGAGTAAATACTCAAATTTTGAGGTGTTAAAGTGTAAATACGAAAAGTTGAAGGACCAATAGTGAAAATATTTTAAGGGTAGAATGATCTAAAAACTAATTAAGGGTAGAATGATCTAAAAACTAAGGAAAATGGATGAATTAGGACCAAATTGAATAGGTGAAAAATTATGAGGGAATAAATGGTAATTTTACCAAATTAAGTGATGACTTAAGGATGGAATTCTAAAAGATCATGAAGGGCAAAATGATCAATTAGTAAGAGAGAGAATTCTAGAATGTAATGATTATGTTGATGATATTTTAAATTAATTAATTAGATAAATATTATTTATTAATATTTTAATGAGATATTTATTATTATTTTATTATTATTTATTTAGTATATAAGGAAGGAAAGATGAAGAATTCTCATCAACTTTCCATGCATGCAAACGTTAGAAGAGGAAAAAATAAAGAAAGTTTTCTTTTCTTTACAATTTAGTCCTTCCACCAAAAATTTATTATTCACCTAGAAATCAAAAAAAATTTCCATAGCTACCAAGAGAGAAAAATGTTAAGGAGATTATGGGGAGTTAGAATATCAAATTGGATTCAAGGAATAGAAGCTGGAGGAGAGAGAAAATCAAGATGAAGATTAGAACAAGGTAAGAACATCATGACTTCAATATATTTTTAAGTTTGATATTATTGAAAAAGCATGGGATTAATGTTAATGTAGAGTTTTCTTACATATGGTCTTATATTCTTGATATGTTAGTGAAGAGAAAACAAGAGAAAGTGATGAGAAATAGTGTAGAGAAAGAAAATAAGGGTGTTATAAACATGGTAAATAATATCTTGCGCTAAAATAGTTTTGGACAGCAGCATTAGTCTAAATTTGAAAAATCACCAAAAATTGTAGAAATCAAATTATAGGATGAATAAAATATGAAATTAAATATTATTGAGTCTAGTTTCTTATAAAAGAAATTATGTAAGTAATGGAATTGTAAATCATGAGATATAATAAATTATGTGAGACAAGGTAAGAATGATTTCGGGTTCCTCTGTTCTGACTTTGGAAAATCATAAGGATAAAAATAATTATGGGCTTAAATTTATATGTTTAGAATCCTTAATGAGTATATTTTCAATATAAACAAATAGGAACATCATTTAAATTCTGTACGAGGTGATAATTAATTTTTAGTGAGGAAGGGTCAGAACTATTTGACAACAAAACAAGGGTAATTTTAAAGAATAAACTGTACTTATTGACTAAACCAAAAATTCTGAAAATTTTATGGTAAAAATATATATGAGTATAGTTTTAGGAAAAATTAGCAAATCTTAATTTGGAGTTTTATAACTCCAGATATAAATAATTTAGTGACTATGACATAGATGGACAGCTTAAATATTCATAAAAGTAAATAATAAAAATTATAGATAGTGTTATTTACAAGTGTGTTATATACATTAAGGATGTGGAATGGAGAGGAGGAGGAGGAAAATATATATGAATATTTAGCTAGCATGGCTAATTTGCATGTTTTAGGCTTAAGAACTAAATTGAATAAAAGTAAAACTTTAGGGGGTAATTTTGTAAAAATATAAAAAATGACCAAATTGAAGGGAATTAATTATTTTATTATCTAAATTAATAAATTGAATGAAATTGTCAATTTAACATCGGGTGAAAATTGGGAAAATGGTAAATTATCAAAATGCCCCTGAATCTTGATATTTCTACAATTTCGCCAGGTAAGTTCGTATAACTTGAATTATATTCTTAAATACTTGAAATGTATGTTATTGATGTGAATATGATTTAAATATCCCTTGTTTGAAAATTGATGAAATATTGATATATTTGATAAAAAGGGAAAAAAATCCCGGTTGAACGAAAAGGAATTGACGGTAAAAAGGATCTAGCCCGGACGGGTGATCCTATCCTGATATAGCCCTTCCGAAGAATATGTGTAAAATGGATTTAGCCCGGACGGGTAATCCAAATTAGGGTCTGAATTTAGCCTGGACTGGTAATTCAGATCCAAGCTCATTAGATTAATTGTCGTTACAGGGGATTTAGTCTGGACTGGTAATCCCGACAATACTCTATGAGTTTATATTACAGGGGATTTAGTCTAGACTAGTAATCCCGCTGTAAGGATGAGGTTCGCGGGAGTGTGCTTTCTGAAATGAAATGTGTAAGACCATGGTTGAAAGATACCATGGCAACATGATATGAAATGTGTAAGACC
This sequence comes from Gossypium longicalyx, assembly GCA_025698465.1. NCBI lineage: Eukaryota > Viridiplantae > Streptophyta > Magnoliopsida > Malvales > Malvaceae > Gossypium > Gossypium longicalyx. The sequence continues at coordinate 64,824,665 of CM047004.1, read as the reverse complement.
ATGGTTGAAAGATACCATGGCAACATGACAGGGAATGAATAAGATCGTGGTTGAAAGATACCATGGCAGTGTGACATGAAATGAATAAGACCATGGTTGAAAGATACCATGGCAACGTGACATGAAATGAATAAGACCATGGTTGAAAGATACCATGGCAACATGACAGAATATGAGTAAGACAATAGTTGAAAGACACTATGGCATCATGTCAAAGATAAATAAGACCGTGGATGGGAGACGCTATGACATCTATTGAACAATTAATATTCAGGTAATATGTATCAAATGAAGAATGGATATATGAAATGGTAGTGTGAAATGTTTATAAGAACTGGTCATATGGAAATATATGTACAAAATAGTTGTATGAAATAATTATGAAGATAGATAAATGAAATAAGTATAAGTACATGGAAAATAATTTATGTTAAGTTTAATATGAACTATTACTGAAATAAATATACATAAGATATAAGGAAATGATGGTGCATAAAATATTGATATAACGAAATGAATGATATATGCTTATGAAGAAACGGTAAGAGAACAATATGTTTCGTGACATGTACATATATGATTATCTTTGATATGTTGATACAAGGAAATTATATAAGTTGAGACTATTATTAAACTCAAGTGTGATATGTCGAGAAAATAGATATATCAATGTTGAAATTATATGAAATATGTATAAGTATATTAATAATGTTGTTCTTTAATACTCAAACAGGTGTCAAGCTATTGATTGAACGGTAACAAGTTTATTTATATGATGCATTGGGTCAGTAAAAAATTAATTGAATTTTTTTTGTTAAATGATATATAAATCCTATTAATGCCCCGAAACCCTGTTTCGGTAACGGATATGGGTTAGGGGTGTTAGAATTGGTGTGTTGGAGATCCGTGTATCCGATGTGTGGTAGAGCCTACTTTTATTTTCATAGACTCAAGTGTCCAATTATTATTTAAATGTGATCTTATTTATTATGATAATACAATGTGAAATGGTTGCATAAACATGTAAATAATATGCTAAATGAGTTGATCTAAATTTCATGAAAATGATAGTATGTTCTCATAGTAAATTGCATATGTAATTGTAGTTTGTTTCATTTTCATTTAACTCGTGAATACATGAGAATTCATCAGCTAGACTTGTGAGATATTAAAGCATGTATACATTATTAATCTTGATGAATTATTGTAAAATGAATTATTTGAATATGAGTTGAGTGTAGTTATACGTGAGAGTATATGTTAGTTTTATGAATAAATGAAACATGAATATGTTATTTTGACTTGATTAGAATATGGTTGTGAATGTGTCGTTTCACCTTTGATATTGTATGTACATTGTGGTTATTCTAAGCATTCACTGAGCTTGTTAAGCTCACTGACTCCTTTCTTTAAACCTTTACAGAGTAGTTAAGTGTCGATGTGAGCTGTGTGGTTCCAAGGGGTGATCCAAGCAAGTCTTTTTTTGTAACGCCCCAAATAATTTAATTTTGCTTCTGTGAATATCTAACACAACTGTGTATCTGCTCTAGTAGCTAAGTGTTCTGAGTGTATGTGAGAGGTCGAGGGTTCAAGTCCCACTTCTGCCAATTTTGTTAATTTTTGGATCTAAGTCTTATCCTTTCCAGTGGGCTTATATTTAATTGCCTGTAAATTCATATCATAATGAGCCTGCTGGTTCAAGTGATAAGGGAACTGGTGTGTTAGAGGTCTTGTGTTTGAATCCCTGCGTAAGCATGGGTATTTATTTTTTGTTTGATTTTGTAAGGGAGTTCCGGTGGAATTATAATTCTGAGTAGTGAGTGGTTATGATAGTGGATGTAGTGGGATTTAGGTAAAACTCAGTTTTTCCCCAAAAATCTCTCCCTCTTGAATATGACATTTCCTACTTCCTCTTCCTGCGTTTTTTTTCTTTTCTTCCTTTTTCCTTTTCTTCTTGTTTTTCTTTGTTTGGGCATAATTATCTCCTATTTTTGGTGTTCGATTCAAGGTGGTTATGCGTTGGTAAGTAAGGGTTAATGTGTTTTGCTCGATTAGGGAGTTGTTCTTTAAATCTGTATTTTTTATTCTCGAATTTGTTCATTAGACTTAAAATTTTGTTCTGATTAGCAGCGAATCGTGAAGAAGGGGACTTACCTCTCGTGGAATCTTATTCGGTGGCGTTCGAGGATTTGGGTAAGCTTTGAATACTCAAATTTTGCATTTATCTGTTTCGAGAAAGTTCGGTTTAATATCATTTTAAGCATTTAATTCAGGGTTTAATTGGTCAATTTTAGGTACTGATGATCCCGGGAGTGTTTTGACATCGAATCCGTATCAAGTGTGTACCCAAAACACAGAAAACAAGGTGTCGACAAAAGCTAAAAAATTACACTGTCGGTGCCACACGAGCGTGTGGTCAGCCGTGTGGATGGTCATGTGCGAGACACAAACATATGATCGACAAAGGCTTGATCGTGCGTAGGACACGGCTGTGTGGTAGCTGGTGCAAGGCCGTGTGAGCCACACGGTCTAGGCCAAGTTGGGCGTGTGGGCCCACACAGGTATGTCACACGGGCGTGTAGATTTTGGGTCAAGCCATGTGGACCACACGGCCAAGGCCAATTTGGGCATGGGGGCCATATGGGCTTATGGGTCCATAATTCTGAAATTTTCCCTAGGGTTGCAAGGGTCCCTTTGATCAACTGTGGACCTACTGTAGGGTCGGTAAGGGCTAATTAAACCCTAATTTGTATGCTATGGTATTCTGATAGACTGATGTAGAATACTAAATGTATGTCTGACTGTATTGCTATTTGTATATCTGATATCTATATATATGCATATTGAGCATTTTAAATCTGTTATACCTGTAACTGATTTTTACATCTGTAATTGGTGTGGGATATGTATATGAGGAGGAAGTATTTTGTTCGGCGTTAATCGCCTATATTCTGACAGCATGGTTGCATATATTCTGATATGTGACGTAATGGCACACTGTGATGTGTAGGGAGAGGTGGGTGTTTTTAACCCCACATGGTGTGTTGGGATGGTCGAAGATGGTGTGTAGAGGATGGGGATAGGATTTATGTATATCTGCTTCTGTAATCCAAATCTAGATCCGAATCTGAATCCAAATCTGAAACTGTATCTATTTCTGATTATGTACATAATTCTGTATGTTTGCATGCTTAATTCTTATGGGAAGTTAGAGCTCTAGCCAGAGCATATGTTGTAAGAACTCGAGAAGAAGGAGATGCACATGATGTGGTGGCAGGTATATTTCTATTACATTCAGAACCCGTTTATGCTATAATAGATTCGGGGTCATCACATTCTTATGTTAATACAAAACTAGTTGAGACGGAAAAATTAAAACCTGAACTGTCTAGAGTAACAGTGGAGGTGTCTAGTCCTCTAGGGCAAACAATGTTAGTAAATCGAATATGTCGAAAAAGTCCATTAATGATTCAAGATAGAACTTTTCCTATTGATTTATTGATTATGCATTTTGGCGACTTTGACATTATACTGGGTATGGACTGGTTATCAGAACATAGAGTAATATTGGACTGTTATAAAAATAAGTTTATGTTCAAAATGAAAACAAAGACCAGATTAAAGTAAATGGTATTCAAACCAGTGGAACAGTTCGCACTATTTCCGCAATTAAAGCTAGTAAGCTTCTTTATCAGAGTTGTGCTGCTTTCTTAGCATATGTTATTAATTCGAATTTGGTGGAGAATAAATGTAGTAAAATTCGAACTGTATGTGAATTTCCTGATGTATTCCTTGAAGAGTTACCTAGATTACCTCCTGACCGGGAAGTTGAATTTGTGATCGAAGTCTACCCGGGTACAGATCTAGTGTCAATACCTCAATATCGTATGTCACCAACTGAGTTGAAAGAGTTGAAGGTACAACTACAAGATTTATTGGATCAAGGTTTTATACGACCTAATACATCATTGTGGGGAGCTCCAGTGTTATTTGTTAAGAAGAAAGATGATTCGATGCGGTTATGTATTAACTACTGACAGTTGAACAAGGTGACCGTCAAGAATAAATATTCGTTACCTTGCATTGGTGATTTGTTTGATCAATTGAAAGGAGCTTCTGTGTTTTCAAAAATTGATTTAAGATCGGGCTATTATTAGTTAAAAGTGAAGGAAAGTGACATACCAAAGACAGCGTTTCGAACACGGTATAGATATTATGAATTCTTAGTGATGCCATTTGGGTTAACGAATGCTCCTGTTACTTTTATGGATATTATGAACTAGATTTTTTAGCCGCACTTGGACCAATTTGTAGTAGTTTTTATTGATGATATTTTGGTATATTCAAAGTCTGAATCTAAACATGACCAGCATCTTCGAATTGTTTTGTAAACATTACGGGAGAAACAATTGTATGAGAAATTGAGTAAATGCGAATTTTGGCTATCAGAGGTAGTATTTCTTGGTCATGTGGTATTGGCAGATGGAATTAGTGTGGACCCAAAGAAAATTGAAGCAATTGTATAGTGGAAAACTCCTAAAAATGTGTCAGAAGTACGTAGTTTTCTCGGATTGGCTGGATATTATCGAAGGTTCGTGAATGGATTTTCGAAAATAGTTTTACCAATGACGAAATTATTGCAAAAGAATTTTCCATTTGTTTGGAATGAGCAGTGTCTGAAAAATTTCGAAACATTGAAGAAGATGTTAACGGAGGCACCGTTTCTAACTTTGCCACAATCGGGAAAAGATTTTATTGTGTATAGTGATGCTTTTTTAAATGGTCTCGGATGTGTACTAATGCAAAGTGGGAAAGTGATAGCTTATGCTTCCCGACAATTGAAACCGCATGAACGTAATTATCCGACTCACGATTTGGAACTAGCAGCTATGATTTTTGCTCTGAAAATTTAGAGACATTATTTGTACGGTGAGAAATGCTACATCTACACTGATCATAAAAGTCTCAAGTATCTTTTGTCATAGAAAGAGTTGAATTTGAGACAGCGTCGGTGGATAGAACTTTTAAAAGAATATGATTGTGTTATTAACTATCATCCGGGTAAAGCTAACGTGGTAGCTGATGCATTGAGTAGAAAAGCTGCAATTGAATTGTGAGTGATGTTTGCACAGCTCAGTAGTAGTGATGATGGTGGTTTATTAGCTGAATTAAGAATTAAACTAGTGATGTTCGAACAAATCAAGTTAGCTTGGTTAAAATATGACAAGCTAAGAAATAGAAAAAAAATGGTTCAGAGTGGTGTAGTAGAGAATTTCAGCATTGATGAACATAATTGTCTGAGATTTTGTAATCAAATTTGTGTTTCGAATGTTTCAGAATTGAAAGGGTTAATACTCCGAGAAGCACATGACAGTCCATTTACATTACATTCTAGAGGAACAAAAATGTACCGAAATTTACGGGAATTGTATTGGTGGCCAAGTATGAAGAGGGATATAGTGGAATTTGTGGATAAATGTTTGACATGTCAACGAGTTAAAGCCAAGCATCAGGTTTCGACTGGTTTACTTCAACCTATTAACATTCCTGAATGGAAATGGGACTGTATCACAATGGATTTTGTAACAGGATTACCATTGTCGTCAAGTAAGAAAAATGCTATTTGGGTGATTGTTGATTGACTTACAAAGTCAACTTATTTTATAGCAATTAGAATGGATTGATCACTCCAGAAACTGTTAAAAACTTATATCCGGGAAATTGTGAGATTGCATGGTATTCCTGTATCGATAATTTCAGACCGAGATCCACAATTTACATCCAGGTTTTGGAAACAATTGCATGAGTCTCTTAGTACTCGACTACATTTTAGCATAGTTTTTCATCCACAGACTGATGGACAGTTAGAATGAGTTATTCAGATTTTAGAAGATATGCTTCGAGCTTATACCATTGATTTTGAATCAGGTTGAAAACGTTATTTACCGTTAGTTGAATTTGTGTATTAGTTGAATTTGTGTATAATAATAGTTTTCAATCAAGTATTCAAATGGCTCCATATGAAGCTCTTTATGGTCGGAGATGTCGGACACTAGTATGTTGGACAGAATTGAATGAGAAGAAAATGATTGGACCAGAATTAATTCAAGAAACAGAAGGTACTGTCAAGAAGATTCGAGAAAGACTAAAAGCAGCTTTTGACAGGCAGAAATCGTATGCAGATTTGAAACATCGGGACATTGAGTATTCAGCTGTGGACAAAGTATTTCTCAAAGTTTCTCTTTGGAAGAAGATTCTGAGGTTTAGTTGGAAAGGTAAACTAAGTCCACGGTATATCGGACCATATGAGATTATCGAAAGAATTAGACCGGTTGCCTATCGATTGGCTTTACCTCCGGAAATTACAGAAGATTCATGAGGTTTTTTATGTCTCTATGCTCAGAAGATATCGATCAAATCCATCTCATATTATTTTTACGGAGGAAATTGAAATTCGACCTGATTTGTCGTATGAAGAGGAACCGGTTGAAATACTAGCCCGAGAGGTAAAAGAATTGCATAACAAATGGGTTCCCTTAGTCAAAGTATTATGGAAAAGTCATAATACTGAAAAGGCAACGTGGGAACCGGAAGATACGATCAGATCTCAATATTCTCATCTCTTTTCAGGTAAATTTCGAGGACGAAATTTATTAAGGGGGGAGAAATGTAATGACCCAAAATTTATGGGTATTGGAAATCATGTTTCTGGCTTACTAACTCAGAAAACCAGGTTCGTAAATATTTATTAGAAATATTTACGAAGCTAGTTGAGTGATTAATTAGATTTTAGTTAAGTGAATTAGCTTGAATTAAGGTTAATTTAGTGTAAGGACTAGATTGAATATAGTGTAAAAGTTTAATTATAGACTAAAGAAAAGTGAAGGGACTAAATTAGTAAATAAACCAAAATAGGGACAAATGTATGGTATAAATTAATACATTTATAATAATTGTATTTATACAAATGTAAAATATATATGTATTTACTTATATTTTAAGTATAAGATATTTATATATATAATATATTATTATATTAATTAATAATTAATTAAAACATAAAAGAAATTAAATAAAGAAACAAAAGAAAAGGAAACAAAAGTGGAACGAAATTGGGGAAAGAAAGAAAAAGAAAAGGAAAATTTAGGGTTTTGATGTTTTTAGAGTCAATTAAGTCCCTTTCTTTGTAATTTTGATATTTTTGGAGTCCTAGGGACGAATATTACTTGCTGTAAGTGGAAATTTTGAAAGTTAATAGATTTTTAGACATGGGTTATGTTGAACAAATTGTTGAATTAGGGATTTAATTGAATAAATTTCAAGTTAGAAATTGATTAAGGGATAAAATTGAAAAAGAAGCTATAAGTTTTATGTTTGAGGGACTAAATTGAAAAAAAACTTGAGATTAGGGTTTTACCATGAATATTTAATAGTTAAGATGAATATGGTAGAAAATTTAATAAAGATAAAGTATAAATTGAGTGATAAAAACAAATGTGTTAATTAGGATCAAATTGAAAATTAGGTATGAATTAAATAGAAATTTTCAATTATTATTGTGAAATTGTTATTGTATTAATAGTATAAATTGTTTAATTTCCGTAGCTAACGTAGTACCGGAGACATTAACAAAGAAAGGAAAAGAGAAGGTGGATGAAGAGTAATCTGAAAAATTACGGTTTGTATTTCTATAAACTAAACTTAAAAATTATATTTGTATTTATTAGATAGAGGTAAGTATTACTATCATTGTATTGAATCAAATTGAGTTGTGATTATTTGAATTGCAATGTATATTGATTGTTATCTGAAAATTAAAGTGAAATGAATACCCTATTAACAGTGTCGGGCTAGGTTGGATATAATTGGCATGCCATAGGATTGGAAGTGTACAGGGATACTTCGACTTTGGGTCGATGAGGCACTAATAGTGTCGTACTGTTACTTCAACTTTGTGTCGATAAGGCACTTCGTGTGTCATACTGTTTCTGTTACTTCGGTTTAATCCGATGAGGTACTATATACCGTACTGATATTGTTTACTTCGACAAAGCCGATGAGGGACATTGTGCCGTACTGGAGTGTTGGTTGGATCCGTGTATCCACCAAGGTCCGGATTATGTTAATAGGGGTAAATTTACTATACTGGACAACTGAATGACTGTGCTACTGTACTGAAAATCTAGTGTTATTGATTGTTACATAATTGTACTGAATGTTTCATGGAGAAAGAACTTTAAATATAAGTAGTGCTGTTAGATTCGAAGTTAATAGCTTAAATGCATTTTGTGTTAATTATGATTTAAGTATTGGTTTATAGAAATACCACTGAGTTCATACTCAACGTATGGTTTGTTTTCGTGTACAGGACAAGCCCGAACTCAAATACTTGGTGATGTATCTTATTTTGAGAAATGACATGTACCTAGGTTGTCTTTTGAAGTTATTTTGTATAAGAATGATAATGGTTAGCCCATAAATGAAAAATTATATTTATAATATAGTCTTTTATATAGTTTATTTTTAATTGATTCAATTGGTACCAAAGTACACTATTTGGAAGTTTTATGTTAAACACTTACTAATACACTCGTGTTGGATCGTAACATTGATGATTTTAATGTGAAATAGATGTATTTAATCACGTTTTAGATCGGTTGAAAGATTGGATTCTAAATTGCTTGTTATAGAAGTTTGCATGGTTGGTAAACTTGAACTATAAGGTTCATTTTGAGTCCATACGGCCTGGCACACGGGTGTGTGATTAGACTGTGTGAGACACACGGCCCTTACACGGGTATGTGAGCAAGTCGTGTGTCCTCTATATCTAAAATAATGTAAACAGAATGCTTAGGAATGACCACACGAGCAGAGACATGGGCGTGTCTCGGCTGTGTGAAGTGTAAGGCTATAGCACACAGGCATGTGCTTGGCCGTAAGAAAACTGTATTAGGTTCGAATGGAAAATAATTCCATATGGGCTGAGCACATGGGTGTGTGACTTGGCTGTGTGAAACCAATTTGTTCATGAGCAATAAGTTAGAGGTGTACACCGGCAAAGGACACGGGCGTGTCCAAGCCGTGTAAGTCACATGGGGTGACAACACGGACGTGTCATGGAGACACACGAGCGCGTCTCTAATTCATACGGGCGTGTGGGTACTGTTCATTAAAGGAAATTCTGAAATTTTATGAAAATTTTTATAAGCTTTCAATTGAGTCCTGAATTGTTTCTAATCTCTACTTTGGGTCTTGAGGGCCCATAAAAAGGACAGTAAAACTAATTTCTGAAATACTTAATAATTATTTATGTATTGCTTACGTTTAAACTGTAGTGATAGGTAATACTTTGTAATCCTGTAATGGCGACGGTATAGTGTTAGGGGGTGTTACACCTAACACTCTGAACTTTCACTTTAACACAACCAAGAACTTTAAGTCAATGTGCTTTGAATTTGATATGCTTCTGTTGTTATTAGAATAAATGACTACCAATTATTGTCACAATTAACACCCTAGTGACAAAATTTTTCATTAATATTTCATCAAAATCGGAGTCTGTGTACTTGATGATCTCTAACTTATCATACCTTCGATATGTGAGCATGTAATCTTTTGTTCTCTGAAGATACCTCATAACCCTATTGTCTGCTAACTAATGGTTCATGCTAGGGTTGCTTAAATATTTACCTAACATCCCAACAATGTACACAATGTTCGGACGCATACATACTTGAGCATACAATAGACACCCCACTCTTGAGACGTAGGGAATCTTATGCATTTCCTTAATCTCAAAATCATTCTTGTGGTGTCAAGACTTAACTTATTATTGACAAGCAGTGTAATATCCCGAATTAGGGCCTAATCGGAATAATGGTTTCGTGACCACAAATCCGAGATAGAAATAATTATTTTATAATTATTTTGATATTTATGATATGATTGCATGATTGTGTGAAAATTTCGTGAGGAAATTCTATGCATAAAGTGCTTAAGTTGAAATTAGGGACTAAATCGAATAACTTGCAAAACTTGCATTCTAGAAGTTTTTAGTATGAAATTACTTTGGAATATTAATGAGGAGGTCTTAAATAGCAATTTGACCAATTTCTAAAATTTTGGACAAAAATGAGCTTGTATATGAAAACTTTCAAAGAAAGGTATTAAGGGTATTTTGGTCATTTGCATATTAAATGAAATAAAATGAGAAAAATAACACAAAATAGTCATCTTCTCCATATAGTTGCTGTCGAATTTTGCTCTCTCCATAGCTAGGGTTTCTTCAACTTTTAAGCCTTGATTGTAAGTGATTTCTATGCCCGTTTTTAATGTTCTTTACGTTTTTAGAATCCCGATAGCTCGATTTAGCTTATGCTAGCAATAATTTAACCTAGGGTTCATATTTGGAAAAATACCCGTAGGTGAAATTTGTGTATTTTGCTGTTTTATGATAGAATATGAGGTTTTAAATTATGTCAGACAACTTGTACTACTCGGTTTTAAGCAAAAACGAGTAAAAGGGCTTAATCAGTAAAAATACCTAATAGTCATAAGTACATGTTAGAGTGTGAAATTTATGCTGCCATAGAAGGGAAAAATGATCAGCATGTCATAAAACATAAGAATAAGGGATGAAGTTTAATTCCTGAGCCTAGGGGCAAAAGTGTAATTATGCAAAAGTTTAGGGGCAAAAATGTAATTTTGCCAAAGTTCGTATTAAATGCTGTTTTGATGAATGTATGTATTAAATAAGATTAATTTTGCATTATAGATCAAGAGAAACGAGATTCAAGTCGCGATCGAGGGAAAAACAAAGTTTATGAAGAATAGGCTCGATTGCTAAAATTTTATACCAAGGTAAGTTCATGTGTAAATGTAGTAACATAATTGTCATTTTAAGTAATTTAATGTTATTTATGTGATATGATGATTAATATCATGAAATATTATGATTTATGGTTATTATTGAATAATATGTAAATTATGATTTGCTACCGAGTATCAGTTTCGATGTTCCGTGGAAGACGGCAAAGATGTGTAATCGAGGAAAAAGCTCGTTTGAACCTTGGGAATAGATTAGAATACAAGTGACATGTCACTAGGATGGTTGGGCATCCGAACTCGTTGAGTTGAGTCCGAGTTCACTTATGGATGCAAATGTCCGAACTCGTTGAGTTGAGTCCGAGTTTGTGAGATGTAACTAGGCATCCGAGCTCGTTGAGTTGAGTCTGAGTTCACTTATGGATGCGAACACCTGAGCTCGTTGAGTTGAGTCCGAGTTCGCTTATGGGCGGGTTACATGGTAGCTTGGCTACATATGTGGCACTTATGTACAAACTTTCCGTGTATTCGAATTATATTCCGATGTGTTCAACGGGTGGATCTTAAGAAAATAAGGAGAATACCTAAAACGAAGGGGACATGTTGGTAAGTGTGGTAAATGAGAAAATTTGGCAGGTATGTGCTTAAACCCTCGAGTTGAAAACTTAGTAAGATGAAATCGTAGAAAGATATTAAATGTAAATGATGTTTTATGTGGGATTGTGTGATTATGTTACTTGCTATTTGCATGTGAACTTACTAAGCATTTATGCTTACTCCCTCCTTTTCTTTCATTGTAGTTTTGACAAGCCGGCTTGAGAATCGGGATAGGTCGAAGGCTCGTTCACACTATCCGAAGGCTTAAATCGGTAAAATGGCTTGTATATTTTGAATGTGGCATGTATAGCAAAATATTCACTTTGTGTAATTGATCTTATGATATGGCTATGGTTTGGCAAGAAAAGGGTTTGTAAATGATTAGCCATTGGAATGGCCAGTCTAAGTCATATTTGATGTTATGTATGTTTAAAATGATATTTAGTCCATGAAAATCCTTAGTAAAGTGAAATTTGCCATAAAACAGAATCACAAAGAAGATGATGTAAATTTGAAAAATCACTAAAAATAGTAGAAATGGAATTAAATGATGATTAAGTTATGAAATTTAAGCTTAATGAGTCTATTTTCATATGGATTGAACAAAACAGGTATATGAATTATAATTTATGAGACATTCGAATTTTTGTGAAACAGGGCCAGAGTGATTTCTGGATCCCCTATTCTGACTTTGGAAATTCACCATAAATTGTATAAAAATAATTAGAAGTCATGCTTTATATTTACAGATTTATTATTGAGTCTAGTTTTAAGAAAAAACGTCATAGTCATTGAAATTCTGTACAGAGATATATCTGATTCGTAATACATACAGGTCGAGAGCAATCGAACCACAAACAGGGGAGAATTTAACTAATAAACTGTACTAATTGGCCCAACCAAAAATTCTAGAAAAAAATTATAAATAGATATATGAGTCTAGTTTTAGGGAAAATGTATGGAATTGGATTTTGAGTTTCGAAACTCGAGATATGAATTTTTAAGCGATCATAATGCAGATTGCTTGCTTGATCGGAAATTTTAAAATTAAATTGTTTGAGCTGTTTAAAAGCAATGAATTAAGTCTCATTAACACCTCGTATTCGACTCCGCAACGGTCTCGCAGTGCAGGCGTTACATTTGGTGGTATCAGAGTAGGTTTAGTCAGTTCTCGGACGAATGTGTTGTATGTACGGGTTTTGCTATACATGCCATATATATATTGTGATAGTGTGACGACTTCTGACCTTTTAAATGATTTTTTTTATAGTAAATGGATCCCGATCCAGCTGTGGCTGATGATTTAGAGAGTAATGCACCAGCTCCGCTGAAGGGGCGATCTTGATCGAAAATCCATCTCCTACTTTGTTGGTCAAGGAGGAGGAGAAGGGGCTCGGGAAGCCTTTCTCCAAATGATGAATGCTTGGTATACAGAGTTCGTTCGTACGAACCCGAATGCACAACCTCCCCCACCTCCCCCGATTCCTCAACCTGTACCCCCGATGCCTCAAGGTGTGGATCAGATGAAATTTCATAGAACTCCAGTTGACAGAATCTGTAAGCAAGGGGCTGAAGAATTCAGGGCAAATATTGATGATGATGCCGAGAAAGCAGAGTTTTGGCTTGAGAATTCTATTCGAGTATTTGATGAATTGTCTTGTACACCTGAGGAATGCTTGAAATGTGCTACATCATTGTTGAGGGATTCAGCTTATCATTGGTGAAAGACATTGACTTCAGTAGTACCGAAAGAGAAAGTAACTTGGGAGTTCTTTCAAGAAGAATTTCGGAAGAAATATATCATTGAAAGATTTATTGATCAGAAGCGTAAAGAGTTTCTTGAATTAAAGTAGGGGAACATGACAGTTACTGAATACGAAAGGGAGTTTGTCAGGTTGAGTAAGTATGCTAGAGAATACATTCCTACAGAAGCTAAAATGTGCAGACGATTTGAAGACGGATTCAATGAAGACATCAAAGTATTTGTTGGGATTCTTGAATTAGAAGAAATGGTAGTATTGGTTGATCGATATTGCAAGGCTGAAGAACTACTTAAAGAGAAGAAAAGGCAGAGGTGAGACTAGAAATTGGAAGAAAAGACCAACGAGCGCCTCATTCTCACAAAGAATCCGTAAAAATCTAGAAATATGAATCCTCGTTCACGTGTTTCTTTGGAAAATCATATGGAAATGTTAAGAAGCAAAATGTGGGTCCTAAATCTCGGACTACTTCACTGGCTAGTGTGGGAAATACGAGATTTGTTAAGCTTTGAGTGCCAGTGTGTGGCGAAAATCATTTTGGCCCATGTAGAGCGAATGAATGTTTTCGGTGTGGTCCTCTGGATCATTTTATTAGAGCCTGCCCAGAGAGAGTTGAGAAAGAAAAATTTCAGAATGTAAAAGCTAGTGGTGCAAACTCGAGGGGAAGATATTCGAGAAAAGTTGGAAATGAAGCAAACAAAGAAAAACGTGAGCGAGATTCAAAGATTAAATGCGAAGCAAGAGCTCCAGTTAGAACTTATGCTATAAAGGCATGTGAAGATGCTTCATCACCTGACGTGATTACTGGTATATTTTCTCTTTATGATGTTAATGTTAATGCTTTGATTGATCCCGGTTCTACTCATTCATATGTATGCATGAAACTGGTGTCTAGTATGAATATACCTGTTGAGAACACAAAATTTATGATTAAAGTGTCGAATCCGTTAGGCAAATGTGTGATAGTTGATAAAGCATGCAAGAAATGCCCTTTAATGATTCGGGGTCATTACTTTCCATCCGACTTGATGTTGTTGCCGTTTGATAAATTTGATGTTATTTTGGGTATGGATTGGTTGACATTGCATGATGCTATAATAAATTGCAAAGAAAATGTTATAGAATTAAAGTGTGAAAGTGGTGAAATTCTGCGGGTTGAATCAGACAAATCAGAGGCATTATCTAGTTTGATTTCTTCGATGTCGGCTCAGAGATATTTGAGGAAGGGTTATGAAGCTTATTTGGCATATGTAATTAATACAAAAGTTGAAAAGAAAGTTGAATCAAGTGCTTGCCAGTGTGAATTTGCGCACGTATTTCCGGAAGAATTGCCGGGTTTGCCTCCAGTCAGGGAAGTAGAATTTGGTATTGATTTGATACCGGGAACAGCTCCGATCTCGATTGCTCCATATAGAATGGCACCAGCAGAGTTAAAAGAATTAAAGTCGCAGTTGCAAGAGTTGACTGATAAAGGCTTTCTGAGACCGAGTTTTTCACCTTGGGGTGCTCCAATGTTATTTGTGAAAAAAAAGGATGGTTCTATGAGATTGTGTGTTGACTATCGACAGTTAAACAAGGTGAAAATCAGGAACAAGTATCCGTTACCGAGAATTGATGATTTATTTGATCAGCTAAAAGGAGCGACATGGTTTTCAAAGATTGATTGAGATCTAGGTATTACCAGCTGCGAGTAAAAGAGTTGGATGTACCTAAAACTGCTTTTAGAAAAAGGTACGGTCATTATGAATTTTTAGTTATGCCATTCGGGTTGACAAATGCTCCTGTTGTGTTTGTGGATTTGATGAATCGCATATTTCGGCCATACTTGGACAAATTTGTTGTTGTATTTATAGATGATATTTTAATTTATTCAAAAGATGAGACAGAGCATGCTGAGCATTTGAGGATAGTTTTGCAAACTTTGAGAGATAAGCAGCTGTATGCCAATTTTAGTAAAAGTGAATTTTGGCTTTGGAAAGTTGGATTTTGGGGTCATATTGTTTCAGGTGATGGTATATGGGTTGATCCTAGTAAAATTTCAGCCATTGTCGATTGGAAACCACCGAAAAATGTAACCGAGGTTAGAAGTTTCTTGGGGCTAGCTGGGTATTATCGGCGGTTTGTAAATGGATTTTCTATAATTGCTGCTCCTATGACTAGATTACTCCGAAAAGATGTTAAGTTTGAGTGGACGGAAGAATGTCAACAGAGTTTTGAAGAATTGAAAAAGTTATTAACTAAAGCACCAGTGCTGGTACAACCCGAATCAAGTAAAGAATTTGTGGTGTAAAGTGATACTTCTCGAAATGGTTTAGGATGTGTACTTATGCAAGAAGGAAAAGTGGTGGCTTATGCTTTGAGGCAGTTAAAATCTCATGAAAGAAATTATCTAACTCATGATTTGAAATTAGCTGCTATAGTGTTTGCTTTGAAGATTTGACGACATTATTTGTATGGTGAAAAGTGCCGAGTATATTCCGACCACAAAAGTCTTAAGTACTTGTCACAAAAAGACTTGAATTTGAGACAGCGAAGATGGTTGGAGTTATTGAAAGATTACGAGCTTGTTATTGATTACCATCCGGGAAAAGCGAATGTGGTTGCCGATGCTTTGAGCAGAAAGTTTCTATTTGCTTTAAGAGCTATGAACACTCAGTTAAAGGTATCAGATGATGGTTCAATTCTAGCAGAGTTAAGAGCAAGACCGATGTTTTTACAAGAGATTTCTGAAGCTCAGAAAAGCAATGAAGATTTGCAAGCCAAGAGAAAACAGTGTGAAGCTGATACGGGGTTAGATTTCAAAATCGATTCTGATGGTTGCTTGATGTTTAAAAATCAGATTTGTGTACCGAAAAATAATGAGTTGATTCAAAAGATTTTGCATGAAGCACATAATAGTTGTTTGACGGTTCACCCGGGCAGTACGAAAATGTATAATGATTTGAAGAAAATGTATTGATGGAACGGAATGAAAAGAGATATTTCCGAGTTTGTATCGAAGTGCTTAGTTTGTCACCAAGTGAAAGATGAACACCAAGTACCTTCGGGACTACTCCAGCCTATCATGGTTCCTAAATGGAAATGGGATCGGATTACTATGATTTTTGTATCAGGGTTGCCGTTAACTCCAGGGAAGAAAAATGACATCTGGGTAATAGTTGACAGACTGACTAAATCGGCTCATTTTATTCCGGTACGTACGGATTATTCTCTTAATAAGTTGGTTGAATTGTATATCCGTGAGATTGTTAGACTTCATGGAATACCTTTGTCAATCATTTCGGATAGAGATCCAAGATTTACTTCACGGTTTTGGCAAAAGTTGCAAGAGGCATTAGGTACAAAGTTAAATTTTAGCACTGCCTTTCATCCACAAACTGATGGACAATCAGAGAGAGTAATTCAGATTCTTGAAGACATGCTCAGATGTTGCGTATTGGAATTTCAAGGTAGTTGGGAAAGATACTTACCATTAGTAGAATTTGTTTATAATAATAGTTATCAGACGAGTTTGAAGATGGCACCTTATGAAGCATTGTATGGTCGTAAATGTCAGATGCCATTGTATTGGACTGAACTCAAGGAAAATCAGATTTATGGAGTTGATCTAATAAAAGAAACTGAAGAAAAGGTGAAAGTGATTCGAGATTGTTTAAAAACTGCTTCGGATAGACAGAAATCTTATGCGGATTTGAAACGAAAAGAAATCGAGTTTCAAGTTGGTGATAAGGTATTTTTGAAAGTGTCTCCATGGAAGAAAGTTCTTAGATTTGAACGGAAGGGCAAGTTGAGTCCGCGTTTTATTGGGCCGTATGAAATAATTGAAAGAGTTGGACCAGTAGCTTATCGGCTAGCATTACCACCTGAATTAGAGAAGATTCATGATGTGTTCCACGTATCTATGTTACGTCGGTATCTTTCGGATCCTTCACATATAATTTCACTAACAGAAATTGAACTACGACCAGATATGACTTACGAAGAAAAACCGATTAAGATTTTAGCTCGAGAAGTCAAACAACTAAGAAATAAAAGTGTCGCTCTTGTGAAAGTATTGTGGCAAGAGCACAGGGTAGAAGAGAGTACATGGGAACTTGAAGAAACTATGAGAAAACAATACCCACACCTGTTTACCGGTAAGATTTTCGAGGACAAAAATCCTTAAAGGGGGGAGAGTTGTAATATCCCGAATTAGGTCCTAATCGGAATAGTGGTTTCGTGACCACAAATCTGAGATAGAAATAATTATTTTATAATTATTTTGATGTTTATGATATGATTGCATGATTGTGTGAAAATTTCGTGACGAAATTCTATGCATAAAGTGCTTAAGTTGAAATTAGGGACTAAATCGAATAACTTGCAAAACTTGCATTCTAGAAGTTTTTAGTATGAAATTACTTTGGAATATTAATGAGGAGATCTTAAATAGCAATTTGACCAATTTCTAAAATTTTGGACAAAAATGGGCTTGTATATGAAAATTTTCAAAGAAAGGTATTAAGGGTATTTTGGTCATTTGCATATTAAATGAAATAAAATGAGAAAAATAACAAAAAATAGTCATCTTCTCCATATAGTTGCTGCCGAATTTTGCTCTCTCCATAGCTAGGGTTTCTTCAACTTTTAAGCCTTGATTGTAAGTGATTTCTATGCCTGTTTTTAATGTTCTTTACGTTTTTGGAATCCCGGTAGCTCAATTTAGCTTATTCTAGCAATAATTTAACCTAGGTTTCATATTTGGAAAAATACCCATAGGTGAAATTTGTGTATTTTGGTGTTTTATGATAGAATATGAGGTTTTAAATTATGTCAGACAACTTGTACTACTCGGTTTTAAGCGAAAACGAGTAAAGGGCTTAATCTCCAAAAATACCTAATAGTCATAAGTACATGTTAGAGTGTGAAATTTATGCTGCCATAGAAGGGAAAAATGATCAGCATGTCATAAAACATAAGAATAAGGGATGAAGTTTAATTCCTGAGCCTAGGGGCAAAAGTGTAATTATGCAAAAGTTTAGGGGCAAAAATGTAATTTTGCCAAAGTTCGTATTAAATGCTGTTTTGATGAATGTATGTATTAAATAAGATTAATTTGGCATTATAGATCAAGAGAAACGAGATTCAAGTCGCGATCGAGGGAAAAACAAAGTTTACGAAGAATAGGCTCGATTGCTAATAATTTTATACCGAGGTAAGTTCATGTGTAAATGTAGTAACATAATTGTCATTTTAAGTAATTTAATGTTATTTATGTGATATGATGATTAATATCATGAAATATTATGCTTTATGGTTATTATTGAATAATATGTAAATTATGATTTGCTACCGAGTATCGGTTTCGATGTTCCGTGGAAGACGGCAAAGATGTGTAATCGAGAAAAAGCCTGTTTGAACCTTGGGAATAGATTAGAATACAAGTGACATGTCACTAGGATGGTTGGGCATCCGAACTCGTTGAGTTGAGTCCGAGTTCACTTATGGATTCAAATGTCCGAACTCGTTGAGTTGAGTCCGAGTTCGTGAGATGTAACTAAGCATCCGAGCTCGTTGAGTTGAGTCCGAGTTCGCTTATGGGCGGGTTACATGGTAGCTTGGCTACATATGTGGCACTTATGTACAAACTTTCTGTGTATTCGAATTATATTCTGATGTGTTCAACGGGTGGATCTTAAGAAAATAAGGAGAATACCTAAAATGAAGGGGACATGTTGGTAAGTGTGGTAAATGAGAAAATTTGACAGGTATGTGCTTAAACCCCCGGGTTGAAAACTTGGTAAGATGAAATCGTAGAAAGATATTAAATGTAAATGATGTTTTATGTGGGATTGTGTGATTATGTTACTTGCTATTTGCATGTGAACTTACTAAGCATTTATGCTTACTCCCTCCTTTTCTTTCATTGTAGGTTTGACAAGCCGGCTTGAGAATCGGGATAGGTCGAAGACTCGTTCACACTATCCGAAGGCTTAAATCGGTAAAATGGCTTGTATATTTTGAATGTGGCATGTATGGCAAAATATTCACTTTGTGTAATTGATCTTATGATATGGCTATGGTTTGGCAAGAAAAGGGTTTGTAAATGATTAGCCATTGGAATGGCCAATCTAAGTCATATTTGATGTTATGTATGTTTAAAATGATATTTAGTCCATGAAAATCCTTAGTAAAGTGAAATTTGCCATAAAACAGAATCTGTCAGCAGTAGTGATGTAAATTTGAAAAATCACTAAAAATAGTAGAAATGGAATTAAATGATGATTAAGTTATGAAATTTAAGCTTAATGAGTCTATTTTCATATGGATTGAACAAAACAGGTATATGAATTATAATTTATGAGACATTCGAATTTTTGTGAAACAGGGCCAGAGTGATTTCTGGATCCCCTATTCTGACTTTGGAAATTCACCATAAATTGTATAAAAATAATTAGAAGTCATGCTTTATATTTACAGATTTATTATTGAGTCTAGTTTTAAGAGAAACAAACGTCATAGTCATTGAAATTCTGTACAGAGATATATCTGATTCGTAATACACAGAGGTCAGAGCAGTCGAACCCTGAAACAAGGGAGAATTTAACTAATAAACTGTACTAATTGGCCCAACCAAAAATTCTAGAAAAAAATTATTAAATAGATATATGAGTCTAGTTTTAGGGAAAATGTACGGAATTGGATTTTGAGTTTCGAAACTCGAGATATGAATTTTTAAGCGACTGTAATGCAGATTGCTTGCTTGACTGAAAATTATAAAATTAAATTGTTTGAGCTGTTTAAGCAATGAATTAAGTCTGTTAACACCTCGTGTTCGACTCCGGCAACGGTCTCGGGTACGGGGCGTTACAAGCAGTATGCCATTAACATATAAAACTAAATATAAAACCTTACTCCCATTGAACTTTTGGTATATACAATTATCGACCAAATTCATCTCTAAACTGAATGAGATAATCATTTGGTAAAATTTGTAATACTATTGACGAGAAGTCTGATTAAGCCCATAGATGAAGTTTTTTAATTTGCAAATAATTAACTTTGCATCATTAGACACAAGGTTTTCTAGTTGCACTACATAAATGCATGATCAATGTTACCATTAAGAAACTGTTAATGCAACTTAAGGTCAAAATATTCCACTAAAGCCGTTATAATCCTTTCTCTAGTGGACCTTTTTTAATGACATTCATTCTTGAGGTTGTTGAGTTTGTTTTTCTGGAACAATTACCTCATCTTGAATA
This sequence comes from Gossypium longicalyx, assembly GCA_025698465.1. Taxonomy (NCBI): domain Eukaryota; kingdom Viridiplantae; phylum Streptophyta; class Magnoliopsida; order Malvales; family Malvaceae; genus Gossypium; species Gossypium longicalyx. The sequence continues at coordinate 64,804,240 of CM047004.1, read as the reverse complement.
GAGAGTTGTTCAACATTGTCTTATTGAGGTTCTAGATTCACTTCTTGATCAATGATATGTATGAGAACCTGAACATTGTTAAAAGTGATAGCATAATCTGAGTTAGAATTCAATTCCTCCGTAAAAGTAATCTCTCTAACTTTATTTCTCCCTCCAATCTCAACATTCTCAAAAAATGTTGTAATTCTGGTCTAAAAAATATTCCTTATTATGAGATCATAAAAATCATAGCCCCTAGATCACTCAAAATAACTAATAAAGTAGTTGTTCACTATTTTGGAGTCAATTTTCTTTTCATGTGGCCTCTAAGGCCTTGCCTTAAGTGGACATCCCTAAATGTGAAAATGTTTTAGACTAGGTTTTCGACCTGTCCAAAGCTCATAAGGTGTTTTTACAATTGCTTTAATAGGTATTCTATTCAGAATGTAAGTTGTTGTCTTTAGAGGACTGGCCAAATGAGCACTTTCACACTTATCATGTTTCAACATTTCTTCCTTTTACACACAATAAGAAATGAGCTCATTTAGAGTCTATTTCTCCTATTGACAGATGTAACCGATTTTAAATTGGTTAAACTGTGCAGAAAGTGATACCAAAACCATAAGAACAAGAAATTCCTCAAAAAGCTTGATCTTAAGTGCCTTAAGTCTTGAGGCAACATGAAACATATCCATAATGTACTCCCCCATGTTCCTTGACCCTTATACTTCATAGACATCAAAGAATTAAAAAATGATGTCATCTCAACCTTATTGTTTTTAGCAAAACGTTTCTCAATTTTGTCAATGAAACACTTGGCTTGAGTAATCTTTTTAGATTCTATTCCCTTAAAGGCTATTGGAATGTTGTGTTTTATGATCATTAGACTCATGCGATTTGAACAATCCCACCTCTCAAAATCCCTCTTAACATTAGGGGTGCTTTCCGCAGTGAGAGGTGTAGGTTTTTCTTCCCTTAGTGCAAGATCTATGCCCATACAGCTAAGCATTATAAATGTCTTTTCCGTTCCTTAAAATTAGTCTCACTAAACATGAGTATAAGATTAGCAGATATTGTGGTAGCAAAAGAGGAACTAGTTGAATCCAGAACAAAATAGATAAAAACAACCTCACATCAATATTTATAAGTAAACAATAAATTCAAAATAATGGCTATTCTTAACTCAAGATGCCAAACACAACATTAATATCAAGTCTTTGGACAGTAATATTAACAGTAAGCGGTACTCTTATTATAGCAATCAAACATTGACAATTAATTATGTCAAACAATGAATTAATCTTTGGACTAACATATTGCTCACATAAAGTACCTTATAATTGTCACACATTTATCACCACAATTGTCGTTGAAATTCTGCCGAGTATTAACTTACCTTTGGGTCAATTAATAAACGCATGAATCACAAAAACATGTAATCATCTTAATATTTTAAATAAACTAATCTACGCAAAAGAGGTCACTTTGGCAGCATTTTGTTTCAACTAATCTATTTAAAATATTAGACATCTTTAATTAAAAATCAAAGCCAAAATATATATTTATATGTTTCAAAATATTTTTCTTAATTTCATCTTTCAATTAAATTGAAAGATAATAGTATATATATGTATATATATTTATCCCAAAATAACATTTAGTGATGTTGGCAAATATAATAATAGCTGAATAAATCAAAATAACCTCACATAAGACTTTAAATTTAAACCAAATAATTTGGATAAAGGAAAATCTCATATCAAGATATCAGACATTCCATTAATATTTCATCTTTGGACAAAATGTTAACTTGTAAGTGATATCTTGGTGTATTAATCAAACATTGACAATAAGAACATGTCGAACAATAAATCTTCCTTTGAGTCGATTTATTACTCACACGTAAAATCGAATAATCGTTACATGTTTATTACCACAGTTACACATGTAATATTATTAATCTTTCTTTTGGCTGATCAATATTAACGTAGCTTAAGTTACATCCATACAACCCTTTATATTTTAAAACAAAATAGTTTCAATAACAGAGATTATTTTGGTAACTTATTATTTCAATTAAGTTATTTTAAAAAATATATATTAGCATACTAATATTCAAATTTAAAATTTATCCAACAGTCAAGGTCAAAACTATTTTTTTATTGCACTACAGTTTTTTGAAATAACCTAAAATAAGGATGTCTTATTAATAGTGCAATTAAAAAAAATAAAAATCTTAATCTTTGCCTGACTTTTTTAAAACCATATATGTCAAAACTAAACAGAAATAATGTAATGATTCAAAGCTAAATCATTAACAAACACATGTATTCATAATTTTGGCATAGACAAAAGAACAAAGTGATTCAAGCATATATGTGTATTCAAAATCAAATAGAAAAACTTACCCTGCATATACCGTGTAAATCCAAAATTATATTTATGATTAAACATAGATTCGCATGAATACTTGAAAAAAATATTTTCAAGTCAATAAATCTCAAAAACAAAATCATAATAATTGACATATCCGACAATTCATACAATAAACCATATTATCATAATTTAACTAAATATTTGGAACAATAAAATACCAAAACCTAATATTATAGAACTGAACTTAAAACTAAATTCTTTAAATATATATTATGGTTATCATAAGTTAACATCAAAGCAAAAAAAAAAAAAAACATATATCCATATAAAAAAGAACACCTTTAACGAATGTCCATCAAACCAATTTGGCGAAAGTTCATAACCATAACAATAATTCAAAACTATATTGAATCAAACACGAGTTCAATACAAACATATATATATATATATGTATGTATTTTACCTAAATATAATAATCAAAACCATAAAAACTCGTGACATTGAATACCAAAATTTATAACTACTAAATTAAATTTATTCATTCTTTAACTTTGCCATAAAAAAAACGTGCTATCCAAATTCCAAAAAAAAAAAAAATGTACGACATTAAAGAACAAAATTAACACCAAAGCAACACTGTTGAACCATAGATGATTTATTCATAATTTAAATTCAATTACCGGGCTTCAATTCGAATATTTGCAGAATTTAATTGCGTAACAAATTCTACGTTAAAGTGTAAAACATAAGTCTATAAAAATTTACCTTCAGTCGAGAATAAAAAACCTTTTTCAACATATTTTCCCTTTTAAAAAAAAAAAAAAAAAAAATAGACGCATAAATTATTTTTTGATATAATTTCAGACTGGGTTTGTATAGATATGAAAAAAGTAAAATTCAAAACATTCACACAAGAGTACTAAAGATATTAACCTAAAAAGCGGCCCAAAATTACAAAAGGCCCAAAATAAAATAGCATCACTAAAGAAACGGCCTAGAAGAATGCAGCTGGCCTAATACCGAAACAAAAATATCTAGATATTATTATAAAAGTCTAGAACGGCAATTAATGCGTCGAACTAGTGCCCAATCAGAATTTTCTAAAATCTGTCATCCTATCTTTCCATCATTTCACTGTCTAATTTGATGATTTCAATCTCCGGAAACCCTTTCCTCCCCAAAACCTTTCATTTTCTTTGAAGCTTTCTTTTCTTTCTTCTTGTTTCTCCGAAATCTTTCTCAATTTGGTTCACGCACCCAGTCGATTCGTTTTTTATTTTAAGCATATTTAGGGACTTCTATTTCCAGGTATACCTCCTCATTTCTTTTTAGAGTTTCTGTTGCGAGTAAATGAGCAAGGGCGTTTGCGGATCTCGGTGTATGTTTAAATCTGACATTACTAGATCCACTTGTTTTCTGTTGAATATCATAGATATATGCCCCTACCAGTGACCGATCTTGATTCTTTGTTTTGCATTTCTTGATTATTGCGAGGGAATCTCCTTCAATAATGATTGACAGCCATCTCTTCTCGACCTCTGTTGGGACTGCTTTCCAACATGCTATTGCTTCAGCAGCAAAGGCAGAGGTAATCCCATGATGAATCTCTGAACAGGATAAAAGAATTCTTCCTTCCTCATTCTTAACCACAATACCTGAAGCCGACTAATTTTGCCTCTCGTTGTACGCACCATCGAAGTTGATCTTAACGAACTCATTAGGTGGGAACCTCCATCTGCTATCCTCTAATATTTTTACTGATTTTCTCTTTTCAAAACCAGTAATCTTATTAATGTAGTTATTGATGAAGTTTGCAATTTCCTTTCCAGTACTGATTCTTTTCTCATGTATTCTTTTGTTTCGATCTCCCCATATCGCCCAGAGTGCGCAGCAAAAAAGACGACATTGACAAGAGGTGAACTGATCAAACACTAGGTAAGCCACTGTATAAATTCCATATTTTGAACCATGATAATATTCTGGATTGATAATGCTGTCCATACTTCCACTGTAACAGGGCATTCTCAGAATAAATGGTCGATTGTTTCAGCCCTTGCTCCACATCGAGGGCAACTTGTGTTGTTTGCTAATTTTCTGTACTGCATATTGACCTTTGTAGGCAGATAATTCCATGAAAGCCTTCAAATTGTAATCTTTATTTTTGCTGGTAGATTTAGCAGCCAAAGCTTTTTGTAAAATTTCCTATAAATGGTTTGTAAAGCATAAGCTTTAGGATTTTCATCAGAACTTTGTAATAGTTTATAAGCACTGCGTACCAAGAATTCCCCCGAAGATTCACCCCCCAAAGAAGGAATTCATCGTGAGGTGTTCATGCCAAGGGGATTCGAAGGATTCTTCTAGCGTCATTTTCTAAGAAGGTATTCTTAATCAGCTCCTTTTTACAGTCTAGCATTGCTATCAATCAACTCATTTACTTTGAAATCACGCATAGAATTAATCACTGTAGATAATCTAAAATTTACTACATCAGGATTCCAAGCATCATCATTGATAGAAATATTAAGACCTGTGCCAACCCTCTAGTATAGTCTTTTTTCCAAGATGCCTTTAGCTGCCCATATACTTTTCCACACATAAGAGCTAGAATTTCCCAAAGGGGAGTTTAATAAATTATCATTCGGAAAATATTTGGCTTTAAACACTTGCATAACAAGAGAATTCTGATTATTAATAGTCCTCCATCCTTACTTAGCTAATAGGGAAATATTGACTTGATCCATATTTTTGAAACCCGTTCCCCCCTCATCTTTATGGCAACACAACTTTCCATTGGCACCAATGAATTCCTTTCTTTCCCTGTTTTTTCCACTAGAATCTAGCAAAAATATTTTCAAAATCCCCACAAAGTGACCTTGGTAAAAGAAAGCATGTCATTGCATAAGTTGGTATTGCTTGAAGTAGGGATTTTATAAAACCTTTTTTTCCCCCTTGAGATAAAAGTCGTGTACTCTATTTTTCAGTTCTCTGCTTAACCTTATCCTTGAAGTTTTGAAACGACTCATTCTTTTGTCTTCCTACCACATTAGGGAGACTTAAACATTTTTCCATATTTTTTGAGCACCTAACACCCATTTCATTCGGGATGTCTTATTTGTTCCCCTCTGTTGTATTAGAATTAAAGAAAATCGTCGATTTATTAAAATTCACACATTGGCCGAAACATCGTTTATATTCCCTCAAAATGTCTTTTAAAATCCTTGTTCCTCCATTTGTAGCTTCACCAAACAAGATACAATCATCTGCAAACAATAGGTGTGAAATTGACGGTCCCCTTTTGCTAGCCTTAACTCTTTTTAATGAGCCTTCTTTTATTGCCAGCCTAATCAAGGATGAAAGTTCCTCACCACACATCAGAAAAAGGAAAGGACTAAATGGGTCACCTTAATGAAGCCCTCTGGTAGGTTTGAAAGCATTGCCTCTACTCTCGTTAATGGTCACTGCATAAGAGATTATGGAGATACATCTCATAACTAGTGCCACCCATTCCTCTGCAAATCCCATTCGAAGCATTACTTCCTTTAGATAAGCCCACTCAACTTTATCATAAGCTTTACACATGTCTAATTTCACTGCCATGAATCCCTTTTTACTCGTACATTTTTGGCGTAACGTATGTAAAATTTCATAGGCTATCAACACATTATCAGATATTAACCTTCCCAAAACGAAAGCACTTTGAGCATTGTCAATTCGTCTCCCAATAAATTCCTGAAGGTGATTTGCAATTGTTTTGGCTACAATTTTGCATATAATTCTGCATCAACTAACAGGTCTAAAATTAACAAGACTAGTAGGATTGAAGGTTTTTGCAATAAGCACTATATTAGTTAGGTTTAAAGATTTGAAATCCTTACCATCATTCAAAACTCCCAAGCAGAAAGCTTCGATATCTGGACCCACAATGTGCCAGAATTTTTGAAAAAATAGTGCTGGGAAACAATCATGTCCTGGTGCTTTAGTGGACCCCATTCCTTTCAATGCTGAGTAGACCTCTTCTGCCGTATATTTTGCCAAAAGAGCTGTGCTGATATCAGATGAAATACTATTGTCAATGCTTGATAAAAGATGGGATAAATTCCCCACTCTAGTAGATGAAAATAGATTCTGGAAGTAATTTGTGGCAGCCTCATTTATTTATGATTCATCGGAGATTTCATTGTCATTGTCTGTGTCCAGCCTGTTAATTGTGTTGATTCGTCTACGTATTGAGGCAAAATTATGAAAAAAAGGTTGTATTCTTATCCCCTAGTTGAAGCCAATTGGCTCGTGCTCTTTGTTCCTAATACATTTCATCTTTGTCAATCTCCATATTAAGATGAATTCTAGTATCAATTACATTGTCAAACTGGTTTGTAGCCTTTCCAAGTTTTTCAAAGATCGATCCACTTGATAACTCCCATGATTTCTTAACCTCCTGTTCTATTGATTCCTTCATGGTCCACCATACCTCGAATTTGAATTTTGGTATCCCCTTAAAACTGTTTCCATTAGTTGTGTTGATAAGAAGGGGGCAGTGATCTGAAGACGAAGACATTAAATGATGAATATTTCCCATTGGAAAAAGTTACATTCATTTTTCATTCGCAACACACTTATCCAATCTTTCTCTGATATTTGTTTCTGGTAGGTTCCCTCTTTCCCATGTAAAACATACCCCCGTATAACCCACATCAATCAGTTGACATTCCTCTAGAACCTCACGGAAAGCTTCCATTCTTTTCTCCTCATTTGGCTAGCCTCCACTTTTTTCAAAAGAAGGCATTATTTCATTAAAATCACCACTTACTAGCCAAGGGTGATCCTGTTCCTGACCCAAAATCCTTAATAAATTCCACGAGGCAGTTTTATTTTGTATATAAGGTGAACCATAAAAACCTGTAAATCACCATTCTTCATTAATACTCTCTTCTTTGATCAACACATTAATATGGTTTGGTGAGAAAGTTTTTAACCTAACCTGGAGTTCTTCTTTCCATGCCAGACAAATCGCTCCACGAGAGCCTTCTACTCTTACATTAATCCCATTCACAAAACCACATCTTCTCCTGATTTTTCCCATGCGCTTTCCATCAATTTTAGTCTGCATAAAGAAGACCATTTGGGAATTATGTTGCTTCAGCAAAAATCGAAGTCTTCTCACTACCCGTGGATTCCCCAATCCACGAACATTCCAGCATATAGTTCTCATTTCATCAGGTCGGATTACCTTTTGGCCATCGTTGATTTATTTTGGTTGGGATTTTCTACTGAAAAATTTGTTTCAGCCTCATTTTTAAACTCCTGTCCACCATATCTCATCCTTTTTGCTGTATCTTCTCGGAGCTCTTCTATACCGCAATCATTAGTTTCAATCTCTATCAATTTCCTTTTCTTCAGTTTGCATTCTTCACCATAATCATTTATCACTTTCACAGGATCAATTCTTTTCCAGCTGGATTGTAACACCCCTCACCCTTCTCCAACGCCGGGATAGGGCTCGAGGCATTACTAGACTTAAATATTTACAAACATACAAAATTGGGTCACCAAATTTTGCCCAAAATTAAAACTTTTCAAACACATGCATATCGTCCCTTATACAGGCCTTCGAGGCCTAAAACATACATTGGGGCAGTTCGGGACAAAACTAAAACATTCAATAAACTTTGGGCAATTTAACAATTTTTTAGGTTTGGAGAATCACACGCTTGTGCGGGTGGGGCCGTGTGGTCACACACACCCGTGTAGCTTGGGACATGCCCATGTCTTTAGCTCGTGTAACTCTCAGTTTATGACATCAGCAAAATAATTTATACCACATGACCAGGCCAAACGCCCGTGTACTATTTCGTGTCCTCCACACGATTGAGACACATAGTCGTGTCTCTGCCCGTGTAGCTAACAGTTAGGTTATTTTCCAAGCCTTATGTTGACCTTATTTTTCCCCTATGCTTTTACACATCATAGGAACAACTTATAACATCAATTTAATGTTTAATCAACCTTTAGTGAAATTGAATTAAATAATTTGCATGTGTTATACATGTGTTTATTACCCACATTTAATCTCTACACATTCTACAATTGTCCATGTTTAATCATTATCATCTTACTACCATGCCACACATTCGCTCCATGGCTACGACCATCTCGAATGGTCCTAGCGCATTACGTACATGTGCCATATACTTCATAAACATGGTGAACAAGCATAATCACATAACCACATTACAAGACATTAACACATACCATGGATAAATAGGCTTACAAGCCAAAATCATTATAAGCCACATCTCATGGCTATATACAATGAATCAATATAATCCAACATCTTGGCCAAAACATAAAAACACATGTCAATAATTAAATCCCCTATACATGCCACTCACTTGAAGAAATTAAGTTTCAACAATACTCCAAAGATGGTAGCTTGATAGTGTGAGGTTGCCTCCGACGATTTCTAACCTCAAGCCGACCTGAGGACAATAAAAGAAATGGAAGGGGGAGTAAGCTTTATGCTTAGTAAGTCCATATGAAAATAATAAGCATTATAACATGTTTCCTTAGGTAAAACAACCATAATTACACTTTTACTCGTTCTGGTCAAGCTGCCTACTCAAGTCATAGTCGATAAATTATTTATAACTCGATCTACAGGAATTTAAATTAAGATCTGTTAATTTTTATTAAAACTAGACTCATATATATTCTTACCATAAAATTTTCAGAATTTTTGGACTAGCCAATAAGTACAGTTTATTCTTTAAACTCTCCCTTGTTTTGCTGTCTGACAGCTTCCACCTCTATCTACTAAAAATCAACTATCTCATATTATAAGACTCGGATAATGTTTCCGTCTCTTTTTATTGAAAATATGCTCATTAAGGATTTCATTAATATGAATATTAACTCATAATTATTTTTTAAAAATTACTAGTGATTTTCCAAAGCTAAGATAGGGGAGTCTGGAATCACTTCGACTCTGTCTCACAAGAATTCAAATATCTCATAATACATAATTCTTTTACTTACATCATTTTATCTACGTGAAACTAGACTCATTAAGCTTTAATTTTATATATTATTTAGCCTCTAATAAGACTTTCACCATTTATTGTGGTTTTTTCAAAGTCGGGCTATTGTTACTGCTCAACACTATTTCGGTGCAAAATCACAATAGCTATCATAATTTCATTGTCACATTGATCATGGACTCATTATTTCATAAATCCCATATTTAAATACACAATGTAAGTTAACATGATATTGCAACACAATTCATAATCGTAAGTATAAGGATGGTTCGTCTTTCAAATCTTTTCACTTGTTCATCATGTATACACATACATATGCATGAATTCGCTTACTCATCATTTATCACCTTTCAATAAGGCAGCACTTATGAGTATGAGTATGTACCTGTACATATCCATAGCATATCAATTAACTTTACCTTTATCACCACGCCCATCTCGGGACTTTTATCACATTATTCATTATAATACCCGTTGAATTTCTCAGAAATTTCGATGGATAATTCATTTACCGTCAAGTCATACAAGTGATCACCTCAAATACACACTCCCGCAAACCTCACATCTTAAAGCGGGATTACCAGTCCATGCTAAATCCCCCATAATATAAACTCATAGAGTGATGTCGGGATTACCAGTCCAAGCTAAATCCCTTGTAATTACAAGCACTCTCAATGAGCTCGGATCTAAATTACCAGTCCAGGCTAAATTTAGACCCTAATCGAATTACCCGTCCAGGCTAAATCCACAATGCACACATTCTTCGAGAGGCTCGATCACTCAAGGAACACCCGTCCAGGCTAGATCCTTTCTATATTTGAGATCAACGGATTACCCGTTCGGGCCAAATCCTTCTCTGCAACACATGCAAGATCTCAAGTCATGTAAGTCATTGTTTATCCATCGAATTTCCTTTTTTATTCAACTGGGATTTTTATCTTTTCATCAAGTATCTCATTATGCATATCTGATCATGCAATGTACATCCAATTCAACACATTTCCATGTTTATTTAGACATTAGTCCATAAAATAAACATGGTATTGCATATAATTATATTTAGGCATTTGTTACAATATATAATCTTCATATCAACTAAATAAATATCCACCACACAATGTTAACACATCAATTTAAGTTCAAGTATGAACAATAATAATATCATTGCATTATCATTAACATATGAACTTACCTTGGTTTCGAGTACGACTAGTTATTTCGAGTTTGTGCTTAACCTTGTTCAACCTTGCTCTAAGCCCAAATCTTGTTTTCCTTGATCTATAATATCACATTTAGCCTACTAATTAGTCACATTATTCATATGGGTCCAAAAATCATATTTTTATAAATTTGCATTTTGACCCCTAAACTTTCACATATTTGCAATTTTGCCCTAATGCTTGTAAAATGATTTTTATTAAATTTCCTTGCATGTAAAGCCTAGCCAAACCATTTTCATAACTATGGCAGCCCATAATTTCCACTAAATCACCCTTTTATGACCAATTTTTCAATTTTTACAAAACGGTCCTTTCGGACGATTTCATCAAAAATCGCTTAGTAAAAGTCATTTATTACACACCGAGCCTTTATATTCTACCATTAAACATCAAAATACATGCATATCATTCATGGATAAATTTTTAAACACAAACTCTAGCTCAAATAAATGGTAGAAATAGCTAGAACATGTTATAGGGACTTCAAAAATGCATAGAACGTTAAAAACGGAGCTCAGAATCACTTACTATTGAGCTTGGAAGCTTGGCCAAACCCTAACCATGGCTGCTCTTGGTACATTCAGGTGAAGCAAGAAGAAAGGGACACATTTGGGTTTTAAAATTTATCTTTTAATTCATTTTAGCTCTAAATGACCAAAATGTCCATTTTACTATTCTTTCAAATTTTACCCAACTAAGGCCATTTTTGTCGAAAAAGTTATACAATGGTCTAATTACCATTTAAGGGCCTCCCATTTAAAATTTAATAACAATTAGACACCTCTAACATGTAGAACTCAACTTTTGCATGTTTTACAATTTAGTCCTTTTGACCAAATTGAGTGTCCAAACGTCGAAATTTTCGAACGAAATTTTCACGAAATCATTCCGTGAAATCGTAGGCCATAAAAATATAATAAAAATAAATTTTATTATGTCGAATTTGTGGTCCCGAAACCACTGTTCTGACTAGGCCCTAATTCGAAATGTTACATTTCTTCCCCCTTTAGGGATTTTCGTCCTCAAAAATCTTACCAAAAAATTGGTTTTGGTTTTTTACTTGGATTCCTCAATCATATAATCAATGTCAAAGAACTTTCACTCAAGATGAGCTTTTTCTACCTATCTCTTTAAATTCCACATACAAAAATCAGGAGTGGTATTCACTTTACAACACTTTCACTGAAACTTAATCTCTATCAGAAAACTCATGTACTCAAAAGTCTGATCCATACCATCATGTTACTTATACATTCGCACCTGAATCCTTTCGAATTCGAATAGTGAAACTAGCCAGTTCATCTCGACCTCATAATCTTTATAATTCCATACAGTCCAATTATTTGCCAAATCAACTCTCAGTTACCTTTTAGTTCAAAGCCTCTTCTGGCTTTCCCAAGAAATCATGCTATGAAACCTGGATCTCAATCCGATGAGTGAATATTAAAATTTCAAGATATCCAACAATCATAAAGACATAGAATTCTATGAATCTAGTGAGCAGACATTCGGGCATACCCGCATAATTTTACAAATCTCATGACGTTTAACAACACTACATATTACTTTCCTCTTTCAAGGACAAGAATAATCCAAACAAGAAAATCCATATTAACTTTCTCTATCTCCATTCTAATGTCTAAACGGAAAAAATAATTTTGATGATTCTTGCTATACATCATCAAACTTTTAACATTTCAAGAATTTATACACAAAGATCAACAATGATCATTTCATCGTCTTTTATACTCAAATCTTTCTATTGTATCCAAGTCTTCTAAGAAACATACACTTCTCAATTAGACTATTCGTCTTTTTTACCCATGAAGAAATAAAATCTTATTCTCAAGCATGATCATCTCATTAAATTCTAAACATATATTCTACACAGATTGAACAGTCAAGTCGAACTTATTCATCCGTAATTAATATTTCAAGAAATTCTCTCTTCTAGTCAATAGAACAATTCAACGTGCATCATTCCAAATTCACTCATTATGCCAATTGAAGACCATAACAAATGCATTAGCATAAGTAATACTGATATCTCAATTGAATATATTAGCTCTGATTAACTAACTTGAGAAAAGAAATCCACCATACAAATTGGGACTTGAAGTTTCACCACATTATCAGGATCAATTCAGAGGTATAGTCATACTTGTTCTTTATATACATCAATTACAAGCTAGAGGTCACACTCTAAATGCAAGCCATGATCAACAAGTTACAAGATAAAATATCTAGAAAACCCAATATAGAGAAATCTGAAACGGAGAAGCCTAGAATAAAGAAATCCAAGATAAAGAAATCCATGATAAGGAAATCTAATTTACAACACTATATCAGAAGACCAAGAACCAGACTCATAAAAATATGAAAGACCCTAATGGTTTTTCAAAGAAAAGAAATCTAGAATAACATCATTCCAAACCACTGACAACAAATACGACCGGAGCTATATGCTTCTTATATATATATAAAATCAGTCAGAGCAATGATCGGTAGAGACAGAATCATGGTACCATACACAATTTCTCATCGATTCCCAGCAGGCAGAATATAACAAAGTACCATAGAAAAACAGAACCATGCAGATCATAAGTCAATCAAATTGACAACGTATTCATCTAACATTAAGATCAGGGAACATTTTCATAATATAAGAATTCATCAGAGATTAGGTAGTCCCAATAACATTTCTGAGGTCAAATAATCTTATATAATATCTCAATAGAGACAGTCACAAACTATTCACTGTAATTACCATACTTGGACATTTCACATTTCGTACATTATTCCTTTAACTATTTCTGTCGTCCCAGATTCCATAATATTCCTTTCACTAAGAGAACCAGTTCATGAGGGAATTTCAAACAATAAATTTCTCGACATCATACCAGGATAGATTATTTTACCAAAATCAACCTTTTTCACTAACTGCGATGTTGCGAAAATTAAACAATCTTACAGTCAATCTGATATCTTTCTAGCTCATGTCTGTACTTATTAACCCATTCTCAATCTCTAACCATGCTTATAAACATTCTATCATTGAACTCTTTGGTTTCTCACCCGGAAACTCATTCAACATAAATCTCAGGAATTTCCATTATAAAACTCCACTTTGGTAAGGGAGAGGGGGTCATAAGGCCTCTGACTTGACTCTCATATACATATACATGTAACACAATTTTCATCATCATAATCATGTCATTCATTTCAGGTAAACTAAATATCATATTGATTCCCCCCTTTTTCAGTTATCTCATTTTAACAAGTATACCTATACATGCATTCCATGTTTTCTGGATAACTTTACTTATCTATTCATTTAATCATACAAACCATGCACATGATATCATACATGGGCCAACAAACACAGATAAATTTATCACAATATATACTTTTACCTCGTACACTATCATTTAGACATATTGTTACAATCATATAAATCAGTCCAAGTAATTTGACACATTTACTTAAGCAATACAAGCTTATCAACCATAATATTTCATATAAGCGTACGTGAATATTCATTCCATCTACATCTTTAGTAAGTTATCTAAACACATGCATTTACTCGAGCAAATCAACCATTTACATAATAGAATTCTGTATCAATCATAAATAAGCTCATTCTACCATATACACATTCCATGAATCCTCATTCATACCTTTCCAAGGTTCAGTTCGTCATGACTGTACTTTACTCGAATATTTTAGCATCACATTCAACATGGCCAGTGCAGCTCGGTTGGAGAGTACCATTGTCTAAACAAAATGGCTTTCAGGCGCGTTGGGAGACATCACACTATTACAGATCGGTGGCATGTATAGCTGAACTCTCATATATATCTAGGTTAGTCCGAGAACTGACTAAACTATAGCTCTGATACCACTAAATGTAACGCCTATCACCCGTATCCAACGCTGGGACAAGGCTCGAGGCGTTACTGGACTTAAACATTCACAAACATACAAAACTGGGTCACCAAATTTCGCCCAAAATTAAAACTTTTCAAACACATGCATATCGTCCCTTATATAGGCCTTCGAGGCCTAAAACATACATTGGGGCAGTTTGGGATAAAACCGAAAACATTCGATAAACTTTGGGCAACTTAACAATTTTCTAGCTTTGGAGAGTCACACGCCCGTTTGGGTGGGGCCGTGTGGTCACACACGCCCGTGTGGCTTGGGACACGCCCGTGTCCTCAGCTCGTGTAACTCTCTGTTTATCACGTCAGCAAAATAATTTATACCACACGACCAGGCCACACGCCCGTGTACTAGGCCGTGTCCTCCACACAGTTGAGACACATGGTCGTGTCTCTGCCCGTGTAGCTAACAGTTAGGCTATTTTTCAAGCCTTATGTTGACCTTATTTTCCCCCATACTTTTACACATCATAGGAACAAATTATAACATCAATTTAATGTTTAATCAACCTTTAGTGAAATTCAATTAAAATAATTTGCATGTGTTATACATGTGTTTATTACCCAACATTTAATCTCTACATATTCTACAATTGTCCATGTTTAATCATTATCATCTTACTACCATGCCACACATTCACTCCATGGCTACGACCATCTCGAATGGTCCTAGGGCATTCATCACGTACATGTGCCATATACTTCATAAACATGGTGAACAAGCATAATCACATAACCACATTACAAGACATTAACACATACCATGGATAAATAGGCTTACAAGCCAAAATCATTATAAGCCACATCTCATGGCTATATACAATGAATCAATATAATCCAACATCTTGGCCAAAACATAAAAACACATGTCAATAATTAAATCCCCTATACATGCCACTCACTTGAAGAAATTAAGTTTCAACAATACTTCAAAGATGGTAGCTTGATAGTGTGAGGTTGCCTCCGACGATCTCCAACCTCGAGCCGACCTGAGGACAATAAAAGAAATGGAAGGGGGAGTAAGTTTTATGCTTAGTAAGTCCATATGAAAATAATAAGCATTATAAAAACATGTTTCCTTAGGTAAAACAACCATAATTACACTTTTACTCATATTCTGGTCAAGCTGTCTACTCGAGTCATAGTCGATAAATTATTTATAACTCGACCTACAGGAATCTAAATTAAGATCTGTTAATTTTTCTTAAACTAGACTCATATATATTCTTACCATAAAATTTTCAGAATTTTTGGACTAGCCAATAAGTACAGTTTATTCTTTAAACTCTCCCTTGTTTCGCTGTCTGACAACTTCCACCTCTATCTACTAAAAATCAAATATCTCAAAGTATGAGACTCAGATAATGTTTCCGTCTCTTTTTATTGAAAATATACTCATTAAGGATTCCATTAATATGAATATTAACTCATACTTATTTTTTAAAAATTTCTAGTGATTTTCCAAAGTTAAGACAGGGGAGTTTAGAATCACTCCGACTCTGTCTCACAAGAATTCAAATATCTCATAATACATAATTCTTTTACTTACATCATTTCATTTATGTAAAACTAGACTCATTAAGATTTAATTTAATTTATTATTTAGCCTCTAATTCGACTTTCACCATTTATTGTGATTTTTTCAAAGTCAGGCTACTGTTGCTATTCAACACTATTTCGGTGCAAAATCACAATAGCTATCATAATTTCATTGTCACATTGATCATGGACTCATTATTTTATAAATCCCATATTTAATTACACAATGTAAGTTAACATGATATTGCAACACAATTCATAATCGTAAGCATAAGGATGGTTCGTCTTTCAAGTCTTTTCACTTGTTCATCATGTATACACATACATATGCATGAATTCGCTTACTCATCATTTATCACCTTTCAATAAAGCATCACTTATGAGTATGATGTACGTATATGTACATACTTATAGCATATCAATTAACTTTACCTTTATCACCACGCCCATCTCGGGACTTTTATCACATTATTCATTATAATACCCGTTGAATTTCTCAAAAATTTCGATGGATAATCCATTTACCGTCAAGTCATACAAGTGATCACCTCAAATATGCACTCCCGAAAACCTCACATCTTACGGCGGGATTACCAGTCCATGCTAAATCCCCCGTAATATAAACTTATGGAGTGATATCGAGATTACCAGTCTGGGCTAAATCCCTTGTAACAACAAGCACTCTTAATGAGTTCGATCGAATTACCACCCAAAGCTAAATTGGACCTTAATCGGATTACCGTCCCAAGCTAAATCCACAATGCACACATATTTTTCGAGAGGCTCGATCACTGAACACCCGTCCGGGTTAGATCCTTTCTATATTTGAGATCAACGGATTACCCGTCCGCGCTAAATCCTTTTTTGCAACACATGCAATATCTCAAGTCATGTAAGCCATGGTTTATCCATCGAATTTCCTTTTCTATTCAACCGGGATTTTTATCTTTTTATCAAGTATCTCATTATGCATATCTGATCATGCAATGTACATCCAATTCAACACATTTCCATGTTTATTTAGACATTAGTCCATAAAATAAACATGGTATTGCATATAATTATATTTAGGCATTTGTTACAATATATAATCTTCATATCAACTAAATAAATATCCATCACACAATGTTAACACATCAATTTAAGTTCAAGTATGAACAATAATAATATCATTGCATTATCATTAACATATGAACTTACCTTGGTTTCGAGTACGACTATTTATTTCGAGTTTGTGCTTAACCTTGTTCAACCTCGTTCTAAGCCCGAATCTTATTTTCCTTGATCTATAATATCACATTTAGTCTAATAACTAGTCACATTATTCATATGGGTCCAAAAATCATATTTTTACAAATTTACATTTTGACCCCTAAACTTTCACATATTTGCACTTTTTCCCCAATGCTCGTAAAATGATTTTTATTCAATTTCCTTGCATTTTAAGCCTATAAAAATAATTTTCATAACTATGGAAGCCCATAATTTCGACTAAATCACCCTTTTATGACTAATTTTTTAATTTTTACAAAACGGTCCTTTCGGACGTTTTCATCAAAAACCGCTTAGTAAAAGTCATTTATTACACACCGAGCCTTCATATTCTACCATTAAACATCAAAATACATGCATATCATTCATGGGTAAATTTTTAAACACAAACCCTAGCTCAAATAAATGGTAGAAATAGCTAGAACATGTTTACGGGACTTCAAAAATGCATAGAACGTTAAAACGGAGCTCAGAATCACTTACTATTGAGCTTGGAAGCTTGGAAAAATCATAACCATGGATGCTCTTGGTACATTCGGCTGAAGCAAGAAGAAAGGGACACATTTGGATTTTAAAATTTGTCTTTTAATTCGTTTTAGCTCTAAATGACCAAAATGCCCTTTTTACTATTCTTTCAAATTTTACCCAACCAAGGCCATTTTTGTCCAAAAATTTATAAAATGGTCTAATTATCATTTAAGGGCCTCCCATTTAAAATTTCATAACAATTAGACACCTCTAACATGTAGAACTTAACTTTTGCACTTTTTACAATTTAGTCCTTTTGACCAAATTGAGTGTCCAAACATCGAAATTTTTGAACCTAATTTTCACAAAATCATTCTATGAAATCTTAGACTATAAAAATATAATAAAGATAAATTTTCTTATGTCAGATTTGTGGTCCCGAAACCACTATTTTGATTAGGCCCTAATTCGGGATGTTACATGGATTTCCTAGTTGATTTTAGAGTATCTTCATCTGTATAATTCCTCCTATTGTCTTTTACTTCATTGGTCACCCCTTCCTTTTGCCCCTTCATCTCTTTCTCTGCTGCTATCAATCGAGAATTATCTTGTGTTTCTTGAATCAGAACAGTAATCTCTTCTTTTTGTGGATGCATCTCCTGATTCTTTCCTATATACAAACACTGGAGTTGCAACTTTTTTGATAGAGCATTAAACTTTAAACTCCCCCTTCCAATAAAATTTAACTCTGCTTTTAACACTAAAGAGAAAGGTGGATCACCTCAAATTTTGTCTTTTTCTACAAGTTTTATCACAGTACATTTTTGGAGACCATGCCCCATTCTTCCACAACCAAAATTGAATGTCAGTAATTTCTCATACTTGAAAGAGATCCAAGATCTACTTCAATTATCTATTGAGACAAAAATACCCCTCCGAAGGGGTTTCTACACATCTAATTTAATTCTAAGGCGACAAAACTCACCATTAATTTTAGATCTGAGTATGCCTCCAAAAGTAACCCCAATGGCATGCAAGAGATCCTTTTTATCAAACTCTGGTAAGCATGGTCCTATCTTGATCCAAAATGGGGATGTAATATGCTTGATTTGACTTCTTTCCAGCGGTTTAGTTAAACGATCAAAGATAACTAAATTCTTCCGAAAAAACCATGGCTGACCTTCCATAACAGTTTTTAAATCTTCATCAGTTTCAAACACAATCAAAAAGAGGTTTTTCCTTACCAGTTGAATCTCAAATTTTTTTCTTTGTTTTCCATATACTCTTCATCTGTGCCCTAAAGCTATCTGGATTATAGGATTTCTCTGTCCATATAGTACAGATTAGAGTTGGCTTGTCGTTTGGTTCCACTATTGAACTTTTGACCGATAGTTGAATGAGCTCCTCCGCCAAAAGAGAGATCTCGTCTCCCCCAAAACCCTCGTCGCCACCACTTTTCATCATCCCAAGCCGCAGCAGCCACTGTTTTCATTAGGATACTAAGGAGAGCACTCTTGGCTAGGGTTTAAAATAGACACATAATTAGTTAAAAAAATCAATGTATATGGTTTCATAATGAAACGCAAGCATCAACATTGACTTTTAACAAAACTTTAATTTTAAAAATATAAATAAACTATAATTTGATTCACACAACAATTTCCTCAAAAACCAAATTCATTAAAAAATTTAAAACCCTAAAATTTCAACATAAATCCTCATAAACATCATCACTTGGCCAATTTCCATTTTAAACCCTAAAATATTTAATATAAATTTAAAATATTTAATGTTTATAATTGAAATATTAAATTCATAAAATCTAAAAAATAAATCAATCAAAAAATAATAGAGAATCAATTTGTTCTCAATAATTTAACATGACGAGGCTCGGATGCCACTTGTTAGAACCGTAAATAATATCTAATATAAAATTAGAACAGTAAACCAAGATCTGTCATATCAAATCATCAAGAATAAATCAAGAACAAAACTAGATGCGGAAGCATACTTGAATTCATCGATTTCTTAAAATCTACGGATCTTGAGATTTTGATCTTCCAAATAGATAGTAAATAATAACATTTAATTACCCTTATTATATATGTGATATCCATATTTTCTAACATGAAATGCAAACATTTTAGTCATTGCACGTTAACATTGTCGTTAATGGAATGACGTTGCATTAAATCAATTATCAAATTAAATTAAAAAGCTAAACAACAATTTTGAAGAATGAGTAGAAATAAAAAATTGATTTTGCTTTTACCCAAAATTGTTTTCGATACTATTTATTTTTTGTACATAATTGTTATGTCTAAATTATTCATTGTTTGGTCCACATCGGTCACCATTAAACCATATTCTTCTATTTGTTTTCAAGACTAGTAAGCCTTTTAATTTGATTTAATGCCATATAAATTACCGTAAGCCACGATATTTCATTAACGGGAAAGTTAAAGGTGTAAGGACTGAAATGTCAACTTTTCAAACATAAAAAATTTAGAATGTTTATTTAAATAATAAAAAAAGCTAAAATCAACTATACAAAAACTTATATTAAAGTTTAACCAAAATTTTAATAAGTATAATAGTTAGGAATGTGACATAAACCTAGTATACGTTATACAGAATTAAATATCATATGCAATACTTGAATTAAAATTTTTGGGGCGTATCTAATCCCAAAAGATCATGCTCAATTGCTCATATATACACACTAATAACACCCAAATAAGTCCCATATTTTTATATTTACCCGCGCTTATCTAATTCAACATTCACACTCGGCAACTTACAGTTTTCTCCAGCATAAACAACATTGTACCTCAGGACACCCTAGTAATTGTCTACTTTGTTCAGGATATTTTCTGTCTGAAATGTACAATACATGGAAGACTAATTTCAGCCAGCAACTATTTATAAAAATGGCAGGAAATTTATCAACTAAGAGTCAAGTCTCTTAGATCTCTCATTCTCTAGGAAATGTATTTTCCTTTCCATTCCTTTCCGGCCATGTTATTGATTTCCTTCAATTGGATTCCTTTTATGTAAAAAGCTGGTCGTCCATTCCTCCCATTTTCTTTTCCTGTATTTTAACTGATTTCTTCTTTTCCTTCATTTAGTTTGAAGATCTAGAGTTGGATTTCTTTTTTCCCTCAAAATATTCCTTTTTCATTTTCTAAACCAATTTCTTAGTCAGTTTTTACTTTAATTTTTACGTATTTCCTTTTTAATTGCTATTTCCATTTGTTTTTACACTTATCCCCCCCCCCCCACAACAGGTATTTGATCTTTGTTCTCCTTTGGGTTTTACTTCGGAAAATCTAAAGATTAGACTTGAATTTTAGTTCCTTTTTTTAGGAAAAAAATCTGGCAATATTATATTTTTCTTCAAATGGAAATGGATAAATCCCCTGGCTTACTGCCACCGTCAGGTCGATTTTCGGGTTTTTCATCTTCTGGAATTGCTCCAAACAATTTCAATCCGAAAACCGAAACGGGTAGTTTCGGTCAAACTTCGGAAAACAATCATTTCAGTCATGATATTAGCAAAATGCCTGATAATCCACCAAAGAAATTAGGCCACCGCCGTGCCCATTCGGAAATACTTACTCTTCCTGATGATATTAGCTTCGACAGTGATACCGGCATCGTCGGGGCAGCCGACGGGCCTTCGTTTTCGGACGAAGCAGAGGAGGATTTGTTTTCTATATATCTCGATATGGATAAGTTCAATTCTTCTTCTGCCACCTCCACGTGTCAGGTTGGCGAGTCGTCCGAAGCGGCTGCTCCGGTGGCTGTCCCAGCGAAGTCGGGTTTGTCGTCTGGGGAAAATATTAGTAATGGTATTGGGTCTTCAATGAAGCCTAGAGTAAGGCATCAACATAGCCAGTCGATGGATGGCTCGACGAGTATTAAGCCGGAAAGGCTTATGTCTGGTTCGGAAGAGGTTTCACCTGCTGATTCTAAGAAAGCTATGTCCGCTGCTAACCTTGCTGAGCTTGCTCTTATTGATCCCAAGCGTGCTAAGAGGTTCTTATTTTTTATTTTTGGTTCATTTAAATTTCTTTGATATGCTAAGTATTTGATTATGAATTAAGTTAAAAAGATTCACGATAAAAGTAGGTTGGGATTTTATTCTTTTCCTGTAGTTTCCTTTTTATGAGTTTGGCTTTTAGATTTTGGATTGTAGGTGTAATCGAACTCTTGACTGGACATAGAGATATGGGTGTGTTGCGTGTTAGTGAAGGAATCGAGCATCGTGCTCCCCTAGAATGTTATTAATTTTTTAATTAGTCGGCATAAATTCAAGTATTAAGCCTCCTGTTGTAAGTTTGAGACCATTTCCATAAGGATATGATGGCAGAGAGACAATTAAACTATGTTCTAAGTTGAAACTAGCTTAGAACTGGTGCAATTGCCTATGTTTTAGTTTTTTTTTTTTTTGTCTCATGTTTGTGCCTCTTGATAAATTTTCATTCTGTCCTCTTCTTCCCCTCTCACTCAGACAATCTTCCTCTTGCCATTTGATTTCTTCTCTTCCCGAACAGGAACGGATGTTGTTACCCTGATATGTTTTGTCCCTTTGATGCCATCTTTTCTTGTCTTTGGCATGTAATAGGATCTGGGCGAATAGGCAATCCGCTGCTAGGTCAAAGGAAAGGAAGATGAGATATATAGCCGAGCTTGAGCGGAAAGTACAGACACTTCAAACAGAAGCAGCATCACTCTCTGCCCAGCTTACTCTAGTACAGGTAGTTTGATCCGCCCAGCACCTTCTATTCTTTTGTTTCCTATACCAGTGTCCAGATTCAAGGGTCTGTTTTCATTTTCTTTTACTTTAATGTTTCTTTTCTTTTATTCATTTAGATCTAATTATTCATTTGATTCTTCTCATGGTAACTTATGAGCAGAGAGACACCAATGGTTTGACTGCTGAAAATAGTGAGTTGAAACTGCGCTTGCAAGCAATGGAGCAACAAGTTCACTTGCAAGATGGTGAGCACCTCTCGAAAACTTTTCGGCAAAACCAATATCCTTGCTTTATTGATCTATTATTATTATTATCATTATTATTAATGAAAAGACATTATGGACTGTATGATATCTATTGATGGTTTGAAAGATTTTACATGTGATAATTTGGTATGGGGACTGATATAGTAAATTAGATTGAAGCTGCAATGAGTTCGATATGCGTTCTTCACATATACTTACCATTCTAGACATTTAATAGCAGGGGTGCTGTGTGTATGAAGGCAGGGAGAGAGATCTGCACCTTAGTCTTTATTGTCATAAGCTTGAGCTGGGGGTGGTCCAAATACTGGTACAACTGGCATCTGGTTCCTGAGATGCTACCCATTGTTTCAATGTGCTGTTATTTTGTCTGAAGGTCATTATACACTGATATGGATCTTATACTTTAGCAAAGAAATTGTATTTCCGGGAACTTCTTACTGCTAATTTATCATCATAAGAGTGCAATATGTTGTTTCTCAGACTTGAAAATGCTTTGGAAGCAACAATTTTACCCCTAGGAGATACAGCATTTGATCATATGTTAGAAAATGTCCTTTGGTGATAGGATTTCCGATGCTGTTATAAGCGATAATTGAATGCTAGGTTTATATATATATGCTTAACTTGTTGTTTGGAGTTAAGTGTGATTTCCTGTACAACAAAGAGTTGGAACTAATATGATTGAATTAGCATTTTATGGTATCTCTTACTTTTTCTTCCTAAATATAGAAAGGTTCATTACTGTAATAAGTAAATAATTGTTTATTGGCATTGTTCCAACTATATCTTAAATTCCTTTAAGCACTTGTGCTGCTTTTTCCATCAGTTATATAATTGAGAGAAATGGCTAAGATTCGAGATCTTGTAACCATTAGTATGGATGTGAGGTCGGTGGTTGTAGTGCAATACTATTTTGTTTTTGTTAGACTAGAAAAACCTGTATGCAATTGGTTATGGTTGGGAATAGGGTTTGGGGCTTTCGGGATATTGGGGATTGGTGTAAATGCCACAGGAAGATAATAAGATATAATGCAATTTAGTTGGTTTTTAGTACTTTATTAATGATATTATGCTTGTAGCGGTAAGGAGTTGCCCTTTTAACTTTGGGCTATAGTAAAACGTTCACTAATGAGCTACACATGGACAGTTTGGAGGTCGATTAGATAAGTCATTTACCTGATGATGGAAATACTTTATCTCATTCCTTGTTTAGTGAAGCTTATTTCAAGTGTGATAACAAGAGTATCTCTTAATATATTGATATTATATTTATCTTGTGCTATACCCTACCAGAAATGTAGACCTTTTGTGGACTGCTTGTAGATATGAGTTTTACTTACAGTTGAGAGTGTAAAGAGGTTATTCATTAGCTCAATGTTACTGTATGGCTCTCAAAGTATGTTTTCAACTTTTGGTTTGCAAATTAGTTAGGCTGCACCTCAATCAAATTTGAGCTTTTTTGATTGTTGCTAATATTTATTATATTTTCTCCTTTTGTTGTTGTTCAATAGCATTAAATGATGCAATGAAAGAGGAAATCCACATCTGAAGATGCTGACTGTTCAATCCGTGCAGAATGGTGGAGGAATGATGAACTTTGCATCTTTTGGAGCTAGTCAGCCGTACTACCCAAATAGCCATGCCAAGCATACTCTTCTGGCAGCACAGCAGTTCCAGCAACTTCAGATTCACTCACAGAAGCATCAGCATCCGCATCAGTTTGCACCACATCAACTGCATCATCATCAGGAGCAAACAGGGGAGTTGAGAGCTAGAGGTTCAATGCCTTCCCCCAACCAGAAAGATTCTTCATCAGATGTAAACTCAACCGCGTCAAAGGATTAAGGACTGAGAGACCTATAGGACTGCAGAGGTATTTATGGGAGTTTCCCATTGTTTGAAATCTTGGTTACACTCCATTGTTCAATAAGACCCATTCTTTTTCATTTGTTTTTCACATACCCTTTTTCTTTACTCATTTCTACTCGACATTTATTGAGCTAAGATATAATATCATCCGGTTTAGTTTATGTTTTACGGAGTTGTCCAATTTTGATCCATTCCATTTCTTATATTGCCAGGTTGAACGGCTGACCTGTTGAGGCCATAGATAGGTATGAGCTTGTCGTATGAGTTTTATGAATGTCATGGAAGTCTGTTTTGTTCATATTAGTGGTCCTTTATGATTGTTTCAGAAATTGGTGTTACAGTGGGGAGCTGCTTTTATTCAGTTGTTTAAAACTGCCTTTGATAAGTAATATATTTTTGGCACTTGTTTTTGAGTTACTACTTCAATGGCATGTCTGTTTTTGATGTCGCAGATAAGGTGTTATCCTTTAAACTCTGGTGTTTGGTACCATAAGCTGCCGGTCGTTCAGCCTATACGTGCTAATTGAGGTAAACCTAAATGATACAGGTAATGTATTTTTTTTTTTTTTTTTGGTTTTTACCGACATGTATCATTATTGGTCGATACTAACTAGTATTGGTGCATATAAATTTGTTTTCTTAAAGAACTTTCAAAATATATATTCATTAAATTAAGTTATTGAACTTAATTAATTATAATTTACTGTATTTTCAATAACTTTGGATTTTTTTTTGAAAGTATATTTTATTAAAACATTAGGAAATCTTACATGTAATTTCAAAAAGTAGTTGAAAATTGTGGATTGTACTCTGCGGGTAAAGAATTTTTTTATCATTCTTGTTCATTTTGTTGTTTATGTTCGGATATCGTGAAAATTCGAATCTTTGTGTTTTTTAGAGTGCAATGTATCTTACCATTACACCTAATATTTATTGGTGTCAATAAAGAATTAAGTGTGAAATATGCAGTTTAATTCACAATTTGGCACTTGGTTAGTGTCAATGAAGAACGCTTGTATTATAACGTCTCAGTTTTACGTATTATATCAGTAAGCAACTTGTGATAGAAAGTTAGAATTGATATTTTATACGAAAATTAACAAACATTGAAATTTGAAATTAAAGGCAAACCTCCTTAATATTAGATACAAAGCATATTTCGACCTTTCTTTAGCCAAACATTTGGAGGTTACATCTCAGCAATTAAATCAGATTTTCAGTCACATATATGCATAAAGCATTCACGAATGATTGTATACAGAAGTTTAGAAAAAAGCATACTAATGGTACCATTGTTGACAGGAGAGAGAAGAGACAATAGAGAGAAAAGACAGATTTGAGAGAAATCAGAGGAAGAAATAGCATTCATTTTTGCATAATTGCCTTTGGTCCTTGTCATCGAATATAAGGGAAAGGAAAATCTAAGGAAATACAACTTTAAAAGTTGGTTAAAACAAACGGTAAATTAAACAATAATTAATGAAGCTAAGCACCTCGTTTAACTAAACCCTTATACGTATCGTTTCATCATTTTTTCCTCCGAAACGCTTTATTTTTTCATGGTTTAATTCTAGCTCGGGACAAATACCCTCTGCTGGAAAGGATTCTTGACCTCAAGGATCAAGGTGTGGGAACTTCTACTTGAGCTATTGGAAGGGTTCCCATGTAGCATCTTTTGGGAATGAGTGTGCCCATTCCACCAAAACCTCGGTGACCACAACGTTGCTCTTTTTCACCATTTTTCTTTTTAAGATCTTAGCAGGTTCCTTAGCCCAAGTTCCTTGTTCATCGATGACTGGCAAGTGAGCCTGAATAGGAGCTGTACCAACATGCCTTTTCAGCTATGAGACATGGAAGGTGGGGTGCACACGAGATCTTTGAGGAAGTTTGAGCCTATAAGCCACCTTTTCGACCTTATCTTCCACTTTGAAAGGCCTAAAAAACTTGGGAGTTAGCTTCTGATTCAGGATTCTCCTCACTGAATGTTGTCTACAAGGTTGGAGTTTCAGGTAAACAAAGTCCTCTACCTCAGACTACCTCTCTGTTCAGTGCTTGTCAGCTTGTTGTTTCATTCGATCTTGGGATCTCTTCAAGTGAAACTGTAACAACTTCCTAGTAGCCTCTGTTTGTTGTAGTTCCCTATTCACAGTAACTACCAGGGATGTTCCAGCCAAGTATGGTAAATGGAGGGGAGGGTTCTGCCCATACAGAGCCTCGTATGGTGTGACTTGGATGTTTGAGTGGAATGTGGTGTTGTACCACCACTCAGCCAAGGGGAGTCATCTCTGCTAGTCTTGTAACGACCCGATATTCACGGTTGTTGGAAAGTGTATTTTCAGGTCATCATTTTCGTAAAACAGATTCGTAAATATTTATTAAAAATATTTACGAAGTTAATAGTATGGTTAATTAGGTTTTGGTTAGGTGAATTAGCTTAAATCAAGGTTAATTAGGTATAAGGATTAAATTGAATAAAGTGTGAAAGTTTAATTATAGATTAAAGAAAAGTTGAGGGATTAAATGAGAAAATAAGCCATAAGTAACACTTGTATAGTAAAAAGTAAATACAAGTGTATGGTAACAATGAAATACATTTGTACAAATAATGTCCATAAGTATAAAATAATTATAAAAATAAATACTTAATATTTAAGTATAAAATATAATAATTACTAAATAAATAAATATATCAAATTAATACAATTGTATGGTAATAATAATGTACATGTGTAATAAAAATATACATAGATTTGTAATAATATATGTATTTACTTATTATTTAAGTAAATATATTATATTAATTATATTATTATATTATTATTATTAGAATTAAACAAATAAATAAAGGAAACAGAAACATAATAGCCAAATGAAAAATAGCGGAGAAGGAAAGAAAGAAAAAGGGAAAGAAAAGAAAGGAAAAATAGGGTTTTAAAGTTTCAAGCTTAAGTGGTAAGTCAATTTAGCCTCTTCTCTTGTAATTTTGATATTTTTGGAATCTTAGAATAAAATACTACTTGATATAAGTGGAAATTTTGAAAGTTAGTTGATTTTTAGATGTGGTTTATGTTGAATTAATTGAAGAATTAGGGTTTGAATTGATAGAATTTCAAGATAGAATTTAGAAAAGGATTAAATTGTAAAACAAATCATAAGTTTTAGGTAGTCGGGACTAAATTGAAAGAATTTTGAAATTAGGGATTTATGGTGAAATTAGAGAGTTGAAATTGGTTTTAAGTGATAGTTGAATGAAAAATAAAGAATAAAATTATAAAGAAAATAAGGTTAGATTTGAATATGGATTGAATTGGAATTTAAGTAAAAATTGTGTATAAATTGAAATGTTCAATATGAAATTGTAGTGTATTGATAATTTTTAATTGTGTTAATTCCGTAGCTAACGTTGAGCCTGAGACATCGGTTAAGAAGGGAAAAGAGAAAGTCAACGAGGAGTAATTCGAGAAATTACAATTTGTATTTCTATAATCCGAAGTTAAATATTAATTGTTATATTTATTATTATTATTATACATGGTAAATAAAATTTAGGTGAGTATTAATATTGAATTGAATTCAATGTATGATCGTATGTGACTATTGAAATGAATTAATATTGTGATATTGATATATATTGAATTAAATTGAGTTGAATTGATTTGAATTATGAGAATTTGTGATTGTTTGAAATGTGTATTGATTATTGAATACTGTTTGTGTTTGAAGTGAATTGGAAACCCTATTAACTGTATCGGGCTGAGTCGGATATAGTTGGCATGCCATAGGAAATGAGTTAGGAGATTCTTTGACTACGAGTCGATGAGACACTGTGTGTCGTATTAATACTTTAGATAAATCCGATGAGGTACTGAGTACCGTATTTGTAACACCCCAAAACCAACCTAGAAGTTATGGCCGAATCTGGCGATGTTAAATGGAAAGGGGATTTGAAAACGAGTTTGTCGGGTTAAAACTGTTCCAGTTAACTAACTTTTATCTTAATTCGAAGTAAAACGCATGTTATTCGTTATGTCTAAAATCAAATCTTTTTAGTGGAAGCTTTGGAAAACACTTATTTTAGGAAATCCGTTCAATCTTAGTGAAAACCGAGTTTGACCATGCCTCGCCGTAATAAAATCGTAAAACAATTTAAAAAGAACCAAAATTTAAAGCTAAATAGTCCGAAGTCCAAAAGTTACATCAAAAACCCTAAATAAGTAATAAAATTTGAAAGTTAACGTGAAGCAGTTTAAAATTTATGTGTGGCCACCGTTGAGTCCTCCGCTGCACCGATCTATCAAGTCTGGGGATTACCTATACAGGTTAATAGAAAAGGGTGAGTTTTTGCAAACTCAGTGTGTAACCCCCACAGAAAACATGCACACAGTTTAACGTCAGAAATCAATCATATACAGTCTGGGGCTTGAGCCCATTACATATTCAATTTGGGCCTTAACCTATTCAGATATAGTCTCAGATAAAATTTAGGGCCTTGGCCCATTTCAGATACAGTATGCAGTAGCAGAAATCAGAATCCTACCCACAAGCCTCTGCACACCATCTCCGTCCGTCCCTACACACTATGTGGGGTTAAAATACCCACCCATCCCTACACATCATGTTGTACCGAAATGCGGCACATAATTAGAATATTGCAGCTGAGCTGCCGGATAACAAGCTTAAGAGCCTTTCAGAACACTTCCTCCAAATATCATCAGCCAACCCCGATGCAATGCAACAAGCAATAAATGTCATGCTATTATGCAATTAACAGTCCATACATTCAAATTAATGCTCATGCTCTGTATAGAAATCAGACAGGCATATTACACATATAGGGGTCTAAGTACTACTTACCTACCCTACAGTAGGTTCATAGTCGACTTGGGCAATTCATGCAACCTTAGAGAACTTTTCAGAAAAATGGGCTCACATGCCCATTTTTCTTGCCCGTGTGGGATGCCACTGTTTCTGACTTACATATTTGGAATGTAAAACATTCATTCACCCACTTATTAACATCATTGGTTAAGCCCTTCCAGTACAAAAGACTTGCCAACCTCTTTCTAGTAGCATGTACCCCTGAATGTCTTTCTAAGGTGCTTGCGTGGGAAGAGCCGAAACAGTTCTTGTTTGAGACCAACAACATTCCCTACCACAATCTTCCCCTTTCTTTTAAGAAATCTACCATCCAATGAGTACTTAGGGTGGTTGGAGCCTTGCTGCTGAACTTCTGAACAGAGTTTCTGAACCTTAGAATCTACTAAGTAAGATGCTTGCACCTTGGATAATAGATCAAAATTGATGGTTCTTCTAGTGAGCTATAGATACTGCCCTTCTTTCAAGTCTTGCTTCCTTGATAGAGCATCTGCTGCTAGGTAGCCAGACCCTTTCTTATAGACCACCTCATGGTCATAACTGAGCATTTTTGCTACCAACTTTTGCTATAAAGGAGTGACTGTCATTTGATTAGCGAAAAACCTTAAACTTTGTTGGTCAGTCTTGATTTTAAATTACCTTTTCACTAGTTATGAATGCAATTTCCTCACAGCCAAGAACACATCAAGCATTTCTTTTTCATATATGGAAAGGGCTTGATGCCTTATTCCTAACCCTTTGCTAAAGTAGGCTACTGGCTTCCTTTGCTGTTGAAGGACTACCCCCACCCCATATCCTGAAGGCTTAGTGTCCACATAGAATTCCAGGCCAAAGTCAGGGAGATTCAAGATAAGTGTTGAGCATAGAGCCTGTTTCAAGTGTTCAAAAGCAACAATGGCTTGTTCACACCATCCCCAAGCATCATTCTTAAGTAAGCTGGTGATAGGTCTTGCAATGACACCATAATTTTTGATAAACCTCCTATACTACCCTGAAAGTCCAAGGAAGCCCCTTAACTTCTTGATGGAAGTAGGAATAGGCCAAGTTGCCACACTTTCTACCTTAGTTTTGTCCATAAAAACAATCCCATTGGTGATGATATGCCCCAAATACTCCACTTGCTTAGTTCCAAATGAGCATTTGATTTTCTTAACAAAGAGCTGATGTTGTCTTAACAGTGTAAAAACTTTTTTTAGGTGGCTCAAGTGCTCTAACCAAGTGGGAGAATAGACAAGAATATCATCAACAAACAAAAGTACTATCTTCCTTAGCATTCGTTTAAAGATGATGTTCATTAATCTTTGACAGGTAAATGGGGAATTAATGAGCCTAAAGGGCATCACCAAGAACTCATAGCGGCCCTCATGTGGTTTGAAAGCTGCTTTGGGAATGTCAACTTCATGCATTCTAATATGGTGACATCCCGATTTCAAATCCAGCTTAGAGAAGATCCTAGCTTGTCCAAGTTCATCTAATAGCTCCTCGATGATGGGAATGGAGAATCGATCTTTGATTATTAATTGGTTAATGTGTCTTTAATCAACACAAAGCCTCCATGAACCATTTTTTTTCTTGACCATGATTACTGGTGAAGCAAAAGGGCTGCAGCTGTCCTTTATTATCCCAACATTAAGCATCTCTTTAACTAAATTTTCAAGCTCGAATTTTTAAATCATGGGGTACTTATAAGGCCTTACTTTGAAAACCATCGCTTCATCTTTTAGTGGTATATTATGGTGTTGAAGCCTTGTAGAGTGTAGGCCATAGATAGAATATCCTTGAACTCACTAAGTAGTAGCTGCAGTTCCTATGGCACTGACTACACTGAGACTTGTTACCAGTATCACTTGTTCTATGTTGATCAGAACTAAGGCACAAGGGTGGTCCAATTCACTTTCTACCAAGGAAAAACATTTTGCTGACTGTCCCTGACTCAACATTTCAATATTACCAGGTATGATGCCCTTGATAATACAAAGGGTTCCTTTTGATATGAATTGCATGGTCATGGAGTTGAAGTTCCAATTTATGGATCACAGGGAGAGTAACCATTGTATCCTGAAAACCACATCACATCCCTTAAGAGGTAAAACCATAAAGTCAGCAGTGAAGCTAACCCTTGAACCTCTCAACTTACCCCTTTGCAAACACCAGTAGTAAACATATGTCTTCCATCAGCTATAGTGACCTTTATTTGCTGTTGCTGCCTTACAGGTAAAGACAACCTAGACACCAACTTGGAGTCTAGGATGTTGTGTACACTCTCCGAGTCCACCAAGAAAATAAAAGTAGGTACCCCAATCTTTGCCTCGAATCTCATAGTGTGGGGACCTTGAGACCCTTTTATTGGGTGCAAGGACAACACATGACCTTGTGCTTCCTCCCTTTTAGCAGGAAGACCTTTCAGTTGATCTGAGCATTCTTGAAACTTCTCAACCTCTTCACCAGGTGAATCCAGCAACATCTGATAGAGTTGGCTTTTAACACGTTTGTGGCCAGTGTGATATTTGGTTCCACACTAGGACAAAGGCTGTTTTGTTTCCTTTCTGCCATTAGTGTAGGGCTTACCCCTTTGAAGGGTACTTTAGAGGTTACATTTCCTCCTGAGGGTGGGTGAACAAAAGTACTCGACTGGTTGGAGACAGTAGCTTGTGAAGAGACCACAATATACTAATTTGGATTGAACCTCGTGAAAATGGTAGTTCCTGCTAAAAATCCTTTTCTTGGAGAAGTTTCAAGGATACCTTCCACCTGTTGAGCTATATGGAATCCTTTCTACCAAGGATTGAGGTCTGAACAACTGTAGGTATTGTCTTATGTCTTTTTTCAGGTTACGAACGTATATGCTAAGAGCATATGATTCATACAATTGGAATTAGTTTAACATACTTACAAACTGGTCATGATACTGCTCTACTAAACCTTGCTATTTCAAGGTCACCAACTTGGCCATTGAATCCTTGAAAATGCTTGCTCCAAAGCACTCCCTCAAAGTGTGGGCATAACAGACCCAGTCTAACAAGGAAAGACCCCAATGCTTTTGGGCGTAGTAGTGTTGCTAGTATAGGGCATGACCCTCAAGATGAAGCATTGTTGTTCCCACATTTTCACCATTAGGTACCCCCTCTACAGTAAAGTATTATTCTAGTTTCGACCACCAACCTCAAAAATCCGTGCCATCAAAACGTGGGTATTCCAACTTGTAAGTACGCTCTTTAAAGGCCTTGATTTTTTGCAGGTTGAGACCCAACTGCCTTGTAGTCTATGGGGGAACATTCAAACCGTCATTGGCTAGGAACCCAGGGGGTGGTCCTTCAAAGACCCCCTTTCCTTTGGCTTGAGTAGTGGTTGTGGTGTTTAAAGCAGCCATATTCCCCAAGTACTTTTCAAACTATGAGCACATCTCTATCTGAAACTCCTCTTTGAATCCTTGAAACTGAACCTCTATTTTGGCGTCCCATTTAGAATCCAACTGAGAAAGTTCATTCTGGACCTTCTCCATTTCTTGTTGAAGCACAACAACGTCTTTTTGCATCCTCGTGGTTACCCTGTCAACGATCATCGCTAATTTTTAGCTTCGATACCTTTGGGACGATTGTTGATAAAAGAGAGATAATAGACAATAAAGAGAAAAAATAGAGAGAATTGACAGAAATTAGAGGAAGAAATCTAGCTCAATAGCATTAATTTTTGCATAACTGCCTTTGGTCCTTGTCACCGAAAATAAAGGAAAGGAAAATCCAAGGAAATACTGTAATAGCCCGATTTTGGGTCTAGTTAGAATAGTGGTTTTGGGACCACAAATCTGACATAGAAAATTTATTTTTATTATATTTTTATGGTCTAAAATTTTATAGAATAATTTTGTGAAAATGTCGTTCGAAAATTTTGCTGTTTGGGCACTCAATTTAGTCAAAAGGACTAAATTGTAAAAAGTAAAAAAGTTGAGTTCTACATGATAGAGGTGTCTAATAGCTATGAAATTTTAAATTAGAGGTCCTTAAATGATAATTAGACCATTGGTTAAGTTTTTGGACAAAAATGGACATGGTTAGGTATGTTCTTAAAGTTTTTCATTAACGACATTTTGATAATTTGGTAATTAAATGAATTAAAAAGCCAAATTTTTGTCCATCTTCCTCCAATGGCCTAATTTTATAAGGAGAAACCATGGATAGGGTTTTTCAAGCTTCTAAGCTCGATTGTAAGTCCGTTCTAGCCCTGTTTTTAATGATTTTTATGTTTTTTAAATCCTTGCAACATGATCTATCTATTTCTACCACTAATTTAAGATATAATCAAAGTATAAAATTTTACCCATGATGGATATTTGTGTATTTTGATGTTTAATGGTAGATTATACAAGTTTGATGTTTGATAAACGACTTTTGCTAAGTGATTTTCGATGAAAATGCCTAAAAGGACCTATTTGTAAAAGTTATAAAATAAGTATTAAAAGTGTGATTTAATGAAAAATGTGGGCTGGTATGAGTACAATAATGATTTGGCTAGGCTTGGCTAATGAAGAAATTTGATGAAAATTATTTTACGAGCCTAGGGACTAAAATGTAAAAATGTGAAACTTTAGGGGCAAAAATATAATTTTTTCCATAATGTTATTTTGGGCTGATTTGAATATTATAATGATTAAATAAGTTAAATGTGATATTATAGATCAAGAAAAAAAAGGTTCGGACCTAAAACGGGAGAAAAACGAGTATTTGACAGTTAGGTCCTTTTCGCCATTTTTATGTCGAGGTAAGTTCGTATGTTTAATAAACATTAAATTATATATGTATAATTTCTTAATTGATATGATTTTGGTAAACGCTATATTATTGAAATAAAATGTGAATGTTATTGAGTACGACACTACGAAAATGACCGATAGAGGTTCGATACAGCGAAAGTCCTGGTTGAACCTTAGCAATAGATAGGATACAAATGTCATGACATTAAGGTTACTGAGATTACGTGTAAGACCATATCTGGGATATGGCATTTATATGAGATTTAGTGTAAGACCATAAATGGGCTATTGGCATTGATACGAGATTACATGTAAGACCATATATAAGATATGACATTGGTACGGTACTGTGAGTACGAGATTCCCAAGTATCCTTTAGTATTCCAAGTGGTTCAACGGGAAATTCAATAGGTATGTCAAAGAAGAGAAAGAACGTGTAAGTATTACGAATTAGTACAGGTATGTACATAAAGTTTATAAGCATTGACTTCATGATATTGTGAATTCATGGTGTCCATGAGAATGTTTTTGTGTAAGCCTTGTGATTATTGGTCTATATTTGTGATGTATGAAATTCATGATAAATTTGGTTGAGGATCATGTGATTGGCTTTCAGGCCAAATTAAGTTATGATACAGCGTGTTTTATTCACTTAAGTTGCGATCTATCGGATATGAGAAAAAGAAAAGATTGGTATAATTGCCTATTAAAATGATTATGGAAGTATGAGAAGATATAAACTTGGAACAATTGAAAAATGTTAAAATATATGCTTGAAATGTGAATACTCATATTTCATGTGCATGTTTACTATGAGGTTTGAAATGACATGTTAAGTGCTGTGATATGTTACGAAAGAGAGATTACGGTTGTTAGGCTAATGCCAAGATATACTAAATTATGCTTATAAGTTAATAGAGTAAACATTGTGATTGAATTAAATTATAACTATGAGATGTATAGCAATTGGTATTATTTTGTGTTTAAATTGTTGAACTTGATAAATGCTTAATAAGAGTTGTTTATTACTTTCATGCGGACTTACTAAGCTGTATAGCTTACCCCCTTCCTTTCCCATGTTTTATAGTGCCGTCAGGCTAGCTCGGGTTGGAGATCGCCGGAGATCCTATCACATTATCAAGTTATCATTTTGGGTATTGATGAATTCAAGTATTTTGAGTTTATGACATGTATAGGGACTTGGTCTTTTGGTCATATGTGTCATTATGACTTTAGCCAATGTATTGGCTTGTAAGGGTCAAATGCTTGTTTTGATATTTGGTCGCATAAATTGGCTTATTTGGCTAACATGGTTGTAAGCCTAAGTACATTCATATATATGTTAATGCCTTTGGTGATATGATCATGGTATGCATGGTGAATGTGAAATGTTTGGTGATGTAGCCTATTGATGAGATGAGGAATTTGAGTATAATTTGGTAACTAGAAAGTAGTTAAATGAAGCCTAATGAAGGTGAAATTGATATGAATGATTTATGGCATGATAAATGTTGTGTGTATGATAAATATTGATATGGTATTGGTATGTGATGTTCAAAATTTTGAAGGGTTTGGTTGATCTTACATGCTTGAATTTATGCCATGTGATTGTTGTGTAAATGTGTGCAAGTGAAGGTGGCAAAATGGCTTGGTAAATAGCCTTATTTTTGTCCACACGGGTAGACACACAGGCGTGTGTCTAGGCCGTGTGTGACACACGGTCAGCCTCATGGGCGTATGATCCGGCCGTGTGTCCTCTGTAACTAAATTGTTGCAAAAATAGAATGCTCTATATCGAGCACACGAGCAGAGACACGGGCTTGTGTCTCAGCCGTATGAAGGACACGACCTTGGGACACAGGCGTGTGTCTTGGTCGTGTGACTTCAATTTGTTCTTGGGTGACAAACAGAGAGTTACATGGGTTAGGGACACGGGCGTATGTGAGCACACGGCTTGCCCACACGGGCGTGTCCCAAGCCACACGGGCGTGTGACCCTTATTTAGTGGAAAAATTTTCTAAGTGTTGCAAAATTTTCTAAAGTTCTCAGTTTAGTCCCGAACTACTCCAAATGTATGTTTTGAGCCTCGTAGGCTCGTTTTAGGGACGATATGAATGTATGTGAAAAGTTTTAAATTGGTGCCAAATTTATGACTCGTAAATGCATATTTACTTATGTTTAAGTTCGGTAATACCTCGTACTTTGTCTCGGTGTTGAATACGGGTAATATATGTTACAAATACAACTTTAAAAGTTAGTTAAAACAAAAGATAAATTAAACAATAATTAATAAAGCTAAACGCCCTGTTTAACTAAACCTTCTGCACATCGTTTCATTAATCTTTTCCTAAAAAATGCTTGGTTTTGTCATGGTTTAATTTCAGCTCGTGACAACTAATTCTTCATAACGAGTTCCACCCACTCACTTTTGTTCTGGGCTACACGATGGAAAAAAAATGGAAGTGGAAAATTAGGAAAAAGAAAAATAAAAAAAGATCACCTAAAAGTCCTACCCTCATTAATTTGTTCCTATCAATCAATGATATTTCAGTCTCTGTAATAGTTTATGGGATCAACTCCATTGATTAATTTATATTTAAGCATTAATTATTTTAAAAATTTATTTTATACTGGATAAATAGCTAGTGAAATGTTTTAACTCTGCGACTGCAACAAGCATTGCGTCTTTTATTTTTCTAATTTTTGAATTTTTATCTTAAAGTTACACTCAAACTGGAACATATATTATTTTTTTAATTGGAAGATGCATTATATTTTTTTTTCTAATTTTATATTAATTGTTATAATCTAAAAAGAAAATTTGAATTTTAAGGTTGTACCTTTGAAATCCATTCAAGGTTGCTCCATGCCTGGCCAGATTGAAATGTGCTTAATGTGAGCAGTGAAAGGTCGATCGACATCACCATCCCTTTGGCATCTTTCTGCTAATTTTGGACAATTCCCAATTCGCAAATCTTGTGAGCTGAGTCATTCCTTCCGGCATTGATGTCAAGCTACTACATGTTTCAATGTGTAGAAGTTAAAGAGAAGTTAGGTTCTGCAGCAACTTTTCTAGTAGAGAATCTACCTCTTCCATGTCTTGAAGCCCTAGAGTTTCCAATTTGCAGAAAGGAGTAAAAATTGAACAAGAAGAAGAGGGAGCTAATTCTAATGTTGCACTCTTCATCTTCATTGTGGGTTCAACCAATGGATTCCACTGGCTCTGTCCCAAACGCAGTTCTCTGACTGAAGGAAAGAACGGCATAGAGATTAGATTAGGGCAACTTTCGATAGTTATATTTTGAAAGGCAAGGAAAGCAAGGTGGCTGCGTATTTGAAGCTTCACCAACATCATCTGGCCTCCACCATCCCTTTAGATTTGGGCAGTCATCTATGTATAGTTCTTCTAAGGATGGGAAAAATGTTGTTGATAAAGAAGAAAACAACTCATTTTGCATTTCAGTCTCCGAAACATTTTCCAAAGCTTTCTATCTTAAAAGCTGAACAAGTTTGAGGAAAGAGTGTGGTGACTCAAACCCGGCTGGGACAATCCGACCCGAATTTCAATCATCATATTAGCCATCGAAGTGACTCTCCGTTTAAACCACCACAAAACACACCAACCGACCAATCACACCACACAATTAATCATGGAATATTTAATAAAAACATAATATCATACTTTCGTTCCGCTACTCTGATCAACAAAACTAATTCACAATTTAATATTTAACAGAAAATTACCTCAAAAACTTTAGTTAAATATACATACATGCAATAGGGTATTTTTAAAAAGGCTATATTTGTAGGGACTTGGAAAATCGTTTAGTTTAAAAATGTATAATTAGATTTAAAATGTAATATATAGTAACATGTTGGGAAAAAAACATCATTTCACAAAATTTAACATTAATACTATAAGATTTAACGTATAAGTCTTATTTTAGAAATTTTATTAAAGCATCTCGCACAACCTCATAACATTATTAATTAATTAGTTAGGAAACATTTAACAGTTTACATGACTTGTCCAAATTCAGTGTTACATCTCATACATACCAAGCACATGTTTGTATCCAAATCACATATAAAAAATCTAAGGCTTACTTCGATGTCCAACGACTCTTTAACCTACACTTACAAGTTAGTTGAACAGTTATTTGAACAAATTGTCAAACAATCATAATCCATCATTCAATCATCTATCTAACACAATGATAAAAGCTTTGAACCAAACAATTAAATAGTTTATGGTGTCCAATTTCAACCCCCAAAATTATAAGTCTAATACTAAATCTCATAACTTGGTCCCAAATCGCCTTCCTCATTAGGTTTGGGAACATAATGACATACCTAGATATAGCCTCGATTTGGATCACTTGGATGACTCACTCCCACACCTCTTCAAAAGCTAAGTTACTACAGTATTATAAAAGAGAGGGTGAACTTGTGAAAGCTTAGTGAGTGCTCTAACATACTACAAATAAACATATCAGTTAGGTTGAAAGGTGACAAACAATAACAGTTTACTTATTATTGCAGTCTACACAAAATAGTAATGCACACGACACAACAGTTCTCATTCAATAAGCAGTGCACATATAATAAGTAATTCGCATAAAATGAGTAGATCACATAAATTATCAATTTGCACCAAACATCTATTCATATGAAATAACAGTTCTTACCAAATGACAGCTCATGCAAAATAATAGTTCATATGAAACATCAGTTCATAACAAATAACAATTCGTGCAAAATAACAGTTCATGCTGTTGGAACACCGGTGCCTCCAAGGCGCAGCGAAAAATTAAAAACCGGCGATCCAAACCAAGGATCCATGTGTAAGGAACGAATCGGGGTGATAAAAAGGTTTCGAATTTACTGAAATTTCAATCTGAGTAGACAGCGACGCCTAGGCAACAGGAATGCTGAACCACTATCGAACCAAGCCGCAACCTTTTCCGATGTCGGCCTCTACGTAGTCCACCCGATTGACAATGAACGGTAGAAATCCCAAAAAACTATTTTCAGAGAGTATTTTGCTAAAACGGCTGCTAGACCACTTTCATATTTTCGGGCTAGTTATATATCTGTTCTTTTTAGGGTCTTTTACCCTTTTTATATATAACTCCCTCTTAATTGGTATATATTTATAACGAATTTTAATTCATTAAAATTAATCCGAACATAATAATTATCATTCAAATAAATATAATAATGTTTAACCGAAAAATTATAATTACATTAATTATAATAAAGATTTCGGTAAATTATATTTATTTAAACTTATATACGAACTAAATTCATATATCAATAAAATTATGTTCTGATTATGTGTACAACATCCTTGTACATAAACAGTATGTTCAACAATTTGATTGCCCAATTAAATTAATTCTATAATTAATTTAATTCATGTGACAACCAAGCAATATACCAACTATGTTTTACCTTGTTCATTTCAACCATAGGGTGTGACCCTATAGGTTCTTGTAACGTTAGCAGTAATATTAGAACGATTCTAATGTTACAAACAACGAGTGGCATCTAGCAATGCATCAATGCTACCTAAGTTACAAGAAGTCATGATTCGACATAACCTTTTGTGATTAACCTTTCATGCATTCATCCTTAAGTCCTATATCTTTGGAATGGACACAAGTCATGGAATAGTCACACTTGCATAGTCCATCCCATGTTTCTTGATACCTCGAGTAGACTATGATACACAAATAAGTATGACATCTCATATCAACTTATTTGAGCATGGCCATGCATTTCTAGCCTTACTCAATCAAGTGGCCTGAGATATTACTCCCATTATGTAGGAGGGACTTATCCTATATTGATCAACTATATCCCTCAACATAGATTGTGGTATATCCAACATCGATCTTTATAGAACAACCAGATTCACGGTGTTTGTTTGATCAGATCAAAATATACAACTCACGATGTTGGGATAAAGATGATCTCAAATATGAGGATCATATACATATTAATCACTATGAGTAATGTTGTGACAATTACATAATAATCCAAGAAACATACTCATAGCGGGTCAGTCCAATATGTTGTTCTCTAACACACATATTCATGCATTGATTCTGACAATCCATATCAATGACAACTCTTTATCATCAATCAACTACATGTTAGTCTTGATGCATTATTATTGTCCTAGCCAATAACAATACTTGACTAAGGATATTTTGAGAATAATCATATTATTCTCAGGACATTATTATAAAATAGTTTATTTATGCACACAGAAAAGAAACTGGAATAATAATGGCAACGCTTTATATTAATAAACATGATAAACCAAGTATGTTATTACAACCATCTCGTGATTGATCTTTGGGCATACTCTTACACATGCTTCATCTTAACTCATACGTCTCAAATAATGATAAATTGACAATTTTGTGATTGTGAAACTTATAAAGGACTCTATCACCACATATAAGTGGGCTCTATCATCACATATTGGATAAACGAATCTCCAAAACACACCACATGACTCATAAAGTCGTACGTTATCTCCATATAAGTGTAGCACGTATGCTCACACTCTCCAAATACACGACGCTGTCTTTGGTGAATGGAGCTATGCTCGACATTCCCTTATCTCTCCAACGCATCTTCGAGCCACAATGCCAATTGCAATAAAAAGGGTGAGTGCTCACAATCCTATGGCATGCCAACTATATCCAATGGTTCTAAAAATTCACAATGCCAACATATCATAGTAATACACATTTACAGATCACGTCATTTTAGGCTCACCATTTTAACAGAGTTCCCACTACCAGCTTGCAAGGCATTAAGTTCGCATATACAAAATATTAAGCACAAAACAACAGGTTCGCATATGGCCTATGTTCGGATGCAACATGGGTCATTATAACATCATAGGTACACACACAACACAGTAGACCTCACGTTTCACATGGGTTCGTAATTCACATTAGGTTCGCACACCGCATTTTTACTTTTACATATATATATTAGATAATTCAAACCTTTTTAATGAAAAGTTATGTGTACACATTTTATTTATAAAGAAACTAGCGCATGCATTCATTACATATAGCAAAACCCTTTTACATCATGATTATATACTATATAAATATGCGTACTCATTTAGCTAAATAATATATATTATTTATAATAGAACCACTGCATGCATCTATTGTATAAAGCGGATCCACTTTTTCTCATATTTATATAATATGTATATATATTAATAGTCCGGATATATATTTAGCACTTCGCATAGTCATATTACATGACAAAGCATTAAGCATTAAGCTCGCACTCACATATAGGCTCGCACAATTCAAAAGCACGATTTGCAGATCACAACTCAGAGCTCGCATCAAATTACAACAGGGCTCGCATGAAAATATAACAGGGCTTGTATGCACATGCCAGGGTTCACACACTAAAGAAGAGGGTTCGCATAGCATAACAAAAAAAAAAAAAAACCATACGCATACAGATTCATGCTAAGGGTTCGCACGTCTTACTTGACTTCCAGTCGTGCATGACCTGGTTTTCAAGTGTAGTATGTAGAGTACTCACCTTGTTCACCGTTAAAATCGCACAATGTATATACTTAACAATTCAACCAAAATTGTAAGGGTTTGCACAAGGAAGAAGTCAAGGTTCGCATACCATAAGTGGGGGTTTGCATATGATACTTTATCCTGTGTACTGGAGTTTAAATGTAGTATATCAAACCACTCACCTTAGCAATCATTGCTTCAACTACCATTGTCGAAACCATTTTTAATGGGAGATTTTGAAAACGGGAGTCGCCACTAACCTTTTTAGGTGTGATTGGATCACCTTATAAAACATTTTGGTCTACGAAAATGTGAGAAAATGAGAGAAAATGTGAGAAAACGTACGAGGAAGGATTAGCACCCTCGCAACACCCAAAATTGGTACCAAATTGAATAGTTTTCTGTCTTAATGTCAAAAGTTTGAAAGAATTTAAAAATAGAACCCCTTTTTAAAACCGGAATAATTTGAGTTAAAAATCAAGATTCCTTCGCTCCAAAAGAGTACAAACATCACATCCAACATGATTGGACACGATATTCTTAAACTTTCGTAACTGAAATCATCTCGTGATTTACAAAATCTATTTAGAAGGATACTTTAAACATTTAGACAAACGGGAAATCACAACCCAGCATGTTAGGGCACTACTTCCCGAATTCCTAAATACAAAAAAACATTGCCTCATTTTTAAAATTCTTTTGGATTAAATGAAATATAAATTTTTTAAAACAATGATGCATTTAACATATTACAAGATATCAATACTAAATAATGTAAACTACATGATACATACTTTAACATTTCATGCAAATATAATATAGAAAATGATAAATAACGACATAAATTACATAATATACATTAACATTTCATGCAGATATAATCATAAATAACATAAATATACATACATTAACATTTCATGCAAAATACAACATAGAAAACAATAAATATAACAATATAAATTACATGATATATATACAATAATATTTCATGCAAATATAACTTAAAATAACAACATAAATAATCAATTTTCATGCAAATATATAAAGACAATAAATAACATAAAAATAACAGATAATTTATGAGATAAAATTAACATACTAAAACAATACTAAATAAATACAAAAAAGATACAAAAATAAATAAACAAATTATGAACATATAAAAAAATAAGTAAAAAAAATAAAGATAAAAACTAAGTACAATTAAAAATAAATGAGGTATTAAAAAATAAAATATTTAAAATAAAATATAAATAATAAAGGAGAAATTTTTAAAAAAAAATGGTTAATATATATAAAAATATACTACATGATATAATAACTTAATATATAGTTATAAAAATAATAATATGTTAAATAGGAACAAAACTTTATAGTAAATTTTAGAATATCATATAATATACAAGACATTTAATGATAACATACAAAAAGAAATATATATATATAATATTTATAATAATATACAAATTTTAAAATTATACTTAATACATAATAAGTAATATATAAGAATAATAATATAACACTAATGTATAAAAAACAATTTTTATATGATAAATAATATGTGAAAATAATTATATATAAAAAAATGTGTAATAAAAATAATTTTATATATATAAAAGTTTAGAATGAAATAAATAATATATTAAAATATTAAAATAGGTAAAAAAAATGAATAAATAAAACAGGACTAAATTTAAAACTCAATAAAACTCTGGGGATAAATTAAAAAAATTAAAACTGAATTTGGGGCTTAATTGAAATGCGCGCAATAAATAGGGGACTCACTGGGCAATTATACCCTACTCCCAAAACGACACCGTTTCGAGGATTGCGCTTTAAAGGGTTCAGGGACCAAATTGAAACAGAAACAAACTATTAGGGCCAGATTTAAAAAATAAAGAAATTTAAAATTGAACGAAATTAAAAAACGGAAAATAAGTGGAAGGGCTCAAATGGCA
This sequence comes from Gossypium longicalyx, assembly GCA_025698465.1. Taxonomy (NCBI): domain Eukaryota; kingdom Viridiplantae; phylum Streptophyta; class Magnoliopsida; order Malvales; family Malvaceae; genus Gossypium; species Gossypium longicalyx. Next base: position 64,760,360 of record CM047004.1, on the reverse strand, counting down.
ATATGCCCATCTACCAAAAACGCGCGGATCCTCCCCGGGTCACGGGTCAACGCGCGGATCCTTCACTTAAACGTTGCCATTTTGATGCTTATTAAACTAAGCAAAAACGACACCGTTTTTATAATACTATATAAATCAAATTTTGGCCCAAAAATTTATTTTTAAAGCTAGTTTTTTTAAAAAAAAAACTTGAAATCCTCTGAAAGAGAAGAGAAGAGCCCTCCGGGCTCCGGCCTTTAGCCTCCGTCAGGCCAAGCTCCTGTCATCGGGCTGCACGTGCCCACGCGCCACACGCGCCGCCGTACACGGCGGTTGAAAGGTTAAAAGCCTTCATTTTCCAGGTGAATCATAGGTAATCTCTTCTCTTTTCTAAATACCGACAGTTTTTTTTGTAAAAAATGATTCATATGTGTTGTACAAAAAGAAATAAACTATAAGGAATGTGTTAGAATTAAGTGACCCAAATTCTTATTTAAATAAAATACGATGGAAAATAAAATAAAAGTAAAATCCATATAGAACTAGACTTCTTTTATTTTATTTTAGAATAAGGTTTTTTAAACCTTATTAAACTCCATCTATTTTATATTGATTAGGATAAGGTGTTTCAATCCTACTAGAATATGGCTTTACAAGCCTATAAATAGACATAGTCTATTCCTCTTGTATTGATTCAAATTTTCGACATAGTGAATTTTCTTCTCCTCTGCCCATGGTTTTTTTCCCGAAAGGGTTTCCATGTAAAATTTGTGTGTTCTTTATCTTTATCTTTATTTTTTATTTTATTTTATTTTTCATAAATTGGTATCAGAGCTTCCGTGTTATTCATCTCGATCACGGTAAGGCGTCTTTGAAGTATGAAATTCTGCTGTTGGATCGCAACACCAGATTTGCGTTGTGGCAGATTAAAATGCAAGTAGTTCTTGCGCAGATGGATCTGGAGGATGCACTGCTAGGGATAGATAAGATGCGTTCGATGTTAACAGATGAAGAGAAGAAGCGTAAGGATCGAAAGGCATTAACACAATTACATCTGCATTTGTCCAACGAAATTTTACAGGATGTGATGAAAGAAAAGACCGCCGCTGTATTATGGAAGAGGCTAGAAAAATTATGTATGTCGAAAACTCTAACAAGCAAGTTGCATATGAAGCAACGTCTTTATGCCCATCGTTTGGAGGAAGGTGCGTCTGTACACGAACACTTAACAGCGTTTAAAGAAATTTTCTCAAACTTGGAGGTCATGGAGGTTCAGTATGATAAGGAAGATCTAGGGTTGATTCTACTTTGTTCGTTGCCCCCGTCTTATTCAACCTTTAGAGACACGATTTTATATAGCCGCGAGTCTCTCACAGTTGATGAGGTTTATGATTCTTTGACCTCGTATGATAAGATGAAGCATCTTGTAGTTAAACCCGACTCTCAAGGAGAGGGTCTCATTGTTCGTGGGAGACAAGATCGAATGTCGATGATGATCGTGGAAGGACAAAGGAACGGAATCCTCGCGGTAAATCTAAGGGTAGATCAAAGTCTTCAAACAGAGGTAAAACTTGCAACTTTTGCAAGAAGAAAGGGCACATTAAATGAAAGTGCTACAAGTTACGTAATAAGATTAAAAGGGAGGCTGCGAAATCAAAAGGGGAAAACAACCGTAAAATTCTCGTGAAGTTGATGTTGTAGAAGACTACAAATGATGGTGAACTTCTAGTCGCTCACAATGATTCTAAAGTAAGCGAGGAGTGGATACTTGATTCAGCTGCACCTTCCACATGAGTCCCAATCGGGATTGGTTTACAACTTACTGAAGCGATTAAAGGTCGAAAGGTGTTGTTTTGATGGGAAATAATGCTTCGTGTAAAATCGCAGGTGTTGGAACAATTAAAGTTAAGATGTTTGATGGAGTTGTCAGAACACTTTGTGACGTACGACATGTTCCAGAATTGAAAAGAAATTTAATTTCGTTGTGTACTCTTGATTCAAAAGGGTACAGATACACAACTGAAAGTGGGGTTTTAAAGATTTCCAAATGGTCCCTTGTTGTGATGAGAGGGCAGAGAAAGATTGCCAAGTTATATGTTTTGCAGGGCTCTACTGTTACTAGTGATGTAGCTGTCGCTTCCTCTTCCTTATTAGATGATGATATTACTAAACTTTGGCATATGCGCCTAGGGCATATGAGTGAGAATGGCATGGCAGAATTGAGCAAAAGAGGACTTCTTGATGGGCAAGGAATTTGCAAACTGAATTTCTGTGAGCACTATGTTTTTGGGAAGCAAAAGAGAGTTCGATTCACTAGAGGAATCCATAACACAAAGGGAATGTTGGATTATATTCATTCTGATCTGTGGGGGCCATCCAGAGTGCCTTAAAGAGGTGGAGCTAATTATATGCTAACCTTTATTGATGATTTTTCTAGAAAAGTTTGGGCGTTCTTCCTGAAGCAGAAAAGCGATGTGTTTTCCACATTTAAGTGTTGGAAAATTATGATTGAAAAATAGATGGGAAAACAGATAAAATACCTCTTCACAGATAATGGCTTAGAGTTCTGTTCTGATGAGTTTAATAGATTGTGCAAGTCAGAAGGGATCATGAGACACTTGACAATTCGTCATACTCCACAGCAAAACAGCGTTGCAGAACGAATGAACAGAACGATCATGGAGAAGGTTCGATGTATGTTGTCAAATGCCAACTTATCAAAGTCATTTTGGGCGTACGACCTCTCTCGCGCATGTTTTTGATCAACCGATCTCTATCCGCTGCCATTGAAAAGACTCCACAAGAGGTATGGTCCGTAATCCCGCTAATTATTCTGATTTAAAGATTTTTGGGTGTCCTGCGTATGCTCATGTTGATAATGGAAAATTGGAACCGAGATCCATTAAAAGCGTTTTTCTTGGTTATAAAGCTGGTGTAAAAGGGTATAAGTTATGATGTCCTGAAAATAGAAAAGTTGTGATTAGCAGAGATGTTGTTTTTGATGAAACTACTATGCTACCTAACTTATCACTTAAAGACTCTTCCAATAAAGAAAATCAAAAGCAGGTGGAGCATCAGATTAATACAGAGTCAACTCCTCAAGCCAGTACAAAAATTGAGAATAGAGTTGCTTCTTCACCACAATACTCTATCGCCAAAAACAGAACTAGAAGAGAAATTAAACCTCCAAAATGGTATGCCGAGACTGATCTAGTTGCTTATGCTTTAAATGTGGCTGAAGATATAGATGCGAATCAAGAGCCATCTAATTATTCTTAGGCGGTTAGCTGTGAAGACTTAGAAAAGTGGATGTTTACTATGCAAGAAGAGATGGAATCACTCCATAAAAATAGAACATGAGACCTTGTGAAACTTCCTAAAGGTAAAAAGGCTGTTCGTTGTAAATGGGTGTTTAAAAAGAAAGAAGGGACTTTAGGAGTTGAAGAACCCAGATATAAAGCAAGGCTTGTTGCAAAGGGTTACAGTCAAATTCCAGGAGTGGACTTCACAGATGTGTTCTTCCCAGTTGTTAACCATAGTTCGAGTCGAGCTTTGCTTGGTATTGTGGCCATGCATGATTTGGAGCTTGAGCAGTTAGATGTAAAAACTATATTTCTGCATGGAGAACTTGAGGAGAATATTTACATGCAACAACCAGAGGTTTTTATAGTCTCAGAAAAAGAGGACTATGTTTGCTTGCTGAAAAAGTCCCTTTACGGTTTGAAACAAATACCACCAGGCAAAGGTACAAGAGGTTTGATTCCTTTATGACTTCTCATGATTTTAAAAGAAGTAGTTTTGACAGTTGTGTTTACTTTAAGAAAAACAGTGATGGTTCTTTTGTGTATCTACTTCTTTATGTTAATGACATGTTGATAGCAGCAAAAGATAAAAGAGAGATAAGAAAGGTCAAAACCCAACTAAGTAAAGAATTTGAGATGAAAGATTTAGGACCAAAGAAAGAATATACTTGGAATGGAGATTCTCAGAGATAGAAAAACAAGTAAATTGTACCTAAGTCGGAAGGGGTACATTGAGAAAGTTCTTTGCGGAGTTCAATATGCAGAGTGCTGCTTCCTATTAGTACTCCTTTAGCAGCCCATTTCAGACTTTCATCGGTTTTGTCTCCACAATAAGATGATGAGATTGAATACATGTCACATGTTCCATACTCTAGTGCAGTGGGATCTCTCATGTATGCTATGGTTTGTTCACGTCCAGATCTATCATATGCAATCGGTCAATTAGCGATACATGGCGAATCCCTTAAAGAACACCGGAAAGCGATTCGATGGATTCTAAGATACTTACGAGGTACTACTGATGTTTGCTTACAGTTTGGAAGAACTAGAGATGGAGTCATTAGGTATGTTGATGCTGATTTTGCTGGAGACCTTGATAAAAGAAGATCTCTCACAGGATATGTCTTTACAATCGGAGGTTGTGCAATCAGTTGGAAAGCCACTATGCAATCTACAGTCGCTTTGTCTACCACTGAAGCTGAGTACATTGCGATTACTGAGGCTTGTAAAGAAGCTATTTGGTTGAAGGGACTCTTTAGTGAACTCAATGAAGACCTTCAAATCAGCATAGTATTTTGTGACAGTCAGAGTGCCATCTTTCTTACAAAAGATCAAATGTTTCATGAGAGAACAAAACACATTGATGTTTGGTATCATTTTGTTCGTGATATTTTTGCTCGTGGTGATATTGTTGTGAGCAAAATTAGTACTCATGAAAATCCTGCAGATATGATGACTAAGTCACATCCTATAACCAAGTTTGAGCATTGCTTAGACTTGGTTGGTGTTCATTGTTGAAGTTAAACCCTTAAGGGGTTATATGGAAGAGGTGGAGAACTTGTTTATTGAAAGTTTACAATGAAGAACTTGTTCATTGAGAATTTGTGTCAAGGTGAAGATTGTTAGAATTAAGTGACCCAAATTCTTATTTAAATAAAATACGATGGAAAATAAAATAAAAGTAAAATTCATATAGAACTAGACTTCTTTTATTTTATTTTAGAATAAGGTTTTTTAAACCTTATTAAACTCCATCTATTTTATATTGATTAGGAAACGGTGCTTCAATCCTACTAGAATATGGCTTTACAAGCCTATAAATAGACATAGTCTATTCCTCTTGTATTGATTCAAATTTTCGACATAGTGAATTTTCTTCTCCTCTGCCCGTGGTTTTTTTCCCGAAAGGGTTTCCACGTAAAATTTATGCGTTCTTTATATTTATTTTATTTTTTATTTTATTTTATTTTTCACAGAACGAAATATGTAACTGAAATCACCTTTTTCTAAAAAGAAACTGCTCGTATTTCTTTCTTGTATGTATATATGCCTGTATCTGTTTGTATATATGTAAAAAAAAATCGTGTCCTATTACAGTGAAGATATTCGGCTTTTATAGCCCCTGTTTTCTAAGTACAAATTTGGTGTGTTCTTCCGTTCGATTCCTTGCCATATTTTCTGTGTATTTCTTTCCCTTTTTGCAGGTGACGACGAGAAAATCGGCGACGATTGGGCGCTGATGATGGCGCATTGGTGTGCCGATTGCGGCGCGAGATGAGGCCTGGTGTCGGGGTGCTTGCGGCGCCTAGGGTTTCAGAAAACCCTAGGTTCTTTGATTCTGTTAATGGTTTGGGCCTTTTGGGCCGTGTTTATTTATTGAGTTAGGAGGTTTAATGGGTGTAACCGGGTAGTTGCTTAGGTCACGAGTGAAAAAGGGTATTGGGTTAATGGGTATTTTGGTTTAGACTAACTGGGCTGTAAAATGTAACTGAGTTTTGGGTTATCAGGCCTTTGGGTCTGTTTATTGTAAATTGGACATTAATAGGGAGTCTTTATTTATTTAATTTGGTTTATAAATTTTTTTTATTTCATTTCACGGGCTTGGGCAAAAATGGGTTCCTACAGCTGCCCCTCTTTTCTTATTGCCGTGTAACGAAAATAGAGCAAAGACTATAAAAGGACCAAATTTCCCCGGCCTGGCCAAGTCTCGAAATCTTGATCTTCATCTTCTTCAAAGTTATTCTGATAGGTTCAAATTTCTTTACTGTAACTTAGGAATGTCAAATCTGCTATCTTCAACCTGCTCCCTGCAAACTCAGGGATGCCATGTTGAAATCTTTGATCTGCTCCCCGCCTAATACAGAGACGCCAAATCTGTCATCTTCGATCTGCTTCGATGTAAAAATAAAAATGTTAGATCTGCTATCTTTGATCTGCTCCCCGTCTAATACAGAAATGCCAAATCTGTCATCTTCGATCTGCTTTGATGTAAACACACGAATGTCAGATCTGCTATCTTCGATCTACTCCTCGTCTAATACAGAGACGCCAAATCTATCATCTTCGATCTGCTTCAATGTAAACACACGAATGTCAGATCTTCTATCTTTGATCTGCTCCCCGTCTAATACAAAGACTTCAAATCTATCATCTTCGATCTGCTTCGATGTAAACACACGAATGTCAGATCTGCTATCTTTGATCTGCTCCCCGTCTAATATAGAGACGCCAAATCTATCATCTTTGATCTACTTCGATGTAAACACACGAATGTCAGATCTGCTATCTTCGATCTGCTCCCCGTCTAATACAGAGACGCTAAATCTGTCATCTTCGATCTGCTTCGATGTAAACACACGAATGTCAGATCTGCTATCTTCGATCTGCTCCCCGTCTAATACAGAGACACCAGATCTGTCATCTTCGATCTGCTTCGATGTAAACACACGAATGTCAGATCTACTATCTTTGATCTGCTTCCCGTCTAATACAGAGACGCCAAATCTGTCATCTTCGATCTGCTTCGATGTAAACACACGAATGTCAGATCTGCTATCTTCGATCTGCTCCCCGTCTAATACAGAAACGCCAAATCTGCTATCGGTGATCTACATTGTCCCCTAAAGGACATAACCTATAGAATGCGTATGTGCTCATGCCTAATGATTAGGATGCCATGATTTAAATGAGTCAAATGCTCCTAAATAAACATATTACGATGCAAAATGTTATGAAAATGACTCCTATTTCGGACGTCATTACTCATTCATCCATCAAAGTTTCATCTTTATTTTACTCGAAGTATCAATCATACTCTGCTCATATGCTTTGAATCAAATTGGTCCTATTGTACCATTCTTCGAATGTTACGACCTGCTGGAGATGATCCTCTCCTAGGATTGAATCGTTTGAATTGTCCAATCATCCTTTGGACTGAAGAAGAAATTTTCTCGAGTACCTCTGACCTTCACTCATGAGAATTTTTCAAACAATTGTTCTGTTTTAGTTTCTCGTATTATCTAAATATTTCCAGAGTAATATGGAAAACTTCGTTTGTAAAAATATTTAGTTCATCAATCATTATTTCAATGCAACACATTTTATGAATAATGGAAGACTAATAATTTGATCTTGAGAATAGTTAGATAAATAATCAAAAATACAAAAGGAAATTAATCTGAAAACATATCTTTGAGAAGAAAAAGAATCCAAAGATAGTAAAATGTGACAAAAATCGGATGCCCTACATATCACAAATTTGGGCTTCATATACGACTCCATGAAGACTGTTTTGAGTTTAACATGTGTTTAGAAGATCCAAAGTACTTTGTTGATGCCTCAGTATGTAACACACTCCACTTCTTGTCGAATCTGGTATAGCAAGGTCACTGCATGCTTTTCAAAATTTGAGCTGCCCTTTCGGGTTTTCAACTCAAAACCCCTTTAGTCTTAAGGCGCCCTTTGTGGGTTTTCACCTTGGCCTCTCCATTTTTTTAAAAGTCTCAAAGCGCCCTTTGCGGGTTTTCACTTTAGCTTCCCTTCTCTTTAGACAAAGTACTTCTTAACTGAGTCTGAATTCACTGGATTGGGTAAACTCTTCCCATCCATTTTTGTCAAAATCAGTGCACCACCAGAGAAAGCCTTCTTCACAACATACGGCCCTTCCCAATTCGGCATCCATTTTCCTCTAAAGTCCTTCTGTATGGGAAGAATCTTTTTTAGTACAAGGTCCCATTCATGAAATTCTCTTGGACAAACTTTCTTGTCATAAGCTCGCATCATTCGCTTCTGATACATCTGACCATGACGAATAACGCTTAGCCTCTTTTCTTCAATCAAGTTCAATTGATCATACCGCCATTGAATCTATTCTGCTTCATCTAGCTTTATCTCTGACAAAATTGGAAGAGAAGGTATTTCCACTTCAATGGGTGACACTGCCTCTATCCCATAAACCAATGAGAAAGGAGTTGCCCCAGTAGAGGTTCTGACGGACGTTTGATAGGCAAAGAGTGCAAATGGTAATTTCTCATGCTAATCTTTGTAGGTCTCAGTCATTTTCGCCACTATCTTCTTGATGTTTTTGTTGGCAGCTTCCACTGCCCCATTCATTTTTGGGCGATATGGAGATGAATTATGATGTTTGATCTTGAATTGGCTGCAGACTTCCGCAATCGTGCTGTTGTTCAAGTTCAATGCATTGTCCGATATGATCCGCTCAGGCATTCCATACTGACAAATGATCTCCTTTTTCAAGAATCGACTTACTGCCTACTTGGTAATACTAGCATATGAAGCTGCCTCTACCCATTTCGTAAAGTAGTCAATGACCACGAAAATGAAACGATGCCCATTCAAAGCTTTTGGTGATATTGGCCTAATGACATCCATGCCCCACATGGAAAAGGGCCATGGAAAAGTCATAACATGCAAAGGTGAAGGTGGTACATGAATCTTGTCCCCATATATCTGGCATTTATGACACTTCTTGGCATAGCTGATCCAATATCCTTCTATAGTAGACCAATAGTATCCAAACCTCATGATTTGCCTTGCCATTGTAAATCTATTAGCATGTGTCCCACAAACACCTTCATGTACTTCTTCCAAGATTTACCTGGCTTCCACAGCGTCGACACATCTCAAAAGGATCTGATCTTTCCTTCTTTTATAAAGGATGTCCCTATCTAGTACATATTCGCAGGCTAACCTCCTCAAGGTTCTTTTGTCATTCTCAGTTGCCTGCTCAGGATATTCACGATTTTTTACATACCGTAATATATCTTGATACCGAGGATGGTCATCCTTTTCCTCTTCTTCAATGTTACAATAATGAGCTGGAACCTCAGAAATACTCATCTGAATTGGTCTCACATCCTCTTTTTTATTTGCTTTAATCATGAAAGCCAGTGTTGCTAAAGCATCTGCCATCTGGTTTTCGTCCCGTGGGAGATAATTGAAGGTGATGTTATCAAACTCCTCAAGTAGCCCCGAAACTACCTTTCGATAATTAATCAATTTGGGGTCCCTTGTCTCCCATTCACCCCTAAGCTGGTAAATTACCAATGCGGAGTCTCCATATACTTCCAGGGTTCTAATTTTTCGCCTTTTAGTCGCTCGAATCCCCATGATGCATGCTTCATACTTCGTCATATTATTTGTATAGTCAAAATTCAATTTACATGTAAATGGATAATGATCTCCATTTGGGGATACTAAGATTGCCCCGATTCCATTTCCTACTGCATTGGATGCTCCATCAAAGTTTATCTTCCATGAATATTCTTCAGTAGTTGCCACATACATCAACTCCTCATTGGGGAAATCAAAACTCAATGGCTCATAATCTTCTAGAGCTCTGCTAGCCAGAAATTCCGCTATTGCGCTTCCTTTTATGGCTTTTTGACTCACATAGACTATATCAAACTTAGAAAGCAGTATTTACCACCTTGCCATTCTTCCATTTAGGGTTGTTGACTCCATCATGTACTTTAATGGATCAATTTTTGAAATTAGCCAATTTGTATGATATAGCATATATTGCCTTAACATTCGAGTCGTCCAGATCAAAGCACAACACAACTTCTCAATCGGCGAATATCTCATCTCACACTCAGTGAATTTCTTACTGAGGTAATATATCGCCTTCTCCTTCTTTCCTGACTCATCATGTTGACCAAGCACACATCCCATAAAATTACTAAACACTGATAAGTACAAAATTAATGGTCTATCTGGACTGGGTGGAGATAACACTAGAGTGTTTAATAAGTATTGCTTGACTTTATCAAAGGCATTCTAGCATTCCTCATCCCAAGTACCTTGGTTGTGTTTTCTAAGCAGGCGAAATATAGGATCACATTTCTCGGTTAATTGTGAAATAAACCGAGTGATATAATTCAACCTTCCAAGAAAACCCCGAACTTCCTTCTGAGTACGTGATGGAGGCAGTTCTCGTATGGCTCTAACCTTGTCTGAGTCAACTTCTATTCCCTTTTCGCTGACCACAAAGCCCAATAATTTCCCCGACCTAGCTCCGAAGGTGCACTTTGCCGGATCAAGCTTCAACTGAAACTTCCTCAATCTCAGGAACAACTTCTTCAAGACTTCAATATGCTCATTCTTTGTTCGAGATTTGGCAATCATGTCATCAACATACACCTCAATCTCTTTGTGCATCATATCATGAAATAAGGTCACCATAGCCCTTTGGTATGTTGCCCCTGCATTTTTAGCCCAAAGGGCATTACCTTGTAACAAAAGGTGCCCCACAATGTTATGAAGGTGGTTTTATCCATGTCCTCAAGATGCATCTTTATCTGATTGTACCCTGAGAAGCTATCCATAAAGGAGAACAACGAGTATCCTGCTGTATTGTCCACCAAAGTGTCAATGTGTGGTAAAGGAAAATTATCTTTTAGGCTAGCTTTGTTCAAATCTTTGTAATCAACACACATTCCTACCTTCCCATCCTTCTTATGGAGAGACACAATGTTAGCCACCCATTCTGGGTATTTAACCTCTTGTAGGAATCCAGCATCAAACTGCTTCTTGACTTCATCTTTTATTTTCAGCACAATATCAGGCCTCATCCTTCGTAATTTTTGTTAGACTGGCTTACAATCCTGTCTTATGAGGAGACGATGTACCATGATATCAGTATTCAACCCTGGCATATCCTGATATGACCATGTGAACATATCTTTAAATTCACGTAACAGCTCAACAGGACCTTGTCTCGTTTCCTTAGCAATGTGTATCCTAATCTTCACTTCTTTCCCTTCTTCCAAGGTTATATTCTCTATTACCTCTTTCTCATGGAGCAGAATTTGCTTCTCCTCTTGTTTCACCAATCTCAACAGATTTGGAGACACATCACAATCCCTGTCATCTTCAAAACCCTGAGGTTCCTCTAAAAACATGTCTTGCTCAAAAGAGAATTTAGGATTTGTAGTATCATTGCTCATGTCGTTGATATCTAGGGACCTGTGGGGGTGCGAAGGAATGTAAAAAGGATGAATGAATTTAAGAATGTCTACTAACATGTTATGAATGAAATGAAAGATTTGAACGGAATTAAAATGACAAAAGAATAAAGAATGAAAGAATGTTTGCTCGAATTGATAGTAAAGACGTGTTTTATTGAAACAAAATATCTGAACATGAGCCTATTTCACAAATGAAGTCTTATTACTCCTAGGCTTTAGAGCAGCAAGAGTGTTCTAAAAATTACTCTGAAGAATCTTTAAAAACTATAGGAAGTTCTTCTACAGTCCAATTGTTTAAAGAGCTTTCCAGTTTGTAAGGGCGAATGCCCTTAAGGTTTCTTCGTTTAGACTCTTTATTATGTACAACATTGACGTGGTGACTTCCTTTTTCAAGCAACCCTCTCTTAGGGTGAATTATCCCTCCTGATATAAAAGTCTGGGATATATGAGGGAACGTCATCGATTCCCACTCTACTCTTCCACTTAAACGCGCCATTCTTCTTTCTTGATGCTTCTCTATTTCCTTCCTTCTCTGTCTATGATCTGGCCTGAAACCCAAGCCAAAATGGTCTCTCTTCTTCTTTAGTTCTAGAACTTGAATCCCTCCTTGGAGATATCTTTCCAATCCTTTTCCTGGCAAGGCTTCTTTCCCCACTGTCATCTGTAAACCCATTCTTGTGGTTCTGGATATTTTAGGCACCGGCACCTCATTCCCCTGTGAAATAAATGTTGCATTATTGAATTCAAAGGAGAGAAAAGAACACTCAAAGACCTCCTCATTCGCTTCTACATAAGGTGCGTCACTGGTAATTGCTGCTATGATGTCTTCCTCAGCATTTATGGTGACCAGCCGTCTGTCTGTTACTAGCTTCAATTTCTGGTGCAAAGATGAGGATACCGCTCCTGCTGAATGTATCCAAGGCCTCCCCAACAAGCAATTATATGAGGGTTTGATGTCCATCACTAGAAATTTTACCTCATACGTGTTTGGCCCGATCATCAAAGGGATATCAATTCTTCCTATGACCTTTCTCTCCGTGCCATCGAATGCTCTCACTACATTATGGCATGTTTTCATGTGAGAACTGTCTATGGGCAATCTGTTCAATGTGGACAATGGCAGGACATTTAAGGCTAACCCATTATCATTAAGCACACTCGGCAATGTATATCCTTTGCAATGAGTGGTAATGTGCAAAGCTTTAGCTGATCCCATGCCACCAGGTGGGATTTCATCATCATTGAAATAAATGAAGTTGTTAGCGCTTATGTTACTAACCAATCGATCCAACTTGTTGACGGATATATCATTAGTAACATAAGTCTCGTTGAGCACTTTCATTAATGCCTCACGATGTAACTCTGAACTCAGAAGCAAAGCCAACACTAATATGCAAGCTGGTTGTTTGCGCAATTGTTCAACCACGCTGTACTCACTGTGTTTCAGGAATTTTAAAAACTCTCTAGCTTTTTCTTTCTTTACTGGCTCATTAACAAGTACCTCAGCCCCATTCTCCTTCTCAATGTCAAAGGCTTTCATTTTCGTGGGCTCAACTTTGATGCCTCCTGCATCATAACGCTTCCCACTACGAGTGTAGGAACCTTCAACTTGAGCCTCCTTAGAAGTACTAGCTATATCTTCTCTCTCCGACATTATCACATTGCAGTCATAATTCCAGGGTACCCTCTTGTTATCCTTATAAGGAAGGGAAGCGGGTTTGTGAATAATGACTTTCGGCGCTGCTTGTGTCTCAACTTCATTATTCCTTGGTAGAGAAATAATGATCCTTGGTCGGTTGATTCTTTTATTCTTTGATTCACCTTCCAATGCGCATACGTGTCCCTCATCTGAGCCAGCTTCATAAAATTCCAGCTCCTTATTATCCATAAGGCTTTGTACCAAAGCTTTAAACTCGTCACATTCTTGAATCTCGTGTCCCTCTTCTACATGAAACTCGTAGTAGTCCCTCGCTCCTTTATTTCCTTCTTCATAGATTATCATCTCTCTTTTCATCAGTTCTTCCAAGATTACTTTCATCGGCATTCTTACCTCGACCATGTCTTCTTTAATCCTTCTCATACCAGTTTCCCCAATTGTGTTTATCCTTTGATCACCATGGTTCGACAACGGGTTCTCTGTGCTAGGGGTGTCGTCAAATTTTACGACCCCCATCTTGATAAGTCTTTCCACTGCTTTTTTAAAGCCAGTGCAATTTTCGATCGAATGCCCCGATATCCCTGCATAGTATTCACATTTTGCATTTGCATCGTACCATTTGGGATATGGAGGTTGTAGTGGTTTCAAATGAAAAGGAGCTATTGCGTGCGCATCAAATAAACTTTGGTAAAGTCTTGGTACGTCACTGGGATAGGCGTGAATGAGACCTTTTCAGAGTTTTGTCTCGTACCAGATCCCGGCTTTTGGGAATCCTACTGCCCAACTGTAGTTGCTCTGGGCTGACTAACCGTAATCGCTTTTGAGTTATAACTACTCATATTGTTCACCTTATTATCTTTCATTCTTGGGGCCGATCTTTTAGCAGTTTCCCCCTCTATTTTACCACCTCTTATGGCGTTCTCAATCATTTCCCTTGCCATAACTATATCAGCAAAGCTCTTGGTGGTACTTCCAATCATATGAGTAATGAATAGGGCCTTCAAGGTGTTAATGAACAGCATGGTAGTTTCTTTCTCCAAGAGTGGTGGTTGAACTTGCATGGCAACCTCCCTTCACCTCTGTGCATATTGCTTAAAGCTCTTATTAGGCTTCTTTTCCATGTTCTGCAGAGTGATTCTATCAGGAGTCATGTCAGTCACATGATTATATTGCTGCATGAAGGCTTGCGCTAAGTCTCTCCAAGAACCGATCCTAGCGAGGCTCAATTGATTGTACCACCTAGTCGCTGCCCCAACCAAACTATCCTGGAAATAATGGATCAATAGTTGATCATTGTTTAGATAGCCGGTCATCTGTCTACAGAACATGGTGATATGGGCCTCAGGGCAAGTAGTCCCATTGTACTTCTCAAATTCTGGCATCTTGAACTTATGAGGAAGCACTAAATCTGGGACCAAACTCAAGTCCTTGGCATCAATTCCCTGACGATTATCAGTGTTTTCCAATGCCTTAAATTTCTCCTCTAACCATCTGCAACGTTCCTCTAATTTCCTTGACGATTCGAGTTTCATCTTTTCCTTCTCAGTTACATCTAAATCAGGGATGACTGGATTGGTAGGGTTATCTCTCGGGTTGGATCTCGAGCCAGTTTGGAAGTTCATGGGTGTTCCAGCATCGACTTGCCCATGTTGAGGCCTTATTGTGATGGACGGCCTTCGGGGATATGCTTCAGGTTGATTTTGCACATAGAGTGGGGTAAAACCCAGAGGATGATCCTCATTATCCTCTTCGGTGATAGTCATAGGGGCCTTTCCTTTATCCGTTGCCCCCTTTATCAGCTGAGCCATCTCAGCCATCATATTCCTTTGGGCCTCCAACATTTGATCCTTCATCTCCTGTTGGATTTTTGCCAATTGTTCCTGCAATTGCTCTTGCATTTCTCTCTGGATCTGCTCAAGTCTTTGATCCATATTCTTTATCTTAGTGCGTGTACCGTAAGGATTTGTTGCTTCCAGGTTTTTTCTTTCTCTCACACTCTCTCTTTCTCTAATAATTTTAACTAATTAGGGTCTTTCTATAAATTTGAATGCATATAATGCGATGAGATGCAAATGCATGAATGTAAAAAGATATCGATTCTGATTCAGTTTCTTTTAGAAAACGTTATTTAAGAAACAAAAATCTTTACACAAAACGGATTACAAATACGTTTTCACCCTCAGGCCCAGAGTTTTAACCCTATCCAATAACAAAGCTAACTCTCGACCTCTATCTGACACTGACTCATGCCTTGCACTCAATACATTAGCTTGCGCTGCCAGGTCTTATAAATGATCAGCAACCTCTCGAATCTGGACTATGGCTTCTCTCATGAGGTGGTCCCTATCTCTGACTTGATCCTGAAAATGATGAAGCTCTCTCTTCCAATGTCCTTCTCTTGCCTCAAGCTGCTCAATCCAGAGTTCACAGTTCTGCAATGCTACTTCTAACCCTCTAATATTGTACTTCATTTCCTCGATCTTGTTCAGACTTGCCTTTAACTCGACCGCAGAGTTACGAATTCAGTGATGATGTAGAGATCGTCCAAGCTCAGTCACCTTAGCTTTTAATCCTTGATTCTCTTTCTTTAGGACCTGATTCTGCGCCTGCATCTCTTGGAACTTCTTCTCTCAATACTCGACTTTGGCTCTTTCTTCTTGAACCTCTTGTTGCCACTGCTCAGAAGACTTCCCCAATCCAGCTCTCTTCATTGATAGCTGTATCCTCTTATATTGCGTCTTCAAGTCATCATGGTCTTCCTCAATCTTCCTCTTTTCTTTCCTTACTTTTTCGACCTCAATTTTCTGAACGTCGACGTCTAAGCTTAGGTATATCTTCTCTTCCTCCAACTTCTCTATCTTTTTCCCGAGCTCCAAACTCTTTCTTTCAAACTCTTGCTTGACGACTTCTAACTCTGATGGAACCACTCGTAAGTTCTCCTCCATTGATCGAGCAGCCCCCAAACTCGGCCTAGGGATGTTATCATTGATCCTCTTGCTAAACCACCCTTTGTACTCAAGGGTTGTCATCGGACCTTCAGTCAGAATATTCACACAGCAAATCTTCTTCCAAGCCTCGAAAATCTCTCGCATCTTCTTCTTATAATGATCTCCCTTATATGAGAAATCACTTTGAGCTAACCCTTGTGTTGCCGGTATAAACTGTCCTGCTTTGTATTGCCTTAGGATGAGTAATGGTGCATAACCAACAACTCCCCAAATTCCAGGAAGAGGTACCCAATCAAAGCTTCCGCAACGATAAAGGACCTCATTAGGAGCCATCCAAGGGGCTTTCCACATAACATCTTCCTCTCGAAGATTCTGAAGTATTTCCATCCACTTTTCCTCTGTAATGTCGTCCCTCCTCGGCGTAGCTGCTGCTTCCTTTAAGGGAGAATAATCCTCAAAGAACACTCGGTAAGGAACCTTATCAACCTTCCAAAAGTGACTGTGGAACCATACTAACAACAACTGTGCGCATCCAATGAATCTACCTTCACCAGCTCTCCGACATGCACTCAAGGATCTGAACGTCTCAGCTAGGATTGCAGGTACAGGTGTGTTCTGTTACCAAGTCGATCGAATAAATCCGCAACTGCCTCATCTACCTGCCCCATAGCCTTGGGGAAAATCACCAAACCATAAATACTTAAGGCCAAGATATCAACCCTCTTCTTCACATCTAGGTGTGCCAATATCAGATCCTTCAAACTTGCCCACGGAATGCATTTACCATCACCCTTTTGTTGGATTCGAGCTGCGACCCACTGTTCACTCATCCCTATGATAGACATTAATTTCTTCACGAAAGTTGGGAGATTAGCAGCCCTAACATAAGCCCTGTAACATTGAATTCTTGGACAACGAAGCAAGGTCGTATACTCCTCCAAAGTGGGTACTAAGTCTACCTCTCCAAACGTAAAACAACTATAAGCAGAGTTCCAAAATTGTACCACAGCTCGAAACAGATGCTTATCCACCTTGATGTCTAGCAAATAGGGAAGATCTCCATAATTCTGGTAGAACAACTGCTTAGTCTCGTCATCCCATTGGGCCCAAATATCCTTCAACTCTTGAAACTCATTCTGTGTCAAACTGATATGAGTGAAGTCCCACAACTCTGACGTATACCCCTCAGTGACACTATCTCCTTTCTCTAGCTGGGTTTTCTCTGACCACGCACAGACAGAAGCGTTGTCCTCCACTTTATCAAGATATTCGTTCCTCATTACAAAACTTTCTAATCTAGAAATCGAACCATGAATCGACACCTTTAAATGTTGAATGACATACAATGATAATAAAATAAAATAGGTCAGTGTCATATATAAAAGGTATAATAAACAAGCACTTATAAGGGTAACTTATTGAAGGTTATTACTGTACTACTTAGGGTAAGCACTTAAAGTTCACTATATGTGTTTCAGTTCTAAAGCGAGGGTACCTGAACCAGCAGATTCCTCGATCCTCACCCATTATAGGCTCATATGGACCAAGTTCGGTTCAGGGGGACACATTTCCCTATGGCCATGCGGAGATGAAAATCTCACGAAGACATAGGTACGGATGTATCCCGGAAGCAATCCACTAGCTCATGCAGAGGTGAAAACCTCACGAAAGCATAGCTTCTCACTCCCACTTAAGGGTGCGACCACATCGGTCATGCAAATGCAATATGTGCAAAAAAAAAAATAACAAACATATGCAACAAACACATGTAAAAAGATTGATATATTTTTTAAAATTTTTCCAAACTTCCGACATTAAGACAGAAAATAATCAATTTCTTGGCTTGACTCTCTTATTGGTCCCCAGTGGAGTCGCCAAGCTGTCGAAACCATTTTTAATGGGAGATTTTGAAAACGGGAGTCGCCACCAACCTTTTTAGGTGTGATTGGGTCACCTTATAATACATTTTGGTCTACGAAAATGTGAGAAAACAAGTTCGGGAGTCGGTTACGTACGAGGAAGGATTAGCACCCTTGCAACGCCCAAAATTGGTACCAAATTGAATAGTTTTCTATCTTAAAGTCAAAAGTTTGAAAGAATTTAAAAATAGAATCCCTTTTTAAAACCAGAATAATTTGAGTTAAAAATCGAGATTCGTTCGCTCCAAAAGAGTACAAACATCACATCCAGCATGATTGGACACGATATTCTTAAACTTTCGTAATTGAAATCATCTCGTGATTTACAAAATCTATTTAGAAGGATACTTTAAACATTTAGACAAACGGGAAATCGCAACCCAGCATGTTAGGGCACTATTTCCCGAATTCCTAAATACAAAAAATATTGCCTCATTTTTAAAATTCTTTTGGATTAAATGAAATATAAATTTTTTAAAATAATGATGCATTTAACATATTACAAGATATCAATACTAAATAATATAAACTACATGATATAAACTTTAACATTTCATGCAAATATAATATAGAAAATGATAAATAACGACATAAATTACATAATATACATTAACATTTCATGTAGATATAATCATAAATAACATAAATATACATACATTAACATTTCATGCAAAATACAACATAGAAAACAATAAATATAACAATATAAATTACATGATATATATACAATAATATTTCATGCAAATATAACTTAAAATAACAACATAAATAATCAATTTTCATGAAAATATATAAAGACAATAAATAACATAAAAATAACAGATAATTTATGAGATAAAATTAACATACTAAAACAATACTAAATAAATACAAAAAAGATACAAAAATAAATAAACAAATTATGAACATATAAAAAAATAAGTCAAAAAAATAAAGATGAAAACTAAATACAATTAAAAATAAATGAGGTATTAAAAAAATAAAATATTTAAAACAATATATAAATAATAAAGGAGAAATTTTTTTAAAAATGGTTAATATATATAAAAATATACTACATGATATAATAACTTAATATATAGTTATAAAAATAATAATATGTTAAATAGGAACAAAACTTTATAGTAAATTTTAGAATATCATATAATATACAAGACATTTAATGATAACATACAAAAAAAAATATAATATTTATAATAATATACAAATTTTAAAATTATACTTAATAGATAATAAGTAATATATAAGAATAATAATATAACACTAATGTATAAAAAACAATTTTTATATGATAAATAATATGTGAAAATAATTATATATAAAAGAAATGTGTAATAAAAATAATTTTATATATATAAAAGTTTAGAATGAAATAAATAATATATTAAAATTTTAAAATAGGTAAAAAAATGAATAAATAAAACAAGACTAAATTTAAAACTCAATAAAACTCTGGGGATAAATTAAAAAAATTAAAACTGAATTTGGGGCTTAATTAAAATGCGCGCAATAAATGGGGGACTCACTGGGAAATTATACCCTATTCCCAAAACGACACTGTTTCGAGGATTGCGCTTTAAAGGGTTCAGGGACCAAATTGAAACAGAAACAAACTATTAGGGCCAGATTTAAAAAATAAAGAAATTTAAAATTGAACGAAATTAAAAAACGAAAAATAAGTGGAAGGGCTCAAATGGCAATTTGCCCATCTACCAAAAACGCGCGGATCCTCCCCGGGTCACGGGTCAACGCGCGAATCCTTCACTTAAACGGTGCCGTTTTGATGTTTATTAAACTAAGCAAAAATGACACCGTTTTTATAATACTATATAAATAAGATTTTGGCCCAAAAATTCATTTTTAGAGCTGGTTTTAAAAAAAAAAAACTTGAAATCCTCTGAAAGAGGAGAAGAGAAGAGCCTCTCCTCTCCGCCTTGAACCTCACAAAGCCAAGCTCCGGTCATCGGGCTACACATGCCACACGCGCCGCCGTACACGGCGGTTGGAAGGTTAAAAGCCTTGATTTTCCAGGCGAATCACAGGTAATCTCTTCTCTTTTCTAAATACCTACAGTTTTTTTTGTAAAAAACGATTCATATGTGTTGTACAAAAAGAAATAAACTATAAGGAACGAAATATGTAACTAAAATCACCTTTTTCCAAAAATAAACTGCTCGTATTTCTTTCTTGTATGTATATATGCGTGTATCTGTTTGTATATATGTGAAAAAAAAATCATGTCCTATTACATGGAAGATATTCGGCTTTTATAGCCCCTGTTTTCTAAGTACAAATTTGGTGTGTTCTTCCGTTCGATTCCTTGCCATATTTGCTGTGTATTTCTTTCCCTTTTTGCAGGTGACGATGAGAAAATTGACGATGATCGGGCGCTGATTATGGCGCACTGGCACGCCGATTGCGGCGCAAGATGAGGCCTGGTGTCGGGGTGCTTGCTGCGCCTAAGGTTTCAGAAAACCCTAGGTCCTCTGATTCTGTTAATGGTTTGGGCCCTTTGGGCCGTGTTTATTTGTTAGGTTAGGAGGTTTAATGGGTGTAACCGGGTAGTTGCTTAGGTCACGAGTGAAAAAGGGTATTGGGTTAATGGGTATTTTCGTTTAGACTAATTGGGCTGTAAAATGTAACCGAGTTTTGGGTTATCAGGCCTTTGGGCCTGTTTATTGTAAATTGGAGATTAACATGGACTCTTTATTTATTTAATTTGGTTTATAAATTTTTGTTTATTTCATTTCACGGGCCCGGGCAAAAATGGGTTCCTACAACCATCCTTTAGTAAGCTTATATTTGCCTTTGTCCATGGTTTTTGAGGCTCCCAAATGAATTGACACTTTTCATACACATCACACACATTATAAAGACATTACTAACATCAACAAACACCATTAAATCATTCCAAAATCCTAGATCAAAGCCTATTAACCTCTATACAAAAAATTTAACTAGTTTTTTTCGAAATAGGCATTTAACCACTCAAATCTCACTTCTAAGCTTAGATTTCAACTTCATAAATCCTAAATATAATCTAATTACAAATCTAAACCATCAATTTTACCCAATTTCACCGATTTAATTTTTCCAGAAAAATCAAGCTTCTGTAATCTTTTAAAAAGGGGAAAACACTCAATTTGCTTAAATTCATTAAGGATTTGTTAAATTAAGATCAAATACCTTTTATTAGATCATAATGAGTTAGAACTCATTTTAAAACCAAAGCTTAGTCAAGAAATACGAGATCTACCATTTTCAAGACAAAAATCAACTTAAAATCAAGTGATATATTGAGATCTTGATTAAATCATTTTAATCTTGAATTGAAATAATAACTCACTTAGTTTAATGATATAAAGCTAAAATCTCACCTCAATTTTGCAAAATCAACGAGCTGTGGAGCTAATTCGAGCTAAAACTTGTGAAGATCTTTTGAGGATTTTAAGGATGAAAACACGAGTTTTCTTCAAAATTGAAAAGAGATATTTGTGTTTAGAGAGCTTAGGAATAAAAAAGGACAAACTAATTTTGGGAGAAAAGCTTTGATTTGGTGTTTGACAAAATTTTTGAAGAAGATGAAGAATGGGAGGGAAAGAGACGTGGGGTTGTTAAATAGGCAACCCATTTTTAAAAATTGGGCCATTTCCCTAACCACCTCTAGTTTCTTCCCTTTTTCAGATAGGTCCTTACTTTTAAATTAAAACCAATTTCAAAATTATTTTCAAATCAAACCTCGTTTTTTTAAAAAAAATCCTTCATTGTCAAATTAATTCCTCGACACCTAATTTTAATTTCCTAACTTAAAATTATTAATTCTAAATGTTCTAATATTTTATTTAATTAATTCTAATTATTTAATTATATAATCTAATTACGATTTTTGGTTCACTAACCCCCAATTTACTTGCCCAATTCTCCTAACCCGGTTTTCGGGATATGACAAAGAGAGGTGATGCAACGGTGGTAAATGCTTGCATTTGTAACATAATTCTAAACATAGTTAAGTTAACTTGGTGATGGAAGACAACCAACTTGAAATCTTGCTTCCTGGATATACACGCTACCTTTAGATTCTCAAGATTTAGGTGTGGTTGGAGGCATTCAAATACCATTTCATCTTTTACAGTATCAATCACATCATCTTTTCTAGAACGCTTACTCCACCTCAATTGTAAGGATTTCAAATTCAGTTTGTCTTTCAATTAAGTAGATCCAGGCTCTGGAACAATAATATTTTCTAAACATGAAACTTCAACTTCTCCTTGGAGCTTTTGCAGTCCTTCCAATTCATTTAACTCACCAACTTCCTTACCTTTCTTCTCCCCTAAAATAAACTTGGAAAAAGTTTTCTTAGACAAGTTAATTGCCCCAATCCATGTGGCATGTCACCCAATTTATCACATCCTTCAATATCCAGATACACGAGGCTGACTAATCAGCTTGTTTTTGTAATAGCTTTCAATGATGTCCAGAATAGTGGTTCGAGATCACTAAATTAAAAAAAAATAAGCTCTTAATTTATTTATTTAATAATTGTGAGCCAAATGTGATTTTTGAGAGATTTTTAAATTAGTAATTTGTGTTTTATAAAGATTTATTAAGTCAAGAAATTGAAGAAAACAGTTATCGAGATCTCAATTTTATAAATCGAGCCGTAAATATTTTTATAAATATTTATGGAGTATCAATAAGGTAGTATTAAAATTTCGTCAGAAAATTTTAACGTTTGGGTGGTTAATTAAAAAAAAGGACTAAATTGAAAAAGGTGTAAAAGTTGCTAAAAGGATTAAATAACTCAATTGTCAAATGAGAAAGGACCTAAAGTGAAAATAAGCCCAAAGGAGATATTTTGGGTGGCAATAGCCGAGAAAAATCAGGAAAAGGGTGAAATGAGGGCAAAATTGGAAAATTGCCAAAATAAACTAAATAAAAATGGGACCAAATTGGAATATCTAGAATTCTCTTCATTTTTCTTTATTTTCATCAGCTGAAAAACAGCCATGGAAGAGGTTTCAAGCTGATTTTCATTCTCTAGCTACATGTAAGTTTAATTCTTGCTTTCTCCTTGAAATTTCTATGTTTTTAGACTTTTACAATTGGGTCCAACTTACTATTTCATTAGTTTTTGATTTCATGGCTAATTTTTAAAGATATTATGGATGATTTCTGGAATAATATGATGAATAAATATAGAATTTAAGCTTTAATTTTGATATATGATAATTTTATCAAGTAAAATTGATGGAAATTGATTTTAGGACCTAATTGTGAAAATGTTTGGAATTAAATTCTAGTGCTGAAATTATGATTTCCAAAAGTTGTAAAGTAGTTTAAAGTGATAGAATAAAGTGTTAATTGAGAAAAATCAGCTCAATTGAGAGGCTAATTGAGTAGGGACGAAATTGTTATTTATTAAAAGCTTAGGGGAAAAATGGTAATAAACAGCTTGCACTAAAACAATATTGGACAGCAGCAGTGGACTAAATTTGAAAAATCACCATAAATTGTAGAAATAGAATTAGAAGATGAAAAAAATATGAAATTAAAGATTATTGAGTCTAGTTTCTCATAGAAGAAATGATGTAAGGAATGAATTTGTAAATCATGAGATATAATGAATTTTATGAGAAAAGGTCAGAATGAATTCGGGTTCCCCTGTTCTGACTTTGGAAAATCATAAAAATTTGGAGAAAAAAAATTAGGGAATTAAACTTATATGCTTAGAATTGTGAATGAGTCTATTTTCAAGAGAAATAAACGATAACAATATTTGAATTCTGTACAAGGAGATAATTAATTTTTAGTAAAGAAGGGTCAAGACTGTCAGACAACAGAACATGGGTAACTTTAAAGAATAAACTGTACTTATTGGCTAAACCAAAAATTTTAAAAATTTTATGATAAGAAGATATATGAGTCTAGTTTCAGGGAAAATTATCGGATCATAATTTGGAGTTATATAACTCCAGATATAAACAATTTAGTGACTATGACACAGATGGACAGCTTGAATATTCATAAAAGTAAATAATAAAAATTATAGATAATGTTACTTACAAGTGTGTTATATACATTAAGGAAGTGGAATGGAGAGGAGGAGAAGGAAAAATATGTATGAATATTCATCTAGCATGGCTAATTTGCATGTTTTAGGCTTAGGGACTAAATTGAATAAAAGTAAAACTTTATGGGTAATTTTGTAAAAATGTCAGAAATGACCAAATTGCATGAAATGAATTATTTTATTATTTAAATTAAAAAATTTAATGAAATTATTAATTTAGTTCAAGATCGGGAAAAAACATGTTTTAGGGATTAAATTGAAAAGTGTTGAAATTATGGAAAATTCTAATATTTTATAGAATTCATGGGCTGTTATCAATATGTATGAGAATAATAGCTGGAAATAAGGATTAAATTGCAGGAATTTTATTTTCCTGACCCTAAGGATAAAATCGTCATTAAATAAAAGTTTAGGGGCAAAATAGTAATTTTGCCTAGAGCATTAATTAAATACATTAGAATATGAAATGAATGAAAATGATGATCAAATTTATTTATAAAGATCCGAACGACTCAAATAAGAGACTTGATCGTGGAAAAGAAAAGATATCGGATTAATGAAATTATAGACACAAACAAGCAATGAGGTAAGTTTATGTAACTTGAATTATATTCTTAAATGCATGAAATGTATGTTTTTTTATATGAATATGATTTGAATGTTCATTATATGAAAATTTATGAAACATTGACATATTTGATGAAAGGGGAAGAAATCCCGGTTGAATGAAAGGAAAATTCGATGGATCTCTGAAAAGGAATTGACGGTAAAAAGGATCTAGCCCGGATGGGTGATCCTATCTTGATATAGCCCTCCTGAAGAATATGTGGAAAATGGATTTAGGCCGGATGGATAATCCAAATTAGGGTTTGAATTTAGCCTGGACTGGTAATTCAGATCCAAGCTCATTAGAGTAATTGTCGTTGCAGGGGATTTAGCCTGGACTGGTAATCCCGACAATACTTTATGAGTTTATATTTGAGGATTTAGCTCGACTGTAATCCCATTGTAAGGATGAGGTTCATGAGTGTGCTTCCTGAAATGAAATGTGTAAGACCATGGTTGAAAGACATCATGGCAACATGATATGAAATGTGTAAGACCATGGTTGAAAGATACCATGGCAACAGGATATAAAATGTGTAAGACCATAGTTGAAAGATACCATGACAACAGGATATAAAATGTGTAAGACCATGGTTGAAAGATACCATGGCAACAGGATATAAAATGTGTAAGACCATGGTTGAAAGATACCATGGCAACGTGACATGAAAAGAATAAGACCATGGTTGAAAGATACCATGACAACATGACGGGAATGAATAAGACCATGGTTGAAAGATACCATGGCAATGTAACATGAAATGAACAAGACCATGGTTGAAAGATACCATGGCAACCTGACAGAAAATGAGTAAGACCATAGTTGAAAGACACTATGGCATCATATCGAAGATAAATAAGACCGTAGATGGGAGATGCTATGGCATCAGTTGAGCAATTGATATTTAGGTAATATGTATCAGATGATGAATGGTTATATGAAATGGTTTTGTGAAATGTTTACAAGAATTGGTCATATGGAAATATATGTACAAAATAGTTGAATGAAATAATTAAAAAGATAGATAAATGAAATAAGTATAGGTACATGGAATTTAATTTATGTTAATTTTAATATGAACTATTACCGAAATAAATATACAAAAGATATATGGAAATTATGGTGCATGAAATATTGATATAACGAAATGAATGATAATATGCTTATGAAGAAACAGTAAGAGAATAATATGTCTCGTGACATGTACATATATGATTATCTTTGATATGTTGATACAAGGAAATTATATAAGTAAAGACAATTATTAAACTCAAGTGTGACATGTCGAGAAAATAAGTATATCAATGTTGAATTTATATGAAATATGTACTAGTATGCTAACAATGTTGCTGTTTGATGCTTATACAAGTGCCAAGCTGTTAATTGAATGGTAATATATTTATTTATATGATGCATTGAATCGGTAAGCATTTAATTGAATTTTTTTTAGGTGATCCGTAAATTCTAGTAATGCTCCGAAACCCTGTTTCGACGACGGATACGGGTTAAGGGTGTTACAGTTTTGCTGGGCAAAATTTCAAGATATTTGCACCAAGTGTTAGAACAATATAATAAATTTGAAATAAAGCCTAATAAATTAGGATCTGTCATGTTAAATCATCAAGAATAAATCTAGAACAAAACTAGATGCAGAAGCATACTTGGATTCATCAATTTCTTAAAATCTACAAATCTTGGGTTTTGAATTACTTACTAGAGTATCTACACATGTTTGATCCATACTTTATTTAATAATTAAAACCCAATAAATCTTAACCAAATTAGATTAGTTTTAATTTGAGCTAACCTAGTGGCAGAGCCAAGGGGGGCTGGCAAGGGCCCCGACCCCCCTAAAATAGAAAATTTTCCATTTAGGCCCTTTTTAATTTATAAAATATTGAATTAGTAATGGTAAAATTGCACTTTGGCCCCCCAAAATAATAAAAATTTGATTTAATCCTTTAAACATTATAAAGATGTAGACTATTAAAATGGTGAAATTATATTTTTACTATCTTAAAAATATACAATTTAATCGGCCCCTAAAGTTTTCTAGCTCCGCCGCTGGGATAACCTATTTGATAGCAAATAATACCATGTAATTACCCTTATTATATATATGATGTTCATATTTTTCAACACTAAGATCTAATATCTTCAAATTTTGTAGCCTCGACAAAGAACTAGGTAGTGTTTTTAGATTCCTGTTACTTGAAAGATAAAGAGCCTTTAGATGTTTCAATTTGCCAATGGAATGCGGCATAGTCTCAATCCGCCAATGGCCACTGAAATCCAACATGCGCAAATACTTAACATTAGACATGACCGCACTCCAAGTGGATAGATTCAAGAAGCAACCACTTAATGGAATTAATGACCTCACTCTAGTTGCTTTGAGCAAGGTGTTTGGAATTTCCCAAGAGGAATTCAATTGATCTTCAAATGACATGTGACGAGTTCTTTCATCTACATTTTTCACTTTTGAATTGGAAATGTGATACTCAGCCTCAACAACAAAGCATGCAAAATCATGCATGGTGAAAAAACTATCACTAGTTCGTAAATAATTCATTAATCTGCATTCTAAAAATGATCTCCAAACGAGATGCTTGAAATACTCATAGGAAAAATCTTCAAGATGTTCATCTCCACTTAAGGATTGGATAAACCCTAAGGCCATCCAAACTTTGATCAATTCCGACACATAAAACAAAGTATCCTTTGGAATTAAAGAACAATAAGCAAAACATTGTCCCAAATGCAGTGAAAGATTATCATAGCTCAAATTTAAAATAAGGATAGTACCATTTTCTTGTTGAGTTAAATATCTATGTACATTATTCTTCCCCCTTAACCAGTCTGCTTCTGTCCTTTGAAATAAAACCCTTCCTATAACCATCAAGGCAAGAGGAATTCTTTTCCAGTTCTCAACAATGTCCATTCAAATTGCTTCTAACTTTGAATAATTAGATTCTTTGTTGTTTCCTTTGAATGCTATTTGCTTCAATAGAGACCAATATTCATTTTTTGACAAAATTTCAAGATTGTGCGATGAAACAATGCTTGCAATTTTTGCAACCAATTCATTACATGTATAACAAACCAACTTCCTCTTGCACCACCTAATAGTTGTAACAACCCGTTTTTTAATGGTGTTAGAAACAGTGGTTACGGGGCCACAGATCCGACGAGTAAGTTCGTGAATGTTATTATTTAATATTTACAAGCCAATTATTGTGTTAAAATAAATTCTGAATTGGTAACTTATACTATTTGAAAGAATAATTAAGTTCAAGTTGTAAGACCCTAAAGTTAAGTAGTTTTAAAACATGAGGTATCGGGACCTCGTTTCTATAAGCTGAGCCATAAATATTTATTTATTAAAGGAGTATTATTGAGGTTTTATTAAAGTTTCATTTATAAATTTTAACTTTTAAATAGTTAATTGAAGGAAAGGGACTAATTTGTAAAATGTGCAAAAATAGATAATTATTACAATTATGTGATCAAATTGCTTAGTTAATAGTTAAAGAAGGACTTAAGTAGAAGTTATGCCATATTTATCTTGGTGGGATGGCATAATGGTTGGAAGTGAATTAAATAATATATTTCAATGGCAATTTTGTAATTAAATAGAAATTAAAACAAATTAATGCTAAATTAAAACATTTTAACTTTATTTCTTCTTTTTCACTTGACCGAACACCATAGCAACGGAGGAAAGCTTCGGTTTGTTTAATTTCTTTGCATGTAAGTCCATTTTGATTCCATTTCATATATATTTTATGTTTTTGAGATCATTACAACTAGGTCTAGCTAGCCCGTGCCTTCGTTTTTGAAATTGTTAAAGATTTTTAATATTTTCTTTGATGAATCTTTGTTATTTTAGATGTTAAATGATGAATTTGAGGTATTAGTTGTTATTTATAAGTATTTTGTTAAGTGATTTTTAATGAATTTAATGATTAGGGATTAAATTGTGAAAATAGTAAAATTTAACGTAAATATTGTGAAATGATGATAAAAATGGGCTGATTATGAACCCCATGAAAATAATCTAGCATGAATTTTTTAACTAAAAATGGTCAATTTGAAAGTTTCAGGTTTAGGGACTAAATTGCATAAAATGTAAAATATTGAGATAAACTTGTAAAATGTTTATGGAAGGACTTAATTGTATTAGACATATTATTTAAGTGCTAGAATTGTATTAATTGAATGAAAAATTATTATTTAGATCCAGAAACGAATCAAACGAATTTAAATAGAGGAAAAAACTAATGTGTCAGATTAGTCGTCGGCCTCGTTTTACGATTGTAACTGTCGAGGTAAGTTCGTAGGTATATAATTGTACATATCTATATCTATATATAATGTTACTACTGATTTATGAATGTATATATATGATGTTTAATATGTGAGTTGAAAATTGAAATATTATAATTGAATATAAGGTGAGAAAAGATTTATTTGAAAACAATTGAATATTTATGAAATATGATATATGTGATTTTGGAGTGATTATGACTTGTTATAGCATGCGTATTGAGAAATATAGAAGTGCTTTTGATTCATGAAAGTTATAATTTTGTTTAAAATGCCCGTTTGGACATAGTAAACGATTAGGATACAATTGGCATGCCAATAGGGTTAGAATGCGCGCTTGCATGAGATTTGCACTTCAGTGCCCCTATTTGCACTTCGGCGCCTTTGTTTGCTCTTCGGTGCCCTTGTATACACTTAGGTGTCATTGTTTGCACTACGTGCCCCTGTTTGCACATTTGTGCCCTTGTTTGCACTTCGGTACTCTTGTTATGCATATATGATGCCTCTAGTGTGGCGTAATTAGTCGAGTATCCGGTCAAGTTACTAGTTTATCGGGCTAAACGTGAATAGAATTTACCAAATTATTTAATTGTTAAAGGCTAATGTATAGTCCAGATATTAATAAGTGTTGAATGTTAAATGTTCTATGAATTACTTGATCATATGTGAGTATCATTATATTGATGATTATTCGGTTAAAGATAAATGTTTATACACATATGTGTATGAGTTTGGATTGAATTATTATAGTACAGAAAGCATACGATGAAACATTTTCAGTACTAATCCTATAAGTGCTTCATAAATGTATAATAGATTTTGTAATGCCCCAAAATCCTACCTAGAAGTTTTGCTTGGATCTCGGAGGTTACATTGATCACCGGAGTGATCTAAAAAATTTTACAAAACAGAATGTTAACATCTCATTATAACTCATTTAGTCAGATACAAACTACATCGTTAAACCATTTAGATTTCAAAATAGATAATTTAAGTTATGGCCAAAAATACTTGGGAATATGAATCCGCAGTTCTTTGAAATTTAGTCCAAAATAAGTTTTACGAAAAACCCCAAAATAACTTATACCATAGTTCTTATAATTAACTATAGTCTAGAACAGTTCATCAAAATAAGAATTGAAAAGAAAACTTATTAGCTTATTTTAAAACGTGTCTATTAGAGACCTTCGGTATGCCAAGTCTAGCTATAGAAAATGAGAGTACTGAAAAAGGGAAACACTAAGGGGGTGAGCTACACAAGCTCAGTGTGAGTCCGAAACCAATAGAAAACAAGCAAAAGACAGAGTAACTCAACGGTTAGCCAGAAAAGTATATGCTCATGAATCATATGCAAAACGCTCATAATGGTAATCTGTTATAAGATATACTCAAGTAGAGCATAACACATATCATTTATGCACTTTTGTACATTAATCATGTGATCAACACACCAACGCTCACATAGAAAAACATATATCCAGATGTGTGATGAATGCAATAAATCAAAAATAACCCACCCCACCAACTGAACACCTCACCGACCACCCTGCATACCACATATGAGCTAATCAAGCCTAACCAACCATGCACACCACAAAGGACCTCGAAAGGCCCATCCAACCTACACACCACATACGTGAAACTAAGCCACTCGAATGACAATATGCATCTAAGCTGACATATGTAAAGTACAATGCGTTAAACCACTGTATAGATAAGTTGTAGTAAAAAACTGCCAAATTAGATCAGACTTCCTTCTTTTCGCAACCAAACCCAAAATTTTATGCAAATGCATGTATGCAAATAGGTTTACAGAATCTATGTACACAACTTAGAGACAGTCAAGCAAAATTAGAGTGTACACATTCAACCGACCAGATTCAGAATCAGTTATAACGATACTTAATTACTAGATAACATCACTTAACACTTAAACAATCATTAAATTAATACAATGATCACAAATATAGCATAAGACCGAGCCAAAACAGAGTCCCAAAAACCCTTACTAAGGCCTAGTCGAGGGTTGGAACACATAGGAACACAAATAAGTCATAATCTAACACAGAACAAAAATTTGTGAAACAGGGCCACACGGCTGTGTGTCTCGGTCGTGTGGAAGTGCCTAAGTCGTGTGAAAGTCTACGCACCCATGTGAAGGAGACACAAGCCTGTGTGAAAAGGCACACACCCGTGTGAAAGGAGGCACACGGCCGTGTGGCTTAGGCACATGCCTGTGTGACCCAGGGACATGGCCGTGTGATCAGGTCGTGTAACACTCTGTCCAAATTGGCTAAAATTAAGGTATAGGGTAGACACGATCGTGTGGAAGTCTCAAATGACTCTGAGCCTACGGAACACTGTCGTGTGTTCAAAACACACTCCCATGTGAAAATTGACTAAAATCCCTAAAAATTAGCCACACAGCTGTGTGGCACCAAAATTTGGCTAAAAACCCTAATTCCCAAAAGCACATGACCGTGTGAACCACCCATGTGGGGCACCCATCCGTGTGGCCACCCATGTGGTCAGGAAACCACATTGAAATGGACCAAAATTGTGATTTTCTCAATTGAAATGAATTCCTAACGTTAGTAGTACTAAAAACCCACTCTAAAATCGATTGGGATCATGCATTCCATCAACAAAATGACCCTTACCCACTCAATATCAGAAACACAGTTTAATTTCAGAAGCATACAAGAAATTTCCAAATTTCACTGAATCCTACATAAAAAAATAAACAATTCAGAAACACACCTTAGAGCAAGATTCCAACGTCGAAAACCAGTCGATTCAACACTCAACGGAACAACAAATGACTTCAAAAGCAATAACCAGTGACAATAGTTTCAAATCAATATAGAAGAAAAATGAAGAACTAAAAGAGGAGGAAGACTTTTAAAAATAAAGCAAATAAGAATAACAAAGAAAATGGCAGAAAAAAATGTCAAGAAGTTTTTGATTCCAAAACATTAAATATTAATAATAGAATAAATATATAACAATAAAGAAATAAAAATACATAAATATCTAAAGCACTTACAAGGATTCAAACACGAGACCCAAAGGTAAACTACGACACTCACAACCACTGAATGAGCAGGCTCATTCTGACATCAAAATGCGAAAACAAACACAATTGCTCAACCTACACACTGACCCTACACATATCTCAAAACTTCTAACCCTAAATTCCAGTGTATTACAGATATGATTAATCTATTTATTTAGCTTTCACATTGTTTAGTAAAAGTAAGTGATTCCGGGATGATATGTTTATATGAAAGTTTGAAGTGAAAGAAGAATTATAGAATGATTATATGTTAAATATGTAAGTGTTATTGTAAGAAGAAACATTTAAGTGAAATGGTTATATGAAATGCTTATAAGGAACAATGTATATATATATATGTATATACAAGACTACACCAATTATCCATGAGAGGTGTAATGAATAGAAAACAAAAGTTAGTTTATTTTATAATAAAAAATTATGCTTAGTTGTTTATTCTAATATGTCAGCAGTTAAGTTACCTTATATGAACTTACGAAGCATTATTGCTTACGTTAATTGTTTTCTTTTCCTATATATCATCAGAAGGTTCGATTTGGTTGGAAGCTCATTGGAAACCTATCACACTATCCAACAGTTAATTCATTAGTTTTTGAGCATTTTTGGCTAAGGTTTATAATAGCATGTATAGGGTGGTTTATAATGATGTTTATGAATGGTTGGTGGAATTATCATGCTTGTTTAAATAAGTCCTTATGGTCACTTTTATGTGATTGTATATAAGGTTCGTTTTATGGTATGTTTGAATGGTTTAAATTGGTCATTGATGGAATGCTTTAGTATCTATTTGGTTTAGGTTGGTTGACATGAAAAGTAGCATTATTGGTATGTTTTGACAGGTATGAAACTAGGTTATGATGTTAGAAATATGGTAAGCTTTGCTTGATTGGTATGTTATGTTTTGGTGTATAAATATTGAGGTGCCTTGTATGGCATATTGGTTGATTGAATTTAGAGCTTGAAATGGCATATTAATGTATGTTTTGAAAGTGTTTAGGCTCATACAAAGTGTGTATATATTGATGGAAAGGTCTTTTATGAAATGGTTTGAATTTTAGGTACAATTTGAGTCCATACAGTCTGAGACACGGGCGTGTGACTCAGCCGTGTGAGACACACGGCTTGGCCACACGGTCGTGTGTTGTTTGAGGGTTCCTTTGCATGCAAGTAAGTGAGTTACACAGCCTAGCACACGGGCATGTGGGGAAATTTTGAATGTTGCATGGGTTGAGACACGGGCTTGTGTCCTAGTTGTGTGAGGCATATGACCCCTGTAGTCAAAATATTGCAACTTTTTCTTAAACTTTCTAATTGTTTTCAATTTGGTCCCAAATTATTTCTAGAGTGTTTTTATGGAGTCGAGGGCCTGATTTAGGGATGAAATGTATGAGGATGGTTGTTTTATATTATGAATGTTTAAATGTTCTGTTTGTATGGTAATGCTTCGTAACCGTGATCCGGCGACAGATACAGGTTAGAGGTGTTACAGTAGTAGATTCTATAAGCTACGCCATTTCTCAGGATCATCATTCCACACATCATTAAGAACAAGCAAGTACTTCTTCCCATTGATGTTGCCTCGAAGATGAATTTGCATTGTTTCCAGCTGAAGGCCATTTTTAGGTTTTCCTTCTGTTGTAGCTATTGTAAAATGGCCATCCATGCATTAGCAAACCTAGACTTCAACATTGCAAGCTCACCAAAACTACGAGCTCACCATATCTGCGAGCTCATTAACACTGTGAGCTCACCGAGTCTCTGAGCTCCCTACGTTGCAAGTTGCCAACTTGCTAACTTGGATTGAAATAGTGATGATGTTTTGATTAGACGTTTTGGTTGCTGATTAAACTAAAATTAGCCAATAAGGAAACAAGTTAACTAAATCTAGTTCCAAGACTAAGCCAAGTTGTAATTATTTTATTATTATTTTTAGCTTATTTAATCTTTTTTGTTCCCATAAACATAGTAATCAATTTTTCATGAAATAGTTGATCACAATCTAATCTTTCTCCAATTTTTGATTCTTTTTGCTTCAGTTTCAATTCTTTCTTCATAAAAATCCAACAAGTGGTATCTAGAGCCGCTTATCTTTGAGGGCCTAATTTCATAAAAATGTCTTCAGCAAACTTTATACCACCACCCCTCTATTTTTATAGGAGAAAACTATCACATTTGGGTAGTAAAAATGAAAACCTATATTCAAGTGTTTGATATTTGGAAAGTTGTAAATGCTGAAATAGAACCACTAGTATTGAGGCCAAATCCCACACTTGCTCAAATAAAACAACACAGTGAGGAATGTGCCATAAAACACAAGGCGATGTCTTACCTACAAAATGGTGTTTCAGACGTGATCTTTACAAGAATTACAGCCTTTAATACTCCCAAACAAGCTTGTGATAAGCTCAATGAGGAGTTCTAGGGTTTACAGAAGACATGGCAATAGCAGATGATAAATCTTAAACAAGATTTTGAAAACCTCAAGATGAAGGAAGCTGAGGTTGTGAAGAAATATTCAAATCGAATCATGGTAGTGGTAAACTAGATAAGATTGCTAAGGTATCAGTTTGCAGAGAGTCGAGTAGTTGAGAAGGTGATTACCACACTTCCTGAGAGATATGAATAAAAGATTTCTTCACTGGAAGATTTAAGGGATCTATCAACCATCTCACTTTCAGAGCTAATCAATGCTTTGTATGCTCTAGAAAAAAGATGGGTAAACAGAGAAGAAGGACATGCTGAAGGAGCTTTTCAAGCCAGAAATAGAGATGCTGTAAGTTATTCAAGTCAAAAAGAAAAAAATGAGCTAGTCATATAAGAAGGAGAAGTCAAAGAAAGACAGTGGAAAGAAAAAAAATCCACTGTGCTCGCACTGCAAAAAGTTAGGGCATCCTGAGAAGTTCTGTTGGTTCAAGCCTAATGCTCAATGTAAAAATTGTAAGCAATTTGGCCATGTAGAGAAGGTATCCAAGAAAGAAGGGCATACACAACAACAAAATACTGAGGCATAGATAGTAGAAGCAGAAGAACTGATGTTCATAGTCTCTTGCGAAGTCAAGCCACTACTTCTTGCAAAGCCCAGCTTGCCACACCATGCGAACTCTCTAGCGGAGTAAGAAAGAATTGGTTCATAGATAGTGATTGTATGAGTCACATGACAGCAGATGCAAGCATCTTCATGAATGTTGAAAAAAGGTCCCATTCCAAGGTGAAAGTTGGAAATTGTTAGTATATTGAAGAAGTTGGAAAGGGAGATTGTAACATCCCAAAAATCATAGGTTAGTACAATCGGGTTTGTAAATTGAGAGAGAGTGGTCATGCCCTAAATTTTGAGATTATGTATTTTTAGGAAATAAATGAGATATTGGTTTTTTAGTTAAGTGTTAGTGAAACGTTCCTTGAAACCCAAGTTCAAATCCCTTTTATTGTACCATTTTTATTATTTTGCATATTTTGCCTAAAACCCTAGTATATGACACACCTTGTTTTTAAAATAAATATCACGATATCAAATTTTTTTTAAAAAAATAAGGAAATATCCTAGTGGTTAATTGATAAATAAAAAAAGCATGAAAATTAAATTGAGGTTCCAAGTTCGAATCTTTCCCATGCAAAATAATTAATTTTTACAAAAATCCCTTATTTTTAATGTGTGTGCCATCCATACCATTGTAACCCTAGGTATAATGTTAAAATTTACACAAAATAATAAGCCTTTATTCTATTTTTACTCACCCTAGCCATTCCTCCCTTCCCCTCTCCTTTTTTCTCTTCACTTTTTTGTTTCCTTTCTCCATTGTTGCTGTCGCCCATAACACCTAGTTTTATCATCTTTTTTTTTTCTTTTTGCCACAATATTTTGCATCATCTCCTCCATAATATTGCTTCCATTTTTCTCTAACTAAATGAACCCCAAATTTGAAATCTTTAGTCTCCAATACGATTCCTAACGTTGCCAAGAAGTGTCATTGTCGCCCCTTTCAATTATCTTGTGTAAGGTCTCTTTTTCCTTCAATTTCTTGATTAATCTTGTCAATTAAAAACCTAAATTTATAGATATGGAATTTTCCAAAATTTTAATGTTTTTAAAGTTATTTTTCCAGCTTTTAATTAGATCTCAAATAGTTTTAAAATTCAGCCCCAATTCTAGCCACTATGGGTGGTGGTGCGTGCACATGTGTGTAGAAAGGGGGCTGTTTTGTTTCTAAATTCTTGCCCATCTATTTCCAGAATTAATTTTAGTTTTTGAACCCTCCAAATCAGCCTTTAATCACATATCAATTAGGTAAAATCGTTCTTGATCAATTGGCCATTCGGATCTCACAAATCGGGAAACGTAAGTGCGATTAAATGCAAACTAGTTTGTTGTTTAAACCTAGTTATTGGGTAAAGGTTATAGATTGATTAAATGAAGGATTTTAATAAATATTTTCTAATTATTTTTCAATATGAAAATGTGTTAGATTTTGACTTGAATGCCCCAAATCAATTGTACAGTCGAAAGACATTCGCGTGTACGATTCACATAATAATAGTGTAAGAACTCTAACTAGTTTAGATTCGTAAAATAGTTGTAATTGTGACGATTGGTTTGAAACCATAAGTAAATTTTTTGGGGGATGTTTAAGAGGTGAATTAATTGAATTTATACTCATTTTTAATTTAGGTTCATTTTAAGGTTTATTAAGGAAATTAAAGGATTCGCTAGTGTGCTACGAAAAAGCATAAAATACGATGTGGGTGCTGAACTCATAAACTTGTTTTATGATGATAATTATCATGTTATATTTGATGATTTAGCTTGCTGATTATATTGGGTTAATATCCAAATAATTAATTTTGTAAGTGGCCGAACCAGGTACGTTTAGTGCCCTAAAAGATTGATGTGTTAGCAAAGTTGTTAGTTTGACAGTGTGATTATGTGATTTATATTGTGATGCATGATTGTGTTATTTGGTATGAGATTGGTTGTGTGTATAGATTGATTTTTCTAAAATATGAGTTTATGCATGATATAATTGCATGGAAAATTTGCTATGTTATAATAGAAAGGTTGCTATACATGCACATAGGAAATTTGTAAAAGTATGTGAAATAGTGTAGTGTTGAATGATACCAACTTAATGGTAAATTAGAAGTTGAAATATTGATTCCATTTAATGAAAGTATTCGATTATGGAGGGCAAGTTGAACATGTCAATTAAATGTGAAAATTATTAAATTATGGCTACGTATGAGATTGTATGACATATTGTATGTGCATTCGAATGATATATTTTGTGGTTCACGGAGGAGTTCTGTGAAGTACCGACGGCATATTAAGTCTGCTTGTATTCGTATTCAGTGCACTGCATTTGGAGTACCTAGGGGATTGGTGATTATATCGCATTATTTTTTATTTGACAGTTTTACTGCATTATTGTTATTCGGTGGTTTTACCACATCGAGCTATGCTCGCATTCATTGGAGTTTGGCAGACGGGTTCTAGGGAACTTGTGGTGTATAGCGGATGGTTTGGGTAGGAACCTTTTTACATTGCATCATGCTCACGACATACTTGAATGTTATTGATTTATGCTACGTATTGTGTTGTGTTGTATTGAATGGTATCAAAATTAATTATTGTTACTCGAATGAATGATAGCACATGCTCATATACTATGTGACATCGATTTGATAATGGCTAAGTAATGATATGGAATTCCAAGGATGGTTATGTGTCCTTCTGTTAATGCTCGTATGTTCCACTGTATTTGATATTTGTGATTGTTTAAATAACTATTTGACTCACACTGAGCTTTCATAAGCTCACCCCATAGTGTTTAACTTTTCAAGTAAACCTCAAAACTAGGATCGGACCCAGCATATGGAGAATCACCTTTGGCCTCAGATTATTTTTAATAAGTATTAATCAATCTCTATCAATTTTGGTTTGTATTTTTTTAGTTATTTTTAGTTTGTGGCTTGGTAACTTTTCATTTGGGGATTTTTGCATGCACAAATTACTCAAGCATAATAATAGAGAAATGCATGATATCTGACTTAAGTAAAATTTGACATTGTTCCTTAATTATCGCTGCATTACAAAGGAACCATTTTTGAGGTACAACAACAATTTTTCTCTAAAATGAGTTGATTTAAAGTCTACAAAGGTAACATGAGTTAGCTTAGCCATTTTGGTGTCTAATGTAGCCTTTTCAATCTAGCCCTAACATCTAGGCCGGGTTTGGAAGGTTATAGAGATGTTTTGATCAAAATTCCATAAGGTACTAAACTTATCATAAATGTTCTTTTAGTTCCTGACATAGACCAAAATTCGCTAAGTGTAGTATAGTTGCTCGAGAAAAATTACTATGTGGTATTCAAGAATAACAATTGTCTAATCCTTGATCTGAGTGGATGCAAGATCTTATCAACAAAAATTTTAGATATAAGTTTTGCAGTCAACTGGAACTTAATAACTTTAGTAGCATATACCAGCTGCTTGGATGAAACTATGTTATGGTATAGAAGGATGGAACATGTTGACTACAAATATTTAAGTCATTTGTCCAACAATAACCTAGTTGAAAGTTTATCAAATATGACTGATCATGAAAATGTATGCGATGTGTACTAGCTTGGAAAATAGGCGAGGTTTCTATTTCTTGTGAATACAGCATGGCGAGCCCCTGAAAAATTACACTCCGTACATACTAACATTTGTTGAACCATGAAAAAAGTTCGCTAAATGGAAGTAGGTACTTTGTGTTGTTTATAGATGACAATACAAGGGTTTTTTGGGTGTTCTTCATGAAGAACAAGTCTGAGGTGGCTAAAATCTTCTTCAAGTTGAAAGCCATGGTTGAGAACCAAAGTAACTACAAGCTCAAAATGGTAAGATTAGACAATGGCACAAAATACACCTTAGAAAAGTTTGAAAAATTCTACGAAGAGTCGGTATTCATCATCAATTAACCAATGTGTACACTCCACAATAGAATGGAGTAAGTGAAAGAAAAAAATATAATTGTAATGAATATGGCTTGCTGTTTGAAAGTAAATTGTCAAATGATTTCAAGGCAGAGGCAGTAAACACTGCTGTTTACTTGCTAAACAGACTACCTACTAAAGCTATAGAAGGGAAGACACCATTTGAGGCCTGGTATGGTTTTAAATCTTCTATTTCACATTAAAAATATTTGGTTGCACTTGTTTTGTTCATGTTCCAAAAGAGAAAAGAAGTAAGCTGGACAATAGATTGCAACCAGAGATATTTGTTGGATATTCCAGTGTTAAGAAAGGATACATAATCTATAATCCTTTCGCCAAGAAAGTGATCAAAAGAAGAGATGTGAAGTTTGATGAAAGAAAAATATGGAATTGGACTGCAACAGAGGAGGAGATGTGTCAACAAAGGAGTCCAAAATATGATATAAGAGCTACTGGAGACCAATGAAAAATGATGCAGTTGATGAACAACTAGTACGAGGAACTAGGTCTATCATTAAAATCTATTAATAGTGTAATCTGGCAAAGCTAAAACCAATCACTTTTGAAAAAGCTGCTTAAGCTGAATGGCAAACAACTATTAAATATGAAATCACCATGATAAAAAAAATGAAACATGAGAGCCTGTAGATAGACCAGTTCGTAAGAAAGTAATTGGAGACAAATGGGTGTTCAGAACCAAAATGACTCTTGATTGATCGATCAACAGATATAAAACGAGGTTGGTTATGAAAGGGTTTAGCCAACAATATGGAGTGGACTTCACTGAAACCTTTGCCCCTCTTGCATGGTTAGACACCATAAGGCTGCTACTAACTCTTGCTACTCAAAAGGGTTGGAGAATACATCAGATGGATGTGAAGTCAGCCTTCCTAAATGGTTTTCTGAAGTAAGAAATTTATGTTGAGCAACCGAAAGGATTCGCAGTATCTTGGTGTGAGGCTAAGGTTTATAAACTAAACAAAGCACTATATAGCTTTAAGTAAGCACCCCGAGTGGCTTGATAAAAGCTATAAGAAAAAGAAAATAAGACAGTAAGCACTAGGCTTAGTAAGCTTACAAGCAAATAAATTACAACATTCAACATAATGAATAAATATACATCAAGTCACCTAGCCTCATAAACTTTCTTTACTCCTCATTTTCTACCTTCTTCTTTACTCACTTACCTTCTTTCTTACCTGACCTTTCACTATTCATAAATATAATCTACCTTCTCTTTTTGCTGATAATTCACTATGATTTAACATATACAATGACCCATTGAACACTCGGAATACTAAGGATACTAGGGTCGTTCCTGTCTATCAATATCCTGCCAATGCTATGTCTTCGACATGGACTTACATGAATTATTCCTATCTCCAATTCCATATTTATATATATAATATGGGCTTACATGGCTCATTCCTGTCTCCAAAGCCATATATCTGATATGGACTTACATGGCTCATTTCTATCCTGTCTGTCAACCCCAATATCCTAATATTCCTAAGGTTCAAACTGGCTTCCTAATGCTTTTGCTCGCCACTTCGCTTTTAATTCGACTTTAAATATTCTAAAAAAATAAGTATATAAATGCTGGAAATTAACAATAATAATGTAAAATATAAGAATATTGCATTTATTTCATCAGTAAACTTACCTCGATATAAAATGTGACTAAACTTTACAATTTAGTCATTTACTTTTTCTTTTCCCCGATCTACTCCTGAATTTCGTTCTTCTTGATCTATAATAGCAAATTTAACTTATTTAATATTCAAATTTATCAAAACAGTCCTTTACTCAAACTTTGAAAAAATTACATTTTTACCCCTAAACTTTTGCATATTTACACTTTTACCCCAAATCTCGTAAATTTAACTTCAACCTATTTTCTTATGTTTTATGACATGCTGATCATTTTTCCCTTCTATGGCAGCATCAAATTCATACTCTAACATGCACTTATGACTATTAGGTATTTTACCGATTAAGCCCTTTTTCTCGTTTTTACCTAAAACCGAGTAGCACAAGTTGTCTAACATAATCTAAGACCTCATATTCTATCATAAAACATCAAAATAAACACTTTTAACCTATGGGTATTTTTCCAAATATGAACCCTAACTTAAATTATTGCTAGCATAAGCTTTATCGAGCTACCGGGACTCCGAATACGTCAAGAACATTAAAAACGGGGCTTGGACTCACTTACTATGGAGCTTGAAAATTGAAGAAATCCTACCTATGGAGAGAGCAAAATTCGGCAGCAACCATATGAGAAAGATGACCATTTTGTGTTATTTTTCCCATTTTATTTCATTTAATATACAAATGACCAAAATGCCCCTCCTTACTAAACTTTCAAAAATTCCATCCATGTCCTAATTTTTGTCCATGAACTTAAAATTGATTAAATTACTATTTAAGACATCCTCATTAATATTCCAAAACAATTTCATACTAAAAACTTCTAGAATGAAAGTTTGTAAATTATTCGATTTAATCCCTAACCTCAACTTAAGCACTTTATGCATAGAATTTCAGCACGAAATTTTCACACAATCTTGTAATCATATCATGAACCTCAAAATAATAATAAAATAAAATTTTTTACCTCAAATTTGTGGTTTCGTAACCACTGCTTCCGTTTAGGCCCTATTTCGGGATGTTACATTTCTCCCCTTTAGGGATTTTCGTCCCAAAAAATCTTACTCGTGAAGAGATTTGGGTCTTGTTTTCGCATAGCCTCTTCGGGTTCCCATGTAGCCTCGTCTACCCCATGTCTATTCCATAGTACTTTCACAAGTGCAATACTTTTGTTCCTTAATTGCTTTACCTCTCGAGCTAGAATCTTTACTGGTTCTTCACCGTAAGTCATGTCCGTCAATCTCAACCTCTCATGTCGAGAAATCACATGTGACAGATCTGAATGATAATGACGTAGCATAGAAACATGAAATACATTATGAATCTTCTCTAACTCAATCGGCAAAGCTAACCGATATGCTAATGGTCCGACTCTCTCAATCACTTCAAACGGTCCAATAAAACGTGGACTTAGTTTGCCTTTCTTGCCAAATCTAAGAACTTTCTTCCACGGGGATACTTTCAAAAAAACTTTGTCACCAACTTGATATTCAATCTCTTTTCTCTTCAAATCTGCATACGACTTTTGTCTATCTCAAGTCGCTTTCAAGCAATCTCGATGATTTTACTTTCTCTTCTGCTTCCTTAACTAGATCAACCCCAGTAAATCGATCTTCCTTAAGCTTTGTCCAATACAAAGGTGTGCAACATTTACGCCCATACAAAGCTTCATAAGGTGCCATCTTCAAACTCGATCGATAACTATTATTATAGACAAACTCTACTAATGGTAAATATTTTTCCCAAATCGCCTTGAAATTCCAAAGACACAGCATCTAAGCATATCTTCAAGTACCTGAATAACTCTCTCTGACTGACCATCGGTTTGAGGATGGAAAGCTATACTAAAACTCAACTTTGTGCCCAAAGCCTTCTGTAATTTCTTCCAAAACCGTGAAGTAAATCTTGGATCTCTGTCTGAAATGATCGATAATGGTACCCCGTGTAGTCTGACTATCTCTAAAATATACAACTCGGCCAACTTGTCAAGTGAATAATCCATACGAACTGGGATAAAAATGAGCCGACTTCGTTAATTTATCAATCACAACCCATACTGTATCTTTCTTTCTCGGTGTAAATGGCAATCCTGTCACAAAATCCATAGTAATTTGATCCCATTTCCACTCAGGGACTAGCACGGGCTGCAATAAACCTGAAGGTACCTGATGTTCGGCCTTTACCCACCGATGCATCAAGCATCTAGAAACAAACTCTGAAATGTCCCTTTTCATTCCTACCCACCAATACATTTTCTTCAAATCATTATACATCTTTGTACTACCTGGATGAATAGACAAAGAACTACTATGTGCTTCCTATAAGATCTTTCGAATAAGCTCATCATTCTTCGGTACATATACCCTGTCTCTGAACATCAAACAACCGTCAGAACTGATCTGAAAATTTGACTCTATATCCAACTCACACTGACCTCTTTTGGCTAACAACTCACTATCATTTTTTTGAGCTTCAAAAATTTCTTCAAGAAACATCAGTTTGGCTCTCAACTCAGCTAAGATAAAACCATCATCTGATAAGGCTAGACTAGTGTTCAAAGCTCTTAATGCAAACAAAGATTTCCTACTCAAAGCATCAACAACAACGTTTGCCTTACCTGGGTGATAATCGATCACTAGCTCATAATCTTTAATCAACTCTAACCATCTTCTTTGCCTCAAATTCAAATCTTTTTGAGTCATCAAATATTTCAAACTTTTGTGATCAGTAAATATGTGGCACTTCTCACCGTACAAATGATGTCTCCAAATTTTTAGCGCAAAAACAATGGCAGCTAGCTCTAAATCATGTGTCGGATAGTTCTTCTCATGTGGCTTTAGCTGTCTAGAGGCATAAGCGATTACCTTCCCTTTCTTGCATAAGTACACAACCAAGTCCATCCA
Source organism: Gossypium longicalyx (assembly GCA_025698465.1). Classification (NCBI taxonomy): domain Eukaryota; kingdom Viridiplantae; phylum Streptophyta; class Magnoliopsida; order Malvales; family Malvaceae; genus Gossypium; species Gossypium longicalyx. The sequence goes on along the minus strand of CM047004.1, from coordinate 64,716,960 downwards.
TGGATGCATCACTGTAAATCACAAACTCCTTACCTGGTTCTGGTTGTACTAAAACAGGAGCTTTAGTCAACAATGCTTTTAACTTATCAAAACTCTGTTGACACTTCCCAATCCATTCAAACTTGACATCCTTTCGCAGCAATCTTGTCAGTGGGGTAGCTATCATAGAAAATCCCTCTACAAATCGTCTATAATATCCAGCAAGACCAAAAAAACTTCTAACTTCTGATGCATTTCTAGGAGGCTTTCAATCAACAATGGCTGAAATCTTGCTCGAATCAACCTTAATACCTTCACTTGAGACAATATGTCCAAGAAAACCAACTTCTCGTAACTGTAACTCACTTTTGCTTTGAACTTGGCATACAACCGATTATCTCTCGAATTTGTAAAATGTTTCTCAAATGCTCGCATGCTCTCGCCTCTCATCATGAGAATAAATCAAAATATCATCAATGAACACAACTACAAAACTTATCCAGTGCGGTCTGAAAATTCGGTTCATTAAATCCATGAAAATGGCAGGAGCATTAGACAAGCCAAATGGCATCACAAGGAACTCATAATGACCATACCTAGTCCGGAAAGCACTCTTTAGGACATCTCGAATCTTTAACTCATGGCCCGATAGTATCCGGATCTCAAATCTATCTTGGAAAACACAAGAGTTCCTTCAATTGATCAAACAGATCATCAATTCTAGGCAATGGATACTTGTTCTTTACTGTTACCTTGTTAAGTTGCCGATAATCTATGCACAATCTCATCGATCCGTCTTTCTGTTTCACAAATAGCACTGGTGCACCACATGGTGAACTACTGGGTCTTACAAAGCCTTTATCTGTTAATTCCTGCAACTGAGCTTTCAATTCTTTCAATTCCAACGGAGCCAATCTATAAGGAGCAATAGAAATGGGCGTGGTACCTGGAATCAACTCAATACCAAACTCAACTTCTCTAACAAGAGGCAAACCTGGTAGTTCTTTCGGAAACACATTGGGAAACTCATATACCACAGGCACTGATTCAATTTTCAATTCTGGATCTTTAGTGTTCAACACAAAAGCAAGATAAGCTTTATACCCTTTTCTCAAATATTTCTGAGCAGACATAATAGAAATTATGGAAAATGAACTATCTGACTCTTTTGAATTAGCCCGAATAATTTCACCATTTTCACACTTCAACTCAATGAATTTCTTCCCACAATTCACTATCACATCATGTGTAGTCAACCAATCCATACCAAGAATCACATCAAACTCATCAAATGGCAATAGCATGAGATCGGTAAAAACAAGAACCTCTAATCATCAAAGGACAATTTCTACATACTTTATCTACTAATACATGCTTGCCTAATGGATTCGATACTTTAATCACAAATTCTGTAGATTCTATAGGCATACTTATACTAGGCATCAATTTCTTGCAAACATATGAATGAGTTGAACCCGGATCAATCAAAGCAATGACATTAATATTATGTAGAGAAAATGTACCCGTAATCACATCGGGGAAGGATGCCTCTTCGCGTGTACGAATAGCATAAGTCCTTGCAGGGGCTCTAGCATCTAGTCTCACAGCTGAATCTCTTGAGGCACCTCTATTACTTGCTCCTACTCTCGGTTACCTCGGTAATCTGCCTCTAGTAGGAGCATTTCCGGATCTAGCACTTTGTGTTATCTCTCGATCAGCTACCTCTAGACATTCTCGTACAAAATGATCTGGAGCACCACATTTATAACAAACATTTTTGCCTGCCTGACAAGGACCATAATGAAGTCTACCACACCGTGGACACCCTGATCTACCCTGTCCAACATTACCTACACTCGCAGTCGAGGTGGTCCGAGCCTTCAATCCTTAAATCTGCTTTGCCTCTATTCTCGACTAGAATACCCGGGCCGAGAAACTAGATCTGTAGAAAACTCCTTTGGCCTTTTGGATGTAGCTTGGAATGGCCTGCTCATCTGTCTCTTCTTTTGTATCTTGTCTCTCTGTCTCAACTTTGCCTTTTCTTTTTATGACTCTTACGCCTTACAGTGCTCTCTCAACTAAAATAACGAACTCTTTTATTTCTAGGACACCCATTAACATCGAGATATCATCATTTAACCCATCCTCAAACCTTTTACACATGATAGCCTCTGTGGACACACATTCTCTAGCATATTTACTAAGCTCCGACAAATTCGCTCTCATAATCGGTCACCATCATATTACCTTGTTTCAATTCCAGAATTCCTTTCTCTTCGATCAATAAACTTCGATCGATGTACTTTTTACGAAATTCCTCCCGAAAGAAATCCCAAGTGACCCTCTCCTTTGGTACAATTGATACAAGTGTTTGCCACCGCAGTAGGTCGAAGTCTCTAAGAAGTGATACTACACATTTCATACATTCCTCGGGTGTACAAGATAATTCGTCAAAGACTCGATAGTATTTTCTAACCAAAATTCGCTCTTTCTCGCATCATCATCCTTTGTTGCTCTGAACTCTTCTCGCCTTTTTTTCCTCGATTCTATCAACTGGTGGCTTTTCTCTTATCACTGTACCTGTGACTGGGGAAGCTTGAGCTATATGGGTAGCCTGAGAATCATGAGGGGGTGGAGTCTAACTGCCGGATTCGTACGAACTAACTCGGCAAACAAATCATTCAAAGCTTGGAAGAGAGCTTCTCGAGTCACTCCTCCCTGATTAACTGTTACTGGCCTATTCTCAGATGACGCTGCCCCTTCCGCATGAGCAGGCACATTACTTTCTACATCATCATCACCAGCTCGCTCGGGATCCATTACTATAAAACAAAATATTTAAAAATCGTCAGGAGTCGTCACACTATCAAAATACAGGTATGGCATGTATAGCTAGACTTTTACTCACACTAACTATTCCGAGAACCGACTAAACCTGCTCTGATACCAATAAATGTAACGCCCCACGCCCGAAACCGTCATCGGAGTTAAGCTTGAGGTGTTACTAATCTTATTTTACTTTTTTAAACAATTTTAACTACTTATATTAATTTTCGGAATAAACTATTTTTCTGCATCATGGTTGCTTAAAAATTCATATCTTGAGTTACGAAACTCAAAATCCAATTCCGTAAATTTTCCATGAAAATAGACTCATATATATATTTACTAATTTTTTTATAGAATTTTTGGTTCAGCCAATTAGTACATTTTATTAGTTAAAGTTACTCCTGTTTCAGAATTTGACTGCACTGACCTCTACTTACTACGAACCACTTTTCTCCCTATAAAAAAAATTCATATGACAATACTGTTTGTTTCTATTAAAACTATATTCAATAAGGATTCTAACCATATAAAGTACACCACCTAATTATTTTTATAAAATTTATGGTGAATTTCTAAATTTGAAACAGGGGATCCAAAAATCACTCTGGCCCTATTTCACTAAAACTCAGATATCTTATAAAATACAAAACCTTTACCTGCTTTGCTTATTCCATATGAAAATAGACACAATGAGCTTTAATGTCATATATTATTCACTATCAAACCATGTCTCTACAAATTTTTGTGATTTTTCAAAATCACATTATTTCTGATACTTGAATCCGTTTTTAAGTTACTTTCACATTTTTCATAATTTTCATGTGATAGTTACTACTTAATCATACATACTATTAAACATGTATATCATCAGCCATTCTATTAGCTAATCACTAGCAAATATTTACACATCATTCATTGATCATATCATATCAAAAGAAACCAAGTTCCTATACATGCCATACACAAAACGAAACGTCTAACTATACCAATGTAATTTCTTCAATAGTGTGATCGGGTCTCCAACGTTTCCTTCGATCCCCGAGTGGCTTGATAAAAACTATAATAAAAAGAAAATAAGACAGTAAGAACTAGGCTTAGTAAGCTTAAAAGCAAATAAATTACAACATTCAACATAATGAATAAATATACATCAAGTCACCTAGCCTCATAAACTTTCTTTACTCCTCATTTTCTACCTTCTTCTTTACTCACTTACCTTCTTTCTTACCTTACCTTTCACTATTCATAAATATAATCTACCTTCTCTTTTTGCTGATAATTCACTATGATTTAACATATACAATGACCCGTTGAACACTCGGAATACTAAGGATACTAGGGTCATTCCTGTCTATCAATATCCTGCCAATGCCATGTCTTTGACATGGACTTACATGAATTATTCCTATCTCCAATGCCATATTTATATATATAATATGGGCTTACATGGATCATTCCTGTCTCCAAAGCCATATATCTGATATGGACTTACATGGCTCATTTCTATCCTGTCCTGTCAACCCCAATATCCTAATATTCCTAAGGTTCAAACGGGGCTTCCTAATGCTTTTTCTCTGCTACTTCGCCTTTAATTTGACTTTAAGTATTCTCAAAAAAATAAGTATATAAATGCTGGAAATTAACAATAATAATGTAAAATATAAGAATATTGCATTTATTTACTGTAAACTTACCTCGGTACAAAATGTGACTAAACTTTACAATTTAGTCCTTTACTTTTTCTTTTCCCCGATCTACTCCTGAATTTCGTTCTTCTTGATCTATAATAGAAAATTTAACTTATTTAATATTCACATTTATCAAAACAGTCCTTTACTGAAACTTTGGAAAAATTACATTTTTACCCCTAAACTTTTGCATATTTACACTTTTACCCCAAATCTCGTAAATTTAACTTCAACCTATTTTCTTATGTTTTATGACATGCTGATCATTTTTCCCTTCTATGGCAGCATCAAATTCATACTCTAACATGCACTTATGACTATTAGGTATTTTACCGATTAAGCCCTTTTTCTCGTTTTTACCTAAAACCGAGTAGCACAAGTTGTCTAACATAATCTAAGACCTCATATTCTATCATAAAACATCAAAATAAACACTTTTCACATATGGGAATTTTTCCAAATATGAACCCTAACTTAAATTATTGTTAGCATAAGCTTTATCGAGCTACCGGGACTCCGAATACGTAAAGAACATTAAAAACGGGGCTTGGACTCACTTACTATGGAGCTTGAAAATTGAAGAAACCCTAGCTATGGAGAGAACAAAATTCGGCAGCAACCATATGAGAAAGATGACCATTTTGTGTTATTTTTCCCATTTTATTTCATTTAATATACAAATGACCAAAATGCCCCTCCTTACTAAACTTTCAAAAATTCCTTCCATGTCCTAATTTTTGTCCATGAACTTAAAATTGGTTAAATTTCTATTTAAGACCTCCTCATTAATGTTCCAAAACAATTTCATACTAAAAACTTCTAGAATGCAAGTTTGCAAATTATTCGATTTAATCCTTAACCTCAACTTAAGCACTTTATGCATAGAATTTCATCACGAAATTTTCGCACAATCATGTAATCATATCATGAACTTGTAAATAATAATAAAATAAATTTTTCTACCTCGAATTTGTGGTTTCGTAACCACTGTTCTGTTTAGGCCCTATTTCGGGATGTTACATTAATATTGATGGCTCAATGAACAAGCATAAAACAAGACTTGTGGTCAAAGGCTATGCACAAGTTTTTGGCGTGAACTATTCGGACACCTTTGCACCAAATGCTCATTTGGAAACCATAAGACTTTTACTTGCTGTAGCTGCTCAAATGAATTGGAGAGTGTATCAACTTGATGTAAAATTAACCTTTTTAAATGGAATTTTGTAGGAAGAAATTTATGTTGAACATCCTGAATTTTTTGTGAAGAAAGAAGAGGAAAACAAGGTGTTTCTTCTCAAGAAGGCTCTTTATGGACTGAAACAAGCTCCAAAAGCTTGGTACAATAAGATAGATGATCATTTGTTGAGCTTGGGTTTTAAAAAAAATCTGTCCGAAACCACTCTTTATGTTAAACATCAAAATAATGATATTTTGATAGTCTCTCTTTATGTTGATGATTTCTTGCTAATGGGAAATGATGCACGGTTGCTTGAGGAATTCAAGCAAGAGATGATGAAGGTTTTTGAGATGATAGATCTCGGATTGATGTCTTTTTTTCTTGGAATGGAAATTAAACAGGCTGAGCATGAAGTATTCATCTACCAAAAGAAGTATGCCAAGGAAATCTTGAAGAAATTCAAGCTTGAAGAGTGCAAGGAAGTAAGCACTCTTATGAATCAAAAGGAGAAGCTGTGTAAAGAAGATGGAGCTGATAAAGTTGATGAGGGATATTTTAGAAGTTTCATTGGTTGCTTAATGTATCTTACAACGACACGTCTTGATATTTTAAATGCTATAAGTATTTTGTCACGATTTATGCATTGTACCAGTGAATTGCATCTCAAGGCTGCCAAAAGAGTAGTTCGTTATATCAAAGGCATGAGTAATTTTGGTGTTAAATTCACAAGAAACAAGGAGTTCAAGCTTGTTGGCTTCTCTGATTGTGATTGGGGAAGTTCCATTGATGACATGAGGAGTACATCAGGCTATTGTTTTACTTTTGGATCTGGCGTCTTCTAATGGAGCTCGAAGAAGCAAGAAACTATGTCTCAATCCACTACTGAAGTAGAATTTATTGCTGCAGCAGCCGCTGTTAATCAAGCTTTGTGGTTGAGAAAATTATTAAGTGATCTTAACATTGAATAGGAGGAAATCACAAAGATTTTCGTTGATAATCAAGCTGCCATTGCAATTTCTCATAATCCAGTATTTCATGGAAAGACTAAACATTTCAGCATTAAGCTTTTCTTTTTGAGGGAAGTGCAAAAAGAAGGTAACGCTATACTGGTTCATTACAAAACAAAGGAGTAGGTTGCATATATCTTCACCAAGCCGCTCCCAGTAAGCAAATTTGAAGTTTTGAGAACAACACTTGGTGTTTGTAGCAACTGAAGCAAGGAGGAGTGTTGAAGATTTGCTTCAGTTATCATAATCTAGCTATTTTTAGATATAATTATAATTTTTATTTATTTCAGATTTTTTAGAGATTTTTGTTAAAGATTATGATCCTGTTATTAGCCTATTTTTAGTTAGTAGTTTTTAACTTGTTTATTATATAAACAGCTAGTTTCAGTTCAATAATACACACCTTTTTCCATTTCAATTACTTGAATTCTTAGTTCAGTTTTCTTCATCATTTTATTTTTATTTTTTGATAAAATACCAATAGTGAGCTTATTGATTTTGTCTTTGAAACCCTATGCCACTCCAAGCTCTTCTGCTACTTACGACGGCAGACCCACTAACAATTTTCTAGCAAGATGGAACAAAATACTCCCTGCTATGTCTATAGTTCAAAGTGGTTTTACAAAGAATGCAAGCTATGGTATTAGTGTAGAAAATTTGATGCCAAGCTAGCTAAGATGTTGATAAGGTCATAGGGAAGTCAACTCCTATACCAAGTTGATTTTTGATTTATTTTTCTACAAGTAGATTACATCTATTCCATAATTAAACATTACTGTTGACTACAAATGAGGTTGGAAGTTGGGTGTGCGTGGCCATTTATACTTTTAAGCTGCTTGCCTTATTTTTGTGACTTTCTACAACCCATTTTATTCACAACTGTTTCTCTTTTCTATTCTTGAGTGTACTGCCTGTAGGAATGTTATTTTTTTTATTTGTGCTATATTTCAATTAATTTTATATTTTGAATAGTTTATCATTCTAATTTAATTTAAAACTATGTGCTTGATTTTAATGTGGGTTTAAATTTTGGTAAAATTACGAAAATAAAATTTTGGTAAATCTATAAAATTAGTAACAGATACATGTATTCATATTTTGTTTTCAATTATTGTTTTCTATTTTATGTAATATAATTATATGAAAGATACATAAATAAACGATATTCGAGAAACATCCCTAAACAAACACGATTTTTTTTCCATTCATGTACGTATATATATAATTACAGATAATTATGATATAATTATCAAAGTGATGCATGAATTATTTGTGAAAAGAAAAAAAGAAGCACTGCATGAGTTATCAACTCAACATCTCAAAATTTATAAGTGTATTAAGTCTATTTGTAACCTCCACAACCCGGCTTGAATGATAAACATGAATTCAAGATATTACATTAACCACCGAAGTAGCTCGGTGTTTATCAAAATCAATTTTCCTTTTAAAACTCAAGTTCATTTAGGTGAATTATAATTTATATTCTATTTTAATTTACTAAAAATAGCAGTGGAAAAAAACATAAGCCATTTTAATAAAACAAATCGGTTTAATCAAATATTAACAAACAATAACCTAATTTTTATAACCTATACTGAATGAGATGCACCTAATAATTAAATTAAAACCAAATCCCAAACCACGGTTCATAATAAAAGAAAATCGAAAATAGCTCGACCACCTAAGGAATTAAAAATAATAACATTAACGAAAATAGAGATGGAACAAAAGTTGAGACCCTCCGAGTGTCGTATTTGCGTCCTAGCCTGAAGGATTATCTGTAAAGATGGAAATTAGGGGGAGTGAGCTTTGGGAGCTCAATGTGAGTTCTTTTCAATAAACCAAGCCATACAGTTATACTTTTAAACATTAGATAAGACCATACATCATTATCAAGAATCAATCAGTTATAATTATCTGTCAATTCCAAATACAGTAATTCAATGTTGCTACTTTAGTCAATCAATAACAATCTTCTCAAACATAGACAATCAATTGAATCAATTTCAAGGTTATCCATATTATTCACGAATGATATATGCACATAAATAAGTTCAACCATTTCATCAAGTAATTTCAATCATGTATGCATAAATTGTTAAATATGCAATATAAAAATCAGTTTAAAAATCGATTGTTCTACCTCCAACCACTAGTGCTCCAAAGTCGGGAGCTCCCCCAAACACCTCCACCATCACTCCAATTTGTGGACTTAATACCACATTCTGATTCGGGTAATTGTGGATAAAAGCTGCCGGTAACTGTGGAAACATTACCATATCGTAGATAAGAGAGCACATTGAAAATGTCACAGTTAGGATCCACTATAATTGTGGGTACATATCTAACAATTAAATGCAAATAAGTTGCCCGTTCTTCCTTCGATTATATAAACACAACCGATGCAAATGCAATATAAATACATTCCAAGTTATTCAATCTATATATTGTTTACTAATAAATGACAATCATGAATAAATTAGGCATCCAATTTTTCCAACAATATAGGCATTCAAATCATTCAATCAGGTATCCATAGAATACATGTAACATTACTACTATTCAGGCATTCAGTTAACAAATTCAATCAACCATATATTTCGTTGTTCTATTCCTAATCTAGAAGTTAATTACATAATCTAGTTCTCTAAATGTCATTCAAAACCTAATCAATGACTGATTTGAATAAATTAATAAAAGTTAAGACAAAACTATAATTTTTGAGTTTTAGCGGCCATATGGCTGTGTGACTGAATAGTGCGCGAAGCCCCAAGCCATGTGTGATTTGAATAGGTGAGGTACAGGGGCCACACAGTTGTGTTGTCGAACCATGTGCGAAGCCCCAAGTCGTGTGCAAAACAGATAGGTGAGGTGTAGGGGCCACACGGTCGTGGAACTGGACCGTGTGCGATACCCAAGGCCATGTGTGAAGTGAAGATGCGAGGGATTACAGAGGGACATGGCCATGTGTGAGACAGTGTGATCCATACATGCTGGCCACATGCCCATGTGGTCGGCCGTGTGCAATTGGGCAGTTTCAAAATTTGACTCGATTTTTCGTAAAAGAACACACACCTAAATTTTGAGTCTCATATAATGGTCTTCACATTCAGGTATGATCTAGATTACCTACACGAGTCTTTCAATTGACAAAACACAAGAATTAATGTCGAATTTCAAGATTTTGAGGAAGGGTTTCGACAAGATTGTAAAAGATCCGTAACGATTAAAAGATTTGTAACGGATGAAAGATCTAACGAAAACTATGATTTTCCAGAATTGATGAGATCTAGCTATTGGGAAACAAGAAAAGCTTACCGATCTTAATAGAAATTTTGGAATTGATGGAACGAAATTCAACGATTGATGATAAACGATTTGATTGGGACTTGATTGAGAAGTCAAGATCCAAGAGCTAAATTTCTAACAAGAACTTTGAAAGGATTTTACAAAAGAGGGTTTGCGGAGAAAATTTAGAATATATAGGGAGAACAGAAATCCTAATTGTGATAGGAAGTGGTTTATTAGTTGGACTTTGGAAAGAATAAGTGTTGATTGGAAATTAACACATTTTGGCCAAAATTAAGGAAAAAAATAAAGAAAGGAAGTGAAACCAACATGACTTAAACCTAAGATCAAGGGAATAGAAAAAAATAAAGTTTAACCATTGGATTAATGCTTATTTTATGTTCATATTTTACCACAAATAGTACATAAGTTACTCTAACCTTGGACTCTTAAATGTAGAAAAATAAAAGGGAAAAGTGGAAAAGGTGGGATTTGAACCTTGATTCTTTAGTGAATTAATTCACATACGGATTCAGAATTAAATCATCTTGGGTCCAGTCCAATGTATCATTCTACCAATGAATACATCTGTGTCTCTACTTGTGGGTTCAATTGCTCCGATAGCCAAGACTAGCCATTTTCCCAATTGGAATGTAGACGACATAATAATCTTTCACAGTATTTGAATCAAATGCTCACTTGAATTTTTTTACGGGATTACAGGCTTATTTAGATTATCTACTAAAGTAAGTCGTCTTTCTTACAATGTAAATGTTCTTACAATGCCACTTATCTTCAGCTTGAACTTAGACAATCAATGAGCTAATATTTGTTTGTCACAATTTCTCTATGCATGCAAAATACAAAAGATAGAAATACAAAAGACATAATAGTGAAATGTGAAGTTAACTTTATTTATTCATCGTTTAAATAAATAGAAAACAATTACATGTTTACTATAATATGGACACATTTCCCAACAATCTCCCGCTTGCCCTAGTGAAGTAAATATGTCATGTTTCACATTCCCATATTCGCGACGTATTTGATAAAACTCCTAGTTACAAGAGTCTTAGTATTAGATACATGGCCTAGAATGAATACATTTCCCAATGTCGATTTCCTCGAATCTTTATAGGTTTTGAAGTCTAAATCAGTGTATCCAACAAAAGTAAGGTTCTCCTTAGAATACAAAAGCATATAAACACCTTTTTGTCCTTTATATGCTTCTAAACACAAGGTTCTTTAGCTTTCTCAAATCAAAATTCTTGATTGTTTGATCAAATATTTTATTCCATGAGCAGGACACCTACTTAAGTCCATAAATAGATCTTAGCAGTTTGCAAACTTTCTACTCCTTTCCTTTAACAACATAACTAATGGGTTGAGCCATGTAAATGGTCTTATCAAGATAGCCATTCATGAATGTTGTCTTCACATCCATTTTCTAGATCTCATAATCAAGAGCAATGATAATGGATAAGAGTATGCAAATAGACTTGAGCATGGCTACCAGAAAGAAGATCTTATTGTAATCAATGCCTTTTTTCTATGTGTAACATTTTCCTACAAGACTAGCTTTGTGTGTTTCCACTTTCCCTTCTGAATTTCTATTCTTCTTTTAGATCCACTTACACCTTATAGGTTTAATCCCAACTGATAAGTCTACAAGTTCCCACACCGTATTCGATTTCATAGAATCCATCTCGGCATCCATGGCCTATTTCTAAAGCTTGTTATTAATATCTTGCATAGCCTCCTCGTAAGTGAGGGGATCATCATCCTCATGATTGGCTTCCATATTATAAATACTACCATCATAAATAAATAATTTTGGTTTCTTAAAAACTCCCCCACAATGAAAGATTCCCCTATGTTGTTGACCGTTTGCATGTCGTTCTACAACTTTCTCGAGAATTGAACTTGGTGATTGTTCTACCACTCCTGAAAGTTTCTCTAGTACCACTTTACTTTGAGGCTTAAAGTTATCCATGTAGCTTTCCTAAAAAAAAGTAGCATTAGTAGAAACTTCAACCGTATTATCTTTTAGATTGTAGGATAATCATCCTTTTTTCCCTTTCGGATATCCTACAAACATGTACAATTCTGTTTGTCCATCCAACTTCATTGCATCCTTATCTAGAACATGTGCTAGAAAACCCCATATTCCAAAATGATTTAGAGTGTGTTTTTTTCCATGCCACAATTCATAAGGTGTCTTACAAGTAGACTTGGTTGACAAATCATTCAAAATATAACAAGTTGTTTGTACCACATATTCTTAGAAGAAAGTAAGAAGTCGTGAATAGCTTAACACTAAATGAACCATGTCAAGCAAGGTTCTATTCCTTCTCTTAGCTACACCATTTTGCTGTGGAGTGCCCGATGCAGATAACTAGGATAAAATCCCATTCTTTATGAGGTATCCTAAGAACTCATCAGAAAAGTATTCTCTACCTCGGTTAGACCAAAGATTCTTTATGAGTAAACCTAATTGCTTTTCTACTTTCCCACAAAACTCTCAAAATTTATCAAAGGTTTCACTTTTGCGATGCATTAGATATGCATATCCATATCGAGAATAATCATTGGCAAAAGTCACATAATAATCGTAACTTCCTCGGGCACTGATGCTCATAGGACCACAAGTTTTAAAGGTTGGTTGGCCCTGTACCTTTCACAATAAAAGACCTCTTAGTCATTTTACCTTCCAAGAAAGATTCACATTGTGGAAGACTAACTTTCTTAAGCATACTTAATGGACCACCTTTCATAAGTGCCATAGGTACTCCTAATTTGAGTGAGAAGTTTTAAGCTTTTTATTCACTATTTTAGTTTGAAGCATCGAGTAGTTATTTGGTTTGATAAAGTAGAGACTATTTTCCATCCGTCTATTACAGATTAAAGAACAATTTCTGTGAATAACAATCCCTTTATTGAATGTCAATGTATAACCGTCATATAATAAACATGCTGCAGAAATTAAATTCCTCTTAAAATGAGGTACACAAAACACATTCTTTCAAATAATATTCCTAAAATTACCAAAGTGTAAAATAACTTCTCTCACTACTTTAGCTGAAACATAGCTCCCATATCTGATTTGCAACGGGAGGCTCTTGTCATATAAACTTCTCGTTTCATTGAACCCCTATTGTAACACCCCTTACCCGTACCCGAGATCGAGACCATGTAGGAGGCGTTACCAGACATATACATAAACAATTTCGAGAAATATGGGTTATAAAATTTCGTTCCAACTTGAAACCAATCAAACAATGTCTTAATGTCCCTATTATGGGCCTATGAGGCCCTAAACATACATTGAGAACGGTTTGAGACTAAATCGAGGGCCTAAGAAAATCTTAAGAAAATTTTTAGGTTAATGTCACACACGCCCGTGTGGAGCCATTTTACACGCCTGTGTACTTTGGGACATGCCCATGTCCCTAACCCATGTGGAATTAATTGAATTTATTTTTCAATTCGAACCTACAGAGGTTTTCACACGGCCAAGCACACGCCCGTGTCCTTGGCCCGTGTTTAAAAACTCGAGCATTCTGTTTATGACGTCAGCATGCATTTAGGGGCACAGAGCCAAGATACACACCCGTGTTCCAGGCCGTGCCCTCCACGCGGTTGAGACACACGGTCGTGTCTCTACCTGTGTGTTTACTACCATGCATTCTGACTTGAAATTCTTAGGTGCAAGGGACACACGGCCATACTACACGCCCATGGGGAGATCCGTGTGTCAGACACAGCCTAGACACATGTCCGTGTGCCTACCCGTGTGGACCTTGTTAGGCTATTTCCTAAGCCTTTGGTCACCCTCTAACATGCACTCTCACTTATAGTTTCCATAATACATAACAAGGCCTAATTATACACTCAAATGACCTTGATAAACCTCATTGCATGTAAACCTCATCTCATCGGTTTTACACATGCTAGGTTATTCCCTTTGTGTTAAGGGTTTCTATGCCTTAAAACACTTTTAAGATTGGCTCATTATTATAACTCATTGCCAATTATGGCTTAGCTATTCCATGTAATTTGGTCACATTACATGTGTTTAAATGTGATATACCATGTTTCATCCTCACTAGCACATTTGAACATAAACATGCACAAATTTGTAAGTCATAACCTACATCAAAAGGAGCCAATTCCCATGGCCATATGCAAGTGAACATGTAACCTTTACAAGCCTTCATAATGGCATATCAAATGACACATATAACAAAATAAACAAAAGCCCTATACATGCCATTGAACGAAATAAAAGTATCTATATACCACAGCTGAATAAGATGATAGTATGTTGACTCTCCAACCGTCTTCCAATCTTTATGAGTCCTCGAGATCTAAAAAAAATAGGAAAAAGAGAGGGGTAAGCATTTACATTCTTAGTAAGCCTGAATAACTCGAAAGTAAACTTACCGACTAATTAGCATGCAACCGTATTAGGTAATAAAACCAACAAGCATGGAATGGTTTCCCTATCACACGCACTCAATCAACAAATTAGTTATATAACAATGCACCATGTAACTTGTCTTAGATGAGCTCATCATTCAACATTTTCATTTATATATCTCATGTTAATCCCGTTGAGTTTCTCAGAAATCTCGATGGATTATCCATTTACCGTCAAGTCATAAGAGCGATCATCTCATGTACGCACTAGCACGAACCTCACATCTTACGGCGGGATTACTAGTCCAAGAAAATCCCACGTAATGTAAACTCATAAGGTGATGTCGGGATTACCAGTAATGAGCATGGATCTGAATTACTAGTCCAGGCTAAATTTAGACCTTAATCGGATTACTAGTTTGGGCTAAATCCACAATGCACACATATTCTTCGAGAGGCTCGATCACTCAAGGAACACCCGTCCGGGCCAGATCCTTTCTATATTTGAGATCAACGGAGTACCCGTCCGGGCTAAATCCTTTTTGCAACACATGCAGGATCTTAAGGCACATGTAAATCATGGTTTACCCATCGAACTTCCTTTTTAACCTCAACCAGGACATTTATCATCATGTTATTATTAATAACATATTTCATGGATTTTCATGCCATCATCAAATAGGGGTGTGTACAATTCGGGTAAAATCGAAAAAATTTGGTTAACTGACCAAATTCGGTTAATCGGTCAGTTAACCAAATTTTTTCGGTTAACGGTTAATTCTGTTCGAAACAGATCGGTTAAAATAATTTTTTCGGTTAACCAAAAAAATAATATATAAAATTATAATATATAAATAGTCTACTATTTAGTATTTACCGAAACCCAACCCAACATAAAACCCAATCTAATACATTTAAACCCAAGTGGCCAACCCAACCCAACCCAATTACCTAACTTAATTACCCAACCCAATACAAATAATTTAATAAATAAAAATAAAAATCTAAAAGTAAAAGTCTAGTAAAACTAAAACACCCTACTCACTCACACTCCCACAGTCAGACGATAGAAAAAAAATCCCCAACTTTTCAAGCTTGAAATCCCTAATTGAAAATTTGAAATCTTTCAAAACCTTCAAAATCTCCCAAAAGGGCAAAACCTTCAAAACTCAAAAGTATCATAGCTGTTGGAGGGTGGAGCAACGGCTGGCCGCAACCTGCTGGTGTGTCTCGTGAAACTAAGGACGTGGTGCTAGTCGGCTAGTTCAAAGAAAGCGATAGGTAAGAGATGAAGGATAACGAAAATAAAAGAAGAATATTTTAGCCTCACTTTTCTTTGTTTCTTAATATTTCTAGACGATTCGTAAGTCATGGGTGTCCTTATATCTCTCTATAAGAATCCAAAAGCTTAGAGTTAGTAGACACTAAATCCAGCCTAAACCAACCCGACATTTAACTTGCTGTCCATCTCTCATTTCCTCTTTTTGCGGTTGTTGTATAATTGGTTCATTAATCTTCATTAATTGTAATGTGAAAATTGGTTCATTAATTGAAAAGAAATCATTTATTAAAATTGGTTCATTAATCTTCACATCCAACTTCTTTTCAACTATGCATGAAAATTGGTTCATTAATTGTACCAATATTTTATTTAATTTTAATTATAAATTTTATTTAACAAGTATTCAGTTAATTCGATTAATTCGATTAATTCGGTTAATTCGGGTAAGTCGTTTAATTCGGTTAGTTTTTAACCAGAAATAAAAAAAATATAATTTTCGGTTAATTAGGTTAACCGACCAAATTAACCGAAAAATTTCAGTTTCGGTTAATTTTTTGAAAAAAATTCAGTTCGGTTAACGGTTAAAAATTTTGAAAGGTCAGTTAATTCGGTTAATGATATTTCGGGTCGATTAACCGAATGAACACCCCTATCATCAAATACAATTTTCATACATTCATAAAACATGCAATTAGGCATATTATGAATTTACTTTAAGTTATTTGAACTTACTTGGTACTTGTTTCGGTTTCGCATTTCGGTTATTCCAAAACCTTTCGTTTTCCTCGATCGACCTCCGAAATTTGTTCCTTGGGGTCTATAACAATAAAAATGAATCATTAATACCTCATATTATTCCTTTCGAGCCTAAATTTCACCCCAGACAAAATGACCGTTTTGCCCTTAACATTTCACATTTTTACTATTTAATCCCTAGGCTCGTATAATGAAATGCATGCAATTTCTACCTTATCCAAGCCTAGCGAATGTTCTTTCCTCTTATGGCAGCCCATATTTTTCCATTATTTCACATTTCTACCACATTTTTTACACTTTTTGCAAAAAGGTCATTTTAGGGGTTTTTCATGAAAATCACCTAGAAAAAGATGTTTAACACACATCCAACTATCATATTCCTCCATAAAACATCAAAGAATAAACATGTCACATATGGGTCACTTTGCAAACATGAACCCTAACTCAAAATATGTGTAGAAATGGAGAGAATAAGCTACCAGGGTTTCAAAAATATGAAGAACATTAAAAACGGGGCTAGGGAGCACTTACTATTGAGCTTGAAAAGCTTGAAAACCCTAGCTATGAAGAACCCCAATTTTTGGTGGCAACTTGATGAATATGAGCTGATTTTTGACTTATTTTCCCATTTTATTTTGCTTAATTAGCCAAATGACCAAAATGCCCTTAAGCCCTTTCTTTAAAATTTTATCCATACATGCCCATTTTTGTCCAAAATTTTAGAAATTAGGAAAATTGCTCTTTAAGACCTTCTAATTAATAATCTAAAGTAATTTCATACAAATTGCTTCTAGAATCCAAGTTTTACAATTTATTCAATTTGGTCCTTATTTTCTAATTGGACACCTTACTCATAGAATTTCTTCATGAAACTTTAACACATGCATATTTCCATATTCTAGACCTCATAATAATCATAAAATTAATATTTCAACGTCAAATTTGTGGTCCCAAAACCATTGTTCCAACTAGACCTTATTTTAGGATGTTACATTTCTCCTCTCTTAGGGACTTTCGTCCTTGAAAGTCTTACCAGTAAACAGGTTCAGATATTAGCTTCTCATGGTTTCTTCCAGCTCCCATGTAGCCTCTTCCACACCATGTCGATGCCATAAGACTTTTATCAAAGCCACATTTTTATTTCTCACCTGTTTAACCTTACGAGCGAAAATCTTGACCTGTTCCTCACCATAAGTCATGTCCAGTCTAATTTCAATGTCCGTCAGTGAAATCACATGAGAGGGGTCTGATCGATATTGCGTTAACATAGGTACATGAAACACATCATGAATCTTTTCTAGTTCTGGTGGCAATGCCAAACGATAGGTTAATGGTCCAATTCTTTCAGTGATCTCGTATGGCCCGATAAATCGCAGACTCAGTTTGCCTTTCCGACCAAATCTCAATACCTTTTTCCATGGAGATACTTTCAAGAATACTCTATCTCTAACTTGGAACTCAATCTCTGTAACACCCCAAACTCGGCCCAGACGTTACGGCCGAATCCGGCATGTCACACTGAAGCGTCACTGTAAAAGTCCTGTTTTATCAAAAATCGTTCTTAGTGTTTAAAGAGTATCTTCGTTATAGATTAAAGTGAATAGAAGCTGTGCACCAGATAGGATGCCAATAAAAGAGGAGGTGAGTCTATTAGATTGCTTAAGTACCAAGCTCTCCACGGATCCACTCCTAGACATGCACACAACCATTGCCACACTTTAACTGAGTGGTTGTTCAGGAAAACCATTTCGTTTTAAACCATTTGAAAAACTTATTAATTTTGAGAACGTTTTCGTTTAGGAAGCTTTGTCTTGTTTTGTGATATTCTGAAATCAGGTAATTTCTTTTTATATTTTTTTTCTTTTTCAAAACGCGCCCTAGAGCTATTCGGTTTCAAACATTTAAAACAATATCACGCCTAAGCTAACAATCAGACTAAAGCAAGTAAAAATAATTTAAGCGGCCTTATTACAACTTAAACCCAAAATAATTAAAGTAAATAATAACTAATCAAGTCATAAGAAGAAAATCGAGCTTGCAAAACATGTGGCCACTTCGAATCCCTCACAGCTCCAAGTCCACTATGGTTGGGGGTTACCTGCATGGATAAAATTAAGGGGTGAGTTTGGAAAACCCAGTGTGTAAAATAACCCAACCATAGTCCAGATCAGTACAAACCATAGAACATATTAAGTTGGGGCTTAGCCCTATACAAAATTCAGAATGAAGCCCATAGGCCCATGCAGATATAGAATAGAAACATCATGTATGCAGAAAACCCAATCATATCCATCCGTATACACCCCCATACCAACCTTACACCATTTAAGGAGACAACTCGACCCACGCATCTGCTAAACACCACAGAATTTGCAGCATGACTACGGAAATGAGATATTGTGACAGAGTCACGGATCTGAATATTGTGGCGAGCCACGGTATCAGAATATTTGTGGCGGTGCCACGAACAGAATAATTGTGGCAAAGCCACGAGCGCTTCCTCCATCAAAATAACCCTTATCCCATGCAACAGATATACATGTTATGGCATATCGCAAACAGAATTAGAATATCATGCAATTCAGTCAAAATCAACCCTAGGGGTATAACGGTCATTTTGCACCTAGGGATATAGTGGTAACTTTCATATTTAGGGGTATTTATTGAATTTACTATTTTAGGGTTTTCATGCATATTACAACCATCAACGTATTAACAGAAGCACTTATCGAGCGTTTTTACCGAATTGGGCCCGTTAGCCCATTAACCCGTTTTTGGCCCATTAAGCCCAAATATACCGAAGTGCACGAAATTACGCACTCTGTAAACTTACTACTTGAGATTACCAAGATTAACAAACAAACTATCTTACGAGCGCTCGCACGCTTGCAAGTTTACAAAATGCCTACTTTTCGGCATTTCAGCTTTTGTCGACCTAGTCTATGAGTGGGTGTCCTTTACACACCTGATTTGCGACAATTGCTACCAAAATCTCCCACGGTATCCTACAATCGATCACTAGACATATCAGATCCAAAATACAATGGCAGCCATCATAAACTTACTTACCATAATCGGCCATCAATACCTATGGCCCTTGAGATCCTACCTTTGCCAAAACTAGTGACTAGATTTAGATCTAGTCGTTCCACTTGTCCAAGCCTTCGATCAGCAGCCTCTAGATCACTACACCAAACAAATCAATTGTTACAACCCTTAGAGCCTTAAGCTCCAATCGACAGCTTCCCTATGCCTTTAAGGATTTTGGCTTTTCTAAATCCCGAAATAAAGAATAGATCTGAGTACCTACCACAGGTTCTTTCAACTAAAACGATTCCACTTCAGTTTCCACTCAGATCTAATGTAGAGCTAGCCCTTAAGCACTAGCAAAAATTGAACCTTAGAGATCTAAAGATTCGGCTTTATGTCCCTAAAACTATAGTGTTTTTGGCTTTTGGACTGTGAAGAGGAAGATGATTTGGTATAGTGGTTTTGCAGAGATATTGCCGACAGGGGTTGGGGTTTAGAGGATGTGAAAATTGGCCAAAAGAGATGAAGAAAATAGAAGGATTTTGGCTAGAAGAAATCGGCACAAGAAACAACTTTCGGGATTTTGGCTTTTATGGCAATCGACTATAGAGGTTTAGAAAAGAAGGGGAATGAAAAAGGAGATGAGTAGAATGGTAGGAATGTTTTGACTAGAGAAGAAAAGAAGGAGAAAAGAAAATAGAAGAAGAGAGGAGAAGAGAAGGAAGAATTCGACACTCAGGAGATCTAACTTTGTGTTTTCGGCTTTTTGCGACACTGATAATAGAATAGAATGAAAGTGAAGGCTCTAGGTGGCTAACCCTAATTCGGCAAAACAAAAAGAAAATAAAGCTTGCCCTAATGGCCATTCAGACCCACGACCCAACCTTCCTAAGGCCCTAGTCGAACTTCCACTTAAGCTCTATCACATGCCCCGCACATGCACACAAAAATAAAAGTAACAACACGCTTACCTTGTAACTTGAACTCTAGCTCCCCCCAAAACATCCACACATCACCCCCAAACACCTAGGTGGCGTCACATGCCACTTTACCACAGATCTTTCTGTGTCTTATTTTACCACCTCAATCTTAAAAGCCCATAGCGCCAGAACCCTCTCTCTCCAAAATAAAAAATTTTAGAAATTGCCTCGAATTAACTTTACTCTTGGGCCTTTTAAAGGCCACTAACATACTCAGACCCACATCAGATAGTCAAAACACAATATTTCTAAAATTCATTGGAAATTACAGAAATCCAAAAAATCCCAAAAATTAGGGCGTTACAATCTCTTTTCTTTTTAGATCGACATATGACTTTTACCTATCTAATGCCGCTTTTAAATAGTCACGTATCACTTTAACCTTTTCTTCAGTTTCCTTGATCAGATCAACTCCGTGCATCTGAATCTCCTTGAGTTTCGCCCAATACAATGGAGTTCGGCACTTCCTGCCGTACAAGGCGTCATAAGGCGCCATTTTCAAAATCATTTGAAAACTGTTGTTGTAGGCGAATTCTACCAATGATAGGTATTTTTCTCAGCTACCTTGAAATTCGAGGCTACAATATCGCAACATATCGTCAAGAATCTAAATTATCCACTCAGACTGACCATCGGTCTGCGGGTGAAAAGCTGTACTAAAGCTCAATTTTGTACCCAAGGCTTCTTGTAATTTCTTCTAGAATCTCGAAGTGAATCTTGGGTCTCTGTCTGAAATAATTGATAACAGTACCCCGTGCAATCTCACAATCTCAGATATGTATAAGTCGACCAATCTATCAAGAGAGTAATTCGTCCTCACCGGGATAAAATGAGCCGACTTCGTCAACTTATTCACCACAACCCATATAGCATCTTTCCTTTTCGGGGTAAATGGTAATCCTGTCACAAAGTCCATAGTAACTCTGTCCCACTTCCATTCGGGGACCATTATAGGTTGTAACAAACCTGAAGGTACTTGATGTTTAGCTTTAACTTGCTGACATATCAAGCATGTCGATACAAATTCGGAGATGTCTCTTTTCATGCCATTCTACCAATACATTTTCTTCAAATCATTATACATCTTGGTACTTCCTAGATGAATAGACAAATGGCTATCATGTGCCTCTTGCAAGATTTTCTGAATAATTTCATTGTTCCTTGGTACACAGACACTGCCTCTAAACATCAAACTTCCATCAGGACCGATCTGAAATTCTGATTCAATGCCCGACTCACATTGAGATCTTTTAGCTTGCAGGTCACTATCATTAATCTGAGCATCATAAATTTCCCGAAGAAATGTCGGCCTAGCCCTTAGCTCTGCCAAGACTGAACCATCATCAAGCAACGCCAATCGAGTGCCCATGGCTCTCAGTGGAAATAAATATTTTCTGCTTAACACGTCGGTGACCACATTCGTCTTTCTTGGGTGATAATTAATGATCAACTCGTAATCTTTAATTAATTCTAACCATCTCCGCTGTCTCAGATTCAATTCTTTTTGAGTCATCAAATACTTCAAACTCTTGTGGTCAGTGAATATACTACAAGTCTCACCATATAAGTAATGCCTCCAGACTTTTAAGGCAAAAACAATGGCGATAAGCTCTAAGTCGTGCATCAGATAATTCTTCTCGTGTGACTTCAACTGCCGTGAAGCATAGGCTATCACCTTGCCATCTTGCATAAGTACACAACCCAATCCATTTAAGGATGCATCACTGTAGACCACAAACTCTTTTCCCGACTCAGGTAATACTAAAACAGGAGCTTCAGTCAGCAAGGTCTTCAACTTCTCGAAACTCTGCTGACAGTTTTTAGTCCATTCAAACTTAACGTCTTTTTGTAGCAATCTCGTCATTGGAGTCGCTATCATGGAGAATCCTTTCACAAATCTTTGGTAGTAACCGACTAAGCCTAAAAAGCTTTTAACCTCAGTTACATTTTTAGGTGGTCTCCATTCAACGACAGCAGAGATCTTACTTGGATCAACTTGGATGTCTTCACCCGAAACAATATGACCCAAAAACAGTACTTCATGGAGCCAAAATTCACTCTTTCTAAACTTAGCATACAATTGTTTTTCCCGTAAGGTCTGCAACACAGTCCTTAAATGCTTCGCATGCTCTGTCTCACTGTTGGAATAAATCAAAATGTCGTCAATGAACACAACAATGAACTTGTCCAAGTATGGCCAAAATATCCTATTCATTAGGCCCATGAATACGGCCGGTGCATTCGTCAACCCAAACGACATGATAATCGTGATTTTGTGATAGGTTTTAAATATTTATAATTAATCATTCTTGAAACTAACTATTATCACGATGTAGGCAAGTGTACCTATCGAACAGTAGTATAGTTTTAGCAAGACCGAATTGTCGAACCCAAAGGAACTAAAAGTACTAGTAATGACTGTCTTTTTATTATCTAGCCTAAGAATAAGGGGGTTTGTTTTAACTAACTAATTAACTAAACTAAGAATTCACAAAAAATAGAATTGGGGGATTACTTTTGGAAAATTATTGAATTAAGACAATACCTAAAGAAAAATCCACCTAGACTTCACTTGTAATTTGACTCTGAATCGGTCGATTTATTCATTTGACTTGATCCGTAGAAATCCCTAATTTATATTATTATCTCTCTCGAGTCTAACAACGTCTAACCCTAGGTTGAATAATTGAAATATCTTTTTAATTAACTTCTTAGGGTTGCATTAACTCGATTTATGGATCCCCTTATTAGGTTTCACCCTAATCTGAAAAAATCTTGTCACCCTATCTCTAGGCGCGCAATCAACTCTGCTTAATTATGACAAATGTACTCTTAGATAGGGTCTATTCCTCCTCTGAATAAGAGCTTAACTTGAATCAATATCCTGGAATATCAAAACAAGAATGACGAACACATAATTAAGAACAAGTCAAATATTTATCATACAATTTAGAAAATAATAATAACAAGATTTGTCTTAGGTTTCATCCCCCTTCGGTATTTAGGGGATTTAGTTCATAACTAAAAAGGAAAACATCTTAGAAGAATAGTGAATATAAAACATAAAGAAAAACCCCAAACTCCTGAAGGGGAATTGAAGGGAGATCTTCAGTCTTGATAGTGAATCTGGCTTCTCAGATAGATCAATCAGCTTTCCTTGAGCAATTCCTTGCTTCCTTCTGTGTGTCTCCCCTTTTCTCCTCCTTTAAGGTGTATTTATAGGCTTTAGAATGCCTAAAAGCCCTCAAGATTAGCCTTTTCTGAATTGGACTTAACTTGGGCTCGGCAGGGACGCCCGTGTAAGATTACTTTAGGCCGTGGTCAATCCTATTAAAATAGCATGGGCGTGTGATCTACCTATGTGAGTCGTGTTTCAATTCTACCAAATTGACACGGCCGTGTGGTCTACCCGTGTGAGGAAGTCCAGTCCGTGTTGATTTCGTATGTTGGCCCATTTTATCTGTTTTTGGTCTGTTTCTCGTTCCTTTTACTCTTCTAAGCTCACCTAAGTATAAAACATGAAATTAAGGCATTAGGAGCATCGAATTCACCAATTCTAAGGAAAAATCATCCATAAAATGCGCTATGCATGGGGCAAAAATATGTATAAATGACGGTTTATCAAATACCCCCACACTTAAGCATTTGCTTTTCCTCAAGCAAAATCCTCATCTCATAATCAAAACAAATTCTTCTTAACTTATAATTTCTATCGATAATACCTCAGAATAATCCATAGGTTATCAAACGTTGAAAATTTGACTAAAAGAACATCAAAGTTTCAAACATTCCAAGTTGAGCATTTTATCATGAAAACATAGGTGTCTCCCCTCATCTAAGTAATTACCTTTGATTCAAAATATCACAGAGTTTCACATCCTCACTAAAGATTCATTCAAATCACTCGAGGTGTTTAAAGACAATAAATGAAGCACTCAATAGTCAATAATGAAAAGTCATTACCATAGGCTTGCATGAAAATCAAATCTCCACCACTATAAATTGAGATGAAACATCAATCAAAAGGTCTTTAGAGGGTTGTAACGTGGGTTTGGTTAAAGGGTGTGGTCACAAGCTGGAAGAAAGTGTTAGAATCGAGATTAAATTGAAAAATTACCTAACCAGAAAAATGACTAGTTATTAGTTGATTACAAGTGAGCTTCTTCTCAGAATGTGGAATTAACACTCAAGCTCAAAAATAGAAAATTACTATTAATAAGTATGCAAATATTGTTGTTGTTTACTATTATTATTATTATTATTATTATTATTATTATTATTATTATTATTATTATTATTTTTAGAACAAGTCAAATACAAAATAAAACATAGCTAAACAACTATTCCAACTCAAATCTCGACAAAAATAAGGATCAAATTAATTTAAGGGATTTCAACAATAATGAGTTATGGGTTAATATTGAGGGTAAATCAATGAATGAGTGGTTAGGCTCAAGGGGGTTCACTAAGGGTTAATTGTGAAGGTAAGTTTTTATGGAGTGAGTGGGTTAAACCTAAGTGTCTTTATCATTTTGACATATCAAATCAAATGGTGTGGTCTTGACATGCATAATCAAGCAAGTTCTAGAATAATAGTTCAATATTGGCGCACTCATAATGAAAGTGAGCATGAAAGAAATAATAGATGCTCTTGAAGGCATAAAATCTCACAAAAATTATGGCTTTTTTATGTTTAAACCTGTGAATTCCAACTCAAGATAATACCTAGACTTAGAGAAACAACCTAAAAGTTTTTAATTCTTCAAAAATCAACTTATCATGCTTGATTCCCTAATGTCTTAAAGTTTAAACAATCAATGCATAAATTCCTATGTTTTAATTCAAGACATATCAATAAAAATCATAAGTTAATTAAAATTCATTCTAATAGTGATATGAGTAATTCTCGTGGGAATAAGACATATTCTAATGGTGATATAAAAGACCCCCACACTTAAGATGTACATTGTCCTCAATGTACAAAGATAGATATATTGAAAAAGATAATTTTATGATCATAAGATAAGGAGAGAAGTGAAACTTCCTGAATGATGAATGAATTCCTTGAACTGGAGTTTTTGGAGAATAAATGGTGTGAGAGTGGAGGAGGATACTCCGGTGGTGCTAGAGGTTCATTAGTCCATAAGTCCAGCGACAAAAGAATATTATATCTGTTGGTAGCTATAGTCGTGGTCGAGCAGGACATGGCAGTCGTGGAGAACCTTTCCCGGTGGAGTTTTTAGTTCCTATGTGAGGATGAGCTTAGGAGCTCTTTTATAGTTGTGACAAAATCAGGAACTTTTTTTAAGAAATGTAAGGAAACAGAATTACTCGTAATGGAATAGCTGAAGTTGGTCATTGTAAAATAAAAATTATAAAATCTAATAAAGATAGGCGTAAGGAAAAATAAAAAGGAGTCTGAAGATAAAATAAAAGTAAAAACATAAAATAAAATAATCAATGAAAGTTTTTAAACATCTTCATCGATAGATGGTTCGCGAGGTGGGGGTGGCGATGAGATGTGAAAATGCTGACAAATCTGATGTAGAGTCGCATCAATGTGATCAAATCGTTGAAAACATTGTTGCTCAAATCGTGTAAGAAGCTCAAAGATGCCAGCGTATGAAGCCGCCACATGAACTGGACGAGAGGAGTGTGGTGGTTGAGATGGTGGGTCCTCATGCTGTGAAGGGACATCATTAGTAATGTCCTCGAGGGCCTCCTCCTTAGTAGATTGGGCAAGACGATATTGAGGAGGGTAAGTTCCTTGGAGCTTTTCGATCATCCTCATGCTTAGCATGCTCGAGATAACTTGTGGAGACATTTGGCCAATGAGGGTCAAGGATGATTCTTGGGCTGCGGTGTTGAGGAGCCCGAAGTGTCGCGCCAGTCGCGTCACATAGGGCCCAATGGAGATGACCCCTTTCTGATGTCACTCTATCTGGTGGCGAATGGCAAGGCCCAAAAACACTACTTCATGGAGCCAAAATTCACTCTTTCTAAACTTAGCATACAATTGTTTTTCCCGTAAGGTCTGCAACACAGTACTTAAATGCTTCGTATGCTCTGTCTCACCCTTGAAATAAATCAAAATGTCGTCAATGAACACAACAACGAACTTGTCCAAGTATGGCTGAAATATCTTATTCATTAGGCCCATGAATACGACCGGTGCATTCGTCAACCCAAACGGCATGATGATCGTGATTTTGTGATAGGTTTTAAATATTTATAATTAATCATTCTTGAAACTAACTATTATCACGATGTAGGCAAGTGTACCTATCGAATAGTAGTATAGTTTTAGCAAGACCGGATTGTCGAACCCAAAGGAACTAAAAGTACTAGTAATGACTGTCTTTTTATTATCTAGCCTAAAAATAAGGGGGTTTGTTTTAACTAACTAATTAACTAAACTAAGAATTCACAGAAAATAGAATTGGGGATTACTTTTGGAAAATGATTGAATTAAGACAATACCTAAGGAAAAATCCACCTAGACTTCACTTGTTATTTGACTTTGAATCGAACAATTTATTCATTTGACTTGATCTATAGAAATCCCTAAGTTATATTATTATCTCTCTCAAGACTAACAACATCTAACCCTAGGTTGAATAATTAAATCTCTTTCTAATTAACTTCCTAAGGTTGCATTAACTCGACCTATGGATCCCCTTATTAAGTTTCACCCTAATTCAAAAAAATCTTGTCACCCTATCTCTAGGCGCGCAATCAACTCCGCTTAATTATGACAAATGTACTATTAGACAGGGTCTATTCCTCCTCTGCATAAGAGCATAACTTGAATCAATATGGAATATCAAAAAAAGAATGACGAATACATAATTAAGAACAAGTCAAATATTTATCATACAATTCAAAAAATAATAATAACAAGATCTGTCTTAGGTTTCATCCCCCTTCGGTATTTAGGGGATTTAGTTCATAACTAAAAAGGAAAACATCTCAGAAGAATAGCGAATATAAAACATAAAGAAAAACCTAAAACTCCTGAAGGGAAATTGAAGGGAGATCTTCAGTCTTGACAGTGAATCCGGCTTCTGAGATGGATCAATCGGCTTTCCTTGAGCAATTCCTTGCTTCCTCTTGTGTGTCTCCCCTTTTCTCCTCCTTTAAGGTGTATTTATAGGCTTTAGAATGCCTAAAAGACTTCAAAATTAGCCTTTTCTGAATTAGACTCAACTTGGGCTCGATAGGGACTCCCCTGTGTGACACGCCCGTGTACAATTACTTCAGGCCGTGGTCAAGCCTATTAAAATAGCACGAGTGTGTAGTCTACCCGTGTGAGTCGTGCTCCGATTCTGCCAAATTGACACAGCCGTATGGTCTGCCCGTGTGAGGAAGTTCAGGCCGTGTTGATTTCATATGTTGGCCCATTTTCTCTGTTTTTTGTCCATTTCTCGTTCTTTTTACTCTCCTAAGCTCACCTAAGTATAAAACATGAAATTAAGGCATTAGGAGCATCGAATTCACCAATTCTAAGGAAAAATCATCCATAAAATGCACTAAGCATGGGGTAAAAATATGTATAAATGACGGTTTATCACATGATAAGGAATTCATAGTGGCCATACCTCGTTCTGAAAGCTGCTTTAGGCACGTCCGATTCCTTAACTCACAACTGATAGCATCCGGACCTCAGGTCTATCTTAAAGAATATAGTGGCTCCCTCAACTGGTCGAACAAATCATCAATCCTTGGCAAAGGATACTTATTCTTGATAGTTACCTTATTCAGTTGTCGATAATCTATACATAGCCCCATTGAACCATCTTTCTTCTTTACAAACAATATGGGAGCACCCCAAGGCGAAAAACTCAGCCTTGCAAAACCTTTATCCGTCAGCTCTTGCAACTGTGCTTTTAACTCTTTCAGCTCGGTTGGTGCCATCCTGTACGGAGCAATAGAAATAGGAGTGGTTCCTGGCACCAGTTCAATACCAAACTCTATCTCTCTTTCAGGAGGCAATCCAAGTAATTCCTCCGGGAACACATTTGGATATTCACAAACTATTGGCATGGACTCAATCTTCAACTTTGTTTCCTTAGTGTTCAGTACAAAAGCAAGGTAGGCTTCGTACCCCTTTTTTCACATATCTTTGAGCAACCATGGATGTAATTACAACCGGTAGTGTATCTAATTATCTTGAATCAAACCTAGAATCTCACTATTTGGACACTTCTATACAATATACTTGCTACCACAATTCACAATTACATTATGCAGGGATAACCAATCCATACCAAGTATTACATCAAACTCATCAAATGGCAATAACATAAGGTTAGCTAGAAAGTAACGACCCTGAATCGTCAAAGAACAATTCTTACAGGCTTTATCGACTGGAACTGACTTGTCTAATGGATTCGACACTCTGATAATAAAATTTCGTAGGTTTAATGGATATATTCATACTAGACACCAATCTCATGCAAATGTATGAATGCGTTAACCCCGGATCAATTAAGGCAACAACACAAGTATTAAAAAGAGAAAAGGTACCCGTGATAACGTCAAGAGCAAAGGCTTTCTCTCGAGCGTGTATTGCATACATTCTTGCTGGGGCTCGAGCTTCTAATTTTGCAGTGTCTTTGGCTGCAACTCGACTGCCACTAGCACTTCTAGGATACCTCGGAGGTCTACCTTGTGGAATAGGAGTATTCGACTTCGGGGATAATTCTATCTCTTTATCGGTTCGCTCTGGGAAGTCTCTGAGGAAGTCGTCAAGGGAACCACATCTGTAGCATGCATTGCTCTTCATTCGTCACTCTCCGAAGTGAAATTTATTGCAGCTTTTACACTTCGGCTTTTGGTCATCTATACTCCCCACACTAGTCACCATCGGGGAGGACGACTTTTGGTTGCATCGTTTGGAGCTTTTCGCTCTACCCAAGTATCTTACTGATGAAGTGCAGCGTTCATGTTGGCTCCTTGATTTTTTCGTGGGAAATGAGAGTGTCTTACCACTAGATCTCTTACTCGCAACTCGAGCTTCTCTCCTAGCTTGCTTCCTTTCGTTAATGAGCTCCTTGGCCTTCTTGACCTGATCAGCTAATGTAGCGAACTCTCGTATCTCAAGGATCCCAATCAATAACTTGATTTCCTTATTTAGACGTTCCTCAAAGCGGTAACACATTTTTGACTCTGTTTGGACCCATTCAGTTGCATACTGGCTTAGTCTCACAAATTCCCTTTCGTATTTCGATACTGTCTTATTTCCTTGTTTAAGTTCCAGGAACTCCTTTCGCTTCGAATCTAGTAACCTTTGACTGATGTATTTCTTCTTAAACTTAGCTTGAAAGAATTCCTAAGTGAGTTTTTCCTCTGGTACCACTAAAGATACAGTCTTCCACCAGTGGTATGTAGTAACCTTTAAGAGAGATACAACACACTTTAAACACTCCTCGGGTGTGCACGATAATTTGTCCAATACTCGTATAGTATTCTCGAGCCAAAATTCGACTTGTTCAGCATCATCATCAATCTTAGCCTTAAATTCCTCAGCCCCATACTTTCTAAGCTTGTCAACAAGGGCTTTATCAATTCTTACAGGTGCCATACCTCGTGGTAATTCCTCATCAGGTTGGTTAGGGTGCGGGGGAGGTCGTGGTATGTTGAGGCAATTTCTCAAATAATCCCCAAACCACTCATCCATCATGTCAAAGAAGGCAGCTCTAGCCTTTTCTTGGCCTTCAGACACAGGCCTTCTACCACTACTAGAAACAGCTCGTCGTACGGAAGCTAGAGCATGGATCTCAGCTCCCTCGGACCCATCTTGTGCTTGATTGAAAGACATTTACTATATTCAAAGTCAATTAAATAGTTAGGAGATATCACACTATCAACGTTCGTATAATGACATGTATAGTTAAACTCGATACACTCTACGGTAGTCCTAGAACCGACTAAACCATAGCTCTGATACCACTAAATGTAACACCCCTTACCCGTACCCAAGACTAGGGCCAGGTACGAGGCGTTACCAGACATGTACTTGAACAATTTCAAGAAAGACGGGTTACAAAATTTTGTTCCAATTTGAAACCAATCAAACAATGTCTTAATGTCCCTATTATGGGCCTATGAGGCCCTAAACATACATTGAGAACGGTCCGAGACTAAACCGAGGGCCTAAGAAAATCTTAAGAAAATTTTAGGTTAATGTCACACACGCCCATATGGAGCCATTTGACACGCCCGTGTGCTTTGGGACATTCCCGTGTCCCTAACCTGTGTGGAATTAATTAAATTTATTTTTCAATTCGAACCTCTAGGGGTTTTTACACGGCCAAGCACATGCACGTGTCCCTGGCCCGTGTCCTTCACATGGTCTAGACACGCCCATGTGGTAGCTTGTGTCCAAAAACTCGAGCATTATGTTTATGACGTCAGCATCCATTTAGGGGCACATGGACAAGACACACGCCCGTGTGCTAGGCCGTGCCCTCCACACGGTTGAGACACACAACCATGTCTTTACCCGTGTGTTTACTACCATGCATTCTAACTTGAAATTCTTAGGTACAGTGGACACACATCCATACCACACGCCCATGGGGCGATCCGTGTGTTAGACACGGCCTAGACACATGTCCGTGTGCCTACCCGTGTGGACCTTGTTAGGCTATTTCCCAAGCCTGTGGTCACCCTCTAACATCAACTCTCACTTATAGGTTTCCATAATACATAACAAGGCCTAATTATATATCTCAAATGACCGTGATAAACCTCATTGCATGTAAACCTCATCTTATCGGTTTTACACAAGCTAGGTTATTCCCTTTGAGTTAAGGGTTTCTATGCCTTAAAACACTTTGAATATTGGCTCATTATTATAACTCATTACCAATTATGGCTTAGCCATGCCATGTAATTTGGTCACATTACATGTGTTTAAATGTGATATACCTGTTGGAACACCGGTGCCTCCAAGGCGCAGCGAAAAATTAAAAACCCGGTGATCCAAACCAATGATCCATGTGTAAGGAATGAATCGGGGTGATAAAAAGGTTTCGAATTTACCGAAATTTCAATCTGAGTAGACAGCGATGCCTAGGCAACAGGAATGCTGAACCACTATCGAACCAAGCCGCAACCTTTTCCGATGTCGGCCTCTACGTAGTCCACCCGATTGACAATGAACAGTAGAAATCCCAGAAAACTATTTTCAGAGAGTATTTTGCGAAAACGGCTGCTAGACCACTTTCATATTTTCGGGCTAGTTATATATATAACCTTTTTAGGGTTTTTTTACCCTTGCTATATATAACTCCCTCTTAATTGGTATATATTTATAACGAATTTTAATTCATTAAAATTAATCCGAACATAATAATTATCATTCAAATAAATATAATAATGTTTAACTGAGAAATTATAATTACATTAATTATAATAAAGATTTCGGTAAACTATATTTATTTAAACTTATATACGAACTAAATTCATATATCAATAAAATTATGTTTTGATTATGTGTACAACATCCTTGTACATAAATAGTATGTTCAACAATTTGATTGCCCAATTAAATTAATTCTATAATTAATTTAATTCATGTGACAACCAAGCAATATACCAACTATGTTTTACCTCGTTCACTTCAACCATGGGGTGTGACCCTATAGGTTTGTGTAACGTTAGCAGTAATATTAGAACGATTCTAATGTTACAAACAATGAGTGACATCTAGCAATGCATCAATGCTACCTAACTTACAAGAAGTCATGATTCGACATAACCTTTTGTGATTAACCTTTCATGCATTCATCCTTAAGTCCTATATCTTTGGAATGGACACAAGTCATGGAATAGTCACACTTGCATAGTCCATCCCAAGTTTCTTGATACCTTGAGTAGACTATGAGTAGACATTTACTATATTCAAAGTCAATTAAATAGTTAGGAGATATCACACTATCAACGTTCATATAATGACATGTATAGTTAAACTCGATACACTCTACGGTAGTCCTAGAACCGACTAAACCGTAGCTCTGATACCACTAAATGTAACACCCTTTACCCGTACCCAAGACTAGGGCCAGGTACGAGGCGTTACCAGACATGTACTTGAACAATTTCAAGAAAGACGGGTTACAAAATTTTGTTCCAATTTGAAACCAATCAAACAATGTCTTAATGTCCCTATTATGGGCCTATGAGGCCCTAAACATACATTGAGAACAGTCCGAGACTAAATCGAGGGCCTAAGAAAATCTTAAGAAAATTTTAGGTTAATGTCACACACGCCCATATGGAGCCATTTCACACGCCCGTGTGGAGCCATTTCACACGCCCGTGTGCTTTGGGACATTCCCGTGTCCCTAACCTGTGTGGAATTAATTAAATTTATTTTTCAATTCGAACCTCTAGGGGTTTTCACACGGCCAAGCACATGCACGTGTCCCTGGCCCGTGTCCTTCACATGGTCTAGACACGCCCATGTGGTAGCTTGTGTCCAAAAACTCGAGCATTATGTTTATGTCGTCAGCATCCATTTAGGGGCACATGGACAAGACACACGCTCGTGTGCTAGGCCGTGCCCTCCACACGGTTGAGACACACAACCATGTCTTTACCCGTGTGTTTACTACCATGCATTCTAACTTGAAATTCTTAGGTGCAGTGGACACACAGCCATACCACACGCCCATGGGGCGATCTGTGTGTTAGACACGGCCTAGACACATGTCCGTGTGCCTACCCGTGTGGACCTTGTTAGGCTATTTCCCAAGCCTGTGGTCACCCTCTAACATCAACTCTCACTTATAGGTTTCCATAATACATAACAAGGCCTAATTATATATCTCAAATGACCGTGATAAACCCCATTGCATGTAAACCTCATCTCATCGGTTTTACACAAGCTAGGTTATTCCCTTTGAGTTAAGGGTTTCTATGCCTTAAAACACTTTGAATATTGGCTCATTATTATAACTCATTACCAATTATGGCTTAGCCATGCCATGTAATTTGGTCACATTACATGTGTTTAAATGTGATATACCTGTTGGAACACTGGTGCCTCCAAGGCGCAGCGAAAAATTAAAAACCCGGTGATCCAAACCAATGATCCATGTGTAAGGAATGAATCGGGGTGATAAAAAGGTTTCGAATTTACCGAAATTTCAATCTGAGTAGACAGCGATGCCTAGGCAACAGGAATGCTGAACCACTATCGAACCAAACCGCAACCTTTTCCGATGTCGGCCTCTACGTAGTCCACCCGATTGACAATGAACGGTAGAAATCCCAGAAAAATATTTTCAGAGAGTATTTTGCGAAAACGGCTGCTAGACCACTTTCATATTTTTGGGCTAGTTATATATATAACCTTTTTAGGGTTTTTTTACCCTTGCTATATATAACTCCCTCTTAATTGGTATATATTTATAACGAATTTTAATTCATTAAAATTAATCCGAACATAATAATTATCATTCAAATAAATATAATAATGTTTAACTGAAAAATTATAATTACATTAATTATAATAAAGATTTCGGTAAACTATATTTATTTAAACTTATATACGAACTAAATTCATATATCAATAAAATTATGTTTTGATTATGTGTACAACATCCTTGTACATAAATAGTATGTTCAACAATTTGATTGCCCAATTAAATTAATTCTATAATTAATTTAATTCATGTGACAACCAAGCAATATACCAACTATGTTTTACCTCGTTCACTTCAACCATGGGGTGTGACCCTATAGGTTCTTGTAACGTTAGCAGTAATATTAGAACGATTCTAATGTTACAAATAATGAGTGGCATCTAGCAATGCATCAATGCTACCTAACTTACAAGAAGTCATGATTCGACATAACCTTTTGTGATTAACCTTTCATGCATTCATCCTTAAGTCCTATATCTTTGGAATGGACACAAGTCATGGAATAGTCACACTTGCATAGTCCATCCCATGTTTCTTGATACCTTGAGTAGACTATGATACACAAATAAGTATGACATCTCATATCAACTTATTTGAGCATGGCCATGCATTTCTAGCCTCACTCAATCAAGTGGCCTGAGATATTACTCCCATTATGTAGGAGGGACTTATCCTCTATTGATCAACTATATCCCTCAACATAGATTGTGGTATATCCAACATCAGTCTTTATAGAACAACGAGTTACGGTGTTTGTTTGACTGTATCAAAATATACAACTCACGATGTTGGGATAAAGATGATCTCAAGTACGAGGATCATATACATATTAATCACTATGAGTAATGTTGTGACAATTACATAATAATCCAAGAAACATACTCATAGCGGGTCACCCAATATGTTGTTCTCTAACACACATATTCATGCATTGATTCGACACTCCATATCAATGACAACTCTTTATCATCAATCAACTACATGTTAGTCTTGATGCATTATTATTGTCCTAGCCAATAACAATACTTGACTAAGGATCTTTTGAGAATAATCATATTATTCTCAGGACATTATTATAAAACAGTTTATTTATGCACATAGAAAAGAAAGCGGAATAATAATGGCAACGCCTATATTAATAAACATGATAAACCAAGTATGTTATTACAACCATCTCGTGATTGATCTTTGAGCATACTCTTACAATCTCCCACTAGCACTAAGACCAATCACTTATATATCTAATACCAAGTGACTTAGTGTGACGATCATGCTTCTGCACATGTCGAGGGCTTGGTCAAGGATCAACAATGTTATCATCTCAGTAGGTACTCTGCATATCTCTACATCCCTCGATCGATAATCTCTCGAATAAGATGGTAGCGCCTAAGTATATGTTTGGATCGTTGGTGAGATCTGGTTCTTTTGCTTGTGCAATGGCTCCATTGTTATCACATCGGAGTTCTATAGCATCCGATATGCTAGGCACAACCCCTAGTTCAAGAATGAACTTCTTAATCCAAACCGCTTCTTTTCTTTGCCTCACTAGTGCAATATACTCAAACTCTATTGTAGAAACAGCTCATCAGACTTTGCTTTGAACTCTTCCACTCACACTACTACCATTAAGGCAAAACACAAAACCCGATTGCGATCGAGAATCATCCTTGTCAGTTTGGAAGCTGGCATCAGTGTAACCTTTTACACTTAACTCTTCCTCACCTCCATATATTAGGAACGTATCCTTAGTTCTTCTTAAGTACTTAAGGATATTCTTGACTGTGGTCCAGTGACCTTCACTGGGATCTACTTTGTACCTGCTCGTCATACTTAAGGCATATGAGACATCTAGATGGGTACATAACATGGCATACATGATAGATCCAATAGTAGAAGCATATGGAATTTTACTCATGCGTTCTCTCTCTTGTGGAGTTGAAGGACACATTTCCTTCGAGAGTGAAATACCATGTCTCATAGGTAGGAATCCTCTCTTAGATTCTTCCATATTGAACCTTTTCAATACTTTATCTATATATGTACCTTGACTTAGACCTAGTAGTCGTCTTGACCTATCTCTATAGATCTTGACTCCTAAGATGTAAGTGGCTTCGCCCAAGTCCTTCATAGAAAAATAACTTCCTAACCAAGTCTTAATAGACTGTAAGGTAGGTATGTCATTGCCCATGATAAGTATGTCATCCACATACAGTACCAAGAATGTGATTGTGTTCCCACTAACTTTCTTGTAAACACATGGCTCATCTTCATTTTTGATAAAACCAAACTCTTTGATTGCATCGTTAAAACGAAGATTCCAACTTCGAGAAGCTTGCTTTAATCCATAAATGGATCTTTGTAACTTACATATCTTTCCAGCATCCTTTGGATCGACAAAACCTTCAGGTTATGTCATATACACATCCTCTTCAAGTTTCCCATTAAGGAAAGCTGTTTTGATATCCATCTGCCAGATTTCATAATCATGAAATGTAGCTATGGCGAGCAAGATCCTGATGGATTTAAACATAGCTACAGGAGAAATGGTTTCATCATAGTCAACACCATGAATTTGGCAAAAACCTTTAGCGACTAATCGCCCCTTGTATGTTTGTACATTACCATCCATGTCGGTTTTCTTTTTGAAAACCCACTTGCACCCTATAGGTTTAACCCCTTCGGGTGGGTCAACCAATGTCCAGACTTGGTTTTCATACATGGAATCCATCTCAGATCTCATGGCCTCAAGCCATTTCTCAGAGTCTAGGCTCGCCACCGCTTCTTGATAAGTCCTAGGCTCATCTTGATCTATAAGAAGAATGTCACCATGCATTGTAATGAGAAATCCATATCTCTCAGGTGCATGGCGTTCTCTTAAAGATCTACGTGGTGGTTGTGTTTCTACAGCAGTTACTTGTTCCTCAATTTCTTGTGGAATTTACTGTTGTTCTATCTCTCAGTTCGATGGTATCTTGTGATTCTCGAATTTCTTCAAGTTCAATCTTTCTCTCACTTCCTTTTCTAGAAACAAATTCTCTCTCTAGGAAGACACCAGTTCGAGCAACAAACACATTGTTCTCAGTGGGATTAAAGAAATAATATCCTTTGGTTTCTTTCGGATACCCCACAAAGATACACCTTTCAGATTTGGGTTCAAGCTTAGTAGACGTCTGACATTTAACATAAGCTTCGTAACCCCAAATTTTCATAAAAGACATCTTGGGGCGTTTCCACCCATATCTCATATGGCGTCTTTTGAACCAATTTAGATGGAACACGATTTAGTGTGAAAATAGCTATTTCAAGTGCATGTCCCCAAAAGAAAGTCGGTAGATCAGCATGACTCATCATGGATCGAACCATGTCTAATAAAGTTCAATTTCTTCTCTCAGAAACTCCATTCCATTGAGGAGTACCAGGAGGAGTAAGTTGTGAGACAATCCCACATTCCTTCAAAAGATCATCAAACTCTAGGCTCAAATACTCTCCACCTCGATCAGATCGAAGTGTCTTAATAGTTTTGCCTAGTTGATTTTGTACTTCATTTTTGAATTCCTTGAACTTTTCAAGGGCCTCAGTTTAGGCGCATGAGATAAACATATCCATATCTCACTGAAATCATCGATGAAAGTAATGAAGTAGTGAAATCCACCTCTGGCTTGTGTATTTATTGGTCCACATACATCTGAATGTATTAAGCCCAATAAATCACTAGCTCGTTCACTTTTACCAGTAAAAGGAGATTTAGTCATTTTTCCTAATAAGCAAGATTCACATACTTCAAATTGTTCAAAAACAAATGAATCCAAGAGACCATCTTTATGGAGTTTGGATATGCGTTTCTCACTTATGTGGCCCAAACGACAATGCCAAAGATAAGTTTGATTTAAGCAATTTATTTTAGATCTTTTAGTATTTATGTTGTAAATGGAATTCATTTGATCTAAAATATAGAGGCCATTAATCAATTGTGCCGAACCATAGAAAACATTATTGAGATAAAAGGAACAACAATTATTCTTAATTATTATCTCAAAACCAATTTTGTCTAAACAAGAAATTGAAATAATGTTTTTAGTCAAACTGGGCACAAAGTAACAATCCTCTAAAATTAAACCAAGTCCACTAGGCAAAGATAAAGTATATGTTCCTACAGCTAATGCAGCAACTTTTGCTCTATTTCCAACTCGCAAGCCCACATCTCCTCTAGCCAAAGTCCTACTCCTTTGTAGTCCCTGTACAGAAGTACAAATATGAGAACCACAACCAGTATCTAATACCCAAGAAGTAGTAGTTGATAAATTAATATCAATAACATAAATACTTGAAGCAGACGTTCTGCTTGCTTTGGCCTTCTTGATTTCCTCAAGATAGACAGGGCAGTTCCGCTTCCAATGTCCAGTCACACCACAATGAAAATAGTTTCCTTCCTTAGACACCCCACCTTTAGGTTCAGTGTAGCCTTTCCCTTTCCAAGATTGGGCTTACCTTTGCCTTTAGGCTTTGTCGGGACTTTAGCCTTTCCCTTGCCCTTGTTGTTACAGACCATCAGTATGGGCTTGGGTCCAACCTTTTTCATGTTGCCTTCAGCAGTTCGTAACATACTGAGCAACTGTGGCAGAGTCTTGTCAATTTCATTCATATTGAAATTGAGGACAAACTGGCTGTAACTATCCGGCAACGATTGCAGAATAACATCAGTGGCCAACTCTTGGCTCAATGGAAACCCAAGCTTAGATAGGCTTTTAATATAGCCAATCATCTTAAGAACATGAGGTCCTACTGGGCTTCCTTCAGCTAGCTTACATTGGAATAGGGCCTTAGAGATATCGAACCTCTCTTGCCTTGCTTGCCCTTGATATAGTTCTTTCAGGTGCTCGATCATATCATAAGCAATCATATCCTCATGTTGCTTTTGAAGCTCAGGATTCATAGTGGCAAGCATAAGACATCCAACGTCTACCATTTCATCGAGATGCTTCTTGTAAGCATTTTTATCAGCCCTCGAGGCATTAGCCAGTGGTTCATCAGGAAGTGCTTTTTCAATGACATATAATTTCCGTTCTTGTTTGAGGACAATCCTCAAGTTACGGAACCAGTCAAGAAACTTCAAACCATTCAATTTGTCCTTCTCAAGGACCGATCGTAATGAGAGTGTATTAGTGTTTGCAGCCATAATATATCTACAACAATAAAATATGCGTGTGAATAAATTTACCAAGTTTATATCAATCATTAAAAGGACTTTATTAAAAGATGTTCCCATTATTTTATTTCAAAATTAATAACCCTCATATATTAATTTCAGAAAGACTTTTTTGAAAGTATTTCTAGTGGGTTAAGAACCCATATTTCACCTCCTATTAAGTCAGCTTTGGCTTTACTCTCAAGATTATGGTTATTTAGGTAAGCAACACTTGCTAATTACATCATATGTAACTCCTACAATTTGGTGAACAACTCTTGTTCTAATCATCTTATGATTTATCCAAATAACTTGCCTCTAGGTTTCTAATCCTATTAGAGTAACCTAGTTAAGTCATTAATCAATTTTTAACCGGCGAATATCACTTGTTTATTCTTCGCGTTTAACCAAGATAAATACTAGTACTTCACTTTGGCAAAACCTACATAGTATTGATCGAGGCCTTAACGAGGGCATAAATTGTAAGGCCATGTTGACTTAATATTTTAATAGAGGGATTTTATTAGAGTGTTACATCTCACCAATTATGGTCTACTTTAGTCCATTTAATCTTTTAATTGATCTCATCAATTAATGGGGTTTATTATTACCAAATTTGCATGCTTTAGACATCCATAGCATCTCATACATGAATAAGTAAAGCAATAAATAAATCCAATAGTTATAGCCCATAAACTATGGTGGTTCAACCCAAGCCAATGGGAGAACCAAAAGGGAACCTAAAGGTGTAAGCCGTTTCACAAGATGTTGATCCACACTGGTCGGCCCATCTTCCTTCTCGTCTAGTCCACAGTAACTTTTACAAATTACAAAATTCAGAAACTCGTTTTACATCCGAGGGAGTAAGATAAGAAGAGAAATACAAAAGAATAGTAGTAAGGCATGACACGCAAGCCGTATTTATAAAATTACAACCTTTTATCAAATGGGTCATCGGGCTATAACTATGTATTTCAAACACCGTGCATTTCAAAAATAGTATACTTTATACAACGTTTTACTAAGTGAATTATAAAATATCTTTTCAACCTTTTATGGCCCATTAAGTTTATTTATTACAAAACATACTGGAAGATGATGGGGATCTGAAGGCGGGGGTGAAGCCTCACGATTTGATAACTTTTATCAACAGAATCGTGTTTTTAGGATTTTAATCCTTGAGGTTTCATATCGGAACAACCCTTGTTCCATCGGCGATGTCTGCTATCAAAATTGTAAATGCCACCCCTGCTTCATCACAGATTTCTTAAAGTTAACAGTAAAAAACATAAAACCGAATAGGCCATAACATCATGATTAACACTTAATCACTTATCGAAAGGAACAATTATCAGATTTTATTTAAACGATTTAAATAGGAATAACATAATAAAATTGAAACATGCATCTCATACAATTGCATCATCCAAGTATTTAAGCCCGAGTCCGTATTACACAAGTGGCTCTGATACCACTGTTGGAACACCGGTGCCTCCAAGGCGCAGCGAAAAATTAAAAACCCAGCGATCCAAACCAAGGATCCTTGTGTAAGGAACGAATCGGGGTGATAAAAAGGTTTCGAATTTACCGAAATTTCAATCTGAGTAGATAGCGACGCCTAGGCAACAGGAATGCTGAACCACTATCGAACCAAGCCGCAACTTTTTCCGATGTCGGCCTCTACGTAGTCCACCCGATTGACAATGAACGGTAGAAATCCCAGAAACCTATTTTCAGAGAGTATTTTGCTAAAACGGCTGCTAGACCACTTTCATATTTTCGGGCTAGTTATATATATAACCTTTTTAGGGTTTTTTTTACCCTTGCTATATATAACTCCCTCTTAATTGGTATATATTTATAACGAATTTTAATTCATTAAAATTAATCCGAACATAATAATTATCATTCAAATAAGTATAATAATGTTTAACCGAAAAATTATAATTACATTAATTATAATAAAGATTTCGGTAAACTATATTTATTTAAACTTATATACGAACTAAATTCATATATCAATAAAATTATGTTCTGATTATGTGTACAACATCCTTGTACATAAATAGTATGTTCAACAATTTGATTGCCCATTTAAATTAATTCTATAATTAATTTAATTCATGTAACAACCAAGCAATATACCAACTATGTTTTACCTCGTTCACTTCAACCATGGGGTGTGACCCTATAGGTTCTTGTAACGTTAGCAGTAATATTAGAATGATTCTAATGTTACAAACAATGAGTGGCATCTAGCAATGCATCAATGCTACTTAAGTTACAAGAAGTCATGATTCGACATAACCTTTTGTGATTAACCTTTCATGCATTCATCCTTAAGTCCTATATCTTTGGAATGGACACAAGTCATGGAATAGTCACACTTGCATAGTCCATCCCATGTTTCTTGATACCTCGAGTAGACTATGATACACAAATAAGTGTGACATCTCATATCAACTTATTTGAGCATGGCCATGCATTTCTAGCCTCACTCAATCAAGTGGCCTGAGATATTACTCCCATTATGTAGGAGGGACTTATCCTATATTGATCAACTATATCCCTCAACATAGATTGTGGTATATCCAACATCAGTCTTTATAGAATAACCAGTTACGGTGTTTGTTTGACTGTATCAAAATTTACAACTCACGATATTGGGATAAAGATGATCTCAAGTATGAGGATCATATACATATTAATCACTATGAGTAATGTTGTGACAATTACATAATAATCCAAGAAACATACTCATAGCGGGTCAGTCCAATATGTTGTTCTCTAACACACATATTCATGCATTGATTCTGACACTCCATATCAATGAAAACTCTTTATCATCAATCAACTACATGTTAGTCTTGATGCATTATTATTGTCCTAGCCAATAACAATACTTGACTAAGGATCTTTTGAGAATAATCATATTATTCTCAGGACATTATTATAAAACAGTTTATTTATTCACACAGAAAAGAAACTCGAATAATAATGGCAACGCCTTATATTAATAAACATGATAAACCAAGTATGCTATTACAGCCATCTCATGATTGATCTTTGAGCATACTCTTACAATACCATGTTTCATCCTCACTAGCACACTTGAACATAAACATGCACAAATTTGTAGGTCATAACCTACATCAAAATGAGCTAATTCCCATGGCCATATACAAGTGAACATGTAACCTTTACAAGCCTTCATAATGGAAAATCAAATGACACATATAACAAAATAAACAAAAGCCCTATACATGCCATTGAACGAAATAAAAGTATCTATATACCACAGCTGAATAAGATGATAGTGTGTTGACTCTCCAACAGTCTTCCAATCTTTACGAGTCCTCGAGCTCTGAAAGAAATAGGAAAAAGAGAGGGGTAAGCATTTACATGCTTAGTAAGCCCAAATAACTGGAAAGTAAACTTACCGATTAATTAGCATGCAACCGTATTAGGTAATAAAACCAACAAGCATGGAATGGTTTCCCTATCACATGCACTTAATCAAAAAATTAGTCATATAACAATGCACCATGTAACTTGTCTTAGATGAGCTCATCATTCAACATTTTCATTTATATATCTCATGTTAATCCCGTTGAGTTTCTCAAAAATCTCGATGGATTATCCATTTACCGTCAAGTCATAAGAGCGATCATCTCATGCACGCACTTCCACGAACCTCACATCTTACGGCGGGATTATCAGTCTGGCTAAATCCCCCGTAGTGTAAACTCATAAGGTGATGTCGGGATTACTAGTCTAGGCTAAATCCCTTATAGCAACAAACACCCTTAATGGGCTCGGATCGGAATTACCAATCCAAGCTAAATTCAGACCCTAATCGGATTACCCGTCCAGGCTAAATCCATAATGCACACATATTCTTCGGGAGGTTCGATCACTCATGGAACACCCGTTCGGGCTAGATCCTTTCTATATTTGAGATCAACAGATTACCCGTCTGGGCTAAATCTTTTCTGTAACACATGCAGGATCTCAAGTCACATGTAAATCATGGTTTACCCATCGGACTTCCTTTTTAACCTCAACCAGGACATTTATCATCATGTTATTATTAATAACATATTTCATGGATTTCATACCATCATCAAATACAATTATCATACATTCATAAAACATGCAATTAGGCATATTATGAATTTACTTTAAGTTATTCGAACTTACCTGGTACTTGTTTCGGTTTCGCGTTTTGGTTATTCCAAAACCTTTTGTTTTCCTCGGTCGACCTTCGAAATTTGTTCCCTGGGGTCTATAACAATAAAAATGAATCATTAATACCTCACATTATTCATTTCGAGCCTAAATTTCACCTCCGAATAAAATAACTATTTTGCTCCTAACCTTTCATATTTTTACGATTTAGTCCCTAGGCTCGTATAATGAAATGTATGCAGTTTCTACCTTACCCAAGCCTAGTCGAATGTTCTTTCCTCTTATGGTAGCCCACATTTGTAACAGCCCGATTTTGGGCCTAGTCGGAACAGTGGTTTTGGAACCACTATTTCGAGGCCAGAGAAAATTATTTTGATATTATTTTTTGTGATATAGCATGTTTATAAAGGTGCATAAAAATTTTGGTAATTTTATTTTAGAGATTTCTAGCTTAATTTCGAAAAAAGACAAAATCGCGTAAAAGGTAAAAGTTGTATTTTAGTACCTAAATGTGTCTAACAGCTACATAATTAAAACTGGGGGTCTTCAAATTGAATTTAGACCCCTAAATATGGCTTGGTCGACCATGAGACAATAATTTTAAATTGGTCAATGTGTTAGGTAGGTGATGTCATTTTATACCCTAAATGCCTAGCCTTCATCTTTTCCATCTATTCTTTTCTTCTTGACCGATTATGCCAAAAAAAGAAAGGGTTTTGAGAGCTTAAAAATTTCAACCATTTAGTCCCTCTACAAGTAAGTGATTTTAATGAGTTTTCTTGAAGATTTTTACATTTTTGGAACCCCTAAAGCATGA
The DNA here is from genome assembly GCA_025698465.1 of Gossypium longicalyx. NCBI lineage: Eukaryota > Viridiplantae > Streptophyta > Magnoliopsida > Malvales > Malvaceae > Gossypium > Gossypium longicalyx. The sequence continues at coordinate 64,672,902 of CM047004.1, read as the reverse complement.
GCTTTCATATGAGGGGACTATTTTACAAAATGATTAAGAGTCTAGGGTTTTTCCATGAAAGAATATGTGTTGTTTGCTGAGTTTTTATGGTAGAATATGAGTCTTGGTAGTGTTATAAACAACTTTTGTGAAAGAAGTTTGCATGAAAACACCTAAAAATGGGTATTTTGCAAAGTTGTAAAACAAGTTGTAAATGTGTGAAATAGTTGAAATTATGAGTTGTTATAGTTATGAAAATGGTTCATCTAGGCTTAAGAAGTAAATAAATTGAATAAAAATCATTTCTCGAGCCTAGGGGCAATTTGGTAATTTGGTAAAATACAGGGGCAAAATTGTAAATTTTTCCAAAGTGTGTCAATGTGCTAATTTGATTATTATATTGTTTTAATAAGTTAAATTTGATGTTATAGATGATGAAAAATGAGATTCGAGCTTAGAACGAGGAAAAACGAGAAATTAATGTTTAGGCCTCTTTTACTAATTTGGTGTCGAGGTAAGTTCATATGATAATAATAATGCAAAGTTATGTTTGAATTACATTCCTTATTAATATTGCATATATTATATGATTTACCATATCGGAAAATTTGATGGAATGTTGTTTAATGTGTGAATTTATGACATGAATAATATTACATGAAATGTAAGAAAATGACGATACATGACATGTGGTATATGAAATATGTGAAATTAAATGCTTTATTGTTACCATGTGATGTGTTTGATGATACATGCCTTAAATGTCAATTATTGCCATGAAAGTATGAATATGTTATGAGCATGGTGAGATGCCATTACGAGCAAGTATGACAGAGATGCAAAGTATGAGAAAGGAAAATCCCGTTTGAACCTTAGGAATAGTCTAGGATACAAGTGACATGTCACTACAAAACTATAAATCTGAGCTTGTTGAGTGGTCTGAGTTCATTGTGGATGTGTTACATGTTATGAGGTAGCTTTGGCTATATATCTTACGCGCTATTGAGTGGTCTAACTGCGTATATAGCACTTATGTGCAATCTTCCGTGTATCCATTAGTATTCCAAGTGTTCAACGGGAAATCCGAGGAAAGAGTTGATAATGGTTCCAATGAGGTAAGTCATTGGTGAGTATGTACTTGAGTTATATTACAAGTTGTACAAGTTTGTACATTAAACTTATGAGTAATGCCTTGATATGTGATAATCTATGATTTATATAGTATTTGGTGAATACTATGAAAATGGCATGATTCGGAATAAGACTTTGATACTTGATGACATTGAGATTGTGGGTCTATGCTTATGGTGCATAGCTAAGTGTTCTTACCATGGTAGATAAAATGATGTTGTATTAATTTGGTGAACAATAATTGTGAATGAGTAAATTAGCCTGGACAGTTTTGGGCTACTGTAGTGGTGTAACTTTGAAAATACATTAAAAATAGTGAGGCTGAATAAAATATGGAATTAAAGCTTATTGAGTCTAGTTTCTTATAAATGAAACTGTGTAAGCAAAAGAATTTCCTATAATGAGATATTTGAAGTTGTGTGAGAGCAGTCGAATGACTTCAAATTCCTCGATACGATTTGAGAAAATAATTATAAATTGTAAAAAAAAAATAGTTATGAGTTATAATTTATATGTTTAGAATCTTTAAAGAGTCTATTTTCAATAGAAATAGACAGTAATATTATTCGAGTCCTGTGCTATGAGATAATTAAACTTTAGTGCAGAAGGGTCAAAACTGTTAGATAGTGAATCAGGGGTAACTTTGAGGAATAAAATGTACTGTTTGGCTAAACCAAAAATTCTGGAAATTGTATGGTAGAAAGGTAAATGATTCTAGTTTCAAGGAAAATTAATGGAACTTGATTTGGAATTTTGTAGCTCCAGATATAAATATTTTATTGACTATTATAGAAGAAGACAACTTATCATGAACTTGAGAATATGTTGGGAACATTGATAAAAACATGTTATTGAGTTGCTTATTATTTTCATATGAACTTACTAAGCGTAAAGCTTACCCCCCTTTCTTTCCCATGTTCTCTAGTGTTGCCAGGTTAGCTCGAGTTGATTTCGTCGGAGATATTATCACACTGTCAAGCTATCGCTATTGGTGTAAGTGATTTCAAGTACCTTGAGTCTATGGCATGTATAGGAGTTTAAATATTTGAGTGTGTGATATTTGCTTTAGCCAAATGTATTGGCTTATATTAATTATGGGGTTGGTAAACCTATTCATTTATGATGTGCCTTTAGTGGCTTGGTATGAATGGTTTGTGGGTGTGACCTTGGATGTTTAATGTTGAAAATGAGGTTTGAAGAACATGTTGATAGCTATAGTATTAAAGTGGTAAAGATAGAGGTAAAACCTATAATATTGGTTGCAAGTGAAATTGCCACAATCATGACATGCTTATGGATGTTTAAGTGCTCATTTATGCCATGTTGTGTGCTATTGTATAAGTATATGTGCATATGTCGGGAGGGTGACAAAATGGCTTGGAAAATAGCCTTGTGATTGTCCACAAGGGTAGGCACACGGGCGTGTGTCTAGGCCATGTATGACACACGGTCTGCCCCTTGGGTGTGTTGTCCAGCCGTGTGTCCCCTACACCTAAATATTTCAAGTCAGTGTGCATGGTAGTAAACACACGGGCAGAGACATGGCCGTGTGTCTCAGCCGTGTGAAGGACACAGCCATAGGACACAGGCGTGTGCCTTGGCCGTGTGGCTTCAATTTGTTCATGACCAAATGGGTAGAATGTCTAGGTTTTTGAATGTGATTTGGATGTGAACTAATATCATTTTTATAATGGGATTATTGAACATAGCTAAAGATGGTGATGCGCCACCCCGAGAGAAAGGAAAGGATAGATTCATAGATAAGTAATGAAAATACGATTTTGTTAGATCTCAAGGTCTCGAGGAGTGAAACAACATCCAGATCGTAGCTCTCAACTTAACAAGTTTGTGTAGTCTTATTTTGTTTTCAATAAGTGGCAACTCAGGTTTGTTGCTCTTACAACTGTCTATGCTCACGACAGACGTAGCCTGAGGTTTTGAAACTTCATGCTGTTTTCCTCGATCTCTACGAGACTAACCCATTGAAGCTGATGGACAGTTACGATTTTCTTTTGATTTCTTTGATGGCGATTGATTTGATTATCCCGTTGATCTCTTACCCGAATCACAAGCCTCATAATCGACTTTTCTTTTAACTTTACTCAATTCTTTGGATCTATGTGCTTGGTGGAATGATGGAAATGTGCAAGTGTACACAATCGTAACAAGTAATAAAGTGACAAGTAAATGTCGAGTTATTGTAGCCACAGGGACTATGAAAAGAATTATTCATGAATGATATTTTAAAAACACTTTGGTGAAGAAAAATATTTTGATTTGAAGAAGTGATTAAAAAACTAGGATTTTAACAAAATAAAATAAATAATAAATAAAATAAAAGTTCCAATGTACGATTTCAAAAGATGACATTAATCAAGATGACATAATTGTGTTAGATTAATTACATTTCTTAACTTAGAATTATTAAACCCATGTTCATTTTGTTACGAATAAATTCACGGCAACTTGGTAATTTGCTAACTTGGTAATTTGCTAACTTATGAACATACTTACCTACGAAAATCCATTTATCTCTTGACTATATATCTATTTCAATTCAGCCAATTAAACAAATTTTAATAAGAAAATGTGTTAATGCACATACATACTTATGAAGTTAAAATAATCTCTTGTACATATCTCTATGCTAATTCAAAAAATTAATTTAATTTCATAAGGACATAAAAGATTACGTGAGGTAACAATGTATTTCTACCTTGAAACAATTTAATCACACTAATCTTGCAAGTTATGCAAGACTAATGTATTGTTAGATACCATTGCTAATTTAACCCTTAGCTACCTTAGATTATTAAACATGCACTGATTAAGTATCGTGTCAATTAATTATAATTTCAATCCGTTTAACTAAATAATTAATTTGTTACCCTTACAATTGTAATGCAAGAATAACTTAGTCATGGTTTTACTTAATCAAACATCTTATCGAGGCCTAAAACCACACAAACACAATTTTAATAACTCAAGTAGACGAAATGCAATCAACCTAACATGAATTAAATTCAAGCCATATTAATTAAATTAAACAATTCAACATCACAAATATTCATAGACCTGTTCATCATGACAACAACAAAATTAAAAGGATAGGGAACAAGAATCAAATCCAGTGTTTTCTCCATGGCTTGGCTAGTTTGCTGCACTCCTCCTTCTCTGCTTGTTCTTGTCGAACCGAGGCTTCCGAAAACACTTGAATGCTGCTCCAAATGGTGGTTGATTGACTCTTTTTCAGGAGGTGAAATCGGCAAGGGAATAGGGGGAAAAATGAAGAACAATAGAAGGGAATGAAGAGAGAAAAATGAGAGAAAAATGAAGAGATGAGAAGGGTTGAGATGTGTTTGAAGTAAGCAGCCAAGGGGGTATTTATAGGTTGAGAATACTGCTAAAAATAGCCAAAATCAGCAGCCAAAGACTCCCCCCCATGGCCGGCTACACATGTGGCATGTTTGAAGATTTCAAGCATGTTATTTTAAGGTAGGGGCTGTAGAACCTATTTTTTGCCCGGGCCCATAATTAAACCCAAAGATAAAAAATAAAATAAATAAATGTTTATTTTATTATAGTCCATTTACTAGTCCATTTACAAGCCCAACCACATTAGCCCAAAGCCTAACAGACCAGTCCTACCCCTGACACACCAAACTAATCCAATAACCCGTTACACCCATGACCCAGTTAAACTACCCAAGACCCGTTTATATCCAGACCCAAAAAAACAAACGAGGCGCAAGTGGTCCAAATTGTTAACAGATAACAGAAAGACCTAGGGTTTCAGAAACCCTAGGCGCCGAAAATGGAAGGCTCCAGAAGCTAAACACTGAATGCTTCGGTTCGTCTTGCGCCATCAGCACTGTGATTCCAGGCCGTGATTCCAGGCTTCGAATCATGCCGGGGTCTATGCCCGAGTCAACGACGATGATCATTGTCGCTAAATCTTCTTGATACCTACAAAAGAAGGAAAGAACCATAGCAGCAAGCAAAACAAATATGGAAAGATATAAAAAGATTTCTTTCCTAGTTTATGTAATAGCAGCAGTGGCTATAAAAGCCCGAATCAAACAATGTAAAAAGGGACCGAATTTTTACGGAATAGAAAACATACTTACACATATTCATTCAGAAGGGTTACAAGCAGTTTTAAGGTGATACATATACTTCATGTTCTAATTTTTTAAATACTGAGCATCGTTAGCAAATCGATTACTGAGATATGAAAACAGAGGAGTTACCTGTATTTTCGCCCAGAAAGGACGAGATTTTCTGCCCTCCGATCACCGTGCGTGGAGGCCCTCACGGTGGCTCGTGGGCGCATAATGATTGAGAACAGGGGTCCGATGAGGCTTTATGGCCGACCCCAAATCCTCACACAGAGGATTTCTCTGATTTTTTTAAAAACCAGACTTCAAAATGATTTTTTTGGTCTAAAGTTGGCTTATATAGCCCAAGAGAAACGACACCGTTTTAGCTTAATCTGATAAGCTTAAAACAACGACGTTTTAGGGCCCCAGGATCCGCGTGTTGACCCGAATACCCGGGGAGGATCCGCGTGTTTTTGAGGATTGGGTTAATTACCCAATTGGTCCTTTCATTTTTTTGTTTAAAATTTTATTTTATTTTATTTATAATTTGGCCCCAATATTTCGCTTCAGTTTTAATTTAGTCCTTACAGTAATTGCATAAAGTCCTAGATTAAAACGATGTCGTTTAGGGACAAGGGAAAATTTCCCGATGAGTCCCTAAGGTTTCAATGGCTGTTTTAATTAGGTTTGATTTCAGTTATTCTCTTTTTAAATTAATCTCTGACTTTTTTATTTGCATTCAATTTAGCCCCTTTTATCTGTTTTAATCTATGTATAACTTATTTATTTTAAAACCACATACATATACTATTATATTTCAATGTGAATATATGTATTATATTTTATATTATTTACTTATATTTTATTGTATTACTTAATACCTTCTTATTATCATATTAACATATATATTTTAACATATATCATCACATACTATTTATTATAGTATATTTTTATCACATAATGTTTATATATCTTTACACTATTGTATTAACCTTATATTATTTCATATTATAATTATTTATTTTTAAATTATTATTATTTTACATTATTATTTATATTTTTACTTGTATTATATTAACTATTTATATTGTATACATAGATTACCTTCATATTATATAATTATTTTATATTATGTCATTTTTATACTATTATATTTTATCTATATATTATTACTATTAAAGATTTTAACATACATTATATACTTATTTTTACTTATATGTTAATGATTACTTTACTTATATTACGCATTTTGAAGATATTATAATAATAATATGTATATTTCATCATTAATTACTTATTTTATATTATTCTAAACTTATATTTATATAAATATTATATAATTATTTTATTACAAATATAAATTCTTTTATATATTTGGTGTTTTATACATTATCTTTCTAAACCAATTTTTATTATTATTCTTTTATAATTTTTTGTCATTATATATTGTATATCAAATACTATTTTAAAATTATTATTAAATATCATATTTTATTTGTATTATGTATATATTGTTAGTGATTGCCCACTTTATTTTATATTTATTAATCTTTTTATATGTTATTATATAAGTCATTAGGTGTTGAATGTTATTATATAATGTTATATTTTATGAACATGTTCATTGATATTATATTTCTTTTAAATGTGTATCATGCATCATTCCCTAATTATTACTATGTATGTTTGTATGATTTACGTATCCATCTTCAATATAAGCTAAGTGTATCTTTGTATATATGATGTTATGTAATTTTAAACATGTATGTATCTAGTATATGATATTTGTATTATTGCCATGGAATCATTTAAATGCATGATTTATTCACTTATTGTTGCAATATTCTATTCTATAACGATAATGTGATTCTTCATGCATTAATTAAAAACAAAATTCTAAAGTTTTCAAAAAATATAAAGGCAATGTTTGGTGTTTGGGAATTTCAGAAAAGTAGTGCCCTAACTTATTGCGTTGCGATTTTCTCGTTGAGTTCGAATAATCAAGTACCCTTCTAAGTTTTCAAAGGTTTTCTAAATGCGAGCAACTATCTTGGAATTTCAAAGCAATATGTCCTAACTTATTGGACATGGCGTTTTGTTGTTTTGAGATAGGGATATTCAAAAAGGCTAACTTAGTGTCCACACTTTGATACGAGCGAACCCCAATTTTCAAAATGAAAATATTTTAAAGAGGATTACATATTAAAATCTTTGAATTTCTGACATTAAAGACACTTGATAATTAATTAGGTACCAATTTTTTGGGCGTTACGAGGGTGCTAACCCTTTCTCGTACGTAATCGGCTTTCGAACCCATTTTTTTATTTCGTAGGCCAAAGTTAATGATTTTAAAACAAAATGTTTTAAAGGTGATCCAATTACACCTAAAATGATTGGTGGCGACTCCTATTTTCGTTTTTAAAGTTGATTCCCATTTTCTAAAAACTCGATTTAAAAATGGTCTCGACAGCTTGGCGACTCCACTGGGGGCTAATAATAGAGTCAAGCCGTGTAATTGATTATCTCTTGTCTTAATGTCGGAAATTAAAAATTTTAAAATTTAATCCTCTTTGCATTACATGTGTTTGTATTATTGCATGTATATTCTGATACGCATTGCATTTGCATGACCGTTGTGGTCACACCCTTAAGTGGGAGTGAGAAACTACGCCTTCGTGAGGTTTTCGCCTCCCTGCAAGATAGTGGATCACTTTCGGGATACATCCGTACCTATGGTTTCGTGAGAATTTCATCTCCGTGTAGCCATAGGGAAATGTATTCCCCTGAACTGAACTCAATTCAAATGAGCCTATAATGGGTGAGAATCGAGGAATCTGCTGGTTCGGGTACCTCAAACTTTAGAACCAACCTCATATCAAAAAACTATAAGAGCCCAACTTAGTTAAGAGTTGAAATTTAGATATTACCTTGAGATTTATTGATATCATGTGATACTAACTATTTCTTTTCTTTTGTCAGTTTCTAAGTTAGGAAGTTTTATCATGGAGAATGGACTTCTTGATAGAGTGGAGAGCAACGCCAACGTCCATAGATGGTCTAAGCAAACTCAACTAGAAAAGGGGGATAGTATAGCTGTGGGATATGTGTCAGAGCTATCAGACTACACTCGTATCAGTGTCACACAGAATAATCTGCAGGAGCTTAAGGAGATTTAGGATCAGTGGGGCAATGAGACTAAACAGTCATTCTACGGTAATTACGGAGACTTACCTTACTTGCTTGATGTTCAAGTGAACGAGCACTTATTCCGAGCCCTTGCTCAGTTTTGGAACCTAGCGTACAGTTGTTTCACTTTTGGGGAAGTAGACTTGGTACCTACCGTGGAGGAGTACACTGCCTTACTTCGTTGTCCCAGGTTTCAGAGTAATAGGATCTATTCTCAAGCTGCTTGTGTCCCTACCTTTTGGAAGAAATTAATGACTATTACGGGGATGAGCGAGCAGTGGATCACGGCCAGAATCAAAGAGAATGGTGAGTACAAGTGCATTTCGTGGGATACTTTGAAAGATCTGATTTTGACACACCCCGATGAGACAAAGAAGGTAGATGTTTTTGCCTTAAGTTTGTATGGATTGATGGTTTTCCCTAGGGCTTTGGGATATGTGGACGAGGCAACCACGGATCTTTTTCATCAACTCAGTAAAAGGGTCACTGTCATCCCTGGAATTTTGACGGAGACGTTCAGATCTTTGGGTGCATGTAGGAGGGCTGGTGCTGGCAGGTTTATAGGGTGTGCTCAGTTGCTTTTGGCTTGGTTCTACAGTCATTTCTGATTAATAGATAGGGTGGTTTTTCGGGACTTCTTTTAGGATTATTCACCATTGAAGGACATAGTAGCTTCAACTAGGAGAGTTGATGTTCCAGAAGAGAATTGGATAGTGCTACTTCAGAACCTTCAGTCGAAAGATGTCGAGTGGAGGGCTCCGTGGATGATTCCTGGTGAGATTCTCTACCGATGCGGCAATTTTGATTGGGTCCCTCTGTTGGGAATTTGGGGTGCCATTGGTTATGCCCCTTTGCTCGTGCTAAGGCAGCATGGATTGAGACAGTTCGTGCCAACAACTCATGGGTTGGCTCAAAGTGAATTTGTATACAGAGGAGCCGATTACAAGAGGAAGGTTAGCGAAATTTCTAGTGCTTGGAAAAAGACTTGTCGGTTGAAAGGGGTAGCTATTAGCCCAGCTACGACACCAGAATACATCGAATGGAGAGGCAGAAGGGTTAATGATAACATCCCTAAGCCAAGCGTGGAAGGAGCTCAACTGATAGAGGAATATTTGCAAGTAATGCCCTCAGAGTTAGAAATTATGAAGCAAGAGTTCGAGAGAAAGAACCTAGAGTTCGAGAAGAGGGTAGCAAAGCTCGAAGAAGAAAAGATGTATTTGAGCTTGGACGTCGACGTTCAAAATATGGAGGTTGAGAAAGAGAGGAAAGAAAAGAGGAAGATTGAGGAAGATCGAGATGATCTAAAGGAGCATTACAAAAAGGCACAAGTATCCTTGAGGAGAGCGAGAGTAGGAGGATCTTCAGATCAGTTACAGAAAGAGGTCCAAGAGGAAAAGGCTAGAGCCGAGTATTGGGAGAAGAAGTTCCAAGAGATGCAGATGCAAAATTTGGCATTAGAGGAAGAGAATAAAGGGTTGAAGATTAAGGTAACTAAGCTTGGAAGATCTCTACGTTGGCACCAAAACCATAATTCTACGGTCGAGTTAAAGGAGCTAAAAAGTAAGGTTGAGGATTTGGAAGTGGCATTGCATGATAGTGAACTTCGGGTTGAGCAGCTAGAGACGCAAGAAGATTATCTGAAAGGAGAGCTTCATCAGTCTAGAGGACAGGTCAGAGAAAGGGATCACGTCATTGGTGAAGCCATACTCCGGATTTGAGAGGTTGCTGAATATGTGCAAGACTTGGCAATTTGAGCTGATGTATTGAGTCTGATGTATTCATCGTCATCGGATGTAAGTCGAGACTTAGCCCTTTTATTAGATAGAGTCAAAGCTTTGGGCCTTAGGGCAAAAGCGTATTTGTAATCCTCTTATATGTAAAGATATTCTTTTTTTAAATAAAGTTTTCTAAATGAAGTTGAACCAGAATCGATATCCTTTTTTGCATGCATGCATTTGCATCTCATAGCATTTCATCACATCGTTTGCATTCAAAGTTATAGAAAGACCCTAATTAGTTAAGGTTTACTTTAAAGGTAGAAAAGAAACGCTGGAAGTCACACAGCCTTACGACACCCGCACTACAACTAAGAACATGGATCAAAGGTTTGAGCAATTGCAAAAGGATATGCAGGACCAATTGCAAGAGCAGTTGGCCAAAATACAGAATGACATGAGGGAACAAATGCTAGAGGCTCAGAGGAGTATGATGGCTGAAATGGCCCAGCTGCTGAGGGCCACTGATAAAGGAAAAGCTCTCATGACAATCACTGAAGAGGAGAATGTGGGTCCTGCTCCGGGTTTTATTCCGCCTCATGTGACACTGCAAACCGAGGCACCTCCTAGAAGGCCATCTGTCACTGTGAGGCCTCAACATGGGTCAGTTGATGCTGGAATCCCCGTGAATTTCCCAGCTGGGTTGGGAAATAATTTGGGCGATCGCTTGATCAACCCTATCACTCCTGATCTGGATCTGATGGAAAAAAAAAGAATGGCAACCGAATCCGCGAAACAGTTGGAGGATCATTGCAAGTGGTTGGAGGAGAAATTTAGAGCTTTGGAGTGCGCTGGCAGTCATCATGGGATTGATGCCAAAGACTTAAGTTTGGTCCCAGATTTGGTGCTTCCTCACAAATTTAAAATGTCGGAGTTTGAAAAGTACAACGGGACTACTTGCCCAGAGGCACACATAATAATATTTTGTAGGAGAATGACCGGATATGTGAACAATGATCAATTATTGATCCATTGTTTTCAGGACATCTTAGTAGGAGCAGCGGCTAGATGGTACAATCAGTTGAGGCGTGCAAAAATCGGTTCATGGAGAGATCTGGCGCAAGCCTTCATGCAACAGTACAATCATGTGACTGATATGACGCAAGACAGGATCACACTTCACAACATGGAGAAAAAGCCTAATGAAAGTTTTAGGCAATATGCACAATGATGGAGGAAGGTGGCAATGCAAGTACAACCACCACTGTTGGAAAAGGAAACCACCATGTTATTTATCAACACTCTAAAGGTGCCATTCATTACTCATATAATTGGAAGCACCACAAAAAGTTTCGCAGATATAGTTATGGCAGGAGAGATGATTGAGAACGCCGTAAGGGGCGGTAAAATTGAGGGGGAAGTGGCTAAAAGATCAGCCCCAAGAAGAAAGGACAATGAGGTGAATAATATGAATAACCTCAACTTGAGGACAATCACGGTTGGTCAACCCAAGGCAGAGCAACAAAGTACTCAAAGACAGGAATCGAGCACAAGACAGAATTCGGAGAAGATACAATTCACGCCTATCCCTATGATGTATCGTGAGCTTTATCAAAGCTTATACGATGCACATGCCATCGCTCCATTTCACTTGAAACCACTGCAGCCACCGTTCCCCAAATGGTATGATGCAAATGCTAAGTGTGAATATCACGCAGGAATACCGGGGCATTCAATTGAAAACTGCACCGGATTCAAGAAAGTCGTGGAAAGGCTTATCAAGATAGGGGTTGTGAAATTCGATAGTACCCTTAGTACTGAAAATCCGTTACCAGATCAGGCAATCAAGGAGTGAATGCCATCGACGAAGCAAAGAAAGGAAAAATCAAGGAAGATATTGCTGAGGTGAAGACACCCATGAAAGTAATATGGAAGGAGATGGTGAAGAGAGGTATGTTAACCTCTGGAGAAGGTAGAGAAAGAATGGGGAACTATTGTGAATTCCATGGAGAGGTGGGTCATATGATCCAAAATTGTGAAGAGTTCAAGGCCATGGTGCAAGGCTTTATGGTTAACAAAGAGCTACAAATCTTTGAGGGTAGTTCTCGCAAAATACAAATATGTGCACTGGAAAATGAACGACAAGGAACCAGCCGACCACGAATTATTATTTCCTTGTGGGGGAATAATGTAGTGGGGGTGCAAACCGGGCCCAAGATCGTCATCCATAAACCTATTCCTTTCCCTTACAAGGATAACAAGAGGGTGCCATGGAGCTATGACTGCAGTGTAACAGTACCTGAGGGGGAGACCATAGCCAATGCGCTTAGGAGTGAGCAAAATGAAGGTTCCCATACGCGAAGCGGGAAGCGTTATGATGGGGGGCATCAGAGTGGAGCCCACGAAAACAAAGGATGTTGACATTGAGAGGAAGAAAGAGGTTGAAGGGCCTGTCAAAGAACCGATAAAGGAAGAGGAGGCTAAGGAGTTTCTAAAATTCCTTAAGCATAGGGAGTACAGTGTAGTTGATCAGTTGCGTAGGCAGCCGACGCGTATATCAGTATTAGCCTTACTTCTGAGTTCTGAGGTGCATCGGGATGCATTGTTAAAGGTACATAATGAAACATATGTCACCCACGACATATCCGTTAACAAGTTGGACCGGTTGGTAAATAACATCAGTGCTGACAATTTCATCTACTTCAATGATGATGAATTTTCGCCTGGGGGCATAGGGTCAACCAAAGCCTTGCACATCACTACTCGGTGCAAAGGATACACGCTGCCAAGCGTACTCGTTGATAACGGATCCACTTTGAACGTCCTTCCATTATCCATATTGAAGAGATTACCCATTGACAGTTCGCATATGAAAACGTGTCACAACGTGGTAAGAGCATTTGATGGAACTGAAAGGAAAGTGATGGGACGAATCGACATCCCTTTGAAAATTGGGCCAAATACATATGAAGTTGATTTCTTAGTGATGGATATCAAGCCCTCCTATAATTGTTTATTGGGGAGGCCATGGATACACTCGGCAGGAGCGGTGCCTTCCTCGTTGCACCAAAAATTAAAGTTAGTGACTGATGGACGGTTAAACCATCAACACGGAGGAGAACATTATAGCAGCAGTCTCTAGCAAGGTCCCTTATGTCGAGGCAAATGAAAAGGCTATTGAGTGTTCTTTTCGCTCTTTAGAAATCATTAATGCAACCTTGATTTTGGAAGGAAGTGAGGTGCCGATACCCAAAATGTCTAGAGCCACAAGGATGGCCCTGCAAATGATGATGGGGAAAGGGGCATTGCTAGGAAAAGGACTAGAAAGACAGTTGCAAGGAGGGATTCAAATCCCAAAATTGATTGAGAAGAAAGATCATTTTGGTTTGGGCTTCAGATCAGACCATAAGCACAAGAGGCAAGAGATTGAGAAGCGCCAAGCAAGAAGAAAGGCGCGTTTGAACGGAGGAGTAGTGGAGTGGGAACCGATGACATTCCCACCTATATCCAAATCCTTTAAGTCAGGAGGGTTACTGGTAGAAGAAGGTCATCAGATTAATGCTGTACACAATGAGGGATTGGAGCAGGGAAGCCTTGAGGGCATTCGCCCTACGAACCAGGAAGCTCTCTGAACGATTGGACTGCGGAGGACCTTCCCGTAGTCTTTAAGAATTTTTCAGAGTAATTCTCGAAACATGTCTGTTACTCTAGGGCCTAGGAGTAGTAAGATTACATTTGTGAAAAAGGCTTATGATCATCTATTATTATTTTAATAAAACATAATTTTATTATCAATTTGAACGAATATGGTTTTTTTTATCAATCAATATTTCGTTAAACTTTTGCAATTCTCATTCTTTCATTCATAGCACATAAATAACCATTCTTAGATTCATTCATTCTTTGTATATTCTTTCATACCTCCACAGGTCCCTAGATATCAATGATATGAGCACTGATACTGCAACTCCTGATTTCTCTTGCGAGCAAGACATGTGTTTAGAGGAATCTCAGGATTTTGAAGATGTTCAAGATTGTGATGTGTCTCCTGATCTGTTAAGAATGGTAAAACAGGAGGAAAAATGAATTATGTCGCATGAGAAAGAGACAATAGAAAATGTAGCCCTAGAGGAAGGGAAGGAGGTGAAAATCGGAACACTGATTACCGAGGACACAAGGCATGGTCTGGTTGAGTTGCTTCGAGAGTTCAAGGATATCTTCGCATGGTCATATCAGGATATGCCCGGATTGAGAACCGACATTGTAGTACATCATCTTTCGATAAGACAGGATTGCAAACCAGTCCAACAGAAGTTGCAGAGACTGCGGCCAGACATTGTTCTGAAAATAAAAGATGAGGTTAAGAAGCAGTTCGATGCAGGATTCCTGCAAGAAGTGAAATACTCCGAATGGGTAGCTAACATTGTACCAGTTCCTAAGAAAGACGGAAAGGTTCGAATGTGTGTTGATTACAGAGGTTTAAATAAAGCTAGCCCCAAAGATAATTCCCTCTGCCACATATAGACACTTTGGTGGACAACACAGCGGGGTATTCATTGTTCTCCTTTATGGATGGTTTCTCAGGATACAACCAGATAAAGATGCATCTAGAGGACATGAATAAAACCACTTTCATAACCTTGTGGGGCACCTTTTGCTACAAAGTAATGCCGTTTGGACTAAAAAACGCAGGGGCAACATACCAACGGGCCATGGTGAACTTGTTCCACGACATGATGCATAAGGATATTGAGGTATATGTTGATGATATGATTGCCAAGTCACGTACAGAGAAAGAGCACATTGAGGTTTTGAGAAGATTGTTCTTGAGGTTGAGAAAATTTCAAATTAAACTCAATTCAAAGAAAGTGTACCTTTGGAGCCAGATCAGGAAAATTATTAGGTTTCGTAGTCAGTGAAAAAGGAATTGAAGTCGACTCAGACAAGGTCAGAGCCATACGAGAGTTACCTCCGCCACGTACTCAGAAGGAAGTTCGAGGATTCCTAGGAAGATTGAATTACATTGCTCGGTTCATTTCACAACTGACCGAGAAATGTGATCCTATCTTTCGTCTCCTCAGAAAGCACAATCAAGGTACTTGGGATGAGGAGTGCCAGAATGCTTTTGAAAAGGTCAAGCAGTATTTGTCGAATGCTCTAGTATTATCTCCACCAAGCCCAGATAAACCGCTGATACTGTACTTGTCAGTGTTTAGTAATTCTATGGGATGTGTGCTTGGTCAGCATGACGAGTCAGGGAAAAAGGAGAAGGCAATTTATTATCTCAGTAAGAAATTCACTGACTGTGAGATGAGATATTCACAGATTGAAAAGTTGTGCTGTGCGCTGATTTGGACGACTAGGAGATTAAGACAGTACATGCTATACCATACCACTTGGCTCATCTCAAAGCTTGATCCATTGAAATACATGATGGAGTCAACGGCTCTAAATGGGAGAATGGCAAGATGGCAAATTTTGCTTTCAGAGTTTGATATAGTCTACATAAGTTAGAAGGCTATAAAAGGAAGTGCGGTAGCAGACTTCTTGGCCAGTAGGGCTCTAGAGGATTATGAGCCATTAAACTTTGATTTTCCAAATGAGGAGTTAATGTGTATAGCAACAACTGAAGATTCTCCTTGGAAGCTAAATTTTGATGGGGCTTCTAATGCAGTCGGAAATGAAATTGGGGCAGTCTTGGTATCCTCGAATGGCGATCATTACCCGTTCACGTACAAGTTGGACTTTGATTGTATGAAGCATGCATTATGGGACTTCAAGCAGCTATAGAGCGAGGTATAAAACCCCTAGAAGTGTATGGAGATTCTGCGTTGGTAATTTATCAGCTTAAATGTGAATGGGAGACAAGGGACCCTAAATTGATCAATTATCGAAAGGTAGTTTTGGGGTTACTTGAGGAGTTCAATGACATCACCTTCAATTATCTCCCACGAGATGAAAATCAGATGGCAGATGCTTTAGCAACCTTGGCCTTAATGATTAAGGTGAATAAAGAGGAAGATATGAGATCAATTTGAATGAGTGTCTACGAGGCTCTAGCTCATTGTTATAACATTGAGAAGGAAGAAAAGGATGATAACCCTTAGTATCAGGATATATTATGATATGTGAGAGATCGTAAATACCCTAAACAGGCCAATGAAAATGACAAACGAACTTTGAGAAGGTTAGCTTGCGACTATGTCTTGGACGGGGATGTCCTATACAAGAGAAGGAAAGACCAGGTACTTTTGAGATGTGTCGATGCTGTGGAAGCTAAACTAATTTTAGAAGAAGTCCATGAAGGTATATGTGGGACGCATGCAAATGGGTTCACGATGGCAAGGTAAATCATGAGGTTTGGCTATTATTGGGCCACTATGGAAGGGGACTGTATCAACTATACCAAGAAATGTCATAAGTGTCAGATTTATGGGGACAAAATCCATGTACCACCTTCACCTTTGCATGTTATGACTTCTCCATGGCCCTTCTACATATGGGGCATGGATGTCATTGGATCAATATCACCGAAAGCTTCAAACGGACATCGGTTTATCTTCGTGGTGATTGACTACTTTACAAAATGGGTAGAGGCCGCTTCTTATACGAATGTTACTAAGTCAGCTGTGAGTCGATTCTTGAAGAAGGAGATCATTTGTTGGTATGGAATGCCTAAGAAGATCATATCCGATAATGTATTGAACTTGAACAACAAAATGATAGCAGAAGTTTGCAACCAGTTCAAGATTAAGCATCACAATTCTTCTCCCTATCGTCCAAAAATGAATGGGGCAGTGGAGGCCGCCAACAAGAACATTAAGAAAATAGTGGGGAAGATGACTGAGACTTATAAAGATTGGCATGAGAAGTTACCGTTTGCACTCCTGGCCTATCGAACATCTGTCAGAACCTCTACTGGGGCAACCCCATTCTCGTTAGTTTATGGGATGGAAGCAGTGTTACCTATTGAAGTAGAAATACCTTCTCTTCGAATTTTGACGGAGATAAGGTTAGATGAAGCTGAATGGGTTCAATCCCGATATGACCAATTGAACTTGATTGAGGAAAAGAGGCTCAGAGCCATTCGACATGGTCAGATGTATCAGAAGCGAATGATACGAGCTTACGACAAGAAAGTTCGATCAAGAGAGTTCCACGAAGGAGACCTTATACTGAAAAAGATCCTTCCTATTCAAAAAGACTTTAGAGGGAAATGGATGCCGAATTGGGAGGGGCCGTATGTCGTGAAGAAAGCTTTCTCTAGCGGTGCATTGATCTTAACGGAAATGAATGGGAAAAGTTTACCCAACCCAGTGAACTCAGACTCAGTTAAAAAATACTTTGTCTAAAGGAGAAGAGAATCCAAGGTGAAAACCTGCAAAGGGCACCTTGAGATTTAAAAAAAAAAAAACAAAAAAAACGGAGAGGCCAAGGTGAAAACCCGCAAAGGGCACCTTGTGACCAAAGGGGTTTTAAGTTGAAAACCCAAAAGGGCAGCTCAATTTTTGAAGAGTACACAGTGATCTTGCTATATTTGATCCAATAAAGAGCGAAGCACGTTGCACATTGAGGCATCAACAAAGTACTTTAAATCTTTTAAACACATGTTGAACTCAAGAAAGACTTCATGGAGCTAGTGTATAGACGCTCAAGCGGCGATATCTTGGGCACATAACTTTTACCCTGTTTGCTATCTTTAGATTCTAGTTCTTCTTAAAGATAGGCTTTCAAATTAATTTCCTTTGTATCTTTTTGATAATTCATTCTAATCCAATAAAGTTGATTCATCTTCCATTATTCTTTAAGTATGTTGCATTGAAATAATGATAGATGAACTAAATGTGTTCACAAACGAAGTTTTACGCATTACTCTGGAATTTCTAGATAATACAAGAAACTAAAACAGGACAATTGATTCGAGAAATTCATGTAAGTAAGGGATGAATGAACTCGAGGAATTTCTTTTCAGTCCAAAAGGAAAACGAGTAAAAACCAACTATTCAATCTTAAGGAAAGATTGTTTTACAGACATCCTCAGTGGATCATAGCATGGAAGGAAGGGTACAGGCCTACAGGCTGAGCAGGAATAATATTTTGAGAGAAGTGAAGATGAATGAAGGAATGAGTAGTGACGTCTAGGATAAAGGTCGTATTCATAACATTTTGCATCGTAACATGTTTAATTAGGAACATTTGACTCACTTCGATCAAAGCATCCTAATCATTAGGCATAAACGTATATACATTCTACAGGTTATGTAGATAAAAAATGACGTGCCTTAACTCCTGGCAGCGAGGGTAACAAAGCCACAACATAGCGCGGTCCGGCATTCGATGTTTATACTGAAGCAGATCCAAGATGTTTTGGGCATCCTTGTGTTTACAAGGAACAAATCAAAGACATAGCTGATTTGACTTTCGCGTGCTTACGCTAAAGCAAATATAAGATGATTTGGCATCTCTGTATTGTCAGATAGCAAATCGAAGTCTGGCATCTCCATTTCGACGGGGAGTAGATACATAGCAAATCTTACCTTCAGATGATTTCACTGAAGCAAGATCCAAGATGGTTTGGCATTCTTGTGCTTACAAGGAGCAAATCGAAGACATAGCTGATTTGGCTTTCACGTGTTTACGTTGAAGCAAATCTAAGATGATTTGGCATCTCTGTATTGTCAGAGAGCAAATCGAAGTCTGGCATCTCCATTTCGGGGGGGAGCGATATATAGCGCGCATCTTACCTTCAGATGATTTCACTAAAGCAAGATCCAAGATGGTTTGGCATCCTTGTGCTTACAAGGAACAAATCGAAGGCGTAGCTGATTTGGCTTTCACATGTTTACGTTTAAGCAAATCTAAGATGATTTGGCATCTCTGTATTGTCGGAGAGCAAATCGAAGTCTGGCATTTTCGTTTCAACGAGAAGCAGATACATAGCAGATCTCACCTTCAGATGGGTATACTGAAGCAGATCCAACACGATTTAGCATCCTTGTGCTTACAAGGAGCAAATCGAGGACACAGCTGATTTGGCTTTCACGTGTTTTCAATCTAAGATGATTTGGCATCTCTGTATTGACGGAGAGCAGATCGAAGATACCAGATTTGGCATCTCTGTATTGGTAGGGAGTAGATCGAAGACACAGCTGCTTTGGCTTTTACGTTGAAGCAAATCTAAGATGATTTGGCATCTTCGGGTTTGACGAAGAGCAGATCAATGATGGCAGATTTGGCTTCTCCGTAATGTCAGAGAGCAGATCCAAAGATAGCAAAAATCGCCTTTCTGGGTTACAGTAAAGCAGATTGAAGCCGTCAAGAGGCCATTTAAAGAAGATCAAGGATCAAGAAATTGAGACTCAGCGAGCCCGGGCAAAATAGGTCATTTTATAGTCTTTGCTCTATTATCATTACATGACAATGAGCAAAGAGGGGTAGTTGTAGAACCTATTTTTTGCTCGGGCCCATAATTAAACCCAAAGATAAAAAATAAAATAAATAAATGTTTATTTTATTATAGTCCATTTATAGGCCCAACCACATTAGCCCAAAGCCTAACAGACCAGTCCTACCCCTGACACACCAAACTAATCCAATAACCCGTTACACCCATGACCCAGTTAAACTACCCAAGACCCGTTTATATCCAGACCTAAAAAAACAAACGAGCCCCAAGTGTCCCAAATTGTTAACAGATAACAAAAAGACCTAGGGTTTCAGAAACCCTAAGCGCCGCAAATGGAAGGCTCCAGAAGCTAAACACTGAATGCGTCGGTTCGTCTTGCGCCATCAGCACCATGATTCCAGGCTGTGATTCCAGGCTTCAAATCATGGTCGGGTCTATGCCCGAGTCAACGATGATGATCATTGTCGCTAAATCTTCTTGATACCTACAAAAGAAGGAAAGAACCACAACAACAAGCAAAACAAATATGGAAAGATATAAAAAGATTTCTTTCCTAGTTTATGTAATAGCAGTAGTGGCTATAAAAGCCCGAATCAAACAATATAAAATGGGACCGGATTTTTACGGAATAGAAAATATACTTACACATATCCATTCAGAAGGGTTATAAGCAGTTTTAAGGTGATACATATACTTCATGTTCTACTTTTTTAAATACTGAGCATCGTTAGCAAATCGATTACTGAGATATGAAAACAGAAGAGCTACCTGTATTTTCGCCCAGAAAGGACGAGAGTTTTTACCCTCCGATCACCATGCGTGGAGGCCCTCACGGTGGCGCGTGGGCGCATAACGATTGAGAACAGGGGCCCAATAAGGCTTTAAGGCCGACCCCAAATCCTTACACAGAGGATTTCTCTGATTTTTTTTAAAAACCAAACTTCAAAATAATTTTATTGGTTGAAAGTTGGCTTATATAGCCCAAGAGAAATGACACCGTTTTAGCTTAATCTGATAAGCTTAAAACGATGACGTTTTAGGGCCACAGGATCCGCGCGTTAACCCGAATACCCGGGGAGGATCCGCGTGTTTTTGAGGATTGGGTTAATTACCCAATTGGCCTTTCATTTTTTTGTTGTTTAAAATTTTGTTTTATTTTATTTATAATTTGGCCCCAATATTTCGCTTCAGTTTTAATTTAGTCCTTACAGTAATTGCATAAAGTCCTAGATTAAAACGATGTCGTTTAGGGACAAGGGAAAATTTCCCGATGAGTCCCTATGGTTTCAATGGCTGTTTTAATTAGGTCTGATTTCAGTTATTCTCTTTTTAAATTAATCTCTGACTTTTTTATTTGCGTTCAATTTAGCCCTTTTTATCTCTTTTAATCTATGTATAACTTATTTATTTTAAAACCACATACATATACTATTATATTTCAATGTGAATATATGTATTATATTTTATATTATTTACTTATATTTTATTGTATTACTTAATACCTTCTTATTATCATATTAACATATATATTTTAACATATATCATTACTTACTATTTATTATAGTATATTTTTATCACATAATATTTATATATCTTTACACTATTGTATTAACCTTATATTATTTCATATTATTATTATTTATTTTTAAATTATTATTATTTTACATTATTATTTATATTTTTACTTGTATTATATTAATTATTTATATTGTATACATATATTACCTTCATATTAATAATTATTTTATATTATGTCATTTTTTATACTATTATATTTTATCTATATATTATTACTATTAAAGATTTTAACATACATTATATACTTATTTTTATTTATATGTTAATGATTACTTTACTTATATTACGCATTTTGAAGATATTATAGTAATAATATGTATATTTCGCCATTAATTACTTATTTTGTATTATTCTAAACTTATATTTATATAAATATTATATAATTATTTTATTACAAATATAAATTCTTTTATATGTTTGGTGTTTTATACATTATCTTTCTAAACCATTTTTTTTTATTCTTTTATAAATTTTTGTCATTATATATTGTATATCAAATACTATTTTAAAATCATTATTAAATATCATATTTTATTTGTATTATGTATATATTGTTAGTGATTGCCCACTTTATTTTATATTTATTAATCTTTTTATATGTTATTATATAAGTCATTAGGTGTTGAATGTTATTATATAATGTTATATTTTATGAACATGTTCATTGATATTATATTTCTTTTAAATGTGTATCATGCATCATTCCCTAATTATTACTATGTTTGTTTGTATGATTTATGTATCCATCTTCAATATAAGCTAAGTGTATCTTTGTATATATGATGTTATGTAATTTTAAACATGTATGTATCTAGTATATGATATTTGTATTATTGCTATGGTATCATTTAAATGCATGATTTATTCACTTATTGTTGCAATATTCTATTCTATAACGATAATGTGATTCTTCATGCATTAATTAAAAACAAAATTCCAAAGTTTTCAAAAAATATAAAGGCAATATTTGTTGTTTGGGAATTTCGGAAAAGTAGTGCCCTAACTTATTGGGTTGCGACTTTTCTCGTTGAGTTCGAATAATCAAGTACCCTTCTAAGTTTTCAAAGGTTTTCTAAATGGGAGCAACTGTCTTGAAATTTCAAAGCAATATGTCCTAACTTATTGGACATGGCGTTTTGTTGTTTCAAAATAGGGATTTTCAAAAAGGCTAACTTAGTGTCCATACTTTGATACGAGTGAGCCCTAATTTTCAAAATGAAAATATTTTAAAGAGGATTACATCTTAAAATCTTTGAATTTTCGACATTAAAGACACTTGATAATTAATTAGGTACCAATTTTTTAGGCGTTACGAGGGTGCTAACCCTTTCTCGTACGTAATCGGCTCCCGAACCCATTTTTTTATTTCGTAGGCCAAAGTTAATGGTTTTAAAACAAAATGTTTTAAAGGTGATCCAATCACACCTAAAAATATTGGTGGCGACTCCTATTTTTGTTTTTAAAGTTGATTCCCATTTTCCAAAAACTCGATTTAAAAATGGTCTTGACAGGGGCAATTCTAGAAAGGCATAAATAGTGGTGGGGTTTGAATGCAATTTGAAGGAGTCTTCAATGGCTATTTTGCAAGAAAAATAATCAGGCAAATAAGCTGATTGGGTCAGCATGTAAGACGGTTTTGGGCTGCCCAATGCTCAGTTGGATCAATTTTCTTGGTTAAGCTCAACTGGGCCTCTTTTTATAATTAATTAACAATAATTTATTTAACCCAAATTAAATTGGATTAAAATTAAAATTAATTATATTATGAATTGATACACATAATTTGGACAGTCTTAGGCTAAAAAATTAATTCGCCTTGATGCTTCAAAATTGCTTCTTGGTTTTGCACTTCTAGTAGTGTCTACTGAGCCGTTTTTCTCCCTTTGTGCAAATCTGTCGAAAATAATCAAAATTAATCAAAATTAATTATAAAATTAATTAAAATACAACATTTTAATAATTTAAGTACAAAATAATTATTTTACAATAATTATATATTTTTCGACAAGAATTTTACCGAAACTGCATGAATTTGAGTTAAAAATGGCATGAAAAAGTTTGTATATTTTCGTGTTTCCACACCCCCAAACTTAATTCATTGCTCGTCCTGAGTAATGCACAAATTTGAAAATAATTTTTCGAAAAAAACCTTTGAGAAATTTCTTCATAACAACATTCTTCCAAAAATTATGATTTTAGTATACTTATGCTCAAAAACAAGAAATTTGATAATTATGCTACTTAAGTATACATATCATTCAAATTAATCTCATTCTTATGATAGAAAAAATAGACTAAATGATTCCAAATAAAAACATGTTAAATCCCTACCAATTTGATTTTATTCCCTTATTCAAGATTAAGCTACAATAATTAAGTTTAACTTATGCCTTCATATGTTGAACATAGCAGTTTCTCTCCACTAGTGTAGGTAGCATAGAAACTTGAATCAATAGGTCTTTAAAAGGGTTGTAACGTGGCTAGGATAAGGGTAGGTAAAAGATTGATAAATTTAGGCTAACAACTCTAGACTTAGCTTGAATTGGACCTTCGAAATAATTACCTTCAATACAGTAACTTATTTTGCTTTCACATGCTCTTTTATACATCTATTTCTTTAGAGTACATATGTTTCTTCTTTTTGTCTCTTTTTTTTTACGAGCATTTTGATGTATGTATTGCAATTTTTTTGAGCATTTGATACTTCTTTTCAACTCTCCCAAACTTGTTTCAAACAATATTCTAAATAGTACTGAGTCTAGTGTTTGGGACAATTTGAAGATAATTAAGAGAAAAGTGATGGCTAAATATTGAAAAGGTTCAAATAAAAGTAGGCCATATAATCTCATAGTTAGGTTACAAAGGATAAAAATTCATCAAGGTTGGCTTCAAAGGCTCAAATGGTCCAAAAAAAAGTTGCCTAAATCATTTTCAACATTCCATACTTCCTAGGATTTTACCTCAAGAAACTACTAAGTCAATTCTACAGACTTAAACTTTCATGCATACCTAACTTTCCTAAGGAGCTAAAAATTTTATGGTATGATTTGCATGCTTTATTAAAAATACAATTATGTCATATTTCAGTTAACATAACAATTATTGAAATAATCAAACTTTATTAATACTGAAGTTTAGCAAACTTAACAAAATTTCAAAATTTTGAACAAAATATAACCTAATCATAACTTTTAAAAAAATTATTCTGAGAGGAAATAATTTCAATATTTCGGTCCCCTACTTAAGATGAACAATGTTCTCATTGTTAGAAGTGAATAGATACTGTACACCAGGTAGGATTCTAGAAAAGAGAAGGTGAGTCAATTTGACTGCTTAAGTACCAAGTTCTCTCTAGATCCAATCCTAGACATGTATATATCTATTGTCACACTTCGTACTTTGCAACTTGTTCATTTTTATTTATGATTTCCACCTCTTATTTTATTATGCAAAAATAAGAATTTCTAATAAAACCTAATCCTATTAAATAACCTAAGAAAGAAAATAAAATAAAGTCAAAATCCTTCATTTTTATTTATTTGTAGATCTCTCCGAATTTGACTTATCTTTTGCTCCATCATCTTTGTTCTTGCATGAATCGCTTCACTCCCTCTTCGATAGTGGACTCCATGGTTCAAATATGAAATCTAGAAACTCAAGTACAAAAATAAATGGGTTATTGTATATTTTCGTGAGAGTGCTTCTCATTGAGTCATCTCATATTTTTGAATATCTCCAGTAAGCTTGTTGTTGCCACTACATATGTTGCATAATGTCCATCAATTTTGACAGCTCATCTCAAAGATCTGGGCGAGGCGATTGAGTCCTGAACATTGAAGTTGCAACATCATGTTCGGTTATTGGTTCCATTGGTTCTGCCTTATCAGGGATTTCAACTGACTGCATTGGTTCGATCTCTGTGGGATCTTCTTCTTCTTCTTCTTCTTCAAGATCCTCTCTCTCTTCAACTCGTTGCTGTAAAATAGAGTCTCCAGCTATTCGGTAGAGGTCCCAATCTATGATTGTGCCTTGGTTATAACCTGTCTTCTTTATGTTTGCAAGAATTTTAGCTTTCAAGCACAAAATTGTTATCGTAAAGGGAAAGTAAGCTGGGCCAGAACGTCTAGCGACACAGTTCCGCATTTCTCTCAAAATGATATTTCCCACATCAATGGTCTTTCCAGTTAAAATCGAGTATAATAATACCATTCACTCTAATGAAATTGTAGTCCCATGTGAAATGGGCATAATGCTAAATCGAATGAAATAGAACAATACCTTTGCTAGTGGTGTCAAATATTCTCTACGACAAGTGTGAATTCCTTGCTTTGACACAGTCCACTTAGAACCTAGAACTGTAAGTTCCTCAAGAATTTCTTGTAGATTTTTAGACTTAATATTGCTCATCAAGGAAGAATATTCATTGTCTTCGAAATTAGGCAATTCAAAGAATTCATTAATAGCGTTTGAGGTTATTGGTAACTTGATTTCGCGAACAAAAACTTCCGTCAATTCGCTTAAGGTTAAATTCGCGTAAAATTCACGAACTAACTCCTCACTTGCACTAGGTCTTTTCTCACAAAGTAATTCCCAATTGAGAGCTTCAGCAATTTTTCAAATGCATGCCATGAAATTAATAAGTTGCTTTCTTTCAGCATAAAGCCTTTTTCTGGGTGCATCTGTTCATTCTTGAAAACGATTTCGTATCTCACTTTGGCTTCTTCACAGTGGAATTTATTTTGTGATTCGTCAATTTGAGCAGAGGCAAGAGTTCTCTTACGACGCATGATTAACCTGAACATAAGATAGAAACAAATAATTTCTCAAAAATTTAATTAGTATTAAATATTAATAATTCAATAAATTGAAAAATTAAATAATTAAATAAAATTAAAATTTAGAAGAAAAATGTGTCTTACCACCTTTTTATAAAAATTTAAAACTCGAAGAAACTAAATATAAAGCAAAAGGGGTTGGTTTAGGAATGGTTGTAGGGTGTCTTGATGGTGTCGTGCGATAGGCAAAGGTGTTGGTACGAGTAGCAATTCGTGGTGTGAGCAGATGCGCAGGTACCAGGTAGCACTGTCTGGCAGATTTTTACGCGAGCAGCAGGGCATGCGTGTGCCACATGGATGTGGTGAAATGGGCAGCAAGCAGGTGCATCGAGCAGGCCTGACGAGCTACTGGAGCTGGACGTGCAGCAGGTGCGGCGACAAGGAGCAAGTTGCTGGTGCGCATGGTGTGTGTGGAGGCTATTGGCTATGTGCATGGGCTATTGCTAGGCGTGAGGGTGACGTACGGAGCTGGGCAGTGTTGTGGCTAGAGAGTTTGGCACTAGGTGATTTGGTACTTGGTGGGTTTTGGATGCTACGATTGATGGAGGGATAAGTGAAAAAACGACAAAGGTGGGTGAAATTTATAGTGAAAGGAGTAGGAGTTTAATTAGAATTCTTAGAAGAAATTAATAATTAAGATATTCCAAGTTCTAATTCTACATAGAGTTAACAACAATTAATAATTAATATAATGCATATTAAATTATTATTTTCTATTAATTTATTAAAGATAAATACTTAGGTTTGAACTCAATTATTCAACCAGTGACAAAAATTTTGGTCACTTAACCATTAGAGACTGACGATTAAATGACTGTTAATAACATAACATATATGTCATGTTGGTACTGTATCTTTCATTTGATATGAATGAGTGTGGATGTGTAACACTCCAAACCCAGCCTAGACGTTATGGCCAAATCTAGTGATGTCACATGATAGGGTGTTTAAGAAAACCGTGTTGTCGGGACGAAACCATTTTCACTTAATTACTTCTCTTTATCTCACTTTAGTTTCGTAAACGTTTTACTTATTTAATTGATTGTTTCAAAATGTTACTCGTTGTGGAAGCTTTTTAAAACAGTTGAAGTAATCGTGGTTTAAGAGAAATCATTTGTTCATTTTGAAAACCAAATTTTCCCTATTGCTAACAATCATAATCCATAAAAATAAATAAAACCAAATTTAAGCAAATAGTTCAAGAAGTCCAATTTACATAAAAGAAATAACCCAAAAGAGTAATTAAGAAATAGATACCAAATCAAAAATTAAAAACAGTTTAAAATTCATGTGGCCAACGTCGAGTCCTCCGCTACACTGATCTGTCAAGTCTGGAGATTACCTGTGCACATTAAACAAAAGGATGAGTTTACGTAAACTAAGTGTGTAATCCCACAGAAAACAAGCAATCAATATACAATCATACTCAGTTTGGGCCTTAGCCTTTTTCAGTATCAGTTGTAGATGAGCCTTAGCCAATTACAATATCAGTATAGATATGCACAAAATCCTACCCAACCATCCTTTACACACTATCTCCGTCCAACCCTACACTCCATGTGGGGGTTAAATCAACCCATCCATCCCTACACTCCAGATAGTACCATATGTGGCACAAAATAATAATTTACAGCTGAGTTGCCAGTATAGTAGGCTTATGAGCCTTTCAGTACACTTCCTCCAAATATCAACATCCCAACCCGTTGCGATGCAAACATACATTATGCCATGCTTTTATGCAACCATCAGTCAAACGTATACATATATAAACCAGTAATCATGCATTATTATTCATGCAACACATGCATTCAGATCATACATTTAGGGGTCTAGATAATGCTTACCGACCCTACAGTCGACTTGGGCAACCCGTGCAACCGTAGAAATTATTTTGGTAAAATGGGCTCACACGCCCATGTGGCCTGTCCATGTGGGTCCACATGCATGTGTGGACCACACGGTCCAATTTGGCCTTGGCCGTGTAATCACAGGGCCTGGCCTAGAATCCCACACGTTCGTGTAGACTACTCATGTGGGCTCACACACTTGTGTGGCCCACACGACCCAAATCAGTCTAGCCCGTGTGTCGCATACGGCCTGTCTAGCATCACATGGCTGTGTCCTCAGCGCATGTCCTGGCCTCGTCAATCACACGCCCATGTCCAACACACGGCCTACCACACGGGTGACCACATGCCCATGTGGCATCGATAGAATGCTTTTTTGACTTTTTGTCGTATCCTGTTTTCTGTGTTTTGGGTACACACCTTGTATCGAACGATGGTAAAGCAACCCCGAGCACTCCAGAACCTAAAAATTGATGTTCCAACGCCCAATTTCAGTGTTAAATCTAAACTTAAACGAAACCAAATGGAGACATTAGACCCAAAACTCCCGAAAACTTTACCTTCAACTGAGTAACGGCGTTACTATGCAACTAAGTCTCCAACCAACGACCACGAGTCCTCGATTAATCCCCTAATCAACATTAACAGCATCATAAATAAGGAGTCAATACACGAGAACCAAATCCACCTTATTCCACTTACTAAACAGACAGAAATGAAGGTTGCACAACAGAGGAACGATTGCAACTAGGAAAACAAAAAAAAAAAAGAAACGACAAGGGTAGGGGAGGAAGAAGCAGAATCCGATAGGAAGAAATGATAAAAAGATGAAGAAACAATAGAAAACTTTCGAAAGAGGGAAAACCTTTTGAAACAACCACTAAATCCCTTAATTTACTCATCCACTAACCCACTTCTCAGAGTTTTAACCCCACAAAAACTCTTCCTAAAAACCGAGCAAAAATAAAGTCCCTTGCTCACGTAGGGATTTGAACTCAATACCTTCAGCATACTAACACTCCACTTAACCACCAGACTAGTAGGCCCATTCTGATATAAACTTAACAATAATTAAACATAAGCCTACTGAGCAAGGTTAAGGCTTTATTCAGAAAAATCTCAAAATTTTCCAAAGGTAAGGCTTGAACTTAGAACCTCTCACACATACCTCGAACACTTAACCACTAAGCAGACAAATATTTGTGTCCCACATTCGCAAAAAAAAAAAATTGGGGCGTTACAGGATGAATGCAGAAGCTGATTGTAAAGTTTGTTCAAGTTGCGGATTTGAATTAGGGCTCTAGACGTTGGGAAAGAAACCTGGATTTTAGTACAATCTGAAATGTAATCAAATCCAAATCAGATAAAACAATTAAAATAAATAACTAAGATAATTAAAATAGAATAATAAATCTATGATTAGAACAATAAGGAAGAAAATAAAGAAGATAGATGGAAAGATAGAACATGGTAAGTAGAAGTCCTAAGAAGCCTTGGAAACAAAAAGAATCCATAACCCCCTTCAAGTAGCTCTAATTTCCCCTCCAAGAAAGAAAAATTGGCAAGAAAAAGTTTGAAGATGATCCCCACAACCTGAAAATATTATTAAAACTTTTCTAAAAGAAGCTTAAGAGAAATTCTTGAAAAAAAAAAACTCAAAGAGAATTTATTAACTAAAAAGAGAAGTTGAATAATAATTAATTGTATCCCTTGTGTACAATGCAAAGGCCTATATATAGGCTAGCTAAATAAATCTAAATAAAACTCTTAAGTATGTTAGAACTCTAATTTAATCTAAACAAGAAGTAGTTTTAAACTAAACTTTGTTGTTAACATAAAACTCCTAGATAACTTAAAATACTTAATAATTATAAAAAAATTTAAAATATAATAATAAAAAAATAATAAGAGCTTATAAATACAATATTGAGATCATATACAATAAAAACTAAGCCTAAAACCCGAACCCAATATGAATTAAATGTCTAAAACTCGTAATTCCCGTCATAATCCCATCCAAAAATTTTGCCCGCACAGTCTTCACTAAAACGATCATAACCTGAGCTCCTGAACTCAAATCGAGTGATTCAAATTTTTTTTCAAAGATAAGAGATAAATCTTCGAACACCATGAAGACATCTCAACCTAGAAATGCTTGGATCCCATTAAAAAGTTCATTTAAAGTCTACTGATTTCTCAAACTTGAAAATTGACAGCTTCGGTAAATGGAATTTAATAAATTTCACCCCATCCGTGCATGTATCATCATTACTTCGATGACCAAACATTTTTGTGCTGGTTGTAATAGATTGAGATTTTTGGCTGATGGAAACTTAAAAGTATGTCTATTTGGTCCTTCAAAGGTGAGTTTACTTGCACTATGTCAAAATTTGATGCATATGTTGTTATTCATTTGCATATCTCGAGTTTAATGTCAATATGTTCTTCGTTGCACTAGCATAGCAGTTGCACTTTTGATGTATGCTAGTGATGATTTTTTTTCTAGTTCTATGAAATTTGCTACATATGTTGTTATTCATTTGCATATCTCGAGTTTAATGTCAATATGTTCTTCAATGTACTAGCACAGTGGTTGCACTTTTTCTATTTACTAGTGATGTTTCTTTTCAGGTTAGCTTAAGATCCTCTTTATTCAGGTGCTGGTGATGAGGAACTTAGAGAAATAATCAAAGCAGTTTAAGCTTTCTCCTTAATGACACTTTTTTAGGGCTATTTTTCAACTATCATGCCCTTTTTCAGGACTAGAGGATGGTAAATAAGAGAGGGTGCGATGGAGTTTTATAGATTTTTAAATGAGTGATATGGCTAATTGATTGTTCATGGTAGCTTCGAGTAAAGGAAGAATCAATCTAATTCTTCTTTAGTTTCCTTTCGGGACTATTTTTGGAGTAAAGGAAGAATCAATCTAATTCTTCTTTAGGGCTATTTTTTTTACTATCATGCCCTTTTTCAGGACTGGAGGATGGTAAATAAGAGGGGGTTCAATGGAGTTTTATAGCTTTTTGAATGAGTGATATGGCTAGTTGATTGTTCATGGTAGCTTCGAGTAAAGGAAGAATTAATCTAAATCTTCTTTAGTTTCCATTCCGTAACTCATACTATATACGTATGTGTTTTTCCTTTTTTGGATCAGGTAAAGAGGAAGAAATCTTAACATGCCAGGATTGTTGATAAATGATAAAACTATCATATTTTAATTTTATTCTTAATTTATTTTTGGATGATTATTTATGCAAGTTGGTGAATTTGATGCTCCTAATCCTTTGAATTCATGTTCTTATACTTAGGTGAGTATTTCAGAGTAGAAGGAGCGAAAAACAAGCGAAAATACCAAATAGAAGAAGAGATATGGGGGATTTCTGAGCATTCTAAAGTCTATCAATACCAAATAGAAGAAGAAATATGGGGGCCATCAGGGAAGATAAAAAAAAAACACTTAAGGAACACCATGAGAGCCACTTCTGAAGCAAATTTCCATTAAGATTGAATACCTCCTTCTAATTTCTTCTAAATTTTTATGAGTTTCTTTGTTTCTTGTGGTTTTTTTTTACTTTGAGATATTTTATTTCATAATTATGAACTAATTCCCTAGATACCTAAAGACGATGAAACCTATGATGAATTCTATTATTTAATTTTTATTTTACATGATAAATACTTGATTTTGTTTTCAATTATGTGTGCTTATTTCTTGTTTTAATATTTCTGGGATATTAATTCATGTTTAATATGCTTAATTCAGTGGAGCAAAAGTCCCTATTTAAGAGTAGATCTAGCATAATTGAGTGGAGTTGCATGCATTCCTAGAAATAGGACAACATAAACCTACCAGATTAAAGTCAAATCTAATAGCAGAATCCATATATCAAGTTAATGCGACAATAGGGGTTTTAATTAGAAAGAGATTTCAATTAGTCAACCTAGAGTCAATTGCTTCTACTCTCGAAAGAGATATTAGCATAATTAGGGATTTCTACGGATTAAGACACCAAGTGAATAAATCGTTTAAATCAGATTAATAATAATAGAAGGAATCTAGGTGAATTCTTTCCTGGGTATTGTCTCTCTCATTAGTTATCTTTTCATTATTTTCCTCATTCGTTCTTTGTTGCATTCTTAGTTAAATTAGTTTAGTAATTTTAGATTAAAACTCATCACTCCAAATTGTCAGCTAAATAATAAGAAAACAATAATTACTTATAATTTTAGTCCTCATGGATACGATATCTCTACTCACCATAGCTATACTATTGTTTTATATGTGTGATTGCCTTTGTCGTAAATTTTAGTTAGTACAGAAAACAAACATCAAGTTTTTGACGCCATTACCGGGGACTAAACTATCAGGAACACTTGATTTTTATTAATTTAGCCATTTTTATTTTATTTTATTTTTATATTTTTTTCTTAGTTTAATTTTTTACATTCTAATTTTTCTTGTTTGCTTCTAGCAGGTTCTTTTGGTTTATGAAAAAGAAACCCATCAGGACCATTGCTTTTTAATACTGGAATTGAAAGTACTGCTCGTAGAAATTAGAGAGAAGCAATGTAGAGTCGACAAAATTTAGTAGACGAATAAGAGGACATTATATGACTGAGAAGTTCCTTCTGAAGTACATGAGGTTCAAAAGATCGAGAAGTTCCTTCTGAAGTACTTCTCACCGGCTAAGATAGCCAAGTTGAGGAATGACATCTCTTCCTTTGTTTAGATCGACTCAGAGACGTTATATGATGCATGGAAGAGATACAAGGATCTATTGAGACGGTGCCGTCACCATGGGTTACCCTTATTGTTAGAAGTTCAAACCTTATACAATGGTTTGAACCCCTCAACGAGGCAGTTGGTTGATGCTACAACCATTGGAACACTTAACAATAAAACACCCGAAGCGGCTTATGAATTTGTTGAGGAGATGGTACTAAATAATTATCAGTGGCAAGTCATAAGGGCAAACCCGATGAAAGCAACCAGTGTTTTTAATTTAGATGCGATCACCATGTTATCAAACCAAGTAAAAGTACTCAATAAGAAAATTGACGATTTATGTTTTTCTACGCAAGTAAATCAGGTGATGCAATGCGAAACAAATGGAGGAATGAATAATCCAGAATGTTTATCCTTAGCTCTTAGCACAGAAAATGAACAAATCAATTATATGGGTAATAATTCTATGCCTCAAAATAACCGTTATAGTAACAACTATAATGCAGGTTGGAGGAACCATCCCAACTCCTCTTGGGGTGGTTAAGGAAATCAGAGAGCACAACCCTCTTCAGGCTTTCAACAACCACCTTATTAGCAAGAGAAGAAGCTGAACCTTGAGAAGATGTTGAAAAAGTTTATCTTGATGTCAAGAACACATTTTCAAAACACTGAAGCAACACTAAAAAATAAAGAAGCATCGATTCAAGGGCTCGAAAACCAAATAGGTCAACTTGCTAGGTTAATTTCGAAAAGACCACAAGGTAGCTTGCTTAGCAATACTGAAACTAACCCAAGGGAGTAGCTTCATACAATTACTGTTCGAGACGAAGAAGGGTTAGTTGAACTTGAACAAGAACCAAGGCAAGAAGTTGTGTTGAATAATGATAAGGTTGAGGAAGAAAGGAAAGAGCAAAAGTCGGTTGTCAAATAATATACACCTCGAGTGTCATATCTTAACGCGACGAAGAAGGACCACACAAACAAACAATTTGGTAAATTTCTCAAGCTCTTAAAGAAATTACATATTAACTTACTATTTGTTAAAGTTGTTTTGCAGATGTCAAATTACGTTAAATTTCTAAATGAGTTGTTGCCAACAAACAGAATTTAGATGATTCGTTGACTGTGGAGCTCAATGCAGTTTGCTTGACCATTCTTCAAAATAAACTACCTAACAAATTAAAAGATCCAGGGAATTTTACTATTCCTTGCCTAATTGGTAGTTTAAATATCGATAATGCTTTGGTTGATTTAGGGGCTAATATTAATGTTATGCCCTATAAAGTGTTTAAACAAATTGGTCATGGGAAACCTAAACACACTGGGATGAGTATTCAATTAGCAGATAGAACTATCATATATCCTAGGGGTGTTATTAAGAATATGCTTGTAAATATCGATAAATTTATATTTCCCGTTGACTTTGTTGTATTAGATATGGATGAGGATAGTGGGGTACCCTTAATCTTAGGTCGCCCCTTTTTAGCCGCTGCTAGGAATATTATTGATGTTGGTATAGGTGAATTAAACCAATTTAAGGTTGGGGACAAAATACTGCTGGACAAAATGGATCCATAAATCTCTCCTTCGGAGCTTGAGTCAAACAAATCAACACCATTTACGGTACTCAATGTCTTTCCATACGGTACAATTGAGGTAACTCATTCTAAGTTTAGCATGTCTAAGGTAAAAAATACTCGATTCAAACCTTATTTTGATAATAAAATTGATGACAATAAAAAGGAGCTTCGGCTCCACGAACCACTATAACCGCACGAATAAAAGGTAAGTCGAGCTTAGACTCTAAACAAGTGCTTCTTAGGAGGCAACCCGAGTGTTTAACTTATGCTAATAATTTTAATTCTATCACATGATAATTTAAAATATATATATTTTTGACCCACACAGCCTGTACACACGGGCATGTCTTAGGCCGTGTACACAATAGAGGAATCGACAGTGAGTCACACAGCCTGGCAACATGGTCATGTGACCCACACGGCCTGGACACACAGGCATGTCCCAGGCCATGTGCATAAGGGAGCAAATGAAAGAGAGTTACACGGTGTAAAAGCATGGCTATGTGAGTTACACGGCCTGGACATACGGGTGTGTCCTTGGCTGTGTGAGCCCTAAGACTTAATTTTTCCAAATTTTGAAGGTTACACAGCCTGAGGTGGTCCACACGGCCTGGACACATATACGTGTCCTAGGCTATGTGAGGGCTAGAGCTAATTTTTTATTTAATTTCAAGTCAATGAGTTACACGAGCAAGAGACATAGCCATGTGAGAGATACGACCGAGGCACATGAGCGTGGGAGAAGCGAAGGAGATCACACACAACCGTATGAACACTGGGCTCATTTTTTAAATCGTACACGAGTTGAGAAAGTCACACACGGGCATGTAACAAGGCCATGTGGCCCAATACGGGCCTTGACATGACAATGTCACCTCATTTAAAGCAAACCCTAATTTTTTTCTAGTTGTGTCTTCTTCC
Source organism: Gossypium longicalyx (assembly GCA_025698465.1). NCBI lineage: Eukaryota > Viridiplantae > Streptophyta > Magnoliopsida > Malvales > Malvaceae > Gossypium > Gossypium longicalyx. The sequence goes on along the minus strand of CM047004.1, from coordinate 64,637,898 downwards.
TTCTAATCCCTCAAGCACCAAAACCCTAGCTGCCACTCTCTACAGCCCCCCTTTCCAACCACCGTCACCCCTACCCCGTCTTCGATTGTCCTTCCTTCTTTTCCTAACCTTTGACAACACACCCCCACTCCCTCACCACCATGCACCTTTCCCACCCCTAGCTTGCCCCCCATCCGTGACCAACCTTTCCCTCATCACATCCCTATACCCCGCACCACCACAAACAGCCCTACCTTCACCCCTCACAACACCATGATTTCGTCCCCTATCCCCTACGTGCCACCCCTATTCTTCCCATTTCCTTTTTCTTTCCCTAACCACAACCCCACCCCAAGCCCCATTGCAACCTTTCTCCCTCGCCAAACAAACTCCCCCCACCCGCCCTTCTCCTCTTTCGCGTCGAACCATCACGCCCTCAACCTCTTTGCGCCCTACTACCTGTCAGCCATTGACCATCTCCACCGTCACCGTCCTTCGTCGATTTCCCCTTTTTTTCTCTTTTTATTTAATTATTTATTATTTATTATTTTATTTCATTTACATTCTGATATTTTTTTATTTTGTCTTTCTTTTATTTTTTTAGTATTTATTTTTCTTATTATTATTCTATTTATTTACTGTTATTTTATTTAGTTTAGTTATTATTATTATCATTGTTTGTTTTGATTTTTTTCATTTATTATTATTGTTTGCCTTCCACTGAATTTATTTTTATTATTGATATTGTTTTTCTTCTTCTTTTGAGTAGTTTGAATGCTTAGTAGACGTAGCAACTAGTTATTGCATGATTGGTATTAGTATGTACTATTTTAGTACATTATCTATCTAGTTCATTTAAATTTTGGTGTTCGTCATGAGAGGATAGTTAGTGTCATATTTCGATTTACACGTTTATTCGTCGACCTCTCTATTTATTTTATTGGTGATATCTCTGTTATTATTTTTTTCTGATATTGGATTATTCTATCTTTCAGGTACACCATGATGAACACATGCAGCAAATTTAAGGTCATCGTCCCTGCTTCGAAAAAGTGGAAAACTCCTAGCGCGACCTCTTCGTTTGGTGCTTCCACTAAGGCACAACATCCATGCCTCCGGTTCTCATAGGGTCCTCAAGAGGACCTATATCAGCATCTTCGACAAAGACCATTCAGATTAGGCCATTGCATTGATTGGGCTGCTTTAAAGTAGGTCTAGTGGAACGACGAAAATGTGCAACTGTACACAATCGCAACAAGTAATAAAGTGACAAGTAAATGTCGAGTTATCATACCCACAGGGACTGTGAAAAGAATTATTTATGAATGCTATTTAAAACACTTTGGTGAAGAAAAATATTTTGTTTGAAGAGGGTGATTAAAAACTAAGATTTTAAAATAAGTAAACTAAATAAATAAATCTCAAATGCACAATTTCAAAATACGATTTTAATCAAGATGACATAATTGTGTTAGATTAATTACATTTCATAACTTAGAATTATTAAACTCATGTTTATATTGTTACGAATAAATTCACGGAAACTCGGTAATTTGCTAACTTATGAACATACTCACCTACCAAAATCCATTCATTTGTTCACTATATCTCTATGCCAATTCAACCGATTAAACAAATCTTAATAGGCAAATTTGTTATTGCACATACATACTTATTAAATCGAAATAATCTCTTAACCATACCACTATGTCAATTCAAACAATTAACTCGATTTAATAAGCACATAAAAGACTATCTGAGGTAACAAAGTATCCTTACCTTGAAAAAATTTAATCACAATAATCTTGCAAGTTATGCAAGGCAAATGTATCGTCATATACCGTTGCTAATTTAACCCTTAGCTACCTTAGATGATTAAACATGCACTGATTAAGTACTGTGTCCATTAATTACAATTTCAATCCATTTAAATAATTAATTCATTAGTTACCTAACAATTGTAATGCAAGAATAACTTAGTCATGATTTTACTTAATCAAGCATCTTACCAAGGCCTATAACAACGTAAACACAATTTTAACAATTTAAGAAGATGAAATGCAATCAACCTAACACGAATTAAATTAAAGCTAAATTGATTAAATTAATCATTCTAACAACATAAATATTCATAGATATATTCATCATAACAATAACAAAAATTAAAGAGATAGAGAACAAGAATCAACTCCAATGTTTTTCCGTGGCTTGACTAGTTTACTCCGTTCTTCCTTCTCCATTGTCCTCGTCAACCAAGGCTGCTATGACCACTTAATTACTACTCCAAATGGCTGATGAATGCCCATTTTCCAAGATGAGAAATCGGCAAGAGAGCAAGGAAATTTGGAATGGAAAAGAAGAGAGAAAGTGGAGAGAAGAGAGAAAAGATGTGAATGCTTGAGGTGTGTTGAATGATCAGCCAAGGAGGGGTTTTGATAGCTGAATATGGCTGCTAAAATTAGCTAAAAATAGCAGCCAAATATCCATCCCTTGGCCGGCCACACATGTGGCAAGGTTGATGGTTTCAACTTTGCTAAATTTGGCTTAGGGCATATCTACAAAGCCGCTAATTGTGGAAGGGTTTGAATGCAGCTTGAACAAGTCTTCAAGGGCCTCTTTGCAAGCTTAAATAATCAGATAATAAGCTGATTTGGGTCAGATCTTGGGATGATTTTTGGGCTGTCCATTTCTTGGTCGGTTCGGTTCACTCGGTTCAGTTCAACTGGACCACTTTTTTATAATTAATTAATAATAATTTATTAACCCAAATTAAATTGGATATAAATTAAAATTAATTATATTATGAATTAATACATATAATTTTGGACCGTCTTAGGCTAAAATTTAGTTTGCCTCGATACTTCAAATTGCTTCTCAGTTTTGTACTTTTAGCAGTCTGTCGAGCCATTTTTCGCCATTTGTGCAAATATGTCGAAAATAACCAAAATTCAACAAAATTAGTTACAAAATTAACTAAAATTCAACATGTTCATATTTTAAGTGAACTTTAATTATTTTATAAAAATTAATTATTTTTTGACAAGAATTTTATCGAAACTGTATGATTTTAAGTTAAAAAGGGTATGTAAAAATGTGTAAATTTCCGTTGTTCCACACCCCAAACTTAATTCATTGCTCGTCCCGAGTAATGCATAAACATGAAAAGAATTTCTTGAAAAACACCTTTGAAAATTTCCTTCAGAACAACATTCTTCCCAAAATTATTAATTTAATATACTTATGCTCAAAAATAAGAAATTTGATAGTTATGCTACTTAAGTATACATATCGTTCAAATTAATCTCAATCAGTCTTATGATAGCCAAAAATTAGACTAAATGTTTCCTAATAGAGTCATGTTAACCCTTACCAATTTAATTTTATTCCCTTATTCAAGATTAAGCTACAATCATTAAGTTTAATTTATGCCTTCATACGTTGCACGTAGCAATTTCTCTCCACTAATGTAGGTAGCATTGGAACTTGAATCAATAGGTCTTTAACAAGGTTGTAACGTGGCTGGGCTTAGGGGTAGGTAAAAGATAGATAAATTTAGTCTAAAAACCCTAGACTCAGCTTGCATCAGACCATCGAAATAATTACCTTCAATACATCAACTTTCTTTGCTTTCACATGCTCTTTTATACATCTTATTTTAAGAACTCATGCTCTTTTTTTTTTTAATTCGAGCATTTTATTGTATGTACTATAATTTTTAAGAGCATTTGATACTTCTTTTCAACTTCCCTAAACTTATTTTCAAAGAATACTTTGAATAGTACTGAGTCTATTGTTTGGGTCAATTTTAAGATAGTTAAAAGAGAAGTGATGGCTAAATGTGTAAGGGTTCAAATAAAATTAGGACATACAGTCTCAAAGTTGGGTTTCAAAGGATAAAAATTTCATCATGGTTGGCTTGAAAGGCTCAAACGGTCCAAAAAACAGTTGCCTAAATCATTTTCATCATTCTATGCTTCCTAGGATTTCGCCTCAAGAAACTACTAAGTCAATTCTAAAGACTTAAACTTTTATGCACGTCTAACTTTCCTAAGGAACTAAAAATTTTGTGGTACAATTTGCATGCTTTATTAAAAATACATTTCAATCATTATTAATCTAACATAACAATTTATTGAAATAATAGAACTTTATTTATACTGAAGTTTAGCATACTTAACATAATTTCAAATTTATTAAACAAACTATATCCTAATCATAACTGAAAGAAAATTTTATTGTGAGTGGAAATCATTTCAATTTTCTGGTCCCCCTACTTAAGATGAGCAATGTCATCATTGTTTCAAGTGAATAGATACTATACACCAGGTAGGATTCTAGAAAAGAGGAGGTGAGTCAATTGACTGCTTAAGTACCAAGCTCTTTCTAAATCCAATCCTAGACATGTATATATCTATTGCCACACTTTATACTTCGCGACTTGTTCAATTTTATTAATGATTTTCATCTCTTGTTTTATTATGCGAAAATAAAATTTCCTAACTAAATTTAATCCTAAAATTACCTAAGAACAGAAATAAAATAAAGTCGAGATCCCCCCTTTATTTATTTGCAGATCCTTCCAAATTCGACTCATCTTTTGCTCCATCATCTTTGTTTTTGCATGAATCACTTTGCTCCCTTTTCGATAGTGGACTCTATGGTTTAAATATGAAATTTGGAAACTCAGGCACAAAAATAAACGAGTCATTGTATATTTTTGTAAAAAAGCTTCTCATGGAGTCATCCCTTATTTTTTAGTATCTCCAGTAAGCTTGTTGCTACCATTGCATATGTTGCATTATGTCCATCAACTTTGACAGCTCATCTCAGAGATCTGGGCAAGGTGATTGAGCTCTGAACATTGAAGTTTCGACATCAGGTTTAGCTTCTGGTTCCATTAGTTCTGCCTTATCTGGGATTTCAGCTGATTACATTGTGGGATCTTCTTCTTCTTCTTCTTCTTCTTCTTCTTCTTCTTCTTTAGGGTCCTCACTTTCTTCGACTCATTGTTGTAGAGCAGAGTCTCTAACTATTCAGTAGAGGTCCCAATCTATGATTGTGCCCTGGCTATAACATATCTTCTTTACATTTGCAAGAATTTTAGCTTTCAAGCACAGAATTGTTATTGTAAAAGGAAAGTAAGTTGGGCCAGGACATCTAACGACACAATTCTGCATTTCTCTCTGGATGATTTTTCCCACATCAATGGTCTTTCCAGTTAAAATCGAGTATAATAAGACCATTCACTTTAATGAAATCGTAGTTCCATGTGAACCAGGCATAAGGCTGAATCAGATAAAATAGAACCATACATTCGAAAATGGTGTCAAATATTCTCTTCGACAAGTGTGAATTCCTTTTTTTGGCATAGTCCACCCGGAATTTGGAACTGTAAGTTCCTCAAGAATTTGTTGTAGATTTTCAGGCTCAATATTGCCCATCAAGGAAGAATATTCATTGTTTTCGAAATCAGGTAATTGAAAGAATTCATTAATAGCATTTGAAGTTATTGGTACCTTGATTCCGTGAACACGAACTTCTGTTAATTCTCTTGATGTTAAATTTGCATAAAATTCACGAACTAACTCCTCATCCACACTAGGTCTCTTTTCACAAAACAACTCCCAATTGAGAGTTGTAGCAACCTAACGAATACGTGCCATAAAATCAATATAATTTCTCTCTTTCAATGTGAAGTCTTTCTCTGGATGCATCTGTTGATTCTTGAAGGAACTCTTGTATCTCGCTTTGGCTTTTTCACAGTGGAACTTGTTTTGTGATTCATCAATTTAGGCGAATGCATGAGTTCTCTTGCAAGGCATGATTAACCTAATCATAAGATGGTAAAAATTATTTCTTCAAAATTTAATTAATATAAAATATTAATGATTCAATAAATTGAAAAATTAGATAATTTAATAAAATTAAAATTTAGGAGAAAAATTGGTCTTACCACCTTTTTTGTAAAAATTAAGAGCTCTTAAGAAAAATAATTTTGAATCAAAAGATGGCAAATTAAAAGAGGTTGGGGGTTTTTTGGCTAAGGATGGGTGAAAGGATGGTGTGCTGCTCAGGTGTGTAAGGCAGCAACGCGCGGTAGGGGATGGATATGAGCAACGTGCGGATCATTGAGCAGGCTTGCTGTGGGCGCGCGCGGAAGCTGGGTGCTAGTGTGGGACACGACCTGGACAGCTGGGGCCGGAGTAGCAGGTGCGCCAAGGAGCAGCTAGGTGCTGAGTAGGACCAAGCGCGCAATGCAGCGAGCGATGGAGTAGGCGTACGCGAAGTGGGCGTGCTGCATGCTACTGACCGATCAGCTGGGAAATGTTGTGGCTAGGGAATTGCTAGGAGGTTTTGGCACTTAAGGGTTTTGGTGGTTTTTGAGGGAATGGTGTATGAATGGAGAAAAAAATAAGAATAGACGGGTGGAATTTACAGTGAAAGGAGTAGGAACTAGAGTAGAATTTTTAGTATAATTTAATAATTAAAAATTCTAAGTTCTAATTCTACTCAAAGTAAATAACAATTAATAATTAATATAATGTATATTAAATTATTATTTGCTATTAATTTATAAAGATAAAAATATATCAAATAAAATATGATTAAATTAAAACTAATCCTAACTCTATATAAAGTTGATAATAATTAATATATATTATAATGGATATAATTTATATATTAATAATTATCATTTTTTTATTGAACTAAAAACATTTATTCTAAATGCCTTTTGAAAATATTTACAAAAAGAGGCAGCTAATTTTTATTATTTACAAAAAGAGCAACCAAATTTTTAAAAATAGTTCAATTAAGTCCTTAGACTTAATGCAAATTTGAAATTGAGTTGCCATTTTAAAATTTGGATCAAGATTAACACTTTTATTTAAAAATTTAAAAATTTATTTTGCCATTTAGGGAATAATTTCTCGAACAATTATTTCAAAATCAATTCCCAAGAAAGATTGGAGGGGTCACAAGCGATCCCGCTTAAGTTCCAATCTCCTAGACAAAATTTATTTAAACATACTAATCCGATAAATATATACCCTAAATCATTTATTCAAAAAGAAGAACAAGAAAAAAATTAAACATTTGATAAATGAACGAGATTTGATTTCATTCAATTTTATCTCCCCAGTAATGTTTCAAGTGTTGAGCATTAACTCTAAAATTACCTCCCTTACCTTAAAGTTCAACAACTCCGTACGGATAGACTCGGTGAATCGTAAATGGACTGGACCAATGTGATTTTAACTTACCTGGAAAGAACTTTAATCTGGAATTAAATAACAAAACTTGCAGACTTGCTTCAAATTCACGAACTCGAATGTGCTTGTCATGCCATTTTGTAAGTCTCTTCTTGACCAATTTGGCATTTTCATATGAGAACATTTAGAATTCTTCTAACTCGTTAAGCTGGAGCATCCGTTTCTCTTTAGTAAGCTTAAGATCCAAGTTGAGTTGTCGGAAAGCCCAGTAAGCTTTGTATTCTAACTCCAAGGGTAGATGGCGGGCTTTCCCAAAGACTAACCTATAGGGTGACATCCCTAAAGGTGTCTTGTATGTTATCCTATAAGCCCATAAAGCATCATCCAGTCTTTTGGACCAATCTCATCGGTTAGGGCAAACTACCTTCTCAAGTATGCCTTTGATCTCCTTGTTTACCAATTCAGCTTGCGCATTCGTCTGCGGATGGTAAGCTGTAGCGACCTTGTGTTTCACTCCATGTTTATCTAAAAACCATTTCAACCACTAGTTCACAACCTTAGCATCATTTTTCGGATATGCCTCTGCCTCAACCCACTTGCACACATAGTCTACTACTACTAATATGTACTTGTGACCAAAAGACGGAGGGAAAGGATCGAGAAAGTCAATACCCCAAACATCGAATAATTCTACCACAATAATGTTTGTTCGAGGCATCTCATTTCTGTTGGTGACATTTTCAACCCTTTGACATCGATCACAACTCTTTACATAAGCATATGCATCATTGAATAGTGTTGGCCAAAAGAATCTGGCTTGCAATACCTTGGTTGCAGTACGTGTACCACTGAAGTGTCCCCCACTCGGAGCTGAGTCACAATGATATAGAATCTTATGTACTTCATCTTCTGCCACGCAGCTCCTAATCATTTGATCTGCACACTTTTTAAACAAGTATGGTTCTTCCCAGAAATAGTACTTCACATTGTGAAGAAACTTTTTCCTTTGATGATATGTATTATCAATCGGCATCAAACTACAAGCTAAATAGTTAGAAATATCAACAAACCAATAGGGTATTATGATTTACCTTCAGTATGTGTTCATTTGGAAATGTTTCCTGAATGAGTATAAGTAGAGAATTCTCTTCTTGTGGCTCTAATCTAGACAAGTGGTTTGCTACTTGGTTTTCTACTCCCTTTCGATCTTGAATTTCTAAATCAAACTCTTGAAGTATAAGTACCCATCGGATCAGTCTCAGCTTATCATCTTTCTTGGCAAGAAAATACTTAACCGCCGAGTGGTCCGTATAGATAGTCACCTTGGTACCTACAAGAATTTTAGGGTGTTTTTTTATCTAAAACTAATGAGCTATTAACTAAAATCACGACAGAGATTGAAGTTGGAAAATACTTTTGGAAAACCGATGGAGAATACAATACCTAAGGAAGAATCTGCCTAGACTTCACTTACTACTTTTGAGTTAGATGATTTATTCACTTGACTTAATTCATATAAATCCCTGATTTATGTTAACATCTCTCTCGAGACTAAAAACAACAGACTCTAGGTTGATTAATCGAAATCTCTTTCCAATTAAAACCTCTATTGTCACATTAAATCGATCTATGGATTCCCTTATTAGATTTGACCCTAATTCGGTAGATTTATGTCGTCCTATCTCTAGGATTGCATGCAACTCCGCTTAATTATGAATGATCTACTCTTAAACAGGGACTTTTCCTCCACTGAATAAGCACATCAAAAACCTAAATTAATATCCTGGAATATTAAAACAAGGGTTAAACTCACAATTAAGAATTAGAACAAGTATTTATCAAATAAATCAAAGAGTAATAAGATTCGTCTTAGGTTTCATCTCCCTTAGGTATTTAAGGAGTTAAGTTCATAATAATGGAAAACATCTCAAAAATTGGAAAATAACAAAACATAAAGAAACCCAAAGAACTTCTAGGAAATTGGATGGAAATCTTCAGTCTTGATGTAAATCCTGCTTCTGAGCTGATCCCGATGGCTTTTCTTGAGTATTTTCTACCTTCTATTCTCTGTGTGTCCCTTTAATCCTCTTCTAGGGTGTTTATATAGACTTTGGAATGCCCAAAATAGCCCCAAATTAGCCTTTTCCGAGTAGAATTAGACTTGGGCTCGACAGGGACACAGCCGTGTGCCACACCCGTGTGCAATTCTATTTTGGTTTAATGTTGACACGGCCATGACACACGGGTATGTGGATAACCCGTGTGGAAGTGCTTAGGCTGTGTGAAACACTGAATTAGGCCCAATTTGTCTATTTTTGGCCAGTTTCTCACTCTTTTTGCTATCCTAAGATCTCCTGAGTGTAAAACATGAAATTAAAGGATTAGGAGCATCAAATTCACTAAATCTTATGATAAATCATCCATAAATATGCCAAGCATGGGGTAAAAATATGTATAAATTATGGTTTATCAAATATCCCCACACTTAAGCATTTGCTTGTCCTCAAGCAAAATCCTCAACTTACAATTAAAATAAATCCTTCCCAACTTATAATTCTCATTAATAATGTTCTGAAGTAATTCTTAAGTAATCATACATTGAGAGCTTAAATAAAAGAACATTAAAGTTTCAAACAATCCAAGTTGAGCATTTTAATCATAAAATCATAGGTATCCCCCTTTATCTAAGTAATCACCTTTTAATTCCAAATTGACAAGGTTGATATCCTCACTAATGATTCACTCAAATCACTCAAAGTGTTTAAGGTTCAATAATTAAGCACTCAATAGTCAAACATGAAAAGTTATTACCATAGGCTTGCATGAAAATCAAATCTCCACCACTATAAATTAGATGATAAACAAATCAAAAGGTCTTTAACCGGGTTGTAATGAGGCTTGGATTAAAAGTGTGGATAAAGGCTGAAAAAGAGGGTTAGAATCGAGATTAATTTAATAAATTACCAAATTTAGAAAGAATAAAACTAATCACTAAATTTACAAAAAAAATGTCAGAATTCGAACTATCCGAACTAATGATGTGAGATTTTTCTCAATATAACAACTTTAACTTAGTGCAAGCTCTTTAGAACAATACGTAACTGAATGAATATAAATATGCGGTTTTTTTTAAGAATAAGAACAAGAATAATAATGGAAAGTACATAATAAGAAATAATTCAGCAACTGGAATGAACGAACATAGTTAAGTAACTAATCAAATCAAATCTCGATAAAAAAAGGGAGTCAATGAGAAAGGAGAAATTCTTTACGAATCAAAAAGGGCTAAGTTGAGGGTTACTATTAAGCGGAAAATTAAGAAATAATAGTTAAGGCTCAAAGGGGTTCACTAGGGGTCAATTATATGGGTAGGCTTTTTGTGGAGTAAATGGGTTAAAACCTAAGTGCCTTTATCATTTTAGTATATCAAATCAAAGGTGTGGTCTCGAAATGTATAATCAATGCAAGTTCTAGAATAGCAAATCAATATTGACACACTCATAGCCAATAAAATAAGTGAGCAAGAAAGATATATGCTCTAAAAGGCTCAAAATCTCACGAAAATTATGGGTATTTGATGTCAATCCTGTAAATTCAAAACATCAAGATAATACCTCAATTCAGGGAAACAACCTAGCAATTTTACTTCTCAAAAGTCAACTTATCATGTTTGATTCTCTAATATCTTAAAGTTTAAACAATCAATGCACAATTACCTATGATTTAATTCAAAACATATCAATAAAAATCATAAATCAATCAGAATTCACTTTAATAATGATATGAGAAAATTATTTGAGAACAAGATAAAAATTATGGGATTTTCTGATAATCACATAAATAACCTCTCCACACTTAATATGTATATTGTCCTCAATGTACAAAGATAGATAATAGCAATATAAGCATAATATCAATAGAGAGGGAGAGAAGCAAAACTGCCCTGAATTTTCAGATGAAATCATTGGAAGAGCGAAAGCTAGAATTGTAGATAACGCTAATGAAATGCATGATTCTGAGTTACTAGTAAGAAAATAAACACCACTGTGGAAGAGAACTAAGGGGTCGCTCGATAATAATCATAAAGAAAAACATAGGTTAAAATATAAAACATGAGTCTTCAAAATAAATAAAAGAGAAAATAAAATTAAAATGAAAATAAAAATAGTAATAAAATAAAGGGACTCAAAGGTCCTCATCATCGGATACCTCGTGGGTCGACGGTGCCGAAGGAGAGATGTGGAGGTGGTGGCAAATCTGTCGAAGAGTGGCATCGATGCTGTCAAACCGCTCAAAACATTGCTGCTCAAATCGAGTGAGTGGCTCAAATATATCTGTCAGAGTGGCAACAGTGGGGTGGTGACTCTGTGATGGTGGTGGAGGTGGGTCCTCATGAAGGGGAGGGACATCATCAGTAATGTCCTTTGGCTCATCCTGGTCATCAGAGTGGACGAGTCTGTACTGAGGGGGGTCGAATCCACGGTGTCGCTCTATCATCCTCATGTGGATCATACTAGATATTTCTTGAGGAGACAACTGGTCCACTAGTGTGAGTGTGGATGACATCTCTATAGTGTCGAAGAGACCGAAGTGTCAAGCAAGACTAGTCACGTAGGGACCAAGACAGATGGGGCCCCTCTTCTGGCGGACCATCTGATGGCGAAAAGCAAGTGCTATGAAATATGCTAGATCAAAGACATAACCAGTGGCTATGCTCCATAAAAAATAAGCATCGATGGTGCAAACTACTCCGGTGCTGTCTCTCCTCCCAGTCAAGGTGTGAGCTAATACGACGTGGATGTATCGTAGAGCTGGAAAAAGAGATGTCGCCTTCAAGCGACTCGTGTCATAATGGATCTAACTAGCTATGAGATCTGTCCAACAGCACGAAGGTGAGTGATGTATGTGATGGTGGAGGTGAAGAATCTTATCGGCACCTATAAACTCGTCGGTGTAGATGCCTAAATTTGTGCCAAACTCAGGGATGCTCATATGTCACACTAAGCCACCAAGTCAAAATGTAATGGTACCGTGATCGTCATGTAATGACATCACTCGCTGAAGGTGGAACATCGAGCAAAACTCTAAAGTAAGCTCCATATATGTGGGCTCGACAATATCAAAGAAACAGTCCCATGGTGCCGTAGTAATGAAAGCACGGACCTTATCAACTAGTCCGACCTGTTCCAATGCGGCCCAGTCAATACATCAGCCTAAACCTAGCGGTCGCACACGTAAGAGCCGGAACATGTCTTCAGGTGGGTTTGACGAGAATCGAGGCAAAGGATGACGAGCTTCTGTCGAGGCACTCGAAGAGGTTGCGCCGGGACCTTTTCATTTTTTCGAAGTGAGAACAGCAGTTTTCTTGCCTCATGTGTTTGTCATGGTATTCCTGAAAGTAGAATAGTTCAATATTGGGAAAACTAGAATAAATATCACCAATCAAAAATATCGAGAAACTGAGGAGGAGAAATGTGAATAAGACAAAAGTGTGACTTGAAAGACTCTAGTGTGATAAAATAAAAATGGTGGGCATGTATAATCTAGTCCTATATGCACTAATAATTGAACATGTCAAAACTAACAGAAAATAAATCCAACTAACAGTGTATTAAATTAATAAGCAATAATAATAATAATAACTAATGTAATGAAAAAAATAAGTGATAATATTGATGACACACTAAGTCCACCCAAATATCAAAGGTTTCATGCATAAAACAGTGGGTGAATGAAAATCAAGAACCAATATAGTGCAATCCCTAATCCCAACTATTCAGAACTAATATTATAATTACCAAGAATCAACAAAATTAAAAATTAATCTCACTTAATAAAAGACAATAAAATAAAATAAATAATAATAATAAAGAAAAGAGAATGCAAGAACCGATTGTTATGGTGGAAGGGACAGTGGTAGTTGGCCAACGGTCAAGGAGGAGCGGGAGATGGTCAGTCGGATGGGAGGAGGGGACTGCTGGTGTGGTCAGTTTGGTTTTGGGAGGGACAAGGTGGAAAGGTTGAGGGGAGGTCAGATGGGGGAAGGTGATATATGTGTGTGAGGCGTGAGGGTGGGGCAAAACAGCTTTGGGGCGAGAGAGGTAAAGAGGGGGGCAACCGGTTGTGGTCGATGGTGGCTGGAATAGGGGAGAAAAAGGAAGCTATGGTGGAGGTGTAAGGAAGAAGAAGACAAAGAAAAGAAAGGAAAAAATTAGGGTTTGAGGGTTAAAATAGGGGCACGGTCTTGTTAAGGCCCCGTGTTGGGCGACACGCCCGTGTCACACGCCCGTGTGGCTAGAGTTTAGCCCGTGTTAATTGCGAATATTGGATGCCCATTCATCACACGGCCTGGGACACGCCCGTGTGGCTAGGCCCTGTAGGTCACACAGTCGTGTTCCATGTCCTTCTTTTCTCCCACGCCAGTGTGGTACCCTACACGCCTGTGTACAAACACACGGCCGTGTGCCTTACCCATGTAACTCTCTGACTTGTTTAAAAATTTAAAAATTTAAGTCCAGTTTTCACACGGGCTAGGACACGCCCGTGTGTCCAGGCCGTGTGCTTCACACGATCGTGTCGTACGGCCATGTCGATCGAATTTATGACCGTGTGGCTCGATACTTGGGGATTTTTAGCCCTAATTCCACATGGACAAGGACACGCCCGTGTGTCCAGGCCGTGTGGGTCACTGTTCCTGCATAAAAAAACACGAAAAATAGTTAAAATAAACTAGTTAGTGGTGTTAGTGCTCGAGTTGGCTCCAGAGAAGTGCTTATTTAAATTCTAAGCTCGACTTACCTTAATTTCGTGTGGTCACGGTGGATTGAGGAGTTGAAACTCCTCACCTCTGCTATCAATTTTATCAAAATAAGGTTTGAGTCGAGTATTATTTACCTTGAAAGTTCTGAATTCAGTATGTGTTACATCGAATGTACCATGTGGGAAGATATTCAATACCGTGAAGGGAATATCTATGATTGTATTGTGTGCTGAAGTAGCAATTCAAGGGTCCTTTTCATCTAACAATACTTTATTCCCGACCTTAAATTTCTTTGTTGTAGCCCTACGCTCATCATGGCGTTGCTTTGATTCCTCGCGTACTTTTGGTTTCTCCTTGACATGTGTCCGCCATTCATCTAGTTCATCAATTTGTAGTCTTTGTTCCTCATGACTCGTTCTATTTTTGTCACATGGACTAGAATGTGGCTCCATCACATTCTTCCTAGGGGATTCCTGAAAAGAAGTTTGTGCCTTAACATTACTCGAGTTGATAGAACTTAAACAGTCGTCTTGATTACTAGATATATTAGCAGAATCACGAGCTTGAAGTGTAATCGTGTTATCTCCTACACGGAGTATCAATTCACCTATGCCAACATCTATGATAGTTCTAGCAGTTGCTAAAAAGGTCCTTCCTAAAATTAAAGATACGTCACTATCCTCATCCATGTCTAGAACAACAAAGTCAACTGGGAATATAAATTTATCAATTTTGACAAGCACGTCTTCAATAATACCTTTAGGAAATCTAATTGTTCTATCTGCTAATTGAATGCTCATCCTAATTTGTTTGGGTTTCCCAAGACCGAGTTGTTTAAACATTTTATAAGGCATGACATTAATACTCACCCCTAGACCAACCAACACATTCTTAATATTTAAACTACCAATTAAACAAGGAAGAGTAAAAATCCCTGGATCTTTCAGTTTGTTGGGTAGCTTATTCTATAGAATGGCTGAGCAAACTACATTTAATTCCACATGCGATGCCCCATCTAACTTTCGTTTATTAGCTAAGAACTCTTTTAAAAATTTCACTGTGTTTGGCATTTGCGAAAGAGCTTCAATAAATGGTAAGTTAATATGCAACTTTTTAATAATTTAAGGAATTTACCGAATTGTTCGTCCATGTGGTCTTTCCTTGAAGCCTTAAGGTATGGTACACGAGGTTTATACTCCTTGCTTACTGGTTCTGTGTACCATTACTTACATCAACCTTACCTTTATCTTCCATATTTTCTTCCGCCAGTTTCGGTTCAGCTTAAACTAACCCTTCATCATTGTTCACAGTAATGGCATGAAGTTACTCCATTGGGTTAGTTTCAATGTTACTTGGTAGGCCACCTTGTGGTCGTTCAGAGATCAACTTAGCAAGCTGTCCTATTGAGTTTCGAGCCCTTGAATCGACGTTTGTTGATTCTCAACCATTGTTTTGATATTCTGAAAATGAGTTTCTGACACCGAGATGAATTTTGTGGGCATCTCTTCAAGGTTCGGTTTCTTCTCTTGTTGGCAAGGTGGTTGTTGAAAACCTAGAGGATGTTGTGGTCTTTGATTTCCTTGACCACCCCATGAGAAATTGGGATGGTTCCTCCAACCTACATTATAAGTGTTACTATACAGGTTATTTTGAGGTCTAGAATTATTACCCATATAGTAGACTTGTTCCTCCTCGGTGCTAGGGTTGAAGGATGGATAATCTGTGTTGTGTACTCTTCCTCCATTTTAATCACACCTTATCACTGGATATACCTGAGTAGAACCATACAAACCATCAATCTCTTTATTTAAAAGTTCTACCTGGTTAGATAGCATAGTGACCACGTCGAGGTTGAAAATATTGGCTGCTTTTGTCGACTTTATTCTCATGACTTGCCACTGATAGTTATTCAGTGACATCTCTTCAATAAATTCGTAAGCCTCTTCAGGTGTTTTATTGTTTAAAGTTCCACCGGCGGTTGCACCGATCAGTTGCCTTGTTGAGGGGTTCACACCATTGTAAAAAGTCTGAACCTGCAACCATAAAGGTAACCTATGGTGAGGGCACCTTCTCAATAAGTCTTTGTATCTCTCGCATGCGTCATAAAGAGTTTCTAAATCCATCTGCACAAAGGAAGAGATATCATTCATCAGTTTAGCCGTTTTAATTAGCAGAAAATATTTAAGTAAAAAATTTTCAGTCATTTGTTCCCAAGTGGTGATTGACCCTCGTAGTAACGAGTTCAACCACTGTTTAGCCGTATTCCTTAACGAAAAGGGAAATAACTTAAGGTGAATGGTATCGTCAGAAATTCCATTGATCTTAAAGGTGTCGCAGAATTCCAGAAAATTTGCTAAATGAGTGTTTGGATCCTTGTCCTGCAAACCATCAAACTGAACAAACTGTTGTATCATTTGAATCGTGTTAGGTTTTAGTTCAAAATTATTTGCAGCAACAGCAGGTCTAACTATACTTGATTCAGTTCCTGTTAAATTAGGCTTAGCATATTCATACATAGTACGAGGAGCAGGATTCTGATCTACTGGATTTGTGGCAACCACAGGAGGTAGCGGATTATTCTAATTTTCGGCCATCTCCTTGGTTGTAGTATGGATATCGTCCTCTTGCCCTTCCTCTATGTATTGTAGGCTTCGCCTTATTTCTCTTCGATTTTCTGCGAGCTGTGCTCTCGATCTCACTGTCAAAAAGCAAAGGTTCTGACGGGTTTATTCTAGTCATAAACTATAAAAACCTACCAGTAGTGATGAAAAGAAAAATTAGTAAAGAAAAATTAAACTAAAAACAAAAAGTAAATTGCAATAAAAGTGAAAATGGCTAAAGTAATAAAAATCAAGTGGTCCTAATATTTTAGTCCCCGGCAACAACGCCAAAATCATGATGGTCGTGAAACTAACTAAAAATTTACGCCAAAAACATGATGGTCGTGAAACTAACCAAAAATTTGACTAAGGCAAACGCATCTATTGAACAGTAGTATAGTTATGGTGAGACCGGAAATATCGTATCCACGAGGACTAAAAGTACTAGTAATTATTATCTTTTTATTATCTAGCCTAAGAATTTAAGGGTGTTTTTATCTAAAACTAATTATTTATTAACTAAAATTGCGACAGAGATTAAAGTTGAAAAATACTTTTGGAAAACCGATGGAGAATACAATACCCAAGGAAGAATCCACCTAGACCTCACATACTACTTTTGAGTTAGATGATTTATTCACTTGACTTAATCCGTAGAAATCCCTAATTTATGTTAATATCTCTCTCGAGACTAAAAAAACTAACTCTAGGTTGATTAATCGAAATCTCTTTCTAATTGAAACCCCTATTCTCGCATTAAATTGATCTATGGATTCCCTTATTAGATTTGACTCTAATCTGGCAGATTTATGTCGTCCTATCTCTAGGATTGCATGCAACTCTGCTTAATTATGAATGATCTACTCTTAAACAGGGACTTTTCCTCCACTGAATAAGCACATCAAAAACTTGAATTAATATCCTGGAATATTAAAACAAGGGTTAAACTCACAATTAAGAATAAGAACAAGTATTTATCATATAAATCAAAGAGTAATAAGATTCATCTTAGGTTTCATCTCCCTTAGGTATTTAGGGAGTTTAGTTCATAATAATGGAAAGCATCTCAAAAATTGAAAAACAACAAAACATAAAGATACCCAAAGAACTTCTAGGAAATTGGATGGAAATCTTCAATCTTGATGTAGATCCTCCTTCTGAGCAGATCCCAATGGTTGTTCTTGAGTATTTTCTGCCTTCTATTCTCCGTGTGTCCTTTTAATCCTCTTCTAGGGTGTTTATATAGACTTTGGAATGCCCAAAATAGCCTAAAATTAGCTTTTTTCGAGTAGAATTAGACTTGGGCTCGATAGGGACACAGTCGTGTGCCACACCCGTGTGAAGGTGCTCAGGCCGTGTGCAATTTTGACTTTGTTTAATGTTGACACAGCCATGACACACGAGCATGTGGTCTACCCGTGTGTCATACACGGGCATATGGATAACCCGTGTGGAAGTTCTTAGGTCATGTGAAACACTGAATTAGGCCCAATTTGTCCGTTTTTGGCCTGTTTCTCGCTCTTTTTGCTATCCTAAGCTCTCCTGAGTATAAAACATGAAATTAAAGGATTAGGAGCATCAAATTCACTAAATCTTATGATAAATCACCCATAAATATGCCAAGCATGGTGTAAAAATATGTATAAATTATGGTTTATCAATTACATAAACCAAATGGCATACGTCTAAATGCGAATGTACCATACGAGAAGGTGAATGTTGTCTTGTGTTGATCTTCCAGTGCTACTATAATCTGATTATACCCCGAGTATCCATCGAGAAAACAGTAATAGTCTCGCCCTGTGAGTCTATCCAACATTTGGTCCAAAAACAGCAAAGGAAAGTGATCTTTCCTAGTCGCCTTGTTCAGCTTCCGGTAACCGATGCAAATTCTTCATCTCGTAACTGTAGTCAGTATCAACTCATTATTCTCGTATTCAATAACCGTGATACCTCTTTTTTTTGGCACGTACTGGACCGGACTTACCCATAAACTATCTAAGATGGGGTAGATTATTCCTACATCTAACCACTTGATAGTTTCTTTCTTGACTACGTCCTTCATGATGGGGTTCAATCTTCGTTGTCCATCAATCGTCCCCTTTTCGCCACCTTCCAGGATAATCTTGTGCATGCATACAAGTAGACTAATTCCGCAAATATCAGCTATAGTCCATCATGTAGCTTTCTTGAATTGTTTTAACCCCAGGATGAGTTTCTCTTCTTGCTCAGTAGTTAATTCTGCTGAAACAATCACAGGCAGAGTAGAAAAATTACCTAAATAAACATATTTCAAATGTAAGGGAAGTACCTTCAATTCTAATTTAGGTGGCTCCTCAATTGATGCTTTTGGTTGAGCATAAACCCTTTTCTCTAACTCTAAATATTCAAAGCAAGATTGCGGATTAAATCCCCTTTTATTAGCTTCTAACAAAGCTAAGTATTCATCCTTCTCTTCATCATTTGGAGGAACTGGTGTCAAAATTTGTTCCAATAGGTCCTCAACATAGTTGAGTTCCTTTTCCATGATTAACTCCTCTAAATTAAACACTGCAGAACAATCACTAATTGTGTCAGGAAATCGCATAGACTTAAAAACGTTAAATGTTACCTGATCATCCTGAACACGCATAGTAAGCTCACCCTTCTGCACATCAATAAGGGTCCTTCCAGTTGCTAAGAATGGTTTTCCTAGGATAATTGGCACCTCTTTGTCTACTTCAACGTCTAGAATCACAAAGTTAGCAAGAAAGATAAATTTGTCTACACGTACCAATACGTCCTTGATTTTTCCTTTTGGATATGCTAAGGATCGATCTGCTAATTGAAGTGTAACCGTAGTAGGTCTAACTTCACCTATCCCCAACTTCCTAACTATTGACATGGGCATCAAGTTGATACTCGCACCCAAGTCATATAGTGCCTTACCACAATATGTTGCTCTAATGTTGCAAGGTATGGTAAAACATCTATGATCCTTCAACTTTGGGGGTAGTTTGTCTTGAAGATATGCACTGCATTCCTTTGTCAGGGCTACTGTCTCAAATTCTTTAAGCCTTTGTTTTTTAGACAGGATATCCTTCATGAATTTGACGTAGTTTGGCATTTGTTCAAGTGCTTCAACCAACGGGATGTTGATATGAAGTTGCTTGTGTACATCTAGGAACTTCTTAAATTGAATTGCCTACTTCTTCTTTTGAAGTTTTTAAGGGTAGGGTGGTGAAGGTTTCCTTACTGAAACTAGTTGATTCATCTTCTGTGGTAATGCTGCATCTAAAGGAGTTATTAGTTTTTCAAAATTAGCTGGTTCAGAAGTTACCTTATCAGATTTTGCAAATTTAGGTTCCGGTGAAATTAGAATTTCAACACTTGGTTGAACTTCCTCTAATTCTTGAGCATCAGTTGGCTCCCTTTCAACTTCGACGGTGTTGGGCTCTAATGTCTTTCTTCTCCTTAATGTCAATTCTTTACAATGCTCCTTCCCTGGATTCCTCGGATTCTCCGTATCACTAGGTAAAGCACCTTGTGGTCGGTTTTTGAGTTTAGTTACAAGATGGCCCACTTGATTCTCCAAATTCTTTAGAGTGGCATCAGTTTTCACCATGTATGCCTTCAATAGATTCTCTAAGCTATTGGATGGTTCAGCTTAGGTTGGTTTCTGAGCTTGTTGGGAAAAACTAGGTGGCTGGGTCGATCTAGGTTGGCTATAATTGTTACTGGTTCTTACCCCTTGGTTACTCTAGGAAATATTCGGGTGGTTTCACCATGATGGGTTATAGAAATTGGATTGCAGCCCTTGTTTTCCTCGATTTTGGTTCTGGTTACCCATGTAATACACGGATTCTAGGTTTGATGGACATTCTTCGAACAAATGTCCTTCCCCACAATAAACATAGGCTACATTTTCAAATTGATTTGGTGGCTGTGCTGCAACACTATTATGCCTATTAGTGGTAAAATTTTTAAGCATTGATGATATTGAGGATACCTAAGATGTGAGTGAAGTGAGAGTGTCTACTTCATGTATTCCAGCAACTTATCTTCCTGACACTGCTCGATTGGTTGGCCATTGATAATTGTTTCTGGCAATCCTCTTAATGATTTCATAAACCACATTATAAGTCTTAAAAAGGGGAGAAACATTAGCAGAAGTGTCCACTACCATCCTCGTGTGAGCATTGAGACCATTATAAAATGTCTCAAGTTTGATGCAATGTGGGATTCCATGATTAAGGCACTTCCGTAATAATTCTTTGTACCTTTCCCATGCCTCATAGAAGGACTCATCATCAATTTTTTGGAAAGCAGTGATCTCCTTCCTCAACTTAGCATTCTTGCTAAGCGGGAAATACTTCATAAGGAATCTTTCTGTTAACCCTTGCCATGTGAAAATTGAATTTGGTGGCAATGAGTTCAACCAGGCTCGAACTCTGTCCCTTAGTAAATATGGGAACAGCTTCAATCGTAATGCATCTTTGAGTACTCCAGCTAACTTGAAAGATTCGCTCACCTTTGTAAATAGTCTTAAGTGTAGGTGAGGATCTTCGGTAGGCATTCCACTAAATCGGCCCACTATCTAAAGCGTCTGGAACATGACTGGCTTCAGCTCGAACTGTTGTGCCTCGATTGCGGGTCTCCTAATACCCAGATTAAGATCATGAAATACTAGCACGGCATATTGTCTTCAAGCTCTATTCCTATCATCAGTAATAAGGATAGGATTTTGAGCAGGGTTTGCTCCGTTTCCTTGATTCGGATTTTCGAAGTTCATCTCTTTGGTCCTTCTCTGACTTGCTTGTCTTCTTCCCTGTCGAAAAGTTCGTTCAATATCAAGGTCTACAGGGAGTAAATCGATAATTCGGTCAATACTCATAAACATCTGAAATAAGCACAGAAAAATTAATTAAGTTGAATTCTGAATATAAAAATAAACCAAAATGCACAACTAACAAATTCACAAATAATGACTTTTTAAAACAGTCCCCGGCAACAGTGCCAAAAACTTGGAACGACGGAAATGTGCAACTATACATAATCGCAACAAGTAATAAAGTGACATGTAAATGTCGAGTAATTGTACCCATAGGGACTATGAAAAGAATTATTTATGAATTCTATTTAAAACACTTTAGTGAAGAAAAATATTTGTTTGAAGAGGGTGATTAAAAACTAAGATTTTAAACTAAGTAAACCAAATAAATAAATCTCAAATGCACAATTTCAAAATACGATTTTAATCAAGATGAAATAATTGTGTTAGATTAATTACATTTCATAACTTAGAATTATTAAACTCATGTTTATATTGTTACGAATAAATTCACGGAAACTCGGTAATTTGCTAACTTATGAACATACTCACCTACCAAAATCAATTCGTTTCTTGACTATATCCCTATGTCAATTCAACTGATTAAACAAATCTTAATAGGCAAATATGTTATTGCACATACATACTTATTAAATCAAAATAATCTCTTAACCATATCCCTATGTCAATTCAAAAAATTAACTCTATTTAATAAGCACATAAAAGACTATGTGAGGTAACAAAGTATCCTTACCTTGAAATAGTTTAATCACAATAATCTTGCAAGTTATGCAAAGCAAATGTATCGTCGGATACCGTTGCTAATTTAACCCTCAACTACCTTAGATGATTAAACATGCACTGATTAAGTATTGTGTCCATTAATTACAATGTCAATCCATTTAAATAATTAATTCATTAGTTACCTAACAATTGTAATGCAAGAATAACTTAGTCATGATTTTACTTAATCAAGCATCTTACCGAGGCCTATAACAACGTAAACACAATTTTAACAATTTAAGAAGACGAAATGCAATCAACCTAACACGAATTAAATTCAAGCTAAATTGATTAAATTAACCATTCCAACAACATAAATATTCATAGATATGTTCATCATAACAACAAAAAAAATTGAAGAGATAGAGAACAAGAATCAAATCCGATATTTTTCAGCGGCTTGAGTAGTTTGCTCCTTTCTTCCTTCTCTGTCGTCCTCATCGACCAAGGCTGCTATGAACACTTAATTACTGCTCCAAATGGATAATGAATGCCCCTTTTCCAAGAGGATAAATCGGCAAGAGAGCAAGAGAATTTGGAATGGAAAAGAAGAGAGAAAGTGGAGAGAAGAGAGAAAAGATGTGAATGCTTGAGGTGTGTTGAATGATCAGCCAAGGGGGGCTTTTATAGCTGAAGATGGCTACTAAAATTAGCTAAAAATAGCAGCCAAAGAGCCATCCCTTGGCCAGCCACATATGTGGCAAGGTTGATGGTTTCAACTTTGCTAAATTTGGCTCGGGGCAGATCTACAAAGCCACCAATTGTGTAGGGGTTTGAATGCAACTTGAACAAGTCTTCAAGGGCCTCTTTGCAAGCTTAAATAATCAGATAATAAGCTGATTTGGGTCAGCCCTTGGGACGGTTTTTGGGCTGTCCATTTCTTGGTCGGTTCAGTTCACTCGTTCAGTTTAACTAGACCACCTTTTCATAATTAATTAATAATTTATTAACCCAAATTAAATTGGATATAAATTAAAATTAATTATATTATGAATTAACACATATAATTTTGGACCGTCTTAGGCTGAAATTTAGTTTGCCTCGATACTTCAAATTACTTTTCAGTTTTGTGCTTCTAGCAATGTCTGTCGAGCCATTTTTCGTCCTTTGTGCAAATCTGTCAAAAATAACCAAAATTCATCAAAATTAATTATAAAATTAACTAAAATTCAACATGTTCATATTTTAAGTGCACTTTAATTATTTTATAAAAATAATTATTTTTCGACAAGAATTTTATCTAAATTGTATGATTTTAAGTTAAATAAAAATGTGTAAATTTCTGTGTTTCCATCCAGCTAACAGATCAAGTCCATGCACTGATGGCCACAGCCTCTTGGGATCGATTTTTCTTTATCATCGAGCCCACCTACTTGGAGCTTAATCTCGAGCACTATTTGACATTATGAGCATCTCGAAATTCGAAGCTACTTTAGGACTCTACACTGAAGAGTTCATGAGTGCTGAAGACTATCTCCGATTATATCGGCACATCCATTACTCGCCATCTCTTTGCTGGGTAGACCTCACGGCGAGTATGACACCTTATGACTCGAGTCAGTTGAAGGCAACTTCCCTTCCTCTGGCCCTGCGCTACATTCATGCCATCTTGGCTCATACTTTGATCGATAGGAAGGAGAGCACCGGCATCATCGATAAATTAAAGTAGTTACATCACTATCTATAAGACAGAAAGTACTAGTACTAACATTTGGCGTAAAAGTATCTTCACGCGCACGAATAGCATAAGTTCTAGCTGGTGTTTGTGCCTCAGACCTTACAATAGAGTCTTTCGTCACACCACGGCTACCACTCGTATTTCTAGGATTACGAGGTGGTCTACCTCTCACAGCTGTGTTGCTCGACCTCGAAGTTTAAATATTATCTTTTTCAGATTTCTCTGGGCAATCTCTAAGATAGTGATCAAAGGAACCACATCTAAAATAAGCTTCACTCTTCATTCGACACTTACCAAAATGTAGCTTGTTACAGTGCTTGCACTTGGGTCTGTTGTTTCTAGCACTACCCACACTCGTTACAAATATAGCCTGAGATTTAAGATTGGAGCGTCAGGTACCTCTGTCTCTACCAGAGTATCCCGTAGAAGTAGTAGAACGGTAGTGTTGTTCTTTAGATTTCTTCGATGCTAGCTGGTATGACTTTCCCATCAATCTCTTTCTTGAGTCATTGGCTTCAATTCCAGTGTGTCTTTTCTCTTTACTCAGCTCTTTAGCTTTATATGCCCGATCAAATAGTACCACAAATTCTTTCAACTCGAAGATCCCGACTAATAGTTTTATATCTTCGTTTAAGCTATCTTCAAAACGCTTACACATTGCAATCTCAGTCAGAATACATTCTCGACCATATTTGCTCAATCGAAAAAATTCCCGTTCATATTCAGACACAGTTATATAGCCTTCTTTAAGCTCCAAAAATTCTTTATGTTTCTGGTCGAAAAACCTCTGACTGATGTATTTCATTCGGAACTTAGTTTGAAAGAATTTCCAAGTGACCCGATCTTTTGGCACAATAGAAATGAATGTATTCCACCACTGATAAGCTTAATCTTTTACTAGAGATACTGCACACTTAAGACATTTAGCTTGTATACAAAATAATTCATCAATAACTCTGATAGTATTTTCTAACCAGAACTCAGCTCTCTTGGGATCATCCTCAGCTATAGCTTAGAATTCTTCAGCACCGTACTTACGGATCTTATCAACAAGAGGCTTACCAACTCTGATAGGTTCTATACTTTGAGGAATAACAGGAATCGGTTGAGGAACAGGAGGGGGTGAAGGTTGTTGAGCAGCCGAATTCATCCGTACAAACTCGGTGAACCATTCATTCATCATCTGGAAAAAGGCTTCCTTAGCCTCTCCTCCTCGCCCTCAGATACGGGCCTCGTACCATTCAAAGCTACTCCTTGAATGGAGGCTTGAGCATTACTATCTACTTCACTAGAACCAGCTCAGTTGGATGTCATTGCTATGTGAAAACATGTTTTAAAACAGTCAGGAGATATCACACTATCACATGTTATATAATGACATGTATAGCTAAACTCTTATACGCTACGTTCAGTCCGATAATCAACTAAGTCGTAGCTTTAATACTAATAAATGTAACACCCTTAACCCATATCCATCGTCAAAATAGGGTTACGAAGCATTACTGGAGTTTACAGATCAAATAAACAAACATTTCTTATCATATAACATTCATGTCAGAAACCAATTGAAATCAAACATATTGCCTCTTATGCAAGCCATCGAGGCCCAAAATACACATTAAAAACAAGTTGGGACTAAACTGGGTACTCAAAGTATTTTGAGAAAACATTAAAAATTTTCAAAGCTGCAAGGGTCACACGGCTTAGAGACACGCTTGTGTCTTAGACCGTGTAGACATTCAAAATAGGGACACACGGTCGTGTCCCAGCCTGTGTCTATGCCCGTGTAACTCCCTAACTTGGGCCACATGGCCAAGCCACACTCCCGTGTGCTAGGCCGTGTGAGTATACTAACTTGTGCAATTTAAAAGATACAGAGGACACATGGCCATGTCACCTGGCCGTGTGTCACACATGGCTAGGACACACGCACGTGTCTCTGTCCGTGTAGACGAAAATAGGCCAATTTTCAAGCCACATTTCTCACCCAATTTGACATCAACCTAACCCAACATTTTTGCACATCAACAAGACATAACAAGACATTCAAAACAAGCCAAAATCAAGTCTTGAACATGAAATATCACCACATACAACCAATATGCCCTTAGGCACCTCAAATGACAACTTAAAGGCATGTCAACCAAGTATCTCAACTTACCTAAATAACCAAATTCATTTATGCATATTCAAGCCACATTTTACTTTCTTTCATTCTACCATATCATTCACACATCAAACATGATAATGTCACTTATATACACATCAAAATATACCAAAAACAAGCCACATACTTGGTTAATCTCAACAAAACATTTATATGCCATCATTGGCCAAAATAACCTTTACATGCCATTAAAATCGGAATTAATTTACTGAAAGTACCAAAAAGACCGATGGATAGTGTGAAATAGCTTCGACCAGTTTCCAACCTGTACGAGCTTCTGAATTACTATAAAACATGGAAAATAACACAGAGTAAGCATTTAAGCTTAGTAGGTTCGTATAACACAGAATTTAACTTACCATATATCCATAAAATAGGTAAGTAAACAAAGCATATCTTAGCCAATTTGGCCAAAAGCCTAAACACATGATCACCAACACATTAGCCATGAAAATCACATATAAAATCCAACACATATGGTTGAATTCATCAAATAATCATATTTCATGTATTTCATGTAAATACCAGTAATAGTTCATATCGAACTCATATAATCTCGTAACAGAACTGTGCCCGTTGAACCATTTAAAATATCATTGGATACACGGGTAGTACACACGAGGTGTACTAAACTATAATCCGTCAAGTCATATTCATGTATGCTCATACGAGCTATGAATCTGTATGCTCTCACAAGCTGTGAATCGGGAAGCTCGTACGAGCTATAAATCATGAAGCTCATACGAGCTGTGGTGTGTCCGCAACACTTGCAAGACCCAAACCAAATCGGTAACCCTAATGACATGTCATTTGTATCCTACAAATTTCTAAGGTTCAAACGGGACTCAATAATCGTCGGATATGCGATCGATATTTACACATGGAAATTATATAAATCACATACATATGATTTAATTAAAACATACAAATACTCAATTTAATTACACAAACTTACCTTGACAAGTGTACGTAAACACGAAGGCGACTAATTTAATATTTTCTCTTTACCTCGATCTAACTCTGTACGAGGTCTGATAGGATCTATACGAATAAATTTAACTCATTTCAGTATAATTCTCATTATACCAATTTAATCCAACATGGAATTTTGGTAAAATTACCATTTTGCCCTACATTTTTAATTCATTTGTAATTTAGTCCCTAGGCTCGAAAAATGAAATTTATACAATTTAATCCTTACTCAAGCCTAGCCAATTTTATACATATTAATAGCAGCCCATATCTTTCACAAAATTCACTAATTTTACCATAAATTTATTATCTTTTTCAATTTAATCCCTAATTGATAATTTCATCAAAATTATCTTTACAAAAGTTGTTTATCTAACAACAACCATTCATTTTCTATTATCAAACTTCAAAATTCAAGCATATTCATCAATGACAAAACCCTAATACTTTAACAGTTTTGCAAATTAATCCCTAGGCGAGCTAGATTAAGCTATTACAATCTTGGAAACATAAAAATCATCAAAAACGGGACAAAAATACATACCTACTTGAGCAAAATAAGCTTGTCCAAATTCAACCTTTCATGGCTAGGTTTCTTTCTTCTTTTTTTTTTTTGGTGGATGATGATGAGAATAGATTATTTTATTTTATTTATTATAATTTTAATTACTAATTTCTAAAATTACCCTTAATAATTTATTCAGTTTCCAATGATGATTACTCATGCTTAACCACTAAGCACTTTAATGACCTATTTACTATATAAGGAACTCCAATTTAAAATTCTATAGCTATTTAATAGCTTTAGCTATTAGAACACAACCTTCTCACTTTATGCAATTTAGTCCTTCTTATCAAGTTAGGCATGTAAACTATAAAATTTCTTACCGAAATTTTTATACGATATTTCTATCATACTGTAGACCATAAAATAATATTAAACTAAAATTTTCCAACTTTGAATTTGTGGTCCCAAAACCACTATTTCGATTTCACTAAAAACGGGCTATTACATTCTCAACCTTCAAACTACACAAGTCTACTCAATTCATGGAATCAGCATTTTTTGACATCTTTTAGGCAATTTTCGTAAAATTCATTAAAACATGAGAAATCATTAACGAAACTTTAGGATAAGTTTGAAAACCTTCTAATCATGATAAAAAGACTTGAAAAAAACTTTGAAACTAAGTTTTTATGCAAAATCTCAAAATCCACCATTAATAGCATGATTTTTGGCTTTTATTTAAAATATGTAATGTAACATCCCGAAATAGGTTCTAGTTGGAACAGTGATTTTGGGACCACAAATCCGACGTTGAAATATTTATTTTATGATTATTATGAGGTCTAGAATATGAGAATATGCATGTGTTAAAGTTTCATAAAAAAATTGATTGAGTAAGGTGTCCAATTGGAAGTTAGGGACCAAATTGAATAAATTGCAAAACTTGGATTCTAGCAGAAATTTGTATGAAATTGATTTATAATATTAATTAGAAGGTCTTAAAGATAAATTTTCCCAATTTCTAAGTTTTTGGACAAAAATGGGCTTCTATGGATGAAATTTCAAAGAAAGGGCTTAAGGGCATTTTGGTCATTTGGCATTTTAATGAAATAAAATGGGAAAACAAGCCAAAAATCAGCTCATATTCTTCATGTTGCTGCTGAAAATTTGGGGTTCTCCATAGCTAAGGTTTTCAACATTTTCAAGCTCAATAGTAAGTGCTCCAAAGCCCCGTTTTTAATGTTCTTCGTATTTTTGAAATCCCAGTAGCTTACTCTCTCTATTTCTACCCATATTTCATGCTAGGGTTTATGTTTAAAAATTTACCCATGCATGAGCTACTTGTATTTTGATATTTTATGGAGGAATATGAAAGTTGGGTGTGTGTTAAACATCTTTTCCTAGGTGATTTTCATGAAAAACCCCTAAAAGGACCTTTTTGCAAAATATGTAAAATGTGTGGTAGAATTGAGAAATAATGGAAAATTTTGGGCTGGTATATGAGGGAAAAACATTTCGCTAGGCTTGGGTAAAATAGGAATTGCATGTATTTCATTATACGAGCCTAGGGACTAAATCGTAAAAAAGTGAAAGGTTAGGGGCAAAACGGTCATTTGGATCAGGGGTGAAATTTAGACTCAAAAAGTACAATGTGAGTTGTTAATTATTTATTTTTATTGTTATAGACCCCGAAGAACAAATTCTAGAGGTCGATCGAAGAAAACGAAAGGTTTCGGAATAACCGAAACACGATACCGAGACGAGTACCAGGTAAGTTCGAATAACTTAAAGTAAACTCATAATATGCCTAATTTCATGATTTATGAATGTATGATGATTGTATTTGACAATGGCATGAAAATACACAAATGTGTTCTTAATAACGACATGTTAATAAATGTCCCGGTTGATGTTAAAAAGGAAGTTCGGTGGATAAACCATGATTTATATGTTACTTTAGATCTTGCATGTGTTACAGAAAAGGATTTAGCCTGGACGGGTAATCCGTTGATCTCAAATATAGAAAGGATCTAGCCCGGATGGGTGTTCCTTGAGTGATCGAGCCTCTCGAAGAATATATGTGCTAAAATGGATTTAGCCTAGACGGGTAATCTGATTAGGATATGAATTTAGCCTGGACTGGTAAATCAAATTTGAGCTCATTAAGGGTGTTTGACATTATAAGGGATTTAGCCTGGACTGGTAATCCCGACATCACCTTATGAGTTTATGTTACGGGGGATTTAGCCTGGACTAGTAATCCCGCCATAAGATGTGAGGTTTGCGGGAGTGCATACATGAGATGATCGCTCTTACGAATTGACGGTAAATGGATAATCTATCGAGATTTCCTAGAAACTCAACGGGATTAATATGATGTATATTAATGAAATAATGAATGATGAGCTCATCTAAGATAAATTACATGGTGCATTGTTATGTGACTAACCTGTTGATTGAGTGCATGGGATAGGGAAATCATTCCATGCTTATTGGTTTTATTTCTTAATATGGTTGTATGCTAATTACTCGGTAAGTTTACTTTCCAGTTATTCGGGCTTACTAAGCATGTAAATGCTTACCCCTCTCTTTTCCCTGTCTTACATAGCTCGAGGACTTGTAAAGATTGGAAGACGGTTGGAGAGTCAATACACTATCAATTAGACCAACTTTGGTATATAGACACTTTTATTTTGTTCAATGGCATATATAGGGCTTGTGGTGTATTTTGTTATATGTGTCATTTGATTTTCCAAAATAAAGGCATGTAAAGATATATCTATCATTTTGTATATGGCCATGAGAATTGGTTCATTTTGAAGTAGGCTATAACCTACAAATTTATGCATGCTTATGTTTACATGGGATGACTTGACCGTAATTGGCAATGAGTTACAATAAGGAGCCAATCTTAAATGTGTCAACGAGATATGGAAACCCTTAATACAAAAAGGGAATTAACCTAGCATGTATAAAGCTGATGATATGAGGTTTACATGCAATGAGGTTTATCAAGGTTATATCTAAAGGTATAATCTAGCCTTATTATGCATTAATGTAACCTAAAAGTGTGATTGGTTGATAGAGGGTGACCAAAGGCTTGGAAAATATCCTAATAAGATCCACACGGGTAGACACACGGGCATGTGTCTAGGCCGTGTGTGCCACACGGATCACCCCTATGGGCGTGTGGTATGGCAATATGTCCCCTACACCTAAAATTTTAAGTCAGTGTCGAGCACGGGATAGACACACGGGCGTGTGTCTTGGCTGTGTGTCTTGGCTGTGTGCCCCTAAATGCATGCTGTCATCATAAACAGAATGCTCAAGTTTTTGGACACCGGCGTGTCTAGGCCGTGTGAAGGACACTGGCCAGGGACACGGGCGTGGTGCTTGGCAGTGTGAAAACCCCTATAGGTTCAAAATGAAAAATAATTTTCATAAATTCAACACGGGTAGAGGACAAGGGCATGTCCCAAAGCACACGGGCGTGTGAGGCTTTACCTAGGAAAAAATTTTATGAGCTTTCGTAAGTTCTCGGTTTAGTCTCGGATGATTCTCAATATATGTTAAGGGACTCGTAGGCCTGTAATAGGGACACTATGATGCAATTTGATCTATTTTATGTTGGAATGAAATTTTATAATCCGCATTTTTTGAAAATGTTTGTGTAAATGTCTGGTAACGCCTCGCATCCAGTCCCGATCTCGGGTACAAGAAATGGATGTTACATTTAGTGGTATCAAAGCTACGGTTTAGTCTATTCTAAGACTACCGTAGAGAGTATTGAGTTTTTCTATACATGTCATTATTCAAACATTGATAGTATGACATCTCCTAACTATTTAATTTGTTTTGAATATAGTAAATGTCTTCCAATCAAGCACAAGATGAGTCCGAGGGAGCTGAGAGCCATGCTCCAACTTCCGTACAATGACCTGTTTCTAGTAGTAGTAGAAGGCTTATGTCTGAGGCTGAGAAGAGGCTCGAGCTGCCTTCTTTGACATGATGGATGAATGGTTTGGGGATTATTTAAGGAATCACCCCAACATACCACGACCTCCCCCGCCCCCTAACCAACCTGATGAGGAATTGCCACGAGGTATGGCATCGGTAAGAATTGGTAAGGCCCCTGTAAATAAGCTTAGAAAGTATAGGGCTGAGGAATTCAGAGCTAAAATCGATGATGATACTGAAAGAGCCGAGTTCTAGTTCGAGAATGCTACACGGGTATAGATGAATTGTTGTGCACACCTGAGGAGTGCTTAAAGTGTGTCATGTCTCTCCTGAAGGATACTACATACCACTGGTGGAAGACCGTATCTTCAGTGGTGCTAAAGGAAAAAATCACTTGTGAATTTTTCCAAGCAGAGTTTAAGAAGAAACACATCAGTCAAAGGTTCTTAGACTCGAAGCGAAAGGAGTTCCTGGAACTCAAACAAGGAAATAAGACTGTAGCAGAATACGAAAGAGAGTTTGTAAAGCTAAGTCAGTATGCAGCTGAATGGGTTCAAACTGAGTCAGAAATGTGTAAACGCTTCGAGGAAGGTTTGAATGAGGGAATCAAGTTGTTAATTGGGATTCTTGAAATACGGGAGTTCGCCGCATTAGCTGGTCGGGCCAAGAAGGCCGAAGAGCTCAATAATGAAAGGAAGCAAGCAAAGAGAGAGGCTCGAGTTTTGGGCAAGAGATCCAGCAGTAAGACACTCTTGTTTACCACAAAAAAATCAAGGAGTCAACATGAACGCTCTACTTCACCGGTGGGGTATTCGGGTAGAGTGAGAGGCTCCAAGCGATGTAATCAGAAGTCTTCCTCCCCGATGGTGACTAGTGTGGAGAGTGTAGATGACCAAAAGCTGAAGTGTAAAAGCTGTAACAAATTTCACTTTGGAGAGTGTCGAATAAAGAGCGGTTCATGTTTCAGATGTGGTTCTCTTGACCACTTCCTCAGGGACTGCCCAGAGCGAAATGAAAAAAAAGTAGAAGTAGCTCCGAAGTCGAGTGCTCCCATTGCACGAGGTAGACCTCCGAGATATCCTGAAAGTGCTAGTGGTAGTCGAGTTGCGACTAAAGTCAATGCAAAATCAGAGGCTCGAGCCCCGGAAAGAACGTATGCAATACGTGCTCGAAAGGAAGCCTTTACTCCTAACATCATCACAGGTACTTTTTCTCTTTTTAATACATGTGTTGTTGCCTTAATTGATCTAGGGTCGACGCATTCATACATTTGCATTAGATTGGTGTCTAGTATGACTATACCCATTGAACCTACGAAATTTATTATTAGAGTGTCGAACCCATTAGGCAAGTCAGTTCTGGTTGATAAAGTCTGTAAGAATTGTACTTTGACGATTCAGGGTCAATGTTTTCTGGCTAACCTTATGTTGTTACCATTTGATGAGTTTGATGTAATACTTGGTATGGATTGGTTAGCCCTGCGTGATGTAATTGTAAACTATGGTAGTAAGTATATTGAATTAAAATGCCTAGATGGTGAGATTTTACGGGTTGATTCAAGAGAATTGGATACGCCGCCGGTTGTAATCACGGCAATGGTTGCTCAGAGATATATGAGAAAAGGGTATGAAGCCTACCTTGCTTTTGTATTGAACACTAAGGAAACAGAGTTGAAGATTGAGTCTATGCCAATAGCATGTGAATATCGAGACGTGTTCCCGGAAGAATTACCTGGGTTACCTCCTGAAAGAGAGATAGAGTTTGGTATTGAACTAATGTTAGGAATAGCTCCCATTTCTATTGCTCTGTTCAGGATGGCGCCAACCGAGTTGAAAGATTTAAAAGCACAGTTGCAAGAGCTAACGAATAATGGTTTTGCAAGGCCAAGCTTTTCACCTTGGGGTGCCCCCGTGTTGTTTGTAAAGAAGAAAGATGGTTTGATGAGGCTATGTATAGATTTTCACCAACTGAACAAGGTAACTATCAAGAATAAGTATCCTTTTCCAAGGATCGATGATTTGTTCGACCAGTTGAGAGGAGCCACCGTGTTCTCTAAGATAGACTTGAAGTTCGGCTACTATTAGTTGAGAGTTAAAGAATTGGATGTACCTAAGACAGCTTTCAGAACGAGGTATGGCCACTATGAATTTCTTGTCATGCTATTTGGGTTAACGAATGCATCGACCGTATTCATGGACCTAATGAATAGGATATTTCGGCCATACTTGGATAAGTTCGTCATTGTGTTCATTGATGACATTTTGATTTATTCCAAAGATGAGACAGAGCATGCGAAGCATTTGAGAACTTTGTTGCAGACCTTATGGGAAAAACAATTATATGCTAAGTTTAGCAAAAGTGAGTTTTGGCTCCAAGAAATTGGATTTTTAGGTCATATTGTTTCAGGTAAAGGCATCCGAGTTGATCCAAGTAAGATCTCTGCTATTGTTGAATAGAAACCGCCTAAAAATGTAACCGAGTTTAGAAGCTTTTTGGGCTTAGCCGGTTATTATCAAAGATTTTTGAAAGGATTCTTCATGATAGCGACTCCAATGACGAGGTTGCTACAGAAAGACGTTAAGTTTGAATGGACAGAAAAGTGTCAATAGAGTTTCGAGAAGTTGAAGACACTATTGACTGAAGCTCCTGTTCTAGTATTGCCTGAGTAAGGTAAATAGTTTGCAGTCTACAGTAATGCATCCTTAAATGGACTGGGTTGTGTACTTATGCAAGATGGCAAGGTAATAGCTTATGCTTCATAGCAGTTGAAGCCACACGAGAAGAACTATCCGACGCACAACTTAGAGCTTGCCGCCATTGTTTTTTCCTTGAAAATTTGGAGGCATTATTTATATGGTGAAACTTGTCGTATATTTACAGACCACAAGAGTTTGAAGTATTTGATGACTCAAAAAGAATTGAATCTGAGACAGCGGAGATGGTTGAAATTAATTAAATATTATGAGCTAATCATTGACAATCACCCGGGAAAGGTAAATGTGGTCGCCGACGCGTTAAGCAAAAAATTCGTGATTGAATTCAGAGCCATGGACACTCAATTAGCATTGTTTGATGATGGTTCAGTTTTGGCAGAGCTAGAGGCTAGACCGACATTTCTGCAGGAAATTTATGATGCTCATTCTAATGATAGTGACCTGCAAGCTAAAAGAACTTAATGTGAGTTGGGCATTGAATCAGATTTTTATATCGGTCCTGATGGATGTTTGACATTCAGAGATAGGCTTTGTGTACCGAAAGATGATGAGCTTATTCGAAAAATCTTGCAAGAAGCACATGATAGCCATTTGTCTATTCATCCAGAAAGTACCAAGATGTACAATGATTTGAAGAAAATGTACTGGTGGAACGGTATGAAAAGAGACATTTTCGAATTTGTATCGAAATGTTTGATATGTCAGCAAGTCAAAGCTAAACATCAAGTACCTTCAGGTTTGTTACAGCCTGTGATGATCCCCGAATGGAAGTGGGACAGAGTAACTATGGATTTCGTGACAGGATTGCCAATAACCCTGAAAAAGAAAGATGCTATATGGGTTGTGGTGGATAAGTTGACAAAGTCAGCTCATTTTATTCCGATAAGAACAGGTTACTCTCTTGATAGGTTGGCTGACTTGTATATATCTGAAATTGTGAGATTACACAGGGTACCGCTATCGATTATTTCAGAAAAAGACCCAAGGTTCACTTTGAGATTCTGGAAGAAGTTACAAGAAGCCTTGGGTACAAAGTTGAGCTTTAGTACAGCTTTTCACCTGCAGACCGATGGTCAGTCTGAGCGGATGATTTAGATTCTTGAGGATATGTTGCAATGTTGCATCCTCGAATTTTAGGGTAGCTGGGAAAAATACTTGTCATTGGTAGAGTTTGCCTACAATAATAGTTTTCAAACGAGTTTGAAGATGGTGCCTTATGAGGCCTTGTATGGCAGAAAGTGCCGAACTTCATTGTATTGGACAGAACTGAAAGAGAGTCAGATTCACGGAGTTGATCTGATCAAGGAAACTGAAAAAAAGGTTAAAGTGATTCGAGACTGTTTAAAAGTAGCATCGGATAGGCAAAAGTCATATGCTGATTTGAAAAGAAAAGAGATTGAGTTCCAAGTTGGAGATAGAGTATTCTTGAAAGTATCTCCATGGAAAAAGGTATTGAGATTTGGCCGGAAAGGCAAACTAAGTCCACAATTTATCGGACCGTACAAGGTCATTGAAAGAGTTGGACCATTAGCTTATCGTTTGGCATTGCCACCTGAACTAGAAAAGATTCACGATGTGTGTCCATGTATCTATGTTAAGGCGATACCGATCAGACCCCTCCCATGTGATTTCACCGACTGAGATTGAAATTAGACCGAAAATGACTTTTTGTGAGGAACCAGTCAAGATTTTGGCTCGTGAGATTAAACAGTTGAGAAATAAAGATATGGCTTTAGTAAAGGTTTTATGGCATCGACTTGGTGTGAAAGAGGCTACATGGGAGCCGAAAGAAACCATTAGAAGCCAATATCTGAACCTGTTTACTGGTAAGACTTTCGAGGATGAAAGTCCCTAAGGAGGGAAAAAATGTAACATCCCGAAATAGGGCCTAATTGGAATAGTAGTTTTGAGACCACAAATCTGATGTTGAAATATTTATTTTATGATTATTATGAGGTCTAGAATATGAGAATATGCATGTGTTAAAGTTTCATAACGAAATTCTTTGAGTAAGGTGTCCAATTGGAAATTAGGGACCAAATTGAATAAATTGCAAAACTTGGATTCTAGAAGCAATTTGTATGAAATTGCTTTAGAATATTAATTAAAAGGTCTTAAATGAAAATTTGCCCAATTTTTAAGTTTCTGGACAAAAATGGGCTTGTATGGATGAAATTTCATAGAAAGGGCATAAGGGCATTTTGGTCATTTGGCATTTTAATGAAATAAAATGGGAAAACAAGCCAAAAATCAGCTAATATCTTCATGTTGCTGCCGAAAATTGGGGGTTCTCCATAGCTAGGGTTTTCAACATTTTTAAGCTCAATAGTTAGTGCGTCCAAACCTTGTTTTTAATGTTCTTCGTATTTTTGAAATCTCGATAGCTTACTCTCTCTATTTCTACCCATATTTCATGCTAAGGTTTATGTTTAAAAATTTATCCATGCATGAGTTACTTCTATTTTGATGTTTTATGGAGGAATATGAAAGTTGGATGTGTGTTAAACATCTTTTCCTAGGTGATTTTCATGAAAAACTCCTAAAAGGACCTTTTTGCAAAAGGTGTAAAATGTATGGTACAAATGAGAAATAATGGAAAAGTGTGGGCTACCATATGAGGGAAAAACATTCGGCTAGGCTTGGGTAAAATAGGAATTGCATGCATTTCATTATATGAACCTAGGGACTAAATCATAAAAATGTGAAAGGTCAGGGGCAAAATGGTCATTTGGATTGAGGGTGAAATTTAAACTCAAAAAGTACAATATGAGCTGTTAATGATTTATTTTTATTGTTATAGACCCCGAGGAACAAATTTCGGAGGTTGATCGAGGAAAACGAAAGGTTTTGGAGTAACCGAAACACGATACCGAGACGAGTACTTGGTAAGTTCGGATAACTTAAAGCAAACTCATAATATGCCTAATTGCATGATTTATGAATGTATGATGATTGTATTTGACGATGGTATGAAAATACATAAAATTTATTCTTAATAACGACATGTTAATAAATGTCCCGGTTGAGGTTAAAAAGGAAGTTCGGTGGATAAACCATGATTTACATTTTACTTGAGATACTGCATATGTTGCAGAAAAGGATTTAGCCCGGACGGGTAATCTGTTGATCTCAAATATAGAAAGGATCTAGCTCGGACAGGTGTTCCTTGAGTGATCGAGCCTCCCGAAGAATATATGTGCTGAAATGGATTTAGCCCAGACGGGTAATCCGATTAGGGTCTAAATTTAGCCTGGACTGATAATTCAGATTCGAGCTCATTAAGGGTGTTTGTCACTATAAGGGATTTAGCCTGGACTGGTAATACCAACATCTCCTTATGAGTTTATGTTACGGGGGATTAGCTTGGACTAGTAATCCCGCCGTAAGATGTGAGGTTCGCGGGAGTACATACATGAGATGATCGCTCATATGAATTAACAGTAAATGGATAATCCATCGAGATTTCCTAGAAACTCAACAGGATTAATATGATGTATATCAATGAAATGATGAATGATGAAATCATCTAAGATAAATTACATGGTGCATTGTTATGTGACTAACTTGTTGATTGAGTACATGTGATAGGGAAACCATTCTGTGCTTATTGGTTTTATTGCCTAATATGGTTGTATGCTAATTACTCGGTAAGTTTACTTTCCAATTATTCGAGCTTACTAAGCATGTAAATGCTTACTCCTCTCTTTTCCCTGTCTTATAGAGCTCGAGGATTCGTAAAGATTGGAAGACGGTTAGAGAGTCAATACACTATCAATTAGTCCAACTTTGGTATATAGACACTTTTATTTTGCTCAATGGCATGTATAGGGCTTGTGGTGTATTTTGTTATATGTGTCATTTGATTTGCCAAAATGAAGGCATGTAAAGATATATCTATCTTTTTGTATATGGCCATGAGAATTGGTTCATTTTGAAGTAGGCTATAACCTACAAATTTATGCATGCTTATGTTCACATGGGATGGCTTGACCGTAATTGGCAATAAGTTACAATAATGAGACAATCTTAAATGTGTCAACGAGACATTGAAACCCTTAATACAAAAAGGGAATTAACCTTGCATGTATAAAACCGATGATATGAGGTTTACATGCAATGAGGTTTATCAATGTTATATCTAAGGGTATAATCTAGCTTTATTATGCATTAAGGTAACCTATAAGTGTGATTGGTTGATAGAGGATGACCAAAGGCTTGGAAAATATCCTAATAAGATCCACATGGGTAGACACACGGGTAGACACACGGGCATGTGTCTAGGCCGTGTGTGACACACGGATCGCTCCTATGGGCGTGTGGTATGGCCGTGCATCCCCTGCACCTAAAATTTTAAGTCAGTGTCGAGCACGGGCTAGACACACGAGCGTGTGTCTTGGCCGTGTGCCCTTAAATGCATGCTGACGTCATAAACAGAATGCTCGAGTTTTTGGACACGGGCGTGTCTAGGCTGTGTGAAGGACACGGGCGTGGTGCTCGGTCGTGTGAAAACCCCTATAGGTTCGAAATAAAAAATAATTTTCATAAATTCAACACGGGTAGAGGCCACGGGCATGCCCCAAAGCACACGGGAGTGTGCATTGCCTCCACACGGGCATGTGAGGCTTTACCTAAGAAAAATTTTTATGAGCTTTTGTAAGTTCTCGGTTTAGTCCCGGATCATTCTCAATGTATGTTTATGGCCTCATAGGCCCATAATAGGGACACTATGATGCAATTTGATCTATTTTATGTTGGAATGAAATTTTATAATCCGCATTTTTTGAAAATGTTCGTGTACATGTCTGGTAACGCCTCGCATCCGGTCCCAGTCTCGGATACGGGAAAAGGGTGTTACATGTAATTCGAGGGCTAATAGTTCAATTCTAGAGTCTAAGTAACATTAAAAAGCAATGGTGACATGAATGATTACCTTTGATGGAAGAATGAACGAGTTTTGAAAAATATCTGACATCAAAGGAGTTTTTTGGTGTTCTTCTTGAAGGTTTATGATGGAAAATGATTTAGGAATAATAGAAAATCAATGTATTGTGATTGGGACTCAAAAATCAATGGAGAAAGCAAGGGAAATAGCAAGGTGCGGCACAAACTTGAATTAAAAAGAAATAGACGTGAAAAACATGTTGAAAGGGATTAAATAGGTTCAATTTTACAAAATGGTAAAACTGCAACATAAATGCCTACTATTTTGAATTTGTTACAAATCAGTCCATTTCCAAAATTAAGGGTTTCTTGAACACTTTTCCAAAAATTGATTTGACAGTTACGATGCCCTAGTCAAAACACTATTGAGTACCAATCTTACGAAATTTCGAGCTTGTATAGGTCAAAATTCTCAAAATACCCCTAAAACTCCTAGGCCTATTTTGGGGTGTTGCAATTCTCCCCATCTAAAAAGAATTTCGTCCTCGAAATTACCTCAGCTAAAAAAATAAGGGTATTGACATCTCAT
Organism: Gossypium longicalyx; assembly: GCA_025698465.1. Classification (NCBI taxonomy): domain Eukaryota; kingdom Viridiplantae; phylum Streptophyta; class Magnoliopsida; order Malvales; family Malvaceae; genus Gossypium; species Gossypium longicalyx. Next base: position 64,598,289 of record CM047004.1, on the reverse strand, counting down.
TGCTTCCTCAGTTTTTCCAGGAGCCTCTTCCACTTTATAATTGCACCACAAAACCTTAACCAACTGAACTCTCATGTTTCGTAGCACTTACACTTCATGGTCTAAAATTTCAACTAGTTCTTCTACATAAGAAAGGTCATCATGGATTTCAACTTCCTCAACTAGCACAATATATGATGGATCAGAATGATACTTACTTAGCATGGACCCATCGAAAACATCCTAAATTTGCTCAAGTTCTGGCAGCAGCTTGAGACGATAAGCTACCGAACCTATCCTCTCAACAACTTCATAGGGTCCAATGTATCTAAGACTTAACTTACTCTTCCTACCAAATCTTAAAACTTTCTTCCACGGTGAAACTTTCAAAAATACTTTATCCCTAACTTGAAACTCGATATCTCGACATTTCAGATCCGCATAATATTTTTTGCCTATCAGATGCTGCTTTCAAACAATCACAAAGTAGTTTAACCTTTCCCTGGCCCAACAACTCACCTCTCATCTAACTTTGTCCAAAACAAAGGAGTTCTACACTTCCTACCATATGACGCTTCAAAAGGCTCATACGAATACTTTCTCGGTAACTATTGTTGTAAGCAAACTCTACTAAGGTCAGATATTGCTCCCAACTACCTTTAAACTCGATCACATAGCTTCACAACATATCTTCTAGAACTTGAATCACCCTTTTAGACTGGCCATTAGTTTGGGTATGATAAGCCGTATTGAAAGTAAGCTTCAATCCCAAAGCTTCCTACAGACTTCCAAAACCATGAAGTAAACCTTGGATCCCTATCCAAAATAATCAAAACTGGAATCCCATGAAGAAGAACAATTTCAGCAACATATAGCTTTTCCAACTTCTGCAATGAATAATTGGTTCGCACAGCTACAAAATACACACTCTTCCAAAATTGATCAACTATAACCCATTCCGAATCTTTCCTTGAAAGGGTCCATGGTAAACCCGAAACAAAATCCATAGTAATCATTTCCTACTTCCATTCAAGAATTGTAATATGTTACAGTAAACCCGAAGGAAATTGATGTTCAGCCTTCACCTTTTGACAAACCAAAAATCGAGTCACAAAATCCATAACATCACGTTTTAAACCAAACTACCAATAAACTTCCTTAAGACTATGATACATCTTCCCACTCCCGGGATACATAGCGTAAGGGCTACTATACTCCTGGGTAAGGATCTCTTGTCTTATACCTACATCTTGCCTCACACACAGTCTTCCTCAAAAATTCAAGATACCATCACCATCAACATCAAAATCTTCCTTAATACCTTGCTCAACTTGTCAAATCATTTTTAACAATTCTCCATCTAACGGTTGTTTCTCCTTGATTTGTTGTGACAAAGTTGGCCTTACTTGAAGTTCAACACATAAATCATCATCACTAGCTAAACTCAAGCGCGCAAAAATAGCTCTCAATTCCGTCATCTACTTCCTACTTAAAGCACCAGCAAATACATTTGCCTTGCCAGGGTGATACTTTATTACACAATCATAATCCTTTAACAGCTCAATCCAACGTCTTTGCCTCAAATTCAACTCTTTTTGAGTGAGAAGGTACTTAAGGCTCTTATGATCAATGTAGATCACTCACTTTTCTCCATAAAGATAATGTTGCCAAATCTTAAGCGCAAACACCACAACAGCTAACTCCAAATGATGAGTAGGATAATTCCATTCGTGCGTCTTTAACTACATTGAAGCATAAGCCACAACTTTACCCTCTTGCATCAAGATGCAACCAAGTCCTGAATATGAAGCATCACTATAAACTAAAAAATCTTTCCCAGTTTCTGGTTGAACTAACACTGGTGCCTTAGTCAACACTGCTTTAAGTCTATCAAAACTCTTCGGCCCTCCATCAGTCCATTCAAACACCACGCTCTTCTGAAGTAGTTTCGTTAAAGGTGCGGCAATGAGAGAAAACTCTTCCATGAACCTACAATAGTAACCAGCTAAACCTAAGAAACTCCTAACTTCAGTAACACTCATAGGCGGCTTCCATTCCAAAATCGCATCTATCTTCTTTAGATTCACTTGTATACCTTCTACCGATACGACATGACCTAAGAATGACACTTCCCTAAGCCAAAATTCACACTTACTTAGCTTCGCATACAACTACTTATCTCGAATAATCTGTAAAACAACCTTTAAGTGCTCTTCGTGATCTTCCTCAGAACCCAAATATACCAAGATGTCATTTATGAAAACAACCACGAATTGATCCAAATATGAATGAAACACAAGGTTTATCAAATTCATGAACACAACAGGAACATTAGTCAACCCAAATGGCATCACCAAAAACCCATAATGCCCATATCTAGTCCAAAAAGCAGTTTTCAAAACATCTGACTCCTTCACTTTTAATTGATAATACCCAGATCTAATATCAATCTTCAAAAATACCATTGCACCTCTAAACTGATCAAACAAATCATCGGTTCGAGGCAAAGGATACTTATTCTTAACAGTTAACTTGTTCAACTGCCTAAAATAAATACACATCTACATCGAACCATCCTTCTTCTCACAAACAAAACTGGTGCACCCGACGAAGATATACTCGATTGAATAAACCCTTTCTCCAACAACTCTTGTAATTGAATCTTTAACTCATTGAGCTCTTTTGGTGCCATGGGATAGGGCGCAATGAACATCGATGCAGTACCAGGATAAAGCTCAATTCCAGACTCCACTTCCCGATCAGATGGCAAATCTGGTAACTCTTTGGGAAATACATCAAGAAAATCCCTAACAGTGCGAATATCCTTAACTTTTAACTCCTTACTGATAGAATTCATCATATAAGCCAAATAAGCCTCACAACATTTACTTACCAACTTCTCAGCCTTCATAGTCGAAACAACATTAGACATGAAACCTAGTCTTTCACCCACTACAACTATTTCCAAACCTTTACTATTCCTTAAGGTAATTCGCTTAGTCTTAAAATCTACTCTAGCCTTATGTTCAGTTAACCAATCCATTTCAAGTATCACATCAAATCCATAAAATGAAAATTCTATGAGATCAATAGAGAAAACATGTCCTTGAATCATAAGAGGACACCTACGATAAACTTTATTTACCATTACACTATCATCAAAAGAACTAATAACAATCATACCCAAACCAATAGTCTCAATAAGAATCCCTAGCTTACATGCCAATTCACTCAAGATATAAGAATTCGTCGATCCAGAATCAACTATACCTGTAACAACATCAATCAGATCTTGATCCTCTAGCTCCCTAATAGCATAAACTCGAGCTAGGCCTCCGGATACAACCTGTGTAGCAACAGTATGAGCAACAATTTGTTGGCCACTCGATCTTCCATTATCTATACCGTGACCACGGTCTCTAATAGGTGCAATAACAGGTGTTGAACTTTGAGTATGCAAAACCTCAACTCTAAGTAGACAATCCCTTAGAAAATGTTCCTTTGAACCACATTTAAAACATCTACCAGTCAAATTACGACACTCTCCAAAGTGCCTATGCTCACAGTGCGCACAAAGCGACCATCCAGAACTACCCATTGAATCACTAGCACTAACCACGATATCACTTTGTTGCCTAGACTGACTCAGTCGAGTCCCACGTATCGCACTTCTACCAAAGACATCACTATCATGCCTTCTCTTAGATGGTTGACCCTGATACACAATCAGAAACTCTCTTGCCAAAATCAGTAGCCACAGAATGGGGCAATTCAACTAATGTCTCCTCCACAACCTTAGCCCTCTCAACCAACTCATCGAACACCTCTACAGGTTAAGTTACCAAATAAACCCAAATCTTGCGATTTAACCCGAAACAGAACCTCTTACAATGGTCTCTTTCGAAAGGAACTATATCAAGAGCATACTAACTAAGTCATACGAATTTAACCTCATAATCAGCCACCAATAATTCACCCTAAACTAACTCCAAAAGCTCACGCTTACGAACCTCCATATACCGTTCGCCCATATACTTCCTCTTAAAAGCCTCGAGAAAGTAGTTCCAATTCAATCTATCAGTAACAATACCTCTCCTAACTGTATTTCACCAACGATGAGCCTCATCGTTGAGTAAGGACACAACACAACCCAACTTCTCCTCATCAGAACAGGTCATCTGCTCAAGGATCCTTTCAACTCCCTCCCACCAATACTCAGCCATGGTTAGATTAGTTCCTTTCACTCCAAAAAACTCTTTACCACCCAACGCCTGAAGACGTTCAAGCGGCAAACCTCAATTAATAGGTGTCGAACTGGCAGGTGCATGTGTAGAGTTAGCCCTAGCAATCCGCTAAAATGTTCCTATCATGGCTTTTATCAGAGGACCTACACCCTCATCAAGTATGTTCGCTCTACGTGGGGGCACAGAAGGTGTAAAGGATGTACCATCCTCTTGAGCACTAGCTCTCACGTTAACACATCTAAGAGGCATATCTAATTACTCTAGTAAACAAACAAACAAGTAAATAGTGTGAGTGGCAGGAATGATCCAAGTCCCATTCCTGCAAGCAAACTTTAGGGTTAAAGGCAAAGTGTTCTTATTTCTACCCTACATACATCATGACCAAATATATCTTATGCAATTCAATCAAGGTTACATCATCAATATCAAGAACAACAAAAGGGATTAGACTCGTGAGTTTTGAAACTCCAAACACACAACAATCTCCTAGGTCCGAAAGCTAATGAACTTAGACTCTGATAACACCAAATGTAACACCCTATACCCGGCTAGGTCGTCGGGCCCAAATACGACATACCACACCACCGTCTCGTCTCATTTACATTAAACAGAAAGCTTAGATTCAATAAGTCGAACGTCTATTGTTAAGTCGATCTAGTTTTACTACGCTCAAATGATTAATTATCATTATTACATGCAAATATTTCGTTAATCGATCACAAAAATAGCCAGAGTCATGCATAATGGTCAAGTAGCAAAATTTCATAAAGATGTTCGTACATATCGATACTGGTAATCAAGTATCGATATTTCCCTATAGTGGTACCGATACAACTAGGAAAAAAATGATACTAATTGACCATTCTGTTTCTCAAATCAAAAACCATCTGTAAAAAATTATCAGTAACTCCGAACCAAGTATTGGTACTTCTTCCCCGAGAATAGATACTCGAGAAAGGGTATTGATACCAAATCTCTATTCTGTTTCTTGTACGTTTAGTTCACAGAGGTATCGATTTTTAAGGCCCAATATCAATACCTCTACTACTAGAGCTAAATTTACAATGTAAGAATGCAATTAACTCATCTCAAATAGTTCCTAAACAACATGTATTAAGTATTAATTCAATAATCATTCATATGGCTTAATCGATAGCATAAAACACCAAAACCTATTCTGAACAACTGACATTATGCTAACATCAACGACTAAGTATTCTAACATTTTAATAACATGAAATTCGCATAAACAAGCTCAAATATCCAAAAATTAAAAATTCAAATAGATTCTACCACATTTCCTGTCTCTCCAAAACAAATAAGAATAATATAACACCTACGAAGAATCGCCAGACTTTCTTAGACCACTTCTTTGGAAACCACACCTCCCACACCTCCCACACCGGGATATCACTAATCTGCAAATGTTGAAATGAGGGAATGAGCTTTTGGAAGCTCAGTGAATGCAAGAATGACCACAACATAAACACATCATCATGTAACACAACCAGACATTTATTCACAAGTAGTACATTCTTATGTCTAGCATCACATAGTACTAAATCATGCATTGCTTAAAAGTCATTCTCATAGCACATATACTTTATCATTCAAGCATAGAACATATTCCACACAATTATATAACATAAGATAAGATTCCAATTGGATTATGAAATATATAGTCAGCTCTATCATCACACATCAGATACACGGATCTCCTTACATCACATTGACTCATAGAGTCAAACATGTCCCAAAAGTGAAGTGTGTAGCTAATACTCTCCTTATTTCCCCTCACATGTCCCATTGAATGGAGCTTTAGCTCACATTCCCTTATCCCTCCAAACATGTCCCAGGGCTTCAACGCCCAAAACCTCTATATATATGAGTAAGCACTCACAATCCTATGGCATGCCAACTATATCCAATGGTTCCAAGATCACAAGGCCAAAATATCTGAGAAATAACACATATTGCTTACCGATTATATGTGCACTGTCACTGTATTTTAGCATCTTTTTCAAAACACTAGCATATTTGTATAACATATATATTGTACATTTATTACATATATATAATTACACTTTACACAATAAGCACCATATCAACATATCACATATCATGTATATTATACAACCACATAATCACAAGACAAGTATAGTTCAAGAAAACTTACACTCAAAATTTAGAGGAGGGTTTAGGTTACGTCTAAATTCTCAATTATCACACATCTCGTGTTTATGAGTAACAATTCCATACACTCACCACTTTATGCTTTTGTCAAAAATTGAAAGCTCAACTAACGTTCTCTAGCTAGTAGCAATCTCTAACGAATATGAAGCTTAACACATATAAAAACACTATAACCACAGTCAAATATCAACCAAAAATTCACTCAAACTAACTAAAACACAAGCTTTAAGCTAAGTCCCCATGTAACTTAAACTATTATCATAACAAACTTTATAAACTGATATCTCGATCCATGCTAAAACTTTTTGCTTAAAATCAATTTTGTTCATCTAATTATTCGTCTATGCCTAATTTGCAACCTTCAAACTAGATAAATCTACTCAATTCATGGTATCGACATTTTTTGACATCTTTTAGACAATTTTAGTAAAATTCATTAAAACATGAGAAATCATTAATGAAACTTTAGGATAAGTTTGAAAACTTTCTAATCATGCTAAAACAAGTTGAAAAACACTTTGACACCAAGTTTTTTATGCAAAATCCCGAAATCTACCATTAATGGCTCGATTTTTGGCTTTTATTAAAATATGCGATTCGAGGGCTAATAATTTAGTTCTAGAGTCTAAGTAACATTAAAACTCAATGGTGACATTAATGATCGCCTTTGGCAGAAGAATGAATGATTTTTGATAAAAAATTGAAAACCCCACATTTAAAGATAATGATGAAATCTATGGAGTTTTTCGGTGTTTTTCTTGAAGGTTTATGATGGCAAATGACTTAGGAATGATAGAAAACCAATGTATTGTGATTTGGGACTCAAAAATCAATGGAGAAAGCAAGGGAAATAGCAAGGGGAGGCACAAAATTGAAGCAAAAAGAAACAGATGTGAAAAACATGTTGAAGGGGATGAAATAGGTTCAACTTTTCAAATTGATAAAACTGCAACATAAATGCCTACTATTTTGACATTGTTACAAATCAGTCCTTTTCCAAAATTAAGGGTTTCTAGAACACTTTTTCAAAAATTGATTTGACAGTTAAGATGCCCTAGTCAAAAACACTATCGAGTACCAATCTGATGAAATTCTAAGCTCATATAGGCTAAAATTCCCAAAATACCCCTAAAACTCCTAGGCCTATTTTAGGGTGTTACATTTAATCTCTCTACCCCAATTTCACCATAATTTTCACCTCATAAAATACAATAAAGAAACCTATACACCAATTTTATTCTCAATAGTTCCATTTCGTTAAACAAAATCAACAACTTCACAATCAAATGTAATGATTAGTGTATAAAGAAATAACGATATCCCCTTTCTTAATAAATTCATGAACTTCTCTACATAAATAAATTCATTGAAGTTGGGCTCAATTGTAGAACATTCACTACATCATTTTTTTTCACTTTTTGATCAAAGAACAATTAAAGTCTCTAATATCTCAACATATAGTTTTTCTACTCATCAATCTCACAAAAAGAATACACATTGATCATTACCATTATTCTTGATTAGGGCTTTTAAGCTATAATATCTCTTCTGATAGTTTTTTGCTTACCAATTTCTCACAATGCATAAAACATAGGCCATCAAAATTTTGGAAATTTCCTACACTCACAGTCTTTTAATAACAAATGATCATGCTTAATAATATTCTCTACCATATGTTATTGAAAAAAAAATAAACAATCACTCTCGACTAAAGTGCATCTTCAATCTCTTCAAGAGTTTTCCCTTTTTTTAAAAAAATTATGCACCACTATGATCTTCAATTTTCTTTTGAGTTTGACCATCACTATTTATTTTGTTAATTCCAAAGATTATTTTATCTATTTTTATTCTCTAAAACTTTGATCATAACCACATTATTTACATTGGCTCAAGGAATATGTGTCCATGTTAATTGAAGAAGCCCATGAATTATTATAGTCCAATGTTAGTTTACTAAGCTTCCATAATCTCCATTGGTCATTTTATGTTTCTCTAACTTAATTTTACTATTTACATCTTCAATGTTCAATGAGATAATCTCATGGTTTTACAATCCAACATCAAAAGATTAGCTTTGGAAAAAAATTATGTATATACCTTACACCCTAAACCCTAGTTTTAAGAATAAGTTTATTAATGACTAACTTGTTATCACAATTTGCTGATAATTAGATGAGTTTGCCTATCCTCTATCCTCTATGATTTTTACAAAAATCTCTTATGGTTTGAATATTAGAACTAAGTAAGAGACTTATCTACGTATTTCACACTTTTTTTAATCAGTGATTGCACCTCTCTCTTTCATTTGCTCTTTTGTTTTTCTCAAGTTTCTGATAATCACTTTCAACCAAAGTGTGTCCCCGATCTCTTCAAGAGTTTTCGCTTTCTTTGGCTTTTTACTTATAGACCCTTATCCTTTTCAATTCTTTTTTTAGTTTCACCATTACTATCTATTCCATTAATTCTAATGCTATTATATTTAGTTTCATTCTCTTAAAATTTGGTCATAACCACATTAGTTACATCGTCTCAAGGAATTTTTGCCCATATTGATTGAAAAAGCCCATGAATTATTATAGTCCAATGTTGGTGTACTAAGCTTCATCATCTCCATTGATCATTTCACTTATTATTATTTCTTGATAACTACTTCCACATAGATACTCAACATCTAACTTTTACCAATACATATCTCATCATGTAACAACCCGATTTAGACCTTAGTCGAAATAGTAGTTTTGGGACAATGAATCCAAGTCAGAAAAATAAGTAAATATTATTTTTCGTGTTTATTATATGTGAATTTTCATGTGTGAAAGTTTCGTATGAAAAATTGATCGTTTGTGTGCTTAATTTAATAAAAGGACTTAATCGCGTTAATTGAAAACTTGATACTTTAAAGCATAAGGGCTGAATTGTTAGTGGCTTTTTGAATTGGAGTATTTATATTGTAAATAAACCATAAATATTTGTGATGGATGGTAGTGTCCATGTTTATAATTGTTTCATATTTTATTATAAAGGATAAATAAGTAATTAAGTTATAAGTTAACATATATTATAATAAAACATAAAATAAATTTATATTCATTTCATTCTCTCATCACTGAAACTAAATAAAAGAAAAAGAAACAAAAGCTTTGTGATATTAGGCCATTCTCAAGCTTGATTCAAGGTTAGTTTGGTTTTAGTTTTTGATAATTTTTACGTTTTTGAGATCGTTGCTTCGAGTACTATCCGACCCATGCTTGAATTTTGAATTTGATGAATATTTTAAGTTATGCCATTGATGAGAGCTTGTGATTTTTTTTGTTTGATGATGAAATATGGAAGATATGTTTTAGATAATTGGAGTGTTTGATGATTTTGAGTAATTAAGACTAAATTGCAAAAATAATAATTTGAGGGACTAAAATATGAAATAAATGAAATTTATGGACTAGTATGAACACTAGGAACATTCATCCAAACATGGGTATCTTGAGATTTTGCATATTTTGTGTTTTGTGCAATAGGGACTAAATTGTAAAAAGTGTAAATGTCAGGGGTAAAATGGTAATTTTCCCATTTATGTGTATTTGGATTAAACTAAATGAAAATATGTTTGAATGAGCTTAATTTGAATATGTTTAGATTAATAAACAAAGAAATCAGATTTGGATCGAGGGAAAATAAAAGTTGTCGACTAGCCGTCTCGTTCCGGTTATTCATCGTCCGAGGTAAGTTTATAAGCAAATAAATGTTGTTAAATTTGAATAAATAATAGAATTATATGTTGAATTGAATTGTGTAAAAATATATACATGAAAGCCGAATTTTAATAAACTTGGAAGTTATATGTAAAAGCTCGATTCAGTTAAGTTACGACGTACAAAAGCCTTTGGGATGTTGGAATCGATATATGTGGTTACGTGTAAGACCATGTCTGGTACATCGGTATCGTATTAGATTCGAGTAAGACCCTGTCTAGGACAGTGGCATCGATATGAGATAGCATGTAAGACCACGTCTGGGACGTTGGCATTGTATGACATATGTGATTATCCGAGTATCTTATTCAAATCCGAATGGTTCAACGGGAAATGATAAATTACGTATGCATGTGAAATCAGGTTAAAGTGAACAGGTACGTAAAAATTATTTGCCTACTTGAAAGTAAGGTAAGTTGGTTATTGATATGTTATATAAGTTATAAGGATGCTAATGGTGATGTTTGTGTATATAAGAAGCTATATGTGATTTAATGAATAAGTATGTGATATTGAATTTTTTATATATATATATAATCGATTATGTAATGATATTGTGGCTTTGAATTAAATGATTTTTGATGATGAATATATATCTTTATATTCAGTCAAGATAAGGTTACATATGAAAGTATATAATGTTTATGAAATTGCAAGTTTGGTACTAAATGGAATTAAGAATTATGTATTAATTTAGTTAAATTGATTTCATAATGTTTTTAAGACGTTTATTTGCTTAAGGCTTACTAAGCTAAGTTAGCTTACTTTATGTGTATATATTTGTCTTTGTTTTATAGATTTTGAAGATTGTTACAAGCTCGGAGATCGTCAGTAAAGTCAATCGCACTATTGTTTATTCTCGGTACTTTAAAGGTTTTAAATTCAAACTTATGGCATGTATAGGCTATATTATCTTATGGACATATATGATTTTGATATGCATATATGTTTAAAAGCCATGCGAAAATGGCTTGTTCATTTGTTAAATATGGATTTATGGTTTGATTAAATGATGTGGTTGAAATTTTGGATGTGTTTGGCTATTTGGTTATGATATATATATGTGTGTGTATTGTTAGATGTGATTATTGCTTGTAGTGGTTGGTGAAAGATGAATGGCTTTCGAATTTGATTATGAGATGTGATATAAATATTGTTTGTCTTGAGTGATGTTTATATATATATATATATATATATATATTTGATATTTGAGATGTGAATTGGACCTACAAATGTATATGATTTGATATGTTTGGAAAGGTGTATCACTTATTATGGTTAACACTTGTATATAGATTGGTGATTCGGTTTGCTTATTGGAATGGGATAGATTTTGATAAATATTTGGTTAACTTGTGTCAATGAATTATACATTTAAAAGTTGATTTGGTCAAGTTATATGCAATGTTATAAGTATATATCATGAATGTTGGTATTCGGCAATTGGTATGAAAATTTGATTATTATTTGTCAAGTGATATTTTCTAATTGAATAATAGAAATTTGTTTAGTAAAGAAATGGTCATTGAATGAAACAAATGTATTAGGCATGATCATATTTAGCTAAAGCCTTATAAAATGATCCTAAGAATAGTATATTATTTATGTTTGAACTGGAAAAATTTGACATTTCTTGTAATTAAAATTTACATGCCGAATGAGGTAGGGTAAACATGGTATGTATCTCAAATATGTATTCTTTATAATTTTCATGTATGAAATCCTTGATTGAATAAATTGCATTGTATTTGTTTTTGGTTTAATAATGAAATGCCTTGTATAGGAAAGCACATGGTAATCGGCTAATGCTTATAAAAGTGACCAAATGAATAGTGATTTTAGTATTATAAGGTGTTAATAGTTTGCATGTAAATTTGGTTTTTGTGCACTTTGATATTTCATGCTTATAATAATTGATACAAATGATTTTATAAGGATTTTGATATGCGCATATGTTTTGTGTCAAAAGGGTTATAGTGGACATTTTTTGTTTATGATTTAATATTGTATACAAATTGATTAATATTTTATAAATTGTTTCTTAAAAAATATAAATTGATTATTTAAGTTTATTAATGATTTGAATTTGAATTACGTGTTTGAGTATGTTTGTGATTGCATAAAAGCTATGTCTTTATGTTTGTGATTGCATAAAAGCTATGTCTTTTCTAGTAATATCTTGTAACCCATTTCGTCGATGGATACGGGTTAGGGTGCTACATTTGATTAGTACCAAAGCTACGGTTTAGTCGACTCTAGGACTAACGTAGCACGTGTGAGTCTAGCTATACATGCCATATTATATATTGCGATAGTGTGATGACTTCTAACATTTGAAAATGTGCTTTCATATAGTAAATGAATCCCGACAGAGCTATAGCTGATGATAATGAAAGTGTAGCGCCTGCTCCCACGCAAGGGACAGTGCCGGTTGAGTTTTTACCGACCTCGAGTAACCAAGATGTAGAGGCTAAGCAAGCTTTTTACCAAATGATGAATGAATGGTTTACTCAATATATCCGGACTAACTCGGCTACACAACAACCTACACCCCCGACTAATCCATCTTCGATACCTGTTATACCTCAAGTGAGATATCTATTGAGATTGCTTAAGCCAATTGTTGATAAAATCAGAAACATGGGGCCGAAGAGTTCAAAGCTACTGATGATGATGATGCTGAGCGAGCTGAATTCTGGCTTGATAACTATCCGTGTGTTTGATGAGTTATCTTGCACCCCAGATGAGTGTTTAAAATGTGCCATATCTTTACTACAAGACACTGTATATCACTGGTGGACTACATTAGTATCAGTGGTTCTGAAAGAACGGGTGACCTGGGACTTCTTTCAGACTGAGTTCTGTAAGAAATATATCAGTCAGAGAACCATTGACCAAAAGCGTAAGGAATTTCTCGAATTAAAATAGGGTCGCATGATTGTGGCAGAATATGAGCGAAAATTTGTGAGACTCAGTCGATATGCCCGTGAATGTGTTTCAACCAAAGCTATCATGTGTAAAAGATTTGAAGACGATTTGAATGAAGACATTAAACTTTTTGTTGGCATACTTGAGATAAAAGAGTTTGTAGTGCTAGTTGAGAGAGCCTGCAAAGCTGAAGAGCTCGGGAAAGAGAAAAGAAAAGCTGACTTTGAAGCTAGAGGTACACAAAAAAGATCATTGAGTAAGTCATATCAGTCGGTACCAAAGAAGTTCTAAGATGATTCTAGCCATTCTAAGGCTACTTCAGGTTATTCACGACGGGATCGGGATAGACCACCTGTGAGCTTGAGAGCAACCTCAGTAGCTAGTGTGGGTAATGTCAGATCAAATCAACCCGAATGTAAACATTACAGTAAACGACATCCCGACAGTTGCAGATTGCATGATCGAACATGTTTTAAATGCGGATCGACAGATTATTTTGTTCGTGAATGCCCTGAATTAGCTGAACAAAATCCAATACAGAATACGAGATCGGGTAACATTGCAGCACGAGGTAGACCACCCCAAAATACGGGTAATGTGAGTGGCAGTCAGAAAGGGACAAAAGATACAGTAGTTAGATTCGAGGCTCATGCACCTACCAGAGCCTATGCTATTCGCGCACGCGAGGAGGCCTCATCCTCAGATGTTATTACTGGTACATTCACTCTCTATGATACTAGTGTAATTGTATTGATTGATCCTGGTTCAACTCATATATATGTGTGTGAGACTTTAGTATTCAGTAAGACTTTTCCTATTGAGTTTACTGAGTTTGTGATTAGAGTATCGAACCCATTGGGTCGGTACGTTATGGTTGATAAAGTGTGCAAGAATTGCCCACTGATGATTCGAGATTTGTGCTTTCTGGTTGATCTGATGTTGTTGCCATTTGATGAGTTTGACATAATTTTGGGTATGGATTGGTTGACTTTGCATTATGCTATTGTAAACTGCAAGAGAAAGACTATTGATTTACGGTGCTAGAATGATGAGATTATTCGGATTGAATCTAATGATCTGAATGGTTTACCGGCAGTGATTTCCTCGATGTTAGCTTATAAATATGTAAGAAAAGGTTGTGAAGCTTACTTTGTATATGTGCTTGACAGTAAAGTATCCAAAAGAAAGATTGAATCAGTATCTGTTGTGTGTGAGTATCCGGATATGTTTCCTGAAGAATTATTAGGTTTGTCACCTATTCGAGAGGTTGAGTTAGATATTGAATTAGTGCCGGAGACTACTCCGATATCGATAGCTCCATACAGAATGGCACCTACTGAATTAAAAGAATTGAAAGCTCAGTTACAAGAGTTGAAAGATAGAGGTTTTGCGCGACCGAGTTTCTCTCCTCGGGGTGCACCAATTTTATTTGTGAAAAAGAAAGACGGAACTATAAGAATGTGCATCGATTATAGATAGCTCAACAAGGTGACTATAAAGAATAAGTATCAGTTGCCACGGATTGATGATTTGTTTGATCAGCTGAAAGGGGCTAAAGTGTTTTCAAAGATAGATTTGAGATCAGGCTATTATCAGTTGCGAGTTAAATATTCTGATGTGCCAAAGACTGCTTTTCGAACGAGGTACAGACACTATGAGTTTTTAGTCATGTCTTTTTGACTTACTAATGCACCTACTATTTTTACGGATTTGATGAATCGGATCTTCAAACAATATCCGGGTAGATTTGTAGTTATGTTCATAGATGACAATTTGATTTACTCCCGTGATGAAATGGAACATGCCGAACATTTGAGACTTGTGTTACAGACTTTGCGAGATAAGCAGTTGTATGCGAAGTTCAATAAATGTGAATTCTGGATAAGCGAAGTCAACTTTCTGGGCCATGTTGTATCAGCATCGGGTATTCAGGTGGATCCGAGCAAAATTTCAGCAATACTTGATTGGAAATCTCCGAGAAACGTTTTCGAAGTCCGAAGTTTTTTGGGGCTTTCTGGTTACTATAGACTGTTTTTGAAAGGTTTCTCTATGATTGCAACCCCGATGACGAAGCTATTACCGAAAAATGTTAAATTCGAATGGTCAGAAAAGTGCTAGAAAAGTTTTGATCAGTTGAAAGCCCTTTTGACAGAAGCTCCAGTGCTAGTTTAGCCAAAATCGGGTAAAGAATTTGTTATTTATAGTGATGCTTCTTTAAATGGTTTGGGCTATGTTTTGATGGAGGAAGGCAAAGTTATAGCTTATGCCTCGAGACAATTGAAGCTACATGAAAAGAACTACTCGACACATGACCTAGAATTGGCAACTATCGTGTTTGCATTGAAAATTTGGCGTCACTATTTGTTCGGTGAAAAATGTCATGTTTATTCTGATCACAAAAGCCTAAAATATTTGATGACTCAAAAAGACCTCAATTTGAGACAACGCTGATGGTTAGAATTGCTAAAAGACTACGAGCTTATGATTGACTATCATTCGGGAAAGGCTAATGTAGTTTTTGATACTCTAAGTCGAAAATCATTGTTTGCTTTGCGTGCAATGAATGCACATATGGTTATGTCGAAAATCATTATTTATTCAGCAGATTTGTGAAGCTCAGAAGGTCAATAATGATTTGATAGTAAAGCGGGCTCAATGTGATTCGAACGTTGATTCAGAATTTTAAGTGGATGCCTAGGGATGTTTGCGGTTCAGAAACTAAATATATGTTCCGAGAAATACAGATTTGATTCATATGATTTTGAAAGAAGCTCATAACAGTCGGCTATCTGTTCACCCGGGTAGTACGAAGATGTATAATGATCTTAAACAGCTTTACTAGTGGCACGGTATGAAACGAGACAGTTCTGACTATGTTTCGAAATGTTTAGTTTGTCAACAAGTAAAAGCTGAGCATCAGGTACCTTCTAGATTGCTTCAGCCGATTATGATACCTGAATGGAAATGGGACAGAGTCACGATGGATTTTGTATCCAGTTTACCGTTGACACTGAGTAAGAAAGATGCAATCTGGGTTATTGTAGATAGATTGACTAAATCTGCTCACTTTGTCTCGATTCATACATATTACTCACTTGATAAGCTGGCTGAACTGTATGTTTCTCAGATTACGAGGTTACATGGTGTGCCTATATCTATTGTTTCAGATAGAGATCCGAGGTTTACATCGCGGTTTTGGAAGAAACTGCAAGATGCACTAGGTACAAAATTACATTTCAGTACTGCTTTCCATCCATAAATAGACGGTCAGTCAGAACGAATCATTCAGGTACTTGAGGATATGTTAAGATGCTACATTCTCAAGTTTAAAGGTACGTAGGAACGATACCTACCTCTGATTGAATTTGCATATAATAATAGTTTTTAGTCGAGTATCAAAATGGCACCTTACGAGGCTTTGTATGGTCGTAAATTTCATACACCATTGTATTGGACTGAGCTTAGTGAAAATAAAATACACAGGGTCGATTTGATCAGAGAAACTGAACAGGAAGTGAAAGTGATCCGTGAAAGTCTGAAAGTAGCATTGGATCGTCAGAAATCATATGTAGACTTGAAACATAAAGATATAGAGTTTCAGGTAGGAGATAAAGTCTTCTTGAAAGTCTCACCGTGGAAGAAAATACTCAGATTTTGTTGTAAAGGCAAACTGAGTCCGAGATTCATTGGGCCGTATGAGATTATAGAACGTATTGGACTGGTTGCTTACAGATTATTTTTTCCACCTGAGTTAGAAATGATCCATAATGTATTCCATGTTTTGATGCTTCGTAGATATCAATCTAATCTCTCACATGTGATTAGTCCATCTGAGATTGAGATTAAGCCCGATATGATGTACGAAGAAGAACCGATTCGCATTCTAGCTCGTGAAATTAAAGAGTTGCGACATAAGAAAATTTCTTTGGTTAAAGTACTGTGGCATAAACATGGAGTTGAGGAAGCAACGTGGGATCCAGAATATGCAATGAGAGAATGTTATCCGAACCTATTCACGGTAAGATTTTCGGGGACGAAAATCCCTAAAGGGGAGAGTTGTAATAGCTCGATTTAGACCCTAGTCAGAACGGAGGTTTCAAGACCACGAATCCGAGTCAAAAAATATTTAAATATTATTTTTCATATTTATTATATGTGAATTTGCATGTGTGAAAGTTTCGTATGAAAAATTGATAGTTTGTATGCATAATTTAATAAAAGGACTTAATCGCGTTAATTGAAAACTTGACACTTTAAAGCATAAGGGTTGAATTGTTAGTGGCTTTTTGAATTGGAGTATTTATGTTGTAAATAAACAATAAATATTTGTGATGAACGGTAGTGTCCATGTTTATAATTGTTTCATATTTTATTATAAAGGATAAATAAGTAATTAAGTTATAAGTTAACATATATTATAATAAAACATAAAATAAATTTATATTCATTTCATTCTCTCATCACTGAAACTAAATGAAAGAAAAAGAAACAAAATCTTTGTGATATTCGGCCATTCTCAAGCTTGATTCAAGGTTAGTTTAGTTTCAGTTTTTGATAACTTTTATGTTTTTGAGATTGTTGCTTCGTGTACTATCTGACCCATGCTTGAATTTTTGATTTTGATGAATATTTTAAGTTATTTCATTGATGAGAGCTTGTGATTTTTGTTGTTTGATGATGAAATATGGAAGATATGTTTTAGATTAACATGTTTTGTATTGGAGTTTTTGATGATTTTGAGTAATTAGGACTAAATTGCAAAAATAATAATTTGAGGGACTAAAATATGAAATAAATGAAATTTATGGACTAGTATGAACACTAGGAACATACGGCCAAACATGGGTATCTTGAGATTTTTCATATTTTGTGTTTTGTGCAATAGAGACTAAATTGTAAAAAGTGTAAATGTCAGGGGTAAAATGGTAATTTGCCTATTTATGTGTATTTGGATTAATATTAATGAAAATATGTTTAAATGAGCTTAATTTGAATATGTTTAGATCAAGAACCAAAGAAATCGAATTTGGATCGAGGGAAAACGAAAGTTGTCGACTAGCCATCTCATTCCGGTTATTCATCGTCCGAGGTAAGTTTATAAGCAAATAAATGTTGTTAACTTTGAATAAATACTAGAATTATATGCTGAATTGAATTGTGTAAAAATATATACATGAAAGCCGAGTTTGAATATACTTGGAAGTTATATGTAAAAGCTCGATTCAATTAAGTTACGACGTCCGAAAGCCCTTTTGAACCATAGGATTTTGATATATATTTTCGAGTAAGACCACGTCTGGGACGTTGGCATCGATATATGTGGTTTTGTGTAAGACCATGTCTAGGACATCGGCATTGTATTAGATTCGTGTAAGACCCTATCTGGGACAGTGGCATCGATATGAGATAGCATGTAAGACCACGTCTGGGACGTTGGCATTGTATGACATATGTGATTATCTGAGTATCTTATTCAAATCCAAATGGTTAAACAGGAAATGATAAATTACGTATGAATGTGAAATCAGGTTAAAGTGAACAGGTACGTAAAAATTATTTGCCTACTTGAAAGTAAGGTAATTTGGTTATTGATATGTGATATAAGTTATAAGGATGCTAATGGTGATGTTTGTGTATATAAGAAGCTATATGTGATTTAATGAATAAGTATGTGATATTGAAATTTTATTTATATATATAATCGGTTATGTAATGATATTGTGGCTTTGAATTAAATTATTTTTTATGATGAATATATGTCTTTATATTCGGTCAAGATAAGGTTATATATGAAATTGCAAGTTTGGTACTAAATGGAATTAAAAATTATGTATTAATTTATTAAATTGATTTCATAATGTTTTTGAGCCGTTTATTTGCTTAAGGCTTACTAAGCTAAGTTAGCTTACTTTGTGAATATATTTATCTTTGTTTTATAGATTTTGAAGATCGTTACATGCTCGGGGATCGTCAGTAAAGTCAATCGCACTATCGTTTATTCTTGATACTTTTAAAGGTTTTAAATTCGAACTTATGGCATGTATAGGTTATATTATCTTATGGACATATATGATTTTGATATGTATATATGTTTAAAAGCCATGCGAAAATGGCTTGTTCATTTGTTAAATATGGTTTTATGATTTGATTAAATGATGTGGTTGAAATTTTGGATGTGTTTGGCATATTCGGTTATGATATATATATATGTGTATTGTTAGATGTGATTATTGCTTGTAGTGGTTGGTGAAAGATGAATGGCTTTTGAAGTTGATTATGAGATGTGGTATAACTATTGTTTGTCTTGAGTGATGTTTATATATATATTTGATATTTGAGATGTGAATTGGACTTATAAATGTATATGATTTGATATGTTTGGAAAGGTGTATCACTTATTGTGGTTAACACTTGTATATAGATTGGTGATTCAGTTTGCTTATTGAAATGGAATTGATTTTGATAAATATTTGGTTAACTTGTGTCAATTAATTATAAATTTAAAAGTTGATTTGGTCAAGTTATGTGCAATGTTATAAGTATATATCATGAATGTTGGTATTCGGCAATTGGTATGGAAATTTGATTATTATTTGTCAGGTGATATTTTCTAATTGAATAATAGAAATTTTTTTAGTAAAGAAATGGCCATTGAATGAAACATGTGTATTAGGCATGATCATATTTAGCTAAAGCCTTATAAAATGATCACAAGAATAGTAGATTATTTATGTTTGAAATGGAAAAATTTGACATTTCTTGTAATTAAAATTTACATGCCGAATGAGGTAGGGTAAACATGGTATGTATCTCAAATATGTATTCTTTATAATTTTCATGTATGAAATCCTTGACTGAAAAAATTGCTTTGTATTTGGTTTTGGTTTAATAATGAAATGCATTGTATAGGAAAGCACATGGTAATCGGCTAATGCTTATAAAAGTGACCAAATGAATAGTGATTTTAGTATTATAAGGTGTTAATGGTTATGTAAATTTGGTTTTTGTGCTCTTTGATATTTCATGCTTACAATAATTGATACAAATTATTTTATAAGGATTTTGATATGCGCATATGTTTTGTGTCAAAAGGGTTATAGTGGACATTATTTGTTTATGATTTAATATTACATACAAGTTGATTAATATGTTATAAATTGTTTCTTAAAAAACTTAAATTGATTATTTAAGTTTATTAATGATTTGAATTTGAATTACGTGTTTGAATATGTTTGTGATTGCCTAAAAGCTATGTCTTTTCTAGTAATATCTTATAACCCATTCTGTCGACGGATACGGGTTAGGGTGTTACTGATCATGCTTGATATTATGCTCTTCTTTTTCATAGTTATGTTCAACGTAAAATTTCTTAAAGCCAGATCATTAAAAACGTCACATCTTATTTTTAATTATTTCCACCACTTACACAAACATGTTCCTTTCCTTCCCAGATTTTTTTTTCTTTGGTTAACAAAGCCACTTGATTCAACATCGAATGGCATTGGAGATATGGATTGTTAGAATAATTTTCTAGACCAAAATACTTAATTGATGCCAATACTTTTCTATATATGAAAATTGAGAACTAAATACAAGCATAATTGAGTATTGAAACCTCCTAAATGTCACTTAATCAATTAATTAAAATCTTCACAGTCATTTTATTGTAATCATAACTTTCTATGAGTGATTCTTCCACTGATAGCGTTCCTTCTGATAGATCAACAATGTTTCATATAGTCGAAATGTATTTACGGTTTCACCTTTTCAAATCGCTTGATATCCAATCTAATCCCTTCTTAAGAAACATATTGTTACACCCCTTACCCGTACCTCAGATCGGGACCAGGCACGAGGCGTTACCAGACACATACTCGGACATTTTCGAAAAATATGGATTGTAAAATTTTGTTCCAAGTTAAAACCAATCAAACAATATCTTAGTGTCCCTACTAAGGACTTACAAGGCCCTAAACATACATTGAGAATGGTCCAGGATTAAACCAACTTAAGAAAGTTTTAAGAAAATTTTCTAGGTTAAGCCTCACACGCTCGTGTGAAGACAATGCACACGCCCGTGTGCTTTGGGACACCCCCGTGTAGAATTAATTGAATTATTTTCTTATTTCGAACCTACAGGGGTTTTCTCACGGTCAAGCACACGCTCGTGTCCTTCACACGGCCTAGACACGCCCGTGTGGCCGCCAGAGTCCAAAAACTTGAGCATTCTGTTTATGACGTCAGCATGCATTTAGGGGCACACGGCCAAGACACACGTCCATGTGCTAAGCCGTGCCTTCCACACAGTTGAGACACACGGCCGTGCCTCTACCCATGTGTTTACTACCATGCATTCTAACTTAAAAATTTTAGGTGCAGGGGGCACACGCCCATGGGGCTGTCTGTGTGTCACACACGGCCTAGACATACGCCCGTGTGGACCTTCATTAGGCTATAATTTCAAGCTAATGGTCACCCTCATTGTTTCCTCACATATAAAAACCCAAATTGCATTTAACATGGGTAAAATATAATTAAGGACTATCATCAATGATCCATTGCATGTTATCCTCATCTCATCGGTTATGTACATGCCCAATTATCCTCTTTGTAATTAAGGATTTCCCATCCCATTTAAACATATTTAGGCTTGGCTCATTATTATAATTCATTGCCAACTATGGCCTAACTATCTTCAAATGTCCTGGCCATATTACAAATGCCTATTCATGATATACCACATTTAATCATCACAAGAACATTTTTAACATAAACATGTATGATTGGTAGGTCATAACCTACATTAAAATAAGCCAATTACCCATGGCCATACACAGGTGAATCTGTATACCATTATAAGCCTTCATATTGGCTGATCAAATGACACATTTAACAAAATAAACAAAAGCCCTATTCATGCCATTGTACAAAATAAAAATATCTATATACCAAAGCTGGACAAAATGATAGTGTGTTGGTTCTCCAACCGTCTTCCAATCTCTACGAGTCCTCGAGCTCTATAAGGCAGGGAAAAGAGAGGGGTAAGCATTTACATGCTTAGTAAGCCCGAATAACTGGAAAGTAAACTTATCGATTAATTAGCATACAACCATATTATGCAATAAAACCAACAAGCATGAAATGGTTTCCCTATCACATGCACACAAGCAATAAGTTAGTCTCATAACAATATATTATGAAATTTGTTTTAGATGAGCTCATCATCCAACATTTCTTTTTTTATATATATCATGTTAATCCCATTGAGCTTTTTGGAAATCTCGATGGATTATCCATTTACCGTCAAGCCATAAGAGCGATCATCTCGTATATGCACTCCCGCGAACCTCACATCTTACGGTGGGATTACCAGTCCAGGCTAAATCCCCTGTAATGTACACTCATAGGGTGATGTCGGAATTACCAGTCCAGGCTAAATCCCTTGTAGAGACAAACACTCTTAATGAGCTTGGATCTGAATTATCAGTTCAGGCTAAATTCAGACCCTAGTCGGATTACTCGTACGGGCTAAATCCATAATGCACACATATTCTTCGGGAGGCTTGATCACTCAAGGAACACCCGTTTGGGCTAGATCCTTTCTATATTGAGATCAACGGATTACCCGTCCGGGCTAAATCCTTTTCTACAACACATACAGGATCTCAAGTCATGTAAGCCATGGTTTATCCATCGAATTTCCCTTTTTGATTTCAACCGGGACATTTATTATCACGTCATTATTATTAACGAATTTCATGGATTTTCATACCATTATTTTAACTAGTTATCATACATTCATAATACATGCAATTAATCATAATAATAGTTTACTTATGTTATTCGAACTTACTTGGTACTCATTTCAGTTTTGCGTTTTGGTTATTCCGAAACCTTTCGTTTTCCTCGATCGACCTCCAGAATTTTTTCCTTGGGGTCTATAACAATAAAAATGAATCATCAATACCTCACATTATTCTTTTCGAACCTAAATCTCACCCCGAACAAAATGACCGTTTTGCCCCTAACCTTTCACATTATTTATGATTTAGTCCCTAGGCTCGTATAATGAAATGCATGAAATTTCTACATTATCCAAGCCCAGCCGAATGTTTTTCCCTCTTATGGCAGCCAACAGTTTCCATTATTTCACATTTTTCTACCCACTTTTTGCAACTTTTACAATCTAGTCCTTTAAGCCATTTCCATGAAAAACCACTTAGTAAAAGTTGTTTACCATCCTTTAAACTCATATATTCCTTTAGTACACATCAAAATACAAGCATCTCATGCATGGATAAATTTATAAATATGAACCTTAGCATGAAATATGGGTAGAAATAGAGAGAACATGTTACGAGGATCTCAAAAATACAAAGAACATTAAAAAGGGGGTTGGAAGCACTTACTTTTGAGCTTGAAAATGTTGAAAACCTTTGCTATGGAGACCCTTTAATTTTCGGCATCCATGGAGAAGAAATGGCTGAATTTTTCTTCCTTTTTCCCATTTTATTTCATTAATTAGCCAAATGACCGAAATGCCCCTAAGCCCTTTCTTTCAAATTTTATCCATACATGCTCATTTTTGTCCAAAAACTTATAAATTGGGAAAATTGCTTTTTAAGGACTTCTAATTAATAATCTAAAGCAGTTTCATGCAATTTGCTTCTAATATCCAAGTTTTGCAATTTATTCAATTTGGTCCTTATTTTCCAATTGGACACCTTACTCATAGAATTTCTTCATGAAACTTTAGCACATGCATATTTTCATACTCTAGACCTCATAATAATCATAAAAAAATATTTCAACGTCGGATTTGTGGTCTCAAAACTACTGTTCCGACTAGGCCCTATTTCGGGATGTTACATTTCTACCCTCTTAGGGACTTTCGTCCTCGAAAGTCTTGCCAATAAATAGGTTTGGATATTGGCTCCTCATGGTTTCTTCTGGCTCCCATGTAGCCTCTTCCACACCATGTCGATACCATAAAACTTTTACTAAAGCCACATCTTTATTTCTTAGTTGTTTAATCTCACGAGCCAAAATCTTGACCGGTTTTTCACCATAGGTCATGTCCGGTCTAATTTAAACCTCCGTCGATGAAATCACATAAGAGGGGACTGATCGATATCGCCTTAACATAGATACATGGAACACATCATGAACCTTTTCTAGTTCTTGTGGCAATTCCAAGCGATAGGCTAATGGTCCAACTCGGCTAATGGTCCAACTCTTTCAGTGATCTCGTATGGTCCGATAAATCACGAGCTCAGTTTGCCTTTTCAGTGAAATCTCAATACTTTTTTCCATGGAGATATTTTCAAGAATACTCTATCTCTAACTTGAAAGTCGATCTCTTTTCTTTTTAGATCAGCATATGACTTTTGCCTATCCGATGTCACTTTTAAATAGTCACTATCACTTTAATATTTTCTTCAGTTTCCTTGATTAAATCAACTCCGTGAATCTGACTCTCCTTGAGTTCTGTCCAATACAATAGAGTTCTGCACTTTCTTCCATACAAGGCTTCGTAAGGTGCCGTCTTCAAACTCGTTTGAAAACTGTTGTTATAGGCGAACTCTACCAATGGTAAGTATTTTTCCCAGCTGCCCTGAAATTCAAGGATGCAACATCGCAACATATCCTCAAGAATCTGAATCATCCATTCAGACTGACCATCAGTCTGTGGGTGAAAAGTTGTACTAAAACTCAACCTAGTACGCAAGGCTTCTTGTAACTTCTTCCAGAATCTCGAAGTGAATCTCGGGTTTTTGTTTGAAATAATCGATAGCGGTACCCCGTGTAATCTCATGATCTCAGATATATACAAGTCAGCCAACTTGTCAAGTGAATGATCTGTCCTTACAGGAATAAAATGAGCTGACTTTGTCAACTTATCAACCACAACCCATATAGCATCTTTCTTTTTCGGGATCAATGGTAATCCTGTCACGAAGTCCATAGTAATTTTGTCCCACTTCCATTCGGGGACCATTATAGGCTATAGTAAACCTGAAGGTACTTGATGTTCAGCTTTGACTTGCTGACATATAAAGCATTTCGATACAAATTCGGAGATGTCTCTCTTTATGTCGTTCCACCAGTACATTTTCTTCAAATCATTAGACATCTTGGTACTTCCCGCATGAATAGAAAAACGATTATCATGTGCCTCTTGCATGATTTTTTGAATAATTTCATCATTCCTCGGTACGCAAACTCGGTCTCTGAACATCAAACATCCATCAGAACTGTTCTAAAAATCTGATTCGATACCCGACTCACATTGAGTTCTTTTAGCTTACAGGTCACTATCATTAGTCTGAGCATCATAAATTTCCTGAAGAAATGTCGGCCTAGCGCTTAAATCTGCCAAGACCGAACCATCATCAAACAATGCCAATCAAGCATTCATGGCCCTCAATACAAACAAAGATTTTCTCCTTAACGTGTCAACGACCACATTCACTTTTCACAGGTGATAATCGATGATCAGCTCGTAATCTTTAATTAATTCTAACCATCTCCACTGTCTCAGATTCAATTCTTTTTGAGTCATTAAATACTTCAAACTCTTGTGGTCTATGAATATACGAAAAGTTTCACCATATAAATAATGCCTCCAAATTTTCAAGACAAAAACAATGGCGGCAAACTCTAAGTCGTGCGTTGGATAATTCTTCTCGTGTGGCTTCAACTGTCGTGAAGTATAGGCTATCACTTTGCCATCTTGCATAACCACACAACCTAGTCTATTTAAGGACGCATCACTATAAACCACAAACTCTTTTCCTGACTCGGGTAATACTAGAACTGGAGCTTCCGTCAGCAATGTCTTCAACTTCTCGAAACTCTGCTAACACTTTTTTAGCCATTCGAACTTAACGTCTTTCTGTAGCAATCTCTTCATTGGAGTCGCTATCATGGAGAATCCTTTCACAAATCTTCAAAAGTAACCGGCTAAGCCCAAAAAGCTTCTAACCTCGGTTACATTTTTAGGCGGTTTCTATTCAACAATAGCAGAGATCTTACTTGGATCAACTTGGATACCATCACCCGAAACAATATAACCCAAAAACCCTACTTCATGGAGCCAAAACTCTCTCTTGCTAAACTTAGCATACAATTTTTTTTCCCTTAAAGTCTACAACATAGTCCTTAGATGCCTCGCATGCTCTGTCTGATCCTTGGAATAAATCAAAATGTCGTCCATGGACACAATGATGAACTTGTCCAAGTATGGCTGAAATATCCTATTCATTGGATCCATAAATACTTTCGGTGCATTCGTTAACCCAAACGGCATGACAAGAAATTCATAGTGGCCATACCTCGTTCTGAAAGCTATCTTAGGCATGTCCGACTCCTTAACTCGCAACTGATAGTAGCCGGATCTCAGATCTATCTTAGAAAATACAGTGGCTCCCCTCAACTGGTCGAACAAATCATCGATTCTTGGCAAAGGATACTTATTCTTGATAGTTACCTTGTTCAGCTGCCGAGAATCTATACATAGCCTCATCGAACCATCTTTCTTCCTTACAAATAATACGGGAGCACCCCAAGGCGAAAAGCTCAGCCTTGCAAAACCTTTTGTCTGTCAACTCTTGCAACTGTGTCTTTAACTCTTCCAGCTCGGTTGGTGCCATCCTGTGCGGAGTAATAGAAATAGGAGCTGTTCCTGGCACCAGTTCAATACCAAACTCTATCTCTCTATCAGGAGGTAATCCAGGCAGTTCCTCTGGGAACACGTCTGAATATTCACATACTATTGGTACGGACTCAATCTTCAAATCTGTTTCTTTAGCGTTTAGTACGAAAGTAAGGTAGGCTTCGTACCCTTTTCGCATATATCTTTGAGCAACCATTGCTGTGATTACAACCGGCAGTGTATCCAATTCTCTTGAATTAACTCGTAGAATCTCACCATTTGGGAACTTCAATTCAATATACTTGCTACCATAGTTTACAATTACATCATGCAGGGCTAACCAATCCATACCAAGTATTACGTCAAACTCATCAAATGGCAATAACATAAGGTTAGCCAGAAAACAATGACCCTAAATCGTCAAAGGACAATCCTTACAGGCTTTATCAACCAGAACTGACTTGTCTAATGGGTTCGACACTTTGATAATAAATTCCGTTGGTTCAATGGATATATTCATACTAAACACCAATATCATGCAAATGTATGAATGCGTCGATCCAGGATCAATTAAGGCAACAACACAAGTATTAAAAAGAGAAAAGGTAACCATAATAACGTTAGGAGCAGAGGCTTCCTCTCGAACATCTGCTTTTGCAGTGTCCTTAGCCGCAATCGACTGCTACTAGCACTTCCAGGATATCTCGGAGGTCTACCTCGTGAAATAGGAGCACTCGACTTCGGGGCTAATTCCGCCTCTTTATCAGTTCGCTCCGGGCAGTCCTTGAGAAAGTGGTCAAGAGAACCGCATCTATAGCACGCACCGCTCTTCATTCAGCACTTTCCGAAGTGAAATTTATTACAGCTTTTACACTTTGGCTTTTGGTCATCTACACTCCCCACACTAGTCACCATCGGGGAAAAAGACTCCTGGTTATGCCGTTTGGAGCTTCTCGCTCTACCCGAATATCCTACCGATGAAGTGGAGCGTTCATGTTAACTCCTTAATTTCTTTAGGGGAAATAAGAGCGTCTTACCACCGGATCTCTTGCTCGAAACTCGAGCTTCTCTCTTAGCTTACTTTCTTTCAATATTAAGCTCTTCAGCCTTCTTGGCCCGGTTAGCTAATGCAGTAAACTCTCATATCTCAAGGATCCCAATTAACAGTTTGATTTCCTCATTCAAACCTTCCTCGAAGCGTTTACAAATTTCTAACTCCGTTTGTACCCATTCAGTCACATACTGACTTAGTCTTACAAATTCCCTTTCGTATTCCAATATAGTCTTATTTTCTTGTTTAAGTTCCAGAACTCCTTTCACTTCGAGTCTAAGAACCTTTGACTGATGTATTTCCTCTTAAACTCTGCTTGGAAAAATTCCCAAGTGATATTTTCCTTTGGCACTACTGAAGATACAGTTTTCCACCAGTGGTATGCAGTATCATTTAGAAGAGATACAACACACTTTAAACACTCCTCAGATGTACAAGATATCTTGTCCAATACTCGTGTAGTGTTCTCGAGCCAGAACTCAACTCGCTCAGCATCATTATCAATCTTAGCTCTAAATTCCTCAGCCCCATACTTTCTAAGCTTGTCTATAGGGGCTTTACCAATTCTTACAAGTGCCATACCTCGTGGCACTTTCTTATCAGGTCGGTTAGGGGGCGGGAGAAGTTGTGGTATGTTGGGACGATTTCTCAAATAATCCCCAAACCACTTGTCCATCATGTCAAAGAAGGCAGCTCTAGCCTCTTCCGGCCTTTAGATATAGGTCTTCTACTACTACTACAAACAGCTCGTTGTAGGGAAGCTGGAGCATGGCTCTTGGCTCCCTCGGACTCATCTTGTACTAGATTGGAAGACATTTACTATATTCAAAGACAATGAAGCAGTTAGGAGATGTCACACTATCAATGTTTGTATAATGGCATGTATAGCGAAACTCAATACTCTCTACGGTAATCCTAGAACTGACTAAATCGTAGCTCTGATACCACTAAATATAGCACCCCTTACTCGTGCCCGAGATTGAGACCAGGCACGAGGCGTTACCAGACACATACTCAGACATTTTCAAAAAATACGGATTGTAAATTTCGTTCCAAGTTAAAACCAATCGAACAATAATTTAATGTCCCTACTAAGGGCCTACGAGGCCCTAAACATACATTGAGAATGGTCTAGGATTAAACCAATAACATAAGAAAGTTTTAAGAAAATTTTCTAGGTTAAGCCTCACACGCCCATGTGAAGACAATGCACACGCCCGTGTGCTTTGGGACACGCCCGTGTCCATAACCCATGTAGAATTAATTGAATTATTTTCTCATTTCAAACCTACAGGGGTTTTCACATGGTCAAGCACATGCCTGTGTCCTTCACACGGCCTAGACACGCCCGTGTGGTCGCCCGTGTCCAAAAACTCGAGCATTATTTTTATGACGTCAGCATGCATTTAGGGGCACACGGCCAAGACACACTTCCGTGTGCTAGGCCGTGCCCTCCACACAGTTGAGACAGACGGTCGTGCCTCTACCCTTGTGTTTACTACCATGCATTCTGACTTAAAAATTTTAGGTGCAGGGGACACACGCCCATGGGGATGTCCGTGTGTCACACACGGCCTAGACACACGCCTGTGTGTCTTCCCGTGTGGACCTTGATTAGGCTATAATTTCAAGCCAATGGTCACCCTCATCGTTTCCTCACATATAAGAACCCCAATTGCATTGAACATGTCTTAAATATAATTAAGGACTATCATCAATGATCCATTGCATGTTAACCTCATCTCATCGATTATGTACATGCTCAATTATCCTCTTTGTAATCAAGGATTTCCTATCCCATTTAAACACATTTAGGCTTGGCTCATTATTATAAT
Source organism: Gossypium longicalyx (assembly GCA_025698465.1). NCBI lineage: Eukaryota > Viridiplantae > Streptophyta > Magnoliopsida > Malvales > Malvaceae > Gossypium > Gossypium longicalyx. The sequence goes on along the minus strand of CM047004.1, from coordinate 64,568,656 downwards.
TCATTGCCAACTATGGCCTAACTATCTTCAAATGTTCTAGCCATATGACAAATGCCTATTCATGATATACCACATTTAATCATCACAAGAACATTTTTAACATAAACATGTATAGTTGGTAGGTCATAACCTACATTAAAATGAGCCAAATCCCCATAGCCATATATAGGTGAATATGTATACCATTATAAGCCTTCATATTGGCTGATCAAATGACACATATGACAAAATAAACAAAAGCCCTATACATGCCATTGAACAAAATAAAAATATCTATATACCAAAGCTAGACAAAATGATAGTGTGTTGATTCTCCAACCGTCTTCCAATCTCTACGAGTGCTCGAGCTCTGTAAAGCAGGGAAAAGAGAGGGGTAAGCATTTACATGCTTAGTAAGCCTGAATAACTGGAAAGTAAACTTACCGATTAATTAGCATACAACCATATTATGCAATATAACCAACAAGCATGAAATGGTTTCCCTATCACATGCACTCAATCAATAGGTTAGTCTCATAACAATATATTATGAAATTTTTCTTAGATGAGCTCATCATCCAACATTTCATTATATATATATCATGTTAATCCCGTTGAGCTTTTTGGAAATCTCAATAGATTATCCATTTACCGTCAAGTCATAAGAGCGATCATCTCGTGTACGCACTCTCGCGAACTTCACATCTTACGGCGAGACTACCAGTCCAGGCTAAATCCCCTGTAATGTAAACTCATAGGGTGATGTCGGGATTACCAATCTAGGCTAAATCCCTTGTAGCGACAAACACCCTTAATGAGATCAGATCTGAATTACCAGTCCAGGCTAAATTCAGACCCTAGTCGGATTACTCATCCGGGCTAAATCCATAATGCATACATATTCTTCGAGAGACTTGATCACTCAAGGAACACCCGTCTGGGCTATATCCTTTCTATATTGAGATCAACAGATTACCCGTCCGGGCTGGATCCTTTTCTACAACACGTGTAGGATCTTAAGTCGTGTAAGCCATTGTTTATCCATCGAATTTCCCTTTTTGATTTCAACCGAGACATTTATTATCATGTCATTATTATTAACACATTTCATGGATTTTCATACCATTATTTTAACTAGTTATCATACATTTATAATACATGCAATTAAGCATAATAATAGTTTACTTAAGTTATTCAAACTTACTTGGTACTCGTTCCAGTTTCGCGTTTCGATTATTCCGAAACATTTTGTTTTCCTCGATCGACCTCCGGAATTTATTCCTCGGGATCTATAACAATAAAAATGAATCATCAGTACCTGACATTATTCTTTTCGAACCTAAATCTCACCCCCGAACCGTTTTGCCCCTAACCTTTCACATTATTTATGATTTAGTCCCTAAGCTCGTATAATGAAATGCATGAAATTTCTACATTATCCAAGCCTAGCCGAATGTTTTTCCCTCTTATGGAAGCCTACATTTCCCATTATTTCACATTTTTCTACCCAGTTTTTGCAACTTTTACAATCTAGTCCTTTAAGTCATTTCTATGAAAAACCACTTTGTAAAAGTTATTTACCGTCCTTTAAACTCTTATATTCCTCCAATACGCATCAAAATACAAGCATATCATGCATGGTTAAATTTCTAAATATGAACTTTAGCATGAAATATGGGTAGAAATAGAGAGAACATGTTACGAGGATCTCAAAAATACAAAGAACATTAAAAATGGGGCTTGGAAGCACTTACTTTTGAGCTTGAAAATGTTGAAAACCCTAGCTATGGAGACCCTTTAATTTTTGGCAGCCATGGAGAAGAAAAGGCTGAATTTTACTTCCTTTTTCCCATTTTCTTTCATTAATTAGCCAAATAACCAAAATGCCCCTAAGCCCTTTCTTTCAAGTTTTATCCATACATGCCCATTTTTGTCCAAAAACTTAGAAATTGGGAAAATTTGTCTTTAAGGACTTCTAATTAATAATCTAAAGCAATTTCATACAAATTTATTCTAATATCCAAGTTTTGCAATTTATTCAATTTGGTCCTTATTTTCCAATTGGACACCTTACTCATAGAATTTCTTCATGAAACTTTAGCACATGCATATTTTCATACTCTAGACCTCATAATAATCATAAAAAAAATATTTCAATGTCAGATTTGTGGTCCCAAAACCACTGTTCTGACTAGGCCCTATTTCGGGATGTTACACATTTCTTTAATCCCTTTACACTTGAAACTCAAGAAAAGATTACTTTTATGATATTCTCTTTAAAATGATATCTTCTAATTTATTCTCTGTAAATTTATCTCTCAAGCTATTATTTTGGTATTTAATTTTTGTAGGCACAACAAAAGAAAGAATTATTTTGCTCTTCTTTTTGTTTTCTTTGTGTAGTTTGGTTTTGTTTGTTCTATATTATTTCAATTGCTTGAATATTTATAGTGCACATGTCACACTCCAAAATAAAGGGGATTAGTTATAATAATTAAGAAATAAACTTTAGGCTTGATGGTTAAGTAGATTGTATATTCCTTAGAAATCCTTGGTTCTATTCCCACCTCTCTCATTTATTTGACTTTTATTTTCAACAAACTAGGATGAAAAATCACTTTAAAACAAATATTATTTGGAGTAAAATTTTATTTAGAGTGGGTAGTAGTCCAATGGCTAAAAATCTACTCATTTCCCTTGCTTACATGTGTTTGAGCCATGCCATTCTCCTTTATTTCATTTTAATTTTCGGCTAAAATTGGGTAATTTATCATGCAACCCCTCAAAGTTTGAAAATCCTAGCTATTCACTCCTTTTTTTCCCTAATTACAGTAGGGTTATAATTCTTTTTCTATTCCAATTAGAATTTTTCATCCTCTTCTTTGCATCAAATTTTCTCTCCATTGCTGAAATTGTTTTTGCTTTCGATATCAAATCAATCTCTGATAAATTGATTCTTTACCAATTGTTGAAATTCTACGTTGATTAGCCTCTGTAATTCCATCAAGTATGTTAAGTGCATCTCGATCTAAAGTTTAGGACCCCAAATTTCGTAAAATTTCTATCTGATATTGATCTTTCAAATCAAATAGTCAATCTTTCATGATTCTTGACGAATCTTTAAAGGACTCGATTTAGGTACCCCAGACCAAATTTGAGCACGAAAAACATCGTTCGAAATCCCGATGATAGGTGTGTGTTCTTTTATAAGCGAATTAAGGCAAACTATGCCTCGAAATAGGGCCACATGGCCAACCACACGGGCATGTGGGCCATACGTGTGGACCACACTACCCACCACACGATCATGTGCCCTAGAAACCCTAATGTAGTTCGTGAACCACACGACCTGGACCCTTCCACATGAACCATTGAATCTTGTTAAACCTTAGAAAACAAACATTAACTCTTGTATAATTGTCATTTGAAGGACTCGATTTAGGTACCCTGAACTAAATTTGAGCGTGAAGAACATCGTTTGAAATCCCAATGACAAGTGTGTGTTTTTTTTACAAGCGAATAAGGATAAACTGTACCTCGGAATAGGGCCACATGCCAACCACATGGGTATGTGGGCCACATATGTGGACCACACTACCCACCACACAACCATGTGCCCTAGAAACCCTAGTATGGTTCGTGAACCACATAGCCTAGACCCTTCCACACGGCTTGTCACACGGTCGTGCCTCCCCTATAGGTTGATTTTGCAAACTTCACACAACCACAGTCTGTCACATGGTCAGGCCACATGGCCATGTGCCCCATGTTTTACAGTTTTTCCCAAAAATTTGTATTATATTCACTTTATTCCATGCTTGATCTTTAAATTGTTCCTAGAAGTTTTTATGCAATTAATTAATCTTTGCATTACTATTTATACGGAAATCCATGATTTATATGCCTGAATTGCTACTGTTATAATATGTTTTGTTGATATTAGTTAACAGAATCATTACGGTGCTATGAATAATTATATGATATTAATAATGCCTACTATTAAGTGTTCTTGATGTTAACATTGTTACTACCCCACTGAATACATGATGAACATGTTTATTACTAGTATGTCATATAGCATTGCATGAAACGTGATGATTTGTACGGAGGAAGAGTGATAGTTTAATAATCTACAAACCAAGTGGCAGTTTATTTAATTTACAAACATGTTGTGCACTCACAACACGTGGAAGTAACGGAAAATTATGGTTTGATCTCGAACCAAGTGGTAGCTTAGCTGCAAATGTAACATCCTGATTTTCAGTTTTTTTTTTTTTGCAATTCTCGATATTTTGGTAAAGTCTATAAAATTTGGTATTTGGTTGTGAAATTCATAATTTTAGTATGTAAATGGGATTATGGAAGGCCCATGTGTTGGCCAAAACCCGGTAGAATTTTTGAATTTTGGACTTAAGAAGTTAGGGGCCTAGGATAGGTGGTCTTATTAAAATTTATGGGTAAAATGTATCACAAAAAGAGCCTCTAGTAAAGTGGCTAAGTGACACCACTAGGGAGCTATAAAGGTGGCGTGTAAGTGGATAAGGGAAGTCCTGGGATCGATTCCCTGTGATGGCAAATATGATGCTAATTTTTATGCTTTGAGCATGTAAGAGTTGTAGCCGAATGAAACTCTTTGGGGGAGAATTTGAATCAGTCAAATGCATGGATTAAGGAGGGATAAGGGGAGATATTTTAGGGATTTGAAAGGGAGATAGATTTGGCCGAATAATGGGGATTAGAGAGGGGATTTCAGCAGAGGGGTTTAGTTAGGGATTTTCGGCACTTGGGTACTTGTGTGCCGTTTTCTTCCTTTTGTTTAGTCTTTTCTCTCTTTTCTTTTTGCAGCCGAATCTATCATCTATCCTCTCATCTTTTCTTCCTTTTTCTTTTCCAAAACCATCCCACTACTTCCCTCCATTCAGCGATCGTTTCTTTCCCTTACCTCCACTTCCATGAAAATACCGCAAAAAAGTCAAAATCATGAACTAGGTGGTGCCGATTCTTTGTTGACCAGCAACCCTCTTTTTCTTTTCACTTTTTAGTGGTCAATTCTCTTATCTTCTAGGCATAGACGGTTTCAAGAAGAGAAGACTGTGGTGAGTACTCAAACTTTAAACGATTCCTATAATAACTATGGACAAAAACCGAAACCCCTATAGTTTAGGAGATGGCCGAATATGGGTACAGGCTCTATTGGGTTCTTCTTTTAATCTTTTTATGGTTTGTATAGTGGAGGAGCAGCAAGGCGTAGAGTCGACTTGGATTAGCTTAGATCATCGGAGTGACTAGATCTAGTCATCAACGGCGGCAAAGGTATGGATTCTAAGGCCATTATGGATGGTGGCCGAATGTGTAAGTGTTGATAATAGATGGTTCTCGTTTTGGTTTAATTATTGTGAGCTGATCTATAAGTGGTTGATTATAGGAGAAATTGTGTAGGGGATCTCTTCAAGTAATATCGCAAATCAGGTGTGTAACGAACCCTCTTTCGTAGCTTGTTTCGATAAATGTCGAAAAGCCGAAATGCCAAAATTCTAGCATTTCGAGGACTTGTGAGCAAGCGAACGCTCATTGGTTAGTTAGATTCACTAATTTGACAATTGGGAACGTTGGAAAAGGTAAGAGCATGATTTTTGGCATTCACGGTAAGTTGGGCCTCGAAGGGCTAAAATCGGGCCCAATGGGCTTTCGGGCCCATTTGGGTAAAATTGGTAGAAAATGAAAACCTGTTAAATTACGCGTTAAGACTGGTAACACCATTATGGAATATAGGCTAAATGGGCCTAGATGAGTAAATCGGCTATGTAGGGCCCATTAGGGGTTTGTAGCCCAATAACTCGGTTTCACTAAAAATGGGCCAAAATCGCGGTTTAAACAAATGAATAGTTAGTAACTAATAATGAACATGGAAAATCCCTAATATTTGGTAAGATTACGAAATTACCCTTATAATATGAAAATGACTGTTTTGCCCCTAGGTAAAAATGACCATTATACCCCTAGGGTTTAATTATGAATTTGATACATGGGATTTTGATATACAGGATATGTATGATATGCACATGATATGTATGATATACACATGATGAATTCATAATGCATTGGGTTGGGTTTTATATGGATGGAGGAAGTGCAAAAGGGCTTTTGGCCCAGTTATTAAAAGGGCTTTTGCCCCAGTTATTAAAAGGGCTTTTGCCCCAGTTTATCAAAAGGGCTTTGCCCCAGTTATTAAAAGAGGCTAGGCCTCAAGTTATATGATAAAGCAGCTATGCTGCCAGTGGAGAGTATTGGTTGGGTGGGTTGAGTTATTTCCCACATGGAGAGCTTGGTTGGTACGGGTGGAGAGTAGCGGATGGTGGGTTGAGTAGTCTCCCCAAATGGGTTGCATTCTTTCATTGACTTTGCATATGATATTGAAATGGGCCTATGGGTCATACCGTTTCTGATAAAGGCTTCAAATGAGTGTTATGGAATATGAAAAGGCTTGACCCAGTGTTATGAAATATGAAATATGAAAAGGCTTGACCCAATATATCTTTGAGATGGAGTTTGGGCTTAGGCCCAGTAGGCTGATATCGTTTTGGGCTCTGAAAGGGGCTTGTTGCACATTGAGTTTCCAAACTCACCCCTCTTTCCTTAACCATGCAGATGAGCCTTGATTTGGAGACTTGGAGCCGAAGGGGATTCAAAGTGGCCACAGTGATCGCTTTTGGGCCTTTGAATAAACGTTTGGTTTTCTTTAAGTTTACTTTATTTATTATTTATTTTTGGGTTGTAATAAGGCCATTTTAACTTTATTTTTTTTCTTTTTTCTTTTCTGAGATTATTTTATTATTAATAACTTCAAACTGGTTGATATTAATTCAAATAGGCTAGACTTAGGACGTGTTTTCAAACGATACTTGTTTTCAAAATAACACAACACCTCGATTATCTGATTTATCAAAGTTATTCACTTAAATAAATTTCTACTCGATGTAACCAAGTGTGGCAATGGTTGTGGGCATGTCTAGGATTGGATCCAATCGAAGAGCTTGGTATTTAAGCAGCCTTCATGGCTCACCTCCTCTGTTACGGATTCCTACCTGGTGCCCAACTTCCATTCACTTTGTTAGCTTAACAAAAGTTAGTTTTTAAACACTAAAACGAAACATGGATTTTTAAACTTTTATGTGGCACGTCAGATTCGGCCATAACGTCTGGGCCGGTTCTGGGGTGTTACAGCAAATGTTTTTATCTAAAATACTGGTGGTTAATTCACAATTTTTACAAACCCAGTGGCAGTTTTTATCTGCAATTACGTTGTGTATCCACAACCAATGGTAGTTTATCTGCAAATCAGCGATGGTTCATACACAACACAGAGTGATATGGTAAATGATTATGGGGAACTCATAAATGAAGTGTGTAGCGAAGTTGGTTAGGACCTTTCTAATAAATTGAACTTGTATTGCCATACATTAGCATATGCATTTGAAACTGTGTTTTCTGAAATAGAGTAGTGGAGTGATTATATGATAAATCGTTAATCTAAAGTGCTTTATAATTGTGATTATTATCAAAATTGCTAACCTATGTGCTTTGCCTGTAGGTTTTGTTTCAGTTTTCTTGTGAACAAGCTCACACTGAGCTTCATAGCCCACTATCCTTTATTTTACATCTTTACAGATAACCTACCAGGTTTGGAAGCAGAATCAACAAATCGAATGACTCAGCTCGCATTGAAGTTTTATTAATATTTTTATTTTTACCCATTATTATTTATAATTCCTATTATTTGAGAACTGTAATGTCTTATTTAAACTTTGGCAGGAGTCTTAGTTTTAGGTTTATTTTAGGCACACATGGTATTTTCTTTTAGGCTATTGAGTTTTTATTTTATTTCCTATTGCATGAAACATGATTTACATTAAAACTAGAATAGTATCACTTTTCCTCTGCACTGTTAAGAATTGAGTTTTTTTAAGCAAGTAGATTATAAATAAATTATGAGCATCAAACAATTCGGTTATTAACTAAGTTTCTTCTAAAATAAACAAATGTTTTAATATAACTATTTTATAGAACTCCGATTATATTAGGCCATTTTAGTGCTTGATATAATCTCTCAGATTTAGGCTTAATGTCTAGGCTAGATTAGAGAGGTTACAGCACGATTTAAATTTCTAACAAATATACATGGATTGTGTATTAAATAAAAAAGATAAATACAACAATTCAATTTTAGTTTGTTGACATTTTCTGGAAAAGAAGAAGTTATAATTTTGATTCGAAAGCTTTAACTACAAATAATGAAATTAAATTTTGAGTATATAAAAAAGTGAAATATGTATAACAATTATCATATTTGTAGTGATTTGTGTAACTAATATAAATTGAGCACGTAAATATAAATATGCAATCAAGCATTGAATCACAGAATTAAAATTTCAAGAAGCATGTTACATGTATAAGCATGCAACCAATTAAAAAACAATATAGAGAGAGATAAGTCCTTTTACGATTTGGTAAATTGCTTTCTTTTCTTTAAACTTAAGTAGAAATATAAGAAGAGTTAAAGTAATTTTAGGATAGAAAGTCGTTAGTTTTATCTTCATTAAGGTTGACTAAAAATAATAATAATAATTAAGAGAAGAAAAAATTTTATGCCCCACTAGTTTCTTCCAAATATAATGATAAATTTAGTTCTAAATAGTTACACTTTTTGTTAATTTAATTTTTAATTCTCTTTTTTAATTAAATTTGACAATTAATATCTTAAAAAGTATCAAATCATTTTTTAACAGAAATACTTATTAAAATATTAATTTTTAATAATATTGATGTGGCAGTTGTGTGACAGTTTATGTGTACATCAAGCTGACACGATATTATTTATTTGTCTTATATCTCACGTCAACAATAATTTAATATTATAAAAAAATTAAAATAAAATAAAATAATTTAAAAAATTAATGAACTGATATATTTAAAAATTTAACATTTTAATCGAAATATTATTTAAAAAATAACTATTTAACTCTTTTCAAATAAAATAAAATAAATCTCGAATGGATAGTCAAAGTGAATGATGATTTTCTAAAATGTTTAACTACTTTTTACTTTCTAAATTCTTCTTGAACATTTATTTTTTTTAGAATATATATTTTTAATTTTAATCTTCATGAATGCCACACATAGTATTTTAATTGGGTAACAGTGTCACATATAAACCTTTTTATTAACATCTTCGCATTCAACCGGTTAATGAAATATAATTTTAATTATTAATTTAGATAAAAAATAAATATAAAAACAACTAAAACAGTATAATTTAAAGACAAAATGCATTAAGTCTAAAATTAAAATTAAAGGCTTCGCTTTTCAGATCTTCTCAATTGCTTTTTTATTATTGAATAACTTGTTTTTTCTTATCCATATTTACTTTACACTATGTTGCGACTATCACTATATACCTAGGGCTTTATACTATATATTTTCCGTCAGACACATTTCATTTTTACATGCTAGTCACTGTGCTTGCAAATTTAATTAGAAATTTGGCAGATGTATTTTAGATAAAATAAAATATATTAAAAATATTAAATAAAATAATATCATATTAATAAGAATTATAATGAATAATTAAAAAAAATCTTGTGCCTAGTTAAAAGAAAAAAATCTAATTAAATTATATGTACGTTTCAAAGGAAAAGTACAACTAAAAATATTAAATTGAAGAATAATAAAATGTTGAAGAAGCGAAATTTACATTAATAAGAATTTTAAGGGTAAACTATTAAATTAGTCACTTTTGTTTATCTTAGATCACATTTTAGTTACTTATGTTTGAAATGTTACGTTTTAGTCACTTATGTTATCACGTTGTAGCATTTTATTCACTGAGCTGTTAATTGTCGTTAACAGTGTAACGATAAGTTGACATGGCACGTTAAATCATCATTTCAAACAAAAATTTAGGTTAATTTATACAACCGTTCCCCATATTTTTTCGTTTTGAGCAATTTAATTTTTTTCTTTTTTTTTAACTTTTTTTCCATTCTCTTCTACTTCTTCCTTTGTTTTCCTCTCTTCCCCATTTTTTTAACGTAGTTTTTCTATTTTTCCCATCTGTTAAAACTAGTCCCTATACTTTTTTTTTGAACAATTTAATTTTTTTTTTTAGTGAGACAAGCTTGTGGACTAGTTTTAACAAATGGAAAACATAGAAAAGCTACATTAAAAAAATGAAGAAGGGAGGAAAACAGAGGGAGGACCAGAAGAGAATGGAAAATAAAAAGAAAATGAAAGTTAAAAGAACATAAAATAACAAAATTAAATTGCTCAAAATGAAAAAATATAGGGATCAATTGTAAAATTTAACCTAAAATTTTCGTTTGAAATGATGATTTAAGTTGTCATGTTAGCTTACCGTTACACCATTAATGCCAATTAACGGCTCAATGACTAAATGTTACAACATGATAACATAAGTGACTAAAACTTAACATTTCAAACATAAATGACTAAAATATAACTTGAGACAGACAAAAGTGACTATTTTAATAGTTTACGCAAATTTTAATAAAATAATACAATCATCGGTATTTTAATTTAATGAAAATAGAATTAATTAAGGTTTGTATATTTAAAAATTATCAATAACATAATAACGATTTGAATATTTGATTGTAAAAATATTAAGAGTAAATATGTGGTTGATTATTTACAATTTTAGAGTTGCTACTTTTATATATAATAGAAATGATATATGATTATGGATGGGAAATCACACAACACGTACATGATATTAGACATGATTAATAAGATACCAAACACTACACATAAAAAGAAAACAGAAAAATAAAAATAAAAAACCCGAAGCTCAGTACAATAATGTGAAGTAGAGGCTTATAATAAGCATGATTTTCCCTCACATTTGAGATCAAATATGGAGAGCCAGGAACTAACAATTTGCAGGATGAGGAAGCTTGCACAAGCTAGGCAATTTCATGGCAAGGTTTGGGTCAATACCAAGGGAAGGCAAGAGCTTGGAGTTCTTATATGAGCAAAGGCAACGCATGTCAGCGTGGGAGAGGGCGGAGCAGCAAGTTGACGTGGGCGGCGGAGGGTTGGGAGGGGTCACTGCTGATTTGCATGCCATCAAACCTGAAGCTGGCATGTTGCAAATGCTTTGAGCATCAGTTCTAGCGATCGCCATAACCATTACCATTGCCAATATAACTGCCTGCAGACCCTTCATTTTCTCCATTACTTTTTTTATGATGTGGATCGAGAGCTACGCCTATGGGGATCTGCGGTGTGGCGGAGCTAAGCTACCCAAAGATTGTTATTTATAGAGGAATGAATGGAGAAAAGTTTGGTGTAGAGTAGTCCGTGAACCCTTAATATGCTTTGGGTCCTGTCGGGTTTTGAGATTATTGTTCAACTAAACTGTAGTCTCACGGGATGTGAACTCGTGGCAAATCAAAGAAGCTTTTCTTTTGGATGTTCTAATCCAGTTCCATTATCAACGTATCTCATCACTTGAAACATCCTAATTGTGACCACAGATCCATTTTCGACCTTTATTGTAAATGCAAATAATATTCAAATCACCTAAATTGTTGAGATAGTTATAAAAACAGTGCCACAAGTAGTTACAACTATATTTATTATTGTTTAAAATCTTTTGAGACAAAACACTTTGGACATGTATTTACCTACCCATCATTGAAGATCGATCCATGTAAAGAAACAAAACCTGAAGATTTAATCAAATCGAATCTTGCTTAAACTACTCAAATCTGAAAAAAAAAAGTTGTAGCTAGGAATGTAATCGAGCTGAGCTAAATCTGAATGTAGTAACTCAAGTTGAAGCTTGACTCAAGCATAATCAAATTACTTGAGCTCGGCTAAGCTCATTAATCAATTTTCATACTTGAGCATGATTAAGTTCGTTCATATTCAAGCTTGAGCTTGATCATAAATTCTTTCTATATAATAAAGGCAAAAATGTAATTTCATAATATAATATATATTAAAACAAAAAGTTGAATTAGCCTCTCAAGTTCTTCAAATCAAGTATGGTAGTCCTCAAATTTGACTCTACCAATAGCTTGAATTTAGCTTGATAATTATTAAATCGAATTTGATTTTTTTTCGAGTTAAACTTTAATAACTTGCATTCACAAATATCTCATTTACCCATCTACTTTAGCAACAAGTTATGAGACAACAACAAGCAATTTGTTTAGTTGCAAAGAAATTCCACTCTTTTAAGAAAGCTTTCAGTCCATGTATTTATTGTGAAAAGGATTCTATCCTTTCAGTCAATCTCAAAGGATTATTGTAGAAATTGTGGAAAGAAAAGGGCGAGTTAGTACAAAGTGCTCCAATATTGTTGGTCATATTTTGAGTAGTCTTGTGATGCGTAGATGAATATAATGAATTAGGTAGCCCTGTAAGGGACGACAAGTTAGTAAAAGGTATGTTCGATGCAGCTTCAAGGTTTCTTGTACCTCAACTTGGAAGCTCTGAGCCTCTGTTTGTTGATAGCCTCAATCTCTACCATGGCATCATAGTAGTCTTCAAATGCTTTCTTCTTGTCGGGGATCGCCACGTTTTGCTCTCAATCCTAGAGGACAAGTGTTGTTTTCAAGAAGGATACGTGCACAACTGAGTTAGAAAACACTGTGATATGTATTATTGAAATGGTGTGCTTAAGTTACTACATTAAGGGTTTAAAGAGACTTTAGTAAAAAAAATTTAAAAAGATCAACTCATCCGATTGAATCCGTGGAAAAAAAATTAGCCATTTTAAGTTTTTGTTGTTGACTAATTTCAAATTGATATAATTGATGAAAATTAATACGTAACATGTCATATAAGTTAGTTGTTAATGTGGCATATCATATGGATAAGTTGTTGATGTGACATACCGTGTCAACATATTTTTTTTAAAATAAAAGCATCCTAAAAATTATAGAAAAACAAAAACATTGACGTCAAAAATAAACTTGTATGGTCATTTATCCATATTAATTCTAGATTTAAATTTCAAATATTATAAAAAGTATTTAAAATGGTAAATATATATAAATAATTGTAAATAATTATTAAAAATCTAAAAAATTAAGATTTATAAAAAATATATATTAAAATATTAAAAAGAATTACTAAGAATTCACGTCCAAAATGGATTCGGCAAATAATTATCTAGGCTTATTATAACCATTTGTTCATGTTTCAAATATTGTAAAAATATATATTAAAATGGTAAAAATATATAAAAATTTTATTAAAAATATAAATTTAAAAAAATATTGAAAAGTATAATTTAAAAGTACTGTAACCATAACCCTAAATCTAACGTTTGAAATCTTAATTTGTTTTTAAGAATTTCGAATAAAACCCCTTGAAGCTATTTCTAAGAAAATATGGTGCCCTCATAAATTTATAAGTCATATACTTGAGATTTAATATTTATATTCAAAAAAAACTAATAATAATTTGTTTCTGTTATAAATATTTTATTAAGTGGATGTCTATTATGATTAAGATAAGTTTTGATGTATTTTAAATTATAATAGTGATTAGAAGTAGATCTCTACTTCATTTATACTTTCTATATCTATAAATAGAGACTTTGGAGAAGCATTGTAAATATTTCGGTTGATCAATAAAATACACTCTCTCTTTGCTCTCTCATTCTCTTTGTTTTTTTATGCTCTATCTATTTATTTTATAATGCGTTATCAGCATGATTCTCTTTTAATTGTTTTTCTCCATAAGTCACCAAATTATCCCAAAATTTACTATTGTCGATTGCCTCCCAGAGCTACTGCTATTTCAATTGAGGTCTGCGCACTATAGATAATCATTAGAGCCTTTACCAACTCAGGTATACATAAATCTCTAAATTTTTTATGCCCTTTTGTGCAATGAAGTTTATATAATCCTTACGTGGTATGTTTTTCTCCTATGTTGATTGATTTTTTGGTAAAATTATTTTATGGGAAAATATTATTACCTTTAAGGTTTCTTTTAAACAAAAATTCTTTTATTAAATTAGAGTATGTATAATATTTAGATGTTTAAAGATTTGATTATTAAATTTTTGTTATTAAATATTCTTGTAATTTGATTAAAATTATGGTGGAAAGTGTTATTAACCTACCATAATTGATTAAAGGGAAATTTGATAGGATCTATTGAGTCTTATTAACTAGCTAATGTTGAATGATTGTATTATATCTTTTAATTGAATTTATAAATATTTGATTAGAAGCTTCATAAGATTTTATAACATATATGTGGTATTGAAATTTGGTACAATGTGTATTGGATAACTTTCAAGCATCGTATACGAAAATTTTGATTGTTTATTAAATGATTTTTACTATTAGATTATCTATCATGCATTGTTGTTGGGTCTCAATTGTGTTGATTTTCATCTCGTTTTGGTAAGTGGGGTTTTTCTCTCTTTAACTTATGTTTTTCCAACTTTGATTTTCGGGTTATTAACGTTTGGCAGTAGCATCTCGCGTGGATTAAGGTTCTCATCGTTCTATTGCGTAATCAACTGGTTCGAGGTGTTGGGGTAAGCATTTCGTCACTTAAGGGATGCGTTTCTCTTTTCGAATTCAGTTTTAGTCTATTCTCTAAGTAATTAATTTAGTGCTTATTGGTCAATTATAGGTTATGGAGTGCTAAGGGGTCGTTTTAGCATCGATCGAAACTAGGTGTGTACCCGAATACGCAGAAAATGAGATTTCGGTGAAAGCTAAAAACCTTGCTGTCAATGCCACACGGCCTTCTGGTTGCCTGTGTGATAGGCAGTGTGCTAGGACATGGCAGTGTGATCGACGAGGCCAAGCCGTACACGCAGGACACGACCGTGTGATGGTCAGGTAGGCCGTGTGTGACACACGAGCTAGATTGATTTAGGTCGTGTGGGCTACACGGGCGTATGAGTCCACACAAACGTGTAGAATTCTGGGCCAGGCCGTGTGATCCACACGGCTAAGGCCAAATTGGATCGTGTGGGCCATACGATCGTGTGGTCCCACATAGGCGTGTGAGCCGATTTAACTGAAATGTTTTCTAAGGGTGCACGGGTCGCCCAAGTCGACTGTGAACCTACTGTAGGGTTGATAAGCACTACTTAGACCCCTAAATGCTTGAACTGAACGTATAATGTATAAACTAAGCATGATATTTATATACATGTATACTAAACTATATGTAGAACTATAACCATGTAGTAACATGTTATACACTAAGTGTTGCATTGTATTGGGTTGGGATGATGATATTTGGAGAAAGTGTACTGAAAGGCTTTTAAGCCTATTATCTGGCAGCTCAGCTGCAATTTACTATTATGTGCCGCACTCGGCACAACTTGGAGTGTAGGGATGAGTGGGTGTTTAAAACCCCATATGGAGTGTAAGGATGAACGGAGATAGTGTGTAGAGATTGGTGCGTAGGACTCTGTTTACTGATTCCTGTAAGCATGACTGCTACTGTGATGGGTTAAGGCCCTAATATGTATCTAGACTGTATCTGAATTGGGCTAAGGCCCAAATTGCTACTGAAACTGAAATGGGCTTAGGCCCAAACTGTATTTGACTATTTACTGTGATTGACTGTATGTTTATTTTCTGTGGGGATTACACACTGAGTTTACGTAAACTTACCCCTTCTATTTAATCTGTACAGGTAATCCCCAGACTTAGACGGATCGGTGCGGCGGAGGACTCAGCGGTGGCCATACGTTTGTTAGAGACTGTTTTTGTTTCAGTATGGTTTAAGGTTATTTTTGCTTAATTATTTTTTTAGAGGTATTTTTTTGTAATTTTGGGACTTTTTGGACTATTTTCTTAATTTTGGGTTTTTATTTTTTTATGAATTTTATAACTGTGAAAACTTAACGAAAACTCAATTTTACTAAAAACAATGTTTTTCCTAAACGCAAACGATTTTTTTTAAAACATCACAGTTTTAAAAGCTTCTACTACACAATATGTTTTTAAATGAATCCAATTCAATGAGAAAATTATTTGGAATTTTTAAGAGATAAATAGAAGCTAATAAACGGAAAAGGTTTTAACATGATAAATTCGTTTTCAAATTTCATTCTATGTGACATTGCCAGATTCGGCCATAACGTCTGGGCCGAGTTTGGGGTGTTACATTTAGTGGTATCAAAGCCAGGTTGCGAAACTCGGCTGTTAATTTTGGGTTTTTAAAACTTGGTTTTTAAAAATTGATTTTTAAATGATTTGAAATGGTATGACTGAGAATATGGTACACCGAGTCTCCGGGCCAATCCTATAAGTATTCGGATAAATTGTTATAGATAGTATGTTCTGAAACACTTTAGTAGTGTATACTAACACTGTAGTGAAATTGAAACTGATAGAGACTTTACTTGCAAAAAACAAACTCTGAATTACTGAAACTGTTTACATAAGATATATGCTTATAAATACTGAAACCGTAACTAATTTATAAAATTCGTCATACAGATAAATTTGAATAGACATGAGCACACGAGGTATCCGTGGATGGGGTACTAGAGGCTGAGGTAGAGGCTGTAGAAGGGCTCGAGCTGAGTCCTCTTCTCTGGACAGCATGCCGAATCTAGACACGAGTGAGACGCTAGTGTCGCCTGCTACTGAGACTGGGTCTCAAGATCGCATAGCTAGGGACGACACATTGTCCCAGGCTATGTTAAGGATATTGGAGAGGGTCACTGGGCCTAATACCAGATCTAGAGGCCGTGGGTCGGCTACAGAACGACTATGGTCCAATGGAGCTAAACTTTTTAGGGATGTCACTAGAGTCGCCCCTAATATGGTCGAGTACTGGACTGAGGCCACGGAGCGAATTATGGATGACCTGGATTGCACCCCTGAGCAGAAACTGAAGGGTGCAGTCTCTCTATTATGAAATAAAGCTTACCAGTGGTGGTTGACTGTTAAGGAGGGCACTCAGCCAAACCGTTTAACTTGGGAGTTCTTTAAGATCGCATTTCAGGGTAAATATGTGGGAGTCAATTATATTTATGCTAGCAGACGTGAGTTTCTAAACCTCACTCAAGAAGACCGATCTGTGGCCAAGTACGAGGCCGAGTTCCTCAGGCTGAGTTGCTATGCTCGAGGCATCGTGGCAAATGAGTATGAGAGGTGTGTCCAATTTAAGGATGGCCTCAGAGATAACTTGAGAGTTCTAATAGCTTCGTAGAGAAAGCGAGATTTCTCCGTCCTGGTAGAGAAAGCGAAGATCCCCAAAGAGGTCAAGTGCGCTGAGTGCCAAGCGAGAGGGGCAAGAACAAGAGGGATTCGGAGCCCTCGTGTTTGGTACAAAGGCCTAAGAAAAAGGCCAGACCTCATGGGCCAATTAGATTTGGGCCTTCTATTGCTCCTACTGGACTACAGCCATGTGTCGATTGTGGTAGACGCTATCAGGACGAGTGTTGGAGAAGGACTGGGGCATGTCTGAGGTATGGATCATTAGATTATTGCATTAGAGAGTGTCTGTTGAGGGCCGATCAGATGCAAGTTCAAGGTATTGGTATTGTACAGCCACAGAGGGTAACACAGCAGCCACCGAGAAGCCGTGGTCAGGCTAAAGGTGGTAATAGTATGGGCCATGGTCAGAGAGCACCGAGCAGGGGTGCTGGACAAATTAAGGCGAGGCAACCTGCTCTTGTTTATGTTGAACATCATCGAGAGGACAGAGATGCTCCAGACGTTATCATGGGTACGTTTCTTATTTATGATGTACCTTACACAGTATTGATAGATATAGGATCTACACATTCCTATGTTGCCTGTTTTGTTTTCAAAAATTTGGGGATTTCGAGTGAGAGTACTTCTAGTGAGGTGACTTTGCTGAGCCCACTGGGGAAATCTGTTAGAGTTAGCAAACTGCATAAAAATGTTCCTTTAGAGGTTCAAGGGACGGTATTTTTGGCTGACTTGATGGAGCTTCTATTTTGAGGAGTTCGATTTGATTTTGGGAATGGACTGGTTGGTTAAGCATCGTGTAAGCTTGGATTGTGCATCTAAGAGGGTCGTCTTGAGAATTGAGGAGGATGATGAGGAAGTCGTGATTGGTGAACACCAAAATTATTTGACTAATATGATCTCTGTACTGGTGGTTGAGAAACTGGTTCGTAAGGGATGTGAGGCGTTTTTAGCATATATTAGAGGTTCCATTTCTAAAGACTCTATTGTGAAGGATATCAGAGTTGTAAGGGATTTTTTGGACGTTTTTCTTGAGGAGTTACTAGGTTTACCTCTAAATCGAGAAGTGGAGTTTGGGTGTAAACTTTTCCTTAGTATAGTTCCAGTGTCTATCGATCCCTATCGATTGGCACTGAAGGAGCTTACAAAGCTTAAGGCTCAAATTCAAGAGTTGTTGGATCATTGGTTCATCCGCCCTAGTGTGTCTCCGTGGGGAGCACCGATACTATTTGTTAAGAAGAAGAATAGATCCATGAGGATGTGTATTGACTACCAGTAAGTGAATAAACTGGCCATCAAGAACAAGTATCCGTTACCAATAATAGATAACCTATTTGACCAGTTTCGAGGAGCTTCAGTATTCTCTAAGATTGATCTCTGGCCTGGGTACCATTAGTTGAGGGTTAAGGAGGCTAACGTACATAAGACGGTATTTAGGACTCGTTATGGTCACTACGAGTTCCTAGTGATGCCATTTGGACTGACTAATGCACCAGTAGCTTTCATAGATCTGATGAACCGAGTATTTTAACCCTATTTGGATCGATTTATGATAGTGTTCATCGATGACATATTGGTTTATTTGAAGACTGAAGATGAGCATGATGAGCACCTCAGAGTGGCTCTTCAGACTTTGAGGGAAAACCAATTCTATGTTAAGTTCAGCAAGTGCAAGTTCTGGTTATATGAAGTAACTTTTCTAGGTTATGTGGTTTCTGCTGAGGGGATTCAAATAGATCCTCGAAAGATTAAGGCTATATTGGATTGGAAGCAGCCTAAGAATGTGTCTAAGATCTGCAACTTTCTAGGGCTGGAGGTTATTACCGACGATTTGTGGAAGGCTTCTCACTGATTGCAGCACCCTTAACTAAGTTACTACGTAAAGGTGTACCGTTTGTCTGGACTGATACGTAGCAAGAGAGCTTCGTGAAGCTCAAGGTTGTACTAACTGAGGCTCATGTTCTGATACAACCTAAACCTGGGAAAAAGTTCACGGTTTATAGTGATGCATCACATGTTGGTTTGGGATGTGTATTGATGTAGGATGGTAAGGTGGTAGCATATGCGTCACGTCAGCTTAAGATGCATGAGGTGAATTATCTGACGCATGACTTGGAGTTGGCCGCTGTGGTATTTGCTCTAAAAATCTAGAGGCACTATCTGTACGGTGAGAAGTGCATTATCTACACTGATCACAAAAGCCTCAAGTATCTCCTAACTCAAAAGGAGTTGAATCTTAGGCAGCGTATATAGATTGAGCTACTTAAGGACTATGACTATACTATTGAGTACCATCCTGGCAAGGCTAATATGGTGGCTGATGCACTGATTCGTAGGGCTATGACTGATCTAAGAGTGATGTTCATTCGACTTAGCCTGTTCGACGATGGGAGGTTATTGGCTGAGTTGCAAGTCAAACCAACTTGGATCGAGCAGATTAAGGGTAAACAGTTGGAGGATGAATCCTTGGGTCTTCGGTTCTGACAAATTGAGGTTGGTAGCACTACGGACTTTAGGTTGAACTCTGAGGGTATGTTGTGTTTCCGAGGCCGGATATGTGTGCTCAATGATTCTGATTTGAGATAGTTTATACTGAAAGAGGCACATAGTAGCCCTTATGCTATGCACTCTGGTAGGAATAAGATGTTCTAAGATCTTTGAGAGTTGTATTGGTGGCCAGGATTGAAGCGAGAAGTTACTGATTTTGTGGCTAGATGTCTGACATGCCAGCAAGTTAAGGCTGAGCATCAATTGCCCTCGGGTTTGCTGCAGCCAATTAAGATTCCGTTATGGAAATGGGAGAGAGTAACGATGGATTTCGTTAGTGGGTTGCCTTTAACACCAACTAAGAAGGATTCAGTATGGGTCATCGTAGATCGATTGACCAAGTCTGTGCACTTCATACCGATTAGGACAGATTATTCTCTGCAAAAGCTGGCGAAGCTTTATATTTCTGAGATAGTGAGACCGCATAGGGTACCAGTTTCGATTATCTTTAATATAGATCCTCGCTTCACTTCTCGGTTTTGGAAGAAGATACATGAGACTCTGGGTTCAAGGTTGGATTTCAGTACTGCATTCAATTCCCAAACCAATGGGCAATTAGAGAGGGTGATTCAGATACTGGAGGATATGTTAAGGAGCTGTGCTATCGATTTTCGAGGTAGCTGGGAGGAATATCTACCGCTAACAGAGTTCGCCTATAATAACAACTTCCAGTCTAGTATTCAGATGGCACCTTACAAAGCCCTGTATGGTTGAAGGTGTCACACTCCCCTATGTTAGACTAAGTTGGGTGAATGTCGAGTTTTGGGTCCTGAATTGGTTTCCGTGACTGAGGATAAGGTTTGACTGATTAGGGGTCGTCTAAAGGCAGCTTCCGATAGACAGAAGTCTTATGCTGATCGGAAGAGACGTGAGATTGAGTATTCTGTGGGAGGACTTTGTTTTTCTTAAGGTATCGCCATGAAAAAAGGTTCTAAGGTTCGGTTGCAAGGGCAAGTTGAGCCCTAGGTTTATTAGGCCGTACCGAATTCTGAAGCGAGTAGGATCGGTCGCTTATCAATTGGAGTTACCTCCAGAGCTAGACCGTATTAATGATGTATTCTACGTCTCGACGTTGAGGTGTTACCACTCTGATCCTACTCATATGGTCCATGTTGAGGAGATTGAAGTTAGGCCAGACATGACCTTTGAGGAGGAGTCGATTCAGATTCTGGATCATGGTGTAAAACTTCTGCGAAAGAAATCTATTCCTTTAGTGAAGGTACTGTAGCGGAATCATAGCACTAAAGAGGCCACGTAGGAGCTTGAGGATGCGATGTGTCAGCAGTATCTTCATCTGTTCTGATCAGGTAAATTTCGAGGCCGAAATTTTCTTTTAGGAGGGTAGAGTTGTAACGCCCAAAATTTCTTATTTCTATTTCTTTTAAACTATGACACAAGTGTGTATCTGCTTCAATGGTTAAGTGTTCTGGGTGTGTGTGTGAAGTCCCAAGTTCAAACATTGTCTTGGGAAAATTTTGGAATTTTTTTTCTGAATAAAGCCTTAACCTTGTTTATTAGGCTTTTATTTAATTGGTTGTAAATATACATCAGATTGGGCCTACTGGTCCGGTGGTTAAGTGGAGTGTTGGTTTCCTGGAGGTCTTCTGTTCAATTTCCTGCATAAGCAAGAACGATAATTTTTTGCTCGATTTCCTAGAAGAGTTTCGGTGGTGTTAAAGTTCTGAGTAGTGAGGAGTTGGGTTGAGTGATTTTAGGAGTGAATTAGGGGATTATAGGGAAAAATATCAAAACCTGATTTTATTTTCTATTTTTTGAAAACTCAGGTTCCTCTCTAGCATTGGACATTTCTTTCTCCCTTTCCCTGCTGATTTTCCTTTGAGATTTCTCCTTCGCAGTTTTTTTCTCGTTTTCAACTCCATTACTTTACCGTGCATTTTTGTTAGGTCTCAATTGTGTTGATTTTCATCTCGTTTTGGTAAGTGGGGTTTTTATCTCTTTAACT
Source organism: Gossypium longicalyx (assembly GCA_025698465.1). Taxonomy (NCBI): domain Eukaryota; kingdom Viridiplantae; phylum Streptophyta; class Magnoliopsida; order Malvales; family Malvaceae; genus Gossypium; species Gossypium longicalyx. Next base: position 64,546,936 of record CM047004.1, on the reverse strand, counting down.
TATGTTTTCCAACTTTGATTTAGAGGTTATTGACGTTTGGCAACAGCATCTCGCGTGGATTAAGGTTCTCATCATGCTATTTCATAATCAACTGGTTCGAGGTGTTGGGGTAAGCTTTTCATCGCTTAAGGGATGCATTACCTCACTGTCGACGCCACACGGGTGTGTGGTCGCCCGTGTGGTAGGCAGTGTGCTAAGACATGACCGTGTAATCGATAAGGACAGGCGGTAAGCGCAAGACACGGCCGTGTGATGGTCAGGTAGGCCATGTGCAACACACAGTTTGGGCCGTGTGGGCCAAATGGGCGTGTGAGTCCACACGGACGTGTGGGATTCTAGGCCAGGCCGTGTGATCCATACGGTTAAGGCCAAATTAGGCTGTATGGGCCACATGGGCATGTGAGCCCATTTAATTAGAATGTTTTCTGAGGGTGCACGAGTCAGCCAAGTCGACTGTGAACCTACTGTAGGGTCGGTAAGCACTACTTAGACCCCTAAATGTGTGAACTGAATGTATAATGTATAAACTAAGCATGATATTTATATGCATGTATACTGAACTGTATATAGAACTGATAACCATGTAATAGCATGTCATACACTGAGTGTTGCATTGCATTGGGTTGGGATGATGATATTTGGAGGAAGTGTACTGAAAGGCTTTTAAGCCTATTATCTAGCAGCTCAACTGCAATTTACTGTTATGTGATGCATGCAGTACAACTTGGAGTGTAGGGATGGATGGGTGTTTAAAACCCACATGGAGTGTAGGGATAGATGAAGATGGTGTGTAAAAGCTGGTGGGTAGGAATCTGTTTACTGATTATTGCATGCATGACCGCTATTGTAATAGGCTAAGGCCCTAATATGTATCTACACTGTATCTGAAATGGGCTAAAACCCAAACTTCTACTAAAACTGAAATGGGCTGAGGCCCAAACTGCATTTGTGATTAACTGTATGTTTGTTTTCTGTGGGGATTACACACTGAGTTTACGTAAACTCACCCTTTTGTTTAATCTGTACAGATAATCCCTAAACTTAGACAGATCGGTGCAACAGAGGACTCAGCGGTAGCCACACTTTTGTTAGAGACTGTTCTTGTTTTAGTATGATTTAAGGTTATTTTTGCTTAATTATTTTTTAGGGGTATTTTTGTGTAATTTTTATACTTTTTGGACTATTTTCTTAATTTGTTTTTATGGATTTTTTAACTATGAAAACTCAATGAAAACTCGATTTTACTAAAAACAACATCTTTCCTAAATGCGAACGGTTTTTTTTTAAACATCACGGTTTTAAAAGCTTCCACTACGCAATATGTTTTTAAATGAATCCAATTCAATTAGAAAATGATTTGGAATTGTCAAGAGATAAATAGAAGCTAATAAACGAAAAAGGTTTTAACATGATAAATTATTTTTTCAAATTCTATTCCATGTGACATCGCCAGATTCGGCCATAACGTATGGGTCGGGTTTGGGGTGTTACAATCTTTGTGATCTTCTTTTGTTATCATCCTCATTGAAGGATTGAAAGCAAAATATTTGACTGAGAAAGATTTAATTATGAGCAATAGAATATGGTAATTCTATCTAAAGCTCGTTATAGTTTGATGCACCTAAATTTGCAAGTTTTTTAAAAAAAAAACTGTGAGTATAACCCGACAGTATTCAAAATAAGTTCTCAAATAATTACGTGGAAAAATATTATTGATGAAAACTTGCAAGAGAGAAAACTTATGTATGAAAGGTCATTGGTTATGTACCTGTTGTACACTTAGAAAATATGATCCACTCTCAAAGTTTGCTATTAATGGATTCAAAGTCTAATACTAAAGTTTAATTTGCTTACTTCTTGATAAAATCATTAAGACTCAACGCAGGAAAAAAGATTTTGGCAGATTCCTTAAAGCAAATATTGTATATAATTGTTTGGAATTTATATTTATTTTGTTGACTTAGCGACATTATAGACTTAATATTAATTTAGACATTTCCAGTAGTAAATGTCACAATAATACTTATATGTGGATACAAAGTAAAAAGAATGACAATAAGATTATCAATTTATCACAATTTATATTGACATTATTAGTACAATTGAAATGCATGTTAAAGTAAACCAAAAGTTTACTGATACAAATGCATTTACTACTTGGCATGACCAGTTAGACCATCTTGAATCATATATGATGTGAAAATTAATTGAGAAATCATATGGACATTCATGAAAGAACCAGAAGATTCTTTAATTTTAGAATTATCATTTGTTGCTTGTTCTTAATGAAAATTGCTTATTAGAAACTCACTAGCTAAAGTTGAAATTTAATGTCTTGCATTTCTAAAATGAATATGGGCTCATTCATCCACCATGTTGATGGTTTTGATATTATATGATTTTGGTATATGCATCTACAAAATAATCGTATATGTGTTATCAAATTGCAGCCTGTCGCTTGTAAGATTGCTTCTCTAAATAATTAATTTCATAACATGCAATTAAGACAATTCATCTTGTTAATACTGATGAGTTTATATCTCAGTCTTTTATTGATTGAGTTTGAATTTTTTTTTGTAAATGTTTGTTATTGATGCGCATAATGGTTCAGAGAAATTATTAATTGAACGCATCTGGTTAATGTCTAAACCATTACTTATGATAACTGAACTTCTTATTTCAACATGAGATTATGTTGATTTATGTGTTGTACGCATCAAGCCAATAAGTTATAAATACTCCTCATTACAATTGATTTTTGGTCAAGAGCTAAATATTTTTCATCTTTGAATTTTTGTATGTGCATATATGTTTCAATTGGTCCATCACAACAAAAATGAGTGAATACTCAAAGAAAGTTGGAAATATACATCAATTATGAGCGTCCTAGTATTATCATATGTTTTAAATGTATTGGAGATTCAATTATGACATGATTTATGATTACTATTTTGATTTGATAATTTTCTCGACATTAGGGGGAGAGAAATAATAACTTGTAATGAGTTAGGGGGGAGTAATTTGAACGAGAAGTTCAACAAGGATAACTCATTACAAGTTCCAAATATGAAAATTCTCATAAAAGAAATAATAAATCTAAATGGTCATATAGTGAAGACAGGTGCTCCAGAAGAGACCCAAGACATAACTAATAAGTAAAACTCCAAAAGAGATTCAGGTACCTGTTACTGAAGATTAAAATTGTGAAAATAAGATATCTCGACAAGTTATGTTAATTCGAGAAAATGTGGAACCGATAATAAAAGTGGCCGACAATTGTTTTGCATGCAATATTATTGTTGAAATAATGAAATAAAAGAAGGATATTGAATAAATCTATTAAGAAATATAAATATGGAATAACTTGGTCAAAATAGAAAGACACAACTCAAATACAATTAAATTCGTAGAGTTTTTGGACCAATAGTCTAAAGGTAAAAAGCCAGTGAGGGTACAAATGAAGTAGTTTTCCAAAAGCAGAATAAAAATATGAAATTTTTCGCTAAGTCCCAGCATTAATTATGAAAAGATATAATATTCTTTTGTGGTGGATGCAATAACCTTTAGATATATTATTAAACTAACGGTTCATAAAAGATTTAACTTGCGTCTAATGGTTGTTGTTACAACCTTTTATGAATCACTATATATTAAAGTTTATATTAAAATCCTTGAAGGATTTAGAATGCTAGAAGCATATTAAAATTCTCAGGAAATTATTCATTTATATTAATTGAAATAATTTGACTTAGTGAATAATAGTTGAAGGAGGATTATAAAATGATCCAAAATACCTGTTTATGTTTTTATAAAAGAATCATCATTAAAGTTTGCTATGATTATTGTTGAAACTTCTGAAGAGATTAAAATATATTTCCCCCAAATTTTTCCTCACTCATGACTTTCAAAAGAATGGTGATATAAATGCTTAGGAAATACATTCAAATAGTCATTTGAAAAACTAGTATTCAAGATTGAATACGTAGAATATGAGAAAGTATGTGATGTCTTCATGAGGGGAGTAAATACGCGTTGTACCTTTTTTTCCCTTAACCGAGGTTTTGTCCCATTGGGTTTTCCTGATAAGGTTTTTAACAAGGTAGCATATTATGCGTATTATAAATATGTGTATTCTTTTTCCTTCACTAGAAATTTTTTTTTCTCACAGGATTTTTATCTTAGTAAGATTTTAACGAGACACATTATTTACCAATAGACATTCAAGGGAGAGTACTATGAATATCTTATTAAGTGGATGTCCATCAAGATCAAGATAAATTTTGATGTACTTTAAATTCTAATAGTCATTAGAAGTATATCTCTACTTCATTTATACTTCTTATACCTATAAATAGAGATTTTGGAGAAACATTTTAAATAATCCGATTGATCAATAAAATACACTCTCTCTTTGTTCTCTCATTGTCTTGATTTTTTACTTTGTGTTTATTTATTTTATAACAGCTTCTATATAATATACGCTTACTAAGGTTATAACAATTTGCTTCATTGATGATAAGTTTTTACAGAAAAATACTAAAAAATCATGATTAGATTAAAATTTTTTAAATAATAAAATAAAAAATAAGACTAAATCTTAAATTTTAGTTTACATATTATTAGATTTTTAATAATTATTTTATAATTTTAAATAATATTTATAATATTCAAAACATACTTATTGAATGAACATGGACAATCATTTATATGGGTTTAGTCTAAACATGTATTTTTAGTAAGTTTTTAATAATTATTTATATTTTTTACCAATTTCAATATTTTTTATAAATTTTTAAATAATTTTTAAGATATTTGTAGTTTGGACAATTATTTATTCAATTTTCATTTTGTATGTAAATATTTTAGCATTTTTAAAAAATCTTTTAAAATTTTTATTTTAAAATATATGATAATGATGTGGCATGTCATATTAATAAATTTTCAACATGATATATCACATGTTAGTTTTTTTCAATGGTTAAACTAATCAACAATGAAAATCATTAACACAGATTATTTTTTTCTATAAAAGATCAATTGAGTGCAATTTTTTTTTTTGTAAGGACTCGATGAATTATTTTGGGTTTTTGACCATGAACTTAGATCCTTTGGCCTTATATTAATTATTAAGTGAAAATTTGTTATTGTATCGTAGTCTGTTTGTTTGTTTTTCTTAAGATTTTAATAAAATCTTTGTCAATATAATTAAATTAGTTAAATTATTAATTTTCAGTTTAATTGGTTTTAGCGATCTGGTTGATTTAATTTAATTGAATAAATTATTTAAAATTTATTAAATTAAAAAATTAAAAATTAAAAGAATCGATTTAATTAATGTATACATATTTGTTGGTCAACCGGGCTAACTCCCAACTCCAAACTAATACCCAACCTTTCAATCTAACTTATCATTCCAATCCGGTTTTATATGATTATGAAATAAAGTATATTAAAAGTTCTCCCTTCCTCCCTATTATTTTGCTCTCTTCTGTTTCTCTAGTACTTAAATTCATTGTCAGTCGATTTGGCTAATATCACTTTACATATAAATTTCATGGTTGAAATTTTCTTCTTTTTTTTTTTTAAATTCAACCAAATCAAATCAAATATTGGTATAAATTTCGATGCAATAGTAAACCAACAAAAAATCCGATATAAGCAAGTGCATCTATCAATTAATAATATAGCTACGGTGAGAAAAGATATCATTTCCACGAATACTAAAAGTACTAGTAATTATCGTCTTTCTATTATTTAATTGATAAATTCAACTGATTAATTAAAACTAAAATTTACTAAATTAATTAACTATGAACGCGACAAATAAATTAGGAAAATAAACGATTAACAACCAAGACGTGAAACAATACACAGGAAAGAATTCACCTAGATTTTATCTGTCATTATCAATCTAAATTACGCAATTTCTTCACTTAGTATCATGATCCGTAGAAATCCCTAAATTATGCTAATATATCTCTTCAAGAATAAGAGCAACTGACTCTAGATTGATTAATTGAAAATTCTTTCTAATTAAAACTCCTATTATCGTATTAACTCGATCTATATCATATTTGACTCTAATCTGATAGCTTTATGTCGTCCTATTTCTAGGATTGCATGCAATTCCACTCAATTACGCTAGATATCTACGATTAAACAGAGTCTATTTCTCTTCTAATTTAAGTACATCAAACATGGATCAATAGTTTAGAAATGTTAAATTAAGAATTAAGCACATATAATTGAGAATAATATCTAAATATTTATTGCTTAAAATAAAAATCAAGCGATAGAATTCATCATAGCATTCATCTCCCTATGTATTTAGAAAATTAGTCCATGCTTGAAAATAAAAAAAGCCAATAAACAATATATGCACAAAAAACAAAGAAACTCATAATAATCTCTAAAGAAATCAAAAGGGAATCTTTAATCTTGATGGAAATCTATTTTAAAGTTGGCTCCAATGGTGTTTTTCGAGTTGTTTTCTTGAGTATTTTACGATGGTTCACTCCTATCTTCATATTTTTGTCATATATACATCTTAGAATGCCCGAAAACCTTTAAAAATCGCATTTTTCTGCTGTTTGGAGTGCAATTCACGAAATTGACACGGCCTGCAACATGGTTGTGTGGCTAACACAGTCGTGTGTCTAGGCCTTGTGAAATGGTTCAGCCTATGTGGCTCATGTAACTCACTCTGATTTTTCGATTTTTGCTCTCTTTTGCTCTTTTTGCTCCCAAATTCTCTCATAAGTATAAAAACATGAATTAAAAGGATTAGGAGCATAAAATTCACAATTAACAGCGAATAATCATTTAAAAATACATTAAAAGTTAGATTAAAACATGTTATTTTTAGCATTTATCAAAATTTGATTTTAATTTCAACATAATATTTCAATATTAAACAAATAATACATGAAATTGAATATGATGAGTATTAAAGGAATTCATAAATTTCAAAAATTGTAAATATCAAATTTGTAATTATTCCTACCTCAGTCATAAGTTCTTAATTTTATGTTTTATATCACCAAGCAACTTGCAACGGAAATTTTTAAAATTTTTTCAAATAAAGTAGGATCAAAATTACAATATGAGAGTAGGATCAGAATTACAATATAAGTACATTAAAAAATAAAATCAAAACAAAAAGAACGAAGAACAGAAAAAAATAAATAAATAAATAAAACTCACATATAACAATATACATTGCACCTTTATAAAAGAAGAATTTTAGCTTATACCTTAGAATCCATGCAAGGTTATGCCTTCCCCGATTAAATCTTTCAGTCATCGATCCAAAAATGTTGAATGTGAGCAATATTAGACCAGTCCGCACCAATATCCCTTTCGCATCTTTCTAATAACAGAGGACAACCAGTAATTTCCAATAGGTTGAAAGAAGTGAGGCGTTGCACCCCCTCTGGCATGGATTTCAAGTTAACGTATCCATCAATGCCTAAATTCCGAAGAGAGATTAGATTTTGCAGAAACTCCTCTGGAAAAGACTCTAGATCTTCGATGTATGAAAGCCACAGAGTTTCCAATTTGGAGAAAGGAGGAAAAAATGAAGAAGAAAATGATGGTGCTAATTCTGATATTGTCCTCTTCAACTTCGTTGTAGGTTGCATCAGTGGCTTCCATCTGATATTCCAAAAAGCCAGGTTTCTAACTGATGGAAATAGTGGCATGGAGGCCAGATTAGGGCAGCCTTTGATAATTAAATCTAAATGGCAAGGAAAGCAAGGCAATTGCTCATTTAAAGCTTCAGCATCAAAATCCCTCCACCATCCGTTTAGATTTGGGCAATCTTCTATGTCGAGATTCACTAAACATAGCAAAGATAATGTTGTTGATTCCGTAGACAACTCCATTTGCTTTTCAATCATGAACACATTCTTCAAAGCTTCTAGTTTATGAAGTTTAAAAACTTGGAGAGAAGAGAGCTGATGCAATGATGGCATTGAATCTAGATCTTCAATCTCTTGACGGTCTAAAGATTCCAATTTGGAGAAAGGAGGGAAAGCTGATGATGATGCTTTTAATGTTGTACTCTTCAACTTCATTGTCTTCTGGAGTGGCTTCGAGCCTGTTTTCCTCAGCTTCAACTTTCTAACGAAAGGAAACAATGGCATATAGGTTAGATTAGGGAAATATTCAATAATTAAATATGTAAGGCTAGGAAAGCAAGGTAAGTGTGCATTTGAAGCTTCACCAACGTCACCTGGCCTTCTCCATCCTTTCAAATTTGGGCAATCATATATATGTACTTCTTCTAAGGATGGAAAAAATATTGTTGTTTACTCTTTTTACATTTCACTCTTTGACACATCCTCCAAAGATTCTAGTCCTAATATTAGAAGCTTAAGAACTTTAAGGGAAGATAGCTGATGCAATGGTGGCAGATGCTTGCATTTGAAACAAAATTCTAAACATAGCTCGGTTAAATACATGATAGAAGACAACCAGCCTGAAATTTTGCTTCATTGATACCCATGCACCACAAGCTTCTCTAGATCTGGGTGTGGTTGGAGGCATTCAAAAAACATTTCATCTTTTACATCATCTCTCTCAATCCAGCTCCACATCAATGACAAGGATTTCAAATATAGCTTGTCTTTCAAGTAAGTAGATCCAGGCTCTGGAGTACCAGCATCTTCTAAACATGAAACTTTAAGTTGTCTTTTGAGGTTGTTCAGTCCTTTTAGTTCCCTTAACTCACCAACTTCCCTACCTCTCTTCCCTACAACAAACTTGGGTAATGTTTGTAGACAAGTTATTTGCCCCAATCCACATGGCATGTAATCCAATCCATCACATCCTTGAATATCTAAGTTCATAAGACTAATTTCTTTATTGTCCTTGGCAATTTTTTAAGTCCCCTGCAATTGTATAGATCTAACGTTTGCAAATTCTGCAACCTAGAAAATGAACGAGGAAGTTTTCTAATGTATTCATTTTAAGAAAGATTAAGATCCTTTAGATGTTTCAGTTTGCCAATGGAATGCAGTAATGATAAACCATAAAAGTAGCATGTTTTTAATCTCATTCTTGATGCATTTTTAAATGATTTATTATGTAAATTAGTGAATTTGATGCTCCTAATCCTTTAAATTCAAGTTTTATACTTAGGTGAGCATAGGGAAGTGAAAGGAGAAAAAAAGGGGCCAAAATTGGACAAAAAGAGTTGTTTTCAGGATCCACACGGCCTGGGCATTTCCACACGGGTTGGGCACACGCCCGTGTGAGCCACACGGGCTGGCCACATGCCCATGTGCCAGCCCGTGTTGATTTAGCACCATGTTTCTCTTTTACGCGGAAAAAGTCAATTTTTAGGGATTCTGAGCATTCTAAAGCTTATAAATACATAGTAAAAGAGGACCTAAAGAAGCACGCAGAGAAGAAGAAAGAAAAGACTCGAAGAACGCCATCGGATTCATTTCAGAAGCGGATCTCCTTCATGATTGAAGATCTCCATTCAATTTCTTTAGAAGTTTTTTTGGGTTTCTTTATGTCTTTTTATTTTCCTAACTTTGAGATGATGTTATTCCATATTATGAACTAAATTCCCTAGATAGCTAGGGAAGATGAAACCTATATAAATCTTATTATTTGATTTCTGAATTTCATGATAAATACTTCATTCTTATTCTCAATTATGTATGCTTATTTCGTGTTTTAATACTTTCAGGATATTAATTCAAGCTTAATTTGTTTATTTCAGTAGAACAAAAGTCTCTATTTAAGAGTAGATTTAGCATAATTGAGTGGAGTTTCTTGCTTGTTGCAATTTTAGATATTTTTCAAAGAAATAATGCTGAGATCGTTTGAGATAAAAAAAAAAACCAATTAAGCTCTGATGTAAGGGTAACAGCTGTAGTTTATTGTCTATGGCTTAGTCAATTCTATACTTAGCACAATCTCTAATTTCAACCTTATGATGCACAGAACAATTGAGAAGCCAATGATGAAACGCAATCCATCGTTTTTTCATATGATGTTGGGTACAATTATGACCCTCTAAATAACATTGCTTACTTACTTTCTTAAAAGTGTAATGTTGTTTGCTATAATCAATGTTTTAAATTTATTCAAAACTCGAGACATTCAACTATATGTAAAAAAAAAATTGGAATGAAAGAAAATTGAAAGTGTAAAAAAATAGAATGAAAAAGAATATATTTTTTCTTACATAATTGTGTTTCCTAAGAAACATAAAAGTAATTTTATTTTAACTTATTGTTTGGTAGGATTAAAAAAATGGTAATAAATAAAATAAAACTCGTGAAAATTTCATAATTTTGAATATTTATCTTATTTTATCTACTTTTATCTTTTTAATTTAGAACAAATAATTTTTATGCATGAAAATTAAAAATAATCATTTCTCATATTTTCTTTCCTATCAAACACGCACAAGATTTATTTATTTTTTTCACTCCCTCTTTCAATTTTCTACTCAAGCAAGTAGACCCTAATTTTTAACTCTCGTTATCTAATAATATATTTTTTTTGCCTCACTGTTTTGATACTTTTATAACATGATCAAATTTATATAAATTTACTAAACCCATTTTATTAGACATTCTTTCTGCAACTCTTTAACAATAAACTAGAGATTGGTATCAATAACATGACATGAAAACACACTATTAAGTTCATATATTGTCATTTTATATATTTTTTGGTTAATTTTTTATATAAATTTGATAGGGTGTATTCATGTGATGTTATCTTTTTTAAATACTATATGTTAATTTTTTTTCCACATATGATTAATTATTTTGTGTCTTATAAAATCTAAGTAAATGTTAGTACAAATCTCCAGTGAGGAAAATCTTGAACACACGAATAGAAATTGAACAGAAAATGAAGAAATAGGACAAGACTCCAAAGTGTGTATCAAGTGACTATCTTTAAGGCTATATTCGCCCCCACCTTTATTCAGTGTGCAAAAGAGTTTCAAGCAAATTAACCTCGAGGTTACAATAAAACCAATGACTATTTGCATTTTGAACTGATGAGAATAGTCAACTAAGAACTAAACAATCTATAACAAGAAACTTAATTTCTACAAAGAAATTCTGCAGTAATTCTTTATATAACAATCTAATAATATTAAAAGAATGGAGGAAGGATAGAAAAAATATTAGAACTTGTTGGTGTAATTTCCAAATGAAATCACATTCCAATTTATAGGAATTTTCCTGTCTTTTCATAGAGACATCTTTCAATAGGTGTCTTTTTTTTAATAATAATGTCCTTAAAAAGACACATAATTATTCATTTAATGTTATAACTATTCAAATAATATTTTTTGAATAGCTATAATTTTGTCAAAAATCGAGTGATATGACTCTTGACCAATAATCAGAAGATAGCTATTGGAACACTATAAATATTTGAAAATATTCCAACAATCTTCCCCATTTTCAAAATATTTTAGATTTTGATGTTATTGGAAATCAATTTGCATCAATAAAGGTGTCTTATGTTTGAACCTTCACTTAGTGAAACCATGTTAAAGTTAATCGAAATTGCATAGTAGACTAAGCTTTGAACCAACTATTCCATTTGATTAACCGAACACATCTCACACAATGATTTCAACATTGGTCAATGTATAGTATCCAAGGACACTATTATGCCATGTGTCTATGCCCTCTTTTCATAAGTGTTGTCAAAGCCAAGCCCTTGAGCTCTTAGAAATGGCCACAGTTCCAGTCACATAGGTAGATCCCATCAAAAGTATTCTCATAATTATAACACTCTAACATATTTATGTTATGGGTCCATTAAGAGTACATTACTCATCCTTCCTTTATCATTACGGGTACCTAGCACTTTAATCTTAGGATAGATTTATTTATAGTGCTAACAGTCACATACTAATGATGTACTTTGTCTTATTGAACTTAAGACTTGACGTTATACCAAGTGTTAAGTCAAGTTTCCATCATGGGTGACTCTAATTAATGGGCTTGAGTCTCATACCTTTTGAGGTCTTGTTGACTATATCTCTAGCAAGACATTTTGTCAAAGGATCTGGCAAATTTTCACTTTACCTCACATAATTAATAGTGATCACTCCATCAAAGATTAATTGTCGAACATGATTATGTCTTACTCCAATGTATCTAAACTTTCCATTATATACTTGGTTATATGCCTTTGCTAGAGTGGCATCACTATCACAACAAGTAGAAATAGGTGAAATTGGCTTAGGCCATAGAGGTACATCATAAAGCAAATTTCTTAATAATTCTACTTCTTTAGATGCAGTGGCTAATGTAATAAATTTTGCTCCATGGTGGAATCAGTAATACATGTTTGTTTCTTAGAACCCAAGAATCCACCAAGAATGGAGACCCATCCACTAGTAGATGCATGATCTTCCAAACTTGTAATCCAACTAACATCCGAATACCCTTCTAAAACTGAAGGATATCCATTATAACACAATCCATAGTTAATAGTTTTCTTTAAGTACCTAAGTACTCTATTCAAAGCTTGTCAATGCAAACTACTTGGATTACTTGTGTACCTACTCAATTTCCCAGCAACATATGCAATATCTGGTCTTATACAAGTCATGATGTACATAAGACAACTAATTAGACTTGTTTATTTCAATTGATCAATTTTATTGCCAGTATTAGATACTAATTTTATTTGAGGATCCATTGGTGTAGATACTGGTATACAGTTGAAAAGATCAAAATTTTTAAGCACCTTTTCAATGTGATTGTGATAAAGCTATAATGCTTTCATCTCGGGTTATTTTAATCCCAAGAATAACATCTGCTATACCCATATCATTCATAGCAAAGTTGTTTGATAAGAATTTCTTTTTTTCTCTATTTGTTCCAAATCCGTGAAAAAAATGAGCATGTCATCTACATATAAGCAAATTATGACACCTTTTCCATTTATATATGCATTTATCGAATCCATTTTTTATAGACATTAGTTAAAACAACCTAGTCAAACTTTTGGAACCATTTCTTTGGTGCTTGTTTAAGTCCATATAGAGATTTAACAAGCTTACATACATTATGCTCCTATTCTAGAACAACAAATCTTTCTGATTGTTCCATGTACACTTCCTCTTCCAATTTACCATTTAAAAATACAGTTTTAACATCCATTTGGTGAACAACCAAATTATATATTGAGGTAAATGATATTAAGAGTCTAATTGTAGCAATTCTTGCTACTGGAGCATAGGTGTCAAAGTAATCAATACATTGTTTTTGTGTAAAACATTTGGCTACCGACCTTACTTTAAATTTATCAGTGGTTTCATCGACCTTTATTTTCTTTTTGAAGATCCATTTACAACCTATTGGTTTAGAACCCGGTGGAAGATCAACTAAGATCCAAGTTTGATTTCCCATTATTGAATCATTCATTACTTCTTTCCAAAAAGCAGAGTCTTGAGATTTCATTACCTCTTCAAATGTAATAAGATCAGATTCTGTATTATAATAATAAGGTATCCTATTGCATATACTTTCACCTTTTCCTTCTACAAGAAACATAATGAAATCAGGTCCAAAATCTTTGACCTTTTTAATCATTTTACTTCTGCTTAATTCTTGACAAGATTCATCATTATTATCAATTTGTTCCAATGTAATCTCATTCTCATTTGAAGAATGAATTAATTATTGTGGCTATAATTGTCTTGAAAAAGAATTAATTTCATTTTCATCAAAAATAGCATCTCTTAATTCAATAATAGTATTAATTGAAATTGAACCATTTGGTTCAATTACCATGAACCTATATGCCTTGTTATTATATGCATATCCTATAAATATGCATTTAATTCCTCTTTCACCTAAACTTTTATGTTTAGGTGTTGGAACTTTGACAATAGCTCTACAGCCTCAAACCTTCAAATAATTAAGGTTTGGTTTCCTTTTCTTCCATTGTTCATAGGGGGTTATTTTAGTTTCCTTATTAAGAAATCTATTCAATATGACAAGCTGTTAGAAAAGCTTCTCCCTAAAACCCTTGTCCAAGACCTGAATATGATAACATTGAATTTACCATTTCAGTCAAAAACTCTATTTTTCCTATCAACTACATCATTTTGTTGTGGTGTGTAAGAGGCTAATACTTGATGGACAACTCCAATGGATTCAAAATAACTTGGATTATAGTATTCTCCACCTCTATTTGATCTTAAACACTTGATAAATGGTTCACACTAAAGTTCAACTTCAGATTTATCAACTTTCAATTTATCAAGTGTTTCATCTTTTGAATGCAGTAAATATATTGAAAGAGAATCCAGCTTCTGAGATCGATCAATCAGCTTTTTTCAAGTAATTCCTTGCCTCTTACTTCATATGTGTGTTTTCGTCCTCCTCTAGGGTGTTAATATAGGCTTTAGAATGCCTCAGAACCCTCCAAAGTGCCCTTTTTTTAATAGAACTAGACTTGGGCCCGACAAGGAGACGGCCATGTGTCACGCCCGTGTGAGGTGGCTTAGGTCATGTTAGAGTCTGTTAAATAGGCACGGGTGTGTGGTCTACCCGTGTGAGCAAGTCCAAGCCGTGTTGATTTCCCATGTTGGCCTATTTTTTCCGTTTTTGGCCTGTTTCTCGCTCTTTTTACTCTCCTATGCTCACCTAAGTACAAAACATGAAATTAAAGGATTAGGAGCATCAAATTCCAAAAATCTAATGATAATTCATCCAAAAACGTACTAATCATGGGATAAAAATATGTATAAATTACGACTTATCAGGTACCTAATGGATACGTATGAGAAATGAGCTCAATATAGAGTATGTGACTTGTGTGGATGGTAATGAGTAAGTTACACGTATGCCTAACTTTGTGTTATGAGTACGATGATTAGTGATGAAATTGTTGTTGTACATTTATTTATACGCAACTTACTAAGCTTTTATGCTTACTCTTTTTTTTTCTTTCCATTTCCTTACAGTGCCGTCAAATTAGCTCAAGGATCACCGAAGGTCAGAGATATCGATCACACTATTAGCCGAAACATTCGGTATAGTTGGGTTTATATTTTTGAATATGACATGTATAGGGCTAAACCTTATTATTTTGTATCTTTGAGAATTGGTCAAAAGTGTTGGCGTGGAATAGATCCCACACTTTGTATTAAGCCTTGAGTGAATGTCTATTATGGCTGGTTTAATTTTGGAAATTATGCTTGTTTGGTATTGATATTAAAATATGTATGTAAGGGTAGCAATGAGGCTTGGTAAATAGCCTCATAATGTCCACACGGGTAGACACACAGGTGTGTGTCTAGGCCATGTGTGACACACGGTCAACCCCATGGGTGTGTGGTCTGGCCGTGTGTCCCCTGCACGTAAAAATTTCAAGTCAGTATGCCTAGTAATAAACACACGGGCAAAGACACGGTGGTGTGTCTCAGCCGTGTGGAGGACACGGCCTAGTACACGGGAGAGTGCCATGGCCGTGTGACATTTTGGGGATGCTGACGTCAGAAACAGAATACCTAGGTTTTTGCACACAGGCGTGTCGTGGCCGTGTGAGGGACATGGGCCATTGACACAGGCGTGTGTCTGGCCATGTGAAAACCCCTGTAGGTGTGAATTAGAAATTAATTCTATACGGGTGAAGGACACAGGCATGTCCCAGAGTGCTTAGGTCGTGTGAGCCACATAGGCTATCAGCACGACCATGTCGATATGATCACACGGGCGTGTTACCCTTTCACACGGGCGCGTGCCTGTTTTAAAGGCAAATTTCTTAAGGATGGTTTAAGGGTCTGGAATGGTCCCGATTAAATTTCGATGTTGAATTGGGGCTCGTAAGCCCATAATAAGAAGTTTAAAGTAGAAATTGAAAAAGTTTTAAATTAGACCGAGTCTCAGTGTCTTGAGATTGGTTGTATGCATAAGATTAAGATAGGTAATGCATTGTACGCCGCCCCAGTGTAGGTTACGGGTATAGTGTGTTACATCATTTGTCACTATCAATCTAAATTACGCAATTTATTTACTTAGCATCTTGATTCGTAGAAATCCCTAAATTATTCTAATATCTCTTTCAAAAGTAAGAGCAACTAACTTTAAGTTGATTAATTGAAATTTTTTCTAATTAAAACCCTTATTATTACATTAACTCAATTTATGGATTCCCCTATTAGATTTGACTCTAATCCAGTAGATTTATGTCATCCTATTTCTAGGATTGCATGCAAATCCACTCAATTACGCTAGATCTAATCTTAAACAGAGTTTATTCCTCCTTTGATTTAAGCATATCAAACATGGATGAATATTCTAGAAATATCAAACCAAGAATTAAGCACACATAATTGAGACCAAGTTCTAAGTATTTATTGCATAAAATAAAAATCAAAAGACAAAATCCTTCATAGGGTTCATCTCCCTAAGTATTTAGAAAATTAATTCATGCTTGCAAATAAAATCATCCAAGACAGGGTATAATCAAAATAAACAAAGAAACTCATGATAATATCCTAAGAAATCAACTGGTAATCTTCAATCTTGAAAGAAATCTGCTTCAAAATTAGCTTTAATGGTGTTTTTTTTTAGTTGTTTTCTCGAGTATTCTATGACGGCTCTCTCCTATCTTCTTATTTTTGTCATATATACGTCTTAGAATGCCTAAAAAACCTAAAAATTGTGTTTTCTCGCAGTTCAGAATGCCAATTCGTGAAATTGACATGGCTTGCCACATGGCCGTGTGGTAGCCCATGTGTCCCACACAGCCATGTGGAAGGGTTGAACCCGTGTGGCTTCTGTACCTTACTCTTATTTTCGCTCGTTTTTTGCTCCTTTTGCTCCTAAATACTCTCCAAAGTATAAAAGCATGAATTTAAAGGATTAGGAGCTTAAAATTAACCATTAACATAGAATAATCACCAAAAACGCATTAAGAATGAGATTGAAACATGTTACTTTTATCACTTGTCAAGATGGATGGGCTAGAACTTAAATCATATGTTGCATCATATATAATTGTTATTCATTGATTTATTATATGTTTCATGAGGAATGCTTTAATTTGTACCGACTTTTATTTGAGTTATAGTTGTCAATTATATGGAATGGTTTAGAATTTAGTCTGACACTAAGCCATTTTATGCTCATTCCCCCTTTCTTTCCCTCTCAGGTAGCACAGAGAACTAAGACTTGGAATGGCAATGGAAAAACCTTGGATTAGCAGCTCGTTTTTCTTTTTTATTATTTTTAAGTTTTTATTAAAGTTTTCTTTAATCATTTTATTTTCGAGTTGTAATTATTTCTCACTTTTATATCTAGGGTAAAGTTGTTTAGCTTTTTTATTGCTTTTCGGTTTATAAGCCATCATTCTAAATGTTTTCCGTTACTTTACAAATACTTAAAGTTTTAAAAAGTCCTTTCTTAAAAACCTTACGACATTTTCCAAAATATTTCCATAATAATATTGTAATTGAATTGTTAAGTAAAGTCTATTTAAATCAAATGAATGTTTTCCTAAAAACAAAAGAGCGATTTTTCATACAAATCAACGCAAGTAAAAGAGAGGTTTTACAGGATCACCTCGGTGACCGAATGTAACGTCTTCGACTTAGCTGAAACTCCTAAGCCAGGTCGGGGTTGTTACACTAATCAACCTTCCAAAAAATAATCCTTGGAAAATTCAAGGATGAAAAATGAAATCCCATGACTTCTTAAAAAAACTGAGAAGAAAACTACATCTAAATATCACAAGAAAGCAATCTTGGACAAAGAAACTAACTCCTAGTGTTAGAAATTTTATTAATGAACAAAAACAATTGTGTATCTAATAAACAATGAAGAGGCCTTTACATAGGCTAGCTAATTACATCAAATAAAACTCTCAAGTATAATAAACCTCTAATTAATATAACAAAGAAGTAGTTTTAAACTAAACTTTTTTGTTTGACTAAGAAATATAAAACTCCTAAACAACTTAAAATACTTTAAAAAATCTAAAATTTGGAATAAATAAACAATAAAATAATAAAACCTAATCAATACAATATTCTGCTCAAATATAGTAAAAATTAAGCTAAAAAATTGAACCCAATATGATTTAAACTAGAATTAAAAGCTCGAAACTCTTAATTTCCGTAATAATCTCGTCCATAAATCAAGTGTGTAACACCCCAAACCTAGCCTAGATGTTATGGTCGAATCTGAATGTGTCACAATTAAGGGTTTTGAAAGCGGAGTTGTCTCGTCAGAACGTTCACATTTTTAATCGAAAACACCATTTAATTAGAGGTAAAAATCCGTTACTGAATCTAACCCATTTATTATTATTTAATTAAAATTTTCGTCAAAACATGTACCATTACGATTGCCTTTGGTATGTTACCTTAGTTAAAATCGCGGAAGCATTTTGTAAACCTTGCTATTGGAAACTCGTGTTCCTTAGAAAATCATGCTATTTTGAAAACTTGTGTTTTCCTAGACTAGCAGTTTAATATGAGAAACCTCAATCCAAATTAAAACTTAAAACCCACCAACAGCCTTATTACATAAATTAAAACCCAAAACGAAAATCTATTAGCAATTTAAGGAAACAAAAACAGTAGTGTGGCCATCCCCGAGTCCCTCGCAGCTCCAAACCATCTAAGCTTAGGGATTACCTGCACAGTTAGAAACAGAGTAAGTTTACGAAAACTCAGTGTGTAATCCCAATAACAAACATACAAGAATAACACAAAGATCGATGCAGGTGGGCCAAAGCCCTATTCAAGATGCTTGATGCGATCGAGCCTTAGCCCTATCTGAGAGCAATGTGGGCCTAAGCCCAATCTGATTTCGATATAAATGCGTAATGCAACCCATCTTATACCAAACCGGCACACCACCCGTACCAACCAACACACACCGTGGGATATCAATCGACCCACCCTACCAAAGACACCGATATCGCAACAAAGCGCGCGAGCAATAATAATAACGCAGACATAGCTACGAAAAATGATGGCATGGTAAACCACCAGTAATAATCATCGTGACATAGTCACCAGTACAGTACTTCCTCCAAATCATATACCCATCCCCATGCAGTATGTCATGTCATAATTATTAAGTGTATGCAGTATGCTGTAATCACAACCAGTTTCATAATATCAACACACATCAGTTAACCTATTGCTAGGACCTAATAATCATTTTGCCAACCAGGGGTAAAATCGTAAATTTTTACCCTCAGGGGTATTTCGGTCATTTAACCATTATAGGGTCTCGATACCCTTAACGACCTCTTGGAGGGTCTATGGTCATTACGAATAACTCAAATAATCTATATGGCCCAAACAATGCCAATAGGCCCGAGGCCCATTCCTCGGCCCCAGTGGGTCCACATGCTCGTGTGGCCAATCTAGTCCCTTTTCGGTCACGACTATGTGATTTCACAATCCAAACCATAGTTTGGCACTTACTGCACAAATTTGTCCGTGTGGGCCCGCGAGCCCATCGGCCCACATGGCTCATCTCGGCCCTACGAGGCCCAACAGTAGTGCAAGCCCACGAGTTTGTTGTAGTGACCCCTTCTGTTGTCACCTATAGTGTATGGCTCAGTTTACCCACGAGCATTCGTATACTCGAGGAACCTCCTATGCCGTAGTTTCAGCTTTTGATCGATACTGATAAGGGTGCGGTTACACAACTGTCAACGAAGCCGCCCAAGTTTCTCAACTATCCAACCTTGTCTCAAGAAATACGATCTATAACCCTTAGACCACCGATTGAAAACAATCGAACAACTCCTGTCGATCTACTGCATTAACAGCAGATTTTATTAGCAATAAGTATAAAATCCAAGGCTTGATACCTATAGTCCAAATAAATCCCAAACTAAAGTTAGAAAGGTTTGATTCCGACCGCAACTGACAACTTAGTCTTCTTACCCCAGTGATTAGATCGAACGCCAAAAAGGAATTTGTACACCTTAAGCGCTGAAGGCTCCCCTCTATCTCTTCAAGAGTTAGAATCCAGAGATCCCAAACATACAAAAAGAGTAGAGAATTAGCATCCCTAACCGAACATTCCACTTGAGAAGGAAACGAAAGAATAATAGACCCAAGAAAGAACACTTGCCCCAAGACCAAACGATAGGCAGGAAAGATGCTGGCACAAAGGATACTTGTCAGAACTTGATGCTCAAAAGAAGCGAATGCACAGGAACAAGAGGCACAATAATCGGCCAAGGAGGGGAAATAATAAGAAGAAGTAGATGAACAGAGAAGAGAGCAAGAGTGGTTCGGCTAAAGAAAAACGAAAAGAGAAAATGATGAGAGGGAGAAGATCAAGTCGACTACTGGTAAAGGAGTATGAGAAAAGAATTGAAGGAGATGGGAAAATCGGCTAATGCAGAACAACAAGGGAAGTAGTGCTTCACCAAACAGAATAAAACCGAAAGAGTAAATGCTTGCTTGACCCACACAAAAAGATAACCACCGAGAGAATAGAAGAAGAAAGAAGATATGCAAACGCAAGAATCCCGAGATAGTAGAGTACCAAAATTGAGTATAGGAGAATTCGGCCACTACCACACTACACAAAAACGTCCCAACCTTCCCTAAACCGAAACCAAGGGAACCTTAGTGTTCCATTCGGCCACAACCTCCAACCAACACCACATCCCTTGATTTTCTCCCCAATTCTCCCCCTATCCCTCCACAATCACACCAACCTCTTATTCAAATTCAAACCAAATCCCATTTTTACCAAGTCTCCAACCACTTCTGCAGAGTTTGAGTCAAACTCCACCTCTTACGCCATCAAAACATAAAATAAAACCCCCCTTGCGTTACCTGGGATTCGAACCCATGCCCACTCAATTGCTCTACACGCTTCTTGCCACTAAGCCATAAGGCTTTTTCTGTGCCACCAATCAACCATGAATATTTATAAAGCCTAAGTGCCAAACGTTGGGTTCTTTTAAGAGCAAAAAAATGCTGCTGGCCAAAACTTGAACCCAAGACTACTCAGACACCCCCAAACACACTTAAATCAACTAACCATTCAAGCAAACATGGAATATATGCCAAAACAAGCAAAATTACAAACCCCATAATTTTGGGGCGTTACAAGTCGTGTTTTAGAAAAACCTTTATTTGCGTATAAATTGTCATTTTTAAAGAAAAGTGTTTTGCTGAAGCATGCAATTTATCAAACATATAAGACCAAGACCAAAACCTATAAAACCATAAAGTCCGGAGAGTCCCAGAAATTACAAACTCTCAAAATGAATACAATAAAACAATAAGTTGCTAAGTTTAAATAATTTACGGTCGTGTGGTCATCGTTGAGTCACTGCCGCACCAATCTGCCTAAGTCTGTAGATTACCTGACAAAACAGACAACAGATGTGAGTTTACGAAAACTCAGTGTGTAACCTATCAGTATTAAGCATACAAGCATACAAAATTATTTACACAGTCAGAAACAGATACAGTTCCAGATTTAGAATCAGATCCAGATCCAGACTCAGATTATAGATACATATATACATAAATCCTACCCCCACCCTCTACACACCATCTCCGACCATCCCATTACACCATGTGGGGTTTAAAACACTCACTCATCCCTACACACCACATTGTGCCCTTAAGACACATAACAAAATATATGCAGCCAAGCTGCCAGAATATAAGCAATTAACGCCGAACAAAATACTTCCTCCATAAATATAAATCCCACCTAATAACAGATACAGAGATTAGATACAGAATAATATATTAAACATGCTCAACATGCTTACATGTAGATAACAGAATAACCAGACATGCATAGCATTATCATACCTAGAACAGAATATCAACGTATCAAACATAATCACATATTTACATGTCATGATAAATATCATTCTCTTGCCATTTCTTCATAAACATAAATCAGGTAATTCATTATATCGATATTTTATGCATTTAAAAAATACAATTCAAGTTACACTAACTTACCTCGTTGCTTGTTCATGTTTATAATTTCATTAATTCAATATCTTTTCTTTTCCATGTTCAAGCCTCGTATTGCCCATAAAGTTTTTTTTAACATTTTTTTACAAAATTACCCATAAAGTTTTATTTTTATTCAATTTAGTCCCTGAGCCTAAAACATGCAAATTAGCCATCTAGTTGAATATTCATACTTATTTTCCTCCTCCTCCTCTCCATTCCACATCCTTAATTTATATAACATGCTATAAATAATATTATCAATAATTTCACTATTTACTTATATGTATATTCAAAACTGTCCATTTGAGTCATAGTCACTAAATTATTTATATCTTGAGCTACAGAACTCGAAATTAATATCTGCAAATTTTCCCTGAAACTATACTTACATATATTCTTACCATAAAATTTTCAGAATTTTTGGTTTAGCCAATAAGTACAGCTTATTCTTTAAATTCACCCCTATTCTGCTGTCTGATAGTTCTAACCCTTCTTTACTAAAAATTAATTATCTCATTGTACAGGATTCAAATGATGTTCTCGTTTGTTTCTATTGAAAATAGACTCATTAGGGATTTTTAAAAATATAACTTTAAGAACCTAATTATTTTTCTCCAATTTTTTATGATTTTCTAAAGTCAAAATAGGGGAACCCGAAATCATTCTGACTTTATCTCACAAAATTTATTATATCTCACAATTCAAAATTTTATTGCTTATACCGTTTCTTCTATAAGAAACTATACTCGATAAGCTTTAATTTCATATTTTCTTCATCCTCTAATTCGATTTCCACAATTTATGGTGATTTTTTCAAAGTTAGCCTACTGCTGCCGTCTAAAATTATTTTAGTGCAAAATGTTAATTATTAAGTTTATAACACCCTTATTTCCTTTCTCTACAATATTTCCCACTACTTTTTCTAATTTCTCTTCACTAATATATCAAGAACATAGAACCATATATAAGAAAACTCTACTTTAGCTTCATTTCCATGCTTTTTCAATAATATCAAACTTAAAAATACATGGAAATCTTGATGTTCTTACCTTGTCTTGTTTCCAATCTTTAACTTGATTTTCTCTCTCCTCCAGCTTCTATTTCTTGAATCTAACTTGATATTCTAGCTTTCCATAGTCTCCTTATTATTTTTCTCTTTTGGTAACCCTGAAAATTCTTTTGATTTCTAGGTGAAAATGGTGAATTTTTTGTGAAAGGACTAAATTATAAAGAAAGGAAAGTTTCTTCCTCTCTTTTCTTTCTAACGTAGGATGCATGGAAATGGATGGGGTGTGTGTGTTTTTTTTCACACACACACACACACACACACATATATGACTAATTGAAATAATAAAATAATAAAATATCTTATTAAAATATTAAATAAATAATAATTATCTAACTAAATAATTATAAAATATCACCAACATCATCATTACTTTCTAGATTTTTCTCTCTTCCAATTGACCATTTTTCCCTTTGTGATCTTTTAAAATTCCATTCTTGAGTCATCACTTAATTTGGTAAAATTGTAATTTAGTCCCTCATAATTCTTCATCTATTCAATTTGGTCTCAATTCATCAATTTTCCTTGGTTTCTAGATCGTTCCACCCTTAAAATATTTACACTATTAGTCTTTTAATTTTTTCATATTTACACTTTAATCCCTCAAATTTTGAGTATTTACTCTTTGGCCACAAAACTTTTCTCACTTTTACAATTTAGTCTTTTCTTGAATCAATATGTCATAATATACTTCCCAGTGACATAGCTCAATTTTCCTCTTCTTGTCACTTTATTTCCTTATTTTACTATATTAAGGATAATATCTTACTATAGAAATTTTCAGGGTGTTACATGTGTGGGCCCACACGCCCGTGTGGCCAATAGGCCCAACTTGGCCTAGCTTGTGCGGCCCACACGGCCACACTCAAGCCACCACACAGCCATGTGCTACGCACAGCCCTGCTTTCGTCGACCACACAGCCGTATCTCACATACGACCATCCAAATGGGCGACCACATGCCCGAGTGTTGTCGACAGAATCATTTTTCGGCTTTTGTTGAAGCCTCATTTTCTACGTTTTAGGTACACACCTGGTTCGATTTAGACGTTACAGCAATCCTGAGCACACCAAAACCTAAAGATAACATTCCAAAGACTTATTAGCATCCAATTTATGCTCAATTAACTCAAAAAAATGGGTGGCACAATCTAACTTTCCACTAGCAAAAACGATTTCACACTCGATTCACGTCATTGAAACAACGTTCACTGATTCCATACCTTCTTCCTACGAAAACAAAATTCTTAATGATCAAAACCCCCAACACACATTAGCACACCAATTTTGAAAAGACAGGGACAGTTACACACAAAATATAAAACCATTTATAAAACCCTACTTACCAGAACCTGACGAAAATCAACAGTTTAGCAAATATGATAACAAGGACTTGAGAGATGAAAAGTGAAATTGAGAGAATAGAAAGAAAAGAAAAAGGGAGAAGGGAAACATCAGAAAGAATAAAAAAGAACCAAAATTCAGTAAAGAGAGAAGAGCAACAAAATCAAAATCAAAATCAAAATTAATCTTTTGACAATATCCCACTACATCACAACCACCCACTACTCAGAATTCTAATACAATCAAAACTCTAACACAACTCCAAGCAAAGATAATACCTACGCTCGCGACAAGATTCAAACACAGGACCTCCAACTTACTAACTCCCTTACCATTCAAACTAGTAGGCTCATTCTGGTATGATTTTACAGATAATTTAATATAAGACCATCGAGCAATGCTAAGGCTTGGATCCAAAAGATAACAAAATTTAGCAAAGATGAGACTTGAACCCAAGACCTTACACACACACCCAGAACACTTGGCCACTGAAGTAGATACACAGTTGTGTCAAATTTTACAGAAGCATAAATAAATTAATTGGGGAGTTACAAAGTGATTCAAAGTGCGTTTCGAAGCTAAGAGATGGATCTTCAAATTCTATGAAGAATCTTAACCAAAAAATGCCTAAATATCATCCAAAAAGTCATCGCAAGTCAACTGAATTTCCAAACTTGAAAATTAGCAGCTTCAGAGAATGGAATTTATTAAATTTCACCACATTCATGCATGTATCAGTTTTCATAGTATTTTGAGAGGTAATTTTAACTTTTAGGTTAGTTTTTATTACATTTTATAGTTTTTCAGATTATTTATATTTTATTTGAATGTTGTTCTTTTTTATCATTTTTAGAGTTAGTTCAGTTTTACTTGATATTTTTCTTTCCCTGTTGTAGGTAGTCGATGAAGAATGGAAGACTTGAATGAAGCAAAAAGTGGTAAAGAGAAGCCTTCTGCTCTACCGCCCTCTATCAAATCTAATTCAATGTGGTGGAGCATGTTTTGTATTCGGTGGAGTGGTGCAATAAAAACCCTAAAAATAAGGGTGGGAAATTTTAAAAAGGAAAAAGGGGAAGAAAAATAGAAGAAATTAGTGGGAGGAAAAAAATTATCTCACACCAAACGAAACTTCAATTTGCAAAGACAAGAAGAAAAGGAGATCTAAGGAGCTTGATTCACCTTCTTCATTTATTTTCTCTCTAAATTATTTCTTTTACTTTTATTGATGCAAATTTGTTTTAAATTTCTTTGTATGATGTTTTCTCAACTCATGATGAACCTAACTTTATTTTCTTAGAACTATGATGGATTTTATATCTTAATTGATTATTTTTCTCTTCAATTGTGTCGATCAATGTTAATTATTTATGCAATTTCATGTTTATTTAATCTCCTAGGTTGACCCCCAAGTTGTATTAATTTGATAACCTTAATTCGTGTTGAAAGAGAAAGTTAGTGTTGAGATCTAAATTAAATAGATTAAGATTTAACTTTGGTAGTGCTAATGAACAAGTTAATTTGTGGCTAGGTTAGGAATATATCTTATGCTCTAATCAATCCAATAGGTTTGTTCTTAATGAATTAACCCAACTTGCCTAGCATAGGAATACATTTAGTAGGAAATAGGAATTAACTTAGCTAGATAATGGAAGGATTTAGTTAATGACATTGAATCTTGGGTTAGTAATTACATAGATTGAACAATTAAATGATGTTTAATTGATTAATTAGATTAGGTAAAGTTAGGGTTCCAAGTTCATAAAATTAATAGAGAAACTCGAAAGTTCTCATTTCTTTAGTTTAGTAAAATCTTTATAATTTGCTTTGTTAATTTTATAAGTAAGGTCCCGTTTTGCTTAGCTTTTGAGATGAGCTTTTCACTCAAAAAACACTTTTCCCTTAAAATCATTACCAAATAGACATCACTTGAGTAAAATTTTCAACTTAAAAAAAGTGTTTTTTGGCATATGGAAAAGTTGAAAATTTTAAGCTTTTCCTTAGCCAAAAGTGCTTTTGGCCGCTATTTACATTTTTAACCTTAGTTTGTCTTCTCCCAAAAGACATTAGAATACCCATTTTTTTCACATTTTCTCTTTTAAAGTTCTTTTCTCTGGTTCTTTGTTCCTCTTTTAATTCCTCCACCGGTGAGTTTCTTTTTTTCTTCTTCTCTTTAATTGTTTATTTTAGTTGTTTTCTTATTGTTTGATTTTTACAGAAATTGATTGTTTAATTTTACAGAAATTTTATAGAAATTTTAAAACCAAAAATTTTACAGAAATTGATTATTTGATTTTTTTAATGAGATAGGTCTCATTTCTTTTTTCTGATTTTTCTTGTGAGAAATTTTTGCCTTCAAAGGGCAGTGATAATGTTGAAGAGTTTTTATTTTTATTTTTTTTCTTTGTTGTTTTTCACTTCCATACTCTATAAGCAATGATAATTTTTTGCTGGCATAGATAATTTTTTATTTTCTCGAAACTTTGTTTATTAATTTTTTTATTTTCTCGAAACATTGTTTATCTTAAAAGCTTTAAGATATTAGTTATAGATACTTTGTTTTTCTTTCTTGGAGACCATGCAATCGGCTGCTTTTTTTAATGCAAAAAAAAAGCTCATTTTCTCTTCTCTAAAAGTTTATTTTCCTTTCTTTGATTCAATATGCAGGAAGAGGTTGCTAGAGAGTTTAGCATACCAGTGCAATTTCAGCGATTCTGGTTGTGGGCCAAGCGTCAAAACCATACCTATTGTCCAAACTGACCATTGACACCTTTGGAGGAAACTCAATCTATAATATTCCTCAATATAAATTATTATACCCTGGTTCAAAAGCCTTGTTTGAGGAGTATTGGTTTATAGATTTAGCTTCAGTCATTGTTCAGCATAGTATTGGATTTAATTAATATGTTGTCTTTGTAACGCCCCAAATTTCTTATATCGGCTTTTGTAAAATTGTGACACAAATGTGTATCTGCTTCAGTGGTTAAGTGTTTTGGGTATGTGTGAGAGGTCCTAAGTTCAAGCCTTACATTTGGTAAAATTTGGTATTTTTCTGACTTAAGCCTTATACTTGTTCAGTGGACTTATATCTAATTATTTGTAAACCATATCAGAATGAGCTTACTGGTTCAGGTGGTAAGGGAATTAGTTTGTTAGAGGTCCTGAGTTTGAATCCTTACGTGATTGTGGGTGATATTTTGCTCAGTTTTGTGTCAAAGTTTTTATGGAATTTAAATCCTGAGGAGTTAAGAGTTTGGAGTTAGGTGTTAGTGGAGAGAAAATTAAGGGATTTGGGAAGTTATCAGATTTTATTTTTTATTTTTTTATTTTATTCTTTTTTAAAAATTTTGGCTTTCTTTTCCAAATTCTGACGTTCTACAAAAATTCCCTCTTCTCCTCTGCCTTTTTTCCCTTGCTTTAGTCAACGAAATATTTTTTTCTTCTTCTTTTGCGTTTTCTCCCTCGTGCCTTGTTTGGTGGACGTTCTCATATTGGTAAGTGTGGTGTCGATTGGTGAGTGTTAACTTTCGGTTGGAAAGCGTTAGTAGAGGTTATGTTGGAATGTTAATGTAGCATAGTTTCTGATTCGTGTTTCAGCTACTGTTGGTGTAGGGGAAGGCTGCGAATAGTAGGTTTCGCTTCAATTGTTTGGACAGAGGCTTTTCGACAGCAGTAAGTCGAGGTTCTGTTGAATCGTTGTCAATTCATTAATAAACCTCTAAATTGGTATTGGGTATTCTGATTTTATGTTTCAGAAGGCTCGGGATTACTTTAGCATTGGATTGATATCAAGTGTGTACCCGAAACATAGAAAAACAGGATTCAGTGAAAGTCAAAATTGCAACCTGTCGACACCACACGGGCATGTGGTCACCCGTGTGTAGGCCGTGTGCGACGACACGGCTGTGTGGTCGACGAAGACATGGTCGTGTGCAACACACGGTCGTGTGGTGGACGGAGTGTGGCCGTGTGGGCCACACAAGCTAGGCCAGGTTAGGTGTGTGGGCCCACACGGATATTTCACACGGGCGTGTGGGCCCATTTATATAAATTTTTTCTTAGGGTTGCACAAGTCGTCCCAAACGACTGTGGGCCTACTATAGAGTCGGTAAGGGCTAATTAAACCCTAAACTGTATGAATTGTCTGTTTGATATTTTGATCTGATTAGAATCCTGATGCATGTCTGCTTGCACTATTATATGTTTTCTATATACGATCATAAGCATATGAGCATGTTAGATTATCATTCTGTTCTTGTATATTTCTGTATCTGATATTGGGGTGGGGATGATGTGTATTGGAGGAAGTATTCTGAAAGGCAATTTATGCCTAGTATCTGGTAGTATGGCTGCATTATATCTGTTATGTGCCGCATCGGTACAACATGGTGTGTAGGGCTAAGTGAGTGTTTTAAACCCCACATGGTGTGCAATGATGCTCAGATATGGTGTGTAGAGGATGGGGGTAGGATATCTAATTTCTGATTCTGATTTGCACCTTTGTATCAGTGCTTGGGATGGGCTTAGGGTTGTATTTGCATCTGTGTCTGTAATGGGCTTAGGCCCGAATCTGTATCTGACTGATTTTTCTTAAATATCAATAATTTTTCTTTAAAAAAACACAAATGATCAAGGAAGATGTGTGATCTTTTCTTTAGTTAAATAATCATGCTTGTCGCCTACCTGTGAAATAGCATATAGTTGTGGTGAGGACTTGTATTTTTTGTTGCGCTGTCTTACATGTATTTCATCAAACACGTAAGGCCATTTTCTTAGTTTTCTTTAGTGAGTACTGCATGTTGTTTTTTTTTAATTTGTTGGTGATAATTATTTTAGGTTTGGAGATTTAATGTTCGTATTGATATATATATACATACATACAAATACTTGTCTTTTAGTACATTGAATTCGGTGTACCATTTCTTTTCTTTTGATTAGTTATTAGACACCTACTAATCTTGGTCACATGAGGTCATGTTTGATTGCTTGGTTATTTTCTTTTTCATTGTGGAGGTGTCTACTTAAATCTTTTTATTAATATGAAGTGGTTTAAAAAGTTATAACCATATAAAATACTTTATAAAAATATAATAAAAATACATGACAGTAAATTAAAAACTGTTGGAGATAGCTAGTTTCAAAACATGCTGAGTACAGATGGTGACAAAGATTAATCATAGCTCATAAATTATAAATCCTTGCCTATTATCTTCTCTTTCAAACTATAGGGAATGGTATTTTATTTAAACCATCTTTTATTTAAACATTAATTATAGATTAATTAAGAAAGATGATAAGGAATGGTATTTTATCAGTCAAATCTATGTAAAAAATTTAATTATAACAAGTACACTTTTATCTAATTATTTTTTGGTGTCAAAATATACTATAAACCATTGATATTCAATACTTGTATTAAACATGCTCTTTTATTAATGTTATATACTGTATTATTCCTATGATTCAAACCAGAAATGTGAATTTTTGTTTTTTTATTCAAATTCATACCAAAATTGAAGTAAAAAAGTGTATGCATTTGTGGAGTTGGCAACCATTGATATAAAACAATGCATTTTCAGTTTTAGAAGTTGACAACTAGTGTCAATCTTATAGTTGCGTCTGGCTATTAGATTTGTAAAATAAATTTAAAATAAAACTTAATAAATTAGGATCTATTATGTCAAATCATCAAGAATGAATCAAGAATAAATCAAGAACAAAACTAGATGTGGAAGCATACCTGAATCCATGAATTTTTTGAAGTTTTACCGGATCTTGGGGATTTGATCTTCCAAATTAGCACACAAGAAATTCAGAGAATATTTGCTCTCTCTTTCCTAATGATGGGATATTAGAAAAGATATCTTGTGTATAATTTGGGGACCATAACTCTAATATTTATAACCTTGGCATATTAGTTCTAATCAAATTCTAATTAGCCCATCATTAATCAGAATTTGATTAGAATTCAATTACTAGAGTATCTACACATATTTGACCCATACTTTATTTAACAATTAAATCCCAATAAAATTTTAGCCAAATTAGATCACTTTTAATTTGGGCTAACCTATCACGATAGTAAATAATAACATGTAATTACCCTTATTATATATGTGATGTCCATATTTTCCAACAATCTCCCACTTGGACCACATATATATACTAATTACTCTATAATTACATATCATTATATAACCTTATGAGCTCAAAATTTTACTATCATATCCAAAACGTATTCTGAACAATCGCGTCCATTAATTATGTTAACATAGAACCAAGGCAACTTTCGTTACATATATCGTAACTAAATCCGTCCATGATCACGTATATTAACACAAATAAATGACATAGATCAAGTATGGATGTGTAGCATGGAAATTACATGCAATATGATCTAAACATGTCTATTTCCAACTGGTCCTCCTTAGTGAGATCAAATCTTACCAAAATCAGAGTGTAAATAAACTAAATAAACTTTATTTCTGTAGAAAATAAACTTAATATCTTTAAACTGAAAATGTGTATAACATAAAAACATTTAAAAAATACAAACTCCCACTAAAACCAAATATCCTTTAAATGACATTACACCCATATGAGCAGTGTGCTCTTATAAAACCTTAGGTGTAGTTTCTTAGTAAGCAGATCCATAATCATGGAGTTTGTCCTAATATACTTTATAGGCACCTAACCACTTTAAACTTTTACTTTAACAATAAGGAACTTAAAGTCTATGTGTTTTGACTTTGATGTGCTCCTGTTGCTATTGGAATAAAAGACTGCAATTTGTTTTCACAATTTTCACCTTAGTGACAAAATCTTGTATCCATATTCCATCAAAATCGAAGTTTGTATACCTGATGATCTCTAACTGATTAGACCTCTGATATGTGAGCATGTAATCTTTTGTTCTTAGAAAATACCTTATAACCCTCTTGGATGTTATCTAATGGTCCAAACCAGGGTTGCTTAAAATATATGTTTAATATTCCAATAGTGTACACAATATTCCAATGTATACAAATCTGAACATACATTAGACTTTTTACTGCTAAAATGTAAAAAAATCCAATGCATTTTTTTTTTTAATCTCAAAATCATTCTTATGGAATTGATTGAGGCTATACTTATTATTAACAATCAGTATGTCATTAACATATAAAACCAAATATAGAACATTACTCCCACTAAACTTATGGTATATACAATTATCAATAAAATTCATCTCTAAACCAAATAAGATAATCATTTGGTAAATTTTGTAATATTATTGACGAGAAGTTTGCTTAAGCCCATAGATGAAGTTCTTTGCAAATCATTAACTTTGTACCATTAGACACAAAGCTTTCTAATTGCACCATATAAATGTATGATTAATGTTACCATTGAGAAACCATTAACTTAATATTCATCTGATGTAGCTTAATGTCAAAATATTCCACTAAAACCATTATAACCATTTCTCTAGTAGACCTTTTTAATGGCATTAATTCTTGAGGTTGTTGAGTTTGTTCTTCTGAAACAATTATCTCATCCTGAATAAGGAATTGTTCAACATTGTCTTATTGAGATTATAGATTCACTTCTTAATTAATAATAGGTATGAGAACCTAAACATTATCAAAAGTGATAGTAGGAACTGAGTTAGTAGAAACTGAGTTAGAATCCAATTCCTCCTCCAAAACAAAGTCTCTAACCTTATTTCTCTCCCCAAACTCAACATCCTCAAAGAATGTTGCAATTCTCGTCTAAAAAATATTCCTAATTGTGGGATCATAAAACTCATAGCCCTTAAATCGCTCAAAATTTCCTTAACCCTTAACTTTACAGACATCAAAGAAGTCATAAGTGATGTCATTTCAACCTTATCATTTTTAGCAAAATGTTTCTCAACTTTGTCAAGGAAACATTGGCCTGAGTAATCTTTTTAGATTCTATGCCCTTAAAGGCTTCTAAAATGTTGTGTTTCATGATCATTAGACTCATGCAATTGGAACGATCCGACCTCTCAAAATCCCTTTTAACATAAGGGGTGTTTTCTGCAGTGAGAGGTGCGGGTTGTTCTTCCCTTAGTGCAATGTTTATGTTCATACAACCAAACACTATAAATGTCTTTTCCATTCATTGAAATTAGTCTCATTAAGCATGGGTATAGAATTTATATTAGCAGGTATTGTGGCAGTAGAAGATGAATTAGCTGAATATAGAACAAAAAAATAAGCTCACATTAATATTCATAAGTAAACAATAAATTCAAGATAATGGCTAATCCCATCTCAAGATACCAAACACAACATTAATATCAAGTCTTTGGACAGTAATATTAACAGTAAGTGGTACTCTTGTTGTAGCAATCAAACATTGACAATAAATTATGTCAAACAATTAATTAATCTTTGGACTAACTTATTACTCACATAAAATACATTATAATTGTCACACATTTATCACCACAGATGTCATTGAAATTCTGCCAAATATTAACTTACCTTTGGGTCAATTAATAAACGCATGAATCACAAAAACATATAATCATCTTAATATTTCAAATAAACTAATCTACACAAAAGAGGTCACTTTGGCAGCATTTTGTTTCAACTAATTTATTTAAAATATTAGATATCCTTAATTAAAAGCCAAAATTTGAATTTATTTGTTTCAAAATATTTACCTTAATTTCATCTTTCAATCAAATTAAAAGATAATCATATATATTTATATATATTTATCCCAAAACAACATACAGTGATGTTGGCCAATATAATAATAGCTGAATAAATCAAAATAACCTTACATAAGACTTTAAATTTAAACTAAAATAATTTGAATAAAGGAAAACCTCATATCAAGATATCGGACACTCCATTAATATTTCATCTTTGAACAAAATATTAACTTGTAAGTGATATCTTGGTGGAGTAATCAAACATTGACAATAAGAACATGTCAAATGATAAATCTTCCTTTGGGCCGATTTATTACTCACATGTAAAACCGAATAATCGTCACATGTTTATCACTATAGTTGCACATGTAATATTATTAACCTTCATTTGGGCCAATCATATCAACATAACTTAAGTTACATGCACAAAAACTTTTATATTTTAAAACAAAATAATTTATAAAAAAAAAACCACTTTGGTGACTTATTGCTTCAATTAAGTTATTTTAAAATATATATAAACATACCAATATTCAAATTTAAAATTTCCTCAATAGTCAAATGTCAAAATTATTTTTTTTATTGCTTTATAGACTCCGAAATAACCCAAAATAAGGTTGTCTTAATAATGCAATAAAAAATTGAAAACCTTAATTTTTGACTATTTCTTCTTCTTCTTTTTGTTCCAAAACTATATATATCAAAACCAAACATAAATAATATAGTGGTTCAAAGCCAAATAATTAACAAGCACATGTATTCATAATTTTGGCATGGATAAAAACACCAAAGCAATTCACGCATATACATGTATTCATAATCAAATAGAAAAACTTACCCTGAATTTACCATGTAAATCCAAAGTTGTATTTATGATTAAACAGATATTCACATGAATACTTTAAAATATTTTCAAGCCAATAAATCTCAAAAACCAAAAATCATAATAGTTGGCACATATCACAATTCATACAATAAAACATATCATCATAGTTTAACCAAATATTTGGAACCATAAGATGCCAAAACCTAAGGTTGTATAATCAAATTTAAAACCAAAATATTTAAAATGTATATAGTTGACATGAATTTGCACCAAAGCACCCATAAAATTAAATATATAACCCAAAAAAAATTTAAATTCAATGATATCCATCAAAACTTAATTTCACCAATCAAACTATAAAAGATATCTTATTGAATAATGGGTATAAACACCTGTTCACACAAACTATAATCATACATTAATCCTCAAAATCATTGATATGTATATAATATATATACACACACAAATATAAAAATAATACTAGCTTGCCTTACATATTTCATGTAAACTCAAATTATAGTCATGACTAAAGACATTATCATAAAACTTCTTTATACACACAAATACTTAAAAAAATCCATAACCACAAAATATAAGAAGAATCCCAAATTATATAAAAGTCTTTATATGCGCAACTACCTATGAAAATTCAAAGCCACCATATTTAAAAAAAACAATCCCAAATATTTTAATTTTAGTCAGATTCCATAAATACTAAAACTTACATAAAATAATTATAAAAGAAACCAAAAGTAATCATTCGTATATATGAATTGAATTCAATGGTGAATATAATTCATCATAAATAAAGACAAAAGATGATGATTCCATATATATTCAACTACAAATAGAAAATTTAAAACAAATAATGAGAAAAAAAAATACATCTTACCAACATTCATTTATTCAATTATCAAGTGAATTAACTTTCAAAACTGATTATACAACCCAATTGGAATTCTTCAATTGCAAAAAAGTTGTAAGTCTGTAATTTTAATTTAATAATGACTTTAACCAAAATTTATAAAATAATTGTGTGAAAAGAAGAGAAAGAAATCTTGCAAATCAATTTTTATCAATTTATTATAAATAAATAAATAAACCTTCATCTTTCGAATAGCATATACAAATTAAACTATATTATATTTATAAAACCTTAAAATTTTATTTAAAGAATCAAAACCCAAAAATTTATCAAGAATCTCAAATATTCAACATAATATATAATTAAAATATCAAATCCATAAAATTAAAAAAGAAAAATGAATCAATCCAAAATTAATAAAGAATCAATTCATTCTCAATGATTCAACATGACAAAGCTCAGATGCCACTTGTTAGATTTGTAAAATAAATCTGAAATAAAACTTAATAAACCAAGATCTATTATGTCAAATCATCAAGAATGAATCAAGAATAAATCAAGAACAAAACTAGATGCAGAAGCGGAAGCGTGCCTGAATCCATGAATTTCTTGAAGTTTTACCGGATCTTGGGGATTTGATCTTTCAAATTAGCACACAAAAAATTCAGAGAATATCTGCTCTCTCTTCCTTAATGATGGGATATTAGAAAAGATATCTTGTGTATAATTTGGGGACCATAACCCTAATATTTATAACATTGGCATATTAGTTCTAATCAAATTCTAATTAGCCCATCATTAATCAGAATTTGATTAGAATTCAATTACTAGAGTATCTACACATATTTGACCCATACTTTATTTAACAATTAAAGCCCAATAAAATTTTAACCAAATTAGATCACTTTTAATTTGGGTTAACCTATCACGATAGTAAATAATAACATGTAATTACCCTTATTATATATGTGATGTCCATATTTTTCAACACTGGCTATAAATCCACTAAAATAATAAATAATAAAAAATCACAATATTCATAATTAGGATACCACATATTTTAATTGCTTTTGGTTGAAAAAATCAATTAGAAAATGATTAAGCCACATAAAATTTAATTATTTTGTTCTACAATATGGGTAATAAATGCAAGTCTAGATTCTAGAAGTAGGAGAGATCAACATTTCTAATTTTATCCTATCTTTTATTTTTCTTTAATTTATTATTTTGTTATATTTAAACTAGATGGGGTCATTGATTTGGTATTTTTAGATTCATGATTAGGTAAAAAAATAATTGATAAAATATTTTTCATACTGACTTTTTAATTGTGTTTGATGCTATTATTAGTTGTGTTCTCTTTCTTGGTTATTATTCCGGTCTTGGAAAGTTGATTTTGATTGAGAAAAAAAATCTTAGGATCCTATCTTGATTTTGATACACAAGTAAAAAAAATATACTTATGTGACATTTGATTTTCTTGGTTGCTTTACTAGCTGAAACGAATATGTTCGTATACACAATAGATGAGTACTTCAGCGATCCAAGTTAGTGGTGAAAAAGTCAAAGCAATGTGAGATAAGAGATTGACAGAAATATTTTGTGATATTTGTATTAAAGAGATTGAAAGGCAATAGACCTAGTACTCATTTCACAAAAGATGGATGGTTGAAAATAATGACCAAATTTGAGAAAAAAAAAACAGGCAAGGCTTATTCAAAAAGACAACTTAAAAATAGGTGGGATGCCCGAAAAAAAGAATGGATGGCTTGGAAGAAACTTAAAGGCGAAGATACTGGTCTAGGGGAGAATCCTATAAAAAGAATTGTTGATGCATCGGATGATTGATAGGAAAGTAGGCTAAAGGTACATTAATAATTCTGAATATTTTTGTTTTTTTTCTTATTTATGAGGTTATTGATAATTATTGTTATTAAACTATCATTTTATATGTAGGTTGTGCCTGAAGCTCAAAAATTTAGAACATAGGGCATTGATCCTGAATTCGAAAGGAAGTTGGACCAAATGTTCATAGGGATAGTTGCAACAGGTCATAAAGCATGGGCACCTTCTTCTGGTACACTCCGTAGTGATTTTTTTGAGGATGTTGACAATGAAATACCTAAAGAGAATGAGGAAGAAAATGTGAGAAATGATGTTCACATTTTAAATGATGTTCTCATTGATGGAAACGGTCAAAAAAGAAAAACACCTGAGATATCAAGTTCACATTTTAAAACTGAAAGAAAGAAATCCTCAAAGCAAATTAGAGGGGCTGTAAGATTGACCAATCAAATAGAAAAATTATGCAATGCAGCTGACAATATGAGTCAAGCCACATCTAGTTTAACTCCTGTTATGGATCCATATGGTATTCCACAAGCAGTCAAAGTGCTTGATAGCATGTCGAAAGAAGTTCCAGAAGCTAGTCCGCTATACTTTTTCTCACTTAAACTATTACTCAATAAGGACAAGCGAATTATGTTTTTATCAATTAATCCCAAGATTAGAGCTTTGTGGCTTAAGACGGAAATAGAGGATAGTTGAAAATTTTCTGATCTTCTAGGGTTCAGAGATATCTACTATGTGACTAAACAACAATGCTAAACTAGTTTTATCTATAGTTATTTATGTTTGGTTTTTGGATATTAAATTTATGTTCTACTTATTTATGTGTAATCTAGTTTTATCAATGGTTGTTTATGTTTGGTTTTGGGATGTTAAATTTATGTTTTACTTCTTTATGTGTAATCTAGTTTTATCAATAGTTGTTTATGTTTAGTATTTGGATATTGAATTTATGGTCTAATTATTTATGCTTAAGGCTAGTTTTATCAATAATTATTTATGTTTGATTTTTGGATATTAAATTTATGTTCTACTTATTTATACTAAATTAGTTTTATCAATAGTTTTTTATATATGATTTTGGATATAAAATTTATTCACAGGTGATGAGTATAGTTGAGAATTCCAATAGTGATGAAAGTGATGATGAAAGGGAAAAGAAAGAGATTTTACAATGTATAGAATGTTTTAACCGATTATTTGTTGTTCTATCTTCTTCCATAAAATTATATTACGAGAAGTATATATTGAAGCAACCATGCATGGATTCAAAACAGTCGGGCAAGACA
This sequence comes from Gossypium longicalyx, assembly GCA_025698465.1. Classification (NCBI taxonomy): domain Eukaryota; kingdom Viridiplantae; phylum Streptophyta; class Magnoliopsida; order Malvales; family Malvaceae; genus Gossypium; species Gossypium longicalyx. The sequence goes on along the minus strand of CM047004.1, from coordinate 64,509,064 downwards.
TGGATCTGAGAGATCCTTGACGGTAATGAATCACGTTGTATGATTAATTTTAGGATGTCTAAAATTGAATTCACAAGTTTGTTGAGAGTTTTCGAGACAAGATACAACTTGAAAACTTCAAGACACATATCTTCTAGTGAAATGTTGGGAATTTTTTTATACATTTTGGGCATTGGTACAAAAGTTTCCCACTGTCAAGAAAGATTTCAAAGGTCTGGATCAACAATAAATTGATACTTTGCAATTGTGCTTGAGAAAGATTCAAGGATGGTCATTGATAATACTCTAGACGACATATTTTATGTGCTAATTGCATGTTTATTTTGAGTATGATCCTACTAAATTGGGTTATTTTATGATCTTTTATCTTTTAGGGACTTAATTGAAGGCATAAGTAAATTTAAGGGCAAAAGGCGTGAATTTGGAGATAAAAAGGGCCAACATGCAAAGTAGGAGAGAAGTAGTGCCAAAAATGCAAGTATGGACGACATAAGGGCTAAAATGCAAAAGAAGAGATTTTATAGCACAAGACTCTATTTTAATTTCAATTATATTAGGATAATTATTAAGGATTTTTATTTAGATTAATTTTAGGATTTATTTTCATTTATCTTTATTTATCTTTAATTATCGTTATTTATTTGTATTTATCTTTTAGAATTTAATTAGGAATAGGATAGGTTTTCTAGTACTATAAATAGAGGATGGAGTGGCACATATTTGACATCTCTTTTTTCTAAAAACACTCCCTCTCTCAAAAACTCAGTCTTTTGTTCTCTCCATATTTTCTTAATAAAAAATCTCATTTCTATTATATTTATTTCTTTCCAAAAAATCATGAGCCACTAAACCCATATAGCCAAAGGTTGTCAAAATTTCCCAAAAAAGGTTCATGAGGCTTAGAATTTGTGCTTAGCCTTTTCAACAGGGTATTCATCGCTTCTCCGCATTGATCTTTTCAACTTGTGCAAGGAACGGCCGCTTTGTACGTTTTGGGAAGGTTGCATAGTCAGTTCGTTGGCTTTCTGCGTCAGAGGTTGGCAAAACCAAAAGACAAAACGGTGTGGTATTCGCCGTTGGGAAGTGATGATCTAGCAGAATATAGTCCTACAAAAGCGATTATTGGCTTGAGTCAAGTTCCGTCAATCTTAAGTCTAAATTCTTGGAGCTGGTGGTTGTAGGCATCCTCTTCCACTATAACTGGCTTATCCTGCTCGAGAAGGGTTACTTAGGCGGATCGAGACAACCGGAGGCTGGAATCTCGCCACATAAGAAACTCCCTCTTTTCCCAAACTCTGTTTATTTTTATATTCTCCATTTTAATTTTCAAAATTTATTTAATTTCTCAATTTCAATTTGACTTTAAATTCTGTTTTTATTTTATTTTCAAAATTCTTAATTCTTTTTTTTTTATTTTTCATGAACACAGGTTTTCTTGGCCAAGAAATTGTCAAGGATTTCAAGAAACGAGCATTCGTACAATTCGGTCCCTGAGGATTCGACCCTACTTCCCCTTTACTGTTATTTTTACTATTTTACAGGGAATAGGATATTTTTTATGCTCTCAACGACGCATCAAATTTTGGCATCGTTGTCGGGGACTCGCAACGTACTAATCTTGTTTTTTGTTTCTTATGACCAGATCTGCTCCAGGTACTCTTGCATTTGATTTGGAGATTGAAAAGACTGCGAGAGCTAATCGCAAGGAAACAAAGCTAAGGAAGAAGCAGTCAACGGTGGTTGGGACTCAAAGTAATCCAGCGCTAGAAATTAGAATCGATGACGAAGTAGAGTCTAGGGTTAACGAAAACCCTACTTAAACATTTGAGAGTGAAAAAGTAGAAGTCGATTCACCAGAAGAAGTGCTTAACGCCAGGGTTAACAAAAACCCTAATCTAGTATCTCAACCTATGGCTCAAACAATTCAGCAACTAGTCGAAGCTCCGGCAGAACAGTCGCCACTATGCATCGCGTATCCTACTATGGATACCGATTTCGAACTAAAGTTAGGGTTAATTCAACTATTTCCAACTTTCTGTGGGTTGCAAAATGAAAATCCCCACAAGCATTTGAAAGAGTTTCATATGGTTTGTCTTAGTATGAAACCTCAGGGGGTAACTGAGGACCAAATCAAATTACACGTTTTCCCTTTTTCCTTAGCAGGTGTCGAAACCATTTTCAAATCGAGTTTTGGAAAATGGGAATCGATTTTAAAAAAATGAAAACGGGAGTCGCCACCAATCTTTTTAGGTGTGATTGGATCACCTTGTAAAACATTTTGGTCTACGAACATTTGAGAAAACGGGTTCGAGTCGATTCATATACGAGGAAGGATTAGCACCCTCAAACGCGCCCAAAAATTGGTACCTAATTGATTATTTGATGTCTTTCATGTCGGAAATTTGAAGATTTTAAAATGCAATCCTCTTTTGAAAGAAAACTATTTGAATGCCGCGAACTTGAAAACTAAGATTCACTTATCTCAAACGAATCAAAAACATCACATCCAGTAAGTTAGGACGCAATATTTCAAAATCTTTGAAGCTAAGCTTGCCTTTGGAAAATTTCTATCTTGAAACGACAAAACGCCATATCCAGTAAGTTAGGACACAATGTTTTGAAATCTCAAGAATAGTTGTTTATATTTTAAAACTCAAAACATTTAGAAGGGTACTTGGATATTCGAATTTGACGAGAAAAATCGCAACCCAGTAAGATAGGGCACTACTTTTCTCGAAAATCCTAAATGCCAAATATTGCCTTTAATTAAAAAAACAATTTTTGGATAAAAATAACAATTAAATGAAATATATTTTTTAGAACAATGATTTGAGTAAAATTTAAAAAACAATTTACTAAGAGTAATATTTAAAAAAAATATTCAAAAAAAAAAGTTTGATATGATACTAAGATTATTTAAAAAAATATAAAAAAATTAGGGAAACATGGATTAAATTAAAATAAAAAAGGTTGAAAAAACAAAGATAAACTAAGAATAAAATAAGAACAAACCGCAGAAAATAAGAACGTAAGAGGGAGAAAAATTTGAGTGAATGCTCTCAAGAATTCTTATTGCTTCCCAAAACTCAAGTGATTTTTTAGTTCTTTTTCCTTTTTTCCTCCCACCTCCTTTTACAATGAGGGGAGAGGCCTCTATTTATAGTTGAGCCTCCCCAAATCCAACGATACAGATCAATTACATCAACGGTTAAGATTAAAGGATATCTACAAATTAAATCTCTAAGATTACAAAATCATATCTTCTAAGATTGTATATCATATCTAAGATTGCATATCATTGAAGATTATATTCCATATGAGTCAAGCTTGTAGATGGACCTTAAATCTTTTCAAGTAATGGGCCATTCCGATCGGGCCAAATTATATTTGTAATTCTGGACTGAACTTGGACTTCGTTTTTTTTTTAGGTTTATTATTTTAAATACTGAAATGGGCCGGGCAAAATTGAGTGTCTACAGTAGGTTCTGCTAAGGAATGGTTATTTTATTTACCTCTTGGATCTGTAACGACTTGGGCTGATCTTTCTCGTTTGTTTCTCAACAGGTTTTTTCCAGCATCGCGTGCACCTGAGTTAAGAAGAGAAATCATGAGCATAAGGCAAAAAGACGCAGAGTCTCTGTACGACTATTGGGAGCAATTTAAAAAGTTGTGTGCAAGTTGCCCACAACACGATATAACAGAGCAGTCTTTGCTCCAGTACTTTTATGAATGCCTGAAACCTATGGAGATGAATATGGTAGACGCCGCTAGTGGAGGAGCGTTGGTCAACATGACTCCACAACAAGCAAGAGACTTAATCTCCACGATGGCTACAAATACTCAGCAATTCCGAGCCAATCCTGAACCCTCTAGAAGGGTTCATCAGCTAAGTAATTCAACCTTAGAATATAAAGTTGATAGACTTACTAATATTATGAGCTCTCTTATTGTAGAAAAAGCCAAACCAGCCCGAGTATGCGAAATATGTGCTACACCTGAACATACAACTGATGCATGTCCCAGTTTGCATGATGATACTATGGCTCATTTAGATGCTGCATGAAATTTCCCTAGGCCACCACAAAGGCGATACGACCCTTACGCTAATACCTACAACCTAGGATGGAGGGACCACCCTAAATTGAGTTATAGGGCCAATCTACGATATAACCAGGCATACCAAAATCGGGTTCCACAACAGCCACAGGATTCAGGTAATTCTCTAGAAACTTTGGTCAATAAATTAGTAGCTAATATGCTTGATTTTCAACAGAAAATCGAGGCATTTATAAGAGAATTGACCATATCAATTGAGAAATTAAACTATCAAGAGAAGCTACCGTCACAAACCGAACCTAATCCAAGACAACACGCAAACGCAGTGACGTTGCGAAGTGGAAAGATATTGGAACCAATTCCTGATAGGAATCTTGGCCAAGAAATCACCCAGGAAAATCCTGAAAGTGACAAACAGGTCCAAGTGAAACCCCCATTGCCGAAAATTCAACCTCCATTTCCAGGACGATTAAATCAGTGTCGAAAAGGTAAAGAAGACAAGAAGATCCTCGAAACATTCAGAATCGTCGAGATCAATTTACCACTGTTGGATGCCATTAGACAAATTTCACAGTATGCCAAGTTTTTTAAAGAACTCTGCACCAACAAATGAAAATTAACAGGTAATGAAAAGGTAAGTGTTGGTGAGAATGTATCAGCAGTGTTACAGCGGAAAATGCCATCAAAATGCAAAGATAGGGGTATGTTTGCAATACCATGCAAAATAGGCCATTTGGGAATTAAGAAGACTATGTGTGATTTAGGGGCATCAATAAATGTAATTCCTTTTTTTGTTTATGAATCACTTAATGCAGGTTTTTTAACAAAAACAGGTGTTATCATTCAATTAGCAGACAGGTCCATTGTGCATCCCGAAGGAGTCCTCGAGGACGTATTAGTCAAAGTCAATGGGCTTATCTTCCCTACAAATTTCTATGTGATAAAAATGGAGGAGGATAACGCTCCTGGTTCTTTAGACATCTTGTTGGGGTGACATTTCCTTAGTACTGCAAATACTAAGATTGGCGTACGAAACGGAACCCTCACGATGGAGTTTGATAGGGAGATCGTGAAGTTTAACATTTATGGCACTATTAGTCACCCAAATGAAGTTTTGGACGTAAACCATGTCGACATAATTGACTCATCAGTAGAAAAAACTTTTGAGTCATCTTATGGAGATAAATCCAAAATGATGTTTGATGATTTTTCTATTAATAAATTATTGGCTCCTATGGATACTAAACTTCTACCTTCTGTTGTGTAGGCACCAGATCTGGAATTAAACCCACTTCTCAAGCATCTCAAATACACATTTCTGGAAAATGATGGGATCATACACGATTTAAAAGGGATTAACCCCTTGATGGGCACACATAAGATTTTCTTGGAGAAAAAACGAAACCAAAGAAAGAGGCACAAGGACGATTGAACCCAAATATGGTGGATGTGGCAAAAAAGGAGAATTCCCAAGCTCGTACAAATGAAAGAATTTAGTTGGAACAGCTTCAATACTAGTTGAGGCGTCAAGCTAGCGACGTTAAACAAGCGTTTGTTGGGAGGCAACCCAACCTTTTTTTTTACTTCTTAATTTTTAGTATTTATTATTTTATTTCATTTTATTAGTACTTTTTTATTTTACTTTATTTTATTATTTATTATTTTATTTTAGGATATTAATAAATTTCTTTTTTTTATCTAGGTAAATTGAGGCGAAAATAGAAAGAAAATGGAGAAAAAAATATAAAAAAATCGGTGCGGAACAGCCTTATCCTATCCCTATTCCAACTAGGAATAGCGCATCCCTACCTATGACTACCCAAAACTTGTAGCCAAACATCCCTTCTATACACCCCCAAACCCTAACAATTTATCCCATTTTCCCAAATCCCCCTAGTTGCCGAAACTTCTCCACCACCCCTCCCATCACTGATTTTCAGCCTCCATGGTGAGAACCCGAAGCCGAGTCATCGCCGCACGCGTCACCTACCCCATCGCCACCACTCGCCGCTTCACCTTCTTCTTCTCTTTCGCACGAAACCACCGCGCCATCGCCCTCCTCTCCTCATACGCCATCCTCTCTGACAGTAATTACACGGGGAGTTCTTCTAAACTTTTATTCCGCCTATTTATCAATTTATTCCACATCGAGGATTATGTGTTTTAAGTAGGGGGAGGTATTCCTCATTATTTCTGTCGTTTTAGATGCTGATTTTTTATTATTACTGCTGTTTTGGTTGTTTCCCACTGTTTGACCCACATGCATGATTTTTGTCTACTGAGTTAGTTATGATTTTGCCTGTTCGATTGCATCTCCATTGTTTTATTTCTTTTAGGATGAATAATTATGATTAATAGAGTTAACCCTAATTTGCTTTTAGTAAATTTGATTAAGTCTAAATGAAAAAATGACACTTAATACAATTGCATGCTTAAAATATGTTCATGACTATTAAGGTGATTGCTGAAACTTATTTTTAACACTTGATTGTTTTTCCTAAGTCCTCCAAAATTAAAATTTCATTTAATAATAATGTTTCCGTGGTTACGAGTGCAGCTTAAGACGTGACTAGCTGAGTAATCGGGGTAGGGTGCTTGGGTTGTCATCCTATTTCGTGTCAAAAGGTTGTGTGACGTGTTAGGTAAAACTCAGCTAATCGGAATTAATTTTTAAGAATGTGTTGGGCTGAGTAACTGGGGTGAGGTGCTTGGCTGTCATCTCTCTTGGCGTCATAAGGTTTGATATGTTCTTAAGAAAAATAAAATAAGGAGTGTGTTGCGCTGAGCAACCGGGGTGAGGTGCTTGGCTATCATCTCTCTTTCCGTCAAAAGGTTCTGTAACGCCCCGTACCCGAGACCGTTGCCGGAGTCGAACACGAGGTGTTAACAGACTTAATTCATTGCTTAAACAGCTCAAACAATTTAATTTTAGAAATTCCAGACAAGCTGGCTAACTGCATCATAGTCGCTTAAAAATTCATATCTCGAGTTCTGAAACTCAAAATCTAATTCCGTAAATTTTCCCTGAAACTATACTCAAATATCTATTTACTAATTTTTTTATAGAATTTTTTGGCTAGGCCAATTAGTACAGTTTATTAGTTAAAATCTCTCCTATTTTAGGGTTTGACTGCTCTGACCTCTGTGTATTACGAATCAGATATTTCTCTGTACAGAATTTCAATGACTATGAAGTTTGTTTCTCTTAAAACTAGACTCAATAAGAAATCTGTACATGTAAATTATGACTTCTAATTATTTTTATACAATTTATGGTGAATTTTCAAAGTCAGAACAGGGGATCCAGAAATCGCTCTGGCCCTGTTTCACAAAAATTGAAACATCTCATAAAATATAACTCATATACCTGTTTCGTTTCTTCCATATGAAAATAGACTCATAATTCTTCAACTCCATGTTTTATTCGTCATTTAATTATATTTCTACTATTTTTAATTATTTTTCAAATTCACGTCACTACTGCTATCTGAATCTATTTTATGGTAAATTTTACCTATTTCATGGTTTCCATGGATTAACTAGCAATTTGACATACATAACACCAAATATGATCATAATTAGTCATTCCAATGGCTAATCATTACCAAGCATTTTTATACTACTCAATAACCATATCATAAGACCATATATACAAAATGATTATAATGCTATACATGCCATACTCAAAATATACAAGCCATTATGCCAAGATGGTATACGGATAGTGTGAGCTTGCCTCCGACCGTTCCCGATTTCCGAGCTGGCTTGTCAACACTACAAGGAATGAAAAGGAGGGAGTAAGCATAAATGCTTAGTAAGTTCACATGCAAATAGCAAGTAACATAACCATATAAGCAAACATAAAACATCATTTGCATAATCATCTCCAAGACATTCATATCATATTTTCACTTATCATCTTACCATATTGTTGTTATATCGAGTTTTCAACCCCAAGGGTTAAGTACATACCTGTTCAAAGTATCCATTTCACAACACTTACCAATACGTCCCTTTCATCTTGAGTATTCCTCTATTTGAGTAGGACTTTACCCGTTGAACACATCGGAATATAATTCGGATACATGGAAAGTTTGCACATAAGTGCCACATATGTAGCCAAGCTACCATGTAACCGCCCATAAGCGAACTCGGACTCAACTCAACGAGCTCGGGTGTTCACATCCATAAGTGAACTCGGACTCAACTCAACGAGCTCGGATGCCTAGTTACATTTCACAAACTCGGACTCAACTCAACGAGTTCGGATGCCCAAATATTCTAATGACATGTCACTTGTATCCTAATCCATTCCTAAGGTTCAACGGGACCTTTTTCCCAATCATGTGTCTCAACCATCTTCTACGGAATACTGATACCGATACTCGGTAGTATTTCACATTTTTCAAGTATATCACATAATTTGACATATTATCAAACAATTATCACGAGTATAATATTTCATAATAATTATCATATCATTTAAATAACATAAAAACATTTAAAATAATAACTATGTTACCAACATTTACATATGAACTTACCTAGTATGCGAAAATGGCTACTTTTACCATTTCGTCCATAACTTGGTATTTTCCCCATTTTAGCCCGAATTTCAGTTTTCCTTGCTCTGTCATTTAAAATATAGTCTAATTAGGACTCACATTATTCAAATTGACCCAAAATCATATTTTGGAAAAATTACAATTTTGCCCCTAAACTTTTGCATATTTACACTTTTGCCCCAAAGCTCGTAAATTAAACTTCAGCCTATTTTCTTATGTTTTATTGCATTATGATCATTTTTCCCTCCTATGGCAACATCAAATTCTCACTCTAACATGTACTTATGACTATTAGGTATTTTTACCGATTAAGCCCTTTTGCTCGTTTTCACTTAAAACCGAGTAGCACAAGTTGTCTAACATAATTTAAAACCTCATATTCTATCATAAAACACCAAAATACACAAATTTTACCTATGGGTATTTTTCCAAATATAAACCCTAGGTTAAATTATTGCTAGCATAAGCTAAATCGAGCTACCGGGACTCCAAAAACGTAAAGAACTTGAAAAACGGGGCTAGAATGGACTTACAATCGAGCTTGGAAGCTTGAAAAACCCTAGCCATGGTTTCTCCTTGCTATATTCGGCCATGGGGTTGAAGATCAGCAAAATTGGCTTTTAATTTTGTATTTTAATTCATTTTACCCCTAAATGACCAAAATGCCCTTACTACTAAACTTTCCAAAAATTCCATCCATGTCCAATTTTTGTCCATAAACTTAGAAATTGGTAAAATTGCTATTTAAGACCTCCTAATTAATATTCCAAAGTAATTTCATACTAAAAACTTCTAGAATGCAAGTTTTGCAAATTATTCGATTTAGTCCCTAATTTCAATTTAAGCACTTTAAGCATAGGATTTCATCACGAAATTTTCACACAATCATGCAATCATATCATAAACATCAAAATAATTATAAAATAATTATTTCTATCTCGAATTTTGTGGTCACAAAACCACTATTCCGACTAGGCCTAAAATCAGGATATTACAGGTTCAATATATTCCTAAGTAAAAATAAATAAATTAAAAAGAAAAAAAAAAGGAAGATATATTAATAAAATGTGGGGACTAAAGGTAGAAACAAATAAAGTGTCTTGATGGGTTTGGTAAATTACCTAATTTTCATAAAATAATCCAAGTCGATCTTAATTTTTGTGTGTGTTAATTGGAACATTTTTTTCAATTTTACTTAAAGCAAGCTAAGAGTTCTCTTTATTTTTCATATGCATTTTGACTAATTTTTATAAAACTTTGGAGTAGTATTTCTTTCATGGCAGGATTTAATTTTCAAAGTGGACACGAACCATACTTGAGGGCAAGCATAGGCTAAGTAGGGGGAATTTGATAAAACTCTAGAACGACATATTTTATGTGCTAATTGCATGTTTATTTTGAGTATGATCCTACTCAATTGGGTTATTTTATGATCTTTTATCTTTTAGGGACTTAATTGAAGGCAGAAGTAAATTTAAGGTCAAAAAGCGTGAATTTAGAGATAAAAAGGGCCAACATGCTAAGTAGGAGAGAAGTAGTGCCAAAAATGAAAGCATGGACGACATAAAGGCTAAAATGCAAAAGAATAGATTTTATAGTACAAGACTCTATTTTAATTTCAATTATATTAGGAAAATTATTAAGGATTTTTATTTAGATTGATTTTAGGATTTATTTTCATTTATCTTTATTTATCTTTAATTATCTTTATTTATTTGTATTTATCTTTTAAAATTTAATTAGGAATAGAATAGGTTTTCTAGTACTGTAAATAGGGGATGGAGTGGCACATATTTGACATCTCTTTTTTTGAAAACACTCCCTCTCCCAAAAACTCTGTCTTTTGTTTTCTCCATATTTTCTTCAATAAAAATCTCATTTCTATTATATTTATTTCTTTCCCAGAAATCATGAGCCACTAAACCCATCTAGCCGAAGGTTGTCGAAATTCCCCAAAAAAGGTTCATGAGGCTTAGAATCCATGATTAGCTTTTTCAACAGGGTATTCATCGCTTCTCCGTATTACGAGACTGACGCTTCCGTCCATGTCCCTTAATAGGTGTTCTTTTCAACTTGTGCAAGGCATGGCCGCTTTGTACTTTTTGGGAAGGTTGCACAGTCGGTTCGTTGGCTTTCTGCGTCAAAGGCTGGCGAATCCAAGAGACAAAACGGTGTGGTATTCATTGTTGGGAAGTGATGATCTAGCATAAGATAGTCCCACAAAAGCGATTATTGGCTAGAGTCAGGTTCCGTCAATCTTAAGTCTAAATTCTTGGAGCTGGTGGTCGTAGGCATCCTCTTCCACTATAACTGGCTTATCCTGCTTGAGAAGGATTACTTAAAAGCTAAGGATTGAATCCCAAGGCGGATCGAGACAACCGGAGGCTGGAATCTCGCCACATAAGAAACTCTATCTTTTCCCAAACTCTGTTTATTTTTATATTCTTCATTTTAATTTTCACAATTTATTTAATTTCACAATTTCAATTCAACTTTAAATTCTATTTTTATTTTATTTTCGAAATTCTTAATTCTGTTTTTTTTTATTTTTCAGGAACGCAGGTTTTCTTGGCCAAGAAATTGTCAAGGATTTTAAGAAACGAGCATTCGTACAATCCGGTCCCTGAGGATTCAACCCTACTTCCCCTTTACTGTTATTTTTACTATTTTACAGGGAATAGGATATTTTTGGTGCTCTCAACGACGCATCAGCCATTGATCTAATTGCACCCAAAGATCCTTTTTTTAGCTCAATACCCGAACAAATACGTAATGATTCTAGATATATGCCGCATTTTAAGGTTAAAATTTAATTTTATATTATTATATTTTAATATTTTTGGTCGATTAAAAATATGCACGAGACTAGTATGATTATTTGTTTAGGATTGCATAGGTGCAATTGATGGTACTCATGTTGCCACTATTCTTCCACCAAATGAACAAATTCCCTATATTGGAAGAAAAGGTATACCGACTCAAAATGTTATGGCAATGTGTGATTTTAATATGTGTTTCACCTTTGTCATGGCTGGATGGGAAGAATCGGCACATGACAATAGAATCTTCCTTGATGCAATTCAAGATCCAAAATACAAATTTCCGCACCCACCAAATGATAAGATATTTCATTTATTTCTCTTTTTTTAAATAATAAAGATAAGTTCTTTAATTGATGATTTTTTTAAAAAAATAATTCTTAAATTAATTGTTTGTTATATTATAACATGTAAGAAAATATTATCTTGTTGATTCTGGATATCCTCAAATGAAAGGTTATCTTGGACCATATAGAGGTCAGCAATATCATTTACCTAACTTTTGTAGAGTTAGACTAATATCTGGTAAGAAAGAGATATTCAATCATTCATATTCATCATTACGTAGTGTGATTGAACTTTTGGTGTTTTGAAAAAAAAGGGTCATTTTAAGGTATATGCCAAGTTATAGTTTTGAAAAGCAAACGATGATCGTTGTTACTACAATAACGATACACTATTTTATCCGAAACATGTCAGTCGAAATGATGCAGATTTTATGGAATACAAAAATATTAACAAGCCATATGAGAACATTATTGATTCAGAAAATGCGCATGGTGGAGAAAATGATGACGATGAATCAAACAATTCAAGTGGTTTTAAAATGGAATTAACAAGAGATGCTATAGCTTCTAGTTTAAAGAATTCACTTTAAATTGTAAATGCTATTGTAAAATTTTTAGTATTTATATTTGGTATATAAATATTATCCATTTTTGAAACTTTAATCCAAAAATGTAGTATTTTAATTTGTTATGTTTATGTTTTCTATGTTATGTTAATATCTAATATGAGTTATATATTCAAATTACATTTTAAAATAAAATAAGATAAATGTGTTAAAATCATTAATTAAAAATAAAAATCATTTTTAAAATAATACACTTGTGTCAATATCTAATTACAAATATTTAATGATTATATTTAAATATTTAAATATAGTTTATATTTTCTAATTAAATTTAAGAAATAATTAATATAAATTACTTAGAAATATTTAAAATTAATATTATATATTAAAATATTAACAATAAGTTATAATAAATTATTTTTTATATTCTTGCTAAAATATCATAATATTAACTAATTTGAACATTATTTAAATACATATTTGTTACTTTATAATATCATGTCTAAAATGGACATTTTATTTCTCAAAAGCACATTTTGACAGCAATGCTAAACACTTAAATTTTAAACAAAACTTCTCAAAAGCACTCGTCAAAAGCAATTTTCGAAAGCAATACTAAACTAGCCCTAACTAGAGTTTATTTTATTGATCTGGATTAAATAAAATGAAATTGTTTGTATTTAACAACTTAAAATTTAATCCACATGGAAATAATTTCTTCTTATCACTTTATTATATTGATAGACTGTATTACAAATTTCAATAATAATAAATATAATGAAAAACTATTGATAATAAACTTTATAATTATAAATATTAATAAGTGTAAATCGATAGTGAATGATGAATAGTAGTAGTAGTTTACTAATAAATTGGGAGTACATGGTTGATAATAAAAATGTAAATTACATAAATGATCAGTCAACCATTCATGAAGCGATTTGGCATCAAATTGTAAGAGTAAACAATTTAAACACCAAAGTTAAAAATATTAAAAAACTTTATAATATAGTTGTTAATTACTAGTGATTCAATGACATGTCAATGTAATATCTCTCAAATGTTACAATGTCTAACATGCTACTGCCATGCTCACATAATAATATACTTTTTAAAAATATTTTTCTAAAATTTAATTACACTTTTGATTTTTTTAGAATAAAATAATTAATTTTTTTTACCATTAGATATTAAGAGAAATAATATATAACAAGTATTGATAGTAAATTTCATAATATAAAGATCCATAATTATAAAATGGTAATGCATAATAAATAATATTATTAGTAATAATGTTTAAAAGGTTCATGGTAATATTCCAATGAGATTATAAATTTATAAAAATATTATAATATTCATATTTTTAATTATAAAATATTATAAAATTCACATTTTAAATAACTCATATACAATTAAATATAAAAATACAAGATGGAGAAAGATTGTATATTTATTTCCACTGATACTAAAATTTAAATTTTATGCTATGTTTTATTTATATTTTGAATTTAAATTTAAAATTTTATATTAATATAATATCATACAACGTATTTTAATTATATTTTAATAAAAATATTAAATTAACATATTATAATTCGATAAAATAAATTGAAATTAGTATATGTATATATGTAAAAGTAATGTTGGAGCCATTGGTCCTATTGACACTAGTCCGAATTTAGAGCTCTTTTTTTATATATTTTAAATGAATGGTTCGATTTTATTTTGGATTCTATAATATGCTCAAATTTTTAATTTAATTTTTTATATTTTAATTTTTACATAATTTGATACTTCAACTTTTATAATATCATTGTTAGTCTGAATATTGCATGCAGATTAAATATTGACATACGTATGTCTAAATACACAATCTTTTATAATGCCATTGTTAATCTAAATACTTCATTTTGATTAAAATATTGATGTACATGTGTCTAAATACATAGCTTCTTCTTCTTCTTTTTTACTTTTTATAGATTATATAATAATGGTCAATTTTCAATTTTAATCCCTATACTAAGCTTAAATTTGAAAATTAATCTCTATACTTTAATTTTTGCATAACTTGCTACTTCAATTTTTTTTAATATCATTAGTTAGTCTAAATACTCTATTCAAAATAAAATGTGGAGGCAAATTTTTAGGAATTATCAATGCAGTTAAAATTCTTTATTAAATTTAAGATATTAGATTGTCATGTTTTTTTTTACATAGTTATCAAATAAATATTTTTTTAAAATTTCAACATGTCACACAGCATGTGTAATTAAAAAAACTTTAATGGTATTAACAATTGGAGCTAAATTTTTAAATCCAAAAAGTAAAGAGACTAAATTTATAAAAAAAAATATTGAGATTAAATTTAAAATGTAGAACATATTTTGATTAAAAAAATTAATTGAAGCAACGTAGTGCATGGTGGAAACAATACTAATATAAGATTATTGGTGAGAAATCACACGTATATGATATTACACGACTATAAGATACCAATCGAAACACAACACATAAAAAGAAATAAAGGAAAAAGAAAACCCGAAGCTCAGTACAATAATGTGCAGTAGAGGCTTATAATAAGCATGATTTTCCCTCATATTTGAGATCAAAGATGGAGAGACAGGAACTAACAATTTGCAGGATGAGGAAGCTTGCACAAGCTAGGCAATTTCATGGCAAGGTTTGGGTCAATACCAAGGGAAGGCAAGAGCTTGGAGTTCTTATATGAGCAAAGGCAATGCATGTCAGCGTGGGAGAGGGCGGAGCAGCAAGTTGACGTTGGCGGCGGAGGGTTGGGAGGGGTCACTGCCGGTTTGCATGCCATCAAACCTGAAGCTGGCATGTTGCAGATGCTTTGAGCATCAGTTGTAGCGATCGCCATAACCATTACCATTGCCAATATAAGTGCCTGCAGACCCTTCATTTTCTCCATTACTTTTTTTATGATGTGGATCGAGAGCTACGCCTATGGGGATCTGCGGGTGTGGAGGAGCTAAGCTACCCAAAGATTGTTATTTATAGAGGAATGAATGGAGAAAAGTTTGGTGTAGAGTAGTCCGTGAACCCTTAATATGCTTTGGGTCCTGTCGGGTTTTGAGATTATTGGTCAACCAAACTGTAGTCTCACGGGACGTGAACTCGTGGCAAATCAAAGAAGCTTTTCTTTTGGATGTTCTAATCCGATTCCATTATCAACGTATCTCATCACTATGACACCACATACATTTTCAATCATCTTTATCATTGTAGATGAAAATAATATTCAATTGCAATGGTTATTTATTCTTTCTACAATTATGATGTCGTATTATAATGGATACTTTGTTAAATTTTAATCAAATAATTATTTAAGAAAATATCTACTGATGTATACGCTTCATAATTTATAATAATAATATTCTAGCATCACATTTTATGGTACATTAATATAATAATACATGTGAATTTTGAAGTAAATTAATATTTAAAATTTTATAATTATCAATAGTTAAATATTTATTAATATATACCATACTTAAACATATCCAATCGAAAACTATATGCATTATATTGATGCTGTAAGATTTGGTAAAATAGTCATAAAAAAGTTTATTATAATTTCAGATGTAAGTGGAATAAGAAAACGCGAGAATGGATTGTGGATTTTCTTTTTCATAGATAAGGAATAAATGATATTTTTATTTGATGTTATCAAAGATTGAAAATATTAATTATTAGTGGTCTATTAACAGACTACACATCATTAGATTTTAGCTATATAATTATCCTTTTCTTTTTTGTTCCTTTGCATGATAAACAGTTTATTCACTAACAAAGTAAACAACCATGATTAACATAAAAGCAGAAGAAAACAAAGTATATTCATCAATAAAATAGCGTAGAGCAGGTGACCCATCTTTGTCCACAATCCGCAGATAAGAGGGAGGATGTTGGATTTTGAGGTTTTCTGGTATAAACCTTTAACCTTAGTCCTGTTGGAGGCCACCGCCCGATTCGAAACATTTCTAACAGCTGCTTACCATTCTGGATTGCCTTGAGAAACTAGCTAGACTTCTATGTCATATTGACACGTTAATAATCAGTTATTTAAATGGAAAACCTTGATTACTTGAGATTGAAGGCAAATCCAGGGGCAAGACTCAAGATGTATGCACTTTCATGAGCTCCTTAAAGCTTTCTTTTCATTTGGTATAGTAAAAAGTGAAATTTTTGTAACAATTAAGATGGGACTTACCAATTATTTCAAAGATAATGTATTTGTTGTAAAGTACAAAAGTAGAACTATATTTGCAACGAGCAATGATAAAGAAAGGGGATTAGCTTATATATTCTACATGACTGAATAGCCTGGGCCACCTCCTCCTTCTGGCACTGTCCACTCTATGTTTTGCTTTGGGTCTTTAATATCACATGCCTGTACATCATTCAAACCAACCATCTTAACTTTAGCGCAATAACAACATACCAATTTAGCATCAACCAAGAAAAGAGAGCAAAGCTCCGTCTGTAATGTGAAACCCATAATCTTTAAGACATGTCAACTCTAACTCATCCATGAGTGTCAGATACCAATATATTATCCGACCAATGTTGTTGGGACACTTCATTTCTGTTGAAATACCCATGTTCACCACTTGTGTCTGAAACATGGATATGGATATCTGACATCAAAAGATTCTCCAAATACATGAAAAAACTTAAAAGAAATATCTAACTATACCGATACCTTACACTACACTACACCCAGGTCTAAGAAGCATAGTATCTGACAAGGGAATGTTCAAATTTATTTCTATGTTTTCCTATATATTTGGAGGATTCTTGGAAGGTTATATCCCATACCTATATTAGACATGAGTGTATCAGACATTAGTCTTTCAAGAAAAATGATGAGTCAAAGCAATAGGTCAAAATTGGCTTTAGAGGGTATCGAAATGAGACTTTAGAAAGTCTCGTACCTTAGGGGAAAGTTGGTCATTTAGGCTTTCATCACCTTCAATTTTCCACTGAACTTGACAATATAATTGATGCTAGGATTTTATTCAAGTGAAACAATTAATTGAGTTTCAACTAATTGTTCCTGGTATTACCTTACAGTGCAAGCAATTTTGAGCATTGATCTGCAACTTCAGTTGATTCTTTTCATTGGGAACATACCTTCAATTCGAACAAAGAAAACAATGGATTCAGGGACAATATATTACATGGAGATAAGTTGAAAGAAAATGCATGATAAGAAATTTACTCGTATACACGGGCAGGACAATATCGTGACTCAGGTCCAGCATACTCTGGCAAGTTTACAGTTTCAGGAATATTCGGGTCCCTCAAGCGAAGATGAGCTGGCTGATCATGGTTATGATTTGTATTGCTCCTAACATGCAAATAGAAATAAGTATATCAAACACGAGTCCGAACAGACTGAAAAAGAGAATATAGCATCACATGATAATGCATGCCATCTGCTTTAACTGGATATGCTGCCAAAGGTAATTCAGATATAAAAACCAAAAATAGAAGTTATGAATTATGGAAAAAAAATTATCTAGACATTCAATAAAAAAAATCATCTAATTAAGCTCTAGAAATAAAATCTAAATTAAGGCAATGAGTTCCATTCTTCACACCTGTGCAAAGAAGTTGGCACATCAAAGGACAAAACTCCATCTGGCTTTGGGTACTGAATTGAGGAATGTAACTTTGCAACCTGCAAAAGGAAACAAGTTAACTGATTCCTGAAGTTGTGAAACAAAATCACATGATACAAGAAGCATAGGATTAACTCCTTCTCCATCAGCAAACGTAGCCCGGTTTTTGTCATCTTATTTAAAATAAGAGTTCTATTTATGCATCGCAAAAGGGAAAAAAAATATGTGAACTTGAGATATGATTAGGCTCATATACAGCATCTCCAGGATAACTTGATATAGTACTGAATGTTTTTTATCAAGAAAAAAACTGGGACTACTGCTTATAATTATACAAAGAATTTTGACAGGGTTAACAACATCAATTCCAGGATAAAAAAACAAAGCCAAATATTTAATTTTCCATTTGGGTGTAACTTCAGTTATTAATCACTTGAAAAAGATTTCCCTTACATTTGTTGCTTCATGGTCAGGTTTCCCATGCTTAAATGTGAATGGAGATTTTCCTTTCAACACATAGCTGCAAGAAGACAATACAGTGCAAGACTAACATTAGAGAAAATCAAAATTGTGCAAAAGTTGCCCACAATAATCTTCACATAGCTATGTCCAGCAAAAAGTGAAATCTTACTGTTCCAACGCACTTAAGGCTAGGCCTGGAAATAGACCATACTCGAATGCCTACAAGAAATGAAACTATGCTCAAAACATAAGATCAAAACTATGCTGTCTTGTAAAATTAAATTCACCATCTGCAACCTTACCAGTTAGATGAATAAATGTAGGTGAAAATGAACTGATCCAGATACAAAAATATGTGGTTCCTTAAAAGCAAGCAAATTAAAGTAAACCGGTTTCTTAAATGTGCTGATCAACTTAACATCCGAAGGCAGTCACAAAAATAAATGAAAGTGTACTAAAGAGTAGAATATGAGGGAAACCATGGAAAATGCAGTTATGAAAATAAAATATTGGGAAATGCTTTACTTACAGGTCGGTAATTCCGAGCTCTGTGAAGTTCTTCCCACACCCATGAACTTCTCAAAGCATCCCAGTATGCTTCCATATTGGAACCTTCATGAAGTACACCAAAAGTAGCTTCTGCCGCTAGCATTCCTGTTAGAAACATGCCCTGTTTCTTTAATACAAAATAAAATAGGTATCTTAAACATATGAAAATGTGGCAGCATGGGATTAACATTACAAACTAATGTTAGTCTATTCTAAAAATGCAGGCATTATGTTCATTTCAAAAGCAGAACATTTATAATGAAGCAGAAATTTATAAGAAACTTTATTTATGTGCACTGATGCATTTGAAATTCTTCTAGGAAATAATATACACTTGGTGTTTTTATCAGTTTATTTCTTATTTTATAATATAGAAAAAAAAATTACAAGGGAAGGAACTTCTACTTTAGAAAAGGCTATGGTCATAATATAGGCCACATGAACATTACATGTGGAATTGAAAATTTCACTAGACATTATTCCTTTGAAATACATTGGTTTAAATAGTCTAAATAGTTCAGAATCTTGTATATGGACACTTACAAGAATTTGAATGCGTTAATCCAAAAAAAGACAGTCAACAATAGGTTTATATCCTTTTAATTAGATTAGTTACCTGATTTCATGGCAGTATGAGTTCCTTTTATTTTTGGTACGTTTAAAAAGCCAGCGGAACATCCAATAATTGCTCCTCCCGGGAAAACTGGATATGGAACAGACTGAAATTTAACTAGCATCATATTCACATATGCATAACATGTAATAACAAAAACAGAAAAGTGTAATTAAAAGTATGAACATATTGGTAATCAGCTTGCCCAGATCCTTCATTATCAAAGTGTAATTAAAAGTAGGAACATATTGGTAATCAGCTTGCCCAGATCCTTCATTATCAACAAACCAGTAAAAGTTCATATAATGGTCACAGCTGTTGCCTAATGAATTATTTGGATACATTAAATCTACTCCAGAAACCTTTTTCATATTAGCACACTATGCTAGCCATTTACAAATTCAATTTTCTGCTAGCTAATTTTTAAGCAATTCTGATTTGCCTAAATGAGATATGGCAGAGTGCTAAACTCACCTGAAAACCACCTTCATTCAATGTCCGAGCCCCATATTGAAGTACAGTTCCACCTTCTAGAAGGGGTTTTATGGAGGGATGATGTTTAAGTTTCTACCAAGAGAGAAAACCAAAAAGCAATATGAGCGAGATACAAGGTTCTTTCGTTTCATGCATGAGACTCTTAAAATTGAAAAGTCAAGACATCATTTTTCTGGAATATTTACAGCAACCAACAAACTGAAACACCGATTAAACTACAATAGGAAAGTTAGTCAATAGCCAAGAAATCATGCAAATGTGTTATTTTCTTCTTGTTGCTACAATTGGTTCTCCTTGAATAATGCTAAACTGAGAAGCTGGTTTAGCACTACGGGGAAAAGTCATAGCTTTAGCATGCTATGTTGTTTCTAATCTTCCAATATTCTGAGGATGTCAGTTTTGTTTGTGATTTTGATCCGAGTCTCCGAAGGTCAAATCTTGCTATTAGTCGTTGTGTTATGCATAAGTTGTGGATTTAGTCCTTGTACTCTAATTTAGTCAACTTTAGTCCTTGTACTTTCGGATTTTTGAAATTTTAGTCTTGATCCATATGATGATGGTTAAATCAGTTAGGACAAATTCTGCAATTAATCCTCCCTACTATGTAGAAGTTGTGGATTTTAATCTTTGTTCTCCAATTTGACCATTTTTAGTCCATATACTTTTCAAATTTTAAGATTCAGTCCTGATTTAAACGGTAGCAGTCAAAAACATTAACTAAAATGACATGGCTTTTTTTATGTGGAAATAGTAAGATGACATAAAATTACTCATGATAATATGTTTACCGCATAAGATTATGGAAATAGCAGAACCTAACTTCAAGAATTTAACTATCGTTCGGTCAAGACTGGAATTTCAAAATTCAAATAGGACAGGGACTAAAATGACCTAACTAGAGTACAACAAGTAAATCCACAATTTATACATAGTACAAGGATTGATGGCAGATTTGACAGTTTCCAAATAGTGACAATTCTACAGAAACATCTGGTTAATTAGTGTAGGCTTAGATTGAGAATCATACATATGTGATGAGGCACCTAATCCAAACAACATGACTTGTCCGATTTCTCTAATGCTTAGACCTTTCACTTCAACAGTGATAGGATGAATGGAAGGAAAGAGAAACAATTGAAATGAGACATCCAAATGGACTTACCAAGCCATAACAATATGAAGATGTTATAAACATGGTAGATAATTAGGAAAGAAAAGAAGGTACGTAAATGCATAACCATGTTAAAAAACTAAAATAGAAAGTGAAGTGATTAAGTAACAAACGTAACAAGCAAAAAATAGTTTTTCTAAATTAATATTCAAGAAAATGGTACAATATTCATAAAATGTTGCAAAGAGTCTAGTTTACCTGGAATTCCTCGTAAGGATTCAAGAAAGGGTTATGATAATTCAGGGCAACCACAAGACCAATTGAAATCTGTATGCTCAACCAACATAAAGAGAAAAAAAAGAACAATATCAGCGTGAAGAAAATAACCACAAAAGTGATACTGGTGATGAAAGCAATGAAGAATAAAAGGAAGTGCTCTTTTGAGTCATCATGAAGCTAGTAAGGAATATCACACATAATTTACCAACATAAATATGGTTTCCCATAGGGTTAGCCAGCTATTAAAATATAGGTTCCTTGAGCCTTTTTTAAGAAAAACCTTCCAAGATCTCACTATACACACCCACGACATTAGACCTGAATGAGACAGATTTGCTTCCTCTGACATCAAATTAGGGCATTGATTGAAGTTTACATTGTGTATATGAATTGGAACACAAATATACCACCAGGTGCAGTTTGGTACAGGGCTTTCCTACCATAACTTCTAGGATCCTCAAACCACTCCCATAACCATTGTTCATTAGGAAAAGCGCAGTCCTTTGGCTCGAATGTTGTAGTAGTATTAGATCCATGGATATGGATAAAGGATTTTCTACTAGAAAGCTAACCGATTTTGAAAATAGGGTGCCATGAACCTCTATATATACCTAATTCATGATTTACATACAGGTGGGATTGCCCATCATATCAACAGAAGGAATTTCAGAGCGCTAAAAGAACTTCCAAACAATGATGTTAGCTCCAAAGAACAAATGTCACTCGTTTAAAATGATACCACTATTTACAGCTTCTAGTATGAAGGCTTGAATCACCAATGTGATATGGACGCTTTTATTGCAATAGGAATTTTAGTTTTATTTATTTATTATATCAGGTTTTATTAAGAGTTTTAGTTTTACTTAATTTCTCTATTATATTAGGTTTTTATTTCCTTCATAAACTCTAAGTTAGGAATTCTATTAGGGCTCTTTCCTTCGTTATTAACAGTCTATAAAAGGCTGCTAATATGAAATAAAGAGATAAGCAATTATTCTATCAAAAAGAAATGTTATTTTGAGAGGGGGTTCAGTCAAGGACGAATCTGCCTTTCAAGTAACCATAGATCGAAGCAAGAATTCTTTGTAGTCTAGACCTGTGACTAGATCCTACGCTAAGGCGCATAACACAATGCTATAACAGTCCAGTTTCAGCAATTCATCATACCACAAACTTCGCCAATCTTGATGTGATAGGTGGAATTCTCCACAGACTTGAGAAGAACAAAGATTCTATTTCAAAATAAGCATAAAACAGAGGGCAGCAACAGAAACTTTATTACCTGTCTATCTTTCATGTGGTAGAGAAAAGACCCTCCATAAGTCTTGGAATCCAAGGGCCAACCTAATGTATGGAGAACTGCTCCAGGCTTATGCTTTTTCTCATCAATTTCCCAAACCTGATTGAATAACAAAATCAACAAACATTATCTCTGATATATAGCATATATTGGAACTGGATAATCTCTCAAATGGAAAAAGCATAAAATACCTAGAACAGCCAACCCAGCAAAATATATGCTTCAGAAATTAACAATATTACCTCCTTTATTCCTAGAGCATAAGTTTGATGTTGAGCTTGTACCTTCTCTCTCAGTTTGTACTCTTTCATTATTTTCTGTTCAAGAAAATTAAAACAATAGCCACCATCAATATTCTTTACCAGTAAACTGGCTAACTTGGACCCCTAGTACAGCACTTCAGCAACTATTTTTTTCCTAAAACCTGTGATAATGATCCTCGACATCCTTCAGCTAGAAGTGTAATCCGACCTGCATGTTAACACCATGGCTTAGTCCACTACATTCAACTTAAATTCTCAGTGCACGGAGAGAAAGAGAGAGAGAGAGAGATGCCTTTCAATGCTACACCACGCTGGAAATTCTCTTTTCTAGAACCATCTTTGGCAACTCCCATGTCATTAGTTCCAATACCGACAACATTATTGTCTTCATCGTATAATATCTGAACAATGACACACCTTACCCTTCAAACAGCCATCATAATATAAAATAGCAATAAGACATAAAATATAAGTACCTCACTGGCAGCAAAACCCGGATAAATTTCTACTCCCAGTTCCTCAGCTTTTACTCCCATCCAGCGCACCAGTTGACTTAAGCTACATCACAACGTCCATGACATTAAGGTTTAAGGCAAAATTGATGTCATTAAATTGGAGAAGAAGTATATAAAAAGAAAGTGTCGCATGATTCATGTGTTAACATATTAAATTTCATTGAAGAAATTGCAGGTGCTCATAGGATAAAATGAGTGTCAAAGCTTAATTTCACCAGCAATCTAACATCTATTCAGCAAACAGTTGGTTTTCAAAGTTGCTATCCGCTTACTTTGATAATTAAAAGAAAAAGACTTCTTGCAATCTGACAGAAATGCAGAAAGCATTCCATTATCAAATTCATTTTTCAAGGTGTTCCAAGTGTGGTCCACGAGTATTAGAGAAATACCTAATAACATAGTTTCCTTTGTTATCAAATGGACTAGGAAGTGAAATTGCACGGTCCTTCGTAAGAAACCAAAACTTATCAGAAGAAACAGGGACACTTATTGGTGCCTGCATGCAAAGAGAGCAAATGAGATGTAGTAAAGGAGAAGTGAGAAAAAAGTTATCATGCTCAAAATATGTGCATGGTCAGTGATATATCCTTTATTTTATAGTTAATATAATGAACAAGCAATTTTACACCTATATATATAATGTGCTTACAAGATACTAGAACATAAAGGATTCTGTGTCCTTTCAAATTTAGAGCAGTATAAGTATAAAGGAGATATGACGGATTCATCATTATCGATTTTACGAAGCAATAATAATTTTACATAGAATTCCTCCAAAGATTTGCAAACGATATGGCTAGAAGAAACACGAGAAATGGTTAATTTTTTTATTTTTATTTTTATTTTTGTTAACATTTTTCTTCCCTTCAACTTGACAAAGACCACATAGAAGACTCTAACACTTCTCCAAATCATCCACATACGCCAAACAGGTGAAAAGGGATTCTATCTGTTGTCAGCTATGGTTGAGGTCACCAGGAGAATATATTACTGACCTGATTCCAGTATACCAATCTTTAACATATTCTAAAATGAAGACATCAAAAGAAAAGGCACCTCTTCATCTTTCCATTGTGGGAGAAGCTCATTCAATGCCCGAGGTTCAAAAACATTCCCAGATAAGATGTGAGCACCTAAAATCACATAGAAATATCATTTGTTTTCTTGCTGAGCAATCATGTAGAAATATTAAACGATGTTTATAAATGCTCAACGCTAAACTTGCACCATATGGTTCTAAGCTCAAACGCCAGTCAAATGTACTGTAAAACCCAACAAAAGAAGACAGAAACCTACCTACTTCAGCACCTTTTTCAACAACACAAACTGAGAAATCAGCATTTTTTTCCTGACACAATTGCTTGAACCTTATAGCTGCAGATAAGCCAGCCGGGCCAGCCCCAACAATGACAACATCATAATCTATAGACTCCCTGTCAGTTTCACTGCTATAATTCTTAATTTCCCCAACCAATCCCTTCGACCTCAAAAACCCAATTCCATTTCTTTCGTGTTCCCTCAAATTAACACGATTTGGAAAATACCCAGACGAGAAAACCCGATCAAAACCTAACCTGGAGCCTAAAGAAGGTGATTTTTGATTGAAATAATGAGAACAGGATTGCCCTTTTGGAGTGGCAGAAGAAACTGAAGAAACGAGGGGGAGGTGAAGCTGCTTCTGATTTTTGAGAGAGGTTGATTTGGATGATATTGAAAGAAATCTTTGCATGATTGAAGCAAATATCAAAGGTTAAAAGAAAAAATGGTTACCTCTTTGTTCTTTGGGATATGAAGAGGGAAAGCAAATTGAAATTTATATATATGTTTAGAATCACAGGCTTCACTGGAACTGACGTGCCAAACTCATCCTAGGTTTGTCCTGTTATTGAGGTTTGCCTGTCCTTGTAATCAAAATTTTTTAATCGATTTAATTTTAGAAAAAATATATATCTTTCCAATTCCGTTTCCAGAAGAAACATGAAGATAACTCCTCTCTCTCTCTCTCTCTCTCTTAATTTGTAGTAGGATAATTCTTTTACATGATCATAAGTTGTAGTAGGATAACATGCCTTTTTCTCAAAAAAGAATGTCCAACAAATAATAATTTTATTTCATAAAAAAATAATTTTTAACAGTTAAATTTTAAATAAAAAACTATTTTTATAAAAAAAAATACCACACTTAAACTTAAGGAAAATATTTGGTAAACTCCTGTAAAATTCAAAATTTTCAATAACTAAAATTGAGGCCATCAAATATATATATAAAATATAATAAAAATTTATATATAGGTGAATTTACATAAATAATATAAAAATATTAATTTCTAAAATAGGTTGTTAATGAGATTAATTACGAAAATTGTATTTTTTTGGGTGGAGTCTTTCTTATAGGCACCACCATCTTTTTTTATAATAATTTTTTTATAAATAAATAATTTCTTAAAATATATATTTATACGAATTAAAATACGGCCAACGGGTCAGAATACAAGTTGAAAATACCCGTGAGTGTAGCGCCACCTAGACTGGAGGCACCAGTCACGCCTGTCAGATGGGCGACACTGGTGCTGATCAGTCTCATCCACCCTGCCCTTACACTGTTGTTGCGTCGAATGACAGCTTTCCTCCTGCCTGCTTTGCACATTGCTAAGCAGTGTTATATCCCTTCAATGGGAAAAAAAGTTTTGAACAGGGACCTTATAAGCAGCATGGTCCCCCATAATATGAATGCACCGGGGAAGAAAAGAATGAAAGAAACGAGAAGAAAAAGAAGAAGAAAGAAAGAAAGAAAGGTATGTATTATTTTAGTAAATAATTTATCTTTTAATTTAAAGAGTTTGATTAATACATGTAAATACTTTTTTGTTATTAATTATTATATATAAATTGTTTACTAGTAGTGTTTATGGTTTTGGTTTAATAATTTTTATGAATGTAATTTTTTTTTATAATTGTTTTAAAATTGTCTTGTTAGTAATTTAGGATTATGTTATAAATTTTTGTGTTTAGTTTAGTAATTTGTGATTTTTTATTAATGTAAAATTATTTTGTTAATCATTTTGTTAGTAATTTATGATTAGGTTATAAATTGTTAGTGTTTTGTGTTTTGTGATTTCTTATTAATGTAAAATTATTTTGTTAATTATTTTGTTAGTAATTTATGTTAGTGTTTTGTGTTTTGTGATTTTTTAGTAATGTAAAATACTTTTTATAGTTATTTTATCAGTAATTTATGATTAGTTTAGAAATTGTTAGTGTTTTGTGTTTTGTGTTTTGTGATTTATTAGTATTGTAAATTCTTTTTAAAAAAATGTTATAGTTACTTTGTTAGTAATTTATGATTAGTTTATAAACTGTTGGTGTTTAGTATAGGGTTTTGTGATTTTTTTAGTAATGTTATTTTTTTTAAATAATTTTATAGTTTTTTTGTTAGTAATTTATGATTAGTTTATATAAATTGTTAGTGTTTAGTTTAGTGTTTTGTGATTTTTTATTAATGTAAGTTTTTTATAATGTAATTTTATTTTTATTTGACAATTTTTATTGATTTATTGAAATGTTGATTAAATTTGTTATATAATTTTCTAGGTTGTTTGAAAGAAACTAAACAGGTATGTTTCTATTTTTATTTTATTTGATTCGTATATTTTTTATGTTTAGATAGTATATATTTATTTTAATTATATTATTATTGTAAACTAACATAATTTTTTTAATTGTAGTTATATTATGTTTAGATAGTATATATTTATTTTAATTATATTATTATTGTAAACTAACATAATTTTTTTAATTGTAGTTATATTATGGGAAATTATGAGATATTTACTGTGTTTTTCTGTTTCTAAAATTTCAAATTATTTACTATGTTTTTTGCAACAAATTAAATGAATTCATTTTTTTAATTACAGATTTGCAACAAATGGGTTCTTTGATTAATAATGACAATCACATATCAAGTACTATTAATGAGATGGTAATGAATTGTTATTTGATACTCACGTCATTTGGGGAATTAAATTAGATTGTATTAACTATTTTGCTAATTTAATAATGTCAGGGCTCGTACCACGCATTGAGGGGCCGTGTTAATAGTGTAGGGTTTCTGTCAAATTCGGATCAGCGGTATTATCCGGACCTTTATTCTTTGATATGACTTGATTTCCGTTTTAGTCGAGCGATGGAGTCCGAAGACCCACACATTTCATTTGCCATGCAAGGAGTGCACTATCACTCTACAAGATGTTACATTGCAGCTCGGGCTCCCCATCGACGGGAATACGGTCACGGGCATAAGTTCGATCTCTAGGCCGGCTGCCCTTTGCTATGACTTACTTGGACGCTCGCCTAGTGAGAGAAAATTTACGGGTTTGAATTTTTCATGGCTAAAGGCCAATTTTGAGCATTTGTCGAGTACTGCCAGTGAATGGAACGTGATGCTGGCCGTTCAAGCTTACATTATGCACCTTATAACGGGTGTACTCATGCCGGATGCAAACGGCAACAGAGTCCACTTGATGTACTTACCCCTATTATCCAATTTGTATAACATTCGTTCGTACAGTTAGGGGTCCGCAGTGTTAGCTCTGTTGTATCGCGAACTTTGTTGAACGACATATCCTTCTACGATGGACATAGGTGGATGCCTCATATTGCTGCAGTCGTGGGTGCTTTACCGAATGTCATTCTTGGCATCCATTAGTCACTAATCATATGTATTTCCACTCGTTAATAGGTGATGAATTTTTACTCGTTATAACAATTAGTTGACTTTTTTCTGATTATATTATTCTAACAATTTGTTTTCATAAATGAAGCACTAATCCGGGTATCGAGAAGTCATACACGGTTCCAATATACCGTCTGATGATCGAGAATCATACTGAAGAGGGGGTAAGTTTTTCTTATATCAACTTAATTTTATTATTTTATCTCACTCGACAATTCATTTGGATGTCGTATTCTGTTTTAGAAATTATGGTGGTTATTCCCTCGTCTACCTACGTCCACTCAAACCTATGGTGCATTAGCGTACCTGTTATCAATTTTCAGACAGTGGAGTGGTATTATGGTGATCAAGTAGTCCAGCAGTTCAGTTGCATACAGTATATCCCGACACTGCCAATACAATTGGGAGAGCTCCATGAGATTAACAAGAGGGGGGAAACATGGAAATGATTGGGGAAAAGTGCATAAAGAATATATTACAATATGAAACAACCGGTTAGGGAAGGTACCTCAGATGGATTATGCTTTAGATCTACAGCCCTCGTTAGAGTACATACAATGGTACTCTGATATAGGGAAACTATTTTTATTTGGTGGACAGTCGATGATAGTCCCCCCACAAATGACACGACTTGGGCAACCTCTTTTAGATTCGAATCATGCACCAGAACTAGAGGCAGAGCCGGAACTACACTTTAGGGATAGTTCTTATCATCCAGATTTGGGGGCGACGACTATTTTTTAGGCTCATCAGGGCACAGATTTCATTCAAAGTTTGATATCTTCAGCCCACTACCACCTCAGTACTCTGGTCATCCCAGTTCGTATCCACCTCAGTACTCAACTCCTTCTGACTCGTATCCACCGCCATACTCTACTACTTTCGGCTCAAGTTCATCGATGGCATTTGAGATATATGATTTTTCGTCTATGTTTTACACACCCCCACATGCAGGTGAAGAAAACGTTGATCGCTGCAATCACCTACAATGTGAGTGTCAAGCTTTATAAAAATCTACCATTAAAACCACACCATCAAACCATCAATTTTAGGGGGTTTTGTAATTTAAATAACTTCATATTTATATAATGATTTTTTTGCCATTTAAGTTATTAATTTTATGGGGTTTTTTTGTAATTTAAATAGTCAACTGTATATTTATGTAATGACTTTTTCGCTATTTCAGTTATTAATTTTAGGAGTTTTTTTTACAATTTAAATAATAAACTTTGTATTATTTACGTAAAAAATGTTATTTAATTCAAAAAAAATATAAACGCAACAAGCTTTAGGCTAACTTTGTAATTCAAATTAGATTAACTGCAACAAATTTTAGACAAATTTCAGATTCAATCTTCTCTACATGTAGTGAACAACATCTCAATTTCTACCCGATCGTGACGATTGTCCAATATGGTAGTTTCATAGTGGGCATTTACTCTGATTATGACCGGCTAATCTGCATGCGCCATACAGCTTCCCTTCAGATTTCTCCTTAATGTCCATTTCATTATGGATTCTGGATGATTGCCGACAACCTTTCGGATTCCTATGCAGCCTTTTGTATGGGACAAGCTCGAAAGCCATCGGAGGCACCTCCCATGTAAATAGGTCAGGAAGCACGGGGAACTCGTTCTCCCATACACGCAACGTGCACTCGAGGGTGTACACTTCATCGATAATTTATTCAACATTGAGTGAGAATTTAGCACAAGCCGCCACAATATGTACACAGGGATAATGAAATGTTTGGAACCTCTTGCAATCGCACCGTCTATTAGGAGATCAACTATGTAGGACCCAGGTGGTATACCGAGTCGACGACCGATGGTCTCTATAACTCAAAACATTTTATTACATCGTGAATATACTTCTATATTTATCGACCTCACCATTTGCCGGTTTACAACCATTGCATTCTTGACATATTCGACAAACAAGTGTCCTACCTCTATATGGTTGACTTGGTGTTGCCTCATTCTTGGCATCAAGGTAGCCAATATGTAGAATGTAGCTGAGAAGACAGATGAAAGTGAAAGATGTCGTATTTTCAACAATACGGAGTTATCCCCCTCTGCCAAATTAGTGGTCATATGACCATAGCGAAAGCCCTTGTCAAAACTTTAAGCCCATTGCCACGGTTCTATAGTACCCAACCATTATTGAAAAGATGTGTTCGTGTGACCGTTCATGTCACTCTCAAGTCGAGTCATCCTTTGCTAAAAAATGTGTGGCTCTAACTCGTGCGCTTTGTATGTATTAAGAAAATATAAGTTACAGTCTCACCCTAAAACATTAGGTTATATATTGAAAGGATAAGGTTATTATTTACCCATTCTCACAACTTGTCTCCGTTAGTCTACATTTTTATAATCTTAGTGGAAGTTAGTCACGATGTGCCGAATATAGTAAACAAATCTCCATGGCACACCGGAACGCCTAATGGCTGCAATTAATCATTTCCCTCTATCAGAGATAATGTAAATATTATCGTTACTAATAACATACCTCCGCAAGTTTGTAAGAAAGAATTCTCACGACTTCATGTTCTCTTTATATACAATGGCAAACGTTATCGGGAGCACGTTCTTGTTCTCGTCTTGAGCAACTACACGAAGTAGGATCTGTGTATATTTACCGTATAGCCATGTCACATCTACTTACACAAACGGCTTGCGGTGAGGAAATGCATGCATGCATGGATCAAATGTTCAGAACATCCGTTGAAAAAAAAATTCGGTTGTAGTTGGTCATCTAGGCCGTAATAAGGTCGTGTCTGCAACTCAATGACAGCCATCGGCATGTACTCCTGCATAACGACTATCCATCCCTGTAACTTATTGTACAACACATCGAAATCTCCATACAATTGCTCTATCGCCATCTGTTTAACTATCTATGCCTTCTAATATGATACTCGATACTGGAATCGTGCTTGCATTTCTGAAATCAGTACCGAAACTTTAACAGTTGGCATGTATTTCACCATTAGCATGATGCATGTACAGATAGTTTTAGAATCAAGTTTTTGATGATCTTCTATCATACGTGTTGAAGTGCATGTGTGAGACCCAACAAATTTTTGTATCTCCCACATCTGTAACTTCTAGATAAATACAGCTCATATCTACCAATTACAGCCTTTCGCCGACCTCCAACACTCCCCAATATATAATGTCTTTTTAGACACAACGACTTTGTAGTCCACTGATATATTCATGCTATACCGCTTAAAAGTAAATACGCACTCTTCCTTGCTTTCGAATATCTGGCCCACGAATAACTCTTCAGGATTAGAATCTACGAACAGCTAGTGAATAGGTAGTATTTTAGGGTACTCCGATAACTCAACCGCATGCGTCGCATCGAGGTCTATCTGTGACATGTGTGCCCTAGGATTATTGTATATCACAATACGACGAATCTGGTTCCCGACTGATAACATTTCTATCGTCATTCACGCCTTCATCGTCAATATCATCCGGGACCTCATCTACGTCGGGATCACTATCACTATTGACCTCGTAATCAGAAGGATCACTACTATGGTATATATCATCACCAACTACATCAGTCACGAGTGCAGCATTAAGATCAATGTCGATCCGGCGTATAGTTGATTGACTATCAACGTACGATATCGGAACCACCATACACGACTCTTGAGCTCCATGTTCTTCACTTAATAGAGTGGGATCTTCAGTTGGCTCCACACCAGCTAACTCAACAAATAACTGAATTGGTGCATTTTTGTTGCTCCGAGTCCTACAATAAAAAGTGACCATTGTTTCTATGTCTTCATCGTCTACAAGTCCCATTTCGGTGAATTTTATGGGATCCGTCGAAATTGAAAACTTGTAGAAAAATTTCAAGATCCTTTTCCCACAACGTTTATCAATTTTTGCACTAATCCTTTCATTCATATCATCAAACGAGATATTTCTATTAAATCTCATTGCTACTTGTTTGCGACATACGATTATACATCTCACGGTTGTTGTCAAAATTTCTCCATCGAAATAAACGCATATGAAAAACTAATTCTCCATCTTCAATACTAGATCTGTTAAAAAAATTCAAAATTCTCAAAACAGTTTCGAATAGCAAAAAAGTAGCATAAATTTTTTTTAATGCAAACTTTTTCATTCAAAAGCTAACAAAATTAATAACCTAACAAAATAACTTTCATATAACAAAATTACTAACAAAACTCTTCATTCTATTTTAAAAGAAATAAACTAAAATATCTTATCATTCTTTTTGTTTTTCTTTCTTTCTTTCTTCTCCCTATCTTCTTACTTTTCTTCTGCTAAATATTTTGGATATCCCCTACTCATTTAATTTTTAGGTGGGTATAAATAGGAGAAAAATTAAGCATTGGTGTCGCCTATTAGGTAGGAGTCACTAATGGCGCCTATCATATAGGAGTCACCAGTGGCGCCTACCAGATAGGCACCACCTATCCCATACCACATTCGTATATATACACGGGTAATGTACTAAACCGAGAAAAAATAATACAAGTGATTGAGCCTTATTTAAAAAAAATTATTTTAAAAAAAATGTGGTGGTGCCTATGAGAAAGGCTTCACCCAAAAAAACATATTATTTTCGTAATTAATCCCACTGACAACCCATTTCAGAATTTAATTTTTTTATATTATTTATGTAAATTAACCATATATATAAAAAATAAATTAGACACTTGACAATTTTATAACTTTATTTAATAGAGTTAAAAAAAGTACTCTTAATACACTAAATACTCGTCTAATGGTTAAATTCTAAAGATAGCGTTTGTTTAGTCCACTTTTTTTATTTGTTCAAAATTGATTCCACTAATTTTCACATTAGTATTTTTGGTCTTTCTCTAAGTTTTCCAAAATAATTATGTTTAAAAATTTAGTATAATTACAAATTTAACTCTTTTAACTTTTACAAATTTTATCAATTTACTCTCTACTCTTTTTTAATAAAAAGATATAAATGTATATTAAAAAAATTAGGAAAAAAATTATAGACTAATTACTTTTTTTTTATTATAAAACTTTCCGCAAGTATCAACAAATTAAAGATAGAACAAAAAAAATGAGTAGTACTGAATTTAACTTGCAATTCTCACTAGACTACACCAAATATCTTGTATGCTTAACAAAAATGATTAGAAATTTAATGTTAATGAATCTAAATGGTTGTAAATGATGTTATGATGGATCCCTTGTTAAAAGAGTCTAGAATAAACTTGAGCTACATCTTCATTTTAATATCAATCTATTTGCCATAAACCATGAAAATCCATTTGAGTTTTCATGTAATAGAGGTAGGACATTCCCATTCAAAGTAAAGACAATCCAAAGCTAAAATTTTATTTTATAACTCTTAAGATATAAAATATTCTAAGACACAAGGTGCATTTTGTGAATATATTATATATCTTTATGATACATAAAAGTCATTTAGATTAAATAATAGAAGCCATTACAAATATTTAGATTTATCTATGCTAAATTTCTCATGATGGTACTTATTATCGTTGAATATAAATTGAATGTTAAAATCGATTAATATTAAATTTTGATGTTTTTATCTTTAATTTATTAACATATTTGGAAAAAGATTATAATTTTTTTTAATAAATTCTACATATTTTTAAGTTTAAATTTTGATAATATTAAACAAAATAATAATCAAATGAGATTAAAGATGTGAATAAACTAATGAATTAAAAAATTTATATTATATTATAATATGATAAGATATAGTAGTAGTAGTACGTTGGGATTAGGAATTGCCAGCCGACCAGAGCTAGACCGGTTTAGGAGGTACATTTCCATGATCCCGCTTTAACTTTCCCAACCCAATAAAGCAAGTCATTCCCTTCAAAACAAAAACAAACGGAAAAGAAATAACTAAAGCTACTGTTGGTAGCTTTTCCCTCTATTTGATCACCAAAATAAAACCCTAATTTATCATCTCTTATCTCAATTCTTCTGAGCAATTAGGGTTTTCTAATCACTCTCCATTACCTTTAACCCCCTTTGTCCTTCCCTCCATTTCAAGGTTAGAAGTTTTTTCTTCTTCTTCTTCTCCACGTTAATTATTATAATTCAGATTGTTTTTCTCTTTTGCATTTTGTTTATATGGAATCTGTTTCTTTTTCTTTTTTTGCTCAATTAAATCTATAATAGGAATGCTAATATGATTGGCAAATTTTCTCTTTGGTAATATGTTGAGCTTTTTGGTTTGTCTTAATAGGTTTGCTTCTTTTTTTTTCTTTTCATTTATATTTGTGTTTAATCAACTTTCCTTCTGTGTCATATTCAAGAGGCATAAACTAGTCTTGGATATAGATAATAGTTACTTAATTAGGAATCTTAAAGAAATATCATTTCCCACGAAGGTTTCCCGGTTTTTCCTGTGAAACAAACATATGCTTAGGGAGAAAATTAGTGATTCTGTTGGACTTTTGGAATTGCTTATGAGTACTCCTTTTTTAACCAAAAAAAAGTCTATGCGTATGCTTGCTCCTCTCTTTTTCTTTTTCTAGATATAGGCCAGATTTTTTGCGTGTATGTGAAGATTCTTTCTATTTGTTGTATCATAAAAAATCCATGTTCAACCTAGATTTTGAATTATATGATTTGAAGCTAAGGGTCGAGGCATGAACTATCATATTCAGTTGACCTCTTGTTTAGGGTCTGTAGTTATTGTTTTGCTGTAAATCTTCAACGTAAGGTAATACAAAACACATGAATGGGATAACTAGGCAAATGACCCAGCTTGTCTGTAAATCATATAATCGGCTTTTACTTATACCTGGAGCTTTATAAAAATCTACTAAGAGTTTGGACAATATGTAAGAGACTTAGACTAGATTTTTTTTTCTTTTTTCATGTTTAAACAAGTTTGCTTATACTACCATAGCTTTTCAAAGGGAGAGTTTTATATTTATATCACAGGTGGAGATTTTTATGTGAGATTGTAACTTACGAGGGACTTGTTCTTTAATATGTTTGTCCTGTTTCTGAGGTTTATTTGGCTTTGCATTGAATGATTGTATTTCAGTAGTGCCATTATTGGAAAGGGCTAGTCATTTTTCTGATTTAACTTATTATAATCTGAGCTTAGTTCATGACGATGTGCCTTATCACTTTGTTAAGGATGTTGTGGTTATTATTTTCTTTCAGATATAGCATGGTATAATATAAGTTACTGATTATATCTGTGGTGTATTTATTTCATATTCCACTGAGATTTCTTGTATGTTTATTCCAGCAGGACACATGGCTGGTGCTGAGGATAGCAAGGAACCTGAATGGATAGAGAGAGTACGATCAGAGGGAGCTGTTCCACTACTTGAACCAGATAACTGTCCAAATGGTTGGGCATGTCCGCCCGGGGATACCTTTATGGTAAGGGGTCCAGAGTACTTGTCAAACAAGGTTAAAATTCCTGGTGGGAAATATCTGCTAAAATCTCTTGGCTTTGACTGGATTAGAAGTTCCACAAAGGTTGGTGACTTTTTGAGCCATCGTAAACATCGTATTAGAAAGGTTGTTGATGAGGCTTTCCCTACAGGTGATAAGCCTTTCATTTGGGCATTCAACCTTCAGCTCCCTACTAAGGATAACTATAGTGCGGTAGCTTATTTTGTAAGCACTGAACCTATTCAAGAGGGTTCTTTGATTGACCAGTTCTTGAAAGGTGATGATGCATTTAGAAATTCAAGGCTTAAATTAATTGCTAACATTGTCAAAGGGCCGTGGATTGTTAAAAAAGCAGTTGGTGAGCAAGCAATATGCATCATTGGACGAGCCCTTTCTTGCCAGTATTGTATATCTGAGAATTTTGTTGAAGTTGATATTGATATTGGATCTTCGATGGTTGCAAGCGCTATTGTTCACCTTGCATTTGGTTACATCACAAGTCTGACAGTTGACCTAGCTTTTCTTATTGAGAGCCAAACTGAGGCAGAGCTTCCTGAACGACTCCTAGGAGCTATACGGTTCTCTGAACTGAAAATTGATTCTGCTCAGTTGATTGAACCGTCATCATATGGGAGCAGTGGGAATTTGCAGGTGTCACTGCCAACTCGCTTGTGGAAGTCACTTGGACAGGGATTTTCTCATCTTCTTCATCCAGGAGCTCAAGAAACTGGTTCGGTCTCCACTCCAACAACCCATGTTAATGGCACTGCTGCTCATGAAGAAAGTGATGGAGATGTTAAGTAATGGTAAGCTTTCATAAATTGCTCACAGTTAATATTTACCATCCAAAGTTGAATGAGATGAAAGTTTGATATTTTTACTGTCTGGTTATACAAAAAACCAATCTTGTGGTGCACGTTTTAAAAGAATGATTCAGGGGAATGGATATCAAATTTCACTTGCCAAAAGAGAAAATAAGCCCCCCGTTTCCTTCATCAGTTTTTCCTTTTTCTCTTCTTGGCAAGTTCCTTTAACATTTCATGCCGTATCTTTTCTATCAATTCAGTTAGGAAAATAAGGTTTGGTCCATGTGAAGTTGGTAGTATTTAGTCTAGGCAATTTACCTGTGGTGTTTCATTTTTATTGAAGTACTCATGCTCAGTTATCATGGGTACGACATGAAAACTCTTTTTAAAAAGAGTTAAGTAAGGTTGTGCTGGATACTTAAACCATATCTCCCACTAGAATTTGAGTAACATATGTCAATGGATCTGTCACTCTCCATTACCTCTGATCATTACTTTTGAATAGTGTACAAGTATAGCTTTCGCAACTCATGAGCGAATCTTACATGTAGGAAAGATAATGAAAAGTAATAGATCTAATTGATTAGTATAGTTTATGCCTTCCTGCCTTTCATGCCCCATATTTTTTCAGTCTCTTGGGCTAGTTTTAAGGTCGAATAAATAAGCTATTATTGTACCAATGATCAGACTTACGCCAAATAAGTTCCTTGTTTAGAGAAGTAGAGAAACTATTGCAAATTTATGCAGATTAATCAGATGTTCATGCTCTCACATCACAGTATACATTGCTGTTACGCAGAAGCTTTAATGGCATTTCATTTGTTTTCAGATCATTTGGTGACACGTGGTTGAATCATTGACAGGATATCCCATTCTTTGGTATTTTGTAATAGATTCTTTTAATGTCTCAGTTATTTCAAATTTACCACAAATGATGTGTAACAATATTGGTGTGTATAAACAAACTTTTAGCTGTTAATGGGCCTCTTTTCTACCCTTTAGTGCTTATTATCATCCAGGGATGGTGGTAATTTTGGGTGTGGATTGGGATATTCGATTCATATTGGGATATTCGATTCATTCTTTTGGATTTGGATGTAAAAATTACCGTCGGTTGTGAATGTAAAGAAAATATGATCCATTATTTATTGGGATAATAAATTCGAATAGTTGTGGTATCTTGAATAAGTCATAAAATAGATACTCTTCAACTCTGGTTAAAACTTACAATTGATTTATAATAATATTAATAATATACTAAAAATTGTTTTTTTAAAAAATTAAATATAATAATTAATTATAAAATTAAATTGATTATGTTAAATTTAAGATATATAATGCTCTAAAGCAATATTTTATTACTTAACCAATTTAATTAAATTCTTTAAACAAAAGCTTAATTGATTTTTCTATAATTAAAATGAATATTAAAATATTATTTCTTAAAATCTGGTATAATTATGTTTTAGAATATATTATATTATAAGTATGTATAATAATACTCTACTATATGATTAATTATATTATATTATATCGCAGATGTTATCGTAATATATGACTTATGAATATCACGTTATATATGTATTTTTTAAATAATTAAATATATATAAATATTATAAAAATTATTAATATAATATGAATTATTACTAATTAAACTGAATTCAACTATAAATTTTAATAAATATAATATAAATTAATATACTATATCAATACATGTTATACATACACTATTATCAATATATAATATATCCATAGTTATATGTGTATAGTATAATAAATATTGCACATATGTTGATTGAGTAATTAACTCAATTGGTATCAGTATTATTGCCAAAGCAGGATGACGTGGATTCAAGTGTACTAAAGTACATTTATCCTTTTATTTAGGGTGAGAAGAGATTAGGAGTAATTCAATTTGATAGTAATCTAATCTAACCCGATTCTATTTTTCTATTTCCCAAAATATACTTCAATATTTATATTTAATTAAATAAATTTCTCATCCCAATTTTACCCCTAATAAAATTTTCAAGAAATATATTTAATATTTCACCATTCAACTTGTTCATATGATCGTATGATTTATTTTCATTTTCGGGCTTTAAAATAGTAAAAAAAAATATAAACTCAATTTTCCGATCATTTTTTAGAATTCTTTGTTCATTTTTAAATTAATTCATTTCTCATTTCCATTTTCATCTCCATTTTATTTCCTTTTTGGAAAAACCACATTCATTTCCAAATGATTCCATTTTCTCCATTTTCATTTTTATTTTGGAGAAAATCGTAATCATTTCCTAAATATTTTTCATTTCTCCATTTTTATTCATTTTGTTCATTTTGATTTGACACGCAATTCATTTCTAGTTTCAATGAGCTAAAGGAGGGATTGATTGGATATATGCAATTGAGGCTCAAATGATTTATAATTAAGTTCTAGCTTCTTGCCTATTAATTATAAACTCATTTAGTTACGAAGTCATTCTACTATAATATCGTAATTGAGCTCTCCCCAATGACATATCATTACAAAACCAACTCGATTAGTGTTCGTCCAATGACCATGTTATAAGTGTCTTACCTTCAAAGGATATCCTTAATCTCTTTGGGATAGTATCCATTCTCCCAATATGATCTTATTTCATCTCATGGTAGCCATTACATCTTCATTTATGAAAAGTCAATTACCATTAAATAGTAATCAAGTCATTCATCATAAAGACAAACGACTCATGACCATGTTTACTTTTTATCAACCATGTAATGCTAATGAGAGAATATTATTTACTCATGTCTTAGGCTATGAATTCCACTATTGTCAATGACACTACATACTACAGGAGTCGTACATCTAGTGCACCAACTTTTAGTTCCTCATCTATTTGAACTTAGGCTTTTACTTACATTAAATTGTATGAGTCACGCATACATAGTCCGTCATCCACTCAGGATTTATGTATGTCACACTATGAAAGTCACAAGTGAATAAATCCATAAACGGATTCCAGATCTATTCTTCTTGGATTCTATCCATTGTACTATCAATCCGGTCAGTCACATTTATGTCTCTATCTTCTGGGAGTCATTCTTCTGATGCCCAAGACAAATCATCTCCATAATTGGACTTGATAGACGGTATATTAGTCATTTAATTGGTTTGCTCATTTTCAATTAGATTAAGGACATGTTTAGGTTCATCTATTAATACAAGTTGTCTTTCTGTATTACGATCTGACCACGTAATATCGCTTAGAATTAGTTTAAACGTTAGACAACCAATGAACAACATTTGCTTCCATTTTTCTTTGCATACAAAAACCATACGAGTACAATCATACAAAGCATATTAATGAAATCCATGAATTTGTTTTATTATTCAATCTGTTCGAAAAATAACAAGTTTACAAACGAATATACTACACTCATGGTGCCAGATCCAACAACCATAACATAAGAAAAACTTTTTCGACTCATTTTCATTCTCTCTAACCCTCTTGGTTTTGACAGAACTCAAGATCGAACCAAGCTTTAACGATGCTTTTTTCGACTCATCATCCCCTTTGATGGTAGAAAACACAAATCATTCCAAACAGTCCCTTACCATATAAGAATCATCATAAAGGAATAATTTCACTAGCCTCTTCGAATTGTTATAGGGCTTACCCTTCCTATTTTGTGGTTTCCCATTACCACTAATGTCGTTGTCATTCTCAAATTGTCATTTTCATTGGGCTTGAAAAACTCAAACTTATCTTTCCTTAAAACAAACTCGATTAAGACTCTACCACGATCATGGCTTTGGACAATTTTTGAACCCCTCGATGTTCCAATTCCTATTTAACCCACGACTTCAACCCATCTATAAAGAAGAAGAATGTCTTATTCTCACTCAAATCGATGATTTGGAGCATTATTTCACTTAACTCCTTCACATAGTCCATAATTTTACCTTGTTGCGAGAACTGACACAACTTAGCCTGAGCCTTCTCGATATATTATGGGTAAAATTACTCCTTAAACTCTTTTTGAAACTCCTTCCAAGTCCTAATTTTAGTCCCACCTTACTTTTCATCTTTGGATCTCCAATGCCACCACAAAAGAGCGACATCAGTAAAAGACATGGAAGTAATATTTACCTTAGAATCATCATCCTTGATGCTCACGATACGAAAATATTACTTCATTTTGCATAATAAGTTGTCCACTTCCCTCACGGACCTTTCCCTCTTAGATATCTCCAGGTTGGGGACATCAATCTTATGGCTAGGTGTTATACCTAACACCCATTTACCCAAAACAACTCCGCACACAGCAAGCTCTCCCTCGAGCTCCTCAATTTTTATGTTCAAAGTTATCATTGTGGCTTCATTTTCTTTTTTCATAGCTATCATCCCAACTTTGAGAGCATTATTCTTTTTCGTCAGCTTGACCACAACAGTATTGAAGAATGCTTGCAACACGTCTATATTGAAACTAAGGCCCTCCACCACATATTCTTTGAACTACTCTTTCACCGGGTCTACCTCATAAGTACACCCTTCAATTGCCTTGAGTGTTTCATTCATTTCACCCATAGATTCCTCGAGACGGACAATAGTACTTTCCAAGCTGACAACATATCCCTCAATTTGCTATTTTTCTTGCCCTTCTTAGCACAGGTTCCTATTAAGACATTTTGTTCGTCTACTACTCTCATCATCTCAATAAGCACTTTCGAACACTAGCTCGAATACCAACTGCCACGGAGCTAGAGCTTAAGTCTGAAAACTCGTTCGGCATTAGGCAATTTTTTTACCTCAAATTCGCCTAAGTTAACCTTACTTTCAAAAATAAAAATTCATAAAAGGATTTCTTTAAGACACTGAAATAAATCAAAAGCAAACCTAAAGTAAATGAGTAAGGAAAGAATTGAAAAAGCCACAAAAAAGTAACACACACAAGGTGTTTGAGTAAATTCTCTCAAATATATTCAATAACTATGAATGAAATAATTATAAATTTGAGGGAAGACCTTTATTTATAGTTGAACTCCACCAGATCTAACGATACAAATTGAATTACACCAACTGCTGAGATTAGTGCTTATCTACAAGATGAGAGTTCTAAAGGATTTAAACTATATACAATATTATCCCTTAGGATTTACAATACTTACCCTGGTGACTCAAATTTTAATGGACTAGTTCACTAGGCCACCAAAGCTTTAAGTAGATGGGCTTCTGCATATGATTCATGAATCAAGCCAGTTCAAGTAGATTAAATGAGTCTTATTTGATCAATTAACCTCCATGGAATGATTTGTATGCATTCGTCATAGGTTTTGATCTGCTGCTCGTGACACTAAAGCGTGTTTAACAAATATGTATATTTTTCTAAGTTTAAGGTCCTAGAAATTCTGAAAGAGGTTAGGGAGGTTTCAATTTTACGTGGATTAATTGGAATTTTGTATATACATGTAATGGAATTTTGAATGGAGTTGCATCACGCAAGTGTAAGGCAATAGCTGTGGGGGAAGCTAAAAACTAACTGTGTAGTGGGGTTTCTATTGCGGATGGGGTTACCAATAAAGGGTTGTGAGTGGTCTTGGTTCTTTGTTGAATGAAAAATCTATTTCTAGCATTGTTTCATCGACTAGCCTTTTATCAAAGGAACGTCAAGCATTCTTAGTTGTATTGCATAAAACTACCGAGGTTTAGGCAACCCCCGAGTAATGTGTTCCTTGAAGGAACTTGTACATTCTAATAAGCCTCAGTTCTTATTTTTAATTGAAACTTTTCTTAGTTCTAATAAAATGAAAAACATTCGTGTTATGTTTCGACTTGATTCGTGTTTTAGTGTGAGTCGGGTAAGTCAACGTGGGAGACTTACATTTTTATGAAATTTTGAGAGTAAGGCTTCGGTGGGGTATTCGCAGAACCAAGTCAACGTTTTCATTGAGGAAGCTTCAGAAATGAAATGGTAGCTTATGGGTTTTTATAGGTTTTCAGGGTCGAACCAAAAGTCTACTAGTTGGGCACTATTACGTTCTTTGTCGTAATTATATGACTTGATGTGGGTATGTATCAGCAATATCAACAAGATTTTGTCCTTAGACGATAAGAGTGGGCGAGCGATATATATATCAATTTGGCTTGATGGGATTCGGATCGCATTTCAGATTATGCTTTGAGCAAAATTTCATTGACTGACTTTTCGTTTACTTAAGAAAGGGGTTGAGGCACCGTGAGTTATGTAATGGAGTTATGAGATCGTACTTTTGTTAATATTGTATGAATTCAGTTGTTACTGTATCAAAAACTATTTAACTTGGTTAGTGCTTATCCAGATCACTCCCCTATTAAACTTGTTTTATCCACTATTTGGAATGGCCACTTGGTCCCATAACATAAGTTTGAGAACCTAATGGTTGTTAAAGACTATTTTCTTGGAGGTGGTGCAATAAAGTTAGGCCAAATGCTCTTTTCGTAATTTATTGGACCGACTGGTTAGGCTTAGCTCTTAGTTGAGTGAGTGGTATAAGATGTTAGATTGTAATTTTATTATTCGTGTAACACCCTAAACCCGGCCTAGACATTATGGCCGAATCTGGCGATGTCACAAGAAATGGGTTTTGGAAACCGTGTTGACTTGTTAAAACATCAATCTTTGTAATTTACTGAAAACCACCAACTAGTCAGTTCCATTACCAAAATTTATTACAGCGGAAGCCTTAGTCGTTTATAGTTCGAAAACACAGTCGTGTTTTTAGAAAAAACCGTTGTTTACATAAAAATCATCGTTTTAATAAAACAATTTTACCAAAGTAGTCAAACTGACAAACAATCCAAAAATAAATAGTCTTGAAAGTCCCCAAAAATTAAAACTCTCAAATAAGTCCAAAATTTAAAATAAACCAAAAGAACTAAGTTTAACTATTTTACGATATAGTGGTCATCGTTGTGTCTTTACCGTATCAATCCGCCTAAATCTGAGGATTACCTGACAAAACAGATAAATAGATGTCACTTTACGTAAACTCTGTGTGTAACCCAACAGAATTAGGCATGCAAGCATACAAACATCATATACAGAACTAGAAGCTGATACAGATATGGACTCATGCCCTTTCCAGATACTATAGCAGAATTAGAAACAAATATGCATAATCCTACCTCCATCCTCTACACACCATCTCTGACCATCCCATCACACCATGTGGGGTTAAAATACCTACCCATCTCTACACACCACGTTGTGTCATTAAGACACATATCAGATATAATATGCAGCCAAACTGCCAGAATATAGGCGTTTAACGCTGTTCAGAATACTTCCTCCTCATGTACAAATCTCACCCCAAAGTAGATACAGAGCATACATATAGAATTAACAGATAGGTCATGCCTAACATGCTTATATAAACAGATAACAGATATACATAACATAGACCTACTCAGAATTGTATTTTCGTCTAACTGATTACATAGTTTTAGGGTTTAGTTAGCCTTTATCGACCCTATGGTTGGCCCACAGTCGATTAAGACGACCTGTGCGACCTTATGAAATATTTTAGTATTATGGGCCCACATGCCCGTGTGGCTCACATACCTAGATTGGCCTTGCTCATGTGGCCCACATGGCCTGGCCTAGAATCCACACACTCATATGGCCCATACACCCAAATTGGCTTTGCCTATGTGGCCCACACAGCCACACTCGAGCCACCATACGGTCGTGTGTTGTGCACGGCCATGCCTTCATCGACCACAAGGCTGTGTCTTGTACAAGACCTACTACATGGGTAACCATACGCCCATGTGATGTTGATAGAACAGTTTTTTGACTTTTGCGAAAACCTCGTTTTCTGCTTTTTGGGTTCACACCTGGTATCAATTCAATGCGAAAACTATCTCGAGCCTTTCAAGACCTAAAAATCGACATTTCAGAGCTCGA
The DNA here is from genome assembly GCA_025698465.1 of Gossypium longicalyx. NCBI lineage: Eukaryota > Viridiplantae > Streptophyta > Magnoliopsida > Malvales > Malvaceae > Gossypium > Gossypium longicalyx. The sequence goes on along the minus strand of CM047004.1, from coordinate 64,464,640 downwards.
AATTAGTAACACTAGCGAGACTCAATCAAAATTATTTCACAATCAAACCCTTACAACATCACCAAAAGCCTGCGAAAACTTACCGTTATTGAACTAAAGCCCCAAACACTTAAATTATTGTAGGAACCCCAGCCAAATCTTGTCCTTCGCCTATATAGAAAGTAACAAAAACAAACCCTTCATCAATCACTAAGCCAAATAACGTTAAGATTTAACAAAACTAGACTTACCAAACGAGCACAGTCAAAATTTGTGCAAAAGAATCGAATTAAAAAGTTGACAAGGGTAGAGAAGAGAAGAAAACAAATGAACAGAGAGGAGGGAACTAGAACGTCAAAGGGAAGAAGAATTTTTGGGGAAACAAAATAAAATAAAATAAAACTAATTTGATATTCCTTAACTTCCCACTACCCCCCAATCTCAACTACCTCAAAGTTTTGGTTCCACCAAAACTCTTTTATAAAACTGAGCAAAAAAATATATACCTAAGCTAACGTAGGGATTTGAACACAAGACCTCTAACACTTCAACACCCTAACCAGTAGACTCATTCTGATATGAGATTACAGACAATTTAATATAATCCCACAGAACAAAGGTAGGGCTTAGATCCAAAAAATGACAAAATTTACCGAAGCTAGGGCTTAAACTTGGGACCTCATACATACACACCTAGAACACTCAATCACTGAAGCAGATACATATTTTGTGTCAAAAATTTACAAAAACAAAATAAATAATTCAGGGCGTTACAACTCTACCCCCTAAAAGAAATTTCGACCTCGAAATTTACTTGATCAGAACAAATGAGAATACTGTTAATGTATCGAGTCCTCAGGTTCCCACGTGGCCTCCTCAATGTCATGATTCCGCCACTGAACCTTCACTAACAGAATGGACTTTCCCCTCATCACCTTAACATCATGATCCAAAATCTGAACCGGCTTCTCTTCAAAGGTCAAATTCGGCCTAACCTCGATCTCCTTAATAGAAACAACATGAGAAGGGTCAGATCGATACCACCTCAACATCGAAACATGAAAGACATCATGGATACGGTCCAACTTTAGAGGTAGCTCTAACTGATAAGCGACTGGTCCCACATGCTTTAGAATCTGATACGACCCAATGAACTTAGGGCTCAACTTACCTTTACGACCGAATCTCAGAACCTTCTTCCACAGAGAAACCTTAAGAAAGACGAAGTCCTCCACAGAGTACTCAATATCTCTCATCTTCAAATCCACATAAGATTTCTGTCTATCAGAAGCCGTTTTTAGATGATCCTGAATCAGTCGAACCTTATCCTCAGTCTCAAAAACCAAATCAAGACCCAAAACCCGACATTCACCCAACTCAGTCTAACATAGCGGTGTGCGACACTTATGACCATATAAAGCCTCGTAAGGTGCCATCTGGATGCTAGCCTAGAAACTGTTATTGTAGGCGAACTTAGCTAGCAGCAGATAATCCTCCCAACTACTTTGAAAATTAATCACGCAACTCTAAAGCATGTCCTCTAGTATCTAAATCACCCTCTCCGATTGACCATCTGTCTAAAGATGGAATGCAGTACTGAAGTCCAACCTCAAACCCAAAGCCTCATGTAACTTTTTTCTAGAACCAAGATATGAAGTGAGGATCTCTATCAGAAATGAACGAAATAGGTACCCTATGCAGTCTTACAATCTCCGAAATATAGAGCTTCGCTAGCTTCTGCAGAGAATAGTCTGTCTGAACCAAGATGAAGTAAGCAGACTTGGGCAATTGATCCACGATGACTCAAACAGAATCCCTCTTAGTGGGTGTCATGGGCAACCCACTAACGAAGTCCATTGTCACACGCTCCCATTTCTATAGGGGAATCTTAACAGGTTGTAGCAAACCTGAAGACAACTGATGCTCAGCCTTGACTTACTGACATGTCAAACATCGAGCAACAAAATTAGTAACCTCACGCTTCAAACCCGGCTACCAATACAGTTTATGAAGATCCCAATACATCTTATTACCCCCAGGATGCATAACATAAGGACTACTATACGCCTCCCTTAGAATTGACTGCCTCAAATCAGAACCATTTGGCACACTGATATGCCCTCGAAAACATAGAACCCCGTCCTTATTCAACCCAAAATCAGAAGTAGTTCCACTCTCAACCTAACAGAATCGCACACCCAGAGTCCCAGCCATTAACTATCTATCTCAAATCTGATCAATCCAAGTCGGCTTAACTTATAACTCAGCCAACAGACTCCCATTATCAAATAGACTAAGGCGAGAAAACATCGTCCTCAAATCAGACATTGCTCTACGACTTAGGGTATCGCCACCATATTGGCCTTATCAGGATAATACTCTATCGTGCAATCATAATCTTTAAGTAGCTCAATCCATCACTGCTGCCTAAGGTTCAACTCCTTCTGAGTAAGGAGATACTTGAGGCTCTTGTGATCGGTATAGATAATACACCTCTCACCATACAGATAATGCCTTCAGATTTTTAACGCAAAGATAACTGCAGCCAACTCGAGATCATACGTCGAATAGTTTCCCTCGTGTGTCTTAAGCTGCCAAGATGCATAAGCCACCATTTTACCCTCTTGCATCAGCAAACATTCCACACGCCCGTGTGGCTCACACACCCAGATTGGCCTTGCCCGTGTGGCCCACACGGCCTGGCCCAGAATTCACACACCTGTGTGACATGCCCGTGTGGCCCACACAGCCACACTCAAGCCACTACACGATCGTGTACTGTACACGGCCATGCCTTCGTCGACCACATGACCGTGTCTCACACACGGCCTACCACACGGGTGACCACACGCCCGTGTGATGTCGACAAAACAATTTTTTAGCTTTTGTTGAAACCTTATTTTCTGCGTTTCGGGTATACACCTAGTCTGGATTCAATGTGAAAACTATTTTGAGCCTTCCAAGACCTAAGAATCGACATTTCAGAGCCCAAAATTAGTAACACTAGTGAGATTCAATCGAAATTATTTCACAATCAAACCCTTACAACATCACCAAAAGCCCGTAAAAACTTACTGTTATTGAACCAAAACCCCAAACACTTAAATTGTTGTAGGAACCTCCACCAAATCTTGTCCTTTGCCTAAATTGAAAGTAACAAAAACAAACCCTTCATCAATCACTAAGTCGAATAACATTAAGATTTAACAAAACTAGACTTACCGAACGAGCATAGTCGAAATTTGTGCAAAAGAATTGAATTGAAAAGTTGACAAAGGTAGAGAAGAGAAGAAAACAAATGAACAAAGAGGAGGAGGGAACTGGAACGTCAAAAGGTAAGAAGAATTTTTGGGAAAACAAAATAAAATAAAATAAAACTAATTTGATATTCCTTAACTTCCCACTACCCCCAATTTCAACCACCTCAGAATTTTGGTTCCAGCAAAACTCTTTCATAAAACCTTACCACTCGAACCAATAGGCTCATTCTAATATGAGATTACAAGCAATTTAATATAAACCCACAGAACAAAGGTAAGGCTTAGATCCATAAAATGACAAAATTTGCCAAAGCTAGGGCTTGAACTTGAGATCTCACACACACACCTAGAACACTCAACCAATGAAAGCAAATATAGATTTTGTGTCAAAAATTTACGAAAACAAAACAAATAATTTAGGGCATTACAGTTCGCATCAGAGACTAAGGGGTGGTTGAGTGAGACTCGACGTAAGGGATGTGATATGTAGGTAGTTGGGTTATCGACGTCAACATTCAAAGATTTTTTTAATGTGTTATGACAGTCTAAGTCATTGTTTTTCCATGCTTAAACTTTGAAACGATAGGTGGTAAATCATATCTCCCTCTTGGTCAATGATATAGGTCAGTCCCATACGAATGTGGTAGGATTGGGTAATGTAGTTGTCTCATATTTTATAGATCATGTTGCATATTTTGATATTTTTGAGTTCGCACATTTTGATTACTTATTTGCTTTAGTGAGTAGAGTTGATAATGATTCTCTCTTAGAACCTTTTAGACAACAAGAGTTCTGGTAGGCTATTTTTGAGATGCACTTGGATAAGGCACTGAGTTCAGATGGATTAAACTTAGCGTTTTTCAGAAGTGTTGATCTGTTGTGGGTGTTGAGGTGTTTATATAGTGCATTGCTTAGTTAGAAGAGGGTGTTTTTTTCGAAAGCTTTGAATGCTACTAATATAGCTTTGGTCTTGAGGACAAGTTCGCCTATTGCTACGAAGGACTTTTGCTCGATTCCCATCTGTAATGTTCTCTGTAAGATACTGTCGAATATATTAGCTAATTGGTTGAATGCTATTTTGTCGAAATTGATCTCTCCTATACAGTCGACTTTTTTCTCGGGTTGATTGATTATTGATAACATTATGGTGGCCTTCGAGGTTTTTCATCACATGAAGAATAAGAGTCGTGGGTGAGTTGGGGAGGTAGCACTAAAGGTGGACATTAATAAGGCCTAAGATTGGGTTGATTTGTATTTTTTATGCTTTATTTTTCTTAAAGTTGGATTTTCGGTCAGATGGGTTAAGTGGATGATTCTTTGTGTGATATTGGTATCATATTCGATTATGCTCAATGGGACTGAACTAGGCCCTATCATTTTGGATCGAGGTCTTCAGCGAGGTTATCTACTTTCTTCGTACATTTTTATTTTGTGTGCAAAAGGTCTTAGTTTTCTCTTTCAGTAAGCAGAGTTGCATAGGATGATTTATAGGATACGGGTTTGTTGGGGTAGCCTTTTAGTGTCACATTTGCTGTTTGCGAATGATATCTTTCTTCTTTCGGGCTAAGGTATCAGAGTGCAATGTCATTCAAAGCATTCTATTGCAATATGAGGAGGCATTTATTCAGTCTGTTAACTAAAACAAATTAGGTATTATGTTTAGTTCGAATACCAATCTTGCTAACAGAAACTTTGCTATGTCAATTTTGGGAGTTACTACACCACTTGATCATGGTCGCTACTTGGGGTTGCCATCCCTTGCTGAACGTAAAAGATGCAAGTCCTCTCTTTTATTCGTGATAGGGTTAGTCAATAGCTTTTTTTCTTGGAAGAATAAAATGTTAAGCCGATTGGGTAAGGAGGTGGTCTTGGACTGTGGTGCAGGCCATTCCGACTTTTTGTATTAGTGTCCTTTTGCTTCCATTGGGTATGTGTGAAGTGATTCAGCAGTTGATGAATTCATATCGATGGAGCTTTGGGTCGAATGTGAGACGAAAAATTCACCAATTGTCGTGGGAACGACTATGTGTGCCAAATAAAAAAAAAAAAAATGGGGGCATGGGGTATCGGCAACTTCGCTATTTTAATTTGTCCATGCTATGCAAACAGGGATGACAACTCTCAGCCCATCCCGACTGTCTGGTATCTTGTATTTTTAAAGCTTGTTATTTTCTGACTTGTGATTTTTAGGAGGCATATGTGGGGAATAACCCATCATATATTTGGAAAAGCATGTTTGTGACTTGGAAAATGTTGAATAAGAGAATGTAGCGGAATCATGATGTTTAAAGTTGTTTCATGAAAAAATAACTGAATTGTAGAAAAAAAAATGAGAAAAAGAGTTTTCAACTAGTACAGGTAGTGCAAATGGAGAATGCCATACAACACCAATTTTAATAATCCAATTACTTAAATGAAAACTTTTAAATAGTTCATTAGCATTTTATAATTTTTTGAAATTAAGTGACCAACATAAAAACTTATTAATAGTTTAATGATATTGAATTATAATTTACCCTTAAATTTATCAATTAAATATGCCCCATAATTAGAGTTTACGTATTCTTCGTTAGCAGAATTGTACTCATCTAAAAGAGCTTAGCAAAAAACTCTAGTGAGCAAATTTTTTTTTAAAACAAAGGCCTGCTTTTTATTCCCTTCCGGCAAGACAAGGAAATCGTAGAACTCGCCTTTGTTCTTCGTAAATCATAAACAATGTATTGAAATAATGTTATTAATTTATAATTACGAACTTCGTTTACATATAAGTAGGATTGCGATTCTTAGAATTAAGTAATAAAGCAAATTTAAGCTAAATTAGCAGAGAAATTAAAGAGAGAAATGGCCAAATCCAACAGCAATGTTGCAATGTATCTGAATTTTGCCCTTTTGATCTCTCTTCTTCTAATCATAAACATGGCAGAAAGCAGGCTTTTTCATTGTAAGTGTTTTTTTAGGCTATTTCAGATCAATTCCATGAAATTAATTTGTTAGTCTGTACTCACTTGATATTGAAACTTATATGATATTTGCAGATGGGCATGGAAAGGCCAAAATGTTGACACCAACATGTGTGTCGATATATGGGCAACAAGAAGGGGATACTTGCTTTAGCATCACTCAAGCATTCAATTTGACTTTTGATTTCTTCCTTCAGATTAATCCTAATCTTAACTGCGATACAATCTTTGTGGGACAATGGCTCTGCGTCGATGGTTTCCTCAGCTAATTTTATTTAGAAGGGAATTAAGTTTGAATCAGAGGGTTGAATAAATTGTTGATCATCACCTTATTCAAGCTCTGTTTTCTTGGAACAAAACATGCTTGATGTTGATATTCAACATTCTACTTAGTGTAAGAAGTTAATATAAAATGTATCCCACTTAAAATCTATGAAAATGAAATTTTATATTTTGAATAAAAAAGAAAAAAAAATATTTTGAATTACAGGGACATAGGATTGGTTGTATGGAAAAATTTGTTGACTCGGATTTAAGAATGATCGATCTCTCTCTACGTTGATTTGTGTTTCTCATTTTTATGAAATCAAGTTGTTATTAAAAAAAATTGTTTCTAAGAGAAAGAAATCATAATATCTCTCCGTTTGTTACTATTCGGATCATGTTTCCAAATCCCAATTTAAATTATAATATTTATGGACACTATGTACTTTTGAATTGAATTTTTTTTTAAAAGAAATAATTGCTTTTTATAATAAAAGATGTCCAAGGGTTGTTACGCTCTAAATTGAATCTTAATCTCACTAACATAACAACTTATTTCGTCTTCTAATTTAAAAAAAAAAAAAACATTTTACTTCTCTCTTTATTTATTTATTTTGTTTCTTATAGTTACTAAATTTGAGTTATTTGTTAAATTACTCCGAAAATCATTGAAAAAGTTAACATTTGCTAGTTTTATTGACGTGATATATATATAGATACCACATTAACAATTAATTAATTTTTTAAACATAAAAATATTAAAAAATATATTAAAAACTTTAAAAAGTATAAAAATTATAATTTTTTTTAAATATTTTAGAAATTATTAATTGCTAACGTGGCATACACGTGGATGCCACGTAAGCAAAGTTAACTGATGTTAACTTTCACGTTCATTTTAAAATATTTTAACAAACAATGCAAGTTCAAAGGTTAAATAGAGCTAAGGGCCCTGCACCCCCCAAATGGTAAATGATCAATTTAGTCCACTAAAATTTTTAAAAGGCATAATTGTAAAAAAAAAATACCCTCAACGTTTATGGGTTTTTGGTTTTGAGCCTAACTTTTTTTTTTATGGATTGGCACCCTCAACGTTACGATGTTTTCAAAAATAAACCTAATTTTAACTGTAAACATGAGTTGACCGTCAATCAAATAGAAACTCAACAAAGTAGCCTATGAGGCATGCCACATAAGCACGGGGTCATAGATGACATCATCTATAAAAAATTGTTTAACAAAATTCTTTTTTTTTCTCATTTTGTTTCTATCTTTTTTGTTCTTCTTCTCTTTCTCTCTTCCCCTCTAGTTGCTATGGCTGTTGTGCCCAACCATCGATCGATTAGATTTTCACATTGACTTATTTATTATAGTGTTTGAGAGAGAAAAACCACAACCATAGATTTTTAATCCTTAATTCCCTCTATTTTTTTTTGCTAGATCTAGCAGTATCTAAGTTGATTTTCTTTTGTTTTCGTTTTAAGTTCTCTTGAGAAGGCAAAACGATAGAGAGGACACTTTGTTGAGCATTGTTTTCTCTTTGTTGGAGGTTCTGATTACGTTTTGGAAGAGCTAAGGGAGGTTGATTAATGTATTTATGTCGACCGAGTTTGATTTGGCTTTGGTATTTCCATGGATTGGATCGTAGAAGAGCAAGCTATACTCGAAATTATGTTACAACAGTGAGTCATCTTTTTGCTTTTTTTTCTTTATTGTTTTGGTTGTATATAATTTTGGGTGTTTGATGAAATTGTCTCTTGTAAATAAGCATATTATAAAAAATATCAGACCTTTACGCCACAATAATTTACAAGGATGAAAACGAAGAAGATGAAATTGACTCCTCGTTCCCTCCTCGCCTTAAATGTCTTCCTATAGACTTTGGTGATGGTCCTACATACTTTGGCAATGATGACGATGTCGGAGTTTTTAGACCGTGATTGTGAAATTCAATCGCAGACATAACACTCATGATCAAGCGTCGTATTCGTTTAAGCCTCTGACTGTAGCTGTGGCGAGCCCGATGAGGGCTAGGACAGATGGATTAGATGTTGATGATGATGATGAGAAAGAGGAGAATGAGGAGTAGGATGAGGATGGAGTTGGAGAAGGTTTTGGCATGTTTGTGGTGAGATCGACAATGAGGAGTGAGAGGGAAGGCGATGGTGGTGGGGATTGAGATGAGTAGAGAGAAAGGGAAGTGGAGAAGATTTCTTGGAGTTTGAGATGGGCACACTGCAAAAGTAGAGGGAAAGAAAGAAATGAGAGAAGGGGTAGGCCCATTTGAAATTGGTCAAACATCTTTGACACGTCATCTACCTACGGTTGGTTGATGCTCAACTCACGTTTTCCTTTAAAATTGGGCTGATTTCTGAAAAAATGGTAACATTGAGGGTGTCAATCCAAAAAAAAAAAGAGGTTAAGGGATCAAACCCAAAAACCCATAAACGTTGATGGTACTTTTTACAATTGTGCCTTTTTAAAACTATAAGCTAGTTATGACGATGATTTTAATTATTTTTGGTGATTAGAAGTTATTTAAAAATAGGTTAAATGGTGTTCAAAGAAGAAAAAAATTGACCTTAAAATTAGCATCTTTGTAAAAGAAAAAACTATGTTGAAAAACTTGATCGGAGATGGCAGCGACTTTACTTCGAATGAGAATCGCAATACAAAAAAAGTTTGTTTTAAGGATACTTCAATAGATACTAACAGTTTCATGGCGGTGGACTCAAATCCAATACCGATGGAGTCATGGAAAGATAAATTTTTGGGAAATGGAAATCATGTTTTTACCGAAGAAGAGGATCTCAAGCTTTTAGAGGGGGATAACACGAGGAATATGATTAATAGAGTTCCTGTGATCAACTTCTCTAAAAGAATCCAACCATTTTTAATTAGGGACATGGCAATCACGGTGGTGGTGAAATTGTTGGGACAAAATATAGCCTATTCCACCCTTCATAATCGGATCTTCAGTCTTTGGAAGCCTTCACTTCCGTTTCTCTCGTGGATGTCGAGAATGACTATTTTCTCATCAAATTTCAGAGTAAGGATGACTATGAAAAGCTGCTCACTCAAGGGTCGTGGATTGTCTTTGGACAATATCTCACTGTTCAGCCATGGACTCCAAATTTTAATCCAATTCAGTCGTTCCCAAAATTTGTCATGGTTTGGGTTCGCTTTCCTGGTTTACCCGATGACTTTTATAAAAAGAAAATTCTGGAAGAAATCAGAAGTCTAATTGGTAAAGTGACCAAACTGAATTTTACGATAGATTATGGTTCGAGAGGAAAGTTTTCTCGTATGGTAGTTTTTATCAATCTAGACAAGTCGCTCATACCACATGTTTTGGTTAATGGCACGATGCAATGTGTTGAATACTAGTCGTTTTCGATGGTTTGCTTTTCGTATGGTCGATATGGCCACATTTGTGATATTTGCCCTTACCAAAAACCTGCAACAGAGAGCACGGCGGTCAGAGAAATAGTCAAGTTTAACTTATTGGAGAAGGAGAAGACGAATGAGATGTTGGAGTCGTTTGGCTCATGGATTCTTGTCGAGCGAAAATCATGGAAAAACCCAATGGGTAATGAGAATTTGACGGAAAAAATTTTGCCCAAGCAAGGGGAAGGCTCTCGATTTACTGCGTTGTCGACGGTCAATGATGGAAAAAATAAAGGAACAAAGGAGGAAATTTAAGGGGTTCTATTTTAGAAGGGTGACTTTTTAAAAAAAGGGGGGGGGGGGGAAGCTCTTTCTAATTTAATGAGAAAATTTTTTCAAGGAAAATGGGCTAGTTGTATGATAGGGTTTCTGGGCTTGTTAATGGAGTTGATATGTTGGAGGGTAATGAGCCAGGACCTTTAGAAAATTTAATTCAGACAAGCTCCTTATTCGAAAGCCCAGGTAAGTCTTCTGACCGAATAGTAATTATTTCAAAGCCTAATTTTTTTCTTCGCAACAGCAACAGTATGATGTCACAATGGGTCCCAAGTCATTGGAAATTAACAAGGAGCAAGTTTTTGGGCCTGTTAATGGAATTGATTTGTTGGAAGGTAACATGCCAAGACCTTTAGAAAATTTAATTCAGACAAGTTCCTTACTCGACAGCCTAGATAAGTCTTCTGACCCAATTGTCATTATCTCAAAGCCTAATTTTGTTTCTTTTTCTTTACAGTAGCAACTTCATGACATCACAGTGGGTCCTAAATCTTTGGAAATTAATAAGGAGCATGTTGACTCTTTTTTTAATTTCTTTATAGTAGCAACCTCATGATGACATCGAAATTTAGCTACAACATGTTTCGAATGACTTTATTAATGTTTTAGCTCAAAAGGTCAATGTTTCAGATTATCATTCTCAATTGATCTTTTTAAATAAAGAGGGGTTGATTTTCGTGGGAATTAATACCCATTTTAACCCCACCTTTGATGGGCCGGTTGAGTCAGTGGTGGATTTAAGTAATGAAATTCTTAAACCTAAAAATCACTCGACTGTTACCTTCAAGGAAACTAGGAGAATTAAACATGCCAAATCTCTTGACAATGGTACCACGGGTGAAAGAGGTAAAAGGGTCCTCAACTCCGAAAGGGAGGGGGTCAAAAATTAAGGGTACTGTTTGCTCGAGTGGTGCCATCAATAAGATAATTAGAGAAAGAGGGGGCATTTTTAAAATTTTAGCAATGTAAGGGTCCCATTAGCAAACACTATGAATTTAATGGCCAAGCATTAGCTCGCAAATTAATTTGGAGATGAATTTAATGGCCAAGCATTAGCTCACAAATTAATTTGGAGGCTTAAAAGGAAGGCTAGAGTAGTGACGTAAAAAGTTGAGAAGGTATCTGATAGACATGAAATATGATAAGTTTTCTTTATCTATTTGATTTATATATATATATATTTATGAGTTTATCTTTTTCTTTTGTGTGTGGAATTTTCAAGGTTATGCTAGCAAAAAGTTTTTTCGAGAGTATAATCGAGAGTATAAGCAGGATATTGTTAGCCTTTTAGAAACAAGAGTTAGTGGTAGCAAAGCTGACTTAGTCATTGCTAGTCTCGAATTTCAACGTTCTCATCGAATGGAAGCTATAAGTTTTTTTAGGGGTATTTGGGTCGGTTGGAAGGAGTCGATTTAGGTGGAAATTATACGGAGTCACTCGCAATTTGTTAAGACTATGGTTTCGTATAGTTCTCTTCAGCGACCAATTTATGTTGTCTTTGTTTATAGTATCCCTGATACCCGTAAACGCAGGGGACTTTGGGATGCCCTGAAAGTAACCATTCCATGTTCGGATTCCCCTTGGATGGAAATGGGAGATTTTAATGCAATTTTAACCTCTAATAAAAAAATGGGTAGACGAGTTAATGGGAAAATGTGTTCTTTTTTTAGGAATTTTATGGATTCCTTCGATCTACAAGACTTGGGTTTCAAAGGCGAACCCTTTACATGGTATAGGGGTGGCATATTTGAGCGTCTTGATAGGGCTATCAGTAATGATACGTGGCTTTCAAAGTTTCCAAATTGCTCTATCACTCACCTTTCAAGACTCAAATCAGATCATAGGCCCATCCTCATATCTCTTCAACCACAGTTCCATACTCTTTTAGGTAGACCATTTTGTTTTCTAGTAGGAAAGGTTGAGCATTCAGGTTTTTCTGAGTTTGTCAAGAATAATTGGAATTTTTCTGGAAATATATCTAATTCCCTTTCCAACCTTACGAGTCACCTTAAGGATTGGAATAAAAAGGTATATGGGCACATTGGTTCTTAGAAAAAGAATAATTCAGAAATTACACAATATTCAGAGCGATATGGATTATTCTCAGCCTGATTCTTTACTACAACTAGATTTGACAATTAGAGAGAGTTGGAACAAATTTTGTTTCACGAGGAACTGTAACAACCCATTTTCAATGAAATCAAAACAGTGGTTTCAGGACCACAAATCTGAGCCAAAAAAAATTTATTTTAATATTATTGCATGGTTCGTATTATGATAGGAATGTTGTATGAAAATTCTAATAAGAAAATTTTACCGATTATGTGATTAATTAGGGAAAGGACCAAATTGCATAAAATGCAAAAAGTTGAATTCTAGTAGTTATAAGTATCAAACAACTATGGAATTTAAAATTTAAGGTCTTTATATGGTAAATAAACCATTAAAGAAAAGTTAGTAGATATTTTTGGTGATTCATCCATGGAAAAATTAAAAAAAGGCTAAGGACTAAATTGGAAATCAAAATAATTAAAAGATGATAATAGAAAATATCATCTTATTTTTCATCATCTTCTCCAAAATTTTCATGGAAACCCTAAGAGAGAGAAAGGAAACAAATCAAGCTTAATTAGGTATGTTTTCTTGTCCCGTTTTTATTAATTTTTATATTTTTGAGATTAGAATAGTTTAATCTATCTATTTTGAGGATTAATTTGAAAAGTTATTAAAGTATGAAAATTTTTCCATGAATGAATATGCTGAAATTTTGAAATTTATGGTAGAAAATGAAAGGTTGTTGATAGATAAACAACTTTTATAAAGAGAATTTTGATAAAATTGTGATTTAGGGATTAAATTGTAAAGATGTAAAAGTTATGGAAAATTTTTGAATTTTGTGAAATACATGTGCTGTAAATGTTATATGAAAATTTTTGTTAGGCTTGGAATAAGGATTAAATTGTATGAATTCCATTTTCCGAGCCTAGGGACAAAATTGGAATTTATGAAAAGTTTAGGGCCAAAATGGTAATTTTGCCTAGGGTGTAAATTGAATCCAATTGATTATGAAATGGATTAAATTGATGATTAAATTGATGATTAAATTCATTTATATAGATCCAGATAACTCAAATTTGAAGCTAGATTGAGGGAAAGAAAAAGTGTCAGATTAATAGACTTTTAAATACGAACAAGTATCGAGGTAAGTTCGTGTAACTTATTTATGTATGTTAATATGTTTGAATTTAATATTGTATTTGGGTGAATTATATAAATATTTAAAGTATGAAATAAATCACATTCTCGATATTTCTTGATAAATGACAAGTTCCGTTCGAATAATGAAATTCGATGGATATATGATTTCTTGTATTGAATGTGGTCCTGCATATGTTGCAGACAGAATATAGCTTGGGCAAGCAATCCTGTTATATGTTTCCTGTGAGCATCCTGATTGGTAGTGATTTTGCATGTGTTGTACATTACCATAACTCCTTGTGAGCGTCCTGTTACATGATTCGATCGGTTGTAATCCAGCATCTAATGCAGACACAAATGTAGCTCTTCGTGAGTGTCTTGATATAGACTCTTATGAGCTTCCTGACATGGCTCGCTTGAACTCCCTGTTACCTTATCTGATGCTTCCTGATAATAACTCTTTGGAGTTACCTGATAAGCTCTATGAGCTCCCTGATTAAAACTCTTATAAGTTTCCTGTTTAGCCAGATAAATGTCCTGTTACATGGCTCATCTGAGCAATCCTAATATGTGGCTCGAGAGTGTGCTCCTTAATTAAGTTCCCTAATGGGTACCCCTGATTATGAATTGACAGTTTACAGTTTTGTACATCTTGTGTGTACTACTTGAGTATCTATTGATATTTCAACAATTCAATGGACAAAACTTCTGACATGAGAAATTATGAGATTAAAAGAGTTTTGTCCCGAATACTTCTGAAATACCTGAAAGAGGGTAGTATGATGAACTCATCTATGCTTACTTGATATACATGTGAATTATGTGACTAACTTACTTATCTGAATGTATGTCATTAGGAAAATTGCCAATTTGTTGGAAAACATGTTATTGTATGCTTATTGTAATGAATTGATTGGTAGGTTTAATTTCTGTTATACGAACTTACTAAGCACTAATTTCTTACTAGGTTTTATTTTCTCTGTTTTATAGTGTTCAGGAAACTCATAAAGGTTGGAGATTGTGAAACACCCCTCACCCGTATTCAACACCAGAATAAGGTTACGGAGAATTACTGGACTTACGAAACAATTAAACAACCAATTAGCATACATAAAATCATTTCATACAATCATTATTCAATCTCAATCAATTTGTCCCTAATATGAGCCTATGAGGCCCTAAACATATATTAGGAGTAGTTCGGATTAAACCGATATCTCAAGAAACTTTCACGAACATGGAAAATTTTTCACAAAACAGAGGACACACGCCCGTGTGGCCAGGCTGTGTGTCTCACACGGCCACTAGACACGCCCGTGTCAAAGACCGTATGGACATTCAAAATGGGAGCACATGGTCGTGTCCCAGCCCGTGTCCTATCATATGTAACTCTTTGACTTGGGTCACACGGCCAACACACACCCCCGTGTGGCTAGCCCGTGTGCCCTAAAAATGGCCACACACGCCCGTGTGCCACGCCGTATGCTAGGCCGTGCCAAACCTGTAAGGTATACTGACTTATGCCACACGGCTGATCACACGCCTGTGTGTGAGACCGTGTGGAGCATACTGACTTGATTTAAATTTCAACACCGGAGGACACATAGCCATGTAACAAGACCGTGTGTCACACACAGCTGAGACACACACCCGTGTGGACAAAAATAAGCTATTTACCAAGCCAATTTTCCACCCATATTTTGTGCATACCTATACAATTCAAATGATACTCACTCATAGCATAAATGGTTAAGCACAATTCAACCAAAATCAAGACTAAAACATACAATTCCAATTCCAACAACTAGCTTGCTTACGATTTCATGTTTTACTCATTCAAATCATACCAACTTTACATATTCAAATCATCTAATTAAACATTTTCCACACATGCATCATTATAGATCATCCACAAGCACATAGCTTCTCATTTATCAACCATTTGACATCTATAATACCAACTATCAATAACATTGCAAACCAACCTCAATCACTCAATATAAACCATATGCACACTTATATATATACATAATCAAACTAGCCAAATTAAGCCAAGTCTCATGGTTATATGTACAAACCAAAATATAACAATTCATAAGCCATCTCAAATGGAAAAACTCACTATCAAGATACATATCAAAATGCCCATAATCCTATACATGCCATATGACCAAACCATAAGCTCAAAAGTACCAAAGTGATGGTTGGATAGTGTGACGTAGTCTCCGACGATCCCTGAATCCGAGCTAGCTTTGAAATCACTATAAAACATGGAAAAACAAACAAAGTAAGCTTTATAGCATAGTAAGCTCATATGAAATAAACTCAACTAATCATAAATACACAATTCATCAATTTAAACTTGTTAATTCATAATTCATAAATACTAACAAACCTTCCACATGCTTAATTATATACTTATATGCAAACATCATAAATTCTTCAATTTAAAGCTCGTATGATTCATATACATACCTGAAACAATCCGTAATAAACTCATACTCAAACAAAAAAATGTTGAATACTCGAATTCTCGCACACTAAGTGCCAATACATAGCCGAAGCTATTTTAATCTCGCACACTAAGTGCCATACATAGCTGAATTGTTTTCAAATATGACTGTAGTCTCGTATACACAATTTATGAAGTATCAAAGCATTTAAAGCATAATTATAACAATGCTTATTACATACGAAATTACCTCGGATGTGTAAACAACGAAAAAAGTCGTTTAGTCGATAACTTTCGTTTTTCCATAATCCTGATCCGAATTCTGTTTTTCTTGATCTAAATATATTCAAAATTAACTCATTTAATCAACTATTTATTTAATTCAATCCAAAATATACATTAAGGCTATTTTACACATTTTCCCCTAAACTTTCACATTTTTCACAATTTAATCCTTATTTGATAAAATCATAAATTAATGAAATTCCAATTAAACCCATGCTAGCCGAATTACCATAATGCCCCTAGAAGCCCATAATTTTCATTTATTTCACATTTTACCCACTAATTTTGCACATTTCTCAATTTAATCCCTATTTTGCATTTTCACTAAAAATCACTTTACAAAACTTGCATAATTCATAATAAATATTCATAATCTACCATCAAACATAAAAAATCATACATATTCATCAATGGAAACTTTCAAAATCTTTAACATTTTTGCAAAATAGTCCCTGAGCTAGCTAGTACTAGATGCAACGATTACAAAAATATAGATATCATCAAAAACCAAACAAAAACGAACTTACAATTTGGCTTACAAGTGTCAAATGCTTCAAACCCTAAAATGGTTTCTCCCAACTTCAAATTTAGGCAATTGAAGAAGATGGAAGCAATTAAATTTGTTTGTTTTATTTAATTAGTTTATAATTACTAATTACCAATTTGACCTTTATAATAAACCATTAATATACATGTTAATATGTCCATAAATTTCCAATCAAATAAGTAATGGTCTAATTTCAACATAAGGACCTTAACTTTAAAGTTCTATAGCTATTTGACACCTTTAGCTAATAGAACTCCACTTTTAAACTTTACGCGATTTACTCCTTTTTATCAAATTAACCAACCAAACGATAAAATTTCTTAACGAAATTTTCACACAATCACATTATCATGCTGTAAATGTTAAAATAATAAAATGAATATTTTTACCTCGAATTTGTGGTCCTGAAACCACTATTCTGATTTGAATAAAAACGGGCTGTTACAGATCGGTCAGAGTATCATCACACTATCCACCAGTCTGTTTTGGTATAGAAAGCAATCTTATTTTGGTATAATGGCATGTATAGGTTAACTTGGCCAATGTTGGCAAGTACATGGTTGTTTGTAATTTAGCCATTGGAATGGCTAATAATGGTTTATTTTGGTATATTATTATGAGGTTAAATATATCTCATGATTAACATATATGTATATGGTTGGTTAGATTGAATTAGGATAAAATATAAGTCTTTACCAAAAGTTAAGTTTGATCATATGAATGTATGTGATGTTATTTCATATATGTTATTGATGTTTGCTTGATTTATATGACTTGAATTGGTTGGCAAATATATACAAATGTTGTTGTAGTTTGAAGGTTAAATTTGGGTGAGAAATAACGCTAGGAAATGACTTTATTTTGTCCACATGGATAGACACATAGGCATGTGTCTTGACCATGTGTGACACACAACCTGACACATAGGCATGTGGTCTGGCCATGTGTCCCTTGCATCTTAAAAATTGAGAAACAGAATGCTCAGAATTGGGCACACGGGCAGAGACACGGACGTGTGACTCAGCTATGTGTGACACACAGCCTAGAACACGAGCATGTGTTTTGGCCATGTGAACCTTGTACTGAATTTTTGAAAATTAAATTGACCACAAGGCTTAGCAAACGAGTGTGTGGCTGGCTGTGTGGCACAAGTCAGAGAGTTACACGGATAAGGACAAGGGCTAGGACACGGCCGTGTGGCTCATATCGAATGCCCACACGGCCTGAGACATGGGCATATCACTTGGCCGTGTGAGCCACACAGTCTACTCACATGGGTTTGTAACCCTTGTATTAAAGAAAAAATTTTAAATTTTGTGAAAAATTCTCTTAGATTTTGATTTAGTCCTGACTTGATTCTAATGTTTAAATTGGGCCTCAAGGGTCTATTCAAGGGACAATATGATTAGTTTCGGATATGAATAGTAAAGTAAATGAATTACATGAAATTATTTTGTAAACTCTGGTAATGCTCCGTAACCCTGTTCTAGCGACGGATACAGGTTAGGGGTGTTATAGGAACTTCTATGGAAACTGAAAGCAAGATGTGAGTGACTTTCTTTAGGAGACTCTAACACAAAAATTTTTCTATAAATGTACCCTAAAAAGGAAGAACCAAAATCGGATTACGGCTTTAAAAAATGAGGAAGGGGAACTGACTTTTGATAAGGAAGAATTGTGTCATGAGGCGATTCGTTTTTTAGAGAATCTGCATGGTGAGGAACAAATGATGACAAGGGAAATTCCACCGAGTTCATTTCCTAAGCTTAGAGATGATGAGATTCTTTTTTTTATTTATTTAAAGAAACTAGTTCCGAATGAGGAGGTAAAGTTTACCTTGTTTGAGATGGAACCTTTAAAGGCACCAGGGAGCGACGAATTTCACGTTCTTGTCTTTCAGAGTTAGTGGGAACATCTTGGGGATTCGATTTGTTCGTGGGTTAAGATTATCTTTACTGAAGAAAAAATTGATCCGAACTTAAATAATACCTTAATAGTCCTCATTCCGAAGGTTCTAAATCCAGACTGCTTCTCTTAGTTCTGACCTATTAGTCTAGATTTGGTTCTTTATAATTTGGTAATAAAAATTATTGCGAACTGGTTTAAACTGATTTTACCAAGAATTATTGGCCAAGAGTAGAATAAGTTTATTTCAGGAAGGAATACCACAGATAACATCATTATTGCAAAATAGATGTTCCATTCTATGAGAATTAAGAAAAAAAACAAGGAATTGGTTGGCCATCAATGTTGATCTTGAGAAAGCCTACGATCGAGTGCACTGAGAGTTTATCGGAGCTTCTCTCTAGGCGGCAGGTATTCTGAATTTTCTCAATAATGTAATTATTTTTGTTATTACTAACTCTACTATCCAGATTTTATGGAATGGCATACTAACACAAAAATTTCCCCCATCTAGAAGTGTTCGACAAAGATGTCCGTTGTCGTTGTATCTCTTCGTGTTGTGTATGGAGTGGCTTGATCATAGTGTTCATTCTAATTCAGACTGAAAAATGGAAACCTATATGCTTATCTTGATAAGGTCCATCCTTGTCCCACTTTTTTTTTTTGTAGATGACCTAATTTTGTTTGGTCAAGCGAAAGAGGATCAAGCTACCATTTTGAAAGAGGTATTGGAAAACTTTTTTAATTACTCTGGTCACAAGATTAACGCAAATAAAACAAATGTATGCTTTTCTAAAGGAGTGAGTGCAACTTTAGGAGATAGATTTTATCATATCCTGGGTTTTCACTGAGTTTAGAATCTTAGAAGTTATTCGGGGGTACCTCTGTTTCATAAAAAAGTAACTAACAGCACGTTGTGGTTTGTGGTAGATATGGTTCGAAGCAAGTTACAAAGTTGGGAGTCAAGGAAATTATCCTTAGCTGGCAGGGCTATTTTAGTTCAACCGATTTTATTGGTGATTCCCAGTTACTTCATGTAGTCTATGTTAATTCCTAAATGCCTTTGCAAGGGAATTAAGAGCATGATCCCTTAGTTTGTTTGGGGGGTCTTCGAGTAGGAGTCAAAAAGTGGCTTTGGTTAGTTAGGAAGATGTTTTCCAACCTAGGGAGCATGGAGGGATTGGCTTGCAAAATTTGCAGGATCATAACACTTCGTTTATGATGAAGCTGGCTTTAAACTTGTGACTGATTCCAGAGCCCTTTGGGTTCAGGTCATTCGAGCTAAATATGGGGTTACAAATGAAATTCTTGACCACTTTTCTAAGAGTAGATGCTCTTTTATGTAGAGGGCCCTTACTAAGGTTTTGCCTCTTATTCGAGGGAATTTGCACTAGTCAATAGGGGATGGAAGAAAAGTCAGGTGTTGGCAGGATCCATGGGTTCCAAATACGGGGCCTCTAGTTAATCTGATTCTTGGTCATTCTAATCTTGATCTAGATTGTTTGTTAAGTGATATGGTTGCAAAAGATAGTACTTGGAACCTAGACCTTTTTTAGATTTGGCTGCCAGAGATGGCTGTCCATAAGATCATTGGTGTTCCCCCTCCATACCCAACAGCTAGGGTTGATAGGATCATTTAGGGAGGTACGTCGACGGGTTCCTTTTCAGTTAAAAGTGCATATGGGAAAATTTAGGAAACTTATTGGAAGCCGAATGAGGTTGTGTGGAAGATCCCTTGGAATTTTCAAGGACCACAAAGGGTTAGGTTCTTTATTTGGCTTGTTCTCAAACAGAGGTTGCTCACTAACTTAGAAAGAGTCCGGTGAGGTATAGGTCATAACTCGATGTGTACCACTGAGGATGTGTTGCATGTTATTAGGGATTGTCCTACTACAAGAGATATTTGGAATCTTTTAATTCATATTGATAAAATTGTTAGAGTTTATTCAGGTAATTTGCAGGAATGGATCGTCTCAAACTTGTAGAACAAGCATGACTTGGGATTTGGAAAAGCTGACTAGAAATACTTGTTTGGGATCATCATATGGTTCTTATGGAAAAGCCGCAACCTTTTTGTTTTTCAATGAACGCCTTGGAATAGTATTAACACTATTAAAGTCTCCTATAGCTGGGCGAAACAGTTCTTGATAGTAGTGAGAGACCCAATAAGATCACTTCAGGCTCTAACTTTGTGATCCAATATTCATGGAAATTGTGTCTACTTGAATACTAATGATTTCGTAAGATCTGAGGGTGACTCTGCTTCAGCAGGAGGAATTGTGCGAGACCAACCCGAGAAATGGATCTTTGGTTTCAACAGATTTTTAGAGAGTTGCTCTGTATTCGAAGTTGAACTGTGGGGCATCGTAGATGGCTTAGACATCTTGATTGACCGAGGCTACGATAATGTGTTGTTTCAGATGGATAGTTGTGAAGTACCTACTGCCATACAAGAGGGACTAATGGGAGGATCAAATTCTGCTTTGGTTAGTAGAATTCTTCAATGAATTCTTCGGTTGCAACATTGGAACATTTATCATATCCCTAAAGAAGTGAACTAGGAAGCTAATAGACTAGTCAAATTGGCTCGTTTGGATACTCAAGGACTACAAGTATTTGAAGTATCCCCATTTGGGGGAATGAATTATGTGATTTAATTTGTCCTTTTGATTTTATTCTTTGTCACCAAAAAAACAACAACTATAAGCTAGTTTAATGGTAAAATTACTTTTTTGCCCCCCCAAAGATGGAAAAAAAAATCAATTTAACACCTTTAAAATTCTAAACAAACAAGCATATATAAAGAAAAAATTATACTTTGACCCCTTTAAATTTTTATAATTTAATTTTGCTCCCCCTAAAGATAAACTTTTGCCTTCGTCCCTAGAGCTAAAAGAGGCGAAAAATTAAATGGAGGGCTAGAATGAATTTTCGTAAAGTTGTAGGACTAAATTAAGTCATTATACCTTTTAAAAATGGATACG
Source organism: Gossypium longicalyx (assembly GCA_025698465.1). Classification (NCBI taxonomy): domain Eukaryota; kingdom Viridiplantae; phylum Streptophyta; class Magnoliopsida; order Malvales; family Malvaceae; genus Gossypium; species Gossypium longicalyx. Next base: position 64,443,083 of record CM047004.1, on the reverse strand, counting down.
AACAACTTTGTAGTGTGATAATGGTTGGAGATATGTTTCTAACAATCATGTTCTTTCACAATGGATTGAGAGAAAAAACAAAATTGATGTCTCAAATTACAATTCAAATAGAGGTTAGGACGGCCACTTTGTAATTAACAAATTAATAATCTGATTAACACCATCTTTTTATTATTAAAAGTCACCTTAGGCAAACTTTTTCCCCTATAAATAGAGTTCAGTTGGCATTCATTCTTATAATCAAGCAAGCCAAACCAAATTAGAGTTTAAATGCAAAAAATGGCAAAGTCAAACAACAATGTTGCAATGTTTCTGAACTTGGTTCTGATGATCTCTTTCCTTCTCATCATAAACATGGCTGAAAGCAAGCTTTTTCCCTGTAAGTTTTCCTATTCTGAATTTCATCCCCTTTCTTACAATAATTCAATAACTACAGAAGTCTTTGGAGAAGGCAATACTTTAATAAATTTAATATCTGAATCTATCTCACATTTCTTATCCATTGCATGTATAAGGTACTCAAATCTCATATCATCAAACCTCTAAATATAGACAGAGGTTTCACTTCATAAATTAGATATTTGATTTATTACTACTAATAACTAGAAATTTATGATAGTTGCAGCTGGATTCATTGAGCATGGAAAAGCCAAAGAGTTGACACCAACATGTCTGTCGATATATGGGCAACAAGAAGGGGATACATGCTTTAGCATCACTCAAGCATTCAATTTGACTTTCGATTTCTTCCTTCAGATTAATCCTAATCTTAATTGCGATTCAATATTTGTGGGCGAATGGCTCTGCGTTGATGGTTTCCTTAGCTAATTTAATTTAGAAGGAAATTAAATTTGAATTACAAGGTTGAATAAATTGTTGATCATCACCTTATTCTAGCTTTGTTTTCTTGAAACAAGACATGCTTGATGTTGATGTTAAACGTTATACTAGTATTAAATGCCTAGTATCTTTGTGTAATAGGTTAATATAAGATGTATCCCACTTATTATCTACGAAAATGAATATTTATATTTTGAAAAATAAAATAAAATTTATTTTGCAAAATCCAGTTATATTACTCAACTTTGTTTAATTTCCAAAATATTTCTACCTTGTTCATGCTCAAATATAATTATAACTATATTCATAATATAATTAATTAATTCACAAATTGAAAACCAAAATAAAAGATTAACAATATTGTGAAAACCATTTTTTTTGAAAAGGTCGACTTTTATTTAAAAATGAGAATGGAGTTGCCACCAATCTTTTTTTTAATGAGGTGTGATCGGATCACCTCGTAATTTGATCATTTTAATAAAATGTTTTGATTTACTAAAACAACGATTTTTGATCTACGAAATTCGAGAAAACGGGTTCGGGAGTCGGTTACGTGCGAGGAAGGATTAGCACCCTCGTAACGCCCAAAATTGGTACCTAATTGATTAATTAATGTCTTAATGTCGAAAGTTGAAAACTCAAAAATAATTTAAAATATGATCCCTTTTTTATTAATGTTGATTTACAAGAAAAATGCTTGAATAAATTGAAACGAGCATTAAAGGCCCTCTCGTCTCGAGATAACAATATGTCATATCTCGTAAGTTAGGACACGACATTTGAACCCTCGAGAATAAGCTTACCTTTTAATTTCTTTATATTTTAAAACTTGTATGTTTTAATTCTAAAGGATATTCGACCATTTAGGTCCAACGAGAAAATTGAAACCCCGTAAGTTAGGGTACAACTCCTCAAAGTTCTAAATATGAAATATTGCCTTTATTTTCAAAATTTTCCTTTTTTACGAATTTGGGTGAAAATTAATGTAATATTTAAAATGATATATATGAATAAAATATTATGCTAGCGAATGACAACAATATGAATGTACTAATAAACGATTCATAACATTTATAATGGCAATAATCACATAACATACATCACTTTAATACCAAGGTCAACAATCAAAGAAAAATAAATAAATAATAAAATAAATAATAATGATAACAATAATAAAATAGACACCAATCAAGATAAAACCAATTTTAAAAATAAAATAGGGACAAGTGAATAAATAAATAAATATATAAACAATTATTAAGGAAACTAATTTATGAAATATTAAAAAAAGGACCAAATAAAAGAAAAATAAAATTAAAGGGTCGAATTCAGGAAAAGAAAAAAAAGGAAATAGGGCCTAAATAAAACGCACACAAAAGGATGAGGACCAAGTGGGAAATTATTCCCAGTCCTCAAAGTGCACCGTTTCATGAAGGACCAGGATGAAAAGAAAATGAAATTATGCGGGTAAATTTAAAAAAAAAGTATAAAGCGAATAGAACTATATTTAAAAAAATGAAACACGGAAGGATCAACTGCACAATTATTCCATTTAAGCAGAAAAACGCGAATCCTTTAGGTGGGTAGGGTTTGGCCCGAAACGACACTGTTTCAGGTGTCCGTCTCTTCAAATGGTCTGAGGACCAAACTGAAACAGAAGCATAGGACCACATTGAGACGCGCCGCAAAAGCGGAGGGAGCTATTGTGCAAATAGACCATTAATCGAAAACGTGCGGATTCCCTAGAGCTGGTCGGGTCGCACGTGGGTCAGGGCTAAACGGCGTCGTTTTGGCATATAGGATTAAGGCCTAAAACAACATTGTTTTAAACGTTTATAAAAGCTAATTTTTTTAAAAAAAATTTCATTCTGCACCATCCCTTAAAAAAAAGGTTTGAAAGCTCTCCTTTTGCTCTCCCACCCTCCAAGCTCTAGCCTAGGTCTAGCCGAACTCCGATCATCAGGCCACCGCCCGTTACCACTGTACACGACGGCCGAAATTCCCAAAAAAGGGCCTTTTCGTCTGATTCCTTCCTTTTTTACCCTAGGCTTTGAAACTAAAGGCAAAAGCCTAAAAAAGAAAAAAAATTCTAGCCACTGTCCCCTTTTCTGCTTTTTGCCTCTCGTATCCTTTGTAGCGAAGCTAAAACTTAGACCTTAAAGAGGTCTCATGGCTTTTGCAAACGAAGAAAGACTCCGATGATGGCGAGATACGGAGAAAAAGGTAGATTTCAACCCATTTTCTTTGTTTTATGTTTTATTTAAAATAAATAAAAAATAAAAACTAAAATACGAGAATCACCTTGTTTTTAACTTTGAGTTCTTTTTTTGATTAATATTGTCCATTCGTAAAAAAATTACAAAATGACTGTTATGGCTTTTATAGTCGAATTATACAACTGTTGGTTTTTGTTTTTTGTTTGTTTCTTCGTTGTTTGCTTCTCTTACGTGTTTGTTGAGTGTTGTAGGTGTCAATGGCAGTAGCTGACGGTGGTGGCAGAAGGGTCAGACACGTGTGAGGAGGCAGCGACGCAAAGAGGCTAGGGTTTCTGCCTCCTCTGAACATGTTGCGGGCTAGTGGGCTGCTAGGGTTTTTTATTTTGTTGGGTCGTTTGGGCCATTGTGATATATGCTAGTAGTTTGTAATTGGACTGTTTTGGACTATTTATTTTTGGGTTTTATTTCTGTTTATTTTTGGGTCTTGGGATCGGGCTAAATTGGCCCATTACAAATATCATAGATTTCAAAAAAGGAAATATAGCAAAAAATATATTTAAAATTGCTTCTCCTATGAGACACTTTGACTGTCTCATTAAGATTTAAGATCTCATCTTGCATGGATCTTTCATATTTATTTTAACTTAAATCTCATCACATGCAGACTTTATTTAGAAACATATTAATTTAAATTATATTCAACGTATGTTTTGTAATACTTAATTTTAGTTGCAATAATTCAAATGCATTGTTTTTATAATTGTTAATCAATTGGATGATATGTGTAATGGCCAATTTTGACCCGGGCCCAGACCACAAGAATGGAACAAATTCAAACCAAATAAAAGTCCAATAATCCATTTAAAAACCCAAATTACAAAGGCCCAATATAGACCCAAATTAAACTAAACCCTAATGGCCCGATAGTCCCACAACCTAAACATTTTCAGCCAAAAATGAAACCCTAACCCTTTTTAGCCGCCAGCCTCTTCACGCGCACCGCTGTCGCCGCACGTCAACCACCTCCACGCGTCTGACACCTGCAAAATAAGGGCAACACGCAAGCAGCAAGCAAACAAACAACAAAGGAGCAAACAAGAGCAAAGGACAAAAAAATGGAAGCAAATAGTTTATGACTCGATTATAAAAGTCAAAATAAGTCCCTTGTAATTTTTTTACGCACACCTAAGAAATCAAAGAGCAAAAAAAAAAAAAAAAGAAAACAAAGATTGATTTCGATTTACTTTTCTCGTTGTTTTTTGATATACTTTTTTTATTTCTCTATCAAAACGATTTTACATAAAGACATAAACTAAGAGGGAGAAGAGGATTCACCGGATTTCCACACGATTGCGGCGCCAAAGGGCCCTCCTCCGTTGTCGAAATTGAACCCCAAAGGGGTTGAGAACCATCCTTATTCAACTCTTTTTTTCGGGTTTTGAGGGCCAGGTCTTCTAGGGCGTTTCAAGGCGAGGCTAAAGGCCCATTTTGGCGCATCACCGGCCACCGGATACGGTGGTGGTGCGGCGGTCAGACGACTTGCGATGATGGGTCTTATAAACCCTAGCAGAGAAAAGAAATGGGGGGCGTTCTCTGAAAATGGTTTTTAAAAAAAGGAAAGCAAATGAAAAAATAAAAAAAATAACTAAAAATTGGTTTAAATATTTGGGCAAAACGGTGCCGTTTTGCACCAGAAGCCCTAGCGCCAAAACGACGTCGTATAGGCCTTGACCCGCGCAATCCGACCCGCTCCAGGGGGATCCGCGCGTTTCTAAGTTAAGGACTATTTGCGCCCATAGTCCCTTCGATTTTGGGATTGTTAATTTAGGCCTCCTTTTATTATTATTTTTTTTATAGATTTAACTGATTAATTTTTTTGGTTTTTCGATTGAGTCCTTGGCTCTCTGATGCTTTGACAACGGGCATGCATCCTTCGAGTTGGGGAATAATTGCATGTTTAATTCCTGTGCTTTCACGCGTGCATTATTTTAGGCCTTACTTCTTTTTTTGTTTTTTCAGATAGGGCCCTTAATTTTAATCTTTTTTAATTCGACCCTAAATCTTATAACATTAAATTGTTTTTATATTTTACATATTATATTTTTTTCATTTATTTATTTTAAACAGTTTTATATGTTATTTATTTTAGATTTTTATTTATTAATTCTTTAAGCTCGCTTATGTATTATGCATTCAAGATTGCTTTATAAATTTTTATTTTACACTTACTTATTTTATTTATATTTTAATGCTTTCATATATTGTTTATTAACCTTTTACACATTATTTACTTCAGATATTTTATATAACTTATTTATTTTAAGCTATTATATATTTTAAATTTTCTTGTATAATATTTAATTCAAACGATTTTGTAGGTTATTCATTTTAAATTTTAGTATTACTTATTTAAAGCTGTTTATTTATTATATATTTTAAGTTCTTTTTTCCTTTTTTTTGCACATTATTCATTTGAAACTATTTTTATATTAGTTACTTTAAGTCGTTTTATTTATTATCCATTTTAAACCCTTTTTATTTATTTAAAATGATTTTATTATTTATTTTAGGTTTTTTACATATTATTGATTTTACACTTTTATCTATATACATATTATCTATTTTAAATTTATTCATATATCTTTTTAATTTGCTTTTTGTATTGTAGATTTTAAAAATTTTTTTCCACGTTATTTATTTTAAACTCATTTATTATCATTCTAAAATTTGTTTACATTTTATTTATTTTAATTTGCTTTATACTTTTTTTAAAAAAAATTATTTAACTCATTGGTCTTTATTTATCGATGTTATTATTTAAATGTTGTATGATTATTGCTATTGTGTGTATCTTAATTCGTTTATTTCGTATTTTTGTATTATTGTTCTTCATTCGTATAATATTGTGTTCATGTATTATTGTTCAAGGCTCATTACCATATTTTTTACTTCATATTATCGCCTCATGAATCAAGCCTCGTTATATTTATCCAATAAATCGTTTTATTTTAACCTAAACAAATAATACACGTCATTTAAATATCATACTCGCTATTGTTCAAAAACGAAATTTTTCAAAATAAGGCAATGTTTCGCATTTTGGAACGTCGATGAATTGTGCCCTAACTTATGGGGTTTTGGTTTTCTCGTTGATTCTAAACAGCCAAATATCCTTTCGAGTTTTAAAATACACGAAATTCCAATTAAAATTAAAGACAAACTTGCACTTGGGAGTTCATGGTATTGTGTCCTAACTTACGGGATGAGATACTCCGATATATCGAGACGTGGAAATCTTTAGCAATCATTTTGATTAAATTCAAGTATTCTTAATATCCACGTTAATAAAAGATCGAATTTTAAATCCGTCCCGATTTTCAACTTTCGACATTAAAACACTAACTAATCCATTTGGTTCCAATTTTGGGCGTGGCGAGGGTGCTAATCCTTCCTCGCACGTAATCGACTACCGAACTTGTTCTCTCGAGTTTCGTAGACCAAAAACACTGTTTTAGTAAACTAAAATGTTTTATTAAAACAAAAGTGATCCGATCACACTTAATAAAGATCGGTGGCGACTCCCGTTTTAATTTTCATTTTCAAACAAAATCGATTCCCGTTTTAAAAAAAAATAGTTTCGATAATATGTATGTATTTTCTTTAAAAAATGTTGCTTCTCCTCACCTAAATTTTCATGATTAGGAAAAAAAATATGATTACTAAGCTCAAATTGTTATTTAAGGATAAACTGTATATGGCTAAAATGGAGATTATACAATGAGTAGAGTAGGTAATATGATTACTAAGCTCAAATTGTTATTCAAGGATAAACTGTATATGGCTAAAATGGAGATTATACAATGAGTAGAGTAGGTGGGAAGGAGGAGATGATAAGTCCATGGAACAGGTATGGTAATTATACTATTAAGTTTGGGCAACACAGGTGATGAAAGAGGTTGGAGATTAGACTAACTTCTTCTTACATTGTGGAAAAAAGAAACTTTGGATAGGATTTGGAATTTAACTGTGACAACTAGAATTAAAATCTTCCCTGGAAGCAATATTGTACTTCTTGTAGGAATAAGTGGGTAAGATATTTAATTTTTTTAAATTATTCGAATTTACAAATTTATTTAAAAATTTAAATTTATTTATTCTTTATAAATTATTCGAATAATACTATCTAAATCTAATTCCAAAATAAATATCATTATTTGTTAAATATTTAAATCCGTAAGCTTTTAAAAATTCAATTTCAAATTTTTTTATTTTTATTAGATATCTAAATTCGTTAAAATATATATTATAAATGTTTTCTAATTAATGAATGCGAATATATCCGCTTTCACAACGCAAATATTATACAATGAGTTGAGTAGGGTGTTACGAGAAATTCTATTAAAGAATGTGAGATATATGAAGAGGAAGGCCAATTAGGCTTAAAATAGGTAGCTACTCATGCTTTACAACGGATGTATATTTTACAGTTTTGTAAATATTTTTTTGTTTTTTGTTTTTCTTTGAAAATTGTGAACAATATGGACATTATTAATGGATAAAAAATAGGAATCATGATCATGGTGATTCTTTTAGTCATTTTATAGTGAATCTTATATTCTATGTTATAACCGTAAAATACGATCTTATATAAAATTTATCAAATTAGGATCTATCATAGCAGATCATTAAGAATAAAATTATATGTAGAAGCATACTTGAAATCATTGTTAAAAATTATCCAAAAGGTTTTGATTTTCCAAAAAATAGTTTTTCTTTTGTATAACTCTCTGATGGAGATGGAAAAGATATACCAGATAACTCTCTATCTCTTTAAATAACTGATTAATAAATCAATTTTGGGTATTTATAGTTTGGCCCCTTATCAAATTATAAATACAACACTTATCAAATTATAAATACAACTTATGATATCTACACATTATTTCCATAATACTTTAATAACTATGACACTGTTGAGTTTACGTATCATTTGTGGGGTTTGCAGACCTTATTTTTAGGGATTGTATTGTTAGTGATATTAGTTAGTTTCATTTTTAAATATTTGTGTTTCTATTTTTAGCACATTGTTGTTTTTTCTTTGCTTATTTAAAGCTCTGGTCGATGAATAATATTGTGAGGGAGTTCACAGCATCATTGATTTCTCTGTTCTTCTATCACTATTAATAATTTCTTTTTATTGTAATAGTGGTATCAGAGCTAGGTTATAAGCATATGATGGCAGCAGAAAACTTCATCTAGCCTGTTATTTCTCGTTTTGATGGTCACTATGACCATTGGAGCATGCTAATGAAGAATTTTTTGAGGTCTAAAGAGTATTGGCATGTTGATGAATCTAGAATGATAGAACCGGAGCAAGGTGTTGTAATGACAGATACATAGAAAACAGAATTGGAAGCACTGAAGTTGAAAGATCTCAAAGCCAAAAACTATCTCTTCCAAGCCATTGATCGAGCCACTTTGGGGACGATTCTTTGCAAAGATACGTCCAAACAGATATGGGACTCGATGAAGAGAAAGCATCAAGGGAATGCAAGGTTGAAGCGTGTGTAGCTGCAAGGTTTTCGGACTAAATTCGAAAACTTAAGAATGAAGCCTATGAGTCGATTACTGATTTTTTATCAAGAACGATTGTAATCGCCAACAAAATGAGAATCCATGGAGAAAGAATGGAGAATATTGTCATTATTGAGAAGATTCTTAGATCGATGACAGTAAAATTTAACTTTGTTACTTGTTCGATAGAAGAATCAAGAGATGTTGGTTCCCTTACACTTGATGAACTACAAAGTTCTTTACTGGTTCATGAACAAAAGATTGTTTAGCACGATAAAGAAGAACACGCGTTAAAGGCGATAATCAATCCAAAAGGTCCTGGGGTGGGAAACCAAGATGGAAGGACAAGAATGAGCACCACAATGCAGATGAGGATTATTCTACTCATTTTAGAGGGAAAACAAAAGGCCGTGACAATAACTATTCATATGGTTACAAGCAAAAGTCTGTAGATAAGTCAAGTATTGAATGTTACAGGTGTCACGGGTATGGTCATTACAAATCAGAGTGTAGAACTAGTCTTAATAGAAATCGTGGTGCGAAATCAAATTTTGCAGAAAAAGAAAAGGAATAAAAAATTTCTCTCTTGATGGCATGTCATGTGAAGGAAGAAATTCACCAGAATCTATGGTATTTAGACACTGGCTACAACAATCATATGTATGGAGATAAGATGATGTTTTCTGAGTTAGATGAAGCATTTTGAAGCATTGTTTCATTTAGAGACAATTCTAAAGTTTCTATCTTAGGTAAAGGCAATGTGAAAATCCACACCAAGAAGAATACTACTCAAGTTATTTCCAATGTTTTCTTTGTTCCTGATTTGAAAACTAATATGATCAATGCTGGTTAGCTTCAAGAGAAGGGATATGTGATTTTTATCAAAGATGGAGTTTGTCGCATTCAAGATGAAAAATTGGGCTTAATTGCTCAAGTAAACATGACAACAAACTGGATGTTCCCACTATATCTCAACAATGCCGCTCAATCATGCTTTTCAGCAAGAATGAAAAATGAAGCATGGCTATGGCATTTTCGATTCGAACGCCTAAATTTTGGTGGTCTAAAAATGCTACAACAGAAAAACATGGTACTTGGTCTTCCTAAAATTGAAAGTCCTTCTCAAGTTTGTGAAGATTGTGTTGTTGGCAAACAACATCGAGACCATATTCCGAAAGGAAAATTAATGAGAGCGAAGAAAGTGTTGGAGCTGGTTCATTTCGATATATGTGGGCCTATCAATCCGACATCAAATGGTGTTAAACGTTATTTTATAGCATTTACTGATGAATATAGTCAGAAAGCCTGGTTTTATTTTTTACAGTATAAGTCTGAAACTTTTTTAGCTTTCAAAATTTTTAAGGCGCTAGTTGAAAAGGAAGCAGGAATGCCTATTAGGACTCTCCGTAGCAATCGTGGTGGAGAATAGAACTCACAAGAATTTGTTAGTTTTTGTGAGGAGCATAGAATTTAAAAGCAACTTACTACAGCAAACACACCGCAGTAAAATGGTGTTTCAGAGAGGAAGAATCGTACAATTTTAAACATGGTGTGAACCATTTTAACAAGAAGCGGTATTCTAAAATTTTTTTGTCCCGAAGCTATCAATTGGAGTATTCATGTGTTGAACAGAAGTCCTACCATAACCGTTCAAAATATGACGTCTAAAGAAGCATGGAGCAAAAAACAACCGAGTGTTGAGCATTTCAGAATATTTGGTTACGTTGTATATGCGCGCATTCTCGATCAAAAGAGGACTAAACTTGATGACAAAGTTGAAAATTGCAGTTTTCTTGGTGTTAGTGAATAGTCAAAAGTGTACAAATTGTACAATCCTATCACCAAGAAAATTGTCGTGACGTGTTCTTTGATGAAGAACAATTCTGGTTTGGTGATGAAAACAATAACCAATGTCAAATCCTGGCAGATTTTGATAGACAAAATGGAGAGCAAGAGCAGCAACCCTTGGAGAATGCACAACCTTTAGAAAATGTGTAACAATCAGCAGACACTCAACGATTTACAGCCTCTGTCATAGGAGATGATCAACCTCAACGAATTCGACGATGACCTGTATGGATGGAAGATTATGAGGTACAAGAATTTGATCAAAGTGAAGATATTCTCACACATTTTTCTCTATTTTCAGACTGTGATCCTACGGTCTTTGAAGATACTGTCAAAGACTCAAAATGGCGGAAGGCCATGGATGATAAAATTGTTTCTATTGAAAGAAACAACACATGGGAATTGACAGATATTCCGCAAGGATAAAAAAAAACCATTGGTGTGAAGTAGGTGCACAAGACAAAGCTGAAAGAGAATGGCGAAGTTAACAAGTACAAAGTACACTTAGTTACTAAAGGCTACAAGCAAGAGTTCGGCATCGACTATAAAGAAGTTTTTACTCCTGTTGCTCGGAATGATACAATTAGGTTGGTGATTTCTCTTGCTGCCTAAAATTCATGGCTTATTTTCCAATTAGATGTGAAATTGGCGTTTTTACATGGTGATTTGAAAGAACGAGTGTTTGTTGATTAACCTCTTAAATATGTGAAACATGGAACAAGGTGTACAGATTAAAAAAGGCGTTGTACGAATTGAAACAAGCTCCGAGGGCTTGGTATAGTAGCATCGAAGCTTATTTTTTAAAAGAAGGTTTCCAGAAATGTCCATACGAGCATACACTTTTTACCAAGGTTGGTGAAGGAGGTAAGATTATTATTGTTTGCCTCTATGTTGACGATCTTATATTTACTGGGAGTGATGTTGCCCTATTTGATGATTTTAAAAATTTCATGATAGTTGAGTTTGATATGACTGACCTTGGAATATTACATTATTTTTTGGGTATTGAAGTGATACAATCTACAGCTGGAATTTTCATTTCTCAGAAAAATATGTGCAAGAGATTTTGGACAAGTTTGGGATGAAGAACTGCAATCTTGTTTGCACACCGACTGAAGTTGGTTTAAAGCTTGTTCGAAATCCTAAAGGAAAGGAGATTGACAGCACCTCTTAGAAGCAAATAGTGGGAAGCTTGATGTATTTGACTGCAACAAGACCATATATTATGCATTCTGTAAGTCTAATTAGCAGGTTTATGGATTGCCCAAAGGAGATGCATCTCTTAGCTGCAAAAAGAATACTTCGGTATTTGAAAGGCAGGGCTAGTTACGGATTGTTCTACAAGAAGGGTGAAAAGACAATTTTGTTTGGCTTCACTGACAGTGATTATGCTGGCGGTCTTGATGATAGAAATAGTACTTTTGGTTATGCTTTTATGCTGGGTACAGGGGTTGTTTCATGGTCTTCAAAGAAGCAACCAATAGTCACTTTGTCTACTATTGAAGCTGAGTTTGTAGCTGCTATAGCTTGTGCCTCCCAAGCTATTTGGTTGAGAAATATTCTTGAAGAACTACATTTTTTACAGCAATGAGCAACAACGATCTTTTGTGATAATAATTCAACAATTAAACTTTCTAAAAATCCAGTGTTACATAGAAGAAGCAAGCATATAGATGTAAAGTTTCATTATTTGAGATATCTCACGATTAATGGAGTCGTTGTTCTAGTTTTCTGCAGAAGTGAAGATCAAGTTGCCGATATCTTCACCAAATCTCTAAAGAAAGCTACATTTCAGAAGCTGAAGACGTTGCTTGGAATTTGTGCTTTAGAAGATCTACTTTGATATTCCTTTTAAACCAATATTTATAAAATATTTGGTTTAAGGGAGGATTTGTTGAGTTTACGTGTCATTTGTGGGATTTGCTGACCTTATTTTTAAGGATTGTATTGTTAGTGATATTAGTTAGTTTCATTTTTAAATATTTGCGCTTCTATTTTTAGCACATTGTTGTTTTTTCTTTGCTTATTTAAAGCTCTGGTCGATGAAAAATATTGTGAGAGAGTTCATAGCATCATTGATTTTTCTATTCTTCTATCACTATTGATAATTTCTTTTCATTGTAACAGACACTTATAGCATAATTGGTTACTTAATTCTGTATCACATTTTATAATAGTATTATACATTATACATGTGTGCTCATAATCAATGATTTTAATCCAACACTCTATTCTTTGTACTTTTGAACTGAAATTTCCAAAGGAACTATGTTGTAATATTTTTCAAAAAAGTTTTCACGAGAATCATCATCAAGTTACTAATCTCAACTTAGATATGTATAATATATTTTTTTTGTCAATTTAATCACTTTAATTAGGATAATTGTTTGAAATAATTACAGAGTTCTATTAATTCAATAACAGGGGTTACTGACATGGCACATTAGCCGTTGAGTGGTGACAATTTTTTTACTTTTAAATAAAACTAGAAACCCCTCTATAATTAATTCAAAATATTTTTTATTTATTTATTTGTAAGATGTTTATTTTTCTTCCTCTTTCTGAAACATCCCATGCTTCTAATAGATAATGCCTTCGAAACTTCAGCCTTATCATCATTAGCAGCAGCTTCTTTATTCTCTTCTTCACCATCTTTCCTTCACATAAAATATTTAAAAATTCTTAAAATTCTTTAAAAAAAAACTTAAAGTTCCAAACAAATCAATTTTTAAAATTTTATGAAATTTTAATTTTCTTTTTTAAGTTTTACGTACTTATAGTTTTTTTAAATATATATATATATAGTGTTCAAAAGTAGATTATGATTTTTTTTTATTTTTTTAATAGTTTTCTAAGTTAAAAGCCCTTTTGGATTTTAAATGGTATTTTTTTCAAAATCTAAGTATTTTTTTTTTTACTTTCTTTAATACAGTAGTGTGTGATTGATTGATTTAATTTTTTCAACAAAAATTTGAATTGAAATAATGAAGATTACAAAAAATAAAAAGATAATATATGTATTAAAATAATAATTTAGCTATAGTAGAAGAGAGAAAAATGTATCAGATAGTGAATTAGGAGGGCCCCTTTGTAATTAAGAAATTAGATTAACAATTGGTGATGATTAGAGTGGTGTGATTCCGCAAGCAAGCATTAGTAACGAAGAAAATAGGGGCCATGTATCTGAACTTGCTCCTTTTGGTCTCGCTTCTTCTACTCATAAATATGGCTGAAAGCATAGTTTTCCACTCTCAATTTCATTCAATATCCCATTACGTGTATCTACGCACCGTTGTTTCTTTAGTTTATAGGTCAATGTGTTCCACATATGTTTATATCTAAAAGCTCAAAACTAACATTTAATTATTCACAACTCATCATCTTTCTTAATTAAAAATAAATAAATGAATTCTGTTATTAGTCTTTTGTAATGGATTTAGTTATTCTACTTTAATTTGATTAATTTTAATTTTGTATTTTTTGAATTGGTAAAATTTTAGTCTCTACATTTTTCAAAATTTGAAATTTTAGTTCTAACACCCAAATAATAGCAATTAAATACATTTGGTGAAATTCAATTACTAGTCTTGTACTAAGCATTCAGTTGTAAATTTAGTTCATATTCTCCAATTCGCTCTTTCTGAGTCTTTATATTTTTTGAATTTTAAAATTTCAATATTGATGCAAATGACAATAAATAATCTATTAACTGTATTTTTAGTGAGTAATATATGAATAACAAACTGACATGCAATTAACATATGATAATATGTTTGGCGCATCAGATTTTGGAAATAGCATAACTTTTTGAATTTAAGACTTATCATTTGGTAATGATTGGAGTTTTAAAATTTGAAAAGTATAGGGACTAAAAACAACTAAATTAAAGTATAGTGTTAAATCCACGGGTTTCACAAAGTATAGGGACTAGTAGAAGAATTAATCAAAAAATTTAAGTACTAAAAAAGTCCATGTAAAATAATTAAAAAATCAATTAAGCCCCAAGTTGATAAGTGCAATAAATTGAGCCTTTAATCGAAAGTTAGCAATCAATTGAGTCTCTATAATATATTTTTTTGTCAAAGTCCCCAATAGGTTGTTAAGTGTAGAGCTTGCAGATGACGTGGCTACTAATATTGAAAAAAATCATGATGTGGTGGATGACATGGCATTTGACGTGGAAAAATGTTGTCATAAAGTGCTTAATTGATTTTTTAAAAATTATTTTATGAGAGCTTAAATTATTATGTTTAATTATTTTAGGACTTAAAAAACATTAAAATTTATAAAAGTGGTAATTTTTTAATTTCCATAATATTTAATAGTTTTAATATCTTAAAAGAATTTTTATAATTTCCTATTTTTATATTTTACTAATATCTAATATATATTTTTAAAATAATAATAATAATTTACTTATCATTTTTGTTTTCCTTCAAACCATGTCCAAATTATACCTCAATCCATTTTTATCAACTTCTATTGTATCACTTCTCAACCAAAACTATTAGTCATTGCTCACCTTACGCCACCAAAAAATAACATTATGTTTGGATTGAATAAAAACAAGGGCAAGGAAAGGAAAGTAATAACATTACATTCGTGTATCCCCTGTAACTTAAAAATTACGATTTTGACTTAGAATATTATGTTTTGATCAGATTAGCCCCTGAATAGGTTTCGAACTATTTTTAATGAATTAAATTATGCAAATAGGTCCCTGATGATATGAGTTATCCTAGAATCCATGATTGATCGATTTTATGTGGTATTTCTTTATATTTATGAATATTTGCATGAACTGTGAATAGTATATGTTATCTTTGAATCTATATACTCGTGATCATATAAGTGACATGCCCTATATTATTATCAATACTGAATACATAAACAGGTTAAATTGCTACTGATTAGCCATGTGTTAGATTATTTAGAGCAAGTTTAGCATTGCTTTTGAAAAGTTTGGTTTAAGATTTAAGTGTTTAGTATTGCTGTCAAAAAGTGCTTTTGAGAAATAAAATGTCCATTTTAGACATGATATTATAAAGTAAACAATATGCATTTAAATAATATTCAAATTAGTTAATATTATTATATTTTAGTATGAATATAAAAAATAATTTATTATAACTTATTGTTAATATTTTAATACATGAAATATAAATTTTAAATCTTTTCAAGCAATTAATATTAATTATTTATAAAATTTAATTCGAATATGTAAACTATATTTTAAATATTTAAATACAACCATTAAACATTTGTAATTAAATATTAACACATTTGTATTATTTTAAAAAATAATATTGCGAAATAACAAGTTTCTTCCTTATTTGCAACAAAAAAAGAAGGAAAAAGGATGAGGGGTGAAAAAGTAATTAAGCACTTAAAAGTGCTTTTGGGAGAAAAAAAGATAAAAATTTTAACTTCTACATTTGGCCAAAAGTGCTTTTGAAAAGCTAAAACTTTTAGCCAAAAGTTGCTTGTTTAACACAACTTTTTTACCAAATATACTTTTCAAGCCAAAAGTGTTTCTCTACAGTATTGCTAAACATAGCCTTAATATGTCTTAATGCACTACATGGGTTGGGTTGTTGTGAACAGAGGAAGATCAAGTAGTATATCTGCAAGAAAAATGGCTAGTGTAGAGCATAGCCATGCAACATTTCTTATCTGCAAATTGTTGTGTATTCACAGCCAAATGGAAGATTCCATCTGTGGGTAATGTTGTTAATCTACAGCCAAAGGTTGAATTCAACGACAGGTTTATGTTGTAGAATCTACAACCAAAAAGCAGGTTTTATCTGTAGGAATTTTGTTGTGAACCCACAGAGGACGGATTCCGATCATGAGAACTTGTTGTGTGTCCACAGCCAATACAGTAGTTGTTATCTATGAAGCAGTAGTGGTTTATCCACAATGTGGTGTAAAGGTAGAGGAGTTTTGGGGAACTTCTACTATGGTGTGTAGCGATGGGGTAGAAATTATTTTTTTTAAAACCTGAAATAGTATGGCATCATTTAAATCATGTGCATACAAACCTAAAAATCATGTTATGATTCATATGTGTGAATATATATGTCTATACATGCATGGAATATGAATTATTGTGGCAATTCTAATGATTTGATTATCCTGAAAACTGTTTTTGTGATTTCTGATATATCAGTGATGGTTGCATTTGAAAAATCGACATTATGAACTGAATTGCTATATTTGATTATTCTATGCAATGTTAATAAATGTGTCCCAATTAGTGTTGCATTGATTTTGTTGCAAATGGACTCACACTAAACGTCAAAGCTCATTCCGCCTTTAGTTTCATCCTTACAAATAACCCACCAGGTTAGGACGCGAGCATGACATCCGAAGGATCTCAACACAATCCAACTTATTTTCAATTATTAAAATGTATTCTTTTGATTTATTTTATTATATGAGGTCTGTAATGTTTTATTCAAGCTGTGACATGGAATTTAAGCCTTAGGATGTTTTTATTGTGGCATGACATATAATTATGATTTTAATTAGGACATTAAATTTTTACTATTAAGTTATTATGTCTGAACCTCAGTTTTTATTAAAAACTTAAGTAAATACCATATTTTTCGCTACTAGAAGATAATTTTGAGGGATAATAAATCGGCATCCAACTGGAGGCATTGCCATTTTTGCTCTGGGTGAGAAATGTTGTTTGTTTAAGTTGTTTTATGCAGTTGATCAAAACAGGGTTTTAGAAGAACTGCTGTGGTTTTTTAACAACCATTCACTTTTGCTGCACAAGTTACAATCTAGAGAGGATCTGCCAACATTGCCTCTTAACAATGCGGTGTTTTGGGTACAAATACATGATTTCCCCCCGAGTTTTATGTCATAAACAATGGCACGAAGGTTTGGATCTTTCTTGGGAGAATTCATGGAGTACGATATCAGGGTTCCTTCTTTGGGGCTGCAACGGTATTTGAGTTTAAAGGTTCACTTAGATATGAGATTCGCCCTTAAATGAAAAAAGAAGGTTTTATAAGGTGCTAGAACGTATTATGCTCGGTTTCAATATGAAGTTATTTGTTGGTTATGCGAATAGGATTGAACAAAGAGTCAGAGTATGTACAAGGAAAGGGAATATACACTACATAATTTAGGGGATTTTCTAAGGAATTTTGCTCCTAATATCAATTATAAATTCGGAGCCACTGATGGGGGGATATTGTCGGGATTTCATAGCGCCTCTAAGGAGGGATTTGGGACTAAGGGTGTTAAGTCCACTATTATTGGGCTTATGGATATAGGTTTAGATGGTAAAAACAGTCATATCCAAACAAATAATGGTAAAAAAAGATAAAGGATGTTGAGCAGCACATCCAATGTTTTGCTTACAGGAGACACTGGAGTGCCACGAGGAAATGAAAATATATCGACTGGCTTTGCTAGGCAGGGCAGCCAGACACAATGAAAATTTTTAGTTGAAACATGTAATACCCCTAACCCACCTCCGTCGTTGGATTAGGGTCATAGGCATTACTAACCAATCGAAACATTTAATTACAACATAAGCAAAGGTGCAAGCTAACTATTAACATTCATACTATATAGAGAGTAAAGCATGCTAATTTAATATTTTCCATATTACTATTTTGAACAACTGAATGATGAGATATGCAATGTAATACTAAACTTGGTCTTCCACTGTTTACAATCTTATCATTATTTATCCCTTCTTGAAAGCTAGAGGTTGGATACCTAACAAGACTATTCCAATTATTAACATCAAAGTATTGGACTATACTCTAACTATCTACTTTCAGTGATATTAGTAGAATGACCTACTTCACTGATTTTGGTTCGCTACTTCATTTAAAATCAAAGTAAAAATACTCTTACAGCCCTTAAAACGAATTTACGGGACCTAAAAAAATAGTTCGAAAATAAATAGGGGCTAAATTGATATAGTTTAGAAAGTTTAGGGAAAAATTTCAAAAACTTAGAAACAAGGATCACACTGCGTAGCCAGGCCATGTGATATGCCCTAGGCAGTATGGCTTTCGAAGTTCGGACACATGGCCGTGTCCTAGCTCATGTCTCTGCCCACATAACTCACTACTTGAGACACACGTCCGTGTCCCAGCCCGTGTTTCTACCCGTGTAACTCATTGATTTGGGTCACACGGTCGTGTGCCAGACCGTGTGAAACCTGCACTTAATTTAACATGACACACGACTATGTGTCCAAGCCATATGTGTCACACGTCCGTGTGATAGACTGTGAGTTAGGTCGTGTGTACCTAAATGTACCTTAAAACTCAATTTTATCAAATCATGCTTACTAGAACACTAAGCAACTCATTTACCAACCATTTAATCTATTCAAAACACAATTAAACATACTTAAAACATGCCAAAACATTCATCTTAAGTGTCTAACCAATATACCTTCATTAGTACCACATTCTATATTTGCAAACACATTAGTAAGGCATCAACCATCCAAACTCTCATTCATACTAAATTTTCCATAATTGAACTAATGTTTTAGCTAGTTAGGCTACCAAGCTTAAAACTAAAACACATGCGAAACATTAAGCTTGACTAACATACCAAAACATTGATTTAACCACAACCATATGAAAACATAAATACTATTACACATGGAACTTAAAATAACATCAACCAAAAGACCTCCTAGGTACATGCCATTACAAAATAAAACATTACCACACTTGAGTCCGAGACTGTTGTTGGATGTTGAGTCGATGATAAACTAAAAATACCTAACCTGCGCACGAAAGACAAAACCATACGTTGAGTATAACTCAATGGTATTTCTATAATCTGAATATTAAAACAAGATATAAATACATGAAATGCTCAAGCTAAAATTCACTATAAGTTTAAATCATGCAATTTTCATCGCAATACTACTTTACTTTATATAATTTGCAACATTAATACATAGCATTTTCAATTATACAAATACCCAATTTCCATTTTAGTTTTTAGTATGCATTTCATTTCTCAACTCTTATTATATCAATATCTTCTCATAAATCATTCGATATATAATCATGAAATGGTACCATCCTAACCACATTATTAATCCATATTCCTTTTGAACATAGTTAATATATGTTTATGGCTCAAACCAAAATTTCATTCCATTCCAATTCATTTCACATATTACATTTCCATTTCACATATTTAAATTTCATAATTCATATTTATTTCCCTATTAACATGACTCAGACTTGGACAGATACGCGGATCCAACCAACACACCAGTTTGACACCAATGCCTCATCGGATAAATCCGAAGTAATGTTGCTCTCAACACTACATAAATTGACACGCAGTGTCTCATCAGTTAAACTGAAGTAAATTGGCACCCAATGCCTCATCGACTCGAAGTCGAAGTAATCCCTAAACTCTTCCTATCCTATGGCATACCATATATATCTGACTTAGCCTGAAACAGTTAATAGAGTTTTTATTTCCTCTTTAATTTTAGCCAATATATCAAATTCACATTTATACTATATATAATTATGCATATATATATTTCCAACTCACACATATATCAAAATACACATACTTTTCAATTATGTATAATTTGCTTCAGTGGTTAAGTGTTCTGGGTGTGTGTGTGAGGTCCCAAGTTCAAGCCTTAACTTTGGAAAATTTTGGTATTTTTTCTGAATAAAGCCTTAACCTAGTTCTATAGGCTTATATCTAATTATTGGTAGAGGTATATCAGAATGGGCCTATTGGTCTGGTGGTTAAGTGGAGTATTGGTATGCGGGTGATCTTGAGTTCAAAATCTTAGGTAGGCAATATTTTTATTCGTTTGACCGAGAGAGTTTTGGTCAAACATAACTTCTGTGGAAGTTGAGTAGTGGGAGTAGTGGGAGGGAATTTAGGGATGAGTATCATCTTTTGTTGATGTTCCCAATTTCGATTTTTTTTCTCTTACCTGAGAAACTTTTTAAGTTAAACATTTTGTTGTTCACCTCTCTTTGCCGAAACCTAACCTTCTCCTCTCACTTTCTTTCATTTTTCTTCCCATCTTGACTGCAACTGTACTCTTGTTCTTTATTTTGTCGTTTCGTGGACAACTTCGATAAGTATTCATATGTGTTTGAAGTTGGGAATGTTAAGTTTCTGACTAAGGGGTTATTTTGATGTTTGGGCAGCATCGTTTTGCTAGGATCGAGACTCTCCCTGTATTGTTTCGTAAGCAAATCGATCTTGAAGCGTTGAAGGTAAGGGTTTTCATTCAAAGATTGGATGTCATGTTTCGGGTTCAATTTAATTCATTGTTAAGCAAATAATTGAGAGTTGTGTTGGTTAAATATAGGTCTTGGAAGGTTCGAAAATTACTTTTGCATCAATTCGATACCAGGTGTGTACCCGAAACCACAGAAAGCAAGAATCAGCGAAAGCTGAAAAACAAAACTGTCGACGCTACACAGGCATATGATCGTCCGTGTGGTAGGCCGTGTGGTAGTACACGGGCATGTGATCGACGAGCCAGGCCGTACGCGTAAGACATGGGCACATGACACGACCGTGTGATGGCCGGTGAGACCGTGTGCGACATACGAGCTCGACCAATTGGGTCGTGTGAGCCTACACGGGTAAACCACATGGGCGTGTAGAATTCTGGGCCAAGCCGTGTGGGTCGTGTGGTCTCATACGGGCAGGTCACATAGGCGTGTGAGCCCAATTTTTTTTTGAAATAATCTGAAAGGTTGTACGGTCTCCCAAGTCGATTGTGATCTACCATAAGGTCAGTAAGAATTACTTAGACCCCTGATTTTATGATCTGATTATGTGATGTATGATCTGTTAGTATTGCATTATAGCATGCCATATTTGTATGATGCATTGCATCGGAGTGAGATTGATGATATTTCGGAGGAAGTGTCTGAAAGGCTTAAAGCCTATTATCTGGCAACTCAGCTGCACTATTCTGTTATGTGCCGCACTTCGGTACAGTATGGTGTGTAGGGATGAGTGGATCGATTATATCCCCATATGGTGTGTAGGGCTGGACGGAGATAGTGTGTAGAGGCTGGCAGGTAGGATTCTGATATTCCGTTCTGCATTTGTATCTGATTGGGCTAAAGCCCTAATTTATGTTTGATTCTGCATCTAAATAGGCTATGGCCCGAACTGATTCTGTAATAGGCTCCGGCCACAGACTGTTTATTTTTGATTTCTGATTATTATTCGGTATTTTTGATATCTGTGGGGATTACACATTGAGTTGTGAAACTCACCCTTTTTTGTTTAATCTATTCAGGTAATTCCCAACATTAAGTAGATCGATGTAGCGAATGACTCGATAGTGGCCACACATAATAATTATAGACTATTTCCCATTGGCTTTTCCGGTTTGGATTCTTTATTTATTTGGGGTTTTGTTGTAATTTTGGACTTTGGGCTGTTTGGTTTTAATACGGGACTTTACATGGTTTTATAATCATTTAAACTGCAACTCATCAAATCACGGTTTTCTTGAAAGCTAGGGTTTTCATAAATGAAACGGTTTTACAAAATTAATTAGGTTTTAAAAGTTTCTGCGTAAAAGAAATGTTTTAAAGCAAATCAATTAGACCACGTTTTTCTGAACTAAGTAAAAGATAATAACCCAAACGGTTTTAAGTTTAATATGTTTTCAAAAACACTCTCATGTGATATCGCTAGATTCGACCATAACGTCCAGGCCAAGTTTGGGGTGTTACAACAATTATATCAATATGCATTCTAGATTAGTTTGGATTATAGAAATACAAACAGTATATTTTGAGATACTTAACGTCGAATTTTTTTCCCTTTTTACTTGAGGATTCTGGGACGGCGTTCACTATGGAATAAATAATTAAAATAGATTAATAATACACAACTTAATTTTCATTAAATTTCAAATTTTATACTACATTTTGCTTAATCTTCAATTTAGTCTATAAACTGAGACTAATTAAATCTCCACATTTAACCATAAATTTTTATACTAATTTCACTCTAAGCTAGATTTAGTTCCCTATTTTCAACTCTTCCCCTTAAATTCAAATTTTTCACAATTTAGTCTCTATAGCTCAAAATCAACAATTAACTCCACAATTTAGTCATTTTCCACTTCTAACTTAAAAATTTATCAATTTAATCTCTAAAACTCTAACTAATCAACAATGGTAACATCTTCAATCTTAAACAATACTAAAAATTATAACATGGGTCAGCTAATCTATAGTACCGAGATTCTAAAAACGTAAAAATTACAAGAACAAGACTAAATTGCACTAACCAATTTTGGATTTGAACTCCAAAACCCCTAGGCCATGAGTTTCTTTCTCTTTTCCTTCCTTAATTCAATTTGCATGTGAAATAAAAGAAAGAAATGGGTTTTTGGGTTGTTTAATACCATTATCTATTATTTTTATTTTTATATTATAATCTATTTAGTAACTATAAATTTACACATTTAATGCATTATAAGCCTCCACCACCGTCCATCCCATTTATTAGTGGGTAATTACTACTTTAGTCCTTTAAATTAATTTCAATCTAGAATTCAACTTTTAGCACTTACGCGATTTAGTCCTTGCATCCTAAATAACTCCTAATTCATGAAAATTATTTATCCAAGATTTAATACACCTCTATTATAGCTCCATAAATATTTTGTGAAAATATTCAAGGCTCGATTTATAGAAATAGAGTCTGAAAATACACTTCCCGACACCATTGACTTTTAGGTCGTTACAGAACATCTGTGGGTAAGGGAAGCCACGAGTAGTTCATAATCTCAGGAATAAACTGAGAGAAGTTCGTCCCCAAATTTTTTTGATGGAAACAAAAATTAGTGCAAGATAGATGGAAGGTGTTCGAAGGAAATGCAGCTTTCAACATGGTATTGATGTAGGAGCTAAGGGCTCTAAAAGTAGATTATCTTTAGGATGGAGGCAAAATGACGTGGTTTTTTTTTATGAAGTTACTCGTAGCATCACATAGATGTCGTGATACAAGAAGATCAAGATGAGTTGTTGTGGCATTTTATTAAATTTTATAGACATCCAAATGAACATTTTAGGGGAACCACTTGGGAGCTACTTCGTCAGTTAGGCTAGGACTAAAGTTTCTCATGGCTGGTTGTGGGAGGACTTAAAAAAGATTGCTTTGTCTTTTGAGAAGAAGGGCAGTCGTACTTGTGTAGAGAAAAATATGAAAGCATTTTGCTATGCATTACTTGATTGTGATTTGGGTTTTATAGGGCGGTGGTTCACTTGGGAGAGAGGTAGATTTGTCGCAATCAATATCCAGGAAAGACTTAATAAGAAGTTGCAAACTCGGCATGGTAGAGTCAATTTCCAGAGTTTTCTATTACTTATTTGAGATATGCTTTCTGTGAACATTGCTCGATTTTGGTGGATATGAGAGGCCAAATAAACATACGACATGGGAATGGGAAAATAAAGTTTAGATTCAATGTTGATTGGTGCCTGGAGGGTTCATGTGAGAATTAAATACGGGATTATTGGGCATTAGCTTCCAAAAATTTGCCATTAAAGTTTGAGAGGTTGGGATAGAAGCTCCTAACTTTGAGTCACACAATTAGGAGAGACAAGAAGGCCCATAAGAAAAAAAGTTCTTGGATAAAATGAAAGAGTTATATGAAAAATCTGGATAATGATATTTTTGCTGAGTTGACGAAAATTCAACTTGAATTGAATTTAGAGGCGAATAAGAAGGAGATTTTTAGGGAGCAAAGGAAGCGCATCAATTGGCTTTCTAATGGTGATCAGAATACTACTTTTTTCCACAAGATGGCCACAGAGAGGAAATAGTGTAATGCAATCAGAAGTCTCGAGAATGATGAAGGGTGATGGGTTTTTTAAGAAAAAGATATCACGAGGCTGGCCACTGTCTATTTTCGTGATCTGTTCACGACTTTCGAAGCAATAGATGCCTTACGAATTTTTGATAATATGGAAAAGAGGATCTCCGATGAGATGAATGCTAAGATGATGTAACCTTTTCGTGATGAGGGGATTTGTATTGCGGTAAAAAATATGGCTCATTTTAAATCTTAAGGAGTTGATTATTTTCCGGCCTTGTTCTATCAATAATATTGGATATTTTAGGGTCAAACGTCACGTTTTATTGTCTTGCTATGCTTCAAGGAGAGATAGATTTGTAACAAAACAATAAGACACATATCGTTTTGATCCCAAAGGTTAGTAAGCCGTGGACTATTATGCAATTTAGACTTATTAGTCACTGTAATGTCTTATATAAAATTATTACTAAGGTGCTAGTAAACAGAATGAATGATTTCCTAAATTTCTATGTTAACGAGGTGCAAAGGGCTTTCATACCTAGAAGGAAAATCTCTAACAATGTATTATTTGTGTATGAGATATTGCATTTGCTGAAAATCAAAAGATGAGTTAAGAAAGGGAATTTTACTCTCAAACTTGATATGAGCAAAGTATATGGCTGGGTGGAGTGGGATTTTTTGGCTAGGATGATGATACCGTTGGACTTTCATGTTGATTGGGTGACATTAATTATGATGTGTGTAGCTTCGATTTCTTACACGGTCAGAATCAATAGAGGTAGCAGTGTAAGTTTTGTTCTATCGAGAGGTTTACATCAAGGTGATCCACTCAGTCCTTATTTATTTTTACTCTGTGTAGAAGGGTTTTCAGCGATCTTGGATGAGGCTAAGGAAACGAATTCAATAAGGGGGGTTCAAATAGGTAGAGATTCTTTGGCTATTAACCATTTATTCTTTGTTGACGATTGTATTCTCTTTAGTGATACATCGAATGAAGGAGATGGAAATGTTTGTTGTGTGATTTCTGAGTATGAGAAAGCTTTTGGGCAGAAGGTGAATTACGATAAGTCACTTCTATATTTTAAGGCAAATGTAGGTGAGGGCAAGAAGAATTTGGTGGGTAACATTATTGGGGTTTGGGTATCGACGAACCCAGAAAAGTATCTGGGTTTGCCTATGATGGTGGGCAAGAATAAAATACAATATTTTAAGCATTATGTGGATAGATTTTGGACTAGAATAGAGAGTTAGAATATGCTCTTCTTATCATTAGGAAGGAAAGAGGTTTTTATTAAAGTTTTTTTGTAATATATTCTTGTTTATGCTAGGTAGTGTTTCCTCTTGCCAAAAACATTGTATACTAAATTAGAAAGTTTACTCTATAAATTTTGGTGGAGGAATACTAAATCGCTTAAGGAAATTCACTGGAGTTCTTGGAAACGATTTGTTTTCCGAAATCTTATAGGGGTTTAGGCTTCCGTGATCTAGCGATGTTTAATGTATCTTTGTTGGTGGTGCTAGCACATTTTGACTCAGCCAGACTGCTTATTAGTTAAGGTATTAAAAGTATGATATTACACACATATTGTGTTTCAATAAGCTAGGTTGGTACTTACCTTTCTCTTACCTAGAGAAGCATTCTGAGCGCAAGGGGATTACTTGAAAAGGGTTTAGGTTGGTGTACTAGTACCGAAGACACTGTGAATATCTAGAACGACCCATGGATTCCTGGACCTGGGGATGGCTGAATTCAATGTGAAACTTTTGATATCAGATACACTAAGATGTCTCATTTAATCCAACTAGAAACCTATACCTGTAGGGAAGACATTATTCGTGTATTTACTGATGTTGATCAAACTGAACATATTCTACCTATACCGCTTGCTACGATGAGACTAGCAGATACCATGGTTTGGAGGCATGAAGGGATAAGGGTTTATACAGTTAAGAGTGGGTACAAGCTACTTTTACATGAAAAATTATCGAACTTGGGAGCTAGCCCTACCCAAATAACAAAGCTATTACAACATTCTACACATAATTGTGGGTGTTATAAATACCAGGGAAAATCAAGATAGCAATGTAGAGAATATACAATGATTTTCTTCCTACGTATGTTAATCTAAACAAACGAAACATACACATTCCTAATGTTTGCTTTTTGTGTGAAAATAGTAAACCACTTACTACATTTTTGCTCAGTCACACGCCAAACTTTGAATGCTCTGAAACCTATAGTGTTCCCTGTCTCGAAATAATCAGATTATGGAACATGGTTAATCGAGACATTTCATATTGCTAATGAAAGAACTAGAAAATTATTGGTAATTACTTTTTGGGCTATTTGGTTTTCGAGAAATCAGCTGGTTCATGAGGGTATCAGATAAACAGTGTCTAAAATTTCGAGGTTCATATTAGGTTATCTATATGAAATTGATGCTTTAGAGACTGTGAGTACTATTACTTGTTCTCCTAAGTAGATTATCTAGAGGCCACTTGACCCAGGATTTGTTAAATTAAATTTTGATACCTTTTTTAATGTAAAGTAAGAAACTTCAAGCAAGAAACTTCTATCTTTGGAGTTCTAGCAAGAAATGAAATGGTTCAGATTATGGGGGCGTGTACTTACCCAAATGTCAATATTGAAGATGTTTCTGTTGTTGAGGCCCGAGCATGTGAACAAGCAGTCCGACTTGCTTTTGACCTTGGGTTTCGATATGTTCAGATTGAAGGTGATTCGTTGACGATTATCAAACGAGTGAACTCCTACACAGTTGATAGATCAATATTGCCCCCGATTGTTGAAGATATAAAAGGAAGGTTGGGATTTTTTTTTATAGGATTAACTTTCTTCATGCAATAAGGGAGGCAAATGTTGTGGCGCATGTATTGGCTAGGGAGGAACCCTGGTTCTCAGAGGAAAGATGCTGGGTTAAAAAGGCACTGAAGATGGTAGAGAGAATGGTCGCGGTGGACTGGTTGCACTGGTTATGGAAGACCTAATCTGATTTCTTATATTTGGGTTTCGAAATATGCTATTTTTTACTCCGATGATGTACCAAATCTTCACTCTCTAAGGAAATTTACTGTCAATTCATGCAGTTGGTTCGTTGCTGGTTTTTAGAGAGGTTTATCAGTTGGATTCATGGCTTTGGGGTTTTAAGGGAGAAACTGTTGTGTTGTTTGGTTTTTTCTTCTCAATTTTTTTTTTGAGGGGGGAGAGTCTAGCTTTAATTTTAATGTGGGAGTGGTTTTCTTTATTACTAGTTGTTTTCTTATATTTGTTTGTTGGGGAAACATTTGGTTTCATTTGTTTTCTCCCTCTTTATTAATGGATGTCAATTATTTAATTCAAAAAATAAATAAAAACAATGGAGAGGAAAGGAAAGTAATATCCTTTCCCTTGTTTTAGTTAAGCAAGAGGAAATAAAGAAAGGGAGTTGAATGTTGTTTATTTTCTCTTGGATTACTTAGTTTAGGAAAAGTGATGTTTTCTTTAAAATGTAAAGTACCATTTTTATTCTATTAACTTTTTACATAAGTTATTTTATAAGAAGGATATAATTGAAAAAAATATTATAAATAATTGTTTCCTTAACTTTTCACCGAAAATTCATTCATTTTCCTTTCGTTTATTAGTTTTAACTATCCAAATATGTCATCCTCTTTCCTTAACCTTCCATTCTTTTCCTTTCCTTTCCCTTACAATTATTTACCCAAACATACTACCTACCTGATCATCACACTTCAAGTGCTCATTAAAACCAAATTCAAACATTCAAAAAAGCAATAAGTTTCTACAATTTTATAACTTTTTAATACTTTTAATAAATTTTATTTATTTTAATTGTTTTTATATAATTTTTTATAGTTTTTATATATTCTTTTAAATTCTATAAATTTCTAATTTTTTTTATAATATCTATATAGTATTTTTCATATTCTTCATAACTTATTAATAATATTTTATAATATTTAATTTTTATAATTTTTCTAAATTTTTAAAATTTTTAATACTACTTATAGATTTCATAATATGTTAATAATTTTTATGCTTAAATAATTAAAAATTAATTAGACACTTTTAAAATAATTTTAAAAAATCAATTAACACCTTATAAAATAATTAAAAATCAATTAAATCTTTCATTTTAACATTTTTTCAGGTTAAATATCATATCAGCACTTAATAGTCCGTCAAGACCTTAAATAGAAAATTTGTAATACTTACTCCTAAAAAATTAATGGGTAAACTATGCAGATAGTCACTTAACTATAAAAAAAAGTCTTATTTTAAGCACTCAAAATAAAAAGTTTGCAATTTAGGCACTCAAATTATATAGTTTGTTCATTTTGATCATTCTCGTTAAAAACTCTAACAAGAATCTAACATGGGTTTGTTTTTTTTTTTTTGACACGTGAACTAATTATTAGATAACACATAACATAATTTATCACGTTATAAGTGTTGCAGGCCACTTTAAAGGACTAAAATATAAATTTCTCAATACTAATTATTAACAAAAATAAAGAAAAAAACAATAATTAAATACTTGAAAATCCCTAGTAATTCAAAGGCCATCTTGGTCCTCGAATTTTAACATAGGAATGTAAAAAATAAACAAAAGAAATTTGAAAAAAACGACAAGATAAATCACTAAATAGCGACCTCAAACATAACCTTCGTCCACAACAAACTCTGTAGAAATAAGACCAGCTCAAAAGACGTATTCAATTTTCTTGATTTCTTTTCCTTTGAAAAAATACCTTTTTTTCATCAATTTTGTTTTGGCTTTAAATAATAATAATAATAATAAGCTTAAAGAAGATGAGTTGAAGAACATGGAAGAAACATGGACGGGGAAGAACTTGGTGATGTTTTAGAAAAAAGAATCAATCATTTTGCTGAGAAAAAAAACAACATTTTGTTTTATGTTTGAAAGAGAAGAAGCTTACAAATCAAACAAGATTGAAACTTGAAAAAGGGAAAAATGAATCAATAGAAATAGGCATGTTGATTAAAACAAATCAGATTTGGGTTTTTTTTTCTTGGTGATAGGAAAATTGGGAATCTGAAAAAAGAAGATTCTTTCTGAAAAGATTGGAGACTAAAATGATAAAATTTTATTTACTTAAATTATATAGAAAATAAAATTTTTAGAAATAATTTCTCGTCATATTTCGATTAGGGTTTTTAATAAGAGTGGCCAAAACGAACGAACTATATAATATGGTGCTTAAATTGTAAAAAAAAAAAATTAAATTAAACGCTTAAAATGAGAAATTTTTATAATTAGATGAAAATATATGTAGTTTAGCCAAAATTCATTTAAATTTAATTATAAGAAAATATTTGTAACTAGCCCAACCTAAATATAAAAAAATCCGGGTCGTGATTGACTGGAAACTTACAATTGGGTGCAGTTGAGCATGGAAAGGGGGAAAAGTTGTATATCCATATATGGGGCAGAAGAGGGCGATACATGTTTTAGGCAATGGCTCCGAATCAAGGGTTTTCCCACCTAATAAATTAACCTATCACAAGAAGTTGACTAAATTGCTGATAATATGCATCTCATAGCTCCCGTCTTTCTCTCAATAATCACAAACCCACTGATATCTTCATGTATGTAGTTTTGTGCCACTTTTACATTGCATGACCACTAAATCTGATGTTAATTTAAATTAGAAATGTTGAGAGTTGGAAAAATATTTGAACTTATTTATATTTATATTATAACGAAAGCATTCATCATTTGAACAAAAACAAGTTTAGATTCGCCCATTACATAACATTACTAGACTAAAGACATACAAGACTTGCATAAGACCAAACTGAAAACCTAATTGGTTGTTTTTAAAAGCATAGAAAAACTATGTTCCAGAACTCAGAAACTAAGCCCCCATAACCCACCCTCATTCATTACATACATTACCCAAAAAAGAACATTTGATGCTCATTGAGGTCAATATTGTGTTCTTCCATCACCCTCAGTGATCACATCTTTGAAAGCACCTCCACTGGGGATCATAGGCAGGACATGTTCTTGATGTGGGACAATCACATCCAACAAGTAAGGTCCAGGAGTGTCCAACATTTTCTGCATTGCTGCTTTGAGATCTTCTTTCATTGTCACCCGGGCAGCTGGTATCCCGCATGCTTCAGCAAATTTCAACATATTTGGGAATATTTCCGACTCGTTGGATGGGTCTCCCAAGTATGTATGAGCCCTGTTGGCCTTATAAAACTGGTCCTCCCATTGAACAACCATACC
Organism: Gossypium longicalyx; assembly: GCA_025698465.1. Lineage (NCBI taxonomy): Eukaryota > Viridiplantae > Streptophyta > Magnoliopsida > Malvales > Malvaceae > Gossypium > Gossypium longicalyx. The sequence continues at coordinate 64,412,493 of CM047004.1, read as the reverse complement.
CAAATGCTGATTATTCAACAATAATATCTTAACCGGAAGATTTTCCACACGGATAGTCGCCAACTCTTGCACGTTCATGATAAAACTTCCATCACCGTCGATGTCTACAACAACTGCCTCTGGGTTTGCAACGGCAGCCCCAATAGCAGCAGGCAATCCAAATCCCATAGCACCCAATCCCCCAGATGTTAACCATTGACGAGGCTTCTTATACTTGTAAAATTGAGCAGCCCACATTTGATGCTGACCAACACCAGTACTTATAATTGCATTCCCGCCAGTTAATTCATCAAGAACCTGAATTGCATATTGAGGTGGAATAGCTTCACCAAAGGTCTTGTAACTCAAAGGGAATTTCAGCTTCTGCTCGTTTAACTCCTGCCTCCATTCCGAATAATCAAGATTCAGCTTTGCTCCCTTGGTCTCCAATATCTTATTTATCCCCTGCAATGCCAATTTCACATCGGAACACACTGACACATGAGGCTGCTTGTTCTTCCCAATCTCGGCAGAATCGATATCGATATGCACAATCTTTGCCCGGCTGGCAAAAGCCTCAAGTTTTCCTGTCACCCTATCATCAAATCTCACTCCAAAAGCAAGCAACAAATCACTCTTATCAACAGCATAATTGGCATACACAGTTCCGTGCATCCCAAGCATTTGTAACGACAACTCATCCGAAATCGGGAAGGCTCCAAGACCCATCAAAGTACTTGCAACAGGTATCCCTGTAAGCTCAACAAACCTCTTCAACTCCTCACTAGAGTTCAAACACCCACCACCAACATATAAAACAGGCTTCTTAGACTCAGAAACCAACCTCACAATCTGTTCGAGATGAGCCTCACCGGGAGCCTTAGGCAACCTAGACAAATACCCTGGCAATCTAAGAGAATGGTTCCATTTAGGAACAGCAAGTTGCTGTTGTATATCCTTAGGAACATCAATCAGAACAGGTCCCGGCCTGCCCGAGGAAGCTAAAAAGAAAGCCTCACTAACAATCCTAGGAATGTCGTCCACATCAAGAACAAGATAATTATGCTTCGTAATAGACCTTGTTACCTCAACAATTGGAGTTTCCTGGAAAGCATCGGTACCGATCATCCGACGAGGGACTTGACCAGTGATCGCCACGAGAGGGATACTATCGAGCATTGCATCAGCGAGACCACTCACCAAGTTGGTTGCCCCAGGGCCAGACGTCGCAATGCAAACGCCGGGAATGCCAGAGGAGCGCGCGTAACCCTCGGCGGCAAAGACCCCACCTTGCTCGTGTCGCGGAAGGACATTTCGGATGATTTTTGAGCGAGTTAAAGCCTGGTGGATCTCCATTGAAGCTCCACCTGGGTAGGCAAACACATCCTTTACCCCTTCACGTTCCAGGGCTTCCACCAGGATATCAGCGCCTTTCCGGGGCTCATCATCCGCATACCTGGAAATGAAATAATGGGGAGGAGCATTTTTTGGGGTAACGGGTGCGGCGGCGGATCTGGGGTTAGAGCTTGCATGAGAAAGAGAGCAGGAAACGTCGAAGGAGCGGTAAGGGGTGGGCTTTTGAGGGGTTGTGGAGAAGGGAAGGCTCGATTTGGAAATGGGTATGGAAGATTTGAAGGAGGAAGTTAACGTAGAAAGCTTAGGCAAAGCGGAGTTCGCAGTGGCAGCCGCCATTGTCGATGAGAGGCTTGTGGTGAGGCTTTTCTTTGGTGTCTGTGGCGAGCGAGAGTGGGAAGAAAAGTGTGATTGTGATTCCCTTTTAAAGTTTCGATTTTACCTACTTTACCCTTTTGCCCTTCTTGTTTTATTCATTTTGGTCATATATTAAGAACAGTCCCTGATCTTTACTCAAGTTACATCATTAGTCTTTCTACTTTAATTTGAGTAATTTTGGCCATGTATTTCATGGTTTTGAAAATCTCAATCAAATCGTCAACAATCGTTTGCTTTTTATGTGAAATCTAATCCACTAATGCAAGTTTAGGTAATGGATGGATAACGGTAGTTCGCACAATGATGTTGAAAGCTAGGTTATATAGGTTAAGGCCTAAGAGAGATGTTTTAAGGTTTTGAATATATTTAACAAAGTTTGGGTGTGTAAAACTATCTTAACAAAGAAATTATTGAGTCATAGAGGACTCTCAATAAGTGCACTAGGATGTGACTAGAAGCTATGTTATCTTGTTAAAGGGTCATTATGCAAGGTTGATGTGACTTGTTGTCGATCTACATGCGATACGTGCATGACCTTTTTGTAAATGACATGCGATACGTGCATGACCTTTTTGTAAATGATCTTATAGTATTTGGCAAGGGCATCTCTTTAGTTGAAGTAGTGTGATACAGTGTTAAGGTTGCTTTCTAGTTGTATTAGGTAAGCTTCTTCATGCAGTGAGGTAGCTTCTTCATGCAACATGATTTATTTAAACAATTGTCCTCACCTAGGTTAAGAGGGAGATTACAAAGTGGCATTCGTCAAGACTTGTTTGTTTTAATGAGCATTGATGCAACATGGTGTTTATGTGTTAAACACATTGAAGGGTACGTATAAGTAAATTTTAGAGATACGAGTGACAACCTTAAAAGGTCAACTGGTATTATGATCAACGTAAGTTAGGAACATGTGTGGTAATAAGCATTTTGATTTTTGGGTTTTTGAGACTTTTGCATTAATGAAAGTGATACATGTTTCCATGTGATTGAGTATTGAAGCGATATGACAATTATTAATTTTTCCACATATTTATTGTCGGGTTATTAGTGAGCAGCCATAACATTGGGAACATGAGTGATGACCTTGAAAGGTCAATTGGTGCTTATGATTAGCATACGTTGGGAACATGTGTGGTAATAAGCATTTCAATTTTTTGGGTTTTGCAACTTTTGCATTAATAAATGTGATACACGTTTCCATGTGACTGAGTATTGAAGCAATGTGACAATCATTAACTTTTTCTCATATTTATTGTCGATTTGTTAGTGAATAGTCAGAACGTTGGGAACATGAGTGACGACCTTGAAAGTCAATTGGTACTTATAATTAACGTATGTTAGGAACATGTGTGGTAATAAGTGTTCTAATTTTCAAGGATTTGCGACTTTTGCATTAATAAATTTGATACACATTTTCATGTGACTGAATATTGAAGCGACATGACAATCATTAACTTTTTCTCGTATTTATTGTCGATTTGCTAGTAACAGTCATAACGTTGGGAACATGAGTGCGACCTTGAAAGTCAACTAGTACTTATAATTAACGTATGTTAGGAACATGCATGGTAATAAGCATTCTAATTTTCAAGGATTTGTGGCTTTAACATAAATGAATTCCATGTGATTGAATATTGAAGCGATTAGACAATCATTAACTTTCGCACATACTTATTGTCAGTCTGTTAGTGAGCAGCCATAACGTTGGGAACATGATGACGACCTTGAAAGGTCAATTGGTATTTATAATTAGCATATATTGGGAACATGCGTGGTAATAAGCGTTTCGATTTTGTAGGTTTTGCGACTTTTGCATTAATAAATGTGATACATGTTTCCATGTGATTGATTATTGAAGTGATATGACAATCATTAACTTTTCCTCGTATTTATTGTCGATTTGTTAGTGAACAAACAAAACGTTGGGAACATGAGTGATGACCTTGAAAGTCAATTGGTACTTATAATTAGCGTATGTTAGGAACATGCATCGTAACAAGCATTCTTTTTTTTTTTGGGATTTGCAACTTTTGTATTAATAAATGTGATGCACATTTTCATGTGATTGAGTATTGAATCGATATAACAATCATTTTCCTCATATTTATTGTTGATTTGCTAGTGGTCGTCATAACATTAGGAACATGAGTGACGATAATGAAAGTCAACTTGTACTTATAATTAACGTATGTTAGGAACATGCGTGGTAATAAGCGTTCTGTTTTTCAGGGATTTGTGACTTTTACATTAATGAACGTGATACATGTTTTCAATTGATTGAATATTGAAGTGATATGACAATCATTCACTTTTCCTCATATTTATTGTCGATTTGTTAGTGACAGTCATAACATTAGGAACATGAGTGATGACCTTGAAAGTCAACTAGTACTTATAATTAACGTATGTTAGGAACATGTGTGGTAATAAACGTTCTGATTTTTAGGGATTTGTGACTTTTACATTAATGAATGTGATACATGTTTCCATGTGATTGAATATTGAAGTGATACGACAATCATTAACTTTTGCACATACTAATTATCAGTTTGGTAGTGAACAGACGTAACTTTTAAAAATTATTTTAGACGTTTCAAATTGTCACTTATAAATAACAGTTTTTGAGTTTTCGAAATACAAATAGTCTTGAGAAAGTTGGCGAAACTTAGTTGAATTTTTGTAAGTCATCAATTCTAAAGATTTTAAAGAGTGAGTTTTACAAGTAAGATTCTTTATTAGGAGTCACATTACATTTTGCCTCCTCTACTCATTAAAAAGCAAATTTGTGCTTTTTCTTAAAAATTTCATTCATTTGTACTGTTAAAAACTAGTGTGATTGACAGAATAACCAGACAATGACATGTGACATGTCATGTATACCTCATGCTGATATACGAGAACCAGTTTGTAACAGTAAAAATGGATGAAATTTTTAATAGAAGGATCAATTTGCTCTTTGATATAATGTACAAGGACTAATTTACCCATTTTTTAGTAGAGGGGGCAAAAAATGCAATCTAACTCCTAATATAGGAACCTTTGTGGTACTTTTACCAAAATTCCTTTAATCATGTTGTTATATTTGGGAGTTTGGATTATTGTTGGTGATTGTTTTGTTTCCTATTTGGAATAAATCTCAAAATTACACATGAATTTTAATTTAATATGTAATTTGATACATAAATTTTAATTTGGGTAATCTTACACATGAAGTTTTTTTGTGGTTCAAATGTATACTTAAAACTTTAATTTTGATTCAACCGTACACATTCAAAGAAATGAACACATCAATTTATTTATATATTAGATAAATATAGTCATTTTTGTATGTAATAGGTAGACATAAAATGATTGTATAATAACAATTGTGTGTAAGTGATTTGTGGAAATTAAATCAAACAAAAATTTCATATTTTTAAAATTTAGGCCTTTCTAAATCAATTTTGAAATAGTGAAAAGGGTAGATGGTAGTTAACTATAATGGTAGAGAATGGTTGTCTAAAAACACCTAGCATATCACATATGATAAAAGGAAACTATCTTAGCAATTACAATCCCCATTGCCTACATAAAATATTAGAAGAGGACTAATTTCAAAATGTAAGTAAAGAAATTGGAAAATTTTGAAATTGAATTATGTTAGTAACTCCACATCTCTGAAAATAAGGGAGGAATCTCAACTTTGTAGACACGTTTATGAAGTATATTATAGCCGACGTCATAAACTTGGCCATTAGTGGCCTTTTTGTTAGTTTAAAAGTGTTGTATCTTTCTCTTTCATATACTTTTCTCTCGTCTTGCGTTATTGTTTATAGCTTCAGATGTTTCACGTACATGGAGGTTTTCTTGTTTCAAGTTTATTTATTGAAATGTGCTTTCCTTTTTCCACACTAATGAGTCCTGTCTGAAATTTTATATTTGCTGGTCAAAATATTTATATATATTAAACTACACCACTTCAGGCTTAACCCATAATTATTGTTTCTTAATCTTGTATTTTTGGTAAATATATTTATGTTGGTTATGTATTTGTCATCATTATATAAACTTAACATTAATGTATTATCATCATTACATAAACTTAATATTAATGTATTATCATCATTATTTAAGCTTAACATTACTATTGCATTAAATATTCATTAATAATAAAACAAATTATTTTAAATGAATAAACATGTGACATCAAATATAAAAATGTTTACGTTATATTTTATTAGATAAGATTCATGTCTATCCCTTTCTCTTCCTCATGCATATGGTCTTGTCCTTTTTGTTGTTTTTTTCCTTTTTCAAGGTCATTCTATATAATTGATGTTTTTTATGCTTTAACTTCATTTCATCCGTTACTTCAAAATTAAAAAAAAACTTACTGTTGCATAAATTAAATTTTTTTACTGATTTAAAAGATTATTGATTAAATCTTAATTTGATTGACATTGATATTGTTGTCAGTGCAAGAAGATATGGGTTCGAATGCGCTAAAGTGTATTATCCTCCTATTTAAGGATTGGAGAGAGGCTATGAATAATTCTAGACACTATATAAAAAAAATAAATATGATAAAAATATATAATAAAATTAATGTTAAAAAATCAATAAAAAAATTCATGTACTAGTATTTAAAAACCAAATTATGAGATTAGAAAATATATAATATATTGTCCAAAATAAAATCTCATCCCTCTTCCCTGGTAGACAGAAGTCACTCATGGTGGTATATTAAGTATTAAAATATTTTAAGTATATGATTTTCTTGAATATATTTTATAGAATTATTTCTTTTGTTAATAAAATTTAAGTGTGGAATATAAATATGTGGTTTGATAATAATAAACATTGAATTTTGACAATTATTTATTTTATAATTTTAATCTTATTAATATAATTTTTTATATTTTTTAAATAATTTTGGATAAAATTTAAATATATGTTTCAAAATTTTGACAAAGTAAATAGATAGTATAGGTTTTTTTTTTAAAACAAAAACAAAATCAATTTAATCATTTAAATATTAAGTTACATGTAGCTTTTGTTTTATTTTTTAAAAATTTCATTATAAATTGTGATTATATTTGTTCTTTTTGACAATGCCTAAAACTACCTATAGTCTCTCTCAACCTTTAAATAGGAGAATAATACATTTCAACACACACAAACCTACGTCCTCCTGTAATGGTAACAATATCTATACCGATTGAGCTAAGACTCAATTGGCAACTTTTACTTAATTATTTTATTCAAAACCTTTTTATTGGCGCTTTTGAATTAAGTGAAAATCTATTATAATTATCAAACACATTAAAAATATTAGTTTTAAAGGGTTTATCAATCACATCTAAGGCTTGTTTGATAAAGTGTTGAAAAAAAGCAATCAACTAGAAATTAAAATTTTCAACAATTTCAAAATTATTTTGGTGAATTATAATAACAGAGTTAAAAATATAGAGAATAAATTCAAATATTTTTTATATTATAATTTTATAAAAAAAAAGTAAGTATACTCATGCTACATTTGGTAGGTTTATTACTTTTTTGCATATGTTTTTAGCATATAGGTTAGTAATAAATTAATTTAATTGGTAATATTTAGTCACTCTCATGACTTATCTTTAGTAAATAGAAGGCAAATTTTTTGCTAAATTTGAAGATGTATACTTTTTTACAAAAATTATTACTTATAATTCTAATTTTAAGTTTAAATTTGTATTAATTATTTTTTATTTTATGTCTAACTAGTATAATATATATAATAAATAAAATTTTTGTTTCTGTTACTACACTAATAATCAAACTAGACATAAATATTTAATTTTAATCACATTTAAATTTTTTTAACCCATCAAATATAGCCTAAAATTGCAAAATTATCTACTGCATAATGCACATGCCTCTTTCTTTCCAAAATAAAACCTCTCCATAAATGAAGGTTCGGATGTAAAATAGGGTAGGCCTTGATGCATGCCTTACTCAACCGGCCCATTAGAGTCTAATATTTAGGATGTAAGTGAGATACATGTGTTTGTTTTCAAATTAAAAATTGGATTTGGCTTGAATTAAACTAGTTTTTATTTTGTTACTTTTACCTATCAGTAATAGTGTGTTTCGATGTATTAATTTAAATTTATCTATATTTAAAAATACTTTTTTTTCATATATGTATATATATATATATATATGCAAATATATTTTAATTGTATGCAAATAAATATATTTATGTTAAACTATATAAATAGTTATCTAATTATTAGTGTATTTTTTATTTTCAATACTCAAGTTTAAAATTTTTTATTTTAATCACTAATATTATCAAATTTTAAATTTTGGTCACTCATCCGTTAAATCAGTAACAGAGTGTTAACCTAGTCATTTTCTCATTAACATAATAACAAATTTAGTCCTCCATTGTTTATAGATTCTATCAATTTGGTCTTAATTCTAAAAAAGTCAAAAAATTTAACCTTCAACTTTACACTTTATGTCAATTTAGTCTTGATTCTTAAAAATTTAAAATAAAAAAACCTTTAAAAAATAAAAATTATTTAAAAATTTATTTTTCAATAAAAATACATACAAAATTATAAAAAATATTTATAAATAAACAAATATATATTTTTTCTAAAATGATTTATTTATTAAAATAATAATTTTATAAATAAAATAATTTAATAGAAAAAAGTTAAGAAGACTTAAGTAGAATCGACTTTTTTTTCAACATTAATGACCACCATGTTGAGGTTGGGTCATAAACTACAACATGAGGTTGAAAAGGGTAAGAATTGGTGTCTTTAGGTTGTTGCCTAAAACGAGTTTGTTGCGTTTGAGGTTGTGCTTGAAGGTAGATATGATTGGGGATATATTGGTGATGATGAAGTCTTGGAGACCCAATAGGAGAAGGCCATGCCAATAGCTCTGCAATTGATTTCTAGTTCGATGGCACGAGGATGGATGCTGTGAAAACTAATGAGTTTGGAGTAAAGGTTATTGGTGCCAGTGGTTATGGACGAAAGGAGTGCCCAACGCTCGATAAATTTGGTGAGGACTAAGGAACGAGGCCAAACATATAATAAATAAATTATTATTTATAAAATAAAATTAAAACAAGGAAAAATTTGAATCTAGTTAAGTCTTGTTTGTGGGGTTTTTTAAAAATATTTTTTATTTATAAAATTATTATTTTAGTCAATAAATTTCATGTTAGAAAAGACAAAAATGGGTATTCATTTATTTATAATTTTTGTATGCATTTTTATAATTTTGTATGCTTTTTTTATTATAAAATCTTATGCTTTTTATTATCAAAATTGAACTTTTAATTATTTCTTTATTTTAAAGTTTTTAAAATTTTATTTTGAATATTTAAGAATCAAGATTAAAATGACATAATGTGCAAAGTTGAGGGTTAAATTTGTTAATTTTTTTAGAATTAGGACTAAATTGTTAGAGTCTATAGATATTTGATGGCTAAATTTATTATTATACTAATGATAAAATAATCACATCAACACTTTGCTAGTAATTTATTGGATAAATGACAAAAATATTAAATTTCGGTAATGCTAGTGACTAAAGTAAAAAAAATTTAAACCTAAGTGACAAAACATACACACGTTAATAGTTGGGTTTCTATTTATATAGTTTACCTATATATTTATATGCAGATGTTGGTTTTAAATTTATTAATTAGATTCAATAATTAAATTTAATAATTATAATTTAATTTTAAATATATTTATAAAAAAATAGAATGTTTAAGATAAAAAAAATAAAAGTTAAGTTTAAAATATTAAAATTTTGTATCAACTGTTACAAACCAAACAAGTCGGTCAGGTCCATTCTTTACATTTTTGGGCTCTAGGCAAAATAATAAAATAGGGTTATAAGTTCTTTAAAAGTTGGTAAAAAAAAAATTTTGGGCCGGTAAAAGCTAAAAAAATTTTTTTGGGCCCCTTAGAAATTGGTAAAAAAATTTTTGACCTTTAAAAGTTAAAAATTCTTGGGCCCCTTAAAAACTAGAAAATAATATTTTGGACCCCTTTCAGCCTTAGGCCTTGGGTGTCCGAACTTTCAGATGATCCCAAGATTGGACCTGAAGTTAGTATTAGCTGAAATACACTCAAATTGTTAAAATGTGCTGAAATCTTAACTAAAATGGAACCTAGACTACACAATAATAATAATAATAATAATAATAATAATAATAATAATAATAATAATAATAATAATAATAATAATAATAATAATAGTAGAAGGGTAAAAGTGTCAAAATTAGAGGGTTATATTTTTTACTAAGCTTGTGACTAGTGTGTTTCAATAAAGTTTTGATAAATAAACTTTACCATATGATAGGTTTTAGGTCTGATTAATTTATTTAATTCAATTGATTAAAATTAAAATCAATTTATTAACTAAACTTAATTGATTTAATCCAATCTTTTATTTGGAACTATTTCAATCTCTCAACCTCACCATCTTCCTTATCATCCAAACAATATTAAAAAGAATATGCCCTTAAGATTCCATGACGGAATGCAGACGACCTTGCACTCACTCACTCACTTAGAAGTAGAATTGTAGCAAGTATGCTATGCCAAAATTTAAACCCTTCCACACGGGTTATTCAACAGGCACTGCCTTTTAGCTACAAAGCCTTAATTCAAGAAACTTTTGCTATCCACAACAATATTGTTATCATTTATCAGAATTTCAATATTTCTAATGTGCAGGATCCATCATATGGCAAGCACAGAGCATACTATATTGTAATTCTTTGTTAACTCATCTAAAGTTTTCTAAGAAGAAGAAGATTTAGAGAAACAAAGGGTTTTTAGAAAGCCATAGATAAAGGAACCACACTAGGATTTTATTTAGAGAAACCTTGATATCTTACAAAGAGGATACATCTTCCTTTTATAGCTGAAGGAGATGTAATACAACAAAATAGTAAACAATACACTGGATAAACATCAGACATTAAAGCATAAAGTAAACAGTACATAAAGTAAAAATAGTACTGATATTAGACATTATTTGACATAAAGCAGAACACTCTTTAATTATTAAAGTAAGATTCCTGATAGATGTCTTCAGCTGTTTGTATTTGAGTGAGGAAGTTGAGTACTATCCATGGAATCTTCACTATAACAGGTCATTTCTTCATCTTTTTCTTTTTCATCATGTAACTCTATCTTAGCAAGACTGATTTGACTATATTACCACTGGTAATCTTGAGACCATTCTGTAGGATCAGGGATTCCTTTATGATATTCACGGAGAGTTTTTAGGACTTCTTTATGATAAGGTGTGTATGTCTTTAGCCAGGTGTCCCATGGTGCATCAATATCTGGTGGTAGCCATATTTCAAATGGAATAATTCTATTAAGCTGGCAGAGAAACTTTTGTAACTCCCGATATTGAACATCATCCTTGAAGATATCATTTTCAAGAGATTTGTGAAGCCAGAAAGTGGGAAAGGAGTTGAGTTGGGTTGCTTTTCCACATTTGACAAAGTATTGAGGTTTATAGAAGATTATAATGATATAACTTCCATAATTTCCTCTTATCTGTCCGCAGTGTTGTTCAATAATCTGAAGCTATTGTGGTAAAGGATGGAACCAGCTAAGGAAAGTAAAGAAATTTTGTTGTTCTGGTTCAATATTTCCTCTGATGGCCTTTTTCAAGTAATAAAAGAGGTCAAGAGTGTTGAATTGTATGGCAATATGGTAAAGATGAGTAAAATACCATAAAAACCATTTTAGCTCATTTGGTTGTTCAACAAATTCAAACCTAATTGGGTGAATAAAAGGATAATTTGGATGGACACCCCAAAGTTTAAGAATAAGTCCTCCAAAATTCTTGAAAACTTGAATTTGGTATTCAAACATCATATCTCTGGCCTTTTGGTGAAAGTAATTCTTTTCCACAAGAGTATAAACTTCTGGTGGATATTCAGGGTGGAGATTGGGGGAAACTGTGTAAGGTGTAGGAGAGGTAAATGATGAGGAATAGGGTCTGTACATCATGATTGGTCTGCGACAAAAAAACTCTTTTGTAAGCAAAGACTTTTGGTTCAGGTTTGGGCCTAGAAAGTAAATCAGCAAGAACATTTTGCTTTCCTTTTATATGTCTGACATCAAATTTAGACTGAGAAAACCATTCTGCCTATCTCAAAAGCTGAGAATGAGGAACCATTTTCTGTTTAAATTTGAGCATTTGGGGAAATGAAGACATATTCATTTCTACCAGAAAATAATATCCTTGGAGATGAAATTTGAATTTTACAATACCTTTCTTGACTGCAAGGATTTCTTTGAATGTGGAGTGGTAATGAATTTCTGCTTCTGAAAATCTTCCACTTTTGTAACCACAGAGTTGTTTCTTGCCATTTCTTTTTTCAAGCAAAATTACTCCTTAGTATTTGTCACTAGCATCTGTTTGCAAAATTCTTTCTCCATCCGAGGGGATTTGAAATGGAGGCAAATTATGAGTTATTTCTTTCAATTTCTAAAAATCTTTTGTCTGAGAGGAAGACCATTGCAGAGGTTCTTTTTTTGAGCATCTTTTTCAAGGGGTTAATATACTTAGAAACTTTAGGAATAAAATCTCTAAGATAATTAACAATTCTGATAAATTGTTGAACTTACTTGAGAGACAAGTTTTCTGATGGGAACTTGAGAAGTTCTTGGGCAATGTGTGGTCCTAGAGAATATCTTCCTTTCTTGATGTCCATTCCTAGGAACTGGATTTTTGATTTGTTGATCTGCATTTTTCTTTCTGAAAACATTATCCCATACTTGAAAATAAGAGACTTAAAATCATCAAGGAGTTATGCATGAGAATCTTCATCTTTGTTGTAGAGCAGGATATCATAAATGTAAACTAAAGCATTTTCCATCAAAGGATGAAAAATCTTTATCATTGCCTTCTGAAATAACGAAGGGGCAGTCTTTAATCCAAATGGCATGACTTTTCACTGGAAATGTCTGTTAGGAATACAAAATCATGTCTTTGGTCTGTCATCAAGATGAATTCCTAATTGCTAAAATCCTACCTTGAGATTAAATTTGGAGAAGATTTTGCTTTGGCCAAGCTTGAGAAGAGCAAATATTTGTTTGGAAGTGGAAACTTATCATCTTGGAGGAAATGGTTAAGAGGTTGATAATTAATTACCAATCTTAACTTTCTTCTGATATGTTTAGATCTTTTATTCACATAAAAAGCTTCACATGCCCATTGAGAATCTGAGGGTTCAATCAGATCTTGTTGTTGTAGTTCTTTACACTCCTTTTCTGCTAACAGCAGATAATCTGGATTCATTCCCTGATGGATAGCCTTTGTTGGGTTGATATCTTCATTTTTCTTGAAAGGAAGATTAATGAAGAAGTTTGGGTTTTTCTATAAAGGATTTGGGCATTTATTCAGGAATTCAGAATGAGATTCTGCATATGATTGGGTTTTTAGTTCCTGAATAATGTGAAGGATTTTTTCAGATTGGATTGCAAAAAGTTTTGGTATTTTTACAAAGGGTTGGAAAAGATTTTTGAATCTTACTCCTTCAGGGAGTATTCTAAGATACTGAGCTTTTTTATAGAGGTCAAAACCTACTATAATATCTTTTCTAGGAAGTTTTGATCCCAATACTGTGGTCTTAACACAATAGCCTGGGAAAACTGAATAGTAATCGGCTTACTAATCAAATGGGTAGCAAAAGGATGATCAGCAGCAGAATTGAAGTACCTTATATGAGGTTTCCACCATTCTGATGGTAAGACATCTGGGTTCATAATGGTTTCTACTGCATCAGTGTCTATAAAGGCAATTATAGTAATGGGTTTACTATACTTGTCTAGATAGACTTTGACAGGTATATGAGGAACTGAGACTATGTCAACAGACTGAACTTTAGCTTGCATCATCTGTATATCAGAGTAATCTGATTCTGGTTCTGAGGAATTACAAGCAGGAATAGCACAAATTGTCTTATTTGATGGCTCATTTTCAATGGAGCAAATAGATTCAATATCATCTTCTTCTTGTATCTTGATCCCTGATTGTTTCACTATTTGCGCAATCTTCTTAGCTTGCTTTCTGTTTTTTGGATAATTTTTTGAAAAATGTCCTCTTTCATTACAGATGTAGCAATGATCAGATTTTAATGACTTTCTTTTCTTCTTAAGATATCTCCATTGAGGCCTGATCTTTTTTTTCTTGGAGTTGGAAAAGAAGAATATTTTCTGAAATGTTTCTTCTTTTTTGTGCGGCAATCACACAGATGATCTTTTGAACATTTGTACTTCAAATAAGAATCACCACAGGCTCTGTTAATTCTTTTGTCACCATGGAGATAGTCTTTGAATATCATTCTTCTGTTGCAGATATCTTCTAAAGCAACAAAGACTTCTTATTGGAGTTCTCCGACTGTAATTTGGAGAATGTCTTTGTTCTGCGTCTGAAGAGCTTGGTTAACTGCAACTTGAATTGGATTTGGGAGAGATGAGAGAATGACTGGCTTAAGATTTGGATTTAGGCCTAAAGCACAAAATAACTTTGTCATTATTTTGAAATGCCTCTCCAAATCCTTTTTGACATACGAACAACATTTTGTTTTGTAGAATTCCCTTCTTTTTAATGTCAGTAAATCTTCAAGGTTTCCTACAAAATGTTGATGTATGATTCTGATTGATTGAGCCAGATCTTGAAGAACTAGAAACTGCATTTGATTATGTTGATCGATGGAGTTCCACCAGTCCCTCAACATTCCCGTAAATCTAGAGACAAACTCCATAAGAATGTTGTAATTGCTATTTTCAGTGAGTTTGCGAGTTTCTAACCAAGAATGAAATTCTTGGATTCTGTCTGACCATTTTGCTGGTGGCAAATCATCAAGAGTGAAAGTGGTTCTTCCTATGGAATATTTTGGCTTTTGTCTTTGTTGTGCAGAAGATGACTCTGGCATATCTTGCATTTCATCATCACTTGGTTTTTCAACTTTAGTTGTTTGAAACACATTCTACAAGTCTTCAATTTCTGTTTCTGTTTGTTCGTCTGATGAAAATTCGAATTCTTCTGATGATTCTGAACTTTCTCCTGAATCAATTTTAGTGCTTGATTCTGGGTTTTGTACAGTTGAGATCTTGGGGATCATGGATTTTGTACAATCCTTTAAGAATTTGGTTAAAGGATTTTGTTCTTCTTCCTGGATAATCAGAGATTTTGAGATTTTTTATGGAGGAGGTGATTTTGGTGGAGATTCCTCTAAAACTGGTCTTTTTCCAAGTTTCTTCTCCATCTGATAAGCTTCACTTTCACTTTCTGTTTTGGTTTCTTCAGTGGATCTTTGCTTCTTTTTCTCAGCTTCTTATTTTTTGATTTCCAGAAATATTTCATACGTACTTGGTTTGGTATGTTTGGAAATTCTGGAAAGGTTATTCGTACTCCCTCTGCTGAAAGTGGATTCTTCTGTCTGATAGAAGGAAATAATTCAATTATTTCTGCTCTTTGGGGAGGCTCAGGAATTTTTTCCGTATCTTGAAGAGTCTTGATTTGATCTTTTAATTTTTGAATTTCTTTTTCTCTTTGTGCAAGGTGAGAAAAGAAATCCTGCCCTGGTGCTGCTGGTTGTTTTGCTACTGTATCTAAATTTTTCTGTAGAAGTTGAATCAGATCTTTGACCATTTTGGTGTTGCCATCTATCTTGGTTTCAACATTTGAGATTCTTGAATCAATTCTTTTTAAAACTTGGTTTTGAGCAATTGCATTTTCTGTTTGCCAATTAAGAGTGGCTTCTGCAGCACTTATTTTTAATGGTGCACCTGAAGTATCAGTCTGAATTTTTGAAGGGATTTTTAGTGCATGGGTATAACTCTTTTCAGAGTACTCTTCAAGAGGTGGAAAATATTTGCCATATGATGACGTGGACTGCATCATACATACAGCAGAGATTGGGTTTTGAGAAGCAAGGAAATCTGGGTTTTTCTTAACCCATTTGTTTATTTTCTTATAACATGGCTAGGAAAAAGATTTTGGCTTTGATGGCTTAGAAGTGTTTGCAGGAGATGGAGTGGATGGTTTTGGAGGAGGAGGAGATGGAGGTTTACAAGGTTCAGGTGGAACCTGTAAATTTGGTAAAGATTTATGAGATGAATAATCAACAAGGTAAACAAATTTACCATTGTCCTCTCCGAGTGGTCCAATATCTGGATCTCCTTCCATCCATCTTTTGTAAAACTCGTCTTGGGTAGAGTTTTTCTTTTTCTTCTTCTTTCCTGGCTTTGATGCAGACATGTCCATGCTATCAATCCAGGTGACCATTCTATTGTCTGCACATAATTCACATGAACAGTTTAAAGCCCAAGGACAATGTCCAGTTATAGGGTCTTTAAACATATATAAAGGTTTTCCATTTGCGGAAAAACTTTCAATCAAGCTTCTTTCTGGGCCTGATTCACACAATGGACAATAACAACCCGGATCTTATTAATCATGGAGTTGTGCTGGTCTTTCGATTAGTTGCATCATCAGCTGGGTCGGGAAAATATTAGAATTTTTTGGACTGTGAAGATGACTATGATCAAATTTGATCTCAGTTGTCCCATCTCCCTTTGATGTAATCTTGCTTGTGGTTGACTGGATTGGCTGGCTATGCTCAAGTAATTGTTCATAGCTAGTAATCTATTTTTCTGGGAGAAGTCTGATAAGTTCCTTTTTAGGAATCTGTCTTGGAACATGAACACAATGAGGCTGGTCATTTGTGTTTACTGAGATAAGTAGGGAATCATCTGTTCCGTGTCTTGAAAGATTAAAGGCATGATCCTGGATTCTGTAGACGATCTGATAATGGAGGGTTGCAGCAATAGCTGAAGCTACTTGTGGTGCTCCTGCTATTTGAATTTGAACCTTCAAAGCTATAGTCAAGTTGGGGTCTGCCAATGCCATTGTGAAGTTTGGAAAGAGTGTGACCAAAACAAGACCTGAGTTTAATGTTGCTTCAATGGTAGCAATACATGCGTTTTGGTATTCCAAATATCTGGAATCCAAAAGTGCAATTCTTGTAACTACAGGCTTTCCAGCTGTGCCACGGTAGTTTAAAGCAAGTCGTATAGCTCCAAAGTGGATATGAGTATATCCTGCACGTTTCCATTCTGTTGGAAACTCTGTTGGGATCTCAAGGGTAACAAACTGCTCTGGTGAAGCTGCAGAGATGGGAAAACTATCAAACCGTGAGGCTTGGATATATTCCCTTACTTGTTTAGCAGAACTTTTGATTAAAGTTCTGATAGACTTTACAGGGGAAAAAGCGGTCTTTCTATAAGCAGCATAAGGATTTACAGTAGGAAGATCTATAGGCTGTAATTTATCTTCTTCACTTAAATACTCTATTTCATAAAGAGAAGGGATCTTTTTTGCAAAGTGGGATTTCAAATTTGTTGTCGTTGACACATGCTCCATACCCCACTGCCAGTGGCACAGGGTGGTGACTCTAGTAAAATTTTAATTTAATTTATTTATAATTTATAAAATTTTTAATTAATAATAGTAAAATTATATTTTAATTTTTTTAAAATAATAAAAATTTATTTTAACTTTTTAAAAATTATAAAGATATAAACTATTAAAATAATAAAATTATATTTTTAGTATCATAAAATACAATCTAATTCTCATCCAATAAAAAATTCCTACCTCCGGGGTTATTTACTTCACAGCTCTCAAAATCTCATACATCATCATTGCCCTTTTAGGGCTTAGAACTACCATCACCATCAAGGCCCAATTGATTTTCGGGAACTGAGACCACCATAGGAGAAGATAT
Organism: Gossypium longicalyx; assembly: GCA_025698465.1. NCBI lineage: Eukaryota > Viridiplantae > Streptophyta > Magnoliopsida > Malvales > Malvaceae > Gossypium > Gossypium longicalyx. Next base: position 64,394,972 of record CM047004.1, on the reverse strand, counting down.
TTGGAAGAAAATATATGGTATGAGCATTCTTATATTCATAATCATAAGGAAGACTCCAAATATCATAAATAGAAGCAAATGTAATATGATATCTGCATCTGACACTGCAAAGATAATATTAAAAACAAATAAATCAGAAAATTGTTAATTATGAAATGGAACCTAAGCAAAAGATGTCATTCATCATGTCTCTGTTAGATGTTAAATAAATTAAAATATTTTGCATTTATTAATGAAAAGACACATAATAAACCACCGACAGAAAGCAAGCCATAAAGAACAACGCTTATTGTGAACATTACAAAACAAAAACGGAACACAGGATGATCGACTACAGATCGGTGGCAAGGGCAATTATTTAATGACTGCCAATTAAGCTAGCTCATGCCTTATTTGGTTTCCCTCCCAACTTAAACAGGATGATTATTCTAGCGACAGCACTCCCTCCCAGAGAGGCGAAGTGTCTATTTCGGTTTGGACTTGCGCTACGCATCCTCTCCATGCCGCACGATACTGCCGACCAGCCGATGATATGGTTCTCCCAAGTGCTTCCCAATCAATCCTATCATAATGCCCAGCTTGGTTGATCTCCGCATAAGCCTGCAGTGTGCCATCCATCCATATAGATTAATATTATACTTTTAAACATGATCGTATATATCTCAACATGCATGCATGCATTCGGATAATATTATGTACCTGGTTGGTAAACCTAAGCGTATTCCAAGGATTGTCCCAAGCTACTAACCAGTCAGTGTCTTCACCCTCTTTGTTTTTGCCACGATAAACGACGGCGCCCATGGAGCCGGAAGCTGCCGCTGTTCTTTTCACATGAAAAAAACAGGCCCACTGCCCATTTTCGATGATTTGTGGGTAGGGCAAGTAAATGCTCCCCCACCAATCATTGTCAGTGTGGTATGTCAGACGTTCACCGGTTCCATTGTAAAGCACGCAAAGTGTTGAGACTCCATTGCCCCATCGCCTCTTCACTTCCCTCACGTAGTCCACGGCGGCGGTGTAGTTACCACCTCGATCTTTCCACTGCATGGCCACCACTGATCTGTCCAAGCGTGCTCTGTTCGCATACTCCGGGATTCCCATCACAAAAGCCTGGTCAATTGCCGTCCCAAACAAGTTACTGCCAGACCTAGCTTCGGACAAAGTTAACTCCAAGGCTGCTTCGTCCAGCACATTATCTTCCTCAGACTCAGTAATCGGCTTCTCAGACGCCGTGTTATCTGCCTCCGTAATTGGCTTCCCAAAAACGTTCTCCTCCGCCATTGTTGATGGATTGTGGGTGTATGTTATGTAAGCTTTATTTGCTTTCTGCTGAAATATATGTACATTATCGTCCTATATATAAGGCTGGACGGTGTCCTTTCTTTCTCAAAATCCAATAATTCTATTCGGATAGACTGTCAGACCAATAATATGGCTAAAAGAAAATATCATAGCTTAAAAATATTTTATTTTAAATTTATTTAATAATAAATATAGATAAAATGATAATAAATTTATATTTTAATACTATTGAATATGTGTTATTAATCTTTATATTTATAATTTTTAATTGTTTTACTTAATGAGAAAATAAAAATAGTATTATTAATTATACTTTAAGAAAATAATTTATTTAAAAAATGTTTTATTTTTTAAAGTAAGATGGTTTTAATTATTAAATCGACAAATGAGTAAAAGTACGAATAAAAAATTTTAAAATAGTTATTTTATATATGTTTTATTGCATTTTGTAATTTTGTAATTTTGTATTATATTATAAATAAATTTATATTTTAAAATTATTTTATTAATTTTCGAATTGTACTTTTCTTCATTAATACAATGGTACATTAGTACACACAATTTTTATGGAAAACATTTTTCTTTTGTTGTTTGTAGAGGGGTTCTCCTGTAAATTAAAATTTTTCCCTATTTTTTTTGTGGCCACTTTTTTTTTTTTGTCCTTTTTAGTATTTTCTTTTTTGTTCCTTTCATTTCATTTTATCATTATTTTTTTTATATTTGAGAAAGAAAAGCTTAACCTGATAATTGATGTGTGTGAGATTATTTTTTAAATTATATAAATATAATTAATTCTATGACACACAAATACAATTGGACTTGTATCAACAAGTCCCATAGAAAGTAGAGAAGGTTTACCATTGTACTTGTCGCGATACAAGTCTTCTTGGGGATACAATTGGATAATTGTTTCAATACAACTCCCTTAGAATTCTTATACTCATTGTTTAACTTGTGTCCATACAAGTCCCTCAAACTTGGTTAAAATGGTTTTATGAAGATAATATCCAAAAGCTTTTTGAAAGTTTAAACTCATAAAATAATATTTTAAGACATGCGGGATTATTTTATGAGTTTAAAATCACTTAAAAATAAATTTTTAAAATTTTATCATTCATTTTGCAAATTCGATTAAAGGAAAATTCTGAATTAATTTTGTTTTACCAAAAGGTTTAAAAATAGAGGCTAACGAGCTATATATGCCATATATAAGGCTCAACAATGTTTTTTTTTTTAATTAATACAACAATTTATATATACATTAATATATTTTTCTATTAAAATGTTATGTATATATTTGAACAATTAAATTTTTAATGATACCAACTCAAATAATAAAATTACTAAAAATCAAAATTTGTTCATAATACATTTATCAAATAAGGGTAATTATCCATTTACTTTTAAAATTTTACTCACTCTTAAAGACCCAACCCACTAGTATATTTTTTCCTTTTATCTATAATAAATAACTATCATTAAAAATTTATCAATTACTTAATATAATTAATTAATTAATTAATTAATTTTTATTTAAAAATATAATAATTATTGAAGACTATTATTAAAATTATTGTTTCTCTAGAGTGGGTAATAGGAACTTTAGTATTAATAGTTTGTTATATTTAAGGTAGTCAGTATTAACTAGTGGATTTATCAATTTTGTTCTAATATTAGACATATCAGTATTAATGTGTTTTTCTTTTTTTTTAACATTTCGAGTTTATTGATTTTTTTTATATTTTTCATATATATTATATATACATGTAAATTTGTCGTAATTACATACACATAAATATATTTATATGAAAATAATAATTTTAAAAATTTTAATTACGTACAATAACTTAGTTAAATGATTATAGTTTATTTTTAAAAGTAATATTAAAAAAAGAATAATTTAGATAAAAAATATTAAAAATTGGTTTATAATATAAAATGGTGTTCCAACCAATACTAACCAGTACACATTAGCACAAACTGAAATGCACCAAGGCATCTCATACTAGCTAGAATTTACTTCAAAATAGAAATTAGAATTTGTTGTTGGTTTATTACCGAAAAGGACATTCAAACTGAGAGAGTGAAATTAGTATAAAATAGGTTTTTTTAGTTATATCTATGTTATATTTAATTTACAGATTAAATTAGTGTCACATATCAACCAGACATAAATTTAGTTGAGAAATAATTAAAAAAAACTCTTCTATTATGAATACAATATATAAAATATTTAAAAATAATACAATATATGAAAGAATAAGAAAATGGGAAAAAAAAGAAGAAGAAGACAAACCATCAATAACTAAATGCAACACGTTTATATTTTTGTATAAATATAGATATTGGATAAGGTTACTTACCATCAATGCATTAGGTGGGGTCTTGTAATATACGGGACAGATTTTACGAATAAAGCTTGTGGGGTTGAAAAGAAAATTTCAATTATATCTATATTTTTTATATGATGTTTAGAATTATTTATAACTCTCTCAATCTATAGATAAAAAAATAATATGCTTTTACGTGTTTAAACTCATATCCTTATTATTGCATTGACAATAATATCCATATTAATCGAACTAAAACTTAATCAGTTCAAAACATATTTTTTTACATGATTATAATTTATAAAAAATAAATATAAGAGTGCCGACGTCAAGAATTTTTTACTTAATTAATATATTATTATATTTTTAATTTATTTATTAGATTTATCACAATTATAATAAGACTATAGTTTTATTGAAAGTTAGAAGTAGTAGCTGATTTTCTCCACAGTTTTTGGATTATGTTTCTTTATTTTATAAAGTTATTCCTAATTAAATTTCTTTATCAAACAGTTTTTAGTTGTTAAATTAAAGTTTGTTTGTAATGATATGTTAAAAATATGGTACTAAGAGAATTCTTAAAATAAGAATCATGAGGGTCAAAATAGTTTTAACCCTTAAATCAAAATGATTAAATATATGCCTTAGATTTAATATTTACTCCACCTCACTAAAATAAAGAGCACAACACTCAATCTTCCCTCCCTTTTTTTTCTTTTCACCATGTAATAAAGTTTTAGGGTGAAAAAAAAAGAAGAAAATCTCTTACTTTTAGGTTTAATTTTTTTAAGAAAAAAATTGAAAGCAGATTTATAACGAGAAGAAAGTAAGAGATTAAGGTTTTCAAGGTTAAGTAATTTAGATATGCAATATTTATTTTTCTTTCCAAAAAAGAAGGATAAAAATTTCACTCTAAAAACTTTGGATATTCAATACTTGATTGTGTTGCTTGAAATTTGGATACTGATGTGTTTCATGTTGCATTTTGGGTTCATTAATATTTTTAAATATTTTTCACATATATTATATATGCATTTAAATATATCCCAATTACATACATATAAATATTTATATAAAAATTTTCTCAAAAAAAATTTATATGAAAATATTAATTTAAAAATTATTAATTATGTTCAATAATTTAATTAAATGATTATTTTTATTTTTAAATACAATTATAAAAATAAATAAAATTACGATAAAAATATTAAAATTATGTACTGACTAATATGGGCCAATACATATTGGTACATATCGAAATGCACCGGTGTGAATGATATCTGTCAAAATTTACATTGGAACATTTTAAAATAATTTAAAATTTTCGAACTTGGTAGTCAAAATTTGCAATTTCGACATTCGAACAACAACATTCCCTTCATGTTGGTTTTGAAAAATAGTCCATGCTTCTTTTGCTTAATCACAAGTAGAAATAATCTTAAATTGTTCCATGCTAACTCCACTAAATATAAAATTTAGAGCTTGTGAGTTTTCGTGAGCAGTCTTTCTTTCTTTTTTTAGCAGTGTATTTACTTCTATCTTTTGGACATGTGGTGCCATCAGCAATCGTCACAATGGATTGAGTCCACCCTTCTTCAATAGCTTCTCAAGTAGCTTTATTACTAGACATGTTGAAAGTCCTCATACAAGCCTTCCAATATGCATAGTTTTCTGAACCAAGTAGCAATGGGTGTTGAGCAATCGAAATACTTTCCCTCATGAATTCCATAGTTGCAAATCGAGCACAGAATCACTTTCAAACAACTCTTGAAGCCTGTTCTAATACCAATTGGAAAAGTTTTTGGTTTGCACTTGAAAAATAATTTTGTTCTAATTGTTGTAGCAACAAAATCAAACAGAATCAAACTAAACAAATTAAATGAAAAGTGAAGCAAGGAGCAAAATAAAAAGAGAATTAACAGATGATATTTGTTAATGCAGTTCAGATTTACCAATCATATTCTGAGGAGCCTCGCCTAGTGTGATTTTTTCAACAATTGTTCGAATCACTTATTGGCTTAAGCCAAATCTACCCTTACACCAAAGTAGTAATAGTAGCCCAACATCGACCCCAATTGTTACAAATCTGTAACGCCCCATACTCGACCTGATCACTAGGTCCAAACTATGAGATGTCACATTCGTTGTCAAAACAACTATAATCAATGATGTACAAATTTCGTCATAAATCATTAAATTATAGTTATTACGAGTATAAAACATGATATATAATCATTTTCGGGCTATATACGAGCTTACGAAAGCTCAATACCATCCTAGGATCAAATAGGGACTAAACTATAATATTTTAAAAACTTTTTAGGTTGATGCCGCTATTTCTAAGGTTTGGTGTTGTGACATTGAAGATAGTATACAAGCTTCTCAACTTGAGGACCAAGTTGTAAAGTTTTAGAAATAAAACAAAACTAACGTCTCAACCTCAAACAAGGGACATCGCGATGAGGAGGACTGATGTCATTACATTTAAGGTGTATAGCCATGACTTCCATGGCAGACCCCTAAGCTTCCATTTCCCCTTAGTTTCAACCTATCATACTTAACATTACTTGGCCTCGAGTCCCCAATCAACCATTCAAAAAAATCACAACATGTTCAAAACACAATTGTCAAGCCAATAAAACCATTTTTAAGCATGATCAAAACCAAATCCACATATCCTCAACTTATATACAACCATTTTGACCATTTCCAACATTGAAAAAAATATTCCTAAGAACATGCCATTGACATAATAAAAGAGTTGTAAAAACTTAGGTTGAGTCGATTGTTGTTGTTTGGATGCTGACTTCACTTTCCTAGGGCATCGATAATACCTATCCCTGTGCATAAAATAAACAAACCGTACTTTGAATGATAATGCTTAGCGGTACTTCTATGATTCAAGATAACATAAGGAATTGCAATTGGTCATTTATAGCACAATAACATGATCTATCCAAGTTATAATCTATCAAACCAACAATTTCACATCTTAGATACAAGTGAATACATAAATTTGACAAATAACCAATTCATTCCTCAACATTTGCAAAACAAGTGATCTATGCATACCATTTGACAATTACCATTTTTTTATACCTTATTAACTATCATTATTACTCATATAATCACATATCTTTATATGTCATTAACTTTATGCCATTCATATTCCATGGTAACTCATATCATATATCTTGTTGTCTTACCATTCAAACTCGTTTCTGGAGTCTATTGACTCGTTCGCATTCACTTCAACCCTCAAGGATTATTTTCAACTAATTCATATAGCCATTCACGTACTCTCTTTATTTTAATTCACATATGCATACAAGTGGTTCCATATTATTATACCATTTCATTTCACTATCTTTAAACAAGCTTATTATTTATAATCCCTATTAACATGACTCGAACTCAGAAAGATATACAGATCGTCCAACCAACACACCAATTGACATCAAAGTACATTTTCAGATAAATTGAAGTAGGGGAAAACTGGCAGATATAGTGCATATTAGCACATAAAGCGCATCCTAGTGCACAAAGTGCATACTAGTTCATAAAGTGCATACTGACACATAAAACGCATCCTGGTACACGAGGTGCATCTTGGCACATAAGCGCATAATCCCGTACATAATCCAACCCTATGACATGCCAACTATATCCGACTTAGCTTGACTAGTTAATAGGGTAACACCATTCAATTTCATTTTGCAATTTAATACATATATCATTTCTCTAATTTATTCACAACCATAATCCAATTGATCATCAAATTACATGTATTATATGTCATACAACATATTTCTTTCCATTTACCATGTCACATAACATAATTCAAGTAATTCATGTAATTTTTTATTTTATTCATTTTAGTCCTATATTTTGATATCCCACATCAAACTTAATCAAAACAATTCATACTATCACCATATACTCACCTCAATGATAAATCAATCAATAAACATGCATATATAAGTAAATATTTCTATCTCGAATCATAAAAGTACAAACTGGGATTTCGTGTCACTCATCGATAACTTTCGCTTTTCCTTTCCCTCTTGAAGGTTCCACATTGATGTTAGCTAAAAACAGTCATAAAACATATAATACTATTAATTTCCATTAAATTCACAATCAAGTATCAAGTCATTCATATTTTTCAATTTATTCAATTTAGTCCCTAAACCCAGGACAAACATAACTTTCGATCTAAAGCTTCGAATTAAAATCCAATTTCACATTTACTCATTAGGGACCTTCTACTTCCTATTCCTACCATAATTTCATAATAGATTTGTGTTTTATTCAATTCGGTCATGTATCGTCCCCAAAATCTCATGAATTGGAAATAGTGTCAAATTAATAGTGAATCAATTAGAATTTGAGGAAGTTATAAATTGGAAATTATCGGTGTTAGTAAAACGTGAAGATAAATATTGAAGTGATTGGAAAAGCTTGTATATTAAGAGAAATAAACTTGGGGTATTGACTAGATTGCAAGAGAGTGAAAAGTATTGGGGCCAAAGTAAGAAAATTAAGAGTATGTATGATTAAATTAAATTGAAGGAAAAAAGAGGAGGGACTAAAGGTGAAAATTTACTAGAAGAAAATATGACTCATGAGTAGTGTTATAGAAAAAGTTGAGGGACAAAATAGTAAATACTCAAATAAGATAATTATGAAAAATGTAATGATTAAAGGTTTAATTTTATCAAACTTTGATTGGTTGAAAAAATTTATTATTAGATATTTTTATTATTAAATTATTAAATCAATAGTATAAAAAAATAGAGTTCATCCATCTTTTTACATACCATATATGTCACTCCCATTTTCCATTATTCCAATGTTTGTTTTTCTTACAACTAAGTCCTTTACACCATTTCTAAGTCACTTTCTTTCATGATTAGTGAGTGAAATCAATACAAAAGTGTAGTAGCTACCTAAATTTCATAAGAAGTGCATCCATGGTTGTCTTGGAGGAGAGATAAAATAAGAATTAATGTTGAGTACAAGTGATTGAGGTAAGAAATGATAAGTTCTTCATGATATTCATGTTAAAGAATACAAATTATGATATTTGATTATGATTTTAATGTGTAAATATTGTGTGTTTTGATATGGAAATGAAGAAAAAGAGAAGGAAATTGAGAAGCAAATGGAGGACTAAGGCAAATGAGTAGTCAATGGTAGTAGTAGTAGATGAAGAAAAAGAAGAAGAAAACTTAATTCCAAGCTTTTGGTTGTAAGTACAACTAGAATTTTACTTACTTTAAATAAGTTGTTAATTATCAAGTTTAATTAGATGTATAAAAATTTACATGATATTTGGTTATTAGCTTTTATGTTACATAAATAAATAAATTATGTTGATTAAAGATAAATAAATTGATGATGTGTAACACTCCTAACCCTTATCCTTCGCCGAAACAGGGTTACGGGATATTACTGAACTTTTCAGATCAAATACAAATATCTCATATCATTTAACATACATAACAGAAACTATTCATAAATCATTCATATTGTCCTTTGTATGAGCCCTCGAGACCCAAAATACGCGTTAATAATTAAATCGGGACTAAACCGGAAACTTAGAATTTTTTTTCAAAATTTCAAAATTTTCCTTAGGTGCAGGGGACACACGCCCGTATGGCCAAGCCGTGTGGCTCACACGGCCGAGAGACACGCCCGTGTCTTAGGCCGTGTGGGCATTTAATGTGAGGCACACAACCATGTCCCAGCCCATGACCATACTCGTGTAAATCTCTAACTTGGGTTACACAGCCAAGCCACACGCCCGTGTGTTAGGAGCCCATTTTTCAGTGAAATTGAAACAGTGGTTTGGGGACCACAAATCCGATCCGAAAATAAAATTTATTTTTCATTTTAGTACATAGTCCATAATATGTTAAAAATGTCCTGTAAAGATTCTGATAAGAAAATTTTATTGATTATGTGCTTAATTACGAGAAGGACTAAATCGCATAAAATGCAAAAGTTGAATTCTAGTAGCTAGAATGATTAAATAGCTATGGAATTCAAAACTTGAGGTTCTTATACGGTAATTAGACCATTAAAGAAAAGTATGTAGATATTTTACTCACTCATCCATGGAAATTTAGAAAAAGGGTAAGGACTAAATTGGAATTTAAAATAATTTAATTAATTAAAAGATGAAAAAAAGAAAATATCATCTTATTTTCTCATCTTCTTCTCCAAAAATATATGGAAACCCTAGGAGAGAGAGAAGAAACTTTCATAGCTTAATTGGGTAAGTTTCCTTGTTCCATTTTTAGTAATTTTGATATTTTTAAAACCTAGATAGCTTAATCTAATCTATTTGGGGGATCAATTTGAAGAGTTACCAAAGTATTGAAATTAGGTCATGGATGTATATGCTGAAAATTAGAAATTTATGGTAGAAAATGAAAGGTTGTTGATAGATAAACAACTTTTACAAAGTGATTTTTGATGAAAACATTATTTAGGGACTAAAATGTAAAGTTGTGAAAATTGATGAAAAATTTTAAAATTTATAGAAAATATGTGCTGTAAATTATATGTTGAAATTTCGGTTAGGGTTGGAATAGGGAGTAAATTTCATGAATTTTATTTTTCGAGCCTAGGCACAAAATTGAAATTTATGGAAAAGTTGGGCAAAATGGTAATTTTACCTAGGATGTAAATTGAGTTCAAATGAATATGAAATGTGTGAAATTGATGATTAAATTAATTATATAGATCCAGACAATACAAATTCTAGGTTAGATTGAGGAAAAGAAAAGGTTTCAAATTAGTAGATTTTATACGCGAACCAGTGTCGAGGTAAGTTCGTGTAACTTAATCGAACATGTAAATATGTTAAATTGAATGTTGTGTTTGTATGGAATGTGACTTATATTGATGTGAATTGTTTGATTGCTATGATGAAGAATTGAATACATGTTTGAAACGGTGAAAAAGGGTTAAACTTCGTTTGAATATTGAATTCCGATGAATATATGTGTTTTCCCGAAATAAATGAGGTCTTGCATTTGTTGCTGATGGGATTTAGCTCAGATGAGTAGTCCTATTGATCTCATTATAGAAAGGATTTAGCCTGAACGGGTAATCCTGATATAATCCCTCTCGAGCATATGTTACAATTAGGATTTAGCCTATATTGGTAATCCTAATTGAGTTCTTCTGAGCATACGTTACATAAAGGATTTAGCCTGGACTGGTAATCTTGTAATACGATATGTGGTTTGAGAGTATGTTCTTTGATTAAGTGCCCTATGGGTACTCTTGAATAAGAATTGACGGGTCATTTACACTTTGAGTCTACTACTCGAGTGTCCATTGGAATTTCAATGATTCAACGGACAAAACTTTTGGCATGAATAGAGAATTATGAGATGAAATGATAATGTCTTAAAATAATATTGCATGATGAGCTTATCTATGTTTACTTGATGTATATGAAAATTTTGTAACTAACATGTTTGATTGAATGCATGTGTTTAGGCAATTTTGCCAAGTTGATGGAAAATGTGATATTGTATGCTTAGATTTAATAAACAGGATTGGTAAGTTTAGTTTCTGTTATCCGAACTTACTAAAAATGTAATACATATTCCGTTTTATTTTTCCTTGTTTCATAGTGCTCAGAAGCTCGTGAAGGTTGGAGATCATTGGAGCATCATCACACTATCCACTAGCTTATTTTGGGTATATATATAGTAAAATCATTTTAGTATAATGGCATGTATAAGCTAACTTGGCCATAGATAGCTTGAATATGTAGTTTGTAATCTAGCAATTAAAATGGCTAGTAATGGTTGTTCTTGATATACTTGTAATGTCATACTATGGTAGCTACACACATGTTAAATGGTTGTTCAAATTATGCATAATATATGGAGTATACCAAGGTAAGATTATAAACATGTATGCATGTAATGATATGCCATGTTGAATGATAAAGTTTGCTTAATTTGAATGCTTGAAATGGTTGGTATTTGGATGTGAGTTTAAGTGCAGGTCATTAGTGTGGTTTTGGGTAAGAAATGAAGCTAGAAATGGCTTCATTTTGTCTACACGGGCAGACACACGGGCGTGTGTCTAGACCGTGTGTGACACATAACCTGGTACATGGACGTGTAGTTAGGCCGTGTGTCCCCTGCATCTTAAATTTGAGAAAATAGAATGCTCAAAATTTAGTATATGGGCAGAGACACAGGCGTGTGTCTCAGCCGTGTGTGCAACACAACCTAGAACACGAGTGTGTGTCTTAGCCATGTGAAACCTGCACCTAATTTTTAAAGAATTTAATTAACCATACGGCCTAGCACATGGGCGTGTGGCATGGTCGTGTGCACAAGTCAGAGAGTTACACGGGGTCGAACACGGCCTGTAGCACGGGCGTGTCCTAGGGTCACACCGGCGTGTCCCTTGGACCACACGGGCGTGAGAGCCCTACACCTTGGAAAATTTTTGACATGTCGCGAAAAATTCTAAGAGTTTTCGATTAAGTCCCGATTCAATTTTAATGCTCATACTAGGCCACGAGGGTCCATTTAAGGGACGTTTTGAATAATCTCAGAAAATGAACAATGATTGACATGATTTATCTGTAAATGTTCTGAAAGTTCCGGTAATGCTCCGTAACTCTATTCCAGCGACAGATACAGGTTAGGGTTGTTACATTTAGGGGTATCAAAGCTACAGTTTAGCTGATTCTCGAATTTAACGTAGCAAATGCGAGTTTAGCTATACATTCCATTATATAATTTGTGATAGTGTGATGTCTTCTGATCATGTTAAATGTGTTTTTCATATAGTAATGTCATCCAACTAAGCTAGAGCTGAATCCAAGGAAGCTCAGAGCAATGCTTCAGCTTCAGTTTAAAGAGTTGCATATGCAACTGTGAGTGAAAGGCCCGTATCTGAGGGCCGAAGTGAGGAGGCAAAATAGGCCTTCTTTTAATTGAAGAATGAATAGTTTACTGATTATTTAAGAACAAACCCCGCGGTACAACAACCTCCCCCACCTGCTCCTCAACTAGTTCTTGAGATGCCACAGGGTGCTGAACCTGTTAGAATTAGTAGGCCTCCGGTAGATAAAATCTGTAAGCATGAGGCAGATGAATTTAGAGCTACCGTAGAGAATGATCCAGAAAGGGCTGAATTTTGGTTGGAAAATACCATCCGAGTTTTTGATGAATTATCCTGTACACCTGCTGAATGTCTGAAATGTACAGTATCTTTACTGAAAGACACAGCTTATCATTGGTGGAATACCATAACTTTAATAGTACCAAAAGAAAACGTTACATGAGAATTCTTCCAGGCTGAATTCAAAAAAAAAATGTTAGTCAGAGATTTATGGATCAGAAAAATAAAGAATTTTTAGAACTTAAGCAAGGAGACATGATTGTATCTGAGTATGAACGAGAATTTGTTCGATTGAGCAAATATGCCAGAGAATGGGTTCTAGCCGAGGATGAAATGTGTAAATGTTTTGAAGAGGGTTTAAATGAAGATATCAAGTTATTGATCAGAATTCTCGAAATTAGGGAATTTACGGTGTTAGTTGATTGAGCACACAAAGTTGAAGAATTGAGTAAAGAAAAGAAACAAGCTGAAGAGAGGCTTGAGTTTCTGTAAAAAGGATTATGAGCAAATCACAATCATCTACTTCTAAGAAAATAAAGAAGTATTATGATCGTGTTAATACCTCTACGGGGTATTCTAGAAAAGAGCGAGGCTCTCAACGCTCTAACCTAAGGTTTTCATCTCCATCTGTAACCAGTGTGGGTAGTGTCGATAATCCCAAACCAAAGTGTAAACATTGTAACAAATTTTATTTTGGGGAATGCTGTTTGAGAAGTGGAGCTTGTTACCGATGCGGTTCATTTGACCATTTTTCTCAGAGATTGTTCAGAAAGAGTTGAAAAAGAAATATAACCAGCTCCAAAACCGAATGATCCTGTTTCGAGGGGCAGATCACACCATCACCCTGGTAATGTTAGTGATAATCGAGGTACTAACAGGGATACAACAGTTAGATCTAAGGCACGAGCACCTATAAGAACATATGCTATTCGTGCTAGAAAAGATGCCTCTACACCAGACGTCATTACTGGTACATTTTCTTTACTTGATACTGATATTACTGCATTGATTGATCCTAGTTCCACACATTCATACATATGCACAAACTTAGTATCTGTTAAAATTTTACCTATTGAATTCACTAAAGTTGTGGTTAAAGTTTCAAACCCCCTGGGCCAGTGTGTTATGGTGGATAAAGTCTGTAAAAACTGTCTGTTGATGGTAAAAAGTTACTGCTTTTCGAATGACTTGATGTTATTGCCATTTGATAAATTTGATGTGATTTTGGGAATGGATTGGTTAACCCAATATGATGCAGTGGTGAATTGTAAACAGAAATATATTGTATTGAAATGTCAGAGTGGTGAATTCTTTCATGTTGAATCTGATAAAATGGATGGATTACCTAATGCGATTTCAGCAATATCAGCACAGAAATATGTCAGAAAGGGTTATAATACTTATTTTGTATATGTTTTAGGTACTAAAGTATCTGAGTCAAAGATTTAATCAATGCCGGTTTTATGTGAATTTCCTGATGTATTCCCAGAAGAATTACCTAGTTTACCCCCGGATAGAGAAGCAGAATTCTCTATAGATCTTGTTTCGGGTACAACACCGATATCCATAGCACCTTACAGAATGGCTCCTATTGAGTTGAAAGGGCTAAAAGTATAGTTGCAAGAATTGGCTAACAGAGGTTTTGATTGAACTAGTTTCTCACCTTGGGGTGCGCCGGTCCTATTTGTAAAGAAGAAAGATGGATTGTTGAGGCTGTGCATTGATTACAGATAGCTCAACAAAGTTACAATAAAAAACAAGTATCTATTACCTCGTATTAATGACTTGTTTGACCAGTTAAAATGTGCCACTATATTTTCAAAGATTAACCTTCGTTCTGGCTGTTATCAGTTACGAGTAAAAGATTCAGATGTACCAAAGATAGTTTTTAGAACCAGGTATAGACACTATAAGTTTCTTGTAATGCTATTCGGTTTAACAAATGCACCTGCAGTGTTTATGGATTTGATGAATAGAATTTTCAGCCCATATTTAGACAGGTTTGTGGTGGTATTTATAGATGATATTTTGGTTTACTCTAGAGATGAAAATGAACATGCTGAGCATTTGAGAATAGTGTTACAAACTCTGCGAGAGAAACAATTATATGCCAAATTCAATAAATGTGAATTTTGGCTACGGGAAGTTAGTTTTCTTCGGCATATTGTATCTTCTAAAGGTGTCAGGGTGTACTCGAATAAAATTTCAGCCATTGTTAATTGGAAGCCACAGAAGAATGTGTCTGAAGTCCGAAGTTTTCTAGGACTAGATGGTCATTATCTGAGATTTGTGAAAAATTTTTCAATGGTTGCTTCTCTGATGACCTGTCTATTGCAAAAAGATATGAAATTTGAGTGGACTGATAAATGCCAACAGAGTTTTGATAGATTAAAAGCTTTATTGACAGAAGCTTCAGTGTTAGTTCAACCAGAATCGGGTAAGGAATTTATAGTTTACAGTGATGCATTATTGAATTGTTTAGGTTGTGTTTTGATGCAAGAAGGTAAAGTAGTAGGCTATGCTTCAAGACTGCTAAAACCACATGAAAGAAACTACCCGACACATGACCTTGAATTGACAGCCATAGTATTTGCATTGAAAATCTGGCTGCATTATTTATTTGGTGAAAAATGTCATATATTCACTGATCATAAAAGTTTGAAATATTTGATGTCACAGAAATATTTGAATTTGAGACAGCACAGGTGGCTTGAATTACTGAAAGATTATGATCTTGTTATTGACTACCATCCAGGAAAAGCCAATGTGGTGGCAGATGATTTGAGCAAAAAATCCCTATATACTTTGCGAGCAATGAATACCTGATTGTCATTATCTGATGATGGTTCAATTATAGCTGAGTTAAAAGCTAGAACAATGTTTTTCCAGTAGATATCTGAAGCTTAGAAAAATGATAGTAAGTTGCAAGCAAAACGGATACAAAGTAAATCGACTCCTGACTCAAAATTTCAGATCGAGACCGATGATTGTCTTTTATTCAGAGGCAGAGTATGTATACTGTAAAGTTCAGAACTAGTACAAATGATTTTGAATGAAGCTCATAATGGTAACATGTCTATCCATCCTGGTAGTAATAAAATTTATAATGATCTGAAAAAGATGTACTGGTGGCCAGGAATGAAACGGGATACTTTTGAGTTTGTGTCTAAATTTTTGATATGTCAGCAAGTAAAAGTTGAACATCAGTTGCCTTCTAGACTATTACAACCAGTTACGATACCAGAATGGAAATGGGAAAGAATTACCATAGACTTCGTATCGGGATTACCCCTGTCTCCAAAGCAGAAAGATGCCATTTGGGTGATTGTTGATCGGTTGACAAAGTCTGTACACTTTATTTTGGTACGTATGGATTATTCTTTGGACAAATTCGCTGAATTGTATATCTCTGAGATTGTTAGATTGCATGGAGTGTCTGTCTCTATTATTTCAGATAGAGACCCTCGGTTTACCTCTCGATTCTGGAGTAAATTGCAAGAAGCTTTGAGTACTCAGTTACATTTTAGCACTGCATTTCATCCACAGACAGATGGTCCATCTGAACGTGTTATACAGATTTTGGAAGATATGCATTAGTGTTGTATACTTGAGTTTGAAGGTAACTAGGAAAAGTATTTGCCTTTAGTTGAATTTGCATATAATAACAGTTATCAGTCTAGTATCAAAATGGCACCGTATGAAGCTTTGTATGGTCGAAAATGTAGAACTCCATTGTATTGGACAAAACTCAGTGAGAAAAAGTTACGCGGAGTTGATTTAGTCTATGAAACCAAGGAAAAAGTGAAAGTAATTCGGGACAATTTGAAAGTAGACTCTGATCGTCAAAAGTCTTATCCTGATTTGAAACGAAAGGAAATAAAATTTCAAGTCGGTGAAAAGATATTCTTGAAAGTATCTCCCTGGAAGAAATTTCTCCAGTTTGGTCATAAAGGAAAACTGAGTCCATGGTTCATTAGACCATATGAGATTACTGAAAGAATCGGATCGATTGTATATCGGTTAGCTTTATTACCAGAAGTTGATAGGATTCATAATGTTTTTTATGTGTCTATGCTACGGCGATATCGATCCGATCCTTCACATGTTATTTCTCTGACAGAGGTAGAGATTCAGCCTGATATGACATATAGTGAAAAACTAATCAAAATCTTAGCTCGGGAAACAAAAAAGTTAAGAAATTAAAAGATAGCATTAGTAAAAGTTCTTTGGCAACGACACGGTATAGAAGAGGCTACCTGAGAACTGAGGATACTATGAGGAAGCAATACCCGAATCTTTTTACTGGTAAGATTTTCGAGGACGAAAATCCTTAAAGGGGAGAGTTGTAACAACCCATTTTTCAGTGAAATCGGAACAGTGGTTTCGGGACCACAAATCTGATCCGAAAATAAAATTTATTTTTATTTTAGTACATGGTCCATAATATGTTAGAAATATCCTGTGAAGATTCTGATAAGAAAATTTTATTGATTATGTGATTAATTACGAGAAGGACTAAATCACATAAAATGCAAAAGTTGAATTCTAGTAGCTAAAAGAATTAAATAGCTATGGAATTCAAAACTTGAGATCCTTATACGATAATTAGACTATTTAAGAAAAATATGTAGATATTTTAGTGACTCATCCATGGAAATTTAAGAAAAGGGCAATGACTAAATTGGAATTTGAAATAATTTAATTAGTTAAAAGATGAAAAAAGAAAATATTATCTTATTTTCTCATCTTCTTCCCAAAAATACATGGAAACCTTAGGAGAGAGAGAAGAAAATTTTATGGCTTAATTGGGTAAGTTTCATTGTTCCGTTTTTAGTAATTTTGATATTTTTAGAACTGGGATAGCTTAATCTAATCTATTTGGGGGATCAATTTGAAGAGTTATCAAAGGATGGAAATTAGGTCATGGATGTATATGTTGGAAATTAGAAATTTATGGTCAAAAATGAAAGGTTTTTGATAGATAAACAACTTTTACAAAGTAATTTTTGATGAAAACATGATTTAGGGACTAAATTGTAAAGTTGTGAAAGTTGATGAAAAATTTTGAAATTTATAGAAAATATGTGCTATAAATTATATGTTGAAATTTCGGTTAGGGTTGGAATAGGGAGTAAATTTCATGAATTTCATTTTCTGAGCTTAGGGACGAAATTAGAATTTATGGAAAAGTTAGGGGTAAAATGGTAATTTTTCCTAGGACATAAATTAAGTCCAAATGAATATAAAATGTTTGAAATTGATGATTAAAGTTAATTATATAGATCTGAACAACACAAAGTTGAGGTTAGATTGAGGAAAAGAAAAAGTTTCGGATTAGTAGATTTTATATGCGAACCAGTGTCGAGGTAAGTTCGTGTAACTTAATCAAGCATGTAAATATGTTAAATTGAATGTTGTGTTTGTATGGAATATGACTTATATTGATCTGAATTGTTTGATTGCTATGATGAAAAATTGAATACATGTTTGAAACGGTGAAAAAGGGTTAAGCTCCGTTTGAATATTGAATTCTGATGAATATGTGTGTTTTCAGAAATAAATGAGGTCTTGCATTTGTTGCTGACGGGATTTAGCTCAATTGAGTAATCCTATTGATCTCATTATAGAAAGGATTTAGCCCAGACGGGTAATCTTGATATAATCCCTCTCGAGTATATGTTACAATTAGGATTTAGCTTGAACTAGTAATCTTAATTGAGCTCTTCTAAGCATACGTTACATAAAGGATTTAGCCTAGACTGGTAATCCTAATTGAGCTCTTCTGAGCATACATTACATAAAAGATTTAGCCTGGACTGGTAATCTTGTAATACGATATGTGGCTTGAGAGTATGTTCTTTGATTAAGTGCCCTATGGGTACTCTTGAATAAGAATTGACGGGTCATTGAGTCGTACACCTTGAGTGTACTACTAGAGTGTCCATCAGAATTTCAATGATTCAACGGAAAAAACTCTTAGCATGAATAGAGAATTGTGAGATGAAATGGTAATGTCTTGAAAGAATATTGCATGATAAGCTCATTTATTTTTACCTAATGTATATAAAAATATTTTGACTAGCATGTTTGATTGAATGCATGTGTTTAGGGAATTTTGCCAAGCTGATGGAAAACATGATATTGTGTGCTTAGATTTAATAAACAGGATTGGTAAGTTTAGTTTCTGTTATCCAAACTTACTTAGAATGTAATGCTTACTCCGTTTTATTTTCCCCTATTTCATAGTGCTCGGAAGCTCGCGAAGGTTGGAGATTATTGGAGCATCATCACACTATCAACTAGCTTATTTTGGGTATATATATAGTAAAATCATTTTGGTATAATGCAATGTATAGGCTAACTTGTCCATAGATGGCTTAAATATGTGGTTTGTAATCTAGCCATTGGAATGGCTAATATTGATTGTTTTTGATATACTTGTAATGTCATACTATGGTAGCTACATACATGTTAAATGGTTGTTCAAATTATGCCTAACATATGGAGTATAACAAGGTAAGATTATAAACATGTATGCATGTAATGATATGCCAAGTTGAATGATAAAGTTTACTTAATTTGAATGTTTGAAATGGTTGGTATTTGGATGTGAGTTTAAGTGCAGGTCATTTGTATGATTTTGGGTGAGAAATGAAGCTAGGAATGGCTTCATTTTGTCCACATGGGCAGACACACAGGCATGTGTCTAGACTGTGTGTGACACACGGCCTGGTACATGGACGTGTGGTTAGGCCATGTGTCCATTGCACCTTAAATTCGAGAAAACAGAATGTTCAGAATTGAGCACACGGGCAGAGACACTATCGTGTGTGTCAACCGTGTGTACTACATGGCCTAGAACACAGGCGTGTGTCTTGGCCATCTGAAACTTGTACCTAATTTCGAAAGAATCTAATTAACCACACGGCCTAGCACACGGGCGTGTGGCATGGCCATGTGCACAATTCAGAAAGTTACACGGGGTCGAACACGGCCTGCAGCACGGGCATGTCCTAGGGTCACATGAGTGTGTCATTTGGACCACACGGGCGTGTGAGCCCTGCACCTTGGAAAATTTTTGAAATGTCGTAAAAAATTCTTAGAGTTTCTGATTGAGTCCCAATTCAATTTTAATGCTTATATTGGGCGTCGAGGGTCCATTTATAGGACGTTTTGAATAATCTCAAGAAATGAACAGTGATTGACATGATTTATCTGCAAATATTTTGAAAGTTCTGGTAATGCTCCGTAACTCTATTCCGGCGACGAATACGGGTTAGGGGTGTTACACATGTAACATGAAATTAAGGTGCAGGGGTCACACGGCCAAGCCACATACCCATGTGCTGGGCCGTGTGAAAATACCTAAGTATTCTATTTCTCAATTTTAAAGATGCAAGGGACAGGCCACACGCTCATGTGATAAGCCGTGTGTCACACTCGATTGAGACACATGCCTGTGTGGATGAAATTAGGTCATTTTGAGGCCACATTTCTCACCATTCTTGATTTCAACCTAAACACCTCAAATTTCATACTTATAAGCCATAGCAAGACTTTCAATACAACAAATTCTTAGCTTTAAAAATGTAATATTATCACATATAACCTAACATTTTAAACTATCACATTAATAAATTCACACATTTGATTACCTATATCAACCATGTTTTACCAACTCATTCATCAACATGCCTAAAAACTATCTATCAATTAGCCACATCAATACATATATCAGGCATGATAAAACTATATATATAAGTTGTTTGGAAATACAAACAAAATGTAATTCTTAAAATTTACACAAACCAATCTAACCCTATACATGCCATATAAACCATAATATGCATTACAAAAACTACTGGAACTAGTCGTATAGTGTGGCTTGTTGTGTTGATCCGATCTCCTGACCTCACATTAATCTACAAGAACATAACAACACAAGTAAGGTTAATGAAGCTTAGTAAGTTCGAAAGGTTAAACAAAAATCTTACCGAACTTAATATAACAAAGTAAATAGTAAATTATTTATGCACTCTTCCTGTCAATCACAACATAAATTGATGAATACAATTCTTTCAAATCAATATCATTAATAACAATAAATCTTTCAATTTCAATATCATAAGTCATTTACCAAATCTTACCGAATCGAAGAACGGCTTACGGATATTGTAACATCCCTAACCCGTATCATTTGCTGGAATAGGACTACGAGACATTACCGATCAATTACAGCATACAACGTACATTTCACATACATGAATTCAATATCACATAAAAACTAATCAAACATAATCATATTGTCCCTTACAAGGCTCTACAAGACCTTTAAACACGCTTGAAAAAGATTCGGGATTAAACTGAAAACTTTGGGAAACTTAGAAAAATTTTCATGCATACAGGGATCACACACGCCCGTGTCACAGGACATGTGGAAACAGGGCATACATACTGACTTGCATCACACAGCCGGAGACACTCCCATGTGCCATGGCCGTGTGAAATCTGGAGGGTATACTGACTTGGCCACACGACTTGCCACACGCCCATGTGTCAACCCGTGTGCTACACGCGGTCAGTTGAAACGCCCGTGTGTCAAAGCCGTGTAACTCTCTGACTTGTTTTACTAGGTTTCAGTAGACACACGGTCGAGTCACACGCTCGTGTTCTCAACCATGTGAGGCAAAATTAGGCTTGGTTTAAGCCACAATTCTCACCCTCCTCATGCATACCTGAAACACAACATTTTCCACCATTTCAATACATTAATAGGCAGCCAAAACATGTTATTTTATGCACCAAACATGTCATACCAATTCCCTCCATTTCATCAACTCAAATCATAACCATTTCCTGTTCAAACACATACCAAAACTAGCATGATTCATTTTTCATTTCACACCTATTCCATCACATACTAAAACACATATCATATTCATCAATTCAAACTATTTCAAATATGAATTTTATCATCATCAATCACAGACCAAGCTTGACTCATAAATCATCTACTAACCAATCATTGATCAAGTTTAAAATCGTGTGTTATATAAGCAAGTACTCATCACTTACCAAAATAATCAAATAAACAACTTGAACCATCACTAAGTATACCAAATTATGCCATAACATAAGGCATCTCTTACACATCAAAATAACATCATTTTCAACCCACATCTCATGGCTAATTACATCAAACACATAGGCATTAGTTGCCAAATTAATTGTACTCATCAAATAACCATAAGTACCAAACCATAGCTGGATAGTGTAATGAGATCTCCGACGACTACCAACCCGAGCAAGCCTCCGAAACTCTATAAACATAGAAAAGAAAACAAAGTAAGCTATAAAGCTTAGTAAGCTCGTATGGTAATAAACTCATATTATTAAATAACCGCATTTTAAAAAATTACTCAAAACATGATATAATTCATATGATTTCACCATTCAATCTCGAATTCGTGCACATAGATGATCAAGATTTTCATGAGTTTATTCATTCAAAACACGTATGGTTTGAATACTTCTTATCAATTCATTCACATTTTCATATGCATAAGCAATTATATATAAACTTTATTCAATTCAATATTCATCACCTTTTCTTAGCCAAGTGAATTATGTGAAATATCATCAAAGAACGGTGTTTCGCACACAATGTGCCATATGTATATTTAGTTAAAACAACTATAACCCATATCTCACATATCATTCAATTCATACCTTATTATAGCCAAATAAACACATTTTGGTATGAAACATACTTATACATAAATCTTTGTCATTTCATATACGTGAAACACTAAGAACTTACCAAATTACCTTTATTTGATTCTCACATAAGTTCTGTACGAACCTGTATCACTTAATTCAATTGTACTTTCCTTCTTGTCTTAACTATGCCCATTGAACGCTTCAAATTCACTAAGGATACTTAGATATAACATAAAACTGATATAATGACATATCCTAGATATGGACTTACACGAAATCATATAACGATGTCAATGTCCCAGACATGGTCTTACATGAAATCATATAACGAATCCAATGTCCCAGACATGGTGTTAGATGTAATCACAATACAATGCCAATGTCCCAAACATGGTCTTGCATGTAATCTCATCTCGACAATCCTAATGTCATGACATTTGTATCCTATATTATTCCTAAGGTTCGTACGGGACTTTCGGATGTCGTAACTCTGTCGATTCTTGCTCATAGTTGCTCATTTGACATTCATAATAGTTCAATGACAAATAAATGTATATGATTCAATTCAATTCAATAATAAATAAGCATTTATAACACAACTTAAATATATTTATTAGCATATGAACTTACCTCGATCGTTAAAATGACAGAACGGATCAACTAGTCTGATACTTTATTTTCCCTCGTTCTAGATCCAAATCTCATTTTTCTTAATCTATATAATAACAAAATTTACTTATTTAGTCATTAATTCATTCAATTTAACAAAATTTACACATTTTGGTAAAATTACACTTTTTCCCCTATTATTACACATTTTTGCAATTTAGTCCTTATCACATAAAATTGCAAATTAATGCAATTAAGGACAAGCCCATGCTAGCCGAATTTTACCCATACTACTAGCAGCCCATATTTTTAGTTTATTCACACATCTAACCATGAAATTTACACTTTTCTCAATTTAATCCTTAATTCGCACTTTTTGTCAAAAGTTACTTTATAAAACTTGTATATCTAGCTTCAAACATTAATAAACTATCATAAAACATCTAAATAAACTATCATAAAACATCTAGCTTCAAACTATCATAAACTATCAACAATGGCATCATTCAAAATCTATAACAGTTTCGAAAATGGAGATACGGCCTAGCTAGATTAAGCTGTAACGAGCTCAAAAACGTAGAAATTATTAAAAACGAGGCAAAAACCACTCACCTATCAAGCTCCAAAGCTTGGCCAAATGTATCCATGGCTTTTTTCTAGGTTAGAAACGGTTGAAGAAGATGATGGATACAAAATAATGACATTGATTTTGTTTATTTAATTTTTATTAACCAATTTACAAAACTAACCTTTAATAACATAAAAAATTTCAACAATACCAAGCCATATAATTCCACTATCAACATTTATGGGATAATTACCACTTAAGGACTCCCACTATTTAATTTCATAGCCATTTAATACCTTTAACTTATAGAATTCAACTTTTATGCTTTACGGGATTTAGTCCTTTTTACCGAATTAACCACTCAAACGGTAGAATTTCTTTACGAAATTTTCACACGAACATTCTATCATACTGTAAACCTTAATAAAATAATAAAATAAATATTTTGACTTTGAATTGTGGTCCCAAAACCACTATTCTGATTAACCCTAAAAACGGGCTGTTATAGATATGAGTACATCGTTTTCAAAAGCTCGAAGCTTGAACAAAAGCACATAAGTGCTAAACAGAAACCCATAAGGGTTGAATGAAAGCTCATAAGAGCTGAACGGAAACCCATAAGGGTTAAACAGAAACTCAATAGAGCTGAATGGAAACCCATTAGGGTTGAACTGAAACTCATATGAGTTAAACAGAAGCTCGTGAGAGTTAAACGGAAAGTAAACACGAAGTTCACAACAAATGTTGAAACTCGGTTTACTTGGGAAATTTTCCCGTCAATTTTTCCTTTGCTGTCTTTCACCATAGAACGATTGTACTCAATCTCGCGTTCCATTTGTTTTGAACACTCAATTTAATTTCATAATTTCCACAATATTTTTCTTTCAACAATAGATATGAATACTTACATAATATCATTCATTAATTTAACATATAAACATTAAAGTTTAACCATACGAGGTTACCTGGGTTAAAATGTAAAATTTGTAGAAGTTTAGGGACTATTCTGCTAATTTCCTTTTTTCATGAGTATTTACGGCCTCTTGATCTAAAATATAAAATTATTCATTCATTAGCATATATTTTGGTCTCTATTCACTTCACAATTAATACCCCTCAATTTTCAACATTACACAATTACCCCAACTTTAACAACTTTTGCACTTTAGTCCCTTAATTATTAGTCTATCAAATGAACTAATTTTTTCTCAGTTGAAATTTTATCTAAATATTCTAGGCTATCATACAACCTTTTTTAAATAGAGATATAATATCAAACCCTAATTTTTATTCTTTTCTCAATTTAGTCCTGAAATCAATATCTATCAAAATCACTTTTTAAAATCATCATACAACAAAATTAAAGCTCTAAATCCATGTTAATTCATCAAAAACATTCAATATTCATCAATGTTAACTTTCAAAATTACTAATAAAATAAAAAAAACTAATGAAATAAATAGTTGGACTTAATTGTAAAAGTCTTAAAAACATGAAAATTTCAAGAAAAAAAGCAAGAATTGAACTTTCATGAAGCAAAATAGAAAACTAGCTTCTTAAGAGCTCTCCAATGGTGTTTTTAGGCTGAATTTTAGAGATGAAATGTCTAGAAATCATCCTTAACCATTTATTTTTTTCTCTTAAATCCCCAAATGACCATTTTGCCCCTAAATAATATGATTTTTTTGTTTCTTTTCTGTGCTTATGCCACCTCAGCCATCTCCCTTGGCTAATTTACTCTTTAAGTCCTCCCTTATTTAACACTTAATCCATTTAACCACTATTTCTTTAATTAGCAAGTTTTTCACCTTTTTCAATTTAGTCCTTTTTAATTAATTAACTATCAAAACGTTAAAATTTTCAAACGAAACTTTAATACTACCTTAATGACATTCCATAAATATTTATAAAAATATTTACGACTCAGTTTATAAAATTGAGGTCTTAATACCTCGTTTTCAAAACCACTTAATCAAATAAATCCTTATAAATCACAAATTACTAATTCAAAATTTTTTTCTAAAATCACATTTAAATCGTAAATACTAAATAATAAAATTTACGAGCTTACTCATCAGATTTGGTGGTCTCAAACCACTGTTTTCAATGCCACTGAAAATCAGGCTTTTACGACTCTCCCCATTTAGGAAATTTCGTCCTCAAAATTTGTTACATGGAAATAGGTTCGGATATTGTGATCTTATCGATTCTTCTATTTCCAAAGTACCTTCCTCCGAACAATGACGATGCCACAATACTTTTGCTAATAATAATCGTTTATTTCACAATTCTTTAACTTCTCGAGCTAAAATTCTCACCGGTTCTTCCGAATACGTCATATCTAGTTGCAGCTCAATCTCACTATGAGGAATCACGTTTGAAGGATCATATATGTACCGCGTCAGCACCGATACGTGAAACACATTATAAATTTTCTCAAGTTCTGGAGGCAGAGCTAATCTATAAGCTACTGGGCCGATTCTTTCGACAATTTCATACGATCCGATAAATCTTGGACTCAGTTTCCCTTTCCTACCGAACCGTAATACTTTCTTCCACGGTGAAACTTTTAGGAATACTCGATCACCCACATCGAATTCTATATCTTTTTTTTTTCAAATTTGCATATGATTTTCAAATCTCGATCACCCATATCGATCACCCATAACTTTCAAGCTGTCCCGGATAATCCAAACTTTATCTTCAGTCTTCCGGATCTAGTCGACTCCCACTAGCTTGGATTCACTCAATTCAAACCAATACAATGGCGTTTTACATTTCCTCCCGTAAAGAGCTTCAAATGGTGCCATTTTTATACTGAATTGATAGCTATTGTTATATGCAAATTCAGCTGACAGTAAATACTTTTCCCAGCTACCTCCAAACTCGAGTATACAACATCTCAACATATCTTCCAAAATCTAAATCACTCGTTCTAATTGCCTGTTAGTCTAAGGATGAAATGTTGTGCTGAAATTTAGCTTAGTACCTAAAGCCTCTTGTAGTTTACTCTAAAATATCGATGTAAATCTCATATTTCGATCTGAAATAATGGATGTTGGAACTCCATGTAACCTCACAATCTCTGATATATACAAATCCGCTAACTTTTCAAGTGTAAAGTCTGTTCTGACTGGTATAAAATGTGTCGACTTAGTCAAATTGTTAACAATCACCCAGATTGAATCTTTCTTTTTAACAATCACCCAGGTTGAATCTTTCTTTCATGGAGTCACAGGTAAACTGGATACAAAGTCCATCGTGACATGTTCCCACTTCCAATTAGGTATCATGACAGGTTGTAATAAACCCGTTGGTACCTGATGTTTTGCTTTCACTTGGTGACAAATCAAACACTTTGCTACAAATTCACAGATTTCCTGTTTCATACCCGGCCACCAATACAGCTGTTTCAAATCACAATACATCTTCGTACTACCCAGATAAATGGAGTACATGCTACTGTGAGCTTCAGAAAGAATTTTATTTTTCAAATCTGAATTATTCAGAACACAAATTCTATTACGATAACGTAACATACCACTATCATTAATGTTAAACTCTGAACTTAGATTGTCCTGAACCATCTGTCTTTTCAACACCAATTTCGGATCATCATCTTGCAATTCTCGAATTCGTTAAGGAAACAAAGGCTTCGTTCTCAACTCTGCTAATACAGAACAATCTTCATTAAGAGATAAATGAGTGTTCAACACTCGGAGTGCAAACAATGACGGCTTTCGAGTAAGTACATTTGCAACCACATTAGCCTTTCCCGGATGGTTGTCAATAACCAGATCATAATCTCTCAGTAATTCTAGCCACCGTCTCTGTCTCAAATTTAGGTCTTTTTGAGTCATCAAATGCTTCAAACTTTTTTTTATCCGTAAACACATAACATTTCTCGTCGTATAAATAATGCCTCCAAATATTCAAAGTAAATACGACTGCAGCCAACTCAAGATCATGTGTAGGATAATTCTTCTCGTGCGACTTTAATTGTCGAGAAGCATAGGCCACTTTCTTTACTTACTGCATCAGCACACAACCCAAACCATTTAGAGACGTATCACTATAAGCAACATATAATACACCAAATTCTGGCTGAGTCAAGATCGGAGCTTCTGTCAACATTTTCTTCAACTGATCAAAAGTCTGCTGACACCCATTAGACCAAACAAATTCAACATTTTTTTGTAATAATCGGGTTAGCAGTGAAGCAATCATCGAAAAGTTCTTGACAAAACGTCAGTAATAGCCTACTAGACCTAGAAAACTTCACACTTCTAAAACATTTTTTGGAAATTTCCAATTTACCATAGTAGAATCTTTACTTGGATCAACTCAAATCCCAACGACTGATACAATGTGACCTAAAAATCCAACCTCACAAAGCCAAAATTCACATTTACTAAACTTTGCATACAACTGATTTTCTTTCAAGGTCTGTAGTACAATCCTCAAATATTGTGTATGCTCGGATTCTGCCTTAGAATAGATTAATATATCATCGATAAACACAACCACAAATCTATCCAAATAAGGTTTAAAAATTTGATTCATTAAATTAATAAAAGCAACAGGAGCATTAGTCAAGTCGAATGGTATTACCAAAAATTCATAATGACCGTACTAAGTTCAGAAAGCAGTCTTTGGCACATCACACTCTTTAACCTTCAACTGATAATACCCGGATCTAAGGCCTATCTTTGAAAACACCGCGGCACCTTTTAATTGATCAAACAAGTCGTCGATACATGGCAAAGGATATTTATTTTTAATTGTAACCTTATTCAACTATCGGTAGTCTATACACAGTCTCAAAGAATTGTATTTCTTTCTCACAAATAAGACAGGTGCACCACAGGGAGAGATAGTTGGTCTGATAAACCCTTGGTCTAATAACTCTTGCAACTGTGCCTTTAATTCCTTTAATTCAGCTGGTGCCATACGTAATGTGTTACTGATACAGGAGCCATTCCAAGAATCACATCAATTACAAACTCAACTTCACGATCAGGTGGTAAACCCGATAATTCTTCAAAAAATACATCAGTGAACTCATTAACAATCGGTAACTGTTCTTACTTCGATTCAGAATCCCAAGCATCAAGAATGTTGGCTAGAAATGCCTCATTACCTTTTCGCATCAATCATTGAGCAGAAAAAGCTGAAATGATTCTAACAATATCCTTCGGATTCTCAGACTCAACTAAAATCATCTCTCATGTCTAACATTTCAAATCAATCCATTTCTATTTCCAACTTACCACAGCATTATGCAAAGATAACTAATGCATTCCTAGAATAACATCAAATTCTAGAAAGGGCAGCTACATTAAATTAGCAGGGAATTCACAGCCTTTCACTTTCAGAGGACAATTATGGCACACTAAATTAACTATTACAGTTTGGCCTAATGGATTAGTAACTTGAATATCATAATCGGTAGGTTCAACAGGTAATTTCCTTTATGTTACTAATGCAGTGCAAATATAAGAATGCGTAGACCCAGGGTCAATCAATACCTATACAGTAACATCAAAGAGATAGAATGTACCAACGATCACATCTAGAGTCGTAGCTTTTTCTCTTGCTCGGATGGTATAAGTACGTGCAGGTGCTCTAGTTTCTGGCCAAGCAACAGTAAATTTCACACCCGAACGAGCAATTCCTGTAGCACTATTTTGGCTCGAACGTCTATTTTTCTGGGAAGTAGCCACTTGATTTTTTTCTCTTCGTCCTCTTTTTGCAGTTGAGGACAATTTCAGATAAAATGGTCAGTGGCTCCACATTTATAACAATCCCCTACTTTACTTTTGCACTCACCAAGATGGTATTTCCCATAATACTTGTATTTAGGCTTAGAAGCATTTTGCACACTGCCTACACTAGCAGCGGGTCTAGTAGATACCCCGTAATCAGGTTGAGTCACCTTGCTTTTATTTAATTGTTTAGGCATTGAAGTGGCTCAACTGAAGTTATCTCTAGACTTTTTCGCAGCTAATGCTAAAAATAATTTGGAGAAACTTTTTTTTAAGACTCTTTATCCCGTCTATCTCACTGCATTTTTCTGTTGTACACTTCTTCTATCTTCTGTACACAATCTGACGGAATGACAAATTCTCCAATTTCAGTGCCCCCGATCATCATTCAGATTTCATCCCTCAATCATTATTCAGATTTCATCATTCAGTCATTCTTCAAACCAAATGCACATTTCTTCTTCGATTGGTATAATTTCTCGGGTATATTTACTGAGGTATATAAATTCCCTCTCATGCTCTGCTACCTATCTATTTTCTTGGCACAGGTCAAGAAATTCTTTCTTTTTCTTATCTAAATACCTCTTGCTGACATATTTATTTTTAAATTCTCTCTGAAAGAATTCTCAAGAGATTTTCTCTTTTGGCACAACAACCACTATTGTTGACCACCAATTATAAGCCTCCTCATTCAATGAAACAACACATCTCAAAAAATCATAAGGAGAACAAGCTATTTCTTCAAAAACTCTTATCGTATTCTGAAGCTAATACTTGGATTTCACTAGATCATCTTCAAACCTACCCCGAAATTCTTCAGCACCACACTTTCTAAGTTTCTCAATCGGAGTACGTTTACTAAATTTAGTTACTGGAGATGGTGGAGGTACAACCGGTGGCTCTACAAATGATATAGTAGGGGGAGGAGGTTGTTGAGCCAGATTTCTTCCCTGCATAGACTCACTAAACCATTGGTTCATATATCCAAAGAACATATTTTTAAGTTCTTGTTCTTGAGCCTGAGGAATCGAGACATTACTACTCGTCCCATGTTTAAAATTCTGTGATCTACCATTTACGTCGTCATTATCAGCACGTTCAGATCTTTCTGACATCTTTACAATCTATAAGAAAATAAAGGTTAGATCAGAAAGTGCACATCACACTATCACAGATTTATATGGCATGTATTTCTAAGCATTTCCTAATTACACTAAATGTAACACCCTTAACCCTTATCTGTCGTCGGAATAGGGTTATAGAGCATGACTAGACTTTTCAGATCAAATAAAAATATCTCATATCATTTAACATACATAACATAAACTTTTCATAAATCATTCATATTGTCCCTTGTATGAGCCCTGGAGGCCCCAAATACGGGTTAGAAATAAATAGCCACTAAATTGAAAACTCAAATTTTTTTTTTCAAAATTTCAAAATTTTCCTTGGGTGTAGGGGACACACGCTCGTATGGAAAAGCTGTGTGGGCATTTGATGTGAGGCACATAGCCGTGTCTCAACCCGTATACACACCCGTGTAACTTTTTGACTTGGATCACATGGCCAAGCCACACGCTCGTGTGGTAGGCCGTGTGATATGAAATTAAAGTGCAGGGGTCACACGGCCAAGCCACACACCCGTGTGCTAGGCCATGTGAAAATACCTGGGCATTCTTGTAGCGCCCCAAAATTTCTATTTCGAATTTTGTGGAAATGTGAAAAATATCTATCTACTTCAGTGGTTAAGTGTTCTGGGTGTGTGTGAAGTCCCAAGTTCAAGCCTTGTATTTGGAAAATTTTGGTATTTTTTTTACTTAAGCCTTATCCTTACTCAGTGGACTTAATTTTATTTGTTACTATTTGATATTAGAATAGGTCAGCTGGTCTGGTGGTTAAGTGGATGGTTAGTTTGCTGAAGGTCCTGTGTTCGAGTCCTTACGTAAGTAAGGGAATTATTTTTGTTACTAGCGTAGGGTAGGAGTTTGAAGTACCTGGGATTCTGAGTGGGTTAGTGGGGGGAGAAAATTTAGGGATATGAGAGCATAACTTTGGTTTGTTGTTATCCTGTCTCTCTCCCTCTAAATCCCCAAAATAATTCTAACGTCAAAAATTTCTACCCTTATTCCTTCACTGTGTTCTTTTTCTTCTTCTTTCCCAACCATTGTTTCTTTCTCCTCTTTCGGCATCACTTTTTTGACTTTTCAAACTACTACTTCTCTGGTCACGGTATTCATACTCATTGGTAAATGAGGACGTTATTTTTTGTTTTGAGTAGGGAGAGTTCTTCTTAGATCCATTAGAACAATTTTCATTTTCTGTCTAGTAATAAACTGGTGTTTTGATAGTAGCAAATTAGGAGAATAGGGGTTTCACTCGTTTAGAATCATAATCTAACCGTCAGGGTAATTGTGTAAGTGTTAGATTTCGGTATTAGTTTTGTAGTTACGATTTAGTCGTGAATTAAGTTTGGCACTAAGTTTTGGGTTGTCAATTTTTAGGTTTTTAGAGGCTCCGGAGTAGTTTCGCATTGAAAACGAACCAGGTGTGTACCCGAATCACAAGAAAATACGTTTTCGGCAAAAGTTAAAAACCTTTTTGTCGACGCCATACGGTCGTATGGTAGGCCGTGTGGTAGGCCGTGTGCCATAACACGGGTGTGTGTTCAAAGAGGCCAGGCCTTGTGCACAAGACATGGCCGTGTGATGGCCAGGTAGGCTGTGTGCGACAGATAGACTAGAATGATTTGGGCCATATGGGCCACACGGGCTTGTGGGTCTACACGAGTAGTCCACACAGACGTGTGGGATTCTAGACCAAGGCTAAATTAAGCCGTATGGGCCACATGGTCATGTGGGCCTACACGGGTAGGTTACATGAGCGTGTGAGCCCATTTAACTAACATGTGTTCTAAGGTTGCATAGGTCGCCCAAGTCGACTGTGAACCTACCGTAGGGTCAAAAAGCACTACTTAGACCCTTAAATGCGTGAACTATATGTATGATGTGTGTACTGAACGTGATGATTACAGGAATGAATACTGAAATGTTTGTATTACTGATATTCATGTATTAGCATGTCATATACTGTATGTTGCATTGCATTGGGTTGAGATGTTGATATTTAGAAGAAGTGTACTGAAAGGCCCTCAAGCCTATTATCTGATAGCTCAACTGCAATTTATTGATTATGTGCCGCATTCGGTACTTCTTGGAGTGTAGGGATGAGTGGGTGTTTTAAACCCTACATGGAGTGTAGGGATGGATGAAGATGGTGTGTAGAGGCTGGTGCGGTATTTAATGTATATCTGATACTGTTACTGTGATGGACTTTGGCCCTAATACATATCTGATGTCGAAACTAAAATGGGCTAAAGCCCAAACTACTACTGAAACTGAAACGAGCTTATGCCCGAACTGTTGCTTGACTGTATGCATGTTTTCTATGGGGATTACACACTAAGTTTACGTAAACCCACCACTTTCTGTTTTATATGTATAGGTAATCCCCATAGTTAGACGGATTAGTGCGGCGGAGGACTCGACGGTGGCCATATGATTCTTGAACTATTTTAATTCTAGTTATGGTATTTATTTCCTATTTATCTTTTGGGTTATTTTCGATGAAAATTGGACTTTTAGACTGTTACTTTTATTTTGGATTTTCACTGTTTTCATGGATTTTTAAACTGCAAACTCAACAAAAGTTCGGTTTATTTCAAAATGACGTTTTCCTAACACGCGAACTATTTTCTTTAAATATAACAGTTTAAAAGCTTCTGCAACAAAATATGTTTTTAAACGAATCAATTAACGAGGAAGTAGTTTTGAGATGAATGAAAGATAAATAAAAGCTAATAAACAGAAATGGATTTAACTTGATACATTTAATTTCAAATTGCAATTCATGTGACATCGCGAGATTTGGCCATCATGTCTAGGTCAGGTTTGGGGTGTTACATTTAGTGGTATTAGAACCAAGTTGTAAAACTCGATTGTGGATTTTGGGTTTTTTAAATTTGGTTTTTAAGAACTGATTTTCAAACGATATGAAATGATTTGACTAAGAATGTGGTACACTAAGTCTTCGACGTCGATCCTGTAAGTATTCTGATAAATTGTTATAAGTAGCCTATTCTGAAAACACTTTAGTTAGTGTATACTGAAACTGTAGTGAAACTGAAACTGATAGAGATTGTACTTGCAAAAAAAAAAAACTCTGAACTTATGATACTGCTTTACATAAAATATCTGTTAATAAATATTGGAACCGTAATTGATTCATAAAATTTGTAATACAAATAAATCTGAATAGACATGAGTGCGTGAGGTATCCACGGATGTGGCACTAGAGGTCGAGGTAGAGGTCATAGAGGGTTCGAGCTGAGTTCTCTTCTTTGGGCAACATGTCGAACCTGGATACGAGTGAGACACCGGTGTCACCTGCTACTAAGACTGGGTGTCAAGATCGCATGGCTGGAGATGACGCATTGTCCCAGGCTATGTTAAGGATACTGGGGAGGGTCGTATAGCCCAATACTGAATCTGAGGGCCGAGGGTCAGTTACGGAACAACTCCTAATGTCGCTGAGTACTGGATGGAGGCTACTGAGAGGATAATGGATGATTTAGACTGTACCCCTGAGTAGAAATTGAAGGGTGTAGTTTCGTTGCTTCGCGATGAGGCCTATTAGTGGTGGCTGACTGTTAAGGAGGGCACACAGCCTGATCGTCTATCTTAAGAGTTCTTTAAGTCTACCTTTCAAGGAAAGTATGTTGGAGCAAGTTACATTGATACTCGTAGGCGTGAATTTCTGAACCTCACTCAAGGAGACCAATCAGTGGCCGATTATGAGGCCCAATTTTTTAGGCTAAGCTGCTATGTGCGAGGTATGGTGGCGTCTGAGTATGAGAGATGTGTCCATCTTGAGGATGGCATTAGAGATAACTTAAGGGTGTTGATAGCTCTGCAAAGGGAGCGAGAATTCTCTGTTCTGGTAAAGAAGGCGAAGATCACCGAAGAGGTTAAGTGCACTGAGCGCCAAAATAGGGATCGTGAGAGGGGTAAGAACAAGAGGGATTCAGAGCCCTCGAGTTCACTACAGAGGCATAATAAAAAGGCCAAGACTGATGGGTCGGTTAGAGTTAGGCCACCTATTACTCTCACTGGATTGTAGTTGTGTGGAGATTATGGTAGACGCTATCAAGGCGAGTGTTGGAGGTGGAATGAGGCGTGTTTGACGTGTCGGTCATTAGAGTACTGCATTTGAGAGTGTTTGCTGAGGGCTGATCAGATGCAAGCTTTGGGTTCTGGTACTTCACAGCCACAAGGGGTAGTTCAGCAGCCTCCGAGAGGCCATGGTCAGGCTAGAGGTGGTAACGGTATGAGCCGTGGACAGAGAGCATCAGGCAGAGGTGCTGGTCAGTCTGAGGCCAGACAGCCTGCTCTTGTTTATGCTACTCGTTGCCGAGAGGACAGAGATGCTCAAAATGCCATACCGATACGTTCTTAATTTATGTTTTCTTTACTTCGCTTTGATAGACATAGGTTCCACACATTCCTATATAGCTAGCACTGTGTCTGGAAACTTGGGGATTCTGGTTGAGAGTACTTCTAGTAAGGTGACTATACTGAGTCCATTAAGGTAATCGGTTCGGGTTAGCAAACTGTATAGAGATGTTTTGCTAGAGGTTAAAGGGTCGGTAATTCTGGCTAATCTGATGGAGCTTCTGTTTTGGGAGTTCGACCTGATTCTAGGTATGGACTAGTTGGTCAAGTACCGTGTCAGTTTAGACTATGCAACTAAGAGGGTCGTCTTGAGAACTGAGGAGGATAATGAGGTAGTCATGATTGGAGAATGTTGGAATTATTTGACTAATGTGATATCTGCACTGGTGGCTGATAAACTAGTTCGTAAGGGGTATGAGGCATTCGTGGCCTATATTAGTGTACTAGGGACGTCTTTCTTGAAGAGCTACTGAGTTTACCTTCAAATTTTGAGGTGGAATTTGGGATTGAGCTTCTTTCTGGTACAACTCCGGTGTCTATCGCTCCCTACGATATGGCACCGAAGGAGCTTATAGAGCTTAAGACTCAACTGCAATGTAACAGCCCGATTTTGAGCTTAGTCAGAACAATGGTTTCAGAACCACTATTTTGAGGCTATAGAAATTATTTTTAATATTATTTTATGTGTCATAGTATGATTATATAAGTACATGAAAATTTTGGTGAGTTAATTTTAGCGATTGTGAGCTCAATTGAGAAAAAAGACTAAAACGCATAAATCGCAAAAGTTTTGTTTTGCAAGCTAAATGTGTTAAATAGTTAGGAAACCATAATTGAAGGTCTTTAAAGTGCAAATAGACCCTTAAATATAGGCTGGCCAGCTATAGAGACAAAGATAAGACAATTTTCAAAGTTAGGTGGAATTTGGTGGCTTATTTGACTAAAAAGAAAATAAAATAAAGAGAGAATGATATCATCTTCTTCTCACCTCTTTCTCCACCAAAAATACCAGAAAAGACGGGGTTTTTTGAAGCTTTAAACTTTCAGCTAGGTTATCCTCTTGCAAGTAAGTAATTTTCATAACTTTTCTTGAAGATTTTTATACTTTTGGGACCTTTGTAGCATGAGCTAGCTAATGGGGGGATTATTTTGCAAAATGGTTGAAAGTATAGGGTTTTTCCATATAAATATTTATGTTGTTTTCTAAATTTTTATGGAAGAAAATAAGTCATTGTTGTGTAATAAATAACTTTTGTGAAAGGATTTTCAAGAAAAACACCTAAATAGACCATTTTGTAAAGATGACAAAATGAGTGATAAGTATGAGTAATAATGAGAATTGTGGGCTGCTCCTAGTATAAAAATAATTCGGCTAGGCTTGGGTAGTGAGAAAATTTGATAAAAATCAATTTACGAGCCTAGGGATAAAATAGTAATTTTGTGAAAGTTTAGGGACAAAATGGTCATTTTTCCAAAGTATAAATTATGAAATGTATTGGTTAATATGATGATTAAAGTAGTGAATTTTATCATTATAGATCAATAGAACCGAGATTCGGGCTTAAATTAGAAAGTACGAGGTTATGGACTAAAATAGAGTAATTAGCCGAAATTCCATTCGAGGTAAGTCTGTGTGATTAAATAAGTATGATATCCATGTTATTGTTATTATACTTGAAATCTACCTTGTTATGATTGTAGTGAATTTTATGTTGATGATATTGTATATGAGAAAGTGATGCTAAATGTTAATAACATTTATGTGATGATTGAATGCATTGGAAATTTGATGGAATATGATATTCCATTGAAACGAGTAAGTTGGGTGTAAATAATGCAACTACATGGTTATTATGTGTGATTAAATTGATATAACATAAATTTTTTGATTGTGAATATGAGTATGCATGATGAGACTTAACGTGATAAACTCCCGGTTGAACATTTGGAATAGATTTGGATATTCATGCCATTACATTGGATGATATGTATGCTAGTACATCGGCCGCATTATGAAAGCCAGTGTAAGACATGTCTGGGACATGCATCGGCTTTGAGACGAGAGCTAGTGTAAAACATGTTTGGAATATGTATCAGCCTTGAGATATACAAGCTAGTGTAAGACCTGTCTGGGACATAGCGTCAACTTGTTGTGTGTCAGTGTAAGACTTGTCTGGGACATGGCATCGACATAGATAGATGAGAGCCTGTGTAACACCTTTCTGGGCCACGGTATCGACCTCGATATATGAAAGTTAGTGTAAAACCTGTCTGAGACATGGCATCGACTTTGATGTGCTAGTTAGTGTAAGACGATGTCTAGGACATGGCATTAGCATTTTATCCCATGTTTGGGGCTATTGAATATCCTGTAGTATTCCAAATGGTTTAACGAGAGATTTATAATTTACATCGAAATTAGAGAATTTATGACCATGTGGTGAGTGGTACAGGTACTTATATGAAATTGATGAGATGTGAATTCAATGCATATTGTATGATTAGTAAGGAATGAATATGAACATGTTGAGTAACATAGGTATGTATGCCAAGCTCATGAGAAATGATTTCGGTTTATGATGCACATTTGGTGAAGATGTAAATGGGTAATTCATGCGTATGAGAATGATTTTGTAATGACCTTGTGATTATAGGTCTATACTTATGATTTATGAATATGTATCTTTACCAATGTGGTGAAAATGAATTAATATGGTGTGATAAACTTAGTATTGTAAATTTACACTAAAATAGTTTTAGATAGTAGCCATAGTCCAAATTTGAAAATCCACAAAAAATTGTGGAAATTGAGTTAGAGGCTGAATAAAATATGAAATTAAATCTTTATGAGTCTAGTTTCACATAGAAGAAACAGTGTAAGCAAAGGAGTTTCACATTATGAAATATTTAAATTGTTGTGAGACTGAGATAGAATGATTTCAAAATCCCCTATCTCGATTTTGGAAAATCATTATAAATTGTAAAAAAATAATTATAGGGTGTAATTTATATGTTTATAATTATTAATGAGTCTATTTTTAATATAAATAGATAGGAACATCATCCAAGTTTTGTATTATGAGATAATTAATTTTTAGTGAAGAAGGATCGGAACTGTCGGACAGCGAAAAATTGGTAACATTAAGGAAAAAACTGTACTAATTGGCCAGACCAAAAATTTTTAAAATTTTATGGTAAGAAGATATGTGAGTCTAGTTTCAAGAAAAATTATTAGAAGTTAATTTGTAGTTTCGTAGCTCTATGTATAAATAATTTAATGACTATGACTCGAGAAAATAGCTTGACCTTAACATAAATAAAACTGTAAATATGGTTGTATTACCTTGAGAAGCAAGTTGATAAATTGCTTATTATTTTCATATGGTCTTACTAAGCTATAAAACTTACTCCCTTATCTTACTAAGCTATAAAACTTACTCCCTTACTTTTCTTTTCTTTAGTGTTGACAGGTTAGCTCGGGGTTGGAGGTCATCGGAGGCAGCATCACACTATCAAGCCATTGCCTTTGAAGTAGTGACCCATATTTGTTAAGTGTTTTCGTGTGAGTGGCATGTATAGGGACTTAGTTTTTATGTTAGCCATTATTATGATTAGCCAAAGGTATTGGCTTACATGGAGTTACTTATATATATAGCCATGAGGTGTGGCTCATAGTGA
Source organism: Gossypium longicalyx (assembly GCA_025698465.1). Lineage (NCBI taxonomy): Eukaryota > Viridiplantae > Streptophyta > Magnoliopsida > Malvales > Malvaceae > Gossypium > Gossypium longicalyx. The sequence continues at coordinate 64,356,328 of CM047004.1, read as the reverse complement.
TTATGGTTTGTAAACCTATCTATCTATGCCATATTCTAATGCTTGTGATGTGATTATGCTTGTTGGCTATATATGGTTGGTATTATGAATTATGCACATGATGAATGTTTTATGACCAATGTAAATGGTCATGACCATGATTTAAATGTGTCTTAATATGGGATGCTAAATCATTGAAATGATGTCATGATATGTGTCCTTGGTGTGTATATAGATGTGAAAGATTAATGGTAACATAAAAGGGCTTGGTAAATAGCCTAAGTGTTAGCCACACGGGCAGAGACACGGCCATGTATCTCAGCCGTGTGGAGGACACAGCCTAGCACATGGGTGTGTGGCCTGGCCGTGTGGTTCAATTATTTTGCTGACGTAAAAAACAGAGAGTTACACGGCCTAAGGACACGGGCGTGTTGAAGACACACTGGCGTGTCCCTGTGTCCACACGGGCATGTGACAATGTTTCATGAAATTTTTCTAAGTTTTCCCAAAACCTTCCAAAGTTCTCAATTTAATCCCAAACCGCCTTTAATGCATGTTTTGAGCCTCGATAGCTCGCGTAAGGGACATTATACATGTGATGGAATATTTTTAATTTAAATAAAATTTTATGGCCCATTTTTATGAAATAATGTACGTTTAAGTCTAGTAACGCCTCGAACCCTGTCCTGGCATCGGATACGGGTAAGGGGTGTTACACACAAGAACTGTTGGATTATGATTTCATCCATCCCAATGTGTCTCCATGGGGAGCACCAGTTCTGCTTATTAAGAAAAAGGATGGGACCATAAGGATGTGTATAGATTATCGAAAGTTGAACAAGTTGACTATTAAGAATAAGTATCCGCTTCCGAGGATTGACGACCTGTTTAATCAGTTCAAAGGGGCTTCAGTATTCTCCAAGATTGATCTGCATTCTGGGTATCATCAATTGAAGGTTAAGGAAGCTGATGTGCATAAGACGACATTTAGGACTCGATATAGACATTACGAGTTCCTAGTTATGCCTTTTAGGTTGACGAATACACCGCTCGTATTTATGGATCTGATGAACTAAGTATTTCAGCCCTACCTGGATCAATTCATCGTAGTTTTCATCGACGACATATTGGTTTATTCTAAGACTGAGGATGAGCATAACAATCACCTTAAAGTGGTTCTTCAGATTTTAAGGGAAAAGCATCTCTATGCTAAATTTAACAAGTACGAATTTTGGTTACGAGAGGTAACATTTTTGGGACCCGTAGTTTGTGCTGAGGAGATTCGAGTTGATCCTCGTAAGATTGAGGCTGTATTGGATTGGAAACAACCTAAGAATGTTTCGAAGATCCGTAGCTTTTTGGGTTTGGTGGGTTATTATCCTCAGTTTGTTGAGGGATTCTCCCTGATTGCAGCTCCCTTGACTAAGCTTCTGCGTAAGGGTCTCCTTTTCGTCTGGACTGATGCACAGCAAGAGAGTTTTGAGAAGCTAAAGTCTGTTCTGACTCAGACTCCTGTTCTGATATAGTCTGAATCTAAAAAGGAGTTTGTAGTGTACAGTGATGCATCGCATGTTTGATTGGGTTGTGTGCTGATGCAGGATGGTAAGGTTGTGGCATATGCATCTCGTCAGCTTAAGACGTATGAGGCAAACTATCCGACGTATGATTTGGAATTGCTCGCCGTAGCCTTTGCCTTGAAAATCTGGAGGCACTATCTGTACGGTGAAAAGTGCATTATCTACACTGATTATAAAAGCCTTAAATACCTCCCAAATCAGAAGAAGTTGAATCTTAGGCAGCGTAGGTAGATTGAGCTGCTTAAGGACTATGACTGTACTATTGAATACCATCCTAGCAAGGCCAATGTGGTGGCCGATGTGTTGAGCCGTAGGGCAATGACTGATTTGAGAGCGATGCTTGCTAGACTTAGTTTGTTCAACGACGGAAGTTTGTTGGCTGAGCTGTATATTAAACTGATTTGGATAGAACAAATTCGGGATAGGCAGTTAAAGGATGAATCGTTGGGTCATTGGTTCCGTCAGGTTGAGAGTGGCAGCACTGCATATTTTGGGCTGAATAACGAAGGGGTACTCTATTTTCTGAGTCAGATTTGTGTACCGAATGATACTGATTGAGACAGTCTATTCTGAGAGAGGTGCATAGTAGCCCTTATGCTATGCATCCCGGTGGGAATAAGATGTACCAAGATCTTCGAGAACTGTACTAGTGGCCAAGTTTGAAGTGTGAGGTTACTGATTTTGTAGCATATTGTCTGACATACTAGCAGGTTAAGGCTGAGCATTAGTTACCTTTGGGTTTGCTACAACCGGTTAAGATTTCATTATGGAAGTGAAAGCGAGTGACGATGGACGTCGTTAGTGGGTTGCCCTTGACACCCACTAAGAAGGATTCTGTTTAGGTTATTGTGGATCGATTGACTTAGTCTGTACACTTCATTCCAGTTCGAACTGATTATTCATTGCAGAAGTTAGTGAAGCTCTATATTTTTAAGATAGTGAGACTGCATGGGGTACCGGTCTCAATCATTTCTAATAAAGATCCACGCTTCACGTCTCGATTCTGGAAAAAGTTACATGAGGCTCTGGGTTTGAGATTGGAATTCAGTAATGTGTTCCATTCTCAAACCGATGGTCAACCTGAGAGGGTGATTTAGATATTGGAGGATATGTTGAGGAGTTGTGTTATCAATTTTGGAGGTAATTGGGAAGATTATTTGTCACTAGTGGAATTCGCCTACAATAACAGCTTCTAGTCGAGTATTCAGATGGCACCTTACGAGGCTCTGTATGGTCATAAGTGTTGTACTCCTTTGTGTTGGGCTGAGTTGGGCGAATGTTGAGTGTTGGGTTCTGAGTTGGTTTCTGAGACTGAGGATAAGGTCCTACTGATCAGGGATCATTTAAAGGCGGCTTCTGACAGACATAAGTCTTATGTTGATCTGGAGAGACGTGAGATTGAGTCTTCTGTGAGGGACTTCATGTTTCTTAAGGTCTTGCTATGGAATAAGGTTCTGAGGTTTGGTCGCAAGGGTAAGTTGAACCCTAGGTTTATCGGGCCTTACCGAATTCTGAAGTATGTGAGACTGATTGCTTATCAGTTGGAGTTACCTCCAGAGCTAGACCGTATTCATGACGTGTTCTACGTCTCAATGTTAAGGCATTACTGCTTTGATCTTACTCATATTATCCCTGTTGAGGATGTTAATGTTAGGCCAGATTTGACCTTCGAAGATGAGCCAGTTCAGATTCTGGATCGCGATGTAAAGGTTCTTCAGAAGAAGTCTATCTCATTAATGAAGGTGCTATAGTGGAATCATAACACTAAGGATGCCACGTGGGAACTTGAGGACTCGATGCATCAGCAGTATTGTCATCTGTTCTAATCAGGTAAATTTCGAGACTGAAATTTTCTTTTAAGGGGTAGAGTTGTAATACCCCAAAATTTCTATTTCAGCTTTTGTAGAAATGTGACAAATATCTGTCTGATTCAATGGTTAAGTGTTCTGGGTGTGTGTAAGGTCCCAAGTTCAAGCCTTGCATTTGGAAAATTTTGGTATTTTTTTTACTTAAGCCTTATCCTTGCTCAGTGGGTTTCAATTTATTTATTACTGTTTGATATCAGAATGGGCCTGCTAGTCTGGTGGTTAAGTGATGGTTAGTTTGCTGAAGGTCTTGTGTTCGAGTCCCTGCGTAAGCAAGGGAATTATGTTTATTACTGGCGTCAGGTAAGAGTTTGAAGTAATCGAGATTCTGAGTGGGTTAGTGGAGGGAAAAAATTTAGGATGGGAGCATAATTTTGGTTTGTTTTTATCTTGTCTCTTTCTCCCCCTAAATCCCCAAAATAATTCTAACGTAAAAAATGTCTTCCCTTTTTTCCTTCGCTGTGTTCTTTTTCTTTTTCTTTCCCAATCGTTGTTTCTTTCTCCTCTTTTGGCATCACCTTTCTGGCTTTTCAAACTACTGCTTCTCTGGTCATGGTATTCGTACTCATTGGTAAGTGAGGGCAGTATTTTTTTTATTTTGAGTAGGGAGAGTTCTTCTTAGAGCCATTAGAACAGTTTTCTTTTTCTGTCTAGTAATGAATTGGTGTTTTGATAGTAGCAAATCAGGAGAATAGGGGTTTCGCTCGTTCAGAATTGTAATCGAACCGTCGGGGTTATTGTGTAAGTGTTGGATTTCGGTATTGGTTTTGTAGTTACGATTTAGTCATGAATTAAGTTTGCCACTAAGTGTTGGGTTGTCAATTTTTAGGTTTTTGGAGGCTCGGGAGTGGTTTCACATAGAAAATGAACCAGGTGTGTACCCAAATCGCAAGAAAACGTATTTTCGAAAAAAGCTGAAAACCTTTCTGTCGACGTCACACGAACGTGTGGTAAGCCATGTGGTAGGCCGTGTGCCATAACACTAGCGTGTGATCGACGAGGCCAGGCCGTATGCATAAGACACGACCGTGTGATGGCTAGGTAGGCCGTGTGCGACACACGGGTTAGACTAATATAGGTCGTATGGGCCACACGGGCGTGTGGCTCCACACGAGTAATCTGCACAAGTAATCCACACGAGTAATCCACAGGTAGGCCGCATGAGCATGTGAGCCCATTTAACTGAAATGTGTTCTAAGTTTGCATAGGTTGCCCAAGTCGACTATGAACCTACCGTAGGGTCGGTAAGCACTACTTAGACCTTTAAATGCGTGAACTATATGTATAATGTGTGTACTGAGCGTGATGATTACATGAATGAATAATGAAATTTATGTATAACTGATATTCATGTATTAGCATGTCATGTTCTGTATGTTGCATTGCATTTGGTTGAGATGCTGATATTTGGAAGAAGTGTATTGAAAGGCCCTCAAGCCTATCATCTAGCAGCTCAACTGCAATTTACTGATTATGTGTCGCATTCGGTATTACTTGGAGTATAAGGATAGGTGGGTGTTTTAAACCCCACATGGAGTGTAGGGATGGTCGAAGATGGTGTGTAGATATTGGTGGGGTAGGACTCTGTTACTGATTATTGTATATTTGATACAGTTACAGTGATGGGCTTAGGCCCTAACGCATATCTGATACTGAAACTAAAATGGGCTAAGGCCTGAACTGCTACTGAAACTGAAACGGGCTTAGGCCCGAACTGTTGCTTGACTGTATGCATGTTTTCTATGGGGATTACACACTGAGTTTACGTAAACTCACCCCTTTCTGTTTTATCTGTACAGGTAATCCCCATACTTAGATGGGTCGATGCGGCGGAGGACTCGACGGTGGCCACATGATTATTGAACTATTTTAATTCCAGTTATGGTATTTATTTCCTATTTATCTTCTAGGTTATTTTCGATGTAAATTGGACTTTTGGACTGTTGCTTTTACTTTTGATTTTCACTATTTTCATGGATTTTTAAATTGCAAACTCAACAAAAGCTCGGTTTAATTCAAAACGACATTTTCTAACACACGAACTATTTTTTTTAAATATCACGGTTTAAAAGCTTTCGCAACAAAATATGTTTTGAAACGAATCAATTAACGAAGAAGTAGTTGTGATATGAATGAAAGATGAATAAAAGCTAATAAACAGAAACGATTTTAACTTGATACATTTGATTTCAAATTCCAATTCATGTGATATCGCCAGATTCGACCATCACGTCTAGGCCGTGTTTTGGGTGTTACAATTCTGTTTCTCAATTTTAAAGATGCAGGGGACACATGGCCAAACCACATACTCATGTGATAGGCCGTGTGTCACACATGGCTAAGACACATACCCGTGTGAACGAAATTAGGTCATTTTAAGGCTACATTTCTCACCCATTCTTGATTTCAACCGAAACACCTCAAATTTCATATCATTTTAAGGCTACATTTCTCACCCATTCTTGATTTCAACCGAAACACCTCAAATTTCATACTTATAGGCCATAACAAGACTTTTAATACAACAAATTCTTAGCTCTAAAAATGTCATATTATCAAATATAACCTAACATTTTAAACTACCACATTACTAAATTCACACATTTGATTACCTATATCAACCATGTTCTACCAACTCAGTCATCAACATGCCTAAAAACATATATCAAATAGCCACATCAATACATATATCAAGCATGATAAAACTATATATATAAGTTGTTTGGAAATATAAAAAAAATGTAATTCTTAACATTTACACAAACCAATCTAAACCTATACAAGCCATATAAACCATAATATACATTGCAAAAGCTACCAAAACTAGTTGGATAGTGTGGCTTGTTGTGTTGATCTAATCTGTAACAGACCAATTTTGGGCCTAGTCGAAATAGTGGTTTCGGAACCACTCACTCGAGGCGGAGAAAATATTTTGATATTATTTTATGTGTTATAGCATGATTATATGAGTGCATGAAAATTTTGGTGAATTTATTTTAGCGATTGCATGCTTAATTGCGAAAAATGACTAAATCGCATAAAAGGTAAAAGTTTAATTTCACTTAATAGACATACCAAATAGCTAGAGAGCCAAAATTTAAGGTCTTTAAAGGGAAAATAGACCCTTAAAATGCAACATGGCCAGCCATAGGGACAAAGAATTAGGCTAGTCAATGTTAGGTAAAATTTTGGTGACTTGTTTGACTAAAAAGAACAAATAAACAAAAGATGATATCACCCATTTCACCTCTTCTTCTTCATCGAAATTCTAAGCAAAAATAAGGGTTTTGAAGCCTTGAAATTTCAACCAAGCTAGGCTCTTGTAAGTAAGTCAATTTGTGGATTATTCTTGATAATTTTTGTACTTTTGGGATCCCTAAAGCTTAATCTAGCTATTGAGGGGACTATTTTGTGAAATGATTGATATTCTAGGGACTTACCATGAAATTATTTGTATGTTAGCTGAGTTTTTATGGAAGAAAATGAGTCTTGGTTGTTGAGTGAACAACTTTTGTGAAAGGACTTCTCATGAAAGCCCTAATAGGACCATTTTGTAAAGTTTTTAAAATAGGTGGTAATGTTGTGAAATATTGAGAATTTGGGGTGGTCATTAGAGAAATAAATGGTCGGTTAAGTTTGGCTAATAAGGAAATTCGATAAAAATTGAATTTCGGGCCTAGGGGTAAAATCATAATTTTTTTGTAAAACTTAAGGGTGAAACAGATATTTTACCAAAGTATGAGTCTTAAGTTAAATTGAATGATTTTTGTATTAAATAAGCTAATTTTTGACATTTTAGATCAAGAGAAACGTGATTCGGGTCTTGATCGAGGGAATAACAGAATTTACGAGGATTAGGCTCGTTCTCATCATTTTTGTGCCGAGGTAAGTACATATGTAAATAATGTGTCATTGTAACTTACTTTTAAATGTTTTATTTTTATCATGTATCATAATCTACTTGATACCATGAAAGTATAAATATGAGATATAAGAGTAACCTACATTACGAATAAGTGCAACGGCATCAAGTTAGATACGAGATCCCGTCGAACCTCGAAAATAGTATAGGATACAAAAAGGTGAGTCATGAGAAATTGAGTGGTCTGAACTCATGAGTTGAGTCTGAGTTCATGAGACAAATGAAATATATAATGTGAGTCCGAGTATTGACTTTGTGTGCAGACCCGTGAGTAGCTCAGTGAGCGGGCATTACATGATAGAGTTATGGGGTCCAGGTACTGACTTGGTGAAAAGGCCCATGAGTAGCTCAAATAAGCAAATATTACAAAGTACGAGGTAGCTTTGGCTACTTGTATAGTACTTAGGAGTAAACTATCCGTGTATTTACCAGTATTTCCGAGTGTTCAAAGGGGCAACTCGATGAATGGATTGGCGATACTTCCAATGAGGTATGTCAATAGAGAGAATAAACTTGAGTTATTTTACAGGTAATTACAGGTATGTATACTAAACTCTCGAATGAAGACCTTAGTATGCGATGAGATGTAGCAAGTATGAAAAGCTAATATTTGATGAATGTGTCTATTTACACTTATTTGCATATATGTACTTACTAAGCTCCCATGCTTACCCTCATTCCTTTCCGTTTTCTTATAGTGCCACCAAAATAACTCGAGGATTCATCGACTACATCGGGAAAGCCAGCTACACTATCCTTGAAGCACTTGGTATAACTAGTTTTATCATTTTGATTATGGCATGTATAGGGACTCTTGATTTTGTTTTGGTGTTATATTATTTTGGGCCAAATGTGTTGCCTTATTTTAGTATTCTACTCATTTTGTATAAGGCCATGAATATGGCTAATATTGAAAGTTATTATATGAATGCAAGGTAGTTTTTTATGAATGTGAAATTGTTGGCATGGTTAGATACATGAAATGTATTTAGACTTTAGCTTTGGTTGTTTGATTGGTGTTTAAATTGTGTTTCAGGGTGGCAAATGGCTTGGTAAATAGCCTTATATTGTACACACGTGTGTCTAGGCCATGTGTGATACACGGCCAGCCCCATGGGCGTGTTGCCTGGTCGTGTGTCCCCTGCACGAAAAAATTTCAAGTCAGTATGCATGGTAGTTAACACACGAGCAGAGACACGGCCGTATGTCTCAGCCGTGTGGAGGACACGACCTCTAGCCACGGGCGTGTGCCTTGGTCGTGTGCCTTAAATTGGATGCTGTCGTCAGAAATAGAATGTTAAGGTTTTTAGACACGGTCTAGGACACGGGCGTGTCATGGCCGTGTGAGGGACACGGGCCATGGACACGGGCGTGTGTCAGGCCGTGTGAAAAACCCTATAGGTTTGAATTTAGAATTTAATTCACACGGCATGGGACACGAGCGTGTCCCTAGGTGCTTAGGCCGTGTGTATCACACGGGCCATCAGCACGGCCATGTCATAATGGCCAAACGGGTGTGTTGCCCTTCCACACGGGCGTGTGCCCTGTTTCAAGGGTCATTTTTGTTAAGTCAGTATAAGGACCCGAATTGGTCCCGAGTAGTTTCCAAGAGATGTTTTGGACCTTATAAGCCTATGATAAGAGGATTTAGACAAATTTTGAAAAAGTTTTAATTTGACTGAGTTTTAATGACATGGTTAAGTGTAGTAACGCCTCATATCCTGTCCCGACGTGGGGCAAGGGCATGGGGTGTTACACAATCTCCCGACCTCACGTTAATCTACAAGAACATTAGACAACACAAGTAAGCTTAATGAAGCTTAGTAAGTTCGATAGGTTAAACATAAATATTACTGAACTTAATATAACAAATTAAATAGTAAATTATTTATGCACTCTCCCTGTCAATCACAACATAAATTGATGAACGCACTTCTTTCAAATTAATATCAATAATAATAATAAATCTTTCAATTTCAATATCATAAGTCATTTACCAAATCTTACCGAATCGGAGAACAACTTATGGATATGAGTACATTGTTTTCAGAAGCCCGAAGGCTGAACAGAAGCACATAAGTGCTAAATAGAAACCCATAAGGGTTGAACGAAAGCTCATAAGAGCTGAACGGAAACCCATAAGGGTTAAACAGAAGCTCAATAGAGCTGAACGGAAACCCATTAGGGCTGAACTGAAACTCATATGAGTTAAACAGAAGCTCGTGAGAGCTAAACTGAAAGTAAACACAAAAGTTCATAACAAATGCTGAACCTCAATTTTTTTGGGTAACTTTGCCGTCAATTCTTTCTTTGCTGTCTTTCACCACAGAACGATTGTACTCAATCTCGTGTTCCATTTGTTTTGAACACTCAATTCAATTTCATAATTTCCACAATGTTTTTCTTTCAACAATAGATATGAATACATACATAATATCATTCATCAATTTAATATATAAACATTATAGTTTAACCATACAAACTTACCTGAGTTAAATTGTAAAATTTGTAGAAGTTCAAGGACTATTCTGCTAATTTCCCTTTTTCACGAGTATCTACGGCCGCTTGATCTAAAATATAAAATTATTCATTCATTAGCATATATTTCAGTTTCTATTCACTTCACAATTACTACCCCTCAATTTTTAAAATTACACAATTACGCCAATTTTAACAACTTTTGCAACTTAGTCCCTTATTAATTAGTCTATCAAATGAACTAATTTTTCTCAATTGAAAATTTATCTAAATATTCTAGGCTATCAATTGAAAATTTATCTAAATATTCTAGGCTATCATACAGCCTTTGTTAAATAGAGATTTACTATCAAACCCTAATTTTTAGTCTTTTCTCAATTTAGTCCTAAAATCAATATCTATCAAAATCACTTTATAAAATCATCATACAACAAAATTAAAGCTCTAAATCCATATTAATTCATAAAAAAAAACATTTAGTATTCATCAATGGAAACTTTCAAAATTACTAATAAAATAAAAAAAAACTAATGAAATAGATAATTAGACCTAATTGCAAAAGTCTTAAAAACATGAAAAATTTAAGAAAAAGACAAGAATTGAACTTACATGAAGTAAAATAGAAAAGTAGCTTCTTAAGAGCTCTTCAATTGTGTTTTTAGGCTAAATTTTAGAGATTAACCATTTATTTTAATTTTTTTCTCTTAAATCCCCAAATGACCATTTTGCCCCTAAATCGTATGATTTTTTTGTTTCTTTTTGTGCTTATGCCGCCTCAGCCATCTCCCTTGGCTAATTTACTCTTTAAGTCCTCCCTTATTTAACACTTAATCCATTTAATCACTATTTCGCTAATTTGCAAGTTTTGCACCTTTTTTTTTAATTTAGTCTTTTTTTAATTAATTAACTATCAAAACGTTAAAATTTTCTAACGAAACTTTAATACTAACTTAATGACATTCCGTATATATTTATAAAAATATTTACGGCTTGTTTTATAAAATCAAGATCTCGATACCTCGTTTTCAAAACCACTTAATTAAATAAATCCCTATACAACACAAATTACTAATTGAAAAATCTTTCTAAAATCACATTTAACTCGTAAATACTAAATAATAAAATTTACGAGATTACTCGTCGAATTTGACGGTCTCGAACCACTGTTTCTGATGCCACAGAAAATTAGGCTGTTACATAATGTAATTCCATCTACTAAGTAGTTTGTTAAAGAGAAAAGGAAGAAAGATGAAAAGTGAGAAAAAAATACTAAATTGTAAAAGATGTAAAAGTTGATAGAAAATGCAATTATTATGATTAAGTGTGTAAATGAAGTGAAATATGTTGATGAGTGATATGTGGAATCATGCGGTAATGTTATGATAATACTTACTGAATTATGAGAAAGAAAATGACTAAATTGCAAAATATGCAAAAGTTACATGTGAGAAATATGATAAGTTTTAGCATTGAATTATGGAATTTTTATGAAGTAGTGAGATATGTTATATGTATTAAAGAAAGATTATCGAGGATTAGTAGCCTCACACCTCATCACATCACTAGAGCCAGGAAAAGAGTAAATTACTTCTCTGTTTTGTTTTTAAGTAAATTACATGTACATATGTGAGTGCTTATGTTAGTAAATGGAAAACAAATAGACTCCCTACATTGTGTAAATGTGTTTTAGCAAGTAATTATAGAATATATGTGGAAATTGAGTATGCCTTAGATGATTTAATTTGGAAAAAAATGGAAACAAGGCAAAATAGAATGGATGTTGTGACGACGGCAAGCCAGAGAGTGACATCGTAACAAGGAACCCTCGATATTACGACGTCAGCTCGAAATTTTGGAAAATTTACATTTTAGTCCCTATTTAAACTTAGACCATTAAATGTGCTACATAAGCTCGTATATAACCAAATTTGTCTTCAAATCTTGTTGTAAATGTATATGATCTTATTAACTTGAATGAAATGATGAAATGAACAGAATTAATTGTTGTTGCTTTGACAACAAATGTAGCATTCCAATACTTTGACCCGGTGACCGAGTCGGGTATAAGGGTGTTACAGGTCCCTAATGCACAAAGCTAATAATTAAACTTTACAATTTAGTTCATTTTACAATCTAAGTTTAGTTTATATCAATTTCATACCTAATTCATCCAATTCTCAACAGTGGCAATTTATCAAAATCTCACTAATTGAACAAATTGATACATGAGTTACCTTAATCAAGCTCCCATGATAAAAAAAATCTATAAAAATCAAAGAGAAATGGTTAAAGACTTACTTGAAATGTTGGCAGAATATAAAGCTAGGTTTTTAAGCTTTTCTCTTTAGCTCAACAATGGTGGACAGTGGCTTTGAGATGAAGATGATGACTCTTGTCATCTTTTCTCACTTACTTTTACTTATATACTTAGATTAATTTTAGTTAAACTTAATTAATTACTTTAAGCATGCTTAATTAAGCTTTAATCTTTAGTTAATTAAGTTAAAATTAATTAATTAATTTTTTGTTTGTAACGTTTTGAGGTTTATTGATATTTTCTCATATTTTTCATATTATATATATATATATGTAAATATATCCCAATTACATACACATAAATATATTTAGATGGAAATATTAATTTCAAAATTTTTAATTGTGTTCAATAACTTAGTTAAATGTTATATTTTAATTTTGAAAGTAATAATAAAAATGAAAATAATAATTAAAATAAGAATATTAAAAGTTAGTTTATAATATAAAATGGTGTTGCATCCAATACCGGCCTGTGCACATTGGCAGAGATTGAAATGTATCAATGTGTCTGATACCAACTAAAATTTATATCATAATAGAAACTAGAATTTGTTGTTTTGGTTTATTGCCAAAAGGGACATTTAAACCGAGATGAATGGATTGACTAAATTAGTGTCATGAATAAATCAGACATCAACTTAGTTGATAAATAATTTTAAAATCTTCTATTTTAAAAGTAACAAATATTATTATGAGTGTTTTATTTTTATATAAAATCTAAAAAAATTAATTTAAACTTAGAATAAATTTATAAATTATGAGATTTAAACTTACATCACTAAAATACTCAACACCTCATTTTTATAATTTTAATCAAAATTTTATTAATTTTTATGTCAATTGTTTACAACTATATTTTTATAATCTAATTAGTCATTATATGAACATGTTTTTTTGTTTGAGAAAATGAACACGTTTTATTACTGTCTGTAATTTTATATTTTGTATTATATTTTATTTTCAAATTGTAATTTTCTTCATTAATACAATGGTACATGTGTCAACTTTTGGTGGGAACATGATTAAATTCGACCCTGGTTTGATTACTTGAACACGTTACACTCTTTTTTTTATGGAAAACGTTTTTCTTTTGTTGTCTATCCCGACTCTATACGGCTCTTTTTTCCGCCTATTTTCTTTAATTTATTTTTTGATATTTGTGAAATAAAAGCTTCCCTTTATAATTAATTTGTGTGAGTTTATATTTTAAATTTTTTAAATTTATTTTGGTATTTTTTTCGCTTTAATTTTTGAAATTAAAAATTAGATTTATTTTGATTCTTGAACATATAAATTAGATCTATTTTGGTACTTGAAAAGATTCGATGACATATCAGTATTAATGAAACAAAATCAGATCAAATGGACTGATAACTAATTTCTATAACATTTTAAACAAAGGGTTGAACAGATTTACTCGAAAACTGCTTGAAATTTGAAAAAGAAAATAAAAATAAAAATTCATGTCAATAACCAACACTTGAACAAATTGAACCAATTTAATTTTTTTAAATCATTTTGGATTTTTATGAAATTTTAATTAATTATTTAATTATTGTTAATTTGGCGGTCAAACCGATCGAACTAGTTAAATCGAAAACAAGTGGTCTGGTCTATTCAACTACTGATTCGGTTATTAAAGCACTAAATATGATACTTTGAAATTGCACTACATCATCACTTGAAAAGTTATATAAATTTTTTTATTTTCAAGTGATGGTGTTGCACAATTTTAAAATGTCACATCATCAAATTTTTATATTTTTTAAGTTTAAAAATCAAAATGAACCTACTTATCAAGTTTAAGTGCCAAAATAAACAAAAAAAAATATAGTTACCAATGTGAACCTAATTGCCAAGTTCAAGGGTTAAAATTTATAATATCTCCTTTTTAAAATAAATAATTTTTAAAATAAATAAATATAACGTGGATAAAAAGTTTAAAATCATAATAAATATTTAATTAGTACTTATTTTTAAAAATAATAATTTATTAATGAATTTGCAATAGATTTATTTAATAACGAATATAGATAGGGTAGAAACGAATTTGTATTTTATATTATTAAATATGTGTTTGATCTTTAAATTTATTAGTGTTTTATTTAAAAGACAGAAAAAGATAAAAAGATAAAAAGTGTTAGCATAATAATATTAATTATGATTTAAAAGAAGAGATAATATTATAACTTGATAACTAAATCGGCGACCCTATTAAGGGTGATTCTAACTCAATAAAACAAACAAATCTCAAAGAATCGGCGACCTTATTGAGGGTGATTCTAACTCAATAAAACAAACAAATCTCAAAGATGTTAGGATTGGATGGAAGTAAATTTTAAAAGTTAAATTTTTGAAAATTAAATCTGATTTTTTTTAAATTTAAATTTTTGAAAAACAAAAATTTAAATTTTTGAAAGTTAAGAAATTTTTTGGAGAAACTTTGCTCAAGATAATTTTTGAGTCGTATTATGGGTCGTGTCTTTCATTGTTAAACTAAGAGCCTTTTATAGAGGGTTTTTGTCACTTTACAATATTTTTCTTGGTGAATCTGATCCTTTACATTATTACAAAGATTACACAATTACTATTTTCAGGACTATTATTACAATTGCAAAGAATATATTCTCTGAATTACAAAACTTTTTCAAGGAATCTCTACTGTATATATTCATTTTTTCGTTTTTGAGAGAATTTTGTCAAAGAATCGTTATTGTTCATCTCCATTTTTTATTTGCAGAGAATTTTTACTATTTATCTCTGTTTTTTCTTTGCAAAGAATCACTAATGTTCATCTCCGTCTTTTCTTTGTAGAGAATCTCTCTTGTTCATCTCTATCTTTTCTTTATAGGGAATCACTCCCTCTTCATCTCTGTCTTTGCTTTGTAGGGAATCACTCCGGTTTATCTTCATCTTTACTTGTAGGGAATATTTGAAGGTTGCAAATTTGTTTCTTTTTATTATTATATCTTTCTAGTTTTAGTGATTATCACTGTTGTGGTGTCATCTGCAGATCCACCGTTTTGATAGAAGATGTCGAGGATTTCTCATTTTCTTAGTCGAAATCTATTGAGTCGAGCACCTTAGCCATAAGTTTTTTTGTATTCTTTTTTTGTTTTGGCTAGAGTCAACAATGTACTGACATTCGATTTGGCTTGAAGAAACTTTGCAGTAGTTGGATCTGGGGCAGCAGATTTGCATAATCTTGGGTTTTTGTTGAAAAAATCATCCAAATACTTGAAATCAAAATTTTCATCATTGAACTTGTCCAACCATTTCGTTTTGAAATTTTGAACTAACAATGAGATTCCCATGTACGGGTCTTGTTCATAAGCATAATTCTAAGAAACAATCCAAGAAATACACAACTTTGAAAAGAAATTGATTGTTTTGTATTTGTGTTTTTTGTCTGGTTCTAGCTGGAATTTATCAAAGAACTTGGGCCATAAATTTTGGATTTTTACTGGTAGAATATCAAAAGAAGATGGTCAATACCAGCTCTATCATTCTTGAAACTAATTTGGAATTTGATTTGGGTACTGTACTTGAAATATATGAGCCAAGAATGTCTCCTATGTTGGTTGTTGATAAGGAAGACATTGTACTAGGTTGTTTGATAATCCCAGTATGTAAAATATAGGTGGTGGTCTATTTTGGTTGGGAATTTTTTGGGGGTAGAGTTTAGATTTTCACCCCAACCTCTTGATCTAAGATTTTTAATTATTTGAGCTACTGAATGGTTAATGAAGTTAAGGTCTTTTGGATTTGTGTAATATTTGAACAAAACTAATCCAGTTTGAACCAATATGTTTTCATAATATTGTTGGGGTTTTTTGTAAGTCTAAGAGCTTAAAATGTCATCATTTGAAAAGTTCTTTGATAACAATATGTGGAGGTTTTTCAAAAAATTCTTCCTCTATAATGAATTTTTTTTCAAAACATTTGTTTGTAAAACATTGTGAGGATTTTTGTGTAACAGCATTTGAATATGCTACTTCTTTTGGGGAAAAAAACCTCTTTAAGATATGTTTCTTTTGAAATATTTTTGAGAGATTTTGGTTTGTGTAAAATAATCTCTTTATTTTTTGAACTCCTGACTACTTTAGCAACAATTTGTTTGATAAGAGGATGATGATACCACTTTTGAAAAACCCTTTGGATTGGGCAATGGCTAATACCACTTTTGGGGATGGGGAGAAAGACTTAATCCATTTTTTTTTTAATTTGCGAACTGATTTCATTTGGGTCTTGTGCATCTTGGAAGGATGAAGTAATGGAGGTTTTTGATGAGGATGATGATCACTCATTTTTTTTCTTGTAGGCAAATTTCATACCATGTTTTGATGGGTTTTGAGGATATTTTTGTTATGGGGGAGGAATCTATTACTTTTCCTTTTCATTTGGCTCATAGTTTTGGGGCCATTTTTGAAGAAATTCTTTGTTGATAAAATCAGACAAATAATTAGTTTCTCCTTTGATATATTCAATTTCAAAATTAAATACACTTAAAATTGTTTGTCATCTTCTAAAATTCTATTTTGAGGCAATATTTTAAACATATTTTTGTAAAACTTCTTTTGCAGAATTGCAATCAATTCGTAAAACAAAATTTTTTATTTAATAAATCACTTTGAAATTTTGTAATACATAAAACAAATGGTAAAATTTCTTTTTTGATTGTACTATAATTTTGCTGAGTTGGATTCTAGTGTCTAGATGTAAATTGGACTATTTGTTCTTTTCCTCCCTTGATCTATTTCAAAATCCTACCATACCTTATCTTAGAAGCATTTGTTTTTACTATTTTGGAGGCGGCTGGATCAACTAAATGTAAATAAGGAAGTTCAGTGATTTTTTTTATTTGGGTAACTTTATTGGTGTGAACATTTGTCTAAGGTTGGGGATTCTTCTTGAGCCTCTCATACCGGGCTTACATAATTTGCTAAGACTAAGATAAAAATCTATAACATAGTTTAGGTTACCTAAGAACCTTTGTAGTTGGACTTTATCAAGTATTTGATTTGAGAATTTTTTGGCAAAATCTATAGATCTTTTTATTGGAGTAATGGTCCCTTGGGTAACAAAATGACCTAAAAACCTTACCTTTGGTTTAAAACAAACTAATTTTGGATTTAGATACTACTAAACCATCATTTTTTTTTGTAAATTTGATGTAACACCCCAAATTCGGCTTGGACGTTACGGTTCGATTGTGGAGATTACATCACTTCTGAAAATGCTAAAGTTTAAGTTTTAATGAAAATCCAATTTTATGCAATTATTTGAAAACAAGTTATTTTATCGAAAATCCGTGAGCAGTTTGAGGTAAAAACATGTTTAATAGCTTTTACTAAAAACAAATCCAAATTTGCTTAAAGCATTTTACTAGAGAAAAATATTCTAGCAAATTTCGATAAAAATTTGGCAGCGAAACATTTTTAACAACTTGATCTTATCTATCCCCAATTTACTATTTATTGCCTTGATTTAATCACCGGTTTAAAAATTAAAACTTTTGCATAACCAAAATCGTAAATAAATTTTAAAGTCTCAAACAAATTAAAATGTCCCAAAAGTTCATAAAAGTCCATGAAAATATAACCCAAAACGTATTAAGACAAAAACGTGAAAATCGAGCTCCTGTGTCGTCGTCCAATCCTAAGTTTGAGGATCACCTGAAACAAACCAAACAAATGCATGAGCTTTTCACCCAGTGTGTGATATGGCTTACATATGGCAACACAAATCAAATTTCATAATAACATATTTTATCACATATCATATCATATCGTATCGTATCGTATCGTATCGTATCATATCGTATCGTATCGTATCATATCGTATCGTATCGTATCGTATCGTATCGTATCGTATCGTATCGTATCGTATAGTATCGTATCATATAGTATCGTATCATATCGTATCGTATCGTATCGTATCGTATCGTATCATATCAGATCATATTGTATCATATCATATGCTACCCCTATCCGCTAAACACCAACTCTGTCCAGCCAATCACACCAAATAGGACTTCAAGAGTCCATCCATACAGTCACACTGATATGTGACGTGTGCCATTCTTAAATATGCAACTGATCTGTAAGACAAAAATTTGCAGTCTAGTCACTATATTTGCAGTAATAACTGCCATATAACACTTCCTCCATCATATCATAACTCACCCCAAAACATAAGTATACTCATAAAATCAACATTTACATATCATAAATCACATGTCATGCATACACATATATCTTCCTACGGATCATAGTATAGCATATGGTTACTACAACATAATCTACATAACATACCTCCTAAGCTTACCCATGTATGTTCACGTATTAAAACTTATACTTTTTCGGCCCCAAATGTTACCTACGAGCTCAATTTTTTAGTCCGTCAAACGACCCCTAATTAGGTCCTAACATTCGTCAAAAAGGCCCACACGACCTAACAAGCTAGCCCGTATGGTCCACACGGCCTACCCACACGGGTTGTAAGATTTCAGACAGTCGTGTGCTCCACACGGTGAAGCCACATGGGGAGCAACAACATACACGGCCATGTGCTCCACACGGTCTAGAACACGGTCTACCACACGGCCTAGCACACGGTCAGGTGGCGTTGGGCAGTTTCAAAAATAGCCCCTGCTATGCATTTTTCTCAAGTTTCAAGTGATAAATAGGGTTAGTTTCACACACCTGACAGTATTTCTGAGTAGCCACACAAATAGGAACTCTCGGATCCTATAACCATTCATCTAATTAACTTGATTAACCTACAAAATACTATCTAACCTCACATTCCTCTAACAAAATTTCAATCCCTAAGCGAGAAGAAATACGGTCACTTACCTCGGAAAGGTATGACGATCCTACAACACTTAATTCGCCAGTGGTACGTTATGACTTTCACGAACTTCACCTAATAAAGAACTTGAATGATTAACATCAAATGCTCAAGATCATTAACAATCTCCCAACAATCTCACAAAACAAAATCAATTAATTACCACTAGAAAACACACATACTAATCCACGTTGAAATGATTACGAAACTCTTTATACTCTAATGCGAGGGTTTTTTACCCCAATATATTGAAAAAAATTATATACGAAAATGGGTTGTCAGCTAGATTAATTACGAAAATGGTATACTTTTTTGGGTCGTTCCTACTTGACAGGTGCAACCCATTTTTTTAATATTAATTTTTTTCGTTTAAAAAATTATTATTTTTATTTTTTTCGGATCAGTATAAAACTCGTGTATATGTACGAGAATAATATACATACAGGTTGCGCCTACCTAACAGGCTCAACTAGTTGAGCCTATCTAATAGGCGCAACTAGTTGAGCCTTCTTGGTAGGCATAACTAGTAGGGCCCATAAGCTTTATTTTTCCCCTATATATTCTCCTGAAAATCAGATGAGCAGCATACAAAAAATTTAGCAGAGCAATAGATACAAAATTTAGTAGAACAGAAGTAAGAAAAGGGGGAGAAGAAGGAAAGAAATGAAAACAAGAAGAATGATAAGGTATTTTAGTTTATTTATTTTTAAATAGAATATAGAATTTTGTTAGAAATTTTATTATTTAAAATTTATTTTGTTAGATTATTAATTTTGTTAGCTTCTGAATGAAAATTTTTGCATTAAAAATTTTATGTAACTTTTTTGTTATTCGAAACTATTTTGAGAATTTTGAAATTTTTTTAACAGATCTAGTATTGAAGATGGAGAATCAGTTTTTCGTATGCGTTTATTTCGATAGAGAAATTTTGACAACAAACGTGGGATGTATATTTGAATGTCACAAACAAGTAGCAATGAGATTCAATAGAAATATCTCGTTTGATGATATGAAGGAAAAATTAGTTAAAAAAATTTATAGACGTTGTGGGAGAAGGATCTCGAAACTTTTCTACAAGTTTCCAGTTTCGACGAATCCTATAAAATTCACCAAAATAGAACTTGTAGATGATGAAGATGTGGAGACAATGGTCGCTCTTTATTGTGGGACTTGGAGTAACCAAAATGCATCGATTCAGTTATTTACTGAGTTAGCTAGTGTGAAGGCAACTGAGGATCCCACTGCATTGGGAGAAGAAGCTGGAGCTCAAGAACCGTGTATGGTGGTTCTGGTATCATATGTTGGTAGTCAATCAACTATACATAGGATCAATATTGATCTTAATGCTACACCCGAGACTGCTGTGGTTGGTGATGATGTATACCGTAGTAATGATCTTCTTTATCATGAAGTCGATAGTGATAGTGATTCCGACGTGGATGAGGTCCCAGATGATATTGACGATGAAAGCGTGAATGAGGATAGAAATGTTAATGCGTCTTCATTCGGGAATTAGATTCGTCGTATTGTGATACATAATAATCCTAGGGCACACATGTCTCAGATAGACCCCGATGCGATGCATGCAGTCGAGTTCCCGAAATACCCTGAAATACTACCTGCTCACTGGATGGTCGTATATTCTGATTCTGAGGAGTTGTTCATGGTCCAGAGATTTAAAAGTAAGGAAGAGTATGTATTTTCCATTAATCGATATAGTATGAATATATCAGTAGACTACAAAGTCGTCGTGTCTAAACCAACATTATATATTAGAGAGTATTGAAAGTCAGCGAAAGGCTGCAATTAGAGGATACGAGCTGCATTTATCCAGAAGTCGCAGATGTGGGAGATAAGAAAATTTGTTGGGCCTCACACATGTACTTCAACAAGTACGACAGAAGATCATCGGAAACTTGATTCCAAAAATATCTGTATGTGCATCATGCCAATGGTTGAAGACATGCCAACCATTAAAGTTTCGGTACTAATTGTCAAAATGCAGGCACGATTCTAGTATCGAGTATCATACCGAAAGGCATGGATAGCTAAATAGATGGCAATGGAACAATTTTACGGAGATTTCGATGCATCATACAATGAGTTGCAGGGATGGATTGCCACTATGAAAGAGGACTATCATTGAGTTGCAGACACGACCTTATTGTGGCCCAGATGAGCAACTACAATCGGGAAAAAGAATTTTCCAATAGATGTTCTAGATGTTTGATCCATGTGTGCGTGCATTTCCCCACTGCAAATTGTTTGTGCAAGTAGATGAGACATGGCTATACGGTAAATATACACAGATCTTACTTCTTGCGATTGCTCAGGACGAGAACAAGAACATGCTTCCAATTGCATTTACCATCGTAGATAAAGAGAATATGGAGTCGTGGAAATTCTTCCTTACAAACCTGCGGAGGTATGTTATTAGTAATGATAATATTTACATCATCTCCAATAGAGGGAAATGATTAATTGCTGCCATTAGGCATTCCGGTGTGCCATGGAGATCCGTTTACTGCATACGGTACATCGCTTCTAACTCCCTTTGAGATTATAAGAATGCAGACTAGAAGAGACAATTTGTGAAAATGTGTATAGAACAACCTTATCCTTTCAATATATAACCTAATGTTTTGTGGCGAGACTGTAACTTATATTTTCTTGATACATACATAGTGTACAAGCTTGAACCACACATTTTCCGGCAAAGGATGACTTGACTTGAGAGTGACATGGAAGGTCAGACGAACACATCTTTTCGACAATGGTTGGGTACCATGGAGCCGTGGCAATAGGCTCAAAGTTTTAATGAGGGCTTTCGTTACGGTCAAATGACCACAAACTTGGTGGAAGACATCAACACTGTGTTGTTGAAAACACGACATCTTCAGATTTCATCTGTCTTTTTGGCTACATTCTACAGGTTGGCTACCTTAATGCCAAGAATGGGTCAGCAACAAGTTAACCAGATGGAGGTAAGACACGTGTTTGTCGAAGATGTCAAGGATACAATGGTTGCAAACCATCGGATGGCGAGGTTGATGAATGTAGAAGTATATTCACGACGTAATAAAACATTTCACGTTATAGAGACCAACGATCATCGACCCGGTATACCACCAAGGTCTTACGGAGTTGATCTCCAAAATAGATGGTGCGATTGTAGGAGGTTCCAAACACTTCATTATCCTTGTGCACATGTCGTGGCAGCTTGTGCTAAAGTCTCGCTCAATGTAGATCAATTTATCGATGAAGTGTATACCCTCGAACGCACGTTGCGTGTATAGGAGAATGAGTTTCCCGTGCTTCTTGACCTATCTACTTGGGAGGTTCCTCTGATGACCTTTGAGCTTGTTCTAGACAAAAGGTTGCGTAGGAACTCGAAAGGTCGTCCGCAATCATCCAGATTCCGTAACGAAATGGACATTAGAGAGAAATCTGATGGGAAGCTGTGTGGAGTATGCAGATTAGCCGGTCATAATTAGAGTAAATGCCCACTCCGAAACTACCATATTGGACAGTCGTTGCAATCAGATAGAAATTAAGATGTTGTTAATTAAATGGATTGATTGATTGATTTGCATTTCTATTATTCTCTTTAATTTTTAAGTATTTTAAAATTAATTGTTTTTAATACTTCTTCTCTTTTTTTTTCTATTATGTACTTCAACCCAAGCAATTCCAAAATTCGCCTTCAAAGCACATGTTTATATACAATTTGCATACTTACTCTGGGTGAAGCATGACTATTCGTGTTCATACATACTTAACCTGGATTTATTATGTATTTCATTTACTATTATAATTACGTTCTTCAACCGGGGAAAGGATGACTATCTTTTGTAATAAAATGGCAAAAAAACTCATTACATAAATAGTCATCGTTGACTATTTAATTTGCCAAAAAAATAAATTAAATTGATAAATAAAATGCCAAAAAATTTATTACATAAAAATGAAGTTATTTATATTACAAAACCCCCTAAAATTGATGGTTTGATGGTGTGGTTATAGGGGTATATTTTTGTGGAGCTCGACGTTCACGTTGTGAGTGACTACGGCGATCAACGTTCTCTTCATCCGTATATGGAGGTGTGCGAAACATAGACAAAAAATCATATGTCTCAAATGCCATCGATGAACTTGAGCCGAGGGGAGTAGAATACGATGGTGGATACAGACCGGGAGGAGTAGAGTACGGCGGTGGATATGGCTCTGGAGGAGTGGAGTACGGTGGTGGATACGGGGCGGAGTACTGAGGCCATATTACATAAAAACTACCCAAAATAAAATTTAAAGCCATAGATAAGTATGAGACAAAGTCAAATGGGTCGTGTGGCCACCATCGAGTCCTCCGCTGCACCAATCCATCTATGTCTGAGGATTACCTGTACAGATAAAACAGAAGGGTGAGTTTACAAAACTCAGTGTGATCCCCAACATACAAACAAACAAACACAATCTAGGCTTAAGCCCTTTTCAGTGCAGAATTAGTTATGCAGTAGGGCCTTCCCATTACAATATCAATAATCAGTACAGTCACAGATATGCAATATCATATCCTACCCAGCCAGCCTCTACACGCCATCTCTGTCAAACCCTACACTCCATGTAGGGATATAATCAACCTACCCAACCCTACACTCCAAAAAGTACTGAATGCGGTACTAACAGTAGTTAGCAGCTGAGCTATAAGTATTAGGCTTGAAGCCATTAGTAAGTCGCAGTTGCGCTGCTAGTATATTAAGCTTAAAGCCTTTCAGTACACTTCCTCCACATATATCATCCTATCCCCTTGCAATGCAACATACAGTCATGGCATGCTACCGCATAGTGTCATGCATATAATCAGTATGGTATTATAATCATGCTTAGTAAACAGTTATGTATACATCATTTAGTTAATTAGGGATCAAAGCATTGCTTACCAACCCCATAGAAGGTTCACAGTTGTCTCGGGTGACCCGTGTAACCTTAGCAAACAAATTAGTAAATTAGTCTCACACGCCCGTGTGGCGCACACGGCCCAACTTGGCCTTGGCCGTGTGGATCACACGGCCTGGCCTAATATCCCACACGCTCGTGTGGGCCCACACACTCGTGTGGCCCACACGGTCCAAATTGGTCGAGCCCGTGTGTCACACACGGCCTACCTGACCATCACACGGCTGTGTCATATGTGTATGGCCTGGCTCGTCGACCACACCCCCGTGTTCAGTCACACAGCCAACCAGACGGGCGACCAACGCCGTGTTGCGTCGACAGAATGGTTTTTGGCTTTCATTGAAACCTCGTTTTCTACGCTTCTAGGTACACACCTATTTCGATTTCGATGCGTAATCACTTCCGTGCACTCCAGAACCTATAATGGACCAAATGAACCCCAAGGTAAGCGTTTAGAATGACATTAATCCGAATCAAATGTGATAGACAACCCTATTGAAATAACTAAAACCTTTACCTTAAGATAAGTTACGAAGATTCGATCATTACAATGTCGATAAAACGACACCAGTACCCCGCTCTTCTCCTAAACACGACATACATTGTCAACTACCACAAACCAACATCACTAGGCCTTAATTCCAACCGAAAAAAATGAAAAGATTACTTACCAGATGAAATTAACTACAACCACAAAAATGATCGATCGAGTTAACCAACAGGAAGGCACCAAACGAGAAACGAAAAAAAACGAAAAGGGAAAAAAGGAAGTTGGCATCAAGAACTTGCAGAGGAAGAAAAAACATAAATTTTTTTAAAATAGAATTCAGATAGACTATCAAAACTACCCAAATCTCCCAAAACACTCCCACTACCCCTCAGATTCCCCAACAACCGTCCACCATACTCTACTAAACAAAATTTCAACTTCACTTAAACACTTCCAGTCAACTGAGGCAAAAATAAATTCCACCGCTTACACAAAGACTCGAACACCAGACCTCAATCACACAACACACATCTTAACCACCAGACCAGCAATCCCATTCTAATATATTCTTACTAACAATTAAAGTTAAGTCTACTGAGCCAGGTTAAGGCTTTACTCAGAAAAATACAAAAATCTCCCAAGACAATGCTTGAACTTAGGACCTCTCACACACACTTAGGACACTTAACCACTGAAGTAGATAAACACTTATGTGTCACACATACGAAAATAAATATATGGGATTTTGGAGTGTTACAGTTGGTGCTACAGATCCTATAACACCTTCTAACTTCCATTTGACAAAAAGATTGGTTTTATGCCATTGTATCGTTTTTAGAATTATGATATGAAATTTTAAGGTGTTTGTTTCTATTAAAGGATTTTTCTTTTTGGGCTCTAGAGTAAAACTTTGGTGTTTACTATGAAATACATGACTTTGAAATGGAGTCAATAAACTAACGTTAGTACTCCGGATCCAAGGGTGCATTTTGTAATTATGAGTATGAATTTGAAGGGTTAATGATTTTAAAATGTTTTTATCAATTAATGAAACCATAAAATTTGAGTAGCAATTAAAATGTAATTGGTTAGTATATAGGCTTGTTTTAATTATTCCTAGTAAGGAATCATTAAACATATATGTCTTTGGCCCCTTAGGACAATTAAAATTAAGATATTTTTGGTGGCTTCAACACTAAGTAGTTTGACACCGACTTGGACTACTCCAAAATGGATATATTTATAATTTTCTTCCTTAAGTTTATTGATAACGATTCTATCTAATAATTAGATAGTTTCATATTCCTTTTGGATAGGTAAACTTTTTTCTTTTGTTTTTATTGCATAACTATAAAAGGCATTTAAAGTTTCAAATGTTGTTGTTTTTGTTTTTATTTTTTTTTTTAAATTTGGTTTGTTGAAACTCTCGTAAGAGTCCAATTATTATATACTTGGGGAACATTTTCATAATGTTCTTCTTGTTCATTGACAATGTTATTTGATGTTTGGTCAAGACTCTTAGGATTAATTGGAGGTAAAGCTTGCAAAAGAATTGGTTCCCCTAAGGAAAAGAAACATCTTTTTATTTTCAAATGTCCTAAAAGGGACTACTATCAAAATTTTTGGCTTACTAAAATTGCCTACAATGATACTTTCTCCTTAACATGCCTAATCCATAGCTAATTAGACTTTGTATCAATACTTAGCAAAAATAATAATACATTAATAAAGACAGTTAAACCAAAACTCGGAAATATTGAAAACAAATTTGAAGATTTTCAAAACTTAAAACTACCTGTTTCTCCTTGACTTTGATACTCAATAAAACACTTAAATATAGTATAGATTTTAAACTTTATTTAATAATTAATATAAGTGGAATGGTAACAAATTTGTATTTTAATACTATTGAATACGTGTTTGATTTTTGAATTTGTAATTATTTTATTTATAAATGATATAAAAGTATGAAAAGACAAAAATGTCATCATAATAATTTTAATTATAATTAAGAAAAGATTTTTTTTTTTTGTAATTTTATAGTTGGTGACATAAACTCAGTAAAACACTTAAATATAGCATATGTACATTTATTAATAAAAATCACGAGAAAAGATAAAGAGTCGTTATTTTTTATTATTAAAAAATTCAATTTTAAAAATAAAAAGTATTTTTTATTTATAAAAATTAAAGGGCTTAAATAGCTCTCCTTTTATTTTGTTATTGTGATTCTAATTTTAAGTAATTTTATTGATTAAGATGATATCGAGTTAACTTATGACATCAATTTAGTCATATTTTTTTATTATAGTACAAATATGACACATATTAAATAATATAGACATCACACACTTATAATTAGAATAATTACATATTATTTATTATCATAAAAAAATTATCTTAAAATAAAATTGATCTAATATTATTAAGGTTAATTAAGCCTCATTTATTGAGTAAAGTATGAAAAAGATATATATAGATATTCAACTAACTATTTTTTTATTAATTGTGAACTAATTAAAAATTAATATAATATGCAAATATTCCGTATTAGTGTTATGATCCGGAATTACACATCACCCTTTGATTGCCCTCACTTTTACTTAAAAAAAAAAAAAGGAAAAGTTTTTTCCTCCTTTTATTTTCTTTTGTTTCGGATGCTTGGTTGAATTTTTGGAACCAAACCTACTTGGATCTCAGTGTTCTTAGAAGCATGCTTCAACAAAAGACTTGACAATCACTAGAGTGTCTCCTTGAGTTGGGATTGAAGATTCGGTTCCTGGTTAGGGATGGCAACGGGGCGGCATAGAGGGGATTTTTGTCCACCCCGACCTTGACCTGATTTTGACTCTTAAAAAAAAATTGTTTAAAATCTGAATCTGAAATTTAATAAGAGACTCAATTTTGACTTAGCTTAAATTTAATGTAATTGTTTTATTTTTTTATTTTGCCTCTACAGAGAAATTCATTCAACTATAACTATAAGAGCCATTATAAATTCTCTCACAGGATCTTCCGCTTCACGAGTTTCCTGATAAACGAAGTCATAGGCACGCAGATTCGAGCTGGACCGACTACTCCAAGAGCACTCATCCATAAACCAGATTCACGGTACAAATAACATAAAGAAATGTAACCAACGTTTATTGGAAAAAGCAACCCCAAAGATTTGAGACCAAAAGCGGTTAGCGGTGACCATTGAATAAGTTTCTTCGGCTTGAGTTGGGTTTGGGTAAAGGGAAGATCCTCGCTAGCGCTTGTTGTTGTCTTTCTTTGAATGCCCGTTATTCGGGGCTTTTTTCCTTGTTTTCCATATGCTGCAGCTCAAACCATTAGGTATGTCAAACCCATTCTAAAGTAAATAAAATTATATTTTTAATTATTTTATATTTTATTTTGAAATAAATAAGATTTTTTTTGAGTTTAAACTTAAAACTTAATATTTATATATATATATATATATATGTATTGATGATATTTTTATAAATATATTGAGGTGGGGTAGATTTACCTCAAACCTAACCTTGATTATTTTTTTAAATTCACCTGACGTAATTCAAACATGATTTTTTTTATAAAAAAAAATCCGACCATAACAGATCAAGTCAGATCGAAACCCGTTGGATTCGAATTTGTTTTGTCATCCCTATTTTTGATTGGTTGGGAGATTAGTTTGTATATGATTGTTTGTTTCTTTTTTTCTCCTTGTTTAGTGAATGCAAACAATGCCTATTCGTACTTGATTTACTTCATAAATATGATTCTTATTTTTAAAAGTAAAAAAGTGATAAATATATTGTTTAAGTGTTAGATTGTTAAGTAAAATAAAAGTCACATATGTAATAATTTAATTTATAACTTATTGTCATAAAATTTTAATTATCAAATAAAATATAAATCATTATGTAATTAATTTGTAACCGGTAATAGATTAATTAAAAATTAACATAATATGCAAATGTTACATACTTCTCATTTGACCTCTTCAGTTCTGGAGCTCATCGAGCCTGGAAGGGAGCTAGCGGTACCCTATATGGTCTCAATTGTGTCGACATATTTCTACGCGATACCATAAAAAAAATGCCCAAGGCAATCTAAAGCCAACTCCATCAGAAGTCATCACCATAACCTAAAGCTCCCCAACAGCAAAAGCTCCGCAAATCTTCAAACTTCTCCAGTAAAATGAAGTTTCAACCAAACCTCCTCCATGCATGTTTAGTTATCATTATTATTTAATATTAGATAGTTTTACTATTATTTTAATTTAATAATATTTGTATTTGTTGGTAAATATTATGTTAAAGACAATATCATATTAAAGTAATGATTTCTTGAAGATAAAATTTTGACTCATATTCGAATGATAAATTATTTTATCTAATTATTAATATTTTATTATAAGTTATTTCTAATAGTTTATTCTCTAAATCATTTTATAAAATTAATAAACTTTTATTATAAATTAGATTAATTCATATTTAATCAGTTAATATTTATTTTTAAAAATTATAAATATATATTATTTAATAGATTTTAAAATAAATATGTAAAATTATGTGTAACCCACATAATATAAAAAATTAATTTTTTTATCACTCTATCCTAGACTTGGTCATAGGCCAGACAGCCTGAAAAGTGAAAAGTTATGGATAAAAATTTAGGTTCCGAAAAATAAATTTGGACAAAAAATGAGGCCCATTTTCAAAATGGACTAATCTTAAGGTACGAGTTTTTGTCTCGGGCTAGGGCCCGACTCGGCCTGGATTTGTAATACTGAATATTTAATGTTATTTTTAATTTTTATACTACTTTACTTATACTAATCTCTTGTGTCCCGTCTTCTCCCCTTAGCCTTCCCAAATTTCAAATCAATTGCTTCTTCTGCCATTGGCGTTCTTCCACCACACAGTCACGCACTCATTAGTCCATCGTTGTTCACCACAGTCGCAGTAGGACTAAAAACCTGAACCCAACTCAAGTTAGGTTTCTCCCTTTCCCTCTCAATCTTTACATTCATAACTTCAAGCCCATTCTTAACATTTTTGCGGCTCTAGGCAAAACAATAAAATGAGGTTTTAGATTCCTTAAAAATTAGAAAAAAAATTTAAATCTCTTAAAAATTGGTAAAAAAAAATTTTAGACCTTTAAAAATTATTTTTTTTAAACCCCTTAAAATTAAAAAATAATATTTTAAACCTTTTCAACTTTGGAACCTGAATAATCTCACGGCAGGTGTGCATAACTTTATATGGGATTGGGTTATGCGGTTAGATATTATATTATTTTGTTGTAGTCTTTCTATTGTTGGGTACCAAAACACTGAGTATACTACCCGAGCACCCCCCAAATTTCATTTTCGACAATGCGAATTAGAATAGTGAATTATCTATTTTTATTTTCTTGAGTATTGCCATGTCAGCAGCAATAGCATGACTGAAGACTCGAAGTGCAAAGGCTCCCGATACTGTTGTTGCGCAATTTGACAGGAAGGGAATGTTGTTATATGAGAGTGAGGGAGCCATGATTTGAATGTTAGGTTGATGAATTGATTGTAGGCAGTAGCTAGTTTTGGGAGCCAAAATGCTTGTCTAAACAAATAGAAATATGGGATTAAGTTCAAATTTAATTATTATAATTTAGGTTGAGTTTAGATATATTTTTAAGTTTATTTTTCTAGTTAAATTTGGGTCTAAAAATGAAAATTGTGACTTGAGACCCTGCCGGATGACCTCAACTCTACCCATAATAATTTGTTAAAATAATTTTATAAAGAATTGAAAGCAGAAATTTTATGGGTTCATCGTTCCAAGCGAGAAAGGTATCTCTTTGCAAAAAAAACATGTGGTTTTGATTGAGTAGATGAAAGGTAAGGGTTTAAATTGTTGGTACTGTAATTTTTTTTTTTATGACATATAAATTCTATACTTAACTTTCTAATAGTTAATTTTTCAATTTATTAAAAAACACTATAAATCTACTAAATGTAAAAATTAAGAAAGAAAAACCTTATGCCCAACTCTAGAGAAAAAAATTACAATTAAAAATACTAACGGACATTTAACATTCATAGTTGTTGTGGTTTTTATTAATGATTATAATTATTAATTTCCATGTCTGCTTTTTTTTTTTATACAACGCATTCATAGTCCCCATTTAACCTATAAATAAGAGGATAATGCGCTTCAACATACTTGAATCTATAACCATACCAATCGAATTAAGACTCAATTCGCATTTCTTATTGAATTTTAAGTAGATGGAATAAGAAAAATATTGTTTGAGCAAAAATGAAATTAGACACTGGATTGGTTTGAAGTGGTGGAGCAAAGGATATGTTTTGATTATGAGAAATTCAAGTCTAATGATGTAACACCCTAAACCCGGCCTAAACGTTATCACCGGATCCGACGTGCCACATCAGAACGTTAAAAATATTTTTCTATTCTTAGTCCAGAAAATCGTACTTAGTGTTCAAAAGATGATTTCATTATAGGTTAAAGTGAATGGAAGCTGTGCACCAGGTAGGAAACCGGAAAAGAGGAGGTGAGTCCATTGGACTGCTTAAGTACCAAGCTCCCTTCGGATCCAATCCTAGACATGCACACCACCATTGCCACACCTTAACTTAGTGTATGTTCTTAGGAAACCAATTCATTTAAGTCCAGTTTAAGAAAAGGTGATTAACTTTGGAAAACGTTTTCGTTGTGAAAGTTTTGCTTTGTTGTCGTGATATTTTAAAATCAATTACTGTTTTTGAAAACGCGCCCTAAGACTAATCGGTTTTAGTGATTAAGATAATATTATACCTATTCTAGTAAATCATATTGAAAACAATTAAAAATCATTAAAGCGGCCTTATTACAACTTAAAACCCAAATCATAAAAGTAAATAAAAAGATGCCTAATTCACCAGAAGAAAACCAAATTTGCGAAACGCGTGGCCACTCCGAATCCCTCACAGCTCCAAGCCCACTATGGTTGGGGATTACCTGCATGGATGAAAATAAAGGGGTGAGTTTGGGAAACTCAGTGTGTAAAATAACCCAACCATAGTCTAAACCAGTTCAAACCACAGAAACAAATTAAATTGGCCTCACTTTCAACAGATTTCAGAATGAAGCCCATAGGCCCATAACAATGAGCGAATGAAATTACATGTTTATGTAGAAACCCAACCATATCCAACCGTATACACCCCGTACCATCCTTACACCATGTGGGAGACTACTCGACCCACCCAATCTGCTACGCCACGCAAATTTGCAGCATGGCTGTCGCTGAGCGAATAATGTGACATAGTCACCAGATACGAGATATTTGTGGCGAGTCACGGTATCAGATATATTTGTGGCGAGAGCCACTGAGCAGATATTTGTGGCATAGCCACCGTGACGCTTCCTCCATAAATATAACCCATGTCCCCATGCAACAGATATACAAATCATGGCATACATCATACAGAATCAGATCATCATGTTTTTTAGTCAAATTAATCTTAGGGGTATAATGGTCATTTTACACCTCGGGGTATAACGGTAATTTTTATACTTAAGGGTATTCTAGTAATTTATCTATTTTAGGGTTTTCATGCATATTTTCACCATTTACGTACTAACAGAAACACTTACCGAGTGTTCTTACCAAATTGGGCCCGTTGGCCCATTATCCCAATTTTGGCCCATTAAGCCTAAAAAAACATCTCAGGTACAAAAATCATGCACTCTGCAGTCTAAACACTATAGTTTACCAAATACGTTAATCGATATACCTCACGAGCATTCGCACACTCGCAAGTCCACAAAATACCGATTTTTCAGCATTTCGGCTTTTCGGCTTTTGCCGATCTAGTCTATGAAAGCGTGTCAGTTACACACCTGATTTGTAGTGGTTCGACGGTGAGTTCCACACACGAGCTGCCTACAATTGGATTACCAACACGTCAATCTAAATATCGAAAACAAACTACAGACCTATCCCCCTACCATATTCGGCCAACCAAGCCTCAGACCTTAGAGTTCTTACCTCTTTCCGAAACTAGCGACTAGGTTTAGATCTAGTCGTTCCACTTGTCCAAGCCTTCGATCAGCAGCCTCTAGATCACACTAACATCATAATAAAACAATTGTCACAACCCTTAGAACCATAGGGCCCAATCGACAGCCTCCCTAAGCCTTTATGGGTTTCGGCTTTTCTAAAACCCGAAATAAAGAATAGATTCGAAAACTTACCACCGGTTCCTTTAGTCAACGATTCCACTTTAGTTCCTATGCGATTCTGATGTAGATCTAAACCCTTAAATGATAGCAGAAATCAAATCTTTAAAGGTATAAAGATTCGGCCATGCCCCTAAGACTGTGGGGTTTTCGGCTTTTTGAAATAGTGAAGAGAAAGATGAAATATGAGGGTTTTGTGGTGGTTTTGTCGACAAAACTTTGGAGTTCAGAGGATGAGAGAATCAGCCAAAAAGATGGAGAAGAATCAGAGGGTTTGGCTAGGAGAAATCGGCACAGAAGAAAAATAGGCTTTCGGGATTTCAGCTTTTATGG
This sequence comes from Gossypium longicalyx, assembly GCA_025698465.1. Lineage (NCBI taxonomy): Eukaryota > Viridiplantae > Streptophyta > Magnoliopsida > Malvales > Malvaceae > Gossypium > Gossypium longicalyx. Next base: position 64,323,350 of record CM047004.1, on the reverse strand, counting down.
CAATCGGCTATAAGGCTTAGGAACAAATGGTAAGAAAGTGGAGTTGAGTAGAATGGTAGGAATGGTTCGGCTATAGAAGAAGAAGCAAAGAAGAAGAAAAGAGAATAGGAGATGAGAGGAGAAAAGAAAAAGAGAAGAGAATGGTCAGAACCCAAATGCCAAATTTTCCCCCCACCTACTAGCCGAATTTTCCCTATACTAGCAACCCTTGGCCGACCAACTCTTGCTCTTCAAGATTCCATCATTCGGCCAATACTACACCCCCTAATCAGCTCCTAAATTGTAATATCCTGATTTTGGGCCTAGTCAGAATAGTGGTTTTGTGACCACAAAATCCAAGATAGAAATAATTATTTTATAATTATTTTGATGCTTATGATATGATTGCATGATTGTGTGAAAATTTCGTGATGAAATCCTATGCCTAAAGTGCTTAAATTGAAATTAGGGACTAAATCGAATAATTTGCAAAACTTGCATTCTAGAAGTTTCTAGTATGAAATTGTTTTGAAATATTAATTAGGAGGTCTTAAATAGCAATTTTACCAATTTCTAAGTTTATGGACAAAAATTGGACATGGATGGAATTTTTGGAAAGTTTAGTAGTAAGGGCATTTTGGTCATTTAGGGGTAAAATGAATTAAAATACAAAATTAAAAGCCAATTTTAATTATCTTCTTCACCATGGCCGAATATAGCAATGAGAAACCATGGCTAGGGTTTTTCAAGCTTCCAAGCTCGATTGTAAGTCCATTCTAGCCCCGTTTTTCAAGTTCTTTACGTTTTTGGAGTCCCGGTAGCTCGATTTAGCTTATGCTAGCAATAATTTAACCTAGGGTTTATATTTGGAAAAATACCCATAGGTGAAATTTTTGTATTTTGGTGTTTTATGATAGAATATGAGGGTTTAAATTATGGTAGACAGCTTGTGCTACTCGGTTTTAAGTGAAAACGAGCAAAAGGGCTTAATCGGTAAAAATACCTAATAGTCATAAGTATATGTTAGAGTGAGAATTAAAAATACCTAATAGTCATAAGTATATGTTAGAGTGAGAATTTGATGTTTCCATAGAAGGGAAAAATGATCAGCATGTCATAAAACATAATAAAATAGGCTGAAGTTTAATTTACGAGCTTTGGGGCAAAAGTGTAAATATGCAAAAGTTTAGGGGTAAAATTGTAATTTTTCCAAAATATGATTTTGGGTCAATTTGAATAATGTGAGTCCTAATTAGACTATATTTTAAATGATAGAGCAAGGAAAACTGAAATTCGGGCTAAGATGGGGAAAATACCAAGTTGTGGACGAAATGGTAAAAGTATCCATTTTCGCATACTAGGTAAGTTCATATGTAAATGTTGGTAACATAGTTATTATTTTAAATGTTTTTATGTTATTTAAATGATATGATAATTATTATGAAATATTATACTCGTGATAATTGTTTGATAATATGTTAAATTATGTGATATACTTGGAAAATGTGAAATACTACTGAGTATCGGTATCGGTATTCCGTAGAAGATGGTTGAGACACATGATTGGGAAAAAGGTCCCGTTGAACCTTAGGAATGGATTAGGATACAAGTGACATGTCACTGGGATATTTGGGCATCCGAACTCGTTGAGTTGAGTCCGAGTTCACTTATGGATGCGAATGTCCGAACTCGTTGAGTTGAGTCCGAGTTCGTGAGATGTAACTAGGCATCCGAGCTTGTTGAGTCGAGTCCGAGTTCACTTATGGATGCGAACGCCCGAGCTCGTTGAGTTGAGTCCGAGTTCGCTTATGGGCGGGTAACATAGTAGCTTGGCTACATATGTGGCACTTATGTGCAAACTTTTCATGTATCCGAATTATATTTCGATGTGTTCAACGGGTAAAGTTCTACTCAAATGGAGGAATACTCAAGATGAAAGGGATGTATTGGTAAGTGTTGTGAAATGGATACTTTAAACAGGTATGTACTTAACCCTCGGGTTGAAAAATCGATATAACAACAATATGGTAAGATGATCAATGAAAATATGATATGAATGTCTTGGTGATGATTATGCAAATGATGTTTTATGTTTGCTTATATGGTTATGTTACTTACTATTTGCATGTGAACTTACTAAGCGTTTATACTTACTCCCTCCTTTTCATTCCTTGTAGTGTTGACAAGCCAGCTCGGAAATCGGGAACGGTCGGAGGCACGCTCACACTATCCGTATACCATCTTAGCATAATGGCTTGTATATTTTGAGTATGGCATGTATAGCATTATAATCATTTTGTATATATGGTCTTATGATATGGTTATTGAGTAGTATAAAAATGCTTGGTAATGATTAGCCATTGGAATGACTAATTATGATCATATTTGGTGTTATGTATGTCAATTGCTAGTTAATCCATGGAAACCATGAAATAGGTAAAATTTACCATAAAATAGATTCAGACAGCAGTAGTGACGTGAATTTGAAAAATCATTAAAAATAGTAGAGATATAATTAGATGATTAATAAAATATGGAATTGAATAATTATGAGTCTATTTTCATATGGAAGAAACGAAACAGGTATATGAGTTATATTTTATGAGATGTTTAAATTTTTGTGAAACAGGGCCAGAGCGATTTCTGGATCCCCTATTCTGACTTTGGAAATTCACCATAAATTGTATAAAAATAATTAGAAGTCATAATTTATATGTAAAAATTTCTTATTGAGTCTAGTTTTAGGAGAAACAAACTTCATAGTCATTAAAATTCTGTACAGAGAGATATCTGATTCGTAATACACAGAGGTCAGAGCAGTCAAACCCTGAAACAGGGGAGACTTTAACTAATAAACTGTACTAATTGGCCTAGCCAAAAATTCTAGAAAAAAATTATAAATATATATATGAGTCTAGTTTCAGGGAAAATTTACGGAATTGGATTTTGAGTTTCAGAACTTGAGATATGAATTTTTAAGCGACTGTGACGCAGTTAGCCAGCTTGTCTGGAATTTCTAAAATTAAATTGTTTGAGCTGTTTAAGCAATGAATTAAGTCTGTTAACACCTCGTGTTCGACTCCGGCAACGGTCTCGGGTACGGGGCGTTACATAAATCTTCTCCCTTATCCCCTCCTTACTCGATCTCCTGAGCAGCTCAAACTCTTCCTAACAGAGTTCCACCTGAGTTCCATCACATCCCCTTTCTGTACATAAAAATTAATACTAATATTTGCTCACCTTGTGACTTGAACCTTAGCTCTCCCTAGTCATCCACACGCCACCTTTTTAGCACCCTAGTGGCGTCACACGCTACTTTGCCACCTGCCTTCCTGTGGCTTATTTTACCTATTAAATCTTAAAAGCCCAACTTATCAGAACCCCTTTTTCCCTAAGAATTAAAATTAGTTAAAACTTCCGGATTTCATCTCAAACTTGGGCTTCTAGAGGCCCACTAACATACTTAGACCTACACCCAGCAGTCAAAATACAGAAATTCAAAAATTTATCAAAATTCACAGAAGTCCCGAAAATTGGGGGTTACAAATGATGAGACTTCGTGACACTTGAAATTAACATGTTGTAAATATTAATGGTTTAAGATGGTGTGTAGGACTGCAATTTGCATGGAATCGTCTCTTATTCCTTTGTACATTATAAAATGTAATGTATATTGTTAATAGAAAGTAGGTTGAAAGGCAAAGATTGAGGTGATTGGTTAAATATAAAACTAGTTCACCTGCTTTGAACCTGAGCTATGATCCTCAAAATTATTCCTTTTTGAACAACTATTTATAAGTTGTTCCATTGCTGCTGCTGCCTTAGATGATCCATCCCCACTGTTGCTCAAATCAAAACATGCATTCCTTGGACTCCTCTTTATGTCCAATGATCTTTGCCACACTTGTATCTTTTTTTCTTACACTTTCTCACTCATTAACGTTACAATCAGACATTGAAGCTCTTCAAGCCTTGAAACTTTCTGTTGATCCAAACATGATTCCACCATCATCGTACCTCACTACTTGGGATTTCTCCGTTGATCCATGCGACAATATAGGTCCCAAATTTCTAGGAATCTTATGTTCTTCCCCTTCAAACAATTCGAAAAGCCGAATAACAACACTTGAACTTGATGGCGCCGGATATGATGGCTTTTTACCACCCAGAATAGGAACCCTTACTGAACTAACCTCCCTTGATCTTAGCAGAAATAGATTCAGAGGGCCATTGCCAGATGCCTTAAAGAATCTCAACAAGCTAACTAGACTTTCTCTTTCAGGCAATTTTTTCACCGGCGGTATCTGGACATGGATATACAGATTGAAGAAGGTTGAAAGGATAGACTTGTCGGAAAACTGCCTCTCCGGCCGGATCCCTGCTCGGATTTCCAAACTAAGAAGATTGACTCAGTTAAGCCTGTCAAAAAATGAATTTTCAGAAAGGATTCCCAACATATATGCATTACAAAAGCTCCAGATATTGGACCTTGACTCCAATATGTTGATTGGAAGCTTGCCAAAGCTTCCACCAAGACTAAGAACTTTGAGACTGTCCCACAACAAGCTTACAGGGCATATCACATCATTAGTAAATCTTGATCATCTAATATCCGTAGATTTGAGTGATAACTGGTTTACAGGACCCATTAATAGGGGGGTTCTTGCATTACCTCGATTGAGTCACCTTAATGTGTCCTTCAACCAGTTCACAAAAATGGAGGTGAACAACTATTTCGGAAGTGGATCCCGGCTTCGAACACTTGATGCGCAAAGGAACCACTTGCGAGGTCATTTACCAGTTAAATTAGTGAACTTTGAGAGATTAGAAGTAATTAATTTAGCCCACAATCAATTTACAGGTCAAATCCCCATGGCATATGGGCAGAGATTGGGGAGACCATGGAGAACCCTGTTTTTAGATTATAACTTCTTATCAGGTCGTATTCCACCGGAGTTTGGCCCCGTCGCCGTGAGGATCAGAGGCAGCCTTGCAAATAATTGCTTGAGCTGCCCTTTAAGGATCCCACTTTGTAGAGGACAGCAGAGGCATGCTTCGGCATGCCATGGTGTGACTGATGGATAATTCACAAATAGTGAGATGAGATAACAAAATACAAAGTGAGTTTTTTACTGATTCCTTTATTTCTTTGATTTCAGATGTTACAAATGAATTATTATTTACATAGGATGAATATATTAAGTATGTGAATTTTGATTTAAATTTGAAAATTTAACTCTATCAACCCAATTTTATCATGAAAGTTAGTAACTTCAACTCGAAATAATAACTCAAATTTAAATTAAATAAATATTTTTAAAAAATTAATAAAAATAATGTTTATAAACTAAATTATTATTTTAGTTTAAGTATAACTTGTAAATGTAACTATCATGGTCTATTATCATAAAATATGCAATTTCAGCTTCTATTGATTGATAGAAAATTCCAAAAATAATAAATACTTAATAGAAAATTATATTTTATCTATTTATTTCCAAGTAAAATTAATAAGTTAAGAGAAATTATGCAAAGTTAAAAAAATGATATATTTCAAAATCTCAAAATCTTTTATTTTAATTTTATTTGGCTATAAAAATTAAAATTTATTTTTATTCTAATTTATTTAAAAATTATAAAAATATTTTTAACAATTTTTTTTTCTTTTAGTTTATACATATCTTTTAAATTCTAAAAATCTAAATCCCACAAAATTTTAATTAAAATATTTCTATTAACGAAAAACATCAAAATTTGAGATTAAAAATATTATTAACAATAAAATATTTATAACATTTAAAAATAATTACTTTCACCTATTCCTAAAGTTCAACTTTTTATGGTTCTATATATTATGGATTAATTAATTTAAATTTATAAAATTTATTATATTTTATTTCAAACTTATTTCTGATAATTATTAATTTTTATAATAAATTTAAACTGATTAAATAATTTATTTAACTTCGATTTAATTTTATTTTAAAATTAACAAATTAAACTTTATCGACTTTAATAATAAAATCTAAACCCTGCAAGTAACTTGATTTTAAACTTATTTGATTCAACATAATTATTATATTAAATTAAAATTGAATGACTAAACATGAAATGATCATAACCTGAACCTATAATGATCCAATGAGAATTACTCACTCACCACAGTGTCATTACATTTATACATTGGCCTATTCAATTGAATCAAATGATTGTTTGATTAATTGTATGATTTTATTAGTTATAATTCATTAAATTGGATTAATGATTATATAATTAATGTCATAATTATTCAATAACATTAGTAGATAAAGGAGTTTATAATTGATCAATACGGTTAAATTGATCAAAAATTTAAAATTAAACATTAGTGGTTTAAAGTTTTGATATATTTTACTATATGATAATAAATTCCAAATAGGTATGCTTAATGTTGTGTTTACATAGACCAATTTAATTGGATCAATAATTGTACAATTAGTTATACAATTTATTCAATTAGATCAATGGTTGTACGATTAATGTCATAATTCCTTTGATTACACTAGTATTTAAAGGAATATACAATGGATCAATACCTTTAAAAATACTTATACACTACAATGTCATTAACTTCATAAATAGATTCATTCAATTAGAACAATGATTGTACAATTAATATCATAACTTAAACTATGTTAAAAATTAGAAAAATGTAAAATTGATTATTACTCTTCAAGTTACTTGTACATCACAATGTTAGTACATTCGTACATAGATCCAATTCAATTGGTTCAATGTCATAAGCATTCAATTACATTTGTAGTTAGGAGTGCATAATTGATAAATTCTCTTAAACTGATCAAAAACTTAAATTTAAACTTCGATGGTCCAAAATTTTGATATATTTCACTATATGATAATGAATTCCAAAATGTATACTCAATATTGTGTTTGCATGGACCAATTTAATTGGATCAATCATTGTACGATTAATTATACAGTTTATTCAATTAGATCAATGGTTGTACGATTAATGTCATAATTCATTTAATTATGCTAGCTAATAACTAGAGGAATATACAATTGATCAATACTCTTAAAAATACTTATACACTACAATGACATTATTTTCATACATAGATTCATTCAATTAAATCAATGATTGTACAATAATTGTCACAACTCATTCAACTACATTGGAAATTAGAGAAATGTAAAAGTGATCATGACTTTTCAAATTACTTATACACCACAATGTTAGTACATTTGTATATAGACCTGATTCAATTAGTTCAATGTCATAATCATTCAATTACATAAGTAGTTAGAGGAATGCATAAGTGATAAATACTCTTAAAATGATTAAATATTTGAAAGTAAACATTGGTAGTCCAAAGTATTGATATATTTCACTATATGATATTGCATTCTAAACATGCATAATCAAAGTAGTGTTTACATGGACCGATTCAATTGGATCAATGATTGTACAACTAATTATACAATTTATTCAATTGGATCAATTATTGTACAATTAATGTCACAATTTATTTAATTATGCTAGTAATTAGAGGAATTACAATTGATCAATACTTTTAAAAATATTTATACACTACAACTTTATTACCTTCATACATAGATTCATTCAATTAAATCAATAATTGTACAATTAATGTCATAACTCATTCAATTACGTTAATAATTAGAGAAACGTGCAATTTATCAATACTTTTTAAATTACTTGTATACCACAATGTTAGTACATTCGTATATAGACTCGATTCAGTTGGCTCAATGTCATAATCATTCAATTACATTAGTATTTAGAGGAATGCATAATTGATAAATACCCTTAAATTGATCAAATATTTGAAGTTAAACATAAGTGGTCCAAAGTTTTGATATATTTCATTATTTGATATTGAATTCTAAACATGTATACTCAATGTTATGTTTACATGGACCAATTCAATTACATCAATGATTGTATGATTAATTATACAATTTATTCAATTGGATCTATGATTGTACAATTAATGTCACAATTTATTTGATTACACTAATAATTAGTGGAATAGACAATTGATCAATACTTTTAAAAATATTTATGCACTACAATGTTATTACCTTTACACATAGATTCATTCAATTAGATCAAGGATTGTACAAATAATATCATTACTCATGTAGTTATGTTAATAATTAGAGAAATGTACAATTGGTCAATACTCTTTGAATTACTTGTACACCATAATGTTAGTACATTCGTATATAGATCCGATTCAATTAGTTCAATGCCATAAGCATTTAATAACATCTGTAGTTAGAGGAATGCGCAATTGATAAATTGTGATGCCCCAAACTTGACCGAGACGGTCTGAACCAAATTCAGAACATCACATTAGCCACCAAGGTGACTCTCCTTTTAAAACTTTACGAACTACACCAACCAACCATACACACCACACAATTTTAGAATATTTCATATAGGAAATTAGACCTAAGTGCATGCTTTTCTAAATTAATCATTTCATTCACACAATCAGAATGTATAAGGCATACTTAATACTCAGCAGTCTCTCTTAGCTGAAAAAATTTGTTAGTTCATTTAATTATCATCAAATTAATCAAGTAAAAAACCATCTAATCAAGTAGTCAAGCAAGCAATTATAATGTTCAAAAATCCTCCCCTAAAAAAACAAACAGTCTGTAATGTCTGTTTACAACCCATTAAAAATTTTATTTAAAAAGTTTAAGTCTAACTCTAGTACTAAACCCTTGAAATGACCCACATTGCCTTCACTTCGGAGCTTAAAAACTCAACACACATACTCAAAGAAAATGCCTTGCAATGTATCACCAATTTTCCACCCTTCTTGCTAACTCGAGAATTATTTATCTGCAAGGTAAAATAAGAGGGTGAGCTTGGGAAAGCTCAATGAGTACACATGCATACAACACAAATATATATACATACCAGACATGTTAGTATTTAAACATATTTTAACAATTCACATATAACACAATTTTCATACTCAACACAATGATATATTGGCAATTCGTGATTATAAAACATAGTCAAATTATATGCTTATTGGATAAACGGATCTCCAAAACACACCACATGACTCATAAAGTCATACATTATCTCTGTGTAAATATAGCACGTATGCTCATACTCTCCAAACACACCACACTATCTACGATGAATAGAACTATGCTTAACATTCCCGTATCTCTCCAATGCTATCTCCAAGCCACAATGCCCAACACATAATAAAAAGGTAAGTACTCAAGTGTTCACATTACCAACATATCTAATTAATCACATTTTATTACGCAATATAACTGGCTCACATTACTATTGAGCTCACACTAATGTAACACCCTTAACTTGTCTCTATCGCTAGATTAGGGTTACAGAGTATTACTGTACAATCAGAAACATTAAACTTTAAATCATTCAATAACTTAACCACATTATAAATCATTCACATACATGCATACTGTCCCTAAATCAAGCCCTCAAGGCCCTAAAGTAACTTAGAAGCAATTTGAAAGCGTTTGGAAAATTTGGGAAAAAGTCACAAATTTGGAAACAAGGGTCACACGGCCGTATGCCTGACACGGCTGAGACACACCCCCATGCAACCTTCGAAATAGGGACACACGACCATTTCCCAACCCGTGTTCTCACCCACGTAACTCTCTAAATAAGGTCACACGGCCGTGTCACACGGCCGTGTCACACGCCTGTGTGCTAGGCCGTGTAACTTATTGACTTAAACCCTTTGAAATCATCAGATGACACACGGCCGTGTGTCTCACACGGCTGAGTCACATGCCCGTGTCTCATGCCATGTTGACCCAAATTTACCTAAAATCAAGTCATTTCAAAACCATGTCACGCATAAACATTTAGACCTATAATGCACATTTTCAAAGCACCAAAACCTCACCTAAACACATATATATGCCATTCCCAAGAACCTAATTCAACTAACCAATATGCCATTCAAAGGCACTACAGTATATCATGATATCAAGCATCAAACATGTCAATATTGTACTAATTCATACATGATAACCTATTCAATTACTTACCTAAAACATACCACATATTGACCATTCTCAAACCAACAAATTGTATCAATATGCCATAGACATCCATTATTAAAAAGTGACCAAAAGTACTTACCCAAAACAAGCATTATAATTCCATTAAGCATACATGAACATCAAAACACAAACATATCTAGTTACCATCTACATATTCATAAAAAAACCATTATAAACCACCCTATACATATTAATATTGCCATCTCCAAACATAATAACCTAGTTAAAATATGAACTAAAACATATCACAAGTAACCATTTTCAAACTATCATTAGCATGCCAAGAGAATCATATCAACAAGCTCTTTTAAGTAACCAAAATCACATAACTTGGTAAGGCATCAAGGTGTACCAAACCAATATAACTTTCTAAAGCTTATAAATGCTAGAACACTATTAATACATACACCATAATACCATTACAAAGCACCTTATACATGTCATTATAAACATGAACCAAATTACTCAAAAACTGCCGAATCGTCTACTGCATAGTATGATAGATCTCCAAAGAGCTTCCAAACCGATCGAGCTTATGATAATCTATAAAATAAAGGAAAATATTTACGTAAGCAATGAATGCTTAGTAAGCTCGTATAAACTTTAAACATAACATACCATTCCAATAATGAACTTTATAGAATAAGTATAAACTTTTTACCAATGCCATAAGTCTAATAAAAGCCTATATAACACCATCAAACTCACAAGTTAGTATACTTGTTCATGATACATAAGAATTCAACCATGTATAAACATAACATTTAATTCATCATCGTTACCATATGATCATGATTCATTCTATTTGCTTACTTACAGTTTCCAATACCATGAGTTTAATACAAGCCTATTCAAGCATCATCAAGCTCACATGTTAGTGGATTCATTGATAATCATCTAATCTTATTTATAACATAAATAGATTTCATAAGATACATTACATAAGCATAAACCTTTTCATATAGTTATGAACCTTTCCATTAAATCACTTACCATTTCATTCCTTTTCTTACTCGTTGAACCATCGAGAATTACATCGGATACTCGAGAAAGCTCACACGAAGTGTGCCTTTACACATAACTGTAAGCTTTCCTTTACATTAATGCTCACACGAGCTGTGAAATGGGTCTGCTCACACGAGCTGTGGGTCGGAATATAAGCAACATAATGCTGCTCACACGAGCTGTGGAGAATCCGCAACAAATGCAGGATCTCAGCCATCGATAGAACATTCAAAACCAGCACTCAAAATATGAAATCCCTAATGACATGTCATTTGTATCCTACGAATTCTTAAGATTCAACTAAGACCCGATATCCATCAATTTGTCATAATGTGGATACATTCACACATATATATATATATATTGATTCATTTACATTAAAAAAAACATAGTAAACATTTAATTTAATTAAAATTATAATGATTACAGTTCATACGAACATAATTAGCTAAATTGCAGCAATGACTAATTACAGGGGCTATTTGGTAATTTTCTCTTCTCCTCGATTTTCCACTCATTTTTTTATCTAAAATAATAGTTCCATTCAATTAACTAATTCTAATAGAAAAATCAATTTATTTTATGCAATTAAGTCTTTTTTGATATTTTTACAAAATTACCCCCAATATTTTACTTTTATACAATTTAGTGCCTAAGCCCAAAACATGCAAATTAACCGTTTTTATCAAAAATTCATGTTAGCTGATTTTTATCTAGTCCCATAACAGCCCATATTTATCATCAATTTACAATATTTTCTTTGAATTTTACCATTTTCATAAATAAGTCCTTATATCTAAAATCGTCAAAAATTACTTAATAAAATATGTCTATTTAACAACAAAGTTTAACAATCTATCATAAACTTTTACAAAAACCTCAAACTCATCCATGGCACATTCTAAAACATTTAATAATTTCGAAAACAGAGGTATGGGTTACCTGAGTCTAATTGCAACGATTTCAAAAACATAAAAATTACAAAAAAAAAAATAAAAAATGGACTTACATGCATTAACCGTAGCAAGGTCGAAGCTTGGAGCTTTAATTTCTATGGATTTTTGGTTTCTTCAATTAGAAATGAAGAAGATAACTATTTACTTTTACTTAATTTAAGTTTTATTATCTATTTATTATTTTGCCCTTAAATATTAAACTAAATTTCACCAAATGCCAAGCCATGATCATCCACTAACCTTAAAATTGATTGAATTACTACTTAAGACCTTTATTTCATGCTTTTATATCCATTAGGTACAAATAAAGCTATAGCTATTAAATTTCACATATTTATAATTCAGTCCTTTCAAATTAATTAATCATTTAAACATTAAATTTTCTTAACGAAACTTTAATACAACCTTAATAACACTCCGTAAATATTTAATAAAATATTTACAGCTCAATTTATAGAAATGAGGTCCTGATTTCTCATTTTCTAAAACCACTTGACTTTAGGGTCATATCAATTAAACTTAATTACTCATTCAAATAGCATAAATTGCCAATTCAAAATTTATTTTAATACTATATTTGACTCGTAAATATTAAATAATAACATTTACGAACTTACTCGTCGGATTTGTGGCCCCAAAACCACTGTTTCCAACACCACTGAGAAACGAGTTGTTACACTTAGCATTTCACAATAATATAGTTTTGCACTAACTAAAACTCACAATATCATAAATCTCATAATTCACTTGCCATCTGCTTATGATATGAATGATATAAGATGAACTGATTTATGGAAATGGAGTTAAAGGAAATATGTTGTGTAGCCTCCAGTAGGGCAGATATACATTGCAAATCGGATTGCCATAACACAATTAGACATGATACTAAATGATTCTGAAACGAGGAGCTATAAGGAGAGAATGTATATGAATGAAACGGAAACATCTTATATGAATCTGACTTTAAATTTTGGGTATGTAGTTGGCATAAAAATTGAATGTCTGTGTTATGATTGTGTTCGCATATAAAATTCACCTAAATAACATGCCGTTGGTGTACTGAGTCTGTCTAAGTTCTATATACACCAGTGGGTGTACTCTGTGGTTATAAGTGATTCCTTTGCAAGATTGAACTGTGTTATTCATATTTATACGTAAGATTTTCATAGAACTCACTAAGTTCTTTTGAATTTACCCCGTTACCCTTTCCTTCTCAGGTCTACTGTTGAAGGAAGACTTTCTGAAGGATTACGCCAGAGGACATCTATTGTTGTGAGACATTTGTTTATTTGTATTACGCATGACATATGGGGGTGATGTCTAGTTGTATTTTGAGATGGAATTGTAACTGAAACTTATGATTGATAAAGAATGCTTTAATGAAATTTCATCTAAATTTTTGGAATGGTTTTATAATGTTATATTTCGAATAATGAAATTATCTTATTGAAGTTTATACACCATTTGGCTTATACTTTATTTTAATATTTTACTAAAAGTTTAATTCAAACACTGCAAATTATACAAAATTTTCACTAGAAATGATTTTAAAGATAGGTGATTTCTAAGTAGTGACACGTCATACTTGAGCCTTGTAAGGGATCAATTTTGGCGTGTTACAATTCATCTCCTTCTCTCTCCCAACTCTCTTTATTCCTTTAATTTCTCCTTTCATTTACTTTCCCACACAATTTCTCTCCTTCTCCTTCATCAGACTTCCCTACCATCCCATGGCTTCTCCCTTTATTTTCTTTTTCATTAAAAACTCAGCTTTCATCTCTTTGGAAAAAAGAAGAAGCTAGAATCAATTAGAAATTTTAAACAATGTAAGATTCATGCTAGAAGAAAGATTAACTATGCTTTTTGGCTTCCTTGTTTGATTTTTTTGGATTTTGAATGATTCAGTTTCCTAGTGAGCTTAGATTCGGTATTCTCATGCCTTTCTTTGTTATGTTTTTCTTATCAATTTTTTTCTTTAATTTTTTGCCCTATGCTTCTCTATATGTATTTGTAGTTTTTTATTTTTATTTTTTTCCCAATATTTTTGTATGTATTTGTGTCAGATGTAGCTCTCCTTGTGTGACTGTTTTTTGGTATCACTGTTTATTGTGTTTGCATGCTCATCCTTTTATAGATCTAAAATGAAATTAAATCTTCAAAAACATAGATTTTTCTCTTCTATAAGCCATTGTATTTCCACATGTTCTGATTTCTTTTATTTTTTTCCTTGCAGATCATGGTGTTCTTGGGATCTAAGGTTTGCATTGGCTTCAAATTTTCCATTTTCACCCTTTTTTTTATTTTTCTAATTTTTGGTAATTTTGTATTAAGGTATGATTTTTTTATATTCAATAGCAAATTAGAGGTTTCCACTATGAAGGCCTAAAAAGGTATATGCTATGGTTTTGACTCTCCTAAATGTGATAGCATAAAAAGTATCCATAAGATAATTAATTTAGTTGTCTTCCTCTTCTTGTTGTTAGTTTCCAAAATAATCTTTTTATTTTAGTAATCATGTTCTATCTTTTGCCTCATTAAATTAAATTATGTTCTTTGCCTTTTGTTTATTCAATTTTAGCCTACAAAGAAGTTAAATTTGAAGAATGTGGACAAGTATAAATATTTTTATATCAACATTTGATTCAATTTTATTATCAATCATTGATTGATTTTGGATTGAGCTCAAGTCAATTTTCGGGGGTTTAATTATGACATTAATTGTACATATCATTAAATATATACTGATATAAAGTGTTTGATTATGTTCAGTGTCACGAGTTAAGTGACACCAACTCAGACATGTGGTATAACTATATCAAATTTATATACAAAGAATAATTATATAATTTAAATGTTAAAAATATTATAATTTTTTTTAAAAACTTCTCACTTATTTTTTTTTGAAAAAATACTCCTCTTCAAAAACCATCAACCTCTTTAAAAAAAATTACAATTCTTTTAAAATTAATTATATGAATTTTAAGAAATTATCAAGCTTATCTTTAAAAAAACTAATCAAAATATAAATTTTTTTATTGAAATAAATATAATGTCTCACCCAAAGAGTGGGTACCAATATATTCAGTTTTTAAACCAAAACCTAATAATTATATTATCACTTTCTTACCATTACACTAATATGTGTATCAATTTTTGAAGAAAAATATAACAACCATTACACAGTCATATATAAATAAAATATGATAGCATGAAATAACTTTTTTTTCTTGAAAAAAAAAATATAGCGTGAAACACTATTACTGATAATAATTAACCTTAATAAAATATATTAAAAATATTAAAATAATTTTGAATTACAATATAAATAACTTATAAATTTTTAAAAATCAATCTCCCGTAACACACGAGATGCTTAAATAACACTTTCTTTCATAATACTTTCATAAATATAAATAAAATTCAATAATAAATTAAATTAAAGACAAGGATAAAATTTAGAAAAGTTGAAACCAAGAAGATTTTAAAAAATTTATTCCAAAATGAAAAACATTTAACAATTTGATGCGAAAGGTTAGACTTTTATTTATTTATTTATTATATTTAATATTTAATATATATATATATATATATTTACTCTTACTTGTTAAAAGGTTATCACATATTTTTCAAAATTTTATTACACTTTTTTGTCAAATCCAATGTGTGGCAAGAATAAGGTATTCTCGAATTTTATTGATAGACATCAAATGTATATATATATATATATATATATATATATATACAATAATAGTTGCATAAAAATAAAATTGTTAAAAGATAATATTCCATTAAGAATCAAATTGCTAAGAATAATATCGCATAATAATATCTTAAAACATCCCATTATGAATCTAATTGCTTAAAGATAATATTCTATAATAATATCCTAACACTCCCTCAAGTTGAAACATGCAGATCATAAATGCTCAACTTGCTGAGGAGATATTCAAATTACAGTTTACCAATCGCTTTTGTAAAAATGTCAATCAACTGAATGAAAGTCAAAACATAAGAAGCTGCAATCAACCCATCCTGGATTGCATCCCTAACAAAGTAACGATCCACTTCAATATGTTTAATATGCTCATGAAAGACGTGATTTGTGTAATATGGAGCGTAGATTGACTATCACAAAATAAAAGGAAATGCTTTAGGATGATGAACACCTAAGCTCAATAGCAAGGCCTTCAGCCACTTTAGCTCACAAGTGACGAAAGCCATAGACCTATACTCAGCTTCAGCAAATGAACAAGAAATAATATGTTGTTTCTTAGTTTTCTAGGAAATATAAGATTGTCCCAAGAACACAAGCCAGCCAATAAGCGAACGCCAAGTTAACAGACAAGCAGCCCAAACTGAATCACACCATTTTTTCAAGGATAAATCACTATCAGATCTCAAAAGAATCCCTTGGCTAGGAGAGCCTTTGAAGTACCGGACAACACGCAGAGTCGTGTCCCAATGCTCCTGCCTCGCCTTATGCATAAACTAGGATAAGACATGAACTGAGTATGCCAAATTAGGTTTGGTCACTACCAAATAAATCAAACGACCCATTAACTATCTATACGAATCAAGATCAAACAGAATTGTCCCTATAATATGCGCTAATCTATGATTTTGCTCTATTGACGATCTTGCAGGCTTTGCTCCCAAAAAACCCGCCTCTAAAATAATATCAAGTGCATATTTCCTTTGACAAATAAATAACCCCAAAGAGTTACGAGCTACCTTTATCCCCCAAAAATATTTCAAAACACTAAGATCTTTCATATAGAAGCAAGAGCTGAGATACTCCTTAAAAGTTTTAAAAGCAGTGGAATTGTTCCCAAAAATAAGCAAATCATCAACATAAACTAGAACATTAATGCGTACAAATCCCTTAGTGTATGTAAAGAGAGAATAATCAGAATATGATTGAAGAAATCCATAACCTTTCAGTGCAGTAACAAACTTCACAAACTAACACTGAGGAGTATGTTTCAACTCATACAAAGACTTGCATAAACGACAAACCATTTTAGGCTTATCAAGAGCAAAACCGGGAGGAAGCTTCATGTAAACCTTTTCATCAAGATCACTATGCTGGAAGGTATTATGGATATCCATCTGATGTAAATCCCAATTTTTCGAAGCTACAATAGCTAAGGAAACCGAACAGTCACCATTTTCGCCACAGGTACGAAAGTTTCATTATAGTCAATACCTTCCACCTAGTGATTACCAAAAACAACAAGTAGAACTTTAAGTCTCAATACTTTTATAGGAGTTATATTTAATCTTATACACCCACTTGCTACCTAGTGTTTTCTTTCCAAGAGGAAGTATTTTCATAGACCAAGTGTCATTATCCTCTAGAGCACAAATCTCCTTTTGCATAGCATCATGCCATCCTGTATCCTTCACATCCTTTTTAAAAGACCGTGACTTGACCCTTGTATTAATAGCTACAAGAAAATTTCGATGTTTCACAGTAAATTTGTCACAATTAACATATGCGCTATACGAAATGAAGTACCTGAGGAAGGCTCTAAAACAAATGAGGTGGGAGATGGAGTTTTCTTTATAACAGTATGAGTGACAAAATCTCAAAGCTTCACAGAGGGAAATTTCTCCCTATGCCATTGTCATAATTCAGACACTACATTACCCAAAGTCCTCTGTACCACCATGTCATTGAAGGAAGAAGAAGATACCACAGGTGTCGAAGAACTCGCAGGTGGCAAACTCAAAGGCTGTGGAGTAGCAAGGGGATGAATTGTCGTGGGTTCTAACACCTCTGATTCACCAAAATATGTATAAAAAATTATGTCTCCCATATGACAAAGCAACATTGTCGGACTCAATAGTTGCAACATTCTTATTCAAATACGGAAAAATATCCTAAAAAAGTTTCACATCATGGGACATAAAGAACTTCTTAGAATCTAGATCAAGTTTAGAACTTAACTTTAAAAAAAAGTTTTAAATCACTATTTGAAGTTTGAATTTGACAACTATTCTCATATTGAGATTTAAACTTTTTTTTTATTCAAGCTAGACCTTAAACTTAATAATTGCCCAGTACTATCAAGTTTAGAACCTAATTTAGATAATAAAAAAAAAAGATTTAACTCCAACACGAGAACAATTACTAAATTTAAATCCTAATTTTGATTAAAAAACTTGAGACCCTAATGTGAAAAAATTAGGGAGCTAAAAAAATATTTAACTCGTAAAAAATTCATAACTATTTCCAAGTTCATTTAATCATATTTCAATTCATTTAATCATATTTTAATCAAACACTTTCCGATAAGAAACTTTTCTTGGAATCACATATTCTAACATTTGAAGAATCATAACAAGGGAAAGAAGCGGTTGTGCTTTATATGACAAATCGTACTTTGTTACTATTCTTAATGTAAAAGGAAACAATACAGTCTCTTGAAAAGGTTGAGGTTTGAGATGGAAGGTGCTGAAGTAGAGGAAACCTTGAAGGTGTTGGACGCCTCTCTCTCTCACATCAAATGGCGTCTTAAATCTTCTTCAAAGCGTCGTCTCCAAATAGGTCCTTTTTTTGCTTCTCTTCTTTCTTTCTGAGTTACTTCCAATATTTCACTTTCTGGGTTTTCTCTACTTTTCCTTTTCGCTCTGTGTTCTTTTTTTGGGTATTTTGTTTTCTTAATTAACTGAAGGCTGAAATAAGCTAAACTTCTAATTTTTGTATTGCTGAAAGGCATAGAGTAGTTTTAGTTTGCTCGGTTTGTGGGTGAAAAGCATGAATTTTATTGTTCTTTGTTTCATTTCCTTTGCAAAATCAAGGTTTGACAATTTAATTTACTCTCAGTCGAGGTAAGTATAGGATATGGGTACATGTTCGACATGAGTATACTCAATTTTCCAATGTGTATTTGATACTTCAGCAAAAATGAACATGATTTTTCTTTTGTATGGATCAACTAGATTAAATGTCTGCTAAACACTTTGTTCAATTTTGATGACGTCTGATTTTGATTTTTGTTGTTGCCTAGATGCAAAAGCAACAATCAAATGGAATTTGGTGTAGCTTGGCAATGTTTTGACATTTAGTGCAAAAACTAGAATGTCCTAACCCATCTATTGTATCCATGAACTGCCCTATTGCATATTGAAATCGAAAGAAGTATGGTATTTCTAGAAGTTGATCTTTTGTTATGTAAAATTGAATTATTTCAATCATAACTTGGTACTAATGCTTTGGCAGATGTTCTGGCTGTCTGCACGAGAATGAGGCCAGTTGTGATGATTGACTATGGTGGGAAGATGCCTGAACTGCAAGAAAATCTTTGTGCATTTCTCGAGCACTGTCGAAAGGTCTTACTCCACATTGGTTCAATAGATTATTTGAGGAATAGAATTTGAATATATATATCCTTACAACCTTTCTTTTTATTGCTTGTTCTGGTTTTCTTGCATTTAGAGTTGTGGAATCTGCTTTTCAACAAGCTATTTTTTTTAATTGATGTTTATATCACACTACATCTTATTCTGTGCCTTGTTTGATCCATACGTAGCTATATCATTGAGCTGCATAGTGATATGAACATATGTAGGCATTTTTGGATATGTAAATCGTTTTTTTCCTCAGTTTTCAGTTTTACAAACCATGGGATCGAAACCTTTCCATCAAATTATTTGTAGAAATTTACTTAATTTAATCCTTTTCATATCTAAGTGGTAAGATCCTTTTTCAAACTTTTTACACTAATCAAGTCACTTTTTTTTTTCGAAACCTGGAATAGTATCATCTTTATCAATGATTTGTAATAATATTTTGGATATCAACCATCAAAAATGCCTTGCAAGTATGCTGACTTAAACCCTATTATTTTGTGGCTGCAGACAAAGAATATTTTTGGTTATTGTAAGCTAAAATCCCATAGGCATAGTCAAATATCAGTAACATTGCATCATATAAATAGTCTTGCTAGTTACAATCATAACTATTTGTCGAATAGACGGTTCTAGTTGTAGTGGACCATCTACTTTTGTGTTCATACCGGTTTCATATTGAAAATGTCTGTGCTAGATGCCCTACACAATTGTTACATCTTTTGATAACGTTTGTTATTGCCTTTTCTCCTAATATAATTTCATTCAGGAGTCAACTGTTTTTGAACAGCTAAGAGTAATGGTTATAGAAGATATGATATATTTGATACACGTAAAAGAAATGGCTGAGTATGTGAGTTCAAGCTTGAGTTTGGAAGTGGAACTGCTATTTGTGGATCTAGAACAGGATCCACCTAAGGTAAAACTGTCCTAAGTGCTTTAACTTTCCATAAATTTTTTCTGTCCTGTCTAAAGGATTCATCTTTTACCTTCTGAACCTAGAACTTCACATTTTTGTTCCAGATGAGAACACTAGATGACAAAAGTTTACTAGGGATGCAGCTTATATCAATTATGAAGTTATTCTCTTCATATTTTCCTCTTGAAGGAATGAGAAATGATCTCTTGCCACCTGACAGGGCAGAACCCATGGCAGATTCCAAATCCTTAAGCGAGCACATTGGTTCTCAGTCCTCTGTACTTATGGATCTCAGCAGCTGCATGCATGACACCGAGGTCACTGTGCCAACTGTAAATGGGTATTTTTTAATATCATTACATATTTGTATAATTTATGCCTATAGTATATCATGTCTCTATACCAACACATACTGTGTTAAACACATGCAGCTTTTTGAGAAAAATATATGTTATTTGGACTTGGGTCTGACTGTTAAATAAGGATATGTTTTCCAATACGGATATATGCAATTTTTTCTAAGTTTTTCCATATATTTGAGGAATCTTGGAGGACCATATCCTGATGCCCGTATCTGAATATGCATCAGATGTGGATGCCAACCGCTGTACAAACTTTTGATAATAAGCTATCTAAATGTGCTCCAAAATGGTTTGTCCATATTGAGAAGTCAGTGGCATCGTCTAATTTGGGCAATTTTCTCTGTTCCTAAGTTCTTACATAAGCGACTTGCCATTGTATCCCTGTCATATAACTTGGCTGACTATATAATATCTTGAAAACCATGTTGATTTGCTGCAGGTAGTTTCTACATTTGTGGTACCTTACATATGACTTTGATTTCTATCCTGGTGCAGATGGCTTCTTGGTTATCCAATAGTGTACTTGTTTAGCAAGGATCATATTGAAGATGCTATATATAACCTTTCCACAAAATTTCTTCGCATCTACAAAATTTTGGTATCAAGGTTTGATTTTCCGGTTCTTGTCTTTAGAATTTTTAACTTTAATATATAAATGAAG
Source organism: Gossypium longicalyx (assembly GCA_025698465.1). Lineage (NCBI taxonomy): Eukaryota > Viridiplantae > Streptophyta > Magnoliopsida > Malvales > Malvaceae > Gossypium > Gossypium longicalyx. The sequence goes on along the minus strand of CM047004.1, from coordinate 64,302,017 downwards.
GTCCAGCAGTCACTAGAATGATAAGAAATTCCACTGTCTGAGTACATGCTGGAAATTTTATTGTTTCTCAGTTACATATCCTAGCTATGTTCCTGGAAATTGCCTAAGAAGGTTGATCTGGTCTGAAAACTCCAAATTTTGAAGCTTACAAAGAAAGAAAGTGAAGTAATTAGTATAATATGGAGGAATTGGATTGGAGTAAATATGTTCCTCAGTATCTGAATGAATCTGTTAAAATGTATGGTATGTAGGTTCAACTTTTGAGGATCATCATGACTTTCTTTCCCAACTTGTGTCCTCAAGAATGCAGATTCCTTATCTGATATATTGCGATAAACGACATAAAGCTAATAGTTTGTTCATGTTAAAATTCTGAATTATTGCAGGACGCTAATAGTTTGTCATGTTAAATTTTGAATTATTGCAGGACAAGTGCCCCCAATAAAGGATCCCAACCAGAAGAATTAATGAGGTAAGTTCCTTGTAGTAATTTGTATGAGTCTCCAGGTAAGTTTTAATTACATTCTTTGAGAGAGCAAGAAGAGAAACACCATTACATTTTGCTATGCTTCCTGGGGTGGCACAAGGGCTCTGGAGCGACAAACTTGTGATTCTCTAGCGATTGCCAGTCCCAAATTCGACTGTTACAATTGAAAGCTTGGATATTATACGTAGATATTACTCAGTTGTAGACTTTAATGATCGGAAACTAGTTTCTGCAGAAGCTGCATTCTTTCTTGCAGCCACAACGACGCACATACACATATATGCATCATGCTAGAACTTATCTTTTATATTCAAGATTACATCAATGTATTTTTACGCAGTTTTTCAGTTCCCTATGAACTGAGCATGAGAGGGAGCAATGAGCCATGGGTGGAGACATTCTTGGCTTGCTTGCAGTCGAAATGGGGAAGATGCAAACAAACTTGGAGCTCCTTGGAAATGGAGGTTAGCGAATGCTACCCACAAGCAATTGCATTATAGCAAACGGTACCTCTCTAATGCCAATCAAACCCTAGTTCCTTGCTTAATTCAGAAAAAGGAAAAACCCTAGCTCCTTCCTGCCCCCGTTTCAGTGTGCATGGTCAATATTTACATTATCCAACACTATATTCAAATCCAGATGAAAAATAATGGTAATGTAACGAACGATATTCATTCATGAGAGAATAATTGGTATTTCATGCATTTGCTTGCTGATTATTAGAACAGTGTGTCAATAAGTAAGTAGCAATAGGATCCAGATTTTAGTTTTGTTTGTACCTATGCTACTGCTGTTTTTCAGTTTCTTTTAGTAGTTTTAACTCCTCTGTTGCAAGTAAAAGATTAATATTTAATAAAAATGATAATTTTTTTAATAAGAAAAAAATTATCAATTCGAGGTTTAAATTTTCTATATTCAAATAATTAATTGCTCAAAAAATAAAAATTGGCATATAATAATTTAATTGATATATAAGATTCATTATATAATAATGTGTGAAAATTGTAGAATTATAAAGTGTATAATTTTTAATAAATAAGAGAAATTTGTAGTGCAAAAATCAAGATGAGCCATAATTCTTCATACTAAAATATAATTAAAGGTTTAGCTTAAGGGTAAAAGAAAGAGTTGTAAATGTTTGGATTCTAATACCATATATTTTGGATATAATCTCTTAAACATAAACGTCTGAATCTAATAAATTAAGCTTAAAGTTCTATTATTAAATATTTAGTATTTAAAAAAATTTATTTTTGATCTATACTATAATTAAAGAATCTACTCATTATTTAAAAAAAATAAAAATACATGAATTTATATATCATGATATGAATTTAATAAAAATAGTATCTAAAAATAAAATAAAAAATAAGCCATCAATTCACACCCTATTCTTTTACATTACGATCATACGTTGATGAATGAAAACAAATTGTTTTTGAAAAATGATATATTTCTGATTTTCATATTTAATAAAATGTACCAACTTAATTTAAATGTTAAAATATATTTTAAATCTTTGTACATTTCAAATTTAGTTTTTTTTTAAATTTAAAAATATAAATTTAATTGTTTACATTGTTAATATTCTTTTGTTAAATTTATGTCTATTACAATGTCATATCATTGGTTATATTCCAACGAATTTATTAAAACAATTTTACTGTACTTACAATTGGAATTGAATTTTTTTAAATTTTAAAAAAGAGAAATTAAATTTCTAAAAATAAAAGTAGAGGGATAAATTCTAAATGTGTGAAAGATACAAGGATTTGAGTATATTTTAATCTAATTTAAACTTAGAGTTTATAAATACATTTTTTCCGAGTTTAATGAATACAACTCATAGTGGTAAGTTGAGCAAAGAAGTTAGCCAACTTTGTTTAAGAAAGTGGCCTCCTTAAGGTGTATTTGAGGAAGGATAGGATATCATTAACATTAATATAGATAGGTTGATGCTTGCCTTTTGGTAGTATGCAGTTTGTGAATTTAATGAGGATGTGTTTTGTTGATTAAAGTTTCGATTTTGTTAATAAAAATTCTCATCATGCGATAAATATATTTGATCTCGCTACACTAATTCTGATCTTTGCCTCATTATGTATAATAAAGAAACATAATATTACAAATTTCATACCTCAATAACTAGTGATATGATCTCTCCCTCATTAATAGGCTCAATTTATCGAAATTTCCTTCCTTTTCATTCAAATATCATTTAAAGTTTTTTAATACCTTTATCACAAAACCCAATTTCACACAATTTATATACATTTTTCTATCACCATTGCCCTTGAGTTCACACAATATATACACATACAACATCATAATTTCAAAAATTTCCTACACTCACGTCATTTTAATAACAACAACTAGTCATGCATAGAGCACTACTCAAATTTATTATAAACATAGTTTTTACCTCAACTAATAATTAGTCTTCTAGGTCTACCAATTATTGAATTCATCAATTCAAAACTTTGTATATTTTTTATCCAGCAAATATGGATAAGGAAAATCACCCTCATAAAAATTGTAACTTAATTTCATTATTTATATCTTTAATGTTCATTGAACAAAATATATATTTTCCCAATTCAAGATTAAACCATTAATTTTGAAAAAAGTTAGGCGTGGTTTCAATATTAGTTAGATTGTTTATGATTAATTGATGATCCTAATTTGTGAAAGGTTTGATGAGTTCTCTGTTTGTGTTTTTGCATGCTATTGGTATTCTCCTACAATTTTAATATTTGAATCAATAAGAGACCACACTTTTGTTAAATGATGATTGCATCTTTTTTTTTTTTTTTTCTTCAAGTATATTAGTTATTCTCCACCAGAGTGTTTCCTTCATATTTTCAATAATCTTTACTTTCATTATTTTAAATTATGAATCTTTATCCCATTTAATTTTTCTTTAGGTCAACTCATCACTATTTGCATGGGTCATAATGTATAAGGTAAATTATATCATTAGTCATTAAATTATAGATTCATTTTTTTAATCACTTAATAAAAAAAATTACAATTTGATCACTAAATTATTCAAAAATTTTCATTTAAGTCATTAGCTGTTTAACTTAATGCTATATGACTCTCTTTTTGCACTGCTTGACCAATCGAAAACTCTCTTTCTCTTTTTCTTTTACAGTTCATTTTTTTCATGAAACAACTTTAGTTGTCACGAATCTACTAACCAAAATTCAAAATTTTTTCTCCAATCTTCATCATTGATCATTAGATCGACTTGGATCTAACTATATTCTCCAAGGTATAATTTAGTAACTAATAATGTAGTTTACTATTATATTTATTTTCATTCTCCAAGGGTTTATTAATAACCTTATTGATTGTGTTGACAGTCAAAGAATTTGGGCTCACATTAATAATAAAAAGCTTCTAAATTATCATAGTCAATACTAATATACTAAGTCAATACTAATATACTAAGCTCTCCTTTATCTCTATTAATTATTTCACTTATAATTGTTTCTTGACAAATACCTCCATACAGATTTTTAGCATCATCTCTTTTATCATTAATGCATACTTGATTGCACTCGATGCGATGCTATCTTAATTTATTGTTATGTTCGACAATTAAAATCCACAAAGTCAATTCATTTAATACTTCTCGTTTGCTCTTTCATTGTCTCCACCTCTAACATGAATATTTTTCTCTACCCTTCTCAGTTCTTTTTACTAGAACAATAAAACCACTTGATTCAATGTTCAATGGAATTGGAGATAAAAATTTGTTGAGCTCAAATTACACCAAAAAGAGGGTGAACTAGTATTTAACATTAAGGAAATGAAAATTTTGACATAGATTTTAAAGTGGTTCGACTCCAATTGCCTACCTTTACTATCTTAGCTTGAAACAATTAAGGATTTTCCTTAATCCATTAATTCATACCTTTTTAGGACAATGAATAACCTTTGCACAATCTCTATATTTTAAACTGATAAGATAACACCATTACCATAGTATTAATTGTGGTTGTGGATTCCGTCGCAGATGTGATTGCAACAATGTTTTTTAAACTGGATCGGTGGTTGAACTAGTCAAACCACCGATTCACCTGTCCAATTAAAAAATTATTCAAAATTTAAAAAAATAAAAAAATAAAAAACTCGGTTTAACCGTCAGTTCAATCAGTTTTTAGTTGATTCAATCATCAGTTCAATCTGTTTTTAGCTGGTTCAACTGTTGGTTCCTGGTCTAATTGGTTCAAAGCCACTCTTCGGACTAGTACCCCAACCAGTTCCTGGTTCAACTGGTTCGATTGACAGGTCCAGTTCAAACAACATTGGGTTGCAGTGTTATGGTTACAGATACTGTGGATGTTACATAACACATAACGGTTGTTGCAGACGTGATTTTTTTCTTTTTGAAAATCATAATTTTTTTAAAACACTATATTTATCCCTTTTGTTGTTGGTTCAACTGGTCCAATCGATCGGTCCAATTCAAACAACGTTGGGTTGTGGTGTTGCGGTTGCAGATACGTGGACATTACGTAATGCATAACGGTTGTCGCTGACGTGATTTTTTTCTTTTTGAAAATCACAATTTTTTAAAACACTATATTTATACCTTTTATTGTTGTATTTTATTATTCTAATATTAATACTCTTTTATGAGTTTTTTTTTTCATTTACAAAAATAAAAAATAATTTAAAACGAATATAAAGATTATAATATACATACATTATCATATTAAATCATGGATAATAACAATCATAATTTTAATAAATTGAATTTAAATAGTATCATACATAAAAAAAGTTAATTTTACAAAAATTTAAATAAAAATATGCACACATACAAATATAAAAGCTCTAATTCTTATAAAATACCACCAAAACGAATGGCGTGGTGGATCTAAAGCATCTCTATTTTCATCACTCTTTTAATTTTGATTACCTCTCCTTCTATGTGAAAAATGTAGAAGTATCACATTACATACAAAATGTGAAGGGATAGAACCATAAAATATTTCATTGGTAGGATGCATATGATGTGGTAAATGATAATCAAGAAGTTCATAACTTGGATTTTGTCCAAAGTAAGGTGGATAGAATGCATTTGGATGATAAGAATGAGAACTATGAGATGATGACTCACTAAATTCATATTTATTTGTAGATGAAGTGCCTACAAATTAATCATAAAAATTGACCTTCCATCTTCCCACGAGTTCCATCATCCCAAACTCTTCTATTATGCGAATTAGTAGGAACATTTTCAAACAAACCTTGATCATTATATCCACTCATACATCGGTTTCCATAAGAAGGGATAAAATACCTTTGTTGAGGTTTATGTTGGTATCAACCTTCATTATTGCTACTAAAATTATCACTCCACTACTTGATGTCGACAATTGATCACTTTTCTCATTAGCTGAAGTAGGTGAGATATCATCCATGTCTACACCTTGAGCATCAACATTTCCATTATCAATGTCATTGAGTATCTCTTATGGCAACCATGAAGAATTGTCTTCAGCATCAAGTGTAGTTCCCTCCCTTTCTTCAATCCAAGCACTTAATAGATCTTCCTATTCAAAAATATTGTTGAGTGATTCGATTAAACCCTATTTCTAATTCTTGAACACTTTTTCGCATGCGCCTTAGCTTCAACTTTATGTTATAATGAACATAAACTAATTTTTGAAGCTTTTTATACTTTCGTCTATTTCTTTTTCTTTGTAAGAATTAAACTAAATGCACTCCAATTACACTCGCAATTTGAAGATGATGTAGTTTGACTCAAAACTCTAACTGCAATATGCTGAAGTTGAGATGAACAACTTTCGTAATGAATCCACCATTCTGTTACATGAAAAACATAAATTAAGATTCAAATTGTAAAGCATCTATAAACATACCTTCATTAACAATAGAATTATACAAATTAAATACCTTATTTACTAGGATTAGTCTTTTAAATTTTCACCTTGAGCTAATGAGATGCTAAAAGAATCTTCACCTCGATATAACAACAATTGAAAATAAATAAAAGCATTATTACATGAAAATATGATAATCCATAAGTTTCTTTAAGAATCTAAGTATATAAATGCATACTTGATTCATTGCCAAATTTTGATTATTCATGTTGGGCTCCAGTTTTTGTATAACATTTCTAACCCTTTCTATAGTTTCTTGAATCACATGATATGGGGAATTGCCTCCATATAGAAATTATGTATTTAAGAAATATCCTATAAAATAAATAAATAGTCTGATAAGTATCTAAAGATAATACTTTACAATTTAAAAATATCTAAAGATTTTACAACGTACCAGTAGAATGCAAATCATTATGAAGTTGAGAACTCCATCTTTTATCAATGACAACCCCTTTTAATTGCCAACTTTGCTCTATCCATTGCTTCATAAATAAAACCCATGATTGGCTTTTCATCGTCACCATACATTCTCAGCACTTTAAGTAGTGGTTCTTGCACACGTAGGATCTCATGAGCCCTTTTCCAATTGGTTTTTGTCATTTCAAGTCTAATAAGTTTTCGTCATTTCTAGTCTAATAAGTTTTCGTCATCTCTAGTCCAATTGGTTTTTTTTAGCATATTTGGACCTTTTTCCATTTTTTAGATGTCACCATTTCTTTTAATGCTTCTTAACTTCTCACGATGCTCCCTAAAACAATGAAATTGGTGGCAAATCTAGTAATCCTAGGTCGTAATAGTTCTGCAGTATTGGTATACCTTTTCATGTAATCAATTGTCGAAGTATGATTATATACAAAAGAAGTGATCTTTTTTTGCCTCATTTAAGATATTCTTCACACTTTTTTTCCTCACCTAATACAAATGTTTTCTTTTCTGCATTAGCATATAACCACTAACTTTGATAGTTGCTTCATTATATATAACAACCTAGACATATTCTTCACCAATTTCATCCACCATTTTATCAATTAAATGAAAATAATACTTGGCAATACAAGAAGAAGCACTGCAAGCATCAATAGATTTTTTAAAAATAGTTCCTCTAGGACTATAATCAAGAAGTTGATTATGCGTTGATTTGTGGCCCCTTTTCACCCATTAAACATCATGGTCACCTCTCTTTCTTCCTATATAGATTTAAAGCTATCCACCGATTCTTTTATTTCTTTATACTACTCTTCTAAATACATTTCTGTGACCTTATAAGCTAAAGGTCCCAGAATTGATTTTCCTAATTTTGCTACAACTTGAAGTACAAGTGGTTAAAATGGTGACTCCGCAATTCTTAAAGGCAAAGCTTCAAACATAATGGTCACCCTTCTTTCTTCCCATACCAATTTAAAGCTATCCGCACATTCTTTTATTTCCTTATACTCCTCTTCCAAATATACTTCTTATGACCTTATAAGCTAAAGGTCCCAAAACTGATTTTCCCATTTCTCTTGTAGCTTGAAGTACAAGTGGTTAAAATGGCAACTCTACAATTCTTGCAGGCAAAGATTCATGCAGTATCAACGTAGACATTGCTTTTCCTAACTTAGCCTTCGCATTTTTTATAAAGTACATACTAAGATTTGATTGCTTTGAACTTTTGAGAACATGATCCAAATTTGCTAGTCTAGCTTTAAAAGAGTTAAGATTACTCTATTGATCTCTCGCACATCTTCTAAAAGTACAAAAACTAACTGATGTTTTGAATGCTTGAGTTCTAAAACCACTGCCTCCTCTAGTTACATAAATTGAATGTTGACTAGTTTGTACCCTACGATGTTGCCTTCCTATTCGACTTGAGATCTTATACTTTCCTTGTAACACCCCTATACCTGGTCCAATCGTATGGACCCAGTATAAGACTATTACATTTGGTGCCAAAACTGTTTTGGCTAGACACTATTCAATTTGAACATTTATACATAGTATTTTAACTTATTTATCCCAAAAATTATTTTTATAAACGTGTGGGGTCATTATTGGATGTTAGATTATGTTTGGAAATAATTTTAACACTGTTTTTACTCAAAACAGGGGAAAAGTATTGATACCAAAACAAAATGTATCAAAATCAATACAAAAATGACATTCTGGAACTCTAGAAATTCAAATTTTGATGAAGGTATCAATACCTTAGGCCTAGGTATCGATACCTAGCCTCCGATATCGATAATAATGACAAAAATGTTACCAAAATCATATTTTATTTTGGCAATTTTGTATTTCAAATCCTAGGTATTGATACCCATACCCTTGGTATCGATACCTTGAGTAAATTTTGGAAAAAATTAGTTTAAAAGTTCACTAAACCCCCTGCAATATATATTAGATTCTTCTCAAGACATGAGACCAATTTAAAATGTATTAAAACTACTTAAAACCACAAAAATCAATCATAATCATCGTATTAGCAAACCATATTTGCAAACATACTTATAGTTTCAATAATTCATTTCATATAGAAACAAAATACTTCAAATAAAACCGAAATAGATAGAGTTTCAAGAGTTTGTATTTTAGTCCCTAACACATAGGAACACATTTGATCTACTTATGTACATGTCATTTTAACTCAAAATATAATGCATACTCTTGAAGCTCTTAAGGATGTGATGAGATGAGAAATCTCTTAGTCTGACTCTATCTCTTTGAGTATAACTGTACCTATGCGTTAAAATAAACACGTTAAGCCAGTGAAGGCTTAGTAAGCACTACAAGAATAAATAGGTAAATGAATCATAACATAATGTTTTAAACTTATTCAATTAATACATAGTTACACACATACAAATTTCTTCAACTGTACTTTTCTTTAATAAAATTTAACTTACCTTTGTAAGTTATCAAACTTGCCTCAACATATTGATGATTCACTTTTGTTCACAACTCATATTCTTAGCCCATAGTAGACTTTATAGAACACACCGGATATACAGAACAAATTTAGAGGTGCATTATTATGCACTATTAAACAGAGAGCATGAATGTAGTACTAATGTGCTAATAATCAGAAAGCACGCTAAGGTCCCTTAATGGCATGCTACTAATATCCTAGTAATTCTAAATTCTGTCTACTTGGGCATTAAAACTAAACTTCATACATTTAATTACTTTACATAAGTATTTCGGAAAAGATTTATCTTTTCTCCATCATCTACAATTTAGTCTCCATTTCACAAATCACAAATATCACACATTTTTCACACATATACTTTTACCACAACATCATTACTTAGTGTTTAAACAAATATACCATTTCATATTCTCCACCTATAATTTTCTTTACAAACTTCATAATTTCATAATTTAATCCCCTTTTATTATCTATTTAAAAATATAAAGATATATTTAACATTTCTATTCTAAGTAATTCCATATTACAATATAAGCATTTAAATAAAAATAATTTAAAATCTTGTAGTTTTTACAACAAAAATTGAGATGAAATATCATGTTCTTCCTTCACTCCTTAGCCTTCTCTTTCCCTTTTCCTTTAATTAGGTCCCCTCATTTCTTTTCCTTCTTTTCAATTTTCATAACAAACATATAACATTAATATGTTAAAAACCACAATCAAGTGACTTTCTTTTACTACTTAATATAATAAACGTGTATGGTATGATAATTTCATTATCTCTTACCTTAGCTCTTTGAAAACCCAAAACCCTAACTCATGCTTTTCTCTCTTTTAACCCATTTTTAAAAGTTTTCTCATGAAATAAATTGTTCACTAGTTTTCTTTTTAGTTTTTACTAAAGAAATTTCAAAGAAAAAGAAATATTTGAAGCTTGAATGGTTCAACAATGGAGGAAGGACATGAAAGGAAATAAAAGAAAAGTTGGATGAAAGTTGGGGGGAGGGGGGAAGAAGTGACGGTTTGGCTTGGTGAAAAGATGATATCTTTTCATCTTTTCTCCCACTTTCTACACCATTCCACTAAAATATCTCACCTTTTTAATTAAAATGGTGCTAATAAGTCCTTAAGCCACTCATCTTTATACTTTTACCCATCATCATTACACCTAATAAATATCTACTTGGCTAATTACCACTTTGTCCTTCCTCATCTTTCATATTTCCTAGGATACTCATATAGCACTTTGATTAAATTTCTTCTTGATCCTTCCTTCCTTTCCTCTACTATTATGTATCTCTTAACTTATTATATTTCCTACTTTGGCAATAACAAATTCTCTATTCTTTCAATTAAGTCAATGTATCTATTTAAAATTTTCCTACTTAATCAGTATTTTCTAATTTCTTATTGGGTCTAAATACTTCCCAATTTAATACTCAAAATTCCTAGTTATTATATTTCAAAAATTTTGCATTAATTCTTGACCCGATCCATCACTGTACCTAACCCCGAGTTAAAAGGCGGATGTTACATTCCCATCTCGTAATAATTAATTCATCATCATCACCACTATCTCCATAGTCTCCTAATCTTATTCATTCCTCGAATTCTTCTTTCCTCTACTTTGCAACTTTTTCACTATGAAGTTCTTAATGTTGTTGAGCAATGTTTTTTCTAGCTTGTATTGAGACTCTTGGACAAGGTGCTGCATTACCTCTTTTTGTAGCCAAGTGTTTTTTTAGTTTTGTTATTCCTCCTTTAATAATGTTGTCACAAAATTTGTATCTAACATTATTAAGATTAACTTCAACAAGTTCTCCCCACTTTCAACCATGATAATCACTAGGAGTTATGCATTCTTTATTTTTCAAACGTGACATTTTTACTTGAAACTACAAAAATGAAATGAAATTATAAATTTTATAACTAACAATAAATTTTAACTAACAATATAATGAAGATTAAAAATGATTGTTTTATTTTGATAAAAATATAAGAGAAATAAAATTTAGAATATACCAAATTGAGTTGAAATGAAATTAAGTATAAATTAAAAATTTTAAATTAAATATATTTTTATTTAATATTAATTAAATAATATTTATATGTTATAAAATTTAGATTGGACTAAGTAAGAAAACATTTTTGCTATCTAAATTTGTTCTATTTCGATTTATAGATAATTTTATTAGTAAAATATCATATTAAATTCACAAAAATATATAATATTTTTATAATATTTTTTAATTTTCAAATATTATTGTTGTCAGTGTAGAAGGATGTGGGTTCGAGTGCGCTGAAGTACATTACCTTCCTATGTAAGGGTTGGGGAGGGGCTATTAGTAGTTCTAAGAATTGTATTAAAAAAAGTAGATATAATAAGAACCTATAATAAGATTAATGTTAAAAATATTATAAATTACGTTTGTAATTACATATATAATTTTTTATAATTATTGAAGTTTGAAATGTGTAATATATTATAATAGAATTAGAATATGTATAAATTTATTCAATATTATAAATGATAACATAAAATTATGAAGTAAAACAAGAAGTGTAAAAAGCAATAGAAATGGATACAATAACCATGCCTCAAATGTTGAGCACATGAAAAAATTGTAGAACCAAAAATGCTTTATATAGAAAGCTATTGGGGATCGACTCGATTAAGCAACGAACAAATAAAAAATAGAGAAAGAAATTATGAAATTGAACACACAAATTTAACGTGAAAACACCCTCCAAACAAGATAAAAACCGCAGGTAAAGATAATTTTACTAAAATGACAAAAGAATGAAGAGTACAAAAGATGGAGATAAAAGAACTAAACCCTAAAACCCGAAAACAAAGAACCCTCAAAACGTAAACAAAAAATTCTCTAAAAGTTTTATTAGTTCTAATATTTAATGGTGTATTTTCTAAGGTTGTAAAAAAGCATATTTATATGCTAAATTCGTAGCTCAAATAATAATAAAATAATCTAGACTAATCAGTGTTCGATAAAACAAATAAACAGAGTTTAACTGGGAGATTATCTTTCAAATTTGACTGAAATACGTGGTATACTCAACGAATCTCCACCTTGACTCGTATTTCCACAACACCATCTTTGCCAAAGAGTGCCACAAGCCTATCTTAAACTATGTAGGAAATTAACTGAGTCAAATCTGTGCTTAAAAGCTGGAACACTTCTAGCCTTCGACTTGTGCACTGCCAAATTAAAACTAACTCGGGTCTAATTCTCATGAACACAGTGCTCTAACTTTTCAAAATCTGCATCTAAAAGAGAACCTCTCTTCAATGAAATAGTCATACCTTTTTCCCTCATATGACCAAGTTGTCTCCACTCCGAACGAGTTGACTTTGACTCCGTAACAGATGAGGGGCATCCGATTTCACCGGTCACTATAGAACCTACCAAAATATGAATACTATCTATCCTTTTAGCTTTCATCAAAACGAGAGCCCTATGAGATACCTTAATGCCGCTTGACTCGATGTTGATTCTGCAACCTTTTGAGTCTAAAATACTCAAGGAGATGAGATTTTTTGTAAACCAGGTACATACATGTCACCTGATAGTGTCTTGATCATCCCATCTTGCATCCTGATTTTAACAGTACGAGTATCGATTACCTTATTGAATAAATCATTTCTCATGTGCACAAATCCACCTTCAAGCAAACTATATGTGGATAACCATTCCCTATTTGGACACATGTGGAAAGAACATCCTGAATTTAGAATCCACTCGGACGTAAGCTCGGATCTTTCACTCATTGACACTAACAAGAAATCATTACTCTCTTCATTGGCCAAATTAACACTAGCTACATATTCCTCATTGCTCTCAGCAGCCCTTTTATTTCGTAGCTTATAACAATTTGCTTTGACGTGACCTAACTTCTTACAATAACGACACCTTTATCTCGCTTCTTTGATGTTACCAAAATGGAAGCTTGCCTATTTGCCTTGCTATTTGAACCAAACTCATTGTTAAGTTCGTCTTTACTCAACAAATGACCCTTCACATTCTCAAATGAGAGTTTGTCTCTGCCATAAATTTGGGTTTCCCTGAAAAACTTGTATAAATGGGGTAAATAGCACAATAATAGCATAGTTTGATCTGCATCATCAATCTTAACCTCAACATTCTTTAAATCATCCAAAAGAGTAATAAATTAACTAATGTGATCTCTAAGAAGCTCATATTCATCCATGCAAAACATAAATAGATTGTTTCAACACTAAACGGTTAGCCAGAGACTTAGTCGTATAAAGAGTTTCTAACCTTTTCCACAAGGCGGATGAGGTTTTCTCTATCAATACCTCCTTTAATACCCTATTCGCAAGGTAGAACAAGATTGCAGACAGTCATCAAGCTCTTTCCATTCTGTCTAATCTAGATTTTCAAGCTTTTTCTTGGTAATGACATTTTTTAGGTTAGTTTGAACTAAAATTGCCATCATTCGAACTTTCCACAGGTTAAAATTTGTGACACCATCGAACTTCTCAATGTCAAACCTTGTTGTTGCCATATTTGAATGGGCTGATCTACAAAAATTGAACTAGTTTTGATACCACTTGTTGGGGATTGACCCCATTAAACAATGAATAAGTAAAAAATAGTGAAAGAAATTGAGATATTGAACATACAAGTTTAATGAGGAAAAATCCCTCCAAAGAGGATAAAAAATCACGGGCAAAAATAATTTTACTATAATGGCAAAAGAACAAAGAATACGAAAGATAGATATAAAAAATTAAACCCTGAAACCTGAAAACAAAGAACCCTCAAAACATAAATACAAAATTCTCCAAAAGTGTTATGAGTTCTAATCATTAATGGGTGTATTTCCTAAGGTTGTAAAAAAGCCTACTGATAGGCTAAATTCATAGTTCAAATAATAATAAAATAATCTAGACTAATCAGAGTTTGACTGAACAAATAAACAGAGTTTAACTAGGAGATTATCTTTCAAATTTGATTGAAATACGTGACATACTCAACAAAAGCAATAGAAATCAATACACTAAGGGACCAGTCAACTATCATAAAAACCAGATAAACACAAGTAGATCAAAAGTAGAAACAAAGAAGGGAAATTAACTATGAGTGTAACACCCCTTACCCGTATTTGACACCGGAATAGGGTACGAGGCATTACCGGACTTAAACTCAAACAAACATTCGAAACCAAGACATGAATTTCCACTCAAATTTAAATTTTTTTGAAAACATTCATATCCTTCCTTAAACAAGCCTACGAGACCCAAAACAAGCATTAAGAGTGGTTTGGGACTAAACCGAGAAATTTAGAAAACTCTCTAACACTTAGAAAGTTTTTCATCAAAATAAGGGTCACACGCCCGTGTGGCTTGGGACATGCCCATGTGGGTAGGCTGTGTGGTCACACATGCCCATGTCCCTAACCCGTGTAACTCTCTGTTTATGATGTCATCAACAAATTGAAGTCACACGGCCAAGTTACACGCTCGTGTGCTTGGGCTGTGTGGGCGATTTAATTTTCATAATTTTTCACAAAATAGGTGCAGACTTCACATGCCCTGGGCACACGCCTGTGTCCCTAGGCTGTGTCCTTCACACGGCTGAGACACACGGCTGTGTCTTTACCTGTATGGCCAATTCGAGGCTAAAATTCAAAATGCAGGGGACACACGGCCGGATCACACACCTATAGGGCAAGCCGTGTGTCACACATGGCCTAGATACACGCCCGTGTGGACAAAAATAAGGCTATTTACCAAGCCATTTTGCCACCCTTACTTGCACTAACCTACACAACAATAAGCAACACAATTCCAAGCATATTCATACAACCAATTCAGCTACAAACAAGATATTAACGTATCATTTACATGCAACCATCTACCACATACAAACATCACCTATTTCTCAATTCAATCTATGCAAATTCACATATCCATGAAAACATCATCATATGTATATAAATACTTAAGCCAATATTATCCAATTTCAATGGCCATTATAAAATGAATTATCAAATAACATAAGCCAACACTTTTGGCCAAATCAACTATGACACATAACAAAAAGACAAAGTCCCTATACATGCCATAATTCAAAATAATGTAATCATAAATACCCAAAATGATAATTTGATAGTGTGAATGGATCTCCAACCGTCTTCGATTCCCGAGCTGGCTTGGCAACACTATAAGACAAGGGAAAAAGAAAGGGAGTAAGCTTTAAAGCTTAGTAAGTTCTTATATAAATAATAGGCATCATAAACACATTTTAACATATATTTAACATAAAGTAAATTAACATGAATGTCATTGTGAATTCATAATCAAGCTTAGCATAGATATATTTAAAATCTTAACATCATAACTTACTCGATTAAATCAATCTGAGGTTTTATCACATATCGAGCTCATTAAGCATGAGTTTTGTGTACATACCTGTACCAACTTGCAACATACCATTGTCTTCCACAACATACCATAATCTTTCATAACTTTAACATGGTCGTTAAGTTACCCACTGGACCACTTAGAATACTAAAGGATACTCGGGAAATCTCACACACAGAGTATCGTACTAATGCCATATCCCAAATATGGTCTTACATGAGGTCTCATATCGATGCCAATAGTCCAGTTATAGTCTTACACGAAATCCCATATCGATGTCATATCCCAGATATGGTCTTATACATAGTCTTAGTAACCCTAATTTCATTACATTTTATCCTATCTATTCCTAAGGTCTAACCGGGATTTCACGCCTGTCGAACTTTGTTGAACACGCTCAATGATCAATCATAATTCACATAATAATAAAGCATTTACCACAATTATATCAATTAAGCATTTATATACATATAATTTAATTCTTATTAAACATATAAACTTACCTCGGTACAAAAATAGGAGAAATGGATTTAACCGTCAAACACCTTATTCTTTCCCCGATCAAGGTTTGAACTTTGTTTTTTATTATTATCAAGCTTGAAAGTTGAAGAAACCCTAAATATGGTGACCTTATGAAATTTTGTCAAGGTAGAAGAAGATGGACACAATTTTGGATTTATTTTCCCTTTTTATTCTTTTATTTACCAAATGACCAAAATGCCCTTTTTTTGCTTTTCTTTGAAATTTTATCTCTCCATATCCATTTTTGTCCACTAACTTAATAAATGGTCTAATTACCATCTAAGGACCTCTAATTTAAAATCTCATAGCAATTGGACACCTTTAACATGTAGAACTCAACTTTTACACTTTTTACAATTTAGTCCTTTTGACTAAATTGAGTGCCCAAACGTCAAAATTTTTGAACGAAATTTTCACGCAGTCATTCCGTGAAACTTTAGACCATGGAAATATAATAAAAACAAATTTTACTGCGTCGAAATCGTGGTCTCGAAATCACTATTCCAACTAGTCCCAAAATTGGGCTGTTACAACTCTCCCCCCTTTAGGGATTTTCGTCCCCGAAAATCTTACCAAAAAAGAGGTTTGGGTACTATTTTCTCATAGCCTGCTTAGGTTCCCACCTAGATTCTTCAATACCGTGTCTTTGCCACAAAACTTTCACTAGGGCTATACTTTTATTTCTCAATTGTCTAACCTCTCGAGCTAAAATCTTAATCGGTTCTTCACCGTACGTCATATCCGGTTGAATTTCAATCTCTGTCAGAGAAATCACATGTGAAGGATCAGAACAATACCGTCGCAACATCGACACATAAAACACATTATGAATCCTTTCCAACTCTATCGGTAAAGCTAATTGATATGCCACTGGCCCTATTCTTTCAATAATTTCATACGGCCCAATAAAACGCGGACTCAACTTGCCTTTACGGCCAAATCTGATAATCTTCTTCCATGGAGATACTTTCAAGAATACTTTATCCCCAACTTGAAACTCAATATCTTTTCTTTTCAAATCCGCGTATGATTTCTGTCAATCAGAAGTTGCTTTCAAATAATCTCGAATTACTTTTACTTTCTCTTCGATTTCCTTAACCAAGTCAACCCCGTAAATCTGTTTCTCATTAAGCTTGGTCCAATACAGGTGTTCGGTACTTGGGCCATACAATGCCTCATAAGGAGCCATTTTTATACTCGACTGATGGTTGTTGTTATATGCAAATTCGACCAATGGTAGATATTTTTCCCAACTATCCTCAAATTCTAGAACACAGCATCGAAGCATATCTTCAAGTATCTGAATTACCCTTTCGGATTGACCATCGGTCTGTGGATGAAACGTAGTACTAAAATTTAATTTCGTACCTAAGGCTTCTTGCAACTTTTTCCAAAGCCTCGAAGTAAACCTTGGATCTCTATCCGAAATAATAGAGATAGGTACCCCGTGCAATCTCACAATCTCAACAATATACAGCTCAGCTAGCTTATCAAGTGAATAATTAGTATGCACCGGTATAGAATGAGCTGATTTCGTCAATCTATCAACAACAACCCAAACGACATCTTTCTATCTCAGAGCCAAAGGCAAACCCGTTACAAAATCCATTGTAATTCTATCCCATTTCCACTCGGGTACCATCACTAGCTGAAGTAAACCCGAAGGTACTTGGTGTTCGGCTTTCACTTGTTGATAAATCAGACATCTCGTAACAAACTTGGAGATATCTCTTTTCATGCCTGACCACCAATACATTTTCTTCAAATCATTATACATTTTCGTACTACCCGGATGCACATGCGCTTCATGAAGAATTTTCTGAATAAGTTCATCATTTTTTGGTATACAAATTCTACCTCGGAACATCAAACAATCATCAGATCTAACATGAAAATCTAAATCACTAACCGATTCACAATGAGTTCTCTTGGCTTGCAAATCAGTGTCACATTTCTAGGCTCCACAAATCTGCTGAATAAACATCGACCTAGCTCTCAACTCGACTAGAATAGAACCGTCATTAGATAAAGTCAATCTCGTGTCCAATGCTCTCAAAGCAAACAAAGTCTTCCTACTCAAGGCGTCTGTGACTACATTCGCTTTACCTGGGTGATAGTCAATCACCAATTCATAATCTTTCAGCAACTCGAGCCACTGTAAGTTCAAGTCCTTCTGAGTCATCAAATGCTTTAAACTCTTATGGTCGGTAAAAACATGACATTTCTTACCGTACAAAAGGTGTCGCTATATCTTCAAAGTAAACACAATAGTAGTTAATTTCAAATCATGCATCGGGTAATTCTTCTCATGTGGCTTCAATTGTCTCGAGGCATAAGCTATCACTTTGCCTCTTGCATCAACGCACATCCTAGTCTATTCAGTGACACGTCGCTATAAATCACAAATTCTTTTCCCGATTTAGGTTGCACTAAAATCGGTGCCTCAGTTAATAACACCTTCAATCTCTCAAAACTTTTCTGACATTTTTCAGACCACTCGAACTTAACATCCTTTTGTAGCAATCTCGTCATAGAGGTAGCGATCACAGAAAATCCTTTAACAAACCATCTATAATAACCAGCTAGTCCCAAAAAGCTTCTGACTTCAGACACATTTCTTGGTGGCCTCCAATCAATAATTGCTGAAATTTTACTGGGATCAACCTGAATACCACCATTTGAGACAATATGGCCAAACAATCAATAATTGCTGAAATTTTACTGGGATCAATCTTTAAAAACACGGTTGCTCCTCTCAACTGGTCAAACAAGTCATCAATCCTTAGTAAATGATACTTATTATTTACAGTAATCTTTTGAGCTGTTGGTAATCAATGCACAATCTCATGGATTCGTCTTTCTTATTTACAAATAACACTGGAGCACCTTAGGGGGAATAACTCAGTCTCGTGAATCCCTTATTTTTCAATTCTTGCAACTGAGCTTTCAATTCTTTTAACTCAGTCGAAGCCATCCTATACGAAGCAATCGTTATCGGTAAAGTACTAGGGACTAACTCAATGCCATACTCGACTTCTCTAATTGGAGATAATCCTAGCAACTCCTCTGGAAAAACATCCGAATATTCACACACCAGCGGCACTGATTCAATTTTCAATTCAGACTCTTTCATGTTTAACACATAAGCTAGGTAAGCTTCACATCCTTTTCTTATACATTTCTGAGCTGACATTGAGGAAATCACCACAGGCAATCTATCTAACTCATCTGATTCAACTCAAAGAATTTCACCATTTTCACATTTCAATTCAATAACTTTCTTTCTACAATTTACTATAGCATAATGTAACGTCAGCCAATCTATACCCAAAATAACATCAAACTCATCAAATAGCAACAACATCAAGTCAACTGGAAAACAGTAACCTCTAATCATCAAAGGACATTTCTTACATACTTTGTCAACTAAAACATGCTTGCCTAAAGGGTTTGACACCTCAATCACAAATTCAGTAAACTCGACAAGCAATTTCTTATTATTTACCAAATTCATACAAACATATAAATGAGTAGATCCAGGGTCAATCAATGCAATAACGTCAGTATCATAAAGAGAAAAAGTACCAGTAATAACATCAAGAGACGTCACTTCTTCGCGAGCACGGATGGCATAGGCTCTCGCCGGTTCTCGAGCTTCGAATCTCACAGCAGTTTCTTTAGTCACACCTTTACTACTGGCTTTGTTTCCAGTATTCCTCGGGGGCCTTCCTCTAGAAGCAGTATTACTAGGCCTTGCATGTGATATCCCGAATTACGGCCTAATCAGAATAGTGGTTTTGAGACCACAAATATGAGAGAGAAATAATTATTTTATGATTATTTTGAGGTCTATGATATGATTGCATGATTGTGTGAAAATTTCGTGAAGAAATTCTATGCATAAAGTGATTAATTTGAAATTAGGGACTAAATTGAATAAGTTGTAAAACTTGCATTCTAGAAATTTTTAGTATGAAATTGATTTGGAATATTAATTAGGAGGTCTTAAATATAAATTTTACCAATTTCTAAGTTTTGGACAAAAATTGGACATGGATGGAAGTTTTGAAAGTTTAGTAATGAAGGGTATTTTAGTCATTTGGTAATTAAAAGATTAAAAAAAGGAAAAAGATGGAAAAATATGTCCATCTTCTTCATTAGGATGAAATTTCAAGGGTTCTTCATAGCTAGGGCTTGTTTCAAGCTTCCAAGCTCCATAGTAAGTGATTCCAAGCCCCGTTTTTAATGTTCTTTACATTTTTTGAGTCCTGGTAACTTGATTTAGTTTATTCTAGCAATAATTTAACCTAGGGTTTATATTTGGAAAAATAATCATAGGTGAAATGTGTTTATTTTGATGTTTTATGGTAGAATGTGAAGCTTGAAATTGTATTAAACAACTTTTGCTAAGCGATTTTACGTGAAAACGAGTAAAACGACAAAATTGGTAAAAATACCTAATGTTCATAAATACATGATAGAGTGTGAATTTGATGTTGCTATAGAAGGGGAAAATTATCATAATGTAATAAAACATAAGAAAATAGGATGAAGTTTAATTTCCGAGCTTTGGGGCAAAAGTGTAAATATGCAAAAGTTTAGGGGCAAAAATGTAATTTTTCCAAAGTTTGAGTCAATGACTGTTTTAATACATGTGAGTATTAAATAAGCTAAATTTGTTATTATAGATCAAGAGAAACGAGACTCAAGTTGTGATCGAGGGAAAAATAAAGTTTCCAAAGAATAAGCTTGATTTCTAACATATCGTACCGAGGTAAGTTCATATGTAAATATTGTAATATAACCATTATTTTAAATCATTTAATGCTATTTATATGATATTATGATTGTTATTATGCGATTCTATGCTTTGTAGTAATTGTTGGACAATATACAAAAATTTTATGAATTATGTGAAAAATGTGAAAGACTACCGAAGTATCGTCACTGGTATTCCAAGGAGAATGGTAAAGGAGTACGAACGAGGAAAATCCCATTGAACCTTAGGAATAGATTAGGATACTTGGGCATCCGAGCTCGTTGAGTCGAGTCTGAGTTCACTTATGGATGCAAATGTCCGAACTCGTTGAGTTGAGTCCGAGTTCGTGAGATGTAACTAGGCATCTGAACTCGTTGAGTTGAGTCCGAGTTCACTTATGGATGTGAACGCCTGAGCTCGTTGAGTTGAGTCCGAGTTCACTTATGGGCGGGTTACATGGTAGCTTGGCTACATATGTGGCACTTATGTGCAAACTTTCCATGTATCCGAGTTATACTCCGATGTGTTCAACAGGTAAAATTCTAGTAATATAGAAGAATACCCAAAATACAAGTGACGTATTGGTAAGTGTTGTGGAATGGGCACTTTGGACAGGTATGTACTTAACCCTCGAGTTGAGACTTGATACGACAATAATAATATGGTAAGATGATGAATGATGAATAGAAATGTGATATATGTTTTGGTGATATTATGCTAATGTTGGTTGGTATAGTTGCTTTGTTAAGTTATTTGTTATTTGCATATGGACTTACTAAGCATCTATTCTTACTCCCTCCTTTTCATTCTTTGTAGTTTTGACAAGTCAATTTGGAGATCGGGATGGTCGGAGGCACGCTCACACTATCACTGGACAATTGCGGTATAATGACTTGTAATTTTGGGAAATATGGCATGTATAGCATTCCAACCATTTTATGTGTATAATCTTACGATATGGCCCATGGATGGAATGGAAATGTTTAAGAATGATTAGCTATTGGAATGGCTAATCAAGTTTATATATGATAACATGTATGCTTTATGTCTTAAATAAACCATGAAAATCCTTGGAAAGGTAAAATTGGCCACAAAACAGAATCAATCAGCAATAGTGACGTGAATTTGAAAAAACACTAAAAATATTAGAAATGGAATTAAATGATGAATAAGTTTTGTAATCGAAGCTTGATGAGTTTATTTTCATATGGAAGAAACGAAACAGGTAAATGAGTTATATTTTATGAGAGATTTAAGTTTTGGTGGAATAGGGTCAGAGCGATCTTTGAATCCCCTATTCTGAATTTAGAAATTCACCATAAATTTTACAAAAACAATTAGGAGTTTTACCTTACATGTATGAAATCTTTATTGAGTCTAGTTTTATGAGAAATAAATAGCATAGTCATTGAAACTCTGTATAGAGAGATATCTGATTCGTAATACACAGGGGTCAGAGTAACCGAACCCTGAAATAGGGGAGACTTTAACTAATAAACTGTACTAATTGGCCCAGCAAAAAATTCTAGAAAAAAAACTAGTAAGTAGATATACGAGTCTAGTTTTAGGAAAAATTTACGGAATTTGATTTTGAGTTTTGTAACTCGAGATATGATTTTTTTAGCGACTGTGATGCAAATGGACAGTTTACTATGAGAATTATTTGAACTTGTTTAAATGCTAAAATAAGTTTAGTAATGTCTCATACTCGACTCCGGCGATGGTCTCGGGTAAGGGGGCGTTACATTGCACCTTGGAATTTCTATTTCTCTGCCATCTCTGGGCAACCTCTGATAAAATGATCTTGAGAACCACACTTAAAACAAGTGTGGTCATTCATTCTACATTCGCTAGGATGTCTTCTTCCACATTGCTGATATTCGGGTCTGTTAGACTTTACATTACCCACACTTGCCATTGAGGTGGCTTGAGATTTAAAAATCGAATGTTGCTTCTCACGATCTCTACGTGAATATCCCGCTGAAAAATTTGAACAAGAATATATTTCTTTCGACTTCTTATACTGAAATGGGAATGACTTACTCATCGGTCTCTTCCTCAAGTCTCTAGCTTCAAGATCAACTTTTCTCTTCTCTTTATTCAATTCTTCGACCTTACAAGCCTGTTCAACCAAGACCACAAACTCTTTCAGCTCTAAGATCCCAACTAACGCACGAATGTCTTCATTCAATCCATCCTCAAATCTCTTACACATGATGACCTCGGTGGAAACACACTCCGAGAATACTTACTTAGTCTGACAAATTCTCGCTCATAATCTGTTACAGTCATACAATCTTGTTTCAGCTCAAGGAATTTCTTACGTTTCTGATAGATGAATCGTTGACTAATATACTTCTTTCGGAACTCTTCTCGAAAGAAGTCCCATGTAACCCTCTCTCTAGGTACCACCAATACTAGTGTATTCCACCAATGGTATGCAGAATCTCTCAGAAGTGAGATAGCACACTTCAAACACTCATCTGGTGTGCAGGATAACTCATTGAATACCCTGATAGAGTTTTCGAGCCAAAATTTGGCTCTCTTGGGATCATCATCTGTATTAGCTTGGAAATATTTAGTCCCATGCTTTCGAATCTTATCAACTGGGGGCTTATTCATTCTTACAAAGTCCATACCTTGTGGAGCTACGGGAACCGGTTGAGGAATAGGTGGGGGTAAAGGAAGTTGGGCATTCGGATTTGTTCGAACAAATTTTATAGACCACTCATTCATCATATGGAGAAAAGCTTCCCTGCCTCCTTCTCCTTCACTAACCGTAGAGGGTCTTCTATCAGACAGCGCTGCCCCTTGAGCGGGAGCCGGCGCATTACTTTTTACTTCATCAGCCTTAGCTTGATTAGGACTCATTACTATATGAAAACACAATTTACAATTTTCAGGAGTCATCACACTATCACAGTTCATTTATGGCATGTATAGCTAAACTCTTACACACTCTACGTTACTCCAAAAATTGACTAAATTGTAGCTCTGATACCACTAAATCTAACACCCCTTACTCGTATTTGTCACCAAAATAGGGTACGAGGCATTAACGGGCTTAAACTCAAACAAATATTCAAAATCGAGACATGAATTTTCATTCAAATTTAAAACTTTTTGAAAACATTCATATCGTCCCTTAAACAAGCCTACAAGGCCAAAAACATGCATTAGGAGTGGTTCGGGACTAAACCAAAAACTTTAGAAAACTTTCCAACACTTAGAAAAATTTTCATCAAAACAGGGGTCAAACGCCCGTGTGGCTTTGGACACGCCCGTGTGGGTAGGCTGTGTAGTCACACACGCCCATGTCACTAACCCGTGTAACTATTTATTTATGATGTCATCAACAAATTGAAGTCACACAGCCAAGTCACACGCTCGTGTGCTTAGGCCGTGTGGGCAATTTAATTTTCATAATTTTTCATAAAATAGGTGCAGACTTTACACGCCCTGGGTACACACCCATGTCACTGGGCCGTGTCCTTCACACGGCTGAGACACACGGTCGTGTCTCTACCTGTGTGGCCAATTCTAGGCTAAAATTCAAAATGCAGGGGACACACGACCGTGTCACACACCTATAGGGCAAGCCATGTGTCACACAAGGCCTAGACACACGCCAATGTGTCTACTCGTGTGGACAAAAATAAGGCTATTTACCAGGCTATTTTGTCACCCTTACTTGCACCAACCTACACAACAATAAGAAACTTAATTCCACTTATATTCATACAACCAATTCAGCCACAGACAAGATATCAGCGTATCATTTACATGCAACCATCTACCACATACAAACATCACCTATTTATTAACTCAATCCATGCAAATTCACACATCCATGAAAACATTATCATATGTATATAAATACTTAAGCCAATATTAGCCAATTTCAATGGCCATTTACAAAATAAATTATCAAATAACATAAGGCAACACTTTTGGCCAAATCAATTATGACACATAACAAAAAGACCAAGTCCCTATACATGCCATAATTCAAAATAATGTAATCATAAGTACCCAAAATGATAATTTGATAGTGTGAATGGATCTCCAACCGTCTTCAATCCCCGAGCTGGCTTGGCGACACTATAAGACAAGGGAAAAAGAAAGGGAGTAAGCTTTAAAGCTTAGTAAGTTCTTATGCAAATAATAAGCATTATGAACACACTTTAACATATAGTTAACATAGAGTAAATTAACATAAATGTCATTTGAATTCATAATCAAGCTTAGCATAGATATATTTAAAATCTTAACATCATAACTTACTCGATTAAACCAATCCGAGGTTTTATCACATATTGAGCTTATTAAGCATGAGTTTTGTGTACATACTTGTACCAACTTGCAACATGCCATTGCCTTCCACAACATACCATAATATTTCATAACTTTAACATGGTCATTAAGTTACCCATTGAACCACTTGGAATACTAGAGGATACTCGAGAAATCTCACACGCATAGTATCGTATCAATGCCATATCCCAGATATGGTCTTACATGGGGTCTCATATCGATGCCAATAGCCCAACTATGGCCTTACACGAAATCTCATACCGATGCCATATCCCAGATATGGTTTTATACGTAGTCTTAGTAACCCTAATGTCATGACATTTGTATCCTATCTATTCCTAAAGTTCAACCGGGATTTCACGCTTGTCGAACTTTGTTGAACACGCTCAATGGCCAATCATAATTCATATAACAATAAAGTGTTTACCACAATTATATCCATTAAACATTTATATACATATAATTTAATGCTTGTTAAACATACGAACTTACCTCGGTACAAAAATAGGAGAAATGAATTTAATCGTCAAACACTTTATTCTTTCCCCGATCAAGGTCCTAACTTCATTTTTCTTGATTATCAAGCTTGAAAGTTGAAGAAAACCTAGCTATGGTGCCCTTATGAAATTCGGCCAAATTAGAAGAAGATGGACACAATTTTGGATTTATTTTCCCTTTTTATTTTTTTATTTACCAAATGACCAAAATGTCCTTTTTGCCTTTCTTTGAAATTTTATCTCTCCATATCCATTTTTGTCCACTAACTTAATAAATGCTCTAATTACCATATAAGGACCTCTAATTTAAAATCTCATAGCAATTGGACACCTTTAACATGTAGAACTCAACTTTTGCACTTTTTACGATTTAGTCTTTTTTGACTAAATTGAGTGCCCAAAAGTCAAAATTTTCGAATGAAATTTTCACAAAATCATTCTATGAAATTTTAGACCATGAAAATATAATAAAAACAAATTTTACTATGTCATATTCGTGGTCTCGAAACCACTGTTTCGACTAGCCCCAAAAAGGGCTGTTACAATGAGTTGAAACCAAAAAGAAAAATTATAACTAACAATACAAAAAATAAACAAAAATCTAGTTGGATTTTATAAATTTTTGGGGAGATTAGAGCTTATTAGATATAAAATGTGAGAAAACTCTTTTCAAATTACCAAGATAACTCTCTTCAAATAAACTTACAATTGGATATTTTTCTTCTTTCAAAATGAGTTACAACTACAATGATTTTTTTTGAATGCACAGTAGGTGAAATGAATAGCTTTAATTAATTTAATTTTTACTCAAACTCTTTATATTTTCAGGGAAAAACAAAACAAAGAATATTATATAAAATTTATAATGCACCATCATCTCAATTTTTTTTCTTTATAAGTCTGCAAGCTTGCCTGCAATTCATGTCATGGCAACAACCTTTGTTGAAAAGGAAAAAGTGTTGATACTCATAGAAAAGGACAAAAACAATAGTTAAATCCTTGTTATCAGACCAAAAATAACCAAAATATAAGGGAATTCATCAGTTGTGGGTTGTTGCGCAACATTTATTCTCCGTTACGAGTGTTGCATAACTGGTTGCAGGTGCAACAATCATGGTTCCACCACACCTTTTTGAAGTGTTGAAATTACTTTTTGGCGATGCTAATTTTCTTTACAATGTAGCATGTAGCAACCCATTTCAGTGGTGTTAGAAAATAATGGTTGGGCAGACTCCTCTATAGAGAACACGCCACCTCAATTGCTAGACGTTTGGGTTAAGTCCTTAGTTTGAAAGGATTATTTATTATTTTATTACTCTGGTTGGATAATTTAGTTGTTTCGATGAGAACCATTTAGAATGGAACTAAGTTATTGTAGTTGAAAAAACTCACATTTATGTTGAGAGAGAAAGTTTTTAGAGACGAGAATCGAGGAGGTTAGTGTAACAGCCCGATTTTACCTAAATCAAAACAGTGGTTTTGGAACCAATAATCTGAGGTTGGAAAACTATTTTAATACTATTTTTGGTGTTTACAGCATGTGGATATAAATGTGTGAAAATTTCGTGAGCTAATTTTATCGTTTAAGTGGTTAATTTGATAAAAGGACTTAATTGCGTAAAATGCAAAAGTTGCAAGCTATATGATAAAGGTGTCTATTTGCTATGGCTTATTAAATGAAAGGTCCTTATGTTGATATTAGACCATTGAT
Source organism: Gossypium longicalyx (assembly GCA_025698465.1). Taxonomy (NCBI): domain Eukaryota; kingdom Viridiplantae; phylum Streptophyta; class Magnoliopsida; order Malvales; family Malvaceae; genus Gossypium; species Gossypium longicalyx. The sequence continues at coordinate 64,274,495 of CM047004.1, read as the reverse complement.
AGTGAAAATTTACATAAATGGGAATTAAATGGATGATAATAAATGTTTTTTATTAAGGTTAATATGGTAATTAGTATATTAAGTTATTATTAACTAAAACAAAGTGATAATAAACCATATTATCGCCATTCATAGCCAAAAATCAGAAAAAAGAAATAGGGTTTGAGCTTTCATATATTCGGCTAGTATGTTCTCTGATTAAGGTACAGTTTTGACTCGATTTTTGATGATTTCTATGTTTTTGTGATCGTTGCTTTGTGTACTAGCTAGCTCGTACCCTAATTTTTAAAATTGTTGATGATTTTGTGAAATTCCATTGATGAATTCATGAGTTTTATGATGTTTGATATACATGTTTTGTAAAGTGATTTTTGACAAAAATGTCAATTAGGGATTAAATTGAGAAAAGTGTAAATATGGGCTGCTAGGGACCTATAGAGAATTCGACCAAGCATGGGTTTTTTCAAATTTTGTAAATTTTGTGTATTTATGAAATAGGGACTAAATTGAATAAATGTGTAACTTTTGGGGCTAAAGTGAAAAAATGCCCAAATATGTGTTTGTGGATGAAATTGAATGTGTTGATGAATAAAAGGATTAATTTTGAATGTGTATAGTTTAAGAACGAAAGAAATTGAATTTAGATCGGGGGAAAACGAAAGTTATCGAATAGTCGACCCCGTCTGTTACTTCTGACTACGAGGTAAGTTCATATGCAAATACATGCTTTTAAATTGAATTAGATATGTATTATGTCATTGAATTGCAATGAGTATGAATGAGCACCTACGAGCAAGAAAGGATAGAATTACGACGTCCGAAAGTCCCGTACGAACCTTAGGAATGCTTAGGATGCAAATGTCATGACATTAGGTTTATTGAGATGAGATTACATGTAAGACCATGTCTGGGACATTGGCATTATATTGTGATTACGTGTAAGACCATGTCTGGACATTGGCATCGTTATATGATTTCGTGTAAGATCACTTCTAGGATGTTGGCATCAATATATGATAACATGTAAGACGATATCTGGGATATCGCATTGTATGAGCTCTTCGAGATATCTAAGTATCCTTAGTGATTTCGAAGGGTTCAACGGGTAAAGTCAAGTCAAAATTAAATATAAGAATGAGTAAGTGATTCAAGTACACGAGAATTGAAAAGAGTAAGTATTTGATGAATTTACATGTAAATTGGAATTGCTGTATTTTGAGAAAGGTTTTTGTATCGAAATGTGTTTAGTTATAATTTGCTTAGTTGATGAAACTGATGTCGATTATGGTATAGATTTATTTGCATATAGCTTACAAAGCTTTTAAAGCTTACTTTGTGTGTTCATTCTATGTTTTATAGATTATCGAAGCTAGCTCGGATTCAGGGATCATCAGGAGGCATCATCACACTATCTATTAACTAGTTGGTACTTTTGAAGCTTTGTAAATATGGTATATGGCATGTATAGGCTAGTGAGATGTTGATAAGTTTTGAACTATGACTTTAGCCATGAGATTTGGTTTGCAATTGATGTACATGTTTGTGTGTGTTTGGCTATTAATTTGTATGTGAGGTAAATATGCTGTCTTGTGTTTTGGTATGTGCTATGATTGTTGATATGGTTTAATGGTTGTAGGTGAGATGGTATATTAGGTGTTTAAAATGACATGTTTTGGATATTTATATATATGTTGAAATTGTACCAAATTGGTTACTAAGTGTGCTTGTAAAAAGGGTGGCAAATTGACTTTTCGAATGGCTTATTTTTGTCCACACAGGTAGAGACACGAGAGTGTGTCTCATCCGTGTGTGACACAAGGTCATGTTACACGGTCGTGTGTCCCCTGGGGTACCCTTTTGAATTAAGGCAATATACCCTACAATTTTGACACGGCCTAGACACACGGGCATGTCTACTGACCGTGTGAGACACACGGGCTGGTACATGGGCGTGTGGTCGACCGTGTGACCCAAGTCAGTAACCTCCCTAGTTTTTCCATGGCCATGGCACACGGACGTGTCTCTGGCCGTGTGGTACAAGTCAATATGTATGCCCTGTTTTCATACGGCCTACGCCACGGGCATGTTTGGTGGCCGTATGAAGCACACGGCCTATTCACATAGGCATGTGACTCTTAAATCTTGGAAAATTTTCTAAGTTTGCAAATGTTATCAGTTTAGTCCCGAACCACATCTAAGTATGTTTTAAGGTCTCGTAGAGCCTTATAAGGGACATTGTGCATGATTTGTATGGATTTTGGATTATGGATGTATAAATGCATGTGATCAAAGTGTATTATCCAGCAATGCCTCGTAACCCTATTTTGGCGATGGATACGGGTTAGGGGTGTTATAGTTAGTGGGATAATTTGATTTATCCACTAAACCTAGTTTCCATGTTTAGTTGTTTAAAGTTAGTATTGGATTTTTGGGCAAGTTTTACATTTTTCTTGGCATCCATTCTTCCTTTCAAATTTTCTCTACACTTTCTCTTGGAAAACCTTAGACCATAAACCTGCTTGAAGATTTGGGTTCGCTGTACTCGGCCATCTCCTTCGTTGTTTTAGCACCTAGTAAATATCGATGAACCTTAGGTTATTTCATGGTTATTTGCGTGACCTTAAAATTGCATGTTTTAATGTTAGTTTAGGGTGTAAGAAAGGAAACTTTCTGAATTTGGGTTTTAAGATGATATTTCTTGCAAGCTTGTTTAGTTTTCTGGTATAACGATTGATAAGTTTAACTATTTATATTATAGCTCAAGACACTCTTGAAGGTTCTCATGATAAAGGTAAAGGTTCTGCTATTTAGACATATTGTGTTTTCTGATAAGTTCCTTCTTACTTCCATGTGTGTGTAATGCCTTGTTTATTTTTTTAAGGTAAGTATTCATATTCTGTAAAGATGGAATGTCTGTAAATGAGTGATGGATGTTTATAGTTGTTAGTCTAGTTTGGTTTGTCTGTGTTGAAAGTGTAAGAACATTTCTTCGTGTTTAAGCCACTACCCTTTGCATCTAACAAGGATAATACGGCTGGAAAATGGAAATGAATTCATGGCGTTGCCTTTAATGGAATAAGAACTGAATTTGCAGATCGCGATACATGAAAATGGTCGTATAGCCTCTGGTAGGGCAGAAATTATGTTGCAAACCATATTGGCAAATCATGAAAAAGGAATATAAATGGAATGAACAATATGGCTTGACTATGGAAAGGGTACATGGCTAACATGAAGAAGGTTAATTATATGGTCACATGGGCGTGATGTACATGCCAAAGGGAATAATATTTGACGTATTGTTTACCTGTGATTGCTACCCGCTAACTAACAAACTATGTATCTACGTTGAGTTTGAAAGGTTTTGTTTGAATCATGTATAACCAATGTAATGTCTGCTTCTGGAACTCACTAAGTTCTTTGAACTTACTTAGTTACCTTTCCTTCTTAAGCCTACTGATGAAGTAAAGGAATTTCTGAAGACTACGTCAGAGGACAGTCGCTGCCATGAGACTTCTAGTTTTGAGTACTATGCATGGCATGGGAGTGGTGTCAAGACGCTTACATTTTGAAGAATGAATTTGATTTTTAAACTTGTATTTATGAAACTATGATTTCCATGAAATTTTAGTCAAGTCTTCATGGTTCTTAAAGTGTACCATTTTATCTAGCCTTGAATGACAAACTGTTTACATTTTATATTAAATTAAATTGTAGTTTAAGTTTATTTATGTCAAATATGGTTTTAAATATATTGATTTTATGTTAGTAACACGACATTCTCGGATCCTCTTTAAGGGTTGGGTTTGGAGTGTTACACTTAAAGAGTTTGATTTCATCTCTACAATAACATTTAAAAAACTGGAAAAGAAGTGGACGATACTTCTTTACTAAGTTGAGAATTCCACCGCCACCATCTTCTCTAGTGGTTTGGTTCTTCTTCATTTCTTTCTCTCTTCATGGCTAGAGTTAAAAGAATAGCCTAAAAAAGACAGGTGGGTCTCCGGATTTGCCCATCGAGGTTGTCGATAAATCACAGTGGGGAATTAAAGCATCGACTGAACTATCTCGGCAACAAGGTGTCGCAATGTCAACCTGAAAGCAAAGTGGTGAAGCATCGAAGAAACCACCTCCATCCTCAGCTGCTATAATCAAAGAGATTGATGAATTACTCTCCTGGATTAAGCAAACATTTCACGTCCCAAAATAGGCTACCATGGGTTGTGAAAACTTTGATACAAATCAACAAATTTTGATCAAGAAAAAGACATGTCTCAAAATGAAGAGTTTATTCCTTCTAAAGAAGCGAAAAAGCCATCCAACGAAAAAGTTGAAGAGTCTACTAATCAAGTATCAAGTTTTCAAACTGAATAAGCAAGCGCGACCTTGGAGTAATTGCATGCTCATGTGAAAGAAAAAGGCAAATGTAAGATAGATGTACTCGATTTTGATCCATACACTTGCTCGAAACACTTGTGGGAAGTGTGATCGAAAGAGATGAAGAGTTCGTTAAGGTAACACCCATTGACTTTGTTGATATTCTAGCTCAAAAAATGTGACTAACCAAAAAGTCATCAATAAACAAAATATTTTGATCTCTCCCTTTAAATAATATTCACTAATGTAGTTGTTTAAAGCTACTGGTTTGCTAAAATCTATTACATTCGTAAGGTTGTATGTCAAGAAAATTGTACAAGAATTTTACTATAACTTGTAGCATGACATTGATATAGAAAGGTTGGCTAATTTTCAACAAGTCAAATTGTGAGGTAATATGTTTAATTTTAGTCTAACCATTATAAGTCGGTTTTTGAATAATCTGGGTGTTAGTAATAAACATACTGAAGACTACAACTACATTGTTGATGTAATTACGGGAGGTGTGGTACGTGTGTGCTCGAGAGTAATCCTCTTTCTCCCACAAGACTAACGACAAAGTTTTGTTTCTTACACAAAATCATCATTCATAATTTGCTACCGACAATTCAAAAGTCATCTATCAATAAGCCATTAGCTCAACTTTTATATATGGTGGGCCAAAGGGTTCAGTTCAATCTTAGGGAGTTCATTTTTTATCAAGTGGTGAAGCATGTTGAGTCCATCTCTACACATGAGTTCTTCCCCTTTTTATCTTTAGTTTATCAAATTCTTATGCTTCAAATGAACATTAAGGTCAAAAATGACATGTTGACGACTGAATCTTTGGAGTATAATATCTCTAGCAAGTTTTTTAAACCAAGTCGGGTTAATGATCTTGTGCCAAGAGAACTCCTCCCATCTCTCGTTCCAACAAGCAGAACAAGTACTCCTCCAAGTTTTGTCACAACTTAGAAAGTGTGTGTAATGGTTGTTTTAAGAACTAAAATTGACATAATTTGTTTTGAAGTAACATCATTTGTTTTGAAGTATAACAACTTAATACTCTAAAAACTCACATTGAGAAATTACTTTAAGACTTGAAATAGTTGTCTTGGTGGAAAGGGGAGTAATTTGACATTTTGCCAAAAAGAGCGAGAGATGGTTGCTTGTTTTTACTGAAGTGTTTTTTGGTTGTCGCTACTAAAGTTTGCTGCTACTACTTTGCATTTATTTTATTTTTGGATTGTTGGAGACTTTGGTTTGGGTTGTTTATATTGCTTCATCTTATGATGTTTGGAAGATGTTTGGTGGTACTCTTTTATGCTCATCCATGTGAAATAAGTTGGTGGATTTTTTTCTTTTATGTTTTGATTCATCTTAGTTATATTGCTTGTGTGCCTATATGTTTTACATTCTTGTTCTTAGAGGGGAGCCATGGAGATTGGATCATTAGTTTTCTCAAAATACTGAGATGGAGATATATTGTTGAGGTTTTTGTTGCTGCTCGTTCTATGTCTTATAAGAACGAAATTAAAATTTTGTATGGGCCATGGAAATGGGCCATGAAAAGGTTTCAATCAACTATTTTCGGCCTATAGAAGTGTGGCATGTTTGACAAAATAAGTAATATGGTTCGACTAGGGTGTCAAGCCCTTCAACTGATTCTTTTATATGCTTAAGGTGATTGGATAAATATTGAACTCTTATCATTATCTCTTTGGTTATTAAAAGAATTAATTTAAAGATAATTATCATATTTTCTCAAGGGCGAGAGATGGTTGCTTAAGGAAATTATCTTGTTGATGTTCTTAGACTATAAATAGGCGTCTTTCTCATTTAGTTCATATACAATTTGAAGAGCTGAAATACCTTTGAAATCTTGATTACATTCATATTAGTTTTTGGTCTTTTCTTATATTAACTGCTAGTCTATTTTGTTGAAGTGTGCAACTCTTGAGTGAATTTGAGATTTGGTTTGAATGTTTATTGGGAAACCATTGTTCTCTATTGGGGTTGCATGAAATTTCTTTGTAAAAGAGTTATAAGCTTTAGCCGGTAGAGACGAATTATTGTGTTGGCTTGATTTGGCGATTGAATAAGAATTTATCCTAAACGAGACTTTGTAAATGTAAGACTGTTGTATCTGAACTACAAAAACAAAGATCGATTGTGTCGTTTCTTTTGCCTTAACTCATTTTCATACTCACATATTCCTTTCATTCTATTTGTCGTTGTAACAAACATTAACCAAAGTTACTATTATTATAACCGGGGACTAATAAAGTATGATTTTTTTTTTTAATTTGACTTTTCTTTTAACAAACATAGATAATACATTTCAACTTATCAAAACATATTAAATACACTAATATATATGTAACAAGTAATATATTTTTATTTTAAATTATAATCCTTTATTAAAATGCTTAAAAGAATGATATCTTTGTTTTTTGAATAACTTTTTAATATATTTAACCATTCATTTGAAGATAGAAGTTTATTTTTAAAATAATAATGTAAGAAGAATAATTTATATTAGAAAGATCCTAAAAACTACTGCTTTTAGGCACCAAAAAGTTTATCACATCACCAAATTTTAAAGACATGAAATTATTATTATACATCCATTCATATTCAACCCGTTCTCTAATTCTAATTAAATTATTTCAAAACATAAGAAATTAAAATGAAACATATGGGATTAAAAATTTGTAAAAAAAACCCTTAATTTAAAAATCATATAAATTACTTATGGATTTTTTGTTGTAATTACTTATGTTTTAAAACAATTTAATTAGATTTGGAGAGTAGGTCGAATATGCTAGGGTGTATAATAATTGTAGCAGCCCATTTTTAAAAAATTTGGAACAGTAGTTTTGGGATCACAAATCTGATCCTGAAAACAAAATTTATTTTAATATTATTTTATGGTATACAATATGATAATAATATTGTGTAAAAATTTCGTAAAGAAATTTTATCGATTACATGTTTAATTTGATAAAGGACTAAATCGCGTAAAGTGCAAAAGTTGTGTTCTAATAGCTAAAGGTATTAAATAGCTATATAACTTTAAATTGGAGGTCCTTATATGGTAATTAGACCATTAATGAAAAGTTAGTAGATATTTTTGGATGATTCATCCATGAAAAATTAGAAAAACGCTAGGGACTAAATTGGAAAGTGATAAAATTAAAAGATGATAAATAATTAAATAGAAATAAAAATCATTTTATATCATCTTCTTCCCCAATATTCCATGGAAACCCTAGGAAAGAGAAAGCAAGCTTTCTTGGTCAAATTAGGTGAGTATTCAAGTCCCGTTTTTAGTAATTTTTATATTTTTGAAACCGGGATAGCTTAACCTATCTATTTGGGGGATCAATTTGAAAAGTTATCAAAGTATGGAAATTATGTCATGGATGAATATGCTGAAATTTTGAAATTTATGGTAGAATATGAAAGGTTGTTGATAGATAAACATCTTTTACAAAGTGATTTTTGATGAAAACATGATTTAGGGACTAAAATGTAAAGTTGTGAAATTTGAAGAAAAATTATGAACTTTATAGAATACATGTGCTGTAAATTTTATAGTGAAATTTTGTTTAGGCTTGGAATAGGGAGTAAATTGCATAAATTTCATTTTCCGAGCCTAGGGACAAAATCGTCATTAACTAAAAGTTTAGAGGCAAAATGGTAATTTTGCCTAAAGTGTAAATTGGACTAAATTGAGTATTAATTACATTAAATTGATGTTAAATTTACTCGTATAGATCTGGATAGACCAAATTCGGAGCTAGAACGAGGAAAAGAGGAAAATGTCAGATTAGTATATTTTACGTATATGAACATTTGTTGAGGTAAGTTCGTGTAACTAAAATGTGTATATTTATATGCTTGAATTAAATGTTGTGTTTGTGAATTGTATAAATATCATATATATATGACATTGAAAATGTATTTGACAAAGCCTGATCAACAATAATGCCCGATAAATGATAAATGATAAAAATGTTACTTTTATGCTTGAAATGAACGTGGAATGTATCTATTTGAATTATAAGAATGTTATAGATGTATGAAATAATCACACATGCATGATAATGCTTGAAAAATGTTAAATCATGTTTGAATAAATGAAAATCGATGGATAAATGTGATTTCCCCTATTGAATGAGGTCCTGCATTTGTTGCTAACGGGATTTAGCTCAGACGAGTAATCCTATTAACCTCATTACAGAAAGGATTTAGCCTAGACTAGTAATCCTGATATAAGTCCTCTCGAGCATATGTTATGGATTGGATTTAGCCTGGACGGATAATCTAGATCAAGCTCTTTAGAGCATATGCCATAAAAAGGATTTAGCCTGGACTAGTAATCCTATTGTATACATGTGTGGCTCAAGAGTGTACTCTCGGATATAGTACTTATGGGTACCATTGGACATGAATTGACGGATCCTGATTTGTACACCTCGAGTGTACTACTTGCGTATCCATCGATATTCCGAATAAATTCAACGGGTAACAATTGAGACATGAGAATATATGAATAATAAAATGAGTTATTACATGTATCTATATGGAAATATGAAATAATGATATTTGTACGTGGAATTTATTTGATGAGTATGTTCATCATTGGTTTATAGATTTGTACACCTTGAGTGTATTATTTGTGACCTTGATATTTTGAATTATATGAGTAAAGTTCTGACATGGAATAATCTTAACTCGAGATGAATTGTTATGAAAATATACTTGTAATATAAAGATATGATTTATACATGTTATATGGATACGTGATATGGAATATATATATCTGAAAATCTAATTGTGTTGAGCCCATATATGTTTCTTGATGTTATTATGGAATGTATGACTAACAAGGGCAATGAGGATATGTGTAGGGCTTGAGATCAAATTGATTGAATAAGCCTTGCATGTTTATCTTGAAATAGAATAAATGGTAAGTTAAGTACCATGTTATACGAACTTACTAAGCATTATATGCTTACTTAGTTTCATTTCCTTGTTTTATAGTAAATCAGAAGCTAGTTGGATTAGAAGCTCGGCGGAGATCACTCACACTATCCATCAGCTCATTTCAGTACATATGGTACAACTATTGTGGTTATAATGGCATGTATATGTTAATTGGTCATATTGGCATGTAAATGTAAATGGTTATTGTAATCTAGTCATTGGAATGGCTAGTGATGGTTATGTATTGATATATATACACATATTAAGATTATTTCATGGTGATAACATAGGTGTTTATTATTGATTGATTGAGAAAGGTTAAACAAGTATGCTTAATAAGGTAAGATTAAAAGCATGAAAGCATGTAACGATATACCATTTTAAATGGTAGAATTAGCTTGACTAAAATGCTTAGATTGGTTGATTTATGAATGCAAGTTTTGGTGTAGGTTTATGGCAATGTTTTGGGTAAGAAATGAAGTTAGGAATGGCTTTATTTTGTTCACACGGGTAGACACACGGGAGTGTATCTTGACCGTGCGTGACACACGACTTAGCACATGGGCATGTGGTCCGGCCATGTGTCCCTTGCACATTAAATTTGAGAAAAAGAATGCTCAAAATTGAGCACACGGGGAGAGACACGGGAGTGTGTCTCAACCATGTGTGTTACACGGCTTAGCACGCGAGCGTGTGGCTGGCCGTGTGGCACAAGTCAGAAAGTTACATGGGGTCGAACACGGCCTACAACACGAGCATGTCCTACGGTCACACGGGCGTGTCCCTTGGACCACACGGGCATATGAGCCTTGCATCTTAGAAAATTTTAAAAATTTCTCGAAAAATTCTTTGAGTTCTCGATTTAGTCCCGATTCGATTATAATACTTATTTTGGGCCTCGATGGTCCAATTAAGGGGCGTTATGAATAATCTCGGTAAATGAATAGAATTTGACTTAAATTATCTATAAACATAGTGAAAAACTCTGGTAACACTCCGTAACCCTATTTCGGCGATGGATACGGGTTAGAGGTGTTACAATAATATTTTTATATCTTTAAAATTTGATAATGTGACGAAATTTTATTAGTTTTTAGGATCATCCAAATATAAGTTATTCCCATAATGTTAACGATATTATATTTCTCTAGAATATTTGTTATACCCCTACTCTAGCTTGGACACGTGGTTGCACGAGAGATAGCTTAAAAGCCACCCATGGATAGCTTTCCATCTTATTCCACCAGTAGTGCTCATCCGTCTTATTCCATCAGTAGTGGTCATTAGACTGGTCATGAATCTGGCTAGTCATGCATACCTCACATACCCCTAGGTGAGGCCGCTTGGTTTTAGCCACTCACTACAGACTATTCATAGGGACCCCTAAAAGATCATTGAGGAACAATAACCTCGTTCTACCTCAACAAATGAAATGGCAGTGCAGGACCACATAATACTATGATTGACGACAACTAACATATAACAAACATGTCATTTGATTGATCACACAAGCAAACCACCGTCTGTGCTGTCTATGACATGGCACTATCAAACAAGGGAACCTTCCCCTATATATACCGTAACACACAAAGAATAAGGGGTTTTTTTCTCTTTTAAGCACCCTACCTGATACTTAGACTCACACAACTTCCTCATCTCCATCCTAAGTCCCTACATCTTCTAATGGGCGTTGAAACAACCAAAAATAATTCCTACAATAAAATAACTCTAAACAGTAGTAAAGAGCAGTAGGGTTGAGTCCACAGGGATTGGATATTATGATCAACTTTCGTGTTTTTCTTATGAACAGAATTTCGGTCGAACCGATGATCGTGGCAATAGTCGTGCCCACGACTCCAAACGGACTTGATGAAAAAATAAACAAATAAATCAGGGGAGTTTTGAAATGTTTTGTAAATTAAATAATAGAAATGGCAGAAATAAGAAATTAAGTAAATAAGGAATAAAATAAAATTAGAAGTCAAATTTTTATTTTAATAATAGAAGAAGTAAGCTTTAGCACTAGACTCGGTGGATTTCGATTTTTGAATCGATCCTTGAAAATTAATTTTCTCCTCCAAACAATAAGCTGGTTATAGTAGTTAAGCACGTCCTAACCGCCAATTCTTCCTCTCGTAGTTGGTCCTAGTACGACCTGCAAACCAACCTTTATCGATTATCTAACCGAGATACATGTGCTCCCGATTCAAGATTTCGGCAGCTTTGCGTTCTGAAGAACCCAACTCGGACTAACGGCCTCAACCGCTTGAGACGTTTAAACCTGATCACTTCTCCCTTGATTTGTTCTCGGAGATCTGAATAGCACGGCCAACTCGTTTCCCCTACTATTCGCAAACACAACTCCAACCTAACATGCTTTTTTATTTGAAATCGAGTTAACTTTAAGGGATGAATTTGTCAATCTCGATACTTGGGAAAAATAGTGAATACCAATTGGAAGGATTTTATCTCACAATTCCCTATTGGAAAGAATATTGGTCTAAAGCTAAGTTAGACTTTAGTGAAGCATGAATTTAATCATACTTTGGTTGGTTATGAGGTGGATTTGAATGAAAATAGTGGAAGTTAGGAAGGGAAATGACTTGGAAAACAATTAAAGAAATTTGTTAAGAAAAAGGAAATGAAATGAAAGTAACAGTATGCTACTGACGCATGAAATTGGAAGGGAAAAAATAATTCTTATTTAATTCCAAGTGAATTCAAGTGTATTTTCAAGCTACCACAAATGTCCTATTTATATACATATGATTTACTAAATTTGGCCTAACTATCCACTACACAAAATTAGAATTAAATAAAAATAAAATTTGATTTTCTTCTAAAATTAGCTTCTACAAGGTCCAAAGAAATCTAATAAGTTCTTGACTATTTCCAAGTTTCTGATTCGACCCCACTTTATTGACTATGCTACAAATTAATCATTTTCTGCTCGTTTTTTACTCATAGCATCCCAATTGCATTCCTGACAGGATTAAAACAAAAAATCACTAATTTAGCACGGATCAATTCAAGAATTAACCGATTTAAACACAAAAAAATCATGCAAATTTAGCATGTTATCATCTTCCCTTCTCATCTCTCCCTTTAACTCTCCACCTATCATATGTAAAACCGCCTCCAAACAACCATCACCTTTTCCTCCCTTCTCTTTGTTGAATACTAGAATAAAAAATATTAAATTAAAAATAACTGATAATATACTAATAAAAATTCATTAATGAAGTTTGGAACAGTAACCATTTTATTTTAAAAAGGTTACAAATTTATTTTGTACCATTACATTACAATTTATTTTTCATCAATGTGAACAGTGGCGAATCTAGAAGGGGCTGGCATGAGTCTGGACCCCTACAATGTAAAATTACTATTTAGGCCTTTAAATTTCTTTAAAAATTTTAAATTAGTAAAGATAAAATTGTTCTTTGGCCCTCCCTAAAATTATAAAAATTCGATTTAATCTTTTAAAAATTATAAAGATATAGACTATAAAAAATTAAAATTTCATTCACCCCCTGAAAGATTGTTCTGGCTTCACCCCTGAATGTGAATATAAAATATTAGTTTGTTGTTAATTTAATAAAACATAATCATCTAATAATTATATTAGTAAGAATTATAATTAATATTTATTTTAAAAATCATACATAATAATTGATTTATACATTATTTTCTATAACGATAAGTAGAAGGATGCAGTAAATGAATAATTTAAATTTTACTAACAACAATTTAATTATACATTAATTTAAATATAAATATGTAAATATTTTATTAAAATAAAACAATCAATTGAAGAACTTTAATAAAGATTTCAATTTAAATGGCAAATAAAAATAATCCATAATTTACTTAATAAAAAAACCATTTAATAGTTTATTTATTGGTTGTTAGTTAAATTTTAAAAGAATATACAGATAAATAATTTAAAATTTATTAACAATAATTTATTTTATCAATGTAAATATAAAAAATAATAGGAACTTTCCTTTAATAAGGATTTCAATGTTAATGGTAATAAAATCATTAATATTTTATTTTTTTATGGTATCTTTCATTTTCGTTTTACGGTTTATGTTTAAAGTTTATAGTTGTACCTCCTAATAATATCGTCTCTAAATTTTGAACTTACATTTTCTTTTTTAAAATACAATATATCTTACCATTACACTCAACACTTATTAGTAAATAATATTTCATTTTAGATATATAATACTAGAGAAATCGAGTAATATAGGCATTGAGCATTCAAAAGCCTTGATTTATTTGGATTATCACCTTCGTGAGTATTGATCCAAAATTTTATATTGGGATTGAATATTGGTAGAGTGGGTAGGAGTAGATAATGTTTGAAAGCACATGATTCATGGTTACTGAGCTTAAGATCTTGTGCAAATGGAGAAAGCTGTTTGTTAAACCTCACTAGATCCAAAAATCCATTTTAAAATTGCATAAAATGGGCAATCTAGCTTTAAATAATAATTTTTTATTCAACTTGAGTAACTTGTAAATGTTTCTTTACCTCATTGTTTGCTTGCGTACATGATATGAAATGTTTTTGCTTAATTATTTTTAACCTCATTGTATTTAATTTATTTAAATTCAGTAAATAATTAAACTCAAACATGAAATTTATGATTGGTAAAAGAAAAAAAAAAAAAAAAGAAGGTTTATTTTTATTCCTACTCCCCTTGAAAGCACAAAGCCTAACAATATTACACAAGGAGGGATGGAGGAAAAACGAGGGAAAAAGGAGAACAAAAGAGGGGAAGAAAAAATTGATACCTTTCAAAACCCTCTCTCTGAAATGTAAGAAATTAAAAAAAGAAAATCCAAAAAAAAAAAAGAAAAAAGATGAGCATAGATTATTGAAGTTTGCTGCTAATAATCCTAAGCTCCATTGATTAAGGCAAGGACTTCAGCCTCGGTCGGAAGGGCTGGGATTGCTCCCTTCTTGGTTGTGGTTATGGCTCCACATGCATTTGCGAATTTCAGTACCTCCCTCAATTTCGATTCATTCTGATTTGATTTTATAAAATAAAATAAAAAACCCATTTAGAACAACAATGTAAATCACAATTTTAATCAATAAATAATATACAAAATGGGTTACCTCAAGTATGGTTGGGTCTTCCACGATCTTGCATAGTAAAGCACCAACAAAAGAGTCCCCGGCGCCAGTTGTATCCACTGTATTCACATGGAATGCATCCACTGACCCATGGAAGTACTGCCCACACAGAGGTATCACCGCAACAATACGTAAATTATTATCAGGAGCTTTAAATTATTACACACCTAAATAGTGAAAACGTCAAAACAAGACCCTTGGACCCCTAGTTTTTTTTAGCCTAGGTCCCTGTCTAATAATATTAACAAAATAAGACAACTTGAAGAGTTGGGGCCCAAAACTGACTAGACTACTATCATACTATACTATATTAATTGTTTTTAGCCCTTGGCACCAACCGACGGACAGCATTTGCAATGGGATGGACCAAATATAATTTTCCTATCAGTAAATATATGCTTACCGAGTGTTTTTTTATATAATACATATACAAATAAAGGCATCACCAACCATAAATTTGCTAAAAGTGAAGAAGCATTCAACTACGAGCAGTCCAAGAGGCTAAATTTAGCATACCTTGGTATAATACATGCTACCCTTTTCACCAAGGGTGATCAAGAGTAGTGTCAAGTTGGGGCGCCAAAGTTTCATAGCAGTTTCATCGTCGATTTTGTTGCTACCGGTGAGGAACTCTAGCTCAACATCGCTGACCTTGATAATATCGGCCTTATCCCAGATGGATAATATCTGTTTCCTGGCCTCATCGGCTGAAGGCCAAAGTGGCAGCCGAAGGTTTGGATCATATGACAACAAAGCACCTGATTCTTTGGCCACTTCCATTGCCTTTAGGTGAGCCGATCTGCATGGCTCTACGATCAAACTTATTGATCCGTAGTGGAATACTTTGGCCTGCACAAAACAAACAGTTTAAAAGACAAAAAATACACCCAAAACAAATTAGTTTTGTTGAGAAAATTACAAGACAAGCAAATTTCCAACAAAAACGATACATCATGCAATGTTGTTCGGTAGGTAGGCCAATCATTTGATCCATAAGCTAACGAACAAAGACAAATCATGCAACTTCTCAACTAACAAGTATTCAATTTTCAATGTTGAAATCCAATATATACATAATGATTTATACATTCCTTCACCTCACTCTCCCTCCCATCTACCATATCTACCCACGCATCAAATAAGTCCAGATGCAGTCGTTGTGGATAAACTAACATTGTTGAGTAAAGCTTAAGGAAAGTCATAAACCAATACTTATCACCAGAAACAAATACTAAATGCATCAAACCGATACGAAGAGTACGTCATTTAAGTAGCAATTTGCTAGGTAGATGGAACATGGCATCACTATAAGTAAAATCGAACTGGATCTACCCTTGATCAACAACAATTTCCCTATTAGCTGTCGCATGGGATTTCTTACCACAAGGCTACAACTTAAGCTTATGTCCATCCATCGTTTTCTTTAAAATATCCAAATTCAAACCAAATATACATATTAAAAGGTCTCTAATTATGCCCCCAGTCCCTGTACTCTTCAGATTATTTAAATTTAAAATTTGAATAGGGGTTATCTATTGGACTTCAATTTTTAATAGTCACGGAATTAACAAGTATCTAGAAGATTAAATTTTCAAAATCCAAAGAATACAGGGAGTAAGGGCATAAATATACGGAATTATAATAAAATAACATAAAAGGTCCAAAGAGACAGAAAAAGCAAAATGAAGATCCAGCGCGTTTTGCCATTGATGTTCAGGGTTGGTGTGACTAAGCGAAGCACGTGAAATCACGTGAGAGACGGGGTTTAACGTTAGTTGATGGATTTTGGTCCCATCGTGGACGCAATCATATAATGTCACAGTGGCGATCCATATAAAGTAATCCCGCAAAACACGGCAAATTTCACCCATTCCTTTCTGTAAGAGTTACGTCACAGTAGATGTGAAGTTAGCACTTCCCACACCAAATGTTGATAGTCAAATTGTTATATCCAAAGATCCAGATTAGGTCGCAATAATAAGTATACTGTTACGTCGGACAAACCTCACCAATAGGTGACAACATCAATGCCCGCAGTTTTGACAATTTACGGTGCCTAGATACTCAGCGTGGGTCCTCTATAGAACTATGGATCATAATAATATTGGTTAATATGGCTGACATGTCAGTCTTATTAAAACTCTACTCTCACATTACGGCGCGTGAGTATCAGTTTTCTTCTTGTTTTTTTTTTCCTACAGTTTTTTTTGGTTCTTTAAAGTCAAGATCGAAGAAAGAACAGACGAAAGTTGCACTAAAACCAAAAAAAGAAAAGAATTGAAGGTTAAAAGATGTCACTTACGGATCTTATAAGATCAAGATTCAATTCCTCCGGCGTCAACAGCATGTCAGCACTGGGATTCCTATAAAACATGAACTCACGCTCTCCGTCGGCGCGTAGAGTTACGAAGGCAAGAGCAGTCCTAGCACCTTGGTCAAATAAGATCCCGTCACCGGAGACTCCGTTTTGCTTGAGAATATCGGCAAGCATGTGACCGAACTCATCGTCGCCGAGTTTTCCGACGAAGGATGCTTTACCGCCTAGTCTCGAGACGGCAATCGCCACGTTGGCTGGGGCTCCACCGGGGGCTTTGAGGAAGCCTGGAGCTTCAGCTAAAGAAACGCCGGAGACGGTGGGGACGAAGTCGATGAGCATCTCACCGAAACTCACGATTAAACTCTTGTCGGAAACGACCCCGTTAGGTGCCATGGCGTCGATAAGAAAGCAAAAAATAAACGATCTTTTTTCCTTTTTCTTTTTTTTTTTTTTTTTTCTAAGGTAAGAAATTAGAAGAGAGACGAAGAGGACGGTGTTTATTATATAGGAAAAATACGGAATATTTATTTTTTCATATAATTAAATTTATTAATGATTTTCATTTGAATGGATTTTGGAAACTGTGTTCTATGTTGGATATTTTTACAAATGTGGGCCCGCTGTTTTTCTATTTAGATTTTGGATTATTATGAGCTAAATAAAATTAAAGGAATTATTTTCTAAAACTCATATTATTTTTATATCATATATCTTCAATAAGTTAAGGATTCGAATCCCACTAAAGGTAAATTGCTCTCATCGCATCTTAGTGAGTGATCATATGTCTATGTATTGTTAAAGTATCATCCACTATGAATGGGAGATAAACTCTCCTCGAGAGACATTATCTTCTATTGTTAAGGGGTTGGACCGAAATCCCCAAAGATGACACTTAAAGAATTTCTTTTGAAAGAGTCGATCCCTTCTATAATTATTAATCAGATTTTAAAATTTAATTAAAGGTTTCTTAAATATATATTGCAACATGTATATGATTTATATATATATATATGTAAAGCTGTTGAGCATAGTTATGTAGTTATAAATCATATTAATGTCCAAAAATTAATTAGTCATTAATGATTGTACCAATAACTTATCTCAACTTATTTTGTTCATTTAATTTGTCAATACCTTGACAAATCTCTCATTCTTGGTACAGTCACAAACAAATTGTGGGAATTAAAATAGGACACAACTTCTTGACATTTAGTTTTTGTATATTAGTGGGTAAAAAGGGATGGAACATATGCCTTATTATGCTTATATCTCCTTACTATAAAACAAGCAATTCCAAAAGTAATCAAATTAACGAATTTGATTTTATTATTTTAATTCAATTTATTTATTTTCTTAATTTAATCGAGTTAAATAAGATTCAAGTTAAATAAATTTGTTAAAATTTAATTTAAAAAAAATTAACCGACCACATTAAAATATTATTGATAATATGACTAAATTTTAAGTTAAAGAACACAAATGTCATATATATTTGAAAACTCTTTTAAAACAAAATAAGAAAAAAAAAAAAGAAGATAATTACGCTCCGTTTGGTAGGAATTTTTTTTTACGCATGTTTTAGTATACGGAGTTAATAATAAACTAATTCAGTTTATAATATTTAGTCACTCTAATGACTTATTTTTAGTAAATAGAAGGATAATTTTTTGCTTATTTTGAAAATATCTTTTTTTCTTTACAAGAATTATTACATATCTTTTTAATTTTAAATTTAAATTTGTACTAACTATTCTTTATTTTATGTCTAGCTATTGCAATACATATGTAATAAATAAGATTTTCCTCATATTATTACACTAGTAACCAAACGAGGCATTAGTATGATAAACTTGATTTGATAATTTATTTGTTTAAAGCCTTAAATTTATCATTTTAGAATTTTTAAAAATATATATTTAATTTTTAATTTTTTTGAATATATATGTATAAAATTTTGGAAAAAAATATTTTAAATTTTGGAAGATAATTTTGAATTTTTTTAAGAGAGACAAATTTGTACCTTTTCGAAACTGTTAGGACTCAAAGGGTATTTACATCAATTTGTTAATTCAATTATTTGAATTTTTCGAGTTATAAAATTTAACTCGATTCAAACTCGAAAAACTAGATACTTATTTGAATTAATTAAAAGACGAATAACTCAATTTAATTAAAAAAATGTTAAATAAGTCAAATTTTTTATAAATAAAAAATAAAAAATTGGTATTATTATTAATTATAAATATTTATACAAAAGGAAACAACCATTGTTTTGGAATTTGGCTTTCCTTTCATTGGTCATACTCTCCCATTGATTTTTTAATCCTTAAAAAGAAAATTAAAATACATGGATACACAAACTAATTAATTGCAAATGAGTTAAGTTTGGAAGTTGTTCAAAGTGGGACTAGCATTGGTTTAGGATCAAAACATTATGTATAAGTTGGTAGGATATTTAACTACCATAATTAATAATTTTATATAAAAATTATTCAGTATAAATTTGTAAGCAAGAAATCCTTAAATAATAATTTATTTAACAAATGAATCCTTTGAAAAATTCACTTCTAATAAATTTAAACATATAAAAGATTATATTTAAAATTTCTTTTAAACAATAATATCCACAATGAATTTGAGAAAAATAAATTAAATAAAGGTGGCATAGACAGGACCAACTTGTTTAACAGTAATTTCTCCACTAAAACTCAACCAATAATGGTATGCCATCTAAGATAAAAAAAAACATTTTATAATAAAACCAATAACATCTTTTCATTCCTTATGTTTAAACAATTAGTATTTTGTGGAAATAAATAATATTACTACTATGGTGAGATAACTTAAAATATTTAACTGCAGATTGAGGTGAGATTATTTTTGGTAATATAATTGTTTAAATGTAAAAAAAAAATTTTTATAATTCAATTTTAAATTTTCTTTGTTTCTTGTAAAATGTTTTAACCACAATTGTCAAAAGTATATATCAACTTTGATTTAATGTGTAATTGTATATGTAAATTTTAATTTGGTATAATTATACACGTGTCTCTCTAGGTGTGATTCAAATGTATACTTAAAACTTTAATTTTGATTTAATCATGCACATTTAAAGAAATAAATACATCAATTTATTTTTATTTTGGATAAAATAATTATTTATGTACGCAATGTATAAACATAAAATGATGTTATATTAATAATTGTGTTAATAATTTACAAAAATTAAATTAAATTAAAATTTTATGTATAAAATTGCACGAAATCAAAATTTATATATATATATATATATATATATAATTTTGGAATTTATACCATTTTACAAAAGCTTCCCGTGTAAGTTGATTTTACAAAATCAGGTAACCCCTCTTTTTTTCATTTTTTATGCTACAAGTTGATTTTCATGTCAATAAACTTTTTCATGCCATTTTCATGCCTTTTTTTAATATTATTAATTTTATGTAATTTCATCTATATTTTTCATGCTATTTTTTTTCAATCTTTTATGTTATCAGTTTTATATTATCAAAGTTTTAGATCTCATAATAATTATGAAAAAAATTCCCTTTAATATTGTATTTGTTTTATTGAAAACATTTTTAAAAAATTAATTTTAGAAAAAATTATTAAATAATGAAAAATATTTTACACAATCATTCAAACACTAAAAAATTTTAAAAATTTTAAGATAAAAATATAATACATTTTTCAAAAATCATTTTTTGTAAAAAAATTACACCAAACAAACATACCCTTAGTTAAATTCAATCATAAGCCATAAAAATTTACATGGTTCAGTAAAAATAAGTGTAATTTTCCTTTATTTTCCATCACTTTGATAAAAGGTGAAGCTCTATCTTCTTATTGCTCTTCCTTCATTTCTGTCTGAGATAAGAAATTAAATGTAATAAAGAATTGAAAGTATGATGAGAATTTAGTAAAATGTGATTTTAGGTAATATTATATTTTGTTAATTAAATAATAAAATTTTATATTCTAATCAAATGAATAAAATAAACTATATAATATAAGCGGTAATATTTTAAGTTAATTTATATTTCAATAATCATATTACTTAGGATAGTAATACATTCCGTGAACTAATTTTTTTTCTTTTTAGAGGGGGTTAAAGCTAAGAGTTTTGTTTAAGGGGTCAAGATGAAATTATAAGACCCAAGGGTAAATGCTAAAATTTGTGTTAGAAAAACTTAAATTAAATTATTAATTTTTAAAGTAAAAAAGATTGTAATTTTTTTATTTAACCAAAGTTAAAAAAAATGTTTAAATCGATTTTTTTTTTTTTTACTTTTGAGAGGGATTAAAAAGCAATATTATAATTTAGATAAGGGGACAAGGTTATGCCTATCCCTACTATCGGGTATGTCATATTATCAAATTTGGTTAATTTAGTTAAAATGTAAGGATTTAATGATTAGTTAATAGGATATAAGATTATTTAAAAGTAAAATTTACTAAAATTATCCTTAAACATGAATAAGAATAAAAACTGTGCTAAGAAAAGTTATCTATTAAAAAAAGAAAAATTAAGATAATAAGATACAAAATGTTAAAAGATTTCAACTAACGAATAATCAATGATGGAAAAAATTTCACTTATAACAATTAATTAAAAATAATATAATATAACTAAAAAATGTAATATAATAAAAATAATAATTTTCTCAACTAATAATAACAGCAAATAAATAAAAGACAAAACTCACTTATCATAAAATTGAAGAGTTTAATTTTTTAACGTGTGTTTTTCATTTTTCCTTTTGGTTTAATATAAATGGATTCAATCTTAAAGAAAAACATAAAATTATAAGAACCAGATTATCATGTTTATGAAAAAGTAACTCTCAAAAAAATTAAAATTCAAAAAAAGTAAATAAAATAAAATTTGACATACCAACATAAAAAGTGGAGATGTCGAATTTTGAAATTTCCTCTGACATTATCGGTGGTGAAGATGAGAAGGGTGGCCAAGCAAAAGATCAATCCACCAAAAAGGTTCATCTTAATGATCAAAGGGTGGAGCCGAACTCGGCAAATATGGTAGACCTGGTGTCTATACCAATAATGACCTGAAAAGACAAACTAGTAGGGGATTCTTTCATTTTGGGGAGGGCATTTGAAACACCAGAATTTGCGATGGAATCTGATTTGGAATTCGTTGATGGTGACATTAGGAGATCGGCTATTAATGGAAAACCATCAATTGATTTTTTTAGAGGGTTAATCAATTGCTAGTTAAAGATATGGCTCTGACGGTAGTGATCAAATTACTTGGTCGAAATATTGGTTTTATTTCAGTCCAAAAGAGGATTTCTAATCTCTGGAGACCCTCAATGCCTTTTCATTTAATGGACATTTAGAGTGGCTATTATTTGGTCAAATTTCAGGGCAAAGAGGACTATGATAAAGTATTATCTCAAGGGCCTTGGATTGTATTTAGACAGTACCTTACAGTTCAGCTGTGGTTAATGGATTTCGATCCTGCAAAACCTTACCCAAGTATGGTTAAGACCTGCATTTGCCTCCATAGTTTGCCAGGCCATTTGTAGAACAAGAAAATCCTTTAGGAGATTGGGGAGTAGGTAGGAAAGGTTGTGAGGTTGGATTTCAATATTGATAATAGGGCTAGAGGTAGATTTGCTTGAATGGTTGTTTTCATTAACCTGCACAAGCCCCTGGTCTCTCAAACTCTAATCAATAGAGTCTTCCAACTGATTGAGTATGAATTGTTGTCAGTTGACTGCTTTGCTTGTGGTAGATATGACCATGGGAAAGAACTATGCCCAAACGTAAAAAAATGTTGCAATGATCGAGGAAGGTCAGCCTGTTGTAATCGAAAGAGGAGAGCCCAATGTGGCAATGGAATCGACGACAAAGAGGTTGAATCAGTGAACTATGGCCCATGGATGTTGTTAGAAATAAAATCAACATAGAAATCGAGGGATGATAGTGGATTTGGTGCCAAAATTCAAGGGGATGGATCTTCTGGATCCCGTTTCAATTTCTTGGTTGATGGAAATAAGGGAAGGAATGATATTGTGAGGATTGGAGAAATCAGTAAGGGGTAGTTGGAGGGAGTTTTAAATGGTAATAGAAGTGAAGCTATTAATTTGAGTAAAAATTTAGGGTTGGGTAAAAGGCAAGCATGTAATAGCCCGTTTTTAGTGAAATTAAAATAGTGGTTTCGGGATCACAAATTTGAGCCCGTAAGGAAAATTATTTTAATATTATTAGATGGTTTGCATTATGACAGGAATGTATTATAAAAATTTCGTTAAGAAAATTTTACTTATTACATGTTTAATTTGATAAATGACCAAATTGCATAATGTGCAAAAGTTAGATTCTAATAGCTAAAGGAATCAAATAGCTATGGAATTCAAAATTAGAGGTCCTTATATGGAAAATAGACCATTTAGAGGAGTTAGTAGATAAGTATGCTTAGTCATCCATGGAAAATTAAATAAAGAAAAGGATGAAATTGGAAAGTTAATAAAATAAAAGATGATAAATAAATAAATATCTAATATTATCATTTATCATCATATTTCCCAATTAAAAAAGATGGAAACCCTAGCTATGGTGTTTAGTTTTTGATTAAGCTTAATTGGCTTAATTAGGTAAGTATCTTGGTCCCGTTTTTAGTAATTTTTATATTTTCGAGATCGTAATAGCTTAATCTAGCTATCTCGAGGATTAATTTGTAAAGTTACCAAAGTATTAAAGTTTTTCCATGGATGAATATGCATGAATTATGAAATTTATGGTAGAAAATGAAAGGTTGTTGATAGATAAATAACTTTTGTAAAGTGAATTTTGATGAAATTATGATTTAAGAACTAAATTGTCAATATGTAAAATTTATGGAAAATTTCTGAATTTTATGAATGACATGGCTAACATGCTTGATAAGGATATGTGTTTAGGCAATTGGCCAAATTGGTTTGAGCATGTTTAGTTAGCTTACTTTAATGTGAAATAAATGGTAAGTTAATTTCCTGCTATACGGACTTGCTAAGCGTTATATGCTTACTCTGTTTTATTTTTTCCTGTTTTATAGTACTCGAAAGCTCATAAAGGTTGGAGGTTGGTCAGAGCATCATCACACTATCCCTCGACTCATTTCGGTATAAATAGTAAATTACTTTTGGTTATAATGACATGTATAGGTTAACTAGCCAATGTTAATATGAAAATGATTTTGGTTGTAAATAGCCATTGGAATGGCTTGTGATGATTATATTTTGATATGTATGTAAATGGTCTTATCATGTTTAATGTGTACTAGTATAGTTTAATGATGGATAATTTATAAACATGTTGATGGTTGGATTTAAATGTCTTGTATTGACTTGAGAACATATTAAGTGTTTATGTAGGTGGAAGGCAAATTTGGGTGAGAAATATGGCTTGGAAATGGCCTTATTTTGTCCACACGGGTGTGTGTCTCAGCCATGTGTGACACACGGCCTAGCAAATGGGCGTGTGGTTTGGCCGTGTGTCCCTTGCATCTTTAAAATTTCAAAACAGAATGCTCAAAATTGATCACACGGCCTGGCACAGAGGCGTGTGGCTTGGCCGTGTGACCCTTGCACCTACACACGGCTTAGCTCACGGGCGTATGACTTGGCCGTGTGACCCAATTTAGAGAGTTACACGGGTACGGACAAGGGTTGAGACATGACCATGTGCCCTATTTCGAATGCCCACACTGCCTGACCACACGGGTGTGCGTCCCTTACACCTTGGAAAAATTTTGAGATTTTGTAAAAAATTCTTTGAGTATACGGTTTAGTCCTGACTTGTTTCCAGTTTATATTTTGGGCCTCGAGGGCTCTTATAAGAGACATTACGATTGATTATGATTAATTTCTGATATGAATTAGAAATGGTATGAAATGTATGTGTTTGATCTGTAAATTCTGGTAATGCTTCATAACCTTGTTTCGGTGACGGATATAGGTTAGGGGTGTTACACAACAGCTATTTCCAACAAAGAAAATCAAGGCAAAAATCGAGGGATGATAGGGGATTTGGTGCCAAAATTCAGGGGGTTGGATCTTCTGGATCCCGTTTCAATATCTTGGCTGATAGAAATAAGGAAATGAATGATACTGTGAGGATTGAGGAAATTAGTAAGGGGTAGTCGAAGGGAGTTTTAAATGGTAATAGAAGTGAAGCTATTAATTTGAGTAAAAAATTAGGGTTGGATAAAGGGCCAATAGCTGTTTCCAACAAAGGCCAAACTAATAGAAAGGGTGGGCTTAGTAAATTTTCTTCCAACGAGAAAAATAAATTGGTGGATGGGGCCGGTCTGCTTTCTTAATCCCAAGAGAAACGACCCATACAGCCGAATGGATCTGAACTTCTGTCCCTTACAGGCCCAACTTTTTTCCTTGAGGACAATTCTTTTAATAAGGACAAAAAGCGCATTACCAGCTTGGCTCCTTTAGAAAAAAAAACCCATCCTTTATTAGCCTACAAATCTCTAAATGATGTTTTCAATTTTGGAGGGAATTTTATGTTGGGAAGTACTGGAAGT
The DNA here is from genome assembly GCA_025698465.1 of Gossypium longicalyx. NCBI lineage: Eukaryota > Viridiplantae > Streptophyta > Magnoliopsida > Malvales > Malvaceae > Gossypium > Gossypium longicalyx. The sequence goes on along the minus strand of CM047004.1, from coordinate 64,249,121 downwards.
TTGAATGGTGGGATTTTCTCTATTGATGGTCAAAATGCAAATCTATTACATTTTAATCCTATATTTGAAGGACCTATCGAAATAGATGTGGGTGTTAAAGAGAGCTTACTCAATACAGGAAAGCACAGTACAGTGGTTTTTAAAGAAAACAAAATGCCCACTCCAATTGATTTTTGTACTAGTAGCGGGGATATTTCTACTGAGAGGATTTCTTCATCTCCAAGTGGAAACGATAGTGAAAGGAAAACATAAAATAGTAAACAAGAAAAGAAACTAAATAAAACCATTCACGAGCCAGGGAGAAATTTTAAGGTTTCTAGTAACTCACGGATTCCTCTAGCTGAGTCGATTAATTCCATAGTTGATTTAATATTGGTACAACTTGCCCAAGAAACTAGTAAGGAACGTTGGGGAAAATAGGGGGCTATCGATCACGATGGAGCAAGATATATAGTAAGTTTGTCATCTATTTTCTGTTATTATTTTTATGGATTTAAACTTTACTGTTTTCTCATGGAATTGCCAAGGTTATGCGAGGATTAATTTCCCACATGTTTTTAAAGAATATAACCTGAAATTTAAGTCAAATATTGCTAGTTTGCTAGAACCAAGAATCAGTGGTACTAAAGCGGACTTTTTTAGCTAAGCTAGGTTTTCAATATTCATATAGAGTGGAAATGGTGGTTTTTTTGGAGGAATTTGGCATGGTTGGAAAGATTCTATCAAATTCGAGATCATCTATAATAATCCACAATTTATTCTAACTTGTGTTGTAAGTAACATATGGTCTGAATGTGTGCTTATAGCTTTTGTTTATGGTATCCCGAATTAGACAAAAAGAAAATCCCTTTGGGAAGACTTGAAGTTGTTACCCAAAGGGCCAATTCTTTGGATGGAAATAGGAGATTTTAATACTATTATTTTTGAGAATGAAAAGTTTGAGGGCACTCAAAGGGTAAACACTGTCCACTATTTTGAGATTTTGTAGACAATTGGGCTTTATGAGGCTTAGGTTTCAAAGGTCTGAAATTCACCTGGTAGAGGGTTAGAATTTTTTAAAGACTTGATCGAGCTATTGGTAATGTTGAGTGGATTAAATCTTTCCCTAGTTGTTTGGCTTCCCATCTCCCGAGAATCAAGTCAAATAATCGTATCTCTGCTTTATGTATTCAAAATGGTGAATGGTGTTATGATCTGGAAATTCTTCAAAGTGAGGTAGTTTCTTTTTATCAAAACCTCTATGGTGCAAAGTTGACCCTTTTGATTGAATTACCTCCCAACTCTTTTCCCAATCTGGATCCGTGGGAGATTGATTTTTTGGGCAAGTTTGTTTCTGATTATGAGATCAAGAAAGCTATTTTTGATATGGCACCTCTAAAGGTCCCAAGTAGGGATAGTTTTCACTCCATTTTCTTTCAAAATCAGTGGAATGTAGTGGGAAGAGTTATATATGATTAATTTAGGAAGGTTTTTTAGGGTGGTTCCATTGATCTTGCCCTTAACAACACTCTTATAACCCTTATTCCTAAAACTACTAATCCAGATAGTTTCCAACAGTTTTGTCCTATCAGTCTATGTACTATGTTGTATAAGCTGGTGATAAAGTCATTGCAAATAGGTTCAAGTTGGTATTTCCTAAAATTATTGCGGAAGAACAGACATGTTTTATAGTTGGGAGAAGCATTACTAATAACATTTTGATAGCAAAAGAAATCATCCACTTTATGAAAGGTAGGAAGAATAAATGAATGATGATTAAAATTGACCTTGAAAAAGCTTGTGATAAGGTAAGATGAGAACTTATTGATGCATCGTTAAGGGTTGCTGGTATTCTAGATTTCTTGAAAAAATTCGTTATGTCTATCATTTCTAATTCTACCATGTAGATATCGTAGAATGGAAATCCTACATGGAAATTTAAGCCCACTAGTGGAATTAACTAAGGATGTCCTTTGTTTCCATATTTATTTGTATTGTGTATGGAGTGGCTTAGGCATGATATTAAGTTAACAATTTTGAATGAACAATGGAGGCCAATTAGACTATCTAGATCAGGTCTAAATCTATCTTATTTATTCTTTGTGAGTGATCTTATTTTTGTCAGCAAAGTAGATATGGATCATGCTAAGCTTATCTAGGAGGTTTTGGGGCGTTTCTCTGTTTACTCTGTCTCAAGATCAATGCGCAAAAGACTAATATTTGTTTCTCTCATTATGTTGACAAGGCACTTGGACATTAAATTAGTAAATTGTCGGGCTTCAAAAAGGTAAATGATTGGTTCTTACTTGGAGTTCCATTATTCCATGAAAGAGTCACTAAAAGTACCTTTTATATTTGTGGTAGACTAGGTTCGTAGAAAGTTTTTCAGTTGGGATGCAAGACAATTATCTCTTACTAGGAGAGCCGCTCTAGCTCACTCGGTACTTCTATCAAATCCTAATTATTTTATGCAACCAATGATGATATTGAAAGGGATCTGTGAGGAGATTGAAAGTTTAGCCTGACAGTTCATTTGAAGCTTTTCGAACAGGAAAGGTAAATTGGCACTAGTTAACTAGAACTCAATTTGTCAACCCCGATCTTATGAAGGTCTTAGTTTGCGGATATTGGTGGATTAGAATACTTTATTTATGATGAAATTGGGGTTTAATCTTGTTTCTAATGTTAATGTTCTATGGGTGAGGGTACATCGGTCGAAGTATAGATTGAAGGATTGTTTGTCTAATAGTATATTAAGAAGTAATAGCTCTCATCTGTGGAGAGGTTTGTCAAAGATATAGCCTTTATTTAGGGAAAATCTTGTGTGGTTAATGGGGTATGGAAGGATTGTACGATGTTGGCATGATCATTGGGTGCACTAATTAGCCCTCTAATAAAATGGATTCCCTTACATGGAAACTTGGAAATGGATTGCTTTCTCAAAGAAATGGTTACAACTGAAGGTAATTGGAATTTAGATTTTTTTCGTGTATAGGTCTCGAAAGATATCATAAAACACATTGTGAGTATTCCTCATTCGCATCCCGATACAAGTCCAGATAGAATCGCTTGGGTACCTAATTCGATAGAGGCTTTCTTTGTTAAGAGTGCCTATAAATCGATTAAAGAAAACTAATGGAATCTGACGGAGTCATTTTGGAGAACTTCTTGAAAATTTAAAGGCCCTCAAAGAGTCTGTTTCTTCCTTTGGCTCATTTCCAAACAACGCCTATTAACTAATTTGGAACAAATACGGTGAGAAATTGGCCAGGAAGTAGGGTGTTCTTTTTGTGGACATGTGACAAAGGATATTCTTCATGTACTCAAAGACTATTCTGTGACAAAAGAGGTGTGAGGATAGATGATACCCTTGAATCATAATGGTAGGTTATTCTCCTTTAATCTTTCAGAATGGTTGATATCTAATCTAAAGTCTTGTGAGACGTAAGATTTTATGGAAGTTAATTGGGCAAGTTTATTTGTTATCATCATATGGTGCATTTGGAAGAATAGGAACTTATTCGCCTTTCAATGCCTTACTTGGAAAGTATCTAAGATTGTTAAAGTATCTATTTTTTGGGCGAAACAGTTTTGGTCCATACATAAGAAAGACTTGAATCGAAGTAATATCTTCATGCAAGGGCTCTATTTATCTAAAAAATGGGTCCACTTGCATACTGATGGTGCAGTTAGTTTGAATAAAAGGGATGCTTCCATAGGGGAAGCGGTAAGGAATCATTTGGAGGAATGGATTTTGGGTTTCAATCACCCATTGGAGGGATGTCCAGTCGTTGATCTTGAGTTATGAGGCATTTTGGATGGCTTAATTCTTTTAAAAGAAAAGGGGCTAGACAAAATTTTGATCCATATTGATAATCTTGAGGTAGTCCAAGCAATAAAAAAGGAAATATCTTCAAATCCAATCTCTGTACTGGTAATGCAAATTCAAAAGCTATTACAAAATGTATTTCATTGAGTGATAAACCATGCCCCTAAGGAAGTTACTCAAGTTGCTGATGTAACGCCCCAAAATTTAAATTTTTATTTTTGTAAATGTGTGACACACCGTGTATCCGTCACTTGATTTATGTGTGTTACAGGTGTGTGTGTCAGGTCCTAAGTTCGAGCCTTACTTAGGTTAAATTTTGGTATTTTGAAGAACAAAGCCCTATTCATGGTTAATAGGCTTTTAAGTAATGGTTGGTAAGTTTATGACAGAATGGGCCTACTGGTCTGGTGGTTAAGTGGTGTGCTGGTGTGCTGGTGTGCTAAAGGTCTTGTGTTCGAGTTTGGGTAGGAGCATTATTTTTGTTACTTGTGCCGTATGGGAGTTTGAAAGGGGTAAAATACTGTAGTGGTTGAGTGAAGTTTGATTTTGGTTGTTGAGGGATAGTGGGAGTGTGCTAGACGGTTTTTAAGAGAAAAATAAGGGATTAAGGGTGGTTATCGTATATTCTGTCAGTCTTTTCTTTTTCCCAAAAATCTGCACGATTTTTCCTTCCATTCTTTCTGCCGAGATTCTCCTCTCTACTTCACTATCATTACCATTTCTATTTTTTTATTTTTTATTCGTTCTTTTTGCAAGTAAGTGTTTGAGGATCATAGTTTTCACGCTTTTAAGCTTTGTTGATAAGTTGTTTAGGTGCGTTTCGTATTGGTAACAAATATTCTATTAATAACGGGATGATTTTTGGTATTTTGGTGGAAGATAAGAGGCGATGGTCAGCCAATCAGGGCTAGAGTGTTACGAAATTACCGCTACTTGCTCAAGGTAAGAACTTCATTAGATTAAAGGGAGTGTTCCTTCTTATGATAGCTTTTAGAATCGCGAAGTAAGTGATTAATTGAATTGTATTTTGGTCGAATATAGGTTCTGAAGTGTTCGGGGTTCATTTTAGCATCAAACTGTAACAGGTGTGTCTCCAAAAACGTGAAAAACGAGGTTTCGATGAAAGCTAAAACCCATTCTGTCGATGTCACACGATCGTGTGCCTTGACACAGGCGTGTGATCGACAAGGCCGGGTCGTGCGCACCAAACACAACTATGTGATAGCCAGGTAGGCCGTGTATGACACACGGGCTAGACTGATTTGGGCCATGTGGGCCACACGGGCGTGTGAGCCCACACGGGTAGTCCACATGGGCGTGTGGGATTCTGGGCCAGGCCGTGTGATCCATACGGCCAAGGCCAATTTGGGCAATGTGGGCCATATGGGCGTGTGGGCCCATGCTTCTGAAGAGTTGCTTAAGGTTACATGGATCACCTAAGTCGACTGTGAACCTATGATAAAGTCGATAAAGATTACTTAAACCTCTAATTGTGTGAATTGTCTGTATGATATCTGAACTGAGCATGTATGCGGATCGAAATGTATAAACCGTAATTGTATAATAGCATGACATTTTTGTATGTTGCATTGCATTGGGGTGGGTTATTGTTATTTGGAAGAAGTATATGAAAGGCTATCAAGCCTGTTATCTGGCAGCTCTGCTGTAAATTTCTGATTATGTGCCGCATTTCAGTACAGTATGATGTGTAGGGATGGGTGGGTTGATTTAATCCCCACATGGTGTGCAGGGATGGACAGAGATGGTGTGTAGAGGCCGGTGGGTAGAATTTTGATCTTCTGCTATTACGTACTGTATCTGATTGGGCTAAGGTCCAAATCGAATCTGTAATAGGCTTAGGCCAGCCTATATCTGACTATATTCTGATGTGTATTTGTATGCATGTTTTTGTGGGGATTACACACTAAGTTTGTGAAAACTCACCCTTTCTGTTTAATCTGTACAAGTAATCTCCAAACTTGATGGATCGGTGTAGAGGAGGAGTCGACGGTGGCCACTTATAAATTTTAGTCTGTTTTCGTTAACTTTTTAGATTTTATTACTTATTTGGGTTTTCGATGTAACTTTTGGACTTTGGACTGTGTGGTTTTGAGTTTTTAGGTTTGTTAACTGTTTTACGATTTTAGCATAGTTGAACGGTAAAAACTCAATTTTGCTAAAAATAAAGGTTTCTTCAACACGAACAATTTTCCAAAAAAAATAAACGTTTTCCAAAGCTTCCGCTAAAAAGATATGATTTTAGATATAACAGGGAAACATGTGTTTTACTTCAACCTAAGATAAAGGTTAATTTAACTGGAACAATTTTAACTCGACAAACTCGTTTTCGACTTCTATTCCTTGTGACATCGCCAAATTCGGCCATAACATCTAGGCCAGGTTTGGGGTGTTACATTTAGTAGTATCAAAGTCAGGTTGCAAAACTCGGCTGTGGATTTTAAGTTTTAAAAAAAGTTTGGTTTCAAAGAACTGATTTACCAATGATTTTAAAAGATTTGACTGAATATATGGTACACCGAGTCTTCGGCGCTGATCATGTAAGTGTTCTGAAACTTTGATAAGTTTTATCTAAAAAAAAATATTATTAATATACTGTGAAAATACTATAGTTAGTATGCTCTGAGACTGTAGGGAAAACTGATAGAGACTACAATTCGCGATAACAAACTTTAAACTTCTGATACTATTTTGCATAAAATATCTACTAATAAATATCGAAAATGTAACTGATTCATAAAATTGTTAATACAGATAGGCTAAGAATTCTACGATGAACACACGAGGTATCCACAGACGGGGTACTAAAGGCAAAGGTAGAGGCCGTAGTGGGGCTTGAGCTGAGTCCTCGTTGTTAGGCAGCATGCTGAACCTGAATACGAGCGAGACGTCAGCTTCACCTGCTATAGAGATTGGGTCTCACGATCACATGGCTGGGGTCGACGCATTGTCCCAGGCTATGCTAAGGATATTGAAGAGGGTCGCTAGGCCTAACACTTGATCTGGGGGCCGAGGATCGGTTACGGAACAACTCTAGTCCAATGGGGTTGAGTTATTTAGAGGTGTCATTGGAGTCGCCCCTAACGTGGCCGAGTACTGGATGGAGGCCACAGAAAGAATCATGGACGATTTGGACTTTATCCTGGAGCAGAAATTGAAAGAGGTTGTTTCTTTGCTTCGCGACGAAGTATATCAATGGTGGCTGACCATTAAAAAGGGCACTTAGCCCGAACGACTGACATGAGATTTCTATAAGTCTGCTTTCCAAGGTAAATATACGGGGGCAAGCTACATTGACGCTAGGAGATGTGAACTTTTGAATCTCACATAAGGGGATCGTTTAGTGGCTGAGTATGAGGTCGAGTTTCTGAGGTTGAGCCGCTATGCGTGAAGCATGGTGGCAACTGAATATGAGCGTTATGTCTGCTTCGAGGATGGACTCAATGACAGTTTGAGAGTTTTGATAGATCTACAGAGAGAGTGTGACTTTTCAGTACGGGTGGAGAAGGCGAAGATCGTTGAAGAGGTGAAGAGCATTGAGCGCCAAAACCAGGATAAGGAGAGAAGCAAGAATAAAAGGGATTCAGATCCCTCGAGTGCTGAGATGAGGCTTAAGAAAAAGGCCAGACCTGATGGGCCAGTTAAAGTTGGGGCCCCTGTTGCACCTACTGGGATCTTGCCTTGTGGGCATTGTGGTAGATGCCATCCGAATGAATGCTGGAGGTCGATTGAGACATGTTTGAGATGTGGGTCTACTAAGCACCGCATTTGAGAGTGTCCACTGAGGGCCGATCAGATGCAAACTTCGGGTTCTGGTATTGCACAGCCACCGAGGGTAGTTCAGTAGCCACCTAGGGGTCGTGGTCAGGCTAGGGGTGGTAACAGCATGAGTCGTGGATAGAGAGCACCGGGTAGAGGTGCTGGACATACTGAAGTGAGACAGCCTACTCTTGTTTATGCAGCTCGTCCTCAAGAGGACTGAGATGCTCCTGACGTCATTACTGGTACTTTTTAATTTACAATGTACTTTATCTGGCATTGATAGACATAGGTTCTACACATTCCTATGTAGCTAGCACTGTGTCTGAAACTTTAGGGTCTTCGGTTGAGAATACTTCTAGTGAGGTGACTGTCGTGAGTCCCTTGGGGCAATCTATCTAAGTTATCAAATTGTATAGAGACGTACCGTTAGAGGTCCAAGGGACAGTATTTCTGGCTAATCTGATGGAGCTTCCGTTTGAAGGGTTCGATTTAATTCTGAGAATGGATTGGTTGGTTAAGCACCAAGTAAGCCTGAACTGTACGACTAAGAGGGTCATTTTGAGAACCAAGGAGAACGACGAGCTAGTTGTGATTGGGGAACGTCAGGATTTTTTGACTAATGTGTTTTCTGTGTTGGTGGTGGAAAAGTTGGTTCGGAAGGGATGTGAGGCATATCTAGCCTATGTAAGTGTTTCTGATTCTGGGGATTCATCTATAAAGGACATCAGGACTGTCAGGATTTTTCGGATGTCTTTCCTAAAGAATTACTGGGTTTGCCTTTAAGCCGAGAAGTGGAATTTGGGATCGAACTTAATCCAGGTATAGCTTCAATGTCTATCACCCCCTATCGAATGGCACCGAAGAAGCTTACGAAGCTTAAGACTCAGATTCAAGAGTTATTGGATCGTGGGTTCATTCGTCTAGTGTGTCTCCGTGGGAAGCACCTGTGTTGTTTGTAAAAGAGAAATATGGGACAATAAGGATGTATATCGACTACCGACAGCTAAACAAGCTAACGATTAAGAATAAGTATCCACTTCTGAGGATTGATGATTTATTCAACCAGTTCAGAGGGATTTCTGTGTTTTCCAAGATTGATCTACATTCAGGTTATCATCAATTGAAGGTTAAGGAGGCTGATGTCTATAAGATGGCATTTAGGACTCGTTATGGTTATTACAAGTTCCTAGTTATGCTCTTTGGTTTGACTAATGCACCAGCGACATTTATGGACTTAATAAACCGAGCGTTCCAGCCCTATTTGAATCAGTTTTTGGTGGTGTTCATCGATGATATCTTGGTGTACTCTAAGACTGAAGACAAGCACAATGAGCATCTTAGAGTGGTACTACAGACTCTTCGTGAGAAACAATTGTACGCGAAGTTTAGCAAGTGTGAGTTTTGGCTCTAAGAAGTAACCTTTTTGGGACATGTAAATGAGCATCTTAGAGTGGTACTACAGACTCTTCGTGAGAAACAATTGTATGCGAAGTTTAGCAAGTGTGAGTTTTGGCTCTAAGAAGTAACCTTTTTGGGACATGTAGTTTCTGTTGAGGGGATACGAGTCGATCCTCGTAAGATCGAGGTGGTGTTAGATTGGAAATGGCCGAGGAATGTGTCTGAAATTCGTAATTTTTTGGGGTTGGCGGGTTACTATCGGCACTTTGTAGAAGGGTTCTCTTTGACCGCAACTCCGTTGACTAAGCTTCTGCGTAAGGGAGTCCCTTTTGTGTTGATTGATGCACAACAAGAGAGCTTCGAAAAGCTTAAGACTGTTCTGACTCAGGCTCCTGTTCTGATACAGCCTGAACCTGGCAAAGACTTCGTGATATATAGTGATGCATCACATGTCGGATTGGGTTGTGTATTGATGCAGGATGGTAAGGTGGTTGCATATACGTCTCGTCAACTTAAGACTCATGAAGCGAATTACCAAACGCATGATTTGGAGTTGGCTGCAGTAGTTTTCGCACCGAAAATCTGAAGGCATTATCTATACAGTGAAAAGTGAATCATCTACACTGATCACAAAAGCCTCAAGTATCTCCTCACTCAGAAAGAGCTGAATCTTAGGCAGCATAGATGGATCGAGCTGCTTAAGGATTACGACTGTACCATTGAGTACCATCCAGGCAAGGCCAATGTAGTGGTCGATGCATTGAGTCGTAGAGCTATGATAGAACTGAGAGCGATGTTCGCTCGACTTAGCCTGTTTGACTATGGGAGTTTATTGGCTGAGCTGCAAGTCAAACCAACTTGGACCGAGCAGATTAAGGGTAAATAGTGGAAGATGAGTCTTTGGGTCTTCGGTTTGGACAAATTGAGAGTGGTAGTACTACGAATTTTGGGTTGAATTTCGAGGGTATGTTGTGTTTTCGAGGCCATATATGTGTGCTAAATAATTTCGATATGTGGCAGTCTATACTAAGAGAGGCGCATAGTAGCCCTTACGCTATGCTTCTTGATGGGAATAAGATGTACCGAGATCTTCGAGAGTTATACTGATGGCCAAGGTTGAAACGTGAGGTTACTAACTTTGTTGCTCGCTGCTTGACTTATCATCAGGTTAAGGCTAAGCATCAGTTACCTTCAGGTTTGCTGCAGCCAATTAAGATTCCGTTATAGAAATGAGAGCAAGTAACGATGGACTTTGTTAGTGGGTTGCCTCTAACACTCACTAAGAAGGACTTTGTTTGGGTCATCGTGGATCGATTGACCAAATCAGCTAACTTCATCCCAATCAGGACAGAATTTTCTCTTCAGAGATTGACTAAGCTCTACATATCAGAAATAGTGAGATTACATGGGGTACTTATCTCGATCATTTCTGATAGGGATCCTCGCTTCACGTCTCAATTTTGGAAAAAGTTTCATGAGGCTCTGGGTTCAAGGTTGGATTTCAGTAATGCTTTCCATCCTTAAACAGATGGCCAATCTGAGAGGGTGATTCAGATACTGGAAGATATGTTGAGGAGTTGTGTGATTAATTTTCGAGGTAGTTGAGAGGAGTATTTGCTGTTGGCAGAGTTCGCCTATAATAATAGCTTCCAGTCTAGCATCTAGATGGCACCCTATAAGGCATTGTATGATTGTAAGTGTCGCACTTCCTTATGTTGGACTGAGTTGGGCGAGCGACGTGTTCTGGGTCCTGAATTGGTTTCCGAAGCAGATGATAAGGTTAGATTGATTCAGGATCATTTGAAAGCGACTTCTGACATGCAGAAGTCCTATGCAGATCTAAAGAGAAAAGATATTGAGTTTTTTATAGGAGATTTTATTTTTCTCAAGGTCTCGCTATGGAATAAGGTTCTGAGGTTTGGCCGTAAGGGCAAGTTAAGCCCTAGGTTTATTGGGCCTTATCGAATTCTGAGACGTGTGAGACCTGTCGCTTATTAGTTGGAGCTACCTCCGGAGTTAGATTGCATTCATGATGTATTCCACATCTCGATGTTGAGACGCTACCGCTCTGATCCTATTATATTGTTCCGATTGAGGAGATTGAGGTTAGGCTAGATTTGACCTTCGAGGAGGAGCCGGTTCAGATTATGGATTGCAATGTTAAGGTCCTACGAAGGAAATCTATCCCGTTGGTGAAGGTGCTGTGGCAGAATCATAACACTGAAGAGGCCACGTAGGAGCCTGAGGATTTGATACGTCAGTAGTATCCTTATCTGTTCTGATCAGGTAAATTTCGAGGTCAAAATTTTCTTTTAGAAGGGTAAAGTTGTAACGCCCTAAAATTTAATTTTTTTTTTGCGAATATGTGACATAATTGTGTATCTGCTTCAGTGGTTATGTGTTCTGGGTGTGTGTGTGAGGTCCCAAGTTCGAGCCTTACTTGGGTTAAATTTTGGTATTTTGAAGAACAAAACCTTATCCATGGTTAACGGGCTTTTAAGTAATGCTTGATAAGTTTATGACAGAATGGGCCAACTAGTCTAGGGGTTAAGTGGTGTGTTGGTGTGCTAAAGGTCTTGTGTTCGAGTCTAGGTAAGAGCTTTATTTTTGTTACTTGTGCCATATGGGAGTTTGAAGGGGGTAAAATACTGTAGTGGTTGAGTGAAGTTTGAATTTGGTTATTGACGGATAGTCGGAGTGTGATGGATTTTAGAGAAAAATAATGGATTAATGGTGGTTATCGTATATTCTGTCAGTCTTTTCTTTTTCCCAAAAATCTACACCTTTTTTTCCCTTCCATTCTCCTTGCCGAGATTTTCCTCTCAACTTCACTATCATTACCATTTTTATTTTTTATTTTTATTCACTCTTTTTGCAAGCAAGTGTTTGAGGATCATAGTTTTCGCGCTTTTGAGTTTTGTTGGTAAGTTGTTTAAGTGCGTTTCATATTGGTAATGAATATTCTATTAATAGGGGCTGATTTTTGGTATTTAGGTGGAAGATAAGAGGCGGTGGTTGGCCAATCAAGACTTGAGTGTTGCGAAATTACCGCTACTTGCTCGAGGTAAGGACTTTGTTAGATTAAAGGGAGTGTTCCTTTTGATGGTAGCTTTTAGAATTGCGAATTAAGTGATTAATTGAATGGTATTTTAGTCGAATATAGGTTCTAGATTGTTTGGGGTTCGTTTTAGCATCAAACTGTAACAAGTGTGTATCTAAAAACTCAAAAAATAAAGTTTTGACGAAAGCTGAAAACTATTCTGTCGACCCCTGACACGAACATGTGATCAACGAGGCTAGGCCGTGCGCACCAGACACGGTTGTGTGATGGCTAGGTAGGCCATGTACGACACACGGGCTAAACTAATTTGGGCTGTGTGGGCCACACGAGTAGTCTACATGGACGTATGAGATTCTGGGCCAGGCTGTATGATCCATATAGCCAAGGCCAATTTGGGTCGTGTGGGCCAGACGAGTGTGTGGGTTCATACGGACAGGCCACATGGGCGTATTCTGAAGAGTTGCTTAAGGTTGCATGGGTCGCCCAAGTCGACTGTGAACCTAGGGTCGGTAGGCATTAATTAGACCCCTAATTGTGTGAACTGTCTGTATGATATTTGAACTGAGCATGTATGCGACTCGAAATGTATAGATTGTAATTGTATAATAGCATGACATTTTTGTATGTTGCATTGCATCGGGGTGGGTTATTGTTATTTGGAGAAAGTATCTGAAAGGCTATCAAGCTTGTTATCTGGTAGCTCTGCTGTAAATTTCTGATTATGTGCCGTATTTCGGTACAGTATGGTGTGTAGAGATAGGTGGGTTGGTTTAATCCCCATATGGTGTGTAGGGATGGATGGAGATGGTGGGTAGAGGATGGTGGGTAGGATTCTGATCTTCTGCTATTGCATATTGTATCTGATTGGGCTATGGCCCAAACTGAATCTGTAATGGGCTCAGGCCAGCCTATATCTGACTGTATTCTGATGTGTATCTGTATGCATGTTTTTGTAGGGATTACACACTAAGTTTGCGAAAACTCACCCTTTCTGTTTAATCTGTATAGGTGATCCCCAAACTTGACGGATCGGCATAGCGGAGGACTCGATGGTGGCCACGTACAAATTTTAGTCTGTTTTTGTTAACTTTTCAGATTTTATTACTTATTTGGGGTTTTGATATAACTTTTAGACTTTGGACTGTGTGGTTTTGAATTTTGGGGTTTGTTAACTGTTTTACGGTTTTAGCACGGCTGAACGGTAAAAACTCGATTTTGCTAAAAATAAAGGTTTCTTTCAACACGAACAGTTTTCCAAAAAAATAAACGTTTTCCAAAGCTTCTGCTAAAAAAATATGATTTTAGATATAACGGGGAAACATGCGTTTTACTTCAACCTAAGATAAAGGTTAATTAAACTGGAATAGTTTTAACTCGACTCGTTTTCGACTTCCATTCCTTGTGACATCGCCAGATTCGGTCATAACATCTAGGCCGAGTTTAAGGTGTTACAGCTGATAAGATTGCCAAAATGGCTTCAGCCAATGTGGAAGGAGTCTATGTGTTGACAACAATTTCGAGGGAAGTTCTTAAAGTCCTTAATAACGACAAGGCTAATGATTTCTTTGATATTGTGAGCATAGTTTAAAGTTTATGGTCTTTTTTTTTACAAAAAGAAAAAAAGAAAAGAAAAGGAAAACATAGATGGATTCAAGTCATTAAGAATGAAATTAAAATTGTCATAAATTTCATATTATTAAAGTTATGTAACATTACTTAAGAAATATGTAATATTGAGAGTATCCCTTTGTTATCAAATTTTGGTATTATTGATAATATATTACTAGCTCAAAAAAATCTGTTTCATCCATTATAATTTCAATTTTTAAAATTTGTTTGGAGTAATAGTTAAAATTTTTGTTTGATGCTTAAATAGCACAAATTTAAATTGTATTATCTACTTTCCCTCCTTCAATATTGTAATGATTAAAAATAACTTTTACGAGGTGAATAATAAAACTTTTATCTTAATGAGTACTAGAATTTTTTTCACACATGTATATGTGTAGAAACCATATATTTAGAACACAAGTGCGTGTTTAGAAATAATATATAATTAATAATGAAAATTAAAGTTTGAAACTAATAATAATAGCATATATGCAATATGTACTAAATTTTAAAAAAAAGTTTAAATTGAAAGTAAAAAGAAAATTTAAATTGGTAAATACATCATATTAAGAATATTAAATGCACTGCAATTGTTTATAATGTTATTGTGATTTTTCTTGAGTTGACTTGTGATATCAACTTAATAAACGATGTTATCAATACATTCAAACAATGTGGATGAAACAATTTTTATAATAACATTGAAATGTATAAAAAATTAAAGTAAAACTTCGATTGAAGTGATAAAGAAAAGATTTTAAACTTGTTCATGACATGTATTCAAATATCACTATATGTAAGTACAATAAGTTATTTTTATTGATTTTATTAAAAATATAAAAAAAAAACAAAAGTACCATCGCAATAATATAATATATGTTTACATGGAAAGATATTTTCACAATTCTATTAATTGAGAATGACACTAACTTAATTAGGAATTTAAATAATAGTATAGATAATTGATTTAATTTCAAATATTTTTAATATTAAAAGGAAGGAGGGGCTAAAGGAAAATTTCATGAAATTGTTTGTTAGATTTTTTGATTTCTAATTGAAGTTTCAATTTTTTTTTTTTTAGATATTATTGCTTCTCTTTATATCATATGATTTATAATTCATTAATATTAATTATAATTAAGGATGCTAATTGAGTAAGGTGAGAGCGGAAATTGTTAAATCTACTGCTACTCAGTAGTTAGTACTTTTATTCCACCATTCATTTTGTTTCATTATAGATGTATAATTTTGAAAATCAATATTATATCTAAAGATGTTAAATGCATCAATCTTTACCCTTACCTTATTTCACTTCAATTTAATGTTTACTATTTATATTTAATATTTTCAATTTTTTTAAAACCAATTAAATATTTAAATGTAATTTTTTAAAAATATTTATATGCTTTTGCCATCCTTAATTATAATATTTGATGGCGGGTTCAAATATGTTTGTTGCTATATATCTACCTAAAACAATGGCATGAAATAGGCATCCAAAGTAAAATTATATTAGTTATTTTATCGAGATGAATTAAACTTAGTTTGATTGGATGAGTTTAAAAGCAAAAAACAGGAGGTGGAACACATCTATAACAAGATGAAACCTACATTTTAGCTTTACCAAGAATTTAGGCAAAAAAGAAAAATAAAGAGGTTTTATTCCAGATTCACATGCCCTCTTAGCTATTCTTCATCATTGCGGTGTCCTCTCCTACTATTCTGTATCCTGTATAACATTACTCGATGCAATCAGAATAAGGAACATTATATTCAGGAAATGAGTCAGTTAAAGACAAGTTCTCCTTTTAATCTTCAGAATCTGATTCTCCAAAGGATGTCTTTCGTCCGACCATCCAACCTTGAAATGCGATTCCTGTTACTTGGATCATCTAAAAAAATGAAGACTGTGCAGTGGAAGACTATAATATAAAGCTGGAGAAGGGTATTCATGAAAAAATCAATCACCATGCTCATTTATTACCTGCTAGGTGAAGAACAATGACAATCCAAAGAGATGCCATTGAAATCTTTCCCCTACCCTACTATTTACTATTCACTAATTAAAGAATATCACTATCAAAGATGAAAGCCATTGACACATTTAATATATCTCAAACTATCATAGCATCTTACAGTTGTAAAATCCCGTAGAATTTAGAAGATCAAAAAGAATGAAGATTAACCCCTTCTGTTCTTCACTCTTGAAATATCCGTGTTCCATGCATATCCAAACATACATGGAAAACTCGGATAAAATTGAAGATGCAAATGTCAAGAAATACACGTATTTGACACTCATACTTGATTCTGATGCATTTTCTAGAAGGTAGTTCAATTTTTTTAGTTTCCAATGCTAAGCTGAAATCAATTACTGTTATAATCACCATGCATCAACAAGGTTACAGGTTACTGGAATCAGGAAAAAAGAAAGAAAGAAAGAAAAAAGACGTGTTGTTGTATCATTCGCTAAAAGTTTTCATTTCCTTTCAATCCCAACTCTTAAAAAGTCGATCAAATTTCCATTTTTCAGTTTTTCTAAAGGTTGGTTAGGTCAGAGATTTAAATTGCGGTTGCGATCGCGTTTTCGGTCGCGTTGCGGATATAACAGATATTATTGCGGTCATTGCGGATATTGCGGTCGTGATTTTTTTTTTTAAATTCGCACAACTTATTGTAAAACATAATAATTATAATTATAAAAAGTCACTTTTTAATGATTTTTAATGTGCTTTCTAACACTAATGAAATTTTATTAATATGAGAACACAATTTTTACAATCATTAATTATTCTTATATTTATTTATCTATTTTCTAATAATATTATATTAATTAAAAACAAAGTAAAAAAAATAGGAAATATTAAACCTTCATCGTATTTTATAAGTTTGAAAGTTTTTATAGATAAAATAATTAAAATTTCATACATGAGAGAGGTCTTCAATATTTCTTGACAGCTTTAAAGATGGTGAAGATATCAGAGCATTCTATGGTGCAAAAAGAAAAAAAAGAATAGATAAATGTATAGATTCTCATTAATTATTGCTATTTCCTACCACTTATTCTCACTCTCATTCTACTTTCATATATAGTTTAACATGCTTCATTTCTTAATTATTTTTTTTCATAAAATATGCTCCATTCATTTATCTATAGATGTATTTTAAATGGTTTAATATCATTAAAATTAAAAACATTAACAAAAGTTTTCTTTAAAAAAAACATACGTTACAAATAGTGGTAGTGGTACAATTTAGTCTTCATCAATTAGTGGAATGATGAGTGTCGAAACCATTTGTTTTGAAAAAACGGTCGACATTTTATTTTGAAAATGGAAACGGAAATCGCCACCAATCTTTTTTTAAGGTGTGATCGGATCACCTCGTGATTTGATTGTTTTAATAAAATGCTTTGATTTACTAAAACAACAATTTTGGTTTCGAGAAAATGAGTTCGGGAGTCGATTACGTACGAGGAAGGATTAGAACCCTCGTAACGCTCAAAATTGGTACCTAATTGATTAATTAATGTCTAAATGTCGAAAGTTGAAAACTCGAAAAGAATTTAAAATACGATCTCTTTTTTATTAATGTTGTTTAAAAAAATGCTTGAATAAATTGAAACGAGCATTAAAGGCCCTCTTGTCTCGAGATGTCAAAATGTCACATCCTATAAGTTAGGACACGACATTTGAACCCTCGAAAATAAGCTTGTCTTTTAATTGTTTTATCTTAAAAATTGTACTTTGATTTTTAAAAGGGTATTCGATTGTTCAGATCCAACAAGAAAGATCAAAACCCTGTAAGTTAGGGCACGATCTTTCAAATCCCAAAATATGAAATATCATTTATTTAAAAAACATAATTTATGTATCGAGTGAAATTAATGTAACACAAATTTGTTGTGAAAATAAATCACGATGGCAATATGCGTAACAAAATAAATGTGTTAAGTAACAACAAGGAAAACAAGAATGGACGAATAAAATGAACAAGTTAATCATAAAAAGAAAAATATAAGTAAGTTAAAAAATTTAAATTTTAAAAAACTGATGGTAATCGAGTAAATAAATAACTATCATGTAAAAAAGAGGTTTAAAAATAATAATATTAATAATAATGATAGTAATATTAATAATAATAATAACAAAATAATTTAAGGTTTGGAATTATAATAAAGGGTATAAATAAACAATAAAATGATAAAACAAAATAAATAAAAAAGGTAAATAAATAGAAAATAAAAAGGTAAAAGAGGTGAAAATAAATAAATAAAGGTGAAATTAGAGTGAATTTGAAAAATAGAAGTTGAAAATAAATAAAGATGTAAAATATAAAATGCAAAAGTATTAAAAATAAATAAATAAATATATATAATGAAATAAAAATAATGAGGGTAAAAATAAAATAAAATAAAATAATGAGCAGGAATAATAAATGAAATAACAAATAAATACTTGTGAAAGTTTCTTAAAAATTGAGATTAAGCACATAAATATATAAATAAAGAAATATTAAGTAAAATGGTTTTAAATAATAATAATACAATTATAATAATAATAATAATAATAATAATAATAATAATAATAATAAAATAGTAATAATAATACATTAATAAGGACTAAAATAGTAAAAATAACTAAAAAAAAGGATTAAAATTAAACTCAAAACAGAAATTTAGGATAAATCTGAAATAAATAAAAAAAGAAAAGGACCATATTGAACACGCGAATAACAAGGAGGGAAAAAAAAAGGGAAATTTTCCCTTCCCCAAAATGCATAGCTTCGAAGTGGACTAAATTGGAAACGAAATAATTTAAAGGCAAAAATTAAAATAAAAAAATTTGATTGCAAAAGCATAAAAAAGCGGAAGGGCTAAATGCGCAAATAGCCCATCCGCTTAAAAACACGCTGATCCTAGGCCGAAGTGGGTCAGGTCGCGGGTTAAGGCTCAAAACGACGTCGTTTTGGCCCTTAGATGGCTTAAGAAAAACGACGTTGTTTTGCTTCATGTATTTAAATAAAAAAAAAATTACTTCATTTTTTCATTTCCTCTTCAAAAAAACAAAACACAAAAAAAAAAGCTCTCAACTCTCTCCCTCAGCCCACATGGTCGGCCATGCTTCGGTCACCGGACCACCGTGGCGGCCGCCGGTCACCGGCGACGGTGCCGCCGTCCTCTATGGCCAGAAAATAAAAAGTTTCTTTTTTTTGGGGTTTTTTGACTTCCCGGACCCAAAAAACATCGTTTTTCATCAGAAACGACGAACCTTGGCCTCCCACGGCGGCACTCACGCAAGAAAGGTAAGGTTTCAACTCCCTTTCCCCTTTTTAGTCTATTTCTTTGAAAAAAAAGTAAATAAATAAAGAATAAATAAATAAATAAAGCAAGATAAAAATGAACAATCTTTTTGAAATTTCTCTATTCTTGCTATTTTTTTGTATTTCAATATCTACGTGTGTAAAAAAAAGGAGAGAGCCCCCAATACATTGTTCATGACTTTTTTTTTATAGCCAAAGGAAAAGGAAAAGAAAAATAAAAATACAATCTTTTTTTTCTCTGTATTTGCTATTGTCTTCTAGTTTCCGTGCAAGTACGGGGGCCGTACGCAGCACTGACGTGGAGGTACGGAGGTTGACGTGGAGGTGAAGGTGGAGGGAAAGCAAGGAGGCATGCGGCTAAGGTTTCCTCCTTTTCTTTTTTTTTTGGCTGAAAATTAGTTTAGGTTTAGGCTCTAGGTTTTTTAATTTTATTTTGGGCCATATTGGGTTGTAATTGGACTGTTTTAATTATTTTGGTTTTATTTATTGGTTTATGACGGGCAGGAAAAAATGGGCTCTTACAGCTGCCCCCTCTTTGCTCGTTGTCGTGTAACGAGGATAGAGTAAAAACTTTTAAGAAAGACCAATTTTTCCCGGTTTTACCGAATCTTGACTTCATTGGTGCTTTTTTTCATCCCACTACATCTTCAGGGGTACAAGAATTAGTGCTTTGATCTACTCCACTACAACTTCATGGAAATGAGATTCACTATTTTCAATCTGCTCTGTTGTAGCTTCAGGGAGATAAGGCTAGTGGCTTCAATCTGCTCCAATGTAATTTCAAGGAGAAGAGATTTGTAGCTTTGATCTACTCCACTGGAACTTCAAGGAGGTACGAATTGGTAATTTCAACCTACTCCACTACAACTTCAAGGAGATAAGGTTTGTGCATTTTCTTGCTCCACTGCAACTTCAGGGAGATGAGGATTGTGACTTCAATCTTCAATCTATTCCGCTGCGACTTCAGGGAAATGAGATTCACTATCTTTAGTCTGTTCCGCTACAACTTTAGGGAGATAAGACTGGTGGCTTAGATCTGCTCCACTGCAACTTCAGGAAGATAAGATTAGCTGTAATTTGTAGCTTTAATCTATTCCACTACAACATTAGGGAAATAAGATTTGCTGTCTTCAGTCTGCTTCGCTACAACTTCAGGAAGATAAGGCTGGTGGCTTCAATCTGCTCCACTACAACTTCAAGAAGATAAGATTTGCCATATTCAATCTACTCCACTGCAACTTCAAGGAGATAAGATCTACAACTTCAATTTGCTCCACTGCTACTTCAGGGAGATGAGATTTTTTGATTCACCGATCTTGATACACCATCCTCTGGGGGACATGACCTGTAGGACCGATTTTATGGGCTTATACTTATGCCAAATAATTAGGATGTCATGATCAGAATGAATCAAATGCTCCTAACTAGATGTGTATGAATGATGAATGCATAATGTCATGAGAATGATCCCTTCTTAATGTTTGGGTTGTCATTGCCCGCTGTTCATCAAGGTTCTGTCACTAATGTGTTCTCCTACCTTCTTTGCTCAGTTGGTATCTTTGACAGAAAATCTGAAAAAAAAAATCACCATTTGCTCAGCTGGTTTGCTCCATTGCAACTTCAGGGAGATAAAATTTATGGTTTCTTCCATCCATCCCACTGCAACTCAGATGTATAGGATTTGTACCATCTTCAATCCATCCCACTGCAGCTCAGGGGTATAGGATTTGTATCTTCTTCAATCAATCCCATTGCAATTCAGGGGTATAGGATTTGTGGCTTCTTCAATCAATTTTATCTATTACACCATTCTTTGGGTATCATGACCAGATGTGTATGCATGATATTTGCATGAATGCAGAATATGATTTTTTCGAGAATGATCCCCTTTTAATGCTTGGGTTAACATTGCTCGTTGTTCATCGAGGTTTTATCACTGACGTATTACGCTACCTTCTTGCTCGGCTGGTATCTTTGATAGGAAACTCGAAGAAATAATCACAATTTGGGCTCTTCTTTCTCAAACATTTCCAACCCTTAGGTTTGGTGAGTTCTAAACAATAGTCATGTTTCAGGTTCTTGTACTATTTAGAAGCTTCCAAGTAATATGCAGAACTTCTTTTGTAAAAGTATTATCAGTCCATTAATCGTTGTTTAAATGCAAAATGCTTGAAAAATATCATAACAATGGACAAGAAGGAAATTAATTGGGAGTATAACTCGAAACAAATAAGTTAATCAAAGATGACAAATGCAATAAGAAGGAAATTTATTGGGAGCATATTTTGAAACAAATAAAGTAATCAAAGATAGTAAATTCAATATGGGTAAGATGAAGACTAGGTGCCCTAGATATCGCAGCTTGAGCTTCTCTGCACGAACTTCTTGAGGACCATCTTGAGCTCGATATGTGTTTAGGAGATCTAGAGTACTTTGTCAATGCCCCAAGATGTAGCATACCCCCTCCTTGTTAATTCAGGAATAGCAAGCTACCTCATGCCCCACTTTTTATTTGAATTGCCCTTTATGGGTTTTCAATTCAAAACCCCTTTGGTCTCAAAGTGCCCTTTGCGGGTTTTCACCTTGCCTCTCTAATTTTTTTAGGTAAAGTACTTCTTGACTGAATCTGAATTATTCATGTCCAATCTTTGGTCAAAATTTGGGCCGCCCTTTTCGGTTTTTCAACTCGAAACTCCTTTGGTCTCAAGACACCATTTATGGGTTTTCGCATTGGCTTCTCCTTTTTTTTCTTTCCTTTTTTTGTTTTTCTTTTCTTTTTTCTTTTTTCTTTTTTTGTTTTTTTTGTATTTTTTTAAAAAAAAAGTGAAGTATTCCTTGATTGAATCAGAATTCACAGGATTAGGCAAGTTCTTGCCATCTATTTTAGTCAACATCGACGCTCCTCTAGAGAAGGCCTTCTTTACCACATAAGGTCCCTCTCAGTTTGACATCCATTTTCCTCTGAAGTCCCTTTTGTTTGGGAAGGATTTTTCAATACTAGGTCTCCTTCATGGAGTTCTCTAGGGCGAACCTTTTTTTATAAGCTTGCATTATCCATTTTTGATACATCTGACCATTACGAATAACCCTTAGCCTCTTTTCTTCAATCAAGTTCAACTGATCATATTAAGACTAGATCTATTCTGCTTCATCTAACCTCACCTCTGACAAACTCGGAGAGAAGGAATCTCGACTTCAATAGGCAAAATCGCCTCCATTCCGTAGACCAAAGAGAAAGGCATTGCCCTAGTGGAGGTTCTGACTGACGTTCGATAAGCACAGAGGGCAAATGGTAGCTTCTCATGCCAATCTTTATAAGTTTCAGTCATTTTCCCTCATGATTTTCTTAATGTTCTTATTGGCTACTTCCACTGCACCATTTATTTTTGGGCGATATGGCGACGAGTTGTGGTGTCTAATCTTTTATTGACTACAGACCTCCGCTATCATGCTATTGTTCAAATTCAGCGCATTGTCCAATATGATCTTTTCTGACATTCCATATTGACATATGATCTCTTTCTTTAAGAATTTGCCGACTGCCAACTTTGTGACATTAGCAGAGGAAGTGGCTTTTACCTACTTGGTGAGGTAATCGATGACCACGAAGGTGAATCGATGCCCATTGGAAGCTTTTGGCGAGATTGCCCCAATGACGTTCATGCCCCACATAGAGCAATGCCATGGAGAAGTCATAACATAAAGAGGTGAATGAGGCACATAATTTCGGCACTTATGGCATCTCTCAGTGTAGTTATTATAATACCCGAATCTCATGATTTGTCTGACCATTGTAAAGTTATTAGCGTGGGTTCCATAGATGCCCTCATGGACTTCTTCCAAGATTTTCTTAGCTTTAACAGTGTCTAGACATCTTAGTAGCACTTGATCCTTTCTTCTTTTGCATAGGATTTCCCTATCTAAGACATAGTCATTGGCCAGTCTCCTCAGCATCCTTTTATCATTATGGGTCACCCGATTAGGGTATTCATGGTTCCAAGGGTGGTCATCCTTTTCTTCTGCCTCAATGTTGTAACAATAAGTTAGAGCCTCATAAGTACTCATCTGGATAGGTTTTAATCCTCTTGTTTTTTCACCTTGATCATGAAAGCTAAGGTAGCCAGGACATTAGCCATTTGATTTTCATCTCGCGGGAGATAGCAGAAAGTGATGTCATCAAACTTCTCAATTGACTCCAGAACTAGCATTTGGTAATTGATCAATTTGGGGTCTCTTGTCTCCCATTAACCTTTGAGCTGATAGATCACTAGTATAGAATCCCATATACCTCTAGCACTTTGATTTTACGTTTTATGGCTGTGCAGATACCTATGATGCATACTTTGTATTCCGCCATATTGTTTGTGAAATCAAAATCCAATTTAATGGTAATAGGACAATGATATCTGTTTGAGGATACCAGGATTCCCTGATTTCGTTACCTATAGCATTTTAGGCTCCGTCAAAGTTTAGCTCCCGAAGATGACCTCCTTGAGAGTTTTCTTTAGTGGTTGTGACATACATCAGATATTCATTTGGGAATTCAAAGTTCAAAGGCTCATAATCTTCTAGAGCTCTACTGGCTAGGAAATCTGCTATTGCGCTCTCTTTTACTGCTTTCTGGTTCACATAAACAATACAAATTCAAAAATGCAAATTTGCCACCTAGCCATTCTTTCATTCAAAGCATTCGACTCCATTATGTACGTTACTGGGTCTTGTACTCTTCTTTTATGGGAAGGCAGTGCACCACGATATTAGTGCTTAGCTCGGGCATATCTTTATGCGAAGACATCTTTGAATTGTTGAAGTAACTCAACGAGGTCTCGCTTTGTCTCTATGGTGGTATAAACTCTGATATTCACCTCTTTCTCTTCTCCTAGGTTCGCGATGTCCATGATCTTTGTAAGGTAGGATCTGTTTCTCATCTTATTCTACCACAAATCAAGAGATAGGCTACAATCTCTATCATCTTCAAAGTCCTGAGATCCCTATAGACACATATCTTGCTCAAAAAGAGATTATGGGTTAGTAGCAGCGTCGCTCATGTCGTTGATATCTGAAGACCTGTCGTAGGTACGAAGGAATATTCTGAAGAATAAATGAATCTAAAAATAATTATTTGTATGGTATGATCATGAATTGAAGAATAAATGAATATTTAAAAGAAAGTCCAAAGAACAAAAGAATCTAAGAATAATTGTCTGTATAGAATAAAAGAGTATTTGCTCGAAATGATAGCAAAGATGCATTTTATTGAAATAAAGATCTTGGACATAAGCCTATTTCACAAAAGGATTCTTATTGCTTCTAGGCTTAAAGCAACAAGCGTGTTTTGAATATTACTCTAAATTAGCTCTAAGAAATACAAAGATCTCTTCCATAGTCCCATTGTTCAAAACACTTCCTGACACATAAGGGCGAATGCCTGATCAATTATATTTTCCAATTCCTTTTTTGGATATGGCATTGATGCTCTAATTTCTAAACATTCCTTTCGGGCATTTGACCTCTTCAAAGAATTCCAACTCTTTTGATTAATGTAATGTATGTGATGTAATATAATACAATGCAATGAATGCAAAAAGAGACGTTGATTCTGATTCAATTCTGTTAGAACAACTTTTCTAGATAACAAATCTCTTTACATAAAGCGAAAACATATACGGCCTTACCCTCATACTCCAGATATAGACATTGATCCCTTTCTTCATATCTGGATGTTAAGATCAAATCTTGCGAACTTCCCAATGGATGCCTCTACTAGCTTCTTTTTGCTTGATCCGGGCTGCGACCCATTGCTCACTCATCCCCGTGAGGTTTGTTAGCTTCTTTAAGAAAGTTGACGGCTCTCGAATAATCTTTGTCGGCTTGAATCCTTGGGCAGCGAAGCATAGTCATATATTCCTCCACGGACTATCAGTCTTCTCTCATTGTGCTTACTCGGACCATATTGGGACAGCCGTATTATATTCCACTTTATCAAGAAATTCATTTTCCATGACAAGCTCTCTATTTAGCAACTAAACGTGAATCAACACCTCTTTTCTATGATGATGCAATGCAATGCAATCATAAACAAAACAAAATAAAAACACGTTAGTACAGAAGAAATAAACAACAAATAGAACACCTATTCGAGTAACCATTAGGGTTTAGAGTGGCTCTACCTAGGGTAGGCTCTTAAGGCTCGCTATATGTGGTTTGGTTCTAAATAAAAGGGTATCCAAACCAGCAGATTCCTCGATCCTTACCCATTATAGGCTCATACGGACCGAGTTTAGTTCAGGGGAATTCATTTCCCTATGGCTACACGGAGATGAAAATCTCATGAAGACATAGGTACGGATGTATCCCAAAAGCGATCCACTATCCTACACGGAGGTGAAGACCTCACGAAGGAATAGTTTCTCATTCCCACTTAAAAGGGTAGATCGAACGATCATGCAATGCAATATGCGAATACATTTAAAGACTCGAACCAATAAAGCAAATTTTCGACCAAGCCCACAAAAATAAGGGATGAAATGCAGTGAAAGGATCGTATTTTAAACTGAATTTTCAATTTTCGATGAAAAGACAGAAATTAGTCAAATTGCAGCTTGACTCTCTTATTAGTTTTCCCCAGCGAAGTCGCCAACCTGTCGAAACCATTTGTTTTGAAAAAATGGTCAACATTTTATTTTGAAAATAGAAACGGAAGTCGCCACCAATCTTTTTTTAAGGTGTGATCGGATCACCTTGTGATTTGATCATTTTAATAAAATGCTTTGATTTACTAAAACAACAATTTTGGTCTACGAAATTTGAGAAAACGTGTTTAGGGAGTCGATTACATACGAGGAAGGATTAGAACCCTCGTAACGCCCAAAATTGGTACCTAATTGTTTAATTAATGTCTAAACGTCGAAAGTTGAAAACTCGAAAAGAATTTAAAATACGATACCTTTTTTTATTAATGTTGTTTAAAAAAATGCTTGAATAAATTGAAACGAGCACTAAAGGCCCTCTTATCTCGAGATGTCAAAATGTCACATCCCGTAAGTTAGCACACGACATTTGAACCCTCGAAAATAAGCTTGCCTTTTAATTGTTTTATCTTAAAATTGTACTTTGATTTTTAAAAGGGTATTCGGTTGTTCAGATCCAACAAGAAAGATCGAAACCCTGTAAGTTAGGGCACGATTTTTTGAATCCCAAAATACGAAATATCATTTATTTAAAAAACATAATTTATGTATCGAGTGAAATTAATGTAACACAAATTTGTTGTGAAAATAAATCATGATGGCAATATGTGTAACAAAATAAATGCGTTAAGTAACAACAAGGAAAACATGAATGGACAAATAAAATGAACAAGTTAATCATAAAAAGAAAAATATAAGTAAGTTAAGAAATTCAAATTTTAAAAAATTGATGGTAATCAAGTAAATAAATAACTATCATGTAAAAAAAAGGTTTTAAAATAATAATATTAATAATAATGATAGTAATAATAATAATAATAATAATAATAATAATAATAATAATAATAATAATAATAATTTAAGGTTTGGAATTATAATAAAGGGTATAAATAAACAATAAAATGATAAAACAAAATAAATAAAAAAGGTAAATAAATAGAAAATAAAAAGGTAAAAGGGGTGAAAATAAATAAATAAAGGTGAAATTAGAGTGAATTTGAAAAATAGAAGTTGAAAATAAATAAAGATGTAAAATATAAAATGCAAAAGTATTAAAAATAAATAAATATATATATATATAATGAAATAAAAATAATGAGGTTAAAAATAAAATAAAATAATGAGCAGGAATAATAAATGAAATAACAAATAAATACTTGTGAAAATTTAATTAAAAATTGAGATTAAGCACATAAATATATAAATAAAGGAATATTAAGTAAAATGGTTTTAAATAATAATAATACAATTATAATAATAATAATATAGTAATAATAATACATTAATAAAGATAATAATATGTTAATAATAAATCAATTAAATTTTCTAATAAAATAGCAAAAATAACCAAAAAAAAAGACTAAAATTGAACTCAAAATAGAAATTCGGGGTAAATTTGAAATAAATAAAAAAGAACAAGGACCATATTGAACACGCGAATAACAAGGAGGGACCAAAAGGGAAATTTTCCCTTCCCCCAAAACGCACAGCTTCGAAGTGGACTAAATTGGAAACAAAATAAATTAAAGGGTAAAAATTAAAATAAAAAAACTTGATTGCAAAACCATAAAAAAGCGGAAGGGCTAAATGCACAAATAGCTCATCCGCTTAAAAATACACGAATCCTAAGCCGGAGCGAGTTGGGTCGAGGGTTAAGGCTCAAAACGATGCCGTTTTGGCCCTTAGATCATGTATTTAAATAAAAAAATTACTTCTTTTTTTCCTTTCCTCTTCAAAAAACAAAACACAAAAAAAAACTGCTCTCAACTCTCTCCCTCAGCCCTCACGGCCAGCCATGCTCCGATCACCGAACCACCGTGGCAGCCACCCTTTTTCTGGGTTTTTTGACTTCCCAAACCCAAAAAACGTTGTTTTTCATCGGAAACGACGAACCACGGCCTCTTATGGCGGGGCTCATGCAAGAAAGGTAAGGTTTCGACTCACTTTCCCCTTTTTAGTCTATTTCTTTGAAAAAAAAGTAAAGAAAGAAAGAAAAAATTAAATAAATAAAGCAAGATAAAAATGAACAATCTTTTTGAAATTTCTCTATTCATGCTATTTTTTTGTATTTCAATATCTGCGTGTGTAAAAAAAGGAGAGAGCCCCCAATACATTGCTCATGCCTTTTTTTTTATGGCTAAAGGAAAAGAAAAAGAAAAAGAAAAATACAATCTTTTTTTTTTGTTTTTCTTTGTATTTGTTGTTGTCTTCTTGTGTCCGTGCAAGTACGGGGGCCGTACGCAGCGCTGACGTGGAGGTATGGAGGTTGACGTGGAGGTGGAGGGGAAGCAAGGAGGCATGCGGCTAGGGTTTCCTCCCTTTCTTATTTTTGGCTGAAAATTAGATTAGGTTTTGGACTGTTTTGGCTTTAGGTTTTTTAATTTTATTTTGGGCCATATTGGATTGTAATTGGACTGTTTTAATTATTTTTCTTTTATTTATTGGTTTATGACGGGCCGGGAAAAAATGGGCTCTTACAATGAAGAGGATCAGATCCTTCACCTTTACTTTGATAACGTTCTTGACTTTATTCTCGTGGCTTTTGTCCAAAAATATATCCAAAAAAAAGTAACATTTTCACCTTGGTTTTCATATAATTGATATGGAAGATATATTTGAGGAGGATACATGAGAGGTGGAGGTGTGTGAAACATTGGTGGTGGAGTGTAACACCCCTAACCTATTTTCATCATCAGATTAGGGTTACAGAGCATTATCGTACAAATCATAACAATAATGTCATTTAATATTTAATTAAATGAAACTCATTACAAATCTATCAAACATATACATTTGGGCCTTAAATCGGGCCTTTGAGGCCCTAAAAATAGTTTGGAAACAATTCGGGCCTAAATTAAAACTAATCAAAAAAGTTGGGAAAAATTTAAAATTTTGAAAACAGGGGTCACACGACCATGTAGCCAGGCCATGTGATATAGCCTAGACCATGTGATGTTCGAACAAAGGGACACATAGCCGTGTCCCAACCCGTGTCTTAAACAGTGTAACTCACTGAGTTAGGTCACACAGCTGTGTCGCAAGCCGTGTGCTAGACCATGTAACTCTCTGACTTGTGACACATGGTCGTGTTGCAGGCCGTGTCCTAGACCATGTAACTCACTAACTTGAAATAATAAGTGACACACGGCCGTGTAGCCAAGGTCACACGGCCATGTGATAGCCCGTGTCCCAGACCATGTGCTCCATAATTAACCCTTAAAACAAGACAACTCAAGGCCTATGCTTGTATTCCAAGACACCCTTCTTCCCATACATACATGTAACCAAAAACACACCTTAAGCGCCTACAAAACATGTCATTCAATCATCCTAAATGTTCTAACCAATATGCCATTCAAAGGTACCACAACTCAAACAATGATTCAACACATTTCAAGCCATTTTTATACCTTGAACATATACCGTACAAACACACAAGTGACATGCTTCAATACTATGAATATGTGTTCTATTTACCTGACCTTCAAATGACCAATTACACATATTAATTTAAGCATTTTACAAGGCCAAAATAAACGTATACACAAGTTTGGCATCAACCGAAATATCTCAACTTACCAAGTAGTAAACTAGCATATGCATTCAAACCTTATACATGAAAAACACACATCACACACTCACCAGTTAGTTACTTCATTCTTAAATTATATCACTTAATCACATTCCTTCACAAGACACACATATAAGAGACCAAACTCACCTATTAACACAAGCATATACCAACTCATTTCAAAACACACATATATACGTAAGTATGTTAGGCATAAGCTCAAAACATAACAAACTAACATACAACCCTATATATGCCATTTATAACTATTAACCCAACTTATTTAAAAGCTACCAAAATAGTCAATGGATAGTGTGATTATGCTCCGATGAAGATTCCAACCGATCGAACCTTCAGATGATCTACAAAAATAGAAAACAATTATATAAGCAACTAGTGCTTAGTAAGCTCGTATATAGGAAACTTAAACTTATTGAACATTTTAAATTAAACAACCAAACCTACTTTCATCATGTCATATGCCAAACTTCCTTTCCTATACACACCACCTCATAAGGTCAGTAAGTATAACATTACATGTAAGTTCCAAGTAAATCATGGCATATACATAATAAGCATTTAGGCTTTCTATGTCATCCATTACACATATATATCCAATACACATTCTTCTCATTTGAATTCACATAGTTAGTAGATGATAAGGAAACATAACATCTATGGAACATATCATATATTAAGAAGTAAATTCCATGCATATTTCATTCATCACATGATAAATTCTCATCATATTCATTTCATATATGCATATCCAACTTTCCATTTCATATGAACATTAGTAACATTAAGTTTTTATACATCATTTCATATATGCATATCCAACTTTCCATTTCATATGAACATTAGTAACATTAAGTTTTTATACATGCCATTCTGTTAACCTTTACTTACCCGTTGAATCGTATGAAATAACAGTGGATACTTAGGAATGCTCACACATAGTGTGTCTTTTCATGTAACCGTAACATTTCCTTTCCATTAGTGCTCACACGAGCTGTGAAATGGGCCTACTCACATGAGCTACGGGTCAGAATGATAGCTACACGATGCTACTCACACGACCTATGGAGTAACCGCAACAAATGCAGGACCTCAACTATCAATAGGACATTCAAGATCAACACTCGAAACCGTATAACCCTAATGACATGTCATTCGTATCCTAAGTATTCACAAGGTTCAAATAGGACTTTTACATATCAAATCCTTTATTTCAATCGCATTATAACATTTATGTATACCATCATGAATTTCACATTTATAAATTACAACTTTAAGTCAACTAACCTTCCAATAATATCCAAAATATCAATTATTAAATCAAGATTATAATTCACATAATTATACATATTAACTAATTGAAAACATCAAATGAAAAATTTAATCTTTATACGGACTTACCTGTACCAAAACGATGCCCTAACATGATCCAACGACTAATCCTTTATGTTGATTTTCCCATGATTAGTGTCCGTTTGAGTTGTTTCTTGATTAGATAAATATTTTTATTCAATTAATCCCGCTCCAACATTTAAAATAATTAATTTAACATATAACCCTTAATAATGAAAATTTATAAAATTACCCTCAACTTTTACCTTTTATGCAATTTAGTCCCTAAACTTGAAGCTTGCAATTTCACCATTATTAACCATAAATCATGCTAGCTGATTTCTACCCAATCTTATAAAAGCCCATATTTATCAACAATTTCAACAATTTTCCTTAATTTTACCATTTTCATAAATAAGTCCTTAAACCTTTAAATCATCAAAATTACTTAACAAAATATGTCCATTTAACAACCAAGCTTAACAATTTATCATAAAACTTAAAAAACATATTAAATTCATCAATGGAAACTATAGAAATTTTTAACAATTTTGAATATGAAGATACGGTTAACTAGATTAAGCTGTAACGATCTCAAAAATATAAAAATTATGAGAAACAGAATTCAAATGGACTTACATGCACAAGTTGAAATTTGGTCGAACCTTTAAACTCAATAATGGAGGTTTCATGTCTTGGTTTCAATCTAAAAGAAAATTGAAGAAGATGCCTTTTGTTTATTTATTTTATTTATCAAATTACTTTTTTACCCTTATGGTTTTAATTTAAAATTAACAAAACATGTTCATAATTTTCCACTATCAATATACATGATATATTTACCATTTAAGTCCATTAATTCACCTTTTCATAGCCATTTGACCTATTTAGCTAATAGAAATCAACTTTTGTAGCTTTTACAATTTAGTCCTTTTTAATTAATTAACTATTTAAATGTTAACATTTCTTAACCAAATTTTAATATAACCCTAATAACACTCCGTAAATATTTAATCAAATATTTATGGGATCAATTTATAGAAATGAGGTCTTGATACCTCATTTTCTAAAACCACTTGACTTTAAGGATTTACCACTTGAACCTAATTACTTATTCAAATAACATAATTTATCAAATCAAAATTTATTATAATCTATATTTGACTCGTAACAATATTTACAAACTCACTCATCGGATTTTTGGCCCCAAAACCACTGTTTCCGACATCATTGGAAAAATAGGTTATTACATGAACGATACATTTGAGACTGATATGGGACACCATAATTAGGAAATGGTGGATAACAACCTATGGTTGTGGATAACCATGTGAAGGTTGAAAATATGAAGGTTTTCTGGTGAATAAAAACCTTAAGTGCTAGTAGATGAATCACTATACCCAAGGTTACTAGAACTCGATCTCCTACCAAATGAAGAGCCTACAGAAGTATGTTTCTTGTCTTTTCCTTTTGATGGAGCTCTAGGTTCACTTGTCTCTCTTCTAGGTTCAGGAAACATATTTCCATCAAATTCTGATCCATCACAGAAATGTCCACTAGTGGTACCAGCCTCATATTCTCATCTATACTGACTAGAAGACCTAATTTCACCTCTATCACCATTATGTCCATCATAGTCATCAATTGGACTTAAACCACCACCATCGCGTCTATCGCCACTCTGACTTGGCGTTGCACCAGAACTTGAATGGGATAAATTTTGTTCTTGACATTGATCAACATTCATTTCATCATCAAAGGTATCCACAGGCAACACACAGACATTTTCACCATCTAACAATAGATTCTCTTTCTTTGAAAGTCATTCTAATAGTGGATCAACATCTTCAAAGATATGATCAAGGCTGATAGGATTAAAATTATCATTTATATTGTAACGCCCC
This sequence comes from Gossypium longicalyx, assembly GCA_025698465.1. Classification (NCBI taxonomy): domain Eukaryota; kingdom Viridiplantae; phylum Streptophyta; class Magnoliopsida; order Malvales; family Malvaceae; genus Gossypium; species Gossypium longicalyx. The sequence continues at coordinate 64,216,627 of CM047004.1, read as the reverse complement.
AAAATTTAAATTTTTATTTTTGCGAATGTGTGACACAAATATCTATCTGCTTGAGTGGTTAAGTGTTCTAGGTGTGTGTGGGAGGTCCCAAGTTATGGCCATGACTTGGGAAAATTTTGGTATTTTTATGATTAAAGCCCAATCTTTGGTCAATAGGCTTCTATTTAATTGTTGATAAGCTTATATTAGAATGGGCCTACTAGTCCAGTGGTTAAGTAGTGTGTTGGTATGTTGGTGGTCTTGAGTTCGAATCCCTGTGCATGAAAGGGAGTTATTTTTGCTATTTGTGCCACGTAGGAGTTTGAACTGAACTAAAATGCCGAGTAGTGGATGTGTAGTGGGAAGTGTGGGGAGCGAATTAAGGGATTGGGTTAGTATTTTAGTTTAACCATTATTTCCTTCTCAAATTCAGTTTTCTCCCTCTTACTAAAAGAAATTTTTGACGTTTTTCCTCATCTTTTCCCTGCCAAAATTTTCCCTTGCTTCTCTCCCCCTTTTCAGTTTTTATTTTACTTCCTTCCTGTACAAAAGTTCTCTCCCCATTTTCGGTAAGTTTCTGTTGACAGAGTTTCTATTTTTTGCTTTTAAGTTGGTGATTAATGGGAGTTCATTAATGTCAATTTCAGAAAGATTTAAGGACTCATAATCGATTGCTAGAGATTTTCGATTTGTGAGAATCACGGTGGTTCGATCGAAGGTAAGTTTAAACCGCACGATAGATGTGTATTTTGATTCAGGTTCAGTAAGTCTCCCTCGTCTCTTCCGTCGTGGTTGATAATGATTACTTAGTAATGCGTTTATTCTTCTGTTAATGGCATATAAGGAGGCAGTGGGTGATAAATCACGTATATCGTGTTTTGATATCGTTTCCAAGGAGCTATTGTTGGTGGTAAGTCGAGTTCTATTTGTTTCTAATTATCGAGTTCACTTGAAAAACAGCTAAAATTGATATTGGTATTTCAATTTTAGGCCTTAGAGTGCTTGGGAGTGGCTTTTGTGTAAAAAAACGATACAGGTGTGTACTTGATTGCACAGAAAATGAGGTTTTGACGAAAGTCGAAAACCTTACTATCGACGCCACACAGGCGTATGGTCGTCCATGTGGTAGGCCTTATGACAATTCACGGGCGTGCAGTCGACGACGCCAGGCCGTGCGTACAAAACACTAGCGTGTGATGGCCAGGTAGGCCGCATGCGACACACGAGCTGGACTGATTTGGGCAGTGTGGGTCACACGAGCGTGTGGGCCTACACGGATGTGTGGGATTTTGGGCCAGGCCGTGTGATTCACATGGCCAAGGAAAATTTGGGCCGTGTTGGCCACAAGGGCATGTAGGCCTACATAGGCAGGCCACATGGGCGTGTAAGCCCATTTTCATTGAAATGTTTGTTAAGGTTGCACAGGTCGACCAAGTCGACTGTGAACATTCCGTAGGGTCGATAAGCACTACTTAGACCCTTATCTATGTGAAATTGATTATGTGAATTATGTACTGAGCATGTTATATATATAAGCATGTATACTGAACAGTATGTGTATCTGATAGATCTGAGATAGCATGGCATTCTATTGTATGTTGCATTGCATGGGGTTGGGTTGATTTTATTTGGCGAAAGTGTACTGAAAGGCTCTTAAGCCTAACATACTTGCAGCTCAGCTGCAAACTACTATTTAGTACCGCATTCGGTACTACCTCGAGTATAGGGATGGATGGGTTGATTTAATCCCCACATGGAGTGTAGGTTTAGACGGAGATGGTGTGTAGAGGCTGGTTAGGTAGGACTCTATTTACTAATTACTGTTTGCATTACTGTCACTGTGATGGGCTAAAGCCCTAACGCATATCTAATACTAAACTGAAAGGGGCTAAGGCCTGAACTGCTACTGAGACTTAAATGGACTTAGGCCTAGACTGTATTTGACTGTTTGATTGTGATTAACTGTATGTATGTTATCTGTGGGGACTACACATTAAGTTTACGTAAACTCACCCTTCTATTTTAACTATACAGGTAATCCCAAGACCTTACGGTTCAGTGCGGCGGAGGACTCGATGGTGGCCACACATATTTAAACTGCTTTACTTTCGTTTATAATTTTATTGATTATGGGGTATTTTTATGTAGTTGGACTTTATGGATTGTTTTGCTTTAACTTTGGAAATTATAATTGCTTTTACAGACTTACAACTTCAGACTTAACAAAATATGGATTTTTCTAATAACCAAGGTTTTCCATGAAATGAACTATTTTACTTAAAATAAATGATTTCTAAAGCTTCCGCAACAAATTGTGTTTTAAAACAATCGACTAGATGTGTAAGCGGTTTCCGAACCCAATAGGAGTAATAAACAAACATGGTTTTATCGTAACAAATTAGTTTTCAAAATTTCATTCCATGTGACATCGCTAGGTTCTACCATAACGTCTGAGCCTGGTTTGAGGTGTTACATATATCATCAATGCTCATGCTTTTTTTGTGCCTTATCTGATGCCTTATATTATAGTAGGTAAACACTAGTTTCTCAAGTTTTTTATACTTCAACCTATTTCTTGTCTTGATGTGAATATAACTAAATGTGCTCCAATTTTGTTCACAATTTGATGCAGAAGTTGTTTAACTAAGCATTTTAATTGTTAATATTTGTAACTTAGGAATACATGTGCCGTATATTATCCACCACTCAACTGCATAATATTATTTAAATTTCAAAACAACTTTAAAATGTACAATATAATTAAATAATATAAATTAATGATTTAATTAACTATTTACCCGAATTCATTTGCTTCCAAGCTCTTTGTGCTTGTGGAGTACCGAATATCTTACGTTTATCTCTAAATAGTAACAACTGAATAAATAAAAGATAGAGTAAAAATGAAAAAAATAATAATTTCAAATTATGTAACTAAGTTACAAATAATAGTACTTGAATCTAACATGATTAACCATTCTGACTTGAGTATCAAGAGAAGGTTCTAACCTTTCAATTACTAATCTTGTACCTTCTAATGTTTCTATTAGTACATTCTCAAAATGTTCCACCCCCAATTGAAATTGAGGATTGAGAAAATAACCTAAGCATAATTTATAATAATATCATCAAATAATAATCTAAAGCTTAAAATAATAAAATATGAAAATAGTTCTTAATTATATGAAAATTTTTATTTTACCAACTGAATGCAAGTTGAAATGCATAAAATTCCTTCTATTGTCAATAATCTTTTTGTAATCGGTGAATTATCAACAATCTTGCTGAATTGCTTGTTTAGCTCTATCAACAGACTCATAAATAAAGGTCATTGTTGGTTGTTCATCACCATCCACAAGTCTTAATACTTTTACTAGGGGCTCGTAAACTTTTATGAGGTCATTGGCTTTTTTCCAAAAATATTTTCCCAAAACAATTTTTTTGGCTTCATAAGCAAGTCTTGACTTTTGTTGCCCCCATTTTGATTCTTTAAATTCTTATATATTTTTAAGAAAATTTTTAAAATAATATAATTTAAATTATTTGGAACTAATAAAATCATTAAGATCGCTATATTTAAGTAATTATATTAACTAATTATAAAATACTAACATTTGAATTGAACATTTCTCTCAGACCTTACTTTTGTCTTGTTATCTCTTCAAGTTGAATGAAATGAGTTGCAAATTGAGAAAAAACGGGTCGAAGTATTTGCTTCCCTTGTGTATACTTCTTCATCAAATCAATAGTCCAAATGTGATTGTATATAAAGCAAGTCACTTTCTTAGCCTCATCTAACACTTTTGCTACACTGGGCTTTTTCCCAATATCTTCAAGGCATGAATCTAAACAGTGAGCTACACATGAGGTCCTATATAGATGCTTCCTTTTCAACATTAATTTTTTCTTTCCAGTGGCTTTCATTGTTGCCTCATTATTAGTCACTATTTGGACAATGTAACTTTCTCCAATTTCTTCTACAACTGAATCTAACAAACTGTAGTAGAATTCAGCATCTCTACTACGAACATACGAGACATCCACAGATTTCCAAAAAATAGTTCCTTTACTGCAATAAAGAAGGAAGTTAATGATGTGCATTTGATTCAAATTGTTAGTTCAACCATCACATATTATAGTTGCACCCAATTGTTTCCAATGAGTTTTTAGTCTATTTACCCAATCACAAACTCGTTGATACTTTGACTCCAAATACACATCTAAAACCTCATAAGGTGTTAGGAGCTTTACACCTTGTCCAACTTCTTTTGACACTTGAATTAAGTTATACAACCATGGAGAACTTGATAATTGAAAAGGAAGTCGTTCATATATTAAAAATTTAGATACCGCTTCACCTATCTTCCTGCGTAAAGTCTTTAAAAAAGAGCCACTGATCTTTGGTTGCTTTGAGCTTTGGCTTCTAGCCAATTCAGGTATAGTTCCCCTTAAGGTAAACTCAGACTTACATAGGATGGATTTACTTGTTCTTTCTCCATGATTTTCTTCAGATGATCCATGAAAAGATCACTCTTCTTCATAAATGTTACTCCAACCACTAGTACTTTGTCTGAATTCTTCCCTTTCATGCCACTCATGTTGTGACTGGATACTTTCTCAAGTTGCTTGCCTTATAGTAGAAACCTCATTAATGAATTCCTCATGTTTATCCTCCTCTCCTCTTAATTGGGATAAAAATTCATTTGTTATCCTCTTTTTGTCTATTTTCTTTGTATTGCTTTCTTTCAGTATATTCATTTTACTTTCTTTAATGACACCTGTAAATAAAATGAAAATAATTCACACTTTATATTATTATAAATTATGTATAATCTTCATTGATAAATTTACAATAAAATCTAAAAATAATAATAAAGTATCACATACCAGTAACATTAGGGCATGGTGCAACATTATCAATTTTATGAGTAATGTGCTCTTTAAATCGTGTTATTCCTCCTTTCACAAATTCACCACAAACTTTACATATGAAATTTTCTTTCGTATTTGGCACTGGAGTTCCAAAGTACCAACCTATATCATTACTTGGTGCAGCCTCTGATCCTTTAGTCGGGAACTCTTCATGTCGTGGCATGCGTTATTTTTATTTATATACAAGAAATATAAAATTATATTTAGAAATATAAGCAATTCATTACTTATATTATCAAAAATATAATACAAAAAAAAAAGTAAACATCACTAACATTGAAATATTAAATTTATTGCATAATCCATAATTTTTTTTAAAAAAAAAAACAACAACCCACGATAACACATTATTACCCGATCACCCAAAACCTAAAAATTAAAACTTAAAAATTAAAACAAAAAGTTCCCCAAATCCCCCAAGGCCCAACCCCTTTCCTCTTCTTCTATCATGAGGTAAAAAGCCAAAAACAAAAGAGGAAAAAAATTAGGGTTTAACTTTTCTTTGTTTTTCTTTGCAAAATACATCCCTTCTTTCTCTATTTTTTTCCAATTTCTTTTAACTTTTCCTAGGCTACCATTGATTTCTACCAAAATACCCAAAAATATAAAGATGATTTGCAAAGATTTTGTCAAAAATTTCTCATCAGTTTCGCATGTTACAACAAAAAGAAGCAAGAATCAAGACAAAAAAATCTAGGTACTTACTTGAAAATTATGAATTTATGAAAGTGCAAGTGAGATTTTGTTTAGAGATTTTTGTGATTGTTTTGTGATTTTGTTTGGTTTGGAGTTTGGACAGTGAAATCTGAAAGTGAAAGTTTAGAGTTTGGACTTTTTTTTCTGTTTTTTGAACAAATTTCTTGTACCGATAAGTCGATAACCGATTCATATTTTTGTATTGCTTTTGGATTGCTTTTTTCTGTTGATTTTGAACTGCTTTTTCTTTTTTCATTGAAAATTATCTAATTTTGCAGGTGAATAATATATTCTCTCTGTCTTATTATATTCCTGTTGATTTTTTTTAAAAGAGTTGGATTTTGTTTTTAATATTACTGTAACAGGACAATAACGTGAATAGCAGCCTGTTATTGCCGCAATTGGCCGTTACCTGTTAAATTGTTACCGCGATCCACCGTTATTGGTGTGATTCCGCTTCACATCACTCTTTTCAGCAGTAACGATTTCAGACGATGCCACTACTGCTATAGAGCGGCCGCTATTCCGCTACACGGACACTATTCAAATCCTTGGATTAGATCCTCTATCGGGGAAACTTCTAAAAGACAAGCCCTGAAGCAAGAGAGGCTACCTTAGTACATTGACAAGAAATTTACCATACAGATACTTTTAGCACCATGGAATAAATTATGGACCATTTTAGAGAAAAGAAGGAAAACTTATCTGTTTATCGAAGGAGTGGTATCTATAACCTAATTTTGCTCATACTCTTGAACTCTGTTTGACAACAGTGCCTTACGCATACCCAGACATAGGTATGATATATGATCTCCAAATGCATTGAAAATTTAAAAATATTTGAATCTACAAATGTTAGATATATACACATATCCAATACTCAATGTAACACCCCAAACTCGGCCTAAACGTTATGGTTGAATCTGGTGATGTCACATGTAATGGGTTTTAAAACTAGATTGTCACATCAAAGCATTTTCATTATATAATTCCCAAGTTTAATCGAAAACACTGTTTAGTTAGTTCTCTTATCAAAACTTAGTACAATAGAAGCTTATCAAACCAATAGTTCTTGAAATCTGATTTGTAATATTAGGAACATCCCGTTTGCATGTAAAATCCTTTTCCGTAAGTAATTTATCAAGCATGCAAAATAACGAGCGTCCAAATCCAAAATTAAGTTAAAAACCAATAGTCCAGAGAGTCCCCAAATTTTACAATTTTCAAAACAGCCTAGAATCTAATCTAACCAAAATACTAAGTTTTAGCAGTTTATGCTAAAGTGGCCATCGCTGAGTCTCTGCCGCACCGATCCGCCTAAGACTGTGGATTACCTATACAGAATAAATAGAAAAGAGTGAGTTTTCGTAAACTCAGTGTGTAACCCCATAGAACTAAGCATACACACAACCAGAGAATCAAAATCAGACAGATACAGATTCGGGCCTAAGCCCATTACAGATACATATACAGAAGTACAGACTAGAATCAGAATCAATTATCCTACCCCCTATCCTCTACACACCATCTCTGACCATCCCTACACACCATGTGGGGTTAAGAACACCCACCCAACCCTACACACCAAGTTGTACCGATGTGGCACATAACAGAAATAATGCAACCATGCTGCCAGATAATAGGCTTAAATTGCCTTTCAAAACACTTCCTCCAATACACATCATTCCACCCCAATAACAGTAACAGATACAGAGACAGTTATGAAAGTCAACATGCTAATAATCAGATCACAGATAGTCATACAGATCAATAATAATACATGCACAATACTATCATGCTTAGTCTAGGATATTAGTCAATAGATCATACAGTTTAGGGTTTTGTTAGCCCATACCGACCCTGCAGTAGACCTACAGTCGTTTGGTACGACCCGTGCAACCTTAGGGAAAAATTTAGATAAATGGGTCCACACACCTAGATTGGCCTTGCCCGTGTGGATTACACGGCCGTGTCTTGAGCACGGCCTGGCCTTCGTTGATCACACAGCTGTGTGGCATTGATAGATTGCAATTTTGGCTTTCGCCTAATCCCATTTTTTTGTGTTTCGGGTACACACCTGGTACCGATTTGATGCAAAGTCCCGAGCCTAGCAGAACTGCTCCTTTAACACTCCGAAAGATTAACCACTATCTCGCAAGAGTAGAATCACGATCCTCTCGACTCGTAAAACGTACAACGAAAGCAGGAACGAGAGAATAAGGGTACGAACGTAGAGCAAAAAAGAATCAAAATCGAACGGGGAAAATAAAGAAAAGAACCAGCAGAGAAGAACAAAAAAAACCAACATCAAAAGATTTTTGGGAAAGAGGAAAAAAATATTTGGAAAAAAATAAAAAATAGAAAATCTTTGATGATATCCTATTACATCCTAACCACCCACTACTCAGAATTCTAATGCAACCGAAATTCCATCCCAAATCCGACTAAAAATAATCACTAATGCAGGGATTCGAAAACAGAATCTCTAACACTCTAAATCCCTTACCACTCGAACCAGCAGACTCATTCTAATATGGAATTACAGAAAATTAATTATAAGCCCACTGAACAGAGATAAGGCTTTATTCCAAAAATAACAAAATTTTCCAAGGGCAAGCCATGAACCCAAGACCTCTCACACAATCCTAGAACACTTAACCACTAAAGCAGATATATAGTTGTGTCAAACAATTACAGAAATAGAAATAGAAATATTGGGGCGTTACACTCATACTCGAGTTTTAGTCATATACTCTTAATAACTAGTACCATCTGAATGGTGTCCTAACTTAAAGCCAGGAGAAATTTACTGAAAGGTATGTTTTTACGAATAAAGTAAAGCAACACCAATAAAAAAAGTAACACACTAATCAAGACCAAAAAAACTGTAACACCCCTAACCCGAATCCATCGCTGGAACAATGTTACAAAGCATTATCGGTAATTAAAAATCAAACGAACATAAATTTCCAACATTTAATAACATATTAACAATCACATCAGAACCAATCAAAATCATATATATTGTCCCTGATATGAGCCGTCGAGGCCCTAAATACGCATTAGAAACAAGTCGGGGATATATCAAAAGCTCAGAGAATTTTTTGGAAAGTATTGAAAAATTTCAAAGCTGTAAGGGTCACACGACCGTATGGCCAGGTCATGTGGGCATTCGAAATAGGGACACACGTTCGTGTCCCAGTCCATGTCTGTGCCCGTGTAACTCACTGAATTGGGCCACACTGTCAAGCCACACACCCGTGTGCTAAGCCGTGTACCCTTCGAAGTAACCTCACAGGCCTGTGTGCCAAGCCGTGTGCTAGGCCGTGTAACAACCTGACTTACAACCCTTTAAAAATTAAGGAGACACATTGCCATGTCACCTAGCCATGTGTCACACATGGCTGAGACACACGCCTATGTCTCTGCCAGTGTGGACGAAAATAAGCCATTTTACAAGCCATATTTCTCACCCAATTTGACATATACCTACACTCAACAATGCACATATACACAAGCTATAATAAGGCATCCAAAACAAGCATAATCAAGCCTTATACAAACGGTATGATCACATACAACAAATATGCCCTTAGGCACATCAAATAATAATTTATAAACATGACGAATCATGTGTTCAGTATAACCAATTGTTCAACTTACATATATGCATATTTGCACCAAAACTTACCATGTAGATCGCTTAAAAAAACATACCATTTGGTACCAAAACTCCAATCTAAAACTAGCATCCAATGACCATGTAAATCATTTGTACCAAAGCATCAATTTACCACAATTACATCCTATCACAAAGAATATATTCAATATGTATAATCATGCCACAATTTCTATCTTCCATAATTCAACCATACTAAGTTACTCATCAACCATTAGAGGGAAAATATTTACATACTACATACTAGACTTATTCTATCATCAAAATACCAAAACACAAGCCAAACAAATGCCCAAAATATCAACAAAGCATATAGACCAACTTTAGTCAAAATAACCTATACATGCAATTATAACCAAAATTAAACCAACCGAAAGTACCAAAAGAGTTGATGGATAGTGTGATATAGCTCCGTCAAGCTTCCAACTAGAACGAGCTTTCAATTCACTATAAAACACAAAAAATACACAAAGTAAACATTTAAGCTTAGTAAGTTCATATAACATAAAATTTAACTTAGCATTTAAGCACATATTAGGTAGTAGACAATACATATCCCAACACAACTTAACCAAGTGCCTAAACACATATTAACCAACATGTTAGCCATATAAAATCACATATAAACCAAATCATGGATGAGCTCAACAAATAATCAAATTTCCATATACATGTATCATCCATTTCATTTAACTATATATCATGTAATAACCTATCCATGTATTTCATGTATACACCTGTAATAGTTCGTATCGGAACATTGCTCGTTAAACCATTTAGAATATTGTTGGATATGCGGGATAGCTTACACATAGTGTGCTAAAACTGTAATTCGTCAATTCCTATACATGTATGCTCATATGAGCTATGAATCGGTAAGCTCTCACGAGCTATTAATCGGTAAGCTCATACGAGCTGTGGTGTGCCCGCAACACATGCAAGACTACAACCAAATCAATAACCCTAATGACATGTCATTTGTATCCTACAAATTCCTAAGGTTCAAACGGGACTCGATAATCATTGTATGTTGTCGGATATGTGATCGGTATTTATACATGGAAATTATAAAAATCACATACATATAATTGAATTGAAACATATAAATACTCAATTTAATTACACAAACTTACCTCAACAAGTATATATAGATACAAAGGTAATTAATCTGAGATTTTCACTTTGCCTCGATCTAACTCCGTATGATGTCTGACTAGATCTATACAAATAAATTCAACTCAATTATATATATTTCAATCAATTTAGTCCAAAACATATTTTGACAAAATTACCATTTTGACAAAATTACCATTTTGCCCCAATACTTTTAATTTCTTTGCAATTTAGTTTCTAGTTCATAAAAATGGAAATTTACACAATTTTACCACAACCCACTATGGTCGAATATCAAATAGGTCCTTAGCATGCACTATACTTCAATTATTTCATAATTTCACCATGTAATATTTCCTATTTTTTAATTTAGTCCCTATTTGACAATTTCACTAAAAATTCATTTACAAAAGTTGTTTATCTAACAATAACAATTCATTTTCTATCATCAAACTGCAAAACTCATAAATACTCATCAATGGTAGAATCCTAACAGTTTAACAGTTTCACAAATTAGTCCCCGGGCTAGCTAGATTCAGCTACAACGATCCTAGAAACATAGAAATCATTAAAAACAGATTAAAAATTCATACCTAATTAAAGAAAAAAAGGTGGTCGAATGATGCTTCATCCATGGCTTTTTTTTGTTCGAGTATTTAATTAATAAAAGAAAATAAATATGAAAGCTTTAATGTTTTGTTTATTTATTCATTTAATTACTAATTTCCAAAATTAACCTTTATAATACTTTAAAATTACACAATTGCCAAGCCAACATCTTCCACTAACTCATTAATGGTTTAATTACCATATAAGGACCTCCACTTTAAAGTTCTATAGCTATTTAATACCTTTAGCTATTAGAACTCAACTTTTTCACTTTAGGCCATTTAGTCTTTTTTTATCAAATTAAGTATGTAAACGGTAAAATTTCTTAATGAAATTTTTATACAATAATACTATCATGTTTTAGACCACAAAATAATAATAAAATAAATTTTTTGACTTCAGATTTGTGGTCCCGAAACCACTATTCTGATTTCAGTGAAAATGGGCTATTACAAAAATGTAAGAGCTAAAAGATAATGGTAACAACCCTGTCTACTCAACAAGCCACCTCAGTCCAACAAGGCAAATAATACTTCACCAAGTAATCAGCCAGTCCATCAAATGTTTTAAACTTGTAAAGGTACTTATATAGGTAGCCTTTACATACACTAAAATACCTCAATGATTCACTTTAGTTGATGTTATAGTTATTAATATGCATTTTGAAGCACTTAAATACAATTGGGGAGAAACATAATGCTTTTTGACGTTTGTCTTCAAAGTTACGGGTAAAGGTAATTCAATAAACTATAATCATAACTGGCGAGAATAATTGAGTGCCATTGATAACAAAAACAAGGTGTGCCGAGTAGGCTAATTTTGATTTGATGTGAAGGAATGGTATAAAGCCTTGTAGATTGTAACGGGGTCTTACCTCGACAAGGAATTGAATAGGTTAAGGCATTATATCAACAGGATATATATGATAAATTCGAAGGTAGGTTAAGACTTATTCTCAAAAATACTCATAAACTTTATTTCAATAACTTTAGCTCTCTAAAATGTTATATATGAATGATGAGCGTTGGAACCACCAAATATAGTTTCCTACGCTCTAACTTAATTAAGTAGTAATAAGTAGTAGGGTCCTTAATTAAATATAGTATAGAGTAGTAGGGTCAATTCCATAGGGACTAACACTCCTAATTTTCCTGTTTACATAACCAGATTCCTAAGTTTAGGTAGTTGTCGTGCCCACGACCTGTATGTTGCAGAGCTAAAAAATAAAATGGGGATTGTAGTTGATAAAGAAAAAAAATAAAAACAAATATAGAATAATAATAGAACAATGATTGTAAAAAAAATTAAAGAAATTAAATTAAATTGGTGAATCAAATATATTAATACTTAGCCTCAGCCTCGGTACACTCCAAAATCAAATCGATCATTGAAAGTAAATTTTCCTTTCCAAACGATAAGCTAGTTATAGCGATTAAGGATACCCCCAACCGCCAACTTTTCTTGTGTAGTTGGTTCCGGTACGACCTGCAAACCAACCCTTACTGATTATCTAACCACGTAACACATGTCCACAATTCAAGATCTCGACAGCCTTACGATCTAGAAAAACTCGACTCTAATTACGGCCTCAACCGCGTGGGTTGCTTAAATTCGATCATTATCTCAATTGATGAAAACTAACTAGCTTTTTCTAATTGAACACGTCAATTTGTTTGCGGGAATTCGAACTTGAAAATTGACCGTCTCTTTTTCCTAACTGTACACCAAACAACTCCAACCCAATGCACGCTTTTTAAATTGAAATTGAATTAACTTTAAGGGAAAATTGTGACTATCCTATATTTCAGAGAGATAATGAATATCGTATTCAAAATTTTTAGTGCGGGTTCATATCCCATGATTTTCAATAAGAATGATAACCAAACTAACGCTAAATGAGGTTTTAGTTGAGCATGAATTTAATTATACTCAATTGGGGTTTAAAAGTGGATTTGAGTGTAATGGAGAAAGGTGAAAAGGAGAAAGGGCTTACAAAGTAATTGAACCAAAAGAAAGAAACAGAAAGAAATTGGCAGTAAGCTTTGCCAAGCTACAAACGAGTGGAAAGGAAAAAGGAAAAATATATATTTAATTATAGTAGGTCTTTCCAAGCCACTATTATAAATATTTATACATTTTTCAAGTGTTATATTTAGCATGAATCAACCAACTAAAATCAACATGATTCAGTTAAGATTATGCCAACTAAAATCAAAATTTTCCTATTTATAGAATTTGACAATTTCAAAAATCTAATTTGATCAGCCACTAACTCTGCAATTTTTCTAATCCGGCCCCTTTTCTTGGTTCTTGTTTCGATTTAATCCATTTTGTTTGATTTTGAATTTTGGCTCTCCAATTTTATCCCTGATGAGATTTAAGAAAGAAATCATAAGCTCAATAGTATTCTATTAAAAAATTAGCCAAAAATAGATACATTAAAAGCACAAAATTAACTTGCTATCGAGTTCCTCCTACTTAGTTGATGCTTGTCCTCAAGCATGATATGTATTCCTATACTAGAAATCATTCAAAAAAATTGAAATCAAATCTCCTTCCTCAGCCAAGCGTAATGCAAACAATTAGGTGAATCAAAAATAAGTAATTGCTAGGTTTAACCAATAAGCATTTTATAAAATCTCTAACATTATGCAAAATTGAACCACTTCACTAAATTTAAGCTTAATCAAACTTGCGAGCTATTGTACTCAATAAAATATTCCACAAGTTTGAGACGTAGTCAAATCTTTTTATGCAAAATGAGATGACAACCCAAACACCTCACTTTGGTTACTCAATTTGACATGTCTCCAATCATTTTATTTCTCCTTACTCAAGGTAGCTCAATTAGCGGTGTGTTACAAGTTTTAGTTCGTCACTCAAATGTTTTTACACGAAATGAGATGACAACCCAAGCACATCATCCTAGATACTCAATTTGGTCACATTTTCGAAATCTTCACTCTTAATTAAGCCATTAACGATTTTTTTTATATATTTTTTTTTTACTTGAATGAGACTGAGTACTTTTATTAGGCAAGTTTAAAAAGCCAACAATTTTTATGAAATGTTGACCTAGCCATAACATTTTCAACTCTACAAAATACATGTTGATCAAAGTAAATAATAGTTATTCATGAATTACCGAATTATTTAAATAAACTAAGCATAGGAATTAGAAGTCCATTTTCAAAAAAAAAATTAAGGAATAATCTTAGTATAGGAATTAACACATGCAAAGAAGAAATAGCATGGCATGTCCTATGAATCCACCTTATTTAGCCCACATTGCCCTCAAAGTGCAATTTTAAAGAATGAGAAAGAGAAGGGTCAAGTGTTACTCCCTGTGTATGTTTAATTTGGCAAAGGGAGGTGGAAATGACGGCTTTACAATATAGTGAGGATATTTGAGATTCAAGTCTCCATCATTATTCCTAGAAAGCAACACATTAAAATAGTTTAAATAATAATCTTATGATTTTTTATTTTCTACATAAACTAAATTGAATTCAAAAAAAAATTAAAATAAATATTTATGGGTTGCCTCCCAAAAAGCACTTTTGTTTAATGTCGTTAGCTCGACGACCTTAATTTTATTCGTTTGGCTCCTCGAGAATTAACTCTTCCTCTACATCCACTTGGAAGTTCTCGTAAATAGATTTCAACCTTTGCCCATTGACCTTGAAATACTTTTCAGATTCCTCCATCATTAGATTGAGGTGTCTATGAGCTTTTCCATTCGAGTTTGCCTTTTCCTTTATCGAAATCCTTAAATGTTTCATTAACGGTTTGAGCTCTAATTTCATGGTCTTCATGCAAAAGATAGTTTCACATATTGGTTTTTTTTATCATCAATAATTCTTCATGTTTTTCCATAGCATCGAGATTTCAAGTCCTGCATAGCACAATTTGTAATTCACCCTTTTTGTGATATTCAAAATGTAAGTTTGTCAATGGTTCAATTATATCGACACTAAAGACATTTTTCATTGTACTGGGGCAGCCCATGTCCTTATAAACATTGAAATTGACCACTTCACTGTCAAATTCCATGGTGAGTGTTCCACCCAGACCATCAACTTTTATTCGCGTAGTGTTTAAAAATGGTCTCCCGAGTAGAATATCGGAAGAATTTATTGAGTTGTCATCCTTCATGTCAACGATGTAAAAATCTGCAAGAAAGATTAGTTCATTAACTTTAACGATGACATTTTCCAACACCCATTCCGAATACACAACTGACCTGTCTGCCTATTGGATGATCACTCATGTTTTATTCAAAGGACCTCTGTTTAGTAATTTAAAAATAGATAAAGGCATAACATTAATATATGCACCTAAATCACACATGCCTTTTTAATGCCAACATTACCTATTTTGCAAGATATAACAAACATACATTGATCCTTACACTTAGGTGAATTTTTCCTTTGTAAAACCGCAAAGACGATTTCTCCTACACCTACTATTTCATTACCCATGAGCTTTTTCTTGTCAGTGCATAATTCTTTTATGAATTTTGCATAGTGTGGAACTTGCTTTATTGCATCGAGTAGGGGTATGTCAATTTCAACTTTTCAAAAATTCTCTAGGATTTCTTTCTCTTCTCGCTCCATTTTACATTGGACAAGCATTCCAGGGAATGGGAGTGATACCATGAATGATTTTGGTGAAGCCGACTTCGTAGTAGCTGTTGGATCATGGTTTTATTCTCTCTGTCTAGTTTTGTGGTCACTATTTGTGCTAGGTGTTAGCCCAAAAATCGTTCCACTTTTTAAGGTCATAGCACTTACATTTTATTGTGGATTTGGCTCTATTTGAGACAACAACTTTCCTTAGGACTCCAAATGACTAACCATAATCACAAGCTTACTTATTTGCTAATCTATTTCTTGTAGGTGTGCTTCAAATTTTTGTTGGAACCTTTTGGTGCTAACAACTAACCTCTCCACTACGGTTTCAAGGGATGACTTTGGGGGTTGAAACTGTTGAGGCAGAGGTAGCCTTGGCTAATACGGATGATTGTATTGAGGGTTTGATCCATAGCTCAGATTTGAATGATCCCTTCATCTTGCATTGTAAGTGTTCAAATGTGAATCATAACGCCTTTGAGGTAGCCCTGGGAAGTTCACAACGACATCTACTTGTGTTGACGTATCCTTGTGTAAAATCAGACATGAGTCTGTTGGATGATCAGGCATGGCACAAATTTCGCACAACCTAGCTGAGTTTGTTTTTCCTACAATCAAATTTTTAACTACATTAGTGAGTTCGTCAATTTTATTTACTAAGAATGGAGTACTTAGCTCATGAACCCTTTTTATGGGTTCTGTAATTGGTCAGAACTGTTGGGAATCTGCAATAATGGTTGAAATTAATTCTCTCGCTCTTTGAAGAGTCATGTTGACAAGTGTCCCTCCACTAACTGTATCAATCATCTTCATTGCTATAGGGAGTAACCCCTTATAGAAATATTGAAGAAGTGATTGTTCAAATAAACCATGTTGTGGGCAACTTACACACAATTTCTTGTATCACTCCTTATAGTCATAGAGCGATTCGATCTCCTTTTGTTGAATTTCGACAATTTCTCTCCTTAATTCGGCTACCCGAGCTGTTGGAAAGAACTTGTCAAGAAACAAACGAGACATATCAGACCATGTATTAACAAATCCTGGAGGTAAATAAAATAGTCATTCTCTAGCAGAGTCGACTAATGAAAAAGGAAAAGCTCAAATTTTAATTTGATCCTCAATTACTCTCTGTGGTTTCATGCTTAAGCAAACCATATGGAACTTCTTAAGATGAGTGTGGGGGTTCTAGTTTTTCAAACAGCAGAAAGTGAGCAATAAATGAATTAGGTCTGAATTTAATTCAAATGGTGTTCCTCTCATCTGATAAGTTATGCATAGTGGTTGGTGCTCATCTAGTGCCGCTGTAAGCTGACGAATGGTTTGATTTGTCATTTGTTCTGGTTCACTTAATGTATCGTCTATTGCTTCCGTGTAAGACAGTGTTTTGTATTCGACCTCTCTCACTTGCAATTGTTTTCTGTGTCGAATAACTTCTCTTCGTAGTGTTCAAAGCTAATTTCTTGATTTTCAATTCAAACTCTAAGGTTCCCAATCTGACCTGGTCATAAGTAAAATAAATGAAAATTAGAATTGTTTCCAATCCTCGACAACGGCGCCAAAATTTGATAGGCATCAAAACCACCAAATATAATTTCCTACGCTCTAACTTAATTAAATAGTAGTATAGAGTAGTAGGGTCAATCCTACAGGGACTAGGACTCCTAATTTTCCTGTTTATGTAATCGGATTCCTAAGTCTAGGCAATTGTTGTGCCCACGACCTGTGCATTGCAGAGTTGAAAAAATAATGGGGATTTTAGTTGATAAATAAAATAAATAAATAAATAAATAACAAATATAAAATAATAACATAATTATGATTGCAAAATAAAATTAAAGAAATTAAATTCAATCAATGAATCAAATCTATTAATGCTTAGCCTCAGCCTCGATAGACTCTAAAGTCGAATCAATCCTTAAAAGTAGATTTTTCTTTCCAAATGATAAACTGGTGATAGCGATCAAGGACGCCCCAACCACCAACTTTTTCTTGTGTAGTTGGTTCTGGTATGACCTGCAAACCAACTCTTACTGATTATCTAACCACGTAACATGTGTCAGCAATTTAAAATCCCAGCAGCCTTGTGATCTAGAAAAGCCCAACTCAAATTAACAGCCTTATATGCGTGTATAGTTTAAATTCGATCACTATCTCTCTTGACAGAATTCAACTAGCTTTTTCTAATTGAACATGCTAATTTTTTCACGGGAATTCGAACTCGGCAACTGACTGTCTTGTTTTCCCATCTGTATGTCAAACAACTCCAACCCAACGTGCGCTTTTTGAATTGAAATTGAATTAACTTTAAGGGACGATTGTGACTATCCCATATTCTGAAGAGATAATAAATACCATATTTAAAAGTTTTAGTACGGGTTCATATCTCATGATTTTCGATAGAAATGATAATCGAACTAAGGCTAAATAAGGTTTTAGTTGAGCATGAATTTAATCATACTCAATTAGGGTTTAAAAGTGGATTTGAGTGTAATGGAGAAATGTAAAAAAGAGAAAGGATTTATAAAGCAATTGAACCAAAAGAAAGAAAAAGAAAAAATTTGGCAGCAAGCTTTGCCAAGCTATACAGATAAGTGGAAAGGAAAAAAGATAAAAATATATTCAATTTAAGTGTAACTTACAATGTGCCTTTTTCCAAGCCTAATACAAATATTTATACACTTTTCAAGAGCTATATTTAGTATGAATCAACCAACTAAATTCAACATGATTTCTCTAAGATTATGCCAACTAAAATCAGATTTTTCCTATTTATAGAATTTGACAACTTCAAAAATCTGATTTGATCAATCACTAAGTCTGAAATTTTTCTAATTCGGCCCCTTTTCTTACTTCTTGTTCCGATGTAATTCATTTTGTTTGATTTTGAATTTTAACACTCTAATTTCATCCTGGTAAGATTTAAGCAAGAAATCGTAAGTTCAGTAGTATTCTATTAAAAATTTAGTCAAAAATAGATACATTAAAAACACAAAATTAACTTAACTTGCTATTAATGAACTTTAATTTTGTGCAATTTATACATAAAATATTAATTTAATTCAATTTTTATAAGTTACTAACAAAATTATTGTTACAATACTATTTTAAGTATACATATTGCAATATAAAAAACTATCTAAATACACCATTTAAATCGATTTTTTTTCTTTTTTTTTTTCTCAAATGACTATTTGCCTTTTTTGGAAGTACTTTAGAATTAAAGAAGAAAATATCTGTAGTATCTTGATAAACCCATATAAATTATAAACCAAAGGGCTTAAATCTTGATTGAAACATCATTGCAATATATATATATATATATATACACTTTTCGTACTTAAATTGAATTCTAATATTCAAATTAATATATGTTGATACAAGGTACAATAATAAAGGAGGATAAAGCAGTGCTATGAAAATCGGTTTATCTGGAGAGGTCAAGAGTTAGAATAAGGACAAGAGCACAGGTAGATTAAGAAGACAAATGCTTAGAATAACTTTAGGTATTGAAACATTAATCCCCTATTCATTATTCTCCCAGTATTTGTAGGAGAGATTCTCTTGTTCGTTAATACGACGTATCAGGATATACATTTAGCCCTGTTAAATGTATAATGAATAATCATGATATTTTATCTAAATATACTCCTTATTGCCTTGGAAGTGTATTCACATCGAGACAATATTCACTCTTAAGTTTAAATGTTTGACTCTATAAATTGAGAATGAATAGTCATACTCAGAGATATTGAGCTCAAGAGGTCTGTCAAGATGTTATTTCAAAAGAAGTGAATAATGCTTCTAAAGTTGACACAAATCCACTACATGGAAGGATATAATAATATCTATTCTTTTTTCTTTTTAAATTGATATTCAATATAGTTTCGATCACACATATTAATTATTCTTTTTTCGAAAAAGGGAAGAAAAACACATCTAAATGGAGATCAAACATTGAATACCTAAGCCATTTTATATCAGCAAGTAACAAACCAACAGCTTCATGGATAGAGTGGTGTATGACAGTCAGTCCTATCTGGTTATTCAAGGTTAAATTAACCCAATTAAAAAGAGTTAATAACTGTTTTTTCACTTCCACTATTCAAACATTTTGAAAATGATTTATGGAGAAAAATAGCATAAAACTAATTATATTCGATATTGGAAGGGTCTTTTGTTTTTTGAATGTCGTAGTGGAAGGGTTTAGAAAAATGAAAATGAAGCCAAATGGTACATCATTTAATTAATTTAAGTCACTTCATAACCTACTTTAAGCTCTCTAATTTATGCTCTTCCATTCTAAAATATTTTTTTATCTACAATATTGTAATTTATTATATGATAAAAAAAATTTATACTTTTTTGTGATATTAGTTTATTATTGTTTACTTCTCAAAACATTTTTATTAAAACATGCCATACATCTCTTTACTATTCACAAATTTAAAATTTAAAATTTAATCCCTATTGTTCTATTTCCAATAATTTAATTCTTTTATATGTTAACATTTTTTTTTTAATTTTGTTAGTATAACATTTTGATGTTCAAAAAAAAATTCGCTTGATAACAGTGTAACTAAAAATAATGGCATTGAACTTTGAAATCTAAAAATGTAGAAAGACAAAATTCTTAAAAATAAAAAGTGTAAAGATTAAATTTCAAATTTACAAAAAATATGAACTTATATAGCATATTTGAACCTTTGTTTTTATTGCATTTCTGTTGTGAGAGAAACTTGTGAGTTGTGAAGATATTCTATATTACTTAAGACTCAGGTGGGAGTGTCAGATGCTGCAAATATGTCCAAGACAAATATATTTAATTTCTTTTCCAAGTTTTTTCATGTATTCAAAGGGTTCCGTGAATATGTGCTGGGTACATGCTAAGGAACAAATAAACAATGGAAGAAAAGATGAATATAGATGTTTGCATTAACAAAGACTATTCTTCCAACTGCCAGGTATATATAATATGATGACCAAATTAGGGCTGCAATCAGTCATCAAGCAACTTGGAGGACACAAAATATTAACAACCATCAACAACAGATTTTTCTTCCAACAATGAGTAAGGTGGAGGTTGTTATTTTAAATCAAGATGCACATAGATATCATCTCTGCATTCACTGATACAATTAACTGATCCCTTCGATAACAATTTCCACAGTTAGAGAATCAACTGAAAAGGAGTGAAAAGTTTCAGCATCATAACTTAGTCAGCCATAGAAAAATGTTTAGACGACATTCTCTCTGATCAAGCAATTACAGAGAAGAAGAATGGCTGAAACATAACTTAGCCTGGAAACTATACAATGAAACTAAATATCACCTTTCCTTTTCCCTTTTTTGATCTTTTATAAAGTATCTAAGAGAGTTTATAAACATGAGCTATTGTTTCAGTTGCATAAAACAGATACCATAGACAGCTATGTTATTTGGACTTCGACATGAGTCATGGATGCAGATATGTGTAGGAAATATGTTCATTTTTTTTCCCCCAAACTTTTCAAGTATTTGGAGGGTCTTGGAGCATCACATTCCCATTCATATCCGGATATGAGGTGGACATGAATATCAGAATAGGCATTCAAGAAAAACAAAGAGTTGGATCAAAATAGGTGGACAAAGACCTTTAAATCGAAGTAAATAGCAATTCAAGCAAAGTAGCTCAAAAGTTATCAGGTGAGCTTATGGACAGAAGAGATGTCAGAAGGAGGCTCACCTTAGAAAATGAGCTTAGTCTCAGTCTTCATATTCAAGCTCTCTCAGATTGTTGGATACCAAATTAACTTTTAAGGATAACCGCTGAGTGTGCTCTTCAATATAATTTAAAACCATCTGAAGCTGCTCTTGGTAAGCAGCCGATTTCTTTTTCTCACGATGCAGCTCTGTGGACAGTTCTCGAATTTTAAGATCCTTTTCATCCTGTAAACAGCAGCTAATGCATATAAGGGCATAGCATTGAGTTACACTTATAAAGGAATCCAGTTAGCGTGTACGCATGGCCTGTTCCAAGAGGAAGTAAGTCCAGGAAGCTTAGCCATAAATTAAATGGCCAAATCCAGAAAATAACTGAATTGCAGAATTGTTGGGTTACCATAATAAAACCTCAGACAAAAAGGCACATCATATAACAGCAGTTATGACCTATAGAATAGCTGATTGTCCCCAGCTAATGTCCAAAGTATTCTTGCGTCAATTGATCAGATTGAGTAATGACAACGTCATAAAAACATTTCAGTAATGCAGCTAATGCCCAAACTGCTTCAATGATTGATTTCTAACCTCTCTCAAATTTATATAAGCAAAAACTAATTTCAAACTTTTAGTATATTAGTCAGTGCTCTTCTAGTTCTTTCCTAGATCATTCGCTCTCTCTTATGCCTGCTTATCTCTAATAATTTCCTATTTCTCGATTTGTACTTCTTATTGCTATCTCTCTCTTATGCTTGGTAACTTGATCCATAACCCGGGACCATGACATATCTCTTCACCTTTTATCTTCTTCTGCTTGAATCAAAAGTAAACACTCATAAGCCTAATACAAGCTTATACATGGCAGATATTCTCCATGATTTCTTACATTCAAAAGGTTCCTAAACTTATGCATCTATAGTGTAATATCAGCAAATCAGTTTAAAAGCATGCCAATTTTTCATTTATATTGGCTGTAAAACACAAGTAAAGTGATCTGAAAGAACAAGTTGCTAACATCTCTAGGAATCATTCAACTAAAATACTTGCACTAACATACCTCACAAAACGCAATTCGATGTGACCGTCGAGGAGGTATTTTGCTAGGATTCAGTACATGATTATGTTCTTTAACAAAACCATAGATAACCCATTTTCCCCCATCTTTTGCTGCTATCCTCAGCATTGCATTACATCCCTCTCTTGTGGCAGGCCGCGATGTGAAAACTCGGGTTTCTTTCTTCGTATATTTCTCTGCACGAAAACCTTCTTTCGAGCAAACAAACTCTCGGCCAATTATCGAATTATCCTTAAGAGATCGACGAGTGCGATTGTTCCGAATGGTGAAGCCCATATGCCGACCATACATCTCATAAAACTCCCTAGCATCCTCAGCTGACTCAAACTCCATACCAATATATGGTTCTCTATGTTCCATAGTCATAGGAAAATGTTGATCCAATGGGTTGATCAAATTACCATTTCCGTCCAGATTACTATCTGACAACTCATCATCAAGCATTTCATGGCCATCAAATGTTTCGGTCAGCCATTGTCGATAGTTTCGGCTTGTGTTAAGCTCCGGATTTGAGGTGCTAGCCATCACAAAGCTATCAAAAAGTCAAGATCAGTCCAAACTAAGAAAAAAAAATCCAGAAAGCCCAGAATCATTGAACAATCCAATTTTTCCATCGAGAAAAGAAGCAATGGCTAGCAGTGATTAATAATCAACAAGCCTAGATTTATCCAGAAAATGGAATTACACAGTAGCTCTTAATAATTTCAGTAATTTGCTCTAAATAGCAAAAGCACATGCCTCTAATTACCCAACAAACATCAAATTACATAAAATTTCCTACATTTGCAAATATAAAAGCTCAGAATTTCCAAGAAAAATGGAGAAAAAAATGCTTGATTTTGTAATTCTATTTACTATATAAAAAATACAAAAGAAACCCAAAATCTATCAACTTTCTGCCTTAGCGTCCCAAACCTTGGGTGGGGTTTTTTTTTTCCTTCAACATATCAATGTTTAATCGTTCAAATAACATAAACACAGCAAGCAATAGTTCAGATAAAAAGGGAATTAAAGGAAAGTAAATGAAAGCCATTTACCTTGTTCTGGTAAATATGAGAGAGTTTCAATATGAAAAACGTTTAGAGAAGAACAGCTTCAGACTTCAATTTCAATGGCTGTCAGCCACCATTAACAGCCACCATTAAAGCAAACAGATCAGTGTTAATTAAATGGGTGGGATTTTTAAGGTTTTTTTTTTTTTTTTCAATTAAATGTTAAACAATGTCAACACCTATGTGTGTTGAGCTATCTTAAACCAAATCCGGACATCAGATATGAGTAGGGGTCGAAATCAGCCTACGCTTGATTTTCATCATTTAATATATCATAATTCACAATCAAGATCGATTTGGTTTTATTGATTGCCCGAAACAAACACAGACCCATCTGTGTCCCTACGTGTTTTTCATCATAAAATGTATATTTCAAATTTTAATTTAATAGTTTTTATATTTGATATATATAATTATTAGTGTCTATAAGATGTTAATTTAAAATGATATTATATTGATAATAATGTTAATAATTTATATAAATTAAATTAAATCAAATTATATATATATTAATTACACATTGAGCCCATATTTATTTGTAAATTTGAATTTTTATTTTTTATTATATATTATTGGTAGAAGAATTAAAACTTAAAAAAATTAAATTGTAATAAAAATTTTAAATTAATTCATCATAATATTTTTAATTTATACAAAGTATAAATAATTGAATATTGCTTTATATTAGTTTAATAGATTGAATTTTGAATTTATTTTTCAATTAAATCAAACAATTAACTTTTTGATTTATCAGTTTTTTTTATATTTATTTTATATGTAACACTCTAAACCCGACCTAGATGTTAAGATCGGATATTGAGGAATTACATTAGCTTATTTTTTAAAAAAATTTGATTTAATTAAGCTTAGTGTGCAATTTAAAGGCATTAAATTTGACAAAATTTTCACAAATGTTTAAAAAAAACTTAAATTCAGAATCACTTATCTAAAACCCAGAATTTGAAATCAAAATCTTGTTTTGAAAGTAATAATTTTGACAAATTATTTTCAACTTTAAGGCAAACATTCATTAAAACTATTTGTTTATTTACAAAAAAATACTTAAAGGTTTACTTAATTTTGCAGTGAAAAACACTTAAAGGTTTACTTAATTTTGCAGCGAAAATTTTTCAGACTTTTAATTTTAAATTATTAATTCATGTGATTTTGCAGTTTCATATTAAAATACTCAAAAACCAACAGACAGAATAAAAACGAAAAACAAAGTCTAAAACAAATTTATAGTCCAAAATAATTAAAAGAAATGTAAACTATCTTATTTTATTAACCGAGATACAATCTGAGTTTTCACACATTGTCCGATCCTAAACTCAAAGATTACCTGAAAAGTCAGAGATAAAACAAAAAAGTGAGCTATAAAGCTCAATGTATAACAAAACTCAATCAGAGATCAAACATTACACAATATACAAATCAGAGTATCACGGAGAATTTTCATAACGATTAGTTAAACAGAATTGAGAATGCATGATTATGTCAATGCGATATTTTTCAAAAAATCATAATGCAAATTTTTCAGAAAAATTCCTATCCAAATGTAACGCCCCAAAATCTTAAGAACTTGTTGTGAAAATCGACAATAATTAATTTTTGTATCTGTGGTTCTGTGTTCTGTGATTAAGTTTAAGATCTAAAGTTCGAGTCACATAATTAAAAGTTGTTGTTCTTTTCTTTTACTTCTAGTTCTTTAATTATTGCTTCTTCTTTTCAAAATTCCTTTCTTTTCTTTTCTTCCTGCCATCGAACTCATGTGGTTATAAAGTTTAGTTGCTTGTAAGACCAATTCAGTGTAAGTTCCGTTGTAATTTTCTGTCGTTATGCTTTCCATTTTTTTTATCATTTTTCTGTTAAAACGAAACTTTGTCGTTTAGTTAATTTACTGTTAAACGCTCGATTTACTATTTTTTTTAGGCAAGGGTGTTGCTAAAGACAATAATACACCGTGTTAGGCTGATTCCTCTTGTTTCGTACGAGGTGAGTGTGTGAATTAAAATAGAATGGTGTCGAACCTTTCGGCGCATGTTAACGATAAGTGATTTTTGCTGAACGTTGGAATTGATGATGTAATTGTTTGTGGAATGGATAATTAGGGGTGCTTGTCACTTATTGAGCTAGCAACTAAGCTACGTTTCTGTGAAAGTGTCATTGAACACTATAAAGGTGTGCAGGGACGAATGGGCATTAAATGTCCATAGTGGTATGCTGAGATGGCTGAAATTGGTGTGTAGCAGATGGAATAGGGACATTGCATTCGAGTCTAATCTGAACTATTTCTGAACTGGAATAATACATATATATATATGTAGAATCTCTGCTCTAAACTTAGACCGAACACACTTTTGTGTTGAACTGAATCTCTGAATTGGAAATTCTTATAAGTTACCCTTGTTGCATTTCATTTCGTTTTACGCACTGAGTTCATGACTCATCATGTTACTATTGATTTCAGGTGGTAATCAGACTTGATCGGGTCAATGTCGAGGAAACTCGGTCTGATGTTAAATGTTGTTCCTAGTATTATTATTAGTAGGAATATTTGTTTTATGATGTTATGAATTTAGGAATACTATGTCTTTAAATTACCGTTGTGTTGAATGTTATGAGATTAATGGTTTAATTTGATTGCGTTATGCTTGTGTGATCTTTAGAAAGAATAATGTAACTCACGAACTTGGCCTGCATGTTTAGGCCGAGTTTAGGGTGTTACACCAACTTCTACACACCAAATTAGAGTTTCCCAGAACTCATCCAACTAAATCATACTAACAGATAATTGTGGACAATGCCACCAGAGTTGCAGTTAAAACTGTGAGATCAAATATATGTGGTGAAGCCACCATATTGCAGACAAGTTGCCAGACAAAAGTAGGTGATTAAACCACCAAATAGTGTAGATCATTAAACTATCAGAACTTCCTCTATACCATATTATCCCAACCACGTGCAATGTAACATGACATGCAAAAACAGAAACAGAATAATAAGTATGTTGAACATGCATTCATATTTTTAACAGAAACCAATAAGCATGCAATTACATACTTTGTAGATAGATATATCACAAACCCAACAGAAGCAAATTAGTTTCGCCATAATGTCACGTGCATAGTCATAAAGCAGATTCAGATAAATACAGATTAACATATCCATACATCATATGCTCATAACAAACATAACAAAACAAAACCATGTCAATTCTTGCGTACTTAATTCACATACCTTAATCATATCACTTGTGGTAGCATATTAACAAATATTATGTTTTTACGCTTTATTTATGCAGTATGAAACCTACGGAGAGTCTTATTACGTATTAGAAGTCAAAACGGACCTAAACGGAAATTTTTAAAAATGGGCATGCATGCCTGTGTGGCGGCCCAATTGGCCAACTCACGTGGTCCACATGGCTCGATGCATGTCCTCACACATGGTCGTGTGGCTCATGCAGCCCAATTAACCTAGCCCATGTGACGCACACGGCCGTGTGACATCGATAGAATGCATTTTGACTTTTCGCCATTCGCTGTTTTTTGAGTTTTCCGTTACACACTTGATCAGTTTTTATGTCGATTCTACACTCGCAATTCCAGATCCCTTAAACAAAACAACGACTTAAAAAGGGAATTTAGTTCGCCGAAAAATCTACTGTCTCACAATCTTCTCCAAAACCATCTTGCAATTTTGAGTGGTCAAAAATCTTCATTTGTTGAAGTTGAACCTTGTAAACTACACCACCACGACAAAGCTCATCTTCCCATACCATTTTCATTTGATAAAAATGTGAGTTTTGATTGGGAGAAGAAAATCTTCTAAATAGAAGCAAATTTCTTAGTATTTATAGCTTAGAAGCAATTAATCCACAATAAGCTTCACATTCGAGGAATTATCTACTCTTTTCTTCATAAAAAATAATTCTAAATTATCAGATTCATGTCATTGAATATAATTTTAATCCTAAACATATTTTAAGTGGAATTAATAATCCCAAGATGCAATAATAGTCAATCTAATAAGTTAATCTAGGAAATTTATATTGTATGAACATAAATTAAATATAAGTGAATCTGGTGAGAATATCAACTCCGTTAAAAAAGGTGAATTAATAAAATAGCTTTTTCACCATTTAAATATTTAAAGCAAACAAATGGAATACAACTAAAATAACAAGTATTGGATCCTAAGTCACAAATTCATAATGTGATTCAACCATATTAACAATTACCCTTTGATAATAAATAAAAATAAACAAAAATTACAGCAATAAATCAATGAATCTTAAACTAAATAAATTTAATTAGAAGTTAACCCCACATATTCCAACTAATTCTAATCACATGAAACTTAATAATCTTTGAAAATAAGACTTAAGTATTGCATCAATTCCATTAGAGAAATAACAATTTAAGGCACCAACTTTAATGTGAAGAATGAGCATCTATAAATTAAGGCAATTGTCCGCAGCGGTGGTGACGGCAGTGTGGATGATGGTATTTGGAGCAAAAATAATTGGGGGAGCGGAACACAAAGTGGCAAGGGTGCAGGAGTAGATAGACGGCCAAAGAGAACAACAATAAAAGAGAAGTTGAAATTTGAAATAATGATAAATAAATCAATCAATCAATCAATCCTATAAGAAAAACAAAAATATACAGAAAAAGAATCAAATATTTATATAATATAAAATATTCATTCTTATTATTAGTTGATGCCAAATGATCAAGGATGGATAGAGGTTACAACAAAATTACTAAAATTTTAAGAAAAATGATTTAAATACAAAACCTCTCACACATAAATTCTACACTTAAAAAAACAAATTCATTTAAAATATAGATCAAATTTAAGTTTTAATATTCGAAACTTAAACCCAACATGGCCCAACCAATTTTCAAGTTTGTACTATATTATTTTTCATTTAATTTATAGCATATAAAAAATTAAATATATTGTCTTATATTATAATGTAAATATTAAAAATATATTCTTTTTATAAATTTAATAAAATAAAAATATATATAAAGTTAATAAAATATATATTTAATATTTAATAAAAATAATTATATTTTAAAATATGAGTAAGTTTCGGTAAAATTTAAGGTTACCATTGCTGAAAAAAATTGAGTTTAGAAAAATGATTTTGGTGCAAAGTAGAAAATTAATTTTTTCTCGTTGAATTTTTGTGTTATGTGTAAGAATAAACCTTTACTATTTGCATTTTTAAGCGGAGTGGATTTGGTTGTTTATGGATTTTCTACCGATAAGATTTTCTCTACTATTCTTAGACCCTCATTTGGTTTAGAAAGTGTGTTCTAAAATACACAAGTCAGTCCCACGCAATGAAAACTTATTAATTTTTCTATGGGAGAAATTAATTTCTCTCTATGAGCTACAACCTAGGTTGATCTCTCTAAAAATATATATATATATCTCTCAATAAAACACGGTAACAATACTTATTATAGTATATTTTAATCTAGTCCATAACCTATATTTATAGAGAAAAACACAAAAGTTGTGGCTGACCAAGAAGTAAATATATATATATATATATATATATATATATATTATATATATATATATATATTAATAGAAAATACAGAACCCTTTTGAGACTACATAGTGTGGGCAACACACCCTTTCAAGAACTCTAGAGTTGTTGCTCATCTCACTTTAAATGAGTTTATTGGAATCATTTGTGTATTATATACAATTATATGTGGTTTTAACTATTTCATATATTTTACTGGACCCAATAAATAATCTTTATTCTCAAAATATTATTTATTTAATTAAAATAAATTTAATTTGTTCACTCCGTTAAATTATTTCCTCGCCCTAATTTTAATTTTATTAAAGTTATGATGATTCTAAGGTATCAAAATCTGAGTAAATAAATTTAATTATTTTGCTCAACAAAACTATTATGATTAATTATTTCAATTTCTTTTCGAACTTTAATTATTTAATTATAATTAATTAAATAATAATTTAAAAAATTAATTTAATCTTTAAGTCATCTCTTTGTTTATAACGAGAAAACGCATTCATGATACATACGATCTATTTCTCTAATTCGTCATTATCATTCATTCATTCATTCATTCATTATATCGATTCAAATGTAATTTGTAAAGGATTATGTTGAGCTAGCGGAGGGACAAATTGAGCATATACAATTAGGGACTCAAATAATTTATAATTAAGTTTCGACTCTTCGTCTATTAATTATAACATTATTTAACCATAGAGTAAATCCATTATAAGTATCATGTCTAGACTCTCCCCACTATATATCATTACAAAAACAACTTAATTTATGCTCATCCAATGATATTTTCATAGGTGTGTTACCCTCATAAGCCATCCTTAATTTGTTTGGGTTAAATCCATTGACTCAATATGATTCTATTTTATCTCATGGTAATTAATACATCTTTCTCCATGAAAAAGTCAATTACTAAAGTATAATAATTAAATAATTTGTCCTAGAAAAATGACCCATGATCATGTTACTTTTTCATCAACCATGTTGTAACGACCTGTAAGTAAGGGATGTCGGGAAATGCACTTCTAGGACCCCACCTTGGTTATCGAGTTTAAAATTATTAATAATATAATTTTGGGAAATTACTTTAGAAGTAAATAGAATGTTAAGTTGTGAGGATTTAAAAATTTATTATAAAAAAGAAATAGATACAAGGAATACTTAATTAAATAGCTCAATTTTTTTTTTTAGTCAAATGGAGTTAGTGGGTTTATATGAGAAAAGAAAATAGATATTTATGTGAAATCATTAATAATTATATTATATTAGAAATGAATTGAAGTTAAAAAAATAAAATAATAGAAAGAAGAAATATGTGATATATTTGGTAAAAAGGTGATAAGGGGAGAAGGTAAAAACCATTTCTTCCTTGTCTGCCGTGAAAGAAGAAGAAGAAGAAGAGGGGGAAAAGAGAGCCATTCAGCCATGATTAGGGTTCTTGAGTAAAAAAAAAAAAAAAAAATTGTGAGTGAAATTTAATTATTCTTGTATGAAAATTTATGTTTTTGAAGAAATAATATTATCAATTAGTTTAACCATGTTGAAATTTTTAGAATGATTGGAATTTTAAAAAGTTGCCATGGATGAGAAATTTAAAGGTTTGATGTTATTTTGTTGAAATACTAAGTGTCTTTGAGGTGATTATTTGAGTATAAATTTTGTAGACTAAATTGGTCATATTGGGTAGTGATTTTGATGATAAAAATTCTTAGGGACTAAAATGTTATAAGTTCATAGTAACATAGCTTAAATTGTTAACTTGGTGAAATATAGGGACTATTATAGTGGACTATTCTTATGCTGGAAAATTTGAGACTTATTAACTAAGTTCATTATGTATATAATATAAATTGATTAATATTAATAGAAACAAGAGTGGTATTAATTGAGCTAAATTGTTAAAAATAGATTAAGAGAAGTATAGAGTGAGTATCAACCGTGGAAAGGAAAAGATCACTGAGTAGATATCCCTCTTATTTTGGTAAGTTCGTAGACTCGAACTTGATTTTACTTCTAATTACTATTTAAAATAAGTAATGTTAAATTTACTCATGATATAAAATATATCCATATTATTGAATATTATAAGGAAATAAATGAGAAAATTGTGGAAGTAAATAATTGTGTAATCGTCGATATGGTCGACTAGCGTTGGGTGCAATCTTTGTCAACTTGTCTGACTAGTGCTGGGCACACAACTGTCGAGTAACCAAACTAGTGCTGGGCGCAACTACCGTTGGTTTATCCAACTAGAGCTGGGCTCACAATAATTATTGTCTGTTAATCCGACTAGCACTGGATGCAAATATTATTGGTTTATCCAACTAGAGCTAGGCTCACATTCATTAGTGTCGGTTAATTCGACTAGCGCTGAGCGCAACCTTTTCTGCTAGGCACTAGGTGCCACATTGTTAATCGATCTACGATAAAGTACTTGAATTATTGAGAGAATTGAAATCGTACTTGACTATGTTAGAAGTTCATATTAATGGAGAATGGAATTGTGTTTAGCTAATAAATGGAACCTATTAATGAAAAGTTGATTTACATGTTGCAAGTTAGATAAATAGTAGATTAGACTCGGCATTCTGGAGGAATCCCATACTCAATGTTGGTGACGTATTCTTTTTTATTTTGGCATGTAGCTTGGATGCAAATTAAATGTAGCGTCTCTTTTGTGTATTGAGCTTAGATTACATAATTCTTTTTGAAAGTCTCAATAGTTGTAAATACATGTTTGAAGTTTGATGCTATATTGAAAGGATGTTGGTTTAAATAAATTGATTATCTTGGTAATTGCTTGGTAGGTGTGTGTACTTAAAATTTATTGAAATGGTACATTAGGTTTAGATTACTTAAGCAAATATGTGATAAAAGGAGTAAGTTGAATGTTGAATAAATGTTATTACACATCATGCATAAAATTTAGTATTAGGATTGAGTTGAGAGTTATGAATTTGCTTGTGAATGTGCTTGGGTGATATTGTAGGTGAAAAACCAATTGGGTGAGAAAAGTGGCTTGAAATGACCTATTTTTTGTCCACACAGGCAGAGACACGAGCATGTGTTTTAGCAGTGTGTGACACACGGCCATGCACACGGGCGTGTGGTTTGGTCGTGTGTCCCCTGCACCTAAATTTCGAAAAATTAAATTGTCCACACAGCCTAGCACACGGGCATGTGGTTGGTCGTGTGACCCAAGTCAGAGAGTTACACGGGTAAGAACATGGGCTGGGACACGACTCTGTGTCTCACTTCGAATGTCCATACGGCCTGGGACACGGGTGTGTCATTTGGCCATGTGAACCACACGGCCTAGACACACGGGCGAGTGACCCCTGCATCTTTGAAAAATTTTCATGTTTTCAGAAAGATTTCTTGAGTACCCGGCTTAGCCCCGAACTAATTTTAATGATTATTTTAGGTCTTGAAGGCTCGTATTAGAGATCATATGCATGGGTATGAATGGTTTTGTGAATTGAATGAGTAATGTGCATGAAATGTTTGATTAATTGAGTTATAATTCCGGTAATACTCCGTAACATTGTCCTAGCAACAGACACGGGTTTAGGGTGTTACACATGTAATGTTTATGAGAGGATATGATTTACCTTCTTTCGGGTTATGAATTTCACTTCTGTAAATAAAATGTGCGATGCAAAAGTCGTATATCCAACGTACCAACTTTCAGCTCTATTACCAATTAAACTTATGCTTCCAATACATCAAAGTATATAAGTCATGCAAACATAGTCGAACACTTATTCAAGATTGAGGTAAGCCACATTATAAACGTCACAAGCAAATAAATATATAAACAGATCTACGATAAATTCAACTTGGGTCTTGTTTAATATATTGTTGGTCTAGAAAATCACACATATCTCTATATCTTCTAGGATCCATTGCTTCGATACCAAAGATAAAATATCTCTCTAATTAAGATGACGTAATGTTCCTTGAATCGATTTTCTCAATTGTGATTCATCAAACCACGAACCATGTACACTACTTGCTAATATAAGTTGCCTTCTCACATAACGATCCATGCACATAATGTAACTTAATATTAATTAAATGTTAAGAATCGATAAATCAATATTTACTTATACATTTTGCTTTAATGTACAAAAATCATTGAGAATAAAATACAAATAATAATAATGTAAATGATAAAATTTTATTAAATTTATCTATTCGAAAATTTGCAAGTACATATGATGAGATAATTATACAAGAACACTATATCCCCACACATTTCGGTATGGATTCAACTTCAACAATTATATATAAAAAAAAAAAAAAAAAAATCAGTCTTCTCTCATCTTAGTAACTATAACCTTAAAAGTAATCTTCGGAAAGTTTCTTTTAAAATTAATACATATAATATAAAGTATAAAAGTTATTGTAAATAAATAACACTTTTATATATACACATAATATAAAGTATAAAAATTTAAATAATATTATTATTTTCATTTGGTTGGGTGGTTCTAAGTGGAACATAGTTTTTTTTGTTTCCTTGAAGTACTTGCCACGTATCCGAACACGGTTAAAATGTTTATAAACGCTGAAAACGACTCCAAATACGTGATAAACTGAACATAACACTACTAGAAACATACTCATACTTAACATTCACACCCGAGTTCAAGTAATATAGGCCTTCTCTATATAAAATAAAGATACATCAATTCCATTTTCCCTGTGTATTTTCTCTGATACACTAGCTTTTCTACCACCAAACTGATCATATCGATCCAAAAAGGAGAGGTTTCATGAACTGATAAAACAACTAAAGATAACTAAATAAAGAAACACAATTAGGCATAAAGGGAAAAAAAAAAAAAGAGAGGAAGCTATCTGCCGCTTAAAAGCTCCTTGGCTTCTGCATCAAGTTTTTTCAAATTGTCCAAAGTTCTTTGAACTTTCATTGATAAGTTATAGTTGTGATCTTCAACTTCTTTCACAACTGCTAGTAGCAGCTCGCGATATGATGCACTTAATCGCTTCTTAACCCGCAATTCTGCAGTTAGTTCCTGGATTTTCTTATCTTTCTCCTCATCCTATAATTCATAAGAAAACAATAATAATCAGAACAAAGAAACGAGGCAGACTTGTCTGTGCCAGTAAGATGATATGAATTTGATGATATCATGAAACCAATCATCTCCCAACTAAGCATAATATGATATGTTAAAACTTGATTGATCAAGAAATTTAAGTAGCAATTTATTCTGCATCAAAGCATCTTAGCAGTCCCTGTACTACAGTCAAAGGTGCAATTAAGCTCATTTACTACAGAATTGAGTAACTTAAACTTGTACATTTGCTATTGCTATAAACCACATTGAATTGACAACGGTATTATGAAACACAGTCTAAACACTAATGTGGACTTCTACTGGTACATACTCGTCCTAAACACATTCTGTCGTGTTTTTTCCTTATTTACTTTTCTGTCTGTTATTTCATAATTTAATCATCAATGTCATCTCAAAATTTCCTTCAAAATTATATGCTTGAACGAGGTAATCAGAATCATTGTTTTTTATTTTCAAATAAAACAGGGATTTCAAGAAAAATATCAGCTGAATTTCATCGTCTTCATAAAAGAGAGGGTCTTTAACTGCATGAGTGACAACAAGTGCAATAAAAGTTCATCGTCAAAAAAATATCTAATCATATAAATCAACCTTTACTGATCCAAGAAATGAACTACATTTTGTGTTACAATAGTCCAAGAATCCTAAAACTTAAGTTTTTTAAACCTGTCAGAGTTGTTTTTGCTCAAGGTTTCCGAAAGAGTTAAAATTTAGAAAACACCCTCCTATAGTAGCAGATACACAAATGGAACATTTAGGTCCCTTATCACCTGGAAAGAACTAACTGACAGTATCAAATTTATGCACTGCCACTTTGGTACTACACTCATCCAACTAAATGCCTCCAGCCGAAACAGATAAAGTATCAAGACATGATGAAAAGAAGTAGAAGAACACGGATAAGACAATCTATGTAATCTTATGAGAAAAGAACATATATCATACAGAACAAGCCAATGAGGAGAGTTGAGTCTTATACAACTAGGAAGGAAATGGTAAGAAATTTGTCAGTTGGGAAAAGGAGAGCTCTAAAACAAGACACAATGACAGTAAACAAGCACCCTGATGATGAACAAGTTACAGTGATCCTTTCTGTATAAATTATTGGTGAATTTCTAACCCACAAAAACAAGAAAACTATCAGTCCAATAGTAAAGAACAATAAAACTTCTCTCAAATGATTGTGATCAAATTTGTTCCGGAAGGCTCATAAATAGATATTTCTAAAGACAAAATGCTAAAAATTTACATGCTCAATGGATAAAAAATACGATGTAATATAAAGAAATTCTGTCCCATGCTTTTTCATTTCTCAAATAATTAACCAAGGATTTAAAAGCTTACAAGTGTTCTGCGGCTTTCTCCTAACTGAATCACCAAAGGATGATTATGGTCCCTCACGAATTTCTTGATCACCCATCTCCCGTTCTTGTCCCTCCTTAAATGAATCATTGCTGAGCAGCTTTCTTGTTGCTTATCTTGCTTCTGAAGTTCAACTTTGGTCTGACCATCGTGGTAACCTCTACATCCAAGTCCACGAGAGAAGAGTAACCCATCACACTCTGACTTATGTGAAGACAGAACACGAGTCAAGAATCCTACTTGTCTTGCATAATCATCATAAAACGTTTTGGCAGCCCCTTCTGATTCAAATATCATACCCACATAAGGTTCCTGAATTGTGTCGTAGTCATGCACATTCGAGTCATTCACAGTTGAAGCTTCTAGTCTACCATCAACATCATCCACTTGTTCACCCACTGAAGCACACAGATTGGTTAAATAAAAACCAAAACAAGACATCCAACCAACATAAACAAGTAGTCAGTGATTAGTAGGAAATTGCATGCTTAATATTCAAATATACATGAGAAAAGAAAACGGGACTAATTAAAGAAATAAATCATCTAACATGCATAAGAATGAAATGAATCAATAACGATGATAAGGAATCAAATGCCTCAACTACAACCACCCCCACCCACTTCCTCTTTTCCGATTTGGAGATATTGCTAGACATTATATTCGGGTAAAACACAGTGGACACCCAAGTAAAAAGGTTAAAACAGTAAGACTTAGAGCCGCCACTTAGAAGATACAAATCACATAACTAACAAACATTATCAATGAGGAATTGAATGTCTCAACTATAATCATCCTGCCCACTTCCTCTTTTCCATTTTGGAGATATTGCTAGACATAATGTTTGGTAAAACAACAGTCGACACCCTTGCAAAAAAAAGGTAAAACGGTAAGGCATTGAGCCACCGCTCAGATAATACAAATCAAAAAACAAACATCGATGATAAGCGGTCGAATGTCTCACCTACAATCACCCTCCCCCACTTCCTCCTTTTTCATTTTGGAGATATTGCTATACATAATGTTCGGGTAAAACACAGTCAGACGCTCTTGTAAAAAAGTTAAAACAGTAAGACATAGAGCCACCATTCAGATTTCAGATGATACAAATCACATAACTAAGGAAGAAGTTTATTTCAACACTAAATTGATAGCTGCTATTTGGTTATGATCCATTTCCGGTCAGCATCAAGAAAACTGCAATCATGGGCACTACTAGTATACAACAAACTCTAAAACATAATGAATAAATAATTGCATCAATAATATTCCTCTTCAAAAGTAAGATTTAATACCTCAAAAAAAAAAAAGGCTTTCACATATCAACTCCATTAAGGTAAAGTTATATTCATGCTAAAATTTTCATAATATTCTAGGATATAAAATAATTAAAAATAGAATAATAAAAAAAGCTGCCTGACGACAAAAGGAAATTCGAAATTGAGCATGTGAAAATACGTAAAAAAAAGTTGTAAAATTTCTAGGGTTGTGTTTTTCTATTATTAATTCAAGAAAACAGCACACAGAAAATGCTATTTTTTAAAAATTTTAAGTGAAAAAAAATGAAAGATTAAACTCACTTGAATTAAGAGGGATTCCGTTAACAGACGGTGAAGAATAAGAATGAAGAGGGAAGAAGACGAGAAAACGAAATGATATAAAAATTAAAAGGTTAAACTCTATAAAAGGTCCTTGTAATACGCATTTTTTTGTATTTAGTCCTTATACTATAATATCATTTCTAATCCCTTTATGTTATAAAATAATCAAATAAAAGAATACTTAAAGTAAATAGATAATTTTCTCGTATCTCTTTTTCATTTACGAAAGAGTTCTATTTATAAGTAAATTGAAATTCAATGCAATACAATAAATGAAGCTTATTTAAGTGCTTCATTAACACATTAAACAACTTGCATAATGAATGAGAAGTTTTACCTTATAAATGAGGGGGTTAGAATATGGACATTCACATTTATTTGTAACACTCCCCCTTGGATGTCCACTAGAGAAAACTGTGCCTCATTAAAACTTTTATTAGGAAAAACTCTGTGGGATAAAAACTTAATGAAGGAAAAAGAGCGCACAATCTCATATTACAAGTTGCCTCGTTAAAAACCTTTACTAGGAAAACCCAGTGGGACAAAACCTTGGTTAAAGGAAAAGAGTACAACGTGTTTTAGACTCCCCCTAATGGCAACATCACATTATATCTTTGAGTCGACACATTCCAATCTTGTTTCGTAGTCTTTCAAATGTTGAAGTTGGTTGTAACTCCCCGAATTTTGCGGCTAGAAGTTTTTGGTTTTATGGTTAAGGTTAGTGAGTTGGTGGAGCTATTGAGTTTAGGGGCGCGTTTAAGTGTCAGAATAGGCCTGTTGGTCTAGTAGTTGGTTGTGTGCTAGTTTGCCTCAGGGATCTAGGTTTGAATCTTTGAGGGTGCAATTTATGATAGGCAATTTATTTTGTTTTGTTTTAAATGAATATTTTTAATTATTTATTGTTATTTTTGTTTTGTTTTTATTTTTATTTTTATTATTTTTCTCTTTTTCTTCACGTTTTATTTCATCCCTTCTTTTTGGCTTTTGTTATTCCTTGGCTTCTTTCTTTTTGAATCGGTGGTGTGGTGGTTTCAGCAGAGCTTCGTTTACTTTGTCATCAAGTCGGCATCAAGACGTTCTCGATTATCAAAACAGGTGTGGGTTTCAAAACTTGCTATTTTAAATTGTGATTTGTAAATTGGTTTTGATAGAATATGACAAATTTTGGTGTCTTTCAAAAATTGATTGTTGAAGTTCGATAGTATTGTTAAATGACGAAATCCACTTTGGTTGGTGTGCTTCTGAGTTTCATCAATTAAGGGTTGACTTAGTTACTTGAAGAGCTTGATTTTCATACTGTTTGGGGGTGTTTTCGAGGCCACATGGGTGTGTGCTGGTTCACACGGCCGTGTAGAGTTAGGATTTAGCGTTTTCAATAAAATTTGGTGCCACATGACCTGGCCACACGGTTGTGTGATCGATTTAGGGATTTTTATCGTTTCTCTCACGATCGTGTCCCTTGGGCACACAGGTGTGTGTGTTTGGGAATTAGGGTTTGAGTAATTTGGTGCCACACGGTCGTGCGGCTAATTTCGGGATTAGGGATTCCACACGAGTGTGTGTTTTTGGCACATGGCTGTGTCTGGTGGGCACACAGACGTGTGAGACATTCAACGGCTTGTTCCCACAGCCATGTCCCTGGTTCACACGGCCGTGTGCCTCTCTTCACACAGGTATGTGCCTCTATCACACGGTTGTATGCCCCACCTCACACGGGCTTTTGATCTCCCACACCGCTAAAGTACACGGGCGTGTGGTTTTAAGACCCTTATATTGGTTCTGCATGCATTTCTGATCTGAATATATGTTTGTGTGGGTGCTTCGACCCTTAGCTAAGTTTAGGGAAGGTGTCCTAGACTCGATATCTGTGATGATTGCTTGTGATGTGTGATTTTGAATTTGGTCTGTGGAGTGTGTTGCATATCTATTCCGTCTGACTGACTGTGTAAATGTATCTGTTCTCTGAATTTGTGTGCATACATACACTTTCATAAAGTTAAGGATTTTGGGTGGGTTAATGAATAGAAGAGAGTCTGATTCTGATCTGATATGGCAATTCTACTGAAATTTACTTGTTCAGCGATTTATCGCGACTTTGTACTCTGAGTGCTTGCTTTTGTTGCATATTTTGTTTTTCTTACTCGCGATTAAGATCGCAACTTGTCTCAGATGACAATGGATTACCACATTGCACAGTACGGCACATATGCCAGCTTTGCTGCGTATTGTTATCTGAGTGGCTTAGTCCACATATGCGGTGTGCAAGGTTGGATTGGCCCTCGAGGTCCTATGTGGTGTGTTTCAGCTGGATGAGCTTAAACAACTCTTATGAGGTGTGATCAGGGGACAGAGAGGTGTGTTAGCTGGATGGGTGGGTTTTATTTGACTGCATTTCATCCATGTCCATGTGTATGTTTTGGGTGCTTGACTGTTTAACTGAACTCTGTCTGTCTGTTTGTGAATTGATGTGAGTGCGATTTCTGTTCTGTTGGGACATTAGTTCCAAGTTTCTTTTTGACTCGATGTTTATCTATAAATCTAATGCAATACTAATTTGAATTCTGAAAATGTGTTTTTAGTCTTGTTTCGGTCTCACACTGAGCTCGAGTAGCTCACCCCCTCTTAGTGTTTCCCTTTCAGGTACCCTTTTCTAAATTCTGACGTTGGACTTAGTGTGCGGAGGTCTCAGACAATCCCAGTGCAAATGAATTATTATCAGTTTGCATTTTTAGTAACTATTTGATTATTTGGTTTTGAATTGTAAGATTTTTATAAAGCTGTGGTACAGATTTCGAGTTAAGTTTAAATCTTTTTTATTCCACTTATATACATATATACTATCTTAACTGTAATTTTACTGACTGGTTTTGAACGATTAAGTATTATGAATCGACATATAAATTGATTTGTAAAAATTTACCTACGATCACTTCGGTGATCAATGTAACATCTGGGATTCGGTCTAAACTTCTAGACTGGGTTTAGAGTGTTACGTTAGCAATACCTTGGTAAAAAGATCTGCTAAATTATCACTAGAACGAATTTGTTGAACTTCTATGCCACCTTTCTTCTCAAGATCATGAGTTAAGAATAATTTTGGTGAAATATGTTTCGTTCTGTCACCTTCGATATAATCACCCTTTAATTGAGTTATACATGTTGCATTGTCTTCGTATAAGATAGTTGGCATATTTTCCTGTAAAGGCAAATTACATATCTTCTGGATATGTTGAGTTAATAACCTTAGCCAAACACACTTTCGGCTTGCCTCGTACATTGAAATTATTTCAGCATGATTTGAAGAGGCAGTAGCTAATGTTTGCTTTGTCGAACTCCATGATATGGCAATACCTCCACATGTAAATAAATATCCAGTTTAAGGTCAAATTTTATGTGGATCCGATAAATATCCAGCATCAGCATAACCAACTAATAGAGATTTTGAATCATTTGAATAAAATAACCCCATATCAATGGTTCCTCTGAGATATCCAAATACATGTTTAATTCTATTCCAATGTCTACATGTTGGAGAAGAACTAAATCTTGCTAACAAGTTTACAGCAAAAGCTATATTAGGTCTTGTGTTGTTTGCAAGATACATCAATGCTCCTATGGCTCTTAAATATGGTACTTCAGGACCAAGAAACTCTTCATCATTCTCGCAAGGACGAAATTGATCTTTATTCACATCTAACAATCGTACAACCATCGGGGTACTCAATGGATGTGTTTTATCCATAAAAAATTTCTTTAAGATCTTTTTTGTATAAGTTGATTGATGGACATGAATTTCATCTTTTAAATGCTCGATTTACAGGCCAAGATAGAACTTTGATTTTCTAAGATCTTTCATCTCAAATTCTTTCTTTAAATAATTTACTGCATTTTGAAGCTCTTCAAGAGTTCCAACAATATTTAGATCATCAACATAAATAACAATTATCACAAAGTTTAATTCAGAGCTTTTTATAAAAACACATGGGCAGATTAAATCGTTTTTATAACCTTCCTTTAACAAATATTCACTAAGACAATTGTACCACATACGTCCAGATTGTTTAAATCCATATAAACTTTTCTTTAATCTGATTGAGCAATTTTCTCGGGAAACTCTATATCCTTAAGGGATTTTAAATCCTCTGGGATTTTCATATAAATTTCATTATCAAATGTACCATACAAATAGGCTGTAACAACATCCATTAGACGCATGTCAAGTTTTTCACGTAGAATATGTCTCTTCATAATCAATATCGGGCCTTTGTGAAAATCCTTGTGCTACAAGTCGTACTTTATATGTTATGACTTCATTTTTTTCATTTCGTTTTCACACAAATATCCATTTATATCCTACCAGTTTTACATATTTAGATGTTTGGACTATAGGTCCAAAAACCTCACGTTTAGAAAGTGAATTTAATTCTGCTTGCATTGCGTCTTTCTATTTTGGCCAATATTTTCTATTTCTACATTTCTAAATAGATTTAGGCTCAGGATCCTCATTTTCTTTTGCTATTTCAATAGAAACATTATAAGCAAAATTGTTGTCGGCAACTATATTTTTTCGGTTCCATCTTTTTTCTGAAGTAACATAACTTATTGAGATTTCTTTGTTATCACCATTTTCAGGCACCTGAACCTCTTCTGGGGTTTTTTGATTAGTTATATCTTTGGCCTTTTCTTCGGCACTTGCCTCTAAAATATTATTATCTTGAATAATTGTTCCTTTCCTTTTACGAGGATTTTTATCTTTAGAACCGATTGGCCTTCCGTGCTTTAGGCGTGGATTACTTTCTTTTGCACTAACAATTTACCTTATTGGGATATCAATTTGTATTGGAGCATTTTCAGCTGGTATGTGAGATTTTGTAATTCTTTTTAGATTAGTAAATGAATCTGGCAGTTGATTGGCGATGTTTTGCAAATGTATGATCCTTTGAACTTCTTATTCACATTGACTTGTGCGAGGATCTAATTGAGATAATGATGATCCATTTCATGTAATTTCTTTTATCAGTTGTGTTTTCTCTCCCTCTAATGTTGGGAATATTGTTTCATCAAAATGACAATAAATAAATAGTGCAGTAAATAAATCTCCAGTTACTGGTTCAACATATTTAATTATAAAAGGAGATCCATAACCAACATATATTTCCAACCTCCTTTGAGGACCCATCTTTGTGCGTTGTGGTGGAGCAATTGAAACATATACTACACATCCAAAAATTCTAATATGGGAAATATTTGGCTTTTGACCAAAAGCCAATTGTAATGGGGAGTACTTATTATAACTTGTTGGCCTTAAGCGCACAAGTGCTACTGCATGCAAAATAACATATCCCTAAGCTGTAACAGAGAGTTTTGTTCTCATATGTAATGGTCGAGCTATTAGTTGGAGGCATTTGATAAACGATTCAGTTAAACCATTTTGTGTGTGAACATGAACTATAGGATGTTCAACTTTTATCCCAATTGACATACAATAATCATTAAAAGCTTGGGATGTAAACTCACTAGCATTATCAAGACGAATAGTTTTGATTGCATAATCTGGAAATTATGCTCTTGATCGAATTATTTGAGCGAGTAGTCTCGCAAATGTTAGGTTACGAGTCGATAATAAAGACACATGTGACCACCTACTAGATGTATCTATTAATATCATAAAATATCTGAATGGTCCACATGGTGGATGAATGGGCTCACATATATCACCTTGAATACGTTCTAGAAATGCGGAGATTCAATCCCAACTTTAGCTTGTGATGGTCTAATAATCAATTTTCCATGAGAACAAGCTACACAAGATAAATCCTTAAATTTAAGAATCTTTTGGTTCTTTAATGAATGTCCAATTGAATTCTTGATGATTCATCACATCATAATAGATTCGGGATGGCCTAATCGGTCATGCCAAATAGTAAAAGTATGTGGCTCTACAAACTTCTGGTTTGTAGTAACATGTGACTCAATTACACTAATATGTGTATAAGATAAACCTAATGAAAAAGCAGGTAGCCTTTCCAAAACATATTTCTTTCCACATTCAACATTTGTAATATATAGATATTCAATATTTTTCTCATTCATAGTCTCAATATGATATCTATTAAGACGAATATTTTTAAAACTCAATAAATTTCTTTGAGACTTAATGGAATATAAAGCATCATTAATGATGAAGTTTGTACCTTTAGGTAATAATATAATAGCTCTTCCAAAGCCTTCAATAAGTTTTGAACTACCCAATATTGTATTAGCATGGGCATTACTTATTGTCAAATGAGAAAAAATATTTTTTTATCTTTGAGTATTGTATGTGTTGTAGCACTATCTACAAGACACATGTCTCCATTAATTTTGGGTCCATCGAAATTTTGTTGAATATTCATATTCTTCATAAAAACAAACAAAATATAATATGAGAAACATTGTAAATATTTATTAAATATATAAATTATTCTTTATGCAAGAAAATAAAACATACTTAAAACAACATAAAAATGTCAAAATAACATCAATTTTTCTAATGATTCTCAAATAAATCTGCCACATCTAGGTGAGTTATATTATTAAGGTCATTAAAATTATCACCCTCGCAGTCATGGTCAGTTTTAGTATTATAGTGAATATCTTCATCTTTTGCCTCCATTTCATCATTTTGGGATATAAAATTTGTCTCTATATGCTTTCCTTCTTTTTAATGGATGCTTGATAAAGTTTCACTAAATGCTCAGACGTACGACAGGTACGTGACCAATGCCCATTCATACCACATCGGTAGCATATATTCTTAACAATCTAAGAAGGATTATTTTGACCACTTCTTTCTTGTATTTCATTGTTGTTCTTTTTCCGATGGTTAGAAGTATCAGTGTTATGACCACCATGATAACGATTACTAATACATTCTCGACCACGTCCCCCACTACATCCACGACAACGGCCGTGACCTCTATATTTTCTATTTTCATAATTATTGTGTACTGCTACATTCACTTCAGGGAATCATGCAGAACCAGTGGGACGAATTCCATGATTTTTCATCAATAGCTCATTATTTTGTTTAGCCACCAAAAGGCATGAAATCAATTCAGAATACCTTTTAAAACCTTTTT
Source organism: Gossypium longicalyx (assembly GCA_025698465.1). Classification (NCBI taxonomy): domain Eukaryota; kingdom Viridiplantae; phylum Streptophyta; class Magnoliopsida; order Malvales; family Malvaceae; genus Gossypium; species Gossypium longicalyx. The sequence goes on along the minus strand of CM047004.1, from coordinate 64,172,409 downwards.
CATAGTATTGCTGCTGCAGGAGCACATTAGTAGCATGAAAGGTTGAAAATGTTTTCTCTAACAAGTCCTCATCAGTTATGTTTTCTCCACATAATTTTAGTTGAAAACTAATTTTGAAAAGTTTTGAATCGTATTCACTTACAGTCTTAAAATCTTGCAACCATAAGTGCATCCAATCATAATGAGCTTTAGGGAGTACACCATTTTCTGATGGTCAAATCGTTCTTTCAATTTTTTCCACAACTCAAGGGGGTCTTTCACAGTGAAATATTCCACTTTTAATCATTCATGTAAATGATAACGGATGAAAATCATTGCTTTTGCCTTATCTTGATTAGATGCTTCTTTATATGCTAATATAGTATTTCCTAAACCTTTAGCATCTAGGTGAATTTCAGCATCTAACACCCATGATAAATAATTAGTAAAATAATAAGCATTCTCAATCGTAAAATAATTCAATTATATATAACAAATTTGCTAAAAATAATATGTATGTCAAATATTGGCATAGAGAAGAATAGTCATAATAATAACTTAACACAAATTACATTAATTGAAAATTTTTTTAATAAAAAAAACATGTATATAATTATCATTATTAGATTTTAGTTGTAAAAATAAATGTGAAAATGTTACCCAAAGCAAATATTTTATCTAGAAAATAAAATAAAAGAATTATGAAAATATATATACCGTATATAGTTTAACGGGAGTTATACGAACAAATTATATAAAGTCGAAATGACGTGAACTTCACTATGAACTCGTAGAAGCTCGTGCTAATAACGTGTTATAAAATAATCAAATAAAAGAATACTTAAAGTAAATAGATAATTTTCTCGTATCTCTTTTTCATTTACGAAAGAGTTCTATTTATAAGTAAATTGAAATTCAATTCAATACAATAAATGAAGCTTATTTAAGTGCTTCATTAACACATTAAACAACTTGCATAGTGAATGAGAGGTTTTACCTTATAAATGAGGAGTTAGAATATGGACATTCACATTTATTTGTAACGCTTTATTTTTTGACATGCTTAACAATTTCTCATTAATTCATAATAACTTATTTAACTCTCCAACTTTATAAAAAATGAATTTAGTCTTTCATTTAAATTTTCATTTTTTTAGTCCTTAAACTTGCTTTTTTTATCAAATCACCCCAAATGGATGGAAAACTTAACTTTTCTTTTAATTTTGCTGATGGTGACATACACGTAGATTGCCATGTAGATGACACATAAATATTTAATTAATTTCTAAAATTTTAAAAAATTTAAAAATATATAAAATTATTTTTTAAAATTTAAAAATATTTGAAAGTATAAAAAATTATTTATAACTTTTTAAAATTTAAAAAATTAATGAAATGTTGGCATGATAAACCATGTGTATGCCATATCAGTAAGGTTAACAAATATTAACTTTTTCATCTATTTTAAGGTGATTTGACAAAAAAATATGAATTCAATAGATAAAAGAGATGAAAAATAAAATAAAAAATTAAAATAACTTTTTTCTATAAAATTGAATATACCATAACATCTTGGCATTTTTTATTGTTACAGAAACTGTTTCCACAACTAAAAGAAAATTGTATAATATTGTCCAATTATAAAAAAATTATGAAGGTGTAACACACTTCAACAAACTTTATTAGTCCCACATGAGAGTGACTATGAGGGTAATTTTATTTTCTCTCTCATTCTCCAAATTATTTATAATTTAAGAAGAAAAGAGAGAAATTTTATTTCAATTGCAAATAATTTTATTTTTCAATTTTCCATCCTTTGCCCCCCTTCACCAATTTTGAGAAATCCATTATAAATACATTATAAAAATGATCATGTTTACTGATCTATATTTTTTAAGGAAAAATATAATGCTCGGGTTAATCTTCATGGCATAATCTTAATATGGCATGTGATGGAAATAATTCAAAATTTTAAAAATGGCAAATGTTACACTTTAACAATTAACCGTTAAAGTTAATGGTCAAAAGTAGGGGCGAAGCTAGAAAAAAATTTTAGGGGGTGAAATTAAATTGTAATTTCTACAATAGTAAAAATACAATTTAACCATTTTAATAGCTCATATCTTTATAATTTTTAAAGAATTAAATCAATTTTTTATTATTTTTAGGGGCCCAAAATATAATTTTACATTTAATAATTTAAATTTTTAAAGGGCCTAAATAAAAAATTTTCCATTTTAAGAGGGGTCAGGCTCTCTGCCGGCCCCACTAGTTTTTCCCCTAGTCAAAGGGTTAGTTGATGAAAATTTTAACATTTGAAGGTTTAATTAAGTGCGTTTTTCTTCTTGAGGGACTCAATTGATATTTTTGGAAAAGTTCAAAGCTCTCTAGACCCTTTAAGCCTCAAATTTTAGGAAAGTGGTAAAAGGAAGAGTAGAGATAAATTGGGAGTTGGGGTGAATATGAATGTTAATCAAGGTATGAATGCTATTTTATAATTTTATTGGAAATTGAAGAGTATTATTGGGTAAAATTATAAAAGAGAAAAAATAAGTAGATTCTAGCTATGTGGACTGGAGAGTGATGATTTAACACTGAAGCATTGTTTCTTCAATATTTTACCAAAGTTATCATAATTTAATAGAATTTAATTTGTTCACCATTGATAATTTTCAAAAGTTAATGTTATATTTTAAATTAAAAAAATATTTTTTACATTTTATTTTTAATTTTTAATTTTTAAATATTTATCTTATTCTAAAAATTTTTATTTATTTTTTATAAAATTTTAAATTAGTAATGGTAAAATTACACTTTGAGTCCCCTACAAATAATAAAAATTTGATTTAATTCTTTAAAATTTATAAATATATAGATTATTAAAATGGTGAAATTATATTTGTACTATTATAAAAATATACAATATAATTCCGCCCAACAAAAATATTTCTTGGCTTCGCCCATAGACTAAAAGTTGTTGTAAGGCAAGAACAAGAAACTCGTGATTAGAAATGGCAGTTGGCTGGACATCTATAATTTTTGGATTATCCAAATTTGAATCCACAAATTTGCCTAAAAACCTAAATTCGTAAATTACCTAAGTATTACTATCAAAATCCGAATTCAAATTAAATATCCTTCCATCGGATATTTAAATCCGCAAAAAATCCATATTTAACATTTTCAATCATATGTCGAATATTCAAATCTAAATATATAAAATAATATAAAATCAAACAAAAATTACTTTTAACTAAAATTTATTTATAATTAATAATAAATAAATACAATTTTAAAAAAGTGGTTAAATAACAATCTAAAAAAATTAAACATAATAATTTCACAATAATTTAAATATACTTAATAACTTAAATATAAGAATTCTGGACAAATTAAAAGTTTCATAACAATATGCAAAAAAAAAAAAAACGAATTCAACATTTTCAATCATATATCGAATATTTCACGAAATAATATAAAATTAAACAAAAAATAATTTTAAGTAAAAATTACTCATAAGTAACAATAAAAAAATACATATCATTAATAATCTACCATAATTATATAATGTTAATTTTATATATAATATACCATAAAACTAATTTCACGTTTAAGGTGAATTTCGTATCATGGTTAATAAAAGAATGCACATTATTATTTCGTAATATAATATGTGGTTAGACATGTATGTCTACTAGTTTTTGTAATATAATATGTATTAAATATAATTATATCTCACATTATAAAATAAATTCATATTATAATATTTATTTTAATTATATAAATATTAATTAATTTTTTTATTTAAAATAATTTAATTAATTGAGTTTATCAAATAATAAAAGAGATCAACAAAAATTTAGGGATTCCGATGATTTCTCTCATTGTTCAGTTAGATTTACAAAAGAATATGATAGTTAAATGAGATTTAAGAGAATAAAAGGTTAAATAGGATTTTTATTATTATTATCATATTTAATTTTATTATTAATTATTATATTTAATTTTAAAAATATTTCATTATATTTTTTATATGTCATTTATTAATTTATATAAATTATAATCAATGTTTAAAGAAAAACTTCATATGTAAGAGATGTTGAGTTGAAACCATGTTTTTTAATTAATAGATTGGAATTAGAGATGTAAATTAGTAATATTAAGATATGCAAAATTCAGATCAGATATGGATGGATATCCGAATCTAGTAAGAAAATACGTACAAAAAGATGAAACTAACGAGTAGGATCTTAGAAAGATAAACGGTGAAGGCACGATCAACGATTGGTGATGGATGAATAAGCTGGAATTTGATGGTTTTTTTTGTTTTTTTTTCTATGGGGTTTAGTTTTGGGATGATATCTTTTTTAATGTTTATTGGTTAATAATTATTTGGGATGATTTTTTTTTTTTGAAGTTTTTAGAATTAATTAGGGTTAGGTTGAATTGGATAGGATTACCCATTTAGAGATATATATTCTTTATAATTATATTTTAAATAATAAAAATATGATATTATATAAGTACTTTTTTTGATCGAGTTGATGTAAGGACTCAAAAATTGATAATTTATTGAAATAATCATTTAAACTTAGGGTATTTTTAGATGGATAGTACATTTATCTCTGATAAAGTTAAAAACAACGATGTTGACAAAATTAATTATTGTAACTGTAAGGTAAAAGATTCTACCGCACCATAGCTACCGCCTATTCAAAGGGGGCCTTAGTGTATTGCTCCACTTGACAAAACTAAAATCGAAATAACCGATTACTTCAATTTTCTCGTTTTTTTTTTTTTGTTAAGACTGAAAATTGCTCTTTCCTATTTTACGGAGCCCGTCACATTAAGTAATGTAATTGCATTAAGAAAGATGGTGATGGTACAACAATTGCAAGACTAGTTTTATTGTAATACTCTAGCTTCTTTAGTTTTAAAAATGGATAGAGGCCTAAGATAGAAAAATGGAAAACAAAAATTGTTAACGAATGAAATAAGTTTTTAGGAGAATTAGGTAAATATATCATTTTTAAATGAAAATTAGAATTTTAGGCGGATTCTCCCAAATTTAAAGAAATAAGCCTTTTTGGAGAGAAGACAAAAATGCCTCCTCAACTAAATGTGTCCCCCACGATGCGTTTCTTAAAACTGTGGCCAACCTTAACCCTAAGTTCAGGAATCTCGAGATGAAATTTTAGAATTTCGAGAATCTCAGGATAAAATTCACACATCTCATCTAATCTCGAGATAAGCCCAGCACTTTATAATTCAATCCAACCCAATACATGTTTTTCTATTTTCCAAAATAAACATCATGATTAATTTAAATAAATAAATAATTTTCTCAACCCAATTTTAATTTTGTTAAAATCATGACAACTATACCGTAAAATAATCTATTAGAAAATATATTTATTTTTTCTACATTCAATGGATTCACAATGACTAATTAATTTAATTCCATTTTCGAACTTCAATTAATTAATTAAAAAATTATGAATTAATTCTCAAGTCATTTTCATACTTAGTGAGAAAATCACATTCATTTCTGAATGTTTCTCATTTCTCTAACTTTACCATTTCTATTCATTTTTTGTTCATTTGATTCAACCTGCAGTTCATTTTCGGCTTCAATGAGCTAGCGGAGTGTAACACCCCTTACCCGTATTCGACGCTGGAACAGGGTATGAGGCGTTACCGGACTCACATCACAAACAATCATACAATTTCGAGTCATAAATTTTGCGTCCAAATTAAAACCATTTGAAGTTAATCATAAAGTCTCTAATACGAGCATACGAGGCCCAAAAAATACTTTGGGAGTGGTCCGGGACTAAACCGAGAACTTTAGAAATTTTTACAAAACATAGAAAATTTTTCACTATACAGGGGTCACACGCCCGTGTAGATATGGGGCACGCCCGTGTGGTCAGGCTGTGTGGTCACACACGCCCGTGTCCTGATCCCATGTAACTCTCTGACTTGTAACTCATGAACAAATTGAGATCACAGGGCCAAGTTACACGCCCGTGTGCTAGGCCATGTGGAAATTAAATTTTTATAAAATAGGTGCAGACTTCACACAGCTAGGGCACATGCCCGTGTTCGAGGCCGTGCCGTCCACACGGCTGAGACACACTCCCGTGTCTCTGCCCGTATGTTCAATTCTGAGCATTCTGTTTCTCAAAATTAAGGTGCAGGGGACACACGGCTGGAACACATGCCCATAGGGCAAACTGTGTGTCACACACGGCCTAGACACATGCCCGTGTGTCTACCCGTGTGGACAAAATAAAGACTATTTACCAAGCCATTTGCCACCCTTATTCACACATACACCTTCACCAAATTCAAAGACACAAAACATGACATACTTAGGTAACCAAACATCCACAATCATGGCTAATACATACCAATGCAATATCATCATCTAACAGACACATGACATTTTAACAAGCCAAACCAAATGTACCATTTTTCTCATTCCCAAAATACTACTAAGACTAGTATCAACCTATATTCACTCTTCAAGGTCATATAGCATATTAATAAACCAATTCGTCCATTTCACAACAAAGCATTAAACAACAATCAATAAGTAGCAAACTATTTTTAATCTCATCACTAAGAAGCATTAGCATATACATGCATATAAATAGACTTATAACCATGTTAGCCAAAATGAGCCAATTTACATGACCAATTATCAAAACACCTTAAACAAATGTAAGCCAATACATTCGGTCAAATCAAATGACACATATAACAAAATGACCAAGTCTCTATACATGCCATACATTCAAACTGCTAGGACCATTAATACCCAAAATGAGAGTTTGATAGTGTGATCTGAATCTCCGACGATCTTCGATTTTGAGTTAGCTTGGCGACACTATAAAAACATGGAAAATAAATGGAGTAAGCTTTATAGCTTAGTAAGCTCGTATGCAAGAAATAAGCAACCTTACCATGCACATAACATTCAAATAATATAACATAATTAAATGTAAGCCTTCCATAGTTTCATGATCATAATCTATTCCATCACAAAACTTACGTCATATTCATCATTTCACACATTTAATAAGCATGAGCTTTATGTACATACCTGAGCCATCTCGAAATGAATTTACACATAATCTTATCTTTGTCATATTCGTGAACCACTCGGAATAATAATGCCGGATACTTAGGAAAATTTGCACGCTGGGTGCCACACATGTAGCCAAAACTACCTAAGTCTCATATCACATAATCGCTCACTCTCGAGCTATCGACGAGCCTGCTCACACAAGTTGTAAGTCAAGACGTAGCTACACGGTGCTGCTCACACAAGCTGTCAAGTCTCTGCAACATATGCCGGTATACTCAGCCACCGATAGGACATACAAGACCAGCACCCGGATCCCATAATCACATAACACATAATGACTCTAGTGACATGTCACTTGTATCCTACCCTATTCCTAAGGTTCAAACGAGATTTCTGCTTGTCGATTCGTCTTCGGACTCGTTCATAGGATTAAGCTCGTCCACATTTATCAAACATACAATTCATGCAATATTAAAGTATTTAAATACAATTATTCTAAAGCTTATTTTTAACATGCGAACTTACCTGGGTACAAAATGGATAATTTGTTCGATTTAGTCTACAATCTTGTTCTTTCCCCGGTCTAGGTCAGAACCTCGTCTTTCTTAATCTATAATACCACAATTAATTTATTCAATCATCACATTATTCAATTTAATCCCAATATGGCAAAAATTATATTTTTTCCCTAACTTTTCAACTTTTTACATTTTAGTCCCTAGGCTCGTAAAATGATTTTCATTCAATTTCTTCATTACCCAAGCCTAGCCGAATCTTTTTCATGCTCATAACAGCCCATATTTTTTATTTATTCACATTTTAACACACATTTTATTACTTTTACAAATAGGTTCCTATTTGACATTTTCATCAAAAATCACTTAGTAAATGTTGTTCATCTAACATCAAACATACATTTTCTACCATTAGACACCAAAATACACAAATATTCAACATGGGTAAAATTTTAGACTTTGATTTTCTTTCAAATTAGTCCTTGAAAAAGCTAGATTAGGTTACAACATTCACAAAAACGTAAAAGTCATTAGAAACGGGACAAAGATGGACTTACAATCGAGCTTGGAAGCTTGGAAAACCCTAGCTATGGTTTCCTCTTGTGAATTTAATCCATGGGGATGAAATTAGAAAAGATGACATCATTTTATTAGTTATTTTTGTCTTTATTTACCAAATGACCAAAATACCCTTCACTTAAAGCTTTGAAATTTTATCTAACCATGTCTATTTTTGTCCATACTAAGTTATAATGGTCTAATTACCATTTAAAGACCTCCAATTTAAGAATTCATTACAATCAAACACCCTTAGCTTCTAGAACACACATTTTGCACCTATTGCAATTTAGTCCTATTAGTCAAATTGGACACCCTATCGATAAAATTTCTTAACAAAATTTTCACACAATCATTCAATCATACTGTAGACCTTAAAGAAATAATAAAATAAATATTTCTACTTTGGATTTGTGGTCCCAAAACTACTGTTTCGATTTAACCCTAAAACGGACTGTTACACGGAGGGACTGATTGAACATATGTGATTAGGACTCAAATGATTGATAATTAAGTTCCAAATTTTCGCCTATTAATTATAAACATATTTAGTCACGAAGTCATTCCACTATAGTGTCATGACTGAGATATCCCTAATGACATACTATTATGAAATAAACTTGATCAGTGTTCGTCCAATGACCTTGTCATAAGTGTGTTACCTTCATAGGATATTTTTAATCTCTTTGGAGTAAATTTGCTCTCCCAATATGATCTTATTTTATCTCATGGTAACTATTACATCTTCCTTCATGAAAAGTCAATTACTATCAAATAGTAATTAAGTCATTCATCACAAAGACAAACGACCCGTGGCCACGTTTACATTTCATCTATCATGTAACGTAAATGAGAGGATATCATTTACCCATGTCTTGAGCTATGAATTCCACTATTGTGAATGATGCTACAGATTGTAGAAGTCGTATACCCGACGCACCAGCTTTTGGTTCCTTATTTATTTGAACTTAGACATTTACTTACATCAAAGTATACGAGTCATGTATACATAGTCCATCATCCATTCAGGATTAAGGTATGTCACACTATGAACGTCACAAGTGAATAAATCCATAAACGAATTCAAGATCTATTCTTCTTAGGTCTAGTCCAATGTACTGTCAGTCTAGTCAGTCACATCTATGTCTCTATCTTTTAGAAGTCATCCATTTCGATGCCCAAGATAAGGTGATCTACTACAAATTGATGTGGCAAATTATGCTTTTCTGACGCACTTAAGGAGCTTTTTCTCGAGTAAAATAACATCTTAGTGTAGGTTTTCGTTATTTTTGTTATTTCCATATTTTCGGTTAAATAAGTGAAATTGTCTCGTTTTTGTTTATTTTGTGACCTAATTTGACTGATAGCACCATTGGAAGCTTAACGTGTGTTTAAGTGATGTAGGGATGTATTGGAGGTCAAAAATGAGCTAGAATGACACCAAGGGCAAGGGTATCACGATATCCAACCCTTGGAATCGTGATACCTCCAACAATATAGAAGAGTGAAGACACCTTTCAGTGGTATCGCGATATCCACCTTTCAAGGAAGACCCTCTAGTTTCAATACTGCCCGAGATATCACAATATATTCTTCTAGGTATCGTAATACCACCTTATTTAAGGGGACAAACTGGGACAAAAAGGTAGTCTTTGTCTACTCGGTCCACCAATCACATAAGGCCTATGTAGGGACATTTTTTGTAACAAAAGTCATCAGAATACACTTCAAACCAACCAAAAATTGTTGAGGAGGAGAGACACACATATTAGCTTAGTTTTAGGTTTAGTTTTCTCTAAGTTTTCTCTAATTTTTCTCTACACTTTTCTAGGGTTTTTTTTTCCTTTTCTTCTACCTTAGATTAAAGTTTAGTTTCTGCACTTAGTTCTTGTTCTTGTTGTTCTTAATGTTAGTTTAGTTAGTTATTAATGTAGCTAAGGTTTATTTACATTTCCAGTCTTTGTACCTTACCTTTAAGACATTTTAAGCTTTAGTTTAATGTATTTCAGTTTGTTTTACCTTAAATATGTTAAAGCTTGTTCCTTTTATGTTATTTGCTTTAGATTTTCTGGTTAAATGCTTTTGGTTTCATGCTATTTAAGTTCTCTTGCATAAAAATCTTAACTTTCACATTTTTCTCAAGCTTTACTTTAATGGTTGTTCTGTTTTCCATGTTTATATTTATTTTCTTTACTTTGAACATGTGTAGCTAAACCTTTAAGGAGGTTGGTTGATGTAGATGTGGGTAAACTAAAATCTTTTGATAAAGGACTAAATCGTAACAAATTGAACTAATTCGAATAGAATTAAGAACTTAGGTAGTGACGCATTTAAGAAAAAATCAAGATAAAGTGAGACCGAAAGGTAATCTTGTCGCACACACGTTTATTAGTCTCAAATTAACAGGCGAGATTGAAAGATAAACCGGACCTAATTCGTCTAAGTCGGTAAAATTAGATTGGAAGATAAAATGAGCCATTTGGTAATTTATGCGATTTATGTCCCTAGTTCGAGGTTCGATGAATCATATCAAAGTTAACCAACCCCTATTAGTTAATTATTAGATAGTCCCTTAGTTTTACACTCTTTGCAATTTAGTCCCTAGAATAGAATATTTAATTTTCTTGCAAACTTATCTTGTTATGAATTGTCGTACTATAAAATCGTATTAGTAGTCACTTAGACTCTATTGTGTAGGCTAGTTATTGTTCAATCGCCTCTTCCTTTGTGTTCGACCCCTTGTAATACTTTGTGTTCCATCGGAACTATAAATAGTACAACTAATATTGTACGCTTGCAGTTAAACCGGGCTTTCAAAATGATTATATAAAATTGTCGTTTTAATGCGCATGCGCGCGGTCAGTCATGAGACACCTCCCCAATTAGACTTGATAGACAACATATTAGTATTTTTCAATTAATTTGCTCATTTCTGGTTAGACTTAGGATATGTTTAGATTCGTCTACTAATATAAATTGTCTTTCTATATTACGATCCAACCACATAATACTACATAGTATTAGTTTTTTCAAATTCAATTTATTAGAGTTGTGTTTTATCGTACATGATTATCATTATTTGCTGCTTAGCAAAACCATAGGAGTAAATTAGGGACTATTTCATCTAATTTAAAAAATAACAGGAACTTAAGAGCAATTTACACCGATTTAACCCAAAATTTTCTTGCGTATAAAATCTGTTTTTTCTTTTTCTCGAGAAAATTTGTCCCTGTTTGGGAACAGAAACTCCAAACTTGTCCCTGTTTGAAGACCAAAAAAGGAAAACATATTTCAAAGATCAAAAAAAGTAAGTTCTAGTCCGAATTGCCAGCTTCTTTTCTTCTCTCTCTTAGTTTCTGGGTTTTACTAGTTAATGGCAATTACTGATTCATTTAACGTTGAACTTCTCTTTGGCTACATTTTTATGGTTGGGAAACTTAGTTAGGATGTTTTTGAGTAATTTAAGAACTGGGTTTGTTCTGAATTTCTTAAGAAAATGGAAACAAAAGTTTATGTTCAATTTGGAAATAAATGCATTAGCATATTTGATTAGCAATGTACAAAGTACAAAACAAAAAGATGAAAAAAAGGGGAGTATTTGTTATGAGTTAAGAAATAATTTCCCTGTTTGGAAAAGCTGAAAGAAACAATTTTCCTGATTGGCATAACTTTTAGTTGTATAAAAGAGCAAAATTTGAGGTCTTGAACAAGGCTTTTCCTATTAATACCATTGATGATTTATGAAGTTTCTTAAAATAAAATGATGTTGGAAATATAATTTGGGTGTGGCTCTTACTTTCCCATCTGTTTTTGGTTATATAATTTGCTTGATCCCAATTATATATTTTGAAAGAGCATGGTTGAATGGAATTAGATTTTATATATATACATATATCTTGATGAACTAAACAGCAACTTATGCGAAAATATTTGAACTGGTAAGATACTGTGTAGTTGAGGAATTAGATAATATTGTTACTGCCTTTCTTGTTAGCAGGAATAATGGCAGGGACTGCTGGTCCACATGAATTATCGGATACTGATAGAAGCTCCGAGGATGAAACTGCAGTTAACATGGCCAAATACGAAGGGATCAGACAAGAACTGTTGCAGGAACAAAATATAATGGATAATGAGTTCATTTCATCAGAACAAGCTAATGAGGCTTTGGGTTTGGGGAATTTGGAGCCATACACTGGGATGACTTTTCAATCCCTGGATGATGCAAGAGATTTTTATTTCGAATATGCTAGGCGCACTGGCTTCAGCATACGAACAAATCGGATTCGACACTCACTAAAGAACATGGCTATAATTGGCCGGGATTTTGTGTGTTCCAGAGAAGGTTTTCGTGCGGCAAAGCATGCACATAGAAAAGACAGGGTTCTTCCTCCAAGGCCAGTTACAAGAGAAGGGTGCAAAGCAATGATAAGGTTGGCTGCTAGGGATGGAGGTAAATGGGTTGTTACCAAATTTGTACGCGAGCATAGCCACAAGTTAATGGCACACTGCAAATTTCCCGGAGAGCTGCCAACTGTAAACATGCTAAGTGAGGTAAGTCTTAGATGCTTGAAAGTAGTCTACCGGGTTGATGTAACTCATTGTCATCATAATAAGACTTTGGATCTTCGTGTGGAACTAAATTATAGACTCTCAGAAGGGTCTGATTTTAAATCAATATTTCATTGCCCTTGTTATCACTAATTTCAATTCCCTGAAACATATTGAGCATTTTAGCTAGGTAAGAACAAGATGCTCTGAGAAGATTGTGATGGCTATGTTGTTTGTCCAGTAAAGGTGTTCTTTAATGTTCATATACATGGAGCATTGCCGAGTGGAGTATGCAAAGTGTATAAATTCCGAATGTGCTTGTATGCTAGTCTGGTGTTGAATCTCATTCTCAATCTTTTTCCATTTCCGTTTATGCATTACATTTGGATCCAAAATTTCCTTGGAAGTTCTTGCTAGAAATTGAAAGAATAAAATACCTATGGGTATGTGATGTTCGGCAACTTGCCTAGGTTTTGATGCATTTGCTTGTACTTAATTATGTTATCAAATAATTCTATGAGAAGATCATACTAGAAATGGGAGATCCTTTTGCCTGCAAAGTAGCTTCTAAGAGTTCGAGAAGCATGGGAAACAAGGATAACACTATAGTAGTGGCTTAAGTCAAGCAATAGGACCAATTTAAACAATTTGAGGCTTCGAGTTAGTGTAAATTCAAATATTGTGGCCTCAATACTATGTTACATTGTTACTATGAATATTTTTCATCCAAAGATGTTCAGTTGACTATTTAGGTCTTCTTCTATAACTTTTATCACGCCATACACGACTTTTTATTCAACATGTTTGTTCATCACCAAGTTGTCAACCCTATGCATGTACTTCCCACGAGTGTGAACTTAGCGAATTATATGCTTGACTGGATGCGACCATTGTACTAACTTGATTCTTAATTTTTCAGTGAATTTTTTGTTTCTAAATGAGAATAATAATACCTTCTGTCTATCAGTATTTTCTTGTTTTAAATGAGGAAATTTTTCTGGTTGAAAATCATGCATATGATGCTCCTTGACCGTAAGATACTTACATTGATGCTATTGCAGGAAGAGAAGGATAAGAAAATACAGGATCTATACAATGAGCTACATCGAGAAAGAGCACGGTCTGCGGCGTTTCAACAACAACTGCATATGATTCTCAAAGATCTTGAAGAACATGCTGAATTCATGTCGATTAGAGTTGAAGACGTAGTTGACAGCCTGAAAAGGGTTGAACTCGATGATTCTAGCTTTAACTAGCCATGACAACGAGTAAGTTTTTCATGGGATAGGCCGTAACTAGACGTAATTTCAGGATGGTAGGACACTGGTAAATTCAGTCATTGGGTTTCATCATTCTAACTGTTCTGAGGCTGACATTGTAATTCATTAACATAACATTGTATCTTAGGAACCACCATGATAGAAGAAATATGTGCTGGGGATTCCTCAGGTATTCCCCTCTCAATGTGTTCAGTTCTGTTCAAACAAGTGAATATGATAAAAATGATTGTAACCAAGGAGCTGTAGGAGGTTTGAGCTCAACCTGATATTGAAGGGTCGTAGTTCGGTCGGTCAAACTCGGTTGAGTTTTACTTTTAAAGCTCAACAACAATTTGCCATAAAAATCGAATAGCTGAAGCTCATTTGATTAGGCCAATTAGGTTTGTTTCCCAATAAGCTTCATTCTTGTGTGCGACCTTAAACTCGATTATTTATACTCGAGTTTGAGTTTGAATTGAGCTTTTGAATACTAAGTTAGAGAAAAAAAAGAAAAAAAAAACTTGATTAGGATCACAAGCTACTTGAGGCAAGCATTTCAACTTGCTTGATAGCTCAAGCTTAAGTTCAACTCGACAATAATAGAATTGAATTTGGCTTTTTGAGTTGAACCTTGGCGCATTTGCATTGTTGCATATTAATTTCCTTGAACTTCAATGACTAGTCCTTGATATTGGCTGAAGACCACCTCCTTTCGACCCAACATGATTCAATACACGGATTACTAGATTGACCTATTAGCCCAAACTTCTTATGCCCTCTCATAAGCATTGAGATAATTATAGTTAGAAAATTTCTCAAACATAGAAGATAATTCAGCACTGGTAATGGACCCTGAACAGGGTGGAAGACACTGTCATTTGAAGCACATCAAAGCTGAATCTACCCGCAAGTCTGGAATTTGAGCAGAGGTCAAATGTATGAACATGTTCTAGAAGTAGCCACTTATTCTTTCACGTTCTTCTTTTAGAATTTGACCAGCGAATGAGGGAAAGGTTGAATCTGGAATTCTCAATGTTGTAGTAGTCAATGCTTGATTTGAGAGAATACCCAGCACTACTAATAGTAGTTTTGCATTATACTATTGTTATACAACTTACACCATAAACATAAACAAGATACCAAAATTCAATTAGCTGGTCTTGTGGGATCGTTCAAGTCTTTATTGACATCAGGTCTTAAGTTCAAATCTGGACAATCCCTTCTTTTATCTCTTAAAATAAATCATGATGCTGAAAGAACTAATTAAAATAAATACAAAAACTAATGTGAAATATATATCAAATTATTAATGTCAATTTTTTTGAAGCATATAACATTAGATGTTACATTTGTGTTCATATGTGGATGCTGTCTAGGATTGAAAATGCCAAAGGAAAATTTAAATTGAAAAGAAGAAAAATTAAAAGACAAAAATCCACTAAAATAAGAAAACCCTAATCCACATCTAAAATTTCCAATAACAACAAAAATCAATCTTAAAACCAAAAATATGCACAAAATATTATAATTTTTAAATAACAGAAGAATAACCCCAACCTGAAATTTGTGGATCATCTCAAATTTTGGATTTTAAGAGTTGTAAAAGAAGAAAGATTTTGGGGCATTTATTTTATTTTCCCTTTTAATTTTTTGTTTCGACTTAAATTTTGTAACCCACGAATAAAGTTGGCGTGTACAATCGAGTATGTCCAAAAAAAAAATTTTATTTTTATTTTTATAATCATGGTCAACATTTATTTTGAATATTTATCTTCAGTATTAATATTAATGTAGAAATATGTAAATTTAAATATAATAATAATGTAAAAATACATGGATATTTGTAGGAAATACTTAGTGATAAAAAATATGATAAATAAGCAGATCACATATCAATCAATATACACAAGGGAAAAAGAGGAATAAAAAGAAATTAAGATTAGAAAAAATAATAATAATAAATAAATAAAAAAGACAATGGGGAAATTCAGAAACAGAAACAATAAAACCACCAAAATCCCAAACCAATCTTACAATCCTGAAAAAATAAACCCAAAAACACCATACTGCTATCAATCTTTGGTGATAAAAATTGTTCCCCCATTGCATCCTCTTCCTTTCTTAACTTATGGATTACATTTTCCAAGATCTTACAAGCTTATCTACAAATCCAATATAGACGGAATGTTTATGCCATGGCAGTAAAGCCACCTCCTTTCATCATTTGCTTGAATTCCATAAAATTAACCCTACCGTCACCGTCTACATCCACCTTCGTTATCATCCTTTTACAATCTTCGATCCCTTTCCCTTGCTTAAGCCCAAGCGATTCCAAAACGGACCTCAACTCCTCTACGGAAATGTATCCGTCACCATTTTGATCGAAAACATTGAAAGCTTCCTTCATATCTTCTTCTTCATCCTTATTATCCATAATGGATCGGTACAGCTCACTGAACTCGTCGATATCGATGCACTTATCGCCGTTGACATCAATCTTTTCGATCATTTGGGTTAATTCAGGATCAGGGATGCAGATACCCATATTCTCCAACGAATCGTTCAACTCTTTCTTGGAGATGGCCCCATCTCCGTTCTTGTCGAACAATTGGAACACTCTCTGCAACTCAGCAGCGTCCATTCTTTTTAGAGGACAACGAGGGGAGACCGATGCCAATGCAACTGCCGGAGATGGGTTCTTTTCGGTTTCACCTCCGACAGAAACAAAGGGGGTGGTGGTAGTACAAGAAGGAGAGAGGAAGGATTTGAGCTTTCTGGGGACCAAATAGTCGAGAAGGAGATTGTATAGCAAGAAAATCCGAAAGAGAAGAGTGGGCATTGAAAGGGGGGGGGGGGGAACGAATATTTGTGCGGTGGAAAGCAAATTTGGGAGAAAAAATAGTTGAGGAGTTTGGAAGAGAAAAGAAAGCGTATTTAGAGGATAGTTAGGCCGGCGTGTGTTCCAATAAACGCGTTTTGTTGAATTAAATAATTGGACCGTTGATAACGGATGGGAAATTTTAAAGGAGGGGACCGTTGCCTTTATTATTATTCTTTTTCTTTACTCTACTTTACTTCCTCAACGGATGTTTACGCGTGTTTGGTGATGAGCGTTTTAGGTGTGGGACTGAGACTTGGTTTTCTTTAACCCCCCGGCTCATTCCTATCTCAATTTTACTAGAACTAGTCCACTCTGGCTTTTCCCCTAACTCTAACATCCATTTGACTGAGTTTTGCTCTTTCCAAAACTCTTATTATTACAAAAACCCAACCTCTATGGTATGTAAAATAAATTTTGTAGCCGACTACATAAGAAGTAATTTAAATAAATAAATAAATAAAAAGTAAAAAGTTTTAAGAAAAAAATAATCCTATTTAATTACTGTACATTGTTAGCATTAAGAAATAAAATAATCGTGAATCTCATGTATTTGACCAAGCTGTCAAAGTTGCTAAAATGGTAACAAATCCTATCAATAAAATGAGACATTCATTCTCATCTTGTCTCGTCTCATGTCAATGTGATTTTTGTTAATTGTTTTAAATATTTTCAATCTTTTATTTAAATATAATTTTTCAAAAAAAAACATAAGGAATTTTTTTACAAATCATTTCTATATTTGGTTAAAAATATATTATAAGTTTATCTACACTTCACTTTTTTAATATTTAGTCTCTATATTTTTATTTTCATAATTTAGTTCATCTACTTTTCAATTTTTAAAATTCAAGTCTAACTATTAACATTTTTTTTTAATATTACTATCAAGTGAGTTTTTTTTTTTCAAAATTTTATCCCCAACAAATTTAACAAAAAAATTTACCAATAATAACAGTTACATCTAAATTTTAAAATCTAAAAAGTTGAAGAACTATATTCCTGAAAATAAAAATCCAAGGATTAAATTGTTTTTATATATTTCTTAAAGGTAATGATTTTTATATTTTTTAACAAATTTAGTCATAAATTTTACATATTTGGTCTAAGGTAATAATTTATATATAAATATATTTATTTTAAAGCAGTTATTTATATTTTAAGGTTAATGATTTTTATATATTTTTAATAAATTTAGTTCTCAAAGTTTACATATTTGGTCTCTCTATATATTTAAAGCTAATGATTTATATATATATATATATTTATATATATATATATTTATTTATATATATATTTCAACTTTTTTAGTTGTTTAAATTTTATATATTTTTTCAAATGATTCTTTTAGAATCTTGATCGAATTGAAGAATTTATAAACGTTGAGGAGTTAATTTATTATTATGTCAATCAAATTTAGATATAATTGATGAATAACATTATTTGTTTTTTAATTATTTATTTTTAAAATTAACTGAGATTAAATTAAAATTTTTTTTAAAGAGTGACGAATTTATCCTAAATTAAAATCCAGACCAATAGGAGAGTTGTTTTGACCTTTTCATACTGAACCTTGCTTTTTCATTTTTGGGTAGAAAGACTTTTGCACATATTATATTTTATATTTTAAGCATATTGCATATTGCATATTGTATAATATTGTTGTCATGTTTTATTATATATTGAACTTCTGTCTTTTGTCTATTAATTATAAGTGTTGGTCCTATAATTCAATTTGTGAGTTTGTGGTAATAATTTCATCCTGTTAAGGGTGGGTAAGTTCTACCCAAAATTTTTATTACATTTTATTTTTGTAAATCACAGTTTTTAATAAATATAAAAAAAATTTAAGCATGATTATGACATGAACAATACATAAATTACCCCAATCTGCATTTAGATAATAAATTTTTTAGGATTAATATCCCTTGAAATATCTAAATATAAAAAATAAAAATTTCGAATATTTTAATTAGCACTAATTATTCTCATCTTACACACACTATTGTCAATAGAAATTTCAATCATAACTTTTCAGAAATCAAGTGTTGGATATATTGATAAGATATATTATATGTCTAAAGGGACACGTAAATAAAAATTTTAAAAATAATATTATTAAGAAAAGTAACTACAAATCTCAAATATAAACATGAAAAAAAAATCACCATATAAGCAGGCATATATTTCAATTTTACATTAATTTTATTTTTTTAAATATATTTTAAGAGGGGCACTTGCAAATGCAAATCGTGTAAGGCTTAAAAAATAATTATATGCTGAGTTTCAAATGTAGAACATATTCCTTTTAAAAAATTTAAATCCATAGACAAAATAATTAGAGTTTACTTTTTTTTAATGCACATTTAAAAAATGTATTAAAAAGTATATTTGTAATGTTTTTTTTTTTATGTTCTATAATTCATATTTAGGGTTCACAATTATTATTTTCAATAATATTATCTTTAAAATTATTTGAATATACATTTTTATCATTACACATAAAATTTGTTGATTATATTTATAATGTTAAATATGACAAGAAAAATACAATTAAATAAGCATTAACAAGTTACAAAACAAACAAATAGATTAGACGAACACATGAATATATAAAGAATTTTATATATATATATATATATATCAGTATATTTAAAATATAATTATAATAGAAATAACATGAAAAATTATAAAAGAAATAAACGAATCACACATATTATATAATTTAGTGTGGCAAAAGCCAGCAGTGTGCATAATTAAATATGATGTGGGTACATGTTTCCCACAAATTAATGTAATGGATAGCAATTAATTGCAGGTTGGGTTTCATCAAAGCAGTAATGCAAATTGAAGGCTTTAAATTCTGACCCTAACCCTACCCCTATCCCTCTGTCAGTATCCACCCAGCTCATAATTTCCTTTTATAATACAAAATTTCACTTTATTAAATATTTAAAGGATAATTATATGAGTAAAAAGGCTAGGGTTATGAAATATTTTGAAAAAAACAAATAAAAAAGAAGAAGAAGAAGAAGAAGAAGAAGAAGAAGAAGAAGAAGAAGAAGAAAGAAGAGATAAACTAAACAAGGGCTAATGTTAATAATATAGTGCAAGCTGTTAAGAGTTAATTATAAAAATAGGTAAGAGAAAGTTGATAATGTGAGTGAAGAGTTGACTAAGCCACTAAAATGTTGCATGTTAAAGAGACAATAGGGAAAAAGTGGAGTGTTAGGCATTTTATGTGTGTTGGAAACATAAATTAATGCAAGTGATGTGTGTGCATGAGCTGTTGTCTGGTTGTCTTCATCCAATCTTCACTCTTCTGTATTTAAGGGAGAAAAAGTTCCATGAATCATGGCTTGGCACACGGTGCCACTAAGGTCAATCGCCACCTTTCATGCCTTTTTCCTTTTCTGCGCTTCTGTGGCTTCCAATAACTAAAACTTGGACTGCCTTAGCTTACATTGTTGTTGGAAATGTTAGATTCGATTATCATGTTTCATTTTAACTTAATTACAGTTATGCCCTCATTATTTTCCCATCTTACTTTTCCCCTCCATTACTTCCTTAATTTTGTTTTCTGCTATTATTGTTATATGTTCCGATTCACCTGTATACTGGATTAATGTCTACTATCAACGGTCATAAATATTATTTTGTTGTTTGCATGTATAATGAAGAGGAATATAATTTACAGGCATATGAGGATTAAAGATAGGGACTGTAGAAATTATATCCATAGCAACAAAAGTTAATCATTCAACAGGGGGATGTTGAGTATTTGAGGAAGTTCTTTTTCAAAATGCTAAAGATACGGAATTATTCCACCAGTTTGACCTTGATGGATATAAAAAGGTTGAAGAATATTATTTGCATCCATCCTTAGAGTAAAGTTGCTTATGAAGACTTCCATGATGTAGTTTGTTTCTGTTGAGTATGGCTCTTATTTCAGTCAAATTTGATAAATAATCTTCCAGTTAAACTTTGTTTATTTGATTCAATCAAACTCTGATTAGTCTAGATTATTTTATTATTATTTGACCTGTGAATTTAGCTTATAAATAGACTCTTTTACAACCTTAGAAAAAACACCCATTAGAGATTAGAACTCATTACACTTTTAGAGAATTTTGTGTTTACGTTTTGAGGGTTCTTTGTTTTCAAGTTTTCAGGGTTTAGTTTTTATCTCCATCTTTTGTACTCTTCGTTCTTTTTTCATCTTTACTCGTGATTTTTTATTCTCTTTGGAGGGATTTTTCTAAGTTAAATTTGTGTGTTCAATTTCTCAATTTCTTCTACTATTTTTTACTTGTTCATTATTTAATCGGGTCGATCCCCAACAATTTCGATACAATTTATCTTGTGAACAAGTATAAAATACCTTTTGCTTCATTTGTTAGAATTAATCACTATGATCAATCTACCCTATAGATTGTGCTATGCTGTCACACGAAGATGTGGGGACATTTAGGTGGTTGCTTATTACTTGGATATCTGTTATAGGACCTGACAAACCAGTGTGAAAGCATTAATGCAACGATCACCGAAGTGATGCCAAACACAATACATAGATTCTGTATATGACACATCTATGCTAAGCTGCCTAATAAGCTTAAGCATCATGCTCAGTATGCTGTCGGGATTTAGTGCCCTAAGTGTAATGTATTCGTCATATCATACTTGTAATTTTTTCGAACAAATTAGTTTAAATAAAATTTCATTATACGTTAATATCATTTGTATAAGCTCTCAACAGTTTTTGCATGCAAAACAAAATGTAAGCAAATATGTGTTCACTGATTATCTAATGTTTAACTAATATTAAGTTTCATTATGTGGCCAGATCATAATGCGAGAAGACAACTTATATTAGTAGATAATCTAAACAATTTGTAGTCTAATAAAAACTAAAAAATAGATTGAAAGACTATTATATCGTCTATCAAGTTCAATTGGAGAGATGTCTTGTCTTGGCCATCGGAGTGGATGACTCCCAAAAGATAGAGACATAGATGTCATTGCCTGGACTGACAATACATCAGCCAAGACCCATGTTGAATTTATCTTAGATTCGCTTATGGATTTATTTACTTGTGATATTTATAGTGTGACATACCTTAATCCTGAGTGGATGATGAACTATTTATGTGTGACTTGTATACTTTAATGTAAATGAAAGCTTGAGTTCAAATGGATAAGGAACCATGTTGAGATTGAAATACACCCAGAGGGGGGTGAATTGGTGTATTAAAACGTTTTTGGGAAAGGGTAAAAATAACACGACTCAAGTATTTATAATGTTTCAGCCTCAATTGCCTACATCCACTACCTTAACTTTCCTCAACTAAGGATTTCCCAAATCCACTAGATTTGAACCTTTAAGGACAAAGTTTAACCTTACAAATGCCTATCTTTTCAAAGGTAATATAGAACCACTTCTCCTTAAGGTTTTTTACCCAAAACCTTAATTAACACCTCACAAATGAGAGAAAAATAATGATGAATGAGATTATACCTCTAAAAGGTAGATAATCAACAATTAAAGGAACAAAATATACAAGAAAACTTAACCCACAAGTATATACAAGAAATATTTAGTAAAAGATTGAGAAAGATTGGAAAATTGAGTTCTTGGAAGTTAGGTATTTGTTTCTTGTCTTTCTTGAATTCAATGGGGAGCATTGACCTTGTATTTAAGTCCTCAAACAACCTTGTGGACATTTGTAGCCATTAGAAACAAAATGGAGTTGTTGCACCCATAAAAACAAGCATTGAATGTAGTCTGCAGCTTCGTTGTATCGGTAGAAGGAAACTTGTATCGGTAAAAGTCTTTCCAAAATATGACCGTTGGGCTCATTCTATAGGTATAAGTTCTATTGTATCGGTAGAATTCTGAGGGTTTCATTTGGTATCGGTAGAACCCATCAGAGTATCAATAAAAGTGTAGGAGATGCTAAACTTTGGCTACTGACTTACTGACTTGACTTCTTTATTAGTCAGTAGCCAAAGTTCAGCATCCCCTGCACTTCTACAAAAATTTAAAAAAATTTGTTTATAAGTCCTTAAAATTATTTTCTAATTTTTGGACAAAATAAACTTTTAAAAAAGCCTTGAAGTAAATTAATTTTTAATGAGTTTTTGAAGTCTAAAGGACTTCTACCGATACTTAGGTGGACAAGTATCGATAGAATTCAAGATGAAAAGACCTTGAAAAAGCTACAGAATTTTACTAGTAGAATTGGGAGTTCTACCGATACAACTCTACGTTCTACTGATATAACTTAGACTTTTGTCGGTAGAACACACTCCAATAAGTAAGGTAGTTTTTGCCTGAGACATCTATCGATACCATGGTCCCTTCTACCGGTACAACCAATACTCTGATAGGTTCTACCGATACCAAACTTTGAAAATAATTTTAAGGACTTATAAACAATATTTGCAAATTTAAGTAGGGAATTTTTAATATACTTTTTGTTATATCAAAATACTTGAAAAACTAGAGCTAACAAACCGAAAATCAGTACGTCGGTATGCAATTTCTGCATGATGTAGCATCATTCCACAACAGTGGAATTCATAGCCTTACAAGGGTAAATGATATCCTCTCATTAGCATTACATGATTGATGAAAAAGGAACATGGCTATGGGTTATTTGTCTTAAGACAAATGATTTAATTACTATGTGTTCGTAATTGACTTTTCATATCGGAAGATGTAATAGAAATCATGAGATAAAATAAGATTATATTGGGAGAATAAGTTTTATTCCAAAGATATTAATGATATCTTATAAAGGTAATATACTTATAACAAGGTCATTGGACAAGAACTTAATAAATCAGCTTTCGTGATGGTATATAATAAAAAAGAGTTCAATCATGGTACTATATTAGAATGACTCAATGATTAAATAAGTTGTAATTTTTTAGACCCTAAAATACCAAGAGGGAGTGAATTGGTCTTTTAAAAATCTCTTCAAACTTTTCTAAATAATAAGGAAATGAAAAGAAAGCTTGGACAATTGAATTTATAGTGGTTCGACCCAATTGTTTACCTTCATTACCTTAGCTTTCCACCATTTAGGATTTCCTAATTCACTATTAGAATTGATACCTTTCAAGGAGAAAGTATAACACTTACAACACTATATTTTTCTTAAGTCTTAGAACCTTTCCCCTTAGCTTTTATAGTTACACTAGAACCCTTTTTAGTTTTTATTGCTCAACTAATACCCTCTCAATTTACAATTGGTGATTTGAAAGAAAGTAAACAAAGAGACCTTTATAAGGTGTGTGTCTACAAAAATTTAGCTCTAAATACAAATATATTTGAATGATAAAAGATTTGACACTAAGCTCCTAGAGAATAGTTACAAGAGAACTGAAAGAATAAAGATTTGGAGACTTTTCTCTTGATATTAATGCTTGGATATCTCTTGCTTCAGTCTTGAAGTGTATTTATATCAAAGAACAAGTTTGTGGACGTTTGTGACCTTTGGGGATAGATTCTAGTCGTTAGAAGCATTAATTTTAGGCTTAAAAATCGTCCCTACACATCATTTCTCGAGCCTAGCAAGATGTTTCAAGACATGGCCGAAAAATAGTTATTATATAGCCGTTGACAACTGTTTCAAGACATTCTGAAAAACGTCTCTAAACATACTAGCCAATGTCTCTAGACATGCGGTTATTGAACTAGAATTTTGCTTCGAAGTTTTCATGTCTCAGGACATATATAGTCGTATATCTCGAGACTTGCATACCAGAGTCTCTTAAAAATATTTTAAATAACTTAGAACACTTTGGTATTAACCCAAAAACATTTAGATAAATTAAAACACATTTAAAACATGCTTTTGAGTATTTTGCAAGTATTTGAAAATATTTGATAAAATTTTCAACAATATTTTCACCAAATGACTTAGGAAATATAATACATACAAAATTTATCTTAAATGTTATTATATCAAAAGTTTGAAACACAAAAACTAACATAATTAATAAGCGAAAAGCCGAGGCTTAATTACAAATTATTTGAGCCTTTATTATTATGTCCAATTGGTCCCTCCACTAGCCTGAGATAATCTAAAACGAATGGCATGTAGAATCGATAAAATGTAGAATGAATGAAAATGATAAGTAAGAGAATAGATCGCATGTATCACCATCCATGATGAATGCGTTTTCTCGCTAAGTACAAAAGATGACTTAGGAATTAATTTAATTTCTTCAAATTATTATTTAATTGGCTATAATTAAATAATTGAAGTTTGAAGTAAGAATTAAATTAATTAGCCATCACAGATTTGTTGAATAATGCAATTAAATATTTTCCTCAAGGATTCTAATATGGTAAAGTTGTCAGAACTTTAACGAAATCAGATTTCGGATAAGAAAATAATTTAATTGAGAAATTGATTTAGTTTAATTAATTACTTAATTAATATTTTGGGTAATAAAAAATAGGTATTGGGTTGGATAAATTATACGTCTTAGATTAAAAATTTGGATAACACATATAATTGTATCTAATACATGAAAGACCAAAATAGGTTCGGTTAATGCAAGGGGCGACAAACCCAAATATTTTCTAGGACATGTTGCTACCCCCTTGTTCTACTTCAAGTAGAATATGTATTTCCTATTAAAATATTATTATTGAATAAAACCTTATTTGATCAAAATTCTTGTATTATTTCTTTATAAATAGAAACTATCAGCTAACCTATAGACATACATCATTGAGTATTGATATACTGACAAAAAATAGTGGCAATTTACTTAAAGAATAAATTGTGTTTTTCAAAAAAAGCTCAAAATTTTGGTTTATAAAGAGAATTAATTTTCACATTGAAAGTTAATAAAATTTTTCATTATGTGTGCTTGATTCAATTTGTTTGAGTCCACTCTCAAAGCAATTCGAGGTTCAAGGATAGCGGAAAAGATCGATCGGTTGAAAGTTAAGAAAATGACCTAAACCACCTTCATACAAAGAACATGTATAATTTTGATTAAAAATTTATTACTATAAATATCATAAGGCTCAATTTTAAGAAAAAATCAAACTTCCACTGTACTTATAAACATTGTTTTTAAACCAATTTTTCCAACAACCCATTGTACGCCGCCCACCCATGGTAGGGATGTTTACAGTTTGTTCAAAATCGAATTAACTGGTCGAACTGATCTAATTCGGTTAATCAGTTGATGACCAAATTTAGTTCGGTCGGAGGTCGGTTAATTATTTTTTGGAATTTTAGTTATTGTTTAATTCGGTTTGAAATCAGGTAATTAACCGAAATATTTGTTGTTTTAAGACTTATGTAGTATTTGGTTGTTAACTTTCAAGACTTATGTAGTGTTTCTAATATCTTATTTGTTGTTTTCACCTCTATTTAAAGTTTTTTGAACTATTAAATAAAAAAAATGAATGTTAGCAATGTATTATTTTATATGTTTTATATTTATTTTAACCAAAAGAAAAAAACATATAAATTTTAGTTAATACAGTTAACTGGCCGAATTAACCGAAATATTTCGGTTCGGTTAATGTATTTAAAAAAAACTTTAGTTCGGTTAACAGTTAAAGATTTTTACATCTCATATAATTTGATTAATAGTAATTCGGTTCGAGTATTAATCAAACCGACCGTTTGAACACCCCTTGTTAGAACCGTAAAAAATATCTAATATAAAATTAGAACTGTAAATCAGGATCTATCATGTCAAATCATCAGGAATAAATTAAGAATAAAACTAGATGCGGAAGCATACCTGAATTCATCAATTTCTTGAAATCTACGAATCTTGGGGTTTTGATATTCTAACTTAGCACACAAGTAATCTAAAGAATGTGGCCCTCTCTTTTCTAAAGATGGAATATTAGAAAAGTTAGCTTGTGTATAATTTGGGGATCATAACCCTAATATATATATAACTTTGGCACATCAGCCCTAACTCCTAATTAGTCCATCATTAATTAGAAATTAATTAGAACTTAATTATTCGAGTATCTACACATATTTGACCCATACTTTATTTAATAATTAAAGCCCAATAAACCTTAATAAAATTAGATCACTTTTAATTTGGGCTAACCTATCATGATAGTAAATAATAACATGTAATTGCCCTTATTATAAACGTGATGTCCATATTTTGCAATAATCTCCCACTTGGACCACATATATGTACTAATTACTCTATAATTACATGTCATTATATAACATTATGAGCTAAAAATTTTACTGTCATATTCAACAGGTATTCCGAACAATCTCGTCCATTAATTATGTTAACATAAAACCAATGCAACTTTCGTTACATATATCGTAACTAAATCCATCCCTAATCACATATATTAGCACAATCAAATGATATAGAACAAGTATGGGTATGTAGCATAGAAATTACATGCAATATGATCTAAACATGTTTATTTCCAACTGGTCCTTTTTAAATCTTAGTGAGATCAAACCTTATCAAAATCAGAGTGTGAATAAACCAAATAAACTTTATTTTTGCAGAAAATAAATTTAATATCCATAAACTAAAATAACTAAAAATTTGTCTATAACATAAAAACATTTAAAAGTACAAACTCCCATTAAAACCAAATATCCTTAAATGCCATTACACCCATATGAGTAGTGTGTTCTTATAAAGCCATAGGTGTAGTCCCTTAGTAAACAAATCCGCAATCATGGAGTTTGTCCTAATATTCTTTATAGGTACCTAACTACTTTAAACTTTTACTTTAACAACCAGGAACTTAAAATCTATGTGTTTTGACTTTGATATGCTCTTGTTGCTATTGGAATAAAAGACTAGAATTTATTTTCACAATTGCACCTTAGTGACAAAATCTTGTATCCATATTCCATCAAAATCGGAGTCTGTATACCTGATGATCTCTAACTGATTAGACCTCCGATATGTGAACATGTAATCTTTTGTTCTCTGAAAATACCTTATAACCCTCTTGGATGCTACCCAATGGTCCAAACCAAGGTTGTTTAAAATATCTGTCTAACATCCCAACAGTGTACACAATATTTCAATGTATACAAACCTGAACATATGTTAGACTTCCTACTGCTAAAATGTAAAAAATCTTATTCATTTTTGTAATCTCAAAAAATCATTGTTAGGGCATTAATTGAGACTATACTTATTATTGACAAGCAATATGTCATTAACATATAAAACCAAATATAGAACCTTACTCCCACTGAACTTATGGTTTATACAATTATCGACAAAATTCATCTCTAAACTGAATCAGATAATCATTTGGTAAAATTTGTAATACTATAGAAGAGAAGTATGCTTAAACCCATAGATGAAGTTCTTTAATTTGCAAACCATTAACTTTGCATCATCTGACAAAAAGTTTTCTAGTTGCACCATATAAATGTATGATCAATGTTACCATTTAGAAACCATTAACTTAATATTCATCTGATGCAACTTAAGGTCCAAATATTCCACTAAAGTCATTATAACATTTTCTCTAGTGGACCTTTTTAATGACATTCATTCTTGATGTTGTTGAGTTTATTCTTTTGGAACAATTACCTTATCTTCAATAATGAGTTGTTCAACATTGTCTTATTGAGTTTCTAGATTCACTTCTTAATAAATGATAGGTATGAGAACCTTAATATCATCAAAAGTGATAGTATGAACTGAGTTAGAATTCAATTTCTACTTAAAAGCAATGTCTCTAACCTTATTTCTCCCTCCAAACACTACATCTTAAGAGAATGTTGCAATTCTCGTCTAAAAGATATTCGTAATTGTGGGATCATAAAACTCATAGCCCTTAGATCACTCAGAATTTCCTTGACCTTTATACTTTACAGACATCAAAGAAGTCAAAATTGATGTCATTTCAACCTTATCGTTTTTAGCAAAATGTTTCTCAATTTTGTCAAGGAAACCTTGGCCTGAGTAATCTTTTTCAGATTCTGTGCCCCTAAATGCTTCTAAAATGCTATGCTTCATGATCATTAGACTCATGCAATTTGAACGATCCCATTTCTCAAAATCCCTTTTAACATAAGGGGTGTTTTTCGTAGTGAGAGGTGTGGGTTGTTCTTCCCTTAGTGCAATGTCTATGTTCATACAACCAAACACTATAAGTAAGTGTCTTTTCCATTCATTGAAATTAGTCGCATTAAACATGAGTATAGAATTTATATTAGCAGATATTGTGCAGTAAAAGATGAATTAGCTGAATATAGAACAAAAAACAAATAAAAATAAGCTCAAATCAATATTCATAAGTAAACAATAAATTCAGGATTATGGTTAATCTCATCTCAAGATACCAAACACAACATTAATATCTAATCTTTGGACAGTAATATTAACAATAAGCGATACTCTTGTTGTAGTAATCAAATATTGATAATAAATTATGTCAAACAATTAATTAACCTTTGGACTAACTTATTGCTCACCTAAAATACCTTATAATTCTCACACATTTATCACCACGGATGTCGTTAAAATTCTGCCAAATATTAACTTATCTTTAGGTCAATTAATAAACGCATGAATCACAAAAACATATAATTATCTAAATATTTTAAATAAACTAATATACACAAAAGAGGTCACTTTGGCGACATTTTGTTTCAACTAATCTATTTAAAATATTATACATCCTTAATTAAAACCTAAAGACAAAATCTGAATTTATTTGTTTCAAAATATTTCTCTTAATTTCATTTTTCAATCAAATTAAAAGGTAATAATATATATGTGTATATATATTTATCCCATAATAACATACAGTGATATTGGCAAATATAATAATAGCTTAATAAATCAAAGCCTTACATAAGACTTTAAATTTAAACCAAAATAATTTGAATAAAGGAAAACCTCATATTAAGATATCAGACACTCCATTAACATTTCATCTTTAGACAAAATATTCACTTGTAAGTGATATCTTGGTGTAGTAATTAAATATTGACAATAAGAACATGTCAAACAATAAATCTTTCTTTGGCCCGATTTATTACTCACATGTAAAACCAAATAACCATCATATGTTTATTACCATAGTTGCACATGTAATATTATTAACATTCATTTAGGCTGATCAATGTTAACATAACTTAAGTTACATGCACACATACTTTTATATTTTAAAACAAAATAATTTATAAAAAAAAATCACTTTGGCGACTTATTGTTTCAATTAAGTTATTTTTAAAATATATATATAAACATATCAATATTCAAATTTAAAATTTACCCAATAGTCAAAGGTCAAAACTATTTTTTTTATTGCTTTATAGATTCTGAAATAACCCAAAATAAGGTTGTCTAAATAATGCAATAAAAACCGAAAACCTTAATCTTTGACTTTTTATTTATTTATTCCAAAACCAAATATATCAAAACCAAATAGAAATAATGTAGTGGTTCAAAGCTAAATAGTTAACAAGCACATGTATTCATAATTTTGGCATGGACAAAAATACCAAAGCAATTCACGCATATACATGTATTCATAATTAAATAGAAAAACTTACATTGAATATACCATGTAAATTCAAAGTTATATTTATGATTAAATAGAGATTCACATGAATAATTGTAAAATATTTTCAAGCCAATAAATCTCAAAAACAAAATAATAATAGTTGGCATATCTCACAATTCATACAATAAACCATATCATCATAATTTAACCAAATATTGTAGAACCAAACTTAAAACCAAATCATTTAAACGTGTATATAGTTGACATGAATTTGTACCAAAGTACCCATAAAATTGAATATATAACCATAACAAAAAAATTAACAACTTCAACGATATCCATCGAAACTTAATTTCACCAATTAAACTATAAAAGATATCTTATTGAATAATGGTTATAAACACCTATTCTCACAAACTATAATCATACATTAATCCTCAAAATCATTGATATGCATATAATATATATACACACACAATATATACACACAATTATGATAATAGAAAAATAATATTAGCTTGCTTTACATCTTTCATGTAAACTTAAATTTATATTCATGACTAAAGACATTACCATAAAACTTCTTTATAATACTTTAAAAAAGAACCATAACCACCAAATATAAAAAGAATCTCAAATTGTATAAAAGTATTCATATGCGCAACTACTTATGAAAATTCATAGCCACCATATTAAAAAAAATCTCAAATATTTTAATTTTAGTCGGGTTCCATAAGGACTAAAACTTATACAAAATAATTATAGCAGAAACCAAAAGTAATCATTCGTATATATAAATTGAATTCAATGGTGAATATAATTCATCATGAATAAAGACAAAAACTGATAATTCCATATACATTCAACCACAAACGAAAAATTTAAAACAAATAGTGTGAAAAAGAATCTTAACAACATTCATTTATTCGATTATTAAGTAAATTAACTTTCAAAACCAATAGTACAATCCAATTGGAATTCTTTAATTGCAAAAAGTTATAAGTTTGTAACTTTAATCTAATAATAACTTTAACCAAAATTTATAAAATAATTGTGTGAAAAAAAAGAGAAAGAAATCTCACAAATCAATTTCTATCAATTGATTATAAATAAATAAATAAACATTCATCTTTAGAATAGCATATGCAACTATTAAATTAGATTATATTTATAAAACCCTAAAACTTTATTTAAAGAATCAAAACCCAAAAATTTTATCAAGAATCTCAAATATTCAACATAATATATAATTAAAATATCAAATCAATAAAATTAAAAAAGAAAATGAATCAATCCAAAATAATAAAGAATCAATTGATTCTCAATTATTCAACATGACAAAACTCAGATACCACTTGTTAGAACCATAAGTAATATTTAATATAAAATTAGAACTGTAAACCATGATATATCATGTCAAATTATCAAGAATAAATCAAGAACAAAACTAGATGCGAAAGCGTACCTGAATTCATCGATTTTTTGAAATCTACGAATCTTGGGGTTTTGATCTTTCAAATTAGTATACAAGTAATCTAAAGAATGTGGCTCTCTCTTTTCTAAAGATTGAATATTAGAAAAGTTAGCTTGTGTGTAATTTGGGGACCATAACCCTAATATATATAACTTTGGCACATTAGCCCTAATTCTTAATTAGCCCATCATTAATTAGAAATTGATTAGAACTTAATTACTAGAGTATCTACACATATTTGACTCATACTTTATTTAATAATTAAAGCCCAATAAATCTTAATTAAATTAGATCACTTTTAATTTGGGCTAACCTATCATGATAGTAAATAATAATATGTAATTACATTTATTATATATGTGATGTCTATATTTTCCAACACCCCAATCCCATAGAATTCTAATAAAACTATTGTTTTCTATTAAAATATTATTTTCTCTGTTTTCCTATTCTAGTAGAACTATCATGATTTCTTCCCTATATATGAAACTATGGAGGTGGTGAAAACACACAAAATACATATAAGGATATTTTGTCAAATTTTAGTGAATTTTATTTGGATTAATACATTGAACACAAATAAATTCTATCTTTCGTGATTACTTATAATTTAAATTTGTGATATTATAATTCAAACGTGAGAGATTGAATTTTCATTTCTGCTTTTTCCATCTCCTGCTCATTTCTTGATTAGAGTCAAGTTTCTAAGCATATTAAAGTTAGAGAATAGCAGAAAAAATTATTCAGGAGAAATTAGACGTTAAATCTAAAGATTTGACTAGTTTTTCTAACTCAAAAATACAAGTACTAAATTTAATGGAATTTATTACTATAAATATCATTTATAAAAAAATAAAATAAAAAGTTAAAATTTATTTTTTATCCTAAGCTGGAATTGCTACTTCAGTGGTGGAACCCATACAACCCTATCCAATGTTACCTATGTCTCTGAAGCCATGATCTCTGTGCCTCTCATGTAGTAGCGTCATCCACACTCATACTCATTCTCATGAATTTCCTTATTCCCAACATACCACCTGCCCAATATACTAATTGTACTTGTACCACAATATTTAGGCTTTTTTATAAAAGTAACCCTAAAAAATAAATTAATTATCAAAATAACTCATCTTTTTAATTATGTACAAAAATAACCCATTTTCTACAATAAAAAGTGGTGGAGCCATATGATATGGCGCCACCACTTTGCCACGT
The DNA here is from genome assembly GCA_025698465.1 of Gossypium longicalyx. Lineage (NCBI taxonomy): Eukaryota > Viridiplantae > Streptophyta > Magnoliopsida > Malvales > Malvaceae > Gossypium > Gossypium longicalyx. The sequence continues at coordinate 64,139,383 of CM047004.1, read as the reverse complement.
CAGTCAGGGGTATTAAAAAATTATTTTTTGGTAGAGCCATGTTGAATGGCACCACCAGTATAAAATATTAGAGAAATACTAAAAAATTTGAAAAAACGGGAGACTTAAAAAAAATTTTCCATTTTTGGGTGGAACCATTCTAAATGGCGCCACCACTTTTCTGATTTGTCAAGTTTTTATATTTTTTTACTTTTTTTACTTTTTTTACTTTTTTACTTTTTTTCTTATATTTTGTCTCTTCCTTAGATTTTTTTCTTTTTTAAGTTTTATATTATTTTCTTAATTTATTTTGCTTATTTAATTTATATTATTAATTTTAAAAAATTTGTAATATATATTTAAAATGTTTTATAATATTTTTTAAAATTTTAATTATTATTTTTTAAAAAAATTTTAACGTTATATATATATTTGTGAAATTATTTTTTTATAAATTTTAAAAATGTATTTTTCAAATTAGTTTTAAAACTATTAATTTTATAATATTTGAAATGTATGTTTAATATTTTATTAATGTTACATACAATTTTAAATATTATTTTTAAATTTTTTTATCATTAGGTATATATATTTAAAATTTAAAGTTTAAATTAAAATATATATATATTTATTATAACTAGTCACATCATGTCGGTGATGTGATTATTAATAAATTTAAATATAAATATAAATTTTAAGAAAAATATATTAAATATTATTTTATAAATATTAAATATTTATTTTATTTTTGACTCTTTTTATTGTTTTGTTTTTCTTTTATGTTTAATTATTATTATTAACTTTAAAAAATTTGAAATATTTTATTAATATATATATTTGTAAATTTTAGATATGTATTTTGAGATTATTTTTTAAATTTTAAATACAATTTTTAAATACATTTAAAAAATTATAATTTTTAATAATATAAGAAATCATAATATTTTAAATATTTTTTAAAATTTTGTCTTTTCCTTTTTTTTTTACTTTTTGAAATTTTATGTTTTTTTCTTATTTTATTTTGTTTATTTATTTTATTATTAATTTTAAAAATTTTGTAATGTATATTTAAAATATTTTATAATATATTTTTACAATTTTAAATATTATTTTTAAATTCTTTTTTTAACATTAGATATATGTATTTAAATTTTAAAGTTTAAATTAAAATATATATATATATATTTGTTATAACTTATCACATCATGTCAGTGATGTAACTATTAATAAATTTAAATATAAATATAAATTTTAAAATATATATATTAAATATATATTTTTTTATTTTGACTCTTTTTATTGTTTTGTTTTTAAAAAAAAATATTATATATATGGGTGGGGCTTGGTCCCCCTTGTATAGATGAAGAAGTTGAGTGCGGGAAAAAAAAAGGTACGCTTGTTAAAATTTTATTTTTTTGTTTTTATATTTTATAGTTAATGTAATATAATAAATAATTGTATTGTATGTTTGTTTTTTTATATTATACAGATTTGAAGATGTCTTCTGGAGCAAATACGGATTACACTTCATCGATGATCGACGAAACAGTCAAATTTATTATAAATTAAAAAAAATTCGGTTTAGTTTCCCAATTTTTTTTTGCTAATCGCTACTCTATTGAACATGTTTTGACTGCTTTAAAATATTTATCTCTAATTAGTTGTTATTTAGCTTCTGTTGAACATTTTAGATTATTAATTTGATTATACTTTGTAATACTTTATTTTTGTTATAATTGATTTAGATATACATTATTTGTAATTGTATTTGTATACTTTAAAAAAAAGTTAGTAGCACTCACCTCCGAACATCTAATTTAATCACACAAATTATAATAGAATAGATATATTATAAAAATAAATTAGGATATTTTCATTTTTTTTAAATAACTACCCCTTAAAATCGACTTACTTAAAACTTTACTCTATTTTTACTAATTTCATACTTAATTTATTAGACGGTGTGTAAGGATTAATACGCAAAACTATTACTTGACGAGCTCGATTTATGAAAAAAATTCTTTTAATTTTAATATATATATTATTAAAACAATAATAATAAAAGTGAATATATTTGATTATTTACTAGTTAATTTATAAATAACTAGAAAACATAAGTATTTGTTTAAAAAATACTTTATGTTTTTAAATTGTATCATATAAAAAAATATTAGTATTCTTTGAAAAACAAATTTTCGCTATTACTCACTTTAAAAATTGAATAAGATATCACAAAATTTTAAAATTAGAAATATATACGTATTGTAGCCATTGGTGTCAAATTGAACTTGCTTGAATCAATCATCTTCTCTTGGGTTGCTTTCTGGTTTGGACTTATTTTTTACACTGGTGGAGTTTGAGTTGGTGCTCAATGAATTTCTCTTTTCTTGTAATTTTACTAGTCCCCAGTTCATATTCCTGTAATTTCTCCCATTCTTTTATTATTAATATATTTATTTTAATTAATTTAATGCTTAACTATAGTTAGGATATAATAATCACATTTGATTTCTACGTGTTATTATTAATATTTTATGACAAATTTTCATTCTATTATTAATATATTATTACTTATTTAATTTAACTTAAATAAAAAAATACTTAGAATGGTTACGTTGGTGTAATATAAGTGCGATGTTTTTGTTTTCTCAACCTTTCAATTTTACTCTTGAATATATTTTTTTATGTTTAAATTATATAGATAATTAATTTATCATATTTTTATAAAAAATTTACCATACAGGATGGTTATCGGGTTTTGAGGTTGCGGTGTCATTTTCCCAAGTACGATCCGGACGAGCGGATCATGCCATACTTACGGTTGGCTGGATTTGGGGACATCGCATTGATCCGGAGGTTTGAGTTGAGGCCAAACTTACTATCCGCCTTGGTTGAGCGATGGTGTACGGAGACCCACACCTTCATTATGCCGTGCGGGGAGTGCACTATCACATTAGAAGACGTCGCTATGCAACTTGGGTTACTGAGTTGGCGGTGTTGTGTCACACGGGTCGAAGCAAAGTGTTGGAACCTCCGTAGTATGCCACAGCATCGCTGGGCGGTCCTTCGTGATGGGAGCAATTTTCACATGCTTGACATTAGCATGGTTGAGAGCAAATTTTAAGCAGTTATCGAGCATTGCCACTGAGCAGGAGGTGATGTATGCTGCTCGAGCCTATATTATGCAGTTGATTGGGGGGGTACTTCTACCGAACAACACGTCTAATAGAGTCCACTTAAAGTACTTGCCTCTATTGGAGGATTTTTCGTCGTTGGTGTAGTTACAATCGGGGATCTGCGGTGTGTTGGTGCATTATACTTTGAGCTCTGCGTGCAACAAAAAACATGGGGTTAGTAATATGGCTGGTTGTGCGGGTCTCTGCTCGCAGTCTTGGGCTCTATACAGGATGCCGTTTCTAGCGGCTGTTAGGCACCAACCATATTCGTGGCCACTTATAAATAGGTAAAAATAAAATTATACTTAACATTTAACGACTCATAAGTGTGGATAATATTTTTCAAAGTTTAACTGCCAACGTGTTTGTTTCGATTTCAGATGGGCGACATCTCCGAGAATTGGTGCGAGCCAGACATTAATCATTTACCGTCAAATGATAGAGGCGTACGTCGGAGAGAAAGTAATATATATTAATATAGTTTAAGTAACGTTTATTTAACTTATCCACTTACAATATGTGATGTGAATTGACTCATTATGTTATATTGTACAGTTCTTGTGGATGTCGTATTCTACAGTAAACATTACAACCCTTATTCCTCAGAGGGTTCACGCTGAAGCTCGTATGTGGTGCATTAACATGCTGGTGCTCAACTTTTCAACCGTTGAGTGGTACAACGGTGATCGAGTTATGCGACAATTTGGGTGTAAACAATTTGTGTCGGTCGAGCCACAACAGTTTGCTGATGTCCACGGTAAAACCATGCAGGGGAGACATACATTAGATTGGAGCGTGGAACATCAATGTTATGTAGCACTATGGAATACCCGATATGACAGGCGGCCTGAGATGCACTCCTGCATGTTTGACTTCAGTCCCTCGATTGAATATATGCAGTGGTACATGAATCAATGGCGAGTTTATTTATATGGTGGACAACTTATGATAGTACCAGGTCACGGCTACAGACGTGGAAATCAACCTACGGTGGAGGTAGAGGATCAACATATAGTGGAGCCCGACTCGGAGGACCAAGTTTTAAACACATCGGAGCAATGGGTTGACACTTTTTGTGATGAGTCCCAGAGCAGTTCATATAACCCGGACATAGGTGGTTCGAGTTCATATCACCCGGACATGGGTGGTTCGAGTTCATATCACCCGGATATAGGCAGTTCGAGTCCATTTGACCTAGAGCAACCACCGACATCAATTGATATATTTGGTAATAACATGTACTCCACCCCGTCTCAGGCCACGATCGACCCAATTGCCAATCCTTTAGATGTGTACAATACACCTCAACGTCCACCCCGTCAACGAAAGCCCGTAAACCGTTATACCCCGAACGATGATACCACTCCTGGTTCTTTCCAATTTTAAGTTATGTAAATTTCAAGTATTATGTGATGTTTGTTGTATTGGTTTAAGGTTTCACAACTTATATATTAGTGTTTTTTTTATTTAATTTATTATAAAATCTTTTAAAGTATTAAAAGTTGCAACTATTAATTTTAAATATAATTTTAACACTAAATAATACAAACTTTATTTCTAAAAGATCATAATATAGACAGACCTCAGTTACAACATTTAATTTCTTTCAGACCGTGAAGATTGGCCAGTGTAGACGTTTCCATGGGGACATTTGCTTTGATTGTAGCCAACTGTTCTACATATGGTGCAACGCTTTGGATCGACTTGTTCTCTTACATCCATGTCGTTTCGAATCCTCGTTATTGTCAGTCTACCTTTAACTCTCCTATGTAGTGACCGATCAGGCAACATCTCGAATGCAGGCGATTGACTTCCCATGTCGATATATCTCTTAATACAGGGAACTCGTTACCCCAAATACGCAACGTACGTTCAAGTGTATATACATCATCGATATATTGTTTGACATTCAAACTATAGGCAGCACAAGCTGCAACCACAAGCGCACACGGGTACCGTAGTGCTTGGAATTAGGGGTGAGCAAAATCCGATTCGATTCGAAAAACTCGATAAAAAATTTAAATTTTGAATTAAATAGTTGGAGTTATTTGAGTTAATCAAGTTATTCGGATCAACTCGAATAAAAAATTAAGTTTTTCGGTTTAACTCGAATATGATTACAAAACCTGAGTTATCCCGAAAATCCGAATAAGAAAAGACAAAACTACGTAGTTTTGATAAATGTTTACTTTATTAAAAGTTAAAATTCAAAATAATTAAGTTAAAAGGTAAAACTACGTCGTTTTGATAAATGTTTACTCATTAAGTTAAAAGAGTAAATCATTATATTATTCATGTAGTTAAATAATCTTGTACTTCATCTACTAGTTAAATAATCGGTCCATCTAAACATAACATTAAGTATAAACAATAGGATTCGTTAACTCGACTCGATTTGACTCGAAATCTTTTGACTCGATTCGATTCGATTCAAAAAAATTTCAAATTGAGTTCGGTTGCTAAAATAGGATTTGTCAACTCGACTAACTCGAAAATTTTTTACTCGATTCGACTCGACCCGATCGAATACTCACCCCTACTTGGAACATCCCGCACTCACATCGCCTGTTTCAGATATCAACTCCATAGGACCGTGACGGGATCCCTGACCGATGACTGATATACTCTGTCACTCGAAAAGTTTCCAAATTTCGAGAATATAGTTCTACATTCATCAACCTAGCCCTTTGAGTGTATCTTTCATGGCATCTCTGATTTTTTCGACGTACACGTGTCCTGCCTCTAACTGTTTTGCTTGTTTCAACCCCATTTTTGGCATTAAGGTTGCTAACCTGTAAAATGTGGCTGAAAAAATGGCTGAAATTGGCAAGTGACGCGTACGCCTTAAGACGGAGTTAACGGCCTCAACAAGGTTAGTTGTCAGATGGCCATAACGGTACCCCTCGTCAAAACATTGAGCCTATTGCCACGGCTCCATGCTACTCAACCACTGTGTAAGAGAAGGTTTGCAGCCCGCCATATCAATCTCTAACCTCGCCAACTTATGTCTAAATCGGTGTGGTTCCAGCTCGTACCCTATGTATATGTTCTGATAAAATGCGTTAAAATTAGGAAATGGACTAGAAATAATTACAAATACGAATTTAAATACGATATTTTTACCCATGTTGACAATTCGTTTGCGCCAGTCTCTGTTCTTATACTCATTGTGGAAGTTCACAGTGATGTGACGAATAAAATAGACAGACCTCTACGGAACCTCCGATTGCCGAATTGCAGCAACAAGAACCTTCGATCTGTCAGATATAATGCAAATGTTGTCTTGCCTGACAACATGTCTCCGTAAGTTTCGAATGAAAGATGCCCATGATTCAGAGTTCTCTGACTCTACGATGGCAAAAGCGATTGGTAGTATATTTCCATTACCGTCTTGTGCAACCGTAATCAGAAGTATCTGCGTGTATTTTTCATAAAGTCATGTTCCATCAACTTGCACTACCGGTTTACAGTGGGAGAAGGCCCTAACACATGGATCGAAAGTCTAGAACAGTGGACGAAACACTCTTTTTCCCAGTTCCAATTCTCCATTAGGGCCTCTATAAGGCAACGTTTGCAAGTCCACGACAGTTCCTGGGACATACTCTACCATTGCTGAAATCCAACTCTGAAGTTCATTGTATGACTCATCCCAGTCATCGTACAATTGTTGCATGGCCATTTGTTTCGCCTACCACGCTTTCCTGTATGACACTCTGTACTGAAATCGAGCTTGCATGTCTGCAATCAATGTCGACACAGGAATGATTGGGCTATCTTTCACCAGTGGCATGATGCAGTTGTAAATACTTTTGGCATCCAATTTTCGGTGGTCTTGAGACATGCGTGCGACAGTACATGTATGATGCCCTTCTAATTTTCGTATTTGCCACTGTTGAGTCCTCTGTATAAATGCAACACAACTCGCCAACCACACCCATCGTCGGCTCTCCAACATTCCCCAACGTATAATATTGGTGTAGATTTGGCAACCTTGTAATCAATCGACAAATTCATGTTGTATTGTTTGATGGCAAACACACAATCCGCCTTGTTCTCGAACTATTGCCCAACGAACAACTCGTCAAACTGTGAATTTGACGCCAATCTATGAGCAGGTACTATATCAGCGTACTCAGAGAACTCGGATGCATGCGCTGCATCTGGATCTACGTTCAACATGTTGCCCCCAGGTTCATTTCGTAAAATAATACCATGACTCGGGTTACAGAATGAAGGGCCGTGAACATCTTCAACCTCTTCTGGGCCTTCATCATCGATATCGTCCGGAACCTCATCAACATCGGGGTCACTAAAATCTTCAATGTCTTGATCAGAATCTTCACCATTATTGGTCATTTCTCTGACATTTGTCTCAGTGCTTATTATCACCTCCAGCTGTATTTGTAGACGGGGACCGAGGGTTGGGTTGTTGTACGAACTCCCACAATAATTAGGAATTTTGGGTATCTGCAATGTTCCACTGTATTCTAATTGGCCTGTCCATCCAACATTAAGATCAAAATCAAATTCGCGATGTTGACTTATTGGGTTAACATTCTCAACAGGCTCTAAGTCTGCTAACTCAGCAAATAATTCAACTGGTTGGGGGTTCACACTCCCAGTGGACCACCATATTTCCATCATAGTGCCCAAGTCATCATCATCTAACAGTTGTATCGCACAAAATTTGAACAGATCTGTAGAGATTGGAAACATGTAAAATAATTTGGACATCGCCCTTCCACAACGGATAGCTATTTTCGCACTGATCTTCCTTTTCATTTCTGCTAGCTTCACATTTTTTTTGAATCGCAAACCCACTCTTTGCCGGCCTTGAAATACACAGCCAATATCACCTTCTACAATTTCACCATAAAAAACAATATACACCAAAAACACCTTATTATTCATTTTTAACAAATTTTTTGAACTTTTCCACTTAACACAACAACTACACCACTCTATATATAGAAGAGAACCAAGAGGTGGAGCCATAAAGAATGACTCCACCAAAATACTGTGATTTTTTAGAGTATAGGGGGCCCTGTAGCAATTTTGCCATTTCCTAGTGGAGCCAAATAATTTAGCGCCACCAGTTTTCAAGTCTGATAGCCAACTTATTTGTTTCAGCCTTTTTTTTTTTTTAAAGTTTTGACTTTCTTTTTTTCTTTTTTAAGTCCTTATTTATTTCATTTATTTCGAAAAACTTGAAATGTATTTTTTAAAAATGTTTTATAATATATTTTTTATAAATATTTTTTTCAAATTATTTTTTAAATATTAAATATATTTTTAATATTATAAAACATTTAAAATGATTTAAAATATTATATTTTTTAAATTTTACATAGAATTTTGAAATTTATAATTTTTATTTATTTTTAAAAATATTTAACATTTTTTAAATTTTTTATACAAATTTTATTTAAAAATTTAAATGTTTAAATGTTTTATATTATTAAAAATAAAAACAAATAATAAATTTGAAAGATCATATCTTTAAATTATTTTAATATTTTATATTATTAAAAATATGGTTAATATTTAAAAATAATATTTATAATTTTCAAAAATTAATTTGAGAAATATACATTTAAAATTTAAAAAAATCTAAAACTGATATTTAAAATTTTAACAAATATATATTATAGAACATTTCAAATATACATTACAAACTTTTAAAATTTAATAATAATAAATAAATAAATTAAATAAAATAAAATAAAATAACAAAAAAATTATAAAATCTTAATTTAAAAATTCTATGTAAAATTAATAATTTAAAAATTCTATGTAAAATTAATAATATATTAAACATACATTTCAAATATTATAAAACTAATAAACAAAACACAATAAGAAAATAATATAAAACTTAAAAAAATTTAAAGAAAAGACAAAATCTATGAAAAACTAATCTAAAATTTAATTTGAAATGTATAATAAAAATAAATAAAATAGATAAACAAAATAAAATAAGAAAAAATTAGACTTCAAAAACCTAAAAAAAAAATAATTATTTTTTAAAATTTTAAAAATTAATTTGAAAAATACATTTTTAAAATTTATAAATAATTAATTTCACAAATATATATAAAGTTAAAAAATATTTTTAAAAATAATAATTAAAAATTTAAAAAAATATTATAAAACATTTTAAATATATTTTACAATTTTTTAAAAATTAATAATATAAATTAAAAAAGTAAAATAAATTAAGAAAATAATATAAAACTTAAAAAAGAAAAAAATCTAAGAAAGAGACAAAATATAAGAAAAAAAGTAAAAAAGTAAAAAAAGTAAAAAAAGTAAAAAAAATATATATATATATATATATATATATATATATATAAGAACCTGACAAATCAAAAAAGTTGTGGCGCTATTTAGAATGGCTCCACCCAAAAATAGAATTTTTTTTTTAAGTCTCCCGTTTTTCCAGATTTTTTATTATTTCCCTAGTATTTTATACTGGTGGCGCCATTCAACATGGCTCCACCAAAAAATAATTTTTTAATACCCCTGACTGACGTGGCAAAGTGGTGGCGCCATATCATATGGCTCCACCACTTTTTACTGTAAAAAATAGGTTATTTTTGTACATAATTAAAAAGGTGGGTTATTTTGATAATTAATTTATTTTTTAGAGTTACTTTTATAAAAAAGCCCAATATCTATCCATATATCAAAATTAGTGAATAGAATTACTAACCATTTCTGTATAATGTTTGGGTTTGAATTTGATGAAAAATACATCAATCCCTTCAAAGTTTATTTATTAAACAACTTTTAAATAATACTTCATCATTACTTCGTTCTTTATATTCAATAATTTTCAATTAAAAATAATAATATTATAAAATTATTTTAATTATTATTAAATCAAATTATAATTTGCATTATATTGTATACAATTATATGTTAGAAATAATGAAATTTTTTAATTTTTTTAGAAGTTACAAGTACAATCACAATTGCCATTACAAAGAATACATCCGAATAACTTTAATCAAAATTAATCATTATAAAATACGATAGGATTGATAATTAGAATATATCTTGATCTAACTACAATAAATCTATACAAAACTCATAAATGGTGATAAATAAACCAAAATGAAGATGAAATGAGGACCCACGTACGACTTACATAGAGTAAGACTTAAGCCCATAATCTTAAAGATCCTAGGGCCGTAACCTTATCACTGAGCTAAAGTCGCATTAACTGTAGGTTTAATTTTTTTTAAAAGTTTATTATTATCAATTATAATTATATTTTATTTTTATTTTCTCCTTTTATGCAAGTACAAGTTATTCATTTAAATTTTAATTATATAAATTAGTTATGAGATGAATTTATTTTTTTAAAATTTTATTCTAATCAATTTATTTTTTAATTGGGTAACTAATTAATTTTACATAAAAAGTAATTTAATAAATTCATTTTAATGTTAATATATATAGCTAAATTAAATATAAATATAAAATAAATATGAAAGAAGTCAAATACATTTGTTAGAGACTGTGTAACTCAAATCCTGCCACTTGTTGAATAAATAAATATATTGGCAAAATAAGGGGATCTGTGGGGCCGAAAGGACGAGGGTCGTACAACACAAGTTGAATTAGTATAGAGCTATTCTTCTTCTATTTGATTTTGACTAGAACAAAATTTTTCAACCTTTAAATAGGCGTAGTCGAAACTCTTTTTGTATCATTCATTTTTCAACATTAGTGAATTTTACCTTCTCTGCCTATGATTTATTCAGGTTTTCACGTAAAATATGTGTTTTTTTTTTCTTATTGCTTTGCGATCGTTCTACCGCTATTATCAACGTTTATTATAAAAACATTTAATTTTATAGAATTAGTTAATTTTTTATTTTATAATTAAAATGTAGAAATGAGTAAAATAAATAATTACAAGGATATGAACAACTTTTACATAAAATGTGCTTAGTAAATAGATTTATGAGATTTTCTTTTAAACTTAAAAGTTGTGTTTTAACTTTTTTTTTTTTTTTGAAGGGTCGCATCATATTCTCCATTTTAAAAATGGAACATAAATTTAGAAAGATAAAAATTGGAATAACATCAATTGTAAGTTCCTAAGTAATTGAAGATGTGAAGGACATGGTGTAGACCTGTTATGGCCTGGTTTGAAAAACGGGAGGATTTGGGTAAAAAATAGACTCGAAAAAATGAGTTTGGGTAAAAAAAAAGGTCCATTTAAAAAATAGGTCAAGCTTCAAGTAAGACTTTTTTTAGCTCGGGGCCAACCCAAATATGCAAAAAAAAAAAAAAAAAAAAACTGTTGTTTTTTTTTACTATTTTGTTACTATTTTTTTTTCTTTTTTTCACTATTTTGCTACCATTTTACTGTTATATTATTATTATATAACTCTTATTTTATTGTTAATTTTGTTACATTTTAAAGACATTTGCTCATTAAGTTGCATCTATTTAGTGTTACTTAAGTATACATATATTTTTAATTGATTTTCAATTTGTTGGGAAATATTTATTTTAATGCTTTTAGTATTTTTGATTTATTGTATATATATTTTTAAAAATTATATAAAAATTCTAGACTAAGCCCAGGTTTTAGCATTTTTATTTGGGTCGGGTTTGAGTAAAATTTTAGACTAATTTTTTAGCTCGGTCTTGCAAATGAGTCTAAAATTTTGATTGGACCTAACTCGACTCATAAACACCTCTAACATGATGTGATGTGATATAGGTGAGAGTAGGATATAAAGATTTGACATGTTTGGTTTGGTCATAAAAGTTGGTTGGGATATACCATTCATTCAATAACTTTGGTTAACCATTTTATTATATTTTTGTCCATCACATGATTTCTATAATGCACCACACTTCCTCCCCTTTAATAATTGATTCCACCATTTTTATTTTAATGTTGGATTAATTGGTTTATTTCTTAAAAATATCTGGTTAATTCGAGATTTGAATGTTAAGTGAAAATTTTTAAAAAAAATTAAATTAACTTAAACTCAATTTATTTAAAAAAATAAGAAATGATGTATCTTAATATTCAATTTTCAGATCTATTAAGTATTAAGATGATTGTATGCAAACAATATAAAGGAGTAGTGATTCTTTTTAACGTATCAATTATCAAGATTTAAACCTCGTTGATTTTTATTAAAGAAGAAAGTAAAATTGTAAAAAAAATTAAATTATACAATATGTAAATGTTGAGGGTTAGATTTTTTTAGAATCGAGATTAAATTGATATAATGTATGAATTTTAAGGGTTAAAGTTGCTATTATGCCAATTTTAAAAGTTGTCGCTATTAGTAGAAGACCAAAAAAATAAAATTAAATAGTTGGATGATCATTTTGTAACTTTTCGAAATTGGGTGACCAAAAAAATTACTAATAATTGAATGACTATTTTATAACATTTTATAATTAGGTGACTAAAAATGAAATTTACTAATAATTGAATAACTACTAGTGTAGTTTACTCTTGTTTATTAAAATATGCTTCCTTTCCCGCCTTGACACTTACAAGTGGCAATGTGAAAATATTAGTTTGATCCATGGGCCGAGGTCACCCCGTCTTTTTCCTTTCCTCTCTTGGAAAATTGATGGTTTTATTCTAGTTTTGGTCCTTTTATTATGCAAAAATATGTGATTTTGTCTCTCTATTTTGGCTCAATTTGATTTTCTTACTTTTATAGTATTTTTAATTAGGCCAAATTATTAACACTGTTAACTACTTTTATTAAAGTACTAATTTTAAAAAAAAATGCCTTAAAGCATAAGTTTATTGAGCTAAATTGTTTGTTTGACTTTTTTTAAATAATTATCCTTAAGCATTCAAGCTCAAATGAAAGTCAAAATTTTAACAAGAATAATTAATTGTGTTAATAATTTAATCTAACTAATAACACTAAAAAGTAGGAGATCAAATTGTGCAAAATTAAAATATAAAAACTAAATTGCATTTTTTTTTTTTAGAGTAAAGGGACCAAAATTAGAATTAGACTATTTATATGAAAAAAGGGGCATTCCGAGAATTGAACTCGGGACCTCTCGCACCCTAAGCGAGAATCATACCACTAGACCAAATGCCCATCATATTTGAAAGTTTCAAAATTAATTTTTATAAAACGTGACTTGAGAATATTGTCCGCTCCAATGAATTCTGAAACCGGTTCAGAATAGATATATATATATATATATTTGGCTCCGTTTGTTCAGGATATACATTCGAAGTACATAGAAAAACATAAAATAAAAATAAAAAATAGAAAATAATCGATGTCTAGCACATAATTACATACCAGCAAGACCCTTTTTCACCAAGTTCCCCGAATCTTGGTTAATTCCATGCATACTGCGAGTTTGAGCTGATCAACAACATACATTCATTTTATATGGAAGATATAATACGTCCAAAACACACAGAGAGACCAAAGTTTGACAGTAAATGTAAAGAATTTGCATTACTTTCTTCCAACATCGATCAGGTCCCTTGTCCTCAGGCTCATATCATACTATCTGTTCTTGCAGGCAATCTTTTGAAGAAGTTTTGGGGCATTGAAGGAATGCTGATTCGAAACCGAGGATGCCTCATCCAGAAAAACCCGAATCCGAGTGCAAATAAGCGCCAAGGAACCAAATAGAATGCTATGCAAGCTATTAAACAAAATGCCATAAACAATGAAGTAGCTCTGGGATCTCTCCAGCTTAGCATAGAATTAAGCCTCTCAGCTTGAGTTGCCAAGTCTCCGATTATCGTCATCATCCTCCCCGCAATGCTTCTCAGCCGATCATACCTCTTTTTAAGAACTTTCACATTTTTTGAAGTTGGGAATGTGTCGAACTCCTCATCGAAATCATCGGACTGCACGGACTCGACGAGTGACAACTTAGTATCCATGTGTGGAGGATGTCTTGGCCTTTTCCTGTACTGTGAAGCTCCATGTACAACACAAATGAGAAAAACTAAGGGTAATATCATATCAGGGAAAAGTATTAACATTGAATATAGAAAGTGAACCGCCATTGTCGAGATCGGATTCTTCCATTTCCGTATCTGATCGAACCATTTCCATGCTTCAACAAGTAGATTAAATGCTGCCAAGAGTCTTTCAAGATTAGCTCTCCCCCTTCTTAAACTCCATACATTGGAGCCAACATCCAGCATATACTCCACAACTTCACTCTGTAACGGTGGCTCGGCACGACGCAACCTAGAGGATAGAGTATGTGTAGCTTGGTGCCGTAAACTCTCGATTTGATATACGGATAACGGAAGAAGGTAATGCATTTGGGGGAACAAAGGTTGCGTATAAGATTGTAATAGATTCCATGTAGATGAGCATGTAAATCTCACTGACAATTGAATTTCACCCGTTTTCTTCACTCCATTAGGTTCCAACACTATAAGTGGATAAGAAAGTGTGTAAATCCGATCGGCATTAAGCGTAGACAGTCGGATCCTTACCTTCCCGATTCTCCGGTCCTGCGAATCTACAGCGTTACTTCCTCCTTGCAAGTGACAGTTATCGAAAACTCCGATGGTGATAACCGTATAAGGATCATAGACATCCCAAGTATATTGCTCGTTCCATTTCGGAGCAAAACTGTTGACAATCGTCCTCGTTCTAACCCATTTTGGCCCGTATTTTGCAACACAATAAGCATCGGTCGTTCCACGTCCATTTTTCGACTTCATTGGAAGCAAGCCAGATGCGTTCAAGATCCCGAGCTCCAAGACACCAATGGCAGGAGGCCATAAGAATTTGGATGTTGCCCTGAAATCACTACTGTAATAAATGGACTCATCAAGAACATGATAGCCTCCATCTAAAGAGACCCTCAAATGTAGTCTGCTGGCAAACCTTACTTCCTTATTGTTTCGATTGTCCTGAACGGATTGTTCGAGATTGTACCAGTTTGCCTCGATAGGTATCGGCATTAGCCTCTTCTCGACTTTCGATAAATGAATCGAGCAACTCCCGAGTACTTCCTCTTTGTTATCACTTAACTTATCCACCACACTCAACATCAACGGATCATCAAAAGGTTCCGCTGCGACGAACATCAAATCCTCATTCCACGTCGGGTTTAGGCTCTTATCGGGCGAAAACCGACTCCTCAAAGCCATATTCCCAAGCATAGCTTTCACATAAACTTGAGGGATCCTTTTGTTATTCATAGGCACCAAGTCTTGTGCTTGAATTATATTGATTCTAAGATACCAAAGTCTAGGCGAAATGTACACTTTGGATCGAGTATTCGCGATGCTTTCGCCATTAACGGAAGCTGCATCCGAATGCCATGCATCGGGAAACACTTCATCAGCTTGAGTCCCCATCCAAATAGCCAACATCAATTCCCCTCTTTCACCTTTGCTTCCATTTTCATCCTCCAAGCTATACCACTGCGGCGCGAGCGGACTATCCGGGGGAGCACGGCTAGGAATGTCCGGTATATCGAAACGAAGTTTGCCTACGACTTTGTCATTGGTCGAACTCTCTTTGTTCCTCACAGTTATCTCAACTGTGACGGCCTGGATTCGTTCTTTGGCGAAGGCGAACACTTGGTTCCACTCAGGATCAGGGTTTTTCTCCAAGGACTTGGTTGTGCCTTCGTAATTACCAACCTTTACTTCAACAAATGGATTACATGGTGAAGGTAGTAAACCTTTGGCCTTCACCATTTTTACATACAAAAAATGTAGCTGTTCCACAAGGTCGAATGATGATGTAAGCTTTTCACTGCCGGAGACTCTTCCTCCACCAATGTTTGGTGAAGTTTCCTTCAATGAAAAGTCTGTGACCGGTTCAGACATTGTTCAAAAATCTGCATCAAATGTCGGATTTTAGTAGCCAAAAACAAAAAAGAATGTCACAACAGATGTTGTAAATGTTAGAAAGTATAGCAAAACCTGACATGTTAATTAAGTTACTCCTATTCAACACTTGTGCCGGATTAGAACATGAGTATCAGCTATTATGCAAAATAAAGGTATGATGCTAACCCTAGTTTTGAAAAAGAACTGATAATGAAATGCAAATATTGCTTACCTGGTTTGTGAGAGAGAGCAAAGCTGGAGATTCTGGTTTTTAGGAGAGTTCAGCAGGTAAGGAAATCTATAGGTTAAAAATAATAAAGAATAATAATTTCCTTTAATTACTCTATTTAATGCTAAATAATCTTGATTATATTTATTACTTAGATTTTGAATTTGAATGGCTATATAACGTAATATGAATTATTAGCATTTATGTTACATTATTACTTCAAAAACCAATTTTCCTTTTATGAAATTAATTTATTCAAAAAGATTACTTAATTTGTGTTTTATATTAAAAAATTGTCAAAATTTCATGGATAATCTCAATATTATCTCCCATAGTATAAATCATCATCGTCATCATCAAGAAGATTGTCCTTAAACCATAATTTTCTTTCTCTTTTGTGGTTCCCTATCACCTTGATAATGAATTTGATGGAGTGTATTTTTATATCATAGTATCCCATATGTACTTTGAAGCTACTTGATTTCTCTTATTCTATATTCGGAATATAATTTTTTTGTTTTATTTTTCTTCCCTATTAACTTGCTTCAAGAAAAGCAAACAATTATTACTGATTGAGGGAGAAATTTTAATTAAGTATACTCTTCTTTCCCAAACGCTTAGGGTGGGTTTGGGGCGGCGGTGCAGTGCGGTGTGGTGCGTTTAGCTTACTTTTTGTCTCACACTACAGTATCGTTACAGTATTTAATCTCACCGCCACCTCTATTTTTACACTAACCGCAGGTAAACGCACCACCCATCCAAACTCACCCTTAATTCACTCTCCAAATATATCACTTTTTTCATTTTGATATTTTAAGATTTTTTTTAATTAGGTAATTAAAGTATCTAAACATTAAAGTTTTTAGTCTGAAAATTAATATCTGAATAGATCACGCCAGTTGTTTCATTTTATAATATAATTTTACTTTTTCATTAAAAATATTAAATATGTTGGCTTGATGATTAGGGTATTCTTTGCGCCAATATGATCTAAGTTCGAGTTGCGCTAGTCACATTGCTATTAGAGTTTTGTCCTCTCCTTATAATTATTCAAAAAAAATATTTTACTTAGGTTGGAATAATATATAGGGGAAATTACACCATCAGTCACCCAACTTTGAGGTAGCTAACAAAACAGTCATCTAGGTTTCATTTCAGTCACTCAACTTTTGAAAAGTTACAAAACAGTCCTTTTTGTCGTTTTCCGTCACATACGTCACGACAAAGTGACATGGCAGGTGATGGCGTCTAACATAGTCCAGCTGGCCAGTTACTCTCACTTTAACAACCCTACTAGCACCATTTTAGGGTTAGAGAAAAGAAGAAGAAGAAGAAGAAGAAGAAGAAGAGGAGGAGGAGAAGAAGAAGGTTTAATGGTTAATATGCCGTGCACCTAGAACAAAAATTTCCCTCTTTTCAAGCTCAAGTTCTTTGTTTCTCCTCCTCTTTTTAATAACTTTTAATTCAATATTTTTAATATCTTCAACCCTGTTCTTAACCAAAGCATCTCCAGTAGAGGTTTCAATGGCTATAAATCCGAATAATTGCTCTTCAAGCAAAATTATCTTCCCTTTTATCAGGCTACCATTGCTATTTTTCCTCTGCAATTCCTCTATCAACTGCATTGCCATGTCTAGCTGCTTTATTTCCATGTTACCCTGCCTTATAATTCTTGAAGATCCTTTATCTCAGCCTTAAGTGCAGAAATTGTGAAATTGAGCTTGCCAATTTCTGTAGTTTTGCCAGTTAAATCATTCTGCAAATAAGCAATGTATGACAACTTCTCTTTTAGACTATGCAACTCAAGCAGTTTCCTTTCAAAGGTCAATCTCCTGCTCTCTAACTCTTTAATGGGACTCTGTGAATGCTATTTAGGTTCAAATTCTTTGTGTTAACCACTTCAGTCCCCTCCTCATTTTGCATGTCCTCTTCTTGCAAGAACTTTGTTTTTTCATTATACTTATGTATAAGATTGAAAAATATTGAATGGGATAAGATGAAGTACTGAAAATTAAAGAAATGGAGGAGGGAAACGGTGGAGGAAGAAAAGTGGTGATTAATGTTGCCGGTGAAGGGCCGAAAGGGTCTTCTCCAGAAGAAGTAGAGGCATTGAACCCTAAGCAAAATTCTCAATGTGCACCCAACAAAGCTTCGACTGAATCTGGTGCTGTTACTGCAAGTAAGCTACCCAAAGCCTCAGTTGCATAACCATGAAGGTTTTTCAGAAGGTACTAATGAAGGTTTTTTAGAAGGTACTATCCTTCTCAGCAAGAAGAAGAAGAATGGAGCCGCTTCACCAACGTGGCAAGTTAACTTGCCATGTCAGCAATCCCGTTAACACCCTAACGGTAATTGTTAATTAGTGACTATTTTGTCACTTTTTTTATAACGTTAGTGACTGTTTTGTAACTTTTCGAAAGTTGATTGACTGAAATGAAGCCTAGTGACTGTTTTGTCAGTTACTCCAAAGTTGGGTGACTGTTGATGTAATTTACCCTAATATATATTAAATGCAAGAATAATAATTAAAATATATTATTTAAAAAGTAAATGTAGATTAGAAATTAGTAATTTGGTTGGGCATATTTACTCCGTATTAAAAATGAAAATATTATAAGAAATAATATAAATTATATACATATTAATGTTTATAAAAGAAGTGAATATATAAACCGAAATCACAAGATATTGGGGGACTACCATTTTCAAATCACTGCAAAGAGCGAAACGAGATCCCATTTTTTGATTTTTCAAACCACGTTGCTGACTAAAGCCTCTCTCTCTCTCTCCTCTTTTCTCTTAAAGTAAAGCTTGGTATTTTCCCTTCATTTTCCACCACTTTCTAGGCTATTTTCCGGGAAAAAAAGAACCAGGAGCAGGTGAATATTCGCCTTCCTTTTCCTCTTCTTCTCTCTCATCTCCTAAACAAAATATCAACAACAGATAAAGAATTTTCACCATTTTTTCTTCAATTTTATTTCTCCGAAAATGTAGGAAAACAGTTATAAAAAATTCACTCTTCGTCATTTGGAATATATATATATATGTTCAGATTTCAACTTTGTTAGTTGATGCTCTACGCTTCAGCTGATTTTTTCCCTACTGTTTCTTAGCTATCAGATAAGGTTGGTGAGCAAACGTAACACGTTTCCTAAATTTTCTCTTTGGCTTGTGTGGTTCTTAAGGTGAAGTAGTTTTAAGGTAAGGAGATACTGAATTTGAGGTTAAAATAGCTTGGTCATGATTTGTTTTATATTCTTACTCGATATATACTTTCTATTTGATACTATTGATGTTTGAATTTTAGATTTTCGCAACTACTATAGCACAAACTTTCATTTGTTAAGTGCATTGAATGACTCAAAATTAATTTATCTGCTGCTGTTCTTTATAGATTTAACTGGTCGACAACGCATGGCCAATAAAAGAGATAAAGGTTTCTACCATAGCCTTTCAAGGAAAGAGCTTCAAAGTTTATGTAAAAAATATGGTTTACCTGCTAATAGGTCGAGCTCGGATATGGGGAAATCAGTGGCCTCCTATCTAGAGGTAATTTATTGAGCTGTCCTTTTCCTTGGCAACTAAGAGTTAAGAATCTAAGCATATCATACTGACTTTTGCCAATATGTTAGCTTAGATTACTTCGTGTAGTAGTTCCATTATGTTATATTTATGTTTCATTTATTATGTTGTATTTGAGCTGATAATTGTATGTTGGCACATGTTGTTTATAGTAATACTTGATTAGATTTAGTTTTAGAACTTTCTTCATATGAGAGTTTGGGGAAAAAGTAATCTTTGAGTTTCTAAGTAGAAAAAAAGATCAGAACAAAGAACAAGAAAAATAACAGAAAAAAATGTAAAAAGAGTTTATAATAATTCGGAATGGAGATATCCAAAGAAAGCATTTTAAATGCCATAGGTGTTAATTCTGGCGCTCCTTTTTTTGTGTATATATTTTAGTAATGAAGAAAAATTGTTAGATTGACATGCTTAATTTTGTTATTTTCTTTTAAAAGCTCAATTAATATAATACAATGCTAGCTAGCAGGGTACAGGGAGATTCTAGCCAGCATTGGTTGCAGAAGGTATTTTTTGAACTAATTTTTCATCTGATGCTGTATGGCGTGGAGTTATATAAATGGATACAACATTCAAGATAAGTGGTGGGTGTTTCCAAAAATATGGAAAGTAGAAATATGATTAGGAAAAATGGAAGTTATGGGGACAAAATAATATGCCAAATTTTCAAGGGAAGATACTCATCATTGGGAATTGATGGACTTTTCATTGTGCACCGTGATGAAAGTTGCGCATCAAGAATTTGTTAAAAATGGCATCAATGGCAGTATTGCTTTTTTATGTCTACCAAATAAAAGCCTCAACGAGTACCTTAGAGTTTATTTTGGGGGGTATTTATTGATATGAAATGTAGTTTTGGGAAAATGCCCTAACCAATTACTATATCCTGTGAGAGTCAGAAAAAAAGGTCTATGTTCATGCCATTTTTCTTAATAAAAGTTGTTTTTATTCATAATCTTCATATAAGGCACTATTTATCTTTATTCGTGGCCATATCTTTTCTTCTTTTTGTTTGTTACAGAAGTTTTTGGCATGTTTTGCATTAACTCGTCTTTGTTAATAAACATCTCTTATCATCTGTCATCTCAATCACAGTTCTCATACTTAATGTTTTCATGCCAAGATAAGCTGCGCCACTTATCATAGTGAGTTTCATGGACTTCAGTCTGTTCCATTTGATAAACTGCATCTGGATGTAAAGTTTGCTGGCCTATCAAATACAAAACATTCTCTAATATTCTTTATTCTTCACATGGGTTTTTTCATTTGTTGAAAACAAGTTCCTAAATTTTCATAGCTTTTGAGTATTTTGTTTATCTCATCATAAAATATCTTTGAAAATATGCAGACCCAGAGATTGGGTTCAATGACTACAACGGAAAGATCAAATGCAATTCAAGAGTCTGGAATTCCGTTGGCCCTGAAACCCCCTTTCAGGAATGCTGATAAAGGTATACACAGGTTGTTGTGGCTAATCAGTTTTATCTTAGTTTTCTGTACTATGATTTCCTTACTACAATTGATGAGTCTTTGTAAGAATAACATTCGGCTGCTGCAGATTTTTACGGACTCATCTCTTGTCCGGCAGACAGTTTTAATGGAGGCAATTATCCTCAATCTGTTAAATGTAATGCATTCGGTTGTTGTGCAGGGGATAAATTTTATCATAAGGTTCGTTTCTATTCTTGGATGTCTATGTTTTAGGTGTGGATACTATTTGACTTCTGATGCAGTCAAATAAATCCATAAAACTCCTCACTCCGTCTTCCCGATTGGTTCTTCTCCCCTGTTGCATGTGTTAGGCTAACGGGGTTGTTCCTGATGAAAGATATAGACCTTTTCATCTAACCAAACATGAGATGATCACCCTCACCAACACACGCACACACACCCAGTGCCAGCACCGAAATGAAGATACACTAGTGCAGTACGATTTTACCAGATGACACTTCTGTCTTTTAGTCTATAGACTCTGAAAAGTTAACAGATTTTTAAGCAAAATTTATCTGGCAGAGAGATGTGGATGCTTTAACTTTAAATGCTTAATTGTTTGCTTTATGGGGCTGAAAACTTGTTTCTAATTATCTGGGGCAATCAATGCAGGATGGCTATGGTGTTGATTCTACATTTTTCCAGCAAACACCACAGCCTCAGTTTGTTACTCAGTATAATGACAATGGCTCTAGGAATAACGAGTTCCCAACAACATTCTTCAACAGAAATTGTTTGACTCTCACGAGGGATGGAAGGATGAATGATATGCCCCAAACTGAACACAAAGACACAAATGTTGGTGCATGTTCTAATGAGGCTGCGTTCTGTTCCTCCATAAATACTCCTACTCTTTCTCCTTCTTTTCAGTTTCATGTCAGTTCAGAAGAGGGGATTAACCTTTATGTTGATTTAAATTCAAATCCATCTGACTGGGTTGAGAAATTGAAGGGTGAGGTTTCCATATGCCAGGAAATGTCCCATAGCAAGTCTCAGAGTTTTCATAAGGAGCTTGGGTGCTTTGGGGAAAGTAGTAAACCGGTGAAAGATTCTTTTCAGTTGAATGTAGATGCTGAGAAATTAAAGGATAGCCATATACACTCTGGATTACCCCCAAGTTTGATCATAAAAGAAAATGATGCATTGCAGCTTGATCATCTTGATGGGGATGATGATGGGCCTTTGGATTCCACTGTAATGACATCATGTGCTGAAGCCGTAGAAGTATCACAGCTTTTAGAAGGACATCAAGGAATGTCCTCACTTAAAGCTCTTCCTGATTTTCTAGGCGAAGTAAATTATTCTGGTGTATCCTCTGCCAAAGATGGGTGTTTGATAACTCTTGATTCAAATATTAATTCTCCTCAGGAGATGTTAGCTAGTGATGGCGTGTTAAATATATCAGATGGTCCACTAAATCTTCTCACATTGAAGCATCAGAATTCTAATCTTGAAAATGAAATATGTGATAATTCTGCCTTGCATAAGGTTTCTAATCTTGTGAGTTCTGGGGAAATTGTTCCTGGATGCCTGTCGGATGGTTCATTGCAGATGCCAATGCCAATGCCGAAAGATGTTGGTCACCAGAAAAACAAATTACATCCACCTCGTGGAAATGGTCAATTTGTGAATTTGGTTGATCCAAAGCATAATATTTATGCAGATCCAGGCGGACTAGTAGGCTCTACTGGGCTTGATCAAGAGACATATAGGAAGCAGTTGCCCATATTAGTTGAAGAACAGGTAATAGTTCACCTCTAGTTTTCTTCTCCTTCCCCTCCTGTTCTTGTACTCTTCTTATTCTGTTTGCCATCTTGTTACATGTAAAAATTTACTAGCTAGTTATTATTTTGAGATATTGTTTAAGGTGTTGTTTTCAAGTTATTTGGCCATTCTTTATGAATATGTATCTGGTGGGTTCATTGTATGAGTAGAAAAAATCTTCTTATCTTCCTCCTAATCTGAACAATTTGGTTTTGTAAAATCAATTTATTTATTTTTGTTTCTTTTTATGGGTTAGGATTAGAGTTGGGCTTGGAAATCTAAGTACATGTCTGTTTGGTCTCTGTATACTCAATGAAACAACTAAAATTATACTGTATGAAACTGCTTGCAGGATAGGAGCAAAATTATTAATTGGGGAGAGAGTTTGGAGTAATTATCCTTCTTAATTTAATTATATGCTATAAAATATTTATTTTATGTGTTGATTTGAGTGTATGATTGCCCTTTCCAGATGCTCACACAATGAGTTATTTGAAAATTGTGGAATGCTTGATAATGTTGATTCTAATGGACTCGGGAAAAAGGGAGCATATGTAAGTGGTGATCAAAATAATTGTAGCATGCTTGATGCCAAGGTTTTAAGAAGCGCAAAGCATCTTAGTAGGAAGGTTCTTCCTCGAAGATCCATGCGGCTGGTTTCCAAGGTTCTTTTTATGCTTTCATTTGTTCAATTAATTTCAGCATTTGCCCACCCCTTTTAAATAAAATGACAGGTTTATGTATGAGAAAGAGGTTTGTTCTTTCTGTTCTCTTGATTTCATGTTTTAACATACAAGGAAATCAAAAGTTAGTCTGAATATAACAAGAAGATTATGATAAAAAAAAGGCTGTAGTATTTGTGGTTGTGTTCATGCAACTAGTTTGCTGTTCATTCTGTCTTGTGCGTGGGAGAGAGATGGAGTGTTTTTAGCACCTATGTAAAAAAACCATAATATTTCCTACGATAACCTATCCCTTTCCCGTTCAAGGTGTTCAACTTCCACCAACTTTGGTCTCCTATCGGGGTTTGACTTTGACAGCTTTTTCCTCATACACCGGAACAAAGCATGAGAGTCTAGATCCACTGTTTTTGATACAGAGCATGTTCTATATGTTAGTGATAATAGTTGGCACTTGGCATATGTATATGGAGTGAATTTATTATGATAGTTATTTGATTAAATCATGCTTGATTGCATCTTTTTTAAAGATAATACTAAATTTGAAATGTAGGATTTGCATAAAACTAATTTTGAACTTTTCTTTTTCTTTTTCTTTTTTCAATTTAAGGCAATATTACCTTTGCTGGGCTGTATTTTCTCTGCTGTGCCCTTATCATTGCATGCAGAATTTATTAATCTTAGACTTGCTTTAGGTGAAGATGTTTATACCTATTAGGAAAGAGGCAATTAGTTGATTTCTTTGCTTTTGACTAAAACCATTGATTAATTAATTTCCTGGTATGGATAGGCAGTTAGGTTTAAAGTTACCCTTGAGAACATGGAATTTTAAGAATTAGCTTTGTTAGAATTCATTTATATATTTTCTGCTGTGACGGAGATAGTTTTGTATCCTCTCTGTTAGTAGTGGAACTTGTGCCTGAGGCACTTGGAGAGTTTCTAGTACTCTTTTTGGCTGCTATTGTAGAATATGCTGTGATAAATTAGAAGTTTCTTGATTTGAATATGCTCTGTGTTTTAGCTATTCTTCACATTTTGTCTAAACATATTCCATTTATTCTTTTTTTCTTTAGTGATTTGCGAAGTTTGCACGGGCCAAATTCAAAACATTGGTTTCTGTTTTCCTTACGAATTCATATTGCAAAGCCAAGTATTGTCTATAGTAAGTGTTAAGTGCCTTCTCCTTTTCTCTTCTAGACCATGACGGATGCTGAAGAAAATTTTGCTTAGTATTCTGTAGTAATAATTTAATTTGAGCGTATAGGAAGCTTTGACTGAGGTCATATCTAAGTAAGAAAATGTTGGTTCAAGTGAAATAATATATGCATCGGGTATATATTTCTTCCTTGCATAACTGTATAGAGGGAAGGAAAGGAGGCTTGTTTGCACAAGATGTTTGTCAGCCAGGTTTGATTGGCCACCTGGAGTCGAGAAAATGATATTTATATCTAGTCAAAATGCATCCTATTTTTGTTGCTTTTTTTAATTTTCTATACACAGATTATCATAGATTAATACGTTTTTGAAAATGGATTTGTTCCATTAAATTTATACAAAACATATCTTAATTAGTAGTGATTACTTAAAATATATTTCTTTTAACTTTCTCACACTTCATTTGACTTGTAAAATAATCAAGCATCTGAAACTAACTCATATTGAATCAAATTAATACTTTCTTTTTCTCTTTTTGAGAATTCATCTAAGTTGATTGTCAACAGCAGTCAAATGAAGCCATCATTGTCCAAATCTTACTTAGTATCAGTCATGAAAATCTATGTTGTTCCGACTAATGAAGCTGTAATTGTCCAAACCTTTGTTAGTAGCATTATCATGAAAAACTATGTTGTTCATACTTGGGTATAACTGTCAAATATAAGAATGCTCAAAATTTTTAAGTTGTTTCATGTATTAGGAGTCCTTGGAAGGTCATTTCCTTGTATTTATGTTTGAGCAAGTGTTAATTAGACATGAGTGTTGGACACGGGCATTTCAAGAAGAAAAAATGAAGAATAACAAACTTAGTTAAGGAAAGGGTCAATTTCTACTTCGAACTTAGTCGTGGAAATTTCATAATATAGCATCCTCTTATCCATGATGTCAATTTTTCCTGCAGGTCACTTCAATCTTTGCAGAACAGTTTCTCTCAGACAATAATAAGGTGAGCAAGCTATCATTTCAAATTGTTTGGTGCCTTCAGTTTTTCTTCTCTTTCTGTAAATTTCAAAGCAGATCGTTAGTTTTTGAAAATTGATACATACATAAAAACTATTCCTTGCTGCTAATGCCAATGTTGTAGTTAAATTTATTCCCCGTTGGTTCTTTATAAACCGCTTTGTTTGTATATTTGTGCGGGTCATAATCCTTCCCTCCCACAAACAAATAGGTAATTTGCACAATCAAAATTTCAGATTTGTTGAATATTTTTGGTGTGAGTTGATGTGAAGTAAGCAGTAACTGTGGGTGAAGATCTGAAATTCTTTATTTCATTCTGATCATGCTAGAAAAGAGATCTTTCTCTTAATCTCTATTAGACGGAGTCTTTGACAATGGTTGTCATATGGATGTCAGATGTTTCATCAGAAAAGTGGACAATGAATGTGTTGGAAACTTCATTACAAAATTAGACAAGAAGATTGGTACCTTTTTTCTGGTTTGACCCATATACCTACCCTTATAGTATATCCTCTTTCGATTTTGATTTTTTATTGTTTGTATCTTGAAAGCTGAAGTAGAAAAGTTATACAGCTGTATTATTTGGATAGCGTTGACAAAATTTTATCCTAAAGAAGCAGAGACATTGAAGTGGTGAAGTGTCAGACTAGTAAGAAACATTTGGAAGATTTGAATATGAAAAATATGATATGAAGATGAACAAAATGTCGATTGGTGTTTTGGAAAATATGATATGCGGATAAGTGGTTCCGGTTTGTGTGACGATAATATTGTGAGAGCGCCTTTGGTTGTGTGATATATTCTCAACTTTGGAAGAAGAGGTAAAATTATCAGGAGGGATTATATATGAAAGCTAAATTGTATTTTATTCTTTTTACTTAAAAAATGGATAAATTAATCTTGTATATTAGATAAAAAAATGGTAAACCGATCTTTCTATTAAAAGTTTCATCCATTTTTATTGTTTAAAATTGACCCTTATATGTCGGCAGGAGATATACATGACATGTCATTGTTTGTTTATTCTATCAACTATGTCAGTTTTTAATAGCACAAATAAATGAAATTTTTAATAAAAAAGATCAATTTACTCTTTAATCTTAATGCACAGGATTGATTAATTAATTTTTTTGAGTAGAGAAGACAATATAATTTGATTTCTAATACATGACTTTCATGATACTTTTATCGAAAATAGTTATTATCAATACCATTTACCAACTACTTGAAGAAGCAGCTCGTGTGTTGGCCTCAAGAATTAGGGATTGAGTGCTAGTTATTGCATCTCTTCCACTTAATTTTATTGATATTTTGAAAATTGAACCAATGATCAGGCAGATCTGATCATTTATTCTTGTTTTTGATAAGTTAGATAGTTGGTTTAACAATAATAATTAAATAAACAATTAAAATTTATAAAATTAATTAAAAATTGTAAATCTATTCAACTATTAGTTTTTTTTTTTTTTTTTTTTTGTTGAATGGTTTACTCAAAGGTTGGTTCAGTCCTTTTGTTAGAATTAGTATTTTAATTAATTTTCAATTTAACTAGTTTGATTAGTAACATCGATTGAATCTTACATTATCATAATAAATTTATCTTATTTTGAATAATTTTAATCCAATTTTGCAAGGATAAGGTGAAAAAAAGAAGAAGCTCTTAATAGAAAATAAGAAATTAATTAAGAGTCAACTTATACTGAATTAAATCGTAATTGATAATAATTAAATCAATTTAATCTTTCTATTAATAGAAATCATTGATCAGATTTAAAAAATAAAAAATCTTTAAGAATATCAAACACGCCTTTGATTATGGGTAGAAAAGTCGACCCTTGGATGTATGAGTATAGTGTTGGAAGGAAAAATGCTAAAATCACATTCAAGCTTTAGAGTCGAAATCAATTTCGTCTTTATCATTGGAATTCACACTGTAAACAGTCCCCATTTAGCAATTTTAGCATTACTACTCAAGGCCAAAAAATTTAGGCAATTGCAATGAAAACAACAAATTTGTCTAAAACATTTCTCTTAATTACCGCAAATTAAAAGAAAAGAACTAAAATATAAACCTAAAAATTAATTTGGGGCTAAATTGATTTAAGTATGGTAGATAAAGGCTTGATTGAGTTTTGCTGATAAAAAATGATGATGAAATCGAAAGCAAAGAGAGAGAGAGGGGTGATAGAAAGATTGGTCCCCTTTATGAGAAGTTTGGGGGAGTATTTAAGGAGATATTTATGTATCGCGTGTCCTTTTATTTTAAGTAGATACTGTCGAAACCATTTTTTTGAAAACGGGGATCGACTTTGTTTGAAAATGGAAATTAAAACGGGAGTCGCCACTGATCTTTATTAGGTGTGATCAGATCACCTTTGTTTTAATAAAACAATTTTAGTTTACTAAAATGGTATTTTTAGTCTACGAAACTCGAGAGAATAAGTTCGGGAGTCGGTTACGTGCGAGGAAGGATTAGCACCCCCGACACGCCCAAAAATTGGTACCGGATTGATTAGTTAGTGTCTTAATGTCGAAAATCGAAAATCGGGAATGAATTTGAAATACAATCTTTTCTATAAATATCGATTCTAAAATTTCTGAATTAGCTCAAAACAATTTGTTTAAAGATTTCCTTATCTCGAGATATCGGAGTATCACATCCCGTAAGTTAGGACACAATACCGTGAATTCCCGAGCACAAGGTCGTCTTTTTAATTTAAATAAGAGTTTCGTGTTTTTTAAAACTCGAAAAGGATATTTAGCCATTTAGAAACAACGAGAAAATCGAAACCCCGTAAGTTGGGGCACAATTCCTCGATATTTCAAAATGCATAACATTGCCTTATTTGAAAAATTTTGCTTTAGAATAGTAACGAATACAATATTCAAGCAACATGCGTTATTTATTTAGGTTAAAATAAGGTGATTTATTGGATAAATACATTGGGGTTTAATTCACGAGACAAAGATATGAAATGAAGTATAGTGCGACATAGAACAATGGTTCACGCATAGAGTATTCCACAAGCGCATGGCAATAATATGAACGTGAGCAAGCAGATTTACATACATACAATGGCAATAATTCCACAACATACATTATTTAACGTTAAGCTTAATAAATATAGAAATGAAGTAATAGTATGAAATAACTTAAATCAAATAATGAGATAATCTTAAATATAAAATATACGTGAAAAAGGTTTAAGATAAATACTATAAAAGCAATTTAAAGTAAACGATAAAAAATAATTTAAAAACCATTAATACAAAGTCTAAAATAAGTAATACGTAAAAATAAATTTAAAAAAAAAAACATACATAGTATATATAAAAACAACTTAACATAAATATATGTATATAAAGAATGAATAATGTATGAAGAGTTTATGATAAAAACATAAGGAAATTCAAAAATGAGTGATCCATACGAAAAGAAGTTTAAGAACAAACATTCTATAAACTTAAAATAATAAGCTATTCAAAAATAACATATAAAAAGGGTTTTTAATAAATAAATAAAAAAAAGCAAATGTAAAGTGATTAACATATATATAATAATTCAATGTGACTTATATAAAAAAGGGTTTAAAATAAATGATATGTAAGGTGATTTAAGACAAAATAATGAAAATAAGCTTAAAATGAATATTATGTAGTGAGAAACTTAAAATAAGTAATGTACAAAACACCTTCAAAATAAATGGTATATAAAAAATAGATAATACACATATAAAAATTGGAAATCGATAATATATATGAAAGAATTTAAAGTAAATAATAAAACAATTTAAAATGAATAATACATGAAATACGTTTAAAATAAATAATGTATAAAGTATTTTAAACTCTATAATACACGAAACAAATTAAAAAATGACATATATGCATAATCTTAAAATAAATAATATATGAAATAGATTAGGGTAACATATATATACATGAAGCAAGTTAATATGAATAATAAGAATTCGAATAATTAATACATTAAAATGAGTTAGAATAAATGTAAATAAGTAACATATAAAATATTTGAAATAATATGTAAATGAAACATCAAAAAAGGTTAATAAATGAATTAAATAGATTTAAATCATGGCTAAAATAAACTAAAATTCAAGGTATAAAAGTATAAATACTGAAGAGTTAATTAGGGATCAAAACGAAAACCAAATAAAGTCTGGGGGTTGAATTTAAAAACAAAAGAAGACATAAAATAGGGGCTGATTGAATGGGGCCGAAAAGGGGAAGGACTGATTGCATAAATCTCCCTTTTAGGGAGAATGCACAAACCCCCCTATGCTAAACGGCATCATTTCAACATCACCAATTAAAACCAAAACCCCCCTTTTTTTATTTCATTTTTTAGTCCCCCTTTTGAAACTGAAAGCTTTTTTTGCTTTCTCTCCTTCTTTAGCCTCCTCCATGGCCGACCATTGATTCCTCGGCAGACGCCTCCACGTTCGCGCCGTGAACGGCGACCAGTATTACACGAGGTGGGCTTCCTTTGGTCCTCTTCCTAACGAAGGTCGAAGACGGAGCCTTCGCGGTCCACCACGACGGAAGAGAAGAGGAAAAGCCCCGGTTGGTTCGTCGGAGCACCCCAAATGGTGAATCGGAGGTACCCTTTTATTACTTTTCCTTTATTCTTGTTTCGTAAACGAAGAAATAAAAAAAAAGAAACGAAAAAAAAGAAAATCAGGAACTGAAACACCAAAAAAATTCACCTTTTGAATGTTCTATTCTTTTTTATTAATCTTCTTTTCAAAGTGTTCGTAAAAAAAAAAAATACAAAGGTGTATTTTGGCCTTTTAAAAGCCGATTCAAACGACCCTCCCTTTCAATTTCCTTTGTCGTTTCTGCTTGTCTCTTTTGCTATTTACTGCTCTGTCATTTGCGTGCTTCTTTTGCTGTTGTATTTTGATTTGGTTGCAGGTGTCAGAGGTGTGAAAGGCTGGTGGTTGGCTGGTGAGAAGGCGAGGCGGCGTGCGTGGGGGCTGAACGGCTGCTGCTGTTGGGAAAGGGTTGGTGGCTGCTAAAAAAAAAAATTAAAGATAGTGAGCTAGGGTTTGGTTTTGGGTTAGGGATTTTGGTCCTAAAATGTTGGGCCACATATTTGTTGTAAATGGACTTAATTTGGACTTTTTAATTGTTTTGTTTGGTCTTTTTATTTCTTGTTGGTCAGGCCAAAATTGGCTGTTACAGATACTAATTAGTAATGTGACTTGCTGTGATGAGGTTGTAGGATATGTTAATTGTGAGTAATAGCAATTGTATTATAATAAGTGATTGAGCTTTGTGCGAGCTTGATTTTATGTGGAACATAAAGATTGATGGAGGGTGAGATTTGGTGAGGTTTTAACTTCCGTTTTTAATATGTGTAACACCTGTCCTCTATTATCGAAGAGAAAATTATAAATGATTTTTATTGAGACAAAAAAGTATTGATCAAGTCTTGTAAGCGAAATTTATGGAAAAATATATGCTTGTGCAAAATTTAGGTTTAGAGGGAAAGTAGAAATGTAGGGGATGTTGTGTGTAATAATGTAGCATGTGTATTGCATAAAAAATGATGGTGTTAAGAGAGGTGTAAGAAACGAGCTATTTGTAATAATGTAAAGCGAGTAAGCAATCTAAATATAAAGGTTTGGTAGAGGGTCGAGGAAGCAAATAGTATGTAAGAAAGTTAGAGAAGTTGAAAAAGTGAAATATCAAATATGTGTGCGCTTAAAAAGACAAAACATGTCTAAAAGGCTAAGGCTCGAATGATTAAAAAGAAGAAAAAAAAAAGGGTGTTGTTGGAGGCCAAGTTGGGTGTGTAAGAGTTTAGCCATGGAAGGAAATGGTCCTTGTGTTTCATGGGGGATAGAGGGAGGTTAGAGTTGACACTGTTGATGATGACACATCTATCTAAATATGTTAATTAACATTCTAACATTATGACATCAATTTTGAATTTAGTTTTTCCTTCCAAATTTAATTACTTTTTTAGTGTTTATTAAATTTCTAATTTTGAAATGAGGGAAAACTGGAATGTTTCTGAGTTGGGTGGGGTGGGGTAGGGCGGCAGCAAAGGTGGTTTCGTTTGTAAAAGAGGTTGCCATTCCTTTCAAGCTAAGTGTCATAATTTCGCAACTACTCTAACTATTCACAAAACTTGGAAACTTTTTCTATTTTTATTTTTTCTTTATTCCAATTTTTAATCCTTTTTGGGAATTTTTTATAATTATTTATTTGGAATTTATTATATTTTTAATTTCAATGCAAATTTTAAAATTTTGCAATTCTATCAGTTTTTGAATTTTTAATAATTTCTTTCAAATTTGGAGACTTTTAATGATTTTTTTTTTGGATTGTTAGATTTTTTTAAATTTTTTAATATATTTTTTTCAATTTCTTTTTAAATTTCTAAAATCGAGCAAATTGTTGAATCCATTAATAAAAAAAATTAATGTGACTGATTATCTTTATATATAGATATGGATTTGGAAAAATGAGAATATCTTTTATTTTTCATCATATTACAACGTTAGTATTTAAAAATAATTATAATATTTAATTTAGAATTATTAGTTAAAAAATTGATGTAAAATAGAAGTTGTGATAATTATATATTTAAAAATAATTATAATTTAATTTATAATTATTAATAAAAAAATTGTGATAATTATAATTTAAATTGCAATCATCAAATTTATGTAGAATTTATTGATGTAAAATTAAGATATTACTTTAATAGAACTCTAAGCATATTAATTATCACTTAATTAATATTAAAATCATATATCAATTAAAAATAAAATTTAGTATTTCTTTATATTTAAATTATTATGTTTTCATTAACAAAAAGTAAAAGGAAATAATTATATTATTTTAGTTTTGAATAGTAAATTTTAATTATTTTATATAATATTAAGTAACTTTGTATTTATATATGCAAATATTTTTAAATAATATATTTATACAATCTAGTCTAATATATTTAATATTAATTAATATATTGATTATTAAGAAAATAAATAAAAAAATGGATAGTGAAGAGTTTAATTTACAAAAAAATCTGTTTTTATAGTTTGTACGAATTAAAAAAATCAATTTTATTAATTACATTACTTTGATTTTAAATAGAAAATTTTATTATATATATTTTAATTATGTATATTAGTTATTATTTTCAAATATTTTTTATATTAATTACATCAAGTAAAATTGTTTTGTACATTGAATATAGTACAAATGCGGAACTTTTTCTTATGATATTTGAATTCTCAAATAATATAATATATTTTAATTATAATAAAAAATTCAAATAATGAATTAATAATTAATTAAAAATATATTATTTAGAAAGTTAATTAAAAATTGAACCAAGCAATGCATGTAGTTTTAAAAATTAGTATAAAAATAAGAAAAACTAATTTACTTAATTTCAAAATTAACATAATCTAAGCATATTTACATCATTTTTTTTAAAGAATTTTGGAATTTTATTTTGGTACCTTAAGTACATGTACTCAAATAGCAAAGAAGGGCATGATGTCATGAGATGAGATGGGAGTATTGTTGGTACTAGTATTCAATAAGGAGGAGATAATGAAGAGATGGTCGTGGAGATTATGGGGGTTTGATTCATCTGTAACAGGTGGAGACTCAGAAGATTTGAGGGAGGAGAAGGAGGAGGAGGAAGAGATAAGAGAGGATAAGGTTGGAGAAGGCCAAACAGGTGAAAGTCTTAAGTGAGGACAGGGGAGGAGGTCCTTAATACATCGTGTGTTGGGGAATATATAGGGGAAGGTCTCCTTGTTTGGCACTGACAATATAGATAGTGGTCTACTTGTGTGGTCAGTCAAGTGACAAGTCCTTTACATGCCAGTTGTTGTCAATAATAGTATTGTTTGGTCCTGCTCTGCCATTCTTCTTGCTGAAGTAATATAAGATTCTTATGTCTTAATAGTCTTTTAGTAGTTCCCCGTAAGCAATCTGTAATGGGTGGCCAAAAGTGGGTGGCTTGTTGGAGGCCGAAAGCAAATGGCTTCCTTGTGCATAGTGTGAGGCATGTGGGTAGTTTGTCATTCATTACTAGCCAAATAGCCACCACTGATAGTATAAGGTGGAGGGATATTCACGAATTTTTTTTAACTTACTTCTCATACTGTCACGTGTCCAAGTTACAATAAGGGTATGACAAATATATAAAATTTTCATACAACAAGCTTGACCTAAAAATAAAAATTTCAAAAACTATATATTAATCGTTTACTTAAAGCTAACAAGTAGCCTTTTTGGCATATTTAATTGTTTAAATTATTTTATTGCTTTTTTTTTTTGGAATAAGTAATATATCTATTTATTTATATTTATTTTAAGTGTTTTATTGAATTGGTATGACAGATCAACTCAATATCAATTTAATTATAAAATTATTAAAATATCCTTTCATATATATATATATAATATAGGGTTTTACCCAAACATGGTAACTTCAATTACGTGAATAAGTTTATTGAGCGATAATTGGTAAGATTTGATTGGTGGACATCATTTCAATTTATTAATTTATATTAACTTAATCATATCATGCACGTACGGTTATTTTATTAATTTACAAATTAAATTGTTATTAAATAATTTTTTATCTTTATAAAAATATATTCATGTAATATTAATGCATAATTAATATAATTAGTAACAATAAATATTAAAAAAAATCCAATTCACCAACTTAAGTTGATCATATATTTAAATAAATATTAGAATAGAAATGCATTTGCAAAATTGGTAATCAACGTTATAATTATATGTTAACAAACTTTTCCTACATTAAATCATAACTAAATTAACATTGCAATTTTATGTAAATTATTTCTAAACACAAAATTAATATGTTGTTAAATAATTAATTTTTTAAAAATTACTGTAACACCATTAAATAAAATATCTTTAACTTAAATAATTTAAAAATATCCTAATTTCTAAAGTATTGGTGGCACTGAGTGTAAACTATGGAGGCAGGCTGCTTGATATATGTAGCAAAATAGATGTATATGTTGTGAACATACGTGTTATTTTTGACAAATGTTAGTGATTTTTCAATTCATAAATAGGAGGATAATATGTTTCAATACATTTGAATCCACGTCTTCCTATATTGACAGTAATACTCATATCAATCGAAGTAACACTTAATTAGCAATTATTATTAAAAAATATGTGATATATGTGTATAGCAATTGAAACAATTAGTATAGTAAGCCAAAATATATATAGCTAATATTAATATATATATATATATATTATTTATCTGATTTTCAAATAATTTGAAAATTATAATAGAAAATTGTTGCATGTGTTTGCTTTTATTTTTTCAAATAAAAGGTTGTATAATAGTGTATATATATATATATATATGTGTGTTAAGTAATTGATTAATAATTTTTGAATATATTTTATAAACTCTTTTAGAATGCACAATTTACTTCTTTTGAGTTTTGATGTGGAAAAGGAATAAATGAAAGCATAATTATAAGTCACAAATTATAGAAAAAAGAAAATAAAAAAGTTAAATACATAAAATTTGACATGCATTTTTGTACTGTGGATCTCACCAACACCATAATTAATTAATTGCATCAAAAAGAAAGAATAAAATGGTAGTTCCAATTTTAGATTTTAGAATTTAGAAATTCATGATGTTGAAGCCCTCACTCACTCTCTCTTCACTTGTTTATAAATGAGGTTGGTTTTAACTATCATATCACCACTCCACGTCCTCCTTTTTTTTATTTAATTCTAAATAATGTATTTTATGATTCAGTGATGCTTTGCTTACACATTTCTAGTATTACCGCTCTTATACCTATTTTTGTCACTTCAACTCACTTTCCATATTTTGTGCCATTAAATATAAAACATGAATGGGGAAGATGAATTTTTTTTTATTTTTTATTTTTATATACACTCAATTTCTTCATTTAATTTACCCTTTGATTAAGAATATTTATTTCTTAGGGATTACTTGATGGCAATAATTTACTTTTATTAGGGTTTGTTTACACAACCGTATATATTAATTGTATGAAAATATGAAAATGTTTATAATTATAAAAAAAAAAAATTATAATTCTCTATACATGATTGATTGATAGAGTGTAATTCCAACGTACATATTTCTTTATGTCCTGTTTGCTAGTATAAATTGTAATTACACAGTTACATAATTTATATTTTTAAAAAATTATTATTATTATTATAAAAAAATATTAGTATGATAACAATAATTTCTAATCAAGTAATGAAAATTAAAACCAAATCATTATATGTTTTATGTTAGTCTAAAAAAGTAATTGATAATACGATTACTAATAAAAATAACAAGAAAAATAAATATCACATGCAATTTTCTTTAATTGTTTTAGTGCAACATATGCTCTTTTTCATCATTTATTGATCCTTAACCGAGTTCATCATCATCTGAAGTTGAATCTGCATCGTTAATATTGTCAAGATCTTCCTCTTTTATGTACT
The DNA here is from genome assembly GCA_025698465.1 of Gossypium longicalyx. Classification (NCBI taxonomy): domain Eukaryota; kingdom Viridiplantae; phylum Streptophyta; class Magnoliopsida; order Malvales; family Malvaceae; genus Gossypium; species Gossypium longicalyx. Next base: position 64,102,951 of record CM047004.1, on the reverse strand, counting down.
CTTTGAAGTATGGATCATCTCAATTCCATCTATGTTTGAAGTTATAAAATACGCAACATACTAATATGACCCAACTTTATTTTTTTTACACTATACTAAGATGATGTTAATATAGGAAATATTTTTTTAGAACAATAAATGTCTACTCAATCACATTTTTTGAAGCCTTGAATATCTCAAATTAAAGAGTTTGTGAGCGGTTTATAGTGCTTGTGCATGACACCATTTCTCAAATAGTATCACACTCCACGATATGGTGCAAGAAAATCTTTTATATTTGCATAATTAACATCGACCTTATAATATTTGGATTCTCAGTCCAAATAGTCTATAACTTTAATTATAAAAATCTATATAAACCTAATTAGGAAAAAGACTTATGCTAGGGTATATCCCTTTTTATAACACGTAAATTAAGTCAAAATAATATAAAATTTATATAAAATTTTTTTTATAACTTATCCAATAGCTTTTATAACATTTCTTATAAATAATATAATTTTTTTACCATAATTTCAAAAAGTTATTTTTTATAAATAAGTTATAATAAAAAATTATAATATTTTTTTTTATAAATACATATATTATATTTATAATGTATAGTATGGGCACATAAATAAATTATGTTCACACTTCTTTGTCATAAATTTTAATAAATAAATATATTATAACACTTTTATAACATGTAAATTATTATTTTTTATAATAAGTTGGTTATAACTTTAGAAATTTTTTAAGATTTAAATAATATAATTTTTTATAACTTTATAAAATACTCAAATTATTTTAGGTGAGTATTGGGTACATTGGTTATGTATTTTTTTTTATCTAGCAACTAGCCTTAAAAAATTGACATGTCTTTTTTTTTTAAATATATACTTTTAAATATTTTACTATACCTCTATAGAATACTTGATAAACCCTTAATCACGAAAACTCCACGGTGTATTAAATATTTTCTCAATTATTTTTATAATATAATTTTTTATGATTTATAACATAAGAAATTTTGTCATAATCACCCCAAATGCTCATACATATTCATGTTTACACGATAAATTTTATAATTTATATAAAAATAATTTTTTAAAATTAGATTTAGGTGTGATCACCTATGTAATTACTCTAATTCTCACTCTTCTCTTAAAAATTAAAAAGTGTAATTGAGATGCTCCAGTTACTCCGAATTCAATGGGGCCCATAAATTACAATGATTACTCAAACATGTAACATTTATATAATTACAAGTAATTATACCTAAATCTAATTATTAAATCACTTTCTAAACACTAACTTATAATTACAATATTCATGTTGCCTTAATTCAACATACATTTTTTTAAATATGTTTCATATAGATGAATTATTAACATAAAACAAAAATCACTTTTTGAAATTTGAATTTGATAATCATTTTTACATTCCATATTTTGGGTCTAAATAGATTTTAAATTTGACAATTGTTCTTATATTAGGGTTTATATATATATTTTTTGTTCAAGTTAATCCTTGATATTTGCTTGAAAGCCCTAAAATTTAGATTTTAATGTAGGAACAATTGTTAAGTTCAAGTTCCAATATGAGAACAATTGTAAAGTTCAATGATTAATTTGGACAAAAAAAGTTCAAACTCTAATATGAGAACAATTGTGAAGTTGAAGACGTAAAATGAATAAAAAAAAAAATAGAGATAATATGAGAATAAGTAAGTATGAAATTCAAGGAATTTGAAAAGTTTACTTTTATAACCATACTTACGTTACTAAAATATAAATTACTAACGTCAAATATATGATTTATCGATGTTATGCAAATTTCATTAATTTAATAAAACATCCAGTTACGAGTTTTTTATTTTTATTTTTTTTATTCTTGCATGTTGTTAATTTATCTGTTAAATTATTCAAATATGTCAATTTTTTTAATTGTTTAAATATATTGTTTTTTTTAAAATTTAGAGAAATAGATTAATTTTAAAGGGAGAGTGTGAAAGTACGTCCAGTTCGGCGTGTTTTCGATATATTTTTTGACTTTTTTTTTAAATATAATCAATTTTTTTTTGTTAGATGATTAAATGTCCTTCAGTCATGAGTTTGATTTCTCTCTCACTCATATTTGTATTTTTTTATTTCATTTTTTTAAGCTTTTTATTATTTTTGATTAATAATTTTTACATATTAGCTTCTTTGGTCAAATGGTCAAGTAATAATGATTTTATTTTTGAGTCTTAGGTTCAATTCCACCTCTTCTAAACATATTTGTAATTTTTATTTCAAATTTTTTAATTTTTAATTAATAACTCTTTTATTTATAAAATCAAATAATTATTATAAATATAATTATTTTTAGTAAATATAATTTTTATATGTGTAATATTTATTTTTCAATCTATATCATGAGTGTAGTAAATTTTAGTATTATATATTTTTATATGTGTATTTAAAGTATTTTGCATATAAACATAATGATATTTGATATAATTAATTAAAATATTTCACATATAATAATATTTGAAATATCATACCCACAATGTAGATAAAAAATAATGATATTTGAAATATTTTACATATAAAAATAATAATTATATTTGAAATAATAATTATATATTATAATATTAAAAATCATCATACCCACAATATACGTGGAGAAAATAAATATTTGACATATAAATATTATAAAGAAAAATATATAAAAAAATTAGTTGATGTATATATTATATATAAATGAGTTATTAATTTTAAATATTTGTAACATAATGATATATCTAAAAATATTTTTAGTATATAATTACATATTTATTATTTTATTTTATGAATAAAAGAGATATTAATTAAAAAGATGAATTAAAAATAAAAAAAAGCTTGAAACAACATGAAATAAAAATTACAAATGTGTTTGGAAGAGGAGGAATTATTATTATTTGACCAAGGGAGTTAATATGTTAAAAATGTTTATTGAAAATAATAAAAAGCTTAAAAAAACATGAAATAAAAAATAAGAATGTGAACGAGAGAAGAATTGAATTTGGGACTCAAAGATAAAACCACTACTATTTAATCATTTGACCAAAAAAACTGATTAAATTTTTTTAAAAAAAAAATACATCTTAAAGGGAAAGCGCGTTGCTGAGTATGCTTTGCTATCACCCGAATAGAAAATACGTACTTTCACACACCCATTAAAATTGATCTTAAAGAATTTAGCCTAATTTATTATTACATAATAATTAATTGTAACAACAGTTATATGAGTTACTGAAAGAAAAGATATGGAGTTTTTAAAATGAATTAAGTTTGAATTTGAATAATATAAATAATTTATGTACGATAATAATAATAAATAGTCAACATTTTATTTACTTATTTAACTTTTCATGCCTGTGATAGTAGTAATAGGATTAATTTATTTTATTTTAAAAATGTCACTTAATCCAATTTAACGGAATGATTTAGTGTTATCAGATGATTTTTTTTTTTTTTTTAAGGAATTATCAAATGGATTAAATTAAGAGTAGAGGGACTAGTTTTTAGGACTAAATTTTAAAATCGCAAAGAGTATAGGGACTAATAAGATAATTAGAAAAAAAAATGGAAATAGGTGGAGAAGTAAGTGAGAGTAATCGAGAGAGAAGTGAGCAGGCATGAAAAAGATAAAATGGCATTAACTTCTCATTTATTGCATTCACCAACATTTGCCTATATTCAGAAGCAGCAGTTTGATCCACATTTATTGTTCTTCTTTCTTTCTCTTTCTCACTAACATTCTTGGCTGCAAAAACTACACCAACCTTCATCACCTTCCACTCTTCACTTATCAAATTCTTTTTTCATTTACACTCTCTATGATGGAACTACATGCATAGCTAAATATATGAGCTAGTATCCAGGGTTTTGCCTGCCAGATATGTTGTTCACTAACATCTTCATTGCTTCTTCAAGCTGTTTGTGGCTCCAAATGTGGTAAGCTGAAAGCTTTTTTTGATCCCAAGTTGCAGAAATGGAGAAATGGTAAGTTTTCTATGACATTTTATGTTATTGAAAAGAACAGTGAAAGTGGTTTGGTTTTCTATGCTACAAGACTTGCATAAGGAGTATTTTGATCTGGGTTTTAGGTAAGGAGCTTCTGATATTTGGTTTTGGTCTCATTTCTCAACTCCTTGCTGGAAAAATTCATATTTACACTTCATCCTGCAAATGGTGAAATATGAGGCTGTAATCTTTACTGATTTCTCATATGCATTCTGGGTTTAAAAGAGAAGCATGCTACTTCAAAGCCTATGTAGTGTTGATGTGGGCGGTGGATTCCATTAGCTTTGGATAGTTAGTTTCCATCTTCTGCTATGGGGTTTATCAGCTTACTGATTAGAGATTCCTCTGTCTGGGTCTCACTTGGGGCTTTGTTAAATTTGTGGTGGGTAGTTTCAGGTTTAGGCTCAATGTCCAGCATTGCCATTTCTTATGGTGAGAATGGACCTGTATTTTGTGGTTTAAAACCTGATGGCTCACATCTTGTGACCTGCTATGGGTCAAATGCTGCAGTCATCTACGGGACCCCTTCTCATTTCCCATTTGTGGGTCTAACTGCTGGTGATGGCTTTGTTTGTGGGCTGTTGATGGATTCCAATCAACCTTATTGTTGGGGAAGCAGTGGCTATATCGAAATGGGAGTTCCTCAACCGATGATCAAGGGAGCTGAGTACGTAGAAATCAGTGCAGGCGATTACCATTTATGTGGTTTGAGAAAGCCTTTAACTGGAAAGCATAGAAATTATGCTTTGGTTGATTGTTGGGGTTATAATATGACCAAGAACTATATGTTTGATGGGCAGATTGAATCACTCTCAGCAGGCTCGGAGTTTAACTGCGGATTGTTTTCTCAGAACATGACTGTTTTGTGTTGGGGCGATGAGACTAGTAGCCGTGTCATTAGCTTAATTCCTAGAGAAATGAGGTTTCAAAAGGTTGCAGCCGGTGGTTATCATGTTTGTGGGATTTCGGAAGGGCTGAATTCTATAGTCTTTTGCTGGGGAAGGAGCTTGAACCTCGAAGAAGAACTATCCGTGCCAGTTGCATATTCTCGTCAAGGAAATGTTGATTTGCCACCAAAAGATCCGATGCTTACAGTTGTTGGAGGAAAGTTCCATGCTTGTGGAATCAAGAGCTATGACCACCAAGTGGTTTGCTGGGGTTTCATTCTCAAACCAAGTACCCCAGCTCCCAAAGGTGTTAAAGTCTATGCGATTGCAGCTGGAAATTACTTCACTTGTGGTGTTATAGCCGAAAAATCCTTTCTCCCAGTTTGTTGGGGCGTTGGGTTCCCGACCTCACTCCCTACCGCTGTCTCACCTGGACTTTGCAAAGACACTCCTTGTGCACCGGGTTCCTATGAAGTTAGTCCAGAGAATGCACCTTGCAAGTCTCCTAACTTACATATTTGTATGCCCTGCAGCATTGGTTGCCCTGCTGAAATGTACCAAAAATCGGGATGTACTTTGAAGTCAGATCGAGTTTGTGATTACAATTGTTCTAGTTGTAACTCAGTGGAATGCGCCTCAAATTGTTCTTCGAATTCTGAAGCTACCAATGGAAGTAAGAATGAAAGGTTTTGGTCACTGCAATTGCCGATCATCGTCGCGGAGATTGCTTTTGCTGTGTTACTGCTGATCATCGTGTCCTTAACTGCAATTTTATATGTCCGATACAGGTTGCAGAACTGTCGCTGCAAAGCAAAAGAGTCGAAGTCCAAGAAAGCTAATGAGATTGCTTCTTACCGAAAAGAAAACGTAAAAGTCCGTCCTGACTTAGACGAGCTTAAGATCAGGAGAGCTCGGATGTTCAATTATGAAGAACTTGAGAGGGCCACTGGTGGATTCAAAGAAGAATCTGTTGTTGGAAAAGGAAGTTTCTCATGTGTTTATAAAGGGGTACTGAAAGATGGGACCGTTGTTGCAGTTAAAAAAGCCATAATGTCTTCGGATAAACAGAAGAATTCAAAAGAGTTCCACACAGAGTTGGATCTATTGTCAAGATTGAACCATGCCCATCTTTTGAATCTGCTTGGATATTGTGAAGAAGGCGGAGAACGGCTTCTTGTTTACGAGTTTATGGCTCATGGATCTTTGCATCAGCATCTTCATGGAAAGAACAAAGCCTTGAAAGAGCAATTAGATTGGGTCCGAAGGGTCACCATTGCCGTCCAAGCTGCACGGGGAATTGAATACTTGCATGGTTACGCTTGCCCGCCAGTGATTCATAGGGACATCAAATCCTCAAACATTCTCATAGATGAAGAACACAATGCTCGAGTGGCTGACTTCGGTCTCTCTTTACTAGGACCTGCAGATAGTAGCTGTCCATTAGCCGAGCTACCTGCTGGAACACTCGGTTATCTTGATCCAGAATACTACAGGCTTCACTACCTCACAACAAAATCCGATGTCTACAGCTTCGGCGTATTACTATTGGAAATTTTAAGTGGACGAAAAGCCATTGATATGCAATACGAAGAAGGGAATATAGTGGAGTGGGCAGTTCCATTGATTAAATCAGGAGACATATCTGCAGTTCTAGACCCAGTTTTGAAACCTCCAGCAGACATCGAAGCTTTGAAAAGGATTGCAAATGTGGCTTCCAAATGTGTGAGAATGAGAGGAAAAGAGAGACCATCAATGGATAAAGTGACCACCGCCTTAGAGCGAGCTTTAGCACAGTTGATGGGCAGTCCATGTAGCGAACAACCAATTTTGCCAACGGAGGTGATCTTGGGAAGTAACAGAATGCACAAGAAGTCCTCTCAAAGGTCTTCAAATCGTTCGGTCTCGGAAACTGAAGTTGCAGAAGAAGTTGAGGATCAAAGGTTTGAGTTTAGAGCTCCTTCGTGGATTACATTCCCGAGTGTAACTTCATCTCAAAGGCGGAAATCATCGGTATCAGAAGCTGATGTGGAGGGAAAGAACATAGAAGGAAGAAACATGGGCAATGTAGGGTACGGTGGGGATGGTTTGAGAAGCTTGGAAGAAGAGATAGGTCCTGCATCTCCTCAACAAAGCTTGTTCTTGCAACACAATTTCTAAATGATCCCAGCCAAATATTCTATCAGTTTGTTTAAGGAAAAAGAACTGTAAAAATGGAGAATGGATGTAATTTTCAGAATTTTTATAGTACTACATCCCATTTGCATCTCGCAGCTATGACACCAGAACTTTATTCGCCCTGTCACGGTTGTGTTACCGGAATTTCAGTCGCCCTGTCGCAAGCATGGACCATCAGCTTTTTCGATTTGTTGTCTTTATATTGTTAATTTGAATTCTTTCTTGTGACTATTGTACTGATTGTAACTTCCTTTAATCCGTCTCTTGTAATGCTAATGGATGAAATTCATGTTTACTGTTTGAGTTGTTTGAATTACAAGCAAGAATTTAAAATCAACTAATGATGGATATTATTTTAATTTCATAAAATACAATTTATTCCATTTAATATTTAATCCTCGAAAATATTTATGTTGTTGCAATGATGATCTTAAGTGCTAAATAACTCCATTAATATCAACAATTACTTGGATGTCAAGAAAGGTAACTATCCACAAACAATTTGCTTAGACTTCAATTGAACTTTGTAATGGAAGCATTAGTTTATAAATATAATTAGAGGTTTGAGACATTATATAACCTACAAAAAGAGTAAAAACGTAACCACTCAACAATCAGTACAAAATGAGCAGATGAAAAAGCGCATTCACCCTTGTAATACTACAAGGACTTAATCAAACTGAAATGGATCAAAACAGATTGTTATTAAGCAGGATTACAGGACATAAATAAACTCTAGAGATCCATTTCAAACAGTTTTTAGGCAAATAGAAAGATATCAGGGAATCATGGAGGGACTTCGTATTGTTCTACGAATCCTGGCAACCAGCATTGCGTGTAGACACAATACACAGATTGAGGTGAACAAGTTCTTGCCCAAACCAGAAACAATGATGTATTATTGTGATTTTCCTTGTTGATAACTATATCATTGACTCTTGTTGTTTTTTTCCTTTTCTGTATCATGTTTACTACATAGATACATTGGTGTACTTACACTATTTTCGGACGAGTTTATGTAACATGTAGTGTAATTCGAGTCATGGTACAACAAAACCTAAAGCTGCAAAAAACTCCTTAGTGGCAAATTCAGGCAAAAGACTGTACATGGTTTGCTTCATCAGGCGCCAGAGGAGACGAGCAAAGAACAATTCTGACTGATACACCTACTGTTGGAAGGGCAAACAACATGCATTCAATTCACGGAAAAATACAAACAAAATCTCATTTTAGTAAAGATGTATTCTGAAAATTGTTAGAAAGTAATGATGGATATGACTGAGCATAGGGCTTCTAAGAACCTGATATTTGATGAAGACAGTACTAGAACCAAACTGAAGGGTTTCGGAATTGTGTCCCAATTGCATTCAACAGAAATCTTACAAGATCTTCTCTCTGAACCTCTTTCTCCTTCTTAAGATCAAGATGACGAACCTGAAGATGTTATCATTAAAAGTCGAGTTGCACATCCAATAAAGATAGGCCATCTCAAAATATGCATAGTCATCACAAATTTCGACTAAATTGTAAAGAACAAGTTAATGTCCTTGTAGTAGCAATATAATTGGAAAAGCAAAAACAGAAACAGCCTCCAAGGTCCAAATTACCTTGACAAAGCCAGTTTGAGATACACCCATGTCTGTTATAATAACAAGACATTTTATCTCATGCTCACTTGCATATTCGTATTGCTCCCTGAGGCTTGGATCAGGTATAGGAACAAGCTCAGCCTGATGTATAGGAATGACAAATGAGTATGAAAACAATAAGTATATAAAAAATTTTATGAACAACATTCCAACACCAACCTTGATATTCTCCTCCCATAATTCAGCAACAAGTTCCATGCGTTCAATTAACAGACCACCACCTCCTCTTGAACAAACAAGGATGCTGGTGGTAGCTTCATTTCTGCAGCAGGACACACAAAGGTGATGGGCCAATGAGTAAAATATAAGACTGACCGAGAAGACGGAGATAAGCAATAGGAGGCAACTGCACCTAATAGGCTTGAAATCTACAGGAGAATGCTGGATTATAGTCTCAAGTGCAAGGCTGGTTCCAACAGCACCAGGAGGATTTGTTTTCTGGATGGTGAAAAAAAAAACCCAATAAATAGATGTGATATGATTTCATGCTGGAAATTATCGAAGTATACCAGGGCACTAGCACACAGGCTAATAAAATATAACCAACCATGCTTTTCTGATTTTTAAGTTGCACGTGCAGTTAAGACAGGCAGGAACTTATTGCTAGAACAATAATCCAAACATTCATAGTAAGTATTCAACAAATGACGAATGGAAGTAAAACCAGTTGCATAACTTTCTGTTTGAAGTTACTTTGTGCTAAGAGCACTTTATATAGTGACTTATTCTACCTGAACAAGTAACTATGCATGGCAAGTGCATATATGCATATACACATGTATAAAAAATGAAAAACAGGAAAGGAACCAGAGATGCATGACATACATATTCATGATCCCACATTTGATGAAGTAGATAGTCATATCGACCACCAACAGCAAGCAATGCACCTTCAGCAAGAGCTCCAGGATGACTCTCCTTTCCCAAGTATATCTGGAGAACAAATTAGAAAATTCATTATCTAAATACTGGCAGATGTGATAACCATCCATATACACCTGTACAGGTAGAACTAGAAAAACAGAACATACAAAATTATGTGTCAACAAAGGTTACAGGCAATTACGGCCATAGGTTATATTTGACATTAGTATATGATGTTGCAAGTAGACATATTATACATTATCTTACCGTACAATTATGACATCATTTTACATATAACAAATGAAAATGAAGCATTACATGTAAAAACCATAGATATACTTTCACCTCAATGTCAAAGCTAAAGTATACATTCTAAATCCAAGTTGCTATAAAGATTTATCGGTAAAGATAGATGCCCATGGTAACTATGATCAACATTCTGATATGCCCTGTAGTAACAAAGTGGTATGGTAAAGGTAATATAGACATATCTATAAGTGCATTCAAGCCATGATAATTTAGTACGAAAATACACACACAAGCAGCTAAAGTTGTCATACCTGAAAAAACAAATCTCTATGATAATTCTCAGTTGGTGGCATCAGTGGATCTATATAAACATGTTTTTCAATCCTCCAGACCCTCAAGTAACTAAAGAGGTCTGACAACTCATCAAGAGCTTTGCGGGTAGGCTTATCTGCGGGCAATGCTCCCCTCAATCGAGGGAGGGCCTGGTCTACAGCTCCACAGAATCTTAAACCAACAGTCTGCAACCTATTTACAGTAGCTTCTGCTAAATTTAGTTCCTGGAAAAGAATGAAATTTAGAAGAGAATGCATAAAAATTAAGGTTATAATGACGACATAGGATTTCATCATATAATTCACTTCTGCATGTGATAATAATCATGCACTAGTGAAAAGAAACAACTTAACTTTATGACTACTGCCCAAACATTCTGTCACTACTTTTACAATTCATGAATCATCCTACATCAAGCAGAAATACTATAAAGTTAAACTTACAAACATCAAAAGCATCATGAATCATCCTATATCAAGCAGAAATACTATAAAGTTAGAACATGTTCACTGTGAATCTCAATTTTTTTGAGGCACAAATACTATAAATTAGTTTTGTTTTATAAGATTGAATTAGCAAAATTCCTATCCTACTTTCTCTTAGTTCTAAAGTAACTACGTATTCCCATGTTCTAGCAAAAAAACTAAAGCAAAATACATAATTTCAAGAATGTACAAAGTAGTTCCATTAGGTTTTACAAAATTCTCATTATTCAGCAAAAAATCCCCAAACCCTTTTATGCCAAACATTAAAACAAAAGGATATACCAGATGGGTTTAGAAATTATATCCTAAAGTTATTGGGTTCTAGAACATTATATCAAGGGCTTATTGAGTAATTCTGTTCAAGAAACTAGAAATTCTAAAGTCAAGTAAAGCATTTGGCAGTGAATAAGACAAGAAGTTGTAAACAGATAAAAGCATCGTTCCTTTTTGGGTGTAAAAGAACTTTTGGATTCTCATATCTTGTAGAAAGTGGAATACCACAGACCCTAATCAATAGCATTATTATATCATACAGCATTGAAGAGAAAATACAACACAATAAATCATTCTAATGTCTCTGCAGTGCCCCCTAAATTGTCAAGTCCACCTCCAGAATGTACAATAACTAAGCGAAATCCATAATAGCCCAAGTTGAATTTTCCAGCCAGAATATTTGACAAATCAAATATTAATCCAAAAAAATGAACACCTTTTATCACGTTATAAATGCACTTTCAACCAACATGCTTCTAAATTTACAAGGTATAATAGGCACAGCAATCCTTAAAGTCTAATGGCTTTATAGCTAAAATCATGACTTTAAGTGAAGATTTGATCATAGCGGCTCTGTTTAAGTGAAAGTCCCTTTAGGTCAAACAGCTTGAATATCTGCTTGGTTTAAGTCTAATCATATGGGCATATACTCAATAGACACAAAATTGAAAAAAGTCACTTCAACTCTAAGAGACTCTGAGAAGTACAAGTTCGGGTAATACATTATTATAATGGCAATTTTTACAGCTTAACCTATGCTAAGCTAAGCACAGTGTGTTTCATGGTTTCCACAGACCTGCAAAAGCTGACGCCTTATAACAACCCACTTTAACTTCCGTTCGGATGATTGTGGACGTAAGGAAGCCATCATTGAGAGAAGCTTCATTCAGTTAAGGAAGCAATTGTCAGATCAAAACTTCACATGGTCAATAAAATAAAATGCATGTTGAATACCAAAGACATACCTCAGCGACTTTCTGTCGGTGCTCTGCAGTGATTCCTGCCCAAATCCAAATAGACTCAAGCAGGTTCCCATGATTAAGATGGATATCACACAACTCTGAGTTAAAAAATCGAGTAAAAATGTCCATTGTCACCTGCAAACGAGTCCAAGATGAGTCTGAAGCATAATGCATTTAATGCAAGAACATGGCAGCACATAACAACCTTGAAACTTACAGCAAATACAAATTAATCAAGCCAAGTGCATGGGCATGACATGGTAGTACAGGTTTCATGGTCCTGAAGAATTAGATTTATAATGAATATAAATGCCATAAAAAATCACATTAAAACCCTACTACTTTTTCAAGTTGATATAAACAATGCTTTCTTAGTTATCTGCAAAAAGTGAAAACTAACACTGTTTCTTAATGAAGCTCAGAAGTTTCCTCATTGACGGTGACATGTCTACAAAGTAAAGTATCCAAAAGATCACTGGAAAATCACAATTGAAATGCCGTGAAAGTAATAAAAATATCTTGCAAGGTTAATATTACAAATTCTCAGTTGTAAAAGGGAAGTAGCCATGCCAACATTTTACAAGATAATCCAAAAGTTATATCAACAGCAATGCAGGAGTAACTATGATACAATTTGTCATAGAGCATCATGAGAACACACACACACACTCACAGGAAGAAAACAGCTAGGACAACAGTCATGGTTGAGCTAGAAACATAACCAGGTATAAGACAGAACAACATTACCTAACCTACATAACTAGGCAGTGAAGAATAGATAGATATAAAAAGATTTAAATACCTTGAGAACCTCTGCCTCTGTCAAAGCTGATGCACCTCCAATAATGTCAAAATCACCCTATTGGTAATCAAAAGTCATAATGCACAAAATTACAATTAACTTTTGACACGAAAACACTATCAATCATATTAACATGAAACATTGTAGGAGAAAAGGTGCATCACAACATAACTGTTACAACATCTATACCTGAAGATATCGATTTGGAGGTGAATGACCGATTGCTCTTCTATAAACATATGATATCTCATATCGCTTGAATGAAAATTTCTATGACAGATAAAATGGAAAATCAAATTTAGGTAAAATAAACATCCACTAAAAGAGCAGATCACAGACGATATGCTAAGCATGTATATAAAAAACAATGAGAGAAAAAATCAGATATCTTCTTTTGCAGACAGATTTGACAACACTAAATAGAAAGATATCAGTACAAAGAAGTTCTAACCACTGACTTATGCCCTCAAATTTGTTTCTAGAGATGTTTTCAAGAAAACCTAATAAAGTATAGCTCATAACTGATCTGCCACCTAGGAGTCATTCCATCTTTCTTTCAATACTTGCACAATATATCATAAATGAAGCTAGCTAATAATAATCTTAAATTATTACACTATAGAGGTGTTAAATCTAACCTTGTAACAAATATGATGCAGAAGCTTAGCCTTAAACTAAGTCTTAAAATGAAATTATAATCAAGGATGAATATAATAACATGAAGAACAACAAGGCTTGCTGTTATTTCAAATTCACTTCTAAGAATAATTATTTTTTATTACTTTTCAGAAACACGCATGTTGAGAACAATAAACAGAAAGGTTTAACCATGATATGGAAGCCTGTAAAACTCAAAGATGAGTAATGCTACTAAATAGCATTACATAATGTAGCATTAAGTTAGAATGTTATTAGACCATTTGGAAGTCATCTTTTTTAGTATTCTTAAGATTCCTATTTCAATATGTTGGGAAAACCAATATCTAGAATGCATACTTGAGAATTAACCGAAGGACATATGGAAATTTTGTTACATCAAGCTTTCAAAGTCTATCAACTATTTCTAAAGTAGAAGTTTAACAACCTTATCAGCCTTGCATAATTGTATCCAAAAAATGAAGAAAAAAACAAAAAGATAGGTGCAACTCTTGTAAAAAGTTTTGTACTCAATACCTGGTTTGCCACTATCCAGCTAACAAAAGGTAGGCGCAGCTCATGGCAAAGTTCAAGCATATCTCCTCCATGAGTCAGAAGTTTGACAGTACTCCTTATCATACAAACCAGATATAATTAATCAGTGGTACCTTTTATAAAAATTTTAAGGATTTTGACTATGAGAGGCACCTAGAGAACTTTGGACTATCATCTAGCAGGCGCATAGGTACTATTTCAAGATGCTTAGCACAATGCTGTTTGAAAACTTCCCTGGAGACCTCAGCAACATAATCACGAAGTTCGGTGTCTAAATCTGCAAACTGGATAGAAGAAGTATCATGGTGAACCATTCGCAATCTACCAGCACTGTGGTGATGGTTTTTCGTTGCTAACATTTCTTCATCAAAAATGGCATCCACAACTTTGCCATATACACTTGTGTCCTCAGAAGTCTGCATTGTACGTAGAATATCTGAATAGGGAAAGAAATTAGCAAAAATAATGATTGATCAAAGGGCTAGTTAACTTTCTAAACTTGATACCAATTGCAAGCTGATTTGTTATATTATGACACATGGACATTTCTGTCAGCTTAAACAGCAGAATATCAGATGAGTACAGCAAACTATATTACAAGGTAGTTGTGCACCAGTATCGCTACTAAAATTTTATTGAAACCAATTAGAGAGCTTACAATTATAGTTAAAACCATAAGTCTTTTGGCAGAAGAGATTCCTTTTTTTGCCCACCAAAACAAGAGTCATGACAGATGAGTTAACCAAATTCCATTAATACGCCTGTGTCTAACTGGGATAAAAAATTATTAAAGAGGTTTCTTGTGACTTACATGGACAATGAATTGTTTTTCAAATAAAAAAATTCCTAATATACTAGATGACTAAAATCTTCAAAATATTAAGTTTAAGATTTTTAACTCTTGTTTAGTAATAACCCCATTGTAACACTACTTTTTGTTTAATTACATACTCAAAAGCTACAGAGAGTTATATAAGTATGTATAGACAATTTATACTATGTTTCTCCCCACTTTTCTTAATCATAATAAAAGGTAAAGTACCAATTACTCAAAGTCAACTTTCAACAAGTAATGCACTTAACAACATAGTATAAAAAAAAAATGCTCACATAAAAAACAAAAAAAATAAAAAAAACTAGATTAGAACTCAGCTACTTACTATCCAACAGCTCGTATTCCATTCGTGGAGGAAAAGCATTTTGCAAAAGTTCCATGGCAGATGGGCGATCGGAAGGACTTTGTGACATTAAGCATCGTAATAACGATGCCTGTTCCGGAAATTCAGCTACCCATTCAGAAGGAAGTTCCCCTTTCAGTTTCAGATCAGATAAAATAATGTGTCTCTCCATAGCTGTCCCAAAAGGGTGCCAAAGCTCAAAGAAAACAACTCCTAAACTGTACATGTCAACCTGCAAGATAAGATAGCCAAATAATAGTTATGATTATATCAAAAGCCATGAAATTGTAGGAGTGCAAACTATCTAATAATAAAACCCATACTACTTGGCAACCTGAGCTTTCAACTCAAGGCTAGGTGCCTGCATTTTTTGCTCACAGAACTAGACATAAATACTTTCCCTCGGAATAGAAAAAAATAAAAACATACTGCTTGGTACTAAGTAAAACCAAAGACGGATTTATCATTCACCTTCTCATCAATCCTTGGCCATCCCTGCTCAATTTCTGGTGCAGTGTAAAAGTAGGTACCAACTTGACCAGTACCATCAACAGAAGATCCAAGTATATCTGTCGGGAAACCACCATCCTGGTCCACCTGTTCGAACCTCAAGAATTTTGCTGAAGCCAGAAGAATGAAAATTATAAATTTTATGTCATTTTCAATTTTGGGCTTCTAATCTAACTAACATGGCCATGATCCCAATTTGTAAGGGGAAACACATATTTTCTTCACTGACTAGTAACAATTGCTACTAGATCACACGCAAAAAAGCACTAACCCGCTAAAGGGGTAAAATTACACAAATAAATAACAGAATGAATAAAAAAACATTAAAAATATTTGGTGACAGAGAGAAATTTTTTTTTTCAAAACATTGAATATTAATTTACATTTTGTACAACATGCTAGCACTTGCCTTTTGAACATGGTGTATGATTTAAAAATGTTACATTGTTTGAAGATGCCTACAGAATGGATTAATGACAATTTGACGGCAAGCAGATCTCAAGACATTGTAAAGCGTGACTTATGAACCTTTAATTCACTTTGTTCTCCTTTCTTTCATTGTATATTTAAGATGCCCGAAAAGTCATTTAGAAGGTCTGATCTGCTTTAACAGAATTTCTCAAACCATAACTATAAACATTATATTCATATGTAAGTAAAATTTTACCATAGCATTCATTCTCAAATTAAATGAGTTCCTATTTCGCTTTTGTTCCATAACTAACATTTGAGTTAGACAGTAAATCTCCCTCTTAGAAGCAAGATGAAGGCAAAAGTTGATTTCACCATAGAAAAGATATATCTTACCAAGACCAAAATCTCCAATTTTAATGTCATTGCGAGCATCAAAAAAGATATTGTTTGGAGTCAAGTCTCGATGGATGATTCCTTGTCCATGTATGTGTACCAAGCCTTCCACAATTTGGCGAAACAGGTGCCACACTAATTCTTTGTCAAAATGGTTATAAGATTCAAAGACTTGACGAAGAGTCCTTCATGCCATAAAAGGAATGAATTTTGGAAATAGTCAAAAAAAGGGTGGAGGATGTTAGTATTTTGTAAGGACAAAAGGAAAAGACATTTCAAATGTATTTTAATAAAATAGATGGTTATGGAGTAATAAAATCATAGAAAAGAACGCTAACATAAATGTGTGTACATGTAAATAACAGACATTACAAAATGCATAAAAGAATATAAAATGAAAAGCAGAAGAAATTGCATAATTTTTCTGTGAATATAGAAAAGGTAAAAGATGTTGAACTGAAATAACTACCTCAAGTCAATTACATGCTTCAAGAAGATAATGATTAAAAAAAATCCTATTAAAATGATTATTCCAAAGAGTTTCTTTTACCTATCCATTGTGAGAACATATACTTTCAGCACTCTTACATTACTTCACAAGGATGAATGTCAAAGGAAAAATAATTACTAATGTTTGATGGTATAATCCACCAAATAGAAACATTCATAAAAACAACAATAGTATCAAGAATGAATTCAATGGTTTTCAATTTCAAATTAGTTCGCTTTAACTCCAAATTATTTCTAAAAAAGTTACAATACAAAGTACAACATGAATGAGACCAGTCAAGATAAGAACGAAAGACAAGCAAATAAATCAGATACCTAGGGCAGTATTCCATCTGAATATATAGATACGTTGACTCAAGTTTGTTCTCCTGTCCAGGGACATCTGTCAAGCCCACACCCTTACTAAATGTGGAGCTTGCTGCAGTCTCTGAACCACATGCATTATCACCAAAAGAATTAGCAACTCCTGTTTCGAACCATGCCTGGAAGTTTGCAAATATTGAACACTTAACTTAAGTCTAAAATAGGTGCATTATTTTTCATAATTCTGAAGCAAATATATTTCTTTCCTTCATTTTCCTAATATCTCTTTCATGGATAAAGCAATTAGGGAGTCAATTTAGTACCTTCCTATAAGACCTAAGTAAGAAAAAATGTTTAAAAAATGTGGGCTAGGCAGAGGCTTGAAATTCCCAAAGATGCAGAGAGAAACAAAATCGTCAAACACTTTTCAATTTACCTGATAGTAACGGACGACATGCTGATGCTGTAAACGTGAAAGTGTAGCTACCTCCCTAAGTACCTCACCAGTCAACATTATCGATTCATTAGCACAAAGTAATACAGTATCAAGCAGAATAAAGATGGGAAATTGCACCAAAACTCAGATACTGAGAAAAATAACCAGATTTAAAAAGTTGTATGGAAATTTTACACCATAAAGCAACTTCTTAATGAAAATGTTAACTAACTACATATATAACAGTGGAACAGAACACCAACAAGATAGGAACAGATATACAGAATAGAAAGCAAGAAGGCAACAAAGAAAAAGTTGGAAAGCAATATCATGCATACATTTTGAGAAAGGAAGAGACAAGAAAAAGGCTAAACCAAAGTATTACGGTTGCCTTTGGGGGCAAGACAAGAAGTCAAAGGCACCTAAAAAGGTAAGAAGACTGGAATGGCTGATGAGTATCAATTTCAACTTCAAGGGTGTTATGCGCCTTGGCGTAAGATCTAGTCACAGGTCTAGACGAGAAAGTATCCTTGCTTCGACCTATGGTTACTCAAAGGCAGATTCGTCTTTGACTGAACCCCCTTCCCAAACTAACGTTTGTGATAAAAAATAAACTCCCCTCTTATTTCATATTGTCAGCCTTTTTATAGGCTGTTAATTACAAAGGAAAATCCTAATCTAATTCCTAATTTAAAGTCCTAATAGAATTCCTAATTTAAAGTTTATAAGGAAATAAAAAACCTAGTAAAACTAAAACTCCTAAAGAAATTAAATAAATGTAGAATTCTAATTCCTATTCCTCCGTTGATATTGTTTTCCAATGAAAACATCTATATCATTACTCCCCCTCTCGGAGTTGAGCTTGTCCTCAAGCTCAAAGTCAGGATAAGCTGCTCGAAAATTATCAATTGGTTCCCAAGTGGCATCTTCTTGAGGACATCCTGCCCATTGCACTAATAGTTCCTGCCGACCCCGATTAAGCCTGGTATTAATAATAGCTTGTGGAGTAGGCAAGGCCTTGCCATCATATACTAAGGGCAAGTCTCCTACCGCATCTGGTTGAGGTCCCTTGTATTCTTTGAGGAAAGAAACATGAAATACATCATGTGATTCTGCTGCTGTAGGTAATTCAAGCCGATAGGCCACCGATCCTATTTTGTTCAAGACTTTAAAAGGACCAAAATATTTTGGCAATAACTTGTGATGCTTCATTTAGTTATCGCAATTGTCGATCATCATTGAAGCCGTAACCAAACCCAATCCCGACTTTAAAATTCAACTCTCGTGCCCCCAAATCATAAGTGGCTTTCATTCGTTCTTGAGCTTGCAAGAGTCTATCCCGAGCATTGTGTAAAAGTGCATCCCTATCTTGTAGAGCCTTATCCACGCCTTCAATCCTTGTAGAACCAAATGAATAGGAGAGAAGTCGAGGTGGATCCCTACCGTATACTAATTGGAAGAGGGAGTGGCCTTTAGGGCGCAGGATATGAGGTGTTGTAGCAATACTCACTTCATGGAACCCAATCGACCCACTGTCGTGGACGATCACTAGAGAGGCATCGTAGGTACATTTCTATTGTTCGGTTAACTACCTCTGTCTGACCATCAGATTGGGGATGGTATGCTGAGGAAAAAGCAAGCTTAGAACCACTTTGACGAAATAATTCCTTCCAAAACAGGCTGAGGAAAACTTTATCACGGTCTGAAACTATGGATTCCAGCAAGTCATGAAGTCGGAATACCTCTGCAAAGAAGACGGTAGCAACAGATATAGCAGTAAATGGATGGGACAAAGGTAAAAAATGAGCGTACTTCGACAGTCTGTCCACAACCACCATAAGTACCAATTTCCCTTTTACTTTGGGTAGACCCTCCACGAAATCCATAGAAATATCAGCCCAAACATGTTGTGGTATTGGAAGAGGTTGAAGTAAACCTGCGGGCTGTAAATTTTGCCATTTGTGGCGTTGGCATACTAAACAATGTTGCACAAATTCTGAGGTTGCAAGCTTCATTCCTTTCCAAAAAAAATCTTGGCGAAGACGATGCAATGTTTTCAATTCCCCTTCATGTGCCATAGCATGTATAGAGGAGATAAGAGTGGGAATAATTGGTGAGGTAGGTAAAAGGTACAACCTCCCTTTGAAGAAAATCAACCCATCTTGTGCAACCCAATCGGGCCCCAACTCTCCTTGTAGAATTCTTTGCTGGAGTTGTGATAATTCTGGGGAAGCTTCTATTTCTCGTCTGATGGCTTTAAGAATTTCAACTTGAGGGAATGAAACAGTCATGAGGTGTGGTAAGTCTTCGTCTTTTCTAGATAAAGCATCTGCAGCCCTGTTCAACTTCCCTGCTTTATATTCCACTCGGAAATCAAACCCCATTAGCTTGCTGATCCAATGTTGTTGTGGGGATGTCGTAAGTCGTTGGTCTAACAGATACTTAAGACTGAAGTGATCAGTACGGATGAGGAAATGCCTTCCCCAAAGATAGGGTCGCCAATGAGTCACTGCCTTTGCCAAACCAATTAATTCATGTTCGTAGGCAGCCAAGTTAAGGTGTCGATCTGCAATCTTGCAACTGAAAAAGGCAATGGGGTGTCCCTTTTGCTATAGTACAGCTCCAAACCCGCTGTCTGAAGCATCACATTCAACCACAAATTCCTCCGCAAAGTTGGGTAATTGCAAAACTGGAGCTGCTGAAAGAGAAGTTTTTAATTGGGTGAAAACAACATCAGCTTCCTTAGTCCAGTTGAAGGCATTTTTCTTTAGAAGAGATGTTAAGGGTGCAACCACTTGTCCATAATTCTTGATGAATTTCCTGTAATATCCTGCCAACCCAAGAAAGCCTCGTAGAGCCTTGGTAGTTTTAGGAGTTGGCCGATCGGTGACATCTTTAATTTTAGTGTGATCAACCTCGACCCCTTCACCATGGATGACATGACCGAGGTAGGTTACCTGAGACTCTCCAAAGAAACACTTGGATTTCTTTAAGAACAACATATTATCCCGCAAGAGTTCAAAAACTAATCTTACATGATGCATATGTTCAGTCCCTATTTTGCTATAAATTAATATGTCATCAAAGAAGACTAAAACAAACTTACGCAAGTAAGGGCGAAAAATGTCATTCATCAAACTCTGAAATGTGGAAGGGGCATTGGTAAGCCCGAATGGCTCCATGGTGGGTTCGAAAGGCTGTCTTTTCCACATCAGTAGTTGCCATTCTAATTTGAAAATATCCCGATCGTAAATCCAATTTTGTAAAATATTTTGCCCCATGAAGTTCGTGTCCAACAATTCATCCACGACGAGAATCGAATATTTGTCTTTAACAATTGCAAGCATTAAGCTCTCGATAATCGATGCAAAAACGCCATGATCCGTCATGCTTCTTTACTAATAGTACTTGAAGAGAATGGTGATCTCATCGGGTCGAATGATTCCTTGTTGTAACATTTGGTCACACCGCTTCTCAATCTCATCCTTTTGAAAATGTGGATATCGATAAGGCCCGACTACAATTGGTCCTGCTCTGGTTTGAGAGTTATACGATGGTTACATTTGCGGTTAGGAGGTAACCTGACGGTTCTTGGAATAAATGCGCAAATTCTACCAAAGAGCTTATCTAATACTATATTAGTTAAATCTGTCCCTCAGATCAAGCCGAGTCGTGGAACTTCCTCAGGTGCCGCCTGCCCTTGCCGAGTATCTTCTTCTTGTTTATCGCAAATTGCATAATTAAGGAGCTGAAATCCCATAAAATTGGACCAAGGGTACACAACCATTTAACCCCAAAATCATATCAAACCCTTCTAATGGTATTGTATAAAAATCAGCTTGAAAGTTGTCATTGGCCACAACGAATCAGATTGATTTACAAATGCCAATGCTAGGAACCCGTTCTCCGCTTGCCACATACATACTTGCAACCCCTTTTCTTTTGTATTTTCATTCCCAATCTTGGCACTAGACCTTCACGTAGAAAGTTATGTGTACTCGCTGAATCAACGAGAACTAACACTGCTTTTTCCCGACACCTTTGTTTGTAGTTGCATAGTAGATGAATTGCAAGTTCCTCTAATGGCATGTAAGGAAATTTCAAGATCATCTACCTCATCATCTTCCTCATCTTCAATATCTCGTACTTCTATCCAAAAGAGCCTTTTACATTTGTGCCCCATGGAGTAAGACTCGTCACAATTATAACACAATCCCTTAGCCCTTCTCTCCCGCCATCTCTCGCTCGTGTCAATCTTTTGATAAATGGTGCGGAAGAACCTATTTTGTCATATTATTCCCATTGGTTTCATTGTTTGTCCTCCTGCCTTTGCAAAGCTCTTAGTTGTTGGAATAATGGAATTGCTGCCAGTGTTTTGGGAAGCTGACCAGTTTAGATTGGTTTGAGATAACATCTTGGAAGAGACTTTTTGTTTCCGTTCCAAAGCTCGAGCCATATTCATTGCAACTCCAAGGTTTCCCGGTTGTTGCATCTCGATATCAATTCTAAGTTCCTCTACTAATCCGGCAGTAAAAAGGTTTACTTGTTGTCGAGGTTTAAGATCAGTAGTCCTAGCCAATAGTGATTGAAATTGACGTTGATATTCTTCTACCGTCCCAGTTTGTCTCAAGTTTGCAAGTTCCCCCAAGGGGTTATTACTCATAGGTGGCCCAAACCTGACATGACAACACTCTCTAAAGCGCTCTCAATCCAGATTTGCCTCCTCTTCCTCGATTTGATCAAACCACAATTGTGCTTCTTCTAAGAGATGGAATGAAGCTAAGCCGACTTTGTCTTCTTCGTTGGTCCGCTGATTGCCAAAAAAATTTTCGCATCTTTTTAACCATCCTAAAGGATCACCAACACCATCATAAGTGGGAAATTCCATCTTGGAGTATCTTGGCACCATGCCCCCACCGTGTTGTGAATCTGAATTTCTTTTCTTGCCTCCACTCACGCTTTGTTCTTCTTCATTATTTTTTCTAAATTCTCTTTCGTTGTCTTTTGGACCGAAAGAGATAAAATCGCCATCCGCTCCTCTAATGCTTGTTGCCTTGTAGTCATTTGTTCCATAAATGCCTCCACTTTGGTCATCAAAGTTTTTTCACACCCATGACAAATTGACTCCGATACCAAGTTGTTATGCGCCTTGGCGTAAGATCTAGTCACAGTCTAGACGAGAAAGTATCCTTGCTTCGACCTATGGTTACTCAAAGGCAAATTCGTCTTTGATCAACCCCTTCCCAAACTAACGCTTGTGATAAAAATAAACTCCCCTCTTATTTCATATTGTCACCTTTTTATAGGTCATTAATTACAAAGGAAAATCCTAATCTAATTCCTAATTTAAAGTCCTAATAGAATTCCTAATTTAAAGTTTATAAGGAAATAAAAAACCTAGTAAAACTAAAACTCCTAAAGAAACTAAATAAATGTAGAATTCTAATTCCTATTCCTCCGTTGATATTGTTTTCCAATGAAAACATCTATATCAAAGGGTTGTTGGCATGTGCTAGTGCAATGCAAGTAGACCAACAAGTTGACTTGTTTACTCCAAGATTAACAGATTCAATTACGCTTGATGTGGAGATGCAAAATCCCTCCAACCTTGTTCAGGAAATGAATTTGGCATGGGCCTTTGAGAAGAAGTAATAGATAGCTGTAGAATTCAGAGTATTTGTAGGAATCAAAGTTCAAATCTGAATAGAACATATTACAACTTTTTATATACAACCTATGACACTACTTTAGGAAACTCTAAGTTTAGGAAAGATACTAAATAGGAGATATGATCCCTTAAAATAAGGGATTTTAATAAAAGAAAATATCTACAAAATATTCCTAAAATATTTACAGAATATTCCTACACTCCCCCTCAAGTCGGAGAATATACATTGTATAATCTCAAATTGAATAGGAATTTATTGAACACGTGTTTTGGCAAAGCCTTGGTAAGAATGTCGCAATCTGTCCTTCAAGGAATGTAAGAAAGAGTGGTTGTCTTTTTTGTTGACTTGATCAAGAATAAAATGCCTATCAATTTCAACATGCTTTGTTCGGTCATGTTGAACTGGGTTCTTGGCAATCTGAATGGCGATTGATTATCACACAAAACTTCAAAATGATCCTCCCGATTTGTGCCAAGTTCTTTTAGTAATTTAAGTAGCCAAATTCCTTCGCATATCCCCAAAGCTAGTGCTCTAAATTCAGCTTCAAGACTACTTCTTGAAACAACAGATTGTTTCTTACTTTTCCAAGTTGTAAGGTTACCACAAACAAAAGTGCAGTACCCACTAGTGGATCTTCTTTCAAGGAGATCTCCACCCAACTAGAGTCTTTAAAAATCTTAATGATTCTGTCTTGTGTCTTCTTAAACATTAAGCCGTGTCCTGAGTTTTCTTCAAGTACTTGAGAATTCTATTTGTCACGCCATATGCTCTTCAAGGGATTAGTCATGTGTTGACTTATCACATTTACTGGGAAAAGTTATATCCGGCCTTGTCAAGGATAAGTAGATTAGTTTCCCAACTAACCTTTGAAATTTCTCTCTGCCTACTAAGGACCCATCTTCTTTATTGAATCTCAAGTTTGCCTCCATTGGTGTATCACCGAAACACACCCCAATAAAACCAGCTTTGAGTAAATCAAGTACATACTTTCTCCGGTTGATCACAAGTCCTTCTTTGATCTTGCCACCTCCATTCCTAGGAAATACCTTAGCTTTCCCAAGTCCTTGGTTTCAATTCCTGCTTAACAACTTCTTCAAATTGCTAATCTCTTCCTCATCATCTCCAAGTAAGAATGATGTCATCCACATACACAATTAGGATAGTTTTCTTATTTGTAGAAGTTACCTTGATGAAAAGCGTATGATCGGCAAGGGATCGCTTGTAGCCGCTTTGAAGAATGACTTTAGTGAACCTCTCAACCAAGCTCGGGTGATTGTTTTAACCCGTATAGAGACTTGTTGAGCTTGCAAACCTTGTTGCTACCTTCAATAGACTTTGAGCCGTGTGGCAATTGCATATAGACTTCTTCCTCAAGCTTGCCATTAAGATATGCGTTTTTTACATCAAGTTGGTGTAATTTCCAATCGCAATTTACAGCCAAACTTAAGAGTACTCAAATAGTGTTAAGCTTTGCCACAGGTGCAAAAGTTTCTGTGAAGTCTATCCCATATGTTTGCGTGAAACCTCTGGCCACTAGTCTAGCTTTGTATCGTTGGATACTGCCATTGGAGTTATACTTTACAGCAAAGATCCATTTACAGCCGACAGCCTTTTTTCCTTGAGGAAGGTCTGTAATGGTCCAAGTAGCATTTTTCTCTAGTGCACAAATTTCCTCTTCAACAGTCCTTCTCCATTTTGGATCCTTTAGAGCTTCAGCTATGCTTGTGGGAACCTGTTCTTTATCCAAAGTTGCTGTAAATGCTTGAAAAGACGGCATCAAAGAATTATAACCAGTAAATTTTTCAATAGGATGCTTGGTGCACTGTCTAACCCCTTTTCTAATAGCAATAAGAAAGTCATCTAGAGTAGTGGACTTACTGATTTCTTCTTCCATTTCGGCAGCTGGACCCAAATCCAATTCTCGACAAGAATCGAGACACCAAAAGCAGTCTCGTGGATATGTCTTCTTTTTCTTGTATAGACACGAAGCTGTTTGGGTGGTGGTGTTTTTTTAAGACTGTCAATTGGAGTAGGTGTATTTTCAGGAAGAGTGTTTAAAGTGGGTGTAGATGAATTAGTCATAGGTACTACAGGAGAATCAATGGGAGCATTCACAGGTGACAGATCTGCAGGTAATGGCGAACAAGATGGCAATTCTGAAGGTTGAGAATGAAGATTAGGAGGAGATACCTGTTGTGGCTGAAAATCACTCCATGTTTCCCCCTGAATTTCAGCCTGAGTGAAATAGGAATCCTGCTCATAAAATGTTATATCCAGAGTGGTGAAAAATCGTTTAGAAGGAGGATGATAGCATTTATAACCCTTCTTAAGTGAAGAATACCCAACCAATACACATTTTAAAGACTTGGGATCTAACTTGGACTTATTAGGAGCAATATTTTGGATAAAAACAGTGCAGCCAAAAATTTTAAGTGGCAGAATAGAGGAGATAGGCTTAAAATGAGGAAAGTGCTGCAAAAATATAGATTGAGGCGTTTGAAATTTTAAAACCTTACTAGGCATCCGGTTGATTAAATATGTGGCAGTTAATAAGACTCCCCCCCACAAATATTTAGGAACATTAGTGGTAAATAGAAGAGAACGAGTAACTTCAAGAAGGTGCCTATTTTTTCTTTCGGCAATGCCGTTTTGCTGTGGGGTTCCAACACAAGAACTAATCTGAACTATGCCCTTTTCCTTAAAAAAATCACCTAAAGACCTAGCAAAAATTCACCGCCATTGTCGATTTAAAGAGCTGTATTTTAGACCCAAATTGAGTAAGAACCATGTTATAAAATTGCACAAAAACACTAGCGCTTTCAGATTTATCTTTCAGCAAATAAGTCCAAGTTATCCTATCATGTGATCATCAATAAAAGTGATAAACCACTTACAATTATCAGCATTCTTCACCCGAGAAGGGCCCCAAATATCACTATGGATCAAAGCAAAAGGGTAAGAAGGCTTGTATGTAGAAGGAAAATAAGATGATTTTGTATGTTTGGCAAGAGAGCAAACTTTGCAAGAAAAAGAATTAGGCCTTTTATTAATGAATAGAGCAGAAACAATTTTGCTGTGTATTGGAAACTAGGATGGCCTAAACGAAAGTGCCATAACATAACAAGATCAACTTTTCCTAAAGCGGTAAATGACTTGGAGATCTCGACTTTAGGAGAGGTAAGGAGGATGTAGAGACCATTTTGCAAGTCGGGCTTTACCAATCATCTTCTTCGAGTTCGATGCACTGCAAAGTACAATCACGATCATTAAAAATTACAGAGCAAAGGCAAGTCTGTGGACAATTTACTAACAGAGATGAGATTGCACGCCGATTTGGTACAAAGAGAACATTTTTAAGTGCAATCTGTTCATTGAGAATAACAGAGCCATGTCCCTCTATTTTGCACAAGGTACCATCACCGCTTTGACAACTTTTACCAAAGGTATGGAAAAATTGTGAAACAATGCCTTGTTACCAACCATATGATCCGTAGCACTAGAATCGAGGATCCAATTAGAGTCAACCGGGAGGAGAAAATGCAGAGAGAAGAAAGGTTACCTTCGGATCTTTTATGACCAGATTACCCTCACAATACCCTTAAAACTTTCCAAATAGTTTTTGAAGTTCAAAGAATCTGTTCTTTAGTGAAACTAGTGACAGAGGTGGCAATGACAAGGCTTGATTTATTATCTCGAGAGTGCTTAGACTTCCAATCCTGAGGCTTACCATGAAGCTTCCAACACTTCTCCTTTGAGTGGGCGGGCTTTTTGCAATGATCACACCAAGGTCTCCCCTGCTTGGAAGAGGAGATGATTGATGGGTCGATAAGCGCATCTTTCGTAAGTGGAATAAGGTTCATCGACAACATCACACACCTTCGGCTTTCTTCCTTCTTGACCATAGAGAAAGCCTCTCGAAGGGAGGGAAGAGGAGAAATAGCCAGGACCCTGCCGCGAACCTCGTCCAGGACCTTATTTAACCCTTGTAGAAATTGAAAAAGTCTTCGTTGAGTAACAATTTGTTGATAAAGAGCAAAGATCTCTTGGATCTACCCAATCATAATGTGCATACAAATCTAATTGCCGCCAAAGAGCGAGTAGGGTATTGTAGTAGATAGTAATGTGCATGGTTCCTTGTTTAAGGGTGACCGCTTGATCTTCAACATGATATAATTCAGCAATGTTATCCTTGCTGTAGTAGGTTTCATGGATCGCACTCCAAATTTCAGCGGTACTGTGGTATAAAGAAGAAAGTTTCGCTTATACTGGGTCATGGAATTAAGGAGCCAAGTCATAACCTAACCATTGTCACGCATCCACTTAGCAAAACCAAAGATCGATCCACAAAGAGCTTCTTGATTTCACCAAGAACGTAGTCCAATCTTTCTCTCGCAAGAGAAAATCTTAACCGATCGGGACCATTCAAGAAAATTGTTGTCATTCAATTGATGGCGGTGATAGTCGGACTGCATTTAATCTGATGGAGCATCGGAACTAGAAAAATTTTCTGGATTTGAAGTAATCTCCAAGTAGGAGAAGGAGTTTCGACATGGTCTAGGTTGAAAAAATTGTAACCTAAGTCGATACCATGTAGAATTCAGAGTATTTGTAGGAATCAAAGTTCAAATCTGAATAGAACATATTACAACTTTTTATATACAACCTATGACACTACTTTAGGAAACTCTAAGTTTAGGAAAGATACTAAATAGGAGATATGATCCCTTAAAATAAGGGATTTTAATAAAAGAAAATATCTACAAAATATTCCTAAAATATTTACAGAATATTCCTACAATAGCAAGAGTGGCAAGCATGCTAAGAGAACCTAGAAACAACGGGCTTGAGTACTAAAGGCACCAACACGGTAGTGACAGTTTCCCCTTTTGTTGCTAAAAATAGCCCTGGGTATGACGGGGTGATGGTTGTAGGTTCAAGTCTAAGTAGTGCAACTCCTTGTTTTGTTAAAAAGTTGACTTGTGCAAAGAAGGCAAAATGAATAGACAAGGGTCGTTGCTACAATTGTGATGAACTGTACTCATTTCAGCACCAACGTAAAAATTTATTTTGGTTGGAGATAAAGGATCCTGATGACGTTGTGCAAAATCAAGACATGAGTATGGAACCTAAAATATCCTTGCATGCAATAAGCTGATAACAAGCCAAAAAATGCATGAACTATTCAAAACCAAAAATAGAAAGAAGACATGAAGTTTATTTTAGAAATACTCCTAATTAAAATAATTTATTTAGCAAGTATTATATTGCAATTAAAAGTCCTTAATACTAGTTTCTTATTCTACAAGAATAAAAACCTATGTAACCTCTATTTAAGGAGACAATTCTTAGTGATAAAATAAGACTGAAATTATTCCAATTTATAGGGTCTTAAGACTCTATCTTCCTAAAGAGAGCAAGGTTAGGAGCTCCCTTTGGCAAGTTCCATAATCATATGCTATTCATGTGGGAGGAACCGCAACAAGGGAAAGGCTTCCTCAATTGAAGCAAACTTTATCATCGTGAATTGCCCGGCAACTCGATCCATATCCCCATCACAAGGAGATCTATAATTGTCTCTGATTAAACCATCTAAATAAATACAACACAGCTAACAAATTCCTAAATCTGAAACTGACAACATACACAAATCTTATAAAGTTGGAGTACTATGCACCAAATTGCACCAACGTTGCAGACATCCATGTTTACTATACACCTGAATAAGCTTCTCTATATTGAGAATTGTGAGAAGCTGTAAAGAACAGACTCAACAGTAAACCTAAGGAGCATATGGAGGTTCCAACTGAATTAGATAATGAAAAAGCAAAGACGAAACCCAACACACAAGGTATAAATTAGTTTGCTAGAAACGTAATTATGTTAGGAACACTTATGGCAGGCAAAAGAATATCAATTAGCAAAAATTAGCATAAATAGAATATTTATTGAATAAGGATTCTTCTTTAAAGAATCCCAATATACTAGCAGTATGCCTATGAATTAGGAGTCTTCCCTATTTTACTAGTTTCCTTATTTATCATGATTTACTTGTTTTCAAGGCTGTAAATCTCTATTTAAGAGAGTTATTTTCTTATTAATAAGATAAGCAGCATTTTTATTTAACCTATGAGATTTGGATCTCTCTCTAATGAGCACTAAGGTATCAACTCCCTTCGATGAATTGAACTTTATACAGGATAGGTTGCTCAAGAAACAAGAACAAGGGAGATAATCCCTCTTCTCAACATGACTTAATTGTAAATCGTCTGGTGACTCGATCCATCTCTAAGAAACATAACAAATTACCAGCAATCCTTCATTACTAGACCATTTAATAAGTTGTAATTACTACACTTAGCATCATTATAAGTAAATAACTGTAAATTTCTATTTGGATATATAATATGAGAAATGAGTTACCTCAATATTCGATCATTAACGGGCAGGTTTTTGTCCTTTAGGCGAATTTTCTTGACTGCATATTGTCTTCCATCTAGCTTGTTTTTGCACAATACGACATGACCAAAACCACCATGGCCTATTGCCATCAAAAGAAAAAAGTCTTAGTAGTCCTAAAGTTAAAAGAAAAATAATATAATCATGTGAACGAAATTAATACACAGCTTTAAATAATGAAAGGAAAATAAAAACAAAACAAAGAAGGCACCAGAATAAGTATTAAAAGTGGGTTGGTGTCTTGGTGAATCTGAAAATACAGAGAGCTTGAAATATTGAATTACATAGCAAAGTCGACTGCTTCTTAGGCTTAACTAAGGTGGTAAGGTGAACAGATTTTTGGTAAGGATCCTTGGTTCAAGATGTTATACCCAAAAATAAAGAAGGGAAGGAATGACAGAATGATAGATGAAACAATTGACACTTCTGATAGACATCATGAATTTCTCAAACAAGTAGGCCCATTGTTTATGGACACCATTTTCATTCCGTACAAATACACCATTACTACTGTTCCAATGCAGGTGAGGTCAGTGTCTAAACTTCTAGCACTTTCATACTTGAAACATGAGAATTTTAGCCTGATCAACAATCCAATATCAGGTGGAAATGCATTATCAGTTTAGTTCTAAGATCAAACCAGAATCACCAATTTACTATTCAACTGGAGAAATAGAAGCAAATGAATATGAATATGAATATTGGAAAAACTGTCATACCAAGTGGCTGTAGCTCCTCAAAGTCACTCAAATATCGAGAATTTGGGAGAGATGCACTGGGCCCGCCCAAATCAGAAGTAGGTTTCCAAAATTCAGAAACTTTGGATGAAACCTAAATAAATGCACAAAAAATTATAATGCAAATCAGAATTAGAGCTTAATTGATAAAGAGAAGGAAAACAAGAAAGAAAAAAGGAACAAAAAGTGATAACCATATGCTGATGGAAAGCATGATCAAAGGTTTTCTTGAATGTCAGAGAAGATTTAAGAGCTAAATCCCGCACCCATTCTGAAAACATCTGAACTCAAAATCATCAGAGAATCAACATTTTATCAAGCAAAAGGAATTCAAACTTTTAAAATCTAAACATAATCATACTTGTTTTTCCTTTCCAACAAGCAGATTGTTAATAATTACATACACCTAAATTATACAGCTCTGTTATAATCTGTGGTAGTGCATCAGTTAATGGTCCTTTAGAAGCACAAACAAGACGAAGTAGATGAACCTGTGCGTGTAACAAAGATATACTAGACAAAGTTAACAGGTAGCCTTTAAAGCAAATTAAGCTTACATGTTGAAAAATAAAATAAATTGAGAAAATATGAAAAAGTTACCATCATTAGATCTTTTCCAATGACTTCTGATGCTTGATTATCACCAATAGATGTAGAAGATAATGACTGCCAAGTCTCACTTTCAAGATCATCATCATCATCATCCTCTGTTTCCTCATGAACAGTATCCTAAAAAATCATCAAATGACTATGTAATATTCCACGAAGAACTAAACCATGAAATAAGAACAATTTGAACAACAAAAGTTTGATTCTTTCAGAAAACAAGTGTTCACCCACTCTTCTGCATCTTCTAAAATCATATTAAACACCAATCAGCTAGAATTTTATAAAAATCATATTAAAGACAAACAATCTAAACTAGGGGTAAATAGCAATATACCTAACAAAAAGAATCTACGTAATTCAATTTCAGCATATAGTTATAACTTATAAGAAACCATATTTTGTGTATTAAGAACTTCTAGGAATACCTTCTGCTAGAGAAGGTTAGATAGCAAAAATAAAAGTCAAATAAGAATGATTAAGTTAAAGATTAGTGGTATTAAACACCAATCCAGTATGGCTTACCTCCTCCTCGCTATTAATGCCATTTCTAACCAAGTCTGCCAAAAAATTGCTTGAATCAGCAGTAGATGAGCTCTTACTGTCATCTTCACTTACTTCCTTCACGTTATTCAATTTGGCAACAGGTAAAGGTGAGACAACTTCCTTTTTTTCTTCCGTTTCCAACAGCTTTGGGTTCTTCTCGAGTTTCTTTTGTTGAAAGTCATATCCAATGTCTCGACCATCTGATGCAAGTGACTGTACAGCAGAAATTATACCTCTGCTTTTGTCCATATCCACAGGCCAATTCCATGACTCTCCAGATCCACTGAAAAGATCTATAAAACCATAGACAAAAGGGCCCCTAGAAGAGGAACCCTTGTTACTTGAAATTGCAACATCCTTCTGAAGCAACTGGCCGCTGCTACCTGTGGTTGAACATAAAGCCTTCAAGAAGAAAGATAAATTTCAGACATGATAACCAAATAAAAGAGCAAAAAGGAAAAAAGGAAAACAGATGGTTAACAGGAGTTAGATGCCTATTTCTTAACTATATAAACCACCCTTATAAAAGAATGAACATAAACTCAACAGAACAGCACCTTAATTCCAAAATAGGTGCACTAGGTTTCATTAATCCATTTTGTCCCTACTTTTTAATTAAAGGCTAAATCCTATAAAGAATCAAAGGAAGCTAACCCATCTGTTCTTTTTTTTTTTTTTTTTTTTTTTTTTTGAGTGATCTTAATCCATGAAGTTTTTTTGATCTTTTCATACCTTTTTCCATTTATCCTACTTGGCCCAAATCAATCTCAAATAACAGAGTATCCTTAGGTCTAAACTGCATACAGTCCAAGTCATCTTTCATTAACTAATCATATCTTGATGCCATCACTAACTTCTTACGAATAAATCATCTTTTGTGGTATGTAATGGGCATATCTCCATCTTCACAACTGTGCATTTCAACTACAGTCATTTGAGGTGATGTTAGGTAACCACCCAACATTCAGTAAGAATAAACTCTGTATTTTAAGGGTATTCCATAAAAGTTTCATTAATCCATTTTGTCCCTACTTTTTAATTAAAGGCTAAATCCTATAAAGAATCAAAGGAAGCTAAACCATCTGTTCTTTTTTTTTTTTTTTTTTTTTGAGTGATCTTAATCCATGAAGTTTTTTTGATCTTTTCATACCTTTTTCCATTTATCCTACTTGGCCCAAATCAATCTCAAATAACAGAGTATCCTTAGGTCTAAACTGCATACAGTCCAAGTCATCTTTCATTAACTAATCATATCTTGATGCCATCACTAACTTCTTACGAATAAATCATCTTTTGTGGTATGTAATGGGCATATCTCCATCTTCACAACTGTGCATTTCAACTACAGTCATTTGAGGTGATGTTAGGTAACCACCCAACATTCAGTAAGAATAAACTCTGTATTTTAAGGGTATTCCATAAAAGTTTCCCTTCAACCTACAGGCAATCACAGTAAGATAATATCCATGCAGCACTACTTTGTTCATCCAACCTGTTCTAACCCTGTGCCAAGACATCACGCTCAAGCTCTTCATCAGGGTCTAGGGTTTATCAAACAGAAACATTGGATATCGACTCTAAGCATCTTTGTTAGTTATGTATACTGGCTCTATCTTCATCTCTATTATTAATTTAACAAAACTTCATTTTCAGCTTTTGTCCTCCTTAACATTAATTCACCTTCAAAGCTCTAAGTTGCAATTATCTCCCACCTTAATCTCATCTACTAAAGCTGTATTATTAAAAAATAGTATGAACTAAGAAATATCATTTCAAAATATTACAAAAAAAAAGAAAGTCCCTCCACAGATAAAGCAAAGAGATAAGAGTTTTAACAGATCATTGGTGTGATAGTCTTTAATACGAATTTCACATCATTTCACTAGTTGTTACAATTTAAACTACTTGGTTATGCATATCTTTATCTGCAGTCATACTCCATGTTACTCAAAACCAAGGGTACAAAGATTTTAGGTTAAAAGAAAAAAAAGGATTAGATATTTATTTTTGATTGAATACTCTTATCAACAAGAAAAAGAAATTTTTTGGCTAGAGAAAAACAACATAAATTTTGAAAGTCATTCTAGACAAACAAAGAAAACATATTAAATGACCAACTTAAGGTCCATAAAGATATTTTCATGTCCATTTACATCAATGTGTCAAACAAGATGAATAAATCGAACTAGGAAAAATTAAAGTTCAGTATATTATAGAAAATTATCATTATATAGAAGACATCACTAAGCATAATATGGATAGCAACTACCAGTACTTAAGCACGGAATACAAGGAGGTGCTCATGAAACCGAACTAAAGAAATGGACAATCACCATAGATCAATAAATATGACATGGATACAAGTAAAAATTGATATATTAATTATTACTGAGGATAAGAGCATACAGATTCATGTGATTGGCCTGCTGGAACAATTTCAGACAGGAACTCTTGGGCAGCTTCCACCAAATTAAAAATCATTACCCGTCCTTCTCGAGCATTAGCATTTGCCTGGGGAAAAAAAGTTAATAGTACTAATTAAGTATAAGATGCTATAAACAGAAGCCAATGTATTTGCAAATCAGGTAAGCCATGCCAAGCAAAAAGCAGAGTGCAATGCAAACAAATTCTGAACTTTTTATAAGTAATCAATGTGCTCTTTGGGGAAAAATAAAAAATTATCGGCATGGACACAAGCTTCTAGAATCATAAAGACAAAGTAGTTCCATTCGACATTACAAATTACCAGAATCATTTATTATTGTCACTGGCAGAACTTCTATTAAATAGCATAAAAAGAACACAAGTCAACACAAACCTGATCATTAAGTAGAGACAAAAGACTATCAGCCTGGCCTTTTGTAAGGCCTTTCTCCGGAGTGATCTGCAACCTTGGGCACTTGTAAGGATATCCTGGCAAGCACCTGATAAACAAGAAAAATTAAAATGAATGGAAACGAAACATATGTTGATATAAAATGAACATGAAGCAACATTCATCCACTATTTATACCTAACTAAGAGGAGAGCAGAAATATCAAGGTCCTCATAACCCATATCCTTTGAGTAAGGCCTGTTCAATTTTCATAACTAGAAAAACTGAGATCAGGAAAAAAACATAGCTCAACTGACAATTAGATACAAAGCGAATAACACAAACCTGAGCTTAATGATGATTTGTGGAGGTGACCCTGAGTCAACTTTGCAGTCTTCTTGAAATATTGCACACCTAAAAGTATAGAAATTTGACATAAAATACATTTTTAGTATATCATATGTTCCTAATAATTAAATCTTCAATTTGATTTCGTTTGAAAAAAAGAAAGAAAGAAAAGAAACGTATGGATGATTCTAAATTCTTAAAACAAAGAAAACTTGTAGACATGTTGAAGAGTAAACAAAATTTCAGTAGAACCCTTAAAGAAATAATGGAGGCAAAAGTTAATAAAATGGAAATACTAAGAGTTCAACATGTTAATGCAGAATTCATAAATCATAATGCATTTTTAGGAAAAGATGTCCATTCGTAGGATATATACGTATATATAGAAGATTCCAAAATAAAAATAAAATAAAATATATGAACACTTTATCAAATACAATGAACTTCAACTTTAAGCACAATTTGTTCCAATCATCGTAAGCTCTACAATATTTGCGTGACAATAATAAAAGGAATTTCCAATCTAAAATCATTTTGCAGTAGGTCAGAGGCCTTTTCTGTATTTAAGTACCTTGAATACCGAATAGGATTTACTATCATTACCACTTAATTACTTTCAAGTTTCAACCAATATAAGCTCAATAAGACCCTTAATCTTTTTCTCAACAGTGGCTAACTATTCCCAAATTAAGCAATCAATGTTCGCACAAAGCTTTTTGCCCGTCATTAGGGTCGGCCATATGAATAGTATTGCACTACTCTGCCCCCATTTAAGACCATATCCTTAGTAAATTCAGTAACAAATATGTCATTATTTTTCCTTAATATATACTACCTATGCGAGCGAAGATTAACAAGGATCAAAGAACAAAAAGAAAATGGGTTGAGAGAACATTAACATACAGAGCAGTGATCTCTTCAGAGAGAAGTTCATTATCATCTCCATCATGGGAATTATGATCTTTCGAAGAAGCCCTTCCTTTACTCCTCCTCCCTCCCCCTTTCTTCTTCTTCTTTGAACCCATTTCTCATACCCAATCATCCAAAAACCTAAACAAGGCCTTGATTCATTAAGGGAATGATGGTGGGTTTTATTTATTTTGAACAAAAATATATATATAAATTAGAAGAAATTTAATGGTGGCTGGGGTGGCGCTGAAGTTCTGGTTTTGAACAGAGAGACGTAAATAGAAAGAAGTTAGACTCCTCCTCAATTTATATATATATATAACACTCGAGAATTACTTAGGAAATCGCCATTTCCAGCTTATAATCAGAATCTCATCCTTGGATTCTCAAAATAATTAAATTTATTCACAAAAAGATTGCCATAAAAATTCATATGGGTTCGGGCTCGGGCTTGAACGTACCTGTCCGACCCGGATTGGGCCTAAGCTAAAAAGGGCTCATTTATTTATTTGTTTTTCCTTTTTTTCCTAAATTGTCCATTCTTATTTAAATCTAAATATAAACTTTTTCTTCGAATTTTTTTCCTTCCAAATTTTCCTATCCAACACTTTCTCACTCTCTCAAATATCCTGTTACCGGCGTCGCAATCGCTGCTGTTGCCGTCGCCCCCTCCACAGCCGTATTCTTTGCTCTCCCGTTGCGATCATTTTCCTCCCTCTTATTTTTCTTCTTTCTTCGCTTCACTGAATTCCCCTTCTCTTCTTCTCTGTTTCCGGTGGCTCTTCTTGCTTTTTCCTCGCTCTGCGGCCTTCACTAAACTCCCCGACAGCCTCGCTTCCGTCACTCCTCATTGCTCGGCCTATAACACAAGGTACCTTTTCCACTATCTTTACTCTTGATTTTCCGGTAAATATTTTTTTCCTTCAGAATTTCTTCTTGTTCATTTTTTTTTTTGTTTATTTTTCTGTTCTTCCGCTAGATTTAAAGAGAAATATATAAGAGGTTATTTTCTTTGAATTAATTTTATATTATTTGTGTTGAATTAAAAATCTATGACAAGGAAACTATAATTTGATGGATTTAAAAAGGGGAAGACTTAATTTCTTTTCAGGATCAGAATTTATGATTTTAGTTTTATATATGAAACAAATATGTTACTATTTTTCTTGTGGATTTATTCATTTGTATTTATCTTTGAAGTAATTCTGATTTTTCTTTATAACAACTTTCGAACAAGTAAATTAAAAATAATATATAATTAAAAAAAAGAAAAAAAGAAAAGAAAAGGACCAAATGGAGCCTTACTTTAGGAATGTCACATTTTATTGGATGTTTGGAAGATTTTATTGTCTTGGAAATTCGGGAAAAGGATTTGATTTGTCCAACTACCTCTGGGTTTGAATGGTCGGGCTTATAGGTTTTGATCTTAAATGGAGTCTGGTAAACAAAATGAGTATGCTGCTTTCGAGGAGAAGGTGAGGAGGACGGTTTACTTGGACAACCTATCACCGAATGTAACCGAGTCAGTCGTGAGAACTGCTCTTGATCAGTATGGAACTGTCAGGACTGTTGAGTTCATTCCAAACTATCTGGAGCCACGGAACATGCCGCAATGTGCTTTAGTGGAGATGGAGGAAGAAAAGCAAGCTAAAGTTGTTATCTCTACATTGTCAGAATTCCCTTTCATGATGTCTGGAATGCCAAGGCCTGTAAGGGCACGTGCTGCTGTGGCAGAGATGTTTGGTGATCGCCCGAGAAAGCCCGGCCGACAGATACGTATCTGTTGGTTGGACACTGCCGACCCCGATTTCGAGGTAGCAAGCAAGCTTAAGCAGCTTGTGAAAAGGCATGCTACTGAAACTGCGGTGATGCTCAAGGTGAATTCTAAATCTTGTATAAAAATCCGTTCATTTCAAGGTGTGTAAGATATTGTTTTTCATAGTGAAGTTGTTAACTTGTTGCTCTGAAGCATCAACTGGAAAAGGAGGAGAAGCTTGCAAAGCAGCAAGGAGAAACTCTGAAAGCAAATTACAAGAAGTATGAGATGATAGATAGTTTGATGGCTGATGGAGCTGCTCGACGTTTGGCACGGTGCTATAATTTGAGGGTTTCAGATGACTCAGGCCCTTCTACCTTTCACTGACATGCAACAACCCTATGTACTAACGTAAGTAGAGAGGATCTTTACTTGGCATGTATTAGAACACTTCAAAATCTGTGGATAGCTTCTCTTCTCTTCTAACTTAGGTGCACTTAGATTTTGTTCATGTTATCTGATTGCCAAGACTCCCATGCTGGAGAAGCAGAAAATCACAAAATATTATAGTCAAAATATGCCCTATTCTAGGTATTACCATCATCATCATCGTCGTTAAACCAAAGCCATGGGTTTTAGTTTATTAAAATTTGTGAGACATGAAAACATAGATGGTTATCATTTTTTATTAGTGACGCCGAGAATCTGGACTGTATATACTCTCTTTCATACTTTCAGGAAGGTAAGCAGTGTAAATCTCACAATTTCATCTTTCCCTCACTTTACCTGTATCCTTAAAGCCTCAAATAACCTTTCTTTCAGATTGACAAATTTATTAGGGAAAACTGATGGTTAGTGCTAATCATTCTTGTTGGTTTATGTAAAAACAATGTTTAGCCTTACCATTTATGAGTATATGTTATTGATGCATATATCACCATAGCTGATGTCTTGGTCACCATGAATATTTTGTTAAGGTAGATATCTATCTAGGAGGGGAATAAGTTTTGTAACTTTTTCAACAACACTATTTAGATAGCTTCAGAAAATAACAAACTTCAAGGAGAACTCCAGTAAGCATCAAAATGATCAAATGTTCAACCTTTATTTAGCCTGGTCACGTCTATTCCGAATCTTTACAGATTAAGTCCTCTAAGTTCGATGCTCACTCATACATGCATGCCATCAAACATAATCCACGTTATCATTGAAAGGGTTTTGCTTTTTAGATGAAATTGTGGTTGGTTTAGTGAAGATTTGCGGATTGTTATGAGCATAAATACATTTTGATGGCTCTTTTGAGTTTTTTATTTGGATTTGTTTGTGTTTGATTGTTTGGGATGGTAATAGCCAGGTCTGCATTTTGATTCTCTCACAATATAATCTGCACATTCGTGATTTCTTCGAAACTAAATTAACTTTTCTGTAATTCTTTTAGTTTCTGAATTTAATTTCTTCATGAGTGTGATTGTATACTTTGGCTATTTTTTCGAAATTACTCCGACCATGTTCTTTTATGTAATGCTATATGGATATTTATTTATTTTGCTCACCATTAGTGGAATAAATAAATAAAACTCCACTAGTCTTGTTAACTGTTCTTTTAATATTTGAAAAAAATATTCTAAGGACATGGTTGATGTTTTAACCGGACCTGTCAATCGAATCAGTTGGACTGTGAGCTGGTTTAAAGAATGATATTGAACTGGTTGAACTGCGCATCAGAACTGCGCATCAGTATAAATATGTTGAATCAAGTTTTATTTTTTTTATATTTTTTTATAAATTTTTAATAATTTTTTAATCAAGTCGATTGAATCGATTAGTAATTTGATCAATTTGACGACAACCAATATGGTTTTAAAAACATTAAAATACCAGCATCAAGTTTGCAGGATGATAATTCGTAGAAATTCTATTTTGGGTTTATGGTAATTTAAAATTTAGTAAACAACTATGATTATTTTAGTGGGATAAAGAAATTTTCAAAGGTTTATATTTGGTTTCAATTTTTAATCTGATATTTAAGGGTTTTTTTTTTAATTTGGTATTAAGTTTGGTTTTAATGTTTAAATTAGTACTCAAGCTAAACATTATTATATGGTCCAATAAATATCAATATGTGTGTTTTAGTAAAAAAAAAAATATAAGTACTTAATTGGGATAAAAGAAAAAAAATATAAGTACTTAATTGGGATAAAAGAAAATTTCAAGTATTAAATTAAATATTGAAGTCAAACCTAGATACGTAAAAAAGACTAAGTATTAATTTAAAAAAATTCAATATTAAAATGAACATTGAAATTAAATTTAGATTGAAACAAAAAATTTTCAAGTATAATACGCGAGCATTGAAATTTAATATAAATACCAAATAATATATTAATTATATAAATTTTCATAATAATGTAAAGGTCATGGTAAACACCAAAAATGGATGATTGGTGGGAATTTTAGTTTAACGTGTACCAAACTAGGCAAGGTAATCATTAGAGTTAATTAGCTACATCTTAGAGCTTAGCCTAGTCCTCAAAAATGTGTCTACATTCATTGTGGCCTATAACATTTGATACATATGAATTGATAAAATAATTAACGAAAATACTTGAAAAGAAAAAAGTCTGTTTTAAACCAAATTTATTGGATATGGTAAAGCTTTTTTAATCTCTTATTTATATAAAATATGATAAATTTGATTAAATATGTAATAATGTTTAAATTAAACTTTCAAGAATTAATCGGAGTATCAATTCAGATAATGATTTTGAATTGATTAAATTAGAAATTGGTATATATCAATTAAACTGATTAAATAATTGATTAAATCGGTAATTGAATTAATTTTTTTTAAAAAAAATATTATTTTTTAATCAAAACTATATGAGCAAGTCGTCGGATTTTATTTTTTTTTATTATAAAGCATTTTTTATATTTTATACTTGAATGATACTTAATGCTGATGGCAATCAATTAGTTGGACATCATTCAAATTTTCATTGAATTTATTTTATTTTATTTCATTCAATTTCGTCTTAAAGTAATGTATTCCACATTTATACAATACCAATGCCCCTTTGTGGATAGAGCCACAATATTAAAATTCGGATTCATATTTTCACTTACTCTAAATTTATAATGATATTTTTTTGTGTAAAAAATAAATTAAACTGAATCAAAAGATTTACAATGTAATATCCCGAATTAGGGCCTAATCGGAATAGTGGTTTCATGACCACAAATCCGAGATAGAAATAATTATTTTATAATCATTTTGAAGTTTATGATATGATTGCATGATTGTGTGAAAATTTTGTGAAGAAATTTTATGCATAAAGTGCTTAAATTGAAATTAGGGACTAAATCGAAAAAGTTGCAAAACTTGCATTCTAGAAGTTTTAGTATGAAATTGCTTTGAAATATTAATTAGGAGGTCTTAAATAGCAATTTGACCAATTTCTAAAATTTTGGACAAAAATGGGCTTGTACATGAAAATTTTCAAAGAAAGGTATTAAGGGCATTTTGGTCATTTGGATATTAAATGAAATAAAATGGGAAAAATAACACAAAATAGTCATCTTCCTCATTTAGTTGCTGCCGAAATTCACTCTCACCATAGCTAGGTTTTCTTCAACTTTCAAGCTTCATAGTAAGTGATTCTAAGCCCCGTTTTTAATGATTTTTACGTTTTTGAGATCCCGATAACCCGATAAAGCTTATGTTAGCAATAATTTAACCTAGGGTTTATATTTGGAAAAATACCCATAGGTGAAATTTGTGTATTTTGATGTTTTATGATAGAATATGAGGTTTTAAATTATGTTAGACAACTTGTACTACTCGATTTTAAGCAAAAACGAGTAAAAGGGCTTAATCGGTAAAAATACCTAATAGTCACAAGTACATGTTAGAGTGAGAATTTGATGTTGCCATAGAAGAGAAAAGTGATCAGCATGTTATAAAACATAAGAATAAGGAATAAAGTTTAATCCCGAGTCTAGGGGCAAAAGTGTAAATATGCAAAAGTTTAGGGGTAAAATTGTAATTTTGCCAAAATTTGAATTAATGATTAATTTGATAATGTGAGTATTAAATAAGCTAAATGTGTTATTTTAGATCAAGAAAGACGTGGAATCGACCCCAATCGAGGAAAAGAAAAGATTGTGGACTAAATTGCAAAATCTTTGTATTTTGGTACCAAGGTAAGTTCATGTGTAAATAATGTAGCATAATTGTTATTTTTAAGTTATTGATGTCAATTATGTGATATGCTGATTTTTATCATGAAATATATGCTTTGTGGTTATTTTCAAACAAAATGCAAATCATGTGTGCTACTTGCTAAATATAAGTATTACCGAGTATTGATTTCGGCATTCTACGGAAGACGGCAAGGATATGTGTTCGAGAAAAATCCCGTTTGAACCTTAGGAATATATTAGGATACAAGTGACATGTCACTAGGATGGTTAAGCATCCGAACTCGTTGAGTTGAGTCCGAGTTCACTTATGGATGCGAATGTCCGAACTCGTTGAGTTGAGTCTGAGTTCGTGAGATGTAACTATGCATCCGAGCTCGTTGAGTTGAGTCCGAGTTCACTTATGGATGCGAACACCCGAGCTTGTTGAGTTGAGTCCGAGTTCGCTTATGGGCGGGTTACATGATTGCTTGATTGCATATGTGGCACTTATGTGCAAGTTATCCATGTATCCGAATTATATTCCGAGGTGTTCAACGGGTAAAGTTCTACTCAAATGGAGGAATACTCGAGATGAAAAGAGACGTATTGGTAAGTGTTTTGAAATGGATACTTTGGACAGGTATGTACTTAACCTTCGGGTTAAGAATTTATACAACGACGATAAGGTAGTAAGATGGTGAATGATGATTAGAAATGTGATATATGTTTTGGTGATACCATGCTAATGTTGTTTGGTATGATTGCTGTGTTATGTTACTTATTATTTGCATATGAACTTACTAAGCATTAATGCTTACTCCCTCCTTCTTACTCATTGTAGTTTTGGACAAGCCAGCTCAGGAGTCGGGATAGGTCGAAGGCTCACTCACACTATCCGGAAGACTTTTTGGTAAATGGCTTGTAAATTTAAGTATGGCATGTATAGTAATATACTTATTTTGTGTAAATGATCTTATGATTTGGTGATGGAATGGTTGAGAAAATGTTTGGTAATGATAAGTTATGGAAATGGTTAGTCTAGATTAAGTTTGATGTTATGGAAAGTTATTAAGATACTTAGTGCATGAAAACTCATAAAAAGGGATGAAATTTGCCATAATCAGAATATTACAGCAACACTGACGTGAGTTTGAAAATTTACTAAAAATCATATAAATCGAATTTGGTAATGAATTAAATATCAAATTGAAGCTAATTATATCTAGTTTCATATAAAACAAACTAAACAGGTAAAGGAATTATATGTTAGAAGATATTTGAATTTTAGTGAAACAGGGTCAGAGCAGTTTCTGGATCCCCTATTCCAATTTTAAAAATTCACCATAAATTTCACAGATATAATTAGATCGTGTATTTTATATTCTCAGAATCCTCATTGAGTCTAGTTTCAGGAGAAACAAACCTCATAGTCATATGAAATTTTTACAGAGAGAAATGTGGTTCGTAGTAAACAGAGGTCAGTCCAGTCAAGTCCTGAAACAGGGGTAACTTTAACTAATAAACTGTACTAATTGGCCCAACCAAAAATTCTAGAAAAAATTTAGTAGATAGGTATATGAGTCTAGATTTAGGGAAAATTTACGGATCTTGATTTCGAGTTTCGTAACTCAAGATATGATTTTTCTTGTGACTGTGATGCAAGTAGCTAGAAAGCTGTAAATGTAGAATCAAATAATCCAAAGTCCTAAAAATGTTAAATTAAGCTTAGTAACACCTCATACTCGACTCCGGCGACGGTCTCGGGCGTGGGGGCGTTACATACAAAGAAGTACCTGGGGGATAAGTTACCCCTCGTTTTATCTGCATCTAAAATAACTTGGATCTCCATAGGAGGGGCATCAAATAAATATAAATCTTCTTCATTTGCAAAGGCCAATTTACCCAACGCATCCGCTACTTAATTTTCCTTTCTTGGAATATGTTGCACAATCCACTTGTCTTCAATAGATAAAACTTGTTGGATTCTTCTAACCAATGAAATACTTGCTCCAGCTTGCTTCGTATCACAGATAGCTTTAACTGCCTCAAGATTATCAAGACTATATGAAGACTCTGTCATAACCTTGCTTTTAAAGAAGGATTAAACCATCCAGAATACCACACAACTCAGCAGCAAAAATCGAACAATTTCCTAAAAACCGATTGTATCCCAAGACCCAATTCCTCAATCCATCTCGAACCACTCCTCCTATAGCATATAGACCAGAATTTGTCTGAACAACACCATCAGAATTAAGGTAAAAACACATACCTGGTCGCGAATATTCTTGGGGTGGCGCTGACCCTAACATCGACGCATCCATGTGCACTGAGCTATACTAGTTGGCCCAACTATATGAGATATTAACAA
This sequence comes from Gossypium longicalyx, assembly GCA_025698465.1. NCBI lineage: Eukaryota > Viridiplantae > Streptophyta > Magnoliopsida > Malvales > Malvaceae > Gossypium > Gossypium longicalyx. The sequence continues at coordinate 64,058,917 of CM047004.1, read as the reverse complement.
TCACAATCAGGTTCATGGATAAACCTTGGAAAATGAAGGTGTTCCTATTCTTCCAAATATGTCACACTAATAAACCAAACAAACAACACTAATAAACTAAACAAACAAGCCCACCTCGGATCCTTCGTGTTAAGATTAAAGGTCAACCAATATGTTACTGCTAGAAAAGAAAATAGCCTGTTGGTTTGATGGGATTATTTGGTGCCAGGCATCCTTCGCAACAAAATAATCCCGAAGCATATATAGTGTATCCTTATAGCCATGCCAACAAAGGGGACAAGATTCATCTTGACCAATCTTCCTTTTAACTCTTTCGACATTTGTTAGGAGCCTCTATTTCAGAATAATCTAAATGAAATGCCTCACTCTTTGAGGCACAGGATATATCCAGGCTATGTTCCAAATTGCATCTTTAGCATTCCAAGACCCTTCCTTCATCATCCAAGAAACGCTTTTAATAAAGAAAATCCTTGTTGTGGAATGTGACCAAGAAATTTGATTCGGTCTTGTAGAAGGCATTGGAGGTGGAATGTTAACAATGCGCATAATAACATCTTCTGACAACCAAATTCGAAAAAAGGTCAAGATTCCAAGTGCCATTCTCCATAACCATCTCACTTAATTTGTAATCTGAAACGACATTCGCACAACCAATGACATGTTTAATTAATGGTCCCATATTTGGAACCCATGCATCTTCCCAACAATGAACCTCGTTTCCATCTCCCACTAACCATATCAAATTATCACACAGTAAATGTCATACCTTAGAGATGGATCTCCATAGAAAAGAGCTTTTCCCCCACACAATGCAATCTGACAATCTATCATTGATCTCATACTTTGCTCGAAGTACACGAGCCTAGAGGGCATTAGTTTTGGTGATAATGTTAAAACCAAGCTTCATCATAAAAGTCGAGTTTTGATCTCTTAGATGACACAACCCAAAACTTCCACATGACCTAAACTAGCATATTTTAACGCCACTTTTCTTTGGCCAACAGAAGCACTCCAAATAAATTGTCGTACCATTCTTTCAATTTCTTCATAGGCATCTTTCAGAACCATTAAGGATTGTATAATATAAATTGGGATAAAAAGTAGAACTAATTGTGCAAGAGTAACCCTTCCCACAAAAGAGAGTTTTCTAGCTTCCCAATTGGAGATCTTCCTCCGAACTCTATACACCACAAAACTCAAAGTACCTTTGCTGAAGAAGAGGAACTCCTAAGTAATGACCAAGATCTTGGACAGGTTGGAATCCAAGTATATCTTTAATTTTCCACACAAGATCCTCTTTGACCCTTACAAAAAAGAACGGTCTTCTGAACATTAACTTTGTACCCAGAAAATTCACAGAATTGTAATAGGAAGTCTTTAAGAAGTTTATTGTGCCTCAAGTCCCCCTTACTAAAAATCACCAAGTCATCCGTGAAAAATAAATGTTATAGAGCAAGCCCTCTCCTAGATAGCCAAATAGGACTTCATTCCCTAGAAGAAATATTCGAAAGAAACCAATAACCTAACTATTCCATACACAACACAAACATATAAGGTGAAAAAGGGCACCATTGGTGAATTCCTCTAATAGGCTAAAATTTAGTGGTTGGAACATCATTCCACAACACCTTCCACAAAATCCCATCGCATCCTATCATAGGCTTTCTCTAAGTCTATTTTAACTGTAATCCATTAGGTAGTTTTTTTACTTTTCATTGAGTGCAACACTTTTTGCACAATGATGGCATTATCAACGATATTCCTGGCTGCAATAAATCTCGCTTGCTCTTGGCTTATAATATTAGGAAAAATGATCTTGAACCGATTCACTATGACCTTCATTATCAGCTTATATAAGACAGAACAAAGACTAATTGGATGTAATTACGAAAAGTGTTCTGGATTCAAAACTTTAGGGATTAAGACAATAAGGGTATTGTTAAGTTTCGAATCAATAGTTTTACCCTCGAAGATCTTCCTTACCCATTCGCAAATAGCCTTCCAATAGTAACCCATTGCTTCTGAAAATACAGTGCATGAAACTCATAACTTCCTGGCGTCTTCAATGGGGCCATATCAAAAAGGGCATTTTTAATCTCCTTATCAAAAACTGATCTTCCAAGGATATCAATACCTTTAGTCTCAAGCTACGAAAAACCACTTGGAGGTAAGTTCCCTATAGGGCCTAGAACCTCACCGTATAACATTTGAAAGTAAACCACAGCTTCAGCTTTTAAATCTTCGGTCTCAAAGATCCATTCACCATCAAAATTTCACAAGGCAATGATATTAACATTGAATTTCTTTCTCTGAATCATGTGTCTATGGAAGTAATTAGTGTTACGGTCACCCAAACTTTAACCAATCACACCTGGATTTTTGTTTCTAAAGCAATTCCGACATTTTCCAGCATCGCATGAATCTCCAATTCACGTTGAGCTAGGGAATTAGAACCGGAAAGGTCCATAGCTCGTTGAACACCAGCTAATTCACGAAGCAACTGTCTCTTGCAAGTATTAATATAGCCATAAACACACTTACCCCCGTCCCTAAGTCTATCGGTGAGCCGATTAAACGTACCAGACATATTACCATCAAACATCCAATTATCCAAAACAAAATGGGAGAAAGTCGGATGTTCCAACCACCCTGCTAATATAATGATTTTTTTAGAAAATTTATAATGATAATAATAAATAAAGAAACCAATGCCCCTTTAATTCTCATTAAATCGATCTTACCGGCTTGTGATTAAGAGACATTTTTGCCAATTTTAATTTCTATTTTTAGAATAATTTTTAATTTCTTGAACTGAATAGTGTGATTATTATTAAAAGAAGAAATAAAAAGATAATAAGTCTCACCCAAAGCTGACCAATCAGAATCGTGCAATGTATTTCTCATATCTAATCTTTTATCTTCCATCAAACTAAGTCCCCACACAAACTCATTGTCTTAAAAGCCTTCCAATTCCCCCCCTTAAGTTCCCTCACAATCAAACAAAACCATGGCTGCCACTCACTCTCTTAGAACCCTTCACCACCACCACCATTCCTCTTCCTTCAAACGCCTCTCCACCCCTCCTCCTCCTCCACCCTCCTCCTTCTTCCTCAAACCCCCCTCCTCCTCCACCTCCACCACAAACACTCTTTCCTCTCTCTCCTCTACCACCACCTTCTCTCTTCCTTCTTCCACCACATCCACCACTACTTCCCAAGCTATCTCCTTTGACACCCTCCAACACCACCTTTCCAATCAAAACTTCCGCCAGGCCGACGAAGAAACCCGCCGTCTGCTCATCCTTCTAGCCGGCGAAGCAGCTCAGAAGCGCGGCTACGTCTTCTTCTCCGAAGTCCAATTCATCTCCCAAAATGACCTCAAAGCCATTGACGAACTTTGGAAAAAACACAGCAACAACAAATTCGGGTACAGCGTCCAAAAAAGACAGTGGCAAAAAGTAAAAAAGGACTTCACCAAGTTGTTCCTCAAACTGGGGTGGATGAAAAAGCTCGACACGGAAATCGAGCAATACAATTACAGGGCATTTCCCGATGAGTTCATTTGGGAACTCAATGATGAAACACCCGAAGGGCATCTGCCATTGACGAATGCGTTGAGAGGAACGCAGTTGTTTAACAGTATTCTTAGTCATCCAGCTTTTGAGGGTCAAGAAGAAGAGGCTGAAACAGGTGAAAATGGAGGTGTTACTGTTAGAGATGGAACCACAAAGTCACTCAGCAACAAGTTTTTCAAACCAAATTACAGTTTCTAATATATCCGACAGACATGAAATTTTCAATGTTTTAAGTAAAATACATTGTAAAATCGAATTTGGATTTTTCTAAACTTGTAATGAATTAATGTCTGTAATCATAAAAAACTGGTGGAATTATTGGGTTTTTTTTTTTTCTACAGGGATGGTTTCATCTTTCTTTTTCATTATATTGTAATATTTTTCTTGTTATTTTTTTTCAAGCTTCAGTTTTAATTTCCAAGTGGCAACAATGGCTTATAGAATATAGACGTACTAATTTGTATTTGAAATATTAATTGATACAATGATAATTTTTGTATTAAGTGTTGGATTATATTTTATATTTTTATTTAAAAATATTAAATTAATTCATATACATTAGATAAAAAATAAAGTAATTATTCTGTTAAAAATTACATCCATTATGTGGCGTCATGTTACATGTAATTATTTGATTATTTATTCGGTCACAATAATTTTTAATAATAAAAATTGATAAAAATAACTAATTTATTTTTTAATTTAATCTATGAAAATTAATTTATTAGTAAAAAAGGGGAAGTGTAATAAAATTTATATAAATGTGAGAAAGAGAAATGATGGCCGACTTTTTTTTTTGTTGTTTTGCCTGTTTTTATCTTGTGACCTTTTTCACTTGTTTCAGGAACGAACTGTCTCATACAATTCAATTAACAAATTTAAACATTTTTTTATGTTAATCTTTTTAAATATATATGTAATAAAAATTTTATAATAGTTAATAAATTATATTACATAATTCACTTATTTTAATATAAATCCTAATTTTAATATATTTGATGATAATTGATATAGGGTTTTTTACTCAAATAATATAAAATAAAAAAAAATTGAAATAGGATAAATATCTCATTAGTTACGTAATAGGGTTTTTGTACTACTAGTGCCGCCTGAGCAACCGGCGGCACCCCTCTCTCTGTCACCAATCATTGTGTCAATCATCACATTTAAAAAAATAATTTTTTTAGGTGTTGCCTAAGCAATCGGCTGCACTAGTATTTGACCCCAAAAAATACTTTGTATTTTTAAACGTTTAAAACGAAAAAATATATTTTGTTTATTGGTGTCGCCAACGTGTCAGGCGACACCCTAATATTTTATCATAAAATATTTTTTTTAAAACTGAAAAAAACTGAAATTTTATCGGGTATTGAAATATTTTAAAAAAATTAAATATTAGGGTTAAATGTTAGAGCGTATGTTGATAGAAGGTTGTCTATGCACAGTTTTGACATCGATCTCAATGTTGGATGTTCAAATTAGTACGGTGGTGGATTATAGATACATCTAGTCGTTATTGAAACTGATGTGCTTGGTGAATATGGATATGATAATAATGGTTGCTTTGATCACGAATGTAAAGATTTTAGTGACCCCAATTTAGATGATGTCCCAGATGATATCAACAATGAAAGAGCAAATGATGGAAATGATCATACCCCTTCGGTCGAAAACTTGAGTCGTGGTATTGTCATACGCAATGATCCCAGGGCCCATATGTTGATCATTGATCCTGATGCGGTGCATGCTTCTGAGTTCCCTGGGTACTTGGACATAATACCTGCTCACCTAATATTAACAAATCCTAAACTGAAAGTGTTGTTTGTGGGTCAAAGATTCGTGAGCAAAGACAACTATGTCAATGCCATCAAGTGTTATAGTGTGAAGGTGCCTCTCGACTACTGAATGGTTGACTCTAAACTGATGATCTATGTTGGTGAGTGTTGAAAGTTGACAGAAGGGTGCAAGTGGTGGGTACGAGCTGCATTTATCCAGAGGTCCCAGCAGTGGGAGATACGAAATTATGTTGGGCCTCATACATGCACTTCTGCACATATGACGCAGGACCACCGCAAGCTTGATTCAAAAACCATCTGCAATTGCATATTGGCAATGGTTAAAGACATGCCCACCGTTCTTGTATCGATGTTAATTGTCGAAATGCAAGAACGGTTCCAGTACCAAGTTTTATACCGGAAGGCATGGTTGGCTAAACAAATGGCCATAGATTAGTTGTACGAAGATTGGGATGTGTTGTACAACGAACTCCAATGGTGGATAGTCGCAATGCGATAGTATGTTTTAGGGACTGTCGTTGAACTGTAGAGGTTGTCTTATTACGACCAGGACAACCAACTACATCTGGGGAAAAGAACTTTATCGGATGTTTTGGACATTCGATCCTTGCATTCGGGTCTTTCCCCATAGTAAGCTACTTGTGCAGGTTGATAGGACCTGACTATATGAGAAATATATGCAAATCCTCCTCATTGCGATTGCACAAGATGGGAACTGGAACTTGCTACCGATAGAATTTGCCATTGTTGAGGGAAAGACAATGGGGTCGTGAGAATTTTTCCTGATGAACTTGAAGAGATATGTTGGCACTCAAGACAGCGTTTGCATAATTCCTGATAGATCAAAGGGGCTAATTGCGGCAATTAGGCATTCGGGTGTTCTGTGGAGATTCGTCTATTGTATCCGGCACATTACGATTAACTTCCACAAGGAATTCAAATTGTGAAAAAGGGAAATTATCTTATTCATTTTTTTTAATATGTGCAACATTAGAACATTCTCTTACTGGCAAATGGATTGTCCTTACTATGTGGTCTTTTGCAGTAATTAAAGAACTTATATTGATATCTACACAAACAATTAAAATTTTAATCATCGACCTAACAAATAAACAATATAAAAATAACGACAACTATTTTGTTCGAAGCCCATTTTCTCAATCAACAAAAATCTAATTACTTAAACGAATATATAATGTTCACTTTTATATCTTAAAAGATACAAATTATTATTAACATAAAAAAATACACTAGTCAAACGAATCTTAATATTACTTTCAACACAAATCTATCTTAATTACTTTCAACACAAATCTATCTTAATACAAAACTCTAACAGTTCTAATAATTCTACTAAAATAAACATGCACTACCAAACCTATCTTAAAAAAATTATACACTACAAAATAAAATAAACATACATACACTACAAAATTGGCATACACCATTCTATTTTTTTTTTAAATATACTATTACAAATATCTAAACTAACACAATTCTAATTATTTTCAAAGTTAAAATATTATTAAAAAAATAAACTTTTAACACAATTTTAAACTATTAATGATTATACTATTAGAAAAAAATACATATCTTTCTTTTTTTGGGTACCTTCGATTGTGGGGAGGAAGGGAGGGAGGGACCATCCAAGTATTTGTAATATAAAAAAAAAAATTAAAGATACAAAATAATTAGTACTAGCTTTTTAACACAAATAACATACCTTAATACTAAACTGCTACTAATATAACTAATTATACTAAAAGAATAAAATAAAACATACATTTCCTTTTATTTTGGGGAATAATTAGTACTAACCTTTTAACAAAATAACATGCCTTAATATTAAACTACTACTAATATAACTAATTGTACTAAAAAAAAGAGAGTTAAAACACACCTTTTGATTTTCAGGGTGGGGGATCTTCAGTAGCAGCTACTGAATTTTTTTTTCATTTTAAATGTTTAAAAAAATACAAGGTATTTTTTGGTGTTAAATATTGATGCCGTCGATTGTTCAGGTAACATCAGTGTTGTACTGTTGAATTTGCCTAAATACGTAAATAATGAGGTATTTATCTTATTTCAGTATTTATTTTTTTATATTATTGGGATAAAAAACCTAATTGATAAATGAAGGTGGGATTTTTAAAAAATGGGGAAAAGATATGAATATTTTATGAAATAGATTTATAATTTTATCGAGATTTATTTTCTACAAGTCATTGAAAATTACAGGGAATGTAAAGCTGTTGTAGACATATTAGCCAAGTGCTGAATTTCCCTGCATGCTGATGTTACTCAGGTGGCCAAACAGAGGATTTGCTATCTTCAGTTGAATTTATTTTTACTAAAGAATTATATTTATCTATATTTATTTTTAGAGAAAATATTTGATACATTTATAATTAAAAATAAATTCTACACACATGATAAATTTTTAATTTTATTTGTAGAGTTAAAAAATACATGACTATTATATCAAATATTTATTTTTATTTTTATTATTTAAATTATAAAAGAATGACAAAAAAAAAATTATAACACAAGATTACCATTCTTAAAATTCTTAAGTAAGAAAACTTTTTTATTTCCTCTCAATTTCGATGTTGAGCAAATTGATCTTTTTAAAACAATTAGATTATCAATTTTGAAGGTGAGAATCTAAGGGCAATTAATCGCAATATTGATTTTTTTGTTAATTTACTTAATTTCGATTAGTATAATAATAAATCTACCCATCAATGTTTAAACATTCTATTCTATCTATCTATATTGATTAATTTTTGAGGATAGTCCTTGTACTTATCGATTTGTGCGAATTTAGTCCCTTTACTTTTATTTGCTCAAAATTGGTCTTTCTATTTTTCGATTTGCTCATTTTGAGTCCCTCTACTTTGTTAAATAGTTAGGTACAATCACAAAGATAACTCCTCAACCTTTACAATTTTTGTCAAATTGATCCCTACTTTTTTTTTTTTAAAATTTTTGCTTTAATTATTAAACTTTAAAAAGTATATATGTATATAGAAAAAATTAACAAATTAGAAATATTTCCCATATGTGATAGAAAAGAAACAAAAACTTACGATTAATCATTACTAGTAGAAATTTTAACTTGAAATTCTTATTTAGCGACAATAAGTAGGTAAATCATTAAATTTAACCTCAAATTTTAAATACTTTTAATTTAATCAAATTACATCATTACTTAAACAATATTTAACAACTTATGTCACTTACAATAACAATTTTAAATAATTTTAGCGAAATAACTTATCCACAATATTCTTACTTTACGTGTTTTTAATTTTTTAAATACTCAAGTTTGATTAGGTGACAAGATAGAGTTTCATCTTTTATCCTTTTCTTCTTAGTGCCCACAACAATATTAAGATTAGGGTTTACTTTAGGATATCATTTAGGTGATTATTATACATATTTTAAAATAAAATAATAAGATTAATTGCAAAAAAAAACAAAAAAAAAAATGAAAAAACAAATTCAAAAGTTAGAATTGAAGTAAGAGTCATGTTTGGGTGAGAATTTGGATTTGGATGAGTTTGAAAGTAAATATGGCAAATTTGGTTTATAAAAGAGTGGGGAGAGACAAACCGTTAAAGGACATTCGAAATAAATACATATTTTTTGTAATGAAAGTTCCTGTTCAGTGGTTTTTTTTTCTTTTTCGATTTGCATGTCCTTGTTTTATTGAGCACAAAAAAAAATATTTTAAGTAATTTATTTTATTTTATTTTCAAACATTAGAAAATATAATTAAAAAAATAGTTTTCACAAAATATTAGTGAATAACCTTCAATGAAATAGTGATTCATTATATTTCAAGACACTCAAGTTATGGGTATATGAAAAATAGAAGGAAATCATGCAAAATAAATAAATAAATAAATTGGGGTTTCGATTTATTACAAAAAAAAAAAAAAGGGGAGTGGAAGTTTTGTTTGTTTGTTTCGGTTACTAAGTGAAACCACGAGAGTTGAGGGCATATAATAGAAGAAAGTAGGAAGAGTTGAAAAACGAGAGATTTTTTTCCCAAAGTTTACTATTAAGAAAATTAGTTTTTAATTATGTAATAATAAACTCATAATCAATTGAATAATGATTTGTAATCTAGTGGTGGTTAATATTAAGTTTCAATTTTTTTTTATAATTTTTAAAAGACAAAAATTATAAAAGTTGAGAGGCTAAATTTGTGATTGTACCTCATATTTTATCAGAGCTAACAGAAAAAAAAGTTAACAAAGAGACTAAAAATAGCAAATAAAAGTAGAGAGACTAAATGTGCACAAATAGATTTGAGAATGTAATAACATCTCTATTACCAATTTTACACCAAGGACAATAAGCCAATACACTTGGTCTCAAGATCCAAATTCGGCATTTCAAGCTAGTTATTCTAAAATTACAAAAGGAGCGGAAAATTTGTTGAAACAACAATAAATTCCAGAAATAAAAGATTTTTATAATCTAGGTTTATCATCAGAATTATATAACTTTATAAATGAAATATAGAAAACCCATATTTCTGAACAAATAGCTAATTTTCAGAAGAGCTCTTACAAAGTTTTCACAATTTTTAGCTAAAAAAATAACTAAAGAAAATGAAGCTCATGATTTATTATTAAAATCTATTTTATATAGAAATTGGGATGAGCTTGATATATTTTAGTATTTTATTAATAAAGGGACAAATAGTCCTATCATGAATAAAATATTTAGAATATGTTTATATAATAAAGAAAGAAAAATTTTACCAGTAGAAATTTTTACAAAAATAAATAGTCATTTGCAACTAGCAAACTCAATTTAAAAAAGCTTTTTCAGAATATTTTTTACAATCATATGTTTTTACTAATGAATTAGAAGAACAATTTCCTACTATAAAATACAGACTTGGTCATGAACCATTTGATATAAGTAATATTGAATGGGGTTTTGTCAAAGAAATAGTAGTTCAAAAATTTTCTTTTCATTTATTGAAAGATTTTCCTGTAATTATTAAGACTATATTATCACAAAAGTAAATCAAGATGATTTTTTCTACTATTTTTATATTGAAATAAGCAGCCTTATTGGTATTGTTGAACATGAAAGTTCAGCAAATTTGGATTATCCAAAGAACGATTGGAACTCTTAAATTATCAGTTGTCAAAGAAGACAATGAACACTTGACAAAAAATGTTGACAAGTGTTATAATAATTTTAGTTATTATCAGACCCAAGCAGGGATTGATTTAATGACAATAACTCAACATATTTTTCGACATCAGACTTATAGACTTTTAACTGATGGAAGAAGAATAGTGGCAAACGAGACAGGGATCATCCAGAATGATAGAGATAAAGAATCCATACAACTATTAAAAAAGATAGCTAATATGGATATAGATGATTTTCTATCACAAATAATAGAAGAAATCAGAAACACGTGGGAGCTTTGGAACTCACCAAGACTGTCACCAAATTCATTACATCTAGACGAAATAGAGTTAATGAATCTAGATAATATTCAAGAAAGATAAGCCAAAATAGGCAAGCCACGTGGAGAAATAATGTCCAAGAAACACTAATGGACAAGAAAAGATAACTTGAAGAAAAATGCATCAGAAAAGATTACAACGTGCAAGGCAAATGATGTGACAAGACTATGCAACGTGGAAGCAACTATGTTGATAACAAGACAAGATCCTTATTAGAAACACTGTGCGGGATTAAAGAAAAATTAAATAGAGTTTAGAAATTTTGCTTTTAAAGATATGTATGAAGCCTAAAGAAGACATCGAATCCTAAAATAGTTTTAGAAATCTTTTACTTTCTTTTCACCATCCTCTCCTTGTAAACTTTCGTTTATTTTTACTTTTGTAATAAAAATATCATCTTCTTTCTTCCGCACTTATTCTGTAATTGGTATCAGAGGCCCCCGGCGTAACAATACTTGGAGAAATAATATAATAGTATTCATTGTAAGTTTTTATCTTTAATTTACAATTTAGTTTATTTCGTGTTTATTTATCTTAAAACTTATATATCTGTTATTTTATCTTACTGTAACCTCTTTAAGCCTGAGTGAGGGACGTTAGGCCTTTGAGTTTTAAGACAAAATAAGATAACAGACGATTTTAGGTACCGGAGATAAATATCATGGAAGAAACGGGTTGTTTATATAAAGATAAAACCTGCAATCATACTATGCATATAGACTCTAAGAATGAAAATAATATTTCGGCCCTTAGTAATGTTTTAATAGTTTAATAGATATAACTTCTATATATTTTAATAAATTATATAATAAATTAAATAAAATTGAACAACAAGTTAATAATTTAGGAGAGGTAACTGAATTAGATTTGAACAACAAATCTAAAGAAATATTATCCGATATAAATAATAAATTAGATCAAGTTCTTATTAACAAAAACATAGAACAAGAAATAGACTTAGGTCCTTTATATGATGGAAATAGTAATATAATATTAACTTTATCTGAGGAAGAAGACATTTCTTCAGAAGAATCATCTTCTACTAATAAAAGAAGTAAGAATCCTGAAAAACAGAAAAAAAAAATACTAGTCAACAAAAATATGATTTTCAATCTTATAAAGAACTTATAGAACATTGAAAATTTAAATTTACTAAAAGTACAAATAAAAATGAAAGAGTAGAATATTTAAAATTAATAGAACAACTTTATGAAAAACATAAAGATTTATTTACTTTATTTAATTATCATTATATGTTAAATTATGACACTACAGATAGTAGTAATTCTAGTATTTCTGATAATCTAGAAGACTTAAAGGTTACTAGTTATAAATCTGATGAAGAAAGCACTTCAACAGATGAAGAAGAAAATATAGAAATTCCAGAACTAATAGATACTGAAAATACAAATCCTTTTGGAAAAGGAAAATAGAGTCAGATATTCAAAACGATGATTATCTGAGATCTTTTAATAAAGAATTTGAAAAAGTTAAAAATACAACTAGAATTATAGGTAATCAAATTGAAAATATAACTACTAATTAAATTAATACTGAATATCCAAGAGAGTCATCTAGTCAACCTAGTCAACCTACGCCACATAGGATTGATGATTTAAATAAAAGAAATGTGGCCCAAGGAGGAATATATTTAGACTTAACTAATATTTCAGTATCAAAATATGAAAAACTATAGATGATTGGGCACAGTCAATGACTGTTGTAAACAACAATAATACTTGGTCAAAAGAAAATTTTTTAAATTATTTCGTTGAAACATTCCTAAGGGATGTTTTACAATTTTTAAAACAATGGGAGGAATCTGAAAAAGGTAAACAATAAAAAGGTTAGTTAATTAATCAGATAAAAACTCCTAAAGATCTTTTAAAAGGATTAACTTTTATTCTAAAAACAGAATTTTGTGGCTATTTTGATAAAAAAAGATCAAGATAGTGTATCTAGTTATATATTGTCAAAAATTAAATTATGTGATATCAAATATTTAGAAAAATATTCTAAAAAGTTTATTCATACATATCAAAAATTAAAAAAATGAAAATATAGAATTTTGGAAAAACCAATATTTTCATAAATTACCACCACCATGTGATGAAATTTGTATACAAAAATATGTAAATCATTTAGAAGAACACAATAAAAAAGCTGGAGTAGAACCAGAAAATATAGATTCTATAGGTAATAGGATAAATTTTGCAAAAGAAAGAATAACTTTACACTATCTACAAACTAAAGCTTCTAAACAAGTTAAAAATAAATTAAGTGCTAAACATTGTACTAAAATTTTAGAAAATGAGTGGGAGTTTGGATGTAAACCAATACGTCCTAATATTTATAAAAAACATAGAAAGAAAAATAGAAGATATAAGTTAGTTAGATGGAAACCAGGGAATAAAAAATATACTGGTTATAATTAAAAAAAATTGTTAGAAGAAAAACTTCTAAAAAATCTAAAAAACAAATATGTAAATGTTTTATATGCGATGAAGAAGGTCATATAGCACTAAATTGTCCTAACAAAGAAAAAAATACAAAGAAAATGATTAAAACACTTGAAGAACAAGATTTAGAAATATGCTTAGAAGAGAAAATAAATCCTGAAGAAATATTATATGAATTAATATCAGAAACAGATTCTGATTCAGAAAATGAAGAATATATATTTATATTTAATGTAGGAAGTAATTCTAAAAACCAATTAGAAGAAATTCCTAAATCTGAACAACAAGATATAAAATTAGGAAATTTAATCGGAGAAGAAAAAGACTTTTCTGATGAAATGATAGAAAAAATAAATAAAAATCATATTTCTAAAAAAGAAATATATAAAATGTAACACCCCCTTAACCCCAAACCGTCGCCGAAATAGGGTTACGAGGCATTACCAGACATATCAGACAACTTACAAAATAATTCATAAATAAATAATAATATTCATAGTATAATATAATAGTTAAGTCCTAATAATAGACACTTGAAGCCAAAACGTAAATTTAAAAGTGAAACGAAACTTGTTCATATTCTCCAGAAATTTTTCGTAATTTAATTTTTTTTTACAGCATTTCTGCTTATTTTTACATAAAACCCCCTGCAAACTTTAAACCCAAAAATCCAACCAATATCAATACTCCAACCAATGATTAAGTATACTCAATTACATCCAATTTATATTAAAATAAAAATTTAATACCTTAGTTTAAACAATATAACATTGTTAGTATATATATGTATAATTAATAATATTTATTTCATTTCAATTATTTAATACCAAACCTACCATTTCATGACTTTATATCATATTCATAATCTAAAACATTATAATCATTTATATACAACCAAAATCATTTAACTTAATGTATACATATAATTTATATGCAATTACCTAGTACTTGCCACTTAACAAAAAGGAAGAAATACATCACCAAAAATCTTCTTGTTGGAGTCGGGTTTGTTTTGGATGCTAGACCGGATCCGAAACTCTAATGACCTGCGCACGGAAACAACCGTACGCTGAGTATTTCATACTCAGTGGTATTACTATAAATTAAGACTATTTAACATTAATAAATTATAAACATCAACCATAAATTTTATAATCATTTAAACTAATTATATATATTTATATTACTTCATAAATCTTAAATTCTTATTTCATTTTTCACATACCAACTCAATTCATAATTTAGTTCATACATTCTTTCTCATACTTTTCAATAATGCCAAAATAATAAATCCCATTTTCAAAATTTCATTTCAATTAATTACCCTATTAACAAGGCTCGGACTTTGACAGATACGCAGATTCCATCCAAACACACCAGAATGTCCAACCCAAACACACTCGGAATATTATAAATCCTCCATAACACACCAGTAAGGCATTAAATGCCTCTTCGGATAAACCGAAATATATAATAACAGAAACATCTTCTCGGCCGAACTACAATCTCTTCATCACATCACAAATCCAATGGCATGCCACTTGTATCAAATCTAGTCCGACAAGTTAATAGGGTATTATTTTACTTTTCTAATTTTAATTTCATTTACACAAATTTTCAGTACTCAATCAATTCAAATATCTATTATCTTAATTCATATACAAATTAATTTTCACACAAACTTATATTTAAATTTAAATATAATACTTACCTTATCTTAATTATTTTATATCTATAAATTCAATATACATTTAATAAATAGTTTGAGTTATAGTAATACAAACCCGGAATAGGAGTTTACTCCTCCACGATCTTTTCTTTTCCTTTGGATGCCGATACCTCGTTTTCCTTGTTAGCTACGAAATATAATAACAATTTATATTATTAATTACAACATTAATTTAATAATTAATTGAATTTTTATTCAATTTATTCTCTAATTCCCATTTAATCCTAATTAACTCTTTTATTTGTTTAACTTAATTTATACTTCATTTCTACTCAATTCCCTTCCATGTTCACCCTAACAATCTAATGTTCATTGTAAAACCCTAATTTAAAATTTCTTTCAATTTAATTTCCTAAAACACAAAACTTATAGCTTCTTTTACAATTTAATATTAAGTAACTTAATTATTTTATTACAAGTGTACATGTATCTATTTATTACAAATGTACCAATATTTTTATTACAATTGTCATTATTCAAATTGTTTGTCAAACAAAAAAATCTCATAAATTAATTATTTAATTAATAAATATCTTTAACTTAATATAATAATAATAATAATAATAATAATAATAATAATAATATAAAACCATACTAATAATTAATAATAATAAAATCTTAGATTTTTTTCCCTTTTTGCCGCCTCATCTTCCCAAATAGGCTTAATTGCCTATTTGGTCCTTATTATTTCCTATTAATTTATAATTAGACTTTTACTCCTTATTCAATTTAGTCCTTTTTACTAATTACTCTAAATTAAGCTAAATTCACTTAATTTAAGTCTAATTAAACACATCGCTAAACTCATAAATATTTCTAATAATTATTTTTGAACTCGATTTACTAAGACGGAGGCCCGTTAATGTACTTTTTTCGATGCCCATGAATTTTGGGTCATTACATAAAATATCTAAATTCAAGATATGGAGTCAACGACATATAGAAAAAAATTAGTGGCAACACAGTCGCTAAAGATGCTAGAGGTGAATTAACAGAAATTCTATTATTTACTAAAGATAAAATTAAAAGAATTAGAAAGAAATATCCTCAGGTTAGATATATACATTTAGGTATAATCATGATAACAATTAGAGTTTTATTCAGAAAATGTCATGATATACCTATAATAGCAGTTTTATTAGATAAAATATTTGAGAATCCAATAAAAGCACTTATTGGAGGTATTTAATCTAATTTACATACTGGAGTAATAGGATTTAACGTTAAACCAAACTACTTTATATCTATTACAGATCCTTTAATAGAAGAGTGTTTATGTCTATGAATTCAGACAAAAAATTCTGATATTAATGATTTAGCAGAAGGTCTAGCAATAAGTTGGGCTTCTATTAATGAATATACTAATACAACAGAAGTAAAAATTAAAGAAATTAATAATAAAATTATTGAGCTTTTTGAACCCAATAAATTTACTACAGAAATACAACCAAAATTATTACATTTAAAAGATCTATCAATTCCAAAAGATTGGATGATCGATAGAATAAGTGGAGATAGTACTTCAAAACCTGTAAGTACTATAGAATATATATCATTAGGAGATAGATTATATTTTAAAAATAATGCTATAACAAATACGAATGATAATTTAGTTTTACCCTCAAATACTCAAACAGAGGAAGAAGAGGATAATATAAGTACAAGTTCAACACCAATAGGAATGAAAACAGTTCATATACCTATTTTTCCAACTGAACCTAGTAGAAATTCTAGAAACACTAGAATGGAAGAAATTCAAACTTCAACAATAATTCAACAAATGAAAATTGGTAATAGAGATGTTATTACATTCTCAAATTTTCAACCTAGGAAATATTATACATATATTGAAATTTCATTTCAATTTAAAGAATATAAAACATATTCTTTACATGCTTTATTAGACACTGAAGCTACCACTAGTAGTTGTAGAAAATATGCTATTCTTGTAGAAAAATGGGAACCAATGAAAAATCCAATTAAAGGCATAGGAATAGATGGTAATGAAACCATATTTCAATTTAAAGCTAGAAATATGCCAATTTACATAAATAATATAAGATTTGTTATTCCAAAAATATTATGTTTTCCTGAAATGCATGAAGATATATTATTAGGAAATAATTTTATATATCAGCGTTTACCATTTTCTATAGATAAAAATTTTATAATATTATCTGCAGAAAAGACTTCTGTAGAAATACCTTTAGTAAAAAATTATAAATTTGTGTGTGATAAAAAATTTATACCACAAAGAAAAGAACAGATTAAACAACTCGAAACATATCATTGGTTGTTTAAAATTCTAGAAGATAATTTTAGTGAAAAACTATTAAAATCATGACAGAATAGTCCTAGATATTATGAAATAAAATTGAAAATTCCTAATAAAATTATTAGAGTAAAACCTATGATCTATACTAAACAAGATATAAATGAATTTGATATACAAATAAAAGAGTTATTGGAAAAATGATTAATAGAAACAACTAATAGTCCACATTCTAGTCCTGCTTTTATGGTAAGAAACTACGCTGAAATAAAAAGAGGAAAAGCTAGGATAGTAATTAATTATAAAAGATTAAATCAAAATATTATTTTTGATGGATATTTTACTCCAAGAAAGGATGTTTTAATTAATCAAGCTAAACAAACAAAATATTTTAGTAAATTTGATTGTAAATCCTGATTTTGGCAAATCATGTTAACCGATGAATCTAAACATTTAACAGCTTTTAGTACACCTAATGGACATTATCAATGGAGAGTATACCATTTGGATTATGTAATGCACCACAAATCTTCCAAAGATGGATGGTTTCTATATTTAATAAATATAAAAAAATTTGTGTAGTTTATACAGATGATATTTTAGTATTTTCAAATACATTAGAAAAACATAGAAAACATTTAAATATCATTTCTCAAGAATTCATAAAACATGGAATAATCTTGAGTCCCAAGATTATTTTCTTGAGTCCTAAGATTATTTCCTAAAAATTCTATTTCTGTTTTTTATAATTCTATTTTCTTGGGACTCAAGATTATTTCATGTTTTATGAATTCTTGAGAAATGATATTTAAATGTTTTCTATGTTTTTCTAATGTATCTGAAAATACTAAAATATCATCTATATAAACTACACAAAAAAATTTTATTTATTAAATATAGAATCCATCCATCTTTGAAAGATTTATGGTGTATTACATAATCCAAATGACATACTCTCCATTGATAATGTCCATTAGGTGCACTAAAAGCTGTTAAAGGTTAGATTCATCAGTTAACATGATTTGCCAAAATCCCAATTTACAATCAAATTTACTAAAATATTTTGCTTGTTTAGCCTGATTAATTAAAACATCTTTTCTTGGAATAAAATATCCATCAAAAATAATATTTTGATTTAATCTTTTATAATTAATTACCATCCTAGCTTTTCCTCTTTTTATTTCAGCATGGTTTTTTACCATAAAAGCAGGACTAGAATGTGTACTATTAGTTGTTTCTATTAATCCTTTTTCCAATAATTCTTTTATTTGTATATCAAATTCATATATATCTTGTTTAGTATAGATCATAGGTTTTACTCTAATAATTTTATTGGGATTTTTCAATTTTATTTCACAATATTTAGGACTATTCTGCCATAATTTTAATGGTTCTTCACTAAAATTATCTTCTATAATTTTAAACAACCAATGAACTATTTTGAGTTGTTTAATTTGTTCTTTTCTTTATGGTGTAAAATTTTTATCACACACAAATTTATGATTTTCTACTAAAAGTATTTCTACAGAAGTCTTTTCTGCAGATAATATTATAAAATTTTTATCTATAGAAAATGGAAAATGTTGATATATAAAATTATTTCCTAATAATATATCTCCATGCATTTCAGGAAAATATATTTTTTTCTACAACTACTAGTGATAGCTCCAGTGTCTAATAAAACATGTAAAGAATATGTTTTATATTCTCTTAATTGAAATGTAATTTCAATAAATGTATAATATTTCCTAGGTTGGAAATTTGAGAATGTAATAACATCTCTATTACCGATTTTCATTTGTTGAATTATTGTTGAAGTTTGAATTTTTTTCCATTCTAGTGTTTCTAGAATTTCTACTAGGTTCAGTTGGAAAAATAGGTATATGAACTGTTTTCATTCCTATTGGTGTTGAAACTTGTACTTATATTATCCTCTTCTTCCTCTGTTTGATTATTTGAAGGTAAAACTAAATTATCATTCGTATTTGATATAGTATTATCTTTAAAATATAATCTATCTCCTGATGACATTTCTATAGTACTTATAGATTTTGAAGCACTAGCTCCACTTATTCTATCGATCATCCAATATTTTGGAATTGATAGATCATTTAAATGTAATAATTTTGGTTGTATTTCTGTAGTAAACTTATTGGGTTCAAAATGTTAAATAATTTTATTATTAATTTCTTTAATTTCTACTTCTGCTATATTAGTATATTCATTAATAGAAGTCCAACTTATTGCTAGATCTTTTGCTAAATCATTAATATCAGAATTTTTTGTCTGAATTCTTAGACATGAACAATCTTCTATTAAAGGATCTGTAATAGATATAAAGTGTCTGGTTTAACTTTAAATCTTATTACTCCAATATGTAAATTAGATTGAATACCTCCAATAAGTGCATTTATTGGATTTTCAAATATTTTATCTAATAAAACTGCTATTATATGTATATTATGACATTTTCTGAATAAAGCTCTAATTGTTATAATAATTATACCTAAATGTATATATCTAACCTGAGGATATTTCTTTCTAATTCTTTTAATTTTATCTTTAGTAAATAATGGAATTTCTGTTAATCCACCTCTAGTATCTTTAGTGACTGTATTGCCACTAATTTTTTTCTATATGTCTTTGACTCCATATCTTGAATTTAGATATTTTATATATTTATTTTTTAGAAATATTATTTTTATTTATTTTTTCTATTATTTCATCAGAAAAGTCTTTTTCTTCTCTGATTAAATTTTCTAATTTTATATCATGTTGTTCAGATTTAAGAATTTCTTCTAATTGGTTTTTAGAACTACTTCCTATATTAAACATAAATATATATTATTCATTTTCTGAATCAGAATTTGTTTATGATATTAATTCATATAATATTTTTTCAGGATTTATTTCCTCTTTTAAGCATATTTCTAAATTTTGTTCTTCAAGTGTTTTAATCATTTTCTTTGCATTTTTTTCTTTGTTAGGACAATTTGGTGCTATATGACCTTCTTCATGGCATATAAAACATTTACATATTTGTTTTTTAGATTTTTTAGAAGTTTTTCTTCTAACAATTTTTTTTATTATAACCAGTATATTTTTTATTCCCTGGTTTCCATCTAACTAACTTATATCTTCTATTTTTCTTTCTATGTTTTTTTTATAAATATTAGGACGTATTGGTTTACATCCAAACTCCCACTTATTTTCTAAAATTTTAGTACAATGTTTAGCACTTAATTTATTTTTAACTTGTTTAGAAGCTTTAGTTTGTAGACAGTGTAAAGTTATTCTTTCTTTTGCAAAATTTGTCCTATTACCTATAGAATCTATATTTTCTGGTTCTACTCTAGCTTTTTTATTGTGTTCTTCTAAATGATTTACATATTTTTGTATACAAATTTCATCACATGGTGGTGGTAATTTATGAAAATATTAGTTTTTCCAAAATTCTATATTTTTATTTTTTAATTTTTGATATTTATGAAGAAACTTTTTAGAATATTTTTCTAAATATTTGATATCACATAATTTAATTTTTGACAATATATAACTAGATACACTATCTTGATCTTTTTTTTATCAAAATAGCCACAAAATTCTGTTTTTAGAATAAAAGTTAATCCTTTTAAAAGATCTTTAGGAGTTCTTATCTGATTAATTAACTGACCTTTTTATTGTTTACCTTTTTCAGATTCCTCCCATCGTTTTAAAAATTGTAAAACATCCCTTAGGAATGTTCCAACGAAATAATTTAAAAATTTTTCTTTTGACCAAGTATTATTGTTGTTTACAACAGTCATTGACTGTGCCCAATCATCTATAGTTTTTCATATTCTGATACTGAAATATTAGTTAAGTCTAAATATATTCCTCCTTGGGCCACGTTTCTTTTATTTAAATCACCAATCCTATGTGGCGTAGGTTGACTAGGTTGACTAGATGACTCTCCTAGATATTCAGTTTTAATTTAATTAGTAGTTATATTTTCAATTTGATTACCTATAATTCTAGTTGTATTTTTAACTTTTTCAAATTCTTTATTAAAAGATCTCAGATAATCATCGTTTTGAATATCTGACTCTATTTTCCTTTACCAAAAGGATCTGTATTTTCAGTATCTATTAGTTCTGGAATTTATATATTTTCTTCTTCATCTGTTGAAGTGTTTTCTTCATTAGATTTATAACTAGTAACCTTTAAGTCTTCTAGATTATCAGAATTACTAGAATTACTACTATCTGTAGTGTCATAATTTAACATATAATGATAGTTAAATAAAGTAAACAAATCTTTATGTTTTTCCTAAAGTTGTTCTATTAATTTTAAATATTCTACTCTTTCATTTTTATCTGTACTTTTAGTAAATTTAAATTTCCAATGTTCTATAAGTTCTTTATAAGATTGGAAATCATATTTTTGTTGACTAGTATATTTTCTTTTCTGTTTTTCAGGATTCTTACTTCTTTTATTAGTAGAAGATGATTCTTCTGAAGAAGTATCTTCTTCCTCAGATAAAGTTAATATTATATTACTATTTCCATCATATAAAGGACCTAATTAAGTCTATTTCTTGTTCTATATTTTTGTTAATAAGAACTTGATCTAATTTATTATTTATATCGGATAATATTTCTTTAAATTCGTTGTTCAAATCTAATTCAGTTACCTCTCCTAAATTATTAACTTGTTGTTCAATTTTATTTACTTTATTATATAATTTATTAAAATATATAGAAGTTATATCTAATAAACTATTAAAACCTTTACTAAGGGAGAAGATATTATTTTCATTCTTAGAGTCTATATGCATGGTATGATTGTAGGTTTTATCTTTATATAAACAATTTGTTTCTTCCATGATATTTATCTCTGGTACCTAAAACCGTCTGTTATCTTATTTTGTCTTAAAACTCAAAGGCCTAACGTCTCTCACTTAGACTTAAACAGGCTACAACAAGAGAAAATAACAGATATATGGGTTTTAAGATAAATAAACACGGAATGAACTAAATTATAAATTAAAGATAAAAACTTACAATGAATACTACAATATTATTTCTCCAAGTATCATTACATCGGGGGCCTCTGATACCAATTACAGAATAAGTGCGGAAGAAAGAAGATGATATTTTTATTACAAAAGTAAAAATAAATGAAAGTTTACAAGGAGAGGATGGTGAAAAGAAAGTAAAAGTTTTCTAAAACTATTTTAGGATTCAATGCCTTGTTTAGGCTTCATACATTTCTTTTTATAGCAAAATTTCTAAATTCTCTTTAATTTTTCTTCAATCCCATACAGTGTTTCTGATAAAGATCTTGTCTTGTCATCAACATAGTTACTTCCATGTTACATGGTCTTGTCACATCATTTGCCTTCCACGTTGCAATCTTTTCTGATGCCTTTTTCTTCAAGTTTTCTTCTCTTGTCCATTAGTGTTTCTTGGACATTATTTCTCCACATGGCTTGCCTATTTTTGCTTATCCTTCTTGAAGATTATCTAGATTCATTAACTCTATTTCGTCTAGATATAATGAATTTGGTGACAGTTCTGTCGCAAGTCTTGGTGAGTTCCAAAGCTCCCACGTGTTTCTGATTTCTTCTATTATTTGTGATGAAAAATCATCTATCTCTATATTAGCCATCTTTTTTAATTGTTGTATGGATTCTTTATCTCTATCATTTTGGATGATTCCAGTCTCGTCTGCCACTATCCTTCTTCTATCAATCAAAAGTCTATAAGTCTGATGTTGAAGAATATGTTGAGCTATTGTCATTAAATCAATCACTGCTTGGGTCTGATAATAACTAAAATTATTATAACACTTGTCAATTTTTTTCAAGTGTTCCTTGTCTTCTTTGACAACTGATAATTTAGGAATTCCAATCATTCTTTGGATAATTCAAATTTGATATGGCTGATAAAAACTTTTTTTTCAGCAATACCAATAAGACTGCTTACTTTAATATAAAAATAGTAGAAAAAATAATCTTGATTTACTTTTTGTGATAATATAGTCTTAATAATTGAAGGAATATCTTTCAATAAATTAAAAGAAAAATTTTGAACTACTATTTCTTTGACAAAACCCCATTCAATATTGCTTATATCAAGTGGTTCATGATCAAGTCTATATTTTATAGTAGGAAATTGTTCTTCTAATTCATTAGTAAAAACATATGATTGTAAAAAATATTCTGAAAAAGCTTTTTTAAATTGAGTTTGCTGGTTATAGATGACTCTATTTATTTTTGTAAGAATTTCTACTGGTAAAATTTTTCTTGCTTTATTATATAAACATAATCTAAACATTTTATTCATTATAGGACTATTTGTCCCTTTATTAATAAAATATTGAAATATATCAAGAAGATTATTTATCTCCTTAATATCTATATATCTTATTTCAAGCTCATCCCAATCTCTATATAAAATAGATTCTAATAATAAATCATAAGCTTCTTCTTTTTTAGCTGTTTTTTCAACTAAAAATTGTAAAAACTTTATAAGAGCTCTTCTGAAATTAGCTCTTTGTTTAGAAATATGGGTTTTTTTTTTTCCATATTTCATTTATAAATTTATATAATTCTGATGATAAACCTGGATTATAAAAATCTTTTATTTCTGGAATTTGTTGTTGTTTCAACAAATTTTCCGCTCATTTTATAGTTTCAGAATAACTGGCTTGAAATATCGAATTTGTATCTTGAGACCAAGGGTATTGGCTTACCGTTCTTGGTGTAAAATTTAATTGAGATCTAACTGGTTGTCTTACCAGTGGATAAGGAACATAATATCCCTGATTAGGATAAAATGATACTTGTGGAGATATTGTAATAAATCCTTGATTAGGATTTATTGACTTCCCTTTGTTGGGTTTTTTATGGACAGTAGTTCATTCTCCAACTTGTTCTAGAGGTTTTTTACCTCTATCTATAAGGCCTACTAAGATAATCAACAATAATTTTATCAGTGCCTTTCACATATAGAACTTTAAAATTAAAAGTACACAATTCATTATACCATCTAATTCTCCTAGGTACAGTTTCTAAACTTTTATTAGTAAGAAATTGTTTAATTGCTTGATTATTAGTTTTTATGATAAATTTTTCAGGTGCTAAATATATAAGAAAAGTCTTTATTCCCTTTTTAATAGCTAATAACTCTTTTTCATATATAGCATAATTAATTTCATTTGATTTAAATTTACCTGAACTATATTCAAATATTAATTCTTCATTATTAGCTATTTTAGCTTTTAAGATACATCCCCAATAATTTTGTAATGCATCTGTTTCTAAAATTAATTTATCATCTTGTTTAGTTAAATAGACTTTTGAAATATAATTTATTTCTGATTTTAAATTTTTTTATAATTTCTGAATTTTTTTAGACCAACTAAAAGGTTTATCCTATTTTAGCTTTTCATATAACTCACCTATTTTTTCAGATAAGTTAGGAAAGAAATTTATTCCATAATTAGCTATTCCTAAAAATTGTTGAAGTTGTTTTTTATCTTCAATATTTTCAGGAAATTCTTTTATTTTTACTTAATCCTAAAAATTCTATTTTTTTTTTCTAATTCTATTTTCTTGAGACTCAAGATTATTCCATATTTTATGAATTCTTAAGAAATGATATTTAAATATTTTCTATGTTTTTCTAATATTGTATCTGAAAATACTAAAATATCATCTATATAAACTACACAATTTTTTTATATTTATTAAATATAGAATCCATCCATCTTTGGAAGATTTGTGGTGCATTATATAATTTAACTGGCATTACTCTTCATTGATAATGTCTATTAGGTGCACTAAAAGCTGTTAAAGATTTAGATTCATCAGTTAACATGATTTGTCGAAATCTCGATTTACAATCAAATTTACCAAAATATTTTGCTTGTTTTGCCTGATTAATTAAAACATCATTTCTTGGTATAAAATATCAATCAAAAATAATATTTTGATTTAATCTTTTATAATTAATTACCATCCTAGCTTTTCCTCTTTTTATTTCAGCATGGTTTCTTATCATAAAAGCAGGACTAGAATGTGGACTATTAGTTGTTTCTATTAATCCTTTTTTCAATAATTTTTTTATTTGTATATGAAATTCATCTATATCTTATTTAGTATAGATCATAGGTTTTACTCTAATAATTTTATTGGGATTTTCTAATTTTATTTCACAATATCTAGGACTATTCTACCATAATTTTAAAGGTTCTTCACTAAAATTATCTTCTAGAATTTTAAACAACCAATAATCTGTTTAGAGTTGTTTAATCTATTTTTTTCTTTGTGGTATAAAATTCTTATGGGTGACAAAATGGTCCATACATAGCACTTATGCATTGTTATATATTATTTATGTTATATATTATTTATTTTTATTATAAACATTATGTGTATATATAAATAATTTATTGTATATATATTATTTTTACTTATGCATTGTTTATCATTATTAACCTATATCTTATTTATATATTTTATAATATATTATGCCATTTTTAATATATACAAATTATTCATTATATTATTTTTATTATATTTTATATTACTTCAATATTTATTATTATGAATAATTTTAAAAATTTGCAAATATTATTAGGTAATGTATATATATATTGAAAATATTTAGCATATTATGAAGTTCTAGAATTTATTATAAAGTTTCACACATATTTAATATAGTATTATTTATAAAAATATATTAAGCTATTATATCATATAATATATTTTTATTATTTTAAAAAAAAATTCTTTTATTACTTATATATTGCTTTAAACATTTTTTACTTCATTTATTTTTCAAATTGTTTTTGAACTTGCTTGTTTTTATCCTTTTTATATTTATTTGGTATTGTTTTAACATGTTAATTTTATCTCATAGATTATTTGTTATTTTTATGTTGTTATTATTATTATATATTCATATGAGAATAGATTATTTATGTTGTTATTTAAAGATTATATTCGCATGAAATACTATTGTATATATGTGTAATTTGTATTGCCATATTCATTATTTTGCTATTTTGTATTTTTGCATGAAATAATAATGTGTGTATATTTATGTTATTTATAATTATATATGCATGAAATGTTAATGTATATTGTGTGATTTATATCGTATTTATCATTTTCTATATTATATTTGCATGAAATGTTAAAATATGTGGTTTAATTAATTTAATATTGATCTTTTGTAATAGGTTAAATGCATCATCGTTTTTTTTTTAAATTTAATATTTCATTTAATCCAAAGGAATTTTAAAAACGAGGCAATGTCTTTTGTATTTAGGAATTTGAGAAATAGTGCCCTAACATGCTGAGTTGCGATTTTCCGTTTGTCTAAATGTCTAAAGTATCCTTTTAAATAGATTTTGTAAATCACGAAATGATTTTTAGTTACGAAAGTTTAAGAATATCGTATCCAATCATGCTGGATGTGATGTTCGCACTCTTTTGGAACGAAAGATTTCGATTTTCAACTCAAATTATTACGGTTTTAAAAAGAGATCTTATTTCTAAATTCTTTTAAGTTTTTGACATTAAGACAAAACTATTCAATTTGGTACCAATTTTGGGCGTTGCGAGGGTGCTAACCTTTCCTCGTACGTAACCGACTCCCGAGTCCGTTTTCTCACAATTTCATAGATCAAAATGTTTTATAAGGTGATTCAATCACACTTAAAAAGGTTGGTGGGGACTCCCATTTTCAAAAGACTTTTAAAAAAAAAAAAAAGTGGTTTCGATACTGTGTAACTAAAATTTGCATCGGCTGCTGCTGTCCACAGTTGGGGCATTCAACTTGAGTGTGGATTGCATATTAATTGTCGTTTTTAAGATGAGATGCCATTTTTATGCTTGCAGGGGAATGTCTTGTCCCTTTCACATTATTGCTACTCAACATATCTTCCACTTTCTTTTCTCTTTTTCTAATTTCAATTAAATAGGAGATTAATGTTGAAATTAGATTTTACATTATAAATTTGTGGATGAATGGGCCAATTTTATATAATTAAATTAGTTGACTCACCCAAACAAGAATGAAGTATGGAGGCACAAAACTCACAAAAACCAATCCTTTACTCCTGGAAATCGGACATTAATGAATTGTAAATAAAACTCAAATTTAATTTCTATGGTAATAGTGATTCAAATTTTACCAATTCCAATATTATAGATTTGGATCTGAAGACAATATTTTAAACCCAAACCCATGTTTTAATTATCCATTACTTATGTTAATTATTAAATAGCAAATAGAAACATAATAAAATCCTAAAATTTAATATGGTAATTTTTTTATGAGAAAAATTTATTCTCTAAAATCATATTTTTTTTTTGTATCTATAAAATTAATTGAATAATGAGATGAGATCACTAAAATTCTTAAATTTACGTTTATCCTTTTTATTATTTGATTTTAAAGTAAAATTAATTAATATTTATATAATTAAACAAATATTGTAACATGAATTTGTTTTATAATGTGACATAATTATATTTAGATTTAATTACATCAAACATTTCCTAACTATGGTTCTCATTCTAAATTGGTCTCCAGACTTCAAAACATTCTAATTATATCTAAACTATCAATGTTATATCAACCAGATCTTTATATTATTAAAATCGTTTATTAAACAGCACCTCAAATCTTATATGGCATAATTTAAAATGAAAATTTTAAAGAAAAAGTAAAATGTTATTGCATAATCTTTAAAAGTTAAAACTAAAAAAAGTTTAACAAGAAAGAGAGAGAGTGAATGATAATAAAGCTTTTATAAAACTTTTGAAAATCTTAAAACCAAAATTTTTAAAATATCCATTTTTTCAATATTTATTTTTCTTTAAATTTTGCATTTTAAACTATGCCACATAAGATTTGATGTCTTGTTTAACAATTTTAGTAATATAAGGACCTTAGTGATATAACCTCTATTGGGGATAAACCTAGTTTAAGCAACAAACAAGTAAAATAACAAAGAAATTGAAAAGATCAAACACAAATATTTTATATGGAAAAACCCTTTCGAAGAGGATAAAAAATCACGGGTAAAGATAATTTCATTAAAACGAAAAAAACGAATAGTACAAAAGATGGAGATAAAACTAAACCCTAAAACCCAAAATGAGAACCCTCAAAACGTAAACACAAAATTCTCTGAAAGCTTGTAAAAGCTAATATCTAAATGTGTAATAGGTTATTTTTTTTAAGTTGGAAAAAATGCTTATTTATAAGCTCAATTTTGAAGTCAAATAATAATAAAATAACCTACACTAGTCAGACTTTAAGTGGAAAACTAAAAATAAAGTTTAACTCGAAGAGAAAAAGTTGAAAATTGTAAGGCATAATTCCACAAATCTCTACCTTGATTAGTATTTCCACAAAAAGTTAAAAATTGTAAGGCATAACTCCACAAATCTCTACCTTGATTAGTATTTCCACAATGCTTTCTTTGCCAAAGCCCACCACTGGCTTATCTCGAACTATGCAGGATATTAACTTAGTCGAAGTTGTGCTTAGCAGCTGGAAGTCTTTTAGTCTTCGACTTGTGCACTGCCAAATTAAAACTAACATGAGTCTGATTTCCACGTACGCATCGTGGACAAGCCACCACATAATGGCTGATAACAGCCACATAATCGTAGTTAAATTGCCACAGAGCTTCCTCCTTTCACAATCCCACCCCATGCATGTGATATGACTATTTTAACACATATGTTTCACTTTTCACATTTTTCACATATTCATGCTCGTAACTCATATTTCTTAATTTTTACACATATGCATGTATCATGCTCACATTTTCACATATCACATAGTTTTCACTTTAGCATTCTTTAATATACATATTTATATTAAAACATGGATATTAACATACACATAGATATATCACATGTTTAGATCATCACATATCAATCTATCCATAAATCACATAACATAGAGTTGAGATCAACATTACATACATCACATACCACAAATCATGAATTTTTACAACACTTAATAGTTTAGGACACTTACTTGGATTCATCTTTGATTGAGTTTTTCAACTCCACTTGAGTACTTAATGTACTCATAAATGAATTAATTAATTAAAATTTTATTTAAGTAAATAACGTTATATTTTACTTAAAATGAGAGTTAGATCTCACACCTCAAACTGTAGATCTGATTGCCACAATCCTATTAGAGGAGATTTCACTTGGATTTAAGCCAGTAGATGAATCTATCGTATCAAACACGTATTTTAGTTAGATCTATCAGATTTGATTTTTAAAACTTAAAATTTTAATCGTTTGAAAAAGTTATCACCATTAGTTACCCTTAAATTGAGACTTAGATTAGTTGTCTTTGTTATCACACTAAGGATCTCTTTGATCAACGTCGTTTGGTCCTTCAAGTTGATACGAAATCACATTAGTACTTATGTTAAACCAATAATAAAATAACTCGATGATATTATCACCCTATACCATTAGGCAAATGAAGAATTTTACAAATCGAACAACTTTACGTACACTTGATATAATACGAGATGATCGAAGGATCGAGAATGAAATGAGATCGATGTTTGAGTGATCTAGAAATAAATAATCGAATAAGTGAAAGAAAAATATGAGTTTTAGTCACTAAGGAATAGGTAAAAGAAAGAGGAAGAAAAAAGGAAAATTTTGGTCACCGGCGATGATGGTCTGACAGCGGCAGCTCGACAGCGGATCGACGATGGCCTGGCTATGAAGGAGCGGCGGTCTGACGGTGGTCCAATGAGGTGATATAAAAAAATATAAAAAGAGTGGGAGGGTTTGTTAACAATATTGAGAGAAAAGAGAAAAGAAAATGAACGGTGGAGGAAGGTTTTCCCGTGGTGGTTCGTGGTGGTTCATAGCGATGAGGGTGGCGATCGAAAGAAAAGAGGAGGAGACGGGAACCTTGGATGGTGGTGTGGAGGTGGTGAAGCTATATGTCATAGTGGAGGAATTTTAGATAGTGGTTGAAGGTGTAACGCCCCAAAATTTTAATTTTTGATTTCGTGTATGTATGACATACAAGTGTGTATCTACTTCAGTGGTTAAGTGTTCTAGATGTGTGTGAGAGGTCCCAAGTTCAAGCCTTACTTGGACAAATTTTGGTATTTTTATAAATAAAGCCTTAACCTTGTACAAAGGGCTTAAGTTTAATTTTTGGTAAGTTTATATTAGAATGGGCCTGTTGGTCTGGTGGTTAAATGGGGTGTTGGAGTCTTGGAGGTCCTGTGTTCAATTCTTTGTGATGGTGTGGAGACAATATTAGTGATTTTAGGAGATAATTGGGGAGAGGTTATCAGAAAATAATCTGATTGTCTTTTTATTGAAAAAAAATAAAAATAGGGTTTCAGTTTTCTCTCTAATTCCCCAAACTTTTTTGGATGTTTTCTTCTTCTTTTTTTCTCCTTTGCCTATTCTTTCCCCTAGTTGCTGCCGAAATTTTCATTATTTTTTTCCCTTTCGTTTTTTTCTCTTTTTTTTCCAATTGATTCAGTTGTTCATCGTTGGTTGCGCGTGTTCAGTAAGTAACGATTTTGTCTATTGTTAATTGTTCTTGGTTAATCTTTAAAAGGGGGATTCTTTTTTTGTGTTTAGGAGTTAATCAAGGGGTTGGTGGTTTTGAATCGACGTTGTGATTGTGCGAAGTCGTGGTTATTCAAGCGAGGTAAGGGTTTTGTTAGGTTTTTAGTCAAGTTCCTTCCAAAATTTGTTGATTAAAAATGAATTAAGTGATTAATCTAGAGATATGTTGGTCAATTTTTAGGTTCTGGAGGTTTAAGAGTGCTTATGCATCAGAAACGATACCAGGTGTGTACCCGAAATGTAGAAAACGGGATTCGACGAAAAGCCTAAATTGCTTGTTGTCGAGAAGTAAGAGAAATAAGAGAAAATGATGTGAAAAAAATTGTAGAGAAAGGAAATAAGGGTGTTATAACCTTGGAAATCAACATTTTGCACTAAAATAGTTTTGGACAGCAGCAGTAGTCTAAATTTCAAAAATCATCAAAAATAGTGAAAATTGAGTTAGAGGTTGAATAAAACATGAAATTAAATTTTATTGAGTCTAGTTTTTCTTGGAAGAAACAATGTAAGCAATGTAATTGTAAATTATGAGATATAATAAAGTTTGTGAGACAAGGTCAGAATGATTTCGAGTTCCTCTGTTTTGACTTTGGAAAATCATCAAAAATTTTAAAAAAATTAATTAGGGGATTAAATTTATATGTTTAAATCCTTAATGAGTCTATTTTCAAGAGAAACAAATGGAAACATCATCCAAATTCTGTACTAAGAGATAAATAATTTTTAGTAAGGAAAGGTTGAAGCTGTCAAACAGTAGAATAGGGATAAATTTGAAGATTTTGCTATACTTATTTGATAAACTATAAATTCTAAAAATTTTATGGTAGAAAAACATCAAGCGGATCTTAATTTGGAATCCTGTATCTCAAGATATTAATAATTTAGTGACAATAACTCAAGTAAACAGCTTTGAATGAACATATAAGTAAATAGTGAAAACATATATGAATATGTAGCTAGCATGGGTTACATTAAAAATAGATCACACGGCAAAGGCCAATTTGGGCCGAGTGGGCCACACGGGCAGATAACATGGGCGTGTGAGCCCATTTTTATCGAAATGTTTCTAAGGTTGCACGGGTCGCCCAAGTCGACTGTGAACCTACTGCAAGGTCGGTAAGCGCTACTTAGACCCCTAAATGTGTGAAATTGACTGAATGATATCTGTACTGAGCATGTTAATATTTGAACTGAATATATGTACTGAAATTGTATAATAACATATCATCCATTGTATGTTGCATTGCATTATTGTGGGTTGTTATTCAAAGGAAGTGTACTGAAAGCCTTTAAGCCTAATTTACTGGCAGCTCAGCTGCAAACTACTGTTTTGTGCCACATTCGGTACTCCTTGGAGTTTAGGGATGGGTGGGTTGATTATATCCCCACATAGAGTGTAGGGTTGGATGGAGATGGTGTGTAGATGCTGGTTGGGTAGGATTTTGCTACTGCATAACTGTTACTACTATTGATAGTGTAATGGGCTAAGGCTCTACTGCATTTTTGACACTATATTGAGATGGGCTAAGGTCCAAACTGTCACTGATACTGAAAAGGGCTTAGGCTCAAGACTGTTCAACTGTGCACTGTGAATACTGATTGTTTGTTTGTTTCTGCGGGATTACCCATTGAGTTTACATAAACTCACCCTTTTCGTTTAATGTGCACAGGTAATCCCCAGACTTAGACGGATTGGTGCGACGGAGGACTCAACGGTGACCACAGTAAATTTTGGACTTCATGGTTTTCAATTTACGATTTATAATTTGATTATTATTGATTATTGAGGTTGTAATTTAAGGACCCTCTGGGACTTTGGTTTTAAATTTGAGTTTTTATTTATTTATTTTACTTTATGGATTTATACCTATTGGTCGTAGGAAATTCAGTTTTAAAAAATTTAAAGTATTTTCTAAACACATGATCACTTTGACTGTTTTAGCAAAGCTTCTGCAGTAAGGGATGTTTCAAAATAAATGTTTTAAATGAATAAAGACGACTTCCTAAGTTCTAACAAAGGTTTACTAAAGATAATAACATGGAATGTTTTCATCGTAACAATGAGGTTTCAAAAACACTATCGTGTGACATTGCCAGATACGGCCATAACGTCTAGGCCAGGTTTGGGATGTTATAAAAGGTGGTGGTTGTTTGTCAAAAATGAGAGAAATTGAAAAAGGAATAAATGAAAAAATAATGAGAATATGGGAGTAAATGAATGGTATAGATGGCAAGAAGGTGGGGTAAGCTTGGTCAGCTATGACCAGGTTCGTTGAATCACAATAGAAGGTAAGATATAAAATTTTGGCAAGGGATGGAGACATGGAGGGAAGAGGGGATCATGTTACCTCAACATATGGTAAGTTTGACTCATAAAGAGGGAAAGGAACCCTCCTAAACATGGTAACGAAGGGGTGGACGGTAAGCACATTATGCACATGGAAATTGTGTTAAAAAATTAAATAAAAAGTTGAGAACAATAAAACTTTAACTTAAGACCTCTAGGATAGGTAAGGAGCACTTAACCTCTTGACCATTTCACTTCTTTGCTTTAATTCCTATCAAATTTATTTAAAAACATGGCGTGACATTTGCTAAGGTTTGAGGGAAAATTACACCACATAGAAAATAGTTTGAGGGAAGGGATTTGAACACAAGTCATCATGGATAGCTCCACCACTAGTCAACCACTATACTTGATATTTATTAATATCAAAAGATTATTTAAAATAAATAAATAATAAATAAATAAAACTCGGGCGACCACTTTTTCGGTTCATTAACTTAATTTTACTAACCCAGTTTTTGGGATGTGACAAGGGACGGCTTATTTCATCAATCATCGTTGATCCTTCCAGAACAAAAATTCTGTCAATCTTTTTACTTTCATCATTAAATTTTTTTGACTCGATATTAATTTTATAACCCTTTGAATCAAAAATTCCTAAGGAGATGAGATTTTTCTTTAAGTCAGACACATTGCTGACATTTGACAGTGTCCTAATTGTCACGTCGTGCATTCTAATCTGAACAGTACCAATACTAATCACCTTACTGGGTGAACCATTACCTATGTGCACAACTTCACCTTCAACTAAACTGTATATGGAGAACCAGTCCCTGTTCAGGCACATGTCGAAAGTTTAATACCCCTAACCCAAATCCGTCACCGGAACAGGGTTATGAAGCATTACTAGAATGTACAGAACAATTATAGAAGATTCATGTCATTTACTATCCATTTAACGGAACTAATCATGTTGTCCCTTGAATAGACCCTTGAGGCCCAATTTAACCATTAAACACAAATCGAGACTAAATCTGAAATTTAAAGAATTATTCGTAATATTCCAAAATTTTTCCTTGGTACAGGGCACACACGCCCGTATGGACAAGGGACACACCCGTGCGACCATAGGACATGCCCGTGTTGTAAGCCGTGGCTGAACTCGTGTAACTCTCTGACTTGTGTCACATGGCTTGCCACATGTCCTGCCACACGCCCGTGTGCTAAGCCGTGTGCCTCACATGGTTGAGACACACGCTCGTGTCTTTACTCGTGTGCTCAATTCTGAGTATTCTGTTTCTAAATTTTTAAGATGCAGGGGACACATGACCAGACTACACGCCAGTGGCTCTGCCCGTGTGGACGAAAATAGGCCATTTTAAGGCCACTTTTCTTACCCTTTTTACTATCAACCTGTACACAATATTTTCATATACCAATATAATCCAACCAAGCAACAATACAAGCCAAAAATCATGTTTTAAACTTATTAAATCATCACAAAACTCGTTTGCATAAACTTACCAAGGTAACTTCATTCATTGTTTACTAAAGACTACTATTAAACTTATATATACAAACATATTTATAAGTGTCATTCTCAACCATATTCCAAATTTAACCTATTTCAAGTCCAATTTATACATGCCATATAAATCATAAGTTGTATTACAAAATCTACCAGAGAAATCTGGATAGTGTGGCCTATTGTGTTGATCCGATACTCCAATCTCACGTTAATCTACAAGAACATTAACAATACGAGTAAGCTTAATGAAGCCTAGTAAGTTCATTGGTTTTAAAATTAAATCATACCAATTATACTATAAAAATACATAATACATGCAAATCACTAACACTTCCTGCCAGTCACAATTTCAAATGATGAATTCTCTTGATTGAACTCAATATCGATAACTACTTCAATTTTATCACTATAATCCATATGACACTTACCAATCATTGTCAAATTTAGAGGACGTCTTATGCAATTGAGTACATCATTTTCTTGATGCCATAATCCAACTATGGTCTTACACGTATATTGTCATGGCCTTGCCATGGTCTTACACTCATAGTGTCATAACCCAGTTATGGTCTTATCTTCAGGATGCCATAGCCCAGCTATAGTCTTACACTTGTATTCATATACTGCCATGGTCCAACCATGATCTTACGTTCACAATACCATAAACCAGTTATGGTCTTACATTTAACACATTGCCATGGTCCAACCATGGTTTTTTTCTGTCAATTCGTCGTTTGTCACTGAACGATTATACTCAATCCTGCATTCCACCTAATTTGAACTTTCAATTCGATTTTCATTCTATTATGATAATCATAATTTAATAACAAAGATGTAATTATTCATAAAATTCAACCATATGAACTTACCTGGGGTAAATTGTAAAAGTTGTAGAAATTCAGGGACTAATCCGTTAATTTCCCTTTTCCACGTTTCTTTTCGTTTCCTTGATCTATAATATAAAATTATTCACTCATCAGCATCCAACTCAATTCTAATTTACTTAACAATTTATGCCCTTTAATTTTTAAAATTACACATTTACCCTAAATTTTTATATTTTTACAATTTAGTCCCTAATTAATTAACCCATAAATTGAGCTTATTTTTTCTCAATTAACACTTTATCTAATCATTTTAGGCTACTATACATTCTTTGATGTTCAGAATTTTAACACCAAACCCTAATTCTTAACTTTTTTACAATTAGGTCCTAAAATTAATTTCTATTAAAATCACTTGATAAAATCATCACATAACAAAATTAGAGCTTCAATTCCATCTTAATTCATCATAATTTCCAGCACTTTTCAATGGTAACTTTCAAAATCATTCATGAAATCAAAAAACTAATGAAATCAATAGTTGGACCTAGTTGTAAAAGTCTCAAAAACATAAATATTTCAAGAAATAAAAAAAAATTGAACTTACATGTAGTAAAATATGAAAATCAGATTCTTAAGGGTTCTTCAATGGTGTTCTTAGCTGAGAATTTTGAAGAAATCTCTAGATTTTCATTTACATCCTTTTTAACTATTAAATTTTTACGTCATTTTCCAATTTTACCACTTGTTCACATTAGGTTTGTTATTTTCTTATGCACACATGCCGTCCAAGTCATTTCTCATGTGTTTAATTGCCTATTTGGTCCTCCCTTAATTATCACTTATGTTATTTAATCATTATTCCTTTAATTAGCAAGTTTTGCACCCTTTTCAATCTAGTCCTTTTTATTTCATTAACTATCAAAATGTTAAAATTTTCTAACCAAACTTTAATTCTAACTCAATGAAACTCTGTAAATATTTATAAAAATATTTATGGCTTGATTTATGAAATCAAGGTCTCGATACCTCGTTTTCGACCCAATTTACCCAATAAATTCTTTTAAATCACAAAACTCACTAATTCAAAAATACTTCTAAAATCTCACTTGACTAATAAAATTAATTTATTAAATTTTCAAACTCACTCGTCAGATTTAATGATCTCAAATCACTATTCCCGACACCACTAAAAATTAGGCTATTACAACTCTCCCCCTTTAGGAAATTTCATCCTCGAAATTTATTACCTAAGAATAAATTTGGATACTGTGATCTCATTGATTCTTCTATTTCCTAGGTTGCCTCCTCCAAACCATGATGATGCCACAATACTTTAACTAATGATACTCGTTTATTTCGTAGTTCCTTAACTTCTTGAGCTAAAATTTTTACTGGTTCTTCTGAATAAATCATATCTGATTGGAGCTCAATTTCAGTATGAGGAATCACATGTGAAGGATCTGATCTATACCGTCTCAACATGGATACATGTAACACATTATGAATCTTTTCAAGTTTTGGAGGCAAAGCTAACCGATAAGCTACAGGGCCAATTCTTTCAACTATTTCATACGGTCCAATAAATCTTGGACTCAATTTTCCTTTTCTACTAAACCACAACACTTTCTTCCATGGTGAAACCTTTAAGAACACTTGATTGCCAACTGCAAATTCTATATCTCTTCTTTTCAAATTTGCATATGATTTCTGACAGTCTAAAGCAGCTTTCAAATTATCCTGAATGATTCAAACTTTTTCTTCAGTTTCTCGAATCAAGTCAACTCCCAGTAACTTGGATTTACTCAATTCAAACCAATACATTGGAGTTTTACATTTTCTTCCATAAAGAGCTTCAAATGGTGTCATCTCTATGCTGGATTGATAACTATTGTTATATGCAAATTCGGCTAAAGGTATGTACCTTTCCCAGCTATCTCCGAACTTGAGTATACAACATCTCAACATATCTTCTAAAATCCAAATCACTCATTCTAATTGCTCGTCAGTCTGAGGATGAAATACTGTGCTGAAATTTAACTTAGTACCTAGGGCTTCTTGTAGTTTACTCCAAAATCTCAATGTAAATCTCAGATCTCGATCTAAAATAATGGATGTTGGAACCCCGTGTAGTCTCACAATCTCAGACATATACAGCTTTGCTAACTTCTCAAGTGAAAAGTCCATTCTAACGGGAATAAAATGTGCTGACTTAGTCAATTTATATGTGCTGACTTAGTCAATTTATCCACAATTACCTAGATCGAATCTTTCTTTCTTGGAGTCATAAGTAATCCAGATACAAAATCCATAGTAACATTCTCCCATTTCCACTCAGGAATCATGACAGGTTATAACAAACCAGTTGGTACATGATGTTCTACTTTAACTTGTTGACAAATCAGACATTTTGCAACAAATTCACAAATTTCCCGTTTCATACCAGGCCACCAATACATTCTTTTCAAATCACAATACATTTTCATACTGCCCGGATGAATAGAATACATGTTATTTTGAGCTTCAGAAAGAATAAAATTTTTTGTATCTGAATTTTTCGGAACACAAACTCTATTGCGATAATATAACATACCGCTATCATCAATGGTATCCTCCAAACTCTAATTGTCCCGAACTATCTATCTTTTCAACACCAATTTTGGGTCATCATATTGCAACTCTCGGATCTACTGAAGGAATATAGGTTTTGCTTTCAACTTTGCTAATACAGAACCATTTTCATTAAGATTCAAATGAGTGTTCATCGCCCGAAGTGCAAACAAAGATGACTTTCGGTTGAGTGCATCTGCAACCACATTAGCTTTTCCCAGGTGATAGATAATAATCAGATCATAATCCTTTAATAGCTCTAGCCACCGTCTCTGTCTCAAATTCAGCTCCTTCTGAGTCATTAAATACCTTAAACTCTTATGGTCTGTATACACATAACACTTTTCACCATATAAGTAGTGTCTCCAAATTTTCAAGCAAAAACAATTGCAGCCAATTCAAGATCATGTGTAGGATAATTCCTCTCGTGCGGTTTTAACTTCCGAGAAGCATAGGCCACTACTTTTCCTGACTGCATTAATACACAACATGCAGAACTCTAAATTTTGGCTGAGTCAAAACTGGAGCCTTTGTCAACATCTTCTTCAATTGGTCAAAGCTCTATTGACATTCATCAGACCATAAAAATTCAACATTCTTTTGTAGTAATCGGCTCATCGATGAAGCAATCATCGAGAAATTCTTAACAAAACAACGATAATATCCTGCTAATCCCAGGAAACTTTACACTTCTGTTATATTCTTTGGAATTTTCCAATTTGCCACTGCAGATACTTTGCTCGGATCCATACGAATCCCTTCAGGTGACACAATATGGCCCAGAAATCCAACCTCGTAAAGCTAGAATTCACATTTATTAAACTTTGCATACAACTGCTTTTCTCTCAAAATCTGTAATACAATTCTCAAATGTTGTGCATGTTCAGATTCTGTCTTAGAATAGATCAGTATATCATCAATAAATACAACTACAAATCTATCCAAATAAGGCTGAAAAATTTGATTCATTAAATCCATAAAAGCAGCAGGAGCATTAGTCAAAACAAAAGGCATTACTAAAAATTCATAATAACCATACTGAGTTCTAAAAGCAATCTTTGGCACATCACATTCTTTAACTTTTAATTGATAATACCCAGATCTGAGGTCTATCTTTGAGAATATTGCAGCACCTTTCAGCTGATCAATAAAAACATTAATACGTGGCAATGGATATTTGTTCTTTGTTGTGACCTTATTTAGTTGTCTATAATCAATACACAGTCTCAAAGATCTGTCTTTCTTTTTCACAAATAAGACAGGTGAACCCCAATGAGACATACTCGGTCTGATGAACCCTTTATCTAATAACTCTTGCAACTGTGTCTTCAACTCTTTTAACTCGGTTGGTGCCATTCTGTATGGTGTTATAAATATCAGAGCTGTTCCCAGAATTACATCAATTAGAAACTCAACTTCACGATTGTAACGCATAGGTTTGTGCAAGTATACACAGTCTTTATCAAGTAATAAGTAAGTATCGAGTTATCATCTCCACAAGGATTGTATTTGTGTTAAATCACTTAATTGTAAAATTATACTACCAACTTGGTAAATAAAAACACAATATGGTTGAGAAATGATTATTAAAATTGAATAAATTAAACTAAATGCAATGATCCCTAGTGCAAATTACGCTAAATATGAAAACTATATGAATGAAATAGATTTTAGCAAAATTAAACACAATTTGCAACAATTATAACATAAATAAACTAGGACAATTACTTTAATTAAACTCAATTTATTATCAACATGCTTAATAACTTTCGAAAAAACATTCCACGGCAACTCGATCTTTCATGAGTTTGGAAACCACAGTAGGTCCTTTCGGAATCCTTTACTTAGTAAATACGCATTTTACTAATCCTTATTTACTAGGGGTTTCTTAGCATTCGTGTGAGGTAATAGGGACGTGTTAGGTTTGAAACAATTTAATCACACAAATCTAAAAACTATGTAGATAACAGAGCTTGGTTAGAGTTGTTATGTAACCTGTAATTTAATCAGGTCAGGATCTAAATTGAGCATGCACATTTCAATTATGTGTCCACTAGCCGTCGTCTGGTTAGGATCGCTCAGCTAATTCAGGTGCATTCCAATCATGTATGAACGAAATACAGACTTGATTTTCATTGAAAACATGATCGATTGAGGCTCAAACATTATAAGCATGAATAAATATTATTTAATCAAAGCAATCATCCTAGCTTAAATGAAATTAAGCTAACATTATTGTAAACAAGAACAAAGAACACATAGCAAACATTTTTACATTAAATCAAAGAAAAGAAAGATTAAACTCAAATCAAAGTGGCTGTCACCCAAGACTTTAACCGACGAGGCTCCTTCGCTCCTTCACTCTGCTCTTTTGCTGATGATTCTCCAAGGTGGCCAACCAAGGGCTCTCTAAGAGGCTTAATTACTAAAATTTCTATAAAGAGATGATGCTAGGTGTAGGAAATGGAAAATGCTAAAGAGAATTGAGAGAGAAGAGAGAATGATGATGGATGAGGGATGAATGATGAGGGATCAAATGAGGTCTTATTTATAGGTGAAGAGAGGAGGGTAGTTTGCTAAAAAAAAAAGAGGTTTAGTCTCTTCAAGCTTTTCCAATGAGTGGCTAGCCATTCTTAGTGGATTTTGAGTAGAATTTTGCTTGATTTTTAAGCAATTTAAATGCCATAACAACTTAGGATTGAGACTCGATCAAATATAAATCTTCAGGCGGATCTCTAATTTCTTCAACAGTGCAAGGACCTTGTGTAATTAAACCAAAATGTGGTTTATGTGGACAACCATGTGTAGCTAAATTTGGGTCGACTTGGTCTTCAATTTGGACTTTTTTTGTAATCCAGCAAAGCTATCAAACTTGTCCAAAATAAATAGATAAATTAAAGGACCAAAGAACAAAATTTATCCAATTTAAATAATTAATTAAAACTCAAATTATTAATGAGATATTTTAAAATGAATTATTAAATAAAATTTTATATTTTATTATTTAATTTACTCATGCATGGCCCATTTTATGTCTTAAAAATATAATATGCTCAAAAAAATTTAAAATAAGTCATTTTATGCATGAAAACTATATAATAAAGCATAAAATTGCATTTTAATAATTTCTATGTCCTAATTTCATATTTTCACATATTTCATTAATTTATTAAACAATTACTTAGTTTTAACAACAAATTTAAGTAAAAAAAAGTGATAAATTACATAGGAAAAATCCTATATATTTTTTAGTTTACACACCCCCAAACTTAAATCATTGCTCGTACCGAGTAATGTTTATGCACAGCAAAAGGTCTTGCTAAGCCAAAATTGCTAACTGTGTAAATAGCATCAATCTTTGTCCCATAATCATGTATTAATAACTTCATGTTCATAGATCTTCTTTATTAACAAGTGGTTCATATGCAAATATTTTTAAAGTTTTATACTAAGTTTCAAAATATACCAACATGAATCATAGTTTGTAAGTATGTCACAGCCATAGATAACATTCTTCATTCAACATAATTTCTTATCAATCGAGCAAACAATCATAAGGCTTATTTATGATCTTCATATGTTGAACTTAGTACTTCCTCTCCACTAATGTAGGTGACATAATCATCAAATCAATAGGTCTCTTATAAGGTTGTAATGGGGCTCGGTTAAAGGTAGGGATTTTAAGAGATGAGACATTTTGGTTTCAAAATCTTAACATTTAACTTTGACATGGATTTCTCGAAATACAGCCTTTTCTTTAAGTGAACCTTTTGATCACCCCAAAACTTATTTTTAACTCAAGCTCATACATTTTTTCTTTTTGGAGACTGAGCAAACTTTTCTTTGCTCTTCCTTCATCTCATTATTATTATTATTATTATTATTATTATTATTATTATTATTATTATTATTATTATTAAGCATGAGCACATACATCTTTTTGAAAATTTCCTCAAATGTGATTACCAAGACAACTTTAGTTAAGATGAGTGCACAAAATTAGGATAACTTAAAACGATGGTAATGTGACTTATAATGTAGGTTCATTGCAATAAATAGGTCTTTAAGCTCAAAATTACAGTTTCAAGGGTCTAATATCATAGGGTTGGCTTGAAAAGGCTCAAACGATCCAAAGAAATAGTGCCTATATCATTTTAGATTTTTATGTCCCCTAGGATTTCGCCTCAAGAAAGTTACTAAGTCAATTTTAAAGATATAAACCTTCATGCATGTCCAATCTAAAGAGAAACTAAGTTTTCATGGCAAACATTACTAAGGCTAAGATCATACAAGCATTCCATTCTTCATGATAACTTACTTTCACTTAGACAAAATCATCATTCATACTTGCATACAAACTATCTCATTAACAAAAAATGTCTCTAAACATTCATTTATTAAAACATACTTATGAAAGAAATGATTGAAGCATACTTGAAAATTTTTAAAAATTTGAGCAATTTATTTGCCTTACCCTCTTTAAAAAGAAGCAATGTCCTCATTGCAAGAACAAAGTAATGAATGAAAACTGAACACCAGGTAGGGTTGTAAAGAAAGAAAGGTGAGTCATTAAGATTGCTTAAATACCAAGTCTTTCCTAATAACCCAATCCTACACATGTCCATTCCCATTACTACATTACTTAGTCTTTTTCTTTCTAAAGAAGTGTTAAGTTTATTCATGCTTGTTATGCTCTATTCTGCAGAAATTAAATCCTAATTATGAAAGAAATAAATTACTAAATACCTAAAAATGATTACATAAGTAACAAGACAAGAATCCCCCCTTTTATTTTTCTGACTCATTCCCCTTGTCTTCTTCAGCTCCATCTCCGCTTGCATAGTTAGTATCTTCCGTCCATGTCTCAAAGATAGCATCTGGGAACTCAAGAACAAAAGTATTAGAGATATTCTTAAAAGTATTTTGAATTGAGTCATCTCTAATTTTTGCATATTTCCAGTAAGTTTGTTGTTGATTGTGCATGAACTTGCACATATCCATTGTAATTGA
This sequence comes from Gossypium longicalyx, assembly GCA_025698465.1. Taxonomy (NCBI): domain Eukaryota; kingdom Viridiplantae; phylum Streptophyta; class Magnoliopsida; order Malvales; family Malvaceae; genus Gossypium; species Gossypium longicalyx. Next base: position 64,015,694 of record CM047004.1, on the reverse strand, counting down.
CAACTCTGATTTCTCTGAAGCACTTCCAAAAGTTGGCATTGGAGTTGTAGGTTTAGGTTCAACACTTAGCTTGACTGTTCTTTTTCTGGCTCAACCTCTGGTTCAGGGGTTGCAGATCCTTCAACTGGTTTAGGACTATTCGGTTCCTTGTCAGATTCTTCTTCTTCAGTGTCTGTAACTAAATTAGCTTTAGTTTCAGTTTCCTTTGTTGACTCATCGGTATCTGCTTAGTTGGCTCTTCTTGCTCGCCTTGATTCAGCTCATGTACCTTCTCTACTAACCTTTCAAGATCATGATTTGTAATGCACCCTCGAACATATTGCCCCTTCAGATTTGCTTGTGTTTTAACATGGGCCCTTAAGCAAAGTGAAGTAATTAATGATGGAAAATAAGCACTTCTTGTCTTCATTTTAGCACAATTATGAATCTCCTTGAGAATAATTTTCCCAACATTAATGGACTTTTCTATCAAGATTGCATATAACAAGAGCATCCATTCTATCGAGATGGTGGAACTATGTAAGATAGGCATAAAATTGTAGCGAACGAAATAAAACTATACATCTGCTACTGGTTTCAAGTATTCCCTTCGGTAAGAATGGCTCTCATACTTTCTTATAATCCATTGGGATCCCGGATTTGTCACAACATCAAGCACTTGTTGAAGAAAATCCCAATTGATATTGTTCATTATAGGGTAGTACTCATCTTCTTCAACATCAGGTAAGTTAAACAAATCATCGATGGACTTAGAAGTAAGAGGTACCTTTTTCTTTCGAACGATGACCTCAGTAGCATCTTGCATAGTCAAAGTAGCATAGAACTCTCGAACTAGTTCATCATTGGGAAGTGAACGAGCATCACAAAATCATTCCCACCTGAGAGCATTGATTTTCTTTCTAAATGGTATAAGAACAACCATCAAATCATTATTCTTCAAGTTAAAACCTTTTTCCGGCATCATAGGTTGATGCTTGAAGATTGAACCAAATCACTCTTTCACTTCTTCATCGATTAAAATCAGGTTTTCAGGAGTAATCTTTGAAGATCTGATTCTCTTGCGAGACATGGTATCTTTTCTTGAGAATTTGGAAAAGTTTTTGCACAAGGGGGAAAAGAGAAATCGGCAAGGTGAGTAAGGACTTGCGACGACAAAAATCTTGCAACGGCAAAGATGGTGCGGCAAGAATGACAGCGTGTAACAGTAATGGCAGTGTGCGGTGACGACAACAATAATGTACGGTAGCAACATTGGTGCTTCAGCAATCTTCTTGCGATGGCAATAGGTGATTTTGGCAAAAAGGGAAGAGAAACTAGGGTTTCTTTTGAAATTTGAGGCTAGCGACACAGGAGGGGGATTTAGGGATTTTAAAGGTTAAGCAAATTACTTTGAGGAATATGAAAAATAGTAGAATGAAGAGGAGTTTATATAGGGAAGAATTAGGGCAACATGTAGCAAAAATTTAGCTACATTAGGGTTACTTGGGCGGCAAGTAATGAGAGTGGCGGCAAAGTATGGATTTTTCCCTCTTTTTTGCTGTTTTGGGCCTCAAACTCGAACTGTATTTACAAACTTACTTAAGAAAAAAATTGATTTGTACTTGGGTCAAATTTGACCCCCTTTATTAACATAAAAATTTAAAATTTAAACAAAACAAATGAAACTTAAAAAAATTAAATCTTAATTAGAAAATTTATTCTTAACAAATTACATTAAATTAATTCACAGGAAAGGTTGGAGGGGTCATAGCGGTCCCGCTTAAGTTCCAATCTTCTTAGACAGAATTAATTAAATGTAATAAGTTAAGAAAATAAGTTCTAATTATTTATTTATATACAAAAAGAGTTTAAGAAAAATAAGGGTCTGTTAATTTGAACGAGGATTCAACTCTCTCAACTTCACCTTCCCAGTAGTGTTTGAGACGTTGACCATTAACTTTAAACGTACATTTATAATTGTCGTATAATTCAATAGCACCATAAGGATAAACTCGGTAGATGGTATAGGGTCCTATCCATCGAGATTTAAGCTTTCGAGGAAATAACTTCAACCTTGAATTAAACAACAAAACCTTCTGACCTTCTTTAAACTCGCGAGGTTATATATGACTATCATGCCATCTCTTTGATCTTTCTTTACACATTTTTGCATTCTCATAGGAAAAAAACCTCAGCTCTTCCAACTCATCAAGTTGTAACATCCTTCTCTCACCGGCTTGCTTAAGATTAAAGTTCAACTGCTTCAAAGCCCAGTGAGCTCTATTCTCCAACTCTAATGGCAAATGACATGGCTTTCCAAAAACTAACTGATAAGGATTGATTCCAAACGGTGTCTTAAATTCTATTCGATAGGCCCATAATGCATCATCAAGCCTTCGATACCAATCATTTCTGCTAGGGCGTACTTGTAACATCCCGAAATAGGGCCTAGTCGGAACAGTGGTTTCAGAACCATAAATTTGACGTTGAAATATTTATTTTATGATTATTATAAGGTCTAGAATATGAGAATATGCATGTGTTAAAGCTTCATAAAGAAATTCTATGAGTAAGGTGACCAATTGGAAAATAATGACCAAATTGAAAAAATTGGAAAACTTGGGTTCTAGAAGCAATTTGTATGAAATTTCTTTAGATTATTAATTAGAAGGTCTTAAAGAGAAATTTTCCTAATTTCTAAGTTTTTGGACAAAAATGGGCATGTATGGGAAAATTTTGAAAGAAAGGGCTTGAGGGTATTTTGGTCATTTGGCTAATTAATGAAATAAAATGGGAAAAATAAGTCAAAAATCAACCATTCTTCTCCTTCATCCAGCCGAAATTCTCAGGCTCTCCATAGCTAGGGTTTTCAACATTTCCAAGCTCAATAGTAAGTGCTCCCAAGCCCTGTTTTTAATGTTCTTCGTATTTTTGAAATCCCGGTAACTTACTCTCTCTATTTCTACCCATATTTCATGCTAGGGTTCATGTTTAAAAATTTAACCATGCATGATTTACTTATATTTTGATGGTTTATGGAGGAATATGAAATTTTAAAAGATGGTAAACAACTTTTACTAAGTGATTTTCATGGAAATGGCTTTGGGGACCATTTTGTAAAAGTTGTAAAAAATGGGTAGAAAGATGAGAAATAATGGAAAATGTGGGCTTCCATAAGAGGAAATAACATTCGACTAGGCTAGGGTAAGGTAGAAATTGTATGCATTTCACTATACGAGCCTAGGGACTAAATCGTAAAAATGTGAAAGGTTAGGGGCTAAATGGTCATTTGGACCGGGGGTGAAATTTAGACTCAAAAAGTATAATGTGAGGTTTTAATGATTCATTCTTATTGTTATAGACCCCGAGGAATAAATTTTGGAGGTCGATCGAGGAAAACGAAAGGTTTCGGAATAACCGAAACACGATACCAGAACGAGTACCAGGTAAGTTCGGATAACTTAAAGTAAACTCATAATATGGTTAATTGCATGATTTATGAATGTATGATAATTGCATTTGATGTTGGCATGAAAATCATGAAATGCATCCTTAATAATGACATGTTGATAAATGTCCCGGTTGAGGTTAAAAAGGGAAATTCGATGGATAAACCATGATTTATATGTAACTTGAGATCCTGCATGTGTTGCAGAAAGGATTTAGCCCGGAGGAGTAATCCGTTGATCTCAAATATGGAAAGGATCTAGCCCGGACGAGTGTTCCTTGAGTGATCGAGCCTCCCGAAGAATATGTGTGCATTGTGGATTTAGCCCGGATGGGTAATTCGATTAGGGTCTGAATTTAGCCTGGACTGGTAATTCAGATTCGAACTCATTAAGGGTGTTTGTCGCTATAAGGGATTTAGCCTGGATTGGTAATCCCGACATCACCTTATGAGTTTATATTACGGGGGATTTAGCCTGGACTGGTAATCCCGCCGTAAGATGTGAGGTTCGCGGGAGTGCATACATGAAATGATCACTCTTATGACTTAACGGTAAATGGATAATCCATCGAGAATTCGGAGAAAGTTAACAGGATAATATGAGATATGTATAAATGGAAATGTTTAATGATGAGCTCATCAAAGATTAATTACATGGTGCATTGTTATTTGACTAACTTGTTGATTTAGTGCATGTGATAGGGAAACCATTCCATTCTTGTTGGTTTTATTGCCTAATATGGTTGTATGCTAATTAATCGATAAGTTTACTTTCCAATTATTCGGTCTTACTAAGCATGTAAATGCTTACCCCTCTTTTTTTCCCTGTCTTATAGAGCTCGAGGACTCGTAAAGATTGGAAGACGGTTGGAGAGTTAACATACTATCAATTAGTCCATCTTTGGTATATAGACACTTTTATTCTATTCAATGGCATGTATAGAGCTTTTATTTATTTTGTTATATGTGTCATTTGATTTGCCAAAATGAAGACATGTAAAGGTATACACATCCATTTGTAAATGGCCATGGGAATTGGCTCATTGTGATGTAGGTTATGACCTACAAATTTGCGCATGTTTATGTCTAAATGTTCTTGTGATATTTAAATGTGGCATATCACAACTAGGCTTAAGTAATGTGACCAAATTACATGGGATGGCTTGGCCATAATTGGCAATGAGTTATAGTAATGAGCCAATCTTAAAAGTGTTATAAGGAGTAGAAATCCTTAATACAAAGGAAATAGCCTAGCATGTGTAAAACCAATGAAATGAGGTTTACATGCAGTGAAGTTTATCGAGGTCATTTGAGTATATAATTAGGCCTTGTTATGTATTATGGAAACCTATAAGTGAGAATATATGATAGAGGGTGACCAAAGGCTTGGAAAATAGCCTAACAAGGTCCACACAGGTAGACACACGGGCATGTGTCCAGGCCGTATGTGACACACGGATCGCCCCATGGGCGTGTGGTATGGCCGTGTGCCTTCTGCACCTAAAATTTTGAAGTTAGAGTGCATGGTAGTAAACACACGGGTAGAGACACAGCCGTGTGTCTCAACCGTGTGGAGGACACGGCCTAGTACATGGGCGTGTGTCTTGGCCGTGTACCCCTATATGAATGCTGACGTCATAAACAAAATGCTCGAGTTTTTGGACACGGGTGACCACACAGGCGTGTCTAGGCCGTGTAAAGGACACGGGCCAGGGACACGGGCGTGTGCTTAGCCATGTGAAAACCCCTGTAGGTTCGAAATAAAAAATAAATTCAATTAATTCCACATGGGTAAGGGACACGGGCGTGTCCCAAAACACACGGGCGTGTGTATTGCCTTCACACGGGCGTGTGAGGCTTTACCTAGAAAATTTTTATGAACTTTCGTAAGTTCTCGGTTTAGTCCCGGATCATTTTCAATGTGTGTTTAGGGCCTCGTAGCCCATAATAGGGACATTAAGATGAAATTTGATTGGTTTTATATTGGAATGAAATTTTATAACCCGTATTTCCCAGAAATGTTCGAGTACATGTTTGGTAATGCCTCGTATCCGGTCTCGGTCTCGGGTACGGGTAAGGGGTGTTGCAGTACTACCTTTTCAAGGATACCTTTGATTTCACAGTTTACTTTTTCAACTTGCCCATTAGACTGGGGGTGATAGGCAGTAGCAATCTTGTGCTTTACATCATATTTATCAAGCAAACACTTAAGCCATTTGTTTACAAAGTGAGAACCTTCATCACTAATAATAGCTCTTGGTGTCCCAAATCATGCAAACACATGCTTATGTAGGAATTGCACAACTACCTATAGCAACTAAGATGTATTTGTTCCCATACGAAGAAGGAAACGGGCCTAAGAAGTCAAATCCCCATACGTCGAATAATTCAATCTCCAAAATGTTTGTCAAGGGTATCTCATTCCTCCTTGATATATTTTTTATCCTTTGGCATTTATCAAAGTTCTTCACATAAGCGTAAGCATCTTTAAATAGTGTAGGTCAAAAGAAACCTACTTGCAAAATCTTTGCTATAGTACGTGAACCACCAAAGTGTCCCCCACTTGGAGATGAATGGCAATGATAAAATATCTCAGTAATCTCACTTTCAGCTACACACTTTTGGGTTATATTATCTGCATACTGTTTAAACAAAAATGGATCCTCCCAAAAATAATACTGACTATCATAAAGGAATTTTTTCCTTTGTCGGCTGTCACCCAAGACTCTGACCGACGAGGCTCCTTTGCTCTACTCCTTTGCTGATGGCTCTTCAAGGTGGCCAACCAAAGGCTCTTTAAGAGGCTTAATTGTTAAAATTTCTATAAGGAGATGATGCTAGGAGTGGGAAATGAAAAATGCTAAAGAGAATTTAGAGAGAAGAGAGAATGATGATGGATGAGGGATGAATGATGAATGATGATGGATCAAATGATGTCTTATTTAAAGGTGAAGAGAGGATGGTAGTTTGCTAAAAATAGAGAGGTTTAGTCTCTTCAAGCTTTTCCAATGAGTGGCTAGCCATGCTTAGTGGATTTTGAGTTGAATTTTACTTGATTTTTAAGCAATTTAAATGCCATAACAACTCAAGACTGAAACTTGGTCAAATATAAATCTTCGGGCGAATCTCTAATTTCTTCAACATTGCAAGGACCTTGTATAATTAAACCAAAAAGGGGTTTATGTGGACAGCCATATGTAGCCAAATTTGGGTTGACTTGGTCTTCAATTTGGACCATTTTTTTTGTAATCCAGCAAAGCTATCAGACCTGTCCAAAATAAATAGATAAATTAAAGGACCAAAGAACAAAATTTATCCAATTTAAAGAATTAATTAAAACCCAAATTATTAAAGAAATATTTTAAAATTAATTATTAAATATAATTTTATATTTTATTATTTAATTTAATCATGCATGGCCTATTTTATATCTTAAAAATATAATATGTTCAAACAAATCTAAAATAAGTCATTTTATGCATGAAAACTATATAATAAAGCATAAAATCACATTTTAATAATTTCTATGTCCTAATTTCATATTTTCATATATTTCATTAATTTATTAAATAATTACTTAGTTTTAACAACAAATTTAAGTAAAAAGGTAATAAATTACATAGGAAAAATCCTATATATTTTTCAGTTTACAACGATCTGGTGGTAAACTCGGCAATTCCTCAAGAAACACATCGGTGAATTCATTAACAACAGGTAACAGTTCTAACTTCGATTCAGAACCTCGTGTATCAAGAATGTAGGCTAAAAATACCTCATTACCTTTCTGCATTAACCTATGAGCTGAAAAAGCTGAAATAATTCTAACAGTTCCTTTTGGACTTTCAAACTCAACAATAATCATTTCACCTGTCTGACATTTTAGATCAATCCATTTTTCTTTACAATTTACTATAGCATCATGCTTCATCAACCAATCCATTCCCAAAATAACATCAAATTCTCGAAAAGGTAATAGCATCAAATCAGCAGAGAATCCACAGCCTTTTATTTTCAGTAGACAGTCACGACACACTAGATTAACTATCACACTTTGACCTAATGGATTAGTGACTTGAACATCGTAATCAGTAGATTCAACAAACAATTTCTTTTTTAATGCTAATGCAGTGCAAACATAAGAATGTTTAGACCCAGGGTTAATCAATGCATACACAGAATCATCAAAAAGATAGAAAGTACCAGCTATTACATCTGGAACTGTAGCTTCCTCTTTTGCTCGAATGACATAAGTACGTGTAGGTGCTCTAACTTCTGACCGAGCAGCAGAATCTTTCATACCCAGACGAGCAGTCCCAGTCACACTGCTTTGACCTGATCGTCTACTTCTTTGAGAAGTGGCTACTTGCTTTTCTTTTTGTTCTCCCTCCTCTTTTAACAGTTGAGGACAATCTCGAATAAAATGATCAGTAGCCCCGCACTTGTAGCAAGCTCCTGTCTTGCCTCTACATTCACCCAAATGAGTTTTCCCACAATATTTGCATCTAGGTTTGGGAGCATTCTGTACACTGCCAACACTAGCTGTAGGTTTAACAGGTACTCTGAATTCTTGCTGAGTTGCTTTGTTTCTATTTGATCTTTCTGGTATTGTAGTAGATCGGCTAGAATCATCTCTAAACTTTTTGGCCAAAAATACTGTAAATGACTTGGAGGAGCTTCTCTTATAGGATTCTTTATTTCTTCATTCCAGTTGCATTTTTCTATTCTACACCTCTTTCATCTTTTGAGCACGATCTGACAAAACAACGAATTCTCGTATCTCAGTACCCCCAATCATCACTCTGATCTCATCATTTAATCCATCCTCAAATCGTATACACATTTCCTCCTCATATGGTACAATATCTCGAGCATATTTGCTGAGGTATACAAACTCTCTCTCATATTCAACTACTGACTGATTTTCTTGTCGTAGATTGAGGAATTCCCTATTCTTTTTATCCAGATACCTTTTACCAACATATTTCTTTTTAAACTCACTCTAGAAAAATTCCCAAGTAATTTTCTCTTCTGGTACCATAGCTTCTATAGTCTCCCACCAATTATATGCTTTTTCTTTTAATAAGGAAACAACACATCTCAAATAATCATCTGGAGAATAAGTCATTTCTTTAAAAACTCTTACTATGTTTTGTAGCCAATATTCAGCTTTGATTGGATCATCATCTTATCTTCCCCGAAATTCCTCAACCCCAAAATTTCTAAGCTTTTTTATCGGAGAACGTTTACTAGATTCAGTTACAGGAGGAGGTGGAGGAGCAACCGGGGGTGCTACAGATGGTGTAGTAGGGGGAGGAGGTTGTTGAGCCTGATTTCTTTCTTGTATCATCTCATTAAACCATTTGTTCATAAACTCATAGAACATATTTCTAAGTTCCTGCTCTTGCATCAGAGAAACTGGAACACTACTACTTGTCACATGCTCAGATGTTTGTACTCTACTATTAGCTTCATCCTGTTCAGCACGTTCAGGTCTATCTGACATCTTTTCAATCTATAAGAAAAACAAGGATTAGATCGGATCATACACATCACACTATCACAGATTTATATGGCATGTATTTATAAACACTTTACACATCACATTCGTTTTGAGAATCGGCTAAACCGAAACTCTGATACCAATAAATGTAATACCCCTAACCCATATCCGTCGCCCAAATAGGGTTATGAAGCATTACCAGAATGTACAGAACAATCATAGATAATTCATGTCATTTACTATCCATTTAACAGAACTAATCATGTTGTCCCTTGAATAGACCCTCAAGGCCCAATTTAACCATTAAACACAAATCGAGACTAAATCGAAAATTTAAAGAATTATTCGTAACATTCCAAAATTTTTCCTTGGTATAGGGCACACATGCCCGTGTGGACAAGGGACATGCCTACGTTGTAGGCTGTGGCCGACCCCGTGTAACTCTCTGACTTGTGTCACACGACCTACCACACGCCCGTGTGCTAGGCTGTGTGGTAGATTTAATTTTCACAATTTAAGTGCAAGTTTCACACGGCCAGGCCACACGCCCATATGCTAGGCCGTGTGCCTCACACGGTTGAGACACATACCCATGTATTTACTTGTGTGCTCAATTTTAAGTATTCTATTTCTAAATTTTTAAGATGCAGGGGATATACAACCAGACTACACACCCATGTCTCTACCCATGTAGACGAAAATAGGCTATTTTAAGGCCACTTTTCTCACCCTTTTTACTATCAACCTGCACACAATATTTTCATATACCAATTTAATCCAACCAAGCAACCAATACAAGCCAAAAACCATGTTTTAAACTTATTAAATCATCACAAAACTCGTTTGCATAAACTTACCAAGGTAACTTCATTCATTGTTTACTAAAGACTACTATTAAACTTATACATACAAACATATTTATAAGTGTCATTCTCAACCATATTCCAAATTTAACATATTTCAAGTCCAATTCTATACATGTCATATAAACCATAAGTTGTATTACAAAATCTACCAGAGAAATCTGGACAGTGTGGCCTGTTGTGTTGATCTGATCCTCCAATCTCACATTAATCTACAAGAACATTAACAATACGAGTAAGCTTAATGAAGCTTAGTAAGTTCATTGGTTTTAAAATTAAATCTTACCGAATATACTATAACAATTCATAAAACATGCAAATCACTAACACTTCCTACCAGTCACAATTTCAAACGATAAATTCTCTTGATTGAGCTCAATATCGATAACTACTTCAGTTCTATCACTATAATCCATATGACACTTATCAATCATTGTCAAATTTAGAGGACGTCTTATGGAATTGAGTACATTATTTTCTTGATGCCATAATCCAACTATGGTCTTACACATATATTTCTATGGCCTTGCCATGGTCTTACACTCATAGTGCCATAACCCAATTATGGTCTTATCTTCAGGATGCCATAGCCCAGCTATGGTCTTACACTTATATTCATATACTACCATGGTCCAGCCATGGTCTTACGTTCACAATGCCATAACCCAGTTATGGTCTTACATTTAACACATTGCCATGGTCCAACCATGGTCTTTTTCCGTCAATTCGTCGTTTGTCATTGAACGATTATACTCAATCCTGTGTTCCACCTAATTTGAACTTTCAATTCGATTTTCATTCCATTATGATAATCATAATTCAATAAAAAAGATGTAAAGATTACAATATATCATCTCTAATTTAACAATTATACCTGGGGTAAATTGTAGATGTTGTAGAAATTCAGGGACTAATCCGTTAATTTCTCTTTTCCACGTTTATCTTTGGTTCCTTAATCTATAATATAAAATTATTCACTCATCAGCATCCAACTCAATTCTAATTCACTTCACAATTTATGCCTTTCAATTTTTGAAATTACACATTTACCCTAAATTTTACAATTTTCACAATTTAGTCCCTGATCAATTAACCCATCAATTGAGCTTATTTTTCTCAATTAACACTTCATCTAATAATTTTAGGCTACTATACAGCCTTTGATATTTATAATTTTAAACCAAACCCTAATTCTTAACTTTTTCACAATTAAGTCCTAAAATCAATTTCTATTGAAATCACTTGATAAAATCATCACATAACAAAATTAGAGCTTCAATTCCATCTTAATTCATCATAATTTCCAGCAATTTTCAATGGTAACTTTCAAAATCATTCATGAAATCAAAAAACTAATGAAATCAATAGTTGGACCTAGTTGTAAAAGTCTCAAAAACATAAATATTTCAAGAAATAAAAAAAATTGAACTTACATGTAGTAAAATATGAAAATCAGATTCTTAAGGGTTCTTCAATGGTGTTCTTAGCTGAGAATTTTGAAGAAATCTCTAGATTTTCATTTACATCCTTTTTAACTATTAAATTTTTACGTCATTTTCCAATTTTACCACTTGTTCACATTAGGTTTGTTATTTTCTTATGCACACATGCCGTCCAAGTCATTTCTCATGTGTTTAATTGCCTATTTGGTCCTCCCTTAATTATCACTTATGTTATTTAATCATTATTCCTTTAATTAGCAAGTTTTGTACCCTTTTCAATCTAGTCCTTTTTATTTCATTAACTATCAAAATGTTAAAATTTTCTAACCAAACTTTAATTCTAACTCAATGAAACTCTGTAAATATTTATAAAAATATTTATGGCTTGATTTATGAAATCAAGGTCTCGATACCTCGTTTTCGACCCAATTTACCCAATAAATTCTTTTAAATCACAAAATTCACTAATTCAAAAATAATTCTAAAATCTCACTTGACTAATAAATATTAATTTATTAAATTTTTGAAACTCACTCATTGGATTTAGTGGTCTCAAATCACTATTCCCGACACTATTGAAAATTAGGCTGTTACAGAAAGAACACCCTAAATCCAGGATCCACTCAGATGTAAGCTCGGAGTTTTCACTTGTTGACACCAAAAAGAAATAATCACCCTTGTTATTGTCCAAATTAGCACAAGCTAAATTTTCCTCGTCGCTCTCAGCAGCCCTTTTATTTCGCAGTTTGTAACAATCTACCTTGATATGACCTAACTTCTTACAATAGTGACATCTCTTGTCTCACTTCCTTGATGCTACCAAAACTAAGGCTTACCTATCTAATTTGCTAACAAACTCATTCTGATTTTCTATTTGAACTAAACTTATTTTTGAGTTTGTCTTTACTCAATAGATGACCCTTCACATCCTCAAATGAGAAATTATCTCTGCCATAAATCAGGGTTTCCCTAAAACACTTGTATGAAGGGGTTAAAGAGTACAATAATAGCATAGCCTGATCTTTATCATCAATCTGAACCTCAACATTCTTTAATTCATTCAAAAGAGTAATAAATTGACTAATGTGATCACTAAAGTGCTCACAATAACGACCCAATTGTCGCGGATGTCGAAAAATGAATTTTTGGGACTCCGTTTTAGTAAATCGACTTGTAAATATTTATTAAAAATATTTACGAAGTCAGTTGCGTAGTTAATTAGGTTTTGGTTAATTGAATTTGCATGAATTAAGAATAATTAGGTATAAGGACTAAATTGCATATAGAGTGAAAGTTGAATTATAGATTAAAGAAAAATTAAAGAGATTAAAGAAGCAATTATGCCAATGATTATAATTGAGGTGGCATAAGGATAATATTAATATAAAATTTAAAGTTAATATATATTATAATAGATTTACTTAATATTTAAGTATATATATTATATTATATTATAATAATAAAAACAAACAAATAAAAAGAAAACGAAAGTCAAGCCAATACGAAAAAAGAAAAAAGAAAGAAAGCTACGGCCTGAGGAGTAAGTTCAATTGCTAACATCGTACCGGAATTCTCAACTAAAAAGTGGAAAGATAAAGTCGACGAGGAATAGCTCAAAATTTCTGGTTTGTATTTCTGTAATCCGAACTTAGTTATTAATTGTTGTATTTTTTATTTAATGCATACGGTAAGTGTCGATGTGAGTATTTGGCACTTTGTCATTGAATTGAATTTAAGTTGATTGAATGGATTGAATTGGTACATATATATTGAATATATTGATTATTTGAATTGAAATGAATATTGGTTGTATTTGAAAAGTGAATTGGAACCCTATTAACTGTATCGGGCTGAGTCGGATATAGATTCCATGACATAGGATTAGAAGAGTTCAGGGATTTCTTCGACTTCGAGTCAAGAGACACTGGGTGTCAATTTATTACTTCGGATTTATTCGATGAGGCACTGGGTGCCAGTTTACTTCGGTTTAATCAATGAGACATTAGATGTCAATTTACTAGTTCGAACTATCCGATGAGGCACTGGGTGCCAAGCTAGTGTGTTTGGTATCCGTCCGAGTCTGAGTCGTGTTAATAGGGGTAATTAATTGAAATGACACTATGATTGATATCAGATGATATTGTATGTGAAATGAAAATGGGACAGTGAATTGAAATATGGATTGAGACACATGAATTGTGTATTCATGAATTGGATATGGAATGAACAATATTGTTGTTTAAATTATATGTGTATCATATTGTGAAAAGATATTATATAGCAAATTATAAGAATTGAGTATGGAATGAATGATGTATTTATGAATTGAATATTGAATGACTAATATAATTGTATGAATAAATGTGGTTTTTAATATTCAATTGTGCTTATAATTAAAATGTGCATATTATATTATCTTGTCTTTAAATATTCGGATTATAAAAATACCACTGAGTTTTACTCAGTGTACGATTTTGTTTTCTGTGCGCAGGTTAGGTACTTAATTTTGATCATCGATTCAGCATCCAACAACGATCTCGGACTCAAATGTGGTGATATTTATCCTTTTAAAATGTGTCGGCATGTACCTAGGGTGTCTAAATAATAGTTATTTTGTGAATTGCTTATAAATGAGGTTATAAATATAATGTTACTTTAGTATATATATAAACATGTGAAATTAAGTTAATGTTTAAGTGTTCATGAATTAGGCAAAATAAATTGAATTAGGCATAATTTAAAATGATGATTTGAATGATGTTTTAATGATATGAAATGATGATATAATTATGGTACCTATGAGGGTACATTGGTTAGGCACCTAGGATGTTTGTTTGATATGATTTGGATGTGTTTGATTATGTTTTGAATTGGTTAAACGAATGATTTTTGAGTTGTTTATTGTCTAAACTTGCAGGGAATGGTAAACTTGTTGTTTAAGGTACATTTTGAGTCCACACAGCCAGACACACGGGCGTGTGACTGGGCCGTGTAAGACACACTACTAGCACACGGGTGTGTGACTAGGCCGTGTGAGACACACGGGCATGCGAGGCTATTTCGAAAGGGCACACAATCAGGCACACGGGTGTGTGGCTCGGCCTTGTTACCCAAGTCAGAGAGTTACACGGGTACAGACACGAGTTGGGACACGGCCGTGTGTCCTTACTTCGAATGCCCACACGGTCTAAGACACGAGCGTATCTCTTGGCCGTGTGAACTCTGCAGCTTTGAAAATTTTTAATATTTTCGAAAAATTCTGAGTTCTCGAATTAGTCTCGATTTATTTCTAACACGTATTTTGAGCCCCGAGGGCTCTAATAAGGGACAATATGTATGAGTTTAATTGGTTTTTGACCTGAATATAATATGATAAGAAATGTTTGTAATTTATGTCTGTTTGATCGATAAGCTTCGGTAATGCTCTGAAACCCTATTTCAGCGATGGATGTAGGTTAGGGGTGTTACACTCACCTTCATTCATGCAAAATGTGTACAACTGTTGTTTCAACACGAATCAATTAGCTAGAGAATTTTTCGTGTAAAAGGTTTCTAACATTTTCCATAAGGTAAATGTCATTTTCTCCATCAAAACCTCCTGCAACAAATTATTTGTTAGACATAATTGAATCGTGGATAAAGCCTTTTTTTCTAACCTATCCCATTCTGATTTATCCATGTCTACAGGTTTCTTCTCCGTAAAGACCTTCTCAAGATCACCCTGAATCAAAATTGTCGTCATTCGAACTTGCCACAGATTGAAATTTGTGATGTCATCAAACTTATCAATATCAAACCTTTTTGTTGCCATCTCTGAATGGGTTAATTGCAGAAATCGAACTAACTATTAATACCAGTTTGATGGGGATAAACCTAGTTTAAGCAACGAACGAGTAAAATAACAAAGAAATTGAAAAGATCGAACACAAATATTTTACGTGGAAAAATCCCTCTGAAGATGATAAAAAACCACAGCTAAAGATAATTTCACTAAAATAACAAAAAACGAAGAGTACAAAAGATGGAGATAAAACTAAGGCTCCGTTTGTTTCATTGAAAATGACTTCTGGAAAATGATTTCTATAAAATAAATTACTTTTTTAAAAAACCTAATATTTTCTTACGTTTGGATGAATTTGTGTAAAATATTTTATGTTGTTTGGCAGATTTGTTGAAAATATTTCACAAAAGCTACTTTCAATGAAACAAACATACATTTGAGATTTTATTATTTTTTCATTGTTTAATTGATTTTATTTCATAAAACTTGTTTATATGTTAATTAATTATGTTTTAGTTTTAATTAATCTTAATTTACTTAATTAACCTTAATTGTTAGTTTCGTACATTAGGGAATATAAATTTATGTTTAATTAAGTTGAAAGTGGTAAATATTTACTTTGAATATTATTTGGATGAGTAAGTTGAAAAATGATTTAATTTGATAAAAATTGAAGTATGGACCAAATTGTAAAATTTGTAAATTATTTAATTCTAAATGTTTGAGTAGTGAAATCTAAAACATTGATGTAGTTACTAAATTATATGATTATGAAATAGGAACATTTGGAAGTTAAACATAAAATAATAAAGTTTGAAATTATAGGGGCTAAATTGTAAAGATTTCAAAACTTGAGTTTTAGGACTAATTTACATTATTTAAGAATTTAAAATTTTGAAAAAATAGAATATGAAAATTTAACTATTCAAAAATTAAGGACTAATTTTTTGAATTTTTGACAATTTTAGTTGTAAGGACTAAATTATAAAATTTGGAAATTTTATAAAATGTACTATTTGGAAAAAGTTGTACAAAACGAGGTTTAGGACTGAACTGTAGAATAAGAAAATCTTTTTTTTTTTGAGGAATTAAATTGTAGAATAGTAAAAATTTAGATTTTAGGGACTACATCGTAAAAAATATAAAATTAAAATATAAGGGATTTTTTTCTTCGACAGTGAAAACATCTTTCCTTTTGTTGCTCTGAAAACTTCCCCTTTTCGTTTCTTTAACAGTGAAGACAGTGAACAGAGCCTTATAAATTTGAAAAATGTCTTACGAAAAAAAATTGGTAAGACATTTTCCTTAAAAATGCCTTGATTTTACATTTTTTTGGGAGAATGATTTCCTTTGATAGTTCATTTTCCACCAAACAAACACTGTAAAACAATGAAAATGTTTTACAAAAAATATTTTATATGCAAACAAACGGACCCTAAACCTTTAAACCCGAAGTAAGAACCCTCAAAACGTAAACACAAAATTCTCTAAAAGCTTGTAAAAGCTAATACATAAATGTATAATGAGTTATTTTTCTAAGGTGAAAAAAGAGTCTATTTATAGACTAAATTTGTAGGTCAAATAATATTAAAATAACTTACACTAACCAGAGTTTAAGTAGGACTCTAAAAACAGAGTTTAATTGAAAGAAGAAAAGCTAAAAAATACGATGCATAACTCCACAACCTCAATAATTTATAAATGTAATTAGAATTTTTTAAAGTTTGGGGACCAATTTAGAATTAATGTTATAGTTTGAGGATGTATGGTGTGTTAAAGTATGCCCAAAGACCAATCATGAGATAATTGTAATCACATACTCATTTTACCTATTTGTTAACATAAGGCATTGCCATTGTTATTTCAGTTTCTTTTCTGTGTGTATAAATAAACTGGTTAATAATAAAGTCTTAAGAATAATATGATTATTCTTAAAAAATTCTTTAGTTGAGTATTATTGTGGGCTTGCACAATGATAATGTATTGAGACTAATGTGTAGTTGATTGATGACAAAGTGTTGTCATTGACATAGGGATGTCAAAATTAATACATGAGTATGTGTTAGAGAACAACATACTAGACTGACCTGTCATGAGTATCTTTCTTGGATTATTATGAAATAGCCACAAATATTACTCATAGTGATAACTATGTATATGATCCTCAGACTTTAAGATCATCATTGCCTCAACATCGTGAGTCGTATATTTTGATACAGTCAAACGTATACCATAACAGGTTGTACTATAAAGGCTGATGTTCGATATATCACAATCTATGTAGGAGGATATGGTTGATCAAGATAGGATTTATCCCTCCTACATATTGGGGATGATATCTTAGGCCTCTTGATGGAGTGAGACTAGAAATGCATGGCCATGCTCGAATAAGTTTATATGAGATATCACACTTATTTGTTTATTGTAGTCTACTCTGAAAAATCAAGAAATACGAGATTGGACTATACAAGTGTGACTATTTCATGACTTGTGTCCAATCTAGATATTAAGGATAAAATGATATAATACATGAAAAGATTATCACAAAAAGGTTATGTCGAATAATGACTTCTTATAACTTGAGTAGCAATGATGCATTGCTTGATGCCATTCATAGCTTGTAATGTTAGAAATATTCTAGTATTACTACCTAACATTACAAAAGCCTATAGGATCACATTCTATAGTTGAAGCGAACAGAATCCAAATGCATTTGGTATTGTATTTAGCTATCACATGAATTAAATTAATTGTTGAATTAATTTAATTTGATAGTTAAATATTAAACACATTATATGTACAAACTTGTTGTACACAAATAGAGAACATAGATAAAATTAATATATGAATCTGATTCATACAAAATATTAATTATATATATTTTACCGAAATTATTAATATAAATAGTTATAATAATTTCGGTCTAAATATAAAAGGACATGGAAAGTGATATTCTTTTTGGAAATAATATAATCTTTTTCCTAACTTTCTATTTGTTTCTCTAATAATAAGGGAATAATCTCGTTTTTATTTTCTGATATATGATATCAGATTAAATAAAAGGAAATGAATCCCTTAGTGTGTTAGGGTTACCAATAAAACAAAATAAAGAGGTCTAGTAGCCGTTCTTGAAAATTCTCTCTGAAAAGTTCAAGAGAATTTTGTTGTTCGTTCTTTGATTGGGTGGATTACGTAGAGGCTTAGGCATTATTATTGCGGCTTGGAATTGACATCTCCGAAAGGGATCCCATCAACGTCATTCATCGCTTTTCAATTTTTGAAAGGTATATTTTCGACCCTTGTTCAACTCGGTTTGTTCAATGTACATGGATCCTTGGTTGACGATCGCCGGAATAACTTTTCCGTTGTGCCACGAGTACCGGTGATCCAACATGGTGAAATTAACTCTTATATTTAGCATTATATTATATTATAAAAAATGGTATGCATACAATTTTAACGACATATAATATATCAATTGTTATATATAAGTAATCAGAAATGCATAATAATTATTATACAATTATAATGTTATAATGTGTATTCTTTTATTAATGATATGTAACATAATATACAATTATGATATTATAATGTGTATTTTTATATATATAAACTTAAACCCTAAACGTGTAACTAACGTTATGGTAGATTATAATAATATAAAGTTAAAATTATATAATTAATGTAAACTATTAATGATATGTAACCATATACACAACTATCTTATTGTAATATACATATTTATATTAATGATATGTTGAATCTTAATTGTGTAACTAACTTTATGGTTGATTATAATATATACAATTAGCATAACATATAGTTAAGGTTAAGTAATTAAAGTATTTGGAATTGTTATGTAACTTTTAATGTATTTGGAATTATTATGTTTAATTTGTTTGGATTGTTATTTAACTATTTTGTTAATTCACATTTATTTATTGTAAATAATGAAAATTTTTATTTTATTTAATATTATTTTCTGATTTCAAATTCGGATTTTTATGAATTTGAATATTTGACATATTAAATTCAGAATTTTTACAAATTGTTATGGAAATTTTAATTTATTTATAATTCTTTTGTTTAAGTAGTTAGGTATAATTAAATTATTGTAAAATTGTTATTTTTGTTATAAAATAAAGAGAGATGGAGAGAATAAAGAACAAAGAAAATATGAAAGCAATAGAGGATGTACTTTGATCAAAAGGGATGATTACAATGCTTCATCAGAGTCTCTATTTATGGGCATAAGAAATATTAAAGAAGTAGAGATCTAATTCTAATAACTATTAGAATTTAAAGTATATCAAAACTTTATCTTAATCATGATGGACATCCACTTAATAAGATATTCATAAAAAATTTTAATTTGTTTAATTTGTTATTTAATTACTTTTGTTAATTTATACTTATTGTTAATTATGAATAAATTTATTTTTTATTTTATATTATTTTGCGAATTCAGATTTTTTGTGGATTTAGATATCCGATATATGGTTGAAATTTTTAAATTCGAATTCAAGGATCCGAAGGATAATAGTATTCAACTTGGATACGAATTTGAATAGTAATACTTGAATAATTTGTGAATTCAAATTTTTAGACAAATTTACAAATTCAAATTCAAAAATTCCAAAAAAGATCCGATCTAGTGTCATTTCTAATTCACCATATATATATATTTTTTATTAGGTTTATATGAAAACTAGGTACCCAAGCTATTGAACCTTTTCCATTTAGGTACCTAAAGTTTTATTTTGTTATCACTTTAGTAACAACAATTAACTCCCTTTTTTTAAATAAAAAAATTATAAACCAATCGAATTATAACACGACATTTTTAATTAAATAAAATATTTAAAATTTGCATTAAGAAAAAATTAAATTGAAAATAAAAAATTTATCCCTCACCCTCTCAATCCTTCTTCATCTTCTTAGTCGAAATAAAAAACCTCATAAAAACCACCTCTCATAGCCTCAAAATGGAGAAAATGGGGAGTTTTCCTTTTTTCCCCCTTGAGTTGTTAATATTGGAAAAGAAGATGAATATTAAAAATGGGATTTGTTTTAATGGGAAAAATTTTCAGTAGAGCTTATTTCAAAATTTTATAGAAATTTCTTTGTAGAGAAGATGAAAGTGGAGAATATGAAGATATAAGAGAGATCGAGAGATTATTTTTTTTAATTTAATATTTATTGAATCTTAAGGTTATACTTTTATTTAATAAAAATGTGACATGTAGTAATTTGATTGGTTTAATGGAAAACAAGCCCAATTGTTTAACTCCATTAAAATTCTGTTAAATTCAAATATATTATAATATCATTTTTTTACATGTTTACTAAGGGATTTTTTTTTTTCATATTAAAATGTCACATCTATGAATTTAACACAACACTTTTAATAATGTGAATAATTGAATCTAAATTTTTAAATCCAAAATGTAAAATAACTAAGTTCTAAATGTAGGAAGAATATGAATATAGAGACATGGAGATATTTTAACTTTTTCTTTGGAAAATTTCTAAAAAGGAAAATAGATGATAAACATTGAAACCATATCCCTCATATTCAATACAAGAATTTTTAAAAGAACTCTAAAACATAGTTTACGCTATCAGTTTACTTGGAACCTTTACTCTCTTGTATTGCATGGAATTTGAACTTAAATTAGCATGTCAATGGCATTTTGCATCTAATATTATACAACAATGTCAAGACACGTGCAACCCTATACATTTCTGTCCTAACAAATTCATATCGAAACACCAACAGGTACGTTTAGGTCCAATGCAAAAATTTGTCTCCTGAAAGTCTGATGCCTTCAAGAAGTACTTGGGAATAAATAGCCCGACTTAAGACATGATTCAACTCTGAAACTGTCCCACCAATATTCTAACAAGATCACAGCAACAATGCAGTTATCATCTGACATTGAAAAAAATTCCTATAGTCAATAAAAGAACCAAACTCACCAAGGTGATGCACTATGCACAGGGACAAAGTCTCCTGGTATGCCGATGAGAACCATCACAAGATAGCATTGATTGTGTTCGAGTATACAAGCATGCTCCTGGATTCTGAAAGACAGGGAATATGTCATTCTCAACTTTTAGCATTAAATTTCTCATTTTATTGATAAGCCTTCATTTTCTATGACATTATTTGCTTTTCATAAAAGAAAAAAAAACCAAGTAGAAAGTAATTATTTCAATTATGAGCATAACAATCAGTTTAGCACACTTCAATTTACTTCCACGGCAAGATAAGCAACAGGAGATTATGTATGCTATAGTCATGAAAGTTTCAATAGACATATTAAAATATTCTCTCTTATCAGTTTTCTAGTTGATACACAGTTTTGCAAATGTGAAACATTATGAAAAAGGAAACATACCAAATTTTTGGGAGCATCATCTACAACTTCAGCAGGTTGATCGGGTCCAACGCTTGCCAAGCATGCTCCTTTGCAGCTCATATATTTCTGGATACTGTTTATAAAGAAAAAAACAAACCAAAGTCTAAGAAAAGAAGATATCAAAAGCGCGTGAGACATAACACTATAAAATAACTTCAAGCACAATTTTTAACAACCTCCCTGTTTGACTATACCTATACTTTCCTCCTTGATGTTATGAATGAAGATGGAATGTGTAAAAACATAGACAATATTCAACCAACTCAAGATAGAATAGATAACTGGATATAAGTGCAATAACAAGAAGGATTCTATAATATACCTAACTGCAGTTGCAGGAAGATCAACCAAACAGATGAATACACTCCACAAAATATTAGCCATGCACTAAAGCAAATAATGAACCACAAAGCCACATGATAAAAGAGGAAAGAAGACGGTGAAGAACTTACATATCACACTGGTTAAGTATCAAAAGCTTATTTAGTACGCATGATTGTCCATTTGACTTGCAAACTGAATCACAAGACTCTCCTTGCCTTTGTTTCATGGGAAAAAGAGAAAACATATTAACTCGACAGATATTACATATTAGAATCTAGAAACAGAACCAACCACAATGGAAATTCACCTAGAATCTAGAAACAGAACCAACCACAATGGAAATTCACCTTCCAATGACAACATTAATACCATTCAGTCTGGCTTCTACAGGTGAGATGGTTGACCCTGGCGCATGGAAAATTCAACCATATAATTTAATGCTAAATTTCTACCTACTGAATTAAATCAGAATGAGAACTGATCAAACATCACAGCTATATGAGTTCAAAAATATCAAACAGATAGGGCGTCATATCTGCGGACAAATATATGTATGGATGTATGTACAAAAGATCTTTTGTTATAGCTTATGGGCTTAATAATGATTCTTGGTTATCTGATGCTATTTAATTATTTAATCTATGCTTATATGGAAAGTATACTGGAGTAGTCTATATCACTTTCTACAAGCTTCTGGATTACTGAGATCCACTATTTCCACACAATTCCCTCTGTTTCTTTCCTTTTTCTCTGATTTTACTCCGTTCTTTCTTTTCATACCTAGGGCTACATCAGAGGAGCAGAAATTAAGAAGATATGAGTATGCATATGCAAAGTAACTAAAAAGGGATGAACTGAAGACATAATAATAATGATGATGTCAAAAAAAAGGTTATGTCTAAACATACCAGAAGAATTTGATGGCAGAGAAAAGCAATGATGAAAATCACTAACATAGGCATTTTCATGAACCTGAAAAATAAAGCTCATTTAACCAGCCTGAATCATAGTTTAAACAAAAAAAAAGTTGCCCTTACTTGAATCACATATATTACCTAAAGAAAATTTCACTATTGAAGAAAATGACACAGGTCAATAAATTAAACAGGAGCTGTCATTGTGGTTTGTAACTTATAGCATTAGCATGACAGTTTTCACCAATGGTTTCCAGGAAATCACACCTGAGTAGATCCCTTTCTCTTTAAAAGAGAAAGAGAAATGATCCAGTAAACTGTAAATATGTTCCTATATCTATAGAGTATCACTTACCACACTTTCAGAGTTATGCCGACACCTCCCAGCACAAAAGTCAAAGACACTGAGATACGTCCCTGCCACAGAGGGAAAAAGGGAAGAAAAGTTATGAAGACCTAGTACCTCATAGAGAAACCACATGGTAGCTATAACATTGCTGAAATACAAACTACCAAAAAATTTCTTATTAAATATATCTCCAGTAAGACAAACTACCACATTAAAAAACCAAAAGCCAGTAATTACTCAAAAATAGGAGACAAACTACCACATTAAAAAACCAAAAGCCAGTAATTACTCAAAAATAGGAATATATCATTCAGAATAAATTTTTCACAGTATACAATTTCATAGTGCCAAAATTAGGCATAACCATCACATTCAAAAGAATACTGCAAGATGATCTCCTTAGGAGATCTTTAAGTAGCTATTATAGTGCCAGACAAGCTGTCTTTCAAATTGGTTCTTAAGAAAGGAAGCAAAAGAATTACTTCAAAAGGGCACAGGGATCTATGATTCTCATAAAATATGAAAATTCACTTTTGGAAAAAAAAATCCAGAGAAATAAGAGGGGCTGAGATTTTCTATTGCAGCAGACGACAAGGGTTAAAAATAAGCCATCAACTTATATGAGACATTACAAATATAAAAAATGTTCATGACAGACTTTAATGCCATCAAAGCTATAAACTTCATCCCATTGCCCCTCTTTATAAGGAAATAAACAATTGTGGCTAACTAAAACAATACACTTACCTGATGTAGATGGCTTAGCTATTTTTAGTTTCAAAACTTGTTCCTTTTGTGTCTGCAAAAGAAATCCTAGACTAAATTTATTATGCCTAACATATGTATGATAACTAGTAAAAAAAAAAAGTGGTTGAGAATGATACTCGTGCAGGGTGTAGGCAGCATGAAACACAAAATTCATAGGAATTACAACACTGTGAAAGAACGTTGCATCCACTGCAAATAAGAACCAAAGGTGTTACAAGACACCATAAAGATGGGTCTAAGTCAATATCATGGAAACCATAGGGGAGAAAAACTCACTGGCAAGAGAATTTGTCTCCTCTTTCAGGACAGCAACGGTACTGTGGATCCAATGAGAGAGCATCACACACATAGCCTACAATGTAAATACTGTTGTGAAACTAACCAAACCAAAGGATGGATAACAGGCCTGACTTATTAGATACAATGGGTAATACAAATCCCACAGTTGGAACTAGAGAAAGAGTTAGGCAAATTCTCAAGTAGTGACAGTATGCAAATTATAAAGTTGAATGTCAATTAAAGCAACAACCATGAAATTAACACATCGGATCAAACTTCATACTTTCTCCTGTCCATTATACCGCAGTCTTTTTCTCTCCATTTGCATTGTTTGTGACCATTGTGCAGGTATAACAGAAGATTAAACAGCATAAAGTGCACGTCTATCTTCGGTAATAACATTTCCAAATCAGTTTTAAAAAGAATAATGCTTTTCTTGAAAGACAATGAGCGAGAAACTATGATTATAATCCCAGATTTTGCAAGAAAATAAAAAAACTTTTAATTCTTTTCATTCAGTTTTTCCTATATATTTCCACCCATTAATTCCATAAACAACTAAAAATCAATTTATTGTTTTCTTCATAATTTACAAATTACAAAAGTTGAACCTGAAAATGCAAAAAAGAAAGATGATGAACATAGTAACTTATTTACCATTATCATCAGATAATAAATATCTTCCTTGAACTGTTGTTCTGCAAATGCGCCTCTCTGGAAAGCCAATCTCCTTTCTACAATTCCATTAAAAAATGAAAAAGAAAAGCCAGAATCAAAACGCAGAAACAAAACTACCCAAAACTACTTGGTGGATAAAAAAATCCTAGAAAATACTTTAACCCAGATAGTTTAGATTGTAATGGACCTGGTGGCAGCAATTGCCGATGACGATTGAAAAAGGATTTGTATAACGAAAACCCAGGATAAACTTAGCCATGATTTGGATTTCGACATTATCGTCTTGGATATTAGAACCGATCAACAATTTCTCATAATTCTTCCTTCGCTGTCTCCCTCTAGATTCGGTACCCGAGACGACAAATGCAAGTTATTTTGTTGAAGGAACAGCCCGACTGCCCAACCCACTAAAATAGGAACTGTATAAATAGCAATTAATATTTGGGTACTTTCATTAAAATTACCTTTTAATCACTTAATTTTTAAATCCTGTAAAATTATTACGGGTTGTTATAAAATAGTTACCCAACCATTAAGTTATGTTAATAAAGTAACATTAGATATGTGTGTTGATAAACTGATAAGTGATAAGAAAATATCGGACAAAATTTTAAATTGTTAAGTATCAACCATTCAATTTTATCTAATCCAGATCAATAAAATAAATTTTGATTATTAGAAAAATTAAACTAAACAAATTATCTAATTTTTATTAAACTTAAACAATCTCAATCAATTTTAGAGACTTAGAACTCTAACTTCATCTAATTTAGTTAATCAATTATCTCTAATTCAATTGTTCAATCTATGTACTTACTAGCCTAAGGTTCAATGGCACTAACTTGACCCTTCCAATATCTATCTAAGTTAATCTCTCTTTCTCATTAAGTATATTCCTATGCTAGGCAAGTTGAGTGAAGTCACTAAGAACAAGCCTATTGGATTGATTAGGGAATTAGGTATATTCATATCCTAGCCACAAATCAATTCGTTTGTCAATACTACTAAAGTTAGTCCTAATTTATTCGGTCTAGATCTCAACCTTAATCTTCTCTTCCAAGAAAATCAAGGTTATCAAATTAGTACAATTTGGTGATTAAATAAGCACAAGACTAAATAAATAATTAACAAGGATTGAAACAAGTGAAGACAAAATAAACTAAGAAATATGATCTATTATCGTTTCAAGAAAATAGAGTTTAGCTCATAATGAGTTGAGAAAACAACACAAAAGAGATTTACAATGAACTTGCACTGATAAAAATAAAAAGAAATAATCTAGAGAGAAAATAGTTAAAAAATTTTATGTTGAGTTCTTCGAATCTCTTTTTCATATTTTCTTTACATGCTTGAAGTTTACCTTGGTATGAGAGTTTTTCTCTAGCCTGTATGCGATTTCTTCACTCTTTTCTCCTTTCTTTCTCTTAAATTTCATTACCATTATTTTTAGGGTTTTTTTTTTCGTGTAGCTTCATCGAACATGAAATTTGCGTTGGAGCAGACTACTTGGTATAATAATTTCTGAATTGAAAAAAATGCTCCATCACATTGAATTAGATCTAGTGGAGCAAAAGACTTCTCTTCTTCGTTCGATACCTACAAAGAAGAAAGAAAAATGGTAAAGAAACCCAAACTATCTCTAAAATTGATAAAAATTGAAAAAAAAAATCCAAGAAATATAAAATGTAATAAAAACTAATCTCAATGCTAAAATTATCTCCTAAAATATTATTAAAATTATACTAAAATAACTCTAAATATGAGAATTATCACACCCTAAACTTAAATTTTTGCTAGTCCCTAGCAAAAGACAAAGAAAAAAAATATTTAACCAAATCAAAATTAGATTTATTAGTTTTGAATGTTTAGAAATTGCCTTAGTATCTCAAATCAAAATCTAGTTAAACAATCTCTAAATCCTAAGGTACTCCCTACAATTAATGCCAAGTATACGTATGTGTGAATATTTTAAATCTAGCAATTAGATTAGATAAAATCAACTTGAGGTAAAACATTATTGAAAAAGTCTGATATGTGTGTGCGAATGGGTAAAGGATGACCAACCAACAACTCAAGATGATGAAGATGTTGAGGGCAGTCACGATGAGGTTCCAGCTCCTCCTCCTGCTCCTTCAGTGGGCTCCTATTTTAGACGAGCTAAGTAATATGCTTCTTGATGTGATTAACTCTTTGAGAGATGAATTCTGAGGTTTTCGAGTAGAGGTCCATGATGCGTTTCATAGTATGGGGTCTAAGATCAAGTGGCTCAATTTTTGACAAGATTTCCTCCACCTCAAGAGGATTAGGATAGGTTTTGCATATTCATACATTTTCATGTGCATCATTAAGTCATTTTATCTTATATCCTATGACTTTGTCTGCTTAAGCTAAATGTTTATTTTGGTATATTGAGATACTTTGATGTTTACTCTTGTCTTATTTGCTTCATCTTATTGAACTAATCGTTTCTATTTCTCTTTTAAGCTTTTCTAGTTTTATTTTGATATAACAAAAAGGGGAAAAGAGAAAAGTAAATTTAATTTTGGTTAATGATTCATATTATGCATATGCCAAATGTAAATTTAATGACCAAATTTTTTGAATTTTTCAAAATGTCTTTAACTGACCAATTTATAAATTAATGCCAAAATTTTGATAATGAAAAACAAATTTATCTAATGCCTAAATTAAAAATGATTTTTAGAAAAAAACAAATTTATCAAAATGTTTTGTTATATTAAAAAAGGGAGATTGTTGAACCAAACTTTACTTGGCAAATAATTTTAATATAACAAATATTATGTTTTGAATAAAAACTATTTTAAACATAACTTGACAAAAATTCCATTTCAAATGACATCTAAAAAGAAAAATGTTCAACTCATACTTAGAAATTATTTTAAGGTCAAGTTGCTAAACAAACCTTTAAACATTTTACAAATATGTTTAAAACTGTTCCAGGCCAAAATGTATCTATACTTTTTTGTCAATTATTGATACATTTAAATGAGTCGATACATTTTTCGGTATTGATACGAAAATGACATTTTGTTTTCTAAAATGTTTACTAAGTATCGATTCGGTATCGATACCTTTTGTTTCGTATCAATAAATTTATTTAAGTATTGATAGTAGCACCCTTTATCAATACACTTTTTAATATCAAAACTAAATTGGCATTTTGACTTCCAAAGAATTCATTAAGTATCAATACTATATCGATATCTTTTGTTTAGTATCGATAAAATTATTTTGGTATCGATCAAAATGCTTCCAATAGTCACTATACTAGGCATTAAATGTTATTGGTATTGATACTCATAGAATAATATTGATACTTGTTGTTGCAGGTGAAATTAATACATTGGTATTTTCATCTGAACGGCTGTATTCAATATCCCAACAATCACAAAGATTGGAAATCAATTAGAGGGTATAAATACCAACTTCTAAAGGACCTACAACAACAAGAGAGATTATTAAAGCTTAAAGATCAATCAAATAACTTTTGTGCTCAATTTTTCCATACTTTTCTTACATACATCTATAAGCTTCATTGTTATTCTATCAACTTAGGTGTGTTTCTTTGTAAGTGTGCTTAATTGGCAAACACTTTGATATTGTAAGAGTTATTTCTTGTTTGCTTATTTGTTTCTCTTTGAGAGAGTTTGAGTCTTAATAGAAATCTTAACCGAGTTGTAAGGTTAAACCTTTTGATCAAATTAGTAAATTTGGGAAAATCTTTAGTTGAGGAAAGCTAATGTAGTGGAGTAGGCAATTGGGGTCGAACCACTCTAAATTATTGTGTCAATTGTTTCATATTCTTTTATTGCTTCTGCCAATTTTTTTAAAATGCCAATTCACCCTCTTCTTGGCTATTTTGATTGAGTTTTCGATCAATTATCGAGCTAACATTATTGAATTGATGAGTGGCTAAGTCCTTTAAGGAGATTAACAAGCGAATGTGGGAGTAATAAATGGAAGAATGAGGGTTTCCCATGCGAATTAGTTCGTATAAATTTATGTGTGCT
The DNA here is from genome assembly GCA_025698465.1 of Gossypium longicalyx. Lineage (NCBI taxonomy): Eukaryota > Viridiplantae > Streptophyta > Magnoliopsida > Malvales > Malvaceae > Gossypium > Gossypium longicalyx. Next base: position 63,986,916 of record CM047004.1, on the reverse strand, counting down.
TAAACCTTAGGATTGACAACCCTAGGAAGTAATCTAAGTTAAACGAGGTCGAGAGATAAGTTTGCCGAGTAAATCGTGATTTATCTCAGTCAAGAAAGTGATGTTGAGAGATAAGTGAGTATTAGTCGATTAATTAATTAGTAAAAGCCGAGAGGTAATAATGTTTAGTTAATAACTAATTCACTAATAAAACTCGAATTCTAGAGTTAATTGCAACCACTGAAGCGAATTAATCTTCTGCTGATTATCCGAGAGTTTTTTGCTTGTCAACTTCTTTTTAGTAGTTTAAATTTTATTTTATGACCTTAATAGTTAGCATTAATCATCGTAATATAATTTTTAGTGAATATCGTTTAGATTTGCTACTACAAGATAATATTTTTAGATATAATCTAGCCTTCCTTGGATACTATCCTCAGAATGTTTATCAGTGTTTCGTTGCGACACAAAACTATATTACAATTTAACATATTCGCTCGCAGATACCGCACTTTAATTATATATTTTATTTGCATGATTTTTACTTTAAAAGTTTACACATTTAGATGAGGTCAATTATGCGTATTATATATATATATATATATATATATATATATATATCTGTATCATTTTTTCTTCACTAAGAATTTTGTTTCCCACCTAATTTTAAAGAGCCACATTATATAGACGTCCATCAAAATCAATACAAATTTAATGTACTTTAACATTCTAATATTTATTAGAAGTAAAGCTTTATATTATATATAATTATAAATATAAAATTAAGAAAAAAAAGTGTTATTAATCAATAAAATACAAATTCTGTTTTACTATATTTGTTCTTTTAATTTTTATTCTCTCTATTCTTTTATTTCATAACAAAGTAAAGATTAATCTTCTAACCCAATTTTAAATTATTTTGTTAAAAGTTTTGGGATTTACTTAATTGACCCGATCCGACAACTATTTGTGATCTCCCAATAAACGTGAAATGATGAAACTCAGCGGGACTTCTCGTGGTGGAAACATTGCTGGAAGCCAAAGCCAATGTCTGCAACTCACAGCCAGCACGTGCTTCGCTTGGTCCTCTCATGCCGCAGCATCAAGGCCCACGTCACTCAGCCGGGGACATCCTACATCGTCGCCATGGCCTCCTCCACCGAGCAAGAATTCCTCATCCAATACCGATCCAAGCTCGACCAATTTCCTCGCTCCCGCCGCTTCTGGGACTCCAAAGTCGCTTCCAAAGTCGGCGAGAAGCTCGGCTTCCGCTTGAAGGAAATCGGCATCAGCAACATCGCCATCGATGTCGATGAAGAGATTTCTAGACCTATTGACCGCCGTAGATTGGTTTTGCCGGTCTTTGATTCTTTACGCCGTGTCGGTGTGGAGATCGATGGTGCCGAAAGATTGAGCCAAATTGGCCAGAACCAGGGTTAGTCTTTCATTTCTCAATCATTTTTGCCCTATTTTCTGTAGTAAAAGATTTGTTTTTACTGGTGCTTTTATTTACAGAGATTAGGCTTCTGAATAAAATTTAGAGTGATTCAAGTCTGTTGCTTTTTGAAACCCAACTCTGGTAGCTTCTTTTCTATATTGGCATATTGCTTGTAGCAAATTTTGAAACCAAACAATTGTAAGTTTAGTATTTTTATCCATTTGCGATATATGTATTTATCATTGAACAAAATCTGCAAGTAAAACTTGTAAAATTCATCTTTGAAGAGATATATGAATATGCTATTTAGTTAAATGTTCTGGTTAAACTTTCTTCCAAATTTACTTTTGCATTAAAATGTCTGACTAAAGATTAGAATTCAGCTTTCAATTGATATATATCATATATGAACATACTATTGAGCTGAAAGTTCGAGTGAAACTTGCTCCATAGTTTATTTTGAATTATATATTTAAATGTCCGAGAAATGCTTGCAGAATTCATCTTTGAATAGGATATATGAACATATGGTTGAGCTAAATGTTCGGGTGAAGCTTGCTTAATATTTTATTTAAGCTTGCAGAAAGTTTTCCTTGATTAGATGTGAACATAATATTGAGCTGAATGTTCCGGATGAAACTTGCTTAATTTATTTTTAAACTAAATGTTCAAGTAAAGCTTGCAGAATCCATCTTTGAATAGAGATATATGAACATACTATTGAGTTCATTGCTTGGGTAAAACTTGCTCTTAATTTTCTATTGAATTGAATGTCCGAATAAAGCTTGTAGAAATCACTTTTGTACTGAAAGTTCGGGTGAAACTTGCTCCATAGTTTATTTTTGAATTATATATTTAAATGTCCGAGAAAAGCTTGCAGAATTCATCTTTGAATACGATATATGAATATATAGTTGAGCTAAATGTTCAGGTGAAGCTTGCTTAATATTTTATTTAAGCTTGCAGAAATTATTCCTTGAATAGAGATGTGAACATACTATTGAGCTGAATGTTCCGGATGAAACTTAATTTATTTTTAAACTAAATGTTCAAGTAAAACTTGCAGAATCCATCTCTGAATAGAGATATATGATCATACTATTGAGTAGAATGTTCGGGTGAAACCTGCTCAATAGTTTACTGTTCAGCTAAATAATGTTTGTAGAATTCATCTTTGAATAGAGATATATGAACATACTATTCAGCTTAATCTTTTGTGAAGCTTGCCCATAATTTACCATTGAATTAATTGTTCAGGTAAAGCTTGTAAATTTCATCTTTAAACAAAGGTGAATGAACATACTATTGACCTAAATGCTCGCTCCTTAATTTACTATTGAACTAAATGTCTGAGTATAGCTTGTAGAATTCATTTTTGATTTGGGACATATGAACATAAATTGAGCTAAATGTTCAGGTTAAACTTGCTCCATAATTTGGTACTGAACTTAATGTCCATGTAAAGTTTGTAGAATTCATCTTTGGATAGAGATACATGAATATAGTATTGAGCTAAATGTTCAGGTGAAACGAGCTCTACAATTAACCATTGAACTAAATATCCAAGTAAAGCTTGTAGAATTCATCTTTGAACAAAGGTATGTGTACTTGCTATATGTCTGGCTTAAAGCTTTCTTGAGCAAGCAAGGCTGAAGCTAATGACATGTCATTAAAATTGTTTATGACCCACTGAAACTCAATGCTAATTCTAGTTCCCAGCTCTTATACAAATTAGAGAAGCATTTGAGTTTTTATTAGATTCTGACACATCCACGGGGTGAAAAAGAAAAATAATTTGTAAAAGAAAAAGGAAGGTACCCACTGCCCAGTGCACAAGAAGCTACTTGATGAGTTGATGACTGGTTCTTTTTTAAAGAAAAACATTGAGAAAAGGATAATACAAGACATAAAAATATCTTTTCTTGCATATTTTTAATTTTTTATTACTATTTTGTTTGAACTTTTAAGTAATTTAGTGTACTTAGACTCATAACACAAATTCAGTAAGTTTTAAGAATGGTACAGATATACAAACTTGTTTAGAAAGAGACAAGAGAAGCATACGGTGCAAAATCAAACAAATTTTATTTTGGTTATAGATTATACACACTCTCCTATAGGCTCCAGCTACTGCCTAAAAGCCTGTACGAGAGTAGAAATGTCAAAAATGGACTGTTGTTGACCACTTAAGTAGTTACTGAGTGCTTTTAGTGTTGGTCATAAAGGATTTTAAGTTTGGCTGGCTAATGCTTAATGACTGACCTACTATATCAGCAATGCTAAGCCTTTGCAATCATCGGTAGGATTGGAATCTGCAAAGATCAGAGAACCAGGTCTTTGTAGCAGGTAGTTATTATAGTCGACATTCTTAGGGGTTTTGCATGCGTGCCTTTATGAAACACTTTGAGCCTAGTTACTTAATACTATTTATGGTAATAACATTCTATTAATTGCAATTACTGCCAGGGTGAAAATATTACTATATATAGTAACTTTAAGGAATGCCCTGAGGGCATTCCTCAAAACTCTGTGTTTATCCACAAGATATTAATTCCTCGAACTTTTACAAGACTTGCTTTATAGTCTCCTATTTCTTTTAGTCGACTCTAGTTGGAGTGGAATTAAGACAAAGACCAAACTATCATTATTTTGAGCGAGTACAATTAGATTAAAACTTGACTTGCAATGTTGATAAAACGGAAAACTATATGCGCCAAGATTTTGCTTCGTAGAGGGAGAAATTGAAAGAAAAGATAATTTTCTTCCCTTTCATTGCTTCATAGAGTTCAAAAATGAAATTATTTGAAAATGTATCATTTTGAAGGAACTTGTTTATTTAATCATTTTCTCTTCTTGTCATTATGCATTAGAATAAAAAATAGTCATCTTTCTATTTTTTTTTTCTTATCAAGCTTACCCAAATTTTATTTTATTTCTATTTTTTCGCTCAACCAAATCTCGGTACCATCTCAAAGAAAAACATAGCGTGCCTGGTTCAAGATGAATTTGTGCAACTTAGAAAAATCAAGAAAGTTGGAGAATTTCCACATTGTACAAGTTGATCAATAAATGGCGCCTTTAATACATTGAGTTGGAGCTTACTACAGCTGACATGTATTTTCTATGCCATATTCGTATTTAAGATGCTATTATAAATTTTGACAAATTTTTGTACGTGGGCATGTGTTTTTTCATGTCATGTTGGGGGTCTTGATATGAACCTAAAGAACTAATTTTGACTGCATGCCTTGGATGATCTGGATTATAATATATTTAACACATTCGGTCAAATCAGAAGAATTAAATGATACACATTTATTCAAACCCCAGCATTTGAACCATAAAACTGAAAACTCTGGCACAAGTTATTAATTAGCCCAGTCCCAAACTCAACAGTTTCCAATTGGCTCCAGCTGGTCTAATACAAAAACCAAGCTGTGATGTCACTTTTAGCCAACAATCCATCTCTGCCCAATTCAACAACCAGCATGGCTGCCTGCCACAACCTAACATAACAATTGTAGTCACAGCTCATAGCTTGGCTTAAATTACTATTTAATTAATTAAATTTATTCAGAATTCAGCAACATACCTAATCTGATTCAATAAATACTTCTACATAACAAAAATAAATAAAAATCCGATTAAAAATGTCACAAATGAAACATCTGGATTATATGTATGTCTTTTTCATTTATTCAAAATGTCACACAACTACTTAACTACATCATTTAAATCAAACTTTAGCTTTCAACTTGAAAAAGGAAACCACAACGAATCTTCCTTCCTGTCAATAAATAATGCTGTAAAGAAGCTATTACCAAAGTTGCTATTCTTTTACCACCAATACATGACTTCCCAATTTTTATAAGTTTGGGGTTTTTATTTTTTACATTAGACAATGGATTTCCTCTTTCTCTTTTGTTGTAATTAGGGTATATATAGTTAGCAGCAATAATTAATTCACTTGCCACAAGTATTCTTTGAAAAGGTAAACAATTGACCATAAAATACGTTTTATTTACATGAGCACAAATCAAGCCCCCGATCACAGGATTAAGAGATTAATTAAGTAATCATCATGCTATACCTCAGGGTTAATAATGGTGTTCTTTGAATGCCCTAATATAGGTTTCTTTGAGAAGGATGGGTTAAAGATATCATTCGTTTGATGGAAATATTAAACCTACAAAACAAAGTGAGAGTTGTGAAAACGTTAGAACTTATGCTTTAAAATGCTCTCTATTGCTTAAGTTAAATAAGGGAAGATGATGGTTGACAAGGAGAGTAACTTATAGAGTAATAGTAGATGTTGGTGTTACCTTGAGCTTACTACACCTAACCTTCTATACTAATGAATCATTGCATTCTTCGGATTGTCATTACATAAGAATACGTGTAAAGCGATAACTATTCCTTGCATTTGATTGTTTGAGGTTAGTATTTTCTTCTCAAGATTATGCCTCCAAACCTTTTGATGTTCTCGTCCTTTTGACTTATGGCAAGTATGATTTATCATGTTGATAATGACTCACTATTTGTACATCATGTGCTAACTGGCTTTCTTCATATGATTTACTTTTGTACTTGAGTTTGTGGTTTGTATCTTTGGGCTTGGATTATTTTCTAAGGAATGATATAACAAAATAAATTGAACCACATATAGAATGACAAAATACATATGTTCAAGTTTTGAATTGATTTAATTTCAAATTCAATCCCTAAACAAACTTTACCCTAATAAAAAAGCAAAAAAAAAAAATATAATGATTTATTTTTAAATATAATAAATTTAATTTTTTTTACCCAAATATAATCGTAAAAGGTATTCCAAAGGCATAAGTGAAGGATCACTATAGTAAGTGGATGAATGAAATTACTTTTGTTAGCTTTTCTTTCTAATTTACACCTTGCAGGCCATGAACGGTCTTTTTTATAAATAACTTTTCTTTTTGAGGCATCCAAAGTGGTGGTTGGCAATCATTTTACCAAATTAAATAAAGTTAGAATTTTATGGAAAAAATAAGTTGGAATTTTCTGTTCTTTAAAATGAAACATTTGCCTTCTTTACAAAAAGCCACCTTGTTTCTTTAATCATATTTGTTATTATTTAATAATTAGTCAAAAAAAGAAGAAGAAGAATATACATGTTTTCTAGGCTTGAGTTTGGCCACCTCTTTTTCCAAATAATCCCAAATCTTTCAATTTTTATGTAATATATTAAAAAATAATTATTTTACCTTTTAAATTTATAAAAAAATATTTTAGCTTTTTATTTAATTTTTCGCTTTCTTCGGCCTTAAAAAATATATTGTTTGTTAAATCACTCAAAAATATATGAAAAAATTAATATTTATTAATTTTGTTTACATGAAATTCAAGCAAACATCAATAAATTTTTAAATTAAAAAAAAATATTTTTTTTATAATTTTATTAGTACTAATTTTAATGGTTTTTAATTTTTAAATACTTTTTTTATAATTTTTAAATATTTAAGTTTAAAATTTAATTAATTGTTGGTGTAACTTTTACGTAGCGTCAGTTAACTGTTTTATCTATTTTGAGATAATTTAAAAAATAACATAAATTTAAAGATTAAAAAAGATAAAAAATTAAATGATGAGTTAAAAAGAATATATATATATATATATATATATAAAGAAAGAAAGTAAGGGAATATAGATATATAAAGATTTGTGGGCAGGGCAATTACATAACTTTTGGCGTTCAATTAGTTTGACCTAGAATTACGTAAGATATCCAAATGAATGTAGATATATAAGATTGAAAATTTATTTAATATATTAGAAACGATATTGCTTTAACTTAATTTAATGGATGACTTTGATACAATAAATAAATGAATTTAGATATAAACACACATTATATTCAAAGCACCACCTCAAACTCTACCCATCCACACACCTCTTTTTTTGGTTAGGGCCACTTACTATTCCTTCTAATTGCTTCACATTGACATGTAAGCACATTTCATCCAATAATAATATCAATTTTTATCTCATCATTTTCTTTATCATTTTTTAAAGAAAATATTATTATTATTATTATTATTTGGAATCATAAAAAATAATATCATAAAGATATGATATCTAGTGCAAACGATAAAAATCACCATAAATTAATGCGCAATGACCATATCTACAAAATAATTTTAATAAAGAGAAGGACAAATTGGCAGTAATTGCATCACTTGAATAATTGAGAAACAAATCAGAGATAAATCAACTTGATCAAATTACTGAAATTTGTATCATTATCACGTAATCATCAAATCAACTTGACGATGAACACAAATCGATCAATAAAAAATTACAAAAGTCTCTAGAGATCCATTGCATCAATAATGTACAAAAGGCCAAATCTCAAATGGTTTATCCTCTTCCTCATTTTCCATAATATATCACCATTGCTATGATCTATCATGTAAAATCCTTTAAGAATGATTCCTAATAGATTTGGCAGCACTCTTATATTGGCAAATCTCACGTATACACTAGAACATAACTAAAAGTTAAAAAGTAAAAGTAAAACCACATATACTTTTAAGGAAAACAAAATGGACAAAATAAAAACCATGAAAATGTGGACAAATAAAACTATGAAACAAAACTATGAACAAACTATGATAATTGGACTGAAATTAAAAGCAAAATAAAACTACGAAAAAAAGTTAAAGAAACTGCGAGCAACAATCAGCTCGAAGGTTGGCATCGTCTATGACAAAGTAAAGATTTAGTTTGAAATAGTTGAGTAGCTAGGAGTTTTTCTATGAAAAAGAAGTGAGAATTTTTTTTTTAAATATAAGAGATAAAAACCCTTAAATAAAAAGAAATAACATGCATGAGTGCGTTCAAACCCACGTGGTCTTATATTAATAATATCAATACCGATCAAACTAAAACTTTAATCATAATGTTACTAAAAAGTATGGTTATTATATATATATATATTAATTATAACAATAATTACCATCTGGACGGAATAATTATCTTAATTCAAATGAATTAATTTACATAATTTATAAATGAAACTCTTAAAATATCCGTACTCAATTTTAACATTTAAAAGAACGCAATGGTCAAAGGAAATTGAAGTGGTTTGGAGGGACATTAATTGCCAAAACTTGAAAACCTTTATACAATATTTTTATTTTGCTTATAATGTGGCTAAGATTAGGGGAACAAAAGTTAAATTTATTGTAGTGGGTCCAACTAGGTGCATGTAAACAAATATATATATATATATATATATATGACGCTATTATGTGTAAAGTGAAAAAAAAAATTTTAAGTAATTGAATATTCTATGGAGAGATAAATTGAAAAGAAAACTTAAAAAGTATATATTTTATAATTAAGATATTTTTTTGTCTATGAAAATTAATTCTTTCAATGATTTATGGCATTTCCTTTCAATAATATAGTCTTTAAGATTGTATTTGATTGGGTGGAAAAGTGGAAGGACAGGAGGTGAGAGTGAAAAAGTGAAAAAAAAAATAATAGAAGAGAGAATTATTTTCCATCCTAACGAATAAAAATCAATTCTTCCTATGGGCGTCGAAATCATCAAATATAAATTCTTACGACAAAATAACAGTAAATTAAAATATAAAATAGTAGGTTCGAATCCACATGGACTAGTTGTCTAATTTCGCCTTTTCTCGTGACCAAAATTACTGTTGCAGTAATAGTCGGGGTTTTAAATTGATTAAGATAATAAAATAAGGAAATATGAAAAATAAAATAAAATAAAAATAGATTCGAAAATGCAAAAATAAATTTAAGAAAATAAAATAAATGGATAAATAAAATATTTTTTAAGCTTAGCCTTAGCTTCGGTGAACTCTAATCTTGAATCGATACTTGAAACAAATTTTCCCTCCCAAGCGATAAGCTGGTTATATCAATCAAGAATCCATCAAACCGCCAACTCTTCCTTTTGTAGTTGATCCTGGTATCACCGGCAAATCGACCCTTGTCGAATTTCCAACCACGTGGCACGTACCCGTAATTTAAGACTTCGACAGCCTTGCGATCTGAAAAGTCTAACTCAAATTAACGACCTCAACCGTGTGGGTCATTTAAATCCAACTAGCTTTTTCCAATTGAACACATCAATTTGTTTACGAGATTTTGAATATAGCACTGCTGACTCAACTTCTCAACTGTACGCCAAACGATTCCAACCCAACACGCATTTTTTAAATTAAAATCGAATCAACTTTGAGGAACGAATTTGTACTATCCCATATATTGAAAAGATAGCAAATACCGAAATAAGAGATTTTTTTGAGCGGGTTCGTATCTTACAATTGTTTTGTTGGAACAATTTTCGAGCTAAAGCTAAAAAAAGTTTAGTTAATCATGAAAAAAGTTATGCTTGAAAACAAATGATTTAAATGGAATTGTGAAAAGTGGGTAAGAGCAAGGCCTTAGAAGGCAATTAAACCAAAAGGTTGAAATCAAAAAAAAAGAAAAAAAAAGAGAGAGAATGAAACTGCATAATTGAATGACAAAGACGCAGTAGAGAAAAAAAAATGGAGAATTTATTAAATGCTAAAAGTAAAGTGTGTGTTGAATTGGCTATAGTCACTATATATTTATATATACTTTTAGTGTTAAAATTTAGCTAGATTTTTCCTAAATGTTATCACTAAATAATCTTAAATATTATCACTAAATAATTTTAAATATTATTACTAAATAATTCAAAAATTAAAAATCAAATTTAAACTAATTATAGAGTTGTAACAATATAAAAAATTCTTCAATTTTTATCCAACTAATTTTGAAAAAAAATCTTCAACCCTCCGATCTTTATCCAGTAATTTTAGTATCTTCAATCTTTCAATCAAGCCCTCCTCTTTGCTTTTTGTTCCAATTTAGCTCATTTTTGTAAGAGTTTAAATTTAGCACAACCTCATTCCTGATAAGAAAAATCCAAATTTAATAGCATTTTATCTGATAATTAGCTAAAAATAAATATATTAAAAATACAAATTTATCTTGCTATCACTTCTAAATTGGGATGGAAAGAAAAATTACATTTTCCATCCTTCTAGTTTTCTACCTCTTCAATTTTCCATCCATTCAATCCTCTTTTCATCTTACCAAGCAAATCTTAAGATTTGAACTTGCACTATCCTTTAAAAGTGTAATATGTGTTGTCATTACATTCAATACTTATTGATACACTTAAAAGTAAAGTTAAAAAGCTAATTAAATGGTAAGATATACAATTAATGTATAAACAAATTGATTTGGACTTTTTTATTAGTTTATCTTTTAATTATTTAAAATGAAGTTAACAACTAACATATTCGGAAAGTATATTAGATACCAATGCTACATTGACATTTTTTCAGGTTTATTTTATACTTGAAATTTTAATATTTTTAGAATTTCTTTTTTATTTTTGCTAATGAATCATCATGTCAGTTTTGTGATGATTGACTTAGTAATAATTAACGGCAACATGAATAAGACCGTTAGGATTTAACAATCAACTATTGAATCTAACAATCAACGAGATTAATAGATGAATATTATTAGTTGGAGGGATCAATTGGGTACAAAAAGTTCTAGGGGGTTATTTTTTTTTTGGAGTACTTTGAGGGATTTTTTGTATCATTAAGCCATTTTCTTTTGTTAAGGCTTCTTTATTCTTATGCATTAATAATTGATTTTGTAGTGTTGGTGATAAACCTAATTAACCAAAGTGAATAAAATAAGAATCGAAAAGATTGAACATGAAAATTTTATGTGAAAAACTCCTCAAGAGAGGATAAAAAACCATGGGTGAAAGGAGATTTCACTATAACAAAGAAGAATACAAAAGATGGAGAGAATTAAAAGAAAAACTGAAGTCCCACAAGAAAAACCCTTTGAAACAAAGAAAAAAAATTCTCTCAATCTAAATAATTTTTTTGTTGTGTAAAACCTAAAATAACTAAGGCCTATTTATAGGTTAAAATTCGTAGCATATATGACTACAACAACTTTAGGTTAATTAGAGTTTAAGTGGGAAACTAAAAATAGATTTTAACTAGGAGAAGAAAAGTCAAAAATATTTTGGTCAAAATAAGAGATATTCTCCTACAAATCTCCACATTGACTCGTATTTGGACCAACTTCCTTATTGAGCCTTGTTACGAGCTTAACTAATTCTTTGTCAAATACTTACCAAGTCCAAACAATGCTTGAACTTTAAAACTAGAAGGCTTTTTATCAACATGTTGGCCAAATTGTGTTCTGTGCTAATTTTAAGAATCTGAACATCCCCTTGAATGATCACCTCTCGAACAAAATGATAACGAATGGCTATGTGCTTCATTCTCTCATGATGCATTTGATCTTCGGTGAGATGTATGACACTTTGACTATCACAATATATGACAATTGCCCATTTTTCACTTATCAATTCATTGAATAGGTCTCTTAACTAAATTGCTTCATTTACTACTTCTGTAATTGCCATGTATTCTCCTTTAGTAGTCGACAAAGTCACTGTAGCTTGAATTGTGGCTTTTCAACTAATGACACAATTTCCAAAAGCAAATAGGTAACTTGTGAGAGACTTTATTAGATCTAAATCTCATTCATAATCAGAATTAACATATCCGACTAGATCCTTTTGAGTTCTTCCAAACTCTAAGCACATGTTAGAAGTACCTTATAAATATTTGAAAATCCATTTAATTGCATGCTAGTGTAACTTACTAGAATTTGCTATGTATCGGCTAACAACACTAACAACATGTGAAATATCGGGACAAGTGCATACCATTTCATACATCAAACTTCCAACTGTGCTTGAATAAGGTATTTTTGACATATACCTTTCATCTTCTTCATTCTGTAGGGAATTTGAAATTGAGAGTTTAAAGTGTGCAGCTAAATGAGTACTTACTAGTTTTGCATCTTACATCTCAAATCGCTCAAGGATCCTTTTGATGTACCTTTGTTGTGATAAAAACAATTTCTCGAAATGTCTATCTCTCAAAATTTCCATTCCCCAAATTTTTTTTGCTACACCTAAATCCTTTATCTCAAACTTAAAGTTAAGCATGATTTTAAGGCGATTAATTTTAGATGGATTCTTAGTTGCAATTAACATATCATTAACATAAAACAAAAAATATATAAAAGAACCATCATCAAGACATTGTAAATAAAAACAACTATCATACTTACTTCGAGAAAAATCAATACTCAACATGAATGAGTCAAACTTTTTATACCACTGTCGAGGAGACTATTTTAAACCATATAAAGGCTTTTGTAAGAGACAAACATGATCTTTTTTACCTTCAAATTTGAAGCCTTCTGATTGTTGTATGTAAATGTCCTCCTCAAGGTCATCGTGAAAGAAAACAATATTTACATCTAATTACTTTAACTCAAGATTATTTGATGCAATAAGGACCAAAAGCGACCAAATGGACGTATGTTTCACATGGGAGAGAAAACATCATGAAAATCAACTCCCTCCACTTAACTGTAGCCCTTTGCTACCAGTCTTGTTTTATACCTAGTGTTGTTAGGACCCAAATGTTCTTTCTTTTTAAACACTTATTTGCAACCAACGATTCTTATATCGATGGGTGATTTAACTAGCCTCCAAGTTTCGTTCTTTTGAAGGGATTCCATCTCTTCTTCCATTGAAACGAGCCATTTGCTAGAATTGGAGGCTTGAACTGCCTCATAATAACATAAATGATCAATTGAATAAATGTTCTCAACAACACTTAGAGCATAAGCCACTAGATTTCATTCACAATATTTCTGTGGTAGTTATATTTCTCGCCTTTTCCTGCCACGAACCAACTTATAATTAGTTAATTGAGATGGTGAAGGTACTTGAGGGTCGGATGGAACCCTAAATAGATCTAAAACAACTTCAAACTTGTAAGAATCAAAATTTTGTCGTGTCGTCACGATGTCGTGAGATTTTTCGTCAAGATGAGACCTCTGTTCATCGGGTTGTTGCGATGTTAAGCATTTGTTTTATCGTGATGTCGCCCCCTGTTTCGACTTTTGACTGCATCTTGCTTGAGACACTCTGATTTGTTGTGTCTTTAAAAGTAAAAGTCTCATTTTCTGATTGGAACATGACATATTCATCAAACATAACATCTTTGCTAACAATTATTTTGTCAGATTCTGAACACCACAACTTAAAACCTTTTATACCGGCAAAGTGTACAGGAGACCATTAGAAGACATTCTAAATCGATACTGGACGCAATGTCATAACATGGGAGGCCCAATGTTACAACATAGAGAGCAGAATGGAGAAAGAATGAAATTCCCTTTGATGTCGCAACACAGATTGAGGGTGTTGTGACATACCTCTAAAGACGTCTCAAGCATGAGTATACTACCACGTCTATCGTGACACATGTCCTGTTGTGTCACGATATCGACTTTGGGATGAAAATTAAACTGAAACAGGGGCATTTTGGTCTGCACAATCAAACTTAAAGCTCGAGAACATCAGTCGGCCTAGGGTTAAGGACGACAACCACCTGAAGGCTATAAATAGGCTTCTTTGGCACATGTTTGGACACTATTCCATTAGCTTAGATTTTCTCTTTAGATTTAGTTTTGTTTTCTTACTTTCTTAGTTTTTAGGGTTAGTTTATTCTTTATTTTCTTTCAAGAGATTTGATTTGTGAAGGAGATCAACTTCTGTGGATTCGTGCTTATTATTAATATCAATCAAGATATTCTTAAACTCTCTAATTCAATTCATCCACTATGATTAATTCTTTCATTTATTCCATGTTGTTTATGAAAGACGTGAGGAACTAATCCCTTTATGGGGGATTAGTGAGTTGAGATATGATCTATTAATTGTTTTATAGGGTTACTCAACGGATCAACTGTTTAGGAAAGGAAGAATGTGAAACAAACTCTAGGCCTGACAACCTCGGGAAGTCATCAAGGTGGGAATTAACCCAAAATCGGTATTGCCCATTAGTGAACACATTCACCCCAAGTCAGTCTGGACTGTGAAGTTGGAAGATAAGTAGTTATTGCTGACTCGTTATGTTAGTGAAAGATCGAAAAATCTTGCTAGGTTAGTGACTAGTTGATTGATGAGGAACCCGAAGCAACATTTGATGGGAATTACCGAAGCAAGCTAATCACCCATGATTAAAATTTGATTTACTCTACTTTTTTATCTATTGAATTTTATTGATTTTATGTTATTTTATTTTATTAACCTAAAAACTTTGAAAACCTTTCTTTTATGTTCTAGTACTATAATTTATTTAGAGTACTAATTAGATCTTTTAGTGTTTAGGAAAGAATTGATCTAGCACTCGCCTCCCTTAGGCATGATTCTCAAGGTATTCACTTACTTTATTGTAAAACTACCTGTATACTTACCGATACCGCCTTATCGTTCTATATTTTATTGAATTATTCACACTCTGGTTGTTAGTACGTCTGGAGGTGGTCAATTACCTGACCATATCTTATATGGAACCTTACCATTCAATGCTCGATAAAGAGATACGAAATAACTTGTCAAGTTTACGGCTTCAGCCCAAAATTCCTTCCCTAAGCACGCATTAGAAGGCATCCATTGAGCCTTTTCCAGCAAGGTTCTGTTCATTATTTATGCAACTCTGTTTTGCTGCTGAGTTCCAACAATGGTTCAATGTCTATCAATTCCTTCTTGTTTGTAGAAATCATTAAACTCTAACGAACATAACTCAAGACTATTATACGTTCTCAACAGCTTTACAGATTTTTTGGTTTATTTTTCTAACAGTGTCTTCAACTGTTTGAAGATTCCAAATACTTCACTTTTCTGTTTCAAGAAATAAACCAAATATTTTTTGGAGTGATCATCAATAAAAGTTAGGAAACATTTATTACCTCCTTTTGAAATGTCAAAAGCTGGACCTCATAAATCAAAATGAATGTAATCTAGAGTTCCTTTTGTTTTGTGCACTGTTGAACCGAAATTGACTCGAGTTTGTTTCTTGAAAATGGAATGCTCGCAAAAACCTAACTTACCAACTCTAGTGTCTTTAAGAAAACCTTTATTACACAAGATTGTCATACCTTTCTCACTCATATGAACTAGTCCCATGTGCTAAATTTGGTTGAATCGAAATTGGTGGAGAAAGAGTCACTTTGTGTCATCGCGACGTTAGGTTGATTCTTGTCGTGACGTGGTGGCAATTTTGGCTTTTTTTAGTAATAGTAGCCGCACTAGTCACCGTTGACCCTTGCAGAATGTATATGCTACCCTTTTTCTTTCCTCTCATCATAATAAGAGCCCCATGAGAAACTGTTAAACCATTTGACTCAATGAATATTTTGCAATCATTAGAATCTAATATTCCCAATGAGATAATATTTTTTTAAATTAGGAACATACCTGACATCTGAAAGTGTTCGAATAATGTCATCGTGCATCCTAATTTGTATTGTTTTCCATATATTTTATATGGAGAGTTATTCCCCATTAGCACAACTCCACCTTCAACTGAATTGTACGTGGAGAACCAGTCCCTATTGAGACACATGTGATAGGAGTACCCTGAATCTAAGATGCATTCAGAAGAAAGATTAGAGCTTTCGCTCGTTGACATCAACAAGAAATCATCATCTCTGTCCTTGGCTACACTAGCATCAATAACTTTGGCTTTCTCTTTGTCTTTCTCATCATTTTCGACATCCCTTTTGATTTTATTTTAAAGTTTTCAACATTCTGCCTTAACATAGTCCACCTTTTTATAATAGCCATAAAATTTGTCACGATTTCTGGATTTGGATCTTGCTTTAGACCTGTTTTGATCAATCTTTTTTGTTTATTGTCTACCTATTGCAATTAGAATTAAGGCTTGCTTATTTTTTTGTTTGGGCCTAACTTATTGTTGAGTTTATCCTTACTCGGAAGATTCCCCTTCACATCCTCGAACGAGAGATAATCACTCCTATAAATCAAAGTTTACTTGAAAGTTTTATAAGAAAAGGGCAAAGAGCATAACAACAATATAGCTTGGTCCTCATCACTAATCTCTACTTCGAGATTCTTTAAGTCATGAAGAAGGTTAACAAACTCGCTAATATAAGTTTTGATGGACTCATCTTCGACCGTTCTGAATGTGTAAAGACGTTTTCATACTAACCTGTTGGCCAGAAATTTTGTCATATATAAGGCTTTTAGTTTCTTCCATAACGCATACGATATTTTCTCCTTCAAAACCTCCTGTAACATATTATTCATGAGGCATAACTGAATAGTGGATAGAGCCTTTTCATCGAGCTCTTCCCATTCTGACTGATCCATATTTGACGGCTTCTTCCTTATAATGACCCTTTTTAAACCGTTCTGAACCAGTATTGCCATCATCTGAACTTGCCATAAATTGAAATTTGCAATTTCACCTAACTTCTCAATATCAAACCTTGACACTGCCATCTCTGAAATGATTGACTACGGAAATTAAACTAGCTCGGATACCAGTTTGTTGGGGATAAACCCAGTTAAGCAACGAACAAAGTGAATAAAACAAGAATCGAAAAGATCGAACACGCAAATTTTATGTGGAAAAACTTCTCAAGAGAGGATAAAAAACCACTTACAAAAGGAGATTTCACTATAATAGAGGAGAGTACAAAAGATGGAGAGAATTAAAGAAAAATTTGAATCCCCACAAGAAAATCCCTTTTTAATCTAAATATTTTTGTTGTTATGTAAAACCTAGAGTAACTAAGGCCTATTTATAGGCTAAAATTCGTAGCATGTATGAATACAACAACACTAGATTAATTAGAGTTTAAGTGGGAAACTAAAAACCTAGTTCAACTAGGAGAAGAAAAGCCAAAATAAGTGGCCCATACGTAGTTTTTTTACATAGGTGGATAATTGGTTTAAGGGGGAGTGTTATGTCGAAGATGATTATTGACCTTATTTGATTGTGCTATTGTGTTTTTTTATATAAAAATTCAAAATGAGGAGATTGTTTGTGCCATTTACATGGGCCAAATGTAACTCCAGTTGTAACTGAGCTTACATCTGGAAGGCCAATGTAACTTATCATATTTGGTTGACTTGAAGCATTCAAATTATAAATTGCTCATAGAATATTGAAATACATTGTTAGTAACTTATTTATCCAACTTATCCCATAATACATGAAGATAAAACTAACAAGAGAACTCAACATTGGTAGCCTATTTATAGAAAGCCTATTTCGTGTGAAATGGAATGGGATTTAACCAAGAATTAAGAGGATAATTTTATTTTCATTGCAAGTGTTGGGATTTTGTTCCCTTAGTGCAGATATTTCATTAATTGTGCTTGTAGTTTTTTGAACAAATTAGTTAATAAAATTCCCATGATTAAATTATCATCTCTTGTATAGTTGTCCTCAATGGTTTTTACATGAAAAACAAAATGAATAAGTAAATATTGACTCATTGATAACCTAAGGCTTAGCTAATACTAATTTCCCTCGTAGGGATGAATTATGATGTGAGAAGACAACTTATATTAGTGGGTAATCTAAATGGTTCGTAGTTTGAGGAATCAAAATAAAAAATTGGTTTAAAGGACTACTATGTTTTCTATGAAGTCCAATTAGGGAGATAACTTATCTCGAGTATTAGAGTGCTTGACTACTAGAAAAATAGAAATATAAGTGTGAATTTTTGGATTGACAACACATCAGATAGGACCCAAGTCGAATTTATCTTGAATTCGTTTATGGGTTAATTCACTTGTGATGTTCATAGTGTGGGTGACCTTAATCCTAAGTAAGTGACTAACTATGTATATAACTCATATACTTTGATGTATTGGGAGCTTGTGTTTAATGTATTGGAACTGAAAACTGGTATGTTAGATATATGACTTGTGTATGACATAACTTCACTTACATCATTCAAATTCATAGCTCAATTAAAGAGTAAATCACTAGCATTGCTTTTATTATGAAAAAGGGATGTGGCCACTGACCATTCATCATGGATGAATGATTGTTATTACGATTTGGTAGTAATAATATTTTTCATCGTGAAAGAGGTAATGATGGCTATAAGATAAAATAGGATTATATAACGAATTTAATCCAAAAATATTTAAGAATATCTTATGAGGGTAACACACTAATGACAAGTTCATTGGATAAAACATAAATTTAAGTTACTTTCATGATGGTATATAATAGGAGTTCCCATGGTACTTTTAGTGGATTGACTCCATGACCAAATGATGTTAACTAATAGAGGAAGAGTTGGAACTTAATTACAAATTATTTAATCACTAATTATATATGCTTGGTTGGTCCCTCTGTTAGCTCAAGACAACCCTGGATGGATTGCAAATAGAATTGATACGATAAATAAATGCAAACAACCAAGAGAAATAGATTGTAAGGGTTACTATCCACAATAAATGCATTTTCCTGAAATAAGTAAGAGATGACTTAGAAATTAATATAATTTATTTCAATTTCTATTTAATTGAATGAAAAGTTCAAAATGAAAATTAAATTAATTAGCTATTGCAGTTTTACTAAATAGGACAATTAAATTTATTTGCTCATAGATTCTAATACGATAAAGTTGTCACGACTTGATGGAATTAGAAATGGGTTGAAAAAGTAATTTAATTAAATAAATTGTATGTTGGGAATAAAAATTTGGTTATAAGTTTGGATAATTATATGAGGTTGTTTTAATTTAATTTAGAGCTAAACTGCACTTATAATTGTACCAAGTACATAAAAGGCCGAATGAGCCCATATTTTATTAGGTGTGGGCAATACATTGGGAGAATCCCAGTGTGTGTGTTGCCCGTTATAATGAGCCCTAGTGGGACTCTTGGTTTTCTATCAAAATATTATTTTTCCCTCTCTTCCTATTCTAGTAGAACTCTTGTGTTTTTTTTCCTTCTATAAATATCAACTATGAGGTAGCCGAATCTACACTTTTGATACGTTGGCACTTTACCGAAATTTAGGAAAAAAATTATTTACCTACAAAATAAATTCTATTTTTCGTGAGTACACATGTGTAACACCCTATACCTAGTACGACCACCAAACCTGAGCTATAAGGTATTACAACAGTTAGCAATCAATATCATTCATGAATTCGACATAAATAATCAACCAAACTACAAAACATTAATAATAAAAGTATGATATGATTTAAAATCAAAACCAAGCTTTATTCAAGCTTACAAAGATCTAAAACCAATTTGAAAACAAATTAGGATTAAGCTGAAACTTTTACGAAAAGATAGGTAAAAAGCAAACACAGAGGTCACACAACCATGTGGTGATTGAAGACATGACCGTGTGCCTAAACCGCGCAACAGACTGAATTAGTGTAAGACAGGGTCACAAGGTTGTGTTGCCAGGCCGTGTAACAAACTGTGGCCGTGTGGATCAATTATCACCTAAATTAAATAAACCACATGGTCGAGCCTTATGTCCGTGTATAACACATGACCCTATGGCAGACCGTGTACTAGACCGTGTGTAACACCCCTCACCCATATTCAACGCCAAAATAGGGTTACGGAGCATTACCAGACTTATAAAACAATTAAACATTTATTTCACATACATTTTCAAATTTCATTCAATCATCATTCAAACTCAATCACATTATCCCTAGTACGAGCCTACGAGGCCCTAAACATGTTTAGGAGTGGTTCGGGACTAAACTGATAGCTCATGAAATTTTTACGAAACTTAAATTTTTTTCTAAAATACAGGGGACACACGCCCGTGTGGCCCGACCGTGTGTCTCACACGACCAAAACACACCTGTGTCGCAGGCCGTGTGGACATTCGAAATGGAAGCACATGGCTGTGTCCCAGCCCATGTCCTACCCCTTGTAACTCCCTAGCTTGGGTCACATGGCCAACCACACGTCCGTGTGACCAGCCCATGTGCCCTTTCGAAATGGCCACACACGCCCATGTGCTAGGCCGTGTGCTAGGCTGTGCCAAACCTGTAGGGTATACTAACTTATGCCACATGGCTAATTACATGCTCGAGTGCTGGGCCGTGTGGAGCATACTGACTTGATTTTTAATTCAACACCAGGGGACACATGGACGTGTGTCATAACCGTGTGTCACACATGGCTGAGACACACACCCGTGTGGACAAAAAAAATAGGCTGTTTACCAAGCCAATTTTCCACCCGACTTTGCACATACTTAAACCAACCCAATTGGCACAAAAATATGGTATAATTAGGCATTCAACCAACCTCAATCAAGCATAATTCCTACCATTTCAATACCAACCAATATCAATCATATCAATACCAAAATGTGCCATTCAATTCATACCAAAAACTCATAATCTCAAATCAACAATACAATCACTTTCAACCTTACATCATTTAGCCTAATCTTACAAACATACCAAATTCAATTCACAACCATTTAGTACCCCTAATTACCAAATACCAACTAGCATCACATATCCATCTTTAAACTTACAACACAAGCCATATGCACAAATATATACATGATCAAATTTACCAAAATAAGCCAACTCTCATGGCTAAATACATAACCAAGCTTTAAGCATTTACAAGCCATTTCAAATGACTAGATTCGTTACTAAACTATATATCAAAATGACCATAACCCTATGCATGCCATAAACCAAAATACTTAAGTTCAAAAGTACCAAGGTGATAGTTGGATAGTGTGATGAAGTCTCCAACGATTCCCGAATCCGAGCTAGCTTTGATTACACTATAAAACACGAAAAAATAAACAAAGTAAGCTATGGAGCTTAGTAAGTTCATATAACCATAAATAAACCATTTAACAATTGAACACATATATATATATCAAAGCACAACTCATAATATCTCACAAACCTTTCACATATTCATACATGAGATTAAATATGAAATTCACGAGTCTCATCGATTCAAAACTTATACTATTCACGTACATACCTATACCATCTCTTATTAGTCTCATACTCATTCTTGCCTTCGATATACCCGTTGAACCATTCAGAATACTATCGAATACTCGGGAAACTTGCACCCTAAGTTCCATATATATAGCCGAAGCTATCTCAATCTCGTATCACATATAATGCTCACACTAGAGCTATCAACGGGTCTGCTCACACAAGCTTGGTGCTGCTCACACAAGCTGACGAGTATCCGTAACACATGCCAGATAACTCAGCCACCAGTAGGATGTACGGACCAGCACCCAATCACATAACCCATAATGACATGTCGTTTGTATCCTAATCTATTCCTAAGGTTCAATCGGGATTTTTTCACTTGTCGAATCATCTTTGAACATGTCCGCAGTGTCGTATTAACAATTTATGTAATATCAAAACATTAAAACACAAGTATATTAATGTTTAACACATAGAACTTACCTCGAATGCAAAAACGGCGAATTAAGTCGATTAATTCGAAACCTTATTCTTTCCCCCTCTAAATATGATCAAAATTAACTTATTTAATAATCTCTCTATTCAATTTAGTCCAAAATACACATAAGACCAATTTACACTTTTGCCTCTAACATTTCAACATATTTGCAATTTAGTCCTTATTTCATAAAATCACAAATTCATGCAATTCAACCAAAACCCATGCTAGCCGAATTTCAATTAGGTCCCTAAAAGTCCATATTTTTTATTTTTTTTACAATTTAACCACAAAATTTATACATTTCACAATTCAACCCCTAATTGACAATTTTATCAAAAATCCCTTTAGGAATGTTGTTTATCTAACAACAAGCATTCATTTTCTGCCATTAAACATCAAAATACACCAACATTCATCAATGGAAAACCCTAAACCTTTAACAGTTTTGCAAAATAATCCCTAGGCTAGCCAGATTAAGCTGCAACGATATCAAAAACATAGAAATCATTAAAAAATGGATAAAAATCATACCTAATTACAAGGATTTAAAATGGCCGAATGAAGAAACCTAATGTCTTGTTTTTCTTATTCAATTTCGGTGGATATAGGAAATTAAGGATGAAGACTTGTTTTTGTTTTATTATAATTAACTTTTAATTATTAAATACCAAAATTAACCTTTTTATTAAACAACAAAAATCACTTAAAAGATGTCCATAAATGTCCACTTATATTAACAATGGTATATTTACCATGTAAGGACCTCCACTATTTAATTTCATAGCCATTTAATACCTTTAGCTATTAGAACATCACTTTTTCACTTTACGCGATTTAGTCCTTTTAATCAAAGTAAGCATTCAAACAATAAAATTTCTGAATAAAAATTTCACACAGTCATACTATCATGCTATAGACATTAAAATAATAATAAAATTATTATTTCGACTATGGATTTGTGGTCCCAAAACCACTGTTTTGATTTGACTAAAAACGGGTTGTTACATAGTGTGTGCTTAAGATACCTTCCAAAACAAGCAACCATATCCTAGGTTTACTTAAGCCACAAGTCATGCAATATGCCAACAATTTAACTTGTCAAATGCATCAAGAACTTGCCAAAATATACCATATATCATCCATCCTAAGTGCCTAACCAATATGCCACATTTGTCACCTCAATTCAACCATTCATCACTACCAAATATTCATCACCATTCATATCACAATTCACCTACCTAAACATTCTCATATAACCATCATTTCAAATACCAAAACATAGCATTTATAAGCACTTACCATAACCTTACCTTAAGGGTCATATAACCTAACTTAGCCAATTCAAAATCTACATCACCCAAAGTGTTGCTTAAGAGCTCAAACATACAACATCCAAAGCACATAAATGTCATACCAATACATTCCATAGTACCGTAAAATTTAACCTATGGAGCAAGATCAAAGCATTTCTTACAAATGGACATTCACATCCATAAAGTTAACATCTTAACTAAAATATCATTTTAACATTCAAGTACCCTTTGAAACCATAACTTGCATATATATATATATACATTTATAACCAAAATACCTATTTACATGCCACTTATACACTATTCCAAAATGGATAAAAATCTACCAAAAGAGTTGACGGATAGCATGATCTCTAAAGATGATCCAATTGACAACATGAATCCGATAATCTACAGGGAAGAAAACAAAATGATGTTAGCTTACTTAAAGCTTAGTAAGTTCGTATGATTAAACACAAATACTTGTCAAATAAAATCTTATTAATTAAAATTAACATACAACTTAGTATTCCTTGCCATGTTACAAATTCCCTACCATACCAAAATCGTTAGTCATGAGCATATAGCATTATTAAGACATATAGATAGCACAATACACTTGCCATTTACATTCAGTTAATGAATAACATTTCACGCCATACGATTTCATGTCCATTCATTTCATTAACTTGTTTTTCCTGGATAACTTTAGTAAATTAACTTTGGATACTTAGGATAACTTTGCTCACACAAGCTGACAATTGAGACATTAGCCATCACTCGATATTGCTCACACAAGCTGTCGAAAATCCGCAACAAATGCTAGATTTTAACCTTCAGTATGGTATCCACCACTGGTACATAGTACCTGATAAATATAACATCAGCACATAGTGCCTGATAAATATAACATGGTACAGAGTACCTAATAAATATAACCATGGGCACTTAGTGCCTGATAAACCCTAATGACATGTCATTTGTATCCTAATCATTCATTAAGCTCACACGAACCTTAACTCAATTCCATATTTTTTCTATGTTTATAACATAACACCATATTTAACATGATCATATACAATCCATATAATGATACAATTCATTCCAAACATGTATAATTGTCATACTCTACAATTTAGTCCATCAATTCCACTTTCAGTACTTATCTCAATCAACCATATCAACATATACATATGTACACATACATAATATGAACTTAAGCAATTATTAACAAATACAAACCTAATACGAACTTACCTAAATGAGATAGCAACAAACACCACACTGAGGACTATTCAGCAATTTTCCCCTTTCCGCGTTTATCGACTGGTTGGTTCATTTCTTGATCTATATAGTAATTTAATTCAATTAACAGTTCTAAATACCGTAAATGCTCAAAATTATGGATGTGAACCCTTAACAATAATTTACAATATTTTCCTGAACTTTTACATTTTATTCAATTTAGTTCCTAAAATTGAAACTCACATTTATCATAACTAAGCCCAAAACATGTTAGCGGAACTCTTTTTTAATTAATGAAATTTACAAGAATTTCTTGCTAAATTCATTATTTTATCATTTTAGTCCGTAAACTTAAAACTAACAAAAATCTCTTTACAGAGTAGTCCTATTTAACAACCAAGCTCACGAATATATCATTTAACTTTAAGAACATATAAAAATAATTAATGGCAAGTTTTAGAACCTTTAACAGTTTTACAAAATAGTCCCTAAGTTAGCTAGATTAACCTACAATGATCTCAAAAACATAAAATTTACTAAAAACAGACTTAAATTCAACTTACATGCAAGGAGGACAATCGACTAAACTGTAAGATATTTCAACAATGATGTTTTGGTGGGAGAAAACAAGAAAAGAGAAGATGATGCTTTTGTTTTGTTTTTAACAAATATTGTTTTATTTTTACTTAAGTTTAATTATTATAATTCAAACATTATTTTAATTTAATAATCGCCATTTTCCGTCCATTGAAAATAACTATGACATATTTTCCATTTAAAACCATTCACTTATTCATTTAGACCCATTTAATCCATATAAACTAATAGCGATTAGCTTTTGCAATTTTTTTACGATTTAGTCTTTTTTTTTCTTAATTAACTAGCCAAATGTCAAAATTACCAGACCAAAATTTAATAGAACACTCTAATAACCTTTTAAATATTAAATAAATAATATTTACTGACTTAGTGATCAGAATTGCGGTCCCAAAACCACTATTTTCAACACCACTAAAAATGGATAGTTAAAACATGATAGTGAATTACGGTTTGGTTCCCCCTAGGGAAAGTGAACTTTCCCCCCATTGGAAATTTACATTTTTCATGTTCATTTCATGATAAGAGCCCACTCTCTTAGCGAATAAGGTTTCAAAGATAATGGAGAAGATCATTTGTGCTTTGATGTCTTAGGAAGCTTGTGCATCACTTGTCGCTTGCTTCCACATCAATTGGGCTTTTAGTCCTGCATTCTACACACTCATTTGAACATATTAGCATAACCTAAAGCCCGTGTCAGCCTATTGAGTCACAACACTTATAAAATGTGTTAAAAAACACTTATTTTACTAATATTTAATCTTAAGACCTAATTACCGAAAATATAATATAATATCCTAAATTGCATAGAAAATAAGCTCTATAAGTGCGAAATTGACCCGAATTGATTGCTATTTTTGACAACAAGTCAAATACTCTCACACTTAAGTCTTTGCTCATCCTTAAGCAAACAAAACAAAACGAAATAAAAACCAAATATAAACTAAAACTAAAAACAAGAAATAAACATACAAAGAAATGAAAATGTACTTGAACTAGCTTGATACACGAGATTAGATTAGAGCATCGACACCAGGAAGAGTTGCCAAAATATATAACTTTACCTAGAAATTTAAACAATTCAAGGTTATTTACACTTAAACAGATTAGTTCAATGAGTTACAAAGTAAACAAGTTAAAGAAAATTAAATATATAGCTTCATCAAAATGTAGATACGAATATAATATTTATTTTTGTAGGTATAGTCAGTTCGAATATTTTTTCATACTTAGTTTATTTTTTATGCTTTGAACTATAATGCAATAATATTTCCCTGTATAATCCCTTATGATTTTTTTATTTGTTTGTGTCAATACGATTGAGATTTTTCTCAAGCACTTTTTGTAAGGGTTATACTAGTCATACTGCACTGTTTCCATAACCATGAATTTTACCGAGTATTTTCTTTTTAATTCGAACATCCTAGACTTCTAGAAATATAATTACCTATTCGTATCTACCTTTATCACTTGGTATATTTAATCTCTTTTTCCTATTTACAGTTTAATAAACTGAACAAATTAGTCTAAATATAAACAACCTAAATTATTTAATTTCATGCTAAATATACAATTTAAATAAACAACCTAGGTATACGCTCCTAACCAATCACTTGTATTTCTACAAGCTCAAGCACATAGAAAACATGAAAAAAAATTAAAAACTAAAAATGAAAGAAAAAAATAAAGTAATAAACAGAAAATGTTTAAAAATTTTCCTTAAGTCACCCCACACTTTATTCAACATGTTGTCTCTAATGAGCAATTAAAAATATAAAGGATGAGACTACTTCTCCTTTAAGTTTTGGATCACAATGGTAGTGCCGCCACAAATTCTGAGTTTCCTACAAAGGAAAATACTAAATCCTAACTAATTAAAAACTAAACCAAAAATTAAAAATCATTCCAAATAAAAATAAAGTAGAAAATCCCAAAAATAAAAAATTTTGTTTAGAATTAGTCGGACTTAGGTTCTGGCTCTTCATCTGCATTGCTTGGTTTGCCTTCTGACTCCTCCCCCAGGTCTTCATCCGGATCTTCTTCTTCTTCTTCCATTTCCATCTCCTTGTTTGGTTTGACCTTTGCCTTATACTTATCAGTTGGGAATTATGGTAGCTCCATCCTGTTTTTCTTCGCATAAACTTCATAAATTGGTTTCACTTTTTACATCCATTGAATTATCCATTCCAAATTAGGTAATACATTCTTACCTAGATGGGGTTTTGACTTAATGGCCCTTTTCCTTTCTTATTTCCCACCAAGTGTTTTCGATTTGGTTCGTGTATTGGTAGTTTCGATGGTTGTAGGTAACATTCTGATTTTTCGATTAGTACTCGTACTTGTTTACATAAGGCCATTACTAAATGAGGGAAAAACAATTCATCCTTTTTTTTCTTGACACAAAACAACATGCTCTGGTAGATCCATGTACCAACACAAATTTTCTCTTTCCATAGTATGACATACAACATCGTGGCTTGGCACGTATCTATGTTGCACATGTTAGTGGCTAGATAAACTTTAATATTGATAAACTGTAGCCATATTATTGCATTTGGAGTTAGTTGTTCTTGCGGTATTGATGTTGGGAAATTTGTTCCAGGATGTAGTTCCCACGCACCTTGCCTATTCGTTTGGAGAATGACTATGTCATCTTTTTTCTCTCTCAAAAAGTGTATAAGATTCGTTCATTGTATAGAATAATAGAGAGATATAAGAGTGGCATAATACCTCGGTATTTCTAATGATGATATTGGAACTTTTTTGCCTCGAATAATTACCCGATGCCATGGCATGTCCGATTCTTGATTCATCTCGGATTCTTTTAGGGCGGCGTAAACTTCTTAGACAACTAGGATACATGCGTGTTCCTTGGGGGTCATACAAAGTTTTTCCCAATAGAGTGATACGATTATGTCTCTTGTTTCACTCATCAACCATGCTAAAAGTTTGAAACCTCTCTCTTGAAGTGGAGCTTTCTGCTGAATCTTTCAAGTTTGTTTTCCTTCTCCCTTTGTCAAAGATCTTCAAATTTATCAGCAATTAATTCTTCATTCTACAAGTTTCTAGTCATGGTTTTGGGGTTAATAAGCAAAAAAGAGGCAAAGAATTCACGAATCCAGAAGAAAGGGTCACAAACGTTGAGTTGGGTGACTATGACGATTTGAAAGGTGTATCAGCTGGTAAGGGTAATATATAGAAGCCATCTAGGGCTTTACTTTTCATCCAAACTTGGTGAAAATCTCCAAATTTTGTGTCGAATCAAGACTAGAAAGTTGCAAAAATGACTTGCATGTCGTGCCATAGGGGTGCATGGCGCGACGTGACGATAAATTTTGGTGTCTTTAGGCTCACAGGGGTTGTGTCATGCCATGGGATTGTTATGTAACGTCATGGATTCGATTTCGCCTCTCTAGGATTTGTAGAAGGTCATTGGTTGCCCATACATGCACCCTACTGACGCATAGCTCATCCATTGTACTCGAAAACCTATTTCCTACTAATTTTAAGACTATAAAAGTCTAATTCCTAAATCTAACAAATTAATGTAAAATATTTACAAATTAATTATGTCTGATAGTTAAAAACCTATGTTGTGCTACTGGACTTGTTCGACAATTCCTTAAACTTTACCATCGAATTCATTTGTTGGTCTCGCCCATCTCAGCTCTTCCAATTACTCCTTCTCCCACTGGAGTTTTGTCATTTGCCCCGTTCTCTCATCTTATGAACACCTACACTTGCACAACTTGAAAAATACCTTTGATCGAGGCTATAGTTATGGTATGTTTATGGTGCAAATTGATACCAAAATTCTCTCTCTTCTTCATGTATGATTATATTTTATAAGATGTGGCATTCTCAGAATTGTATACATGTTTTGGGAATGATATGAACGAATGTATGATATTATTTTATTATTATGGATGATAAAGTAATTTTACCAAAGTTGTGATTGCTAAAATTTTAATTGCAATTTATTATTATCTGGAGTATGTATATTTTAGATCGTAGACTATCATCTCCATGCAAGGTTTTTATTTTATTATTTATTTAGATTAAAATATGTGAGCTAGAAATGGACATAGGAATTTTGTAACCTAATTTTTTTCGGCGAAACTCAAAAAATCGAGACGCATCTAAATCAATTGAGACGACAAAAATTTGACCCAAACAAACTGAGAAGTGACCGACGGTGGTCCAGTAGCGATAGCCAAAGTGTTTCATTGTAAACTTACTATCTTACAATTTGGCCTGTATACTTGCGGACACCATTGTTCTATGTTTTATCATTTTGTTACAATATTTTCAGTCTAGATGTCCACATGTCTAGCGGTAGTTAGCATGACAAGAAAAGTTGACATTCTTTCCCTAAACTATATGGTTGGCTTATCATATAGATTCATGAACATACATTCACAGTTAATAAATATCATCATGCTATCACATAAAAAAGCATAAAATTTAAATAACCTTGACCAGCCAAAATTTCCATAATTCTATCCTAAAAAAAATTAAAAGTATAAAATCCACTTGGGTCTTCTATTTTGCCACCACAGATGTAACAACCCGATTTTAGGTCTAGTTGGAACAGTAGTTTCAGAACCATGAATCTAACACAGAAAAATTTATTTTTCTTATATTTTTGTGGTCTACAATTTTATGGAATGATTTTTTGAAAATATCGTTCGAAAATTTTGACATTTGAGAACTCAATTTGGTCAAAAGGACTAAATTGTAAAAAGTGCAAAACTTGAGTTCTATAAGCTAGAGGTGTCTAATTGCTATGAAATTTTAAATTAGAGATCCTTAGATGGTAATTAGACCATTTCTTAAGTTTTTGGACAAAAATTGACATGGTTAGGTATGTTTCTAAAGTTTTTCATTAAGGGCATTTTAGTAATTTGGTAATTAAATGAATTAAAAAGCCAAATTAAAAGTCAATTTTTGGTCATCTTCTACCCCATGGCCGAATGTACCAAGAAGAAGCTATGGATAGGGTTTTTCAAGCTTCCAAGCTCGATTGTAAGTCCGTTCTAGCCTCGTTTTTAATGATTTTTAAAATTTTAAAATCCTCGTAACATGATCTATCTATTTCTACCACTAATTTAAGAAATAATCAAGGTCTAAAATTTTACCCATGATGGATATTTGTGTATTTTGATGTCTAATGGTAGGAAATGTATGTTTGGTGTATGATAAACGACTTTTGCTAAGTGATTTTCAATGAAAATGCTTAAAAGGACCTATTTGTAAAAAGTTGTAAAATGGGTGTTAAAATACAAAGAAAAGAAAAATATGGGCTACTATAAGCATGTATAAGGTTTGGCTAGGCATGGGTATTGAAGAAATTGAGTACATTTCATTTTACGAGCCTAAGGGCTAAATTGTAAAAATGTCAAACTTTAAGGGCAAAAATGTAATTTTTCCATAATGTGATTTTGAGCTGATTTGAATAGTATGATGATTAAATAAGTTAAATGTGATATTATAGATAAAGAAAAACAAGGTTCGAAATTAGAACGGGGGAAAAACGAGTATTTAACGGTTAGGCTCTTTTCGCTATTTTTATGTCGAGGTAAGTTCGTATGTTTAATAAACATTAAATTATATATGTATAAATGCTTATTTGATATAATTGTGGTAAATGCTATATTAATGAAATGAAATGTGAATGCTATTGAGCACGATACTACGAAAATGACTGACAGAGATTCGATACAGCGAAAGTCCCGGTTGAACCTTAGGAATAGATAAGATACAAATGTCATGACATTAGGGTTATTGATATAACCTGTAAGATCATATCTGGGATATGGTATCGATATGAGACTTCGTGTAAGACCATAACTGGGCTATTGGGATCGATACGAGATTACATGTAAGACCATATCTGGGATATGGTATTGATACGGTACTGTGAGTACGAGATTCCCGAGTATCCTTTAGTATTCCAAGTGGTTCAACGGGTAACTTAATGGGTATGTCAAAGAAGAGAAAGAACATGTAAGTATTATAAATTGGTACAGGTATGTACGTAAAGTTTATAAGCATTGACTTCATGAAATTGTGAGTTCATGATTTCCACGAGAATGATTTTGTGAAAACCTTGTGATTTTTGTTCTATACTTGTGATGAATAAAATTCATGATAAATTCAGTTGAAGATCATGTGATTGGCTTTCTGGCCAAAATGAGTTATGAAATAGCATGTTTTATTCACTTAAATTGCGATTTATCGAATATGAGAATAAGGAAAGATTGGCATATTTGCCTATTAAAATGGTTGTGAAAGTATTGGAAGATAAAGGTTTAGGTAATTGAAAGATATTAAGATATATGTTTGAAAATATGAGTACACATAATCAAAGTGCATGTTACTATGAGGTTTGAAATAATATGTTAATTACTATAATATGTTACAAAGGAGAGATTACGGTTGTTGGGCTAATGCCAAAATATGTTAAATTATGCTTATAAGTTGACAGAGTAAACATTGTGACTGACTAAAATTATAACTGTGAGATTCATAGCAATTTGTATTATCTTGTATTTAAATTGTTGGACTTGATAAAAGATTGGTAAGAGTTGCTTATTATTTTCATACGGACTTACTAAGCTATATAGCTTACCTCATTCCTTTCCCATGTTTTATAAATCCCCTAACCTAGCTCGAGTTAGAGATCGTCGGAGATCCTATCACACTATCAAGCTATCATTTTGGGATTGATGAATTCAAGTATTTTGAGTTATGACATGTATAGGGACTTGGTCATTTTGTTATATGCGTCATATGATTTTAGCCAATGTAATGGCTTGTAATCGTCAAAGGCTTGTTTTGCTATTTGGCCATATAAGTTGGCTTATAGTGGCAACATGGTTGTAAGCCTAAGTATATTCATATATGTGTCAATGTCTATGGTGATATGATCATGGTGTTGCTTGGTGAATGTGAAATATTTGGAAATGTGATTTATGGCATGATTGTGTAATGTTTGGAATTGTGACCTATTGATGAGGTGAGGAATTTGAGTATAATTTGGTAATTAGATAGTAATTGAATGAAGCATAATGAATGTGAGATTTGTTTGTTTGATTTAGGGCTTAATAAATGTAGTGAATATGTTAGATAAAGATGTAAAGTTGATATGTTTTAACCATGAATATGGATGTTTTGGTTGCCTAAGTATGTATTGTTTTGTGCCTTTGAATTGAGGTAACTGTATGTATGAATAAGGTTGGCATATGGCTTGGTAAATAGCCTTATTAATGTCCACACGGGTAGACGCACGGGCTTGTGTCTAGGCCGTGTGTGACACACGGTCAGCCCCATTGATGTGTGATCCCATCGTGTGTCCCCTGCACCTAAATTTTTGCAAAACAGAATGCTCAGCATCGAGCACATGGGTATAAGACACGGTCGTGTGTCTCAGCCGTGTGAAGGACACGGCCTCGAGACACGAGTGTATGTCTTGGTCGTGTGACTTTAATTTGTTCTTGGATGACAAACAGAGAGTTACAAGTCATAAAATTTTTAAAGTTCTCAGTTTAGTCCCGAACAACTTCCAAAGCATGTTTTGGGCCTCGTAGGCTCATTTTTGGAATGATGTGATTGATTGTTAAAAAGTTTTAATTTGGTGCCAGATTTTATGGCTCGAAAATGTACGTATGCTTGTGTTTAAGACCGGTAATGCCTCGTACCCTGTTCCGGAGTCTAATACGGGTAAGGGGTGTTACAATGGACTTCTGTTGTGGCACCGGTTCACATCGTTGACGTCGTTTTTTGCCCTCATTTCCGCGTTGTTGCCGTCATCGTCGGGTTGCCGCCAGACTGCCCCCAACCATTGTTATCGACCACCATCAGCCATTATCAGGTTATCGTTGACCATCACCGACGACAACTGATTGCCACTGACCACTGTCGTTAACCTCCGCCGTTTGCCCTTGCCATCGATCATCACCGTCAGACCACCAACAACCTCCAATTGTTGGACCATCATCGATCTTTTTACTGATTAGGCTAGGTCGAGTCTGCACCATCTCGATCAGTCTGGATGTGTCTCGGTTCTCCTATATCCATTTCCGACTCATAATTTATTCTAAAATAACAAAATAATCCTACTAGAAGATGATAGTCCATGGTCTAATTATACATACCCAAAAAATAATAAAAAGTACATTTAGTTTTCTGTGAATCACAATTTTGACAAAATTACCATATCATACATAATAATAAAATAAAAATATACATTCATTAGCATACATTCCCCTAAACGTGCATATAATTACAAGAACGACACATCTTATCAAAATTAATCACACATGAAGAAGAGAAAAACATTTTGGTATTAATTTATAATATAAAACTAGCACAAGTTGGCTTTGATACCAATGGTTAGAAAAAATACGATTCAAAAATAGTTTTCTTGCTTAATGGGAAACTAAAATTTTGACAATCGAGCCGATTTGTGATATTTATAGTAATAAACCTTTTCTAAAATCGCACATGTGTTTTTTGCTAGATGGATCCTTGTCATTCCTAACTTTCAATCAAGCGACATTCTCCGCTATTTTCATACCACGAATTGCTTCGAGTGTGAGCTTGAACGAGTTCAAATCAAACATAGAACCACAAATTATTTACTTTACTTTCAGTGGAAAAACAAAATTTTCTCTTTTATAGAAACCAGTTGAATTGTTATTCTGAAAATAGAATTTATATGTAACACCCCCTACCCGTATCCGTCGCCGGAATAGAGTACGAGGCATTATCGAGAAGCACGAAACACTTACAGATAATTTAAATACATTTTCATAACAATTTGTTTCGATTTCATACTATTTCATATTTAAGCTTTTTGTACCAAAGTATTTAAGATATCATCTTTATGCAAATAACACACATGAGGTACATAAATTCCATAATTATGAATGAACACATTTATCAAACATATTCCATGTTTTTATATATATCATAGTTTCATATTTCCATGTATCAATTACCATCACTTCCTCGTATTTCAGACAAATACGTGTAACAATTCATAAATATGCAATTCATTAACTCTTCCTACCAATCACGATTTTAAATTGCCAAATCACTTATTGAGCACAATTTCAATGTTCACTAAAATCTATCATATAAATTTAGATGTACGTATTCATCAATAAATTCCATGTATAGATATCATCATCTCATATTTCCACATACATTTACTTTCCACATTTATGAATTCAAATAGCATATACAAGACATACCAATGTATTTCAAGTACATTTTAATGATATTTTGTTTCGAACTCAGATTATTTCATACTAGAAGTTTTCTCATTAACTCATTTGGAATACCAATTCATACAGATAATACACTCAAGGCGTAGAAATATATAATCACAAATGAACTCATTCATCAACCAAGTTTTATGCTCATGTCTCATCAACTCGTATTTCCTTATATCACATAATTCCATGTAATACTTACCAAACTTCTTCAAATTAGTGAACATCTTACGGAATTGAGTACTTCGTTTTCTCGATGCCATAGTTCAACTATGGTCTTACACATCTTCACATAATGATGCCATAGCCGAGTTATGGTCTTACACATATTCATATATCGATGCCATATCTCAGATATGGTCTTATACGGAAATCACTTGTCACTTGTCACTTGTAGCCGAAGCTACCACTATTCACTGATCAGGTAGCTAGAGCTACCATTTTTCACTGATCAGGTAGCCGGAGCTACCACTTTTCATCGATCGGTGGCGAAGCTACCACTTTTCACCGATCGGTGCCGAAACTACCACTTTTCACTTTTCATTTGTCATTGATCAGATAAGTGTAGCCGAAGCTATCACTTATCACTTTCACTTGTCCTTGATCAGATAAGTGTAGCCGAAGCTATCACTTATCACTTTCACTTGTCCTTGATCAGATAAGTGTAGCCGAAGCCATCACTTATCACTTGTTGCCATGGTCCAACCATGGTCTTTTCCTTCAATTCATCTTGTCATCGAATCGAATGCTCAATTTGATCATTTATTCAATTTTCATGATTTTACATTATTCACGGTTTTATCATCAATACATATGAAATAACACATCATGAAATTCATAAAATTAACAAATAATCACTAAAATTTAGCCATATAAACTCACAAGTTCAATTTTTCTATTATAACGATAATCATAATTTCATAATAAATATTTCAAATAAAACATTATATCATTTCTAATCCAACACTTATCGATTATAATCGAGCATGTGATCAATTTATACACGAGTCATTCATATATTTTTCCTTCTCCTCCTCTCCATCCACATCCTTGGTATAAATAACACACTTGTAAGTAACCTTATCCATAATTTTCACTAATTACTTATGTGAATATTCAAGCTATCCACCCATGTCATAGTCACTAAATTATTTATATCTAAATCTACGGAACTCCAAATTAAGGTCCGCTAATTTTCCCTGAAACTAGACTCACATATCTTCTTACCATAAAAATTTCATAATTTTTAGTTGGGCCAATTAATACAGTTTATTCATTGAATTCTCCCTTGTTCTGCTGTCTGACAGTTCCAACCCTTCTTCACTAAAAATTAATTATCTCCTCGTACAGGATTCGAATGATGTTCCCGTTTGTTTCTATTGAAAATAGACTCATTCAGGATTCTAAACATATAAATTTAATCCCATAATTATTTTTATCCAATTTTTTATGATTTTACAAAGTTAAAACAGGGGAACCCGAAATCATTCAGACCTTGTCTCACAAAATTTATCATATCTCATGATTTACAATTCCATTGCTTACATCATTTCTTCTATAAGAAACTAGACTCAATAAAATTTAATTTAATATTTTATTCATTCTCTAATTCCATTTCTACAATTTTTGGTGATTTTTCAAAGTTAGAATACTGCTGCTGTCCAAAACAGTTGTAGTGCAAAATGTTAATTTCCATTTTGCCCCAAACTTCACAATTCATACAATTCAGTCCTTAACCACTAAATTAAGATAATTTTCTCAATTAATACTTTTACTAGACATTATAAGTTATTTCATAACTATTGAAATTCAGAATTTCCACATAAAACTCTAACTTCAAACTCTTTTACACTTAGGTCCCAAACATTCACTTTCTATTCAATTCTTTCAATAAAATCAACATATAAACAATTTAAAGCTCTAATTCCATGCCAAATCATCATATACTTCCAGCACATATTCATAGAAACTTTCAATTTCTTTCATAGAATCAAAAACTAATGAATTCAACAAGTAGACCTAGTTGTAAAAGTCACAAAAACACAAAAAGTTTAAGAAATAATCAAGAATTGAACTTATGTTAAGTAAAAATATGAAAAACCAGCTTAGGGGAACTCTTCCATGGCGCTTTTGCTGATGATAATGCAGAAAAATAAAGAGAAATCTAGATAATTCCACTTTAGTCCTAACTTTATCAAGTAAATTTTACAATTTTCCAATTTTGCCCTTAATTCTCCTTATTTTCTTGCTGATTTCATGCCCTTTCCGTCCAGCCCAAATAGACCTTGGGCCTATTTGCCTTTTAAACCCTCTTTCTTTTATTATTTAAGCTATTTAATCATTTCCCAAAATTTTGCATTTGATACAATTTAGTCCTTTTTGTTCAATTAACTATCAGAACTTTAAAATTTCTTGACGAAACTTTAATAATAACTTATTAACACTCCATAAATATTTATAAAAATATTTATGGCTCGATTTAAAATTCTCGAGGTCTCGATACCTCGTTTTCGATTCTAATTATTTTAGTATTTATTTTTAGTACACTATTCATTATTTCAAAAAATTTCCTAACTTTACATTTAACTTATAATTACTAAATTAATAATATTTCCTACTCATTTGTCAGATTTAGTGATCTTGAATCACTGTTCCGACACCACTAAAAATTAGGCTGTTACATTATACTTAGAAAATAAATTCTCACTCTTTTAAGGCAGAATAACAATATCTAAAAAATTCTGTATTTAGCCCTATTGATGCCTTCTATTTGTAGGGAGAAGAAGTGAAACCCTTGTTGAATTATTAGAGGTCTATTTCAATAGAAAAATAAAATCCTAGTCTAACTAGGAGAGAGACGGGTGACAAACCTAGTTAAATATGCCTCTCCCGTATCGGGTCCAATTATAAATGCTTCCTAGACTTTTAAGCTAACACTTTAACATTAAATCCAACTCAATACATGTTTTTCTTTTTTCCAAAATAAAGAATATAAATAATTTAAATAAATAAATAAATTTCCCAATTAAATAAATTTTTTCAACCCGATTCTAATTCTGTTAAGATCATTACAACTTTATCGTAAAAAATCTATAAGAAAATATATATAACTTTTCTATATTCAACGAATTTACCATGACCATTTAATTTAAGGCATAATTGTAGAAAATACCCTCAAAGTTTATGAGTTTTTATAGATTTGCAAATTTGGTATTTGGTTTTTTCATCCTTTGTGGGTGCGATGAATGGGCTCATTTGGGTGAAATATGGAATATGGAGTAGCTTAGGCTTAGGTTTCAGTTCTCTACAAGTGCAATGTAGTTTAATCTCATGCCTGAGGATCAGCTGTTAAGTCCCAAAGCAAACAGGTGAAGAAACTCCGCGATGCAATTCATAGACTGAAGTTTAGATATGGACTTGGTTAGCCGTACAAGAAGAGGGAACGGAGTGGTGATCGGGGTTAGGATGGTGAGGAGTGAGAGGGAAGGCAGCGGTGGTAGGAGTTGGAGACAACAAAGAGAACAGCTAAAGGGAAGAGGGAAATAGGAGAAGACCAAACAAAATGAAAAAAAAAATATGTTAAACAATTTTTTATATATTACACCATCTATGGCGTCGTACGCTTATGTGGCATGCCACATAGTCTACTTCGTTGACTTGTGGTTTGGTTAATGGTCAATTCACGTTTACCATTAAAATTGGATCGATTTTTATAAAAATTGTAACATTGAGGGTGTCAATCCGAAAAAAAAAGTTAAGGGCTCAAATGTGAAAACCCATAAATATTGAGGGTATTTTCTACAATTATGGCTTAATTTAATTCCATTTTCAAACTTCAATTATTTAATTAATTAAATAATAATTTGAAAACCATAAATTAATTTTCCAAGTCATTTCCATTTAGTGAGAAACCAAATTCATTTTCAAATGTTTCTCATTTCTCAATCTTAACCATTTCTATCTATTTTTGTTCATTTGATACAACATACAATTCATTTCTGGTTTCAACAAGCTAGCAGAGGGACCAATTGGACATATGTGATTAAGACTTAAATAATTTATAATTAACTTTCAGCTTTTCGCCTATTAATTATTAACTCATTTAGTTACTAAGTCATTCCATTATAGTATCGTGACTGAGCTTTCCCTAATGACATACTATTACAAAAGCAACTCAATCAGTGCTCGTCCAATGATCTTGTCATAAGTGTGTTACCATTGTAGGATATCTTTAATCTCTTTGAGATAAATTCGTTCTTCCAATATGATGTTATTTTATATCATGGTAATAATTACATTTTTCTTCATGAAAAGTCAATTACTATTAAAATAGTAATAAAGTCATTCATCACAAATACGAATGACCCATGGTCATGTTTATCTTTCATCTATCATGTAATGCCAATGAAAGGATATCATTTATTCGTGTCTTGGGCTATGAATTCCACTATTTTGAATAATGCTACATACTGCAGAAGTCATATACCTAACGCACTAGCTTTTGGTTCCTTATCTATTTGAACTTAGGCTTTTACTTACATCAAAGTATATGAGTCATGCATGCATAGTCATTCATTCACTTAGGATTTAGGTATGCCAAACTATGAATGTCACAAGTGAATAAATCCATAAACGGATTCAGGATCTATACTTCTTGGGTCTAGTCCAATGTACTATCAGTCCAGTCAGTCACATCTATGTCTCTATCTTCTGGGAGTCATCTACTCCGATGCCCAAGACAAAGCATCTGCCCAATTGGACTTGATAGATGGAATATTAGTCTTTCAATCTGTTTGCTCATTCTGATTAGACTAAGGACATCTACTAATACAAGTTGTCTTTTCATATTACGATCCGACCACGTAATACTGCTTAGCATTAGTTTAAACGTTAGACAATCAATGAGCAACATTTGCTTCCATTTTGCTTTATGTGCAAAAATCACATGTGAAAATTATACAAAATATTGATGTAATTCATAAATAATTTAATTAACCAATCTATTCAAAAAAATTACAAGTGTAAATTGAAGAAAATACTACACTTAGGGTATCATATCTAACATCACATGCTATAGATATTCGTATATCGCAATATACATTTGTAGTATTACCAATTCATATTTCAATTCATTTCAAACATCATCTGACCAGTTTACATTTTATATCCCTATTAACCTAACTTGGACTTGAACGAATACACAAATTCCAACCAACACATCAATTTGACGCCTAGTGCATCATCAGAATGTCTGAAGTATATAAATTAAGCTTAGCGCTCATCGGTACAACCAAAATAAAAGGTGTGTCTAGCACTCATCGAAACGTCCAAAGGAAAATGCACCTAATGTTAATAAACATATAGTCAAACTAACTCATACTTAATCTATCTTATGGCATTCCCACTATATCCGATTCTGCCCAGGCAATTAATAGGGTACCAATAATCCAGTTTTAATTATACAATCCAATTCATATATAATTTCACATTCAATTTTATAATCTCATTTCAAATCATCATCAATACACAAATATTTCATATCATATAGCATGTTTCAATCCATTTTCATATCACATATCATGTCTAAACTAATCATGCTATTTTTTATTTTATTCAATTCAATCCATTATCTAGATATTCAATAATAATCATAGCAGATCAATTCATACGATCATTATTAACTCACCTTTACACTCAATCATGCAATTTAGCATGAATATGCAAATAAATAGATTGATCTCGACTCATAAAAGTACTAACAGAATTGTTGCATTACTTGTTGACAACTCTTGCATTTCTTTTCTCTTCACGACCTAGTGTCGTCTTTAGCTGCGTAAGATAATACGAAAAATAAAAATATCAATTTTCATCAAAGTCACATTTAAATACAAAGCCAAACATATTTTTTATTCTATTCAATTTAGTCCCTAAACTCGAGATATGCATATCTTTCGATATTTAGCTTCAGATCAAAATTTGATTTCACATTATTTCATTAGGGACCCTATACTTTCTATTCTAACATATTTTCATGACATTTTTTCAATTTATTCTTTTTGGTCCCAAAATTTACAAAGTTAACTATCAAGCTTATTAAGCTTTATAATTTATTCATTATCATGATCTAAGCTTAATTTCCATCAATTTCAAGTTTAATTATTCAATTTCTCAACAATGACAACTTGCTAAAAATTCAACAATTGAAAAAATTGATACATGAGCTAGCTAAATCAAGCTCCCATGATCATAAATCTATAAAATTTACATAAAAACTATCTTGATTACCTTATTATTTTGTGTGGTCGAAAGTTAAGCTTCAAAGAAAATGAAGTTTGGTTTTCCTTTTGGACGAACGGTGGAAGATGATAAAAATCATCTTTCTTTCTACTATCAAACTATTTATACCTTAGTTAGTCTCTAATTAATCTTAATTCATTAGTTTAATCATAGTTTAATTTACTTTAATTACTATTAGTTAATCTTAATGATAATAACCATCATCATCCACTATCTTAAGATTAATAATTGTTAAATAACATTTTTAGCCCTTGGAATAATTACTTTCTAAATCCTCAAGCATTTTCTTAATT
The DNA here is from genome assembly GCA_025698465.1 of Gossypium longicalyx. Taxonomy (NCBI): domain Eukaryota; kingdom Viridiplantae; phylum Streptophyta; class Magnoliopsida; order Malvales; family Malvaceae; genus Gossypium; species Gossypium longicalyx. The sequence continues at coordinate 63,946,072 of CM047004.1, read as the reverse complement.
AAAACTCAATAGCAATTGAACTTTTACAATTTAGTCCCCAAATTTTAATTAACTATTTTTTCGGCTAAATCACATGACCAAACTTCAATATATTTTTATATTAACTCTATAAATATTCTTATTTTATATTTATAGAATCGGTTTACGAAAACAGAGTTCCAAAATCGCATTTTTCAACACCACTGAAATTTGGATCGTTACAACAACATTTCTTCGAACACGAGTAACATCTAAGTTATGGCATATCAATCAAATTTTTCAGTAGTTGTGTTAACATTAGGGGACATATTTGATTAGTTTTATCAATCATGTGCATTTCACCCAATTCTTTTTGAAATCAAACTTTTGCTTTGGAATAGAATCCAACGATTGGTAGAGTATAGGTCAACTGCACTATCTTTGATTATTAGTTGCTTGTCAATTGAAAGACTCATTATTTTAGCTACAATTTCAATTTTATAGTAACTTCCTTCCATAAAAAATGAGTATGCATTTTCGTCCTCCATTTTTAAAGTAAAATGACAAGCAACTATGACGCCATTTGCATTTTAACTACTACGAATAAACGAAACCTTCGCAGGTGATCTTTGATATGTAGATCCGACTCACCAAAATAAAGATTATGTCAGGCAAACAAATTGATTTTCATCCTGTTAAAAATTGCACAAAAAATAATATTTAATTTACTAAAATGTAAATAGAATTCCAATACTAATAAAATTTAATTGTAGTTAAATCTAATAATATGGAAATTAAATAATAGAATTGAGTAATTTTATTATGTTCATGGCTAGAGAGTTATGTGTTCATGTTGAAATTTTAATGCAATAATTTTTAACAATTAGTTACAGAGAAATAAGTTAAAAAAAGAATGATAAAGTAGAAATTTTAGCATTTAATAAATAAAAAGTTTCAAATTTTATGTGAAAAAAAAGGGGAGTGAATAATCCATGTTTTTCGTCTGTCGTTTCTATAGCACATTTTCCGTCTGTCCTTGTTGACACGTTTAGAGTCTGTTTCTGGTGGTTCTACTAGCCTTCCTAATAGAGGTAATGCTTCAATGGAGGATGAGTTGGCGAATATGCATCTTGCCTACCAGGATGAGGAGGCTTTTCATGAGGATTCGAAAGTGTCTGATGATGATTGTCATTTTATTTTTGGTCATAACTTTTTTGACAGATAGTGTGGTCAAATTTTCAACCCTGTGAAACACTATAGCAGATTTATGGCACCCATTTGGGGGCATCGCCATTTCTAATTTGGGTGAGAAACAATATTTTTTTATGTTTTTTATGTTGTTGATTTGAACAGGGTGATTGAGGGAATGTCGTGGTTTTTTAATAACCATTTACTATTGCTGCACAATTTACAAATTAGAGAAGATCCAGTTCAGTTGCCTCTTAATAATGCTATATTTTGGATTCAAATACATGATTTTTGTCCCGGCCTAGACATTATGGCCGAATCTGGCAATGCCACATGGAAGGGATTTTGCAAACGTCTAACTTGATAAAAACCTCAAAACTCATAACCCTTTATTACTTTTGTTAAATTCAAATCATGTTTCAATTAGTCCACTTGTCTTAAAATGAAATCATTTTAATGGAAGCCTATTTTGAATAAAATCGTTCGTGTTTAGAAAATAGTTCAATATCTGTAAAACCTTTGTTTTTGGTAAAAATTCGAGTTATAACATGTTTAGTAATTTTAAAATCATAGAATTTCAATCTATCCCGAATTAAAACAAACAGTCCATAAAATCCGAATTACATAAAATAAAACCCAGATTAAACTAGAACATAAAAATTAAATCATAATCATAACCAGTTCGAACATATGGTCACCGAGAGGTTCCGCTGCACCGATCCGCTTAACTCTGTGGATTACCTGTATAGATTAAACAAAAAAGGGTGAGTTTACGTAAATTCAGTGTGCAACCCCACAGAATTAAGCATGCACATAAACAACAAACTCAAAATCAGTTAGAAAGTAAATTTGGGCCTAAGCCCATCAGAGATACAGATCCATACTTGGGCCTAAGCCCATCTCAGATACAGATGTAGATATACAAATCAGAATCAGAAATCAGATATCCTACCCTCATCCTCTACATACCATCTCCGACCATCCCTACACGCCATGTGGGGTTTAAAACACCCACCCAGCCCTACACACCGTGTTGTACCGATGCGGCACATATCAGATATAGTGCAGTCATGCTGCCAGATAATAGGCATCATTTACCTTTCAGAACACTTCCTCCAAAAACATATATATCATCCCACCCCAATAACAATAACAGATCATACATACAGAATTAATAGATAATCATGTTTAACATACTTTTATTAATAGATATCAGATAGTCGTACAGATTAATAATCAGATATACACAGTGTTAACATGCTCAGTATAGAACATCAATCAACTAGATCATACAATTTAGGGTTTAGTTAGCACATACTGACCCTACAGTAGGACCACAGTTATTTGGGACGACCCAAGTAACGCTAGGGAGAAATTTAGATAAATGGGCCCACACGCTCTTGTGGCCTACACGCTTAGATTGGCTTTACCCGTGTAGCCCACACGGCCTGGCCTAATAAGCGACATGCCCATGTGTCATGCCCGTGTGGCCTACACGGCCACATTTCAGCCACCACACAGTCGTGTGCTGCGCACGGCCATGTCTTCATCAACCACATGGTTGTGTTGTCGCACACAGTCTACCATACGGGCATCCACACACATGTGTGGCGTCGACAGTGGAGTTTTTTGGCTTTTGTTGAATCTTATTTTTCTGTATTTCGGGTACACACTAGGTATCGATTCAATGCAAAAACCACTCCCGAGCCTTCAGAAACCTAAAAACAGGTTACCCCACAATGATTTAGCGAACTGATTAACGAATTCGATATCAAGAAGTCAACACAAAATTGCACTCATCGCCAATGACAACCACCATTATCTCGCTCTAAGCCGTTGGAATACTACCAAAAGATTCCTCTTCGATTCCTGCGCAAGACGTTCCAACGAATTACTATACTACTGAAATCCCCTATTAACAAGAACCTCACCATCCAAAAAGAAAACTTTAAACAATTAACAAAACCAAGACATCACTTACCAAAACCAAGCGAAGAGCTTCAGGACACCAAAGAAACGTAATCGTGAAACTAAGTGTGACAAGCGATATTGAAAATAGAAGAAGAAGAAGAAGAAGAATAAGAATAAGAAGAAGAAGAAGAAGAAGAAGAAGAAGAAGATTTTGCCCAAAAAGGGAAAAGAACGTCAAAAGAAAACTAGCTAAAAGGTTTTTAGGGGATAAAAACAAAAATAAAATGGATATGATAGTATATCCCTAACTTTCCTCCCACTAACACCTAACTTTCTCCAATTTCTAACTTAATTGAGACTTTCCTAAACAACCAAGCAAAAAATTAAGCACCCACGCTTGTGCAAGGATTCGAGCACAGGACCTCCAACACACTAACACCCTTACCACTCAAACCAACAGGCTCATTCTGATATGTTACTACAAGTAATTTAATATAAGCCCATTGAATAGAGATAGGGCTTAATTCCAAAAATAACAAAATTTTCCCCAGCTAAGGCTTGAACTTAGGATCTCTCACACATACCCAGAACACTTAACCACTGAAGTAGATACACATTTGTGTCACATTTTCACAAAAGCAAAAATAAGAATTTTGAGGCGTTACCATTTTCCACTAGTGTTTATGTTGGAAACAATGGCATGAAGGTTTGGGTCTTTTTTTGGAATAATTTATGGAGTACGATACCAGGGTTCCTTCATTGGGGTTGCAGCAGTTTATGAGGACAAAGGTTCGTTTAGATGTGTGTCTGGCACTTAAAAGGAAAAAGAAGGTTCTATTAGGTGATAGATTGTATTATGCTTGGTTTCAATATGAAAAGCTTAATCTCTTCTATTTCATCTGTGGCAAACTTAGACATGGAGAAAGTTTTTGTCTGGTGAGGGTGAGGGTGGATCCATCCCATATTATTTTTGGTTAAGATATTGTGTTGAGAGATCCAATAAGGTGACGTCTGGTGGGAATTAGTCGTTGGTTGCGAGAACTAGATGGAACAAGAGCTCAACCCATGTATAAGGAAAGGGAATCTTCATGGTGTAATCATGTGGATATACTAGGAAATTTTGATCTTATTCCTAATTTCAGAATTGGTGTCGCTGATGGGGGGATATTCTCTAGAATTCATGGAAATACTAAGACTGAAGTTGGGCCTAGAGGTGTTAAGTCCAATGTGGTTGGGTTTATGGAATTAGGTTCAGACGATAAGGATAGTCCAATCCAGATGGATGAGAGGGAAAAAGACAAAGAAATTTGAGTAGCAAATTTATTATTTTGATTTAAGGAGATATTGGTGTACTACAATGCAATGAAGATATATCTGCTGACTCTGCTAGGCAGGGTAACTGAACACAATGAAATCTGTGACATCTGTGGATTGGGGAAGCCACGGGCAATTCATCGTCTCGGGAATAAACTAAAGGAAGTTTGTCCCTAAATTTTGTTTATGATTGAAACAAAAACTAGTGTACGGAGGATGGAGGGTGTTAGATGAAAATGAAACTTTCATCATGGTATTGATATTGGTGCTGAGTGCTTTAAATGTGGTCTGTCTTTAGGATAGAGGTACCATGATGTAGTAACTTTACGAAGTTATTCACAACGTCACATAGATTTCGTGATACAAGATGATCAAGAAGGGTTCTTGTGGCGTTTTACCAAATTTTATAGACATCTAGATGAATGCTTAAGAGCAAGAACTTGGGAGCTTATTCGACAATTGGGCCAAGACCAAAGTCTCTCATGGCTAGTAGTTGGTGATTTCAATTAAATTGTGTTTTTTTTTAAAGAAAGGTGGTCATAATCCTATTGACCTAGGCTTTATGGGGAAGAGGAAGATTTGCCGCTACCAACATTAGGGAAAGATTAGATTAATGAATGACAAACTCAGTGTGGTAAAATCAGTTTCTAGAATTCTCTGTTGATCATCTGAGCCACACTATCACCAACTATTGTCTGGTTATGGTGGATACAAGATGGCAAAGTAAAATAAGAAAAGGGAATGAGAGAAAGAATTTTAAATTCAACGTAGACTGGTGTTTGGATGGAACATGTGAGAAAAAAATTTGGGATTATTGGGAGTTCACGTCCGAAAAATATCCAGTCAAGATTGAGAGGTTGGGGCAAAAACTTGTCAAATGGAGCCACACTATTAGCAACAATTAGAAGGCCCGTAAGAAAGGGTTTGAGGATAGAATGAAAGAGCTATCTATGAAAGACCTGGAAGATGATACTCTTGCTGAGCTAACGGAATTTCAACTTAGACTGAATCTATAAGTGGATAAAGAGGAGATTTTTTGGGAACAACGAGTGCGTATCAATTGGCTTTCTAATGGTGATTGAAACACTACTTTTTCCACAAGATGGCTACAGGAAGGAAGCAACTATATATAATAAGAGGTTTAGAGGATGATGATGGGTGATGGGTTTTAGAGGAATATGAGATCATGAAACTGGCTACTACCTATTTTCGAGATTTGTTTATGATTTCTAAAGCTAGAGATGCATCACACATTTATGATAATATGATAAGGAAATATCCAATGAGATGAATAATAAACTGATGCAACCTTATCGTGAAGATGTGGTCAAAGATATGGCTTCTTTTGAAGCTTCAGGGGTTGATGGTTTTTCGACTTTGTTTTATCAATGACATTGGCACATTTTGAGGATAAACGTCACGTCTTACTATCTTGCTATGCTTCGAGGTGAAAAAGTGTTGGAAGACATCAACAAAACACATATAGTACTGATCCCAAAGGTTAGTAAGCCACAAACCATTATGCAATTTTGACCTATTAGCCTCTGTAATGTCTTATATAAGATTATTGTTAAAGTGTTGGTAAACAGAATGAGTGGTATATTTAATTTTTTGTGTTAATGAGTCATAAGGGGCTTTCATACCTAGAAGGTAAATATCTAATAATGTATTAGTTGCTTATAAGATTTTACATTTGCTTAAAATTAGAAGATGGGGCAAGAAAGGGAACTTTGCTTTTAAACTGGATATGAGCAAAGCATACGATTGGGTGAAGTGGGATTTTTTAGCCAGGATGATGATACAGTTGGGTTTTTATGTTGACAAGGTTACTTTAATTATGAGTTGTGTAGCTTCGGTTTCTTATGCGGTTGAAATCAATAAGCATTTTAGCACAAGTTTCACTCCATTGAGAAGTTTACGTCAAGTGATCCTTTTAATCCTTATTTATTTTTGCTATGTGTAGAATGGTATTAAGCTATTTTAGATGAGGCAAAGGCCATGAATTTGATAAAAGGGGTTTGGATTGGTATGGGATCTTTTAGTATTAACCATTTGTTATTTTCTGACGATTGTATCCTCTTTGTTAATGCAACAAAAGAATGAGTCAAAAATGTTTATCATGTAATTTCTAAGTATGAGAAAGCTTCTGGGCAGAAGGTGAAGTATGACAAGTCACTTTCAAATGTGAGAAGCATTTGGTGGGTGACATTCTTGGTGTTCGAGTTTCGACAAACCCGAAAAATACCTGGGTTTGTTTATGATGATAGGCAAGAACAAATGATAGGCTTTTATGAATTATGTAGACAGATTTCGAAGCATACTAGAGAATTGGAATGTGCGTTTCTTATTTGTGGGAGGGAAAAAAGGTTTTAATTAAAGCTGTTTTGCAATCTATTCCAGTTTATGCTATGCAGTGTTCTTTTTTTCCAAAATCATTGTGTAATAATTTGGAAAGTATTCTTAATCAATTTTGGTGGAGGAATTCCAAATCACTCAAAGGAATTCATTGGAGTTCCTGATAGCGGTTATATTATCTTAAATCTGATGGGGGGTTGGGTTTTCGTGATTTAGCGATTTTTAACATTGCTTTATTGGCAAAGCAGTGCTGGCTAATCCTGACTCAACCAACATGTTTATTAGCTAAGGTCTTTAAAGCATGATATTAACCCTTTATAGAGTTTCAAACAACTAGATTGGGTACTCATCCTTCCCTTACCTAGAGAAGAATTTTAGGCGTTAGAGGCCTTTTGTTGAAAAATGCTTGGGTTGGTGCATAGATATTAGAGAAACTGTGAATATTTGGAATGACCCTTGGATTCCTAAACTTGGGGATGGAAGAATTCATTGTCAAAATATTGATATCAGATATGTAATTGTGGCTCATTTAATACAATTAGATACTTGTACCTGAAAGGAAAACATTATCCATACAATAGCTTATGCTGATCAAGCTGATCATATTCTAGATATCCCATTTGCTAAGACGAAACTAGCAGATATCATGGTTTAGAGGCATGAAAGGATAGGTGTTTACACAGTTAAGAGTGGTTACAAGCTACTGCTACATGAAAAATTACAGAACTTAGGAGTATGCAATACTCATATGACAATAGCTAATACACCTTTCTACACAGCTTTGTGGCCGCTACAACTTCCAAGGAAAATAAAGATTATAATGTGGAAAATATACAATGATTTTCTTGCTATATATGTAGATCTAAGCAAAAGAAATATTCAAGTTTTTACTGTCTGCCCTTTGTGTCAAGATGGTACAAAAATGGTTGACCACCTGCTGCATTTCTACTTATTCCCACGCTAAACTTTGAGTGCTTTGATACTTATGGTGTCCCCTGTTTCAACATTCTCAGATTATAGAAAATGGTTAGCCAAGACTTTTTATGCTGCAAATGAGAGTTCTAGGAAATTATTGACACTTGCTTTTTGGGCAATTTGGTTTGTGAGAAATCGACTAATTCATGAGGGTGTCAGATAAACTTTAAGTGAAATATCGGGGTCTATATTAGGCTATATGCATGGAATTAATGCTTTAGCTACTATTAGGAATCCTATTTCTCCATCTCAACAGCCGATATGGAGGCTACCTGATCCGGGATTTGTTAAATTAAATTTTGGAACCTCTTATAATGAAAAGGAAAAAAACCTCTATCTCGGAGGTTGATAACTCTTGAAAAGAGTTATATTTCATGCCTTTAGGCTTAGTTAATTGCCTGTACTTAGGTGAGTTTATTTGCATTTTAGGATATTACAGTGGTATTTTTAGAGCATTGCATTAAAGAGCTTGATTTGTACTTAAGTGTTATTACATGTTGCTTTTAATAGCCTGTAGGGAGGACTTGCTTAGTGGTTGATTGACAGGTGCAAAATATAGGAAAAGGAATAAAGGATTGAAGGTTTGCCGTGATAAATTTTGGATATTTTGCCAATACAAATGCTATAGAAATACCTTGAAGATGCCTAGTCAACACTCAATGTGTATCGTTCTCAGCCCCAGTTGTACTTGTACTTGTACTAGATAAATCCACTTGAAAAAGAGAGAAAGGATTATGGGTTGATGGACCTACCCTAGAAAAAAGAGATATAAAAGCCCAAAAAATAGAGGACAACAATGTGGGGACAATAGAGGTGTAACATCCCTAACCCGTATTCATCACCTAAATAGGGTTACGAAATATTATCGTACAATCTAAACATTAAACATACATTTCAAACATTGATATAAACATAATATAATTCATTAATTTTCATACAAATGTCCCTAAATAGAGCCCTTGAGGCCCTAAAAATACTTTAGAAACAATTTAGGATTAAATTGGAAACATTTGGAAATTTTAGGAAAAAGTTAGAAAATTTTGACTGCAGAGGTCACACAGCTGTGAGGCTAGGCCATGTGACTCATACGGCTAAGACACACGCTCGTGTCCCAAGCCATGTAACATTCAAAATAGGGACACACGGCCATGTCCCAGCTCGTGTCCTCACACGTGTAACTCTCTAAATTGGGTCACACGGCCAAGCCACACGCCTGTGTGCCAAGTCATGTGCTAGGCCGTGTAATAGCTTGACTTGCATGCATTTAAACCTTCAGGGGACAAACGATCGTATCACCTGGCCGTGTGTCACACATGGCTGAGTCACATGCCTGTGTCTCAAGCCGTGTGGACATGAAATTGGCCAAAATCAAGCCATTCCCAACACCAACTTATGCAACTAAAAGCATTTTGTGCACATTATCAAAGCATCAAAACCTTACCAAATCATACATATAATGACCAATTTAATGATCCCAAATCAATCAACCAATATGCCTATCAAGGCACCTCAAATGTAAACATTTAAACTTTCCTAAACATGCATTAATTTGATCACATTTCCATTATTAAACCTAATTCAACTTCTAACAAATTAAGCCGCAAGTATGACCATTACTATTCCATTACAAAACATGCCATTTGAGCCATTCAAGACATACAACATGGTATAGTCACAATGACACAAACTAACAAAGCATCAAATGTATCGATCTAGTTTACTTACATAATGCATACTTACCAAATCAACTTCAACCCATTTTCAAACATAATAACCTAGTTCAATTATGAACTAAATCATGTCACAAGTAACCATTTTCAATCTATCATCAACATGCCAAGTGCACTATATCAACAAGCACTTTAAAGTAATCAACATCACATAATTTGGTAATGTGACAAGATGTACCAAACCAATATAGCTTTCCAAGCTTACACATACCAAAACATCATTAACACATGCACTAATATACCATTACAATTGTCCTTGTACATGCCATTATAAACCGTAACCAAATTACTCAAAAACTACCAATTTGTCCACTGGATAGTGTGATAGGTCTCTGACGAACTTCTAACTGATCGAGCTTCTGATGATCTGTAAAGTAAAGGAAAATAACTAGGTAAGCAAAGAATGCTTAGCAAGCTCGTATAAAATTTAAACATAATATTCAATTTTAATAATGAACTTTATAGGATAAATATAAAGCTATACCAATGCTATAAGATCTATAAAACTACATAACCATCAACTCACAAATGAGTAAGTCTATCAGCATCACATATATTTTTCATTCATAACATAATAGGATTCTATAAGACATATTATGAAATCATCAACCTTTTCATAAGATTATGAACCTTTTTATTTACTTACTTTCGATTCCAAATGTTTAACATAAGCCTAAACAACATTATCAATTCACGAGTTAGTGTATTTATCCATGATATAGGTAAATTCATCCATAGTATAAGTAGATTTCTCATATATAAGTACATCACTTACTCACCAATCCTTTTATAACATCATATTACATCCCAATTATGAACTTACCATTTCATTCCTTTTTCTTACCCGTTCCATTTGCATATTACAAAGCATAAGCATAAAAATCAACCATAACCACAAATTTGGCACAAGCCTAAACATCATCATCAATATACAAGTTAGTGCATACATACATAATTCACTTGAATTAAGCATATGATGATCCATTTCCATGTGAACATATTTCATTTAAATCATTTAACTTTTCCATGAACATATGCATATTGCCAAATGAAAGATTACCTTTTCGATCCTTTTCATTCAATATATGCATATCCATCTTTCCATTTCTTATTAACATTAGTACATTAAGTTTTTTATATATTTATTTCCATTAATCTTTACTTACCCATTGAATTAAATGAAATAACATCGAATATTGGAAAAATACTCATATCACCATTTAATTCTCTAAACACACCACAACATCACGATTTAACATATTTATAGACATATAAGGTATATATAATCACATCAAGGCATTGACATTCATTATCAAACTATGCTAGTCAAAATTTCAACTCGTATTCATACTTACAATACATACCTCACTTGAAACATGTTACCTGAATAACAAATGATTGGAGAGTGCCATGGTGTCTTTCAACCATGGTCTTATTTATTCTCATCTTGATGCCATAGTGTCTTTCAACCATGGTCTTATTCATTTTCCGTCGTGTTGCTATAATGTTTTTCAACTATGGTCTTATTTATTTGATTTGTGATGCCAAAGCATCTTTCAGCTATGGTCTTACTCGATAGAATCATGATGCCATAACGTTTTTTAGCTACGGTCTTACTCGTTTCTGGTATGGTGCCATAGTGTCTTTCAACTATGGTCTTAATCATTTCTTTCAAGCCAAAAAACTCGATTCATATATAAACAATTAGATATTAAACAATCGAAACAACAACTAATTGATTTAATCAAATTAGGAACTTACTTAACTAAATTGTAGCAATGACTAAGTACATGAGTTATTTGGTAATTTTTTCTTCTCCTTGATTTTCCACTCGTTCTTGATCTAAATTAACAATTTCATTCAATTCATTAATTTAGACAACAAAACCAATTCATTTTGTGCAATTTAGTCCTTTTTAACATTTTTATAAAATTGCCCCCAACATTTTACTTTTATTCAATTTAGTCCCTAAGCTTAAAACATGCAAATTAACCATTTTTACTCAAATTTAAGCTTACCTGAATTTATTGGAACCTTACTACAACCCATATTTACAGTTATTACATATTAAATCCTTGTACTATTACTATTTCAACAATTTAATCCCTAATCGTTAAATTCATCAAAAATCACTTAACAAAATACTTATAAATAACAACTAATACTTCAAATTTATCATTTAATATATAAAATCACAAATATTCATTAATGGAAAAATTCAAAATCTTTAACAGTTTCGGAACGAAGGTACGGGCTAGCTAGACCTAGTTGCAACGATCTTAAAAACATAAAAATTGTAAGAAACGAAATCAAAATGGACTTACATTCAAAAGAATACAATGGTTGAACCTTCAAGCTAGGTTTTTGGGTGTTTTTCAGCCATGGAGAAGGCAAAATGAAGAAGAAACACATTTTACAACATTTAATTTTGTTTTAATTTCACAAAATTATCATTAATACTAATTTCTTTCAATTTTTTTTTCTTTAAAATTAGCTCCATTACCATCCAATATCTAAAATAATGACTAATTACTTATTGTTCCTCCCACATTACTAATTAGGCCATTTAATCATTCAAATCTAATAGTGATCAAGTTTTACATCCTCTATGATTTAGTCCTTTTTAATTAATTAACTATCTAAACATTAAAATTTCTTAATGAAATTTTAATAAAACCTTAATAATACTCTGTAAATATTTATTAAAATATTTATAGCTCGGTTTACAAAAACGAGGTCCCGATACTTCATTTTCTAAAACCACTTGACCTTAGGATCTTACCACTTGAACTTAATTATTCATTCAAATAACATAATTTTCCAATTCAAAATTTATTTTAATACTATAATTGACTTGTAAACATTAAATAATAATATTAACAGGCTCATTTGTCAGATTTGTGGCCTCGAAACCACTGTTTCCAACACCACTAAAAACGGGCTGTTACAAGAAGGAAGCGACTGAGAACAAGGACAGAGAAAAAGGTGGAAGAAGCAGACAATCATCCTTGGCCACCGCAAGACATTGCGTTTCCTATGTTGAGATCTTGATAGGCTCAAGTTGTTATCCTGGAATTCTTCCTCTATTTCTTATCTTGTTTCTTCGTGAGCTTAATTGATAAAGTAATTGCTGGTTATTATGTTAAACTTGAATTTTATTTGCCAACTCATGAGCTAAATCTCTTAGGGTTGGGATTATTTTGATGAAACACTTATTTCTATTAATGGCTGAAGTTTAGATCTAGATTAATCTACTGTTTCATTCAATTGTATTTCAGGATTGCATGCATGTAGTGCATTGACGAATGTGCAACAAGTATATGAAAAATAACCTAAGTCTAATAAGGTTAGGTTACTTAGATCGAAGTTGAATGATATGAGCTAGTGTTTAATCAATTACTTGTAGTAGTCTCTAGACATAGAACAGTATTTCATACGGAAGAAAGAATAAACAATATTAGGAACCAAACTCAAGGCCTATAGACATATAGCGCCTTAGGTGAGGTACTTTAGGTCTTGTTCTCGAAAAAAGCAAACCACAGTAAAACCATTCTGAGCAGTAGAATAATTAAGATTTTGCTGAAGTGTTAGAGATTAGTAAGGGTAGATTCTTTATTAATCCTAGCCTACTCAATCAACATTGTAACCCCTTTATCATTTGTCGTAGTGCCTTTGTCACAACCTTTTTAATTGATTGCTTATTCGTTTTGCACATTTTATACATCATCATTCTCTCAATTGCCACTGCATTCTTATTATTGATTTGCCATAACATTAATCACAATTCACTATAATAACTTGATCGATTTACACCTATTCGATCCCTGTAGAGACGATCTCACTCATCACTTTATTACTTGATTCGATGTGTATACTTGCACAATTTACATATCATACTCACACACAATAGGGGTTCTAGCACGGAATAATTTGGGGCAGATTATGGGGGCGTGCACATACCCACTTGCTAATATTGCAGATGCATTCGTTGCTGAGGCTTAGGCATGTGAACAAGTAGTCCAATTTGTAGTTGATCAAGGTTTTTGTAGGGTTTAGATTGAAGGCTCATTGAAAATCATTAAACATTTAAAATCTTGTACAATTGACAGATTAATTTTGTGCTCGTTAATTGAAGATATTAAAGGTTGTTTGGGTTTTTTTTTATAGGATTACCTTTTTGCATGTAAAAAGAGATGCTAATGATGTGGCTCATGTATTAGCTAGGGAGGGACAACAGTTCGGTGCAGAAAGATTCTGGATCATAGAGGTATCGGAGATAGCGGAACGAACGACAACAATGGATTGGTCGCACTGCTTATTGAAAACCTAATTTGTTTTCTTGTTTTGGTTTTTTGGAATCTACCTTTTTTCACTTCGATGAAGGTACCAAAACTTCACTCTGTTTGGAAACTCACTATCGATTCATGCAGCTGGTTCGTTGTAGGCATAAGAAAGGATTCTTCAGCTGGATTCATGATTTTCTTGATTTTGTTAGGGAGAAGCTTTATGCCTTTTGGGTTTTTTTTTTGCTTTGTTTTTATTTTTTTCAAAATCTGGTTTTGATTTATTATGGGCGTGGTTTTTTGTTTTTTTTTTCCAGATATTTGTTTGTTGGGGCAACGTTTGGTATATCTTGTTTTCTCCCTCTTTATTAATGGAAGCCGACTGTTTATCTAAAAAAAAAAAAAAAGTGAAAAATTATAGCGAGTCCAAACCTTAATACCCATGGTTTTTTTTTTTTTTATAATACTCATGGTTGTTGAAGTGTAGCCAATATACTTTATGGTACTTTTTTTAGTGTTTCAAAGATTAAAAACACCAAATTCAGATGAACAATCAACTAATGCCATCTATATATACATACATATATATATATATATATATATATATAAAAATTTTAAGAATTTACTAATGTTTTTAATGATTTATCAATGTATCTAAATTTTACTAATATTTTAAAGATTGATCAATATTTATAAGCTTTTATCAAAATTGATCATTTACAAAAATATTTAAAGATTTATTAATATATATATATATATATAGATATTTATCAATATTTCTAAGACTTCTAAAACTCATGGAAGAAGTGTCGCTTTTTGAGACATAATCTCAAAATTAATTTATTTTTTAGAAGTATTAAAAAAATAATATTCAACCAACAACCTTTTAACTCAATGATAAGATAATTATATTATAAGAAAAATTATTTTATGAATTCCATTCAACACATCATATGTATATTAGATTGAACTTTCAAATAAAAAATTTATCTTTTAATTGGACAAAGTTATAAATGTGGTGATGAAAATAATCCATAAAATAAATTTTCATAGGAAATTTTAAATTCGATCCAAATCATTTCATTCTCCTCCCCTAATTAAATATATTCGAATTAACATCCCTTAATTTTCGGAACCGTTTGGAGGTTTTGTCATCATACGGCTGGGAGCAGCTATCCATTTTCAATAATCGTGTTCAAAAAGAGACGCTAGAGTTACAATCAATGTCCTGTGAAACACGGTACTCAATAAATAAGAGCACTACCCCGACCAGAAAATATATAAAGAAGACAACTACACGTGGGCCATCTTTCCCTTGCAAAAATCTAAACGCTCCGTGACTTTATCTCCCTAATTTTCTTTTTATTTGATTTAACACAGTAATTAAAAAGGAAAGCAGAATTTTAGATTGCAATTATTAAAAATTAATAAAAAGAAAAACACTGTTCCAGGGGACCTGAGAAGCCATTATCTTTTCTTCCAAGTGGCAGTTTACTGAAGTAAAAACAATTAATTACGATTTAATTTGACGATAAATTATATAATTACTTATATTATTATATAAAAGTAATAGAATGATCAATGAGTTGGACTTTCTTCGAAAATTATATTTTTTTCTGGAACTATTTTCGTTGAACCATTTCTCTTTATTTCTTTTACAGCTCTCAGGCCAAAGCCAGATCGGCGATCTGTTGAGCTAATTTTCTTTTAGTAGATTAAGAGTTTCAGTATTTGAATTGGTGGGTTTTTTTTTTCTTAATTCCCAATAAGTTTGCTTTCATTCTAGTTTTTAATCTTTAGCTCTTTTTTTTTTTTTTTCTGAAATAAGAAGTTTGATGACCTTGAATTTTGCTGATTCTTCCTTGACATATGATAGAAATTTAGTTAGTGCTTTTTGTTTCCAGTGTTGTTCTAAGTTTGACCGTTATGATCAATGAGTAAATTGGCATGTTTTGTTCATTATCTTCGGATTGTTGTGTAGTATTTTAGTTGATTTTTGTTTTTGGTGTTAATTTGGATTTTCAGATAAGTGTGTGCTTGTATTTTCATTGAAGAAAAATGGGGGTAATGTCAAGACGGGTTGTGCCCGCTTGCGGCAACCTCTGTTTCTTCTGCCCTTCGATGCGTGCAAGGTCAAGACAACCTGTTAAAAGATACAAGAAGTTGCTAGCTGAAATTTTCCCCCGAAATCAGGTAATTTTCAGCTCATCTTCTGTCTATTTTTACTTGAATTTGGGAATTTTTTACTAGTTATTTCTTTAATGTTTGGTTCTTCTAGTGAAAATTGCCTTTGGATACTAGTCCAGCTTGTTTATTGTTTTGTAGTTTATACTGAACGATTGACGTTCAATATTAAATTCCGTTAAGCGTGTAGTACGATTCTGATATTGTCTATTTGTATTGAGTGATGGCTTTAAGACTTGTAATAGATATAGATTTTGAAGTTTATAGAAGTATAGATTGCCTGTAAGATCTACCACAACAACTGCTGCTGCTGCTATTTTTGTTTTAGCTGCATAAGTTAAAGTTTCTAATGTCTGTGGTATTTGATATTGTTGAACAATACCAACATTGACGAAGAAGTGAACCTATTTCTATTAGTTTGTTCTTATATTTGGGATCACATTTATATGCTTCTGGAAATGGTCCTTAGGCCCTTTGAATGGTAACATACCTCTTCATCCCAGATTGTGGGCAGAAAACATTATAAAAAGGAAGAAAAACGGGTATTTGATATGCTTACCAATTTCCCAATTACATTTGATTTGACAGGATGCAGAACCAAACGATAGGAAAATTGGGAAGCTCTGTGAATATGCTTCGAGGAACCCATTAAGAATACCAAAGGTATTGTGAGTTTTCTTTTAGTTCATTTATCCTGGAGGAGTTTGATTCTAATATGGAATTCTTAAATGTTAATATTCTGTTTTCCACTATTTTGTTGGCGAGTTCTTATCCCCATTTTCAAAATTTTTTACAATGTTGGTTTCCACAATTTTTTTTTTTTTGACAAGTGCTTATCTTTATCTCTGCTAGTCTAAATGAAAATACGAAACTTGTAAGTGACAACATGGCTACCTATTTTTCTATTATATTGGCTTCTCTAATAATAAGTTTGGTGATGTTTTATATCTTCTAGTTGTTTAGGATCCAATCTTGCTTTTAAGATGGTTATTTTATATTAGTTAAATTTGAGATGGTTTGCAAATATTTTCTGAACTGTTGGTAAATTTTGTCAAGAAATGTGCAAAACTGATTGAAAGGTTTTAATTGGTATTAATCTTCGGAAAGTTCAAATTAATGCAAGTATCCTTGAGATGTTCAAAATTAGTTTGAAATTTACTAAATCCTGAAATGCATATAACTTTACTGAATTGTTTGCTGATTTGTTTTTTCACATCTTTAAACAATTTGTCTGCACAGATTACAAGTAACCTAGAGCAAAGATGTTTCAAGGATTTACGGAATGAGAACTTTGGATGTGTGAAAGCCGTATTGTGCATTTATAGGAAACTGCTATCGTCATGTAAGGAGCAGATGTAAGTTTGATGTTGAAAGTTTAACATTTAATGATATAAAAATCTTTTGGCATCAATTTTTCAGCCACATTTCATTTTGGGGTGTGCAGTTTGGAGCAGGGGAGTTTCAAAGAAAGAATCACTGACTTTAATAACTATATGTTAGGTAGAGCATAATATTTGGCTTGTTATTGTAACTTATTGTTTAAGGGTTGGGGGACCATATTCTATCAGGGATTAAACGTTGGAAGATAACTACTTATTAATTTATAATCTAATTACTAACCTTTGTTATTATCTGAAGTTTCACCTTGTCTTTGGTTGCATGTCAAGAATACTGGTAATATAAAGATTAACATTTTGGTTTTATCAATTAAATAGGTACATATGTTCAATAAATAATAATTTAATGCTTTTTATGTTTTGAGAGATTATATTACCAAGGTGCAGATGCTTCCTTAGAACTTTGACATGTCAACTAAACCTTTGAGTATTTTGTGATTCTAAAAACTTTAACCATATTTTTGCATAAAAAAATAAAATGGGTTTACGATGTAGTTCAATATCATGCTTAGTGAAGGATTAAATTATTTAAAAAATTATTCTAGTAATTTTATCTACCTTCATGGATTCAGTTTTCATTTTTTGTATTTAGGGAACTAATCAGGTGTTTATGATTGTCCTCATTGTTATGATTGTCTTCATTGTTTATATTTACGTTAGTTTATGAGGTAGCTTTTATTTTATTTGTATCATTCACGGGAGCACTTTATTCTTGCAGGCCACTTTTTGCTAGTAGTTTATTAGGGATCATTCGGGCTCTTTTGGAACAAACCCGACAGGATGAAATGCGAATTTTGGGTTGCAATGCTCTTGTAGATTTCATAAATAGTCAGGTGCGTTGTAGTATTGAAATGCCAGTGGTATGTACAGGTGTGGCACTGATAGCAGTTGCCAAGTAGCCTTCGAACTTGATGTTTCTATCACTGCCTTTTAGGTTTTTAATGTAGACAACTTACTGGACTGAAACCTGCAGAATGATTATATAGCAGATTAGCAGTTCACTTTTTGGTTTTAGATCGCAAACAGAATAGAGACAGAATGATTTACATATTAGCTGTAACTGGCATATTTTTCTTCTAATTCTATGGGATTTGAAACTAGATGGATGGCACACATATGTTCCAATTAGAGGGCCTTATTCCTAAACTTTGTCAACTGGCTCAAGAAGATGGAGATGATGACAGAGCTTTGCATTTACGTTCATCAGGATTGCAAGTTCTGGCTTCCATGGTAGAGTTTTCTCTTTGATTTTGAATATTTCACAAAAGTAACTCTTCTTTCCCAAATAATAAATGCACTTACATTAGCTGAGCTAACATTTTTAAGTATCCATAACTTTTCCTCATTACACATGCATGCATATATTCAAACCGTCATTGTGTTCTCTTTTATCTATTATTTCTTGCATCTAACACTTGTTGTAGTTGTGTGCATGCATGTCTTTCTGGTCATTCTTTTCTTCACATTTTCCTATTCTGCTGATTTAGACTTGTTTCCAGTGAACTTTCTGGTTTGATTACTGGAAATGACTACTGTCTACCAGTTTTAAGGATAGGCTCGGCAAGATTATCATACAGCTTATTTAAATATTTTCAAGTAGTTTCTTCTTTTCTACCTTTACGCAACAGTCCGAATCCTCAGTTAGAAGACATCCTTTAAACTAAGCGGCTGACTTATTGCAATATTTTTCAATGGAAAGAGGCTTGGTTTTCGCTGCTTTGTGTTTCTTAATGTAGGATAAGGTTGAGCCTAGACTAGTTAACAGTTCAAACAATTGTTTAGATTGATTTTTTTTCTAGATATGAAAGAAGTTAATTCTGTAAGGACTGTGAGGGAATAAGGGGTTATCAAGTGTGCTTTTGTTGAACTTACAGCTTTAATCCACCTGGAAATAACCTTATGTTGTAAAAAAAATGGGTTAGCATCCAGTTCTTTACAAGTCAGATTAATTCCTGCTTTTTTTCATGGTGTTTCTCTTTTTAAATAATTTTATTCAGATATTGTATTCATTAATAATGTTTCATTTTCGGTACTTCTTTTCTCATTTAGTATTTTCTACTCATATTTGTTTACTTTGACTTCCAATTCTTGTCACTTACCACTTTCTCTTTTTCTCATTACTTCTGCCTAGGTCTGCTTCATGGGTGAACACTCTCATATATCAATGGACTTCGATAGTGTAAGTTATCTTTTCCAGTGGTGGCTTTCCTACCAATTCACTTTTGTTTTCAAATCTTGATGCTTCTCTGATCTGATACAATTTAATTATGCAAATGTAACTAAGTATATTTTAGTCCTAGCTGCAGCTTCACTGAAAAATCTTGAAATAATTAAGTCTCTTTCACCCAACTGGAACTTCATTAGAAAGATTGAAACAGAGCTGAAACGTAAAGAGAAGTATATTTTTGTCCACTCAAAATTTTGGATTAATCTCTTTATCTGTTTCTCAGTTCAGCTTCTCTCAGTTCTATTTTGGAGTTTTAGCATTTTGCCTCTTGAATCTCCTAAATATTGTAAAGCGCACAGTAGACAAACAGATGAGCAGTAGGTATTGGCCTTTTTGTTCATCATGAATTTTTTATCTTGTGTAGATCATATCAGTGACCTTGGAGAACTACATGGATATCCAAATGTCCCCTGTCAATGGAAGTAAAGTGGGTGAAAATGGTTCATCCGTCCTAGATATCGATGAGAAGTCATTGTCTGTACCAAACCTTGTAATTAACCCAGACTTTGAACCAACCATGTACGTCATTATTTCATTATAACTCATTGCATTCAGCTCATTAGGATATATTTAATGATATGTCCAAATATAATCTGCTTCATTTGGCTCTTTAACAGGGATACTTCCAAAAGTCCATCTTATTGGGCAAGGGTTATCTTGAGTAATATAGCCAGATTGGCAAAAGAAGCAACAACTATCCGGCGAGTTCTTGAACCTCTTTTTCATAATTTTGATGCTGAAAATCACTGGTCCAAAGAGAAAGGAGTTGCTTTTTCTCTTTTAATGTACTTGCAGTTGCTAATTGAAGAAACAGGTTGCTTTGAAATTTTTAGCATTAATCCTTCTTACTATATATCTTTTTTAATAAATTTTTTTGTAGATATAATGATATTTATATTTTGATATCAGGAGAAAAATCTGATCAACTATTGGCTATCTTGGTGAAGCACATGGAGCATAAGAATGTAGCCAAGCAACCTCATATACAAGTTAACATTGTCAATGTCATAACTCAGCTTGCACAAAATGCAAAGCTTCAGCCCTCAATGGCAATCATTGGTACAATAGCTGACTTGATGAAGCATTTACGAAAGTGCCTTCAAAATTCAGCTGAACTATCAAGTTCTGGGGGTGATATTGATAAATATAACACTGATCTTCTGTTGGCCTTAGAAAAATGTATCTCACAGCTCTCAAATAAGGTTGGGAAAATGTTCTTGTGCACATCTAACTGCTAGTTGAATCTAGTTATTTAAGATACTTACAGAAGCTTTTTTTTTTCCCCCCATTTAGTTGAAACTCTTTTTTTATATGTATTTAACAGGTTGGGGATGTGGGACCAATTCTTGATATGATGGCTGTGGTACTAGAGAATATTTCGACCAACAGTATTGTTGCAAGATCAACAATCTCTTCTGTTCATCGAACCGCAAATATCATTTCTTCCATCCCAAACATATCATATCATAAAAAGGCAAGTATTCTTGGGTAATATAATGTCATATTTGTTCTTATCTTGCACATGCATGTAAGTTCTAAGTTCTGACATTATAATCTGTCACAGACCTTCCCTGATGCCCTATTTCACCAGTTGCTCCTTGCAATGTCCCATCCAGACCATGAAACTCGAGTTGGGGCACACAGCATTTTCTCCATTGTGCTTATGCCCTCCTTGCTTTCGCCTTCATCAGAACAAAATAAAAAAATTGCTGAAACTGTTTCTTCTGACTCATCAGTTAGTGCATCTGTGAAGGTAAGAAGTCACAGCTTTGCCTTTCAGGATGAAGGTAAAGAACAAACAGAAAGACTAAAAGAAAATGGAAATGAAGGATCAATAATCTATCAGTCCCATGGGAATTCATTTAGTTTCAAGCATGCTCTGGGTGATAGAAAAATGGTGTGAAACTGTTGTCATTTTCTTTTTTTGGTGTTATTATCAATTAGACACTATTTAGTTTCTTATGTATCTGAATTTTTTTAGCAGCTCACTTCCCTTCGATTAAGCAGCCATCAAGTGAGTCTTCTTCTTTCATCAATATGGGTCCAGGCGAATTCCACCGATAATACCCCTGCAAATTTTGAGGCTATGGCCCATTCATTTTATCTTGCAGTATTGTTTACCCGATCCAAGGTAACTACTACTTTTATGCTGCCTTTGTTCCAAAATGTTATTCTCCTGCACTTGGATGGTCTTGGCTCAAAACTTGGTTTATCAAAATATAGTATTGGGATAGGAGAACTTTCTTGAGGAATAGAGCTACCTGGCCGGGGATCTTTGGCCTACCACTTCACCTATGGAATTTTTTTTTTAAGATGAAGTATGATACAAAAAAAGAGGTAGAATAGTGAAATTGGAAAATATGTTACTTTTGGTAATGGAAATATTTTGGAAGAACCCAAAATAGATGAATGGACAACTTATTTATTTGTTGCTACTGCTGATTGTGCTTAATTTGATATTAGAAATGTCCTTTTCAAATATTATAGAAGTTCTAGTTCTCACCATGGATGTTTTTCCATGGATGTAAAACAAAATAATAATGTCAACTCCCTCTTTAATATCTTGTCTCTTTCTAGTTGTCGGTACAATCTACCATCATCCAAAAAACTCAAAGTGGGATAACAATGTCAACCTTGCTGTTGAATGAACCTAAGTTAGGTTTATCCTTTATTTTTCAACTTGTTTCTGCTGTGAGGTGTGCCGTGGACCAATAATTGGGTTGTGATAGAATTTGGATATGATTTTGAGTTTCTAAGAGGAATGGTCCAGATCTTCTGCTAGGAAGATTCCTATGCGTTTTGTCTATGGAAATCTGTTACATCTAATTTTGTATGCTATTAGCAGCTTTCTTTGCATTTTGGTAGCTATTTCTGAACTGGTCTATTGATTAACTTGCTGATGATAGACCTCCAGTCACATGGCCCTAGTTCGGAGTTTTCAGTTGGCATTCTCCTTGAGGAGCATCTCTCTGGATCAAGAAGGTATGTTACAGTATTGGTGTTATGTTTTTTATAGAGTGAAAGAACTCAGTGCTATATGTACACATGCTGTAGGAGTATGCTTTCTGTCCATTTTGTCAAGTGGAAGCCTCACATATTGGATCATTTCATACACTTCCATGACTGTGTTTATGTTTGTTGATGTTAATTGTGATGCTATTTTAATTTTTCTCCCATCCATCTAAAAAATCATCATAAGGAAAACTTTGGCTCAAAAGCTTTATTTTAATTATTGTCTTGATATTTACTAAGTAAAAATATATAATTGATGTATGGTTCTATGCCCGTCCAGTTTTCCTGTCAACACGATACCTTTTAGCACATGCTTATTGGGTGCATAAAAGGTAATTGATTGTTTATGTAAGATCATGCACATAATAATAAAGAGGATAGCTTCAAAAATTGCTTTGCATTGAATAGCCTTTTATTTTTTCTTGTCTGTGGTGAGGGAAAATGAACAGTCTTCAAGATGTGATTCATCCCAATTGTGTTGAAGAGTTGACCAGATTCTAGCTAAATAATGTTGGCTGAATTATAGGTGAATTTGTTGAAGATTTCCTAGTTGTGAATATTGGTGTAATTGCTTTAAATAGAGATTAACAAATGTAGATTTCTTTTCCTTATTTTTTGTCTTGTCTATGAATAGGATATATGTAATAGACTTTATGCAGGCAATGCAAGTTTGAAACATTCAGATCCAATTGTCTCTCTGTTTTAGCTTGCTAGTAGTTGATGCATGTTACTGTCCAAGTTTGTGACGTGGTAGGGTTCTTTGTCTCCATGTATACATTATGGAGGGCCTATTGAAGTGGTGTTATCTTGCCACGTTTAAATCATATATTGCATTTAGTCTTATATTAAACTTGGGCTCTTCACATTTCACCAAATGGTTTTAGGTTCGGTGCTTGTTCAATTTGGTTAAAAATTCTAACATCTGTGTCTTGCATGCATGTTGAAGGAGGTTTGCAGGCGTCTCGCAGAAGGTCTCTCTTTACCTTGGCATCCTACATGCTTATTTTCTCAGCCAGGGCAGGCGATCTTCCAGAGTTAATTCCTATTGTTAAAGCATCTCTGACAGATAAAATAGTCAGTTTCTTATCCTTCAACTATATTAGATCATTTATATTGATACCGCAGTTCTTTTTTTATATGTGCCAACAAGCTTATACTTGAGTCTATCATCCTTCACACAGGTTGATCCTTACCTCAAATTAGTTGAGGATGTGAGACTCCAGGCCGTGCGTGTGAAATCTGATGTGGACAGTGTAGCATATGGATCAAAGGAAGATGATGCTGCTGCATCAAAAGCTCTCTTGGCAATAGAGCTAGATGATCTTCATTTGAAGGAGACGGTCATTTCCCATTTCATGATTAAGTTTGACAAATTGTCGGAGGTAATGCATCAGTTTCTTATTTTTAGTCTTTTGTTTTAAGGTTTATACTCTGCCATCACCCCTAGCTCTGTTGACAGTGATAACTATTTACCATTGAAGATGACAAGCAGTTGCATCATCAGAGGTTGTGTGATGGGTCCTTCGGTAGTACATTATCATTTACACTGATGTAAATTATTTTTCTTAAAGTGATGATAGTGTGGAACAAAGGTGCTTCGGACTAGATATTTAAGGTTCCTTCATTTAATAAACCTTTTATATGAAAGATTTTGGCTGTGAGCAGCTATTTGTTAACTAATGAAAAGAATCATCATAAAACAGAATGTAATTAGGAGTAATGATGCTTTGAATGGTGGGAGCTACTGCATTAGATGAAATATAAGAAGAAAGGTTCTTATGGCAAGAAAATAGCAGGATAAAACGAGAGAATCATTTATTATCAGTGAATTGTTGCCCTCTCTCCCTTGTTCATGTGTGTGGCTTGTAAAGGGTAATAGTTACATTTATTTCAATGCTCTTGGAAAGGTATTGAGACTATGGTGTTGCATCTTATCAAGTTATTCCAAATTTCATGTCAAACGAATTGATAGAACTTATCAGAACTTGGTTGCAAATAAGATTTGTAACCATCTCTGTTTGCTTCTTACAGGATGAATTATCAAGTATTAAGAAACAAATTCTTGAGGGCTTTTCACCAGATGATGCATACCCATTTGGTGCTCCATTGTTTATGGAGACCCCAAGACCATGTTCCCCACTTGCACAGATGGAGTTTCAGGCATTTGAAGAGGTATATCTTGTTTGGATTACATCCTTTCCTAAAATACTATGATATTGTTTGGTTGACTTGATGGTTTTCTTTCAGATTATGCCACTTGCTGCAATAACTGATGATGAAGCCTTTCCTGAAGGCAATGGAAGTCAATCAGGTCGCAAAGCATCACTATCGCTCAGTACACTAGATGTGCTAAGTGTCAATGAACTTTTGGATTCGGTAAGATGAGCAGTTAATATATATATTGCAATTTCTCAATGAATTTGGAAACAATAAGATCTACAAAAGGATGATATGTCTTTATTCAACTCCTTTGGTGAAGAAAGGCGGTGTATGGAGAAGTCTGCCTTTCTTCATCTAAGGTTCTTAGAATTTATAAAATCTTAAAACAGGTAGAGACTGTTTTGTGTTTGTTGGATTGTGGGTGGAATTAAAAATTGCTTCTTTGGGTGAGTAATAAGTTTTGCTACATAACACTGCAGTTTCAGTGCCTTTGTTTTGTTGTAAATGTTTCAGACATTTGCTTTTACTTGCGAGTTGTGTCAGACCATACATGTTACATACATCATGTATTCTATTGCATGCTAGACAAGATAATATAGCATATAAACTTTAATGCTTGTATCCATAAACTGATCAATGAAGTTGACCTAGATCAAACGCGTTTAATTCTTCAACATTAAATTATGCATCTTTGTACCTTACCTTTAGTCATGCAATATGTTTTATTCTCTAACTGTAACCAGCCTCCCTAGTTCAACTTAGTTGGGAATTTGAGGGGTTTTTTTCCTTTCAGAATTGAACAACATATAAACTCATCAATACATGTATTGAGCTACTCAAAACTAAAAAACTTGGAAGTTATAGGAGAGAAACTATTTAATCAGTTTTATGCTATTTAAATTGATTCTTGGCTTTTGGGTCCAGAGAGCTAATCTAAACATTCTTCATAACATTGTCTCAAGAGATCTATCTAGCTTTCATTCATTTTCTCATGAATTATATTTATTTGTTTGCCGTAGGTTCTGGAAACAGCGCGACAAGTAGCAAGCTTTTCAGTTTCGCCTACACCCATTCCTTATGAACAAATGAGGAGTCAGTGTGAAGCTCTTATAATAGGTAAACAGCAGAAGATGGCGGTGATTCATAGCTTCAAGCATCAACAGGAAGCCAAGGCAACCTTTGATGAAAATGGAAAGGAGGTCCTCTGTTTACCGAATGTGGTGAGTTGGTTTATGAACACATGAAAGGCATTTGTATTAATGTCTTAATTTCTTGTGTGGAGTCTCTGATTATCCTTTCCACTTTCTTCCCTAAGTAAAAGTGTAATTTGTACCATTGCCTTTCAGTACTGTGGATAATATTACATGTAAATAGTAGTATTATCGATTATTGCTAATAGTACTAATTGGCATGGTACAATAGCATGAGTTTAATGAATTAAATAGTATTGATGCAACCAATAATTGTATCTTTTGTGGATTAATCTTTTCTCTATTTCAGAAAGTGGAGTTTTCAGAAGATCTCAAGTTGATTAGCAACGAGCAAGTTCATGCAAGGGGACAACTTGCCCTCTGTTCATTGGAGTATGGACAACATTCATTCAAATTACCGCCATCAAGTCCCTATGACAAGTTCTTGAAAGCAGCTGGATGCTAAAAAGGTTTGATATCTTTTATGCACACATACATGCATACATATATATAACAATCTTAGTTAGTTTACTTTCTTCCTTTTCTTTCTGTATTCTTTTCTGGACAATTATTAATGCTTTTCTTTTTGTTTTTATTTTTGTTACCATGGATGCGCATTATTTGTGCAACCAATAATAGTAGTTTTGGTAAATTAATTTTTTACTACTTCAGGAAGTGGAGTTTTCAGATGATCTGAAGTTAATTAGTAAGCAACATTTTTTCAGGTTACTACCATCAAGCCCATATGATAAGTTCCCTGAAAGCAGCCGGATGCTAGAGGTTGGAGACGTTTCATACATGCATATACACATATTATATGTAATAATCCAGACAATTGTCAATTCCTTCAATTTTTTTTGTATCCATGGAAGCTTATTCTATGCGATTCTCCCCATTGCACCAAAAACAGAGGTAGGATGGGCGTCATATATTAGAGTATAGTTTGAGCATGTTTCTTTTCTTTTGTTTTTGTTTTTCCTTTTTGTATATTGTTTTATAGTAACTTGTACAAGCGAGCATTGTAGGACAAAGATAATTCTTTTGTATGACATTTCCATGATAATGTAACTTTTGGTTTATCCTCCTTGTTCTGTATGTTTGAAAATATTATGGTTGATGAATCAAGAAATGCGTTTTAGCTTTGTAGGACTTTAGGTGTCTAACTTTATTATTTTAGTCCTATGTCGTTTCTGAATCTTAAATCTCTTTGACTCAATTGCTTGTAGATAGTATAAAATAATTTCAAGTTTTTTATAAGCTTAGTCCCTGAACTTGACAATTTTCTCATATTATCTATTAGATATTTTTTTAGATCAAAATTGATCCCTAATGTTGGCATCTGTCACACAAATTAGTCCCTGCTGTTAACACATTTTATTTTATTTTATCAATGGGATGGCGTGTCTAAACACGGACATGACAGTGCAAATAGGGGACCAACATGTTTCTTCATCTTTAATTGTTTTAAAAAATTTTAAAAAATTAAAACATTTAAAAAAAATATTAAATATCTATTATAAAAAAGGTTAAAATTTCAAAAAAAAATTAAAATTAAAATTTCACAAAATATAAAAATTCACAAAATATTTAGAAAATTTTTAAAAATATAGTTAAATTTTAGAAAATTACAAAAAATTTGAAAAGAAAAAAATTCAAAAAGAAAAAATTGAGAATGCCGTTATTTTCCAGTCAATGTCAATAACTTTTTTTTATAATTTTTTCTAGATGTTTTCAATTTATTATAATTCTTTTGAAAATTAAATTATTATTTTAATTTTCTTAATTTTTAATATTTTTTCCATTTTTTAATTTTCTAAAATTTTAACTATTTTTTCAAAATTTCTTTAACATATTTTTTATTTTTAAAATATTTTTTGAATTGGCTATATTTTTCAATTTTTTATACTTTTTTAATTATATATATATTTTAAAATTTTTAAGGTTTTTTTTTGAAATTTTTAGAATAATTATATAAAACGATATGTGAGTTCCCTTATTTGTCCACGTGTCACGCCTATGGTTGGCCACATTACCCCATAGTTAAAAAACAAACAGTGTTAATAATAGGGACCGATTTGTGTAATAAATATCAATATTAATGACTAATTTGATTCAGAAAAAAGTCTAGACGCTAATTTGAAAAAAAAAAAAAAGATAATTTCAAAGGAAATGGAAATGACATTGAATTTTTATTTATACAATTAAAAAGTAAAAAAGAAAAAAAAAAAGTGGAGGTGGACTTTGGTATATGTGAATGATGGTTAAAGGTGGTATGTAAAAGAGTAGAAGTGTAGTCTTTTAGATAGAGAATATGTGTACCTTTAGATAATGATTTCATATTTTCCTTCAACATTTACGTATATTATGGCCATTCATAATTTTGAGACAAATATATACAACTATTACAATTAATACCTATTTTCATTCTTCTACTATACTTAAATTATCATTTTGATATTTAAACTATTTTTTATTAATTTCATCCTTATATTTTCATTTTGTTAACTAATTATCCACCTATATATTTTTTATTAATCAGAAAATGACAAGTTATTACGTGTCAATTAAAGTAAAAAAATCTTAAATTTTAAAAAAAATGTAAGAAAATTAAAAAAATCATTACATATAAAAATTGGTAAAAATTCTGAAACCCCCCAAAAAATCTTATAGCATAAAAATTATTAAAATTTTTTAAAAAATCACAATCTTTATTTTGAAAATTATTATAATAATTATAAATTATAAGTATGCAAAACCTTGAAAATCTTTAAATAATTTAAATTTTTTCGTAAAATTAAAAAAAAAATTGTTTGTTTGGAAATCTAGGTATTTTTAGAAAAATCTTAAAATTTTATGAAATTATAAAATAATTTTATGGTTTATTTTTTAAATTTTAGGAATTTTTTGAATATTTAATGAAAATTTTATATTTTTAAAGAAATTTAAAATTTTTTAATAAGAATACCATAATTTTTTTAAAAAAATTGAGATAGATGTAGTTAAATAATACCCTTAGAACTATATGAGAATTATTCTCCTTTTACAACTCGAGAAAAAAATGATTACTTAAAATTTATGTCTATGTATAAAATTAGAATGTCAAAGAGATCCATAAATCAACAAATCAAATAGACATTTAATTTCGTCAATTTTTTTGAAAAAAAAGAAACATTCGTACTCTCATAACTCAAGTAAAATAACTCTCAAAATGCTAAAAAAAAAAATCATTAGAAATTCTTTTATTAAGTTATCTTTAACCCTTTTTTAAATAACTTTATCCTATTTTTAAACTAAAAAAACTCATAATTCCTTACAAATATCTTCATAAAAAATGTAAAAAAATCCCTAAAACTTTTAAGTAATATCGTAAAATTATTAAAATTTTCATAAAATTATAGATCTTATATAAAAAAAAAACCTTAGAATTCTAGAAAAACGAGTTTTTCTTTTCAAAATTTTAAGTTTATACTTAGAAAATTATTTTTTTAAAAAAATTTTAAAAATAATTTTCTAAGTTTTATGATTTTTGGGGGATTTTTTCTCAAATTTTTTATAATTTTTTGGATTTTTAATATTGTTTTAAAAAAATTTCTGATATTTTTTAATATTTAATTTTTTTTTTATTACTTTTATTGACTCGTGACAATGTGTCCTTGGATAGCGAAAATATATAGATGGATCTCGCAGTATACAAAATGAAGTATAGTGGCTAAACTGATAACTAAAATAGAGTACAAAATCAAACTGAGAAAAAAAAAGTAATACAAGTACCAAAATGATAATTTAACTATAATACAGAAGTAAAAGAGGTATTAACCCAGACTAAAATTTACTAAAATTTACTAAAATTTACCCACAAAATCGTATACTTTCCACCACAATTCGGTCAAAACCCGATAGTACGTGATCCTCCACCTTCTGTTAAACACCAATGGCCCCAATACGCACCAAAAACCAGTAACAAATCCTAGTGGCATGCTTACGTAGAACCAATTGATTTCACGTCCTTTTCCGATTCCTTTAGCTCTGTTTTTGACATCAGTCTCCTTTCCACTTTCTCTACAGCCCTTTAATGGAGGTCCACAAAGATGGTTACCAGCATAACATGATTCATTGAAGCTCTGTAGCTGAGTGCTTGTGGGTATGTTGCCAGTCAAATTGTTAAAGGACAAATTTAAGTGGCTCAAAAACGTCATAACTGATATGCTTTCAGGAATTGAACCAGTGAGCTGGTTTTGAGAGAGATCCAGAGTTTCTATTAATATCATAGCACCAATGAGTTTAGGGATCTTTCCTGTTAAGTGATTCAGGGACAAATTCAGCGTTTGCAAAGCTTGGAGGTTTACCACTTCTTGGGGAATCTCTCCTGACAAATTGTTACGAGAGAGATCTACAAGTCTGACCAAGTTAAAAGTGTTGCCGTATTCAAGAAATTGGCCTTTCATCACAACTGGAGCAGATTCATAAACATCTTCTATGTTGGCATTATATATTATACTTCTTTCCCTAGAAGCATTCCTTCTGACCATGGCAGCGAAGTTGCTTATACATCTTGGTATGCTCCCAAAGAGTGGTTATAGGAAAGGTCCAAAATTTGGAGAGAAGAAAGAGCACATAAATGGTCGGGTATGTTACCTCCAAACTTGTTTGACCGAAGAATCAATATTATTAGATTTGGAAGGCCATGGCCCATCCATCCTGGAATGTGTCCATTTAGTTCATTTTCGCCGAAGTTAATTGCAACCAAATTTGTGCAATTTTTCAGTGACAAAGGGATTTCTCCATAAGCCTGTTGTTGTGAAGATGTAGCGACTGAAGTTTTGTCAAAGTCCCCATAGAGATTGGAATTTTACCACTGACTCTGTTCCCATCTAATCGTAAGACTCGCAAATATTGCCACTTGATCCAACAATCCGGTATCTCTCCAGATAAAAGATTGTTAGCAAGACTAAGAACCACCATCGGCAAGGTGTCATTCCCCTGATAGCACATAAAGTGGAAAAGAGATCCCGAGAAATAATTATTGGAAAGCTTTACAAAGCTTGCAAAAAAGGGACCCATGTTGGGACCCACAGAGATTCGGGGTAACGGACCGCTAAAATTATTGAAACTAAGGTCGACGAAGAAGTAAACTTGACTCTGAGGTAGATACTGAATCTGGCCAGAAATTTGGTTTCTAGAGAGGTTTACATCTCTAAATTGGGTTAACAGTCCCCAAAACCACCTAGGAATGACGTCTGAAATTCTTGAATTTGAGATGTCTAGATATTCTAGATGTTTTTGAGAACGAAGCCACAAGGGAAAAGATGGCCCTATTTGCCATGATCCTAACTGTAACAAACGAAGTTGAAAAGGAGGAACCCGGTTAGGATTGACTCTTAAAACCAATGAGTTATTTGACCCTCTAAAATCCCATAATTTAGTAAGATTGGCAAAATGCTTTTCGGAAACAACACCCTCCAGCAAATTATTGCGAATGTCAACCCATTCCAAATTTGCAAGTTGCCCCAAAGAAGTTGGAATAGGACCAGAGATTGAATTACTGTCCAAAACAAGTTCTTTTAAATTTTTAAAATGCTCAGGTTGATCAGTCAGTTGACCAGAAAGTTGACAACTTGAAAAGGTCAATGACTCCAATCTAAGAGAAGGGCAGACTGACAGAATCTCAAAGATATGAGATATGTCTTGATTCAATCTAATTCCTGACAAATCGATTGACCTCAACTTACAAAACTTTCCCGCGGCTCTCGGAAGCTTCCCTTCAAGATCATTCCATGACAGGTCAAGTTCACTGAGAGTTCTAATGTTGAAAATGGCACTAGAAATGTCACCTTGCAATTCATTACCATAAAGTCTGAGAACCTAGATCAGTAGTGGAAGTGCGATCACATCCATAGTGGCCATTAGAATTGTTTATCTTATTTATAGGTTTATGTTATAAAAAAATCCAAGATACACAAGTTAAAGGTTCACCATATTTACCCCTAAACACTAAAAAATAAACCCCAAATCATAAATCATAGACCATAAACCTATACCATAAACCCTAAATATATATGTATTACAAGGGACAAAAATAATTAAAAAAGAATCTTATTGCTTACCTAAACCCTAAAATAAATTATTTTTTTGTCATTTTATCAAAAACCCTAACCCTTAAACCTTAATATCCTAACCCTTAAAATCATGAACAGTACTAAGACCTTAACTATAAAACAATAAACCATAAACCCCAAACTAAACCATAAACCCTAAAATCAAAATTCTAATCACAAAATAATAAACATTATATCATAAACCCTAAAACCCTAAACCATAGACATTAAACCTTAAATTCTAAACCCCTTAAACCCTAAATCATAAACATAATCTCTAAACCCTAAAAACATAACACTTAACCCCTAACCCCTAAGCCTTAACCCCAACTCTTAAACCATAAACCATAATCCCTAAACCCATAATTCATAAATCTTAAAATATAGATTAAAAAACAATCAGTCATATACCAAAAATCTTTAAAATTATTTTAAATAATAGTATTTTAATTTTTTTCATTTTTAACAAATATTTTTCTATGTTTTTACTTTCAAATTTTTTCTACGTGTCATTATTTTTTCTGAAGAATTAAAATATTCAATTAAAAATAAATTGTATTTTAATATAAATAAACCACAAATAGACAAATGAAATATTTTTGCGGCGTTTTTCAAAAAGCGCCGCTAATACTCGACCTATAGCGGCGTTTTTACAAAAGCGCCGCTAAAGCCACTAAAAACTTAATACAAAACTATGGCGTTTTAGAAAATTCTTTTACGGCGCCGCTAAAGATCGAGCACTAGTGGCGTTTTTTAAAAAACGCCGCTAAAGGTGTACCTATAGTGGCGTTTCTTAAAAAAGCGCCGCTAAAGCCACTAAAGGTGTTGTGTTAAATTTTTTGCGGCGTTTTTTGAAAAGCGCCGCTAAAGCCACTAGTTAAATATTTTGTGGCGTTTCTTGAAAAGCGCCACTAAAGATTGAGCATTAGCGGCGTTTTTTAAAAAGCGCCGCTAATACTCAATCTTTAGCGGCGCTTTTCAAAAAACGCCGCTAAAGCCACTAAAGCTCAGTTAAACGACGGCATTGAGCATAAGTTTTGCGACGTTTTTTATTATAAAAAACGCCGTTAAAGGTGAACCTATAGCGGCGCTTTAATGCTCGTTCTTTAGCGGCGTTTTTCATTCAAATGCCGCTAAAAACGCTGCTAAAAACCTATTTTGTTGTAGTGTTTTCAAGGAAAAATACATCCTAAGGATTTTAATTCCATCCGGTTGGATATTAAATTGAATTTGAGGCGCATTGGATTGAGTTTAAGATAAACTCATTCCAAAATATTAACAAAATTACTGTTCTTTATATTTATTATTTAGATTTAACTTTTAAATTTTAGTTCTAGAACTTTCCAGGGAACTCTCACCATTGCCTTTGCAATAATTTACTCTAAACCTTAAAATTCTATCAGTCCCTAAAAATATTCCAAGATTTGAACAAGTCTATCGTTCTTCCTTTCCCACAATCCCATCCGTAGTAGTGGTAAGTTTCTTTCCTTCCCTCTCTATTTTCTCATAATTTCTCCCACTTATCTACGAACTATTACTTCTTAATGTCACATTCCAAAAATTGAATTAGTAGAATTGGGTTAGTAGACTAGATATTTGATTAGGATACCAAAATTAGGTTAGAGGTGATTTTATAATTAAATAAAATATTATAAAAATAATTGAGTCTAAAAATTTAGGTTGGGAAATTAAAATTAAATGTTTAGTTATTAATTATTTTAAAACGGATTTTAAAATGAAATCGGACTTGAAAATAATTAAAGAAATGAGTTTTAATTTGAATTAAAGGACTAATTTGAAAAGGGTTAAAACTAAAAGTGGCCTAAGGGCAATGACCCAAATTTTAAAATTTTGTTGATTATTTAAGACCACCCAAGTTTATTCCTTTCATCACATTTTCCATTTGAAAAATTCCTAAAACACAAATCAGAGCTTTTACTCTTAAATTAACCAAACAAATCAGATTTCCCCACCTTCCAAATGCCAAATCATCTTCCAATTTTAAACAAAATCTTTGTTTTCTTAACTTCATTGTTCTTTAAACGTTTTTTCACCGAATTATATCTACACTTTATCGTTCTTCTCAAATTGAGGTAATATTTTGATTCTTATTGATAAATCTAAGCTTGTTGTTTTTACAATATGAGATTCGATAAACTATTATGAGGTTTCATTAGATCTAAAGCTTTTAAAGTTTGACTTAAAAGGGTAAAACTCGAAATATTAAGTTAACTTGTTGTTTTAAATTTGTTTTCAACTTATTTTGAACTAATTAGAAGGTTTTTTAACTCAATTTAATAGATCGTTAAAGAATTTTAAAGAGTTGAGATTTTTCCCTCTTTGAATGTTCACGCTTGATCAATTTTTAGGAAAAATTAGATCCAAGAAATTAGATGAAATTATTGGCTTATTTATGTAGTAATATGATAATTAGGATGTTTAGAAATATGTTTAGGGATTAGAAACGAAAATTGAGCAAGGAAATCTCTTATTTCAATAAAACTAGTTAAATTTCGATATTAGGAAGGGGAAGCTTAGATCTGCGATTTTGCCATTGTCTGAATGTGATTAATACTCTAAATGATGAGTTCCTAATATGTTTAATATGTATGCAAAGTGCCAAATCCAATAAGAACCTCTACGAGCAAATTGAAGGGCAAGAAAAAGCTTATCTAGCCTTCGACAATCGAACAAAAGAGATCTGATGAGTGATCTGGAATTTCTGCTTTTAGGCACAATTCATCGAGTTAATGAGAGCTTAGATTAGCCTAAACACCTATCCTAAGTTATGTGTGTAAGTTCTCTTACTCGATCTGATATTATTTTGCAAATAATGCCTATGTGATATGATATATGACATATGTTATGGAATCTTTGTATATGATATGAGAGTATGTCAGAATATGATATGAGACTTACTGGTTTTATGCGTACATATGAAATCTATATGATATGGTTCTTTGAGCATTATGTGAGAACTTGAAAAGTGCATAATAAGTGAATATGAAAGTGTTATGAATATGTGTTATATGATAAGTGGACATGTGCATAAAACAGTAAGTATATAAGTTTATGAATAGATATGTTAGCGTTGTGACCTTTTGGAACCATTGGATATCATTGTCATGCAATAGGATTGTGAGTACTCACCTATATGTTTATGTTTGGGTGTTAAGGCCCTAGGATATGTTAGAGAGATAAGGGAATGTTGAGGTTAGCTCCATTCAACGGGATATGTTGGTTGTGTTTGGAGAGTGTTAGCTATGTACTACACTTAATGGGATATGTTAGCCTCTTTTGAGTTAAGGTTGTATTTGGAGATCCGCTTATCCAGTGCATTATGCTTAATACATAAAGTGAGAAAAAGAAAAAGAATAATGTCTACAAAGTCCAATGAATTCCACAAACATCAAATAAATTATTGAATATATCTTGTATTTCAGACCAAAATAGGGAGTGAGCTTACAACGTCGGAGAACACGACGTTGCGATGAGCAGTCGAAGCCACGACGAGAAGAAAATTTTTGTCCCGACAACGCGATGAGATATGGAAATATGCAACTGATTTTTTGGATGGTAATTTTGGGATTATTTCCTAATTAGATCCTAAGCATTTAATAGTATGTTGCATTAATTAGTATCTAAAGTGTATCTAGCGTAAGTGAGCACCAAGTAACATGTAGCCTATATAAATCACTTTAGAACTACCAGGATTAACGTGTAGATTAGACTTAGATAAAAAAATAACATAGTTAAGAGAGAATTCTGTGTTTCAGTTTGAAGGGTGTTTTTTTTTTATTCTCTCCATCTTGTAATTTTCTCTTATTAGTGAAATCTCCTTTTACCTATGATATTTTATCATGTTTGAGGAGCTTTTCCATGTAAAATTTATATGTTTGACGAATTTACCCAACATAAATAATTGTAAAATGTGAAATACGAAATGAGGAAAAGATAAAAGAATAATGTGTAAAAAGTGTAGTCAAAGATGAAATAAATAATTGTAAAATGTGGAATGAGGTGAAAACAAGAATGGTGTCTATAAAGTCAATTTATTTCCACAAACACCAAATAAACAATTCTAATGGCCACTTTGGATGTGACTGCACTTCCACTACTGATTTTCAAGGAAAAATACATCCTATGGATTTTAATTCCATCCGGTTGGATATGATTAAATTGAATTTGAGGTGTATTGGATTGAGTTTAAGATAAACTCATTCCAAAATATTAACAAAATTACTTCTCTTTATATTTATTATTTAGATTTAACTTTTAAATTTTAGTTCTAAAACTTCCCCGCCGACTCTCACCATCGCCTCTACAATAAGTTACTCTAAACCTTAAAATTCTGTAAGCCTCTAAAAATATTCCAAGATTTGAACAAATTTATCGTTCTTCCTTTTCCACAATCCCATCCATAGTAGTGGTAAGTTTCTTTCATTCTCTCTCTATCTTCTCATAATTTCTCCCACTTATCTACGGACTATTGCTTCTTACTGTCACATTCCAAAAATCAAATTAATAAAATCGGGTTAGTGGACCGGATATCTGATTAGGATACCAAAATTAGGTTAGAAGTGATTTTATAATTAAATAAAATATTATAAAAATAATTGGGTCTAAAAATTTAGGTTGGGAAATTAAGATTAAATGTTTAGTTATTAATTATTTTAAAAAGGATTTTAAAAATGAAATTGGATTTGAAAATAATTAAGGAAATGAGTTTTAATTTGAATTAAATGATTGGTTTGAAAAGGGTGAAAACTAAAAGTGGCCT
This sequence comes from Gossypium longicalyx, assembly GCA_025698465.1. Classification (NCBI taxonomy): domain Eukaryota; kingdom Viridiplantae; phylum Streptophyta; class Magnoliopsida; order Malvales; family Malvaceae; genus Gossypium; species Gossypium longicalyx. The sequence continues at coordinate 63,909,313 of CM047004.1, read as the reverse complement.
AAAGGACAATGACCCAAATTTTAAAACTTTGTTGCTTATTTAAGACCACCTAAGTCTCTTCCTTCCCTCACATTTGCCATTTGAAAATTTCCTAAAACACAAATCAGAGCTTTTACTCTCAAATTAACCAAACAAATATGACTTTCCTAACTTTCAAACACCAAATCATCTTCCAATTTAAAAGAAAATCTGTGTTTTCTTCATCAATTTCTTCATCAATTTCTTCATTGTTCTTCAAACTTTTTTTACCGAATTAGATCTACACTTTCATCGTTCTTGTCAAATTGAGGTAATATTTTGATTCTTAGTAATAAATCTAAGCTTGCTGTTTTTACAATTTGAGATTCGATAAACTATTATGAGATTTCATTAGATCTAAATCTTTTAAACCAAAGTTTGGCTTAAAAATGGTAAAACTCGAAATACTAAGTTAACTTGCTATTTAATAAGCCATAAAAGTAACATATTTTTAATCCCATTCTTGATGCGTTTTTGGATGATTAATTATGTAAATTAGTGAATTTGATGCTCCTAATCCTTTAAATTCATGTATTTATACTTGAGAGAGCATTTGGGAGCTAAAAGAGCGAAAAACGAGCCAAAATCGGACAAATAGAGTTGTTTCTAGGATCCACATGACCTTGGCATTTCCACACGGGCTGACCATGCCCATGTGCCAGCCCGTGTTGATATCACACTCTGCTTCCCAAATACGCAGAAAAACCCAATTTTTAGGCTTTCTGAGTATTCTAAAGTCTATAAATACCAATTAGAAGAAGACCTAAGGGGGCACTGAGAGAAGATCGAAGAAAAGACTCGAACAACGCCATCAGAATCAACTCAGAAGCGAATCTCCTTCAAGATTGAAGATCTCCATTTAATTTCCTTCGAAGTTTTATTAAGTTTCTTTATGTCTTCTTGTTATCCTAACTTTGAGATGTTTCTATTCAGGATTATGAACTAAATTCCCCAGATACCTAGGGAAGATGAAACCTATGATGAATCTTATTATTTGATTTCTGATTTACGCGATAAATACTTGATTCTTGTTCTCAATTATGTATGCTTATTTCTTGTTTTAATATTTCTGATATATTAATTCAAGTTTAATGTGCTTATTTCAATGGAGCAAAACTCCCTATTTAAGAGTAGATCTAACATAGTTGAGTGGAGTTGCATGCAATCCTAGAAATATGATGACATAAATCTACCGGATTAGAGTCAAATCTAATAGGGAAATCCATAGATCGAGTTAAGGTGATAATAGGGGTTTTAATTAGAAAGAGATTTCAATTAATCAACCTAGAGTCAATTTTTCTTACTCTCAAAAGAGATATTGACATAATTTAGGGATTTTTACGGATCAAAACACAAGTGAATAAATTGTTTAATTTAGATTCAGAATAATAGGTGAAGTCTAGGTGGATTATTTCCTGGGTATTGTCTTTCTCATTGGTTGTCTTCGATTATTTTCCCATTTCATTCTTTGTTGCGTTCGTAGTTAAATTAGATTAGTAAATTTAGATTAAAAATAATCACTTCAATTTATTAGCTAAATAATAGAAAAACGATAATTACTAGTACTTTTAGTCCTCGTGGATACGATATTCTCTACTCACCATAACTGTACTATTGTTCGATAGGTGCGCTTACCTTAGTCGTATTTATAGTTAGTTTAGTGACTATCACTATTTTAAATTGGTTTTCAACTTATTTTGAACTAATTGGAATATTTTTTAACTCAATCTAATAGATCGTTAAATAATTTTAAAGAATTGAGATTTTTCCCTTTTCGAACGATCACTCTTGATCAAATTTCAAGAAAAGTTAGATCCAAGAAATTAGATGAAATTATTGTCTTAGATATGTAGTAATATGATAATTAGGATGTTTAGAAACATGTTTAGGTATTAGAAACAAAAATTAAGCAAGGAAAACTCTTATTTCAGTAAAACTAGTTAAATTTCAGTATTACGAAGGGGAAGCTTATATCTGCGATTTTGACGCTGTCTGAATGTGATTAATGCTCTAAATGATGAGTTCATAATGTGTTTAATATGTATGCAAAGTGACAGATCCAATGAGAGCCTCTACGAGCAAATCGAAAGGCAAGAAAAAGCTTATCTAGCCTTCGACAATTGAACGAAAGAGATCAGGTGAGTGATATGGAATTGTTATTTTTAGGCACAATTCGTCGAGTTAATGGGAGCTTAGATTAGCCTAAACACCTATCCTAAGTTTTGTGTGTAAGTTCTCTTACTCGATGTAATATTATTTTACAACTAATTCCTATGTGATATGATATATGACATATGTTGTGGAATCTTTGTATATGATATGAGATTATGTCAGAATATGATATGAGGCTTGTTGGTTTTATGCACACATATGAAATCCATATGATATGGATCTTTGAGCATTATGTGAGCACTTGAAAAGTCCATAATAAGTTAATATGAACATGTTATGAATATGTGTTATATGATAAGTGTAACGTCCCAAAATTTTTGTTTTTGATTCTGTGGTGCTTTGACACAAATATATGTCTGCTTCAGTGGTTAAGTGTTCTGGGTGTATGTGGGAGGTTCCAAGTTCAAGCCATGCCTTTGGAAAATTTTGAAATTTTTCTAAGTTAAGCCTCACTCTTTTTCAGTAAGCTTTTATTTAATTGTTTGCAAAACCATATCAGAATGGGTTAGCTGGTCTAGTGGTTAAGTGGAGTGTTGTTGTGTTGGAGGGCTTGTGTTTGATTCTCTGCGATGGCAAGAAGTAGCATTTTTGCTTAAAGTTCAGCCAGAGTTGTGCTAAACTAGGATTCTGAGTGATGGATGTATAGTGGGAGTTGAGAGAGAAAATTAAGGCATTGAGATAAGGTAGGTGGTAGGATTTGAGTAAAACAGTTTCCTAAAAATTCTCTTTGTAGAAAAAAACTGATCATCTTCTCCTCCACTTCTTCTTTTTCTTCTTCTTCTTCTTCTTTTCTTCTTCTTCTTCTTCTTCTTCTTCTTCTTCTTCTTCTTCTTCTTCTTCTTCTTCTTCTTCTTCTTTTTTATCTGCTGAATTCTTTCCCCATTCTTACTGTTGTTTTCATTTTTGTTTTGTCTTCCCTACTATCGTTGTTTCGCGTCTCGTTCTTCGGCACTTTTTTGTGCGTTATCGGTAAGTGTGGTAAGTATCGTGTTTTGTTTTGGGTTATGAATAGTGGTTAATGGGATTCATTTTATGTTTGGAAAAGGTTAAAGGGCTGAAGTTATTTGATCGGTGCCATCAAGGTGAAGAGACTTCGTTGTTCGATCTAAGGTAATGGTTTTTGTTCAAAAGATGAATACCCTGTTTCAGGTTTAGTTTAATTTGATTTTTTAAGTGATTAATGGAGTGAAATATTGATCAATTTTAGGTTAGGGATTGCTTGGAGTTGCTTTTACGTCAAAAACGATATAGGCATGTACTCGATTACGCAAAAAATAGGGTTTCAAAAAAGGCTAAAAACCCCACTGTCGCACCACACGGGCGTGTGGTTGCCTGTGTGGTAGGTCGTTTGCCCTAACACGGGCATGTGTTTGATGAGGCCAGGCCGTGCATGCATGATACGACTGTGCGATGGCCAGGTAGGCAGTGTGCAACACACGGGCTGGACTAATTTGGGCTGTGTGGGCCATACGGACATGTGGGTCCACACGGGTAAACCACACAGGCGTGTGGGCCCACACGGGCAGGCCACATGGGCATGTGAGCCCATTTCAATGAATTGATTGCTAAGGTTGCACAGGTCGCCCAAGTCGACTGTGAACCTACTGTAGGGTCGGTAAGCATCACTTAGACCCCTAATCGTGTGAACTAACTATTTGATTTATATATATTGAGCATGACGATAGTATGCATGTATACTGAACTAGTTATATGTATTGATATCATGAGATAGCATGTCATGATTTGTATATTGCATTGCATGGGGTTGGGTTGATTATATTTGGAGGAAGTGTACTGAAAGGCTCTTAAGTCTAATATACTGGCAGCTCAGCTGCAAATTACTGTTTTGTGCTGCATTTGGTACTACCTAGAGTGTAGGGATGGGTGGGTTGATTTAATCCCAACATGGGGTGTAGGGTTGGACGGAGATGGTGTGTAGAGGCTGGTTGGGTAGGACTTTGTTACTGAATACTGCATGACTGCTACTAATACTGTGATGGGCTAAGGCCCTACTGCATATTTGATATTGTACTGAGATGGGCTAAGACCCAAACCGTTGCTAATACTAAAAGGGGCTTAGGCCCAAAACTGTATTTGATTGTGCACTGTGTCTACTATTGTTTGTTTTTTATGGGATTACACACTGATTTTACGTAAAATCACCCCCTCTCTGTTTAATGTGCAGACGTAATCCCCAGATCTAGACGAACCGGTGTGGCGGAGGACTCGACAGTGACCATAGTTTTTGGACTTTACGTTTTTTTATTTATGTTTTATGGTTTTATTATTATTGGGATGTAATTTGAGGACTCTTGGGGCTTTTGCTTGAATTTGATTTTTTCTTTTTGAAATTATAACTGCTAGTCATAGGAAGTTCGATTTTCAAAAAGCTAATGTATTTTCTAAACTCACGATTACTTAAACTACCTTGTTTTAAAAGCTTCCGCAACGAGAAACGTTTTAAAGCAAACATTTTAAATAAGTAAAATGATTGCCTTTAGAACTAATAAGAGATAAAGAAAAGTATTAAACGGAAAAGATTTTATCACATCAACATAGTTTTAAAACACCCTAGCATGTGACATTGCCAGATTCAGCCATAATGTCTAAGCCGGGTTTTGGGTGTTACAATAAGTGGACATGAGCATAAAATAGTAAGTATATGAGTTTATGACTGGATATGTTGGCTTTGTGAACTTTTGGAACCATTGGATATCATTTTCATATCATAAGATTGTGAGTACTCACCTATATATTTATGTTTGGGTGTTGAGGCCCAAGAGATGTTAGAGAGATAAGAGAATGTTAAGCTTAGCTCCATTTAACGGGATATGGTGGTTGTGTGTGGATAGTGTTAGCTTATGCTATACTTCATGAGATATGTTAGACTTTTTTGAGTCAAGGTTGTGTTTGGAGATCCATTTATCCAATACATTATGCTTAATACATGTTTCACAGTCACTAAATGTCAATATATCAATATGTATGCTATGAGATATGCTCAATGTAATGTCATGAATGATTGATATAGTATGCTTTCTTTAACCATGGATTATGTGTTTATTTGTGGCATTCATGAACATTCACTGAGCTTAGTTAATCTCACTCTTTTATGAACATTTTTGCAGAGAAATAGTTGAATACAAGGAAAAGTGAGAAAGTCAAATGATCCAAATAAGGCTATCCTATTGAGTATGTATTACGGTTTCCAATTGTGAAAATATAACACCCCTCACCCGATCCGGTCACCAGACCCAAGTTATAGGATGCTACAGCAGCTATCAGAACATATACACATGCATACACAGTTTCAAATAAGAGCAATGACTACCACTATCAACCTTTAGAGATGAAATCATGAATAATTAAACATTTAAATAAATATTAGAAATAGAATTATTCGAGAAATAAGGACCATTTTGAAAATTTTTGAAATCTAGCATGAGTATCGATACCAAAGAAGCAAATATCGATCTTTATGTGTTAAGTATCAATATTAATATAAAAATTGATACCATTTTAGTTCTCTGCTAGTTTCTGGTTCAAACCATTTTATCGATACCTTTGTAGAGGTATCAGTATTTTTATCATGAGTATTGATACTTATGATTGGGTATCGATATAAAATTTGGTTACTGTCAATTTAAAAATAACATGTCATTCTTATGGTATCGATATTTTACTCCCGAGTATTGATACTTTTACCCAAAATCACAAGTTAAAACGTTCTACATGCTCAAAAAAACATTCCTGCTCATTATACAAGGAATGACTAACTCAATCAAACCTACCAACATCTTTTAACCATTTTTCATACCAGATAACACATATTCATCAAGCAAACTATTGAATGCATTACTAATATCAGTCTCAAGTATCAAAATTGTCCACAGCTTAAGTCTAAATACGACATTAACAATCCATAAGTCTAATCCTGAAATAATGACAATAATAAAAATAATAATAGTAACTATAACCCATATTACCTTTATTCAGAATGTTTAAAAAAATCACAAAACCACTTACTCGAAAATTATACATTGCTTAGATCACTTCCTTTGCTGCTCCACTCACACCAAAAGAGCTACTTATTTGAAAGGTTTTAATGTGGAGTGTGTGATCTTAAATAAGCTTAGTGAAAGTTCAGAATTACCACAAAGCATACACAACAACATAAGTTAAGCAAGAGCATACTAAGACACATTCACAACCATATATTCATCAATGCAAAATAACATAATCATGCTTCATTATCTCACATGGCTAGCATATACTCTCACATGCATTTACACACAACGTAACTCATATATAATTCAAATAATGATAATTTGGAAGCTTGAGATTATGAAACATAAAAAGTAGACTATATCACCAAACAGTGGATAAATGGATCTCCATTACACCAATGACTCAAACAGTCTAACCTGTCCCATAAGTGTAACATAAAGCTAAACACTCTCTAACACACCAACATGTTGAGATAAATTGAGCTTAGCTCGACATTCCCTTATCTCTCTAACCTGTCCCGGGGCCTCAATGCCAAAATCACAAAACACAAAGGTGAGTACTCACAATCCTATGACATGCCAACTACATCCAACGATTTCAAGATACCATAAGGCTAAAATATCCACAATTACACAGATTTAATTACAATTTTAATGCACACAACCGTTGTTCATATTCATCAATTTTCATCACAATATCATACAGGATGCATGCTTATCAGATTCACATTTAATTGCACTTCAAATACCACAATAATGCTCATTGAGCTATCATATATCAGACCTCATGCGTGTGCATTAAAATCAGTATATCACATATCACATTCATGTATTTTCACATATTACCTGTTGTAATAACATCGCATATCACAATTTTATCTTACTTAAACATAATTTCACAACAAGGTAGCAAGTATAGAAAAGACTTATTCTCGAAACTTAGTATAGGGGTTTAGGCTAATCCTACGCTTCTGATTAACACTATGAATCATGCATACCAGTAGCAACTCCGAACACTCATCAATCACGCTTTCGCTTACTTGTTAAAAGCTCAAACAAGCTTTTTCTTACCTTTAGACTTGCTCGTAGTGGCTCCCCATTGATCCGTCACTTTCACACACAACAAACACATTCCAAACTCATAAAAAAATAGCCTTGAACACAACTGAACAATAACGAAAATACAATTCAAGCCTGTTTTTTACTACTAAAAACTAGCTAGTTTTGCCAAAATTAAAGTTTCGACATTCTAATATCGTTTTTAATCCTCAATTTTGATTTCAAACATCCTAAATATCATTTAATTTCATATCTAAAATATTAATTTTACCTAAATCCATGGTTCCAAAACTTTCAAAAATTCAAGCTTTCAAGAACATGTTAGAGAGGGAAATTGCTTGATTCATAAAAATTCGGTAAGGACCTATCAAATTGAGATGGAATACCTTCTAATTAGGTTAGAATGAACCAAAAATCACTTTGAAAACATGGCTTTACTCAGGATTTCGAGATTTGTCATTTTTTACTCCAAGCTTGCTTTAAAAATAGTAAATCTAAATAAATCTTCATACAATCATTTAAAACTCAATTTGAATTAACAACACTATTTAATTAATCCTAAAAATTCAAAATATTACCTTAATTTTTTGAAAACAATGATCTACAAATCTAATTCAGGATTTGAACTCAAGAAGAACAATGACAAAATTGGGGAAGAAAACATGATTTTCCTTTGAAATTGGGGGTTATTTTGGTGTTTGGGAGGTTAATAAATATAAAAGGATACGTCAATTTTGAAAGAACTCTCTGATTTTGGTTTTGGAAAAAATTTGAATGTGTTTAGGTTTAAAACAGAAGAAGACATGAATGACTCCAAGTAGAAGATTAATTTACCAAAAATTAGGCAATTTCCCCTTTTGGCCACTCCCTTTCTCTTATTTTTCCAATTAGGTCCTAACTCAATTAATTTTTTTCAAATTAAACCTTAAAATTAAATTTCATTTTAACATAGTTAATAAAATAAAACCTTATTATGTTACTTTAATACTTTTACGACCCTAATTTTCAGTATCTAACTTAAACCCTCGATTTAATAACTCAATTCTACTAACTCAATTTTTGAGATTTAACAAAAAATGATGGCAACGTGGGGACTATTCTTAAGGGATTAGACTTTATTACTTCTTTGGTTTGTAAATGGACTTTTATGGATTGTTTAAGGATTTTTATATTTGGTTTGGTGACGGTTTGTTACTTTGGATTGATGTTTTGAATATGCTTGACATTGGTTGATTTTTTATGAGAAATGGTTGCATAAAATTTGGTAAATTGGCATTAAGCATGCCTGAATTATACTCTAAATATTTAGACAAGTTTGAAATGACCAAATGGTATGGAATGAAACTATTTTGCACTTGGAAATGCATAAAATGCAAATTTGGTATGTTGAGTATTGGAATTGGGGAATTGGAAATACATGTTAACATAGCTAATTACTTAGGGTGTCAAATTTAGTATTTGAATGTTATAGTATAATTGAGCATGTTTTGAATCATCTGTGTATGTTATATGACATGTTAGACTAGAAAGGGTTGCTCATATGCATGAGAAGGCATGTTAAGTTGTGTGCCAAAGTGTCATATGCATGTTTTTGGGTCGTTTTTGCATAAATTGCAAGTGATGTCGCGACGACATTGGTATGGCGTCACGACGAGGGATCGACGTTTGGACGCCCTTTTTTGCATTGTTGTGACAAGGGGCATTGCCCAGGGCATGTTGCGACGTGGAGTTTTGTGTCGTCGTGACGTGATAGACTGACTGTTTATGACATGTTTTGTTATCTTTGCAATTAAGTCCTGATTTTTATGTTATGCAATTGGAGCCTTCAAATGCTATGAAATGCCTTGAAATTTTGCATGCTTAAGTTGTATACGCTTAATTTCATAAATATACTTTTGATTATGTAAAAAGATTTTTTGGATATTTTGTCTAAGTTAAGATTTAGTCATTAAACCTTTGTTTTAAATTAGTTGAGATTTATTTATCGGTTTTAACTATTTCTTTCAAATTTTATCCTTAATAAGATGCCTTAAACTGTATGTATATTTAATTTGGTGCTTTACGATAGATTTGCATGATATAATGTAAAATTACAATTTTACCCCTCCTTGATATTTTAATGATTTTAATAGAAAAGCATGATTTTAGGGTTTATATGTTTGTTTTAATTGTCAATTGGTTGTTATGCATGAATTATTGTGAGGTGTGAAAGGTGGTTTTATGGTGTGATTGGTGTTCGATAAGGAGGTCACGCAAGTGGCTAATATGGCGTTCTAGATTCGGTTCAGTTCGTCCTAGCCGGGCTCGGGGCACCACACTTACTTTCTCAAAGAATAAATTTAAATTTTAGATATAAAACACAATTTTTTTAATTCGAGTTGGTTTATGATATTTATAACAATAATTTTTTTCTCGAAATTGTACTTGTGTTTTGGACAAGACGTGTAACAGCCCGTTTCCAGTGATGTCGAAAACTGTGGTTTCGAGATCACAATTTTGATAAGTAAATTATTATTTTACTATTTATGTAATGTTTACAGGAAAATATTAAAGTCGTATTAAACTTTCGTTAAGAAATTTCGTATTAAAAGTCGTACAAAAGTTGAGTTCTATTTGCTAAAGGGGTTTAATGACTATAAAATCTTAAACTAAAGGAGTTGAATGATAATTATACCAATTAATGAGATAGTGGATGTTTATGGACAAGGTTTTAATAAAATTTTAATGATTTTAAAAGGTTAATTTAGTAATTTAGTAATTAAAAAGAAAATTAAGTAAGAAAAGATGAACCAAAGTTGTCATTTTCATCTTTTTGTTATTTTGAAACCCTAAAACTAGCCATTGGATAAGAGAGAGGTCCAGTCAAGCTTCCAACCTTGCATGGTATGTGATTTTGGTCCCGTTTTTAATGATTTTTATGTTTTTGAGTTTGTTTTAGCTTAATCTAGCTAGCTCGAGAATTAATTTGCAAAACTATTAAAGGTTGAGGGACTTTCCATGAACATTTTTGCTTATGTTTCGATGTTATTTAATGAATCATGAATCTTTGTTGAAAAATAAACAAGTTTTGTTAAGTGATTTTTGATGAATTTTGGAAATATAGATTAATTTGTTAAATGTATAAATTCTAGGGTTTTATTATGAAATGATGATAAATATGGGTTGTTTCAAGGTCCCTTTCATCCTTGATTAATATGGATTTAGATTAAAATGGTTAGATTTTAAGTTATAAGCTTAAGGACTAAATTATGAAAAGTTAAAATGTTAGGGGCAAATTGATAATTTGGCATAAATATGAAATGTGGATTAAATTGAATACTAGAAGTATTTAATTGAGTGAATTATCTAGTTAGATCAAGATAAACCATGTTTGAACTTAGATCGAGGAAAAGCTAAAGCTTCGGATTAGTTCGATCTAACTTCTACGCCCTAATTATCAAGGTAAGTTTGTAGGAACGGTAATCGTGTTAATGTTATTTAATTTTAATGTTTCCTATGTTATTTTTAATGTAAATGGATCGATATATAAACATATCAATACTATGACGAATTGACAGATATTGAGTCCTGTTTGAACCTTAAGAATTCTTAGAATACAAATGACATGTCATTAGAGATTTCATGTTTCGGGTGCTGGTCTTGAATGTCCTACCGATGTCTGAGGTTCTGCGTTTGTTGCGAATTCTCCACAGCTCATGTGAGCAGCATCGTGTAGCTTACATTCCAACCCACAGCTCGTGTGAACATTGATGTAAAGGAAAGGTTACAGTTATATGTATAGGCACACTTCGTGTGGGCTTTCCCATGTATTCAATGTAATTCTAGATGGTTCAATGGGAAAGAAAAGGGAATGAAGTGGTAAGCATGCAAATGGATTGAATCATGACTTAATGAAAGGATTGATAAACTAAACAATGTTGTACATATGGAAATTTACATATCTTATGGTTGATTTCATTCATGTTATGGATAGATGATAAACCGTAATTTATACATATTTTTATCCCATGCTTAACACATTTTATGGATGATTTCTCCTTAGATTTGGTGAATTCGATGCTCCTAATCCTTTAATTTCATGTTTTACACTTAGGTGAGCATAGAAGAGGAAAAGGACCGAAAAATGAGCCAAAAACGAAAAAAAGGGGCAAACATGGGAAATCAACACGGCCTAGAGTTCCCTACACAGATAGATTACACACCAGTGTAGGTTCAATAGACTCTAACACGGCTTGGACCTCTTCACATGGGTCGACTACACGGCCCTGTCAATTAGGCAAAATCGAAGCACGAATTACACGGGCAGACCACACGCCCGTGCCTATTTGACAGCCTTGACCACGGCTTGGAGTAATCATACACGGGCGTGTCCCTGTCGGGCCTAAGTTGAGTTCTAGTCGGAAAAGGCCACTTTGGAGGGCTCTTAGGCATTCTAAAACCTATATTAACACCATAGAAGAGGAGGAAAATGGGGACAGAGGGTAGGAAGCAAGGGATTGCTCAAGGGAAGCCGATTGATCCAACTCAGAAGCCGAAATCTACTTCAAGACTGAAGATCTCCCTTCAATTCCCCTTCAGGAGTTTTGGGTTTTCTTATGTTTTGTTATCTTTATGCTTTTGAGATGTTTTCTTTTATAATCATGAACTAAATCCCCTAGATACCTAAGGGGAATGAAACCTAAGATGGATCTTGTTATTGTTTTCTGAGTTATTCGATAAATACTCAATTTGTTCTTAATTGCGTGTTCTTAACTCTTGTTTTGATATTCCAGGATATTGATTCAAGTTAACCCTCTTATTCAGAGGAAGAATAGACCCTGTCTAAGAGTAAATTTATCGTAATTAATTGGAGTTGCATGCAATCCTAGAGATAGGACGACATAAATCTGTCGGATTAGGGTCAAGCCTAATAAGGGAATCCAAATAGCGAGTTAATGCAATTCTAGGGTGTTAATCAGAAAGAGATTTCAATTAATCAACCTAGGGTTAGACGTTGTTAGTCTCGAGAGAGATAATGATATAGATTAGGGATTTCTACGGATCAAGTTGAGTGAATAAATTGGCTAACTCAGAGTTAAATGACAAGTGAAGTCTAGGTGGATTTTTCCTTGGGTATTGTCGTAATCAATCGAGTTTTCCACAAGCGTTTTCCTCAATTCCCTTTCTGTGAAATTTTAGTTAGTAAATTAGTTAGATAAAACCAACCCCTTTATTTTCTAGGCTAGATAATAAGAAAAGAGTTAATACTAGTATTTTTAGTTCCTTTGGGTTTGACATCCCGATCTTGCTAAAACTATACTGCTATTCGATAGGTATATTTGCCTTCGTCGTGATAAAAGTTAGTCTTCAAGAATGGTCATTTATAAATTTATTAAAACTTATCACAAATAAACACGTACCAATAGACATCAAAGTATATGAGTCATGCATACATAGTCCATCATCCACTCGGGATTAAGGTATATGTAACAGCCTGATTTTAGGGCTAGTCGAAATAGTGGTTTCGGGACCACAAATCTGAAGTAGGAAAATTTAATTTTATTAGATTTTTATGGTCTACAATTTTACAGAATGATCTTGTGGAAATTTCGTTCGAAAATTTTGAAGTTTGGGCACTCAATTTAATCAAAAAGAATAAATCGTAAAAAGTTCAAAAATTGAGTTCTACATGTTAAAGGTGTCCAATTGCTATGAGATTTTAAATTGGAGGTTTTTATATGATAATTAGACCATTTTATATTTTTGTGGACAAAAATGGGCATTCATAGGTGAATTTTGAAAGAAAGGCATTAAGGGCATTTTGGCTATTTAGTAAATAAATAAATTAAAATGGAAAATCAAGTCAAAATTTTTATCCATCTTCTTCACCATAGCCGAATTTTACAAGCTCTCCATAGCTAGGGTTTTGGCCACTTTCAAGCTTAATTGTAAGTCCATCCTAGCCAGGTTAAAAAAAAAAGTAAGTCCATCCTAGCCTAGTTTTTAATGCTCTTTACCTTTTTGATGTCGTTATCACCCAATCTTTCTATTTCTACCATTATTTTGAAGTAGGGTTCATGTTTAAAAATTTACCCATGTGTGACATGAATGTATTTTGATGTTTGATGGAAGATATTGTATGTTTAAGGTGTGATAATCAACTACTAAATGATCATTCATGAAAATACCTAAAAAGGACTTATTTGTAAAAAGTTATAAAATGGATAGTAAAAATCTGATTTGATAAAAAATGTGGGTTGATATGAGCAAGGCTTGGGTAACAAAGAAATTGAGTGCATTTCATTTTACGAGCCTAAAGACTAATTTGTAAAAATGTGAAACTTTAGGGGTAAAAAGGTAATTTTTCCATAATGTGGTGTTTGGAATAATTTGACTAATTTGAATATTAAATAAGCAAAATTTGTTATTATAAATCAAGAAAAAAAAGTTCAGACCTTGATCGGGGAAAGAATAAGGTGTTTGACGATTAAATCCTTATTTACTATTTTTGGTACCGAGGTAAGTTCGTATGAAAAGAACGCATTGTTTATTTATATTTTAAATACTTTAATATTTAATGAATTTATGATTGACTCTTGGGATGAAATCGACAATGGATGACGAGTGAGAAATATCCCAGTTGAACCTTAGGAATAGTTAGGATACAAATGTCATGACATTAGGGTTAGTTGAGATTACGTGTAAGACCATATCTAGGATATGGCATTGATATGAGATTTTGTGTAAGACCATAGTTGGGCTACTGGCATCGATATGAGATCTCATGTAAGACCATATCTAGGATATGGCATTGGTATGGTACTATGTGTGTGAGATTTCCCGAGTATCCTTTAGTATTCTAAGTGGTTCAACGGGAAACTTAACGGCAATGTTAAAGTTTGGAAAGACTATGGTATATTGTGAAAGGTTATGGTGAGTTGCAAGTTGGTACAGGTATGTGATGAAACCTTGGATTGGTTTGATCGAGTAAGTTATGATGTTAAGATTTTAAATACATCTATGCCAAGCTTGATTATGAATTCACAATGACATTTATGTTAATTTAATTTATGTTAAATATATGTTAAAGTGTGTTTATGATGCCTATTATTTGCATAGGAACTTACTAAGCTTTAAAGCTTACTCCCTTTCTTTTCCCTTGTCTTATAGTGTCACCAAGCCAACTCGGGGATCGAAGACTGTTGGAGATCCACTCACACTATCAACTTAACATTTTGGGTACCAATGACTTTAATATTTTGTGATATAACATGTATAGGGACTTGGTCATTTTGTTATGTGTCATATTTGATTTGGCCAAATGTGTTGGCTTATAATGGTTGATAATTCATTTTGTAAATGACCATTGAAATTAGCTAATATTGGCTTAAATATATATATGATGATGCCCTTTATGGATATGGATATTGCATGGTTTGAGATGATAAGTATGAGATGTTGAATGTGATAGAAAATAGCATGTAACTGATGTGTGAATGACTTGGTTGTGGCTAATTTGGTTGTATGTATATGCTTGGATTAGTGTTACTTGTTGGTTGTGTAGGTTGGTGTAAGGGTGGCAAAATGGCTTGGTAAATAACCTTATTTTTGTCCACACGGGTAGATGCACGGGCGTGTGTGACACACGGCTTGCCCTATGGGTGTGCGATTCGACCGTGTGTCCCCTACATCTTGAATTTTCAGCTTCGAGTTAGCCTCATGGGCAGAGATATGGCCGTTTGTCTCGGCCATGTGAAGGACACGGCCCAGGGACATGGGCGTGTGAAGTCTGTGCCTATTTTATGAAAAATTATGAAAATTAAATCTCCCACATGACCTAAGCACACGGGCGTGTGACTTGGCCATGTGACTTCAATTTGTTGATGACGCCATAAATAGAGAGTTACGCGAGTTAGGGACACGGGCGTGTGTGACCACACGGCCTACCCACACAAGCGTGTCCTAAGCCACACGGGCGTGTGACCCCTGTTTTGATGAAAAAAATTTCTAAGTGTTGGGAAGTTTTCTAAAGTTCTCGGTTTAGTCCCGAACCACTCCTAATGCATGTTTTGGGCCTCGTAGGCTCGTTTAAGGGATGATATGAATGTTTTCAAAAAATTTTAAATTTGATTAGAAATTTATGTCTTGGTTTTAAATGTTTGTTTGACTTTAAGTCTGGTAATGCCTCGTACCATATTTCGGTGTCGAATACGGGTAATGAGTGTTATATTTAGTGGTATCAGAGCTACGGTTTAGTCAATTCTCGGGCTAACGTAGCGTGTGTAAGAGTCTAGCTGTACATGCAATAAATGAACTGTGATAGTGTGATGTCTCTTGACAACTTTAAATTGTGTTTTCATACAGTAATAGATTCAAATCGAGCTAAGGCTGATGAAGTCGAAAGTAATGCACCGACTCCCGCTCAAGGGGCAGCGCTGTCTGATAGTAAACCCCCTACGGTTAATCAATAAGAAGGAGGTAGGAAAGCCTTTCTCCATATGATGAATGAGTGGTATACAAAATTTGTTCGAACAAATCCGAATGCCCAACCTTCTCCACTCCTATCTATTCCTCGACCAGGTCCGGTAGCTCCACAAGGTATGGAATTTGTAAGAATGAATAAACCCCCGGTTGATAAGATTCGAAAGCATGGGGCTGAAGATTTTTGAGCTAATATGGATAATGATCCTAAGAGAGTGAGTTTTGGCTCAAAAACTCCATCAGGGTATTTGATGAGTTGTCCTGTACACCGGATGAGTGTTTAAAGTGTGCTATCTCGCTTCTGAGAGATTTTGCATACCATTGGTGGAATACACTTTTATCAGTAGTTCCAAGAGAAAGGGTCACATGAGACTTCTTTCAGAAGGAGTTCCGAAAGAAGTATATTAACCAACAGTTCATCGATCAAAAACGTAAGGAATTTCTTGAGCTAAAACAGGGTCGTATGACCATAACAGAGTGTGAGCGAGAATTTGTCAGACTGAGTAAGTATGCTCGGGAGTGTGTTTCTACCAAGGCCATCATGTGTAAGAGATTTGAGGATGGATTGAATGAAGACATTCGTTTGATAGTTAGGATCTTAGAGCTAAAAGAGTTTGTGGTATTGGTTGAACGGGCTTGTAAGGCCGAAGAATTGAATAAAAAGAAGAGGAAAGCTGATCTTGAAGCTAGAGATTTGAGGAAGAGACTGATGAGTAAGTCGTTTTCATTTTAGTCCAAAAAGTCTAAAGAAATGTATTCTCATTTGAATGTTTCAACGGGGTATTCACACAGAGATCGTGGGAAACAACATTCGAGTTTTAAATCTCAGGCCACTTATATGGCAAGTGTAGGTAATGTAAAGTCTAACAGACCCGAATGTTAGTAATGTGGAAGAAGACATCTCAGCGAGTGCAGAATTAATGACCAAGCTTGTTTTAAGTGTGGTTCTCAAGATCATTTTATCAAAGATTGCCCAGAAATGGCAGAGAAAGAGAAATTTCAAAATGCAAGCGGAAAGAAATTTCAAAGTGCAAGTGGAACGACGAAAAAATGTGCAAGTGTACACAATTGCAACAAGTAATAAAGTGACAAGTAAATGTTGAGTTATCGTACCCACCGAGACTGTAAAAAGAATTATTTATGAAATTAATTGTAAAACACTTTGGTGAGGTAAAAATAATTTGGTTTAAAAAGGTGGTCAAAAACTGTTTAAAAACTAAGTATAATTAAAAATAAAACAAAAGAGTTCTAGTGCACGATTTCAAATAAGATTTAATCAATATAACATACTTGTGTTGGATTAATTATATCCCTTTAACTTAGAATTATTAAACTTATGTTTATACTGTTAAGAATAAAATCATGGCAACCCGGTAATTTGCTAACTTATGAACATACTTATATACCAAAATCCATTCATCTCTTGACATATCCCTATGTTAATTCAACTGACTAAACAGATTCTAGTAAGCAAACATGTTATTGCACATACATACTCATTAAATTGAACCAATCTCTTGCATATCCCTATGTCAATTCAAACGATTAATTAAATCTAATAAGCATATAAAAGACTATGTGAAGTAACAAGACATCCCTACCTTGAAATAATTTAATCACAATAATCTTGCAAGTTATGCAAGGCAATAATATCGCCAGATACATTGCTAATTTAACCTTCAACTACCTTAGAAGAATAAACATGTATTGATTAAGTACTGCGTCAATTAATTACAATTTCAATCCGTTTAAATAATTAATTCATTAGCTACCTCACAGTCGTAAAGCAAGAATAACTTAGGCATAATTTTACTTAATCAAGCATCTTACCGAAGCCTATAACAGCATAAACGTCATTTTAACAATACAAGCAGGCAAAATATAATCAACCCAACACAAACATAATTTTAAGCTTAATTGATTAAAATAACCATTTCAATAGCATAAATATTCATAAACATGTTCGTCAAAACAACAACAAAAATTAAAGAGTTAGGGAGCAAGAGGCAAATCTGGTGTTTCTCCGTGGCTTGTCTAATTACTCCGTTCTTCGTTCTTCATTGGCCTTGGCTATCAAGGTGGCTTATGAACACCTAATTGCTACTCCAAAATGGCTGATTAGAGCCTCTTTCCCAAGAGAAGAAATCGCCACTTGAACAAAAGGGAAATGGGATGGAAAATGAGAGAAAAGTGAGAGAGGGAATGAGAGAATGTTGTGAAGTGAGGGATGCTTTGAATGATCAGCAAGGGGTGGCTTTTATAGCTGATTGTGGCTGCTAAAAATAGCAAATTCCAGAAGCCAAAGAGCCCCCCTATGGCCGGCCACACACATGGCAAAGTTGAGAGTTTCAACTTTGCTATTTTAAGCTTGGGGCAATTTGATAAAGCCACAATTAAAGGAGGGGTTTGAATGCATTTTGAAAGTTCTTCAAGGGCATTTTTGCAAGCATATTTAATCAGCTAAAATACTGATTTGGGCCAGCATATGGACGGTTCTAGGTTGCCCAATTAGTGGCTGGTTCGGTTCACTCAATATGGTTCGACCAGTGCGGTTCAACTAGACCCTTTTTCCATAATTAAATAAAAATAATTTATTTTACCCAAATTGAATGGGGAATAAATTAAAATTAATTAATTTATGAATTAAAACAAATTTCTGGACCGTCTTAGGCTAGAAATTAATGTGCCTCGATACTTCAAATTACTTCTCGGTTTTGAGCTTTCAGTAGTGTCAGCCGAGCCAATTTTCGCCCTCTTACACAAAAATTTATATACTTTTTCATACCCATTTTTACTTAAATTCATGAAAATCTGGTTAAATTCTTGTCGAAAAATAGTCAAAATTAATCAAAATTAAGTATAAAATGAACTAAATTCATCGTGTTCATATTTTTTAACACAATTTAATTATTTTATAATATTTAATTATTTTTCGACAAGAATTTAACCGAATTTGCATGAATTTAAGGAAAAATGGGTATTAAAAAGTATTTTTTTTTTGTGTTTCCAGCAAGGCCTAATAATACTGCTTCTAGAGGAATGCCCCCGAGGAATACTAGAAATGGAGCCAGTAGTAAAGGTGTGACTAAAGAAACCATTGTGAGATCCGAAGCTCGAGCACCAGCAAGAGCCTATGCCATCTATGCTCGCGAAGAAGCGATGTCTCCCGATGTTATTACTGGTATTTTTTCTCTTTACGATACTAATGTTATTGTATTGATTGACCCTGGATCTACTCATTCGTATGTTTGTATGAATTTGGTAAATAATAAGAAATTGCCTGTCGAGTTTACCGAATTTGTGATTAAGGTGTCAAACCCTTTAGGCAAGCATGTTTTAGTTGACAAAGTATGTAAGAAATGTCCTTTGATGATTAGAGGTTACTGTTTTCCGGCTAACTTGATGTTGTTGTCATTTGATGAGTTTGATGTTATTTTGGGTATGGATTGGCTGACGTCACATGATGCTATAGTAAATTGTAGACAGAAAGCTATTGAATTGAAATCTGAAAATAGTGAAATTCTTTGGGTTGAATCAGATGAGTCAGATAAATTGCTTGTGGTGATTTCTTCAATGTCAGCTCAAAAATGTATAAGAAAAGGCTGTGAAGCTTATCTAGCTTATGTGCTGAATACAAAAGAATCTGAATCGAAAATTGAATCAGTGCCAATAGTCTGTAAATATCTGGATGTGTTCCCGGAAGAGTTGCCTGGGTTACCTCCAGTTAGAGAAATTGAGTTTGACATTGAGTTAATCCCTGGTACTTCACCGATATCTATTGCTCTGTATAGAATGACTCTAATTGAATTGAAAGAATTAAAAGCTTAGTTGCAAGAATTAATAGATAATGGTTTTGCGAGACCGAGTTATTCTCCTTGGAGTGCTCCGGTATTGTTTGTAAAGAAGAAAGACGGATCTATGAGACTTTGTTTAGATTACCGACAGCTAAATAAGGTAACCATAAAGAACAAGTATCCGTTACCGAGGATAGATGACTTGTTTGATCAGTTGAAAGGGGTAACAGTGTTTTTCAAGATTGATTTGAGATCCGACTATTACCAGTTGAGAGTTAAAGAGTCAGATGTGCCGAAAAATGCTTTCAGAACAAGGTACGGGCGCTATGAATTTCTTGTTATGCCATTTGGATTAACTAATGCCCCTGTTGTTTTCATGGACTTGATGAACCGAATTTTCTGACCATATTTTGATAAGTTTGTAGTTGTTTTTATTGATGACATACTAATTTATTTCGTGATGAGACCGAGCATGCCGAACATTTGAAAACTATTTTATAAACTTTGAGAGACAAACAGTTGTATGCTAAGTTTAGTAAAAGTGAGTTTTGGCTTAGAGAAGTCAGATTTTAGAGACACATTGTTTCAGGTGATGGTATTTGAGTCGATCCAAGAAAATTTTGCCAATTGTTGATTGGAAGCTGTCGAAAAATGTGTCCAAGTCAGAAGCTTTCTGAGCTTAGTCGGTTATTACCGACAATTTGTTAAAGGATTTTCGATAACTGTTACTCCTATAACGAGATTGTTGCAAAAAGACATCAAGTTTGAATAGTCTGAAAAATGTCAGCAAAGTTTTGAGAAATTGAAAGCTTTATTAACTGAGGCACCGATTTTAATGCAACCTGAACTGGAAAAAGAGTTTGTGATTTATAGTGACGCATCACTGAATGGACTAGGATGTGTGTTAATGCAAGAAGGTAAGGTGATAGCTTATGCCTCGAGACAATTGAAGCCACATGAGAGGAATTACTCGACGCATGATTTAGAATTAGCCGTTATTGTGTTTGTTTTAAAGATATGGCAACACCATTTGTACGATGAGAAATGTCATGTTTTTACCGACCATAAGAGTTTAAAATATTTGATGACCCAGAACGATTTGAACTTATGACAACGAAGATGGCTCGAGTTGCTGAAATATTATGAGTTGGTGATTGACTATCACCTCGGTAAAACGAATGTAGTTGCAGACGCCTTTAGTAGGAAGACTTTGTTTGCCTTGAGGGTATTGAACACTAGATTTACTTTATCCGATGACGGTTCTATTCTAGTCGAGTTGAGAGCTAGACCGATGTTTATTCAGCAAATTTGTGAAGCCCAAAAATGTGATAGTAATTTACAAACCAAGAGAGTTCATTGTGAATCGGTTAGTGATTCAGAATTTCATGTTGGATTCGATGATTGTTTGATGTTTCGAGATAGGATTTGTTTACCAAAAAATGATGAACTTATTCAGAAAAATTCTTCATGAAGCACATAATGGTTGTTTATCTATGCATCCGGGTAGTACGAAAATGCATAATGATTTGAAGAAAATGTATTGGTGGTCAGGCATGAAAAAATATATCTCCAAGTTTATTTCGAGATGTCTGATTTGTCAACAAGTGAAAGCTGAACACCAAGTACCTTCGGGTTTACTTCAGCCAGTGATGGTGCCCAAGTGAAAATGGGATAGAATTACAATGGATTTTGTAACGGGTTTGCCTTTGACTCCAAGAAAAAAAAATGTCATTTGGGTTGTTATTGATAGATTGACGAAATCGACTCACTTTATACCGGTACGTACTGATTACTCGCTTGATAAGCTAGCTGAGCTGTACATTACAGAGATTGTGAGATTGCACGGGGTGCCTATTTCTATTATCTCGGATAGGGATCCAAGGTTTACTTCGAGGTTTTGAAAAAAGTTGCAAGAAGCCTTAGGTACAAAATTGAATTTTAGTACCGCATTTCATCCATAGACCGACGTTCAATCCGAAAGGGTAATTCAGATACTTGAAGATATGCTTCGATGCTGTGTTCTAGAATTTGAAGGTAGTTGGGAAAAATATCTACCATTGGTTGAATTTGCCTATAACAACAACTATCAGTCGAGTATAAAAATGGCACCTTATGAGGAATTATATGGCTGCAAGTGTCGAATACCTTTGTATTAGACCAAACTTAGTGAGAAATAGATTCATGGGGTCAACTTTGTTAAGAAAACCAAAGAGAAAGTAAAAGTAATTCGAGATTGTTTAAAAGTTGCTTCCAATAAACAAAAATTATACGCAGATTTGAAAAGAAAAGAGATTGAGTTTCAAGTTGGGGATAAAGTATTTTTGAAAGTATCCCCGTGGAAGAAGATTCTCAGATTTGGTTGTAAAGGCAAGTTGAGTCCACGTTTTATTCGGCCATATGAGATTATTGAAAGAATAGGGCTAGTGGCATATCAGTTAACTTTACCGATAGAGTTGGAAAGAATTCATAATGTGTTTCATGTGTCGATGTTGTGACGGTATCATTCTGATCCTTCACAAGTGATTTCTCTTACAGAGATTGAAATTCGACCAGATATGACGTACGGTGAAGAACCGATTAAGATTTTAGCTCGAGAGGTTAGGCAATTAAGAAATAAAAGTATAGCCCTAGTGAAAAATTTTTGGTAAAGACACGGTATTGAGGAAGCTACGAGGGAACCTAAGGAGGCTATGACAAAATAGTACCCAAACCTCTTTTCTGATAAGATTTTCGGGGACGAAAATCCCTAAAGGGGGAGAGTTGTAACAGCCCGATTTTGGGGCCAATCGAAATAGTGGTTTCAGGACCACAAATTCGACGTAGGAAAATTTAATTTCATTAGATTTTTATGGTATACAGTTTCACAGAATGATTTCGTGGAAATTTCATTCAAAAATTTTAACGTTTGGGCACTTAATTCAGTCAAAAGGACTAAATCGTAAAAAGTGCAAAAGTTGAGTTCTACATGTTAAAGGTGTCTAATTGCTATGATATTTTAAATTAGAGGTCCTTATATGACAACTAGACCATTTTATATTTTTGTGGACAAAAATGGGCATGGATAGGTGAATTTTGAAAGAAAGGCATTAAAGTATTTTGGTCATTTAGTAAATAAATGAATTAAAAGGGAAAATCAAGTCAAAATTTTTGTCCATCTTCTTCACCATAGCCGAATTTTACAAGCTCTCCATAGCTAGGGTTTTGGCCACTTTCAAGCTTGATTGTAAGTCCATCCTAGCCCCGTTTTTAATGCTCTTTATGTTTTTGAAGTCGTTATCACCCGATCTTTCTATTTCTACCATTATTTTGAAGTAGGTTTCATGTTTAAAAACTTACACATGTGTGAATTCATGTATTTTGATGTTTTATGGAAGATATTGTATGTTTAAGGTGTGACAAATAACTTCTACTAAGTGATTTTTCATGAAAATACCTAAAAAGGACCTATCTGTAAAAAGTTGTAAAATGGGTGGCAAAAATCAGATTTGATGAAAAATTTGGGTTGATATGAGCATGTTTATGGTTCAGCTAGGCTTTGGTAACAAAGAAATTGAATGCATTTCATTTTACGAGCCTAAGGACTAATTTGTAAAAATGTGAAACTTTAGGGGCAAAAAGGTAATTTTTCCATAATGTGATGTTTGGAATAATTTGAGTAATGTGAATATTAAATAGGCTAAATTTTTTATTATAGATAAAGAAAAATAAAGTTCGGACCTTGATCGGGGAAAGAATAAGGTGTTTGACGATTAAATCATTATCTACTATTTTTGGTACCGAGATAAGTTCATAAAAAAATAACGCATTGTTTATTTATGTTTTAAATACTTTAATATTGTATGAATTTATGATTGACTCTTGGGATGAAATTGACAACGGATGACAAGTGAGAAATATCCCAGTTGAACCATAGAAATAGTTAGGATACAAATGTCATGACATTAGGGTTAGTTGAGATTACGTGTAAGACCATATCTAAGATATGGCATCGATATGAGATTTCGTGTAAGACCATATCTGGGCTATTGGCATCAATATGAGATCTCATGTAAGACCATATATGGGATATGACATTGGTATGGTACTATGTATGTGAGATTTCCCGAGTATCCTTTAGTATTCCAAGTGGTTCAACGGGAAACTTAATGGCAATGTTAAATTTGGGAAAGACTATGGTATGTTGTGAAAGGTTATGATGAGTTGCAAGTTGGTACAGGTATGTACACAAAACTCATGCTTAATGAGTTCGATATGTGATGAAACCTCGGATTGGTTTGATCGAGTAAGTTATGATGTTAAGATTTTAAATACATCTATGCTAAGCTTGATTATGAATTCACAATGACATTTATGTTAATTTAATTTATGTTAAATATATGTTAAAGTGTGTTTATGATGCCTATTATTTGCATAGGAACTTACTAAGCTTTAAAGCTTAGTCCCTTTCTTTTTCCTTGTCTTATAATGTCACCAAGCCAGCTCGGAGATCAAAGACTGTCGAAGATCCATTCACACTATCAACTTAACATTTTAGGTACCAATGAATTTAATATTTTGTGTTATGGCATGTATAGGGACTTGGTCATTTTGTTATGTGTCATATTCGATTTGGCCAAATGTGTTGGCTTATAATGGTTGATAATTCATTTTGTAAATGGCCATTGAAATTGGCTAATATTGGCTTAAATATATATATATGATGATGCCCTTCATAGATGTGGATATTGCATGGTTTGAGATGATAAGTATGAGATGTTGTATGTGATAGAAAATAGCATGTAACTGATGTGTGAATGACTTGGTTGTGCCTGATTTGGTTGTATGTATATGCTTGGATTAGTGTTGCTTGTTGGTTGTGTAGGTTGGTGCAAGTAAGAGTGGTAAAATGGCTTGGTAAATAGCCTTATTTTGTCCACACGGGTATGTGTCTAGGCCGTGTGTGACACACGGTTTGCCTTATGGGTGTGTGATCCGGTCGTGTGTCCCCTGCATCTTGAATTTTCAACTTCGAGTTAGCCACACGGGCAGAGACACGACCGTTTGTCTTAGCCATGTGAAAGACATGGCCCAGGGACATGAGCGTGTGAAGTCTGCACCTATTTTATGAAAAATTATGAAAATTAAATAGCCCACACGACCTAAGCACACGGGCGTGTGACTTGGCCATGTGACTTCAATTTGTTGATAACGTCATAAACAGAGAGTTATATGAGTTAGGGACACGGGCGTGCGTGACCGTACGGCCTACCCACACGGGCGTGTCCCAAGCCACACGGGTGTGTGACCCCTGTTTTGATGAAAAAAAATTAAGTGTTAGGAAGTTTTCTAAAGTTCTCGGTTTAGTCCTGAACCACTCCTAATGCATGTTTTGGGCCTCGTAGGCTCGTTTAAGGGACGATATGAATGTTTTCAAAAAATTTTTAATTTGAGTGAAAATTTATGTCTCGGTTTTAAATGTTTGTTTGACTTTAAGTCCGGTAATGCCTCGTACCCTGTTCTGGTGTTGAATACGGGTAAAGGGTGTTACAGTATGTCACACTATGAACATCACAAGTGAATAAATTGTCAAACAAATTCAGAATCTATTCTACTTGAGTCTTGTCTGATGTACTGTTAGTCTAGTCAATCACATTTATGTATTTATCTTCTGAGAGTCATCTGCTCATATGCCCAAGACAAAACATCTCCCCAGTTGGACTTGATAAATGACATATTAGCCTTTCAATCGGATTGCTCATTTCAGATTAGATTAAGGAAATGTTTAGGTTCGTCTACTAATATAAGTTGTCTTTTTGTATTATGATCCGACTACGTAATACCATTTAGTATTAGTTAAACATTAGACAACCAGTAACCTAATATTTTTTCAACTTTGCTTTGCATACAAAATTGATTAAGGATAATATACAAAGGATATTAATGTAATTCATGAATAATTTATTAACCAATTTGTTCGAAAAAGTTACAAATTTACAAACGAATATACTGCACTTAGGGAACCTGATCCAATAGTAAGTAGAGCAACTATTTTACATATATTATAATATATTTATCAAGTAAACAAATTAAAATATGTTATCAAATTTCAGTGGTAAGATCTTCAGCATATCAAACAAAATGCCAGTTTTAGAATCAAAGAACTTATATGAAGCAATTAAATAAAATAAAATAAAATTTAGTTGAGTTGGATTGAGTCTAATTCAAGGTGAGTTTATTTATGTTGGAGTTGAACATGGTGGTAGAACTTCAAATCAAAATTAATGTGGGTAAAAATTTGACTCACCTTACCCAATTGTCATCATCAAATTTAGTAAATGGACACAGAACTCAACAAAGAGGATAGTTACTCCTCCACCATCTTCATTATTCTTATTATTTTTTTTAGTATACATGTAACTTTAAATATTATTTAATATAAACTTTAGATATTAATCTTTTGTTTTATATAAAATTCTAACACATAATTTTACTCTAATTTTTTTTGTGTCATCATATTTCTAATTATTTTTCATATTTTTTTTGTGTCATGTATCAATTCATCATATATTATATATAATTTGTTATAGTTGTTGAGAATACTACTATTGCGCATGATATATTTTGTTATAACAAAATTGTTTCTCTATTTGGGTCATCGAATTGGGTCTTAAATATGTTTTCTTTTTGTTGAGTTCTATAACATCCCGTTTTCAAGTGGTGTCGAAAATAGTGGTTTCAAGACCACAATTCTGACATTTGAGACCATAAATATTAGTTATTTAATATTTATGAGGTCATTAGTGTCATTAAGATTTGGTCCAAAAATTTTGATGTTTCGCTAGTTAATTAGGGATAAAGGACTAAATCGTAAAAACTACAAAAATCAATCACCATACGTTTAAAAGTGAAAATTGAATATAAAGCATATTTAAATGGTATAATATGGAAATTTAGTAATTATTGATGTTAATGGCCGGTTTTAAGCTTGATTTATTAAGTTTTATGATTAAAATTTTTATATTAAAATAAGGTCAAAGTATTATAATAAAACAAAAAGGAAAACAAAGGCCACTTTCATCATTTTTGTTCTCTCAATCGAAACTCCATGGTCAAAACCTTGGAACAATCAGACAAGCTTCATTTCTTATGCATGGTATGATTTTCCAACCTGTTTCTCGTAAATTTTATATTTTTGAAATTGTTACAGCTTAATCTATCTAGCTTAAGGACTATTTTGAAATAATTTCAAAGATTTGAAAACATTCTATTTATATTTTGAAGCTTTTTAGTTATTAATGGTTTAGTTTGAAGCTTGATGATGAATTTGGATTATTTTGTAATGTGATTTTGAGTTGTTTTGAGTTTAAGCACTAAAATGATTAAATATTAAAATTTGCTAGGTTGTCTTGTAAAATTTCATAATTAGAGGTTTGTATAAGGATGGTTAAGAATTCAACAATATAAATTTAAGGGTTAATTGTGAAAATAAGCTTGTTTTGATTTTAGGAACTAAATTGAATAAAATGTAAAAATTTAAGGTAATTGTGAAAAATGTCAATAAATAATTCATATGCATTGAATGGATTATTATAAGTATTTGGGACTGATGATTGAAATAAAAATTATTGTATAGATCAAGAACCGATAGATAATCGTGGAAAAGAGAAAATTATTGATTAATCTCTGACATTTCAATCTTTGTTGTTTAGCTTTGGTAAGTTCATACGATATAGTTTTAAATAATTTGTAATACTCAATTGCCTTGTGAACTGTCGTTCGTTGAATATGTATATATATAATTGAATTGTCACAAATTAGTACTAAGTGAGAAAGTGATTGAAATGTAAAGTATTATATAATTATATGAATCGAGCTCAGGTGAACATAGGATAAGATACACTTGGCATGCCAATAGGTTATTTTACACGTCCTACGAGATTGACTTGTGACGAGATGATGATTCTTGATTTGTTATTTTACACTAAATATACCGAAGTTCAGCATTTGTTGTGGATTACCGAGTTATATTTACAGCTATTCTAACGTGTTTTGGGGGGCAGATGCAAGCATAGTGAATATTTCTTCTTTCCACCATCTTGCATCGACTTCTGTTTCTTCTCTTTCCAACCTTTCTTACCCTACCCTTATGTTTCTGGAGGTTCGCACCTTTAATACTTAGGGCTCGCAATGCTTCTTCTTTGTACTCCTCTCGCTTTGATGCTCTTCTTTACTCTTAAGCATACAGGGCATATATCAACTCTGGAAGAGAGATGTCTGATAGGTCCCTTTGAGTCTTCAAGTGAGGAGATTTTAGATTCATACCTCTTAGGAAGTGTTGGTATGACTTTCTTAATGACCCTACTATCTGCGAACTATTCCCCAAGTAACCTGATGCTATTAACTATCATCATAATCCTATTTGCGTACTGCTTCACTATTTCAACCTCCTTCATCTTCAAATTCTTGAAATCTCTCCTGAGAATAATAAGTTGTTGGCTGGTCTTATCTGAACCTTGAAACTCCTCCTTTAGCTTATTTCAAGCTTGTTTTTGGAGTCTCACAAGTCATAATACGTGTGAATATTACATCCGAGACATCATTTTGTATACAGGACATTGTCTTGTATCTTTTAGCTTTCTCGTCATTATGGTGCTTGATTTGTGCGACTATAGCATTGTCCCTTAATGGTGTGAGCTTGATATCAGTATTCACAACCTCCCACAAGTCATAAGCTTGCAAATAAGTCTTCATCTTAACAACCTATATATGATAGTTCTCACCATTGAAAATGAATGGTGAAGGTGGAGAAAAAACCATGTTTAATCGAGAAAGAAACAACGACCCTTAAGAACTGAAGCTTTGATACCAATTGCTAGAATTTCAACGTTAAGAAGGAAAAAATTGCAGAAAAGAAACGAGAAATTTAGCAACAAATTTGTCTGCTAAAGTTTAATAAATTGCACTCTTATTATTGAACAATAAAATAGAGGTATTTATAACAAGAAAAACTCCTAAATATGGAAAGAAATAACAAAGATTTTATACTAATAAACATCAAATATATTATGTTAATAAATACTAAATCTCCTAAAAAATCTAGAAAACATATTCTGAAAACATAACTTGCATGCAAATCTTTTAAATCCAGCTGCTCTGCAGCTTCATGCTTCAGACTGCTTGTATCTTTACCGTGACCCCAGTTCACATTCCAATTCTAGTTCGCCAAAGTAATGAGCTCCCCACTTATCATTCATTTGAGGTAGCTCGCCTCTTACTGTGAGTTTGTCAATCTTAGAGGGTTTGTCAAATGTGCATGTTGTATAAATGTTCATCTCGCAACACTTTCATGGTTTGGCCAAAATAATCATAACTCGTTCTAGAGTCTGTTTAAACAACTCATGAAATGACAGAGAAATATCTGCACGTTCTAACACTTGTTCGAACAAACTATGAAACAGTCAAATGACTAAACATGTGTCAAAAATTAATTGAACAGAACTGTTTTCTTTTAATTAAGAATATATTTACATATATCTTCAATAGAAAAATAGATTTGCAATCTTGTAGATAATGGTTTCATATATTGATCTAGAATTACCAGCTCATAACTTACATGTAAGTTTGAGTGATACCAATGCGAACATTACATTTATATTTCTGATGAAACAAAAATAAATATATAAAACTAAAATTTACCAGCAAAATCGCATACTTTCCACCACATTGCTTCCAAAAATCGGAAGTACAAGATCCTCCATCGTTTGCTGATCACCAATGGCCCCAATACACACCAAAAACCAGTAACAAATCCTAGTGGCATGCTTACGTAGAACCAATTTATCTCTTGTCCCTTACTGATTTCTTTAGCTTCGTTTCTGACATCAGGTTCTTTACCACTTCCTCTACAGCCCTTTAATGGAGATCCACAAAGATGGTTACCGGCATAACATGATTCATTGAAGCCCTGAAGCTGACTGCTTGTGGGTATTATGCCAGTCAAATTGTTAAAGGACAAGTTCAAGTGGCTCAAAAACGTCATACTTGACATGCTTTCAGGAATTGCACTAGAGAGCTGATTTTGAGATAGATCAAGAGATTCTAATGATTTCATACTGCCAATACTTTCAGGGATCTTTCCAGTAAAGTGATTTCGAGACAAGTTCAGTGTTTGCAAACCTTGGAGGCTCGTCACTTCTTTGGGGATCTCTCCTGACAAATTGTTACAAGAGAAATCAACAAGTCTAACCAAGTTGAGAGTTTTGTCATATACAAGTAATTGGTCTTTCGTCGCAATTGATGCAGATTCCAAAGTAGATGGTCCGTTAAGGCCTCTATATTCTATGATGTTGTCCCCAGAACCATTCCCTCTAACCATAGCACTGAAGTTGCTCATACATCTTGGCATGCTCCCAAAGAGATTGTTTTCAGCAAGGTCCAAAATTTGGACAGAACTAAGAGCACATAAATGGTCCGGTATGTTACCTCCAAATTTGTTTGATCGAAGAATTAGAATTATTAGATTCGTAAGATCCTGGCCTAGCCATCTTGGAATGTTGCCATCTAGTTCATTCTTTCCAAGGTTAATTGCAACCAAATTTGTGCAATTTTTCAGTGACAAAGGGATTTCTCCATGAAGCTTGTTGTTGTGAAGATTTAGTGATTGAAGTTCTGACAAAGTTCCCATGGAGCTTGGAATTTTACCAGTGAATCTGTTGCCATCTAACCTCAAGACTTGCAAAGATTGCCACTTGATCCAACAATCGGGTATCTCTCCAGATAAAAGATTGTTAGCAATGCCAAGAAAACTTGTTGTGATGGTACCATTCAACTGATAGCACAGAAAATGGAAAAGAGATCCCGAGAAATAATTATTGGAAAGGTCTATCATGTACTGATTGGAACCCATTGAGATTTGAGGCAATGGACCGCTAAAATTATTGAAACTAAGGTCGACAAAAGTGAAAATATTAGGACCCTTAGGTAGATACGGAATCTGCCCAGAAATTTGGTTTCTAGAGAGATTTACATCTCTAAATTGGGTTGACAGTCCCCAAAACCACCTAGGAATGGCGTCTGAAATTCTTGAATTTGAGATGTCTAGATATTCTAGATGTTTTTGAGAACGAAGCCACAAGGGAAAAGATGGCCCTATTTGCCATGATCCTAAATCCAAATCAAGAATTTGGAAAAGAGGAACCCAATTAGGATTGGCTCTCAAAACCAATAAATTGCCCGATCCATAAAAATACTTCAATTTGGTATGATTAGCAAAATGTTTTTCGGAAACAACACCCTCCAACAAATTGTTGAAAATGTAGACCCTTTCCAAATTTGCAAGCTGTCCCAAAGAAATTGAAATAGGACCAGAGATTGAATTGTCATTCAAACAAAGTTCTTTTAAATTTTTAAGTTGCCAAAAAGGGATTGGAATAGGACCAGAGATTGAATTATTAGACAGATCAAGTGTTGTTAAATTTTTAAATTGTCCAACTTGATCTGACAGTTGACCAGAAAGTTGACAACTAGCCAAGTCCAAAGACTCCAATCTAGGAGAAGAGCATCCCGATAAAATCTCTAAGATGCGAGATATATCTTGATTCAATCTCATACCTGACAGATTGATTGACCTCAACTTACAAAGCTTTCCCATGGCTCTCGGAAGCTTTCCTTGGAGTTCATTCCTTGACAAGTCAAGCTCAATGAGAGAAGTCAGATTGCCAATGGCACTAGAAATGTCGCCATGCAGCTGATTACTAGGAAGTCTGAGAACCTGAAGAGAGCTGAAACTGTACAGCCAATCTGGTATTGAAGAATTTAAATAATTGGATGAAAGATCGAGATGTGTAAGAGAAGTCATGTTCCGAAGGAAATCAGGGATGGGTCCATGAAAATCATTTCCTACAAGATCGAGAAAAACTAGCGACTTAAGGTTGGACACCCACCCAACATCCATTTGATTTGTGAAATGGTTAAAGGAAAGGTCAAGGATGGCAAGAGATGACAAATTAACATTTAGCAATGAAGGGCCAGGAAGAAGCTGACAGGCTGACAAATGCAATTCATCCAAAGAAGGGAGTAATGTGTTTATCAGTTGCAACCAGTTGGAAGCTCTGCTAAGATTCACCCAACTCAAATCAAGGTGTTTGAGTAAAGAAAGACCAGACAACCATTGGAGATTCTCAACATACAATAACCCAAAGGAGAATGGATAAGCTCCAAGCTTGAGAGATTCAAGATTTGAGAGATTCCCAAGTTGGTAAGGCAAGAGGCCTTCAAATGCATTGTTGCTTAAATCCAAGTATCTTAAATGCTTCAATTTTGACAAACAAGGATTTATCTTACCTTCTAGCTTTGACATTCTATAAGATTTGAAGTCAGTATGTTCATCCCAAGGAGGAAGCGAAAGGTTGAGAGAGAGGACGTGGGCAGTCCTTTTGTCACAGACAACTCCAATCCACCTGCAACAATCTGGATGATGATGAGGATCCCATGAAGCAAGCCGATTTGCAGCATCTATTAGGCCTTTTTTGAAGTTCAAAAGTGCTTGTTTTTCATTTTCAGGACAAGCAGTGTTAGAGCTCATTTCATTGCTGAGGTTAACGTCAGCTTTTGCGAGAATGATGAGAAGAAGAATGATGATGATAGCCATAGTTTATTTGAAACTTAATATAGAAAGGAATTGCATAGGAAAATAAGGATGGGCTTCTATTTATAGATACAATGTGGTCCATTTTGATTAACTTTGTCTATTGATGTTACAAAGTCTACTCAATTCCATGGGGACGAAATAAAGAATTATAAAATGCGGAAATCGGGTGGAAAAAGGAATCACGTCTATAAAGTCTGCTCAATTCCATAACTACCAAATAAAATATTTGTAATATGAGGAATTAGGTGAGAAAAAAGCATCTCTCGAATCTGTGAGCGTAATTTACAGGCCAAAAAAAAAACATATCTATGTGCCTAATATATAATTTTATCTTTTTTTTCACATACTTGCGTTCCAAATATATAATTAAATAATAACATAAATACGTGTAATTTCAAAATAAATTAAAATTTTAATGCGTTTCTCACCCTTTTTTCTTCAATCCCGCAATCTAGTGAATCCGTTTCAATTTCTTGGTAATTTTTTGACAGAAGATAATATATCCATTTCTAACCCCTTTTCCTATATCTAATTATCATTTTATTTTTATATTTAAAAGGGTAAAAGTATAATAATATTAATGTAATATAGAAAATTTTATATATTTTGTTTAAATACTTTTTAAAAAATTATATTTAAATATTTACTTGACTTAAAAAAATAAAAATATTAATAAGTAGTAAAAGTTAAATTGAAGCGGAGTAGAGTAGGGTGGTAATGGATGTTGGATACATCTATGAAGGTGGTAATAGTTTTCAAGATTATAAATTCATAGTGGAGCGAGTTAGGTAGTAGAGCAAAGTATGTCAACTGTAAAGTGATGATAGATTCAAAAATATTCGCTCTCGACCCGCTCCATTATCATCCCTAATTGAAGGGTGTTGAACCAACAAAACTATAAATCTTACTAAAAATGATTTTGGGATACTAAAGAGTAGGTTAGTAGCTACAGGACTAATAAAAATTTATTTCTTTAAAAACTAAAATTAAATTTACTAAAAAATTAAAATAAAATTTGAGAAATAAAGATAATAAAAATATAGTTAAAGACAAATTTGCATATTTGATTTATGGGTTTAAGCATAAATGCAAAGATAATTTTAATATTTTTTAATAAATTGGTTATAGTTATTGATGATGCGCTTAACAATTAATCTCTTCTTACCTTTTCAATAATCAAGACAATAACTCTGTAACGAAACACTTAGGATTTAATTTATTAGTATCGTAAAAAATTAAAGAGACCCAATTCTAACCAATAAGTACGCATGTTTGCTTTAAACACCCACACAATCGAGTATTTTTAGAGCATATTACATATCCATATAACAATAAAATGCATATTTTGATATACTCGACCATACTATCATTATAAGTATCAGAATGGTCAAACAATTATGACTTTAATAATTTTAATTGACAATGCAAATATTCTAAGCTATCCCATATGAATCTATTTTCAACAAACTTAAATATTTGCAATTTAAAAGAAAAAGGGAAAGAAAAAAAATACTAATTGAGAGAAATACACAAAAGTAAGATTATGAAAATTATTGTCTAAGATTATGAAAATTATTGTCTCTCTAAGTCTAAAAGTCCCCATTTGTAAAGACTAAATCCCTAAATAAAAGCTTTCAAAAAATCACTAAATAAAATAATATACAATATCTTAAAAACAAATATAAATATAACTAAAATAGAATATAAAGGGAGAAAAGTTCTAATTAAATAAATAAGCTTTTAATGTCACATATGTTGCATGTGATTTTACATGTTTAATATTTAATTAATTTTTTAAATATTATATTTAGTTTTTTTTAAAATATTGTATTTTTAATTACATTAATTAATGTAAAATAATATTTCTTATTTAAATTATTAAATACAATTAAATATATATTAACTTATCAATTCACATATTATAGTTAAAAATTTTCAAATAGTAATTAAAGCATTTTTAGCATATTCTTTTCAAACAAACCGTTTTGGTTTTATTTGAAGGTAAATGGACCGAAAACAAATCCTAAAAGCATAAACAGAATCCGAGAAAACAAACACGTGACAAAATCCTTAATCCAACCGAGAAAACTAAAGCAGAAATGAAAAGACAAAAACCATAACAATACAAAATCCCCAAATAAAAAACAAATCAAAACGTAATTGGAACCCTAAAAACGATCAGTGGAACCAGATTGCTATCACCTTCCTTCTCTACCAAAACGACCAAAACCTCCCCGTTGAGTTCACCAAAGAACAATGGGGCAAAAAGGGAGATTGAGGGAACCCTTTTCCCATAGCATAAAAACCTCAATCCCAAAATAGACCTTTATCAATCAGACTTCACAACAGATCTATCCACCTCTGATCCTTTGCTACGATCTCATGAACCTTTGGAGGAACTTCCTTACTCAAACCTTGCAGACCAATCACCTCCATTGCATGTGCAACAATATTACAACATCTAGGAGTGAATTTAAAATGACATGCCTCAACTTCTCGACAGAACTTTCGCATCCCAAGTAATTAGTCGTATAACTAAATAGTCTTCTATGTTTGTCTGTAATTACAGTATTACAATCCTCGAATCACTCTCTAGGATGATTCACTAGAAACCCATTTCTTGGGCAAACTAAAGCCCATGCATAACAGCCATCGCCTCTGCCATGAAAATCATGTTGACCCAGGTATGGAACCGATAACCTAATCCCAATATTTTCCCCAACTCATCTTCAACAATAATCCTTGATATCGCCTTTTTATTTGGTCCCGAATATCCTGTATCGACATTTACCTTGACCCACGACAACAGTGGAGGAGTCCAACGAGCTACATCAACTGAAGGAGGGTGCTTCAAAATTGAACTTAACGCCCGATACTCTCTCCCATATCCACGAACAAAGGTAATGGCATCTTTAAAACTTTGCAAAATCCCTTCATGGATGAGTTTATTTCAGCATACCATATTGCCCAAATTGTAATAACAGCAAGTTCTTTATTGTCGTTGTTTGAATGTTCAAAAATCCAGCACAACCAATCCACTAAACTCACCTCTGCCACCACTTCAGGCCACTGGAATCCTAATCTTTGCAAAATCTACTTCACGAAGAGCCAGTTTCAACTAACGTGTATGGTCGATTCATCAAAATGCTGACAAAGTGGGAATAGTTGCCCTATTGCGATTCTCTTACAATATAAATTTTGCAGCGTTGGTACGTAATTTTGAACAAATCTCCAAATTAAAATTTTGATCTTTGACGTCATTTCAAACACCACAACTACTTATAGATAATGCATTCATTCATACTTACAATGCAAGGCTGTAATAAGGCTCTATAACCACTATGCACTAAATATTCCCCGATATGTTCCCTGTACCAAACTTGCTTATCCATGTGATTGATTTTTGGTAAAGGTATACTCAAAATTCAAAATTGCATTCGCCTCATCATTAGAGAAAATTGATCTAATTAAACTACTGTTCTAGCAGTTTGATTCTTGTACAATTAAATCACTAACCCGATCAACACTTGAGACTTGCTCTATAACTACCTTTACCATTTCTTTACCAGGTTGCCAGTAATCTTCCCAAATAGACACCATTAATCTCATCCCAATCCTCCATTTTAGCCTCGACTTCAGCAAACCTTTTGCACTTCAAATACTTCTCCAAGTCATAGAACGGTTTGTGCCTAGATTCAAGTCTAGAAAACTTGTGTTTAGGTAATATTTCACCCGATTCAATCTTGCTGATAAAAAGCCAGGATTCTTAAGCAACCTCTATCCTGCTTCGCCAATAAAGAAATGTTAACTTTGCCAAATCCTTGAAACCCTTACCACCATCCTCTTTCAGATAACAGAGCTTCTCCTAGGAACACCAGTGCATCCCCTTCGTTCCTCCCGATTTCTACCACCAAAACTGAGCCATCGTTGCCTCTAGCTCCCTATAAAACGAACTGGGTAATAGAAAACAAAACATGGCAAACATCGGGATTTTCTGTAACACTAACTTGATAAGAACTTCGCGACCACCTATTGATAAGGCTTTTGAACTCTAACTATTCAATCAACTCATACACTTCTCCTTCAAACCCCTAAAAGCTCCATTTTTATTCCTAGCAACAATTGATGGTAAACCAAGATACTTCTCAAGGTTATTAATAGAGTGCACCCTTAAAACTTGACAAACCTCCATTATTTTCTCTTGAGTCATATCCGCACTAAAAATTGTCTCGAATTTATCAAAATTAACCACCTGCCCATAGCTATTCGTGTAACACCCCTAACCCGAATCCGTTACAGGAACAGGGTTACAGAGCATTACCAGAGTTTACAAATCAAACAGACAGAAAATACAAAAATTTCATATCATATAGCATTCATGTCAAAAACCAATCAAAATCATACATATTGTCCCTTATACGAACCCTCAAGGCCCAAATTACGCATCAGAAATCAATCGGGACCAAATTAGAAACTCAGAAATTTTTTTAAAAATATTTAAAATTTTCAACACTGCGGGGATCATACGGCCATGTGGCTAGGCCGTGTGACTCACACAATCAAGAGACACACCGTGTCTCAGGCCGTATGGGCGTTCGAAATAGGTACACTTAGCCGTGTCTCAGCCCGTATCTGTGCCCGTGTAAGTATACTGACTTGGGTCACACAGCCAAGTCAGACGCCCGTGTGCTAAGCCGTGTGAGCATACTGACTTACATTCTTAAAAGATA
Organism: Gossypium longicalyx; assembly: GCA_025698465.1. Taxonomy (NCBI): domain Eukaryota; kingdom Viridiplantae; phylum Streptophyta; class Magnoliopsida; order Malvales; family Malvaceae; genus Gossypium; species Gossypium longicalyx. Next base: position 63,872,445 of record CM047004.1, on the reverse strand, counting down.
CAGGGGACACATGACCGTGTCACCTGACCGTGTGTCACACACGATTGAGACACACGCACGTGTCTCTGCCTGTGTGGATGAAAATGGGTCATTTTACAAGTCATATTTCTCACCCAATTTTGTGTCAACCTACAATCAACATTGTACATATCAATAAGCCATAATAGGCATCTAAAACAAGCCAAAATAAGTGGTTAATCTCAACAAATTACATATAGGTCAACATTAAACAAAATACCTATACATGCCATTATAACCAAAATCAAAACATTCGAAAGTACTGATGGATAGTGTGATATAACTCCGACAAGCTTCCAACACAATCAAGCTTCCGATAATCTAAAAAGTAAAGAAAAACAAATAAATAAGCAATGAATGCTTAGTAAGCTCGTATAAACTTTAATCATACCAATTCATTTCATTATGAAATTTACATTTATCAAGAATAAACATTTATTGATGCCACATGATTCAAGAAACCATATTCAACAACTCACAAAATGAGTAAATCCATAGCATCTCATATACATATTATCCCAAGTATAGTAGAGTTTTAAACAACTTTATACTCTTTGAAATTTCTTTATTCTCATTTGTATTTCTTTACTTATCATAGCCATTTCATATGCATAACACACAAGTCATAAGCATATCATACCACCATAGCCACAAGCTAGTGCATGCAAACATAGCCCTTTTCAAATTAATCACATAATAAGCCATTTCATAAGAAATTGTATAACTTAAAACTTACCACTCTTTCATGAGCACAAGTATATTTTTATTTGAGTACTTACCATTTCAATGCATCTTATAATTAAACATATTACCATTCAACCAATAGCTTGGCACTAGCCTAAGCATCAAACAACAATACTTGTTAACGTGCTTGAACATATTTCATATAATTTCAACATCGATAATCTTATTATCTCAACATGTCATACTTGAGTTTATTACTCGTCTCAACTTACATAATTTCCATGTATCAACATATCAAGATATTGATATATATACATATCATGATACATATAATTCTCTTACCATTTCTTCATATACATATATCATTCAAGACAACTCTTGATATTTTACCATTCGAAGAACGACTTACGGATTTGATTACATCGTTAACAGAAACTTGAAAGCTGAACAGAAGCTCATAAGAGCTAAATAGAAACCTATAAGGGTTGAACAGAAGCTCGTAAGAGCTGAACAGAAACTCATATGAGTTAAACAGAAGCTTATAAGAGCTGAATGAAAACTCATAAGAGTTGAACTGAAGCTCAAAAGAGCTGAACAGAAACTCATAAGAGTTGAACAGAAGCTCAAAAGAGTTGAACAGAAGCTCGAAAGAGCTGAACAAAAACTCATATGAGTTAAACAGACGCTCGTAAGAGCTAAAAGAAAAGTAAAACACGAGAGTTCGCAACAAATGTTGAACTTCGGTTTACTTGGGTGATTTGCCACCATCTTCCTTCAATGCCATTATGCGCCACAAAATGAATGTACTCAAATCTCGTGTTCCATTTAATACGAATATTCAATTCAAATTATAATTTCAACAATAATTCATTCTCAACAATAGAATAAATACATAATATCATCCATCAAATCAATATAATTACTAAAGTATAACTGTACGAACTTACCTGGTTAAATTCAGAAATACCAATATTTAGGGCCATTTTGGAAATTTTTCATTTTCCTCGATTTTCCACTCAACCTTGATCTAAATCAATAATTTTATTCAATATATTAATTTTGACGATAAAATAATTCATTTCCTGCAATTTGGTCATTTTTTATATTTTTATAAAATTGCCTCTAAATTTTTACTTTTATTCAATTTAGTCATTGCCTCTAAAGTTTTACTTTTATTCAATTTAGTCATTAAGCCCAAAACATGCAAATTAACCATTTTTAACGCAAACACATGCTAACTGAATATTTATGGCATTCAATACATCCCATTTTTACAATAATTTTACAACAAATCCTTGTATTTTTACTAATTTAACAAATTAATCATTAATCAAAAAATTCATCAAAATCACTTAACAAAATACTTTTAAATAACAACTAATATCTGAAATTCATCATTTTGCATAAAAAAATCATATAGATTCATCAATGGAAACATCCAATATCTTTAACAAATTCAAAAACAAAGGTAAGATTTAGTTGGACCTAATTGTAACAATCTCAAAAACATAAAAATTATAAGAAACGGGTAAGAATTGGACTCACATGAAGAAAATATGTAAAATCAGCTCAAGGAGCTCTCCCCATGTCTGTTTGAACCGAAATTGAAGAAGAAATGTATAGAAATCCTTTTAAAATTCAATTTGGGTGTTTTAATTTCACTTTAATTACAATTTTACCAATAATGGCTTTATTTTATTATTATTTTCTTTCATATGCCGCCTCAACTTTTCATTTAGGCATAATTTCTATTTAGGTCCTTCTTTATTTATTACTCATGCCACTTAATCACTTAATTATTATAATTAGCAAGTTTTTCACCTTTTTTAATTTAGTCCTTTTTAATTAATTAACTGTCGAAACATTAAAATTTTTCAACGAAACTTTAATACTACATTAATAACACTCCATAAATATTTATAAAAATATTTAAGGCTTGGTTTATAGAAATGAGGTCCCGATATCTCATTTTTCAAAACCACTTGACCTAATAAATTATAATAAAACACAAATTATCAATTCAAAAACCTTTTTAAAATCTGTATTTGACTTGTAAATACTAAATAATAAAATTTACTAGCTTACTCGTCAGATTTGGTGGCCTCAGACCAATTTTTCTGACACCATTGAAAATCAAGCTGTTACAATTTGCATACTTGTCCAAAACCATTTTCGATGCATTCACCCCTTCTAATGACGCCTCACCAAAAATCCTGCTATCATCCACAAAAAGTAAATGAGTGACAATCAAAGCATACCTATTAATGCGTACTCCCCATAACTGTCCATGCAACGCTACCATTCATAATAATGCTGAAAGCCCCTCACTACACACAAGGAACAAGTATGGGCTAAAGGGATCGCCTTGCCTCAGCCCATGAGACGGGCAAAACTACTCCCCCACCTCTCCATTTAACACCACTGATTACGAGACCAATCCCACACGTCTCATCAATTTTTGGATCCATAGATCCAAGAAACCCATCTGCCCGAGCATCTGCCTTAGGAACGACCACTCAACTCTGTCGTATACTTTGCTCATGTCCATTTTTACCCCATTCTGCCCACCCTATTATGCTTTAAGAAATGTAAGATCTCATATGCCGCTAAAATATTATTCGGTATTAGTCATTCAGGCACAAAATCATTTTGGGTCTCATCAATACAATAATAAATCATTAACTGTAACCTATTCACAAGTATTTTTGAAATAATTTTATAAAGAATGTTGCATAATCTTGTTGGTCTGAACTGATTCATGTTTTGTGAATTACTAACTTTGGGAATTAAAACAATTTGGGAGTCATTTATCTCAGCTATGTCATGCTCATCAGCCAAAGTCTTAATACAATACTCAACCACCTCATTTCCAACTATGTGCCAAAATCTTTGGTAAAAGACTGCACCAAGCCCATCCTCCCTCGATGCCTTTAACGGGCTCATAGATTTAACTGCGTCATAAACGAAAAGTCTCGCAACAGGTTCTCATTCATGTTCGGTGAAATGCAAGATGCAAGCCCTTGCAACACCTCTTCAACATCATTTGAACCATTTGAAGAGAAAAGAGAAGTAAAATAGTCTTTGACAATATTCAACAAGTCCAAATTACTTTCATGCAAGATGCCACTCTCATCCTTCAGATTTACCACTCGATTCCCCCTTCTTTGCTGCGAAGCAAAATTATGGAAGTACATAGTATTTTTGTCCCTATTTCTTCGCCAATTACCCCTCGCCTATTGCTCCCAATAAATCTCTTCAACATACAATATTATTTTTATGTAATTAATGCAAAGTAACATTATTCTAAAAAATAACTAATTAACATTATTAATTCTAATATTAATTAAGTAATAGTTAAGATGCCTAGGAATCTATTCAAGTAAAAACTCTATTTTACAATAATAAAGTTAGCAAACGTTCTTTAAGTCAAAAACTTTTAACTAATAGTTGTATAATATAATTATAATTACCACAATTTTTTTCCTATATTTTTATACTTAAAGTTCTATTCAAGTAGTAAGATTATTTTAAAATTAGCATAACCTTTTTTAACTAATAATTGTAATCTAAAATCTAATTATTTTGATGTGTGTAATTATCACAGCTATTAAATTTTAATTATTTTTAAATGTATAATTATCGCAAATTCTATTTTTTTTACACTTTTTAACTAATAATTCTAAATTAAATATTTTAATTATTTTTAAACATGAATTTAATAATATGATGGAAAGTAAAAGGCATTCTCTTCGGTTCAATAGTTTTTCCAAACTAGTACTTTTATATGCAGATACATCTCAAATATTTCTTTCCTAATTTGTCTCAAAATACTCAAATCAAATACAAGTAAAAACATATAAATCAATAACACAAATTCTCATAAACCATATAGAGTTGATCACTTATCTTGAAATTAAATACAATAAATCTGACACTCACTCATTGAGTTATGTACTCAAAATTTTCAATATCTCAATGAAATTCCAAAATAAAGCATAGAAAGGTATATTCCAAATTGCAACATTCCAAAATTTTCAGTACAACAACCGGTACTACTCCAGGAATGAGTACAGTAAATTATTGAGGAATTTTTTAAGCAAGCTAGTTAAAAAGAGATCATAAGGAAATTAATTTGATATTGGAGATGGGAATCTATGTAAAGACTAGAAAATAGAAAATGTGGCAAAAAGGACCATATAGTAAATTTTAAAAAGTATGAGGATTTAAATACAATTTAACCAAATTGAGAAAATGTGAGTTAATAATGAGTATTTGGCATGAGAATGATGTGGAATATGTATTGGTATGACGAGTATCACATTTGGATAAAATCAAATAAGATTGAAAAGTTCATGGGCTAAATTACAATTTTTTTTATTTTTACCATGGAAAAGGGTATAAGTGTAATTTTCACCACACATGGACATAAATTAGAGAGTAAATGTGAATTATGAAATTTGAGTTTGATAAGTGCCAATGTGCCATAAAAAATGCAAAATTTTTGTATGAGGGTATTTTAAAAAATTGTTTTTCTCACTCCAACCTGCTTCACTATATGAAATTATCATTTTATCTTTACATATAAAGTATTAAAAAGGGTACAAATGTAATAACATAATATAGAAAAAAAACCATATGTTTTATGTTTAAATATTTACTTGGCTTAAAAAATTAAAAATATTAAAGATAACTAGCAAAAATTAAATTAAAGCGAAGTGATGTGGGGCAGGGATAGATGTATCCAACATTTATGGAGATGGTAATGGTTTGTCAGGTGGTGAAGCAAAGTGTGCCAACTATGGAGCGATGGTGAATTTAGAAATATTCACCCCCACCCCGCCCTATTGTCATCCCTCATTTAGGGATATATCTTACTAAAAATGATTTGGGGGACAATAAAGAGAAGGTTAGAATCCACAAGACTAATAAAAAATTATTTCTTTTAACGAAATAAAATTAAAAAGATTTTGAAACTAAAAACTAAAATTAAATTTACTAAAAAATTTAAAAATAAAATTTAAGAAACAAATATAATAAAAATATAGTTAAAGATAAAATTTCATATTTAATTTATGGGTTTAAACATCAATGCAAAGATAATTTCAATATTCTTTAATAAATTGGTTATAGTTATCGATGATGTGCTTAACAATCAATTTCTTCTTACCTTTTCAATAACCAAGACAACAACTCTGTAACAAAAAAATTGGATAAAGAGACTCAATTCTAGCTAATAAATACACAGCTTTGCTTTAAACAAACACACTTTTGAGTTCTTTTAGAGTGTATTACATATCCGTATAACAATAAAATGCATATTTTGATATTCACAACCATACTATCATCATAAATATTAGAATGGTCAAACAATTATGACTTTAATAATTCTAATTGATAGTGCAAACACTCTAAGCTATCCGATATGGATCTATGTTCAACAAACCTATATATTTGAAATTTAAACAAAAGATATGTACATACCCAAAAAAATAGGAAAGAAAAAAAAATACTAATTGTGCCTCACAAACTTGTAGAATCGAAACCTTGAAAATCCTTTTACTAGAAAGAAAAGTTTAGATTAACTCAAGTTGAGAGAAAAACACAAAAGTAAGATTATAAAAATTGTCATCTCTCTTTTAAGTCTAAAAATCTATTTATAAATACTAAATCTCTAAATAAAAGATTTCAAAAAATCCCTAAATAAAATAATATAACATATCTTAGAAATAAATATAAATATAACTAAAATAGAATATAAAAGGAGAAGAGTTCTAATTAAATAAATTAGCTTCTAATGTCATGACCGCACCCCGGCCACCGAGACTATGAATCAACACAATTATCTCTAAATATCTCGCATTATGCTACAAGTGTGACTAGTTGAGTTGTAATGTTTATAATGTTTCAATGAAACACTCGAATATTCCAAGGATCGAACCCAAGAGAGTTTGGGGACAAAGTGATTCCTAAACAACAAGCATGTAAATAGAAAGTCTAGATAACTACTCGTTATGTAACAACCCGATAGTTAGGAGTGTCGAAAAGTGCATTCTCGAGACTCCGTTCTCGTAAATCAGACTCGTAAATATTTATTAAAAATATTTACGAAGCTAGTTGTGTAGTTAATTAGGTTTTGTTTAAGTGAAATTGCATGAATTAAGAGTAATTAGGTATAAGGACTAAATTGCATATAGGGTGAAGCTGAATTATAGATTAAAAAAATTAAAGGGACTAAAGAAGCAATTATGCAATTGTTCTTTAATGAGGCCGCATAAGGTAATATATTTATAAATTTAATATATATTATAATAAAATAAGTTTACTTAATATATTATAATAATAATAAACTAATGTATAATAAAATAAAATAAGTAAATGAATAAAAAAAATAAGAATAGAAAGCCAAAGCCAAACGAAAACTGAAAGGAAAGAAAGAAAAAGAGAAAGAAAGACACAAGGCTTAGGGACTTTTAGGGTTCAAAGCTCAATTGGTTAGTCAATTTAGTCATTTTTCTTATAAGTTTTATGTTTTTGTAATCTTTAATTTAGAAATGAAAAAGGATTAAATTGTAGAATGAATTGTAAATTTTGAATAATAGGGACTAAATTGTGAAAATTTGAAATTTAGGGATTTAAGTGAAAATAGGGGGTTAAATTTAGTTTAAAGTTGAAATTGTATAAAAATATAGAATTAATTGTGAAGAATAAAAATTAGTCTCGATTTAGGAACTAAATTGGAAATTAGGCAAATATTGAGTCAAAATTGAAATATTCAATATGAAATTGAACTGTGTTGTATTGATGAATTTTAATTGTTTTAATTTCGTAGCTAACGTCGTACCGAAATCCTCGATTAAAAAGGGGAAAGATAAAGTCGACATCGAATAGCTCAGAATTTCTGGTTTGTATTTCTATAATCTGAATCTAGTTGTTAATTGTTGTATTTTAAATTAATGTATATGGTTAGTGGTTAAGGTCAGTATATGACACTTTGATTATTGAATTGATTTAAAGTTGATTGAATTGAAATGAATATATGTGTTAATGTGAAATTTGAATATTGAATATTGGTTGTATTTGGAAAGGGAAATTAAACCATATTAACTGTATCGGGCTGAGTCGGATATAGATGGCATGTCATAGGATTGGAAGAGTTCAAGAATTTCTTCGACTTCGAGTCGATGAGGCACTAGGTGCCAATTTACTTCAGTTTATCCGATGAGACACTGGATGTCAAATTTATATAGCGTTGGGCGCAGTTATTACTTTGGATTTATCCGATGAGGCAGTGGGTGCCAAACTAGTGTGTTGGTTGAATCCGTGTATCCGTCCGAATCCAAGTCGTGTTAATAGCGGTAAATAAATAATAAAGTTCTATAATTGATATTGATATGACATAATATGGGAAATGGAAGTGATATAGTGAATTATGTTGTAAAAACATGGAATACATGAGTTATATACTCATGAAATTGAATATGGAATGGATAGTGCCATTGTTTAAATGATATGTGGATCAAATTGTAAAAAGCTATTATATAGCAAGTGATGAGAATTGAGTATGGTACAAAATGATGTATTTATGATTTGAGTATTGAATGGTTAATGCTATTATATAAATAAATGTGGATTTTAAATATTCAATTATGCTTAATATTTAATTGTGTCTGTTATATTATTTTGTCTTTAAATATTCTGATTATAGAAATACCATTCAGTTTTTACTCAGTGTATGGTTTGTTTTCCATGCGCAGGTTAGGTTCTTAACTTTTGATCATCGATTCAGCATCAAACAATGATCCCTAACTCAAATGTGATGACGTTTATCTTTTGTGTCGGCATGTACCTAAGGTGTCTAAATAATAGTTATTTTGTGGTTTGATTGTAAATGAGGTTATAAGTTTAATATTGGTTTGGTATATGCATATGAATATGTGTTTGTGTGTCATATTTTGGCATGGTAAATTGAACCAAATCTAAATAGGTGCATGTGAATTTATTTTTATATTTAAGTGCTCATAAACTAGGCAAAATGGATTGAATTTAGTATGTTTATAATTTGAATTTGAATTTGAATGATGTTTTGATAATATAACTTGATGATATAATTGTGGTACCAATAAGGGTACATTGGTTAGGCACCTAGGATGGCTGTTTTGAAACGTTTTGGATGTGCTTGATCGTGTTTTGAATAGGTTAGACAAATGATTTTTTAAATTGCTTAATGTCCAAGCTTGCAAGGAATTGTAAACTTGTTGTTTAAGGTACATTTTAGGTCCACGCGGGCTTGTGATTCGGTAGTGTGAGACACACAGCTAACACAGGGGCGTGCGAGGCTGTAACACCCCTTAACCCCGAACCGTCGTCGGAACAGAGTTACGAGGCATTATCAGACATATCAGACAACTTATGAATAATTCACAAATAAAATAACACTCATAGTATAATTTAATAACTAAGTCCTTATAATGAACTTTCGAAGTCTAAACATGTGTTAAAAGTGAAACGAGAATCATTCAAGTACTCCGGAATTTTTTTTTATAAATTTTGACAGCATTTCTGCTTATTTTTACATAAAACCCCCTGCAATTAAAACCGTATCCATTTCAAACATAACCAATTCAACCAACTCATTTCACATACTCATTTTCTATTCTAAATACTTTCTAATCAAAGTCAATCAATATAATATCAATTTAAATTTATCAATATACTAATTAAATTAAAATGGATAAACTTCTTTCTTTATAATTCTTAGACTTGTATTGCTAACATTTTTAACCATTTATATTCAAAACATAATAACCTTTATACACATACGACGTACATGCCACATTACCAAAAGAAATTATGCATCACCAAAAGTTTGCTGAAGTCGGGTCTGACGTTGGATGCTGGTTTAGTACTTGACTTCTTCAACCTGTGCAGGGAAACAACCGTACGCTGAGTATGCATATACTTAGTGGTATCACTATAATTCAATTTATAAAAAAAATACATTAAATCTCACATGTACTTTTACATTACAATTATCAACACTTAATGAACAATTCAATCTTTTTATGTTATCATTTGATTATATATATACCATTCTTATTTCTTTATTTCAATTATCACCTTTCACATATGCATATCATCTAAATCTAGTTTTATCAGTAAATTTATTTCATTTGTCCCTCTTAACTTGACTCGGACTCGACAGATACACGGATTCTAACCAACACACCAATACGGCATATTGTGCCTTAACGGTACACGATTCAAACAAGAATCGATAATCGTAGCGAAGACAAAGATGCAGAATGATATTCAAACACACAAAGTAATCGAATCAGAATAAAGAATACTGAATAGCTTTTTAACACACAAAGTGTCGAATCGGTAATAGTAACGGTAATAATGATGATGAGTCGGCACATAAGTGCTCGATCGATGTTTCAAAAAACCCGTACTCTTCCATATCCTATGGCATGCCAACTATATCCGACTAGTCCGACTAGTTAATAGGATATTCAAATCATTTTTTAGTACAATTTTCATTTCGATTCAATATTAATTATAATTTATTATTTCGATCAATTTTTCACAGTAATACAGTAGTTCGTTTCATCAGAAATTTTACAGTTCAATGCAGTGTACGAACAATATTCAATAATTTCACAGTTCAATTCGGTATTCAAAACAATATTCAGTATCCCATAATTCAGTTCAGTATCAATCTCAATTTTAATATCCAATCACAAATTTTATCAGTTCATTAAATACTTACCTTTAAATACTTACCTTAAAATACTTACCACACATACATATTAAATTAAACACATAATAATTATAAAGCTTGAGTTATAGTGATACAAACCAGAATTTTCTTCGAATTTAATCCTCGATGATCTTTCCTTTTTCTTTTTGGGCCGATGCTTCAGGCTCGATATTGGCAATTAAACTTTAAGCTTTAAAACCTTAATTTTCCCTTTCTTCTTTCTTTCCTTTTTCTTTCCATACTCTGTTTCGAAATGGACTCTGTTTCTTTTCTTTACTTTATTTTGTTTCTTTATTTTATTTTATTTTTTTATTTTTTTATTTTATTAACTTAATAATAATTATTATTATAATAAATATCTTATTTAATAACAAATATATATATTACAATTGGACACACGTATATTTTACACTTGCCTATTATTATCACCATCCAATTGTCCTTATTTTATTTATTTTATATAATTTAATACTTTAATATAATAATAAAAATTTACTTAAATAAAAAGTAATTAAATAAATATATTACAAATGTGTAAATATATGCATTACACTTGTATAATTTAATCACCATACATTTGTCTTTATTTTAATTTATTTTTAATAATAATAATAATAATAATAATAATCATAATTTAATAATAATACTAATAATAATATAAAACCATAACAATTAATATTTATAATAATCAATTATATAATATAATATATATATAATCTAAATAAAATCTTAATTTTTTTAATACATTTATGCCACCTCAACCATTACTTAATGGCATATTTGCCATTTTGGCCCTTTTTATTTTCTATTGCTTTAGATTTAAACTTTTACCTCTTATTCAATTTAGTCTTTTTTACTAATTACTCTAAATTAAGCTAAATTCACCTAATTAAACACACTACTAGACTTATAATTATTCTTAATAATTATTTACGAACCTGTTTCACTAAGACGGAGGCCCGATAACACACTTTTTTGGTGCCCACGGATTTTGGGTCGTTATAAAGGCCATTTAGAAAAGGCACACGGGTGTGTAGCTTGGCCATGTGACCCAAGTCAAAGAGTTACACGGGTTGAGACACGACTCTGTGTCCCTATTTCGAATGCCAACACGGTTTAAGACATAGGCATGTCTCTTGATCGTGTGAGTTACACGGCTTAACCACATGACCATGTGAACCTTGCAGCTTTGAAAATTTTTAATGTATTCCAAAAAATTTCCTGAGTTTCCAAATTAGTCCCAACTTGTTTCTAACGCGTATTTTGGGCCTCGTGGACTCAAATAAGGGACTGTATGTATGGGTTAAATTTGATTTTTGACCTGAATATTATATGATACAAAATGTTCATAATTTATGTTTGTTTGATCGGTAAACTTTGATAATGCTCTGAAATCCTATTCCGGTGACAGATATAGGTTAGGGGTTTTGCACGCTAAGTACTATATTACGGCAATTCATAATCAAGGGCAAATTACAATAATCGTCTACATAATGCTAAAAAGGACCAAATTGTAAAATAATCAAAATTAGGTAATTAACAATTCAATAGACAAACAAGCGGTTGGTTGACTTCCATGTTGCTAATTAGTCTTTGGATTAGGGATCTAAAAGGCTTAAATTTCTAATTGGTTCAATTTTACCTCTCGGTCACTACTTTACCAAATTAGACAATTTAGTTTGGTTTATCTCTTAACCTCACCGAACAAACTCATGATAGTCCAATTGGTGCTCAATAGGATCTGCTTTCAATCTCAGCTATATAAATGTTCACCTAGAAGTGTCAATTCTAAGTATTGAGGCTCATTCAATTTAGTCCAGTTTTTACAATTTAGTCCTTGTACCAAAAACTAACCAAACAACATTTTCGTCAATCAACCACCATGAATTTAGTTATCAATCATCATTTCCGTGCACACAACAACTTAATATACTCAAATCATACATAAAAATAAAGCACAATAGTAGAGTTAAGAAAAGCTTAGAAATTTCTTTATGGATGTTTAAAGAAAAAGATGATGACAGCAACAATGAAGGTAGCAAATACACGTAAAATTCAGATTTTTAGACTTTGGAAAGAAAATAAAGCTGAAATATATTTAAGGATTTGGATGAAAATGAAAATACAAAGAAAAGTTAATAGTACCAAAGTGCAATATTAATACTAGAGTTATAGTAAAAACTAACTAAACTACCAACTAAAAACAACTAAACTCAAAAAAGCTATGAACTAAAACCATAAAAATGAAGGAGTATACTAAGCTTAAAAGATGAAACAAAAGGTGGCTCCTTTAAAGTTACAGATCAAAAGTGTCTTTTAACAACTTAATACAATTCCAAATTTTAGACAAAAAAGCCCCTTAAAGTTGTGTTTTGGCTTGGGTTGATGTTGGACAACACCTATCAAGTAGCTATATCACAACACCTAGACTTCGGCGTCATGACACCCTAGACAGTAGCAAACTTGTGGTTGTGGAGGGTCTCGGTGTCACAACATCCTACCCCTGGTGTTGCAACATCACTGGTATTGGGCCCAATTTCTTCATTTCAACACCTCTAAGGATATCACAACTTCGGAGGCTTGGTATCATGATGTTGGCTCGATGTCGCGACATCCTACCCTCGGTGTCGCGACTTTCTTGACAATAAGCTCCATGTTGATTTCACATTGAAGTTTTGCATCCTCAAGATGAAAAGGTTCGATGTCATGACATCACTATTATCAATGTCATGACACCCACTTTGAATCATGTTTTCCTCGAGGTTGGGTCATTGTAGTCTTCCTACGCCAACTCAAACACCTCATTAGGTCCCCTATGGTACCATGTTGCCAATTTGTGTCTTAAAAAGGGGCAAAACTTGACCAAAAATATTTATTAATGGTGAAAGCTAAAATTCAACAAAAGCATAGAAAAGACACTTAATTTGCTTGCGAATAAGCTCCTCGAGTATATTGAAAGCCTAATTTGACGTATCAAATTACAGTGGATCATGTCACATGAGTTTACACGTTTAATATTTAATTAATTTTTTAAATTTTGTATTTTTAATTACAACAATTAGCATAAAAAATATTTATTATTTGAATTGTCAAATATAATTAAATATATATTAACTTATCAACTCACATATTATATTTAAAAATTTTCAAATAATAATTAAATTATTTTTAATATATTCAGCATACAATATAATTTTTGTTTATGTAATTAATGCAAAGTAACATTATTCAAAATAATAACTAATTAACTTAATTAACTCTAATTTAATTAAGTAATAATTAAGATGTTTTGAATTTATTCATGTAAAAACTCTATTTTATAATAATAAAATTAGCACAACTTTTCTTTATGTCAAAGTTTTTGAACTAATAATTGTATATTATAATTATCACAATTCCCCCCCCCCCCATATTTTATGTTTAGAGTTCTATTCAATTAGTAACTTTATTTTAAAATTAGCACAATTTTTAACTAACATTTATAATTTAAATTCTAATTATTTTCAAATGTGTAATTATCACAACTTCTATTAAATTATAATTATTTTTAAATGTATAATTATCGTAACTTCTATTTTATTTAAAAAAAATTTACCTAATAATTCTAAATTAAATATTATAATTATTTTTAAATAAGAATTTTGTAATATATTAGAAAATAAAGGGTATTCTCATCAATTCAAAAGTTTTTCCAAACTAGAGCTTTTATATATATATATATATATATATATATATATATATATATATATTATAGATAATATCAAATATTTCTTTCCTACTTTATCTCAAAAAACTCAAATCAAATACAAGTAAAAAAAATATATCAATCAATAACACAAATTCTCATAAATCATATAGAGTTGATCACTTATCTTGAAATTAAATACAATAAATTCTGACACTCACTCATTGCATAAAGAATTAAAATTTTTCAAATTAAATCATAAAAAGATATCTTCCATAAGCTTGTTAAAACTGTAACATTCCCAAATTTTCGGTACAACAACTGGTGCTACTTCGAGAATGAGTATAGTGAATTTGAGGAAATCTAGAAGCAAGTTAGTTAAAAAGAGACCATAAGGAAATTAAATTGATGTTATAGATGGAAATCTACGTAGAGAATAGTGAATGTGAAAATGTGACCAAAAAAAAGACCAAATCATAAATATGGACTAAAATACAATTGGACCAAATTGAGAAAATGTGACTTAATAATGAGTATTTGGCATGAGAACGATGTAGAATATGTATTGATATGAGGAGTATCACATTTGGACTAAATCGAATAATATTGTAAAGTGTAGGGACTAAATTACAATTTGTCCATTTTTACCATGGAAAGGGTTTAAGTGTAATTTCACCACCCATGGACATATATTAGAGAGTAAATGTGAATTATGATGTTTTAAGTTTGATAAATATTAATGTGTTGTAAAGAAAGTGCAAATTTTTCGTATAAGGATATTTTGACCATTTCTCATAAATTTTGTATTAGAATATTATTATGATGAGATATTATATTTTTAGAATTAATTTAGAATTAAATGTGGACTATATATTTTAGTTTGACTTTGACTAGTATTTTCAAATGTGTGAAAAAAGAGGAAAAAGAGAGGGAAACCCATATTCTTCCCCCTTTATGGTCTGCCGCCACAAAAGAGACTTTCTCTTTTATTCTCCCACCCATTTTCTTCAAGTCCTAGCCTAAAAATCATTCCATATATTTTATTTCTCACTTAAAAGAAGTAGGAAAACTCCATCAATCTCATTATTTCAAGACCTAGGGTTTATGGGTCTAGTAGAGAAAGATGCAGCTAGAGATAGAAAACTCCTAGTAAGGTAAGAAAATAAGTCTCTACCCTCTCCATCTTTGATATTTGAGATGTAGGGAGCAAGGAAGTTGGTTGAGCAAATTGTAATGATTTTTGTATGTATGTTTTTGTGATGGGGGATCTTTCCTTTAATAACATGATAATGTATAAGAATAATTAGTAGATTAAATGGTTAAATTAATTATGTGTATTAATATGCTAAGAACCATAGCTTGATATGTTGAGATATTTAGCAATACAAATGGTTATATTAATAAGTCTAGGCATAAATTTCATGAAAATGAGTTAGTAATGTGTTACGGATATTTTAATGACGTGGTACAATAAGAAAGGTGTATCTAAATGATAAAATATGATTAAATATCATAAATGTGCTAAAAATAATTATTTGACACAATGAAGTGAAATAGCTTTAAAAGTGAAAATTGTAGCAATAAAAATGTTAAACATGTTTAATACGATTCTAAGGTGAATTTGTTAATGGATGAATGAAGAAAAGTATTGATGTGTAATAATATTGAATAAGGAATATATATGTATGTATGAGAGATGATGATATGACCACCTTGGTAAGAAGTGGAAAGAATGTGACATGAAGTAAGGAGGGGAGGGTGTCTTTAGGTTTTTTTTAGAGAGAAAAAAAAAAGGAAAGCTTTTCTTTTAAGTTGAATAAGAGAAAATGAGATAAAATAAATAAATAAGTAATTTGGTGTAAAATTGATAGGGTATAGAAAAAACCTAGATGAGTCAAATTCGACCTGAGAAACATGTGACCTGGTTCAAGCAACCCAACCAGCAACAAAGTAGTAGGCTAGCCAGTGAAGCCCAAGTTTCAGGCTTATCTTAGTAATATTTGAAGTCCAAAATCTCTAGGCTTTGGGTATGGCTCCTTTACCTTAGACTTATATGTATGTGTGTGAATGTATATTATTATTATGGCAGTTATAAGGAGTGCCTGTGCAAGCTCATCTATTATATTCAAACATGTTATGGAAATATCTTGAATTGGTTTGGATTAGATCAAGTAAATTGACTTCCCTTCTTTCAGGAGATTGAATGGAATCGAATAAACTTGATAACATATTTTGAGGATTTGAAGGCTTATCTTGAACTTATTAAAGATATTTATCGTGCTTATTATCATGTTAATTTGATGGGAAGATTAATTATAATTTATTTAGTATGTTAATAAGTCTCAATTGCTTCTATATGAGGAGATTTGTATTGATGAATACTGAGTTTTTAGGGAACTTACTTTTTCATTGAGGAATATTTTATTGTGAGTGCATTGAGTCCGAAAAAGATTAATTACTTGGTTTTCATCCTAGGTTTTTAGGGGAAAAACTTAAAGGAGAAAGATATAGATCTTAAATGCAAAAGTGTGATTGCTAATCTGGTGAGTGTATAACTTGTAATCACTTGTTGTATAAGGTATTAAGATAATAAATTATCTCTCTAGATAAAACTCTACAAATACAGAAAAACTAAAATGTGTAAATATATCATTGTATTCATCTTTATTTTTTTATCAATACCTGAAATAGTTGACACTACTCGTAGCATTGCTAGAAGCACT
This sequence comes from Gossypium longicalyx, assembly GCA_025698465.1. Classification (NCBI taxonomy): domain Eukaryota; kingdom Viridiplantae; phylum Streptophyta; class Magnoliopsida; order Malvales; family Malvaceae; genus Gossypium; species Gossypium longicalyx. The sequence goes on along the minus strand of CM047004.1, from coordinate 63,855,575 downwards.
GGTCAATTTTTTCTTTTTTGCAAATAATTGCCTGATTGTTTTTGTATTTGTATAAATAATTAAATCTTTACACGTTTAAATGTAATTCCTCTATTTTATATGATAATGATTTCGGTGGTCACTGCTGGATTTTTCAATGTTGAGGTTTCATATTTATTACCCTTAATTCTTCCTATGTTTTAAGAATAAACAACATTCGATGTTTATATATTTATTTTACAATTTTAAAATAATGTTTTATATTTTTTAAAAATATTTATTTACTAATTAAATGAGAATTAGTTTAATTTATAACAAAAACCTATTAATTTTGAAAAATAATTACGAGAATAAAATAATATTTAAAAAATAATGAAAGCGAAAAAAATGGTAAACAATCGATAATAAAGTAATTAGATAAAACAATTAGTCATTCAAACATGAGTCAAAATTTCACATACTAAAATTTATTACTTTAATATTTCACTGTCTTTGATATAATATATTTCACAACGCAATGGTAAATAACATTTACAGTTATATAAATATTATTAAAATCAAATAATAGTAAAACTATTGAGTATCAAATAATAATGAAAATCAAACATATTTTGGTAATGAAAACAAAAACTATTAAATAATGCTAAAATATGATTTTTCTTGTAATTTTTTATATGCTATTTTGAATGAAAATGATTAGCTAATGTATATATTTATAGTGCTAAATATTTATTTTTATTGGTATATAATTGTAACACTAATTAAGTGATAATTAATCTAAAATAATAAGTATAATTTAATTTGGGTTCAAAGTCTAATTAAGTGATAATAACTTTATATTGGTAATGAAAATATTATTAATAAAATTATTTTATTATATCATAGATTTTAAAAATATTAGAAACGTAGATAATACAAAATACTAATCTTTAATTGATCAATTTTTTTATCTTAATTTCTCAAATAGATATAAGATGTACTTTTTATTGAGTCGAAATTTGTGTTGAATTGAACAATTTTAATTAGTTGAAATTAGTATTTATGAAAAATAGTATTTAATTTAATTATAAATATATTTATTTTATTTTAATTTTTGATATATAAATTTAAAATAAATAAATTTATACATTATAGATTAGATTATCAATATATTGATATTATCTTTTATATATATAATTTAATATCACACATTTAATCTTCAAGTATAAAAAAATGTTTTTAAAATTATTAATTATTCCGTAATAAAAATATATAAAATTAATTTATAAATTAAATTAAAAATAAAATGAAATTCAATTTAAATAATCATAATTTTTTAACTTATATTCGAATTAATTTTCAATTTCTTGATTTTTCTTTCCTCAACTGTAATTTGGAATAGCATAAGAAAACGTCTCGTATCTGTGCCTACTATTAAAGTTGTGTCCAAACTCAATGTATTTCTAGAATTTAACTTTGCTTTAGTTATTAGAAAACAATGCCATGCTATTAAATTAAACTAAATGTTGGGGTTAAATTTAAAAGATTACCAGTATAAATTTTAAAAACAAAAATCCATCATATAATTAAGGGTAGGGGCGAAACCAGAATTATTTTTTTGGGGGAGCCAGATGAAATTTTAATTTTTTATAGTTTATATCTTTATAATTTGTAAAGTATTAAATCGAATTTTTATAATTTTAGAGGAGTCAAAGTGTAATTTTACCTTTACTAATTTAAAATTTTTTAAAAAATTTAAGGGCCTAAAAATCAATTTTACATTTTAGGGGGGCCGGGGCCCATGCCAACCCCCCTAGCTTCACCTCTGATTAAGGGTATATATCAAACTTATACATGAACTCATAAACTATAATTTAATATTTAATTTGATACATAAACTTTGATTTTATGCAATTTGATACATAAATATTAAATTTAGTTCAATTTTTATAAGTAAGATTATCAATATATTGATATTATCTTTTTATAGATAATGTTAATCTTACACATTTAAATTTTATTAATTATAAAAATTGATTTTAACATAATTAATTATTATCATATTTAAAATAAAATCATGTTTATATATAAATTATTTTATTTAATTAAAAAATTGGATTTTAACTATTTTTAATTTATCTAATATATTCAATGATTTTATAATTTTATAATTTTATTAAGTAATTGTTATTTTTTAAGTAGAACTTTTAAAAGATATGACTAAATTAATTAATTTTACATTAATATACTATCATATTAATTAATATTTAATTAATATTACTTTTATTATTATCTTACAATAATAATAAAAAAATTATTATTTTAATACCAATTTAGTAATATATTTAATAATAAAGGATACTCTGATTTTATATATATATATATATATATATATATATTATAAATATTAATAAATTGATATTTAAAATTAACGAGTAAAAAAACTCACATTTTTAAAATAATATTTTATTCATCTTCAAATCAATAATTACCAACTGCAAACATCCTACCCATAATTTTACAAAAGAAATTAATAATTAAATTGTAATATATATATATATATATATGTATTTTTTTAAATAACAATAAATACGATATATCTTTAGTCCAAAAAATATATGATTTTGGATATTTAATAAATGATTAAATTATTTACTTTTATAAATACAATTAGTAAATTAGTGCAAGAATTTTCTTATTCAATCGAAATTTCGTATTATATTTTAATTTTGCTACACATATTATATTTTTCTATCTTGAATATTTATTTAATCATTAATATTACAGATATTACGTCTTTTAATATATTGTAGTCAATGACAATTTAAGGTTTTGAAACATTTTACTCTTATACATAATAATCATAATTCATTTAAAATATACCAATAGATGATAATTACTTAATTTCATTAACATGTTAATTACTATAAATATTATAGTTATTGTATTTATACACTTTTACCTTGTATAATTTTTTTTTTAAAATAGTTATGATATAATAATTGTGTAGCACATGAGTTAAATTAGTTAATCTAATATTACCAACTATAACTTAGTGATTTTTAACTAAACATTTTATTAAAAATTTTATCTTTGTCAGAAAACCACTTATTTAAAATATAAATAATGAATTGTAAAATAAAAATGTATAAAATAAATTAAAATAAAATTTTGGTTGAATGATAAATTTAAAGTTTTATTAATTCAATTGAAGTGAGTCTAAATTTAACATATTTTTTATTGATTTTTGTTAAAATAAAAAGACAAAAATACTTACGAAATTATATTTTTATAATTTTACCAACGAAGCTTAAATAATAGTATAGATGTGACAACGTCAATAATTTAAAAAAAAAAAATTAATTTTAGCCACAAAGTCACATACTTTCCACCACATTTGTTCCAAAAATCGGAAGTACATGATCCTCCATTGTCTGCTAATCACCAATGGCCCCAACACACACCAAAAACCAGAGACAAATCCTAGTGGCATGCTTACGTAGAACCAGTTTACTTCTTGCCCCTCTCCAATTCCTCTACCTCCATTCCTGACACCATGTTCATTACCACTTCCTTTGCAATCCTTTAATGGAGATCCACAAAGATGGTTACCGGCATAACTTGATTCATTGAATCTTTGTCGTTGACTACTTGTGGGTATTCTGCCAGTGAAATTGTTAGAGGACAAGTTCAAGGGGCTCAAAAATGTCATACTTGACATGCTTTCAGGAACAGAACCAGAGAGCTGGTTTTGAGAGAGATCAAGAGATTTTAGCGATTTCATACCACCAATGTTTTCAGGTATCTTTCCGGACAAGTGATTCTGGGACAAATTCAGTGGCTGCAATCCTTGGAGGCTTGTCACTTCATGGGGAATCTTTCCTGAAAATTTGTTACGGGAGAAATCTAAAACTTTGACCAAGTTGAGGGTGCTGTCGTATTCAAGTAGTTGGCCTTTCATCACAACTGATGCAGATTCCGAGAGAGGTCCTGCAATAGCAGCATACAGTATGGCGTTGCCCCAAGAACCATTCCCTCTGACCATGGCAGTGAAGTTGCTTATACATCTTGGTATGCTCCCAAAGAAATTGTTATCCGCAAGGTCAAAAATATGGAGAGAAGTAAGAGCACATAAATGGTCTGGTATGCTACCTTCAAACTTGTTTGACCGAAGAATCAATATTATTAGATTTGTAAGGTCCTGGCCTAGCCATCCTGGCAGGTTGCCATCTAGTTCATTCTTGCCAAGGTTAATTGCAACCAATTCCCTTCAATTTTTCAGTGACAAGGGAATTTCTCCATGAAGCTTTTTGTTGTGAAGGTGTAGGGATTGAAGTTCTGACAAAGTTCCCATGGAGCTTGGAATTTTACTAGTGAATCTGTTGCCATCTAATCGTAGGACTTACAAAGATTGCCACTTGATCCAGCAATCCGGTATCTCTCCGGATAAAAGATTGTTTGCAAGACTAAGAACTCTTGTCCCTATTGTTGCATTCAACTGAACGCACAAAAAGTGGAAAAGAGGTCCCAAGAAATAATTATTGGAAAGGTCTATCATGGACGGGTTGGATAACCCATAGAGATTCGAGGCAGTGGGCCGCTAAAGTTATTGAAACTAAGGTCAAGAATACAAGAATCATTTGAAGTTTGGGGTAGATATGAAATCTGGCCGTACATTTGGTTTCTAGAGAAATTTACAAACAAAAATTGGTTTGGTAGTCTCCAAAACCAACTAGGAATGGTATCTGAAATTGTGGAGTTAGAGATGTCTAGATATTCTAGATGTTTTTGTGAGCGAAGCCACAAGGGAAAAGATGGTCCTATGTGCCAAGATCGTAAGCCCAGTAAGCGAAGTTGAAAAGGAGGAACCCAGTAAGGGTTGGCTTTTAAAACCAACGAGTTGTCCGATCCTTCAAAATACCTCAATTTGGTATGATTAGCAAAATGCTTTTCGGAAACAACACCCTCCAACAAATTATTGTAAATCTCAACCTTTTCTAAATTTGCAAGTTTTCCTAAAGAAGTTGGAATAGGACCAAAGATTGAATTATCATTCAAAGAAAGTTCTTTTAAGTTTTTGAAATGCTCAAGCTGATCAGTAAGTTGACCAGAAAGTTGACAACTTGCAAAGGCCAATGATTCAAACCTGTGAGAAGAGCAACCTGACAGAACCTCAAAGATATGAGATATGTCTTGATTCAATCTCACACTTGACAAAACAATTGACCTCAAGTTACAAAGCTTTCTCACGGCTCTTGGAAGCTTCCCTTCAAGATCATTCCATGAGAGGTCAAGTTCATTGAGAGTACTAATATTGAAAATGGCACTAGAAATGTCACCTTGCAATTCATTAGCAGAAAGACTGAGAACCTGGAGAGAGCTTAAACGGTACAGCCACTCAGGTATTGAAGATTTGAAATTATTATATGAAAGATCTAGATGTCTAAGGGAAGTCATGTTTTGAAGAAAATCAGAGATGGGTCCATGAAAATCACTTCCTGCAAGGTTGAGAACAACTAGGGAGTTAAGCTTGGACACCCAGCCTAGATTCATTTGATTTGTGAAAAAGTTGTAGGAAAGGTCAAGGACGGCAAGAGTTGACAAATTAACATTTAGCAATGGACGTCCAAGTTGAAGAAAACAGTTTGATAAATGCAATTCCTCTAAAGAAGGGAGTCGTGTGTTTACCAGTTGCAACCAATTGGAAGCTCTACTAAGGTCCACTAAACTCAAATCAAGATGTTTCAATAAAGAAAGACCAGACAACCATTGGAGGTTCTCAACATATAATAACCCAGCCTCATTAAATTTATCCTTACCCCTGAGATTGAGAGATTCAAGATTTGAGAGATTCCCAAGTTGGTAAGGCAAGAGGCCTTCAAACGCATTGTTGCTTAGATCCAAGTATCTCAAATGCTTCAAATTTGACAGACAAGGGTTTATCTTACCTTTCAACATTGACATCAGATAAGAATCAGTGTCAACAATATCATCCAAAGGAGGAAGTGAGAGGTTGAGAGAGAGGATGTGGCCAGTCATATTGCCACAGACAACTCCAAACCAGCTGCAACAATCTGGATGATGATGAGGATCCCATGAAGCAAGCCGATTTGCATCATCTATGAGGCCTTCTTTGAAGACCAAAAGTGCTTGTTTTTCATTTTCTGGACAAGCACTGTAAGAATTAGAGCTGATTTCATTGCTCGAGTTAACGTCTGCTATTGCGAGAATGATCAGAACAAATAGGATGATTATAGCCATATGAAAATAAGGACGGGCTTCTATTTATAGACGAAATTAATGTCGTCCAATTTAATTAATTTGTCAATATTTTTACATAATACGTAATTACATATACTTGTCTTAATAATTATATAATGAATTGAATTTACACCGTAATTCAATCAATTCTAGCAAAAATAAAATAAAATATGAAAGGTCAATTTTAATTAATTTGTCTTTGCTCTTATCATAATTAATCTTATAGTCAATATTGGTTCGTTCAATAAGTTTTGTCATTAATGTAATGTGGAAAAACAAAAACTATGAAGTTTACTCAATTCCACAACCACCAAATAAACAATTGTAAGATGCGGAATCATGTGAATTGGATTTGGATCCCCATTAAGACAAATTTTCCTATGCTTACTTCTTTAAGTTCGCAAATGAGACCCTAAAATTAAGCTATACGGTCCAAACATGATTTATCTTGTCCCTGTGACCCTTGGATTTATGCTATTTTCCTTTGGTTTTCAGTGCTGCATATTTTTAAATATATATATATATATATTTTGAGTTTTAAACTTTGTTAAATCATCACCCAAAAAAGGATGGTTTACATAAATGACTTACATATACGTAGATTCCCATGTCAACAATTAAATGATTTTTAAAATTTAATTTTATTTAAAAAGTATAAAATATATAAAAAATTACATTTTTTAATATTTTAAAATTTTTAAAAATTAATTAATTACTAACTTGGCTTACATGTGGACTGTATTTAGATGTCACGCCATTAAAGTTAACAAACGTTAATTTTTTCATTTATTTTAGAGTTATTTGACAAACAATACAAATTTAAGGGTTAAAAGAGACGAAAAATTAAATGAATAGTTAAAATAACTTTTTTATAAAGTTAGAAGATCAAATAGATCATTATGCCGAGTTGTTTATTACTTGGACCGAAGATGAGCATGTATTGGTTGATGTGTTGATAGAGTTTGATGTTCTTGTTATGTTTTAAGGTGTTGATGTCTTTTTATAACTTTTCTTTTTTTTGGTTATTTTTGTGGGTATTAGTGGAAATTTTATTTTGGTCAAATAAAAGAAGACTAGGCTTAAAGGTTAGAAAACTCTTAATAAAGAATGAAAAAAATCAATTAGGTTATTTAAAAAAAAGCACATCTTATGAAATTTTTAATGATAAAGAAAAATTAATTAAGTCATTCCATTAACTAAAATCATTAACTAATTAATTTAACTGTTCACAATAACTCTTAAAATTTTTTTATATATTAAAAGAAATTAATGACGTGAGTATTCTTTCACATGATATGTAACTTGTCTCTTGATGGGTGACGAAAACTCCAATGGTTGGGTGTTGCTTTTGCTTTTATAGGAAAAGAGGTAAGATGAGTTTTACATAGATTGAAATTTGTAATTGCTTAATATTTTTATTTTTATTTTTTATCATCACAATCAACAGTGGTATATGCCATTGAGTTTTGGGTAACTATTTAGAGTTTTTAAAAATTTAAGAGGCATAGTTAAAAAATTTCAAACTCTTGGAGTGGGCTTGTCCCCTCTAGTTCCAATGTAATTTTGCCATTAATTACAATAGACGGAATGAGATGGTAATATTTAAAATCATATCATCAAATAAAAATATAATTCACTATTCCAAATAAATCTTAATAATTGCTTAAAAATTTAATTAAAAATCAAATTCAATTAAAATTAGAGTTTTTATTGATCACTTCTGAGTTGATATTAGTTATTGCATGTGAATTATATATCATAACGTGCAAGGGCATGGAAAGTCATTCACGTTACATTTACAACATATTAATTCAATGTGGCTCCAGACTTGCCATATATGAAGCGATTCAAAATAGTCGAAATGTTTGAGCCGTGTATAGCATCAAAATTTCAAGATTAGCTCACTTGAGAAGACATTTGTAGATGAATTTTTTTTGAATTCAATTACAAAACATTTAACTGTCAAGCTAAAATTACAATGAGTAAAGTTGAAATTACTATGGATTAAAATAATTATTGTTGAGAAAGTTGTTATTGCTCGTTTCATGTTTTGTTATGTTGAGTGTGTCTCATATTTTCAGCTAAACAGACAGTGACATCACGACAAGAAGCTTCTCAACATTGTGATGACAAATGACGTCATGATGACATGAATAGGGATGTTGAGACGTGGCGACGTGCTCCCCATATAATTCGGGTTTCTCCTCCTAGTTAAACTCCAGTTAAACTTTGATTACTCTAAGGATATTTTAGTATCTTAGCTAATTTAAAGAGGCCTTGTATCATTGTTTTGAGAGGCCAATTAAGAGGCAACTAAAGATGTAGAACTACAACTCTTTTCTTCTGGAAGGTGACAAGATATAGGAGCAGATGAGTTTTGGTGAGAGCTTTCATAGTAACTATAGAGAGAATTTTGTACCTCTTTTGTAAGAATTTTATGAGAGTTAGGGTTTATTTTCGGGGTTTGAGTTTGTACATTTAGTACATTTAGGTTTATTTTTTTTCATATTGTACTCTCATTTGTTTACTCATTTAGTAAAAAGTCGAAGCCTCATTTGCCCATTGTTTTTATCCTCTTTGGATGAGTTTTCTACGTAAATATTTGTGTTTGATCTTCTCTACCTTTTCTATTTCGTTGTTTATATCCCCAACAATCTAGTATCAAAGCTTGCTTTGAATTCTACAATCGACCCATTCAAGGATGGCTACAACGAATTTCAACATTGAGAAGTTCGATGGAATCACAAATTTCAAATTGTAGCAGTTTCGGATAAAGTAGAATGTTTAAAGCAAGATTGGTCACAAAGGGTGACATTCAAGTAGAGGGAGTTGATTTCCTCGATGTTTTCTCTCCTATTGTGAAGCACACGTCCGTCTGTGTATTACTAGCCAAGGTTGCATTATACAACGTTGATTTCAAGACTAGGAGTCTTTTGGTTTCCAAGTTTGAAAACAGTTTGGGCTTGATTGACATTCTACTAAGATCGAGTTTGGCCCATGTTGGGGCATGGAGAAGAAGGTTTGTAAATACAAGTTATGGTAGAGATTTGTGGGATGTGCCTTGTATTTTTGACCGAACAGATGACGACGTCACAGCTAAAGGCTTCTCGACGTTGTGACGACGGACGACATTGTGACGACGCGAATGAGAATGTTGCAACGTGGCAACATGTTCCTCACATAAATTGAGTTTCTTGTCCCAGTTAAACTCTTATTACTCTAGAGATATTTTAGTATGATTAGACCTCTAATCTTAGCCTATTTAAAGAGTCCTTGTATCCCTGTTTTGATAGGCCAATTAAGAGGAAATTAAAGATGTAGTACTACAAGTCTTTTCTTTTAGGAACGAGAAGATGTAGTCGTAAATAAGTTCGATGAGATTTTTCGTGGTAACTATAGAGAGAAATTTCTACCTCTTTTGTGAGAACTTTATGAGAGTTAGGGTTTTGTTTTCAAGGTTTGAGTTTGTACATTTAGTACATTTAGGTTTATTTTTCCATGTTATACTCTCGTTTGTTTACTCATTTAGTGAAAAGTCGAAGCCTCATTTACCTGTGGTTTTTATCCTCCTCGGAGGAGTTGTCCAAATAAATATTTATGTTCGATCTTCTCTACCTTTTTATTTCATTATTTATATGAGTCAATCCCCAACATGTTATAACAAAACTATTTCTTTGCTTGGGCCATCGTGTTGGGCCTTATACAGGTTTCGGTTAAGCAAAATTCAACCCACTTGAGTGAGACATATTTGACAAAATAGAAGCATAGGTCGACTTGGATACTAAGTCTCCCAATCAACTTTCTTGACTTTAGGTGGTTTTATTAGCATGAAAGTTTTATTAAACCTTGATGATTAAATAGTTATTTTTTAAAGATAAATATCATATTTATTCAAAGGAGTTTTTCAAGGATTTAACTGTTGATTTAAAGGAGTTTATATTGTTGTTATGATAGCCTATAAATAGGCTTCATTCTCTCTTGATAAATCACGACAAAGAGGGGTGAAAAATCTTTACTTTCTTGAGTTTTTCTCCTTACTAGCCTTTGTTTCTTTATTGCATTGGGGTTGCAATTATTATTATTATTATTTGTATAATGATAGATTGGGCTTATTTAGATGATTGTAGATGATTATTGAATAAAATCATGAGCAAAGCTCCGCAGATGTAGGACCATTATGTCTAAACTGGTTAACAAATATCGTGTTAATTTTTTCCTCACTTTGCTTCTTGTGTTACTTTATATTTAATCTTTATACTCATTTCTGTTCCAGTGATAGTTAGAACGAAACTATTTTTCAAATGCAAATTGAGGATTTTTCAATTACATCACATATGATGTGATAATTACTTTTCTCTAATTGGTTTAAAAATTGATTAAGAAATAAATAATAAAATTATATTATCATTAGACCTGATCATGGACCAAGCCACTTGCCTAGGTCCAAAGGCTCGCCCCAAAATTAAGAGGGTTTGAACAAAAATATAAGCTCCAAAAATAAGGCACATTTTCTAAATAGGTCGAGCCACGAGTAAGATTTTTTAACCTAGCTCGGTCTGACCCAAATTTGCCTAATTTTTTTACTATTGTTTTGTTACTCTTTGTTGCCATTTTGATGTTGTTTTACTACCATTTTACTATTATATTGCTATTTTTTTGTTGTTATTATATATATTTGTTTGCTAAGTTATAACTATCTTAGTATTGTTTCACTGTATTTTGATGTATTATATTTTTTAAATTTATTTTTATATAAAAATAATATAAATTTGTTAATACGAGTGGGTCAGGCTGGGTTTGGGTTTAACATTTTTTATTTGTATCACTTGAATAAAATTTTAGACCCATTTTTTGGGTTGAGCTGAAACTTAAAAAACAAATCTAAAATTTTACATTGACCCGATCCGAACCCGAACCCAACCGATTCATGATTAAGTCTAATTATACTATTACATTAAAATAATTAAGTGTTAATTAAATTTGATAAATAAAATTAAAAAAATTGTCAATATTGGACTCGAATTTATGCGTATAGAAAAGCTTCTAATAATATATATATATATTCAAATATATATACATATAAAATTACCTATGAGTCTGCCGTATTGGCACGTTTTAGTCTGTCTCTTTTGACACGCTCTTTTTTCTTTTTCCTTTTTTTTCCTTTTAATCTTTCGTTAGGGTATTGTTCCTTCTTTTGTCTCTGTTCTCTGCGGTTTTGTTCGTTGGTGCTTTAGTCATTGAGTATATTCAATTGCTTTACTGTTGAATAAAATATGGAGAGAGATATGGCGGGTTTGAGTCTGGACGATGGCGAGGAAGAGGCGTTATCGTTACCGGACGATGCAGAGGATAACTGTGATGTGTATAGTTTTTGTTTGGTGGGATGTTTTCTTACTGCCAGAGTCGTCCATTTTCCAGCAATGAGAAATACAATGGCAAATATTTGGCATCCTTTGGGAGGTGTGCAAATCACAGATCTGGGAGAGAAACGTTTCCTTTTCAAATTTTTTAATGAGGTTGATATTTCAAGGGTTATCAATGGTGCTCCTTGGTCCTTTAATAATCATCTTTTGATTTTACATAGGATTAGGGAAAATGAAGATCCGATGTCTGTTCCTCTGGTGTATTCTAATTGGTGGATTTAGATTCATGATTTGCCCCCAGGTTTCTTTAGAGATTCCATGGCTGTGCAATTTGGTAACTTTATTGGAAGATTTCTGGAGTATGATACGAATATGAACTATATGCGCATACGTGTTCAACTTGATGTTCGAATGCCCCTGAAAAGACATAAAAAAGCTATGATTTCGGCAAATAAATCCACTTAAGTATAAAAAATTAACATTATTTTACTTTTTATGTGGATGTCTTGGGCATGGGGATAGCTTTTGTCTGAGGAGGCTTCAATATGAATTGCAGGAAATGGAGTTGGGTTGGGATTTGTCGCTGAGGGCACAGGGGAGGAAAGCTTCCATTGCAAACAGTATCTGGTTGCGGGGCAGTAGAGACGATAGTAATTTTGGAAAGTACGGATCTGGGCATCAATCGAGCCAACACTCCAGCTCTAATCGTGGAAAAAATTATGGAGTAAATTTTAATTCTGTTCTGGGAATTAATCTAGAAGGTTCCAACTTTTCAGCTACTTTAAATGAGTCCCAGAAAGGAAAAAATTTGAGTATTAATGATGGAGAAGATTTGACGGGTGGAAAAGATCAATTACTTGGAGTTTCAATGGAAAGTGCTGTCCTAAAAATAATTTCTAATGGGCTGGGCTGTTTGCAAGGTTTGGGGTGGCACATATGGACTGTGAATTGGAAGAGGAACCTTTCTCTCATGAAGATGGGAAAAAAAGACAATGGGTTAATATTTTGGGTTCTAATGTTTCTACGAGTCAAGATTCATTAGAGGCTGTGGATGGGCATCTAGTTCATTTTAATCAGATATCGGCAGCTGCCAGTGGGTAAGCTGACCAACAGCAATGAAAATCATGTGCTAGAATGTTCGTGGATTGGGGATCTACGAGTAGTTAGACGGCTTCAGTATATGCTGAAGTTTTATCATCCCCAAGTAGTCTTTTTTATGGAGACTAAATTGAGTAAGTCAAAAATAGAGGTAGTTAGGAGGCGTTGTGGTTTTTTCAATGGTATCGATGTTCCATCTGATGGTTCCCGAGGAGGTTTAAGCCTTGGGTGGAATGGAAGCGATTTAATTACTTTAAAAAGTTTTTCTAGAAACCATATTGATGTTGAGATTCAAGATGATGAAGATGCTCCTCGTTGGCGATTTTCTGGTTTCTATGGGGCTCCAAAGGTTAGAAATAAACAAGAAACTTGGGATTTACTCCGTAGATTGGGAAGAGATAACTCACTCCCTTGGTTAGTCAGTGGAGACTTCAACAAAATTCTTTTTGCCCACGATAAACAGGGAGGGTTGTTAAGAAAAGATGCTCGGATGGAGTTTTTTCTTAGAACGTTGGAAGACTGTCGTTTGGAGGATATTGGTTTTCCGGGAGCGTGGTTCACTTAGGAGAGGGGACGAGTAATGGAACATAACATTCGGGAAAGACTCGACCAATGAGTGGCTACAGATGAGTGGATTCAACTTTTTCCTTCATACTCTTTGCGTCATCTGCTGCACTCTTTCTCAGATCATTGTCCGCTGTTAATTGAGACGAAAACTGTTGTCTTTGGAAATAAATCGGCTCGATTTCGTTTTAAATCTTGGTGGATTCTAGAGGATTCTTGTGACGAGGAGATTAAAAAGTTATGGGAGGAGAGCTCTGGCTCTTCCTTAAATCGCATGAATAATCTTATTAATGGATTGAAAGCGTGGGCAAGAAAGGTTAGGCATAACCAAGGATGTGATGTGAAGCGACTAAATAAGAGGCTGGAAGAATTAAATCGTAAAGAGAGATCGGAGGAGATTTTAGGAGAGATTGTTGAGGCCAAACTCTATCTGAATATGGAACTGGATAAGGAGGAAAAGTATTGGGAGCAGCGAGGCCGTGCCAACTGGTTGAAAATGGGTGATAAGAATACTGCTTTCTTCCATAAGCATGCATCCCAGAGAAGGCGTATTAATCGAATTCGGAGCCTTCAACAAAACGATGGCTCTCTTGCTATGGGAAGTAGGAAGGTGGAGATTATTGCCAGTGAGTATTTTTCTGATCTTTTCACGTCTTCTAGGACCGAAAATATGGATTACATACTATCTGGAGTTCAGCCGTGTATTTCGAATAGTATGAATCAGCTTTTGCTGGCCACTTATGCTGAGGGAGAAATTCTTGAGGCGCTTAAAGGGATGGGACCAACAAAAGCTTTGGGTGCTGATCGTTTCTTGGCAATTTTCTACCAAAAGTACTGGCATATCGTTGGTAAGGATACTTGTGATTTCTGTCTAGACATTCTGAATAATGGTAGTTTTTTAGAAGATATCAATAGGACTCAATTGGTGCTGATTCCAAAAACTGGTAATCCTTCCAATTTGAAAAACTATCGCCCTATCAGTTTGTGTACTGTTATTTACAAGATTATTGCCAAGACTCTGGCTAATCGACTTCAAAAGGTATTGGATGGGTGTATAGATGATGCACAAAGCGTGTTTGTTCCTGGCGGACTTATTTCAGATAATGTTCTACTTGCTTATGAAGTTCTTCACTCTTTTAAAAACAAAAGGTCTGGCAGGAAATGTTCTATGGCTCTAAAACTGGACATGAGTAAGGCCTATTACAGAGTGGTGTGGCCTTTTATTAGAGGAATAATGGCTAAGATGGGTTTTGAAGACAGGTTCATTAGTCTTATCCTCCATTGTGTGAATTCTGTCCAGTACTCGATATTAATTAATGGGGAGGAAGGGTCCAACTTCAGAGCTTCTAGGGGTTTGCGTCAAGGGGATCTGTTGAGTCCCTATTTGTTTCTTTTTTGTGGAGAAGAGCTTTCTGCCTTAATGAGACTAGCAAGCCAAGAAGGAAAAGTTTTTGGTGCTAAGGTCTGTCGATCAGCCCCTCCTATCACCCATCTCATGTTCGCAGATGACTGTATTCTGTTTGGAGAAGTTTAAGGAAGGGAGATTTGTGTGTTGAAAGATATTCTTGAAGAGTATGAAGCTTGCTCGGGGCAATGTGTTAACTTTGAAAAGTCCACAGCATTTTTCAGTTCTAGTGTGAATGACCAGGATAAGAGTTTGGTTTTTCAGATTCTTAATGTGCTGTGTTCGACGAATCCTGAGAGATACATTGGTCTTCCTAATGTGGTGGGCCGAAAGAAGAATATGGCTTTCCAGAATTTAAAAGATCATTTAAGGCATAGGATCAACAGTTGGAGCCTAAGGCACATTTCGCAGGAGGGCCGGGAGGTTTTTATAAAGGCCGTTTTGCAAGCTATTCCTACTTACACGATGGCTTGTTTCCTATTGCCAAAATCTCTGTGCATGGAATTGGAAAATATCATGGGGACTTTTTAGTGGATGAAAAATCAGGGCAAGCGAGGCATGCATTGGTGCAATTGGAAGTCTTTGTAAGCGCTAAAGGAAGACCGCGATATGGGATTTCGTAATTTGAATTATTTTAATATTGAATTATTTTAATATTACTTTATTAGCCAAACAGGGCTGGCGTTTATTACGTAATCCTAATTCTTTACTAGCGCGTACTTTGAAAGCCAAATATTTTAAGGAGTTTGATTTCTTAAACTCAAGGTTGGGGAACTTACCTTCCTTTACCTGGCAGAGTATTTGGGCGGCCAAGGGATTACTTCTGAAGGGGTTGGGCTGGAGGATTGGAAATGGCAAACATGTCTCCATTTGGGAAGACGCTTGGATCCCTAGTAATGAGGATTTCAAAATTCAACATACAAATGTTAATATGAGCATATTAAAAGTTGCTGATTTAATTGAGGCAAATGGTAGAAAATGGAACTCTGAGTTGATCTGTAATACCTTCTCGGAGCAGGAAGCGGAGCGGATTCTCTGCATTCCTTTGTCTTTGTATGAGCATGAGGACTTTGTTATTTGGCGGGCTGAGCCGACTGGAGAATATTCGGTGCGGAGTGGGCATAAACTTCTCTTACACAATAATTAGAATGACTTACAGACAAATTAAAAATAATTTTACAAAAAGTTATGGAACTTAGATCTACCCTCTAAAATAAAGATTACAGTTTGGCGTGTTTCACGTAATTTTCTGCCTACTTTCAATAACATACAATATCAGAGACTGAGAGGATCTGCTACTTGTAGTTGGTGCCAAAACGGCGTGGAATCGAGGGAACACTTGTTCTACGAATATCCTACAGCAAAGGAAACATGGGAAAATTTGGGCATCAATTGATGCATATGAAGGAGATCCAGTTGGTTTTCTTACCATTGGATAGGGAACATAATATCCTTGATTAGGATAAAATCCTGTTAATATAGGAGTAAATCCCTGATTAGGAGTAAATTCTTGATTAGGATTTATCTGTTTTCCTTTGTTGGGTTTTTTATGGACAGTAGTCCATTCCCAGACTTGTTC
Source organism: Gossypium longicalyx (assembly GCA_025698465.1). Lineage (NCBI taxonomy): Eukaryota > Viridiplantae > Streptophyta > Magnoliopsida > Malvales > Malvaceae > Gossypium > Gossypium longicalyx. The sequence goes on along the minus strand of CM047004.1, from coordinate 63,839,344 downwards.
CGAGATTTTTACCTCTATCCATAAGGCTCATAAGATAATCAGCAATAATATTATTAGCACCTTTGACATATAAGATTTCAAAATTAAAACTACATAAATCATTGTACCATCTAATTCTTCTTGATACGCTTTCTAGACTATTATTAGTCGAAATTGTTTGACCGCTCAGTTGTCGAGTTTTATAATAAAATTTTCAGATGCTAAATATATAAAAAAGGTTTTTATTGTTTTTAATAGCTAATAATTCCTTTTCATATATAGCGTAATTAACTTCATTTGATTTAAATTTTCCGAGAACTATATCCACATATTAGTTCTTCGTTTTTTCTTTGTTTTAGCTTTTAGAATACATCCCCAATAATTTTCTGGATGCATCGGTTTCTAAAATTAATCTATCACCTTGTTTTGGTAAGTATACTTTTGGGGTATAACTTATTTCGATTTTATATTTCTAATAATTTACAAATCTTCTTTAGACCAAATTTGAAAGTATTTCCTTTTTTAATTTTTCGTATAAATTACCTATTTTTTCAGATAATTTAGGAAAGAAGTGTCTTCCATAATTAACTATTCCTAGAAATTGTTGGAGTTGTTTTTGGTTTTTAATTTCTTATGGAAATTCTTTTATTTTTATAATAATATGATCTTGTAGTTTAAGACCATCAATGAGATAGATTTAAACCTAAAAATTCTATTTTTGTTTTTTTTAATTCTATTTTCTTAGGACTCAAAATAATTCCATGTTTTATGAATTCTTGAGATATAATATTTAAATGTTTTCTATGTTTTTCCAGTGTTTCTGAAAATATTAATATATCGTCTATATAGACTACACAAAATTTTTTATATTTATTAAATATAGAATCCATCCATCTTTGGAAGATTTGAGGTGCATTACATAACCCAAATGGCATTACTCTCCATTGATAATGACCATTAGGTGCACTAAAGGCTGTCAATGGTTTAGATTCATCAGTTAGCATTATTTGCCAAAATCCTGATTTATAATCGAATTTACTGAAATATTTTACATGTTTAGCTTGATTAATCAATACATCTTTTCTTGGAATAAAATATCCATCAAAAATAGTATTTTGGTTTAGTCTTTTATAATTAATTACCATCCTAGCTTTTCCTCTTTTATTTTTGACAGATGGTTTCTTACCATAAAGGCTGGACTTGAATGTGAACTATTAGTTTTTTCTATTAATCCTTTTTCTATTAATTCTTTGATTTGTGTATCAAATTCATCTATATCTTGTTTAGTATAGATCATAGGTTTGATTCTAATTATTTTATTGGGATTCTTTAATTTTATTTCACAATATCTTGGACTATTTTCCCATAATTTTAATGGTTCTTCACTAAAATTATTTTCTAGAATTTTAAACAACCAATGATTTGTTTCTAGTTGTTTAATTTGTTCTTTTTTTATTGGCCTAAATCCTTTATCACATACAAATTTATGATTTTCTATTAAGGGTATTTCTACAGAAGTTTTTTCTGTTGATAATATTACTAAATTTCTATCTATAGAAAATGGTAGATGATGATATATAAAATTATTTCCTAATAATATGTCTCCATGCATTTCAGGAAAACACAATATTTTAGGAATTACAAATCTTACATTATTTATGTAAATTGGAATATTTCTAGCTTTAAACTGAATTATGGTTTCTTTACCATCAATTCCTATAACTCTAATTGGATTTTTCATTAATTCCCATTTTTCTACAGGAATGGCATTTTCTCTACAACTACTAGTGGTAGCTCCTGTATCTAATAAAGCATGCAGAGAATATGTTTTATAGTCTCTAAATTGAAGTGTAATTTCTATATATGTATAATATTTTCTTGGTTGAAAATTTGAAAATGTAATAATATCATTTTTTCCTATTTTCATTTGTTGAATAATAGTATTAGATTGTATTTCTTCCATTCTAGTATTTCTAGAATATCTACTAGGTTCTGTAGGAAATATAGGTATTTGAACTGTTTTCATACCTATTGGTGTTGTCGAATTTGTACTAATATTATCTTCTTCTTCCTCTATTTGAGAATTAGAAGGTAAAACTAAATTATCATTTATATTTGTTATAGCATTATTTTTAAAATATAACCTATCTCCAGATGACATATATTCTATAGTACTTACAGGTTTTGAAGTACTAGTACCACTTATTCTATCAATCATCCAATCTTTTGGTATTGACAGATCTTTTAGATGTAATAATTTTGGTTGTATTTCTGTAGTAAATTTATTGGGTTCAAATAACTCAATTATTTTATTATTAATTTCTTTAATTTCAACTTCTGCCGTGTTGGTATATTCATTAATAGAAGTCCAACTTATTGCTAGATCTTCTGCTAAATCACTTATTTCAGAATTTTTTGTCTGAATTCTTAAACATAAACATTCTTCTATTAGAGGATCTGTAATAGATATAAAATAGTTTGGTTTAACCTTAAATCCTATTACACCGGTATGTAAATTAGACTGTATTCCTCCAATAAGTGCTTTTATTGGATTTTCAAATCTTTTATCTAATAAAACTGCTATAATAGGTATATCATGTCCTTTTCTAAATAAAGCTCTAATTGTTATCATGATTATACCTAAATGTATATATCTAACTTGAGGATATTTCTTTTTAATCCTCTTAATTTTTTCTTTAGTAAATAATGGAATTTCTGTTAATCCACCTCTAGTATCTTTAGCGACTGTATTGCCACTAATCTTTTCTATATGTCTTTGACTCCATATTTTAAACTTAGATATTTTATATATTTCTTCTTTAGAAATGTGATTTTTATTTATTTTTTCTATTAATTCATCTGAAAAGTCTTTTTCTTCTCCAATCAAATTTCCTAATTTTATGTCTTGTTGTTCAGACTTAGGAATTTCTTCTAATTGATTTTTAGAAGTACTTCCTACATTAAACATAAATATATATATTCATCTTCTTCTGAATCAGAATCTGTTTCTAATATTAACTCATATAATATTTCTTCAGGATTTATTTCCTCTTCATAACAAATTTCTAAATCTTGTTCTTCAAGACTTTTAATCATATTTTTAGCACTTTTTCCTTTATTAGGACAGTTTGGTGCTATATGACCTTCTTCATCACAAATAAAACATTTACATATCTGTTTTTTAGATTTTTTAGAAGTTTTTCTTCTAACAAATTTTTTCTTTTTCTTATTATTATTACCAGTATATTTTTTATTTCCTGGTTTCCACCTAATAAATTTATATTTTCTATTTTTCTTTCTATATTTTTTATAAGTATTGGGACGTGTTGTTTTACATCCAAATTCCCATTCATTTTCTAGAATTTTTGTACAATGACTATAAGTTAATTTATTTTTTACTTGTTTCGATGCCTTAGTTTGTAGACAATGTAAAGTTATTCTTTCTTTTGCAAAATTAATTCTATTTCCTATAGAATCTATATTTTCTTTTGCTATTCCTGATTCTTTACTATGTTTATCTAAATAAGACACATATTTTTTAATACATATTTCATCCCATGGTGGGGGTAGTTTATGAAAATATTGGTTTTTCCAAAATTCTATATTTTCATTTTTTAATTTTTGATATTCATGAAGAAATTTTTTAGAAAATTCTTCTAGATATCTAATATCACATAATTTAATTTTTGATAAAGTATAACTAGCTATACTATCTTGATCTTTTTTATCAAAATAACCACAAAATTCTGTTTTTAGAATATTTGTTAATCCTTTTAAAAGATCATTAGGAGTACCTATTTGATTAATTAGTTGTCCTTTTTGGACTTTTCCTACTTCTGATTCCTCCCAACGTCTTAAGAATTGTAAAACGTCTCCTTGAAAAGTTCCTATAAAATAGTTTAAAAATTTTTCTTTTGACCAAGAACTGTTGTTGTTTACAACTATTGTCATTGATTGTGCCCAATCATCTATGGTTTTTTCATAGTCTGATATTGAAATTTTTGACAAATCTAAATATATTCCACCTTGAGCCACATTTCTTTTATTTAAATCATCTATCCTATATGGTATAGGTATAGTTTGACTCGGTAGTTGGTTAGAAGATTCACCTGTATATTCAGTTTTAACTTCATTAGTAGCTATATTTTCGGTTTGATTACCAAAAATTCTTGTTGTGTTTTCAACTGTTTCAAAGTCTTTATTTAAAGCTCTCAGATAATCATCTTTTTGAATATCTGATTCTAATTTTCTTTTACCATAAGGATCTGTTTGATCAGTATCCATAGGTTCGGGGATTTCTATATTTTCATCCTCCTCTGTTGAAGTATTTTCTTCATCAGATTTATAACTAGTTACATTTAAATCTTCTTGATTATCTGAATTACTAGAACTACTACTTTCTGTAGTATCATAATTTAACATATAATGGTAATTAAACTGAATAAATAGATCTTTATGTTTTTCATAAAGTTCTTCTATTAATTTTAAATATTCTATTCTTTCGTTTTTATCAGTACTTTTAGTAAATTTGTCTTTCCAATGTTCTATTAATTCTTTATAAGATCGGAAATCATATTTTTGTTGAGTAATATTTTTTCTTCTCTGTTTTTTATTACTATTATTAGTAGATGATGACTCTTCTGAAGAAGTTTCTTCTTCTTCATCTGATAAAGTTAAAATTATATTACTATTACCATAATATAATGGACCTAAATCTGTATCTGATTCCATATTATTATTATTAATAACCTGATCTAATTTATTATTGACTTCTGATAAAATTTCTTTAGATTTGTTGTTCAAATCTAATTCTTTAATATTTCCCATGTAATTTACTTTTTCTTCTATGTTACTGACTTTATTATATATTTTATTATAATATATAGAAGTTATATCCATTAAACTATTAAATCCTTTACTAAGGGCCGAAATATTATTTTCTTGTTTAGAATCTATATGCATAATATGATTGCAGGTTTTATCTTTATATAAACAATCTGTCTCTTCCATGTTACTTATCTTTGGTACCTAAAACCGTCTGTTATATTATTTTGTCTTAACACTCAAAGGCCTATCGTCTCTCCTCTGGACTTAAAAGGCAAAAGTTAGACAAAATAACAGATATATGGGTTTCAAGATAAATAACCACGAAATTAACTGGATTGTAAATTAAAGATAAGAACTTACAACGAGTATTATGATATAAATTCCTCCAAGAACCGTAATTCCGGGGGCCTCTGATACCAGTTACAAGACTTATTATGTGAGTGCGGAAGATGGATATTTTATTAAAAGGAAAGGAAGGATTTTTACAGGGAAAGATTGTTTACAAAGAGAATACTGAAAGTAAAAGAAAAGATTTCTAAACTATTTTTCGATGCCTTCTTTAGGCTCATTACATTGCTATTTATAGGAAAATTTCTAAACTCTATTTGATATTTCCTTCAATCCCGAACAGTGTTTCTGATAAGGATGAATTTATTGTTGCCTCCACGTATGTTGTCAGATGTCTTTTCATCTATTTGTCTGTATATGGATGCCTTTAATTTTTATTCACCGCCGATCTTGAAAATCTTTTTTGAAAATCTTCAAGATTCACCACGTGGTCTTTATTTTGTCCTTATCCTTCTTGGATGTTGTCCAGGTTCCACGTTTCTATCTCATCCAGATGTAAGGATTCTGGCGAAAGTCTTGGTGGTGAATTCCACGTCTCCCACGTGTTTTTGATTTCTTCAATTATTTCTGAAGGAAAATCATCTATTTCCATATCTGCTATTTTGTTTAACAGTTGTATGGACTCTTCATCTCTTGATTTTTGAATTGTACTATTTTTATCAGCTACAATTCTTCTTCCATCAGTAGACAGTTTGTATGTTTGATCTTGAAGAATATGTCGAGCTGTTGACATTAAATCAATTCCGGCTTGGATTTGATAATATTTTGGATTATTGTAACACTTGTCAATGATTTTGGTCAAGTGTTTTTTATCTTCCTTGACTGCTGATAAATAAGGACTATCAATTATTCTTTGAATAGTCCAAATTTGATACGGTTGATAAAATCTTTCGTTTTCAGCAATACCAATAAGGCTGCTTATTTGTATATGAAAATAGTAATAAAAATCATCTTGATATACTAAAAGTGATAATATAGCTTTTATAATAGCAGGAAAATCTTTTAATAAATGAAAAGAAAAGTTTTGTACTGTAATTTCTCTAACAAAACCCCATTCAATACTGTTTATATCAAATGGTTCATGATCTATCCTGAATTTTATAGTAGGAATTTCTTCCCCTATATCATTCAAATAAACATATGCTTGTAAAAAGTATTCGGAAAAAACTTTTTTATATTGAGTCTGCTGGTTGCAGATAATTTTATTGATTTTTCCAAAAATTTCTGCTGGTAATATTTTCCTAGCTTTATTATATAAACATATTCTAAACATTTTATTCATAATGAGACTGTTTATTCCTTTATGAATAAAGTATTGAAATATATCAATAAGATTATTTATCTCATTGATATTTATATATTCTATTTCGAGTTCTTGCCAATCTCTGTATAAAACGGCTTTTAATAATAAATCATGTGCTTCATTATCTTTAGTTGTTTTTTCAACTAAAAATTGTGAAAACTTTGTAAGAGCTCGTCTAAAATTTGCTCTTTGTTCTAAAATATGGGTTTTCCATATTTCATTAATATAATTATAAATTTCATTTGGTAATCTGGATTATAGAAATCTTTTATTTCGGTATTTGTTGTTGTTTCAACAAATTTTCTCGCTCTTTTATAACTTCGTAATAAGCGGCTTGATATGTCTTTGAATTCGGATCTTGAGACCAAGGAGATTGAATTATTCTTTTTGAAGGGTATTCGTTTACCATTCTTGATGCATATGAAGGAGATCCAGGTTGGTTTTCTTACCATTGGATAGGGAACATAATATCCTTGATTAGGACAAAATCCTGTTAATATAGGAGTAAATCACGATTAGGAGTAAATCCTTGATTAGGATTTATCTGCTTTTTTCCTTTGTTGGGTTTTTATGACGATAGTCCATTCCCCGACTTGTTCCGAGAGGTTTTTACCTCTATCCATAAGGCCTGCTAAGATAATCAAAGAATAATATTATTATTACCACCTTTGACATATAAGATTTTAAAATTAAAACTACATAAATCATTGTACCATCTAATTCTTCTTGGTACGCTTTCTAGACTATTATTAGTCGAAAAATTGTTTGATTTGCTGGTTGTCGCTTTTTATAATAAAATTTTCAGATGCTAAATATATAAAAAGGTTTTTATTGCTTTTTAATAGCTAATAATTCCTTTTCATATATAGCGTAATTAACTTCATTTGATTTAAATTTTCCAGAACTATATCCACATATTAGTTCTTCGTTTTTTTCATTTTAGCTTTTAGAATACATTCCCAATAATTTTCGAATGCATCGCTTTCTAAAATTAATCTATCACCTTGTTTTGGTAAGTATATACTTTTGGGTATAACTTATTTCGATTTTATATTTCTAATAATTTCTGAATCTTCTTTAGACCAAATTGAAAGTATTTCCTTTTTTTTTTTTCGTATAAATTACCTATTTTTTCAGATAATTTAGGAAAGAAGTGTCTTCCATAATTAACTATTCCTAGAAATTGTTGGAGTTGTTTTTGGTTTTAATTTCTTCCGGAAATTCTTTTATTTTTATAATAATATGATCTTGTAGTTTAAGACCATCAATGAGATAGATTTAAACCTAAAAATTCTATTTCTGTTTTTTCTAATTCTATTTTCTTAGGACTCAAAATAATTCCATGTTTTATGAATTCTTGAGATATAATATTTAAATGTTTTCTATGTTTTTCCAGTGTTTTTAAAAAATATTAATATATCGTCTATATAGACTACACAAAATTTTTATATTTATTAAATATAGAATCCATCCATCTTTGGAAGATTTGAGGTGCATTACATAACCCAAATGGCATTACTCTCCATTGATAATGACCATTAGGTGCACTAAAGGTCATCAATGGTTTAGATTCATCGATTAGCATTATTTGCCAAAATCTCGATTTACAATCGAATTTACTGAAATATTTTGCATGTTTAGCTTGATTAATCAATACATCTTTTCTTCGAATAAAATATCCATCAAAAATAGTATTTTGGTTTAGTCTTTTATAATTAATTACCATCCTAGCTTTTCCTCTTTTTATTTCAGCATGGTTTCTTACCATAAAGGCTGGACTTGAATGTGAACTATTAGTTTTTTCTATTAATCCTTTTTCTAATAATTCTTTGATTTGTGTATCAAATTCATCTATATCTTGTTTAGTATAGATCATAGGTTTGATTCTAATTATTTTATTGGGATTCTTTAATTTTATTTCACAATATCTTGGACTATTTTCCCATAATTTTAATGGTTCTTCACTAAAATTATTTTCTAGAATTTTAAACAACCAATGATTTGTTTCTAGTTGTTTAATTTGTTCTTTTTTTTATTGGCCTAAATCCTTTATCACATACAAATTTATGATTTTCTATTAAGGGTATTTCTACAGAAGTTTTTTCTGTTGATAATATTACTAAATTTCTATCTATAGAAAATGGTAGATGATGATATATAAAATTATTTCCTAATAATATGTCTCCATGCATTTCAGGAAAACACAATATTTTAGGAATTACAAATCTTACATTATTTATGTAAATTGGAATATTTCTAGCTTTAAACTGAATTATGGTTTCTTTACCATCAATTCCTATAGCTTTAATTGGATTTTTCATTAATTCCCATTTTTCTACAGGAATGGCATTTTCTCTACAACTACTAGTGGTAGCTCCTGTATCTAATAAAGCATGCAGAGAATATGTTTTATAGTCTCTAAATTGAAGTGTAATTTCTATATATGTATAATATTTTCTTGGTTGAAAATTTGAAAATGTAATAATATCATTTTTTCCTATTTTCATTTGTTGAATAATAGTATTAGATTGTATTTCTTCCATTCTAGTATTTCTAGAATATCTACTAGGTTCTGTAGGAAATATAAGTTCTGGAAAATTTAAATCAAATGAAGTTAATTACGCTATATATGAAAAGGAATTATTAGCTATTAAAAAAGCAATAAAAACCTTTTTTATATATTTAGCATCTGAAAATTTTATTATAAAAACTGACAACCAGGCAGTCAAACAATTTCTGACTAATAATAGTCTAGAAACTGTACCAAGAAGAATTAGATGGTACAATGATTTATGTAGTTTTAATTTTGAAATCTTATATGTCAAAGGTGCTAATAATATTATTGCTGATTATCTTAGCAGGCCTTATGGATAGAGGTAAAAAACCTCTGGAACAAGTCGGGGAATGGACTACTGTCCATAAAAAACCCAACAAAGGAAAACAGATAAATCCTAATCAAGGATTTACTCCTAATCAGGGATTTACTCCTATATTAACAGGATTTTGTCCTAATCAAGGATATTATTTCCCTATCCAATGGTAAGAAAACCAACTGGATCTCCTTCATATGCATCAAGAATGGTAAACGAATACCCTTCAAAAAGAATAATTCAATCTCCTTGGTCTCAAGATCCGAATTCAGCATATCAAGCCAGTTATTCTGAAGTTATAAAAAGAGCAGAAAATTTGTTGAAACAACAACAAATACCAGAAATAAAAGATTTCTATAATCCAGGATTACCAAATGAAATTTATAATTATATTAATGAAATATGGAAAACCCATATTTTAGAACAAAGAGCAAATTTTAGACGAGCTCTTACAAAGTTTTCACAATTTTTAGTTGAAAAAACAACTAAAGATAATGAAGCACATGATTTATTATTAAAAGCCGTTTTATACAGAGATTGGCAAGAACTCGAAATAGAATATATAAATATCAATGAGATAAATAATCTTATTGATATATTTCAATACTTTATTCATAAAGGAATAAATGATCTCATTATGAATAAAATGTTTAGAATATGTTTATATAATAAAGCTAGGAAATATTACCAGTGAAATTTTTGGAAAAATCAATAAAATTATCTCATAAACAAACAGACTCAATATAAAAAAGTTTTTTCCGAATACTTTTTACAAGCATATGTTTATTTGAATGATATAGGGGAAGAAATTCCTACTATAAAATTCAGGATAGATCATGAACCATTTGATATAAACAGTATTGAATGGGGTTTTGTTAGAGAAATTACAGTACAAAACTTTTCTTTTCATTTATTAAAAGATTTTCCTGCTATTATAAAAGCTATATTATCACTTTTAGTATATCAAGATGATTTTTATTACTATTTTCATATACAAATAAGCAGCCTTATTGGTATTGCTGAAAACGAAAGATTTTATCAACCGTATCAAATTTGGACTATTCAAAGAATAATTGATAGTCCTTATTTATCAGCAGTCAAGGAAGATAAAAAACACTTGACCAAAATCATTGACAAGTGTTACAATAATCCAAAATATTATCAAATCCAAGCCGAATTGATTTAATGTCAACAACTCGACATATTCTTCAAGATCAAACATACAAACTCGCTCTCATCGATGGAAGAAGAATTGTAGTGATAAAAATAGTACAATTCAAAAATCAAGAGATGAAGAGTCCATACAACTCTAAAACAAAATAGCGAGATATGGAAATAGATGATTTTCCTTCGAAATAATTGAAGAAATCAAAACACGTGGGAAACGTGGAATTCACCACCAAGACTTTCGCCGAATCCTTACATCCGGATGAGATAGAAACGTGGAACTTGGACAACATCCAAGAAGGATAAGGACAAAATAAAGACCACGTGGTGAATCTTGAAGATTTTCAAAAAAGATTTTCAAGATCGGCGGTGAATAAAAATTAAAGGCATCCATATACAGACAAATAGATGAAAAGACATCTGACAACATATGTGGAGGCAACAATAAATTCATCCTTATCAGAAACACTGTTCGGGATTGAAGGAAATATCAAATAGAGTTTAGAAATTTTCCTATAAATAGCAATGTAATGAGCCTAAAGAAGGCATCGAAAAATAGTTTAGAAATCTTTTCTTTTACTTTCAGTATTCTCTTTGTAAACAATCTTTCCCTGTAAAAATCCTTCCTTTCCTTTTAATAAAATATCCATCTTCCGCACTCACATAATAAGTCTTGTAACTGGTATCAGAGGCCCCCGGAGTTACGGTTCTTGGAGGAATTTATATCATAATACTCGTTGTAAGTTCTTATCTTTAATTTACAATCCAGATTAATTTAAGTGGTTATTTATCTTGAAACCCATATATCTCATTATTTTGTCTAACTTTTGCCTTTTAAGTCGAGAGGAGAGACGATAGGCCTTTGAGTGTTAAGACAAAATAATATAATGACAGTTTTAGGTACCAAAGATAAGTAACATGGAAGAGACAGATTGTTTATATAAAGATAAAACTCTGCAATCATATTATGCATATAGATTCTAAACAAGAAAATAATATTTCGCCCTTAGTACAGAGATTTAATAGTTTAATGGATATAACTTCTATATATTATAATAAAATATATAATAAAGTCAAGAACATAGAAGAAAAAGTAAATTACATGGGAAATATTAAAGAATTAGATTTGAACAACAAATCTAAAGAAATTTTATCAAAGTCAATAATAAATTAGATCAAAGTATTAATAATAATAATATGGAATCGAATACGATTTAGGTCCATTATATTATGGTAATAGTAATATAATTTTAACTTTATCGATGATGAAGAAGAAGAAACTTCTTCAGAAGAGTCATCATCTACTAATAATAGTAATAAAAAACAGAGAAGAAAAAATATTACTCAACAAAAATATGATTTCCGATCTTATAAAGAATTAATAGAACATTGGAAAGACAAATTTACTAAAAGTACTGATAAAAACGAAAGAATAGAATATTTAAAATTAATAGAAGAACTTTATGAAAAACATAAAGATCTATTTATTCAGTTTAATTACCATTATATGTTAAATTATGATACTACAGAAAGTAGTAGTTCTAGTAATTCAGATAATCAAGAAGATTTAAATGTAACTAGTTATAAATCTGATGAAGAAAATACTTCAACAGAGGAGGATGAAAATATAGAAATCCCCGAACCTATGGATACTGATCAAACAGATCCTTATGGTAAAAGAAAATTAGAATCAGATATTCAAAAAGACGATTATCTGAGAGCTTTAAATAAAGACTTTGAAACAGTTGAAAACACAACAAGAATTTTTGGTAATCAAACCGAAAATATAGCTACTAATGAAGTTAAAACTGAATATACAGGTGAATCTTCTAACCAACTACCGAGTCAAACTATACCTATACCATATAGGATAGATGATTTAAATAAAAGAAATGTGGCTCAAGGTGGAATATATTTAGATTTGTCAAAAATTTCAATATCAGACTATGAAAAAACCATAGATGATTGGGCACAATCAATGATAATAGTTGTAAACAACAACAGTTCTTGGTCAAAAGAAAAATTTTTAAACTATTTTATAGGAACTTTTCAAGGAGACGCTTTACAATTCTTAAGACGTTGGGAGGAATCGAAGTAGGAAAAAGTCCAAAAGGACAACTAATTAATCAAATAGGTACTCCTAATGATCTTTTAAAAGGATTAACAAATATTCTAAAAAGAGAATTTTGTGGTTATTTTGATAAAAAGATCAAGATAGTATAGCTAGTTATACTTTATCAAAAATTAAATTATGTGATATTAGATATCTAGAAGAATTTTCTAAAAAATTTCTTCATGAATATCAAAAATTAAAAATGAAAATATAGAATTTTGGAAAAACCAATATTTTCATAAACTACCCCACCATGGGATGAAATATGTATTAAAAAATATGTGTCTTATTTAGATAAACATAGTAAAGAATCAGGGAATAGCAAAAGAAAATATAGATTCTATAGGAAATAGAATTAATTTTGCAAAAGAAAGAATAACTTTACATTGTCTACAAACTAAGGCATCAAAACAAGTAAAAATAAATTAACTTATAGTCATTGTACAAAAATTCTAGAAAATGAATGGGAATTTGGATGTAAAACAACACGTCCCAATACTTATAAAAATATAGAAAGAAAAATAGAAAATATAAATTTATTAGGTGGAAACCAGAAATAAAAAATATACTGGGTAATAATAATAAGAAAAAGAAAAATTTGTTAGAAGAAAAACTTCTAAAAATCTAAAAATGATATGTAAATGTTTTATTTGTGATGAAGAAGGTCATATAGCACCAAACTGTCCTAATAAAGGAAAAGTGCTAAAAAAATATGATTAAAAGTCTTGAAGAACAAGATTTAGAAATTTGTTATGAAGAGGAAATAAATCTCAAGAAATATTATATGAGTTAATATCGTAAAATGATTCGATTCGAAGAAGATGAATATATATATTTATGTTTAATGTAGGAAGTACTTCTAAAAATCAATTAGAAGAAATTCCTAAGTCTCTGAACAACAAGACATAAAATTAGGAAATTTGATTGGAGAAGAAAAAGACTTTTCAGATGAATTAATAGAAAAAATAAATAAAAATCACATTTCTAAAGAATAAATATATAAAATATCTAAGTTTAAAATATGGAGTCAAAGACATATAGAAAAGATTAGTGGCAATACAGTCGCTAAAGATACTAGAGGTGGATTAACAAATTCCATTATTTACTAAAGAAAAATTAAGAGGATTAAAAAAATATCCTCAAGTTAGATATATACATTTAGGTATAATCATGATAACAATTAGAGCTTTATTTAGAAAAGGACATGATATACCTATTATAGCAGTTTTATTAGATAAAAGATTTGAAAATCCAATAAAAGCACTTATTGGAGGAATACAGTCTAATTTACATACCGGTGTAATAGGATTTAAGGTTAAACCAAACTATTTTATATCTATTACAGATCCTCTAATAGAAGAATGTTTATGTTTAAGAATTCGGACAAAAATTCAAATAAGTGATTTAGCGTAAGATCTAGCAATAAGTTGGACTTCTATTAATGAATATACCAACACGGCAGAAGTTGAAATTAAAGAAATTAATAATAAAATAATTGAGTTATTTGAACCCAATAAATTTACTACAGAAATACAACCAAAATTATTACATCTAAAAGATCTGTCAATACCAAAAGATTGGATGATTGATAGAATAAGTGGTACTAGTACTTCAAAACCTGTAAGTACTATAGAATATATGTCATCTGGAGATAGGTTATATTTTAAAAATAATGCTATAACAAATATAAATGATAATTTAGTTTTACCTTCTAATTCTCAAATAGAGGAAGAAGAAGATAATATTAGTACAAATTCGACAACACCAATAGGTATGAAAACAGTTCAAATACCTATATTTCCTACAGAAACCTAGTAGATATTCTAGAAATACTAGAATGGAAGAAATACAATCTAATACTATTATTCAACAAATGAAAATAGGAAAAAATGATATTATTACATTTTCAAATTTTCAACCAAGAAAATATTATACATATATAGAAATTACACTTCAATTTAGAGACTATAAAACATATTCTCTGCATGCTTTATTAGATACAGGAGCTACCACGAGTAGTTGTAGAGAAAATGCCATTCTGTAGAAAAATGGGAATTAATGAAAAATCCAATTAGAGCTATAGGAATTGATGGTAAAGAAACCATAATTCAGTTTTAAAGCTAGAAATATTCCAATTTACATAAATAATGTAAGATTTGTAATTCCTAAAATATTGTGTTTTCTGAAATGCATGGAGACATATTATTAGGAAATAATTTTATATATCATCATCTACCATTTTCTATAGATAGAAATTTAGTAATATTATCAATGAAAAAACTTCAGAGAAATACCCTTAATAGAAAATCATAAATTTGTATGTGATAAAGGATTTAGGCCAATAAAAAAAGAACAAATTAAACAACTAGAAACAAATCATTGGTTGTTTAAAATTCTAGAAAATAATTTTAGTGAAGAACCATTAAAATTATGGGAAAATAGTCCAAGATATTGTGAAATAAAATTAAAGAATCCCAATAAAATAATTAGAATCAAACCTATGATCTATACTAAACAAGATATAGATGAATTTGATACACAAATCAAAGAATTAATAGAAAAGGATTAATAGAAAAACTAATAGTTCACATTCAAGTCCAAATTTATGGTAAGAAACCATGCTTTGAAATAAAAAGAGGAAAAGCTAGGATGGTAATTAATTATAAAAGACTAAACCAAAATACTATTTTTGATGGATATTTTATTCCAAGAAAATATGTATTGATTAATCAAGCTAAACATGTAAAATATTTCAGTAAATTCGATTATAAATCAAGATTTTGGCAAATAATGCTAACTGATGAATCTAAACCATTGACAGCCTTTAGTGCACCTAATGGTCATTATCAATGGAGAGTAATGCCATTTGGGTTATGTAATGCACCTCAAATCTTCCAAAGATGGATGGATTCTATATTTAATAAATATAAAAAATTTTGTGTAGTCTATATAGACGATATATTAATATTTTCAGAAACACTGGAAAAACATAGAAAACATTTAAATATTATATCTCAAGAATTCATAAAACATGGAATTATTTTGAGTCCTAAGAAAATAGAATTAAAAAAAACAAAAATAGAATTTTTAGGTTTAAATCTATCTGCTGATGGTCTTAAACTACAAGATCATATTATTATAAAAATAAAAGAATTTCCAGAAGAAATTAAAAACCAAAAACAACTCCAACAATTTCTAGGAATAGTTAATTATGGAAGACACTTCTTTCCTAAATTATCTGAAAAAATAGGTAATTTATACTAAAAATTAAAAAAGGAAATACTTTCAAATTTGGTCTAAAGAAGATTCGAAATTATTAGAAATATAAAATCGAAATAAGTTATACCCCAAAAGTATACTTACCAAAACAAGGTGATAGATTAATTTTAGAAACCGATGCATCCAAAAATTATTGGGGATGTATTCTAAAAGCTAAAACAAAAAAAAAAGCGAAGAACTAATATGTGGATATAGTTCTAGAAAATTTAAATCAAATGAAGTTAATTACGCTATATATGAAAAGGAATTATTAGCTATTAAAAAACAATAAAAACCTTTTTTTATATATTTAGCATCCTAAAATTTTATTATAAAAATCGACAACTGTGCAATCAAAAAACAATTTCGACTAATAATAGTCTAGAAACTGTACCAAGAAGAATTAGATGGTACAATGATTTATGTAGTTTTAATTTTGAAATCTTATATGTCAAAGGTGCTAATAATATTATTGCTGATTATCTTAGCAGCCTTATGGATAGAGGTAAAAATCTCTGAACAAGTCGGGAATGGACTACTCATCCATAAAAACCCAACAAAGGAAAAAAGATAAATCCTAATCAAGGATTTACTCCTAATCGTGATTTACTCCTATATTAACAGGATTTTATCCTAATCAAGGATATTATGTTCCCTATCCAATGGTAAGAAAACCAACTGGATCTCCTTCATATGCATCAAGAATGGTAAACGAATACCCTTCAAAAAGAATAATTCAATCTCCTTGGTCTCAAGATCCGAATTCAAAGATATCAAGCCGCTTATTCGAAGTTATAAAAAGAGCGAAAAATTTGTTGAAACAACAACAAATACCGAGAAATAAAAGATTTCTATAATCCAGATTACCAAATGAAATTTATAATTATATTAATGAAATATGGAAAACCCATATTTTAGAACAAAGAGCAAATTTTAGACGAGCTCTTACAAAGTTTTCACAATTTTTAGTTGAAAAACAACTAAAGATAATGAAGCACATGATTTATTATTAAAAGCCGTTTTATACGAGAGATTGGCAAGAACTCGAAATAGAATATATAAATATCAATGAGATAAATAATCTTATTGATATATTTCAATACTTTATTCATAAAGGAATAAACAGTCTCATAATGAATAAAATGTTTAGAATATGTTTATATAATAAAGCTAGGGAAATATTACTAAAGAGAAATTTTTGGAAAAATCAATAAAATTATCTCATGAACTGTGCAGACTCAATATAAAAAGTTTTTTCCGAATACTTTTACAAGCATATGTTTATTTGAATGATATAGGGGAAGAAATTCCTACTATAAAATTCGTGGATAGATTATGAACCATTTGATATAAACAATGATTGAATGGGGTTTTGTTAGAGAAATTACAAGATAAAACTTTTCTTTTCATTTATTAAAAGATTTTCCTGCTATTATAAAAGCTATATTATCACTTTTAGTATATCAAGATGATTTTTATTACTATTTTCATATACAAATAAGCAAATTTTTATTGGTATTGGCTGAAAACGAAAGATTTTATCAATCAGATCAAATTTGGACTATTCAAAGAATAATTGATAGTCCTTATTTATCAGCAGTCAAGGAAGATAAAAAACACTTGACCAAAATCATTGACAAGTGTTACAATAATCCAAAATATTATCAAATCCAAGCCGGAATTGATTTAATGTCAACAGCTCGACATATTCTTCAAGATCAAACATACAAACTGTCTACTGATGGAAGAAGAATTGTAGCTGATAAAAATAGTACAATTCAAAAATCAAGAGATGAAGAGTCCATACAATCGCTAAACAAAATAGCGATATGGAAATAGATGATTTTCCTTCGAAAATAATTGAAGAAATCAAAAACACGTGGGAGACGTGGAATTCACCACCAAGACTTTCGCCAGAATCCTTACATCTGGATGAGATAGAAACGTGGAACCTGGACAACATCCAAGAAGGATAAGGACAAAATAAAGACCACGTGGTGAATCTTGAAGATTTTCAAAAAAGATTTTCAAGATCGGCGGTGAATAAAAATTAAAGGCATCCATATACAGAAAATAGATGAAAAGACATCTGACAACATACGTGGAGGCAACAATAAATTCATCCTTATCAGAAACACTGTTCGGGATTGAAGGAAATATCAAATAGAGTTTAGAAATTTTCCTATAAATAGCAATGTAATGAGCCTAAAGAAGGCATTGAAAAATAGTTTAGAAATCTTTTCTTTTACTTTCAGTATTCTCTTTGTAAACAATCTTTCCCTGTAAAAATCCTTCCTTTCCTTTTAATAAAATATCCATCTTCCGCACTCACATAATAAGTCTTGTAACTGGTATCAGAGCACCCCTTTTGTTGTTTTACTGGTTATATGTCTGGGCCATTTTTCTTTTGTTTGGACCTGTTGGTTTTTTTATTTCCTTGGGTCTTTCTGTTTTTGCTTTGTTTTCCTGCGTTTACTTTGTGCTGGTCTGGTTTTGGGACTCCCTTGTTTTGGGCCCTTCCTAGAATTGTTCTGTTTTGGTTTTTTTTTTTTGCTTGTTTTAGACTTGTTTTAATATAACCAGTGAATATTTCTTCAAAAATATATATATATATATATACATATATGATAAAAGATAATATATAGGAGATAAGATAAAGAAAAAAAAACATAAAGATAAATCTAGTCATCATCAATTATATTTTCATCAATTAAGCTTTTATTTTTTTAGTTAAATAAATTTTTTAATATTTTAAAAAGAGTTAAATTTAATCATTAATTATTAAAGAGAGTCAAATTCTTTTTAATAAAAATACTAATTAAAATGTTAAATTTTTAAATATGATGGCCTGATTAATAGTTCATGTTATTAATTTTTAAATTATAAACATTTTATAAATATTATTATTTAAATATTTTTTATAAATTTTAAATTATTTATTAAAGTAAGATATAAAATAAATTATGTTATATTAATATAAAATATATATGTGTGACGCCAATATCATAAAAAAAATATTTTAATTAAAATTATAGTAAAAAAAAACAATTTCACTCGAAAAGGTAATTATCAAATTTTGTAAAAAACAAATTAACTAAATATGTGAAGGATAAATTTAAATAACATCAAATTTTAATTATGGTTGTTCTCCTTAAAATTGTTGAAACAAGAATAAATTCCCCTAAAATTTACTGGTATAGTTGTCTTCCATACCCAACACCGGACCTTTCGCTTTTACTTACGAAAGGAACGTGTTTTTCGGTAACGTGGTCGGAGAAAGAGAGAGAGAGAGAAAAAAAATCAGCTAACAGAAAAGAACCCAAACTTTATTTCTGCCGATGCATTCTCCTTCACCAATTTTCTTTAAGAAAGAGAGAGAAAAAACGGAAGAATTTTTTAATTCCATTTTTCTTTCTCTTTCTCTTTCGCTTCAATCTATAGTCGCCACACCACCATGTCGTTTCCTCTGGGAAACCGACGCCGGGTTTCGGCGACTCTTCCGTTTTCGTTTCTCGTCGCTTTGTCATTTGCTGTTGCCGCCATCGCTGGTGGCTCCAAGTCTCCTTACTGTAACAATTCTGTTCAACTGGTAATTTCTTTTTTCTTTTCGATTATCATTAGTATTAACGGCATTGCTAAACTGGTTAATGTTTATTCTGAATTCCTTCATGATTTGCAACAGTTCTAATTTCTATTAGCTCCACTAAGATTCTCTTTTTTTTTTTTTCATTTTGTGAGAGAAATAGGAAAAACGGAAATCTCCTTTTTCTTTAACCGGAGAGAACATTGGAAAGAAATGTTAGTGTACATAGATTAGATAGATTAAGTTTTGATTTCTGGAGGATTTGTCACTGACAATGGATTAAATTTGGGGATACTTGTTGCAGCCAACTTGCATGCTGTTGGCGAATTCTATAGGCAAATTATTACAAACATTTTTCTGGGTAAAAGAATTCGAATAATCTGCTGGATTGGGATTTCCTAAGTGGATAGGAGTAATCAGGGTTCTTTCAGGATTTGCATTTTGTATTAGTTTTGCAACCTTATGAAAGAAACTGATTGCTTTGTTGGTTGGTATTGAGGTGTATTCTAGAGAAATGTAGATAACATAGAAGTAGTGAGTGAAACTTTTGACATGGTAGGCTTATATGAAATTTACATGTGAATTGTAATAGTGTGTTTACCCGAATTCCTAAATAAATGAGTTTATATCTTCCAGGCCATGGTGAAGATCTGGGTTGATGGTGATGAAGGTGAATATTTAGCTGGGTTAACTGCAAGCTTTGGAGCAACATTGCCTGAGGAAAAGAATAAAGTTCCCAAATTGCCCGCTGTTTTCTCAAATCCCCTAAATGGCTGTTCTAGTTCTTCTTCAAAGGTTTTGTCTCAAGTTACCGGGTTCTCACAAAATTTTTGTTAACTTGCCTTCTCAATAATTATTTGGCTTTATTTTTATTATTATTATGAGTTAAGTACATCCTTGTTTGATTAAGTTAAATATAGTGAAGTGCATAGTTCATACCCTCTGAACTTCTCTAAGTTCCAGGAGGACCATTCCCACCTATGAAGTTGGGGAAAGAGTTCAGATATAATACTTTATTAAAATTTTGAATAGTGTTTAATAGTTTCATAAGCACTGTACTCCAATGTAAGCCAAGTGAAAATTTTTAAAATGTCATGGTCAGAATTTTTTTGATTACAGCTATCTGGCTCTGCGGCTTTGTCTGTACGAGGTGATTGTGACTTTGTAACTAAGGCAAAAGTTGCACAATCAGGAGGCGCTCAGGCCTTGCTGGTGATAAATGACAAAGAAGGTTATAATTTTTTTTATTGATAGCATTTGTTATTTGTAGTTTAAAACGCCTTTCAAAGTTCAGTTGGATCATTTCATTAAAGAGTTGTAATGGTTTATTAGTCTCTTACTTAAGCTTCCTTTTTAATATTTATCTAGAGATTGAACAGATCGATTGTTCTGGTGATGTCAGTCCAAATATTTCGATACCTGTGGTGATGGTTCCAAAATCCGTTAGAGATGACCTTACCAAAACTATGGCAAACAAACGTGGTATGCTCTTGAGCTCGTATGATGTATTTTTTCCCCTTTTATTTTTGTTCTCCAGTTGTATGTTAGATAATTTCTAGCTTGTTAGGAACAAGATGTCTTGTTCAAAAAGTGGTTTATAATGTTATAGGGTGGAATGCACTTAAACCTCCAGATTGGATATGGGCTACCTTTATAGTGGAAGATTTAATCCTGCCAAATGCAACTATTTGGTTAAGCTGTTAAGGCTTAGTTGAGTGAGTTTAGTGTAAATATATGTCTATCCTTTCGTTTTGTTTTAATGTTTTTTTGATAAAGTTTCCTTCTATATGACAAAACATTTCAGGAAACATTTTTTCATCCTTTAATCGGGTAATAAAAAAATTAAGTGGTTCAAATCTAGTGAAGAAATTAATTCCATTCATATAAGCTTTTCATTTGGAGTTATGTGTATGTCTTCCTCAATATGCAGGTTTTGTGTGACTGTACATGTATTTGTCTATGTATTGTGTGCCAGTGTAAGCAAACATAACAAAATTTCAATGTCATTTCTCTTATATATGAACTTTTAATATAAGAATCTTCAGTTTTCTGCTTTTTCTTGAATAGCTGTTGCAGGCTGCACTTCTTTGTGCTTCAGTTTGTACCATTTATAACGAAAAAGGTTCATGATTTTCATGTCTATATCTTTATACTCCTCTCTCTTTATTTTATTTTGTTTTTCCTGAATCCCTAATTCGACCCTCATTGAGTTTGACCTTAGTTGCTATTGAAACTTCTTTGCTTAAGGTTCACACTTTTGTTTAAGTTCTCTACTTGAGGTTTTAATTTTGCATTGGTTCTTTCTTTTTGGTTCACAATTTTGTTATTTCCCTGGAGCGATAGTCTACTGTTGAATTTTAGAAAGATAAAATTTTATCTATGTATTTTACTTGAAAATGACATAACAATATATAGAAATGATGGTTTATTACTTCTTCTAGAACCTATTGTTTGTTTATTTGAGTGTTAGTTTCAGCTTTGGGTATATTCACATGTGCGTTCTTTTGAATCTTTTAAGTTTATTTTCATTTGAAGATTCATATAAATCAAATCTTGCTAATTTCTGATGCAGTTGAACTTTTACTATATGCACCAACTCGTCCCATCGTGGATATCTCGGTGGTATTTTTGTGGGCAATGTCTGTTGGCACAGTTTTTACTGCTTCACTTTGGCAAGAGTTTGGTATTTCTGAGCAAACTGAGAAACGATTAAATGAATCATCTTCAAAGGTTTACCACAATCTGGTTTCTATCATTGTTATGAAGCTCATAATTGCATTCTGTATATTGATTTGTCTTAAGTTATTTGTTGGTACCTGTTGATAGGGAATAATTGGTTATAATGTGCATGACTAACACGTCCTCTATGTTATCCTAAAACTTTTAGCTCCTATTAGTGTTCCTTTACAAATGGCTCTGACAGCAATTGCAGCTTTGATTTGTGCTCATAATCAGCTTGTGCTATTTTAAAGTTCAGTTGGTTATTTGTATAACTGTTTTTCATACAAAGTACATTCATAGAGGTCCTTAGTGTCTATTCTCTGATTGCTGGGTGGTGTCCTAGACATTATACAATTAGGTTTTTCTTTTTCTAGATATTTTTATATTATCCTATGAGTTGATGGTTCATGATTAGCATCTATACAGTTTCTACTTTCTCATATCTCTATAATGTTAGTTTGATGGGTTGAATGGTGTTTTCTTCCATTATTGCAATTAAATGTTTTATGTTCATGCATGACACTGCAATGAGATCTCTTGAGTTAAGGTCCTTTTCAAGGAATTAGGGAAATATATATGCAATTGACACTACATTGCAGCACTTATTGCACATATGCTTTCTCTTTCGAACTGATGAAGTCATAGTTTCTTTGATATAAAATAAGAAACTTTATTAGAGTTTTCTTGAATATTTGGTGATTGATATGTTCTCAAAGTACAATTTTTAAAATATAAATCTTGAAGCAGGTGTGAAAATATTTTAATGTTTAAATGTTCTAAGTGATCCATTAATGTTAGGATTGTGAAACTAAAGATGAAAGATGGAACTAGGGGTTTTGTAAGTTTTAATTATTGAAATTCATTTTGATATATCTAACTCGATAACTAATTACCTCTGAGTGAATTTTATGCATAAAATATCTTATTTTATGTTATATTATGGGTATTATAGATAGTTGATTAACCGGTCTCCCCATAAGCAATTACCCCTGGAATTTTTGAACTTAACTTTTTACTCAGAAATTATATCAGAAGACACCTCGGTTCTGCCAAAGAAAACTGGTTTATTGCCACTTGAATTGGTCGTATGTGAAGAAGCCATACCCATTTTATATTTTCTCCCTTCCTTCTCCTAGTATACCTGAATCTTCAGTTGTCTTTCTGCTTCTACCGTTTTTGCTTGATATCCTTGATTATTGAACGATATTGAGTGATGTCTTTTCACTTTTGTTGATTAGGAATCTTCCGATGCTGGAACAGACAGTGATAATGCTCAGGAAACCATTGATATTAGTGTAAAAGGTGCTATACTTTTTGTGATATTAGCATCTGTTTTTCTGCTGCTACTCTTCTTTTTCATGTCTTCGTGGTTTTTGTTGGTGTTGACTGTACTCTTCTGCATCGGTGGTGTCCAGGTAACATAGTTTTGCTTCTAATGTCTTTCTTTATAAGTTTATGTTTCTATGCATGTTTGAATCTGCCAATGATTAGACAGGAATCGTTAAAAACAAACTATACTTATAAGTTATTGTTTTTTCTCTGTTCTATTACATTTTTGTTGCTGATGTTTGCAAAATGGAAATAAATGCAGAAAATATTAGCACCTCCAAATATATAGCCATGGCTAATAAATATATACAATTAACTTTTAGAAATGATGAGGGATAGGTTTAATGCTGTACTTCTGCGTGTTTCTGTAGTAAAAACCTCAGCTTCCATGTTATCTTGTTTCTGCACCATGCATATGAACAGTACTGAAGTAACTACCTTTCCTTTTGGTTAGAAAGGAAAAAGTAGCTATTTCCCCCCTTTTTTCTTTTCCTGTTTAGTATCCTAGTGATATATCCTCTTATCAACCTCTGCGTGTTCTATTTTTTCCTTTCCAGGGGATGCACAATATCATTATGACTCCGGTAACAAGGTATGCTTGAAATTTGATTTTCACTACTAAACCTGTCAAATAGCTGTTTTACAAGATCTGGTTTCTTTTTATTGCTATTCCTAATATAAGTGTACAAGCAGAAAATGCAGAAATTGTCCTCAGAAGACAGTGAGATTGCCTGTCATTGGGGATGTTTCTATTCTCTCACTTGGGGTTTTCCTACTCTGTGTGATATTCGCTGTTGCCTGGGCTGTTCATCGACGAGCATCTTATTCATGGGTGGGCCAAAATATTCTTGTAAGTCTTCTATACCCCTACTTGCGTTCCAGACTGATTATGGGGTCTTTTAGGAGTTGATCATTGCAAATATTTTTGCACTTTATGCAGCGGTAATATCTTGGCTTAATAATGTGTTAAGTATATGGAAGCCAATTGTTGTCGAGGAAGCGCGTTGTATCAAATTGGCAAGAAAATGATGCTAGGGAAACAAGTAGGATTTTGAGATTAAATATCAGGGTTAATGATGTAAGAGGATTGAACTTGCACGAGTATTACAAGAACTTTTAACAGTTAGTGTCCTAGGTGAAGGAATTGTTATAAAGCAAGATGTTAGGAGCAATCGTGTTTTAAAAGACGTGGTATTTATGATCATATGGTTGCAATTTAGTTGATATTTTATTTGAATTCTTGGTGATATCTGTTGAAACTCCTTTTTATTGGCATTGTTGATGTTCCATCTACTTGTTTCTCTATTATTTTTAGTAACTTGAGACTACTATTAAGTTGATTCCTTTTGTTTTTGCATAGAAATTGGTTCAAACTTTGTCTAGTATTGTTACGGTCTCGAGTTACGGATCAAGTCACCAAACAATTTGTAGGAAATTCGTTTAAAGTAGCGGAGCTTTTCCCCTTGTTTTTGTTTCTTGCACACGAATGCCCTATGGTGAATGTGTAAAACTCCTCAAAGGGAGTCCCTTACCTTAGACTCATTAGAGAGTCTTAAATCTCTTAAAATTAAATTAATTTGATTTAACTTTGTTGCTTGAATTAGCCTCTTAAAATAGAGATTACATAGGTTTACTTGTTTGAATA
This sequence comes from Gossypium longicalyx, assembly GCA_025698465.1. Classification (NCBI taxonomy): domain Eukaryota; kingdom Viridiplantae; phylum Streptophyta; class Magnoliopsida; order Malvales; family Malvaceae; genus Gossypium; species Gossypium longicalyx. Next base: position 63,814,201 of record CM047004.1, on the reverse strand, counting down.
AAAGACTTATAAGTTAAGGAAATTAAAACAATGACTCTAAATAAAGAAAGACACCTAATACCATAAAGATATTATTAATTATAGAAGATCTAATAAAACTAAATTCATCTCTCTAAAAATAATAATTAACATCAGTTTCCCTACACCTCTTGATTCTGTGCAGCATCGTCAGGATCTTTCATCTCCAACCAAAATAATTTTTTTTTACATTGGTGACTAAACAAGTATGGTTTGTCACAATTGTAACAAACATCCTTGTCTCTTCGTTCTGCCATCTTTGCATGAGTCAACTTTTTAACAAAAGGAGGGTCTCTCTTGTTGGCACTGAGTCTCTTGTTGATACCCAACTCCCATCCAAATTGATTTTTGACGTTGCTATGGGTGTTATGGCAGAAGTTCCCCATGATTTCAAAAGTGTATTTAGCCACGGTATTCTGCACAAGTCGGCAAGTTTGGTTAACTGTTGTTTTAATTTCAAAAGTTCTTGCCAATTTTATTGCCTGAATTAAATTCATAGGTTTTTGCATCTCCACATCTAACCAAATGGATTTGACAACCCTGTGGTAAATATATGAACTTGTTGGTCTACTCACACAGATTTAGCAGGGGCTAACAGCTTTTGAAATCAAAGTTGGTATTCCTTTGTCATTCCTATCTATCTCAACTCTATTAGTATGGTTGTATGGTACTCCTTGAAGGCAGCCCATGAGAGATTGGCTTCCTTCTTTTCCATCTGTTAAAACCACAACTGTGCTTCTCTCATCATGTGAAATGCTGCCAATCCCACTTTATCTACTTCAGCTGTTTTCTGATTTGAGAAAAATTTCTCACACCTGTGTAGCCTAATCAAGGGATATTCCTTACCATCAAAGGTCAGAAAGTCTAACTTTGTATATCATGACACTATTCTTGACCCACCTGTTGACTCTGTCCTATTCTCTTGCCTATCCAGTCAACTACCATTTTGGTTGACACTGTCGTTTCTTCCCTCAAATCCTTTTTCCCTGTCACGATTCTGATCAGAAGCCATCAATTCTTGTATTTGCAATGACAATTGCTGTAATAGCTTATTACCCAACTTGTCAATGCTTTCAGCCATCCTAGACTCTACTTCTTCCAGTTTTGTGTCAAATTCCTGAGGTTTGAACCACTCATGGTGCCTGGTTTTGAGACCAAATTGTTATGGTTATGAGTAAGAAAATCGTTTAACTTAACAGGGCTTTCTCTTTGTGTTTGTTTCTTCCACGTGAATGTCCTATGGTGAATGTGTGGGACTCTTTAGAGGGAGTCCCTTACCTTAGACTTGTTAGAGAGAATCTTAAACCTTTAAAAATTGAATTAATTTGACTTGATTTTTATTGCTGCCAATCAGCTAGGTTACATAGGTCTGCTTGTTTGAATAAAAGACTTATATGATAAGGAAATTAAAACAAGGGTATCTCCTACCTTAACTAGTGGTCGAGGGTTTGATCCTTGCCCTGGATATGGAGCAACTTTAAACCTCATAGCAAGCGTCTACCCCCTTAATAAGCTAATATCTCTCAAAAAATAATAATTAACGTCTACAACGGCAAGATAATAATTGATGTCTAACAATTTTCTTTTGCTTTTCTTTTGTTGACTATCTTTTTTTTTTTTTTTTTTTTTTTTTTTTTTTTTTTGGTTTAAAGGGTATTTGTATGATGATAAATGTCTTACAGTTGGCTCGACTACCTAATATCAAGGTACTATGGTTTCTTTCATCATGTATTTATGAATTGTGTTTCAGTCCTTGCCCTGATTGTTCTTCATGATTCAGGTTGCTACGGTGCTTCTGTGTTTGGCATTTTTTTATGACATTTTCTGGGTCTTCATATCACCACTTATATTCCAGCAGAGTGTGATGATTGCGGTAAGTGCTCATCCCTTTGGTTGTCGAATTAAAATTTCTTGGTGTCTATTATTGTAAGGCATTGACTAGTCATTTGGTCTTGACTCCATTGAGAGGATTCAATATTTGTGTCTAATGGAGGAGCTGCGCCTTTTCTCATTATCACTGTCAAAGTACCAATCTTGGCAGTGTGTTAACTTAGGAAAGCCATGTTGTCATGATTTTCTTGTGATTAGCCATTCCAATAGTATTTATGAACATAAATAATAGCACGCTGAAATATATGCTTATGGAACAAAGTATGGTTCCTTGCTTGGTTTGGTTGAAGCTATGGTTTTGTTACATGTTTCTCATGTTTGACATACAAGAAATATTTCTAGATTACAAAATAAGCACGGTTCTTCCTGTTTGCATTGCAGGGCTCCTTATTGGAGCTACTAAACTGATTTATTGTATTTTCCCTTTTTTTTGTATGTCCTTAGCTACCTTTTTCTGGATTTTACATTCTTTGTGTTCTTACTCTTTTATGTAAGACAACATTTCTATTCAGAAAGCATCTTGTTGAGAATATAATTTATTGTCTTAATCTTTCCTGTAAAATAACTCTTTAGCCTGTGCTATTTGGTGATGGCCTGAGAACAAATTTTAACCTCAAACATCCTTATTGGCAAATAAGCCCTATGAAGTATAGGCCAAGCTATCCATCACATACTTTGTGCTGTGATTATTGATTAGTAGAAGCCTATTTGAATTTAAACTTTAAACTGCTAGGTCGAGGAGGTTTGGATACCACATAAAAGAAACAATAGTGTTTGAGGGGTTACTTTCTATGTGAATTGGTTCAATTGGTAGGTCAATCTAGCTTTCTAATATTTTATTTTCTAAACATGCTAGAACTTGGCAATAGTTTATACTTAGTAAAATATAAGATCATACTGTTTGCCTTTCATTTCAAAAAAAGTGGTCTTGGCACATTGTAAGTTCCTAATTCATAAGCCAGGTTGACCCTCTTTTGTTTTTTGTTTTTTAAATAAGTGAACTAAAAATTTAGTCAACCAAAATAAAGACTTGTAATATAAGTTCACAGTCCAAGGGTGAGCTTTGATCTCTAACATTTTGCTCATGTTAATAGGTTGCTAAAGGAAAGAATACCGGTGGAGAATCAATTCCCATGCTCTTGAGAGTTCCTAGACTTATTGATCCTTGGGGTGGCTATAATATGATTGGATTTGGGGACATTCTCTTTCCTGGTTTGCTTATTACATTTACATACAGGTATTATGTTTCAAAATGCTGTTAGTTTCCATCATCTGATACGAAGATGCAAAATTTTCAGTTTTTGTATTGTAGTTCAGTATAGTAAAAGGCTCTCCTTTTTTGGGTTTTCAGTATGCCCTCCCTAAATGGTTCCATAGAAAATGGAAGGAAAGAAGAAACATGTTTAACAGCATTCTAGTGTATATTCTATTTTCTTGGTTGTTATGCCTTTTGAGAGTCTAGTTGGGTTAGGGTGCATCAGAATAGGTGAAATGTTGTCTCTATTTGGACTTTTTAATTCTTTCCACCTCTAAAACTATGAAGTTAATTACACTCTTGCCTAACTGAAGCTTGACTAAGGACTATACCATGAATAAAGAAACTCTTAATGCTAAACACATGGTGTATTGACTGGACCATTTTTAGTATTGAAACCTTATGTACATGCGGGTGTGAAAATTTGTTTAATACAAGCAGCAGATAAGACGGTAGAAATTGTCTGAATTTTTATCACCAAAATCCCAGGAATTAGGAAAGCATTTATATTGCAGATCGAACAAGTTTGGGGTGTATAGCAGCATCTTTTTATTTAGGTTGCGAGGTAGCATATCTGGTTTGAAACATGGAATTGAACCGGATGTTTGTCAAGCTGTAACTGATCAAACACTCGGGTTCAGTGGTGAATTTTTATTATTATCAATTTTTTTGTTTTTGGGCGGGGGGTCTATAATTCTATTAATGCAGTATATTATTACTTTAATTTATGGTAAACTTATACTTTATCCCCTTGAATATTTTTCTTTTGATTTCATTCTTTAGATTTTTAATTTGATGTGATAAATTTAGTAACATTTTAATTTAAACCTCATTCATTTTATTAGCTTAATTATGTCTATTACCTTTACATAAAAACAAATAAAGAATGTAAATCATTACAATATATTTACATTGTACTTTATTTATGTATGTCATTTTATGTTTTCCTTTTATAATATGAAATAATTTTATGCTGCTTTTAATTATTTTAGTGTATAAATTGTTTAGTATCAAAACTTTATTTCATATTGAAATTTTACACATGCAGCATCAATAGTGATATTCAAATCTTAAAATTTTTTATTTGATTGGAAGAAATTTTTATATTGTGTACTATTTTAATACAACATTTAGTATTTAAATTTAACTATTTTCAAACTTAAGTTATTTACTGTTGAATCAAGCCAAAGTTGGATACCAAAAAATTTAGTTAATCTGAAACCCGATCTAAGCCCTTAAGGCCTTTGTAACCATTTTAATATTAACAAATGTTTTTTTTTAGGGTTAGTATTTGGTACATTGACAGTGCACTTTTTATTCCACAAGCAACCTAAAAAATTGTCACAAAATATTTTCCCTTTTTTTTATATAAATAGTTTTTAATATATTACGTCTTTTGTAATAATTTACCTTAAAATCTCTCTGTGTGTGTATACATGTATGTATTCAGCTCCCTTAACCACGCTTCTGGCTTTTCCCTTGGTTAAGTGAATTGGATTAGACTTTGACCAGTCCAGTATTTGAACCAGTTTTGGTGTTAAATAGCAGACCTGTCTGTTTCTTCTCTTATGCACTTGGTTTTGAAGGGTTTTTAATCTTTTTGTTGTGTATGATTTATCATTATTTTTTCTCTTTGGGTGTCTCAGATTTGATAGAGAAAGCAAAAAGAGTATGGGCAAAGGGTATTTTGTGTGGCTGATGGTTGGCTATGGATTTGGTGAGTGTGCATGCACCATCGTTCTCTAAGCTATTGTTTTTTTCTTTACTATAGTCAATAATAGTTTCATAGAACTTGCTCTCAAGTTTAAAACGAGATTGGCTGATTTTTTTGTTTTTCTTTGCAATTTCTGGTCGTCTAATTTACCTGCAAATGTTTTCAGTGATGCTTTTACCCTGCATTTATGTTCTATGATTTCAGATCATGACATTTTTATCCAATGCAAATGCAAGTCTTCAGGCAACATTGCTTAGTTATGTAATTATATTTGATTAGATCATAATATCTGATTATAACATTACCTGCAAAGAGAGTTTTGTGATTTATTGGCATTTAATTACGAAAAGTGTTGGAATTACTTTTATTTGTTTCAAGATCATACCAAATTAAAACCTGAATATATTTGCTTGTTGAATTACCTACTTTATCATATCAAGTTGATTTTTTTTTTCTGGAATACATATAGTTTTATGCTGAAGAAGTTTCCTCTTGAAGGGAAAACTGGAAAAGGATCAAACCATCATTAACACACATGTAGACATGTAATGTTACCATTAGGTTCTAGTTTTTGAAATGTGATTGTTGATCTAGGGAAACGAATTTGTATATTTTCATGCATCATGTAGGTTGCTCGGTGTCATGGTCCTAAGAGGAGCCATGAATCCCATATCGATGTACTAGGGTTGGTCTTGAGATATGTGTGTTCATGCTACTTTCAACCTGTAAGGTGCCTTTTGTGGACAAAATTGTAAGGCCCAATGGGCCGAAGCAAACAATACCTTGCAAGTTGTGTGGACCCTGACATTTGGTATTAGAGTCGGCTCTGGGGTACTGGCGATGTGCCATTGAGGATAGTGGGCCCTTGTTAGAGTGGGGGAGGATGTCATGGTTGTAGAGAGAAACCATGAATTTTGCATCGGCTGTATATTAGAGTTGGTCTTGCAATATAAGTGTTTACACCACCTTCAACCTGTGAAGCCTTTTTTTAGGCAAAACTGTGAGGCCCAGTGGATCGAATTGGACAATACCTTGCAGGTTGGTGTGGACTGTGACACTCAACATGTTATATTCTGTAACTTGAAAGTACGAAATAACCTTGTTTTTGTGTGTTTTTGTATTTGGTTGGAAAGCTAGTTTGATAAGAACAAAATAACAAAGCTATATTCTGGTACTTAGTAGTTTCAATTCACATATTGCAGGCCTCTTCTTTACATACCTTGGCTTATACCTGATGAACGGGAATGGTCAGCCAGCACTCCTCTATCTTGTTCCTTGTACACTAGGTAATGAAAGTTTACGATTCCACCCCAGCAGGCTACTTCTTGTAGCTTGCTTGTCTGAAAGGATATTATATCCGTTCTTGTTTTAAACTCTTTTCTTTCCTTTCCCTTTCTCTTTCATGATTTGTTTCTTTTTCTTTTTCAGGAGTTACAGTTGTATTAGCTGCAATAAGAGGAGATTTGAAAGCGCTCTGGGGTTACAGCAGCAAGTCATCTGCCATGATAAATCCCACTGCAGAAGTTTGAAACCTGTAATTTTCTTCAAAGCGGCAATCCTGATCATCCAAAACTAACTAATGGTTTAAAAAGATGGTTACGGTGCTATCTATACAAGGAGTACAGGGTCGACGAAAAGTCACGGCTGAAGTTTTTTAAGGTCAACTTGCCATTCTAATTTACATTCCTGTCTCTTGTATTGTATATGTAGTGATGAGAGGTTTATTCTTGGCGTCACATTGCTGCTGATGTTGTAATATTCTGGAATTTATAATGATTTTCATATTTTGTTTCAGCAAAAATTGTGGGCAGACAGATGTTACTTATATAACTTCCACTTTAAGGTAATTTGCCTACTTTTATTTTTTATTTTTTATTTTATTTTGTCAATTCATATTTAACTTATGCCATTGCCGACATGGAGTGGCATGTTGTACAAAGTTGTGATAAGAGAAGACTATAATTATATATATATTCATTTATGTTCCTTCGATTATGACGAGTATAAATTCAATAAGAGTTTATTTATTTAGAAAATGGGTGAACCAAACATAAATGTCTAAGAAATATAGTAAAAATCCAACACGAAACTATAAGGATGCTAGTAATTTCGTTTAAAGAAATAGTAGATTAGAAAAGGCAGAATGAGAGAAAAGGGTAAGGTGAGGCCAATGGAACAAGTGGCAATGGCAATGCCTATTGAAGGTTCCAACACTGCATAAGAGCCTGCGCTGGAAGAAACCGCCATGGCTGCCATTGTGAAAACAGTTAAGCCATCCGTCACTAGAATGCACTTCAGAACTAAGGATTCAGCTGCTTTCAAATGGATAAAGACGCTGAGAAAGTGAAGGAAAATGGCTAGGAATGAGGATACAAATGCCATCGCATTTGTCATAACGAAGGTTTTAAAGGCGGAGTTGTGACTCAATATTGCAGTGTCCTCATCGACAGTACCCTTATCATCAGCCTTGTATCCACCAGGTACGGCAATGGCAGCAGTGAATGCGACGGTGGCTACAAGCGCTGCCACCAACAAATGGGTTTCTCTCAGTTTATCTACTACTTCCTTCAAGGTCGAGGGATTATTATCCTTCCCCATATTCTCACGGAAGGATTTGTGAGGTCGGATCCCGTCCACTCCTGCATTATTCCCTATTTCTTTCAATATTTCGCGTATCTGTTTCTGCAATATCAAATTATATGGAATAAAATATTTATATCAGTGACACTCTTTAAACACCACGGTAAAAACGAAACCAATTAAAAGGTTTTAATTTTCTTTTAAGTATTTGCCATTTTGTCTATATATATTCAGTAGACCCATTCACCTTATTTTCGTAATTGGCATCCGAATCGGCCATTGATTTTTCGAACCCTTTAAGTTCAAGGGAAGTTAACACATTAGACGAAGCAGCAGAGGGTCCAGAATGCAAAAACATGGAAAAGACATCCAACGGCGTGTTCCCATTGACATCCTTTTCATATAAAAGATTCTGAATCGTGCTTCTGTGTACATCGCTGCCCTGTAAAAGCGTACGAAATTCTCTCTTTCAAAGCCACCGCGGCATAGTGAAGGAAATTCCAGCCTCTTTCGTCCACGATGTCGCAGCTTGCGGGACAATGGGAGATTATGTATTGCATGATGTTTGCGTTGCCTACCCAAGCTGCCATGTGAAGCGCCGTCATCTCTCTCTTTATCCCTAACGTAAGCTGCCGATGCATCCATTTCCAACAACTGTTCTTCAGCTGAATAGTTGCCGAAATGCGCGGCGTAGTGAAACGGAGTCCGCCTTTTCTTGAGTTGCCGTTGTTAATTACTTTTTTGCTTTTACTAATCTTTCAATTGTTCCTATACCAAATTTTATATTGATACTTCAGTGTGTCTAATGCAAATGCTTTAAAAGAAACTAGATATTTTATCTTACTTTAATTATCCCCGCCGCCTATGGCTGCATGCAAAGTGGTTGTACCTTCAGGGCCTCCATAATCTACAGATTTTCAATGATCCAATATCTCAGCCACCGCACCATAACTTGTCATGGCAGCTATGTAGAGTGGAGTCTCAGCGCTTTTATTAGCAGACAATGAAAACTCAAGATCCAATTCCAATTCCTTCACCAGCAGTCGCACCACATCAATGTCATCTGGAGGACATTCAACAGCCATATGGAAAGCAGTATTGTCCGCCTTATCCTTCATTCTCAGCATCGTCCTCCACCAGCTACCACTTGCTTCCGAATTCTCCAGGTCTTCATGTAGTTGTGGCATTACTTTGGCGCGTTCAGTAAGGAATTTGACTATTTTGTAATGACCATGTCGAGCTGCAATATGCAATGGGATTTCTCCTTTTATCATTGGGTTGAAGCAGCAGTGATGGGCACTTGTCCACCAGTTGTTCCGCGAAATGAAGGGAGAACTCTCCTTTGGGTTCCCAGTCCCGGTAACACAGGAACCTTATATAAGTTTTTAAGTACTAGTTTGCATCCTACGGTTTATGGAGTAGATATGGAGAGCTGTGTTGCGCCTTCCGTCGAGCAGACAATGAAGATCGCCATGGTACTTGTTAAAAAGTTCCATGCCACCATCTTCAGCGGCTTTTAATAAATCACAGTCCATAAAGGTGATAGCCTCTACTGGTGGCTGAGGCTGTTGAGAGGGAATAATTATGCATGAATCTTGCGCCATCATTGTACAATTAAAACTCTCTAACTATCCTGTAAGCCAAGGCAGGCACACCAATATTTTTCTCAGATAAACCATGGAATCCTCTTGCTTTTTTATACCTCTTCCTTCACTGCAATTTTTCCGATCACGTTTCTGTAAATTGCACTGTACAATTATTTGGCTGTAATATTTGTTGGAACATTGGCAGCATCAAAGTAGCAAAAACATAAAACAAGTTTGAATTTGCCAATAAAACAAGGTGAAAACCGAAGCAAATGGATGAGAGAATAATGAGTTTGAACAACAAAAATGAGGAAAATAAAAAATATTTCATTGATGATTCAAAAGATATGTAAGTTACAAAAACAAATTGGACAGTTACCTACTAATATAACTGTTCCCACTAATACACTAATACAAACTTGATTTATAAACACAACTAAGCTGACATATCAGCTACTACATCAATTTCAAATCAAATACAAATCCTACTAACTTGAACAACAAGTTACAAAGTAACTAAACTGAGTTACATAGGAACAAAATAAACAAAAGGTCCAAAGATAGCTGCTGCATTCGGTTCTGCTTCATTGTTTGTCTGCTTGTTGAGCTGCTAGTCACATGTTACATTGCAGGCCAATGCTCAACACTCACTGTATGCAACATACACCAATCTTGATTCTTAAGTCCTCGAACCTGGTTGCACCAAGTGGCTTGGTCAAAATATCAGCCAATTGGTCTTGTGAGCTACAATGAACAAGACTGATTTCTCCTGATTGCTCAGCCTCTTAAACAAAATGAAATTTGATTTTAAAATGCTTAGTCTTGCCATGAAAGACTGGATTTTTAGCTATGAAACTGCTGATTGATTGTCAATCTTAATCTCAGTAGCTTCACTTTGATCTTCATTCAAATCAAACAACAACTTCCTAAGCCAAATCGCTTGATTTATTGCTGCTGCAGCTACAATGTACTCTGCTTCATTTGTGGATTGAACAACAGTTTGTTGCTTCTTTGAACTCCAGCAAAATATTCCTGAGCCAAGTGTGAAGAAGTAACCAGAGGTGCTCTTCATGTCTTCCAAAGATCCGGCCCAATCACTATCTGAGTATCCAATCAGCCTAAGCTCATTTTCCTTCTTAAACATGACACCAAACTTCAAGGTTCCCTTAACATACCTGAGTACCCTTTTTGCTATCTTGAAATGAGATGTGTCACAACAATGCATGAATCTTGATAATAAACTAACAGCATGCATGGGATCAGGTCTGGTTGCTGTCAAGTAAAGCAGACAACCAATTAGGCTTCTGTACTCCATCTCATCAACCCTCTCTTGGCTTCCAAAGCTGGTCAGCTTCTCTCCTTGGGCCATCGGTGTGCTCACTGGTTTGCAAAACTTGTCTAGGATCTTCAGGGAAAAAGCATGCTGACTAATGAAAATGCCATGATCAGACTGATTCACTTCCATCCCAAGGAAGTATGTCATAATTCCTAAGTCTGTCATATCAAACACTTCCTGCATTTGTGTCTTGAAGTCATTGATCAAATCAGTTTTACTTCCACTCACCAGTAGATCATCCACATAAATTGAAACAATTAACAAGGTTTCATTTTCAGTTTTCTTCACATAAAGTGTTGGCTCACTTAGGCTTTTCTCAAACCCAAGCCTTGACAGATACTTATCAATTCTGTCATATCAGGCTCTAGGTGCCTGTTTCAGGCCATACAAGGCCTTCTTCAGCCTATAAACTTTCTCTTCTTCTCCTAGGACTTTAAATCCTTCTGGTTGCTCTATGTAAATTTCTTCCTTAAGAAAACCATTCAAGAAAGCTGAATTGACATCAAGTTGATGAATCTTCCTTTGTTTTTGAGCAGCCAAAGCAAAAAAGAGCTTGATTGTGTCAAGCCTTGCTACTGGAGCAAATGTCTCCATAAAGTTAGTGCCATACTGCTGACTATAGCCCTTCACCACTAGCCTTGCCTTATGTTTGTTCAATGAGCCATCAACATTGAATTTGGCTCTAAAAACCCACTTGACACCTATGACTTTCTTCTGGTCTGGCCTATCAACCAAGTCCCGTGTTTCATTTTTCTTGATCATATAAAGTTCAGCTTCCATAGCCTTTCTCCAGTGCTTGTCTCTTGCAGCTTCTTCAAAGGTTAAAGGCTTAACTATAGCAACATTGCACCTATGGTAAATATCAGCAATGGTTCTGGTACCTCTCACAGGAGGATCATCAACATCAACATTTTCAGGTTCATTTTCAGTTGGCTCTAAGCTGATGTCAAACTGGTCTTCATCAAACTAACTTGCATCTAAACCTTCCCAACTTCAAACCTTCTCCTCATTAAATTTGATGTCCCTGCTCACCAAAATCTTCTTTGTTGAAGAGTCATACACTCTGTAACCCTTCTTGGTACTGCTGTAGCCAACAAATGTACCAGGAGAAGACCTTCTTTCAAGTTTGGTTCTTCTTTCAGCTGGAATGAGAACATAACATACACATCCAAACACTTTCAGATGTGAAACTGATGGTTTAAGTTCATACCATGCCTCAAAAGGTGTTTTGTCCTCCACAGCTCGAGTAGGAAGGTTGTTAAGTAGATATACTGAGGTATTGACAGCCTCAGCCCAAAATTTACTTGGAAGCTTGCTTTGAAATAGCAAACACCTGGCCATATCCATTACTGTCCTATTCTTCCTTTCACAAACTCTATTTTGTTGTGGAGTATAAACAGTGGTTAATTGATGATGGATCCCTGCCTGCTCACAAAGTTTTTGAAACCTCTCAGACAAGTACTCAGCACCATTGTCAGTTCTCAAGGCCTTGATCTTGCAACCTGACTGATTCTCTACTAGTGCCTTGAATTTGCTAAAGGCATCAAACACTTCAGACTTCTGTTTCAAGAAGTAAACCCAGCAAAATCTGGTCAAATCATCAATGAACAGCATAAAATACTTGCTGTCATTCAAAAAAAGGGACTTCATTGGTCCACAAACATCAGAGTGCACCAGCTCAAGTCTTTCTTGAGCTCTCCATGCCTGGTTCACTGGAAAAGGCAATCTAGCTTGTTCACCAAGCTGACAAACTTCACAAACAGTGTCCCTTGCCTCAAATTTGGACATATCCTCTACCAAATTTTGTTTGTGCAACAGATCAAGTGATCTGAAATTAGGATGGCCTAATCTTCTATGCCATAGGCCAGCATTGTCAACAAGATCAGTGTAGGCCTTCTTTTCAAGCTGATTCATGTTAAGCACAAAACACTTATCAGTCATTGTTACTGAGATCAACTCCTGAACATGTGTGTCCTTAACAATATAGGCACCGTTCTCAAAGATCAGTGAATACCCTTTATCTACTAGTTGTCCAACACTAAGTAGATTTTGATCTATATCAGGCACATAAAGCACATCAGTAATTACTTTGTTACTTGAACAAGTATTGATTAGCACATTGCCCTTGCCTTTGGCTTCAATCAAATCTCCATTGCCAACTCTGATTTTTGAGACATAGCTTCTATCTAAATCTCTGAACAAACTCCCATCAGCAGCCATATGGTGAGTACAACCACTATCCACCAACCAATCACTTCTAACTTTACTTGAGGATGCAAAGCAGGAGGCTGTGAACACATGCTCCTCCTGAGCTTGAAGGTCCTCAGCAGCTTGAGCTTGGATCTGCTGCTATGTTGGTGCCTTTCCTTTGTTCTTACACACTTTTTCAACATGGCCAAACTGCTTACAGCTCCTGCATTGAATGTCTGGCCTGTGCCAACTATAATTCTCCAAATGTGTGGTCTTCTTGCAGTGGACACATGGTGGAAACCTTCTTTTACCTAAGTCTCTCCTTGGCTTATCCCTCTTGTCAAGCCAAGGCTTCTTTCCTTTCTGGATTGAACCTGAACCATCTTTGGCTTTTGCTTGGAAGGCTCCTTTAGGATGTTCTTCCTGCCTGTTGGCCCTTCTCTGCTCCAATGCATAAAGGGAGTTCACCAACTCAGATAAAGAAATGGTTGTCAAGTCCCTTGAGTCCTCGAGTGATAAGATTTTGGACTCAAATCTCTCAAGGAGTGTGGTAATAAGCTTTTCAACAACCCTACTATCACTGAAATCTTCACCAAGCAACCTTATGCTATTGACAGTGGCCATGATCCTGCCTGAGTATTGCTTGATGCTTTCTGATTCTTTCATTTTCAGGTTCTTAAAATCTCTCCTCAAGTTAATCACTTGTTGCTGCCTTATTTTATCTGACCCCATGAACTCCTCCTTCAGCCTTTCCCATGCTTCCTTAGGTGTGCTACAGGCCATGATTCGAGTGAAGATTACATCTGTCACTCCATTTTACAGACAAGCCAAGGCTTTATGCTTCTTGGTGCTCTCCTCAGCATGCTGCCTCATTTGAGCAATCGTGGGATTAGGTCTCAATGGAGGTGGTTTGATGTCATTTTCAACTACACTCCATAAGTCTTGAGCTTGAAGATATGTCTTCATCTTGACTACCCAAATGTGGTAGTTTTCACCAGCAAACACTAGAGGTGGAGGTGATGTAAAGCTCATCTTGCTGAAGTAAACTTAACAGCTTCGATTTCTTCCTTCTCAAGCTTATATTTTCTCAACAAAGCAACCAAAAAAATAGAGGCCCTCAAAGACTTAGGCTCTGATTACCATTTGTTGGAACATTGGCAGCATCAAAGTAGCAAAAACATAAAACAAGTTTGAATTTGCTAATAAAAGAGGGTGAAAACCGAAGAAATTGGATGAGAGAATAATGAGTTTGAACAACAAAAATGAGGAAAATAAAAAATATTTCATTAATGATTCAAAAGATATGTAAGTTACAAAAACAAATTGGATAGTTACCTACTAATATAACTGCTCCCACTAATACACTAATACAAACTTGATTTATAAACACAACTAAGCTGACATATCAGCTACTACATCAATTTCAAATCAAATACAAATCCTACTAACTTTAACAACAAGTTAAAAAGTAACTAAACTGAGTTACATAGGAACAAAATAAACAAAAGGTCCAAAGACAGCTGCTGCATTCGGTTCTGCTCCATTGCTTGTCTGCTTGTTGAGCTACTGGTCACATGTTGCATTGCAGGCCAATGCTCAACAATATTTATCATTCTGTGGTTGGCTGAATAAGCCTTCGAGATGCTCTAATTAAACTAATAGGTTTAAGAGAAAAACTGATGCATTAAGTGGAAACTTTGACATAATTCTTTTATTATTATGTATCTCTTATAAGCTTTTAACTGTATATGGATATAAACCCAATCCATAAGTAGAATTTGATAAATGTGCTAGGAATTATATGAATCTCTGTAATTATTTTATATATTCATTTAATAGTGGTCGTCTCATTCCAATTACGTGTGCTTATGACTTTAATCTTCATTCCCTCGATTAACTTTATCATTACTCAATATATACATACATTTGCGTAGTCTCTTTATCATTTCTTAATACATACCTTTGCTTAGTCACTTTATCATCACTTAATACATCCATACTTGTTAAAAGTGGCCAACCATGCTGCTATAATGATTTTGTTGAGTGCATACGGCTTGTATGCATGCTGCAGTAATGTATTTTCTGTTTTAGTTGCAATGTAATTTAGTTTGGTTGAAAATGAACAAGCTTGATGACAGCTTGATGTGTTTAGGTAGCTGACTAACTTGTTTGGTTGGCTTGTTTTAGTGTACAAGCAATGTATTACAACTTACTAGGTTGAGTAGTTGTATTTGATAGAGAAGATTGTCTATAAAAGTCATGTATTGCTTCATTAATGGTAATGAAAATCAGTTTTTCATTCCTTGTTGCACGTTTGTGAACAAGTAAATTATATCAAGCATCTTGTCACTTTGTTCTTTGTCTTGTTCTCTACTTTTATTGCTGTAAAACCCCAACAAATGGTATCATGAACCTAAATCTTTGAGGGCCATTGATTTTGCTTCTGTTGCTTGTTAAGAAAGATAGAAGCTCTACCAAAGTCTGACATCTTTGAGGGCTGCTTGTTAAGGCAGCAACATCTCACCCTTATGAGCTCCCAAACAAGCTTATCCTAAGGAGGATGAGTTCCAAGGTAAGGCAGTAGTAGCTCACCCTTGTGAGACTCCCAAACAAGCTTGGGATAAGCTGAAGGAGGAGTTGATGAAGTATATGCATGAAGGCACTCCATATCAGGAGGGAGTATGTGCAAGAAGAAACAAGAATGTAATGAATAAGGGAACAAGGCAAGATGTGTTTGAAAGCAAGTTGCCAACCAAGGCTGTGAAGGAGGAGAAGACTCTATTTGAAGAACAAATATTTGACACAAAAGACTGGGATAGTCAAGTGTGCAAGTCAGATTTGGTTGAGAATGAGGCGAAGGTTGAAGATGAATTACTTGAGTAGGGTCAACTTCAAACAAAGCATCTTAGGACTGCCAAGATAAAAAAAAATTGATGAATGACTGATATTTGCAGCATGGAGGCCAAGGAGGAGTGTTAAAAGTGGCCAACCATGCTGGTATGATGATTTTGTTGAGTGCATACAACTTGTATGTATGCTGTAGCAATTGTGCATGCTGCAATAACATATTTTCTGTTTTAGTTGCAATGCAATTTAATTTGGTTGAAAATGAATAAGCTTGATGACAATTTGATGTGTTTAGGTAGCTGATTGACTTGTTTGGTTGACTTGTTTTAGTGTACAAGCAATGTATTACAACTTATTAGGCTGAGTAGTTGTGTTTGATAGAAAAGATTGTTTATGAAAGTCATGTATTGCTTTGTTAATGGTAATGAAAATCAGTTTTTCATTCCTTGCAGATTGTGAACAAGTAAATTATCAAACTTCTTATTACTTTGTTCTTTGTCTTGTTCTCTGATTTTGTTGCTACAAAACCCCAACAATACCATTGCCTTGTGACTAGTTCACGTTTAACACACTTTATTCTAATCTTATCTCTCTTAGGCAAAGATTATTCACATAATCTAGATTATATTTAATGAAATTTTTATAAAATTAATTAGAATACATAATATATGCATTGTTTGGGAAATAAATTAGGCTGACCAGATGCAAAATGATGATTTTGAATCACCAAATAGATAACTTTATTGCTTCCGTTTCATTTATTTTATTTATATAATGTTTAAACTATCTATAATTTTCAGACCTTAAAGTAGAAATTAATTACATTTTGAACTTATATCCTCTAAATTATTGCAACAATAATGATATCAATCGAGTTAAAATTCAAATAACTCTCATTTTAATCATTAATGTTTTCTTTATACCTAATCCATTCCTTCATATTATAATACCTCTACTTTTTAATGGAAAATTTCACAAATTACATATGTTTGTGTTAATTTTTCCTCAAAGAATATGAATGAAAAAGACAACCTAAGGTCTTCAGAAAAATGTTTGTCTATTTAAATATTTATTTAATTAAAAAAATATTTTCATGTGTATACTTATTGAATCTTTGATAATTTCTGATGAAATTAATAAATTTGAAATACTTTTTCGAACATTTTGAATAAAAATATCGATACTTACTACATAATCAAATTTGAAATTGAAGTAGACTTGATAAAAAATTGTTTATGTTTGGTATCAACAAGGGAGGAGATATAAAGGAAGATGTGGTGATGTAAATGGAGGTTCACATTGTCTAGGCAGAGAACCGAAAGAGGAAAGTGAATAGGTTGATGAAGGTTGTGAATGAGTATACCGAGGGCAATAAAAAGGCCTAAATGCTTGAGGGTCGGCCCTTTCTTTATCATGTCAAGGGTATATAAGGGGGCTTTTGTGTTTGGTGGCGTTGACGTGGTGAACTTGCTATCAGGTTATCATTATAGACACATAGGGAGAATGTCTATGATGGGATGGATTTTTTCATTCCTTCTAAACTATGGTGTAGAGTGGTTAAGCCCACGTAAGGTTTGGTGGCCGAAAGAGTCACATTCTAAATAAAAGAGTGGGTGTTGAGTGAAGACCTTCCATAGAAAGCAGGTAGCTACTTCTCAGGGATGGCCGACCGAGGTCTTTCTAAAAGAGACAAAAGTTTACCTAAGATTAAGCCTTCTAGGCTATCAGTTTTCTGGTGACTAGCCGACTAGTGGCGAGTAGAGGGGTGTCTTTTGGGTGGCTTGCTGTGCTTCTACATGTCACATAGGGGGTATAACAGTATCCCCAAGTCTAGAGGTAGATCATAAAGTGGCCTACCTTGAGGCAAACAACTCTTGCGGTTTCCTTAGAAGGTGTAGCATTTGAATAGTTGAAGACATAGGCGCAGCTTGTTATGAAAAGTGAAGAGTTGCCAAGAAAGCTTCTAGAATATTTGCAATAAATATCATCTGGAGATCGTGCCTAAGAATAAGAATGATGATGAGCATCAATTTGCAGCATGTGTCAGATTGTTATTGGCTTCTGCAACAAATGATGAAACAGTGCATTCAAAAGAATCTTATATATTCTTTTTTTGTTCATATTTTGGAACTATTTTTTCCTCTGTGTTCATTGAAATTTCTTTTGCTTATTGTTCTCCAGTTGTGTTCTTTCAAAGTTTTTTTTTGTTTGCATTCTAGGCTTCCTGCTCAATTTGTTTAGCGATTTTTATAGCAAGGCTTTGCTATTTTTATTTTTTATTTTTGTTCTATATTGCTTTTTTTTTTCGTTTCTTTAGCATCTTTAGTTATTTTACTATGAAAACCATGGCCAAAGGCAAGGGCAGATCTAGAAGTGTTCTAACTAGAGACGATGGTGGATTCGGTGTTGCTCCACCAAAGGGGGTAGTGAAAGAGTGGGGGGTTATTGTTAGGCCAACAAAGAGAACGAACGACGAGCTAGTAACCAGCCTCAACTATCCATGCCAAACCATGAAATTGGAGATGCAAAGGTTACTGAGGTGTCGCGAATTGACTGAAAACACTACAAGTGTGAGTTTGGAATCCTAGAGGAGACCCATAATTTCAATGAAGTGTTTGAACCCAAATACAATGGTGAGAAACTAGGTTTCCACCCCCGATATATTTATTTGAAGCTAGGTTCACACTTCCTTTGTCTGACTTCATTTGGGACCTTCTTAACGA
This sequence comes from Gossypium longicalyx, assembly GCA_025698465.1. Taxonomy (NCBI): domain Eukaryota; kingdom Viridiplantae; phylum Streptophyta; class Magnoliopsida; order Malvales; family Malvaceae; genus Gossypium; species Gossypium longicalyx. The sequence continues at coordinate 63,796,062 of CM047004.1, read as the reverse complement.
CTATGGTGTGGCATTCGAGCAATTGCCAGGTATCTCTTGATGATTGATAGTTGGATGCTTTATTTTATATTGAAAAAGGAATATCCTTTCATCTTTGCATGTTTTTCAATTCATGTATTATTTGAACGGGATGGATAGTGAAAAACTTTCAAGTATTTTCGAGATTTGCCTACCAGAAAACCATTCGAAGACAAAGAACTTATTCTTTGGTGAAGTTGTTGGGCTAAATGCTGACTATAGCAAATACATTCTCGTTGAGTTGAAGTTCGATAGAAAATTTGACTTCCCCATTGAGTGGAAGCTGACTGCCACCTTCAAGTGTAACTTCCAGCCATGACTAGTGGTACTCCAAGGGCCACTTATCATTACAATATTATGAACTGAAAGGAAATATTGATAGCTCCCTTAACATCACTTTACGGAGTGTGTTCAAGTTTTGTCTTGTAGACAATAGGGCTTGTGGGTATACCATAAAGGATTTCATAGAAGGCTTCCAAAATGATGAGACTTAGTTGGAAGCTGCGTATGGCATTCCTTTTAACTCAAGGTTTGGACCGACGAAGTGTCTTCACGGGTTAAAGAGGGAGCCTCTGGACTATATTGTTCATTTAACTTGTTGTGAAATGACCATCCATGCGTATTGTGAGCTGCGAACTATGAACTACGAGCTCACCAGAACCACGAGCTCAACAGAACCACGAGCTCACCAAATATGCAAGCCCTACAAAACTGTGAGCTCACTAAAAAGAAAAAGTGCCAGCTAACGAAGATCACGAGCTCACCAAACTTAAGAGCTCTCTGCAAGTTGCCAACTTGCCAACTTGCACTGAAATTGTGATAAATTTTGATTAGACATTTTGGCAGGTGATTAGACAGAAACCAGCCAATAAAAAAGAAAGTTATATGAATCTAGTGACTGAATTAAGCCAAGTTGTAATATTTTATTATTATTAGCTTATTTAAGCTTAATCCTTCATGTTAACTTTGTATCACTCTTTAATAAAACAAGTTTTTCTGAAACTTTTTCTTCTCCATTTTTGATCACTTTTGCTTCTGTTTCAACCTTTCCCTCATCAAATTTCAAACAATTGGTGTCAAGAGCCATTTTATCTTTGAGGGCCTGTTTTCATAAAAATGTCTTCACCAAACTTTACACCAGCACCCCCTTTGTTTTTACAGGAGAAAACTACCACATCTAGGTAGTAAAATTGAAAACTTATCTTTAAGACTTTGATTTTTGGGAGGTTGTAAATGCTGAAATAGGACCACCAGTGTTGAGGCCAAATCCACACTCGCTCAAATAAAACAACACAGTAAGGAATGTACCAAAAAATACTATGCGATGTCCTGCCTACAAAGTGATGTTTTAGTCGTGATCTTTACAAGAATCATGGCATGTGAAACTCCCAAACAGGCTTGGGATAAGCTTAATGAGGAGTTCTAGGGATCACAGAAGATAATGCAGCAGCAGATGATTAATCTCAGATGAGATTTTAAAAACCTCAATATGAAGGAAGCTGAGACTGTAAAGCAATATTCAGATCGAATCATGGTAGTGGTGAACTAGATAAGACTGTTAGATGACTAGTTTGCAGATAGTCAAGTAGATGAAAAGGTGATTACCATACTTCTTGAGAGATACAAATCAAAGATATCCTCACTAGAAGATTCAAGAGATTTATCAACCATCTCACTCTCGAAGCTAATTAATGCTCTGTATGCTTTAAAGCAAAGAAGGGCAAGAAGAGAAGAAGGACATGTTGAAGGATATTTTCAAGCCAGAAACAGAGTTGTTGCAAGCTCCTCAAGTCAGAAAAAAAAAGCTAGGCAAATAAGAAGGAGAAGTCAAAGAAAGAATGTAGAAAGAAAAAATATCCACTGTGCTCACATTGCAAAAAGTTAGGCCATCCTGAGAAGTTTTGTTGGTTCAAGCCTAATGCTCAATGTAAAAATTGCAAGCAATTTGGCCATCTAGAGAAAGTATGCAAAAACAAAGGGCATACTCAACAAAAAAATGCTAAAGCTTAGACAATAGAAGCAGAAGAACTCATGTTCACAGTTTCTTACTAAGTCTAACTCGTAACACCCTGTGAACTCACCAATGGAGTAAGAAAGAATTGGCTCGTAGAAAGTGGTTGTATGAGTCACATGACAGTAGATGCAAGCATTTTCAAGAATGTTGACAAAAGGTTCCATTCCAAGGTGAAAGTTGGAAATCGCCAGTATATTAAATCAGTTGCAAAGGGAGATGTTTTGATCAAAACTCCATCAGGTACTAAACTTGTCACAGATTTTTTTTAGCTCTTGACGTAGAACAAAATTTGCTAAGTGTAGGAAAGTTGCTCGAGAAAAAAACTATTCTGTTGTGTTCAAGGACAACAAATGTTTAATTCTTGATCCAAGTGGATTTGAGCTCATATCAACAAATATGGAAAACAGAAGTTTTGCTGTAAATTGGAACTTAACAACTTCAGCATTATATACCAGCTTGCTGGATGAAACAAAATTGTGGCACAGAAGAATGAGACATGTTAACTACAAAACCTTAAGTCAAATGTCCAAGAATAAATTGGTTGAAAACTTATCAAATATGGTGGAACATTAAGATGTATGCAAGGTATGCCAGGTTGGAAAACAGGCGAGGTCTCCATTTTTTACGAACACAGCATGGCGAACCATTGAAAAATTACACTTAGTACATACTGACATTTGCGGACCCATGAAAACAACTTCACTAAATAGAAGTAGACACTTTGTGTTATTAATAGATGACAATACAAGGTTTTGTTAGGTGTACTTCATGAAGAGCAAGTATGAGGTAGTTGAAATCTTCTTCAAGTTTAAAGCCATGATTGAGAACCAAAGTGAATGCAAGCTCAAAATGGTAAGATCATGCAATAAGGCAGAATACACCTTAGAAAAGTTTGAAAAATTCTACGAAGAAGCTAGTGTGCGTCATCAACTAAGTAATGTGTACACTCCACAATAGAATGGTGTAAGTGAAAGAAAAAATAGAATTATGATGAACATGGCTCGCTGCTTGCTGTTTGGAAGTAGATTGCCAAATAATTTTTGGGCAGAGGCAGTAAACATTGCTATTTATCTACTAAATGGACTACTTACTAAAGCAGTTGAAGGGAAGACATCATTCGAAGCCTGGTATGGTTTTAAACCTTCTGTTTTACATTTAAAAGTATTTGGTTGCACCTATTTTGTTCATGTTCCAGAAGAGAAAAGAAGCAAGCTAGACAATAGATCGCTGCCAGGGATATTTGTTGGACATTCCAATGTTAAGAAAGGATACAAAATCTATAACCCTTTCACCAAGAAAATGAACATAAGCAGAGATGTAAAGTTTGAAGAAATAAAAATATGGATTTTAACTGCAACAGAGGAGGAGATGTGTGAACAAGAGAGTCTAAGACCTAATTTTCAAATCACTGGGAACCAAACTAAAAATGATGAAGTTGATGAACAACCTGTATGAGAAACCAGGTCCATCATTGAAATCTATCAACAGTGTAATCTGGCAAAGCTAGAACTAGTCACTTTTGAAGAAGCTACTCAAGAAGCTGAATGGCAAACAACTATGAAAGATGAGATCACCATGATCAACAAAAATGAAGCATAGAAGCTTGTGGATAGACTGGTTCACAAGAAAGTGATTGAAGTTAAGTGGGTGTTCAGAACCAAGATGAATCTTGATGGATTAGTCAGCAGATATAAAGCGAGGTTGGTTGTGAAGGGGTTTAGCCAACAATATGGAGTGGACTTCACTGAAACCTTTTCCCCTATAGTGAGGTTAGACACCATAAAGCTACTATTGACCATTGTTGCTAAAAAAAGGTTGGAGAATACATCAAATAGATGTGAAGTCAGCCTTTCTAAATGGTTTTTTGCAGGAAGAGATTTATGTTGAACAACCATAAGGGTTCACAATACCCAGTTGTGAGGCCAAGGTGTACAAACTGCATAAAGCTTTGTATGGTTTAAAGCAAGCACCAAGAGCGTAGTATGAAATAATTGAAAATCACTTTACAGAGATGGGTTTTGAAAAAAGCATCAGCAAACCCACCTTATATGTAAAGAAAACTGGTAATGAAATACTTATTATTTCATTATATGTTGATGATTTACTTGTGATTGGCAACAACAAAAAATTGGTGATTGTATTTAAGAACTAGATGCAAGAGAAGTGTGAAATGTCAGGCTTAGGAGAAATGACATACTTCCTCGGTCTGGAGGTGAACCAAGCTCACAATGCAATCTTCATAAACCAAAAGGGGTTCGCAATAAAAATCCTACGAAGATATAGTATGAAGAATGGCAAACCTGTGAGCACTCCAATCACTTAAGACGAGAAGCGCACCAACAGTGAAGATGTTGAAAAGCTTGATGAAACAAGTTATAGAAGCTTAGTGGGATGTCTGTTTTACTTGATAGCATCCAGACCTGACATCATGTTTGTTGTAAGTCTATTGTTAAGGTTCATGCATTGTTGTAACGTGAACCACTACAAAGTAGCAAAAAGAGTTCTATGATACATGAGAGGAACTTTAGATCATGGAGTGAAGTTTATGAGGACTGAAAAGGTCAAGCTACTTGTGTATTCAGATAGTGATTGTAACAATCTAATTTTCAGTGATGTCGGAAATAGTGGTTCGAGGCCACCAAATTTGGCAACTTTAAAAATATTATTATTTAATATTTATGGGTCAAATATGAATTTAGAAAGATTTTTGAATTAGTAATTTGTGTTTTATAAAGATTTATTCGGTTAAGTGGTTTTAGAAAATGAGGTGTTCTATAAACCGAGCCGTAAATATTTTTATAAATATTTACAGAGTGTCATTAAGGTGGCATTAAAGTTTCGTTAAGAAATTTTAACGTTTCGATAGTTAATTAATTAAAAAGGACTAAATTGCATAAATAGTGAAAGTTGAATTATAGATTAAGGAAAAATTAAAGGGACCAAAGAAGCAATTATGCCATTGCTTAAAGTTTAGGCGACATAAGTAGATATTTATTTAAAAATCTAAAGTTAAAATATATTATAATATTATAATATTATAATAATATTACTTAAAAGTTAAGTATATATATTATATATATTATATAATAAAAACAAACAAATAGATAAGAAGGAAAGAAACAGAATTGAAAAATGAAACAGAGAAGGAGAAAGGAGAAAGAAAAGAAAAAGGGAGAATTGGGGTTTTTGAGGTTCAAGTTTAATTTGGTAAGTCAATTTAGTCCATTTTCTTATAATTTTGATGTTTTTGGAATCCTAAAACAAAATACTACTTGATTTAAGTTGAAATTTTGAAAGTTAGTGAATTTTTAGATGTTGTTCATGTTGAATAAAATGAAGAATTGGGGATTAAATTGATAGAATTTCAAGTTAGAATAGAGAAATGGATTAAATTGTAAAATAAATTATAGGTTTTGAATTAATAGGGACTAAATTGAGAGAATTTTGAAATTAGGGATTTATGGTGAAATTAGAGAGTTAAATTAGTTTAAAGTGGGAATGAAATGAAAATATGGAATTAGTTTTGAGAATAAAAGTTAGTCTCGGTTCAGGGACTAAATTGGAATTTAGGCAAATATTGAGTAAAAATTGAAATATTTAATGTGAGATTGAATTGTGTTGTGTTGATGATTTTTAATTGTTTTAATTCTGTAGCTAGCGTCGTACCGGAATTCTCGACTAAAAAGGGGAAAAATATACTCGACGAGGAATAGCCCAGAATTCTTAGGGCATGTTTGGTTGGATGTAATGGCTATGCCATTACATGCCTATTACCACCCTATTCTGCAATCCCACATAAACCAACGTTTGGTTCAATGGAATACCCTATTACGGGGGTATTCCATTCCGGGCTTAAACAGAGATTTTTATGGATTTCTATTCCCTTCCCCCATCACCGTTTAGCTAATCGTTGCTTTAGGAACCCTATTTTGCCCTTACCAAAACTTCACCTCAAAAACACTCTCAATCGACAGCCATTTCACGTACCCTTCGACTCCGGCATTCCTCCCCCTCATCCACGGTCAGGTAAACATTTTTGCTTCTGCTTCCTTCATATCATCTTCATTTTTGCCTTTTCAATTTTGTTTTATGGTTAAACGAGTTTCTTCCTTACTGATTCATCGAAAGAAACAATGGCAGAGCCTTGTAGAGTATCTCAACGATCTCACTCAAATCGGTAAAAAAATCAGCGTTTCAAAGCCCAGGCACGTCCCTTCATTCTTTTCCATTTCTAGATTATCTGTTGTGTGAACATGATGATTCTGATCTGTTGGCTTCCTTTTTTTTTTCTGTATCATAATCTCTATATGGCTTGGCATACATAAATCGATTTTAATTCTGCTATGAGATTAAGTTATTTCAATTATAGCTGCATATTTCTGCCGATTTTTGTGCCTTTTTCCCTCTCTTCTATACTGCATATGAAGTATACATTTTGATTCTGCCATGAGTCGATTACCAAGTTTTGATAAGAAAGCATATTATTGGTAGAAGATATGCAATTATGCATTACGATTAACCTGCTAAGAAGTTGAGAACCTAAAGAAAAAAGATTTTTTGTTAGTGTTTATAATAATTAATATTATTGGAAGATTCTTAAGCCTCCATAATCCATATAATCTTCTTGTACCGCATGAAACATTGATATAGCTTAGCGCTGTATCATCTTCTTTATTTTCCAGCGATTACAACCCTCACGCGTTTCCAAGGGCAGATTTGCATCTGATTGGAGATGCAAGTAGAGGGGTGTGGTCCTGTTATATTTAATGGTGACAGCTAAAGCCCTTCTAGCTTTGTTTTTTTGTTTGATTTAGTTAGTTGGGAACAAGGGAACTGAGAGCAGCTCTGGCATATGCCTAGGGATGGCTTAGCCCTCATGCCCTGTCCGTACCTTTTTATCCTTTATTTTATTTTTTCATCAGCTAGAAATTCAGTTGTAATTTCATCTAGTAGTGATGTAATTGCTGGTCTACTTTAATTAAATTTCAAAGTAACTATGATAAAATTCAAGAGTTAAGGTCATTTTAATGATGGTTCCTTTTATTTTCGCTTAAGATATGTTCCATAACCAATCTGGTTAAAATATTTTGGTAAGTGTTGCTACAAAAACTTAAAATTTGAACTTATTATTTTATATTTGGAGTGGTAGAATGATCCATATTCAGTTATTATTAAAAAAAATTCTTGTCCATTCCTGGATTGCCTGATTGGTTCCTCTTTCTCTTAACTGGTTGATCGCATTGGCTTTATGCTTACGGTATACACTCATCCTAATAACATTCACTCTTTGCATCACTTAATTGCTTCATCATAATAGAATATATTAACATTCTTTTTCCTTTTCTGTTAATTCATCATTTTCATAACGATATCAAAGTTAAAGGTTACTCCATCTCATACAAGTTTATTGCTTTTGATTTACTAGCTTTTAGTTACCGACATGTGATATATAGGATCTTATTATGGACTCGGAAAGTTGTCCATCGTCTGTTTTTTTTTTAAGATGTTGTCTACACATTGTCCCCTTTAGACACAAATCACTATCATGGTAGGCTTGCATGTTAAACAAAATGCTTGACGTAGACAGCCTGCTCAAAATTCTAGTATTTGTGCTTTCGTATGTATCCCAACTCTTAGAAGAGGAGCGCAAGTCCGGATCATGCATTTCAAGCCTATTTTTTATTTCTTTAAGATAATCAGTTAATGCATACTTTATCTGGGTAAATTATGCATTATTTGTAATGTAATTTTTTTTTCTAATACATACTTCACCCGGGTAAAGTATGCATTATTTTTGTAATGTGATGCGTGCATAAATATATATAATCATATTAGTGAATCTGCTAATACATACTTCACCCGGTAACGTAGGTATTATTAAAATTAATTTTATTTCTTATTTAATATTTCAATTTAATTTTAATAATGCATACTTTAGCCGGATGAAGTATGATTAGAAAAAAATTATATAAAACTTTTATTTATTAGGTATTTGAATATAATATATTTGTTATCATATTAAAAAAATAAATATAATATATTTATATAATTTCTATAATTAAACCTATGAGAAAGGGTAATATATTTGTACTATGGTATTTGAATGGTCCCATGGCTGAAATTATAAGTGAGGAGATAAAGGCTTTTTTTTTAAAGAATAATAAATATTTACAATGCTTGCCAGCTCAATATGAACTGTGAAATAAAACACTTTATAGGAATTGAGGATCTTGAACTGCGAAATAAAACACTCTATATGATTGATGGTATGATGAAAATTTTGTATTCGAGCTTTTACTAATATACTTTGTAAAAGCTTCATATTATACTTTCTTGTTGAGATAATCTTTGACTTTGACCTTTCTTACCAATATGTATGGACTATATTTACTTTTCTTACAATTGTACATTTTCAAGGATTACATCCTTTCATGTCTCAATTTTAGATAAAGAAAATAAAGTTATATATTTTGGTATAATCTCAATTTTAGTCTTCAGCGATTACATCTTATTAAAAATAAAAATAACCCCCGAAGTTCTTATAGCAAATCAATTATCACAATGTTGAGACTAACACTACTTTGTTAAACCACATTAAATTAAATTGTACCGTTAAGTTGGAATCTAGTTTATGGATGAATACGAATTAATCAACCCTTCAAATAATAGTAATGATTTTAAAAATCAAGGTTTGAAATTATGTAATTTGGATGTGGATGTATTTCAAGATTAGATGTTCATTCTTAATTTCTCTTTTAATATTCAAGATATTATTATTTGCTAAACAAAGAGTTGATTTTGTTGAATGAAATTTGATAAATATGTATTGTTCATTTTTCTTTGACAGTGCGTTATTACTTCCTTTTCTTATTTGGCTTGCTTGGTTGCTTCCTCCACTCACAGTTGAGCTTCTTGTACTCACTAAACTACTGTAAGTTCTTTAATCAATTAAATTCTTTGATTTTGTTTTACTTTTATTGAAATTAGTATTGAAGAAATGTGACCTTTTTACTATGATTTGAAGATATGTAACACTTTAATATCTTGCAGTAATGGCTCGTCTGCCTTTAATAGTACAAAGTGTGAGGCGTAAAAGAATTGGTCTTGCATTGACAATATGGTTGCAACTGTGTACAGTTGCGAGTTGGTTCTTACTTGCATTGGGTGCCATCCATAGCCTACATACTTATAGACCAAGGATTAGATCCTATATTTTAGAATTTTATGCAAAACGAGATTATGTGAAAAGACTTGTATATGCTAGTGACGAGACCTGTATTGAACAAGTTAGGATGAATAGAACTACCTTTTTTAAACTATGTGAGATGTTACAAACTTTAGGGGGATTGAAGTCGTCAAGGAACATGCTTATTGATGATCAAGTGGCAATGTTTTTACATATCATTTCTCATCATCTTAAAAATCGAGTTATCAAGCATCACTTTAATAGGTCTGGGGAAACCGTTAGCAGATCATTTCACAATGTTTTAAATGCTATCATACGCTTACAAGATGTGCTATTTAAAAAGGCGGAGCCAATTACAGCTAATTCTATAGACCCAAGGTGGAAATGGTTCAAGGTATTGGAGTGAGTTTTATATATAGCTCGTACATAATTTAGTTGAGTTAGATTTAAATATAGTATCCTAACTCGAGGTTTTATACATGTGATGTAGAATTGTTTAGGTGCTTTAGATGGAACCCACATCAAGATTAGAGTTCCAACAGTTGATAAACCTAGATATCGAACGCGAAAAGGTGACATAGCAACAAATATGTTAGGTGTTTGTACACCTGATATGCATTTTGTTTATGCTCTTCCTGGTTGGGAAGGTTCTGTTGCTGATGGAAGGGTTCTTCGAGATGCCATTAGTAGGAGACATGGATTAAAAGTTCCTCATGGTAAAGTGCAAAATTAGAGGACTTTGAATAAATCTTTAAGATCATACTTTTTTGGGAAATTAATCATGACAAATAGTTTTTTTTATAGGTTGTTATTATCTAGTTGATGCTGGATACACAAATTGTGAGGGATTTCTTGCACCTTTTAGAGGACAAAGATATCATTTGAATGAGTGGCGTCAGGGTTACCAGCCAAGTACTCCGGAAGAATTTTTCAATATGAAACATGCTTCAGCGCGTAATGTTATTGAAAGATGCTTTGGGTTATTAAAACTTAGATGGGGAATACTTAGGAGTCCATCGTTTTATCGTGTGAGGGTGCACAATAGAATCATTATTGCCTGTTGTTTGCTCCATAATTTTATTCGAACCTATATGAGTCTTGATCCTATTGAAGCAGAGTTGGGAGAAAGATTACCTAGTAATGTGATAGATGACGATGATCCGAATATCGTAAATATTCATCCATCAGATGCATGAGCTACTTGGAGGATGGAACTAGCCAACCAAATGTTCGATGAATGGCAAGCATCTAGAAATTAGTTTGGTTTAGGGTAAAAGTAGTAAACGTTAATTTGTTTATGTTATTTCATGAATCTAGTTTATGAAACTTTGGTGGTGTTTGAATTATTTTTTTGTATTGTACTAGACTTGTTGAATTATAAATTATTTTGTATTGATTCATCATGTGTTATAATTTTATAAAGTGTTCACTTTTTGATTCATAATATTGAACTTATGTTTAATTTTTTTTCCTTAAGATAATTATGTTAGGTTTTTCAGAAGCAAGTGTTTCTTTCCAAAATTCTCGAGGAACCAAAAGGAAATGGCTTCCAGAGGAAGATGCTGCGTTGGTTGCCTGTATGGTCGACTTGCACAATGTTGGAACCTTTAATGCTAATACGGGATTTAAAGCCGGTTATTTAAATGAGTTGGAAAAAATGTTAGAAAAAGTTTTACCCGATGCCAAGTTGAAGGCTAAACCTAATCTTGAATCGAGGATTAGGACATTGAAAAGGGATTGGTCAATCGTTTATGACATGCTCAGCGGAAAAAACAATAGCGGTTTTGGTTGGGATGAGCATAGGCAGCTTGTTGTTGCTGAAGATGCGGTGTGGAACTTATATATAAATGTAAGAATTATTTCAAGTCTTTATTATCTTAATTTGACCAAACTTATATCTAATATGAGTTCTTCTTTTTTTCAGAGTCATAAAGAAGCCGCTCAATTCAAACATCGTAGTTTCCCTTATTATGACCAACTTACAGCCATCTACGCAAAAGATCGAGCCACTGGGAAAGATGCTCAAACAGCCGCTGATATTATTGAAGAAATAGATGCTGAGGATGTAGCTACTACAAATACTCATGAAGAAAGAAATGATTTCCATGGATGCGAAGCTGATGTTTCTTTGGATGACATGGATCTTTCAGGCACACAACAGCAACCAGCTATAAACCAAGGTGATTCCACATTTTCAAAGAAGAAGAAAAAGACTTCTGATGCAAGTGATCATATTTCATCTACTTCATTTAATGATGCTGCCACTTTATTAGCGGAAAAGATCGAGACCGTTGGCGTTGAAATCAGTAGAAGTATTGCCTCCGAGGTGCTGATTCAACAAAGGTCAGAAATGACACTTCAAGAAAGTGCTCTAAAATTATATCCAACATTATGTGAAGTAGAAGGTTTAACTGAGGATGAGCGCTATCACGCATTGAGCAAAATTCCAGATCATCCAACGCAAATGCTCATTTTCTTTAGTTTACCTTCTTCTGTGCGATTGGGATGGGTCAGAAGATTTCTTGTTGACCATTAAAAAATCGTAGTTGTGTTGATGATATTTTGGTAACTTTTTGTGTTTGTAATAGTTGGATGGTATAATGACATGACAGAATGTCATTACAATGTTGTAACTTTTTGAGGTTGTAAAATTTTATAACATATGGATTATGACATATAAACTAATGAAATCATGTCACTTTTTGTTAATATATGAATATTATGTTTGGATATGAAATATGATTCTCAAGTTATTTATTACTTCTTATATTTTACTTTTTTTTGTAGAATAATCAAATTATTTGTTTCACTTATGATATTTTAGCACATTATGTAGTGCAGTTTAAAAATAATAAAGTAGATTATATATTATTTTTATACTATTATATATTATGATTTTTTAATTCATATAATAATAATTATATTAAGAATTTTATTAAATTATATATTATTTTATTAAATTATATTTAGTAATAATCATGTTAAAATATTATTAAATTATTTATTATTTTTATTAAATTATTTTTAATAATAATCTTATTAAAATTTAATAATAATAACAATAATCATATGATATGCTAAACTCATTTTTTTATATTGACAATTGTGACCTAAGACAACAGGTGAAAGGCTAGATTAAAGCAAATATATTAGGCATTGAAATGTTCTTAATAATAATTTTATATTAAAATTATTATTAAATATTATTAATAATTATATTAATAATGTTATTAAAATATATATTATTTTATTAAATTATATTTAATAATAATTATGTTAAAATATAATTAAATTATTTATTTTTATTTTTATTAAAATATATTTAACAATAATCTTATTAAAATTTAATAACAATAATCATCTACCAACAAAAATTCTGTTAAGGGTACTTTGGTCATTATAGCCTTTTTTCTTATGCTATTACAACATCATTCCATTCAACCAAACACAAGAATTCTATTACAGCTCTATTCCATTCCATTCAACCAAACAGTTGAATTACTGATTACAGCTCTATTCCATTACAGCTCTATTCCATTACAGCTCTATTCAATTACAACCCTATTCCATTACAGTGAACCAAACGTACCCTTAGTTTGTATTTCTACAATCCGAATCTAATTATTAATTGTTGTATTTTGATTAAATGTTGTGGTAAGTGATTAAGGTGAGAATTATTGTGTTTTATAATTGAAATTGATTGATTTGGTATGTGATGAATTTATATTGGTTGAATTGAATTGGTATATATATTATGAATATATATATGTGTAAATGTGAAATTGTGCAAATATGATAATTGGATTATTTTTGATATGTATGAAATTCAGTTTTAATGCCCAAGTAGACAGAATTTAGAACTACTGAGATATTACTGGCGTGCCATTAAGGAACTTTAGCACGCTCTCTGATTATGAGCACGTTAGTGCTCTCTGTTTAGCACATTCATGCTCTCTGTATAGCACTTCAGTGCTCTCTGTTCATTAATGCATAATAATGCACCTCTATATTTGTTCTGTATATCCGGTGTGTTCTATAAAGTCCAATTTGGCCTAAGAATATGAGATAGTGAATTTAAAATAGAATGTGAAATATGATAGTGAATTGAAAATAGAATGTGAAATATGTTGTAAATACATGGAATACACGGGTTATATACTCATGAATTGAATGTGGAATGGATAGTGCCATTGTTTAAATTATATGTGAACAAATTATGGAAAGCTATTATATATAGCAAGTGATGATAATTGAGTATCGTATGGTTTTAAATATTCAATTGTGCTTGACATTTTATTATACATATTATATTGTTTTATTTTTAAATATTCAGATTATAGAAATACCATTGATTTTATACTTAGCGTACAGTTTTTTCCTGTGCGCAGGTTAAGTTAAAGTCAGATCATTGGATCAGCATCCAAAGCCGATCTCGAACTCATTCTGGCGATGAACATTTATTTTGGTAATGGCATGTACCTAGGATGTTGATAAGTTGTAATTTATACATATTTTTATCCCATGCTTAGCACATTTTTGGATGAGTTATCACTAGATTTTTGGAATTTGATGCTCCTAATCCTTTAATTTCATGTTTTATACTTAGGTGAGCATAGAAAAGTAAAAAGAGCGAGAAACGGGCCAAAGACGGAGAAAATGGGCAACATGGGAAATCAACACGGCTTGGACTTCCTCACACGGGTAGACCACACGCCCGTGTCTATTTAACAGTATCTAACACGGCCTGGGCTTCCTCACACGAGTAGACCACATGCCCGTGCGTATTCAACAGACTCTAAACACGACCTAAGCCGCCTCACACGGACGTGGCACACGACCATGTCCCTGTCGGGCCCAAATCTAGTTCTATTCGAAAAAGGGCACTTTGAAGGGTTCAGAGGCATTCTTAGAGGAGGATTAAAGAAACACATGGAGTAGGAGGCAAGGAATTACTTGAAGAAAGCCGATTGATCCATCTCAGAAGCCGGATTCTCCTTTAAGACTGAAGATCTCCCTTAATTTTCATTCAGAAGTTTTGGGTTTTCTTTATGTTTTGTTATCATTATTCTTCTGATATGTTTTATTTTAAAAATATGAACTAAACCCCCTAAATACCTAAGGAGAATGAAACCTAAGATGAATATTGTTATTATTTTCTAAATTATATGATAAATACTTGATTTGTTCTTAATTATGTGTTCTTAATTCTTACTTTAATATTCCAGGATATTGATTCAAGTATTGATGTGTTTATTCAGAGGAGTAAAAGTCCTTGTTTAAGAGAAGATCTAGTATAATTAAGCGGACTTGCATGCAATCCTAGACATAGACGACATAAATCTACCGGATTAGGGTCAAACCTAATAAGGGAGTCTATAGATCGAGTTAATGCAACACTAGGGGTTTTAATTAGAAAGAGATTTCAATTAATCAACCTAGGGTTAGACGTTGTTAGTCTCGAGAGAGATAATAATATAAATTAGGGATTTCTACGGATCAAGTTAAGTGAATAAATCGTCTAGTTCAGAGTCAAATAACAAGTGAAGTCTAGGTGGATTTTTCTTTGGGTATTGTCGAAATCAATCAGTTTTCCCAAAAGTATTTCCCCAATTTACTTCCTGTGCATTCTTAGTTTAGTTGACTAGTTTAGATAAAGCAAATCCCCTTATTTTTAGGTTATATAATAAAAATAAGGTTAATACTAGTACTTTTAGTTCTTGTGGGTTCGACATTCCGATCTTGCTATAAGCTATACTACTATTCGGTAGGTGCGCTTGCCTTTATCGTGGTAATAGTTAGTTTCCAAGTACGATCAATCATAAATTTAAAACTTATCACGCACATCAAGTTTTTGGCGCCGTTGCCAGGGAACTAAGATATTAGGAACATTTTATTTTTATTACTTTAGCCATTTTTACTTTTATTGCAATTTACTTTTTGTTTTTAGTCTAACTTTTCTTTACTAATTTTTCTTTCTTTATTTCTGGCAGGTTTTTATAGTTTATGATTAGAAGAAACTCGTTAGGTCCTCTATTTTTTGATAGTGAGATCGAAAGCACAACTCGCAGAAATTGAAGAGAAACAAGGCGAAGCCTACAGTACATAGAGGAAGGGCAAGAGGACGATATCCATAATACAACCGAGGAGATGGCTGACAATCGAAATAATCCACTACCTCCTGTTGTTGCCGCGGATCCAGTAGATCAGAATCCTGCTCCACGTACTATGTATGATTATGCTAAACCTACTTTAATAGGAACTGAATCGAGTATAGTTAGGCCTGCTCTTGCTGCAAATAATTTTAAACTGAAACTTAACACTATTCAAATGATACAACAGTTTGTTCAGTTTGATGGTTTGTAGGATGAGGATCCAAACACTCATTTAGCGAATTTTCTAGAACTCTGCGACACCTTTAAGATAAATGGAATTTTTGATGATGCCATTCGCCTTCGGTTGTTTCCCTTTTCATTGAGAAATAAGGCTAAAAAGTGGTTGAACTCGTTACCACGAGGGTCAATCACCACTTGGGAACAAATGACCAAAAAAATTTTATTAAAATATTTTCTGCCGACTAAAACGGCTAAATTGAGGAATGATATCTCTTCTTTTGTGTAGATGGATTTAGAAACACTCTATGATGCATGGGAGAGATACAAGGATCTATTGAGGAGGTGCCCTCACCATAGGTTACCACTTTGGCTACAGGTTCAAGCTTTTCATAATGGCCTGAATCCTTCAACTAGACAGATGATTGACGCAATTGCTGGTGGAACTATCAATAATAAGACACCTGAAGAGGCTTATGAATTTATAGAAGAGATGTCACTGAATAATTATCAGTGGCAAGTCATGAGGACAAAGCCAACGAAAGCAGCCGGCGTTTTTAACATCAATTCGGTCACTATGCTCTCTAATCAGGTAGAACTTTTGAATAGAAAAATTGATGGTTTACTTGGTTCTTCACAGGTTCACCCAGTATTGAAATGCGATGCCAGTGGAGGTGGAACGAGCAATTCAGAATACCCACCCTATGGCTACAACATGGAAAATGAACAATTAAATTATATGGGTAATAATCGTCGACCTCAAAATAATCCATACAGTAACACTTATAATGCAGGTTGGAGGAACCATCCTAACTTCTTGTGGGGTGATCAAGGAAATCAAAGGTCACAACATCCCCCAGGCTTTCAACAACCACCTTACTAGTAGGAAAAGAAGCCAGACCTTGAGGAGATGCTAACAAAATTCATCTCTGTGTCAAAAACTCATTTTCAGAATACCGAAACAATGCTTAAAAATCAACAAGCGTCAATTCAAGGGTTCAAAGCTCAAATATGATAGCTTGCTAAGTTAATTTCCGAATGACCACAAGGTAGCTTGCCGAGTAATACTGAAACTAAACCAAGGGAACAACTCAATGTGATTACCATTCGAGATAAGGAAGGGTTAGTTGAACCAGAACCTAAACTGAGGCAAAAAATTGTGGTAAGTAAAGAAAAAGGTGAGGTGGACCACAATGAGCGGAAACCGGTAAGTAAGAAGTACAAACCTCATGTGCCATATCCCAGGAAAGACCACACGGACGAACGATTTGGTAAATTCCTTAAATTATTAAAGAAATTACATAGTAACTTACCGTTTATAGAAGCTCTTTCGCAGATGCAGAATGCAATTAAATTTTTAAAAGAGCTTTTAGCAAATAAGTGGAAGTTGGATGAGGCGTCGTATGTGGAATTGAACGCAGTTTGCTCAGCTATTCTACAAAATAAGCTACTCAACAAGTTAAAAGATCCAGAGAGGTTTACGATTCCTTGTTTAATTGGTAGTTTAAATGTTAGCAATGCTTTGGTTGATTTAGGGGCAAGCATTAATGTCATGCCCTATAAAATGTTTAAACAACTAGGTCTGGGAAAACCCAAACAAACTAGGATGAGCATTCAATTGGCAAATAAAACAATCAGATTTCCTAAGGGTATTATTGAGGATGTGCTTTTTAAAATTGACAAATTTATATTCCCAGTTGACTTTGTTGTTTTAGACATGGATGAGGATAATGACGTACCCTTAATTTTAGGAAGACCCTTTTTGGCAACTGTTCGAACTATCATTTATGTTGGCACAGGTGAACTAATACTTCGTGTAGGGGATGACATGATCACTCTCCAAGCTCGTGATTCTGCTAAAATATCTAGAAATCAAGATGATTATTTAAGTTTGGTTAATGTAAATAATGTTTCAACTCAAACTTCTTTGCAGGAGTAGCCTAGAAAGAACGTGATGGAGCCTCATTCTAATCCATGCCACAAAAATAAAGCGACTCATGAAGAACAAAGGTTTCAGATCAATGAACTACATGAATGGCGAACACGTGTCTCGGAGAAACCAAAAGCACACGAAAAATCAAACCGAAACCACAATGTGCGTAGGGATGAATCAAAGCAAATTAAAGTTGGAGATAAAGTATTGATAGATGAAAATGACCCCCGAATTGATCCTCTAGAGCTTAACACAAACGGAGAGACTCCTTTCACGGTATTGAATGTCTTCCTATACGGTACAGTCGAGGTAAATCATTCTCAATACGACACTTATAAGGTTAACATTACTCGATTTAAACTTTATGTGGATAATAGTTTTGATAACGAGAAAGAGGAGTATCGACTCTGTGATTCACCGTAAGCATGCGAATGAGAGGTAAGTCCAGCTTAGACTATAAATAAGCGCTTCTTGGAAGGCAACTCGAGCACTGACAGTGTTGATTTCTTTGAATTTTTATTTTTAACATCTAAAATACTAACTGAGTCCTTAACCACAGGTTTCCCAAATCCATACGGTCAGGTACACAAGCGTGCCTTAGGCCGTGCTCATACCACGGGGGGTGACATGGCCGTGTAATATGGTCGTGTGAAAACAAAGCAAAATCTTTTCCACAACACGGGATTCGACAATTTGCCACGGCCATGCGACATGGCCGTGGGCAATCCTGCCAAAATAACACGGGCGTGTGACACGTCCGTGGCTATAAGCCGTGGTAGAAACTGAGAAATTAACACGGGCGTTTGTATATATACACGGACGTGGGAGAAGCGAATGAAGCAGGACACGACCGTGCGACACGACCGTGTGCACCACCACTCCCAAAGAACACGGGCGTGGGCCGAATATTAGACGCACCTAAATCCGAAAACCACGAAACACACGGGGAGAAATAAGGGCACACGAGCGTGCCCCACAACCATTTGGCCTAATATCTATATAAACCCCCACTATTCATCATCCCCTTCCCTAATACTCTAACCCTAGCCGCCACTCCCACCACCGCCGCCGTCGCCTAAGCTCTGACCATCACCCCAAAATCCACCTTTTCTCCTCCCCTTTTCCTCCATACACATCAAAATCTTCTCTCTTTTCTTCCTTCCCTACACATTCTTTTCTTCTTCCCCATTTTTCCACTCATCCCACGCCCCAACCGCCGCCGCCCCTCTGGCCACCAGATCTACAGTATCGGTTTCCTCTTCTCTTTTATTTTCTTTTGATGCTTACTAACATGATTTTCCTATATTATTTACATTTTGTTTATTAATTGCTTCTCATATCATACTCATTCTTAGGATCAATTTCACATATTTTGTCCCCTTTTCTTACCATTCTTAACTACTTTCATCTATTCCATGTTGAATTTAGTCATGCTATTACTATGACATTTGCCATAAAATTTTTGTTGTCGAATGCTTTATGTTAGGAAGTTCGATTGCTTTTGGTTGAGTCTTGTTAGTGTCATTAGTCTTTGGTTGAATTTGTTAGTTTAGTTATATTCATGGTTAATTTCTTTTTAGATTTGTTAACATATGTTATCTTCTGTGATTATTAAAACATGATAACCGTTATTCTTGTAGATATACCACGTCAAATCCACGTGGTAAGAAAATTACTGTCCCCGCCTCGAAGAAGCGAAAAGGAGTAGCATCCTCCTCGGGTCCTACCACCAAGATCCGACACTCATTCCTCCAGTTTCCCTTGAGACCCCAAGAGGAACTATTCCAAACACTACGGGCCTGACCCCTAGGTGCAGTCCGTTGCATTTATTAGGCCGCACTAGAGCAAATCCAACTAGCTGACGCGGTCCGAGCTCTCTTGACTACTGACCCATGGGGACTCTTCTTCGAGATCGTCGAGCTGACATATCTCGAGCTCATACTAGAACTCTGTTTGACCTTCCACCTTCAAATCGTTATAACAGAGTTCGTGTTGGAACACCGGTGCCACCAAGGCGCAGCGAAAAATAAAAAATCCGGCGATCCAAACCAAGGATCCATGTGTAAGAAACGAATCGGGGTGATAAAAAGGTTTCGAAATTACCGAAACTTCAATCTGAGTTGACAGCAACGCCTAGGCAACAGGAATGCTGAACCACTATCGAACCAAGCCGCAACCTTTTCCGATGTCGGCCTCTACGTAGTCCACCTGATTGACAATGAACGGTAGAAATCCCAGAAAAGTATTTTCAGAGAGTATTTTTCTAAACGGCTGCTAGACCACTTTGCATATTTTCGGGCTAGTTTTATATATATATATATATTCTTTTTAGGGTTTTTTACCCTTGCTATATATAACTCCCTCTTAATTGGTATATATTTATAACGAATTTTAATTCATTAAAATTAATCCGAACATAATAATTATCATTCAAATAAATATAATAATGTTTAATCGAAAAATTATAATTACATTAATTATAATAAAGATTTCGGTAAACTATATTTATTTAAACTTATATACGAACTAAATTCATATATCAATAAAATTATGTTCTGATTATGTGTACAACATCCTTGTACATATATAGTATGTTCAACAATTTGATTGCCCAATTAAATTAATTCTATAATTAATTTAATTCATGTGACAACCAAGCAATATACCAACTATGTTTTACCTCGTTCATTTCAACCATAGGGTGTGACCCTATAGGTTCTTGTAACGGTAGCAGTAATATTAGAACGATTCTAATGTTACAAACAATGTGTGGCATCTAGCAATGCATCAATGCTACCTAAGTTACAAGAAGTCATGATTCGACATAACCTTTTGTGATTAACCTTTCATGCATTCATCCTTAAGTCCTATATCTTTGGAATGGACACAAGTCATGGAATAGTCACACTTGCATAGTCCATCCCATGTTTCTTGATACCTCGAGTAGACTATGATACACAAATAAGTATGACATCTCATATCAACTTATTTGAGCATGGCCATGCATTTCTAGCCTCACTCAATCAAGTGGCCTAAGATATTACTCCCATTATGTAGGAGGGACTTATCCTATATTGATCAACTATATCCCTCAACATAGATTGTGGTATATCCAACATCGCCTTTATAGAACAACCAAGATTCTGATGTTTGTTTGATCAGATCAAAATATACAACTCACGATGTTGGGATAAAGATGATCTCAAGTATGAGGATCATATACATATTAATCACTATGAGTAATGTTGTGACAATTACATAATAATCCAAGAAACATACTCATAGCGGGTTAGTCCAATATGTTGTTCTCTAACACACATATTCATGCATTGATTCTGACACTCCATATCAATGACAACTCTTTATCATCAATCAACTACATGTTAGTCTTAATGCATTATTATTGTCCTAGCCAATAACAATACTTGACTAAGGATCTTTTGAGAATAATCATATTATTCGCAGGACATTATTATAAAACAGTTTATTTATGCACACAGAAAAGAAATTGGAATAATAATGGCAACGCCTTATATTAATAAACATGATAAACCAAGTATGTTATTACAACCATCTCGTGATTGATATTTGGGCATACTCTTACTGTTCGATGATCTCGGAACGGTCTAGTTTCGTCTCGGCGGTTTAGTTAGCCAGTAAAGCGTCCACGAGTTCAGTATCACGTTGGGACTATATACGGAGGAGTTCATGGATGACGACGACTTTGACAGTCTCAATTGCTACATCCACTTTTCTCTTTCAAATTGCTGGAAGGCCCTAGTCCCTGCCTCGGCCACATACGATCCTATCCGCTCCAAGGCATCGGTTCTTACCCCATCACTGCGATACTTAAAAGCCATCCTAGCCCGTACCCTGACAGGACGGCGAGAGAGTACCGGCGTCGTTAACACTAACGATGCTTATTTTTTATAGAGCATGGTGAATAGGCACATATTTGACCTTGCTTATTTCATCACCCTCGCCATTCGCCACCAGACAGAGCGGCATAGAAAGTGAGTTATTTCCATCGGCCCTTATGTGATTTGCTTAGCGCGATACTTCGATCTCCTCAATACGGTGGTGCAATCATCCTCCCTCACCCTCATTGGTCAGATGTCCCCACAGGGCATCTCGAGTATGCTCCATATGAGGATGATCGAGCGACGAAGTGAAGTTGATCCTCCTTAGTACCGCGTTGTCCAGCCGGCCGAGCAGGAGGACCCAGAGGACATTACTGATGATGTCCCTCCATTTCACGAGGATCCACCATCTCAGCCACCACCTGTTCATCGTTTAGTTCATGCTGCTGCTTCAATCTCTGACATCTCTGAGCGTCTTACTCGATTTGAGCAACAATTTTTTCAGCGCTTTGATAACATTGATGCAACCCTACATCAGATTTGTCATCACCTTCATATTTCATCGCCACCCCCACCTTACGAACCATCTGGCGATGAGGATTTTTGAAGACTTTTATTTATCATTTTTATTTTTTTTACTTTTTTCTTTATTTATCTTTCTAAATTTTTTTTATTTTATTTCTCTTTGATACTATTTTTAGCTCATCTTTAGGTTTTATAATTTATTAAGCAATTTATGTTTTCTGCCATCTCTTAATGAGTAATCATGATACTTTATATTTCCTAAAGAGTTATTGATTCTATCGCAGTTATAAAAAGCTCCAAAACTCACTACTACTTAGGAAATTACAACTCCACTGGAAAAGGTTTTCCACGACTGCCATGCCCTGCTCAACCACGACCATAGCTACCACTAGTTATAATATTCTTTTGGCGCAGCACTTGTGGACTAACAACCTCTACCATCACCGGAGTATTCTCCTCCAATCTCACCCTTGCCTTAGCCGATTACTTTCCATAACTCTAATTCAAGGATTCCATTTAACATTCAAGAAGTTTCACTTCTCTCCGTATCTTATGATCTTATATCTATATTTTTCAGTAAATCTATCTTTGTACATTGAGGACAATGTACATCTTAAGTGTGGGGGGGTTATTTATATCATTATCAGAAAAATCCCTGAATTTTGTCTTATTCTCACGTGACTCACTCATATCACTATTAGAATGAATTTTGATTAATGATTTTTATTAATATGTCTTGAATTATGTCGTAACCATTTTTTTTGAAAAAACGGGAATCGACTTAAGTTTTGAAAATGAAAATGAATAGAGGAGTCGCCACCAATCTTTTTTTGATAAGGTGTGATCGGGTCACCTCGTAAAAGTGGTTGTTTTTAATAAATGGTTTTATTTATTTAAACAACGATTTAGGTCCACGCAAATCAAGAAAATATGTTCGGGAGTCGGTTACGCACGAGGAAGGATTAGCACCCTCGATACGCCCAAAATTGGTACCTAGTTGATTATTTAGTGTCTTAGTGTCGAAGATTTGAAAACTTGAAAGAATTTAAAATACGATCCCTCTTTGTATTAATGCTGATTTAAAAATGATCGAATAAATTAAAACGGATGTTAAGGATTCTCTTATCTCGAAGTACTAAAATATCATGCCCAGTAAGTTAGGGAATGACATCTCGAACTTTGAGACTGAGCTTACCTTTTATTTGAAATTCATGTATTTTGACCCCAATTTTTTAAGAAGGGTATTCGACTATTTAGTGTAAATGAGGAAAATCGAAACCCAGTAAGTTAGGGTACGACATCTCGAATTTCCAAATACGGAATATCACTTTTATAAAAGAATTATTTTAAGGTATCGAGTAAAAAATATAATGAGATTTATAGTAAAATATAAAAACAAATTATGATATTAATAATAACGTATAATAATGGGTGACAATAATGAGCAATTATAAGAAAATGACATAAAAGCATGGTTAGTAATATGTAAATATAAACAAATGCGTGAAGAAAATGAAATGATCGAACGCATGAGTAAATTAATAAATAAATAAAATGAATAAAACATGGCAAAATAATAAAAATATATACATATATGTATTAAGGTACATATATAATAATAGAAGTAATAAGAAATATATAAAAGAAATATATATATGTATTAAGGTACATATGTAATAATAGAAGTAATAAGAAATATATATATACATAATAATAATAGTACAACATTAGAAGATACATATGTGTAGTATATATAAAAAATGTATACGTAACAAAAATTACATAGTATATATATGTTAGTAATAATAATAATGATAATACAAATAATGAATGATTTAAGGTTTGAAAAGATATAAATAAATATGTGATAAAACGATAATAATAAGAATAATGATATATAAGCAAAATAAGTGCGCTAATATATATATATATTAAATTAGTTAGTATAAAAGTAATAGCGTATAAGTAATTACAAAAGGAAAAAAAATGTTATAATAATAAAAGTAATAATACAATAGTGATAACAATGAAATGTATAATAATAATAATAGTAACGATACAAAGATAATGATAATAATAAAAAACATTACATAAATATATTTTGAAAATAAATATATGATAATATTAAAAGTATATACACAATATATATATGATACATATAAGGAAAAATATACATAATATATTAAAATATAGACATAATATACATAAATATATATATAAGGTTTAAACAGTACAAATATACGTAATATAACACTGTTATACATACGCGTAATATGGAGTGCAATGTATATACATTAAAAGAATACATATATAACATACAAATTAATAATAAAAAAACAATAATATTAAACTATTAATAATACTTTATAACATATATATGTAAGTTTAAATAAAAATGAGATGTTAATAAATAAAAATATAATAAAGTATAATAGTATGAATAATATTAAAATTAAATTAGAATAATGAGGAAAAAGTAAAAAAGGGGACGAAATTGAGTTGAAAACAGAATTTTAGAGGCGAATTTTAAAATAAATAAAGGGGAAAGGGACTGATTTGAACACGCGAGCAACCAGGAGGGCCTAAAGGAGTAAACAATCCAACCTTTCTAAACGACGCCGTTCAAATGTCCCTCCTTCAAACAGCCAGAGGACTAAATTAAAACAGAATTAAAATTACAAGGCTGAATTTAAAGACATGAAAAGACCTGATTAAAACCAAAAAAATGCGGAAGGACCGCATACGCAATTGTCCCAAATAGCAAAAACACGCGGATCCTTCTATGGAGCAGGTCGAGTTTCGGGTCGGGTAGAGTGAAACGGCGTCGTTTTGGGGCTTATGGGTGCCGACCAAAACGACGTCGTTTTGTAACATCTATATAAGTTAAAAATTTGCCTTTGAAATCATTTTGCTGTCTGTTTCTAAAAAAAACTAAACTTTTTCTTTGTTTTCTCTGTAGGTCCAAGCTCGATCAAGACTCTCGTGACGAATCACCACCGCTCCTCCATTGGCGCGACCACCATGCACGGCGGTCGGAGGTAAAAATCTCCCTTTTTTTTGCGTTTTAAGTGGGTGTTTGATCTTCTTATTTTTTTTTTATATTTGATGCATGTATGAATATAAGAGTGAATAAATTCGTAAATGAAACGAAAACGGGGAAACCTAAAATCACCTTAGTCTCGTGATAATGACTTTGGTATTTGGTTGCTGGAGTTAGTGCTAAAATCGTGCTTTGATATTATTGAGACCACTGCTTTGTGTTTAAGTTTGTTGATATTAAAAAAGGTTGCCGAATCGGTATAATGGTTTTCTGATTTGGCTCTTTATAGCCATTACATGCCTCTAGTCTTGCTTTCTGTCTATTATTATTAATGTTTGTAGGTACCAGTGGGGTTGATTTGACAAGGGCGGTGCTGCAGGCGTCGTCAGAGGCAAATGGGGGGCAAAATAGGGGTTGACCGAACGGCTAGGGTTTCCTTTTTTTCTGATTTTTTATTGGGCTAGGGCTTTTTTGGGCTTGGGGTATTTGGGCTGTAATTTAATGGGTTTAATGGGTTATTTGGGTTCATAAATTGGGCTTATACAGCTGCCCCTCTTTGCTCGTTGTCGTGTAACGAGAATAGAGCAAAGACTTTCAAGAAAGACCAATTTGCCCGGTCGCCGAGTCTTGACTTTTTTAGTACTCCTCTTCTTTAGGTAACATCATTCAGCCTAGTGCCTCATGTTGCTTTAATCCGCTCCACTGCTTCGCTGCAACTTTAGTGAGATAAGGTTTTGTTTTGATCTGCTCTATTGCGACTTCAGTGGAACAGATTGAAGCTGTTTATTTACAGCTTCAATCTGTTCCACTACAACTCAGGGAAATAAGATTCGCTATCTTCAGTCTGCTCTGTTGCAACTTTAGGGAGATAAGACTTGTGACTTCCATCTTCTCCGCTAAAACTTCAAGGAGATCTGTTGTGGCTTCGAGCCGCTCGAACGCCATCTCAGGGAGAAAAGATGTGTAATTTCCAGCCTGTTACCCTACTGCATAGGGGTTTAAGGCCTATCACCTCTAATCTGTTTCCCTACTGCTTAGGGGGTTAAGATCCTTCATCCTCGATCTGCTCTACTACTGCTTAGGGAGATGAGATCTGCAATTCAGTCTGTTACCTTACTGCTTAGGGGGTTAAGATCTGTAAATTTAGCCTGTTACCCTACTGCTTAGGGGGTTAAGGCTTGTCGCCTTCGATCTGTTTTCCTACTGCTTAGGGGGTTAAGATCTGTAAATTTAGCCTGTTACCCTACTGCTTAGGGGGTTAAGGCTTGTGAATTCACCGATTCCACTGCACTGTCCTCTGAGGAACATGATCTGTAAAATCAGTTTCATGTATCTATGTTTATGTCAAATAATTAGGACGCTATGATTGAAATGACTCAAATGCTCTTAACTAAATGTGATGCTTATGTCAAATAATTAGGATGAAATGAATCAAATGCTCCTAACTAGATGTGTCACGAACGATCTATGAATACAAGTGCAACATGTTGTGAGGATGAATCCCTTTTTTAATGTATGGGTTGTCATTGCTCTTTGTTCATCAAGGTTCGATCACTAAAACGGTACCCTGTCTTCTTGTTCAGCTTAGATCTTTGAACAGAAAACCCGAAGAGGTAGTCTCAATTTAAACTCTTTCTTCTCAAATGCTTCCAATCTTTAAGTTTGGTTAGTTCGAAATAATAGCCCCGTTTCAGGTTCCTGTACTATTTAGAGACTTTTAGAGTAATATGCAGAACTCTTTTTGCGAAAATGACTTTAGTCCATTAATCATTATTTCAATGCCAAAATGCTTGGAAAAGATCATAACAATAACGGAATTGAAATTTGTTAGAAACAAAATTTGAAGGGAATAGATTAATCACAGTCAACAACATTGCTGGAATGAATAAAAAGAAAATAGGTGCCCCAGATATCGCAACGTGAGCTTCTCTGGACGAACTTCTTGAGGACCCCCTTTTTGCCCAATATGTGTTTAGGGGATCTAGAGTACCCTTGTAGATGCCCCAAGATGTAACATCTCCTTCATTGTTAATTCAGGCATAGCAAGACTATTGTATGCCCCACTTTGATCCAAATTTGAGCCGCCCTTTTCGGGTTTTCAACTCAAACCCCCTTTGGTCTCAAGGCACCATTTGCTGGTTTTCACCTTGGCCTCTCCCCCTTTTTTTTTAGGCGAAGTATTTCTTAACCGAATCTGAATTCACGGGATTGGGTAAAGTCTTGCCATCCATCTCGGCCAATATCAATGCTCCTCCAGAAAAGGCCTTCTTGACCACATAAGGTCCTTCCCAATTAGGCATCCATTTTCCTCTGAAATCCTTTTGTATGGGCAAGATCTTTTTCAATATTAGGTCTCCCTCGTGGAACTCTTTTGGATGAACCTTTTTGTTGTAAGCTCGCACCATTCGCTTTTGGTACATCTGACCATGACGGATAGCCCTTAGCCTCTTTTCTTCAATCAAATTCAACTGATCGTATCGTGACTGGATCTATTCTGCTTCATCCAACTTTACTTCTGACAAAACTCTGAGGGAAGGAATCTCAACCTCTATAGGTAAAACCACCTCCATTCCATAGATCAATGAGAAAGGCGTTGCCCCGGTGAAAGTTCTGACAGACGTTCGATAAGCATAGAGGGCGAATGGTAGCTTTTCATGCCAGTCCTTATCAGTCTCGGTCATTTTCCCCACAATCTTCTTAATGTTTTTATTAGCTGCCTCAACTGCACCGTTCATTTTTGGGCGATACGGTGACGAGTTGTGGTGTCTGATCTTGAACTGACTGCAGACCTCCGCTATCGTGCTGTTGTTCAAATTCAATGCATTATCAGATATGATCCTTTCCGGCATTCTATATCGACAAATGATTTCCTTTTTTAGGAACTTGCTGACTGTCGATTCTGTAACATTGGCATATGAAGCGGCCCCCACCCACTTGGTGAAATAATCGATGACCACAAAGATGAAACGATGCCCATTTGAAGCTTTTGGTGAAATTGGCCCAATCACATCCATGCCCCACATCGAGAAAGGCCATGGAGAAGTCATAACATGCAAAGGTGAAGGAGGCACATGAATTTTGTCTCCATAGATTTGGCATTTGTAACATCTTTTGGCGTAGTTAATACAGTCTCCTTCCATAGTGGACCAATAATAACCAAACCTCATAATTTGCCTAGCCATTGTAAAGCCATTAGCGTGTGTCCCACAGATGCCCTCATTGACTTCTTCCAAGATTTTCTTAGCCTCAATAGCGTCTACACATATTAACAGTACTTGATCCTTTCTTCTTTTGTATAGGATCTCCCCGTCTAAGACATAGTCATTGGCTAGTCTTCTCAATGCTCTTTTGTCATTCTCGGTAGCTTGGTCGGGGTACTCACGATTCTTCACATACCGCAGGATATCGTGGTACCAAGGGTGATCATCATTTTCTTCTTCTTCTTCGAGGTTGTAACAATGAGTTGGAGCCTCATAAATGCTCATTTGGATTGGTTTCACAGCCTCTTGCTTATTCACCTTGATCATAGAAGCTAAAGTTGCCAGAGCGTCAGCCATCTGATTCTCTCCTCGCGGGAGGTAGCAGAAGACAATATCCTCAAACTCTTTAATTAATTCAAGGATCAGCCTTCGATAATTGATCAACTTGGGGTCTCTCGTCTCTCATTCACCTTTGAGTTGATAAATCACTAGGGCAGAATCTCCATATACCTCTAACAACTTGATTTTACGCTCTATGGCTGCTCGTATTCCTATGATGCATGCTTCGTATTCTGCCATATTGTTCGTGCAGTCAAAATCCAATTTACTAGTGAAGGGATAATGATCTCCGTTCGGGGATACCAGGACTGCCCCGATTCCATTACCGACAGCATTTGATGCTCCGTCAAAGTTTAGCTTCCAAGGATGATCTTCTTGAGGGTCTTCTTTAGTGATCGCTATGTACTTTAGATCTTCATTTGGGAAGTCAAAGTTCAGGGGCTCGTAGTCCTCTAGGGCTCTACTGGCTAGAAAATCTGCTATCGCACTCCCTTTTACGGCCTTCTGGTTCACATAGACTATATCAAATTCGAAGAGTAGAATTTGCCATCGGGCCATTCTTCCGTTTAAAGCAGCTGAATCCATCAAGTATTTCAGAGGATCCAGTTTAGAAATCAGCCAGGTTGTGTGATACAACATGTATTGTCTCAGTCTTTGGGTTGTTCAGATTAAGGCACAACACAACTTTTCAATGAACGAGTATCTCGTCTCACACTCAGTAAACTTTTTACTGAGGTAATATATCACTCTTTCTTTCCTTCCTGATTCATCGTGTTGGCCAAGCATGCATCCCATAGAATTTTCAAATACCGCCAAATATAGTATCAGTGACTTATCTGGACTAGGTGGTGTCAATACTGGGGCATTGGACAAATATTGCTTAACTTTGTCGAAAGCCTTCTGGCACTTCTCGTCCCAAACACCAGGGTTGTGTTTCTTAAGGAGACGGAATATGGAGTCATATTTCTCGGTTAATTACGAAATGAACTGAGCGATGTAATTTAGTCTTCCTAGGAATCCCCGGACTTCCTTTTGAGTACGCGGTGGAGGTAGCTCTTGTATGGCTTTGACTTTATCGGGGTCGATCTCAATCCCTTTTTCACTGACCACGAATCCTAGCAGTTTTTCTGACCTGGCCCCGAAGGTACATTTTGCTGGATTGAGTTTCAGCTGGAATTTTCTTAACCTCACAAATAATTTCCTCAAGACTTGCACATACTCTTCTTCTGTCCAAGATTTGGCGATCATGTCGTCGACATAGACTTCAATTTCTTTATGTATCATATCATGGAATAGGATTCCTATGGCTCTCTGATATGTTGCTCCCGCATTTTTCAATCCGAACGGCATCACCTTATAGCAAAAGGTTCTCCACATGGTCACAAATGTGGTTTTATTCATGTCTTCAGGATGCATCTTGATCTGATTGTACCCTGAGAAACCATCCATGAAGGAGAAGAGTGAGTAACCTGCCGTGTTGTCCACTAAGTTGTCAATATGAGGCAACGAGAAATTATCCTTCGGGCTGGCTTTATTTAAGTCTCTGTAGTCTACACATATTCGTACTTTTCCATATTTTTTAGGGACGGGAACGATGTTGGCTACCCATTCCGAGTACTTAACTACTTGTAAGAAACCAGCATCAAATTGCTTCTTGACCTCCTCTTTTATTTTGCAACAAAACATCCGGCCTCATCCTTCAGAGCTTCTGTTGAACTTGTTTAAATTCCTCTTTAATGGGGAGCCTGTGTACCACAATGTCAGTGCTTAGCCCAGGCATATCTTGATACGACCATGCAAAGACATCCTTGAACTCTTGGAGTAACTCAATAAGGTCCCGTTTTGTCTCTGTGGTAATGCAGGCTCCGATCTTTACTTCTTTCTTTTCTAGTTCATCTCCCAAGTTCACGACTTCTACTGTCTCTTTGTGGGGTAGAATCTGTTTCTCCTCTTATTCTACCATCCTTAACAAATCAGGGGATAAGTCACAGTCTCTGTCATCCTCAAAGTCCTGAGATCCCTCTATAGACATATCCCGCTCAAAAGGAGACTCTGAGTTAGTAACAACGTCGCTCATATCGTTGATATCTGAAGACCTGTTGTAGGTGTGAAGAAAGATACAAAGAACAAGAGAATCTAAGAACAATGATATGTATGGTATGATCATGAATGAAAGAATAAAAGAATATTTGGAATAAGACAAAAGGATGCATTTCATTGAAATAACAATTTTGAACATAAGCCTATTTCACAAAAAGGGACTCTTATTACTCCTAGGCCTAGAGTAATAAGTGTGTTTTGAATACTACTCTGTGTTAGTTCTAAAGACTACAGGAATCTCTTTCGCAGTCCAATTATTCAGAACACTTCCCAGCTCATAGGGGCGAATGCCCGACCAATTCTCTACCCCAGTTCCTTCTTCGTATATGGCATTGATGTCCAAATTTTCCATCGTTCGTTCCATGTTTTCCTTTCCCGACGTCCTCCGCTCAGGGTGAATGACTCCTCCAGACACAAAAGTCTTCGATATATGGGGAAAGATCATTGGTTCCCACTCGATTTCTTCCCTAGTCAATCGCGCCTTCCTTCTCTCTTGCTTCTTCTCTAACTCCTTCTTTCTTTGTTTCGTGTCTGGCTTAAATCCTAGCCCAAAATGGTCTTGTTTGTCCTTCATCATTGGTGCATTACTCCTTCCCTGGAGGTGTCTCCCGAGTCCTCTTCCGAGTAGGGCCCCTTTTCCAACAGTTAGCCGTAGTCCCCTTCTTGTAGTCTCAGATAACCTGGGCTTCAGAATCTTATTTCCTTCGGTAATGAATGTCGCGTTCACGAACTCTAAAGACCGAAAAGAGCATTCGATTGCATCACTGGTTATTGTTGCGATGATGTCTTCTTCAGCGTTGATTGTTACTAACCGACCTTCGGTTACCAATTTCAACTTTTAGTGTAGCGAAGAGGGGACTGCCCCTGCTGAGTGTATCCATGGCCTCCCCAATAGGCAATTATACGAAGGCTTAATGTCTATGACCAGGAAATCTACCTCGTACGTGCTCGATCTGATTAAGAGGGGTATTTCAATTCTCCCAATTACTTTCCTTTCCGTGCCATCAAATGCTCTCACTAAATTTTGACATGTCTTCATATGGGAACTATCCACTGGCAACCTACTCAGCATAGATAAGGGTAGGACATTCAGTACAGACCAATTGTCAATCAATACCCCCGGTAATCTGTACCCTTTACAGCGAGTCGTGATGTGCAAAGCTTTAGTTGATGCTCGGCCCCCTGGCAGTACTTCATCGTCATTAAAGAATATGAAGTTGTCGGCACTTATATTATTGACTAAGCGGTCTAGTTTGTTTACAGAGATATCGTTAGCAACATAAGTTTCATTCAGCACCTTCATCAATGCGCTGCGATGGGTTTCGGAGCTTAGGAGTAAGGCTAGTACCGATATACAAGCTGGCTGTTTATGCAACTATTCTATGACACTGTATTCACTGTGTTTTAGAAATTTTAAGAATTCCTTTGCTTCTTTTTCAGTCACTGATTCATTAACAGTTGGCTCAGGTCCCGCCGGCTTCTCTTTCTTTTGCTCAATTGCCAATGATTTTCCTTTAGCCTACTCGACTTTTGTATTTGGGGTATAACGCCTTCCGCTGCGCGTATAAAAACCCTCGTCTTGACCTTCCTCTGATGCATTAATCAGGATCTCCTCTACCAGGATTGTCACATTGTAGCTATAGTTCCACTGTACATTTTTGCTATCTTTATAAGGGAAAGCAACAGGCTTCTGGATTACGACCTTTGGCGCGACTTGTGCCCCGGCTTCATTCATTCTCGGACGTGATATGATAACCACTGGGTGGTTGACTTTGTAAACATCCTTCATTGACCCTTCTTTGGAGGCACACACTTCTGTTTCTTCTGCGCTCCCGACATATTCGAAGAATTCCAGCTCCTTATTATCCATCAATCCTTGTACTAATGCCCTGAATTGGCTGCATTTCTGAATCTCGTGATCCTCTAGATCATGGAACTCATAATAATTCTTTGCTTTTCGAGGTCTGACCTTTGAATTCTGTGTTATCAACCCTCTTTCCCCCATTTTCTTCCATACTTCTTTCAACGGGGTATTTACTTCTGCGATATTCATCTTAATTTCTTTCCCCAAACTCTCGATTATCGCAGTTATCCCCTTATCCTTATGGTTGGGTAATGGATTCTCTGCACTAGATGTATCATCAAATTTCACGATGCCCATATTGATGAGTCTTTCAACCAATTTCTTAAAAGTGGTGCAGTTTTCTATCGAGTGTCCTGTGGCTCCCGCATGGTATTCGCATTGGGTATTTGCGTCGTACCATTTGGGGTATGGAGGTTGCATTGATTTTAGATAGAAGGTAGACATGACATATGCATCGAATAAACTTTGGTATAACTCATTGTACGTCATTGGAATGGGCATAAATTGGAGTTTCTCCCTATTTTGCCTTGTATTAGGCTCTTGTCTGGGTGGGCCCTCCTGACCAGGGGTTATCGACCTTGGCTGGCTTACGGTGATCGATTTCGAATATGAGCTCACATTATTCACCTCGTGCTCTTTCTTTCTCGGTGCTGACCTCTTGGTGTTTTCTCCAGCCTCTATTTTCCCACATCTTATCGCATTTTCTATCATTTCTCCAGACATTACTATGTCTGAAAAGCTTTTGGTTGCGCTACCCAACATGTGGTAAATGAAAGGCGCCTTCAGGGTATTGATAAAGAGCATAGTAGTTTCCTTTTCCAACAGAGGGGGTTGGACTTGTGTGGCCACCTCTCTCCATCGTTGGACATACTGCCTGAAGCTTTCGTTATGCTTTTTCTCCATATTCTGTAAAGTGATTCTATCAGGGGCTATGTCTGCCACATGACCTACTGCTTCATGAAAGCTTTTGGGACTCAGTTGGTTGTACCATCTAGAAGCAGCCCCAACCAGACTTTCTTGGAAGCAGTGAATTAATAGTTGGTCATTATTAACATGGCCTGCCATTTGTCTGCAGAACATAGTGATGTGAGCTTCGGGACAGCTAGTCCCGTTGTACTTCTCAAATTTTGGAGTTTTGAACTTGGGAGGGAGTACCAGGTCCGGAACCAAACTTAATTCCTTAGCATCGATTCCACCACGATAGTCGGTGCTTTCCATTTCTTTAAATTTTTCTTCTAACCATTTACACCTTTCTTCAAGCTCTTTCGGGAGTTCTACCCTTGTCTTTTCTATTTCTGTTACTTCATCGAGATTGAGGGCCACAGGGTTAGTCGGGTTATCCCCCGGATTGGAGCCCGAACCAGCCTGATAATTCATCAGTGTCGAGACACCGGCCTGAAATGGTTGAGGCCTAATTGTGACCGATGGCCTTCTTAGGTACATATTAGGTTGTGTCTGAACGTCCACTGGGGCAAAACTCGGAGGGTAGGTGGGATCTTCAATATCATCTCCTGTATTGATCAAGGGGCTTTTCCCTTTTTCTAATCCGCCAGCCAATAGACACGTTAATTGATCCATCATACTTTTTTGGGACTCCAGCATCTAGTCTCTTACATCCTGCTTTGATTTTTTGCCACACCGTTTCTTGTATACGTGCTTGTAGTTGATCCTGCATCTCTTTTTGCATTTGTTCCAATCTCTCTAACCTTTGGTCCATTGCTCTTGTTTTTCCTCTTGTACCGTAACGATGTTCCAAGGTAACTGCCATGATTTTTAGGGTTTTTTTGTGAGTTTTAGTGCTTATGATGCAATGCGGATGCATGAATGCAATGAATGCGATGAATGCAAAAAAGCATTGATTCCAATTCGATTTCATTAGAGTAACTTTTCTAGAAAACAAGTTTCTTTACATAAAATAGATTACATATAAGGCTTGGCCCTGATACTTAAGGCCTTGACCTGCCTAAGAAGCTAAGCTAGCTTTCGGCCTCAGTCCGATTCAGACTCGTATTTTAAACTTAGCACATCGGCCTGTACTGCTAATGTCTGCAAGTGATCAGCCACTTCTCGCACTTGAGTCAAAGCTTCGCCCATGACGTAGTCCCTGTTCCGGACCTGATCTTGAGATTGAAGAAGTTGCTCCTTCCATCGCTCGTTATTTACCTCAAGGAGTTCAATCTGAAGTTCACGATTTTGCAGTGCTGTTTTAAGTTCTTCTATATTCTCTTTTAATTATTCGATTCTGCTCTGACTAGCTTTCAACTCGACAACAGAGTTACGCATACGATACTGATGCAAGGACCTCTCTAACTCTGATACCCAAATCTTTAACCCCTCCTTCTCGTTTTGGCTTTCTACCAAACTTCTTTTCAGAGCACTTTCTCGAGCTTGAGCATCCCGAAACTTTTCTTCCCACTCGTTGACTTTTCTTTTCTCTTCTTTAACTTCCTATCGCCACTGTTCAGATGTTTTTCCAAACCCAGCGATTTTCATTGACCTACGCAGTTTCTTGTAGTCCGTCTTCAAACTGTCCAAATCCTCTTCAGCCTTGTTTTTTCCTTTTCTGAGTCTTTCAGTTTTTAGTTTCTGGACATCGACATCTAACCCCAGCTGTATTTTTTCTTCCTCCAATTGCTCGATCCTCTTTTCTAGTTCCAGACTCTTTCTCTCGAAATCTTGCCTGATAATTTCTAGCTTAGATGGGATTACTTTCAAGTGTTCTTCCATCGACCGAGGGTTCTCTTGATCTAAAATAGGGATGTTGTCGTTAATTCTCTGATTCCACCACCGATCGTACTCAGGGGTAGTCATGGGATTGGCAGCAAACTTTTTCATCCTACGAGTCTGGTTCCAGGCATTTGATATCTCGCGAACTTTCATTTTGTAGTTATTCCCCGTGAATATGAACTCGCACTGAGCTAACCCGTATGTTGGTGGTGTAAACTGTCTGGATCTGTACTGTCTTAATGTAAGTAGAGGAACATACCCGACGGCTCCCCATACTCCTAACAAGGGAACCCAATTAAAATCTCCGCATCGGTATAATATTTCATCAGGAACCATCCACGGGGCTCTCCATTCAACGTCTTCCTCTTGCAAATTTTAAAGAACCGCCATCCAATTTTCTTCTGTAATATCATCTCTCATCGGTGTAGTTACCAACTCTTTCAGTGGAGAGTAATTTTCAGAGAAGATACAATATGAGACCTTTTCCACTTTCCAAAAATGACTGTGGAACCAAGATTGCAAGAGCTGTGTGTATCCAATAAATCTCCCTTCACCCGCTCTTCGACAAGCATTCAATGATCTGAAAGTTTCAGCCAAGATTGCGGGTATAGGTGTGGTCCCTTTACCAAGCCTGTCAAAAAGATCGGAGGCCGCCTCGTCTACATGCCCCAAAGCTTTGGGGAAGATAACCAGTCCATAAATGCTCAGGGCGAAGATGTCTACCCTTTTCTTCACATCGGGATGCGCTAAATTAGATCCCTCAGGTTCTTCCAAGGAATGCACTTACAATCTCCTTTTTGTTTGATCCGGGTTGTAACCCACTGTTCGCTAATCCCTGTGATGTTCATCAGCTTTTTTAAAAATGCTGGGACATTGGCAGGTCTGGAATAAATTCTGTCAACCTGAATCTTCGGGTAATGGAGCAAGGTCGTGTACTCTTCTATAGTAGGTACCAAATCTACTTTTTCGAAAATGAAACAACTGTAAGCAGAATTCCAATATTGGGCAAGGGCTCGAAACACGTGCTCATCTACCTTGACATCAAGCAGATAAGGTAAATCACCGTAATGACCATAGAATAGCTGTTTGACCTCGTCGTCCCACTGACTCCAAATTTCTTTCATCTCTTGGAGATTATTCTGAGTTACGCTGATTCGAGTAAAACCCCACAACTCTGACACGTACCCCTCGATAAGACTGTCACCTTTCTCTTGTTGTGTGGTCTCAGCCCATATCCGAACAGCCGCGTTGTCCTCTACTTTATCAAAAAACCCTTTTTTCATGACAAGCTATCTACTTAGCAACCGAATGTGAATCAACACCTTTTGTGATGAAAATGTCATGCAAATACAATCAAAGTAAAACAAAGCAAGTCAGTACTTCATACGCAGTTTAAAGCAAACAAAGAATAACAAATATAGCACTTGCTCAGGTAACCACTAGGGTTTCGAAGTGGCTCTACCTAGGGTGGACTTTTAAGGCTCGTTACATGGGGTTCAGTTCTGGAGTAAAGGTACCTGAACCAGCAGATTCCTCGATCCTCACCCATTATAGGCTCATACAGACTGAGTTCAGTTCAGAGGAATACATTTCCCTATGGCTGCACGGAGATGAAAATTTCACGAAGACATAGGTACGGATGTATCCTGAAAGTGATCTACTATCCTGCACGGAGGCGAAAACCTCACGACGAAGTAGTTTCTCACTCCCACTTAAAAGGGTGTGACCACAGTGGTCATGCAATGCAATAAGCAAAACTATTTAAAGACTCAAACCAACGCTACAAGTATTATATCATAAACCACAAAAATAGCTGATGAAATGCAATGAAAGGATCGTATTTCAAAACTAAATTTTCAATTTTCGATAAAAAGACAAAAGTTAATCAACTTGTGGCTTGACTCTCTTATTTGGTCCCCAGTGGAGTCGCCAAGCTGTCGTAACCATTTTTTTGAAAAAAGTGGAATCGACTTAAGTTTTGAAAAACAAAATGAATAGAGGAGTTGCCACCAATCTTTTTTTGATAAGGTGTGATCGGGTCACCTCGTAAAAGTGGTTGTTTTTAATAAATGGTTTGATTTATTTAAACAACGATTTTGATCCACGCAAATCAAGAAAATAGGTTCGGGAGTCGATTCACATTGACG
This sequence comes from Gossypium longicalyx, assembly GCA_025698465.1. Classification (NCBI taxonomy): domain Eukaryota; kingdom Viridiplantae; phylum Streptophyta; class Magnoliopsida; order Malvales; family Malvaceae; genus Gossypium; species Gossypium longicalyx. The sequence continues at coordinate 63,758,780 of CM047004.1, read as the reverse complement.
AGGAAGGATTAGCACCCTCGATACGCCCAAAATTGGTACCTAGTTGATTATTTAGTGTCTTAGTGTCGAAGATTTGAAAACTTGAAAGAATTTAAAATACGATCCCTCTTTGTATTAATGCTGATTTAAAAATGATCGAATAAATTAAAACGGATGTTAAGGATTCTCTTATCTCGAAGTACTAAAATATCATGCCCAGTAAGTTAGGACATGACATCTCGAACTTTGAGACTGAACTTACCTTTTATTTGAAATTCATGTATTTTGACCCCATTTTTTAAGAAGGGTATTCGACTATTTAGTGTAAACGAGGAAAATCGAAACCTAGTAAGTTAGGGCACGTCATCTCGAATTTCCAAATACAGAATATCACTTTTATAAAAGAATTATTTTAAGGTATCGAGTAAAAAATATAATGAGATTTATAGTAAAATATAAAAGCAAATTATGGTATTAATAATAACGTATAATAATGGGTGACAATAATGAGCAATTATAAGAAAATGACATAAAAGCATGGTTAGTAATATGTAAATATAAACAAATGCGTGAAGAAAATGAAATGATCGAACGCATAAGTAAATTAATAAATGAATAAAATGAATAAAACATGGCAAAATAATAAAAGTATATACATATATGTATTAAGGTACATATATAATAATAGAAGTAATAAGAAATATATAAAAGAAATATATATATGTATTAAAGTACATATGAAATAATAGAAGTAATAAGAAATATATATATACATAATAATAATAGTACAATATTAGAAGATACATATGCGTAGTATATATAAAAAATGTATACGTAACAAAAATTACATAGTATATATATGTTAGTAATAATAATAATGATAATACAAATAATGAATGATTTAAGGTTTGAAAAGATATAAATAAATAGGTGATGAAACGATAATAATAAGAATAATGATATATATAAGCAAAATAAGTGCGCTAAAATATATATATATATATAAATTAAATTAGTTAGTATAAAAGTAATAGCGTATAAGTAATTACAAAAGGAAAAAATGTTATAATAATAAAAGTAATAATACAATAGTGATAACAATGAAAGGTATAATAATAATAATAATAACGATACAAAGATAATGATAATAATAAAAAAACATTACATAAATATATTTTGAAAATAAATATATGATAATATTAAAAGTATATACAAAATATATATATGATACATATAAGGAAAAATATACATAATATATTAAAATATAGACATAATATACATAAATATATATATATATATATAAAGTTTAAAAAGTACAAATATACGTAATATAACACTGATATACATACGCGTAATATGGAGTGCAATGTATATACATTAAAAGAATACATATATAACATACAAATTAATAAAAAAAAAACAATAATATTAAACTATTAATAATACTTTATAACATATATATGTAAGTTTAAATAAAAATGAGATGTTAATAAATAAAAATATAACAGTAATAAAGTATAATATTATGAATAATATTAAAATTAAATTAGAATAATGAGGAAAAAGTAAAAAAGGGGACGAAATTGAGTTGAAAACGGAATTTTAGAGGCAAATTTTAAAATAAATAAAGGGGACGGGGACTGATTTGAACACGCGAGCAACCAGGAGGGCCTAAAGGAGAAAATAATCCAACCTTTCTAAACGACGCCGTTCAAATGTCCCTCCTTCAAACGGCCAGAGGACTAAATTAAAACAGAATTAAAATTACAAGGCTGAATTTAAAGACATGAAAAGACCTGATTAAAACCAAAAAAATGCGGAAGGACCACATACGCAATTGTCCCAAATAGCAAAAACACGCGGATCCTTCTGTGGAGCAGGTCGGGTTTCGGGTCGGGTAGAGTGAAACGGCGTCGTTTTGGGGCTTATGGGTGCCGACCAAAACGACGTCGTTTTGTAACATCTATATAAGTTAAAAAATTTGCCTTTGAAATCATTTTGCTGTCTGTTTCTAAAAAAAACTAAACTTTTTCTTTGTTTTCTCTGCAAGTCCAAGCTCGGTCAACACTTCGGCGAACTGCCACCGCCCTCTGTCGCGTCTCCGCCGCCAGCAGTCGTAGTGCACGGCGGTCGGAGGTAAAAATCTCCTCTTTTTTTGCGTTTTAAGTGGGTGTTTGATCTTCTTGTTTTTTTTTTAATATTTGATGCATGTATGAATATAAGAGTGAATAAATTCGTAAATGAAACGAAAACGGGAAAAACTAAAATCACCTTAGTCTCGCGATAATGACTTTGGTATTTGGTTGCTGGATTTAGTGCTAAACTCGTGCTTTGGTATTATTGAGACCACTGTTTTGTGTTTAAGTCTATTGATATTAAAAAAGGTTGCTGAATCGGTACAATGGTTTTTTGATTTGGCTCTTTATAGCGATTACATGCCTCTATTCTTGCTTTCTGTCTATTCTGATTATTGTTTGCAGGTACCAGTAGCGGTGGATTTGATGAGGGCGGTGCTGCAGGCATCGTCAGAGGTAAGTGGGGGGCAAAAGGGGGTTGACCGAACGGCTAGGGTTTCCTTTTTTTCTGATTTTTTATTGGGCTAGGGCTCTTTTGGGCTTGGGGTATTTGGGTTGTAATTTAATGGGTTTAGTGGGTTATTTGGGCCCGCAAATTGGGCTTATACAAATTAAAACATAGGCATTTATGCATTGATTGTTTAAACTTTAAGTAATTAAAGGATCAAGCATGATAAGTTGATTTTTTAGAATTAAAAATTTTAGGTTATTTTCCCAAGTTTAGGTATTATCTTGAAGTTGAAATTCATAGAGTTAACATAAAAAAGCCATAATTTTTGTGAGATCTTGAGCCTTTAGAGCATATATTATTTCTTTCATGCTCACTTTTATTGTTGCTATGAGTGCGTCAATATTGATTTGTTATTCTAGAACTTGCTTCGATTATACATGTCAAGACCACATCATTGATTTGATATGTCAAGGTGATGAAGGCACTTAGGTTTAACACACTCACTCCATAAAAATCTACCGTCATAATTAACCTTTAGTGAACCCCCTTAAGCCTAACAAGCAATTCATTGATTTACCCTCAGTATTAACCCATAACCCGTTATTGTTGAAATCCCTTCAATTAATTTGATCCCTATTTTTATTGAGATTTGATTTGAATAAATTGCTTAGCTATGTTTTATATATGATAGTTAGCAAAGTCCTATGTTACTTGATTTGTTCTTTAAAAAAAGGTTGTTGTAATATATCCATGAAGAAAAGCTCAATTCTAGGATCATTTAATTAGGAACGTAATTTGCCAGTTTTAGTATATTTCTAGTTAGGTCACTTTTCAATTCAATCTCGATTCTAACCTTCTCTTTCAGCTTGTGACCACACTCCCTAACCAAAGCCACGTTACAACCCTCTAAAGACATTTTGATTGATGTATCATCTCAATATATAGTGGTGGAGATTTGATTTTCACGCAAGCCTATGGCAATAACTTTTCATATTGACTACTGAGAGCTAAATTTGTTGTCCTTAAACACCTCGAGTGATTTGAGTTAATCTTGTGAGGATGTTAAACTCTGTGATATTTTGAATTAAAGGTGATTACTTAGATGAGCGGAGACACCTATGTTTTCGTGATAAAATGCTCAACTTGGAATGTTTGAAACTCTGATGTTCTTCTAGTTGAATTCTCGATGTATGATTACTTATGGATTAGTTTGAGATATTATTGATAGGAGTTATAAGTTGAGAAAAATGAATTCTTAATTGTGAGTTGAGGATTTTACTTGAGGACAAGCAAACGCTTAAGTGTGGAGGTATTTGATAAGTCGTAATTTATACATATTTTTATCCCATGCTTAGCACATTTTTGGATGAATTATCACTAGATTTTTGGAATTTAATGCTCCTAATCCTTTAATTTCATGTTTTATACTTAATTCTTACTTTAATATTTCAGGATATTGATTCAAGTATTGATGTGCTTATTCAAAGGAGCAAAAGTCCCTGTTTAAGAGAAGATCTAGCATAATTAAGCGGACTTGCATGCAATCCTAGACATAGACGACATAAATCTGCCGGATTAGGGTCAAACCTAATAAAGGAGTCCATAGATCGAGTTAATGCAACACTAGAGGTTTTAATTAGAAAGATATTTCAATTACTCAACCTAGGGTTAGACATTGTTAGTCTCGAGAGAGATAATAATATAAATTAGGGATTTCTACGGATCAAGTTAAGTGAATAAATCGTATAGTTTAGAGTCAAATAACAAGTGAAGTCTAGGTGGATTTTTCCTTGGGTATTGTCCAAATCAATCAGTTTTCCCAGAAGTATTTCCCCAATTTACTTCCTGTGTATTCTTATTTTAGTTGATTAGTTTAGATAAAGCAAATTCTCTTATTTTTAGGTTAGATAATAAAAAGAAGGTTAATACTAGTACTTTTAGTTCCTATGGGTTCGATATTCCGGTCTTGCTATAAGCTATACTACTATTCGATAGGTGCGCTTGCCTTTATAGTGGTAATAGTTAGTTTCCAAGTACGATCAATCATAAATTTAAAACTTATCACGCACATCAGATGTCATGTATGCCATTTTACAAAATAATTGTAAACAATGCTAATGATGACATTGGTTACTTTATGCATAAATATATGTATGTTATATTGTGATTAAGGAAGAATATGTTTAAGTTGTTATTTAAATGGATATTAAATAAGGGACGATATGATTAAATTATGATGTGAATGTTAAATGATTATGTAATGTTTGTATTTGTACCGAAATGTCTGGTAATGCTTCGTAACCCTATTCCGAGGATGGATACGGGTTGGAGGTGTTACAGTGGTTGGGCTCGATCTTCTAAAGACATGAAGATTACTTCAGGCTATTTCTTCACTCTAGGATCAAGTGTGTTCTATAGGATCTCAAAGAAGCAAGAAACAATGGCACAGTTAACTACTGAAGCTGAGTATGTTACAGCTACAGTAGCTATAAATCAAGCTATTTGGTTGAGAAAACTACTGAATGATTTAATTTTGAAGCAACAAGAAGCAACAGAGATCAAGTGTGACAACCAATCTACTGCTGCAATTGCAAAAATCTGGTGTTCCATGGTAGAACAAAACACTTCAAAATCAAGTATCACTTTATGAGAGAAGTGGAGCAAGCCAAGGAAGTCACATTAGTTCATTGCAGTTCACAAGATTAGTTGGCTGACATTTTAACAATACCCCTTGGGAAAATGAGGTTTGAAAAGCTACGTTACGATATTAGAGTTTGAAGCATGGAGGTCAATGAAGAGTGTTGCGAAATGACCATCCATGCGACCTGCAAGCTCACCAAACTTGAGAGCTCACCTATGAGCTCTTCACTTTGCAAGTTTCCAACTTGCCAACTTGCATTGAAACTATGATAAATTTTGATTAGACATTTTGGCAGGTGATTAGACAGAAACCAGTCAATGAAAAAGAAAGTTATATGAATCTAGTTCACTGAATTAAGCCAAGTTGTAATATTTTATTATTATTTTCATCTTATTTAAGCTTAATCCTTCATGTAAAATTTGTATCACCTTTTAATAAAACAAGTTCATCTCAAACTTTTTCTTCATTTTTGATCATTTTTGCTTCTATTTCAACCTTTTCCTCATCAAATTTTCAACATTGCCAAACAACCAAACTAAAAATGACACGTTCTAGTAGGTACGCTTGCTAAAATGCCTCAGTTTCTTAGGGACCGCCATATTCATTCCACTTCTTCTGGGACAGACTCTTCCAATTCGAAAGAAGATACCCTTCGTATAACTTCAGGTACTTGTACTTATTGCTCGTATTTTGCATTTGGTGTGATACATCTCGGAATGGTAATAAAAGACATGGAGAAAAACTTTTGGGTTGTGATAAAAGAAGGCAAAAAACTAGGCTTTTTTTAATAAAACTAACCCAAAAAAATTAATTAATTACTTAAATTACCTATTTTTTGATAAAATGCAAAAATAACCTAAAATCTACAGGAAAAGTTGGTGGAGCCAAAGTGTTTGGCGCCACCAATATGCCACGTTAGCAATCGGGATAAAAAAATTAATTTTTTGGTGGAGCCATGTAGAATGACGCCACTTGTATAAATACTCGAGAAATACTAGGATTTTTGAAAAAATGGGGGGCTTTAAGCAAATTTATCTTTTTCTGGTGGAGCCAAATAATTTGGCGCCACCAGATTCCAACGCCCTACTCTGCTGCCTATGGTCTTTTTTTTGATTTTTTTATTTGTTTTTCATTTTTTTCCTTTTATTTGTTTTTTTTTGTTGTTTGTCCTTTTTCTTTTTTATTTTTTATTTCCTTTTTCCTTTTTTTTATTTGTTTTTATTTATTATTATTATTTGTTTATTATTTGTTTTATAATATTTTAAATGTTTTATAATATTATTTTTTATAATTTTAAATATAACTTTTTAATATTATAAAACATTTAAAATATATTATTTTTAAAGATATGATCTTTCAAATTTATTATTTGTTTTTTTAATATTTAAATGTATATTTTAAAATTTTAAATATTATTTTTAAAATTTTAAATATTGTTTTTTAAAATCATTTTTAAAGATATTCAAACGTTTTTTTAAAAATTATATTTAAATTTTTAAAAAAATATATTTTAATTGGTGGAGCCATTTAGAATGGGTCCACCACTTTATTATAAGTGCAATTTTTTTAAATGTGTTTTTTTTAATATAAAAATTTAAAATTTGCTATTTTATTTTGGTGGAGTCATTCTTTATGGCTCCACCACTTGGTTCTCTAACATATATAGAATGGTGAAATTGTTGTGTTTAATAGGAGAGTTTAAAAATTTTGTTGAAGATGAATAACGATGTGTTTTTGGTGCATGTTCTTTTTTATGATAAAATTGTAGTAGGTGATGTTGGTTGTGTATTTCAAGCTCAGCAAAGATTAGGGTTGCGATTAAAAAAAATGTGAAGCTAGCATAAATGAAAAGGAAGATTAGTGCGAAAATAACTATCTATTGTGGAAGGGCGATGTCCAGATTATTTTACAAGTTTCCAATCTCTACAAATCGTTTGAAATTTTGAGATATGCAACTGTTAGATGATGATGACTTGGGTACTATGATGGAAATATGGTGGTCGACTGAAAGTTAGGACCCCCAACCAGTTGAGTTATTTGTTGAGTTTGCAGACTTAGAGCCAGTTGAGAATGTTAGTCCAATAAGTCAACATCGCGAAATTGACTTTGATCTTAATGTCAGATGGACAGACCAGTTAGAATGCAGAGGGACATCGTAGATTCCCGAAAATCTAAATTATGGTGGGAGTTTGTATAACAACCCTACCCCCGGTCCCTGTCTACAAATACATCTAGAGGTGATAATAAGCACATAGGTAGACGTCGGAGAAAGGAGTAATAATGGTGAAGATTTTGATCAGGACGTTGAAGATTTTAGTGACCCCAATGTTGATGAGGTTCTGGACGATATCAATGATAAAGGCCCAAAGAAGGTTGAAGATGTTCACTGCCCTTCATTCAGCAACTTGATTCGTGGCATTGTTTTACGAAATGAACCTGGGGGTGACATGTTGAACGTAGATCCAGATGCAGTGATGCATTCGAGTTCCTTAAGTATGCCAATATAGTACCTGCTCATAGATTGGCATCAAATTCGCAGTTGAAGGAGTTGTTTGTTAGGCAACAGTTTAAGAACAAGGCGGGCTATGTGTTTTCCATCAAATAGTACAACATGAAGTTGTTGATTGATTACAAGGTTGCCAAGTCTACACTTACATTATATGTTGGGGAATGTTGGAGAGCCGGCGATAAGTGTGGTTAGGGAGTTTGGGTTGCATTTATATAGAGGACTCAACAGTGGAAAATACAAAAATTAGAAGGGCGTCATACATGCACTGTCGCACATATGTCTCAAGACCACCAGAAATTGGATGCCAAAAGTATTTGCAACTGCATCATGCCATTAGTGAAATATAGCACAATCATTCTAGTGTTGACATTGATTGTAGACATACAAGTCCGATTCCAGTACAGAGTGTCGTACAGGAAAGTGTGGTGGGCAAAACAAATGGTCATGCAACAATTGTACGACAACTAGGATGAGTCATACAATGAACTTTAAGGTTGGATTTCAGCGATGGTGGAGTACGTCCTAGGAACTGTTGTGGACTTGCAAACATTGTCTTATAGAGGCTCGAATGGACAATTGGAACTGGGGAGAAGTGTTTTCCATCGATTGTTTTAGACTTTCGATCCATGTGTTAGGGCCTTCTCCCACTGCAAACTACTAGTGTAGGTTGGTGGAACGCAACTTTATGGAAAATACACGTAGATACCTTTGATTGCGGTTGCAAAAGACAGTAACATATATCCATGTTTTAGACGCAGATACCTCCAAATCGTGGGCATATTTCATTTGAAACTTGCGGAGGCATGTTGTTAGGCAAGACAATATTTGCATTATCTTTGACAGATCGAAAGGCCTTGTTGTTGCGATTCAGCAATCCGAGGTTCCGTAGAGGTACGTCTACTGTATTTGTCACATTGTTGTCAACTTCTACAATGAGTACAAGAACAAAGACTGGTCGCAAACAAATCGTGAACATGGGTAAAAACATTATATTTAAATTCGTATTTGTAAATATTTCGAGTCCATTTCCTAATTGGGATGGGAACGTGTTTTATCAGAATACACACGTAGGATACGAGTTGAAAGCACACCGATTCAGACATAAGTTGGCGAGGTTAGAGATTGATACGGCGGGATCTAAACCTTCTCTTAGACAGTGGTTGGGTAGCACGGAGCGTTGGCAATGGTTTCAATATTTTGACGAAGGGTACCGGTATGGTCATGTGACGACCAACCTTGTTGAGTCCGTTAACTTTGTCTTGAGGCGTAAGCTTCACTTGTCAATTTCAGTGGTTTTTTCAACCACATTTTACAGGCTAGCAACCTTAATACCAAAAATAGGGTTGAAACAAGAAAAACAGTTGGACGCAGGTCTCGTGCACATCGAAAATATCAGGGATGCCATGAAAAAGAACGCTCAAAGGGCTAGGTCGATGAATGCAGAACTATATTCCCGAAACTTGGAAACTTTTTGAGTGATAGAGTACATCGATCGTCGGTCAAGGATCCTACCATAGTCTTATGGTGTTGATCTCTGAAATAGGCAGTACGAGTGCGGGATGTTCCAAACACTATAGTATCCATGTATGCATGTGGTTGCAACGCGTGCTACCTACTGTTTGAATGTAACAGCCCGTTTTCAGTAAAATCAGAATAGTGGTTTTGAGACCATAAATATGATGTTGAAATATTTATTTTTTTATTATTTTATTGCTTACAGCATGATAGTAGTACCGTATAAAAATTTCGTTAAGAAATTTTACCATTTGCATGCTTAATTTGATAAAAAGGACTAAATCGCGTAAAGTGCAAAAGTTAAGTTCTAGTAGCTAAAGGTATTAAATAGCTATAGAACCTTAAAGTATGAGTCCTTATATGGCAATTAGACCATTTATGTTGATAGTGGAATATGATGGCTTGGCATTATTGAAATTTGTAATGTTTTTAAAGGTTATAAAAGTAAATTAGTAAAAAATGACATATTAAGTAAAATTAAGTAAATGTATCATCTTTTTCCATCATCTTCAACCAAATTTCAAAGGAAAGAAATCCATTAAAGAATCTAGGGTTCGTCCAACATAATTCCTATTGCATGTGAGTGATTTTTGTTCCGTTTTTAATTATTTCTATATTTTCGAGATCGTTGTAGCTTAATCTAGCTAGCCCGGGGACTAATTTGTGAAACTGTTAAACTATTAAGGTTTTTTCATTAATTAATATGTATGAGTTTTGATGATTTATGGAAGAAAATGATTAGTTGTTGATAGATAAACAACTTTTGTTAAGTGATTTTTGACGAAATTGTGAAATAGGGATTAAATTGAAAAATAGAAAAATTTACATGGTAAAATTGTGAAATAAACAAAAAATAGGGCTTGCTAGGGACCTATATGAAATTTGAATATAGTGGGTTGAGGATGAATTGCATGAATTTCCATTTTTATGAGCTAGCGACTAAATTGAAAAAATATCATAAGTATAAGGGCAAAATTATAATTTTGCTAAAATGTAAATTTGAGCCAAATTGAATAAAATACATTTTGAATTGAGCTAAATTTATCCGTCTAGATCAAGACAAACCTTGTATGGCTTTAGATCTGGGCAAAGATAAAGTTCCAGATTAGTCGCCTCCGTATCTATGTTTAATCGTCGAGGTAAGTTTGTATAATTAAATCGTGTATAATGTTTTAATTGAATTATACTATTGTGAATTGCTATATGTGCATACCGATTGCATATCTAATGACATACGATTATTACCGAACCCCGTTTGAACCTTAGGAATTTGTAGAATACAAATGACATGTCATTAGGGTTTACATGATTCGGGTGCTGGTCCTGAATGTCCTACCGATGGTTGAGGTCTGGCATGTGTTGCGGATACTTCACAGCTCATGTGAGCAGCATCGTGTAGCTACGTTCTGACCCACAGCTCATGTGAGCATACATGTACAGGATTTGATGGATTACAGTTATATGAGTTAGCACACTATGCCTGAGCTATCTCGGGTATCCAACGATATTCTATATGGTTCAATGGGGATTATTCAAATATGAAGTGGTAAGAGTTTGATATGAACTAAGATGTGGATATATGTGAATTTCATTAAAATGATATTACATGGTATATTGAAAGTAGAAATGGATAATATATGTATATGTTACATGAATAAATGTTGTGCTCATCCATGTTCTTAATGCCCATGTTATATGTTTAATATAGCTAACATGTTTGGTGTACATGTTTAAGTTTTGGCCAAGTATAGTTGGATTGTGCCATGTTTATCTTACCTATTATGTATCGATCGGTAAGTTGTGTTTTATATTATATGAACTTACTAAGCTTATATGTTTATTTTGTGTTATTTTGTGTGTCTTATAGTGAATCGGAAGCTCGTTTGGGTTTGATGCTTGTCGGAGTTATATCACACTACCCATTGACTCTATCGGTACTTTTGGGATGTTTTGATTTTGGTTATAATGACATGTATAAGTATTTTGGCTAATGTTTAGCCTATGTGTTTTGGTTGTGATTATGGTATTTTGAATGTTGGTAAAGGTTTGGTTTTTGGCATGTATATAAATGGCCTTAAATTGGTTGATATCATGGCTTATTATGGTTGAATGATTGAAGATGAAATGGCAACTTAAAATGCTTGTATAAATGGTCTTGTGATATGCTTAAATATGGTGTTTCACTACTTTTGTTATAAGTGACATGAATGGTTATAAGTGCTAGTTGTTGAATGATACATTTGGTACCTTTTGGTATGAAAATGTAGTTGGCATATATGAGTTATGATGCTATTTGCTAAATGGTAAATTTGGTAGTTGTGGATGTCAACTTTGTATGTGATCAAAGTGATAATTGTTGGCTAAATGATGCACATGGTTATATATGTTTATATGTTATCATTGAGGTGCCTTTGGGCATATTGGTTGTATGCAGATGTATCATATTTGGTTAGCTTGGTTATGCATGGTTTTGATGCATTTTGATGGCTTGTTCAATTGTGCAAAAGTGATTGTAGGTACATGCATGGGTGAGAAAAATGGCTTGGAAATGTCCTATTTTTCGTCCACACGGGCAAAGACACAGGCGTGTGTCTCAGCTGTGTGTGACACATGGCTTGGTGACATGATCGTGTGACCCCTGTAGCTTTCAAAGGGTTGCAAGTCAGGCTGTTACACGGCCTAGTACACAGCCTGATACACGGACGTGTGGGGTTATTTCGAAGGGCACACGGCCTGGCACACAAGCATGTGGCTTGGCTATGTGACCCAAGTCAGTGAATTGCACGGGCACGGGCATGGGTTGGGGCACGATCGTGTGTTCCTACTTCGAATACCCACACGGCCTGAGACACGGGCGTGCCTCTTGGCCATGTGAGTCATATGGCCGTGTGACCCCTGCAGTCCTGAAAAATTTCATTATTTTTTGAAAATTTCTACGAGTTCACGATTTAGTCCCGACTTATTTCTATTATGTTTTTAGAGCCTCGAGGGCTCGTATAAGGTACAATATGTATGATTTGAATTGGTTTTGATATGATTATTAAAATTATTTGAAATGTTTGAAATTTGTGTTCGTTTGAATTGAAAACTCCTGTAATACTCTATAACCCTATTCCGACGACGGATATGGGTTAGGAGTGTTACATTGAACGTCGAACAATATATCGACGATGTGTACACACTTGAATGTACGTTGCATATTTGGGGTAACGAGTTCCTCGTATTAAGGGATGTATCGACATGGGAAGTGCAACCACCTGCATTTGAGATGTTATCAGATCGATCACTACGTAGGAAAGTCAAAGGTCGACCGACAACAACGAGGATTCAGAATGACATGGATATTAGAGAACAAGTCAATCCAAAGCGTTGCAGCATATGTAGAACAATTGGCCACAATCGGAGCAAGTGTCCCCATGGAAACGTATATACTGGTCAATCTTCACGGTCTGAAGGAAATTAAATGTTATACCCGATGTTTGCATTTTATGGTCTTTTGGAAATAAAGTTGGTATTGGTTAGTGTTAAGCTTTTATTTAAAATTAGTTGTTGCAAGTTTTAATACTTTAAAAGATATTATAAGTTATACAAAAAATACTAATACATAAGTTGCGAAATTATAAACCAATACAACAAATATTACATAACACTTGAAATTTACATATATCAGAATTGTAATGAACTGGGAGTGGTATCGTCGTTCAAGGTAGAACAATTTACGAGCCTCCGTTGACAAGGTGGACGTTAGGGTGTACTATACACATTAGAAGGATCGACAGCTGGATTGAACGTGGCCCTCAGGCTGGATGGAGTACATGTTATTACCAAAGATATCAAATGATATCGGTGGTTGCTCTGAGTGATATGAACTCAAACTGTCCATGTCCAAGTGATATGAACTCAAACCGCCCATGTCTAGATGATATGAACTACTTTGCGACCCATCACAAAAAGTGCCAACCCATTCGTCTAATGTGTTCAAAGGTTGGTCCTCCGAGTCGAGCTCTTCTATATGTTGATCCTCTAGGTCGAGCTCCCCTATAGGTTGACTTCCACGTCTGTAGCCGTGATCCGGTACTATCATAAGTTGCCCACCATATAAATAAACGCGCCATTGAGTCATGTACCATTGCATGTATTCAGTTGAGGGACTGAAGTCAAACATGCATAAGTGCATCTCAAGTCGCCTGTCATACCAGACATTCCATATTGCTACATAACATTGATGGTCCACGTTCCAATCCATTGTATGTTTCCCCCTCATGGTCTTACCGTGGATATCAGCAATTTGTTGTGGATCGGCTAACACAAATTGTTTACACCCAAATTGTCGCATAACTCGATTGGCGTTGTATCACTCAATAATTGAGAAGTTGAGCACCGGTGTGTTAATGCACCACACATGGGCTTCAGTGTGAACCCACTGAGGAATAAAGGTTGCAATGTTCGGTGCAGAATACAACATCCACAAGAACTGCATAATATAACATAATAACTCAAGTCACATCACATACTGCAAGTGGATAAGTTAAATCAATGTTACGTAAACCATATTAATATATATTACTTTCTCTCCGGTAGACTTCTCTATCACTTGGCGGTAAATGATTAATGTCTGGCTCGCACCAATTCCCGAAGACGTGGCCTATCTGAAACTGAAACAAACACGTTAGCACTTAAACTTGTGAAAATATTATCCTCACTTATGAGTCGTTAAATGTTAAGTATAATTTTGTTTTTACCTGTTTACAAGTGACCACGAATATGGTTAGTACCTCATAGTAGCTAGAAATGACATCCTGTATAGATCCCAGGATTGCAGCAGACCTAGACAACCAACCATGTTACTAACCCCATGCTTGTTGCTCGGCAAAACTCACAGTACAATCTGGCCAACACTACTAATCCCTAGCTGTAAGTATCGGCACGAGAGAAATCCTCCAATAGAGGCAAGTACTTTAAGTGGACCCTATTAGACGTGTTGCCTGGCACAAGTACCCTCTGATCAATTGCATAATATAGGCTCTCGAGTAGCACACATCACCTCGTACTTAGTGGCGATGCTCGATAACTCCTTAAAATTTATTCTCAACCATGCTAATGTCAAGCATGTGAAATTCTATTCCCTACCACTAGGGGACCATCCAAGCAATCTGTGGCATATTAATGAAGGTTCCAACACTTTGCTTCGGCCTGTGACCACGGCACCATCAACTTGTAACCCAAGTTGCATAACGACGTCTTCCAATGTGATAGTGCACTCCCTACATGGCATAATGAAGGTGTGGGTCTTTGTACACCACCACTTAACCAAGGCAGATATTAAGTTCACTCTCAAGTCAAACCTTCGGACCAATGCGACTTCCCCAAATCCTGCTAACTGTAAGTATAGCATGACATGCTCGTCTGGATCGTACTTGGGAAAATGAAACTACGACCTCAAAACCCGATACCCATCCTGTATGGTAAAATTTTTACAAAAATATGATAAATTAATTATCTATATAATTTAAACATAAAATTATTTATTGAAGAGTAAAACTAAAAGCTTTGAGAAAACAAAAACATCACACTTATATTATACCAATGTAGTCATTCTAAGTATTTTTTTTATTTAAGTTAAATTAGATGAGTAATAAAATATTAATAATAGAATGAAGATTTGTCATAAAATATTTAATAATAACAAATAGGGATCAAATGTGATTTCCAAAACTCTTTGAAGCTTAAGTACTATTAATTCTCTCTCATTATTATGTCCTAATTATAGTTAAGCATTAAAACAAAAGGCAACCATATAACTACAAAAAGTACATCAAACAAAAAATAATAATGTCTTAAAAAAAATAGGTGGTATGGGTAAATTTAAAAATTAAAAAAAAACTTATTTTTATTGAATCGATATCTATAATAATACACATAGTTTTACACATAATATAAACCAAGCATATTCAAGCTCGAAAATTTATCTTACATACGAGAACTTTTATAAAAAAAAATATATTCACTCGTTAAAGATAAATTTAATCGTAACTCTAATAATTTCGAGCTTGATTCAATATGATTTGAACACTTATAATATGATATATAGATTAGTTGAAGCCAAATTAATATATATTCCTAGTTTCCTCATGTGAATGTGATTCTTAGTTTTTATTTAGGTGGTGTCAAATTAGCGGAAGACAAATATAACTTTTTTGTACCCCACAAATGGAACCAAACACAACAACAATGCAAAATTAAGCAGAAAGGTCGACATGTTAAAAAATTAATATATAAATTTATGAATGTGTCATAAATTAAAAAAAAATATTATTAACACGTAGAGATCAGTTTCATGCAAAAAGGAGTTAAAAAGGGTTAATAACAACCAAATAGAGATCAGTTTCATGCAATCAAAACACGTTTATTAATTTTATTATTTCGTTGATACTCGATGAAACGTGATATGTATTTACTCTAGAAGAAATTTTGATATCTTCATAATATTAAAAAAATTACATAAATTAAATATAATTAATTATTATATTACAATAATTATGAAATACAAAATACAAACTATAAATACCTTACTAGTTTTTTTTCCTTCTCTTCTTCTTTTACAAAATATTTGAAGGGGAGACCTAAAGCCCACCTTCTTAAATAGAGACGTTCTTCTTCTCCCCTTCTATATTTTTTTAAACTAACAATTATTAGGCATTATAAACATATTAACTAGTCACATTGCTAACGTCACTGAGTCATTGACACGACGTGACCAGTCATAATATATATTTTTAATTTTTTAATAGATATATTTAAAAAGGCATAGTTATTTTAACAAGTAAATCCTTAGTTATTTTAACAAATAAATCATTTTTTATTTTTTTTCAATCAATTCAACTTTCACTTTTTTTCTCATTTTTTTTATTTTATCCTCCTTTTTTTTATTTCTATTAAAAATGTCCCTTTAATTTTTTTGATTTCACATTACATAATTTATTTACAGGATTTTTTATAAAACTAACTCAAAAAAATTAATTAATTACATAAATGACCTATTTTTTTTATAAAATACATAAATAACCTAAAATCTATAGTAAATATATAAGTATACATAAAATATTATAAAAAAAATAATAAACAAATAAATAAAAAAAATTGAAAAAGGAAATAAAGAAAAGAAAAAGGACAAACAAATAAAAAAAGAAAAAGGAAAAAAATGAAAAACAAATAAAAAAATCGGAAAAAGGACCATAGGCAGCAGAATAGGGAGTTGGGATATGGTGCCTTCATTTATTTGGCTCCACCAAAAAAAAGGTAAATTTGCTTAAAGCTCTCCATTTTTTTCAAAAATCGCAGTATTTCCCTAATATTTATACAAGTGACACCATTCTACATGGTTCTACCAAAAAAATTAATTTTTTATCCCAACTGTTGACGTGACATTTTGTTGCCAAACACTTTGGCTCCACCAACTTTTACTATAGATTTTAGGTTATTTTCATATTTTATAAAAAAAAATAGGTCATTTAAGTAATTAATTAAATTTTTTGGATTAGTTTTATAAAAAAAATCCCAAAAAACTATTGTGGTGGCTAAGGGGCAAGGCTTGCCTAAGTCTGGGTTCTTTCTATTCGAGAACCAAATGGTTCCTCTTGTACTAGCTGGAATGTGGTTGCTACTAGTGAAGAGGCGAAAGAGAGTGCTCCCTGTGCTAATATTCCTGTAACTATTCTTGTTGGTTTATTTAGGAGGCTGCCTCCCTCCACCCTAGAGGCCCTATCTAAAGTTGCCCTTCCAACTTCAATAGTGAAAGCTTCCACACCAATGAGTGATCAATTAACTTGTTGAGTAGGTGGTCAACTTCTTGAGTGATCAATAAATGTATTCATTGTTATTATGTGGAAGCTATCTAATTCTTCTTTTGATGTAGTTGTTTCATCTGCTATATTGGGCTCAACTGGTGGGGTAGCTCCCTCTCACAAAAACCTATTTATGTAAAGTTTTCAAATTCTTTATCAAATTCTTGCAAACATGAAGAGGCGATATGTTGGTATGCAAAATGATCACGTGCGGTGGAGGGAGGAACTCCAAAAGGTTGGAGAGGCAATAAAGCAGTTGTAATCATAAACAAAAGGCACTAAGGAGCAATAGAAAAAGGAGAAAGAGAATATGTTGGCTCGTTTACATGAGTGAGAAAAGGAGAGCCAAAAGCTAAAGAGAGATCTAGACAAAAGCAACCAATAGGTGGGGAGGAGGACTCAAAAGTTAAAAAGTGAATGAGTCGAGTGGGTGAAAGACAAGAAAATGGTTGACCTAGCCCAAGTTGTTATTCCCACTATCACTGTTGGCAGGGTTGTTACTGCCATGCAAGTGGCCTATGGGCTAATGAACACATATGGCATGAACTTCCAGCCCTTTTTTTTACATAATAAAAGCAAGTTGGCATCTTGACTTTGATATATACTATCTGCATAGTCAAGAGCAGGAGCATTTATGGGAGTTCTACAAAAGAATGGTCTTCTATGGTGACTATTCTCAGTGGAATCCTTTTGTCCATCCAGCTGAGGCAACTGCTTGATCAAAAGGACCTCCAACAAGTAGGTCAACAGATAGTGCACTTGGAGAGAGCAACTCAAACCCTCCCGCTGACGAGGCACAAGGCTTTGGTTCTCAGCCTAATAGGGGAAAGGGTATTGTTGTGTAAATAGAAATAGTTGTAATTTTTTTTTTTTTTTGTAATTTCTTCTTTTAGTGTAGATCCTGCTATAATTATTCTTATTATAAAGATTTTTGTCTTAATGAAATATATGTGTTACAACCTGATTTTCAGTTGTACAAGAAAAGGCAATTTCAGAATCTCATTTTCGTAAATCGAGCCTATAAATATTAAATTAAAATATTTAAGGAGTTGGTATAATAGTCTATTATAAATTTGGTCCTTTAATTTTGCCTATTAATTGTTTAATTTAGGCACAAAGACTAAATTTTAAAAGTTTTATCACTATAAGTTTTTAATTGGCTAAAGATTTAAGGGCTCAAATTGCAATTGACCTAAGGTCTAAAATGACAATTTAACCATCTTGAATAATGTGCTTGTGGTTGGTTATGTTTTAGTTAATTAAAAATGTTTAGTTTAGTTAAACATAATTAATTAAGGTTAATAAAATATTTAATTAAAGTATAAAAAAAAAAACCTAAGTGGATGGGAAGATATGGTTTCTTCATCCTTATTCAACAGAAAAAAAAAAGAAATAAATGGTCTCAAATATTCAAACTTTCAACCATTAAATTGGTGAGTTCAATCAAGTCATTTCCTTGTAACTTTTATGTTTTTGAGGTCATGAGAGCTTGATTTAGCTAGCCTATGTACCAATTTACAAAACTATTAAGGTTTTGAAAGTTAACATTGTTGATTTCTTGAAGAAATTGGTGCTAAATTGATAGATTTTAAGTTTAGATGTGAAAAAAGACTAGATTGTAATGTTTAATTGTTAGTTTTTGTACAAAAAGACTAAAGTGCATAGATTGTGAAATTGATGTGGAATTTATATAATAATAGATAATAGAGGGTCCTGGAAGGATGTGATTGAAATCAATTTTCAAATCAATGCGTAAAATTGAAAGTTATGGCTATTTCAATTTTAGGGACTAAATTGAATAAAATGTAAAACTTTAGAGGCATCAGAAAAATGAAATTTTATAGGCTCATACATATCATGGAATAGTTTATAAATTTTTGGTAGTCATGAATTGTCTAAAGTAATTGTTTAGATTGAGAATTGGATCAAACTGAAGATAATTAGAGAAAAGCCAAAATTATCGATTAGTCCCTACATATTCAACTTGTTTGTTGTTTTTACCAAGAAAGTTGATATGGTATGAATGTGTTAAAATTGTTACATATTTGAATTGTGCATGTATATGCTTGATTGTGACTTGTGAGTTGATTGTGGTAAATTGTTATAGAGGTAATAATTGGACTAAATTGTAAAGAAATGCATACATGTGTTAAATATGTTCTGGTGAGCTTAATAAAGGTTAGTATGCTATTAAAATGTCAATAGGATCTTGTGCACACATGTACAGATTGATGACAGATGTTACTGAGATCTTGTATTTGTTGCGAACTCGAAGATACATGTGACGTAGATTTATCTTGAACTGGTAACTTGATTCATTTTAAAGGTTTAGCCCAGACAGGTAATCTAATATGTATATATTCAACTTGGACGATCAATCAGATCTGTCATTATAAAGGTTTAGCCTAGACTAGTAACTTAACACTTGTATATATATAGCTTGGATGAGCAATTAGTGTATTGGAGATACTTGTGTATGATATGTGTTTGACATTTAAATGAATAAATGTTGAATTGAACATGATCACAATATTGAAATATTGATTTTAAAATGAATTGGATTGATATATTTTTGAGATATCATATGGTTTGATTATATGTTAAACCCACCTTATTATTGTGATTTGATATATCTAGCTAATTATGCAAAATTATGGTAGCATATTGTACTTACTAGTATGATAAGGTAAGTTTTTGTTTAATTCCTATTAACTTACTAAGCATTGTATATGCTTACCCCATTTGTTTTCTCTTTCCCTTGTAGATGATCACCTTGTGAAATTTGTCAAGCCGGAATGGCTCGAAGATCACATTATCCTATCTCTAAATCAGTAGATGTTTGATAATTTTGAACCCTAGGTTGTGGCATGTATATAGGTGTCTTGATGTATATAAGTGTTTTGCCATATACCTTAATGTACAATATGTTTGATGAACTTGGTATCTTGTGATGATTTGATGTTTTGGTTCAATTGTGGAGATAAGCATATATGCATTGCATATTTAATGATGTGAGGATCTTTGGTTAAGTCTGTGAGACATATGAAATGACATTGATTGAATAGAAATGGCATCTTATTGATAGGTGAATGAAATGGAATGTAACTGTGCATCATTAACTTGATGTATGCTTGAGAAATGTAGTCTAACTTGGGTAAATGTTGATTAAATAATGCTTGCAAGACCTAGTTGTGCATATGTGTATTTAAATGGTAAAAAAAATAAAGTTGAAATGGCATGTCTCTAGTTGATTTGGTATAAGTATAACTTGGCATTTGAATAGATTGTTTGATATGCTCTAATGACAAGAAAATGCTTAAGTTTACTTGATGTTTAAGTATTGAATACCTTGTTGAAGAGTTGATTATGAGTTTGAGCTTGTTTGGTATGATTTTGGTATGTTTTGAATTAGGTGAAGTTAATATTTTATACACAAATGGTATGGTTTGGAAGATAAGTGTGAAATAGGTACCAAATGGTTCATTTTTACCAAAAATGGAGTTTTCATCTCGATGACCATTCTTCCTTGTCACAACGCTGGCTGATAGTAAGTGACGTCATGATGTCAAGTGACCTAATGTCGTGATATGAGAAACTGTTTGGCAATGTCACGATGTCAGCCCTAAAATTTTGAAACTTTGCAATTTGGTATTATTTCATGCTTGGGTCAACAAAAGAGTTTTCGTAAGCTTGATTAAGATTCAGTTTTGATTTTTCAACATGAAATGAGTATGATTAACATTGGATTGCATGTGTGGTTGATATTTATACTATTTTTTACTGTAGTTACTCCAACAACGAATGTAGCATTCTGTAGCTTGGACCCAGCAATCGGGTCAGATGAGGGGTGTTACAATATGTTTCTTATTCTTCATTTCTTTTGTCTTGAATGTCTATGTTGTACTTTTATCTTATAAATATCAAAATTGAAGCAACATCAATGTAATTGAGTCCCTGAAAGGTGACACTTTGTTATGGAGTTATCCAATTTATTATGACCGAATTGACTTTATTCTTGATTGTGATGAGGTGGGGTGTTGATTATGTCTCGGATGGTTGTGATGCAATAACAAATGTTAATATGATTGTTGTGACACTTGTGAATTTTTAGCCATAAGTGTAGTGAGAGGTTAACACAGAGATAGTTTCACACTGATAGTTTTAATCGTATTCTCTGAGTGGGTAGCTGTACAAGGTAGGTGAATTGGTGCTTGGTTGAAGCATGATGTAAACGACATACAAAAGGAAAAAAAAATACAATCAAAAGAGCATTTAATTCAAGGAATAATAGTTATGCTTAGGGAAACGGTGCCAATGATGGCACTTCGTCTAGGTTACCTCGAGTGGACACATGTCATTCAATTATTGGTAAGTGCAGAAGCTTCATTAATTCACCAAACGTAATGTTTGGCTGGAGGTTTATAAAAACCCTCCCTTTTTTTCTTTAGAAATCACTTTCTTTTATTACTATCATTATTTTTCTATTTTATGGCGACGTCATGCTCTCAATCATTTTCAAAGTTTTTCTTTGTCTATTCAATTGTTCCATGCACTTTTCTTCCATTTTCCTTCTTCTGCTTTTGTCGCTTCATCCTCGTATGTCAATATTCAATTCTGTGGCTAAATCTTACATTACAACTCATAATGTTACATTTCAAAATAAGATTATGTTATTTGGATTCTCAACATTTCAACCATCTCATAATCTCACGTTCCTAAATAGTGTCAGGATGTCATGATACGAGATATTCCTTAAACAATCTTAGATTTGAAAGATACTCTTGAAAAATAATGAATTTAAATATAACAGTCCCCTCTTATTGATCTAAAAGCTTATAAATTAAAATAAAATATTCAATAAAATAAACACATGACTGGAAATAAAAATATAAAAAAAAAGTTACCTTGCCGATATTGTTGTACTGATATTCAGAATTTTAAATTGAAGTATAATTTTATTTGATATATTGTTTATTGTTTCAAGTTTTTTTAATACAATGTAAATTTTTATTTTTTAAAAACTTTTTTAACCTTTAAATCAAAAGTACATTCAAACTTACCTCCTCCTAATTTTTGTAATATTTGTCATTGATTTCTTTATTTCTATATCTACAACATAGTACGAGTAGTATTCTAATACTAATAAATAATATTTTAGACTTAAAATAATTTATATAATTATCTCTAAAAATGAAAAGTAATAATTATAGATCTTAATTTCTAATATTGTGGAAGTTGTGAACCCGTTTGTAACTGAAATAAGATTAAAAAAATCTTTAAAAATGAAATAAATTCTAATATATGCAAAAATTTTGACCTATTTTGTAAGAGTTTTATTTTTATTCAATTTTTTTAAAATAATTTTTTTTTTTGCACATTTGATTCTATGGGTTGTGCCTTGCATTTATCGAATACGTGCAAGCACTTAAGATGAGAATCGATGATAAACTAAAAAGGAGCATAAATCCACGTGACGTCAGGACGAGGAGGTCCCAGACATTGGGACGAAGTGACGTCCTTAGTAGCCAAGCAAGGCTACGACGTCGTGATGAGCAGGTAGGCCACGCCATGATGAGGCGATTTTTTTGCTCAAATACAACCATGTTTTTTTTACTCTCAATAGGACTTCTTCTCCCAGTCAAACTCTATTTCCTACGGGCTTGTTTTAGTCATATTGGACCCACATCCCAAGCTTGTTTAAAGGGCTTTTGGAACCCTATTTAAAAAAAATAGATTTAGATAATCAAATTTTTGTTATACATCTCTTGTGTGATATTTGTTAAACGAGTTTTTAAGAAAGCTTTTATATTTGGGATATTTGAGTTTTATTTGGGATTTGTTCTTTATGTTCGAGTTGAATACTCTCAATCATTGTACTCTTTGTTTGTTGCTTAGTCAAAGCCAAAACCTCATTTTCCCATGGTTTTTTTATCCCTCAGTAAGGGTTTTCCATGTAAATACTTGTGTTTATTCTTCACTACTTTTACTATCTCAATGTTCATACGGGTCAATCCTCAATAAACTGGTATGAGAGCCTAGTTCATCTTTCGCAGATTGACTTGTTCGGGATGGAAACAATGAGATTCAACATTGATAAGTTTGATGGGATCACAAACTTCAGTTTATGGAAGGTTTGGATGACAGTACTTCTAGTTTAGAACGACCTAAAGAAGGTCTTTACTGGTAAAAAGATTGAAGGTATGGAATAATCGAGATAGGAAGAACTTGGTGAAAAATCTCTATCTCCAATTCAGTTATGCTTCACGAATAATATACTACAGGAAGTACTCACAGAAAAAAAAAAACAATGGTTGCTTTATGGATGGAATTAGAAACCCTTTATATGACAAAGTCGATGGTTAATCGATTGGTATTGAAGCAATGCTTATACACGTTTTGTATGAATGAAATAATGTTCATTATGGCTCACATTAGTGAGTTTATTACACTTCTGAATGACTTGAAGAACATCGAGGTTAACATAGATGATGAAAATCAGGCTATGTTGTTGTTTTGCTCTTTGCCCCTTTTGTATAAGTCTTTCATGGAAACCCTGATTTATGACAGAGATAAACTCTCATTTAATGATGTGAAGGGAAATTTGTTGAGTAAGGAAAAAATCGACAATGAATTAGGTTCAAGCAAAAAATCTAATGAAAGAGCCTCGATTTTGGTTGGCAGAAGCAGACAACAGTCTAGGTCAAGGTTGAAGTCGAGGAACCATGACAAAAGATGCAACTACTGAAAAAAGCTAGGTCACATAAAGGCAAAATGTTATAGTTTGAAAACTAAAAATCGGAGGGCTGTCGAGAGCAAAAAAGGTGAAGAGCAGAATGTCGAGGTAAGCAATCATACTTTGATAAATCGTTAAGATATTTTAAAGATTTGATGATTTTTCTTCAAAGTGCTCATGGGTGATTTTCTGAGAAAATTTGATTCTAAGATTTTAGGTGTTCTAAGTGATTTAGATATGTTATAAATCGATTAATTGGATGTTTAGAACCAGTTCCAAGCAATGAAAATAGATTCAGATCAAGAAACTTAAGATTCAGTTAAACTAGTAAAAAATTTTGGTTTAAGATAAGCTAGATTGAATCTGAGATTTTGTTTGATTTCTGATATGTTTGCGGTTGTTAATGATTTGTACGTATTGTGAGTATTATGTTTGACTTTTGGAACCATCAGAACCCTCTACAAGCAAGGTGAAGCTTGTTTAAGTTTTTAGCTAGCAAGCAAAAGCAAGATCGATGAATGTTCTGGAGTCGCTATTGGTATGTACAATTCATTGTGTTAATCGGGACTTTAGGTTAGCCTAAACACCTATCCTAAGTTTCGAGAGTAAGCATTCATATTCATTTTGCCTTATTTTTCAAAATGGTGATTATGTGTTATGAGGTGTGGTAATTGATGCAGCAAAACAACATGTGATATGTGATTTGCATCAGTATGTGTTATGTGATTTACTGGTTTTAATGCACTTATATGTGATCTAATGAGATTGTGGCTCATTTAGCATTGTGTTAGCATTTGTAAGTGCATCAAATGTGAGTATGATAAGTATGTTATGTGAAAGCGATAGTGTTGCGTATATGATGATCAATAAAAGAGGAATTGTGCAATAAAATAGTAGATAATCATGTGTTAATATGGATATGTTGGCCTTGTGATCTCTTAAAATTGTTGGATATAGTTAGCATGTAATAGGATTGTAAGTACTCACCCTTGTGTTTGTGATTGAGCGATTGATGCCATGGGACAAGTTAGAGAGATAAGGAATGTTGAGCTATGTTCCATTCAACAGGATATGTTTGGTGTGTTAAGGCTACACTTTATGAGACATGTTAGACTCTTTGAGGCATTAGTGTGTTGGATATTCATTTGTCCAATGAGTGCAATTGAGTTCACTTATATTTCATAGTCTAAAGGAGCCAATATATCAAAATGGAAATGTATAATTGACTCAAGTGTTCTTTTGCTTTTTTTTATATTTTAATAGCAATGTTCTTTTGCTTTTTTTTATTTGAAACTCCTTCATTAACACTCAATTGCTTTATAGAAATTATAATTACCAATTCCAATGAAATTTCTTGCAATATTATTCCAAATTAATAATTCAATATAAAGCCAAAGTATATCAAGATATTCCTAGTATTTTTTAAAGAGACTTTCTCAAACAACCTTAATATTTTGAATTTATTTTTTAATTCCAGATTTTTATAACATCTCTACAAGAGCTTAATTTAAAATTTATATTTCTATAAAAGATACTTTATTCAAATTAAAATTGAATACGTTTTACAGTGATCAATTCCGCACAAATTCTGGTCGTATCGGTTAATTTACATTTTCAATATTAAATTAGAATACCCAACACTTTCATATCAATAAAAATTTTAATCTATACCAATCATTTCAGTTCGTTCTAGACAATTCCGATTACACCAATCGAAACATAATACATCATCCGATGAATGAATAATATTAAAAAATATATAAATTTTTTGTTATTGTGATAAAAACTTGACTACTAAAAAAAACTGCATTAAAATATAATTTTAAAACAAATTAAAAATAATTAAAAACACTCATTCACTCGATTATCAGAAAAAAATATCATTTCACCTTGACAATTTTTTTATTATTAATTTTAAATTTATTTGAAAGATAATTTTTTATTTATTGTTTATATAATTGATGAATATTTTTAATTTATTAATTTAATATTTGTAAATATATTTATATCCATATATAAAATATATTTAAAAAATAATGATAAATTCAAAACCGAGCTACCAATGTCACTAAAAAAACAATCTTTTACCAATGCGATACTGTCCTTGATTTGTTCGCCCAACACCATATTTATAATCTTCAAACTTTTTATTCAAAATAATTATATGAATTAAACGAATAAAATAATTGTATAAATTTAACCATGTTTGCATTTTAGTAAATTCTGACAAAGATGAAAAATCAGTATGGAAAATACATGAGACATGACTCTCAATTCTTATTGTATTTAGTAAAAAATCTGACAAAGATGTAAAATCTAAATTTCTTTTCATGAATAATAATATATTCCACAATATAAAGAATAAATGTCATTATATCTTCCTTACAAATCATCAACCTATAAACCCTCTGAAACCAAAACTCTCCGTAACCCAAACCAAAATAATAATAATATTTTATGATATTGGTACAACTAAAACTAACAAGGGAAATCAGAATGGATTTTTTTTTTTTTGGGGGGTGGGGGGTGAGGTAGACTACCAGTTGACCAATATCATCAAAATGAAAAATGAACAAAGAAAAACCATCTGATATACTACGCAATTGACACTCCCTGAAAGAAGATCGGCCTCCCAGAAAGAACAAATCTGGGAAAACCTTAACCAATAAATTGACAAAACGTGAAGAAATAATGGAAAAGAACAAGAAAGTAAAGGGAAAGGAGTATAAGGAACCACAAAGTGGTTTAGACGGGCATCTCCTGCCCGAGAATCTGCCAGTCTCACCAAACCAAAATCACAAACTATGTGCACTTGAACCTCAACCTTATGAGGTTCAATCAACTCTACGACCATATGAAACAATGAATGCTGTAAATGAAATAAGACTTTCATCAAACCACTTCTAAATGAATGAAACTCAAATTTTAATCCAAAACTCAACTCATGATGCAACAGTGGCAGCAGATGCCTTCTCCATTTTCTCCTTTCCAATCTCTGCTCTCCTCTGTTCAGCATGCTGAGCAACACCGTTTGCAAGAGCTTGATAATGAAAATCCAGTGTCTGTGTAAGGTTCTGGAACCTCATAGGATCCGATGCTTGCAAAACTAGATTTAAAATTGGGGATAAGTGAAGAAAAAGGTCCTCTTTTCAGACAACGGAAAGAAAAATTCAAAAGAAATAGAAGTTGCATTTAAGAAAATTTAGGCTAATCAAACATTTACCTTTGACCGTATCCACAAAGAAAACAAAAGGGTCCACTTCATCAATTGGAGACTGTAACTCCTCATCATCACTAAAATCATCATCGGAGTAGTCATCATCATCATCATCATCATTTTCATGGAAAGCCTTAGCCTATAGAAAACAAAGTCAGCTGAACTTCAATATTGAAAGTCCAGGAATCCTTTTTCCAGAAGGATCAAAATAAGGAAATACCTGGGCAGCTAATTTTTGAAGCCTGATGCTGTCTGCTTCATCGCCCTCCTCTGCATCAACTCCCATTTCCTTGTCAGAACCATCAGCATCGTCGTCATCATCATCAGACTCAAAACCATCCATACCATCATCATCTTCAGCCTCTTCCTCCTTTGCAGCTTCTGCTCAAATATATAAGAGGAAAATCCAATATTATGGCAAAAAATGGAAAAAGAAAACCTCCAAAAGACAGCAATGCCAAAGTCAAAAGAACACAGTTTGCAAATGAAGTTCACACACAACAGCTACTCATAAGTGCAGGTACGCCTGTCCATGCACCCTAAACACAGAGAGAGAAAGAGAGAGAGACCTGCAACTTGATCCTTGTATGCAACAAGGAGATCAAGGGTGGCCCTGAACACACGTCCAAGAGCCTCCCCATCTAACTGTTCACCAGGAAGTGCAAGCAGTGAAGTAAGGCCCAGGCAGCAAACTTTCTTATCATGTTCCCTATAGAACCCAATTAACTTGTAAAGTCAGAACCAGACAATACCAAATGTAAAAGATTCATTATAAGAGTAATAACATTACACGCAAGGCTTGTATGGGGATTGATGGAAGATGCCCAAAGCAAAAACAAGACTACCTACCGCTTAAAATTAACCCGTCGACCGCTCCTCCTAACTTGCTGCAACAACTGGAACCAAAGGTTGAACACTTCCAATGTAACACAAAACTTGTTCAATATGCTGAGTGTCAAAACCGCATTATAATATACTGCATTCGCAATCTGGGTTAAAGAAAACCAGCATTGTGTTAGAAAATCACAGGAAAATGATGTTCCCGGGAACAAAAAGTGTTCTGAAAGAAAACCAAAGCAACTTGCAAAACAATAGCAGTATTTATTCCCAGAAGTGTAAATTGCTGGCAATGGCCACTTCAGACCAAATTTTAACATAAGAGAACAATCTAGATCCTAACAAGAACATTTTGATAGAACAAACACAGTTACTTCAAACCTGAGACAAGAAGCAACAAATAATATTTGAGACAGATAAAGCATATCAAAATTAACTTAAATTGGCAATAAATCAATCCACTAGTGTTTTCTTATTGTGTTGTATAAATTTGATGCATTAAGTACCCTTGTGTGAGTGAATAATTAAGGAACATCTAATTTGTAATATTTATAAGATATAACTATCCGAAGCATGACATAAACTTGCAGAAAGTACAGCTAGGTCCTGACACCTTACCACTTGTACAAGAAGACATTTCAACCTTGATTTCTCCGTTCGATGCAATCGATCAAGTGTGATTCTCAGGTATGGTTCAACCCAATGATCTACTTGCCCTCTACAGTTTTGAAACAATACTTCTATCAGCTTTGGAGCTGGCTCAATGTCGTTGTCCTCTAAATTTTTATCTGTCATGATCTGCCAAAGAAAAGCAAAGAGCATACGCCTTATGAACTGAAGGGACTGACATAAAGAAAAATTACAAGATAAAAACAGAAGAATATTTAGTTCATTTTCATTTTTCCTGGAAAGTTGTCAATCTGCAGGCAGCTTTTATCAACACAAATAAACTCACAGAAGAAATCATATTCCAAAGACTTTGCTGGTAGTCTGGTTCCTTGCAATTAAGAAAATGAGCAGTTCCCCTGGATATATAGTTGTCCAAAGGAACCAAAATATCTGCATGAAAACAGTTACTACTGAGAAACAACTCAAAAATTACAGATAAATACTAGATACTGATAAATTGAAATTGGACAAAGAAAAAGTCTGAAACCCCCCACTCTCTATTGTTATCATATAAAATATTTGTAAGGACCCACGAGAACCAACAGAAATGAAATGTGCACATTCAATCATAAACAATCTGAAGGTCCACATTGCATTGGCAGTCCAATCCCAGATTTACACATGTTAGTCTCAGAAACTGTTCCAATTACCAAAACTTGGAATAATGAGGATTGTTTTGTGTAAAAATCCATGAAAAATATATTCAATATCAAGCAAGTAAACTAACATAATTAATTCAATCAATAAATTTGACACAAAATAATTGCAATTTATTTGGCAATGTGGATATTAGAAACAAATGCATTGAACACATGTTTCAGATCTGTAATATCACTAACTTATCATACCACTGACCGTAAAATTTTTAAACTGCTGAGTGTGAAGTCTAGTTAAAAAATTTAAAAACATTCATATTTGGAAATGATAAAGGAAAAGAAAAGCGGAAAAGGTAAATGGAACCATACTTGGAAAGAAGTCTATAGCCCAATCAGCTAATGCTTCGATCATCAAAGGCCAAAGGCTCCACATATCCAATGAAATAGTTGGAGAAAAGAAGGTCATGTATGAAACAATCTCCAAGACTTCTTCAAAAACCTCTGCATAAGACCATGAAAAAGAAATTGACAAAATACAATATTATACAAGTCAAATTTGGTATGATTGAAATGCTACAGCTAAAAATCCATTCAATTTCCACTTCTATATTTCAATTGGCGGATTTAGAAACATCAGTTCTTTTAAACAGTCTTAACCCTAAGACATAATGGTTTGACAGTATCTTTACAACAATGCTACTATATACAAATTTAAGGGGGAAAAACCAGAATTAAACCAAGGCAAATTCCCATTTCACATTCAAACTTTAGATTGTTTCATCAACTCGTACTATATACTCATTACTTCTTGTTTCTGCCTGCCCCAGAGTATGCATCACTATTAAGAAAATAAAAACATTAAAAAGCAGGGATGAGAAAAAAGGGGGAACACATTACATACCTTGTCCATCAGTTGTCAACATTCTTCGCATGATTGGAAGCAAAGTTGGCTCCACCTGAACAAAAAGGTGTGGAAGCCTACTAACTGATTCAAGTATTGTGCTTATGGCACGCAAACAACCAACTGCAGCCAGAGCACCAGGATCATCGGCTTCATCATCAGCTTCTGCAGTGTTCATACACCTCCAGAATGCAGCTGCCTAGAAACAGATAAATGATAGTTTTCAGTACAGACTATTCAAAATTTAGTACTTATAAAAATGATGGCAACATGCATTACCAAATTCTGACATAAACCAAGAGCATAAGGCGCCATCTCCTCTCCAAACTTGTCAACAATAGTCTCCAGAGTAAAAACAAGGTCCTCATTCTCAACTTCATTCATAAGTTTAAAGATCTCTGAAGGAAAAGAAATAGCAAATCATTGACTAAGTTGAATAATGAAAACTAACTATTTGCTCTGTGAATGTTGACTAGAATCGTGTATGTGAAACCAAAGTTGAGAAAAGAACAAAAACTAGAATGTTCCAAAGAGCCCAATAAATTTTGAACAACCATCAATAATCAGAGACTATTAATGAGACAAACAACTTCCAAATACCACTTACCATCAAGTAATTGAGGAAGAATAGGACGAATCTCATTTAAATCTGCATGCAAAACAAATTCGTTTCTGTTAAGCCCTCAATACTCAGGATAAAATTAAAAGGCGCGAGTAGATAGAACCATCAGCCATCAAACTACAGATTCAGATTTGGCTCTCAATCCAAACCTAATTTGTACAAAATACAATAAAGAGAAAAGTAAAGCTATATACCTCTGCAAGCTTCTACAAACGATCTTAATGCAAAAACTGAATCAACACGAACAGGAAGCTCTGCATCACGCAACCCGGAAACAATACTATGCAGTGCTTGGCGGAAATTATTCTGGTCAGAGAAATTTATATGGGCATACTGTCCTGCTACCCATGCAGCCTAATATCCAGACCACAAAAGTACAAAACTAAGAAAATTCTCACATACAAATATCTCCTGGAAACCTTGATTAAGAAGTCTCCAGGAATAAAGAAAAGGAAAATAAACCTTCGCTCTAAGATGACCAACAGGACTTCGGAACTCTGGAAAAACATGTTGCATCAACATATGCTCCAACTCAGATTTGTAGGGCTCAGTTTGTTTCAGTTTATCACAAAGTGCTCCAACAGCAAGGAGGGCACCATCTTTCTGTCGATAGGGTTTATATTCTACTGGTGCTGAATCATATCTGGAATAAAGAGTAGCACGAATATACCAAAATAAAACTAACATCAAAAGATACCAATATTCCCAGTCTCAGTGAGTTCCAAAATACCTCTTGAAAATTTCCACAATGAATTGAATAAACTTTTGAAGATTCTCTTTTCCACGTTTTCTTACTAACTCACTGACAAAATCCATAGAAGCGGTCCTTGGACTATATAAATCTTCAATTATATCTGCAATACAAAAATTTAATGTATGAATCAGTCTGACCAGTACAGGGTTTTGTAACACGCACCAGGTATAGTAGCTTACCGTAGCCCTTCCTTACATACTCATGTGGATCTTCTTCCCAAAGCTTTTGATCATTGTCATTGAAGCACATGAGAGGGAAAACTATTTCGAAAAGGAGGACATCAAGCTGTGGCTGCAACAAAGTATACATGCTATTCTTCGAGATGCTGCACATAAATAAATTTTTTTGGTCAAAATCCATCACTAGCATTTCTGAAAACTTTAAAACAACTTGCATTATAGATGCATAGAAAGAGTGAAATCTGCAATCTCATCTATAGTCTTGAATATTGACACAACTACTAAGGCCACCAATAAACAATTCTACAACACAAAGCAAGAGTACAGGAAATATATTTATAAATGTAGTATAAAATTATAATAAAATAATGATTTTTTATCAAGAAATGACCCAATCAAACTTCATAATTCATTACTATACGAAAGAGAAATAGAATTAGGCATGACAAAAAAAAAAGACTAATTTCACTACTACAAAGAAAAATCACGATTTCATATGATTCAAAAATGCTTAGGTAATCATAAATCCATCAAGAAGCTCAGCACATTGCTCTCTATCTCCTAGCAATAGAAAGAAAGTAACAGGTAACACTGGAAAGAAAATAATTACTGCAACGCTATTGTTTCTGTTAAATGCTTAGGTATTCATAAATCCATCAAGATGCTGAGCACATTGCTCTCTATCTCCTAGCAGTAGAAAGAAAGTAACAGGTAACACTGGAAAGAAAATAATTACTGCAATGCTATTGTTTCTGTTAAATGCAGGCTACCTCTAGCCTACAGAATTGTATGGTCCAGTTATCCTGAAATAATAGCCAGCTCAAACAAAAGAATAAATGAACATCTTACACCGACTAAAGAACATCAAAAGCACCAGCTATTGGTATGACTTATGCAGAAAGATATTGCGAACCTGCTGCTTAGATATTGAAGAACAAGGTTGGTAACTCTGTCAGGAAGATAGCCTCCAACACGAATAATGCCCAATAAATTTAAGTGGCATTCCAAAACTTTTCCTGCATAATTCTTCTGAAACATTTGAGCAAAAGCCCTGTTTTCTGGATTCCTAAGCTTCAAATCTCCAAACCTATCAAATAGCCACCAAAATCACAAAATGCCTAATAACATGAGGCCTATCATAAATTACTTCAAACCATGTTGCAATTTTAAAAACATACCGAGTGAATAACCTATTTAAAATATGTGCGGTCCATTTCTTCACCTTCCACCACCCCCATGATTTCCTGAGCTCAGGATCTAAAGGCTGGCCTTCCTGAGGTACAGGCCTCTCCAGAACATTTAAGAAAAGCATCATCCAAGCATTGAACACATTTGGATCATGTAACTGCTTTGGAATCTCCAACTGAAAATTAGACAATAGCCCAAAGATGGCATATGAATCATACAACTCTCATAGAAACAAGTCACAGGAAACAAGCTGTAGTAGAAATATAATACAAATTTGCTCAAAATATTTGGCATGTGATTTTTCCTGCAGCCCCAAAAATCAGCAAAAAATTCTTTTCTACATTGGATTAATTAGCATGCTAGTAATAGATTAAGAAACTTTGTACATCAGAACTAAAAAGAAAGTAAAGACTGCCTATTATTTTATTGGTGATAACATAAGGAGAGATCAAGAGTTCATAACAATAGCACTATATAAGATCAACAAATCCATATCAAAACATTACAAACCATAATAGGTACAATCTCAAATAAGAAAATTTTCATTACATAATTATGCCAAAAAGTTGGAAGTAAAAATAAAAACAGAATACGGAAAATAGGAATGAATATAAAAAAGAAGTAAAATACATGTCAAAAGCTCCCCTTTAGCACCCCATTAACAGATCAAGTGATAAATACAAAAAAGATGCACTATAAAACCAGTAAATTAAAAACTTACATAGATTGATGACCAGAAAATTTTGCAAATAAGCTTGATTAGATCTGCTACTTCCACTGATGGTTTGTCAATCTGCACAAGTTTATTATATATATTGAGAAGATGAGGAAATGTCTCTTCAACAATGTGTTGAACAGGAGTTCTCTCCTCCTCCGACTTGAACCTAGAATAATAAAGAAAATGATGAAATTAGTATTACAAAAAAGAAAAAGAAAAAAATTTCAATCACCAAATTAAGAGAAACAATTAGTTGTTATTTGTATTAAAACATTATAACACTTTTAAATGGAGAAAGCTGCCTTCTAGCATATATTGCAACCAAGCATTAACGCCATTGAAAAGTGCTAGTTGAATTAAACAAATACTTCCATCACCTTGAGTGAGCAACTTGCATTAAGAAAATTAAGATATGAAAACGACAACAAAGAAACCATGCAGACAAAAAGAGAAAAATATGGTGTATGCTTACTCATATTTCCTAGCAAGAATCCGCAACACAAACACAGCCCCATAAACAAGCTGATCTTGTAGGTTATGCTTTACCCAGTCGAGAAGACGCAGCCAATGCTCCGGATAGTCAGCATTGATAATGGTCTTGAGACACTCACCCAATTGCACCCTGCAACAAAGCCAATATGATGAATCTTACAACTTACGCATGTAATCTGCACGCACTACCAATGAAACAGTAAACAATTCAAAGAACAATAAAAAAAGGGGCCAGCAAAGAATTTTACCTCAACAAAGGAGGAACTTCAGCCACATACACAAGAATATTATTGCGAACCACATCCTTATCACTTGGAGAAATTTTTTGTTGCTCATCTACATTTATTAAAAATAAAAATATATATACG
This sequence comes from Gossypium longicalyx, assembly GCA_025698465.1. NCBI lineage: Eukaryota > Viridiplantae > Streptophyta > Magnoliopsida > Malvales > Malvaceae > Gossypium > Gossypium longicalyx. The sequence continues at coordinate 63,724,492 of CM047004.1, read as the reverse complement.
TTCATATTCATAGATATAAACATAAACATCAGAAAAATATATACAAAGAAAAAAGTGATTGAAATTTTGAATACTTGGATCATGAGGAGCCCAATTCTTAGCAATGAAGTTCTTAAAATGAATAGAAGCAAATTGACGAACCGCGATATCGCGATTATTATCAACAATGATCTGCAATAGTCTCACCAGATGCTGAGGCGTATACTGGAACTGAAACCAAACAAAATCCAAAATCCAATAAATCAATCATTTGATCTAAAAACAAATTATCAAAATCAATTAATAACAATTAAAAAAAGAAACCTGATTAAGACTTTGTTCAGCAGCTTTGCGTTCAGCAGGATTGGAACTAAGAGCAGCTTGAAGAACAAGAGTAAGACTTGGAAGATCCATTTTTTTAATCAAAAAATTTTAAAAAGGAAAACAATTCTAAACCCTAGCTGCTCAAATTCAGTACCATGAGATGAGAGACTAGGGTTTAGACTTGAGAGAAAGAGATGGAAATTGAAAAAATAATAAAATAATAAGAAGAAGAAGAAGAAGAAAGAGATGGCAGTATGCGGAGGGAGACAGCTAGAGTTGAGAGAAAGAGAGAAAGGGAGGGGGGCTATTTAAATAATTAGGGTTTACGGTTTTTTGTTTTTAACTTAAAAAAGCAACACTTTACTTGGTTTTACTTTTACAAGCAGTCAACTTTCTAACGATGTCGTTTTAACGTTTAGCTCCCGAGACCAGAGTTAGCAAGGGAGAAAGCGCCCGCACGTGTATTTCTCGGCGACTGTGTTCAGTTTTCTTGTAAAATGATTATTTAATTAGGCCTGCTTAGCAGAGCTTAAGAAAACATTTTTACTTTTAAAAAGTATTTACTTTTGGAAGAAAAATTATCTCGCTGAACTTTTTGGCTTTTTAAGAATGTTTTTGAAAAGATGAGTTAAAATTTGTAGTTTTTCATCTCTCAAAAAAAAATTTTTGCTTAAATATTTTTTCGATCACTCTAATAATATAGTATTTTTTTCTTATTTTTTTAGTGTTTAATTATAATGTGTTAAAATTATTAATTAAAAATAAAAAAATTATTTTAAAATATTAATTACAAATATTTAATGGTTGTACTTAAATATTTAAAATATAATTTATATATTTTAATTAAATTTTATAAATAATTCATATTTAATATTTAAAAATATTTAAAATTTATATTTCATATATTAAAATATTAAATAAATTATAATAAATTTTTTATATTCTTACTAAAATATAATAATATAAACTAATTTAAATATTATTTAAATGTATATTTGTTACTTGATAATAACATGTTTAAAATAGACATTTTATTTCTCAAAAATATTTTTTGACAACAGTGCTAGACATTCAAATTTTAAACTAAATTTTTCAAAATTACTTTTCAAAAGTACTTTTTCACAACACTTTTTAAAAGTACTTTTTAAAAGCATTGCTAAACTAGCCTTTAATAGTTAATATATATTGAGTATACTACCAAAACATCACTAAACTATTACCTTTGTTCTATTTTGGTCATTGAACTATTAATTTTTTAATTTAATCACTATTTTTTTATTAAAATATTTTATTCACTTTCCAGTTAGTCGTCGCTAGATAAGTGACGGAAAATTGATGTCGACCTTTTTTATTAGTTTAATAACAAATTCAGCTCTCCAATATTTATACATTTTATTATTTTTGATCTTAAATATAAAATATTCAATAAATTTACCCTCAATATTTACAAAAATTATCAATTTAATTCAAATTCTAAAAATTTAATAAATTTAACCATCAAAACTTACAATATTTTTCAATAAATATAGCCTTCAAATTACCATCAACCAAGATTAACCATTTATTAAATTCATATATTTTCAATGGAGGATTTTGTTTTCACACCAAAATTGGATAAACAAACCAATAATGATCACATCTTTTCTTTTCTTATATTTTTATTTATTTAATCGACACATCACAAAAAATTAAAGCATCTAGATTTATTTTATTTAATCTTTCTATAATTTTCCATCATCTAATTAATTGATAATATATATTTATAGATTATCAATTTATCAAATATAAATCCTAAAAATGATAAATGTTCTGGTTATAAGCAATGTCAAGGATATGTTTCTATGCGCAACGTCAAGCACCAGCATCAATTTTTTTTATCTAAATTTGTGAAATGAAATTTTTAAATGACAATTTTTTTAGAGTTAGAATTAAATTTATAGTAATTAAAAATTTATCATTTTAATTTTTTTAATTAGAATTAAATTGATAAATTTTATAATTTTTTATGGTTAAATTTATAAAAAATTTATCGAACTAAATTGAAAATTTTTGTAAACATTAAGGGCTAAATTTGTTGAATATTTTATATTTAGAATTAAATCGATAGAATGTGTAAACATTGAATCCCTAAATTTGTTATTAGGCCAATAAAAAAACCCACATCAATTTTCCGTTACTAATTTAATGACAACTAATTAGAGAGTGACAAAATATTTGATTTCAAAATTTTGATGACTAAATCAAAAAAAATAATTGTTCAGTAACTAAAATAGAACAAAAACAATAGTTTAATGATATTTTTATAGTTTACGCAAATATATAACATTTTATATTATTTGACAATTTTTATTTAACTACACATTTTTTTAGTTGGTTTTTATTTTTTAGAATTGGTATCTAAATTTTATTTTCATTATCTTAATTACCCAAAATCTTACTCTTACAAAAATTCTAATCTAGTATTTAATCATATAATCTATATACCATATATATTACAAGGTTATTAAATTTCTAATGTGCTCACACTATAAACTTTAGCATGTAATAAAGAAAATGAATATATATTTGAAGAAATAGTCCTAAAAGAATAATAAATTGATTATTTTAATGTTTATATGGACTAATTCAATTGATATTAATATTATTATTATTAAAAAAATAGATATGATCATTCAAAAAGTTAAAGTTACGAAAGTATTTCATAAAAAGGTTATGAAAGTGTAGTTTTATATTAGAGTAAGTAGATCATTTCTTAAATATAATAATTATAATTATAATCATAATTGTCATCTGTTAAAATCCTAAAAACTTTTCTCTTTTTTTCTTCAAGTTGTTTGCTTCTTATATTCTGTTTTGCTCAACGACACTGATTATCGCCTGTCTTTTTCCTCTCCCGTCAACAATTTCTTTCCTTCTTCTTCTCATTCACTACACATGTCTTCTTTCTTTTTAATTTGTAGATCTATTTTGTGGATATTTTTATTGTCTTTACAAGTTGTGATGGACAGATGATGGTTTCTATCGTTCACTAAAACTCCACCAGCCACCAATAGTTTTTCTTGGAAAGTAGGTGGCTCTTCGTCAACTTCTTAATTTATTTTTGTTTTGAGAGTATTTCAAAATAATAAATGATTTCACGTGTCGATTTGGATCCGTGTTGTCTTAAGTTTCTTATGTTTTTTATTTGTTTTTCCATTGTTTAATAAATCTTCAGTTTTAGAATTTTTTTTGCTATTTTAGCACATTTTTTAGTCTTGCTTATGCATGTAGTCTTATTTTTATAAGTGATTTTAAAGATGATTTTGTTATCGTCCTCTCTAGTTTGATGAATACTCGATTCTTTTATCAATTTTTGCTCGTTGCTTTGGACCATCCTGGGCTGATTTCCTTATCGTATTAAGCGTTTGCAATCACTCCAGATATGTCATGCTTGAGTTGTGACAAAGCCAATTGTCAATGTGTCATAATGTTCTATTGATGTTGAGGTTAAAACCGATGAAGCTTGTGATATCCCGAATTAGGGCCTAAACGGAATAGTGGTTTTGAAACCACAATTTTGAAGTAGAAAAATTTATTCCGATTAATTTTTATAATTTATTGAGTGATTAGATGCATGTGTTAGAATATCGATAGAAAATTTCATGAATTGCATGTCTAATTTGCCTATTAGGACTTAATTGCAAAAGTTGATAAATATGAGTTTTAGATGTTAAAGGATTTAATTGAAGAGCATAATTGAAGTAGAGGTCCTTAAATGATAAGTATACCATTAGGTTTTCATGGACAAAAATGGACATACATAGGTAGAAATAACTAAAGTTTTTAATGAAGGGTATTTTAGTCATTTGGTAATTAAAAGAATAAAAAAAGGAAAAAGATGGCAAAATATGTCCATCTTCTTCATTAGAACGAAATTTCAAGGGTTCTCCATAGCTAGGGTTTGTTTCAAGCTTTCAAGCTCCATAATCAAGAAAGATGTGGAATCGACCTTGATCGGGGAAAAGAAAAGATTTCGAGTTAAATTGCAACATTTATACATTTTGTACCGAGGTAAGTTCATGAGTAAATAGGGTAACATAATTGTCGTTTTAAGCAATTTAATGTTGTTTATATGATATGATGCTTATTGTCATGAAATGTTATGTTTTGTGGTTATTGTTGAAAAATATGTAATTATGTCAATTACTTGATAAGTATGAACTACCATCGAAGTATCGATTTCGACATTTCGTGGGAAATGACAAAGGAGTATGATCGAGGAAAATCTCGTTTGAACATTAGGAATAGATTAGGATACAAGTGACATGTCACTAGGAAATTGAGATTTGAACTCGTTGAGTTGCATTCCGAGTTCACTTATGGATGCAAGCATCTGAACTCGTTGAGTTGTGTTCCGAGTTCATTATGGATGCGAACACCCGAGCTCGTTGAGTTGCGTTCCGAGTTCATTATGGGTGAAATTATGGTAGCTTGATTTCGTGTATCCGAATTATATTCCGATGTGTTCAACGGGTAAAGTTCTAGTGAAATGGAGAAATTCTCGAGATGAAAGTGACTAGTTGGTAAGTGTTGTGGAACGGATACTTTGTACAAGTATGTACTTAACCCTCGGGTTGAGACTTCAATATAACAATAATATGGTAGGATCATGAATGAGAAATATGATATGAATGTTTTGGTGATATTATGCAAATGTGGATTTTGTATTATTGCATGGTTATGTTACTTGCTAGTTACATGTGAACTTACTAAGCATTTATGCTTACTCCCTCCCTTCCTTTCCTTGTAGTTTTGACAAGCCGGATAGAGATCGGGACGGTCGGAGACACATTCACACTATCAACGAACCATCTCGGTATAGTGGCTTGCATATTTTGGGAACATGGCATTTATAGCATTATGATCCTTTTGTGTATATAATCTTATTATATGGTGAATGAGTGATGTGTAAATGTTTGTTGATGATCAGCTATTGGAATGACTAATCAAAATTTATATTTAATGTTATGTATGCTTAATGTATTACCTAATCCATGGAAAACCATAAAATGGTGAAATTAGCTATAAAACGGTGTCATACAGCAGCAGTGATGTGAGTTTGAAAAATTACTAAAAATAGTAGAAATATAATTAGATGATGAATAAAATATGTAATTGAAGCTTAATGAATATATTTTCATGTGGAAGAAACAAAATAGGTAACAGAGTTGTATTTTATGAGATATTTACGTTTTGGTGAAATAGGGTCAAAGCAATTTATGGATTCCCTGTTCTGACTTTAGAAATTCACCATAAATTGTGTAAAAATAATTAGGACTCACACTTTATATGTATGGATTCCTTATTGAGTCCATTTTTAATTGAAACAAATGGCATAGTCATTGGATTTTTTTACAGGAAGAAATTTGATTCGTAATGCACAGGGGTCGGAGTAGCCAAACCCTGAAACAGGGGAGACTTTAACTAATAAACTGTACTAATTGGCTCAGCCAAAAATTCTAGAAAAATATTAGTAAATAGATATATGAGTCTAGTTTTAGGGAAAATTTACGGAATTTGATTTCAAGTTTTGTAACTCGAGATATGATTTTTTTAGCGACTGTGACGCAGATGGATAGTTTATTACGAGAATTGTTTGAACTTGTTTAAATGCTAAAATAAGTTTAGTAATGTCTCATACTCGACTCCGGCGACGGTCTCAGGTAATGGGGCGTTACAAAGCTTGTACTTCACCGTCTACGACGAGTGTTTACTATTTTTTCTTTGAATTGTATGGTTCCATTTATTAAATGAACTAATGAATTTACCTTTCTAAAAAAAATTATAATCATAATTCTAATTTTAGGAAAATAGTTTATTAAATTTTATAATTATTTATTTATAAAAAAAAAATTATTCACAAATTGTCAATTATATATATTTGACAGTTATGAATTTAATTTGCTATATGGCATATTGCAATAACTCAATTATAATTAATTAAAGATAACAACTAATTAAAATAAATGACATAACAAAACATTAGACGTATAAATGATTTATGTATAAGTTTTCCTTTTAACAACTTTGAATGATATCAACTAGAGGTGTTCATGGGCCGGGCCCAACCAAAAGTTTAGGCATGTTCGCTAGGCTAAGGCTTGGCCCGAAAAAAATGGGCTTAAAATTTTACCCAAAATCGGCCTAGATAAAATGATTAAACCTGGGCTCAATTCAGCCCGTCCATATTAATTTTTTTAATATTATTTTATATAATTTTTAATAATATAATACATCAAAAATACTAAAAACATTAAAATAAATATTTCCTAACAAATTTTGAAAAATATATATACTTAAATAACACTAAGATAGATGCAACTTAACAAGCAAATGCCTCTAAAATAATAATAAAATTAACAATAAACAAGCGTTATACAATATCCAAACAATAACCATGAAATAGTAGTAACATAATAGTAAAATGGTAGCAAAATAAGGAAAAAACAACAAAAAAATAACAGTTTTTTTGTCTTTTTGTGAATTCAGCCCGGCTCATTTTTTAAACGGGCCTATATTTATATATAAATTAATTTACAGCATGTATTATGATTGTTGTGAAAAAAAAAACAATTATTCACAAATTTTTTTTAACAAAGCTCGAATTTGTTAAAAATCAGCAAACTTAACTAAATCAAACTGCAATTATTGGTTTCAAATATTTCAATTTTTATTTAATATTGTTTTGGTTTTGATTTTAAAAGTTAAAAATCAAATGGAGTGGTTCGATTCAATTTTTTTCCAAAAACCGAACCTAACCGCACAAAATACACCCCTAGTTATGAGTAGTTTTAAGCATTATATAAAAAAGCTATTTATTGAGGGAAAAATTGCAACATAAACCCCTCCACCTTTTTATACAATTTTTAAGTGTTATACAAGTTGTATTTTCATAATAAGCATTGCTTATATTCAATAATTCAAGTAACAATTTTACATAATAAGTCATTATAAATGTTAAAGCGATTTAGAAAATGTCTTTCTAAATTTATCATTAATTTTCACCAATTGAATACACAATTACATTTAAAGCAGATGTAGCGTTACAATAAATTATTCAGTGATCTCAATTTTTAAATTTAATTAATAATCTAATTTCAATAATTAAAAATAAAAATTAAGATAATATATATATATATATAAATAGAATTTCACAAAATTTACTATATAATATTTATATTTTTAAAATAATTTTAAAACATTGTTTATTTAAATTCAGTCTAATATCAATTAACGTTGAATATTATAAATTGCTTGCACCATTTACCTTAACTCCAATCTATTTATTATATAAAAACAACATTAGTTTCATCAAATAATACATTAGTTTCATCATTTTCAAAATTTACAAGTTCATTTTCTTAATTAAAAAAAATACTCCTTTATCATTTTCCAATACGAAATTAATTAATAGATTTTAATAATCACTACTTATAAATTAAACAAAAGGTTAAATAAATAAATAAAAACATGCAAGAACAAGTTTAGGTAACCATTTAATTATTTCTTTAAATTCAGTATTTAATTTAAACTAAAATAAATTAGTAAAAATGTTAAGTAATTAATATTGTCTATATTTATAAGGAAATAATATTGTAGCGTGAGACAAAAAAAAATCTAAACTCACCGTACTGAAAATAAACACCCATCCAAAGAGACCCTTAATTAACCAAAATTTCATTTTATACTTTTTGAATTTAAACATCTATAACAATTCACACTAACTAAATAAAAAAGTTATTACATTTTAAATGATTTATTACACATTTTTTGAAATTTATTGTTACTTTTAACTTCAATTTAATTATACTCTTTTAAACTTCATAAAAAATAAATATATATATACTTTAATAATTATTTTTTCACCATACAAAAAAAAAAACATACTACATTTAAAAAAATTCTTACAAATTTAAAATTTTGGAAATTATTGAAAGATTAATACAAATAAACTAGTATAATACATTTTATTAAATATACATTAAGGGTAAGAAAATATATTGCAACACCTCTTACCCGTGTCCGACACCGGGATAGGATACGAGGCATTACCGGACTTAAACATGCACATACATGTAAAACTGGGCCATAAAATTTCAATCATATCAGATTCATTCGATCACATGCAAAATGTCCCATACACGAGACTTCGAGGCTCTAAACATGTTTAAAAGCGATTTGGGACTAAACCGATAACTCACTAACATTTTTACAACACTTAGAAAATTTTCATGTTTGGAGAGTCACACGCCCGTGTGGGTAGGCCGGGTGGTGTCACACGCCCGTGTGGGTAGGCCGGGTGGTGTCACACGCCCATGTCCTCAGCCCGTGTAACTATCTATTTATGACGTCAGCAAACATTTAAGGTCACATGGCCAAGTCACACGCCCGTGTGCTAAGGCCGTGTCCTCCACACGGCTGAGACACAAGGCCGTGTCTCTGCCCATGTGGTCAACACTTAGGCTATTTTCCAAGCCTTTTTGTTGCCTTAATCTTTCACATACTTAAATACTTTAAAGACACATATCAGAGCATCATTTTAATGATTTAGCATGCCTCACTAAAGTACATTTTTAACAATCAACCATAACATATTACCCAATAATTAATCACTACTTATTCAAATCATTATCAACTTAATGCCAATTTACGCTGCCAATTTACGCATTTATTCCATAGCCATTACCACCCCAAATGGTCGTAGAGCATTCTCGTGCACATATGTTATTTACTATTCATTCATGCCAGACAATTATAATCATATCACAAAGCATCAAGACATGGCAAGAATAATTAGGCTTACAAGCCAAAACATTATAAGCCATATCTCATGGCTATATACAATGAATTAATATAAGCCAATACATTTGGCTAAATCATAAGAACACATATCAATAACTAAGCTCCTATACATGACACTCACTTGAAGATGCTTAAGACTTATCGATATCCCCTATTGATAGCTCGATAGTGTGATGTTGCCTCCGACGATCTCCAACACCGAGCTAACCTGACAACACTAAAGAAATGAAAAGGAGGGGGTAAGCTATATAGCTTATTAAGTCCATATGAAAATAATAAGCAATTTATCAACATGATTCCATTAATTCTTACAACATGATTCCAAGGTAAAATAGTCATAATTGCACTTTTACTTATGTTCAAGTTAAGCTGTTTACTTGAGTCATAGTCACTCAGTTACTTATAACTTGAGCTACGGAACTCCAAATCAAGATCCACTAATTTTTCTTGAAACTAGACTCACGTATCTACTTATCATAAAATTTTTAAAATTTTTGGATTAGCCAATAAGTACAGTTTATTCTTTAAAGTCTCTCATGTTTCGCTATCTGACAGTTCTGACCCTTCTACACTAAAAATTAATTATCTCTTTGTACAAGATTTGGAGAATGTTCCCATTTGTTTCTTTCGAAAATATACTTATTAAGAATTTTAAGCATATAAATTATAACCTATAATTATATTTTTACAATTTTTAATGATTTTTCCAAGTCAGAATAGGGGATTCCAAAATCATTCTGACTCTGTCTCACAAAAATTCAAATATCATAGAATACAAAATTCTTTTGCTTTCACCGTTTCTTTTATGTAAAAATAGACTCAATAAGCTTTTATTTAATATCTTATTCAACTTCTAATTCTATTTCCACCATTTTTGGTGATTTTTCAAAGTTACACAACTGCTGCTGTCCAAAACTATTTTATTAAAAATTTCACTCTTACATAATCTCACTTACTCCATTCCATCTTACCAAAAGTTCGCTCAACTATCGAGCACATTGCTCATAAATTTTCACACACATATACCTGCACTTATTCATCACATAGTCATATTCAATTACACTAGTCATTACATGATCACATGTATTTTCACTTAGTCAATTTCCCGTTGAACTCATCGGAATAATAACAGATACTCGGTGGCCTACACATATTACCACCCTTGTAACCGAAGCTATTTGGCACACATAGTAGCCTGCACTTAGTACTACATCTGTGACCAAAACCGTCTCTTACACATAGTGGCCTACACTTAGTACCACACATGTGATCGAAGCTATCGGGTACGCATAGTAGCCTGCACTTAGTACTACACATGCGACCTAACTATCTAGTACATGTAGTAGCCTGTGTTTAGTACTACACAGTGACCTAAAACCATTTTAAACACATAGTAGCCTGCATATAGTACTACACAAGTGTTCTCACAATGGATCATTCGTATCTTTTCTATTCCAAAGGTCCAACCGGGAAATTCCTCACTTTTCAACATTTTACCAGTTCATCCATAATCAACTTCAATTCATAATTTACATCAAGTGATCATTCAATATACAACCACATCTCATATAATAACAAAATATTATAACATAAGTAAAAACGATATATTATTTACTTACAAACTTACTCGTTTCAAAGAAATATCATGTTCCATCAAATTTCCATTATATTCAATCATCCTATCACACGTTATCGACATTTGAGCTATCGATTACTTCATGGGTACATCACGTTCCCATACACAATATCGTTAACATATAAATCAATACAACCCTAGCAAAATAGATTTCAAGTGTAACAACAATAACATGAATATCATGCTTATTTAATCACATGAACTTACCTTAAATGCAATTACGACCAACTATTCAAATTTAGTCCATAATCTCAAACTTTCCCAATTTAGGCCCGAATCTCAGTTTTCTTGATCTAACATTTCAAATATAGCTCATTTATTATTCACATTATTCAAATTGACCCAAAAATCATACTTTTATAAATTTGTATTTTTACCCCTAAACTTTGTCATATTTACACCTTGCCCCTAGGCTAGTAAAATGATTTTTATTCAATTTTTTTGCACTTTAAGCCTAGCCGAATCATTTTCATAACTATAGCAGCCGATAATTTTCTCTAAATCACACTTTTATGAAAAATTTTATAACTTTTACAATTTAGTCCTTTTTAGCGTTTTCACTGAAAACTACTTAGTAAAAGTCGTTTCTCCAACCATAAACATGTATATTCTACCATTAAACATCAAAATGTACAAATTTCTAACATGGGTCAAACCCTAGACCTTCATCATAACTCAAATAAATGGTAGAAATATGTAGATCTTGTTACGAGGATTTCAAAAACGTAAAAATCATTAAAAACGGGGCTAGAACAACTTACAATCGAGCTTGGAAGCTTGAAAAACCCTAGCTATATCTTCTCCATGCAAGTTTCGGCCATGGGGTTAATGATGGACAAAAGTTGGCTTTTAATTTTGTTTTTAATTCATTTTAATAACTAAATGACCAAAATGCCCCTAACTTAAAAATATTCTATTTCACCCATTTCATATCCAATTTTGTCCAACAAATTAACCAATGGTCGAATTACCATTTAAGGACTTCCAATTTAAAATTTCATAACAATTGAACACCTCTAACATGTAGAACTAAACTTTTGCACTTTTTATGATTTAGTCCTTTTGACTAAATTGAGTGCCCAAACGTCAAAATTTCCGAATGAAATTTTCAGAAGACAATTTCATGGAATTTTAGACCATAAAAATATAATAAAAATGAATTTTATTATGTCAGATTCGTGGTCTCGAAACCACTATTCCGACTAGGTCCTAATTCGGAATGTTACAACTCTCTCCCCTTTAGGGATTTTCGTCCTTGAAAATCTTACTAGAAGAGTGGTTTAGTTCCTCATAAACTCTACTATCTCATAAAAATTACTAAAGAACTTTTACTTTTGCCTTCATTAAAAACCAGGGTTTTATTTAGCTTCTCAATAACTCATAATATAGAATCTGGATCTCAATCCAATTAATCAGGACTAGCATTTTAAGAATTTGACAATCTTAGAGATACATGATTCCATTAACCCGTTTGGCAGAAATTTAACATATACGGAAATGATTTGTAGATTTCATCAAACACTTAATACAAGCCACATAACATCTTCCTTTTTAAAGAAAGGAATAATCCATATATGAAATCCATAGTAACTCTTTCTCAGATATCATACCATAACTATCTTATCATCTTTTAACGATTCAAGAACGATTCAAGTCAGCTACACTATCACAAATTTAAATCTGTCTATAACATCAAATACGTTGAGCTATCACACTACCTTTCTTGTCTTAAAACACATCACTGAAAATAAAAGTCTTTGCTCAATGCAGACTAAACCAGTTCAAAGACTTCGGTTAACAATGTCCTCGTCTACTCAAAGTTTTACTAATTAACATGTAATAGACCATTCAATTTTCACAAAACGAAAATTTTATCATTCATAGCAGCTTTAAATCATATCAAAGTCTTCTAAGATATATACACTTTCTATTCAGACTATCTGTTTTTACCGAAAAAGATAAAATCTTATTCTCAGGCTTGAGAAAAACGATTTAGACATAATTGTTTCATTACATCTTTCAAACAATAACCCATACAGACTGAACAACCAATTCGGTCTTAATTATTACTTGATAAAGCTTCAGGAAATCCTTCCTTGCAATTGATAGAACCGTTCAACATGCAATCATTTAAGATTCACTTATCATGTCTATTAAAGACCTTTACCATTGCTTTACCTTCTTCCAGCAGATAATGGTGTATTGTCTTTACTAAACCATTCTATATACATCTCTAAAGTTGAAAATTTCAATCCTCAACCCTTACACCCTATTGGTCACGTTAAAAATGATTGTCGCATAATGACACTTGCTATAGAAATCTAATTGCTCAATTATGCTCCCCACCAGAATGCAAATCAATGTAATGAAACTCATCCATATTATATGGATTTGTTAGAATTTCTTGGACCATCTCGAACTACATTAATACTCGGTCTGACTTATGCCACTTAATGCAAGAAAAGTATATAAGTGGTGTGCAAATAGTAAAAACATCATTATGCATATAAAATAGTTGGTGAACGAAGGATGATATTAGATATTGGTTGACGAACTAATTTATCTATTACAAACTAGTCTAGATATAACACCCCTCGACTGACATGATTGTTGGGTCCGAGCTATAGGATGCTACATACGTTGCAGGAGCAACAACTATAAAAAAACATTATAAATAAACCATTTAAACATTCAAACATTCCATAATCACAATTATCACATGCTATAGAAACTTTTTAGAGACTCAATCAAGCTTATAAAAGCTCATTTACTGTTTCAAACATAAAATAGAACCAAATTGTAAAGTTTTCAAAATTTCAGATCAGGTATCGATATCCCTGACAAGTACCAATACCATTTTGAGCTTTGATGTTTAGAAAAATTGAATTAAAACCAAAGATATCAATACCAGTCATAAAGTACTAGTACCCTTTTCAAGGTATCAATACTTTACCTCTGTATCGATACCATTTTTAAGTTTGAAGTTTTGAAAAATTAGAAAATTTTGCTAAAGCATCGATACCCTTTTATAAGGTATTGATACCTCATAGACAAATGTCAAAAATATGCATCTTGGCACTTATTTCATGCCAACCTATCAACTTACCCAAATGGTGCGTAAATGCATACTTATACTTGCATAAAATCAAACCAAAACCATGACTAAACAATTCATTTAACCAATTCCAAATATCCATTCCAACATTTCCACAATTTGGCATCAAACATATTATTCCAACTTATACCAATTTAACCTACCCATTCATAAATATAATCCTTTCAATACCATCATCTAAACTATTATAGTTCAAACTCAAATATGCTACTATAAGCTACTAAGCATAATTCAAGTTCATTTGCTAATAATTAATCATTTCAACAAGATATCAACATTACCAATTCAAGCATAAGATTGATCACAACTATACCAACTTCCAAAGTTAACCAAAAGCATAACTCATATATACATGCCACAAAATCGAACTTCAAAACGATTAAAAGAATACCAAATTAATAACAAGATAGTGCGAGCTTCTCGTAGATTTGGTCGACATGTTCTGCAAGTTGGAAATCTACAGGAAAAATGGAAAACAACAGTGTAAGCATTTCAAATGCTTTATAAGTTCATAGGTGCTTAAACAATAAACTTACATCGAGTTATAATCAAACATATCAAACTAATTAACTTGTAAAAATATGCCAAGCATAACAAATTAAAACAAAATGTGAGTTCATCATATGACCAAATCGTATAACAATTCAACATTTTACATCTCAATTCAATTCAATACTATTCACATGAAATCAATAATTCAATACTGTTTGCATAATCTAATCAATAGTTAACCATTTGTAAACCAAACTTATATTATTCCATTGTCATTTTTCATTTTCATTAACCATTTAGCCCGAAGAACTTTAATGAATAGATTCAAATACAAGGGTAACTACACCAGACCAGATTACTCGTCCGGGTAGTAACTACTCCTACCAAGGCATCAAAGTGCAAAGCCCGTAGGCTATCATATATAATTGTATAAAAATATGTCCTTCCACCACACCAGGGTCTTCGAAGAGACATTTAGTATTCTACAAGAAATATTGAGTCTTGATATGATCTGTAATAAACTCTGTATAATTACATACTTCGTACCATCACATATAACTCGTACCAGCGTGCAAATAACCCTATTGATATGTCAATCGTATCTTATCCTTTATTACGTTCATTCAGGCACATTTAACACATATAACTCTTTTCTTTACATTTTAGTCCACACCTTACCTTTTTGTACCAAATCGTAAATAGTTCAATTTACATTCACATAACAGAAATTCATAATTCAAGTATATATTACAATTACATATAATCATACCATATGAACTTACCTGTCAAAAACAAAAACAAACAAAACGTCGATGACTAATTCACAATTTTGCCTTTTCCTCAATTTTCCTTCATTTGATTCAATTCTTGATCTATATGATAATTCATTTCAATTGATCAATTCCAAATACCTTATAACATCCTATTACATGCATATGGTAGTTCAATTTCATTTTTTGAAAGTTCTCTAAAGTTTCACATTTTATTCGATTAAGTCCCTAAGATCGAAATTACCATAACTTTTAAATTTGAGCCTCGATTTTGAAACCAATAATTATATTAACAATAATTATAGAAATATTACACTACTTTCAAAATTCATGCACTTTAGTCCCTATGTTCAAAAACTAGCAATTAAACTTTACAAACAAGTTTTTTTTCACTTCTAAGCTTAAAATCTAACAATTTAACACCAAAAACCTCAAGAAATCAACAATGAAAACTTCTAGAAACTTTAAAAGTTTTACAAATTGGTACATAGGTTAGCTAAATCAAGCTCTCGAGACCTCAAAACATAAAAAATTATTAGAAACGAACTTGAAATCACTTACCAATTGAGGGGATAAAGTTTGAAAGCTTGAAACCCTTGTATCTCTTGTTAGCTACGGTAGGGAGAAGATGAACGTTAAAATGACAATTTTTTCTTTAATTTATCTTTTATACTAAGATTTAAATTTAATTAACCTTAATTAATTAAACTAACCTTAATTATCTTAACCTTAATCATCCTTAATCAATAACAAGTGGAAGATGGCATCATCATCCACTATTCAATAATTAAAATGGGTCAAATTGCTCAATTGGTCCCTAAATTTATTAAAAATCCATAACTATTAACTTTTTCCACTTTCACAATGGAGTCATTGTACCTTAATTAACAATCCAATTAACAAAATTAAAGGATCAAACTTTAATTAAACTTTATACTAATCTTATAAATATTAAATAATAAGAATTATGGACTCGCTCGTTGAAAATGGGGTTTTGAAACCGCTATTTCTGACACCACTAGAAAACAGGATATTATAATTCTCCCCCTCAAGAAATCTCATCCTCGAAAATTTTACTTGAGAATAGATTAGGTACTGTGATTTCATTGTTTACTCTGACTCCCACGTAGCCTCCTCTAAACAGTGTCAATGCCATAACACCTTCATTAGAGGTATACTCATTTGTTTCAGAGTTCTTTTACTTCTCAAGTAAAATTTTTTACTGATTCTTCCGAATACAACAAATCTGGCTGAAGTTCTACTTTTTTGGGGGATATTATACGATAGTCCATTTGTTTTACACCCTAAAGGTGCAAAAATGTATCGTGATTTACGAGAACTATATTGGTGGCCTGGAATGAAAAGAGACATAATTGAGTATGTTAGGAAATGTTTGACATGTCTGCGGGTAAAAGCGGAACATCAGGTTCCTACTAGACTACTTTAGCCTATTAGTATTCCTAAGTGGAAATGGGATCATATCACGATGGATTTTGTTACGGGATTACTACTGTCAGCAAGCAAAAAAAAATGCCATTTGGGGTGATAGTTGATAGACTTACCAAGTCAGCACACTTCCTAGCGGTCAGAACTGATTGGTCATTGCAAAAACTAGCTGAAATATATATTCAGGAAATTGTGAGATTGCATGGTATTCTGATATCGATAATTTCAGTTTGTGATCCTCGGTTTACATTGACATTTTGGAGGCAATTACATGAGTCGTTGGGTACACAACTTAGTTTTAGTACTACATTTCATCCGCAAACCGACAGGCAGTCAGAGCGGGTAATTCAGATATTAGAAGATATGCTTTGGGCTTGTATCATCGATTTTGAATCAGGTTGGGAACCTTATTTACCATTAGCTGAATTTGTTTACAATAATAGTTTCCAATCAAGTATTCAAATGGCCCCGTATGAAGCATTATATGGTCGAAAGTGTAGATCACCAGTGTGTTAGACGAAATTGAATGAAAGAAAAGTGATTGGACTGGAATTAATTCAATAAACTGAGGAGATAGTTAAGAAGATCCAGAAAAGATTAAAGGCAACCTTCAATAGACAGAAGTCTTATGCCGATTTGAAGCGTCGAGACATCGAGTATTCAGTCGGAGACAAAGTATTTCTTAAAGTCTCTCATTGGAAGAAAGTATTGAGATTTGGCCGAGAAGGAAAATTAAGTCCTCGTTACATTGGGCCGTATGAGGTTATAGAAAGAATCAGACCGGTCGCTTATCGGTTAGCTTTACCTCCAGAACAATAGAAAATTCATGATGTTTTTCATGTTTCTATGCTTTGAAGATATAGATCGGGTCCTTCTCATATAATTTATACTGAAAATATTAAAGTTCAACCTGATTTGTCCTATGAAGAAGAGCCGGTTCAGATTTTAGCACGAGAGGTAAATGAATTAAGAAATAAACGAGTTCCCTTAGTAAAAGTTTTATGGAGGAGTCATAGTGTGGAAGAAGCAACTTGAGAACCAGAAGAAACGATGAGAGCACAATATCCTCATCTCATCTCAGGTAAATTTTGAGGACAAAATTTATTAAGGGGGGAGAAATGTAATGACCCAAAATTCATGGGCACCGAAAAAGTGAGTTATAGGGCCTCCATCTTAGTAAATCGAGTCATAAATAATTATTAAAAGTAATTATGAGTTTAGTCGAGTGGTTAATTAGGATTTAATTAAGTGAATTTAGCCTAATTTAGTGTAAATAGTAAAAAGGACTAAATTGAATAAAGGGAAAAAGTTTAATTGTAGATTAAAATAAAATAAAAAGGGCCAAAATGACAAATATGCCATTTACTATAGAATGAGGCGGCATAAGTGTAAGAAAAATCTAAGATTTTTCTTAATTTATTAATTATTATATTATATAATTATTATTTTATTTAAATTATAATATGAATTATGTAACACCCCTTACCCGAGACCGTCGTCGGAGTCGAGCACGAGGCGTTACCTGACTTAATTTACTAATTTGGGGCATAAATTTGGTTTTAAAATTAATTTATTTACATTCATTCAATATATCCCTAAAAAGGACCCTCGAGACCCTAAAACATGCAATTGAAACGGTTCGGGACCAAACCGGGAACACTAAAATTTTTTCAAATACTTAGACAAATCAAAACAATTTATTTCATTATTTCTTATAAAATTGCCCGCCTGTGTCATAGTCACTAAATAAATCATAACTCGAGTCACAAAACTCAAATTTTAAATTCGTGAATTTTCCCTGAAACTAGAAACTAGACTCATATATCTTCTTACTTTTTTTTTTCCAGAATTTTTGGTCTAGCCAATTAGTACAGTTTATTAGTTAAAGTTTCCCCTGTTGCACTATTTGACTACTCTGACCTTTCCTCACTACGAATCAGTTTTCTCCCTGTACAGAATTCAAATAACGATGCCGTTTATTTATCTTGAAATTAGATTCACTAAGGAATATAGAAATATAAACTATAACTCCTAATTATTTTTGTACAATTTTTAGTGAATTTATAAATTCAGAACAGAGGATTCAAAAATTGCTCTAACCCTGTCTCACTAAAATTCAAATATCTCTTAATATACACTTCTTTTGCTTACTCTGTTTCTTTCATATGAAAATTGACTAAATAATCTTTAATTCTATATCTCATTTGTAACCTAATTCTATTTCTACTATTCTTGGTGATTTTTCAAGATCACGTCACTGCTGCTGTTCAATACTGTTTTAATGCTAATTTCACTTTTTCATGATTTCTTTGTATTGACTACCATTTATGCATACATAACACCGAAACATGTTCTTCATTAGCCATTTCAATAGCTAATCATTATCAAATATTTACATACCATTCTTTAGCCATATCATAAGGACATACGCACAAAATGGCTAAGTCCCTATACATGCCATAAACTAAAACGTTTGTAAACGAAGATACCCATTTGGTAACTTGATAGTCGATAGTGTGAAGTGATCTCCGACAACCTCCAACCCGAGCTTGCTTTTAAGTACTCTGAAACATGGGAAAGTGAAAGGAGTAAGTTTATAAAGCTTAGTAAGTTCACATGTAAAATAATAAGCATTAGCAATCAATTTAGCTTACTACTATGCTGTCATAATTTGCTTAAATAATGTTTAGTTCTTACTTTCCCATCTTACTCATCAGTAACCTTACCAAAGGCTCAAAATAAAAAAGGCACCTTACTTAATAGCTTGCTTACATACCTGCAACATCTCACTTAACACATGAGTACTCTTTCATAATATAGGCATATTGCCAATCACGTCATAAAGTGTCACAAGCATAACTGAAAACTCATCACTTACTTAATACTTGATAATCTCAATTACTTACAATCTCAATATTAAATAAGCCTTAAATGCATACCTGTACTCTTTCTTCCTGTTCTCATATTGTCGTTTCTTTAACTTACTCTTTGGATTACTCGGGAACCTTTTCCTTTTTGAACTTACTATTGCCATGTCTTGACATGGTCTTACGTGGTATCCTTGCCTTATGAACTCACCAATGCCATGCCTTAGCATGGTCTTACATGGAACCTTTTCCTTATAGTAACTCATCAATGCCATGTCTTGACATGGTCTTACATGATTTCCTTGCCTTATAGAACTTATCAATGCCATGCCTTGGCATGGTCTTACATGATTTCCTTGCCTTATAGAACTTATCGATGCCATGCCTTGGCATGGTCTTACATGATATCTTTATCTTACCAAATGCCATGTTCCAAACATGGTCTTACATGGTATCCTTGTCTTACCAAATGCCATGTTCCAAACATGGTCTTACATGATATCCTTATCTTACCAAATGCCATGTTCCAAACATGGTCTTACATGGTATCCTTATCTTAGTGCCAATGCTACATCTTGATGTGATCTGACATGGAGTCTTTAATCAATACCGATGCCATGTCTTGACATGGTCTTACACGGGATCCTTGCCTTACCAATGCCATGTCTTGACAGGGTCTTACATGGTATCCTTAACTATCAATTCCTCCTTAAATGCCATGTTATGAACATGGACTTTTCCGTCAATTCTTCCTTAATTGCCATGGTACAACCATGAACTTTGAGATATAAATGCCTTGTCAAGTCATAGCTGAAACATACTTGCTCAAATTCTCAAGGTTAGTCGCATAACTCAATAATAACAATGCTAATAACAATAATTGCATAATAATAAAATGCTACTCAACTTACATACTTACATTCTCAATCTTATCATATAATCAACTTAACTTATTCTCATCAAACTATGCTAGTCAATACTTTCTTGTTATCATACAAATCCATAATACAAAATATGGTTTTACATATAAATTATACAAGTTCTCTTTCCAATATCAAATTATTATCGAGCATTAATCATTATATCTGAAACTCAATACTAAAGTAATTATGGCCAAAATATCAATTTATCATTCAAATACGCATAATTAAATGCTTATTAAACATATGAACTTACCTCGATACCAAAACGACCATTTTACCAACTTTCCTGATTTTCAGTTTTTCTCCCCGTTCTAGGTCCAAATCTCACTTTCTGGGATCTAAAACATCAAATTTCACTTATTTAATTAATGTACTATTCAAAACATTCCCTAACTCAAACTTTGGCTAAATTACAATTTTTCCCCTAAACCTTTGCAGAATTACGATTTTGCTCCTAGGCTCAAAAATTAAAATTTATCTATTTTTCTTATGTTTTATGACACGCTGAACATTTTTCCCTTCTATGGCAACATCAAATTCCCACTCTATCATGTACTTATGAACATTAGGTATTTTTACCGATTATATCGTTTTACTCGTTTTCACTTAAAATCGCTTAGCAAAAGTTGTTAACATAATTTCAAGCTTCATATTCTACTATAAAACATCAATATAAACACATTTAACCTATAGGTATTTTTCCAAATATGAACCCTAGCATGAATTATTGCTAGAATAAGCTAAATCAAGTTACCGGGACTCCAAAAACGTAAAGAACATTAAAAACGAGACTAGAACGGACTTACTATTGAGCTTGGAAAGCTTGGAAACCCTAACCATGGCTTCCCCCATGCTATATTCAGCCTCCATGAAGAAGATGGACCAATTTTGGCTTTATTTTTCCTTTTTAATTTTTTTAATTACTAAATGACCAAAATTCCCTTAAAGACTTTTCTTTCAAATTTGTCCTATTCTTGCCTATTTTTGTCCAAACTTAAATATAATGGTCTAATTTATAAATAAGGGCCTCCACTTTAAGAACCCATTTCAATTAAATCCCCTTTATTATCTAGAACATATATTTTGCTAATTTTACAATTTAGTCCTAATTATCAAATTAGGCACTTATACATAAAATTTCTTCATGAAATTTTCACACAATTATTTAATCAATGAATAAACCTTAAAACTTAATTAAAATAATTTTTTTTGAGCTCGAATTCGTGGTTTCGCAATCACTATTCCGTTTAGGCCCTATTTCGAGATGTTACAAATTATAGATAAATAAATAAATAAATCTAATTATGTGTCAAGTGTAGGGTGATGAAGTATACAAGTGTATTGAAATAAAAATAAAATAGGTACACTTGTAATATATTTAGTTATTTACTTAAAATTTAAGTAAAAAGATATTATTATTATTATATTATGAAATAAATAAAGGACATGTGGATGGTGATGATAATATACAAATGTAAAAACATATATATGTACAATTTTAATACATACATTTGCTATTAAATAAATATTTATTATAGTTATTATTATATTAAACTAATTAAGTTAATTAATAAATAAAGCATATAATAAAACAAAGTAAAAAGAGAAACAAAGAAAAGAACAGAATAGAACCATTCGAAACAGAGAAAGGAAAGGAGAAAAGAAAAAGGAAAAAGGAGAAACTAGGGTTTTGGAGCTTTAAGCTTTAATTGCAAAGAACCCGAGGCATCGGCACCGAAAGGAAAAGAAAAAGTTGTTGAGGAGTAATCGAACAAATCCGGGTTAATAGAAGTCCAGTGTCCCGGTCCAGCATCTGAACGATCCCGACTCTAGCAAAAAGATTTGGTGATGTTTTCTTCCCTTAAGTGAAAGTGGCATGTACATAGGGATTTTAATGGTTATTTTGGTATGTCATATAATTTTTGTTGTAAAGAAAGGTATTTGGTATTTTGATGATTAAATTAATGAAATGGTAGAACTTGTTATAGCATTGATATTGAATTGAAATGGTTTGAATAGTTTTAAAAGCTAATTAAAAATGATAGTAGGGTTTTCATTACTTAAGTTGTTGAGTCAATATGTCATGTATGATTCAAGTATATTTGAGTATATAAATGCATTGGTTGAAATACTGGAATTGGTTTGGTTGCGATTTGAAATTGCAGAGAAGGTTAGATATTTATAAATGGGTTATATTGAATTTTTATTTTAAAAAAAATGAATGAATGAAGTCAATTATTAAAAGTTTACATGAATTTATGATTATTTTATAACATGTTTGTTATTTATTTAAGAATTATTTGTAGATTGTCTAATATGTTCGGTAATGCCTTGTAACCCTGTTTCGACGATAGTTTAGGGTTAGAGGGTGTTACAGTTATTGGTATTAGAGCTATCAGGTTTAGCCGATTCTCGGCCTAAATCGAGCTCGAAATTGAGTCTAGAAGTACATGTCACTTTTGAGTCAAAACTGAGTCAGGATTTTTGGATGCTGACCTATTTGTTTGTTTCTGTTTTATAGATTAAAGATGTCTGATGAAAGAATAAATGATACTGATGAAGAAATGTATACTAACCTATTTGTTTGTAACTGAGTCGTATGGATTAGATGAAACGGAGTCAGTTACACCTAGCATAAATCTAGTAAGAAATCAACCACCTAGAGTTGATAGAAGAAATGATAGAGATGATTCTGATATATTAAGAGTGATAGCCGATGCCTTACAAAGAGTAGCGGGAACTATTCCTGCTATGACCTCTGCACCTGTTCAAAGACGGGCCTCGATAAACAATTAAGGAAATATGGTGCCACAGAATTTATGGGTCCAAAAGGAGTCGATCCATCAACTGCTGAAAATTGGATGGAATTGACTAAGAGAATTTTACAGTAATTAGAATGTACCCTCCGAGAGTGCTTGATTTGTGCCGTTTCTTTACTACAAGGGGAAGCCTACCTTTGGTGGGAATCAGTGGTTCAACATCTACTGGAAGATTAGATAATGTGGGATCTATTTTAGAAGGAATTCCAAAAGAAATATGTTGGGGAGATGTATATCGAAGACAAGAAACAATAATTTTTAATGCTGCAACATGGTGACATGTCAGTTATAGATTATGAGAGTGAATTCTCGAGACTCAGCAGATATGCCACCTAGTTTATTCCAACTGAAGTAGATAGGTGTAAAAGATTCCTATGAGGCTTGCGAGACGAGATCAAGGTACAATTACTATCTCATCATATTACTGAGTTCGTAGATTTGATTGAGCGAGCCAGAATGGTAGAGCAAGTGTTGGGGCTCAATAAAAAGACTAAAAATGTCAAACTAACTGGGAAACATGCGGGAATTACCAGCTCAAATCCGCAACCAAAAAGATCAAAGGAATCTTAAGGAGGATGGAGATCCAGTTTTAGATCTGATAGAGGCAGTAAAAACAGAGGGAGACAGACAACAGTATCTACTAGCAGTGTGAGAGGTCCCTCTCAGGAAATAAAAATTCTAGACTGTCAGTATTGCGGAAAGAAACATAAGGGGAATGCTAGAAATTAAATAGAGGCTACTTTAGATGTGGTTCTACCGATCATTTCATTAGAGACTACTCAAAAACTAATAGTGTTGCACCATTAACATCACAGAGATCAGTATCTATAGCTAGAGGTAGGGAATCTGGTAGAGGTGGTTCGGTTTCTAGAGAAGGTGGAGTTAAGAGAAGCAATGACATTGTTACCTAGCAGTCTGAAGCCAGAGTACCAGCCATAGCTTATGTGGTCAGAACTCGTGAAGAAGGCGATGCTCATGATGTGGTAACAGGTATATTTCTGTTATATTCTGAGCCTGTTCATGTTTTAATTGATCCCGGATCTTCATATTCCTATATTAATTCAAAATTAGTTGAGTCGAGAAAATTAAAATCTGAAATGCTTGGAGTGGCCTAAAAATCCCTCATGGACTTGAAGGTGGTGGTAACCTTAGTAGGAATACTAGGGTGTGCTATCCACCCTACTCCTATTCTAAGTAGGATATTTTTCTACTTGAAATAAACCACTACAACTCAACAAGGGTTCTACCTTCTTTCGTTATAAATAGATGACATGGACTGCCTTCGAATGTACTAATGTCCAGAGTATGAATACTACAATAAAATATAGAACTATAAGGCAGTATTTGCAAGTATATGGGTATAGTTGTAATATAGTTTTACAATCAAGTAGGTGAGTACTCCAAGGATCGTACCTAAAGGAGGTGGGTGCTAGATCAATTCTAACTGAAACACTAAAAGATCTAATTAGTACTTTTAAATTTAGTTATAGTACAAAGGATATAAAATAAAGGATTTTTAGGGATTTTATAATAATGAAAATAAAATTGCATAAAAAGATAAAATTCAAGAGATTAAAAAAGAAGAATAAATTAAATCTGATTATGGGTAATTAGCTTGCTTTGGTAATCTCCATCAATTGTAGTTTCAAGTTCTTCATCAATCAACTAATCGCTACCCTAGCAAGATCTTCCGATCTTCCACTAACATAATGAGTCAGCAAGAACAACTTATCTTCCAACCACACAGTTCAGACTAGTTTGGGGTTAAGGTGTTCACAGATGGGCAATACCAATCTTGGGCTGATTCCCAGGCGTAGGGTTTGTTTCACGTTCTCCTTTTCCCAAACAACTGATCCATTGAGTAGCCCTACAAAACAATTAACAGATCATACCTCCACTCGCTAATCCCCCATAAAAGGATTAGTTCCTCATGGCGTTCATAAACAATATATAATCAATGTAACGAGAAAGCATGCTAATTAAATCAAGAAGATAGATTAAATGAAAGAGCCTGATTGTATTGATATTAAGCGCAAATCTACAGAGTTGAATGATCCCACAATCCAAATCTCTTGAAAGAAAACAACGAACAAATAAACTAAACTCTAGAACCCTAAGAAAATGAAACTAAATATAAAGCCAGAAACTAGGTTAATCAAAAAGTGTTTTTAACATGTGCTAAAGGAGCCTATTTATAGCCTTTAGGTGGCTGTCGTCCTTAACCCCAGGTTAGCTAACGTTCCTAAGCTTTAAGTTTGATTATGCGGACCATCGTGTCCAATTTCTGTTTTAATGTCGATGTCGTGACACACGAGGATCTCTGTCACGACATAGCAACCAATATGATCCTTTGTAGCCATCTTTAAGGGTATGTCGCGACACCCTCAGTCTGTGCCTTGAGATTGAAGGCAGACTTGAGTTTTCTTCATTCTATTCCCTATTTTGCGACATCAGTCCTCCTGTGTTGCGACATAGCATCTAATATCGTCCTAAAATGCCTTCTGATGGTCTCCTGTGCACTCACAAAGTACGTTAGCTCTCTCTTAGGCTTTATTTGGCCCTTAGGGTCAATAAAAGACTCTATTTACACATTTTATTGAATGTATGTAAAACAAAATAAACTTAACTAAAATGTAATGAAAATACTTATATTCAGGCTCTCTTTAAGTGTGAAAGCTAGTTTAATCTACTACATTGAATTTTGGCAGATCAAACTCCACCACACTTAAGTCATTGATTGTCATAAAGCAACATAAACAAATATGAAAAATAAACATGACGACCCTTAAGCAAGTATGATACAAGTATTGACTTCAAAGCATATGACTTGGGCATTTCATGTTTACTAACAACTTCAACATGATGAATAGTTGACTTACCACCTTTGACTTTAAACATCTAAGTTCAGTATGTTAGAAAATATACAAGTATTAAGGGTCTCTCCTAGAGGAATCCATTAACAAATCATACAAGTACTTTGATTATCCAAGCAGAATACAAATAGTCGTTTATGTACATGTCTAGTATGATGTCTATTCATGTATAAGGATATTTAGGTCACATAGGAGCTTAGGATAGGTATAGAATTGAAAAATAGTAAGCATTAAAAAGTTTACAAACACGAAAATAGTTTGCACATTGTATTGATCCTTATTCTTCCACTTTAGTGACTTTTACCCACTCACTGCTTTATTTCTCCTTCTCTCACCTTCCTTGTCTCTCCATATAGGAAATCATAGCATGACATAGTAACTACGGCTAGCCTATAAGTTTTGGCGCACTAATGAACTATTTTTTCTATTATTGTGACTTTGTCATTGTTATTTTTCAATTTTTTCACTCAAGAATGCTTTTATGCTTTTCAGGTACTTTTTCTACTCGTATGGATTTTCTTTTTTAGATTTTTCTTTTTGTTTTGCACTTTCAGGCTAATCTATAATTCTTATATCACATTAGTCTTTCATTTTTCACTTTATTTTTACAAGCTCTATCATGATGTATCTACTTAACCCTCAACACGTATGGCCAAACGTCTATAATCATGCAATGCAAGACCAAAGAACAAGGGCAAATACAAATTGACGTTTTCAGTATCAAGGCCTGTAATGTTGTTCATCAAGAATTGTCAATAGACTCAAAAATTGGTTTTAAAGGTGAAATATAATTAGGACGGCTTTTTGGCTCTGTATGTGCTCCAAGCAATGCCTTAGGTCATCCCTAAATATCTCAACATGAAAGAAATTAATCAACCAAACAAATACAAATTCAACTATTTCTCATTCATACTAGCATGCTCGTTTCCTTATATTTTCTATATCACTTGGTACAATTGATTGCTTAATACCTATTTATAGTGTAACATATAGAATTTAGTAGCCTAATGATCAAAATTTTAAAAATCACCTATCATCATGCCAAATTTATTCATAAACACAAGCAACCTATGTACATGATCCTAACCAATCCCTTGTATTTCTACAAGCTCAAGCACACTAAAGATAAGAAAAATCCAATAAAATTTTAAAACAACAAATTTCTTATGGTACCCCCACACTTTAGTTGACACATTATCCTCAATGTGTAGCCCATAAAGAGGTAAGGAGAAAAGTTACCCAATTGATCGTGGTGGCTAATGTTGGCTACTTCTTCCTTTAATCGTGTGAAGCTCGATTTGTTTGTGTCTCCTTCATGTCGGGGTTTTTTTAATATGAAAGATTTAAATAAACTTTAAAATAAAGAATTATGCATTTATCCCTATCCTAAAAATATATTTGCATTACCCTAAAATTTAATACAATCCCTCAAAATAAAAAATACAAGTAAAGAAATAAGCATTCAAGTTTTCCTAAATTCGTTTACTCCTAATCCTACTGGATTACTCTTGAGTTTTAGTCTCCATCTTCCTGAAATCCTTTTTTTCTCTTTTTCTCTTTCTGTTTTGTCTATGGAAGAATAAATTGCTTGAATAAATCATCATCAAGTGATTTCCTTGGTGGATTCATGGTTTTATCCATCCATTCTATGATTACTCCTGCCCTTTTACATAACTCTGAAATTAAATGTGGGAAAAATATTCCCTTTCTTAAATTTCTTGTACAATTAACCATGTTTTTATATAACTAGGTTCCAATACATATTTGCTTCTTCTGAAGGATCCCATAAGTTATGATCACTTGAATTGGACTAATCTCGAACATCTTTGTTATAGACCATATTCTTGAACATACAAATTTCATCCACATATTGGTTTTTGGTGTCATTAGCTCTTGATTGAATGTTTCATGAATTGTTATTCCCATTCGATACATCCACATCTCTTTCCTTTCCGTTAGGAATCTCAATACTTCCTCTATATCAATGTTTCTGAATTCCTTTAAATCTATTTTATAAAGATAATTGCAATAATAATATGGTGTATCATAAATTTGGCAAATACTCATCTTAGTTACTGGAACATTAACCCCTATGACCTTTTCAAATGAGCGCATCTTGTAGAATGGTTTGGCTACTTCCCTTTATTTTAATGTTAGATAAAATTCTTGCACCACAGAAATTACTAAGGGTTCTTCGGCTGGCAAACAAAATTTCGTCCATTCCCCTTTAGTTGCATTTTCCCATATTCATTTGCAATTCCTCATTAAAAGGTCAAATCTCCGTTCTTGAATAAAAGTATATAGCTGTAATTGTTGCAGATACTTATCCATGTCACCTTCTTGAAACTCAATAGTTGGGCTTGAAGCATTTGCACTAAAACTGGTCATTTGATGATATGTTCTTTTTATATCTATAAATTACCCTTTGTTGCTAAAAAAAGAGAATTGCCTGCAATTTGATCTTTATTAATGGTATCATAAGGTAGCCATAGGTCCTATTTATAGATTAGGAAGAAAGAACAAATTGGGTTACCTTTTTCCTCATCTTCCTTCTTGTTTGTTGGTTTTCCTTTATTGTCTTGGAAATCCCGAAAGGTGCTACATTGCAAGGTTTGTTGTTCTAATATAGTATTAATAGTCCCTCCAAAATAATGTTTTACTTATTGGCCATTAACAAGGAAGGTTTGACCCCCTTTTCTGATTAACTCTATTGCCCCATGAGTGGGTTACCTACTGTATTGTATATGGACCTGTCCATCTTGATTTAAGCTTTCTAGGGAATAATTTTAACCTTGAATTGAATAATAGTATTTTATGCCTCGATAAAAATTCTCACTTTCTGATCTTTACGTCATGTCAAAGTCTACTCTTCTCCTTATATAGCTTAGTATTTTCATAAACCATAAATCTGAACTCTTCCAATTCTTGGAGCTTGAATAGTCTTTCTTTTTTAGCTAATTTAGGATCCATATTTAATTCTTTGATTGCCCAATATGCATTCCTCTCCAATGCGATTGGTAAGTGACAATTCTTACCGTAAACTAGCTTATATGGGGATATGCCTAATGGAGTCTTATATGTTGTTCTGTAAGCCCACAATGCATCGTCTAGCTTGGTTGCCCAATCTTTTCGGCTTGGGTTTACTGTTTTCTCTAAAATAAATTTCCTTATTAGAGACTTTTTCTTGCCCATTAGCCTGTGGGTGATATGTCGTTATCATCCTATGTCTTATGCTATACTTAGCCAATGCTGCTTTGAACTACTTGCTACAAAAATGAGATCCTTTGTCACTGACCAGTGCTTGTGGTGTACCAAACTTGGTGAATATGTTTTTCTTGAGAAATCTTACTATAGATTTTGTATCATTAGTAGGAAGTGCGACAATGTCAACCCATTTTGAGACATAATCTACAGCTAGGAGAATATATTGATTCTTAAAAGAACTCGAAAAAATTCCCATGAAATCAATTCCCCATACATTAAACACTTCGACCTTGATTATTCCTGTTTGCAAAATTTTGTCCCTTTTAGATATATTTCTAGTTCTTTGACACCTATCACATCTTTGGATGAATTCATAAGCGCCTCTATTCATTGTTGGTCAATAAAACCCTGATTGCAGTATTTTTTAAGTTATCCATTTTCCACTGAAATGCCCTCCACAGGGATATGTATGACAAGCTTGTAAAATATCTTGTATCTCTTCCTCAGCTACACATCGTAAGACTAATTGATCTGCACATTTTCGAAACACATATGGTTCCTCCCAAACGTAATTTTTTGATTTATGAGCTATTCATTTTTTTTTTGTTGCCAAGATGCCCAAGCTGGGAAGGCCCCATTGCAATGTAGTTAACATAATCTGCATACCATGGTGTTAGATGCTTACTTGGTCTTGATTGATCAATGTCTACTTTGAATAATTGTTTATCTAAAAGGTCTCCTTAATATCTTTAATTTCCTCCTCTTGTGAATGGTTTTCAATTCTAGATAGGTGATCTACAATTTGATTTTCAGTCCCCTTCCTGTCCATTATCGATAAATCAAATTCCTGAAGTAATAAAACCCATCTCATTAGTCTGACTTTTGTTTCTTTTTCCTTAATGATGTATTTTAGCGCAGAGTGATCAGTATACACATACACTCGAATTGCCATTAAGTACAGTCAAAATTTTTTACACGCATACACTACTACCAACATATCTTTCTCAATTGTAGTGTAGCTGCACTGTGCGAAAATCAATTTTGCCCTAAATAAATTATTCCATTTTTGTCCTAATACTGCACCTACTACGTAATCGCTAGCGTCACACATAATAATAAAAAGTTCCAACCAATTTGGGGTAATGATTATAGGAGTAGATACGGGTTTTTCTTTTATTACCTTAAAAGCTCTGACGCAGCTTTGGTCAAATACGAAAGATGTCTCTTTTTTGAGAAGTTGATTTAGAGGTTTAGAAATATGAGCAAAATCTTCTATAAATCTCTAATAAAATCCTACATGGCATAAAAATTTTACACACCTTTAACATTCATCGGATTTGGAAGATGGTGGATGACTTCAATTTTGGCTTTTTCTACTTCCAAACCCTTTCGAGATATTTGATGCCCTAAGACCAGTCATTTCACCATGAAATGAAATTTTTCCCAGTTGAGTACTAGGTTAGTTCCTCGCATCTTTTTAACACATTTTTCAAGGTTATCCAGGAATTCTCGAAAAGAGTCCCCATAAATGGAAAAATCCTCTATGAATACATCTAACCCCTCTTTTAACAAATCAAGAAAGATCACAATCATGCATTTCATTAAAGTTGCTGGAGCATTACATAGGCCAAAAGGCATTATCTTAAAGATATACGTACCAAAAGGGTTTGTAAAGGTGGTTTTCTCTTGATCATTAGGATGAATTGGGATTTGATGATACCCTGAGTACCCATCAAGAAAGCAATAAAAGTCCTTTCGTACTAACTGATCAGGCATTTGGTCGATAAATGGCAACGAAAAATGGTCTTTTTTGTTGTTGCATCATTCAATTTCTGATAATCAGCTTATACTCTCTAACCTGTAACTATTCGAGTGGGAATTAACTTATTATTATAGTTCTCGACTACAGTTAGACCTTTCTTCTTTCGAACACATTGGGTTGAGCTAACCTACTCACTATAAAAAATAACGTAAGCAATTCCTGCATCTAGCCATTTAAGCAATTCCTTGTTGACCACCTCCTTCATGGCTGGATTAAGTCTTTGTTGAATGTCTACCGCAGGTCTTTATCCCTCCTCCAATCTAATCTTGTATTGACAAAATGCAAGATTGATTCCTTTAATATCAACAAGTGTCCATCATATCACTTTTTTTATGCATTTTTAGGACATTTAATAAAGCTTCTTCCTGTTTCGCATCTATACTTGCGACAATAATTACTAGTAAGGTATTTTGTTTCCCCAGATATCCATACTTTAAATGATTGGGCAAGGGCCTTAGTTCTAACTTTAGAGGTTTAACAATAGATGGTACCATCTTTGCTGAGTTTGGGATTATTTACTCTGGCTGTTCCTTATTTTGTCTCCACCAGTCCAATTGAGTTACCATGTGGCGATTCTCCTTTTCCGCATTGTCTCCTTCCTCTTCTATTTCATAACCCGTTGATTCTTTCACATTGAGCTCCAATTGATTGCATTCTTGCTCTCTATATTCCATGGATTCCAGTCCCTAATTTCGTATTTCAGACATTCTTCGCACGTTGATTCATTGGTGCTATATCTTTCCAATATCGCCATTACTTCCTCCTGAGTTTTCGTCTAAATACTTCCCCCAGTCATGATATCAAAATTTCATCTATCCTGACTATCTAACCCATAGTACAAAAGTGGTATTTTAACTGCAAAATGTATTCCTCTACCTAATATAGACCTCAAGATTGCCTTAAATCTTTCCCATGCTTGTCCCAACGTTTTAGTGATGCCCTGCTGGAAATAAAATAACTGAGTATAACTACTTAATTCCTTAGTCATAGGCAACACTCAGTGAAGGAATAACTATACGAAATTGTTCCATGTTGTGATAGTGTCTAGAAGAAGTGCTTCTAGCCAGTTTTTTTGCATTTCCATCTAATGCAAATAGAATTAATAATAAATTTATAGTCTGAGATGGAATTTCTGCATAACTAACATTACTATATATAAGGTCAAATTTCCTCAAGAATGCGATAGGATCTTCATTGACGTGATTGGAAAACCTAACATTATTAGAAATCCATGTTAGTAGAGTAGGACCTAATTCAAAATGTAAACTATTGATAACAGGTTGGGAAATGCTAGACCTTAGCCAATTTACATTAAATAATGTCCTAAAGACCTGTATATTATTAATAACCTATGTGTGAATCGTACTTGTAACTTAAAAATTTTCTAATTCTTCTAGTGAAGTGCAAAAATTAAAATCAATCTAGTGATGTTGCCTGCCCGGCAATGGCTCCAACAACTTGACCGCCTTCGAATGTACTAATGTTCGAGTGTGAATACTATAATAAAGTATAGAACTATGAGTGATATCCGCAAGTATACGGGTCTAGTTGTAATATAGTTTTAAAATGGAGTAGGAGAGTACTCCGAGGGTCGTACTCAAGGAAGGCAAGTGCTAGATCAATTCTAACCTAAACACTAAAAGCTCTAGGCATAATTGTAAGAAAAAAACCCTCAAGGTTTGGGGCCTTTTAGTTTTGTGCCTTAACCTCTTTTTTATTGACACCTTTAACGTTATGATTTTTTTCAAAAATCATCCCAATTTTAACAGTAAATGTGAGTTGACCATTAGTCAAATGGTAGGTCAACGAAATAGCCTATGTGGCATGCCACATAAGTCCACAACGTCATAAATGATGTCATCTATAAAAAAATTTGTTTAATAATTTTTTTTCATTTTGTTTCCATCTTCTTGCTTCTTCTTTCTCTTTTCCTCTTCCCCTTCCCCTTTCCTTGTAGTTGTTCTTACGGTAAAAAAAGAGCACCCACCACCATTTTCACCAACTTTCATTTATGGAAGCCATTATCATCTGATGTGTTTGTTTTATTTTCTTAGATAGCCACAGTGAAATAATGGTAGAAACAAAAAGAAAAAAAGGGGAAAAAATTACAGAAACTATCAAAAATAAGAAAAAAAATTCCTTTTCTTGTCTATCATACTCTGTTTTATTTTACTGTTAATTCATTTCAATTTCGTCTTCTTCGTGGTGATCTTGAAGTGGGTTTCTAGGTTTTTTTTTCATCAATGGAGATTATACCTAACATTTCAAAACTCTATTTTTTTCTTTTAAAATTTCTCTCTTTGCATTTATAAATCTGGAAAAAAAATTACAGAAACTATTAGAAATAGAAAAAAAATTTATTTCTCTTGACTATTATACTTTGTTCTATTTTGCTATTAATTCATTTCAATTTCGTGTTCTTTGCGGTGATCTTGAAGTGGGTTTCTAGGTTTTTTTTTCATTAAAGGAGATTATACCAACATTTCAAAACTCTATTTTTCTCTTTTAAAATTTCTTGGTTTGGGTTTACAATTTTTTGAAAACAATGACAGAAACTATTAAAAATAGGAAAAAAAAAGTTAATTTTCTTGACTATCATACTTTTTTTTTCTGTTAATTCATTTCAATTTTGTGTTCTTCGTGGTGATATGACATGGTGATCGCCTTTTGTTTTTTCTTCCTCATGGTTGATCTTGTTGTTTGTTGATATGTCATGAAGTGAGGAAAATGAAACAAAAATGGGTGTTTGGAAAGAGAGAAAATCTGGGAAAGTGCTGAGAAAAAAAAGTTTTATTGTAATAGGAGTTAGATGAGAACATAGAAAGAAAAAAGAAGAAAAAAGATGGAAAAAATTTTAAAAAAATTGTTTTAATGATGTTATATATGACATCATGCTTATGTGGCATGCAACATAGGCTATTTTGTTGACCTGCCATTTGATTGACGATCAACTCACATTTACCTTTAAAATTGGGCTGATTTCTGAGAAAATCATAACGTTGAGGGTGTCAACAAAAAAAAGGTCAATGGCACAAAACCAAAATCCCCCAAACGTTGAGGGTTTTTATTGCAATTATGCCAAAGATCTAATTAGTACTTTTTAAATTTAGTTATAGTACGAAGGATATAAAATAAATGATTTTTAGGGTTTTTATAATAATTAAAATAAAATAGCATAAAAAGATAAAATTCGAGAGATTAAAAAGGAAGAATAAAACAAATTCGATTATGGGTAACTAGCTCGCTTCGGTAATCTCCGTCCATTATAGCTTCGGGTTCCTCGTCAATCAACTAGTCGTTACCCTAGCAAGATCTTCCGATCTTCCACTAACATAATGAGTCAGCAAGAACAACTTATCTTCCAACCTCACAGTTCAGACTAGTTAGGGGTTAAGGTGTTCACAGATGGGCAATACCAATTTTGGGCTGATTCTCACCTTGATGACTTCTCGGGGTTTTCAGGCATAGGGTTTGTTTCATGTTCTCCTTTTCCCAAACAACTGATACATTGAGTATCCTTACAAAACAATTAACATATCATACCTCTACTCGCTAATCCCTCATAGAAGAATTAGTTCCTCATGACGTTCATAAACCATATATAATCAATGTAAAGAGAAAGCATGCTAATTAAATCAACAAGATAGATTAAATGAAAGAGCCTGATTGTATTGATATTAAGCACAAATCCATAGAGTTTAATGATTCCATAATCCAAATCTCTTGAAAGAAAACAACGAACAAATAAACTAAATTCTAGAACCCTATGAAAAGGAAACTAAATATAACGAAAGAAACTAGGTTAATTAAAAAGTGTTTTTTACATGTGCTAAATGAGCCTATTTATAGCCTTTAAGTGGCCATCATCCTTAGCCCTAGGTTAGCTAACGTTCATAAGCTTTAAGTTCGATTGTGCAGACTAAAACACCCTTGTTTCGTGTCTAATTTTTATTCTAAAGTCGATGTCGGGACACACCAGCACCTGTGTCGCGACATAGCAACCGGTATGCTCCTTTGTAGCCACTTTAGGGGTATGTCACGACACCCTCAGTCTGTCCCGTGAGATCGAAGGCAGACTTGAGTTTTCTTCATTCAATTCCCTATGTTACAAAATCAGTGATAAACCATAATATATACATATTTTTATCCCATGCTTAGCATATTTTTAGATGATTTATCATAAGATTTGGTGAATTTGATGCTCTTAATCCTTTAAGTTCATGTTTTATACTTAGGTGAGCATAGGAAGGTGAAAAGAGCAAAAAATGGGCCGAAAACAGACAAAATGGGCTTATCTCAGTATTTCACACGGCCTAGGTACTTCCACACGAGTAAACCACACGCCTGTGTGAGGCACACGGGCTGGCCACATGCCCGTGTGTCATGGCCGTGTGGACATTAAACCAAGTCAGAATTACACACGGCCTGAGCACTTTCACATGGGCATGGCGCACGGTCGTGTCCTTGATAGACCCAAGTCTAATTCTATTCGAAAAAGGTTATTTTGAAGGGTTTTGAAGCATTTTAAAACCTATATAAACACCCTAGAAAAGGATTAAAAGGGGATACAGAGTAGAAGACAGAAAATACTAAAGGATAGCCATCGGAATCAACTCGAAAGCAAGATCTACTTTAAGACTGAAGATCTCTATTCAATTTTCTTAGAAGTTCTTTAGGTTTCTTTATGTTCTGTTGTTTTCCCAATTTTGAGATGTTTTCCATTATTATGAACTAAACTCCCTAAATACCAAAGGGAGATGAAACCTAAGGCGGATCTTATTATTATTTAAATTATATGATAAATACTTGTTCTTATTCTTAATTGTGAGTTTTAATTCTTGTTTTAATATTCTAGGATATTAATTCAGGGTTTTGATGTGCTTATTCAGTGGAACAAAAGTCCCTGTTTAAGAGTAGATCATTCATAATTAAGCGGAGTTGCATGCAATCCTGGAGATAGGACGACATAGATCTGCCGGATTAGAGTCAAATCTAATAAGGGAATTCATAGATCGATTTAATGCGACAATAGGGGTTTTAATTAGAAAGATATTTCAATTAATCAACCTAAAGTCAGTTGTTGTTAGTCTCAAGAGAGAAATTAACATAAATAAAGGATTTCTACGGATTAAGACAAGTGAATAAATCATTTAATTTAGAAAGTAATATGTGAAGTCTAGGTGGATTCTTCCTTAGGTATTGTCCTCTCCATTAGTTTTCCAACAGTATTTTCCAACTTTTACCTCTGTCGTGCTCTTAGTTAATTAGATAGTTAATCTTGGTTAAAAACATTCCTTTAATTGCTAGGCTAGATAATAAAAAGATAGTAATTACTAGTACTTTTAGTCCTCATGGATACAATATTTCCGGTCTCACCATAACTATACTACTGTTCGATAAGTGCGCTTGCCTTAGTCGAATTTTTAGTTAGTTTCATGACCATCAAGTTTTTGGCACCGTTGCTGGGGACTAAAATATTAGGCATGCTTGATTTTTATTACTTTAGCCATTTTTACTTTTATTGCAATTTACTTTTTGTTTTTGGTTTAATTTTTCTTGTCTAATTTCTCTTTTACTTGCTTTTGGCAGGTTTTTATAGTTTATGACTAGAAGAAACCCGTCAGGACCTCTACTTTTTGACAGTGAAATTGATAGCACAGCTCGTAGAAACCAAAGAGAAATAAGGTGAAGCCTACAATACATAGAGGAAGGGTGAGAGGATGATATCTATACTACAACCGAGGAGATGGCCGAAAATCAGAATAATCAGCTACCTCCTGTAGTTGCTGCAAATCCAGTAGACAGAATCCTGCTCCCGTACTATGTATGATTATGCTAAACCTACTTTAACAGGAACTGAATCGAGTATAGTTAGACCTGCTGTAGCTGCAAATAATTTTGAGCTGAAACCTAACACGATTCAAATGATACAACAGTTTGTTCAGTTTGATGGTTTGCAGGACGAGGATCCAAACACTCATTTAGCAAATTTTCTGGAATTCTGCGACACCTTTAAGATTAATGGTGTTTTTGATGATTCCATTCGCCTTCGATTATTTCCCTCTTCATTAAGGAATAAGGCTAAATAGTGGTTGAACTCGTTACCACGAGGTCAATCACCACTTGGGAACAAACGACCGAAAAATTTTTACTTAAATATTTTTCGCCAGCTAAAACGACTAAATTAAGGAATGATATCTCTTCTTTCGTGCAGATGAATCTAGAAACTCTTTATGATGCATGGGAGAGATACAAGGACCTATTGAGAAGGTGCCCTCACCATGGGTTACCTCTATGGTTGCAGGTTCAGACTTTTTACAATGGTGTGAACCCCTCAACAAGACAACTGATAGATGTAGCCACCGGTGGAACTTTAAACAATAAAACACTTGAAGAGGCTTATGAATTTATTGAAGAGATTTCACTGAATAACTATCAGTGGCAAGTCATGAGAACGAAGTCGACAAAAGCAGCTAGTGTCTTCAACCTCGACGCGGTCACTATGCCATCTAACCAAGTAGAACTTATAACGCCCCAAAAATCTATAATTTCGGCTTTTGCGATTGTTAAGCATGGAAATATTGAAACTTTTGCTTTGATTCTTTTTGGTATAGATATATGTGGTTTAATAGGTTATATGCTTTGGGGTGTGTTTGGGAGGTCCCAAGTTCGAGCCTTAACTTGGGTTGAAATTTTGGTTTTAGATGGATGAAGCTTGACTTTTGGTTAATGGGCTCATGAGAATTTATTGGTAGGGACTTAATAGAATGGGCCTGCTGGTCTAGTGGTTAAGTGGCAAGGGATTATGCCTAAGATTCTGAGTTTGAGCCGTGGGTGTGGCATTAATTTTACTGTTAAATCGTACGGACGTTTGAGTTGGACTAAAACACTAAAGGGGGTAGGGTTTATTAGATGTTTTTCTTTTTCTTTTTGTTCGCTGCCATTTCTTTTTCCCAAAACCCCCTTGCTGTCAAAAATTCTCTTTTCTTTTTCCCCTCTCTCCTTTGTTTTCTTCTTTTTCGATAAGCTTAGGAATCACCGTTATTCGTTGAAGGTAAGTAGATCTCTTGTTTCTGGATTTGCCTACTCTTAATAACCTAACTTAAGAGACTGATTTTGGGTTCGCTATGATCGATTTTAGGCTTTGGAGTGCTCATGGTTGGATTAGCAGCGAAAACAAACCAAGTGTGTACTCCGATTACGCAAAAATTAAGTTTCAACAAAAGCCGAAAAGTGGCCTGTCGATGCCACACGGGCCATGTGGTCTGCCGGTGTGGTAGCCTGCGTTGCGAGACACGGGCGTCTCACTGACGAGCCAGGCCGTGCACGCACCACACGGGCGCGACAGACACGGGCGTGTGAGGCTGACGAGGCCGTGTGCGAGGCACGGGCTCAGGCAAATGGGCTGTGTAGGCCACATGGGTGAACTGCACGAGTGTGTGGGAATTTGGGACAGGCCGTGTGATCCATACGGGCAAGGCCAATATGGGCCGTGTATCCCACACGGGCGTGTGGACCTACACGGGCAAGGCACACGGGTGTGTAAGCCCCTTTAATCTGAAATGTTCTATAAGGTTGCACGGGTCGCCCAAGTCGACTTTGACCTGTGGTAGGGTCGATAAGCCTAATCTAGACTCTTAATTCTATGATGTATGCGATCACATGATATACTTAGCATGATTATCTGATCTGTTCCGTAAATAAATGTAAGATCTGTTTGTCTGTATTATAGCATGCCATACTTGTATGATGCATTGCATCGGGGTGGGTTTGACGAAGTGAAGGGAGTGGCTAAAGGGCTTCACAAGCCCGTTATCTGGCAGCTATGCTGTATACTTATGATATGTGCTGTGATGCGGTACCTTATGGTGTGTAGGGTTGGATGGGTCGATTATATCCCCATATATGGTGTGTAGGGTTGGGTGGGTCGAATCTATCCCCACATGGTGT
The DNA here is from genome assembly GCA_025698465.1 of Gossypium longicalyx. Lineage (NCBI taxonomy): Eukaryota > Viridiplantae > Streptophyta > Magnoliopsida > Malvales > Malvaceae > Gossypium > Gossypium longicalyx. Next base: position 63,685,431 of record CM047004.1, on the reverse strand, counting down.
TTTGGGTTGGACGGAGATGGTGTGCAGGGTTGTGGGCATGTTTTCTGATATCTGATCTATTATGCATGTGATATCTGTATGGCTAAGGCCAAAATATCTGTATTCTGTTATCTGTTTGTATGTACCCCTTTGCTTATTTGTCTGTCAGGTATTCCTCAGCAGTAGATGGATCGATGCGATGGAGGGCTCGATGGTGACCACTGGTAGACATTTAATGGTTTTATGAGTAATACTCATTTTACCTGTTTTGCTTTAAAAGTTGTTTTTGGATTGACTGTGTTCGGACTCGAACTATTCTTGGGTTTATTTTGGGATTTTAAATTGATAAATGCTTGATTTAAGAATTAATGATGTTTTAGCTTCCGCATTAATGGAATGTTTTCACATAATAATTGGAATAGAGATTTCACGACTTAAGTAAAGATAACAAATTGGACGGATTTTAACTTTCTAAGGGTTTTCTAAAAAACACTCACATGTGACGCCGCCAGATTCGGCCATAGCATCTAGGCTGGGTTTGGGGTATTACAGAACTTTTAAATAAAAAGATTGATTGTTTGTATGGTTCTACTCAGGTACATCCAGTGATGAGGTGTGATTCAAACGGAAGAGGAGTGCACAACACATATTATCCATCCTTCAACTCTAGCACCGAGGAGGAACAAGTCAACTATATGGGTAATAATACTAGACCTCAAAATAACCCGTATAGTAATACTTATAATGCAGGTTGGAGGAACCATCCTAATTTCTCGTGGGGTGGTCAAGGAAATCAAAAACCACAACATCCTTCAGGTTTTCAACAACCACCTTACCAACAAGAGAAGAAACTGAACCTTGAAGAGATGCTCACAAAATTCATCTCAGTGTCAGAAACTCATTTTCAGAATACCAAAACGGCGCTTAAGAATAAGCAAGTGTCGATTCAAGGGCTCAAAACTCAAATACGACAACTCGCTAAGTTGATTTCTGAAAGACCACAAGGGAACTTGCCAAGTAACACCGAAACTAACCCAAGAGAACAGCTTCATGCGATTACTGTTCGAGATGAAAAAGGGTTAGTTGAACCTGAACCAGAATCGAGGCAATGACTTATGGTAATTAAAGGTAAGGATGAGGTGAACCACAGTACATAGAAACCGGTACGTAGAGAGCATACACCTCGTGTGCCATACCCTAAAGCGACAAAGAAAGAATGTACAGACAAATAATTCGGTAAGTTTCTTAACATCTTAAAAAAATTACATATTAACTTACTATTTATTAAAGCTCTTTCGCAGATGCCCAACTCAGTGAAATTTTTAAAAGAGCTTTTGGCTAATAAACAAAAATTAGATGATACGTCACATGTGGAATTAAACACAGTTTGCTCAGCCATTCTACAGAATAAGCTTACCAACAAGTTGAAAGATCCAGGGAGTTTTACGATTCCTTGCTTAATTGGTAGTTTAAATGTTAACAAAGCTTTGGTTGATTTAGGGGCGAGCATTAATGTCATGCCCTATAAAATATTTAAATAGCTAGGTCTTAGGAAACCCAAACAAACTAGGATGAGCATTCAACTAGCCGATAAAACCATTAGATTTTCTAGGGGTATTATTGAAGATGTACTCTTAAAAATAGATAAATTCATATTCCCAATTGATTTTGTTGTTCTAGACATGGAAGAGGATAGTGATGTCCCTTTAATTTTAGGACGCCCCTTTTTAGCAACTACTAGAACTATCATTGATGTTGGAACAGGTGAACTCACACTCTGTGTAGGAGAAGATACGATCACGCTCCAAGCTTGTGATTTGGTCAAGACAGCAAGTCATGAAGATGATTTTATACAACCTGTTAATGAGACTAATCATTTGGTTCAACCTTCCTTGCAGAAAACTCTTCGGAAAAACATAAACAAGCCACGTTCTAGTACCAACCACGGAATCATCCATGATGAGCGAAGGCTACAGATCCAGGAACTAGATGAATGGTGAACACAGGTTAAGGAGAAACCGAGAATGCACGAAGTATCAAGGCAGTACCATGACAGACTTAAAGGTAAATCGAATCAACTTAAGGTTGGAGACAAGTACTGTTAGATGAAGTAGACCTTCGTGTTGCCACTTCTAAACCTAATGGAGAAATCCCTTTTACGGTACTAAACGTTTTCCCATTCGGTACAGTCGAGGTAACTCATTCTAAATTTGACACTTTTAAGGTAAATAGTACTCGTCTAAAACCTTATTTTGATAAAATTGATAGCAAGGATGAGGAATTTCAACTCCTCGGACCACCATGACCGTGCAAATATGAGGTGAGTCAAGCTTAGACTATAAATAAGCGCTTCTCTGGAGGCAACTTGAGCACTAACACCACTAACCCATTTATTTTATCTATTTTTCGTGTTTTTATATAGGTACAGTGACCTACATGGCCTGGACACATGGGTGTGTCCTTGGCCGTATGGAAATAGGGCTAAAAATCCCCAAGCATCAAGCCACATGACTGTGCAACACGACCGTGTGGACTACATGGGTGTGTCCTAGGCCGTGTGAAACCTGGAGCAAAATTTTCAAATTTTAAATAAGTCAGGGAGCTCCACGAGCAAGGCACACGGCCATGTGTCCGGACACACGGGCATGTGGGATATAACATAGGCGTGGGAGTAGCGAAGGACATAGCACATGGCCTGAAAACACGGGCGTGTCTAAGACCTTGTGGCGAATGGGCATTAAATTTTTGCGATGAACATGGACTAAACTCAAGCCACACGGGCTGCCGCAAGACCTGAAACCACTATTTCGGCTATCGTTCGGCGATTACTTGCGCACCACACCAGCCACCTCTCTCCCGCGCACACCCCCCACGTGCCTAAGCCCCATCCAGCCCTCTCAATCTTTCTCCCTTATCTCTCTCAATCCGAAACCACCCCCTCCCTTCAACACTCGCACGCGCAGCCCTCTCCCCATCTTCGCTCCAAACCAATTACCCCGACCCTCACCCTCCTCCTTCCCAGCACCTCCTCACCTTAATGTACATCCCGCACAGGCCTTACTGCCACGCACACCCATACGCCCAAGCCTCACACCAAATTGCAGCCACCTTCTCCCTCTCTCTCCCGCACGCAACACCCACCACTGTCAACACCTCCGGTCACTACTATCGACACACCATGACGAACGTAGGGGGCAAGAAGACTGCTGTCCCCACTTCGAAAAAGCAGAAGGGTCCTAGCGTAACCTCCTCAAGTGCCTCGACAGAAGCTCGTCATCCTCTGCGTCAATTTTCGTCAGGTATACAAGACGACTTGTTTCAGCTTTTGCACGTGCGACCACTAGGTTTGGGCCGATGTATTGACTGGGCTGTATTGGAGCAGGTCAGACTAGCTGATGAGGTCCCTGCTTTCATTACCACTGCCCCGTGGGATCAATTCTTTGCGATTATCGAGCCCACCTATTCAAAGCTTACCTTGGAGTTTTGCACTACTTTCCATATACAACATATGATGAATACCTATGACGAGGTCGGTACTATCACTTCCCGACTTGGTGTTTTAGTGCGACATATGAGCGTCCCTGAGTTTGGCACAACTTTGGGCATCTACACCGATGAGTTTACAGGTGTCGATAACTTTCTTCAACTCCACCGTCATATTCAGTACTCCCTTTCATGCTATTAGACTGATCTCACAGCTAGTCAGATCCGTTATGTTTGAGTCGCTCGAAGGTGACATCTCTTTCTCCAACACTATGCTACATCCATGCCATCTTGGCTCACACTTTGACTATGAGGGTAAAGAGCATCGGCGTCGTTAGCACCACTGATGCTTACTTTTTATAGCGCATGGCGACTGGTCATGTATTTGATTTGGCATACTTCATAGCACTTCCTTTTTGCCATCAGACGGACCGCCATAGGAGGTCCCATCTGTTTTGGTCCCTACGTGACTCTCCTCGCTCATCACTTAGGCCTCTTCGACACTCCAAAGATGTCATCGACACTCACATTAGTAGGCTAAATGGCTCATCAGGGAATTTCTAGTATGATCCACATGAGGATGATAGAGCGATGCCGTGGATTTGACCCCCTCAGTACAGACTTGTTCACTCTAATGACCAGGATGAGCCAGAGGAAATTATTGATGGTGTCCCTCCCCTTCATGAAGACCCACCTCCACCACCATCATAGAGTCACCACCCTACTGCTGCTACTTTGACAGATATATTCGAGTGACTCACTCGCTTTGAGTAGCAGTGTTTTAAGCGGTTCAACAGCATCGATGCCACTCTTCGACAGATTTGCCACCACCTCCACATCTCTCCTTTTGCACCGTCGACCCACGAGGCATCCGATGATGAGCACCTTTGAGTCCATTTATTTTATTATTATTATTTTTTTAATTTTAATTTCAATTTTCTTTTATTTATTTTTGAAGACTTATGTTTTATATTTTGAACTATGTTTATCCTTATAGTTATTATTGTGTAATCCCTTAATTCTCTTCCACAGTTGTGTTTATTTTCTTATTAGTAACTCAGAATCATGCCTTTCATTAGCCTTATCTGCACCTCTAGCTTTCACTATTCTACGGATGTCATCCAAAAATTCAGGGCAGTTTCGCTTCTCTCCCTCTCTTCTAATATTATGCTTATGTTATTATTATCTATCTTCATACATTGAGGACAATGTACATCTTAAGTGTGGGGAGGTTATTTATATGTTTATTAGAAAATCCCTGAATTTTTATCTCGTTCTCAAATAGTTTTCTCATATCATTATTAAAGTGAATTTTGATTGATTTATAATTTTTATTATTATGTTCTGTATTAAATCATATGTAATTGTGCATTGATTGTTTAACCTTAAGACATTAGAGAATCAAGGATGATAAGTTGACTTTTGAAAATTAAAATTACTAGGTTGTTTCCCTGAATTGAGGTATTATCTTGAAATTCTGAATTCACCAGATTGACATCAAAAGCCATGATTTTTGTGAGATCTTGAGCCTTTAGAGCATATATCCTTTCTTGCTCACTTTTATTGTTGCTTATGAATGTGTCAATACTGATTTGTTATTCTAGAACTTGCTTCGATTATACATGTCGAGACCATACCATTGATTTGATATACTGAGATGATAAAGACACTTAGGTTTTAACCCACTCACCCCATAAAAAGCCTACCCACATAATTGACCCTTAGTGAACCTCTTTGAGCCTTAACCATTGTTTCTTGATTTTTCCCTTTAATGTTAACCCACAGCTTAACCCTTTTTGATTCATTAAGAATTTCTTCCTTTTCATTGACTCCTTTTTATCGAGATTTGATTTGATTAGTTACCTAACTATGTTCATTCATTCCAGTTGCTGAATTATTTCTTATTATGCACTTTCCATTATTATACTTGATCTTATTCTTAAAAAAAACCGTACATTTATATTCATGCACTAACATGTTGTTCTAAAGAGCTTGGATAAGTTAAAATCATTATATTGAGAGAAAAGCTCCCTTCATTAGTTTTAGATAATCTTAATTTTGGCAATTGTTTGTAATTCAGTAATTAGCTTTATTAATCTAAGTTTGGTAACTTGTCAAATTAATCTCGATTCTAACCCTCTTTTTCAGCCTTTATCCACACCTTTAACCCAAGCCCCATTACAACCCTGATAAAGACCTTTTGATTTGTGTATCATCTCATTTATAATGGTGGAGATTTGATTTTCATGCAAGCCTATGGTAATAACTTTTCATGTTTGACTATTAAGTGCTCAGTTATTGAACCTTAAACACTTCGAGTGATTTGAGTGAATCTTTAGTGAGGAAGTCAACTCTTGTCAATTTGGAATTAAAGGTCATTACTTAGATAAAGGGGTATACCTATGATTTTATGATTAAAATGCTCAACTTGGATTGTTTGAAACTTTGATGTTCTTTTAGTTGAATACTCAATATGTGATTATCTGTGGATTACTTTGAAAGATTATTGATGAGAATTATAAGTTGAGAAGAATTTATTTTAATTGTGAGTTGAGGATTTTGCTTGAGGACAAGCAAATGCTTAAGTGTGGGGATATTTGATAAACCATAATATATACATATTTTTATCTCATGCTTGGCATATTTTTGGATGATTTATCATAATATTTGGTGAATTTGATGCTCCTAATCCTTTAAATTCATGTTTTATACTTAGGTGAGCATAGGAAGGTGAAAAGAGCAAAAAACGGGCTGAAAACAGACAAAATGGGCTTATCTCAGTATTTCACACGGCCTAGGCACTTCCACACGGGTAAACCACACGCCTGTGTGAGGTACACAGGCTGGCCACACGCTCGTGTGTCATAGCTATGTGGACATTAAACCAAGTCAGAATTACACACGGCCTGAGTACTTTCACATAGGCGTGGCATATGACCGTGTCCCTGATAGACCCAAGTCTAATTCTATTCGAAAAAGGTTATTTTGGAGGGTTTTGAAGCATTCTAAAGCCTATATAAACACCCTAGAAGAGGATTAAAAAGGGATATAGAGTAGAAGGTAGAAAATACTGAAGGATAGCCATCGGAATCAACTCAGAAGCAGGATCTACTTCAAGACTAAAGATTTCCATTCAATTTCCTTAGAAGTTCTTTGGATTTCTTTATGTTTTGTTGTTTTCCCAATTTTGAGATGTTTTCCATTATTATGAACTAAACTCCCTAAATACCTAAGAGAGATGAAACCTAAGATGGATCTTATTATTATTTAAATTATATGATAAATACTTATTCTTATTCTTAATTGTGAGTTTTAATTCTTGCTTTAATATTCCAGGATATTAATTCAGGGTTTTGATGTGCTTATTCAATGGAGCAAAAGTCCCTATTTAAGAGTAGATCATTCATAATTAAGCGAAGTTGCATGCAATCCTAGAGATAGGATGACATAAATCTGCCGGATTAGAGTCAAATCTAATAAGGGAATCCATAGATCGAGTTAATGCGACAATAAAGGTTTTAATTAGAAAGAGATTTCAATTAATCAACCTAGAGTCAGTTTTTGTTAGTCTCGAGAGAGATATTAACATAAATCAGGGATTTCTACGAATTAAGACAAGTGAATAAATCATCTAATTTAGAAAATAATAAGTAAAGTCTAGGTGGATTCTTCCTTGGGTATTGTCCTCTCCATCGATTTTCAAACAGTATTTTCCAACTTTTACCTCTGTCATGCTCTTAGTTAATTAGATAGTTAATCTTGGTTAAAAATATCCCTTTAATTGTTAGGCTAGATAATAAAAAGATAGTAATTACTAGTACTGTTAGTCCTCGTGGATATGATATTTTCGGTCTCACCATAACTATACTACTGTTTGATAGGTGCGCTTGCCTTAGTCAAATTTTTAGTTAGTTTCACGACCATCAATCAGTCCTCCTGTTTTTCGACATAGCATCCAATATTGCCCTAAAATGTCTTTTGATGGTCTCCTACACACTTACAAAGTACATTAGCTCTCTCTTAGGCCCCATTCGGCTCTTAGGGTAAATAAAAGACTCAATTTGCACATTTTATTGAATGTAAGTAAAACTAAAGAAACGTAACTAAAATGTAATGTAAATGCTTGTATTCAGGCTTCTTAAGTGTGAAAACTAGTTTAATCTGCAACACAGAATTTGGACAGATCAGACACCGATAATGTTATTAAAACGACTTTAAGAGATTGTTATTCTACCAAAAAGTAGAGAGAATTTATTTTCAACTATTTCATATATTTTTTCCAGTATAACAATTGAGAATTTTTGTTTTCACCCTAAAAGGAGAGAAAAAATTTTCTAGTTTTGTGTTTTGATTCAATTGGTTCGAGCCCGCACTTGAAGTAGTTCATGGGATGAGAGGAGTAGAGAAGATCGTTTGGTTGAAAACCGGGAACAACGAATGTCCTCTAAGCTAAAAACAGAAGTACGCATTGAGTTATGGTTTATTGTTATAAATATCACAAACTGAGTCTGTTTTCAAAATTTTAATTTTCTGTTGTGCAAGAAAGCTATTTTCAAACCGGATTTTTCCAACACTCTATGCCTATAATACTTTCCAATCATATAATTAGAATGTTCCATTCCATCAAATTCATTCAATCACCCAAAACAATTCACCTTCTAATGCAACTCAACTAGTTCAAACTATTCAAACCATTTTAGATTATGATATTTACCATACAAATTCATTCATAATTATACCATACATATTCACACACATAAGCTTTATTTCATACCAACCCGAACATATCAACTATCCTATTTAAACTAAGCAAATACCTTATCCTTTACAAATTATACAACAACCATATAACATTCAAATACTTATGCATATATATATCTATAATCTATCACCATTCAGCATACTAACTATTCATACCACTTTAAACACATTAATGTATATATATAAGACTTATACACATCATAGGATCATTTAGCCAAAACTAAGCATTAACTCCTACTTCAATAGTAACAAAGGTTTAGACTCAAAACAACATGACTCAACAATCTAGGTACATGCCAAGTTAATAACGAAAAAGAAAACAAACAAACTTTGTTGAGTCCGGCAGTGTTGTTTGGATGTTGAATTGATGTTATGGAAATTCGAATAAAACCTAGTCTGTGCACGAAAAACAAAACTGTACATTGAATAATTAAATTAGTGGTATTTATACAATTCAAATATATAATATTAACATTAAAAAATCTATCCTCAGAAAACATGTATAACTATATGCACATATTTGCCATGTACTTATAATTTTGAGTTACCAAGCTTTATATCTTCAATATGAACATGTTAAGTGTACAAAAGTAACACCAATTCATCCTACTTCAATACAAACTATATAGTCATTTAGTATGCTTATAATAACAACAATTTAAACATATCAATATCAAAACATGCCCTTATCAGTCCTATTTTTGATTTACCACTTCTAATATCATCTAATTCAATCGTTTCTGGAGTCTTCAGACTCGTTTGAATCCGTTTCGAACCCTAGGACTTGATTTCATTTTATTCATATACTCTATCGTATGATTACAACAATTCAATTGCATTTAATCACAAAACACATTGATATAATCATGTTAACCTGATTTGGACTTTCAAGATAATACTTGGATTAGTCAATCCGCATATCAAATTGGTATCGTAATGTATCATCGGCTAACCCGAAGTATAGACTTGTACATTTAATAGAGTAACCAATTAGCAATATCATCACATAGTTCGATTCACATCCCATCTTTCTCAATTCAACATCAATTCATCATGTAATATAACATATTTCGGCTCAATTTCATACCAATTTCCTATATCAGTTAAGTCATGCAATATTCAATTCTATTCATTTTAGTCCCTATCTCAATATTCAATTCCGACCATAAAATTTAATTAAATAATTATTAATAACTTAACCTAATTTTGTATAATGCAATATATCATGAATATGCAGCGACTAAATTAGTTTCGGGTCATAGAAATACAAACTGAAAGCTCACGTCACTTGTAGTCGACTTTCGCCTTTCATTTCATTTTCGATGTTCTCGCGTCATATCTAGCTATGAATAATAATTCAGTAATGGTAAAATATCAAATTCAATCCAAATCACATATTTTTTAAAATATTCAATTTAGTCCTTAAAATCAATATAGTCATAACTTTCAAATTTGAGCCTCGATTTTAAAACCAATCTCAATTACATCCTTCTATAGCCCTCTATTATCTATAATTACAAAAATATGACACTAATTTTGAATTTTATGCACTTTAGTCCCTATGTTCAAAAAATAGGAATTAAACTTTACAATCTAGTCATTTTTTCACTTCTAAGCTCAACATCTAACAATTTAACACCAAAAGCTTTAAGAAATCAACAACGATAACTTTTGAAAACTTTAACAATTTTGCGAAAGAGTACTTGGGCTAGCTAAATCAAGCTCCCATGATCTCAAAAACATAAAAATTATAATAAATGAACTTTAATTCACTTACCATACAAAGGACAAATAGTTTGAAGCTAAAACAATGGCTTCTTGGGTTTTCTTTTGTTTTTATGGTAGAGAAGAAGTAAAAATGGATGACCATTCTTTTTATATTATGTTTTATGCATTTTTTTATTGATTTCATTTTACTTATAATATAGTTTAATATTATTTACAAAAAAAATTACTCCTAGTAATCCACTTTATATCTAAAATGGACTATTTGCCATTTTAGACTTTGGTTTAATTACTATTTTAGTCCTTTAGTAAATTAAAAATCCATAGTGATTAATTTTTACCACTTTGATGATTTAGTTTTTGCACCTTAATTAACTATCCAATTGACAAAATTAAGGAACTAAACTTTAATTAACCCTTATAATAACCCTGTAAATAGGACTCAAAATTCGAAATGGAATTCTGAAACCACATTTTCTAATACCACTGACTTTTGGGTCATTACAATTTAATTAACTTTAATTTATTTAATCAATCCACTATCGACATCACCAACCACTAACACTCACCTTGACATGGTCTAATTGCTACGTTAGACCTTAAGCCATTTTCTAATTTAAAATCTATAATGATTGGACTTTACAATTTAGTCATTGAACCTTAATTCATCACTAATTAAGCTAGGTTACATATTAAAAATTCAATTCACCTATATAATAAGCTTGTAATTACCTTTATTTAAATTTACGGACACAATTTACAAAAATGGGGTCCGGAACCACATTTTCTGGTACCGTTGAAAATCGAGTTGTTACAAACTCTATTGACATTTTTATGTCCAGAAAAAATTAGCATTTTTTGTATCAGTTTCGTTAACAATGAAATGGTCATCGAGAAGCCTTTAACAAACCGTTTGTAATACATGGCTAGCCCCAAAAAACTGCGCACATTTGCAACATTCTTTAGAGGTTTCAAATTTACAACTATTGAGATTTAATTCGGACCAGCCTGAATACATTCTGCTAAAATCACGTGATCTAGAAATCCAACTTCTCATAGCTAGAATTCGCATTTACTAAATTTCGCATACAACTAATTTTCTCGCAATGTCTACTACACCGTTATCAAATGCTGAGCATGTTCAGTTTCATTCTTTGAGTATATTAGAATACTGTCGATGAACACAAAAACAAATTTATCCAGATACGATTGAAATATTCAATTCATCAAGTCCATAAATGTAGTTGGCGCAATGGTCAATCCAAATAGCATCACTAGAAACTTGAAATGTCCATATTGAGTCTTAAAAGCGTTATTTGGTACATCTGGTTCTTTGACTCAAAGTTGATAGTAACTCTGTCGGAGATCAATCTTCAAAAATGAAATAGCTCCCTCCAACTGATTGAACAAATTATCAATATGAGGCAACAGATATTTCTTCTTTATGGTGACCTTGTTAAATTGTTTATAGCTCATACACAGTCTCATCACTCTAGCTTTCTTTTGTTCAGTTATGTACCTCGGTACCAAAGTAAGTTTATTGAGGAAATAGTATTACTTTGAGTTGACATCTAATGTTGGTCATCAGCAAAAATTTCGAGGACAAAATTTTCCCTAAAGGTGGGGGAGTTAGCTCATCCAGTTTTGATTAAGGTCCCGAAATCAAGAAAGATTGAGGTTAATTGAAAGAATTTGTAAGCTAGATTGACTCTACTAAAAAATCTAGAAATTCTAGTGGTTGAATAGTAAATAGTTAGATCTCAATTCTGGTTTAGTTAAGTTGGAATTGATTGGTTACTTAGTGAGAGGCAGAATGATTATTGATGGATGGTTATTTGGGGCTTTGATAATTATGTGTAGAGGGTTATTCTAGAGGCAAAATTATCCTCTTTTCTGCTTGTTTTTCTTCTCTTCTACATCATCTTATATAGATACTTTGAAGAAAAGGAAGTTGAAAAAAGCTCTGCATAGGGTAGTCGTCATAAGGTTTAAAATCGGAAGTAGAGAATCCAATGAACCGGTAAGCCTTTTTGTCTTTCTCTACTCATGAATTTGAGAAAAAGAAGTAAGGATTTCTAAGTAAGGATTTCTAAAATCTTTTAGAAGCTTCTTTATGATAATGAAATCTGGATTTTTAAGTTTGAATACCCTTGATTTAATTGGTATTGGGTTATCGTGCTTAGCTACTGGGACGAAGGTGTCTCTGGCATTTAGAAAAGCTAAGCTGGCGAGGACAAAGGATAGCAGGTGAGTTTCTGTATTCCACTATTTGTGTGATATTCTGTATTGTTCTGTTTGATGTGTACTTACATGTTTTGTACTGATTTTTATTGGATTTTATGGTTTTGAATGAACAACACAACCCAAACCATTGAGAGACGTATCACTATAAACAACATACGCTACCCAGATTCAGGTTGAGTCAACATTGGAGCTTCCGTCAACATGTTTTTCAGCTGATCAAAACTCTGTTGGCACTTATCGGACCAAAAAAACTCAACATTTGTCTGTAGTAGTATGGTCATCGGTGAAGCAATAATCGAGAAGCTTTTAACAAAACATCGGTAGTAACATGCTAAACCTAAAAAACTTCGCACTTCAAAAATATTTTTTGGAGTTTTCTAGTTTATCATAGTTGAAACTTTACTTGGATCAAATCGAATCCCGTCTGATGATACTATGTGACCCAAAAATCCAACCTCTCGAAGCCAAAATTCACATTTACTAAACTTTGCGTACAATTGTTTTTCCTCAAAGTCTGTAACACGATTCTCAAATGTTGAGCAGACTCGGATTCTATCTTGGAATAGATCAATATATCATCAATAAATACAACAACATATCTATCCAAATGAGGTTGAAAAGCCTGATTCGTTAATTCCATAAAAGAAGTAGGGGCATTAGTCAAACCAAATGGCATTACCAGAAACTCATAATGACCATGACGAGTTCTAAAAGCAGTTTTTGACACATCACAATCTTTAACCTTCAATTGATAATACCTGGATTTGAGATCTATTTTCGAGAACACTGTGACACCTTTTAATTGTTCAAACAAATCATCGGTACGAGGCAAGGGATATTTATTTTTTATCGTGACTTTATTCAACTGTCTGTAGTCTATACACAATCTTAAAGAGCTATCTTTCTTTTTCACAAATAATATAGGTGCACCCTATGGAGATACGCTTGTCAAATAAACCCTCTGTCTAACAACTCTTACAACTGTGCTTTCAACTCTTTTAATTCAGCTAGTGCCATGCGATATGGTGATATCGATACCAGATTGATCAAAAACTCAACTTCACGATATGGAGGTAAACCTAGCAACACTTTAGGAAACACATCAGTAAACTCACTAACAACCGATAATTGGTCTAACTTCAGTTTTGAATCTCTGGTATCAAGAATGTATGCTAGAAACGCTTGACTACCTTTACGTATCAATCTCTGTGTGAAAATAGCTGAAATGATTCTAACAACATTTTTTAGCCTATCGAACTCAACTAAAATCATCACTCCTGTCTGACATTTCAAATCAATCCATTTCAATGCACAGTTCACCACAGCATCTTGCAACGATAGCCAATCAATACTCAGAATAACATCAAATTCTTGAAAAGGTAATAACATCAAATCGGAAGGAAATTCATAGCTTTTGAATTTTTGTAGACATTTACGACAAACTAAGTTAACTATCACACTCTGACCTAGTGGATTAGTAACTTGAATATCATATTCAGTGGATTCAATAGGTAATTTATTTTCTGTTACTAATACAGTGCAAATATAAGAATGAGCTGACCCAGGGTCAATCAATGCATACACAATAATGTCAAAGAGATAGAATATACTAATAATCACATCAAGAGCAGCAGCTTCCTCTCTGGCTCGAATGGCATATGTGCGAGCATGTGCTTTAGCCTCTGACCGAACAACGGTGTCTTTTAGTGTATGAGTAGTCCCAACAGTACTATTATAGCCCGGACAACTACCTTTCTGAGATGGAGACATTTTCTTTTCATTCAGTTCTTCATTTTCTTTTAACTATTTAGGACAACTCCGTAGAAAGTGATCAACTGACCCACATCTATAACAGGCTCCCGACTTAGTTCTACACTCGTAAGAATGATATTTTCCACAATGTCTACAATTGGGCTTTGGAGCGTTCCGTACACTTCCCACATTATCTACTGGTTTAGTAGGAGCTTTGAAATCATGTTGAATTGATTTATTTTTGTTCGGATGCTTGAACACTGAAGCAGCTCGACTAAAATCTTCTTTAGTCTTCTTTGCTGGTGATACAGAAAATGACTTAGAAGAACTTTTCTTGTGAAACTCTCAAATTTGTCTATCTCGTTGTGTCTTCCGATTGTACACCTCTTCCATTTTTTGTGCATGATCATATAAAACAATAAATTCTTAGATTTCATTACCTTTGATCATCATTCAGATTTCATCATTTAGGGCATCTTCAAACCGGATACACATCTCTTCTTCAGTAGGCACAATCTCTCGGGCATATTTACTGAGATATACAAATTCTCTCTCATACTCAGCCACTGATTTATTTCCCCAACGTAACACAATAAATTCTCTCTTTTTCTTGTCTAGATACCGTTTCCCGACATACTTTTTTTTAAACTCAGTTTGAAAGAAATCCTAGGAAATTTTCTCCTTCGGTACCATAGCTACCAATATAGTCCACCAACTGTACGCTTCCTCTTTTAGTAATGAAACGACACATCTAAGAAAATCATCAGGAGGGCAAGCCATTTCTTTGAGAACTTACAAGATGTTCTAAAGCCAATATTCAGTTTTAACAGGATCATTTTCTGATCTACTCCAAAATTCTTCGGCACCACTTTCTAAACTTCTCTATCGAAATACGTCGACTACGCTCAGCCACAGGAGGAGGAGGAGGTGTAACCGGTGGTATAACAAAAGGTATAACAGGGGGTGGAGTCATTTAGCCGGAGTATTCATTTTCATAAACTCGTTGAACCACTAGTTCATAAACCCAAAGAACATGTTTTTAAGTTCATGTTCCTGTACTGAAGGAATCGAAACATTACTACTGGTCCCATGATTAGAGGTCGGTACATTACTATTAACCTCATCATTTTCAGCACGATTAGATCCATCTGACATCTTTACAATTTATAAGAAAAACAATGGTTAGATCGAATCAAATACGTCACACTATCACAAATTTATGTGACATGTACTTCTAGACACTTCACACATTATGTTCAGCCCGAGAACCGACTAAATCGTAGCTCTGATACCACTAAATGTAACACTCCTAACCCGTATCCATCGTCAAAATAAGGTTACAGAGCATTATCGTTCAAACAAAACATTAAATCATTCATTTCATACATTCATACAAATATAATCTAATTTCATTCAATCACATACATAACGTCCCTTAATCGAGCCCTCCAGGACCTAAGAATACTTTAGAAACAATTTGGGACTAAATTGGAAACATTTGAAAAGTTTAATAAAAAGTTAGAAAATCTGGACAACAAGGGTCACACGGTTGTGTGGCTAGGCCGTCTGACTCACATGGCTGAAACACACGTCTATGTCTCAAATCGTGTAACAATCAAAATAGGGACACATGGTTGTGTCCCAGCCCATGTCCTTACCCGTGTAACTCTCTGAGTTGGGTCACACGACCAAGCCACACACTCGTGTGTCAGGCTGTGTAACTCTCGAAATAGCCTCACACGCCTGTGGGTCAGGCCATGTAATAGCCTGACTTGCATGCAATGGAACCTATAGGGGACACGCGGCCGTGTCGTCAGGCCATGTGACACACACGGCTGAGTCACAAGCCCATGTCTCAGGCTGTGTGGACATAAATTTTCCCAAAATCAAGCCATTCTCAACACCAAATGATGCAACCACCTAAAGACCTTTTGTACATATCATCAAGGCATCAAGACATAACCAAAACCTACATTGAATAACCAATTCAATAGTATAAGATCATTCAACCAATATGCCATACAAGGCACCTCAATTATAAACATTCAAATATACCTAAACATGTATACTTTATCACATTTCAATCATACACATCTAGTTCAATACCATCTAAAAAACGTACTATATCTTTGTCATACTGAAACCAATTCATCGCATACCATTATGGCCATCCAAACAAGCATTATAACATAGCCACATTAACATATACTAATATGACACAAAAAGTACCAAAAGGGGTATCAACAAGACAATTAATACATTCGAGATCATAGTTAACTATTTACATATCCAAAACATTAATAGCAACATTCAAGCATATTAAATGCCATATAATATAAAATAAGTGTTCCAAAAACTACCGAATTATGCTAAATAGTGTGACTTGAGTGCTGATCTGATCGTCCAATCTTTAAAAAATCTACAAGAACATTAAACAACACAAGTAAGCTCAAAGAAGCTTAGTCAGTGTTATCGAAGTAAATACAACAATTCAAACAATAACAATTCAACCATGAAGGTTCCCTGTCATCCACAATCTCAACCGATAAATTACATACGTTCAATTCAGTACTCAAATATATATCAAATCCATCAAATTCATTAAACAAATTACCTTATCGAGATTTTCAATTCAAAAAATGACTTACAGATAGGAGTACATCGTCAATCCATCCAAAACACACTAGACGTTCACACGAGCCAATCGCTCCGAAACAAACGAATGCTCATAAGAGCTAGTCTAGCCAAAACACACCAATTCTCATAAGAGCTAGTCCCTCTAAAACACACCAATGCTCATAAGAGCTAGTCCACCTGAAACACACCAAACAGAGAATATAACATGAGAGTTCGCAACAAATGCTGAACCTTGGTTTACTCGGGAAATATATATACATCATTACAAAATCATCTCCACTCCAATCCCCCACAACACACCATATCATGATTGTACTCTATCCCGTATTCAATCCAATCCGAACATCAAATTTAATAACATATCTCAAATAATCATTCATTATCAACAATTGAATATATATTGTATCATGTTATACATATCTCAAATTTAAATCATATGAACTTACCTGGACTGAATTGTAGTAGTTGTAGAAGTTTAGGACTGTTTTGTAATTTTTCCTTTTCCATGAGTATCTACGGGATCTTGATCTAAAATATAAAATTTCTCAATTATCAGCTTACATTTCACATTCCAATTCATTTCACAATTAATACCCTTTTATTTTTTGAATTTAAACAATTATCCCAAATTTTTACAATTTTTGCAATTTAGTCTCTTTACTCGAAATTCATCAAATTAACCATTTTTCTCAAGTCAATATTCCATTCAAATATACTAGGCCCTTAAAAAGTCCCTAATTAACATTAAATTCACTATCAAACCCTAAAATTTTGACATTTTCATAATTTAATCCTAAAATCAAAATCTAACACAAATTACTTTACAAATTCATCAAACAACACAATCAAAGCTCCAAATACTTGGTATTCATCAAAAAAATTAAATATTCATCAATGGAAACTTCTAAAATTTTTAACAGAATAAAAAACGAAGGTACGGACTAGCTGGACCTAGTTGTAACGATCTCAAAAACATAAAAATTACAAGAAAAGGGCAAGAATTTCACTTACATGCAAGGTTTCTATGCTATTCGATTCTCAAGCCTCCATTTCAGTATCGAAGAGTGAAAATGAAGAAGAAAGATATTGTTTTACTATTTGTTATTTAATTTCATTATAATTACCATTTTGCCATTAATAACTTAATATTTTTTTTATCATTTTAATATCATTCCTGTCCAACACTAACTATTAGGGGCTAATTGTTATATTGGTCCCTCCTCATGTAGTTAATAAACTATTTAATCATTTAATTGAACTAATTACTAATTGTTGCACCTTTTATAATTTAGTCCTTTTTATTTAAGTAGCTATCTAAACGTTAATATTTCCAAATCAAATTTTAATACAACTCTAATGACTCCATAAATATTCTAAAAATAATATTTAATAGTCGACACGATGAAAATTTATGGTCCCGAAACCACTGTTCTGTCACCAATAAAAATCAAGTTGTTACAAGATATTTGTAGGTCCATTAAAGGTAGTTGAAAATCCGTATATCTGCTCCTGGGGTCATCTTATGATGGCTCAAACCAGCAAGGTAAAATAAAAGCATGAAGAAGAAGTCAGACAACATCAAGTCTCAAATAGGGTGTTAGAAGAAGAGGGTGATTACATCTAAATCTGTCCACGTGTTCACCAACAATTCATTCAAACATAACGTATGGGCGTTGTCTGAGCCAATCAAACTGCAGAGTCTCCTATGATACACAAGGAGTTGATTATGTGTGTCATTTATTAATTTCTCGAAACTTCAAAAGTCACTTGCGAACCTTGTTGTATAGATTCTCACTAAGTTCAATAGAACTTATGAGCATTTTACCTTAAATGTAGGTTCAAAATCTATTTTGGAATTTGTGGGAAGGAGCCAAGCTATACCTCATGGAATTCGTATGGACTTCTTCGAAACAGTATCATGTATATAAAAGGGTTCCCTTAGAGGCCATGCCTCGAGGAGTGATTATGTAACTAAGTGATAATTGAACTTGTTCAAAACGATGTACCTAAGTAAATTTAGCGGATGGGGATGTTCATAAAGTATATTAATCTACTCAGTTAGTAATTCGTTTAACATGGGGTTTCATATGATGATTGTTTATGGAAATGTATGACTCGTAAATAAATTAAAATAAAGTCGCATGGTAGATATAGATTGAAATTTGACATTGTTTAAGTTGTAAATGAATTAAATTAGAAAGGTTGTTAAGCAATACGGTTTGATTGTGACATTTAGTACCTAGACCTGGCGATCGGGTTGGGTATAAAGTGTTATAGATTGAATTTGTACCTATGATTTTGGATAGGCAAATCCTTGTCGTTCCTAACTTTCAACCAAACGACCTTCTTCACTATTCTCGTGCCATGAACTACTTTGAGTATGGGTTCGAACAAAACGAATCAAACATAAAACCAAAAATATTTTCTTTACTTTCAGTGGGAAAGTAAATCTTTCTTAAATAAAAACTGGTAGAATTGCAATTCTCAGAAAATAGAATTTATTCATGGAATAAATTTCTACTACTTTCTGTCAAGATAACAATATTGAAAACTTCAGAGAAACTTGTATTTTTTTTTTTTGTGTGTGTGTGTGTGTGTTTTGAAGCCTACAAATGCCATCTATTTATAAGGAGAGTTGGTAGAATCCTAGTTGAAGTGGTAGAATACAAATAATATTAATTTGATAGAAAAAATCTCCAACTTTCTATTATTTAAGGAGAAGGGGCGGCAACCCTAGATGAGAATACTAGGGTTTGTCGTCCCTTGTATTTCCATAAGGGGAATGAGTCTTTCCTGTACTGGGTCCAATTATATATACTTCTTGGACTTTAACCCAACACTCTATAGTTTATTCCAACCCGATACATGTTTTTTCTATTTCTCAAATTAAATATTATTTTCTCAATTAATTTAAATAAATTAATTTATCAAATAAATAGTTTTCTCAACCCAATTCTAATTCTGTTAAAATTATAACAACTTTACCATAAAAAAAATCTATGAGAAAATATATTTAAATTTTTTACATTAAATTAGATTCACAATAACCAATTAACTTTTTCCTGTACTGGATCCAATTATATGTACTTCTTGAACTTTAACCCAACACTCAATAATTTATTCCAACCCAATACATGTTTTTTCTATTTCCCAAATTAAATATTATTTGCTCAATTAATTTAAATAAATTAATTTCTCAAATAAATTAATTTCTCAACCCAATTCTAATTTTGTTAAAATTATGACAACTTTACCATAAAAGAATCTATGAGAAAATATATTTAAAATTTTTTTTACATTAATTCACAATAACCAATTAATTTTTTCCTGTACTGGATCCAATTATATGTACTTCTTGGACTTTAACCCAACACTTTATAATTTATTCCAACCCAATAGATGTTTTTTCTATTTCCCAAATTAAATATTATTTGCTCAATTAATTTAATTAAATTAATTTCTCAAATAAATAATTTTCTCAACCCAATTCTAATTCTGTTAAAATTATGACAACTTTACCATAAAAGAATCTATGAGAAAATATATTTAATTTTTTTTACATTAAATTGGATTCACCATAACCAATTAATTTAAATCCATTTTCGAACTTCAATTATTCAATTAATTAAATAATAATTTGAAAAACCATAAATTAATTCTCAAGTCATTTTAATACTTAGTGAGAAAACCACATTTGTTTCCGAATAACACATTTCTCTAACTTTATCATTTCTATCCATTTTGTTCATTTGATTCATCAAGCAATTCATTTCTAGTTTCAAACAGCTAGTGGAAGGACTGATTGGATATATGTAATTAAGGCTCAAATGATTTATAATCAAGTTCTAGATTTTTGCCTATTAATTATAAACTCATTTAGTCACAAAGTCATTCCACTATAGTATCATGACTGAGCTCTCCCCACCAACATACCATTACGAAAGCAACTTGATCAGTGCTCATCCAATGACCTTGTCATAAGTTTGTTACCTTCATAGGATATCATTAATATCTTGGAGTCATCTGCTCCAATGCCCAACACAAAACATCTCTCTAATTGGACTTGATAGACAACATATTACTCTTTCAATCGGTTTGCTCATTTCTGATTAGACTAAAGACATGTAAAGGTTTGTCTACTAATACAAGTTGTCTTTGTGTATTACGATTAGACCATGTAATACCACTTAGTATTAGTTTAAACATTAGACAACCAATGAGCAACATTTTCTTCTACTTTTCTTTGCATGCAAAAACCACATGGAGACAATATAAAAAGTAATAATGTAATTCATGAATAATTTTACTAACCAATCCATTCGAAAAAATTACAAGCGTACTTAGACGAAAATACTGCACTTAGAGCATCAGATCCAACATTTGCTTCTATTTCTAGACTCATACGTGCTATGTTTCAATCCTAAAATCAACTAAATTGTAGCTTTGATATCACTAAATGTAACACCCCTCGCCTAACACAGTTGTCGGCCTGAGCTATAGGACGCTACATATGTTGTTGGAGCAACAACTGTCAAAAACATTATAAATAAATCATTTAAACATTCAAACATTCAAACATGCCATAATCACACTTATCACATGCTATACAAACTTTTTTAAGACTCAATCGTGCTTATGAAATCTCATTTGCTATTCCAAACATGAAATAGGACCAAATTGCAAAATTTTTAAAATTTAAGATTAGGTATCGATACCTCTGCCAGGTACTGATACCATTTTGAGCTTCGTTGTTTAGAAAAATTGAATTAAAACCAAAGGTATTGATACTAGTCATGAAGTATTGATACCCTTTTCAAGGTATTGATAGCTTACCTATATATTGATACCAATTTAAGGTTTGAAATTTTGAAAATTTCGAAAAAAAAAATTCTAAAGTGTTGATACCCTTTTCTAAGGTATCAATACTTCATAGTAAAAATGTAAAAAATATGTATTATTGTACCTATTTC
This sequence comes from Gossypium longicalyx, assembly GCA_025698465.1. NCBI lineage: Eukaryota > Viridiplantae > Streptophyta > Magnoliopsida > Malvales > Malvaceae > Gossypium > Gossypium longicalyx. The sequence continues at coordinate 63,663,880 of CM047004.1, read as the reverse complement.
ATGCCAACTTATCAACTTACCCTAATGGTGCTTAAATGAAAACTTATACCTGCATAAAACCAAACCAAAACCATACCTAAACAATCAATTTAACCAATTCCAAATATCCATTCCAGCATCTCCATAATTTGGCATCAAATATATATATCCAACTTATACCAATTTAACCTACTCATTCATATATATAATCCTTTCAATACCACCATCTAAACCATTATAATTCAAACTCAAATATGCTACTATAAGCTACCGAGTATAATTTAAGTTCATTTGCTAAAACTAATCATTTCAACAAGATATCATCATTGTAACAGCCCGATTTAGACCCTATTCGAAACGGTGGTTTCGGGACCACGAATCCGAGTCAAAAAAATATTTTAAAATTATTTACTGTGTTTATTATGTGTGAGTTTATATCTGTGAAATTTTCTTGTTTTAATTTTGTTGTTTGATTGCCTAATTTAATAAAAGGGCTTAATCGCATAAAATGTAAAATTTTAATGGTAATTGTTAAAGTGCCTAATTACTTTGTTTTTTTAATGTGGGGTATTTATAATGCAATTACACCATTGAAATTGGCATGGACACATTCGATCACTAGTTAGTGGGTGGAAATAATATTATAATGATTAAAGTTATAATATAAGTAATAATATGTATATATTAAAACATAAAATAAAAAAACAACCATGCATGTTTTCTGTTATTGCTGAAACTAAAGAAAATAAAAAAGAAAAGAAAGCTTTAAGGGTTCGACAACTTGCTAAGCTAAATCAAGGTATGTAATTGGCTCGAGTTTTTATAATTTTTACGTTTTTGAGATCGTTGCTTCAAATACTATCCGACCCATGGTAGAATTTCTGATTCTGATGAATATTTTGAGTTATGCCATTGATGAATATTTGTGTTTTGTGATGTTTGATGATGAATTATGAAAGATATGTTTTGGATTAATATGTTTTGTATTGGAATTTTTGATGAATTTGAGTAATTAGCGCTAAATTGCAAAAATAATAATTTGAGGGACTAAAATATGAAATAAATGAAATATATGGATTTGTTTGAGAGTGGGTAAAATTCAGCTCAACCTGGGTATGCTGAAATTTTGTGTATTTTGTGTTTTGTGCAATAGGGACTAAATTGTAAAAATGTGAAATATTAAAGGTAAAAGTTTAATTTGCCCATTTTTGTGTTTTTGGATGAATTTGATTGAACATTTGATTTAATAAGTTTAATTTATATTAATTTAGATCAAGAAAAGAGAAAATCAGATTTAGATCAGGGGAAAACTAAAGTTGTCAACTAGCCGATCCGTTCCGGTTTTTCATCATCTGAGGTAAGTTTATGAGCAAATAGACATACTTAATTCTAATTAAATGAAAATTATATGTGCTAAAATGAAATGTAAGAATAAATATATATGCAAATGTCGAATGTGTACAAGCTTGGTAACCATGTTCATGTATTCGTTTCGACCAAGTTACAACGTCTGAAAGCCCCGTATGAACCTTAGGAATAGCTGGGATACATATGTCATGACATAGGATTCCGATATGTGATGTGCGAGTAAGACCATGGCATCGATATGTGACTCTGATATATATGTGCGAGTAAGACCCTGTTTGGGACAGTGGCATCGACATGTGATTACATGTAAGATCACGTCTGAGACGTTGGCATTGTACGATATGTGTGAATATCCGAGTGTCCTATCCAATTTTGAATGGTTCATCGAGCAAAGATAAGTTGTGATCGAATGTGTAAAACGAGCTAAATAGCCAAGTATGAATTAGCTTGTTGTCTACTTAAAATAAGGTAATTAAGTAACTTAATACTTGTTACAAATTATGTGTAATGCAAATGAATAATATATGTGAACTAGGTAAGTATATTCAGCCTTGTGAATATTATTGAAATGAATCTTAATTATGTGCATGTATGATCAGGTGTATTCGGCTACATCACTAGTATATGTATATGAAGTTATATTTTAATACATGAGCTTATACATTTGAGTATATGTGGACTAGGTTTTATAACGACTATTTGGCCTTGGAAGTTGAAAGATAATATGTTAATTTGGCTATATGAGCATTCGGCCAACGTGACATTTATGAATGAAGATATATATATATATATATATAATACTTATGAACTTTATATGTTTGGAACTAAATGTGATAATGATAATATAAATTGGTTTAGTTTAATTACATTGATAATATCATTGGGTTGTTTATTTACTTATAGCTTACTAAGCTATAAGAGCTTACACTGTGTGTATGTTTGCTTCTGTTTTATAGATTTTGGATCAAGTTACGAGCTCGAGGATCGTCAGCAAAGTCTATCACAATATCGACTATTTTTGGTACATTATAAGTTTAAACTTGGATCTATGGCATGTATAAGCTAGGTTATTTTTGGATAGGTATAACGTGGTGTATATATTAAACCATGCGAAAATGGCTAATATGATAAGTGAATATATGAATTTAGTCATGATCATATATGTCCTATGCATGGAATATGCTTGTTGGTTTTGGATGTGATTTGGTTGAATCGGTATTGGTATATACATAATTATAAAATATATTTGTTAGGTTACTCATGATAAAAATGATGTGCGTATGTTTTGCATTAGATATTAATAGTTATTTTGGATTGATGAGTGAATTCGGATAAATGCTAGATTTGGAAAATGAATATGTTTCATTGATGATTAGACACTTGTATATATATGTTTTTAGGCATATATATATATAGGTATGAGTGAGGTGTTTGATATATTTGTTAAGTTATATGTTTAATGAATGACTTTAGTTGATCATGTATAAAGGTAATGTGTATTTTATTAACATAATAAATGTGTATGAAATGTATGACATCATGAATAGATGAATTCGGTAACTAAGATTGAAATTGGATTAATGTGTGATATTCGGTGCATGTTTTGGTTAAGTTATGTGTTAACTTTGCTATATAGTAAAATTGGCTATTTGGTGTATCGTAGTACTGACACAAACCTTGATATATATAATTTGACTTGTAAAATATGCTTGGAAATTTGTAAATGGCATGTATGTATAATCGGCTAATAATATATATATTTATATATTTATACTTTTGCATTTGATAAATTTCGATATGTTTTATTATCAAAATTGGTATATTAAGACGGTCTAGTAATTAAATGAATCGATAATGAAATATCTATATATATTTGAATGGGATTTATTATTTAAATTCATTTATGATAACAAAGTATGTGTTTATATAAATGCGCATAGGTCATGGTTGTTAACATATTGAAATAGACAAGTAGAGTTGACTTGGTACATTAATTAGATTTATTAAAATGTTATATTTGTGATTCGACAATTGTATTTTAAATTATGTGCAACAAATTAGTAAGTAGATGAATTATTTCACATGTAAATCATTCAAATGCTATAAATATTAAGTCGTTTATATGATTTGAATATGAAATGAGCACAATGGATTATGAGTTGAGCATTTAATTTCTATGATTATTTGTTTGTATTGAGTAACAGTAATTCGAATAATTGCAAATATGGTATATTTGAAACATGTTAGTTTGGTTTAAAAAAAATATTAGATGATTTACTTTGTAATGAAAGTCCGTTTTGAACTGTCTATGCCGGTAATGCCTCGTAATCCTGTTCCGGCGATGGATACGAGTTAGGGGTGTTACATTTGATTGGTATCAGAACTACAGTTTAGTCGATTCTAGGACTAACATAGCGCGTGTGAGTCTAGCTATACATGTCATATTATATACTGTGATAGTGTGATGACTTCTGAGATTTGAAAATGCATTTTCGTATAGTAAATGGATCCCGATAGAGCCGTAGCTGATAATGTCGAGAGTATAGTGCCTACTCCCGCGTAAGGGACAGTGCCGACTGATTCTCGACCGACTTCGAGTAATCAAGAGAGTGAGGCCAAACAAGCCTTTTATCAAATGATGAATGATTGGTTTACTCAATATATCCGGACAAATCCGGCTGCACAACAACGTCCACCCCGACTAATCTATCTTCGATGCCTGCTGTACCTCAAGTAAGTCATCTATTGAGATTATATAAGCCACCTGTTGATAAAACCAGAAAACACGAGGCTGAAGAGTTTAAAGCTACTGATGATGATGATGCTGAGCGGGCTGAGTTTTGGCTTGATAATACTATCCGTGTGTTTGATGGCTGTCATGTACCCCAGATGAGTGTTTGAAATGTGTCATATCTTTACTCCAAGATACAGTATATCACTGGTGGAATACCCTAGTATCAGTGGTTCCAAGAGAGCGGGTGACTTGGGAATTCTTTCAGACTGAGTTCCGTAAGAAATATATCAGCCAAAGATTTCCTGATCAGAAGCGTAAAGAATTTTTGGAGTTGAAACAGGGTCGGATGACCGTGACAGAGTATGAACGAAAATTTGTGAGACTCAGTCGGTATGCCCAAGAGTGTGTTTCTACCGAAGCCATAATGTGTAAAAGATCTGAAGATGGGCTGAACGAAGACATTAAACTATTAGTTGGCATACTTGAGATAAAAGAGTTCGTGGTACTGGTTGAGCGAGCCTGCAAAGCTGGAGAGCTCGGGAAAGAGAAAAGAAAACCTGACTTTGAAGCTAGAGATGCACGTAAATGAACATCTGGTAAGTCATTCCAGACAGCACCAAAGAAGTTTCGAGATGATTTTAGCCATTCCAAAGCCACTTCAGGTTACTCTCGACGAGATCAGAATAGACCACCTGTGAGCTCGAGTGTGAACATTACGGCAAATGACATCCTGGCAGTTGCAGGTTGCATGATCGGGCTTGTTTGAAATATGGATCGATGGATCATTATATTCATGATTGCCCAGTGTTAGCTGAAGAAAATCCAGTACAGAATACGAGGTTGGGTAATACTGCAGCTTAGGGTAGACCACCCAGAAATGTAGGTAATGCAAGTGGCAGTCAGAGAGGGACTAAAGATACAGCAGTCAGATCTGAGGCTCGTGTACTTACCAGAGCTTATGCTATAGGCGCACGTGAGGAGGCTTCATCCCCAGATGTTATTATTGGTTCATTCACTCTCTATGATACTAGTGTAATAGCATTGATTGATCCTGGTTCAACTCATTCTTATGTGTGTGAGACTTTAGTATTCAGTAAGACTTTGCCTGTTGAGTCTACTGAGTTTGTTATTAGAGTATTGAACCCCTTGGGCCGGGGTGTTATAGTTGACAAAGTGTGTTAGAATTGTCCCTTGATGGTTCGAGATTCGTGCTTTCCGGTTGACTTGATGTTGTTGCCATTTGATGAGTTTGACATAATTCTGGGTATGGATTGGTTGACTTTACATGATGCTGTTGTAAATTGTAAAAGAAAGACTATCGATTTACGGTGCCAGAATGACGAGATTATTCGGATTGAATCTAATAATCTGAATGGTTTATCAGCAGTGATTTCTTTGATTCTAGCTCAGAAATATGTGAGAAAAGGCTGCGAAGCTTACTTTGCATATGTGCTTGACAGTAAAGTGGCCGAAAGAATTATTGAATCAGTACCTGTTGTGTGCGAGTATCCAGATGTGTTTTCTGAAGAATTACCGGGTTTGCCACCTATTCGAGAGGTAGAGTTTGGTATTGAGTTAATGCCTGGGATGATTCCGATATCTATAGCTTCGTACAGAATGGTTCCTACTGAATTAAAAGAATTGAAGGCTCAGTTGCAAGAGTTGACAAATAGAGGTTTCGCGTGACCGAGTTTCTCTCCGCAGGGTGCACCTGTGTTGTTTGTGAAAAAGAAAGACGGAACTATGAGAATGTGCACCGACTATAGACAACTTAATAAGGTAAATATAAAGAATAAGTATCCGTTGCCACGGATTGACGATCTATTTGACCAAACGAAAGGGGCTACAGTGTTTTCGAAGATAGATTTGAGATCAGGTTATTATCCATTGCGAGTTAAAGACTCCGACGTACCAAAGACTGCTTTCTGAATGAGGTACGGACACTATGAGTTTTTGGTTATGCATTTCGGACTTACCAATGCACCTGCTATTTTCATGGATTTGATGAATCAAATCCTTAGACAGTACTTGGATCGGTTTGTGGTTGTGTTCATAGATGACATTTTGATCTACTTTCGTGATAACACTGAACATGCCAAACATCTGAGACTTGTGTTACAGACTTTACGAGATAAACAGTTGTATGCGAAGTTCAGTAAATGTGAGTTCTGGTTAAGCGAAGTCAGTTTTCTGGGCCATGTTTTATCAGCATCGGGTATTTCGGTTGATCCGAGTAAAATTTCAGCTATACTTGATTGGAAACCTCTGAGATATGTTTCCAAAGTCCGAAGTTTTCTGGGACTTGCCAGTTATTATAGACGGTTCGTGAAAGGTTTTTCCATGATTGCAACCCTGATGACGAAGCTATTAGAAAAAGACTTTAAGTTCGAGTAGTCAGAAAAGTGCCAGAAAAGTTTTGATCTGTTGAAAGCCCTTTTGACAGAAGCTCCAGTATTAGTTCAGCTAGAATCGGGTAAAGAATTTGTTATCTATAGTGATGCATCTTTAAATGGTTTGGGTTGTGTTTTGATACAGGAAGGCAAAGTTATAGCTTATGCCTCGAGACAGTTAAAGCCGCATGAAAAGAATTATCCGACACACGACCTAGAGTTAATAGCTATTGTGTTTGCATTGAAGATATGGCGCCACTATTTGTTCGGTGAGAAATGTCATGTTTATTCTAATCACAAAAGCCTGAAATACTTGATGACTCAGAAATATCTAAATTTGAGACAACGACGATGGTTAGAATTGTTAAAAGACTACGAGCTTGTAATTGATTATCATCCGGGAAAGGCTAATGTTGTTGCTGATGCTTTAAGCTGAAAAGCACTATTTACTTTGCGTGCAATGATCGTACATATGACTATGTCTGATGATGGTTCGATAATAGTTGAATTGAAAGCAAGATCGTATTTGTTCAACAAATTTGTGATGCCCAAAAGGTTGATAATGAATTGTTAGCAAAACGAGCTTAGTGTGATGCAGATGCTGATTCAGAATTCAGAGTTGATGTTGAGGGCTGTTTGAGGTTCAAAAATCGAATATGTGTCCTGAGAAATTCAGAGTTGATTCAAATGATTTTAAATGAAGCTCACAACAGTTGGTTATTTGTTCACCCGGGTAGTACAAAGATGTATAATGATCTTAAACAACTTTATTAATGGCACGGTATGAAACGAGACATTTCTGACTATGTTTCGAAATGTTTAGTTTGTCAGCAAGTAAAAACCGAGCATCAGGTACCTTCTGGGTTGCTTCAGCTGATCATGTTACCTGAATGGAAATAGGACAGAGTTACGATGGATTTTGTGTCTGGTTTACCATTGACACTGAGCAAGAAATATGCAATCTGGGTTATTGTGGATATATTGACTAAATTGGCTCATTTTGTTCCGATACGTACAAACTACTCGCTTGATAAGCTGGTTGAATTGTATGTTTCTCAGATTGTGAGATTACATGGTGTGCCTATACCTATTGTTTCGGATAGAGATCCGAGGTTTATATCACGTTTTCGAAGAAATTGCAAGATGCACTAGCTACAAAATTACATTTCAACACTGCTTTCCATCCGCAAACAGATGGTCAGTCTGAACGAGTCATTCAGATACTTGAGGATATGTTGAGATGTTGCATTCTCGAGTTAGAAGGTACGTGGGAACAATACTTACCTCTGATTGAATTTGCATACAATAATAGCTTTCAATCGAGTATCAAAATGGTACCTTACGAGGCTTTGTATGTTCGTAAATGTCATACACCATTGTATTGGACTGAACTCAGTGAAAACAAGATACATGGGGTCGATTTGATCAGAGCGACTGAATAGAAAGTGAAAGTAATCCGTGAAAATTTGAAAACAGTATCAGATCATCAGAAATCATATGCGGACTTGAAACAAAAAGATATAGAGTTTCAGATCGGAGACCAAGTTTTTTTGAAAGTCTCACCGTGGAAGAAAATACTCAGATTCGGTCGTAAAGGCAAATTGAGCCCGAGATTCATTGGGTCGTATGATATTATATAGTGTATCAGGCCAGTTGCTTATAGACTATTGTTGCCACCTGAGTTAGAAAGGATCCACAATATATTCCATGTTTCGATGCTTCGTAGATATTGATCTAATCCTTCACATGTGATTAGTCCGTCAGAGATTCAGATTAAGTCTGATATGACATTTGAAGAAGAACTGATTCACATTCTGGCTTGCGAAGTTAAAGAATTGCGAAATAAAAAAATTCCGTTGGTTAAAGTATTGTGGCATGAACAAGGAGTTGAGAAAGCAACGTGGGAGCCAGAGGATGCAATGAAAGAGCGTTATCCGAACCTATTTACCGGTAAGATTTTTGGGGATGAAAATCCCTAAGGGGGGAGAGTTGTAATAGCCCGATTTAAATCCTATTCAGAATGGTAGTTTTAGGACCACAAATCCGAGTCAAAAAAATATTTTAAAATTATTTACTGTGTTTATTATGTGTGAATTTATATCTGTGAAATTTTCGTGTTTTAATTTTGTCGGTTGAGTGCCTAATTTAATAAAAGGGCTTAATCGCATAAAATGTAAAATTTTCATGCTAATTGTTAAAGTGCCTAATTGCTTTGTTCTTTTAATGTGGGGGTATTTATAATGCAATCATACCATTGAAATTGGCATGGACACATTCGGTCACTAGTTAGTGGGTGGAAATAATATTATAACGATTAAAGTTATAATATAAGTAATAATATGTATATATTAAAACATAAAATAAAAAACAACCATGCATATTCTTTGTTATTGCCGAAACTAAAGAAAATAAGAAAGAAAAGAAAGCTTTAAGGGTTCGGCAACTTGCTAAGCTTAATCAAGGTATGTAATTAGCTTAGTTTTATATAATTTTTACGTTTTTGATATCGTTGCTTCAAAAACTATCCGACCCATGCTAGAATTTCTGATTCTGATGAATATTTTGAGTTATGCCATCGATGAATATTTGTGTTTTGTGATTTTTGATGATGAATTATGAAATATATGTTTTGGATTAATATGTTTTGTATTGGAATTTTTGATGAATTTGAGTAATTAGGGTTAAATTGCAAAAATAATAATTTGAGGGACTAAAATGTGAAAGAAATGAAATATATGGATTTTTTTAGGGTGGGTAAAATTCGGCTCAACATGGGTATGCTGAAATTTTATGTATTTTGTGTTTTGTGCAATAGGGACTAAATTGTAAAAATGTGAAATATTAGGGGTAAAAGTGTAATTTGCCCATTTGTGTGTTTTTGGATGAATTTGATTGAATATTTGATTTAATAAGGTTAATTTATATTAATTTAGATCAAGAAAAGAGAAAATCAGATTTAGATCGGGGGAAAACTAAAATTGTTGACTAGCCGATCCGTTCTGGTTTTTCATCGTCTGAGGTAAGTTTATAAGCAAATAGACGTACTTAATTCTAATTAAATGCAAATTATATGTGCTGAAATGAAATGTAAAAATATATATATATATATATATATATGCAAATGTCGAATGTGTACAAGCTTGGTAACCATGTTCATGTATTCGTTTCGACCGAGTTACAACGTCCGAAAGCCTCGTATGAACCTTAGGAATAGATGGGATACATATGCCATAACATAGGATTCCAGCATTTGATGTGCGAGTAAGACCATGGCATCAATATGTGACTCCGATATATATGTGCGAGTAAGACCCTGTCTGGGACAGTGGCATCGATATGTGATTACATGTAAGACCACGTCTGAGACGTTGGCATTGTACGATATGTGTGAATATCTGAGTGTCCTATCCAATTTCGAATGGTTCATCGGGAAAAGATAAGTTGTGATCGAATGTGTAAAATGAGCTAAATAGCCAAGTATGAATTAGCTTGTTGTCCACTTAAAATAAGGTAATTAAGTAACTTAATACTTGTTACAAATTATGTGTAATGCAAATGAATAATATATGTGAACTAGGTAAGTATATTCAGCCTTGTGAATATTATTGAAATGAATCTTAATTATATGCATGTATGATCAGGTGTATTCGGCTACATCACTAGTATATGTATATGAAGTTATATTTTAATACATGAGCTTATACATTTGAGTATATGTGGACTAGGTTTTATAACGACTATTTGGCCTTGGAAGTTGAAAGATAATATGTTAATTTGGCTATATGAGCATTCGGCCAAGGTGACATTTATGAATGAAGATATATATAATACTTATGAACTTTATATGTTTGGAACTAAATGTGATAATGATAATATAAACTGGTTTAGATTAATTACGTTGATAATATCATTGGGTTGTTTATTTGCTTATGGCTTACTAAGCTATAAAAGCTTACACTGTGTGTATGTGTGCTTCTGTTTTATAGATTTTGGATCAAGTTACGAGCTCGGGGATCGTCAGCAAAGTCTATCACACTATCAACTGTTTTTGGTACATTATAAGTTTAAACTTGAATCTATGGCATGTATAAGCTAGGTTATTTTTGGATAGGTATAACGTGGTGTATATATTAAGCCATGCGAAAATGGCTAATATGATAAGTGAATATGTGAATTTAGTCATGATCATATATGTCATATGCATGGAATATGCTTGATGGTTTTGGGTGTGATTTGGTTGAATTGGTATTGGTATATACATAATTATAAAATATATTTGTTAGGTTACTCATGATAAAAATGATGTGCTTATGTTTTGCATTAGATATTAATAGTTATTTTGGATTGATGAGTGAATTCGGATAAATGCTGGATTTGGATAATGAATATGTTTCATTGATGATTCGACACTTGTATATATATGTTTTTAGGCATATATATATAGGCATGAGTGAGGTGTTTGATATATTTTTTAAGTTATATGTTTAATGAATGACTTTAGTTGATCATGTATAAAGGTAATGTGTATTTTATTAACATAATAAATGTGTATGAAATGTATGACATCATGAATAGATGAATTCGGTAACTAAGATTGAAATTGGATTAATGTGTGATATTTGGTACATGTTTTGGTTAAGTTATGTGTTAACTTTGCTATATAGTAAAATTGGTTATTTGGTGTATCATAGTACTGACACAAACCTTGATACATATAATTTGACTTGTAAAATTTGCTTGGAAATTTGTAAATGGCATGTATGTATATTCGGCTAATAATATATATATATTTATATATTTATACTTTTGCATATGATAAATTTCGATATGTTTTATTATCAAAATTGGTATATTAAGACGGCCTAGTATTGAAATGAGTCGATAATGAAATATCTATATATATTTGAATGGGATTTATTATTTAAATTCATTTATGATAACAAAGTATGTGTTTATATAAATGCGCATAGGTCATGGTTGTTAACATATTGAAATAGACAATTTGAGTTGACTTGGTATATTAATTAGATTTATTAAAATGTTATATTTGTGATTCGACAATTGTATTTTAAATTGTGTGCAACAAATTAGTAAGTAGATAAATTATTTCACATGTAAATAATTCAAATGCTATAAATATTAAGTTGTTTATATGATTTGAATATGAAATGAGCACAATGGATTATGAGTTGAGCAATTAATTTCTATGATTATTTGTTTGTATTGAGTAACAGTAATTCGAATAATTGCAAATATGGTATATTTGAAACATGTAAGTTTGGTTTAAAAAAATTATTAGATGATTTACTTTGTAATGAAAGTCTGTTCTGAACTGTCTATGTCGGTAATGCCTCATAATCCCGTTTCGGCGACGGATACGGGTTAGGGACGTTACAATAATTACCAATTCAAGTATAAGATTGATCAAAACTATACCAACTTCCAGAGTTAACCAAAAGCATAACTCCAATATACATGCCAAAAAATCGAACTTCAATCTGATTAAAGTACTACCAAATTAATAACAGGATCATCTGAGCTTCTCATAGATCCAGCCGACGCATTTCACAAGTTGGAAATCAACAGGAAAAAGGAAAACAACAAGGTAAGCATTTTGAGTGCATAGTAAGTTCATAGGTGCTTAAACGATAAACTTACCTCGAGTTACAATCAAACATATCAAACTAATTAACTTGTCAAATATGCCTAACATAGTATATCACAACAAAATGTGAGTTCATCATATGACCAAATCGTATAGCAATTCAACATTCAACATTTTAATTCAATTTAATACCATTCACATGAAATCAACAATTTAATACCATTTGCATAATCCAATAAATATTTAACCATTTGTAAACCAAACTCATATCATTCCATTGTCATTTTTCATTTTCATTAATCATTTAGCCCAAGGAACTTTAATGAATAGATTTGAATATAGGGGTAACTACACCAGACTAGATTGCTCATTCAACTAGTAACTACACCGCGCTAGGGCATCGAAGTGCAAAGCCCGTAGGCTATCATATATATTCGTATAACAATACGCCTCTCCACCACACCAGGGTCTCCAAAGAGACATTTAGTATTCAATGATTCGTAAAAAATGCTGGATCTTGACATGATCTGTAATAAACTCCGTACAATCACATACTTCGTACCATCACATGTAACTCGTACCAGCGCACAAATAACCGTATTGGCATGCCAATTGTATATCTTTTATTATGTTCATTCAGTCACGTTTAGCATATATAACCCTTTTCTTTACATTTTAGTCCTTATCTCACCTTTTTGTTCCAAATCTTAAATAATTCAATTTGCATTCACATAACATAAATTCATAATTCAAGTATATATTACAATTACATATAACCATACCATATGAACTTACTATTAGGAAATGTGCCCATATTGTAGTAAACATGTAGTTTTTTTCTATTTATTTGAACGATGAATAAGTAAGTAAGGTTAATTTCACATTTCACTACTATGTCTTTTGTATTTATGTCTTTTATATTTTGCATGCATAGTGAAATTGTGACAATCAAATATTAGCTCATTGATTGTCTAAAGTTCAAACTGAAGATAAGTAGCATTGTAAAGAATGTTTACATTACAAGAAAGATGACTTACTTCAGTAGATAATTTAAATAAGGCCGTAATTCCATAAAAGAATCAAAGTGAGCATTTGTTTCAAATACTGAGAAGGATTATTATGTCGTCTACAATTCCAATTGGGGAGATGGCTAGTCTTGGCTATCAGAGCAGTTGACTCCACAAGTAGAGACATAGATGTATTCATTGGTAGAATGATACATTAGATTGGACCCAAGATGAATTAATTTTGAATCCATTTGTGAAATAATTCACTTGTGACATTCATGGTGTGATTTACCTAAATCCTGAGTTAGTCACTGACCATACATATGCAACTCATGTGCTTTGATATAAATAGAGGTTTATGCTCTAAAGATGATTGAGCCCATAGCCGTTATGTTGGGTGCATGACTTGTGTATGGAATGACTTTACTAGCAACAGTGAAATTCATAGCTCAATTAAAAAGTTAATGATATCCTCTCATTGGCATTGTATGGATTGATAAATATGGAACGTGGCCACGGAATGCTTGTTCTCGAACGAGCAATTTATCACAGTCATTTGTTGACAGTGGTCATATTAATCATTAAGAAGACACAATGGTAACAATGAGATAAAATAGGATTGTATTGAATGAACGGATTTAACTCAAAGGACACAAGGATATCATATGAGGGTAACAACACAAATGACGAGGTCATTGGACAAAGTAGTCGGATGAATTGCTTTCGTAAAGAGTATACAATAAGGAGTTTTCAATCATGGTACTTCTTGTGGACTAACTCCATAATTAAGTAATTGTGAATTATCAGAACGATATTTCTAGACATAGTTGCAATCACTAGAGCCTAATTATATATGTTCAATTGGTCCCCCCGCTAGCTCAACAAAAACTCGATCGAATTGCATTTAAATTAGGAGAAAATTCTACGACTTTGGGAATAATTTTTAATTGAGTCGATTTATTCGATGTGGAATTAAATGAGGTGGTTTGAGAATTGTTCAATTAGAGAATTTGATTAAAAAATTTTCTTGAAAAATTAATTTGGAAAGTCTAAGTGATTTGTGGAAAAAATAATTTTGATTAAGTAAAATTAAATTAATAAACTCAATTAAAATTAATATGATATTTTTTAAAGTTAATTTTCAAGTCAAACGATTGGCCCAATGGGTAATTGAACTTGAAAATTGGACCTGAGATCGTAAATTGGGTCCGAGAGCCTAAAATTGAGACCAAGAACCAAAAACTGGTTGGACTGAGCTCGGTATGTGAAATTGGGCTGACGCTCCAACCAGTGGCAGACCAAGCCGGTCGAGTCGTTATTGACCTGGACCGAATCGGCAAAAGTCAAACCAACTCGGGGTGTCGTAAGGGTGTCGACCTGCATCACTAGACACGGCGATGCTGGTGGCTACGACAGCGATGTCCCGGTGGCTAGAAGCAGTTGATCATCGGTGGTTGAGCAGTGGAAGAGTTACACTCCTACTAAGACTCTACCAGAGAATTTGATTTCAGATTAACTATTCCAGAAATAATATTATTTTAATAGTTTAATATTTAATTTAATTTAATTTAATAATTATGTTATTAGTATTTTATTAATTTAATATTAAAGTGATTATCTTAATTTTAAATTTAATTTAATGTTTATACAAGATAAATATTCTATTATTTTAATAAGATTTAATATTAAATTTAATATAATATTTATCTTGATAAATACTATATTAATTTAATAATAAAGTGATTAAGTTCAATCATAGTTGAACTCTCTAAATTCTCACTATATAAAGAGTCTTGGGTCATTATTTACACACTTGAATTCAAGAGAAAGATGTAGAGAGAAAATTCTCTAAAGAGATAATTTCAAAAAATTTCTAGAGATATTTTTCTGATTTACAACTAGACCCAAAAGTTTAGAGAAATTGCAAAATTACACCACTAGTAATTTTTGTGAAAAATTTCCTGATTTAAAGTGAGCCCACACTCGACAGACGTGAGGTTGAGGATAGCAAAGAAGACTACTTGGTCGAAGCGCTTATCCTAGACAAATCGAAAATGTACAATTTTGATTAAGTGTTTATTACTTTAGGTATCACATCTAATATCTTGTTTTGGAAAATTTTTAGAACTCTATTTTTCCCTAAATTTATTTTCCATTGCGTTTTTCAAACCTATTTTTCCAACACTTACCTGGAAAAAACAAAAAACAAACAAAATGTCGAAGACTAATCCGTAATTTTGCATTTTCCTTGATTTTCCTCTGTTTGATTCAATTCCCGATCTATATGATAATTCATTTCAATTGATCAATTCCAAATGCCTTATAACATCCTGTTACATGCATATGGCAGTTCAATTTCATTTTTCAAAAGTTCCCTAAAGTTTTGCATTTTATCTGATTTAGTCCCTAAGACCATAATTACCATAACTTTCAAATTTGAGACTCGATTTTGAAACCGATCTCAATTACATCCTTTTATAACCCTTTATTAACAATAATTATAGAAATATTACACCAATTTCAAAATTCATGCACTTTAGTCCCTATGTTAATAAACTAGCAATTAAACTTTATAAACTAGTCCTTTTTCACTTCCAAGCTTAAAATATAACAATTTAACACCAAAAACTTCAAGAAATAAAAAATGAAAACCTTTTAAAACTTTAATAATTTTACAAATTGTCCCACGGGTTAGCTAAATCAAGCTCCCAGGACCTAAAAAACATAAAAATTACAAGAAACGAACTTGAAATCACTTACCAATTGAAGGACTAAAGATTGAAAGCTTGAAAACCTTGTTTTTCTTCTTAGCTACGGTGGGGAGAAGATGAACATGAAAATGACCATTTTTTCTTTAAATTATCTTTTATACTAAGATTAAACTTTAGTTAACCTCAATTAATTAAACTAACCTTAATTAGCTTAGCCTTAATCATCCTTAATCAATAATAAGTGGAAGATGGCATCATCATCCACCATTAAATAATCAAAGTGGGTCCAATTTCTCAATTGGTCCCTAAATTAATTAAAAATCCATAACCTTTAACTTTTTCTATTTCTACAATTTAGTCCTTGTACATCAATTAACTATCCAATTAACAAAATTAAGGGGCCAAAATTTAATTAAACTTTATACTAATCTCATAAATATTTAAAAAATAATATTTACGGACTCGTTCATCCGAAATGGGTCTCAAAACTGTTGTTTTTGATGCCGCTAAAAAGGGGGGTTGTTACACTAGACATAGCATTTAAAATAGTTTGATAAGGTAATTTATGCATAATCCTTATGATTCTCACATGCAAGTGATTTTTCGTATTTTATGTAATTTAAAGTCTGCTCTTAGAAAATTTTACCTCTTTTCCAAACATGGCCACCTCCACATAGAAGCTTTTACAAATATTAAATGGATTGGATTTCTAGATGAAATAAGGTATACCTTTGGATATTGCACTTTTGTAAGAAGAAACCTAGTCACCTAGCAAAGCAAAAAGCAAATTGTAGTTGTTTGTTTAAGTGTAGAAGCAAAGTACAAAACTATGACTGGAGATGTTTGTGAGCATTTGCGTTTGCAGAAAGTGATGGAAGAATTAAACTTATTAGGAAAAAGACTATCCTTTTAATATGATAACCATGTTGTTGTTAATATATCTCAACATCTAGTTCAACATGATCAAACAAACCACATGGAGGCTGATTTGCATTTTATAAAAGAAAATTTAACTATTGTGCCTTGAACTTGTTCCATTTGACTTCTGACAAGCAGTTAATTGACATGTTCATCAAATGTGTTAATAGTAGAACCTGTCATAATTTTGTTTACAAGTTGGAGATTTGTGATATGTATGCACCAACTCGAGCAGAGTGCGGGCCAAACTAGAATCTAACTACCAATTTCACATATTTAATAGATTGATTTTTAACTATTGACATATATTGAACTTGATTTTAGGATTTTCTATTTAGGGTGACAATAGTGTATATAAATACTCGTGTAAACATAATACAAAGAGTAGCATTTTCCTCTCTCAATTTTGTTGCTCTCTACTTTCTAAGTTCATAATCTTAGTTATCTAAGCATATAAAGAAATTATCCCTTACATGAAATGACTAGGTCTAGACATTTTAGCATATAAATACTGCTTAATAAAAGTAAATAAATCACACAAATTATTATCTTAGGAAAATAAAACTTTAAATCAAAATGAAACTCTCCATTGGACCTACTTTCCATATTTTTCCTAGAATATAAAACTCATCGCATTCAAATTTTATTCCTACCATGCTTTTCTTTCTCTCTCATTAATAATAGATTTTTTTTCTGTGCAATAGAAATAAAGCTCATTTGCCTTTCAAGTATAACACTTTTTACTTTGCGTTTTCTTAAATCTTAGATTGTTTGGGTGTAGGCAGAATTATAAGGAGAAACTGCATGGTTGTTTGACTCATGAGAACTGTTTTATTTTTGGGGGAGAATTATAGAGTGAGTCTAGGGATTGTTTTATTTTATTAATCTACATCAATACCAACTGCTATCTTGTAACAACTCATTTTCAGTAATGCCAAAAATGATGGTTTCGGAACCCTATTTACTAATGATTGAATCAATAAGTTTTAAAATTTGATCTCTATTGGTCTATTATATTGATTATAAGAAATTCTAATTTAGTAATTTAGTTAAGTATGTAGTTGATTTTAGTACTGGGACTAAATCACAGAAAAGGTAAATTAGTTATCATTGACTTTTAGGAGCTAAAAAGGTCTTATAAGGTAATTTTTCCACTTTAGATATTAACAGAACATTGATGCATAGGTTTAAAGGAAACACATGTAAGTTTAAATGAACATCTTTTGAAATGTTAATTATGTAATACTTTGAGAATTATGTTAGTGGGTATTTAAGTGGAAAGAAAGAGAATGATCTTCATCCTTATCATCTCTACCGAACTCTCACCGTAGTTGGAAGAAAGAAAAGCTTTAAGAATTTCTTCAGCTTTCATCTTTGCATAGTAAGCTAATTCAAGCCTATTTGGTTTGAATTTTGTGTTTTTGAGATTGCTATGTTTCAATCTAGATAATTGTGGTGTTTATTTCTAAAACAGTTAAAGATTTCATGAAATAACCATTATTGGATGCTTGAAGTATTGAAGAATGCTTTAATGAGAAGTTTAGATATGAAAGAGGCTATACGTAGTAAAGTATAAATGTCCAAAACTAGTTCAAATGCATTGTAAGTTGATGTATAATGTTTAAAATTTCAAGTGATAAGATTGAACTAACTTGTAGATATATACAGTGAGTTGACGAATAATATCTAGTTAATAAAAATTGAATTAAATTATGCTATAGATCAAGATTTGAATCCGTCAAAAGAAGACCGTGGCAAAGGGAAGGTTGTTAAATAGACTTCATTTTTTGTTGTTACGATTCTGCCAGGTAAGTTCATACGATGTATACGTTGTTTAATTTTCTTTGATTTTTCTCTTTAAATTTATAGTTGATAAAGTTGTAAGTTAGATTCAGTTTTGTTGAGTTTAGAAAAGAGGTATTGAATCTTGATGAAAGAAATGTGAATGAGACCATGCTATGAAAGCGTCCTAATGAACTTAGTGAAAGACTCTTATGTCACGAGACTAGATCTTTCGTCTTGTGATCTGTGCAGCCTTAGGCGAACCGTTCGTCCAAAGTCTCCTAAGTCAACCTTTACTCAAGTGAGGATCCTTTAGAAGTCCTCAAATGCACCAGTTTGTATAGAGGAAGCAAACTATGCCAAAAGAAGCCACAAAAAACAACAGAAAGCCACAGAAAATAATCCACGAGAGGTGTTTGAGTAAATGCTCTCAGAATTCTATTAATCTTAAGAATTCACATGCAATGGAATGATTTCCAAGTGAGAGGCAGGCTCTCTATTTATAGTTGAGCTCCCCCAAAACCAACGGACAAGATTAAGTTACATCGACGGACGAGATTAACCATATCCTTTGATTTTAGAGATTTACATGATATGACATATCAAATCTAATCTAATCTTTACAAGATATGATTCCTATCAATTTTCTAAGATTAGTTATCAAAATAGACTAAGTTGCCATATCTTCATTATCGGGTCAACCAGGCTTCAATCTGACAAGCTTCTCTAATAGTTCTTTCAATCGGGCCAATTCTTGTGGGCTAAATGACCCCTATCTTATCGACAGACCATTATGGGGAGTATCTTGTGCCATGGTCATGGGCTTTACACTTTGGCCCATGACATTCTCCCTCACCCATTCTCGCAAAGCCCTCGTTGCAACTCCTAAATCGCACTGACTTGATTCACCTCGGAACCTTCTCGTTGCCTTGGCTTCTTCCCAACTTGCCTTACGATCGGATTGTCCCTTCTTTTAGAAATTTTACCTCAGCTTCCGTCGCTTATTAACTTAAATCATTGCACTCGTTGGTACATCTCGTTAACAAGAAGTATTCACTTTAACTTTCCCAAATTTTAACTTGCTTACTTTCGAATCCCCGTTATTCTCACACCTTGGCTTCGTATTACCTACAATCCCTCGGCCTCATTGCTTATAAACTTTGAAAGGGCCCCTACGACCTTGCCAAGGCAACAAGCCCGAATTCAAAACACTATCAAAGTGTTCACAATGTACCTTACTCGCAGCATTTACTTGTCCCTACTGCTTCTGCATCGCTCCTTTTTTCTCAGAGCCAATTGCACAACCCACCTTTCCCAAAGGTGTCGGCTCTACAGTTGATTCTGTAGGCTTCATATCAATCTCTTTTGCCATTAACACTTCCGAAGGGGCTTTCGTAGCATTCCATTTCATCGAGTCAATGTTCCTCTCATATGAAACATCCTCGACTAGTTGGATTGACGACAACACCTTTGTCCCAACCTTCATATCCTGACGCAGCGGCACTATAATTTTTTATAACGGCCCGGTAACGATATGAATTTGATCGAACCATGCATATAGAACTACTTTAATCCTTTCAAGGAATTTTAAGCTAAGCACATAATCGTAATCATCTAATTAGATCACCTCAAATTCTTCCTTGCCTTTCCATTCATCGATTCGTAACTCCACATTTTGAACTACTCCCACAGTTGGTGCCTCCTCAGAATTTACTGTCTTGATTTTCTTATTCATTTTCCTAATCAAGAAACCAAGTTTCTTCATAGCCTTTTCCAACATGAACAAGTCCAATGCTCCCGTATCAATAAGAGCACTCCTCTTCTGACCTGCAATGTTGATGTCTATAAACATCAACCCTTCATTGCCATCCATTTTCTTAGAAATGAGTACCATCGAATTAACCCTTGATGTCTTTCTCTCAACAGGCTCCACCTCTTCTAGGTCATCATTCCTCTTGATAGCTGAAACCGAAGATACCTTTGGGTAGTCCCTATTTATATGTGGTCCCTTACAAAGGTAGCATATCAACTTTCCCCTCTTCTCTTTTGGGCTATTAAGTCTCCACTTCCAGTTTCGTGGTTTCCCATTACCACCATCGCTACTACTCCTATTGCCATCATTGCTATGTCCCTCTTCATCTTCTTCATGGTACCCACCATTGCCCCTCCAGTTGGGCTTGGAAAATTCAAACCTGTCTCTTCTCAGAACAAGTTCCACTAAAGACTCTGCTACCATCATGGCATTGGTAAGTTCTTGAACTCCTCGACATTGCAACTCTTACTTCGTCCATGGTTTCAACCCATCCGTAAAAGAGAAAAATGCTTCCTTCTCACTTAAATTAAAAATCTAGAGCATGAGTTCACTGAAGTCCCGTACATACTCCCTAACCGTGCCTTGTTGCGTAAGCCTCCGCAACTTTGCTCGAGCTTTGTTCTCGGCATACTCGCGATAAAAATGTGCTCTGAATTCCTTTTGGAACTCTTTCTAAGTCCCAATCTCGGTCCCACCACGTCTCACATCTATAGGCTTACGTCACCACCATAACAAAGCAACGTCAGTAAAATACATAGCAACAATATTTACCTTTATGGTATCATCCTCGATGTTCATCGCACAAAAGTATTGCTCTATGGTCCAAAGAAAGTTGTCCACTTCACTTCTAGACCTTGCCCTCTTAAACTCTTTCGGTTTGGGCACATCAATTGCTTGTTGCTTCAGCTTTGAAGCCAACATTCCATTACCTATGGAAACCTTGAAAATCATGAGCTCCCCCTTAAGCTCATTGATCTCCTCCTTCAAAGCTGTCACCATAGCCTCGAGAGCATCGTTCTTCCTAGCCAGCTTATTTTTCAAGGAACCGATAGTATCCCACACAAATTCCCAGAGTTGCTCCTTTATCGTTTGCAACCCATCAACGATTCTATCACCAACATCGTCGATCCTCTTCTTGACCTCCCCCATAGACTCTTCGAGAGTGACGACTCAATTCTCCAAAGCTAACAACAAATCCCTTGACCAATTCACTTTCCTGGCCCTTCCAAGGGTCTCCATTGTCTCACTCTAACTGACAACTTCTTTTGGCATCCCAATAGTGCCTTCGAACCAATAGCTCGGATACCACTTTGTATAGCGGAAGCAAACTATGCCAAAAGAAGCCACAAAGAACAATAGAAAGCCACAGAAAAGAATGCACGAGAGGTGTTTGAGTAAATGCTCTCAGAATTCTATTACTCATAAGAATTCACATACAATGGAATGATTTCCAAGTGAGGGGGAGGCTCTCTATTTATAGTTGAGCTCTCCCAAAATCGGGGGACAAGATTAAGTTACATCGACAGACGAGATTAACCATATCCCTTGATTTTAAGATCTATAAGATATTTCATATCAAATCTAATCTAATCTTTATAAGATATGATTCCTATCAATCTTGTAAGATTAGTTACCAAAATAACCTAAGTTGCCATATCTTCATTATCGGGCCAACCAAGCTTTAATCTGACGGGCTTCTCCAATAATTCTTTGAATCGGGCCAGTTCTTGTGGGCTAATGATCTTCATCTTATCGACAGACCTCCATGGCGCATCTTGTGCCGTGGTCACTGGCTTTGCACTTTCATCCGTGACACTTACACATGGATATATGCTGTTTCCTGATTATTCTGAGATCTAGCATTTGTTGCAGAGTCGAAGATACATGTGACACAAATTTAGCCTGGACTAGTAATAAGATGTTGTTTTAAAGCTTTATCCTGGATTGGTAATCTTACATGTATACACAATCCTAACCAGGCTTTCTTTGTGTTGATAAGGGTTTAGCTTGGACGTGTAACCTGACACCTTTTCATGTAAATAGCTCAGACGAGCCTCTGATATGAAGAGTACCTGTGTTGTGAGTTCTTTCATGGAGTTTCATCGAGTGTGGTTAAACATACAAAGAGAGAGAAATCGTGGAATAAAAGTAGTAGAAGAATTGTTGTTAAATTTTCAATTCGCACCATTAAAGGAGAAATGGATTATTGGACGGGAAAGCTTATTATGACATGTCACCTATTTAGTGTATTATAATTGATTTAGTTTACGCACTTACATTATTGATATTTTGTGTTAGTTGGAAGGTAAATTGTGTTAGTAAATTTGAATAGTTTATAATGGTTGCGTGAGGCAAGTTAGCTATTGAACCTGTATGAACTTTCTAAGTTTACTCAATAATCACTCTTATATTATTTTTATCCTATAGATATTTGGCAGGCCAATTGGACCAACAAGAAGATCACGCTATCCGCTAGCTTTGTGGTAGACTTTTGTTTTGGTTTTATCAATCTAAGTGGCATGCATAGGGATAGTCTGAAGTACTGAATTAGATGTATTAAAGTTTGAAGGGAGTTCTTGTGTAATTTCTATGTTTATAAGGAAATGAATACAAGTTTTATTTATATTTGGTATTATAAGTTTCCGTAGAATTAAATGTATTGTGTTAGTACCCGCTGGACAATCTGCCATTTCAAATGTTCACCTTGCCTTCCACAATAATTGTGTCTGCAGAGTAGTTGTAGCATAGTTAGCTGTAGTTCAACATTCAATTGGGCTATCTGCTAGATCGCGAGACGATCCATTATGAATGTACAGTGTACGTGTAAGTTTTGAGTGCTTTGGGTGGTAACAACCTGTAGCCTATATCTGGTGATCGGAATTGGCAAAGGGTGTTACATGTCTCGTTAGCTTGTGTTTATTATATTTGGTTTTCTTTTAGTTGTTAAGAGGGAGTAAGGCAGATTTGGAAAGAAAAATGATAAATGTAACACTCCCATACCCGACCCAATTATGAGGTCAAGATATTCAAATGCTACATTTGTTGTCGAAGCAACTCCAATTTAATTTCGATTCCATTTATCGCTTCATTTGAAATATTAAGATAATTAAATATTACAACATGTTTCAAATACATATTCGATCGTATAGAAGCTTACAACAACTCTTTTAGTGGTCTAAGGTAGAACATGGACTAAATTGTAAGATTTCTAAAGTTTTAGGCTGACGTCGTAAAGTCGAGGTCCCTCGTCGCTACATTGTATATTTGACGTCATGGCGTGCACCTTGTTTCATCCATTTTCCATACTTTAATTTTTTTACCATCTAAGTTCTATTCAATTTACATATTCCAGCCGATTCAACCAATGTATTATTCATATAAGTTCAAGTCAAAACTCAAGAATCATATAACTTACTATAACTCGTTCAGTTATGACCAGTACTATGAGATTAACAAAAGATTACAAATTCTACAATTAGATCCATTAAAAAGGCTTATAGTTCACAACTAGACTTTACCTATGTACATGCCATAACTAGTACCAAAATATTCAAACCTTACATTCTTCCAAGCTTGGGATGTAATGAGATAAGCTAATGTTGACCTTCAATCTAGCACTTCAAACTAGCTTTTACCTATGTGTTGAAAAGTAGCGCCGTTAAGCTTATATAAGCTTAGTATATACATCAAGAGTTAAACCTACCACTATGTTAATTAAATCTAACATACCAAAACTTTAAAAATAACATAATGAATTTATTTAAATAATAATTAATTGTTCATCTTCATTTTCAATCTTATCATTTTTAATTTATTGAATCACTATTGATCTCTCTTAACACTTTTCATTTTGCCCACAGTAAACTCAATAAAACATATAGGATATGCGGAAAAATCACTTTCAAATGCACCGCAGTGTCACTATCAGTTGCACTGAAGTGCCACTTTCACTGATTTGCACCGAAGTGCCACTTTCACTATATTGCATCGAAGTACCACTTTTCATTCATATCCAACATTTTCATATCTTCTCTACTGGAGCATTTGTATTGTCATTTTTCATCACTATTATTTATCAATTAATGGCATGTAAAACTTCACACTCGGTACAATTTAGTCCTTATTTTTCAAGAAAATCATTGTTTATTAAATTAACGCTTTAATATCCCTTACAATTAAATTCACTATCATCAACACTTCACTATAATTCTCTATAAATGCTTATTTACACATATTAAATTTTGGTTACTTTGCTTTCTAGTCTTCTTTGCATAAACATCACTTACTTTACAATCTTTCTGATTTAACCCTTACTAGCATATATTTTCATTAATCATCCTCCTCTTTCTTAGTATTTACTTCACTTCCATATACCTTTACACTTGAATATGTTGTTTCAAAATCTTAATACACTTAGTCACTTTTGTATATTTTACAATTTGGTCCTTTTCAATATGAAATTTATATATTTTACTACATAATCACTTTAAATCAATTTTCTTCCATGTGTCACTCCATTTGAATAATTCTTTCTAATGTTTTTAATATTTGTAGCCACTTCTAAATATCTTGCAATATAGTCCTTAACATTATAAAAATTCAATAATTATTATAATTATCCTTCTAACTTCACTTTTTATTTAATTTCTCTATCTCATAATACTTTAATCAAATAATTTGTTATAATATCTTACTTCACATATCAGATTTTTATGCACTTCACTTTACTTCTCTTATTTTAATTTTAATTTTTTCAAGTTTATGATTTAGTCCTTAGCATCATGAAAATTCATTATTTACTATAATTTCGCCATAACATCACTTTTTAATTAATTCACTAACTCTTAACATTCATTTAAGCTCTCTATCATGATACTTTATTTCACACATAAACTTTTGTATACTTTACACTTTAGTCATTTTTACTATTATTTCAATATATCAAATCAATTCATCACGTAATTAGAATTTAAACTATATTTTTCAGTACTTATTAAAAATTTGTACATATAATATTAACATATTTTAATTCAAATTAACTATTCTAACATAATTCATACTTAGATTAAAATTACACCAAAGTAAATTCTTGAAGTACTTACCTCTCCTTTGTTAGAATTTCACTATTTTGCCTTTAATTCTCTTTCTTCCTTACTTTTGTCATCATCTTCACTTTGTTTTCAACACTTCCATAATTCCTTCTCTCTCTTTTTTTTCTACTTCATGAACATATCAAATTCATAATTAAAAATCACACTAAAATTACTTTCTTATGTCTCTACTTTAATGGAACATAAATTCTATAACAAATTGTGAAAATAGAATAAAATAAAATAAAATAAAGAACACACAAATTTTTACGTAGAAACCATTTCTAGAAAAAATCACGGGCAGAGGAGAAGAAAATTCACTATGTCGAATTCGAATTTTAATACAAGAGGAGTAGACTATGTCTATTTATAGGCTTATAAAGTCATATTCTAGTAAGACTGAAACACCTTATTCTAATCAATATCAAATAGATGGAATTTAATAATGTTTAAAAAACCTTATTCTAAAAATAAAATAAAAGAACTGTAATTCTATATGGATTCTTCTTTTATTTTATTTTACCATTGTATTTTATTTAAGTAAGGATTCGGGTCACTTAATTCTAACAA
The DNA here is from genome assembly GCA_025698465.1 of Gossypium longicalyx. NCBI lineage: Eukaryota > Viridiplantae > Streptophyta > Magnoliopsida > Malvales > Malvaceae > Gossypium > Gossypium longicalyx. Next base: position 63,637,913 of record CM047004.1, on the reverse strand, counting down.
TCTCCACCTTGACACGAATTCTCAATGAACAAGTTCTTCTTCGCGAACTCTCAACGAACAAGTTTTCCACCTCTTCCCTAAAACCCCTTAAGGGTTTAACTTTAACAATGAACACCAACCAAGTTTAAGCAATGCTCAAACTCGGTTATAGGAAGTGACTTAGTCATCATATCTGCAGGATTTTCATGAGTACTAATTTTGCTTACAACGATATCACCACGAGCAATAATATCACGAACAAAATGATATCAAACATCAATGTGTTTTGTTCTCTCATGAAACATTTGATCTTTTGTAAGAAAGATGGCACTCAGACTGTCACAAAATACTGTGCTGATTTGAAGGTCTTCATTGGTTCACTAAAGAGTCCCTTCAACCAAATAGCTTCTTTACAAGCCTCAATAATCGCCATGTACTCAAACTTCAAGTGGTGACAAAGCAATCGTGTAGTTTGCAAAGTGGCTTTCCAACTAATTTCACAACCTCCGATTGTAAAGACATAACCTGTGAGAGATCTTCTTCTATCAAGGTCTCCAGCAAAATCAGCATCAACATACCCAATGACTCCATCTCTAGTTCTTCCAAACTGTAAGCAAACACCAGTAGTACCTCGTAAGTATCTTAAAATCCACCGAACTGCTTTCCAGTGTTCTTTTCCGGGATTCGCCATGTATCTACTAACTGCACTAACTGCATATGATAAATCTGGACGTGAACAAACCATAGCATACATGAGAGATCCCACTGCACTAGAGTATGGAACATGTGACATGTACTCAATCTCATTATCTGTTTGTGGAGACAAAATCGATGAAAGTCTGAAATGGGCTACTAAAGGAGTGCTAACAGGCTTAGCACTCTGCATATTGAACGTGCAAAGAACTTTCTCAATGTACCCCTTCTGACTTAGGTACAATTTACTTGCTTTTCTATCTCTGAGAATCTCCATTCCAAGTATCTTCTTTGCTGGTCCTAAATCTTTCATCTCAAATTCTTTACTTAGTTGGGCTTTGACCTTTCTTATCTCTCTTTTATCTTTTGCTGCTATCAACACGTCATCAACATAAAGAAGTAGATACACAAAAGAACCATCACTGTTTTTCTTAAAGTAAACACAACTATCAAAACTACTTCTTTTGAAATCATGAGAAGTCATAAAGGAATCAAACCTCTTGTACCATTGTCTTGGTAACTGTTTCAAACCGTAAAGGGACTTTTCAGTAAGCAACCATAGTCCTCTTTTTCTAAGACTGTAAAACTCTCTGGTTGTTGTATGTAAATGTCCTCCTCAAGTTCTCCATGCAAAAATGCAGTTTTTACATCTAACTGTTCAAGCTCCAAATCATGCATGGCCACAATACCAAGCAAAGCTCGAATCGAACTATGCTTAACAACCGGGAGAACACATCTCATGAAGTCCACTCTGGAATTTGATCAGAACCCTTTGCAACAAGCCTTGCTTTATATCTGGGTTCTTCAACTCTTGGAGTCCCTTCTTTCTTTTTAAACACCCATTTACAACGAACGGCCTTTTTACCTTTAGGAAGTTTTACAAGATCCCATGTTCTGTTTTTGTGGAGTGATTCCATCTCCTCTTGCATAGCAAACATCCACTTTTCTGAGTCTTCACAACTAACCGCCTCAGAATAATTAGATGGCTCTTGATTCGCATCTATATCTTCAGCCACATTTAAAGCATAAGCAACTAGATCAGCCTCGGCATACTTCTTTAGAGGTTTAATTTCTCTTCTAGTTCTGTTTTTGGTGATAGAGTATTGTGGTGAAGAAGCAACTCTATTCTCAATTTTTGTACTGGCTTGAGGAGTCGACTCTGTATTAATCTGATGCCTCATCTGCTTTTGATTTTCTTTATTGGAAGAGTCTTTAAGAGATAAGTTAGGTAGCATAGCAGTTTCATCAAAAACAACATCTCTATTAATGACAACTTTTCTATTTTCAGGACACCATAACTTATACCCTTTTACACCAGCTTTATAACTAAGAAAAACACATTTAATGGATCTCGGTTCCAATTTTCCATTATCAACATGAGCATACGCAGGACACCCAAAGATCTTTAAATTAGAATAATTAGCAGGATTACCAGACCATACCTCTTATGGAGTCTTTTTCTCAATGGCAACGGATGGAGATCGGTTGATCAAGAAACATGCGATGAGGTCGTACACCCAAAACGACTTCGGTAAGTTGGCATTTGACAACATACATCGAACTTTTTCCATGATTGTTCTGTTCATTCGTTCTGTAACGCCGTTCTGCTGTGGAGTATGACGAACTGTCAAGTGTCTCACGATCCCTTCTAACTTGCACAATTTATTAAATTCATCAGAACAGAACTCTAAGCCATTGTCTATGCGGAGGTATTTTATTTATTTTCCCGTCTGTTTTTCAATCATAATTTTTCAAGACTTAAATGCGAAAAACACATCGCTTTTCTGCTTCAGGAAGAACGCCCAAAATTTTCTGGAAAAATCATTAATAAAGGTTAGTATATAATTAGCTTCACCTCTCGAAGGCACTCTAGATGCCCCCCACAGATCAGAATGAATATACTCCAACGTTCCCTTCGTGTTATGGATTCCTCTGGTGAATCAAACTCTCTTTTGCTTCCCAAAAACACAGTGCTCACAGAAATTTAGTTTGCAAATTCCTTGCCCATCAAGAAGTCCTCTTTTGCTCAATTCTACCATGTCATTCTCACTCATATGCCCTAGGCGCATATGCCAAAGGTTAGTAATATCATCATTTGACAAGGAAGAGGAAGCGACAGTTGCATCACCAGTAACAATAGAACCCTGCAAAACATAAAACTTGGCAGTCTTTCTTTGCCCTTTCATCACAACAAGGGAACCTTTGGAAATCTTTAAAACCCCACTTTCAGCTGTGTATCTATACCCTTTTAAATCAAGAGTACTCAACAAAATTAAATTTCTCTTCAATTCTGGAACATGTCGCACGTCACTAAGTGTTCTGACAACTCCATCAAACATCTTAACTTTAATTTTTCCAACACCTGTGATTTTATACGAAGCATTATTTCTCATCAAAACAACACCTTCAGACACTGTTTCGTAAGTTGTAAACCAATCCCGATTGGGACTCATGTGAAAGGTGCAGCCTGAATCAAGTATCCACTCTTCGCTTACTTTAAGATCATTGACAGAAGCGACTAGAAGTTCACCATCGCTGTAGTCTTCTACAACATCAGCTTCACCTGAATTTTCTGGTTGTTTTCCCTTTTGATTCGCAGCCTCCCTTTTAATCTTGTTTTATAGCTTATAGCACTCAAATTTAATGTGCCCTTTCTTCTTGCAGAAGTTACAAGTTTTACCTCTGTTTGAAGACTTTGATCTACTCTTAGATTTACCGCGAGGATTCCGTTCATGTGTCCTTCCACGATCATTATCAGCATTCCAATCTTGTCTCCCACGAGCAATGAGACTCTCTCCCTAAGAGTCGGGTTTAACCATAAGATGCTTCATCTTATCATACGAGGTCAAAGAATCTTAAACCTCATCAACTGTGAGAGACTTGCGACTATATAAAATCATGTCTCTAAAGGTTGAATAAGACGGGGGCAACAAACAAAGTAGAATCAACAGAATTTTCTGGTTGTTTTCCCTTTTGATTCGCAGCCTCCCTTTTAATCTTGTTTTATAGCTTATAGCACTCAAATTTAATGTGCCCTTTCTTCTTGCAGAAGTTACAAGTTTTACCTCTGTTTGAAGACTTTGATCTACTCTTAGATTTACCGCGAGGATTCCGTTCATGTGTCCTTCCACGATCATTATCAGCATTTCGATCTTGTCTCCCACGAGCAATGAGACTCTCTCCCTGAGAGTCGGGTTTAACCATAAGATGCTTCATCTTATCATACGAGGTCAAAGAATCATAAACCTCATCAACTGTGAGAGACTCGCGACTATATAAAATCGTGTCTCTAAAGGTTGAATAAGACGGGGGCAACGAACAAAGTAGAATCAACCCTAGATCTTCCTTATCATATTGAACCTCCATGGCCTCCAAGTTTGAGAGAATTTCTTTAAACACTGTTAAGTGTTCGTGTACAGACGTACCTTCCTCCAAAAGATGAGCATAATGACGTTGCTTCATATGCAACTTGCTTGTTAGAGTTTTCGACATACATATTTGTTCTAGCCTCTTCCATAATGCGACGGCGGTCTTTTCTTTCATCACATCCTGTAAAATTTCATTGGACAAATGCAGATGTAATTGTGTTAACGCCTTTCGATCTTTACACTTCTTCTCTTCATCTATTAAAGTCGAAGGCATCTTATCTATCCCTAGCAGGGCATCCTCCAGATCCATCTACGCAAGAACTGCTTGTATCTTAATCTGCCACAACGCAAATCTAGTGTTGCGATCCAACAGCGAAATTTCATACTTCAAAGACGCCATTACCGTGATCGAGATGAAAAACCCGAAAGCTCGGATACCAATTTGTGAAAATAGAATAAAATAAAATAAAATAAAATAAAGAACACACAAATTTTTACGTGGAAACTCTTTCGGGAAAAAACCACGGGCAGAGGAGAAGAAAATTCACTATGTCGAATTCGAATTTTAATACAAGAGGAGTAGACTATGTCTATTTATAGGCTTATAAAGCCATATTCTAGTAAGACTGAAACACCTTATTCTAATCAATATCAAATAGATGGAATTTAATAAGGTTTAAAAAACCTTATTCTAAAAATAAAATAAAAGAACTGTAATTCTATATGGATTCTTCTTTTATTTTATTTTACCACTGTATTTTATTTAAATAAGGATTCGGGTCACTTAATTCTAACACAAATACTTGAATTTCTTACCTTGTCTTTTTAATCTCTTCACTTTTTCCACAACTTTCGTCACTTCCACTTCTAATTTCATTCTTCCAAGATGGTATTCTAACTCTCTAGTGTCTCTACTTCACTTTTCCTTTTTGGTGGCTATGGAAATTTTCAAGATTTTTTGTTGAAAAAGGTGAATTTTGATGGGAAAAAAAAAACTAAATTGTAAAGAAAGCAAAACTTTCTCTCTTTCATGGACGTTAGAAGTATGGTGAAAGTATGAAGAATTTTCTTTATCTTTCTTTCTTTTTATACTAATTTTAATTAAATAAAATATTAATAAATATCTTATAATAAAATAATAATAAAATATTCAACCAATCATATTTCAACACTTTTCTTCCTTAATTATTACACCATATAATTATCTAATTTGGTTAATGATCATTTTACCTTTTTTTATTTCTTTAAATTTTCATCCTTGAATCGCTACTCACTTTTGGTAAAATTACAATTAGCCCCTCATATTTCTCCACTTATTCAATTTGGTCTCTACACACCAATCCCATGTTATAAGAAATTAAGTTATTTTTACTTTTGGTCCTTCAACTTTCTCATATTTATGGTTCAACCCCTAAAAATTAAAATAATTGTACTTGAACCTTAAAATTTTTTACATCTTTACAATTTAGCCCTTACTTTAATTTAGTATACCACAACATACTTCTTTAATATTATCTTTTATCACTTTCATTTCCTTATTTTACTTTATTAAGAAATCAATTGTACAACATCTCGATTTATTATTATTTTTATAGTATAACAATTTTAATAGTGTTACAATAAAAGGTTACTTTTATTATTGTTGTCGTTAAAAAAATCTAAGTTGAAAAATATTTATAAAGTGTGATAAAAAAAATTAGTGATTTAAGATTTTTAAAATGCTTTGCATTATTGCCATAAATGGTATTTATATTATTACTTAAGTGTGTTGATGCAATTATATTTTTTAAAATAATTAATAAATATTATAATACGGTATTTTTGTATTTTATATTTTTTATAAAATTAATAAAAAAACTTAAATTTAAAAATATGCAAATAATGAGATTTGAACTTACAACATCAAGCATATTTTTAAAATTTTAATCATTTCAACCAAAATTTCATTGTTGTTTATAAAGGTATTTTTATTCTTATTTCCAAAAATAAGATTATTTATCTTAATAAGCATATGAAAAAGTCAATTCAGTCCTTCACCTCTGTGGTAGGTTTCTCTTTGGTTTTTTTTTTTTTTTTTGCTATCTTTTACATTTTCTTTCTTAATGATATTTCAAAATTCAACATGTCTTTATTCTTAGAGTAACATTTCTAGGGATTGCTTCACTTTCTAAGGTTGAAAATTTTTGAGAAATAACTACATATTCGAGCGTATTAGAGCTAGAAATGGATTTGCAGCATTTTAACATGTTTCCATGCTCCCAAATTACTAATACTTGGTTATACTGCAGTCTCTTAATCAAAATAAAATGTTAATTGGTTTATATAATACAATAAGTTTGCCTACAGAGAGAAGAGTGGATGCAGCAATTTTTATGGCTAAAGCTTTATAGATATGGGAAACTATTTCTGCGAGTTTTTGGATAACGAAATCAAAGTAAAATGGAGGTAAATGCATGTAGTCAATGAACCAGACCTGCCAATTTGGGCTTTCGAAATTATTTCTACAACTTAAGTTTTGAGAGCATGTCTTAATGGAGTACTCCAAATTAAGATTTGTTAGTATTAGTTTGGGGAAATGCTAGAGGATAAAAAGTTGGGAAAATTGTGAATATATTTCATAAAAAAATATATATTTCGTTTTCTTTTGTTATAGTTTGAATAAGAAAATATATGACTACTAAAACTTCACTTACATCATGTTTTATGAGAGCATTAAGTATGATAAAAAAAAGTTATCACTTTTTAAAAAATTTAATTTGTAAAATTAATTTATTTTTCTTGAAATGTAATATTGTCATGGGAGTTACTTTCTCACGAGCAATAGTAAGAAAGTTACTTTCGCATGTAGATTAGAAAGTTAAAGAAATATTAAGATAAAATTAATCCTATTTTATATTGGTTTAGGATATTAGTATATTAATAAACATTAAAAAAAAAGTTATTGCCTCCTTCCTATTACTTGATTTTCTCTATTACCTTAAACGGATTATTTGCAAGTAAATTTTTTTCTTGATTTTTTTTTCAACTACAAATTTGATTTAGCACTTGTTTTTGTATGAAATACTTATTATTTTTTGTAGAATATGAGTAGAATTGTCCCATTTAAGTTGTGCAAGAATTGTGAGTTAGACGTCTTATGGTTTTACATTTGATTTAATTATTTGTAGTTTTGTTTAGAGTAATATGTGGAATCAACTATTTTTTTTATATTCTTATAGGTTAGCCTTTAGCTAAAACAAAAAGTGATTCCAAGTTTTTTTTTTTTTTTAAATTTACTCCAAATCAAGTTTTACATATCCATGATTTTATATATGCACCATTATATTTAAAAAACATATTCAAGACAAATTTGAAACAATTTCGCTTTAAAATAAAATTAAGATTTATAATTTATTATTAAATATTCAATCCAAATGTTTGTTAAAAATAAAATTTGTTATAAAGATTAAATATATGAATATTATCTTTTATTTAATAAGGATAAATTTATAAATTATCATCATATTTCTAGAAAAATACTAATAAACCAAACATGATAATATAACTTTTTTAAAATTTTAATCAATATCTTTCAATTTATACCAAATATTGTAAAGTAATTTTCCTAATAAACATATTGCGTTAGGATCATATCATAATATGTGAAAGCACCATATGCTACGTATGTGTCCTTGCAATTTCATACATGTTGCCTCGTTATGACACTAGGACCTCCAGTACAAACAACCAATTACAAACCAAAATTAAAGAGTACATGGTACACTTTCTAATTTCTAACTAATTCAACGTCTAAATTTTAGAATTTCTACAACTCTTTTCCCTTCTCGAAAGTCCTGGCAATCATAATTTAAGAGAACACAAGTTCTTCGAGGTTATTTGGTTTCAAAGATTCAAGCTCTTTTAACCCAGTATTCAACGCCTCAAGCTTTGAGATGAATTTCTAACTAAAGGGGATAGCTTTCTTACTCTTTTTTTTTTTTAAACCTTGGTTTAAAAAAAGATTATGGCATTAAATCTCATTCTCTTAATTTAAACCAAACAAATATTCAACTGTCATGCTCTGTATATTCCATTTTTTATGGGGTATTTCTTGTTTGGCTGGGGTAATTTTTTTTTTATCATTTTTATGATTTGTTATAATTTTCTAAACTTATATATACATTATTTGACTTTTTTAGATTTCCTATGATCGTTTTAAGAAAATAGGTAATGACGTGCCACACCATCACTAACACCATAAAAAAAAAAGTTAATTATATAACAAAATACAAGTTTACAAAAAACAAAGTACCAACGTGAAAAGAACAACCAAGTTCAAAGATGTGACTTGTCACTTTTAAACACCACAACAACAATGTGCAAGTACAAGAGTATATGATGATTTCATCACTCCAATGACTCCTCTTCTTACAAGTTTTACTCAATAGTTGGGACAAGCTAAACACAAACAATTTAACAATCGGTTGAGGCATACAAATTACAATCAATGTCCCAACATACTATTCAAAGTCATCTTTACTAATAATCTTACTCAATTTCCTCTTTTCTTTTCTTTTTTATACAAATGGTTAATGTAACTCTTACCTAGAAATGCCATGTTACACATTGAAAAGACAAGAAAAACTCGAGTTAGGCTCAGCCGAAATATCTTACCTTCCTCTTTTCATCCGGGAAGTTGAAAAAATTTAGATAACATCTTCCGAAATTGTTAATCCGATCCGAGAAGAACCAGCTTGATGAGGATAAATAATAAGCTGAATCACTCGGAATAACAGATAATGGAAAAACAATGGTACAAGTGTGAGATGGAGAAGAGGAGTTAGAACCAGAGGTCCAAGTTCCAACATGGCATCTCAATATGAGTTCGAAGGATTTCACTGGCACTGGAAGCAACAATCCGAAAGAGCATAATAAGAAACTGATATAAGCAATTCGGACAAGAACATGAACATAGCCAAAGGGATGCAGACGGGGCCACACAGTGGATCCTCCAAACATCCTAGGTTGTCCAGTATTCTCTTACTCAGAAAATAGCAAAAAACCTATTTTTTATCTGCCAAAATTTTATAAGTTGATCCTCTTTTATCCTGACCCCCAACATCAAAATTTTAATTTAGCTCATGTCTTTCGGATGCTTCATTTTACCTTAAAGCATCCATGTCCAATAACTGTGATGCATATCCAAATATGAACGGGATGACATGACCCTCCAGATATATTGAGAACATAAAAACTAAGCATAACCATACTCATATCCAACACCCCCAAATTCAGACATAGAACAGACCTACAAGTACATACACTTGAAGTGGGGACACTTATAAACCATGTTGATGAGACTTGGTTGTGTCAGATATGGGTAGGTCTCTGACACAGGAATGTTTAATTTTCCCAAGTTCATATATTTGAAGAGTCACTGGAGAATCATATCCCCATGCACATGTCTAGATATGTGATGAATACGGATACTTCAAGAAAAATGAAAAGTCAAATCAAATTAGCTTTTGACTAGAAAAAACTTAGAAACAGGGTTAGGCAGAAGATGATAATTGATGTTTGAAGTAAATTTTCACGGCATACAATGACCAAACATCAATAGCAAATCAAACCAGAATTTAACAGAACACAGACAATATTAACAAAAGATAATAATAATAAAGAAAGACCAAGTCAAGTCAATTTATATTTCAATGTGATTGAGAGAACCGGTCCATAACTTTATAAATTTAATACTATTGACAAGAAAGAAAAGGACAAGAAAAAAAGGTAATTTCGTAACATATTAGCATCATTGCTCATTAAATTTGTTTTCATGTCATGAAAAACAGATGCCGTAGTTGCATATTGCTTAAAGCAAGGATAGAAATGTATTAAGTTCTTGTTTCTTCAGTATTTGTAGGCATGGTTTCAAAACCTATTGCATCAAAATAGTTAATTTCGGGTTTCCTGACTTCTCACATATAGTTCTTCATTCAAAATACAATAAGCTAAAAGGAAAATTAAGTGCATCATTGATCTATGGGTTATTACCTCTCTCATTCTCCAGTCCATTGTATTAATTCACCGCGGTTTACTAATATCTTTGAGACTTGCTCCTCAGCTTCAGTATCATTAACAACACCCCGGCATCTTGGAAAACCACAATAACATGCCAAACGCTCATCAATGGAAAAGAATCTATAAGACAAAAAGAAGTCAGTGTTGAAGATGATTGACGAATAATTTGATGCATAGGATTAGAGGCAAACCTATAATCATATGTCAGCTCTTCCCATCGTTTAATATCTCTCTTTGCAAAAATGATAATATGCTCATCGCCATGAACACTAATAACTCTTGAATAGCAATTTGGCTGCACAAAGGTCAAAAGAGAAATTAACATCTTTCAATGCCACATAAACATTCTAGTAGAAGCATTTTTGGCAGGTTAAGAAACTATTAAATCTTCTGTCACACTAGAAGAACCTAATTATGTCAAAGGAACTTTTCTACTCCCCCTGGGCCCTGACCCATTGCCTTTCACCCTATTTCCCTTCAGACCATCTCAAATTTATTCCATGTCCAAGATGCAAACAACACAACTATCTAAAGAAAACATTTTCATATATTACCATCTACAAATACACCATTTAAAGACTCATGATGACCATGCAAAGATAAAAGTGGAATTAACTTAAACATGTATGACAAGAATAATAAAAACTACACAAAATCAGATGTAGACAAACAAAATGAGACGGAAGGGTATGAGCAAATTAAATTACAAAAGTTACGGTTGAAACATTTTCATCTCCTCCTACCATTTCATGTACTCAGAAAGACCCATGCAAGGGTAAAAATGGAACGAACACAAACCTGTATGGCAGGAACTCTAACACAAACATTTTATGTAGCCAAATAACTAGAAACAGAAGGGACATAAAGCAGGGGTGAAAAGCACTTACTTCACATGAATGATTGATTAGATGTGCTATGCTCCCTGCTCTAGTGGCATCAATCACTCTTTCATTATCAATTCGGAACAAATAAGTCCCAGCACCCTGAGAGATAAAGTACTTAGCAACTTTCAAACTTGACTATGAGCTCTCTAAGACTGCCCATGGGATGATGATACAAACATGCAAATGTTTGAGATACTCAGTTGAGTACATACCACTAATGAGTTGTATATGAAATGCTCCCTCCTATCAGCTATAGAAGGTCTAACAAGTTCACCAGTATATTCAATCACCTACAGATAATAAAAGTTACTTTTTATGTACTCAAGAAAAAATCCAGAGAACACTACAATGTAAAGGAGCAGATTAGCTTACCATGTCTCCTGCCCTATGGGGATGCTTTGCAAAGATTCCAAACCCGTGAATTCCTGATTTCCCTATAGCCAAATGCAATTCAATTATCCAGAAAGAAAAACTAGGAAACAATGACAGCAAAATAACAAAAAGGAAGAAGTGACCATTTTAAAATTCTGGATGATAATTTAAAGGGGAAAACAACCAGCCATAGATTGCAATCAAGCAGAATAAAACATACAAAAAAATATGAAATTTAGAAGTTAGAAGTAATCAAATGATATTACTAACAAAAATAATAAAAAGAGCTTTTTTTTGTAATATTTTTCTGAAAAATATCAACTATTATTTATTTTTACATATTGGAATCATTTATATACATCGATCAAGGATACAAAGAATTAAACATATGCTCGAAAGTATTGGGATGACCCTTAAAAGGTGCACCGAATAGATTTGGGATTTGAATAGTGTCTACAATCCCTTATTTTATTCACAAGTTGCAGCCTCCTTTGTACCAAAAGAAAAAAAAAAGGATGTTATTCGATTTCAATTCAATGGAGCAGCCTGTATCCCCTGCTAAACCTTTTCACTCCCATCTTCTCCCTTCCACAAAATATCTTATATGGAATTTTAAAACCGCCCAACCTGGATAACACCTTTACCCAAATTAAGTTATTCCATATCTGGATGCCCAATGCCCCATGAGGAAAGGTCCAAGAAGAAAATACCAGATCATTGGATCACCAATCTTGCATTGACCACAAGTTTCTTGCTTTAGACCTCACAGATCATAAGTTCTAGGATAAAAATTGTTGACCACCATTTTCCTATTACTATAAGCAAGTTGTCAGAACACACTAAATAACACCAAAGTTCTGCCAAACCTGCCTCCCTAATACTGAGGAAGTTCTACCCACAGTCTCCCTACATGCACATGCAAAAAAAGAAAAAACAGTAATCACTTACCAAATGCCAGTCTCTTTCGAAAGGTCTGCTTCATGTAATCATACTTCTCAGCCACAGAGAGAATGTTGTTAGGAGCATCGAGCTGGGGGGCTTTAAGCTTGTTAAGACTAAAAGAGAATTTGATACCACTGACTCTATTGTTAGGCACTGTGCTGCCTGAAATTCCATGTTGGCAGCAGCCACCAACCAAGTAGGGTTGATTCTCTACAAACAAGCGCTTTAGAGATGCAGCAGCAAGGGCTTCAGGTTCTTTCCGGCCTCTTCTTCCAAAATGACTATAAGGCTCTGCACCAAACAAAATAAAAGCCAAAATAGTATCCAGCTTTGATCTAACAATTTCAGCATACTAGACAGCTGAAAGTATAAATATTGTATATAGGGAACGTCAAAGGACCAAAACTTCCATATGCAAGGAATTATGCAATCAAGAGGAATAGGATTGTACAATGATAGGGTTATGAATAAGCTAAAAACATTTCACTCATACATTAACCAGAAGATAAATAAAGGCAATTTACTCATTAACCCACTTAAATCTTATCTATAAGCAATCTAATAACTGCTAACTAGCTTGGCGAGTAATATCACTTTAATTTTTGTAGCTCTAAGAAACAATTGCCAAGGGCAGTTTGGAAAGAAGTTAACCCCATCATATATCCATCCCTAGAGCTATCATGTAAACAAACCATGAGCAAATACAACTATAAATATCAAAAGAAACATTCAAAATCAATGATTACAATTGATTGAGGCAGAAACAACCACCAAAACTTAAAAAAATCCTAACACATTGAAAGCAAGAAACGTCAAGGGAATCAAATTGCAAAGTAATGAGAATATCAAAAGCACAACTAATGAAGATAATGCAACAACCAATAGCATACCGGTCCGAGCACAACCAGAAGGATTAAGAGGTGGAGTATAATCAGAACAACGTCGTGCTATTCTGCCAAATCGTTCATCAGAAGCTACCCGATCATTAGATGGCTGCCTATGCTTCTTGCAAAAGGAAAGTAGACGAATACACTGATCTTCATCATCTTCATCTACAGAGAGAAGGAACAATCTGTCCTCATCTTCAAGCTAAGAAACCATAAAACAAAGCAAAACAAAAGCATATAATCCATGTTATCCATCAGTTACAAATTGAAATGATTGCAATTACTCAAAATAATGGGAAAATATAACAGCAAAGAATTTCCTAAACTAATTTCATGAAAGATAGATACTACCTCAACACAGAGACCTGCAGCACGTGCACAGAGTGGATGATATGCTACCCGACATGTAGGGTTTGAACACTGAATAATAGGCATTGCATGAAATAAATATAAGCATTGAAAGAGGGAGGAAAGTTATGCATAGTAAATTAACTATTGAAAAAAGATAATTCTGACATGCTATTATAGGTTAAAGCAAACATCAAACAGAACCAAAAAGTCCATTGATGTAGAAATTCTACATACTGCATTTTGCTTGGACTCATCTATTGGTGTTAAGCATTGGGCTCAACCATGAGCAGTGTCAAAGTGTCTTACCATACCATCTTAAACTAAAACACCAAGAAACATGTTGTAAAGATCCCAAAAGAAAGACGGCATGCAAGAACTTGATAAACAATCACTGAAGTATGATATATTTCACAATTTGGGCATGTTGATCTGCTTATCCAATGCAACCAATACAAATTAAGTCCATTTTTCAAGTCTGGAATTTCAAAGTTGTTTGCTGGGACCAAATTAGAAAGTTAGATTTATTCAGCAGGATCAAATCAATTTTACTTGTATAATGTCCATAGCATTTCAAAGTTGAACAATTAACAAGTACTTGCTATTCCCATTTTAAGCCTGAAAAAAAACTACAATGATTACAAAGAAAAAGAAAACCCAATTAACCAAAAGATAGGAAGCAAAGTACTTTTTTAAACTTCAATCCCAAAAGATAGGTATCATGATAATCATATTTCCTTCCTCTTCTGCCCTTCAGTCACACAAGTCTAAGGGATCTCTGTCACAGCAAAACAATGCCACCCAAATGACACAATTAATCGGCATTCTTTACCTTCTATTTTCCCTATTATTTCATCTTTTCTTCAATTCTTATATTTCACTCATTTCTTCCTTTTCTCACTCAATGGCTTAGGCATGATATACAGTTTTTCCCTTCTTACCCATGAGGAAATTGTCAATACAGATCCTGTATACAAGAAGCCTTTTGTCATGCCATGAAGACATGTCTTTAGGTATTCTAACGTGTCAGCAAGATCCATTCAAGTACAAGACCCAAGTCATGTCATTATGGATACATCTCTATTTTTTAAGAAGTCAAGCAACATAGACAATCTACTCATGCTAAAACACATAAAAGGTTCTTTTCCTTTTTCCACTAAGAGTTGGGTTTTAGATAGCCATGCAGCTTTTAAAATTAACCACAGCAGAACTAAAACAACATATACAAAAAGTTCTCAAATCAATAAACATCCTCAACGCACATACTTGATCAGAAATCCATTAAACATCAATATCATGTAGAAACTAACATAATGAGGATGGATAAGTTCCAACAAGAAACTACAGCATAGGAACATTAAAAAACATCTTACTGTAAACTTACTTGAATACAAGCTCCATAAGATACACCGCAGATACTACACAGCAGTTTCCAGCGGTCCTGTGATAGAAAAAAAAGTGGTCAGAAAGAAAAGAAAACTTACAATACTTACAAGCCTGAATTGCATGGAAATCAAGGCTATATGGAATTTAGATTTGAACAGTAGCCCAAACCTCAATCAACATTATAAAAAGCACTTCATACATCCTGTGAACAAAAATATATGCAAAATGACAGTAAGAGAGGTACCTTGCTGATTCTATTTAGCCCATCAATGGGTTCCATTCTCTTGACATCAGATAGACATGTTTCTGGAACATAAATGTTTAGTCAGTGCATTATGTATAAAATATAAGATAAGAAAAAGCAAATTACAATGACACAAACCAGGTATCCAAATGGCACAAGCCAGATGAGCCCAACGGCCATCAGTCGTAGGCTTCATTGCACCCCCTACAAAAGATAAATTCACTGATTCAGTAATACACAACTCGTGGCTTTGAACAGGAATTTAAGAAAGTCAAAATACCTATAACAGGGCAAAGACAGCAAGACGGAGGGGACTCAGGAGCCCCAGGGCGGCATAAGTTGCACAACCATAGAATACCATCAACAGGCTCAAGTTCGCCATAGCATCTAGCATGGACCTGGACAATCATTAATTAAGATGAAGCAAGTAGAATTTCAATAAACGAATGTGTAACGCATGCATACCTAAATTACATATGAAGAAGATTAATCATTAATAAAGAAAAAGCAATCAATTTTGACCGACAATTGATAGCACTGAATTTTACAGATAAAAACTTGACTAATACCCATTTGTCTGATCAATGATAACATAAATGGCATGTTATTGACAAACTTGTAAAGGAGCATGGAACACCAAAAAAAAAAAAAACTTGTAAAGGAGCATTTACCATCATTCTGCATTTGTCACACTGGAGGAATAGATTGTTCTCATACTCCTAAAAGCAAAGCAACCTCAGTCAGGAAACAAAATCAAGCATCAAAATCATAACTGGACAATAATATTCAACTGCAGACAAGGGGAAAGGTGCAAAGACAGAAACCTAGAAAAGCAAATAGATAAATAAATAAATAAGAGTGAAAGAAACAAAAGATTGACCATGTAAATTGAGTCTGCACCTGTGTGTTCTGCATGTGTGCTATACAGAATTCTTTTTTTTTTTTTTTTTTTGGCAGCAACTAGCCCCTAGATTGCCAGAAAAAATTTCCAGGAATAATTTCTAGAATCAATGGTTATCTCATAGCAGGTAGCGCTATTAGGTGTCTCATCAAATGTCTAGGTGGTCTTATTCTGATGAGGTTTGTTTAAAACTTATTTAGTTATTAGCAATACCTCTTTATATAAAACTAGGAGGTAACTTTTCACATTTTCATTTCTTCTCGTATGATTAGAATTTGAGAATAATACGCTTTGTTTCAGGGCTTCTTATTTACATATGTCAATAAAATGCTAAAACAAAAAGAAAAAACCTAAATGTGCATATCATGAAAGCCAATATCCATTTTTCATGGTTTTGAAGGAAAATGGCATGATCCACAATTACATAATTGTTGAAAAATACTGACTCAAAGAATCCAATCTAAAACTCAACCAAATGAGGGATAAATAAAACAATTAATACCATGTAAACACACTAAATAGAAAGAAGATAGCGCTACGGTGGCAGAACATATTAAATTATCATTTACCTCATCCATGTGGCAGACACTACACTTATCTAAGTCTTTCCAGTCAACACGAACAGGTCTATAACCAGCAGGTAGGTCTCGAAATCTTCCAGAGGCCAACTTGAATGCCGAGAACTTTGAAGAAAGTCTGGATTTTGACAACCCCTGTCAGTATGATAGGAACTCATTATAGCCTAGAAAAACAAAATATCCATGCAATTACACAGCAAGAGCACATATTTAAAGGTCTCAACACTTGCAGACATACAACCAACAAAGAGAAGAACAAGGTTACAAAAGCTATTTAAAAGCACTTACAGACTGGGAAATAAAAACACAATTCTGCCTTGAAAGATTATAACGATGTATAGATCCTACTCAGTTATCAGTTAAACAATTGGAAGTCATCACAGTAAGATAATAAATTCCTGCTTGGACCAGTCAGCTTGTCATTTAGGCAGAAGTGCAGAATAGAAATAATTATATGGAAAGTGAGATTCTGGCCTCATGGCAATAATTATATGTGGAGTGAGATTCCTGCTTGGACTAGTTTATGGAAAAAATTTTATACAAAAAAAATAGAAGGCAAAAAAAAAAAAAAAAAAAAAAAAAAAAAAAGATCCATAACGTAGTACTGAACAATAAAAATTGAAATCCATATAACACTAACTGTAGCTTCGAATCTAAGGGCTAAAAGAAGATAATA
Source organism: Gossypium longicalyx (assembly GCA_025698465.1). Classification (NCBI taxonomy): domain Eukaryota; kingdom Viridiplantae; phylum Streptophyta; class Magnoliopsida; order Malvales; family Malvaceae; genus Gossypium; species Gossypium longicalyx. The sequence goes on along the minus strand of CM047004.1, from coordinate 63,620,598 downwards.
CCACACCTGTATTAGTTTTGTAACTTCAGGATTTGAGAAACCAAACATGTCAGCACCAGGTTCAAAGAGTCTTCCTTTTCCAGCCTTGCAATCAGAAGAATCATTCTGCCTCTTTCTTATCCTTTCATAAATCATATTCCAACAAGCTGATGGGTCTGGTCCTTCAAACTGGGGAAATACTAAAATATAGATTAGGTGCTGCACTCGGTAATTTTGACAATAAGAACCAATTTAAACAAAAGCAGTGATGATATTACATGAATTGTCGGTCCAAAAAAAAAACACATGAATCATTTAACTTATAAAAAACCTGTTGTGGTTATGGATTAAGAATCAAGAAACAAAACAAGGAATGCAATGAATAACCGCCATTTCTACAATTCCCTAACATTTTATATGAAAACAAGGAATGCAATGAATAACCGCCATTTCTACAATTCCCTAACATTTTTTATTTCATATACTTCAATTATTACTTCATCCCTTTCTAATATCCGACTCCACAAGCCCCAAGGTGTTGGAAGATTGGACTCAATGCCAGAGCAGAAGCATATTCTCTCATCATACAAAATAAAACCCCTCCAACCCTTACAAATACCAAAGATTTGGATATGCTTGTGGAATCAAAGCCTGAAGAAGTCCTTAACAGGTTTCCAAAGAGAGATAATGAACTTCAAATGGTTAATTGAAATCCCAACCATTCTTAAGTTTACTCCAGATTACAACAGCAAACAAGAGTAACAACTCTAGTATCTCCCAGTGCCTCTCACATGTGCTGGGTCTTGGGAAGCATGTATAGCCTAAACCAAAAACAGATGACATACAAAGAAGCCAAGTGATGCATTATGAACAAAATCAGACAACTGGAATGAAAAACTCATGAGTATAGAAAATTTCCAAATGTGTCAAGATTAGCAAATGCACAAAAAGCAGCAGACAGTATATTCCAGTAAATTTAATAGATTTTATCATATTAAACAACTAACCTTCTCTTCATCACTTGTCACCCTAAATAGAGGATGATTCTTTGACTGAGGATCCCTCAGCACCTCCATCCTATACAAGGTACAAACACTAGGATCTAACAGACAAGGAAATGAAATGTCAAAGAATGCCAATAATAAATAAATAAAAACTGGCATGCATATAAGATAATATGCCTTACCTTTTACTGAAGTAAACTTCCTCACAGCAGTGTACCCTTCAGGCCAAATTATCCCATCATCTTGGAAATATTCTGAGTCCTTGACAACTTTTCCTGTTGAAGCAGCTCAAGAATCCATGAGTAATACTAGAAGTTTCTATCTTTTTGACAAACAACACTGGATAATCAGAAGCAAATTAAATGGTAAGAAACTTCAACACAGCTAAGTCTTCATATCGTTCCAAGTGGATTGGCACTTACTCCAGGAAAGAGTTTTGGCATCAACTCTTCACTAACTACTTCAACTAGCATAATTTCCAGCTTACCTCTGATGCACACATCCATCAAGCATCTATTTTAGCAGTACTTAACAAATTGCCAAAAATCAAAGGCCAAAGGGCAAAAGACAATTGAAAATGTGTGAATAGCCAAACATTCCAAGCCAACTAACAACAGCTGCAAAATTCTATGGCATCTCAAGTTATAGAAACATAAGGCAATTCAAGACCATGAGAAATTACCTAGGTTAATTATTTGTAAGTCTCCTATTACATAAGAAGAACCTCCATGTCCACCAAGAGTTATCTGAATCCCCTGATCTTTTTTTAGGTGATCATCAATAGAATCTTTACCTCCTTCATCTTCACTACTTGCTTCACCACCATCCACAACAATTCCATTTTGCAGTTGTAACATTCTTCTTGGAAGCTTCTGTTCACAAAGAAAGCTGTTCGTACGAAAAGATGGAAGCATCTAACTATTAGCTCTTGCACAAAATGGCAAGAGTAAAAAGCTATGCTATTATTGTATATGTAACTTTCAAAGGCATATTTATTGAAACAAAATTTTAAGGGAATGGTGCAACTAGAAAGAGAGAGGGTACCACAAAGGAGAATAAAGAGATTGATTCCATTGAACCAAACTTAAGTAATAATCAAAAGCATAAATGCCAATGGATCATTTAAATAGGATAACAGTCCCCACGGCTACGAACAAAAGCATAAAAGTCAAGAACTGGAGCAAGTATGATTAGGAGGCATATGCAATTAGCTTAGATGAGCATCATTTTCAATTCATTCACAATGTTAGCCTAGGCTATGCTTTACAAATGGAAAAGGTGTGAGCAGACAGTGGAAACAGTTGCTAAAGACATGTTAATCTCATTGGAACCAGAACAGCATATATATTTGAAGAAAAGATAATTGTTTACTACATTCTTTTTCATAACTTGAACTAATGAACTTTCTACCAAATAAAAATAACTTACAGTCTGGCTTCCTCCAAGCCCCTAGAAAAACGAGGTTTCTTGCACTTCCGATGGAATGATGAAAGAAGTCCCTTGAGAAATGAGACCACCTGTTTCAATTTGATTCTGACAATTACAAAAGGAACTGAGGAAATCAGCTGTCAAGAGATATAAGTCTAGCATCCATGTAAAACAAGAACCTTATATGTCTCGCAAGATTAAAATACGTATAAACCTTGCAAAATCATGGGTGCCAAAAAATTGCACTGGAACTGATCTTCCACCAGAAATCTTGCTCAAACCTTTACGGTCACCAAGAAGTGATTCATCTACCACAATTGCTGGCCACATTGCGTGACCTGCACTAAAAGCTTAAAAAATAAGCTTATGAAAAATATACAGACAAATTGGTATTGACTCAAAAGGAATTTAACTCATTACTAAAAGCATTAAGATATATTTATAGCACCAGAACCCAGAGATATACAAAGACCTGTTCTCAAAATCTGAAGAAAATTGCATAACAGTATAGAAAAAATCAATATGCATTACTTGGCTGACGTATGCAAAAGCTACAACAACAAATGATAGAATTCATAGGTACAGAAAAAATGAACTGCTACAAAAAACTAAAGCATATGACCATTGGAGACTATGAATGAAGTAGTCCTCAAAAATATGTCCCAACTACCAGGTTCACCTCAAACAAATTACTCCAAAACATATCATAGCCAATAATCAATGACAAGTGGACAATCCTTAACATTTCATGTCATGACATTAAAACACCTTCTACAGTAACTTGTAACTATGTCTGATTAACATAATATGAATCAGATGGATTTAGCACAAACCAGTAAGTTTTGCCCATATAATATCCCCAGGTTCAAGTTCTTGACAGTCATCTCGACTGGCAGCCAATGCAACCATCTCATCATAATCATGGTCATCATCTTTTGTACTATCAACACTGAAACTCAAGTTCAAGCGCTCCATCTCTTCATGAGAAACATGAAACTTCAGTCTCTCATTAGAAAGAATCAAATCCTCCTCATCTCCATCAACATATTCAACCTGCATTTGAATTTGTCAAATAATGAACAAACTGGTCCATGAAATAAAGTATCTTTTACACCATTAAATGCCAAAATAAATTCTATATCATATAGAGTGAAAATGCCAAAAATAATATGACAGGCATACATGATGTCTATTAGTCTCCAAATTGTACCCAACAACTCGACCCAAGTACCAATCAGCATCCAAAGGCCAAAAAACCTGTAATCCATAAAAATTTATGTCAAGACGTATGTAAATGCAATGTCTAAAAGTTGCAACTTCAAAGAGGCATCAAAATGCTTGCCTTGCATTGCAATCCAATGAATGCTTTTGGATCAACACCATCAAAACTCAACCTATTCAAGTTACAACTTTTCCGGTTAATATAAGCAAATATATAATCTGTATTTAGAAAAGAGAAAGGGGGAAAAACTCAAACAAATTCCTTTTGCATCAAGCTTGCAGCCATCTAAACCCAATTTACTATTGAATTTTAGCTATTGCTTTAGCTACTTTGGTTTCCACTCCAAAAACAAATGTCAGAAAGCAAAATCATGATTGCTTATAAATAAACTAAAAAAAAACCCATATATATTGTATAGCAGCAACGACAATTCCAAATCAATAGTCTCATATCACATTAAATCATGCATGTGTGTGTGTTCGCATTGCACCCAAATGCAATTTTTTGTCTCGCATAAGGGAACAAAAGTCAATAGCCAATACTTGATTTTGAAAAAAATAAGAACAAAGAAAAACTGACCTGACCCATTTCTTAGAAGTAGCAGAAGCAGTGAAACCCCGCTGAGAGTTCAGAGTAGAATTATGCTTCCTTTTCTTAATAGAATTACTATTCACATTATTATTCACACTACTATTATTTCTACAATCCCTCAAACGCGGGCGATCCGACTGACACAAAACACTCGAATCAACCCCTAAATTGGCTAACTCATTACTCCCAATCCTCCTCTTTTTCCTCAAACTCTCATCAATTTCACTTTTGATTGCTGTTTTTTGGCTCTCTCCTTCGAGCAAGGAGTCGTAGAAAGAGACGCATTGGCGAGGCCTTTTAAGGCGGCGAGAGTAGACATGCACGACCGGGGGATTGTGGGTTTTGAGGGGGTGATCGTTGTCGACGATGAGTTTACGAGCTTTGACCTTCTTGGACATGACGTTGGATGAGTTAGTGGCGCTTACGCAAAGAGAAGCAGAGGAGTAGACACGGTCCAAGGATACGTAGCGAATCGGAGTGTCGGCGTCTTCCTCATCTCCTTTTTCGGGAAATGCCATCGATGGGAGGAACTGTTGGGGCGTGGAAATGTGGGGTTATGGGGAGGAGAGAAAGAAAACAAAAACCAGAGTTTTTAGGGTTTTAAATGGGGATTTGGGGGAATTTGGAGGGAGAGGTGAGCTTTGGCTTTCCTTTTTTATATATGGATATATATTTTGGCCCCAAAAATATCGCTTTCCCGCCGACGAAGTACAATTGGTGTTGAGCACCTTTTACCTGTTAAATATGAACTGAAAGTGAAGGACTACAAATTTATAATGGGTTAGTTCTATACCTTAATAATTATTTTCACATTTGGACAGAAGGTTTTTTTATTTAAGTTAATCCCTGTATTTGAAAATTATTCCCACATTTAACACCTAAACCTTTTTTTAGTCTAACTTTTTTAAAGAAAAATAAATGTTAACTTAGATAATAAAAATTTAAAATATCAATGCTAGTATAATTGACAATTATAAATATTAATTTGAACCAAAAAGAAATTCATGACTTTAATGTGCGAACAATTTTCAAGTTCTTGAAAAAAAAAACTAAACTTCATTGTAAAAATTTGTCAAATTTTCACCCTAAATAATAAACCCAATGTAATTAATCTTCACAAAATATTCAATAATGCTTTGTTCTAATTCCATGCTCCATCCTTAAAATTTTATGACCGCTAAGAAATTATTTTTTTTTTACTTTCATTTATTAGAATTTAATCTTTGTATTTTACTAAAAATGAGAAATTAATCATTTATATTATTATTTAAACTATTGATTAAGTTAGTGTCACGAATCCACCGAATATTAATTTAATTAAGAAAATTAGTAAACTATTCTTACATATTTGAATTAAATTATATTCTTACAATAATACTTTTCTCCTTATATTTTAAAATAAAACCAATAATAAATTACAAATGATGAGATTTAAATTATGTTCAATTTTACTATTACAACAAAAGTTTATTTTGATTTAACTTAAGTATTTACTCGCAGAGATTTCGTACCAAAATTTCAAATTATGTTAGAAATTATATTGACAATATAATTTTTACGGTAAGAAAACAACTTTACGATGACAGCTCACAAAATATTTTAGCAAGTAGTTTTTGTGAAGTGTGCCTCGTATTTTGAATAAAATAAAGCTAATGTTGTGACGATCGTGATGAGAAAGAGCCGACAATGACACGCCATACCACGTCCCGACGATGTGATGCCTGACGTCCCGATGAGCTAAACACAACGTACGACGTGCTCCTTACTTAAATCGGGTTTCTTCTCTTAGTTAAACTCTGTTGTATTTTCCCAGTCTAACTCTAATTATTCTAGGGATGTTTTAGTCATATTTGTAAACGAAATTCAGCCTATAAATAGGCCTTTTAGCAACCCTAGATAGTTTAGAATAATAACAACAAAATTAAGAGAGTTTGTGACAATTTCAGGAAATTTTTGTATTTCGAGTTCAAAGTTTGTTTGTTTCTTCATCTTGTACTCCCTTTTCGATTTTTGCTAGTTTTAGTGAAGTTTTCCTTACCGATGGTTTTTTATCCTCTTCGGAGGGGGTTTCCACATAAATATTTGTGTCCAATTTTCTCAGTTTTCGTTCATGTTCGTTGCATAATTTGAGTTCAACTCTATAGTTTTTTATAATTCTTCTTTCACCATAAGCAATGGAATGTCAGAAAGCATTCACAATTTTAGTATTCGACCTTTCAAATTTTTCTTTTTTCATTTGGATTTAACATTTATAACTCTTTGGCCATAACGAACTATTTATGTTTGGTAAGAAAGCTTTTGTAGTGTAGACGAGGATCTAGCACATTTAGGGTCTATTTGATTGAGTGGAAATATAAAATAATGGAATGAGCGAATGAACAAGTGAGAAGAAAATAATTATTGAGTGTGTTTGTGTAACATCCCGATTTTGGGCTAGTCAGAATAGTGGTTTTGAGACCACAAATATGAAGTAGAAATAATTACTTTATGAATGTGTTGAGGTTTATGATATGTGAAAGTTTCATTAAGAAATTTTGTTGATAGAGTGTCCAATTTGATTTTTAGGACTAAATTGCAAAAGCTGCAAAATATGTGATTCTAGAAGCTTTAAGCATGAAATAGCTATGGATTATTAATTAGAGGTCCTTAAATAGCAATTTGACAAATTTTTATTTTTATGGACAAAAATGGACATGAACAGGTAAAATTTCAAAGTTTAGTAAAAAGGGCATTTTGGTTATTTGGTAAATAAAAGAATAAAAAGGGAAAACAAAGCCAAAATTTGTCCATCTTCTTCAACCCTTGGCCGAATTTTATAAGGGACTCCATAGCTAGGGTTTTGTCACTTTCAAGCTTGATAGTAAGTACATCTTAGCCCCGTTTTTAATGTTATTTACATTTTTGAAGTTGTTATCAACTGATCTAGCCATTTCTACCATTTATTTGAGCTAGGGTCGATGTCTAGGGTTTGACCCATGTGTGACAGGCATGCATTTTGATGTTTCATGGTAGATTATAAGAGGTTGATGTGTGATAAACAACTTTTACTAAGTGATTTCTCATGAAAACACCTAAAAAAGACCTATTTGTAAAAGTTGTAAAATGGGTAGTAAAAATCTGATTTGATGAAAAATGTGGGCTTATATGAGCATATGTGTGGGTCGACTAGGCTTGAATAACAAAGAAATTGAATGCATTTCATTTTACGAGCCTAAGGACTAAATTGTAAATATGTGAAAGTTTAAGGGCAAAACTAAAATTTTGCCAAGTTATGGTTTTTGGACTGATTTGAACAATGTGGTAATTAAATGAGCTAAATTTTCTATTATAGATCAAGAAAAACGGAGTCTGGACCTAAACTGGGGAAAGAACAAGGTTATGGACTAAATCGAATTAGTTAGCTATATTTTGTATCGAGGTAAGTTCATATGTAAATAATGCAATATTATGACCATATTTTTATTGCATTGATATTGTATGAATTGTTTGATTGATTCGATGAACACATTCGACAAGTTTCGACAAGAGAGAGAAAACCTATTTGAACCTTAGGAATAGAATAGGATACGAGTGACATGTCACTAGGACCCCATGTGATATATTTGATTATATGATCCAGGTGCTGGTCGTGTACGTCCTACCGGTGGCTAGGTAGTCCAACATGTGTTACGGATACCTAACAGCTTGTTTGAGCAGCCCGTGTAGCTATGTCTTAACTGTCAGCTTATGTGAGTATACCCGTGATTAGCTCGAGAGCGAGCCTTTATGTAATATGAAATATGAGGTAGCTTTGGCTACATATGTGACACTTGTGTGCAAAGGCCTTCCGTGTATCTATTTAGTATTCCAAGTGTTCAACGGGTATGACAAAAACGAGAAGGAGTATGTTAAACCACAAGTTGGTACAGGTATGTACGAAAAACTCATAAGAATGAGCTTGTTAAGTGACGAGCTTTTGGTAAGATTAAGAATGATAAAGTTATGCTTATGAAACTACAATGATAAATATGTGATTTATGATAAGTTAAATTGTATAATATTCGTGCTAAATATTGCTTAATATTGTTTATTATTGCATGTGAACTCACTAAGCCTTATGCTTACTCTCCTTCCTTTCCATTTTCTTATAATATCACCAAGCTAGCTCAGGAATCGAAGGACATCGGAGCTCGATTCACACTATCAAATTAATCTTTTAAGTATTCATGATTTCATATTTTGAGTATGGCATGTATAGGGGACTTGGTCTTTTTGTTTACGTGTCGTATTAATTTGGCCAAGTGTGTTGGCTTATAATGATTTGATGATTCATTTTGTATATGGCCATGAGATATGGCTTATATTGATTATTGGGTTGTAAGCCTATTTATACAAGTATGCAAGTGTCTATGCCTTTGAAATGTGGTTTGTGATTGTGTATATGATGGGTCATGTTATTGGTTATGAATGCTTGTTGATTTAATTGAGATGTGTTGGTACAATGATAACTAAGGTCCTAATGTGTAAAATGAAAGTAAACTTATAATTCTTAATGCATGAGAATTTGTAAGCTTGGGTTTGACAAAGTGTGGTGTCTTGTAGTTGATATGATAGTGTCATGATCATGACTTGTTTGATTGTTTCTAAGCACTCAATTATGCCATGTTAAGTGCCTTTTAAGTTATGTATGTCTTTGAGTGTATAAGTGTGGCAAATGGCTTGGAAAATAGCCTCAAAATTGTCCACACAGGTAGACACATGGGCGTGTGTCTAGACCATGTGTGACACACGGTCTGCCCCCATGGGTGTGTGATCTGGCTGTGTGTCCCCTGCACCTTAATTTTAGTAACAGAATGCTCAGTATTGAGTACACGGGTACGAGACACGGTCGTGTGTCTCGGTTGTGTGAGGGAAACGGCCTTAGGACATAGGGGTGTGCCCTGGCCATGTGAAGTCTGCACCTATTTTGTGAAAAATTATGGAATTTAATCGTCTACACGGCCTAAACACACGAGTGTGTGTCTTGGCCATGTGACCTCATTTAGCACATGACGTCATAAATAGAGAGTTACACGGGCTGAAGACACGGGCGTGTCCCAAGCCACACGGACGTGTGTAACCACGCAGCCTACGAGCGTGTGTGACCACGCAGCCTACGGGAGTATGACCCTCCAAAGCATGGAAATTTTCTAAGTGTTGTAAAAATTTCTAAAGTTCTCAGTTTAGTCTCGAACCGCATCCGAAACATGTTTTGGGTCTCATAGGCTCGTTTTAGGGACGATATGAATGTATGTGAAAAGTTTTAAATTTGGATCAATTTTTTGTATGGTTGCTTGTGTTTACGTCCAATAATGCCTCGTACCCTGTTTCGGTGTCGAATGCGGGTAAGAGGTGTTACAGTTTGGTAGGAAAAAATAAATGAGAGGAAATAAAATAAGAGATATTATTTTTTATCCTAATGCATAAAAATAAATCCTTCCAAATTTAAATGATAAAAATGAGACAGGAGTGAATGTTAGTTCAAAATGCAATTTTCAAAAGTTTTATTTTCTTTCCTCTTATCTTTTGATTTTCTCATCTTTCCTGCCAAGCATATATTTAATTGAATAGAACTACAAACATCTTAATGATCACTTAATTAGTATTAGAATTATATATCAATTAAAATTTAGCTTTAGCTTTATAAATAGTACAAATTAAAATTTAACTTTAGCTTTATAAATAGCATTAAATGGTTAGGTATATTCAATCAAGTAGCATCTAAGAAAAATATTAGCTTTTATTTTCAATTTTTTTGATATAACAAACTTAATTATAAATTCCTTTAATGAAATTTGCATAACTTATTTCAATCTTATTTAAATATTTTCAAATGTTATAAACTCAAATTATTTAAACTTTGAACAAAAGTTTTTGAGAACCCCCAAGTTCTTTAAAATGTTTCTAGTTCCCGACCTTGTCTCGAGCCACAAACACGTATGTCTCAAGACAGAATAACATTGAAGCTAAAATTTCTTCAAGGGAACCTTGCCTGAAGACGAAATGACTTTTGTCTCAAGACTAGCCAACATCAAAGCTAATGTATGCTTCAAGGGAGCCTCATCTCAAGAAATATAGTCTATTGTCTCGAGACATGCCTAGTGTGTATCGAGACCACAAGCTCCAATGGTCATATTTATTCTTCCTGTCTTGAGACAAAGGTTATATGTCTCAAGACATATTGTTGCAAGTTACATTAAATGCACAAAATAAATTCTTCCAACGATTAGTAACACCCTCCAATTGCTATAAACGTCTAAAAATCAATTGAAGGGTATATATTCAAGTTAAAAGCACTTGAAGGCACAAAAAAATATCATCCAAGTATTGTAATCAAGAGAAAAACTTCAAATTCTTTATTTCTTCATTCTCTTGTATACATCTCTCTAGGTGTTTGTTGTTAAATCAATTTATCATTCTCGTTTCAATTATTTGAGAGAGCTTAACACTTGTAAATACACACATATGATCAATCTTCATTATTTATGTAACATCTCGGAATAGGGCTTAGGAGTTTGAGGCTTGGCGAGTTGGGGATGCCAGTAGGCTTGAAGAGTTACAACCATTGGTTTGGGCCTAGAAACGGGCCTGGCGAGCTGTAATCACTGTTTTGGGTTGAGAGTCAAAAGTAGGAGTAGACAAAGGGAAATTATACCAAAGTTTGGAAGTCAACTTATTTTCCTTTTCACAACACCATTCATGCAGGTGACTCTTTCCTACTTTTATTGCGACTAGGGCATCTTAGGAACATCATGTAACAGCCTGTTTTTTAGTGGTGTCAAAAACAGTAGTTTCGAGGCCACCAAATTTGACAAGTGAGTTCGTAAATATTAATATTTACGAGTCAAATGTGACTTTGAAAAGGTTTTTGATTTGATAATTTATGTTATTTAAGCGATTTATTAAGTAAGATCCTAAGTCAAGTGGTTTTAGAAAATGAGGTATCGGAAACTTGTTTCTATAAACCAAGCCATAAATATTTTTATAAATATTTATAGAGTGTCATTAAGGTAGTATTAAAGTTTGGCTGAAAATTTTTAACGTTTTGATAGTTAATTAATTAAAAAGGACTAAATTGTAAAAGATACAAAAGTTAAATTCCATTAATTAAAGGTGTTAAATAACTAAGGAAAGGTAATTGAATGGACTAATATGGTAAATATACCATATTATAAATGAATGGACAGTTTCAAGGTGTAATTTTTAAACAATTTTAGTTTATAAGCAAGGGTATATGGTAATTAAATAAATATTTTAACATAAACAAAATGTATTAGTGGCCATCTTCTTCCTTCTTGGTTTTTCTTGATCGAATGGGAGAGGAAGAAACACCATTGTTGTTTATAAGGTTCGGCTAGCATATATTCTAATGCATGGTAAGTAATTCTTACACGTTTTTAATAATTTTGATGTTTTTGAGATCGTTGCAACTAGGTCCAACCATCCCGTACCCTCAATTTTGAAACTGTTAAAGATTTTGAATGTTTCCATTGATGAACCTTGTGGTTTTAGATGTTAAATGATGAATTTGATATATTAGTTGTTATTTAAAAGTATTTTATTAAGTGATTTTTGATGAATTTATTGATTAGGGACTAAATTATTAAAATAATAAAAATAAAAGGATTTTTTGTGAAATTGTTGCATAAATGGGCTGTATTGGATGCCACAAGTATCCGGCTGGGCTAAATTTTAGGTAAAAATGATCAATTTGCATGTTTTGGGCTCAGAGACTAAATTAAATAAAAGTAAAACTTTAGAGGCAATTTTGTAAAAAACTTAAAATTGAATAAATTGCATAAATACATTATTTTACTTTCTAAATTAATAGATTTAATGAAATTATTAATTTAGATCAAGATAGGGTGGAAAATCGAGGAGAATGGAAAATTACCAAAATGCCCCTACAATTTAGTTAGAAAAGTTCGTATGAACTATACTATGTATAATGTTGATTAAATTGAATGTTATTATATGATTTTATTGAAAATGAATCAATATATATATGTTAATTATATAATTTATCGAGTAAAGAAACGATGAAAATTCAACGATGTATGACGACTATCTAGCCCCGTTTGAACCTTAGGATTAATAGGATACAAATGACATGTCATTAAGGTTTCTGTGTTTCAAGTGCTAGTCCTGAACATTGTACCGATGGCTGAGTTTTTGGTATGTGTTGCAATTACTTGATAGCTTGTGTGAGCAGTATCGTGTAGCTATGTTCCAACCGACAGCTTGTGTGAGCAGACCCATTTATGGCTCGAGTGAGAGCATCTATGTAAAGGAAAAGGAAAGAAATGGCTTTGACCATATATTGGCATACAATTTGTGATATTTCCACATATCCGATATTATTCTAAGTGGTTCAACGGGCATACAAAGGGAATGAGCAGTAAGTGTTTCGATTGGCAATGTTATGGAAGTATGGAAAAGTAAGAAAATGTCATGAACTAAGGTATGTGCATTTATGTACTTCTTTGATATGTTGATACATGGAAATTATGAAAGTTGAGATAGGTGACAATTTCTAATGGTTCATGTGGAGATCAATGGCTATATATGTTATTTTTGTCTATGATTTATACCTTGTATGCTAACATGCTTGGTGTGGATGCTTAGGCTTATGCCAAGCTTGTGGATATGATTGATATTTATGATTATGCTTGTACTATGCATATTAACTAGGTAAGAAAAGAGAATGATACGGTAAGTGCGTAATTGGGATGTATTATGATGTTATAAAAAGGTTTAATGAGATAAATGATGTATTCAGTAAATTGCTTATGCTTTGAATGATCTATTGATGTCATGAATAAATACACTAAATTGAGAATTAATAATGTTGTTGAGGCTTATGATAACCATTGGGAACGGAAAGGAAAGTAAGTAAATTGAGAGGTGTATAATTTTATAGAAAGGTTGATGGTTATACATTATGTCCCATAAAATCTTTTCATGTTATGAATTATAAATATATGTGACTTAAATGAATTTACTAACTTACGAGTTGGTAATTATGGTTTGGTAAATCTGGAGGGATTGGTATAGGTTTAGATTTAGATTTAACCTATAATGTTCATTATTGAAATGTAATATTATACTTACGGTTTATACGAGCTTACTAAGCATTCTTTGCTTATATGGTTTTCTTTCTCTTACTTTTTAGATTATTGGAAGCTCGATAGGGTTGGAAGCTAGTTAGAGATCTATCACACTATCCACTGATTTTATCGATAGATTTTAAATGCTTTGGTCGTGATTATAATGGCATGTATAGGTGGACTATGTCTAATGTTTAATTGATGAGTTTGGTATATATATATATCATTTTGGTTGATGTTTATGGCATGAAATGTTGCCTTGGATTTGAGGTACTTAAGGTACTATTGATAGCTTGTTGGTTGTGGTTAATATGGTTAAATTGGTGTATGATTTGAAATGACCAAAATTGTATGGTTGTTATGTATCAATTATATTATGCTTTACATGAAAACAAGTTAAATATGCACATATATAGGTGTCTTTGTTTGATGCAATTAGCCATTATGTTTGGCTTGTAAATATGTTATTTCAAGTGATGAATTAGTTGTTATGTTTTCATGTATATATGATATTTTAATGATTGTTAGTTTGGTATCTGTACTTAAATGATGGTAGTTGAAATAATGATCATAAAGGTATGCTATGAAATGTTAGTTTGGTATGGAATGAGATAGTCCATTGAGTTATTAAATGGCTAGTTTTGGTAGCTTTGGTTGTGGTTGGCATATGGCCAAGTTGCTAAGGTATTGATTGAGTTGTGTGAATGGTCATATTGGTGGTTATGAGTATGAAAATGGTATGTGAACAATATGGTAAATGTAGTATATAAATTGTTCAATTGTTTAATTGATTTATGGCTAAATTTAGCAGATGTTTAGTCAAATTTGATTGTTATGTTTGAGGTGCCTTTAAGACATATTGGTTGTAAGACTAAGTAATATGATGTTCTAGCATATTTATGCATGTTTTAGGTGTATCTTGAATGTAGGAAAATAGGTGCATTTGGTTGGTGTAAGTAACTAGGCTTTGGGTGAGAAAAATGGCTTGGAAATGCCCTATTTATCATCTACACGACCAAAGACACGGGTGTGTGTCTCAATAGTGTGTCACACACGGCCATACGACACGGCCGTGTGTCCCTTGTAGCTTACAAAGGGTTGCAAGTCAGGCAGTCGCACGGAATAGCACACTGCCTGGCACACGGGTGTGTGGCTTGGCCGTGTGACCCAAGTCAGAGAGTTACACGAGCACGAGCTGGGACACAGCCGTGTGTCCCTACTTCGAATGCCCACACTGCCTGAGACACGAGTGTGTGTCTCAGCCATGTGAGTCACACAGCCTAGACACACGGTTATGTGACCCCTGCAATTGGAAAGTTTGCATCTTTTTTCGAAAAATTGTATATGTTTATGATTTAGTCCCAATTCGTTTCTAAGGTGATTTTTGGGCCTCGAGGGCTCGTATAAGGGATTATATGTTTGAGTTTACATAATTTTGCTATGATTTATGTTATTATTTGAATATGTTGAATATTTGTTCGTTGTGATATGTAAACTTTCGGTAATGCTCCGTAGCCCTAATCCGATAATGGAAACGAGCTAGGGGTGTTACACATCAAAATACTTAGTGCCTATAAATTAAGCTCTTTTCATTGAAAATTCATATTCTTTTGAACTACAAAACTCTCTCAAATTTCTTCATAAATTAGTTCTTTATCTTCTTATGAAGTTTCTACAAAAATAATAAACCAACACTTAGCTTTTAGGAGTAAAGGTAAGACATTGTTTCTCTATTAGGGTTAGATGTATAGAAGTAACTAAGAAAGTTCGCAACAAAGAAAACTAGGTTAGCTAAAAGACTAGCATGTGCGAACCTGAGTCCATTTATGTTTATGTATGAGTTTAATGTGCTTTGACTATTGGTGACTTGTGTATGTTTGTAAAATTATGAACCCAATAGATACGTCTACAAGTAAAAACAATAGAAAGATGAAGCTTGTTTAAAACTTTCACCAAAATGGTGAGTGTTCAGGGATCGCAACATGTATGTGCGAACCATAGTGTTAATCAGGAGCTAAGGGTTTTATCCTAAGTTTTGAGAGTAAGTTTTATCTATATTCCTGTTTTGTGACTGTGATTCTATATGTGTTTTTATGAACATTGATATGTGAGCTCTATATTGTGAGCTAATTATGAACAGTGTTTTGCGAGCTCCTCATGACCTGCGAGCTCTATATTTATAAATAGAAATAAACTAAAGATCGTACCTATGATTTAGACATTTTTTAATTATTCTATTAGAATGAAAAAATCGGAATTAGTCTAGTGACGTTGCCTCCCTAGTGACGGCACCAATAACTTGACCACCTCTGGACGTACCAACATTTAGAGTAGAAATCTTGCACAAAATATATGAAAAAGCGGTATCTGCAAGTATATGGGTCAGATAGTAATATAGTTACAGTAGAGTAGATAAGTACTCCAAGGATTTTACCTAAGGGAGGTGAGCACTAAATTAATTCTAACCTAAGCATAAATAGATCTAATTAGTACCTTAAATGAATTATATTAAGATGAAACAAAAAAATAAAGGTTTTTTGATCTATACTAATAATAATAATAGAAAGAAAATAAATAAATAAATAAATCACGAGAAATCAAATAATAAAATGTATTAAATCTGAATATGGGTGATTAGCTTGCTTCAGTAATCATAACCAGCTATTGCTTCGGGTTTTCTTGTTTAATCAACTAGTCAATATCCCAATAGGATATTCCGATATTCTACTAAAGTATCGAGTTGGTAAAAACTACTTATATCTCGACCTCATAGTCCAAACCAGTTCAGGATTAAGGTGTTCACGAGTAGACCATATCAAATCTAAGGTTAATTCCTACCTTAATGACTTCCAAGGGTTGTCAGGCCTAGGGTTTAGGTTCTTCTTTTCCTGAACAGCCGATTCGCTAAGAGAACCCTACAAAATAATTAATTAATCGTACCTCACTCACTAATCTCCCACAAAAGGATTAGTTCCTCATGGATCTCATAAACAATATAAACTTGATAGAAAGAGTAGACATGAATAATAATTCAAGAGTATAAAATTTAGAAGAAGCTTGATTTGTATTAGAATTGAATACAGAATCCTTACAGAGTTTGATTATGTTTCACAAATCTGATTTCTTCCATAAAAGCAAATAACAAAAACTGAAATAAACCTAAATCCTAATAAAAGAGAAAAAAACTAAAGATTAAATATAAGAAGAAAATTATACAATATCAAAAGTTGTTCATAACATGTGTTAAATGAGCCTATTTATAGACTTTAGAGTGGTTGTCATCCTTAACCTTAGGTCAACTGCCATTATCGTGCTTAATGTTTGATTGTACAGACCAAAACGCCCTTGGCTCGTAATTACTTCCCATACAGAGGTGATGTCGCAGCACACCAAGTCCTGTGTCGAGGCATCAAGGGCAATATGCTACATCTTTAGGGTGTCTTCAGGGGTGTGTCGAGACATCCTCAGGCTATGTCGCGACACTAAAGACAGTCTTGAAATTCTTCTATTTTGCTTTCTATGTTGCGACATTCAATGCTCCGTGTTTCAACACAAAGACCATATCAAGTTAGCACACCTTCTAATGCTCTCATGCACGCTCATGAAGTATATTAGCTCACCCTTAAGCCTCATTCGGCCCCTAAGGACAATAAAAGACTCAAATTTCACACTTTATTGAATTTAACTAAAAGTGCAAAAACATAATTAAAACTTAACCAAAATGTTTGTGTTCAAGCTCCTAAAATGCGAAAACTAGTTTAGTCTGTTACACTGAATTATAGTAGATCAATGCCCATACCATGAATTACCCGAGTGGCTAAGACTACAAATGTTCTATAACAAGTTAGACACGTATGCACGGTTAAGATTAGATGGAACAACAAGAAGAGCCCTAATGAACAAAACATACAAAAATGCGTATGAATTGATAGAGAATATGATGATGAATTCTTGCCAGTGGCCAACTAAATGCTATACCTATGACCAAAAACCACTACGGTCAAAGTTGTCTAGGAGGATGATAAATACCAACAGATTGTGGACAGACTCAACCGTATAGAGTCCTCAATCAATTCATCATCAATATATGGAGGAGATAAACCTGTCTTCCATTACATTTACAACCCAACCGAGGATGTGAACTACATCAGGAATAGGGGTGGAAACCTTTATTCAAATACTTGTAATCCCGGATGGAGAGACCACCCGAACCTGAGATGGGGAAAAAACCAAGGAGGGGTAGTAATTCTAACCAACCTAAAAATGCTAATTATCAACCTCATTATTTATAGAAGCCTCAGGAAAATGGCCAACGCAAATGACCATATTGTGTGTCGTCAATGCTTGGATTGGATTGAGGGGAGATGTAATCAATGAGAACTGAAATAAAACAAGTGCAGTCTGAGTGCACTAATACAATGAAAACATTGACTAAGCTAGAAGATCAGATAAGCCAATTGATGAGTATGATGTGAGATATAAAATGGAAAATTAGCACCAGAATTCCTAGTAATACAGAGAACAATCCTCAGAGAGAGGGGAAGGAGCAAGTAAAAGTAACCATGCTCTATTTGGGCAAAGTATTGAGTAGCTCAGAAAAACCAACTCAAGAGGAAAATAAAAAGGATTCTGAAGATCTTCAAGAAAACCCTCAAGGAGTTGATGTTGAACCAGAACATAAAGTAGCTGAACTGATAGTTGAGTTGAAAGATAAGCCCATAGAGGAATCTGTATTGATAAGGATACCATTCCCTTCACGGTTGGAAGAGAAACAAAGACGAGATGAGGCAGAATTTGTAAGTCTTCTAAACTTATTGAAATCCCTAAATGTTAACTTGCCTCTAATTGACCTAATTGAGAAAGTTCCTAAGCATACTAAATACTTAAAAGAAATTATTTCTAGGCGTATGAAAATAAAAATAGGAGAGCAGGTCATCATAAGTGCCTCATTTAGTATGATTATTTCAAAACACATCCCCCAAAAACTAAAAGTGTAACAGCCCTAACCTGTATTTGTCGTCGGAACAGGGTTATGGAGCATTACCGAAGTTTACAGTTCAATTACAGTTCATTTATGTCAATTAATATTCATTTCTGAAAATCAATCATAATGTCCCTCATATGGGTCCTCAAGGCCCAAAATACATATTAGAATTGAGTCGAGACTAAACAGGGTTCAAAGAAAATTTTTCGCGAAATCTCAAAATTTTTCTTAAGTACATGGGACACACGCCCGTGTGGCCAGGTCGTGTGGCTCACATGGCCAATGACACGCTCATGTCCCAGGCCGTGTGGGCATTCGATGTGAGGCATATGACCGTGTCCCAACCTGTGTCCTTACCTGTGTAACTCTCTGAATTGAGTCAGACGGCTAGCCACACGACCATGTGCTAGACCGTGTGGACAATTTAATTTTTGAAAATTAAGTGCAGGGGTTACATGGCTAGGACACATGCCTATGTGTTAGGTCGTGTGTCTCATACAGCTAAGACACATGCCTATGTCTCTACTCGTATGCTCAATTCTAAGCATTCTGTTTCTCAAATTTTAAGATGCAGAGGACACACGGCCAAACCACACGCCCGTGCGCATGGTCGTGTATCACACATGATCTAAACACACACACACCTGTATGTCTACCTGTGTGGACAAAATCAGGCCATTTCCTAGCCTTATTTCTCACCCAAATTGCCATCAACCTAACAACAGCATTTGGATACATTTACCAACCAATCCAAGACATATAATTCAAACTAATATTCAAGTTTTATACATGACATGTTTGCTCACACTTTCAAGTATTCATCTTATCCTTTTCTAATCATATACTTACCTAACTGTGATTATATCTAAGTTACTAATCCAAACATACTCATATACCAATCATGATATAGCTTCATGCATAAATATAATAAATATATTATCACTAGCCATTCCAATGGTTAATTACAACCAAAACATTTATATACCTTTACTTATCACCATTAACCTATACATGCCATTATATCAAAGTAAGTTTTCTATTTATACCAAAACGAACTGGAGGATAATGTGATGATACTCCGACCGATCTCCAACCTTTATGAGCTTCCGAGTAGTATAAAACAGAAGAAAGAAAACCTATTAAGCATTTAATGTTTAGTAAGTTCGTATAACAAGAATTTAACTTACAATATATTTTTATTTAAGATAAGCACACAAAAATGCATCCAAGAACATACAACTTTACCAATCATGTTAGTCAAGTAATTCACATAACACCAAGAACATGGATGAGCTCATCATTTAATGGTTTTCATATACATATGTTTTCCATATCATTATTCCATATTATATGTACATTTCCAGGAAAAATCATTTCAAGTTTAGTTTAATCAAGTCAGAACTTTACCCGTTGAATTAATTTGAAATATCGATGGATACGCTTATGTAGTATACTTAAAGTGTACAAAATTGAAATCCGTCAATTCATATCCAGGGATACCTAATTAGGGCACATAATCAAGAAGCACTCTATCGAGCCATGTAACAGGATGATCATGTGAGCCACGTAACATGATGCTTATCCGGGCTAAACAGGAAACTCATAAGATTTTAGAACAGGAAGCTCATTGAGCTTAACAGATAACTCTGAATAGTTATTATTAAGGAGCTCCGAATAGCATTTAACAGGATGTTCAAGCGAGCTATAATAGGATACTCGTAAAGGCTACCTTTGTGTCCGCATAAATGCGGGATCACAACCATTTGAATCATGTAACGGGACATTCATAAAGAGCTGCGGTAGTGCGCAACATATGCAGGATCACTACCGATCAGGATGCTCACATGAACCATGTAACAAGAATGCTCGAGAAGGCTTGTAATAGGATGCTCATCTGAGCTATAATGTCTGCAACATATGCATGACTATAATCAATATGGGAAAATACTGCATCCATCGCATTTCATTATTCAAACAAGACTTATCATTTATCGAGTAATATCGAGCTTGTGATTAATTTCATACATTAAACATGTATGCAATTCACATAATTACAACATTCAATTCAAACATATTAATATACATATTTAAGTTACACGAACTTACCTAGACACTTGTTATAAATGAATTTAACATCAATTTAATCCATTTCGTACTCAATTGAACTCAATTCACTTCCTAAGGTAAAATTACCATTTTGCCCCTATACTTTTCATAAATGATAAATTGTCCCTAGGCTCGGAAAATAAAATTCATGCAATTTAATCCTTATCTTAGCCTAACTAATTTTTACATGTCTTAATAATAGCCCATGAATTTCACAAAAATTAGAAATTTTCCATGGGTTTTACAATTTTTTTCAATTTAGTCCTTAAATCATAATTTCATAAAAATTTTCTTTGTAAAAGTTGTTTATCTATCAACAACCTTTCATTTTCTACCATAAATTTCAAAATTTCAGCATATTCATCCATGGAAAAATTTCTATACTTTGATATCTTTAGAAATTAATCCCCAAAATAGATGGATTAAGTTATTTTGATCTTGAAAATATAAAAATTACTAAAAACGGGACAAGAATGCTTACCCAATTAAGCCAAGAAAGCTTGCTTTCTCTTTCCTAGGGTTTCCATGTATTTTTGGGGAAGAAGATGATAATAATATGATATTTCTATTTAATTTAATTATCATCCATTAACTTTCCTACTTTCCAATTTGGTCATTTTCTTTTTCTAATTTACCATGGATGATTCACCAAAAATATCTACTAACTTTTTCTTAATGGTTTAATTACCATATAAGGACCTCAAGTTTTGAATTCCATAGCTATTTAATCCTTCTAGTTACTAGAATTTAACTTTTTCATTTTATGCAATTTGGTCCTTTCCATAATTAAACATGAAATTGATAAAATTTTCTTATCAAAATTTTCATACGTCTTTCCTATCATAATGCAAACCATGCAATAATATTAAAATAATTTTTTTAACTCGAATTTGTGGTTCCGAAACCACCGTTCCGATTTTACTGAAAATGGGTTGTTACAACTCTCCCCCTTAAGAATTTTCGTCCTCAAAAATCTTACTAGTAAAGAGGTTTGGGTTTTACTTTCTCATGGTATCCTCCGGTTTCCAGGTAGCCTCTTCTATACTATGTCGTTACCAGAGAAGTTTTACTAAAGCTACCTTTTTTTATTTCTTAACTCTTTTGTTTCACGTGCCAGGATTTTGATCAGTTCTTTACTGTAAGTCATATCAAGCTGAATCTCAAACTTCTGTTATAGAAATTTCATGTGAACGGTCTGATCGATATCATCGTAACATGGACACATGAAAAACATTATGAATTCTGTCAAGCTCTGGTGGTAATTCCAATCGATATGCAATAGGTTCGATTCTTTCAATAATCTCATATGGTCCAATGAACCGTGGACTCAATTTTCCTTTATGACCAAACCGGAGAATTTTCTTCCAAGGTGATACTTTCAAGAATACCTTGTCGTCGACCTGAAATTCTATTTCTTTTCGTTTAAGATCGGCATAAGACTTTTGACGATCAGAAACTTCTTTCAAACTATCTTGAATCACCTTCACCTTTTCTTCAGTTTGTCGGACTAAATCAACTCCGTGTACCTTTTTCTCACTAAGCGCTGTTCAATATAATAGAGTTCTATATTTACGATCATACAGAGCCTCATACGGTGCCATTTTAATACTTGATTGATGGATATTATTGTATGAAAATTCAACAAAAGGCAAATATTTTTCCCAGTTACATTCAAATTCCAAAACACAACATCGGAACATATCCTTTAAAATATGTATTACACGTTCAGATTAAACATCAGTCTGAGGATGAAATACAGTACTAAAATGTAACTGCATACCTAGAGCTCCAAATCCGAGATGTAAACCGAGGATCTTTGTCTGAAATAATGAAAACTGGCACTCCATGTAGTCTGACAATCTCAGAAACGTATAATTCAGCTAATTTATCCAAGGAAAAATCCATACATACTGGAATAACATGTGCAGACTTTGTCAACTGGTCAACAATTACCCATATAGCATCTTCCTTTTTCAGAGACAGGGGTAATCCTGATACAAAGTCCATGGTAATTCTTTCCTATTTCTATTCCGGTATCGTAACTGGTTGTAATAATCTCGAAGGCACTTGATGTTTAGCTTTTACTTGCTAACATATCAAACATTTGGATACAAATTCTGAAATATCTCGTTTTATTCCCCACTAGTATATCTTTTTCAAATCATTGTACATTTTATTACTACCAGGATGAATAGACATTGTACTATTGTGAGCTTCATACAAAATCCTCTGTACAAGTTCTGAATTCTTCAGTACACATATTCTACTTCTGAACAATAAACAGTAATCAGACCCAATTTGAAACTCTGAATTAGAATTTGACTCACATTGTACCCATTTAGCTTGTAATTCATCATTATTCTTCTGAGCTTCACAAATCTATTGCAGGAATATTGGGTTAGCTTTTATCTCAGCTATAACTAAACCATCATCAGATAAAGATAACCGGGTATTCATTGCTCGCAAAGCAAACAAAGATTTCCTACTCAGAGCATCAGCAACCACATTGGCCTTTCCCAGATGATAATCAATAACTAAATCATAATCTTTGAACAGTTCAAGCCACCTGCACTGCCTCAGATTCAAATCTTTTTGCAACATCAAATACTTCAAACTTTTTTGATCGGTGAATATGTGACATTTTTCACCAAACAAGTAATGCCGCCAGATTTTCAATGCAAATACAATAGCTGCTAACCCTAAATCATGTATCGGGTAATTTCTTTCATGTGGTTTTAGTTGTCTAGAAGCATAAGCTATTACTTTGCCTTCTTGCATCAATACACAACCTAAACCATTCAACGATGCATCGCTATAAATTACAAATTCTTTACCCGACTCAGGCTGAACTAGCATAGGTGCTTCAGTCAAAAAGGCTTTTAATCTATCAAAACTCTGCTGAAATTTATCAAACCACTCAAATTTTACATCTTTTTGCAACAATCGAGTCATTAGAGAAGCTATCATTGAAAACCCTTTAACAAACCTCCGATAATAACTGGCTAATCCCAGAAAACTTCTGACTTTAGAAACATTTTTCAGTGGTTTCTAATTAACAATAGCTGAGATTTTACTCGGATCTACCCTGATACCTTTTACAGACACTATATGCCCAAGGAAAACGACTTCTTGAAGCCAAAATTCACACTTACTAAATTTGACATACAGTTGTTTCTCACACAAAGTTTGCAGCACAATTCTCAAATAATTAACATGCTCATTTTCATCTCGAGAGTATACTAGAATATCATCAATAAACACCCCCACAAATCTGTCTAAATACGGTCTGGAAATTC
Organism: Gossypium longicalyx; assembly: GCA_025698465.1. Lineage (NCBI taxonomy): Eukaryota > Viridiplantae > Streptophyta > Magnoliopsida > Malvales > Malvaceae > Gossypium > Gossypium longicalyx. The sequence continues at coordinate 63,596,863 of CM047004.1, read as the reverse complement.
TATTCATCAAATCCATAAATATCGTTGGTGCATTTTTGAAACCAAACGGCATCACAAGAAACTCATAATGTCCATACATGGTTCTAAAAGCTATCTTTGGCACATCTGAATCTTTTACTCGTAACTGATAGTATCCAAAACAGAGGTCAATTTTTAAAAATACAGTGGCACCTTTCAACTGATCGAACAAGTTATCAATACGAGGCAATGGATACTAGTTCTTTATTATGACTTTGCTAAGCTGCTGATAGTCAATACATAGCCTCAGTGATCTATCTTTCTTCTTTACAAACAAAACCGGCACACCCCAATGTGAGAAACTAGGTCGAGCAAATCCTCTGTTAGTAAGTTCTTGCAACTATACTTTCAACTCTTTCAATTCCGTTGGGGCTATTCTATAATGTGTATTGATATTGGAGTTGTTTCAAGAACAAGATCTATAGAAAGTTCCACCTCTGTGACTGGCAGTAATCTATTTAATTCTTTCGGAAATACATCAGGAAATTCACAAACAACTGACACTGACTTAATCTTTGATTTAGATACTTTAGTGTCCAACACTTATGCAAAATAAGCATCATACCCTTTTCTGACATATGTCTATGCTAATATAGCTGAAATCACATTAGATAACCCATCCAATTTATTAGATTCAACATGGAGTATTTCATCGTTCTGACATTTTTACACAATGTATTTATGTTTACAATTTACCATTGTATCATGTTGGGTTAACCAGTCCATTCCCAAAATCACATCAAATTTATCAAATGGTAGCAACATCAAATTAGCCAAGAAATAATAACCCTTTACCATCAATAGACAGTTTTTACAAACTTTATCCACCATAACATACTGGTACAGGGGGTTTGAAACTTTAACCACAAATTCAGTGAACTCAACAGGTAAATTGTTAACTAACACTAAATTTGTGCATATGTATGAATGTGTTGAACTAGGATCAACCAAAGCAGTAATATCAATATCAAGAAAAGAAAATGTACCAGTAATGACGTCTGGTGCAGAGGCATCCGCTCTTGCACGTATAGCATATGTCCTTGCCGGTGCTCTTGCTTCAGATTTGACTATTCAATCTTTTGTAGCACCTCAGTTACCACTAACATTGCCAGGGTGACGAGGTGGTCTACCTCTCGAGGCGAGGTTACTCAGCTTTGAAGTCTGATCAGTATCTTTTTCAATCTTTTTCGGACAATCTTTGAGAAAATAGTCAAGGGAACCACATCTATAGCAAGCTCCACTTCTCATACGACACTCCCTAAAATAAAATTTATTACAATGTTTACACCTCAGTTTGGGGTTACCAATACTTCCAACACTTGTTACAGATGGAGACGAAGATCTCAGGTTAGAGCATTGAGGGCCCCATTCTTTTTCAAAATATCCAACAGATGCGGTAAAACGATCATGGTATTTCTTTGATTTCTTTGAAGTTGATGATTGTGACTTGCTCATAAATCTTTTACTAGAAATCCGGGCTTCTCTCTCTGCTTGTTTATTTTCTTTACTCAATTCCTTACCTTGGTGTGCTCGATCAGCCAGTACCACAAATTCCCTTAATTCAAGAATTCCAATCAATAGCTTGATGTCCTAATTTAATCCTTCTTCAAAACGTTTACACATATCAGCCTCAGTCGAAACCCATTCTCTGGCATACTTACTCAATGTAACAAATTCTTGTTCATACTCAGATACTGTCATATGTCCCTATTTGAGCTCCAAAAATTCTTTCTTTTTCTGATCCAAAAATCTTTGATTAATGTACTTCTTTCTAAATTCTGTCTGAAAGAATTCCCATGTAACATTTACCCTCGGTACAACAGAAACCGAAGTATTCCACCACTGATAGGACAGATCTTTTAACAATGATACGACACATTTAAGACACTCAGTTGGTGTACATGATAATTCATCTAAAACCCTGATAGTATTTTCCAGCCAAAATTTAGCCCTCTCCGGATCGTCTTTGGCAGTAGCCCTAAATTCTTCTGCCCTATACTTACAGATTTTATCTACTGCAGGCTTTTCGACTCTAAAAGGTTTAACACCCTGTGGCATCTCAAGAACCGGTTGAGGAGCCGTAGGGGGAGGTTATTATACAGTAAGATTTGTTCTTATGAATTTTATGAACCACTCATTCATCATTTGAAAGAAGGTTTCTTTTGCCTCCTCACCTCGACCCTCAGATACGGGCATTCTATTACTACTAGATGCAGCTCTTTGTACAGAAGCTTGAGCAGTGCTCTCAGCTTCCTCGGATTCAGCTCTAGCTTGGTTGGACGACATTACTATATGAAAAACACATTTTAAATGGTCAGGAAATATCACACTATCACAAATTATATAATGGCATGTATAGTTAAACTCGAACTTGATACATTAGTTTGAGAATTGACTAAACTGTAGCTCTGATACTAATAAATGTAACACCCCTAACTCGTATCCATCTCTAGAACAGGGTTATAAAGCATTACCATAGTTTACAGTTCAATTGCAGTTATTTTATGTCATTTACTATTCATTTTCAAAAATCAATCATAATGTCCCTCATATGAGTCCTCAAGGCCCAAAATACATATTAGAATCAAGTCGGGACTAAACTAGGATTACAAAATTTATTTCACGAAATCTTAAAATTTTTCTTAAGTACAGGGGGCACATGCCTGTGTCACCGGGCCGTGTGGCTCACACAGCCAATGACATGCCTATGTTCAAGGTTGTGTGGGCATTTGATGTGAGGCACATAGTCGTATTTTAGCCCGTCTCCTTACCCAAGTAACTCTCTGACTTGAGTCACACGGCCAGCCACACACCTATGTGCTAGACCGTGTGGACAATTTAATTTTTGAAAATTAGGTGTAGGGGTTACATAGCTAGGACACATGCCCATGTGTTGGGCCGCGTGTCTCACATGGCTGAGACATACGCCCGTGTCTCTACTCGTGTACACAATTCTAAGCATTTTGTTTCTCAAATTTTAAGATGTTGGGGACACACGGCCAAACCACACGCCCATGCGCATGGCCGTGTGTCACACACGATCTAGACACACGCTTGTGTGTCTATCCGTGTGGACAAAATAAGACCATTTCCTAGCCTTATTTTTCACCCAAATTGCCATTAACCTAACAACAACATTTGAATACATTTACCAACCAATCCAAGACATATAATTCAAACTAATATTCAAGTTTTATATGTGACATGTTTGCTCACACTTTCAAGCATTCATCTTATCCTTTTCTAATTATATACTTCCCAAGTGTGATTACATCCAAGTTACTAATCCAAACATACTCACATACCAATCATGATATAACTTCATGCATAAATATAATAAATATGTTATCACTAGCCATTCCAATGGCTAATTACAACCAAAAAATTTATAGACCTTTACTTATCACCATTAACCTATACATGCCATTATACCAAAGTAAGTTTTCTATTTATACCAAAACAAATTGGAGGATAGTGTGATGATACTCCGACTGATCTCCAACCTTTGCAAGCTTCCGAGTACTATAAAATAGAAGAAATAAACCTAGTAAGCATTTAATGCTTAGTAAGTTCATATAACAGGAATTTAACTTACCATATATTTTCATTTAAGATAAGCACACAAAAATGCATCCAAGCAATTTGGCTAATAGCATAACACGCAACTTTACCAATCATGTTTGTCAAGTAATTCACATAATACCAAAAACATGGATAAACTTATCATTTAATGGTTTTCATATACATATGATTTCTATATCATTATTCCATATTACATGTACATTTCCAGGAAAAATCATTTCAAGTTTAGTTTAACCATGTTAAAACTTTACCCGTTGAATTAATTTGAAATATCGATGGATATGCTTATGTAGTACACTTAAAGTGTACAAAACTAAAATCCAGGGGTACCCAATTAGGGCACATAATCAGGAAGCACTTTATCGAGCTATGTAACAGGATGATCATGTGAGCCATGTAACAGTATGCTTATCCAGGCTAAACAGGAAACTTATAAGAGTTTAAAACAGGAAGCTTATTGAGCTTAACAGGTAACTCCGAAGAGTTATTGTTAGGGAGCTTTGGATAGCATTTAACAGGATGTTCAAGTGAGCTATAACAGGATGCTCGTAAAGAGCTGCGTTTGTGTCCACATTAATGCTGGATCATAACCGATCGAATCTTGTAACAGGACGCTCACAAAGAGCTGCGGTAGTGCACAACATATATAGTATTACTACCAATTAGGATGGTCGCAAGAACCATGTAACAGGAATGCTCGAGAAGGCTTATAATAGGATGCTCATTCGAGTTATAATGTCCACAACATATACAGGACTATAGTCGCTACGAGAAAATACTGTATCCATCGCATTTCATTATTCAAACGGGACTTATCGTTTATCGAGTAATATTGAGCTTACAACATTCAATTCAAACATATTAATATACATATTTAAGTTATAGGAACTTACCTCGACACTTGTTTGTATATGAAAATCTACTAATCCAACACCTTTTCTTTTCCTTGATCTAACTCTTTATTTGATCTTTCTGGATTTATATAAATGAATTTAACATCAATTTAATCCATTTCATACTCAATTGAACTCAATTCACTTCCTAGAAAAAAATACCATTTTGCCCCTATACTTTTCATAAATGATAATTTTGTCCCTAGGATCAGAAAATAAAATTCATGAAATTTAATCCTTATTCCAAGCCTAATCAATTTTTACATGTCTTAATAATAGCCCATGAATTTCACAAAAATCAGAAATTTTCCATGGGTTTTACAATTTTTTCAATTTAGTCCCTAAATCATAATTTCATAAAAATTCTCTTTGTAAAAGTTGTTATCTATCAACAACCTTACATTTTCTACCATAAATTTCAAAATTTCAGCATATTTCATCCATGGAAAAATTTCTATACTTTGATATCTTTACAAATTATCCCCAAAATAGATAGATTATGCTATTTTGATCTCGAAAATATAAAAATTACTAAAAATGGGTTTCCATGTATTTTTTGGGAAGAAGATAATAATATGATATTTCTATTTAATTTAATTATCATCCGTTAATTTTCTTACTTTCCAATTTAGTCATTTTCTTTTTCTAATTTTCCAAGAATGATTCACCAAAAATATCTACTAACTTTTTCTTAATGGTCTAATTACCATATAAGGACCTCAAGTTTTGAATTCCATAGCTATTTAATCCTTCTAGCTACTAGAATTCAACTTTTGCATTGTATACAATTTGGTCGTTTCCATAATTAAACTCTAAATCGATAAAATTTTCGTATCAAAATTTTCATACGTCTTTCCTATCATAATGTAGACCGTGCAATAATATTAAAATAAATTTTCTTTCTAACTCGGATTTGTGGTCCAGAAACCACCGTTTCAATTTTACTAGAAACGGGCTATTACAAAAAGTCCTGGAGAGTTTTACGATACCTATAGGGATTGGGGACTTCTATTTTAGTAAGGCTCTATGTGATTTAAAAGCTAACATTAATTTAATGCCCCTATCTATTTTTGAAAAACTCAGGTTAGGGAATCTAAAAAATACACAAATCACACTACAATTAGCCAATAGGTCTTCAATACAACCTAATGGAGTACTTGAAGATGTATTAGTTAAAGTGAGGGGCTTTATTATCCTGGTAGACTTTGCAATATTAGATTTTGAAGAGGATAGTGAAAAACCCATTCTGTTGGGTAGACTCTTTCTAGCTACATCAAGGTCCACCATTGACCTTGAGAAAAATGAATTAACAATGAAGATCAATGGTGAAACAAAAGTTTTTAAATGTGGTCACCAATAGAGTGGGGGAGATAGGGAAAAGTTAGGAAAACATTGTTATGAAATATTAATCGAAAAGTCTAACTACCCTGAGCAAGGGAAAGTGTTCTCTGTGATTAGTGCATGTCGAAAGAACATGTTTCGAGAATAGGATAAGCGAAAGAAAGGGGAGTGGCATGACAGACGCTAGACGAATGCTAATATAACCACAGATACGTCCACGGAAACACTAATAGAGCTAACAGATGAATCTGACAGCAAAACTTGATATCTTTAAATTAAATTTTAACTTTACGTATATTATTGTGTATTTAACTAACTGGTTAGTTTAGACATTATTAAATTTTTGTTTAAACAAAAATCGAGACACTTTGAAAATTGGAAAGTTGGGCTAAAACAGAGTCAGTGTTGTAACATGGCACCCTCGTGCCACAACATCGTGTCCAGAATTGACAGAATCAAGAAAATCATCTCGATGACATGGCACCGCACCTTTGTGTCATGACATAGATGACAATTTACCCAAGATTCCAAAATTTCAGAGTGTGTCATACATCGAGCCCCGATGTCGTGACATCAACAACCCACCAAGGGTGTCGCGACATAGAGCCTATGTGTTGCGACATCACTGCAAATTTTTGCAGGGTAAACCCGAAAAATTGCACAACTCGGCAGCAGAAACCATGTTTTAACCCGATTTTTAACCTTAAAACACCCTATTAAAACCTAAAAACTATTTTAACCTAAGATTAAAACCTTCTTAACTTCTAAACTCTCTCAAATCCATCAAAATCTCTTTAAATCTTAAACTCCCCTTTTTTCCATTGTAACAAATTTTTGTGTGATTCTCCTTAGTTGTAGGGACTAAGACAAAGCATTTACGGGACTACTTCACATTAATTTTATGAGGAATTCTGATCTGCGGTAATTCGGTGTAGTAGATTAAACTGCTTTTCGCATTTTAGGAGCTTGAAATTAAGCATTATCATTAGGATTTAATTATATTTTAGTGAGTTTTGTTAAATTGAATAAAATGTGCAAATTTAGTCTTTTATTGACCTTAGGGGTCAAATAAGGCCTAAGGGTGAGCTAATGAATTTTATAAGTGTGCAGGAGACTGTTAGAAAGCATACTAAACATATATTGGTTACTATGTCGCTACACAGTAGATCAATGCAGCAACATAGGGAGTAGAATGGAAAAATCACGAGACTGCCTTCGATGTTGTGACATACCCTTGAAGATATCTAAAGAGGAGTATACTAAATCCTATGTCGTGACACAGGTCCTAGTGTGTTGCGACATCAACTTTAAACGGGAATTAGATATGAGATAAGAGGCATTTTGGTATGCACAATCAAACTTAAAGCTCGGAAACGTCAACTAACCTAGGGTAACGACAATGACCACATGCGGTATATAAATAGGCTCCTTTGTCACATGTAAAGGGGACCAATTCTTTAGCTTAGAATTTCTCTCTTAAGTTTAGTTTAGTTTTTCTCATTTTCTTAGGTTTTAGTTTACTTTTGTTTTGTCTTTATTTTATTTCAGGAGATCCGATTTGTGAATTTGATCAGACGCTGTGGATTCATTCTTGCTCTTAATACAAATTAGGCTTTTTCCTAAATCTCATATTTTCGATTCACGCATTATGTTTATCTTTTATATCAATTTTATATTATTTACAAAAACCATGGGGAATTAATCTCTCTATAGGGGATTAACAAGTGGAGGTATGATGAATTGACTATTTTATAGGGTTACTCAATGGATCAGCTGTCTAGGAAAGGAAGAACGTGAAACAAGCCCTAAGCTTGACGACCCTAGGAAATTATTAAGGTGGGAATCTAAAATTGGTATGGCCATTCGTGAATGCCTTAACCCCGAGCCAGTCTGGACTGTGAGGTCAGAAGATAAATAGTCCTTGCTGACTCGTTATTTTAGTGGAAGATTGAAAGATCCTATTGGGATAACGACTAGTTGATTGACAAGGAACCCGAAGCAACAATTAATGAAGATTATTGAAGCGAGCTAATCTCCTATAACTAGATTTGATTTATTTTACTTTTCAATATCTTGATATTTATTGCTTTATTTTATATATTTTATTATTATAAAAATCTGAAAAACTCCTTTTATTTTTACTTTCGCACTATAACTTATTTCATGTACTAATTAAATCTTTCGATGTTTAGGTTAAAATTGATCTAGCATTAGCCTCCCTTGGGTACGATCCTCGGAGTATTCACCTACTCCATTGTAACTATTTTACAACTAGACCCATATACTTACGGATACTGCCTCATTTCTATATATTTTATTGCAATATTCACACTCTAGATATTAATACGTCTGGAAGTGGTCAAATTTGTTGCATTCTATTCAAGGTTAAAGGTTCCTAACTTATTTTCACTGTTTCATTGGATAAATTGTTTGATGTCTCATTAAAATTTAAGATTACATGAACTATGCCTCCTAGGAAATCTAGAAAAACAAGTACACAAGAACTACTAGCGATTTCGAATCCTCTAAAGATTTGAAATCACATTGTTAAAAAATACTTCTTCAAACTTCAAGGAAAAAAAATTATTCAGGAAATGGGATTCAAACCGTCGATGGTTCTTTATAATGAAATTTGATTATTAGTACGGTATCATAGAAGGGAACATTTCTCACGATCCCAACAGAAAATGCTGTTATTCTTCTTGTGCAAGAATTCTATACTGCTCTTAGGGATGAGGAAACCTGGAAACCACATGGTGTCATGTGGAAAATGGTAACAGTGAGAAGTAAGGATGTGTCATTCTCCCCGAAATAGATTTGTAAATTTTACGAATCTCCATATTACGATTCTGATTATTTAGAAAATACTAATTTAACAGGATTTTGAGACAGTGATATGGAAAGCATTGTTAAATACTTAACTGAAAATCGAGGTGAGTGGAACCTTTGACCAGGCAGTGGACTACCGACTAATTTCAATCAAGCTATAATGTTTCCAATAGCTAAAATGTGGATGTAATTTATTTGTACTAGAATTTGACCACATCCAGATGTACTAACATCTAGAGTGTGAATATTACAGTAAAAGATATATAACTAAGGCTGTATCCGTAAGTATACAGGTCTAGTTGTAGTATAGTTACAATAGAGTAGGTAAGTACTTCGAGGACCATACCCAAGGGAGACGAGTGCTAGATCAATTTTAGCCTAAACACTGAAAGATCTAATTAGTACTTTAGTTTAGTTATAGTACGAAGGAAAAATAAAAAGGAGTTTTTAGGGTTTTTATAATAATAAAAAAATAAAACAACATAAAGAACAAAAATTCAAGAGATTTAAGAATAGAAATAATCGAATCTGATTATGGGTGATTACCTCACTTCGGTAATCCCTATCAACTGTCGCTTCGGTAATCCTTATCAACTGTTGCTTCAGGCTCCTCGTCAATCAACTAGTCACTATCCCAGCAGGATCTTCCGATCTTCTACTCAAATAACAAGTCAGCAAGGACTATTTATCTTCCGATTTCAGAGTCCAGACCGACTTGGGGTGAAGGGGTTCACAGATGGGACATACCAATTTTAGGTTAATTCCCACCTTGATGACTTTCCAAGGTTATCAGGCCTAGGGTTTGTTTTATGTTCTTCCTTTCCCAAATAGATGATCCATTGAGTATCCCTACAAAATAGTTAACAGATCATACCTCCACTTGGTAGTCCCCCATAGAGGGATTAGTTCCTCATAGCCTCTATAGATAATATAAAATTGATATAAAGAGGAAATATGCTAAATAAATTGACAATATAGAGTTTAAGAAAGAGCCTGATTGCACTAAGATTGATCGCAAATCCACAAGGTTTAATTGTCTCCACAATACAGATCTCTGAAAATAGAACAAGAATGAATGAAAAAAAATCTAACTTAAGAAAAGCAAAAACTAAACTGAAATTAAAAGACTAATTCTTGGCTAAGTGAATGATGTCTATAACATGTGACAAAGGAGCCTATTTATAGGTTTCAGGAGGCCGTCGTCCTTAACCCTAGGTTAGCTGACATTCCCGAGCTTTGAGTTTGATATTGCAGACCAAAATGCCCTTGTCTCATGTTTAATTCCCATCCATGTCACGACATACTAGGTCCTGTGTCTCGACATAGCAGTTAGTGTACTCCTCTTGGGATATCTTTAGGGGTATGTCGCGACATCGAAGGTAGTTTCATGATTTCTCCATTCTACTCCATATGTTATGACATTAAGTATTCCATGTTGCAACATAGTGACCAGTATTGATTTATTATGCCTTCTAATGGTCTCCTGCATACTTACAAAGGTCATTAGCTCACCCTTAGGCCTCATTCATCCCCTAAGGTCAATGAAAGACTCAATTTGTACATTTTATTAACTTAACAAAAACTTATGAAAACATAACTAATACCTAATGAAAATGCTTGATTTAAAGCCTCTAAAATGCAAAAATTAGTTCAACCTGCTATACTAAATTACGACAAATCAAACTCCCCCACACTTATGTCATTGCCTGCCCTCAAGCAACATAAACAAAAATAAGAAATATAAAATATGCCCCTAGAGCAAACATCATACAAGTATTGACTTTAGATGTAACGCCCAATTTTCGGGTTTTCTGTGTTTCTGTGATTTTTAAAATTTGTGTGTGTTCTGGTTGATTAAAATATATATTTTAGTAGGTTAGTGGGCCTTTGGAAGGCCCAAACTTAAGTTAAATCCGTGGTAGTCTTCGGAATTTTGATTTTAAGAACAAGTGATGCAATTGGCGTTTGGGGTTTTAAGAGTAAAAGGGTAAAAGATGACACAAAAAGGAGTGTGGTGTAGTGGCAAGGTAGCGCCGCTTAGGGGACAAGGAAGTGACGCCATAAAGGAAGCAAGGGGTCCAAGATTCAACTCTTGGCTCTCGCAATTTATTTTGGTTTTTCTTTTCAATAAATCTGGAAGCAAGTAGGTGCGCTTTAAAGTTTAATGTGTTGGACTTATGACACAAATGAGTTGATGGCCTAGGGGTGGTGGCGTGATTTGGCATGTGAGAGGACTTTGGTTCGAATCTCTTGGCACGCAAAGGTTGATTATTTTGCTATGTTGGGACGGTAAGAGTTGGTGTTGGTTTTAAACTCTGATGATGGAGGGATCCCACATCGGGAAGCTAACATAAGAGTAGATGGAGAGCTGGCTTTAAATAGAGCAAACCATGAGGAGAGTTGGCATACCCTTCTTGGTTGATCCCTTTCGCTTGGTGGCGTGCTCGTTTGGGTTGGGCGTCAGCTAAGAGTGTGGGAGTGCGGATTAACTGTAGTCTTCTAATAGGATTATTGCGTGGGAGATATCGTCATCAATCGTCATCAACCAGGTGTGTAAGCGGCACCCTCCCTTAGACTGACCCTTAGACTGAATCGGTAAAAGCCGAAATACCGAAACGTTGGTATTTTGCACGCTCGTGAGATAGTTGTTAATGAATATGGTGCATTTGGATGATTAGAGTGCAGAGTGCGCATTTTTGTGCACAACGGTATTTTTGGGCTTAATGGGTCGAAAACGGGCTAATAGGCCAACAGGCCCACTTTGGTAAAAAGACGAGGTAAGTACTTCTGATTACTTGGTAAACATTAGAATGAGCATGAAACCCTAGCAATAGGTAATAATAACTGAAATACCCTTGCGCATGAAAAATTACGATTTTACCCCTAGGGATATTTTATTTTATCTGAAAAACATGATGTTCTGTTTCTGCGTTCGTATGCCATGACATATTATTCTGTTGCATGGGACATGGGTTTATATTGATGGGGGAAGCGTTCTGGCAGCCTCGCCACATATATCTGTTCTGGTGACTTCGTCACAATATCTAGCAGCCTCGCTGCAATCTGGTGGCTTCTCCACATATATAAATATATATATATATCTGTTCTGGTGGCCTCGCCACAATATCTGTATCTGGTGACTTCGTCACAATATCTGGCAGCCTCGCTGCAATTTCTATGGTGTGTAGTGGTTGGGTGGGTCGAGTAGTCTCCCCACATGGTGTAAGGCTGGTACGAGGGTGTTATGGATGGCTCTGGGTTGGGATTTCTGCATTCATGATATATTTGTTCTGTATCTGCTATGGGCTTATGAGTTTCATTCGATTTACATCTTTGGGCCAAGGCCCGATAAGTCCGACTCGAGGTTTGATCTGCTTTTGGGCTATGGTTGGGTTATGTTACACACGAGTTTACCAAACTCACCCTTTATTTTCATCTCTGTAGGAAATCCCCAACCATAGTGGGCTTGGAGCTGTGAGGGATTCGGAGTGGCCACATCATCTGCAAAATTGGTTTTTCTAAGTTAGTTTATTATTATTTTTTATATTCTGATTTAATTTTGGGTTTTAAGTTGTAATAAGGCCGCTATATAAATTTCTCTTTCCACTATGGTTTTTATTTTCTGATTATATTTATACTATGTCAAAACTGCTAGTGTTAGGCTGCGCGGGTTTTCAAAATTAATGAATGTTTTCAAGACTCAACAAGCACGACAGATGGATAGCCTAAAGATTAATAGACCGGCTTTTCATTCAATTGCTGTTTTTACAAAGACCACCCTAATTACTTAAACCAACGAATGCATACTGAGTCGTAAGTCCATGTGACACGTCAGATCTGGCCATAACGTCTGGGCTGGGTCTGGGGTGTTACATTGGAGCACATGGTTAAGTATTTCATATTCACGAATAAGTTTGACATGATGAATAATTGACTTACCACTTTTGACCACAAACGTCTAAGTTTAGTATATTACAACGTATACAAACATTAAAGGTCTCATCTGTAGGGATCCATCAATAAATCATAGAAGTACTTTGATTATCCGAGCAGAATACAAATGGTCATTTATGCGATTGTTCAGTATAATGTACATTCATGCATGAGGATATTTAGGTCGCATAGGACTTTTCGGCTTGTAATGTTCTGAGGCTTAGGACAAGTATGGAGTTCAAAAATAGTAAGCATTAAAAGGGTTACAAACGCAAAATTAATTTGGCATATCGTATTGATCCTTATTCTTCCCCCTTAGTGACCCTTACCCGCTCACCACTTTATTTCTCATTCTCTGACCTTCCTTGTTTCTCTACATAGGAAATCATAGCATAACATAGTAACTACGAATAGCCTACGAGTTTTTGTGCTTTAATGAACGAGTTTTTCTTATGCCTATGATTTTGTCACTTTTTTTCAATGTATCTCACTCATGAATGCTTTTTCACTATTTCAAGACTTTTTCTACTTGTACTACTTTTGCTTTTTTTGAAATTTTCTTTTGTTTTGCACTTTGAAACAAACCTATAGTTCGCATTTCACACCAATCTTTCCTATTTAACTCTGGTTTTTACAAAGTTAACTGTGATGTATCTACTTAACCCTCATGGCTAGACGTCTATAGTCGTGCAGTGTAGGACCAAAGAAAAAGGGTAAATACAAATTAACATTTTAAGCTCGGGGTTTGTATGAGGTTTCATCAAGAAGTGTCAACAGGCTTAAAAATTGGTACTAAAGTTGAGTATGAATAGGTCAGTTTTTTTGCTCTAGATGTGTTCCAAAACAATGCCTTAGGTCATCTCTTAATATCTAAATATGCACAAATTTAATCAACCAAACAAACTCAAATTCAACCATTTATCATTCATACTAGCATGCTCGTTTCATTTTATTTTCTATATCCTTTGGTACAGTTGATTGCTTAATGTCTGTTTATAGTGTAACATATAGAACTTAGTAGTCTAATAATAAAAAATTTAGAATCACCTATCATCATGCTAAATTTATTTTGCAAACACAAAAACCTATGTACATGCTCCTAAGCAATCACTTGTATTTCTACAAGCTGAAGCACACCGAAGACAAGAAAAATCATAGAAAAATGTAGAAGTAAACAAATTTTCTATGTCACCCCCACACTTTAGTTGACACATTGTCCTTAATGTGCAACCTATAAAAAGATAGGGAAAGAAGTTACTCGATTTATCGTGGTCACTCCAACTGCTAATAATGGGTGCTTCCTCTAATTGTATAAAGCTCGAATTGTTTGTGTCTCCTTCATGTGGGGTTCCTACAAAGAAAATCAGAAACAAACACAAAGCATTAAAAATTTATTTCTATCCTATTCTTAAAAACAAACTAAAATCATTTTTAAGTTTTTAATATATCCCGGAATAAATTTTAAAGACTAATCATCCTCCTCAAAATCCATCTTTTCATCTTCTTCTTCCTCCTCATAAGCTCCTTAAAGAATACTTTTAGAACAATTTTACTCTATGCTATTTTACAGAAAAAGTAAGTTTGTATTGGCAAATGGATCCACCAGAACATGGGACGATGCATTAGTAGCTAGAAGGTGAGAGTGTTCTTTCCCTATCTGGTGATGGCTTTATGCAAAAAGGCGGGTGTACCCATAACCTCCACTAAGTAGTCGTTAAAACCATCTCGAAGCACTATCGAGGATACCTTGTTCCAATAATACATCAAGCTATGGTCCAAACAGATAAAAAATGGGAACAATCGACAACAAGAAATGACAACTACACCCACCTCGTCACAAAGGTTGGCACGAGCTCAATAAGACATTAGTGAGTGTAGTCATCAAAAGTTAGATTGGATAATTCAATGGATGTAAGAATTGAGGCCAATTTTTCAAGAGTTTTCTAGGAAAAATAACATCCGAGCCCTCAATTATACACCAGATATGTTTGGTTCAACGAGTATGGAACAAGAAGAAAAAGCATCGAAAAATGAAGTAGAAGGAGAAGAAGATGAGGATAACGGGGATGAGGAGATAGACGATGTGGAAGATGATTGACTATTCTTAATTTTATAAAGACTTGTACTAATTTTTGGATAATTTTAATTTAGACTTTGTAGGAGTAGGATTAATAAGTAGATTTTAGTATGTTGCATTCTATTTAAACTTTTTATGCAGGAACCCAACACAAAGGAGACACAAACTATCTGTACTTTACACGATCAAAGGAGGAAGCACCCACTAGTAGTAGTTAAAACAATTATGATAAATCGGGTAACTTTTTTCCTTCTCTTTTAATGGGCTACACAGTGAGGACAATGTGTCCACTAAAGTGTGGGGGGTAACATAGGTTGTTTTTAATTTTTTCTATCTTTTGGTGTGCTTAAGCTTGTAGAAATACAAGTGATTGGTTAGGAGCATGTATATAGGTTGCTTGTGTTTATGCATTAATTTGGCATAACGATAGAAGATTTTAAATTTTTTATTATTAAACTATGTTACACTATAATTAGGTATTAAGCTTTCATTTGTACCAAGTGGTATAGAAAATACAAGGAAACGAGCATACTAGTATGATTGATAAATGATTGAATTTATATTTGTTTGGTTGATTAAATTTGTGCTTGATGAGATATTTGGGGATGACCTATGGCATTGTTTGGAACATATCCATAGCCAAAAAGCTATCCTATTTATACTTCGCATTTAGTACCAATTTTGAGCCTTTTGACACTTCTTGATGAAAGCCTTGAGCCTGAAAACATTAATTTGTATATGCCTTTTTTTTTTTTGGTCCTATACTGCTTGATTATAGATGTCTAACCATACTTATTGAGGGTTAGGTAGATACATCACAGCGGATTTTGAAAAATTAGAGCGAAATAGGAAAGATTGGTGTGATATAGGAACTATAAGTTAGCCTAATTGCGAAACAAAAAGAAAAATCCAAAAAGAGAATTGGTACGAGTAGAAAAAGTCTTAAACTAGTGAAAAAACTTCATGAGTGAGATGTAATGGAAAAGAAAAAAGTCACAAAGTCACAAAAGAAAGAACAAAAACTTGTTCATTTGTGCACAAAAACTCGTAAGGCTAGCTATAGTTATTATGTCATGCTATGACTTCCTATAGATGGAGAGACAAGGAAGGTGAGAGAATGAGAAATAAGACCATGAGTGGGTAAGGGTCCCTAAGGGGGAGAAATAGGGATCAATACAATGTGCCAAACTATTTTTGTGTTTGTATACGGAGCTATTAATATCGAAGTAGTCCTCGGAACTAACTCAATACCAAACTCAACTTCTTATATCGGAGGTAATCTCAGTAATTCTTCAGGAAACAGTCAGGAAACTCACAAACAACAGGCACAGATTCTATTTTCCTTTATGCCACTTTCGTATCAATCACATAGGCAAAGTAGGCTTCACAACCCTTTTTCACATATTTCAAAGCTTTCATTGTAGATATCGCAGCTGGTAGCCTATTCAAATCACTAGACTCAATTTGGATTACCTCATCATTCTTGCATCTCAGATCAATCAACTTTCGTTTGCAGTTCACTATAGCATCATGCAGTGTTAACGAATCCATTCCCAGAATTATATCAAACTTGTCAAAGGGTAATAACATCAAATCAGCTGGAAAGCAAAAATCTCGAATCATCAATGGACAGTTCTTGCACACTTTATCAACCAAGACACATCTGCCTAAGGGGTTCGATGCTCTAATCACAAATTCAGTAGACTCTATAGGCAAAGTCTTACTGGATACTAAGTTCATACATATATACGAATGTGTCGATCCTGAATCTATCAATGCAATTACAAAAGTATCGTAAAGAGTAAATGTACCAGTTATAACATTTGGCGATGACGCTTCTTCGCAAGTACAAATAGCATAGGCTCGGCCAGGTGCTCTAGCATCAGATCTCGTAGTAGTATCTCGTGTCACACCTTTACCACCACTCACATTTCCTGTGTTTCTGGGTGGTCTACCTCTAGCTACAGTGTTACTCGGCCTCGTGTTTTAAACCTTTTATTTTTCTATCAACTCTAGACAGTCTCGCATAAAATGATCCAACGATCCACATTTGTAAAAAGCTTTATTTCTTTTGTTCCAACATTCTCCAAAATGTCGTCGTTCACAGAGCTGACATTCAGGTTTATTGCCTCTCGCACTACCAATACTAGCTACTGATATAGCTTGAGCTTTAAAACCAGAGTGTTGTTTAACACGATCCTTGTTTGAATATCCCATTGAAACATTCGGACAATTATACGAATCTTTGAATTTCTTTGATGAAGACTGATACGGCTTATTCGTTAATTTTTTTCTGGTCTCTCTAGCCTCTAAATCTACTTTCCTCTTTTCTTTGTTGAGATCTTCAGCTTTACAACCTCTTTCAACTAAAGCAATGAATTCTTTAATTTCCAGAATCCCAGCTAATAGCTTTATATTTTCATTCAACCCATCAACGAACAGCTTACACATAATCTCTTCGGTAGAAACATATTCCTGAGTGTATTTACTCAATCGTACAAATTCTCTTTTGTACTCGATCACAATCATTTGGCCCTGTTTCAACTCTAAAAACTCTTTATGTTTCTGATCGAGAAATCTTTAACTTATGTACTTCTTTCAAAATTCGGATTGAAAGCACTCCCAGGTGACCCGTTCACTAGGAACCATCGATGTTAATGTTTTCCACCAGTGATATGCATTATCTCTGAGTAAAGATACCATACACTTGATACATTCTTCCGGAGTACAGGATAATTCATCGAATACTCTAATAGTGTTCACGAGCCAAAGCTCAACTCTCTCAGCGTCATCATCAACTATAGCCCGAAATTCCTCAGCCCCGTGTTTCCAAATCTTATCAATAGGTGGCTTACTCAATTGGATTGGATCCATCACTTGTGGTACAACTAGAACTTGTTGAGGAACAGGTGGAGGTGGAGGTTGTTGAGCAACCAGATTCGTTCGTACGAATTCCGTGAACCACTCAGTCATCATTTGGAAGAAGGCTTGCTTAGCCTCTCTTCCCTGACTACTAGAAATAAGTCTAGAATTGACCGGCACTGCCCCTTAAGAGAGAGCAGGCGCATTATTTTTTACATCATCACCTATGGCTCGTTCGGGATGCATTTGCTATATAAAAACACATTTTAAAAGTCAGGAATCATCACCCTATTGCAATTTATATATATGGTATGTATTGTTAGACTCTCACACGTCACGTTAGTCCTAGAATTGACTAAACCGTAGCTCTGATACCAATAAAATGTAACACCCTTAACCCGTATCCATCGTCGAAAAAAGGGTTACAAGGCATTGTCGAATAACACATCCCATTCACATACATTTATACATTCATTATCAAAAACCATTCGCAAACATTCACATTGTCACTTATAAGGTTCTACGAGACCTTAAAACATGATTAAGAATGGTTCGAGACTAAACCGATCACAATTATAAATTTCCAAACACTTAGAAAAAAATTTACATTCTTAGATCACACGCCCGTGTAAGTAGGCCGTGTGCCTCACACGGCTACAAGACACGCCCGCATCCTAGGCCGTGCGAAAATAGAGCATACATACTGACTTGTACCACACGGTCGGAGACATGTCCATGTGCTTTGGCCGTGGTCGAAACTGACTTAGGTCACACGGCTAACCACACGCCCGTGCGTCTACCCCATGCTCGAGACTGACTTAAATTCGTAAGCCTACCCCAGGGGACATATGGCCATATAACATTGCCGTATGTCGCACACGGCCGAGACAAACGCCCATGTCTCTACCCATGTAGACAAAAATAGGCCATTTGAAAAGCCAATTTGCCACCCTACAATCATGCATATAAATCAACCTATTTGTGACCATTTCAAGTCATTTATAAGCAACCAAAACCTACCAAAACATATACATAACATACCATATATAATTAACCATTTCAACTAATCATTTCCATATTCAAATTATACCAAATCATTATGCCAAAATCATCACAATTTACCATTACTCAAACATTGATAACTAACTAAAACAACATTCATTTAACTATATCTACCACTACGGCAAACATACCAAAATAAGCTAACATATAAAGGTATTATTTGCATCACATATATCACTTATCAAGCATTTAACTTAAGCCAACTTAATTGGCTAAAACATATCAACATTTACTTCATTAACAATCCAAATCACATGGTTAACATCATAGTTCAAAACATACCAGAATGACACTAGCTTATACATGCCATATACCATATATACAAGCTTTAAAGTACCAACAAATGATCGATAGTGTGACGATGCTCCTGACGATCCCCGAGTCCAAGCTAGCTTTGATTATCTATAAAACATAGACAAATAACACATAGTAAGCTTCATAGCTTAGTAAGTTCGTAATTAAGCAATTCAATTCATCAAATAAATATAATTCAATCTTATACACATTACCAAAACAATATCTCATTAACACAAACCTTCCTATCATGTCTCAAAACTTGATTCATTAACATCTCATTGATTTTTCTCAACAAAGTGCTAAAATAAGTTCCGTACGTACCTGTACCATCTCGTACTAACCTCTTCCTTAAACAAGTCATTCTTTTATCCGTTGAACCAATAGGGAAAGAAATTGGTCACTCACGAATCACAATCGATAAGTTCCTATACCATTGCCCGTAGCCAAATCAAGGTAACTCCTCTCAAAATACCTATATCATGGCCCATAGCCAAATTAATGTATTATTCATACATTAAGTGCCGATATCATGACTTGAAGCCAATACATTAACTTAATGGCATTACACTATCATCTTCACTATACTTAAAGTTTAACCGAGAAGTTTCGCTTGTCGATTTCATCGTCGAACACTTTCTTATAGTCGTATTCACAAATCAAATATTATCTGCAATCTCATAAACAAATTTTATGCAATATCAAAGCATATAACATTCCTTTATAATGAAATTAACACCTACGAGCTTACTTCGATCGTAGAAACAACGAAACTTGCCGATTAAACGAGTACTTTGTTCTTGCCTCGATCTAAGTCTGAGTTCCTCTTTTCTTGATCTATATGTATTCAAAATTAACTCATTTAATCACCTATTCATTCAATTTCATCCAAAAATATACATTTGAGCATTTTTGCACTTTAGCCCCTAACATTTCACATTTTGACATTTTAGTCCTTATTACACAAAACACCAGATACACAAAATTCATCAAAACAATACCTTAGCTGAATTCTCTATAGGTCCCTAGCAGCCCAAAAATTTCATTTATTTTACAATTTAACCCCTCAATTTACACTTTTCCCAATTTAATCCCTAATTGACATTTTTGTCAAAAATCACTTTACAAAACATGTATATCAAATACCAAACTTGCATAATTCATCACCAAACATCATAAAACTCATGGATTCATCAATGGAATTTAAAAAAATCATCAACAATTTCCAAAATTAAGGCATGGGCTACCTAGTACTCAAAACAACAATCACAAAAACATAGAAATCATAAAAAACCGAGCCTAATACATGCCTTAATCAAAGACAATGAGAACCGAACCTTAAAATATCAAACAAAAACCCGAGCCAAAATATCAAATTTTTGCTTACCCTTTTTCTTTGGTCCTGAACTACACGATTATAGACGTCTTCGTCTGGCCATATGTATTGAGGGTTAAATAGATATATCAAGAAAGATTTCGTACAAATAGAGTGAAATAGGAAGAAACAGTGTGATATAGTAATTATTGGTTAGCTAATATGTGCAAAACAAAAATAAAAATAAAAAAGAAAATAAAACGAATAGAAAAAGTACTTGAAAAGTAAAAGCATTTGTGACTGAGATGTGTTTAAAAAGGAAAAATGGTGACAAAGTCACAAAATAGAAAATCTCGTTCATTAGTGCACAAAAACTCTTGAGCTAGTCATAGCTGTTACACTGTGTTATGACTTCATATATAGAGAAATAAAAGATGTGAGAGAAGGAGATATAAGGCATTGAGCGAGTCAGGGTCACTAAAGGGGGAATAGGGAACAACACGATGTGCCAAACTATTTTGATGCTTACTGTTCTTGAATTCCATACTTGTCCTAAGCCTCAAAACGTTACAAGTCAAAAAGTTCTATGTGATCTAGGTAGACTTACTTATGAATTGACATTATATTAAACAATTGCATTTTTGACTGTTTGTATCCTACTAGGATACCTGCATAATTTACTGATAGATTCATATGTTTGAAAACCTTAATGCTTGTATACCTCATAATATACTAAACTTAGGTGTTTGATATTAGAAATGGTAAGTCAACTATATATCATGTCAAAACTATGTGTAAATATGAAATGTCCAAGTATGTGCTCTGAAACCAATGTTTGTATTATACTTGCTCAAGGTTCATCTTTTAATTTGTTGTTTTTGATGCTTTGCTTGAGGACAAGCACTAACTTAAGTATGGAGGAGTTTTACATGTCGTAATATGATATAGCAGATTAAACTAGTTTTCGCACTTGAGGAGCTTGAATACAAGCATACTCATTATGCTTTACTTAAGTTTTCATATTTTAGTCTAATTTCAATAGAAAATGTATTTTGAGTCCTTATTGACCTTAGGGGGCGAATGCAGCCTAAAGGCTAACTAATGTAGTCAGTGAGTGTGCAGTAGACCATTTAAGGGCATATAAACTCAATGCTGACCGTTATTTTGCAGCACGGGAAGTTCAAATGTTGCAACATGGGGAACAAAATGAAAGAATCTTGAGACTGCCTTCGATGTCACGACACAACCATGAGATGTCACGACACACCTTTGAAGCTACCCTGAACCTGAGCATACCACCTTCTATGTCGCAACACAGGCACTAGGGTGTCGCGACATCAGTCCTGTATGGGAAATACTTACAAGCCAAGGGCGTTTTGCTACACACATCAAAATTTAAACACGATACCGTTAGTTGACCTAAGATTGAGAACTATAGGAACCCCAACTCTATAAATAGGCTCTTAAACACTTCTTAACTAACAAATTCTTAAATTCTTAATTTTTCTTTGTAGTTTTAGTTTTAGTTTTTCCTTTCTTTTAGGTTTTATGTTTATTTCAGTTCTTCGTATTCGCCTTATTTGTAGAAGCTACTTTGTAGGCTCAGAAAAAACCTTGTAGATTTTACACTTACAATCAATCAAAAATAATTCAAAATTCTCTAAACATTTCTCTTGATTTATTTTTTCTACACCTCTTATTTATCAATATTATTTTTTTCATGAGATCGATGAGGAACTAATCCTCTTATGGAGGATTAGCAAGTGGAGGAGTGATTAACTGATTACTATGTAGGGTTTTCTTCACGGATCAACTGTTTAGGATAAGAAGAACTTAAACCCTAGGTTTGTCGGGTTACTAGGTAGAGTTTTCTTAATAGATCCATGAACATCTTATCCCCAAACTGATCTAGACTGTGAAGTCAAGAGATAAGTAGTTCTTATAGACTCATTAGTTTAGCGCAAGATCGAAAGACCCTGCTAGGTAAATGACTAGTTGATTGAATAGAAACCCAAAAAGGGAATCAGTTATGAAAAGCAAGCTAATAACCCATAGCTAGATTTGATACAATTTACAAATTAGTTTTCCAAATTTTCCTTATTTATGCTATTTTAGTTATTAAATTATAAAAAACCCAACAATCTCTCATTTATAAAATAGTGACAGTTTACAAGCTCAAAACTTAGCCCCTACACTAGTACGAGTAGCAATTTACGATCGAGGTTGAGGTGAAGGTGGTGACACAACACAAGTCAAGCAACAAACCTTAGCTCACACTGTCGCCACTCAAGCTTAAACAGAAAGGCTTGCATAAGTGTATGCTGTTAGGGAGCCACAAGATCAAGGTACGACTGACGTCATCATAGGTACCTTCACTTTGCGAACTATTCCTTTATTGTAACACCCTCACCCGTATTCAATGCCGGAATAGGGTTACGGAGCACTACCGGTCTTATATCACAATTCAAACTTACAATTTATACATAATTAATCAAATCATAAACATTTCATTCACAACCAATCATTGTGTCCCTAATACGAGCTTATGAGGCCTTAAACATAGATTGGGAGTGGTTCGGGACTAAATCGATATCTCAAGAAAAATTTTCACACTCAGGAAATTTTTTGCTTAAAACAGGGGACACACGCCTGTGTGGTCCACCAGTATGTCTCACACGGCCATCAGACACGCCCGTGTCACAAGCCGTGTGGACATTCAAAATCTGAGCACATGGCCGTGTCCCAACTTATGTCCGACCCTGTGTATCTCTCTGACTTGGGTAACATGGCCAACACACACGCCCCTGTGCCCTAAAAATGGCCATACACATCTGTGTGTCAGGCCATGTGCTAGGCCGTGCAAACCCTGTAGGGTATTCTGACTTATGCCACACGGCCAAGTCACACGCCCGTGTGTGAGGCCGTGTGGAGCATACTGAATTGATTTCAATTTTAACACCAGGGGACACACGGCCGTGTAACATAACTGTGTGGCACGCACGGCTGAGACACACGCCTGTGTCTCTACCCATGTGGACAAAAATAGGCTATTTACTAAGCCAATTTGCCACTCAAATTTGTGCACACTTACACAATTCAAATGGTACTCATTCATAGCATAAATGGACATCCATTTTAACCACAAAAACATACCATTTCAATACCAACAACTAACATGCTTATTATCTCATGTTTTACTCTTTCGAATCATACCAACTTCACATATTCAAATCAACTAATTAAACTTTTCTAAACATGCATCATCATTCACCAATTCACAAGCATATAACTTTCCAATTATCAACCAATTGACATTCAAATTACCTATTATCAATAAGCTTCAGGAATCCAACCTCAATCACACAACATAGGTCATTTGTATGCATATAAACATAACCAAAATATACCAAAATAAGCTAACTCACATGGCCAAATAAACAAATCAAACCTTAGACATTTACAAGCCAATTTAAATGGAAAAAATCATGACCAAAACATAATCAACATGACCAAAGTCCTTATACATGCCATATACTTGAAATACCAAAGTTCATATGTACCAAGTGATAGGTAGATAGTATGAAGCGATCTCCAACGATCCCCGAATCCAAGCTAGCTTGATAACACTATAAAACACGGGAAAATTAAACAAAGTAAGCTATAAAGCTTAGTAAGCTCATATACAATAAACTTAATTCAATATCAAGATTATAATATAACAATTTGAATATATCAACATTTAGCATATATTAGCTAACAAACTTTTCATATACCCAATTATGATATCAATCATATTCTTCACAAGTTTCTTCTAACCAAAACTTATACATGTCACGTACACACCTGTACCATCTCATATCATTCTCATACTCAATCACATCTTTTGATTACCCGATCAACCATTCGGAATATAAGTCGAATACTCAATAGTCTCACACACTAAGTACCTATACCATGGCCCAAAGCTAAATGAAAGTAGTTTATATCTGAAATACTGATATCATGGCCCAAAGCCAAATCAGTCGATACTCATGTCCCGAAGCCAAATCGGTATAACTCGTACCCGAAGTGCTAATATCATGGCCTAAAGCCAAATCCATGTATCCCCTAATGACATGTCACTAGTATCCGAAACTATTCCTCAGGTTCAACCGGGATTTCGAATGTCGAATAGTCGTCGAATCACTATCGAACATATCCATAGTCTAGTATTCACAATTTGTGCAACATCAAAGCATATGAAATACATTTGTATTAAAACTTATAATATATAAACTTACCTTGGATACAAAAACAGCTAAACAAGTCAAATATTTTGTAACCTTGTTCTTTCCCCGATCTAGATTGAAGTTTCGCTTTTCTTGGTCTATATTGTAACGCCTCGAATTCGGGCCTAGAAGAATTATATTTTAAGCATGGGAACAGTTAGAAGACTGTACATAAATGTTTGGTTGTACAAGAAAGTTTCGCAAATACATGCTTGTCTTAGTGGTTAAGTGTTCTGAGAAATGTATGAGAAGTCTTGGGTTCAAACCTGGGCAGGTGCAAAAAGTTTTAATTTTAAAGGAATAAACACTGTCTCTAGGTAGTAGGCTTTTAAATAAATATGGGAAAAACATGACAGAAAAGAGCCTGCTGGTTTAGGGGACAAATGGCGTGTTACTAATGTCTGAGGTCTGAAGTTCGAGTCCTGGCTTGCGCAATGGGGCTTCTATTTTGCTGCCTAAGTCGTGTGGGTAGTAGAGTTTGACCGAAACACTACTGAGTGTAGTGGGGTTTTGAATTGGTCATGGAGGGATTGTAGGAGGGAGTTGAGGAGAGATATGAGGAGGGATTTTAGGAGAAAATCAAGGAAAGTGTGGTGAGAGGGAGTAGTGTGCCAATTGGGAACATTGGGCACTATGGAAATTCGACTTTTGTGAGTCGGAAGATTCTATTTCGATTTTTGGGAAGCATTTTGGGGTTCTTTTCTTTTGTTCTCTGAAGGCCAAATAGTGTGAAGAGAAGTAGGTAATACCTTTATTTTCTTTTGTTGATGTCGATTTTGCACTCCTCTCACTAGCCAAATATTTTCCTTCTCTCTCTCTCTTTTCTCTTGAGACCTTCAAGCCTTCTCTTTTGCATCTTATTATTGACCACTCAGGTATTTTGGGGTATTTTTGCTTTGGGATTTTTAATTTATTTGCCTTATATTTGCTAGCAATAGAACGCAAGTTTTCAAAAGATATGCATGATTTACCAAAATACCATGAATACGCAATATCGTTTTAGAAGCTTCCGCGATAAACGAGATTTTAAAATTAGTAATGTTTTTAAAATAAATACTTTTGATAGTGACGCAAGTTTTAAAATTATTCTCCGGATCACACAAACAGGCTAACTAAACATTGATATTTTTAAACGATATCACGCTGTACAAAAAAATACTTCAATGTGACATCGCTAGATTCGGTTATAATATCTAGGCCAGGTTTGAGGTGTTACATTTAGTGGTATCAGAGCCAAGTTGTAAAACTCGACTGTGGAATTGGGTTTTTCTAAAAACATAAAATTTTCAAAAAAAACTATTCTGAATGATTTTAAAATATTTAAAGGTGTTTTATTGAATGTGTGGCACACCGAGTCTCTGGCGTCGATCCTGCAAGTTCTCTAAAACTATTACTTGTGTAAATTGAAATACTAAGACTAGTGTAGGCAATAGGCTATATTGAGACACTTTGTTAGGGTAACCTAAAACTGTAGTAAGATTACGATCTATGAAAACAAAAACTCTAAATTATTGATACTGTTTCTCATAAAATATCTGTTAATAAATACTGGAACTTTAAACTGATGCATAAAACATTAATACAAGATAAAACATGAATCAGTTATGAGCACCAAAGGTACTCGTGGAAGGGGTACAAGAGGCTTCGTCATCGGACACATGCCTAATGTTGAAGCTAGGGAGGCATCAGCTTCACCTGTGACTGAGATTAGGTCTCATGATCCTGCGACTAGGGACGACGTGCTGTTCCAAGCTATATTGCTGATTCTGGAGAGGGTCACTGGGCCTAATACTGGTGTTGTGGGCCAAGGGTCCGTTACGGAACGACTCCAGTCCGGTAAAGCTGTGATTTTTAAAGGTATGGTTGGAGTTGCCCTACTATGGCTGAGTATTGGATTGACGCACTGTCCCAGTCTATCTGAAAACACTCAAGTTAAATGTGGTAGTATTTTGGATCTAGAGTGTGCAGCGGTAGTGTGGTGGTGTAGTCTATGTTATACGACTGATCTGATAGTTAGAAATTTCAGGGACGAAATTTCTTTAAGGAGGGGTGAATTGTAACGCCCCGAATTTGGGCCTAGAAGTATTAGATTTTAAGCTTGGTAATAGTTAGGGGACTGCACATAAATGTTTGGTTGTACAAGAAAGTGACGCAAATACATGCTTGTCTTAGTGGTTAAGTGTTATGGGAAGAGTATGAGAAGTCTTGGGTTCAAACCTGGACAGGTGCAAAAAGTTTTGATTTTAAAGGAATAAGCATTGTCTCTAGACAGTAGGCTTTTAAATAAATATGGGAAAAACATGACAAAAAAGAGCCTGCTAGCTTAGGGGGAAAATGGCGTGTTACTAATGTCTGAGGTCTGAAGTTCGAGTCGTGGCTTACGCAATGGGGGTTCTATTTTGTCGCCTAAGCCGTGTGGGTAGTAGAGTTTGACCGAAACACTGCTGAGTCAAGTGGAGTTTTGAATTGGTCATGGAAGGATTGAAGGAGGGAGTTGAGGAGAGATATGAGGAGGGATTTTAGGAGAAAATCAAGAAAAGTGTGGTGAGAGGGAGTAGTGTGCCGATTGGGAACATTGGGCACTATGGAAGTTCGGCTTTTGTAAGTTAGATGACTCCTTTTCAGTTTTTGGGAAGCATTTTGGGGTTCTTTTCTTTTGTTCTCTGAAGTTCGAATAATGTGAAGAGAAGTAGGTAATACCTTTATTTTCTTTTGTTGATATGGTTTTGCACTCCTCTCACTAGCCGAAATTTTCCTTCTCCCTCTCTCTTTTCTCTTGAGACCTTCAAGCCTTCTCTTTTGCATCTTATTGTTGACCACTTGGGTATCTTGCATTTTAGGTATATCACGGATTTCTCATCTTTACAAAGTGTAACATCCCAAACCCGAACTAGATATTAGGGCCGCATCTGTGATGTCACATTGAGGTGGGTTTTTTTTGAAAAGCGCAGATTTAGTAGAAAAGCTCATTTGCGTGAATAACCTTGTTTGTGATTCATTTGTAAAACCAACTTGTTTAGTCCATTTGCCAAAATACGGGTTCGTTTAGTAAAACATGTTTTGTACTAGGTTTTTATATTACTTAAAAACATTGTCATTGCGGAAGCTGTTAAATTAGGTTATGTAGCTTGATAGTTGAAAACCTTTTACTTTTGTTTTTGAAAACCCGTATCCTACGGCTAACAGATATAAATAAAATCCCCAAATAAAATTAGAAGCTTAAATGGCCTTATTACATAAAATTCCCTAAATAAAGATACTTTTAGTAAAATTCATAACAATATTATAAACAGTGGTGTGGTCGTCTCCGAGTCCCTCGCAGCACCGACCCGCCTAAGGATTACCTGCACAGTTAAGCAGAAAAGGTGAGTATGAAACTCAGTTTGTAATCCCTATTTAATATACAGTCACACAAATAGTGTTGAACACTCTGGGCTTAAGCCTATATCAGTAGCAATATCAGTGTGGGTCTTAGCCCAATTCAGTACAGTATTAGTAATGCATAAAAAGATCCTACCCACCATCCTCTACACTTCACTCCCTCCAGCCCTACACTCCATGTGGGGAATAAATTGACCCACCCATCCCTACACTCCAGAATAACGTATCGGTTTCGGCACTAACAATAGTCGCAGTATACTTCCTCCAATAATATATATCCCACCCCATGCAGTGCAACATAATATAAGTATACATACGATAAATATGGCATGCTCAAACAGTCATACATCACATAGGAGTATAATCATAATTTACCTCATAAGGGTATAACAATCATTTCATAAATTAGGGTTTAGGTATACTTACCGACCTAGCAGTAGGTCTACAGTCGTCTCGCACAACCCGTGCAACCTTAATAGTTAAACAGCAAAAATGGGCCTAAGCCCATATTACAGCCCATGTGGGCCCGTACGCTTGTGTGGCCCAATAAGCCAAATAACAGCCTTGGTCGTGCAAACTACATAGTCAGCCCAACAATCTCCACACATCCGTGTGGTTTGCCCATGCGGGGCCCATGAGCCTGTGGGGCCCATACAACCCATTTTGACCCATCGTGGCCCAAATCGGCCTAAGCTCATGAAATCGTTCATGGTGGCCTCTTCCATCGAATACCCATGTTTTGGGAATTTGACTCACCACACATGCGAGCGTACACTCGTGTAGTGTCAACAGTCGAACATTTTCAGCTTTTGCTGATCTATTGCTAAAGACAGTGTGATTACACATTTGTTGCGAAACGTGTGACCAACCCAAGCGCTCCTCAAACCTACATTCAATCATGATGTTCCGTTAGTCATTCGATACTAGAGTTAATCACCCTTACTATTCCCCAACCTGAAATAACACTCAAAACTTGCCTTGATTGCGAAAGTGAGATTAGCTCTGAATGAATCATTTGACGAAGGCTGAATACAAACTCCTTGACTAATCTGCATATAACAGAATTCCATTAACCTATATCAATATCAATCACTTACTGAGAATGTAGAATCGGTTGTAAGGAAGAAGGACAGCTGACCCTATTTCTGAAGTGAGAATCCAAAACAACAGAGGCAAGGTTCAGTACCCGCATGAACCTAGCCATAAACGACAATAAAGGAGGTGTTCAAGAGATTTCTACATCAAGAAAAGAAAAGAACAGAGAGTAAACAAACACATACCGATTGCTCCAATAATTAGTTGTAAAAGCCGAAAGAAGAGATAGGGAAAAAAGATAATATCACCACTGCCACAGTACCAACTGGTGAAAAGATTACAAGAGAAGAGAAGAGAAAAGAATGAGTATTCGACAAAGGATCAAAAGAAGGGAATGATGGTAAGAGAAATGAATAACAGAAGAAAGAGGTACAAAAAGAAAAGAGAATAAGGTTATTCGGTCACCAACAACTAGAAGAGGGAAGGGAAGATGGAGAAGTTGGCCCCAAGAGAAAACTCGAGAGACATAATCGTCAAATCCCGAAAGTGCAAAGAGTGAGAGAGCTAATCGGTAACAGTCGATGAGCAAACCCAAAACCCGAAAGAAAACCCCCAACACTATTCGGCAAAGAGAGAAAAAAAGAAACCAAAAACGGATGGCTCTTGAGCACAACCCTTAACCGGACTTCCTGAAAGCCACAATCCCCATTCGGCACACTACCTCTTCACACCCCAACTCCCCAAAAATCTCCTAAAATCTCTCCACACATCACTTAACCTGATCACTATCCAAATCCCTCCATTATCTCCTAGATTCTCTCTCACAACCATCCATTCAAACTCATTCAAACACTCTAATTTCGGTCAACCTATGACACTCCCACGGCATAGCAGCAAAAAGATCATCCTTGTGTACAACATGGCTCGAACTCAAGACCTCCAAGATCACCCAAACGCCCCTTGCCACTAGACTTAGCAAGCTTCTTATGCCACACTTTACCCAACTTAATTTAAAAGACCAACTAACCAGAGGCAGGTTTAACTCAAACAAAAACCAAAATTTTGTACAAGCCAAGGCTTGAACTTAGGACCTCTCCAGCACCTCTCAGGACACTCAACCATTGGAAAAGGCACATGCTTAAGCAACACAACATACACAAATAAAGACCTAATATATTTTTGGGGCGTTACACAAAGCCTATTTTGATCGACTTCTCTTCTTGTTCTTAACCGAATACCATTCTTTCCCCTCATTCGGTTTTCTTCAATCACCTTCTCTTGTGTTGATGCTTTGGCCGAATACTCCCCTCTCTGTCTTAGACCCTTCGACTTTTCTTCCCATTTTGTTTACTTAACGAATACCTTATTCTTCTCCTCTCCTCTTGTCATTCTTCCATCTTAATACTGTAACCGTTACTACATATATCTCTCCCCATTCTATTTTTGACTTTTACAAGTGTTCTTTGATAAATAGGTAAGCACACATGACTCCTTCTGGTTTCTCTCTATCGTTGTGATCCTTCTTCTAACATCTTCCTATGTTCCTGAAAAAGGTACAATTTTTCCATTCTATCTCTGTTATCTTAGGTGCTTTCGGGTTGTGTTTGTAGGTATAGGCCGATTTCTTTTATCAACCGTTCTTGGTTCTACATGGGGGTAAGTTGTCATTCTTTTGGTTCAAGTTATTTTCATTCATGGTGATAATTTAAGAGATTAAGATTCAATGCAGGTTGTGCCAAGGATTTGGTGATCACTAGTTTAAGGAGGGATTAAATTGTACTTGCTTAACCAAGGTAAGTAACATGTACCATATTGGAGATTAAGTGTTCATAAGAGGATGTTTTAGCCCTAACGATTAAAAGACTGACATGAGGTCATGTTTGAATCTAGGTTGGTGTACATGGAGATTTACATTATTCTCCTAAACAGGTGTGTAAACGCTGCCCCAAACTGTAAATCGATAAAAGACAAAAAAATGAATACTGATGCTACACGAGCGTGAGCTCGCTCGTGTGGTAAATCGAATGCGTAGAATATGGGCGTTTGAGCATAGAGGCCACCCTGAGCGATTTCATGGGTCGAGGCTGTTTTGGGCCACGTTGGGCTGAAATGGGCCGTGTGGGCCCCTCGAGCTCGTGGGCCCCACAGGGTAAACCACATGGATGTGTGGGGATTATTGGGCCAGGTTGTGTAGTTCACATGGCCAAGGTCATTGTTGGGGCTTAAGGGGCCACACGAGCGTGTGAGCCAACATGGACCGCACAAGGCCCATTTTTCACTGTATGGATGTTAAGGTTGCACGGGTCGCCCTAGACGACTGTAAGCCTACTGTTAGGTCGGTAAATATACCAAGACCCTAATTTGATAAAAATGACTATTTTACCCTTATGAGGTAAAATGACTATTTTGCCCTTATAAGGTAAAATGACTGTTTTGCCATTATATGGTAAAATGACTGTTTTGCCTTTGAGGTAAAATAACTGTTTGCCCTTATGAGGTAAAATGACTGTTTTGCCTTTATAAGGGAAAATGACTGTTTTACCCTTATGTGGTAAAATGACTGAAATGCCGCTACATGGTAAATTGTCTGTTTTGCCCCTATGTGATGTATGACTGTTTGAGCATGCCATTTGTACTGTATATTCATTTATATTATGTTGCATTGCATGGGATGGGATATATGATTTTGGAGGAAGTGTACTGAAAGGCTATAAGCCTAATACTGGCAGCTCTACTGCAAATACTGTTTTAGTGCCGCAACTGGTACTACTTGGTGTGTAGGGATGCATGGGTTTTTATCCCCACATGGTGTGTAGGGTTAGTACAGAGATGGTGTGTAGAGGCTGGATTAGGTAGGATTTTCTAATTGCATACTGTACTGATACTGTATTGGGCTCAGGCCCCATTGATACTGTTACTGAAATAGGCTCAAGCCTAGACTACTACTGATACTGAAATGGGCTAATGCCCTAACTGAGACTGAAAAGGCTTAGGCCCAAATTGTGTTTACTCTGATTGATTGCTATTATGGGATTACACACTGAGTTTTCGTAAACTCACCCATCTGTTAACTGTGCAGGTAATCCTTAGTCATAGGCAAATCGATGCTGCGAGGGACTCGAGGGTGGCCACACAACCGTACATACGTTCGTATTCGACTTTCATTTAATAAGTAATTTATTTTGGGGTATTTCGTTTGTAATAAGGCCTCTTAAAGTTTTATTTTTTCTTTGGGATTTTTAATTGCTTTGCCTTATATCTGCTAGTAGTAGAATGCGAGTTTTCAAAAGATATGCATGATTTACCAAAACATCACGAATACGCAAAATCGTTTCAAAAGCTTCCACGATAAACGAGATTTTAAAATTAATAACATTCTTAATATAAATACTTTTGATAGTGACGCAAGTTTTAAAATTATTCTCTAGATCACACAAAGAGGCTAAGTAAACATTGGGTTTTTCAAACGATATCACGCTGTACAAAAAAACACTTCAATGTGACATCGCCAGATTCGGTCATAACGTCTAGGCCGGGTTTGGGGTGTTACATATATGTAATCAAAATTAACTTATTAAATCATCGCTCTATTCAATTCAGCCCAAGATTCACTTTAAGGAATTTCTACACATTTGCCCCTAATATTTCACAACTTTTACAATTTAGTCCTTACTTCGTAAAAACACAAATTAATGAAATTCAATACTAACCCATGCTAACTAATTTACACATTAGTCCCTAGCAACCCATATTTTCAATTTCTTTCACAATTTAACCACTAAATTTACACATTTCACAATTTAGCCCCTAATTTGCATTTTCACTAAAAATCACTTAACAAAACTTGTATATCTATCAAGAAACTTCAAAAATCATACATATTCATCAATGGAAACATCTAAAATCTTTAACAGTTTTGCAAAATAGTCCATGGGCTAGCTAGACCTAGTTGCAACGATCTCAAAAACATAGAAATCATTAAAAACGAGACAAAACGGACTTACAATTGAGTATCAAAGTGACCGAACCCTAGCAAGCCTTCATGGAAATTTCTTTCTTCTAAATTCAGTGGTGGAGAATATGAATGAACCATATTTTTATTTTTGTTTCATTTAATTTTACTTTAATAACTAAATTACAAAAATAACCTTAATGATAAACCATTTAAATCATCCATTTAATGACCAATATTGTCCATTTACCATTACAATGGTCTAATTACTACTTAAGAACCCTTACTTTAAGGTTCTATAGCTATTTGACACCTTTAGCTAATAGAACAACACTTTTGCACTTTACGCGATTTAGTCATTTTTATGAAATTGAGCAATCAAACGATAAAATTTCTTAATGAAACTTTCCCAAAATCACTCAATCATGTTGTATACATTGAAATAATAATAAAATAAATATTTTGGCCTCAGATTTGTGGTTCTGAAACCACTGTTCTGATTTAACTAAAAACGGGTTGTTACACTTATTTTCTTTGATTGATTCTAGTTCTACACACAAGTACCTTTTGAGCAAACTGGCTTATGAGTAGGGTATTCCAGTAGGGCACATTGATAAGGGTGGAATTGTCACTAGTTTATTTTTTTGAAAGTGTTCTAGTCGATGTAATGTATCATAGGTGTTTTTTTAATAATCCAAGGACATGTCTTCTTCATTAATTTGATGGAGTTACCCTTTTATGGGTTTGACATAATCTCGGGAATGGATTGGCTAACTAAGAATAAAGCTAAGATAGATTTTGAGTTAAAAAAGTGACTTTGCAAACTAATGAACGAGTGGAAATTGTTGTGGTTGGAGAGTGAACCCAATTTTTGTCTAGCATGGTCTCGACAATTAGAGCAGAGAAAAGATTATGGGAAATTATTGCTCGAAAAATGCTTCATTTGACCAAGTGTATCACCATGGAGATCGCCAGTTCTGTTTGTGAAACAGAAGGATGGTAGCTTGAGGATGTGTATCGACTACAAACAGTTAAGCAAATTGACCATCAAAACCAAGTACCCACTACCATGAATTGATGACCTGTTCGACCAATAGTCAGGTGCCATAGTTGTAACACCCCTATCCCATAACCGTCGTTGGAATAGGTAAGGGGCATTACTAGACATACAGAACATTTCAGACCGATTCAGAATCACAGATATTATAGAACATTAATACATAAGCAATCATCAACAATTCATCCCTTATGATGGTCTATGAGACCTAAAACATACTTTTAAGGACAGCCGGGAATAAATCGAACACATTCATAAATTTCAAAACTCAAAAAAAATTTCAATTTTGTTGAGGTCACACGCTCGTGTGACCAGGCCGTATGCCTCACATGGGCACCAGACAAGCCCATGTGATCCAACCGTGCCAAAACAGATTATATATACTGACTTTCACCCACGGCCAACAGACACGCCTGTGTGCTATGGCCATGTGATACTTAGCTAGCTACTGACTTGAGCACACGGCCATATGACATGCCCGTGGTCCCTGACCGTGTGGCACAATGCAGGCTTGGTTTAAGCCAACTTGCCACCCCTTTTTGGGTCATTCCTACAAGCAATATTAAACAACACTTATACCAAAATTTTCAGCCAATACCATGCTCAAAACATGCTTCATTATAACTAAATCATCATCATTCAATAACCTATTCAAATCAATACCGAAACACATTAAAAATCTTATTACAACAACATGCCAAAATGCTCATTTCATAGCTCACTTATGGCACCTTCTAACTCATGCTTAAACTTACCATTTCTTCAACCTGGCGTATTTCAAAATGACCACCACATATAAGGCCATATAACCATTACAAGCATACACAATTTGGCATTACAAACCATTTACCAAAACTAAGTACAAATATACCATTTGCTAGCTAACTCTCATGTCATAACATATATACATATCAAAGCTTAAATACATAGACATTCTAGCCTATTCATGCCATACTTCAAAAATTCACACTTTTAAAAGTACCAAAATGAGTTCGATAGTGTGGTGATTATCCCCGGGCCTTCAGTAGCTACGATAACTATAAAATAGACAGAAATTACACAGAGTAAGCTACAAAGAGCTTAGTAAGCCAAATACAACTAATCTAACTATTAAAGCATATAAAGTAAAAGTCAATAGTAAAAATTCATAGCCATTTCACAAAGTAATTCATAAGCCTAACCATGCTCATTTGCTCACATACATCTCATGCTTCATTTCCAAATTCCATACACACTTCGCATTCATTATTTCACAGAAACAGAATCTTTCGTATTCAGAAATTTAGTACGATACAAACGTACCTGTATAAATTTACATTTCATATATTCATTCCCATATCTCATACTCTATCATTAGACGGTTCAAAAATGATACAGATACTCATAAACGGGTACAATGCTGACGTCCCAGACGTGGTCTTATATGTAATTCAATATCGATGCCTCTGTCCCAGACAAGGTCTTACACGAAATCAGATATGATATCAATGTCCCAAACATGGTCTTACACGTAAATCTCAAATCGAGGCCTGTGTCCCAGACATGGTCTTACACGATATCTCAGATCGATGTCAACGTTCCTTTAGAAACATACAGAGCTTTTCAGATACTAACATATTATCGGAACTTACTCAAAATTCATTCATCAGGCTCTCATAGCCGTCCAATACAGATTATAACTAGTATATACATCATTCAATCGATTTAACACGTAATTGTATTTTGACTTACCTCGTACGGATTTCGAACGGAAACAAGTCGACTATTCAACTATTTTGGACTTCCCTCGATCTAAGTCTGATTTTCTTTATTCTTGATCTAATACAATTAAAATTCAACCATTCAATCATTCATTTCATTCAAAATAATCCATGAACACATTTTTAGGGCACTTTGCATTTTAGCCCTTACATTTTCACACTTTGACAATTTAGTCCATTTTTCACAAAATCACAAATATGTAAAATTCACCAAGACTATAGTTTGGCCGAATAAACATAGCTTCCATGCAAGCCCAAATAACATATTTAATTCAAAATTTAGTCCTTCAAAACCTCATTTTCACAAATTAGCCCAAATAGCTCTATTCCATCAAAAATTCAAGAACAAAGCATGATAATCTTACATATATCTTTCATAATCCATATAAAAACACTACAAAAATCATATAATCATCAATGGCACATTTCATAATCTTCAACAGAAATAGAAATTCAGACATGGGTTTTGAAGAACATGAAGCAACGATCACAGAAACGTAAAAATTATCAAAAACAGACGAAAATTCATACCTTACTCAAGGATTAAGCTAGCCGAAACCTAAAATGGCTTTAGTCTTTTTATTTTCTTTGATTTTCGGTTATAATATCTGTTTATGAACACATGCATGCAATTTTTTTCTTTAACTCGTGTTAAAGCATGAATTACCATTGTATCCCTCATTTATAAACATATCAATTACATAAAACAAGGTCATTTAGACCACTTATAAATTCCATGGAGTAATTACCACATAAGGCCATAATAATCCAAAGCCATGACAATTAAACACATTGAATACCTGGCATGCAAATTTTATCATTTACGCGATTAAATCCTTTTTCATAATTAAGCACAGAAACAGACAATTTAAATCACAAAAACTTCGTAGATATAAATTCACATATCATAGACACAGAAAATAATATTAAAATATTTTTTAGACTCGAATTTGTGGTCTCGAAACCACTATTCTGACTAGGGTCTAAACCGTACTGTTACAATTCTCCCCCCATTAGGGATTTTCATCCCTAAAAATCTTACCGTTAAACAGATTCGGATATTTTTGTCTCATTGAATCTTCAGGCTCCCACATAGCCTCTTCAATACCATGTTGATGCCACATCACTTTGACTAACAGAAGTTTCTTATTTCGTAATTCTTTAACCTCACGAGCTAAAATATAGATCGGCTTTTCTTCATAAGTCATATCAAATTGGATTTCAATATCAGACAGAGAAATTATATGTGAAGGATCGGATCTGTATCGTCGAAGCATCGATACATGAAACAGATTATGTATCTTTTCTAACTCAAATGGTAGCCTCAATCTATAAGCAACTGACCCAACTCACTCAATGATTTCATATGGTTCGATGAACCTCGGACTCAACTTGCCCTTCTTACCAAATCGGAACAGTTTCTTTCATGGAGATACTTTCAGAAACACTTTATCATCGATCTCAAATTCGATATCTTTTCGTTTTAAATCAGCATAAGATTTCTGACGATCAGAGGCTGCTTTCAGACTATTTCGGATTACTTTCACTTTCTGTTCTATTTCTTTTATTAGGTCAATACCGTAAATCTTATTCTCACTGAGCTCAGACCAATATAACAAAGTTCTACACTTTCTACCGTATAAGGCTTCATACGATGCCATTTTAATGCTTGATTGAAAGCTATTATTATAAGAGAATTCAATCAAAGGTAGATATTGTTCCCACGTACCTTCAAACTCAAGAATGCAACATCTTAACATATCCTCGAGTATTTGAATAATCCATTCAGATTGACAATCTGTTTGCGGATGAAAAGCAGTGCTAAAATGTAATTTAGTACCCAGAGCATCTTGCAATTTCTTCCAAAATCGCGATGTAAATCTCGGGTCTCTATCTGACACTATCGAAAATGGCACACCATACAGTCTCACGATATCAGAAATATATAACTTAGCTAATTTATCGAGTGAGTAATCAAATCGAATCGGAATAAAATAAGATGATTTTGTCAAACGATCAACTACAACCCAAATTGCGTCTTTCTTTCTCGGAGACATATATAAATTCACATATCACAGACATAGAAAATAATATTAAAATATTTTTCAGGCTTGAATTTGTGGTCCTGAAACCACTATTTCGACTAGGGTCTAAACCGGACTATTACAATAGTGTTCTCAAAAATAGACTAGCAATCAGGGTATTATCAACTTAAGATGAACGATTCAGATGTTTTTAAGACAATATTTAAAACAAGGTATGGGAATTATGAATTTTTGGCCATGCTCTTTGGTTTAAAAAATGCACCTGCTGCATTCATGGACTTGATGAATCGAGTGTTCTATGAGTACATGGATCGGTGTGTGGTGGTCTTCATTGATGACATTTTGGTGTACTCACGAATTGAATAAGAGCATGATGCACACCTGCAAACTATGTTACAAATTTTACGAGAGAAGCAATTGTTCATGAAGCTCAGCAAGTGTGAATTTTGGTTCAGGGAGGTAGCATTCTTGGGTCATCTGGTTTTGATAAAAGGTGTTCACGTAGACCCAAAGAAGTTTGAGGCAATTTTAGAGTGGAGATCGCTAAAGAGTGTTGCTAAAGTGCGAAGCTTTCTAGGTTAGCAAGGTACTATTGCATGTTCGTTATAGGGTTCGCCACCATAGCGACACCCTTAACAAAGTTGTTTCAAAAAAATGCGGAGTTCACATGGATAGAGGAAAGATAGAAAAGCTTCAAAAAACTTAAAGCGATACTCACTAAAGCACTTGTGCTAATTCAACCAGAACCTAGAAAGGACTTTGTAGTCTACAGTTATGCCTCCTACATGGGACTTGGCTGCATGCTAATGCAAGAAGGAAGGGTGGTGGCTTATGCTTCAAGACAACTAAAGCTTCATGAGCGAAACTACCCAACCCATGATTTAAAGTTAGCAGCAATAGTGTTCGCACTCATTTCTTCTAGGCCAGGTTT
Source organism: Gossypium longicalyx (assembly GCA_025698465.1). Taxonomy (NCBI): domain Eukaryota; kingdom Viridiplantae; phylum Streptophyta; class Magnoliopsida; order Malvales; family Malvaceae; genus Gossypium; species Gossypium longicalyx. The sequence goes on along the minus strand of CM047004.1, from coordinate 63,558,228 downwards.
GGGGTGTTACAACCAAAGTATCTAAATTGTATAATTGTTATGAAATTTCAGTAATAATAGATAATAGAGGATCCTAGAAGGATACGATTGAGATCAGATTCAAAATTGAAGCTCAAAGTTGAAAGATATTGTTATTTCAATTTTAAGGACTAAATTGAATAAAATGTAAAGCTTTTGGGGCATTCAAAAAATGAAATTAACCTAGTTCACACATCTTATGGAATGTTTTAAAATGTCTGGTATTGATAAATTAAATTGAATAATTGTATAGATCAGGAATTGAATCAAACCAAAGATAATCAAGGAAAAACAAAAATTATTTATTAGTCCTTAAAGACTTGGTTGTTTGTTGTTTGCCAGGTAACTTCATATGAAACTTACTAAATTATTTTTTGAATTGTGTTTGTTTCAATTGTGTGTTTATATTAAAGTGAGATTGGTGAATTTGGCATTCTCGGCTTATAATGTATTGAATTGTAAAACATGAAAATGTTGACTATTACGAAAAGGAACAAGGTATAAATATGAATGTTAAAATGTTTATAGGATATGTTTGACATGTGTATATTGATACATGATTTGAAATGATACGATTACGATAATGATGCCCGTTTTAACTTAGTAAGAGAATAGGATACGTATAGCATGCCATTATGGTTAAATACGAAATTGATTAGGGATTTACAAATGATATTCTTGGAAAAAAAATCCAGTTCGAAAATGGTTTTCTTTCACAGTAGAAAATAAAAATTTTGAAAATCGACTCAATTTGTGATATTTATAGCAATAAACCCTAGACTGAATTCGTACTTGTGTTTTCAGATAGGCAGATCCTTATTATTTCTAGCTTTCATCCAAACAATCTTCTCCACTATTCTCATACAATGAATCGCTTCAAGTGTGGGCTTGAAAAAAATCAAATCAAACATAGAAACATACATTTTTTCTTTACATTCAATGGGAAAGTAGATCTCTCTAAATAGAAACCGGTAGAATTGCAATTCTCAGAAATTAGAATTTATTCTTAAAATAAATTTATGCTATTTTATGCCAGAATAGAACTTCAAAGAAACTAATATTTTTCTATTTCAATTGGTGTGATTTGAAGCCTACGAGTGTCATCTATTTATAGGTAGAGTTGGTAGAATCTTGGTTGAACTGGTAGAATACAAATAATGTTATTTTGATAGAAAAAAATCTTCAACTCCCTATTATTTAGGTAGAGGGGCGGCAACCCTAGATGAGAATACTAGGGTTTGTCGTCCTATGTATTCCATATAAGGGGATTTGGGTCACTCCTGTACTAGGACTAATTATATGTACTTCCTAGAATTTAACCCAACAATTTATAATTTATTCCAATCCATTATATGTTTTTTCTATTTCTCAAATTAAATATTATTTTCTCAATTAATTTAAATTAATTAATTTCTCAGTTCAATAATTTTCTCAACCCAATTATAATTCTGTTAAAATCATGACAAGTCATTTCCATACTTAGTGAGAAAACCACATTCATTTTACAAAAATAACTCATTTCTCTAACTTTATCATTTCTGTTTATTTGATTTATTATGCAATTCATTTATAGTTTCAATGAGCTAGCGGAGAGATCGATTGGACATATGCAATTAAGGCTCAAATGAATTATAATTAATTTCTGGCTTTTTGCCTATTAATTATAAACTAATTTAGTCACGAAGTCATTCCACTATAGTTTCATGACTAAGCTCTCCTCAACAGCATACCATTACGAAAGCAACTTGATCAGTGCTCGTCCAATGACCTTGTCATAAGTGTGTTAACCTCATAAGATATCTTTAATCTCTTTAGGATAATATATGTTCTCTCAGGATGATTCTATTTTATCTCATGGTAACCATTACATCTTTCTTTATGAAAAGTCAATTACTACCAAATAGTAATCAAGTCAGTCATCACAAAGACAAATGACTCGTGGCCACATTTACTTTTCATCAACCATGTAATATCAATGAGAGGATACCATTTACCCAAGTCTCGGACTATGAATTCCATTATTTTGAATGATGCTACATATTGCAGAAGTTTTAAACCCAACGCACCAGCTTTCAGTTCCTTATCTATTTGAACTAAAGCTTTTACTTACATCAAAGTGTACGAGTCACGCATACATAGACTGTCATGCCATACTATAATGTCATAAGTGAATAAACTCATAAACAGATTCAAGATCTATTCTTCTTAGGTGAAGTTTAATGTACTGACTGTAACACCCATTAACCCCAACCCGTCGCCGGAATAGGGTTACGAGGCATTATCAGACATATCAGAAAACTTATGAATAATTCACAAATAAAATAACATTCAAGTATAATTTAATAGTTAAGTCCCAATAATAGACGCTCGAAGCCAAAAACGTAAATTAAAAGTGAAATAGAACTTGTTCGAAATCTTCAAAATTTTTTTTTAAAATTTCGACAGTATTTCTACTTATTTTTACATAAAACCCCCTGCAAACTTCAAACCCAAAACAATCCAATATCAATACTCTAACCAATAATTAGGTATACTAAAATACATCTAATTTATATCAAAATAATAATTTAATACCTTAGTTTAAAATGTTAGTATATATGTATAATTAATAACTTTTATTTCATTTTAATTATTTAATATCAAATTTACCATTTCATGGCTTTATATCATATTCATAACCCAAAACATTATAACCATTTATATACAACCAAAATCATTTAACTTAAATGTATATACATAGTTCATATTCAACTACCTTGTACATGCCACTTAACAAAAGGAAGAAATACATCACCAAAATCTTCTTGTTGGAGTCGAGTTTGTTTTGGATGCTGGACCGGATCCGAAACTCTAATGATCTGTGCACGGAAACAACCGTACGCTAAGTATTCCATACTCAGTGGTATTACTATAAATCAAAACTATTTAACATTAATAAATTACAAACATCAACCATAAACTTTATAATCATTTAAACTAATTATATATAATTATATTACTTCTTAAATCTTAAATTCATATTTCATTTTTCACATACTAACTCAATTCATAGTTTAACTCATACATTCTTTCTCATACTTTTCAATAGCGCCAAAACAATTAGTCTCATTTTCAAAATTTCATTTCAATTATTTACCCTATTAACAAGGCTCGAACTCTGACAGATACACGGATTCCACCCAAACACACCAGAATATCCAACCCAAACACACCCGGAATAACATAAATCCTCCATAACACACCAGTATAATATAGCCTCCCAAACACACCAATAAGGCATTAAATGCCTTTTCGGATAAACCGAAGTATATAATAGCAGAAACATCTTCTCAGCCAAGCTACAAATCTCTTCATCACATCACAAATCCAATGGCATGTCATTTGTGTATCAAATCTAGTTCGACAAGTTAATAAGGTATTATTTTACTTTTCCAATTTCAATTTCATTTCCACAAAAATTTTCAATACTCAATCAATTCAAACGTCTATTATCATAATTTGTATACAAATTAATTTTCACACATACTCATATTTAATTTCAAATATAATACTTATCTTATCTTAATTATTCCATAACCATAAATTCAATATACATTTAATAAATAGTTTGAGTTATAGTAATACAAACCCGGAATACGAGTTTACTCCTCAACGATCTTTTCTTTTCCTTTGGATGTCGATGCCTCGTTTTCCTTGTTAACTAAAAAAATAAAAAAATAACAATTTACATTATTAATTACAACATTAATTTAAATAATTAATTAAATTTCTACTCAATTTATGCCTAATGTTCGTTTGGTTGCAACTCCCAAGTCCTTGAATCTCAAACTTACTTCATACTTCATCTGGAATTATTACTTTGTTGTTCTGGCTTCAACAAGAACTTCATATTTCATCCGGATTTATTACTTTGTTGACCTAGTTTCAACAAGAGTTTCATATTTCATCCGGATTTATTATTTTGTTGCTCTAGTTTCAACAAGAGCTTCATATTTCATCCGGATAACTTAGTTCTATTTTTTTTCTTGTGTGAAAAACCCAACAAAACTCTTGCTAGTTGAAAATTCATATATTTATTTCATACTTCAATTCTATTCATTTTTCTTCCATATTCATCCTAACTATCAAGTATTCATAATATAACCCTAATTTAAAATTTCTTTTAATCTAATCCCTCTAATACAAAACTTATAGCTTACCTTACAATTTAATCCTTTTACTAATTCTAACTTAAAATTTATTCAATTCAATCCCTAATTCATCTTTTTTTCTTCAACATGAACTTTGTTTAAAAGCTTATAAGCTTTCAAACTATCAAATTAATTTCATAAAAACCTTGTTTTAAGAATTCTAAACATCAAATTTAAGAGAAAAAGACTAAATTTAGCTTACCAAACAAACTTGAAACTTTAAAATCCCAATTTTCCCCTTTTTCTCCCTATTTTTCGAATGCTCTCTGTTTCTTATTCTGTTTATTGGCTTTTGTTTCTTTTTCTTTTACTTTCATTTTAGTTTATTTACTTTAACTTAATAAATATCTTTAACTTAAATAATAAGTAATTTAATTATTTATTTTACAATTGTACTAATGAAATTTTTACACATGTATAAATTGTATTAATTGTATACCATACATTTGTCTTAATCTAATTAATTTATCAAATAAAAATCTTATAATATAATAATTTAATTAATAATTAACGAATATCTTTTACTTATTATTTAAGAAAATATACATATATTTTATAATTGTATAAATACAAGCATTACATATGTATTTTATTATATCCACACAATTGGCATAAATTTATTTAATAATATAATATCACTATAATTTAATTATCATAAATTCATATTATATAAATTATATTTATATATCATTAATTACATAATTTAAAACAAATAAAAGCTTAGATTTTATTCTCTTATGCCGCCTCAACTATAACAAATTGGCTTAATTGCCATTTTAGCCCTTTTTACTTTCTATTATTCTATAATTCAACTTTTATCCTTAATTCAATTTAATCTTTTTTTCTTCAAATTAAACTAAATTCGCTTAATTAAAACGTAATTAGACATGCTACTAGACTTATGAATATTTCTAATAATTATTTATGAATCTAATTCACTAAGACGGAGGCCCGATAATGTACTTTTTCGATGCCTATGAATTTTGGGTCATTACATTTCTTCCCCCCTAAATAAATTTCGCCCTCGAAATTTACTTGAGAAAAGATGAGGATACTAAGCTTTCATTATCTCTTCTAGTTCCCAAGTTGCTTCTTCCACCCCATGATTTCTCCATAACACTTTCACTAATGGAATTTGTTTCTTTCTCAGCTCTTTTATTTCCCAAGCTAATATTTGGATCGGCTTCTCTTCGTAGGACAAATTTGATTGAATCTCAATGTCTTCAGTAGAAATAACATGGGAAGGATCTGATCTATATCTCTGAAGCATAGAAACATGAAAAACATCGTGAATCTTCTGAAGCTCTGGAGGTAAAGCTAATCGATAAGCAGCTGGTCTGATTCTTTCAACTACTTCATACGATCCAATGTAACGAGGACTTAATTTTCCTTTGCGATCAAACCTTAAAACTTTCTTCCAAGGCGATACCTTTAGAAACACTTTATCACCCACAGAATACTCTACATCTCGTCGCTTCAGATCTGCATAAGATTTTTGTCTATCAAAAGTTGTTTTCAACCTATCTCTGATCTTTTTAACCGTTTCTTCTGTCTCTTGAATTAATTCCGGTCCAACTATCTTTTTCTCATTCAATTCTATCTAACATACCGGTGATCGACATCTTCGACCATACAAAGCTTCATACGGGACCATCTGAATACTGGATTGGAGACTATTATTATAAACAAATTCTACTAGTGGTAGATATCGTTCCCAACCTGATTAAAAGTCAATAATGCAAGCCCGAAGCATGTCTTCTAAAATTTGAATGACCCATTCTGATTGTCTGTCGGTTTGTGGATGAAATGCAGTACTAAAATTAAGTCTGGTACCCAAAGAATCATGCAACTGCCTTCAAAATCTCGATGTAAATCGTGGATCCCGATCAAAAATTATTGATACCGGAATACCATGCAATCTCACAACATTGGCCACAATTGGAGACACTATTTCATTGTTTTACTTATCTATTTTCAGAGTTGGCAAATTTTAGAGCAAAGCATTGGGCTATTTGTTCCAAAGATATTTGGACAATTCAAAGCCCAAAACATGAAGACCAATTGAGTTAAAGTTGAAGACTTAAAGAATGATTACTTGAGGATCAAGTAAAGCCACTTTTCATATTTGAATGCATTGGATTACACCGAGACTCTTATACAATTACGTCAAGATTATCCTATGTTTATTTTTAGCTTTACTTTATAGAAAAGTGATTAAACTATGACTCTTATGTAAGCAAAACTTAAGTATTATATAAACTTAAGTTTTGTTGATGTTAAAGTGAAGAGAGATTGAGAGAGCACAGATTTGTTCAAGTTAAGGACATTTTATGTGTGAATTGTTTTTCTAAGCAATCAAGAGAATATCTTGTATTACAACCGAAAGCTTAGTAGGGGAGTGACCTAGCCTTTGTACAATGATGAGATCACTAAATTAGCGAGAGTTAGTTGATGTTAGGAGTTAAATCGTTGGTTGTACTGTGAGAAAGATAGTAGATCGCTTTAGGTAAGGTCTCGAAGATGTAGACTGAGGACGAAATATGTAAACAATCTCGGTATTCGTCTTTACATTTATGCACTTTTGGTTCTATGATTGAAACTATGGCCATAGTTCCAAGCACTATTTCAACCACAGTTTTTGTTTGCTAAGCAATCAACCCCCTCCCCCTGTTTCTACAATACCAAATAATTATCCTAAAATAATTTTTTTTGACAGTGTCACATGAATGGAGTCAATTACTACATACGACCTACAACATTTTCTTTTGAAAGTGCCTACAACATTTTCTTTCAAACTTTAGTATAATAATATTTTCTTGAATCGAGTTGGATTCACTAGGGCTAAGCTTGGATTAAATATTAACTTTTGTGATTACTTGCACCTTACTCGAAATATGGGTAGAATTTTATGCACATCCCACATTTACATGAAAATGGCCGAGACCAGCCTTGCCCTCCGAAATTTTTGTTTGAATTAAAAAATTCCCCCTTTTTCGTGTTTGGGTTGATTTTTTTTTTCAAAATTATGATTTATTGGAGAGGAAAGAATCCGTTAGAAATGATGAAAGACGTTTGTTACAACACTACCATTTTTAGTTTCCAAAGATAAAAAATGGTCTCGTTTTCAATCATGTAGTAGCCTCAATGGAGCCACCACCGTTGGCCTACTCAGATCTCCAGAAAGGTCTTGAACAAGTGTGTTATTTTAGTCTTTAGTTTAGATGTTATAGTGATTGATTGTTCTTTGGCTGTGGAACAGTTAGTCACCGCTCTCGTTTTTTTCTCGAACTTTGTTTGTATGTCAAATTCCAATATTTTTTTTCTGGTAAGATGAGGTTTGGTTGGAATAATAATTCTATCTCCCTTTTGCCTTGGATGATGGGAGACTCGATTCTCTATATTTTATGTGACTTTGTTTATGTGGAGTCCTTTGAGATTTTGACTCCTTGTGCTTATGCTCAATGTAATCTTCATCCTTTGGTCTTTAAGTCCATTAGTCAGTGAAATTGGGGGATTGGTGGATCAATGTGGTAGGCCAGATCATAAGCATTTATACTCTTCTATTAAATATCTAACACCTTTTAGTAGGATTAGATTCCTCTTTGTAACGGTAATGATCCCACTTCCAACCTCACTATTAAAACGATTAATCGGTACTCGTTTGTTTAACCTTTAACCTTTTGGCAATATCACTGCCATTTATTTCTAGTTTAAGCTAGGATGATGTAAAAATTCAATTTTGAGCCTTCCTCTTTTGAATGAAATGAAATCTTTTGTATGCTTAAGATTTTGCAGCGGGCTCAATGGAGGACTAATGAATGCATCAAAGTATTGGTTGATGTTATAAAACTCAACAAAGCATCACTGTAACTTTGATTGTTATTTTTATTCACTTATTTGCCCAAAAGTATAATTCCATAAATAAGGGGAAAAAACCTTAATTTCCCGTCTTTTTAGTTTTTTAAGGATAATAATCCAAAATAAAAGGAAATTAAAAATTAGCAATACTATTCAGACCAAACTAGCTCAAAACTTCTATACCCCAACCCAACCCATTTTAAAATAGATTTAACATTTTATCCGAACTCATTTTTTGGACCTAATAATCTTATTCAAATCCTTCCAAATATCGAACAAGTCTTCAAACTACGATGAATAACCCAACCTTTTAACATGCCTACTTAAAACTTCCAACACCATTTATAATTCATTTTGACTCATATTTCATTTGTTTTGCACTTTGTGAAGCTATAATATTTCAATTCTACATTTTATATCTACCTCACCATGTGCACCATGGCTCGGTAACTTGACAAAGGGATAAACTGGTAGTGCTTGGGGAGTAAGGATCCATTCAAATCCCAACCGAAAGCACCACCACTACACAGCACTTAGTTCAAATGGGAGAGGTACGAGAATACTAGCATTGATATGTTCATAATACTTGTACCAAGGTGACAAGGTCCCTTGCATGGTTACTACACACATCACTGGAAGTAAAGATATCAAAGGATTAAAAGACAGCAAAACGAAGATTGATACTTACAACTCTTCCTGAAAAATGTTAGAAATGACCCAATCCAAATCACCATCAAGTATGAGCAAGGGAACTATTGTTTCCGAAAACAACATAATAGAAACTTTTGTTCCTGGGTTGGGGATGGCAAAGAGGGGTAATTTAAATCGAATTATTATAATTATTAGATTCTATCAACATTAGCTTGAATATTAGATTGAATCTACCATTATTATATTAAATATGTTATATTTATATATTTATATTAAGTATGGCATTAAAAATTAGAAAAAAATCTAGTTTTTCTAAATTCGAGTCTATAATTCATATTAATAATTCATATTAATTATGAATAACTAATAGATAGTTAATAGATAAGATCTAATAGTTTGCTGAATCCCTATGGATACCAAATTTCTATTATTTGAGCCCGCTTAGCTCAGAGGTTAGAGCATCGCATTTGTAATGCGATGGTCATCGGTTCGTTTCCGATAGCCGGCTTTCCCTATTTGTAATGAAGAGCATCAAAGTACACTCCTAAAACAGGTCGGAAAATTGAATAATGCAACTATACCCAAGTGTTCATTTCTCAAGCTGTAGCCTATTCTTTATATGGTATTTTGATCGTCCATGGGTCGCCAAACTCAATTTCTGGTATCTAGGCAAATACTAACTTCCTACTTTAAGAGTAAATTATTACTCATTCCCTAAAGCATTAGATGTGAATTTCTAGACATAGTAAAACAGTAGCCCCCTATCTGTGTGTATATATATGTAACATCAGAAAGTAGGTTTTTGCCTCATCCATTTTGTTGCAGACCATTTTTCTCCTGATAAAACTTCACATCCTCCATGTATGCTATTTGGATCCGACTGTCCATCAAGTCCCTAACAGAAGCAAGCAATAGAAACAACAAAGTTAACAAAATCAGTGAAATCCTTTTAAATTAATCTAAATCTGGGTAGTATATAAGAAAAGATACCTTTAGCATATCCACAAGATATCAGGCAAGGCAACAAAACAAAGTCAAACTTAATGATCATATCATATCGTTCATGATATCGGAGTCTCCATGATGAACAAAAATCATTACACTTAATGCAACTAAAATCAGAAATATTCGTAAACACTATTTTCAAACCAAGAGATGTACTGTAAATTAAACAGAAAAATGAGAAACCTCAAGAGATGTACTATAAATTACTAATAGAGAAAGAAAAGTTTAATGGATGAACGAAGAAAAGTTTATGCATACAAAGGCATGCAAACAGGCATTTTGAATTTACGAAGAAGAGCAAGAAAACGTACCATACTCCAGAAGAGCACTGCATCTCCTTTGATCGGTTTTACAGACATCCCCTTCACAGTCTTCCCGCCACAGCTACAATCGCCCGTACCAGCCTGAGATTTTAAATCACATGTTTAACAAACCAATGCCATGAAAGGTATAACATTGAAGGTATTGTCAAAGAAAAGTTGACAAATAAAAACAATCGACAAATTTTAAACAAGAAGATTTAACGCAACATCATACTAAATATTGAGTGTCTGGCAATTATGAACAATGACAAAACAAAATTGTTATGCAAGGCAAAGTATTAAGTATTTTGACATATAGAAGGGACAAATATCTTGAAGAAAATTCAAATAGACTTGAAGTAGCTAGAGACAATAAAGACATGAAAGACTAAATAATATACCTCTCATTTGGCCAATTAAATAATAAAAATATACCTCTCATAGGATTAATATCTAAATATTAGAAGTTGAGGAATTAAATACGAGCTGCCACAAGAAAATCAACAAAGAGGTCGGCCAAATTTCTTACTTGTCTCCATTATTTTTAAAACAATCCACTAGCTAAGTCATATCGAAACCTGATAAGGCTGGAAAGCAGGTTGTCCAGTTGCAGTGTAGAATAAGATCGTTTCAAACACAAATATTTCTTACCATTCATTATTCTAGACCCTACTTCCTCATTACTTGTCCAACCGTTTTCAAGAAAGAGCTAATTCTTATACTTCTCCTCTAGTATTTATTCACAGTTATGACTGCAAAAATCTTTTCATATAATAGATTATAGTTGGAAGTAGACCAACATTGTGGGGAGAGAAGAAATGAAGAATGCTAATGGGTTTGAATCCGGTCTTGTCCATTGGACTATTATATCTCCATAATTCTCCAACTCCACTGCCTTCCTCAGGAAACATTGAAATCTGTTTTTATGTCATTGCCTTCAAGTAACTGAATTCCTCACTTCCAAAAAACATTTTTCCATCATAAATTAAACCCTAATTTTCATCCATTGAACCTAATCAACTTTCATTGTTACTTTAAAACCAGTTTCCAGTGCTTACCCTTGACACCCATGAACAGATTTCAGCAAACTTCTGTGCTTACTCTTTCTAGAGCAAAAGCATCTATAAATTGCCTATGCATGTCGAGCAAAGTACCAAAGGCATATTGACAGTTATTTCTCAAAATACCTATGAAAAGACAAATAAGTTGAATGTCTCTTTACATGCAATAGAAGCACCAGTTACCTAATATGATTAATCACGCAGGTCACTTAAGGAAAAGGAATTACCATGGGGAAATATGTTTCTCCCCCTTCAACATCATCACTTAGATACATAAGCATAGTTGCTATTCTTTGACCACCGCGCTTCAAGTTAAACTGAAAAAATAATAATAATTGTAAATAAATGGCTCGGGATTTCTCCATATCATAAGAACAGATATATCTGACACAACCAATAAATCCACCATGAAAATTATGGGAAAGGCAGATAACTTACAGTATCAGAAAAATAATCATGATGGGGCTTGTAAAACTGATCCTTTTCATACCTGTGCTGCATTAAATGTTAGCCTTGATAAAGAACATATCAGTTCTCTTTCTTTTGAGCAATATTTTACAGATATTGAAGTCAGAGACCCACCTTAAAACTTGGATAAGCTCTCCATTTTCAGCTGGTATTTGAGAAAATACAGAAATCCGCTTTTCAATTGCCTTTCAGTTCAAAGGAAAAAGAAATAGAGGGAAAACACTCAGTTACAATCTATTAGATAATTGCAGAAGATAGATGCAAACACTTCAATGCTAGAATGGAAACATGCATGCAGAAGAAAATTCATCCAGAGCTGCTTTAAACTTATGGTAAAATTAAAAAACATCGTAAGCTGATCAAAGCTATTTCTCATATTTATATATATATATATATATATATATATATTTCCAAGTTGGCATTCACTTTCTATTTGCCATCTAGAGCGGAGTATGTTTCTGAATTCCAAGAGTTGCAGCCAGTATATCAAGTGCCAATGTTTGCAAAACCATACTGTTAAGTGTAAGTCCTTAGAGAAATAGATAAACTCGTAAAAGGCTGCTTAGTAGTTATCAACAGAAGAAAGAGGGAAGAAAGATATATCTTAAACATATACCGCGGAAACAAGGGCATAGTTCCTTCAAGTAAATGAGAACAAGAGCTTTGCAAACTTTTTTGAAGAGCTTCTGTGAGTGGGAAGTTTTAGAAACTCTCTCTTAGCCCATGAAAGAATTTCAGAGCTTACTAACAAGGAAATCATATAAGCCATGAGGGGTTTAGGGAACAATGAAATCAAATAACCAGGGGTTCGTCTTTCTACTTGTTGCCAATCTGGCGGGAGCAGAGTTTGACTCACATTTTTGTGATCATTTCATGCCATGTATCAAAAGTTAGTCTCTCCCCTATGATCTCCATCCACAGGTGAGATTAGTCGTAATGCCATTTTTGGCACTTCATTAAATGTGCAATTCTGCCAACACCTACCATCAATGTTCCCATAAAACAAGCTATAATATATATTAGTCTTGTAATTATATGTCAATTTGTACTGATGCTTGTGATTGTTTTTCCTTGGATACTAACAGATGCATTGTTGAGAATCTTTTGATTTTTTGATAGCATTAATTAGTATCTTTAGAGATTACAACTAATTTTTAGAGATTCTAATTAAGAGATATTCTTTCCTTAAGTTGATTCAATTTTCATGTATATATAGTTGTACATATCTTAAGAAATACATCCTTTGATAGAATTTTTTCCTCAATACATTAGAGTATTTATCTCTAATTTCATCATGGTATCAGTTTTTTTATCCTATTTTTGGGATTTTTTTTTCTGATTTTAATTTTTTTCCAAAAACCCAAGAAACCCAAATTTGGTACTTTCCACCCTAGCCCTATTTTTTTATCTCACCGCCCCTCCCATTGGAGTTGACATCCACTCGACGACGAAACCCCAAACTCCAGTGACCAGCAAACCTGCATGTGGGCCCCACGCACCGTCGCAAGTTTCTGCAACTCCATTTCACGCGCCATGCGTGGACTCCACCTGCTGCCGCCGTGTTTTTTCTGACGCCGTCGCTGTGCTCTCTGCTCTCTTCCGATTATTCTTCTCTAAGTGGTGATGTGTTTTGGCTAAGTTTTTTTTTTTTTTTTTTGTGTGGGATCTATTTGGGATTTTTTTTGGTGTTTTTTTTTTGTTCTAATTGTGCAAGCAGATTTTTTTGGGGTTAGTTGTTTTTTCCAGCATTATGTCTACAGATGAGAAGCTTGTGATTCCAACCGATAATCCCTCGTTGCAAATTAGCCCTATGAAGCTTGATGGTCATAATTACTTTACCTGGTCAAGGTCTTGCTTGTTGTTTATCAAGGCCCATGGCTTGTAGGGATATATCACCGGTAAATCGTCAAAACCTGAACTCACTGATTCAACCTTTAGTCAGTAGGATTCAACGAACTCTCTTGTTATGGCATGGCTTATCAACTCTATGCAACCCCATATTTCCAAAACCTATTTGCTGCTTGATACTGCGGAAAAGATTTGGAATATTGTTGCTCTCACCTACTCTTGTGTTGGGAATGATGCGCAAACTTTTGAAATTCGTAATAAAGTTCATGGTACAAAACAGGGGGAGCTAACGATTTCTCAATATTTTGCCGAATTAAGTGGGTTGTGGCAGGAACTTGATTATTATCAATATTTTCAAGTGAATTGTGCCAAGAATGCCGAAAAATTTCAGAAGATGGAGAAAAGGAACGTGTTTTTGATTTCTTGGTTGGGTTAAATACCGAATATGATCAGATTCAGGTTCAAGTTCTTGGCAAGACTCCGTTCCCTTCTCTCTATATGGCATACTCCTATGCACACATGCTCTATAATCCACCTTTAGAAAAAGCTAGCCTCATTGCTAACCAGGATGGTAAGTCTGCCAAGGATCACTTGACGTGTGACTACTGTAGAAAGCCTCGGCACACTAAAAATTCGTGCTGGAAGTTGCATGGTCGCCCCACTCGAGGTCGTGGTGGAAAACAAAAGGGGTGATTCTCGGCCTTAGGCAAATTTGTCAGACTCTGTAACAACAGAGGATAAGTCTACTTCTGATGGAAGTTTTACCTCGAACGAGATTCAACATCTTCGACGCTTCTTGTCTCAATTGGACTCTACCTCGATTGCCAAGTCCAATCATGCAAACTCAGGTACTGTTTTAAATGCTACATCTACTTCTTGGATTATTGATTCCGATGCAAATAAACATATGACAAGGTCAAACAAAAGCTTATTTAACTATACTACTTGTCCATCTAAAGATAGTGCGCGACTAGTCGATGGCTCCCTTACCTCCATCTCTGGAATAGGTTCTACTGTTTGTACTCCCAATATCACTTTATCCTCTGTCCTTCATGTCCCAAAATTCCCAGTTAACATTTTATCTATTAATACTATCACTAAAGCCTTAAATTGTAAACTTGAATTCTTTCCCGATCACTGTGTTTTTCAGGACCTCCAGATAGGGAAGACGATTGGCAGTGTTAGATCGTGTGATGACTTATATATTCTAGATCGATTGTCCAATATGTCTCAAGCATTATTTGGAAACAATAAAGATGTCAACTGGGAGATTATTTAATGGCATAGGCCGTTAGAACATCCATCATTTACTGTTCTTGCCAAGATGTTTTTGTTATGCGCCTTGGCGTAGGATCTAGTCACAGGTCTAGACGAGAAAGAATTCTTGCTTCGACCTATGGTTACTCAAAAGGCAGATTCGTCCTTGACTGAACCCCCTCTCAAAATAACGTTTCTTTTGATAGAATAATTGCTTACCTCTTTATTTCATATTGGCAACCTTTTATAGACTGTTAATCACAAAGGAAAGTGTCCTAATTGACATAAAATATAATTCCTAACTTAGAGTTTATGAAGGAAACAAAAACCTAAAATAAGTAAAACTAAAACTCTTAGTAAAACCTGATATAATAAATAAATAAAACTAAAAACTCCTATTGCAATTAAAGCGTCCATATCATTACTCCCCTTCTCGGAATTGAGCTTGTCCTCAAGCTCAAATTCAAAATAAACTTCAGAACTTATCCAAAATCATCTATCTTATCATCATCTTGCTTGCCTTCAACATCTGGTACTTCTATCCAAAATAACTTTTTACATTTGTGTCCCATGGAATAAGATTCATCACAATTATAACACAGCCCTTTAGCCCTTCTTTCCGCCATTTCTATCCATGTCAATCTCTTAATAAATGGTGCAGAAGAACCTATTTTGCCGTAGTTCCCTGTTGGTTCTATTGTTTGTCCCCCTCCCCTTGCAATGTTCTTAGTTGTTGGAATGATTGAATTGCTGTCAGTGTTTTGGGAAATTGGCCAATTCAGGATGGCTCGAGATGACAGTTTGGAAGAGACATTTTGTTTACATTCCAATGTTCGAGCCATATTCATTGCAACTCCAAGGTTTTCTGGTTGTTGCATCTCAATATCAATTCTAAGTTCTTCTATCAACCCGGCAGTAAAGAGGTTTACTTCTTGTTGAGGTTTAAGATCAGTAGTCCTAGTCAATAGTGGTTGAAATTGACGTTGATATTCCTCTACAATCCCAGTTTGTTTCAAGTTGGCAAGTTCTACTAAGGGGTTATTACTCATAGGTGGCCTAAACCTGACATG
Organism: Gossypium longicalyx; assembly: GCA_025698465.1. Classification (NCBI taxonomy): domain Eukaryota; kingdom Viridiplantae; phylum Streptophyta; class Magnoliopsida; order Malvales; family Malvaceae; genus Gossypium; species Gossypium longicalyx. Next base: position 63,542,500 of record CM047004.1, on the reverse strand, counting down.
ACAACACTCTCTAAAGCGTTCCCAATCCAGATTTGCCTCCTCTTCTTCGATTTGATCAAACCACAATTGTGCCTCTCCTAAAAGATGGAATGAAGCTAGGCCAACTTTGTCTTCTTCGTTGGTCCGTTGATTGCTAAAAAAATTTTCGCATATTTTTAACCATCCTAAAGGATCTCCAACACCATCATAAGTGGGAAATTCCATCTTAGAGTATCGTGGCACCATGCCCCCACCGTGTTGCGAATCTGAATTTCTTTTCTTGCCTCCATCGCTTTGCCTGTTCTTCATTATTTTTTTACAATCCCTTTCGTTGTCTTTTGGACCGAAAGAGATAACATCGCCATCTGCTCCTCTAATGCTTGTTGCCTTGTAGCCATTTGTTACATGAATGCCTCAAGCTTGGCTGTCAAAGTTTTTTCGTCACCCATGATAGCTGGCTCCGATACCAAGTTGTTATGCGCCTTGGCGTAGGATCTAGTCACAGGTCTAGACGAGAAAGAATTCTTGCTTCGACCTATGGTTACTCAAAAGGCAGATTCGTCCTTGACTGAACCCCCTCTCAAAATAATGTTTCTTTTGATAGAATAATTGCTTACCTCTTTATTTCATATTGGCAGCATTTTATAGACTGTTAATAACAAAGGAAAGTGTCCTAATTGACATAAAATATAATTCCTAACTTAGAGTTTATGAAGGAAACAAAAACCTAAAATAAGTAAAACTAAAACTCTTAGTAAAACCTGATATAATAAATAAATAAAACTAAAAACTCCTATTGCAATTAAAGCGTCTATATCAGTTTCCTAACTCAAAAACTCAGTTAGACTCTTTAGTTTGTGATGCCTGTGAGTTTGCTAAGCATACAAGAAACAATTATCCTTTGCGTAATAATATAAGTACTGTTCCTTTTGAGATTATTCATTCGGATGTTTGGGGCCCTACTTGCTTTACTTTTTTATCTAGTAATCGTTGGTTTGTTATTTTTATTAACTATTGCGCTCGAATGACATGGGTATTTTTATTGAAGTCCAAAAGTGATGTTTTCTCGTGTTTTCATTCTTTTCATAAATTGATAACTACTCAATTTGATGCTAAGGTTAAGATTTTGTGAACTGATAATGGAACCGAGTATAACTTTAAGGATTATTTAGAATCATATGGAATTTTGCATTAGACTAGTTGTCCAGGTACAAGTGCTCAGAATGATGTTGTCGAAAAAAAAAATCGGCATCCTTTGGAAGTGGCTAGATCACTTATGTTCACTATGAATATCCCAAAACCTTATTAGGGGGATGCGATTTTGGTTGCGGCTTATCTTGTTAATCGGATGCCTCTTCGGGTCATTGATTTGAAAAGTCCCATAGAAACCTTATAGGACAAGATGGATTACCTAGTTTCATCGGTCTTTGGTTGTGTTTGCTTCATTCATCTTCAACATGGAAACAAACTAGATCATCAAGCAGTCAAATGTGTTTTCATTGGTTACTCTTCCACACAGAAGGTTTACAAATGTTATCATCCGCCATCTAGAAAGTGTTATGTAAGTATGGATGTAACATATTGTGAGGATGAACTCTACTTTTCTTCATCACACCAATCTCTTCAAGGGGAGGTTATTGAAAATGAAAGGATGACACTTTATTCTATTACTCTTTCGCAGGAGAATTTAGTTCCAGTAGGACTCTGGTTCAAAAGAAAACTAGTGGACGGTTGTAGGATAAGCCTGATTTAAGGACATAAATTAGAAAAGGCAAGAAAGAAGATGTCATTATACAATCTACTTTATGCCCTGACTCTTCACTGCTAGGTAAGTCTTCTTTACCTCCATTTGCTACTGATTTGGAATTACCAATAGCCCAACAAAAAGATGTTAGAACTTGCACTTTACATCCTATCCCTAACTTTGTCTCTTATGATTCCTTATCCACATCCTATAGAGTTTTTGCTTTGTCTTTGTTCTCTATGTCTGTTCCACAGGATTGAAGAGAAGCTATCATTGATTCAAGATGGAAGAAGGCTATGATTGAAGAAATGAGAGTTTTAGCAAAAAATGAGACATGGGAATTGGTTAATCCTTCTAAAGGGTAGAAAATGGTTGGCTACAAATGGGTGTTTACTATCAAGTATAAAGCTGATGGTTCAATTGAAAGATTCAAAGCCAGATTAGTAGCAGAAGGATTCACTCAAACATATGGAGTGTATAATCAAGAAATATTTGCTCCAATTGCTAAATTGAACACAATTAGTATCCTTTTATCGTGTGCAGCAAATCTCGACTAAGACTTACAACAGTTTGATGTAAAGAATACCTTCTTACATGAATACCTGGAAGAAGAAATGTATATGGAAGTTCCTCCAGGATTCGAGGATAAAAATAGTCAAGGGAAGGTATGTAAACTGAAAAAGGCCCTATATGGACTAAAGCAATCTCCCAGAGCCTCGTTTGACAGATAGTAAGGCCATGGTGTCGTTAGGCTACCAACAAAGTAATGCTAATCATACCCTCTTTATAAAACATCACAAAGGTATGATTACTCTCCTTATAGTTTATGTTGATGACATAATTATGACAGGAGATGACAAGGAAGAAATTAGTTTGCTTAAGAAACAATTGGCTCAAGAATTGGAAAGTTACAATATTTCCTCGGAATAGAAATGGCCAGATCGAAAAAGGAAACTTTTATTTCACAAAGAAAGTATGTCTTAGATTTTTTGATAAAGACTAGCATGTTAGGTTGCAAACCAGCCAAATCACCTATTGAGAGGAATCACAAGTTACAAGCAAAGATCGATGAAACAGTGGATAAAGGGAGATATCAAAGACTTGTCGGACGTTTGATTTATCTCACCCATACTCGACCTGATATAGTCTATGCGGTTAGTTTGGCAAGCCATTTTATGCATGATCCTTGCGAAGCTCACATGCCGGCATTATTGCAAATTTTATGCTATTTGAAGTCTGCACCAAACAAAGGTATTCTCTTCAAAAAAAAATAGTCATCTCAAGATAGAAGTATTTACAGATGCAGATTGGGCTGGCTCTCTTGATGACAAGGTCTACAGCGGGTTATTGTACTCTTGTGGGAGGAAACTTGGTCATTCGAAGAAGCAAGAAACAAAGTGTTGTGTCTAGATCAAGTTCAGAGGTTGAATATAGGGTCATGACTCAAGGTGTTTGTGAGCTTTTATGGCTACAAAAAGTATTGGAAGAGCTAAAGTTGTTGAACGAAAATGGATCAACCGTGTACTGTAACAACAAGGTGGCCATTAGCATAGCTCAAAATCCAGTATAGCACAATAGAACCAAGCACATCGAAATAGATCGTCATTTTATCAAGGAAAAAGTAGCCAGTGGTGCTTTAAGTCTATCTTATCTAGCATCTAAAAAATAGTTGGAGGATGTTTTTACTAAAAGGCTCAATTGTAAGACTTATCATAATTTTTTTTGCAAGTTAGGCATGCAAGACATCTATGCACCAACTTGTGGGGGAGTGTTGAGAATCTTTTGATTATTTGATAGCATTAATTAGTATCTTTAGAGATTACAATTGATTTTTTAGAAATTCTAATTAAGAGATATTATTTCCTCAAATTGATTCAATTTTCATGTATATATAGTTGTACATATTTTTAAGAAATACATACTTTGAGAGAGTTTTTTCCTCAATACATTAGAGTATTCATCACTAATTTCTTCATGCATTATGCATCAGCAAAATCTAAAAGGATTAAAACATTTAAGATGGATCACAATCATTCTCTTGGCTCCCTAGATTACCCTCATCTAAGAATGGACTGATGATATAGACATTTATGTTGGAGGGAAGTAACTTGAAAACTAACCTGTATCATTGGATACTTTTTCTCTGTTGGACTCAGGAACATACCAGAGCTTGTCCTGACATTACTCTTAATTCCCTGAAAAACAACAGTTGCAATAAGATCAATTCTTCCTATGAAAAATAGGGTCCTAAAACTATAAGTAATTGGCCAAAGGTAGGAAATATATATTTTTATAAAACTTACAAATATAACTGCCTTCATTCAGCATCATTATTCAAAGCATTAAAAACTTAAAAAATAGCAACACAAGTGGAAGAGTCCTTTTTGAAGTTTGGCTTGCAGGAATATGTAAGAATATATTTTTTTTAATGTACACTAGAATGCATGATGCAGCTAAAGAAGGTAAGTCAATCCACCCAACTGCCAGACTCTAAACTCAAAATAGTTAAGAGTTCTTCATGCTTAAGTATCTTTTCTAATGAATAATGAGAAAGAGGGCCCTTCATCTTAGTGAACCCTTAAAGTAATGCCAAAGTTTGATTGGTCAGTAGAAGCACCTATGTAGTAGTTACCCACTCAAAGTGACAAAAGTGCAGAGCTAGAAAAAACACAAGCAGCTTCTTAATAATGTTTTCAAGTCAAACCCAATTCAAAATATGTGAAATAAGGGCTGGTTTTTTATGCTTGAACAGTTTTCATAGAGTTTTAAAGGATCATATGCTCTTAATAAAGAAATCTCGAATTCAAAACAAGACAATATCCACTCACTAACTTCCAGCGAACTTTAAAAAGTGGATATTTTACGCATCACACATTACCCAAAAAAAAGAAAAATCTACATGCAGACTTAAGCATATCTAGATATATGACCTCAATAAAATATGAAACCTGATATATCATCAAGAAATTCACATGCCCAAAAATTTTTTACACCATTAGCAAGTAATTCAAGGAAAAAAAAAAGTTTTCAGATGTACCTTCCCAGTTTTTACATCTACCACAGTGGAAACTTGAAGTCGAGGGCGGGCAATGGCTCTAAGGTAGTCACATTCCTGCAGAGAACAAAACAGTAGGTTTAACACTCTTTCGTTGAATTACTCATAAATATAGTATTTCCAAACCGCTCAACTTAGTGCAATTTGATTGTTTTAGAATATTTAGTGCTCAATGAAAAAGGACACTTCAGTCTCATTAAGTGGGTGATGGATGAAGGGTAGGAGAGCACAGATATTCAAAAGGAGCTATTTACAGGGATCAGTCTTCTACCCTCCTGCCTTGGGAACAGACAAAGATTGGCTTTCCTTACAAAATTTCTTTTACAGCCTCTAAATACATTTCCACTTAGCACTCAATCATTATGAGTATATTCTTTTCTCTTTCTTGCCACAACTAAATATATCTAACAATTCAAGACTCAAAACATCAACTTTTACTTTTGGCATTTTGTAGAGAGACATAACTCTGATTGGGGAATTTTTAGCTGCATTGTTCTTACCATTGTGCGATGCAATCAACCATCCCCTAAGGAATCCTAGGTTTGCAGCTAATGAATTTTTTCTTCTTCTTCTTCATTTATTCATTTGTCCACAATTTCATATAAATATAAATCTTAAAGCTGCCAAAATGCCCTAATCACACAGCAGTTAGCTGTTGTTCTATATCAGCTAGTCATTGCATGAATCAAACTGACAATGTGTACAATCAATTCTCAATCATAGATCACATACATACCTCATTGCTGAGGAAATTATGAAGTACAATTATTCGAGGTGACCAGCTTATTATTTCAGGTTTGACCTACATCATCAGAACAAAAAGTAAGTCAAACTTTTTTTGTTTTTCATAAAAAAATTTGAAAGATGTAAGAAGAATTAACTTCTGGATCAGTTTCATACAAGTAGAAAACCGTATAATAAATCCAAAATCCAAATAGAGAGCAAAAATAATTCATTTCCATCTACGGTTAAGTCCATACTCTGCCAGGCTCTAATATGCATAGAAAGGCTCCCACCTTCCTTTCTACCTTTGTATCAAAGTTTGCTCAATTTACTCCAAGTTAAATTAAGAAAGAGCCAATCAAACCACACTATTATATAAACAGTGAGACTTCCCAACCTCCTTTCCCCCATCAATCGCCTTTAAGTTCTAGTATAGTAATTCATCCAGTATGAATTATTCTGCAAATGGCTTAGAATATTTTAAAACAACACAAGGCAAAGTCCAATGCACTAGTTATAAATGGAAATCTTTTAATATAAGCTTTCTCTATTCTTTTTGTTCTCTTTCTCCATCAAAATTTTAAAACTTAATTGATTTTATCAAAAAATTAAGGTTCATACTTATCCCTAAGATTTAAAAATGAAAGGTTAAAAGGATAGGCAGTAAAGTACTAAAAACATACAAATCCAAGACGCAAAATTTCTGCTTCTTTGTCACCGTGCCAGTGACTCATACCTGACAAAAAAAAAAATGTAAAGAGACAAAATAAATCAATGAACTTACAGAATAAAAAATATACAACTTGGCTAAGATCAAAGATTCTTTAACTGAAGTTCAATTAGTTAAACAAATTTCGATTACTTTATTGTTTGTGAACTGAAAAGAACAAGACTAACCTCTTGGCAACTTAAGATATCCATCACTCTGACGTCTATGTAATTTTGTAGTTGGAAAGTCATCACCTATTAAACATGTCCGATAAATTTAAAATATGTCTATATCATCAATGAAAATTTTCCAATGGTTATTCTAAGTAGCTATAAATAGATACTTCAATAATGAGTGAATAAAACAAAATATTTAAATAAAATCAAAGCTCCACAATAAAGGGAGCAACGGCATTTTACAAGGATGAGTTCTCCAGATTCCCAAAAGATGCTTTTCTAATCATATCTTTTAAATTCAAATCATTCATTGGATAGGCCTGGTTAATACTAACATTTAATTATAGCAACCTGCAGTGGTCAAGCTCAAATGCAAAATCTATCAATACCATGCAAAAGCAAATATTAGAAATGTAAATTAAGCCTACAAAGAAGTAAACCCGATTTTAGACGAGATTCTGAAATTTTCAGTGCTAAAGTTAAGCAAAGAACTTAAATCCCACAAGTTATGGGTTTAGACTTGAACACTAAGACAAAGAATGAAGTCAATAGATTATGAAACAACCAAAAATTCTATTGAAGGCTGATTGAAATGTTGTTATAAAAGTTATTTATACAATTAAACATAACCAACCAATTTGTCAAACCCTAAAATGCTAATTTATTGTAAAGCCTAATGGCTAAGTTTAGCCCATTAAAAGTTCAAAAATCCATCTCAAACATTGTACTGAAATAACAGTAGGAGGGATGCAAAACAATATCAAATAAAATTACGGTCTAAGGAAACATCAGAAAATGTTTTTGTCCTAAGAACAAAAAACTTACAACAGCTCTATAATTCTTGATCAGAGATAATTGGATATGGTAAAATCATAACTTCCCCCCTTTATTATGGTATTTCTTAAGATGATCCATAAACAGAAGCAAAAGGTCCCACAATTAAAGCCCCAATGTGGCTCGCTTAAAGATAATTTTTGGAAATTTTTACAAAAAAAAAAAAAAAAAAACTAGGACATTGTAATGGCTGATTACTGGTTAGTAAAACTCAGACTGTTGAAGAGTCTTGTTCTACTCATTAAACCTATGAGGAAAAATATGAAATCTAAAAATAGTTATGTTGGATAGTTCATACATATGAAGAAAACATAACAAAGAAACTTCACTTTTATAAAAATCAGATTCTTGCACAATAACATAGAGGGGAAGCAAGTAATTAGAGAAACCAACATACAGAAAACTATATACTACTAAAAGATATTGAAAGATGAAAAGTATACCGTATGAATCTTCTAACCCGCGTATGAATGCTAGCTGAAACAAAGCCCCTGCATTTCCCAATACCATTAACACTTAAAATAACGATGAATCTATGCATCAAAACAATTGAAAAATTCAATCCATGCTCATAAAACTTCACAAGCAGCTAAATTTGGAACAAATAGGATTAAATTATTAGAACCAAATCGCTAAAAATTGAAAACCAGCCAAGAAAAACAAAACCCCATTTCTAATCTCAACCAATTACATCTCTGTCGGATCAGCTAAATCTCCCTTTTGGAATGCATATTTCAAGGAAGAAAAGAAACCCATTATTTTGAAACCATTAAAAAAAGTGAGAAATCAACCAAAACATTAATTACACATAAAAGAACAAGAGCTAACCACCAACGTGTTTTGAAGTCGAAGGTTTTGAGAGGTCAATTAACACTTAAAAAAAAAGATAGTTGAAAAAGAAAAAATTCGAATCGAAGGGAAAGACATACCGATTATCATTCCAACAGTGACAAATGTTAACAATCCGAAAACAATCTTCATAGGAGGGGCCATGGCGTACGGAAGTTGGTGTCCCAAGAAGAATGTTGGAAGCAAAAGTAAAAGCAAATTGAGAAAAAAGAAGACCAACAATCTGGTTTCCACGCCCCTTGTATTTTCCTTCCCCGTTGTCTGTGTGATCTTCTTCTGTTTAAACTACTTTATTTATTTATATTTGCTTGGATCTACGGTCATCGTGCTTGTTTGTTTGTTGTTCATATGTTTAAAAAAAGAAAGAGAAAAAAAGGGCAATGACTGTTAAACTTGTTGACTCCTTGTCTTCACTATTGAGTATCGCATTGACTAACAGTATAAAATTGGAAAACGGTCATCTATAACCGGACCGTGAACTTCCTTTCTGTCGCTTCATTAAAAAAAATTATAATTTTTACTGCAAAACTTTTCATTTAAATTATTAAATTATTTTAAAATTTTTATTCAAATTATTCGACTATTAATTTTTTAAAAAATTTCTTCAACAAGACCCAAATAATTATTGATACGATGGATAAGTACCCATCAACAAGTAAAATAATATATTTTATATTCAAATCGATCTCATAGTCAATATTAGAGATCAGAGAAAAAATTATTTAAATTTTTGTTTGCAGATTTGTAATTTCTAAAATTATTTTATAAAAAAAGAATTTGTAGAACTTTTGATTTATGCAGGTAGTGTGAATAAAGAAAGTTATATAGCATCGATTTTAACGTTTCAATAATTTAAATGAAATTTTTTAAATAGTTCAGTGACCAAATTATAATTTTTTTAGTTAAATGACCAAAATAAAAATTTACCCATAATTTAATGATTAATAATGTAATTTATCTATTAAAAATTTTAAAAAATTATTTATATATATAAACTATATCCATATAAGTTTTAAAAAATATATATTCTAAGGCACAGTTTATACCCTATCATTTGGACACTAATGTAATGGCAACTTTCATTAAAAATAAATTTATAGGTTACCATAATCACATGTTTCCATATTAAAATAAAAAAGTATTAATAGTATTAATATTTTTTGTATTTTTAAAATATTAAATATTTTTAAGATTAATTAACATTAATATAATTAAGTCTAATTTCGTTATATATTTTTAAAAATATTTTGAATTACATTATTATTTCAATTTTTTAGGAAATTCATTAATGTTGTTAAATAAAAATTAATATTATAAAGTTAATATATACAATTAGACCTGATCATGGGCCGAGCTATCGGGCCAGGCCCGAAGGCTCACCCGAAATGTGGGAGGGTTTGGGCAAAAGTATAGGCCCAAAAATGGGCTTGGATAAAAAATAAGGTCCGTTTAAAAAATGGGTCAGGCCTCGGGTAAGACATTTTTTGCCCGACCCGAATCCACTAAAGGACAAAAAAAATCTGTTTTTTTAATATTATTTTCTTGTTATTTTCTCTCTATTTGGCTACCATTTTACTATTATATTACTATTATTTTGTTGTTATTGTTTGGATATTGTATAAAACTTATTTTATTGTTAATTTTGTTATTATTTTAAAGATATTTGTTAAATTTGTTATTATTTTAGAGACATTTGCTTGTTAAGTTGCATCTATCTTAGTGTTTTGTTAGAAAATATTTATTTTAATATTTTTAGTATTTTTGATGTATTATACATTTTTTTAAATTATATAAAAAATAATATAAAATTTAATATGCGCAGGCTGAGTTAGGTCCGGGTTTTAGCATTTTTATCCGGGTCGAGATTGGACAAAATAAGCCTAAATTTTTAGTTGAGCCCGGCCCAAACCCGGCCTAGCCCGGCCCATGCTCACCTCTATATACAATGCACTGGAGTACAAACTACTTATAAACTATTTTTATATATTTAAATTTTGTGTGTTGAATTTTAACTCAATTGATGTACGCATTGTTATCAGTATAGGAAATTATGAGTTTAAACGTTTTGAAATGTGCTTACCTTTCTCTTATATTACAATTTAATTTGTATACTTGTTTTGGTAAAATAAAATTACTATATAGTAGAATTTTTATGTTTATTTATAATTTATAATCTAAAATAATAATATAATATAATATAATCTACTGACAATCTTTATCTATTATATATATAAAAGTTTAAGTTTGGACAAATTTTTGAATAACTTTTATTTAATTCATCATATTGTTGAATTTTTTATTTTAAATATTTATTATTTTTAAGATTTATTATATGGGTGAATAAAAAAATTTATTTTTACGAAAATAATTTATTTAAAAATTTTATTTATCATAAAATTTATCATAAGAATTCTTATTTTATTAAAAGATTTGAATTTATATGATGAAAATAAAATAATCCAATTTTATATTAAATTATTTTATATCTATATTATATATAACTATTTTGATTAATTTAGTGTCATCCATAATTTGGTCTAAATTCAGCTGTTAAATTATCAAAAAGCACTTATTTTAATAAAGTAATAAATATTAATTTAAAAATATTTTTATGTAAAAATGAGAAAATTACACTTTTATTATGAGATTTGAACCCAAGACATCATAGGATATCCTCTCTTAACTCTATCATTTCAACAAAAACAATATTTAGTTTTTATGTCAATTTTTAATAAATATATTACATAATTATTTTCACCTACATTATAAGTGTGCCATAATCTAGTTTATATTATTAGGTTTTTATCAACCAAAAAAGTAAAAAGAATAGAATTTATATTACATTTGTTTTAAATAGAATATTTTAATTATTTATATAATGAGTAAGTTTATCTTTCATATATAAATTTTATAAACAAATATATTTTTTTACTATTATCTATTATATTATATTTATGTTAATTAATTATATATTATCTATAACTTATTATGGTTGATTTATAGACTTTTAAGAAAAATAAAAATTGAATAGTGAAGAGTTTAATTTAGAATATATCATTTTTTATGGTTTTTTATAAATGCTTTAACAATATTAGAAAATTTTTATTAGCACTATATAGGTTGATTCTGTTAATTAGTTATTATTTTGAATGATGTTGCTTTGGATCAATTATATAAAGTAAAACTATAATGTATATGAATATATTAAAAATGATTTAATTATGGTTTTGAAAATATTTTTACTATTATAATATTTGAATTGCTAAATAAGTTAATATATTTTAATTATATACAATAAATATTATTTTACACTTATTACAATTATTAAAATAAAATATTTAAAAAAATTAGTTAAAGAATTAAATGTGTAATTATAGCAACTCAGCAAAGAAGAAGAAGAACCTGTTCGCACTAACAAGAGAATCAAGGAAAATGGGTCCAAGGGTATTCCTCAAAAGGGAAAAACAATTTAGCAGGGTGATTTCTTACTCATTATTGGGACTGCATTTGGAAGACTACACATTTTGCACTTACAAGTAGAGAAAGAGAGAAAAATAAGTTTTTAACTCAAATGAGAGAAGATGATTTCATTGAATTGATAAATAATTCCGAATGGTTCTAGCCTTTTATATAAGTTTTACAGTAGCTAAAATTAGTAAGCTCAAAGGTAAAAATAGCAAAACTAAATACGAGAAAATTCATCAACCATATTTGGTAATCCTTAATTTTTATGGATGATTTATTTACCAAAAATATCTCAACAATCCCTCCTTTAAACTGAAAGTGTACTTTCAATTCAATACATATTTACTACTTGACGTTAAAGGCCAAGTATTTTCCTGAACTTGACAAATGATGACAACTTGAGAGCTTTGGTAAATACATCAACAACTTAACCCTCATTTCTGCAATATTCTAGCTCAATACTTTTTTATTGCTAAAATCTCGTAAAAAGTAAAATTTTACATCAATATGCTTGCTTCTTCCATGCAACACAAGATTCTTTGACAACTTGATGGCTGAGTTGTTATCACAGAAAATTGTAGTGACTCTTTCTAGCTTGAATTGTAGTTGTTCAATGATACTCTTAAGCCAAGTAGCTTGACAAGCACAAGCTGTAACAGCAACAAATTCAGCTTTTATACTTGATGTGATAATGGATTGTTTCTTAGATGACCATGAAATAACCCCTGTGCCAAGCATAAAGACATAGGTTGAAGTGTTCCTTCTGTCATTTTGATCCCCTGCATAATTACACTTGGTGAAGCCAATCATGTTTGACTTGTCACCTTTCTTGTAGAATATCCCAAAATTCTTGGTTCATTGCAAGTAACGAAGGATTCTCTTGGCATCTAATGAATGTTCTTTAGTTGAGCTCTCCATGTACCTGCTAATAAGATTTACAGAATACATAATGTCTAGCCTCATAGCAGTTAAACACATCAAATTGCCAACAATTTGCTTGTAAAGTATGCTATTCACCTTCTTCCCATCTCCTTCTTTAATTAACTTTAAGCCAAACTCAAATAGAGTTTTGGAAGATTTGCAATTCGTCATCTTGAATCTGTCTAAAATTTCTCTTACATATTTTTCTGGGAGACAAAAATTCCATCATCAAATTACATAATTTTAGGCAAAGGAAATAGTGCATCTTCCCAAGAACAGACATCTTAAATTCATCCATCATAGATTTCTCTTCCTCTAAGTATCTATACAAGAATGTTGATTTGACATCTAACTGGAAGATGGGCTAAGAGTTCTACGCTGCTAAAGCAATCACCAATCTGATGGATTCATGTCTTGCAATCGGGGCAAAAACTTTATGTAGTCCACACCATACTCTTGTTTGTACCCCTTAGCCACTAATTGCACATTGCACTTGTCAATCTCCTTATTTTCCTTCAACTTCGTCTTATAGACCCACTTGAAACCAATGGTTTTGTGCCTATTATGAAGATTAGACAACTCTCAAGTATCATTTCTTTCAATGGCTTTGATTTCAGCATTTATTGTCTCTTTCCATTTTACCTCATTGACATCACTTTCAAAACTTGTTGCGTCACATTATGCAAATAGTGCAAAATGAGCAATTGCATCATCATCTTCTCCAATTTCGGTTACCTCATAATCTTACATCCATGTGGGCCTTCTTCAAACACAACGAAGTACTTCAACTGTTGCACTAGTTTTTTCTCCATGTGTAGGCAATACTTTAGTGGCTGGTGAAAAAGTATTCTCGAGCATTTCTTCAACTTCATTATCACAAAGGACTTAAATAGGTTGCACTTTATACCAATCCCAAGTGTTCTTTTCATCAAACATAACATCATGACTAATCATGACCTTCTTTGTCACAATATTAAACAATTTATATACCTTTGATGTTTTGCTAATACCAAGAAAGACGCACTTCTCACCTCCATTATCAAACTTCTTCCTTTTCTCCTCTAGGACATGTGCATGTGCATGGGTTATGTATCATTTTTACACACTTGTACTAGTACATTTGGAATTTTAAATGGTTTGGAAATGAATTTAAATTGTCAATATTTACTCCGTCAACGAATGTGACAACTTGTAATTCGAACCCGATGATTAGATCGAGTATTGGGGTGTCACACCAAGTGAGTTTCCCAATGAATTACTAAGATTACCTCCCGATCGCAAGGTTGAATTTGCAATTGAATTTATTCAGGTATAACTCTTGTGTCAATTGCGTCGTATCGTATGGCGTCAACAGAGTTAAAAAAGCTAAAAACTCAATTGCAAGATTTCTTGGAATGTGACTTTATATGTCCTAGTAGATCGTTTTAAGGAGCTCCAATGTTTTTTGTTAAGAAGAAAGATGGATCAATGCAACTCTGCATTGCATATTGGCAGTTGAATGAGCTAGTGATTAAGAACCAATATCCATTTGATCTTAGAAAGCATGCAAATCAAAAGCGTAATGCATCAACATAGCAGTAACATTAGCCAATGGTAACTCAAATATATTCAGCTCAATGTCAAAGGCTTCCTATCTTTTGACTTATCAAAAGGAGCTTGACTTACTTATAAGTTATCACACCCTAACACTAATTTCCCTACTTCCAAACTAGCAGAAGGCCAGTAGCCACAGCTCATAATGGAAAATGGTACAAAACTTTTGCCTTTTAATAGATTTCTTTGAATATTCATGTAACACCCTTCACCTGTATTCAACGCTGGAATAGGGTTACAGAGCATTACCGGACTTACAACACTTTTAAATACACATTTCATATATAATTCATCAATTCAAATACAATTTAATCACAACCAATCATAGTGTCCCTCAAACGAGCCTACGAGGCCTTAAACATACTTTAAAAGTGGTTCAGGACTAAACCGATAACATACAAAAATTTTTGGAAACTTAGAAAAATTTCAACCATACAGGGGTCACACACCCGTGTGCCTCACACGGCTCCAGACATGCCCGTATCTCTGGCCGTGTGGAAATAAGGCATACATATTGACTTGGGTCACACGACCAACCCCACGCCCATGTGTCTAGCCCGTGTGCCCTTTGAAATGGCCACACACGCCCGTGTGGCCTTCGAAATGGCCACACACGCCCGTGTGCTAGGCTGTGCCAAACCTGTAGAGTATACTAACTTATGCAACATGGCCAAGTCACGCCCGTGTGCTAGGCCGTGTGCCAATTAAGGGGTATACTGACTTGTACCACACGGCCGATCACACACTCGTGTGTGAGACTATATGGAGCATACTAACTTCATTTCTAAAATCACACCAGGGAACAAATGGTCATGCAACATAATCGTGTGTCACACACGACTGAGACACACGCCCGTGTCTTTATCCATGTGGACAAAAATAGGCTATTTACCAAGCCCTTTTGCCACTCCATTTGGTATACACCTTCACCTATACAAATGACATCAAACCATACCATAATATGCCATCAAAATCAACCAAATTAAGTCTAAATGTACCATTTTAATATCAACTACAAACATACTTATAAACTCATGTTTTACTCATTCAAAATATACTAAATACCAATTGCTTCAAACAACTATATAACCAAACCCAATTGTACATTATTTGACCTCATTTCACAAACATACTAATATTCACTAATCAATCATTTAACACTCATGATACCTATTACCATCAATCATCACAACAAACTCAATATACACAAGGCATAAGCATTTATATATACACATGATTCAAACATACCAAGTATACTATAATTAAGCCATCACTCATGGCTATATATACAAACCAAAATATAAACATTTACAATGCCAATTCATTTGGCCAACATCATTACCAAAACATAATCAACATGACTCAAAATCCATGTACATGTCATATACTTAATATACCAAAGTTCAAAGATACTAAGTGATAGATAGATAGTCTGATGCGATCTCCGACGATCCTTGAATCCAAGTGAGCTCGATATCAGTATAAAACACAAAAAAAATAAACAAAGTAAGCTATTAAGCTTAGTAAGTTCATATGAGATAAACTTAATGCAATCACATAAACATAAATCAATATGTAACATTCATTAACTATTAAACCTTTCAAGTACTCATTCACAAAACTACATACTCTCATCATTATTTCTTCGATTCAAATCTAAAATGGTTTATTCACATACTTGTACCATCTTGTACCAATCTCATATACATTCTCGTCTTTCATTTACCCATTGAACCATTCGGAATAGAAGTTGGATACTCAAGGGTCTCATACAATAAGTACCTATACCATGGCCCGTAGCCAAATCAAGGTAACTTATCTGAAATACTGATATCATCGTCTGAAGCCAAATCAGTCGATATGCATGGCCCGAAGCCAAATCGGTATAACTCCTACCCGAAGTGCTATATCATGGCCAGAAGCCAACTCAACGTATCCCCTAATGACATGTCACTAGCATCCTAAACTATTCCTAAGGTTCAACCGGGATCTCAAATATCGAATCATCGTCGAATCATGATCGTTCATGTCCACAGTCTCATATTCACAATTTATGCAATATCAAAGCATATGAAATACATATATATTGAAATTTATCACATGCAAACTTACCTCAGATGCTAAAACGACGAATCAAGTCAACTATTCTGTAACTTTATTCTTTCCCCGATCTAAGTCCATATTTCTCTTTTCTTGATCTAAATATTTTCAAAATTGAATTATTCAATCATCTATTCATTCAATTCAATCCAAAATATACATTAGGGCTATTTTACACATTCCCTTAAAGTTTCACATTTTTACAATTTAGTCCTTATTACACAAAATCACAAATTCATGAAATTTCAAAATACCCATGCTTGGATGAATTACTATTATGACCCTAGAAGCCCATATTTTTCATTTATTTTACATTTTAACCATTAACTTTACACATTTCACAATTTAATCCCTATTTTGCATTTTTATCAAAAATCACTTAACAAAACTTGTTTAACTATCAACAACCATTCAAAATCTATCATCAATCATCAAAACTCATACATATTCACAATGGTAACTTTCAAAATCTTTAACAGTTTTGCAAAATAGTCCCCGAGCTAGCTAGACCTAGCTACAACGATCTCAAAAATGTAGAAATTATTAAAAACGGGACAAAAATCATACCTTAATGAGCATGAGAAGCTTGAC
The DNA here is from genome assembly GCA_025698465.1 of Gossypium longicalyx. NCBI lineage: Eukaryota > Viridiplantae > Streptophyta > Magnoliopsida > Malvales > Malvaceae > Gossypium > Gossypium longicalyx. The sequence goes on along the minus strand of CM047004.1, from coordinate 63,525,761 downwards.
CGAATGAAAGGTATAAAAATGGATTCTTCAAGCCCTAATTTTCGGTTGAATAAGAAACTAAATGATGATAACATATTTTGATTTTGTTTATTTTATCTTTAATTATAAATTTCCAAAATTAACCTTATTAGTAATTCAAAATTTCAAATATGCCATGCCATTATCATCCACTATCTTAATAATGGTCTAATTACCACTTAACGACCTTAAATTTAAGGTTCTATAGCTATTAGATACCTTTAACTAATAGAACAACACTTTTATATTTTACTCTATTTAGTCATTTTTATCAAATTAACTATTCAGACAATAAAATTTCTTCACGAAAATTTCACACATACATACTATCATGCTGTAAACACTTAAAATAATATTAAAACAATTTTACGACATCAGATTTGTGGTCCTAAAACCACTATTCTGATTTGAGTAAAAACAGACTGTTACAACTCTCCCCTGGGGATTTTCGTCCCCGAAAATCTTACCAGTGAATATGTTAGGGTACTATTTTCTCATAGCATCCTCGGGTTCCCATGTGGCTTATTTAACTCTGTATCGGTGCCATAATACTTTCACTAATGCAATTCTCTTATTTCTCAGCTCTTTGATCTCAAGAGCTAAAATTCAAATCGGTTCTTCAGTATATGACATATCAGACTGAATTTCAACCTCAGTTGGGGAAATGACATGTGAAGGGTCGGAGTGGTATCGTCAAAGTATTGACACATGAAACATATTATGTATTTTATCTAACTTAGACGGTAAAGATAGTCGATATGCCATTGGCCCAACTCGCTCAGTAATCTCATACGGTCCGATGAATCGCAGACTCAATTTCCTTTTCCGACCAAACTGCAATACCTTTTTCCACAGCAATACTTTTAAAAACACTTTATCCCTAATCTGGAACTCAATATCTTTCCGTTTCAAGTCTGCGTATGATTTCTGTCGATCTTAAGCTGCTTTCAAACTATCACGAATTTCTTTCATATTTTCCTCAGTCTCTCTGATCAGATCAACCCTGTGAATCTTATTTTCGCTAAGCTCACTCCAGACCAATGGTGTTTGACATTTACGACCATATAGAGCTTCATTCGGTGCCATCTTTAAACTCGATTGGAAGCTATTATTGTTAACAAATTCAATTAGTGGTAGATATTTCTCCCAGCTACCTTCAAACTCAAGAATGCAACAACGCAACATATCCTCAAGTATCTAAATAACTAGTTTAGATTGACCATCCATTTGCGGGTGAAATGCAGTGCTAAAATGTAGCTTTGAACCTAAAGCTTCTTGCAATTTCTTTCAAAATCATGAAGTAAATCTTGGATCTCTATCCGAAACAATAGATAGGGGAACACCATGTAATCTCACAATTTCGTAAATAACAACCCAGATCGAATCTTTCTTTTTCAGAGATAAGGGCAAATCCAATACGAAATCCATTGTTACTCTATCCTACTTCCATTCAGGAATCATAATAGGTTGTAATAAACCTGATGGCACTTGATGCTCAGCTTTGACTTGCTGACAAATCGAACATTTTGAAACAAATTTTGAGATATCTCATTTTATGCTGTGCCACCAATAAAGCTGTTTCAAATCGTTATACATTTTCGTCCTTCCCAGATGTACTGATAAACAACTACTTTGTGTTTCGCTTAGAATCTTCCGAATGAGCTCAAAATTTCTTGATACACATACTCTATCACAAAACATCAAACAGTCATCAGGCCCTACTCGAAACTCTGAATTAGAAGTCGACTCACACTAAGCTCGTTTTGCTTGCAATTCATTATAAAATTTTTGAGCCTCACAAATCTGCTATAGAAATAATGGTCTTACTTTTAATTCGGCTAATATCAAACTGTCATCAGACAAAGCTAATTGTATATTCAAAGCATGTAAAACAAATAAGGACTTTCGGCTCAAAGCATTAACAACTACATTTGCTTTCCCCGGATGATAGTCGATCACTAATTCATAGTCTTTTAGCAATTCTAACTATCTCTGTTGTCTCAAATTCAAATATTTCTGAGTCATTAGATATTTCAAGCTTTTTTAGTCGGTATAAATATGACATTTCTCACCAAACAAGTAATGATGCAAAATTTTCAATGCAAACACTATCGCGGCTAGCTCTAGATCGTGCGTCGGATAATTCTTTTTGTGTGACTTCAACTGTATCGAGGCATAAGCTACAACTTTGCCTTCCTGCATCAAGACACAACCCAGGCCATTTAACGATGCATCACTAAAAACTACAAATTCTTTACCCGACTCAAATTTGAATCGACATCGTGCCTCCTCATCGATAATGCTTTCAACTGTTCAAGGCTCTACTGACACTTTTCTGACCACTCAAATTTAACATCTTTTTGAAGCAATCTTGTCATCGGAGTCGCAATCATCAATAAGCCTTTCATAAATCATCTATAATAATCGGCTAGCCCCAAAAAACTACGGACTTCGAATACATTTCTCGGAGGCTTCCAATCTATAATCGTAGAAATTTTGCTCAGGTCAACTCGAATAGTCGCGGCTGAAACTACATGTCCCAAAAAACCAACCTCTCGTAGCCAAAACTCACATTTGCTGAAATTTGCAAACAACTGTTTATCTCTCAAAGTTTGTAACACGATTCTCAAATGCTCGGCATGCTCAGATTCATCACGAGAGTAAATCAAAATGTTATCAATAAACACAACTATGAATTGGTCTAAGTACGGCCTAAAAATCTGATTCATCAAATCCATAAAGACAGCAGGCGCATTTGTTAGTCCAAAAGGCATAACAAGAAATTCATAGTGTCCGTACCTTGTTTTAAATGCAGTCTTTGGCACATTTGAGTCTTTAACTCACAACTAGTAATAACCCGATCTCAAATCAATTTTCGAAAACACTGTTGCCCCTTTGAACTGATCAAAAAAATCATCTATTCATGGCAAGGGGTATTTATTCTTGATCGTCACTTTGTTGAGCTGTCGATAGTTTATAAACATTCTCATCGTGCCTTTTTTTTTCACAAATAACACCGGTGCACCCCAGGGAGAGAAACTCAGTCTAACAAAACCTCTATCTGTCAACTCTTGCAATTGAGCTTTCAATTCTTTTAACTCTTTCAGAGCCATTCTGTACGGAGTTATCAATATCAGTGTTGTTTCTGATACTAATTCAATACCAAACTCAACCTCTCTAATAGGTGATAAATACGGTAACTCTTCGGGAAATACATCTGGATACTCGTACATAATTGGTACTAATTCAACCTTTGTTTCTGTCACTTTCGTATCAAATACTTAAGCAAGATAAGCTTCACACCCCTTTCTCACAAATCTCTGAGCTAATCTAGACGAGATCACAACTGGCAAACTATTCAGATCATTAGATTCAAGTCTAATAGTCTCACTATTCTGACATTTCAGTTCAATTGTCTTTCATCTACAATTCACTATAGCATCATGCATCATAAACCAATCCATACCCAAAATCACATCAAATTCATCGAATGGAAACAACATCAGATTAGCTGGAAAACAGAAATCTCGATTCATTAATGGACAATTCTTGCAGACTTTATCAACCAAAACACATTTGCCTAAAGGGTTCGATACTCTAATCACAAATTCAGTAGACTCTACAGGCAAAGTCTTACTAGATACTAAATTCATACATATATAAGAATGAGTTGATCCTGGATCTATCAATGCAATCACATTAGTATCATAGAGAGTGAAAGTACCAGTGATAACATCTGAAGATGATGCTTATTCGCGAGTGCGAATAGCGTAGGCTCTAGCAGGTGCTCTGGCCTCGGATCTCACAGTGGAGTCCTTAGTCGCCTCTCGACTACCACTCACATTTCCAGCATTCTTGTTGGTCTTCCTCTAGTCAACATATTACTTGGTCTCACATTCTGAGGTCTATCTTTCTCAATCATCTCAGGACAATCTTTAATAAAATGATCTGGCGAGCCACATTTGAAACAAGCTTCAGTACTCCTATTCCAACATTCACCAAAATGTCTTTTCCCGCACTGTTGACACTCAGGTTTGTTATTTCTCACACTGCCAACACTCGAAACAAAAGTAGCTTGAGCATTAGAATTCACATGTTGATTTCCACGATCTCTATTCTGGTACCCCACTGATGCATTCGATTGACTATATGAATCTCGAAATTTCTTTGATGAAGAATGATAAGGCTTATTCATCAGTATTAGTCTTTTTCTCGAATCTCTAGCCTCTGAATTAGCTTTTTTCTTTTCTCAGCTAAAGTTTTTGGCTTTACAAGCCCGATCAACTAACACAAATAATTTTTTTAAATATAATATCCTGACCAAAAGTTTAATATCTTTGTTCAACGCGTCGATAAACCGCTTGCACATAATCTCTTCGGTAAAAAATACTCCCGAGCATACTTGCTCAACTGTACAAATTCTCTCTCGTACTCGGTTACGGTCATGTGGCCTTGTTTCATTTCTAAAAAATCTTTTGCTTTTGATCCAGAAACCGTTGACTAATGTATTTCTTTCAAAACTCAGTCTAAAAGAATTTTCAAGTGACTCTCTCCCTCGGTACCACCGATACTAATGTTTTCCACCACTGATATGCGGTATCTCTCAAAAAGGATATAGCATACTTTAAACATTCAGCTGGCGTGCAAGAAAGTTCGTCAAACACTCTAATCATATTTTCAAGCCAAAACTTGGCTCTCTCAGGGTCATCATCAACATTAGCTCTGAACTCTTCAGCCCCGTGTTTGCGGATCTTGTGAACTGTAGGCTTATTCAATCTTAAAAGCTCGACTCCTTGAGGAGCTACTAGAATCGGTTGGGGATTAGGAGGTGGTGGAGGTTGCTGAGCAGCCGAGTTTGTACGAATGTATTGAGTCAACCACTCGTTCATCATTTGGAAGAAGGCTTCTTTAGCCTCTCCTCCTTAGCTATCCGACACATGTCTAGAACCAGACGGCGATGTCCCTTGAGCTGGAGCTTTCGCATTGCTCTCAACCTTATCAGCTATAGCTCAATTGGGATCCATTACTATATGAAAACACATTTTAAAATGTCAGGAGTCATCACACTATTACAGTTTATATATGGCATGTATAGCTAGACTCTCACACACGCTACGTTACTCGTAGAATCGACTAAACCGTAGCTCTGATATTAATAAATGTAACACCCCTTACCCGTATTCAATGTCAGAATAGGGTTACAGAGCATTACTAGACCTACAACACTTTTAAATACACATTTCATATATAATTCATCAATTCAAATACAATTTAACCACAACCAATCATAGTGCCCTTAAAATGAGCCTACGAGGCCTTAAACATGCTTTAAAAATGGTTCGGGACTAAACCGATAACATACAAAAATTTTTGGAAACTTACAAAAATTTCAACCATAAGGGGTCGCCCGTGTGAACAAGTAGTGTGCCTCACACGGCTCCAGACACGCCCGTGTCTCTGGCCGTATGGAAACAGGGCATACATACTGACTTGGGTCACACAGCCAACTGCACGCTCATGTGTCTAGCCCGTGTACCCTTCAAAGTGGCCACACACATCCGTGTGCTAGGCCGTGCCAAACCTGTAGGGTATATTGACTTATGCAACATGGCCAAGTCACACGCCTGTGTGCTAGGTCATGTGCAAATTAGGGGGTATATTGACTTGTACCACACGGCTGATCACACGTCCGTGTGTGAGACCGTGTGGAGCATACTAGCTTCATTTCTAAAACCACACTAGGGAACACACAGTTGTGCAACATAACCGTGTGTCACACACGACTGAGACACACGCCCTTGTCTCTGCCCATGTGGACAAAAATAGGCTATTTACCAAGCCATTTTGCCACTCCATTTGGTATACACCTTCACCTATACAAATGACATCAAACCATAGCATAATATGCCATCAAAATCAACCAAATTAAGTCTAAATGTACCATTTCAATATCAACCACAAACATACTTATAAACTCATGTTTTACTCATTCAAAACATACTAAATACCAATTGCCTCAAACAACTATATAACCAAACCCAATTGTACATTATTTGACCTCATTTAACAAACATACTAACATTCACTAATCAATCATTTAACACCTATGATACCTATTACCATCAATCATCACAACCAACTCAATATACAGAAGGCATAAACATTAATATATGCACATGATTCAAACATACTAAGTATACTATAATTAAGCCATCACTCATGGCTATATATACAAACCAAAATATAAACATTTACAATGCCAATTCATTTGGCCAACATCATTACCAAAACATAACAACATGACTCAAAGTCTCTATACATGCCATATACTTAATATACCAAAGTTCAAAGATACCAAGTGATAGGTAGATAGTGTGATGCGATCTCCGACGGTCCCTGAATCAAAGCTAGCTCGATAGTACTATAAAACACGGGGAAAATAAACAAAGTAAGCTATTAAGCTTAGTAAGCTCTTATGAGATAAACTTAATGCAATCACATAAACATAAATCAATATGTAACATTCATTAACTATCAAACCTTTCAAGTACTCATTCACAAAACTACATACTCTCATCATCATTTCTTTGACTCAAATCTAAAATGGTTTATTCACATACCTATACCATCTTGTACTAATCTCATATACATTCTCGTCTTTCATTTACCCATTGAAGCATTCGAAATAGAAGTCGAATACTTAAGGGTCTCACACGATAAGTACCTATACGATGGCCCATAGCCAAATCAAGGTAACTTATCCGAAATACTAATATCATGGCCTGAAGCCAAATCAGCCGATATGCATGGCCCAAAGCCAAATCAGTATAACTCACACCTGAAGTGCTATATCATGGCCCGAAACCAACTCAACGTATCCCCTAATGACATGTCATTAGTATCCTAAACTATTCCTAAGGTTCAACAGGGATCTCGAATATCGAATCGTCGTCGAATCACTATCGTTCATTTCCACAGTCTCATATTCACAATTTATGCAATATCAAAGCATATGAAATACATTTATATTGAAATTTATCACATACAAACTTACCTCGGATGCTAAAACAACGAATCAAGTCAACTATTCCGTAACTTTATTCTTTCCCTGATCTAAGTCTGTATTTCTCTTTTCTTGATCTAAATATATTCAAAATTGACTTATTCAATCATCTATTCGTTCAATTCAATCCAAAATATACATTAGGGCTATTTTACACATTTGCCCTTAAACTTTCACATTTTTACAATTTAGTCCTTATTACATAAAATCACAAATTCATGAAATTTCAAAATGACCATGCTTGGATGAATTACTATTATGCCCCTAATAGCCCATATTTTTCATTTATTTCACATTTTAACCATTAACTTTACACATTTCACAATTTAATCCCTATTTTGCATTTTCATCAAAAATCACTTAACAAAACTTGTTTAACTATCAACAACCATTCAAAATCTATCATCAATCATCAAAAATCATACATATTCATCAATGGTAACTTTCAAAATCTTTAACAATTTTGCAAAATAGTCCCCGGGCTAGCTAGATCTAGCTGCAACGATCTCAAAAATGTAGAAATTATTAAAAACGGGACAAAAATCGTACCTTAATGAACATGAGAAGCTTGACCGAATGAAAGGTATAAAAATGGATTCTTCAAGCCCTAATTTTCAGTTGAAGAAGAAAGTAAATGATGATAACATATTTTGATTTTGTTTATTTTATCTTTAATTATAAATTTCCAAAATTAACCTTATTAGTAATTCAATATTTCAAATATGCCATGCCATTATCATCCACTATCTTAATAATGGTCTAATTACCACTTAACGACCTTAACTTTAAGGTTCTATAGCTATTAGATACCTTTAACTAATAGAACAACACTTTTGCATTTTACGTGATTTAGTCCTTTTTATCAAATTAACTATTCAAACGATAAAATTTCTTCATGAAACTTTCACACATACATACTATCATGCTGTAAACACTTAAAATAATATTAAAAAAAATTATGACCTCGAATTTTTTGTCCCAAAACCACTATTTCGATTTGACTAAAAACGGGCTGTTACAATTCGACCAATTCAACCTTTACCAAACGAGTGTATAACAAGAGTTTTAACCACCGTTCCATACAAGTTAAGAAAGCTATCTCCAATATTTGTCTTTTTCTATTTTGATAAATTTTAAAAAAATATATCTATACATATGATGAGATTTGAACTCAAACCATTTTAATATTTGTTAGAATTAAGTGACCCAAATTCTTATAGAATATGATGGAAAATAAAATAAAAGTAAAATCCATATAGAACTAGACTTCTTTTATTTTATTTTAGAATAAGGTTTTTTAAACCTTATTAAACTTCATCTATTTTATATTGATTAGGATAGGGTGTTTCAATCCTACTAGAATATGGCTTTACAAGCCTATAAATAGACATAGTCTATTCCTCTTGTATTGATACAAATTTTTCGACATAGTGAATTTTCTTCTCCTCTGCCCGTGGTTTTTTTCCCGAAAGGGTTTTCACGTAAAATTTGTGTGTTCTTTATTTTATTTATTTTATTCTATTTTTTTCACAAATTGGTATCGAGCTTAGGGTTATTCATCTCGATCACGGTAATGGCGTCTTTGAAATATGAAATTCCGCTATTGGATCGCAACACTAGATTTGCGTTGTGGCAAATTAAGATGCAAGCGATTCTTGCACAGATGGATCTCGAGGATGCCTCGCTAGGATAGATAAGATGCCTTCGACATTAACGGATGAAGAGAAAAAGCGTAAGGATCGAAAAGGCATTAACACAATTACATCCGCATTTGTCCAACGAAATTTTGCAAGATGTGATGAAAGAAAAAACGCCACGTGCATTATGGAAGAGGCTAGAACAAATATCTATGTCGAAAACTCTAACAAGCAAGTTGCATATGAAGCGGCGTCTTTATGCTCATCGTTTGGAGGAAGGCGCATTCTGTACACCTAACACTTAACAGGTGTTTAAAGAAATTCTCTCAAACTTGGAAGCCATGGAGGTTCGGTATGATAAGGAAGATCTAAGGTTGATTCTACTTTGTTCGTTGCCCCTGCCTTATTCAACCTTTAGAGACACGATTTTATATAGCCGTGAGTCTCTAACGAGTTGATGAGGTTTATGATTCTTTAACCTCCTATGATAAGATGAAGCATCTTGTGGTTAAACCCGACTCTCGGGGAGAGGGTCTCATTGTTCGTGGGAGACAAGATCGAATGCGATGATGATGATGGTAGGACACAGAACGGAATCCTCGTGGTAAATCTAAGGGTAGATCAAGTCTTCAAACAGAGGTAAAACTTGTAACTTCGCAAGAAGAAAGGGCACATTAAATCTGAGTGCTATAAGCTACAAAATAAGATTAAAAGGGAGGCTTGGGAATCAAAAGGAAAACAACCGAGAAAATTCCGGTGAAGTTTGATGTTGTAGAAGACTACAATGATGGTGAACTTCTAGTCGCTTCACAATGATTTCTAAAGTAAGCGAGGAGTGGATACTTGATTCAGCCGCACCTTCCATATGAGTCCCAATCGGGATTGGTTTACAACTTACGAAACAAAGATGTCACGAAGGTGTTGTTTTGATGGGAAATAATACTTCGTGTAAAAAATCGCAGTGTTGGAACAATTAAAGTTAAGATGTTTGATGGAGTTGTCGTAACACTTAGTGACGTCGGCATGTTCCGTGAAAAAGAAATTTAATTTCGTTGAGTACTCTTGATTCAAAAGTGCACGGATATACAAAGTTGAAAGTGGGTTTTAAAGATTTCCAAAGGGTCCTTTGTTGTGATGAAGGGACAGAGAAAGATTGCCAAGTTATATGTTTTGCGTGGTTCTCATCATTCATCGTGATGCAAATGCCGCTTCCTCGTCCTTGTCGGATGATGATATTACTAAACTTTGGCATATGCGCCTAGGGCATATGAGTGAGAATGGCATGGCGAGAATTGAGCAAAAGAGGACTTCTTAATGGGTAAGGAATTTGCAAACCGAATTTCTGTGAGCATTGTGTTTTTGGAAAACAAAAGAGAGTTCGATTCACTAGAGGAATCCATAACACGAAGGAACATTGGAGTATATTCATTCTCGACTGTGGGGGGCCATCTAGAGTGCCTTCTAGAGGTGGAGCTAATTATATGCTAACCTTTATTGATGATTTTTCCGAAAAAGTTTGGGCGTTCTTCCCAAGCGAGAAAAGTGATGTGTTTTCCGCATTTAAGTCTTGGAAAATTATGATTGAAAAAGCAGACGGAAAAGCAGATAAAATACCTCCGCATGCATAATGGCTTAGAGTTCATTCGATGAGTTTAATAGATTGTGCAAGTCGAAAGGAATCATAAGACACCTGACAGTTCGTCATACTCCACAACAAAACGGCGTTGCAGAACGAATGAACAGAACGATCATGGAGAAGGTTCGATGTATGTTGTCAAATGCCAACTTACCGAAGTCATTTTGGGCAGAAGCAGCGTCTACTGCATGTTTTTTGATCAACCGATCTCCATCCGTTGCCATTGAGAAAAAGACTCCACAAGAGGTATGGTATGGTAATCCTGCTAATTATTCTAATTTAAAGATCTTTGGGTGTCCTGCATATGCTCATGTTGATAATGGAAAATTGGAACCGAGATCCATTAAATGTGTTTTTCTTGGTTATAAAGCTGGTGTAAAAGGGTATAAGTTATGGTGTCCTGAAAATAGAAAAGTTGTGATTAGTAGAGATGTTGTTTTTGATGAAACTACTATGCTACCTAACTTATCTCTTAAAGACTCTTCCAATAAAGAAAATCAAAAACAAGTAGAGCATCAGATTAATACAGAGTCAACTCCTCAAGCCAGTACAAAAATTGAGAATAGAGTTGCTTCTTCACCACAATACTCTATCGCCAAAAACAGAACTAGAAGAGAAATTAAACCTCCAAAGAAATATGCCGAGGCTGATCTAGTTGCTTATGCTTTGAATGTAGTGAAGATATAGATGCGAATCAAGAGCCATCTAATTATTCTCGAGGCGCTTACTGTGAAGGCTCGAGAAAAGTGGATGTTTGCTATGCAAGAAGAGATGGAATCACTCCACAAAAAAGAACATGGGACCTTGTGAAACTTCCTAAAGGTAAAAAGGCATTAGTTTGTAAATGGGTATTTAAAAGAAAGAAGGGACTCCAGAAATTGAAGAACCTGATATAAAGCAAGGCTTGTTGCAAAGGGTTACATCAAATTCCAGAGAGGACTTCACAGATGTGTTCTCCCCAGTTGTTAAGCATAGTTCGATTCGAGCTTTGCTTGGTATTGTGGCCATGCATGATTTGGAGCTTGAGCAGCTTAGATGTAAAAACGCATTTTTGCATGGAGAACTTGATGAGGATATTTACATGCAACAACCGTAAGGTTTTACTGATTTGAAAAAAGAACTATGTTTGCTTGCTGAAAAAGTCCCTTTACTGGTTTGAAACAATCACCAAGACAAAGTGTACAAGAGGTTTGATTCCTTTATGACTTCTCATGATTTCAAAAGAAGTAGTTTTGACAGTTTGTGTTTACTTTAAGAAAAATAGTGATGGTTCTTTTGTGTATCTACTTCTTTATGTTGATGACATGTTGATAGCAAAGAAAAGATAAAGAAGAGATAAGAAAGGTCAAAGCCCAACTAAGTAAAGAATTTGAGATGAAAGATTTAGGACCAAAGAAAGAAGATACTTGGTATGGAGATTCTCGAGATAGAAAATCAAGTAAATTGTACCTAAGTCGGAAGGGTACATTGAGAAAGTTCTTTGCACGCTCAATATGCAGAGTGCTAAGCCTCGTTAGTACTCCTTTAGCAAATTATTTCGCACTTTCATCGATTTTGTCTCCACAATCGATGATGAGATTGAGTACATGTCACATGTTCCATACTCTAGTGCAATGGGGGATCTCTCATGTATGCTATGGTTTGTTCACGCCCGAGTTATCATATGCGATCGATCTGCGATTAGCGGATACATGGCAAATCCGGTAAAGAACATTGGAAAGCGATTCGATGGATTTTAAGATACTTACGAGGCACTACCGATGTTTGCTTACGCTTTGGAAGAACTAAAGATGGAGTCATAGGGTATGTTGATGCTGATTTTGCTGGAGACCTTGATAGAAGAAGATCTCTCACAGTTACGCCTTTACAATCGGAGGTTGTGCAATTAGTTGGAAAGCCACTTTGCAAACTACGATCGCTTTGTCTACCACCGAAGTTGAGTACATGGCGATTCGAGGCTTGCAAAGAAGCTATTTGGTTGAAGGGATTATTTAGTGAACTCAATGAAGACCTTCAAATCAAGACAGATATTTTGTGACAATCAGTGCTATATTTCTTACAAAAGATCAAATGTTTCATGAGAGAACAAAACACATTGATGTTCGGTATCATTTTGTTCGTGATATTATTGCTCGTGGTGATATTGTTGTGAGCAAAATTAGTACTCATGAAAATCCTGCAGAGATATGATGACTAAGTCACTTCCTAAAACCAAGTTTGAGCATTGCTTAGACTTGGTTGGTGTTCATTGTTGAGTTAAACCCTTAAGGGGTTTTATGGAAGAGGTGGAGAACTTGTTTATTGAAAGTTCGCAATGAAGAACTTGTTCATTGAGAATTTGTGTCAAGGTGGAGATTGTTAGAATTAAGTGACCCAAATTCTTATAGAATATGATGGAAAATAAAATAAAAGTAAAATCCATATAGAACTAGACTTCTTTTATTTTATTTTAGAATAAGGTTTTTTAAACCTTATTAAACTTCATCTATTTTATATTGATTAGGATAGGGTGTTTCAATCCTACTAGAATATGGCTTTACAAGCCTATAAATAGACATAGTCTATTCCTCTTGTATTGATACAAATTTTTCGACATAGTGAATTTTCTTCTCCTCTGCCCGTGGTTTTTTTCCCGAAAGGGTTTCCACGTAAAATTTGTGTGTTCTTTATTTTATTTATTTTATTCTATTTTTTTTTCACAATATTCATTATCTTAATTTTACCATTTTAACCAAAGTCATATTTGGTTTTCACTTCAATATTTAATAATTTTTTATATAATTATTTTCACTTACATATGAGTATATCATAATCTCATATATTTGACTATGTTTATTTATTTATTAATTTTTTGTTTCAATATATATTACTAAGCACTAATTAACAACTCTCTTATGATGTCAATTAATTAATTAACAATTAGCTCTACCAATCTAAAAAGATATTTGATTTGTCCAATTGTTGTATATGAGATTTCTTTCTTAGAATTTATTTATTTCATAGTTTCAATGCTTCAAACCGAAATTGATTATGACTGTGAAAATAGATTAATTTGGATTTAGTTCAAATTCTAAAGTTATATTTTTAGGGAGATTTTATTTGAATATCATTTCGATTCAAATAAAATTAGTTCAAACAGTAAAAGAAATAAGGATATTTGTGGTTATACCCTTAAAAATAAAATAGATTGATATTTGTGGTTATACCCTTAAAAATAAAATAGATTGACTTGGTATGTTCAAATGGATCACATATATTAATTACGTGTTGCATATAAAAACTTTAAAAATTCACATCTATAATCGCACTTTTTTATTAATACTTAAATTATACCATTTTCCTTAAGTTAGAAATATGACTAAATTATATATACTTTTTGGTTAAATATATGAATGCATTCAAATATAAAACTGTTTTGTTTGCAAGTTAGTGGAACTTGAGTCACATTCATTACTATCGAAATGGATTGATTATCATTAAACTGTTTTGTTTGTTCCAATTAGTCATGTGGATCAATTACCAACAAACCATCTTTTTACATATAACTCATTATAGACTTGGCAATAAATTTAAACTATACAAAGATACTAATAATATCTGTAACATATTTAACCCTAAACACTACCTCTCCTCCTATAGACACCTTCCCTCGTCGGATATATTAAGTGTATATACCTCAATCGATTTGTACATGGCCTTCCTCGAATTTGAGCAACCTCAAGATTTTGTAATTTAAGGCCACCTTCATCCTATTGTAGGATTTTGTATTATAGGGTTACTTTCAACACTGCGATTACAATTTAACAACTCATTCCTTAATTCAATAAGCTTTACTTTTATATAATTAATTTTAACATTGCTATCCATGCTAATATCAACAACATGGTCAAGAAGTTATTTGTATTTTTGGTATTTAACAGACATTTATGGATATCCTCGTTTAAAAATTTTATCTAAGTGAGATCGATAAACATCATTTCTGTATTTTTGTTTTTATGTACTTGTCGTTCAATACATTAATCCTTTTACGGGCCAACATTTTCATTATGTGGCAGGTTATAATGCCTTTAGACTTTAAATCACTTGTAGCTGCAGTCCTAATATTGACCCTTATGTCTGTAATCCATTATGAAGACAAATGTGTTTCCATAGTAGTCATTTTTTATTGAGCTATCTTATATTCCAAATGTCTTCACACCAAGCTGCTTTAGAATTGGATTTCCCGTGTCATCAATAGGAATCCTCAACTTACACTAATAGAATTTCAGCATTTCACTATTACCAACTTAAATATATTTCAAGTAAGAGTTTTTTTTTTTTTTTTTCAATTGCTCTTTCCATAAGCATCCAGACTAATATATGGCTTTATTGTACTTAGACTTAAACTTAGCTCTCAACTCTTTCTCATGTTTTTCTCTTAGAGCCAGATCGTGCTACTCCATAAAGTTAAAGTTCTTAAAAGTGCTCTTATTGTTCACAAACGCATCGAAGTAAGCATGCATCCCTTCATTTCTTTGAGTTGATTTCATTCCAGCCCAGCATAAGTTTTTGAGATAGACAATAACCCAACTTTCCCTTGTTGGTAATCCAAAAATCTGATTGTTAGAATATGGTTGTTTGAATCTGATCGTTGCAATAGGGTTGTTGGATTTTCTAGACCATTTTACCCCTTTGAGAATCCTATAAATAGGAGGTCATTTCTCCTCATTTTTTACAAGTAACAAAATCAAAGCTTCTCTCATTTTTCTCGATTCTCTTATCTTTCTTTTCTCTAAAACCTTGATATCTTACTAAAATTACATTAGAGGAAATTTTGTTTAGGAGATTGGATTTTAAGTGGGATTGTTGTGACCCCTTTAATGTAACACCCCAAACCCAGCCCAGACGTTATGTCCGGATCTAGCGCTGTCACATGATAGTGCTTTAGAAATCGTAATGACGTTAAGACCATTTCTCCGTATGTACCATTTTTCATTATCTTATGCTATCATCTAAAACTTGTCATTTGTTTCCAATCATTATCCATTTTCAAAACGTTATACTTTGCGGAAGCTTTTAAAACCTTTTACGTATGCGTGGTAGTTTCGTAAAACCTTCGATTCTTTTGAAAACCCGAGTTTTCCTACTACTAGCAGTAAAAATCGTAAAACATTACAAAATCCCAATTTAAGCAAAAATCCGTAAATGCCTTAATTACTTCAAATTTTCCCCAAATATAAATTAAATCATATGTAAACAGAAAATAGTCTAAGTGGAAAACCGTGTGGCCACCGCTGAGTCCTCCACTACTCCGATCCGTCTAATGTTGGGGATTACCTGAACAGATAAAATAGAAAAGGGTGAGTTTTCGCAAACTCAATGTGTAATCCCCACAGATAAAACATGTATACAACATACATCAGAATACAGTATGAGGCCGGAGCCTATTACAGAACTAGTCGGGGCCTCAGCCCACTCAGATACAGATGCAAAACAGATTATCAAAGTCCTACCCACCAACCTCAACACACCATCTCCGTCCAACCCTACACACCATGTGGGGATAAAATCAACCCACCCATCCCTACAAACTAAGCTATACCAAAATGTGACACATAATCAGATAATTGCAGCTGAGCTGCCAAATATCAGGCTTAAGAGCCTTTTAGAATATTTCCTTCAATGTAACATCAACCTAACCCCGATGCAATGCAACATGCATAAATGGCATGCTAAAATGCAGTCTACCAAATTACTCAAAAGTTCAGATTTACATGCTAAGTATCACATGCTTAAATCATACATCACATAATCATATCACGAAATTAGGGGTCTAAGTAATGTTTACCGACCCTTCGACAGGTCACAGTCGACTTGGGCGACCCGTGCAACCTTACAGAGTTTTCAAGAAAAATGGGCTCACACGCCCATGTAGCCTGTCCGTGTGGCCCACACGGCCTAAATTGGCCTTGGCCAGGCGGATCACACGGCCTGGGCCAAAAATCCCACACGCCCGTGTGGTTCACTCGTGTGGGCCCACACGTTCATGTGGCCTATACGGCCCAATTGGTCGAGCCCGTGTCTCGTACACAGCCTCACCGGCCATTACATAGCCGTGTCATGCGTTTGTGTCTTGTGCGCACGGCCTGGCTCGCCGATCACACGCCCGTGTACTACCACACGACCTACCACACGGATGACCACACGCTTGTGTGGCGTCGATAGAATCATTTTTTGGCTTTCGTCGATTCTTGTTTTCTGTGTTTTCGGGTACACACCTGGTTTCGTTTTATGCGAATACAGTCCCCGAGCACTCTGAAACCTAAGATTGACCAATAAGCACAAATTAATAGCCTAAAGATTCGAATTAAAACAAACCTCCAATCGAGATACTTATCAATTGATCGACAATCACTTACCGTTGTTTGAACAACCGAAGTTTTACCCCCCTTAAACTGCTGAAGAACGATCACCAGCCCCTTGGTTGATACCTACAAACCAGCCGAAACCCCTTTAAACAAAATACAAAAGAATAGTCTAAATCAATCGAATACCAAGACTTATCGAATACGCAAAACTATTGTTAACCTAGACAGAAGCAGAACAGAACCGAAATAGGTAAGAAATTGAAGGGAATGGATGTGGACAAGATGGAAATTCGGCAGGGAGAAAGGAGAATCAAAAGTCAGAATTTTGGTAGAAAGGAGAGAAGGTGTCGAATTTTTGCCAAAAAGAATATCAATCAGAAAAATATTCTGATAACTTATAATAATCACAATCCCTTAATTTTCTTTGTGAACTCCCCACTACTCACAATTCTAATGCCACAAAAACTCCTTCCCACAACCACTCAAAAATAAAGCCAAAGTAGAGAATCGAACACAGGATCTCCAGCACACTTGACACTCCACTTAGCCACGAGACCAGCAGGCCCATTCTGATATGAAATTACAAATAATTTAATATAAGCCTTCTAACTAGAGGTTAAGGCTTAATTAAAGAGAAAACCAAAATTTGCCAAAGACATGGCTTGAACTTGAGACCTCACATACACACCTAGAACACATAACCATTGAATTAGATACACGATTGTGTTAAAAACCCACATAAACGAATTTATCAAATTTGGGGCGTTACAACTCTACCCCCTAAAAGAAAATTTCAGCCTCGAAATTTACCTGGTCAGAATAGATGAGGATACTACTGACGTATTGCATCCTCATGCTCCCATATAGCCTCCTCAGTACTATGATTCCACCATAACACCTTCACTAAAGGAATAGATTTCCTCCTTAAACTTTAACGTCGCGATCTAGAATCTGAATCGGCTTCTCCTTGAAGGTCAAATCTGCCAGAACTTCAATCTCCTCAATAGGGAAATATGTGTGGGATCAGAGCGGTAGCGCCTCAACATCGAGATGTAAAACACATCATGGATACGGTCTAACTCCAGAGGTAGTTCCAACTGATATGCGACTAGCCCCACTCGTTTCAGAATACGATATGGCCCAATAAACCTAGGGCTTAGCTTACCCTTGCGACCGAACCTCAGAACCTTCTTCCATAGCGAGACCTTGAGAAAAACTAAGTCCCCCATAGAATACTCTATCTCTCGACGTTTCAGACCGCATATGACTTTTGCCTATCAGAAGCCGCTTTCAGTCGATCTCCAATCAAACGGACCTTATCCTCAGTCTCAGAAACCATCTCTGGACCTAGAATATGTCGCTCACCCAACTCAATCCAGCATAAGGAAGTGTGGCAGTTACAACCATACAGTGCCTCATAAAGTGCCATCTGTATACTAGACTGGTAGCTGTTATTGTAAGAAAACTTTCCTAATGGCAAGTACTCCTCCCAACTGCCTCGAAAATTAATAATACAGCCCCTTAACATGTCCTCCAGTATCTGAATCATCCTCTCCGACTGACTGTCTGTCTGAGGATGGAAAGCAGTACTGAAGTCTAACCTTGAACCCAGAGATTCATGAAGCTTCTTCCAGAATCGAGACATGAAACGTGGATCCCTATCAGAGATAATCGACACGGGTACCCTATGAAGTCTCACTATTTCTTACATGTAGAGCTTAGCCAATTTCTACAGAGAGAAGTCTGTCCTGACCAGAATGAAATGAGCAGACTTGGTCAATCGATCCACGATGACCCATACAGAATCCTTCTTAGTGGGTGTTAGAGGCAACCCGCTAACGAAGTCAATCGTCACTCGCTCCCATATCTACATCGGTATCTTAACCGACTGCAGTAAACCTGAAGGTAACTGATGTTCAGCCTTAACCTACTGACAAGTCAAACAGCGAGCCACGAAGTCGGTAACCTCTCGTTTCAACCCTGACCACCAATATAAGTCTCACAGATCTTGATACATTTTATTTCTGCTGGGATGCATAGCATAATGGCTACTATGCGCTTCCCTTATAATCGACTGTCTCAAGTCCTTATCATTCGGAACACAAATCCGACCGCAAAAACACAATACCCCATCCTTATTAATCTCAAAACTCGTAGTCACACCATTCTCAACCTGTCAGAAAACACAACTTAAGAAACTTATTCCTCATCTGTTTATTTTTATCTGATCAATCCATGTCGGTTTCACTTGAAGTTTAGCTAGCAGCCCCCATTGTCAGAAAGACTCAATCGAGTGAATATCGCTCTCAAATCGGACATAGCCCTATGGCTTAACGCATCGGCCACCATATTGGCCTTTCTAGGATGATATTCGATAGTGCAGTCATAATCCGTAATTAGTTCAACCCATCTACGCTCCCTAAGGTTCAACTTCTTCTAAGTGAGGAGATACTTGAGGCTTTTGTGATCAGTGTAGATGGTACACTTCTCACCGTACAGGTAATGCCTCTAGATTTTCAAGGCAAAGACAACCGCCGCTAACTCCAAATCGTGCGTCTGGTTATTAACCTCATGTGTCTTGAGCTAACGAGACGCGTAAGCAACCACCTTTCTGTTTTGCATTAGAACACAACCCAGACCCACATGCGACACATCATTGTACACCACGAAGTCATTACCGAGCTCAAGCTGTATCAGAACAGGAGCCTGAGTTAAAATAGTCTTGAGCTTATTAAAGCTCTCCTGTTGTGCATCAGACCACACGAAAAGAACTCCCTTTCGTAGCAGCTTAGTCATCGAAGCCACGATCAAAGAGAATTCTTCCACGGAACGTCAATAATATTCTACCAACCCTAGGAAGCTGTGGATTTCAGACACATTCTTCGACTGTTTCCAACTCAACACAGCCTTAATCTTACAAGGATCAACATGAATCCCTTCAGCCGAAACCACATGTCCCAAAAAGGTTACTTCTCAGAGCCAGAATTCACACTGACTAAACTTCGTGAATAATTATTTCTCATGGAGAGTTTGTAGAACCACTCTGAGATGCTCATCGTGCTCGTCTTCAGACTTAGAATACACCAAGATATCATCGATGAACACCACTACAAATTGATCCAGGTAGGGCTGAAATACTCAGTTCATCAAATCCATAAATGTCGCTGGTGCATTAGTCAAACCAAAGGGTATAACTAGGAACTCGTAATGTCCATATCGAGTCCTAAATGCCGTCTTATGCATATTTGCCTTCTTAAATCTCAACTAATGATAGCCTGAATGCACATCGATCTTAGAAAACACAAAGGCCCCTCTGAATTGGTCGAATAAGTCATTTATTCTCGGAAGTAGGTATTTATTCTTTATCGTTAACTTGTTCAACTGACGGTAGTCGATACACATCCTTATTGTCCCATATTTCTTTTTTACAAATAGAACAGGTGCTCCCCACGGAGACACACTGGGATGAATGAACCCACGATCTAACAGCTCCTGAATCTGAGCTTTAAGTTCCGTCAGCTCTTTCGGTGCCATTCGATATGGGGCGACAGACACCGAAGCTGTATCAGAAATCAACCTAACCCCAAACTCTACCTCTCACTTGGAGGCAACCCCGATAGTTCCTCAGAGAAGACATCTGGAAAGTCACTTACAGTTCTGATGTCCTTAACCGAAGAGTCCCTAGAATCAGAAACACTGATGTAAGCCAAGAATGCTTCACATCCTTTCTGAACCAACTTTTCTGTTACCATAGCTGATATCACATTAGTTAGGTAGTCACGACGCTCCACAATCACAACTACCTCGTTGTCCTCCTCAGTTTTCAAAATAACCCTCTTAGTCGCACAATCCAGGCTCACTCGGTGCTTCACCAGCCATTCCATTCCTTAAATCAGATAGAACTCCCTAAATGAAAGCTCCATCAGATCAGCTAGAAACACTATCCTTTGCACCTCTAACGACACGTCTCTATACAGTCTACTAACCCAGACAAATTGCCCCAAAAGAGTCACAACTGTCACCTGACTAGAAGTATTCTCAACAGAAATCCCTAAGTTTTCAGACATAGTACTAGCTACATAAGAGTGTGTAGAGCTTATATCTATCAGTGCAAGATAAGGTATATTATGAATTAAAAATGTACCCGTGATGACGCCCGGAGCATCTCTGTCCTCACGACGATGAGCAGCCTCGCCTCAATCGGTCCAACACCTTTCCCTGGTGCTCTCTGTCCTCAGCCCATGCTGTTACCACCCCTGGCCTGACCACGACCCCTAGGTGGCTGTTGAACTACCCTCGACGGCTATGCATTACTAGAACCCACAGCTTGCATCTGATCTGTCCTTAGCGGATATTTTCTAACACGATGCTCAGTAGACCCACATCTCAAACAGGCCCTCGTAGTCCTCCAACACTCGCCCGGATGGCATTTACCATAATGCCCATAAGGTAAAATCCTAGTAGGTGTAATAGGGGCCCCAACTCTTACTAGCCCATCAAGTTTGGCCTTTTTCTTAGGCCTCAGCACAGAACTCGAGGGCTCCGAATCCTTCTTGTTTTTACCCCTCTCGAGATCCCTATTCTGGCACTCCGCACGCTTAACATCCTCAGCAATCTTGGCCTTCTTAACTAGAACAGCAAACTCACACTCCCTCTACAGAGCTATCAGCACCCTCAGATTATCCCTGAGGCCGTCCTCAAAATGAACACATCTCTCATATTTAGTCGCCATCATGCCTCGCATATAATGGCTCAGTCTCAAAAATTCGGCCTCATACTCGGCCACCAATCGATCACCCTGGGTGAGATTTAGGAACTCACGTCTCCTAGCATTAATATAACTAGTTCCCACATATTTACTCTGAAATGATGTCTTCAAATACTCTCAAGTCAACCTTCGGGCTGGGCGCCCTCCTTAATTGTCAGCCACCACTGGTATGCTTCATCACGAAGCAAGGAAACAATGCCCTTTAGTTTTTGCTAGGGGGTAAAATCCAAATCATCCATGATTCTTTCAGTGGCCTCCATCCAGTACTCGGCCACGTTACGGGCAACTCCAGTGACACCCCAAAATAACTCAGCCCCATTGGACCGGAGTCGCTCCGTAACTGACCCTCGGCCTTCACGTCTAGTATTGGGCCCAGTAACCCTCTCCAAAATCTTGAGCATAGCCTAGGACAATGCGTCATCCCCAGCCATGCGATCACGAGACCCAGTCTTAGTAGCAGGCGACACTAGCATCTTACTCGTGTTCAAATTCGGTATATTATCCATGAAAGAGGACTCAGCTCGAGCCCCTCTACGGCCTCTACTTCGGCCTCTAGTACCACGTCCGCAGATACCTCGTACGTTCATTGTCTAATCGAATTTATTTGTATTACAAATTTTTATGGATCAGTTACAATTTTAGTATTTATTAACAGATGTTTTATGCCAAAACAGTATCAGAAGTTCAGAGTTTGTTTTCGTAAGTTACAATCTCATTATAGTTTTCAGTATACACTAACTAGAGTGCTTTCAGCACAGTATACTACCTATAGTTATTTCAAACATACTAGTAGTATTTTCAGATAAACTTTTTAGAGTTTTCAGAATACTTACAGGATTGGTGCTGGAGACTCTGCGAACCACACACTTACCCAAAATATTTGAAAACATTTGGAAATAATTTCTTTAAAAACCAATTTTGGAACCTAAAATTCACAGTCGAGTTTTGAACTTGGCTTTGATACCACTAAATGTAAGACCCTAAACTCAGCCCAGACGTTATGGCCAGATCTAGCGCTATCACATGATAGTGTTTTAGAAATTGTAATAACATTAAGACCATTTCTCCGTATGTACCATTTTTCATTATCTTATGTTATCTTCTAAAACATGTCATTTGTTTTCAATCATTATCCATTTTCAAAACATTATACTTTATGGAAGCTTTTAAAACCATTTACGTATGCGTGATAGTTTCGTAAAACCTTCGATTCTTTTAAAAACCCGAGTTTTCCTACTACTAGCAGTAAAAATTGTAAAACATTGCAAAATTCCAAATTAAGCAAAAGTTCGTAAAGTCCTTAATTACATCAAATTTTCCCCAAATATAAATTAAATCATATGTAAACAAGAAATAGTCTAAGTGGAAACTCGTGTAGCCATCGCTGAGTCCTCCGCTACTCTAATCCGTCTAATGCTGGGGATTACTTGAATAGATAAAATAGAAAATGGTGAGTTTTCTCAAACTCAGTGTGTAATCCCCACAGATAAAACATGCATACAACATACATCAGAATACAGTATGGGGCCGGAGCCTATTACAG
Organism: Gossypium longicalyx; assembly: GCA_025698465.1. Taxonomy (NCBI): domain Eukaryota; kingdom Viridiplantae; phylum Streptophyta; class Magnoliopsida; order Malvales; family Malvaceae; genus Gossypium; species Gossypium longicalyx. The sequence goes on along the minus strand of CM047004.1, from coordinate 63,502,749 downwards.
AACTAGTCGGGGCCTCAGTCCACTCAGATACAGATGCAAAACAGATTATCAAAGTCCTACCCACCAACCTCAACACACCATCTCCGTCCAACCCTACACACCATGTGGGGATAAAATCAACCCACCCATCCCTACACACCAGGCTATACCAAAATGTGACACATAATCAGATAATTGCAGCTGAGCTGCCAGATATCAGGCTTAAGAGCTTTTTAAAATACTTCTTCCAATATAACATCAACCCAACCCCGATGCAATGCAACGTGTATAAATGGCATGCTAAAATACAGTCTATCAAATTACTCAAATAGTTCAGATTTATATGCTAAGTATCACATGCTTAAATCATACATCACATAATCAGATCAGGAAATTAGGGGTCTAAGTAATGCTTACCAACCCTTCAACAGGTCACAGCCGACTTGGGCGACCCGTGTAACCTTACAGAGTTTTCAAGAAAAATGGGTTCACATGCCCATGTAGCCCACACGGCCTAAATTGGCCTTAGCCGTGTGGATCACACGGCCTAGCCCAAAAATCCCACACGTCCATGTAGCCCACACGGCCTAATTGGTTGAGCTCGTGTCTCGTACACGGCCTCACCGGCCATCACACGGTCATGTCATGCACCCTTGTCTTGTGTGCACGGCCTGGCTCATTGATCACACGCCCGTGTACTATCACACGGCCTACCACACGGACAACTACATGCCAGTGTGGCATCGACAAAATCATTTTTTGACTTTCACCGATTCTCGTTTTCTGTGTTTCCGGGTACACACCTGGTTTCGTTTGATACGAATACAGTCCTTGCGCACTCTGAAACCTAAGATTGACCAAGAAGCACGAATTAATAGCATAAAGATTCGAATTAAAACGAACCCCCAATAGAGATGCTTATCAATTGATCGAAAATCACTTACCATCGTTCAAATAACTGAAGTCCTAAACCCCTTAAACTGCTGAGGAACGATCACCAGCCCATCGGTTGATACCTACAAACCAGCCGGAACCCCTTTAAACAAAATACAAAAGAATAGTCTAAATCAATCGAGTACCAAGACTTACCGAATATGCAAAACAGTCGTTGACCCAGATAGAAGTAGAATAGAACTGAAACTGAAGAGAATAGTTGTGGACAAGATGGAAATTCGGCAGAAAGAAAGGATAATCAAAAGTCAGAATTTTGGTAGAAAGGAGAGAAGGTGTCAAATTTTTTCCAAAAAGAATATCAATTAGAAAAATATTCTGGTAACTCCTAATAATCATAATCCCTTAATTTTCTTTATGAACTACCCACAACCCATAATTCTAACGCCACTCAAACTCCTTCCTAAAACCACTCAAAAATAAAGCCGAAGTAGGGAATTGAACACAAGATCTCTAACACGCTTGACACTCCACTTAGCCACTAGACCAGCAGGCCCATTCTGATATGAAATTACAAATAATTTAATATAAGCCTTCTAACTAGAGGTTAAGACTTAATTCAGAAAAAAACCAAAATTTGCCATAGACATAGCTTAAACTTAGGACCTCACACACACACCCAAAACACATAACCATTGAATCAGATACACAATTGTGTTAAAAACCCACAGAAACGAATTTATCAAATTTGAGGCATTATGTTCAATCTTTCCTAGAATTGAACCTAGTGTGGTTTTTCTAGCCAAGTTTTTTCAACCAACTTTCAAGCTTTACTTTTATCTTATTTCTCTATTCCTCAAAGAAGAGCAATACTGTAACACCCTTAACCCGTACCTGTCACCGAAACAAGGTTACGGAGTATTACCGAAGTTTAGAAACAATAATAGATAATTCATGTCATTTAGTTTTCATATCTAAAACTAATCATATCGTCCCTTGAGTGGACCCTCGAGGCCCGATTTAAGCATTAGAAACAAGTTAGGAACAATTCAGGATCTCAAAAAAATTTTCACAAAATTTCAAAATTTTTCTTATATACAAGGGTCACACGCCCGTGTGAGTAGGCTCACACGGCCAAGTGACATGCCCATGTCTCAGGCTGTGAGGGCATTCGATGGGAGGCACACGGCCGTGTCCCAGCCCGTGTCCTTACCCATGTAACTCTCTGACTTAAGTCACACGGCCAGCCACACGCCCGTATGTTAGGCCATGTGTTACACGCGGCTGAGGCACATGCCCGTGTCTTTGCCCGTGTGCCCAATTCTGAGCATTCTGTTTCTTAATTTTAAGATGCAGGGAACACACGGCCAAACCACACGCCCATGTTCCAGCTTGTGTGTCTACCTGTGTGGACAAAATAAAGCCATTTCCTAGCTTTATTTCTCACCCAAATTTGCCAACAACCTACACCAATACTTGCAATCATATACCAACCAATTCAAACATTATAACCAAACCAACTCTATCATCTAACATGACATATCATCACATACATTCATATTTATAATCTTACCTTTTATAAACATACATGTTTATCATAACTCAATTAAACCATACTAAACACATATTTATTTATCAGGATCTTCACATATTTATTTATCAGGATCTAACCTTATAAATATACCAAAACAAACTATCACTAGCCATTCCAATGGCTAGATTATAAACAACCATTTACTAGCTAAGAAGTGACCAAGTTAACTTATACATGCCATTATACCAAAATAAGTTTACTATTTATACCAAAATGAACTGGTGCATAGTGTGATAATACTCTGACCAATCTCCAACCTTTGCGAGCTTTTGAACACTATAAAATAGAGAAAAGAAAACCTAGTAAGCATTTCATGCTTAGTAAGTTTGTATAACAGGAATTAAACCTACTAAAATTTTGATTAAAATAAACACTCAATAATATGTTTTCCAACAATTTGGCAATTTTCCTAATCACATACACTCAATTAAGCAAGTTAGTCACATAATTCACACGTACATCAAATAAACATGGATGAGCTCATAATGCTACAAACTTTCTGGTATTTTAGAAGCATTCAAGAGATAATTCTTTTAATCTCGAAGTTTTCTCATGTCAAGAGTTTCATCTGTTGAATCATTGAAATTTTGATAGATACTTAGGTAGTTATTCAAGGTATACAAATCGGTGATCCATCAATTCATGTTCAGGGGTACCCGATAGGGTACATAATCAGGGAGCACACTCTCGAGCCACATATATCAAGATGCTCAGATGAGCAATGTAATAGGACGCTGATCCAGGCTAAACAGGAAACTCATAAGAGTTTTAATCAGAGAGCTCATAGAGCTTAACAGATAACTCCGAAGAGTTATTATTAGAGAGCACCGGATAGCCATTTAATAGGGAGTTCAAGTGAGCCATTTTAGGAAGCTCATAAGATCCTATATCAGGACACTCACGTAGAGTTGTGTTTGTGTCCATAATAAATGCTGGATCACAACCGATCGAATCATGTAACAGGATGCTCACAAAGAGCTGCGATAGTGCGCAACATATGCAAGATCACTATCGATTAGGATACTTGCAGGAATTATATAACAAGACACTTAAGAAGGCTTTTAACAGGATGCTCGCCTAAACTATAATGTCCGCAACATATGCAGGACTATAGTCAGTACGGGAAATCTTGTATCCATCGAATTTCATTATTCAAATTGAATTTAACATCTTTCGGACATAATCAAATATGTGATTATTTCATATATTTATATCATTTATATAATTCATGTATTCAAATACCACATTCAAATCAAGCATAAAAATAAACACAATTTAGTTACATGAACTTACCTCAACACTTGTTCGTAAAAAAAAGTAAGTAAATAAAAGTCTACTAATCCGTTACTTTTTTTTACTTGATCCAATTCCGTATTTGGTCTTTCCGGATCCAATTAAGCCAAGAAAGCTTGCTTGAACACTTTTCTCTTTTCTATGGTTTCCATGTCTTAATTTAGGGAAGATGATATAAAATGATGATATTTTTCTCTTATCATCTTTTAATTATTTTAGTTTCCAATTTAGTCCTTGTCCTTTTCTAATTTTTCCATGGATGATTCATTAAAAATATCTACTAAATTTTCTTTAATAGTCTAATTACCATATAAGGAACTCAAGTTTTGAATTCCATAGCTATTTGATACTTATAGCTACTAGAACTCAACTTTTGCATTCTATTCAATTTGGTCATTTCCATAATTAAACACATAACCGATAAAATTTTCTTATCAAAATTTTCATATAACATTCCTATCATAATACGGGCCATGCAATAATATTCAAATAAATTTCTTTCTGGCTCGAATTTGTGGTCCCGAAACCACAATTTCGATTTCACTAAAAATGGGTTGTTACAAATACAATTGTGTTCCACTTTCCTTATTCGAGTGTATGAATATTGAAGTTTTGTGTTAACCTTAGGGGGTAACGTCCACTACATGATTACACTGACTAGGGTGAATTTGCTTCTAAGGAAGTGGCTCTTCCATGGCAAAGTGACTCTTTCTTTTATTTACTTTCCAATTAGTGCTAACGATTTTGTTTTGCAGTCGTATTTTTCCAACAATTTAGAGGCAAGTTCATACTACTGTTTGAACATGTTCGCCATGATGAACAATGTAACACTCGTAGCCTGTTTCCATCACTGGATTAGGGTTATAGAGTATTACCGCACAATTCAGAATAATTAATAACAAATAGCATCAAGTTTATCAAATTAATTAAAAAATATCATAAATAATTTAGATTAGAGTAAAACATACATTTATGAGTCTTAAATCGAGACTACCAGGCCTTAAAAATAGTTTAGGAACAATCAAGGACCAATTCGATACAAATTAGAAGATTTGGGGAAATATGAAAATTTTGAAAATAGAGGTCACATGGCCGTGTGATAGGGCCCAAACTGTGTGGCTCAAGACATGGTCGTGTGGCTATCCCAAACACCCGTGTGCTTGGGTCATGTAACTTACTGACTTGGGCCACACGACCGTGTCATAGCTCGTGTGCTAGCTTGTGTAAACCCTGCACCTAACACGTTTGGGGCACACGCCCATGTGGGTTACTCATGTGTGACACACGACCATGTGACAGACCATGTCCCAAGCCTTGTGTGGCAAAAAATGTCCCTAAACATGCTCATTTCACATCCAAATGCTTAAGTACCTAATTATACACTACATATATGTTCACAAGACTTTGGAGTGCATTTTAAACCATTATCAAGATAAAATTTCAAGCCATCCATGCATACTGCATCAAATAACAAAATTTACCAATTCATGCCTGATTAGCATCAACCATTCATGCCTTCACTAGAATTCAGCATACATGCCTTAAATAGTTACTTGACACAACAAAAATACAAGTACATCAAGCTACTACATATGTGCTTAAGACTATCACGAAACATCCACCATTAGCCTATTACATATCATATAGGCCAAGCTTATACTCATAGTCTACCAAAAGATTCTCGGATAGTGTGATTTTTTAAGTTGATCTGATCTCTCAATTTTCACAAAGATGTAATCTACAAAGAAAAAGACAGGAAGACGAGTAAGCTTACATAAAGCTTAGTAAGTTCTTCGATTAAACGATAAAAATTACCGAAATAAAATAATAATTCAAATAATTATGTTACTAACAGAGTTCCTGTTAATCATAGCTCACAAAAAGTGAGTAATGCTCAAACAATAATACAAATCAATTTCCAAATTCCTGTTAATCACAACTCACAACAGGTGAGCAATGCTCAAACAATAGTACAAATAAATTTCTCACATTTCAATAACATTCAATGATTAATAAAACATTGCCTGATGAATGATATATGGATATGAGTACACAGTTAACCATCCAAAACACACTAGACACTCATACAAGCCAATCCAACTGATCACACACCTCGGCACTAAGTGCCTAGCTCATAGGCTAACATCCACCCTCGTAACACACTAGAAAAACACTGTAATATAACACGATAGTCCGCAACATATGCAGGACCTCGATATATTCAGTGAACAGAGGATATACAAAAATCATCATCACATCTCATACCAATCTCATACCACGCACAAAACAACCTACTGGCTACCAATCGTACTTTATCCTACATTCATCTGACTCACAACATTTCATCAGTGATCAAGTGATAATAACACATTAATTCTATTTCCATGTACAAGCATTAATTCATTAATCAAGATTCAATACATAAGTCTATATAACGAGCATTTAGATTGTATTACAATTAAATCGAATGAACTTACCTGACTAAAACGAAGTCGAAGTTGAGACAACGATCAATTTGTTACTTTAGCTTTTCTGTGATTTGAGTCTGATCGATTTATTTCTTAATCTAAAATAATAATTCCATTCAATTATCAACTTCTAAAAGCAAGTTAAGTCGTTTTATGCAATTTAGTCCTATTTGATTTTTTTTACAAAATTACCCCTACCATTTTACTTTTATGCAATTTAGTCCCTAAGTCCAAAATACGCAATTTAACCATTTTCAATTAAACTAAATTTAACCGATTAACCTAGGGCCTCCCTACAGTCCATAATTGCTATTATTTCACAACAAGTTCTTTTACTTTTACTAGATTCACATTTTAGACCTTAAACATTAAAATCACCAAAAATCATTTTACTAAATAGTCCTATTTAACAACCAAGCTTAATAATATAACATAAAATTTCAAGAACAACTCAATTTCATTAGTGGGATAATCCATAAAATTTGAAAGTTTTACAAATTAGTCCTCAGGTTAGCTAAATCAAGCTAATATGAGTTCAAAAACATAAAAATTACTAAAAATAGACGAGGTTTACTCACCAAATCAAAGAACCAAAGTTTACCAAACCTCTCTCTAGTTTCTTCTAGGTATTTTTGTTCTTTCCACACGAAGCAAAAAAGAAAATGTTGATATTATCTATAACAGCCCGTTTTTAGGTCAAATCAGAATAGTGATTTTGGGACCACAAATCCGAAGTCAAAATATTTATTTTATTATTTTAATAACGTCTACAGCATGATATATTAATTATGTGAAAGTTTCGTAAAGAAATTTTACCTTTTAAATGCTTAATTCGGTAAAAAAGACTAAATCGCATAAAGTGTAAAAGTGGAGTTCCATTAGTAAAAGGTGTTAAATAGTTATGGATTATTAAAATGGAAGTCCTTATGTTGTATTTAGTCCATTTATGATGTAAGTGGACATTCTTGGACATTTTTTAAATGATTTTTTGTTTAATTAATAAGGTTATTTATGTAATTCATTAATTAAAGGTTAATTAAAATAAAACAAAGTAAAAATTTGTTATCATCTTTGTTATATAGCCAAAAATAAGAAGAAAGAATAAGCCATGGATATTGTTAAGTTTCGGCAATTGCATGAGTAAATTAGGTATGTGTTTTAGCTCGGTTTTTAATGATTTTTATGTTTTTCAGATCGTTGCTTTGTATTCTAGCTAGCCCATGCTTTAATTTTTGAATTTGTTCATGATTTTGTGAAGTGCCATTATTGAATACTTGATTTCTTTAATGTTTAATGATAGATTATGGAAGTTTGATGATAGTTAAACTAGTTTTGTAAAGTGATTTTTAACAAAAAATGCAAAATAGGGATTAAATTGTGAAATTGTTAAATGTGGTGGTTAAAAGTGTGAAATAATGAAAGATATGGGCTGCTAGTTGTATATAGTAAATTCGTCTAGGCATGGGTTGGTACTAAATTGCATGAATTTACAAATTTATGTGTTAAGGACTAAATTGTAAAAATTTAAAAGTATAAGGGAAAATGGTAAATTTGCCAAAATATGAATTATAGACTAAATTGAATAGATTGAATGATGAATGTATTGAATTTGGTAATATATATATCAAGATAGGCTGAGATCGAGTTTAGAATCAACGAATACCCGATAGTTTTTATCCGAGAAATACGAGGTAAGTTCGTATAATTAGAATCAAAATTTTAAATAATTGTAATTATTAAAATGAATGTGTATAATTGAGTAATTGATATACATGAGATATGAATATTTTATTGATGTAATATATTTGTTACCGTGTCTCATTTGAACTGTATGAATTCGTAGGATACGAGTGACATGTCACTAGGGTTACCATTTTGGTCGAGCTCTTGCATTTGTTGCGGACTCACCACGGATCAAATGAGTTAATTGATATATCAGCTCGTAAGAGCTTACTATTTTCAGCTCATTAGAGCTTACCGATTCAGCTTGTATGAGCTTACTGTTTAGCTCGTCTGAACTTACTGTTCATCTCGTCAGAGTTTACCGTGTCAGCTCAATAGAGCTTACTGTTCATCAGCTTAGGAGGATCTTACCGATCATGGCTCGAAAGAGCATAAATGATAATGAATTGACGGATTACTGATGTTTATCACCTGAGTATCCTTTGAAGTTCTAATAGGTTCAACGGGCACAAATACTGTTTATATGGATGAGTTACGGTTTACAAATGAATTATTGTTTATATGATTGAGAATGAAATGTTATTAATGTTATATATATGATATATGAATTTGGTATGATGTAAAGTAATATATTAATGGATGGTTTCATGTACTTTAAATGACTAACATGTGATGAATGCTTGTGTTTAGGCATTTGATAAGTGAATTGATTACACTTTGGTTATTGCTTTGATTTTGTATAAATGGTAAGTTTAATTTTGAATTATACGGGCTTACTAAGCTATAAAGCTTACTTTGTTTCTTTTTATATGTTTTATAGAGGTTCGATAGCTCACTCGTTTTGGACAAGTCAGAGTTGCACATCGCACTATGCAATTGTCGATTGGTACGTTTGAACTTATGGATAAATGTGAATATAGCATGTATAGGCTAGTTATAAAGATGTTAGTTATGGTTTTTAGTATATTTTTTGTATGAGTTAAGCCATGTGATTTGGCTTATTTTGGTACAATGTTTTGGTTGTGAATAAGTGTTCAAATATGGTATGTTTTGGTAGGAGATAGATGGAATGAAAATATGCAAATGAGGTTTTGTTATGTAGTTGGCATATGAATGGAAAATGCATGATATTAATTAGGTAATTGAGTACCAAGTGAATTGGTATAATATGTGTATGAAATGTTATAGAATGGTTGCTAATTGGGTTATGAAATGTTACCATTTATGCTTGTGTATGCTTATGAAAATAGGGTGGCAAAAATGGCTTTGCAAATAGCCTATTTTTGTCTACAATGGCAGAGACACGGGCGTGTGTCTCAGCCGTGTGTGACACATGGTCCTGTTACTCGGCCGTGTATCCCCTGGTGTTGAAATGGAATGGAAGTCAGTATGCTCCACAAGGCCTCACACACGGGCGTGTGACTGACCGTGTGGTATAAGTCAGTATACCCTACAGTTTTGGCATGGCATGATACACGGGCGTGTGTGGCCATTTCGAAGGGCACACGGGATAGACAGACGGGCGTGTGGTTGGCCGTGTGACCTAAGTCAGTATCCTCTCCAATTTTCACACGGCCTGGCACACGGGCGTGTCCTCGGCTGTGTAATGCAAGTCAGTATGTATGCCCTGTTTCCACAGGGTCTAAGACACGGGCATGTCTACTAGCCATGTGAGGCACACGGCCTATTCACATGGGTGTGTGACACTTGAAATGTTGAAATTTTTTCTAAGTTTCCAAAACTTTAATATGTTACCGATTTAGTCCCGAATGCATGATTTAAGCTTTGTATGCTCAATTTAAGTACATATTGAATGAGAATGAATGATATTTATTGAAATGAGATGATATTTGATAAATTATTGTTCTGGACTGAGTTACAAGTTCGGTAATGCCTCTTAACCTATTCCGGCGACAATTATAGGTTAGGGGTGTTACATTATCTTTTAATTTTCCTTAATTTAACTTACATTTTAACTTTTTTACTAAATTACCCTTTTAATATAACTTATAAAATTACTAAATCATGTCCATAATATAAGTATATGGTATAATTACCATCTAATGAGGGTTTAATTGCACAATTGGTCCTTTAATTATTTTAAATTTTAACTAAACAAGCTTAATTTCAATTTAACCCTAAACTAATTTGGACTTAATAAGCAAATAGCCCAAAAGCTAGTGGATTAATCATATCCACCACCACTTGGACTTTTTTACCATGGTTTAATCACCATTTTGGTCCCTTTACTATTTTAAATCTATAGTGATTGACTTTTACCTCTTTTACAATTTAATTCTTTTACCTTAATTAAGCAATCAATCTTCAAAATTACCGAACCAAACTTTAATTCACCTATAATACAACTCAATAAATATTTAATAAAAATATTTATGACATTAAATTACGAAAACAAGGTACCAATACCTCATTTCCAAAAATCACTTGACTTTTGGACTGAACCACTTATACTTATTTATTCGTTCAATTTATAAAAATTATTAAATCGAAATTCAATATAATATTGTAATTGACTCATAAATATTAAATAAAAATATGGACTTATTCATCTAATTTATGGTCCCGAAATCACTATTTTCGATATCATTGAAAAATAGGTTGTTACAAACAAATTCATTCTTGATCTCTCCAAGTTCGAGCCTTTCAATGGAGCTAACTATCATCCCTGGTCTAAAAGGATGGTAATAACCGTTGTGGTTTCCAAAGTAAACATGGTCGAGAACAATGCATTGTAGACACAGGCACCTCCAAACACTTCTACGCCAACAGAGAAATGTTCACCGAGTTTTAAAGTGTAGCTGAAGGAAACAAGTCTACATGGGTAATTCTAACAGTTCAAAAGTACTCAGTAAACTAAAAATCTTACTTAAGCTTACTTTTGGCAAAACATTAGCGTTAAAAAATGCTCTTTACATACCTGACCTGCGTAGAAATTTAATTAGTGGTGGATTACTGAATAAGACAAACATTAAACTAATCTTTGAATTCGATAAACTTGTACTTTTCCACAATGGAGATTATTTTGGGAAAGGTTATTTTGAGTGGAGGTTTATTTGTGATTGAGACTATGTTTAATAATAAAGCCACCACTTCTGCTTATATTGCTGAATCTTTTTATATGTGGCATGCTAAATTAGGTATTGTGAATATTCATTCTTTAAAAAAAAACTCATAAAAACGAATCTACTCCCTAATCTAGATTATAGTAGCTTTAATAAATATGAATTTTTGTGTTGAAGCCAAGCATGCTAGACTTTAAAAACATAGAAAGTAAAAGTGGAAAACACTACTATATCACATTTGTAGATGACTACTCTAGATATACAAAGGTCTATCTCTTAAGATCAAAAGATGAAGCTAATAAAACCTTTCTTATTTATAAATCAAAAGTAGAAAACCAGATTGATAGGAGAATAAAACATCTTAGACCTGATAAAAGTGGTGAATGTGACACTTATTTTCTTAAAGAGGTTTGCGAGAAAAATGACATTATACACAAATTTTCTACTCCTTATGTCCCTCAACAAAATGGTAGAGCTGAAAGGAAAAACAGAACTCTAAAAGAAATGATGAATGTTTTAGTACTAAGTTCTGGTTTACCTAACAATATGTGGGGGGGCCATACTTTCTACAAACCATATTATTAAAGAGTGCTTCATAAAAAAATTAGACTGTACCCTTTAAGAATTATGGAAAGATTATGCCCCTATTCTGCAATACTTGAAAGTGTGGAGATGTTTAGCAAAAGTAAGTTTGCCTAATTTTAAAAAAATCACTATTGGATATAAAATTGGTGATGTCATACTTGTTGGTTATACTCTAAATAGTGTTGCATATAGATTCATGTCTTTGTATGATCATTCTATATGTATATCTAGAGATGTTACTTTCTTTAAGAATGTTTTTCCTTTAAAGAAATCTAGTATAAGTACTAATATATAGTTAGATGTGTATGTTTCTTTTAATGCACATAATAGAGATATTCCTAATGATGATATTGAACCTAAGAGAAGTAAAATACAAATGACTGCCACTAGTTTCGGATCAAATTTCCTTACTTCCTTTGCAATTGAAATTAGAGATTTAGACTTGATAAGTGATTCTATTACTCATATATTTTTTATATATGAAGATCCAAAAACCTATGATGAAGCCATAAAATCAATAAATGCTAGTTTTTGGAGGCTATTAATAATGAGCTAGAGTTTATTATGTCCAATCATACTTCAGAACTAATAGACTTGCCTCAAGGTTTTAGACCTATTAGTAATGAACGGATGTTTAGAAAGAAACTCAGACTTGATGGGTAAATTTAGAGGTGTAACGCCTTGAATAATTATTTTTATTTCTGTAAATCCTGACACAAGTGTGTATTTGTTTCAGTGGTTAAGTGTTCTGGGTGTACGTATGAGGCATTGGGTTCAAGTTTCACATTTGAAAATTTTGTTATTTTAGATCCAAGCCTTATCCCTATTGGGTGGGCTTATATAACATTGTTCGTAAATTCATGTCAGAATGAGCCTGTTGGTTTGCGTGGTAAGGAGTTAGTGTGTTGGAGGTTCTGTGCTCGAATTCTTGTGTGAGCAAGGGTGATAATTTTTATTTTGGTTGGCTGAGAGAGTTTGGATAGACTTGAAAGTCTGATTTGGTTGCGTTGTTAGTGGATGTAGTGGGATTGTGTTCAAATTAATCAATTATATTTTTTATCTTATTTTTTTTATTTTTTTATTTTTCTCTCTTCCCAAATACCTTTTGACATTTCTTCTCCAAATTCCTCTTCCAAATGTTTTCTTTTTTCTTTTTTCTTTATTGGATTTTTGTTCGCTATACTATTGTTTAATCATTATGCTTTGGGTTCCGTAATCCCTGTTCGGACTGTGTTAGGTAAGTATTCTTGAAGTTTTGTGCAATTGGAAATTGTTTTCGGGTGTGTTAATGTGGTGAATTCTTGTGTAGGAGTTAATCAAGGGAATCAAAATTCATCTTTTATTGTGTATTGTGTTTGGGCTATCGTAACTGTCTTGATAAGTGATCGAGCTGTAGGCATATCGTAGGGTCGGTAAGCGCTAACCAAACCCTAATTCATGTGATTTGATATTCTGATAGTCTGACCTGAGTAGGACACTAATATGTATGTCTGACTGTTCTGTTTGAGTATATATGTTATCTATATACGAGCATGTTAAGCATGTTAATTCTGTTAATTCTGTATTCTATATCTATGATGGGGGTGGAATTTGCATATGTAAAGGAAGTGATCTGTATGGTGACCTTTCACCTATATTCTGGAAACTTGACTGCTTATTATTCTGTTATGTGTCGCATTGACACTATATAGTGTGTTGGAATGGGTGGGTGTTTTCTACCCCACATGGTGTAATGTGATCGTCGGAGATGGTGTGTAAAGGATGGGGTAGCATTCTATTATTTGTTTTGTTTACCCGATTCTGATATCTGTATTTGTTATGGACTTAGGATTGAATCAGTATCTAACTGTATATGAAATTTTGTGTATGTTGCATGACTATTTCTTTTAGGTTACACACTGATTTTACGAAACTCACATCTATTTGTCTATTCTGTTAAGGTAATCCATTGACTTAGATAGGTCAATGTGACGGAGGCTCAGCAGTGACCACTCGACAGAGAACTGTTTTTATTTAGTAATATTGATTTTATTTTAAAATCTGGTTTTTCTTAAGAGTTTCTAATTTTTAGAACTCTCTGGACTGTATGGTTTTAACTTTTGGATTTGAATTTTGTTTTACTTTCTTTTCCGCAACATTGACAAAAACACTTAACGCTTTGTTTTTGGAAACACGAGCTTGGCTTCAAATAATATTTCTTTTTAAATTTTTGTTGTAAATTCTTGATAACTTAAAATAGTCTCAAATAAGATTATAAATCAAGTTTTTCCGAATATTAAGACTCTGATTGGTAAGCTAATAAAATGATACATTTTAACTTAAAAGATATATTTTAAAACCCTTCTTCATAAAACACCCAGATTCGGCCATAACATTTAGGCTGGGTTATGGGTGTTTTATTTAGTGATATCAGAGCCAGGTTGCAAAACTCGACCTGTGGATTTTGGGTTCTAAAATTGTGTTTTGAAAAAGAACTGGTTTTTAAATAATTTGGATCATTTTGAGTAAGTATGTGGTACACTGAGTTTCTGGCCCCGATCCTGTAAGTATCTCTGAATTTAAAAAACACTATAGTTAGTACTTTCTCGAACTGTACTGAGTTGGTTAGAGATGAAAACCTCTGTAATACTTCTGAACTTTTAATAACTTGAGCGTAAAATATCTACTAATAAACACTGGAACTGATGCATAAAATTTTATAATGTATATAAAATTGAAAATACGATGAGTGCTGGTGGAAGTCGCGGTTGTGGTATTCGTGGGTGCAGCGGGCGCCGTAGGGGGCTCAAGCTGAGTCTTTCTTTCTGGGCAGTATTCTAAATTTGGATACGAGTGAGACACCTATTTCACCCGCTATTAAGATTGGGTCTCAAAGTCTCTCAGCTGGGTACAACGCACTATCCCAACCCATGTTGAGAGTGTTGGAGAGGGTCGCTGGACCCCATTCTGATATGGGGGCTATGGGTTGGTAACTGAACAACTCTGGTCCAATAGAGTTGAGCTGTTTAGGGGCGTCACTAGAGTCGACCCTACTATGGCCGAATATTGGTTATAGGTCATCGAGAGGATTATGAATGACATTGATTGCACTCCTGAGCAGAAATTGAGGTTGCAGTTTCTTTGCTTTGTGATGAGGCATATCAGTGGTGGTTATCGTTAAGGAGGGCACTAAACCGAATCGTCTGAACTGGGACTACTTTTAGACTACCTTTCAGAAGAAGTATGTGGGCACGAGCTATATGGATGTTCGAAGAGGTTAAATGAGTGGAATGCCAGAGTAGAGACCGTGAGAGGGGCAAGAATAAGAGGGATTCAGAGCCCTTTAGTTCTATTTAGAGGCCTAAGAAAAGGGCCAGAGTTGATGGGCCTGTTAGAGTGGGAGTTCCTGTTGCTTTTACTAGGATGTAGCCTTGTGGTGATTGTGGTAGGCAACATCCGGGCGAGTGTTAGAGGAGATTATGGGCTTGTCTGCGGTGTGGATCATTAAAGAACCAGATTAGAGCGTGTCCACATCGTACTGATCAGATGCAAGCTTTAGGACCGGGTTTTGTTCAACCTTAGAGGGCAATACAGCAGCCACCTAGGGGACGTGGACTGGCTAGGGGTGGTAATGGTATGGGTCGAGGACACAAAGCACTGAGCAGATGTACTAATCAAACTGAAAAGAGGTAGCCTGCTCTGGTTTATGCTGCTTGATGCCAAGAGGACAGAGACGCCCTTGATGTGATCACAGGTATTTTTTTTATTTTTTATGCTCTATATACTACTTTGATAAACACAGGTTCTACACACTCTTATGTAGCTAGTTCTATTCCAGAGAACTTGAGGATTTCTATTGAGTGTAATTCTAGTGAGATTAATGTATTGAGTCCATTGGGACAGTCTGTTCAGGTAAATAGACGTTATAGGACTGTTCTGTTGGAAGTACAAAGAGGCTGTGTTTCTGGCAAATCTGATGGAGCTACCGTTTGGGGAGTTTGACTTAATTTTTGGTATAGACTAGTTAGTTGAGCACCGAGTTAGTTTGGATTACGCGACTAAGAGGGTCGTTTTGAGAACCGAAGATGATAAGGAGCTAGTTGTGATTGGTGAGCGTCGAGATTACTTGTCTAATGTAATTTCTACTCTAGTGGCTGAGAAATTGGTTCGTAAAGGGTGTGAGGCTTATTTGTCTTACGTCAGTATTTCAGTATCTAGAAACTCTTCTGTCAGGGAAATCAAAATAGTAAGGGAATTTTTAGATGTCTTTACCGAGGAGTTACCGGGTTTACCTTAGGATCAAGAAGTTGAGTTTGGCATTAAGCTTCTATCGGGTACAGCTTTGGTGTCCATTGCTCCATACTGTATGGCACCAAATAAGCTTATAAAGTTTAAGGCTCAACTTCAAGAACTTTTGGATCATGGTTTCATCCGTCCTAGTGTGTCTCCGTGGGGGGCACCGATTCTATTTGTGAAGAAATAGAATGGTACCATGAAGATGTGCATCGACTATCGACCGCTGAATAAGCTAACTGTGAAGAATAAATATCCACTTCTGAGGATCGATGACCTATTTGATCTATTTCGTGGGGTTGCAATATTCTCGAAAATAGATATTTATTCTTGGTATCATAAGCTTAGGGTTATGAAAGCTAATATCCATAAGACAGCATTTAGGACTAGTTATGGGCACTACGAGTTCCTAGTTATTCCCTTTGGCTTAACGAATGCTCCTAATATATTCATGGATCTGTTGAACCTAGTTTTTTAATCGTATCTAGATCAGTTTTTCATAGTCTTCATTGATGATATTCTGGTGTACTCTAAGACTAAGGATGAACATGATGAGCATCTTAGAGTAGTGCTTTAGATATTCCAAGAGAAACTGCTCTACGCTAAGTTGAGTAAATGTGAGTTTTGGTTGCAAGAGGTAACTTTTATAGGGCACGTGGTTTCTGCTGAGGAGATCCGAGTTGATCCTAGAAAGATTGAGGCTGTGCTTGATTGGAAACAACCTAAGAAATTTTCTAAGATTGGCAGTTTTTTGGGTTTGATGGGATATTACCAGAGGTTTGTCGAGGGGTTCTCACTAATTGCAGCTCCTTTGACTAAGCTTCTGCGTAAGAGTGTTCCTTTCGTCTGGACTGATGCATAATAATCGAGCTTTGAGAAGCTCAAGTCTATTTTGACTTAGGCTCCTATTCTAATACAACCTGAATTTGGTAAAGATTTTGTAGTGTACGGTGATGCATCGCACGTCGGTTTGGGATGTATACTAAATCTAGATGGTAAAGATGTGGCTTATGCATCTCGTCAGCTTAAGTTACACAAAGGGAATTATCCGACGCACGATCTTGAGTTAGTCGCTATGGTGTTTGTGTTAAAGATCTGAAGGCACTATCTATATGGTGAGAGGTGTATCATCTACACCGATCATAAGAGCCTCAAGTACCTCATCACTTAGAAAGAATTGAATCTCAGACAGCATCACTGGATTGAGCTACTCAAGGATTATGACTGTATGATAGAGTATCATCCTGGTAAGGTCAATGTGGTGGCTAATACTCTCAGTCGTACATCAATGACTGATTTGAGATCGATTTCTACTCATCTTAGTTTGTTCGATAATGGGGGTTTGTTAGCCGAGTTGCAAGTTAAGCCGACTTGGATTAGGAAAATTTGAGAAAATAAGGTAGGGGATGTGTCTATAGGTTTACGGTTTTGTCAGGTTGAGAGTGGCAGCACATCTAAATTTAAATTGAATTAGGATAGAGTTCTGTGTTTTCGAGGGTAGGTTTACATACCAAACAATTCTGATTTGAGACAGTCGATTTTGAGGGAAGTACATAGTACCCCTAATGCTATGCATCCTAGTGGTAATAAAATGTATCAGGATCTTCGTGAGTTGTATTGGTGGTTGAGTTTGAAATGTGAGATAACTGATTCATTTTTCGTTTTCTGGCATACCAGTAAGTTAAGGCTGAGCACCAGTTGCCTTCTGGTTTGCTCCAACCCATTAAGGTTCCCTTATGGAAATGGTAATGAGTGATGATGGACTTCATTAGTGGGTTGCCCTTGACACCCACTAAGAAGGATTATTTGGGTCATCGTGGATCGATTGACCAAGTCTGCCCATTTTATTCCGGTTCAGACAGAATACTCTCTGCAAAAGTTAGCGAAGCTCTATATTTCTGAGATTGTGAGACTGCTTGGGGTTTTGGTTTCGATAATCTCTTATAGGGATCCTCGCTTCACTTTTCGATTCTAGAAGAAACTACATGAAGCTCTGGGTTCGAGATTGGACTTCAATACTGTGTTTCATCCTCAGACCGATGGTTAGCCTGAGAAAGTGATTCAAATACTAGAGGATATGCTTCAGAGCTGTGTGATTGATTTTCGAGGTAGTTGGGAGGATTTTCTTCCGTTAGATGAGTTCGCCTGCAGCAATAGTTTCTAGCCTAACATTCAGATGGCACCTTACGAGGCTTTGTATGCTCATATGTCGTACTCCACTATGTTGGACTGAGTTGGGCAATCCGTTGATCTCAAATATAGAAAAGATCTATCCCAAACGGGTGTTCCTTGAGAGATCGAGCCTCCCGAAAAATATGTGTGCATTATGGATTTAGCCTAGACGGGTAATCCGATTAGGGTCTGAATTTAGCCTGGATTGGTAATTCAGATCCGAGCTCACTAAGGGTATTTTTCGCTATAAGGGATTTAACCTAGACTGGTAATCTGGACATCACTTTATGAGTTTATATTACGGGGGATTTAGCCTGGACCGGTAATCCCGCCGTAAGATGTGAGATTCGCGAGAGTGCACACCTGATATGATCATTCGCATGAATTGACGGTGATTGGATAATCCATCGAGATTTCTTAAAAACTCAACGGTACTAACACGAGATATATGTACAAATGACATGTTAAATGATGAGCTCATCTAATATATATTACATGATGTTTTGCTATATGACTAACTCATTGATTGAGTACATGTAATAGGGAAACCATTTTCATATTTGTTGGTTTCATTATCTAATAAAGATGTATGCTAAATAATCAGTAAGTTTACTTTCCAGTTATTTGAGCTTACTAAGCATGTAAATGCTTACCCCTCTCTTTTTCCCCGTTTTTAGAGCTCGAGGACTCATAAAGATTGGAAGACGGTTGGAGAGTCTATACACTATCAACTAGCTCAACTCTGGTATATAGATTCTTATGTTTTATTCAATGACATGTATAGAAATTTTGAGTATTTTGTTATATGTGTCATTTGGTTTGCCAAAATAAAGGCATGTAAAGTTATACTTATCTTTTTGTATATGGCCATGGAAATTGGCTTATTTTGAAGTAGGCTATGACCTACAAATCTATACATGTTTATGTTCACATATGATGGCTTGGTTATAATTGGCAATGAGTTATAAAAATAACCCAATCTTAAATATGTCAAGTAGACATGGAAATCCTTAAATGCAAGATGAGAATTAACTTAGCATGTATGAAACCAATGACATGAGGTTTACATGCAATAAGGTTAATCAAAGTTTTATATATATACGTAAGTGTATAATTTGGCCTTATCATGTGTAAAAGTAACCAATAAGTGTGATTGGTTGGTAGAGAGTGACCAAAGGCTTGGAAAATAGCCTAATAAGGTCCGTTCGGGTAGACACACGGGCGTGTGTCTAGGCTGTGTGTGACACACAGCTCACCCCCATAGGTGTGTGGCATAGCCGTGTGTCCCTTGCACTTGAAATTTTAAGTCAGTATAGAACACGGGCTAAGCACACGGGCGTGTGTCTTGGCCGTGTGCTTCTAACAGAATGATGAGGTTGAAGTCAGTGTTTCACACGGGCGTGCCCAAAGCCACAAGGGCGTGCCCAAAGCCACACTGGCGTGTGTGACCACACGGCCCCATCACACGGGCGTGTCGCACTTCAAAATAAGGGAAAAATTTCTAAAGTGCCCATAGTTTATCGAATGGTTTCAGTTTTGTCCTGTACTGCCCCTAGGTGTGTTTTAGGCCTCGAAGGCCTGTGTGAAGGACAAGGTGTACATGTTTTAAAGGTTTTAATTTTGGGAAAAATTCGGCGACTCGATTTAGTAAGTTTGTAAAGGTAAAATATCGGTAAAGCCTTGAGCCTCATCTCGATGCCGGATACGGGCGAGGGGTGTTACAGGACAAGTCAATATGTATGCTCTGTTTTGCCACGGGATAGACACACGGGCGTGTCTAATGCCGTGTGAGGCACATGGCCTGTTCAGACGGGCGTGTGACCTTTATAACTTTAAAAAATGTTTAAGTTTTGAAAAATTTTGTATGAGATTGGTTTAGTCCCGATCCCTTTCTAAAGCATGTTTAAGGTCTACGGCAATTGTGAATGATTATTATATGTTTTGATTATGTTATGCTTAAGTATATGTGAATGTTCCGATATGTTCGGTAATGCCTCGTAACCCTATTCCGGCGACGAATACGGGTTAGAGGTGTTATAAATTGTCTAGAACGCGTACAATGACATTGTTACTCTAAGGAAGGGGATTGTTTTTTCAAGGTTTATGAAGGGAATTGTTGCTTCATCATAGAATTTCCCTTCATAATCTTCCTACAATTATGTAATTAATGTTAGATGGTTTCCAACATAATCTTCCACAAAGACCATAAGGTCATTAATGTTAACATGTTTCCAATGTATGCTAATTGTCCATTATTGTTTCACTTTCAAGAATATATCATTACATTTCCAAGAAGAGGAAGAGTCTCATTATTGAATTAATATACTCTTCTTTATTCTATATCACTTTAGTTTTTTCCTTCCATAACTATAAAGAAATTTAAAAAATTGAGAGATGGAAAATCCAAACGAAAATGAAAACTATAATGTAAGAGAAACCTTGAATGATTTGTTTGGTTTCTCTAATAACGATAACATACTAGATGACAAAGGAATCGATGGGGCATCCTCTGATCCAAGCTATGAATTAAGCAGAATAGATTAAGATGCTAGTCATGTTGATAAGGTTGATGATCTTTGTGTTCATCGTTAGGATTTTCATGATGTAAACAGGGAAGTTTCCATTGTTTCTAAAAATAAAATATAGGATGTACATAATTTGAATATAGAATTGGATCCAACAAGAGGTATACAGTTCACAAGCATTGATGTATTATTTGATTATTATAAAAAACATACCAAATCTAAAGGATTCAATATAGTGGAAAGATATTTATGTAAAAAGGGAGGTGAAGTCCCTAGGTATGTTTTCTTAACTTGTGATAAATATGAAAAATTTAGTGACAGAAGTTGTAGCAAGAGAATTTTTTCTAGTGCAAGGGTCAATGATGTATTAGATGATGATGGGACCTAACATGTAACGAAGGTAGTTACTGATCATTCTTACGAACTTCTTTTTGAGATGTTTAGGTTTATGTTTGAATATAGGCATGTGTTAACTGATTAAAGAGAAGCCTTGGAACAAATGATATGGTTGGCCTATGAATTTGAAAGAGTATTAAATTGGTCCAAGTTCATTAAGGTGGTCCTAAAGAAATGGATTGTTTACTAGAGGGTTGTAGGAACTTTATTCATAGCAATAGTAAGTCGATCCTACGAGAGAGGGATGTTGAGTATTTGTGCAATTTTTTTTTGAAATGTAAAGTAGAGACAGAGACTTCTTCTACCAAATTTACCTTGACAGCGATAGAAGATTGAAAAATGTCATCCTTAGAGTAAAACAACTTATGAGGACTTCCATGATCTTTTCAATTGATTTGTTTGTTGGAATTTACCACAATGGTCAATCTATCATATTGGATTGTGTTTTGGTTTCACGCGAAAATGTTGGAACCTTTAGGTGGCTATTTACAACGTGGCTCTCTACCATATATAACACCCCTAAAATTTTTATATTTTAAAAGCAGTTATAAACTAAGATAGTGTACAATTGATTTCTCGATAAAGTAAAATAAGGAAATGAAAGTGATAAAATAGAAAATTGACGAGTACCAAAGAAAGTTCAATTAAAAAGTATGTTGTAATATACTAAATTAAAGTAAGGCTTAAATCGTAAAGATGTAAAAGGTTTTGAGGTTCAAGTATAATTATTTTAAATTTGGGGGAACAAAGTATAAACATGAGAAAAATTGAAAGACCAAAAGAGAAAATAAACCAAATTTCTTGACATGAAATTAGTGTCTAGGGGCCAAATTGAATAAGTGAAGAAATATGAAGGATTAAAGTGCAATTTTACCAAAAATGAATAGTGACTCAATGATGGAATTTTGAAGAAATATGAAGTATAAAATGGTCATTACTCAAATTAGATAATTATATGGTGTAATAATTAAGAAAACAAAGTGTTAAGTTATGATTGGTTGAATATTTTACTATTTAATTAATAAATTAAATAAGGTATTTGCATGGAAACATGAAAAAATTTCTTCATGCTTCAAATGCCACTTATATATAAATGAAAGGGGACTTTCATTTCTTTACAATTTGGTCCCTTACCATGAAATTTCACTTTTTCTCCCAAATTCCTTGAAATTTCCTTTGCCACCCAAAAGGAGAAGTGAAGTAGAGATACTAGAGAGTTAGAATATTATAATGAAAGAAAAAATTGGAACTAGAAGTGGAGAACATTGTGGACAAAGTGAAGAGGTTAAAGAGATAAGGTATGTACTTTAAGAATTTTACTTTATTTAATTTTAATCAAGTATAGATTATGCTAAATAGTTGAATAAATTATGAATAAGCTGATATTATGTAATGAGTTGATTTGATATATTGAAATAATAGTTAAAGGACTAAATTGTAAAGTGTACAAAAATTTATGATTTAAATAAAGCATTAATATAAAGAGTTTAAATGATGTCTTAGGTGTTAGTGAATTAATTACAAAGAGATATTAAAGTGAAATTATGGTAAATAATGAATTTTCATGATGCTAATGACTAAACTGTAAAGTTTGAGAAACTTAAAATTAAAAATAATTGAAGTGAAGCTCATAAAAATCAACTATTTGAAGTAAGAAATTATAATGAATTATTTGATTAAAGTGTTATGTGATAGTGAAGTTAAAAGGATAATTATAATAATTATTGAGTTTTTGTAATGTTAAGGACTAAATTGAAAAATAATTAGAAATGACTACAAGTATTAAAAACATAAGAAAACGATTTCTACTATAGGTATTTATTATGTTTTAATGTGCTCATTAAGTGAGAACATAGAAGAAATAATAGAAATATTGTAAACTATGAAAAGAAAGATGAATTATAGTATGTAAAGTGAAAGTGTAATTAAGTTTACATGAAAGCTTTAAGGGACTAAATAGAATAATAATCAAAATTATAATGTTATGTACAACCAAATGATCTTGTATAAGAATCTAATAGTTTGATAAGTGAAATAAGTGTTAAATGTTGATATGAGTGATAATAAGTAAAATTTTCACTAAAATAGTTTTAGACAGCAGCAGTAGTTCAACTTTGAAAATTCACCAAAACTTTTATAGATCGATTTAAAGGTTTAATTATATATATAATTAAACCTTATTGAGTCTAGTTTATCATAAAAGAAATGATGTAAGTAAAAGAATATTATATTATGAGATATATGAATTTTTGTGAGACAAGATCAGAATGATTTTGTGTTCCCCTCTTTTGACTTTGAAAAATTATTTCAAATTGTAAAAAAATCTTTAGAAAATGAAATTTATATGCTTAAAATATATATGAGTCTAATTTTAATGGAAATAAATGGAAATATTATATGAGTCACATATTGAAAGATAATTAATTTTTAGAGAAAATTAAAACAATTTACTGTATTAATTGGCATAAGAGGAAATTATGAAAAAAATTATGGTAAAAAGGTCATTGAGTCTAGATTAAAAAACAACAATTGGGTCTTGATTTGGAACACTTTAGACCAAGGTATAAATAATTTAGTGACTACTACTCAAATGGACAGTTTTGCTAAAATTATGTAAATAGTAAAATTGAAATTAATGTTACATATAAGCATACAATACTAAACACCATAAATTCTCATATAACTACATGTTAAGAAATTGTTAAGAAATTGTTGCAAATGATGGATTTACTAATACATAAGAGTAGTATAAAGGATTTGTTGAAATATTAAGTGAATACTTGTTATCTGGTGTATTAATGGAGTTATTTGTAATACTTTAATAGTTTTGTAATTTTATAATTTGTTTGAGAAATCATATGATGATGAAACTGGAAATAGATGCATATGAATAATAGTGAATAATATGACATAGTAATTAAATTGCAAATAGGTCCTAAATGACCTATATATTGTTGAAAGAGTTAACAAAAGCTCAAATAAAACTTAGAGTGAAATAAATTTTTTTATATTAACTACAAATTGTTCTATTAACCTGATTAGGAAGAGCATTTGAACTAAAATTCTCTAAAGTTTCTTTGGCAATGAATGTAACATTTCGATGCCTGAACCCGACAGGTGAGTCAGGTATGGAGGTGTAACAGCCCGGTTTTAGCTAAATCGAAACAGTGGTTTAAGGACCACAAATTCAAGGTTGTAAAATTATTTTAATATTATTTTTGGTGTTTATAGCATATGAATATGTATGTGTGAAAGTTTTGTGAAATAATTTTATCGTTTGAGTGTTTAATTTGATAAAAGGACTAAATCGCATAAAATACAAAAGTTTAATTCCACCTGTTAAAAGTGCTTAATTGCCATGGCTTATTAAATGTGAGGTCCTTATGATGTAATTAGACCATGAATAGTGGAATTTAACATAAATGACCAACCATTAAATGTTTTGTTAATGGTTTCATTAAGGTTAAAATTGTAAAATGGCATATTAATGATAATTAAAAAAAAACCAATTCATGTTATCATCTTCTCCATAGCTGATTGTAAGAAAGGAAATAAGGTTTTGAAAGCTTTATATGGTTCAACCATTGATGTTCAAGCATGTAAGTCTCTTTTAGCTCGGTTTTTGATGATTTCTATGTTTTTGTGATTGTTGCTTCGTGTTCTAGCTAGCCCATGTCTCAATTTTTGAAAGTGTTGATGATTTTGAAAGTTTTTATTGATGAATTCATGTATTTTATATTGTTTGATGATGAATTATGAAAGCTTGGTGCTTGATATACATGTTTTGTAAAGTGTAAATTAAGGGGTTAAATTATGAAATAAATGAAATTTTTGGTCTGCTAGTGGTCCCTATGAAATTCGGTCAAGCATGGGTTAAATTGAATTTCATGAATTTTGTGTTTTTATGAAATAGGGACTAAATTGATTAAATGTGAAACTTTAGGGGATAAAGTGGAAAAAAAGCTCAAATGTATATTTTTGGATAAAATTGAATGAATAGGAAATTAAATGAGTTAATTTTGAATTTATATAGATCGAGAAAGAAATGAATCGGATTTAGATCGAGGAAAATCGAAGGTTATCGAGTAATTAATTTGATTCGTCAATTCCAAGTACGAGGTAAGTTCGTACGTGATAAACATTGTTACAATTATGTTTTTAATGCTTTAATAATGCATAAATTGTATATATTTGACTACGACTGAGTACGACGACAAATCTATTATATTTGGTACTTAGTGTGTGTTTCGAAATAGCTTCGGCTATATACAACACTTAGTGTGCGAATTGGAATAGTTTCGGCTTTATGTGGCACTAAGTGTGCAATACCAAGATAGCTTTGGTTTTATGTGATGGCACTAAGTGTGCGATATTGTTATAGCTTCGGCTAAACATTGATGCACTAAGTGTGCGAGTTCTTAGAACATTAAAAGATTTTCGAACGACTTAACGTATTGAACAAAGAGGTGAGAAAGAAAGAAATAAATACGGGAAAGTACAGGTACGTACGATACCTATGTGGTAGTTGATACTATGTGTATGAAGCTTGATGAATTTGTATATACATGATAAATGGTTATGGATTAGAGTTGAATGATGATATGAGAACTACTAAGTGTCTATTACTTGATGATTTGTATAGTATGAACTATTGAGTATTTTTGGTATGAACTTACTAAGCTATGAAGCTTACTGTGTGTGTTATTTGTTTTTGTTTTATAGAGTATCAAATCTAGCTCGGACATCGGGGATCATCAGGAACCATCATCACACTATCGATTACTTGTTGGTATTTTTGGATGCTTGTAAATATAGTTTATGGCATGTATAGGCTAGTGAGTTGATGTTATGTTTTGAATTACGATTTAAGCCATGAGATTTGGCTTACTTTTGGTTGAAAATTTTGGTTTGTATTTGGTCATTTAAGTTGGCCTAAGTGATATGTTTGAAAGGTGATTTATGTGATATGTATAATGCCTTAGATATTGGCTTATTTTGGATATGTTAGATTAGTTGTAGTTATAGCTAAATGGTATGTTTTAATTATGGAATTGAGTAATTGAAATGATTGAGAATAGATGACATGATATGTGTGTGAATTGGCATGTATTGGCTGCCCATATATGTGATGAAATGATACTATTTTTGATGGCTAGGTGAGCATGAGAAAAGGGTGGCAAATTGGCTTTGCAAATGGCCTACTTTTGTCCACACGGGTAAAGACACGAGCGTGTGTCACAGTCGTGTGTGACACACAGCTAAGTTACACGACCGTGTGTCCCTTGGGGTACCCTTTCAAATTAAGTCAGTATACCCTATAAGTTTGACACGGCCTAGATACACAGGCATGTCTATTGGCCGTGTGTGTCACACGGACTAACACACGGGCTTGTGACTAATCATGTGACATAAGTCAGTATACCCCCCTAAGTGGCATATGGCCTAGCACACGGGCGTGTGTGGCCATTTTGAAGGGTACACAAGCTAGACACATGGGCGAGTGGTCGACCGTGTGACCCAAGTCGGTAACCTCCCTAGTTATCCCACGGGCATGTCCTCGGCCATGTGGTGCAAGTCAGTATGTATGCCCTATTTTTACACGACTTGTGAGACGGACGTGTCTGATGGCCAAGGGCGTGTGACCCTAAAATTAAAGAAAATTTTCTATGTTTTCCAAAGTTTGCAAATGTTATCGGTTTAGTCTCGAACCACTTCTAAGCATGTTTTACGGTCTCGTAGAGCCTTACAAAGGACAGTGTGAATGTTTTGAATAGATTATGAGTATGAATGTATAAATGTATGTGAATGAGGTGTGTTATCCGGTAATGCCTCGTAACCCTATTTTGGAGTCGGATACGGGTTAAGAGTGTTACAAGAGGTGTTACAGAAGATATTCAACCTTATTACATTTTGACAGACAAACGTGAGAGCATAAAAGCAACGATAAATGAGGTGATGCCAACATAACTCACAAACTCCATACATGGCACATCTATACTAAACTTCCTACAAAGTTGAAAGGTATTATTGATTATAAGGTAGTGAAGAAGGAATTCAAGGCCACTATCTAAGAAAGCCTAACCATAGTTGAATTTGAAACTAGGCGAGCATTGTTTCTCAATAATCATGGCTTAGATGGAAATGAATAGTTACTTAATTTGTATCAGGAAAGAGATGCCGAAAAAATACAACTACAAAACAAAATCGTTAGCACTGACTGGAAAATAAACCAAGCGTAAATAAAAGAAAGAATCATTGTGTTATAGAAAAACCATTGCCTTAGAAGCAAATTTGCCTTGACCGGTTTAATCGTGTAGTTGTAACACCTCTAACCCGTATCCGTCGCCGAACTAGGGTTAAAGGTATTACTGGACAAATCAGAACATTACAAAATCATAAATCATACATCATCATATCATAGCAATTCATACACAAATAGTCCCTTTAGAAGGTTTACGAAACCTTAAACATGCTTTGGAGAAGGTTCAGGACCAAACCGAACACATACAAAATTTTTCGAAACTTAAATAAATTTTCTAAGTTACAGAGGTCACACGCCCATGTGAACAGGCCATGTGCCTCACACGGTATTAGACACATCCGTGTGTCTAGGTCGTGTCAAGTCAGGGCATACATACTCACTTAATCACACGGCCTGTGTGCCTTGGCCATGGTCAAAACTGACTTGGGCCACACGGCTAGCCACACGCCCGTGTGCCTTGGCCGTGCTTAAGACTGACTTAAAATCATAGGGTTCCCCAGGGGACACACGGCCGTGCAACATGACCGTGTGTCACACACGGCTGAGACACACGCCCGTGTCTCTGCCCGTGTGGACAAAAATAGGCCATTTGAAAAGCCAATTTGCCACCCAATTTGGGTCAAACCTACAAGCATCAAACCAAACACATTTGCACTATAATTTCATCCAATTTCAATACCAAAACTTACATCATTCATGCCATATTATTATCAACCAAATTCAAGGTTATAATCTGTACTCAATCATATCAAATCATAAGCCAAAGTCATATTAAATCATATGTTTCATAACTCCAATTCACCTCATCCATTCACATGCCAAAACCTTACCAAATTAACCATTTCACTAGGCCATTGAAGCACATCAAAACATACCATTTATGAACACAAGCATATACCAAATTCATTCATAATCTCATCCATACCCACGCCATATCACATGGATAGAGATACGCATCATAAAACATAACCAAAATCCTCTAGCCTATACATGCCAAAATACAATATATACATTTTCAAAACATACCAAAATAGAGTTCGATAGTGTGGTGATGATCCTTGACGATCCCCGAGCTCCTGATAGCTACGATATCTATAAAATAGTGCAAGCACACACAAAGTAAGCTTTCAAAAGCTTAGTAAGCCATATACAAATAAACTTAACAAATAACATCAATTCATTCATATAACTTAAGACAAAATACATTCACTTAGCCATATATCTCTTATATTTTATTTGAACATAATTGACATATACATATCATAACTTATTCTCATAGCAACTCATACTTATATCATATATTCACCAAGGTACATATACTTACTTTCATTCTCAAACATGGTATACAATTCAAACATACCTGAGCCAGATACAAATTCACATGGTTATCTATTTTCTCAGAATGCCTGTTGAATCATTTGGAATCATAAGGATATGCGGATAGTTCGGAAAGCTCGTACAATGCCAATGTCCTAGACGTGGTCTTACATGTAATCAAATATCAATGCCACTGCCCCAGACAGGGTTTTACATGAAATCAAATACAATGCCAACGTCCCAGATGTGGTCTTACACGTAAATCATAAGTCGATGCCAATGTCCCAAATGTGGTCTTACACGATAAAACATATCGGATCCTATGTCATGACATATGTATCCTAACTATTCATAAGGTTCATAAGGGGCTTTACGGGCTTCGGAACTTTGTAGATACTTTCTCGGATGTCTCATTTTTTTTCTCAACTCATATATTTATTCATCATAGTTCAATAGCATATAATCAATAATAATTCAATTCAAAACACATTTATTTGTATATAGACTTACCTCGTAAGGATTCGGATAGACAGAATCGGCTACTCGACGACTTTCGACTTTCCCCGATCTAATTCTGTTTTCTTTAGTTCTTAATATTAATCAAAAATTTACTTGGTCGAACCCTAAGAAACTTATTTTCTTTCTTTTTCTTGTGATTTTCGGCAATAAGGATGAATAAATCATCCATTAACATGTTTTGTTTTATTTAATATATGATTAATATGCCAATTACCAAAATACCCTTCAATAAACCATTATAAATTCACATATTTTAAGGCCATTAATGTCCATTAACCATGTAAATGGAATATTAACCACATAAGGACTTCTCATTTACAAAGACATAATAAATAAGCATACTTAACATGTAGCAAGTAACTTTTATATTTTACGCGATTAGGTCCTTTTTGTAAATTAAGCGCACAAATGATCAAATTTTCACATGAAACTTTAGCACATGTCAATTCACATATTTTAAGCTCAAAAAATAATATTTAACAATTTTTCTGACTCGGATTTGTGGTCCCAAAACCATTATTTCGACTAGGGTCTAAACCGGACTGTTACAATAGTGGACATTGCCCCTTAAAGTTAACACAAAACTTTAATATTTGTACACCCAAATAAGGAAGGTGGAACACAAATGGTATTACTCTTCTCTTAGGAGTCAGGAAATAATATATAAATAAAGCTTTAAAGCTTGTCGAAAAATCTTGGCCAGAAAAATCACACTAGTTTCAATTCTAGGAAAGGTTGGAGGGGTCATAGACAGTCCCGCTTAAAATCCAATCTCGTAGACAGAATTTCCTCTCATGTAATTTTAGTAAGCTGCCAAAGTTTTAGAGAAAAGAAAGATGAGAGAAACTCTGATTTTTTTGCTTTTGAAAAATGAGGAGAAATGATTTCCTATTTATAGGATTCTCAAAGGGGTAAAATGGTCCAAAAAATTAAATGGCCATATTGCAACGGTCAGATTCCAATAGTCATATTGTAACTGTTAGATTTTAATGACCATATTGTAATAGCCAAATTTTTGCATTACCAACATTCTCCCACTAATGCAAAAGAATTGGAAATTTTTGTAAACATGGAAAAAGATAAAATATGAGAAGAGCAACAGTGAAATTAGCCACTTAAGCATTAGTATCTTATGGATTTGAACTAGTACGTAGTTAAATGAGTGATTATTCTCTTTAACAAGTGAACGGATCTTGAACTTGTTTAGATAGAGGTTAATGCATGACATACGACTAATCTCAAATCTAATTGGTGTTCCACGATAGATCAACAAGTTTTAGCCAATAGACATTGGGATGCTAGTAAGTGTTCAAGAAAGACTACTCAATGTCTTTCATAGAAAGTGGCTAGTTTTCACACTTATGTAGGTGATTTCATCAAGTCTATCTCAATATATACCACCTGAATAAAGACTATGAAATCATTAAGAACATTTAATAAGCTCATCCTATAACACCCACAACCCAATCCGATCGTTGGACCCAAGTTACGGAATGTTAAAGTCATAACCAAAATAGAACAAATTCAATTCACATTGATTATCTTAAATAAAAAAGATAATACTTCATAAATGCGTAATTATTACTCAAATATTACAAAAATCATCTGAACATAGTCAATTCGATTTATGATTTACAAATACGTCATTTTTCAGATCATATACGAGCTTATGTATGCTCCACTACCATCCATAATTTAATTAGGACTAATTTGCAACATTCTCCAAATTTCAGTTCAGTTATAAATCAAAAGAATTCAGAGCAGATGTAATTATCATAATTCAATAGTCAATCATTATTCATAGCATATATGCTAAAATGGAACTTAAATCGGGTCTACGGGACCTTAAAACCAGTTTGGAAATGAACAGAGACTAAACTGAAACAAAATAGAAAAATATAAGAAAAACTAAAACACCTTTGTTCTCAGATTGTGTACAATTTGAAATAAGGTTACACGGCTGTGTCTCTAGGTCGTGTAACAAACTAAACCCGGGTGAAAAATCCTGCACCAAAAATCAACAAGACACACGGCTATGACACACGGCCTGTAACACCCCTAACCTGTCTTCGTCGCCGGATCAGGGTTACAGAATGTTGTACAAAATAGAACTTTTAAATTCAAAACAGAACAAATAATTCAACTTAATTATAAATTCCATCCATAACAAACATACACATTTGGGCCTTAAATCAAGCTATCAAGGCCTTATAAACAATTTATAAATAATCGGGGATCCATTTGAATAAATCAGAAAATTTTGAGAAAAACATGAAAATTTTTGAAAATAGGGGTCACACAGCCGTGTGACTTAGCTCAAACCGTGTGACTCCAGATATGGCTATGTGGCTATCCAAACGCCTGTGTGACTACTCCACACGCACGTATGCGCAAACCGTGTAACTCTCTGTGACTGTGTGGCTCGGGGTCACATGGTCGTATCGCCAGGCCGTGTAACTCTCTGTGCCCGTGTGAACCAACCTGCACCCAAAATTTTTAAGACACACGACCGTGTGGCAGCTCGTGTCCCAGGCCATGTCCTATATAATTAGCCTTTAAAACAAGGCATTTCAAAGCCAAACCTTACCCAACAAGCTACTCCATTTATACATACAATCAAAGGAATTCAACATCTTCAAAACACTCATAAACATACCATTTCAATCAACCTAAATCTTCTAACCAATATGTCATTCAAAGGTACCTCATTTCATACTAAAATAAGATTAATCATGCATAAAGCTATAATGCCACCTTTCAATCATATAACATAGGTGTAAAAGCTACCTAATGTTAACCATTTTCACCACAATACACCATTCAAGATAAGCATACCAAAATGACCATTTTCATAAATTTTTTAACACTTACAAGCCAACTACTATATATACATATAGTCATTTGGAAAAGTAACCAAAAGATATAATTTTCCCAAAGCATTATAAGTTCAAACAAACAAAATATACACACAAAAGGCATATTCATACCAAGTTAATCATTAGCATAATCAAAAACTCCATTATATAAAGTCCTATACATGCCATTTATAACCATAGCCAAAATAACCAAAAACTATCAAACTGATTGTTGGATAGTGTGATAAAAATCCAATAAGATTCCAATCGACCGAGCTTCTAATGATCTATAAAATAGAGGAAGAACAACTTCATAAGCAACTAGTGCTTAGTAAGCTCGTATAAACTTTAAAAATAACTTACCTTTTCAAACTTGAATATAAACTATGCATAACATCACTACCATGCTCATAAGATTAATAAACTCCTATTTTCATCACCAAACTCACATGTTAGTAAGTTCATACATAATTCATATACTTTCAACCCTATCAAGGAACATATCATGAATGGATTCCCATATAAATACCACTCATCACATATTTATTTACTTCTATTTTCATTCTAGTTGCATTAATCAAATTTACCTTTTCATAAGATTATGGAAAATCATCAATTTGTATACATACCTTTCCATTAACCTTTACTTACCCGTTGAACCATTTGGAATTACATCGGATACTTGGGAATGCTCTCACATAGTATGCCTTTTCATATAACCAAAACTTTTCCTTTTCATTAATGCTCACAAGAGCTGTAAAATGGGCATGCTCACACGAGTTGTGGGTCGGAATGTTAGCTACATAATGCGGCTCACAGAAGCTATGGAGAATCCGCAACATATGCAGGACCTCAGCCATCAGTTGGACATTCAAGACCAGCATCGGAAACCATATAACCCTAATGACATGTCATTCATATCCTAAGAATTCTTAAGGTTCAAACGGGATTACTTAATAATTAATTATACAAAACATCGATATTTTTCTGATTCAATTTATATTTAACACAATGTAACATATAATCAAATCAAACTATCATTAATAAGATTATAATTCATACGAACTTACCTCGATACTACGATTGTTTTGACAGAGTCGAAAACTAATCCAACACCTTAGCTTTGCCTCGATTTAAATCTGGTTGTTGCGTATCTTGATCTAAATAGTAAATTAACTAAATTAAGTATCCCAACTACACAAAAATCATCAATTCTAATTCATCTCCATTTTAATGTAAACTTACAAATTTACCCCTAGTATTTTAGCTTTTAATCAATTTTGTCCTTAAACCTTAAACTTGCAATTTAACCATTTTTAACCTAAACCCATGATAATAGATTCTTCCCTAAGCTTACATAATCTACATTTTTCCATTATTTCATACAATATATATGAAAATTATCAATTAAGCAATTTAATCCCTAAATCTTATATTCATAAAAGTTTACTTAACAAATCATGTTCATTTAACAACTAAATTTAATTATTTTACACTTATATCAATTTCATTCATGGAAAAACCTCCATCTTTTAACAGTTTTGCAATTGATCCTCGGGCTATGATGATCAAACTAAAATGAGCTGAAAAACATAAAAATCATTAAAAAAGAGGCTCAAACACATGCCATGCAATGAAACAAGCCTAGCCAAAAATTCAAATCCCTTCTTCAATGGTATTTTACGTTGAAACAAGAAAAAAGGAAGACGGGGATATCATATTAGTGATTTATTTTATGTTTATTTAATTAATTATAATTTTACCCTTAGCTAATAAACTTAAAAAATAACTAAATCATGTCCATCATTGTCCACCACATTTATAAATGGCATAATTACCATCAAAACCCATTAATTTGGATTTTAAAGTTAGTTAATCCATTTAATTAATAGAAACCATATTCTTCATCTTTTCAGTTTAGTCCTTTTTAGCTAATTAACCAATTAAACATTTAAATTTCTTAACGAAAATTTAATACGACTCTAAGATAACCCCATAGAATCTAAATAAATATTAAAATATTTACACACTTGTTTGAATCGTGGTCTCGAGACCGCTATTTCTGACACCTCTAAAATCGAGCTGTTACACGGCCGTGTGGTAGACCGTGTCCTAGGCCGTGTGGTAGACCATGTCCTAGGCCGTGTGCAACTAAAATGACTTCAAAACAAGTAATTTCAATAACCATTTCTTAGGTATCAAGCCCAACCATTTTCACCTATTCAAAACACATTCAAACATGTAAAAAACATACCAAAAACATTCAACCTAAGTGCCTAACCATGTTCCCTCATTGGTACCATAATTCAAACGTTTAGAATCTAAATCACATACATCATTTCCCAAATCACAAAACATAAATCTATAAGCATTTCATAACCTTAAACCACAATCAAAACCAAACTTGCAAACGCATGAATCTTACCACTTATATACATGTAGTCAAAACATACCAAAAGAGCCAAATAAACACAACTACAACATCACATTACAAAGCATGAAACAACATGCCTAATAAAAAAATAAATTTAAACTCTTAGTACATGCCACCTATAACCTAATTCAAAATAACAACAATTATACTGAGTCGAAAAATAGATAGTGTGAGCTCCGACTTAAACTTCCAATTGACATAAACTTCCAACAATCTGCAAAAAGAACAAACACAATAATTATAAGCAAACATTTGATTAGGAAGTTCATATAAACTTAAAATTAAACTCACTGAATGAAATCAACTTAAACAAACCATGCCTAACCACACTAATTAGCTCATGTGTTTTGATTATCTCCTATACACCACAAATCTATCAAGTTAGTGAGACAAAAAATATAACTATATAACCTTACCAAGACATAATATTTATAGGTAAACATGTAACACCCCTAACCCATATCCGATGTCGGAATAAGGTTACGAGGCATTACTGGAAATCACACATGATTCAAATACATTCATACAATTATAATCAAAATCTATTCATATCAATCACATTGTCCCTTGTAAGGTTTTATAAGACCTTAAAACATGCTTAGAAGGGGTTCAGGACTAAACCGATAACATTCACAAACTTTGGGAAACATAGAAATATTTTAAAGATATAAGGGTCACACGCCTGTGTGAACAGGCCGTGTGCCTCACACGATTACCAGAAACGCTCGTGTCACAGGCCGTGTGAAAACAGGGCATACATACTGACTTGCACCACACGGCCGAGGACACGCCTGTGTGCCATGGCCGCGGGAAAATTAGGGAGGTTACTGACTTGGGTCACATGACCGACCACACACCCATGTGCCAGCCCGTGTGTCATACATGACCAATAGACACGCTCGTGTGTTTAGGCCGTGTCAAAACTGTAGGGTATACTGACTTTAAATCGTAGGGTACCCCAAGGGACACATGGCCATGTAACATAACCGATGCCAACGTCCCAGATGTGGTCTTACACAAAATCACATACCGAAATCCTATATCATGATATATGTATCCTAACTATTCCTATGATTCGTACGGGGCTTTCGGACACCATAATTCGATCGATGTTTTCTCAATTTCACATATTCATTTTCCATAGCCATTCATTACATTTCAATATCATAAAAGCATGAATAAATAAATTCAAATACATTTATTTGCATATGAATTTACCTCGTATGGAGACAAACGGACCAGAATGACTAATCGATAACTTTTGATTTACCCCGATCCAAATTTAATTTCCTCTTTTCTTGATCTAAATACATTCAAAATTAACCCTTTTATTCATCAACACATTCAATTTCATCCACAGACACCTATTTGAGCATTTTTGCATTAGCCTCTAAAGTTACACATTTATTTATTTTAGTCCCTATTTCATAAATACACAAAATTCACAAAATTTCCTTATACACACCCGTGGTCGAATATTCCCTTAGTTCATATAAGCCCATATCTTTCATTTATTTTATAATTTAACCACACATTTTACACTTTTCACAAATTAATTCTTTTTATGCAATTCCACTAAAAATCACTTTACAAAATATAGATATCTATCATCAAGCTTTAATAATTCATCATCAAACATTCAAAAACACATGAACTCATCAATGGAAACTTTCAAAATCATCAACACTTTTAGAAATTGAGGCATGGGCTAGCTAGTATTCGAAGCAACGATCTCAAAAACGTAAAAATTATCAAAACCGAGCTAAACACATACCTTAATCAAGCTTGAACATGGGCAAACCTTAGAAGCTCTTTTTCTTCTTCTTTTTCTCTTAATATTCGGCTATATGGATGATGATAACACCAAATTTTTATTTTGGTATTATTAATGTTAACATAATAGCCATTTTACAATTTTAACCCTTAATAAAAACATTATAATTCACATAACATAAGGCCATTAATGTAGTACTCCACTAACTATGGTCTAACAACATCATAAGGACCTCACAATTAGTAAGCCATAACAAATAGGCACATTTAACATATAGCAAGTCACTTTTGCATTTTACGCAATTAAGTCATTTTATAAAATCGAGTACACAAACGATAAAATTTTCAAACAAAATTTTCACACTTATCATATATCATGCTATAAATACAGAAAATAATATTAAAATATTTTTTGAATCAGATTTGTGGTCTCGAAACTACTATTTCGACTAGGGTCTAAACTGAGCAATTACAACTCTTCCCCCTTTAAGGATTTTCGTCCCCGAAAATCTTACCACCGAATAGGTTTGGGTAACGTTCTCCCATAGCATTTTTGGGCTCTCACGTAGCTACTGCAATCCCGTGCCGATGCCATAAGACTTTCACTAAAGAGATTTTCTTATTTCTCAATTCTTTAACCTCGCGATCTAAAATCTGGATCGGTTCCTCTTCATATGTCATATCAGACTTAGTTTCAATTTCAAACAGAGAGATCACATGCGAAGGATCAGAATGATAACGTCGAAGCATGGATACATGAAATACATTATGAATCTTTTCTAGCTCAGATGGCAACAACAATCTGTAAACAACCGGCCCGATACGCTCAATAATCTCATAAGGCCCAATAAATCTCGGACTCAATTTGCCTTTACGACCTAATCGGAGTATTTTCTTCCACAGTGATACTTTCAAAAACACTTTGTCTCCAATCTGAAACTCAATATCTTTCTATTTCAAGTCTGCATACAATTTCTGACGATCTGGCGCTGCTTCCAGACTATCTCAAATCACTTTCACTTTTTGTTCAGTTTTTTTGATCAAATCAATCCCATGTATCTTATTCTCACTTAGCTCAGTCCAATACAAAGGTGTTCGGCATTTCGACCGTACAAAGCTTCGTAAGGTGCTATTTTTTACTTGATTGAAAGCTATTATTATACGCAAATTCAATCAATGGCAAGTATCGTTCTCACGTACCTTCGAACTTAAGAATACAATATCTCAACATATCCTCGAGTATCTAAATAATCTGCTCGGATTGACCATCTATTTGCGGATGAAAAGTAGTACTAAAATGTAGCTTCGTACCTAATCCATCTTGCAGCTTCTTCCAAAACTGCAATGTGAATCTCGGATCTCTATCTGAAACAATAGAAATAGGTACTCCATGCAATCGCACAACCTCAGAGATATACAACTTAGCAAGCTTATCGAGCGAATAAGCCATGCGTACCGGAATGAAATGGGCAGATTTAGCCAGTCTATCAACCACTACCTAGACTGCATCTTTCTTACTCGGTGAAAGAGGCAAACCCAAAATAAAATCTATCGTACTTCTGTACCATTTCCACTCAAGAATCATAATCGGCTGTAGTAACCAGAAGGTACCTAATGCTCAGCTTTGACTTGCTGACAGATTAAACACTTCGAAACAAATTCAGAGATATCGCGCTTCATACCAGGCCGCCAGTAAAACTGTTTCAGATCGTTGTACATTTTTGTACTTCCCGGATGTACAGATAACCGACTACTGTGAGCTTCATTTAAAATCATTTGAATTAACTCTGAATTTCTCATAACACAAATTTAATCTTCGAACCTCAAACAACCCTTAGCATCAATCCAAAAGTCTGAATCAGTAATCAAATCACATTGAGCCCGTTTGCTAACAATTCATTATCAACTTTCTAAGCTTCACAAATCTGCTGTATAAATAACGGTCTCGTTTTCAATTCAACTACAATCGAACCGTCATAAGATAGAGCTAATTGAGTATTCGTCGCATGTAAAGAAAACAAAGGTTTACGACTCAAAGCATCAGCAACAACATTGGCTCTCCCCAGATGGTAGTCAATCACTAGCTCGTAATCCTTTGACAACTCTAACCATCTTTCGCTGTCGTAGATTCAGATCTTTCTGAGTCATCAAATATTTTAAGCTTTTCTGATCAAAATAAACGTGGCATTTCTCACCGAACAGATAGTGGCATGAAATCTTCAACGCAAACACAATAGCTGCCAATTCCAGATCGTGTGTCAGATAGTTCTTTTCATGCGGCTTTAACTGTCTCAAGGCATAAGCTATGACTTTGCCTTCTTGCATAAAAACACAATCCAGACCATTCAAAGATGCATTACTATAAATGGAAAATTCTTTTCCCGATTCTGGTTGAACTAGCACCGGAGCTTCGGTCAACAAAACTTTCAACTGATCAAAACTTTTCTGGCACTTTTCTGTCCACTCGAATTTAACATCTTTCTGAAGTAGTCTCGTCATCGGGGTTGCAATCATAGAGAAACCCTTTACAGACCGTATGTAATAACCAACGAGTCCCAAAAAACTTCAGACTTCAGATACATTTCTCAGAGGCTTCTAATCTAATACTGCCAAAATTTTGCTCGGATCTACTCGAATACCCGATGCTGACACAATATGCCTTAGAAAACCAACTTCTCTTAACCAGAACTCACATTTACTGAACTTCACATACAACTACTTATCACGCAAAGTCTGTAGCACTACTCTCAGATCTTCAGCATGCTCGAATTCATCACGAGAATAAATCAAAATGTCATCTATAAACACAACTACAAATCGATCCAAATATGGTCTGAAGATCCGGTTCATCAGATCCATAAATGCAGCAGGTGCATTTGTTAGTCCGAAAAGCATAACCAAAAACTCATAATGTTTGTACCTCGTTCGGAAAGCAGTTTTTGACACATCAGAGTCTTTCACTCGCAGCTGATAGTAACTCGATCTTAAATCAATCTTTGAAAACACTGTAGCCCCTTTTAACTAATCGAACAAATCATTTATACGTGGCAGAGGATATTTATTCTTTATAGTCACTTTATTGAGTTATCGATAGTCGATGCACATTCTCATAGTTTCGTCTTTCTTTTTCACAAACAAAACCGGTGCACCCCAGGGAGAAAAACTAGGTCGCGCGAAACCTCTATCTGTCAATTCTTGTAACTGAGTTTTCAATTTTTTTAATTCAGTCAATTCTATTTTGTACAGAGCTATCAATATCGGTGTCTTCCCTGGCACTAACTCAATCCCAAACTCTACCTCTCGGATCGGCAGCAAACCTAGTAATTCTTTAGGAAACACATCCAAATACTCGCACACAACTGGTACTGATTCACTCTTTTTTTCGGTTACTTTAGAATCAAGCACATAGGCAATGTAAGCTTGACAACCCTTTTTCACATATTTTTGAGCTAACATCGAAGATATCACTACCGGTAAACCATTCAGATCATTAGACTGTATCCAAATAATCTCATCATTCTGACATCGTAAATCAATAGTCTTTCATTTACAATTCACAACTGCATCATGTAACGTTAACCAATCCATACCCAGAATTATATCAAACTCGTTGAATGGCAACAACATCAAGTCGGCCGAAAAACATGAATCTCGAATCATCAATAAACAATTTTTACATACTTTATCAACCAAGACACACCGGCCTAAGGGGTCCGATACTTTGATCACAAATTCAGTAGGCTCTACAGGTAAAGTCTTACTGGATACTAAAGTTTCACATACATAAAAATGAGTCGATCCAGGATCAATCAATGCAACAACACTAGTATCATAAAGAGTGAAAATACTGGTAATAACATCTGAAGATGAAGCCTCTTCACGAGCGCGAATAACATAAGCTCTGGCAGGTACGCGAACCTTAGATCTAATAGTTGTATCTTTAGTTCCCCTCTGACTGCCACTCACATTACCCGTGTTTCTGGATGGTCTACCTCGAGCTGACATATTACTAGGTCTCATATTCTGCACTATGTTTTGCTCAGCTAACTCAGGGCATTCACGAATGAAGTGATCCACCGATCCACATTTAAAACATACCCGATCATTCAATCTACAATTGTCGGGATGTCATTTACCGCAATGTTTACACTCAGGTTGGTTCAATCG
The DNA here is from genome assembly GCA_025698465.1 of Gossypium longicalyx. NCBI lineage: Eukaryota > Viridiplantae > Streptophyta > Magnoliopsida > Malvales > Malvaceae > Gossypium > Gossypium longicalyx. Next base: position 63,462,481 of record CM047004.1, on the reverse strand, counting down.
GATGTTACCAACACTAGCTACTGAGGTAGCTTTTGAACTCATAGGTGGTCTGTCTCGATCACGTCTAGAATAACCCACAGTAGCCTTTGAACGACTAAAATCATCTCGAAATTTCTTTGATGCTAAATGAAATGACTTATTCGATAATCTTTTTTGTGAATCCCTAGCTTCAAAATTCACTTTTCTTTTCTCTTTCCTGAGTTCCTCAACTTTACACACTCGTTCAACAAGCACAACAAACTCTTTTATTACCAGAATCCCGACTAACAACTTATGTCTTCATTCAAACCGTCTTCAAATCTCTTGTACATAATTACTTCAGTCGAGACATATTCTCATGCATATTGACTTAATCTCACAAATTCTTGTTCGTATTCTGCAACAGACATACGACCCTATTTCAACTTAAGAAACTCTTTGCATTTTGGATCTATGAATCTCGAACTAATGTACTTCTTTCTAAACTCAGTCTGAAAGAACTCCCAAGTGACTCGTTCTTTCAGAACCATTGATATCAATGTTTTCCACCAATGGTACGTCGTATCTCTCAAAAGTGAAACATCACATTTAAGACATTCATCAAGAGTTCATGACATTTCATTAAACACTCATATTGTATTCTCGAGCCAAAACTCAACTCTCTCAGCATCATCATTGGTAGTGGCACGAAACTCTTCAGCCCCATATTTTCTAATTTTATCAATCGGAGGCTTACTCAATTGTATCGGATTCACAGCTTATTGAATGACAGGGACTTGTGGAGGATTAGACGGGGGTGAAGGTTGTGGAGCAGTTAGATTAGTTCTAATATATTGAGTGAACCACACATTCATCATCTGGAAGAATGCTTACTTAGCCTCTTCATCATGGCTACACGTAATCGGCCTAGAATCAGTCAGCGCTGCCCCTTGAGCAGGAGCGGGCACATTTTAACTGCCAAGAATCATCACACTATCTTAGTTTATATAAATGGCATGTATAGTTAGACTATCACGCACTACATTAGGTCTAGAATCGACTAAATTGTAGTTCTAATACCAATTAAAATGTAACACCCCTAACCCATATCCGACTTCAGAATAAGATTATGAGGTATTATCAAAAACCACACACGATTCACATACATTCATACAATTATAATCAAAATCTATTCATATCAATCACATTGTCCCTTGTAAGGTTCAACAAGACCTTAAAACATGCTTAGAAGGAGTTCGAGACTAAACCGATAACATTCACAAACTTTGGGAAACATAGAAAATTTTTAAAGATATAAGGGTCACACACCCGTGTGAACAGGCAATGTGCCTCACACGGCTACCAGACATGCTCGTGTCACAAGCCATGTGAAAATAGGGAATACATACTGACTTGCACCACACGGTCGAGGACACACTCGTGTGCCATGGCCATGGGAAAATTAGGGAGTTTACTGACTTAGGTCACACGGATGATGTGCCAGCCCATGTGTCTTCTCTACATGGACGAGTAGGCCTCCACACAGTTGGGGCACACGGCCATGTGGCCTTATTTTGCAAAAATTTTGCTTTAAGTCTTAAATTGTTTATTTTATGTTTCTGTGTAATTTGACCCTCGTTCAAGCCTCGGTAAGTGTGTTTAGGACTCGATTTAGTTTGGTTCATGTATATATGTATGTTTATGGGCTTTAATTTTATTGCTCGATTATGTGATGAATAAGTATGAGTTTATTATTGTTGTCATAACTGAATATTAGAATACAAATGTAATCAAATCTAAATCTGTTCAACTGGAAATGTAAATGTCCATTTCTATATGTTGTCTGTGTAATGTGTGCATTGTTGCATAGCATGAAAATTTTGTAATCTGGTTATGAATAGAATGAAGACAGACTTAGCAGTTTTAACTGCGATACTTTTATATAGTGGTTTACCGCACTATCCTATACGTATATCAGCTTAGCTATATATAGTTACTCAAGTGGCATAGTTCCACGTTGTACGTTGTGGTGTGTAGGGTGGATGAATCTATTATGGTTTTATGTGGTGTGCATGGTGGACGGGCCTACTATAGCCCTTATATAGTGTGCTGGATGGACGAAGTGGTGTTTGGTTGGTGGGGTGGGACTTTGACTTGTGCATTCGTTTGCATCTGAATATATGTCTATTTATCATAACATTTTGTCTGTTTGTGTGAACTTCTGGTTATTGACAATATAGTTAATGTCATGTAATATGTTCTGATTATTGTGTATGATTGGAACATCATATCTATGGTTTGATATAGTATTTGACATACCAATTGAAACTTTCGTAAGTGATATTTTTCTACATATGCTTGTCTGAAGTATTTATGGTGTAACTCCATCTTTTATCATCTGTTCATGTTTTGGATTTACACTGAGCTCGCGTAGCTCATCTCTGTAGTGTCTTTCCTTTCAGGTACTTTTCATGTTTTGGAGCTGGACTCGACATATCGTAGGTCTCAGAAAGATATGGGTTGATTCGATTTAAATAAAATCTCATAACGGTAAATTTTAAGTCGATTTGTAATGCCCCAAAAATATAGGATCTTTAATTTTGCATGTTTTGGTACAAGTTGAACGATTGGTTTGATGGCTAAGTGTGTAGCGTATTTAGGAGTGTTATAGAAGCCAATCCTGGCTATTGCAAAAATTTTAAATCTTAGCTCTTAAGAAAACCTAGACCCTGACACTTAGGCTTTATGAATAATTGTGCTTAATTGATGTCACAAAAAAGCCTTGTGGCTTGGTGGAAAGTGGTGTGTTTGGGGCAACTGAGGGGGCTTGGGTTTGAATCCCATGGCAGGCAAGGGATGATTATTTTTCTACTTGCGACAGCAAGAGTTTGAAGTGGATTCGGACTCGGTTGTGTGAGAGTTTAAACTGGTCTTGAGGTTTATTATGGAGGATTTCAAGAGGGGATAAGGGGAGAGATTGAGGGAGATTTTCAAGGAGTTTGAAATGTGAGAGGAGTGTAGCCGGAATTAGGAGTCTCTTTAGTACCTATTCGGTTATGGGCAAGGGGGAGTGCCGAATTAGTTTCTTTTAGTGTTGTTTTTCTCTTTTTTATTTTTGACAATTGGTGTGGAAGTGTGTGCCGAATTCTCCCTCTCCTATTTCGGGATTTTGTCCCTTTTGGCCTTTATTTTGGTATCTTTTCCCTAGGGCCAATTCTCTCTTCTCTTCTAAGTCTTTGACTGAATACTACCCTTCTCTATTACCCCATTTTCCTTTCCTCCTCTTCACACTCTTCTTTGCCCGAACCTTGCTGTCGAACTTAACATCCTCCTTTTACTTTTATTTCATTCTTAACCAAATACAGTTTCACTCCTCCCTCTCTATTTGGATTTTTGTTAGCCAAATTCTCTCTTCATCTAATTACTTCATTCCTTTCTTCTGTTTCTTTTGATATACTCATATTTCCATAGGTCGAATACCCTTTATCTTTATGACTAACCATCTTCGGGTACTCAGCTACTATAAGGTTGATCGAGTACTCTTCTGTTCTTCTATGGTTACATTATTTCAGTTTTCATTGGAATCTCTGACAATCGGGTTTCTTCAAGGAGCGGTGGTGTACAAGTGGTTTTGAAGCAACCACAGCCTTTTCCTCAGGTATTCAATTAAAATTCTTGTCAAGGCTTGTGATGAATCTTGGGTTAGCGATCTTAAAGGATTAAGCCACCCTCTTTCAATCAAGGTTTGGTATACATGGGATTCTTCGTGTGTCTCGCTGAGCAGGTGTGTATTTACACCTCTCTTTACTCTAAATCGGCAAAAGCGAAAAAGTCGAAACTTCGACATTTGAGGTCCCACGAGCGTGCGATCGCTCGTGTGGTCATCCAAGCCCACAGATCATGGGTGATAGGCTGTAGAAGCCACCACGAGTGTTCTCGTGAACTTGGGTCGTTATGGGACACACTGGACCGCAATGGGCCGTGTGGGCCCAATGAGTTCGTGGGCCTCACTCGGATTAAATCCACTGTAAGTGACAAACATTGGACTGGGCTATGTCGATAACATAGCTATAACTAAATTAGGGTTAAATGGGCCACACAAGCGTGTGGGCTAACTTGGGCCGAGTAATGAGACTTGGGCCCATTTACACTATTTTGGCCATATGGGTTATCTAAGTCGTTCGAGACGACTGTGGACCTTTTGAAGGGTCGTTATCTGTACCGAGACCCTAAAATTAGTTAAAAGACTAAAATACCCCTGAGGGGTAAAATTATTATTTTACCCCTAACTGATGAAATGACCATTATACCCCTAGTGGTAGGTTAATCGATGTGTGTGACATTTATATGACTGGTTTTGAGTATGACACACTACATACACGTAATATTTATGACACGACATATTGTATGGGGTTGGGTTTCTGATGTGGAGGAAGTACTGTATTAGTGGCTTTGCCAGGTAATTACTACTCTAGTGGCTTTGCCACATTCACTGTTATTAGTAGTTTTGCTATGTTACTATTAGTAGCTTCACTATGATATTGGTGTGTTGGCTAGGTGAGTTGATTTAATTCCTACATGGAGTATTGGTTGGTACGGGTGGTGCGTTGGTTGGATTGGGGTGGGTTACATGACTGCACTGTACTGATACTGAATTGGGCTTAGGCCCACACTGTTACTGTATAAGGCTAAGGCCCAGACTGTACTATTACTGAATAGGGCCCAAACTCAGACCATTACTGTATGTATTGTTTACTATTTGATTGATAGGGGATTACACACTGAGTTTTCGTAAACTCACCCTTTCTTTTATCTATGCAGGTAATCCCCAACCTTAGACAATTTGGAGCCGCGAGGGACTCAGAGGTGGCCACACGATCACAGATGATTTAATTATGACTTAATTTATTCAAAGATTTTATATTTGGGTTTTAATTATGTAATAAGGCCATTTAGGGGATTTTTAACTTTTATTGGGGATTTGATTTCGTATTTTAAATAGCTAGAGTAGGAACATCGAGTTTCCAAAATAATAACGGTTTTAAAGAAAAACATGCATTTTTAACCTTAAAGTTTCAACTAGAAAAGCTTTCACGATTTTAATCGGATTAAGAAATCAATGATACAAATGTTTTAATAAGTTAATTTCAATTGTAATAACAAAATTTACCGAGTTTTCTCAAGCAATAAAAACTAAATGGATTTAACTTAGAAACAAATTTTCACCAACAAGTTCAAGTTTTAGAAGGCACTTCGATGTGACACGTTAGATTCGATCGTAACGTCTAGGCTGGGTTTAAGGTATTACATTTAGTGGTATTAGAGCTAGGTTTGCAAAACTCGGCTGTGGGGTGGGTTTTTAGAAATTTGAATTTTAAACATTGTGACTGGAAATGTGGCACACCGAGTCTCCGACACCAAATTTATAAGTTTTCTGACATTGTTTGTTGTTATGGGCTGAAATGTATTACTGAAGGACTACTATAGGTAGTAGAACTACACTGAAACTATTTAGTTAGAATAAACTAAGAATATAGAAGACTGAAAACTGTAGAAGATTATGTTCTACAAAAGCAAACCATAATTACTATTGTTCATAATGTATTGTTAATAATTACTGAAATTATAAACTGATTCATAAGACTTTAAAACAGATAATTCGCTACCAAATGAGCACAAGAGGTACTCGTGGAAGGGGCACATAAGGCCATAGTAGAGGCCGAGGAAGTGCTAGAGCTAGGTCTTCGACATCGGGTCACATACCGGCTAGAGAGGCACTAGCCTCACCAGTAACTGAGACAGAGTCTCATGATCGAGTAGCTGAGGATGATGCTCTATCTCAAGTAATGCTACGTGTTCTTGAAAGGGTTGCTGGAGCGAGTACTGAATCAGTGGGCTGAGGGTCAATTTTTGAGAGACTTCGGTCTAACGGAGTGGAATTTTTAAGGGTGTACTATGGAGCAAAAATTAAAAGGAGCAGTGTCTTTAATGGGAGATGAGGCCTACCAATGGTGGCTCATCGTGAAAGAAGGTACTCAAGCCGACCGTTTGCTATGGGATTTCTTCAAAGCGGCATTTTTAGGGAAGTATGTGGGTGCAAGTTATGTGGACGCCCGAAGGAAGAAATTTCTAAACTTGACTCAGGGGAATAAGGCTGTGGCAGAGTACGAGGCAAAGTTTCTGCAGCTGAGTCAGTATGCTTGTAGGATAGTCGCAACTGAGTATGAGCGTTGTATGTGGTTCAAGGATGGCCTCTGGGATGAGTTACGTGTGCTGATAGCTCTATAGAGGCAGCGAGACTTTGCTGCCCTTGTTGAGAAAACAAAAATTGCTGAAGATGTGAAGCACTCTGAGCTCCAGAACCTTGAGAAAGATAAGGGCAGAAATAAGAGGGACTTTGGACCCTCGGGGTCTTCTAGAAGGCCTATGAAGAGGGCCAGTCCGGTCGGTTCCTGTTATTGCTACAAGATCCCAGCCTTGCGCTAATTGTGGAAGAGATCACCAGGATGAGTGTTGGAAATGAACTGGGCGTGTTTTTAGTATGGGTCCATGGATCATCAGGTTAAAAACTATACTCAGAGGCCTATTCAGATACAAGCTGCAGGTCAGGGCCAAGCTCAACCAGGGAAAGGTGGTGAGCAGCCACCGAAAGGCCATGGGTGGGCCAGAGGTGGAAATAGTTTGGGACAACGTCGTAGAGTACCAGATAGAGTTGCAAGTAACACTGAGGCGAGACAGCCAGCCTTGGTCTATGCTGCTCGTCGCCGAGAGGAAGGTGACGCCCTTGACATCAAAACTAGTACGATCTTGATTTTTAATGTACCATACACTACTTTAGTTGATATTGGGTCTACACACTCATATGTTGCATGCACTGTGTCTGAGACACTGGGTATTCAGTTTGAAAATATTGTTAGTGAGTTGACTGTGTTGAGTCCACTGGGATAGTTGGTTGGGGTGAATAAGTTGTTCAGAGACGCGCCCTTAGAGGTCCAAGGGGTTTTCTTTCCAGCGAATTTGATGGAACTGCCATTTGGGGTATTCGATATTATATTGGGCATGGATTGGCTAGTGAAGCACCGTGTGAAATTGGATTACACTGCTAAGCATATGGTGTTGAAGTCTATGAGGGATGAGGAGGTGACTGTAATAGGGGAGCGAAGAGATTATCTGTCTAACGTGATTTCTGCGTTAAAGGCCGAGAAACTAGTTCGTAAGGGTTACGAGACGTTTTTAGCTTATGTTAGCATTTCTGATTCTACAGGTCCTTCTGTTGAAGATGTGAGAACTGTTAAGGAGTTTTTAGATGTATTTCTTAAAGAGCTTCCTGGGTTGCCTCCAAACCGTGAGGTCGAATTCGGCATTGAGCTCCTACCTGGAATAGCTCTGGTGTCTATTGCCCCTTATAGGATGACACTGAAGGAGCTGGTAGAGTTAAAGGCTCAAATTTAAGAGCTACAAGACCGAGGATTCATTCGACCGAGTGTGTCCCCATGGGGAGCGCCGGTGTTGTTTGTGAAAAAGAAGGATGGATCCATGCGCATGTGCATTGATTATCGTCAATTGAACAAACTGACTATCAAGAACAAGTATCATTTACCGAGGATAGATGATCTGTTCGACCAGCTACGAGGAGCTACGATTTTCTCTAAGATAGATCTTTGATCTGGGAATCATCAACTAAAGGTTAAGGAGGCTGATGTGTATAAGACTGTGTTTAGAACTCGTTATGGTCACTACGAGTTTCTAGTGATGCTGTTTGGGTTGACAAATGCACCAGTAGCTTTCATGGATTTGATGAACCGAGTATTCCAACCCTTTTTGGACTGGTTCATAGTTGTGTTTATAGACGACATCTTGGTGTATTCAAGAACCGAAGAGGATCATGATGCACATTTTCAAATTGTCTTGCAAATTCTGAGGGAAAATGGCTTTACGCAAAGTTCAGCAAGTGTGAGTTTTGGCTGTAAGAAGTGACATTTCTGGGTCATGTAGTGTTTCCAAAGGAATTAGGGTTGATCCTTGAAAAATTGAAGCTGTAGTGGATTGGAAACCACCACAGACGGTATCAGAGATTTGAAGATTTCTGAGTCTGCCAGGGTATTACAGACGTTTTGTTGAGGGGTTTCACTGATTGCTGCACCTCTGACTAAGTTACTGCGTAAAGGGGTACCGTTTAATTAGACTGATAAGTAGAAAGAGAGTTTTCTAAAACTAAAGAAAGTTCTAACTAAGGCCCCTGTTTTAAAACAACCGGAGTCTGGGAAGGAATTCACTATCCACAGTGATGCGTCGCATATTGGATTAGGTTGTGTGTTGATGCAAAAGGGTAAGGTAGTTACTTACGCATCTCATCAACTTAAGCCTTACAAGGTGAATTACCCTACTTACGACTTGGAGTTAGCTACGGTGGTTTTTGTACTGAAGATTTGGAGGTATTACTTATACTGTGAGAAGTCTGTTATTTACACGGATCATAAAAGCCTCAAGTACCTCTTTACTTAGAAGGAGTTGAACCTTAGGCAACGAAGATGGATAGAGTTGCTTAAAGATTATGATTTTTCAATTGAGTATCACCCTAGTAAGGTTAATGTGGTAGCTGATGTACTGAGCCGTAGGGTTATATCTGATTTGAGAGCAATGTTTGCTCGTCTCAGCCTGTTTGATGATGGTAGCTTGTTGGCTGAGCTTCAAGTGAGACCGACCTGGACTGATCAAATTAAGGAGAAACAGTTGCTGGATGAGTCATTGGTTCCTCGTTTCTGGTTGGTTGAGAATGGTGAAACTACAGATTTTGGGCTGAATAGTAAGGGAGTGTTATGTTTTCTTGGAAGAGTTTGTATACCGAGGGATTCTGATTTGAGGCAATCCATACTGCAAGAAGCACATGGTAGTCCGTATGCTATATCAAGATCTTTGTGAGCTGTACTGGTGGCCAAGGCTTAAGCGCGAGGTTACTAATTTAGTGGGTAAGTGCTTGACATGCCAACAAGTTAAGGTTGAGCATCAACTGCCTTTTGGATTACTGCAGCCAGTAAAGATTCCACTCTGGAAGTGGGAGAGGGTAACCATGAATTTTGTGAGTGGGCTACCCTTGATGCCTACTAAGATGGATTCAGTATGGGTGATTGTAGACCGATTGACTAAATCTGCCCATTTTATATCGGTTCGTACTGATTATTCGTTGCAAAAGTTGGCTAAGTTATTTGTGGCTGAGATTGTAAGACTGCATGGTGTACCAGCTTCTATCATATCTGACAGAGATCCTAGATTCACCTCTCGGTTCTAGAAGAAGTTACACGAGGCTCTGGGTACAAGTTTAGACTTTAGTACTGCATTTCACCCTCAGACAGATGGTCAGTCAGAGAGGGTGATTCAGATACTGGAGGATATGTTAAGATGTTATATTTTGGATTTTCGAGACAGCTGGGAGGACTACTTACCGTTAGCAGAGTTCGCATATAACAACAGCTATAAGCCCATTATTCAGATGGCACCATTCGAGGCATTGTATGATTCTAGGTGTCGTACGCCTACATGTTGGATTGAGCTGGGTGAGCGGCGAGTTCTAGGGCCAGAGTTGGTTTCTGATACCGAAGAAAAGGTGAAGTTGATTCGAGGTCGGTCACAAAAAGCATTTGATAGGTGGAAGTCTTATGCAGACTTAAAGCGTAAAGAGATCAAATACTCTGTAGGGGATTATGTCTTTCTGAAAGTCTCACCAAGGAAGAAAATTCTGAGATTTGGACTGAAAGGCAAGCTGAGCCCTAGATTCATTGGACCTTACCGAGTACTAAAATGTGTGGGACCGGTCGCCTATCAACTCAAATTGCCTCCTGAATTAGACAGAATTCATGACGTATTCCATGTTTCCATGTTGAGGCGATACCGTTCTGATCCTTCTCACATAGTTCCACTTGAGAAAATTGAGATTAGACCTGGTCTAACTATCGAGAAAGAGCCGTGCAGATACTGGAGCGTGACGTTAAGGTATTAAGGAGGAAATCTGTGCCACTGGTCAAAGTGCTATGGCATAATCATGGTTCAGAGCAAGCTATGTGGGAGCCAGAAGAGGCGATGCGACAACAATACCCTCACCTGTTCTGATTAGGTAAATTTCGAGGCCGAAATTTCTTTAAGGGGGTAGAGTTTTAACTCCCCAAAAATATAGGATCTTTAATTTTGCATGTTTTGGTACAACTTGCATGATTGGTTTGATGGCTAAGTGTGTGGCATGTTTAGGAGTGTTAAAGAAGTTGGGGTTCAAGTCCTGGCTATTGCAAAAATTTTAAATCTTAGCTCTTAAGAGAACCTGGACACTGGCACTTAGGCTTTATGAATAATTGTGTTTGATTGATGTCACAAAAAAACCTTGTGGCTTGGTGGCAAGTGACGTGTTTGGGGCAACTGAGGGGGCTTGGGTTCAAATCCCATGGCAGGCAAGGGATAATTATTTTGCTACTTGGGACAGCAAGAGTTTGAAGTGGATTCGAACTCTATTGTGTGAGAGTTTGAACTGGTCTTGGGGTTTATTATGGAGGATTTCAAGGAGGGGAGAGATTGAGGGAGATTTTCAAGGAGTTTAAAGTGTGAGAGGAGTGTAGCTGAAATTAGGAGTCTCTTTGGTACCTATTCGGTTATGGGCAAGAGGGAGTGCCGAATTGGTTTTTTTTGGTGTTTTTTTTCTTTTTTGTTTTTGACAATTGGTGTGGAAGTGGGTGCCGAATTTTCCCTCTCCTATTTCGGGATTTTGTCCCTTTTGGCTTTTATTTTGGTATATTTTCCCTAGTGTCGATTCTCTCTTCTTTTTTAAGTCTTTAATTGAATACTGCCCTTCTCTAATACCTCATTTTCCTTTCCTCCTCTTCACACTCTTCTTTGGTCGAACCCTACTATCGAACTTAACATCCTCTTTCTACTTTTTATTTCATTCTTGACCAAATACAGTTTCACTCGTCCCTCTCTATTTGGATTTTTGTTAGTTGAATTCTTTCTTCATCTAATTGCTTCATTCCTTTCTTCTGTTTCTTTCGATATACTCATATTTCCATAGGCCGAATACCTTTTATCTTTGTGACTGACCATCTTCGGGTACTCAGCTATTTAGAGGTTGATCGAATACTCTTTGTTCTTCTATAGTTACACTATTTTGGTTTTCATAGGAATCTCTGACAATCAGGTTTCTTCAAGGAGCAGTGGTGTACAAGTGGTTTTGAAGCAACCACAGCCTTTTCCTCACGTATTCAATTAAGATTCTCGTCAAGGCGTGTGATCAATCTTGGGTTAGCGATCTTAAAGGACTAAGCCACCCTCTTTCAATCAAGGTTCGGTATACGTGGGATTCTTCGTGCGTCTCGCTAAGTAGGTGTGTATTCACACCTCTCTTTACTGTGAATCAGCAAAAGCAGAAAAGTCGAAACTTTGGCATTTGACGCCTCACGAGCGTGTGATCGCTCGTGTGGTCATCCAAGCCCACAGATCATGGGCGATATGCTGTAGAGGCCACAATAAGCGTTCTCGTGAACTTGGATCGTTATGGGCCACACTGGGCCGCAATGGGCCGTGGGGGCCTAATGGGCTCACAGACCCCACTCAGATTAAATCCACGGTAAGTGACAAACATTGGACTGGGCTATGTAGATAACACAGCTGTAACTGAATTAGGGCTAAATGGGCCACACGAGTGTGTAGGCCCACTTGGGCTGAGTAATAGGACTTGGGCCCATTTACACCGTTTTGGCCATATGGGTTATCTAAGTCATTCGAGACGACTGTATCGAGACTCTAAAATTAGTTAAAAGACTGAAATACGAGACTCTAAAATTAGTTAAAAGACCGAAATACCTTTGAGGGGTAAAATTAATATTTTACCCTTAACCGATAAAATGACCATTATACCCCTAGTGGTAGGTTAATTGATGTGTGTGACATTTATATGACTGGTTTTGAGTATGACACACTGCATACACGTAATATTTTTGTGACACGACATACTGCATGGGGTTGGGTTTCTGATGTGGAGGAAGTACTGTATTAGTGGATTTGCCACGTAATTACTGCTCTAGTAACTTTGCACGTTCACTGTTATTAGCAGCTTTGCTGCGTTACTGTTAGCAACTTCACTGCGATATTGGTGTGTTGGCTGGGTGGGTCGAGTTAATCCCCACATGGTGTGTTGGTTGGTACAGGTGGTGTGTTGGTTGGATTGGGGTGGGTTACATGACTGCACTTTGTCGAGTCTTCGAATTGGGCTTAGGCCCATCATCATTCTTGTATAGGGCTAAAGCCCGCATCGCATCATTCTTGAATAAGGCTCAAACCCAGACCGTTACTCTATGTATTGTTTACTGTTTAACAAATAGGGGATTACACACTGAGTTTTTGTAAACTCACCCTTTCTTTTAACCGCGTAGGTAATCCTCAGCCTTAGATGATTTAGAGCCGTGAGGGACTCAGAGGTGGCCACACGATCGCAGATGATTTGATTATGACTTAATTTATTCAAAGATTTTATATTTGGGTTTTAATTATGTAATAAGGCCATTTGGGGGATTTTTAACTTTTATTGGGCTTTTGATTTCGTATTTTAAACTGCTAGAGTAGTAACATCGAGTTTTCAAAATAATAACGGTTTCAAAGAAAAACATGCATTTTTAACCTTAAGGTTTCAACTAGAAAAGCTTCTGCGATTTTAATCAGATTAAGAAATCAATGATAGCAAATGTTTTAATAAGTTAATTTCAGTTGTAATAACGGAATTTACCGAGTTTTCTCAAGCAATAAAAACTAAATTGGTTTTAACTTAGAAATAGTTTTTCAACTAGAAGGCACTTCGATGTGACACGTCAGATTCGATCGTAACGTCTAGGCCAGGTTTGGAGTGTTATACGATTTGTAAGAAGAGAATATAAATTGTGGTATAGGTTTTTATGCTGGACTTTCGTAAGGTGTTATTTGGACTGAACTTTAGAAACTGTGGATTTTATTTCTAAATGTTTGACGTCGGTTTAATATTGTTTCAAACGTAATGAAAAAAAAGGTTTTGTTGGTTTGAATTAAAGTTTTTGTTTCCGCCACTTTTGGTGGCCAATGTAACCTCCAGGATTTGGTCTAAACTTCTAGGCCGGGTTTTGGGGTTTTACAAACGAAATTACAAACTTACCTAGACAGAAACGATTACGAACACGAAACCAACGACTATTTCGCTACTTTGGCTTTCCATGACTTAAGTCCATTTGATTCATTTCTTGATATAAATAATAGTTTTCATTCAAATAATCCATTCAAAAATATCAAATAATTAAATTTAAGCATATAAGCCCGTCCACTATAAATTTACAAAATTACCCCCACATTTTATGCTTTTTTTAATTTAGTCCCTAAACCCGAAACTTTCAAATTAACCATATTTAATCAAAACTCATACTAGCAAAATTTCTTAGAGACTCACTGCAGACCAAATTTATCACTATTTCACCAAAATTCCATGAAGTTTTACTATTTTAACAATTAAATCCTTAAACATTAAAATTACCAAAAATTCACTTAACAAAATACTTTTATTTAACTACCAAGTTCATAAATATATTCAAATAATTCATGGTAGGCCCCTAAAGTTTTAAAAATTTTAAGAATTAACCCCTAGGATAGCTAGACTAAGCTACAATGATGTCAAAAACATAAAAATCATGAAAAACATATTGAAAAAAAAATACTTACATGCACCCAATTATAGCTTGGCCGAAACTTAAGAACTCAACAATGGTGTTTTCCTTTTACAATCGATGGTGGTGGTGAACTAATAAAGATGATAACATGTTTTGTTATCTTTTATTTTGAGTTTGTTTATTAAATTACCATTTTAACCTTTATTAATTAATCAATTTAACATAAAACTATCACCTAACCATCCATCATGTAACCAAATGGGTAGATTTACCATTTTAAGCCCTTAATTCATGATTTTATAATTATTTCATATAATTTAACCTATAGTAATTAACTATTATAACTTTTACGATTTAGTCATATTTCTTTAATTAACTATCAAATTACCAAAATTTCTGAACCAAATTTAAATACACCTATATTGTAACTCTGTAAAAAAAATTTTAAGTAAAAAACGACCACAAGGGTCAAAAACAACTATATTCAAATAACATCACAAATTACAGCATTATGGATATCTATAGGATAATCCATGTCAAAGAACCAAGTACAAGCATTCACACACATTTTTTTACAAATAAGGTCTGCTATAGAATTATATTGTAACTCTGTAAATATTATAAAAATATTTATAGGCTAGGTTTACAGAAACAAGATCCTGAAACCTCATTTTCCAAAACTACTTGACTTTAGGGACAAACCATTTGTACCTAACAATTTGTTCACTTAACAAAAAAAATCGAATTAAAATTCAACATATTGTTATATTTGACTAGTAAATATTAAATAATAATATTTAATGACTCATTTATCTGATTTATGGCCCCGAAACACTATTTTCGACACCTTTGAAAAATGGGCTATTACACATCCCTTCAAATTTAAATTCGGTGAATTCATCAAGCCCGTATCAATAGCACCACACAAACTTTGGGATATAAATTCATTAAGAGTAATAAATGCAACCTCACATGTCGATGAATTCATCAAGTCCATCTCAATAAGACTGCCCAAACCTTGGCCATGAAATCATTAATAGTAAGAACTCAACCTTATGCATGCACATCGTTTACATAGGGATATGTAAAGTGTACACTATAAGTCTTTCCATGGTTTCATTTGACCTCATTGAACTTAGAGAACTAAGTTGGGTATCTACCATGAATTCCTTAACCACTGGGCTTAAGACCTATCCCTCTCGACGAATCAAAAATCATTTTCCTTCTTACCCCTTTGGTTAGAGGATCAACTAGGTTCCTTTCAGACCTCATGTACTCCAAAGTAATTATTCAATTCTTTTCTAAATGTCTCATAGATTCATGTCTTATTCGAATATTCTTCTTCTTACCATTGTAAGCTTGCCTCTTAGCAATGCAAATTGCGACTTGTGAGTCACATAATAGAGATACTGGAGGAGTCGATTTTTCACATAAAGGAATCTCTGCAAGTAGATTCCTAAGCCACTTGGCCTTTTGCCCGACTAAGTCAGTAGCTATAAACTTTGACTCCATCGTGGAGCGAGCAATACAATTTTGTTTAGCAGACTTCCAAGAAATAGTTGTTCCACCCAAAGTAAAAACATACCCACTTGTAGAGCTCACTTCGTCATTATCAGTTACCCGATTGGCATCACAATATCCTTTTGGATTGCAGGGTATCAGACAAATTCCAACTCCAAGTTATTGTACTTTTAAGGTATTTAAGTAAACGCTTTAGAGCATTACAATGCTCATTGCTAGGATAATGGGTATATCCACTTAGTCTATGACTACATAAACAATATTTGGTCGAGTGTAGGTCATGAAAAACATAAGGCTTCTAATAATTTAGCATACTCTGATTGAGAAACACTATTTCCTTTATTTTTCAACAATTGCATGCTAGAATCATAAGGAGTTCTAACAAGGATGGCATCAAATCTATTAAACTTTTTTATTACTTTTTCTATGTAGTGAGATTGATTTAAAGCAAATCTCATTTCTAATTTAGTAGCTTTAACTCTTAAGATTACATCTACCTCTTTCAAATCCGTCATATCAAATTTGGTAGATAAGAAATTCTTGGTTTTATTAATGGCTTCTTTATTAATAGTAAAAATTAACATGTCATCCACATATAGACTTATGATGACACAATCAAAACCAAACATCTTAGAATATACACATACATCTGCACTATTAAAAATAAAACCAAAACTAAGAATAGCCTTATGAACTTTCTCATACCATTGTTTTAGATCTTGTTTGGGACCATACAAAGATTTTTTTGATTATGCAAACTTTATCATCCATACGAAGTGCCACAAATCCTGGAGGTTACTCCATGAAGATCTCCTCATCCAAATCACCATTCAAGAAAGTTGTCTTCACATCCATCTGATGTACCAACAAATAGTGAATTAAAGCTAAAGCAAACAAAACACGAATGGTTGAGATCTTTGTTACGGGAGAGTATGTATCAAAATAATCCACTCCAAATTTCTGAGTGTACCCTTTTACAGCTAGTCTTGCCTTATACCTCTTGTAACACCCCTAACCTGGCCTAGACGTTATGGCCAAATCTGGGTGTGTTACGAAGAAGGGTTTTAAAATATATCTTTTAAGTTAAAACGTATTGTTTTATTAGCTTACCAATCAGAGTCTTAATATCCGGAAAAATTAAGTTTATAATCTTATTTGAGACCATTTTAAGTTATCAAGAATTTGCAATAAAAGTTTAAAAAATCGTTTTATTCAAAGCCAAGCTCGTTTTTTCAAAAACCATTTGTTAAAAACCATTTGTTTGCGTAAAGTGTTTTTGTCAACATTGCAAAAAAGAAAGCAAAACAAAATCCAAATCCAAAAGTTAGAACCATACAGTCCAGAGAGTCCCAAAAATTACAAACTCTCAAGAAAAACCAGACTTAAAAATGAAATCAATATTACTAAATAAAAACAGTTTTTTGTCAAGGGGTCACCGTTGAGCCTCCATCGCACCGACCCGCCTAAGTTAGTGGATTACCTTAACAGAACAGACAAACAGATGTGAGTTTTTGTAAACTTAGCGTGTAACCGAGCAGATATAGTCATGCAACATACACAAAATTTCATATACCATCAGATACAGATTCGGTCTTAAGTCCATAACAGATACAAATATCAGAATCAGATAAACAGAACAGATATACAGAATCCTACCCCCATCCCCTACACATCATCTTCGATCATCCCATCACACCATGTGGGGTTAAAAACACCCACCCATTCGAACACACCATGTAGTGTCAATGCGACACATAATAGAATAATAAACTTTTAAGTTGCCAAAATATAGGCGAAAGGTTGCTGTACAGATCACTTCCTCCACATGTGCAAATCCCAACCCAACACAGATACAGAATATAGGATTAACAAAATTAACAAGCTTAACATGCTCGTATACAGATAACATATATACTCAAACAGAACAGCCAGACATACATATCAGTGTCCTACTCAAATTAGATTATCAGATCACATGAATTAGGGTTTGGTTAGCCCTTACTGGCTCTACGATAGGCCCACAGTCGTTTGAAACGACCCGTGTGACCCTAGGGAAAATTATAGAATCCTAGGCCCACATGTCTGTGTGGGCCCACACACCCAGATTGGCCTTGCTCATATGGTCCACACGCCCATATGGACCACAAGCCCAACTTGGCCTAGCCCCTGTGGCCCACACGGCCACACTCACACCAACACAACCGTGTCAAACACGCGGCCGTACCTTCGTTAGTCACACGGCCATGTCTCGCACATGACTAGCCACACTACCAGCTACGCACCTGTGTGGCGTCGACAGACCCAATTTTTGGCTTTCGTCGAACCTCATTTTCTCACGTTAGGGGTACACACTTGGTTCATTTTTTACGCGTAAGCAATCCCAAGCCCTTCAAACCTAAAAAAACACAATTCAATCGATCAATTCCAAGTATTGAAATGTCAATCTGTCAAAACCCCAATCAACATACTTAAAAATTTTACTCAATCGAAAGGCTCGATCACTTACTAAAATAGTTACGATAGCCCAAACACATTACACGATAGAAGATGAATTTTGATCCCCCTTTGTTAACACCTACACAAGAATTCACCATATTAACACACCTGAAAATGATTCACAATTGCATAAAAATTCAAGAATACTTAAGCACTACAGTCCGAGCAAGGATTACGGAACCTAAAATATATTGATTGAACAACAGTATAGCAAACATAAATTGAAGAGAACAATTCCTAATTCCACAAAACTTCAAGAATACTTACCCACCACAATCCGAGCAGGGATTACAGAACCCAAAACACAGTGATTGAACAATAGTATAGCAAACATAAATCAAAGAAAGAAGAAATAAAAAAACAAAACGTTTAGAAGAGGAATTTGGAGAAGAAACGTCAAAATGTATTTGGGAAGATAGAAAAAAATAAAATTAATAAGATAAAAATTATCAGAATTTAAACACAATCCCACTACATCCACTAACAACCCAACCAATTCAGAATTTCAAGCCCATCTAAACTCTCTCAGCCAACCAAAATAAAAATTATCACCCCTGCTTACGCAGGGATTCGAACACAAGACCTCCAGCACACTAACTCCTTACCACTCGAACCAGTAGGCTTATTCTGACATGAATTTACAAACAATGTTATACAAGCCCACCCAACAGGGATAAGACTTGAATCTAAAATAACAAAATTTCCAAATGTGAGACTTGAACCCAATGCCTCAAACACACACCTAGAACACTTAACCACTGAAGCAAATACACACTTGTGTCAAGATTTACAAAAACAGAAATAAATTGTTCAGGGCGTTACAACTCTACCCCTAAAAGAAATTTTGGCCTTAAAATTTACCTGGCCTGAACAGATGACGATACTGTTGACGCATCAAGTCCTCAATTTCCTACATGGCTTCCTTAGTGTCATGATTCCACCATAGAACCTTAACTAACGATATAGATCTCCTCCTCAGAACCTTAATATCTCAATCTAAAATCTGAATCGGCTCCTCCTCAAACATTAAGTCTGGTTTAATCTTGATCTCCTCAACAGAGACAACGTGAGATGGATCAGACCGATACCACCTCAACATTGAGACGTGAAACACATCATGGATACGGTCCAACTCTTGAGGTAGCTTTAATTGATAAGAAATCGGTCCTACACGCTTTAGAATCTGATACGGTCCAATAAACATAGGGCTTAACCTGCCCTTATGACCGAAAAACAAAACTTTCTTCCATGGAGACACCTTAAGGATACGAAGTCACCTACAGTGTACTCAATATCTCTACTTTTCAGATCTGCTAATATGCATGATAAGTTTTAAATTTATAATTGATCATACTTGAAAACTAACTATTATCACGATAAAGGCAAGCGCACCTATCGAACAGTAGTATAGCTTATAGCAAGACCGGAATGTCGAACCCACAGGAACTAAAAGTACTAGTATTAACCTTCTTTTTATTATTTAGCCTAAAAATAAGGGGATTTGATTTATCTAAACTAATCAACTAAACTAAGAATGCATAGGAAGTAAATTGGGGAAATACTTTTGGGAAAAACTAATTGATTTGGACAATACCCAAGGAACTAGACTTCACTTGTTATTTGACTCTGAATTAGACGATTTATTCACTTGACTCGATCCATAGAAATCCCTAATTTATATTATTATCTCTCCCGAGACTAACAACGTCTAACCCTAGGTTGATTAATTGAAATCTCTTTCTAATTAAAACCCCTAGTGTTGCATTAACTCGATCTCTGGATTCCTTTATTAGGTTTGACCCTAATTCGACAGATTTATGTCATCCTATGTCTAGGATTGCATGCAACTCCGCTTAATTATGCTAGATCTACTCTTAGACAGGGACTTTTGCTCCTCTGAATAAGCACATTAATACTTGAATCAATATCCTGGAATATTAAAGCAAGAATTAAGAACACATAATTAAGAACAAATCAAGTATTTATCATATAATTTAGAAAGTAATAACAAGATCCATCTTAAGTTTCATTCCTCTTAGGTATTTAGGGGATTTAGTTCATATTTGTAAAAGAAAACATCTCAGAAGAATAATAATAACAAAATATAAAGAAAACCCAAAACTCCTGAAGGAAATTTAAGGGAGATCTTTAGTCTTGAAGGAGAATTCGGCTTCTAAGATGGATCAATTGGCTTTCTTCGAGTAATTCCTTGCCTCCTCCTCCATGTGTGTCCTCTAATCCTCCTCTAGGGTGTTTATATAGGCTTTAGAATGCCTAAGAACCCTCAAGAATGCCCTTTTTCAAATAAAACAAGACTTGGTCCCGATAGGGACACGACCGTGTGCCACGCCCGTGTGAGGAAGTCCAGGCCGTGTTAGAGTCTGTTAAATAGGCACCGGTGTGTAGCCTACCCATGTGAGGAAGTTTGAGTCTGTTAAATAGGCACGGGTGTGTAGTCTACCCATGTGAGGAAGTTTAGGCCATGTTGATTTCCCATGTTGACCCATTTTCTCTGTTTTTGGCCTGTTTCTCACTCTTTTTACTCTCCTATGCTCACCTAAGTATAAAACATGAAATTAAAGAATTAGGAGCATCAAATTCCAAAAATCTAAAGATAATTCATCCAAAAATATGCAAAGCATGGGATAAAAATATGTATAAATTACTACTTATCAAATACCCCCACACTTAAGCGTTTGCTTGTCCTCAAGCAAAATCCTCAATTCACAATTAAGAATTCATTTTTCTCAATTTATAACTCCTATCAATAATATCTCAAAATTATCCATAAGTAATCATACATTGAGAATTCAACTAGAAGAACATCAGAGTTTCAAACATTCCAAGTTGAACATTTTATCAAAAAAACGTAGGTGTCTCCCCTCATCTAAGTAATCACCTTTGATTTAAAATATCACAGAGTTTAACATCCTCACTAATGATTCACTCGAATCACTTAAGGTGTTTAAGTACAAAAATTTTAGCACTCAACAGTCAATATGAAAAGTTATTACCATAGGCTTGCGTGAAAATCAAATCTCCACCACTATATATATTGAGATGATACATCAATCAAAAGGTCTTTAGAGGGTTGTAACGTGCCTTTGGTTAGGGGGTGTGGTCACAAGCTGAAAGAGAAGGTTAGAATCGAGATTGAATTGAAAAATTACCTAACTAGAAAAATTACTAAAATAGACAAATTACATTCCTAATTAGATGATACTAGAATTGAGCTTTTCTTCATGGATACATCATTTTAATCCAAGCATTACATAATATGCTAGATGACAAATCTCAATTCCAGCAACTTTATTTTTTTTTTTTGATCAAGAACAAAACAAGTAACATAGAACTTTGCTAACTATCATAAATAAAACATAGCTAAGCAATTTATTCAAATCAAATCTCGACAAAAATAGGGATCAAATTAATTAAGGGGATTTCAACAATAATGGGTTCTGGGTTAATATTAAGGGCAAATCAATGAATGGCTTGTTAGGCTCAAGGGGGTTCACTAAGGGTTAATTACGACGGTAGACTTTTATGGAGTGAGTGAGTTAAACCTAAGTGCCTTTATCATCTCGACATATCAAATCAATGGTGTGGTCTTGACGTGCATAATCGAAGCAAGTTCTAGAATAACAAATCAATATTGACACACTCATATCAACAATAAAAGTGAGCATGAAAGAAATAATATATGCTCTAAAGGCTCAAGATCTCACAAAAATTATGGCTTTTTGATGTCAATTCTGTGAATTTCAATTTCAAGATAATACCTAAACTTGGGGAAGTAACCTAAAAAATTTTTATTCTCAAAAATCAACTTATCATGTTTCATTCTCTAATTACTTAAAGTTTAAACAATCAATGCATAAATGCCTATGTTTTAATTCAAGACATATCAATAAAAATCATAAATTAATCAAAATTCATTCTAGAAATGATATGAGTGGGTTACGTGAGAATACGGCAACATTCAGGGATTTTTCTGATAATGATATAAATAACCCCCCATACTTAAGATATACATTTTCCTCAATGTACAAAGATAGATTTACTGAAAAATATAGATATAAGATCATAAGATAGAGAGAGAAGTGAAACTTCCTGAATGTTAAATGGAATCCTTGAATTAGAGTTATAGAAAGTAATCGGCTAAGACAATGGTGAGATTGGAGGAGGATACTCTGGTGGTGGTAGAGGTTGTTAGTCCACAAGTGCTGCGCCAAACGAATATTATAACTGGTGGTAGCTATAGTCGTGGACGAGCAGGGCATGGCAGTCGTGGAGAACCTTTTCTAGTGGAGTTGTAATTTCCTAAGTAGTAGTGAGGTTCAAAGCTCTTCATAACTGTGATAGAATCAATAACTCTTTAGGAAATATAAAGTAGCATGCTTACTCATTAAGAGATGGCCGAAAACATAAATTGCTTAATATAAATTATAAAACCTAAAGATGAAATAAAAATAGTATCAAAGAGAAATAAAATAAAAAGTAGTTTAAAAAGATAAATAAAGATAAAAGTAAATAAAAAATAAAAATGATAAATAAAAGTCTTCAAAAATCTTCATTGCAAGATGGTTCGCGAGGTGGGGGTGGCGATGATATGTGAAGGTGCTGACAAATCTGATGTAGGGTTGCATCAATGTGATCAAAGCGCTGAAAACATTGCTGCTCGAATCGAGTGAGGTGCTCAGAGATGTCAGAGAGTGAAGCAGCCGCATGAACTGGACGATGAGTAGGTGGTGGCTGAGATGATGGATCCTCGTGAGGTGAATTGACATCATTAGTAATGTCCTCCGGGTCCTCCTGCTCGGCTGACTGGACTAGGCAATACTGAGGAGGATCAAATCCACGTCGTCGCTCTATCATCCTCATATGGAGCATAATTGAGATGCCCTACAGGGACATCTAACCGATAAGGGTGAGGGAGGATGAATGCGTCGCTGTGTTGAGGAGACCGAAGTACCGCGCCAGACGAGTCACATAAGGGCCGATGGAAAGGATTCCTTCCTATGTCACTCTGTCTGATGGCGAATGGCGAGAGCGATGAAATAAGCGAGGTCGAATACGTGTCCATTCGCCATGCTCCATAAAAAATAGGTGTCATTAGTGTTGATGACGCTGGTACTCTCTCGCCGTCATGTTAGGGTGTGGGCTAGGATGGCGTGTAAGTATCTTAGTGATGGGTGAGAGCTGATGCCTTGGAACGGCTAGGATCGTAAGTGGTTGAAGCAGGGACTAGGGCCTTCCAGCAAAGTGAAGGAGAATAGTGGATGTGGCGATAGAGACTGTCGAAGTCATCATCATCCATGAACTCCTTCGTATATAGTCCTAATGTGATGCTGAACTTAAGCACGCTCAACTGGCGAACTAAACCGCCAAGACGGAACTTGACCATCCCGGGATCATCGAACTCTGTCATAACAGTTTGAAGGTGGAAGGTCAAACAGAGTTCTAATGTGAGCTAGAGATATGTCAGCTCGACGATCTCGAAGAAGAGTCCCCATGGGTCAATATTCAGGAGAGCCCAGACTGTGTTAGCGAGTTGGATCTGCTCTAGAACGGCCCAATCAATATATCGGCCAGTGCCGATGGGTCTCGCACGGAGCATCTGAAAGAGTTCCTCTTAGGGTCCTGGTGGAAAATGGAGGAATAGGTGTCGTATCTAGTGGTAGGGCCAGAGGAGGATGCTACTCCTTTTTGTTTTTTCGAGGCGGGGATGGCAGTTTTCTTACCACGTGGATTTGACATGGTGTGACTGCACGAAGAGCAGATATCATGTTTTAATAATCGGAGAGAATACATATACTAAAAAATCCAAAAAAATTAACCATGAATTAACTAACTTATTAGACCAAAAACTAATGACACTAACAAGACCCAACCAAAAGCAATCGAACTTCATAATATAAATCAATTGACGACAAAATTTTTATGGCAAATGGCATGGTAATAGCATGACTAAATTCAACACAGAATGGATGAAAGTAGTTAATAATGGTAAGAAAAGGGTAAAAAATATGTGAAATAGATCCTAAGAATGAGGATGATATGCTAAGCAATTAATAAACAAAATGTAAATAATATAGGAAAATCAATATCATCATGATAGTAAGCATCAAAAGAAAGTAAAAGAGAAGAGAAAACCAATACTGGAGATTCGATGGCCGGAGGAGTGACGGCGTGATGGGGCTGGTACGACGGTGGGGTGTGGGATGAGTGGAGAAAGAGAGGAGAAGGAAGGGATGTGTAGGGAAGAGAGGAAAAGAGAGAAGATTTTGATGTGTATGGAGGAAAAAGGGAGGAGAAAGGATGGATTTTGGAGTGATGGTCAGAGCTTAGGTGGCAGCGGCGGCAGTGGGAGTGACGGCTAGGGTTAGGGTATTAGGGAAGGGGATAATGAATAGTGGGGGTTTATATAGATATTGGGGCACACGGCCGTGTCCTGCTTCGTTCGCTTCTCCCACGCCCGTGTAAATATGTGCATGCCCTTGTTAATTTGACAGTTTTGACCACGGGTGGTGAGCACGGGGGTATCGCACGCCCATGTTAATTTCTCAGTTTCTACCACGGCTTATAGACACGAGCGTGTGGCACGCCCGTATAGATTTGGCAGGATTTCCCACGGCCATGTCACACGGCCGTGGCAACATATCGAATCCCGTGTTTTGGAAAAAAATTTGCTCTATTTTTACATGGTCGTATCGCACGGTCGTGTCGCCACCTGTGGTATGAGCACGGCCTAAGGCACGCCCGTGTGCCTGGCTATGTGGATTTGGAAAACCTGTGTTCAAGGACTCAGTTAATGATTTAGATGTTAAAAACTAAAATTTAAAGAAATCAACACCGTTAGTGCTCGAGTTACCTCCCGAGAAGCGCTTATATAGAGTCTAAGCTCGACTTACCTCTCATTCGCATAATTACGGCAGATCACAGAGTCGAGACTCCTCTTTCTCACTATCAATTCTATTATCTACATAAAGTTTAAGTCGAGTAATATTTACCTTAAAAGTGTCGTATTGAGAATGAGTTACCTCGACTGTACTGTATGTGAAACATTCAGTACCATGAAAGGAGTCACTCCATTTTTGTTAAGCTCTGAAGTATCCATTCGGGGGTCCTTTTCATCTATCAATACTTTATCCCCAAATTTAATTTACTTTGTTTCATCCCTACGCTCATTGTGGTGTCGATTTGATTTTTCGTGTGCTTTTGGTTTCTCCGGGACATGTGTTCGTCATTCATCTAGTTCATCGGTCTGAAGCCTTCGTTTTTCGTGAGTCGTTTTATTTTTGTGGCATGGATTAGAGTGAGGCTCCATCACGTTCTTCCTAGAGGACTCCTGCAAAGAAACTCGAGATACAACATTATTTAAATTAATCGAACTTAAACTATCATCTCGATTACTAGATATTTTAGCAGAATCACGAGCTTGGAGAGTAATCGTGTCATCGCCCACACGAAGTATCAATTCCCATATGCCAACATCAATGATAGTCCTAGCAGTTGCTAAAAAGGGTCTTCCTAAAATTAAGGGTACGACACTGTCCTCATCCATGTCTAGAACAACAAAGTCAACTGGGAATATAAATTTATCAATTTTAACAAGCACATCTTCAATAATACCCCTAGGAAATCAAATTGTTTTATCTGCCAATTGAATACTCATCCTAGTTTGTTTGGGTTTCCCAAGACCTAGTTGTTTAAACATTTTATAGGGCATGACATTAATACTTGCCCCTAAATCAGCTAAAGCATTGCTAATATTTAAACTGCCAATTAAACAAGGAATCGTAAAACTCTCTGGATCTTTTAACTTGTTGGGTAGCTTATTTTGTAGAATATCTGAACAAACTACGTCCAATTCCACATGCGGCGCCTCATCCAACTTCCTCTTATTTGCTAAAAGCTCCTTTAAAAATTTCACTGCGTTCGGCATCTATGAAAGAGCTTCAATAAATGGTAAGTTAATATGTAATTTCTTTAACAATTTAAGGAATTTACCAAATTGTTCGTCTGTGTGGTCTTTCCTTGTCGCATTGGGGTATGGTACACGAAGCGTATATTCTCTACTTATCAGTTTTTGCTTACTGAGGTCCACATCATCCTTACCTTTACTTACCACAATTCTTTGCCTCGATTCTGGTTCAGGTTCAACTAACCCTTCTTCATCTCGAACAATAATTGTATTAAGTTGTTCCTTTGGGTTAGTTTCAGTATTACTAGGCAAGCTACCTTATGGTCGTTCAAAAATCATCTTTTCCAACTGGCCTATTTGATTCTTGAGCCCCTAAATTGATGCTTGCTGATTTTTAAGAGCTGTCTTGGTGTTTTGAAAATGATTTTCTAACACCGAGATGAATTTCGTTAGCATCTCCTCAAGGTTTGGCTTCTTTTCCTACTGGTAAGGTGGTTGTTGAAAACCTGAGAGATGTTGTGGCCTTTGATTTCCTTGACCACCCCACGAGAAGTTGGGATGGTTCCTCCAACCTACATTATAAGTGTTACTGTATGGGTTATTTTGATATCTAGAATTATTGTTACCCATATATTGAACTTGTTCCTCCTCGGTGCTAGGGTTGAAGGTTGGATAATCTGTGTGTACTCCTCCTCTACATGAATCACACCTCATCACTGGATGTACCTAAGTAGAACCATACAAATCGTCAATATTTTTATTTAAAAGTTCTACCTGGTTAGAGAGCATAAAAACCGCGTCGAGGTTGAAAACACCAGCAGCTTTCACTGGCTTCATTCTCATAACTTACCACTGATAGTCATTCAGTGACATCTCTTCAATAAATTCGTAAGCCTCTTTAGGTGTTTTGTTGTTCAAAGTTCCACCGGCGGCTGTATCGATAAGTTACCTTGTTGAGGGGTTCACACTGTTGTAAAAAGTTTGAACTTGTAGCCATAGAGGTAACCCATGGTGATGGCACCTTCTCAAAAGATCCTTGTATCTCTCCCATGCATCATAAAGTGTTTCTAAATCCATCTGCACAAAAGAAGAGATATCATTCATTAATTTAGCTATTTTAGTCGGTGGGAAATATTTTAATAAAAAAAAATTTTTCATTTGTTCCCAAGTAGTGATTGACCCTTGTGATAACGAGTTTAACCATTGTTTAGCTTTGTTCCTTAATAAAAAGGGGAATAACCGAAGGCGAATGACAGCATCAGAAACGCCATTGATAATGAATGTGTCGCAGAGTTCTAGAAAATTCTCCAAATGATTGTTTAGATCCTCATCCTGCAAGCCATCAAACTGAACAAACTGTTGTATCATTTGAATAGTGTTAAGTTTCAGGTCGAAATTATTTGTAGCAATAGCAAGTCTAACTATACTCGATTCAGCTCCTGTTAAAGTAGGTTTAGCATAATCATACATAGTACGTGGAGCAGCATTCTAATTCACTGGATCAGCAGCAATCGCAGGAGGTAGCGGATTATTCTGATTTTTAGCCATCTCTTCTGTTGTGTTATGGGTATCGTCCTCTTGCCCTTCCTCTATGTATCTTAGGCTTCGCCTTATCTCTCTTCGGTTTCTGCGAGTTGTGATTTCTATCTCACTATCAAAAAATAGAGGTCCTGACGGGTTTCTTCTAGTCATAAACTATAAAAAAAAAACCTGCTAGAGTAAAGAAAAAGAAAAATTAGTAAAGAAACATTAGACTAAAAACAAAGAGTAAATTGCAATAAAAATAAGAATGGCTAAAGTAATAAAAATCAAGTGTTCCTAATATCTTAGTTCCCTGGAAACAGCGCCAAAAACTTGATATGCGTGATAAGTTTTAAATTTATAATTGATCGTATTTGAAAACTAATTATTATCACGATAAAGGCAAGCGCATCTATCGAACAGTAGTATAGCTTATAGCAAGACCGGAATGTCGAACCCACAGGAACTAAAAGTACTAGTATTAACCTTCTTTTTATTATTTAGCCTAAAAATAAGGGAATTTGCTTTATCTAAACTAATCAACTAAACTAAGAATGCACAGGAAGTAAATTGGGGAAATACTTTTGGGAGAAATTGATTGATTTGGACAATACCCAAGGAAAAATCCACCTAGACTTCACTTGTTATTTGACTCTGAATTAGACGATTTATTCACTTGACTCAATCTGTAGAAATCCCTAATTTATATTATTATCTCTCCCGATACTAACAACGTCTAACCCTAGGTTGATTAATTGAAATCTCTTTCTAATTAAAACCCCTAGTGTTGCATTAACTCGATCTATGGATTCCTTTATTAGGTTTGACCCTAATCTGGCAGATTTATGTCGTCCTATGTCTAGGATTGCATGCAACTCCGCTTAATTATGCTAGATCTGCTCTTAGATAGGGACTTTTGCTCCTTTTAATAAGCACATCAATACTTGAATCAATATCCTGGAATATTAAAGCAAGAATTAAGAACACATAATTAAGAACAAATCAAGTATCTATCATATAATTCAGAAAATAATAACAAGATCCATCTTAGGTTTCATTCCCCTTAGGAATTTAGGGGATTTAGTTCATATTTGTAAAAGAAAACATCTCAGAAGAATAATAATAACAAAACATAAAGAAAACCCAAAACTCCTGAAGGAAATTTATGGGAGATCTTCAGTCTTGAAGGAGAATCCGGCTTCTGAGATGGATCAATCAGCTTTCTTCAAGTAATTCCTTGCCTCCTCCTCCGTGTGTGTCCTTTAATCCTCCTCTAGGGTGTTTATATATGCTTTAGAATGCCTAAGAACCCTCAAAAGTTCCATTTTCTGAATAAAACTAGACTTGGGCCTGACAGGGACACGACTGCGTGCCACGTCCGTGTGAGGCTGCTTAAGTCGTATGCAAATCTGTTAAATAGACACAGGCATGTTGTCTACCCATGTGAGGAAGTCCATGCCGTGTTAGAGTCTGTTAAATAGGCACGAGTATGTGACCTACCCGTGTGAAGAAGTCCAAGCCGTGTTGATTTCCCATGTTGACTCATTTCCTCATTTTTTGCCTGTTTCTTGCTATTTTTACTCTCCTATGCTCGCCTAAGTATAAAACATGAAATTAAAGGATTAGGAGCATCAAATTCCAAAAATCTAATGATAATTCATCCACAAATGTGCTAAGCGTGGGATAAAAATATGTATAAATTACTACTTATCATCTGCATAAGACTTCTGTCTATCAAAAGCCGCCTTCAAACAATCCCGAATTAGCCTAACCTCAACCGAGACATTTTTCAATAAATCATTTACAAAGATGCATTTCATATGATTTCATACCATTAATAAATACAATCATCATGCAATCATAAATCATATAATTAAACATATTTTGAGTTTACTTTAAGTTATCCGAACTTTCCTAGTACTCGTTTCGGTTTTGTGTTTCGGTTATTCTGAAACCTTTCGCTTTCCTCAGTCGACCTCCGAAATTTGTTCCTCGGGATCTATAACAATAAAATTAAATCATTAACATATCACACTGTACTTTTTGAGCCTAAATTTCACCCCGGCCCGAATGACTGTTTTGCCCCTAACCTTTTACATTTTTACAATTTAGTCCCTAGGCTCGTATAATGAAACACATGCAATTTCTATCTTACCCAAGCCTAGCCGAACACTTTTCCTTCTTATGGCAGTCCACATTTTCCATTATTTTCACATTTCTACCACATATTTTACAACTTTTGCAAAAAGGTCCCTTTAGGGGTTTTTCATGAAAATCACCTAGGAAAAGATGTTTAACACACCTTCAACTTTCACATTCCTCCATAAACCATCAAAATACAAGTAACTCATGCATGGAAAAATTTTTAAACATGAACCCTAGCATGAAATATGGGTAGAAATGGAGAGAGTAAGCTACCGGGATTTCAAAAATACAAAGAACATTAAAAACGGGGCTTGGGTGCACTTACTATTGAGCTTGAAAATGTTGAAAACCCTACCTATGCAGTCTTTTGAAGTTTCGGCAGCATGGAGAAGAAAATGAGCTGATTTTGGTTCATTTTTCCCATTTTATTTTATTAAAATGCCAAATGACCAAAATACCCTTAAACCCTTTCTTTAAAATTTCATCCATGCAAGCCCATTTTTGTCCAAAAACTTAGAAATGGGAAAATTTCTCTCTAAGACCTTCTAATTTATAATCTAAATCAATTTCATACAAATTGCTTCTAGAATCCAAGTTTTGCAATTTATTCAATTTAGTCCCTAATTTCCAATTGGACACCTTACTCAAAGAATTTCTTCATGAAATCTTAACACATACATATTCTCATATTCTAGACCTCATAATAATCATAAAATAAATATTTTGATGTCGAATTTGTGGTCTCGAAACCACTATTCCGACTAAGCCCTATTTCGAGATGTTTCATGTCCACACGGCTACATGACACGCCCGTGTGCCAGGCCTGTGAAAATTAGAGAGGCTACTAACTTGAGTCACACGGCCAGTCACACGCCCGTGTGTTTATCCCGTGCTCAAAACTGACTTGGCCACACGGCCTGACACACGCCTGTGTGTGCGACCATGTGGTCTACCTAGGCTCATTTCGAAATGGCCATCAAGTAACACGGTTGAGACACACGCCCGTGTGGACAAAAATAGGCGATTTACAAGGCCAATTTGCCACCCAATTAGGGTCCTCCCTACAAATACCATTCAAGCATCAAATATATCATATTTCCAACCAATTTCAACCACAAAACATTCATCATTCATATCATATATTCATTAACTAAATTCATTCTCATTATCCAAACTAAAACGTACCATATTTACCTACCAAACACATTTAATTATACATGTCCTTATCACTAAGTTCACATTCATTCTCATATCAAAATCATACCATTTCCATAACCAAACCACATTACTAACTTACCAAATTGACCATTTCTCACTAGGTCATATATATATATATCAAATATACCACTTTTGCATCACATATCAAATACCAAAATCAAACCATAAATTCAACCATAATCTAGCCATATCACATGGCATGATATACACTTTACAAAACATATTCACATACTTCTAGCCTATACATTCCATACTTCAATATATACATTTTCAAAAGGTACCAAAATATAGTTCGATAGTGTGGTGATGATCCTCGATGATCGCTGAGATTCCGGCAGCTTTGATATCTATAAAATAGTTGAAAACACACACAAAGTAAGCTTTCAAAAGCTTAGTAAGCCATATACAAATAAACTTATCACAAATCACAATTATAAACAAATTATTTGTATGAATCATAGCATAACTCAATGTCAAGTTCATATTTCTCATTTAGCTTAAATACTCATAACCATATGCTTATATATACATCACATTTCCACATGATACAAACATAATTCATATGTTCACACATATATACATATGCTTACCTTTCATTCTAAATCTTAATATACATTTCAAACGTACCTGAATCGGATACATGTTTTCTCGGAATGCCCGTTGAATCGTTCGAAATCAATAAGGATACTCGGATAGCTCAGAAAGCTCGTACAATGCCAACGTCCTAGACGTGATCTTACATGTAATCAAATATCGATCCCACTGCCCTAGACAGGGTCTTACACGAAATCAAATACGATGTCGATGTCCCAGACATGGTCTTACACGTAAATCATAAGTCGATGCGAACATCCTAGACGTGGTCTTACATGAAAACACATATTGAATCCTACATCATGACATATGTATCCTAACTATTCCTATGGTTCGTACGGGGCTTTTCGGACGTCAAAACTTTGTCGATACTTTCTTGGATATCTCATACTCAACTCATATATTCATTCATCAATGTTCAAGAGCATATAAACAATAATAATTCAATTCAAAACACATTTATTTGTATATTGACTTACCTCGTACGAATTCGAACGAACGGAACCGACTACTCAACGACTTTCGACTTTTCCCGATCTAATTCCGTTTTCTTTGGTTCTTGATCTAAATACATTCAAATTTAACTCTTTTATTCACCAAATCATTCAATTCAATCCAAAAACACATATTTAGGGCATTTTACAAATTAGCCCTCATATTTTCACATTTTGACACTTTAATCCTAAATTCACAAAATCACAAAATACACCAAATTTCTATACACACTTGCTTAGCCGAATATACATGGTGTTCATATAAGCCCCTATGTTTCGTTTATTTCACATTTTAGTCCCTCAATTTCTCATTTTCACAATTTAGCCTAAATTACTCAAATTCATCAAAAATTCAAAGACAAAACATGTTAACCCAACATCAAGCTTTCATATACTATCATCAAACTTCATAAAACTCATAGTTTCATCAATGGATCAACTCAAAATCATCAAAAATTTTAGAAATTGAGACATGGGCTTGATAGATTACTAAGCAACGATTACAAAAACGTAGAAATTATCAAAAATGGAACAAAAACACAAACCTTAATTAATTCAAACTCAAAGTGTCGAAACCCTAAGGACTCTTTTTTTATTTTTTTCTTAAATTTTTGGAAAATACAACATAAAATGGCCTAATTTGATGTTTTGTTTTAATTATAATAGGTTATTTACATATTTACTAATTTAGCCTTTATATAAACATATAATAAACACATAATATATGGTCATTAATGTCCATTAACCATGTTCATGGTCCATTTACAACATAAGGACCTCTCAATTAAAAATAAATAGAAATTAAGCACTTTTAACATATAGCATGCAACTTTTACATTTTATGCGATTAGGTCCTTTTATCAAATTAAGCACACAAACGATCAAATTTTAGTATAAAATTTTCACACATACTAATTCACATATAATAAGCACGGAAAATAATATAAAAATATTTTTTTACTCGAATTTGTGGTCCCGAAACTACTATTTCGACTAGGGTTAAAACTGGGCTATTACACAATTTCTGAAGGTTTAATAGTGATAATAAATCAAATAGAAATAATTGAAAGGCTTACTTCATGATTTAGCCCTTGAAGTATACTAATTTTCCCATTTTGGTATCTAAACTTTTTTTGTCCCAATTTGGTACTTAAAATGTAACACCCCATACCGCACCCGATTGCCATGTCCGAGCTATGGGATGTCATATTCATTGTTGGAGCAACTACGACCAATTATATACACAATGTAACCATTTATACATGCAGATAAATATATTACACCTTCATAATATGTTACATAATCATTTTCAGGTCTTATACGAGCTTATGAAAGCTTTTTTGCTAACCCGAGGTCAAATTAGGACCAAATTGTAAGGTTTGAAAAATATTAGGTTGATGTCGCGACTTTGAGGGTTCCTCGTCGTGACACAACTCT
Source organism: Gossypium longicalyx (assembly GCA_025698465.1). Lineage (NCBI taxonomy): Eukaryota > Viridiplantae > Streptophyta > Magnoliopsida > Malvales > Malvaceae > Gossypium > Gossypium longicalyx. The sequence goes on along the minus strand of CM047004.1, from coordinate 63,429,506 downwards.
CCGATTTGATCTCGTCGTGACGTTAAGGGCTTGTCGTTGTAACTTGACTGTCTGTTTGCAAATGGTCTAAACGGTACCATTGTATCACCTAACAAGTAATTTCAATGTATCCATTCAATCTTTTAGCCAAAAATACCATTCTCAAATGTTCATTCCTATTATCTATCATTATATATATACATTTGTATTACATAAATTTTACATTCTCAACTTGATATCTATGGCAATTTCTAAACATTTATCAATTAGTGCCAATTCATGTGATCCAATCTATTAACACATTTATATATATCAAGATCATTCTAACCTCAATCATCCAAAATCACAACATTTACTATATCAAATGAACCATTTCTAGCTTAAACATTAATATGACTATACATTATACGAAACCGACTCGAAACCTAGGTACATGCCATATATCAAAATGAAAGGGACTATACAAACATTTTTGAGTTAAGGACTACTGGTTGGATGCTGAATCAAGTCTCGGGACTTTGAGATCCACCAAAACTTGTGCACAAAATAAACAAATCGTATGCTGAGTGATAAAACTCAATGGATATTTCATGATTCAAGTCAATGCAACATTAGCATTAGCAAATGAACACAATGAATTTAAGCTTAATGTTTAACCAATTCACATTTTGTCATGCCGAGTATTTCCATTATCATATATATATTTATATACATATAGAAAATTTTATATCAATTCATTTAACATTTGCAATAGAATTCACCATATCTTACCATTCATCTAATGTCAATCTATAAACCATTTGAAACATTCAATACCATTTAAGTTTCTAGTATATATACTTTTAACAATAGGCCATCCAATTTCCATGTTCAAGCAATGTCATTTAACCATTCAACTTATGATTTGATTCTTTTTCTGAAGTCTATTAACTCATTCATATTCGATTCGGCCCCTAGGACTCGTTTCTAATCAGTTCACATAATCTACTATATAGGGGTAAGTGTTCGATCGAATTGAGTTGAATCGAGTGAAATTATTCGAGTTAAATTAAAAAATTAAACATATCAAATTAAAATCTCATTACAGTATAACTAAATCCATGTTAGAACACATAAATTTGAAACCATATATATTTGAAAACTTTTTCAAAGCAAAAAAAAAAAAAAAAAATAGTACGATACACTTGAATCATTAATTAACTTATTTAGTCCCCAAAATTATTATTTTGGAAATTTTTTAAAATTTTATCTTTCTTTATAGCTTTTTAGAAGTTTTTTAGATTTTTTTAAATATATAAATTTTAGAATTTTCATAAATATTTTAAATTTTAAAAATAACTTTAAATTTTTGAAAATTATTTTGAATTTTTCTTTTTGTAATTTTTTTTAGAGATATTAATTTGCTCATTTTCAAAATTGATACGGGCCAAATGGGTATTTGCACCAATATGTTATTTGAATTTGAATTATTCGAGTTATTCAAATTGTAAAATTTACCTTGACTCAGACTCAAAACTCGAAACTCAAATTATTTATTCGAGTTAACTAAAAAAAATCAAATAATTCGAATAACTCAATTCGATTAACTTGAAATTCAATTTTTTTCTATTTTTTCAAATCAAATCGAGTTTTGCTAACATTTACTTTTATATATTTTCTTTATAAAAAATTACATATATGCACATATAGTTCCATATCATCATATCATTTTAGTTCAATATCATTTATCGTGCTTATGTTTTATAATCCCTATTAACTTGACTCGAACTCAGACGGATACACAGATCGTCCAATCAACACACTAATTTGGCATCAAAGTGCATCATTGGATAAACTGAAGTAAGGGAAACCGGCACACAAAGTGCACACTGGCGCACGAAGCACATCTTGGCACACAACATGTATAAACCCATACACAGTCTAATCATATGGCATATTAACTATATCTGACTCTACATGAATAGTTAATAGGATACCAATAATCCATTTCATATAAAATTTCACATTCAATTTCATAATCTCATTTCAATTCATTATCAATACACAAGTATCTCATATCATATAGCATATATCAATCCATTTTCATATCACATATCATGTCTCAACTAACTCATGCTACTTTTTATTTTATTCAATTTAATCCACTATTTCGATATTCAATATCATAGCAAACCAATTCATATGATCATTAGTAACTCACCTTTATACCCAATCATACAATTTAAAATGAATATACAAATAAATAGATTGATCTTAAATCATAAAAGTACAAACTAATCCTCGTGTCTCACTTCAATGACTCTCGCTTTTCCTTTCCCTTTCAATGGTTCAGTGTCACTTTTAGCTACACACAATAATACAACAAATAAAAGATGTCAATTTTCATCCAATTCAAATTTAAATACAAAATCAAACATATTTTTCATTTTATTCAATTTAGTCCCCATACAAGGGATATGCATATCTTTTGATATTTAACATCGAATCAAAATTTGATTTCACATTCTTTCATTAGGGACCCTATACTTTCTATTCCTAGCATAATTTCATATTAGGCTTTGAATTTATTCAATTTGATCCCTAATGTTACAAAGTTAACAACCAAGCTTATTTAAATTTACAATTTAGTCCTTATCATGATCTAAGCTTAATTTCTATCAATTTCAAACCTAATTCATCAATTCCTCAATAATGACAACTTGCTAAAAAATCAACAATTGAAAATTTGATAGATGGGCTAACTAAATCAAACTCTCATGATCATAAATCTGTAAAAATTACATGAAAAAGGGCTTAGTTACCTTATGAATTTTGGTTGGTCGAATGTTTGAAGCTAAAGTTTTCTTTTCTTCCTTTTTTCTAATGGTGGCGGTGCTCTTGCGAAAGAAAATGATAGTTTCATTTTTTTTATCCACTAACTTATATACTTAAATTAAGTTATAACTAATCTTAATTATTTAGTTTAATCATAGTTTAATATATTTCAACTACTATTACTTTAAACTTAATGGTAATTATCATCATCGTCCACTATCTCAAGATTAATAATGGTTAAATAACCATTTTAGCCTTTTGGATAATTATTATCTAGATCCCTAAGCCTTTTCTTAATTAAAATTCAATAGCGATTAGACTTTTATGATTTAGTCTTTGAGTTTTAATTAACTATATTTTCGGCTAAATTACTTAAATGAACTTTAATATATTTTTATTTTAACTTTGTAAAACACCTATTTTATATTTATGAACTCGGTTTATAGAAATGGGGTTTCGAAGTTGTATTTTTCGACACTATTGAAATTCAGGTCGTTACATAAAGTATCAATTTCCTTTATTTTTGGTCCATTTTGTAACGGACATTGAAAAAGTTGTTAGGCAACTAGAGGCGAAGCCAGAAATTTTTTTAAGGGGGCTGAAATTAAATTGTATATTTTTACGATAGTAAAAGTACAATTTCACTATTTTAATATCTATATCTTTATAATTTTTAAATGATTAAATTAAATTTTTATTATTTTTAAGGGTCAAAGTGTAATTTTACCTTTACTAATTTAAAATTTAAAAACTTTAAAAGGGTCTAAATAAAAAAAATTTCATTTTAGGAGGGTGGGGCCCCTTCCAACCCCCTTGGCTACACCTCTATATGCAACTTTGGCCAATGAAAAAGCGACACGCGACATGTTTTGACCAATGAAAAATACCCCATGACAATTAGGTTATTTAAAATAAAAAGATTAAATTTAAATTAAAAATTAAAAAATTATAATATTAAATATTTAAATATAAAAAACACTTTTGACATTGACCGTTTGTTGACCGAGTGTTGACTGACCACATGGTGCTATTAAAACACGCCACATATTCTTTTTAAATATTTTTTAGTATTATATATTATATTGATTAAAAATATAAAAAATATATAATTTAAAAAATAAGTGTAAATATTTTGTATGAAATTCTAAGTATAAAATTATAAATTTTAAAAGGTTAAAATAATATATAAAAATTAAAAAAATTATAAAAAATTAAAAAAGTATTTAAATTTCAAGTAATTAAAAAATTGAAATTTAAACATCTTTTTAATTTGATGATTATATATTTTAAAATTTTATAAAAAATTATATGATTTTTCTCTGTACATTTTTATATATTTATTTCTATTTTTATATATTTTAATATGTATATATATTTAATAAAAAATATTTATTTTTTTATATAAAGAAGTCGCGTCGCATTTTATGATTGATTATAAGAATATTTTTTTGACATATATATAAATTAAAAAATTAGTATAGTTTAAATACTAAATTAGAAAAAAATATTTTAAATACCAAAAAGAAAAAGGAGTATACTTTAAAAGCGAAATAGTAAATTAAGACTAATTGCAGCTGAAGAATTTTGTCCAAGGCAGATCAGCAGTTTCACTGAACAGGTCTAAATAGTGTTGGCCTGTTTACGTTTAAAAACCTAGCTTAAGCTATAAGCATTAGTGAGTGAAGAAAGGCGGCAGTTTGGTCAGAAAAAAGAAAAAAGCGCAGTAAAGCAAATGGGGAGCGGGAAACCGGAGAAAACTCAGAAACCTGGCCGAACCCCTAAACCCTTCGGCCCTAACAATCCCAAATCCCAATCCAAGTTCAAGAAGAAGACAAACACCAAGTACACCGCCAACCGCCAAATCAAAACCAAAACCACCTCTGTTACTGGCAACAACAAGAACAACCAACCGTCGCAGCCGGCATCTCCGTCGCTGCAGCTTCGTTATTTTCTTAGCCAGTTTGAGTCCGCCAATGGTGTCCAACTCTCTTCTCTCGAATTGGAATCAATTAAAGGTAATATTGAAGTTATTAATCGGAGATTATTAAAAACTTGAAAAGGGGGTTTGAATTTCTTCTTCTTCTTAGTTCTTACAATATTGTGTAGATAGTTGTATTTTGGATGTCTCTCAAGAGTTGGGTCAAGATGTAATGAAGCTAGAAAAACATATAAAGGAAGCTTTTGGTGCCAAATGGAAAGAAGAGCTTTGTGAAGGGAAGCACATTGAAGGGAAGATTGAAGCAGGAAGTCCTGCTGTTCTTGTTGTTGCTCCTTCTGCTTTACGATCTATTGAACTTTTAAGGTTCGTTAGCCTCGGTTTCCTTGTTACATAATTTTCATTCGTTTATGAAAATGAAAAAAAGAAAAGGTAAAATCATAGTTATGTTTGATATAGATATTGATGAATATTTATTTGGAGTGGAGGTTGGAGAGAAAAGAATAATTATTTAACAAGGGACTGAAAAATATTTTAAATTTTGATTTATTTTTTATTCTGGCTAGAAAGGGACTGAAAAATTTGTGAAAATATTTTAAACTTTGATTTATTTTTTATTCTGGCTAGAAAGGGACTGAAAAATTTGTTCTGTTCCTCTAGGGGCATGCGCACATTGACTAAAGAATGCCATGCTGTAAAGCTGTTTTCAAAGCACATGAAGATTGATGAACAGGTAGTTTATTATTGGTCTAAGCCACTAATTTTGAATGCTACATGCTTGTTTTATTACTAGTACTCTTTACGAGTTGAAATCCATGGTGTTGAGAGGTTTGTGCTTTTTGTGATGGTGCTACTTAAATGTATCGTTCTTTTGACAATTGATGGACTGGATAGTTATTTATAAAAGAGCAACTTCAACAAATACAGTATATATAACTTGATTTAGAGACTAGAGTTGTTCTATCAGATAGATTTCTTCAGAAAGGTTTGATTTAAGGTTGATTTTCAAACTAAAATAGAGTTGAAATTAGAGGAAAAAATAATTTACATGCATATGCCTAGAACATGAGATTCAAGATTTAAACTACCAAACTTCACTGAAAAACGTTCAAAAAGCTTGAAGACATAAGAAGCTTTTTATTGATCTTCATTGCATATACTTCACACTTTTGGCTGAAGTTCCTGTTTTGACATGATATTATACGGATATGGGAGTAATATTCACGTGTGACTGGGTCCTCATACTATGGCCTAGCTCTCAACAATAGCATTGGTTATATGGTTGCAGTTGTCTACTGTTCTCCAGTATCAAAGGCAATTATCAAGAGCCAGTAGGATTTCAATGTTGGGCAATTGATTGTTAGAGGGTGTAGCTTAATATCAATCTGCAGTTTTTATCCCAACTTTCTTTGATTTTTTTAAGTTTTTATGTTTAGTTAGTAAAATCTGTCTTAGCCTGTTATTTGACTACTTGATTTTGGAGTGTGTGTGATGATGTGGGGTGGTGCGACACGAAGGGCCCTTCACTATTTTATGTAGTAATAGTAGTTTTGTTTGTGGGTTAATTCCAATAATAAACACAAAGGATCCTGAAATTGTTTTCTGATGAAAGGTCCTTCTATTGAGGTGATAAAGTTTTCACGTACACACCTCTAGCTTTGCCGCATAGAAGTGGTGTTCTGGGTTTATCATCAATGTTCTGGTCTTCAAAAGGAATCAGTTCTTAAGTAAACCATTTGAGATTTTGCTTTCACAAATGTGCCAGTTGGTGTCAAAAAGTGATCAAAGATGCAATTTTTGTAATTTATTATTCTGTATCTGAGACTTGGATGTACCATGTAATCTATTGTCATTCTCTCTTTCTCCTCCTCCCCCCCCCCCCCTTCTTTTCTAGAATACGGTGTTTCTAAAAATATAGTAGTAGACAGTCAAGCTTTACAGTTAAGCTTTATGGAATCCAATTCAGACAGTTTGGTAGATGTTAAATACATTGTTACCCATGATATACTTTGTAAATTGCTGTGGCATAGCTGTCAGTGACTCAATGAATTGATATATCTTTACTACCATGTCTCTGGTTAGTTGATATGCATGCTATGAAGTTCCTATTTCTTAGTTAATTCTTGGTTGTGCTTATTTTGCTTCATTTTTGGTTGTTGCAGGTATCTTTATTGATGAACAGAGTTAACATTGCTAGTGGCACTCCAAGTAGGTTAGTCATCAATCCTTGCAATCAAATGAACTAGTAGTTATCATTTAAAAGGAATTCTAGTAGTTTATCAAAGACAACTTTGAAAGTCATCTTGATGAAAGTTAAACATGAAGGTCCTTTTGTGTAATCTTAGAATTTAAATTAGATTAAATTCATTTGTTTGGTGGAGAAAGACCATTTACTTACACATAAGGACAAAAAGGAGTAGAAAATTGTGTTCTTATGGAGGGATCAAATTGATGAGCTATGGATAAAATCATGGGAGAGCGCTATCATGCAAATATTGAGTTATAAGACTGTCATGCTTCAAAAATCAATTTGGTTTAATGTAATTGAAGTTATTTCTTTGTTTAAGGTCTTTGTTGTTTTACTAACCAGTTAATGAGGTGACTCATAGATCATGCTTTCTGATCTGGAAAAAGCTTATGTGAAGGTTCTCCTCCTTTGAGAAGCCCTTTGAATGGGCTTTTGAGAAAGGAGTATTGTAAATTGACATTGCACATATTCAAGCTATTAAACATCCATGGTGGAGTATTAATCTATTTGAGGAGTTATGGGTACTTGAATTGCTAGTAAGATAACACACAAAAGACATACAAATTGACTGTTTTTCATAGAACATGGATGAGACTTTGTGATGCTTTGCGGCATCGAGTGTTAGGCAGCTAAGTATCAACTATGCAGAAGATTGGTGTGGTTAAAATATGAATATTATGGCAGATGTAATATTAGGACAGTTAAGATTAGAAACAAGTGCATCTATGAAAACGTTGGCTTAGAGCTGAAAGGAGGAGATTGACTTATGCTGGTTTGGACATGTGAGCTATGGTACTCAGACCTGGGTGTGAGTGTTGGATACAGTTATATGTCTAGGACAGGTAAGTTCAAATTTTCTTTTTTTTCCTATTTATTCGGAGGGCTATGCACCAATACCCTTATCCAAAATGGACATGAATATTTCAAGAAAAATGAGGAGTCAATAACATTTCATGTGAGGCCTGTACCTGCAAACAATCTTGTTAGGAGATGCAACATAATGGAGGATGGCAGTTCCAGAATAAGAAATGGAGACAATAAGATGTGGATGAAACTCTAGGAAAGAACCTTCTTTTCATATTACTTAAAGTATGATCCTAAATGGCATAAATCATCCTTGTAGTTGACTTCATATAGTGGAAAAGGCATTATTTGTTGTCTGCTGTTTTTTGTTGGATCAAAATTAATCCATCCAAAAATATAAAGGATGAATAGTTATACAGAAGATGAAATACTAAATATGTTGAAATTATTTGGTAGGATTGATATTCTGAGTTGTTGAATTCAATTTCGATATTGTTGTGTTAGCACATTAAATTTTTCTCCTTAAACTTGTTTTGCAAGTTATTCCAGATAGTACTTTCTACTTGGATCTAAATGAATTACCTCTTCAATGGTTTACTGATTCAAATAATTTCATTGCAGAACTTAGAATAGTGTAAAGTTGTCCAAAATTTATGTCAATTAATACTTGCAATATTGTCTACGTAGGTAAACTGAAAAGCATAGATCATCTTCCGTTGGGAAATTGTATGCTCATTAAATTATAAAAGCAGAAAGGAAGTAAGAAAATGATAAATTTAACCAAAATAAGGAAAAGGGTACTTTTATTTATCTCAAAGCGGTACTATAGATTTCTGTCATGATCTTTTCTTGATTTGGGTTGACTGTGTGATGTGGCAAACTGGCAATGTTCTTCTGTTTATTTCTCAACATTACAGATTGATTCATGGTTTTGCTGGTTCTCTTGTAATCTTAATTGCAGAATCAAAAAGTTGATTGACATTGAAGCATTGGGACTTTCACGTTTATCAGTGCTTCTGCTTGATATTCACACAGATGTCAAAGGCTATTCATTGCTTACACTTCCCCAAGTCAGGTTTGTCGATGAGCCAACTTATAACTTATCATTATCTCCCTCACTGTTAGGTTTCATTTGTATTTGTGTTTATCTACTTATCATTATCCCTTGTCTTTTGCAAATGGTATACATAGGAACATGTTTGTTTCCCTACCCTTAACATCCATGCTACATTTTAACACCAAATTCATCCATGGACTTGGCAACTATGAGCTATGTTTGACTCGTGTATTTATTGTTTAATTGGCAGGGATGAGTTCTGGGACTTGTACAAGAACTACTTCCACCAGCAACTTGTTAAAGGCGATCTGTGCATCTGTCTTTATGGTCCGATTCCAAATGGTAATGAATTTAAGGGCAAAAGTGTAGAATTAGCTGATGGAGATAGAGAACAGCTAGATTCTTAAAAAAGAATTTTGATCCATGTTGTGCATGTATCCTGCAATTTTGTTTTTAGAAAAGGTCAAGTTGCATCATTTTCCTTGTCACCCTTTGCATATGCAAATCAATTTTCCATGGATTTCACTTTCATAGTCTGTGCTATTAGATTCCATTTTGATGTTTCTTCCATAAGCCTCAAAGTCTGTGATCTAAATCATAATCCAAGAGAATGTAGATAGAAAATTTGGGCCTGGGGTTCCGAATTCTGGAATGCGAACAATTCCATGAATGAAATTCTGCACCTTATTTAGTCATAGCAGAGAGAGAAGTCAACTGCTCCCACTAACTATCCTCATCTTCAGTGGATTCACCACCAATTATTATTCTAGAAGTTGACCTATTGGACCATTGGTTTTCTTCAACATTATTTCCTTTTTCAATTGCAGTGTTTTTGAGTTTCAAGGAGCATTATTATATATGTTGGATGAAGTTTGGTTGTATTCATGCATAATTTAAGCAAAAAGAAATGCAATGCATCTACTTTTTCCCTTTTTTAATATATATAAAATATGATATTGGGTTTTAGTGAACAAAATCCAGATACAATGATTGTGTATTAGTGTTATTGGTTTTGCTCATTAAATTCTACCATTGCTGATCTAAATCCCATTTCTAAAATCATTAACGCCGCAGATAATTTTGAAGTTTCACCACTTGTTTTTCAAGTTTAGGGGGTTTGAACCTTGTTCTTCATGGAATCTCAAACGACATTAAACAATAATGAATGATTGCCCCAAAAGCCTCCTCTTTGAATTTTGTATGGTATTCTTAAAATGTCACATTCGATGATTTTGAGTTTATATTTTAGTATTTGTAATCTTTTAACAAGTACATCTATATCTATATTATTATAAAATCTCTTATGAGTTAAGGCTAAGTTCACTTTTAAAAAACTAAAACTAATATTATTACAAGACTTTTAATAAAAATACCTGGCCATTTATTTAGAAAGTAGATTGTTTTTCTAAATAATTTCTTCTTTCTTTTTGCAAAAACACCTTTTATGAAATATATATCAAGAATTTTTATTTAAAAAGCCACTCATATTTTTATCTTTTTTTCCGCCTGATTTTATTAACTTTCTAATGCCTTCCATCGTTAGTTTTGCCCTCTTTGTATTTAATATTACATCTTAAAATTACACAAACTTTGAATAAATGTGTTGCTATACATTTATTTTAATTTTTTATACATGAGATTTTTATTTGCTTTATTTTTATAAGCCATTTACACAATTATCATTCTATAATCATTTTTCGTTTATGCATTCCAACGCCCTTGAGGGCTTTGTCGATGCAATCACCGGATGAAATTTTGTCAATTTTACATTATGATATGCAAGGTGTACGGAAATAGAGAATGGTGTCAGTGTAAACCTAGTTATTATTTTATATATATATATATATAAATAAATAAATTGATGCATTTATTTGAAGCATAATTACAGTTTCATGTATATATTTAAATTATAATCGAAGTTTCATATATATAATTGTATCAAATCAAAATTCATGTATCAAATTATACATTAAATCAAAATTCATGTATATTTTTTAAATTTATACCTTTTATTTTTTTAAACATTTCTTTCAAATCTCTTTTTCCCAAATTTAATAATTTTAGTTCCCATTTGAACAAATCTTTGGCATTTGAACAAACTCATGAAATGATTTCAACTCCTTGTTACACACTATTTAGATGCAAAATTTTAAGATGTTATATATAGGTAATTGTTATACATTATAATAACATTTGAGATAGTTATATTATATTTGAATTTTTAAAAAAATTTAAATTCAAAATTTATAATATATTAATAATATTATTGATTAGTGAGATTTAGATTGTATCTTTAATAAAATTTATAAATATAATTTTATTTATTAAAATATTTTTTTATTTAATATAATATGGTTATTATATTTTTAATATAAAATTAAACATTTATTAAAGTAATATATTAACTAAAATTTATTATTTTTATTTCACTTTAAGTATAGAACTTATTTTATTAAAAATTGAGATAAAAGGTTATTATAAAGAACTAATTTAGTAAATAGTGTACTTCATACTTAATGGTTGTTGTTGTTATAGATGAAAAATTATTATAAAAGGTAAAAATAAAACTTAAAAAATCAGTTCAACTACAAACTTGGCTACTATAATAAAATCCGAGTAGTTTTTTTTTGGGGGGCACAACGGCTTATTTAGTCCTCCAATTTTACAAAAAAAAAATTTAACATTTATTCAAATTTTCCCCTCTTTTAGTCATTAAACTTGTATTGTTTGTCAAATCATTTCAAAATGGATAAAAAAAATTAACGTTTTTAACTTTGTTGACGCTACATCCAAGTGAAAGTCCTTGTTTATATCACGTTTGCAATTAATTAATTTTAATTTTAATTTATAATTTTAATACTTTTTAGTATTTTTAAAATTTTAATAAATTTTATACTTTTTAAAAAAAAATTATATTTAAAAAATTAATTAATTATTAACATATATTCACTTGCATGTCACATCAGTAAAATTAACAAATATTAATTTTTCTATCAAGTTTGGGGAGATTTGACAAATAATAGAAATTTAAAAGTTAAAGAAAATAAAAATAATTAAATGAAAGGTAAAAATAATTTTTTTTGTAAAATTAGAGGATCAAATAAATTATTCTATATTTTTTAGATTACAGGAAATACAAAATTATTATAACTTTTTTTTAAAAAAAGTGTGGGTTGTAAATTATTGGTAAGGTATTAGAAAAACAAAAGGGTGGAATATGGAATTGGATAAGGGAAGGGAGGGGAGTAAGCAGTCTTTTAACTGTGATAAAGAAAAGAAAGACGTGTAGTTATGAGCAGAGCCACCGAAGCAGCAGTTGTTATTTGTTGACCATACTATTAAATGCTGCCGGCCTCATTTGTTTATTTAACTAATGTAAAAACTCATTCTTAGAATCAGAAAGGTATATAAAGTATTCCCCCACCCCCCAAAATAAGGTTTTAAACATATTTTTATTCTTTTGATTTCTAAAGTTATTTATATTTATAAATCTATTAAATAATAATGTTATTTTGAGCTTTCTAAATAAATAAATAAATAAAATTTGAATGCTGTAAGTGTTGAGTAATATTTTTACTTTGATAGAATCTAAAGTAAATTTCAATATGTTTTTTAAATTAATGTTATTAATAAAACACAATTTTTTTTAATTTCTAGTTTAAACATTATCATATTTACTGCTAAATAAAAATAAAAGCAGAAGACTAAATGCATACTTAGATTATTCGTGTTATATTTATAATATCTATAATAATAATAATAATAATAATAATAATAATAATAATAATAATAATGCTGATAACGGTTCATAAAAATATTCATTGTATAAACCGGGTTCAGTTATTTATTCAAGATAATTTTTCTATCCGATGGAGAAACATTATTTTTATCTATTTTAATGTTAAAAGTAACTTAATAATATTTTGCTTTCGTAGAATTTTATTTAAAGTGATTTTTCATATTTTTAAATTAATGTTATTAATTAAATGATTATAATTAATTTTTTGTTTAAAGATTATTTTCACAATATTTTGTCATATTTACTAAAAACGTAAAAGTATAAAAATACATGTATTAGGGTATAGGCATTATACTTCTAATATCCATAATAATAAAAATATTGATAATATTATGATAGGTAAATGGGATGAATTATCAGAAAAGACCCATTTAAAAAAAAATTACGGAATTGGGCCGATTATACAAAATCGCGTCCAGCTGGTGCCGTTTTCAAGGAAAAAAAAGCGCGTCCAGCCCAGCATTTTTTTCCCCTTGACCAGTAAAATGCATCTAGGTCAGCACGCTAAAGAAAAACTCATCCTGGTCAGCATGTTCTTGCTCGTGTTTTTTTAGGGTTTTAATTATTTAATTAGAGGTTAAGGTTTATTAAATTAGGGTTTTGGTGTTTTATTTTATTTTAAGTGTTTATTAATTAGCGTTTTAAGGTTTTAGAAAAATGGTTATTGTAGAGACAAAACACTCCAAGCAGGATGCATTGTCAGCAAAAGTACTAAAAACGCTTCCAGTTGGATGCCTTTTTCAGTACTACTGCTGATAGTGTGTCCTGTTTGGAGCGTTTTTCTCTACAAATTTCAACCTCTACTATCCGAGGCATTTTTACATAAACGAGAGGGATGTTATCCCTTGGACTATAAATGACCCATATTTCAACCTCTGGTGGCATAAGTTGGAGTAATAGAATTTAAAGAAGTTCAGAAGAATAGAAGTTCTTAGGAAAGGTATAAGTTGGAGCAATGATACTATTTGTAAAAAAGTAACCATAAGCATTGGTTTTTTGTGTTAATATTTATTTGAAGCATTATATTTTTTGCATAATTTTTTTTTTGTTTTGAACTTCTCTCGATAGATAATTTGATTAAAAATGAGTGAACAAATTAGTGTTATTATTTATTACAACAGTGAGGTCTGTGACACCGAGAACGATGTGGTTCTTTTATAGGAGAACACAACGCGACTGACTTTTAACCAGAGCATAAAGTTGCCAGAACTTTGGAAAAGAATTAGGCGAAAAATTGTCGGATCTACGGTAATGAGAGTATCGTCTATTAAGTATTTATTTTGTGCTTCAGTCGATCTCGTGAGATATGATGCATTCGATATCAAAGGTGCTCGGGACTTGGAGGCAATGATGTGTAGACATACATCAATAATGGATCACTGTTTCTTGAGTTATATGTAGAATTTTCAAGGCCAAATGAAGGACTTGCGACTTCAACATCTCTTCATGTTCGAGAGGCGAAAACAGTTTAAAATGTCGATAGTCTAACCACTTTGTTAGAAAGTTCCCATTATGATATCCCAGAATCATCAATGAGAAGAAACTCATCTATTTCAACCTTAGATTTCAATCATTGAAAGCAGAACATCGAATTCTCGAGTTTTGGTGGTAGAACAAAATACACGACCCTTGCACGACACTTAGTTAGTGGATGAGACATGAACATCGGTTCGATGTTCAACGTTAGGAATACTTACTGGGGAATGGCAGCAACTTCCAGTGGTTGGCAATCGACATGAAAAATGTTGGTGGATCTGAGAATAAAGATGGCAATGAATTCGATATGGATCCACCCTGGGAGCCCGGTGCCGACAGTGTAGAAGTTGCATTATTTTCTGAACCAAAGCCTGTTCCAACTGAACTGGAAGACGGTAAAGAGGGTGAAGATGAAGAAGAAGATGATCCACGATTCACGGCATACTCACCTCCAACCCACATGCATAATGTTAATCTATTGACAGATGATGGGTTAAAAAATTTGCAGAACTACTACACAGGAGGCTTGGCCACGCAAGTCCTTCGTTGGATTCGAGTGATTTGGAAGTAGGCAGGAAGTTTTCTAGTAAAGATGGTTTTCTCGCTGTACTAAAGTGATACAGCATTAAGAACGGGGTTAACTTTCACGTATTTAACTCTAAATCTGAGAATTTTAAGACCAAGTGTGTAATGTGATAAGGTAGATGCGCATGAAAAATTATGGCTTCTATTAAGAAGAAGACGGGGTTATAGACGATAAAAAAATTCATCAATCTGCATACGTGTGATGTCTCGGGTACAGTATCACTGGGTTATTAGGGTTTTAGGTATAGTTCCACTTAATTTAACGTACTCGTAGGGTTACAAATGTTTCACGGGATCATCTGAAGTTGGATTCAGATATGATCGCAGGCATAATACTACCGATGGTCAAAGCATATCCGAGAACTATTGTGTTTGATTAATTGCAAATATTTATAGCTAACGCCTTCATACCGCAAGGCGTGGATAGCAAAGTAGAAGGCATTGGAGAAGGTGCTCAATGGGTGAGATGCATCATACGACGAGGTATAGTAGTGGTGTAAAGTACTGCAGTGGTACGTCCTAGATTGCGTAACAGATCTTGAAATAGAGCCCGCGTACCACAACGATCGTTTGCTCCATGGATGCCGAGTATTCTACCGTATGTTTTGGACCTTTAAGCAATTCTTTCAAGCATTCCAGTACTGCAAACCATTGGTACAAATAGACGATAAATTTATGTATGGTAGATATACCCATCAACTATTGTTGGTTGTGGCACAGGATGATAATTGGAGGATCTTTCCAATTGCATTTGCAATAGCACCAAAGAAGATAGCAGGCGACTGAGATTTCTTTCTGTCTAAGTTGAGAAGGCATGTTTGCCCCCAACCTGATATATGCATCATCTTAGATTGGGGAATTGGAATACTCTTTATAATTAAATGACAGGGAAGCCTCTAGGACCATACACACTATCGGTACTGTCTAAGGCGCGTTGCGTCCAACTACTACCAAAAATATCCCTCTATCGTTGAGTGATCACACCAGCATGGGTATGTAATCACCACCAATATTATTTGGTTTATAGTATTTTGTTTTTTTTTTATCTTATTTGGTATGTAATCGTTACTATCAACTTCTATTGACAGGGTACGAGATCATGAAGAACTTTTTTCATGAGATATTAAAAATTTTACGATCAACTAACTCGTCATAGGCACGATGCCTTTCTAATATATCCTTCTATTAGTAGACACAATCTTACGACAGGGGTCTACGATATGACCATATGGCCTCAAACCTGGCAGAATGCATCAATTCCGTTTTAAAAAGAACGCGTCATTTGTCGATA
Source organism: Gossypium longicalyx (assembly GCA_025698465.1). Classification (NCBI taxonomy): domain Eukaryota; kingdom Viridiplantae; phylum Streptophyta; class Magnoliopsida; order Malvales; family Malvaceae; genus Gossypium; species Gossypium longicalyx. The sequence continues at coordinate 63,413,517 of CM047004.1, read as the reverse complement.
ACATTGGTTGTCAAAGAGATATATTTTTGTTTGGTGGAACTGCTCTAAAAGGGAGCAGCGAGTTATGCTGGGCAATTACAGGGAGACCATGTATGGTGTGTGGCAGTATTGAAACAAATTAATAAGGGCAAGGCACGAACCAACTGCATGCACACAGTTTTTCAGTCACGCGACAACATATGGTTTAAGGTAACGAATTTTGACAGACTGGACTAATCTATTGCCAGGGGACGGTACCATGTACACTTAATAAATAGGACTTGTGATTGTTGGAGATTTGACGCACTTCGTTTTTCATGTACTCATGCAATCACAGCTTGTATCAATCTCCGTTTGGATCACATGAGCTTTGTCAACAAAGTGTAAAAATTAGAAAACATGTACAACGTGTGGAGACACATATTCCCACCAGTCCCAGATGAACATAGTTGTTACCCAATAGAAGATTACGTCACAAACCAAAAGGTTAACCCATGTCGACTCGAATACGTGACAATATGGATATTCAGGACAGGTCAAACCAACCGAGGTTTTGCGAGTCATGTAGGAATGCGGGACATACAATACCATCATGTCCACATCGAAATGACTAAGAAAACTAGAAAACATATATCAGTTCCATTATAACATGTAAACACGTGTTAAGTAACCAAGTCATATCGCTTCAAAATTTTCAAACAGTCGAATTGGGTTCTCAATTATTTTCAACAAAAACATGTCATATTTCTTGTCAAATCAAATCTTATTTCTATGGTATGTGAAAAGAATCAAATTAAATTTTCATTTTGACTAAAGATAAATGATACAAAAATCAGTCCGTGTAAAAAAAGATTCAAAATAACTTTTTCTTAAATGATACAATATAAATTTAATCAATGTATATGCTGGTCAGAATATGTGCCACATTGGGGTGGTTGACAGTTACGCTTTGGATTCCTTCTCGGTTCAGCTTCCAAGTGGGGTTGTGGTCTCGGTTGCTCCTCTTCTTCACCTTTGGTCAATTGCGATCCTTGCATTTTTGGTTGCCATCGTGCATCTTCCGATCTAAAAATAGGTGGTTGGGAAGATGACTCACCTTAATAGAACAAAAATTTTCGAGGTGTTTACGTCACAAACGACGAATGAGTGTAACTATGTTGAGTCCCATAAACTGATAAGATAACGAGTGGACTCTCTATCAATGCTTCATGCATAGATAACCTATATGTTGTTGTAGGCATCAGCGTCGGCATCATTGAGAATGAGATGGGTTGTAGGCATCGGCGTCGGCATCATTGAGAATGAGATGGCCCCGACGTGCAAAACATCGGGGATAGATGACCAACAGTCTAACCTGACATAGAACTAGAAGCATAAAAAATGTGGTGCAATATATTGTACTTGTGTGAAAATATAAGGGTTAAGATACGCACCAGAATAAGTCGGTACATACTGAACAGAGGGTGGTGTAGACATCAGTGCTGAGATTGTTGAGGCTGATTCTTACGTAGGCGCTGATAACATGCCTGCCTCACCACTTCTTGGATTTAAAGGGCACCGTTGTGGCCTATTCGTATGGGGATGCCAACGCCTCGCCTCTTTCCTGTACAAATATGGCTTGTCATGGATCCTAAATCATGTCATATATTTTGGATCGCATGCTAACTACGAAACGATAATATGTTCACGAGTTGGTAAAAAATAATACCGATTATTCTACATGTTGATATATTGCGAGCGAAATATTGGCCAATTATCATCCGGTTGTCGTAAGTCAATACAATACAGATCATCAAGCTCTAGAGGTGCCACGGGAATCGACTGTCAGAATTTAAATTGTTACAACACTCTATTGGTCTCGTGCATCTTGACATTAACGTACATTACCAATGGGACATTAACGTGCCAAGTGTTGAGATTCACAAAGAATTTCTCGGGGATTATTGTTTGAATTGTCGAATTCTCGTATGGTGTCTATTCAAACTATACTAACATGATAAAAACATTAGTTATATATATATATACTACTAAATACAAAACCGACTATGTTATTTGTATATAGTTCAAAATTAAATAAATACATACCTTCGCTTTCGATCGTCAGTCTAATAGAAGTTGTATATCTTGAAGCTCGGTAGGTAATCCCACATGACTCGGTGTATGGTTCCACCTATTTAAATAATTTATTAGCATAATAATTTAAATTTAAATCAATTTAATCATGAGAATATCAACTGAATTTTGCCTTGTTACGAGTAAGAATGAATATGGGTAGTAGTAAAAAGAAACCATCAATTTTGATTTTCACTGATTGAGTCACCCGATACATCTCTCATTACAATGTAGCCAACACAGTGGACCTCCAACTGAGTTCGTATGCTTCTCTAAAATCGACGAGTTTTGGCAGCCACCTTAGATGGACAACATTTCGTAACTTATCTGACATCAGGATACCCTCGATGATTTGAAGGATGTACATCCGAGCGTATTGTTCTCTTTGGACTTCAATCGAATCCTTATCTAGCTCTGCGAAAGTTTTTTGCATCCAAGCCATTTTGATCCGACCTCTGTAAATCATTTTTGGAACCGCACTCAAAAGATCTAAACATACGACTCCCCAATCACCAGACTGAATAGACTCAGTGACTACTGACCCATCCACAGGTAACTCCAACTGTAAATGGACGTCCTCTAGAGTGATAGTACACTTGCCACATAGAAGATGGAATGTGTGTATCTTAGGTCTCTACCTCTCCACCAACGCACTTATGAGTTTTAGGTCCATCTTACACCCTCGGTCTACAAGGGTCACGTGCCAAAAATCGGCTTACCTTAAGTATGTTTCAATCAACGGTGATGGAGGATCGGGTAGATTATGAATATGACATTGTAAAATTTGATCTTCCGCCTATTTACATAAAAATTATAAAAAAAAATTAAGTTAAAATATAACAATAAAATAAAAAATTAAACAATATTGAAATTTATTAAAATTTATTCTTACCATTTGCAATTGGTTGACAGAGATGTGCTTGTTATTAAGACGGATTAAAAACCTAGTCATTGCTAAATTATATTGAACACGAACAAATTTTTAATAAAAAAATATTTATTAAAAATATTAATAAAAAATAAAATTTAGATAAAAATAGAATTTAGGAAAAAAATTAAGAGAGAATTTGAGAGATTTAAAAGAGAATTGTGAGAAATGTGAGTGAGAAGAAAGTGTGTAGGGGAACTATAGGTTTTTTTTTTTTTTTCCTTAGGGAGGGGGGCAACAACTATTTGAAATAGCTATTGGAAGTGATCGTTGGAGGGGGGAGGGAAACACGTTGACCTGGATAGGTTTTCCTTTAGCGCGTTGACCTGGTCGCGTTTTACTGGTCAGAGGGGAAAAAAATTGAGTTTGACACGCTTTTCTGATTTTTCTCTGAAAATGACACCAGTTAGACACGTTGTTGTATAATTGGCCTATTTCTGTAAGTTTCAAAAAAAGTGGCCCATTTCTGTAATTTTTTTAAAAATAGGTCTTTTTTGGTATATTAATTTGTAAATATTTATCTATTTGGGATAATTTTTTTATTCAACAAACGGATTTTTTATTGGAATAATATGAAAAAATATGAAAATGGGTTGTTGCTAAAATTAAGTACCAAAATGATACATTTAGATGGGTGGAGGGTGGTGCATAGGAGGCACCACCCTTATTTTTTGACACTTTACAGTAAAAAATATTATTTTAGTAGTGAAGGGTGTCAGATAAGCGGCACCAATGGAAGGTGTTAGATAGGCAACACCAGTTGTGCTTATCTGATGTGCGGCACTGGTGGTGCCTATCTGATAAGCGGCGCACCCAGTGTATTCCCCCCCACTCCTCTATCCGGCTCGTATTAGTTTGGAAAAAAATTTAGCAGAACAAGAGATGGAGAAGAGAAGAAAGAAAGAAAAGAGAAGAAAGAAAGCAAAAGGTAATTTTTTTATTGTTATTTTCAAATATAATAGATTATGATAAGAAAAAAAATTATTAGTATTATATAGTTTGTTTAGTGTTATTTTTATGTTTTGTTTTAAAGTTATTTTATTTATTGTGATTTGCTAGTAAGTTTTGTGTTTATATTATTAAGAATGTTATCTTGTAAAATTTTTTAATATATTTGATATTGTTAGAAATGACAATAAATTTGATATTGTTAGAAATGGACAATTATCATTCATTAATTTTTTTATGCAAGTATTTTTATACTGTTCGAAATTGTTTTGAGATTTTTTTGTTAATTTTTTAACAGATTGAGTATTGAATATGGATAATTAGTTTTTCTTATACGTTTATTTCGATGGAATCATCTTGACAACAACCGTTAGATGCATATTTGAATGTCGGCAACAAATAGCAATGAGATTTGACATTTACCCATTTTCAAAACTTGTCTCTGCTAGTCTACATTCTTATAATCTCGATGAAAGTTAGCCGCAATGTGCCGGATGCAACAAACAGATCTCCATGGCACACCAGAATGCCTAATAGCGGTAATTAATCATTTCCCTCTATCGAAAATGATGCAAATATTATTGTTGCTAATAATATACCTCCATAGGTTGGTAGGAAGAATTCCCACGATTCTATATTCTCTTTATCTACGATGGCAAATGCTATCGGGAGCATGTTCTTGTTGCTGTCTTAAGTAACTACAAGAAGTAGGATATGTGTATATTTTCCATATAGTCAGGTCTCATTCAATTGTATAAACGGCTTGTAATGGGGAAATACGCGCACACATGGATCAAACGTCCTGAACATCCGATGGAAAATTCTTTTTCCCAATTGTAGTTGGTCATTCGGGCCATAATACGGTCGTGTCTGTAACTTAATGATAGTCCCCGATATATACTCCTGCATAGCAGCTATCCATCTCTGTAGCTCATTATACGACACATCGAAATCCTCGTAAAGTTACTCAATTTCCATCTATTTAGCTATCCATGCCTTTCAGTATGACACTCGATACTGGAATCGTGTCTGCATTTCAGTAATCAGTACAGAAACTTTAATGGTCGGCATGTAATAGCCTTATTTTAGGGCTAATCGAATTAGTGGTCTCGGGACCACAAATCCAAAGTTGGAGAAATTATTTTTTTATTATTTTGGGGTCATAGCATGTTTATATTAGTACATGAAAAATTCGATGAGTTAATTTTGACGTTTGTGAACCCATTTGCGAAAAAAGACTAAATCGCATAAAGTGCAAAAGTCCTATTTTGATAGCTAAAGGTGTTATTTTATTAGAGAATAAAAATTGGAGGATTTTAAAGGGTAATTAGACCCTTTTAAAGGAGCATAGCCTGCCATTGACTCAAAGAGGAGACAAAATTTTAAAGTTTAGTGGGTTAGATGGCTTAATTTGACTAAAATAGAAATAAATAAAAGAAGGATGATATCACCCCTTTCTCATCTCTTTTCTCCACCGAAAATTACCCATTGAAGAGGGTTTTAGAGCTTAAAATTTTCATCAACTTGAAGCACTCACAAGTGATTTTTATACCCTTTGTTGATGATTTTTGCATTTTTAAGACCCTTGAAGCATGAGCTTTCAAATGAGGGGACTATTTTGCAAAATGGTTGAAAGTCTAGGGTTTTTCCATGAGATCATTTAGGGTGTTTTCTGAAATTTTATGGAAGAATATGAGTCTTTGTTGTGTAATAGAAAACTTTTGTGAAAGGTGTTACCATGAAAAACACTTAAAAGGATAATTTTGCACAAGTTGTAAAATAATTGATAAATGTGTGAAATAGAGAGAATTTGGGGTTTCTATAAGAGTAAAAAGAGTTCATCTAGGCATAATATGTGAAGAAATTCGATAAAAATTAATTTTTGAGCATAGGGGTAAAATGGTCATTTTGCCCAAATCTAGGGGCAAAATGGTCATTTTACCAAAGATGTGAATTTTTAATTACTTAATTTTATTAAGCGATTTAATGAGTGTGTTTTGCTATTTTGGATCAAGAATTTCGAAATCTAAACCTAGATCGGAGGAAAGCCAAGCAAATTGACTAAACTGACTAGTCGCCACATTTTGTAATCCGAGGTAAGTTGTATGTAAATAATACAACTACATTGCTAATGTAGGTATTGAATTAATATAGCATAAATTGCTTAATTGTGGAATTGAGAAGGTATGAGGATAATAGAGATAGTAGAGTTTCCGTTTGAACCTAGAAAATGAATCGGGTATTCATGCCATGACGATTGGGTCACCGGTGTGAGCTAGTGTAAGACATGTCTGAGACATGCATCGGCCATATTATGAGAGCTAGTGTAATACATGTCTGGGACATGCATCGGCCACATTATAAGAGCCAGTGTAAGACCATGTCTGGGACATGGCATCGACATTGAGACGAGAGCTAGTGTAAGACATGTCTGGGACATGCATCGGCCTCCAGACGTAAGCTAGTGTAAGACATGTCTGGGACATGCATCAGCTACGAAATGATAGTCAGTGTAAGACCATGTCTGGGACATGGCATCGACTTGAGATGTAAGCCAGTGTAAGATTGTGTTTGAGACATGACATCGGTATCTTACCCACATTTAAGGCTTAATGAATATCTGGTAGTGTTCCACATGGTTCAACGATGAACGTTATGTTCTTAAGCTAATGAGGAAAGTATAATCATGTTATGAGTGGTACAGGTACCTAATTGGTACGTACGAGATATAAGCTCATTGTATAATATGTGACTTGTATGGATGGTAATGAGTAAGTTATGTTTATGCCTACCTTGGTATCATGAGCATGTGGATTATTGATAAATTATTGTTATTGTATACTTACTTATTTGTAACTAAGTTTTTTATGCTTACTCCATTTCTTTTCCATTTCCTCTCAGTGTCGTCTAACTAGCTCAAGGATCACCAGAAGTCAGAGATATCGATCACACTATCAACCGAAGCTTTCAGTATAGTTGGATTTATATTTTTAAATATGGCATGTATAGGACTTAGACTTTATTATTTTGTGTCTTTGAGAATTGGTCAAATGTGTTGGCTTGGGTTGAAAACCCTTCAATTTGTATTAAGCTTTGAATGATGGCTAACATTCATTTTGAATTTATAAAAGATGCATTATCATGGTTGAATGAATGTTTATTGTGGTTGATTTGATTATAGAAATTATGCTCGGTTTGATATTGGTTGGCATTTGTATGAAAATAAGTATGTAAGGGTGACAATGGGGCTTGGTAAATAGCCTTATATTGTCCACACGGGTAGACACACGAGCATGTGTTTAGGCTGTGTGTGACACACGGTCTATACCATGGGCGTGTAGTCTGGCCGTGTGTCCCCTACACGTAAAAATTTCAAGTCAGTATGCATGGTATTAAACACAAGGACAGAGACACGGCCGTGTGTCTCAGCCGTGTGAAGGACACAGCCCAGCATACGGGCGTATGCCTTGACCGTGTGACATTTTGAGCATGATGACGTCAGAAACAAAATGTTCATGTTTTTGCATACCGGCTAAGACACAGGCATGACATGGCCATGTGAGGGACACGGGCATATCGTAGCCGTGTGAGGGACATGGCCATTGCCACTAGCGTATGCCTGGCTGTGTGAAAACCCCTGTAGGTGTGAATTAGAAATTAATTCTATACGGGCGTGTCCCAGGGTGTTTAGGCCGTGTGAGCCACACGAGCCATTAGCACGACCATGTCAATATGGTCACACGGGCGTGTTACCTTTCTACATGGACATGTGCCCTATTTTAGAGACAAATTTCTTAAAGTTGGTTTGAGGACTGGGGATGGTCTCGAATAGTTTCTAATGATCGATTTGGGGCTCGTAGGCCCATAATAAGAAGTTTAGGGTATAAATTGAAAATTTTTTAAATTGGACCGAGTCTCAGTGACTTGAGACTGGTTGTATACATGAGATCAAGTTAGGTAAAGACTTGTACTCTGCCCCGGTGTGGGTTAAGGGTATAGGGCGTTACATTTAGTGGTATCAAAGCTATGGTTTAGTCGGTTCTAGGATTAACCTAGCGAGAGTACGAGTCTAGCACGAGTCTAGCTATATATGCCATAACTGTATGTTGATAGTGTGACGATTTCTGACGATTATAAATTATGTTTTTATATAGTAAATGGATCTTGATAGAGCCACGTCAGATGACATAGAAAGTAACGCGCTGGCTACCGCTGAAGGGACCGCGCCAGTAGAGAGTGAGTCCGTAACTATAGGTTAAGGCGGAGGGGCTAGAGAAGCCTACCTTCGTATGATGGACTCTTGGTACATAAAGTTTGTTCGTACGAATCCGAATGCTCCACCTTCCCACCTCTTCTGATTCCTCAGTATGCCCCAGTAGCTCTGCAAAGCGCGGACATGTTTAGAAGAGAGAAGCCTCAGGTAGACAAGATCCGAAAATCAGGGGTCTAAGAATTTTGGGCTAGCATAGATGATGACCCAGAGAGAGCAGAGTTTTGGCTATAAAATACCATTAGGGTATTTTATGAACTATCATGCACACCTAAAGAGTGCGTAAAATACGCAGTGTCGCTTCTACGAGATTCGGCCTATCAGTGGTGGAACACTTTCGTGTCCGTCGTACCAAGAGAGAGGATCACGTGGGAATTCTTCCAGGAAGAATTTCGGAAAAAAATATATTAGCCAAAGATTCATAGACCAAAAGAGGAAAAAATTCCTAGAGCTAAAGTAAGGCTGAATGTCGGTGACGGAATATGAACGTGAGTTTGTGAGGCTTAGCAAGTATGCGCAAGAGTGCTTATCTACAAAAGCCACATGTGTAAGAGGTTTGAGTATGGTCTCAATGAAGATATCCGAGTGTTGGTTGGCATCTTAGAGCTGTGAGAATTTGTAGCACTTGTTGAAAGAGCCTGTAAGGCCGAAGAACTGATTAAAGAAAGGAAGAAAATGACTTTTGAGTCGCGGGATTCAAAGAAGAGACATATGGAGAAATCACATCAGTCTTCATCCAAAAGATCGAGAGAGTTCACTACCCGATCGAATACTTCAGGGGGTATTCAAATAGGAACAAGAACCAGCAGAACATAACTTTTAAAGCCAGACCACTTCAGTTGCAAGTGTCGATAGCACTCGGCCAAATAAGCCAGAATGTTCGCTATATGGTAAGTGTCATTTTGGTGAGTGTCGAGGGAATAAAATGGGCTATTTCAAGTGTGGATCATTGGAACACTTCATCTGTGATTGTCCTGAATTGGTGAAAGAGAAAGAAAACAAGACGTGAAAGCGAGTAATGCTCATTTGAGGGGTAGACTACAGAAGAACCCCGAAAGTGGGGCTAGCAGTAGAGGCATGCCAAAAGATGCTGCGGTGAGATCTGAGGGCAGAGCGCTTGCAAAGATTTATGCTACACGTGCCTGGGAAGAGGCAGAGTCTCCCAACGTGATCACGGGTACATTTTCTATCCATGAAATATCTGTTGTTGCTTTAATTGACCCGGGATCTATCCACTCTTATATTTGTATGGAATTGATACCCCGTATGAGTATGCTAGTAGAGTCCACTGAGTTTGTAATAAAGTGTCCAATCCATTAGGCAGATATGTGCTCGTGAACCAAGTATGTAGAAATTGTCCCTTGACAATCAGAGATCATTATTTTTCGGCTAACTTGATATTGTTGCCATTTAATGAGTTTGATGTAATCCTTGGGATGGATTGGTTGACTGCTCATAGTGTTATAGTGGACTGTGGGAAAAAGATAATTGAGTTGGAATGTAAAGACGGGAATGTTCGTCGAGTTGGACCAGATGAGTCAGATAATCTGCCTGTAGTAATACCGTCTTTGACTATCGAGAAATATTTAAGGAAATGATATGAGGCTTATCTAGGTTTTGTGTTAAATACTCAAGTGTCTGAGTTGAAGATTGAATTGGTACCGGTGGTTTGTGAGTTTACAGACATGTTTCCAGAAGAATTACCCAGATTGCCTCCGGTGAGGAAAGTTGAGTTTAGAATTGAGTTGGTCCCTGGTACGACAACTATCTCGATTGCTCCATATAAGATAGCTTCAATGGAGTTAAAAGAGTTGAAAGCACAGTTGCAAGAGCCAACGGACAAGGGCTTTACAAGATCAAGCTTTTCTCCATGGGGTGATCCGGTACTCTTCGTGAAAAAAATGGATCAATGAGGTTATGTATCGACTATAAATAGCTCAATAAAGTAACAGTGAAGAACAAGTATCCTTTGCCAAGGATCGACGACCTGTTCGATCAGTTAAAGGGAGCCTTATTTTTCAAGATTGACCTGAGATCCGGATACTACCAGTTAAGAGTAAAAGAACCAGATGTGCTAAAGACTGTATTTCGGACAAGATACGGGCATTATGATTTCCTCGTCATGCCCTTTAGTTTGACTAATGCCCTGGCGGTGTTTATGAATTTGATGAACTGTATTTTTTGACCGTATCTAGATAAGTTTGTCGTCGTCTTTATCGATGACATATTAGTTTATTCACGTGATGAGAGCGAGCACGTGGAGCATCTGAGAATTGTGTTGCAAACCTTGAGAGACAATCAATTATACTCTAAATTCAGTAAGAGTAAATTTTGGCTTAAGGAGGTCGGATTCCTAAGACACATTGTGTCGGGAGACGGGATCCCGAGTTGACCCAAGCAAGATCTCGGCTATTGTAGAGTGGAAACTGCCGAGGAATGTGATTGAGGTTTGAAACTTTTTGGGTTTGGCTGGATATTAGAGACGGTTTGTGAACAGATTCTTTATGATAGTTACGCCGATGACAAGGCTCCTGCAAAAGAATGTCAAGTTTGAATGGACAAAAAAGTGTCAACAGAGTTTCGAAAAATTAAAGGCCTTGTTGACCGAAGCCCAGTGTTAGTGCAACCGGAGTCGGGCAAGGAGTTTGTGGTATATAGCGACGCCTCCTTAAATGGTTTGAGGTGTGTACTTATGCAAGAAGGTAAGGTCATAGCTTACGCTTCAAGGCAACTGAAGCCACATGAGAAGAACTACTCGACGCATGATTTAGAGTTGGCTACCATCGTATTCACATTGAAAATTTGGAGACACCAGTTATATGGCAAGAAATATCAGGTATTCATTGACCATAAGAGCTTAAAGTACTTGATGACTCAAAAGGAGTTGAATTTGTGGCAACGCTGATTGTTAGAGCTGTTAAAGGATTACAAGTTAGTAATAGATTACTATCCGAGAAAGGCAAACATCGCCGCCGATGCATTGAGTAGAAAATCATTATTTACGCTGAGAGCAATGAATACCAATATGGCTTTGTCTGATGACATCAAAAACAAAATGTCTATGTTTTTGTACACGGGCTAGGACATGGGCGTGCGTCTAGCAGTGTGAAAACCCCTATAGGTGTGAATTAGAAATTAATTCTACACAGGCGTGTCCCAGGGTGCTTAGGCCGTGTAAGCCACACGGGCCATTAGCACGACCATGTCGATATGGTCACATGGGTGTATTACCCTTCCACACGGGCGTATTACCTTCCACACGGGCGTGTGCCCTATTTTAGAGACAAATTTCTTAAAGTTGGTTTGAGGACCGAGGATGGTCCCGAATAGTTTCCAACGATCAATTTGGGGCTCGTAGGCCCATAATAAGAAGTTTAAGGTATAAATTGAAAAAGTTTTAAATTGGACCGAGTCTCGGTAACTTGAGACTGGTTGTATGTATGAGATCAAGTTAGGTAAAGCTTTGTACTCCGCCCCAGCGTGGGTTACGGATATAGGGCGTTACACGGCATGTCCTTCACCATTGACATGATACACATACAGATAGTTTTGGAATTAAGTTTTCGATGATCTTCTGTCATACGTGTTGATGTGCATGTGTGAGGCCCAATAAATTTTCGTATATCCCATATCTGCAAATTTTGAATAAATACAACTCGTACCCACCAATTGCAGCTTTTCGTCAACTTCTAACACTCCCAATATATAATGTCGGTTTAGACACTGCGACTTTGTAGTCCACTAATATATTCATGCTATACCGTTTAATAGCAAATACGCACTCTTTCTTACTTTTGAATCTCTGGCCTACGAACAACTCCTCAGGATTAGAATTTATGGTCAGCTAGTAAGTAGGAAGTATTTTAGAGTACTTAGAGAACTCGACTATGTGCGCCGCGTCGGGGTCTATGAGCGACATGTGTGGCCTAGGATTATTGTGTATCATAATACGTCAAATCTGGTTCCCTACTGAAGACTCGTTAATGTTGCCATCGTCATTCACGTATTCATTGTCAATATCATCGGGGACCTCGTCCACATCGGGATCACTATCACTATCGACCTCTTGATCACAAGGATCACTATTATTGTATCCATAATCACCAACCACATTAATATCGGGTGTAACATTAAGATCAATATCGATCCTGCGTATAGTCGATTTACTATCAACGTACGATATTGGAACCGTCATGCACGGTTCTTGAGCTCCATGTTCTTCACTATATGTAGTGAAATCTTCATTTTGCTCCATACCGACTAACTCAGCAAATAAGTGAATCGGTGCATTTTTGTCACTCCGATTCCCACATTAAAGAGCGATCATTGTCTCCACGTCTTCGTCGTCTACAAGTTCCATTTTGGTGAATTTGATGGGATCTGTCGAAATTGGAAACTTGTAGAAAAGTTTCGATATCATTCTCCCACAACGTCTAACACTTTTTGCGTTAATCATTCCCTTCCTATCATCCAACGAAACAATTCTATCGCATTGCTATTTGTTGCCGACATTCAAATATACGTGCAACGGTTGTTGTCAAGATGATTCTATCGAAATAAACACATACGAAAAATTGGTTATTCATCTTCAATACTCAATCTATTAAAAAATTAACAAAAAATCTCAAAACAATTTCTAACGGCATAAAAATACTTACATAAAAAAGTTTAATGAACGATAATAGTCCATTTCTAACAATATCAAATTTATTGCCATTTTTAACAATATCAAATATATTAAAAATTTTTACAAGATAACATTCTCAATAATCTAAACACACAACTTACTAACAAATCACAATAAACAAATTAACTTTAAAACAAGACATAAAAATAACATTAAACAAACTATATAATACTAACAAATTTTTTTCTTATTATAATCTATTATATTTGAAAATAACAATAAAAAATTACCTTTTCTTTTCTTTCTTCTCTTTTGTTTCTTTCTTCTCTTCTCCCTCTCTTGTTCTACTAATTTTTTTTCAAACTGATACGAGCTGGATGGGGTGTGGGGGAAAAAATATACTGGGTGTGCCGCTTATCAGATAGGCACAACTGGTGTCGCCTATCTGACACCCTCCATTGGTGCCGCCTATTAGATAGGAACAACTGGTGCCGCCTATCTGACACCCTCCACTGGTGCTGCCTGTCTGACACCCACCACTACTAAAATAAAATTTTTTTACTGTAAAGTGTTAGAAAATAAGGGTGGTGTCGCCTATGCACCATCCTCCACCCATCTAAATGTACCATTTTGATACTTAATTTTAGCAACAATCTATTTTCGGATTTTATTTTTTTATATTATTCTAGTAAAAAATACTCAACAAACCTTTTATTCAATAAAAAAATATTTTTCTTCTATTTTAAAGATTTTAATTCTAGTATTCAAATTCATTTGATCATCAAAATTTAAAAACATTTAATTAATAAATAGTTAAATAAATAAAATTATTTAATTAAATTAAATCGATAAATTAACTCCTTTAAATCCAATTGAAGCAAGCCAGGCATAAAATGGCACATGACAAGATGACCCAGTTGGCCAATCTATATTATATGCAAGGCTGCAATAATAATAATAATAATAAAGAAGGTGTTTAAGAAAGAAAAAAAAAGTCAAAATGATAGGCTTTTGTTTTTTATAAACAAATACAGCGCAATGCATAGGTATGAAAGATGTCATTCAATTATTATTATTATAAAGTTAAAAAGGATGACTCCTTTTTCGGCTTATGTCTTTTTTTGCAAATATACCATCAAAACCCCTAAATTATATCATCTTAGTCAATTTTCATCCAATTCTATATCTTATGGTAAAATCTAAAAAGTTTTCTAATTTTCAAATTGGATTGAAATGATTTCCAAGTAATTAATTTATATGTTAATAATTTATTTTGTGTATGTTGATCTTATTTTAGTGGAGTAAATCAGTAATAGAACTAATCCAAATTCAATCATACATATATATATATATATATAAAGTGTAATTAAGGTGAAAAAAAGATCTAGTAAATGGATAGACAGAAAGATGATGACAAAAGCTTGACATCATGATGATGATTGGTCCAAGGATGGAATAAATGGGTCCCATTGCAAATGTTTCCCCACGCCTCCCTTTATGTCAGAACCTCCAACCAACCCCCCCCCCCCCCCCTCTTCCCTCCTCTTTTTGGGTCTCAATCTCCCAGTTTCACTACTTATATATAAACCCCCCAACATCATTCAAACACATAAACAGAGAGATTGATTGCTTACACAGCAACTCATTCATTGCAGACATCCGCAGAATCATTGTTCAGAAAAGAAAAAGAACAATCATGTCTGAAACCTCTTTCGCTCGACCAAGATTGGTCACTAAGAAGTTTCTTCCCAAGCATCAACGCGAGGGTGACGGTGCTGTTGTCCGCAGATGCATTGGAAGGTTTCTTGATATTTTTTTTTCTTTCTCTTTGCCTTTCTGGGTTTTTATCTTTATTTTTCAAATTTGGTTCTTTGTATATGATTTCAGGAGTGAATTGAAGACTTTGGATCCTTTCCTCATGATGGATGATTTTACAGGTATAGCTTCACTAGTGTCCGATATGAGAATATATATATATATATATAAGTTTCTTTTTTGAATTTATTGACCATTTTTGTTTTTATTGTTTGCAGTGTCTCCTCCGGCTGGATTCCCAGATCATCCTCACAGAGGTTATTTGAATTTTCTTACCTTAAATCTGTATCATATTCTTGTGAGGTAAATGTTGTTTATGGTTTTTTACAGGGTTTGAAACAGTTACATACATGTTACAGGTAAATCTATTGTTTCATTAATTTCTACAAAAACCACACAAATTGATACTTGAGAAACAACTGACATTTGGGGCTCTGTTTTTTTGTGGATATCAGGGAGGTATCACTCATCAAGATTTTGCAGGGCATAAAGGTACAATTCATACTGGTGATGTGCAGGTAATTATTTTCTCCTTTGAATGATTCAAATGACAGATCTGGTCAAATTTCTGGGTTTTTATTTTACAAAAACGAATTGGGTTTTTTGATTTATTGGTTGAATGAAGCAGTGGATGACAGCAGGAAGAGGAATAATCCACTCTGAAATGCCTGCTGGAGAGGGTGTTCACAAGGGTTTGCAGCTTTGGATCAATCTCTCATCCCAAGACAAAATGTAAGAAACTTTAATTCGGATATGACCTTCGCATTCATGGATAATTCGTGGAAAATGGTTTTGCGAGCCAATCTATAAATTTACTCTTTTTTTTTTTTTTTCAACCAGCAAATTACTATTTGATTTTGAAGACCATTTTTATGAATAAAGTGAATCTTTTTCAAATATTTTCAGCTAATTAATATGTAATTTGTCTTCCTTGCTTTGACTGGTACATGATGTTTTTACTTAATACAAATATTACTTGTATTTTATCTATTTATATAGTTTGTTGAACAATGGATTTTTAAAATAATTCAAGAGATAGATGACAAGTTTGCTTTTTCTGGAAAAGAAAAGGGGCAAGTTTTCAAATTACCTGTTTTTATCTGCAAAAGTCATGAAAATTCATCACATCTTCTACAATATTTCCTGTTTAGCAAAATCCCATACTATTTCTATTCATATTTGAAAATACGTCAAACATGAATATTTTCAAAAAAATTTGCCAGGATTGAACCAAGGTATCAGGAGCTATTAAGTAAGGACATTACAAGTGCAGAAGAAGATGGTGTAGAAGTACGAGTGATCGCCGGGGAATCGATGGGAGTCCAATCTCCTGTCTACACCCGAACCCCGGCGATGTACTTGGATTTCAGTTTAAGGCCAAGTACACAAGTTCACCAGCACATCCCAGAATCATGGAATGCATTTGCATACGTAATTGAAGGTGAAGGAGTGTTTGGGTACCAAAACAATTCACCCATACCACCTAACCATATGGCAGTTTTGGGTCCAGGGAATGGTCTAAGTGTGTGGAACAGATCATCAAAGCCATTGAGATTTGTGCTCATTGCAGGTCAACCGTTGAATGAACCAGTGGTTCAGTATGGTCCTTTTGTGATGAACACACAAGCTGAGATTGATCAAACCATTGAAGACTATCACTACAGCAAAAATGGATTTGAAATGGCTAAGCACTGGAGATCACATTGAGTGATGATACGATTTGAAAAGCCCTTTACCAACAATGACAGCATCTCCAAAGAATAAAAAAAGGGCACCCCATATATATATATGTATGTATATGTCATTCACTATCTCCATCCATGATAGAGAGAGGTGAGATAGGAGAGCTGAAAAGGAAAGATTTCCTACTCATTGGAGCAAAAATAAAAATAAAAAGCTTCTAGAAGGTTCAAAGTGCAAGCTGGAGAAGTGTGTGCATATATAGTTCATCACTAAAAGTCATCATGATGATTTTATGGGGTCATCTTATCTTTAGTTTAATTATATTTTTCAACTAGATTTTTATTATCTTTTCCATTTTGTATTTTTAAAAAATATATATTATGTTATTTTTTTAAAACCCTTTTGGTATATATCATTTTTTTTTTCTGTTGGTGGATATTATGGTAGGGTTTTTTTTTTTTTTATTTATTAACTTTCTTATATGTTGAATTGGATTCTTAATCATATCTATTGCACCAACAGATGACCCTATCTTCACCTACAATCCAATTGCAAGATCCACTAAGAGGCCAAAGGGGGAAGAGAGGGATTGATTTTGTTTGTTCAGGATTTTATTAAATTAAAATTTGAAAGTTAGTGACTGGATTAAATGTATTCATGGGATAAAATAGATTGGGTTCGCGTTGGATTTAATAAAAATTTAAGACCCGTTTGTTAGGTTTGAGTCTGGTTTAGATAAAAATGCTTAAAACTTAGTTTTGGTTCGGCCTATTCGTATTATTTTTTTATATAAATTTTTTAAAAATATATAATTCATCAAAAATATTAAAAATATTAAAATAAATATTTGTTAACAAATTAAAAATAAATTAAAAAATATGTATACTTAAATAACATTGAGATATGCGCAATTTAACAAGTAAATGCCTCTAAAATAGTAACAAAATTAACAATAAAATAAAAGTTATACAATATCTAAATAATAACAACATAATTGTAAAATGGTAACAAAATAGTAAAAAAAAAGAAAATAGCAAGAAAATAATAAAAAAGCAAGAAAAAAGAAAAAAAAAACAACAAATCTTTTTTTGCATATTCGGGTTCGGCCGGGCTTTGACAAAAAAAGTCCTACCCGAGGCTCAGCGTGTTTTCTAGATGTATCTTATTTTTTTTACCCAAACCTATTTTTTAGACTTATATTTTTACCCAAATCCTACCGCTTTTCGGACGGGCCTTCGGGCTAGGCTGAGTGGCCCGACCCATGGACAGGTCTAGGCTAGACTATAAAATACTCGCAACAACTGTTTAGGATATTCAAATTAGAGGTTTCTAAGATAAATATGGAATATGAATATGTACTCATCTTAAATTTATTTTGAGGTTGAATTATTTGTCTAAGTTTAAAATCTCACTCAAAAATATTTTAAAAAAAAAAACATAGATTTAATTTGACTCAACTCATAAACACTTTTTATTAAAAATATATTTGATATTTTAAAAAAAATCTATATACTTAAAATAACTTTTAAAGAATCATATTTATATGTTGGTATTAAAAAAATGTATGGAATAAATATAATTTAAGAAAAAGGTAAAATGTAAAGGATATAGATGTGGTGTTGCAGCAGTTTAACAACTTAAGCTTTAGTTGAACAATAAATGCATGTTTCATTTTCAGTCTTCCATGTTCTAAACCTGTTAGGACTGGATTTTAACAATTATAGACCTTTCTCAAAACTATACTATAAAAATTATCTTCCATTAAAATGTTAAAATGTAGATTGATACAACCATAACAGGAACATTGAGACATGGATAAAATAGTTTAGCACACTTACCAATATCTTCGTTTAAACTGCCTTACTTTTTTTTCCGGCTAAACTACACATAATCACTTAATTATAAAAAGATAATTTATTTTAGGCATTAAAAATAGAAAAAAAGTTTACAATTTAAACACTCACGTTATATAATTTGATCATTTTGGTCACTCCAAGTAAAATTACAAATGACGTGGCAATTAAAAAATTCGGTATAATAACAAATTTAGTCTTCTACTTTTACATATATTATATCACTTTAATCATAATTTTAAAAAAATTAACCATCAAAATTTACAAATAATCCCAATATAATATTAATTCTAAAAAAATTCAAAAAAATATAAATACATAAATATTTTAAAAATTATAATTGACAAGAAATAATATATAAAAATAAATATTTTTTAAAAATATAATAATAAATTTAACTTACAAGTCAATAGCCTTGTAATGGTTATAACTGACTACTTTTATGAGAAGTCTCTATACCCACCTGGTAAGTATCTAAACCTAAGTTGTAGGGGCACTTTTTCAGCAAGAAATTGGTGCATGCAACAACTTTAGTTTCACATATAATTGTTAAAAAATATTAACATCACATATATAATATATAATAAAAGTAATTATATTTTATTATTTATTATTATAAAATGCTAGCTCAAATTAAAAGTGATCTAATTTGATTAAGATTTATTGGGCTTTAGTTATTAAATAAAGTATGGGCCAAATATATGCAAATACTATAGTAACTATTTCTGATTGATGATTGGTTAATTAAAAATTAGGGTTAAAGTGTAAAAATTATATATATTAGGGTTATGGTTCCCAAATTACACATAGGTAACTTTTTTAATCTCTCTTTAGAAAAAAGAGAGCCACATTCTCAAAATTACTTGTATGCTAATTTGGAAGATCAGAAGATTTCAAAAATCTATGAATTCAGGTATGCTTTTGCATCTAGTTTTACTCTTGATGATTTGACATGACAGATCCTAATTTACAATTTTAAGTCTATATCATATCTTACTTTTATAATTCTAACAGGTGACATCCGAGCATTGTCATGTTAAATTATTAGAAATTGATTATTTTTATTTTTATTTTTTTAGAATGAATCGTTTTTAGATTTAATCTTTGAGATTCATAATAAAATCTTCGAGTTTTAATTCTAATTAATTGAATTTTTAGAATTTTATTAATATCGAAATTAAAATCAAACCCACTTACAAGGATTATGCTACGGAATTCAATTGATATATGCAAATTAATGTTTGAGGCAATTTACAACTGAATTCATATATTGATTTCCAGTATTAGGGTTTTTTTTTTTTTTGTACTACAATAATGTCAATTCAATTGAAGATTCAATATAGTCTAGGTTTTTTGCTTTGAAAAGTCAAAGCAATTTGTTGTTGTTTATATGGGTTTTCGATTAAACACATGAGTTTTTGTTCTATTAAAATTGAATACTTTTGTTGGTTTTTCTTTGTGATTTTTTATTTGATTAAACTATATATACTGTTGTGGAACACATTCAGTGTATGTGTTTTGTAATGGTATGGCTTTGAAGATGAATTCAGTTGATAACGGCATAAATGCATGTTGCCTATATAATATTAGTCTATTATTTCTTTAAGATATCACAGCCATATATATATATACAAGGATATATAGTTATTTATTAATATTAAATATTTTTTTTAGGTGATGTAACTTATTTGGTCACTTATTTTCATACCTTTTTTTTTCTCTCTATGATTTGCATATGGTAAATGAGTAATTCATATGTAAATCTCTGACCGTTTCCATATTTGACTTAATGACATGTCATATATATCATAATCTTTCCTAAGTTCATGTACAGGTACTATTATTGTAATTGTATAATTTCAAATCCTGTAATAGTATATACATGTCTTACTAATCTTATAAGCATTTCATGTCCATTTTGGTACCTTGTACCTTTTCATAAATACCATATATTTCTTACTTCGCAATTTAGTCCAATTGATGCCTAAAATCACCAAAATCACATTTATATAAACTAATAAGCAAAATAAACACAATTCAACCATAACATGAAATAAAATAGTAAGTTCCATATGAACTTACTTGGCAAAATATCAAACAAACAAGTTTTTAAGGACTAATAAATAATTTTATCTTTTTCCTGATTATCTTCGATTTGATTCAATTCTTGATCTATACAATAATTCGGTTCAATTTATCAAGTCCAAACATTTTATAACATCCTATTATATGTATGAATCAGTCCAATTTTATTTTTAAATGGCCCTAAAGTTTTTTTATTTTATTCAATTTAGTCCCTAAAATTTAAATTGCTATAACTTTCAATTTTGAGCTTCAGTTTCAAAATTGATCTCAATTACATCCTTTTAGGACCCTCTAATATCAATAATCATATAAATTTCAAATCAAATATTCAATTTTTACACTCTAATCCTTTTGGACAAAACTAACAATTTACACTTTACAATCTAGTTCTTTTTCATATCTAAACTTAAAATCTATCAATTTAATACCAATTTCTTTAAGAACTCATCAATGACAATTTTTAGAAACTTTAACAGTTTTCCAAATTGGTACACAGGCTAGCTAAATCAAGCTCTCATGACCTCAAAAATATAAAAATTACAAGAAAATGACTTAATTGAATATACCATTCAAGGGCCGAAGGTTTGAAGCTTTAACAATGGCTTCTCTAGGTTTTCTTTTGTTTTCATTCGGTGGAGAATAAAAGAAACAAAAGATGACAACATAATTACCTTTATATACTTCAATTTATTCTTAATTAATCAATATTAACTTAATTAATCTTTAATTAATTAAACTATAATTTTAATTAAGCGAAGTTGGTAGATGACAACATCCATTTACACTATTGAATAAAAAAAGGTTTAATTACCATTTTGATCCCTTTACAATTTAAAAATCTATAGTGATAAGACTTTTACAATTTAGTCCTTATATCTTAATTAACTATCAATTTAGCAAAATTTACAGACCAAACTTTAATAAAATTTAATAATAATCTCGTAAATATTAAATATTAATATTTACAGACTCAAACTACAAAAATGGGGTTTTGAAACAACTATTTCTAACACTATTGAAAATCGGGCTGTTACACAATTTGAGAGACAATCGGCTAGATTTGCTAGTATTCTTATTGGATATCTTTTAGGAATAGCACATTGTAAGGGATGTGTAATGCAATTTTATGTTAAACTGAGCTGTACCCTCATTCATTCACCAAAAAAAATAAATTGTAATGATACTTTTTAAGTTGAGTGTAATTAGAATTTTCAAATACATAATCTAAAAATAAATTAAAATAAATTTCTTTATATTAACTTTTTTCTAAAAAGAATTTGAGAGGACCGAGTGCATTTTTTTAAAAAAGATCAACCTTAAACAAACATATATGTTAGTGCCAATCATAATTACCAACTACAACACCACTAGCAACTTAAGGAAAAGTCAGCTTACCTTATTTGTTAGCATGTTTGACCAACATATCTTGATTATTAAGTTACATATTTTTGAAGATTTTGAGCAACAAATAAAGAGATTATAATTGGAAAGAGATTGGATCAAACAATGTTAGTTTTTAAGAGTTTTAGTGTGATCTACTAACCTTATTTAAAAAGAGATTGGCTTTTAAATAGTTAAAGTAAAGCAATGACTCTTTTGAAGACCTTCGATGTGAGCATATTTCCTTATATGAAGAGATTTGTTTTCCTTAGAAGACTACATCAAGAAGATCTCAATAAGTTCATTTCCTATTGAAGAATATATTGAAGGCTATTTTTTAGGAGATAGTGATTTACATTGATTTTACTTTTGCAAGCCATTAGATGCTTATTTAAGTGAATGTTTGGCATTTATGGATGAGATGAATATATCACTTATTCTATTTGGTTAGGATTTTTTTTTTTGCAAATTTGTTTTAAGCAAATTGTTCATGTTGTTCAATTTGCAATTAAGCTTTCAAGGGAAAAGTCTTAGTGGAAGAGTGGTCTAGATTGTATATAGGAGTGAGATTGCAACTTGGTGAGTGAGTTGAGCTAAAATCAAGTCTTATACTAGCTGAGTACATAGTGGGTTACTCTTTGGGCAAGGCTCCATAGGCATAAGAATTTTTTGCACTTGATAAACAAACTTCTGTGTCTATTTCTATTTTAAAACTAATAGTAACTTTGTTCAATTGCCATTGAGAAAATATTTGAAAGGCAAAACCAATGAATTTCAATATACATAATTTATTAAATACATCATTTATGCCTCGTTTGATAATCTAGTATATCAACACAAGGAAAAGCTTAATTATTACATAAATATTAAAACAATTTGTCATAACATACAAACTAATTAGTATAATTTAAACTTGAAATTAGAATGATGAGTAAAGCTCTAGTAAATAAGACCTATTCAAAAAAAGTAAAACACTTTTCTTCCTTTTACTTAAAACAAGTAATGTGAGTAGCTAAAATTTACCAAGTGAAGCTAGTTTATTGCTAACTCACGTACTAAGCTGTGTTGAAACAAAAAACTTGCATCAAACATAACATTAAAATTAAAAAAAATAAAAAAATAAAACTTAAAATTAAATTTAATACTTGTGAAGTAAAAGAAACCCAACAAAGGTTGAACAAGGAAATCCAACACATGTCGAGTAAAGAAGTTAAACACATGTCGAGCACATAGCTCAACTAAAAAAGTGACAAGCTTATAAGTTGTATATATGTCGTTTGTGAATATGATGTGCGAATTGTGCAAGTATACATGTTGAATAAGTAATAAAGTGATGAGTGAGATCTTCTCCACAGGGATTAGAACGGTATAATTTGGTCGAGTTATTAGAGTTATGATGGATTAATGGTGAAGCAAAATAATAGTGAGAATGTAGTGGAAAAACGAGAGAATGATGATGTACAAAATGTGCAACACAAAACAAGTAAACAAAACAAGAATGTCACGTCCAAATAACTACAGAAAAGAAGATTAAGTAATTGCAATGTTGATTAAGACGGCTGGGATTATTGATGCTTCTACCTTCTCTAACTATTAATGCGACAACGAAGTCCTGAACATTCTACTGCTCAATAAGTTTCTACAGTAGTTTGCTTCTCTTGAGAGCAAACCTTGGGCTACCTGCCCAAGGTACTATATGTCTATAGACTTAAGTTAGGCTACCACTAATATTTTCTACCCTCTTTCGAATGAGGCAAAGCTCTATGTCTAAAGGTTGCTGCGAATAAATTTTTTTTCATTCAGTCATATTATCCAATATCTATCCAAATAACCAAACCTGTTGGTATTAAGTTATCTTAATAACTTGCTACATATTCGTCAATACACATCCTGTAATAAGCATGAAATACCATTGAATAAAACAACAAAATAATTCCAACTTAAATTGTGAACATTAATAAAAATTAAAAGGTTTAGCCAAGTAATACCAAGCCTAAGAGATTTAGCTCATAACTAGGTAAATCGAGTTCAAGTTTAATGCAGTAATCAACATCATCTTTTACAATTAAGTTCTAAAGGAAATGCGATAAGAATCAAAGAAAAAATTTCGAGATGTTGGCTTTCGCTTATTCAGCTCTCAACACCGACAGCATAATGTCTTACAGTTGCCAAAGATGATGCAATCGTCTTCTCCTTCTTCAGTCGCCTTCCTTCTTGGCCCTTCCCTCCTTTCTTGTCAAAAGCTGCTCCTCTTTTTCTTCTATTAGAAAAAAAATCCCCTTTCTAGGGTTCCCCTTTTGGCTTTTATAGATTTGACCTTCTAGGGTAGATCTATCAGCCTATAATCATCTCTCTCTTTTTCAGGTGAATTTTTACAACTGGGACTGAGAATAGTACGTATTAAGTGCTAACTAAGCATATTCCAAGCATTGCCATAGCATTAGTGTTGGAAAACTACCCAAAATTTGTCACGTCAAACCTTTAACCCTCTACTCCTTCTCCTACACTTTGCACTTGCCAATCAACCACCAAACAAGTCCTTCCAAACAGATATTAAAAACAAAATGTAATAGCACTTAAGCACAATCCAAGCTATTTAATGCAATGCTCTAAAAGTACTAATGCAATATCCTAAAATGCAACAAAAACCACTTAAGTACAGACAATTAACTAAGTCTAAAGGCATGAATTATAACTCTTTTCAAGAGCTATCAATATACTAAGGCCACGTTTGGTTCAGTGTAATGGAATAGGGCTGTAATGGAATAGAACTGTAATCGAATAGAGTTGTAATAGAATAGAACTGTAATAGCAATTCAATTGTTTGGTTGAATGGAATGGAATAGAACTGTAATAGTATTCTTATGTTTGGTTGAATGGAATAAAGTTGTAATAGTATAAGAATAGAAGCTAAAATGACCAGAGTACCCTTAGCGGAAATTTTGTTAAAAGGATGATTATTGTTATTAAATTTTAATAGGATTATTATTAAATATAATTTAAAAAAAACAATAATATATAATTTAATAATATTCTTAATATAACAATTATTAAAATATGAATTAATAAAAATAATATATAATATTACAAAAAATAATATACAACCTACTTTATTATTTTAAAATATAATGCATATTTAATGTGTTGGAATATTATTAGCAAAACAAATAATTTAACATATATATATCATAATCTCTATGTTACTTAAAGAATAATTTAAAAGAGTAATTTAAAGAATATCTTGTCTCAAATATTTTTACTCATAGAAAGATGTTGAAATACAACAAAAGAACTAATGAAATTGTTATGTTGTATATATATATTTAACATATTTTCATTAATTTATTTATTCTGCTAGACGTGTATAATATAAGAATTTCATGTAAAAGTAAAAATGAATAATATAGATTTAATATTTGTAATCACAAAATCTCATGCAACTTTAATTTTACATGTGCCAAACTTCACAAAGAACATTGATTGAAGGTATCTATTCATAAAGAATAGCATTAAGGTTCCTTTAAAATACTGACTGAGAGTATTCTATAGAATCAAATATGATAATACAAGGCTATTTTAGTATAATATATATTGATGGAAAATTATTGAACATATAAAGCTTCCTTGCATCAAGCTGGAAAATACAAAGCAAGAATACCAATAGACTGAATATACTTGAATAACATGCAACCATTGGCTCCTCTTCTTGAAAATTTGTAAAGCTTTTGTAGTTCCAATCAATGGAAACTCAGTCTCCCAAGCTAACCATTTGTTAAATCCAATAAATTAGTTACAACAATAGGAAAAAGACCAACGATGGATACTGCATACACTTCCCTGTAAAAGAAAATAGTAATAATAACAATTCAAGGTCAGGGTCAATACAAGCCAACAAAATATCATACAATAGTGAATCAAGGTAGAAAAGTAGCCACTTGAATATCTTTCAAGTAGCCTCTAAAATGAGATAAGATACAAATTGAAAAAAAAAAAGAACACATAGAATGAGAAATCAAAAAGTGTTTGAATTCAATCGTGGCAGAACAATATTCACCTTGGCATCTTTCCCCCAATCCGTAATGTAAGATATAACATAAATGTGAATGAAACATAGAATGTTGAATCAACGGTGAAATACATTTGCATTGCTCATTAGATAAACAAAGACATTAGAATTCAATCATGGAAGAACGGTATTCATTTTGGCATCTTCCCCTCAAACCGTAACATAAGATATAGATACAAGTTGGAATGAAATATAGAACAAGAATCAATAGCAAAAGGTATTTGCATTGTTCATTAGATGACGTTTGTGAAACAAAGACACATCCCTTTCACTAATAAGCATATTAAGCAAAAACAGAATGCATAGCATATATGATACATACAGTTCAGTAACAATTCTATATTCTCCTTGATTCAAACATGTTACCCAGACCAAGGCAGTAAATCACCATTACCACAAGGATTGTCCCCGATCTATGCATATACAACTCTCCATCCAAGTGATGCTTTTATCTCATTTAAGGCTTTTACTACAATAAAACTAACCAAATATCAACCCATTGCATCAAAACATATTTATGCTCTATTTTAATTTTCTTAATGATGATAGCTTCAATTCTCACAAAATCTGCAGTAACAATAAACATCACATATCCCTAAAAACCAACTTTAAATTTCTATTTAATCAATTTAAGCTGCTCCACAAGAATTCAAGCTAAATAAGTAATGTGTTAAAAGTTGGCTAAAAAAGATGAAAACACAAGTGAAGAACCAAGCAGAGCACAAAAGCAGAGCACAAGAATTAATCTCAATTAAAGAACCAAAGATACAAACACTACTGGTAATTTGTTCAACCTGAAGCTAAGTCATAAAATGACAACGAAGTAAATGTGCAAATTGTACAAGTTCCAAAACGGTAGAAATGCTTTGATGGGATAGTTTTATTATGATCTGCAAAAGAGAAGCACTTACCATTTTGTCTTGAAATGTTCTAATCATGGACTGCTATTTTATCAATGATTCTCATCTGATTTCATTTTATAGGTATAACATACTATGGGTATAATGTGTATACACACAAAACCAAAAATTAATTTTGGATAAAACTCCTTAAATTTTTTTTTTGGTAAGAAAAAAAGCTTTAGTTTCATTAAAGGTGTTAATATAAGGTAAATAATACATAAAGGACATTCCATATGAATGTAGACAAAAAAATGAGAGAGATCTTCAACTTTGGAAGAGAACAACATGGTCAATAATAGCAAAGGAGCAAAATAACAATTGAGAGAAAAAAAAAAACCTATTCTTTTGATTGCATATATTTTCCTATCAAATTGAAAAAATAACATCAATGAATTGTAAGATATAAAATGTGAAGATGTTTGGGATTTACATTCTGTAAAATCTACATGCATATCTGCTCATATAATTCACAACTGAAACAAGACTTGAGTTTAGAAATTCAATTGAGAGAACTTTACTCATTCAAATTGCACCTCTATATGCATGTATTTCCTCACGAGTCGAATAATAGATGAGGTGAATTTGGCCAATACCTGGCATTCCTTGTGTGGCTTGGCTTTTGAAATAACCCTAAAAATAATAATTTTCTTAAGATTTGGGCATCGTTTTAGCAGCTCCTCAACCCTCCTCCCTTTTCCATCTCCTAAAAAATACGAAATGGTTTACATATACAAACAAATATTCGGTAGGGGAAAACGTATGCAAAATCGATTAGCTTCAGATACTGTACCTGAAGGAGAATCAAATTGGATGAACTGATTCAATTTGTCTACGATTTTAGCAGAATTTTTGAGAGGAGAAGTTGACTCGAAGAATGAATCGATCTCCTTGTAAACAGTTGCAGAATCCATTTCAATTCCCCTTGGACAAATCATCAGAAACAAGAAAAAAAATCAATCAAAATGCAAAACAAACCTTAGTTGAATTGAACTTACAACAAAATCTAGTTGATTTGGCCTTCAAGTTGATTTGCTTCCTTTTAGATTGATTTGAGCTTGAGATTGTCGAATGACCAAAAGAAAAAAAAGTTGAAACCGTTGAGAAATTTCAGTCTAAGAAAGGGTATTTTCGGAAGGGAAAAGAAGGGTCATTCGATGGAGAGGTTGGAATAGCCATTCGGCACCTCCTCCCCTGAATGGCTATTCGGCGATTTTTAGAATGAACCTAGAATCCCCATTCGACGTTTTGAGCATTCAACCAACCAAACGACTGTTTTCCTGTGGAGTTTTGAACCGTGTCGTAATGGAATAGCCATTCCATTGAACCAAACATAGTGTAATAATGCACTACTTTGACATTTTATATTTAATAAATTAATATAACGTCTTATACATGAGATGAATTAGTTTAGAAAATATTTTTTAAAGTCTGATGTTGGATATAAAAAATATATATAATAAAATTTTAAAATATAAATGTACATACATGTAAAACAAACATAAACATATATATAATAAAAAATAATAATTAAATATAATATTCTAAACATGATTATGATATAAAAGGTTTATAAATACATAATTTTGTTTTAAGTGTGTGTTTTAAGATTAAAAAAAAGTATAGACGCCGATATGATTATAGATAATGGAGGAATTGGATGATAAAGAAGCGTTTAGATTGAGAAATATAATATACTAAAATTTATTATTGTGATTTTTAGTAAATATTTTAACCTTTATCCTAATTTTAAGTTAAAGAGATGCACAATCACTTAGACAAAGACTTTGATTTATAATAATAAAAAATAGCTAATTAATTTTGTGCTTTTAATATATTTATTTTTAGTTAATTTTTAAATAAAATATTACTAAATTTGTATCTTTCTTATCAGAGATGAAATTGAAATGCTTGAAATACTGAAATTCAAAATTAAACAAAATGAACTAAAGTGGAAGGCATTCTACTATTCTTTTTTCTATTTCATTATTTTGGTTAAAGTGCTTCCTAAGTCCCTTTCCCTTTTCACCTTCCACTATTTTCATTTATAATCATTTCTATACATCAACTAGCATGATTAATTTCATGCTTTACTAAATCCCTTTTTAACTTTAGTCCGGTTATCTCTCCAACAAAAAAAATTATGAGATATGAATCTGCACTAAAAATTTTCTAAATTAATAATTTTGGGACCTACTTAATAATTCAAATTTATCACACTTAAGTATTTTTTTTTTTTTTGCTTTGAAATTTTTTTCAAATACATATGGTTACAATTTTATGTGTAACATGGAATTAGTTATACTGTAACAATATTTTTATTACACATGTTTAATTTTTTTAATTTAACTTGAATAATTTCATTCAATTCGATTCGACTCGACTCGACTCAAATTTCATTTCACTTGAATCAATTAAAAAAAAAATCAAATTGAGTTAGGATGATAAAATAAGACTCGTGAACTTCATTAACTCGAATTTTTTTCACTCTATTCGATCAAACGCTCACCCCTAATTGTAGTTTAAACTATCTATCATCATAAAAATTAAATATTTATATTGTTTTTACTTTTCAATAATATTATTTATGAAATGTTGCAAATTTTGTATTAATTTTTAATAATTTAATATAAAATATTTTAATTAATACATGCAATCAACCCGTGCATTACATCAAAAAATAGTTTTACTCATCCAACAAGATAATAAATTATTATTTACTTTATTTAACTTTCCACTATTTTATTTTGGCGTAATGATAAATTTGGCCACTAACGTTTACATATTTTGTCAAAATGACCCTAATTGTATTTTTGAGACTTTTTTGGTCATTAACCTTTGTTCTTTTTTTCGTGCTTTTTCTAACAGATTTAATGAAAAAATTCAAGGTATCAATCTTTCTTTTCTTTCAAAAAGTTTCAATCTTTCCTACGTTTGTTTATTGTGAAGTTTTTCTACTGAGTTAATTTTTTTAGATAATTACATTTATTTTCTTTAAATTAAGAATTGTTTTTTTTTAATTTAATGTATTATTTATTTATTTTATTATTTTTCACATGTAATTATCTTATCGGGTTATCTAAGTAATAAATTACACATCATTAAAAATATCCCACATATAAAATTTCACATAATCCCTGTTAACTTTTTTAATGGTGCTTTTATTAAATTCGTTAGAAAAAGTAAATTGAGAAAAAGAACAAAGGTTGATGACAAAAAAAAAAGAAAAAAAGAATACAATTAGGGCTATTTTAACAAAACATGCAAACGTTTGTGGCCAAACTTATCATTAAGCCTTTTACTTTCTTTTCTTTTATTTTCCTTTACTACCTTTAATCCAAAAATAATGTAAACAGTAAAGTAAATAGTAAAGTTAAAGATGGGAAAACGTAAACTTCACCTTTTTCTTCAAACGAAACCCTAATTTCTTGATATTTGATTTTTTAGTTTCTCCATTTTCAAAAACAAAACCTTCTTCTTTCTAATTTAAAATTAGCCCAAAAATTTCAAAAGAAAATTTTAGAGAATCACATAGTTGAAAAACATGTTATTCAATGAAATTTTTTGGTTCTATAGATATTGAAAAATTTTAAGAAAATTGGAGAAATTTCCAGTTGAAAGAATTGCAAATCTATACACAACCCTAGACTTTACTCTTAAAATTCTCTAATAAAATTTCAAGCAAAAATTTTAAGAAAATTGGAGAAATTTCAAGCAATTTTTTTTTTTTTTTTTAATTTCCCCTTCTTGATTTGTAAAACATCTTATCCATTAACTTGAGATATCATAATAATACACAAAATGATAGTTTAAATTTTACATTGAACATTTAAAAGGCATAAATACCACATTGGACATTATTTTAAATTACAAGTGTAGCACCCATAACGTCGTCCAGTCGTCAAACTCGAGTTACAGAATGCTACAATCATAACCTGAACAGAATGCATTCAATTTATATCGATTCTCTCAAATAAACATGGAATACTTCATAAATGCATAATTATAAATTAAGTTGTTCTGAATTATTTTTAGAACTTTTGTAAGCTCGATACTCGAATCTAATTATATATTATAATGCTTGAGTGTTTATGATATGAATGATTATTTGAAGGATTTGTTTAAGATATAATTGAACTAAAATTTTGAAAATATTGCAAATTAGTCCTAGTTAACTTCTAGATGATATTGGAGCATATATATAAGCTCGTATATCATATGAGAAATGACATTTGTTAACTATAAATTGAATTGACTATGATTGGATAATTTTTGTTTGATTTGAGTAATAATTATGCATTTATGAAGTATTCTATGTTTATTTGAGTTAATCGATGTGAATTAAATGCATTTTGTTCTGGTTATGACTGTAGCATTCCGTAACTTGAATTCAACGACCGAACCAAGACATGAGTGTTACAACAAGTATGAAATGTGATGTTATAATTATATTATATAATCTTTAAATTACCAATAGTATATAAAAAAACCTTATAACAAAATATATTTTTAATTTAACAAATATTATAAATTATGTTTTGTCGTCACATATAACTATTAAAGTTTCCATTTTTAAGAAATTATAATATGATTATATGCATAAAATTATTTAATATTATTAAAAAAACATAATACTAATTTTTGGTAAAAAAATATTATATACATTTAAAATAAGTAATATTTAAATTGTACTAAATATTGTAATAGTTTAATTTCTTTTTTAAATTTTCATGCTGAGCATAAAAATAAAAATATAACATAAATGTATCCATTAGATTAATTAAAAATGCAGAGAAAATTAAACTAAAAGTAACAAATGGTGCATGATTAAAAGTACAAATTTTTTTAGGAGTAACTTGTAAAATGTTGGAGGAGCCAAATATAATTTTATAAAAGTTTTAAAAAATTAGGGGCCAAATACAATTTTGCCATATATTTCAAACAAATACTGCAAGCCTGCTAAGATATTGAATTAAAAATAAATAGTTTTACAATGTGAAATCAGATGGCTGCCTGTTTCATTTTCAGCATACATCTTTGTATCCATAAGCCAAACCAGAAATAAGTGTCTTTATTTTCTTTAACCACAAAACAATAATTTAACTATGCAATGTGATATTTTCTGTAAAACCAACCAAATTGAATGAACAAACCATGGGAAGACCTTGACTCTTACCCCCTTCCAACGTACAAGATCACCTGGAACAGCAAGAAAAAATTTGGGATTTCTTCGATCCATCAGTTTCAGTAAGGGTTACCCGGTTTACGGTTAATTCAGCTTTTTGAGTATCCGAATTCAGGACCTTCCTGCTGACATTGTTGTAAATTTCTCGTATAACTAACTCGAAAGCCTTGTTGACATTTGTTGAATCTAAAGCCGATGTTTCCATGAAAAACAACCCTTCTGCTTCAGCAAGGCTTTTGCCTTCTTCAACATTCACATCCCTGATAGTTTCCAAGTCACATTTATTGCCGACCAATATCCTTGCTACAGTCGTATCGGAATGAGCTGCAAAACAGTTTTAAAATAAGCATGACCCTTGAACATCTCCCAACTTCAAAGCAAATATAAATAGATGTTGAGCATAAAAGCAGACCAGAAATCACAAATACAGTAAACATACAGAAGTAAATAATATGCAAGAAGAGTGCAGAAGGCAATGGAAAGCATGGAACTGTCTCAATGCTCCGGAGTTTTACGGAACAACAAAAGAATAAAGTATGGTTTTGGAGATTGAGTATTGAAGTATTATTTCTGGTGTTATCATACTCGTATAGTTGTTTTTTTAGTTCTTCTAATTACAGAAATTAGAGTAGCAGATTCCAAGAACCTACACTGGACATTGCCACTTGTGATATTTATCAGCATTCTCTATTGAACAGTTTCAGGATAAATCCTAATTTGACAACCTTGGCTCATTCTATAAGACATAAAGATTAAATATCACCAGAAACAAGGCAGAAAACGAGAATGCACATTGCCAAAGACGAGTTGAACTATCTAAATCTAACATCTTTATTTGTTCTAATGTATAATTACAACTGAGAAGGTGAAAGTACCTAGCAACATGCACACACAAGGTAAGAATTTGCAACATGAAAGTTATCAAATACCCTGTTTGAACAAGTGAAATCAAGTCAAGGGGGAATGAAACTAGTTAAAAAGCATCAAGAAATCAGTCCCTTGCCCTCTGTTTTCTATTTTCTACAAGGGTTTTCACCTTTCTTCCTATGTTACTTGATCTCTAAGTATGAATATCGGATATATGTTCAACAGGAGCATGATCAATTTTGTTTAAGTGTTTTCATGTATTTGTAGGGCTCATGTCTATATATATATATATATATATAGATCACCTGAAACTACAATCATTACAGCATCAGATCTATGCCTTCAACACAAGATAGAATCCTGAAAAAGACACAAAAAGGAAGGAAAAAAACCACCAATCAAGCTAAAAATTCAATTGGATCTTCTTATAAGACTCCTTTTTAGTGCCAAATCCACCAAATGCGAATCTTGAACCGTTACGATAACAATTAACCATTAGATACAAAACACCAAACCCTCCCATTACAAAGCAAGATCATTGAACCTGCTTAAAATTCATATCAATTCACGCCATCTAGAAAAAATCAAAAACCCAGATACGAAAACGAAAACCAAGAAAAGGGCAAGTTAAAAAACCAGCAAACAAAGCGTTAACAGAACTTACTCTTGAGTTCATCGAGCCACCGGCCGACACTGTCAAAGGTGGTGCGGCGGCTAATGTCATAAACAATAAGAGCACCAGCAGCGCCTCTGTAATAAGCAGAAGTGACGGCACGGAACCTTTCTTGACCAGCAGTGTCCCAAATCTGAGCTTTAACCTCTTTTCCATTGATTTCCATGGTTTGGGTCTGGAACTCGACTCCAATGGTGGCTTTGGAATGTGGGTTGAATTCGTTTCGGGCATAGCGGGAAAGGAGGTTGGATTTGCCAACGGCTGAGTCCCCGATTATTACAATCTTGAAAAGGTAGTCTTCTCCAGTGCCTTCGTCGTCCGACATGGCTTTGCCTTCAGATTTGGGTGTTGAGACAGGACAGAAGAGAAGAGAAAAGACAAGTGAATTTGGGGCGATGATGCTTTGTCTGAAAAGCTAAGCTGGCAAAACTCATACTGCTTATTTAGTGGGTTCATCATTGATTCTTATAGGATTCTTTTTATTTTATTTTATTTTATTTATTATTACTTTTACCGACTAATTAACTACTTAATTACTTTAGTAGTTTGTTATATATTTTTATATACATTCTAATTCATGTATTACTAAACTAGTAGATTATGGTACATGATATAAAAATTAAAGTATTCCTCAGTTGGTAAACCCAAAAGTCTTACATCTTCAGTTTTTAGATTTATGATTCAATTCATCGACCATTCGTTTATGATATAATAGTTTCATACTTGATTACATTGTACATATTACATTAAATGTAACTTTGATTAAAATTATAAAAATAAAATATTGAATATCATAATATTTTACTCCTAAATTTCATAATCTAAATATATCGAAAAAAAATCCTTTAAAACAATATTCATTAATTAAAATATTCTCTCCAATGGAATTGAATAATGTGTTAAAATTATTCTAATAAATGATAAGTTTCTATAATTAGGATGTAGACATCTTTGGAATGAGTTATTCTAGTCTTACATAATTAAGATGGTAGATAAAGAAAGTATTTATGATCAAGGAACTTTCTTGTTAAAACTCCCAATTTAATTCTATTTTGAATTTAGTGTTAATTGGGATATTAACATTTAAATATATAATTAATTAAGACAAAAATATAAAATTAAATCAATTTAATTAATTAATTAATTTAAAAACTTTTTTTCTTTTATAAAAAAGAAATTACAATCACTCAACTTTTTAAAATTAACTTTTTAAAAATAATAATTATATAAATAATTACAAAAATGTATAAAATTATTTTAATTTTTACACTGTATATTGCATCCCTCCACATATAATATATATATATATATATATATATATATAACAACCTACATATACTAAATTTAGGACGAGTGACACACTCTCTTTTTTATATTTATTTTTTATTTTTAATTATCCATTAATTTTTTTAATAAAATAAATCACTAAAATTTTAAATAAAAATAATTCACAATAATTTTTCCTTTCAGAATCCCCTAAAATTTAAAATACTGCTATAGATATATCATTAAATTATACAAAAATTAATTTTTTTCATTACTACTAAAAAGTTGACAAAAAAAGAAAATATAGCACGTATAAAGAAAATTTTAAAAATAAATATTAATTAATTAATTAAAAAATAAATAGTATTTAAAAAATAAGATTAATATTTGGTACATTGACAGTGAACCATTTTTATACTATAAGCAACTTTAAAAAATGTTCACGTACTTTTTTTTTTAAATATTTATTTTTTAATATTTTATTATACTTTATAGAATATTTGTCAATTCTCGACTTTAAAGTCTAAAAATTTCATTGATAATAAAATATTAAATTTTATACGATTTCATACTTACTATATATATGAGAATGTTTAAAATTTTTATTAGTTTTTTTAAAAAAAAATTTATACAAAATTTTGAAAAAAAAACAAATACTGCTAAAAACTTTTTAAAATAAAATAAAATATTATTTAATTATGCATTTATTTTTAAAATATTTATATGTATTTTATTTTTATAAATGATATTAAAAATTTTGAAAACAAAATCAAATACTATTTATAAATATTAATAAAAATAAAAGAAATTATATGAATTTTAAAATTATCTAAAACATTTAAAAAATATTTAAAATTATTTTAAAAATATTTAAACCTTAAAACGATCAATAAAAATAAAAATAAAATTAAAAATTTATATGAAGTTTAAATGTTTTAACATATGTTTTAAAAGTTATGATAATGTTACAAAACTTAAAAAAAAAAAAAAAAAAAAGTAGATAATTTTTTTATACTTTTCCTAACATATTATTATTTACAGCTTGCTACATTAAAGGATTGGAGTAATTAACCTTTTTTTATAAAAAGAAGTATACTTATAGCAGTGCAGAATTATTGAATGGTATTATATGACTTATTCTAAGTATTTATTTATAGAATAAAATAATT
Source organism: Gossypium longicalyx (assembly GCA_025698465.1). Classification (NCBI taxonomy): domain Eukaryota; kingdom Viridiplantae; phylum Streptophyta; class Magnoliopsida; order Malvales; family Malvaceae; genus Gossypium; species Gossypium longicalyx. The sequence goes on along the minus strand of CM047004.1, from coordinate 63,377,712 downwards.
GCATCCTTTTATATTATATTCAAAATTCTTTCCTAATAATATGACATTATTCATAAAAATTATAACAAAGTTATAAAATGATTTAATAATATATAATTATTAAGGGGTAAAAAGAAAAAATTTATATCATATTCTAAATCATTAATTCTATATCTACATATTATATCAGTTTCATCTTTCAAAATTTCTTCCTCTTAATTAAATCATAAATTATATTTATAACATTATATTTCAAAAGTTTATATACGCAATCAAACTGTGCATCATGAGGTAAGCAAACTATATGTGATCCCAATTAACGTGGATATAGCCTATTTTCTTTTACCATGTGAATTATTCCTATTTTAAATAAGTTTCGACAAGAACATTTTTTATGCATATTATAAACATTACATGTACATTATGTTTATATTGGTTTTCATGTCATATTTGTATTTTAGAGTATTATAAATTTATATATAATAATTTTGTATAAGTTAATTATTTGTTTGACATATTTTTGTATGTTTGCCATATACATGTAATGCCATATTTCATCCTAATGACTCAATTTAAAGAATAATATATATGTTTATACCGTTCAAATATCTTCAATTTCAATTTAATTAATCTTCACGTTCTGGGCTCTAACTCGTTCAAATATCTCCAGAACAAATAGTTCAATTCTTTTGTTCTAAAATTTGTCAACTCTGAAAATATGCAAGTACAACAATGAAACAGTGACTGAAGTTGTGGCCATTATTCAACCACAGAAACAACCACAAAATTTTTCCTTGCCAAATGTGTCAAAATTCTCCCCTTTTGACAATTTTTGAACAAAACATATACAGGGAAAAATAAACTCTTCACTTTGTTCCTTGGAATGAACTTCTTTAGATAGGTATGCTTATGATTTATATGGAACTTTTGAATGTTAAGATGACATAATTCAAGTCATAAAAGTGTTTAGATATGATATAAGGTGTTTGAAAATGGTTTTGACTTATAGTTTTAGGTGTTTTGGGTAATTTGTCTCAGTGTCGCGACATCCAACCTTCAGTGTCGCGACATTCGAAGCTAGTGTCATGACATGTGAGTTTAAGCTTGCTGTTTTGTTCCGATTAAACCCAAAACGCCCCGTTTGTAACCAAACTTTAAAGTAAGCCAAAAAATAACTTAAATAGATATAAAAGAGTTTATTTATGTTAAAATTGTAACACCCCAAAATCCAACTTAGAAGTTTAGACCATATTCCGAAGGTTACATTGGCCACCAAAAGTGGCGAAAACAAAAACTTTAATTCACACCAAGAAAACCCTTTTTGTTTGTTATACTTGAAACAACCTTAAATCGGTGTCGAAACATTCAGAAACAAAACCATAGTTTCTAAAGTTCAGTTTAGATAACATTTTACGAAAGTCCCACATAAAAATTTTGTACCATAGTTTATATAATCGTTTCACAACCAACTTAAAACCGAACGTATAAAACTTATGTAATTTTACTTAAATCGAAACAAATCACATCTTTCTGAGACCTCCGATACGCCGAGTCCAGCTTCCAAAATACAGACAGTACCTGAAAGGAAGAAACACTAAGGGAAGGTAAGCTACACGAGCTCAGTGTGAGTTAGAAACCAAAAGTAATTAGCCAACAGAGTAACACATTAAATATTTTAGATTAGTAACTGCACACGAATCACATACAAAGGGAACTCAAATCGGTAACATTCAACATACAAAATTGTATTCAAAGCATTCCAAACACACATTAAGTAACACATTTATTATAATATATTAACTATTTCGTCAATATTCCAATGGCCACATAATCAGATATATATATATATATATATATATATATACAGATGCGCAATAGATGTAACGAGTCAAAAATCTCACCCCACCAACCAAACATCGCTTCGTTTACCCTGCACACCACATAAGGGCTACAGAAGGCCCGTCCACCCTGCAGTTTTTTTTGTGTTAAAATTTGACTTGTTTTGTGTTTTTGTATATTCTGACCCTCGGTTAAGCCTTAGTAAGTGTGTTTGGGACTCAGTTAAGTTTGGATTCGTTATTAATTGTGCAATTATAGGTTTTAATTTAATTGTTCGTATATATGATGTAAAAGTTTAAATTTATTGTTGCTTTCATTTTAGGATTAAAAAAATTGAAAAAGTGATTTAAAAACTAAAATGTATAAATAAAAACCAAAACATAAATACTAAAAAATAAAAAATATATATATATATATATATATATATATATCAAATGATTCAAAAAGAAATGACACAAAATGGATTGAGGGGTATTAAAGAGAGATGAAGTTGAACATGTCAATGGGACATGAAATCGACAAAATTATCTCTCTTGATTCAGCTCAGCTCATATTTTCAAATCATAGACTAGATTTTATGAGACTTTGGTTAGTTGTCCGACGTATTTGGGCTACGCAAGTTTAAAAGTTATTAATGACATGTTCAAGTTAGAAAAAACAAAGCGAAAAAAAAACTTTTTTAGATTTTTTTTTTCATGAAAGATTTCACATTATATTATTTTCTCTACTTGAATATTAAATCTCTGTATATTTTTAAAATAAGAAAAATTCAAAATAAATGTTTTGTAATAGTTTAAAAAATTGTTAACTTTTTAGGGGGAATTAAATAATATGATATTAATCTAAAATATGTCACTTGGATAGTTGGATTTAAGCCAACTTAATTTTTTATCATACTCACAAAGGTGACATTAGTTTAAAACGAGCACAACACAAATGGCGTTAAATACTCTTCTTGTTCAATGTGTTTTTGGGGTACGCTAAGGAATATTAAGAAAATAAAGTTTTTCAAATATTTTTATTATTTTTTTTAATTTTAGGATTAGAACTAATTGAAAACTTTTGTAAATGTTGAGGCTAAATTTATTGAACTTTTTGGAATTCAAACTAACATGACAAATTTTGTAAATATTGAAGGTTAAATTTGCTGAATTTTTTAGATTTAAGATCAAATTGATAAAATGTGTAAATATTAGATGGCTAAATTTGTTATTAGGCTAATAAAAAAAGCCAATATCAGCTTTCTATCAGCTTTCTATCACTCATCTAACGACAACTAAAGCGGAGGTAACTAAAATATTTAGTTTTGAAAAGTTGAATAACTAAATCAAAAAAATTAGTAGTTAGGTGACTGAAATAGAACCAAATGCATAGTTAGGTAACTATTTTTGTAGTTTCCCAATTTTTAAATAGTGTGGACAGTATTAAATTTTGGTATTTTGATTTTTTTTAAAATTTTAGAAATTAAAATTAAATCATATAGTTTATTTTAAAAATATTATTTAAAAATTAAAAATTATGAATAATGATATTTTATATCAAATCTAACTTTAGGTGTTTTTTTTTTTTCAACATAACTGTTAGGTCAAAAAATATCAAGATGAGGTAAATTGGTATTTTAAAAATCTATGCAAACTTTTCTAGATCATGAGGGAAGGAAAAAAACTTTAAATAATTCAATTTATAATGGTTTGGCCTTAATTGTCTATTTCTACTACCTTAGTATACCTCAACTAAGAATTTTGTAACACCTCTTACCCGAATAAATTGATACGTCCCAATCAAGAGATGTCACAATTGGACACCAAATCTAACTAAACTCGAGCATTAGTTTCAAGACTTTATTTTTGTAACACCTTGGATTTTTGGGTTAGAAGTTTTGAGGTTTCACGTAATGGTCAGTGAGTAGGTTGAATAATTGTGTTTATTTCCACGTTTTAATGTTAGAATGAGTTTGTTGGTTTGGTGGTTGTGAGTATGAAGGTTCATCTCTCGGTCTCGTATTCAAATCCTCTTGAGTGTTTTGGAGGGGTCAATTTTATTTTAGTTTGTTAAAAGTTTCAATACTTATTTATTTGTTTTTTTTTAATTTTATTTTATTTTTTATTTATTTGAAACAGGGAATTATCCCAAAATTTTTCCACGTTCTCACATTCGTCTCTCCCTCTTTCTCTAACGATTCACTTTTCTTCTTTTTGTCAATTTCTTCTTTCTTTTGTTGTTTCCTTTATTTTTCCCTTTTTGCTTTCTGTTCTATTCCGATTTTTTTTGTGGTCGTCATTAGTTATTGTTTTACAATTTCGTTGACAAGAGTTTTTGGGTAAGGGTAGCTTGAGTTAGATTGTTTTGATTTCATCTAAACTGGTATTGCAAACTTCATGTTCTGATGGATTTTATTTTTGTTTGTGCGTGTTAGTCTGAAGTTCGGATTGAGGTTATTGTGGAGTTTTAGTCGTGAATTCAGGTGTGTGTTCGGAAACTCTCCAATTTTGTTATCGAATTGTTAGTTTGATTCTGTAAGACTCGACAAATTCTGTGTGTGTTTTTGAAATTAACTAATCGAAGTGTTGCTTTGCTATTGAATTGTATAAAAATCTAGGTGTTCTGGTATGTTTATGAATTACCAAAGGTTGGGGGTCTGTTTCGTTGCCAAGAGTGTGTTTTTCAGCCTGCGAAACAGGGCCACAAGACTATGTGCCCCGGCCGTGTGGAAGTGCCTAGGCCATGTGGAGGTCGACACGCCCATGTGGTGGTTTACACGGCCGTGTGCAAGTTGTACACATTGGTGTAGAGGAGACACACACCTGTGTGACCTAGTTACATGGCAGTGTAAATAGCCCATGTAACTCTCTGCCCAAAATTGATAAAACAGGGTGCAAAGCAGACAAGGCCGTGTGGAAATCTCACACACCCGTGTAGCTAAAGGGCACAACCGTGTGACCAAGGTACACGTCCATGTGAAAATTAATTAAAATCCCCAAAAGTCAGCCACACGGTCGTGTAGAACCAATATTTGTCCAAATCCCTAATTCCCAATCTCACACGGTCGTGTGAATCGCCCATGTGCGGCACATGCCCGTGTGGTTTGATTTTATTTTAATTTTTCCTTTTTATTGAAACTTTTAAAATTAAAACTAAAATTATAAATTTTATTAAGGGATAAATTTGTTTAATTTTTAAATTTAAGATTAAATTAATAAAATGTATAAATATTGGAAAGCTAAATTTATTATTAAACTAATAAAAAAAAGACTACATCACCTTTTTCGTCACTCAGCAACTAAAGGAAGAATGACGAAAATATTTAATTTAAAAAAATTAAATAACTAAATCTAAAAAATTAACATTTGAGTGACCAATATAAAATCAAAACTGTAATTAGATGACTATTCTTATAGTTTACATCCAAACCATTGTCCCATCTCAAAACATTGCAACTTTTTTATACATATAAGAAACTCAAAATATTAAATTAAATACCCAAACATGTAAACTGAATTCTTCATTCCCATTTAAAATACAAAAGCCAAAACATATGTTACATTACAGACACTGAATTTTAATAGGTAAAACTAACAATTTGCTTCTTCTTTTTTTCATTTTCCAACTCAATCACTTCTCAAACTAGGGAAACAATGTGACTCCATTTATATACATCTTCGAGTTGTTTACCACTACTTTTTCATTATTAAGTCAAACTAAGCCAACTAAATTAGTCTTGGCTTCAAAATTTGGAAATCAGACAAACTTCTTGTTTCCTTAAACCTGGTTAGCCTTCATCATCATGAGCTTTGTTTGCACCCACATGTACAACTTTCCAATTCTCTGTGGAGTTTCTGCAAAAGTACAACCATAAATGTCTTAAGATTTTGTCTCACAAAAAACACTAGGAAATTAAGGATTTAAGTCCCCATGTGCAACGCCCTTGGATTCCAAGCCCTAATGATATTATTTTTTTGGCCATGAGAAAATTAAATTGAATATACTCTACCATGCACATGCACATACGCATATAGATTCCGTATCATTATCCATATAATATTCAGAAGCATGATAACGATCTTGTTTGAAGCTCAGCATGACATATTTACGAACCTGAACTTCGTTTTGAAGGCCTTTAATATGCTGCACAGCCAAATCCAGCATGTCTGCATAGCTCGTTTGCTGCAAGAAGATTTTAACGATATGTCATCTTTGTCTAAAATAATATATATACATTACAATTTGTATCCTATTCATGGTAACTTGAAAACCATAAATCACAAAGGTAATGAATGATTTGAAGCAACTTAAATATAGATTCAATCTAAGGGCTAGAATAGAAATATGTGATTACCTTGTCCATGTTAGGAACAAGCTCTTGTAATTTCTTCAGCTTCCCACTTATTCTTGTTCGTCTCTCCTGTACATATATAAGAAGTTTTAATGATGCTCAATATGATTTCTCATTCTATAGAGGATTATTCTTTCCTCATGCATCATAATAATGTACACTCTATAATTTATATGCATACTCTTCAAGTCAACCATACGAGCAAGTGGCGACGAGCATTATCAATTATCGGACCACTATTTATTTATGACTATTAGACAAGCTGTCCACTATGCCTATAGAACCAACAAATACAAATGCAGATAATGTTCTGGCACTCATTAGAAGTAGTCTTGTCTTATCATACTTGTCACCTACACCTTGAAGGAGCAGAAATTTTACCATAATTTCATGCCTCAGTGATGCACCAGGATATATGATTTATGCAATGTATCAAGTACCTTGTTTGCCATTTTTCTTTCATGTATATCATTGGTAACTTCCATTTATATGCACATCAAATAAAATTTCGAGCCAAAAGACAAGGGTATATATATATATAGGGAAATAAAAATATCTAAAACTGGTTCTTCCTTACAGGATCATGCCTATCAATGTCAAACGTTTCATCCTAGAAAACTATGTTAGAAATAATGAAGGATGGGATTCATGGATGTAATAAACTCATCAGCATCATACAAACTATAGGGGATAGCCCTGAAAAATGTTATGAGACAGAACTGGCTATTTAAAAGACTATAGGTTGGTCTTATGAACCTATACATCTACAGATTTTACTAAGAATAAACAATTCGATTTGTAGGCAGCTATTGAATTTTAATTTACTCTTTCAGCAATGCTTCGAGGGTGAGTGGCACAACCACGCTTGGCTCGGATTTTGCAGGGCACGGAATCTTCAGGAATATGTAGCAGCTTTTCAACTGTGGCCATCTCGAGTGTCGTTTGGGGCAAGCTAAACTGAAATAAAGAACGAATGGAAGCATATAAGGCAATAGTAAGAAGTAAATGACATGACTGCAAAGCACATTACTATTTACTGCAAATCATGCTCCTATTTGGCAAAGAACCATTAAGCTAAGAATGAGGTATAATGGCCTCCTGAATGTTCATTTTCTTGGGAAACAGACAACATTAAGTAATTATTGATGGAGTATGTACCTGAGTTTCCAAGGCATTGAAACAGTTATAAATATCGCCATCAAGATTTTTAGCCCTCTTGCTTGATGGGGCAGAAAACACAATGGAGTTTGTATTATCCCATGAATCCATTCCAAAGCCAGCAGCAGCAAACGAATGTGCAGGATTTTGGTGGTTACTATTAGAGCTAACACCATCCACAAGATTCTCACTCACTTCAGAGATCTGAGAAAGAGAATCTTGCCTAGTGAAACTCAACTGGGACTTCAACCTTGACACTCCATGGCCACCATTACCACTGCCTTGAGAGCTATAATTTCTGTTGCCCATTGTAACAGAAAAACCTGCAATGATCATGTTTAGGTTTTGCTGCAACAGTCATTCATAGAAAAATTATATAGATAGCTTTGGAACAATTGAAATATATTATGTTTTGCTCGAACATAGGTATAGGCATATTTCATATTGGATACATATCCAAATTTGATACTCACACCCAAATCCGTTTTTGTGAAATTCAAATGAACCAATAAAATCTACAATCTAGCAGAAAAGTTAACTTTAGACTTGTAGATATGTAGTATACTTTTCATAGGTATAGGCATGGTTTAATTTATGACAAATGCCCATTTAAGTACTACTTTTTAACTTAATATTTTTTAATTTCTGGTTAAATAGATATGTAGCAAGCCGTGCATATAATCAATATCATACTTGAATTTGAATTTTAAGTATTATGAGCATGTGTTAATACAGGTATATTTACAAAATATTTTAAAATTGGATAGAAAAGTGAAGAAGGGATATGACATAATATAAACTTCTGAAATATCCTACACATAACTTTTTCTAAAATGTACGGCTTGCGACCTAGGATCCTTTTGGATGCATGGACTGGCTGAGGAATATGAGTTTTTCTATTTTTGGGTAAAGTAGGTGATAATTTTCAAATTATAAAAAAAATTATAAAATGGTCACTCAACTATTAGTAATTTTTTTTTGGTCACTTAACTATAAAAAGTTGGAAAATGATCACCCAACATTTTAATTTTGTCTCTTTTTATCACTAGCTCGCTAACATAAAAATGGAAACACCCAAAAATCCAAGATAATTGGATGACCAAAAAAGACAAAATTGAATAGTTGAGTGAATATTTTGTAACTTTTCATTATTAAATGATAAAAAATAAATTTACTAATATTTGGATAACTATTTTATAATTTTTTATAATTAAATGATAAAAGAAAACATAATTGAATGACTACTAATATAATTCACCCTTATTATTTTGAAACATTTATTTTCGACATTCATATCCAGAATAAAAACGAGGATATAAACATTCAAAAACATAAAAATTTTAAAAAATAAAAAAAAAGGAAATCTATCGTATAGAACACAAACTTATATCTAATATTTATATTTCAAATCCGAATAACATGAGTAAAAAGGGTACATTAAACACTATAGTATAGTGGGATCCCTCTCATCCTCGTGCAAATGGGCATTTAGACGATATGAACAACTCTAAGCTTCAAGTCCCTCTCACCTCCACTGAAGTAATGTCAGATCGAGCTACAAAGCTCATCTATCTTTACTTTATTTCAACTTGTCCAACTTGCACATCATAAAATATTCACCCCCCATAAAAGGCATAATATATTATATATATTTTATGCATCTATATCGATTTCCATAAAGTAAAATAAAAGCATAATGTTTGGATTCCTAAGAAATTGGTGGGGACATGTGTGGCACGTGATTGATGCCCTGTAAGATCTCATCGGCCAGCAAAAAACCATGGTGGGTTGCATTGATTGGCTATCAATAACTTTCCCTAACCAACCATTAATTTCATTCTTTCTTTTATTTTTCATTCTCTTTTGCTCTTTACCCACCTTTTTGTATTCATTCAAGCAACACACAAACACACTATCAAAGCTTTTGGATTATTTATTTCTATGTTTTTTGATTAGATCTGTGTGCCAGATATATACAGATTAATAAATATCACATTCAATACAGTAATTGACAATTTTATCTATCATTTCTAATATATTAAAAGAAACAAATTATAAATTTTTGAAGGACTAAAAGTGTAAACTACAACACCCCATGTTGATATACACTTCTTTACTTCAAAGTGCCTTTGTCTTATGCAACGTTTAGCTTTTTAACTATGCAGTCTAAAGATAGATCAAAAAGAAAATAGTATAATTTTATATCATTTCAACTTTTAAACTCTAAAAAAATTATACAGCTGTTGTGAATAAAAATTATTTAAAACTTACTAAAAAAGTTAAAAAAATTTATTAGTAGTATCAAATATTAATTCATCTATTTAAAAAATAATTATCAGCAAAGTTTAAGAAGCTAATGTGTATTTTATTTATTAATTTTTATTTTTAGTGTAATTTAAAGATACTTGACAACTTCTGTTTAGGGTTGAGAAAAATTATCGAAGAAATAAAAATCAATCCAAATCGATTAACTGGATAAAACTAAATCAAATTCTATTTTTATTTAATTTATAATTAATTTTTTTTTCTTATGATGTAAAAAGAAATATTTTATATTTAAAATACTGCGTACAAAATTATTTTTTAAAATACCATATAAAGTTTCTTGATTATTTTTTATTTGTTTGAAAAATTAATTTTTTGGTAAAAATATTCATGAAGAAAATATTAAAACTTTATGAGTGAAAAAATCATAAAACAAACCCTATTTTATAAAATTAAAATTGAACGCCGGAAATTCAAATTGAGTATTAAAAACCCACTTTGACAAGCTAGTAATTTTTAAAAAAAATGGAAATAACCCAGTTTTGCTTTGCTTCATTCAAGAACTAAAATGTTTAATCAATATTGAAAATGGACGTTGAAGTATAACATTTTGGAGATTAATAATTATTAAAGACAACAAAGTAAACTAGATTAGGATTAATAAAAATAAATCTGCAACGGTAAATCATGAGTTACATAAGACACCAAATCAAATTAAAGCTATCTTTTCTTTAAAGGTGAGATTCATTATTACTCTAATTTTCATAATTAAATTGAATAGAAAGTGACATTCGGGTCAACTTAAACATTTCGTCAACGCTTGGCATAATAATGCCGGTGAATTATTCAGGCCAAGGAAAGCCACCAATCAAAAGGAAAGGAAGTCATAAAAAGTCAAAAATACCCCTATGTAGATAATGATTAATCAGATAAACAAGGACAAAACGGTTGCTTTCAAAAGGAAAAAAAAAAAAAAGGGAGGAGGCGTTACCGTTTTCCGATGTGAGGTGACTAAGGAAACCGGCAGGGGAGCTGCGTTGTCTGAGCAGAGAGGAAGAAGAAGGTGCAGGGTAAGATCCATGGGGATGATGCGGAGGAGGATGAGGAGGAGCAGGAGCAGCAGCAGCAGCTGATTTAGGCTCTCGCGGATCGTTGGATGAGCTGACTTTACAAGTTGACTCTGATGTTAAAGAGGAGGAGTCAGCGGCGGAGAAGTAGTGGCCGACGAGGTTAGGGTCCGCTCCGATGACGGAATCAACGGCGTTGGCCAGAAAGGAGCCGGGAGCAGAACCGTAACGGGTGAGCCCGGATTGACCCATGGGCTTTTGAGACGAAGATGATGGATACATGGCTTTGGTAGCGTGGAGAAATGGAAGAACTAGGAAGGGAAATTATACAAGTAAAAGGAGAAATCTTCCTTTTTTCAAAGCTCAAAGGAGTACATAAAAATGGAGGGATGGTTTGGATGCTTGATGGGGAAATGTCGTATGGAGGTTATGCTTCCATCACACGGTGGTGATTTATGTTACGTCACCACAACTAAATTGTTTTTTAGTTCTTATCTGAGTTGGCATAATTCACGTGCTCTTTGATTTTCCTTTTTTGTTCTTGCCGAGTTGGACTATTGTTGATTTTATTATTAATATATTTAAATAATTTTATTGTCAAATTTTGATTGGAGTCGTGCTTAACACTCGCTCTAATAAAATTATTTTATTATTTTATTTTATAACTACATCTAATTTTTATTTACTTTAATTTCTCGTAATTTATAAAAATTAATAACTTAATCTAATCTCATCAATTTAATTCCTCCACTTTTGCTCCATAAATTCTTAAATTATTCATCTTTACTAATTATATATAAATTGTTCAACTACTAATTTTTAAGGGGATAGGTAACCCAAAAATAACAAAAAAATAAAAATAAAATCAATTGACTCCTCTTATAAATAGAGAAACTATAAATTAATATATAGTAAAATTGTATTTTGTTCCCCCAAAATAAAAAAACTTTCAATTTAATCCTCTTATCAGTAAAGAAATTATAAATTGATACATATAAACTTATATTTTGATTTATGAAAAAAATTATAATTAAATCTCGGCCCCTACTAATTTTTTTATTTGCTCTTGTTTAAAAGTATTACCCATATGGACTAAATTCTAAATTTTCATAAATTATAAAGACGGCAGCTATCAATTTTTAAAACGTAAAGGGATGAAGTTTAAAATTAAACTTTATAAATAAAAATAGAATCCATTTTATGTAGAAAATTTCATTAATCTTACTGGGCAAAAAAGTAATATTTAGATTTATATTCTAATTTGTTAATTCATTTTTCACAAAAAAAAATCATTTGCATATAAAATAAACTTTACATGTTAATAATAACTAGTATGGTTTTCAGCTCATGCTTCGCATTGGGTTAATTAATTTTGAACTAGTTAGTTAAATTTTAAAGGTTACAACATTCTTCAAGTTTCTATACTCTTTGTATATTTGAAATTTAATCTCCATTTTTTAAAAATTTACTTCTTTTATTTTTCAAGCATAAAAATTTAGATTTAATTGTTAACACCATTAAAATTCTTCTTTTAAATTTGTTAGTGTGACATTATAAACTTAGAAAAAGAAAGTACCTACTCGATAATCATGTCATCAAAAATGGACTTAATTTTAACAAATAATTTAACGATGTTAACAATTCTTTAAATTTACGTTAGCATTTTGATTAGAATAAAATATTTAGATTAACTAATGGTATTATAAATGTTGAGACACTAAATTATATGAAAAAGATTCAAATATAAAGATCAAATCTCAAAGTTTAACATAGTATAGGGACCAAAATTGAAATTTAACTATTTTTATATAATTAAAAAGTAGAAGGAACCAAAATTGAAAAATAGTCATTGTTGTTAAGAATGTCAAAAATGAAAAAGAGAAGCAAGGCAAGTGTCAAAAAGAAGAGGGACCAAAATTACAAATTAACCATTGTTATTAAGAATGTAAAAAAGAAGAAAGCGCCTGGTGTCTAGAAAGAAAGACTTTAGGGCTTTCCATATATAGTAGTGTATATTTTTGGCAATATTTATTTATTTTTAAAATATACATTTATATATTTATATATATATATATTTAAAAATAGTCAAATCAACAAGTATTGATAATACATTTATATATTTTAAAAGTAGTCAAATCAAAAAGTATTCATGTATCATCATTTTAAATAATTTTAAAAAAAAGAGAGTAGTATTTGATAAAATATTTTTCCCTTCAATTTTTTCCTAAAAGAGAAAATCTTTTAGAGCTCCTTCTCCACTCTAAACTCATGAATTAGTAGTATCTTTACTTAATTTGGGTCGAAAATCATCCATTTCTTTAATTAAAAGAAATATAATCTAATTTCCACATAACTTAAAATTAAATTACCCACATATAATTGAGCATTCATAAACTTATATAGAAAAAAATGGTGTTCCCAAGAAGTCAAAACAAATGGAAAGGGGGACCATATGCTTAAGAGTCATACTCATACATTGAATTAAACCTAACTTACGAGAAAGTTGAGTTAACCTAGCAAGCATTCTATTTATTTATTCATTCGTTAACAAACATCCCCATTTTATTACTACCAAGTGGACTCACTACTACCTTTCCCATTGGGCAAAATAATTAGAAATAAAGTTAACATTAACAAAAATCTTGTGTTTGGAAAAATAGTTGTCTATTTATGTCACAGTCCAATGAAATTTAAGTGCATGTGATGGTACTTTGACAAGTATAAACCAATCAAAACTTCACAATCTTGGAGGAACTTTCCTTTAACAATTTCAACTATTTGGTTGACCATTTCAAACTACTAGTATTGAGGGTCTTTTATATATAAGATACCATTTCAATCATCACACCACAATTTTTTAGATTCTTTCTAATTTTTCATGACAAAAATCTCCAAAATCACTTTGGTAATAAGTTTACACAAAGTCTTAATTTGATTAATATGAATATTATTGTCAATGCAGGAGGACGTGAGTTCGAGTGTGCTGAAACCTATTATCTTCCAATTTATGGGTTGAGGAGAGACTATGAATAATTCTAGATATTGTGTCAAAAAAGTAGATATGACTAGAATCTATAACCTATAATGAAATTATTCAAATAAAAAAATTACAAAGAAAATTACTTTTTTCAGTGTACTGCTTATTTCTACCATTATTTTCTTTGTCTCTTAAATTTAGAGGTGAGCGTTCCATAGAATTGGAGGAACAAATTTCGAGTTAGTTGAGTTTATAAGCCTTATTTTATCAGTCTAATTTATTTTTTTTTTCAAATCGATTCAAGTAAAATAAAATTTAAGTTGAGTCAAATTGAGTGAAATTGTTTGAGTTAAATTAAAAAAATAAAAAATATCCAATTAAACATGTTAGAGCACATAAATTTGAAATAATGTATATTTGTAATCTCTTTCAAAGCTACTTAGATCCTCAAATTTATTATTATTATTTTTAGTTCTAAATTTTATATATTCTTTATAATTTTTATTTTTATTTTTTTTGAAAATTTAGAATTTTTATAAATATTTTGAAATTTTTTTAAAGGGACTTTTTTTTTTTATTTTCGAAATTGATAGGGACCAAAGATATATTTATATCAACCTATTATTTAAGTTATTCGAATTATAAAATTTAACTAGACTCAAACTCGATAAAACGAATTACTTATTTGAGTTAATTTAAAAAATCGAATAATTCAATTTTGATTAACTCAAAATTTAAAAATAAATTTAATTTTTTAAATTGAAAAAAAAAAACACAATCACGTATTTTTATTTGCTACTTCTAATATTGCTTGAAAGATGAATTTTGGAATTGAAATTATGGGTTCTCAAATCATGTGCGATTAGGGTTTTTAATTGATTTTGTATAAAAGAAAAACAAATCGGTGATTTGGAGGTTTTGGTCTAATTAGACGTGACATGAGAAAACAAAAAAATGGGCCTAATTTTATTGATTGGACTTCTGATTAAGATTTATAAAATAATTTTCTACTTTACTTTTATATAACTAAAGATTTTTCAATTTAAATTGTTTATGGATTTGATTTGTAGTTTTAAATGTTGAGTCTAACATCAAATTCGGCTTCCCCATATTCTAAACGTTCTTGTGATCGATGTTAATATTTTAAAATTAAATAAATTTTTTATTAATAAAACAATATCAAATTTTAGACTAAGAATGTTGAATTGAAAAGTCCCTACACTTAATTAAAAAATATTTATTGGAGCTTCTACTTTACAAAAAAAAAAATTGTTTTAGTTGTTAATTTATTTTTTCTTTTTTTTTTAATATTTAAATTTATATTGTTAGTCAAATCATTCCAAAATAAATGAAAAAGTTAACGTCTGTTAACATTACTGATGCGACATCTATGTAATAGTCTATGTAAATCCCATGTTAGCAATTAATTAATTTTTAAGAATTTAAAAATATTATTTTTATATTTTTATACTTTTTAAATAAATTTTAATCTTTTTAAAAAATGCTTTTTATAAATTTTTTAATTTTTAAAATTTTTAAAAATTAATTAATTACTGATGTGGTATCCATGTATATGCCACATTAGTAAAATTAATAGACGTTAATTTTTTTTATCTATTTTTGAGTGATTTGACAAACAATGCAAGTTTAAGGGCCAAAATAGGTGAAATTTTTAAAAAAAATTAATTAATTAATGATGTGGCATCGACGTATATGCCACATTAGAAAAATTAATAGTCGTTAAATTTTTCATCCTTTTTGGAGGGATTTGACAAACAATGCAAGTTTAAAGGCCAAAATAGGTGAAAATTAAATAGAAGGCTAAAATGACCCCTTTTTTTTTGTAAAGTTGGAGGACCAAATAAGTCATTATGCCATTGAAATAAATATGTTAGCTCCTTTTACAATAAAAGAAAAAGAAAATAAACATTGAGAGAATAGAGGTGTATAGAAAATTTGTTTTGAACCAAGAGGCATATAGAAATATAGACATGAAGGTTTATGCAATATTAGAGATGTTTTATAGACAAAAGAGAGAAAAAAGAGTTGATTGAGTCTCAGCTTAGTTGGTATTGGCATTGGCATTAGCATTGACATTATTTAGTACAAGAGGATGTGGGTTCAAAAGCGTTAAAACACATTTATCCTCCTATTAAAGGTTGGGCAGGGGCTATAGGTAGTTTTAGTGTCACATGTTGCAGTTCAGAGCCCATGACCATAGCACAAAATTCATCCCATGGAGGTTTATCGTTTAGATAAGGATCATTTGAACTACGAGAGCTAGCTCGATTCAAAAACTTGTTGAAGAAGCCTTTCTATTTGAAGCTTGGGTGACCCAATGATGTGAATATGGAAAGCTAGGCTACCTTGGTAATTAGGGAAACTAATATTAGAATATTGAGGAGAATCATATCTTGTAAGATTAGATGTGATCTGATATTGTAAATCTTTTAAATCCCTTAATTGTAGGGATAGGCTTAATATCGTCTGTCGATGTAACTTGATATAGATCGTCAATTTTGAGGGAGCTCAACTATAAATAGAGAGCTTCCCCCTCACTTGTAAATCATCCATTCATCCATTGTTTCATTATTCTTTGTGAATAAGAAATATTGAGAGCATTTACTCAAACACCTCTCGTGCATTATTTTCTATTTCTGTTCATTAAGCCTTATTTTGATTTGTGTTGCTTCCGTTATATAAATTTGTGCTTCGGTGGAATTCTTTGTAAATCCTCAATTGTTTGGTGGTTAGGCTAGCTTAGGCATGTTTGAAACGAAATGATCGCCTAAGGCTGCATGGATTGCGAGACTAAAGTTGTAACACCCTGATTTTGAGCCTAGAAGTAATGGGCCTTGAGTTTGGGATCTGTTAGAAGGCGGCTTGAATAAAAGAAAGGTGTTTAAATATTTTATAATTTTGTGTTTAGTTTAATTGTTAAATTATTTAGGAAGGGTTGGTAGTGTGGAAAAAGTCCTGGGTTCGATCCAGGGCTTTAACAAAATTTTGCATTTTTTTCTAAAGAACCCTGAGCATTAGGTGGAAGGCTTATTAATAAGGCCTGGTAAAATCTGACACAAGGAAACGCTTGGCCTAGTGGCAAAAGGCGTGGGTAGTAAGCAGGAGGTTCAGGGTTTAAGTCCTGGCCTTGGCGAAAATTTTTTTATTGCGCATAAGATTAGTAGGGAAGCTAGCGTTTAGGCTTTATAAATATGTTAGGTGGAAATTCAACATAAAGGATGCGCTTGGCATGGTGGCGTTAGGAGTAAGGAGTGAGCAAAAGTTGTGGGTTTTTTTTAGACAACCTGGAGGTTGGCAAAAAGACTTTATAATTAATTGGGGAGGAGAAACAACACAAAAGAGCTTGTGGCTTGGTGGCAAGGGAGCTATAATGCAACCAAGAGATCAGGGGTTCGAATCTAAATGGTAGCAAATATTTTTAAGATAATCAGGTTGCGAGTTAATAGGCCTTAAAGATAGTTAGGGATGGAATATGGTACAAGAGCGCCTGCGGTGCAGTGGCAAGAAGCATGCTATGGTTATGAGAGGGAGCAGGTTCGAATCCCAGGCCTGACAAAGTTTAAATTTTTATTCTTTAAGAAAACTGAGGCTTAGGTATTTAAGCCTTATAATTAATTGTGACCGAATGGTAGCATAAGAAAGGATGCGGTGCAGTGGCCAGCAGCGTGCTGGGAAGATGGAGGGCTGGAGTTCGAGTAAGTGCATTTGTTATTTTTGTATGCTTCAGTCGCATATCACCTCCTCTTTTCTTTAAGCCAAACTCTTGATTTTTTCTTCCCTATTTTAATCGAATCAACCTCTTCCCTCTTCAACTTAGCCGATTGTTTCTTTTGCATTTAAAAGCCGATTCTTACACTTTGGGGGCTTGATTTCCTGTTGGCAAGCGATCTCGCAATCGGTAAGTGAATTAGATCTTCTTCGGTTTTTGTTAAATATTTCTAAGTTCTTTCGTTTCTACACTCTTAAAAGTAAATTTTTCGTTATTCTTTCCAAAACTTTCATTAACCTACGGTTTCTCCATTTATCTCTCTTTTCCCTCTCATTCAAGAGTGTGATCGCTGATGGAAAAAATGGGGTTCTAGGAGAGAGGTTGGGATAGAGGCTCCCAGGTTTAAGTGACGTAAGGTGTCAGTTGTTAGGGACTTTCCGCCTAGATGCGGAAGGGGGACTACATTAGATTTCGAGTTACATAGGCAGATCGTAGTCAATTAATCTAGCCAAGGCAAGTGTAGGTGGTTCTTCGATAAGTAGTGGATTTATTTTGAATTAATGGAATGTGACTAATGGAGTATAATTTTGAATATAGGTTCAGGCGATTATGAATACCTAGTACTCCAGGTGATAAGGTGTGTACTTTTACCCTATGATAACTTGATATAAAGCCGAAGGTGTGTACATACACTGCACACACACAATGAATCGGTAAAAGCCGAAATGCCGAAAAGTCGAGAGTTGGGTTATGGTAGTCTTGCGAGTGTGCGAACACTCGTGAGGAGGAAACCGATAGGTTGTCTAAGGCCTATGGGCGATTCCATGGACTTGGGCTGTGATTTGGCTAACCAGGCCAGAATAGGCTTAATGGGCCTAATGGGCTATTAGACCCATAATAGGTAAAATTGATATTTGATGCTATGTGATGGAAAATTCGTATGTGAGCAGGTATATAAATGTGATTTGGGCCTAATGGGCCATATAAATGTGATTTGGGCCTAATGGGCCATATATAAGTGATTTGGGCCTAATGGGCTATATGAATATGATTGGGCCTAGTGGGCTATACAAATATGTGAATTTGACAGGGCTTTGTAAAGGGGTTTTGGGCCTAGTATATGATGACTACATAAAACTTAATCAATTTATTGCAACCGTGGACAAGTCAAAGGGTTAAGGTGTGGCAACGGGTATATGCATGTCTAGGATTGGATCTAGGGAGAGCTTGGTACTTAAGCGGTCTTAATGTCTCACTTCCTATTCTCTAGAATCCTACTTGGTGCATAGTATTCATTCATATTAGCTCATGGGATTTGTTAACGGGCCAAGGTAAGTGAAAACTGTAAAGAAAAAAAATTACCAAAATACCCCTAGATGTTGAATGTAAGTTTTATGGATGTGACATTCATACATATGATATTCTGCTTAGGTTGCATATTGGTTGGGATTTATGGAACAGAGGAAGTATATGAGGATCGCATGGTTGCTTGAGGATCGTGGATCCACCGACGGCTTTTAGGCCCAATGTGTAAATAAAGGTAGTTCCACAACTGGGCTACCATGGGTGTGTATCGGTTGGATGGGTCGATATTTATATCCCCACATGAAGTTTTTCGAGGGATGGAGCTGAAGTGTAGCAGATGGACCATTGGGGTGTATTGCATTGCACTACATTGCATTGCATGTATGATATTGTTGTGATATTATTGCGATGTGGGTTTCGGCCCAATTGAGGCTAATATGGGCTAAGGCCTAAAGACCACCGTTATTGAATTGGGCTCTGGCCCAAAATAACTAATGATTGCTTTATACTCATTGAGGGTTGTACACACTGGGTTTTCGAAACTCACCCTCTTCCTTCTAAACCTTTCAGGTGATCCTCAGTAGGCGGTTCGACGGATGGAGGGACTCGGAGGTGGCCAATTAGCATAAAAAGTTTAGACTTAGACTTATTTGTTTTAAAAAGCATTTAGTTTCTGATTTATTAAGTGATTTTAGATTGGAATGTAATAAGACCTTCCCTTTTTTGTTATTATTTGGTTTATCATTTTTATGCATTGTAATTATGAAAAGTTGAATATGAACTTTTCTAAAGCATAGTTTTTTAAATACTATATTTCCACAACTAAATTTTTAAATGACGAGTTTTCATAAAATCATATGTTCTAAATAAAGCTTCCGCAACTAGAAAGAGATTTTACAAAGTAATTAAGGTTTTTCATTTTAAGGAAGTGCTTCCAATGAAAATAAGGTTTTCGTTAAAACACTTCAATATGACGCGCCAGATTCGGCCATAACGTTTGGGCTGGGTTTGGGGTGTTACAGAAGTTCTATTCCTATAACAAGTGGTATCCGAGCTTGGGTTGTGAAGGCACCATCGAGATGTCGAAAGAAGTTACTGATCAGAATGAGTCAAAGGAGACCTATTGGTGGGCTAGAAAACCAATCCTATTGAAGGAAAATTTTTCGGCTATAGAGGAATAAGTAGTCAATCTCGAGGAGTCTATGTGACGGGAACAATTCAGGGACTATGTGATGATGTCTCTTAATTACAATGTGGAAAAGGTATAAGAGTTGTTAAATCCCACTAGGAATAAGCTGACGGAGAGGAATGATGCTTTCGAGGCCATCGTGATGGCTTTTAAGAAGGAAATAATGGCCACGACAAAGCTTTGAGCACAATAATAGAGGAGCTTGATGGAGAACTTGCTTTGTGTCAAGCAGTCGTGGGGAATGGAGGTCAAGTGCAACATTTAATTACGAGGTAAATGTTCTGAAGTTAAAAGATTTTGTGGGGACAAGGTTTGTAAGCGATGTGAACAATTTCTTGTAGAGGGTAGAGCACTACTTTTTTGCCAAATGCATCATAGAGAATGCGACTAAGGTAAACATTGCTTTCAAGTTTCTTATTGATATTGCGCTTTTATAGTGGCAAGACAAGTCCATAGATAAAAGGCATAGTGAGATTAGGATGTGGGAAGAGTTCCAACATGAGTTGAAGGGGCAATTTTATCTCGAATTTGTTGAGAAGGAAGCTCAGGCAAAGTTGTGATGGCTTACGCAATGAGGTACAATGGGGGAGTATGTTCGAGATTTCGAGGAACTCATGATTCAAATTTCAGATGTGATCGAGATTGAGGCATTTCTTGCTTTCAAGAATGAGTTAAAGCTGCAAATCAGATAGGAATTAGAATGAGGAGGTGTCCAAGAGTTGTCGAAAGCCATGATGGTAGCGGAGTCCATGGTCAAATTGGGTCTAGGGAAAGAGAAGCTTGAGTCTTTCAAATTTGAAGAAAGGGGTGTATGTGGGTAGAACCATGAGGGAGATAATAGTAATGGTTATAGCGATGGTGGTAATGGGAAACCATGAGTTAGGAAGATAAAACCCAACAAAAAGAGGGGCAAGATCAAAAGCTTTTTTTGTGACAGTTCATATATGTTGAAGAAATGTCCGAAGAAATCCATGCTTTTTGAGAAGGACAAGTCAGAAGGTAAGGCCGTGAGACTTGGGCTGAGCACAAGGGGTGCCAAAACCAAAGAGGCCGAAAGCAATAAGCAGTCAATGGAGTGTTTCTTGTGTCATGGTCGGTATAGGTTAAGAAAATGTTCGAAGAAGTTCGTCGTCGAAAGGGACGATGGGTCAGACAAAGTGCCTAAGAAGCTTGGTTTGAGCGAAGGAAATTTGAAGCCAAGAGGGTAAATAGGAGCAAGAATAAGTGAGTGAAATGCTTCTTGTGCCATGGTTCACATGAGTTACAAAACTGTCCAAAGCAATCCAATTTAGTTGTTGTCAGAGAAAAGGCACATCGAAGCTTGTTGAGTCATCGAAGAGGATTTCACCTAAGGAAAAGGTAAGTTTGGCATCAAACTTAGAAGAAGAAGTAATGATACAAACATTGAAGCTAAGACCAATGAGGCTCAATTTGAGGAAAGCAACGGAGTTTGCTGAGTCATCGACGAAGCTTTCACCTAAGGAAATGGTGAGTTGTGCATTAGACTTAGATTAAGAAGTAGTGATGTAAACTTTGAAGCTAGGATCAATGAGGCTCATTTCTATTGATTCATTAGAGGAGCTACCACCTATGGGAGATGTGGGTTGTGCATCAGACTTGCGAAAGTGGTGATACAAATTGGACACTTGACCAGAGTAAATGCTGCAAGTAAGGTACATCCCAAGCACTTTGATAGTGTTTTGCATTCTAACTTGTTGGCTTGGCAAGAATATAGGGGCCTTTCAAAGTTCTTAAACGATGAGGCTGAGGGACTGTGGGTATGTTGAAGCCTAGTTGTGAGAATCAAGAGGATTCTAATCGAAACAAGTCAGAATGTGGGCAAGTAAGAGTGGAACGACGGAAATGTGCAAGTGTACACATCGCAACAAGTAATAAAGTGACAAGTAAATGTCGAGTTATCGTACCCACAGAGACTGTAAAAAGAATTATTTATGAAATTAATTTTAAACACTTTGGTGATGAAAAATATTTTGGTTTTGAAAAGATGATTAAAAACTAAAGTTTTAAAAACTAAGTAAAATAATTAAAATAAAAAAAGAGTTCTAATGCACGATTCCAAATAATATATAATCAAGATAACACACTTGTGTTGGATTAACTAGATTTCTTTAACTTAAAATTATTAAACTTATGTTTATACTGCTACGAATAAGTTCACGGCAACTCGGTAATTTGCTAACTACTGCTCATACATACTTATTAAATTAATCAATCTCTTGAACATTTTTCAATGTCAATCCAAGCGATTAATCAATCTTCACAAGAATATAAAAGATTAAGTGAGGTAACATGGTATTTCTACCTTGAAACAGTTTAATCACAAAAATCTTTCAAGTTATGCAAGGCATATGTATCGCCGAATACAATGCTAATTTAAACTTCAACTACCTTAGAAGAATAAACATGCATTGATTAAGCATTATGTCTATTAATTATAATTTCAATACGATTTAATAATTAATTCATTAGTTATTTAACAATTATATTGCAAAAATAACCTAGACATGATTTTACTTAACCAAGCAATTTACTGAGGCCTATAACAGCATGAACATCATTTTAACAATTCAAGCAGGCAAAATATAATCAACCCAACACAAACTTAATTTAATCTAAATTTATTAAAATAACCATTTCAATAGCATAAATATTCATAAACATGTTCGTCAAAACAACAAGAAAAATTAAAGAGACAGGGAACAAGAAACAAATCCGGTGTTTCTCCGTGGCTTGACTAGTTGCTCCGTTCTTGGTTCTTCGTTGCCCTCGGCTATCAACGTGGCTTATGAACACCTAATTGCTGCTCCAAAATGGCTTATGAGATCCTATTTCCCAAGAGAAGAAATCGACACTTGAACAAAAAGGGAAATGAGATGGAAAAAATGGAGAGAAAAGTGAGAGAGGAGAAGAGAGAATGAGAGAATGAGAGAATGTTGTGGGATTGAGGGATGGTTTGAATGATTAGCAAGGGGTGGCTTTTATAGCTGATTGTGGCTGCTAAAAATAGCAAATTCCAGCAGCCAAAGATCCCCCTATGGCCGGCCATTTACTTGGCAAAAGTTGAGACTTTCGACTTTGCTAAAAATAGCCTGGGGCAAATCTACAAAGCCACAATTAAAGGTGGGGTTTGAATGCAATTTGGAAGTCTTTCAAGGGCATTTTTGCAAGCATATTTAATCAGATAAAATTCTGATTTGGGTCAGCATATGGACGGTTCTGGGCTGCCGAATTAGTGGCTGGTTCGGTTCACTCAATTTGGTTCGATCAGTGCGGTTCAACTGGACCCTTTCTCCATAATTAATTAAAAATAATTTATTTCACCCAAATTAAATGGGGAATAAATTTAAATTAATTAAATTATGAATTAATACACATTTCTGTACCGTCTTAGGCTAGAAATTAATGTGCCTCGATACTTCAAATTGCTTCTTAGTTTTGTGCTTTCAACAGTGTCAGCCGAGCCAATTTTCGCCCTTTGCGCGAATTTGTCGAAAATAGTAAAAATTAATCAAAATTAAGTATAAAATTAACTAAAATTCACCATGTTCATATTTTTAACACAATTTAATTATTTTATAATATTTAATTATTTTTCGACAAGAACTTAATTGGATTTGCACGAATTTAAGTAAAAATGGGTATGAAAAAGTGTATAAATTTCTGTGTTTCCAGAGAGCCATGGATTCTTGCCAACGAGATGTACTAACAAGTGGGATGGTTTGAGTTAAGAGGTGGTGAAAGCCAAGACAAAATTTTTGAAGGAATGGATGATTCGATAGTGAGACTAGTCGAGAAAGAGCTAAGGCGATGAGAGAGTTTCGATGCGAATCAAGTCAATGCCATTTTGAAGGCGCAACGAGGGCGTTAAGAGAATGGGTGAAGGAGAATGTCACGGGCCGTAGTTCAAAGCCTGTAACCATCACACAAAATGCATCCCATGGATGTCTATCATTTAGATAGGGATTATTTGAACCTACAAAAGCTGGCTCGATTCAAAGAGCTATTGAAGTAGCTTGTCTATTTGAAGCCTTGGTGGCCCAATAATGCGAATATTAAAAGTTAGGATACCTTGGTAATTATGGAAACTAATCTTAGAAAATTGAGGGGAGTCATATCTTGTAAGATTAAATGTGATTTGATATTGTAAATCTTGTAAATCCCTTAATTGTAAGGATAGATTTAATCTCATTCGTCAATGTAACATGATCTAGATCGTTAGTTTTGGGGGAGCTCAACTATAAATAGAGAGGCTTGATCCATTGTTTCATTATTCTTTATGAATAAGAAGATATTGAGAGCCTTTACTCAAATACCTCTCATACATTATTTTCTATGGCTATTCTATTCATTAGGCCTTCTTTTGATTTATGTTGCTTCCGCTATATAAATTGGTGCATTAGAGAAATTCTTTGTAAATCCTTAATTGTTTGGTGGTTACGCTGACTTAGGTGTGTTTGAAACAAAATAATTGCCTAAGGCCGTACAGATTACGAGACTAAAGTTCTAGCCCTGTGACACTAATCATTTGTATAAAGAGATAGACATAAAGAGAGAGAGAAGAGTTTTATATTTCATTGAAATAATAATCTGGCACACTTAGTTCACATTTATTTAAAAGTATTAAATTATTTAAAAAATATAAAAAGAAAAAAATTGTAACAAATTAAGAAAGGAAAGTTTTAGAGATATGTTGTTATTCACCTAACAATTTTTAACAAATCCTCCATTAAATTGAAAGCTCTTATGCTTCATTTATATTAAACAACGTAGAACGAACAATTATCAGCTTTCTTAAATTTTTGAAGGGAAACAATTTGAAATGTTTAGTCTACCGATACAACAAAGTCACATTTTATAATGGGAACAAAAATGTTTATGTTGTCTACACTATACTTTTGCTTGTATCCTTTTGCTACTAATCGTGCCTTGTACTTATCAACATAACCATTTTTCTTCAACTTTGTCTTGTAAACCCACTTGGCACTAATGGTTTTGTAACTTTTTGAAAGGTTATTTAGCTCCCACATATCATTCCTTTCAATGGCTTTAGCTCCAACATCTATTGTCATCCTCAATTTTGGTTATTTGGTAGCATTTAAATAAGTGAAAAATGGGTAATTACGTCATCTTTAGCGTTAATTCTAGTTGTCTCATAGTTATGCATCCATGTAGCCTTTTCGAACAAGACGACGTGTTTGAGCTACAACATTATTTTTTTTTCTCCTTCTGGAAAAATTTCTACAGTTAATGGAGTAGCATTTGTTGGAATTTTATGTAATAAAGCTACTCTTTCAACTTCATCATCACATAAAACTTGAGTAGGTAGTTTCTCATTTTATTCCCAAGTGTTTTCTTCATAAAAAAATTACACTACTGCTGGTCATAATCTTTTTTGTTCATGGAATGAACAACTTGCATGCCTTGGATTTCTTACTAATACCAAGAGAGACACATTTCTTGCCTTTAACAAAAAAGCTTCTTTCTCTTTGTATCTGAACATGTGCATAGACAATGCACCCAATGTTGTAAAAGAGGGTCAAGGTGATTGAGGCATAACTAGCACCGTCATTAAGGATATTTTGCGAATACTGTATCCCTTAGGATTCAATAGCCACTTTTGTTTCAAAAAGAAAACATGGAGCATGAAGGACAAACTAAGAAACATTTAGCTAAATATAAGAGAAAGGAAAAAGGTAGAAGATTTTGATAGAGAAGAAGAATGCTCAATGTTGGATGATTTAGAAGGTTGGTAATGAATGGTATTATAAGCACCATGCATGTAACAGCCCGATTTAGGGCCTAGTCAGAATAGTGGTCTCGGGACCATAAATCTAAAGTCAAAAAAAATATTTTATTATTAATATGGAGTCATAGCATGTTTATAATAGTGCATGAAAAATTTGGTGAGATAATTTTAGCGTTTGTGAGCCCGATTTCGAGAAAGGACTAAATCGCATAAAATGCAAAAGTCCTAAATTGATAGCTAAAGGTGTCAAATAGCTAGAGAATATAAAATTGGGGGTCTTTAAAGGGCAATTAGACCCTATTGTGATAGCTTGGTCGGCCATAGAGACAAAAAGATGAGAAAAGTCAAAGATTAGGTGATATTTGGTGGCTTAATTGAATAGAAAATAACAAAAAGAAAAAAATTGTCATTTTCATTTCTTTCTCATCTCTTTCCCACCAAAAATATAAGCCATTAGAGGGGTTTTAAGGCTCAAAAGTTTCAGCCACTTAGCATCTCTACAAGCAAGTGATTTTAATGGCTTTTCTTGAAAATTTTTGTACTTTTGAGACCCTTGAAGCATGAGCTTTCAAATGAGGGTACTATTTTGAAAAATGATTAAGAGTTTAGGGTTTTTCCATGAAAGGATTTGTGATTTTTATTGAGTTTTTATGGAAGAAAATGAGTCTTGGGTATCTTATAAACAACTTTTGTGAAATGTGTTAACATGAAAACACCTA
The DNA here is from genome assembly GCA_025698465.1 of Gossypium longicalyx. NCBI lineage: Eukaryota > Viridiplantae > Streptophyta > Magnoliopsida > Malvales > Malvaceae > Gossypium > Gossypium longicalyx. Next base: position 63,351,384 of record CM047004.1, on the reverse strand, counting down.
AAAGGACTATATTGCATGAGTTGTAAAATAGATGTTAAATGTGTGAAATAATGGAAATTTGGAGTTTCCATAAGAGTAAAAAGGGTTCGTCTAGTCTTAAGAAATAAATAAATTCGATAAAAATCGATATTTGGGCCGAGAGGTAAAATGGTCATTTACAAAAGTCTAGGGGCGAAATGGTCATTTTGACCAATTGTGAATTGTTGAGTGCCTAGGTTGATAAAGTGACTGAATAAGTATGTTTTGCTATTATAGATCAAGAATTACCGAGTCTGAACCTAGACAGGAGGAAAGCCAAGCAAATCGACTAAATCGTCTAGTCGCTACATTTTGAAATCCGAGGTAAGTTGTATGTAAATAATACAACTACATTGCTAATGTATGTGTTGAATTGTATTTGAATTGATATAGCATGGATTGCTTGATTGTGAAATTGAGAAAGTATGATGATAATAGAGATAGTAGAGTTCCCGTTCAAACCTAGGAAATATATCGGATACTCATGCCATGACATATGGGTTATTGTAGGCTAGTGTAAGACATGTTTGGGACATGCATCAGCCACATTATGAGAGCCAGTGTAAGACCATGTTTGGGACATTGCATTGGCACTGAGATGAGTGCTAGTGTAAGACATGTCTGGGACATACATCGGTTTTGAGACGTAAGCCAGTGTAAAACGTGTCTGGGACATGCATCGACTACGAAATAACAATCAGTGTAAAACCACATTTGGGACATGGCTTCGACTTGAGATATGAGCCAGAGTAAGACCGTGTTTGTGATATGGCATCGGCACCTTACCCATGTTTGAGGCTTATAGAATATCCGATAATGTTCCAAATTGTTCAACGGTGATAGTTATGTTTTCTAGTTAATGAGGAAAGTATAATCGTGTTGTGAGTGATACAGGTACCTATTTGGTATGTATGAAATGTGAACTCAATATAAGCTATATGATGTGTATTAAATATTGATGAGTAAGTTTTGCTTATGCCCACTTGTGTATTATGATACTTGTTAAGGAATGGTAAAGTTATGTTGTATATTTATTTATGTGCAACTTACTAAGATTTATGCTTACTCCCTCCCCTTTTCCATTTTCTTATAGTGCCGCCTATCTAGCTCAAGAATCAACGAAAGTCAGAGATATCGATCACACTATCAATCAAAGTATCCGGTATAGTTTGTTTTATATTTTTGAATCTGGCATGTATAGGGAAATAGACTTATGTTTGTGTTAATATTAACTTGGCCAAATGTGTTGGCTCAGGATAAATCCCTCATTTTGTATTAAGCCTCAAATGATGGCTAATGTTCATTTTGATTTGTATGGAATGAAGTAATCTTCATGGTTGAGTAAAATGCATAAATGAAATGTTGTCTATTGTGGATGATTTGGTTACTTGAGATAGTCTTATATTGGAATTGGTGGTTATTGAGTAAATTTGTGTAAGTAAAGGTGGCAAAGAGGCTTGGTAAATAGCCTTATATTGTCCATACGGGTAGACACACGCCTGTGTGTCTAGGCTGTGTGTGACACACGGCCAGCCCCATGGGCATGTTGTCTAGCCGTGTGTCCCCTGCACGTAAAAATTTCAAGTCTGCATGGTAGTAATCGCACGGGTAGAGACACGACCGTGTGTCTCAGCCGTGTGAAGGACATGGCCTAGCACACGAGCGTGTGCCTTGGCCATGTGGCCTTTAAGAATTGCTGACATCAGAAACAAAATGTCCAAGTTTTTGCACACGGGCTAGGACACGAGCGTGTCATGGCCGTGTGAAGGACACGGGCCAGGGATACAGGCATATGCTAGGCTGTGTGAAAACCCCTGTAGGTGTGAAATTAGAATTATTTCCACAAGGGTGGAGGACACAGGAGTGTCCCTATATTGCTTAGGCCGTGTGAGTCACATGGGCCAATAGCACGACTATGTCGAACTGGTCACACGGGCGTGTTGATCCTCTCACACGGGCATGTGCCCCTGTGTTAAGTGTTATTTTTTAAGATCCTTTAAATGACCCGAGTTGGCCCCAAATGTTTTTTCGTGTGAATTTTGGGCCCTATAGGCCCACATTATGAATATGTAGATAAGTTTGAGAAGGTTCTAAATTGTACCGAGTTTTGATGACTTAGAACTATATGAAAGTTTGAGTTTAAAGTTAGGTAATGCCTCGTATTCTATCCTGGCGATGGGTACGGGTGTGGGGTGTCACAATGCATGCCTAAATTTAGCAAAATATGTATGCTAGAAATTAGAACGTTAGTTGTTGAGAAAATCATAGAATTTCAAATAAGCTCATTTGACCAAAATAATTAATAAAGTAAAATCAAGAAGAAAAAAATAGACTAGGCTTTATATTGCTAGGGGGATTGACCAATTCCCGCTTGACTGAGCTTTCTAGCTCAATTCTCGTGCACAAGTGCCTATCTTCTTATTTTGGCTCTTATAAGCCCAATACCAAGTAATTTTATATAATTAAAACTTAAAGGGCTTCACTAAGGGATGTGAGATTCTCTAAAATACACTACCCTCCAAACAATCCCCCACATATTTCAAAAAATAATAGAAATGATGTTAATTGGGTACTCTAAGTACTTTAATATAATGCAATAATTATAATGTCCTTTAGAATGTGAACCATAACTTAGATAAATGAGGTATAATTTACTAAAAAATTGGTGAAACTTTGAGTTTCTATGAACTATTTATTTATCACGAAAATTTACATTCTCATTGTGGCACTCCACACCCGACTTGGACATTGCCAGAGCAACTCAAATTGTCATCATTCATTTTTAGTAATATTAAACTGGTAAACATAATATAATTCACACATTTCAAGTTATATAAGTGGATTGCACATACATGAGGTCAAATGGGCCCACACATAGTGACCTAGGGTCAAACACGGAGTTAGGACACGAATCTTAACTCAAATTACCAAAAAAAAGGTTGCGTTTTAAGACAATGAAGCCATGTCTCGAGACATGTTTCCCCTATTTTAGTATTTTTACTTTGAGCTATGTTGCCTCCAGACAATAGGGTTCATGTTTCGAGACTTGCACTCTTATCTCTCAAGAGAGGTATCGAGCCTTAGCTCTCCTATTTTAGACCCTTACCTTTGACATTTATGGTCTCGAGACAATGGCCTCCATGTCTCAAGACATTTGAGGCTAGGATTTAGTGTCTCGAGACATTTACCTAGAATTGCACAAAATGGTCATTTTTACTATTGGTGTTTTAAAACATGTTCTTAGTGTCTCGAGACACTAATGTAAAATTATCTATAATGTACATTTTAAGCCATGCAATTGATGTCCTAATCATACCTAACTTAGACCGATATGACACCAATCTTATATGCATCAATTTAACATTCAAAGCTTCTAATATCACGGTAGCTAAATCAAAACATCAACATATTCATAATTAATACTTTATTAACGTCAAACCATATTTAGACATAAATCGATAATCAAAGTTCACAAAATGACCAAAACATATCCCATAATGTAACCCACAACTTGTAAAATCATTGAGACTCAATAAGCTCCTTACTAACTTAGGTACATGCCATTTACTTAATAATTTTAAAACGAACATTACATGGGCTTTGTTGGGCTGAGATGTATACCTTTGGATGCCAACGAACTACACGAGCAATTCAAATGTCACATGATACCTACGCATGGAAACAAACATATTTACATGCTGAGTATTAAAAGCTTAGTGGTGCTAACACAATTTGATTTCAATACATAAAAACATTTAGTAAAGAAGCATACTATATTAGCATTAAAATATGTTGCTAAACCAAGTACTAAATTGTTCAACAAAGATCATATATCTATATATCATTATATTTATCCACCTTTAGGGTATTTAAACAAAATTGTAACACCCGATTATTCTAATTGACACGAAATTTGGGTAAGCTAGGATTGAATTGAAAGAAGTAGTAAATTGTTGAACTCTAAAGGGAGAATTAAAAAAATTAGTAGCTGAATTACGAATAGTTGGATTTCAATTCCAGTTTAGTTAGGTTGGAACTGGCTGGTTCAAAAGTGGGAGACATAATGATTAAAAGTAGATGGTTCGAAGGATTGGTGAAGACCATGCCCAAAGAGCATATATAGGCATGAGTGGAGATAGAATTTTCTCAATTTTATAAATATTCTCCTCTCCATAACATCATCTTTTCCAGTCATTTTGATGAAGAAAATGATACAAATAAAGGAAGTTCTATATGTCATGGCAGATATGTAAATTCATGTATGGTGAGGGAGAAATTGAGGAACTAGTAAGTTTTCTTATCTCTCTGTACTTGTGAATTAAAGAAAAGAAGTAGAATAAGAACTCTCAAAGCTTCTGAATAATTATGGATTCTAGGTCTTAAAGGCTGAACACCCTTAATTTAACCAATACATGATTGTCATGCTTAGTTTCTAAGATGAATGAGGCTCTAGCGTTCGAAAAAGTTATGTTGAAGAGGCAAGGAAGCATCATGTGAGTTTCTGCACTCTGCCTCTTGACTGTTAAACATTGTTATGTGATCATGCTAGTTATGTGCTAATTGTTGCTAGTAGGTAAATTGTACCATATACTTAATTAGTGTATGCATGGTATGAGAGGGAAACATTGATGGGTTAGAAGAAGCTAGGATTGGGAAAAGAGTAATTCTGTTATATACTACCATACGGTATTGTTGAGTGCAAACTGTGATGTGTGAAGCTTTAGGCCTTGCGAAGGAGACACTACGATGATCGAGCATCAATGTTAAGACAGTGAATGGAGGAATGGGTGGAGGAATAGGGAGAAAGGAAAACTAGAATTCCATTTCGATTTTCACCATCCGAGATTACTGGAAGCAAACTGTGTTGTGCGAAGCTTCTGGCTTTGCAAGGGGGGACACTTCAATGTTCAAACATCAATGTGGATATATGATAAAATGATATTAACGATCATTAGGTTCCATAAAGCAACACCGTAATGGCGGCCAGTAGACTCTATGAGGTGACACCTCCAAGAGGTTTAGGGTGTAAAACTATAGCTCAACTATTGTGACCTAGGTAGTTCATTGGGACGGGAAACATAGGGTAGTCTACTGAAATGGTAATTACGAGAAATTCATTAGAACATCAAACATGGGGATCATAATTAGACAATCTGCGACTCATGAAAGATGTCAAGAGTGAAAGTATTGTTCGCGGAGTGAAATGAGTGATAAAATATCAAGAATGAATGTTCTTGGTGTGTTTAGGGAATGTAGACCACCAAAATGGTGAGGGATACCGAGGATATATCCAAACTCCAGTTAGGGTAAAAAGGAAAAGAGGCCCCTTAGATGAAAAAGTATAACTGGTTTATGCAAATACTAGTTCGCCAGAGAAGCTGCAGATTCCACATGCTTTAAACAATTATGGATTAGTCTACTACAAAATACGACCATCGCAAGCTGATGAAAGTCATCAAAGGGTTCAATAGGGCGATAAAGGTTTCACGGGAGGAAATGTATACCCATGGTTGAAGGGGCTAGAGGTCTGTTAAGGGATAGTGAAAAGCTGAGGTCGGATAATACCATAGAGATTGGCAAAGATCTTATTGAGTTTTCCCCGAAAGGCAGGAACTGCATGTCCTAAGAAGCCTCTTTTGGAAATAAATCAACAAGGCAAGGATTTCGGTGTTGTTAGTGAGCTCTAATACTCCAAAGAAGTAGGGTCACTCGTAAACCACTTTTTCTTTTCCTTTTCTCTTGAACATCCCCACCTCATCTTTAGTTACATTAGATAATTTTGAATATTAAAATGAGTTAGTCACACACATTCAAGCATTGAATCCATTAAATCAAAACATGTGATGCATTATTTCAACTTGTTTACTTAGAACCTTAATGTTTGAAATTCACATTTCTCGTAATTCTCCTATTAGAATCTAATTTCAACTTTGACAATATGATCTAGATACCTTAAGTTATTTAAAAACATAACCTTTCACTAAAGGTCTCATTATTTTCTCACTAACCCTAAGCTTCCATTAATGGCTAACCTTAATAAAACTTAACAATTTCAAATTCTAGCAAATGGGCTTTAACTATTTACCAATTTAAGCTAAGAATCCAACTAAAATTGACATGAAAGTTATTTGCCCTTACCTTGGTGAATGATATACGGTAATAGAGAGAAAAACATACAAAACTTCTTTCTTTTCTTGTTGGTGTTGTTGGAAGAATATGAAAATGAAGCCATTAACATATTTTCATACTTTATCTATTTCCCATTTTAATATTAAACTTAATATTATGAATCTAATGGTTAATATTTGTTTGGTGATGGTTAATGGAAATGGGTGGATAAGATCATGTTCATCCACTAACTATGTTTCAATTATGGGTAAATTATACTTAAGGTTATGGTTTAATATCATCTTAAGAGCTTTGTTAAATATCTCACCTAATCCTTCCATTTAATCCACCTTGCAATTTAAGCCTTCTACTATACTTAATAACTTATTTAATAATTCATATAATAATTTACTTAATAATTCTTTCTTCAATTCTCATTCTCACATTGGAAACCTCACTATATAATTTTTGGAATGACTAAATTTACAAAATTCTCTCCATAGTTACCATGAAACTCTCACAAAAACTCATATTCGGTTACATCTTATCACTCTCAAGAAAAGCCATTGCTGATTGGCATATCTAAATCAAGATTACAAAGGCCCTTTAAATAAGCTTATATTAGAGTTCTAGTCATACTAAAATATCCCTAGAATAATCAAAGTCCAATTAGGAGAAGGTGTCCTGCTGGAATTCTAAAACGCAACTGTATAACTTGGAGAAATCTTCATGACGTCCCATGCATGCTCGTTACAAAGTTGTCACTACGTTCGTTAGAGGTTTCGATACAACGTCACGACGTTGCTTGTCTTCACGTTGCAACGTCGCATTTGTTTTACCTCTTCTTCGGTGAATTGTCGTTCATCTTTCTAAGTGCCTACAAAACGTCTGATAAATGCGAGGCACACCATACGAATCTCCATCTTGACTCATATTTATCATGCCTCCTTTTTCATGCCCCATTATAGGGCGAAACTTGAATTTTGCAGAATGTTAACCAAGTCTAAACAGTGCTGAGACTTGGAAACTAAAAGGCTTCTAGTGCGACAATGACCAATAAATCTAGAACATGAGAGAAAGCCTCAAATCTTTTTGCCTGACTGTAACCTTCTGCGACCTACCTTACCTCAAACACTTTGCGAACTATTCGAGTCCTAAAGACCAAAATGGGATTAGATTCTTCTCTAAATCAAGCATGTGCCTGACATTTGGCATGACTCCACCTTCAATCGGATTATGTGGATTGCAATAAATCATTATTGTTGTCCTCGACGACATCAACTACCTCCATCATTGTCGTAAATTGCTAGAAACTGAAATTTGTGATCCGTCAAACTTCTCAATATCTAAAATCATTATTGTGTCACTGAACGAGCCGATCTGCAAAAACTAAATCTTGACTCTGATACTAATTTGTTGGGGATTGACTTGTATAAACAACGAAATAGTAAAAGTAGAGAAGAACGAACACAAATAATTTACGTGGAAAACCCTCAAAGAGGGAAAAACCACAACTAAAAGAGGTATCGACTTTTCACTAAATGAGTAAACAAATGAGAATACAATATGGAGAAAATAAACCTAAAAGTATTAAACATACAATCCCAAACCCCGAAAACAAAGTCCTAACTCGTGATCAAAATTCTCTCCATAGTTACCACAAAACTCTCACAAAAACTCATATGCAATTACATCTTGTCGCCCTTAAGAAAAGCCCTTACTGATTTACATATCTAAATTAAGGTTACAAAGGCCCTTTAAATAGGCTTAGATTAGAGTTCTAATCATACTAAAATATCCCTGGAATAATCAGAGTCCAACTGGAAGAACTTGTCCTGCTTGAGGCCTAAAACGCAACTGTATAACTTGGAGAAATCGTCGTGATGTCCCATACATGCTCGTCACGACGTTGTTGCCATGTTTGTTTGGGGTTTCATTGCGTCATCGCGACGTCACTTGTCTTCACGTCACGATTTTGCCTTTTTTTTACCTCTTCTTCGGTGAATCTTCGTTCGTCTTTCTATGTGCTTGCAAAAAATTTGATAAATGTGAGGCACACCACACAGTATCCATTGTTAACATCAGTGATTAATTTTTTTCATCGTGAGTGTTCTTCGAAGAGGTAAATAATTGGTTACGAAATATGTTTCATTTTCATGAATGAAATTAAACCCTCAACCATATGATTAAGGGACAAGATGAAGAACTACCATCACACCACATCTATTAATTGTTGAATAAGTGTGAAGGCCCAAATTTAATAAAAAGTTGGGCAACATTTAGGAAACTGTAGCTTATGAATTGAACCCACTCAAATAATAAAAGCTTAAAAAAATTGTAGTTAGACCAAAATTTTAGTTTTATTTTTTTGATATAATATTGGATGTGTATAAAATCAAACTATTTGAACTTGTGTTAAATAAATATCCAATAAAAACATTAATCATTGCTCATACAAATCAAAACATTTTAAGTTCTAGTTTTAAAGTTTAAGTTTAAGAAATAAATAAATAAAACATATATGCATATATATAATTGTGTAATACTAAAATAGTTTTACTCACTTAAACAATATTTTGTATGCCTAATATTTTTTACAAGCTTAATTGTATATATTGTTAGAATTAAGTGACTCAAATCCTTATTTAAATAAAATATAGTGGAAAAATAAAATAAAAGAAGAATCCATATAGAATTACACTTCTTTTATTTTATTTTTAGAATAAAGTCTTTTAAACCTTCTTAAATTCCATCTATTTGATATTGATTAGAATAAGGTGTTTCAGTCTTATTAGAATATGGCTTTACAAGCCTATAAATAGACATAGTCTATTCCTCTTGTATTAATTTTGAATTCGACATAGTGAATTTTTTTCTCCTCTGTCTGTGGTTTTTTCCCGAAAGGGTTTCCACGTAAAAATTTGTGTGTTCTTTATTTTATTTTATTTTATTTTCACAAATTGGTATCCGAGCTTTCGGGTTTCTCATCTCGATCACGGTAATGACGTCTTTGAAGTATGAAATTCTGCTGTTGGATCGCAACACTAGATTTGTGTTGTGGCAGATTAAGATGGAAGCAGTTCTCGCGCAGATGGATCTGGAAGATGCCCTGCTAGGGATAGATAAGATGCCTTGGATTTTAACAGATGAAGAGAAGAAGCGTAAAGATCGAAAGGCGTTAACACAATTACATCTGCGTTTGTCCAACGAAATTTTACAGGATGTGATGAAAGAAAAGACTGCCGCTGCATTGTGGAAGAGGCCAGACAAATATGTATGTCGAAAACTCTAACAAGCAAGTTGCATATGAAGCAGCGTCTTTATGCTCATCGTTTGGAGGAAGGTGCGTCTGTACACGAACACTTAATAGTTGATTCTACTTTGTTCGTTGCCCCCGTCTTATTCAACCTTTAGAGACATGATTTTATATAGTCGCGAGTCTCTCACAGTTGATGAGGTTTATGATTCTTTGACCTCGTATGATAAGATGAAACATCTTGTGGTTAAACTCGACTCTCAGGGAGAGAGTCTCATTGCTCGTGGGAGACAAGATCGGAATGCTGATAATGATCGTGGAAGGACACAGGAACGGAATCCTCGCGGTAAATCTAATAGTAGATCGAAGTCTTCAAACAGAAGTAAAACTTGTAACTTTTGCAAGAAGAAAGGGCACATTAAATCTGAGTGCTATAAGCTACAGAACAAGATTAAAAGGCTACGAATCAAAAGGGAAAACAACCAGAAAATTCTGGTGAAGCTGATGTTGTAGAAGACTACAGCGATGGTGAACTTCTAGTCACTTCTGTCAATGATCCTAAAGTAAGCGATGAGTGGATACTTGATTCAGGCTGCACCTTCCACATGAGTCCCAGTCGGGATTGGTTTACAACTTACGAAACAGTGTCTGAAGGTGTTGTTTTGATGGGAAATAATGCTTCATGTAAAATCACAAGTGTTGGAACAATTAAAGTTAAGATGTTTGATTGAGTTGTCGGAACACTTAGTGACGTGCGACATGTTCTAGAATTGAAGAGAAATTTAATTTCATTGAGTACTCTTGATTCAAAAGGGTACATATACACAGCTGAAAGTGGGGTTTTAAAGATTTCCAAAGGTTTCCTTGTTGTGATGAAAGGGCAAAGAAAGACTGCCAAGTTATATGTTTTGTAGGGTTCTACTGTTACTAGTGATGCAGCTGTCGTTTCCTCTTCCTTGTCAGATGATGATATTACTAAACTTTGACATATGCGCCTAGGGCATATGAGTGAGAATGGCATGGTAGAATTGAGCAAAAGAGGACTTCTTGATGGGCAAGGATTTTGCAAACTAAATTTCTGTGAGCACTGTGTTTTTGGGAAGCAAAAGAGAGTTCGATTCACCAGAGGAATCCATAACAAGAAGGGAACATTGGAGTATATTCATTCTGATCTGTGGGGGGCATCTAGAGTGCCTTCGAGAGGTGGAGCTAATTATATGCTAACCTTTATTGATGATTTTTCCAGAAAAGTTTGGGCGTTCTTCCTAAAGCAGAAAAGCGATGTGTTTTCCGCATTTAAGTCTTAGAAAATTATGATTGAAAAATAGACGAGAAAACAAATAAAATACCTCCGCATAGACAATGGCTTAGAGTTCTGTTCTGATGAGTTTAATAAATTGTGCAAGTTAGAAGGGATCGTGAGACACTTGACAGTTCGTCATACTCCACAGCAAAACGGCATTACAGAACGAATGAACAGAACGATCATGAAAAAATTTCGATGTATGTTGTCAAATGCCAACTTACCGAAGTCATTTTGGGCAGAAGCAGCCTCTACTGCATGTTTTTTGATCAACCGATCTCCATCCGTTGCCATTGAGAAAAAAACTCCACAAGAGGTATGTTCTGGTAATCCTGCTAATTATTCTGATTTAAAGATATTTGGGTGTCCTGTGTATGCTCATGTTGATAATGGAAAATTGGAACCGAGATCCATTAAATGTGTTTTTCTTGATTATAAAGTTGGTGTAAAAGGGTATAAGTTATGGTGTCTTGAAAATAGAAAAGTTATGATTAGCAGAGATGTTGTTTTTGATGAAACTGCTATGCTACCTAACTTATCTCTTAAAGACTCTTCCAATAAAGAAAATCAAAAGCAGGTGGAGCATTAGATTAATACAGAGTCGACTCCTCAAGCCAGTACAAAGATTAGAGTTGCTTCTTTACCACAATACTCTATCACCAAAAACATAATTAGAAGAGAAATTAAACCTCCAAAGAAGTATGCCGAGGCTGATCTAGTTGCTTATGCTTTAAATGTGGCTGAAGATATAGATGCGAATCAAGAGCCATCTAATTATTCTGAGGCGGTTAGCTGTGAAGACTCAAAAAAGTGGATGTTTGCTATGTAAGAGGAGATGGAATCACTCCACAAAAACAGAACATGGGATCTTGTGAAACTTCCTAAAGGTAAAAAGGCTGTTCGTTGTAAATGGGTATTTAAAAAGAAAGAAGAGACTCTAGGAGTTGAAGAACTCAGATATAAAGAAAGGCTTGTTGCAAAGGGTTACAGTCAAATTCCAGGAGTGGACTTCATAGATGTGTTCTCCCCAGTTGTTAAGCATAGTTCGATTCGAGCTTTTCTTGGTATTGTGGCCATGCATGATTTGGAGCTTGAGCAATTAGATGTAAAAACTGCATTTTTGCATAGAGAACTTGAGGAGGACATTTACATGCAACAACCAGAGGGTTTTACAGTCTTAGAAAAAGAGGACTATGTTTGCTTGCTGAAAAAGTCTCTTTACGGTTTGAAACAGTCACCAAGACAGTGGTACAAGAGGTTTGATTCCTTTATGACTTCTCATGATTTCAAAAGAAGTAGTTTTGATAGCTGTGTTTACTTTAAGAAAAACAGTGATGGTTCTTTTGTGTATCTACTTCTTTATGTTGATGACATGTTGATAGAAGCAAAAGATAAAAGAGAGATAAGAAAGGTCAAAAGCCAACTAAGTAAAGAATTTGAGATGAAAGATTTAGGACCAGCAAAGAAGATACTTGGAATGGAGATTCTCAGAGATAGAAAAGCAAGTAAATTGTACCTAAGTCAGAAGGGGTACATTGAGAAAGTTCTTTGCAGGTTCAATATGCAGAGTGCTAAGCCTGTTAGCACTCCTTTAGCAGCCCATTTCAGACTTTCATCGATTTTGCCTCCACAAACAGATAATGAGATTGAGTACATGTCACATGTTCCATACTCTTGTGCAATGGGATCTCTCATGTATGCTATGGTTTGTTCACGTCCAGATTTATCATATGCAGTTAGTGCAGTTAGTAGATACATGGTGAATCCTGGTAAAGAATACTGGAAAGCAGTTCAGTGGATTTTAAGATACTTACGAGGTACTACTGATGTTTGCTTACAGTTTGGAAGAACTAGAGATGGAGTCATTGGGTATGTTGATGCTGATTTTGCTGGAGACCTTGATAAAAGAAGATCTCTTACAGATTATTTCTTTACAATCGGAGGTTGTGCAATTAGTTGGAAAGCCACTTTGCAAACTACAGTCGCTTTGTCTACCACTGAAGCCGAGTACATGGCGATTACTGAGGCTTGTAAAGAAGCTATTTGGGTGAAGGGACTCTTTAGTGAACTCAATGAAGACCTTCAAATCAAGCACGATTTTGTGACAAATGATCAGTGCCATCTTTCTTACAAAAGATCAAATGTTTCACGAGAGAACAAAACACATTGATGTTCGATATCATTTTGTTCGTGATATTATTACTCGTGGTGATATTATTGTGAGCAAAATTAGTACTCATGAAAATCTTGTAGATATGATGACTAAGTCACTTCTTATAACCAAATTTGAGCATTGCTTAAACTTGGTTGGTGTTCATTGTTAAAGTTAAACCCTTAAGGGATTTTATGGAAGAGGTGGAGAACTTGTTCGTTGAGAGTTTGCGAAGAAGAACTTGTTCATTGATAATTCGTGTCAAGGTGGAGATTGTTAGAATTAAGTGACTCGAATCCTTATTTAAATAAAATACAGTGGTAAAATAAAATAAAAGAAGAATTCATATAGAATTACACTTCTTTTATTTTATTTTTAGAATAAGGTTTTTTAAACCTTATTAAATTCCATCTATTTGATATTGATTAGAATAAGGTGTTTCAGTCTTACTAGAATATGGCTTTACAAGCCTATAAATAGACATAGTCTATTTCTCTTGTATTAATTTTGAATTCGACATAGTGAATTTTCTTCTCCTCTACCCGTGATTTTTTCCCAAAAGAATTTCCACGTAAAAATTTGTGTGTTCTTTATTTTATTTTATTTTCACATATATCATGTTATATTTATATAGACTAATTTTCTTCCTCACATACGTTCCATGTGATATACATGTTCTTATTTTAAATAAATGATCATATTTATGAAGTAATTAAAATATCATTAAATAAAAAAATTACAGTATGTAAAAAATAAAACGAACTATATACTAATCCATCACATAATATACAAAATCATTGAATATAATAAAAGCAATACAATTGAAACAGGGATTTGATTTCGTAGCAAAATCAAAACTCTTGTTAACCTTAATAAAATATACATCTTGCTGCTAACCTTAATAGAAAATTATAATTAAATTTTGTCACAATATCATTAAACATCACTGCTTGAATTTTAATTTCTTAAAATAATTTAAATCAAATACATAAAGAATTATAATATTAAATTGAATAATAATAAAAATATTACATCATCATCATCATCAATATACTGTTTTTTTCGAAGAACCATTGTTTTAATGCTCTATTCTTTTTGAGAAAATTGTAACTTATTAATGCTAACTATTTACCGACAATTTCTTAGATGCTACTTGATTGAATATATCTAACTACTAAGCTTTATTTATAGAGTTGAACTTAAATTTTAATCGATATATAATTCTAGAATTAATTAAGAGATAATTAATATTTTTTTATTTTATACTTAGAATTCTATTCAAATTAAAATTCAATTAAATTATAAATATAATTTGTAAATATCACTATTATTTTACATTTAAATATCAATTAATAATTAACGAAATTGTTAAAAAAGAAGAAGAAGATGTGAATATAATTTATAGTTATTATTTTTACTTGAGTTACCATGGTATGACTAATAAATCTAAACAAAAACTTATCACTACTAAATGACCATTAACTTTATAACAATATTTAGATGTATACTAATAATTACTTTTAAATGTGAACTAATAATTTTGAGTTAAAAGTATAATTATATTTAAATGAGAATTTAGTAATATGATAGAAAAAAAATAATATTTATATCGATTTAAAAGTTTTTTTAAATTTACGCTTTCATATATATTGTAGATTAGACTGTTAAAAAATTAGGTTAAATTTAAACAATGTCTATATTCCTTCACTTTATTCAAACTCTCAATTCACTTTTTTAGTCAAGTCTAACCTAATTAGAATTAGAAGGATTTGGATCTAATTGGGCTCACCCATATTTATTTATTTGCTTTTAAAGCAAGATCCTTAAGATTGAGAAAGAAGGCCGGATAACATGTGAACAATCAAATGACAAGCAGTAAGTTTCAAGTCTCAAGTTCCAGTTTCATACTTCTAGCAATCTCATACATCTCAGGACTCTATATCAAATGACAAGGCGTGGTTAATTTATTAACTTTTTTCTTATTTTTTTCTTGATGATACATTTCTTCTAATCATGATGTAAATTATATATATAAATTTAGGTTGAGCTTAGTCGAATTCAAATAAAAAAAAAAATTCTAACTCATGTTTGATTTGAAAAGAAAATGAGCCTAATACCTTACTTAAATTTATTTTTTGAACTTCATTTTTTTGTCAAAACCTTATTATATTTTGGATTCATCTTTGATCCCAACTCTTAAACACGTCTAATATAAATTATGTATGTTTGAAATTTAAGTAAATTAGAAATGTCTAATTATTTGCACGATGTAAAAAACTTCTAATTTATACATCCCAATCAATAATTGATCCGAAACTTTATTTATGTAATGAAACTCTAATGATTTTTTACTAGCTTTCATAGTATTTCGGAGAAAATTTTGATTTTTAGGTTAGTTTTTGTTAAATTTGATATATTTTTAAATTAATTCTGTGTTTAACTGCATTTCATTTAGTCTTTATTTTTTTTATTTTTCATGTCTATTTTATAATTTATGTTTGAGATTCGAGTTGTTTCTTTCAACAATGTCGTCTTTAAAGTTCGAACTTGCGTTCTCCCTTCCCTTAAGAATGTAATATGTTTTATTACTGTACCGAACACTTATTGATATTTTTTTGTTGTTTTTAAAGTTAGTGTGGAATTATTTGCAAAGTTGCTTTATCTGCTATAGGTCCGTAACAAAGAATAATGGAGTGAAAAGAAATCTTTAGGTACATGGAACCATAATCGAAGGTGAAACATGCTGAGTCAGCGAAGAAAAGATGATAGGAAAGAAAAAGGTGCTAGGCTTATATAGGTTCTTCATCTATCGTAATTAACTAAGATTTAGGTTGTTTGAGATTCAACCATGTTTACCATGTTGATTGTAGCAATCCATGGCAAATAAATGTAAACATTTTGGGCACTCAGTAGAAACCCCCTTGCCCTATTTTTATTTTTTATAATCAATTTGATCAATTGTTCTTTTTGGCAATTTCAGTAAGCTGATATAGGTTTCAAGATGATAAACACAAGAAGGGTTTTGGAGATTGAAGAAATATAGAGACAGTTCAATTCCACCATGAGCATAGCAAGAACAACTCAATTGGAACTCATATCTTCCTCTCAAAAACCTTTAAGTTTTCATTGAAGAAAACATCTGGAAACTTTGTAATGGGGTTGTTGACATTCACTATTCTCAACACTTTAGACTCCCAATTGCTCACAAATTCGCTTGAAACTTGAGTTTCCAACTACAAGAGAAGATAGTGAGTGGTGTTTGGTCTTGGTTGTCTAAATTATCAGTTTTATTCAACACATTTCTCTAGTATAGCTGCAAATATACGATCCCCATTAGTACATGTAAAGGTAGTTTATGAATATCCTTAACCACCATTGCCCTCTTCACCATCATATTTAGCCCTTTCAAGGTCCATGATTACATTCGATAACTCCTCCGACG
Organism: Gossypium longicalyx; assembly: GCA_025698465.1. Taxonomy (NCBI): domain Eukaryota; kingdom Viridiplantae; phylum Streptophyta; class Magnoliopsida; order Malvales; family Malvaceae; genus Gossypium; species Gossypium longicalyx. Next base: position 63,335,105 of record CM047004.1, on the reverse strand, counting down.
AATAGCTTGGTAAGTGAGATACCAGGCCATTTCCATCAAATATATCCCAAAGGACTCGTTTTGAAACTCTCCAGCTTAGGATGTCATCAAAGACGGTGAAATGTTTGAAACTTCTTGCTAGTGCCTTTCACTTGCCATCTCATTTTCTTAACTTGATATGAAGGTGAAACAAAAGTTGCTTTCAAAGATCATGAAAATGAAAAAGAGATCAATACAGGATTGAGAAGAAATGACAGAATCTAAATGAAAGTTGGGCTAGGCATTAAAAAAAAGAAGTAGGATTGACGAGTAGCTATCAACGTAGAGACATCTCCAATATGAGGATACCACCACCAAGTTGGCATGAATAAGCACCCAAAAAATAGAAAGAGATAATTTTTTATTTCATTTCTTATGTATCCACACAAGCTTTATACATGCCTATATTTATAAGTCTTCTAATTAACATAATATAATCTCATAAATTACAAAAAAATAAAAATAAAATAAAGACAAACTTAATTTCATTACAAAAAAAACTTGTAGAGTTGATGAAAAAAAATCCTTTGAAATTATAGGTTTATCTCTCATAAATCCTTTAAAGTTATCAACTTTAAAAATTATGGATATTCATAATAAAATATCGTTTACAATACTTATAATTTTTTATTTAAAACTTTTGATCCTCCTATCCAATTTTGCTTTTAGTGTTCTTTGACGTGGTAATTATTAAAAATAATAATAACATGTATAGTTATATATAGTTAACATATTTAAATTTTAAAAGTATATAAAAATTCTAAAAGGTAATTCATATTTTCAATAAGAAATCCTTAAAAATAGAAAAATTTTAATTTTAAAATTAAAAAAATTATGAAAAAAATAAAAGCACTTTGAAATTCAAAATATAAAAATAAAAAAATAAAAAAATAAAAATTCATTTTGAAATTTTAAAAAAATAATAAAAATATAAAAAATTATCAAATTTTTTTTTAAAAAAGTGTTATTTACTCATTGGATGGTAGTAAGATTTCCAAAGTTTGAACTATTTGTTTAGTCTGTATTAATCTAAATTTAACCAAATATTTTTTAATTTAATTCAAATGAATTATGTATATAAAATATGTTTTATGTTTAAGTAGTCTTCTAGTTTACTAACCCATTTTTTTAGAGAAGGAATTTTTCTCGCCATTTTGGGTTAAATAATTGATAATCTAAATTTTGGATAAACCTAGTTAGAAACAATCAATTTTAAAATATTTACTTTTTAAAATAATTTAATTTCATCAGATAATGGTTATATTGTTTATGTGCATGGATAATGAATTAATAATAATAATAATAATAATAATAATAATAATAATAATAATAATAGTGTGCTCCTTGAAAAGAAAATAATAAAAGCTAAAATTATCTTATTTATGGTACTTAAAAGTATTTAAACATGATATTAAACATATTTTATTTTTATTCAAAATCGATCGAAATATGAACTTAAAATATCACATCATAATATTATAATCTAAAATACCCTTCTCTTAAGTAAATACATCGTAGATAATCTTCCAAGAAATATGAGCCAGAGGAGGCGTTAAACTCTAGGCAAAATTCTCACCTTCCAAAAAATTGAAAAACCAACTTCAAAGCTTTCAAAATTTGCATTCATTAAGAGATCAGCAACCAAGTTAAGTGAGAATGATCCTTTTCGATCATGAACTCACACAATCCTATCATTAGAATTAGGGTTCAGCACAATTAGCTCCACCAAAGATTCAATAAGCCTTAAACTATTTTCATCTCTCGTTCTCAAGGACCGTGAGAATGAACCGTCCCAATCAACACCAACAAAGTTGCCCTGAACCATAATCTCAGCCACCTTAAACCATTTAAAATCTGTTGCAGCAAACAATCTTGGCACAATAACTTTCAAGGGTAGTCACCACACCAGAGGCAATTCTAGGGAGGTTGGCATGGCCCGAACCCCCAAAAATAAAAAATTATCATTTAGGCTCTCTAATTTTTTTAAAATTTTAAATTAGTAAAGGTGAAATTGTACTTTGACCTCCCTAAAATTATAAAAATTTAATTTAATACTTTAAAAATTATAAAAAGATAAACTATAATAAATTAAAATTTCATTCGATCTCCCTTAAAAAATTATTCTGGCTTCGTCCCTACACCACACCAAGTATCATACCAAAAGAAAACATCCCTACCAGATCCAACAATCCACCTAAAACAAGCTTGAAAAACAAAACTCCCTACTTCACTGTCATCGGTAAGACCCACAATAGCTTTCCAAACGTCTGACATTTTCTCTCTACGATTATACTTCAGAATCTAATGTTACAAATTCTTCTTTTACTTTGCTTCATTGACTTTCCTCCAAAGTGAGGATGGCTCGTTTGCATACCTCCACCACCTCTTTGAAACAAGTGTTCTATTTTTCATATTAAGAACTGCGATTTCGAGTCCTCCAAACAGTTTCGATTTGCACACAGTCTTCCAATTCACCTTAGCAAGTTTTGCTTTGCCATCAACACCACCCCATAAAAAAAGCTCTACGGAATCTAACAATTCTATGGATAACCCTTTTCGGTGCTTTGAACACTAACATATAGAAGATAGGTAGTGCCGATAAGATTGAATTATTAAGTGTAACTCTAGCCCCTAGAAAGAGGAACTTCTTATTCCACCCAACAAGTTTCTTTTTGAATTTATAAATAATTGGCTCCCAAACAACTAGAATTCTTGGACTAATTCGAAAAGGAAATCCTAAATATTTCGTAGGGAGTGAACCAACAATACAACCAAACAAAGCAACAAATAAGCAATGACATTTGTGAACTTAAGACAAATCACCATGTCATCTGCGAACTGAAGATGGAGTAAGGATAGTCTTGGAACGATATCAAATATCCCCTTTATCCAACCTTTATTCGGCTAAATTAGAAGAATATGCTGATATTTTAATTGGTCAAATAGGTCATTTTCTTTTTTAAATTTAGGGAAATAAGCTATTTTCGGAGAGAGAATATGAAAGCGCGTCTAGCTAGACGAATGACAATTCTCTCTATTCTCTCTAAACTCTCAATTCTCTCAAGTTTTGTTTGAAACTTTCTATTAGACTTGTTTAAAAATATTATAGTTTTATTTTATTATTTCGTATATTAACAATTTTGATTAAATTTTCATGAATGGCAAGCTCTCTGATTCATTTTGACAACAAGTACATTTCCCTTGCTTAACCGATAATGATAACAAGAAATATTAAATTTTTTTATTTTCAATTAAGTTAATTTTAAAGTTTTTTAATTTTTAAAATATTTTATTTTGTCGATATAAATAGGCGGATGATCATGTTTTGGAGGGGTTCATACATAATTTGTCAAAGAGCCCAAACATTGAAATTCATGGTTATTTGCAAGGCACAAGATTCTTACATGTGTCTCATATGCTCGGGGGCTGCAAATTGGATCCTAAACTTATTAGCGCGCTGGTTGAAAATTGGAGACCTTAGCCACACACATTCCATCTTTTATGTGGTGAGTGTACAATCACACTCGAGGATGTAGCTTTACAACTGAGTTACTAGTGTATGGGCCAGTTGTTACGGGGTCAGCGATAGTTCCTAGTAAAGAGCACCTTTTTGATGCATTTTTGAGGAAGATGTCGAACAAGTTTCAAGGTGGCCGGATAGATATGAAGTTGTTAGAAAATAATTTCAAAGAACTTCCTAAGGACGCGACTGACGTCGTTAAAGAATAATACGCCCAAACATTCATCATGAGATTAATCGGGGGCATTTTAATGCCCGATAAATCTTGAAATTTGGTACACATAAGGTGCCTACTACACCTAATCAACTTCAAAGAATGTGGACGACTGAATTGGAGATCAGCCGTGTTGGCCACGTTGTATCGGGAGTTGTGTTGGGCGACAAAATTAGATAAGATGTCAATTAGTGGTTGTTTGCCCCTATTGTATTCATAGGTGTGGTGGCGACTACCATTTCTACGTCCCCAAGTGAACGACCCTTATACATTTTCATTGGTGACCAGGTAAAATTCATTTCATAATAATAATATATAGTTAATATAGTAAATGCTGTTTATTTATTATATGTTTGAATTAACATATTGCTTGAGTAGGTGGAACCATGAGCCGAGTTATGTAAGACTACCAGAGCAGGTCGAAGATATTCGACTGATGTTAGATCAACGCTCAGAAGCTGAGGTTAGTTATTGATTTTTTTCAAACCTGTAATAATTACGCAATGATTTTAAAATTTTAAATTTTGTATTAAAAAATTATAATTGTGCACTACAGTTTGAATGGATGTAATATGCCAATTCGGATATCATAGAATGTGTGTCCTACTTGAATTTTTGGCCATTTGGAGTACGTGGGATGCGAAGGTGCCATCGATAGTTTACACAATTGTGGAGATGCACGAATCGGATGCAATAGTTCAGGTGGAGGTACAAAATTTCGCCGCTATTGCAAAGCATGGAATCACTACACAAGCTTGATATGTGGGGGAAGATCGATGAAATTTGGTGAGATTTCCACAAAGAGTATATCGACATTTGGTATATTAGTATAGAATTCTTACCCATTTGTAAACACTTTTGCTCATCGGACAGGATGACTTGTTTGGAGTATATGCCTTGGTTTAGAGTCATCAACAAGCCATATCTACTGTCGGTAGAGGCGAGGAGTAGGCAACTTCGTCCGAAGAGGCTACAATGACTGCCTCAGCATCGTGGGTCCAGAGCAAGTGTCGCAATGAGTTCATCATCGGCTCTAACCCAACAAAGGCCGCTGGTGTCTGCACCACACCAAGTTAGTTCCCTCTATATATTCTTGTTCCTTTCTTTAACCCCATGTTTTATTGACAAGCACCACACTATGCACTACTGCAACACCCTACATCCTTACCTCTTGTAGGTATGTATTTTGTGCCACCTTCATCCCTAGCATATTACGCCCTAATATAAATACAATTGCAGACACAAATGGCGACACCAATGCCCACACCAATATTGTCATCCATGCTAATATTAATACCAACGTATCTGGGTTTTGTGACATTTTATGGTTATTATCTAGTAGTGTCACAAACACCTATTGCATTGTTGTTTTATCAATGTGGCTTATCATCACAACCACCTCGTAGAATGGAGTACACATGATGGGAGGCTAGGATGACATCGCGCTCAAGCATGGAAGAATGTGATGGAGATAAAGATGAAGGTGAAGACGGGGATAGAGATGAAAATGAAGACGAAGGTCAAGATAAAGATGAGTACGAGGGTTGAGGTGAAGATAAAGAAAATGAGGATGATGACCATGACTAAGAGGAGAAGTCCACACCTCAACTTGTACGTAGAAATCCTACCTGCAACTATTAGCCACCGTCCTGTGGCACACATTCGGCCTGACTATGTCGATGATATATTCTTATTTACATTTTGTGATGTAAATATAAATGATATAAATAAAAATGATCATTTTTTAATATTTCTGTTGCAACTCATAATAGTCTTTGTTAAGTTCTAATTTAAATTGTACGTATTTTTCCATATATAATATTTTTCCATTAAAATTCTTCCTCAATACTTACAGAGTTATATAGTAGGTGAATTGAACCTCAGATAGGTGCTTTTAATGAACTAGTGATTAATTAAGGTACATGGACTAAATAGTAAAAATGGTAAAAGTTCAATTTCCAGAGAAATTGTAATTGGTACTTGAAGTAACGCTTAAAGTAGCAAATTTTCCACTATGTGAATTTTAGCAGACGGTGACAAATACAAATGGAATACAAAAAAAAAATGAATGAAAAAAAATTGTAAAAAAAGAAGAAGCATTGTAATCAATTTCTGTACAAAATAATATGTTAGTGACATTGATGACTCAATGTATCCCTCAGTACGGAACAAGTTGTCTTTGTATGCCTTGGGTTTCTACAATACCTGCATAACCTCTGTTGATTGTCCCTCTCTCGAAAATCCATATTGGTGAATAACTGAGTAGAAGTCGGATGACCTTTTTGGAGGTGATGCAAGTTCATGTTTAAGACCAACTTGAATTGGGGTGTTGGACACTAGCTGTAATAGGCCCATTCTGCCCGGGCCCATAAATTATCAACAAAATATATAAATAGAATAAAATAATAAAAGACCCAATGTTTAAAGTCCAAATACAAATCTCGAAGCCCAAACCAAAAATAAAACCCAAACTAACCCAATCAAGTTAAACCTTACATCAGTCCCAAACAAACAACTCAAATCCCAGCCCAAAACCTAAAAACATTTCAGCAAACCTTAGCTAGACCAGCGCCGCAGGACCTCCACGCGCGCCTTCGTACGGCCATCTCTATGTCAGTCGAACCTACGAGAATAAAGAAGTAACAGAATACAACAAAGAATAACAACAAACACAAAGAAAAATAACAAAATGGAAGAAAAATAATAATTGTAATTTCATTTTTATTCGGCTATAGAAAGCCAGAGAATCGGTGTAAAATAGTCTACGCATACAAACGAATAAACATCAGTCAAAAAAATTTTAAAGGTGATTTCTGATTCGAATTTTCTTGAGTTTTTAATTTTTTTTTACTTTATTTACTTTGATCTTTCATTATAATTTTTTTGCATTTGAAAACAAAAGGAAAACGAAGGATTTACCTTACAAATAGGCCATTAGATTCAGTCTGCTTCGTTGAAATTGAAGTTTAGAGGGGATTTCATGGTTGAAAGTGGCAACCCTCACAGCCTGAACTTGTTAGTCACCGTTTATGGTGGCGGATTGGCATTTAGGAGAGGGTATTAGGGATCGATAAGAGAGAAACAAGAAGAGGCTAGAGTTTTGAAAAATGGCTGATTGTTTTGGAGAAAATGTTGTATTTATAATAGGGAAGAAACGACATCGTTTGGGGCCTTCTTCAGTGGCCTCAAAGCGATGTTGCATAGGACGACCTGGTTCAACCCGACCCGGTTACCTTCAGGATCTGGGCATTTTTGTGGTGAAGGGGTATTTGTGCTTTTGGTCCCTATATTTCACACTGCCATCTGATTAGGCCCTATTCGAATTTTTTTAAAAATTTGCACTGGAATTTGATCGCTGTTTCAAATCAGTCCGCGTTTAAACGTTTCATTTCAGAATTTGGTTTATTTGTTTTTTTAGTTCTCTTTGATTTGCGCGCGTTGCGCCTTAGTCTTTATTTCTATTTCAATGTTTTTTTATTTTTATTAATTACCCCTTTTAGTTTGTATTTATTTCAATTGAGTTTATTTATTTTAGTTTATGTAATTCTTTATTTTTTTAAATTTATTTATTATTTATTATTTTATATTAACACTGTTTTAATATATGATTTTGAATTATATTATTGATTTTACCTTGTCTTAATATGTCATACTTGCATTTGTATAGATTTTAATTGTTTTATTATATAGTTTATTTACTTTAAATTGCTCTTTTATATCCCTTTGTTTTAAAGATTTATAAAATGTTTATTCTTAAATACTTATCGTTTTTATATATATTATTTATATTGGACTACCTTTTTAATTTAGTTTAGTTTATGTATATTATTTACTTATATATACATACATTGTTTCGTGTATTACTTGCTTTAATTCTTTGTTTGCATAATGTCTTTTAAAAGAAAAAATTATTCTATATATTATTTTGTTACATATGATTTATTGTTTTTGTTATTCTTATGATTTATTTTATGTTAAATTATTTTAGATACCTTATTTTAGATTCTATCTATTTATTTTGAAGTGTTTCAATATTATTTGCACACTTATATATATATATATATATATATATATATTTAAATGTTTTGTATATCATTCGTTTTAAACTATTGTATATTATTGATTCTTAAAACTACTTTTTCACATCATTTGTTTTGAATTTATTTATTATTGTTTATATTCTATTTATTTTTTTAATTTGCCTTATGTTTATTTTCTGTTATTGGTTATAAACATATTGTTTAATATCTCGTAAAATTTGGTAGCATGGATGTTAGAATAGTATGTGATTATTTGCTTTATGTGTCACATTTTAAATTCATTGCTTTTATATTGCTCATATTCGATTGTTTATGCTTTCCAACGCCATGATTCGTTAATGCTTTGGCAATATGTTTTGGCAAGATAATATGTCGCTATTCTCATACACGTTGATTTTTTTTTTTTACTATGAGTGGTCATTTAAATGTTTTAGTCCAATCAATTATCTTTTAATCACTAATTCCTTTTATTTTAAACTACGATGAAAGGAACTTTTCGAGAACAAGGCAATATTTCGTATTTAGAAATTTAGAAAATCGTGCCCTAACGTGCTGGGTTTTGATTTTTTGTTTGACCAAATAACCAAATATTCTTTTTAAATTTCGTCTGTGTTTTCTTCAATAAAAAAGGCAATATTTCATGTTTGGAAATTCGAAAAATTGTGCCCTAACGTGCTGGGTTTCTATTTACCGATTGACTAAATAATTGAATATCCTTTTAAAATTTCAATGCATGAATTCTGAAAATCATGAGACAATCTTGGTTTCGAGGATTTAGAAATGTAGTCTGACGTGTTGGATGTGATATTCTATTCCTTCGGGACAAGAGAATCTTAACATTCAATTTGAGTCATTCAAATATTTAAAAAAAAATTGTATTTCAAAATCTTTTTAAATTTTCGATATTAGGACATAAATTAATCAATTAGGTACCAATTTTGGGTGTTACGAGGGTGCTAATCCTTCCTCGTACGTAACTGGCTCCCGAACCTTTTTTTTTTGAATTTCGTAAACCAAAATTAACGTTTTAATAAAACAAAATATTTCACAAGGTGATCCGATTACACTTAACAAAAAAAGATTGGTGGCGACTCCATATTTCATTTTAAAGTCGATCCCCGTTTTTCAAAAATAAAAAATTGGTTTCGCCAGCTTAGCGACATCACTGAGGACCAATAAGAGAGTCAATCCGTAAAATTGATTATTTTCTGTCCTTTTGTTGAAATTTGAAAATTTGATTTGAAAAATTATGATTCTTTTGTTGCATTTGTTTGTGATCTTTGATTGTTGTGGTCTCGTAGAATACTCTTGCATTGCATCGCATGACCGTTGTGGTTACACCTGTTAAGTGGGAGTGAGAAACTATGCTTTCGTGAGGTTTTCACCTCCGCATGGGATAGTGGACTGCTTCCGGGATACATCCGTACCTATGTCTTCGTGAGATTTTCATCTCCGCATGGTCATAGGGAAATGTATTCCCCTGAACTGAACTCGATCCATATGAGCCTATAATGGGTGAGGATTGAGAAATCTGCTGGTTTGGGTACCCTTTCTTTAGAATCGAACTGCATATAGTGAACCTTAAGAGTCCAGCCTAGGTAGAGTTATGCTGCACCTTAGTGGTTACCCAGATAGGTGTTTGATTATTTTTTATTTGTTTTGAATTTTATCATTTGTATATGATACTGACTTGTTGTGTTTTGTTTTGGCTATGATTGCATGACATTGCATATTTAAAGAGGTGTCGATTCGTGTTCGGTTACTAAGTTAGAAGGCTTGCCATGGAAAATGAATTTCTTGATAAAGTGGAGGATAACGCGGCTATCCGTGTATGGTCAAAGACAGTGCAATTGGAGAAAGGGGATAGTTTAGCTAAGGGTATACATTTGACTTGTGGGACTTTACCCGTATTAGTGTGACACAAAATGAGCTTCAGGAATTAAGAGATATATGGGCCTAGTGGGATGATGAGACTAAACAGTTGTTCTACCGTAATTATGGTGACATATCCTACTTACTCGATATCATGGTGGACAAGCATTTGTTTCGGGCTATGACTCAATATTCGAACCCTGCCTATAGTTGTTTCACTTTCGGGAAGGTGGACTTGGTGCCCACTGTGGAAGAATATACTACCTTACTTCGCTGTCCAAAGATCCAAGTTCGCAAAGCTTACTCTAGGGCCGCTAATGTCCCAAATTTTATGAAAAAATTAATGAATATTATTGGGATGAGTGAGCCTTGGGTTACGGCGCGGATTCAGCAAAAAAGGGATGTAAATACATTCATTGGGTGAATTTGAGGAACTTGATCTTAGCATATCCGGATGTAAAGAAGAAAGTTGACATCTTCGCCTTGAGTATTTATGGTTTGGTGATTTTTCCTAAAGCTTTAAGGCATATAGATGAAGTAGTCACTGATTTATTTGATCGACTTGATAAAAGAGTCACACCTGTACCCGCAATTCTAGCTAAGACATTTAGATCTTTGAGCATGTGTCGGAGGGCAGGTGAAGGCAGATTTATTGGATGCGCACAGCTATTATTGGTATGGTTTCATGGTCATTTCTGGAAGGTGGATAAAGTCTCTTATCGAGTCTTCTCTGAGAGTTAGTCCCCATTAAGGGAGGAAGCATCTATGCAAAGGAGGGACGACATTTTAGAGGAAAGGTCGATGGTAATTCTTCAAAATCTCAAAGAGGAGGATGTTGAATGAAGAGCCTTTTGGTTGGTCCCTGATGAGATTCTTTATCGGTGTGGGAGTTTTGATTGGGTACCTTTGCTTGGAATTTGGAGAGCTGTTGGATATGCCCTTTTACTCGTATTAAGGCAGTACAAGTCAAGGCAGTTTATACCGGTGACGCATAGGCTAGTTCAATGTGAGTTCTCGTATAATGGGGACAATTATAAGAAAAGGGTTCGAGAGATTTCTGATGCTTGGAAGCAGACCTGCTGGATGAAGAGGTTGGCTGTGGGTTCAATAACGACTCCTGAATTCAATGGATGGTTTAGTAAAAGTGTCAATGATAATATTGTTGAGCCGAATTTGGAGGGTGCTCGATCAATAGAGGAATACTTGCAAGTGGTCCCATCAGAGTTAGAGATCATAAGGCAGGACTTCGAAAGAAGAGTTCCAAGCTTGGGAAGAGGATTGAGCAGTTGGAAGAGGAAAAAATGAATTTGAGATTAGACGTGGATGTTCAAAAATCAGAGGCCGAGAAGTTAAGAAAAGGGAAAAATAAGGCCGATGAGGATCTGGATAATCTGAAGATAGATTATAAAAAGCTACGTCTATTGATGAGAATTGCTGGGTTTGGAAAAATTTCAGAGCAGTGGTGTCAAGAGATTCAAGAGGAAAAGACCAAAGCTGATCGGTGGGAAAAGAAATTGCAGGAGGCTCAAGCGCGAAACGAAGCCCTAGAGAAAAGTCTATCAGAAAGTTGAAATGAACAATGTGATTAAAGGCTAGAGTAGTGGAACTCGAGAAGTCTCTTCTTCAGTACCGAAATTGTAATTCTGCGATGGAGTTGAGAGCAAGCTTAAGTAAGATGGAGGAAATGAAAGGAAAAATAGAAGAATTAGAGGCGGTATTACAGAACTGTGAAATGCAGATTGAGTTCTTTGAGGCTAGTGAAGAGCGTTGGAAGGAGTAGCTTCACTATTCGCAAAATCAAGTCAGAAACAGAGATTATATTATGGGAGAAGCCATGGCCCAAATTCGGGAGGTAGCCAATCACTTGCAGACTTTGGCGGTACAGGAAGATATACTGAGTGTAAAGTATGAGTTGGAGTCAGACCGGGGGCGAGAGCTAGCTTTACTGCTTAGGAAAATTAAAACTTTGAGAATTAGGGCAAAGCCTTATTTGTAACCCTTTTTATGTAAAGAATTTTATTTTCTAGTAAAGTTTTCTAAATGGAATTAAATTAGAATTGATGCCTTTTTCCATTCATTTCATGCATCTGCATTACATTACATTACATCATATGCATTAAAATCCACCAAAAGATCCTAATTAATTAAAATTATTTTAGTAATCTGGGAACTGACAAAAATCTACCAAGTATGCATACTTACGGTACAAGAAGAAAAACCAAAGCAATGGAAAAAAGACTAGAAAAGTTAGAGCAAATGCAAAAAGAGATGCAAGAACAAATGCAAGCACAGATGCAAGAACAACTAGCTAAGATCCAGCAAGAGATGAGGGACCAAATGCTGGAGTCCCAAAGAAACATGATGGCTCTTCTGACTGAACTGCTGGCAGGGGGAATGGATAAAGGAAAATGCACCATGGACAATGTTGGGGAGAACAATGAAGACCCTTAATATCCTCCTAGTTTTACTCCAACACATGTACAGACACAACCTGAGATAAACCCACGGAGACCATCTGTTACGATCAGGCCTCAACAGTTTTAGGCTGGAGCTTCGATACCAATGAATTTCCAGGCTGGCTCAGGCTCTAACCCAGGTAATAACTCAAATAATCCAGTTGTTCCTGATTTGGATGAAGTTGCGGAAGAGGAAAGGGCAATGACGAAATTACAAAAGTAATTAGAAGAATGGTGTAAATGGCTAGAGGAAAAGTTTAGGGCAATGGAAAGCACTGATAGTCATCATGGAATTGATGCTAAAGATCTGAGTTTGGTCCCAGACTTAGTACTTCCCTGCAAGTTCAAAATGCCAGAATTTGAGAAGTACAACGAGACAAGTTGCCCTGAAGCTCATATTACCATGTTCTGCAGAATAATGACTGGGTATGTTAACAACGATCAATTACTGATCCATTGCTTCGAAGATAGTTTGGTGGGAGCCGCATCTAAATGGTACAATTAGTTGAGTCGAAGTAGAATTAGTTCATGGAGAGATCTAGCACAAGCATTCATAAAGTAGTACAACCATGTGAAGGATATGACTCCTGACAGGATCACTTTACAGAATATGGAGAAGAAACCGAATGAAAGTTTCAGATAATATGCACATAGATAAAGGGAAATAGCTATCTAGATTCAGCCGCCGCTCTTGGAGAAGGAAACCACAATACTCTTTATTAACACTCTAAAGGCCCTGTTCATCACCCACATGCTGGGAAGTGCTACAAGAAGTTTTTCAGATGTGGTAATGACTGGAGAAATAATTGAGAATACAATAATAAGCAGAAGGATAGAGGCAGGGGAGAATGCCAAAAGGTCTGCTCCGCAGAAAAAGAAAAACAAGGTAAATAATACAAACATGGGGTATTCAAAATCAGTTACTATAAGCCAACCAAAAGCGATAGTTGCTGGTCAAGGCTCATCAATACAAGAATCTGGTACAAAGTAAAACGTCAAGAAACTCCAATATACGCCAATCCCAATGACGTATAAGGAGCTATATCAAAGTTTATTTGATGCGCATGTGGTGGCACCTTTTTATTTAAAGCCATTACAGCCCCCATACCTTAAATGGTATGATGCAAATGCTCAATGTGAGTGCCATGCAGGAATCACAGGGCATTCGATAGAAAATTACACTACTTTTAAGAAGTTAGTTGAAAGATTTATTCAAATGGGCATTGTGAAGTTTGATACTGCATCCAGTATAGAAAATCCGTTACCTAATCATACCGATAGTGGGATAAACATGATAGATGGAAGTATGGGGAGAAGGATCAAGATAGATATTACAGAAGTAAAAACTCCTTCGAAATGGGTCTGGAAAGAGATGGCAAAAATGGGGTTAGTTGTTTCGAATCCAGAAAGGAGTTGCGAAGAGATAGGAAAATACTGTGAGTTCCATCATGAAGAGGGGTACCAAATTCAAGAATGTGAGGAGTTCAGAATTTTGGTGCAGGGCCTGATGGACAACAAAGAGATAGAATTCTGTGAAGAAGCTAAGGAGGAAGGGAGTGTATGCGTGTCAGAATCAACAACAAAGGTCCCAAAAGTCAATTATCCTGTGGTCATTATTTCATGTCCTAAAAATGAAGCGGGGATTCAGATGACACCAAAGATCATAATTTAAAAACCAACAATTTTCTCTTACAAGGATAGCAAAAGGGTCCCTTGGAATTATGATTGTAATATGACGGTCTCAAGAAAGGAGAGTTCAGCCAGCACTTTAAGGGATGATCAGGATGTAGGTTCTCACACGTGTAGTGGAAGACGTTATGATTTGATAAATGCCAGAATAGAACCTGTAAAAGGAAAAGCTCTGACAGTGGAACAAAAAAGGGGAAAAGCAGTCGAACTTGAGTTACCTGTTAATGAACCAGTAAAAGAGGAGGAAGCTGAGGAATTCTTGAAGTTTCTGAAGCATAGTGAGTATAGTGTGGTGGAACAGTTGCATAAACAACCAGCTCACATATCTATACTAGCTTTGCTTCTAAGTTTAGAGGTACACTGAAGTGCATTGATGAAAGTACTAAATGAGACGTATGTGACCAATGATATCTCTGTCAATAAACTGGATCGGCTGGTTAGTAACATAAGCGCTGATAATTTCATCTTCTTTAACGATGATGAAATACCACCAGGGGGTATGTGATCCACTAAAGCTCTGCACATTACTACCAGATGCAAAGGATACACGTTGCTAGGAGTCTTGATAGACAATGGGTCAACATTGAATGTATTACCCTTGGCTATATTAAATAGATTACCTGTGCATAGCTCACACATGAAGGGATGTCAGAATATAGTGCGAACATTTGATGGCACGAAGAGAAGGGTCATGGGGAGAATAGAAATACCTTTGTTGATTGGCCCAACTACATACGAGGTGGAATTCTTAGTGATGGATATTAAGCCCTCTTACAACTGCCTGTTAGGAAGACCTTGGATACATTCGGCGGGGGCAGTGCCTTCGTCGTTACATCAGAATTTAAAGCTAGTATCAGAAGGTCGGCTGGTAACGCTAAATGCCAAAGAAGATATTATTGCAGCTGTAAGCAGTGATGCACCATATTTGGAGATAGGTGATGAAGCAATTGAATGTTCTTTTCGGTCTTTGGAGTTTGTAAATGCAATATTCATCACTGAAGGGGGCAAGATTCCGGCATCGAAAATATCCTAAACTACAAGGATGGGTCTACAGTTGATGGTAGAAAGGGGAACTTTACCAGGAAAGGGACTTGGGAGACGTCTCTAGGGAAGATTTGAGGTTCCAATGCTGAAAGAAAAATATGATCGCTTTGGTTTAGGGTTCAAGACAGATGTGAGACAAAGAAAGAGGGAATTGGAAAGAAAAGGCAGGAAAATAGAATGGTACATTTGAGTGGCAAAGAAATCAAGTGGGAACCCATGATAATTCCTCATATAGCCCAGACATTCATATTGGGAGGGATTATTCATCCTAAGCGAAGGACGCCAGAGAAAGAAAACATTGAAAAATGTTGGGAAATGTTCACATCAATGCCATATTTGAAGAAGCAACTGAAAAAGGGACTATGTCAGATATTCGTCCTTGTGAACTTGGGAGTGTTCTAGACAATTGGACTGCAGAAGACATTCCTGTAGTTTTTAGAGCTTACTTAGAGTAATGTTCAAAACAAACTTGTTGCTTTAAGCCTAGAGGCAATAAGGATTTCTTTGTGAAATAGGCTCATGTTCAAACATCATTATTTCAATGAAGTACATTTTTGCTATCGTTTTGAGCAAATATTCTTTCATTCTTTCCACAAGTAATTATTTTATTCTTTTCATTCGAGTAATTATGTTGGTCCTGTTGGACTTTATTCCAAATCATTCTTTCATTTCATTCATAATCATACCATACAGATAATAATTCTTAAATTCATTCATTCTTTGTATATTTTTGTACCTATAATAGGTCCCTGGATATCAATATCATGAGTGACGCTGTTACTGACTCAGAATCACTTTTTGAGCAAAACATGTGTTTAGAGGGATCCCAGGACTTTGAAGATGACAGAGATTGTGACTTATCTTCAGAATTTTAAGGATGGTAGAACAAGAGGAAAAATAAATTCTACCTCATAAGGAGACAGTGGACATGGTGACCTTGGAAGAAGGAAAAGTTGTAAAAATTGGAACGTGCATAACCAAAGAAACAAAGCGAGACCTTGTTAGGTTACTTCAAGAATTTAAAGATGTCTTCGTATGGTCATACCAGTATATGCCTTGGTTAAGCACCGATATTGTAGTACATCGCCTTCCCATAAAAGAAGATTGCAAGCCAGTTCAACTGAAACTTCAAAGGATGAGGCCAGGCAATGTGCTAAAAATAAAGGAGGAAGTCAAGAAGTAATTTGATGCCAGATTCCTGCAAGTGGTCAAGTACTCGGAATGGGTAGCCAACATTGTGCTTGATCTTAAGAAAGATGGAAAATGATGAATGTGTGTGGATTATAGAGACTTAAATAAGGCTAGCCCAAAGAATAACTTCTCCTTGCCCCACATTGATACTCTAATAGATAATACGGCTGGCTACTCATTGTTCTCTTTTATGGGTGGCTTCTCGGGATATAATCAAATAAAGATGCATCTTGAAGATATGGGAAAGACTATTTTCATAACCTTGTGGGGTACATTTTGTTATAGGTGATGCCGTTTTGGCTGAAGAATGCAGGAGCGACATATCAAAGGGCCATGGTGACTTTGTTCCATGAAATGATGCACAAAGAGATTGAATTTTATGTCGACGATATGATTGCTAAATCCCAAATCGAAGAGGAGCACATCCAAGTTCTGAGAAAGTTGTTCTTGAGATTGAGAGAATTCCAACTAAAGCTCAATCCAACAAAATGTACTTTTGGAGCTAGATCGGGAAAACTGCTGGGCTTTGTAGTCAGTGAAAGGGAAATTGAGATTGACTCAGATAAAGTTCAGGCTATACAAGAATTGCTTCCACTGCGTACTCAAAAAAAAGTTCGAGGTTTCCTTGGAAGGTTAAATTACATTACTCGGTTCATTTCACAATTAACAAAGAAATGTGACCTCATATTTTGTCTTCTTAAAAAACACAACCCAGGTGTATGGGATGAGGAATGCTAGATGGCTTTCGATAAGGTTAAAAAGTACTTGTCAAGTCCCCCAGTGTTTGATAACTCTATGGGATGTGTGCTTGGTCAACATGATGAATCGGGAAGAAAGGAAAGGGCGATATACTACTTCAGTAAGAAATTCACTGTATGAGTTGAGATATTCGCTAATTGAGAAACTATGTTGCGCTTTCATTTGGACAACTTAGAGGTTGAGGCAATACATGCTGTATCATACGACCTGGCTAATCTTGAAGTTGGACCCTCTAAAATATATGATGAAGTCAAATGCTTTGAACGAAAGGATGGCCAGATGGAAAATTCTACTTTTTGAATTTGACATAGTCTATGTGAGCCAAAAGGCCATGAAAGGGAGCACAATAGCAGATTTTCTGGCCAACAGAGCTTTGGAAGATTATGAGCCCTTAAATTTTGATTTCCCTAATGAAGGGCTAATGTATGTGGCAGCTACTGAAGAGGACGCTACAAAAGATCACCCTTGGAAATTGAACTTTGACAGAGCCTCAAATCCTGTGGGTAATGAAATTGGGGTAGTTTTGGTATCCCCAAATGGAGTTCATTATCCATTTACATGTAAATTAGATTTTGATTGCACAAATAAAATAACAGGATATGAGGCATGCATTATAGGACTCTATGTAGCCATAGAACGTAGGATCAAGGTACTGGAAGTATATGGAGATTCTACACTAGTGATTTACCAACTTAAAGGCGAATGGGAGACAAGAGACTCCAAATTGATCAATTATCGAAGATTATTACTGGGGTTAATTGAGGAGTTTGATGATATTACCTTCAATTATCTCCCGGGAGATGAAAATCAGATGTTAGATGCTTTGGCTACTTTGGCTTCTATGATCAAAGTGAGCAAACAAGAAGATGTAAAACCCATTCAGATGAGTATTTGCGAGGCCCCATCTTATTGTTACAACATAGAGGAAGAAAAGAGGGATGACCACCCTTGGTATCAAGATATATTGCGATATGTGAGAAATCTTGAGTACCCTGATTAGGCAACTGAAAATGATAAAAGGACGTTGAGGAGACTAGCGTGTGACTATGTCCTAAATAGGGAAATCTTGTACAAAAGAAGAAAGGATCAGGTACTATTGAGATGTGTGGACACCGTTGAAGCTAAGAAAATCTTGGAAGAAGTTCACGAGGGTGTTTGTGGAACACATGCTAATGGTTTCACAATTGCTAGACAAATTATGAGATTTGGATATTACTGGTCTAAAATGGAAGGAGACTGCATCAATTATGCCAAGAGGTGTCACAAATGTCAAATTTATGGTGATAAAATTCATGTACCTCCTTCGCCTTGCATGTTATGACTTCCCCATGGCCTTTCTCCATGTGGGGCATGAATGTCATAGGGTCAATTTCGCCGAAGGCTTTGAATGGGCATCGGTTCATCTTTGTGGTTATTGACTATTTCACCAAGTGGGTAGAGGCTGCTTTATATGCCAATGTGACTAAATTGGCAGTCAGCAGATTTTTAAAGAAGGAAATCATATGTCGATATAGAATGCCTGAGAGGATCATATCTGACAATGCATTAAATTTGAACAACAACACGATAGTAGAGGTCTGCAGTCAGTTCAAGATCAGACACCATAACTCATCACCGTATCGCCCAAAAATGAATGGCGCAGTAGAAGCAGCTAATAAAAATATTAAGAAGATTGTGAGAAAAATAACCAAAACTTATAGAGATTGGCACGAGAAGTTACCATTTGTTCTCTATGCTTATCGAACATCTGTCAGAACTTCTACTGGGGCAACTCCTTTCTTATTGGTCTACGGAATGAAGGCAGTTTTACTTATTGAAGTAGAGATACCTTCCCTTCGAGTTTTGTCAGAACTAAAGTTAGATGAAGCAGAATGGATACAGTCTCGATATGATTAGTTGAACTTAATTGAGGAAAATAGGCTAAGGGATATCCAACATGGTCAGAAATACCAAAAATGAATGATGAGAGCTTATGACAAGAAGGTTCGCCCAAGAGAATTTCATGAGGGAGACTTGGTTTTTAAAAAGATCCTTCCTATACAAAAGGATTTCAGAGGGAAATGGATGCCAAATGGGGAGGGGCTTATGTGGTGAAGAAAGCTTTCTCTGGAGGAGCATTAATTCTAGCTGAAATGGATGGGAAAAACCTGCCCAATCCTATGAATTCAGATTCAGTCAAGAAGTACTACACTTAAAGAAGGAAAGAGGCCAAAGTGAAAACTCGCAAAGGGCGCTTTGAGACCTTAAAAAAAAAGGGCCAAGGTGAAAACCCGCAAAGGGCGCTTTGAGACCCAATAAAGAATGAAAATAAAAAGATAAAAAGGAGAGTTCAAGGTGAAAACCCGCAAAGGGCGCCTTGAGACTAAAGGGGATTTTAGTTGAAAACCCGAAAAGGGCGGCTCAAATTTTAATCAAAAGGCGGTGATCTTGCTACACCTGAACGAACAAGGAAAATGGGTATACTACATCATGGGGCATTGACGAACTACTTCTGATCTTCTAAACACATGTCAAGCTTAAATTGCTCTTCAAGAAGTTCGTACAGAGAAACTCAGGTTGCGATATCGGGGGTACCTAGTCTTCATCTTATTCATAATCTTTGAAATATTTTTCCTTTTCAAGATATGCTTTCCCAATCAATTTCCTTTATCTTTCTATCTTTGATATTTTATTCACTTTGAGCTATGCTCCAATTCAATTCCATTCTTATTCACTGTTATGATTTGTTGCAAGCATGTTGTATTGAAATAATGATTAATGGACTAATAATGCTTTCACAAAAGGAGTTTCGCATATTACTTTGAAAGCTTCTAAATAATACAAGAACCTGAAACATGACTTTTGTTTAGAACTCACCAAGGTTAAGGAAATATCTAAGGAGGAAGGATTATTTCTTCGGGTTTTTTGTCCAAAATGGTGATTGAACAAAAGGGCAGGATATGGTGTCAGTGATATAATTTCGACGAAAAATGATCAGTGTCAACCTAAGAGTATACAAAGAGGTCATTCTCGAGAAAAGAAAAATGATATTTGGCATTCATACAAATATTATGTATACACGTCTGATCATAACACCTGGGGAATGGTGGAACATGACCAAATTGATAGGAAAATTTAGATCCTACACACCTGAGTTACAATGGGAAGCATAAAGTTTATGTCCCATAAGATACAAGGGGAAGGGATTCTAAAATTACAGTGGGGCAAGCTTGCTGAGCAGAATGTGATTATTTCTTTTGTCTTTCTGTCAAAAATACCAGCCGAACAAGATAGCAGCGTAATATGTCAGTAACTTGATAAACAACAAGTGATGATACCTTAAGCATTTAAAAAAAAAGGATCATAACATTTCTGCATTCATATATCATTCATAACACATCTAGTTAGGAGCATTCGATTCATTCTGATCATAGCATCCTAATCATTTGGCATAAAATTAGGCATATAAAACCGAGTCTACAGGACATGTCCCCCAGAGGACGGTGTAGTAACATTAGTGAATTCAGATTTTGTCTCCCTGAAATGGCAGTGGAGCAAATCAAAGTTGGTGAATCTTATCTTCCCGAGGTAGTAGGGGAGCAGATTTACTCACTAGCCTTATCTTCCTGAGGTAGTATAGGAGCAGGCTAATGATTGTAGTCTTATCTTCCTGAGGTAGCAAGGGAGCAGACTGAAGATTGTAGAGCTTGTCTCCTCGTGACAACAGTGGGGTAGATTAAAAATGGCAAATTTTATCTTTGTAACAGCCCGATTTAGGGCCTAGTCGAAACAGTGGTCTCGGGACCACAAATCTGAAGTTGGGAAAATTATTTTTATTATTATTATGAGGTTATAGTATGATTACATTAGTGCATGAAAAAATTTGGTGAGTAAATTTTAATGTTTGTGATCCCGAATGCGAAAAAGGACTAAATCGCATAAAAGACAAAAGTTGTATTTTAGTACCCAAATGTGTTAAATAATAAGAGAATTAAAATTGGAGGTCTTTAAAGGGCAACTAGGCCCTTTTTAGAGTGCTTGGCCGGCCATAGAGTCAAAGAGGGACAAAATTTGTGTGTTTGGTATGTTAGGTGACTTATTTGGACTAAAATAAAGAAAATAAAATGATATCATCTTCTTCCCATTTCTTTCTCCACTGAAAATATCAGTAAAAGAGGGGTTTTTGAAGCTTTGAAATTTTAGCAATTTATCACCTCAACAAGTAAGTGATTTCCATGTCCTTTGTTAATGATTTTTACATTTTTGAGACCCTTGAAGCATGAGCTTTCAAATGAGGGGACTATTTTGCAAAATGATTAAGAGTTTAGAGTTTTACCATGAATGGATTTATGATAGTTGCTGAGTTTTTATGGAAGAATACGAGTCCTAGTTGTGTTATAAACAACTTTTGTGAAAGGTGTTAGCATGAAAACACCTAAATGGGCTATTATGCATAAGTTGTAAAATAGTTGATAAATATGTGAAATAGTGAGAATTTGAAGTTGCTATAAGAGTAAAAAGGGGTCGAATAGACCTAAAATAAGAGGAAATTCAATAAAAATCAATTTTCGAGCATAAGGGTAAATTGGTCATTTTGTCAAAGTCTAAGGGCAAAATGGTCATTTTACCAAAGACTTGAATTTTGGATTGCTTAATTTTGTATAGACTAAATGAGTACATTTTCCTGTTATAGATCAAGACTTACCAAATTTGAACCTAGATCGAGGGAAAGCCAAGCAAATTGACTAAACCGACTAGTCGAGTACATTTTGTAATCCGAGGTAAGTTATATGTAAGTAATACAACTAAATTGTTAATGCATGTATTTAAGTTGTCATTGAGCTGATATAGCATGAATCGCTAGATTGTGAACTGAGAATGCATATTAATAATTGAGATAGTAGAAAAAAATCCCATTGAAACCCTAAGAAACAAACTGGATATTCTGGCCATGACATTTGGGTTATTTGTGTGCCAGTGTAAGACATGTCTGGGACATGCATTAGCCACATTATGAGAGCCAGTGTAAGACCATGTCTGGGACATGACATCGGCATTGAGACAAGTGCTAGTGTAAGACATGTTTGGGACATGCATCGGCCTCGATGACGATAGCCAGTGTAAGACATGTCTAGGACATGCATCGGCTAAGAGTTGAGCTAGTGTAAGACCATGTTTGGGACATGGAATTAGCCTCGAAGATGATAGCCAGTGTAAGACCATGTCTGGGACATGGCATCAGCAACTTACCCCATGTTTGAGGCTTATAGGATATCCGGTAGTATTCCGAAAGGTTCAACTTTAAAGGTTATGAAAGTGATTTAATAAGAAAAGTATAATAATGTTGTGAGTGGTACAGGTACCTAGTTGGTATGCATGAGTAATGAGCTCAAATTAGAAAATGTGACTTGAGTAGTCTGTAATGAGTAAGTTAAGTTTATGCTTACCTTTGAACTATGAGTATGATGGCTAATGGTGAAATTGTTGCTGTATATTTATTTATATGCAACTTACTAAGCTTTATGCTTACTCTCTTTCCTTTCCTTTTCCTTTCCCTTTTCTTTCAGTGCCGCTTAACTAACTCAAGGATCTCTTGAAGTCAGAGATATCGATCACACTATCAGCCGTAATGCTCAGTATAGTAGGATTTATATTTTTGATTATGGCATGTATAGGACTGGACCTTATTATTTTGAGTCTTTGAGAATTGGCCAAATGTGTTGGCTTAGAATAGATTCCACACTTTACATTAAGCCTTGAATGAGGATAAAATTTATTTTGAGTCTATAATAGATGCATCTTCATGGCTAAATGAATGTCTATCATGCTTGATTTGGTATTGGTTGGTATTGACATGAAAATTGGCACACTAAGGTGGCAATGAGGCTTGGTAAATAGCCTCATATTGTCCACATGGGTAGACACACGGGCATGTGTCTAGACCGTGTGTGACACACGGATAGCTCCATGGGCGTGTGAGAAGGCTGTGTGTCCCCTGCACTTAGAAATTTCAAGTCAGAATGCATGGTAATAGTTACTCGGGTAGAGACACAGCCGTGTGTCTCAGCCGTGTGGAAGGGCACTGCCTAGTACACGGGTGTGTACCATGGTCGTGTGATGCTGACGTCAGAAACAGAATATCCAGGTTTTGCACACGGGCTGCGCCATGGGCGTGTTGTGGCCTTATGAAAGGACACGGGCGTGTGTCCAGGCCATGTGAAGTCTGCACTTGTTTCATGAAAAATTGTGGAATTAACTTGGCCGCACGGGTACGGGACACGGGCGTGTGGAGCCTTAAAGCATGAAATTCTCTGAGTTTTTCTTGAGCCATCGGTTTGGTCCCGAACCACCTTGAATGTGTGTTTTGGGCCCCGTAAGCCATATTAAGGGACAAATTGAATATGAAATGAA
Source organism: Gossypium longicalyx (assembly GCA_025698465.1). NCBI lineage: Eukaryota > Viridiplantae > Streptophyta > Magnoliopsida > Malvales > Malvaceae > Gossypium > Gossypium longicalyx. Next base: position 63,311,912 of record CM047004.1, on the reverse strand, counting down.
AAGTTTTAAAATTGATCAAAAATTTACGGCCTGGTTTTATATTATTTATTTAGGTTAAGTCCGGTGCACCTCGAACCCTGTCTCAGTATGGATGCGGGCGAGAGGTGTTGCAATCTTCCTGAGGTAGCAGGGGAGATGATTTTTGCCACCAGCCTTATCTCTCCAAGGTAGCAAGAGATCAAATTGAAGATTGTAGTCTTATCTTCCTGAGGTAGCAAGGGAGCAGACTAAAGATTATAGATCTTATCTCCCTAAGCAGTAGTGGAGCAAATCGAAGATGACGAATCTTATCTTCCCAAGGTAGCAGGGGAGAAGATTTTAGCCACTACCCTTATCTCCTTGAGGTAGCAAGGGAGTAGATTGAAGATTATAGATTTTGTCTCCTCGAGATAATTGGGAACAGATCGAAGACGGTGAATCTTATCTTCCCGAGGTAGCAGGGAAGCAGATTTAAGTCATCAACCTTATCCCTGAGGTTGCAGTGAAGCAGGTTGAAGTCACCGATTCTATTCTTCTTGAAGTTTCAGCGGAGTAGATCGAAGCTACAAATCTCTTCTCCCTGAAATTACATTGGAGCAGGTCAAAGTACCAATTCCTACACCCCTGAAGGTGCAATGGATTAGGTACGAGGTTACTCAAAGATGGTGAACACCAAAAAGTCAAAAAGATCGAGCAAAATTGGCCTTTTTAAAGTCTTTGCTTCATTCTCGTTACACGACAATGAGCAAAGAGGGGCAGCTGTAATAGGCCCATTCTGGCCGGGCCCATAAATTATCAACAAAATATATAAATAGAATCAAATAATAAAAGGCCTAATATTTAAAGTCCAAATACAAATCTCGAAGCCCAAACCAAAAATAAAACCCAAACTAACCCAATCAAGTTAAACCCAACATCAGACCCAAACAAACAACCCAAATCCCAGCCTAAAACCTAAAAACATTTCAGCAAACCCTAGCTAGACCAGCGCCGTAGGACCTCCACGTATGCCTCCGTACGACCATCTCCATGTCAGCCGAACATGCGAGAAAAAAGAAGTAATAGAATATAGCAAAGAATAACAACAAACACAGAGAAAAATAACAAAATGGAAGAAAAATAATAATTGTAATTTCATTTTTATTCGGCTATAAAAGCCAGAGAATCGGTGTAAAATGGTCTACGCATACAAACGAATATACATCAGTCAAAAAAAATTTAAAGGTGATTTCTGATTCGAATTTTCTTGAGTTTTTGATTTTTTTTCGACTTTATTTACTTTAATCTTTCATTATAATTTTTTTGCATTTGAAAACAAAAGGAAAACTAAGGATTTACCATACAAAAAGGCCATTAGATTCTGTCTGCTTCGTTGAAATTGAAGTTTAGAGGGGATTTCATGGCTGAAAGTGGCAACCCTCGTAGCCTGAACTTGTTAGTTGCCGTTTATAGTGGCGGATTGGCATTTAGGAGAGGGTATTAGGGATCAGGTAAGAGAGAAACAAGAAGAGGCTAGGGTTTGAAAAATGGCTGATTGTTTTGGAGAAAATATTGTATTTCTAATAGGGAAGAAACGACAACGTTTGGGGCCTTCTTCAGTGGCCTCAAAACGACGTCGCATAGGGCGACCCGATTCAACCTGACCCGGTTACCTTCAAGATCCACTCGTTTTTGCAGTGAAGGGGTATTTGTGCTTTTGGTCCCTATATTTCACACGGCCATCTAATTAGGTCCTATTCAATTTTTTTTTAATTTTCCATTGGAATTTGCGCGCTGTTTCAAATCAGTCCGCGTTTAAACGTTTCATTTTAGAATTTGGTTTATTTGTTTTTTTAGTCCTCTTTGATTTGCGCATGTTGCGCTTTAGTCCTTATTTCTGTTTCAATTTTTTTTATTAATTACCCCTTTTAGTTTGTATTTATTTCAATTGAGTTTGTTTATTTTAGTTTATGTAATTCTTTATTTTTTTAAATTTATTTATTATTTAGTTTTTTTATATTAAAACTGTTTTAATATATAATTTTTAATTATATTATTGATTTTACCTTGTCTTAATATGTCATACTTGCATTTGAATATATTTTAATTGTTTTATTATATAGTTTATTTACTTTAAATTGCTCTTTTATATCTCTTTGTTTTAAAGATTTATATAATGTTTATTCTTAAATACTTATCGTTTTTATATATATTATTTATATTGGACTACCTTTTTAATTTAATTTAGTTTAATTTATGTATATTATTTACTTATATATACATACATTGTTTCGTGTATTACTTGCTTTAATTCTTTGCTTTAATTCTTTGCTTGCATAATGTCTTTTAAAAAAAATTAATCTATATATTATTTTGTTACATATGATTTATTGTTGTTCTTATTCTTATGATTTATTTTATGTTAAATTATTTTAGATACCTTATTTTAGATTCTATCTATTTATTTTGAAGTGTTTCAATATTATTTGCACACTTATATATATATTTAAATGTTTTGTATATCATTCGTTTTAAACTATTGTATATTATTGATTCTTAAAACTACTTTTTCACATCATTTGTTTTGAATTTATTTATTATTGTTTATATTCTATTTATTTTTTTAATTTGCCTCATGTTTATTTTCTGTTATTGGTTATAAACATATTGTTTAATATCTCGTAAAATTTGTTACCATGAATGTTAGAATAGTATGCAATTATTTGCTTTATGTGTCACATTTTAAATTCATTGCTTTTATATTGCTCATATTCGATTGTTTATGTTTTCTAACGCCATGATTCGTTAATGCTTTGGCAATATGTTTTGGCAAGATAATATGTCGCTATTCTCATACCTGTTGATTTTTTTTTTTACTATGAGTGGCAATTTAAATGTTTTAGTCTAATCAATTATCTTTTAATCACTAATTCTTTTTATTTTAAACTACGATGAAAGGAACTTTTTGAGAACAAGGCTATGTTTCGTATTTGAAAATTTGGAAAATCGTGTCCTAACGTGCTGGGTTTCAATTTTTTGTTTGACCAAATAACCAAATATCCTTTTTAAATTCCGTCTGTGTTTTCTTCAATAGAAAAGGAAATATTTCATGTTTGGAAATTTGAGAAATCGTGCCCTAACGTGCTGGGTTTCGATTTACTAATTGACCAAATAATTGAATATCCTTTTAAAATTTCAATGCATGAATTCTGAAAATCATGAGACGATCTTGGTTTCGAGGATTTAGAAATGTAGTATCCTGACGTGTTGGATGTGATATTCTATTCCTTCGGGACAAGAGAATCTGAACATTCAATTTGAGTCATTCAAATATTTAAAAAAAAATTGTATTTCAAAATCTTTTCAAAATTTTGACATTAAGATATAAATTAATCAATTAGGTACCAATTTTGGGCGTTACGAGGGTGCTAATCCTTCCTCGTACGTAATCGACTCCCGAACCTATTTTTTTTAAATTTTGTAGACCGAATCTAATGTTTTAATAAAACAAAATATTTCTCAAGGTGATCTGATCACACCTAACAAAAAAAGATTAGTGGCGACTCCATATTTCATTTTAAATTTGATCCCTGTTTTTCAAAAATAAAAAATTGGTTTCGACACTAGCGGTCACATATTCTCATCTAGGATGGGTGGGAATTTAGATCTCCATACATTAAACATGCATTCCAGTCTGTAGATATAATTAATACATAGCACGTACTCTATTCGTACATTCGCACATGCATCAATTACATGTGCGTATGGGAATCGAAGTGTCTGGAATCTCCTACAATCGCAAGTCTCTTATAGTAGGTCAACACAGTATGATGCCCTTGGCATGTCTTGGTTGGGCCTAGTGTATTCCGTGATTCAAAATCTTAAGTTTGGACGCGAGTGCCACACTACATACATAATGTTTACTCTCTCTATATTTTGTCTAATTTCTTTCATGAGATCCTCGCACCAAACATGACCACCTACTATTTGTCCAGCATATGTCGCAACTTGCTTTGAAAATAAGGTTTCTAGAAGAAAGTATGTTTCTTTGACAACTGAGGTTATCAGAAAATAACGCGTCCCCTTTTGTATGGAATTGATGCATTCCACTAGGTTCGTCGTCATGTGCTCGTATCGTAGACCCCCGTCATATAATTGTGTCCACTATTTGAAGGGTACGTTGGCGAGATAGTCCGCACTGGCATTGTTGATGGCGTGCAAGTTATCCAACATTTCATGAAAGCGGTATTGGATGAGCTCGTACCCTGTCTAAGAAAGTATACTCATGAATGTAAAAAAATGAATGAAATATGATTTAGCATGATTGTGGAAATAGTGGCAACTATGTACTCATGTCAATGCATTGATTTCGCTCAATTTTTAAAGGCCATTTTATGTAGTAGTTAGAGCCGACATGTCATATATAGTACCTATGGTGTGTGTGATCCAAAAAGCTATCGCGTTATTCAATAGCAGCCAAGTTTTGGGTCCCTTGTCGGATATGAAACATATGTCGGGCTATGGGAAAATGTGACAACGTAATCGGCTAAGGAAAAAATCTCAATTATCTACCTTTCCAGAGGGACTTATTGCAAATGCTATTAGAAAAATCCTCGGATTACAATCCTTAGCAACGAATATCAACAACTGATGGTCATACCTCCCATACAACCAGGTGCCATCAATTTGCACCAAAGGCTTGTAGTGACAGAAAGGTTCCCTGCATTAATCGAAGGTTCAAAAGAATTAGTGGAATACTCTTTTCCCAAGGACCAGACAATCGTCAAAGTACATTGGGTGTGTTTCTAGGTCCATTACAGAACCTCGTATATATTGATCTAGTACCTAATATTATTGCCACAAATCATTATACAACCTGTCCAAGTCGTGATACAACTTATCCATAGTATTTTATTTTGCAACCAATGCCTTGTAGTACGATGATGTGTAATCATACTGGCTACGGGTGTTGGCAATCAACACTAGAATGGGAATATTTGGAATCGGTTTCACCATAGGTAGAATTATGTCAGATGTCATTTCGAGGTCGAGCCTCGGATGATTCTGACTTACACTTGCAAAGTACGAGTTAAAGTTATGCTACTGGAAAAAACGAAGACCTAGATTAGGTCACATTATGTCAAATATCGGGTAATCAGATCGCGCACTTGATACAACACAAGTCTGTAGACCAATATACTTCTTTATCATCCACAAGCCCGTCTTATTCTGAAAAATGTCATGATCTTCCATTTGTATCTCCTATCGCGCATTGTGCACTTTTCCTAAAATTTTTTCGAACGGGATTTTGTGATATGATAATTCATGTCGTTCTTAAACCTATACCACTTTAGTGCAGCAAGAAATGTATCTTTGTTAGGATACTCCATGAAAACTTCAAATACTTGGATATTTAAAGATAAACTTACATGACCAGGTTTTCTTACAGGAGTTGTCGAAACTCTAAACCACCACCGACGGAGAGGTCGATGTTGGTAATATGGGGAAAAGGTTCATATGTCTTAAATTGTGGATATGGATCCTGAGTAATGCCCAAATCATCATTGTCAGATCCATAAGATTCTGGCTTAGTTGAAATTTGCTTTGGTTCAGAAAAAAGTGTTACTTCCAAACCATTTGGACCAGACTATCAAATTGGATCGGGGTTTGATTCTAATTCATCAATAACATTCACTGCCCCTTCTTCCTCGGCTGTATCTTTTTCTTCAGCTGCATCTTCTTCCCCAGTCGCATCTTCATTGTCATCTTCAACCAAAGGGTTTGATGTACTCTCATTGGACCCGATCATAGGGAGTAAGTCATCAGTTTTTCTATACCCAATGTTACGATCCACATCTGTACTGGATGGCCAATTGGTGTAGGTTGATGGTCCTCCGCTATAAGTGCTTCCGCCTCAGGACATCGAACTAACAAAGTTGAAATCGAATGCATTGACTGAATGTCATGCTCAGGCGTAAAGGTTTGGGTTACACTTATACCCCGACTAATAGTGGCTGCTAAAGTTGAAACCAGTATTGGAAACCGAAGAATGCCTACCCATTAATACTTCGAGGACATCATAATAGGAGTTTTGTAACAAACTAGTGAACCCATGGCACAATTGTGTAGTAGGACTTTCTGCTTCTACTTCGGTTCCAGCATTAGTCACAACAATGGTTGAAGATGGACCAAATCCATTAGCCTCTGCAAACTCGACATATAACTCGGTTATAGCATTTCCTCTTGAGAAGTGCAATGATATGACTGCCTCCAGCTTGAGCTCACCTTTTACATCAAATAGCTCATACTTAAAGGGGTCAATCGATACCAAATATCTGCATTGCAAGCTAGAAATTCTTCCCTAGCTTGAACCCTCAACTTTCCTCCTGATTCTAGTCTTTATCTCATGCAATTGAATGGTACAGTTGGAAGCCAATTCCACGGACTGGGTTCCTACAAAGACGACCCCGACATTCGTATTGTAAATTTGACCATCGTAGAAAATGTTGGATTTGTAACATCTCAAGATTTTCGTTTAAAGTTGGTAAAATTATTTCAACATTAAGAAATTAGCTTAGTGGTTAAGAGAAAACAAGGAGACAGTCTAATTGGCTTAGGAACACAAGTTCGATTCCCTTTGCTTGTAAATTATCAATTTTTATTATTTTTGCTCCAACTCCCCTATTTTTTTACCACACAACCTAGTAAACCTTAGGCATTTATACCACTTTTTAATTGATATTTTCAGATTTTCTCTATGTTCATTCACTGCTATTCTTTAAAAAACTTTCTTCGTTTCTCTAGGATTTCACCATAGTTGTGTCGCTCCTTTGTTAAAGTCTTTACTATTGTTTTTCCAGCCACCTTACTGGTTGTTTAAACCTTTTAAATTAACCACATTTTTTCCCCTGAACTAAACTTTAAGCTGCCCCTATCAATCTCTGTTTGTTATCCATAGTTGTGTCGCTCATTTGTTAAAGTTTTTACTATTGTTTTTCCAGCCACCTTACTGGTTGTTTAAACCTTTTAAATCAACCACATTTTTCTGTTAAACTAAAATTTAAACCACCCCTATCAATCTCTCTTTGCTATCCATTGTTGTCCCCTCTCATCTGTTTATGGTGGTGTTGGTAAGCTATCTTTTCTTTCTCAGTTGTTTTTTTTTGTGTGCCAATTTTTAGTTGTTGTATTTATAGCCAATAAACCATCATTCCAACCCTAAAAAACATTCTTTTTTCTATCCAAACATCCTTCCTTGTGTCGCTCAAATTAGTTCATATTCTTCCTTAGCTCGTGGTGTTGCTGCCCCTTGGTACACCATTGTTTTGGACTGTCATTTTCATTTTAATTATCACCCTTTACAATAGTAAGTCTCTCAATCTCTCCTCTATTTTGATATGATCTAGACATTCTTTATTGATAAGTTATCCAAGGTGATCATCCGACAAATCAGATATGGTTAACAAGGTAGTGTAAAGTGCAGGTCTATGCAAGATCTTACATTGTTTTGATTTTGTTAGGAGTTGTGGCTTTGGCTGTATACCCTAAGGCTTTAACTTGGATTTTGGTTATTTATTTTTTAATGTTATTTATGTTTTAGGTGTTGATTTAAACATTTTGGATTAACAGTGAATTGGGTTTTCGTTCTTGCCTTTATTTCGCATCAAATCAATGTAAGGCTCCGTTTGTTTAACTAAAAATGGCTTTCGAAAAATGAATTGTGAAAAATAACTTTATTTTCTAGAAAAGATAATATTTTCTGGTGTTTGGGTGAATCTATGTAAAATATTTTCTGTTTTTTGGCAGATTTACTGAAAATATTTTATAAAAGCTGTTTTTGATGAAACAAACATACATTTTAGATTTTTTTAACCTTTTCATTATTTAATTGAGTTTATTAATACCAATGTGAACATATTAATCATCTACCATAACTATTCTCTCTTTTATACTTAATATAGAAAGTGCTAAGAGAATATCAATGCTTGTTTCTATATGAATTCGACTCAGATGAGATCATAGTGTAGCATTGAGATTTGAGATGACAATGAAATTATGCTCAAAATGATATTCACAAAATACATCTTTTTTTAAACTTTCTGTGCAAACTGTATAGTAGATTGATACTCGAAGATTATAAAAAATTGATAAAAGAAGAAAAAAACACACATACAAACAGAAAGGTTCAACTCCAGTATCTCCTACTTCATGGAAAGATCATCCATGATGTTATACAAGTAATGAATTTCCAAAGCTAATACTTTTCATTAATATCTATGCCTTCTAATCGAAAACTTCTTTAGGGTAACAACTACATTGATGACACCAAGTTTCTCAACTTTTCCCACCACAATCTTAATCTTCCAAAAAACAAAGACAAACACAAACAAAGAATTAGACATATGAACAACAAGGACTTGTCAATTAGGATGTTATACAAGCAAGAGAACTAATTAACCTTAGCTTTCTCAAACCCATGAGCCTTTCGATCTTACAGGGTGCTGAGTACAGTTGATGTCGTTATCCCTGTTTTCATTGGCAAACAATCAAAATCAATGAAAACATACCAAGTAGATAGTCAAAAAACAATGATAATATGAAGTTATGGCTATTATTTTGTGGATTTAATGCCTTTTGTTTTGTGATAGTATTTCATTATGGCCGTAATTTAAGAAAAAATCTTAAAGATTTTTGTTACCTTTCTGGATTGTGAATATATTTTGCTTAAAGATCTCAACTATAGTTACAACAATTGGAACAACTACAATAAAGTAACTATATGGAGTAGTATGATGCTGAGGTTTTGTGGGGGTATAGAATAATTATCCTATTGGTAATGATAAAATAGGGGTACATAATAATTATCCTATTGTTAATGATAAAACAGAACGAGCCAAAAGAAAACTACTATTCTCAAGATCCAACCCATTTTTAAAATAGATCCTTTCTTTTTCTATCTAAACCTCCGTGAACAAATATAAGCAGATAAAATAATGTAATGACTTAAACATGTCTCAACAAATAGAACATTTTTGTACAAATAACTCACTTGTTAACAAAATTGATATCCTAAATCTTTAGAAGCTTACCAGAATGTTAGAAGGCCTTACCTTTCTTTGAAAATCTTGGTCCTTTCTCTGCACCCTTCTTATGAAGTTTCTTTTTGGGTTTCAACTTGTTTTAGATTGGTGATGACTTCCCTTATTGATTCTTTCTATTTCTAGCTTTCTTTTTTTTTTTTCACATTAGACATTGTAACAGCCTAATTTCAGAAAAAAAAACCCAAAATAATAAGGCTTAGATTATCAACAAATTGAATTTACAACCAAATCAACCAAAATATGTGGCTTAGGATTCAATAACCATTTCCATAATAAATTATGCATATGATTGGCACATAACATGCATGTTTGCAAAACTATGAATTGTGAAGCTCAGCATATCTTTGCAAACGTTAAAATCATGCATGGAACAAATAAAATCACAAGATTATGAAAATTCATTTGAAATCCAATTTTTTTTTTTAAAAAAGCCATAGTTTCACTTATAAGATTTTCAAGTTTGATCCCATTATAAGTGCTACAAATCTTATCAACAATTTAAATAACATGATAGGAGAATGTATTCTTTCTAAACTTTCCTTTTATCAAGATTCAGTGACTGTTTCAATATTGTATTAAGCATACAATTAAAAGCTTAAAACATAACATGCATGTTTGCAAAGCTATGAATGAAACTAAAAGCATATAATTGCAAACATCAAAAGCCCGTTAGGAATAAATTAAACCATTTAAAAGAAAAAAACACATTTGAAATGAAATTTACATCAAGTCATTGTTTTACTTATAATATTTTGAAGTCATGATCTCAATGCTAGCGTACAAATTCTAATTGCAAACAGGGGGACTTTTTATTTTCCAAATAATATTTTGACACTTGTGTTTATCATATACTAGGATATAGATACAAGAGTATGATGTGATCTTCTAACACCCAAAGATCAATCTTGATGAACATTTATATGATCAACAAAGGATTGACTTAAAATGAAAACAATCCATGAATTAATTTCAAGACAAAACATTTTTCTTCATGCATGAACAGAAGGAATGAATTAAATTGAAAGATAAAACTTACTATAACTGATAGCTCTTAGAGTTAGAAGTAGCAATCAATTGAAGAAAATCCAATTACTCATCCAAATCAGCATTAAGTGTTTTGAGCACGAGTCGCCTAAAATGCCAAACTTTTATTAACACCACAAGAAACAAAGATTTACAGATTTTGAGAAATGAGGAAGAGGCCTTTAAAAGAAGAAACAACAAAAACAAACGTAAATATAAAATTTTATAGTGTAATTGCTAAGATTGAAATGGCTTGTCGATTGAGGTGGAGGGCAGGAGGGGATTCATCAGCTTTGTAGATGGCTCAGAAGTAATCCCTGGTTTCACGGAATTCTTCCTTGTAGGCTATGGGGACTACAGGGTTAGGAGCATTATCTTGAGGAAGAGGCAGAAAGGGGGAAGACCAAAGATGAACATCGATGAAAAACACTGGGTCAAGGTCGTAATAAAAGGGGAAGGTGAAGAGAGTTTTTCTTTGCTGGGATGTGAAGAGAAGAAAAATTGGAAAATGTCTTACAGAAAAAAAAGGGTAAGACGTTTTCCTAAAAGCAAGCTTCATTTTCCCGTGTTTTGGAGAATGATTTACAGGGGGAGTTCATGTTCCACCAAATAAACATAGGAAAATAATGAAAATGTTTTCCGTAAAACCTTTTACAGGTAAACAAATAGACCTTAAATTACTTAACCGAATTGGATTTGAAATTTAGTCATTCTAACATTGATTTAGCCAAACCCTTAGGGGGTCTTTAAGGTTGGTTTAATAGTATTTAATTTGTCAAATGTTGTATTTTGGTTTAGGCACATTTAAAAATTTAAGTGAGCATAGACTTCACAGATTATTGTTGTGGGCTAGCAATTTTAAGGTTTGGGTCCTAAAATTGTTTAAAATAGTTGTTAACTCATATTTTAATTTTAAAATTGATGTTAGCGCTTACTGGTAGAGTAAGGTTTAATGGTTAAAGAAGTGAATTAAGGGTGGCAGAATAAGGCATGTAACTTACAAACCAATAACTAATTGATTAAGCCCTTATTGAGATTATTTGTTCGCATAATTGGTGCATTCGATTGTCTGACTAAGTGCTAGTATCATGTAAATGTTGTACGCTAGTTGTCATATGTTTAAAGTGATGTTATATCTTTTTGTTTGACAATGAGGTGCATGTATAATGCTTTACTTGTGATAACACTGTTTATGTTGTATACTGGGTATGAAAAAAATTGTATTGCATGTTACACGTCAATTATACTGATAGATTGAATGATTCATTGTTGCAAATATAAAACCAAGCATGTACTAAAAGCATGATTTAATGCCAACATTATTGAGAATTGAAAGTATGCATGGCATACACCAACACTGAATATTGATATGCATGTTAATCATGACATGAATTTGATTATGTTATTGTAAGCATGTAAAAGATGACACTGTATTGAAATCGAACTGAAAGCATGAATTTGCTCATTGATTGATTGTCATAAAGCATGTGCAGGGGGTCAAATATTGTGGTTGACAAAGGAGTTTTGTGGAGCACCGGTAGTAGATTAAATTTGCATTATGGTTGTCAATGCACTGCACCGGGAGTATTAAGGAGATTGGCGATTTATCGTATTATTGGTAGTTTTTATCTACAATTGTGTTGTGTATTCACAACCTACTGGTAGCATATTATCGTGTAAATTGTTATTGGTGACTTGTCCAAAAAGATACTGATAGCTTGTTTGTATTTTTTATTGGCAGTGTATTTACATTATTGTATTGGTGGTAAATCCACACTGAGCTTAGCTCGTATTGTTTTGGTGTTTAGTAGATGGGTTGTGGAGAACTCATGGTGTGTAGCGGATGGATGGGTAGGAACCTTTTTTACATTGCATCATGCTCATGACATGTTCAAATGCTTAATGAAATTTGTTGTGTATCGTTTGGTTATGTGAATGATGATTGTTTCTCATGTGATTGATTGTATGTTATTATTAGTGTGACTCACATTGAGTTTTTTAAAGCTCACCCCCTAGTCTTAACTTCTCATGTAATGATTGAGATTAGGACCAGACCCGGCATGCGGGCGTTTCATGAACTTCAGACTATTTTTTCGTTTTAATAATTTTAATAAGTTTTTATTTCAGTTTTTGGATTGTAAGTTTATTTTGGACTGTGGTTTGTGGTTTTGGATTTGGGTTTATGCATGCATTATTCAAACTTGATAACTATACGTATATGGTAACCAAAAAAATCATGTTACTTGTATAACACCCCTAACCCGTATCTATCGTCGGACTAGGGTTAAAAGGCATTACTAGACATATCAGAACATTTCATATTCAATTCAGAAACATCATAGCTTCATAGTCAAACATCAATATAAAATCTCTTTTTTAGGTCAAGAAGACCTTAAACATGCTTTAGAAAGACGTTGGGGCTAAACCGAGCAGATACAAAATTTTTCGAAACTAAATAATTTTTCTAAGTTACAAAGGTCACATGCCCGTGTGTCTAGGCCATGGCAAAATAGAGCATACATACTGACTTGTCCACACGGCCACAAGACAAGCCCGTGTGCCAGGTCGTATGAAAATTAGGGAGGCTACTGACTTGAATCACATGGCCGACCACACGCCCATGTGCCAACCCGTGTGCCATACACGATCAATAGACACGCTCGTGTGTCTAGGCTGTGTAAAAACTATAGGGTATACTGACTTTAAATCGTAGGGTACCCTAGGGGACACACGGCCGTTGTAAGACCCCGAAGTTGGGCCTAGAAGTATTGGGCTTTGAGCATGGAAGCAGTTAGGAGACTGCTCATAAATATTTTAGTTAAGTAAGAAAGTGGCGCAAATTTCATGTTTGCTTTATTGGCTAAGTGATTTCGGTGTGTTTGGGAGTGTCTGAGAAGTCCTTAGTTCAAGCCCTAACTTTTGCAAAATTTTTGATTTTGCTCTTAAGTGATCCTTCTGTAGCAGGTAGGCTTTTTATAAATGGTTGTGGTGGAAATGCGACACAAGAAAGCATGTGGTCTAGTGGAAGTGGTATTACAAGTGTGGCAAAGAGGTCTGGGGTTCGAATCTTGGATTGCTCAATGAAGTGTTTATTTTTGCAAATTGTGTTGTGAGGAGGTGGTGTTTGAGTAAAATACTGTTGATGGGGAATTTGACTTGGTCAAGAGTGTTCAAGGGAAGAGGATTTGGATGAAGGAGTTTGATTATAACTCAAACTCGGTTGGTGGCTTAATTCAAGGAGGAAATCAGGGAATTTGAAATGGGGAGGGTTGTTTCCAAAAATAGGGTGCTCATGTGCCGAATTTGCTTAGGTAGTTTAGAGCATTCAGGTTTTGGTGATTTTGGGTGCTAAAGCCGAAATAGCATTAATCATTTGGGGTTTTTCTTTCTTTTTCCTCTCTTTTATGTGTGTTCTCTCTCGATTTTGAGTACCTTCGATATTATTTCTTTTCCCGTCTTCTCAATTTCTTTGTTTGCCGAACCCAAATTCTTTTAGTCTTGCCGAATTACTCTTCTGCTCCTAGTCTTATCGAATTACTCTTGTGCTCCTAACTTTCTGCTATTTTCCAAGACATGGTTGAATACCTTTACTCTTCTTTTCTTCTCTTTTAACAGCCAAACTCCCTTTTCTTTCTCCTCTTCTCTTACCCTTGGCCGATTGCAGTGTTTCCCTCACCTTTACTTTTTTCTTATCTTTCTTCTTCCCTTGTAAACCGAATGTATGTATTCCCTTCCTGGCTCTACTCTGTCGTTTGTTTGGTAGTCTAAGACCGTAGACCAATCACTTTAAACTTTTTTCCCTCTCTTACTCTGACTTCGGTTTAGCAATATTTATCCATCAGATCGGTAAGTACGTTTGTTTCTTTTATTTCTCTTAAGGGATATCTATTCGCTTTCTTCTTGTGCAGACTATAACCAAATAATTCCTCTTCTTTACGTGCTGAATTTTCCCTCTCTTATTGTTCTAATGTTGTTTACTTGGTTTGTTTCTAGAACTATCGATGAGTAAAAGGGGTTCTAGCAATAAAGTGATGGCAGTGGTGCCGACTGGGAGTGGACGCGTAGCCTCTGCCCCCAAGTTTAAGTGACGTAGGGTGTCAGCAGTTCTGGACTTTCTGCCAGGTTGCAGAGGGGTGACTGCACCAAACTTTGGATTAAGTAGGCAAATAACAGTTGACCGTTCGAGTCAAGGCAAGTGGTAGTCAATCCTTCGGCTAGGGGTTTGGTTAATGTTCTTTTAATTCTGTTAAGAAGTAATTAACTGTTGTTATGTTTGAATAGGTTCCGGCGCTTGGGAATTTTTAGTACTCTACGTGATCAGGTGTGTAACCGTATGCTATGTTTGATGATCGGCTAAAAAGCCTAAAATGTGTGTATTTGTATGCGGTATGCGATAATCCTTTGAAAGCTGAAAGTATGTGTTGCTTACACTGCTATGATGGTAGATCGGCAAAATGTCGAAAAGCTAAAAATATGGCGTATGATGCCACATGGGCGTGCGATCGCATGTGTGGTGAACCGAGCCCACGGACATGGGCGTTAGACTGTAGAGGCCACCACGAGCACTCTCGTGGTCTTGGGCTGTTCTGGGCCTCGTTGGGATAAATGGGCCGTGTGGGCTCAATGGGCTCGTAGGCCCACACGGATAAATGTATGTGATGTGGTAAGTGTTGATTGGACTATTATGTTGGCATAGCTATGGCTGCTTTTGGGCTAAATGGGCCACATGAGCGTGTGGGCCACTTGGGCCGAATAATGGGCCTTGAGCCCATTTACACCGTTATGATCATTTAGGTTATCTGTGTCGTGCGAGGTGACTGTAAACCTTCAGGGAGGTCGTTATCTGAGCTGATACCCTAAAATAGGTAAAATAACCATAATGCCCCTGTAGGGTAAAATGACTGTAATACCCCTGTGTGGTAAAATGAAGATTATGCCCTTATGTTCCATATGACTGATGTTCTTATGATTTACATATATGGTTGTACTGAGTATGAATTTGCATACACGTAATATTTATGACATGACATATTGCATGGGGTTGGGATTTTGATATGGAGGAAGTACTGTACTGGAAACTATGTCACATTCACTGTTACTGGTGGCTATGCCACAATTACTGATACTGGTGGATTTGCCACAATGACTATTTCTGGCAACTATGCTGCATTATTATTACTGGCAGCTTTGCTGTGATATTGGTGTACTGGATGGGTGGGTTAATTTATGTCCCCACATGGTGTGTTGGCTGGTACGGGTGGTGTGATGGCTAGATTTGGGTGGGATTCATAATTACATTACACTGTACTGATATTGTATTGGGCTTAGGCCCACACTGTTACTGTATAGGGCTAAAGCCCAGACTATTTTGCATATTCTGATTTCTGTTGTTTGTTAGGGGATTATACACTGAGTTTTCGTAAACTCACCTCGTTTTTAACTGTACAGGTAATCCCCAGCCTTAGACGATTTGGTGCTGGGAGGGACTTGAAGGTGGCCACACGACTGCCGTGTCTTGCAGTTGAATTTATTTAATTTAAATTTCACTTTTGGGTTTTTAATTTTGTAATAAGGCCATTTTTGGGTTTTAAATTTTAATTGGGCTTTGGATTATATATTTTTAAACTGCTAGTCTAGGTAAAGACAAGTTTTTAAAACAATTACTATTTTCTAATACACGCGTTTTAAACTTCATCCACTTAACAAGCTTTCGTGTCTTTAAATGAATTTAATATAACACTGACGATTAATAAGGTAAACATTTTGACGAGAAAATTTGTTAAGTAATAAAAGAATTTAAACTCAGTAACGGATATTTATCGAAAAGATTAATTTTTGAAAAACACTTCGATGTGATACGCCGGATTCGACCATAACGTCTAGGCCGAGTTTGGGGTGTTACATTTAGTAGGATCAGAGCCTAGTTTCAAAACTCAGTTGTGGAATGGGTTTTGAAAATATTAGGAATTTTTGGAAAACTATTCTTGAAATATGTTTGGAAGGTTTACCAGTGTGGCACACCGAGTCTCCATTGCCAAATCTGTAAGTTCTCTAACACTGTTTATTATTATAGACTGAAATGTTATACTATAGGTAGTGGTACTATACTGGAAACCCTAGAGTCTAAGTTAACTGAGATTGTAGGAAACTGAAACTATAGAAGACGAAAAATTGTAGTAAGATCTTGTTTTGCAAAAACAAACCCTAATTACTATCATTCATAACACATTCGTTAACAATTACTGAAATTCCAAACTGATACATAAGACTCTTAAAGTAGATAATACGCTATACGTTATGAGTGCTAGAGGTACTCTCGAAAGGGGTACACGTGGCCGTGGTTAAGGCCGAGGAAGTGTTAGGGTTGGGTCTTTAGCATCGAGTCCCATGCCTGCTAGGGAGGCACCAGCTTCACCGGAACATGAGATGGTTCAGGAGACGGAAGTCAGGATAAGTCCGCCAACTTCGGGTAGCGATTACCTAGAGCTTGGTACTCAGGCACTAACCTGTTTAGTAAGGGAAGTGCTGGAGGAAGTTAAGGAGATTGGTGAAACACTTCGGGCTAGGTGTACGGACTGTAAGAAGAAGAGAGATCGTAGTTCTTTGGGGCTGGAGCCTCGTTCTGTGAAGCATGTTAAAACGCATCTGAACTTTCCAACTTGTGAGCATTGCAGAAGGCGTCATCCGAGCGAATGCTGGAAGAAGTTAGGAGTATGTCACAGATGCGGGTCTAAGGAGCAACGGGCTCAGGATTGCCAAGTCACCTTTAAGTTAGGTATGTTTTGTTTAAGTGTGATGATTTGGACATAGAAATTGTATATTGTGATGTCTATCTGCTTCAGTGGTTAAGTGTTTTAGGTGTGTATAAGACGTTCCAAGTTCAAGTTAAAGTGTGTTAGTGTCATTGGGATCAGAGTGTGCAGCAGGAGCGCAGTGGTGTAGCCTAGATGGTGCAAATGTTTTGATAGTTGGAAATTTCGAGGACGAAATTTTTTTAAGGAGGGTTGAATTGTAGCGCCCCGAAATTGGGCCTAGAAGTATTGGACCTTGAGCATGAGAGCGGTTAGGAGACTACTCATAAATATTTTAGTTAAGTAAGAAAGTGACAGAAATTTCATGTTTGCTTTATTGGCTAAGTGATTTGGGTGTGTTTGGGAGTGTCTAAGAAGTCATGAGTTCAAGCCCTAACTTTTGCAAAATTTTTGATTTTGCTCTTAAGTGATCCTTAGCTGTAGCAGGTAGGCTTTTTATAAATGGTTGTGGTGGAAATGCGACACAAGAAAACATGTGGTCTAGTGGAATTGGCGTTACAATTGTGGCAAGGACGTCTGGGGTTCGAATCTTGGATTGCTCAATGAAGTGTTTATTTTTGCCAATTGTGTTGTGAGGTGTGGTGTTTGAGTAAAATACTGTTGATGGGGAATTTGACTTGGTTAGGAGTGTTCAAGGGAAGAGGATTTGGATGAAGGAGTTTGATTATAACTCAAACTCGGTTGGTGGCTTAATTCAAGGAGGAAATCATGGAATTTGAAATGGAGAGGGTTGTTGCCGAAAGTAGGGTGCTCATGTGCCAAATTTGCTTAGATAGTTTAGAGCATTCGATTTTTGGTGATTTTGGGTGCTAAAGCCGAAATAACATTGATCATTTGGGGTTTTTCTTTGTTTTTCCTCTCTTTTATGCGTGTTGTATTTTTTGTTCTCTCTCGATTTTGAGTACCTTTGATATTATTTCTTTTCCCTTCTTCTCAATTTCTTTGTTTGCCGAACCAAAATTATTTTATTCTTGTCGAATCACTCTTGTGCTCCTAACTCCCCTCTGTTTTCCAAGACTTGGCTGAATACCCTTACTCTTCTTTTCTTCTCTTTTAACAGCTGAACTCCCTTCTCTTTCTCCTTCTCTCTCATCCTTGGCCGATTACAGTGTTTCCCTCACCTTTATTTTTTTCTTATCTTTCTTCTTCCCCTGTAAACCGAATGTATGTATTCCCTTCCTGGCTCTACTCCATCGTTTGTTTGGTAGTCTAAGACCGTGGACCAATCGCTTTTAACTTTTTTCCCCTCTCTTACTCAGAATTCGGTATAGCAATATTTATCCATCAAATCGGTAAGTATGTTTGTTTCTTTTGTTTCCTTAAGGGATATCTATTCACTTTGTTCTTGTACGAATTATAACCAAATAATTCCTCTCCATTACGTGCTGAATTCTCCCTCCCTTATCATTCGGATGTTGTTTACTTGGTTTGTTTTTAGAACTCTCGATAAGCAAAGAGGGTTCTAGCAATAAAGTGATGGCAGTGGTGCCGACTGGGAGTGGACGTGTAGCCTCTGCCCCCAAGTTTAAGGGACGTACGGTGTCAGCGGTTTGGGACTTTTTGCCAAGTTGCGGAGGGGTGACTGCACGAAACTTTGGATTAAGTAGGCAAATCACAGTTGACCGTTAGAGTCAAGGCAAGTGGTAGTCAATCCTTCGGCTAGGGGTTTGGTTAATGTTCTTTTAACTCTGTTGAGAAGTGATTAACCGTAGTTATGTTTGAATAGGTTCTGGCACTCGGGAATGCTTAGTACTCTACGTGATCAAGTGTGTAACCGTATGCTATGTTTGATGATCCACTGAAAAGCTGAAAATGCGTGTATTTGTATGCGGTATGTGATAATCGTTTGAAAGCAGAAAGTTTGTGTTGTTTACATTGCTATGACGGTAGATCAGCGAAATGTCGAAAAGCCAAAAATATGGCAAATGATGCCAATTGGGCGTGTGATCGTATGTGTGGTATTCTCGAGCCAGAACTCGGCTGTCTCAGCATCATCCTCAATTTTAGCTCTAAATTCCTTGGCCCCATACTTTCTAAGTTTATCTACATGGGCTTTACCAGTTCTTACTGGTGCCATACCTCGTGGCAATTCCTCATCGGGTTGGTTAGGAGGCGGGGGCAGTCGTGGTATGTTGGGGTGATTCCTTAGATAATCCCCAAACCACTCATCCATCATGTTATAGATGGCGGCTCGGGCCTCTTCCTAGCCTTTAGGCATAACCCTTCTACTACTACTAGATGCAGCTCGTTGTACGGGAGCTGGAGTGTGGCTCTCGGCTCCCTCGGACTCATCTTATTCTTGATTGGAAGACATTTACTATATTCAGAAACAATTTAAACAGTTAGGAGATATCACACTATCAATATTCATATAATGGAATGTATAGCGCACTTTAATACCCTCTACGGTAGTCCTAGAACCAACTAAACCGTAACTCTGATACCACTAAATGTAACACCCCTCATCCGTACCCGACGCCAGGACAGGGTTCAAGGCATTATCGATATTTTATCTTTACAAACATACTAAATCGGGTCACCAAATTTTTCCCAAATTTAAAACTCGATAAAAAATGTACACTTTGTCCCTTACACAGGCCTTCGAGGCCTAAAACACATCTAGGGGCAGTACGGGACACAACCGAAAACATTCGATAAACTTTGGGCACTTTAGAAAATTTTTCCTTACTTTGAAGTGTGACACGCCCGTGTGATGGGGCCATGTGGTCACACACGCCCGTGTGGCTTGGGACACGCTTGTGTCCTCCGCTCATGTTCAACACTGACTTCAACCTCAACATTCTATTAAAAGCACACGACTAAGACACACGCCCGTGTACTTAGCCCATGTTCTATACTGACTTAAAATTTCAAGTACAGGGGACGCACGGCCATACCACACACCCATAGGGATGGACACACGGCCTAGACACATTCCCGTGTATCTACCCGTGTGGACCTTATTAGACCATTTTCCAAACCTTTGATCACCCTCCATACTTATAGATTACTTTTACACATAATAAGGTCACATTATACATATATATATATAAGACTTTAATTAACCTCATTGAATGTAAACCTCATGTCATTGGTTTCATACATGCTAAGTTAATTCTCATATTGTATTTAAGGATTTCCATGTCTACTTGTCACATTTAAGGTTGGCTCGTTTTCATAACTCATTGCCAATTATAACCTAGCCATCACATGTGAATACAAGCATGCATAGATTTGTAGGTCATAGCCTACTTCAAAACAAGGCAATTTCCATGGCCATATACAAAAGGATAAGTATAATTTTACATGCCTTCATCTTGGCAAATCAAATGACACATATAACCAATTATTCAAAGTTCTATACATGCCACTGAACAAAACATAAGTGTCTATATACCAAAGCTGAATTAGTTGATAGTGTGTTGATTCTCCAACCGTCTTCCAATCTTTACTAGTCCTCGAGCTCCGCAAGATAGAGGAAAGAGAGGGGTAAGCATTTACGTGCTTAGTAAGCTCGAATAACTGGAAAGTAAACTTACCAATTATTTAGCATACATCCTTATTAAATAATGAAACCAATGAATGTGAAAATGGTTTCCCTATCACATGCACTCAATCAATGAGTTAGTCACATAACAAAACACCATGTAATATATCTTAGATGAGCTCATCATTCAACATGTCATTTGTACATATACCTTGTGTTAGTTCCGTTGAGTTTTTAGGAAATCTCGATAGATTATCCAGTCTCCATCAATTCATACTAATGATCATTTCAAGTATGCACTCCCGTGAACCTCACATCTTACGGTGAGATTACCAGTCTAGGCTAAATCCCCCGTAATATAAAATCATAAGGTGATGTCGAGATTACTAGTCCAGGCTAAATCCCTTACAACAACAAACACCCTTAATGAGCTTGGATCCAATTACACCGTGCTAAATTCGCACCTAATCGATTATCCGTCTCAAGCAAATCCACAATGCACACATATTCTTCAGGAGGCTCAATCATTTAAGGAACACCCGTCTGGGCTAGATCCTTTCTATATTCGAGATCAACGGATTACCCGTCCGAGCTAAATCCTTTCTGCAACACATGCAGTATCTCAATTCACATGTCAATCATGGTTTATCCATCGAATCATTATCAAAGATGCATTCCATGCATTTTCATGCCATCAACAATGCAATTATCATGCATTCATACATCATACAATTATGCATATTTTGAGTTTACTTTAAGTTATCCGAACTTACCTGGTACTGGTTTCAGTATTATGTTTTGGTTATTCCGAAACCTTTCGTTTTTCTCGGTCAACCTCTGAAATTTGTTCCTCGAGGTCTATAACAATAAAATTAAACCATTAACACCTCACATTGTACTATATGAGCTTCAATTTCACCCCTAGTCCAAATGACCATTTTGCCACTAACCTTTCACATTTTTACGATTTAGTCCCTAGGCTCGTATAATAAAACACATGCAATTTCTATCTTACCCAAGCCTAGTCGAACACTTTTCCTTCTTATGGCAGCCCATGTTTTCCATATTTTCATATTTCTACCACATAGTTATCAATTTTTGCAAAAAGGTCCCTTTAGGGTTTTTCATGAAAATCACCTCAGAAAAGATGTTTAACACACCTTCAACTTTCATATTCCTCCATAAACCATCAAAATACAAGCAACTCATGCATGGGTAAATTTTTAAACATGAACCCTAGCATGAAATATGGGTAGAAATGGAGAAAGTAAGCTACCGAGATTTCTAAAATACAAAAAACATTAAAAACGGGGCTTGGGTACACTTACTATTGAGCTTGAAAATGTTGAAAGCCCTAGCTATGGAGTCCCTTGAAGTTTTGGCAGCATGGAGAAGAGAAATGAGCTGATTTTGGTTCATTTCTCCCATTTTATTTCGTTAAAATGCCAAATGACCAAAATACCTTTAAGTCATTTTTTTAAAATTTTATCCATGCGAGCCCATTTTTGTCTAAAAACTTAAAAATTGGGAAAATTTCTCTCTAAGGCCTTCTAATTTAAAATCTAAAGCAATTTCATACAAATTGCTTCTAGAATCCAAGTTTTGCAATTTATTCAATTTAGTCCCTAATTTCCAATTGGACACCTTACTTAAAGAATTTCTTCATGAAATCTTTGCACATGCATATTCTCATATTCTAGACCTCATAATAATCATAAAATAAATATTTTTATGTTAGATTTGTGGTCCTGAAACCACTATTTCGGCTAGGCCCTATTTCGGGATGTTACATCGAATACCAGCTATGGTCCAACCAATTGCTTTCTTAAATTTCTTTAGAACAATTAATTGCTCCTCTTGATCTTTCATCAGCTCTGCTGAAATAATCACAGGAAAAGTGAAACAATCACCTAAATAAACGTATTTCAAATGGGAAGGAAGTACATTTAGGAAGTACCTTTAGTTCAAGTTTAGGTGGTTCTTCAATTGACAACTTGGGTTGCACAAATTCTCTAACTTCTAACTCCAACGGTTCAAACCGTGTGGATTGAATAAAATTTCTCGGATTGGCTTCCATCAAAGCCATGTTTTCTTCACCTTCGTCGTCCTCCAAAGGGTCAAGATCTAAGGCTTTCTCTAATAGATCTTCTTCAAAATTGCTTTCCATAGAAACTAAGGTTTCTATCTCTTCCATAACTGAACACTATTCTGCCGAATCGAGAAATTTCATCACTTTAAGAATGTTAAAGGTTAACTGATCGTTTTGAACTCGCATGGTGAGTTCACCTTTTTGCACATCAATTTACATTCTTCTCATGGCTAAAAAGGTCTCCCAAGGCTAATCGGCACTTCTTTATCTGCTTCAAAATCTATGATAATGAAATCAACAGGAAAAATAAATTTATTGACTCTTACCAAAACATCCTCGATCTTTACTTCAGGATATGCTAAAGATCGATTCGCTAGCTGAAGCGTCACAGTTGTAGGTCTTACTTCACCTATCCCTAGCATCTTGAAAATAGTCTTAGGCATCAAGTTGATACTCACTCCTAAGTCACACAAAGCTTTACTAGAGTGAGATTCACCAATGTTACAGGGTATAGTAAAGCTTTCTGGGTCTTTTAATTTTGGTGGTAGTTTGTTCTGCAGGAACGCACTGCACTCCTTTGTCAATGTAACAGTCTCATACTCACTCAGTCATTTCTTCTTGGACAATATATCTTTCATAAACTTAACATAATTTGGCATTTGTTCTAAAGCCTTCACCAATAGAATATTGATGTGTAACTGCTTCAGAAAATTCAAAAACTTCTTGAATTGCACCTCCTATTTTTGCTTGTGTTGCTGCAATCTTTGTTGATATGGAGGTGATGGAACTTACGATTGAACTAGATAACTATTCTGTGTAGGTAAATCTACAGCCAAAGAAGATGTTAAAGTATCTAAATTCACTAAGTTAGGATTTACCTTATCAATCTTTGCAGATTCTGACTTTTTTGGTGTAGGAATTTCAATAGTTGGTTGATTCTTCTCAACGGGCTTATCTTCGACATCAATTAATCGGGGTTCCAGAATTTTACCACTTCGCAATGCCACTACCTTGATATGTTCTTTACCCAAATTTCTTGGATTCTTAGTATCGCTCGGCAAGGTTCTTTGCAGTCTATTACGAAGCTCTGTAGCCAATAGACCCAGTTGGTTTTCCAAATTTTTCAGTGTTGCTGCTTGGCTTTGAATCAAAGCGTCATTCTTTGCCATGTATGCTTTCAACAAGTTCTCTAAACTGTTTGATGCCTCAGCTTGAGGTGGTTTTGGAGCTTGTTGATTAAACCCTTGAGATTGGTTGTGTCTATGCTGCAGGAAGTTGTTGTTTAGTCCATTTCCTTGGTTGCTCCAAAAAAAGTTAGGATGATTACGCCATGAAGGATTGTAGAAGTTGGACTGGGGTCTTTGTCCACTCCTATTTTGATGTTGATTCCCCACATAGTACACTGACTTGGGATTTGAATGACAATTCTCAAAAGGATGACCTTTCTTACAGTACACACAGGAAACTACTTCAAACGGACTTGGTGGCTGAGCTATAAAATTATTAGAATTATTAGCGGTAAACTATTTTAACATAGAGGAAATAGACGATACCTAAGTTGATAACAAAGTGAGAGCATCAACTTTATGAAATCTGGCTACACGTCTTCCTGAAGCTGTTCGATTTGTTGGACATTGATAGTTATTACTTGCGATCCTCTCAATGATCTCATAAGCCTCATTATAAGACTTAGACAAAATTGCACCATTTGTAGAAGCATCTACCATCAATCTTGTATATGCATTGAGACCATTATAGAATGTCTCCAATTGGATACAATGAGGAATCCCATGGTGAGGACACTTACGAAGTAACTCCTTGAATCACTCCCAAGCCTCATACAAAGACTCGTCATCCAATTGTTAGAAAGTTGTGATCTCGTTTCTCAACTTAGCATTTTTACTAGGCAAAAAATACTTAACCAAAAATCTCTCTGGTAATTCTTGCTATGTAGATATGGAATTTGGTGGCAATGAATTGAGCCATGCTCGTGCTCGATCCCGCAATGAGTACGGAAACAACTTCAACCTTAGTGCGTCTTCAGTCACACCGGCTATCTTGAATGAATAACTCACCCCCACAAACAATCGAAGGTGGAGATTTGGATCTTCTATAGGGATACCACTAAATTGGCCCACCATTTTGAGAATTTGAAACATCATTGGTTTCAATTCAAATTGGGTTGCCTCAATATCTGGCCTTCTAATTCCTGGATTTAACTCACTGAAAAGTGGCACAACATATTTTCTGATGCATCGATCCCTATCATCGGCAATGAGGATAGGATTTCGTACATGGTCGACTTTATTACCTTGTTCTTGATTCTAATTTCCAAGGTCCATCTCGACTTGTCTTTGAGTTGTTCATTCACGTCTACTTTGTCTGAAAGTTCGCTCAATTTCAGGGTCTATAGGGAGTAAATCGATAATCTGATCCATGCTCATAAACACCTGAAAAGAAAATCACAAAATTAAAAAGTTAGTAATGTTAGAAATAAATCAAATTGAAAAATAAATAATTTCACGAAAGAAATAACTATGACAATAGTTAACAATCCCCGACAACAGTGCCAAAAACTTGTAACACGTAGTTTTATGCAAGTGTACACAGTCGAGTAATAAGTAAGTATCGAGTTATCATCTCTACAGGTATTGTATTTATGCTAAGTCACCTAATTTGTAAAATTATATTAACAATTTGGTAAATAAAAACACAATATAGTTGAGAAGTGATGATTAAAATATATTAAACTAAATGCAATGATCCCTAATGCAAATTATCCTAAGTATGCAAACTATATGAATGAAATAGATTTTAGAAAAATTAAAAACAATTTGCAACAATTATAACATAAAAAACTAGGACAATAACTTTAATTAAACTCAGTTTATTATCAACATGCTTAATAACATTCAGAAAAACATTCCATGGCAACTCGATCTTTCATGAGTTTGGAAACCACATTAGGTCCTTTCGAAATCCTTTACTTAGTAAATAGGCATTTTACTGATCCTTATTTACTAAGGGTTTCTTAGCATTCGTGTGAGGTAACTGGGACATGTCAGGTTTGAAATAGTTTAATCACACAAATCCAAAAACTATGTAGATAACAAAGCTCGGTCAGAGTTGTTATGCAACTTGCAATTTAATCAGTTCAGGATCTAAATTGAGCATGCACATTTCAATTATATGTCCACTAGCCGTTGTCTGGTCAGGATCGCTCAGCTAATCCAGGTGCATCTCAATCACGTGTGAACAAAATACAAACTTGATGTTAATTGAAAACATGATCAATTGAGGAACAAACATTATAAGCATGAATCAAATATATATTGTTTAATCAAAGCAATCATCCTAGCTTAAATAGAATTAAGCTAACATTGCTGTAAACAAGAACAAAGAACACATAGCAAACATTTTTAAATTAAAGAAAAGAAAGATTAAACCCAAATCAGAGTGGCTGTCACCCAAGACTCTGACTGACGAGGCTCCTTTACTCCTTTGCTGATGGCTCTCCAAGGTGGCCGATCAAGGGCTCTTTAAGAGGATTTAATTGCTAAAATCTCTAATAATAGATGATGCTAGGCATGAGGAATGGGAAATGCTAAGAAAATTGGGAGATAAGAGAGAATGATGAAGGATGAGGGATGATTGATGAAGGAAGGAAGGGGTCTTATTTATAGGTGAGGAGAGGGGGATAGTTTGCTAAAAATAGGAGGTTCCATCTCTTCAAGCATCTTCAAGGGGTGGCCGGTGTAATAGCCTGATTTTGGGCCTAGTCAGAACAGTAGTTTTGGGACCACAAATTCGACACAAAAAAACTTATTTTTAATATATTTTTATGGTCTACAGGCTTATGGAATGGTTCTGTGAAAATTTCTGTAACACCCCAAACCCGGCCCAGACGTTATGGCCAGATCTGACATGTCACATGGACTTACGACTTAGTAAGCATTCGTTGGATTAAGTGATTAGAGTGGTCTTTGAAAAAATAGCGGTTGAATGAAAAGCTAGTTTATCAATCTTTAGGTTATCCATTTGTTGTGCTCGTTGAGTTTTGAAAATGTTCATTAATTTTGAAACCCGCGTAGCCTAACACTAGCAGTTTCGATATAGTACAAATATAATCAGTAAATAGAAACCATAGCGGAAGAAGAAATTTAAATAGCGACCTTATTACAACTTAAAACTCAAAATCAAATTAGAATATAAAAATAATAAAAATAAACTAACTTAGAAAAACCAACTTTGCAGATGCTGTGGCCACTTCGAATCCCTTACAGCTCCAAGCCCACTATTGTTGGGGATTTCCTGCAGAGATGAAAATAAAGGGTGAGTTTGGAAAACTCAGTGTGTAACATAACCCAACCATAGCCCAAAACAGATCAAGCCTCAGAGTCAGACTTATCTGGCCTTGGCCCAAAGATGTAAAATCGAAATGAAACCCATAGGCTCATAGCGGATCTGAAACAAATATATCATGAATGCAGAAATCCCAACCCAGACCCATCCGTAACACCCCCGTACCAACTTTACACCATGTGGGGAGACTACTCGACCCACTCAACCGCTACACACCACAGAAATTGCAGCGAGGCTGCCAGATATTGTGACGAAGTCACCAGATACAGATATTGTGGCTAGGCCACCAAAACAAATATATATGTGTTGAAGCCACCAGATTGCAGCGAGGCTGCCAGAATGCTTCCTCCATCAATAGAACCCATAACATATGCAACAAATATAAATGTCATGGCATACATTAAGCAGAATCAGAATATCATGCATCTCATATAAAATTAACCATAAGGGTATATTGGTCATTTTGCACCTAGGGGTATAATGGTAATTTTCCCTTCTTAGGGGTATTTTAGTCATTTCAACAATCTTCAGAGTTTTTATGCATATAAAAGTTACTATTAATCCATTTGTCGTTACAGAAGTCCATTTTAACTCAGTTACCAGTTTTGCCCTTTTAGGCCCAAAACCCCTAATGTGCCTTACGATGTCTAAATGTGATTTAAGCCTATTACTCCAAGTTTTACGGTTAGATTACAGATTTCAACAGTTTTGATTACTATTGTTTGCCAAAACTTCCTTAATGATTATTCTTACCCAAATGGGCTCGGAAGCCCATTGGCCCCTATTTGGCCCATTGAGGCCCAACTTACCAAAACGCACGAAATTGCACACTTTGCAATTCCATCATCAACAACCCAAATCCAACCATTGGAGAGTAATCAGTTACTCACAGATCCTCACAGTGCTGACCTTTCGGTCACTTTTAGTCACTCTTCGGTCATTACGGCCTCAACTGTTCTAGCCTATAGTAAGGGTATGATACACACCTGTTAACTGTCGAAGCATTGAAAAAACTCCTCGCACGAAAAGCCTACAAATGGTTACCACCATATCAGGTTACGAGTCGATATTAATCTTGTGAAAAGAACCCTTACCATATTCGGCCAACACCTACCTAGGCCCTAAGCATCCAAAGTCCTTACCTTTCTGCCAAATATAGACTAGTCTCGATGCCCAACTGTGCTAGCCTTTAAGATCCTTAGTTGCACCACCCCTTGATCACACTAACACACAAAACAAGAGAAAGAGGCTAATAGGCCCTTAGTCCAAATCGATAGCCACCCCTAAGGGGTTCGACTAAAACCCTTAACATAAGTACTAACGAAAGTTGCTTGAGTACTTACCCACGTGATATTTTGCCCACGAAGAGTCCTAGATAGCGGTACAATCTCGATCTACAACAACTCCTTCCACAAACCCAAAGCAAGACAGGTTTGATCTCAGATTCGGCCTTGAACACCACTAGGTATGAAGGTTCCGATTTTGAAGAAAAGAATGAAGTGTTTGGCCATAAAAAGGTATTCGGCTAACTGGGTTTCTAAGAGATTGACAAAGAAAAGCAGAAATAGGAAAAAGGTATGAGCAAGGTAGGTTCGGCTAAGAAGAAATCGACAAGATTTAATCAAGGTTTCGGCCAACAAGAGGAATCGGTTCAAAAGGTTTTGGTCAAGAGAATAATCGGCAATGATGAGCTTGCTTTTGGCTTTTATGACTATCTAAATGAGAAGAAAATGAAGAGGGAGAGGTATGGATGGCAGTAGAAGAAGATGGAAGGAAAGAAAAGAAGAGAAGAAATTAGAGAAGAAGAAAAGTAGGCAATCGGTTTGGCAGAGGAAAACGGCACAGGGAGGTGCTTTGGGAGACCTATATTCGGCTTCTAGAAAAAGAACGAGTAAAGAGAATGAACCCTAAGGCACCCTACCCTATTTCAGCTCACCAAAAGAAAAACAAAACGAAATTCTGAAGGAAAAATCAAAGAGAATTCGGCACAACTACCCCTTATTGCTGAAACTACACATACCTCAACTCCCTAGTCGATTGCCTAATTAGAACCCTCCCTTGGCCGGCGAACTCTTGCTCCTCAAGAGTCCACTATTCGGCCAACTCTATCCTCCTTGATCAACTCCTCCTTTTTCTCCCCTTATCCCTCCTCAACTTACTCCTTTGACTCATTCAAACTCTACCTGATAGAATTCATTTGAAGTCCACCACTTACCTTCCTGCTCATAAAAAATAAAACACCTTAATTACTTATCTGTGACTTGAACCTTGGACCTCCAAACCCTCCTAGGTGCCACTTTTATAACTCCTTAGTGGCGTCACATTGCCACTCCATCACAAGGCTTCCTTGTGACACATTTCACACATAACTTCTTACGACACCTTCTATCCAAAGCCCCCTATCTCCTAAGTCCAAAATCCAAAATTTTACCCAGGTTTGACCAACCTTTGGGCCTTCCATAGGCCCATTACCACACCTCTAACATGAATTACACACCCAAATACCAGAATTCAAAAATTTTATCAACCTAACAGCAACCCAAGAAAGACCTAAAAATTTAGGGCGTTACAACTCTACCCTCCTTAAAGAAATTTCGTCCTCGAAATTTACCTGATCTGAATAGATGCGAGTATTGGTGACGTATCGCCTCCTCTGGCTCCCAAGTAGCTTCCTCTCTGCCATGATTATGCCAAAGTACCTTTATTAATAAGACCGACTTCCTTCTTAGAACCTTCACCTCTCGATCCAGAATCTGTACAGGTTCTTCCTCAAAAGTCAAGTCAGGCTGTACCTCAACCTCTGCAACTGGTAGGATGTGAGTAGGGTCAGAACGATATCGCCTTAACACAGATACGTGGAAAACATCATGAATCCTATCTAGCTCTGGAGGCAACTCCAACTGATAAGCCACTGGTCCTACTCACTTAAGAACCCGATAAGGTCTAATAAACCACGGACTCAACTTTCCTTTCTTCCCAAATCTTAGTATCTTCTTCCACGGTGAAACCTTCAAAAAGACCATGTCACCTACTAAGTACTCAATCTCCTTACGCTTTAAATCTGCGTAAGACTTCTGCCGATCAGATGCTTCTTTTAGAATTGCTTGCCTCAAGTCAGAGTCCTTTAGAATACAAACTCTACCTTGGTAACACAGAACTCCATCACTGTTCAGTCCGAACTCAGAAGTATCCCCATTCTTAACCTGCCGGAATCGAGAAACCAGAGACTCATCCCTCGACTATTTTTCCTTAATCTCATCCACCTAGGTCGGCCTAACTTGCAATTTTGCTAACAGACTACCGTCATCATATAGACTCAAACGAGCAAACATGGCTCTCAGATCAGATACAGTTCTACGACTTAGGGCATCAGCCACCACATTAGCTTTGCCTGGTTGATACTCAATCGCGCAGTCATAATCCTTAAGCAACTCTATCCATCTCCACTGTCTAAGGTTCAGCTCCTTCTGAGTCAGCAAGTACTTAAGACTCTTATGATCTGTGTATATAATACACCTTTCTCCGTACAGGTAATGTCTCCAAATCTTAAGTGCAAAGATTACCGCTGCCAACTCTAGATCATGAGTAGGATAGTTCCCTTCGTGAGGCTTAAGCTGTCGTGATGCATAAGCAACCACCTTACCTTTTTGCATCAACACACAACCCAATCCCACATGTGATGCGTCACTGTACACAGTAAAATCCTTCCCAGACTCCGGCTGAATTAACACAGGTGCTTCAGTCAAAACTTTCTTCAACTTCTTAAAAGCTTCCTGCTGCTTCTCTGTCCAAAAAAACGGTACCCATTTCCTTATGAGTTTTGTCAAAGGCGCTGCCATCACAGAAAAACCTTCCACAAACCTCCTGTAGAATCATGCCAACCTAGGAAACTCTGAATTTTCGACACTGACCTAGGTGGCTTCTATTCCAAAATTGCTTCAATCTTTCGAGGGTCCACCTTAATCCCCTCAGCAGAGACAACATGTCCTAAGAAGGTTACCTCCTTCAACCAGAATTCACATTTGCTAAATTTCGCATAGAGTTCATTCTCCCTTAACACTTGAAGCACAATGCAAAGATGCTCATCATGTTTCACTTCAGTTTCAGAATATACAAGAATATCGTCAATAAAGATGACTACAAACCGATCCAAAAATGGTTAGAATACACGATTCATCAGATTCATAAACGCTGCAGGAGCGTTCGTCAGTCCAAATGGCATAACCAAGACCTCATAATGACCATACTGAGTTCTGAATGCCGTCTTGTGAATATCTACCTCCTTAACTCTCAACTGATGATACCCAGATCGAAGGTCAATCTTGGAAAATACTGAAGCTCCCCTAAGTTGGTCGAATAAATCATCAATTCTCGGCAGTGGGTACTTGTTCTTAATCATCAGTTTGTTCAGCTGTCGATAATCGATGCACAACCGCATTGACCCATCTTTCTTCTTTACGAACAACACTGGCGCTCCCTGCGAAGATACACTTGGTCTAATGAAGCCTCTATCCAATAACTCTTGAATTTGGGCTTTCAGCTCCACCAACTCCTTCGGTGCCATCCTATAAGGTGCAATGGACACCGGTGCCGTTCTAGGCAACAAGTCGATTCCAAACTCAACCTCTCAGTTCGAAGGCAGTCTCGGAAGCTCCTTCGGAAAAACATCTTGGAACTCCTTAATGGTTCTAACCTTATCCACCATCAGTCCCTCAACTTCCGACTAACTTACAAATGCCAAATAGGCCTCACAACCTTTACGAATCCATTTTTCGGCTCTTAATGCCGACACCACATTGGACAAATAATCCCTTCGTTCACTATCACCATAACCTCTTCTCCCTCCGTGGTCCTTAACACCATTCGTTTAGCAGCACAATCCAGAGTCGCCCTATGCTTAACAAGCTAGTCCATTCCCAGAATGAGGTTGAATTCTCTGAATGGTAACTCCATCAAGTCTTTAGAGAAAATATTACCTTGGGTTTCTAAAGGCACATCCCTATACAGTTTGTCTACCTTAACCGAGTGCCCCAAAGGACTTAGTACAGTTACCCCACTCACTATCTCCTCAGAGTGCACACCCAACGACCCAGATATGGCACATGCAACATAGGAATGAGTAGATCCAATATCCACCAAAGCAATATATGTAAGCTAGAAACCAAAAACGTACTAGTTATTACGTCAGGTGCATCGCCCTCCTCTCGACGACGAGCTGCATACACCAACGCTGGCTATCGAGGCTCAGCATTTTCGGCAACCCTGCCAGGTGCCCCTCTACCTTGACCATTACCATTTTTGCCCCTTCCTTGTCCTCGTCCTCTCGGTGGTTGTGGTCCACCTCTCACTAGTTGAGTAACCCTCTGTTCAGCAACTTGAACCTGATCTGTTTTCTGAGGACAGTCTTTGACTCTATGCTCCATAGATCCGCACCGGAAACAAGCAGCAGAACGTTTCCGATACTCGCCCATATGTATCTTCCCACAATTTTTACAACCCTGCAGTTTAATAGCATTCATCGATACTACTCGAACTGGCTCCATTACCCTTGCTCTCTTAACATTCCTATTCATACCACTTGAAAGTCCTGAATCTCTCCTAAAACTGTTCCGATCCTTCTCACGATTCTGTCTTTCTGTATGCTTCACTTCCTCAGCTATCCTAGCTTTCTCCACTAAAGCAGCGAAGTTACGCTCCCTCTGCGGAGCAATTAGCACCCTAAGTTCATCTCTCAGACCATTCTCGAAGCGTACGCTACGCTCATACTTTGTAGCGACAATCCCAGAAGCATACCGGCTCAGTCTCAGAAACTCAAACTCATACTCAGCCACTGACTTACTCCCTTGAACCAGGTTCAGAAATTCTTTCCGACGAGCGTCCACGTAACTAGCCCCAACATACTTTCCTTTGAAGGTCATCTTAAATGGCTCCCAAGTCACACTGCCGTTGGGAGTTCCATCTCTCACCATGAGCCACCACCGATAAGCCTCATCCCCGAGTAACGATATGGCTCCTTCACCTTCTCACGCACGCAGCGATCGGATCATCCATAATCCGCTCTGTGGCTTCTAACCAATACTCAGCCACATTCGGAGCTACACCAGATACACCCTAAAGATCTCTGCTCCGTTAGCCCGCAGTCGCTTAGAAATAGATCCTCGAATTCTGTTACCCGAACTTGCCCCGGTAACCCTTTCTAGAACACGAAGCATTGCCTGGGACAGCGCGTTATCCCCGGCACCACGATCATGAGACTCTACTTCTGTTGCCGGTGGTATCGGTGCTTCTGCCATCGGCATATGCCCCGAAGACGAAGTTCCTGCTCGAGCACTACCTCGGCCACGCCCACGGCCTCTTCTACGAGCTACTCTCGTACTTATATCGTATTATCTGATTAAGAATTTTATGAATCAGTTTAATGTTTCAGTGTTTATTATAGATGTCCTATGAATAACAGTAATTCAGAGTTTGAGTTTGTTTTCTTGCGCGGTAGCCTAACTACAGTCTCAGTCTACTTATCAAAGTTCTTATAGTTCCAGTGTTACCCTAACTAAAGTATCATGATAATGTTTTGTACAAGCATATAACAGAGATATTTCGAAACAATCGAAAGGCTCGTAAAAACTTACAGACTTGGGCGGAGAGATTCGGTATGCCACCTTCTAAAAAAACCAGTTTTAGAAAACTGATTTTAATCTTTAAAATCATCTATTTGTAAAGAGAAAATACTGGAAACATTCTCGAAAACAATTTATAATCAAGTTAAAAATGATTTTCGAAAACCTTTATTCAATGTTTCTTTAAAAACTCACGTTTTTAGACCCGTTCCACAGCTGAGTTGTTGCTGAACTTGGCTCTGATACCACTAAATGTAACACCCCAAACTCAGCCCAGACGTTATGACCAGAATTGACGTGTCACATGGACTTACGACTTAGTAAGCATTTGTTGGTTTAAGTGATTAGAGTGGTCTTTGTAAAAACAGCGGTTGAATGAAAAGCCGGTTTATCAATCTTTAGGCTATCCATTTGTTGTGCTCGTTGAGTTTTGAGAACATTCATTAATTTTGAAAACCCGCGCAGCCTAACACTAGCAGTTTCGATATAGTACAAATATAATCAGTAAATAGAAACCATAGCGGAAGAAGAAATTTAAATAGCAGCCTTATTACAACTTAAAACCCAAAATTAAATCAAAACACAAAAATAATAAAAATAAACTAACTTAGAAAAACCAACTTTGCAGATGCTGTGGCCACTCCGAATCCCTTACAACTCTAAGCCCACTATGGTTGGGGATTTCCTGCAGAGATGAAAATAAAGGGTGAGTTTGGAAAACTCAGTGTGCAACATAACTCAACCGTAGCCCAAAACAGATCAAGCCTCAGAGTCAGACTTATCTGGCCTTGGCCCAGTACAGAAATCAGAATGAAACCCATAGGCTCATAGCGGATACAGAACAAATATATCATGAATGCAGAAATCCCAACCCAGACCCATCCGTAATACCTCGTACCATTTTACACCATGTGGGAGACTACTCGACCCGACCAATCGCTACACACCACGAAATTGCAGCGAGGTCGCGGATATTGTGACGAAGTCACCAGATATAGATATTGTGGCTAGGCCACCAGAACAGATATATATATATATATATATATATATATATATATATATATATGCGGCGAAGCCACCAGATTGCAACGAGGATGCCAGAACGCTTCCTCCATCAATACAACCCATAACGCGTGCAACAGATATAAATGTCATGGCATACATTAAGCAGAATCAGAATATCATGCATCTCAGATAAAATTACCCCTAAGGGTATATTGGTCATTTTGTACCTATGGGTATAATGGTAATTTTCCCTACTTAGGGGTATTTTAGTCATTTCAACAATTTTTAGAGTTTTTATGCATATCGAAGTTACTATT
The DNA here is from genome assembly GCA_025698465.1 of Gossypium longicalyx. Lineage (NCBI taxonomy): Eukaryota > Viridiplantae > Streptophyta > Magnoliopsida > Malvales > Malvaceae > Gossypium > Gossypium longicalyx. Next base: position 63,277,141 of record CM047004.1, on the reverse strand, counting down.
AATCCATTTGTTGTTACAGAAGTCCATTTTAACTCAGTTACCAGTTTTGCCCTTCTAGGCCCAAAACCCCTAATGGGCTTTACGATGTCTAACAGTGATTTAAGCCCATTACTCCAAGTTTTACGGTTAGATTACAGATTTCAATAGTTTTGATTACTATAGTTTGCCAAAACGTCCTTAATGATTATTCTTACCCAAATGGGCTCAAAAGCCCATTGGTCCCTATTTGGCCCATCGAGGCCCAACTTACCAAAACGCACGGAATTGCACACTTTGCAATTCCATCATCAACAACCCAAATCCAACCATCGGAGAGTAATCGGTTACTCACAGATCCTCACAGTGCCGACCTTTCGGTCACTTTTGGTCACTCTTCGGTCATTACGGCCTCAACCGCTCTAGCCTATAGTAAGGGTATGATACACACCTATTAACTGTCGAAGCGTTGACAAAACTCCTCGCACGAAAAGCCTACAAACAGTTACCACCATAGTAGGTTACGAGTCGATATTAATCTTGTGAAAAGAATCCTTACCATATTCGGCCAACACCTACCTAGGCCCTAAGCATCCAAAGTCCTTACCTTTCTGCCAAATATAGACTAGTATCGATGCCCAACTATGCTAGCCTTTAAGATCCTTAGTTGTACCACCCCTTGATCACGCTAACACACAAAACAAGAGAAAGAGGCCAATAGGCCCTAAGTCTAAATCGATAGCCACCCCTAAAGGGTTCGACTAAAACCCTTAACATAAGTACTAACAAAAGTTGCTTGAGTATTTACCCATGTGATATTCTACCCACGAAGAGTCCTAGATAGCGGTACAATCCCGATCTACAATAACTCCTTCCACAAACCCAAAGCAAGACATGTTTGATCTCAAATTCGGCCTTGAACACCACTAGCTATGAAGGTTCTGATTTTGAAGAAAAGAATGAAGTGTTTGGCCACAAAAAGGTATTCGGCTAACTGGGTTTCTAAGAGATTGACAAAGAAAAGCAGAAATAGAAAAGGTATGAGCAAGGTAGGTTCGGCTAAGAAGAAATTGACAAGGTGTAATCAAGGTTTCGGCCAACAAGAGGAATCAGTTCAAAAGGTTTTGGTCAAGTGAAGAATCGATAATGATGAGCTTGCTTTCGGCTTTTATGACTATCTAAATGAGAATAAAATGAAGAGGGAGAGGTATGGATGGCAGTAGAAGAAGATGGAAGGAAAGAAAAGAAGAGAAGAAATTAGAGAAGAAAAAAAAGTAGGCAATCGGTTTGACAGAGGAAAACGACACAGATAGGTGCTTTGGGAGACCTATATTCAGCTTCTAGCAAAAGAATGAGTAAAGAGAATGAACCCTAAGGCACCCTACCCTATTTCGGCTCACCAAAAGAAAAACAAAACGAAATCCTGAAGGAAAAATCAAAGAGAATTCGGCACAACTACCCCCTATTGCCGAAACTACACATACCTCAACTCCCTAGCCGATTGCCCAATGAGAACCCCCTTGGCCGGCCAACTCTTGCTCTTCAAGAGTCCACCATTCGGGCAACTCTATCCTCCTTGATCAGCTCCTCCTTTTTCTCCCCTTATCCCTCCTCAACTTACTCCTTTGACTCATTCAAACTCTACCTGATAGAATTCATTTAAAGTCCACCACTTACCTTCCTGCTCATAAAAAATAAAACACCTTAATTACTTATCTGTAACTTGAGCCTTGGACCTCCAAACCCTCCTAGGCTCCACTTTTATAACTCCTTAGTGGTGTCATATTGCCACTCCACCACAAGGCTTCCTTGTGACACATTTCATACACAACTTCTTAAGAACACCTTCTATCCAAAGCCCCCTATCTCCTAAGTCCAAAATCCAAAATTTTACTCGGGTTTGACCAACCCTTGGGCCTTCCATAGGCCCATTACCACACCCCTAACATGAATTACACACCCAAATACCAGAATTCAAAAATTTTATCAACCTAACAGCAACCTAAGAAAGACCTGAAAATTTAGGGCGTTACAATTTCGTTCAAAAATTTTGACGTTTGAGCACTCAATTTAGCAAAAAGGACTATATTGTAAAAAGTGTAAAACCTGGGTTCTATATGCTAGAGGTGTCTAATTGCTATGAAACTTTAAATTAAGGGTCCTTAGATGGTCATAGACTATTTGTTAAGTTAGTTGACAAAAATAGAAATGAGGTAAGAGAAATTTTATGTTTTAAGTTAGGGGCATTTTGATAATTTGGTAATTAAATGAATAAAAAGCCAAAATAAAGCCAAAATTTGTCCATCTTCTTCTTCCCATAGCTGAAAATTATACGGGGAAACCATAGCTAGGGTTTGGCCACTTCCAAGCTCGATTGTAAGTCCATTCTTGCCTCCTTTTTAATGCTCTTTACATTTTTGAAGTTGTTGTAACTCGATCTACCTATTTTTAGCACTAATTTGAAGTGTTATTAAGGTCTAGGGTTTGAATAATGTTATAAATATGTGGATTTTGATGGCTAATGGTAGAAAATGCATGTTTGTTGTTAGAAAAATGACTTTTGTTAAGTGATTTCGGTAAAAATGTAAAAAAGGACTTATTTGTAAAAGTTATAAAATAAGTAGTAAAAGTGTGATTGAATGAAAATTTTGGGCTGGTTTGAGTACAATAAAGATTTGGCTAGGCTTGTGTAATGAATAAATTTGATAAAAATCATTTTACGAGCCTAGGGACTAAATTGTAAAAATGTCAAAGTTTAGGGGGCAAAAATGTAATTTTTCCAAAATGTAATTTTTGGGATGAATTGAAAATTTTAATATTAAATCAATTAAATTTGCTTTTATAGATCAAGTGAAATGAGGTTCGGACATAGATCGAGGGAAAAATAAAGTGTTTGACGATTAGTCCCTATTTATACTATTTTTGTACCGAAGTAAGTTCGTATGTAAATAATGCATTGTTTTAATCATGTTTTAAATGCTTTATTATTGTACGAGTTGTGATTGACCCTTGGACGTATTCGATAAAGTTCCGACAAGTGTGAAATCTCGGTAGAACCTTAAGAATAGATAAGATACAAATGTTATGACATTAGGGTTACTGAGATTTACGTGTAAGACCATATCTGGGATATGGCATCGATATGAGACTTCGTGTAAGACCATAGCTGGGCTATTAGCATCGATACGAGATCACATGTAAGATCATATCTAGGATATAAGATTGGTACGGTACCATGTGTACGAGATTCACGAGTATCCTTTAGTATTCCAAGTGGTTCAATGGGTAATTTAACGAGTATGTCAAAGATGAAGTATGTGTAAATCCAAATCGAGATGAATTAGGTATGTATGTAAAACTTGTACGTAATGAGCTCGTTATGTGATGAACCCTTGGTAAGGTTATGATTGAGTAAGTTATGATTATAAGATCTTAATAATATTTATGTCAATTATCTTCATGTTAATTGTATGTTAAATGTTTGGATATGATGCTTATTATTTGCGTAGGAACTTACTAAGCTATATAGCTTACTCTCCTTTCTTTTCCCTTGTCTTAAAGTGTCACCAAGCTAGCTTGGGGATCGGAGACTGTCTGAGATCCACTCATACTATCAACTTATTATTTTGGGTACCAATGAATTCAACATTTTGAGTTATGGCATGTATAGGGACTTGGTCATTTTGTTATGTGTCATAATTGATTTGGCCAAATGTGTTGGCTTATATTGGTTGAAAGTTTATTCTGTAAAAGGCCATAAGAAATTGGCTATTATTGGTATAAGTGAATTATGTGATGATGCCTTTCATGAATGTGGAGCTTTACTTGATTTGAGCTAATGAGTATGTGATGTTTGAGTATGATAAATGGTAGCATGTGAATATTGTGTTGATTGTTTTGGTTGTGGTTGATTTGGTTGTATGTATATGCTTGAGTTGGTGTTATGTTATGTTGTGTAGGTTTTTGTAACAAAGGAGTGGAAAAATGGCTTGGTAAATAGCCTTATTTTATCCACACGGGTAGGCACACGGGCGTGTGTCTAGGCCGTGTGTGACACACGGCTTGCCCCACGGGCATGTGTTTAGGTTGTGTGTCCCCTGCACCCTAATTTTCAGAAAACAAAATGCTCAGAATTGAGCACATGAGCAAAGACACGGACGTGTGTATCAATAGTGTGGATGACACTGCCTCAGGCACGGGTGTGTGCCTTGGGCGTGTGAAGTATGCACCTATTTTATGAAAAATCATAATTTTTAAATCGACCACACGGCCTAGCACATAGGGTGTGACTTGGCCGTGTGTCTTCAATTTGTTCTTGGGTGACGAATAGAGAGTTATACGGGTTATGGACACGGACATGTCCGAAGCCACACGGGCATGTGACCCTTGTTTGGTGGAAAAAGTTTCTAAGTGTTGTAAATTTTCTAAAGTATCAGGTTTAGTCCTGAACCACTTTCAATGTATGTTTTGGCCCTCATAGGCTCGTATTAGGGACTTTATGATTGAATGCAAAAAGTTTTAAAATTGGACGAAAATTTATGGCTCAGAAATGTGTGGTTGCTTGTGTTTAAGCTCGGTAATGCCTTGTAACCTATTTAAGCGTTGAATACGGGTAAGGGGTGTTACATTTAGTGGTATTAGAGCTACGGTTTAGTTGATTCTTGGACTAACATAGCGTGTGTAAGAGTCTAGCTATTCATGCCATAATTGAACTGTGATAGTGTGATGACTCTTGACAATTTTAATTTTTGTTTTCATATAGTAAATGGATCCTGATCGAGCTGAGGCTAATGGCGTCGAAAGTAATCGCCGGCTATCGCTCAAGGGGCAACACCGTCTGATAGTAGACCTCCTACGGTTAGTCAGGGAGAAAGGGCTAGAGAAACCTTTCTCCACATGATGAATGAGTGGTATACGGAGTTTGTTCGAACAAATCCAAATGCCCAACATCCTCTGCCCCTACCTATTCTTTGACCAGTTCCCATAGCTCCACAAGGTATGGAATTTGTAAGAATGAACAAGCCCCAGTTGATAAGATTCGAAAGCACGAGGCTGAAGATTTCAGAGATAATGTGGATGATAATCCTAAGAGAGCCGAGTTTTGGCTTGAAAACTCCATTAGGGTATTTGATGAGCTGTCTTGCACACTGGATGAGTGTTTAAAGTGTGCCATCTCGCTTTTGAGAGATTTTGTATATCACTGGTGGAATACACTAGTATCTATGGTACAGAGAGAGAGGATTACCTGGGAATTCTTTCAAGAGGAGTTCCAAAAGAAATATATTAGTCAGCGGTTTATTGATCAGAAACGTAAGGAATTTGTTGAGCTGAAACAGGGTCAGATGTCAGTGACAGAGTATGAGCGATAATTTGTCAGACTTAGTAAATATGCTCGGGAGTGTGTTTCCACTGAGGCTATCATGTGAAAGAGGTTTAAGGATGGTTTGAATGAGGATATTCGTGTGTTAGTTGGGATCTTAGAGCTGAAGGAATTTGTGGTGTTAGTTGAGCGAGCTTGTAAGTCCAAAGAGTTGAATAAAGAGAAAAGGAAAGCTGATTGTGAAGCCAGAGATTCGAGGAAAAGACCGATGAGTAAGTCATTTCCATCTCAGTCAAAGAAATCTAAAGAAATGTATTCCCGTTCAAATGTATCCACTGGGTATTCTCACAGAGACCGCGGGAAGCAATCCTTGAATTTTAAATCTCAAGCTACTTCAATGGCAAGTGTGGGTAATGTAAGGTCTAACAGACCCGAATGCTAGCATTTTGGAAGAAGACATCCCGTCAATTGTAGGTTGAGTGACCTGGCTTGTTACAAGTGTGGTTCTCAAGAGCATTTTATCCTAGATTGCCCTGAAATTGCTGAGAAAAAAATTTCAGAGCGCAAGGCCGAGTAATACTACAAATAGGGGTAGGCCACCGAGAAATACTAGAAATGGAACTAGTAGTAAAGGTGTGACGAAAGATTCAGCCGTGAGATCTGAAGCTCGAGCACCTGCTAATGCCTATGCCATCCGTGCTCGCAAAGAAGCGACATCTCCCGATGTTACCACTGGTACTTTTTCTCTCTATAATACTAATGTAGTTGCATTGATTGACCTTGGATCGACTCATTCTTATGTTTGTATGAAATTGGCAGCTAGTAAGAGCTTGCCTGTTGAGTTTACCAAATTTGTGATTAGAGTGTTAATCCCTTTAAGCAAACATGTAGTAGTTGATAGAGTTTGCAAGAATTGTCCTTTGATGATTCGAGGTCACTGTTTTCTAGCTGATTTAATATTGTTTCCATTTTATGAATTCGATGTTATTTTTGGGTATGGATTGGTTGACACTGCATGATGCTGTAGTGAACTGTAAAAGAAAGATTATTCAACTTAAATGTGAAAATGGTGAAACTCTTCGGATTGATTCAGATAAGTCGGGTGAGTTACCTGTTGTGATTTCTTCAATGTCTACCCAAAAATATGTAAGGAAAGGTTGTGACTCTTATGTTGCTTATGTGTTGAATACAAAAATGTCTGAATTGAAAATTGAATCATTGCCAATAGTTTGTGAATATCTGGATGTGTTTCCAGAAGAGTTGTCTGGATTACCTCCAATTAGAGAAGTTGAGTTTGGTATTGATTTAGTAGTAGGGACTTCACCGACATCTATTGCTTCCTATAGAATGGCTCTGACTGAATTGAAAGAATTAAAAGCTCAGTTGCAAGAGTTGACATATAAGGGTTATACGAGACCAAGTTTTCCTCCCTAGGGTGCTCCAGTTTTATTTGTAATGAAGAAAGACAGATCTATTAGGCTTTGTATCGATTACAGACAGCTCAACAAGGTGAATATAAAGAACAAGTATCCTTTGCTGAGGATTGATGACTTGTTTGATCAGTTAAAAGGAGCAACGGTATTCTCGAAGATTGATTTAAGATCTGGCTACTATTAGTTGAGAGTTAAAGAGTCGGATGTGCCAAAAAACTACTTTCAGGACAATGTATGGACACTATGAATTTCTTGTTATGCCTTTCGGACTAACTAATGCACCTGCTGTTTTTATGGACTTGATGAATGTAACACCATAGACCTGGCCCAGACGTTATGGCCAAATCTGACGTGTCACATGGACTTACGACTCAGTATGCATTTGTTGGTTTAAGTGATTAGGGTGGTCTTTGTAAAAACAGCAATTGAATGAAAAGCCGATTTATTAATCTTTAGGCTATCCATTTGTCGTGCTTGTTGAGTCTTGAAAACGTTCATTAATTTTGAAAACCCACGCAGCCTAACACTAGCAGTTTCGATATAGTATAAATATAATCAGAAAATAAAAACCAAAGTGGAAAGAGAAATTTATGTAGCGGCCTTATTACAACTTAAAACCCAAAATTAAATCAAAATATAAAAAAAAATAAAAATAAACTAACTTAGAAAAACCAACTTTGCATATGATGTGGCCACTCCGAATCTCTCATAGCTCCAAGCCCACTATGGTTGGGGATTTCCTGCAGAGATGAAAGTAAAGGGTGAGTTTGGTAAACTCGATGTGTAAACATAACCCAACCATAGCCCAAAATGTATCAAAACTCGTAGTCGGACTTATCCGGCCTTTGCCCAATCACAAATCGAATGAAACTCATAGGCCCATAGCCGATCTGAGAACAAATATATCATGAATGCAAAATCCCAACCCAGAGCCATCCATAACACCCCGTACCAGCCTTACACCATGTGGGAGACTACTCGACCCACCCAATCGCTACACACCACGTAAATTGCAAATGAGGTCGTCGGATATTGTGACGAAGTCACCAGATACAGATATTGTGGCGAGGCCACCAGAAGAGATATATATATATTTATATATGTGGCAAAGCCACCAGATTGCAACGAGGCTGCCAGATATTGTGACGAAGTCACCAGAATAGATATATGTGGCGAGTCTGCCAGAACGCTTCCTCCATCAATATAAACCCATGTCCCATGCAACAGAATAATATGTCATGGCATACGAACACAAAAACAGAACATCATGCTTTTAGAATAAAATAAAATATCCCTAGGGGTAAAATCATAATTTTGCATGCGTAAGGGTATTTTAGTAATTATTACCTATTGCTAGGTTTCATGCTCATTCTAACGTTTACCAAGTAATTAAAAGTACTTACCTCGTCTTTTTACCAAAGTGGGCCTGTTGGCCTATTGGCCCGTTTTCGACCCATTAAGCCCAAAAATACCGTTGTGCACGAAAATGCGCACTCTGTACTCTAATCATCCAAATGCATCATATTCATTAACAACTGTCTCACAAGCGCTCGCATGCTCGCGAGTTCACAAAATACCAATTTTTCGGTATTTCGGCTTTTACCGATTCAGTCTAAAGGAGGGTGTCGTTTACACACTTGGTTGATGACGATTGATGACGATATCTCCCACGCGATAATCCTACGATCGATCACTAACACATTAGACTTACGAATTAATGATAACTACCATAAATCCACGTCAACTAACCTAATCATCACACAAGTTAGTCATTTACGCACGAGGGGCAAAATAGTCATTTTACCCTCCAGGGGTAAATCAGTAGTCCTACCCTACAGGGTAGTTTAGTAATTCTACAACTTATCCACTTGGGCCTACGGACCCATTGGGACTACATGGCCCGTTTTAGCCCATCGCGGCCCGAAATAGTCGTCCTACTGCTAGAGTAATGAGAAATACACACTTGTTAGGAGACTGCAGTTAATCCGCGCTCCCACACTCTTAGCTGACGCCCAACCCAAATGAGCATGCCACCAAGCGAAAGGGATCAGCCAAGAAGGGTATGCCAACTCTCCTCATAGTTTGCTCTATTTAAAGCCAGCTCTCCATCTACTCTTATGCTAGCTTCCCGATTTGGGATCCCTCCATCATCAGAGTTTAAAACCAACACGAACTCTTGCCGTCCCAACATAGCAAAATAATCAACCTTTGCGTGCCAAGGGATTCGAACCGAAGTCCTCTCACATGCCAAATCACACCACCACCACTAGGCCATCAACTCATTTGTGTCATAAGTCCAACACATTAAACTTTAAAGCGCACCTACTTGCTTCCAGATTTATTGAAAAGAAAAACCAAAATAAATTGCAAGAGCCAAGACTTGAACCTTGGATCCCTTGCTTCCTTTATGGCATCACTTCCTTGTCCCCTAAGTGGCGCTACCTTGCCACTACACCACACTCCTTTTTGTGTCATCTTTTACCCCTTTACTCTTAAAAGCCCAAACGCCAATTGCATCACTTGTTCTTAAAATCAAAATTCTAAAGACTACCACAGATTTAACTTAAGTTTGGGCCCTCCAAAGGCCTACTAACCTACTAAAATATATATTTTAACCAACCAAAACACATACAAATTTTAAAAATCACAGAAACACAAAAAACCCGAAAATTGGGCGTTACAACTCTACCCTCCTTAAAGAAATTTCGTCCTTGAAATTTTACCTGAATCAAACAGATGAGGATATTGTTGACGCATCGCCACTTCTGGCTCCCAAGTAGCTTCCTCTCTGCCATGATTACGCCACAGCACCTTTACTAGCGAAACTGATTTCCTCCTCAAAATCTTAACATCTCGATCCAAAATCTGCACAGGCGCCACCTCAAAAGTCAAGTCTGTTTGGACCTCGATCTCTACAACCGGTATAACATGAGTAGGGTCAGAACGATACCGCCTTAACATGGAGACGTGAAAGACATCATGAATCCTATCCAACTCTGGAGGTAGCTCCAACTGATAAGCCACTGGACCCACTCGCTTAAGAATCCGATAAGGAACCGCGGACTTAACTTGCCTTTCCTCCCAAACCTTAATATTTTCTTCCAAGGTGAAACCTTCAAGAAGACCATATCACCCACAGAGTACTCAATTCCCTTGCGCTTCAAATCTGCATATGACTTCTGTCTATCAGATGCTTTCTTCAACCGGTCTCTAATCAACTTGACCTTATCCTCAGTATCTGCCACCAATTCAGGTCCAAGAACCTGTCATTCACCCAACTCGGTCCAACAACTAGGTGTACGACATCTTCGTCCATACAGTGCCTCATAAGGAGCCATTCGAATACTTGCCTGATAACTGTTTGTTTTATGCGAACTCTGCTAACGGTAAGTAATCCTCCTAACTGCCTCGAAAGTCGATAACGCATCCCCTCAACATATCTTCCAGAATCTGAATAACCCTTTCTGACTGACCATCAGTCTAAGGATGAATGGTTATACTAAAGTTCAACCACATACCCAACGCCTCATGCAACTTTTGCCAAAACCGAGATGTGAATCTAGGATCTCGATCAGAGATAATCGACACTGGCACTCCGTGAAGATGCACTATTTCCGCCACATACAATTTGGCTAACTTCTGAAGTGAATAATCAGTGCGGATAGGTATAAAATGAGCAAATTTGGTCAACCTATCCATAATTACCCAAATCGAGTCCTTCTTCGATGGTGTCAAGGGTAACCCACTCACAAAACCCATGGTTACCCTCTCCCACTTCCAAAGTGGTACTTTCACTAGCTACAAAAGTCTGGAAGGTAATTGATGTTTAGCTTTCACTTGCTGACAAGTCAGACATTTTCCCACAAATTTCGTTACCTTTCGCTTCAATCCAGGCCACCAATACAACTCCTTTTAAGTTGCGATACATTTTATTCCCTCCAAGATGCATAGCACACAGACCTCCATGAGCTTCTTTCAGAATTGCTTGCCTCAAGTCAGAGTCCTTCGGAATACAAACTCTACCTCGGTAACACAGAACTCCCTCACTGTTTAGTCCGAACTCAGAAGTATCCCCATTCTTAACCTGCTGGAATCGAGAAACCAGGGACTCATCCCTTGACTGTTTTTCCTTAATCTAATCCACCCAGGTCGGCCTAACTTGTAGTTCTGCTAACAGACTACCGTCGTCATACAGACTCAAATGAGCAAACATGGCTCTCAGATCAGATACAGTTCTACGACTTAGGGTGTCAGCCACCACATTAGCTTTTCCTGGGTGATACTCAATCGCGTAGTCATAATCCTTAAGCAACTCTATCCATCTCCGCTGCCTAAGGTTCAGCTCCTTCTGAGTCAGCAAGTACTTAAGACTCTTATGATCTGTGTATATAATACACCTTTCTCCGTACAGGTAATGTCTCCAAATCTTAAGCGCAAAGATTACCGCTGCCAACTCCAGATCATGAGTAGGATAGTTAACTTCATGTGGTTTAAGTTTGTCGCGATGCATAAGCAACCACTTTACCCTCTTGCATCAGTACACAGCCCAACCCTACATGTGATGCATCACTGCATACGGTAAAATCTTTTCCAGACTCTGGCTGAATCAGTACAGGTGCCTCGGTCAGAACTTTCTTTAGCTTCTCAAAAGATTCCTGTTGTTTCTCAGTCCAAACAAACGGTACTCCCTTCCTTATAAGCTTTGTCAAAGGCGCTACCATCATAGAAAATCCTTCCACAAACCTTCTATAGTACCCAGCTAAACCTAGAAAACTTCGAATTTTTGACACTGACCTTGGTGGCTTCCATTCAAGAATCGCTTCAAGCTTTCGAGGGTCCACCTTGATCCCTTCAGTAGAGACACCATGCCCCAAGAAAGTTATCTCTCTCAACTAGAACTCACACTTACTGAATTTCGCATAAAGCTCCTTCTCCCTCAGCACTTGCAGCACAATACGAAGATGCTCATCATGCTTCTCCTCAGTTTCAGAATAAACCAGAATATCGTCGATAACGACGACCACGAATCGATCCAAGTATGGCTGGAACACTCGATTCATCAGATCCATAAATGCCACAGGTGCGTTCGTCAACCCAAATGGCATAACCAAGAACTCATAGTGACCATATCGAGTTCTGAATGCCGTCTTATGAATATCCACCTCCTTAACCCTCAACTGATGATACCCAGATCGAAGGTCAATCTTGAAAAATACTAAAACTCCTCTAAGTTGGTCGAATAAATCATCGATTATCGGTAGTGGGTACTTGTTCTTAATCGTCAGTTTGTTCAACTGCCAATAATCGATGCACATCCGCATTGACCCATCTTTCTTCTTAACAAACAACACTAGTGCTCCCCATGGAGACACACTTGGTCTAATGAAGCCTCTATCCAATAACTCTTGAATTTGGGCTTTCAGCTCCACTAACTACTTCGGTGCCATCCTATAGGGTGCAATGGACACCGGTGCCGTTCTAGGCATCAAGTCGATTCCAAACTCAACCTCTCGATTCGGGGGCAAACCCGGAAGCTCCTCTGAAAAAACATCTTGAAAATCCTTGACGGTTCTAACTTTATCCACTGTCAGACCCTCAGTTTCTGATTGGCTTACAAATGCCAAATAAGCCTCACATCCTTTTCGAATCCACTTCTCGGCTCTCAATGCCAACACCACATTAGACAGATAATCCCTACGCTCGCCTATCACCAAAACCTCCTTATCCTTTGAGGTCTTTAACATCATTCGCTTAGCAGCACAATCTAAAGTAGCCCTATGCTTAACAAGCCAATCCATTCCCAAAATGAGATCGAATTCTCCGAAAGGTAGCTCCATCAGATCTCCAGAGAAAACTTTTCCTTGAGTTTCTATAGGCACATCTCTATACAGTTTATCTACCCTAACCAAGTGACCCAAAGGACTTAGTACAGATACCCCACTCACGGTCACCTCAGAGCGCACACCCAGCGACCCAAATATAGCACATACAACATACAAATGGGTAGATCCAACATCTATCAACGCAGTATATGGCATAATAGAAATCAGAAACATACCAGTTATGACGTCAGGTGCATCACCCTCCTCTCAGCGACGAGCTGCATACACCAACGCCGGCTGATGAGCCTCAGCAAATCCAGCACCCCTGGCAGGCGCTCCTCTTTCTTGACCATTTCCATTACCACCTCTGCCTTGCCCATGTCCTCTCGAAAACTGTGGTCCACCCCTCACTGGTTGAGCGACCCTCTACTCTAAAACCTGAACTTGATCTAGTTCCTGGGGACAGTCCTTAACCCTATGCTCCATAGATCCACATCGGAAATTAGCACCAGAACGTTTCTGACACTCGCCCATATGTATCTTCCCACAACTCCTACAACCTGCGGGTAACAAAGATTCATTCATCAGTCGCTCTCAAACTGGCTCCATTACCCTTGCTCTCTTAACATTCCTGTTCATACCACCTGAAAGTCCTGAATCTCTCCTAAAACAGTTCTGATCTTTCTCATGATTCTGTCTTTCTGTACGCTTCACTTTCTCAGCTATCTTAGCTTTCTCCACTAAAGCAGAGAAATTACGCTCCCTCTGCGGAGTAATCAGCACCCTAAGTTCATCTCTCAGACCATCCTCGAAGCGTACACTACGCTCATACTTTGTAGCGACAATCCCAGAAGCATACCAGCTCAGTCTTAGAAACTCAGACTCATACTCAGCCATTGACTTACTCTCTTGAACCAGGTTCAGAAATTCTTTCCGACGAGCGTTCACGTAACTAGCCCCAACATACTTTCCTTTGAAGGCTGTCTTAAACAGCTCCCAAGTCACACTGTCAGCAGGAGTTCCATCTCTCACCATGAGCCACCACTGATAAGCCTCATCCCTGAGTAACGATATGACTCCCTTCAGCTTCTGCTCCACAAAGCAGTCCAGATCATCCATAATCCGCTCTGTGGCTTCTAACCAATACTCAGCCATATTCAGAGCTACACCAGATACGCCCCTAAATATCTCTACTCCATTGGCTCGGAGCCGCTAAGAAATAGACCCCTGAATTTCATTTCCCGTACTTGCCCCAGCAACCCTTTCCAAAACTCAGAGCATCGCCTTGGACAGAGCATCGTCCCCAGCACCTTGATCATGAGACTCTACCTCCGTTGCCGGTGGTACCGGTGCATCTACTGCTGGCACATATCCTGAAGATGAAGATTCAGTTTGAGCATTACCTCGGCCATGTCCACGGCCTCTTCCACGAGCTGCTCGTGTACTCATTTCGTATTATCTGATTAAGAATTTTATGAATCTATTTAATATTTCAGTGTTTATTACAGATGTATTATGAATAACAGTAATTCAGAGTTTGAGTTTGTTTTCTTTCGCGGTAGCCTAGCTACAGTCTCAATCTACTTATCAGAGTTTCTATAGTTCCACTGTTACCCTAACTAAAGTACCATGATAAGGTTTTGTACAAGCATATAACAGATATTTTAGAAACAATCAGAAAGGCTCAGAAAACTTACAGACTTGTGCCGGAGATTCGGTGTGCCACCTTCTAAAAAAACAAATTTTAGAAAATTGATTTTAATCTTTAAAATCATCTATTTGTAAAAAGAAAATATTGGAAACATTCTCGAAAACAATTTATAATCAAGTTCCTAAAAAAAATGATTTTCGAAAACCTTTATTCAATGTTTCTTTAAAACTCTCGTTTTTAGACCCGTTCCACAGAAGAGTTATTGCAACTTGACTCTGATACCACTAAATGTAACACCCCAAACCCGGCCCAGACGTTATGGCCAGATCTGACGTGTCACATGGACTTACGACTCAGTATGCATTCGTTGGTTTAAGTGATTAGGGTGGTCTTTGTAAAAACAGCAATTGAGTGAAAAGTCGGTTTATTAATCTTTAGGCTATCCATTTGTCGTGCTTGTTGAGTCTTGAAAATGTTCATTAATTTTGAAAACCTGTGCAGCCTAACACTAGCAGTTTCGACATAGTATAAATATAATCAGAAAATAAAAACCATAGCGGAAAGAGAAATTTATATAGCAGCCTTATTAAAACTTAAAACCCAAAATTAAATCAGAATATAAAAAAATAATAAAAATAAACTAACTTAGAAGAACCAACTTTGCAGATAATGTGGCCACTCCGAATCCCTCACAGCTCCAAGACCACTATGGTTGGGGATTTCTTGTAGAGATGAAAGTAAAGGATGAGTTTGGTAAACTCAGTGTGTAACATAACCCAACCATAGCCCAAAACAGATCAAACCTCAGAGTCAGACTTATCTGGGCCTTGGCCCAAGATAGAAATCGAAATGAAACTCATAGGCCCATAGCGAGATCTGAGAACAAATATATCATGAATGCAAATCCCAACCCAGAGCCATCCATAACACCCCCGTACCAGCCTTACACCATGTGGGGAGACTACTCGACCCACCCAATAGCTACACACCACAGAAATTGCAGCGAGGCTGCCAGATATTGTGATGAATTCACCAGATACAGATATTGTGGCGAGGCCACGAGAAGAGATATATATATTTATATATGTGGCGAAGCCACCAGGATTGCAAATGAGGTGCGGATATTGTGACGAAGTCACGAATAGATATATGTGGCGAGGCCACGGATTGCAAATGAGGGCGCGAATGCTTCCTCCATCAATATAAACCCATGTCCTATGCAACAGAATAATATGTCATGGCATACGAACACAGAAACAGAACATCATGCTTTTCAGATAAAATAAAATATCCCTAGGGGTAAAATCGTAATTTTGCATGCGTAAGGGTATTTCAGTAATTATTACCTATTGCTAGGATTTCATGCTCATTCTAACGTTTACCAAGTAATCAGAAGTACTTACCTCGTCTTTTTACCAAAGTGGGCCTGTTGGCCCATTGGCCCGTTTTCGACCCATTAAGTCGAAAAATACCGTTGTGCACGAAAATGCGCACTCTGCACTCTAATCATCCAAATGTACCATATTCATTAACAACTGTCCCACGAGCGCTCACACGCTCGCGAGTTCACAAAATACCAATGTTTCAGTAATTCAGCTTTTACCGATTCAGTCTAAGGGAGGGTGCCGTTTACACACCTGGTTGATGACGATTGATGACGATATCTCCCATGCAATAATCCTACGATCGATCACTAACACATTAGACTTACGAATTAACAATAACTACCATAAATCCACGTCAACTAACCTAATCATCACACAAGTTAGTCATTTACGCACGAGGGGTAAAATAGTCATTTTACCCTCCAGGGGTAAATCGATAGTCCTACCCTACAGGGGTATTTTAGTAATTCTACAACTTATCCACTTGGGCCTATGGACCTATTGGGACTACATGGCCCATTTCAGCCCATCGCGGCCCGAAATAGCCGTCCTACTGCTAGAGTAATGAGAAATACACACCTGTTAGGAGACTGCAGTTAATCCGCGCTCCCACACTCTTAGCTGACGCCCAACCCAAACGAGCACACCACCAAGTGAAAGGGATCAACCAAGAAGGGTATGCCAACTCTCCTCACGGTTTGCTCTATTTAAAACCAGCTCTCCATCTACTCTTATGTTAGCTTCCCAATGTGGGATCCCTCTATCATCAGAGTTTAAAACCAACACCAACTCTTGCCGTCCCAACATAGAAAAATAATCAACCTTTGCGTGCCAAGGGATTCGAACTGAAGTCTTCTCACATGCCAAATCACGCTACCACCACTAGGCCATCAACTCATTTGTGTCATAAGTCCAACACATTAAACTTTAAAGTGCACCTACTTGCTTCCAGATTTATTGAAAAGAAAAACCAAAATAAATTGCAAGAGCCAAGACTTGAACCTTGGACCCCTTGCTTCCTTTATGGCGTCACTTCCTTGTCCCCTAAGTAGCGCTACCTTGCCACTTCACCACACTCCTTTTTGTGTCATCTTTTACCCCTTTACTCTTAAAAGCCCAAACGCCAATTGCATCACTTGTTCTTAAAATCAAAATTTCGAAGAGTACCACGGATTTAACTTAAGTTTGGTCCTTCCAAAGGCCCACTAACCTACTAAAATATATATTTTAACCAACCAGAACACACACAAATTTTAAAAATCACAGAAACACAGAAAACTCGAAAATTGGGCGTTACAATGAATAGAATTTTCCAACTGTATTTAGATAAGTTTGTGGTTGTGTTCATCAATGATATTCTGATTTATTCTCGAGACAAGTCCGAGCATGCCGAGCACTTGAGAACTGTATTGCAGACTTTGAGAGATAAGTAATTGTTTGCTAAGTTTAGTAAAAGTGAGTTTTGGTTCTAAGAGGTCAGATTTTTGGGACGTATTGTTTCAGGCGATGGTATTCGGGTTGACCCAAGTAAGATTTCGGTGATTATTGATTGGAAACCGTCGAGAAATTTATCTGAAGTTAGATGCTTTTTGGGTTTAATTGGTTATTATCGACATTTTTTCAAAGGTTTTTCGATGATTGCTACTCCTATATCCAAGTTGTTGCAAAAATATGTTAAGTTTGAATGGTCCGAAAAATGTCAGCAAGATTTTGAGAAGTTAAAAGCATTATTGACTGAGGCACCGGTTTTAGTACAACCTGAATCGGGAAAAGAATTTATAATTTATGGTGACGTTTCATTGAATGGTTTGGGTTGTGTGTTGATGCAAGAGGGCAAAGTGGTAGCTTATGCCTCGAGACAGTTG
The DNA here is from genome assembly GCA_025698465.1 of Gossypium longicalyx. NCBI lineage: Eukaryota > Viridiplantae > Streptophyta > Magnoliopsida > Malvales > Malvaceae > Gossypium > Gossypium longicalyx. The sequence continues at coordinate 63,259,689 of CM047004.1, read as the reverse complement.
AAACCACACGAGAAGAATTATCTGACGCACAATTTGGAATTAGCCCCTATTATTTTTGCTTTGAAAATTTGGCGTCATCATTTGTACAGTGAGAGATTTCATATCTTTACTGATCATAAGAGTTTAAAATATTTGATGACTCAGAAAGATCTGAACTTGCGACAACAGAGATGGCTCGAATTACTGAAGAATTATGATCTAGTGATTGATTATCATCCGGGAAAGGTGAATGTAGCCGCTGATGCTTTGAGCAAAAAGTCCTTGTTTGCTTTGAGAGCTTTGAATATGAGATTGACTCTATCTAATGATGGTTCAATTTTGGCCGAGTTAAGAGCCAGATCGGTATTTATTCATCAAATTCGTGAAGCTCAAAAAAATGATAGTGAATTGCAAGCCAAAAGAGCTTAATGTGAATCAGGTAGTGATATACACTTTTGGATCGGATCAAATGATTGTTTAATGTTCTGGGATAGAGTATCTGTACCGAAAAATGATGAACTTATTCAAAAAAATTTACACGAGGCACACAGTGGCTGTTTATTGGTTCATCCAGGTAGTACAAACATGTATAATGATTTAAACAAAATGTATTGGTGGTCAGGTATGAAACGAGATATTTCAGAATTTGTTTCGAGATGTTTGATTTGTCAACGAGTAAAATCCAAACACCAAGTGCCTTCGGGTTTACTTCAGCCAATGATGATACCTAAGTGGAAGTGGTATAGAATTACTATGGACTTCGTAGCAGGTTTGCCTTTGACTCCGAAAAAGAAAGATGTTGTCTAGGTTGTTGTTGATAGATTGACGAAATCAACTCATTTTATTTCGGTATGTACTGACTACTCACTTGATAAGTTAGTCGAATTGTACATTTCTGAGATTGCGAGATTGCACAGTGTGCCTATTTATATTATTTCGGATAGAGATCCGAGGTTTACTTTGAGATTTTGGAAGAAATTACAAGAGGCTTTCAGTACAAAGTTGAACTTTAGTACTGCATTTCATCCACAAACCGACAGTCAGTCTAAAAGAATGATTCAGGTACTCGAAGATATGCTTCACTGTTGTGTTTTAGAGTTTGAATGTAGTTGGGAGAAATATATACCATTGATCGAATTTGCTTATAACAATAGTTTTCAGTTGAGTATAAAGATGATATCGTATGAGGCATTGTATGGCCGCAAGTGTTGAACTCCGTTGGACTAGACTGGGCTCAATGAGAGACGGATTCATGGGGTTGATTTGGTTAGGGAAATCGAAGAAAAAGTAAAGGTAATCCGTGATTGCTTGAAAGCCGTTTCAGATCGACAAAAGTCTTACGCAGATTTGAAAAGAAAAGAGATAGAATTTCAGATTGATGATAAAGTATTTCTGAAAGTATCTCCGTGGAAGAAGATTCTGAGATTTGGTTGTAAAGGCAAGTTAAGTCCACGTTTCATTGGGCCAGTGGCATATCAGTTAGCTTTGCGACAGAGTTAGAAAGGATCCACAATGTGTTTCATGTGTCTATGTTGCACCATTATCAATCAGATCCTTCACATGTGATTTCACTGATAGAAGTTGAGATTCACCTTGATTTCACTTATGGTGAAGAACAAATCAAGTCGTAGCTCGAGAAGTTAAACAATTGAGAAAAAAATATAGCCCTAGTAAAAGTGTTATGGAAACGACATTGGGTTGAAGAGGCTATGTGGGAACCTGAGGAAGCTATGAGAAAACAATACCTGAACCTATTTTCTGGTAAGATTTTTGGGGATGAAAATCCCTAAAGGGGGGAAGAGTTGTAACAACCCGATTTTGGGCCTAGTCAGAAGAGTAGTTTTAGACCACAAATCAGATGCAAAAAACTTATTTTTATTATATTTTTATGGTCTATAGTTTTATAGAATGATTCTGTGAAAATTTCGTTAAAAAATTTTGACGTTTGAGCACTAAATTTAGCAAAAATGACTAAATTGTAAAAAGTGTAAAACTTGAGTTATATATGCTAAATGTGTTTAATTGCTATGAAACTTTAAATTGAAGGTCCGTAGGTGTTAATTAGACCATTTTTTAAGTTAGTGGACAAAAATAGACATGAGGTAAAAGAAATTTTATGTTTTAAGTTAGGGGCATTTTGGTGATTTGGTAATTAAATGAATAAAAAGCCAAAATAAAGCCAAAATTTGTCCATCTTCTTCTTACGATAGCTGAAAATTAGAAGGGGAAACCATAGCTAGGGTTTGGCCACTTCCAAGCTCGATTGTAAGTCCATTCTTGCCCCGTTTTTAATGCTCTTTTCATTTTTGAAGTCATTGTAACTCAATCTACCTATTTCTAACACTAACTTGAAGTATGATTAAGGCCTAGGGTTTGAACCATGTTATACATGTGTGTATTTTGATGGCTGATGGTAGAAAATGCATGTTTGTTGTTAGAAAAATGACTTTTGCTAAGTGATTTTCGATAAAAATGTCAAAAAGGACCTATTTGTCAAAGTTATAAAATAAGTAGTAAAAGTGTGATTGAATGGAAAATGTGGGCTAGTATGAGTACAATAGATATTCAGCTAGGCTTGGGTAATGAAGAAATTTGATAAAAATCATTTTACGAGCCTAGGGACAAAATTGTAAAAATGTCAAAGTTTAGGGGGCCAAAAATGTAATTTTTCCAAAATGTAATTTTTGGGCTGATTTGAAAATGTGAATATTAAATGAGTTAAATTTGCTATTACAGATCAAGTGAAATGAGGTTCGGACTTAGATCGGGGGAAAAATAAAATGTTTGACGATTAGGCCCCATTTTTATTATTTTTGTACCGAGGTAAGTTCGTATGTAAATAATGCATTGTTTTAATTATGCTTTAAATGATTTATTATTGTATGAATTATGATTGACCATTGGACGTATTCGACAAAGTTTCGACAAGCATGAAATTCCAGTTAAACCTTAGGAATAGATAGGATATAAATGTCATGACATTAGAGTTACTGATATTTACGTTTAAGACCATATCTGGGATATGGCATTGGTACGGTACTGTGTGTACGAGATTCCTGAGTATTGTTTAGTATTCCAAGTGGCTCAATGGGTAATTTAACGAGTATGTCAAAGATGAATTGTGTGTAAATCCAAATCGAGTGACGCAGGTATGTATGTAAAACTCATACGTAATGAGCTTGTGATATGATGAACCCTCGGTAAGGTTATGAGTGAGTAAGCTATGATTATAAGATCTTAATAATATTTATGCTACTTATCTTTATGTTAATTGTATGTTAAATGTTTGGATATGATGCTTATTATTTGCATAGGAACTTATTAAACTATATAGCTTACTCTCCTTTCTTTTCCCTTGCCTTATAGTGTACCAAGCTAGCTCGGAGATCAGAGACTGTCAGAGATCCACTCATACTATCAACTTATTATTTTGGGTGCCAATGAATTCAACATTTTGAGTTATGGCATGTATAGGGACTTGGTCATTTTGTTATGTGTCATAACTGATTTGGCCAAATGTGTTGGCTTATATTGGTTGAAAGTTTAGTTTGTAGAAGGCCATCAGAAATTGGCTACTATTGGCATAAGTGAATTATTTGATGATGCCTTTCATGAATATGGAACTTTACTTGATTTGAGCTAATGAGTATGTGATGTTTGAGTATGATAGATGGTAGCATTTGAATGTTGTGCTGATTGTTTTGGTTGTGGCTGATTTGGTTGTATGTATATGCTTGAGTTGGTATTATGTTATGTTATGTAGGTTTGTGCATCAAAGGGGTGGAAAAATGGCTTGGTAAATAGCCTTATTTTGTCCACACAGGTAGGCACATGGGCGTGTTTCTAGGCTGTGTGTGACACACGGCTTGCCCCACGGGCATGTGTTTAAGCCGTGTGTCCCCTGCACCCTAATTTTTACAAAATAAAATGCTCAGAATTGAGCACATAGGCAGAGACACAGGCATATGTCTTAGCCGTCTGGATGACACGGCCTCAGGCATGGGCGTGTGCCCTGGGCGTGTGAAGTCTGCACCTATTTTATGAAAAGTCATAATTTTTAAATCGACCACACGGCCTAGTACACGGGCGTGTGACATGGCCGTGTGTCTTCAATTTTTTCTTGGGTGACAAATAGAGAGTTACATGGGTTAGGGACATGGGCGTGTGTGACCACACAGCCTGCCCATATGGGCGTGTCCCAAGCCACACGGGCGTGTGACCCTTGTTTGGTGGAAAATTTTTCTAAGTGTTGTAAATTTTATAAAGTATCCGGTTTAGTCCCGAACCGCTTTTAATGTATGTTTTGGGCCTCGTAGGCTCGTATTAGGGACTTTATGATTGAATCCAAAAAGTTTTAAAATTGGACAAAAATTTATGGCTTGAAAATGTGTGGTTGCTTGTGTTTAAGTCCGATAATGCCTCGTACCTGTTCTAGCGTTGAATACGGGTAAAGGGTGTTACAGCTGGCCATGAATTGAGGAAATTGAGCTGATTTTGCTTTATTTTTTCTCAATTTAAGTACCAGAACAACTCAAGACTGAGACTCGGTCAAGTGCAAATCTTCAGGCAAATCTCTAATTTCTTCAATATTGCAAGGACCTTGTACAATTAAACCAAAAAGTGGTTTATGTGGACAACCAAGTGTAGCCAAAAATTAGGTTGACTTGGTCTCCAATTTGAATAGTTTTGTAGTCCAACAAAGCTATCAGACCTATCCAAAATAAATTAATAAGTTAGAGGACCAAAGAATAAAATTTATCAATATAATTAATTAATTAAAACCCAAACTATTAATGAAATATTTTAAAATGAATTATTAAATATAATTTTATATTTTATTTAATCATGCATGGCCCACTTTATGTCTTAAAAATATAATATGTTCAAATTAATATAAAATAAGCCATTTATTGCATGAAAACTATATAATAAAGCATAAAATCATATTTTAATAATTTCTATGTCCTAGTTTCATATTTTCACATATTTCATTAATTTATTAAAGAATTACTTAGTTTTAACAACTAATTTAAGTAAAAAGGTAATAAATTACATAGGAAAAATCCTATATATTTTTCAGTTTACACAAAGTCAACCAATAGTTGAAGGTCCTACAATAGAAAAATCAGATGCTAAAAAATATGATGGGGTAAACCCTAAACTTGTGAATTTTAAAAAGTTAACACCCTCTTTTACAAACTTACCTTATCAAAAATGTTTTCCATATCAATCTAGAGTTCCATATCCTCAAAGACTTCAGCAAAACAAGCAAAAATAAGAGGTAGAATTCAAGAAGTTTTTGGATGCTTTAAAGCAATTATACATCAACATTTAGTTGGTGGGGGCTTAAGAATAAATTCCCAATTATGTGAAATTTATGAAGTATAAGACTGTCGCTTTGACGAAGGAATGTAGTGCGTTCTTACAGAGCAAACTACCTCCGAAATTGAAGGATTCTGAAATCTTTACGGTACCTTGGAACATTGGTGAATTATATTGCGGTAAAGCTTTATGTGACTCAGGAGCAAGTATCAACTTGATGCCTAAATCTATCTTCAAGTTGTTGGGAATAGGTGAAGTAAGACCCACTACTATAACACTTCAACTTGCAGATCTATCAATAGCATATCCCGAAGGAAAGATCAAGGATGTTTTGGTAAGAATCGATAAATTTATTTTTCCTTCTGATTTCATTGTTTTGGATTTTGAAGCAGACAAAGAAGTTTTGATCATTTTGGCGAGACCTTTCCTAGCCACGAGAAGAACATTGATAGATGTGCAAAAAAGGTGAACTCGCGATGCGAGTTCAAGACAACAAGGTAACGTTTAACATTCTAAAAGAAATGAAATGTAACATCTCTAACCCGTATTCGTCACCGAAATAGGGTTACGAGGCATTACCAATCAAATCACATCAACATTACATACTTTAAACACTCATAGTCATAATTATGGAAACACAATCATATTGTCCCTTACGAGACTCTTCAAGGCCTCAGAACATGCTAAGAAGTGGTTTGAGACTAAACTGATAACATTTACAAACTTTCTGAAACTAATAAAATTTTCAAAATTTCATCGGTCACACGCCCATGTGAACAGGCCGTGTGCCTCATACGGCCACCAAATACTCTCGTGCTATAGACCATTTGAAAACAGGGCATACATACTGACTTGCACCACATGGCTGAGGACATGCCCGTGTACCATGGCCGTGGGAAATCTGGATGGGTTACTGACTTGGGTCACACGGTCGGTTACACGCCCATGTGCCAGCCCATGTGTCACACACGGCTAGTAGACACGCCCGTGTGTCTATGCCATGCCAAACCTGTAGGGTATACTAACTTAATTCGAAGGACTACCCTAGGGGACACAGGGCCCTGTAACATGACCGTGTATCGCACACGACTGAGACATACGCCCGTGTCTCTGCCCGTGTGGACAAAAATAGGCTAATTGCAAAGCCAATTTGCCACCATTTTCTCATGCACACCTAGAAATCAAAATGGTACCATTTCAAATACATTTATAGGCAGCCAAAATATCCATTTCAATACACATTATAAGCCATTTCAAAATCAAGCATTCATATACTCAAATCAATACCATTTGTACATTCAAATGCATACCAACTAGCATGATTCATTCCTCATTACTAACATATTTAATCATATACCAAAATACATATCTGTAACATCCTGATTTAGGGCTTAGTCAGAACAGTGGTTTTGAGACCACAAATCTTAAGTAGAAATAATTATTTTATGATTATTATGAGGTCTAGGATGTGAATGTATACTTGTGTGAAAATTTCATGAAGATATTCTATGCCTCAGATGCCCAATTTATTTTTAGGGACTAAATTGAATAAGTTGTAAAACTTGAATTCTAGAAGCTTTTAGCATGGAATTGAGTTGGATTATTAATTAGAGGCCCTTAATTAGTAATTTGACCAAGTTCTAAAATTTTGGACAAAAATGGGCATACATGGATAAAAATTCAAAGTTTAGTAAAAAGGGCATTTTGGTCATTTGGTTAATTAAAGAATAAAAAGGGAAAATAAGTCAAAAATTGTGTCCATCTTCCTTCCCCTTAGCCGAAATTCTCAAGGACCTTATTGTAAAAGTGGTAAATTAGGTGGTTAAAAATCTAATTTGAAGGGAAATGTGGACTGGTATAGCTATAATACATGTTTGGCTAGGCTTGAGTAACCAAAAAAATGCCTGCATTTCATTTTTCAAGCCTAGGGACCAAAGTGTAAAAATGTGCAAAGTTAGGGGTAACAAGGTAATTTTGCCATGGAGTGAATTTTCGGGCTGAAATTGATGAATGTGATAGATTAATAATTTAAATTGCTTATATAGACTCAGAAAGACCAATCCTGGAAGTAGACCGTGGAAAACAAAAGGTTTTGGAAAAGTCAGAATTTAAATCCGAAACATCATTCAGGTAAGTTCCTGTAACTTAATTGAATATGTAAATATGTTGATTTTGATTGTTGTATGGAATTGAATGTGTAATGTAAAATATTGAATTATGTGAAATTATTCATAAGTTAAGAATTGATTAAAAAGGGATTGTAATCTGCCTGAATTTTTGAATTCCGATGGATAGGTTACGTCTTATACGAAATGGAATCCTGCATGTGTTGCAGAAAGGATTTAGCCCAGACGGGTTATCCTGAAATGAGCCTATTAAGCATATGTTTCAATTGGGATTTAGCCTGGACTAGTAATCCAGATATGACTCTATAGGGAATTCTTTGTCATATAAAGGATTTAACCTCGACTGATAGGGAATTCGAGATAGGGACAATTTACATGTGATTGAAAAGTTTTAAAGTTGGATGAAATTTTATGATTTGGATTTGTATGTTTGTTTACATTTATGTCAGATAACGCCTCGAACATTGTCCTGGCGTTGGATACGGGTAAAGAGTGTTACAATAACATACTTATCAATACAACCTATTTCAATATGTATTTTTACTACCATTAATCACACACAAAGCTTGACTCATAATCATCTATTAGCCATTCATTTATTAAGTCCAATTTCATGCTTTTCATGAGCAAATACTTATCATATACCAATTGACCAAATGATCATCTTGAACCATCACCAACCATACCAAAAAGACTCAAGCCTATACATGCCATATAACCAAGTCACAAGTGTATAAATACCGAAATAAAAAATCGGATAGTGTGATGTAATCTCTGTCGACTTCCAACCCGAGCGAACATCTGAATCACTATAAAACATATAAAAATAACACAAAGTAAGCTATAAAGCTTAGTAAGCTCGTATGGTAATAAACTCATATTATTAAATAATTACATTTAAAACCATTATTCAAAACATTATATAATTCATATGATTGCACCATTCTATCTTGAATTCATGCACATAGTTAATCATGATTTTCATGAGTTAGTTAATCATGATTTTCATGAGTTTATTCATTCAAAACACATATGGTTTGAATACTTCTTATTAATTCATTCACAAATTCATATGCATAACCAATTATATACATAAACTTTATTCAATTCAATTTCCATCACCTTTTCTTTAGCCAAGTGAATTATGTGAAATATCATCAAATAACGGTATTTCGAACACTATGTGCCATATGTATATTTAGTTATAACAAATATAATTCATATCTCACATATCATTCAATTCATACCTCATTATAGCCAAATAAACATATTTTGGCATAAAACATACTTATACACAATTCTTTCTTATTTCATATACATGATACAATATGAACTCACCACTTTACTTTCATTCGATTCTAACATAAGTTATGTACGTACCTGTATTACTTATTTTGATTGTACTTTCATTCTCATCTTGACTATGCCCGTTGAACCCTTCGGAATCGCTAAGGATACTCAGATATCACATAAAGCTCATACAATGTCATATCTCAGATATGGTCTTACATGTTATCTTATATCGATGCCAATGTCCTAGACATGGTCTTACATGAAATCATATAATGATGCCAATGTCCCAGACATGGTCTTACATGTAATCTCATCTCAGTAATCCTAATGTCATGACATTTGTATCCTATACTATTCCTAGGTTCGTACGGGACTTTCGAATGTCATAACTCTGTCGATTCTTGCTCGTAATCATGACCATTCAGCATTCAGTTCAATTCAATAATAAATAAGCATTTATAACACAATTTAAGTACGTTTATTAGCATACGAACTTACCTCATTTGCTGTAACGACGAATTAGGTCGACTAATCCGATACTTTGTTTTCCCTCGTTCTAGATGCGAATCTCATTTTTCTCAATCTATATATTAAAAAAATTTACTGATTTAATCATTAATCCATTCAATTTAACACAATTTATATATTTTGGCAAAATTACACTTTTGCCCCTATTTTTACACATTTTTGGAATTTAGTCCTTATCACATAAAATTGCAAATTCATGAAATTAAGGACAAGTCCATGCTAGCCGAATTTTATCCAAACTACTAGCAGCCCATATTTTAGTTTATTCACACATCTAACCATGAATTTTACACTTTTCTCAATTTAATCCTTAATTGACATTTTTGTCAAAAATCACTTTATAAAACTTTTTAATCTAGCTTCAAACTTTAATAATCTATCATAAAACACCTAAACAACCAAGAATTCAATAATGGCATCATTCAAAATCTATAACAATTTTGAAAACAGATATATGAGCTAGCTAGATTAAGCTGTAACGAGCTCAAAAACGTAGAAATTATTAAAAACGGAGTTAAAACCATACCTATTTGAGCAAAAACACCATGGTCGAATGTCAAGCTCTTCAATAGTTGTTTTAAACCCCATTTTCGATTGTAAATGGATGGAAGATGATGATATTTGACTTTGTTTTATTTATTATTAACTTTAATTACTTATTTACCCTTTTACCCTTTAAAAACATTAATAATAACACCAATTGCCACTCCACTAATATCCACTATCTCTTAAATGGACTATTTACCACATAAGGACCTTCACTTTTAAGTTCTATCGCTATTCGACACCTTTAGCTTATAGAACACAACTTTTACGCTTTACGCAATTTAATCCTTTTTATCGAATTAAACACTTAAACGATAAAATTTCTTTATAAAAATTCACACAACTCTAATATCATGCAGTAAATATTAAAATAACTGTTCCGATTTAGCTAAAAATGGGTTGTTACAACTCTCCCCCTAAGGGATTTTCGTCCTTGAAAATCTTATCAGAGAATAGATTAAAGATTTGCTTTCACAGCCTTATCAATTTCTCACATAGCTACAAATTTCTCATCTTTTTAATCTCACAAGCTAAGATTTTTTATCTATTCTTTTATATACATCATATCAAGTTGAGTTTCTACTTCTGAAAGATATAATATAGACAAAGGATCTTATATGTATCATCACATCATATATATAAGAAACACATTATGGATCTTCACAAGTTCTAACGGTAATCTCATACAGTCTCATTCTCTCAATAATCTCATACAGCTCGATAAATCACAAATTCAACTTCTCTTTATAGCTAAATCAAGAAATTCTATTCCTACTATAATACATTCACAAATACTCAGTTTTGTAACTGAAATTCAATGCTTTTATGTATCAAGCTCGCATATGTTTTCTGCCAATCTAAAGCTGCTTTTAGACTATCATGAATTACTTTCATTTCTCTTCAGTTATTCTAATCACATCGACCCCATAATTCTTTTTATCAAAATTCGATTCAATATAACGGAGTTCAGTAATTGCAACCATACAATACTCATACAATGCTATCTTAGTACTAATCTCATAACTATTATTATACGCAAACTTATCCAATAGTAAATGTCTTTCTCAGTTGCTTTCAAATTTTAAAACACAATAACGAAATAGTACCTTGTGAATCTGAATCTCTCCCTCAGATTAGCCATCTGTTGAAGAATGTAATGCGATGCTAAATTGAAATCGTTTATCTAAAGCTTATTGTATTTTTCTACCAAATCACAATATAGAATTCAAGTCTCTACACGAAATAATGGAGTCTAGTACGCTGTATGATCTGAAAATCTCAAATATATATAACTCAGCTAATCTATCAAAAGAGAAATTCAAACGTACAGAGATAAAATATGTAGACTTTTTCAAACAGTCAATAATAGTTCAGATAACATCTATCTTTTACAAAATTCATCGAAATTCTATTTCATTACTACTTAGATAGCAACACATGCTGTCACAGTCTTGAAAACACTTGATGATCAGCACTAGCTTGTTGATAGATCAAACATTTGGATACAAAGTCAGAAGTATTTCATTTCATACTCATTTACCAGTACAACTATCTCAGATTATTGAACATCTTAGTACTCCCCGAATGAAAAAATAATTACCACTGCGAGCCATATGTAACAATTGTTGCATAATTTTTGGATTTCCCAATACTCGAACTTCATTTTGATACATCAAATAATCATCGGTTCTAAACTGAAATTCTGAATCATGAATCAATTTATGTTAAACCTTTTTTTAACTTGCAATTTACTGATGTATTTATGAATTTCACAAATTCGCTGAATGCTTTTAACACAACTAATATATGTTTATCATTCGATTAGAGCAATCGCGTATTCATCGCTCATAAAACACACAAAGGTTTCTTGCTCAGAATATCCGTGACTGTAATTATTCTTCCCTGGATGAAAATCAGTTTCTAACTCAAATCCTTTCGATGGTTCAAGCCATCTTTGCTGTCCCAAATTCAGATCTCTCTGTAACATTAAATATTTTAAACACTCTTTCGATCAATAAATAGGTTACATTACTCTCCAAACAATTAATGTCACTAACTATTCAACGCGAATACCTTATCAATCATCTCCAATTCATAAGTCGTAAAACTTTTTCCATACAGCTTTAACTATGTGTAAGCATAATCTATCATTATACATTCTTGTATTATAACACACTTCAAACCATTTAATGACACATGAAGGAAAATCATAAACTCTTTGCCCGACGCAAGCTGAACAAAAACTGATGCTTCAGTTGACAATGTCTTCAACTGGTTACCACTTTATTAATAATTATCATATCATGCAGACTTCATGAGCACGATAATTTTTCTCAATCAAAACAACTTTAGTTTACAAAAACATTTCTCAATAAAACCATTCCGATAAATAAAATTCAGTATCACATCTTCTAGAATGTGAATTCTGCATTTAAACTATTCAACTATTTACCCGTGAATGTTAAAAGTTTATTTCTGACCCTGTGGATAAATTCAAATTCAAATAACTCGATTATTCCTTCAAGCAAATTAATCCAATCAAACTAGACAACTGAATCAATCTCGGCTGTCAAGCAATAACTTCTCAAAGAAAACCTTTCTTCTTGTTGTCAAGATAACTCAGGTATACAATTTATCGCAATTTCTTCAGGATACTAATCAAAGATCTTTAAAAACTGCATAATTCAAACATAACATCCCATGTTTAACTTATTGACATTATCAAGATTACTTGGGAATGATAACCAATATACGGATTTGAGCTTGATCTTTCACCATTTACACTTTTGCCGATGCTATTCCTTTCCTAAATCTAGAATAAGATTATATATAATATAACTATTGCAATTATTAATGAACGAAGCTTTGAACCGTACTGAAGCCACAACCATCAGATAGATTAAAATCATAGTGCTATAATAAGGCCGACATCTCAACCGTACAGATAGGTAATGTCTCAGCTATTAATAATGCATTTTGAACACAAGAGAAATTCGAATATGATTTCAATAGCAACCAGTGCAGAAAGACAACCTCTATGAATCTGATAATTGTACCACTGTGCTTCCATGATCAAACTAGAATCATATTAGATATAGTCATCTTCGTCAAAAGAATATCTCTTGTAGACAATCACATAGAATCATAATAAAACTGAGGTAGCGAAATCTTAAAATGTTGAGCTATACAGAATTTCTGGAAATTACAACCCATATAGAATGATAAAGATCCCAATCATATCCCAGAAAATTTCCAGAAGGAAGAACAACACTCATAATCATTGAAATCAACGATGACAGAAGCAATATAATCTTCATGTACATTCAACAGAACAATAACTAGTAGAAACAGAATACTAGCAATCATACAGATTTTACCATTGACTTTTCTATCAACACAATGGAATAGAATACCAGAGAAAGATAGAGCAATGCTGATCATAAACCATATAGAATACTAGCTAACGTTCTCATACGATAAGAATTCTTTATGAAATTAAACAGTCACATATACTTCTAAGGATAAATGTATACATAGAATGCCTAAAAGAAGCCATAGTAACTACCTGACTATAACCACTGCACTTAGCTATCATTTCAATTCAAACATTATTCCATTGTCTAATTCTATCATTACTGATTTCACATTATCCCATCACTAACAGGAATCAATTCAGAAGAACTTCCAATTAATACATTCTTTAGATATCATACCTGAATATGTTGTTTCATCAAAGTCAACTTCTTCTTTAACAGTGACATTGCATAATCCGAATGGCCTTCAGAACGATTCGATATCTCTTCTAGTACCGTCTCTACTTGCTGACTCATTCTCTTATTTGATCACAGTATTAATCCTTCAATTATGGAACTATATAATTCCACACTTGTGAGCTTATTCAATCTAATATTACGGATTTCATTGTAATACTTTACTGGTAAGGGGGTGAGGGTCGTAAAGCCTCAAATTTAACTCTCACATATACATGCACATAACATAACATCTATAGTTAACATACTATTAGAATCTATCATTCGTACCTTTGTGAGTTTCAACTCATCACCAACAAATTTTCACTCAAACGTTTGAGTGTAACATTCTGTACTATCGAAATTAGCTCGGTTAGAAAGCATATCTATCTAATTAAAATAATTTTCATCAGAGTCGGGAGATATCACACTATCATAAGTAGTAATATGGCATGTATAGCTAGACTAACATATGCCAGGTTAGCCCAAGAATCGACTAAACCATAACTCTCATACCAATAAAATGTAACATCTCTAACTCGTATTCGTTGTCGAAAGTATTACATACTTTAAACATTCAGAACCTTAATTATGAAAACACAATCATATTTTCTCTTACGAGACTCTTCAAGGCCTCAGAACATGCTTAGAAGTGGTTCAGGACTAAACCGATAACATTTGCAAACTTTGTGAAACTTATAAAATTTTCAAACGTTCATGGGTCACACGCCCGTGTCACAGATCGTGTGAAAACAGGGCATACATACTGACTTTCACCACACGGCCGAGGACATGCCCTTGTGCCATGGCCGTGGGAAATCTAGATGGGTTACTGACTTGGGTCACACGGCTGGCCACATGCCCATGTGCTAGCCCGTGTGTCACACACGGCCAGTAGACACACCCGTGTGTCTATGCCGTGCCAAACCTGTAGGGTATACTGACTTAATTCGAAAGACTACCCTAGGGAACACACGGCCCTATAACATGACCGTGTATTGCACACGGCTGAGACACACGCACGTGTCTCTACCTGTGTGGACAAAAATAGGCTAATTGCAAAGCCAATTTGCCACCCTTTTCTCATACATACCTGGAAATCAAAATGGTACCATTTCAAATACATTTATAGGCAGCTAAAATATCCATTTCAATACACATTGTAAGCCATTTCAAAATCAAGCATTCATATATGCAAATCAATACCATTTGTACATTCAAACGCATACCAACTAGCATGATTCATTTTTTGTTACACATATATTTAATCATACACCAAAGTAAATATCATATTTATCAATACAACCTATTTCAATATGTATTTTTACTACCATCAATCACACACAAAGCTTGACTCATAAATCATCTATTAGCCGTTCATTTATTAAGTCCAATTTCATGCTTTTCATAAGTAAATACTTATCATATACCAATTGACCAAATGATCATCTTGAACCATCACCAATCATACCAAAAAGACTCAAGCCTATACATGTCATATAACCAAGTCACAAGTGTATAAATATCGAAATAAAAAACTGGATAGTGTGATGTGATCTCTGCCAACTTCTAACCCGAGCAAACGTCCGAATCACTATAAAACATATAAAAATAACACAAAGTAAGCTATAAAGCTTAGTAAACTCGTATGGTAATAAACTCATATTATTAAATAACTGCATTTAAAACCATTATTCAAAACATGATATAATTCATATGATTGCACCATTCTATCTCGAATTCATGCCCATAATTAATCAAGATTTTCATGAGTTTATTCATTCAAAATACATATGGTTTGAATACTTCTTATCAATTCATTCACATCTTTATATGCAAAAGCAATTATATCTATAAACTTTATTCAATTCAGTTTCCATCACCTTTTCTTTAGCCAAGTTAATTATGTGAAATACCATCAAACAACGGTATTTCGCACACTATGTGCCGTATGTATATTTAATTAAAACAACTATAACTCATATCTCACATATCATTCAATTCATACCTCATTATAGCCAAATAAATACATTTTGGCATGAAACATACTTATACACAATTCTTTCTTATTTAATATACATGATACAATATGAACTCACCACTTTACTTTCATTCGATTCTCACATAAGTTCTGTATGTACTTGTATTACTTATTTCGATTGTACTTTCATTCTTGTCTTGACTATGCCCGTTGAACCCTTCAGAATCGCTAAGGATACTCGAATATCACATAAAGCTCATACAATGTCATATTCCAGATATGATCTTACATGTAATCTCATCTCGGTAATCCTAATGTAATGACATTTGTATCCTATAGTATTCCTAGGTTCTTACGGGACTTTCAGATGTCATAACTCTGTCGATTCTTGATATTAATCATGACCATTCAACATTCAATTCAATTCAATAATAAATAATCATTTATAACACAATTTAAGTACGTTTATTAGCATACGAACTTACCTTGTTCACTGTAATGACGAATTAGGTCGACTAATCCGATACTTTGTTTTCCCCCGTTCTAGATCTGAATCTCATTTTTCTCAATCTATATAATAATAAAATTTACTCATTTACTCATTAATTTATTCAATTTAACACAATTTACACATTTTGTCAAAATTACACTTTTGCCTCTATTATTACACATTTTTTGCAATTTAGTCCTTATCACATAAAATTGCAAATTCATACAATTAAGGACAAGCCCATGCTAGCCGAATTTTACCCAAACTACTAACACCATATTTTTATTTTATTCACTCATCTAACCATGAATTTTACACTTTTCTCAATTTAATCCTTAATTGACATTTTTGTCAAAAATCACTTTATAAAACTTGTTAATCTAGCTTCAAATATTAATAATCTATCATAAAACACCTAAACAACCAAGCATTCAACAATGGCATTATTCAAAATCTATAACAATTTTGAAAACAGAGATATGGGCCAGTTAGATTAAGCTGCAACGAGCTCAAAAACATAGAAATTATTAAAAATGGAGTTAAAACCGTACCTATTGGAGAAAAAACACCATAGCTGAATGTCAAGCTTTTCAATGGTTGTTTTAAACCCCATTTTCAGTTGTAAATGGATGGAAGATGTTGATATTTGGCTTTGTTTTATTTATTATTAACTTTAATTACCTATTTACCTTTTTACCTTTTAAAAACATTAATAATAACACCAATTTTCACTCCACTATCATCCACTATCTCTTAAATAGGCTATTTACCATATAAGGACCTTCACTTTTATGTTCTATAGCTATTTGACACCTTTAACTTATAGAACACAACTTTTACGCTTTACGTGATTTAGTCTTTTTTACCGAATTAAACACTTAAACGATAAAATTTCTTTACAAAAATTTCACACAACTCTAATATCATGTAGAAAATATTAAAATAATAATAAAATAAATTTTATGAAGTCAAATTTTGGTCCCAAAACCACTGTTCTGATTTAGCTAAAAACGGGCTGTTACATGAAATTTCCCGATTCAATAGAAGAGTGTTGAATAATGGAGGAATTAGAAACTTCTGCTTCTATAGAAAGCAATTCAAAAGAAGACCTGTTGGAGAATGCTTTAGAGTCTAAACCATTCAAAGATAAAAAAAGTAATCAAGGTTTGGCTTTGATGGAAGCCAATTTGAGGAGTAATATTCAACCACTATGGTTCGAACTGCTAGAGTTGGAAATTTGGGAATTTACACAACCCAAGTTGTCAATCGAGGAACTGCCTAAACTTGAACTAAAGGTACTTCTGCCTCACTTAAAATACGTTTATCTCGGTAATAGTTCTACTTTGTCTGTGATTGTCTCAGCGGAATTGACAGAATATCAAGAAGAGCAATTGATTGTTGTTTTGAAAAAAATTTAAAAAAGAAATTGGTTGGACAATAGCTGATATACGAGGTATAATTCATTCCTTTGTATGCATAAAATTATTTTAGTGAAAGGTAAAAAAGGTAAGATTGATGGGAAATAGATATTTAACCCTATCATGAAAGAAGTGATTCAAAAGGAGGTAATTACGTGGTTAGATGCAGGAATTATTTACCCCATCTCAAATAGTTTTTGGGTAAGTTTGATGCAATGTGTACCAAAGAAAGGTGGAATCATGATCGTCGAAAATGAACGAAATGAGTTAACCTTGACGAGAACTGTCACGGGTTGGAGAATCTGTATTGACTATAGAAAGCTGAACAAAGCTACTCGTAAGGATAATTTTTCTTTACCTTTTATGGATCAAATCGTAACACCCCTTACCCGTATCCGACGCCAGGACAGGGTTTGAGGCATTACCGGACTTAAATGCAAACAAACATACAAAACTGATCCACAAAATTTTGTTCAAATCAAATTCATTCATACATATGTAAATTGTCCTTTATATGGGTCTACGAGGCCCAAAACATACACCAAGAGTGGTTCGGGACTAAACCGAGAACTTTAGAAAACTTTGGAAGAACTTAGAAAGTTTTCCTACTTTAGAGAGTCACACGCCCATGTGGGTAGGCCATGTGGCCACACATGCCCGTGTCCTCAGCTTGTGAAACTCTCTGACTATGACACCATCACCCAAATAAGATTACACGGCTAAGTCACCCGCCTATGTGCTTAGGCCATGTGGCGAATTAAATTCCAAAATTAAGTGTAGACTTCACACAACCTGGGCACACGCCCATACCCTAAGGTTGTGTCCTCCACACGGTTGAGACATACGGTCATGTCTCTGCCCATGTGTTTACTACTGAGCCTTCTATTTCACCTAATTAGGGTGCAGAGGACACACTGTCAAATCACAAGCCTATGGGACACACACCCGTGTGTCTACCCGTGTGGACAACTTTGAGGCTATTTTCCAAGCCATTTGTCACCCTTAAATGCTCACTCATTCATACATTTTTGATGGCATGCAACATAGTATATTTAGTCACTCAAATACTCATAAACATGATTAATCCATGAATTTTTTTTTAATGTCAACATATCACATACTCAAACCATCATACTTTCATATGGCATTCCACACCAATTTCCTATTTGCTCATCGTGATAAACCTACTTTCAAATTTACTCAATTATACCATAGCTTTGGTCATACTTGTTAGCCACAATTCGTTCATTAAACATATGTGTCATTTATCTCATCCATTACCAATAAGCAACCACATCACAAGCATAAACACATTGCATTCATGCATAACTAATTAGGGTTACAACCCAAATAATCAATATGAACCATATCACATGGCCATATACAAAATGGATCAAATATTACCATAAGCCAACACATTTGGCTAAACCAATATGACATATTACAAAAAGACCAAGTCCCTATACATGCCATACTCAAAATGTTGAGACTAACTATACCAAATTTTCCAATTAATAGTGTGATCGAAAACTTCGACGTCCTCCGATCCCCGAGCTAGCTTGGCGACACTATAAGAAAAGGGAAAGGAAAAGGGGTAAGCTTTAAAGCTTAGTAAGTTCACATGCAAATAAAATGCAATTTAAACAAGCATTAATTATACATTTAACATAATGAACATAATCTTGCATTTTATTGTCAAATCACTTAAATTTATTCTTCATACATATATATTCTTACCACAAGTTCATCATATCCCATGATATTCTCATAAGTTCGATGTACATACCTGTGCCCACTTATACATAGTAACTTACTTTCTCGTCCTTGGCGTATTCATTAAGATTTCCCATTGAACTTCTCTTTGGACTACCCGTTGAAAACTTGGAATACCATTGAATACATCAGAATCTCGCACCTAAGTGCCCCATATGTAGCCAACGCTACTTCACATCATATATCACATGTTGCTCGCTTTCGAGCTACTCACGGGTTTGCTCACTCGAGTTATCGGTCAGGATGTAGCTACACGGGCTACTCACACAAGCTGTCAGGTATCCACAACACATGCCGGACTACCCAACCACCGGTAGAACGTACAAGACCAGCATCTGGAACCCCATAACATGTGTCATATATATCATGAGCTAAAACCACATAACTCATGAGCTTAGATCCCATAGTTCCAAGTGACATGTCACTTGTATCCTAAACTATTCCTAAGGTTCAAACGGGATTCTTTGATACCACATTTCTATCGAACTTGCTCGTAATGTCGATTTCAATATCCATAACACCAATTGCATACTCATGGAATAATCAAAGCATAATTCATAATAAAATTTAAGCATTAAACACATGATACAACATCACATTAGTTATATGTGTACTTACCATAATGCAATATTAAAGCATTCAAAGTATAATACATATTACATAATTTGCCTATGAACTTACCTCGGCACAAAATGATAGAAACGAACCTAATCCTCGTAAACCTTATTTTTCCCCCGATCAAGACCCAAATCACGTTTTTCTTGATCTATAATGTCAAATTTAGCTTGTTCAATACACACATTACTTGAATTGACCCATGATTCATATTTTGGTAAAATTACCTTTTTACCCCTAACTTTTTACTTATTTACACTTTAGTCCCTAGGCTTGTAAAATGAAATGCATGCATTTTCTTGGTTACCCAAGCCTGGACGATTCATATTCTAACTTATATGAGCCCACATTTCTCATTGAATCACATTTATACTACCCATTTTTACATCTTTTACAAATAAGTCCTTTTTAGGTGTTTTCACTAAAAATCACTTAGTAAAAGATGTTCATCACACATCAAACTTTCATATCCTTCCATTAAACATCAAAATACAAACATGTCACACATGGGTCAAATTTCATACATGAACCTTACTTCAAAATATGGCTAGAAATGGATAGATCATGCTTCAAGGATCTCAAAAATGTAAAGAACATAAAAAAGGGGATTAGGAGCACTTACAATCAAGCTTGAAAAGCTTAAAACCCTAGCTATGGAGAGCATTGTAACACCCCAAACCTGGCCCGAACGTTATGGCCGAATCTGGCGTGTCACATTGAAGTGTTTTAGCGAAAACCTTGTTTTCATTGAAAACCCTTCCTTAATATATGAAACCTTAGTTAACTTATGAAAACACTCTTTTCAGTTGCGAAAGCCTTTTTTAAAACATTTGACTTAAGAAAACTTATCATTTAAAATTTAGTTGCAGAAACGTAGAAAAACATACTATGACTTAGGAAACCCATGTTCAACTTCTCGTAATTACAATGCATAAAAATGACAATAATCCAGATAATAACAAAATGGAAGCCTTATTGCAATCAGGTCTGAAACATACTTAATAAAATAGAAACTTATATGCTTTTAAAAGGAAAAAAAACACATCTAAGTTGTCTTGCTAGCTGGCCACTCCAGAGTCCTTCCAAACATCGAACCTTCTACTAAGTATCACCTGAAAATAAAATAAAAGAGGAGGTGAGCTTTTGCAAACTCAGTGTGTACAACCCTCGACAAGTAACAAGCATTCAATAATCACCATACGTCAAATATGCAATGCAATGCAGTGCAATCCCATCCCAATAATCCATCCACTACACACCAGCTCCGTCCCCCGATACACATTATGTGGGGATATAAATATCGACCCACCCAACTGATACACATCCAGGGTAGCCCGATTGCGGAACTACCTTCATTTACATATTGGGCTTAAAAGCCGTCAGTGGATCCACGATTATCAAGCAACCATGCGATCCTCATATACTTCCTCCATTCCATAATTCCCAACCCATATACAACCTAAGCAGAATATCATATGTATGCAGCAGATATGCGTGTAACATCCATAAAACTTACATGCAACACATAGGGGTATTTTGGTAATTTTTTCCCTTAGGGGCATTCCGGTAATTTTTTCTTTATTACGATTTTTATTTACCTTGGCCAGTTAACAAATACCGTGAGCTAAGATGAACGAATACTATGCACTAGGTAGGATTCCAGAGAAGAGGAGGTGAGTCATTAAGACCGCTTAAGTACCAAGCTCTCCCTAGATCCAATCCTAGACATACATATACCTGTTGCCACACCTTAACCCTATGACTTGTCCACATTCGCAATTAATTAATTAAGTTTTATGCAGTCATCATATACTACGCCTAAAACCCCTACAAAGCCCAAACTCACATACCTGTATATGGCCTATCAGGCCCAATTCACATTCATATGGCCCATCAGGCCCAATTCACATTTACAGTCATGCTCACATACAATTTTTCATCACATAGCATCAATTATCAATTTTGCCTATTATGGGCCCAATAGCCCATCGGGTCCATTAAGCCTATTATGGCCCGGTTGACCAATTCACAGCCCAAACCCATGGAATCACCCATGGGGCCTCAGACAACCTATCGGTTTCCCCCTTACGAGCGTTCGTGCACTTGCAAGACTACTGTAGCCAAACTTTCAGCATTTTGGCATTTCAGCTTTTGCCGATCTACTTGTGTGTACAGTGTATGTATACACCTGGTAAACAAGCGTGCTGCGATTCCCTTAGTGACCAACCTACAAATGATACCACCCTTCAATTAATCGTATGCTTAATACATATCTTTACTAAAACCGAAACCTCACCTTAACCTTACCTTACTCGACAAGTATAATATCCCCTTCTTTAATCACTAACCATGATCAACTCCTAGATCTGCACCAATCTTAATTATTAAAACCAGAATAATAGGTGACTCGTATCCAACATAAGTCCCCTTACCTAAACTATGACCATTCGGCCAACCTTAACCAAGAAGAGAGGAATACTTACCAAAACTGCAAACACCTAAGGAGTAATTCGGCAGAGAGCTAAAACTCGAGATCCGATACTAATTCCCTACCAAAGTTGATTAGAAAGAGTGAGGGAGAGGAGTAATTGGTATTAACAATACTAGCTGAAAAAGAGATAAGGTACTTACACCAAAAGAGTAATCGGCCCAAAGGAGATTCGACTTTTCGACTTTTAAACTAGTATGATGAATAAGGTTTATTTGGCACAAATTAAAGAAGAAGAGTAGAAGAAGGAATCGACTAACACAAAAGTGAAACAAAGAAAATTGTGTAGAGGAAGGATGGAAATCAGCATAAAGAAAAGAAAGCAAAACAGAGGGTTTTCAACTTTTACGGAAAAGGGTTTCTGGCAACAAGGTGAAAGAGATTTCAGCATTGGCCTGGCAACCTTGCATTCGGCACCTATTTATAGCCCTTATAGTCGAATTTCTCATGCCCAGGTTCCCAATTCGGCTCTACCTCCTCCTCACTTCTCATCTCCTCGTTTTTCTCCCTAATAACCCCTTAATCTTTT
The DNA here is from genome assembly GCA_025698465.1 of Gossypium longicalyx. NCBI lineage: Eukaryota > Viridiplantae > Streptophyta > Magnoliopsida > Malvales > Malvaceae > Gossypium > Gossypium longicalyx. The sequence goes on along the minus strand of CM047004.1, from coordinate 63,236,852 downwards.
CCTCAAATCTCTCTTCTGAACACTTCCCTCGGAGTCCATCTTCACGCCACTTCCAACCTTCTAGAAGGCAAAAATTGAACTCTTAAAAATACTAAGCTAGGATTTGAACCTCAGATCTCCTTGCTATCCACTAACGCCACCTCCCTACACCCTAAGTGGCGTCACTTAGCCACTCCTCCACAAGGCTTTTTTGATGCCATTTTCCCCTATCCTTATTTAAAAGCCCAACTACTTGCCATCAGGGTTCCTTTAATAATTAAACTATAATTTCTTCTACCCCTAGGTTTGAACTCAAACCTTGACCAAGACCTACCATCACGTAATTAACACTTAACCGAAAATGCTAAGCACAAAAAGAAAAATTCGAGATTTCGAGATTTTTGGGTTTCGGGATTTTTGGGGCGTTACAAGCATAAAATTTTTGGCACGCAAGGAGAAAGATGGACATCAATTTTGAATTTATTTTTCCCATTTTATTCTTTTATTAACCAAATGACTAAAATGCCCTTTAAGCCTTTCTTTCAAAATTTTCCTATTCATGCCCATTTTTGTCCAAAATTATAGAAATTGGTCAAATTACTATTTAAGACCTTCTAAGTTATAATCCATAGCAATTTCATGCTAAAAGCTTCTAGAACTCGTATTTTACGACTTATTCAATTTAGTCCCTAACTTCAAATTGGACACTTTAGGCATAAAATTTCTTCATGAAAATTTCACACAAACATGCAATCATATCATGGAAAATCAAATAATCATAAAATAATTATTTCTATTTCGAATTTGTAGTCTCGAAACCACTGTTCTAACTAGACCCTAATGTAGGATATTACACAAATGCTAGACTGACTGGGAGGTAAAGGATTTTATTACTTTTTAGATGGATATTTGGGGTACAACCAAATAGTTGTAGCCCCGAAAGACCAACATAAAATTACTTTTACATGTTCTTATGGTACATTTTCTTTTAGGAAAATGCCTTTTGGCTTATATAATGCACTTGTCACATTTCAGCGATGTATGATGGCAATTTTTACTAATATGGTTGAAAATTATGTTGAGGTTTTCATGGATCATTTCTCTGTTTATGGTAATACTTACTATATTTGCTTGAATAATTTGTCTAAGGTATTTAAAAGATGCGAGGAGACTAATATCGTCCTTAATTGGGAGAAATGTCATTTTATGGTTAAGAAAGGAACTGTCTGAGGGCGTAAAATTTCCAAGAATGGAATTGAAGTGGATAAAGCAAAGGTGGACGTAATTGAAAGATTACCACATCCAGTTAGCGTGAAAGGAGTTAGAAGCTTTTAAGGCCATGCCGGTTTTTATAGTAGATTTATAAAGGATGTTTTAAAAATTTCTAAACCTTTATGTATGTTTTTAGAAAAAGATGTTTTTTTATTTTAACAAAGCATGCTTAAAAGCTTTTGAAGAATTAAAAAGCCAGTTAATTTTAGCCCCAATAATTATCACACCTGATTGGAACATGCGTTTTGAGTTTATGCGTGATGCAAGCGATTTTACCGTTGGAGTTGTGATGGGCCAAAGAAGGAACAAAGTGTTTCACCCTATCTACTATGCAAGCAGAACTTTGACAGGAGCCCAAATCTCTTATACAATAACTTAAAAAAAAATCTATGTTATAGTTTTTGCTTTTGCCAAGTTCCGTTCAAATCTTATAGATACCAAAGTTACAGTGTTTACTAATCACACTACCATTAAGTACTTACTCACGAAAAAGATGCTAAACCAAGGCTAATTCATTGGATACTTTTTCCCAAAGAATTTAACATTGAGATCCAAGACAGAAGAGGTGTTGAAAATCAAGTAGCTGATGTAGTCGATCATTTGTCAAGGTTAGAACAAAATGAGGTAACTTCTTTATTTTTTCCAATTAATGAGAATTTCCTTGATTAGCATATTTTCGAGGCAAGTCAAATCTATGAAACACCTTGGTTTGTTGATTTTTCCAATTACTTAGCAAGTGGAATAATTCCTTGAGAAATGACATACTAACAAAGGAAGAAATTCCTTCACCATAGTCAGTACTATTTCTGGGAGGAGCCGTTTTTGTTTAAACAATGTGCAAATAACATAATCATGATATACGTAGCTGGGAGTAAGATTGACAAAATTTTGTACCTGTAACACCTCTAACCTGTATCTGTCGCTGGAATAGGGTTACGAGACATTATCGAATAACACACCTAATTCACATACACTTAAGCATTCTTAATCGAAATTCATTCAAAACATTCACAATGTCCCTTATAAGGCTCTACGAGACCTTAAAACATGCTTAAAAGAGGTTCGAGACTAAACCGATAACATTTACAAACTTAAAAAATATACAAAAATTTCAAAACAATAAGGGTCACACGCCCGTGTGAATAAGCTGTGTGCCTCACACGACTACCAGACATGCCCGTGTCATAAACCATGTGAAAATAGGGCATACATGTAACACCCCAAACCCGGCCTAGACGTTATGACCGAATCTGGCGTGTCACACTGAAGTGTTACTAGGTAAGTCACGTTTTATCTAAAGTCTTTCTTAGTATTTAAAGAATATCCTCGTTATAGATTGAAGTGAATGGAAGCTGTGCACCAGGTAGGTTGCCAGACAAGAGGCGGTGAGTCAATTAGACTGATTAAGTACCCAGCTCTCCACGGATCCAATCCTAGACATGCACACAACCATTGCCACACTTTAACTGAGTGATTATTCAGGGAAAACCAATTCGTTTAAAACCATTTCTAAAGGTTATTAATTTTTGAAAACGTTTTCGTTGTAGAAGCTTTGCTTTGTTAATGTGATATTTTGAAATCAAGAAACCTTTTTAAAATGCACCCTAGAGCTATTCAATTTCAAACAATCAAAACAATATCATATCCAAGTTAACAAAACATACTAAGAACAATTAAAAATAAATAAAGTGGCTTGTTACAACTTAAAAACCCAAAACAATTAAAGTAAGTAAGTGCTGATCAAAACACATGAAGAAAAGAGAATTTGCAGAACATGTGGCCACTCCGAATCCCTCACGGCTCTAAGTCCACTATGGTTGGGGATTTCCTGCATGGATGAAATTAAGGGGTGAATTTGGAAAACTTAGTGTGTAAAGTAAACCCAACTAGAGCCTAAATTGGTTTAAGTTTTGCTGGGACTAAGCCCTATCAGAAATAGAATTAATTGGGCCTCAGCCTTATTTAGAAATCAGTGTGGCCCTTAAGCCCATTACAGTAACAGAACATATATTATGCATGTATGCAGAAACTCAACCCATATCCATCCGTATACACCCCCGTACCAACCTTACACCATGTGGGGAGACAAATCGACCCACCCATCCGCTACACGCCATAGAATTTGTAGCATGGCTGCTAGAATAGATATTGTGACAGAGTCACCAGATACAGATATTTATGGCATAGCCACCAAAAACAGATATTTGTGGCATAGCCACCAGAAAGGGTTCTTCCTCCATAACAAAACCCCACCCCATGCAGTATGACATGTATACAGAATATATATAATTAACAAGGCATGCTTGAGAAGGCGATCGATTATAGCGTAAAACGATTATTTACCCTCGAGGGGCGTAACCGTAAACTTACCCCTTTAGGGGTATTACGGTAATTCTACCTTACAGAGGTATTTTAGTAATTTTATCAGTCTTTTTAGGCTTTCATGCTCATTACAGTTATTAACATGTCTTCAGAATACTTGTTGGACGTTTTTACCGAAATGGGCCCGTTAGCCCATTACCCAAATTTGGCCCATCGAAGCCCAAATTCATCGAGGTGCATGAAATTGCACACTTTGCAATCTTACCATTGAAGTTACCAAAATTATCAATACAAACAATCCCACGAGCACTCGCACGCTCGCAAGTTCTCGAAATGTTAGTTTTCGGCATTTCAGCTTTTCGGCTTTTGCCGATCTAATCTACTAGTGGGTGTCGTTTACACACCTATTTTTCGATGAAACATTGACGAGTTCCACACACGAGCTACCTACAATTGAGTTACTAATACGTCAGACTACATATAAAAAACAAAATACGTACTAATCTCCTTACCAAAATCGGCCAACACCCTTAATGGCCTTAGATTGCTTACCTTTGTCGCAAATAATGACTAAGTCTAGATCCAGTCGTTTCGATGTCCTCGCTTCCCATTGATCCTTGATCGACAACCTTTATTCCACCTTACTCATAATAGAACGATAAATAAACCCAATAAACCCTTTAGTCCAAAACGATAGCCTCCCAAGCGATTAGGGATTACTCGGCTTTTTTCTAGAACCACAAGATACGAATGGAAAGATGGTTACGAATACTTACCAAAAGATATATTCGATGAAGAACGTTTCCAATACTTTCCTACCCCTAACATGAGCAAAGGATGAGTTTCGGCTTTTCTTTGAATCACCAAATAATGGATAGAGAAGGGATTCCAAGCACTTACCAAAGATTTACTTGCCAAAAACGTTCCCAAGTACCTTCCTATTCCCAATTTGTTGTAGATCTAACCCAAAATACGAATAGAGAATAGATCTAGGTGATTCGGCTTTTGAAGGAACGAGATAGAGAATGGAAGTTTGTGAAGTAGAGGGGAGATGTCGGCAGAAGGATAAAAGAGTTGAGGGTTTTCGGCTCTTGAAAGATTGGAATAAAGAGGGTAAAAGATTCGGCCAAGAGGAACAATCAGCTTCCAAAGAAATTTGGGTTTCGGCTTTTAAGGGTAATAGGCTATCTTTAATCGAGAGAAAAGATGAGTAAAAAGAGAGGAGAAGAGTAGAAGAAGACAGGTTCGGTTCTTAATGAAGAAGAGATGAACAAGAAGGAAACAACTCATAAAAGCCCAAAATTTAAAGAACAATTTCGGCACAATGCCTTCCTGACTTAAATTCCATGTTTTGCTCCTTAATTTCAGCCACCACCAATTTAAATCCCATCCAAATTCCTTGCACCATCAGCAGCAGTCCACCGCTTGACCGACTCAAGCCACTGCTAGGAGAGTTTCGGTCAAACTCTAACTCTCCCCTACGTGAGTAGTAAAATTGGTCCTTCGCGCACACAACAGCTCGAACTCCAGACCTCCTCCTGTCCCTGCGCTCCACATCCTGCTACTGGCCACTGCACCAACCTTTCCTTTACACCATAATAGGGTCACAATTAATCTTAATCTATTCCTGTTGAAGCCCTGATTACTTGCGAAATAAAAAGGAAATTTTGCCTGCTATACATCTCAAACCTGCGGCCTTCTAAACACATACATACACTGCTGCCACTGCGCCACAGACGCTCCTTGTGGCATACTCCGTTCACGAATTCTTTTAAAGCCTATTTTAGTGCAACCCGTTTACTTAAAAAAATAAATGTCTCGCGCCCCCCGTGCCTCGAACTGAGGTCCCTTTCAGCCTTCTAATGTCCCTTGCCACTGGGCTGAGTTCCTTATTGTGACATGAGTTAGCCCCAACTACTCTTAAGGCTTGCCTGCGACAGCCCTTAACTTAAAAACATGTTTGCGCACGCTGGAAATTGAACCCCAGCCTTCCTTCCTGCTGTCCAGCGTGCCTAACCACTGGGCCAAGTGTTCCTTTATGCCCAATCTCTACCCAACTTATTTTTAAGGCCTTATGCCCAGATTTCCTTAAGAGGCAAAATTTAAGAATTTTGCTAAAGCTATGGGCCGAGCCCCAGACTTTTTCCCACACCATAAACCCTTCGTAACTTATTTAATTACTAACTAAACATACTAAATAATAATAATAATAATTAAATCATCCCATTTATTCGGGCCGTCTTCTACCCGAACCCAGACTCAAGGCCCAATACTTTTAGGCCAAAAATCGGGGCGTTACAACTCTACTCCCCTTAAAGAAATTTCGTCCTTGAAATTTCAAACTATCACTAACCGTATTACTCAAGTCAATCCACTATGCTTTCACTGCGCACTCTGATTAAAAATAATTCTTAGTAAGACCCAGAACATCTAATTACCAAAGTAAAGAAACATTTATCAAGCACGCATACAACTTGTAGCACACACTTCAATAGAATAAGCTTGGCAATCCTGAGCTTGATGCTCCTTGGACCCACATCTAAAGCATGCTCCTGTCTTCCTATGGCATTCACCCAGATGACGCCCGTTGCAGTTCTTGCAGGTTGGAAAGTTTGGTCATGTCTTAACATGTTTCACAGAACGAGGCTCGGTCTTTTGAGAACTAGAATCCTTCCTCTTCTTACACTTTAAGCACCCTGCTTGAAGCGTTTCCCTAATTTCCTTAACCTTGGTCTCCAATACCTCTTCTACCACTTTCCTTACTAACTCGGCTAGTGCCTCGGTACCAAGCTCCGAGTTACTGCTACCTGAAGTTGGCAGACTTTGCTTACCCTCAGAATCCATATCAATACTCTACATTACCGGCATACGTATCAAATAATTACCAAGGCCTCGATTCAATAATTTTAGTACTTATTCATATGTTTTATGCTGAGATAGTATTTTAAAGTTTCTATTTTCACAGAATCATAGCCTACCTACAGTCTCAGTCTACTTATCAAAAATTCCTACAGTTCCAATATCACCCTAACTAGAGTATCATAATAGGGTTTCAGTACAGGCATATAGCTGATAATTCAGAAACATTTAGAAAAATTAAGAATGATACTTACAGACTTGGGCCAGAGATTCGGTGTGCCACCTTCTCAGAATCTAAATTTTAGAAAACCCAAAGCAATTTTCGAAAATCTCTCTTTTTTTTTAAAATCCATTCCACAGCCAAGTTGTTGTAACCTGGCTCTAATACCACTAAATGTAACACCCCAAACCCGGCCCAGACGTTATGATCGAATTCGGCGTGTCACATTAAAGCGTTACTAGGAAAGTCACGTTTTATCTAAAGTCTTTCTTAGTATTTAAAGAATATCCTCGTTATAGATTGAAGTGAATGGAAGTTGTGCACCAGGTAGGATGCCAGAAAAGAGGGGGTGACTCAATTAGACTGCTTAAGTACCCAGCTCTCCACGGATCCAATCCTAGACATGCACACAACCATTGCCACACTTTAACTGAGTGATTATTCAGGGAAAACCAATTCGTTTAAAACCATTTCTAAAGGTTATTAATTTTTGAAAACGTTTTCGTTGCGAAAGCTTTGCTTTGTTAATGCGATATTTTGAAATCAAGTAACCTTTTTAAAACGCGCCCTAGAGCTATTCAATTTCAAACAATTAAGACAATATCATATCCAAGCTAACAAACCATACTAAGAACAATTAAAAATAAATAAAATGGCTTGTTACAACTTAAAAACCCAAAACAATTAAAGTAAGTAAGTGTTGATAAAAACACATGAAGAAAAGAGAATTTACAGAACATGTGGCCACTCCGAATCCCTCACGACTCCAAGTCCACTATGGTTGGCGATTTCCTGCATGGATGAAATTAAGGGGTGAATTTGGAAAACTCAGTGTGTAAAGTAAACCCAACTAGAGCCTAAATCGGTTCAAGCTTTACTGGGCCTAAGCCCTATCAGAAATAGAATTAACTGGGCCTCAACCCTATTCAGAAATCAGTGTGGCCCTTAAGCCCATTACAGTAACAGAACATATATTATGCATGTATGCAGAAACTCAACCCATATCCATCCGTATACACCCCCGTACCAACCTTACACCATGTGGGGAGACAACTCAACCCACCCATCCGCTACACGCCACAGAATTTGTAGCATGGCTGCCAGAACAGATATTGTGACAGAGTCACCAGATATAGATATTTGTGGCATAGCCACCGGATTCAGATATTTGTGGCATAGCCACCAGAACTGAGGTCCCCTTCAGCCTTCTAACGTCCCTTGCCACTGGGCTGAGTTCCTTATTGTGACATGAGTTAGCCCCAACTACTCTTAAGGCCTGCCTGCGATAGCCCTTAACTTAAAAACATGTTTGCGCACGCTGGGAACCGAACCCCTAGCCTTCCTTCCTACTGTCCAGCATGAATAACCACTGGGCCAGGCATTCCTTTATGCCCAATTTCTGCCCAACTTATTTTTAAGGCCTTATGCCCAGATTTCCTTAAGAGGCAAAATTTCAGAATTTTGTTAAAGCTATGGACCGAGCCCCGGACTTTTTCCCACACCATAAACCCTTCGGAACTTATTTAATTACTAACTAAATATACTAAATAATAATAAAAATTAAATCATCCCATTTATTCGGGCCATCTTTTACCCAAACCCAGACTCGAGGCCCAATACTTTTAAGCCCAAAAATCGGGGCGTTACAATACATACTTACTTGCACCACACGGCTGAGGACATGCTCATGTGTCAGACCGTGTGAAATCTAAGGGGTTTACTGACTTGGGTCACACGGCCAACCACACGCCCATGTGCCAGCCCATTTGCCAAACACGACCAGTAGACACGCTTGTGTGTCTAAGCCGTGTTAAAATTGTAAGGTATACTGAATTTAATCTGAATGGTACACCAAGGGGCACACAGTTATGTAATATGACCGTGTACCGTACACGGCTAAGACAAATGCCCGTGTCTCTGCTCGTGTGGACAATAATAAGCCATTTGAAAAGCCAATTTTCCACCTAAAAAGGGTCATCCTTACAAGCATCAGCCAAAGCATAATTCATGACTAATTGGCAACCAAAACCATACCCAAACATACATAGTTCTATCCACAATATCACCAATCAATTTCAATTTTCTATCAAAGCATACCCATTTCATGTGCTAATATCATACCAATCCATTTGTCTTAAACAACATTTAATCAAGCTCAAAATCATATTAAAACCTTACCATTTCTTCTACCAAATCATATCAAGATGGCCATTCACACAAGACCATATATATACATCAATTATAACATTTTTCCATCACATAGTCTGTACCAAAACCAATTCCTTAGTCTCAATCGTATTCATGCCATATCACATGGCAAGTAATGCACTTAACACATATTATAACATCACTAGCCTATACATGTCATACATTAATATTTACAAGTTCAAAAGTACCAAAATAACGTCCGATAATGTGACTACAATCCTTGACGATCCCCGAGCTCACGGTAGCTTCGATAATCTATAAAACAATGAAAAATACACACAAAGTAAGCTTTCAAAAGCTTAGTAAGCCATATACAAATAAACTTAGCACATAATGTAAATTTAAGCCAATTTATCCATGGAATCCATAGTAAATTTCATACACAAGTTTCATAATTCACATCTAACTCACTTGTTCTTAATGCACTTGCATTTAACCACCATTCATTCTTATGAACTTCACAAATTATTATTTATACACATACTCACATTTCATTCTTGCATAACATAAACAATTCAGATGTACCTGAATCATATACTCATTCACATTTTTATTCCATTCTTGATATTACCCATTGAACCGTTCAGAATTGATAAGGATACTTGGACAGCTCGTAAACTCGTACAATGCCAACGACCCAAACATGGTCTTACATGTTATCAAATATCGATGCCACTGTCCTAGACAGGGTCTTACACAAAATCATATATGATGCCAATGTCCTAGACATGGTCTTACACGTAAATCTCAAATCGATGCCAACGTCCCAGACGTGGTCTTACACGAAATCACATACTGGAATCCTATGTCATGACATATGTATCCTAACTATTCCTATGGTTCGTACAGGGCTTTCGGATGCCATAATTTGATCGATGTTTTCTCAATTTCACATATTCATCTTCCATAACCGTTCATTACATTTCAATATCATAAAATCGTGAATAAATCAATTCAAATACATTTATTCGCATATGAACTTACCTCGTATGGAGACGAATGGACCGGATTGACTAATCGACAACTTTTAATTTACCCCGATCCAAATCTGATTTCCTCTTTTCTTGATCTAAATAAATTCAAAATTAACCCTTTTATTCATAAACATATTCAGTTTCATCCACAGACACATATTTGAGCATTTTTGCACTTTAGCTCCTAAAGTTACACATTTATTCAATTTAGTCCCTATTTCATAAATACACAAAATTCACAAAATTTTACAAAACCCATGCTTGACCAAATTCTCTATAGGTCCCTAGCAGCCCATATTTCACATTTATTTCACATTTCAACCTCTCAATTTACACTTTTCACAAATTAGTCCTTTTTATGCAATTTCACTAAAAATCACTTTACAAAACATAGATATATATCATCAAGCTTTAATAATTCATCATCAAACATTCAAAAACACATGAAATAATCAATGGAAACTTTCAAAATCATCAAAAAATTTAGAAATTAAGGTACGGGCTAGCTAGTACTCAAAGTAACAATCATAAAAACATAGAAATCATTAAAAACCGAGCTAAAATCGTACCTTAATCAAGAATTATACTAGCCAAATTCCTCTTTAAATTTCAGTGATGGAAGATGATAATAATGTCAATTTTAACTTTGTTTTATTTTAATTAACCTTAAATACCCAATTACAAATTTAACCTTTGTAATATAATATGAAAACCTTATATTATAAACCCATAATTGTCTGTCACATTGTTTAATGGTCAAATAACCACATAAGGGCCTCACTTTTAATCAACCATAGCAACTAGACACCTTTATTAGTTAGAATGCAACTTTTGCATTTTACGCGATTAAGTCCTTTTATTAAATCGAGCATACAAACAATAAAATTTTCACACAAAACTTTCACACATTCATATTCTCATGCTGTAAACACACAAAATAATATTAAAATATTTTTCTAACTCAAATTTGTAGTCCCGAAACCACTGTTTCGACTAGGGTCTAAACCAGGCTGTTACAACTCTCCCCCTTAGGGATCTTCGTCCACGAGAATCTTACTAATGAATAGGTTTGCATAAAATTCTCTCATAGCATCTTCGGGCTCTCACGTAGCTTCTTCAATCCCATGCCAATGCCATAAGACTTTGACTAAAGAGTTTTTATTATTTCTCAATTCTTTAACCTCGTGATCTAAAATCCAAATCTGTTCCTCTTCATATGTCATATCAAACTTAATTACAATCTCAAATGGAGAGATCACATACGAAGGTTCAGATCGATAACGCCGAAGCATGGATACATGAAATACATTATGAATCTTTTCTAGCTCAGATGGCAACAACAATCTATAAGCAAATGGCCCGATACGCTCAATAATCTCATACGGCCCAATAAATCTCGGACTCAATTTTCCTTTACGACCGAATCAGAGTATTTTCTTCCACAGTGATACTTTAAAAAACACTTTGTCTCCAATCTAAAACTCAATATCTTTCTGTTTCAAGTCTGCATACGATTTTTGACGATCTGACGCTACTTTCAGACTATCGTGAATCACTTTCACTTTATGTTCAGTTTCTTTGATCAAATCAATCCTATGTATCTTATTCTCACTGAGCTCAGTCCAATACAAAGGTGTTCGGCATTCGTGACCATACAAAGCTGTGTAAACTTGATTGAAAGCTATTATTATACACATATCAACATATCCTCGAGTATCTGAATAATCTGCTCAGATTGACCATCTGTTTACGAATGAAAAGCAATACTAATATGCAACTTCGTACCTAATGCATCTTGCAGCTTCTTCAAAAACTTCAATGTGAATCTCAAAGCTCTATCTGAAACAATAGAAATAGGTATCCGTGTAATCTCAGAATCTCGGAGATATACGACTCAGCAAGCTTATTAAGCGAATAATCCATGCGTACTAGAATGAAATGGGCAGATTTAGTCAGTCTATCAACCACTACCCAGTCCGCATCTTTCTTACTTGGTGACAGAGGCAAACACGAAACAAAATCCATCATAATTCCCATTTCCACTCGGGAATCATAACCGGCTGTAGTAACCCTGAAGGTACCTAATGCTCAGCTTTGACTTACTGACAAATTAAACACTTAGAAACAAATTCAGAGATATCACGCTTCATATCAGGCCACTAGTAAAATTGTTTCAGATCATTGTACATTTTCGTACTTCCTGGATGTATAGATAACTGCCTACTATGAGCTTTATTTAAAATCATTTAAATTAACTCTAAATTTCTCGAAACATAAATTCGATCTCCTAACCTCAAACAACCCTCAGCATCAATTCAAAAGTCTGAATCAGTAATCAAATCATATTGAGCTCATTTTACTAACAATTCATTATCAACTTTTTGAGCTTCGCAAATCTGTTGTATAAATAACGGTCTTGTTTTCAATTTAGCTACAATCAAACCATCATTAGATAGAGCTAATTGAGTATTCATCACACGTAAAGTAAGCAAAGATTTACAACTCAAAGCATCAGCAACAACATTGGCTCTCCCCGGATGGTAGTCAATCACTAGCTCGTAATCCTTTAACAACTCTAACCATCTTTGCTGTCGTAGATTCAGATCTTTCTGAGTCATCAAATATTTTAAGCTTTTGTGAACGAAATAAACGTGACATTTCTCACCAAACAGATAGTGGCGTCAAATCTTCAATGCAAACACAATAGCTGCCAATTCCAGATTGTGTGTCGGATAGTTCTTTTCATGCTTTAACTGTCTCGAGGCATAAGCTATGACTTTGCCTTCTTGCATCAAAACACAGCCCAAACCATTCAAAGATGCATCACTATAAATGACAAATTCTTTACCCGATTCTGGTTGAACTAGCACCGGAGCTTCGGTCAATAAAACTTTTAACTGATTAAAACTTTTCTAGCACTTTTCTGTCCACTCGAATTTAATATCTTTCTGTAGTAGTCTCGTCATCAGGGTTGCAATCATAGAGAAACCCTTTATGAAACGTCTATAATAACCAGTGAGTCCTAGAAAATTTCAGATTTCAGATACATTTCTCAGAGGCTTCCAATCTAATATTGCTGAAATTTTGCTCGAATCTACTTGAATACCCGATGCTGACACAATATGCCCTAAAAACCCAACTTCTCTTAACCAAAACTCTCATTTACTGAACTTCACATACAACTGCTTATCCTACAAAGTCTGTAACACTACTCCTAGATGTTCAACATGCTCGGATTCATCACGGAAATAGATCAAAATTTCATCTATAAACAAAACTACAAATCGATCTAAATATGGTCTGAAGATCTGATTCATCAGATCCATAAAAGCAGTAGGTGCATTTGTTAGTCTGAAAGGCATAACCAAAAACTCATAATGTTCGTACCTCATTTGAAAAGTAATTTTCAGCACATCAGAGTCTTTCACTCGTAGATGATAGTAACCTGATCTCAAATCAATCTTTGAAAACACTGTAGCCCTTTTCAACTGATCGAACAAATCATCTATACGTGGCAGAGGATATTTATTCTTTATAGTCACTTTATTGAGTTGTCGATAGTCAATGCACATTCTCATAGTTCAGTCTTTTTTTTTACAAAAAAAACTGGTGCACCCTAGGGAGAAAAACTCAGTCTACGAAACCTCTATCTGTCAGTTCTTGCAACTGAGTTTTCAATTCTTTTAATTCAGTCGGTGCCATTCTTGTAATAGCATGTTTTTAGGGTTAATCAGAACAGTGGTTTTGGGAACAAAAATTTGATGTAAAAAAATTTATTTTATTGTTATTTTAATATTTACAGTATGATATTAGAGTTTGTGAAAATTTCGTGAAGAAATTTTACCGTTTGAGTGGTTAATTCGGTAAAAAGGACTAAATCGCGTAAAGCGTAAAAGTTACGTTATATAAGGTAAAGGTGTCTAATAGCTATAGAACATTAAATTGAAGGTCTTTATGTGGTAAATAACCCATTTGAGAGTTATTGGATGATAGTGGAGTGGTATATGGTGTAAGTACTAATGTTTTTAATGGTTAATTAGGTAATTAAGTAAATAAATGAAAAGTTAATAAAATAAAACATAAAGTCATAATATTTTCACCATTTCTCAACCAAAAATGCATGAATAAAATAGCCATGAATGAAGCTACATTCGGCCAAGCTTTGAAGATTAATTGGTGAGTTGTTTTTGCTCGGTTTTTAATAATTTCTATGTTTTTGAGATCACTACTTCATAATCTAGCTAGCCCGTATCTCCATTTTCAAAATGTTTATAGATTTTGAATGATTTCATTGCTGAATACTTGGTTATTTAGATGTTTTATGATAGTTTATTAATGTTTGAAGCTAGATATACAAGTTTGAAAAAGTGATTTTTGATAAAAATGTGAATTAAGGATTAAATTGAGAAAAGTGTCAAATTCATGGTTAGATGTGTGAATAAACTAAAAATATGGGCTGCTAGTAGTATGGGAAAAATTCGGCTAGCATGGGCTTGTCCTTAATTGCATGAATTTACAATTTCATGTGATAAGGACTAAATTGCAAAAATGTGAAATAATAGGGCTAAAAGTGTATTTTTGCCAAAAATTGCAAATTATGTTAAATTGAATGAATTAATGATTAAATAAGGGAATTTTGTTATTATATAGATTGAGAAAATTGAGATTTGGATTTAGAACGGGGAAAAACAAAGTTTCAAACTAGTCGATCCAATTCGTTGTTACAGCGAACAAGGTAAGTTTGTATGCTAATAAATGTATTTAAATTGTATTATAAATGTTTATTTATTATTGAATTGAATTGAATGTTGAATGGTCATGATTATGAGTCGAGATCGATAGAGTTACGACATCCAAAAGTCCCGTACAAACCTTAGGAATAGTATAGGATGCTAATGTCATGACATTAGGATCACCGAGATGAGATTACATGTAAGACCATGTCTGGGACATTGGCATTGTATTGTGATTATGTGTAAGACCATTTTTAAGACATTGGCATCATTATACGATTACGTGTAAGACTATGTCTGAGATATTGGCATCGTTAATCGATTTCGTGTAAGACCCTGTATGGGAAAATGGCATTGATATGTGATAACATGTAAGACCATATCTAGGATGTGGCATTGTACGAGCTATATGTGATTGCTGAGTATCCTTAACGATTCCGAATGGTTCAACGGGAAAAGTCAAGACGAGAATGAAAGTATAATAGAATTAAGTGATACAGGTACGTATAGAACCTATATGAGAATCAAATGAAGGTATTTTGGCAAGTTCTTAGTGTATCATGTATATGAAATGAGAAAAATTTATGTATAAGTATGTTTAATTCCAAAATGTGTTTATTTGGCTATAATGAAGTATGAATTGAAAGATATGTGAGATATGAGTTATAGTTGTTTTAGCTAAATATACATATGGCATATAGTGTGCGAAATACTGTTATTTGATGATATTTCACATAATTCACTTGATTAAAGAAAAGGTGATGGAAATTGAATTGTATAAAGTTATATATATGATTGCTTATGCATATGAAGATGTGAATGAATTGATAAGAAGTATTCAAATCATACGTGTTTTGAATGAATGAACTCATGAAAATCTTGATCATCTGTGTGCATGAATTCGAAATTGAATGGAGAAATCATATGAATTATATCATGTTTTGAGTAATTGTTTAAAATGCGGTTATTTAATAATATAAGTTTATTACCATACGAGCTTACTAAGCTTTATAGCTTACTTTGTGTTATTTTTTCTATGTTTTATAGTGATTCGGACGTTCGCTCGGGTTGGAAGTCGACGGAGATCGCATCACACTATCTGATTTTTTATTTCGATATTTTTACACTTATGATTTGGTTATATGGCATGTATAAGCTTGAGTCTTTTTTATAAAGGTTTTGGTGATGTATTTGGTTATTTTAAATGGCTTATTAATGACTTATGTTTGATGTGTAATTTTCCTTGTGCAATGGCATAATATGGTAAGCTTTGGTATAATTTAAGATGATGTTTGGATGCCATTTTGGTTTAGTAAATGCTTGATGATTTGGGTTGTGTCTAGTTGTGGGTATTAGTTAAAGTATCAATTGGATTTGGCATGTTTTTGATTATGGAATTTAGTAGTGAAAAGGATGATGTATAAATGGCAAGAAATGTGTATGATATAGCATGTTTTGGTTGCCTATTAATGTATTGAAATGGTACCAAATTTGGTTACTTTGTCTGCTTGAGAGTATGGTGGCAAATTGGCTTTTGAAATGGCCTATTTTTGTCCACATGGGCAGAGACACGAGCGTGTGTCTCAGCCTTGTGAAACACACAGTCATGTTATACGACCGTGTGTCCCCTCGGGTACCCTTTCAAATTAAGTCAGTATACCCTACAGGTTTGGCACGGCCTAGACTCACGAGCTTGTCTACTGGCAATGTGTGATACACGGGCTACCATACGAATGTGTCCTCGGCTGTGTGGTGCAGGTTAGTATGTATGCCCTATTTTCACACGGCCTGTGACACGGGCGTGTCTGATAGCCGTGTGAGGCACATGGCCTGTTCACACAGGCGTGTGACCCTAAAATGTATGAAAATTTACTATGTTTCCCAAAGTTTGCAAGTGATATCGGTTTAGTCCTGAACCCCTTTCTAAGCATGTTTTAAGGTCTCGTAGACCTATATAAGAGACAGTGTGATTATGAATGAACGAAATATGATGATATATGTGATCAACGTATGAAGTATGAATGTGAACGATGTATATTGATCGGCAATGCCTCGTAACCTTATTTCGGTGACGGATACAGGTTAGGGGTGTTACATTTTATCGATATCAGAGCTACGATTTATTCGATTCTAGGACTGACGTAGCATATGTTAGTCTAGTTTTACATGCCATATTTAACCTGTGATAGTGTGATATTTCCCGATTTTGACGAGAATTGTTATAATTAGACAGATATGCTTTCCAACTTAGCTAACTCCGATAGTGTAGAATGTTATACTCAAATGTTAGAGTGAAAATGTGATTATGATGAGTTGAAACTCATAAAGTTATGAATAAGAGTGCATGGCATTCTGCTATTGATAAATGTTATAGTTATATGAGTATATGAGTTGTGATGTTTGGCCTATGATTACTATGTGAATATTTTGATTGTGAATTAATGATTTGATTTTGCGTATGAGCTATGTATTAAGTACAAAAATGATCATAAGTAAATGATTGTTAGGTGTTTTGAGAATGTGGAATTAGTAATGAATTAGTCATTCATAATAGTATGTGTGATGTGCATGTTTACGCAAGAGTTAAAATTTTAGGCTTTACAACCCTCACCCCCTCATCGGTAAAGTATTGTAATGAAATCTGTATTATATATATTAAATAATCTTACAAGTGTGCAATTACAGAGTTCCGTAATTGAAGGATTAATATTGTGATTAGATAAAAGAATGAGTCAGCGAGTAGAGATAGTATTAGAAGAGATATCGGATCATTCTGAAATGTCACTATTAAGGAAGAAGTTGATTTTGATGAAACAACATATTCAGGTATGATATCTAAAGAATGTATTAGTTGGAAGCTCTTCTGAGTTGATTTTTGTCAGTGATGAGATGATATGAAATCAGTGATGACAGTATTAGACAGTGGAATAATGTTTGAGTTGAAATGATAGCTGAGTGCAGTGGTTATAGTCAGGCAATTACTATGGTTTATTCTGGGCATTCTATGTGTAAATTTATTCTCAAAAGTATATGTGACTGTTTAATTTCATAAGGAATTCTTATCGTATGAGAACGTTAGCTAAACATAATATTAGATGAAAGTATTGTGGTCTATATGGTTTATGATCGGCATTGCTCTATTTTTCTCTGGTATTCTATTTATTGTGTTGATAGAAAAGTCAACGGTAAAATCTATATGATTACTAGTATTATGTTTGTACTAGTTATTTTCTGTTGAATATACATGAAGATTATATTGCTTCTGCCACCGTTGATTTCAGTGTTTATGAGTGATGTTTTTCCTTCTTGAAATTTTCTGGGATATCATCTGGATCTTTATCATTCTATATGGGTTGTAATTTCTAGAAATTCAGTATAGCTTAATATTTTGAAATTTTGCTACCTCGATTTTATTATGATTTTATGTGATTATTTGTAAGAGATATTTTTTTGACGAGGATGACTATATCTAATATGATTATAGTTTCTGGTTTGATCTTGGGAGTACAGTGGTATAATTATTAGATTTATAGAGGTTATGTTTCTGCACTGATTGTTATTGAAATCATATTCAAATTCTTTTTGTGTTCAAAATGCATTATTAACAGCTGGGATATTATCTATTTATACAGTTGAGACATCGGTCTTATTATGACATTATGATTTTTATTTGATGAGAGTGGCTTCAGTATAGTTTAGGGTTTCAATGATTAATAGATGAAATAGCTTTGTTAATATAATCCTTTTCTAATTTTTATGAAAGAGTTGACATCGGTAAAAGTATAAATGATAGCAGATCAAGCAAGTTCAATTTGTATAATGGTTATCTTTCTTCAGGTAAATCTGGATATATGGCAATGAATTTAAAACGGGATTGTTATGCTTCATTTGAGTTAAGAAAATTTTTAAAGATCATTGATTGTATTCGGAAGAAAGTGTGATAAATGGTATAGAAGAAATGATTTCTTTGAAAAGTTATTGTTTGATGGCCAAGATCGATTCAGTGATTTAGTCTGATCTGAGTTATTTGCTTGAAAGGTTAATGGAGTTATATGTGTTTGAGTTTATCCTCAGGTCTGTAAATAAATTTTGTACGTTCATGGGCTAATTGAGGGATAGTCTAAATAAAGAATTTATATTCTAGAAGACGTGATATCGAATAATATTTATTGGAACGGTTCTATTGAGAATTTTTTTTGTAAATTCAAGTTGTTTTGATTGAATAAATCATTGCGCTTGTAAAGTCTGCATGATATGATACATATTAATAAAGTGGTAAACAGTTGAAGACATTGTTAACTAAAGAATTAATTCTGGTTCAGCTTGCGTCGGGTAAAGAGTTTATGATTTTCAGTCATGTATCATTGAATGGTTTGAAGTGGGTTCTAGTACAAGAAGGAATAGTGATTGCTTATGTTGTATACAGTTAAAGCTGCATGAAAAGAATTATACAACATGTGAATTAGATATGATTGATAATGTATTCACGTTGAATAGTCAGTGACATTGACTATTTGGTAGGTAATGTGACTACTTTAATGATTACTTAAGTTAAAAGTATTTAATGACTCGGAAATATCTGAATTTACGACAACGAAGATGGCTTGAATTGCTAAAAGAATACAAGTTAGAAATTGACTATCATCCAGGGAAAACAATTACAGTCACAGATATTCTGAGCAGGAAACCTATGTGTGCCTTACGAGCGGTGAATATGTGATTGATTTTATCAAATGATGGATAGATATTAGCTGAGTTAAAAGCATTCAACAAATTTCTGAAGTTCAGAAATTATGCAACAATTGTTACAAATGGCTCACAGTGGTAATTATTTGTTCATTCGGGGAGTTCTAAGATGCACAATAATCTAAGAAGTTATACTAAGAAAGACATTTATTGTTGGACAAGTTTGCGTATAATAATAGTTATTAGATGAGTATTAAGATAGCATTGTATGTGGATGGTATGGTTGCAGTTACTGAACTCCGTTGTATTGAATCAAATTTTGATAAAAAGAATTACGGGGTTGATGTGATTAGAAAGACTGAGGAGAAATGAAAGTAATTCGTGACAGTCTAAAAGCAATTTCAGAATAACAGAAAACATATGTGGGCTTGATACGTAAAAGCATTGAATTTCAGTTAGAAAATTGAGTATTTGTGAAAGTATTATAGTGGGAAGAGAATTTCTCGATTTAGCTATAAAGAGAAGTTGAGTTCATGAATTATCGGGCTGTATGAGATTACCGTCAAAACTTGAGAAGATCTATAATGTGTTTCTTATATATATGACATGATGATACAAATAAGATCATTTATCTATAGTATCTCTTTCAGAAGTAGAAACTCGGCTTCTTATGACAAATAGCAAAGAACACATCAGAATCTTAGATCGTGAGATTGAAAAGTTGATACATCTGAGGCTATGTGAGAAATTGATGAGTCTAATGAAAGAAAATCATTAATCTATTTTCTGATAAGATTTTTGGGGACGAAAATCCCTAAGGGGAAGAGTTGTAACAGCTCGTTTTTAGGGTTAACCGGAACAGTGATTTTGAGACCACAAATTCAATGTCAAAAAATTTATTTTATTATTATTTTAATATTTACGGTATGGTATTAGAGTTGTGTGAAAATTTCGTGAAAAAATTTTACCGTTTGAGTGGTTAATTCGGTAAAAAAGACTAAATCGCGTAAAGCGTAAAAGTTGCGTTCTATAAGCTAAACGTGTCTAATAGCTATAGAACATTAAATTGAAGGTCCTTATGTGGCAAATATCCCATTTGTGAGTTAGTGGATGATAGTGGAGTGGTATATGGTGTAATTACTAATGTTTTTAATGGTTAATTAGGTAATTAAGTAAATAAATGATAAGTTAATAAAAAAAAACATAAAGTCATCATCTTTTCACCATTTCTCCACCGAAAATGCATGAATAAAAATACCATGAATGAAGATACATTCGTCCAAGCTTTGAAGATTAATTGGTGAGTGGTTTTTGCTTGGTTTTTAATAATTTCTATGTTTTTGAGATCACTGCTTCATAATCTAGCTAGCCCGTATCTCCATTTTCAAAATGTTTATAGATTTTGAATGATTTCATTGTTGAATACTTGGTTATTTAGATGTTTTATGATAGTTTATTAATGTTTGAAGCTAGATATACAAGTTTGAAAAAGTGATTTTTGATAAAAATGTGAATTAAGGATTAAATTGAGAAAAGTGTCAAATTCATGGTTAGATGTGTGAATAAACTAAAAATATGGGCTGCTAGTAGTATGGGAAAAATTCGGCTAGCATGGGCTTGTCCTTAATTGCATGAATTTACAATTTCATGTGATAAGGACTAAATTGCAAAAATGTGAAATAATAGGGGCAAAAGTGTATTTTTTCCAAAAATTGCAAATTGTGTTAAATTGAATGAATTAATGATTAAATAAGGAAATTTTGTTATTATATAGATTCAGAAAATCGAGATTTAGATTTAGAACGGGGGAAAATAAAGTTTTAGACTAGTCGATCCAATTCATTGTTACAGCGAATGAGGTAAGTTCGTATGCTAATAAATGTATTTAAATTGTATTATAAATGCTTATTTATTATTAAATTGAATTGAATGTTGAATGGTCATGATTACGAGTCGAGATCGATAGAGTTACGACATCCAAAAGTCCCGTACAAACCTTAGGAATAGTATAGGATGCTAATGTCATGACATTAGGATCACCGAGATGAGATTACATGTAAGACCATGTCTGGGACATTGGCATTGTATTGTGATTATGTGTAAGACCATTTTTAAGACATTGGCATCATTATACGATTACGTGTAAGACTATGTCTGAGATATTGGCATCGTTAATCGATTTCGTGTAAGACCCTGTATGGGAAAATGGCATCGTTAATCGATTTCGTGTAAGACCCTGTCTGGGACAGTGGCATCAATATGTGATAACATGTAAGACCATATCTGGGATAGATATATGTGATTGCTGAGTATCCTTAACGATTCTGAATGGTTCAACGGGCAAACGGGCAAAGTCAAGACTAGAATGAAAGTATAATAGAATTAAGTGATACAAGTACGTACAGAACCTATATGAGAATCAAATGAAGGTATTTGGCAAGTTCATAGTGTATCATGTATATGAAATGAGAAATATTTATATATAAGTATGTTTCATGCCAAAATGTGTTTATCTGGTTATAATGAGGTATGAATTGAATGATATGTGAGATGTGAGTTATAATTGTTTTAACTAAATATACATATGGCATATAGTGTGCGAAATACCGTTATTTGATGATATTTCACATAATTCACTTGATTAAAGAAGAGGTGATGGAAATTGAACTGTATAAAGTATATATATGATTGCTTATGCATATGAAGATGTGAATGAATTGATAAGCAGTATTCAAATCATACGTGTTTTGAATGAATGAACTCATGAAAATCTTGGTCATCTGTGTGCATGAATTCGAGATTGAATGGAGAAATCATATGAATTATATCATGTTTTGAGTAATTGTTTAAAATGCGATTATTTAATAGTATAAGTTTATTACCATATGAGCTTACTAAGCTTTATAGCTTACTTTGTGTTATTTTTCTATGTTTTATAGTGATTCGAACGTTCGCTCGGGTTGGAAGTCGACGGAGATCGCATCACACTATCCTGTTTTTTATTTCGATATTTTTACACTTGTGATTTGGTTATATGGCATGTATAGGCTTGAGTCTTTTTCATAAAGGTTTTGGTGATGTATTTGGTTATTTTATATGGCTTATTAATGTCTTATGTTTAATGTGTAATTTGCCTTGTGTATTGGCATAATATGGTAAGCTTTGGTATAATTTAAGATGATGTTTGGATGCCATTTTGGTTTAGTAAATGCTTGATGATTTGGGTTGTGTCTAAATGTGGATATTAGTTAAAGTATCAATTTGATTTGGCATAATTTTGGTTGTGGAATTCAGTAGTGAAAAGGATGATGTATAAATGGCATGAAATGTGTTGAAATAGCATGTTTTGGTTTCCTATTAATGTATTGAAATGTTACCAAATTTGGTTACTTTGTGTGTTTCAGAGTAGAGTGGTAAATTGTCTTTTCAAATGGCCTATTTCTATCCACACGGACAGAGACACGGGTGTGTGTCTCAGCCATGTGCGACACACGGTCATGTTATACTGCCGTGTGTCCCCTGAGGTACCCTTTTGAATTAAGTCAGTATACCTTACAGGTTTGGCAAGGCCTAAACACACGGGCTTGTCTACTAGTCATGTGTGACACACGAGCTACCACACGGGCTTGTCCACAGACATGTGGTGCAAGTTAGTATGTATGCCCGGTTTTCACACGGCCTGTGACACAAGTGTGTTTGATGGCCGTGTGAGGCACACGGCCTGTTCACACAGGCGTGTGACCCTGAAATGTATGAAAATCTTATATGTTTCCCAAAGTTTTCAAGTGATATCGGTTTAGTCCCGAACCCCTTTCTAAGCATGTTTTAAGGTCTCGTAGACCTATATAAGGGACAGTGTGATTATGAATGAATGAAATATGATGATATATGTGATCAACATATGAAGTATGAATGTGAACAATGTGTATTGATTGGTAATGCCTCGTAACCTTATTCCGGTTATGGATATAGGTTAGGGGTGTTAGAATTCTATACAGAGCTATCGATATCGGAGTCATTCCCAGCACTAACTCAATACCAAACTCTACCTCTCGAATCGGCGACAAACCTGGTAATTCTTCAGGAAACACATCCAAATACGCTCACACAACTGCTGCTGATTCAATCTTCTTTTCGGTCACTTTTGAATCGAACACATAGGCAAAGTAAGCTTCACAACACTTTTTCACATATTTTTAAGCTCACATCGAAAATATCACTGCCGGTAAACCATTCGGATCATTAGACTCAATCTGAATAATCTCATCATTCTAACATCGCAAATCAATAGTCTTTCGTTTACAATTCACAACTGCATCATGTAACGTTAGCCAATCCATACCCAGAATTATGTCAAACTCGTCAAATGGAAACAACTTCAAGTCGGCCGGAAAACATGAATCTCGAATCATCAATAGACAATTTTTACATGCTTTATCAACCAAGACACACCGGCCTAAGGGGTTCGATACTCTAATCACAAATTCAGTAGACTCTACAGATAAAGTCTTACTAGATACTAAATTTTCACATACATGAGAATGAGTCGATCCAGGATCAATCAATGCAACAACACTAATATCATAGAGAGTGAAAGTACCGATAATAACATCTAGAGACGAAACCCCTTCGCGAGCGCGAATAGCATAAGCTCTGGCAGGTGCGCGAGCCTCAGATCTAATAGTTGTGTCTTTAGTTCCCCTCTGACTGCCACTCACATTACTCGTGTTTCTGGGTGGTCTCGTATTCTGCACTATGTTTTGCTCAGCTAACTCAGGGCACTCACGAATTAATGATCCATCGATCCACATTTAAAACAAGTTCGATCATTCAATCTACAATTTTTGGGATGTCGTTTACCACAATGTTTACACTCAGGTTGGTTCGGTCGAATGTTACCAACACTAGCTGCTGAGGTAGCTTTCGAACTCACAGGTGGTCTGTCTCAATCACGTCTAGAATAACCCGCAGTAGCCTTTGAATGGCTAAAATCATCTCGGAATTTCTTTGATGCTGAATGAAATGACTTATTCGATGATCTTTTTTGCGAATCTCTAGCTTTAAAATCCGCTATTCTTTTCTATTTATCGAGTTCTTCATCTTTGCATGCTTGGTTGACGAGTACCACAAACTATTTGATTTCCAGAATTCCAACTAACAACCAAATATCTTCATTCAAGTCATCTTCAAATCTCTTGCACATAATTTCTTCGATCGAGACACATTCTCGTGCATATTGACTTAATCTCACAAATTCTCGTTCGTATTCTGTAATAGAAATATGAAACTGTTTCAACTCAAAAAACTCTTTGCGTTTCTGATCTATGAATCTCTAACTAATGTACTTCTTTCTAAACTCAGTTTGAAAGAATTCTTAAGTGACTCATTCTTTTGGAACCACAGGTATCAACGCTTTCCACCAATGGTACGTTGTATCTCTCAGAAGTGAGACAGCACATTAAAGGCATTCTTCAAGAGTACATGACATTTCATCAAACACTCGTATAATATTCTTGAGCCAAAACTTAGCTCTCTCAGCATCATTATCAATAGTATCACGAAACTCTTTAGCTTTATATTTTCTAATTTTATCAACCGAAGGCTTACTCAATTGAATCGGATTCACAACTTGTGGCATGATAAGAACTTGTAAAGGATTATGCGGGGGTGAAGGTTGTGAGAAACCGGATTAGTTCTAATATATTTAGTGAACCACTCATTCATCATCTGGAAGAAGGCTTGCTTAGCCTCTCCCTCATGGCTACTCCTAATCGGCCTAGAGTCAACTAGTGTTGCCCCTTAAGCAGGAACGGGTGCATTACTTTCCACGTCATCAGCTACAGCTCGACCGAGATCCATTTACTATATGAATAACACATTTTAACTATCAAGAATTATTACACTATCACAATTTATATATATGGCATGTATAGCTAGACTCTCACGTGCTACGTTAGTCCTAGAATCGACTAAACCATAGCTCTGATACAAATAAAATCTAACACCCCTAACATGCATCTGTCGCCAAAATAGGGTTACGAGGCATTACCGGATAACACACCTCATTCACATACACTTAAGCATTCTTAATTTAAATTCATTCAAAACATTCACAATGTCTCTTATAAAGCTTTACAAGACATTAAAACTGTAATATCTCGAATTAGGGCCTAATCGGAATAGTAGTTTCGTGACCACAAATTCGGGATAGAAATAATTATTTTATAATTATTTTTAGGTTTATGATATGATTGCATAATTGTGTGAAAATTTTGTGAAGAAATTCTATGCATAAAATGCTTAATTTGAAGTTAGGGACTAAATCGAATAAGTTGCAAAACTTGCATTCTAGAAGTTTTTAGTATGAAATTGCTTTGAAATATTAATTAGGAGGTCTTAAATAGAAATTTTACCAATTTAAAGTTCATGGGAAAAATTAGGACATGGAAGGAATTTTTGAAAGTTTAGTGAGGAGGGGAATTTTGGTCATTTGGATATTAAATGAAATAAAATGGGAAAAATAACACAAAATGGTCATCTTCCTCATTTAGTTGCTACCGAATTTTACTCTCACCATAGATAGGGTTTCTTCAACTTTCAAGCTTCATAGTAAGTGATTCTAAGCCCCGTTTTTAATGATTTTTACGTTTTTGAGATCCCGGTAACTCGATAAAGCTTATGCTAGCAATAATTTAACCTAGGGTTTATATTTGGAAAAATACCCATAGGTGAAATTTGTGTATTTTGATGTTTTATGATAGAATATGAGGTTTTAAATTATGTTAGACAACTTGTACTACTCGATTTTAAGCAAAAACGAGTAAAAGGGCTTAATCGGTAAAAATACCTAATAGTCACAAGTACATGCTAGAGTGAGAATTTGATGTTGTCATAGAAGGGAAATGTGATCAGCATGTTATAAAACAAAAGAATAAAGAATAAATTTTAATCCCGAGCCTAAGGGCAAAAGTGTAAATATGCAAAAGTTTAGGGGTAAAATTGTAATTTTGCCAAAATTTGAATTAAGGATTAATTTGATAATGTGAGTATTAAATAAGCTAAATGTGTTATTTTAGATCAAGAAAGACGTGGAATTGACCCCAATTGAGGAAAAGAAAAGATTGTGGATTAAATTGCAAAATCTTTGTATTTTGGTACCAAGGTAAGTTCATGTGTAAATAATGTAGCATAATGGTTATTTTTAAGTTATTGATGTTAATTATATGATATGCTGATTTTTATCATGAAATATATGCTTTGTGGTTATTTTCGAATAAAATGCAAATCATGTGTGCTACTTGTTAAATATAATTGTTACCGAGTATTGGTTTCGGCATTCTACGGAAGACGGCAAGGATATGTGTTCGAGGAAAATCCCGTTTGAACCTTAGGAATAGATTAGGATACAAGTGACATGTCACTAGGATGGTTGAGCATCCGAACTCGTTGAGTTGAGTCCGAGTTCACTTATGGATGCGAATGTCCGAACTCGTTGAGTTGAGTCTGAGTTCGTGAGATGTAACTAGGCATCCGAACTCGTTGAGTTGAGTCCGAGTTCACTTATGGATGCGAACGCCCGAGCTCGTTGAGTTGAGTCCGAGTTCGCTTATGGGCGGGTTACATGATTGCTTGATTGCATATGTGGCACTTATGTGCAAGTTATCCATGTATCCGAATTATATTCCGAGGTGTTCAACGGGTAAAGTTTTACGCAAATGGTGGAATACTCTAGATGAAAAGAGACGTATTGGTAAGTGTTGTGAAATTGATACTTTGGACAGGTATGTACTTAACCCTCGGGTTGAGTATCGATACAACAACGATAAGGTAACAAGATGATGAATGATGATTAGAAATCTGATTTATGTTTTGGTGATACCATACTAATGTTGATTGGTATGATTGTTTTGTTATGTTACTTATTATTTGCATATGAACTTACTAAGCATTTATGCTTACTCCCTCCTTCTTACTCATTGTAGTTTTGGACAAGCCAGCTCAGGAGTCGGGAAAGGTCGAAGGCTCAGTCACACTATCTGGAAGGACTTTTTGGTAAATGGCTTGTAAAATTTAAGTATGGCATGTATAGCAATACACCTATTTTGTGTAAATGATCTTATGATATGGTGATGGAATGGTTGAGAAAATTCTTGATAATGATAAGTTATGGAAATGGTTAGTTTAGATTATGTTTGATGTTATGGACAGTTAATAAGTTATCTAGTTCATGAAAACTCATAAAAATGATGAAATTTGCCATAAACAGAACATTGCAGCAACACTGACGTGAGTTTGAAAATTTACTAAAAATCATAGAAATCGAATTTGGTGATGGATTAAATGAAATTGAAGCTTATTATGTCTAGTTTCACATAAAACAAACTAAAGAGGTAAAAGAATTATATGTTAGAAGATAGTTGAATTTTAGTGAAACAGGGCCAGAGTGATTTCTGGATCCCCTGTTTCAACTTTATAAATTCACCATAAATTTTATAGATATAATTAGGTGGTTTATTTTATATTCTCAGAATCCTTATTGAGTCTAGTTTCAGGAGAAACAAACCTCATAGTCATATGTATTTTTTACAGAGAGAAATGTGGTTCATAGTAAACAGAGGTCAGTCCAGTCAAGTCCTGTAATAGGGGTAACTTTAACTAATAAACTGTACTAATTGGCCCAACCAAAAATTCTAGAAAAAAATTTTTAGATAGGTATATGAGTCTAGATTCAGGAAAAATTTACGGATCTTGATTTCGAGTTTCGTAACTCGAGATATGATTTTTCTTGTAACTGTGACGCAAGTAGCTAGAAAGCTGTGAATGTAGAAACAAATAATCCAAAGTTCTAAAAATGTTAAATTAAGCTTAGTAACACCTCATACTCGACTCCGGCGACGGTCTCGAGCGTGGGGGCATTAAATTTAGTGGTATCAGAGCAGGTTTAGTTGGTTCTCGGACTACGTGTTTTATGTACGGATTTTTCTATACATGCCATATGTATAAATTGTGATAGTGTGACGACTTCTGACCTTTTTAAATGATTTTTTTATAGTAAATGGATCCCGATCCAAATTGTGGCGAGATGAAGTAGAGAGTAATGCGCCAGCTCCGATCAAGGAGCAAGATCTTGACTGAAAATCCACCTCCTACTGTTGGTCAGGGAGGTGGAGAAAGGGATCGGGAAGCCTTTCTCCAAATGATGAGTGCATGGTACACTGAGTTCGTTCGTACGAACCCAAATGTACAACCTCCCCCACCTCCCCCAATTCCTCAACCTGTACCCCCGATGCCTCAAGGTATGGATCTGATGAAATTTCACAGAACTCCAGTTGATAGAATTCGTAAACAAGGGGTCGAAGAATTCAAGCCAAATATTGATGATGATGCCGAGAAAGCAGAGTTCTGTCTTGAAAATTCTATCCGGGTATTTGATGAATTATCTTGTACACCTGAAGAATGTTTGAAATGCGCTATATCTTTGTTGAGGGATTCAGCCCGAAGACTTTGATTTCGGTGGTACCGAAAGAGAGAATAACCTGGGAATTCTTTCAAGAAGAGTTTCGGAAGAAATATATTAGTGAAAGATTTATTGATCAGAAGCGTAAAGAATTTCTTGAGCTGAAGCAAGGTAATATGACAGTTACAGAATATGAAAGAGAGTTTGTTCGATTAAGTAAGTATGCCAGAGAGTATGTTCCTACAGAGGTCAATATGTGCCGACGATTTGAAGACGGGCTTAATGAAGACATCAAGGTATTTGTTGGAATTCTTGAATTAAAAGAAATGGTAGTATTGGTTGATCGAGCTTGCAAGGCCGAAGAACTACTTAAAGAGAAGAAAAAGGTAGAGGTTGAGACTAGATATTGGAAGAAAAGACCGACGAGCAGTTCATTTTCACAGCAACCTGGAAAGTCAAGAAATATGAATCCTCGTTCCCAAGTTTCTGCTGGGCAATCATATGGGAATTATAAAAAGCAAAATCTGGGTCCTAAGTCCTAGACTACTTCGGCAGCCAGTGTAGGGAACTCGAGATTTGTTAAACCCGAGTGCCAGCGGTGTGGTAGAAATCATTTTGGCCCGTGCAGAGCAAATGAATGTTTTCGATGTGGTTCTCCGGATCATTTTATTAGAGACTGCCCAGAGAGAGCTGAAAAAGAAAAATTTCAGAATACAAAAACAAGTGGTGCGGATTCGAGAGGAAGATATCCAAGAAAAGCTGGGAGTGAAGCAAGTAGTAAGAATGTAGCCAGAGATGCAGCAGTTAGACCTGAAGGAAGGGCTCCGGCTAGAACTTATGCTATTAAAGCGCGTGAAGATGCTTCCTCACCTGATGTGATTTCTAGTACATTTTCTCTCTATAATGTTAATGTTATTGCTTTGATTGATCCCGGTTCTACTCATTCATATGTGTGCATGAAACTGGTGTCTAGTATGAGTATACCTGTTGAGAACACAGAATTTATGATTAGAGTGTCGAATCCGTTAGGCAAATGTGTGATTGTTGATAAAGTATGTAAGAAATGTCCTTTAATGATTCGGGATCATTACTTTCCGGCCGACTTGATGTTGTTGCCGTTTGATGAGTTTGATGTTATTTTGGGTATGGATTGGTTGACATTGCATGATGCTAAAATAAATTGCAAAGAAAAGGTTATAGAATTAAAGTGTGAAAGTGGTGAAACTCTGCGGGTTGAATCAGATAAATCAGAGGCATTGCCTAGTGTGATTTCTTCAATGTCGGCTCAAAGATATCTGAGAAAGGGTTATGAAGCTTATTTGGCGTATGTAATTAATACAAAAGAAGTTGAAAAGAAAGTTGAATCGAGGTTAGGTTATGTGTGAATTTGCGGACGTATTTCCAGAAGAATTGCCGGGTTTGCCTCCAGTCAGGGAAGTAGAATTTGATATTGATTTGATACCGGGAACAGCTCCGATTTCGATTGCTCCATATAGAATGGCACCAACAGAGTTAAAAGAATTAAAGTCGCAGTTGCAAGAGTTGACTGATAAAGGCTTTGTGAGACTGAGTTTTTCACCTTGGGGTGCTCCCGTGTTATTTGTGAAAAAGAAGGATGGTTCTATGAGGTTGTGTGTTGATTATCGGCAGTTAAACAAGGTGACAATCAAAAACAAGTATCTGTTGCCAAGAATTGATGATTTGTTTGATCAGCTAAAAGGAGCGACATGGTTTTCAAAGATTGACTTGAGATATGGGTATTACCAACTGCGGGTAAAAGAGTCAGATGTGCCTAAAACTGCTTTTCGAGCAAGGTATGGTCATTATGAATTTTTAGTTATGCCATTCGGATTGACAAATGCTCCTGCTGTATTTATGGATTTAATGAATCGCATATTTCGGCCATACTTGGACAAATTTGTTGTGGTGTTTATAGATGATATTTTAATTTATTCAAAAGATGAGACAAAGCATGCTGAGCATTTGAGGATAGTTTTGCAAACTTTGAGAGATAAGCAGCTGTATGCTAAGTTTAGTAAAAGTGAATTTTGGCTCCGGAAGTTGGATTTTTGGGTCATATTGTTTCGTGTGATGGTATACGGGTTGATCCTAGTAAAATTTCAGCCATTGTTGATTGGAAACCACCAAAAATGTAACAAGTTAGAAGTTTCTTGGGGCTAGCCGGTATTATCGACGGTTTGTAAATGGATTTTCTATAATTGCTGCTCCTATAACTAGACTACTTGAAAGGATGTTAAATTTGAATGGACGGAAGAATGTCAACAGAGTTTTGAAGAATTGAAAAGTTATTAACAGAGGCACCAGGTGTTAGTACAATTAAATCGTAAAGAATTTGTGGTGTATAGTGATGCTTCTTTAAATGGTTTGGGGTGTGTGCTCATGCAAGAAGGAAAAGTGGTGGCTTATGCTTCGAGGCAGTTAAAACCTCATGAGAGGAATTATCCTACTCAGGATTTGGAATTTGCTGCGGTGGTGTTTGCTTTGAAGATTTGGCAACATTATTTGTATGGTGAAAAGTGCAGGGTATATACCGACCATAAGAGTCTTAAGTACTTGATGTCACAAAAAGACTTGAATTTGAGACAGCGAAGGTGGTTGGAGTTATTGAAAGATTACGAGCTTGTTATTGATTATCATCCGGGAAAAGCGAATGTGGTTGCCGATGCTTTGAGCAGAAAGTTGTTGTTTGCTTTGAGAGTTATGAACACTCAATTGAAAATGTCAGATGATGGTTCGATTCTAGCAGAGTTAAGAGCAAAACCGATGTTTTTACAAGAGATTTCTGAAGCTTAGAAAGATGATCAAGATTTGCAAGCCAAGAGAAAGCAGAGTGAAGTTGATACAGAGTCAGATTTCAGAATCGGTTCTGATGGGAGCTTAATGTTTAAAGATCGGATTTGTGTACTGAAGAATGAGGAATTGATTCAAAAGATCCTACAGGAAGCACATAGTAGTTGTTTCTCGATTCATCCGGGTAGTACGAAAATGTATAATGACTTGAAGAAAATGTATT
This sequence comes from Gossypium longicalyx, assembly GCA_025698465.1. Taxonomy (NCBI): domain Eukaryota; kingdom Viridiplantae; phylum Streptophyta; class Magnoliopsida; order Malvales; family Malvaceae; genus Gossypium; species Gossypium longicalyx. The sequence goes on along the minus strand of CM047004.1, from coordinate 63,205,108 downwards.
GGTGAAATGGAATGAAAAAGGATATATCAGAGTTTGTGTCCAAATGCTTAATTTGTCAACAGGTGAAAGCTGAACACCAAGTGCCTTCGAGATTACTTCAACCTATTATGGTTCCTGAATGGAATGGGATCGGATTACTATGGATTTTGTATCAGGATTGCCATTGACTCCAGGAAAGAAAGATGCCATCTGGGTAATAGTTGATGATTAACTAACTAAGTCGGCTCATTTTATTCCGATGACGTGCGGATTATTCTCTTAACAAGTTGGCTGAACTGTATGTTAGAGAAATTGTTAGACTACATGGAATACCATTGTCGATTATTTCAGATAGAGATCCAAGGTTTACCTCGCGATTTTGGCAAAATTTGCAAGACGCGTTAGGTACGAAGTTAAATTTCAGTACTGCTTTTCATCCACAAACTGATGGGCAATCAGAGAGAATAATTCAGATTCTTGAAGATATGCTCAGATGTTGTGTATTGGAATTTCAAGGAAGTTGGGAAAGATATTTACCGTTGGTAGAATTTGCTTACAATAATAGTTATCAGACGAGCTTGAAAATGGCACCTTATGAAGAATTGTATGGTCGTAAATGTCGAACGCCATTGTATTGGACTGAACTCAAGGAAAATCAGATCTATGGAGTTGATCTAATAAAAGAAACCGAAGAAAAAATGAAGGTGTTGTGGCAAAAGCATGGAGTAGAAGAAACTACATGGGAATCCAAAGAAAATATGAGAAATCAATATCCACACCTGTTTACCGGTAAGATTTTCGAGGATGAAAAGCCTTAAAGGAGGGGAGAGTTGTAACATCCTGAATTAGGGCCTAATCGAAATAGTGGTTTTGTGACCACAAATCCGAGATAGAAATAATTATTTTGTAATTATTTTGAGGTTTATGGTATGATTGCATAATTGTGTGAAAATTTTGTGAAGAAATTCTATGCATAAAATGCTTAATTTGAAGTTAGGGACTAAATCGAATAAGTTGCAAAACTTGCATTCTAGAAGTTTTTAGTATGAAATTGCTTTGAAATATTAATTAGGAGGTCTTAAATAGCAATTTTACCAATTTAAAGTTCATGGGCAAAATTAGGACATGGAAGGAATTTTTGAAAGTTTAGTAAGGAGGGGCATTTTGGTCATTTGGATATTAAATGAAATAAAATGGGAAAAATAACACAAAATGGTCATCTTCCTCATTTAGTTGCTGCCGAATTTTACTCTCACCATAGCTAGGGTTTCTTCAACTTTCAAGCTTCATAGTAAGTGATTCTAAGCCCCGTTTTTAATGATTTTTACGTTTTTGAGATCCCGGTAACTCGATAAAGCTTATGCTAGCAATAATTTAACCTAGGGTTTACATTTGGAAAAATACCCATAGGTGAAATTTGTGTATTTTGATGTTTTATGATAGAATATGAGGTTTTAAATTATGTTAGACAACTTGTACTACTCGATTTTAAGCAAAAACGAGTAAAAGGGCTTAATCGGTAAAAATACCTAATAGTCACAAGTACATGTTAGAGTGAGAATTTGATGTTGTCATAGAAGGGAAATGTGATCAGCATGTTATAAAACATAAGAATAAGGAATAAATTTTAATCCCGAGCCTAGGGGAAAAAGTGTAAATATGCAAAAGTTTAGGGGTAAAATTATAATTTTGCCAAAATTTGAATTAAGGATTAATTTGATAATGTGAGTATTAAATAAGCTAAATGTGTTATTTTAGATCAAGAAAGACGTGGAATTGACCCCAATCGAGGAAAAGAAAAGATTGTGGATTAAATTGCAAAATCTTTGTATTTTGGTACCAAGGTAAGTTCATGTGTAAATAATGTAGCATAATGGTTATTTTTAAGTTATTGATGTTAATTATATGATATGCTGATTTTTATCATGAAATATATGCTTTGTGGTTATTTTCGAATAAAATGCAAATCATGTGTGCTACTTGTTAAATATAATTGTTACCGAGTATTGGTTTCGGCATTCTACGGAAGACGGCAAGGATATGTGTTCGAGGAAAATCCCGTTTGAACCTTAGGAATAGATTAGGATACAAGTGACATGTCACTAGGATGGTTGAGCATCCGAACTCGTTGAGTTGAGTCCGAGTTCACTTATGGATGCGAATGTCCGAACTCGTTGAGTTGAGTCCGAGTTCACTTATGGATTCGAATGTCCGAACTCGTTGAGTTGAGTCCGAGTTCACTTATGGATACGAACGCCCGAGCTTGTTGAGTTGAGTCCGAGTTCGCTTATGGGCGGGTTACATGATTGCTTGATTGCATATGTGGCACTTATGTGCAAGTTATCCATGTATCCGAATTATATTCCGAGGTGTTCAACGGGTAAAGTTTTACGCAAATGGTGGAATACTCTAGATGAAAAAAGACGTATTGGTAAGTGTTGTGAAATTGATACTTTGGACAGGTATGTACTTAACCCTCGGGTTGAGTATCGATACAACAACGATAAGGTAACAAGATGATGAATGATGATTAGAAATGTGATTTATGTTTTGGTGATACCATACTAATGTTGATTGGTATGATTGTTTTGTTATGTTACTTATTATTTGCATATGAACTTACTAAGCATTTATGCTTACTCCCTCCTTCTTACTCATTGTAGTTTTAGACAAGCCAGCTCAGGAGTCGGGATAGGTCGAAGGCTCAGTCACACTATCTGGAAGGACTTTTTGGTAAATGGCTTGTAAAATTTAAGTATGGCATGTATAGCAATATACCTATTTTGTGTAAATGATCTTATGATATGGTGATGGAATGGTTGAGAAAATGCTTGATAATGATAAGTTATGGAAATGGTTAGTTTAGATTATGTTTGATGTTATGGAAAGTTAATAAGTTATCTAGTTCATGAAAACTCATAAAAAGGATGAAATTTGCCATAAATGTAACATTGCAAAGAACAATCGACGTGAGTGTGAAAATTTACTAAAAATCATAGAAATCGAATTTGGTGATGGATTAAATGAAATTGAAGCTTATTATGTCTAGTTTCACATAAAACAAACTAAACAGGTAAAAGAATTATATGTTAGAAGATATTTGAATTTTAGTGAAACAGGGCCAGAGTGATTTATGGATCCCCTATTCCGACTTTAGAAATTCACCATAAATTGTACAGATATAATTAGGTGGTTTATTTTATATTATAATAATCCTTATTGAGTCTAGTTTCAAGATAAACAAACCTCATAGTCATATGAATTTTGTACAGAGAGAAATGTGGTTCATAGTAAACAGAGGTCAGTCCAGTCAAGTCCTGTAACAGGGGTAACTTTAACTAATAAACTGTACTAATTGGCCCAACCAAAAATTCTAGAAAAAATTTTTTAGATAGGTATATGAGTCTAGATTCAGGAAAAATTTACGTATCTTGATTTCAAGTTTCGTAACTCGAGATATAATTTTTCTTGTGACTGTGACGCAAGTAGCTAGAAAGCTGTGAATGTAGAAACAAATAATCCAAAGTTTTAAAAATGTTAAAATAAGCTTAGTAACACCTCATACTCGACTCCGGCGACGGTCTCGGGCGTGGGGGCGTTACAAAAACATGCTTAGAAGAGGTTCAGGACTAAACTGATAACATTTACAAACTTAAGGAAACATACAAAAATTTCAAAACAATAAGGGTCACATGCCTATGTGAATAGGCCGTGTGCCTCACATGACTACCAGACATACCCATGTCACAGACCATGTGAAAACAGGGCATACATACTGACTTGCACCACACGGCCGAGGACACGCCTGTGTGTCAGACTGTGTGAAATCTAAGGGGTTTACTAACTTGGGTCACACGACCAACCACACACCCATGTACCAACCCGTGTGCCACACATGACCAATAGACACATCCGTGTGTCTAAGCCGTGTCAAAACTGTAGAGTATACTGACTTTAATCCGAAGGGTACCCCAGGGGACACACAGTCGTGTAACATGACCATATGTCACACACGGCTGAGACACACACCCATGTCTCTGCCCGTTTGGACAAAAATAGGCCATTTGAAAAGTCAATTTGCCACCCTAAAAAGGGTCATCCCTACAAGCATCAACCAAAGCATAATTCATGACTAATTGGCAACCAAAACCATACCTAAACATACATAGTTCTATCCACAATATCACCAATCAATTTCATATTCAATTTCCTATCAAAGCAACCCATTTCATGTACTAATATCATACCAATCCATTTGTCTCAAACAACATTTAATCAAACTCAAAATCATATCAAAACCTTACCATTTCAACTACCAAATCATGTCAAGATGACCATTCACACAAGACCGTATATATACATCAATTATAACATTTTTTCCATCACATACTCTATACCAAAACCAATTCCTTAGTCTCAATCATATTCATGCCATATCACATGGCAAGAAATACACTTAACACATATTATAACATCACTAACCTATACATGCCATACATTAATATTTACAAGTTCAAAAGTACCAAAATAATGTTCGATAGTGTGATGAAGATCCTTGACGATCCCCGAGCTCACGGTAGCTTCGATAATCTATAAAATAATGAAAAACACAGACAAAGTAAGCTTTCAAAAGCTTAGTAAGCCATATACAAATAAACTTAGCACATAACGTAAATATAAGCCAATTTATCCATGGAATCCATAGTAAATTTCATACACACGTTTCATAATTCACATCTAACTCACTTGTTCTTAATGCACTTGCATTTAACCACCATTCATTCTTATGAACTTCACATGTCATTATTTATACACATACTCACCTTTCATTCTTGAATAACATATACATTTCATACGTACCCGAATCGAATACTCATTCACATTTTCATTCAATTCTTGATATTGCCCGTTGAATCGTTTAGAATTGATAAGGATACTCGGGTAGCTCGTAAACTCGTACAATGCCAACGTCCCAAATGTGGTCTTACATGTTATCAAATATAGATGCCATTGTCCTAGACAGGGTCTTACACGAAATCATATACGATGCCAATGTCCCAGACATGGTCTTACACGTAAATCTCAAATCGATGCCAATGTCTCAGACGTGGTCTTATACGAAATCACATACTAGAATCTTATGTCATGACATATGTGTCCTAATTATTCCTATGGTTCGTACGGGGCTTTCGAATGTCATAATTTGATCAATGTTTTCTCAATTTCACATATTCATCTTCCATAGCCGTTCATTACATTTCAGTATCATAAAAGCATGAATAAATCAACTTAAATACATTTATTTGCATATGAACATACCTCGTACGGAGACGAACTGACCGGAATGACTAATCGATAACTTTTTATTTACCCTAATCCAAATCTGGTTTCCTCTTTTCTTGATCTAAATACATTCAAAATTAACCCTCTTATTCATCAACACATTCCATTTCATCCACAGACACATATTTGAGCATTTTTTCACTTTAGCCCCTAAAGTTACACTTTTATTCAATTTTGTCCCTATTTTATAAATACACAAATTTACAAAATTTGACAAAACCTAGGCTTGACCGAATTCTCTATAGTCCCTAGCAGCCCCTATTTTACATTTATTTCACATTTTAATCTCTTAATTTACGCTTTTCATAAATTAGTCCTTTTTATGCAATTTCACTAAAAATTCTCTTTATAAAACATAGATATCTATCCTCAAGCTTTAATAATTCATCATCAAACATTCAAAAACACATGAACTCATCAATGGAAACTTTCAAAATCATCAACAAATTCAGAAATTAAGGTACGGGCTAGCTAGTACTCAAAGCAACGATCACAAAAACATAGAAATCATTAAAAATCGAGCTAAAACCGTACCTTAATCAGGAATTATACTAGCTGAAATTCACAAGCCCTAAAATGGCTTCTTCCTCTTCAAATTTCAGTGATGGAAGATGATAATCATGTCAATTTTAACTTTGTTTTATTTTAATTAACCTTAAATACCCAATTACAAATTTAACCTTTGTAATATAATATGAAAACCTTATATTATAAACCCATAACCATCCATCACATTGTTTAATGGTCAAATAACCACATAAGGACCTCACCTTTAATCAACCATAGCAACTAGACACCTTTATCAATTAGAATGCAACTTTTGCATTTTACGCGATTAAGTCCTTTAATCAAATTCAGCACACAAACAATAAAATTTTCACACGAAACTTTCACCCATTCATATTCTCATGCTGTAAACACATAAAATAATATTAAAATATTTTTCTAACTCAGATTTTTGGTCCTGAAACCACTGTTCCGACTAGAGTCTAAATCGGGCTGTTACAGTACCACTGTCATTCATCTCCGAGTGGGGGACACTTTGGTGGTTCACGAATAACAACAAAGATTTTACAAGCTGAGTTCTTTTGGCCTACATTGTTCAAGGATGCTTATGCATATGTGAGGAACTGCGATAAATGCCAAAGAACTAGAAACATATCAAGAAGGAACGAGATGCCCTTGACAAATATTTTAGAGATAGAACTTTTCAATGTATGAGGGCATTGATTTCCTAGGATCGTTTCCTTTTTCATATGGTAATAAGTTCATCTTGGTAGCTATGGACTATGTGTCCAAGTGGGTTGAAGCTGAGGCATACCCATCTAATGACACTAAGGTAGTCATGCGATTCCTACATAAGCAAGTATTTACACAGTTTGGGACTCTTAAATCTAGAATTAGAGATGAAGGATCTCACTTTGTGAATAAGTGGCTTAAGTGGTTTCTTGACAAGTATGATGTAAAACATAAGATTGCTACTACCTATCACCCACAATTGAATGAGCAAGTTGAAAGGGTGAATCAAGAAATCAAAGGCATACTTGAAAGAGTAGTGCGCCCTAACATAACAGATTGGTCTTGAAGACTCAACGACGGGCTATGGGCTTATCAAAATGCTTTTAAGACACTATTAGGGATGACTCCCTATCGATTAGTTTTTGGAAAGGCATATCATTTGCCACTTGAATTGGAGAATAAAGATCACTGGGCTTTGAAGCAATTGAATTTTGATCTTAAGCAAGCCGGTGAGAGAAGGATGTTACAGCGCGATGAGTTGGAGGAGTTGAGGTTATTTTCATACGAGAATGCCAAGATGTGTAAGGAAAAAGTATAAGAGATGACATGATAGTCATATTCAACGTCGTGAGTTCAAAGAATGATAGAAACTGTTGTTGTTTAATTCGAGGCTAAGGTTATTTCCTGGAAAGCTCAAGCCCCGATGTAAAGGACCTTATACCATCCACAAAGTTTATCCATATGGAGCTATAGAATTGTATGACAATCATGGAGGTACATTTAAAGTTAATGGTCAACATCTAAAGCACTATCGGGATGGTGAAATTGAGCAAATTAAAACCTCGTTCAAATTGAGAGACCTTTATTTTTTCATAAACCTACTTTTTAATAAAAAAATTAGAAATTATTTTCTTAAATTAGTACATTTAATTAATTCGATCTAAGGAGATTGGAACTTAAACGGGACCGTTGTGACCCCTTCAACCTTTCTTGGGAATTAATTCAATGTAATTCTTTGAGAAGAAAATTTCTAATTAATTTTAATTTTTTTATTTTTTTATTTTTAATTTTTATCTTTGTCTTTAATTTTAATTTTAATCTTTATTTTATTTATGTTTAATAAAGGTGGTTAAATTTCCCAAGTACTAATTAGTTTATTTATTTCTAAGCAGTCTAGTTTGTAAATACAGTTAGGCTTAAGGCCTGAATAGCAAAGAGGTGAAATTTACCCATTATTACCGTCTGTAGGGTTCCCCAAAACCCTAATTTTTACCACCACTTTTTCATCTATACTTGTCGTCTAAGTCACTTAAATTAGCTAAATTACCTTCATAATTTTCACAACCCTTCAAGCTATTAGCTAAACCCTAAACTACTCATTCTTTTTCCTCTTAGTTGTTGACCCAAATCCTAAAATTTCTCCCAAAAATTTCTTCCTTGTCACAAGTAGGAGTGTGCAAAATTTGGGTAAAACCGAAAAAATTTGGTTAATCGACTGAATTCTGTTAATCGATCGGTTAACCGAATTAATTCGGTCGAGGGTCGGTTAATAATTTTTTGAGTTTTCGGTTAATGGTTAATTCGGTTCGAAACCGGTCGGTTAACCGAATATTTTCAGTTTAACCGAAAATATTAATAAATAAATTTATAATATATAAAGAACCCACTATTTATTCAAACCCAATTCAACATAAACCCAAATACCCAATCTAATATATATTAACCCAAGTACCCAACCCAACCCAATCATAAAAATTACAAATAATTTAATAAATAAAAATAAAAATACAAAAACATATATTTTTATACAAATAATTCGGTTAATTTGGGTAATTCGGGTAATTCGGTTAATTTTATACTTATTTTAACCAAAAATTAAAAAAAATATAATTTTTGGTTAATTCAGTTAATCGACCGAATTAACCGAAAAAATTTCAGTTCGGTTAATTTTTTGAAAAAAATTCAGTTCGGTTAACGGCTAAAAATTTTGAAGGGTCGGTTAATTCGATTAATGTTATTTTGGGTCGGCTAACCTATTGAACACCCCTAGTCACAAGCCCCTAGTATTGTCGCCATAATACTTTTTCCAGAGAAGCCCTTTCACTATTGCATCCTTATCACCGTCTCATTCTATCGCCATCACAAGCTTTGCACCACTGCAAGCTTGTTGCTGCCGCAAATCGATCGTCACTACAACACCTTGCTCTAATCCTTTATCGATTGCTTTTTCAACTCTTTTTCCGAAATATTGCTTATTTTTTCAAAAAAATGTCTACATTGTGCAAAAGAACTAGATCTTCCAAAAGTTCTGCCAAAAATCACATTGTGATTCAAGATGAAGAAGAGAAAGAAAAGTTTGATTCAATCTTTAAGAATCAACCTATGATGCCAAAAAAAAAAGGTTTCATCTTGAAAAGCAATGATAAGATGGTTGTGCCTTTGTCGATTAAGAAGACAATTGATGCCCTCAATTGGAATTATTTTTGCGATGCACGATCATGACCCGATGAGGAGTTAGTTCAAGAGTTCTATGTCAATTTAACTAAGCCAGATGCTACTGAAGTTCTTGTTCACAAGAAGAAGGTACCCCTAACTTCTAAATCCATTAATGATTTGTTTAACTTACTTAATGTTGAAGAAGATGAGTACATTTCCATGATGACAAACATAAATTAGGATTTTCTTCAACAAATACTTAATGTTGGGATAAATCCAGGATCCCAATGGATTATAAAGAAGTATGGTAGTCATTATTGCCAAAGGGAATACTTAAAGCTATTAGTTAAGGTATGGTTTTACTTTTTTCGATATAGTTTCATGCCTCTCTCACACAATTCCACAATCTCGATGGAGTGAATACTTTTGTTGTATGTAATTATGACAGAAAGGTCCATCAATGTTGGGAATATTATTCTTAAAGAGATCCATGATTATGCTAGAAAAAAGATCGGAAGTGTTTATTTCTTATAATTGATAACTTTACTTTTCTTAAGGGCCCAAGTCAAGACAAAAGCAAACCTGAAGGGCCCGTATGTTCAAGGTTGCATTACAACCTTGAAAGGTTAGGGGAGAATGTCCATGAACTAAACCCATCTGAACTGAGTGAACTAACATAACCAGAAACTAATAAGTCATCATTCAAATCCAAAACAGAAGCTGACTCAGTTGATAAGATAGAAGAAGCAGAATTAGAGGGAGAACCAAATGAACCTGAACTGATAAAAGAACCGGAAGTCTCTGAACCAAGAGAAGAGTCAAATACTGATGAGCCAGTTGAATCAAGTATTGATTCGGAGTTGACTAATCCAATGCCCACTTCTTCAAACACTGTGAAGAAATCGAAGTTGTCAATTATGATGGATATGATGAAATTTATGCAATGATTCTGTAACACCCCTCGCCCGCATCCATACCGAGATAGGTTCGAGGTGCTACCAGACTTAATCTCAATCAATAATATGAAATCAGGCCATAAAATTTTGATTAATTTTAAAACTTTTCATTTCATATTCAATTTGTCCCTTAGTAGGGCTTACGGGGCCCAAAACATACATTCAAGGTAGTTCGGGACCAAACCGATGGCTCAAGAAAAACTTGGAGAATTTCATGCTTTAAGGCTCCACACGCCTATGTGCTAGGGACACGCCCGTGTCCCATACCCATGTGGCCAGGTTAATTTCACAATTTTTCATGAAACAAGTGCAGACTTCACACGGCCTGGACACACGCTCATGTCCTTTCACATGGCCACGACATGCCCGTGGCGCAGCCCGTGTGCAAAAACTTGGGTATTTTGTTTCTGACGTCAACATCACACGACCATGGTACACGCCCGTGTACTAGGCCATGCCCTTCCACATGGCTGAGACACACAGCCGTGTCTCTACCCGTGTGACCATTACCATGTATTCTAACTTGAAATTTCTAAGTGAAGGGGACACACGGCCTTCCCACACGCCCATGGAGCTGTCTATATGTCACACACGGTTTAGACACACATCCGTGTGTCTACCCGTGTGGATAATATAAGGCTATTTACAAAGCCTCATTGCCACCCTAGTGTGTCTATTTTCATGTCAATACCAATCAATACCAAATCAAGCATGATAGACATTCATTTAACCATGAAGATGCATCTATTATAGACTCAAAATGAATGTTATCCTCATTCAAGGCTTAATGTAAAGTGTGGAATCTATTCTAAGCCAACACATTTGGCCAATTCTCAAAGACACAAAATAATAAGGTTTAGTCCTATACATGACATAATCAAAAATATAAATCCTACTATACCGAGTATTACAGCTGATAGTGTGATCGATATCTCTGACTTCAAGGGATCCTTGAGCTAGTTAAGCGGCACTCGGATTACAAAATGCACTCGACTGGTCAGTTTAGTCGATTTGCTTGGCTTTCCCTCGATCTAGGTTCGAATTTGGTAAGTCTTGATTTGTTGAGGTGATAAATTGCTGAAATTTCAAAGCTTCAAAAACCCCTCTTTTGCTGATATTTTCGGTGGAGAAAGAAATAGGAGGAAGATGATATCATTTTTTTCTCTTTATTTTAGTCCAAATAAGTCACCTAACATACCAAACACACAAATTTTGTCCCCCTTTGACTCTATGGCTGGCCAAGCACTCTAAAAAAGGTCTAGTTTCCCTTTAAAGACCTTCAATTTTAATTCTCTTGTTATTTAACACATTTGGGTACTAAAATGTAACTTTTGTCTTTTATGCGATTTAGTCTTTTTTCGCATTCGGGCTCACAAACACTAAAATTTACTCACCAAATGTTTTTCATGCACTAATGTAATCATACAATAACTTCATAATAATAATAATAATAATAATTTTCCCAACTTCGAATTTATGGTCCCGAGACCACTGTTCCGACTAGGCCCTAAATCGGACTGTCACAGATTCCGTAAGAAATATTTTTAAAAATATCTCTAACAATTTTATTCCTGAGTTCTTAGATTATATCTTCGAGTCATGGAAGGAAGATGAGAATGCAAACGAGGATGAAACATCAAAGGAGGAAGACAAGGAGAATAAGTGAAATAAATAAAAAAAAAAAGGAGGAGTTCTTTTCCTTTAGTTTTTATTTCTTTTTAGGTGTTTATTTTTATTTCTTAGTTAGTATCTTGCTTTTGCATAATAAAATAGCAAGCATGAGTAAAATAAGCTTAATGCCTCTTCAATAGAAAGAAAATAAAATGACGTGGTAATGGGAATGAGCATGTCTAGGATTGGATTGCGAGAAAGACTTGGTATTTAAGCAGTCTTTATGATTCACCTCTCTTTTCTTGCAACCTTACCTGGTGTTCAATCTTCATTCATTACTTTGTTTTCACAATTAGGACATTGCTTCTTTCCAAAGGGGGTAAGGCATTTAGCATGAATTTTTAAAAAGGTATTTTGCATAAATTTTGAAGTATGTTTCAATCTTTTTACTTAAGTGTGCTAAAATGAATGAATGTTCAGAAAGAATTTTTGTTCAGAAGTATGTTCAAATGCAAGCATGATTTTTTATTTTATCTAAGTTATTCATATGTTATCTTGAGTGATGAAATGCTTGTATGATCTTAATCTTATGTAGGATTTGCCATGAAAAATTGATTTCTTTAGAAATAGACAAGTATGAAGGTTTAAGTCCTTAGAATTGACTTAGTAACTTTCTTGAGGTGAAATCCTAGGAGGTATAACACTCTAATATGATATAGGCACACTTTCTTTGGATCGTTTGAGCCTTTCAAGCTGACCTTATGAAATTTAACCCTTGAAACTTAATTTTGAGCTTAATGGTCTGTTTATTGCAAATTACCTACACTATAAGCCACATTAATATCTTTTTTATTTTTATCATATTCTTTTGCACCTATCTTAACTAAAAATTTGTTTTGGTGATCAAAGTTTGAGGAAAATTACGAAAAGATGTACATGCTCTTCACATTATTCAAAAAAAAAGAGATGAATGTAAGTTTGAAGAATAAAAGGCAAAGAAAAGTTTGCCCAAATGTAGAAAAATAAGAGCAAATAAAGGAGTGCTCAAAGTCTTAAAATAAAGAGCAAAGTTTGCTCAAAGTTCGAGAAAAATAAAAGTGGAGCATAAATTCGAAATAAGTTTGAGGTTATTCCAAAGACCCATTTGTATGAAAATTGTTACAGAAAAAGGATCCAAGACAAAATTTGGGTTAAAATGTTTTGAACCTAAAATTCACTTCTCTTTATCCTTACCTTTAGCCTAGCCCCATTACAACTTAATAAAAGACCTATTAATTAGATGATTATACTGACTACATTAGTGGAGATGAATTACCAAGTTCAACATATGAATAAACTAATTAAACCTTGGGATTGCTATGTTTAGTTTATAAGGGAAGAATATTGATTGGTGAATGTTATGTATGACTTTGAAAATGCATGCAAACTATGATTCATGTTGATATTATGATGTACTTAGTATAAACTTAGAAATAATATTTGCATTTGAGCTACTTATCTATAAAAAGTATTTTTAAGCATGATTTTGTTGATGCATGATTATGTGCAAAGATTGATGTTGCTTTATCATTTTGCAAAATTGCCTTAGAAAAAATTCTGCCATGCATGAACATTACTCAGGACGAGCAATGATTTAAGTTTTGGGGTGTGTAAACTCAAAATTTATAAGGTTTTTCCATATATTTTTACCACATTTTTACTTAATTATTATGTTTATCTTAAGTAATTATTATTGGAATAAGTGAATTTTACTTAATTAGTAATTTTAGACATGAATTTGGAAAGTATGTGAAATTATGCTTAATTACATGATTTTCGTGCATATTTTATATTAATTCATGTTAATTTATTAATGTATGTATTTTTCACTGTGTAAGTAGGTATTGGAGACATGATTTAAATAAATAAAAGATGGTCATGCACAAATTATCCATGTGGATAGCAAGACCATGCAATTTCGGGCATAGGGTTGACTACTTGACCTAGTAAAGAAGGTGATAAAAGATGGACATGTCTGCTAAGTTATTGGATTCAAAAAACGGTCCAATAAGGGGAATTAAAAGCCCAATTTTGACACTTGATGTTGGCTGCCAAAAATGTGTTTTGGGATATTTAATGGAAGGTCTCTGCAGTTAGAAAATAATCAAAATTCAACCCAACAACTTCCTTGTTGAAACCGTGCACTCTATAGCTATTTTTAGCTTGAAATTTGAACTCAATTTGAGAAGACTTGGTCATCCATTTTCCTTGAAGCATGGTTGGCATCATGAGATAGGGAATGAAGGAAACTTAAACCTATTTTTAGTAAACTCAACCCTTTATCTTCACCTATAAATACCTTGCCATTCCTCACTTTTCCATCATCCCTCATCACTCAACATTGTTCTCTTACTCTCGATAGTTTTCTCTCAATTCCTTTTCTCTTTTTCCCTTGCATAGTCGTCCATCCCCTCTCCCTTCTTTAGCCTCAAAAGTTTTTTCAAAAGCACTCTTTAGCCAAGTACCTTCTAAACCTTTAGCAAAAAAAGCTTCAATTCAAACAGATGAGCGCTTCAGTCAGAATAGATCCGAAAGGCTGCTGAACTGAGCAAAGTTGAGCAAATCAGTCAGAATAGATCCAAAAGGTTGTTGAACTGAGCAAAATCTTTCCTCTTGTCATTTATTTTAAACATGTTTGCTTTGTGTTTGATGTTTTTGACATCAACTATGAAGTTTTAATTCCTACATGCTAGGATGATTATATTAATTTAATGAGATTTATTTAATTCGTGTTAACATGTTTTGTGCCTCAGTCAATTATGTTTTTAATTAATATCATGATGCATTTCATTCATACATAGTTGGGTGCACTCAGATTTGTTGAGCAATCTTAACCAAACAACAGCTAGTAGACGCATAATTGAAAAGTGCAATACTTAATTTAGGTCATTAAAACCGACTAAGTTAAGGTTAGTAATATCTTTAGTTAGCTCTATTGTCTTGCATAGTTTTTAGGTTTATGTAATTAAACTGTAGCAAACGTAAATGTTCCTATGACCTTGCATAAATTCTAAGAAACCTTTAGTCTAATATAATCAGTAACATGCATATTTAACTAAGTAAAAATTTCGAGAGGACTTAATTTGGTTTTCAAACACATAAGAGATCGAGTTGTCATGAAAGTAATTTTGAACACGTTAGCATGATTAAAGTAAGTTGATTTGATTAATATAATTATCCTAGCCCATTGAATGTTGACTGTTTTTGTTGCTAAAGTCATTCATTCATTCATTTAGGTAAATTACATCTATTAATATAATTAATTTAATCATCATCCAAAATTATTGAGTTTTTACATCAAATTGTTATTTATAATTTTGCAATTAATTGGTTAAGCTTATACAGTCTCTGTTGAGATGATAACTTATTTTTACTTACGTATTACATGCACGTCTACGTACACTTGTGTAAACACGTTACAATTCATTACAATAATCATACGGTGCAATAAAGGTGATGCTCCTTTTAGGGTGACAACAATTGTCATTATTAAACAACCCATTATAACTAAAAATGATTCTGCGTCAACTCTAGTTTGACTTTTACTATGCTAAAACATTTGCTCTCCACTTGAAAGCCCTCTTATGTCATCCTTAGTGTCAGTCTTCGGATAAGAATGAAAGATTAAAAATACCGGCTACCTGGAAATAGAGAAAAAAAATTAAATTGATTACTTTGGAAAGCCTTTCATTTTTCTTTATGATTATGGCCTCAATTTTATGTATGGTATATATAAGGCACCATTTACAGGTATCTAAAAAGCTTGAACTCGTTATCGCGTAACGACTATCAACTGGCACCCAGTTATACTTGAACTCGTGACCACATCACGACCGCCGATTAGGACCTCCACGTAGACTTCGACCCGTGACCATATCAAGCACTTCCACTTTGAAACCTGACTTTCATAAGATGGGTTTCTAACGTAATGGTCCTACCCCGACATGCCATATTAAATGTATGTGTTCTGATACATACTATCACATCCTCGACCCCTCAAATCTACCTATAAAGTTTCACAATTTCACTCCTAAAACCCTAGAAACTAAACCCTAATTCTTAACTAAAAACCCTAAACATAACCCTAAAAAGAGGATATCGGGGAGAGAGAGTGTGAAAGCGCACCCAACTGGACACGCTTTCACACACATTCTCCAAAACTGACCTATTTCCCTAAATTTCAAAAAAAATGGCATAATATGCCAATTAAAAAACAAAAATGGCATATTAGGCTAATTTAGCCCATTTATTCTCTTCTTCACCAACATCATATAAAGGGGCTTTAGAGATAATAATAAATAGAAAAGGCAAAACAAGATCACCTTGGCTTAGTCTTCTCTTCATACGAAATTGTTTTGTAGGGGATCCATTCAACAAAATAGACAATTTGCAATTAACAGACACTCTATTATCCAACCTCAACATTTTGCACCAAAACCCATGCTTTCAAGAAGATGAAGCAAAAATTCCTATCTAACAAAATCATACACTTTCTCGAAGTCAATTTTCAACACACTGTCCCCTTCTTTACTCCGTAGGAAATGAATTACTTCATCAATGATTTATCTGTCTACCGCGAACACACATTGTTTGTCACTAATTAGTTTACTAATTACCTCCCTCAATATGGTAGTTAGCACCTTACTTGCAATCTTGTAAATAGACCCAATTAAGCTAATGGGTTGAAAGTCCTTGATAGATTAGGGGCTTCCAACCATAGGAACAAGTTTTGTAAAGGAGGTATTGCACCATTTTGAAAGTTTCCCATTAGTAAAAAAACTCAACCATTGTCGCCAACACCTCCACTTTGATAAAGTCCAAACTTTAACCATAAAATTGTAAGGTAAAACCATGAAGCCCTAGAGATTTGGATCCATCCAAATCCCAAATGGTAGCTTTGATTTCGTCCAAGGAACATGATCTCTCCAAATATCTAGCTTCCTCCTTAGAAATTTTTTTCAAAACTAGATTAGTTCCTGAAAACCAACTCCTTCCACAACATTCCTGTAATACCCCTAACCCATCTTCGTCGCCAAATTAGGGTTATGGAGCATTATCATACAATTAGAAACATTTAAAATCGTAATATTCAAATAGATTAAACATATCATAATCTGTCCAATTACATGCACTTTATCCCTAAATCGAGCCTTTGAGGCCCTAAAAATATCATAGAAGTAGTTCGGGACTAATTTGAAACAAAGTAGAAAGTTTAAGAAAAAGATGCAAAAATTGCAAAACAAGGGTCACACGGCCTTGTGGCGAGGCCGTATGACACAGCCTCAGGCCGTGTAACTTTAAAACAAGGTACACACAGCCGTGTCCTCACCCGTGTAACTCACTGGGTAGGGTCACACGGCCGTATAACTCTCTTAGTTGCCTCACATGTCCGTGTGCTTAGCCATGTAACTCACTAACTTGAACCTTAAGAAAATTCTCAGATGACACACGACCGTGTCACTAGGTCGTGTGCCTCACACGACCGTGTAATAGCCCGTGTGAACCCAAAATTTACCTAAAATCAAGTCATTCCAAAACCAAATCCTACCTAACCATTCATACAATTTGGGTACATCTTCAAGGGGTTCAAATATCATCCAAACATATATAAACATGCCATTTCAAACAATCTAATTTACCTAACCAATATGTCATTCAAAGGCACCACAATTGTACCAAAACTTTAACTATCAAAATATGCCAATATTGCCTCATTTCATGCATGATAACCTAGTTCAATTATGTGCCAAATATGCCATAAATAACCATTTCCAAACTATCATCAACATAACAAGAGTATTTTATTTACAAGCATTTTAAAGTACCAAAATGACATAACTTAGTGAGGTGTTATGGTTCACCAAACCAAATACAAACTTCAAAACATATATATACCAAAACACCATTAACATATTCACAATATACCACTACAAAACATCCTAAACAAACTATCTAGGATCAAAAGATTTTAATCAACTAATACCCCCTAAGTACATGCCAAAAACACAAAAGAGAACATCATCGATGTTGAGTATGGGATTCTTGTAGGGTACTAAGTCTGAGTCTACTATTTACCTAACTTGTAAACATGGGAACTGATCCATATTAATTTGATTTCACTTGTTTGAATAACCACAAATATATCTAAAGCATTTAAATTAACCTCACAACTTTAATGATCTAATTCAAGAAATATATCATATATTCCAATGAATACATATACACATAAGTAAATATAATTCTTCCTTAGTAATATATATATAACCAACCTTTTTCAATGGTTCATATAACCTTGTTGTATAGTCCAATTGATACACGACACCCATTGCCTAATAGATAAACCGTAAAAGAGTTTGTGCCCGACGCTAGTCGGATAAACTGACAAATGTGTGCCCAGCACTAGTCAGAAAAACTGACGGAAGTTGCGCCTAGCGTTAGTCAGATAAACCGACGAATAATTAGTAAGCTCAGCTCTAGTTGGATATACAACAGTATTTGCACCCAACGCTAGTCGGATAAACCGATGAATAAATAGTTATTTATTTTCACAAATTTCCTCATTCATTAATTGGCATCATCATTCAAATTTGAACATAAGATTGTATATCAAGTATTTAAATAATATCTAATTATCAATTAAATAAATGATTAATAAAAAGATTAAGTTCAAGACTAAGAACTTATAGAATTGTGATGGCTTTTAAGGTCGAGAACGGTTACTCGGCAACCTTCTCTTTTCCACTATTACCAACCGATCCTTTTGTTTCTAGATCGAAAATTAATCACATAATTAATTTAACTAATAATCACCAAAAGACATTTACTCAAACCATTAATCTTTTAACCACATTTCACATTTTCTCATTCAACATAAATCTTCAATTCAATTTACTCATCAATTCTAAAACATGTTATTAATTAAAATTAAGATGGTCTCTTGTCAACCAATTTTTCCATAGGGTCCAAGAACAACTCATACTTTCAATTAAGTTACAATTTAATCCTTAAATCTATTATTCTCATAATTTAATCCTTGAATCCTCATTTAGCAAATATTTCTATTTATTTACTAATCTTAATATCTGACGTAATAACACTAAGAACTCAAATTCTTTACAATGACAACTTTCACAAATTTCACTAAATTTAAAATTTTCACCATGGGTAAATTAATTCAAGATCTTATGATTCCAAAAATACCATATTTCGACGAGTGCAGAATGGGAACATGGTCTGACACAGATCTTTTAAACCCACTTCATGTTAAATAAGCAAAATGCAAGAGCCACTCGGAAGACACCAAAAACCTATCAAGCCAGCTTCTCCTATTTTCGGGTCCAAACCAGGAAAAAGCTTTACCCTTAAAAGGTAAGTCCACTAACTCGGAATCATCAATGAACTTTTTAAACTCATCAATCCCCACAGTGACAACCCTACAACCTTGACGCTCCTCCACAGATCGAACCATTTTGAAATCCCCAACTATACACCAATTACCTCTATTTGAAAATACAACCTGTAGCAAATCACCCCATAAAAGCTTTTGCTCCTCCATTGAACATGGTGCATAGACATTAGTAATGTAACAACAAAAATAAGCTTGAAGCCATTTCCCCTGAAGTCGCCTTACTCTCCTAAATTCCATATTCTAGAGTTTAGTTTCTTGAATTAAAATCATATCAACTTTATGAGTCGACACAAATTTTCTGTGAACTTCAAGCCCCATCCCTCTAACATTCCATGTTACAATCCTCATTAACTCAAAAAGCATCAATCGAACAAGGGAGTGCGGAAAGCAAAGATTAACACTCCTTTTCAAGATCAATTCTAACAATTAAAATACTCAAGTTTATATTCATTTTCAACTTCAAAAAGGTATATTTATTTTCATCCTCAAAAAAATATATATATTTTTTCATCATTTTCCTCTCCACCCTTCCCATCATTCAACAAAAGTACATCCTTCGTACCAATATATCCTTCGTACCAATCACCCCTTTGATTTAAGCAACTAAGAGCATCTTGAAATTTTTATTCCTTGTTTTGTATGCTCTTTAGCTCTTCTAACCCAAATACAAACCTCCAACCCAATCTCCTCTTAAAAAAGATGATAAGATGATCATTTAATGACATATTAGTATTATTGGTAAAAATTAATTCCTTAAGATTTTGAGTGCTCAAAATCAATTTATCATATGAAAATTATGTATCAACTCATTAATTAATTGATCTAAAGTCAATTAATTTGACTTTAGTTAAATCCCTCGAATAAATTATCCTTAATTTAGCGTACGAACTTGAGAATTGGTGTAGGGTGAAGAGTCATGTGTTGGGTTTTATTTTAGGCATGAATACTAAAATAAAATTAAAATTATGTTTCTTTTTATACCTTACTTATTATAAGTAATTAACAATGGCTACTATTTCTTTCTTTTCTTTATAACCGAAATGATATCATATGAAACAATAGCCATTTTCAACAAAGTGTTCGAAGAAATTAATAACTCGATATTTTCAGTTTAATTATCCATAAAAAAAAATTTATTGAATATATTTTTTTCTATAAAAAAAATGTGCGAAAAGTTATAAGTAAATTGGGACCTACTTATGAGAGAATAAATTCAATTATCTTTTATTTTATTTTGTTTCTTTTATGATTACATTATTCTTTATCAAACAACTAATTAAGTGTTTAATTTTAATAAATAAATAAAAACATTCTTCTTTTCATAAAAAAACCCTAGATGTTCAACTTTTCCAAACTAAATCTTTGCTTCGTTGATGGTGGCATCAACTTTTGGGCTGGTTGCTAATCGCGGTTTCTCCAACATTTTTTTCGTAGTTTATTTTTTTAATTTCAATTCACATTTTTGTGGTTTTGTTCACAGTTTCATGGTTCTATTCTGTCCACATTTTTTGTGGTTTTTGTTTTGTCCATTATGTTTTCTTTGAAAACGGAGATGGTTTTATTTTTACTTTTAATTTTTAGTCATGTTTTGACGTATATGATATATTTGCCAATATAAGGGTGCCACTAGATCTATTAGAAACTGTTCTCAAAGTGTTTTAGCATGATAAATTATAGCGATTTTGATAGATTCAAGATTATGAGAAAAATGATAGGCCATCTGAGATTTGGCCTTTTGTGCATAAATGATGTGATGGGTCTTTTGAGGCTTTTAACAGCTTTTTTTTTTTGTTGATTAGTGCTCACCATCAAGTTGATTTGATGATGGTAAGTCTAGGATGTAAATTTCAACGATTTGATCAGATTCAGTTGCTGCAAATTTATCCTTCAAAATTACTTTGCAGGTATATATCACATATTTAGAATGCATGTTATAAATTTTTATTACGTTATGTTCAAAAAAAAATTATTAGGTTAAAATATGCTTTAAGTTCATGCATTCTTCATATATTTGGAATTTAGTCATTGTATTTTTATTTTTAATAATTTAGTTCTTCTACTTTTTGGATTTAAAATTTTAAGTTTAATTGTTAGTATTGTTAAATTTTTTTTGTTAAATTCAAGTCAATTACAATATTATTTTTTTGTCATATGACTAGCAACTGAATATTTCTTTTTTAATTCTAAAATGTTACATTAGCAATTTTAATAGAATAATTTAAACAAGATAGATAACTGAACTTAAAATTTTAAATTAAAAAAAAATTAAATTCTAGTAAGAGACTAAGCTGTAAGCGTAGCAAGTGTAAATACTTTATAAAGTAAGAAAGTGAAGTCATTAATTCTGTTTTAGTTTTTTCAAAAAAAAAAATCAAAGTTTTGATAGGTTGAGACAAAAAAAATATTGCTAATGGCGACTAATTTATTTAAAAGGCTCATTTTCAAGAATATTTACGAAAATAGACTTATTAGACAATTATTTTCTGGAAAGGGTCATTTTTTGCAAAACGCGCCTACGTGGCCGCGTTTAAGGGGGAAAATACCAGCAAAGTACATCCCTAGGAGAGCTTTTTTGCCACTTTGCTGGCATTTTTTTAAACCCAACGACTAATTTTTTTGATCGTTGCGGGGCTCCAACGGTAAAAAAAAGTATAAAAATCACCCTTCTATTATTTCACACATAATTTCTTCACAATTGAGCAAAAAATCTCAACAATTTCTCCCTAAAACTCTCAAATTTCTCATTAAATTTCTCAAAGCTCTTTATAATTAGTTATTTACTTTAATTTTTTTCTAAATTAGTATTTTTTTTATAATTTCAAAAATATTTGATCGTGTTAGCAATGGCCAGGGAATTAATTCATCTTAATCATAAACATATCATCGTCGAACAAATAAAAATGGTAACGGTTTATTTTAAAATTTGAATATTATTTAATATTTTTTTCATTTATGTAATTTTAATTAATTTTAATTTTTGAATAATATTTAATATTTCTTTCATTTATGTAATTTTAATTAATTTGTATTTTATAATTTTTTATAACAGTCTGTAGATCGGGTGTTACAATATTATATTCGCAATATGTCTGGTACGCCATCAACGTTGATAGAAAATTACATGAAGGAAGCGGGTTTTTGGCACGTGGCCACTATAGGTTGGGGGTGCAAGTTGGACCTGAAACTCATTAGCGTGTTAATAGAGAGGTGGAGACCGAAGACGCACACATTCCATCATCCATGCGGAGAGTGTACTATCACTTTGGAGGGCGTCCAGTTACAACTAGGATCGCTGGTGGATGGGGCCGCACTCACCGGGTCCGTTCAATCTGCTGATTGGGGAGCCATATGCTACTATCTTTTTGGTGCGATTCTAGATAATATTTACGGAGATCGGATCGAGATGGGTTGGTTACGAGACACATTTTTGGAGCTGGGGAATGGTTCTACTGAAGTAGAAAGAATACGATATGCTCGGACATACATCCTTGAGATGATTGGAGGTTATCTGATGCCGAACTTGTCACGAAACCTCATACATCTAAGGTGACTACTAAAACTCGTTGATTTTAAAGAAGCTGGCGAACTTAGTTGGGGATTTACCGTTTTGGCAACATTGTACCAAAGATGTGTAGGGCGACGCCACCAAATAAAGCCAAAATTAGAGGTTGCCTATCACTATTACAATCATGGGCTTGGTTTCATTTTTCATTTTTACGTCCTCGAGTGAACCACCCATATACATTCCCACTCATAACGAGATAAAATTTTTATTTGATTTTACAATTATTCCATAAAATTAAAATAAAATTGTATGCTGAAAATTTATTTAATTAGGTGGAACCATCCGACGAGTTATGTCGGAATACCTACTGCTCTTGAAGATATATGGCTTCTATTAGACCAATGGTCGAAAGCGCAAGTAAGTATTAAATAATATATATACATAAAATAGTCGTTCCATATTTAGTATTTAGTATTTAGTATTATGTATATAACTAATATTTTTATTTCATTCATATAGTTTCAATGGACACCATACAAGGATCCGACAATACGGGCTATAATTCCAAAAGAGTTCTTTCAAAATTCGAACATTTGGCATGTTAAGGTCCCATTGGTCAACTATGCTATTATCGAGATGCACCAGACGGATAGAGTATTGCGACAATTTGAATTCCAACAACCGATTCTTGAGGAACCTGAGGTGCTCAATGACTAGCACAGAATTGACTTACAATAAACGAATACAAATTGACCGGTATTCTGGTCAGAATATATCGAAATTTGGGAAAATCGATATGATCATATATCTAATCGCAAACCAATCATCGCCTCAGAATTAGCATACAACCTGGATTGCATGTCATGGTTTAGGATCCATGGCAAGCCATATTTGTTGTTGGAATTGCAGAAGCATCGGCAAATCTGTGTGGAAAAGGACCGACGAGGCCCTTTAAATCCAATGAGAATGATGATGGTACGGGCCCATCAACAGCGCCTACACAATCACCAAGCCCAATGCCTCAACCGACGACACCCACATCACGGCCCCTTCAGATTATGCCAGGTGCGTATCCTAGCCCTTATATGTATCCTAACCCTCATATGTTTCCTTTTTCCAGTCCTATGCCAGGTTGGAATGCATGGCCCAGTGCATTTTCTTTCTCAATGACTCTGACTCAACCGATGATATATAGGCCATCGTCGCCACAGGGATCGCACGAGGCACCATCGATGAGCTTATCTCATTACTAATCCCAATCGCCTTATGAGATTCAAACACCTCCGCCGTAGGTGATGCAAACACCTCTACATTCTTTATTCTACCAAGGTGAGTTATCCTTCCAACACCCACAATCGAAGTAACCACAACCCCCACCGGAGGAACCAATGAGGAATCCAGTACGTAATCATTGTCCACCCCCATGTGGCACTGATTTCGACTGACATATACATTGATTTTTTTTTAATATATTTGTAGAAGTTGTTTCTATATTGTTTCATTTAATAAAAAAGAAGTTGTTTTTAATATTTTAATAGTAAATTAATTTTATATTTTTAATAAAATAAAAGTTCTTTTGAATAAGGCGAAATAGAAATAATGCAACATTGTTTCATAACAGAAATTATCAACTATTTTGGTTTGGACATGATCGAATTGTATAACCTGGGTTCCTACACCATCTACACAACTTCTGTTGGTTCGTTCTTTTCCAAATATCCATATTATTACGTATTCTACTCGAGAAAGGTCGACCTTTTAGTTTGCGACGCAATTCTCTATCCGGTAACAACTTAAATGGAGCAAGTAATACAGACGACCACTTACATTCATCTGGGACCAGTGGGAATACGTGTCTCTACACATTGTACATGTATTCTATTTTGTACATTTCGTTGGCATATCTCATAGGATCCAAATGGAGATTCTGACAAGCTGCAATTGCATGAGTGCATGGATAATGAAGTGCGTCAAACGTCCCACAGTCGCAAGTCCTATTTATCAGGTGTACACGATATTGCCCACCAATAATACATTGGCTCGGTCTGTCAAACTCTATTATACGAAACCATAGGTTGTCGCAATTGTGACACACAGTATGCATCGTGTTAGCCCATACCTTCACCTTGTTAATTTCTTACAATACCTTCCGTAACCATACATGGCCTCCCTACATTTGGTCTTTATAACTCATTGCTTGCTTTGGAAATAGTGTCGTCAAATAAAAATATGTCTCTTACAGAACCGAGGTTATCAGCAAATGACGCGTTCCTTTTAGAACAAAATTTATGCATTCAGCCAGGTTTGTGGTCATATGACTATATCGTAGGTCGCTATCGTTTACTTGTACCCACTATTCGAAAGGTATGTTACAAAGGTAGTTTGCGCTTTGATCGTTAACTGAATGCAAATTCCCTAACATCTCATGAAAATGGTCTTTATTGATCTCATGCCCTACCAATATAAGTTAATAGCGAAAATTACATACCAATATTCCATTCAAAATAAATTGAATATTACAACTGAAAGCATATTAATAGAGATTAAATACTCATATTGGTTACTTGCTTTCGTTCAGCCGTAAATCGATATTACCCGTAATAGTTGGACGCAACGTGCCTTAGACAATACCGATGGTATGAACGATCCCATAGGCTTCCATGTCGCTGAATTGCGACTAGTATTCCAGTGCCCCAATCCGATGTAACGCAGATATCATGTTAGGGGCATACATGCCTCCTTAACCTAGAAAGAAAGAAATTTCAGTCATCAGTTGACTCCCCCAGTGTTATTGCAACACAATTGGAAGGATTCTTCCACCGCTATCCTATGCCAAAACTAGCAATAACCGATGGGTATATCTACCATATATAAAGGTACCGTCAATTTGTACCAATGGCTTGTAATACACAATGCGTCCCGACATTGCTTAAAGCTCCAGAACAGACGTTTGAACACTTGGCATCCACGGAGCAATCGGTCTTTGTGCTAGTTAGGGATCATTTCATTGTCTATTATGCAACCTGAGACGTACCTCTCCAGTACCTGACACTACTGCCAAACCTCATTATATGAAGCATCCCACCCACTATGCATCTTTTCCAACGCCTTTTGCTTAGTTATCCAAGCCTTGTGGTAAGAGGACGTGTACTTCAATTGGCTACGAATACTGCCAATTATGCATAACACAGAAGTTTTGGGATCCACCTTCAACATCGGTAGTATTAAGCTAGCTATCATGCCTGAATCTATCTTGGGATGATCTTGTGAAACACCTGTCAATGAAGTACGTTAAATAATGCAACATTAAGTAATAACATTATTATTCAAAACCCTAAATACCTAGTGATACTATACCGGCAATACAGGTATGTGGACCTTTGTACTTTTTTATCTCCTACAAGCCTGTCATTTTCCTAAAAGAAGCCATGATTTTCTATGAACATGTACCGTCTTGCACCGCACACTTGGCCTCGAACTTCTTGGATTTGTATTTAACCACATTATAGTTAACCTTATGATTGATGCTATGTTGTTTCAAAGCACGAAGAAAACTATCCTTACTGGAAAACTCCTTACCAACTTCCAAATCACCCGAATTCGAACCTGTACAGTCACGCGTTTTGTGTGGTAGATCTGGAAACTCCAACACATCATCTGTCGATATATCGACATTATGTATGTGGGCTGAAGGTGAGTATGCCTTGAATCGTGGATTTTCTTCTTCTTTATCTGAACCCCCTTCAACGTCTTCAGGTTCGGATGGAATAGGCTCTGGTTCAGAAAATAATACAACTTCTGCAACATTGGGGCCGGGCTCTCAAGGTGGATCCACATCAGACTCATCATCCAACCCACAATCATCTGCAACATACGAGGTCCCCTCGTGGATGGACATCGTAGGGAGTACATCATCTCTTCTTGTTGATGTTTCGTAACGTCCCCAATCAGATGTAGATTGCCAACCACTAGAAGTTGATGTCATTCCCGAATATGTATTTCTAACATCGAACATTGACCCACCAATGTGCATGTCCCATCCACTAACCAAGTGTCGTGCAGGAGTTGTGTTTTCTATACTGCCACCAAACACGGGTGCTTCCATGTTCTGCCTCCCACTGATGGAGTGCTGGCTAGGGGTTGTGTATTCTTCTCGAACAGCAGTTGATGTCGAAGTCGCAAATATTTCATTTGGCGATGAAAATTGAGCATATAACTCAAGATAAGGTGATCCACTAGCGAGATGAGTCTACACCATCGCCTCAAAACTACGAACACCTTTAATATCAAATGAGTCATATGTCACGGGATCAATCGAAGCACAAAATTGATACTTAATAGAAGAAACCCTACTTGGCATCATTCCGAGCCTAATTCTTTTACGAAATTCTGTAAAATCTATACTTTAGTTAAAAACCATTCACTTTGTGTTCTTTGATAAAAATAAAACGTCGTTCTCAGTGTCATGGACCTCACCATCATAGTAAATAACAGCACCAATACATTCACTCATCTTCAATTTCTATTCTTCTTAGCCTTTCTAATTTTTCTTGCTGTAACTTATGCATCCTGAGAATAAAATTTGCCTCGTTTATAGCCTAAGGCCAATCATGAACTATTGTAGAAAAAGAGCGTCTACGTGGGAGCTTTTTTTAGAAATTTTGCTGACATTGCATTCTGTTTGAAGCATTTTTGACACTTTTTGTTCAGAAACATCTTCTCAAAATTATTTTTTCAGGAACTACTGTAGAAAAAGAGCGTCCACGTGGAGGTTTTTTTTGTAATTTTGCTGACAGTGCATCCTGCTTGAAGCGTTTTTGACACTATTTGTTCAGAAACGTCTTCTCAAAATTATTTTTCATAAACTACTGTAGAAAAAGAGCATCCACGTGATAGTTTTTTTTCGTAATTTTGCTGACAGTGCATCTTGCTTGAAGCGTTTTTGACACTATTTGTTCAGAAACGTCTTCTCAAAATTATTTTTTCAGGAACTACTGTAGAAAAAGAGTGTCCACGTGAAAGCTTTTTTTTTGTATTTTTGCTAACAGTGCATCCTGCTTGAAGCGTTTTTGACACTATTTGTTTAGAAACGCCTTCTCAAAATTATTTTTGGGTAAAAATAGTCAATTTTGTTAAAAAAATAAACACAATGTTATTTTTAAAAAAACTAAATCCTAATTTAGTTAAACCTAACCCTAAACCCTAATTTAATTTATTTAAAACACTAGAACCATAATTTTCTTAATTTATTTAAAAATTATAAACCCTAATTTAATTTATTTAAAACCCTATTTTAATTTATTTAAAATCATAAACCTTAATTTACTTAATTTATTTAAAAACCATAAACCATAAACCATAAACCATAAACCCTAAACCCTAATTTATTTAAAACCCTAATTTACTTAATTTAAATTAAAAATCATAAACCTTAGTTTAAATAATTTTTATAAAATAACAATAAATCGTGATTTATTTTTAAAATCTACTAAAACTCTAAACCTTAACTTGTTTTAACAAAAACTTAAACACTAAACCCTAACTTATTTTGGCAAAATTCTAACCCTAAAAATCCTAAAAAACTCTAGGGACTAAACATACAAATATCCCTAACAAATTAAAACACGGAGCAAAGCGCGCCACGAGGCGCTTTTTGCCATGTCAGCAAAACGCTTCCACGTAAGCACGTTTTTTGCTAACATGGCAAAAAGCGCTCCCCAGGGGCATGCTTTGCATGCATTTTTCCCCTTAAACGCGGCCACGTAGGCGCGTTTTGCAAAAAAACAGTCCTTTCTGGTAAATAATTGTGTAATCGGTCTATTTCCGTAAATATGCTTGGAAATGAGCCTTTTTAGATAAATTAGTCGCTAATGGTGCTCTCAATAAAATATTGCTAACATTTTTTTATAATTTAATTAATTTGTTTTTAAATGGTTTAATTAAAATTAAATCTAAATAAATGTATAATACTATTTTTATGTCATTAAAATTTATAAAGAAATCGTTGAATGCATTTGAAAAGAAGTCATTAATAGCCTTTATTTCTATTTTTAGATTTCTTGATCGATTTTATAAATATTTTTAATTAAAACTTTGATGACAAAAAAATTATGAAATCCATCAAGAAATCTAAAAGAAAACAAAGGCTGCTAATGACTTATTTTCCGATTCATTCAATGTTTTCTTTATCATTTAGATTACTTGTTTTTAAATGTTTTAACTAAAATGAAATTGAATTAGATAATATATTAAATACAGATGAGCGTATAATATTAATTTTATATTTTTAGAAATTAATGAGGTGTTATTATTTTATTGGTGTTTTAGTTTTTAGGATCATCTTAATATAAATTATTCTCTAAAAATAAATATAATATATCTTCTTTCAAAAAAAATATAATATATCGTCAATTAAGTCTTAGCTGAATTAATATGGGCATTGGCATTGTTGTCAATGCAAGAAGATATGGTTCAAGTGCGCTAAAACGCATTATCCTCCTATTTAATTATTGGAGAGGGGTTATGTGTAATTTTATGTATTGTGTCAAAAAAGGTAAATATAATCAAAACATGTAATTAAATTGTTAAAAAAAATTATGATATATCTATCTCCACCACATTATCTCTAATTTATTGTTATTTGTATGTATTTATATACTTTCGGTTGATGAAATATAAATTTATCTATTACTTTTTTAAAATTTAAATAAAATCTTGACTTTAAATTAAAAAATAAGATTACCAAATCCTTGGTTTGCATGTTTTGTGCTTTGCATGGGATTCTATGCACTCTTGTGCTTTTGTCTAGTGAGTTTGTAAAGAAAAGAGGGAGAGAATTTTCATTGCAGCACAAGGTTTCTGACCCATATATTCTTCTGTTTAATGCAGTTTGGATGAAAATTTTAAAGTTTTTTAAAATGTTCAATTCAAAATATTAACAATATTCTCTCGATATTACTTATAACAAATCTACACCTTAATACAAATGAAATCTGTCAAAACACACCCTTAAACTTTTCCTTCAAAATAAAAAAGCACTTAAACTTCACAAGCACACACACGTCTATATATAATGGAACATAGA
Organism: Gossypium longicalyx; assembly: GCA_025698465.1. NCBI lineage: Eukaryota > Viridiplantae > Streptophyta > Magnoliopsida > Malvales > Malvaceae > Gossypium > Gossypium longicalyx. The sequence continues at coordinate 63,175,508 of CM047004.1, read as the reverse complement.
AGTAAAATAGATAAATTGGAAAAGAGAAGAATCAAGGCAGCCAACCCAAAATGTTGTAAAGCAAGAATAAGATCTTTAAATTAAGAATATGACCATTCTATACTTCTTTGTGCTTGAGATATATATAACCTCTTGAATTTTTCTAAGAGACTATACAAAAAAATTTCCCTAAATCTATACTTAACTAATATTTTGTGGCTCTACTTCTAAATACATGAATTGTCACTACGAGTCGCCTTTTCCTTGGCAAAAACCACTAAAAGATGAGGGGAGGCCTATAAAACCACTAAAAGATGAGGGGAGGCCTATATTATGGGATTCTTCATCTACCCTAATTAACTAAGATTTTGAGATTGAACCATGTTTACCATGTCGATGGCAGCACCAATCCAAGGCAAACAAATGTAAAAATTTTGGGCATTCAAGAGAAAACCCCTTGCCCCATTCCACAAATCGACCCCATCATTTTCATCAATTTTAATGTGAACTGATCTTTTGGGCCATCTCAGTAAGCTGATATAGGTTTCAAGATCATGAACACAAGAAGGGTTTTGGACATTGAAGAAATCTAGGGCTAGTTCAACTCCAACATGAGCATAACAAGAACAACTCCAAGGCAACTCATATCTTCCTCCCACAACCCTTATGTTTTCATTGAAGAAAACACCTGGAAGCTTTGTAATGGGATCGTTGACATTCGCTATTCTCAACACTTTGACTCCCAGTTCCTCACATCTTTGCTTGAAACTCGTGTTCCCAACTCTAGGTCCCCCAAAGGAGAAGACAGTGATTGGTATTTGGTCTTGGTGATTGGTATCCGTTCTATTCAACCCAAGTTCAGCTATATCATAAGCTAAAAGAAGAGCCAAAGCACTCCCCATACTATGACCAGCCAAAGTTATACTCAATTCCTCACCTTTATACTTGTTTAATAGCCTGGAAACCTCAGATAAGAGCTGTTGTCGACAACTTTCAAGCCCGAACTTGCTATCAGCTTCTTCAGATGTGTATAAGCTCAAAAACCCAGACTCCACTTTCACTTGGGGCCTCGGGTTGTGCGGGTCGAGCCGTGCAGGCGTGAGTGAGCTTATGAAATTAGCAACCCATTCATGGTTGGTAACCGTGCCTCTAAAGGTTATCAGCAAATCCCTTCTCCCAATCCTTTTCACGGCTTCATCCGATGAAACGGCGACATATCCGATCCAACGACCGCAAGTAGCCCCGTTTTGGATGGGGATATTGACATCGGGTGTAGCGTAAATGTATTTGCTCACTTCATAGCCTGAATTTTCCATCCCAACCTCCTTCAACATATTCTTTTTCCCGTACTTGCAGTTCAAGTACCTCTTGGAGCTTGAATCCAGGTCAAAGGCCTTGTAACAGGCTGCCACGAACTCTCCGTATCGGATAATCTCGTTTCTAAGAAGAGGGTCCAATGGTTCCAATAGGTTTTCCCAGTTGTTTGAACCTTGAACTTCTCTCCACAAGTGAGACAAGGTATAACTAGTGGCTGGTTTTTCCGTACTCGTCGCCATCAGAGCTGCTGGTTTTACTGCAACTGCACAGCTCCTAGTGATGACCGATTGTCTTGATGAAGAAACCCCAGTTTTTTTAGGGAATGAAACTTGCCCAAATGAATGTGATTGAGTTTTATTGTCCTCTGGAAGGGTTACATTGTTTAAGTTTAAGCTTGGCATCAACACTTTGGACGCCATTTCAGAGAGTGAAAGAGAGAGAGAGACACGGGACTGAGGAGATCAAAAGAACTCTCGATTTGTTTGAATATAAAATTGGAAGGAATTCAATATATATATATATATACACACATATACGAAGGATAGAGAGAGCTGAAGGAGTGACAATGGCATTTCTCTCATGATGAAATTGAGGAAAAAATGATAAAAAAATAAATGAAAAGAAAAGAAAAAGCATGTTTGTCGTTTGGACGAGGTGTTTGACTGAAATAAATAATAGTAATCACTGAAAAAAGACTTTTATAATTTAATTGGTCGGTTGGGTTTCAAGGGCCTTTTTTTTTTTTTTTTTTTTAAGATAATTAAGGGCTTAATTTGTTACGGCTGGTCAATCCCTTTTATTTTTATTTTTACATTTATAAATGTATAAAATATAGATTGAAATGAATATGTTTACGTACTTATGTTTATAAAAATTATTCCAAATTTTAATTAAATCTATTTTTTATTTTTTATTTATTTAAGAAGGAAAAAATTGTTCATCTAAGTTATAGTTTCGTGAGAAAGTAATTAAGTTTAAGTTTTAGTGTTTGATTAAATTGAGCAAAAAAATTTAAGTTAATTGAGTTGATGAATTTTATTTTATCATCTTGATTTAATATAAAAATTTTTAGAATTGAGTCGAGTGAAATTATTCGAGTTAAAATAAAAAAAAGTAAACATGTCAAATTAAAATCTTGATACAGTATAACTAATTTCATGTTAGGGTATATAAATTTAAAAATTTGTTCAGAGTAAAATAATAAAAAAATACTTTAGTATGATAAACTTGAATCATTAATTAACTTATTTAGGTCTTAAAATTATTATCCTAGAAAAAATTTAATTTTTTTAACTTTCTTTATATATTGTTTTGAAATTTTTTTGAAATTTTTATAATTTTTTAAAAAATATAAAATTTGGAATTTTTATAAATATTTTGAATTATTTTGTAATTTTTGTTGAGAGAGTGATCAATTTGCTCATTTTCAAACTTGATAGGGACCAAAAGTGTATTTACACTAAAACATTATTCGAATTATTCGAATTCTAAAATTCAATTCGATTTGAACTCGAAACTCGAATTACTTATTCGTGTTGACTTAAATAATTTGAATAAGTCAATTCGATTAACTTGAAATTCAAAGTTTTTTTAATTTTTTTAATCGAATTGAATTTTAATCACCCCTAATTAAGATATGCTTCAAACATTTCCTCCTTCTCTTTATATAAAAATAAATAAAGATAAAATGGACTTCAGCTTAAAATATTATTTAATAATTAAAAATATTTAATTATAAAAATTTTATTACTTCTCATATTTTTAATTGATAATAGATATGTTTTTCTTTCCGAAGAAGAGATGTAGGTATATTTTAAGTTTTACGAAATGAATTCACCAAGAGAATCAGAGTTTTTTTTTTTTTTTTTTTTTACGTAGCTGATAAATAAAATAAAATAAAAATCACGATCATAATATAAAAGAATATTTTAATACTTATTTATTGAATTGTAAATAATTAAAATTTTAATATATTATTTATACGCGTGTGCTCGTAAACTTTTCAAAGGTGTTATTTTGTGGGGTCAAAATAACCTCTCAACTATTGAGACAGCAAAACTACAAACTTGCCATAACATTTTAACAAAAATAAATTAATATTTTCTGATTTCACAGAAAAATATGTTTCAATTTTATTTACCATTGTCAGAGTTACAACTTATAATGGAATGTCAAATTTATTATAATATTTGACTAATTTTATTCATATGATATGAAGAAGTTTGCATTTCAAAATTAACTTTTAAAACAAACATTTGGAAATTTAAATATATCTCTTATCTAAAGTAACATTTTCAAATTCTAGTTTAATTCCCATCAAGTGTGATTTACATTTTAGTAAACTCACTTTATTAATACTGTGCCTCTCATTTGTTGTATTTAAATTTTGTCAACAATAATATAATTAGATTTTTTATATTATAATTAAATAAATAGGTTTCAATTTGCATCTTTCTTACTAGTAGTTTAGTCATTTAATAATTATTAAGTTGATTCATATATAAACATATTTCATACTTGATATCTAACCAACGTGGAATTAATTTTTTTTTATTTTCCTCAACATAATTCACAAGTGTCTTACTTTGAGTATCAATTTCTCATTCATCACTCAATCATTTTGAGTATATGATATACCGTTGTAAAGGTCTCATGAAATAAAATATAAAACCATAATTTTATGATTCAAATCTCTACCTTTACCAATCGAGAATATGCCTCAAAGCTTTTAAAAATCTATTTTTTTCAACATTTTCTTTAATAGACTTCAATTTTTTAATATACTTTCTTTTTAAATTATAATATATCTTTAATATATATAATGTGAAATATGGAATTGTTTTTATGGTATACATACAACAATCTCGTGCAAAAAAAATAAATCCTTAGTCTGATATATATATATATATATATATATACACTCTTCTTTTCACTTCTTTTATAAATACAAAATCAATAAAGTATATACAAGTTAGAATTTTATTATAACTAATGTATTGCAAAACAATGGATAAGAGTAACAATAAATATTAGATTTATATATATGTGTAATTTTTTTAATGTATATAAAGAGTATAAGCTATCTCAAACCTCTTGACACTAAGACAATGGTCATGGTTGAACTCAATTTACCACATCAATTGTTAATACAAATTTCAATAGGGGAAGAGCTGGAGATAAAAATATGGTGATGAGTAAAGAAGAGTCGAAGAAGTATAGGAGGAGGAAGAAGGTTACCAAGTAAGGAAGGCAAAAAGTGAGAGAGTACGTGCTCGTGGTTACTAATGAGGCAGAAGATTCCTTTTCCATTGTATTGAATAGTATTTATAAAAGATACCCTATGTTTGGTAGTGACATGGTAGGGTAGTTATCATTATGAAGTACATGAGGGACATGCACGGTGGGACTCATTCTATTACTTCTTTTGAAGGAGTACGAGGTTGCTACTCTTAAGTGGGCCCTAGTGGTCCTTAAAGAGAATGTTTACACTTGGAGTGTTCACACTGAAAAATGGGTGGCCAACCTTGGTAAGCGAGAAGCTTGATGGAAGGGGAGGTTCCTCCTATTAACGGGCAGTCTCATAATAAGTGGTTAATTCGGGAAGTTGATTGATTAATGATAGTGTAAGAAAGAGAGAACTGTCTTCAAGTGTCTACCTAGTACTTTTTGGGAGTGCCACATGTCCGGCTCAACTGGAGTTGTAACAATGCATTTTTAAAAAAACTATATTTTATATGTAAAAATTTAATATTTATTACTCTTAATATAATAACATTAAAAGTTAATTCAATTAAATAAAATTTTAAAATAAAGAGATAATTTATTTAAAATCAATTTTATATTTAGCATATAAACAATTATAACATAAAATTTAAACAAAAGTCATGATATAACTTAAAACATTTAAAAGACAATGTATAAAAGAATAATTTATCTAAATTGTAAATGAGTGAATATGACTATTTATTTATTTTTCTGTAATTTTATATTTCCCGTATAGCATAAAAATATATATAAGATTATAAAATTCTATTAGTATAAGTTTTTTCTTCCTTTAATTTCAGTTTGGAAATTATTTGTTGTGGGTTTTTTTAGCTTTTTCCTTAAATCATTCAATTATTTAAATAAATAAAATATATGGTCGGAAGAGATGGATAATTAGGGAAAAAAAAAAAAACAAGTGAAAAAGGAAAGAAAAAAGGATTGGACTTTAGCCGACAATTCAGCTGACGAAAAGGTTTATAAATTTGATGTGAAGTACAAACATAACCCGCTGATGGGTTACCTGGTTTGACGAACACTTTATGTTACGTGGTTCAACGCGGTAAGTGACTTTCACGTGGTATAAAATCTAGTTCGAATCAAATATAATCTGAAAAATTGACTTAAAAATAATATATGTCATAATTATGAAAATAACAAAATTTATATAATATAATTTTTTAAAATTATTTAACTAAGATCATATTGAAAATATTAAATCTGATTTATTTTTTAAAATTTGTTTGATTTATAATAAAAAACAAAGGAAGTATATTTTTTATAAAAAAGTCTATAAAATAATAAGTAGATAAAGAACTACTTATAACTTAATGTTGAGTTTTTTAATTATTTTTATTTTATTTTAATATTATATTATCCTTTAAAAAGTTTACGTTTATTTAAAATAATATTATTTAAAATAAATAAATTAAAATTATAAATTAAAATTTACATTTATCAAAAAATCAATTTATATTTATATTTAATTTTAAGTAATATTGTAAATAAATTTTATAACTTAATTTCTTTTAATTTTTTTAATTTTTCAAATACCATCTAAATGTGGTTGTAACATAAGAAAATACACGAAGAATACATGAAAACATAAATTATGAATAGTTTAGGTAGGTTGGTGAATGATGTAGGCTTTACACTTAGATAGAGATAAATATCAAATTTATATATAAATTTTAGTTTAATATGTAATTTGCTATATGAATTTTGATTTGGTGCAATTATATACATAAAATTTGAACTATGGTTAGACCTGTTTTGGGTTGAGCTACCTGTCCAGGCCCAAAGGCCCACTCAAAATTTGGGAAGGTTTGGACAAAAATATTATGCCTGAAAAATGAGATTAGACAAAAAAAAATTAGACCCGTTTAAAATATGGATTGAATTTGAGCTTGAACATTCAAGGCTTGAACTCGACCCAACTTGACCCATTTTTTTAAAGTTTGTAATACTTTATGTTACGTTATTTTTATATATTATGAAATTTATAACACAAAAAATAAATATATACTAAATATATAATATTACTCTAATGTAAATATTAAAAAATATTAAGATGACTACTAAAAAATTTAATACATAAAAAATATATAAAATTATTAAATATTAAATTAAAACAATATATTTTAAAAAATATATGAGTGGGCCTAAAATAATTTACAATTTCGGAACCCAAAATAATGTAACGACCCAAAAGTTAATGGTGTCAGAAATTACAGTTTTGGGACCTAGTTTTCGTAAACTGAGTTCGTAAATATTAAATAGGGTATTTACGGAGTTAGTATATAGATGAGTTGAAACTCGACTAAGTAATTTAGCAAAAATTGTGGTTAATTAGGGTCTAGGGATTAAATTGTAAAGTCCAATTGCTATAGATTTTTAATTGGTATATGGCTTGGAGACTTAAATTGCAATTAACCAAAGGTCTAAAATAGCAATTACACCATATTCAAATAAGATTTAGTGGATGGTATGATGATATTATATTAAATAGGTAAAATTAAAGTTAATCATACTTTAAGTATAATTAACTAAAATTAATTAAATATTAACCCATGTTTAAAATGTGAATTCAGTAGAAAGAAAGAGAAAAACAAAATCACCCTTCTTCTTCACCTAAACCGATCACCATTGTTGAACTAAGAAACCTTCAAAGATTGAAACATTCGACCAAAAAGTGGTAAGTTCATTTAGGTCATTTTCTTGTAATTTTTATGGATTTGAGATCATGAGTGCTTGATTTAGCTAGCCTATGTACCAACTTGTAAAATCTTTAAAGTTTTAGAAAGTTTCCATAGTTGAGAATTGAATTATTTAGGTGTTAAATTATTAGAAATTAAGCCTAATTGTTAGTTTCGTACATTAGGGACCAAATTGAATAAAATGAAAAATTATTGAGAATTTTTTGTAGGGATAGAAAATAGAGGGTCCCTAATGGGTTTTGGTGAAATCAGATTTTAATTCGAGGCATTGAATTGAAACTTATGCTTATCTCAGTTTTAAGGACTCAATTGAATAAATTGCAAAATATGTATGACTTTGAAATTCAATGTGATTTGATATGTAATTTGATACCGTGTTATTATTGAATTGTTATTCATAGCTAAAGATGAAGCAACATTGTTGAGAGGGAAAAGAAAGGCGAGAGCCGATGATGAGTGACACGAGCTTTTGATTTGTATTTTTATGTTTTCAGATCAATTTAATTATTACATATTCATGTTAAATTGCATGATTTAGTAATGAGGTGAGCATGTAATGGTTTATGAATTAAATTGTAGAAATATACATGGTATATCGAGATAAAGGACTAAATTGAATAAATTAGAAAGTAACATGATTTAATTTATATGTGATATTTGGTATGAAATTGAGTTGAAATGTGTTATATGCTAATGATGGAATGTGAATTGAACCATGTAATGAAATTGGAAATTAGTTACCCTATTAATTGTACGGGTTTATACTTTGGTGTAGCCGATGATGCACTTACGTGCCAGTATATATTGCTTCGGTTTAACTGATGATGCACTACATGTGCTAATATATTTACTTCGATTTATTCGATGATGCACTTATGTGCTAGTGTGATAGTTTTGGTTCATTGATGATGCACCTTATGTGCTAGTATAATTGCTTTGGCTTGCCCGATGATACACAAAAGGTGCTAGTATATTTCCTTCGGTTCATTCGATAATGCATTGCGGTGCTAGATTGAGATGCAAATTAATTAATTCATGTATCCGTCTTGAAATCTGAGTCAAGTTAATAGAGGTTATAAATGGCAAATATGATATATAATGTGGAAAATGAAATTGGTAATGTTATGGAATTGATTATATAAATGTATATAATTTATAAATTCTGAAAAGCATGTAATTTAGCATGCAAAGTAGCCGAAAACGAGCCTTAGGGGCCAAAATAAATACAAATGAGTCGATAGACTCTAGAAATGAGCTGAATGGTATGAAATCAAAGTAAAAGAAATGAATGCCATGAAATATGAAAGATATGATGTTATTGATAATTTGTATAAATGTAAAAATGAATATTTGGTTACTGAATGATATGGAAATTGATATGTATTGAATAATTCTTAATTGCTAAACAAGTTGGAGTTAGTCATACAAGTTACAATGTTGAATAGGTTGTTTTGGTATTGATATAAGCATGTTACATGTACAAGTCCACAACTGAAATTTCTTGGCATTTTGGAACATGAATTGATTGAATATTAGATGGTTATATATGATAACTCTAAATTATATAGATTTTTAGAGCACCTTATGACTTAGAATTTATGCAAATCCCAAGTATTTTGAGAGCTAATTATGTGTTTTTAGTACATACTGAGAATTTTGGCACAATTAAAGAAAGATTATAATTTTTGAGTAATTCGGTGCTAATTTCACATAATTCTACTTTATGTTGCTGCATTTTGAAAATTTTATAATTTGTGCTATAATTATTGTAGCTTGGTACACTGATTTGTTCGATGTTCAAAGCTAGTATAGGTGATACATGCACGTGAGCTGGATCAATCAGCATGGGACGGCAAACTAAGGCATTGAACTCAATAAAATTATTTTAACCCAACTTGAAAGTAGGTTGCTGAAGAGAATAAGTTTGTCTTCTTCATTGGAGCCCAAACCATCCATTAAGGGGGGAAAGAGCCCAAATTCGGCAATGACTTTGTAGAGTAGCCCAATCAACATTGGAATAATTATTTAAGGGTCCTTACATGTGTAAAAAAAAGTCACAAATGAACCCCAGTCAAACTCCATAGTTGTCGTCCAACCCATGCCTTAAATCAAGCAAATATTAAGCTTGAATCATGAAAACAATCAGCCTGCTTCCCATGAAATATGGTTGGCCATGCATGAGAGATTTCTAAGGGACGTTCATGCTATTTTTAGCAAACTCCCAAGCCTTCCCTCATGTATAAATACCATCCTCATTCACTTATAAATTCATCCCATAATTCATTCATTCAACACACTTATTTCCCCTTTCTTGTAACAGAACGATTTAGACCCTAATAGGAACGGTGGTTTTGGGACCATGAATTTGAGTCAGAAAAATATTTAAAAATTATTTTCTATGTTTATTATGTGTGAATTTGTGTGTGTGAAATTTTCATGCTTTAATTTTGTCGTTTCAGTGCCCGATTAAATAAAAGGACTTAATCGCGTAAAATAAAAATTTGATGGTTAATTGTAAAAGGGCCAAATTGTTGTTGTCTTTTTAAATTGAGGTATTTATGTTGCAATTTGACCATATGGATTAGTCATGGACAGTAATGGCCATGACTTATAATGGTTTTATATTTTATAATAAGGTTAAATATGTAAATTAAATAATATGTTAATATATGTTATAATATAACATAAATTAAAAGCCATAGGTGTTTATGTTCTTTTTGACCGAAACATAAAAAAAGAAAAGAAAAGAAAGAAACAAGTTTAGGGTTCGGCCATTAGTAAAGCTCAATCAAGGTATGTAACTAGCTCGGTTTTTGATAATTTTTACGTTTTTGAGATTGTTGCTATGTTATCTACAAAGCCCATGCTTGAATTTTTGATTTTGATGAATATTTTGAGTTATGCCATTGATGAATATTTGAGCTATGTGATGTTAGTTGAGGAAATATGAAAGATATGTTTTGGATTAACATGTTCTGTATTGGAATTTTTGATGATTTTGAGTAATTAGGACTAAATTGCAAAAATGATAAATTGATGGACTACAATGTGAAATAAATGAAATGTATGGACTTGTATGAACATAAGGAAGATTCGGCCTAAGCATGGTATATTGAAATTTTGCATGTTTTGTGCTTTGTGCAATTTGGACTAAATTGTAAAAAGTGTGAAATGTTAGGGGTAAAATAGTAATTTACCCATTTATGTGTTTTTGGACTAAATTGAGTGAAAATATGTTTGAATGAGTTTAATTTAAATATGGTTAGATCAAAAACCAAAGAAATCGGATTTGGATCGAGGGAAAACTAAAGTTATCGATTAGTCGTCCCGTTCCGTTTTTTATCGTCTGAGGTAAGTTTATAAGTAAATACGTGTTGTTAATTTTGAATAAATATGAGATTTATATGCTGAAATGAAATATGTGAAATTATGTATATGTTTGCCAAATGTAAATAAGCTTGGGAACTATGTTTACGAATTTGTTTCGACCGAGTTACGACGTCCGAAAACCCCGTACGAACCTTAGGAATAGCTAAGGTACATATGTCATTACATAGGATTTCTGATATGTGCTCTCGAGTAAGACCACGTCTGGGACGTTGGCTTCGATATGTGGTTACGAGTAAGACCATGTCTGGGACATCGGCATCGTATTTGATTCGTGTAAGACCCTGTCTAGGACAGTGGTATCGATATGAGATAGCATGTAAGACCACGTCTGGGACGTTGGCATGGTATGATATATGTGATTATCCAAGTATCCTATTCAATTCCAAATGGTTCAACGGGCAATGATAAGTTGTGAACGAAAGTGTAAAACGAGCTAAAATGATCAGATATGAGTTAGTTGATTACCTATTTTAAAATAAGGTAAGATGGCCATTTGATATATGATGCAAATCATATAAGTTATTAATGTGAACATATGTGCATTTGCAAAGTATATTCGACTATAGGTTATGTATATGTATGTGATGTTGTATTTTGGTTCATAAGTACATGTATACATATGTGTAAACACATTCGATTATATAATGATGTTATGTCTTTGAAATTGAATGATACCTTGAAATGTGTATATATGTACAATAGGCTAAGATAAGGTTATTTATGAAATCATATGTTAAATATGAAATGTTGAGCTTGAGGTTATATACAATTATGATAGTATAACTTGATTTGGTTAAAATAAGTTGATAATGTCATTGAGTTGTTATTTACTTATGACTTACTAAGCTTTAATAACTTACTGTGTGTTATGTTTGCCTCTGTTTTATAGATTTCGAGATCTAGTTACGAGCTCGGGGATCATCAGCAAAGTCCATCACACTATTGACTGTTGTTGGTATGTGATAAGTTTACATTTGAACCTATGGCATGTATAAGCTAGATTGTTTTTGGTCAAGTTTGAAGTATGTATATATTAAGCCATGCAAAAATGGCTATTATGTTATGTGAGAATATGAAACTTTAGTTAAGATTATATGTGTTATATGCTTTGGAAATGGTTGATGATTTTGGATGAAATTGTGGTTGATTCGGCTATGGTTATGCATAGATAAAATATACATGTGAACTTGATTGTATGTTTGGTTGTGGTATTACATGTGAGTTAACATCAATGGATATTTAACTATGTCCGAACATAGTAAGAGATTATTTTGATATATTTGTTACATAGTATATAAGTTTTGTGTTTGTGTAAATATATTTGTATTTGGTTAGGTGATAAAATATAAGTGATGCTTATTAACTAATTATGATTCGACATTTGTATATGTATACGTATATAATGTATTGGTATGATATATATATATATATGATAAGATATATTTGTAATGTATTTGATTTGAGGTGTAAATTATGGTTGGTATATATGTATATTAATTTATTTCTATGGTAGGATATATGCATATAAAGTGATAGGGTAAAATGAAGAAAATGTAGCCTTGAGCATAGCATGATTATTAAGCATGTTTATATTCGGTTAATGCTTTGAAATAAATGACCAAATGGATAGTGAATTTTTTATTGGTAAAACAAAAAGGTAATATAAACTTTAAATGATGCATTTATGCTCTATTTGGTCAAAATGATGTGATCATTTGTAATTGGTTGTGTGAGTTCTATTTATGTATGATTTTTATTTAGTATGCGATTGAAGTGTAATATGGTTTGAATATTTTGTGGATTATATAAGTTGCATTAAAGTAATATTCGACTATATGGTCATGACATTAAAGTTGATTATGAGTTTAGACAACCATTAATGTAATAGTTTGTTTGATTTGTAATATGCACAAATGATTCGTCATGTTAACTAGATATATTGGCATATATTCAAAATTTGTGTTTGAATGTCTTAATGTTTATACATAGAATTTGTCATGTAGATATCAATGTTATGATTTTGATTAATCGAATACTATGAGAGAGATGTAAATATATTTCATATAATTGAGTTGTAATCTCTTAAGCATGAATAACAATGATTGACATCTTTTAAGCTGTGTATGGTTTGGTAATGCCTTATAACCCTAATTCAGCGATAGATACGGGTTAGGGGCGTTACATTTGATTGGTATCAGAGCTACAGTTTAGTAGATTCTAGGACTAACGTAGTGTGTGTAAGTCTAGCTATACATGCCATATTATATACTGCGATAGTGTGATGACTTCTGACATTTGAAAATGTGTTTTCGTATAGTAAATGGATCCCGACAGAGCCGTAGCTGATGATGTCAAGAGTATAGCACCTGCTCCCGTGCAAGGGACAGCTCCGGTTGATTCTCGACCGACCTCGAGTAATCAAGAGGGAGAGGCTAAGCAAGCCTTTTATCAAATGATGAACGACTGGTTTACTCAGTATATCCGGACGAATCCGACTGTACAACAACCTCCACCCCCGATTAATCCTTCTCCGATACCTGCTATGCCTCAAGTGAGTGATCTGTTGAGATTACATAAGCCTCCTGTTGATAAAATAAAAAAACAGGGGGTTGAAGAATTCAGAGCTACTGATGATGATGATGCTGAGCGAGTTGAATTCTGGCTTGATAATACTATCCGTGTGTTTGATGAGTTATCTTGTACTCTGGATGAATGTTTGAAATGTGTCATATCTTTGCTTCGAGACACCGCATATCACTGGTGTAATACACTAGTATCGGTGGTCCGAAAGAGCGAGTGACCTGGGAGTTCTTTCAGACTAAGTTCCGTAAGAAATATATCAGCTAGAGATATATCGACCAGAAGCGCAAAAAATTTCTGAAGTTGAAATAGGGTCAGATGACCGTGACAGAGTATGAGCAGAAATTTGTGAGACTCAATCGGTAGGCCCGAGAGTGTATTTCGACTGAAGCTATAATGTGTAAAAGATTCGAAGATGAGTTGAACGAAGACATTAAACTGCTAGTTGGCATACTTGAAATAAAAGAATTAGTAGTACTGGTTGAACGAGCGTGCAAAGCTAAAGAGCTTGGGAAAGAGAAAAGAAAAGCTGACTTTGAAGCTAGAGATTCATGTAAGAGATCATAGATTAAGTCATTTCAGTCAGTATCAAAGAAGTTCCAAGATGATTTTAGCCCGCTTAAGGCTACATCTGGTTATTCTAGACGAGATCGGGATAGACCACCTGTGAGCTCGAGAGCTACCTTAGTAACTAGTGTTGATAATGTTAGATCGAATCAACCTGAGTGTAAACATTTTTGTAAACAACATCCTAGTAGTTGTAGATTGCATGATCGGGCCTATTTTAAATGTGGATCGACAGATCATTTCGTTCATGAATGCCCTAAGTTAGCTGAACAAAATCTAGTACAGAATACGAGATCGGGTAACACTGCAGCTCGAGGAAGACCACCCAGAAATATGGGTAATGTGAGTAGCAGTAAGAGAGGGACTAAAGATACAACAGTTAGATCCGAGGCTCGTGCACCTGCCAGAGCCTATGCTATACGCGTAAGTGAGGAGGCTTCATCCCCAGATGTTATTACTGGTACATTCACTCTCTATGATACTAGTATAATTGCATTGATTGATCCTGGTTCGACTCATTCTTATGTCTGTGAGACTTTAGTATTCAGTAAGACTTTGCCTGTTGAGTCTACTGAGTTTGTGATTAAAGTATCCAACCCCTTGGGTTGGTGTGTTCTGGTTGACAAAGTGTGTAAGAATTGTCCTTTGATGATTCGAGATTCGTGTTTTCTGACTGATTTGATGTTGTTGCCATTTGACGAGTTCGACATAATTCTGGGTATGGATTGGTTGACTTTGCACGATGCTGTTGTAAATTGCAAAAGAAAGACTATTGATTTACGGTGCTAGAATGATGAGATTATTCGGATTGAATCTAATGATCTGAATGGTTTACCGGCAGTGATATCTTCAATGTTAGCTCAAAAGTATGTGAGAAAGGGATATGAAGCTTACTTTGCGTATGTGCTTAATAGTAAAGTGGCTGAAAGAAAGATTGAATCAGTACCAATTGTGTGCGAATATTCGGATGTATTTCCTGAAGAATTGTTGGGTTTGCCACCTATTCGAGAAGTAGAGTTTGGTATTGAGTTAGTGCCAGGGACAACTTCAGTATCGATAGCTCCGTACAGAATGGCACCTATTGAATTAAAAGAATTGAAAACTCAGTTGCAAGAGTTGACAGATAGAGGTTTTGCGCGACTGAGTTTCTCTCCTTGGGGTGCACTAGTTTTATTTGTGAAAAAGAAAGATAGAACTATGAGAATGTGTATCGATTATAGACAGCTCAATAAGGTGACTATTAAGAATAAATATCTGTTGCCACTAATTGATGACCTGTTTGATCAATTAAAAGGGGCTACAGTGTTTTCGAAGTTAGATTTGAGATCAGGCTACTATCAGTTGTGAGTTAAAGACTCCGATGTGCCTAAGACTGCTTTTCGAACGAGGTACGGACTTTATGAGTTTCTGGTTATGCCTTTCGGACTTACTAATGCACCTGCTATTTTCATGGATTTGATGAATCAGATATTCAGACAATATTTGGATCAGTTTGTGGTTGTATTCATAGATGATATATTGATTTATTCCTATGATGAAATTGAGCATGCCGAACATCTAACACTTGTGTTACAGACTTTACAAGATAAATAGTTGTATGCGAAGTTCAGTAAATGTGAGTTCTGGTTACACGAAGTCAATTTTCTGGGCCATGTTGTATTAGCATTGAGTATTCGGGTTGATCCGAGTAAGATTTCGACTATACTTGATTGGAAACCTCCGAGAAATGTTTCTGAAGTCTGAAGTTTTCTGGGACTTGCTTGTTATTATAGACGGTTGATGAAAGGTTTCTCTATGATTGCAACCCCGATGACAAAGCTACTTCAGAAAAATGTTAAGTTCGAGTGGTCAGAAAAGTGCCAGAAAAGTTTTGATCAGTTGAAAGCTCTATTGACCGAAGCTCCAGTGCTAGTTCAGCTAGAATTGGGTAAAGAATTTGTTATCTATAGTGATACATCTTTAAATGGTTTGGGTTGTATTTTGATGCAGGAAGGCAAAGTCATAGCTTATGCCTCGAGACAGTTAAAGCCGCATGAAAACAACTATCCGACACACGACCTAGAATTGGCAGCTATTGTGTTTGCATTGAAGATATGGCGTCACTATCTGTTAGGTAAGAAATGTCATGTTTATTCTGATCATAAAAGCCTAAAATACTTGATGACTCAAAAAGATCTGAATTTCAGACAACGCCGATGGTTAGAGTTGCTAAAAGACTACGAGCTTGTGATTGACTACCATCCGCGAAAGGCTAATGTAGTTGCTGATGCTCTAATTCGAAAATCACTGTTTGCTTTGCGTGCAATGAATGTGCATATGGCTATGTCTGATGATGGTTCGATAATAGCTAAATTAAAAGCAAGGCCGTCATTTGTTCAACATATTTGTGATGCTCAGAAAGTTGATGATGGTTTGTTAGCAAAGCGAGCTCAATGTGATTCGAATGTTGAATCCGAGTTTTGAGTTGATGCTGAGGGTTGTTTGAGGTTTAGAAACCGAATATGTGTCTCGAGAAATTCAGAGTTGATTCAGATGATTTTAAATGAAGCTCACAATAGTCGGTTAAATGTTCACCGTGGTAGTACGAAGATGTATAATGATTTAAAACAAATTTACTGGTGGCATGGTATGAAACGAGACATTTCTGACTTTGTTTCAAAATGTTTAGTCTGTCAGCAAGTAAAAGCTGAGCATCAGGTACCTTCTGGGTTGCTTCAGCCGATCATGATACTTGAGTGGAAATGGAATAGAGTTACAATGGATTTTGTATCCGGTTTATCGTTGACACCGAGTAAGAAAGATGCAATCTGGGTTATTGTGGATATATTGACTAAATCAACTCATTTTGTTTCGGTTCGTACAGATTATTCACTTGACAAGCTTGCTGAGTTATATGTTTCTCAGATTGTGAGATTACACGGTGTGCCTATTTCTATTATTTCAAATAGAGATCCAAGGTTTACATCGCGATTTTGGAAGAAACTGCAAGATGCACTAGGTACGAAATTACATTTCAGCACTGCTTTCCATTTGCAAATAGATGGTCAGTCTGAACTAATCATTCAAATGCTTGAGGATATGTTGAGATGTTGTATTCTCGAGTTCGAAGGTACGTGGGAATGATACTTACCTCTAATTGAATTTGCATACAATAATAGCTTTCAATCGAGTATGAAAATGGCACCTTACGAGGCTTTGTAAGGTCGTAAATGTCGTACACCATTGTATTGGAATTAGCTCAGTGAAAACAAGATACACGGGGTCGATTTGATTAGAGAGACTAAACCGAAAGTAAAAGTGATCCGTGAAAGTCTAAAAACAGCGTCAGATCGTCAGAAATCGTATGCAAAATTGAAATGAAAAGATCTAGAGTTTCAGATCGGAGATAAAGTCTTTTTGAATATCTTACCGTGGAAGAAAATACTCAAATTCGGTTGTAAAGGCTAATTGAGTCTGAGATTTATTGGGTCGTATGAGATTATAGAGCGTGTCGGGCCGGTTGCTTATAGACTGTTGTTGCCACCTGAGTTAGAAAAGATCCACAATGTATTCCATGTTTTGATGCTTCGTATATATCGATCTGATCCTTCACATGTGATTAGTCTGTCAGAGATTGAGATTAAGTCCGATATGACATATGAGGAAGAACCGATTCGCATTCTGGCTCGTGAGGTTAAAGAATTGCAAAATAAGAAAATTCCATTAGTTAAAGTACTGTGGCATAAACACGGAGTTGAGGAAGCAACGTGGGAGCCAGAGGATGCTATGAAAGAGCATCATCCGAACCTATTCACCGGTTAGATTTTCGGGGGCGAAAATCCCTAAGGGGGAGAGTTGTAACAGCCCAATTTAGACCCTAATCAGAATGGTGGTTTCGAGACCACGAATTTGAGTCAAAAAAATATTTAAGAATTATTTTCTGTGTTTATTATGTGTGAATTTGTGTGTGTGAAATTTTCATGCTTTAATTTTGTTGTTTGAGTGCCCGATTAAATAAAAGGACTTAATCGCGTAAAATGAAAATTTGATGGTTAATTGTAAAAGGGTCAAATTGTTGTTGTCTTTTTAAATTGAGGTATTTATGTTGCAATTTGACCATATGGATTAGTCACGGACAGTAATGGCCATGATTTATAATAGTTTTATATTTTATAATAAGGTTAAATATGTAAATTAAATAATAAGTTAATATATGTTATAATATAACATAAATTAAAAGCCATAAGTGTTTATGTTCTTTTTGACCGAAACATAAAAAAAAAATAAAAGAAAGAAACAAGTTTAGGGTTCAGCCATTAGTAAAGCTCAATCAAGGTATGTAACTAGCTCGATTTTTGATAATTTTTACATTTTTGAGATCGTTGCTATGTTATCTACAAAGCCCATGCTTGAGTTTTTGATTTTGATGAATATTTTGAGTTATGCCATTGATGAATATTTGAACTATGTGATGTTAGTTGATGAAATATGAAAGATATGTTTTGGATTAACATGTTTTTTATTGGAATTTTTTATGATTTTGAGTAATTCGGACTAAATTGAAAAAATAATAAATTGATGGACTAAAATGTGAAATAAATGAAATGTATGGACTTGTATGAACATAAGGAAGATTCAGCCTAAGCATGGTATATTGAAATTTTGCATGTTTTGTGTTTTGTGCAATTTGGACTAAATTGGTAAAAGTGTAAAATGTCAGGGGTAAAATAGTAATTTACCCATTTATGTGTTTTTGGACTAAATTGAGTGAAAATATGTTTGAATGAGTTTAATTTGAATATTTTTAGGTTAAGAACCAAAGAAATCAGATTTGGATCGGGGTAAAGCTAAAGTTGTCGATTAACCGTCCCGTTCCATTTTTCATCGTCCGAGGTATGTTTATAAGCAAATATGTGTTGTTAATTTTGAATAAATATGAGATTTATATGCTGAAATGAAATATGTGAAATTATGTATATGTTTGCCGAATGCAAATAAGCTTGGGAACTATGTTTACGAATTTGTTTCGACCGAGTTATAACATCCGAAAGCCCCGTACGAACCTTAGGAATAGCTAGGATACATATGTCATGACATAGGATTTCTGATATGTGTTCTCGAGTAAGACCATGTCTGGGACGTTGGCTTCGATACGTGGTTACGAGTAAGACCATGTCTGGGACATCGACATCGTATTTGATTCGTGTAAGACCCTGTCTGGGACAGTGGCATCGATATGAGATAGCATGTAAAACCACGTCTGGGACATTGGAATTGTATGATATATGGGATTATTCGAGTATCCTATTCAATTTCGAATGGGTCAACGGGCAATGATAAGTTGTGAATGAAGGTGTAAAACGAGCTAAAATGATCAAGTATGAGTTAGTTGATTACCTATTTGAAAATAAGGTAAGATGGCTATTTGATATGTGATGCAAATCATATAAGTTATTAATGTGAACGTATGTGCATTTGCAAAGTATATTCGGCTATAGGTTATGTATATGTATGTGATGCTGTATTTTGGTTCATAAGTACATGTATACATGTGTGTAAACACATTTGATTATATAATGATGTTATGTCTTTGGAATTGAATGATACCTTGAATGTGTATATATGTACAATCGATTAAGATAAGGTTATTTATGAAAGCATATATTAAATATGAAATGTTGAGCTTGAGATTATATACAATTATGATAGTATAACTTGATTTGGTTAAAATAAGTTGATAATGTCATTGAGTTGTTATTTGCTTATGACCTACTAAGCTTTAATAGCTTACTGTGTGTTATGTTTGCCTTTGTTTTATAGATTTCTAGATCTAGTTACGAGCTTGGGGATCGTTAGCAAAGTCCATCACACTATCGACTGTTGTTGGTATTTGATAAGTTTACATTTGAACCTATGGCATGTATAAGCTAGATTGTTTTTGGTCAAGTTTGAAGTATGTATATATTAAGCCATGTAAAAATGGCTAACATGTTATGTGAGAATATGAAACATTAGTTAAGATTATATGTGATATATGCTTTGGAAATGGTTGATGATTTTGGATGAAATTATGGTTGATTTGGCTATGGTTATGCATAGATAAAATATACATGTGAACTTGATTGTTATGTTCGGTTATGGTATTACATGTGATTTAGCATCAATGGATATTTGATTATGTCCGAACATGGTAAGAGATTATTTTGATATATTTGTTACATGGTATATAAGTTTTGTGTTTGGGAAAATATATTTGTATTTGGTTCGGTGATAAAATATAAGTGATGGTTATTAACTAATTGTGATTTGGCATTTGTATATGTATACGTATATAATGTATTGGTATGATATTTATATATATATATGATAAGTGTAACGACCCGATGTTGGGCCCAATCAGAATAGTAGTTTCAAAACCACTAACCCGAGGTCAAAGGAATTATTTTTAATATTATTTTATGTGTTGTGGCATAATTATATGAGAGTATGAAAATTTTGGTGAAATAATTTTATCGGTTGCATGCTTAATTGTGAAAAAGGACTAAATCGCATGAAGTGCAAAAGTCCTATTTTGATAGCTAAAGGTGTTAAATTGTTAAGGAACCTTAATTGGGAGTCTTTAAAGGGAAAATAGACCCTCTTTAGGAGAGTGGCCGGCCATAGGGGGACAAGAGTGGTCAAAGGTCAAATATTAGGTGTGTTTGGTGACTTAAAAGAATAAAATAAGAATTAAAGATAGAGAAAGAGATATCATCTTCTTCTCATTTCTTTCTCCATTGAAAATACTAGCAAATTAAGGGTTTTGGAAGCTTGAAAAATTGCAGCCACTCTTTAACTACAGAAGTAAGTGATTTTGATAGTTCTTCTTGATGATTTTTGTATTTTTGGACCCTTATAGTATGGGCTTTCAAATGAAGGAACTATTTTGCAAAATGGTTGAATGTAACGCCCCCATGCCCGAGACCGTCACCGGAGTCGAGTATGAGGTGTTACTAAACTTAATTTAACATTTTAAGAACTTTAGATTATTTGTTTCTACATTCACAGCTTTTTAGCTACTTGCGTTACAGTCACAAAAAAAATCATATCTCGAGTTACGAAACTCAAAATCAAGATCCGTAAATTTTCCCTGAATCTAGACTCATATTCCTATCTACTAATTTTTTTCTAAAATTTTTGGTTGGGCCAATTAGTACAGTTTATTAGTTAAAGTTACCCCTGTTTCAGGGATTGACTGGTCTGACCTCTGTTTACTACGAACCACTTTTCTCTCTGTATAAAATTTATATGAATATGAGGTTTATTTCTCCTGAAACTAGACTCAATAAGGATTCTGAGAATATAAAATATACCACCTAATTATATCTGTACAATTTATGGTGAATTTATAAAGTTGGAACAGGGGATTCAGAAACTGCTCTGACCCTGTTTCACTAAAATTCAAATATCTTCCAACATATAACTCCTTTACCCGTTTCATTTATTTCATGTGAAACTAGACACAATATGCTTCAATTTTATATTTAATTCATCATGTAATTCAATTCCTATGATTTTTAGTAAATTTTCAAACTCACGTCAGTGTTGCTGTAATATTCTGTTTATGGCAAATTTCATCCTTTTTATGAATTTTCATGAACTAGGTAACTTATTAACTTTCCATAACATCAAACATATTCTAAACTAACCATTTCCATAATTTATCATTATCAAGCACTTTCCTCAACCATTTCATCACCATACCATAAGATCATTTACACAAAATAAGTATTTTGCTATACATGCCATACTTAAATTTACAAGCCATTTTACCAAAAAGTTCTTCCTGATAGTGTGATCGATCCTCCGACCAATCCCGACTCTGAGCTGGCTTGTCCAAAACTACAATGAGTTAGAAAGAGGAGTAAGCATAAATGCTTAGTAAGTTCATATGCAAATAATAAGTAACATAACAAAGCAATCATACCAAACAACATTAGCATGGTATCACCAAAACATAAATCTCATTTCTAATCATCTTTCATCATTTTACTACCTTATCGTTATTGTATCAATACTCAACCCGAGGGTTAAGTACATACCTGTCCAAAGTATCCATTTCACATCACTTACCAATACGCTCTTTTCATCTCAAGTATTCCTTCATTTGAGTAGAACTTTACCCGTTGAACTCATTGGAATATAATTCGGATACGTAGGAAGTTTGCACATAAGTGCCACATATGTAGCCAAGCTACCATGTAACCCGCCCTTAAGCGAACTCTCGGACTCAACTCAACGAGCTCGGGCGTTCGCATCCATAATGAACTCGCACTCAACTCAACGAGTTCGGATGCCTAGTTACATCTCACGAACTCGGACTCAACTCAACGAGTTCGAACATTCGCATCCATAAGTGAACTCGGACTCAACTCAACGAGTTCGGATGCTCAACCATCCTAGTGACATGTCACTTGTATCCTAATCTATTCCTAAGGTTCAAACGGGATTTTCCTCGAACACATATCCTTGCCGTCTTCCGTAGAATGCCAAATCAATACTCGGTAACAATTTATATTCAACAAATAACTCACATAATTTGCATTTTATTCAAAATTAACCACAAAACATATATTTCATGATAAAAATCAGCATATCATATAATTAACATCAATGACTTAAAAATCACAATTATGTTACATTATTTACACATGAACTTACCTTGGTACCAAAATACAAAGGTTTTGCAATTTAATCCACAATCTTTTCTTTTCCTCGATTGGGGTCGTTTCCACGTCTTTCTTGATCTAAAATAACACATTTAGCTTATTTAATACTCACATTATCAAATTAATCCTTAATTCAAATTTTGGCAAAATTACAATTTTACCCCTAAACTTTTGCATATTTACATTTTTGCCCCTAGGCTCGGATTAAACTTTATTCCTTATTCTTATGTTTTACAACATGCTGATCACTTTTCCTTCTATATGGCAACATCAAATTCTCACTCTAACATGTACTTGTGACTATTAGGTATTTTTACCGATTAAGCCCTTTTACTCGTTTTTGCTTAAAATCGAGTAGTACAAGTTGTCTAACATAATTTAAAACATCATATTATATCATAAAACATCAAAATACACACCTATGGGTATTTTTCCAAATATAAACCCTAGGTTAAATTATTGCTACCATAAGCTTTATCGAGTTATCGGGATCTCAAAAACATAAAAATCATTAAAAACGGGCTTGGAATCACTTACTATGAAGCTTGAAAGTTGAAGAAACCCTAGCTATGGAGACATGGAGCATTCGGCAGCAACTAATGGGGAAGATGACTATTTTGTGTCATTTTTCCCATTTTATTTCATTAATTATCCAAATGACCAAAATGCCCTTAATGCCTTTCTTTGAAAATTTTCATGTACAAGCCCATTTTTGTCCAAAATTTTAGAAATTGGTCAAATTGCTATTTAAGACCTCCTAATTAATATTTCAAAGCAATTTCATACTAAAAACTTCTAGAATGCAAGTTTTGCAACTTATTCGATTTAGCCCCTAACTTCAAATTAAGCATTTTATGCATGGAATTTCTTCACAAAATTTTCACACAATCATGCAATCATATCATAAACCTCAAAATAATTATAAAATAATTATTTCTATCTCGGATTTGTGGTCACGAAACCACTATTCCGATTAGGCCCTAATTCGGGATATTACATTGAAAGTTTAGGGTTTTGCCATGATATTAAACATGTTTATTTCTGAAATTTTATGGAAGAAAATGAGTCATGGATGTGAAATAAACAACTTTTGTGAAGAAGTTTTCATGGAAACGTTAACTAAGGACCCTTTTGCATTAGTTGTAAAATGGGTGATAATTGTGTGTAATAATGATAATTGTGGGCTGCTTCTAGTGTAAAAAGTACTCGACTAGGCTTGGTTAGAGAGAAAATATGATAAAAATCAATTTTCGAACCTCGGGATAAAATGGTCATTTTGTGAAAGTTTAGGGGCAAAATGGTCATTTTGCCTAATTATGAATTTTTGAGTGTCTAGATTAATATGCTGATGAAATGAATGAATTTCTATCGTTTTAGATCAAGAATTACAAAATCTGAGCCTAGACTGGGGAAAAGCAAAGCAAGTGGACTAAGCTGAACTAGTCGTCTACATTTTGTAATTTGAGGTAAGTTGTATGCTAATAATGCAACTATATCTTTATGATGTGCAATTGAATTGATATGGTAATAATTTGTTTTGATTTTTAATACGAGAATACATGTTGAGAAATTAAAATAGTAGAGACTTTCGTTGAACATTTGGAATAAACTTGGATATTGGTACCTTGATATTGGGTGATTGTGTGCCAGTGTAAGACATGTCTGGGACATGCATTGACCTTGCTATATGAAAGCCAGTGTAAGACATGTCTGGGACATGCATCAGCCTGTTTGGGACATGGCGTCAGCTTGTTGTGTGTAAGTGTAAGACTTGTCTGGGACATGGCATCGACACCGATAGACGAGATCTAGTATAAGACCTGTCTGGGATATGGCATCGGCCTCGCTATATGAAAGCCAGTGTAAGACCATGTATGGGACATGGCATCAGCACCTTAACCCATGTTAGGGCTATTGAGTATCCCGTAGTATTCCAAATGGTTCAACAAAAGGTTTATGATTTATATTGAAATGAGAAAAGCTATGATCATGTGATGAGTGGTACATGTACCTAATTGAAGTGTATGAAATATGGGCTCAATGTATGCAATATGAGTTGTATTGGATGGTGATCAGTAAGTTGTACTTACGTTTATTTATGGTATTCATGAATAAACTGTGGAAGGTTATAAGCATATTGCCTTATGATAGTGGTTCTTGTATGTAACTTACTAAGCTTTATGCTTACCCTATTTCTTTTCCATTTTCTTATAGCGCCACCAAAGTAGCTCGAGGATCACCGCTTACGTCAGAGAAGCTAGTCACACTATAAACTGAAGCGCTCGGTATAGTTAGATCTTTCATTTTGATTATGGCATGTATAGGATCTTGGCTTTTGAGTTTTGTGTCATTGTTTTGGAGCCAAATGTGTTGGCTTAAACTAGTACTTAATTCATTTTGTATAAAGCCATGGATAATGGCTAATGTTTATCATCGATATATATATATATATACAAATGATGATATTTTCATGAATGAGATAATGCCTGGTGTGGTTGATTAGACCTTATATTGTTGTGTGAATTTGTCATGCTAGATGTTATGTAGGTTAGTGCAAGTGAGGGTGGAAAATGCTTGGTAGATAGCCTTATATTGTCCACACGGGTAGAGACATGGGCATGTGTCTAGGCCCTGTGTGACACACAGTCAGCCTCACGGGTGTGTTGTTCAGCCGTGTGTCACCTGCACGTAAAATTTGCAAGTCAGCATTCATGGTAGTAGACACATGGGCAGGGACACGACCGTGTGTCTCAGCCGTGTGGAGGACAAGGCCTCTGGCCGCAGGCGTGTGCCTTGCCCGCATGCCCTAAATTGGATGCTGACGTTAGAAACAAAATGTCAAGATTTTCAGACACGAGCTAGGATACGGGCGTGTCATGGCTGTGTTAGGGACACGGGCCACAGACGCGGGCGTGTGTCAGGCCGTATGAAAACCCCTGTAGGTTTGAATTTTGAATTTAATTCACACGGGTAAGGGACATAGGCATGTCCCTAGATGCTTAGGCCGTGTGGGTCACATGGGCCATCAACACGGCTATGTTATAATGACCACACGGGCGTGTTGCCTTTCCACACGGGCATGTGCCCTATTTCTAGAGTTATTTTTCTAGAGTTATTTAAAGGACCCGGGTTGGTCCCGAGTAGTTTCCAATGGATGTTTGGGGTCTCGTAGGCCCATATTAAGGAGTTTTAGAAAAAGTTTAAAAAATTTTTAATTTGACCGAGTCTTAATGACATTGAAATGATTGTATGCATGCAAATAAGTTAGGTAAAGCCTCGTGCCCAGCCCCAGCCTCAGACTCGGGAAAGAGGGTGTTAAATTTAGTGGTATCAGAGCTATGGTTGAGTCAGTTTTAGGACTAACCTAGCGTGAGTACGAGTCTAGTTGTACATGCCATAATTGTATATTGCTAGTGTGACGACTCTTGACGAGATAAATTGTGTTTTTATTTATATAGTAAATGGATCCTAACGTAGGTATGGCGGATGACGTAGAAAGTAATGCACCGGCTCTGCCGAAGGGACTGCGCCAGTCGATAATGGGCCCGTGACAATGAGTCAGGGCGGAGGGGCTAGAGAAGCTTACCTCTACATGATGGATGCATGGTATTCGGAGTTCATTCGTGCGAATTCTAATACTCTACCTCCTCCACCTCCCTCAATTCCACAACCCTTTCATATAGCTCATCAAGGAGTAGAGATGGCTAGAAGAGAGAAACCTCCAGTGGATAGGATTAGAAAGTAAGGGGCAGAGGAATTTCGGGCTAACATTGATGATGACCCAGAAAGAGCAGAGTTCTGGTTGGAACATACCATTAGGGTATTTGATGAGCTAACGTGCACGCCTGAGGAATGCTGAAGTGCTCAATGTCACTCCTACGAGACTCAGCCTACCAATGGTGGAACGCTCTCGTGTCCGTTGTACTGAGAGAGAGGATAACTTGGGAATTCTTCCAGGAAGAGTTCTGGAAGAAGTACATTAGCCATAGGTTTATAGACCAAAAAAGGAAAGAATTTTTAGAGCTGAAGCAAGGTCGTAGAATGGTGACGGAGTACGAGCGTGAGTTTGTGAGACTCAAAAAATATGCACGGGAGTGTGTATTTATAGAAGCTATCATGTGCAAGAGGTTTAAAGATGGTTTGAATGAAGATATCCGTCTATTAGTTGGCATCTTAGAATTGAGGGAATTTGTGGTGCTCGTGGAGAGAGCATGTAAGGCTGAGGAATTGGCTAAAGAGAAGAGAAAAGCTGACATCGAGTCCTGAGACTCAAGGAAAAGACAGATGGGGAAATCATAGCATACCTCATCTAAGAGATCGAGAGAGTTTCCTACTCGATCAAACACATCAGTAGGGTTCTCGAGCAAGAGCAAGAACAAGCAGTACACGACGTCTAAAGCTCAAACCACTTCTATCGCTAGTGTTGGTAGTTCTCGACCAATTAGGCAGAGTGTTCACAATGTGGTAGGCGTCATTTCGGCCATTGCCGAGGGAATGAGAGAGGTTGCTTCAAATGTGGATCACTAGACAATTTCATCCGGAACTGTCTGGAGTTAGATGACAAGGAGAGAAAAGCAAGATATGAGGACTAATAGTACTCCTTCGAGGGTTAGACCACAGAAGAACCCGGGTAGTGGGGATAGTAGTAGAGGTGCTCCTAGAGATTCAACTATGAGGTCTGAGGGCCGAGCGCCTGCAAGAACTTATGCTATTCACGCTCGCAAAGAGGCATCTTCACCAAATGTGATTACACGTACTTTTTCTCTTCATGATATTTTTGTTATTACTTTAATTGATCCGGGGTCTACTCATTCCTATGTATGCATGAAATTA
Organism: Gossypium longicalyx; assembly: GCA_025698465.1. NCBI lineage: Eukaryota > Viridiplantae > Streptophyta > Magnoliopsida > Malvales > Malvaceae > Gossypium > Gossypium longicalyx. The sequence goes on along the minus strand of CM047004.1, from coordinate 63,148,177 downwards.
GTACTCAGTACTAATATGTCTGTTGAGTCTCCCAAATTTGTGATAAAAGTGTCAAACCCGTTAGACAGACATGTGATGGTTGATAAAGTGTATAGAGATTAACCTTTAATGATTAGAGACCATTGTTTTCCGGCTAACCTCATGCTGCTACCATTTGATGAATTTGATCTAATTCTTGGCATGGATTGGTTGATTGCTGATAATGTGATAGTGAATTGTGGTAGCAAGTTTATTGAAGTTAAATGTGAGAATGGGGATATTATTCGGGTTGAATCAGGCGAACCAGATAACTCATCAGTACTGATCTCGTCTTTAACCACCGAGAAATATTTAAGAAAAGAGTATAAGTCCTACCTGGCATTTGTGTTGAACACCAAAGAGTCTGAAGGGAAAATTGAGACAGTGCATGTGGTATGCGAATACCCGGATGTATTTCTGGAAGAGTTGCCTGGGTTGCCTCCAATTAGAGAAGTTGAGTTTGGTATCGAGTTGGTCCCTGGTATGGCACCCATCTCGATTGCTCCGTATAGAATGGCTCCAATTGAGTGAAGGAGTTGAAGACTCAATTACAAGAGTTAACTGACAAGGGTTTTGCGAGATCAAGTTTTTCTCAGTGGGGTGCTCCAGTGCTATTTTGTGAAGAAAAAATGTGGATCGATAAGATTGTGCATAGATTACAGACAGCTCAACAAGGTGACTGTGAAGAACAAGTATCCCTTGCCAAGGATCGATGATTTGTTCGATCAATTGAAGGGAGCCACAGTGTTTTCTAAGATTGAGTTAAGGTCTGGCTACTACTAGCTAAAGGTTAAGGAGCAAGATGTACCAAAAATCGCGTTTAGGATAAGGTATGGGCACTATGAGTTTCTTGTTATGCCCTTCAATTTAACAAATGCTCTTGCAGTGTTTATGGATTTAATAAACTACATTTTTCGGCTGTATTTGGATAAGTTCATGATGGTCTTTATCGACGATATATTGATTTACTCAAGTGATGAGAGTGAGTACGTGGAGCATATGAGAACTATTTTACAAACTTTGAGAGATAAAAAATTATATGCCAAGTTCAGTAAGAGTGAATTTTGGCTTAAAAAAGTTGGATTCTTAGGAAACTTAGTGTCGGGAGACGGAATTAGAGTTGACCCAAGTAAGATCTCAGCTATTGTTGAGTGGAAACCGCCGAAGAATGTGTTAGAGATTCGAAGCTTTCTGGGTTTGGCTGGATATTACAGAAGATTTGTGAATGGATTCTCTATGATAGCCAATCCGATAACAAGGTTGTTACAAAAGGATGTCAAGTTCGAATGGTCAGAGAAGTGCCAACAGAGTTTCGAGAAACTGAAGCTTTGTTGACTGAAGCCCCAATGTTAGTGCAACTGGAATCGAAAAAAGAATTTGTGGTGTATAGTGATGCATCCTTGAATGGATTAGGGTGTGTGCTCATGCAAGAAGGCAAGGTAATAGCCTATGCCTCGAGACAGCTAAAGCCACACGAGAAGAATTACCCGACCCACGATTTGGAGCTAGTAGCCATCGTGTTCGCATTAAAAATTTAGAGACACCATTTGTATGGCAAAAGATGTCGAGTGTTCACTGACCATAAAAGTCTCACGTATTTAATAACTCAGAAGGAATTGAATCTACAGCAATAAAGGTGGCTAGAGTTGATAAAGGATTACGAGTTAGTGATTGACTACCACCCGAGGAAGGCGAATGTAGTCGCCGACGCTCTGAGTAGAAAATCATTGTTTGCCTTGAAGGCTATGAATGCTTAGTTGACCATGACTAATTATGGCTCGATTCTAGCTGAGATGAGAGCTAGACCTACATTCCTTTATTAGATTTTTGAGGCTCAGAGAGGTGATAGGGACTTGCAAGCTAAAATGGCTTAGTGTGAGACGGGAAACGAATCAGAGTTTAGTATTGGTACCGATAGTTGTATGATGTACCGAGATCGAGTTTGTGTACCCAAGGATAATGAGCTTAGTCAGAGGATTTTTTGAGAGGCACATAGTAGTTGTTTGTCTATCCATCCAGGTAGTGTAAAAATGTATAACAACTTGAAGAAAATGTATTAGTGGTCGGGGATGAAAAGAGACATTTCTGAATTTGTTTCTAAGTGTCTAGTTTGTCAACAAGTGAAGGTTGAACACCAAGTACCCTCAGGTTTACTTTAGCCTGTGATGGTTCCTGAGTGGAAATGGGACCGAGTAACCATTGATTTCGTGTCAGGGTTACCCTTGGCACCAAGGAAAAAGGATTCAGTTTGGGTCGTTGTTGATAGACTTACTAAGTCAACACATTTTATACCAGTGCCTACTGACTTTTCTCTTGAGAAATTAGGCAATCTATATGTTTCTGAGATTGTGAGACTTCATGGAGTACCTTTGTCAATTATTTCAGATAGAGATCCGAGGTTTACCTCACGATTTTGGAAGAAGTTGCAAGAGGCATTGGGAACGAAACTGAATTTTAGTACAGCATTTCACCCGCAAACTGACGAACAGTCGGAGAGAGTAATTCAGATATTAGAAGATATGTTACGGTGCTGTGTTCTCGAGTTCCAAGGCAGTTGGGAAAAGTATTTACCATTAGTCGAATTCGCCTACAACAAAAGTTATCAGTCAAGTCTAAAAATGGCGCCTTATGAGGCTTTGTATAGGTGTAAGTGTCGAACACCCTTGTATTGGACCAAGCTGAGAGAGAATCAGATACACGAGGTTGTCTTAGTTAAAGAGACCGAGGAGAAAGTTAAGGTGATTCGTGACTGTTTGAAGGCCGCTTCAGATAGATAGAAACCTACGCAGATTTGAAATAGAAAGAGATCGAGTTTCAAGTCGGGGATAAAGTATTTTTGAAAGTATCCCTGTAGAAGAAGGTCCTCCGATTCGAAAGGTTAAGTCCACGGTTTATTGGACCTTACGAGATTACAGATAGAGTAGGGCCTATTTCCTACAGATTGGCTTTGCCCTCAGAGTTGGAAAATATTCACGACGTGTTTCATGTGTCCTTCATATGTGATCGCGCTAACAGAGGTTGAGATTAGCTCAGACATGACTTATGGCGAAGAGCCAGTTAAGATTTTGGCTCGGGAGGTTAAATAATTGAGGAATAAAAGTGTAGCACTCGTGAACGTTTTGTGGCATAGAGATGGAGTTGAGGAAGCCACGTGGGAACCCGAAGAGACTATGAGAGACTAATACCTAAACTTATTCACCGGTAAGATTTTCGGGGACGAAAATCCCTAAGAGCGAGAATTGTAACAGCCCGATGTTGGGCCCAGTCGAAATAGTGGTTTGGAAACCACTAACCCGAGGTTGGAGGAAATATTTTTAATAATATTTTATGTGTTATGGCATAATTATATGAGAGTATGAAAATTTTGGTGAAATAATTTTATCGGTTGCATGCGTAATTGTGAAAAGGGACTAAATCGCATAAAAGTCCTATTTTGATAGTTAAAGGTGTTAAATTGCTAAGGAACCTTAATTGGGAGTCTTTAAAGGGCAAATAGACCCTCTTTAGGAGAGTGGCCGACCATAGGGGGACAAGAGAGGTTAAAGGTTAAATATTAGGTGTGTTTGGTGACTTAGAAGAATAAAATAAGAATTAAAGAAAGAGAAAGAGATATCATCTTCTTCTCATTTCTTTCTCCACTGAAAATACCAGCATATTAAGGGATTTGGAAGCTTGAAAAATTTCAGCCACTCTTTACCTACACAAGTAAGTGATTTTGATAGTTCTTCTTGATGATTTTTGTATTTTTAGACCCCTTGTAGCATGGGCTTTCAAATGATGAGACTATTTTGCAAAATGGTTGAAAGTTTAGGGTTTTGCCATGATAGTAAACATGTTGATTTATGAAATTTTATGGAAGAAAATGAATCATGGATGTTAAATAAATGACTTTTGTTAAGAAGTTTTCATGAAAACTTTAACTAAGGACCCTTTTGCATAAGTTGTAAAATAGGTGATAAATGTGTGTAATAATGAGAATTGTGGGCTGTTTCTAGTATAAAAAGTACTCGGCTAGGCTTGGTTAGCAAAAAAATGTGATAAAAATCAATTTTCGAACCCAGGGGTAAAATGGTCATTTTGTAAAAGTTTAGGAGTGTCTAGATTAATATGCTGATGAAATGAATGAATTTCTATCATTTTAGATCAAGAATTACAAAATTCAGGCCTAGACCAGGGAAAAGCAAAGCAAGGGGACTAAGCCAAACTAGTCGTCTACATTTTGTAATTCGAGGTAAGTTGTATGCTAATAATGCAACTATATCTTTATGATGTGCAATTGAATTGATATGGCATAAATTGTTTTGATTTTTAATACGAGAATACATGTTGAGAAATTAACATAGTAGAGACTTTCGTTGAACATTTGGAATAAAATTGGATATTGGTACCATGATATTGGGTGATTGTGTGCCAGTGTAAGACATGTTTGGGACATGCATCAGCATTGATACGAGAGCTAGTGTAAGACATTTCTGGGACATGCATCAACCTCCCGATAGACAAGCTAGTGTAAGAACTGTCTAGGACATGGCATCAACTTGTTGTGTGTCAGTGTAAGACCTGTCTAGGACATGGCATCAACACCGATAGACGAGAGCCAGTATAAGACCTATCTGGGACATGGCATCAGCCTCGCTATATGAAAGCCAGTGTAAGACCATGTCTGGGACATGGCATCAGTGCCTTAACTCATGTAGGGCTATTGAGTATCCGATAGTATTCGAAATGGTTCAACAAAAGGTTTATGATTTATATCGAAATGAGAAAAGCTATGATCATGTGATGAGTGGTACATGTACCTAATTGAAATGTATGAGATATGGGCTCAATGTATGTAATATGAGTTGTATTGGATAGTGATCAGTAAGTTGTACTTACGTTTATTTATGGTATTCATGAATAAGCTGTGGAAGGTTATGAGCATATTGCCTTATGATAGTGGTTGTTGTATGCAACTTACTAAGCTTTATGCTTACCTTATTTCTTTTCCATCTTCTTATAGTGCCACCAAAGTAGCTCAAGAATCACCGCTTACGTCGGAGAAGCCAGTCACACTATAAACTGAAGCGCTCGGTATAGTTAGATATTTCATTTTGATTATGGCATGTATAGAATCTTGGCTTTTGAGTTTTGTGTCATTGTTTTGGGGCCAAATGTGTTGGCTTAAACTAGTACTTAATTCATTTTGTATAAAGCCATGGATAATGGCTAATGTTTATCATCGATATATATATACAAATGATGATATTTTCATGAATGAGATAATGCCTGGTGTGGTTGATTAGACCTTATATTGTTGTGTGAATTTGTCATGGTAGATGTTATGTAGGTTAGTGCAAGTGAGGGTGGAAAATGCTTGGTAGATAGCCTTATATTGTCCACACGGGTAGAGACACAGGTGTGTGTCTAGGCCCTGTGTGACACACGGTCAGCCTCATGGGCATGTTGTTCAGCCGTGTGTCCCCTGCACGTAGAATTTGCAAGCCAGAATGCATGGTAGTAGACACATGGGCAGAGACACGGTCGTGTGTCTCAACCGTGTGGAGGACACGGCCTCTGGCCACGGGCGTGTGCCTTAGCCGCATGCCCTAAATTGGATGCTGACGTTAGAAACAGAATGTCAAGGTTTTTAGACATGAGCTAGGACACGGGCGTGCCATGGCTGTGTTAGGGACATGGGCAACAGACCTGGGTGTGTGTCAGGCCATGTGAAAACCCTTGTAGGTTCGAATTTGGAATTTAATTTACATGGGTAAAGGACACGGGCATGTCTCTACATGCTTAGGCTGTGTGGGTCACACTGGCCATTAGCATGGCCATGTTATAATGACCACACGGGCGTGTTGCCTTTCCACACGGGCGTGTGCCCTGTTTCTTGAGTTATTTTTCTCGAGTTATTTAAATGACCCGGGTTGGTCCCGAGTAGTTTCCAATGGATGTTTGGGGTCTCGTAGGCCCATATTAAAGTTCGAAAAGTTTTCAATTTGACCGAGTCTTAATGACATTGAAATGATTGTATGCATGCGGATAAGTTAGGTAATGCCTCGTGCCCAGTCCCAACTTGTAACACCCCTTACCCGTACCCGAGATCGAGATAGGGTACGAGGCATTACCAGACAAAGATACAAACATCTAACTAAATACGGGCTATAAAATTTCATTTTTATTTTGAAACATTCATTCACATGCACATAGTCCCTTATTTGGGTCTATGAAGCCCAAAACATACTTTAGAAAGGTTTCGGGACTAAATCGAGAACTTTGGAAAGTTCTGGGAAAACATAAAATTTTTTACCATAAAACAGAGTCACACGCCAATGTGCCTTTGACACGCCCATGTCCTCAGGCTGTGTAACTCTCTGTTTATGATGTCAGCACACAAATTGAACCACACGGCCAGGCTACATGCCCGTGTCTCCAGGCCGTGTCCCTCACACGGCCGTGTCTCAACCCGTGTAATTAACTCTTAGGTTTTTTTGCAAGCATTTTTGTCACCCTACATGCACCCACATGGTTTTAATAACATTCAACATCCTCTATTTTGATACAAATATATCATTTGTCTACCATCATGCATGTAATACACATTCTTACATTAACCAGAACTAGACATACTAGATCTTGTTCTCATTTTATACCAAGCCTAGACATACCATCAATTCACATACAGAAAACAACATGCTTGACTAAGACATTCCGCACCAATTTCATGTTTAACAACGATATTACTTATTCTTACCTTACACTTGTACATTAAGAACATGGTCACATCTATTGATCATAATCTATCCACCACATAAGTATGACATATCATATATTCGATCGCATCAAGACATCACCACGCACATATCATAAAGCAATGGATCAAGCATGCATAATCAATTAGGTTTACAATCCAATGATCGAATATAAACCATACCACATGGCTATATACGATTTAACCATAATAAGCCAATATGTTTGGCCAAATCATACTAACAACTATCATAAAGACTAAGTCTCTATACATGCCATTCACGTGAGAACACTTGAAGTTTATCGACGCTTCACATCAACATTTTGATAGTGTGATGCTGCCTCTGATGATCTCCAACCCCGAGCCGACCTGCCAATACTAAAAGAAATGGAAATGGGGGTAAGCTTTATGCTTAGTAAGTCCATATGAAATTAATAAGCAATTTACGAACATGTTTCCTTAGGTAAAACAACTATAATTACACTTTTATTTATATTCTGGTCAAGCTGTCTACTCGAGTCATAGTCGATAAATTATTTATAACTCGAGCTACAGGACTCCAAATTAATATCTATTAATTTTCCCTAAAACTATACTCATATATCTTCTTACCATAAAATTTTAAGAATTTTTGGTTTAGCCAATTAGTACAGTTTATTCATTAAAGTTTCCCCTATTTCGCTGTCCAATAGTTCTGATCTCTCTTCACTAAAAATTATTTATCTCATAATACAGAACTCAGATAATGCTCCCATCTATCTTTCTAGAAAATATACTCAATAAATATTTTAATAATATAATTTATAACTCACAATTATTTTTTTTACAATTTCTAGTGATTTTCCAAAGCTAAGATAGGGGAGTCTGGAATCACTCCGACTCTGTCTCACAAGAACTCAAATATCTCATAATACAAAATTCTTTTGCTTACACCGTTTCCTTTATGTGATACTAGACTCATTAATATTTAATTTCATATATTATTCAGCCTCTAATTTGACTTCCACTATTTATAATGATTTTTCAAAGTCGGGCTACTGCTGCTGCTCAACACTGTTTCGGTGCAAAATCACAATAGCTATCATAAAATTCATTGTTACTTTATACTCATAGGCATGATTTAATATCATACATGTATCTTTCCACAAACCATCATACTTTCATCAAATCATATAACATTACCATTCATACATAATACACAAGGACATATATCGCCATAAATAAATCATCATAGTCATACGAGCACATAATGGCAAATACATACCTTTGCTTTCTTGCACATATACATACTTTACTTAGCTTACGTTCGAATTTCATATACATTACCCATTGAACATTTGGAATAATGAACAGGATACTCAGATACGAATGCACCGAAGTTCCATAATCATAATATAGCACGCCTCTCAACAGGGCCACATAAGAGCACCCGGACCTAGCATGCATCACATAACCACGCCTCTCAACAGGGCTACATAAGCTCCTAGACCTAACGTGTACCACATAATTACATGCCTCTCAATGGGGCTACACTAGCTTCCAGAACTACCATGTATCATGTCATCAAATAAGCACATGCATACACAACTATCCTAGTGACATGTCACTTGTATCCTCACCTATTCCTAAGTTCAAACGGGATTTTCGGACTTTCATCTCTTTGTCGAACATTCTCAGAATGTTGGCCTCATATCATATGGCATTATCATATACGAATACTAACATGGCAACACTTATAACATAAACATGAAACATCAAAACATAATTTAGCAACAAAGTAACCAAATAACATGTCAATCATATAAATGTTATTTAAACATTTAAAACATCAATTAAGGTATTTATTTGTACATGTACTTACATCTCATGTACTATTAAAGCAATAACATTAAAATACACATTGCATTATAAAATATCATATGAACTTACCTCGTATACGAAAATGACCATTTTTACCATTTAAGTCCACTACTTAGTATTTTCCTGATTTTAGCCCGAATCTCGATTTCCTTGATCTAACATTACAAATATAGCTCATTTATTACTCACATTATTCAAATGGGTCCATAAATCATATTTTTACAAATTTTTATTTTGACCCCTAAACTTTTGCATATTTGTACTTTTGCCTCAAGGCTCGAAAATTAAACTTCATCCTATTTTTTTATGTTTTATGACATGCTGATAATTTTTACCTTCTATGGAAACATCAAATTCTCACTCTAACATGTACTAATGAACATTAGGTATTTTTACCGATTATGACGTTTTACTCATTTTCACGTAAAATCGCTTAGCAAAAGTTGTTTATCTAACACCCAACATTCATTTCCTACCATTATACATCAAAATGTATGCATACTCATGGGTAAATTTTTAAACATATATCCTAGCTCAAAATAATGGTAGAAATGAGTAGATCATGTTACTGGGACTTCAAAAATGTAAAGAACATTAAAAACGGGGTTCGGGATCACTTACAAATGAGCTTGGAAAGCTTGAAAACCCTAGCCATGGTGTTTTTCATGAAACATTCGGCCATGAGGAAGAAGATGAGAAAATTTGGCTTATTTTTGACTTTTTAATTCATTTAATTACCAATTTACTAAAATGCCCTTAATGAAAAACTTTTAAAAACTTATCATACCATGTCCATTTTTGTCCACAAACTTCAAAATGGTCTAATTACCATTTAAGGATCTTTAATTTAAAAAATCATGACAATTAGACACTTCTAACATGTAGAACTCAACTTTTACACTTTTTACAATTTAGTCATTTTGACCAAATTGAGTGCCCAAACGTCAAAATTTTCGAACAAAATTTTCAAGAATTTATTCAGTGAAATCGTAGACTATAAAAATATAATAAAAATAAAATTTTCTTCGTCAGATTTGTGGTCTCGAAACTACTGTTCCGACTAGGCCCAAAATCGAGATGTTACTCGGCCTCAGAGTCGGGAAGGGGGTGTTACAATAAGATATATTTGTAATGTATTCGATTTGAGGTGTAAATTATGGTTGTTATATATGTATATTAATTTATTTGCATGGTAGGATATATGCATATGAAGTGATAGGGTAAAATGATGAAAATGTAACCTTGAGCATAGCATGATTATTAAGCATGTTTATATTCGGTTAATGCTTTTAAATAAATGACCAAATGAATAGTGAATTTTGTATTAGTAAAACAAAAAGGAAATATGAAATTTAAATGATGCATTTATGCTCTGTTTGGTCAAAATGATGTAATCATGTGTAATTGGTTTTGTGAGTTCTATTTATGTATGATTTTTATTTAGTATGCGATTGAAGTGTAATATGTTTGAATATTTTGTGCATTATATAAGTTGCATTAAAGTAATATTCGGCTATATGGTCATGACATTAAAGTTGATTATGAGTTTAGACAACCATTAATGTAATAGTTTGTTTGATTTGTAATATGCACAAACGATTCGTCATGTTAACTTGATATATTGGCATATATTCAAAATTTGTGTTTGAATGTCTTAATGTTTATACATGGAATTGGTCACGTAGATATCTATGTTATGATTTTGATTAATCGAATGCTATGAGAGAGATGTAAATATATTTTGTATAATTGAGTTGTAATCTCTTAAGCATGAATAACAATGATTGACATCTTTTAAGCTGTGTATGGTTGGGTAATGCCTTATAACCCTAATCCGGCGACAAATACGGGTTAGGGGCGTTACGTTTCTCCTCCATGCCTAAAGCCTTCCATTTTCCTTCATTTTCCCATCCTTTCTTTGAGAGTTCCTTTTGTAAGAAGTTCTTAAGAGAAAATCTCTCATGGTCGTCCACCTCGAGGCGTAATTTGCATCAAAGCAATGATGGAAATCGGAGTAAACCACCATGAGTAGTTCTTGGGAAATCACTAACTTCATTGTCTTTAAAAATTTTTGCTTGATTTAAAGCATTGGGAAATCGCCATGGCCTGCACCCTATGGACCATCTAGAAAACAAGAAATAACCTTATCTTTAAACACTCCAACCCATCCTTTCTTGCGGCAACCAAACTTATCTCTAAGTTTATGATGCAACCTCAAATTTGATATAAGAAGAGAGTAGAGAAAAGAAAAAGAATAGAGAGAGAGAGATAGAAAGAGAGAGAGAGAGAGAGAGAGAGAGAGAGAGAGAGAGAGAGAGAGAGAGAGAGAGAGAGAGAGAGAGAGAGAGTGTGTGTGTGTGTGTGATTTTTACAATTTCCTTGTGTATTTTCATAATCGTTTTCCCCATTACAACCAACGGTTTAAAAGGAAATTAAAGAAAGGATAAGCGTGGAAAAATCAGTTGTAACAATACTCACTGTTTAATTAGAGTCCCTACGCACCGTTTTGATAATTTATTCTTAGTATTAAACGCACTGTTTACTTAACTAAAACTCATCGTATTTTAAAATCCTTTTACTCTCAATTTTCCTAGTTAGCTTTTTACCTCGTAACAAGTACTGCCTCTCAAGAAAAAGATCATTGTCTTCAATGATGAAAGTGAGGAAATTTTCTTGAAGTAGAGGTAAAGATTCCCGTGTTGTGTCTTGAGGAAAAGAGTCAATCCATTCCACCAAAACTTCAATAACAACTTGGTTCCCCTTATTAACTATTCTTCTGTCCACAATTCTTACTGGTTCTTTCTACAATGCTCCTTGAGCATCAACTAAAGGTAGTTGAGCTTGAGTAGGAGATGACCTTATATGTTTCTTTAACTGAGAGATGTGAAATGTTGGATAAATACGGGAACCTGGGGGTAATTGAAGAGTATACACCACCTGACCCATTTTCTTAATCACATGGAAGGGTCCATAGCACTTAGTAGATAATTTTTTATAAGGAGCCTTCCTACCCATTTGTTTCCTATAAGGTTGCAGTAGTAATTATATCAAATCACCAACTTGGAAACTCTTCTCAGACCAATGTTTGTCAGCTAACTGCTTCATATGGGACTGAGCTCTTTTGAGATGAAATTGTAGTAGCTTCCTAGCAACCTCTCGAGCCTGCAAGCTTCTGTCAACTACTGCCACTGATGAGACTCCTGTTAAGTAAGGCATGTGTTTAAGAGGTGGCTGTCCATACAAAGCTTTATATGGGGTGAGTTGAATGGAGGACTGAAAAGAAGAGTTATACAACCGCTCTGCAAAGGGTAACCAACTAAACCAGTTTGCAGGTGTCTCTCTGGTCATGCATCTCAGATAGTTTTTAAGACACCAATTGAGTACCTCCATTTGACCATCCTTTTGAGGATGGTACCAGCTCTTCAAAATGTTCCTGCCAAAATCCACTGACAAAATTTTGTCTCTATCTGATATAATTGAATCAGGCATTCCATGAAGTTTATAAATATGATTCAAGTACTCCTGTGCTACATCTTTATTAGTATATGGGTGAGATAAGGCCAGAAAATAACCATATTTAGTCAAATGGTCCACCACAACCAGAATGGAATTTTTCCTTTTTGAGTTCGACAATCTTTCAATGAAATCCAAACTGATAATAGACCAAGCTTGATTAGGCACATATAAGGGCTGTAGAAGTCTTGGAGATGCTACTGTCTCACTCATGTATCTTTGATAGACCAATCAGTCTCTAATCTAGTGTTTGACATCTGGTGTTTGACCCTTCCAGTATAACAAACTAGCTAAACGATTCCTAGTGGCATGGATACTTGAGTGACCCCCTACTGCATTAGCATGAAAATAGTGATATAATTCCTTTTGCAAATTCACGTTCTTCCCCACTACAATTTTCCCTTTCCTTTGCAAAAATCTTCCATCCCACGAATACTTTTGGTCCTGATGACTATGTTGTTTGATACCTTCTATGATCTCTTTCAACTTATCATCTAATTCATATGATTGTTGCATCAGCTCTAAGAGACTAGAAATGAAAGAAGTAGTTGATAATGAAAGAACTGACTTCTCTCCAACTGGGGTTGTCTTGAGAGAGCATCAGCCCCTCTGTTGTTGATTCTTTTCCTGTAAGAGACCTTAAAGTCATAACATAACATTTTAGCTACCCACCTTTGCTGGAATGGTGTGATAGCTACCTAGTCAGATAAGAACAGTAGACTTTGGTGATCTGTTCTAATTTTGAAATGCCTCCCCACAAGGTAGGCATGCCACTTCCTAACAGCTAATAAAACTTCTAACATCTCCTTTTCATAGATCGATAAGGCTTGGTGCCTTACACCTAAGGCCTTGCTAAAGAAGGCCACTGGTCTCCCTTACGGTTGCAGCACTACTCCAATTCCAAAACCACTAGCATCTGTATCCACTGTAAATTTAACCTAAAAATTTGGTAACACTAAGACTGGTGCTGCACACAAAGCTTCTTTTAATGACTGGAAAGTCAATTTTGCCTATTTAGACCAACCCCAACCATTCTTTTTTAATAAATCTATTAGAGGCTTGGCTAACAACCTGTAGTTTCTAATGAATCTCTTATAGTAGCCAAATAGTCCAAGAAAGCTTCTTAAATCTTTCACTGATTAAGGAATGGGCCATGAAGAAATACATTCAATCTTGGATTTATCCATGGATGCTATCCCCTCATATAGCACATGTCCAAGGTACTCAATTTGAGAAGTACCAAAACAACATTTGTTCTTTTTTGCAAACAGTTGTTGATCCCTTAAGATGAGGAGAACTATTCTCAAATGTTGTAAATGTTCAGACCAGGACTTTGAATAGACCAGTATGTCATCAAAGAATATTAGCACAAACTTCCTCAACAGTAGTTTGAACACTGAATTCATAAGAGCCTGAAAACTGAAGGGTGCATTAGTGAGGCCAAAGGGCATCACTAGGAACTCGTAATTCCCCTCATGTGTCCTGAATGTTCTTTTATGTACATTAGGTTCCCACATTCAGATTTGATGATGTCTGGACCTAAAATCTAGTTTGGAAAACACTCGAGCTTCCCTGAATTCATCCAGAAACTCCTCAAATATAGGAATTGAAAATTTATTTGTAACGCCCCATACACGAGACCGTTGCCGTAGTCGAACACGAGGTGTTAACAGACTTAATTCATTACTTAAACAGCTCAAACAATTTAATTTTAAAATTTCCAGTCCAGCTAGCAATCTGCGTCATAGTCGCTTAAAAATTCATATCTCGAGTTCCAAAACTCAAAATCCTATTCTGTAAATTTTCCATGAAACTAGACTCATATATCTATTTATTAATTTTTTTATAGAATTTTTGGCTGGCCCAGTTAGTACAGTTTATTACTTAAAGTCTCCCCTGTTTTAGGGTTCGACTGCTCTAACCTCTATGTATTGCGAATCAGATATCTCTCTGTACAGAATTTCAATGACTAGGAGGTTTATTTCTATTAAAGCTAGACTCAATAAGAATTCTAACCATATAAATTAAACCACCTAATTATTTTTATAAAATTTATGGTGAATTTCTAAAGTTGAAACAGGGGATCCAGAAATTACTCTGGCCCTATTTCACTAAAACTCAGATATCTTATAGAATACAAAACCTTTACCTGCTTTGCTTATTCCATATAAAAATAGACACAATGAGATTTAATTTCATATATTATTCACTATCAAAACATGTCTCTACAAATTTTTGTGATTTTTAAAAATCACGTTATTTCTGATACTTGAATCTATTTTTAAGTTACTTTCACATTTTTCATAATTTTCATGTGATAGTTACTACTTAATCATACATACTATTAAACATGTATATCATCAGCCATTCTATTAGCTAATCACTAGCAAATATTTACACATTATTCATTGATCATATCATATCAAAAGAAACCAAGTTCCTATACATGCCATACACAAAACGAAACGTCTAACTATACCAATGTAATTTCTTCGATAGTGCGATCGGGTCTCCGATGTTTCCTTCGATCCCCGAGTGGCTTGATAAAAACTATAAGAAAAATAAAATAAGAGAGTAAGCACTAGGCTTAGTAAGCTTACAAGCAAATAAATTACAACATTCAACATAATGAATAAATATACATCAAGTCACCTAGCCTCATAAACTTTCTTTACTTCCCATTTTCTACCTTCTTCTTTATTCACTTACCTTCTTTCTTACCTGACCTTTCACTATTCATAAATATAATCTACCTTCCATTTTTGCTGATAATTCACTGTGATTTAACATATACAATGACCCGTTGAACCACTCGGAATACTAAGGATACTAGGGTCGTTCCTGTCTATCAATATCCTGCCAATGCCATGTCTTCGACATGGACTTACATGAATTATTCCTATCTCCAATGCCATATTTATATATATAATATGGACTTACATGGCTCATTCCTGTCTCCAAAGCCATATATCTGATATGGACTTACATGGCTCATTTCTATCCTGTCTTGTCAACCCCAATATCCTAATATTCCTAAGGTTCAAACGAGGCTTCCTAATGCTTTTTCTCTGCTACTTTGCCTTTAAATATTCTCAAAAAAAAAGTATATAAATGCTGGAAAGTAACAATAATAATGTAAAATATAAGAATATTGCATTTATTTACTGTAAACTTACCTCGATACAAAATGTGACTAAACTTTACAATTTAGTCCTTACTTTTTCTTTTCCCCGATCTACTCCTAAATTTCGTTCTTCTTGATCTATAATAGTAAATTTAACTTATTTAATATTCACATTTATCAAAATAGTCCTTTACTCAAACTTTGGAAAAATTACATTTTTACCCCTAAACTTTTGTATATTTACACTTTTACCCCAAATCTCGTAAATTAAACTTCAACCTATTTCCTTATGTTTTATGACATGCTGATCATTTTTCCCTTCTATGGCAGCATCAAATTCATACTCTAACATGCACTTATGACTATTAGGTATTTTACCGATTAAGCCCTTTTACTCGTTTTTACCTAAAACCGAGTAGCACAAGTTGTCTAAAATAATCTAAGACCTCATATTCTATCATAAAACATCAAAATAAACACTTTTCACCTATGGGTATTTTTCCAAATATGAACCCTAACTTAAATTATTGCTAGCATAAGCTTTATCGAGTTACCGGGACTCCGAAAACGTAAAGAACATTAAAAACGGGGCTTGAAATCACTTACTATGGAGCTTGAAAATTGAAGAAACCCTAGCCATGGAGAGAGCAAAATTCGGCAGCAACCATATGAGGAAGATGACCATTTTGTGTTATTTTCCCCATTTTATTTTATTTAATATACAAATGACCAAAATGCCCCTCCTTACTAAACTTTCAAAAATTCCTTCCATGTCCTAATTTTTGTCCATGAACTTAAAATTGGTTAAATTGCTATTTAATACCTCCTCATTAATATTCCAAACAATTTCATACTAAAAACTTCTAGAATGCAAGTTTGCAAATTATTCGATTTAATCCCTAACCTCAACTTAAGCACTTTATGCATAGAATTTCATCACGAAATTTTTGCACAATCATGTAATCATATCATGAACCTCAAAATAATAATAAAATAAATTTTTCTACCTCGAATTTGTGGTTTTGTAACCACTGTTCCGTTTAGGCCCTATTTCGGGATGTTACATTATTTTTGATTGTATGTTGATTTAGTTATCTGTAATAAACACACAACCTCTAGCTTCCATCTTTCTTTTTGACCGTCACTATAGGGGAAGCAAAAGTGCTATTGCTATCTTTGATTATCCTAGCTTGCAGCATCTTTTGAATCAATTTCTCCATCTCTCCATTTTGAATGGTAGGATACCTGTATGGTCGAATTTTAACCACAACTCCTTCATATTTCAAAGGAATTCTATTGTTTTGCAACTGAGGTGGTGGTAAACCCTTTGGCACTTGGAAAGCATCAGCAAAGTCTTCAAATAACCCTTGAAGCTATTTCTCACTATCATTGGCTACCTTAGTAGAAAGTGTCACTTGATTAGGTGAGCTCATTACTAAGGTATAAGGCCCCAAGGTTTGTCCCATAGCCACAAAACATCTGGAATTCAAGCCACTAGCTTTTGCTGCTATTGCGCTTGGAACAATACCATGAACAATACATGGTTCACCCTTAACCATAAATTGCATGGTTAAGGAACCAAAGTTCCAAATAATATCCCCCAAGGCCAGTAAACACTGAACCCCTAACACCATGTCACAACCCTTTAGTGGTAATACCATGAAATCCGTTTCAAACTAGAAGTTTTGAACTTTCCATTGAACTCCTTTGCACAGTCCCTTGGTAAACAAACAAGTCCCATTTGCTACAGTGACCTTCAACTACTCTTGGTGCACCATTGGCAGAGCTAACTTTCTCGTGCACCATTGGCAGAGCTAACTTGCTCACCAACCATGCATCGATGAATTTATGTGTGCTACTTGAGTTAACCAAAATGATTGCCTCACTCGAGCAGCCAGTCACATGGTATTGTGACCTTGTAAACTAGTGAGGGAATGTAATGATTTTCACAAGGGATTTGGATGGTTCTTCTTTAGGACTACTCTCCTCAAGCCTATCAGAGCATTCCTAAAATTCTTCAGCTACACTGTCAGATAGAGGTTCAAGCAGAAACTGGTATAACTGAGATTTGACACACTTGTGTTCGGCATGGTACTTGGCTCCACACCAGAAGCATAGGCTCTTCTGCTACCATTCAGCCATTACAACTGGTAAAATGGACCAAGAAGCAGGTTTGCTTACTAGATCATTGATCGACTGTTAATGTCATAGTAAAAATGTACAAGTGTACACTGTCGATGCAAGCATAGTAGAAAGATGTGAGTCTTTCAGATATCAATCCATAGGGATAGTAGTTCTTTGTCTCTTAATGTCGATGCAATAGCTAAAAAAACTGAATTAAATTGTGTGGGTAATTGTCAGAGCAATATCTTAAAAATAATGAAATAAAATATGGTAATGATAAAATGAGATCCCCAACATGAATCTTCAGTAGTATACTAAGTACTCACAAGGTATAAAAGATAGGTGATTGTCGACGCAATAAAATTTAATGTATATCTTACCAAACGCCACTGTTTTATTTAATTTGGGACTTAACCATGTATGTTAACCTTACCTTCCGATGACGGAAATATGGCACTATTAAAAACAAGTGGACTAATTTCCTTTAGTTCTTACTCAATTTCTACTGAAATGCTTATTAGTTCAAATTGTCACTGCACCTTCTAGTGTTAGTGATTGCAATAACACTTCCGTGTTTAGAACATTCAAACCCTGAAGATCAAACAATAAAAACAAGATTAATAAGATAACAATTTAAAAAGCATTCATTGTACTTCTACACAGTAGAAAACATAGAGTAATCACTAGCTTTTTGAAAAAAATAAGAAAGAATCGAATGGAGAATACTATTCCTAGGCTTCTCGACTGGATCTTTCCATTTCCCTTTGTTCTGCACTTAGATTTCCTCGTCAGGAGTGGATCTGCATCAGTCTTCATGTTGGGTCACCCATAGGAGGCTTAAGCTGCCATGGCCACAAGCTTCAAAATAGGGTAAAAGAATAGTGGTTTAGCCAAAAATCCCCTCTTCCTCCTCTCATGTCATTCTTTTATGTTCTCCTCAACTGTACAGGTGTCATTCCCTTAGGATTCTTCTGTACTTGTACGTATAGGGTAGTTATACCATATTAGACAACTCATGCATGGTTGGCTCTTATCAGACAGCTGTCAACTATAGTAACAATTTTGGATGCAATCTGAAATTAAGTAATGCAGCGACATTAGTGCAGAAAAATAGCAAAATTAAGGATAAAATAGGCTAGGATTCACTAGGTTATAAAATGCAATTTAATAAACTGAAAATACTAAAATGTGTGCTAAAGATAACTAAATGGGAAGAAATTAACCAATAAGTAGGGAGAAAACATATGTTTATTCTACTACAATCAAGCACTAATCATAGACTGTGATGCAGAAACAGACCTAGTGGGAGCTAAAGAATAACCCGATATCACATATGGGTTGAGCAATGATCTAAGGGAACTATTCAAAGGAACTTAGGTCTTCTTTAATGAGCAAGATAAGTGCACTTCAATCTTCCTAGCCAACTGGAAAGCCTCCATCAGAGTAAAGGGTTTAAACAAGTCAACATAATGACTGATTTCTACCTTCAAGTTACTTAGAAAAATGCTAAGGGCATATGTTTCAGGAAAGTGCAATTGATTTAATAAACTAATAAAATTATCTTGATATTGTTCCACTGTACCTTGTTGTTTTAGATTAACCAACTCTTTCATAGGGTTCCCGAACTGACCAAGTCCAGAACGATCTTGCAAACTTTTCATGTAAGCTAGCCAGGATAACATTTGGAGACCACCATTTCGTTGAGAGTAAAAATGGTGCCATTCCATAACTCGACCCTTCAAATTCAACATTACTATACAGACTTTGTTTGATTCTGGAGTTTTCTCAGCCTCAAAGTATTGTTCGAGCTTGGTCCACTATCCCCGAAAATCACTATCATGAAACTTAGGACACTCAAGCTTACTTGGCCTCTCAGATGCTTCCATCACAGGTGAGTGATTCTATAAATGCACACTTCTCACACCAACTGGAGGTATCATGCTTGGTCCAGTTGGGGCATTGGATGCCCCAAAATCTTTTGGAAAGAATCTAGGTGAAGCCTCTAAAACACCCTTCTCTTTTCCCGTGGTCCTATTTGCTGGAGATCCAAAATACTACCCTAACAAAGCTTGTAAATCCCTACGATATTCATCCTTGAACTTTTGAAACTTGGTATCCATCTTAGCCTCTAATCAGACCATCTCCTCTTGTATCGTAGATGTAACACTCCTAACCCGTATCCGTCATCGGAACAGGGTTTCGGAGCATTACCAGAACTTTTAGAACATTTTACAAATAATTCATATAAATCACTATTCATTTACCGAGATCATTGAAAACTTCCCTTAATTGGACCCTCGAGGCCCAATACGAGCATTAGAATTCAGTCGGGACTTAATCGGGAGCTCTAAGATTTTTTTTTTTGCAAAATTAGAAAAATTTTCTAAGGTGCAGGGCTCTCACGCTCGTGTGGTCCAAGGGACACGCCCGTCTAACCCTGGGACATGCCCGTGCTGTAGACTGTGTTCGACCCTGTGTAACTCTCTGACTTGCACACACGACCATGCCACACGCCCATGTGCTAGGACTTGTGGTTAATTAATTCAATTTGAAATTAGGTGCATGTTTCACATAGCCAAGACACATGCCTGTGTTTTAGGCCTTGTGGTAGACACGGCTGAGACACACACATGTGTCTCTGCCCGTGTGCTCAATTCTGAGCATTCTGTTTCTCAAAATTAAGGTGCAGGGGACACACGGCCTAACCACATGTCCATGTTACCAGGCTGTGTGTCACACATGATCTAGACACACGCCCGTATGGACAAAATGAAGCCATTTCTAGCTTCATTTCTCACCTAATATTTCACCCAAGACTTGCACTTGAAACACACATCCAATACCAGCCAACCCAAGCATTCAAATTAGACAATTCCATCATTCATCATGGCATACCATTACATGCACATGTGTTTGTAAACTTACCTTGGATTAACTTAGGCATTAATATCATTAGATCACATGTACTTAACATATCACATATGAATATATCATCATAACCTACTTAATCATACCAAAATAAGCCATTACTAGCCATTCCAATGGCTAGGTTACAAAACATCATTTTTAAGCCAGTATTGGTCAAGTTGTCCTACACATGCCATTATACCAAAATGATTTTTACTAAGTATGCCCAAAATGGCTAGTTGATAGTGTGACGATGCTCTAGTGATCTCCAACCTTCACGAGCTTCCTAGCACTATAAAATAGGGGAAAAATAATGGAGTAAGCATTACATGCTTAGTAAGTTCGTATAACGAAAACTAAACTTACCAATCTTGTTTATCAAATCTAAGCATACAATATCATGTTTTCCTTCCATTTGGCTAAATTGCCTAAACACATACATTCAATCAAACATGTTAGTCACCAAAATCTTCATATTAATCAAGTAACATAGATGAGCTCATCATGCAATACTCTTTTAAGACATTATCATTTCATCTCAAAATTCTCATGCCATGCCAAGAGTTATATGTCCATTGAATCATTGAATTCCGATGGATGCTCAAGTAGTACACTCAAAGTGTACGGTTCAATAATCCGTCAATTTCTTATTCAAGGGTACCCATTAGGGCACTTAACCAAGAAACACTCTCTCGAGCCACATATCGTATAACAAGATTACCAGTCTGGGATAAATCCTTTATATAATAAGGTCAATAGGATTACTCGTCTGAGCTAAATCCCTTCCGCAACAAATGCAGGACCTTATTAGTTTCGGGAAAGCGCATATAATCATCGGAATTCAACATTCAATTGGGACTTAACCCTTTATCACCATTTCAAGCATGTATTAAGTTTCTCATTATAACATTCAAATAATGTACATTAATATAAGTCACATTCCATACAAACACAACATTCAATTAAATATATTTACATGCTCGATTAAGTTACACGAACTTACCTCGACACTTTTTCACGTATAAAATCTACTAATCCGAAACCCTTTCTTTTCCTCAGTCTAACCTCGAATGTGTTGTCCGGATCTATATAAATAGCTTTAATCGTCAATTTCACATATTTCATATCTAATTGCACTCAATTTAATCCTAGGTAAAATTACCATTTTGCCTTTAACTTTTCCATGAATTCTAATTTCGTCCTTAGGCCCGGAAAATGAAACTTGTGCAAATTACTCCCTATTTCAAGCTTAATCAAAGCCGCATTACAAAATTTACAGCACATGTATTCATAAAAATTCAGAATTTTTCATCAAATTTTACAAATTTACATTTTAGTCCCTAAATCATATTTTCATCAAAAATCACATTGTAAAAGTTGTTTATCTATCAATAATCTTTCATTTTCTACCATAAATTTCTAATTTCCAGCATATACATCTATGACCCATTTTTCATACCTTGATAACTTTTAAAATTAATCCCTCAAATAGATAGATTAAACTATCCCGGTTTAAAAAATATCAAAATTACTAAAAACGGGACAAGAAAACTTACCCAATTAGGCCTTGAAAGTTTCTTCTCTCTCTCCTAGGGTTTCTATGTGTTTTTAGGTTGAAGATTATGAGAAAATAAGATAATATTTTCCTTTCATCTTTTAATTAATTAAGTATTTTGCAATTCCCAATTTAGTACTTGCCCTTTTTCTATATTTCCATAGATGAGTTACCAAAAAAAAATCTACATACTTTTCTTAATGGTATAATTACCATTAAAGGACCTCTAGATTTGAATTCCATAGCTATTTAATCCTTATAGCTACTAGAATGCAACTTTTGTATTTTATGCGATTTAGTCCTTCTCGTAATTAAGCACTAAGTCGATAAAATTTTCGTATCAAAACATTCACATGTCATTTCTAACATATTATGGACCATGTAATCAAATAAAAATAAATTTTATTTTTGGGTCAGATTTGTGGTCCCAAAACCACTGTTCTAGTTTCATCGAAAAATGGGCTGTTATAGTAGAGATTTCCTACTGCATGCCCTCAACCTCCTTCTGCAATCGCGTCGAAACACCATTACTGACCATCACAGGGATCGTAGGAGCTCTGATAACTTTGATGCAACTTCAAATCTGAGATAAGAAGAGAGTAGAGAAAAGAAGAAGAACAAAGAGATAGATTTTTGCAATTTCATTGTGTATTTTCATAAAAGTTTTCCCCATTACAACCAACGCTTAAAAAGGAAACTAAAGAAAGGATAAACATGGAAAAATCAGTTGTAACAATATAACCATTTAATTAGAGTCCCTACGCACTATTTTGCTAATTTATTCTCAGTATTAAATGCACTGTTTACTTAATTGAAGCTCACCGTATTTTAACACCCCAATGATTTTAGTAAACTCACCATTTACTTAACCAATAGAACCAAGGCCCAAGACCCCAATGATTTTCAATTGACAACTGTCCACAACTTTAGAACCAATAGCAAGGCCTTTGTGTGCATCCTAATCCTCAGAGCTACTCTTATACTTTTAAGACCCTTTGGTATCAATCATTGTAGGTTACTTAACGCAAGCAAGAAATGGATGAATATTATCATAGGACGTTCCAATTTTAGATAGAAGCTACAATCAACACTTGAAGATATCAAATTTCTTCTGTAGGAGATCAACATGTGTGGCAAAATTCAAATGTGGACCATATGAAGTGAGAAACCTTCCGTTGGGCTAAAGCTGCTTCAAAAGTCGTCATTTGTTTCACATGGCCATAACTTGATGTTCTTGCTTTGTACCAAATTTTTTTCACTTTTTTAATATTATTACATACAATTACATTAATTATTTTGATAATATCTGGAAAGAAACCAAATAATTTTTTTCCAAATAATTATTCCAGCTGTAAAATTTTTCGACCTCCCAAGCAAAAATAATAGTGATACATTCTTGACCCGTTGGGTATTTTAAAAATTTATAAGATACTTAAGGAAAATGAAAAATATCCGATTTGTTAATTTTTATTTATAAAGGAAAAAAAATGTTTCACTGACAAACTCATTTTGAAGATTCATTAATTTTTAGAATTTAAGAGCTAAATTTATGAAATGGAAGAGAATCGTTTTTACTACAGCTTTTATGAATTTGGGTTAATTCAATTCATTGAATATTCATTAGTAAGTATCAAATTTGAAATTTTATCAGTAATTCTATTTGACGTGTGTATGTATACACACAAATGTTTTTTTTCCTCAGCAAAATAGATTTTTATTAAACCCAAAATTGTATACTACCCAAAAGGTTAGTGCCACAAAAGACAAAACCAAACTTTAGATCAATGACATAAACACAAACCTAATACAAAAAAAATTCTAAAAAAAGGACTCCTGTGGCGCCTCAAACCCGACCAGGATGGTTTGACCCAAATTTAGAACGTCAGATTAGCCATCAAAGTAATTCTCCATTAAAACCACCACAAAGCACGCCAACCACTAAACACACCTCATACAATTATTTATGAAATATTTGATAACCTAAAGTCATGCTTTCGTTGCTCTACTCTGGTCATCAAGTCATCGGCATAATTCATAAATTGAATTTTTATTAAGCAAATATTTTAAAAGCTTGAATTGAACATTCATGCAGGTGATAGGGTAGTTAAAAGGTTTTATTTGAAAGGATTTTAGAAACTATTTTATTTCAAAACAAATGATTAGATCTAACTTGTAATGTAGTAAAATGTTGGAAAACACCATTTCATAAGGTTGAAAATAGTATAGTAGATCAATACGTATAAATCTTGTTTAGGAAGATTCATTAAAACATCATACATCTCTTCATAAAATCATCATTATTTAATTAGTAATTTGTCTAATTTTATATTTCATGCATACTAAACTCATGATTAATTTCCAAATCATACATAAAACATATAAGACTTACCTTAATAACCAAAAACTCTTCAACCTGCACTTACAAGTTAGTCGAACAATTACTCTATAACACCCCACACCCGGTCTAGACGTTACGGCTGGATTGTGGAGGTCATAACGTTTATTTATAAAAAAATGATGTAGAAATTAGTGAAAATATGCTTCAACAGTAGGAAATTCTTACGAATTACTCTTAAAAAAAATATTTTTCTTAAATTCTCAATTTGTTTGCGTTACAAAAATCAAAGTTAATTTACTTAAAACATCTACGTATGAAAATATATTTTTTAAAACTTACGCTTAAGTTTGCAGCGGAAAAACCATAAAAACTTATTATTTGTAAAACTAAGATTCATTTTAGTTATCTTAAGATAAGTGTCTTTAACCGGTTAAAGCTTTAAAGCTTTAGCATGATAAAAACTGATATAGCCCTAATCAATCTAAATTGATGATAAAATGTTCAAAACTTAAACAAACCCAAAAATAAAGTCCTAAAATGTCCAAATTAAACAATATAACAAAATCCATGGAGCCTAAACCTAAATATGAAACCCAAGCTCCAAAATCGTCATCCATTCCTAAGTTGGAGGATTACCTGAAATGAAGCAAACAAAACGTGAGCTTAAAGCCAAATGCATGATTTGGCCCAAAATCAGAATGCATAAGAACACAATTATTGAATCGTTTTATGAAAAAAAATCATCACTTTTCTTATCATATTGAATTTTTATGGAAATCATATTTTATCATATTATACAGATCATATTATTTTCGACCACAATTTATCATATCACATCGTATAGTTACTTAGTATATCATGTGATGTCATATCATATCGAATCATATCATAGCATGTCCTAGCCCCATCTGCTACACACCATCTCCAACTAGCCAATCACACCATAAAGGACTATGTGAGTCCGTCCAGCCAATCACACCCGATTGTGGCAGTGTGCCACTCACATATTTGCAAATGAGCTACCATACATATAATCTAAGGTCTAGCCGCCATGTTTGCAGTGTGAACTACCATTTACACTTCCTCCATCATAACATAACCTAGCCTACACATATGCATATCAAAGACATAGAGTGTACATACACATATCACACATCCCATGGCATGCTTACACACATATTTCGTGTTGATAGTATCATAACATATAATTTAATTGTAACTTATTCTACTTGTTATACCTTATAAAGCTCATTTATACGAAATTACGTACTAAAACTTACTGTTTTCTGACCCCCATACGTTGTCTACAGACCCAAATTTTGAGTCCCTTAAACAGCCTCTCATCGGACCTTAAAATTGGCCAAAAAGGCCCACACAGCCCAAAAACCTAGCCTGTGTGGTCCACACGGTCTACCCATATTGTCTACACAGTTTCACACGGCCGTGTGCTCAACACAGCCAAGCCACACGGACTATAAGAATTTAGACAGTCTTATTTTCCATACGGCCTCTCAAACAGTCGTGTGGCACATATGGCCTCTCACACGATCATGTGGCACACACAGTCCACAACACGGCTTGACACACGACCGTGTGGTCACTTGGCAGTTTCAAAATAGTCCCTCACAATTTTATCAAATTTTGCATGAGTTTTTAGGTCGTTTTCACAAACTTGATCGTAAATATGATTAAATACACTCTTGGAACATCAAGAAACCTACATTCATTCATCAATTGATATGAATTAACCAACAACATTCAAGCAATATAACCCCCTTAAACTGAATTTTCAACCCTTAAAATGAAATTCAATTACTTACTCCCTCGTAACAACATCGAAAAATAGAACCTACTTTGCTGGAGGGTTAGGATTTTCTCGCCATTTGTCTAATTAAACATCACAAAAATTACCAATCAAAACATCAAATAAAGTTATAAAAATATAGACCCTCCTTGTTGAGGAACCAAGTAGTAATCCATAGTAAAGAAAACAGTAAGATGAGCAACCAAGTAAACTTACACAAAAGCCGTAGTATTCCATGCAAGAAACGCAGGAAACAATTGGCAATGTTCAAGGAATAGCAAAGGAGAAAGAAACCCAAAATAATAAAATAAAAGAAAAAGAAAGCACCCAAAAGAGGGGTAAAGAAAATCGATAAAACAAAAGAAAGAAACCAAGCAGGAGAAGATGGAAGAACATGCAAGTAAGAAGGGGTAAACAATTATGGATAGGAGGGAATTTAGAGATCCTTAGAATTATCATAAAAATAAAATAAAATCAAATAAATCAAATAACAAGGCTAAATCTAATCCAAATCCCACCTACCAAATTTAATTGAGTTTAAATTAAACTCAATAAGTAACAAGAGCCTAAGCAAAAATATTCCCCACTTGCGTAACAAAGGATTTGAACTCAAGACCACAGAGTAAACTGGAGCCTTGCCGATGAACCACTAGGCTCATAGTTGTCATAAATCAACGAAAAATAAAAGATAAGCTATGGACTCAAACTTAACATTAAGCCAAAATTTAGGAGAAAAATCCAAAACCAAAGAATCGTACATGAAACCCAAAGCACACATCTTAAGCACTTAACAATTATACCAAATCAAATTATTAGACAATCATACACATTCAAAAGAAATCACAAATTTGGGGCATTAGAACTCTCCCTTCCTAAAAGAAATTTCAGCCTCCAAATTTACCTGTCTCGAAAAGATGAGGATACGACTCGCGCATAAAGTCCTTAGGCTCTCAAGTAGCTTCCTTGGAACCATGATTCTGCCAAAGTACTTTAACCAAAAGAATGGTCTTCCTTCTCAAAACTTTAGCCTTATGATCCAAAATCTGTATTGGCTTCTCTTCAAAAAACAGATCTGGCCTTAACTCAATCTCCTCCACTGGAACCACATGTGAAGGATCAGATCGATAACGCCTCAGCATAGACACACGAAAGACATCTTGAATGCAATCCAACTTTGGAGGTAACTTAAAGTGATAAGCAACTGGCCTAACATGCCTCAAAACCTGATACGACGCAATGAAACGAGGGCTTAACTTGCCCTTACGACCGAACCTGAGAACTTTTTTCCAAGGAGACACATTCCGGAAAACATAGTCCCCTACCTCAGACTTAATCTCATGCCTCTTAAGGTGGTCCACCTAAGACTTCTTTTTATTAGAAGTGGTCTTAAGTCGATCTCGAATCAAACGATCCTTGTCCTCTATCTCAGCCACCAACTCAAGACCCAAAACTTTCCTCTCATCCAACTTAGTCTGACAAAGCGTAGTGCAACATTTCTTACCATATAGAGCCTCATAAGGCGCCATCTGAATACTAGACTGAAAGTTTTTATTATAAGTGAATTCAGCTAGCGAAAAATACTCCTCTCAACTACCCCAAAAATCAATTACACAACTCCAAAGCATATCCTCCAAAATCTGAATTACTCTCTCAGACTAACCATCAATCTGAGGATGAAAAGCCATGCTAAAAATCCAGTCACATACCTAAAGCCTTATGTAACTTTTGCCAAAATCGTGAAGTAAAACAAGGATCTTGATCTAAAATGATAGATACTAGAACCCCATAAAGTCTGACAATCTTGGAAGCATAAAGCTTCACTAACTTCTGTAAGGAGTAGTCGATCCTAACTAGAATGAAATGGGCAGATTTAGTTAACCGGTCCATAATAACCCAAACCAAATCCTTCTTAAATGGTGTCAAAGGGAACCTACGAATGAAATCTATAGTTACCCGTTCCCATTTCCATAACAAAATCTTAACGGGTTGCAGTAGTTCCGAAGGAAGTTGGTGCTCAGCCTTAACTTTCTAGCACGTCAAACAATGAGACACAAACTCAGTCACCTCATGCTTTATCCCAGACCATCAATACAAATCACATAGATCATGGTACATCTTATTACCTTTGGGATGTATAGCATAGAGCTATTATGCGCTTCCCCGTAAAATAGCCTGCCTCAAATCCACATCCTTAGGCATACAGATATGACTTGAAAACATAGAATCTCATCATCATTATGCCTAAAATCCAAATTTCTACCATCATCCAACTGCTAAACCCTACTAATCAAAGACTCATCTAAAAGATGTTCACACTTAATCTCATTTAACCAAGACGACTTAACCTGTAACTCAGCTAGAATTCCACCATCATAGAACAAACTTAAGCGAGCAAGCATCACCCTCAAATTAGACATAGATCTCTGACTAAGAGCATCGACCATCATATTGGCCTTACCAGGATGATATTCACTCAAAAAATCATAGTTATTAAGGAACTCAATCCAACGACGCTACTTAAGATTGAACTCTATCTAGCGACGCTGCCTAAGATTCAACTCTATCCAGCGACGCTGCCTAAGATTCAACTCTTTCTAAGTGAGGAGGTACTTCAAACTCAGATGACAAGCGTAGATGACGTATCTCTCACCATAGAAGTAATGGCTCCACCACAAACTAGTTTGTGAAGCATCACTATAAACCACAAACTCTTTCCCAGACTTAGACTAAATTAAGACAGGTGTTTGAGTCAAAACTAACTTGAGCTTTTTAAGCTTGATTGTTGTTCTGTAGCCCAAACAAATAGAGTATGTGTACGGAACAGCTTAGTCAAAGGTGTTGTTCTAACAGAAAACCATTCAACGAACCTTCAGTTTTGATATTGTCATCCATAAATGTCATAGCCAACACCTAGCTCGGTAAGGTATTGTCCACTTTGGGCACGCACGACCCTCATGGCTTTGTTTTTGGGAGTGGCCATAAACCCCCAAAAGGCCTCTTACGACTTAAGTGTTACTACCCTTTTATATAGCCCAAATCTCTCTCATGCTTTTTCTATGTGGGATTCGCATAGGATGTTACATTCACCCGCTTGAGGGACTCATAATTCTCACTAAAGTTTGCCCACAATCACTCAAAAGGCATGACGAGTGGCTCTGATACCAACAAATATCATAGCCAACAACAAACTCGGTAAGTTATTGTCCACTTTGGGTGCACATGGCCTTCACGACTTTGTTATTGGGAGCACCCATACACCCCAAAACAGCCTCTTACCACTTTAGTGTTGTTACCCCTTTATATAGTCCAAGTCTCTCCATGCTTTGTCGATGTGGGATTCGTCTAGGGTTTTACATTCACCCCTTTAGAGACTCAGTGTTCTTGCTGAGGTTTGCCTCCACCATCGCTCAAGAGGCTCGACAAGTGGCTCTGATACCAATAAATGTCATTAACACATTATATTAAGTAACTTACACAGAGTTTTTTAGTTCAAGACATGCTTGTCATACATAATCATACTTTCAGAATTATTAGAACACAAAACATAAACGTATTTTTCACAAACCTTACTCATAGCACATATAGACACATATCAATAGAAGTCATGTTGTGAGTCTTATTTATGCCAAATGGACCCCATGGGAGGTCTAACTATGAATTTCTAAGTCAAAACGGGCCTAATTAAAAATTTTAAAAAATAGGCCCACATGGCCCAACTAGACCAGCCCGTGTGGCCCACATGGTTTGGAACACTGTCTAACACATGCCCATGTGACCCACATACCGCGTGGGTTACACAACACAAATAGCCTAGCTAGTGTGACACACACGGTCTGGCACATGATCGTGTGACATAAAACAATTTTGCAAACAACCTCTATTTTCAAGTTTTTTTCCAAGTTGTAATAAGGATTTTAGGTTAGAATCACACACCTGAAGGTTTCCTAAACGTTGTCCCAACAACAATGAGTACATAATCTGCATCGACAAGTAAACAGATCCATTAACAACTAATCTTTTTTATCTTCAAACCTAAGAACAAAATTGTAACACCCCCAAACCCAGCCTAGACGTTATGGCCGAATCTAACTGTATCATATTGAAGTGCTTTTCGAAAATTTGCTCTTATTAAAAGCCTCTTTGTTAGAACTCAAATCGTTCTAGCCATTTGTTATTCACTTTAATTTGTCATTACTTTTAAAACATTGTTTGTTGTGGAAGCATTTCAAAAGTGTTACGAAAACGTAGTGTTTTGAAAATAGTTTTCATTTTGAAAAAAACTGCATTCTACTTCTAGCAGATATAATCATAGTTAACAAAAATCCCAAATCAAAATTTAGAAAATTAGAGAGGCCTTATTACATAATTTAAACCCAAAACAAAGTCAGATAGCAAATAAAACCTAAAATAAATCGATTGCAGTTGTGTGGCCACTTCCGAGTCCCTCGCAGCACCAAATCGCCTATAGCTGGGGATTACCTGCACAGTCAAAAGAAAAGGCGAGTTTACGAAAACTCAGTGTGTAATCCCCCATCAGTTGATCAGTATGCAGCATACAACAACAGTTTGGGCCTGAGCCCTATTCAAAAATAGTACTGAGTGGGCCTTAGCCCAATACAGTAACAGTACAGTACAATAATGCAACCCATCCCATTCCAACCAACACACCACTCCGTACCACCAACACACCATGTGGGGACAAAGTCGACCCACCCAGCCAACACATCAATATCGCAACAACGCTGCTAGTAATAATATCGCAGCAAAAATGCTAGTATCAGTATATGTGGCAAAGCCACCAGTAACAGTATACGTGGCAAAGCCACCAGTACAGTATAATTCCTCCAAAACAGTATCACAACCCCATACAGAATGTCATGTTATAAATCATACAAGTATGCAGAATGTCATGCTCAGTACAGTTAAATCATAGCACAAATCAGTCATTTGCCCTCGAGGGGTAAAATAGTTATTTTACCATATAGGGGTATTTTGGTCATTTTACCTGCCTTGGGGTCTAAGTACTCTTTTCGACCCATCAGAAGGTCTACAGTTACTTCGAGTGACTCGTGTATCCTTAACGATCCTAACAGTGCAAATAGGCCCAAGGCCCATTATGCGACCTAGTAGGCCCACACGCCTGTGTGGCCCATCGAGCCCAAAAATGACCCCGGCCATGAGAACTACACAGCCCAATCCAGTATTTGCCACGTTTCATAGATTTCACCCATGTGGAGCCCAAGAGCCCATTGGGCCCACACGACCTATTTTCCACATTGCCTGAAATAGCCTAAGCCCATGAGAACGCCCATGGTGGCCTCTACAGTCCTACGCTCTCGATTCGTGGGCTCGATTTACCATATGTACGTCCGCACACCCATGTGGCTAAAAGGCTATTCTTTCAGCTTTTCAGCTTTTCGGCTTTTTTCGTTCTACAGTTGGAAAGAGGCGTGATTACACACCTTTTTTGCGATTTGAATTAATTTGTGCTCCTAAAACTCCTATACTTGAAAATAATCCATAAATCAATCACTCAATTAACAACTCGTGATTAAAAAGAAACTAATGGAATTCCAACGATTTTGGTCTTCTTACCAAAAGTCCCCAAGTTCGCTCTCCTGGTCCCCTAGGAAAAACACTGATCAACTTGACCACTACCTAAACTAAAAGGTATCGTTTTCCAATGTTAGCCTCGTACTTGAAGCATATCAACATCACCACTATATTACTTAGCACAACAATCGAGCAACGCACAGACAATACGAAGTCCCAAACACCCCCAAATCACTTAGCCAAAAAAGCAAACATGTAATTTGTGTCAGACAATACAAAATTAAAGACTCTAGATTTTTGGGGCGTTACAACTCTACCCCCTTAAAGAAATTTCGACCCCAAAATTTACCTGATCAGAAAAGATGAGGGTATTGCTGACGCATAGCCTCCTTAGGTTCCCACGTGGCTTCCTCTGAGCTATGATTAAGCCAAAGCACTTTAACCAGTGGAATAGATTTCTTCCTCAGCACCTTAACCTCACGATCCAATATCTGCACTGGCTCCTCCTCGAAGGTCAGATTTGGCCTAACCTCGATCTTCTCGACTGGTACTATATGTGTGAGATCAGAGCGATAGCGCCTTAGCATGGAGATGAGGAATACATCATGAATCTGGTCCAACTCTGGAGGCAACTCAAGTTGATAGGTGACCGGTCCCACACGATTCAGTATACGATAAGGCCCAATGAACCTAGGGCTCAGTTTGCCCTTCCGTCCAAACCATAGAATCTTCTTCCATGGTGAGACTTTAAGAAAGACATACTCCCCCACAAAGTACTCAATCTCTTTACGCTTTAGGTCTGTATACGACTTCTACCTGTCTGTCGCTGTCTTTAAATGGTCTCGAATTAGCCTTACCTTGTCTTCAGTATCCGATACTATTTCAGGCCCTAGAGTTCGTCGCTCACCCACTCAGTCCAACACGTAGGAGTATGACACCTACGGCCATATAACGCTTCGTACGGTGTTATCTAGATGCTGGACTGGTAGCTATTGTTATATGCGAACTCTGCTAATGGCAAGTAGTCTTCCCAACTGCCTCAAAAATCAATCACACAGCTTCTTAGCATGTCCTCCAGTATCTGAATCACCTTCTCTAATTGACCGTCTGTCTAAGGATGAAACGCAGTACTAAAGTCCAACTTTGTACCCAGTGCTTCATGCAACTTCTACCAAAACTGAGATGTGAATCTAAGATCCTTGTCAGATATAATAGAAACTAGTACCCCTTGCAGTCTCACAATCTCAGCTACATATAACTTAGCCAACTTCTGTAGCGAATAATCAGTACGGACTGGTATAAAATGGGTAGATTTAGTCAAACAGTCTACAATAACTTATACTGAATCCTTCTTAGTAAGTGTTAAGGGCAGCCCACTCACAAAATCCATGGATACCCTCTCCCACTTCCAGAGTGGAAACTTAACTGGCTTCAGTAAGCCTGAAGGCAGTTGATGCTCAGCCTTAACTTGCTGGCATGTCAGACACTTTCATACAAAATCAGTAACTTTGTGCTTAAGTTCTGGCCACCAGTATAGCTCCCAAAGATCTCGGTATAACTTGTTTCTGCCAGGATGAATTATATATGGGCTACTATGTGCCTTTCGCAGTATAGACTACCTCAGATTAGAATCCTTTGGTACGCAAACTCTCCCACGAGAACATAGTACCCCTTCACTATTTAGTCTAAAATCTAAAATCTCCCCACTCTCAACCTGTCAAAAACGAGGAACCAGTGACTCATCTAACAACTGCTTACCCCTAATCTGTTCAGTCCACACTGGTTTAACTTGCAGCTCAGCCAATAAGCTACCATCATCAAGCAAGCTGAGACGAGCAAATATCGCTCTTAAATTAGCTACAACCCTACGGCTCAGTGCATCCGCTACCACGTTAGCCTTACCAGGATGATATTCAATTGAGCAGTCAAAATCCTTGAGCAGCTCTATCCACCTTCGCTACCTAAGATTCAGCTCCTTCTGAGTGATGAGGTACTTAAGGCTTTTATGATCAGTGTAAATGATACACTTCTCACCGTACAAGTAATGCCTCCAGATTTTTAAAGAAAAACCACTGCAGCTAACTCCAAGTCATGTTTAGGGTAATTCACCTCATGGGTTTTAAGCTGACGAGACGTGTAAGTAACCACCTTACCCTCTTGCATCAACACATAGCTCAAACCAACATACGATGCATCGCTAAAAATAGTGAATTCCTTCCCAGATTCTGGCTGTATCAAAACAGGGGCTTCTGTCAGAACCTTTTTCAGCTTCTCGAAACTTTCTTGCTGTCGATCAGTCCAATCAAACGGTACTCCTCTACGCAATAATTTAGTCAGAGGTGCAGCAATCAGTGAAAACCCTTCCACAAAACGTCTGTAATATCCAGCCAGACCTAGAAAACTTCGAATCTCAAATACGGTCTTAGGTGGTTTCCAATCCAGAAAAGCTTCGTTTTCTGTGAGTCAACCCTAGCCCCCTCGACAGATACCACGTGACCCAAAAATGTTACATCGTGCAGCCAGAACTCACATTTGTTGAACTTAGCGTATAACTGCTTCTCCCTTAGAATCTGCAGAACAACAAGGAGATGCGCATCATGTTCTTCCTCATTTCTCAAATACACTAGGATATCATCTATAAATATGATCACGAACCGATCTAGATATGGCTGGAACACTCGGTTTATCAAATCCATAAAGGCAGCTGGTGCATTCGTCAGTACAAACGGCATCACTAGAAACTCATAATGACCATAACGAGTCCTAAATGCTATCTTGTACACATTATTCTCTTTAACTCTCAGCTGATGATACCAAGAACGAAGATCTATTTTGGCGAAAATCGAAGCTCCACGCAGCTGATCAAATTAATCATCTATCCTCGGCAAACGGTACTTATTCTTGATAGTCAGTTTGTTCAACTACTGACAGTCGATGCACAAGCGCATAGATCCATCCTTCTTCTTCACGAACAACACTAGTGCTCCCTCTGGAGACACACTGGGTCAAATGAACCCTCGATCCAGTAGTTCTTGAATTTGAGCCCTTAACTCCACCAGCTCCTTCGGTGCCATCCTATAAGGGGCGATGGACACTGCGGCTGTTCCCGGCAGGAGCTTAATACCAAACTCGACCTCATGACACGGAGGCAACCCAGGGATTTTATCAGAAAATACATTAGGAAAATCCTTAATAGTTCTAATACCCTCGACCAAAGAACACTCAGAATCAAATACACCAATGTAGGCTAGAAACGCCTCACAACCCTTACGAACAAATTTCTCAGCCCTTAGTGTAGAGATTACATTTGATAGATAATCCCTTCGCTCCCTAATCACAACCACCTCCTCATCCTCAGTAGTCTTCAACACCATATGCTTAGCAGCACAATCCAAACTTGCACGGTATTTTACTAGCCAATCCATCCCCAAGATAAGATCGAATTCACCAAACGGTAGCTTCATCAAATCCGCTGGAAAGATTAATCCTTGAACCTCTAGGGGCACATTCTTGAACAACTTATCTACCCTTACTGACTGTCCCAGTGGACTTATCACAGTCATCTCACTAACAGTACTCACACACAAGATACCCAAGGTTCTAAACACAGTGCATGTAATGTATGAGTATGTAGACTCGATATCGATCAAAGCAGTATAAAGTACATTATGGATTAGGAACACACCAGTTATAACATCTGGGGCGTCTACGTCCTCTCAACGACGTGCAGTATATACCAGGGCTGGCTGCCTCGCTTCAGTATTACCAGTACCTCTGCCTAGAGCTCCACAATCACGCCCCATACCATTTCCACCTCTGGCTTGACCACGGCCTCTCGGTGGCTGCTAAATACCTCTCACTGGCTGTACATAACCCTGTCCTGTAGCTTGCATCTGAACAGGTCTCTGAGGACAATTCTTAACTTGGTGCTCCCTAGACCCACATCTGAAACACACTCCAATCTTCTTCCAGCACTCACCCAAGTGATGTCTCCCACAATCTGCACAAGGCTGTGATCTCGCAACATAAACTGCAATTGGGACTGGCCCGTCAAACTTGGCCGTCTTTTTAAACCCCCCAAAAGAACCTGAGAGCCTTGAATCCCTCTTATTTTTGCCCCTATATTTTTCTTAGTTCTCGCATTCAGAGCGCTTCACATCCTCAGTGATTTTTGCCTTTTCTACGAGGGTAGCAAAATCTTGCTCCCTCTGTGGAACTATCAGGACTCGTAATTCACTCAGAGGCCATCCTCAGCAAAATCTTGCTCCCTCTATGGAGCTATCAGGACTCGTAACTCACTCAGAGGCCATCCTCAAAAAGCACACAGTGTTCATATTTAGTCGCCACCATCCCACGAGCATAGCGGCTAAGTCATAAGAATTCTGCCTCATATTCTACCATAGATTTATTCCCCTGGATCAAGCTCAAAAATTCCCTTCTTTGGGCGTCCACATAACTTGCGCCCACATATTTCCCTTGGAAAGTTGCCTTAAAGAATTCCCATGTCAACCGGTAGGCCTGAGTACCCTCTTTCATGGTAAGTCACCACTGATAGGCCTCGTCCCGCAATAACGACACTGTACCTTTTAGTTTTTGCTCAGAAGTGTAGTTGAGATCGTCCATTATTCTCTCCGTGGCTTCCAGCCAGTATTCAGCCACATTAGGGGTTACTCCAGAAATTTTCCTAAAAATTTCTGCTCCATTTGACCGAAGTCGTTTCGAAATTGACCCACAGTCCACAGTACCCGTATTGGTTCCAACAACTATTTCCAAAATTTAGAGCATAGCCTGGGATAGTGCATCATCCCTAGCTGCTCATTCGTATGATCCTATCTCAGTTACCGGTGAAGTTGGTGCCTCCCTAGCCTCAACGTTAGGCATGTGGCCCGATGCCGAAGACCTAGCCCTAACACTTCCACGGCCTCTACTGCGGCCTCTCGTA
Organism: Gossypium longicalyx; assembly: GCA_025698465.1. NCBI lineage: Eukaryota > Viridiplantae > Streptophyta > Magnoliopsida > Malvales > Malvaceae > Gossypium > Gossypium longicalyx. The sequence goes on along the minus strand of CM047004.1, from coordinate 63,111,703 downwards.
CCCCTTTCCCGAGTACCCCTAATGCTCATATCGATTTGCGTATTATCTAGTTTAGAAGTTTTATGTATCAATTAGTATTTTCAGTAAATATTAACAGGTGTCTTATGAAAAAACAGCAATCAGAGTTTATTTTCGCAGATTGAGGTCTCACTACAGTTTTCAGTTTCTTACAGTTTCAGTTTACTCTAACTAGAGTATCACAGTACAGTCTCATAGTTAAAGTAATCTCAGTATTGTATTTCAGTCTGATCGATCATCAGTTATCAAGAAACTTACGGATTTGGCGTCGAAAACTTCGTGTGCCACACCTGCGAATCCTCCAAAATATTTCAAGAGCAATTTTCTAAAAATTTCAAACATTTTTAAAACCCACTCCGCAGCCAAATTTTGAAACCTGGCTCTGATACCACTAAATGTAACACCCTCAAATTCAGCCTAGATGTTATGGCCGAATCTAGCGGTGTCACATTGAACTGCTTTTCGAAAATTTACTCTTGTTGAAGAAAACCCGTTTGGAAATTGAAAGCCTCTTTGTTAGAACTCAAATCATTCTAACCAGTTGTTATTCCCTTTAATTTGTCATTACTTTTAGAACATTGTTTGTTGCAGAAGCATTTCAAAAGTGTTGCGTAAATGTAGTGTTCTGAAAACAGTTTTCGTTTTGAAAAAAATCGTGTTCTACTTCTAGCAAATATAATCATAGTTAACAAAAATCCCAAATCAAATGCTAAAAAATTAGAGAGGCCTTATTACATAATTTAAACCCAAAACAAAATCTGATAGCAAATGAAACCTAAAATAAATCGGTTGTAGTCGTGTGGCCACCTCCGAGTCTCTCGCAGCACCAAATCGCCTATAATTGGGGATTACCTACACAGTCAAAAGAAAAGGTGAGTTTAGGAAAACTCAGTGTGTAATCCCCCATCAGTCGATCAGTATGTAGCATACAGTAATAGTCTGGGCCTGAGCCCTATTCAGAAATAGTACAGAGTGGGCCTTAGCCCAATACAGTAACAGTACAGTACAATAATGCAACCCATCTCATTCCAGCCAACACACCACTCCGCACCACCAACACACCATGTGGGGACAAAGTCAACCCACCCAGCCAACATACCAATATCGCAGCAATGCTACCAGTAATAATATCACAGCAAAACTACCAATATCAGTATATGTGGCAAAGCCACCAGTAATAGTATATATGGAGGCCACCAGTACAGTACACTTCCTCCATAACAGTATCCCAACCCCATGCAGAATGTCATGTTATAAATCATACAAGTATGAAGAATTCATGCTCAATACAACTAAATCATAGCACAAATCAGTCATTTTCCCTCGAGGGGTAAAATAGTCATTTTACCCTATAGGGGTATTTTGGTCATTTTACCTACCTTGGTAACTCCACAGCTCAGTCCAGTATTTGCCACGTTTCATGGATTTCATCTATGTGGAGCCCACGAGCCCATTAGGCCGACACAGCCTATTTTTCACATGGCCCAAAATAGCCTAAGCCCATGAGAACGCCCATGGTGGCCTCTACAATCCTACGCTCCTGATTTGTAGGCTCAGTTTACCACATGTGCGTTCGCACACCCATGTGGCTAAAAGGCCATTCTTTCGACTTTTCGGCTTTTCGACTTTTGCCGTTCTACAGTTTGAAGGGGAGTGATTACACACCTTTTTGCGATTTGAATTAATCCGTGCTCCTAACACTCCTATACCTGAAAATAATCCATAAACCAATCACTCAATTAACAAATTGTGATTGAAAAGAAACTCCAATGATTTTGGTCTTCTTACCAAAAGTCCCCAAGTTCACCCTCTTGGTCCCCTAGGAAAAACACCGATCAATGTGACCACTACATACACCAAAAGGCATCATTTTCCAACGTTAGCCTCACACTTGAAGCATATCAATATCACCACTGTATTACTTACCACAACAATCGAGCAACGCACAGACTATTAAAGTAGCACACCCAGAAGCCTGTGTGAGAATTGTTCTGAACGGCAAAGGAGATATCAACTAGAAGAGACAAAGTTAGAAGATGGGTCAACAAGGTGAAATAATTCGAAAAGGGAAAAAGATGGAGCTGTGGCTTACCCAATAATGGTTGACTTACACAAGAACACCTTAACAGGAGACGAGCCGCGCGCCTAACCCAACTAATCACACCACACTTACCCAGCGAAAACAAAACAAAGAAATAAGATGGCATTCAGTTCAGAGACAAAAATAAGAGGGAAAAGAATAGAGAGAACCAAAATGAGGGAAAAGAGAAATAAGAGGCAGAGATACCCTACCAATATTCAGCCAAAAAACCCGTTAAGGGAGAAGAGAATGAGGTCGACAGAGATAAAACAAAGTTCGACTATAGGGAAAAAGGTATTCGGCCTAAACAAAAGAAGAGATAAAAGGACTTGAGGAGGAGAAGAAAGATGGAAAAGAAGAAAAAAATACCAAAAGAGAACTAAAATAAAAGCTACAGCCAAAATTTTTGAGTAGCTAGAAACCCAATTCGACACTAACACATTCACACCTCCATATCCCTTGATTTTCTCCTAATATGTCTCCATGATTTTCATCACAAATCACTCCAACTTCCCATTCAAACTCTCATGACCAATTCAACCTCAGAGTCTCAGTCCAACCCCACTACCTACGCAGCTCAACAGAAAAATAAATTCTCTCTTATGCAACGTAGAACTCGAACTTTAGTCCCCTAGAAGAAGCAACACACCACCTTGCCACTAGACCACACACTCTCTTTATGTCATAAAACAAACACTATTATTTATAAGGCCTATATGATAGTGTCCAGATTCATTTAAGAGCAACACTAAAAATTTTGCCAGAGCTAAGACTTGAACCCAGGCTTCTCTAACACTCCCAAACACCCCCAAATCACTTAGCCAAAAAAGCAAACATGTAATTTGTGTCAGACAATACAAAATTAAAGACTCTAGATTTTTGGGGCATTACAAAATTACGGTAACATACCGATAAGAAATTCAGAGTGAAATTCAAAATTTCTTGTTTCATTTGGCCACTGAGAATATTGAGCTTAACTTCCCAAGAAAATAACTCAATTTCTTAGAAAAAACTGATCTTTTAAGTTTGACTATCTAAAAGCATTTTTTTCTCGAAAATAGCACTTTTTTTTTGGCAAACTATCATTGGAACTCAAGTTTTCGCTAAGAAACTGAGAATGAATAAGAGTAAAAGAGGGAAGTAATAATGGTAAATAAAAACCCAGTGGAATAATATTAGTTTAAGGGTGAATAAACATACAAAATGCTTGGAGAAGAAGATTGGGTTACTAGGGTAGAAAGGCAAACATCATTCATTGTAACGCCCCAGAATTTGGGCCTAGAAGTATTGGGCCTTGAGCAAGGGAACGATTAGAAAACTATGCATAAAACTTTATGTGAGCTAAGAAATGACACAATTAAATGTCTACTCAAGTGGTTAAGGGTCCTAAGAGGAGTTGGAAAAGTACTGGGATTAAACCTGGGCTTTAGCAAAAATTTTAGTTTTAAGTGAATAAAACCCTAGATGCTTGGATGAAGGCCTTTTAAATTATTGTGTCAAATAAATGATACAAGGAAGCATGTGGTCTAGTTGTTGTGGCGTCATTAAGGTTGCAAGGAAGCCTGGGTTCAAGTCTTGGCTCTTGCAATTTATTTTGGTATTTCTTTTAAAGCAACCTGAACTTTAGCCTATAGACCTTATAATTAATTGAGGATAAAATGTGCCACAAAAAAGCTTGTGGCTTAGCGGCAAGTAGCGTGTTGAGAAACTGAGAGGGCTTGGGTTCGAATCCCATTGCAAGAAAAAAGGATATTTATTTTGCTAGCATGAGGCAGCAGGAGTTTGAGGTGGTTTCGAACTCTGTTGGGTGAGAGTTCGAATGGGTCTTAGGGGTTGTTATGGAGGATATCAAGGGGGGATAAGGGGAGAGATTCGTGGAGATTTTCAAGGGATTGGAAATTTAGGGAGTTACAGCTGGTTGGGAGACTTGTATGTACATTCGGCTAAAGGGTCTTCGAGTATGTATTTTCGGCAATTAGTGAGTGAAGAGGTGCTGAATTTCCCTCTGTCTTTTTGGGTTGTTGATCTTTTGGCATTTCTGGCTTCTTTTCTCCCTAGTGTCGGTTTAACAGGTAACCTTTCGCGTCTTTCAGAATTTGTTTAATGTAAGTTCTTAGTGCCAAAATCCCCATACTCAACTTCCTTCTCTTTGCTGAATCATTCTTCTACTCCTAACATTTCTCTATTTTCCAAGACTAGGACGAATGTCTGTTGCCTGTTCCTTTCTTTTCTAGCCAAACTCAATTTCTTCTTTTCCTTTTTACTTTTTCTCTTCCTCTTTTATTAAGATATAGCCGAATATTGCTTATTCATTCGAGTATCTTTTTCATGGGCCTTAGGCCCATTTGCACTGTTATGTCTGTTTAGGTTACTTAAGTCACTCGAGGCGACAGTGAACCATCTGATTGGTCATAAATACCCTCGATTTGTAAAATTACCAAAATACCCTTGTAGTGTAAAATAATCGTAATACCCATGTATGGTAGAATGAAAATTATGCCCTTATGTTCCGTATGACTGATGTGCTTATGATTTACATATATAATTGTACTGAGTATGACTTTGCATACACGTAATATTTCTGACATGACATACTGCATGGGGTTGGGTTTTTGATATGGAGGAAGTATTGTACTGGTGACTATGTCACAATTACTGATACTGGTGGCTTTGCCACACTTACTATTTCTGGCAGCTATGCTGCATTATTATTACTGGCAGCTTTGCTTCGATATTGGTGTGCTAGCTGGGTGGGTCAATTTATATCCCCACATGGTGTGTTGGTTGGTACGTGTATTGTGCTGGCTGTATTTGGGTGGGATGCATAATTGCATTACATTGTACTGATACTGTATTGGGCTTAGGCCCACACTGTACTAATACTGAATAGGGCTCAGGCGTAGACTATTTTGCATATTCTGATTTCTGTTGTCTGTTAGGGGATTACACACTGAGTTTTCGTAAACTCACCTTTTATTTTAACAGTACAGGTAATCCCCAGCATTAGGAGGATCGGTGTTGCGAGGGACTCGAAGGTGGCCACACAACTGCTATTGTTTCCGATTTTCTTTTAGGTTATCTATTTATAAGTACTTATATTTTGATCTGGGTTGTATAAGACCTCTTTGCAATTTTCTGGATTTTAAATTTGGAATTTTATATATTATTTTATAACTGCTAGAATGGAACACGATTTTTCCAAAACAATAACTGTTTTTCAAAATATCACATTTTCGCAACTGTTTAAATTAAGCTTCCGCAGCAAATAAAGTTTTAAAGGTAATAATGTTTTATAAGAGAATGAATTTTAATAAACCAACTTAAACTGAGGTTTTCACAAGTTTTAAAATGGCTGGAGGTTTTAAATAGTAAGAAGGGTTTTCAATGAGAACATGGTTTTCGAAAGACAGTTCAATGTCACATGCCAGATTTGGGCCTAACTTTTAGGCCGGGTTTGGGGTGTTACATTTAGTTGCATCAGAGCCAAGTTACAAAACTCAACTATGGAATGGGTTTACAAAGTTTTGTATTTCATAAGGATTGTTTTCAAATATGTAAAGTGTTTGGAGGTATGGTTCTGGAAAGTATGGCACATCGAGTCTCTGGTGCCGAATCCATAAGTTTTTGAATTTGTTGTTTGTTTTCATTGAAAAGCAGTGGATAGAAATACTGAGATTTCTTTAGATATTAGACTGTATTGCTACATTTGAAATTAGAATTTGTATTTACTTTGTGTGTGTTCTGGAAGTGGTATGCATATGATATCTATCTACTTCGATGGATAGATGGTTTGGTGTGTGCTTGTATTATTAGGATCAGAGTACGCAGCGAGAGCCTAGTGGTGTAGATTGAGCTAAGCGTTTGTTCAGATAGTTGGAAATTTTGAGGACGAAATTTCTTTAAGGGGGTAAAATTGTAACGTCCTGGAATTTGGGCCTAGAAGTATTGGGCCTTGAGTAAGGGAACGATTAGGAAACTGTACATAAAAGTTTATGTGAGCTAGGAAATGACACAATTAAATGTCTACTCAAGTGGTTAAGGGTCCTGAGAGGAGTTGGAAAAATCCTGGGATCAAACTTGGGCTTTAGCAAAAATTTTGGTTTTAAGTGAATAAAACCCTGGATACTTGGATGAAGGCCTTTTAAATTATTGTGTTAAATAAATGACACAAGGAAGCATGTGGTCTAGTGGTTGTGGAGTCATTAAGGTTGCAAGGGAGCCTGGGTTCAAGTCTTGGCTCTTGCAATTTATTTTGGTATTTCTTTTAATGGAACCTGGACTTTGGCTTATAGACCTTATAATTAATTGAGGATAAAATGCCCCACAAAAGAGCTTGTGGCTTAGTGGCAAGTAGCATGTTGAGCAACTGAGAGGGCTTGGATTCGAATCCCATTGCTAGCATGGGGCAGCAGGAGTTTGAGGTGGTTTCGAACTCTGTTGGGTGAGAGTTTGAATGGGTCTTGCGGGTTGTTATGGAGGATATCAAGGCGGGAAAAGGGGAGAGATTTGTGGAGATTTTCAAGGGATTGGAAAGTTGAGGAGTTGTAGTTGGTTGGGAGACTTGTATGTGTATTCGACTAAGGGGGTCTTTGGGTATTCATTTTTGGCAATTGGTGAGTGAAGAGGTGCCGAATTTCCCTCTGTCTTTTCGGGTTGTTGATGTTTTGGCATTTTTAGCTTCTTTTCTCCCTAGTGTCGGTTTAACAGGTAACCTTTCGCGCTCTTTCAGAATTTGTTTAATGTAAGTTCTTAGTGTTGAAATCCCCATACTCAACTTCCTTCTCTTTTCCGGATCATTCTTCTACTCCTAACATTTCTCTATTTTCCAAGACTAGGTCGAATGTATGTTGCTTGTTCTTTTCTTTTCTAGTCGAACTCAATTTCTTATTTTCCCTTTTACTATTTCTCTTCCTCTTTTCTTAAGATATGGCCGAATATTGCTAATTCATTCGGGTACCTTTTTCTATGCTTGTTTTGGCGCTCTCTTTTGGGCCACACGAGCGTGTGGGCCCACTTGGGCCGAGTGATGGGCCTTAGGCCCATTTGCACCGTTATGTCTGTTTAGGTTACTTAAGTCGCTTGAGGCGACGATAGACCATCTGATGGGTCATAAATACCCTTAGTTTGTAAAATTATCGAAATACCCTTGTAGTGTAAAATGACCGTAATACCCCTGTATGGTAGAATGATGATTATGCCCTTATGTTTCGTATGACTGATGTGCTTATGATTTACATATATAATTGTACTGAGTATGACTTTGCATACACATAATATTTATGACATGACATACTGTATGGGGTTCAGATTTTGATATGGAGGAAGTACTGTACTGGTGACTATGTCACAATTACTGATACTGGTGGCTTTGCCACACTTACTGGTTTTGGCAGCTATGCTGCATTATTATTACTGGCAGCTTTGCTGCGATAATGGTGTGCTAGCTGGGTGGGTCAATTTATATCCCCACATGGTGTGTTGGTTGGTACGGGTGTTGTGCTGGCTGGATTTGGATGGGATGTATATTTGCATTACACTGTACTGATACTATATTGGGCTTAGGCCCATACTGTTTCTGTATAGGGCTAAGGCCTAGACTGTATTGATACTGAATAGGGCTCAGGCCCAGACTATTTTGCATATTCTGATTTCTGTTGTCTGTTAGGGGATTACACACTGAGTTTTCGTAAACTCACCCTTTATTTTAACTGTACAGGTAATCCCCAGCATTAGGAGGATCGGTGCTACTAGGGACTCGGAGGTGGCCACACAACTGCTATTGTTTCCGATTTCCTTTTAGGTTATCTATTTATAAGTACTTATATTTTGATCTGGGTTGTAATAAGGCCTCTTTACAATTTTCTTGATTTTAAATTTGGAATTTTATATTTTGTTTTATAATTGCTAGAATGGAACACGGTTTTTCCAAAACAATAACTATTTTTTAAAATATCACATTTCCGCAACTATTTAAATTAAGCTTCCGCAACAAATAAAGTTTTAAAGGTAATAATGTTTTACAAGAGAATGACTTTTAATAAACCAACTTAAACTGAGGTTTTCACAAGTTTTAAAATGGCCAGAGGTTTTAAATAGTAAGAAGGGTTTTCAATGAGAACATGGTTTTCGAAAGACACTTCAATGTGACACGCCAGATTCGGGCCTAACTTTTAGGCCGGGTTTGGGGTGTTACACTCACTATATTGATGATGCGTACATGATTGGAGATTTAGATTTGGGAAATGGTGTAACTGGAAGCTCCTTTAAAACATAAGATTTAATAATATAAATAATAAAACTATTATTTATATTTAATAAAAAGCCCAAACGTATTTAACTTCAAGTAGCCGCTTGGATTTTACTTCTTTTGCCAAGTAAATATGAATTTTTATTTTTGAAATTTTAGTAATTAAAAGAAGAAAAAAATCCCAAAGAATTTGAAGTACCGTATGAAGATGCTTGTCATGCTCCTCCTCTGTCTTAGAATAAACTAAAATGTTGTTGTTAAACACAACAATGAACTGATCCAAATATGACTGAAAATCCTGATTCATGAGATCTATGAATGTTGTTGGAGCATTTGTCAATCCGAAGGGCATGACAAGGAACTCGAAATGTCCATAATGAGTCCTATAGGTAATCTTATGCCCATTGGCCTCCGTAACTTTCAATTGATGGTACCCAAAACAAAGATAATTTTTTGAGAAATAGAGGCTCCACGGAACTGACCAAATAGATCATCAATCCTCGGAAGTGAGTACTTATTCTTTATCATCAATTTGTTCAACTGGCAATAATCCAAACACATCTTCATAGAGTCATCTTTTTTCTTAACAAACAAAACCATTGCTCCCCACGAGGACACACTAGGCCGAATGAACCCTCTATCCAAAAGTTCTTAAAGTTGTAGCTTAAGTTCCTTCAACTCCTTAGGAACCATTCGGTATGGGGAAATAGACACCAGAGCCATACCTGGTAGTAATTCAATACTGAACTCAACCTCTTTATTCGGAGGTAATCTCGGTAACTCTTTAGGGAAGATGTCCAGAAAATCCTTCATAGTGCAAATTTCCCCTATAGCCGAACCCACACTACTCATGTCATGCATACAAGCCAAATATGCTTCACAACCTTTACAAATTAGCTTTTCAGCTACCAAAGCAGAGATCACATTGGATAAATAATCTCGGTGATCCCCAACCATCACAACCTCCTCATCATCACTAACCTTAAGGATCACCCTTTTAGTCTCACAGTCCAACCCTACCCAATGCTCCATAAACCAAACCATACCCCATATCAAATTGAACTCTCCAAATGGCAACTCCATCAAGTTAGCAAGGAATACATACCCCTGAACCTCAAGCGAAAACCTCCTATATACTTTACTAACTCAAATGGATTGACCCAGAGAACTAATCACAAAAATTTCACAATTAGTGTCCTCTACCACAATCCCTAAATTTCCCACTAAACTACTAGATACATAGGAATACATAGAACCATAATCAATTAAAGCAAAGTAAGGCAAAGTATGGATAACGAACATACCAAAGCAAAGTAAGGCAAAGTATGGATAATGAATATACCAGTAATCACATCCATCGCATCTTATTTATTGGTATGAAAGGAAAGGAATAAGTATGAAATAAGAGGAATTCTGGTCCTGTTGACTTGTATATGCAATCTGGAAAATGGGCCAAAATAGTTATGTCTCAGCGGGTGAGGTAGTTGTGGCGTATGTTAGTTTTTGATTTGTGCTTCTGTGATGAGCATCATTTAGGTGAGTGTTGGAGGGATATGTAGGTGTGTTTTGGATGCGGATCCATTGAGCATAATGTTAAGGATTGTTCACAACATTTTATTAGTTAGACACAAGCTTCGGCAAATAGGGAATTTGAGACTAGTTTGTGTAACTAGGCACCGAGTGGATCGAGACGTATCTGGTAGTAGTACAGGTTCATTTGTGATTTATTTCAATTGTACTATGCATTGATTAAGTATTTGATTGTCATTGGAGTTTCTTAGACTTGGGGATTTTGGAATATTTGGTGATATTCCTATAGAAAGACTCATGAGATAATCCGAGGTAGTGAATGGAAAGTTCATTAGAAAATTGTTTGGTTTGGGAGTGAAATAATTTTTGGTTTTGTATTGAAATCAGAGTTGCGCAGCGATAGCACGGTGCTCAATTTGGAATCTGAAATTTCAGATTTTGTTGTTAAGTGAATGGTGTGCCAGCAGGAATTTCGAGGACGAAATTCTTTTAAGGAGGGGAGAGTTGTCACATTCTAAAAATCGAGTTAGAAGCAATTGAGATAGTAAAACCAAGAGTGGTTACATTTTATTTTTTAAGTTAGGATACTGAAAATTATGTAAAGTGAGTGATTTGGTTCAGTGGATAGGTGTTGTGCTTGTCTGTGTGAGGTTCTGGGTTCGAGCCCTTCCATTTTTATTTTGTTAATTTTTTCTTCAATCCCTAACTTTGGACATCTGACCTAAGTTTAATTTTTGCTCAACTGATGACAAAATGAGCCTGCTGGTTCAGCATAAGGTGTCAACTTACCCTCTGGTCTTGTGTTCGAATATCTACTTATGTAAAGTAGGAATTATTTTTTATTTTAAACTTTGGGGAAAAACCTGGTAAGAATAAATAATTGGATTTGGTAGGAATCAGTGGGGGATATGGGTGGTTTTAAAAAAAATATTATTAACAATTTTATTTCCCCTAAAATTTCTCTCCTTTAGCTGTCCATGTTTTTCCACATTTCCCAAAATTCCCATTTTGTTTTTCACGTTTATTTCTTTTCTCATCATCTTCTCCTATTTCTTTCTTTTTTTTCTTTTCCTTTGATTATTCTTGTGATTTTCTCTTGTTCTTCTTGGTTCATTTCTTGTTCACTACCTTTTGATCATTGTGGGGCTACGTTGAAAGTCTATTGCGATTTTGATTCATTAATAGTGTAAGATTCAACCATTATTTTTCTATTACTTCTAGTTGTATTTTATTTATGGTTCAAGATTAAGTTTGAGTTTTAGCCATTCTATTCAGTAATTAAATGTTTCCTTGATTGTTGGTTAGGCGAGGGTTTGGAAAATCGGGTTTCTCCAGCGGGGTAGTGCTCAGTTGGACACTGCTTTAGAGTGGAAAGTGCATGAACCGTATATTAAGGATTGAAATTTTGATGCTAGAATGTGTTATTGGTCAGGGTTTTTGATGTTTAATTGGAGTGAGTTTAATGAATATTTGTAGGTTTGTGAGTTCCGGTGGTGTGGTTTAACAAAATAGTAATCACGTGTGTGATTCTAACCCGAAATAACGTTAGAAACTCGAGAAAACTCGAAAATAGAGACTATTTTCAAAATTGTTCAGCGTCACACGAGTGTGTGTTAGACTGTGTCCCAGAACATGTGGAGTACACGGGCTAGGCCATTTAGGCCGCGTGGGCAACACGGGCGTGTAAGTCTATTTTCTAAAAAAATTCACTTAGGCCCGTTAGATTTTGAAATTCATAATGAGACCTTTTGTGGGGTCTGTTAGGCATAAATATGTTCTAAAATATGAAATCTAATATTTGTGAATGTATGTGATAGGGATAAGGTATGTATTACAATTGCAACTATGTGTAAAATATGAAATTCGTTTATGATCTGTAATCTGATAATTCTATTAGTATGCTCTGATGTGAAAAACATGTATGGCATATGTACATATGATGTTTCTTAGTGTTTGCATGAGCATTAAGGTAGGATATGATATGGGATGGAGGAAGTGTGATTTTGGTAGTATTATTGCATCATCTGGTGGTGTATCGGCAATATCAATTATGGTAGCTTGATTGCAATTATAGTGGCTTGACCACATATATTTGACTCTAGCAGACTACCGCAATATTTTTTTTGGTAGCTCAGCTGCACTTATATGCATGGCATACCACCATGACCCGGTATGATTGGATGGATGGACTCTTGTAGTCTTAACTGTTGTGATTGGTTGGATGGAGTTGGTGTAGCGGATGGGGGTAGGACCTGTGCTTGTATTTGTTTTGGTCTATCATGACATTCTAGTCTGATATATGTGTTTATGAAAATATGACATTCCGATCTGAAATATGTTCGGGAAATATGACATTATGATTTGATATATGTTTCTGGTAATACAACATTCTAATATGATATTTGTACATTATAAGTAAAATTTTGTAATGACATTTACATATGTGCTTGTTAAATAAAAATTCTGCTTGTAGGCCGAGTGACACACTGGGCTTCTAGCTCATTTATTTGTTTAATACATTTCAGAATTAACTTCCGACATAGGATCGGACGGCGTGCGAGACCTCAGATTGGTTATGCTTAAGTTGGTTTGATTATTTTTAATTAATTATGTTTTTTTTAATTTTGATTTTTGGACTAAGTTTTCAATTTTAATTTTGTTTTGGGGTTATGTTTTGTTCATGGACTTTTGATATTTTAACATTAAACTGCAATATCGTAAACTAAAATTTTGATTTTCAGAATTAACTCAGGAAAAATTCTACTGCAAGGATTAAGTAATGACTTAAGTGTTTTCTGTAAATAAACACATGGTTTTAACGAATGTTTGTTTTTGTACTGGAAATGATCTGTCAATGTTGTACTTTTAAAACCAGTGACTTGAATTCAAATTATGCGTTTTAAATAAGTGTTTTCGGACTTTGGTTATTTTTCTAAACATGTATACGAGTTTTGTAGAAACATTTATGCTTTCGAAACATGCACTGAGTTCTGTTAAAACAAAATCTTTGAACAAGTTGTGTAATCCCTCAATATCCGGTCATAAATTCTAAGCTGGGTTTGGGTGTTACATTTAGTGGTATCAAAGCCACTTGTCGTGTCTCTTGAGCGATGGTAAGGAAAACCTCAGTGAGGATGCTGAGTCCCTAAGGGGGTGAATGTAACACCCTAGGCGAATCCTACATTGGCAAAGCATGGGAGAGACTTGGGATATATAATGGGGTAGCAACACTTAAGGGGTAAGAGGCCTTTTGACGGGTGTATGGGCACTCCTAAAAACAAAGTCGCGAGGCCCATGTATTCCCAAAGCAAACAATATTCTACCAGGCTGGGTGTTGGCTATGACATTTATTGGTATCAGATAAAAAATTAACAAAATTACAAGGGAAGGGTTCGAACCCAGAACCTCTCACACACACAAGCACAACACCTATCCACTGAACTAAATCTCTCACTTTACATAATTTTTAATATCTTAACTTAAAAAACAGGATGTGACCACTTTTGGTTTCACTATCCCAATTTCTTCTAATCCAGTTTTTAGGATGTGACATACTCATACCATTCATCAAGCATTCATAATCTACCATTTAACCTCTAAAGCAGTAATAAAAGCTCCAAATCAAACCAATTATAGAGTCCACAATGTCCAATTACAAACCATTAATAGTTCAAAGTCTAAAATCCTCTAGATTAGTCCCACATTACCTTATTAAGTTGGACACACATTAAACATACTCAAGGTAAATTGCCTTGCTTTGGATCACTTGGTAGCTCACTTCTCATCCTCATTTCGTTATATCCTTGCATTATTAAACATAAAAAAGTGTGAGCTTTTTCATGCTCAGTGAGTGCTCAAATATTGCCACAAGTAGTCTAAATATCCAAAGTTAAAAGAAAGCATACTATCACAATTAATCATGGTAAGAAATCAAGCATAACTCATAGTGCTCTCATTGATATGTTGGCACAATGAGATCATGAAGCATATATACAAAATATATTAGATTGGATAGCCAAATTTCCAAATACGACCAATATAATATGTAGCATAAAGCTGTCATCAACCAAAAACAACCAATTTATCCTCCAAACATAACCAAACATACCCTCCAACACCACCAAATATAGCCTCCCAACATAACCAAATATACTCTCCAAACACATCCACTTAAACATGTATACTTACTATTTTATGCACACTTTCACATATCACATAAGTCATGTTCTCTTTTTTTCATATTACATATTTAAGTCTCATATCATGCACTTACAAGTGCTCATGTTATGCTCAAAAAGCCTTAACATATATATATTTCGTATAGTATGCATAAAATTAGCATGATTCATATCATATTCAATCATAAACACATAACATTTTCATTGTCATCTCAAAATACATCACATAACATGTCACAATTAAGCATCATTTCCAAATCACCATTAGATTAAGTAGAAACACTTACTCATGGAACTTAGTATAGGTGATTAGGCTGTAACACCCCTTACCCGTATCCAAGGCTGGAACAGGGTACGAGGCATTACCAAACTTAACTATACACAAAGACGAAAACCAGGCCATAAATTTTCATTTAATTCAAAACTTCTCAAACACATGCATATCATCCCTTAAATATCCATGTCCAAGGCAACATCACTCATCTCCGTATTACACATTTAATTCATAATCCATAGGCATGCATTCAACTTACAGGATATATTACTAATCATGCATGACAAACAAACCTAACTATATCATCACATCACAAACATAAGACATAACATGTTTAATTAAATTTACAACCCATAATGAATAAAGGTCATATCTCATGACCATATATGATAGCTCAATGTAGACCAATACGGTTGGCAAAAGTCATAATAATAATAAATATCACAGACTAACTTTCTATACATGCCACTCACTTGATATTTCAAATATTGAATTAATTCTCCCAAAAGTGATAGCTTGATAGTGTGATTCTCCCTCCGACGATCTCCAACCTCGAGCCGACCTGCCAAAACTGAAGAAGTGGAGAGGAAGGGGTAAGCTTTACGCTTAGTAAGTCCATATGAAATTAATAAGCAATTACCATCATGTTTTTCTAAGATAAAACACCAAAATTGTACAATTTACACATGTTCAGGTTAAGCTGCTTTACCGAATTACAGTTACTAAATCATTTATATCTAGAGTTACGAAACTCTAAATTAAGTTCTGTTAATTTTCCTTGAAACTAGATTCATAGAAATTTCTCTCATAAAATTTCCAGAATTTTTGGTTTAGCCAATTGGTACAGTTTATTCATTAAAGTTTCCCCTGTTTCAGTTTTTAGCTATTCTGACCTCTGTTCACTATGAATCAATTTTATCTCTGTACAGAATTCAAAGGGCTATTATGTTTATTTCTATTAAAAATAGATTCAATAAGAAATATATACATGTAAATTATAACTCCTAATTATTTTTTTACAATTTTTAGTGAATTTCTAAAATAGGAATAGAGGATCTCAAAGTCATTCAGACTCTGTCTCACAACAATTTAAATATCTCATAACATAAAGTTCAATTGCATGTACCGTTTCCTCTATGTGAAACTAGGCTCATTGATCTTTAATCTCATATTTTATTCAGCTCCTAAATCAATTTCCATAATATATGGTGAATTTCCAAATTTGCACCACTACAGTAACCCAAAGCTATCAAGGCTGAATATACTCATTCACCACTATTATTCACCAAATCCATACAATATCATTTCATCCATCATGGTAAGAACACATAATTATGCTTCATAAGCATGGAATCATAATCACAAGGTCATCACAAAAGCATTCTCATGAACATTTTTACCACACAATTACACAATATCAAGTTCTCTACTCGAGAGTTTACGCATATACCTGTTCACCGTACTCATTTCACAACACTTACCAACATGTCACTTTCATCTGGAGTATTTCACTTTGTTCACTTGAGATTTACCCATTGAACACATCGGAATATAATTCGGATACACGAAATCAAGCTACCATAATTTCACCCATAATGAACTCGGAACGCAACTCAACGAGCTCGGGTGTTCACATCTATAATGAACTCGGAACACAACTCAACGAGTTCGGATGCTTGCATCCATAAGTGAACTCGGAACGAAATTCAATGAGCTCGGATGCCTCATAATTCTCACAAATTCAGAACGCAACTCAACGAGTTCAGATCTCAATTTCTTAGTGACATGTCACTTGTATCATAATCTATTCCTAATGTTCAAACGGGATTTTCCTCGATCATATGCCTTTGCCATCTTTCTCGTGATGTCAATATCGATACTCCGGTGGCAACTCATATTTTTCAAGTATTCCACATCATTTGTATAATAATTCAACAATAATCATAGAATGCAACTATTCGTAAACAATAGTCATCATACCATTATAAAGACATCAACAACATATAGTAATGTTACATCATTTACATAATATCAAATTATTCACATATATGTATACTTACAATTCATATAATATCATAACATTAACATTAAAATACACATTGCATTATTAAAATCGTATGAACTTACCTCGTATCCGAAAATGATCATTTTTACCATTTTGTCCACAACTTGGTATTTTGCCGATTTTAGCCCAAATTTCGATTTTCCTTGCTCTGTTATTTCAAATATAGCCTAATTAGAACTCATATTATTCAAATAAACCCAAAATCATATTTTAGAAAAATTACAATTTTGCCCCTAAACTTTCACATATTTACACTTTTGCCCCAAATCTCGTAAATTAAACTTCATCCTATTTTCTTATGTTTTATGACACGATGATCAATTTTACCTTCTATAGCAACATCCAATTCTCACTCTAACATGTACTTATGAACATTAGGTATTTTTACCGATTATGTCATTTTACTCGTTTTCACGTAAAATCGCTTAGCAAAAGTCGTTTATCTAACAACCAACCTTCATTTTCTATCACTAGACATCAAAATACATGCATATTATTCATGGGTAAATTTTTAGACATGAACCTTAGCTCAAATTAATGGTAGAAATAAGTAGAACAAGTTACCGGGATTTCAAAAATGTAAAGAACTTTAAAAACGAGATTAGGGAACACTTACAATCGAGCTTGGGAGTTTGAACAAACCCTAACCATGGCTGCTGCTGGTAGAAACGGTTGAATGAAGAAGATGATAGTTAATTTGGCTTATTTCTCTTTTTAAATCTTTTAATTATTAGTTTATCAAAATACCTCTAACTTAAAAATATTTTATTACACCCATTTCATGTCCATTTTTGTCCAACAATTAACCAATGGTCTAATTACCATTTAAGGACCTTTAATTTAAAAACTCATAACAATTTGACACTTCTAACATTAGAACTCAACTTTTTCACTTTTTACGATTTAGTCCTTTTGACTAAATTAAGTGCCCGAACGTCAAAATTTTCGAACGAAATTTTCACAAAATTATTCCGTAAACTCTAGACCATAAAAATATAATAAAAATAAAATTTTCATTGTCGGATTTGTGGTCCCGAAACCACTGTTCTGACTAGGCCCAAAATCAGGGTGTTACATAGGCTACCTAAGATACCCTTTAATACTTTGATTTGTGCATAATTGTAGCACACCAAACCACCCACTTTGCAACCTTAACTTTAATGGAAAAAACTCAAATAAGCCTTTGTTTGCCTTTTTCCTTGCTTTTAGAACCTCCCGATGGATCTGACACTTTGCATAAATATTAAAGATTATACAAACTCATTATAAACAACCTCAAACACATTGAAATCATATAAAAAATGCAGACCACAACTCATCTATCTTACCTAAAACTAGTTAATTTTGCTAAAAATGCGATTTCACTACTCAAATCTAGTTTCTAAACCTAATTTCAATTCCAAACATCCTAAATATAATCTAATTAGATATTTAAACCTTCAATTTAGGCCACAAATCTCATTTTTCTTGAAAAATCAAGCTAAACATGTTCATTAAAAATGGGAAAATGTCCAAATCCTTTGAATTCCTAAAAGATATTTAAAATTGACTTTAAAAATCTTTTAATAGGATCTAAAGAAGCTGAAAATAGCTTTGAAACTGCAACTTACCTCAGTAAAATGAGATCCATCATTTTCCAGCTTAAAATTAACTTAAAATCAAATGATTTATTGAGATCTTGATTTAATTGATTAAAACTCAATTTGAAAAGCTAACACACTTAGTTTGGTCATGAAAAGTCAAAATGCTACCACAATTTTGGAAAATCGACAAGCTACAAAGCTATTTCGAGCTTCAAACGTGTGAAGAACTTTAGAGAAAATGAGGTCTAAAACATGAGTATTCTTCAAAATTGAAGAGAGATTTTGCATTAGGAGAGCTTGAAAATCAAAGAGGATGAATTAATTTCAGGAGAAAAGCTTTGATTTGGCATTTGGAAAAAGTTTGAAAAGGATGATGAATAAGAGAGAAGAAGAAGACGTGGGCGTTGTTAAGTAAGCAACTGGTTTTTTTAAAAATTGGGTCAATGCTCATTTAACCACCTCCAGTTTTCTCCATTTTCCAAATTGGTCCTTGTTTTTCAATTAAAGTCAACTTTAAAATTATTTTCAAATTCAATCTTGTTTTCAGAATTTGTTTTAACCAAATTAATTCTCGAACACTCAATTTTAATTTCATAACCTAATTTTTTAATTCTAACTATATTAATATTATATTTAATTATTCCTATTTAATTTAATTGTCTAACCAAATTACGGTTTTTGATTCACCAAGCCCTATTTACTAACCTGATTCTACTAAATCGATTTTTGGGATGTGATAATTCTTCCCTTCTAAAAAAAATTTGTCTTCGAAATTTCATACAATCATGTGAGTCATGTCTCGGTCTTGCAGTTTTCTAATTGCATAAACTCGAGTTGGTCCTCTTATCTTGGTTTGAGTAGCTATGGTATTGAAACGACGGAAATGTGCAAGTGTACACAATTGCAACAAGTAATAAAGTGACAAGTAAATGTCGAGTTATCGCACCCACAGGGACTGTAAAAAGAATTATTTATGAAATTAATTGTAAAACACTTTGGTGAGGTAAAAATAATTTAGTTTTAAAAGATGGTCAAAAACTATTTAAAAACTAAGTAAATAATTAAAATTAAGGAGTTCTAATGCACAATTTCAAATAAGATTTAATCAAGATCCAAATAAGATTTAATCAAGATAACATACTTGTGTTGGATTAATTACATTTCTTTAACTTAGAATTATTAAACTTATGTTTATACTGCTATGAATAAATTCACAGCAACTCCATAATTTGCTAACTACTGCTCATACATACTTATTAAATTAATAAATCTCTTGAACATTTTTCAATGTCAATCCAAGCAATTAATCATCTTCACAAGCATATAAAAGATTAAGTGAGGTAACAGGGTATTTCTACCTTGAATCAGTTTAATCACAAAAATCTTGCAAGTTATGCAAGGCATATGTATCGCCGAATACAATGCTAATTTAAACTTCAGCTACCTTAGAAGAATAAACATGCACTGATTAAGCATTGTGTCTATTAATTATAATTTTAATATGATTTAATAATTAATTCATTAGTTATTCAACAATTATATTGCAAAAATAACCTAGGCATGATTTTACTTAACCAAACAATTTATTGAGGCCTATATCAGCATAAACATCATTTTAACAATTCAAGCAGGCAGAATATAATCAACCCAACACAAACTTAGTTTAAACTAAATTGATTAAAATAACCATTTAAATAGCATAAATATTCATAAAAATGTTCGTCAAAACAGCAACAAAAATTAAAGAGATAGGGAACAAGAAGCAAATTCGGTGTTTCTCCGTGGCTTGACTAGTTGCTCCGTTCTTTGTTCTTCGTTGCCCTCGGCTATCAAGGTGGCTTATGAACACCTAGTTGTTGCTCCAAAATGGCTGATGAGAGCCTCTTTCCCAAGATAAGAAATTGACACTTGAACAACAAGGGAAATGGGATGGAAAAAATAGGGAGAAAAGTGAGAGAGGAGAAGAGAGAATAGGAGAATTTTATGGGATTGAGGGATGGTTTGAATGATCAGAAAGGGGTGGTTTTATAGCTGATTTTGGCTGCTAAAAATAGCAAATTCCAGCAGCCAAAGAGCCCCCCTATGGCCGGCCATCTACTTGGCAAAAGTTGAGACTTTCAACTTTGCTAAAAATAGCCTGGGGCAAATCTACAAAGCCACAATTAAAGGTGGGGTTTGAATGCAATTTGGAAGTCTTTCAAGGGCCTTTTTGCAAGCATATTTAATCAGCTAAAATGCTGGTTTGGGTCAGCATATGGATTGTTCTGGGCTGCCCAATTAGTGGCTGATTCGGTTCACTCAATTTGGTTCGACTAGTGCAGTTCAACTGGACCCTTTCTCCATAATTAATTAAAAATATTTTATTTAACCCAAATTAAATGGGGAATAAATTAAAATTAATTAAATTATGAATTAATACACATTTTTGGACCGTCTTAGGCTGGAAATTAATGTGCCTCGATACTTCAAATTGCTTCTCAGTTTTGTGCTTTCAGTAGTGTCAGCCGAGCCAATTTTCGCCCTTTGCGTGAATCTGTCGAAAATAGTCAAAATTAATCAAAATTAAGCATAAAATTAACTAAAATTCACCATGTTCATATTTTTAACACAATTTAATTATTTTATAATATTTAATTATTTTTTGACAAGAATTTAACCAGATTTGCACGAATTTAAGTAAAAATGGGTATAAAAAAGTATATAAATTTTTGTGTTTCCACACCCCCAACTTAATTCATTGCTCGTCCTGAGTAATGCACAAATTTTGAAAAGAATTTATCGGAAACACTTTTGAAAAACTCCTTCAGAACAACGTTCTCCCTAAAATTATGAATTTGATATACTCATACTCAAAAACAAGAAATATGATAGTTATGCTACTTAAGTATAACGTTCAAATTAGATTCAACAACTTATTATAATAGAAAATTTTAGACTAAATGCTTTTGTAACAAAGACATGTTAACCCTTACCAATTTGATTTTTATTCCTTAATTCAAGACTAAGCTGCAATCATTAAGCTTAACTTATGTCTTCATATGTTGTTCGTAGCAATTTCTCTCCAGTAATGTAGGTAGCATTAGGACTTTGAATCAATAGGTCTTTATCAAGATTGTAATGTGGCTAGGCTAGGGGTAGGTGAAAGATGGATAAATTTTGGCTTAAAACCCTAGACTCAGTGTCAATCAAACCTTCGAAATTTTTACCTTCGATACACCAACTTGACTTTCATATGCTCTTTTGTACATCTCTTTCAAATACATGTGCTCTTTTTTTTACTAACACGAGCAGTTTCTTTGTGTACTGCAATTCTCGAGCAATTGATACTTCTTTTCAACTCCCCCAAACTTATTTTCGAAGAACATTTTGAATAGTACTGAGTCTAGTGTTTGAGACAATTTTAAGATCATTAAGCGAAAAGTAATGGCTAAATATTGCAAGGGTCGACATAAAATTAGGCCATATAGCCTCAAAGTTGGGTTTCAAAGGATAAAATTTGCCATGGTGGGCTTGAAAGGCTCAAACGGTCCAAACAATAGTTACCTAAATCATTTTCAATGTTCCATGCTCCCTAGGATTTCGCCTCAAGAAACTACTAAGTCAATTCTAAAGACTTAAACTTTCATGCATACCTAACTTTCCTAAAGAACTAAAAATTTTATGGTACGAATTTGCATGCTTTATTTAAAAATATATTCATGTCATTATTAAGCTAACATAATAATTTATTGAAATAATAGAACTTTATTCATACTTAAGTTTAGCATACTTAACAAAATTCAAATATTTGAACAAAATATATCCTAATCATAATTAAAAGAAAAATTTTATTCTGAGTGGAAATTTCGGTCCCCCTAACTTAAAATGAACAATGTCCTCATTGTTTAAAGTGAATAAATACTATACACCAGGTAGGATTCCAGAAAAGAGGAGGTGAGTCAATTTGACTGCTTAAGTACCAAGCTCTCTCTGAATCCAATCCTAGACATGTATATATCTATTGCCACACTTTATATTTTGTGACTTGTTCATATTTACTCATAATTTCCATCTCTTGTTTTATTATGCAAAAATAAAAATTCCTAATTAAACTTAATCCTAAATAATCCAAGAACCAAAATAAAGTAAAGTCAAGATCCCTCCCTTTTATTTATTTGCAGATCCTTCTGAATCGGACTCATCTTTTGCTCCATCATTATTGCCTTTGCATGAATCGCTTCACTCCTTCTTTGATAATGGACTCTATGGTTCAAATATGAAATCTGGGAACTCAGGCACAAAAATAAACGGGTCATTGTATATTTTCTTAAAAGCACTTCTCATCGAGTCATCCCTTATTTTTGAGTATCTCCAGTAGGCTTGTTGCTGCCATTGCATATGTTGCATTAAGTCCATCAATTTTGATAGCTCATCTTGAAGGTCTGGGCTAGGCGGTTGAGCTCTAAGCATTGAAGTTTCAGCATCAGGTTCAGCTTCTAGCTCCATTGATTCTACCTTATCAAGGACTTCAAATGATTGCATCGTGGGATCTTCTTCTTCATCAGGGTCCTTAGGTTCCTCACTTCCTTCAACTCGTTGCTGTAGAACTGAGTCTCCAGCTACTCGGTAGAGGTCCCAATTTGTGATTGTGCCTTGGCTATACCCTATCTTCCTTACATTTGCAAGAATTTCATCTTTCAAGCATAGAATTGTTATTGTAAAGGGGAAGTGAGCAGGGCCAGAATGTTTAATGGCACAATTTCGTATTTCCCTCAAGATGATCTTTCCCACATTAATGGTCTTACCAGTTAGGATCGAGTACAATAAGACCATTCGCTCTAATGAGATTGTAGTCCCATGTGAGCTAGGCATGAGGTTGAATCGGATGAAGTAAAACCATACCTTCGCGAGTGGCATCAAATATTCTCTTCGACAAGTGTGGATTCCTTATTTTGACACAGTCCACTTGGAACCCTGAACTGTCAGTTCCTCGAGAATTTCTTGCAAATTCTCAGGCTTGATATTGCTCATTAATGTGGAATATTCATCGTTTTCGAAATCAGGTAATTCAAAGAACTCATTAATAGCAATTGAGTTTATCGGTACCTTGATTCTGCGAACTGGAACTTCTGTCATCTCGCTTGAAGTTAAATTTGCATAGAACTCACAAACTAGCTCCTCATCCACACTAGGTCCCTTTTCTCAAAATAGTTCCCAATTGAGGGTTTCAACAACTTGACGAATACGTGCCATAAAGTCTTTGTAATTGCTTTCCTTTAATGTAAAGCCTTTCTCTGGATGCATCTATTGATTTTTAAAGATACTTTTGTATCTATCTCTAGCTTCTTCATAGTGGAACTTGTTTTGTGTTTCATCAATTTGAGTGGAAGCACGAGTTATCTTGCGAGGCATGTTTAACCTAATCATAAGATAGAAAAAGTACTTTCTCAAAAAATTAAAAAAAATTATTAATAATTCAATTTAAAAATTAAGAGAAAAATTAGGTCTTACCACCTTTTTTAAAAAAAATATATAAGAACTTTTAAAAAATAATAATAATTATGAAGAAAAAGATGGCAATTTAAAAGAAGGGTTGGAAGGCTTGGCTAAAGGGCTTGGTGTGCAAGGTGGCTAGGTGCTTGGACAGATGGTGCGTGTGGGAGTAGCAATGTAGCAAGGAGCCTTCGGTAGCAGGCCTGTCGTGGGCACTAAGGCGCTGGGCACTCGAGCGTTGTGACCTAGAGCAGTAGGCATGCACGAATGGAAGCCTAGTGCAAGACTCGGCCTGGACAGCTGCTGGGCAGGAGCAGCAGGCGCGCGCGGATGAGCGTTTGGCACGAGCTGAGGCTGGAGCAATAGCGTGATGGAGCTGGACGTGTTGCGGTCTACTGGACGTGTGCTGGTCAATCAGCTGGACTAGGCTTGCGGCACTTAGGGGTTTGGTGTTTTGGCGTTTTGAAGATGAATGAATGGAGGGAGAAGGGTTGATGGTATTTATAGATGGAAAAATAACATTTGTAGTAGAATTCTTAAAAAATTTAAATGAAAAAAATCCTAAGTTCTAATTCTACTCAAACTTTAACAACAATTAATAATTAAATATATGTATATGAAATTATCAATTGCCATTAATTTATTAAGATAACCGTAAAATATAATTAAAATACAATTAATCCTAATTCTAAGCTAAGTTGATAAAAATTAATATATAAATTATAATAAATATAATTATATATTAAGGTTTATCAAATTGATAAATAATATTAAAAATATTTATTCTGGATGCTTTTTGAAAATATTTGCGAAAAGAGCAACCAAATTTTAAAAATAATTCAATTAAGTCCCTAGACTTAATGAAAATTTAAAATTGAGTTGCCATTTAAAACATGGATCAAAATTGACCCTTTTATTTGAAAAACTAAAAATTTATTTTTCCATTTAGGGAATAATTTCTTAGGAAATTATGTCAAAATAAATTCCCAGGAAAGATTGGAGGGGTCACAAGCGGTCCTGCTTAAGTTCCAATCTCCTAGACAGAATTTATTTAAACATACTAAACCCGAAAATATACCCTAAATCATTTATTCAAAAATAAAAATGATAAATTAAGTATCCGATAAAATGAACGAGATTTTATCCCGTTCAATTTTATCTCCCCAATAATGTTTCAGGCGCTGAGCATTAACTCGAAAATTACCTCCCTTACCTTGGAGTTCAATAACTCCATATGGATAGACTTGATGAATCGTAAATGGACCGGACCAACGTGATTTTAGCTTACCTGGGAAGAACCTTAGTCTGGAATTGAACAACAAGACTTGCTGACTTACTTCAAATTCTCGAACTCGAATGTGTTTGTCATGCCATTTCTTGAGTCTTTCTTTAAGTAATTTGGCATTTTCGTATGAGAACATTCGAAACTCTTCTGACTCATTAAGTTGGACATCCGTTTCTCTTTCGCGAGCTTAGGATCCAAATTAAGCTGTTAAAGAGCCCAGTAAGCTTTGTGCTCTAACTCCAATGGTAGATGACAGGCTTTCCAAAAGACCAACCTATAAGGTGACATCCCTAAAGGTGTCTTGTATGCTGTTCTGTAAGCCCACAAAGCATCATCCAGCCTTTTGGACCAATCTCGTTGGTTCGGGCAAACTACCTTCTCAAGTATGCCTTTGATCTCCTTTTTTGCCAGTTTAGCTTGCCTATTAGTCTGTGGATGGTAAGTTGTTGCAACCTTGTGTTTCACTCCGTGCTTGTCTAATAACCATTTTAACCACTTGTTCACAAAGTGGGACCCTTCATCACTAATGATAGCTCTTGGGGTTCCAAACCTTGTGAACATGTGTTTCTGCAAGAACTTCATTACAACCTTCGCATCGTTTGTCGGATAAGCTTCAGCCTCGACCCACTTAGACACATAGTCTACTATTACCAATATATGCTTGTGACCAAAAGACGGAGGGAAAGGACCAAGAAAGTCAATACCCCATAGATTGAACAATTCTACCTCAATGATGTTTGTTCGAGGCATCTCATTTCTATTGGTGACATTTTCGACCCTTTGACATTGGTCACTACTCTTTACGTACGCATATGCATCCTTGAATAGTGTTGGCCAAAAGAATCCGGCTTGCAATACTTTGGCCGCCGTACGAGTACCTCCGAAGTGTCCCCCACTCGGAGCTGAGTGACAATGGTATAAAATCTTTTGTACTTCATTTTCTGCTACGCATCTCCTAATCATCTGATCTGTACACTTTTTAAACAAATATGGGTCTTCCCAGAAATAGTACTTCACATCGTGAAGGAACTTTCTCCTTTGTTGATACGTCTTATCAATTGGCATCAAACCACAAGCAAAATAGTTACCAATATCAGCAAACCAAGGGGTATTATAGACATGACTTACCTTCAGTATGTGTTCATCTGGAAACATTTCCTGAATTGGTATAATAGGAGAATTCCCTTCTTACGACTCCAATCTGGACAAGTGATCTAGTACTTGGTTTTCTATTCCCTTTCGATCTTGAATTTCTAGATCGAACTTTTGAAGTAGAAGCACCCATCGGATCAGTCTCGGCTTAGTATCTTTCTTGGCAAGTAAGTACCTAATTGTCGAGTGGTCCATATAGACAGTTACTTTGGCACCTACAAGATAAGATCTAAACTTATCAAAAGCAAATACAATAGCAAGTAACTCTTTTTCTGCTACCGTATAGTTCAGTTGAGCTCCTGTAAGAGTCCGGGTTGCATAGTAGATGGGATGAAAAACTTTGTTCCTTCACTGACCCATGACAGCTCCTATCGTGAAGTCGCTTGCGTCACACATCAATTCAAATGGTAAATCCCAGTCTGGTGTGACGATTATGGGTGCCGTAACTAATCGACTCTTCAAATCCTTGAAAGCTCTTAAGCATTCATCATCGAACTTGAACGTCGTGTCCTTCTCCAATAATTTGCATAAGGGTTTAGCAATTTTGGAGAAGTCCTTGATAAATCTTCGATAAAAATCGGCGTGGCCCAAAAAGCTCCTAACACTCTTTACAGATGCTGGTGGTGGAAGCTTCTCAATAACATATACCTTCACTTTATCTACCTCGATCCCATGTCTCGTTATTCGATGCCCTAGAACAATTCCTTCTCGTACCATAAAATGGCACTTCTCCCAGTTAAGTACGAGGTTCGTTTCTTCACATCGCCTTAGTACCTTATCTAGATTAGCTAAGCAATCATCATAAGTATCTCTGAATACTAAAAAGTCATCCATAAAAACTTCCAAGTACTTATCAACCATTTTAGTAAAAATAGACATCATACATCTTTGAAATGTAGCAGCTGCATTACAAAAACAAAATGGCATGCGTCTAAATGCAAATGTACCTTACGGGTAGGTGAACGTTGTCTTGTGTTGATCTTTTGGTGCTACTGTAATCTAATTATACCTCAAGTGTCCATCGAGATAACAGTAATAGTCTCGCCTCGCAAGTCTATCCAGTATCTGGTCCAAGAACAGCAAAGGAAAGTGATCTTTCCAAGTCGCCTTGTTCAGCTTTTAGTAATCGATACAAATCCTCCATCCCGTAACTGTTCTAGTTGGTATTAACTCGTTATTCTCATTCTCTACGACTGTGATACCTCCCTTCTTTGGCACTCAATGGACCGGACTTACCCACGAACTGTCTGAGATGGGATAAATGATACCCGCATCTAACCACTTGATAATCTCCTTTTTCACCACGTCCTTCATGATAGGGTTTAGTCTTCGTTGTCCATCAATCGTCCCTTTTTCTCCATCTTCCAGGATAATCTTGTGCATGCATACATATGGACTAATACCGCGAATTTCGGCTATGGTCCATCCGATAGCCTTCTTGAATTGTTTCAAGACTAAGATAAGTTGCTCTTCTTGGTCAATAGTCAATTCTACTGAAACAATCACAAGAAGAGTAGAAGCATTACCTAAATAAATGTATTTTAAATGTGAAGGTAATACCTTGAGCTCTAATTTAGGTGGTTCCTCGATTAATGCTTTTGGTTGGGCATACTCCCTTTTCTCTAACTCCAAAGATTCAAAACGAGATTGTGGATTAAATCCCTTTGATTAGCCTCTAGCAAAGCTAAGTACTCATTCTCCTCTTCATCATTTGAAGGGTCCGATGTCAAAATTCTTTCCAATGGATCCTCAACAGAGTTGAGTTCCTTTTCCACTATTAAATCCTTTAAGTCGGATACCGCAGAACAATCATCAATCATGTTAGGAAATCACATAGACTTGAAAACATTAAATGTTACCTGATCATCCTGAACATGCATCATAATCTCGCCCTTCTGCACATCAATAAGGGTCCTTCCGGTTGCTAAGAACGGTCTTCCTAGGATAATTGGTACTTCTTTGTCTGCTTCAAAATCTAGAATCACAAAATCAACAGGAAAGATGAATGTAATGCCCCTAACTCAAATCCATCACCGTAATAGAGTTACGGAGCATTACCGGAGTTACCGATTTATTTATTAGATATTTTATTTCATCTAATGTTCATAGTTAGAACCAATTAAAATCAAACATATTGTCCCTTAAACCTACTTATTTTTTTTCAATATGTTTTACTTAAAATTATTACTCGTCTCAATATACTTAATTTCTTTGTATCAACGTATCAAAGATAATCACATATTTACATGTCATGATAAATATCATTCTCTTGCCATTTCTTCATAAACATAAATCAGGTAATTCATTATATCGATATTTCATGCATTTAAAAATACAATTCAAGTTACACTAACTTACCTTGTTGCTTATTCGTGTTTATAGTTTCACTAATCCGAAAACTTTTCTTTTTCACGTTCAAGTCTCATATTTGAGCCGCCCAGATCTTTATAAATAAATTTGATCATTATTTTTATTTATTTCATATTCTGATACGTTTAATTAATGCTCTAGGCAAAATTACCATTTTACCCCTAAACTTTTGATTAATGACGATTTCATCCTTAGGCTCAAAAAAATAAAGTTCTTGTAATTTAGTCCTTGTTTCGAGCCTAATTATTCTTATATATATTGATAACAGCCCATGAATTCTATAAAATAACAAAAATTTCCACAATTTCAACACTTTTCAATTTAATCCCTAAAACATGGTTTCACCCGATCTTGATCTAAATTGATAATTTCAATCAATTTTGCAATTTAAATAATAAAATAATCCATTTCATGCAATTTGGTCACTTCTGACATTTTTACAAAATTGCCTATAAAGTTTTAATTTTATTCAATTTAGTCCTTGAGCCTAAAACATGCAAATTAGCCATGCTAGCTGAATATTCATATTTATTTTCCTCCTCATCCTCTCTATTCCACATTCTTAATTTATATAACATGCTATAAATAACATTATCAATAATTTCACTATATACTTATATGTATATTCAAAACTGTCCATTTGAGTCATAGTCACTAAATTATTTATATCTTGAGCTACAGAACTTGAATTTAATATCCAAAAATTTTTATTGAAACTAAACTTACATATATTCTTGCCATAAAATTTTCATAATTTTTGGTTTAGCCAATAAGTACAGTTTATTCTTTAAAGTCACCCTTATTCTGCTGTTTGATAGTTCTAATCCTTCTTTACTGAAAATTAATTATCTCATTGTACAGAATTCAGATGATGCTATAGTTTGTTTCTATTGAAAATAAACTCATTCAAGATTTTAAAAATATAACTTTAAGAACCTAATTATTTTTCTCCAATTTTTGATGATTTTCCAAAGTCAGAACAGGGGAACCCAAAATCATTCTGACCTTGTCTCACTAAATTTATTATATCTCACAATTCACAATTCTATTGCTTACAACGTTTCTTTTATAAGAAACTAGACTCAATAAGATTTAATTCCATATTTATTTTATCCTATAATTCAATTTTCACAATTTATGGTGATTTTTCAAAGTTAGCCTACTGCTGCTATCTAAAACTGTTTTAGTGCAAAATGTTAATTATTAAGTTTATAACACCCATATTTCCTTTCTCTACAATATTTCCCACTACTTTCTCTTATTTTTCTTCACTAATATATCAAGAACATAGAACCATATATAAGAAAACTCTACTTTAGCTTCATTTCCATGCTTTTTCAATAATATCAAACTTTAAAAATACATGGAAATCTTGATGTTCTTACCTTATCTTGTTGTTTCCAATCTTTAAACTTGATTTTCTCTCTCCTCCGGCTTTTATTTCTTGAATCTAACTTCGTATTCTAGCTCCCCATAGTCTTCTTATGATCTTTCTCTCTTGATGGCTATGAAAATTCTTTTGATTTCTAGGTGAAAAAGGTAGATTTTTGGTTAAAGGATCAAATTGTAAAGAAAGAAAAGTTTCTTCCTCTCTTTTCTTTCTAACATGGGATGGATGGAAATGGATGTGGTGTGTG
Organism: Gossypium longicalyx; assembly: GCA_025698465.1. Taxonomy (NCBI): domain Eukaryota; kingdom Viridiplantae; phylum Streptophyta; class Magnoliopsida; order Malvales; family Malvaceae; genus Gossypium; species Gossypium longicalyx. Next base: position 63,081,812 of record CM047004.1, on the reverse strand, counting down.
TTGTTTTTTTTTTTCACACACACACATATATATATAGACTAAATAAAATAATAAAATAATAAAATATCTTATTAAAACATTAAATAAATAATAATTATCTAATTAAATAATTATAAAATATCACCAACATCATCATTACTTTCTAGATTTCTCTCTCTTCCAATTGACCATTTTGCCCTTCGTGATCTTTTAAAATTACATTCTTAAGTCATCACTTAATTTGGTAAAATTACAATTTAGTCCCTCATAATTCTTCACCTATTCAATTTGGTCCCAATTCATAAATTTTCCTTGGTTTCTAGATCATTCCACCCTTAAAATATTTTCACTATTAGTCCTTCAACTTTTTCGTATTTACACTTTAATTCCTCAAATTTTGAGTATTTACTCTTGGGCCACAAAACTTTTCTCACATTTACAATTTAGTCCTTTCTTGAATCAATATGTCATAATATACTTCCTAGTGACAACTCAATTTTCCTCTTCTTGTCACTTTATTTCCTTATTTTACTATATTAAGGATAATATCTTACTGTATAAATTTTCAGGGTGTTACAAATTTATCTACACGTACCAATACATCCTCAATTTTTCCTTATGGATGTGCTAAGGATTGATTTGCTAGTTGAAGTGTAATCGTAGTAGGTCTAACTTCACCTATCCCTAACTTTCTAAATATTGACATAGGCATCAAGTTTATACTTGCACCCAAGTCACATAGTGCCTTACCACAATTTGTTGCTCCAATGTTGCAAGGTATGGTAAACATCCAGGATCCTTCAGCTTTGGGGGTAGTATGGTAAACATCCAGGATCCTTCAGCTTTGGGGGTAGTTTGTCTTAAAGATATGCGCTGCAGTCCTTCATCAGAGCTATTGTCTCAAATTCTCCAAGTCTTCGCTTCTTGGACAGGATATCTTTCATAAACTTGATGTAGTTCGGCATTTGTTCAAGTGCTTCTACCAAAAAGAATGTTGATATGAAGTTGCTTGAGTACATCAAGGAACTTCTTGAATTGAATTTCCTGTTTCTGCTTCTAAAGTCTTTGAGGGTAGGGTGGTGAAGGTTTCATTACTGGAACTGGTACTGGTTGATTTGTCTTTGGTGGCAATTCTACATCTAACGTAGTTGTTAGTTGATCAAAATTAACTGGTTCTGAGGTTACCTTATCAGATTTTGCAGGTTCTGGTTTTGGTGAAACTGGAATTTCAACACTCGGTTGACTTCTTTCAAATCTTGAGTCTCAGCTAGCTCCTTCTCAACTTCGACAGTGTTGGGCTCTACTATCTTTTCGCTTCTCAATGTCAGTGCTTTGCAATGTTCCTTCCTTGGATTTCTTGGATTCTCCGTATCACTAGGTAAAGCACCTTGTGGTCGGTTCCTAAGTTTAGTTGCAAGCTGGCCTATTTGGTTTTCCAGATTCTTCAATGTATCTGCTTGGCTTTGAATTAAGGCATCATTCTTCGCCGTGTATGCGTTCAGTAGATTCTCCAAGCTATTGGATGTTTCAGCTTGAGCTGGTTTCTAAACTTGTTGGGGAAAACTAAGCGGCTGGGTTGGTCTAGGTTGGGCGTAGTTGTTACTGGTTCTAGCCCATTGGTTACTCCAGGAAAAATTTGGGTGGTTTCACCATGATGGGTTATAGAAGTTGGATTGCAGTCCTTGCCTTCCTTGATTTTGGTCCTAGTTACCCATGTAATATACAGATTCGGGGTTCGATGGACATTCTACGAACAAATGTCCTTCCCCACAATAAACACAGACTATACTCTCAAATTGGTGACGTAGTTGGGCTGCAAAACTATTAGACCCATTAGTGGTAAGATTCTTAAGCATTGAGAATATTGAAGATACTTGAGATGCGAGTGAAGTGAGAGCGTCCACTTCATGTATTCCAGCAACTCGTCTTCTTGACGCGGCTCAATTGGTTGGCCATTGGTAATTGTTACTGGCGATCCTCTTGGTGATTTCGTAAGCCTCATTGTAAGACTTAGAAAGAAGAGCACCATTAGCGGAGGCGTCCACTACCATCCTCTTGTGAGCGTTGAGACCATTATAAAATGTCTCAAGTTGGATACAATGTGGGATTCCGTGATGAGGGCATTTTCGTAATAATTCTTTTTATCGTTCCCATGCCTCATACAAGGACTCATCATCCATTTTTTGAAAGGAAGTGATCTCGTTCCACAACTTAGGGTTCTTGCTTGGGAGGAAATACTTCATGAGGAATCTTTCGGCTAACTCTTGCCATGTGGAAAATGAGTTTGATGGCAATGAGTTCAACCAGGCTCGAGCTCTGTCCCTTAGTGAATATGGAAATAACTTTAATCGCAGTGCATCTTCAGGCACTCCGGCTAATTTGAAAGAGTCACTCACCTTCATAAACAGTCTTAAATGAAGATGAGGATCTTTGGTAGGCATTCCACTAAATTGGCCCACTGTTTGAAGCATCTGGAACATGACTGGCTTCAGCTCGAATTGTTGTGCCTCAATTTCAGGTCTCCTAATACCCGGATTAAGATCATTAAACACTGGCACAACATATTGTCTTAAGGCTCTATCCCTATCATCAGCAATAAGGATAGGATTTTGAGCAAGGTTTGCTCCATTTCCTTGATTCATATTCTTGAAATTCATTCCTTCTGTCCTTCTCTGGTTCGCTTGTCTTCTTCGTTGTCGAAAGGTTCGTTCTATCTAAGGGTCTACAGGGAGTAAGTTAATAATCTGGTCAATACTCATAAACACTTGAAATAATCACAGAAAAATTAAGTAAAAATTTAAACAGAAAAATAAACCAAAATGTAAAACTAACAAATTCTCAAATAATGGCTTTTTTTAATACAGTCCCCGGCAACGGCACAAAAAACTTGGAATGACGGAAATGTGCAAGTGTATACAATTGCAACAAGTAATAAAGTGACAAGTAAATGTCGATTTATCGTACCCACATGGACTGTAAAAAGAATTATTTATGAAATTAATTGTAAAACACTTTGGTGAGGTAAAAATAATTTGGTTTTAAAAGATGGTCAAAAACTATTTAAAAACCAAGTAAATAATTAAAATAAAGGAGTTCTAATGCATAATTTCAAATAAGATTTAAACAAGATAACATACTTGTGTTGGATTAATTACATTTCTTTAACTTAGAATTATTAAACTTATGTTTATACTACTACGAATAAAATCACGGCAACTCGGTAATTTGCTAACTACTGCTCATACATACTTATTAAATTAATAAATCTCTTGAACATTTTTCAATGTCAATCCAAGAAATTAATCAATCTTCACAAGCATAGAAATGATTAAGTGAGGTAACAAGGTATTTCTACCTTGAAACAGTTTAATCACAAAAATCTTGCAAGTTATGCAAGGCATATGTATCGCCGAATACAATGCTAATTTAAACTTCAGCTACCTTAGAAGAATAAATATGCACTGATTAAGCATTGTGTCTATTAATTATAATTTCAATAAGATTTAATAATTAATTCATTAGTTATTCAACAATTATATTGCAAAAATAACCTAGGCATGATTTTACTTAACCAAGCAATTTACTGAGGTCTATAACAGCATAAACATCATTTTAACAATTCATGCAAGCAGAATATAATCAACCCAACACAAACTTACTTTAAGATAAATTGATTAAAATAAACATTTCAATAGCATAAATATTCATAAACATGTTTGTCAAAATAACAACAAAAATTAAAGAGATAGGGAACAAGAAGGAAATCCAGTGTTTCTCCGTGGCTTGACTAGTTGCTCTGTTCTTCGTTCTTCGTTGCCCTAGGCTATAAAGGTGGCTTATGAACACCTAGTTGCTAATCCAAAATGGCTGATGAGAGCCTCATTCCCAAGATAAGAAATCGGCACTTGAACAAAAAGGGAAATCAGATGGAAAAAATGGGGAGAAAAGTGAGAGAGGAGAAAAGAGAATGAGAGAATGTTGTGGGATTGAGAAATGGTTTGAATGATCAGCAAGGGGTGGCTTTTATAGCTGATTGTGGCTGCTAAAAATAGAAAATTCCAGCAGCCAAAGAGCCCCCCTATGGCCGGCCATCTACTTGGAAAAAGTTGAGACTTCCAACTTTGCTAAAAATAGCCTGGGGCAAATCTACAAAGCCACAATTAAAGGTGGGGTTTGAATGCAATTTGGAAGTCTTTCAAAGGCCTTTTTGCAAGTATATTTAATCAGATAAAATGCTGATTTGGGTCAGCATATGGATGGTTCTGGGCTGCCCAATTAGTGGTTGGTTCGGTTCACACAATTTGGTTCGACCAGTGCGGTTCAACTAGACCCTTTCTCTATTATTAATTAAAAATAATTTATTTAACCCAAATTAAATGGGAAATAAATTAAAATTAATTAAATTATGAATTAATACACATTTCTGAACCGTCTTAGGCTGGAAATTAATGTGCCTCGATACTTCAAATTGCTTCTCGATTTTGTGCTTTTAGTAGTGTTAGCCAAGCCAATTTTCGCCCTTTGCGCGAATCTGTCGAAAATAGTCAAAATTAATCAAAATTAAGTATAAAATTAACTAAAATTAACCATGTTCATATTTTTAACACAATTTAATTATTTTATAATATTTAATTATTTTTCAACAAGAATTTAACTGAATTTGCACGAATTTAAGTAAAAATGGGTATGAAAAAGTATATAAATTTTTGTGTTTCCAAGTATGAACTACGATCCGTTGTCCTATCAACCTCCCATCACCACCTCGACCTTGGCCTCTGTCGATTGCAGGTGCAGGTGCAGAACCTTGATTTTAAGCAACCATAACTCTTTTGGGGTAGTCCCTCAACAGATGCCCCTTTGTACCAAATTCAAAACATGCTTCTGATAGCCTCCAACACTCGCCAAGATGTCTACGATTATAGTGTTCGCATAGTGGCCACTCAAATGTACCACTAGAAGCAACAATTATCGAAATCTACGTATGTGACTGGTTCGGCTAGAACTCATTTCGTGCACTTCTATCAAAATTCTGCAGTTCTCGGCTCTTTTTATCCTGTCGATCTGAATCACTTGACCGATTAGAGCCTCTCTTTTCGAAATCAGTTAGCACTGATCTCTGTGGCTTGATCATAGATTCCTCTATATCTTTAGCCCTCTCAACCATTTCATCAAAGGCCTCATATCCATGTGCAACTAAATACACACGAATGTCCCGGTTTAGTCCGAATTGAAACCTCCTGCATCTATCCTTCTCAAAACACACCATTTCAGGAGCATACTGGCTGAGTCGTAAAAAATCTAACTTGTACTCAGCCACTGACATTCTACCTTGAACCAAGTCAATGAACTCTCTATTCATTGCATCCAAATAGTGCTCACCCATGTATTTCTTTTGAAATGCCTCCAGAAAGAAATCCCAAGTCAAACGATCAGGAGTAGCTCCCATCCTAACCATACTCCACCAACTATGCTTCATCGTTGAGTAGGGATACGGTGCAACCCAACTTTTCTTCATTCGAGCAGGCCATCTACTCCAGGATTCTCTCCACACTCTCCAACAAATATTTACATTTGGTCAGTTCAATTCCCATCACTCCTTTAAACTTTCTCTTCCATCCAGAGTTCGTAGACGCTCGAGTGGCAGTCCTCAATTCGCAAGTGCAAGATTTCCTTCGTCTATCCGCTGGAAAGCCTCGATCATCGCTTGCATTAAGGGCTCAACACCATCCTCATGTATCACTTGACTTGGAGGAAGCACCGCGACAAATTCACGCTAACTATCTCTCATCAAGGTGTTAGAAAATAGGATTGGAAAACGCATCAAAAAATAAATTAGGAAAATAACTAGAGTTTTAAATTTTTTCCAAAACAAAATCTTGGTTGTGATATCGAAAGTTATAAATACTTAATAAAAATTGTACCTTTTCAATTTGTTTAGGATGAGCTCTTCGACCGAGTAGTCTTCTCTGCTATCCTCAAGCTCACATCTGTCTAGTGTGGGCTCACTTCGAATCAGAAATTTTTTCACAAAAATTACCAGTGGGGCAATTTTACAATTTCTCTAAACTTTTGGGTCAAATTATAAATCAGAAAAATATCTCTAGAAATTTTTTGGAATAATCTTTTCAGAGAATTTTCTCTCTACAACTTTTTCTTGAATTCAAGTGTGTGAAAATAATGACCTAAGGCTCTCTTTATATAGGGAGAGCTTAGAGAGTTCAACTATGATTAAACTTAATCACTTTAATATTAAATTAATATAATATTTATCTTGATAAATATTATATTAAATTTAATATTAAATCTTATTAAAATAATAGAATATTTATCTACAAGATAAATATTAAATTAAATTTAATATTAAACTATTAAAATAATATTATTTTTGGAATAATTAATCTAAAATTAAATTCTCTGGTAGAGTCCCACCAGGAGTATAATTGTTCCACTACTCAACCACTGATCACCAACCGCCGCCAGCCATTGGGACGCTATTGTCGCAGCCATTGGAACCGCCGTGTCTGGTGATGTAGGAGAGACACCCTTACGGCACACTGAGCTGGTTTAGTCTAAGTCAATGATGGCCCGATTGGTCCGGTCTAGCCACCGGTTGGACTGTCAGCTCAGTTTCATATACCGAGCCTGATTCAACCAGTTTTTGGGTCTTGTCTCGATTTTGGGCTTTCGAGCTTAATTTATTATCTCAGATCCAATTTTGAAGTTCAATTATCCATTGGGTCAGTTGTCTAACTTGAAAATTAATTTCTGAAAATACCATATTAATTTTAATTGATTTGATTAATTTAATTTTACTTGATGAAAATTAATTTTTCTAAAAGTCACTTAGATTTTAAAATTAAATTTTCAAGAAAATTCTTTAATCAAATTCTCTAGTTAAACAATTCTCACGACCAACTAATTTAATTCCACATCGAATAAATCGACTCAATTAAATTATTCCCAAAGTTGTAGAATTTTCTTCTGATTCAAATGCAGTCTACAAACATATACAATTAGGCTCTAATGATTACAATTATGTCCACAAGAATCATTCTGATAATTCACAATTACTTAACCATGGAGTTAATCCACAAGAAGTACCATGATTGGAAACTCCTTATTATATACTCTTTACAAAAGCAATTCGTCCAACTGCTTTGTCTAATGACCTCATCATGTGTGTGTTACCCTCATATGACATCCTTGATTCATTTGAGTTAAATCCGTTCACTCAATACAATCCTATTTTATCTCGTTGTCACCATTGTGTCTTCTTAATGATTAATATGATCACTGTTAAAAAATGACTGTGATAAATTGCTCATTCGAGAACAAGCAACCTGTCACCACGTTCCATATTTATCAATCCACACAATGTCAATAAGAGTATATCATTAACTCTTTAATTGAGCTATGAATTCCACTGTTGCTAGTGAAGCCATGCCATACACAAGTCATGTACCCAACATACTGGCTATGGGCTCGATCATCTTTAAAGCATAAGCCTCCACTTACATCAAAGCACATGAGTTGCATATGCATGGCCAGTGACTAACTCAGGATTTAGGTAAATCACACCATGAATTTCACAAGTGAATTAATTCACAAGTGGATTCAGAATTAATTCATCTTGGGTCCAGTCCAATGTATCATTCTACCAATGAATACAAATATGTCTCTAGTCATGGAGTCAACTGCTTCGGTAGCCAAGACTAGCCATCTCCCCAATTGCAATTGTAGACGATATACTAATCATTCTAAGTATTTAAATCAAATGCTCACTTTGATTCATTTGCGAGATTACATGCTCATTTAGATTATCCATCGAAGTAAGTTGTCTTTCTCACAATGTAAATGTTCTTTACAATGCCACTTATCATCAGTTTGAACTTTAGACAATCAATGGGCTAATATTTGCTTGTCACAAATTTACTATGCATGCAACATATAAAAGACATAAATACAGAATACATAATAGTGAAATGTGAAATTAATTTATTTATTTATTCATCATTCAAATAAATAGAAAATAGTTACATGTTTATTACAATATGGGCACGTTTCCCAACACAAAGAGGTATATCAATTATACTATAAGCATATACATAACACAACATAAAAAAAAAATGCCAAAGAGTAAAAAGTGGCAAGTGATCCAAGGCAATTCCTCCAAAGAAAACATTTTAGTGAAGGTAATCTGTTCCCAATCCTACCCTAAAAATAAGTAATTTCAAACTAGGGTATTTTTATCCAACGATTAAAAATTCTCAATTTCATTCCAAAACTAAATTGTTATTTTAATTTTCCAAAAGTTTGAAAACCCGAGAGTTAATAAACCCTGACTAACCTAGTTTTTGCAAACTTGACTCTAATACCACTAAATGTGGCGCTCCAAACCCAGCCAGAATGGTCTAACCTGAATTTCGAATGTTACATTAGCCATCGAAGTGACTCTCCATTAAAACCACCACAAAGTACACCAACCACCAAACACACCTCACACAATTATTCATGGGATATTTGATAATTTAATGTGAAGCTTTCATTGCGCTACTTTACTCATCAAGTCATCAGCATAATTTGTAAATTGAATTTTTAGCAAGCAAATATTCTAAAAGCTTCAATTGAACATTTATGTAGGTGATAGGGTATTTAAAAGATTATATTTGAAAGGATTTTAGAAACCATTTTATTTTAAAACAAATTATTAGATCTGAATCCTAATGTAGTAAAATGTTAGAAAACACCATTTCATAATATTGAAAATAGTATAGTAGAGTAACACATATAAATATTGTTTAGGAAGATTCATTAAAACATCTTGCATCTCTTCATAAAATCATCATCATTTAATTAGTTCACAGGCCACCTACTATTTACATAATTTGTCCAATTTTATATTTCATGCATACTAAACTCATAATTAATTTTCAAATCACATATAAAACATGTAAGATTTACCTTAGTAACCAATGGCTTTTCAACTTGAACTTACAAGTTATCAAACAATTACTCATACCATTCATCAAGCATTCATAATCTACCATTCAAACATATATCTAAAGCAGTAATAAAAGCTCCAAATCAAACCAATTAAAGAGTCCACAATGTCCAATTACAAACCATTAACAGATCAAAGTCTAAAACCCCTCTAGATTAGTCCCATATTTCCTTCCTTATTAAGTTGGAAACATATCAAACATACTTAAAGTAAATTGCCTTGCTTTGGATCACTTAGTAGCTTACTTCTCCTCCTCGTTTAAGCCATATCCTTGCATTGTTAAACATAATAGAGTGTGAACTTTTTCAAGCTTAGTGAGTTCTCAAAGATTGCCACAAGTAGTCAGAATATCCAAAGTTAAAAGAAAACATACTATCACAATTAATCATGGTATGCAATCAAGCATAACTCATAGCGCTTTCATTGATATGTTGGCACAAAGTGATCATGAAGCATATATACAAAATATATTACATTGGATAGCAGAATTTCCATATATGACCAATATAATGTATAGCATAAAGCTATCACCTACCATACACAACCAATTTACCTTCCAAACATAGCAAAACATACCCTCTAACACCACCAAATATAGCCTCCCAACAAAGCCAAATATACCCTTCAAACACATCTGTTTAAACATGTATACTTACTGATTTATGCACACTTTCACTATAACACCCTATACCTGTAACCCACACCGGGGCAGAGTACAAGGCATTACCTAACTTAATCTCATGCATATAACCAATCTCAAGTCACTGAGACTCGGTCCAATTTAAAACACTTTCAAATTTCTCCTTTAAACTTCTTATTATGGGCCTACGAGCCCCAATTCAACCGTTGAAAACTATTCGGGATCATTCCGGGTCCTTAAACCAACCTTAAGAAATTTACCTCTAAAACAGGGCACACGTCCGTGTGACCATCTCGACATGGTCGTGCTAATAGCTCGTGTGGCTCACACGGCCTAAGCACTCTGGGACACGCCCATGTCCCACACCCGCGTAGAATTAATTTCCAATTCACACCTACAGGGGTTTTCACACGGCCAGACACACGCCTGTGTCAATGGCCCGTGTCTCTCACACGACTACGACACGCCCGTGTCCTAGCCCGTGTGTGAAAACATGGACATTCTGTTTCTGACGTCAGCATGCTCAAAATGTCACATAGCCAAGGCACACGCCCGTGTGCTGGGCCGTGTCCTTCACACGGTTGAGACACACAGCCGTGTCTCTGCCCGTGTGTTTATTACCATGCAAACTGACTTAAAAGTTTTACTTGCAGGGGACACACAGCTAGATTACATGCCCATGGGGCAGACCGTGTGTCACACACAGCCTAGACACACGCCGGTGTGTCTACCCGTGTGGACAATATAAGGCTATTTACTAAGCCTCATTGCCACCCTTACATACCTATTTTCATACAAATGCCAACCAATACCAAAACGAGCACAATTTCTATAATCAAATCAGCCACAATAGACATGCATTCAACCATGATAATGCATCTTTTACAAATTCAAAATGAATGTTAGCCATCATTCAAAGCTTAATACGAATTGAAGGGTTCCCAACTCAAGCCAACACATTTGGCCAATTCTTAAAGGCACAAAATAATAAAGTCTAAGTCCTATAAATGCCATATTTAAAAATATAAATCCAACTATACCGAAGCTTCGGTTGATAGTGTAATCGATATCTCTGACTTCTGGTTATCCTTGAGCTAGTTAGGTGACACTGAAAGGAAATGGAAAGGAAAAAGGAGAAGCATAAAATCTTAGTAAGTTGCATATAAGTAAGTATAAAACAACAACGATTTATCAATAATTCACAAGCCTATAATACCAAAGTAGGCATAAGCATAACTTACTCATTACCATCTATACAAGTCACATATTATACAATGAGCTTATATCTCATACGTACCAATTAAGCACCTGTACCACTCACAACACTGTTATATTTTCCTTATTAGCTTAAGAACATAACATTCACCATTGAACCATTTTGGAACACTACCGAATATTCATTAAGCCTCAAACGTGGGTAAGGTGCCGATGCCATGTCCCAGACACGGTCTTACACTGGCTCATATCTCAAGTTGATGTCATGTCCCAGACATGGTCTTACACTGACCTTCATGTCATAGCCGATGCATGTCCTAGACATGTCTTACATTGGTTTACGTCTCGAGGTTGATGCATGTCCCAGGCATGTCTTACACTAGCCAACAATAACCCATATGTCATGGCATGAATATCCGATTTATTTCCTAGGTTCAAACGGGAACTCCACTATCTCTATTACCATCATACCTTCTCAATTCCACAATCAAGCAATTCATGCTATATTAATTCAATACCTACATTAGCAATGTAGTTGTATTATTTACATACAACTTACCTCGGATTACAAAACATACACGACTAGTTGGTTTCGTCAATTTGCTTGGATTTCCCTAGGTCTAGGTCTAGGTTTGGATTTGGCAATTCTTGATCTAAGATAGCAAAACGCACTCGTTTAATCACAAAATTAAATTAAGCAATTAAAAATTCACATCTTTGGTAAAATGACCATTTTGCCCCTAAAATTTGGCAAAATGACCATTTTACCCCTATGCTCAATAATCAATTTTTATCAAACTTCTTCGCATCTTAAGCCTAGCTGAAATCTTTTTACTTATATAGCAACCCCAAATTCTTTCTATTTCATACATTTATCAATTATTTTACAACTTGTGCAAAATAGTCCCTTTAGGTGTTTTCATGCTAACACCTTTCACAAAAGTTGTTTATAAGACACCCAAGACTCATTCTCTTCCATTAAAACTCAGCAACCATCACAAATCCTTTCATGACAAAGCCCTAAACTCTTAATCATTTTGCAAAATAATACCCTCATTTGAAAGCTCATGCTTCAAGGGTCTCAAAAGCACAAAAATCATCAACAAAGGACATGGAAATCACTTACTTGTGAGTGCTTCAAGTTGCTAAAATTTCAAGCTCTTAAAACCCCATTTCTTTGCTAAAATTTTGGTGGTAGTGTAGAAGAAATGAAAGAAAAAGATGATAGCTAGGCTTAGGGTATTATTATAATACATATGATGTCATCAATTACCAAATGTTGACTTTTCAACATTTTTATCCCCTCATGGCCAGCCAAGCTATCTAATTAGGGTCTAATTGCCTCTTAAAGACCCCCAATTTTTATCCTCTAGCTATTTGACACCTTTAGCTATCAATTTAGGACGTTTGTACTTTCTGCGATTTAGTCATTTTTCTCAATTAGGCTTCCAAACGCTAAAATTGACTCACCAAATTTTTCATACACTCTTAAAAACATGCTATAAAATCTAAATAATAATAAAATAATTTCTTCAACTTTGGATTTATGGTCCCGAGACCACTATTCTAACTAGGCCCTAAATCGGGCTGTTACATTTCTCTCTCTTAGGGATTTTCGTCCCCGAAAATCTTACTAGTGAATAAATTCAGGTACGGATCTCTCATAGTCTCCTTGGGTTCCCATGTGGCTTCCTCGACTTCATGTCTATGCCACAAAACTTTCACAAGTGCTACACTCTTATTTCTCAACTGTTTGACTTCTCTAGCCAAAATCTTGACTGGTTCTTCGCCATAGGTCATGTCCGGATGAATCTCAACTTCTGTTGGTGCAATCACATGGGAAGGGTCTGATCTATATCGACGTAGCATGGACACATGGAACACATCGTAAATCTTTTCCAATTCTGGTGGCAAAGCCAATTGATAGGCAACTGGCCCAACTCTCTCGGTAACTTCATAGGGTCCTATGAAACGAGGACTCAATTTGCCCTTTTTACCAAATCTTAGGACTTTCCTCCATAGAGATACTTTTAAAAATACTCGATCACCGACTTGGAATTCGATCTCTTTTCGTTTCAAATCCGTATAAGATTTCTGCCTATCCGAGGCAGCCTTTAAATAGTCGCGAATCACTTTAACTTTCTCTTTGGTCTCTTTAACTAAATCAACCCCGTGAATCTAACTTTCTCTTGGCTCAGTCCAGTATAAGGGTGTTCTACACTTTCGCCCATACAAAGCCTCATAAGGCGCCATTTTCAAACTTTTCTAGTAATAATTTTTGTAGGCGAATTCAACTAATGGTAAGTATCTTTCCCAACTTCCCGAAACTCTAGAACACAACACTGTAACATGTCCTCTAAAATCTGAATCACTCTTTTCGACTGACCGTCAGTTTGCGGGTGAAAAGCTGTGCTGAAATTCAACTTTGTTCCCAAAGCCTCTTGTAATTTCTTCCAAAACCTCGAGGTAAACCTCGGGTCTCGATCTAAGATAATCGAAAATAGCACTCCATGAAGCCTCACAATCTCGGAAACGTATAAGTCGACTAATCTCTCAAGGGAGTAGTCGGTACCTAGTATAAAATGTGCTGACTTAGTTAGCCTATCCACAACAACCCATATGGCATTCTTTTTCTTCAGGGTTAATGGCAAACCTGTCAGAAAGTCCATAGTAATCCGATCCCACTTTCACTCGGGGACTGTAATTGGTTGAAGTAAACCCGAAGGTACTTGATGTTCAGCCTTCACTTGCTAATACACTAGACACTTAGAAACGAACTCTGAAATATCTCTTTTCATTCCCGACCACCAGTACACTTTCCTCAAGTCGTACATTTTCACACTGCCTGGGTAGACGGACAAACAACCACTATATGCCTCTCTCAGAATCTTCTGAATAAGCTCATTGTCCTTGGGTACACAAACTCTGTTTTTGAACATTAGACATCCATCGGTACCAATACGAAAATCTGTCTCAACGCCTGATTCACATTGAGTTTTTTTGGCTTGCAAATCACTATTGTTATTCTGAGGTTTTTGAATCTCTTGTAGAAACATCGGTTTAGCTCTCAATTCTGCTAGAACCGAACAATCGTTAAACACAGTCAAATGAGTATTCATGGCCATCAAAGCGAATAATGACTTTCTACTCAAAGCGTCAGTGACCACATTCACCTTTCTAGGGTGGTACTCGATAATCAAATCATAATATTTTATTAATTCTAACCATCGTCGTTGCCTTAGGTTCAACTCCTTTTGAGTCATCAAGTACTTAAGGCTCTTGTGATCGGTGAACACTCGACACTTCTCGCCATACAAATGGTGTCTCTAAATTTTCAACGCAAACACGATGGCAACCAACTCTAAATCATGTGTCGGGTAATTCCTCTCGTGTGGCTTTAGCTATCCCAATGCGTACGCTATGACCTTACCTTCCTGCATAAGCACGCACCCCAAACCATTCAAGGAGGTGTCGCTATAAATCACAAACTCCTTGTCCGACTCCGGTTGCACCAACACTGGGGCTTCAGTCAATAAAGCTTTTAATTTCTGGAAACTCTATTGGCACTTTTCTGTCCATTCGAACTTGACATCTTTTTGCAGCAGTCTTGTCATCGGTGTAGCTATCATAGAGAATCCATTTACAAATCGTCTATAATATTTGGCCAAACCTAAAAATATTCAGACCTCAATCACACTCCTCGGCGGTTTCCAGTCTACAATAGCCAAGATCTTGCTTGGGTCAACTCTGATCTCGTCTCCCCACACAATGTGTCCTAGAAATCTGACCTCCTTAAGCCAAAATTCACTCTTACTGAACTTGGCGTATAATTGTTTGTCTCTCAAGGTTTGCAACACAACTCTCAGATGTTCCGCATGCTCATTCTCATCACGCGACTAAACCAATATGTCATCAATAAAGGCGATGACAAACTTATCCAGATATGGTCGAAAAACGTGATTCATCAAATCTATAAACACCGTCGGGGCATTAGTCAAACCAAAAGGCATGACAAGGAACTCGTAATGCCCGTATCTTGTCTGAAACACTGTCTTCGGTACATCTTGCTCTTTTACTCTTAACTGGTAGTATCTGGATCTCAAGTCAATCTTGGAAAATATAGTGGCTCCCTTTAAATGATCAAACAGGTCGTCGATCCTTGGCAAAGGATACTTGTTCTTCACTGATACTTTATTGAGCTATCTATAGTCGATACATAACCTTATCGGCCCATCTTTCTTTTTAACAAACAATACCGGTGCGCCCCACAGTGAATAACTAGGTCTCGTAAAACCTTTTTCTATTAACTCTTGCAACTGTACTTTCAACTCTTTTAACTCCGTTGGAGCCATCCTATACAGAGAAATCAAGATGGGTGTCGTACTGGGGACAAACTCAATTCCAAACTCTACTTCCCTCACTGGAGGCAATTCGGGTAATTCTTCCAGAAACACGTCTGTAAACTCACAAACCACTAGTACCGATTCAATCTTCAACTTAGACTTAAGTATTCAACACAAAAGCTAAATAAGCCTCATATCCTTTCTTCAAATATTTCTCGGTAGTCAAAGACGATATTACTATAGGCAGATTATCTGACTCATTTGATCCAACTCGAAGAACATTCTCGTCTTCAAATTTCAAGTCAATTATCTTTTTCCCGCAGTCCACTACAACACTATGAGCAATCAACCAATCCATCCCAAGGATTACATCAAACTCATTAAACGGCAATAACATCAAGTTAGCCGAAAAACAATGACCTCTAATTGTTAAAGGGCAATTTTTACATACTCGGTCCACTAGCACATATCTGCCTAAGGGATTGGACACTTTTATTACAAACTCAGTGGACTCTACTAGCATACTCAAGCGAGGTATCAATTCCATAAAAATATAAAAGTGGGTAGATCCCGGGTCAATTAAAGCGACAACATATATTTCATGGATAAAAAAGGTACCCGTGATAATGTCGGGAGACTCTGCCTCTTCCCGGGCACGTATAGCATAAGTTCTTGCAGGTGCTCTACCCTCGGACCTCACCACAGCATCTCTTAGCGTACCTCTACTGCTAAGCCCGCTTTCGGGGTTCTTCTATGGTCTACCCCTCAAAGGAGCACTACTTGCTTTTACATCTTGTTTTCTGTCTCTCTCATCCAATTCGGGACAATCACGGATGAAGTGTTCCAATGATCCGCACTTGAAACAACCCGTTTCATTTCCTCGGCACTCGCCAAAATGACGCTTACCATATTGCGGGCATTCTGGCCTATTTGGCTGAATGCTACCGGCGCTTGCGACCAAAGTGGTCTGGGCTCTAGAAGTCGTGTTCTGCCAGTTCTTGTTTCTATTCGAAAACCCTTACTGAAGCATTCAATCGGGTAGTGAATTCCTTCGATCTCTTGGATGAGGTCTGATGTAATTTTCCCATCTGTTTTTTTTTTAGTCCCGCGACTCGATAGCCGCTTTCCTCCGTTCTTTAACCAACTCTTCTGCCTTACATGCTCTTTCAACGAGCACCACAAATTCTCTTATCTCTAAAATACCAACAAATACTTGAATGTTTTCATTGAGACTATCCTCAAACCTCGTACACTTAGTGACTTCTGTGGACATGCACTCCTACGCGTACTTACTGAGCCTTATAAATTCACACTCATATTCCATCACTGACAATCAACCTTGCTTTAGCTCTAGGAATTCCTTCCTCTTCTGGTCGATGAATCTTTGGCTAATATAATTTTTTCGAAATTCCTCCTGAAAGAATTCCCATGTAATCCTCTCTCTCGATACGATGGACACGAGAGTGTTCCACCACTGATAAGCTGAGTCCCGTAGGAGTGGCACTGCGTATTTCACGCACTCTTTAGGTGTGTATGATAGTTCATCAGATACCCTAACGGTATTTTCTAGCCAAAACTCTACTCTCTCCGGGTCATCATCTATGCTAGCCCGGAATTCCTCAGCCCCTTGTTTCCAAATTTTTTCCACCGGAGGCTTCTCTCTTCTGAACATGTCCGCGCCTTACGGAGCTACTGGGGCATACTGAGGAATTGGAGGAGGTAGGGGAGGTGGAGTGTTCGAATTCGCACGAACAAACTCCGTGTACCAAGCGTCCATTATATAAAGGTAGGCTTCTCTAGCCCCTCCGCCTGGGCCCATAGTCACGGGCTCACTCTCAACTGGCGCGGTCCCTTTAGCGGGAACCAGTGCATTACTTTCCACATCATCCGCCGTGGCTCTACTAGGATCCATTTACTATGTAAAAATAAAATTTATAATCGTCAAAAATTGTCACACTATCAACATACAGTTATGACATGTATAGCTAGACTCGTACTCTCGCTAGAATAGTCCTAGAACTAACTAAACCATAGCTCTGATACCACTAAATGTAGCACCCTATACCCGTAACCCATACCAGGGCGGAGTACAAGGCATTACCTACCTTGATCTCATGCATATAACCAATCTCAAGTCACCGAGACTCGATCCAATTTAAAACTTTTTCAATTTCTACTTTAAACTTCTTATTATGGGCCTACGAGCCCCAATTCAACCATTGAAACTATTTGGGATCATTTCGAGTCCTTAAACCAACCTTAAGAAATTTTCCTCTAAAATAGGGCACACGCTCGTGTGGAAGGGTAACACGCCCCTGTGACCATATCGACATGGTCGTGCCGATAGCCTGTGTGGTTCACACAGCCTAAGCACTCTGGGACATGTTCGTGTCCCACACCCGTGTAGAATTAATTTCTAATTCACACTTACAGGGGTTTTCACACGGCCAGACACACGCCCATGTCAATTTCCCATGTCCCTCACCCGGCCACGACATGCCCATGTCCTAGCTCGTGTGCGAAAACATGGTCATTCTATTTCTGACGTCAGCATGCTCAAAATGTCACACGGCCAAGGCACACGCCCGTATGCTGGGACGTGTCCTTCACACGGCTGAGACACACGGCCGTGTCTCTGCCCGTGTGCTTATTACCATGCATACTAACTTGAAATTTTTACGTGTAGGAGACACACAGCCGAATTACACGCCCATGGGGCAGACCGTGTGTCACACATGAACTAGACACATGCCCGTGTGTCTACCCGTGTGGACAATATAAGGCTATTTACCAAGCCTCATTGCCATCCTTACATACCTATTTTCATAAAAATGCCAACCAATACCTAAGTGAGAACCATTTTTATAATCAAATTAGCCACAATAGACATGCATTCAACCATGATAATGCATCTTTTACAAATTCAAAATGAAAGCTAGCCATCATTCAAAGCTTAATACAAACTGAAGGGTTTCTAACCCAAGCCAACACATTTGGCCAATTCTCAAAGGCACAAAATAAGAAAGTCTAAGTCTTATACATGGCATATTCAAAAATATAAATCCAACTATACCGAAGCTTCAATTGATAGTGTGATCTATATCTCTGACTTCTGGTGATCCTTGAGCTAGTTAGGCGACACTAAAAGGAAATGGAAAGGAAAAT
The DNA here is from genome assembly GCA_025698465.1 of Gossypium longicalyx. NCBI lineage: Eukaryota > Viridiplantae > Streptophyta > Magnoliopsida > Malvales > Malvaceae > Gossypium > Gossypium longicalyx. The sequence goes on along the minus strand of CM047004.1, from coordinate 63,063,469 downwards.
GGAGAAGCATAAAAGCTTAGTAAGTTGCATATAAGTAAGTATACAATAACAACAATTTTTCAATAATTTACATGCTCATAATACCAAAGTAGGCATAAGCATAACTTACTCATTACCATCCATACAAGTCACATATTATACAATGAGCTTATATCTCATACGTACCAATTAAGCACCTGTACCACTCACAACACTGTTATACTTTCCTCATTAGCTTAAGAACATAACGTTCACCATTGAACCATTTGGAACACTACCAGATATTCATTAAGCCTCAAACGTGGGTAAGGTGCCGATGCCATGTCCCAGACACGGTCTTACACTGGCTCATATCTCAAGTCGATGCCATGTCCCAAACATGGTCTTACACTGACCTTCATCTCGTAGCCGATGCATGTCCCAGACATGTCTTACACTGGTTTACATCTCGAGGTCGATGCATGTCCCAGACATGGTCTTACACTGGCTCTCGTAATGTGGCCGATGCATGTCCCAGACATGTCTTACACTAGCCAATAATAACCCATATGTCATGGCATGAATATCCGATTTATTTCCTAGGTTCAAACAGGAACTCCACTATCTCTATTACCATCATACCTTCTCAATTCCACAATCAATCAATTCATGATATATTAATTCAATACCTACATTAGCAATGTAGTTTATTATTTACATACAACTTACCTCGGATTATAAAACATACACGACTAGTCGGTTTAGTCAATTTGCTTAGCTTTCCCTAGGTCTAGGTTTGGATTTGGCAATTCTTGATCTAAAATAGAAAAATACACTCGTTTAATCACTAAATTAAATTAAGAAATTAAAAATTCACATCTTTGGTAAAATGACCATTTTACCCCTATACTCAATAATGGATTTTTATCGAACTTTTTCTCATCTTAAGCCTAGCTGAACTCTTTTTACTCTTATAGAAACCCCAAATTCTTTTTATTTCACACATTTATCAATTATTTTACAACTTGTGCAAAATAGTCCCTTTAGGTGTTTTCATGCTAACACCTTTCACAAAAGTTGTTTATAAGACACCCAAGACTCATTTTCTTCCATAAAAACTCAGCAACCATCACAAATCCTTTCATGGAAAAGCCCTAAAATCTTAATCATTTTTCAAAATAGTACCCTTATTTGAAAGCTCATGCTTCAAGGGTCTCAAAAGTACAAGAATCATCAACAAAGGACATGGAAATCACTTACTTGTGAGTGCTTCAAGTTGCTAAAATTTCAAGCTCTTAAAACCCCATTTCTTTGCTAAAAATTTCAGTGGTAGTGAAGAAGAAATGAATGAAAAATATGATAGCTAGGCTTAGGGTATTATTATAATACATATGATGTCATCAATTACCAAATGTTGACTTTTCAACATTTTTATCCCCTCATGGCCAGCCAAACTATCTAATTAGGGTCTGATTTCCTCTTAAAGACCCCCAATTTTTAACCTCTAGCTAATTGTCACCTTTAGCTATCAATTTAGGACTTTTGTACTTTATGCAATTTAGTCCTTTTTCTCAATTAGGCTTCCAAACGCTAAAATTGACTCACCAAATTTTTCATACACTCTTAAAAACATGCTATAACATCTAAATAATAATAAAATAATTTCTTCAACTTCGAATTTATGGTCTCGAGACCACTATTCTGACTAGGCCCTAAATCGGGCTGCTACATTCACATATCACACAACTCATGTTCATATCACATATTCATGTATTATATCATGCACTTACAAGTGCTCACATTATGCTCAAAAATCCATAACACATACATATTTCATATAGTATGCATAAAATCAACAAGACTCATATCATATTTAGTCATAAGCACTTAACATGTCATATTTAAGCATCATTTGCAAATCACCATTGGATTAAGTAGAAACACTTACTCATGGAACTTAGTGGCTACCTAAACTTCCCTTTAATACTTTGATTTGTGCATAACTGTAGAACACAAAACCACTCACTTTCGAACCTTGACTTTAATGGAAAAAGCTCAAATAAGCTTTAATTTGCCTTTTTCCTTATTTGTTGAAGCTCTCGATAGATCCAAAAATTTTCATAAATATTAAATATTATACAAGGGCATTATAAACAACCTCAAACACATTTAAATCATATAAAAAATGCAAACCAAAACTCATCTATCTTACTTACCTAAAACTAGCTAGTTTTGCCGAAAATGTGATTTCACCACTCAAACCTAGTTTCAAAACCTTAATTTCGATTCCAAACATCTTAAATATTATCTAATTAGATATTTAAACCTTCAATTTAGGCCAATCACACAAATCTCATTTTTCTTGAAAAATCAAGCTAAACATGTTCATTAAAAATAGGAAAACGTCCAAATCCTTTGAATTCCTAAAAGATCTTTAAAATTGACTTTAGAAATATTTTGATAGGATCAAAAGAAGCTAAAAATATCTTTAAAACTACAACTTACCTTAGTAAAACGAGATTAACCATTTTTAATGTAACACCCCTAACCCATATCCGTCATCGAAACAAGGTTGCATTACTGGTGTTTACAGAACAAATACAGTTAATTCATGGAATTTATTATTTTTATTTGAAACCAATCATACTCAATCAAATTTTCCCTCAAATGGACCCTCGAGGCCCATTTTATGTGTTAGAAACAAATCGGGACTAAGTTGGAAACTTAGAGAATTTTTTGCGAAATTGCAAATGTTTTCCTAGGTATAAGGGACACATGCCCATGTCTTAGGCCATGTGAGCATTCAAAGAGAGGCACACGGCCATGTCCTAGCCTATGTCTATAGCCGTGTAACTCTCTGACTTCGATCACACGGCCAAGTCACACGCTCGTGTGCTAGGCCGTGTGCAAAAATATGGGCATTCTGTTTTGAAATTTTAAGGCTCTGGGGACACGACCAGACCACATACCCTTGTGCCAGGTTGTTTGTCACACACGACTGAGACACACGCCCGTGAGTCTTCCCGTGTGGATGAAAGTAGGCCATTTTAATGCCACTTTTCTCACCCAATCTTGGTGTCAACCTATGCACAACAAATTTTACACTCATAAATCATACAAGACCCTCAATTCAAATATCTTAACTTACCAAATTAACAACTTACACCTAGGTGTATATGCAACCATGCCTCAATAGACCTATTATTGTCCATCATCTAAACATTTTGTACATGTTTCATACATTTATCCTTACTCATATAAGTTCAGTTGAAATGTAAACAAAATGTAACTCTTAATATTTATACAAACCATTATCACCCTATACATGTCATATAAATCAAAATATACATTGCAAAAACTACCAGAACAAGTTGGATAGTGTGGCTCGATGTGTTGATCCGATTCCCCGACCTCATGTTACTCTAAAAAGACATTAAAGAAACACAAGTAAGCTTAATGAAGCTTAGTAAGTTCATTGGTTTTAAACATTAATCTTATTGAACATTGAACAAATTATAACCAAATCAAGTAAATAAATCATTCAAATTAATTTCCTGCCAACCACAACTTCAATTTAGGAATTCACTTAATTCAAATCAAAACCATTAATAAATTTAAGTTCTTATATACTAATTTCAAATGTCACTTACCAACCTTACCGAAACTGAGAACAAGTTACGGATATGAGTACATCGTATACAGAAGCCTGGAGGCTACACAAAAGCACACAAGTGCTAAACAGAAACCCATAAGTGTTGAACGGAAGCTCATAAGAGCTAAATAAAAACCCATAAGGGTTAAACTGAAGCTCCAAAAGAGCTAAACAAAAACCTAATAGGGTTAAACTGAAACTTATATGAGTTAACTGAAGCTCATGAAAGCAAAATGGAAAGTAAACACGAAAGTTCGCAACAAATGCTGAACCTCAATTTACTTGGATAATTTGTCGTCAATTCCTCCTTTGCACTAAACGATTGTACTCTATCCCATATTTCGTTCATTTTGAACATTCAATTCAATTTCATAGCTTTAACACACTAAAGCAAAACAGGTTTTTGGCGGCATTTTTAGTGGCGTTTGGACCAAAAACGCCGCAAAAGTTATACATTAGTGGTGCTAGGAAAACGCCACAAAAGGTTAGAGCTATAGTGGCGTTTATGAGAAAATCACCGCAAAAGGTCAAGCAATAGCAGCGTTTATGAGAAAAACATCATAAAAGGTAAAGCAGTAGCTCATAAACGCCACAAAAGGTCTAGCAGTAGCAGCTTTTTTGATAAAAATATAAAAAAAATCATTTTATTTTAGGGTTTAGGATTTAAGATTTAAGGTTTAATGTTTATGGTTTAAGGTTTTAGGGTTTATGGTTTAATATTTAATATTTTAGGTTTAAGGTTTAGTGTTTTAAGGTTTGGGGTTTATGGTTTAATGTTTGAGGTTTGGGGTTTAGTGTTTTATAGTTAGGGTCTTAGTGTTTAGGGTTTAAGGGTTAGGAATTTTGAGAAAAATGACAAAAAAATCAATTTATTTTAGGGTTTAAGTAAGCAATAAGATTCTTTTTTTAATTACGTTTGTACCTTGTAATATATATTTAGGGTTTAGGGTTTAGGGTTTAAGGATAAAATTTGAGAAGTTAAATTTTATCAAAATCAATTTGGATAAATTCTATCAGCTGCACAAAAAATTAAACTTGTAGATACAAACTCTTCGTAAGGAAGTTTGGTCTCATCTTTTAAAATTATTTTCATACACAATTATAAAATTTTACAAATTAAATATATTGTTCGAAACAAAACAAACTTAATCTAAAAAAATTTAAGAAATAATTAAACTATAAAAATTTAATAGTATCAAAGGCATTAGCGGCATTTGTTACTAAAATGTCGCAAAACAGCCTTTTACTTTAAACAAAACGACGTCGTTTTTAGCGGCGTCTTTAGTGGCATTAAAGGTGGTAGGTGAAAAATGTCGCAAAAAACATTTTACTTTAAATAAAATAGTGCCATTTTAGGTGGCATCTTTAGTGGCATTAGCGGCGCTAGGTGAAAAATGCCGCAATAGATCTAGCATTAGCAAAACTAGCTAAAAAACGCCACAAAAAAAACATTTTACTTAAACAAGATGATGCCATTTGAAGTAGTTTCTTCAGTGGCATTAGCAACGTTAGGTGAAAAATGGCGCAATAGATCTAGCTTTAGCTGCGCTTTGTGAAAAACGTCGCTAAAAAACATTTTATTTTAATCAAAATGTCGTCGTTTTAAGTCGCATCTTTAGTGGCATTAGTGGTGCTAGCTTATAAATGCTGTAATAGATAGAGTATTAGCGGCTCTTGGTAAAAAATTGCCACAAACGGTCATTTTGTTTTATACCAAAACTGCGTCGTTTTGCTTTTCTCCATTTTATCCCAAGCACTATACTCGAAACACCTTATTTTCCCCCCAACAAAATTTCCCCAAATCAAAATCCCAACCCATCTGCCGTTGAAGATGCCGACTTGACCACCTGCTGTATCACCGTCGACTGTCCCCTCTGCTGCGTCGCTGTCACCGTCGCTCTCCGCTACCGCAACTGTAACGCGTAGGTTTGTACAAGTGTACACAGACATTATTAAGTAATAAGTAAGTATCAAGTTATCATTTCCATAGGGATTATATTTGTGTTAAATCACGTAATTGTAAAATTATACTATCAACTTGGTAAATAAAACCACAATATGGTTGAGAAGTGATGATTAAAATTAAATATATTAAACTAAATGCAATGATTCTTAATGCAAATTATCCTAAGTATGCAAACTATATGAATGAAATAGATTTTAGCAAAATTAAACACAATTTTCAACAATTATAACATAAATAAAATGGGATAATTACTTTAATTAAACTCAATTTATTATCAACATGCTTAATAACATTCGGAAAACATTCCATGGCAACTTGATCTTTCATGAGTTTGTAAACCACTTTAGGTCCTTTCAGAATCCTTTACTTAGTAAATATGCATTTTACTGATCCTTATTTACTAAGGGTTTCTTAGCATTCATGTGAGGTTACAAGGATGTGTTAGGTTTGAAACAGTTTAATCAGACAAATCTAAAAACTATGCAGATAACATAGCTTGGTTAGAGTTGTTATGCAACCTGCAATTTAATCGAGTTAGGATCTAAATTGAACATGCACATTTAATTATGCGTCCACTAGCCGTCGTCTAGTTAGGATCACTCAGCTAATTCAGGTGCATTTCAATCACGAATGAACGAAATGCAGACTTGATTTTAATTGAAAACATGATCGATTTAGACACAAAAATTATAAGTATGAATCAAATAAATATTATTTAATCAAAGCAATCATCCTAGCTTAAATAAAATTAAGTTAACATTGTTGTAAACAAGAACAAAGAACACATAGCTAACATTTTTAGATTAAATTAAAGAAAAGAAAGATTAAACCCAAATCAAAGTGGTTGTCACCCAAAACTCTGACCGACGAGGCTCCTTCGCTCCTTCGCTTTGCTCCCTTGCTGATGGCTCTCCAAAATGGCTGACCAAGGGCTCTTTAAGAGGCTGAATTGCTAAAATCTCTATGAAGAGATGATGCTAGGTGTGGGGAATGGAAAATGCTATAAATAATTGAGAGAGAAAAAAGAATGATGATGGATGAGGGATGAATTATGAAGGATCAAATGATGATGATGGATGAGGGATGAATTATGAAGGATCAAATGAGGTCTTATTTATAGGTGAAGAGAGGAGGATCTTTTGCTAAAAATAGAGAGGTTTAGTCTCTTCAAGTTTTTCAAATGAGTGGCCGACCATGCTTAGTGGATTTTGAGTTGAATTTTGTTTGATTTTTAAGTAATATAAATGCCACAACAACTCTAAACTGAGGCTGGGTCAAATGTAAATCTTTGGGTTTGGATCAAAGCGTCATTCTTTGCCATGTTAGCTTTCAACAAGTTCTCTAAGCTATTTGATACCTCAAATTGAGGTGATTTTGGAGCTTGCTGATTAAACACTTGATATTGGTTAGGTCTATGTTGTAATAAGTTGTTGTTTGGTCCATTTCCTTGGTTGCTCCAAGAAAAGTTAGGATGATTACGCCCTGAAGGATTGTAGAAGTTGGACTAGAGTCCTTGTCTACTCCTATTTTGATGTTGGTTCCCAACATAGTACACTGACTCAGGATTTGATGGACAATTCTCAAAAGAATGACCTTCCCACAGTACACACAGAAAATTACTTCTGTAACACCCCTAACCCGTATCCGTCGCCGGAACAAAGTTTTGGAGCATTACCGGAACATTCAGAAACATATACAGATAAATCATGCAAGTTACTATTCATTAACTGAGATTATTCGAAATGTCCCTTAAATAGACCCTTAAGGCTCAATACGATCTTTAGAAATGAGTCAGGACTTAATCTGGACCACTAAGAATTTTTCGCAAAATTACAAAATTTTCTAAGGTGCAGGGCTCACACGCCTATGTGGTCCAAGGGACACACCCATGTGACCCTGGGACACGCTCATATTAGAGGCTGTGTTTGACCCATGTAACTCTTTGACTTGTATACACGGCCATGCCACACGCCCGTGTGCTAGGCCATGTGGTTAATTAATTCAATTCAAATTAGGTGCAGGTTTTACACAGCCAAGACACACGCCTGTGTTCTAGGCCGTGTGGCACACATGGCTGAGACACACGCCCGTGTCTCTACCCATGTGCCTAATTTTGAACATTTTATTTCTCAAAATTAAGGTGCAGGGGACATAGGGCCTAACCACATGCTCATGATACCAGGCCGTGTGTCACACACAGTCTAGAAACACGCCCTTGTGGAAAAAATGAAGCCATTTCTAGCTCCATTTTTCACCTAAAATTTCACCTAGAACTTGCACTTGAAACACACATCCAATACCAACCAATTCCAAACATACAAATTAAAAAATTCCATCATTCAACAAGGCATTTCATTTCAAGCACAAGTGTTTATAAACTTACCTTGGTTTAACTTAAGCAATAACAACATTTGGTCACATATGCTCAATTCAACACATATATATATATTATAATAACTTACTTAGTATCACCAAAATGAACTGTTACTAGCCATTCCAATGGCTAGGTTACAAAATAACATTTCAAGCCATTATTGGCCAATTTGTCTTATAAATGCCATTATACCAAAATGATTCTACTATATATATACCCAAGATAGCTAGCCGATAGTGTGACGATGCTCCAATGATCTTCTAACCTTCACGAGCTTTCAAGCACTATAAGATAGGGGAAAAATAAAAAGAGTAAGCATTACATGCTTAGTAAGTTCATATAACGAAAACTAAACTTACCAATCTTGTTTATTAAATTTAAGTACACAACATCATGTTTTCCATCCATTAGCAAAATTTCCTAAGCACATCTAACAGCCTAATTTTAGCTAAATCAGAATAGTGGTTTTGGAACCACAAGTATGAGGTTATAAAATTATGTTAATATTATTTTTGATGTCTACAACATGTTATTATATATGTGTGTAAGTTTCGTGAGCTAATTTTATCGTTTAATAGCTCAATTTGAGAAAAAGGACTAAATCACGTAAAATGCAAAAGTTGCATTCTTTTTGATAAAGGCATTTATTTACTATGGATTATTAAATGGAAGGTCCTTATGTTGATATTATACCAATTATAGTGGAAATTGACATAAATGGGCATTAAATGGATGATATTAAATGTTTTACATTAAGGTTAAAATGATAATTAGTATATTAAGTTAATATTAACTAAAACAAAGTGAAAATAAGCCATATTATCATCATTAATAGCCAAAAATAGAAGAAAATAATAGGTTTTGGATGATTAAAACATTTTTCACTTTCGTGGATTAATTGAGGTATGTATTTTGCTCGATTTTTGATGATTTCTACTTTTTTGTGATTGTTACTTTGAGTACTAGCTAGCCCATGCCTCAATTTTTGAATTGGTTGATGAATTTGTGAGTTTCCATTGATGAATGCTTGAGCTTTGTGATAGATGATGATGAAAAATGAATAATTGTTGATAGTTTTACATGTTTTGTAAAGTGATTTTGAGTAAAAATATCAATTAGGGATTAAATTGAGAAAATGTGAAATGTTGTGGTTAAAAGTGTGAAATAAATGGAAATATGGGCTGCTATGAAGCTATATAAAATTCGGCTAGCATGAAATTAGAAAGAAATTATGTAATTTGTGATTTTGTGAAATAAGGACTAAATTATAAGAAATGTGAAAGTTTAGGGCCAAAGTGCAAATTGGCTTAAATATGTGTTTGTGGATGAAATTGAATGTGTTGATGAATAAAAGAGTTAATTTTGAATGTATATAGATCAAGAACGAAAGAAATTAGATTTAGATCAGAGGAAAATGAAAGTTATCGAATAGTCAGCCTTGTTCGTTTATTCCGACTATGAGGTAAGTTCATATCCAAATAACATCTTTATATTGAATTATATATGTTTTATTATTATTTTATTGTAATGAATGTTGAACGAGCAATTACAAGCAAGAATCAACAGAGTTATGATATCCGAAAGTCCCGTATGAACAATAGGAATTGTATAGGATATGAATGTCATGACATTAGGTTACGAGATGTGATTACATGTAAGACCCTGTCCGGGACAGTGGCATCGATATGTGATAACATGTAAGACCATATCTGGGATATGGCATTGTATGAGCTTATGGGATTTCTGAGTATCCTTAACAATTCTGAATGGTTCAACGGGCAAAGTCAAGTCAAGAAAGAATATGTGAATGAGCTAAGTGACTCAGGTACGTACGAGATTCATACAAGTATTGAAAAGAGAAGTATTGAAATATGGTTAACATATTTGAATTGACATGCAAATGTTCATATGATGGTTGTATTTGTATATGGCTTACTAAGCTTTTAAAGCTTATTTTGTGTGTTCTTTCTATGTTTTATAGACTTTTGAAGCTAGCTCAGACATCAGGGATCATCGGGAACCATCATCACACTATCGACTACTTGTTGGTACTTTTGGAGCTTTGTATATATGGTATATGGCATGTATAGGCTAGTGAATTAATGATATGTTTGAGTTGTGATTTTAGCCATGAGACTTGGCTTACTTTTGGTTGAAATGTTGGTATGTATTTGGTCATTTAAATTGGTCTAAGTAATGTGATTGAAAAGTGATATATGTAATATATATAATGCTTTATGTTTTGGCATTGTTTGCTATGGTTGTTGATATGATTAAATGGTTGCTCATTTGGTTAGTTATTAATGCTTGAGGAAAGGTAGATTGTGGTATGATTTATACATGAGAAATTGATATGTTTTTGAGACATGAAATAGGTGATAAGTTGATGGATAAATGTATTGAAAAGTTATGCAAGTTTGATGATTTTGGCATAGTGAAATGGTATGTATTGGTTGTGGAATTGAGTAATTGAAATGTTTGTGAATAGATGGCATTAAGTGTGTATAAATTGGAAGGTTTTTGGTTGCTTATATCTGTGTTGAAATGATACTATTTTAATGGCTAGGTGTGTATGAGAAAAGGGTGGCAAATTGGCTTTGCAAATGGCCTATTTTTGTCCACACAGGCAGAGACATGAGCGTGTGTCTCAACCGTGTGTGACACACGGTCATGTTATACGGCTGTGTGTCCCCTAGGGTACCCTTTGAATTAAAGACAATTTTGACACGACCTAGACACATGGGTGTGTCTACTGGCTGTGTGTGGCACATGGGCGTGTTGTCGGCTGTTTAACCCAAGTCAGTAACCCCCTTAGATTTCACACGGCCTGGCACACGGGCGTGTTCTCAGTCATGTGGTGCAAGTTAGTATGTATGCCCTGTTTTCACACAGCCTATGACACGGGCGTGTTTGGTAGCCGTGTGAGGCACATGGCCTGTTCACACGGACGTGTGACCCTTAAATGTTAGAAAATTTTATAAGTTTCTCAAAGTTGCATATGTTATCAGTTTAGTCCTGAATGACTTCTAAGCATATTTAAAGGTCTCATAGGACCTTATAAGGGACAAAATGATTGAGATGAATGGATTTTAATTATAATTGCAAAATTGTATGATTTATGTTGTGATTGATCAGTAATGCCTCGTAACCCTATTCTGGTGATGGATACAGGTTAGGGGTGTTTCAGCACATGCCTTCAATCAAACATGTTAGTCACAACACTTACATGCATGTCAAATAAAAAAAAAAGATGAGCTCATCATGCAATGTTCTTTCAAGACACTACCATTTTATCACATAATTCTTATACCATATCCAGAGTGTTATATGTCCATTGGATCATTGAATTCTGATGGATGCCCAGGTAGTACACTCAAAGTGTACGATTCCATAATTTGTCAATTTCTTATTCAAGGGTAACCCTTAGGGCACTTAACCAAGAAGCACTCTCTCGAGCCTCATATCGTATAATAGGATTACCAGTCTAGGTTAAATCCTTTATAATACGTATGCTTAGAGGAGCTTGGTTACGATTACTAGTTCAGGCTAAACCCTAATCATAATCTTTGCTCGAGAGGTATTATATCAAGATTATTGGAATGACGAAAGTATGCAAGTGTACACAATCACAACAAGTAATAAAGTGACAAGTAAATGTCGAGTTATCGTACCCACAGGGACTGTGAAAAGAATTATTTATGAATGCTATTTAAAACACTTTGGCAAAGAAAAATATTTTGTTTGAAGAGGGTGATTAAAAACTAAGATTTTAAACTAAGTAAACTAAATAAATAAATATCAAATGCACAATTTCAATATACGATTTTAATCAAGATGACATAATTGTGTTGGATTAATTACATTTCATAACTTAGAATTATTAAACTTATGTTTATATTGTTACGAATAAATTCACGGCAACTCGGTAATTTGCTAACTCATGAACATACTCACCTACCAAAATCCATTCATTACTTGACTATATCCCTATGTCAATTCAATCGATTAAACAAATCTTAATAGGCAAATATGTTATTGCACATATATACTTATTAAATCAAAATAATATATTAAACATATCCCTATGTCAATTCAAACAATTAACTCGATTTAATAAGCGCCTAAAAGACTATGTGAGGTAACAAAGTATCCTTACCTTGAAACAGTTTAATCACAATAATCTTGCAAGTTATGCAAGGCAAATGTATCGTCAGATACCGTTGCTAATTTAACCCTCAAGTACCTTAGATGATTAAACATGCACTGATTAAGTACTGTGTCCATTAATTACAATTTCAATCTGTTTAAATAATTAATTCCTTAGTTACCTAACAATTGTAATGCAATAATAACTTAGTCATGATTTTACCTAATCAAGCATCTTACCGAGGCTTATAACAACATAAACACAATTTTAACAATTTAAGAAGACGAAATGCAATCGACCTAACATGAATTAAATTCAAGCTTAATTGATTAAATTAACCATTCCAACAACATAAATATTCATAGATATGTTCATCATAACAACAAAAAAAATTAAAGAGATAGGGAACAAGAATCAAATCCAGTGTTTTTCTGTGGCTTGACTAGTTTGCTCTGTTCGTCCTTCTCCGTTGTCCTCGTTGGCCAAGACTGCTATGAACACTTAATTGCTGCTCCAAATGGCTGATGAATGCCCTTTTTCCAAGAGGAGAAATCGACAAGAGAGCAAGGGAATTTGGAATGGAAAAGAAGAGAGAAAGTGGAGAGAAGAGAAAAACATGTGAATGCTTGAGATCTGTTGAATAATCAGCCAAGGGGGGTTTATAGCTGAAGATGGCTGCTAAAATTAGCTAAAAATAGCAGCCAAAGAGCCATCCCTTGGCCGGCCACACATGTGGCAAGGTTGATGGTTTCAACTTTGCTAAATTTGGCTTAGGGCATATCTACAAAGCCACCAATTGTGGAGGGGTTTGAATGCAACTTGAACAAGTCTTCAAGGGCCTCTTTGCAAGCTTAAATAATCAGCTAATAAGTTGATTTATGTCAGCTCTTGGGACGATTTTTGGGCTGTCCATTTCTTGGTCGGTTCAGTTCACTCAGTTCAGTTCAACTGGACCACTTTTCATAATTAATTAGTAATAATTTATTAACCCAAATTAAATTAGATATGAATTAAAATTAATTATATTATGAATTAAAACATATAATTTTTGACCGTCTTAGGCTGAAATTTAGTTTTCCTTGATACTTCAAATTGCTTCTCGATTTTGTGCTTCTAGTAGTGTCTACCGAGCCATTTTTTACCCTTTGTGCAAATCTGTCGAAAATAACCATAATTCATCAAAATTAATTATAAAATTAACTAAAATTCAACATGTTCATATTTTAAGTGTACTTTAATTATTTTATAAAAATTAATTATTTTTCAACGAGAATTTTTCGAAACTGTATGATTTTAAGTTAAAAAGGGTATGTAAAAATGTGTAAATTTCCGTGTTTCCAATTAACTGTCCGGGCGAAATCCTTTTTATAACAATGTCAATGGAATTACTCATCCGAGCTAAATACCGTCTGCAATAAATGCATGACCTTATTAGTTTTGGGAAAGCGCATATAATCATCAGAATTCAACATCCAATCAGGACTAACCTTTTGTCACCATTCAAGCAAGTAGTAATTTTCCATCATAGCATACAAGTGAAGCACATTAACATAAATCACATTACATACAAAAAAACATTCAATTAACATAATTATACGTCCTATTAAGTTACATGAACTTACCTCGACACTTGTTTGCGTATTAACCTACTAATCCGAAATCTTTTCTTTTCCTCGATCTAGCCTCGAATTAGTGTTGTCCAGATCTATATACATGAATTTAACCATCAATTTCATACATTTCATATTTAAATGGACTCAATTTATGTCCTAGGCAAAATTACCATTTTTCCCCTAACCTTTCCATAACTTCTAATTTCGTCCCTAGGCTCGAAAAATGAAACTTGTGCAAATTACACCCTATTCCAAGCCTAACCAAAGCCCCATTGCAATATTTACAGCACATGTATACATGAAATTTTAGAATTTTTCATCAAATTTTACAACTTTTCATTTTAGTCCCTAAATCATGTTTTCATCAAAAATCACTTTGTAAAAGTTGTTTATCTATCCATAATCTTTCATTTTCTACCATAATTTTATAATTTCCAACATATACATTCATGATCCATTTTCATGCCTTGGTAACTTTTCAAATTAATCCCTCAAATAGAGAGATTAAGCTATCCCAGTTTCAAAAATATCAAAATTACTACAAATGGGACAAGAAAAGTTACCCAATTGGACCTTGAAAGTTTCTTTTCTTTCTCCTAGGGTCTCCATGTGTTTTAGGTTGAAGATGACGTAAAATAAGATGACTTCTTTTATCATCTTTTTAATTAATTTAAGTATTTTATTATTTCCAATTTAGTTCATGCCCTTTTTCTATAATTCCATGGATGAGTCACCAAGAAAAATCTACATACTTTTCTTAATGGTCTAATTGCCATATAAGGACCTCTAGTTTTGAATTCCATAGCTATTTGATCCTCATAGCTACTAGAATTTAACTTTTACATTTTATGGGATTTAGTCCTTCTCGTAATTAGGCACTAAATCGATAAAATTTTCGTGTCAAAATTTTCACATGTTACGTCTATCATATTACAAACCATATGATAAAATATAAATAAAATATATTTTTGGTCAGATTTGTGGTCCCGAAACCACTATTCCGAAACCATTGAAAAATGGGCTATTACAACTCTCCCCCCTTTAGGGATTTTCGTCCTCGAAAATCTTACCAGTAAAAAGGTTCGGGTATTGCTTCCTCATTGCATCTTCTAGTTCCTAGGTAGCCTATTCTATACCGTGTCGTTGCCAAAGGACTTTTACTAAAGCTACCTTTTTATTTCTTCACTCTTTTGTTTCTCAAGCTAAGATTTTGATTGGTTCCTCACCATATGTCATATCAGGCTGGATCTCTATCTCTGTAGAAGAGATAACATGGGAAGGATCAGACCAATACCGCCGTAACATAGACTCATGAAAAATATTATGAATTCGATCAAGCTTTGGTGGTAAAGTTAACCGATATGCAACCGGTCCAATTCTTTCTATAATCTTATATGGTCCAATGAACCATGGGCTCAATCTTCCTTTTTGGCTAAACTGGAGAACTTTCTTCCAAGACTACACTTTCAAGAATACTCTGTCACCGACTTGAAATTCTATTTCTCTTCATTTCAAATCTGCATAAGAATTTTGCTAATCCGAGGCTGCTTTCAAGCTATCTCGAATTACCTTAACTTTTTCCTCGATCTCTTAGACCAAATCAACTTCGTGTAACTTTTTCTCACTATGTTCTGTCCAATACAATGGAGTTCTGCATTTGCGACCATACAAGGCTTCATACGGTGCCATTTTAATACTAGACTATAACTGTTATTATAAGCAAATTCAACCAAAGGCAAATACCTTTCCTAGTTACCTTCAAACTCAAGTACACAACAAAAAAACATATCTTCCAAGATCTGTATTACCCATTCAGATTAACCATTTGTCTGGGGATGAAATGTAGTGCTATAATGTAATTGAGTACCCAGAGCTTCTTGCAATTTGCTCCAGAATCAAGATGTAAACTGAGGATCTCTATCTAAAATAATGGAGGCAGACACTCCATGCAATCTGACAATCTCAGAAACATATAACTCATCCAATCTATCCAAGGAGAAATCTATACGTACTAGAATAAAGTGTGCAAACTTTGTCAATCGATCAACAATTACCCAAATGACATCTTTCTTCTTTGGAGACAGGGGCAATCTCGTTACAAAGTCCATAGTAATTCTTTCCCATTTCCATTCTGGTATTGTAACTGGATGTAATAGTTGAGAAGCCAACTGATGTTCAACTTTTACTTGATGACATATCAAACATTTAGATACAAACTTAGAAATATCTCGTTTCATTCCCGGCCACAGTACATCTTTTTCAAATCATTATACATTTTATTACTACTAGGATGAATAGACATATTACCATTGTGAGCTTCATTCAAAATCTTCTGTACCAGTTCTAAACTTTACGGTACACATACTGTGCCTCCGAATAACAAACAACCATCAGTCTTGATCTGAAATTTTGAGTCAGGAGTCGATTCACTTTGTACCCACCTTGCTTGCAACTTTATATCATTTTTCTGAGCTTCAAAAATTTGCTGTAAAACATTGGTCTAGCTTTTAACTGAGCTATGATTGAACCATCATTAGGCAACGAAAATTGAGTGTTCATTGCCCACAAAGTATACAAGGATTTTCTACTCAAAGCATCTGCCATTACATTGGCCTTTCCCGGATGGTAGTCAATAACAAGATCATAATCTTTCAATAACTCAAGCCATCTACGCTATCTCAAATTCAAATCTTTTTTGTAACATCAAGTATTTCAAACTTTTATGATCAGTGAATATGTGAAATTTTTCACCAAACAAGTAACGCCGCCAAATTTTTAATGCAAACACTATGGCTGCCAATTCAAGATTGTGTGTTGCGTAGTTCTTCTCATGTGGCTTTAGCTGTCGTGAAGCATAGGCTACTACTTTACCATCTTGCATCAAAACACAGCCTAAACCATTCAACGATGCATCACTATAGACTATAAATTCATTACCTGATTTAGGCTGGACTAACATAGGTGCTTCTGTTAATAAAGCTTTTAATCTATCAAAACTCTGCTGACATTTATCAGTCCACTCAAATTTTACATCTTTTTGCAGTAAACGAGTCATCAGAGAAGCTATCATTGAATTTTTTTTTTTACAAATCTCTGATAATAACCAGCTAGTCCTAGAAAACTTCAGACTTTAGACACATTCTTTGATGGCTTCCAACTGACAATAGTTGAAATCTTATTCGGGTCTACTCTGGCACTTTCAGCAGATACTATATGCCTAAGGAAACTAACTTCCCATAGCCAAAATTCACATTTACTGAATTTAACGTACAGTTCTTTCTCTTGTAGAGTTTGTAACACTATTCTCAAATACTATGCATGCTCATTTTCATTTTGAGAGTAAACTAAAATATCATCTATAAATACCATCACAAACCTGTCCAAATACAGGCTAAAAGTTCTATTCATCAGATTTATAAACACTGCAGGTGTATTTGTCAAGCCAAATGGCATCACAAGAAATTCATAATGCCCATACCTGGTTCTAAAAGGTGTCTTTGGTACATCTGATTCTTTTACCCATAGTTGATTATAACCAGAACAGAGATCAATCTTTGAAAATACAGTGACACACTATAACTGGTCAAACAAGTCATCAATACAAGGCAATGGATATTTGTTATTTTGTAAATTTGTTAAGTTGTCTATAATTAATACACAGCCTCAACGATCCATCATTCTTCTTTAAAGATAAAACTAGCACACCCCAAGGTGAGAAACTAGGTCGAGCAAAACCTCTGTCAATCAACTATTGTAACTGTACTTTTAGCTCTTTCAGTTCAATAGGAGCCATTCTGTAAGTAGATATCGGTGTTTTCCAAGAACAAGATCTATAGAGAATTCCACTTCTCTTTTCGATGGTAAACCAGATAATTCTTCTGGGAATACATTTGGAAATTCACATACTGCTGGCACTGATTGAATCTTTGACTCTGATACTTCAGTATCCATCACATACATAAGATAAGCATCATCCTCCTTTTTGACATATTTATATGCTAATATTGCTGAAATCACATTAGGTAATCCATCCAGTTTATCAGATTCAACACGAAGCAATTCACCATTTTGACATTTGAATACAATATATTTCTGCTTACAATTCACCACTCTATCATATCGGATTAACCAGTCCATTCCCAAAATCACATCAAATTCATCAAATGGCAATAACATAAACTCAGTCGAAAAGTAATAAACTTTTACCATCAATGGATAGTTCTTACAAACTTTATCCACCATAACACACTAGCCTAGGGGGTTTGAAACTTTAACCACAAATTCAATGAATTCAACAAGTAAATTTTTAACAAACACTAGGTTTGTGCATATATATAAATGTGTGGAACCAGGAACAATCAATGCAGTAATATCAGTATCAGGTAGAGAAAATGTATTAGTAATGATGTCTAGCACAGAGGCATCTTCTCTAGCACGAATAGCATATGTCCTTGCAGGTGCTCGTCCCTCATATCTAATTGATGTATCCTTGGTAGTACCTCGACTACCACTAACATAGCCGGGATGGCGGGGTGGTCTACCCCTCGAGACAGGATTAATCGGCTTTGGAGCTGGTTCTATCTATTTTTTAACTCTTTCTGGACAGTCTTTGAGAATATGCTCAAGAGAATCACATCCGAAGCAAGCTCCACTTCTAGACCGACATTCCCCATGATAAAATTTGTTACAATGTTTACATTTCGGTTTGGGATTATCGACACTACCCGCACTGGCCACCAACGGAGATGAAGACCTTGGGTTAAAACATTGAAAGCCCCGTTCTCTTCTAGAAAAACCTGTAGAGGTAGTAACACGATCATAATACCTCTTTAATTTCTTAGAAGAAAATGATTGTGACTTACTCATAGTTCTTTTTCCAGAAACCCAAGCTTCTTTTTCTCCTTGTTTCTTTTCCTTACTTAATTCCTCAGCCTTGTGTGCTCGACCGACTAACATCACAAATTCCCTTAACTCGAGAATTCCAATCAACAATTTGATATCTTCATTTAAGCCCTCTTCAAAGCGTTTATACATCTCAGCCTCAGACTAGACCCATTTTCTAGCATATTTACTCAGTCGAACAAATTCTCATTCATATTCGGATACAGTCATGTTTCTTTATTTTAGCTTTAGAAATTCTTTCTTTTTTTGATCCATGAACCTCTGACTAACATACTTCTTCCTGAATTCTACCTGGAAGAATTCCCATGTAATATTCTCTCTTGGTACAACTGAAGTTATGGTATTCCACTAGTGATAAGTTGTATCTTTCAGTAAGGATACTGCACATTTCAGACATTCGGCAGGTGTGCAGGATAATTCATCAAAAACTCAGATAGTATTTTCTAGCCAAAACTCGACCCTTTCTGGATCATCATCTGCGGTAGCCCTGAATTCTTTCGCCCCATGTTTGTGAATTTTATCTATCAGAGGTTTACAAATTCTAACAGGTTCAGCACCCTGTGGTACTTCAGGAACTGGTTGAGAAGTAAGTGGGAGAGGTCGTTGTACAACGGGGTTTTTTTCTCAAGTACTGAGTAAACCATTCGTTCATCATTTGAAAGAAGGCTTGTTTTGCCTCCTCACTTTGGCTATCAGACACATGCCTTTCACTACCAGACGCAAATACAACTCTTTGAATAGAAGCTGAAGCATTGCTCACAGCTTCTTCGGATTCAACTCTAGCTTGATTGGATGACATTACTATATGAAAAACACATTTAAGAATGATCAGGAGTCATCACACTATCACAAATTATATAATGGCATGTACAGCTAAACTCGTGTTTACTATGTCAAATTCGAGAAATGGCTAAACTGTAGCTCTGATACCACTAAATGTAACACCGCTAACCCATATCCGTCGTTGAACCAGAGTTTTAGAGCATTACCGAAACATTTAGATACATTTATACATCAATCATGCAAGTTACTATTTATTAACTGAGATTATTCGAAACGTCCCTTAAATGGACCCTCGATGCCAATACGAGCTTTAGAAATGAGTCAGGACTTAATCAGGACCTCTAAGAATTTTTCGCGAAATTACAAAATTTTTCTAATGTGCAGGGCTCACACGCCCGTGTGACCTTGGGACACGATCGTGTTAGAGGCAGTGTTCAACCTTGTGTAACTCTCTGACTTGCATAGACGGCCATGCCACACGCCTGTGTGCTAGGCCATGTGGTTAATTAATTCAATTCAAATTAGGTGCAAGTTTCACACGGCCAAGACACACGCCCGTGTTCTAGGGCTATGTGGCACACACGGCTGAGACACACGCCCATGTCTCTTCCCGTATGCCCAATTCTGAGCATTCTATTTCTCAAAATTAAGGTCCAAGAGACACATGGCCTAACCACATGCCCGTGTTACTAGGTCGTGTGTCACACACGTCCTAGACACATGCCCGTGTGGATAAAATGAAGCCATTTCTACTCTATTTCTCACCCAAAATTTCACCCAAGACTTGCACTTGAAACACACATCCAATACCAACAAATTCCAAATATACAAATTAAACAATTCCATCATTCAACAAGGCATTTCATTTCAAGCACAAGTGTTTATAAACTTACTTTGGTTTAACTTAAGCAATTACAACATTTGGTCACATATGCTCTATAACACCCCTTGTAACACCCCTAACCCGTAACCGTCGCCGAAATAGGTTAAGAGGCATTATCGAACTTGTAACTCAATTCAGAACAATATTTATCAAATTTCAACTCATTTCAGTAAATATCATTCATTCACATTCAATATGTACTTAAATCAAACATACATAGCTTTAATCATGCATTTGAGACTAAATCAGTAACAAATCAAAATTTTGGAAACTTAGAAAAATTTTAACATTTCAAGTGTCAGATGCCCGTGTGAACAGGTTGTGTGCCTCATACGGCTAATAGACACGCCTGTAATGCCCCGAATTTGGGCCTAGAAGTATTGGACCTTGAGTATAGGTCCGTAAGGAGGTTGTATATAAGTATTTAATTGTGAAAGGAAATGACACAATTAAATGTCTACTTTGGTGGTTTATGGCCCTAAGAAGTGTTGGAGAAATCTTTGGTTCAAACCTGGGCTTTAGCAGAAAATTTGGTATTAAGTGAATAAAACCTTGAATGCTTGGATGATGGCCCTTTAAATTATTGTGTTAAATAAATGACACAAGAAAGCATGTGGTCTAGTGGTTGTGGCGTCATTAAGGTTGCAAGGGAGCCTGAGTTCAAGTCTTGGCTCTTACAATTCATTTTGGTTTTTCTCTTAAGTGAATCTGGATTCTGGCATATATGTCTTAAAGTTAATTATGGACGTTTTTATCACAGAAAGAGCTTGTGGTGGAGTGGCAATGTGGCGTGTTATGTAACTGTGAGGTTTGAGGTTCAAGTCTTGGGATGTGCAGTGGAGTATTTATTTTGCTATTTGAGCTGTGTAGGAAGCGGAGTTGGACTAGAACTCTGTGGTTGAAGTGGTCATAAGAATGATGAATTTTTCCTAATGGTTGAAAGCAATCCTACATCGGGAAGCTAACATGAGAATTGGTGAGAAGCTGGCTTTAAATAGAGCGAACCAGATGAGTTGGGGAGGAAGACTCAATGCAGGATGTGCCAAGGTTGGTGATTGTGGACTTCGGCGCGTTCTCATAAACAGGTGTGTATTCGCGTCCTTCTTTGTTAGAAGTCGGTAAGAGCCGAAAAGCCGAAACTTCAGCATTTCAGGCTTCACGAGCGTGCGATCGCTCATGTGGAAATCGAGCCCACAAACCATAAGCGATAGACTATAGAGGCCGCTACGAGAGTTCTCGTGTACTGGGCCTTAACGGGCCTAATAGGCCCAATGGGCCAGTGGACCCGCTTGTGTAAATCTAATTGTTAGGTAAGAAGTAGTTGGGCTAAATGGGCCACACTAGTGTGTAGGCCCACTTGGGCTGAGTAATGGGCCTTAGGCCCATTTGCACCGTTTGGTCTATTTAGGTTACTTAAGTCACTCGAGGCGACGGTGGACCTTCTGTTGGGTCGTTAAGACACTCGATTTGTAAAATTATCGAAATACCCCCTTGATTTATAAAATTACCGAAATACCTCCAATTTGTAAAATTACTGAAATACCTTTGATTTGTAAAATTATCGAAATACCCTCGATTTGTAAAATTATCGAAATAGCCCCAATTTGTAAAATTATTGAAATACCCCCAATTCACAAAATTACTAAAATCCCCTAATTTTTAAAATTACTGAAATACCTTTAATTTGTAAAATTATCAAAATACCCCCATTTGTAAAATTATCGAAATGCCCCTAATTTATAAAATTACCAAAATACCCCCAATTTGTAAAATTACCAAAATACCCCTGGTTTGTAAAATTATCGAATTACCCTTGTAGTATAAAATTACTGAAATACCCCTATAGGGTAAAATAACTGTTTTGCCCTTGTGGGTAAATGACTGACTGAGACTATAAATTTGACTAATTGATTATGATTGTATGACTGTGTTTTAACTAACTTGACTGTGGTTGTAAAACTGGTATGCTTTTAATATATGTTAAAATGATTGTTACTAAGCATGCCCATTTTGCATACACGTGTGATGATTGAGCATGACATACACGACATATTGCATGGGGTTGGAATTATGGAACAGAGGAAGCATATGAGGATCGCATGGTTGCTTGACGACTGTGGATCCACCGGTGGCTTTTAAGCCCAATATATGATTATTGACGACTTTGTATCAATCATATTTACCAGATGCTGTGTGCCGACTATATTGTCGTCACTGATTGCTATGTGCCTAAATGATACAGCTACCGATCGCTTAAAGCCAATTATTCTGATTATGGCTCTATGCCAACCTAAATATGGCTCTGTGCCATCTTGATTATGGCTTTGTGATAATCGTATTTACCTGTGGCTATGTGCCTAACATATTTATGGATGACTTTGTGTGGATCATATTTACCCAAGGCTGTGTGCCGATTATATTACCGTCACTAATGGCTATGTGCCAAACATAATACATTTACGGATGGCTTTGTGCCGATTATAATATCGCTAGTGAAGGCTTTTTAAGCCAAATATATGATTAGCAGCTTTGCTGTAATGAAGGTAGTACCGCAACCGGGCTACCATTGATGTGTATCAAATAGATGGGTCGATATTTATATCCCCACATGATATGTACCAGGGGACGGAGTTGATGTGTAACGGTTGGATTATTGGGATGGGATAGCATGCATTCATGCATTCACATATTCTGTTCTATTATTGGTTTGGGCTGGGCACAATTGATTCTGTTATGGGCTGTGACCCAAATGATATTGTAATAGGCTTTGGCCCACGTATGCTCTGAATCGGTTGTCTTTATTCTATCATTAACGGCTCGCCTAAAGCTGCTTCTGCTTTTGTTTCAGATATCGATTGATTGTTACTTTAGTAAGGGGATTACACACTGAGTTTACGTAAACTCACCACGTTTATTAACCGTGCAGGTAATCCCCAGCGTTAGGTGGATCGGTGTCATAGAGGGACTTAGAGACGACCACACAACTGTACATGTTTTTTTTTCTCGTTTATTTAGTTAAGCACTTTGGTTTTGATTTGGGTTGCAATAAGGCCTCTTTATTTCCTTAACTTTTTATTTGGAAAGTTTATTTAGTATGTCTATTATCTGTTAGAAGTAGGACACGATTTTCCAATACAGTAACTATTTTCAAACACTACGTTTCCGCAACATTTTCAAAATGCTTTCGCAACTTAACTGTTAAACATCATGTTTTCGTAAATCGGTTACTTTTAGAATTAGCTTCCGCAAAGTAAAAAGGAATTTTTAGAAATAAAATTTAGAAGTTTTCAGTGTACTACGTTTTAAATAAGAAGGGTTTCTAATGAAAACATGGTTTTTGAAAAACACTTCAATGTGACATGCCAGATTCGGGTTTAACTTCTGGGGCAGGTTTAGGGTGTTACATTTAGTGGTATCAGAGCCAAGTTACAAAACTCAGCTGTGGAATGGGTTTTAAAATTGGATTTCTGAAAGAAGTGTTTCAAAAAGGTTCAAAAAGATTTAAAGTATTTGAAATATTTTTCTGAATATTTTCTTGAAAGTATGGTTACCGAGTCTCCGGCGCCGAATCCGTAAGTTTTCTGTTAGACTATACTTAAAGTTAGATTTTATATTTATTCAGTGTATGTTCTGGAAATAAGATTTTGTTTAAGTTAGCAATAGTACTGTGATGGATTCCGAAGACAAGCAAGGTCGCAAGGAGTCGCCCGTCTCCCCGGAACATGAGATGGTTTTGGAAACTGTAGTCAAGGTAAGTCTGCCAACTTCGAGTACCAATAACCAGGAGCTTGGTACGGAGGCACTGACCCGGTTGGTAAGGGAAGTGCTGGAAGAAATGTTTGAGGCAATAGTTAAGGCGTATGGTGAAACACTTCAAGCTGGGCACTTAGAGTGCAGCAAGAAGAGGGATCACAGTCCTCTGAAACAGGAGCCCCGTTCTATGAAACGTGTTAAGACGCGTCTGAACTTTCCAGCTTGTGAGTGTTGCAAAAGGCGCCATCCAGGCGAATGCTGAAAGAAGTCAGGATTGTGTCTCAGATGCAGGTCTAAGGAGCATCTTGTTCGGGATTGCACTGTTCCTTTTAAGTCAGGTGTGTTTTGCTTGGATGTGATGTTTGAATATAGAAATTGTATACATGTGTGGTAAAAATCTGTTTGCTTCTGTGGTTAGATGTTTGGTTAGGTGTGAGAGGTTTTGAGATTATGTGAAAAGTGTATTAGTGTAGATGGAACTAGAATGCATAGCGGGAGCGTAGGGGTGTAGGTTGAGCTAAGCGCTTGTTCAGATAGTTGGCAATTTCGAGGATGAAATTTCTTTAAGGGGGTAGAATTGTAACACCCCAAATTTGGGCCTAAAAGTATTGGGCCTTGAGTATGGGTTCGTAAGGAGGTTGTATATAAGTATTTAATTGTGCAAGGAAATGACACAATTAAATGTCTACTTTGTGGTTAATGGCCCCGAGAAGTGTTGGAGAAATCTTGGGTTCAAACTCAGGCTGGCGAAAAATTTTGGTATTAAGTGAATAAAACCCTAGATGCTTGGATGATGGCCTTTTAAATTATCGTCTTAAATAAATGACACAAGGAAGCATGTGGTCTAGTGGTTGTGGCGTCATTAAGGTTGTAAGGGAACCTGGGTTCAAGTCTTGGCTCTTACAATTCATTTTGGTTTTTCTCTTAAGTGAATCTGGACGTTGGCACATATGTCTTAAAGTTAATTATGGACGTTTTTATCACAGAAAGAGCCTGTGGTGGAGTGGCAAGGTGGCGTGTTGTGCAATTGTGAGGTCTGAGGTTCAAGTCTTGGGATGTGCAATGGAGTATTTATTTTGCTATTTGAGCTGTGTAAGAGGTGGAGTTGGACTGGAACTCTGTGGTTGGAGTGGTCATAAGAATGAGGAATTTTTCTTAATGCTTGAAAGCAATCCCACATCGGGAAGCTAACATGAGAGGGCTTTAAGTAGAGCGAACCAGATGAGTTGGGGAGGAAGACTCAATACAGGATGTGCCAAGGTTGGTGATCGTGGACATCGGCGCGTTCTCATAAATAGGTGTGCATTCGTGTCCTTCTTTGTTAGAAGTCGACAAGAGCCGAAAAGTCAAAACTTCGGCATTTGAGGCTTCACGAGTGTGCGATCGCTCGTGTAGTAACCGAGCCCACAAACCATGGGCGATAGACTGTAGAGGCCGTCACGAGCATTCTCGTGTACTGGGCCTTGACAGGCCAAATGGGCCCAATGGGCCCGTGGGCCTGCTTGTGTAAATTTAATTGTTAGGTGGGAAGTAGTTAGGCTAAATGGGCCACACTAGCGTGTGGGCCCACTTGGGCTGAGTAATGGGCCTTAAGCCATTTGCACCGTTACGTCTATTTAGGTTACTTAAGTCGCTCGAGGCGACGGTGGACCTTCTGTTGGGTCGTTAAGACCCTCAATTTGTAAAATTACTAAAATACCCCTGATTTGTAAAATTACTGAAATACCCTCGATTTGTAAAATTACCGAAATACCCCTAATTTGTAAAATTACCAAAATACCCCTGATTTGTAAAATTAATGAAATACCCTCGATTTGTAAAATTACCGAAATACCCTCAATTTGTAAAATTACCAAAATACCCTTGATTTGTAAAATTACCGAAATACCCCTAATTTGTAAAATTACCAAAATACACATAGTTTGTAAAATTACTAAAATACCCCTATTTTGTAAAATTACCAAAATACCCCTCGTTTGTAAAATTATCGGATTACCCTTGTAGTATAAAATTACTGAAATACCCCTATAGGGTAAAATAACTGTTTTGCCCTTGTGGGTAAATGACTGACTGAGACTATGAATTTGACTAATTGACTATGATTGTATGACTGTGTTTTAACTAACTTGACTGTGGTTGTAAAACTGGTATGCTTTTAATATATGTTAAAATGATTGTTACTAAGCATGCCCATTTTGCATACACGTGTGATGATTCAGCATGACATACACGACATATTGCATGGGGTTGGAATTATGGAACGGAGGAAGCATATGAGGATCGCATGGTTGCTTGACGACTGTGGATCCACCGGTGGCTTTTAAGCCCAATATATGATTATTGACGACTTTGTATCGATCATATTTACCAGATGCTGTGTGCCGACTATATTGTCGTCGCTGATGGCTATGTGCCTAACATGATACAGCTACCGATCGCTTAAAGCCAATTATTCTGATTATGGCTCTATGCCAACCTAAATATGGCTCTGTGCCATCTTGATTATGGCTTTGTGATAATCGTATTTACCTGTGGCTATGTGCCTAACATACTTATGGATGACTCTGTGTGGATCATATTTACCCAAGGCTATGTGCCGATTATATTACCGTCGCTGATGGCTATGTGCCAAACAGAATACAGTTATTGATGGCTTTGTGCCAATTATAATACCGCTAGTGAAGGCTTTTTAAGCCCAATATATGATTAGCAGCTTTGCTGTAATGAAGGTAGTACCGCAACCGAGCTACCATTGATGTGTATCGGATGGGTGGTCGATGTTTATATCCCTACATGATATGTACCGGGGGACGGAGTTGATGTGTAACAGTTAGATTATTGGGATGGGATAGTATGCATCCATGCATTCACATATTCTGTTATGTTATTAGTTTGGGTTGGGCCCAATTGATTTTGTTATGGGCTGTGACCCAAATTATATTGTAATAGGCTTTGGCCCATGTATGCTCTGAATCGACTCGGATCTTTATTCATCATTAACGGCTTCGGCCTAGATCTGCTTTCTATTTTGGTTTCAGATATATCGATCATTACTTTAGTAAGGGGATTACACACTGAGTTTTCGTAAACTCACCCTGTTTATTAACCGTGCAGGTAGTCCCCAGCATTAGGTGGATCGGTGTTACAAAGGGACTCGGAGACGACCACACAACTGTATATGTTTTTCTATTTCGTTTATTTAGTTAAGCACTTTGGTTTTGATTTGGGTTGTAATAAGGCCTCTTTATTTCCTTAACTTTTTATTTGGAAAGTTTATTTAGTATGTCTAATATCTGTTAGAAGTAGGACACGGTTTTCCAATAAAGTAACTGTTTTCGAACACTACGTTTTCGTAACATTTTCAAAATGATTTCGCAACTTAACTGCAGAACATCATGTTTTCGTAAATCGGTTACTTTTAGAATTAGCTTCCGCAAAGTAAAAAGGAATTTTTGGAAGTAAAATTAAAAAGTTTTCAGTGTACGATGTTTTAAATAAGAAGGGTTTCTAATGAAAACATAGTTTTCGAAAAATACTTCAATGTGACATGCCAGATCCGGGTCTAACTTCTGGGGCGGGTTTGGGGTGTTACAACACCCGTGTCTTAGACTATGAGAAAACAAGGCATACATACTGACTTGTGTGACACGGGTGAGGACACGCCTATGTGCTAGACCGTGTGAAAACTAGATAAATATAATATATCTATAATGAATTTGTAATTCAAGTATATCAATTACTCAATCACAAATATTCATTTCAAATATTTTCAAATATATTGAAGTTCGATTCTAATTATACGAACGTACGTCGTATCTTTTGATAAAACTATCGGCTATTCGTCCACTTTTCATTTTCTCCTATCTAATTCTAATATTTGCTTATCTTAATCTATATAATATCAAATTAAATACATTTAGCATTCAATCTATTCAATATAGTCCATAATTCATATTTTGGCAAATTTACACATTTGCCCCTATACATTTCACATTTTTACGATTTAGTCCTTATCACATAAAAATGCAAAATTGCATAATTAGGCTATAACCCATGGCAACCAAATTTCATAGGGACTCCTAGCAGCCCATATCTTTCATTATTTCACACTTTTAACCACATAATTTTACAGTTTCACAATTTAATCCTTATTTGACATTTTTATCAAAAATCACTTTACAAAAATAGTTTAACTATCATCAAGCTTCCATAATCTATCATTAAACATCAAAGAACTCAAGTATTCAACAATGGCACTTTTCAAAATCATGAACAAATTCAAAAATTAAAACACGAGCTAGCTAGAATACGAAACAATGATTTCAAAAACGTAAAAATCATCAAAAATAGAGCTAAAACGGACTTACATGCTCAAGGTGAAGTGACCGAATGTTTGAAGCTTTAGAAATTGCTATTCTTTGCCCTTCATTCTGTTGAAGAAGATGAATGAAGAATAAAATTCATTTTATTAACTAAATTACCATTATATCCTTATTATGAAACATTAATATATCAATAATCAATGTCCAAGATTGTCCACTTACATTATAAATGGACTAATTACATAATAATGACTTCCATATTAATAAACCATAGCTATTTAATACTTTTAAACAATAGAACTCGACTTTTACGCGTTACGCGATTTAGTCCTTTTTACTGAATTAAGCATGTAAACAACAAAATTTCTTAACAAAACTATCACATAATTAATCTATCATGCTTTAGACCTTAGTAAAATAATAAAATAATTATTTTAACTTCAAATTTGTAGTCTCGAAACCACTATTCTGATTTGATTCAAAAACGGGCTGGTACAACTCTTCACCCCTTAGGGATTTTCGTCCCCAAAAATCTTATCAGTGAAAAGGTTAGGGTACTATTTTCCCATAACTTCCTCAGGTTCCCACGTAGCTTCCTCAATCACGTGTTTATGCCAAAGAACCTTTACCAAGGCTATACGCTTATTTCTCAATTCTTTGATTTCACGAGCTAAAATTCGTATCGTTTCTTCGTTATATTACATATCGGGTTGAATTTCAACATCTATTGGAGAGATCACATGTGACGGATTGGATCTATAATGACGTAGCATAGAAACATGAAAAACATTATGAATCTTTTCAAGTTCTGATGGTAAAGCAAGTCGATATGCTACTGGTCCTATTCTTTCAACAATTTCATACGGCCCGATAAATCGCGGACTTAATTTCCTTTACGTCTAAAACGGAGAATATTTTTCCACGGTGACACTTTTAGAAACACTCTATCTCGAACTTGAAATTCAATTTCTCTACATTTCAAATATGCATAGGATTTCTTTCGATCTAAAGCTGCTTTTAAACTGTTGCGAATTGTTTTCACTTTTTCTTTAGTTTCTCTGATTAATTCAACCCCATGAATATTTTTCTCACTCAATTCAGTCTAGTATAGCAGAGTTCGACATTTACGACTATACAAAGCTTCATACGGTACCATCTTTATACTCGTTTGGAAATTATTGTTGTATGCGAATTCAATCAACAGTAAGTATTTTTCCCAACTGTCCTTAAACTCTAAAATACAACATCTCAACATGTCTTCGAGAATCTGAATAACTCTCTCAGTCTGGCCCTCAGTCTAAGGATGAAAAATAGTACTAAAATTCAACTTTGTTCCCAAAGCCTCTTGCAGTTTCTTCCAAAATCGCGACGTAAATCTAGGATCTCTATCAGAAATAATGGATAATGGCACTCCGTATAACCGAACAATTTCAGAAATGTACAATTCATCTAATCTGTCAAGTGAGTAATCTCCACGTACCAGTATGAAATTAGCAGATTTTGTTAGTCCATCTATAGCAACCCAAATAGCATCTTTCTTTTTCAGAATTTGAGGCAATCCCAATACAAAATCCATTGAAATTCTATCCTATTTCCACTCGGGGATCATTATAGGTTGTAATAAACCCGATGGCACTTGATGTTTAGCTTTGACTTGCTGACATGTCACACATTTTGATATAGACTTTGAGATGTCACGTTTCATTCCTGACCACCAGTACATCTGTTTCAGATCATTATACATCTTGGTACTACTCGGATGAACAAAAAAATGACTACTGTGTGCTTCATGCAGAATTTTCTGAACAAGCTCTGTATTTTTCAGTACACAAATTCTATTTCGAAACATTAAACAGTCATCAGTTCCAATATGAAGTTTTGAATCAGAAATAGACTCACATTGAACTCGTTTAGCTTGTAATTCACGGTCATCTTTTTGAGCTTCACAAATTTGTTGAAGAAATACCGGTTTGGCTTTTAATTCAGCTAATATAGACCCATCATCACAAATCATCAACTAGGTGTTCATTGCTCGTAATGCAAACAAATATTTTCGACTTAGAGCATCAGCAATAACAATAGCTTTTCCCGGGTGATAATTAATTACAAAGTCATAATCTTTCAATAGCTCGAGCCATCTTCGTTATAAAAAATTCAAATCCTTTTGTGTCATCAGATATTTCAAGATCTTGTGATCCGTATAAATGTGGCATTTTTCATCGTATAAGTAGTGTCGTCAAATCTTCAATTCAAA
This sequence comes from Gossypium longicalyx, assembly GCA_025698465.1. NCBI lineage: Eukaryota > Viridiplantae > Streptophyta > Magnoliopsida > Malvales > Malvaceae > Gossypium > Gossypium longicalyx. The sequence continues at coordinate 63,032,862 of CM047004.1, read as the reverse complement.
TGCTATTGCAGCCAACTCTAAATCATGCGTTGGATAGTTCTTTTCATGCGGTTTCAACTGTCGAGAAGCATAAGCTATAACTTTTCTCTATTGCATTAAAACACATCCCAATCCATTTAATGACGCGTCACTATAGATCATGAACTTTTTACCCAATTCAGGTTGTACTAAAACTGGTGCTTCAGTTAACATTACTTCCAGTTGTTCAAAACTCTGCTGACATTTTTCTGACCAATCAAACTTTACATCTTTTTGTAACAGTTGTGTCATCGGTGTCGCAATCTTTGAGAATCCTTTCACGAATCTTCGGTAATAGCTCGATAAGCTTAGAAAACTATGGACTTCAGATACATTTCTTAGAGATTTCCAATCAACAATGGTAGAAATCTTGTTCGGATCAACTCTAATACTGTCAGTTGAAACAATATGCCCCAGAAATCTAACCTCTTTGAGCTAAAACTAACATTTACTGAGCAAATAACTGCTTATTACGTAGAGTTTGTAACACAATTCTCAAGTGTTCAATATGTTCATATTAATCTTGTGAATAGATCAGAATGTCATCAATGAATACAACAACAAATCTATCTAAATACGGTCTGAATATCCAGTTCATCAATCCGCGATAAAAGGGTATTTGTTCTCTATAGTCACTTTATTCAACTGTCTGTAGTCGATACACTTTCTCATCATACCATCTTTCTTTTTCACGAACAATACTGGTGCACCCCAGGGAGAATAACTCGGTTGTACAAAACCTCTATCTATCAATTCTTGCAACTGAGCTTTCAACTCTTTTAATTCTGTTGGATCCATTCTGTATAGAGCTATCGATATAGGCGTTGTTCCAGGTACTAATTCAATACCATATTCAACTTCTCTGATCGGAGGCAAACCTGGTAATTCTTCTGGAAATACATTCGAAAACTCACAAACAAAAGGTACTGATTCAATCTTTGATTCAGATACTTTTGTATCCAATACATATGCAAGATATGCATCATAACCCTATTTTGGGGTGGTATCCCTCTAGAAGCAGTGTTACTCGCTTTCACTAGTTGATCTCTATCAGTTATAAACTTTTTTGGACAATCTCAGAGATAATGATCAAGAGATCCACATTTAAAGCAAGCTCCACTCACTACTCTACATTCACCATAATGCTTCTTATTGCAATGTTTACATTCAGGCCCAACATTTCTAACACTTCCTGCACTAGCAACAGATGTCACCTGAGGTTTAGAACTAAAATGTCTTGCATCTCTATCTCTGATCGAAATTCCTATAGAAGCTGTAGAACGAGGATGATAGTCTCTAAATGTCGCCTGAGGTTTAGAACTAAAATGTCTTGCATCTCTATCTCTGATCGAAATTCCTATAGAAGCTGTAGAACGAGGATGATAGTCTCTAAATTTCTTTGATGCTGACTGATGTGATTTGCTGGCAAATCTCTTTCTAGAATCTCTAGCCACAGCATCGGCTTTTTTTTTCTCTTTGCAAAGCTCTTCAGCTTTACAAGCTCGATCAAACAAAACAAAAAACTCTTTCAGCTCAAGAATTCTAACTAACACTCTGATTTCTTCATTCAATTCGTCCTTGAATCTTTTACACATTACACCTTCAGAAGAGATGCATTCACAAGCATATTTGCTGAGTCTTACAAACTCTCTTTCATATTCTGTGACTGACATACGACCCTGCATCAATTCAAGAAATTCTTTTCTCTTCTGATCGATGAACCTTTGGCTGATGTATTTCCTTCTAAATTCAACTTGAAAGAAATCCCAAGTAACTCTTCCTTGCGGAACTACTGATATCAAGGTATTCCACCACTGATACGCGGTGTCTCTTAACAGTGATACTGCACATTTTAAACATTCTTCAAGTGTGCAGGATAATTCATCGAATACTCGAATCGTGTTCTCAAGCTAAAACTCGGCTCTCTCAGGATCATTATTAACAGTGGCTCTGAATTCCTCAGCTCCGTGTTTTCATATCTTATCGACAAGAGGTTTATTAATCTCAAAGGATCAATACCTTGAGGAACTACAAGGATCGGTTGGGGAACAAGTGGGGGTCGAGGTTGCTGAACAGCTGGGTTCGTACGAATGTACTGTGTGAACAACTCATTCAATATCTGAAAGAAGGCTTCTTTAGCCTCACCTTCGTGACTACTTGTCACGGGTCTAGATTCCGTAGGAGCTGTCCCTTGAGCGAGAGCTGGCGCATTACTTTTTACGTCATCCGCTACAGCTCGTTCGGGATCCATTACTATATAAAAACACATTTGAAAACGTCAAGAGTCATCACACTATTACATTTTTATATATGGCATGTATAGCTAGACTCACATAAGCTACGTTAGTCCTAGAATCGACTAAACCGTAGCTTTGATACTAATAAATGTAACACCCCTAACCCATAACCATCGCTAGAATAGGTTAAGAGGCATTACTGGACTTGTAACTCAATTCAGAACAATCATTTATCAAATGTCATCTCATTTCAGTAAATTTCATTCATTCACATTCAATATGTACTTAAATCAAACATACAAAGCTTTAATCATGCATTTGAGACTAAATTAGTAACATATCAAAATTTTAACATTTCAAGTGTCACACGTCCGTGTGAACAGGCCGTATGCCTCACACGGCTAATAGACACGCTCATGTCTTAGACTGTGTGAAAACAAGGCATACATATTGACTTGTGTCACACAGTCGAGGACACGACCGTGTGCCAGACTGTGTGAAAACTAGAGAGGTTATTGACTTAGGTCACACGGCCAACCACATGCCCTTGTGTCTAGCCTGTGTGCCCTTCAAAATGGCCACACACACCGGTGTATCAGGTCGTGCAAAAAATGTAAGGTATACTGACTTAATTCGAAAGGGTACCCCGGGGGACACACGGCCATGTAGCATGACCGTGTGTTGCACACGACCGAGACACACGCCCGTGTCTCTACCTGTATGGACAAAAATAGGCCATTTATAAAGCCATTTTGCCACCCTAAAAACACAAACATTCACAAGCATAAATGACCACATTTTTACAACTCAATAGGTAGCCAAGATAACCATTTCAATACGTATTATTAACCATATCAAAACCTAACAATTACATACCCAAATACCTATTTAACATCATTCATAATCCATTCATTTAACAACTACATATCAAGTCTTCACTTGCATAATTTCATTCCATCATTACCTTGCCAAAACTTGCCATAGTTTAACACTTATACACAACCAGATATGATACCAAAATAAGTCAAATCACATGGCTTAACTTATACACAAAAACATATTAAAATCGTAATATCAAGTAACATAACTAACATATATTAAACTAGCCTATACATGCCATATTTACAATTTTCACAAGATCAAAAGTACCAATTAGAAATTGGATAGTGTGATGTGCAACTCCAACTTGTCCAAAATGAACGGGCTAACGAGCCTCTATAAAATATAGAAAAAGAAACAGAGTAAGCTTTATAGCTTAGTAAACATGTATAATTCAGAACTAAACTTACCATTTATACATAATCAAAGCAATACTTAAAGTGCAACCAATTCAATTTATAAACACCTAATCACAAATATTCATCACATGTTAGTCATTGTAGAAATATATGAAACCATCCATTAGTACAACGCTTTGCATCATTCCAAATTCATATATCATATATAACATTAACAACATTTATGAACCGTAACTCATCCATATAACATTATTCGTGTCGTTGAACCTATTAGAAATTCAAAGGATACTCGGGTGAATAATATCAGTAATCTGTCACTTCATTATCATTTATGCTTATTCGAGCTATGATCGGTAAGCTCCTCTCGAGCTGATAAATAGTAAGCTCTATTGAGTTGAAACATTAAGCTCTATTGAGCTGAGCAGTAAGCTCCAATGAGCTGAAAATAGTAAGCTCTTACGAGATGATATATCGGTAAGCTCATATAAGCTATGGTGAGTTAGCAAAAAATGCAGGAGCTCGACCAAAACGGTAACCCTAGTGACAAGTCACTCGTATCCTATGAATTCATATAGTTTAAACGGGGCTCAGTAATAAATATATTATATCTATAATGCATTTGTAATTCAAGTATATCAATCACTCAATCACAAATATTCATTTCAAATATTTTCAAATATATATAAGTTCGATTCTAATTATACGAACTTACGTCGTATCTTCTGATAAAACTATCGGCTATTCGTCCACTTTTCGTTTTCCCCGATCTAATTATGATATTTGCTTATCTTGATCTATATAATATCAAATTCAATACATTCAGCATTCAATCTATTCAAATATTCCATAATTCATATTTTGGGAAATTTACACATTTGCCCCTATAGTTTTCATATTTTTACGATTTAGTCCTTATCACATAAAAACGTAAAATTGCACAATTAGGCTATAACCCATGATTGACGAATTTCATAAGGACTCCTAGTAGCCCATGTCTTTCATTATTTCATACTTTTAACCACATAATTTTACAATTTCACAATTTCACAATTTAATCCTTATTTGACATTTTTATCAAAAATCACTTTACAAAAATAGTTTAACTATCATCAAGCTTCCATAATCTATCATTAAACATCAAAGAACTCAAGTATTCAACAATGGCACTTTTCAAAATCATGAAAAAAATCAGAAATTAAAGCACGGGCTAGCTAAAATACGAAACAACGATCTCAAAAACGTAAAAATCATTAAAATCTGAGCTAAAATAGACTTACATGCTCAAGGTGAAGTGACCGAATGTTTGAAGCTTTAGAAATGGCTATTCTTTGACCTTCATTCAATTGAATAAGATGAATGAAGAATAAAATTCATTTTTTTATTAAATTCAACTTTATTAACTAAATTACTATTATATCCTTATTATAAAACATTAATATATCAATAATCAATGTCCAAGATTGTCCACTTACATTATAAATGGACTAATTACATAATAACGATTTCCATATTAATAAACCATAGCTATTTAATACTTTTAAACAATAGAACTCAACTTTTACGCGTTACGCGATTTAGTCCTTTTTACCGAATTAAGCATTTAAATAATAAAATTTCTTAACGAAACATTCACATAATTAATCTATCATACTGTAAACCTTATTAAAATAATAAAATAATTATTTTAAATTCATATTTATAGTCTCGAAACCATTGTTCCTATTTGACTTAAAAATGGGCTGTTACACCCCTCACCTGTATTCAACACCGGAATAGGGTTATGGAGCATTACCGGAATTATAACACATATAACTGTACTTTTGTCATGCATTCAATCAATTCATACAATAATCATTCAATCTCAATCAATTTGTCCCTTATAATAGCCTACGAGGCCTTAAACATGCTTTAGGAGCGGTTTGAGACTAAATTGATAACTTATACAACATTCACGAAACTTTGAAATTTTTTCTCAAAACTGAGAACACATACCCGTGTGGGCAGGCCGTGTGCCTCACGCTGCCACTAAACACGCCCGTGTCATCGGCCGTGTGAAAACAAGGGTAAATACTGACTTGGGTCATACAGCCAACCACACGCCCGTGTGTCTAGCCCGTGTGTCCTTCGAACCAGGTCGTGTGCTAGGCCGTGACAAACCTATAGGGTATACTAACTCATGCAACACGGCCAAGTCACACGTCTATATGCTAGTCCGTGTGCCAATTAGGGCATATACTGACTTGTACCACACGGTCAATCACACACACATGTGTGAAACTGTGTGGAGTATATTGAGTTCATTTTAATTTCAACACCAGGGGTCACACGGCCGTGTAACATCACCGTGTGTCACACACGGCCGAGACACACACCCGTTTCTCTGCTCGTGTGGACAAAAATAGCCTATTTGCAAAGTTATTTTGTCACCCTATAAGCATAAATTGTAATATTTTATAACTCACTAGGCAGCCAATTCATAACATTTCATACACATATTAAACCAATTCAACTACAATCATTTTCCATTCATATGCCAATCACATATCAAGATAACATTGCATATTTCTATTCCATTTACTACTCGCCAAAACATACCATATTTGAATACTTATACATAACCAAAACGTTATGCCAAGTTAAGCCAATCACATGGCTTTAACTTATACAACAACATGTACCAAAATCACTATCTCAAGTAACCATAACTATCATATTTATATCTAGCCTATACATGTCATATTCACATATATCCATGAATTCAAAGGTACTAATCAACAACTAGATAGTGTGGTGTGTAACTCTGACTTATCCGAATCAAGTGAGTTATCGAACCTCTATAAAACATGGAAAAGAAACAGAGTAAGCATTATAGCTTAGTAAGCCCGTATAATTCAAAATTTAACTTACCATTTATACATAACCAAACAATTAAATAAAGTATATCAAATTAACTTGCCAAATGCCTATACACAAGAATTCATCAACAAGTTAGTCACATAAGTGCATGTAATCATCCATTATCTCGATTTAATACTCAATACATTGCATCATATCAAATTCACATATATCATGTACATCATTTGTAACATTTCACTCTCAATCATATAAACAGTAATTCATTCGATAACAGTAACTCATCCGTTTAGACAGTACTTCATCCATATAATAGTAATTCATTCGTGTAACACATAGTTTTTTCACATAACCAATAACAGAATTTATGCCTGTTGAACCTATTAGAATATCGAGGGATACTAGGGTGATATACATTACATATAAATCAATAATTCATCGATTCATTATCATTTCTGCTCTTTCAAGCTATGATCAGTAAGCTCCTCTTGAGCTGATGGACAGTAAGCTCTATTGAGCTGAAACGATAAGCTCCGACGAGCTGAAAAAAGTAAGCTCTTAGGAGCTGATATTTTTGCCAAAAATCGCTTTACAAAATCTATTAATCTAACATTAAACCTTCCAAATCTATCATGATTCATCAAATTACTTAAGCATTCAACAATGGCAACATGATAAATCTTTAACAATTTCAAAATCTAGGTTACGAGCTAGCTAGAATATGAAGCAACGATCTCAAAAACATAGAAATCATTAAAAACGGATCAAAAACCGTACCTTAATGAGCAATTTAACCAAGGTTGAATAGAAAACCTAGAAATTTGGCTTTCCTTCTTGCCAAATTCGGCTAATGAAGATGATGATAATATAAAATGGATTTTTGTTTTATTTATTATATCATTTATTAACTATTTTACCATTTTAACCTTAAAATTAATACAAAATTTCATTTATACCAAACCATTAACATCCACTAACCAACTAATGATATATTCACCATTTAAGAACCTAAACTTCAAGGTTCTATAGCTATTTGGCATCATTAGCTATTAGAACAACACTTTTGCAATTTATGCGATTTAGTCCTTTTTACCGAATTAAGCATTCAAACAGTAAAATTACTATATGAAACTTTCACGTAATTAATCTATCATGCTGTAGACCTTATTAAAATAATAAAATAATTATTTTGACTTCGTATTTGTGGTATCAAAACCACTATTCTGATTTTACTAAAAATGGGTTGTTACAACTCTCCCCCTTTAGAGGTTTTCATCCCCGAAAATCTTACCAGTGAATAGGTTAGGGTACTGTTTTCTCATAGCTTCCTCGGGCTCCCACGTAGCTTACTCAAGCCCATGTTTATGCCAAAGAACCTTCACTAGAGCTATGCGTTTATTTCTCAATTCCTTGACTTCACGAGCTAAAATCCTAATCGGTTCTTCACAATACGTCAAATCAGTCTGTATCTCAACATCTACCAGATAAATCACATGTGATGGATCGGATATGTATCGACGTAGCATAGAAATGTAAAAGACATTATGAATCTTTTCAAGTTCTGATGGTAAAGCTAGTCGGTACGCTACAGGCCCTATTCTTTCGACAATCTCATACGGTCCGATAAATCGCAGACTCAACTTTCCCTTACGGCTGAATTGAAGAACTCTTTTCCACAGTGACACCTTTGGAAGCACTCGGTCCCTGACTTGAAACTCAATTTCTTTACGTTTCAAATTCGCGTATGACTTTTTGTTAATCTGTAGCTGCTTTTAAACTGTCGCGAATTATTTTCACTTTTTCCTCAATTTCTCTGATCAATTGAACCCCATGAATCTTTTTCTCACTTAGTTCAGTCCAGTATAGCAGAGTTCAACATTTGTGTCCATATAAAGCTTCGTACGGTGCCATCTTTATACTCATTTGAAAACTATTGCTATACACGAATTCAATCAACGATAATTATTTTTCCCAATTGCCCTCAAACTCTAAAATACAACATCTCAACATGTCTTCAAGAATCTGAATAACTCTCTTGGTCTGACCATCAGTCTGAGGATGAAAAGCAATACTAAAATTCAACTTTGTACCTAGGGCTTCTTGCAATTTCTTCCAGAATCACGACGTAAATCTCGAATCTCTATAAAAAATAATAGATAGTGGCACCCCGTGTAATCGATCAATCTCAGAAATGTACAATTCAACTAATTTATCCAGTGAGAAATCTGTACGTACCGGCATGAAATGAGCAAATTTCATTTGTCGATCAACGACAACACAAATAGCATATTTCTTTTTCGGAGTTAGGGGCAATCTTGACACAAAATTCATTGTAACTCTATCCCATTTTCACTCGAGAATCATCACAGGCTGCAATAAACCCGATGGTACTTGATGTTCAGCTTTTACTTGTTGACAAATTAAACATTTAGATACAAACTCTAAGATATCTCATTTCATGCCTTTCCACCAGTAAAACTGTTTCAAATCGTTGTATATTTTGGTACTCCCCGAATGAACAGATAAGCAGCTATTGTGCGCTTCATGCAAAATCTTCTGAATGAGTTCTAAATTTCTCGATATGCAAATTCTATTCTGGAACCTTAAACAATCATCGGTTCCAATCTGAAACTCTGAATTAGGGATAGTCTCACATTGAATTCGTTTAACTTGCAATTCATGGTCATCTTTCTGAGCTTCACAAATTTGTTGAAGAAATACGGGTTTAGCTTTTAATTCAGCTAAAAATAGACCCATCATCACAAATCATCAACTGGGTATTCATTGCTCGTAATGCAAACAAAGATTTTCGACTTAGGGCATCAGCGACAACATTAGCTTTTCCCAGGTGATAATCAATCAAAAATTCATAATCTTTTAATAACTCGAGCCATCTTCGTTGTCACAGATTCAAATCTTTCTATGACATCAGATATTTTAATCTTTTTTTATTATTATAAATGTGGCATTTTTCACTGTATAAGTAATCTCGCCAAATTTTCAATGCGAACACAATTGCAGCCAACTCTAAGTCATGCGTCGAATAGTTCTTTTCATGCAGTTTCAATTATTGGGAAGCATAATTTATAACTTTTCCTTCTTGCATTGGAACACATCCCAGACCATTTAATGATGCATCACTATAAACCCCAAACTCTTTCCCCAATTCAGGTTGAACCAAAACTGGTGCTTCAGTTAACAGTACTTTCAACTGTTCGAAACTCTGCTGACATTTTTCTGACCATTCAAATTTCACATCTTTTTGAAGCAGTCGTGTCATCGGTGTATCAATCATTGAAAATCCTTTCACGAATGTTCAGTAATAGCCCACTAAACCTAGAAAACTAAGGACTTCAGACACATTTCTAGGAGATTTCCAATCAACAATAGCAGAAATCTTACTCGGGTCAACTCTAATACCTTCATCTAATATGCCCTAGAAATCCAACCTTTCGGAGCCAAAACTCACATTTGTTGAACTTTACAAATAATTGATTATCACGTAGAGTTTGTAACACAACCTTCAAGTGCTCGGTATGTTCAGATTCATCTCGCGAATAGATCAGAATGTCGTCAATGAATAGAACAAAAAATCTGTCTAAATACAGTCTAAATATCCGGTTCATCAAGTCCATGAAAACAGCAGGAGTATTAGTTAATCCGAAAGGCATAACAAGGAATTCATAATGTCCATACCTCGTTTTGAATGCGATTTTTGGCACATCCGACTCTTTAACTTGCAACTGATAATAACCCTATCTCAAATCAATCTTTGAAAATACTGTAGCCCCTTTCAACTGATCAAATAAATCATCAATATGTGGTAGAGGGTATTTTTTCTTTATAGTCACTTTATTCAACTATCTGTAATCGATACGCATTCTCATCGTGCCGTCTTTCTTCTTTACAAACAATACCGGTGCACCTTAGGGCGAATAACTCAGTCGTGCAAAACCTCTATCTGTCAATTCTTGCAACTGAGATTTCAACTCTTTTATGTTTGTTGGAGCATTTTGTACGGAGCTATCGATATTGGTGTTGTTCCCGGTACTAATTTAATACCAAATTCAACCTCTCTGATCGATGGCAAACCTGGTAATTCTTCTGGAAATACATCCAAAAATTCACAAACAATAGGTACAATTTCAATCTTTGATTCAAACACCTTAGTATCTAGTATGTATGCCAGATATGCATCATAGCCCTTTTTCATACATTTATGAGCTAACATAGATGATATCACAGTAGGTAATTCACTTGAATCACCAAACTCAATCAGAAGAATTTCACCGTTCTAACATTTCAATTCAATAACCTTTCGTTTACAATTCACAACTGCATCATGCATAGTCAGCCAGTCCATACCCAGAATCACATCAAACTCAACGAATGGTAGAAGCATCAAGTCAGCCACAAAACAATAACCCCGAGTCATCAAAGGACAATTCTTACAAATTTTATCAACTAAAATAGACCTGCCTAAGGGGTTCGATACTTTAATTACAAACTCTTTAAACTTGACATGTAAACTCTGTTTAAATACTAAACTCATACAAATATATGAATGGGTTGATAGAGGATCTATCAATGCAACTATATCAGTATCGAAAAGAGAAAAAGTATCGGTAATAATGTCTGGTGATGTTGCCTCCTCCTGTGCACGGATAGCATAAGCTCGGGCAAGTGCTCTTTTCTTAGATCTCACAGCATAATCTCCCGTAGCACCTCGGTTACCACTCGTATTTCCAGTGTTTCAGGGTGGTCTCCCTCTAGTAGCCGGATTACTTACTTTCGCTAGTTGATCTTTTTCAGCTATAGACTTTTTTGGATAGTCCAGGAGATAATGACCAAGAGATCCACATTTAAAACAGGCTCCGCTCATTATTCTACATTCACCGTAATGTCACTTATTACAGTGCTTACATTCAGGTCCAACATTTCTAACACTACCCACACTAGCAAAAGATGTCGTTTGAGGTTTAGAGCTGAAATGTCCTGCATCTCTATCTCTTATCGAAATTCCCATAGAAGCAGTAGAACGAGGATGATATTCTCTAGATTTCTTTAATACCGACTGATGTGATTTACCCGCAAATCTCTTTCTAAAGTCTCTAGCCTCAGAATCAGCTTTTCTTTTCTCTTTACTAAGCTCTTCGACTTTGCAAGCTCTGTCTACTAGAACGACAAAATCTTTCAGCTCAAGAATCCCAACTAATAGTCTAATTTCTTCATTTAATCCATATTTAAACCTTTTACACATTATAGCCTCGGAAGAAACACATTCAGAAGGATATTTGCTGAGTCGTACAAACTCTCTTTCGTATTCTGTTTCTGACATACAGCCCTATTTTAATTCAAGAAATTCTTTTCGTTTCTGATCAATGAACCTTTGGCTGATGTATTTCCTTCTAAATTCAACTTGAAAGAATTCCCAAGTAACTCTTTCTCGCGGAACTACGGATATCAAGGTATTCCACCACAGATACGTAGTGTCTCTCAATAGTGATACAACACATTTTAAACATCCTTCAAGTTTGCAAGAAAGTTCATCAAATACCCGAATCATGTTCTCAAGCCAAAACTCGGATCTCTCAAGGTCATCGTTAACAGTGGCTCTGAATTCCTCAATCCCGTGTTTCTATATTTTATCAACAGGTGGTTTATTAAATCGCAAAGGATCCATACCTTAAGGAACTATAGGGATCGATTGGGGAATAGATAGCGGTGGAGGTTGCTGAGCAGCCGAGTTCGTACGAATGTATTGTGTCAACCTCTCATTCATCATATGGAAGAAGACTTCTTTAGCCTCTCCTCCCTGGTTGCCCGTAACAAGTCTAGAATCAGAAGGCGCTGTCCCTTGAGCGGGAACAGGCGCATTACTCTAAACCTCATCAACTATAGCTCGATTAAGAACCATTTACTATATAAAAACAGATTTGAAAATATGAGGAGTCATCACACTATCATAGTTTATATATATGGCATGTATAGTTAGACTCACATACGCTACATTAGTCCTAGAATTGACTAAACCGTAGCTCTGATACCAATAAATATAACATCCCTTACATGTATTCAATGCCGAAATAGGGTTACGGAGTATTATCGAACTTATAACACATATAATCGTACTTTTCCCATGCATCAATCAATTCATACAATCATCATTCAATCTCAATCAATTTGTCCTTTCTAATAGCCTATGTGACCTTAAACATGCTTTAGGAATGGTTCAGGACTAGATCGATAACTTATAAAACTTTCACGAAACTTTGAAAATTTTTCTTAAAATAGAGAACACACGCTCGTGTGGGCAGGCCGGGTGTCTCACACGGCCACTAGACATGTCTGTGTCACCGGCCGTGTGAAAACAAGGGGTACATACTGACTTGGGTCATACGGCCAACCACACGCCCATGTGTCTAGCCCATGTATCCTTCGAAGTGGCGACACATGCCCGTGTGCCAGGCCGTGTGCTAGGCCATGCCAAACCTATAGGCTATAATGACTTATGCAACCCAGCCAAGTCACATGCCCATGTGTGAAGCCGTGTGCCAATTAGGGGATATACTGACTTGTACCATACGGCCAATCACACACTCATGTGTGAGATCGTGTGGAGTATACTAACTTCATTTTAATTTCAGCATCAGGGGACACATGGCCATGTAAGATGACCGTGTGTCACACATGGCCGAGACTCACGCTCATGTCTCTGCCTATGTGGACAAAAATAGGCTATTTGCAAAGCCATTTTGTCACCCTATTTTTACATACCTGCACAAGCATAAATTGCAATATTTTAAAACTCATTAGGCAGCCAATTCATAACATTTCATAAACATATTAAACCAATTCAACTACAATCATGTTCCATTCATATGCCTATCACATATCAAGATAACATTGCATATTTCTATTCCATTTACTACTCGACAAAAAAAAAACCATATTTGAATACTTATACATAACCAAAACTTTATGCCAAGTTAAGCCAAATCACATGGCTTTAACTTAGACCACAACATGTACGAAAATCACTATCTCAAGTAACCATAACTATCATATTTATATCTAGCCTATACATGTCATATTTACATATATCCATGAATTCAAAGGTACCAATCGACAACTAGATAGTGTGGTGCGTAACTCTAACTTATCCGAATCGAGCGAGCTATCGAACCTCTATAAAATATGGAAAAGAAACAGAGTAAGCTTTATAGCTTAGTAAGCCCGTATAATTCAGAATTTAACTTACCATTTATACATAACCAAACAATTAAATAAAGTATATCAAATTCACTTACCAAATGTCTATACACAAGAATTCATCAACAAGTTAGTCACATAAGTGCATGTAATCATCCATTATCTTGATTTAATACTCAATACATTGTATCATGTCAAATTCACATGTATCATATCAAATTCACATATATCATGTACATCATTTGTAACATTTCACTCTCAATCATATAAATAGTAATTCATTCGATAACAGTAACTCATCCGTTTAAACAATACTTCATCCATATAATAGTAATTCATTCGTGTAACACATAGCTTTTTAACATAGCCAATAACAGAATTTATACCCGTTGAACCTATTAGAATATCGAGGGATACTAGGGTGATATACATTACATATAAATCAGTAATTTGTCGATTCATTATCATTTCCACTCTTTCAAGCTATGATCAGTAAACTCCTCTTGAGCTAATGGACAGTAAGCTCTATTGAGCTGAAACGGTAAGCTCCGACGAGCTGAAAATAGTAAGCTCTTACGAGCTGATATATCGGTAAGCTCATACAAGCTACGGTGATTCCGTAACCTGTTGAGGATCTCAACCTAAACGGTAACCCTAGTGACATGTCACTCGTATCTTACGAATTCCTACGGTTCAAACAGGGCTTGGTAACCATCAGACTATATCAATAAGGCATTCGTATTTCAAGTAGATCAATTACTCAATTATATACATTTATTTCAAATAATTACAAGTATTTAAAAGTTCGATTCTAATTATGCGAACTTACCTCAAGTTGCTCGGATGGAAATTATCGACTATTCGTCCACTATTCCTCTTCCTCGATCTAATCCCAATCTCGACTTATCTTGATCTATATATTATCAAAATTAGCTTATTTAATCAACTATTTATTCAATTTAATCCAAAACACACATTAAGACTATTTTACACATTTTCCCCTAAACTTTTACATTTTTACAATTTAGTCCTTATCACATAAAATTGCAAATTCATGCAATTTAGTACAACCCCATGCTTAGCCAAATTTACTACATATAACTAGTAGCCCATATTTTCAATTTATTCACACTTTTACCCACATAATTTTATATTTTATCAATTTAATCCCTTTTTGACATTTTTTGTCAAAAATCGCTTTACAAAATCTATTAATCTAACATTAAACCTTCCAAATCTATCATGATTCATCAAATTACTCAAGCATTCAACAATGGAAACATGATAAATCTTCAACAATTTCAAAATCTAGGGTACGGGCTAGCTAGAATACGAAGCAACAATCTCAAAAGCATAGAAATCATTAAAAACGGATCAAAAATCGTACCTTAATGAGCAATTTAACCAAGGCTGAATAGAAAACCTAGAACTTTGGCTTTCCTTCTTGCCAAATTTTGCTAATGAAGATGATGATAATATAAAATGGGTTTTTGTTTTATTTATTATATCATTTATTAACTATTTCACCATTTTAACATTAAAATTAATACAAAATTTCATTTATACCAAACCATTAACATCCACTAACCAACTAATGGTATATTTACCATTTAAGAACCTAAACTTCAAGGTTCTATAGCTATTTGGTATCATTAGCTAATAGAACAACACTTTTGCAATTTACGGGATTTAGTCCTTTTTACCGAATTAAGCATTCAAACTACAAAATTTCGTTACGAAACTTACACGTAATTAATCTATCAGGATGTAGACCTTATTAAAATGATAAAATAAATATTTTGACTCTAGATTTGTGGTCCCAAAATCACTGTTCCGATTTGATTAAAATGGGTTGTTACATGCTCAACTTAACACATATGTATATATATCATAATAACTTACTTAGTAACACCAAAATAAACCATTATGAGCCATTCCAATGGTAGGTTACAAAATAACATTTCAAGCCACTATTGGCCAAGTTGTCCTATACATGTCATTATACCAAAATGATTCTACTATATATATACCCAAGATAGCTAGTCGATAGTGTGACGATGCTCCAATGATCTTCCAACCTTCACGAGCTTCCGAGCACTATAAGACAGGGGAAAAATAAAAGGAGTAAGCATTACATGCTTAGTAAGTTCGTATCATGAAATCTAAACTTACCAATCTTGTTTATTAAATTTAAGCACACAACATCACGTTTTCCATCCATTAGCAAAATTTCCTAAGCACATGCCTTCAATCAAACATGTTAGTCACAACACTTACATACATGTCAAATAAAAATAGATGAGCTCATCATGCAATGTTCTTTTAAGACACTACTATTTTATCACATAATTCTTATACCATGTCAAGAGTGTTATATGTCCATTGAATCATTGAATTCCGATGGATGCCCAAGTAGTACACTTGAAGTGTATGATTCCATAATCGGTCAATTTCTTATTTACAGGTACCCTTTAGGGCACTTAACCAAGAAACACTTTCTCGAGCCTCATATCGTATAACAGGATTACCAGTCCAGGCTAAATCCTTTATAATACGTATGCTTAGAGGAGCTTGATTAGGATTACCAGTCCAGGCTAAACACTAATCATAACGTATGCTCGAGAGGTATTATATCGGGATTACCTGTCCGAGCTAAATCCTTTTTATAACAAGGTCAATGGGATTACTCGTCTGATCTAAATCCTGTCCACAACAAATGCAGGAGCTTATTAGTTTCGGGAAAGCGCATATAATCATCAGAATTCAACATCCAATCGAGACTAACCTTTTGTCACCATTTCAAGCAAGTAGCAATTTTCCATCATAGCATACAAGTAAAGCATATTAACATAAATCACATTACATACAAACACAACATTCAATTAACATAATTACATGTCCAATTAAGTAACACGAACTTACATCGACACTTGTTTGCGTAATAACCTACTAATCTGAAATCTTTTTGTTTCTTCAATCTAGCCTCGAATTAGTGTTGTCAGATCTATATAAATGAATTTAACCATAAATTTCATACATTTCATATTTAAACGGAATCGATTTACATCCTAGGCAAAATTACCAGTTTGCCCCTAACTTTTCCATAAATTCTAATTTCATCCCTAGGCTCAGAAGATGAAACTTGTGCAAATTACTCCTTATTCCAAGCCTAACCAAAGCCCCATTACAAAATTTACAGCACATGTATACATAAAATTTTATAATTTTTCATCAAATTTTACAACTTTTCGTTTTAGTCCCTAAATCATGTTTTTATCAAAAATCACTTTGTAAAAGTTGTTTATCTATCCATAATCTCTTATTTTCTACCATAAATTTCTAATTTTCAGCATATACATCCATGACCCATTTTCATACCTTGGTTACTTTTCAAATTAATCCCTCAAATAGAGAGATTAAGCTATCCCGGTTTCAAAAATACCAAAATTACTAAAAACGAGACAAGAGAACTTACCCAATTAGGCCTTGACATTTCTTTTCTCTCTCCTAGGGTTTCCATGTGTTTTAGGTTGAAGATGAAATAAAATAATATGATTTAATTGTATCATCTTTTTAATTAATTTAAATATTTTCCTATTTCTAATTTAGTCCTTGCCCTTTTTCTATAATTCCATAGATGAGTCACCAAGAAAAATCTACATACTCTTCTTAATGGTCTAATTACCATATAAGAACCTCTAGTTTTGAATTCCATAGCTATTTGATCCTCATAGCTACTATAATTTAATTTTTGCATTTTATGCGATTTAGTCCTTCTCGTAATTAGGCACTAAATCGATAAAATTTTCGTGTCAAAATTTTCACATGTTATGTCTATCATATTACAGACCATATGATAAAATAAAAATAAAATATATTTTGGGTTGGATTTGTGGTCCCAAAACCACTGTTCCGATTTCATTGAAAAATGGTTGTTACAACTTCAAACAGACGTGGTGGTTGAGCTACAAAATTATTAGCACTATTAGCAGTAAACTGTTTTAACATAGAGGAAATAGACGATACTTGAGCTGATAACAAAGTGAGGGCGTCAACTTCATGAACTTCAGCTACATGTCTTCTTGAATTTGTTCGATTTGTTGGCCATTGATAGTTATTACTCGCGATCCTTTCGATGATCTCATAAGCCTCATTATAAGACTTAGACAAAACTGCACCATTCGAGGAAGCATCTACCATCAATCTTGTATGTGCATTAAGACCATTATAGAATGTCTCCAACTAGATACAATGAGGAATCCCATGATGAGGACAGTTACGAAGTAACTCCTCAAATCACTCCCAAGCCTTATACAAAGACTCATCACCCAGTTGTTGGGAAGTTGTAATCTCGTTCCTCAACTTATCGTTTTTGCTAGGCGGGAAATACTTAACCAAAAATCTCTCTACTAATTCTTGCCATGTAGAATTGGAACTTGGTGGCAATAAATTGAGCCATGCTCGTGCTCTATCTCGCAACGAGTACAGAAACAACTTCAAACTCAATGCTCTTCAGTCACACTGGCTATCTTGAATGAATCACTCACCTCCATAAATAATTGAAGGTGGAGATGTCGATCTTCCACGGGCATATCACTGAATTGGCCTACCGTTTGGCGCATTTGAAACATTACTGGTTTCAATTCAAATTGGGTTGCCTCAATATCTGGCCTTCTAATTCCTGGATTTAACTCTCTGAAAAGTGGCACAGCATCTTTTCTTATGCATCGATCCCTATTATCTACAATGAGGATGGGATTTTGTACCCGATCAGCTTCATTGCCTTGGTCTTGATTCTGATTTCCTAGGTCCATCTTGACTTGTCTTTGAGATTTTTGTTCATGTCTTCTTTATCTTAAAGTTTGCTCAATTTTAGGGTCTATAGAGAGTAAATCGATAATCCGATCTATGCTCATAAGCACCTGAAAAAAATCACAAATTAAAAAGAATAAGTTAGTAATGTTAGAAATAAACCAAATTGGAAGTAAATAATTTCACAAAAAAAAAATGACTACGACAACAGTTAACAATCCTCAGCAACGGTGCCAAAAACTTGTAACGCATAGGTTTGTGTGTACACAGTCGTTATCAAGTAATAAGTAAGTATCAAGTTATCATCTCTACAGGGATTGTATTTGTGTTAAATCACTTAATTGTAAAATTATACTAACAACATGGTAAATAAAAACACAATATGGTTGAGAAATGATGATTAAAATTAAACATATTAAAATAAATGCAATGATCCCTAATGCAAATTATCCTAAGTATGCAAACTATATGAATGAAATAGATTTTAACAAAATTAAACACAATTTGCAACAATTATAACATAAATAAACTAGGACAATTACTTTAATTAAACTCAATTTATTCTCAACATGCTTAATAACATTAAAAAAACCATTCCATGGCAACTCGATCTTTTATGAGTTTGGAAACCACATTAGGTCCTTTCAGAAAAATTTACTTAGTAAATACACATTTTACTAATCTTTATTTACTAAGGGTTTCTTAGCATTCGTGTAAGGTAACAGGGATGTGTTAGGTTTGAAACAGTTTAATCACACAAATCTAAAAACTATGCAGATAACAGAGCTTGGTTAGAGTTCTTATGCAACCTACAATTTAATCAGGTTAGGATCTAAATTGAGCATGCACATTTCAATTATGCATCCACTAGCCGTCGTCTGGTTAGGATTGCTCAGCTAATTCAGGTGCATTTCAGTCACGTATAAACGAAATACAAACTTGATTTTAATTGAAAACATGATTGATTGAGGCACAAACATTATAAGCATGAATCAAATAAATATTATTTAATCAAAGCAATCATTCTAGCTTAAATAAAATTAAGCTAACATTGTTGTAAACAAGAAAAAAGTACACATAGCTAACAATTGCAGATTAAAATTGTAACACCCCTCACCCGTATTCGATGCCAGGATAGGGTTCAAGGCGTTACCAATAATTTGCCTTTCCAAACTTATTAAATCAGGTCACCGAACTTTGCCCAAGTTTAAAATATTTCAAACATGTACCTCTCGTCCCTTATACAGGCCTTCCAGGCCTAAAACACACTTAAGGGCAGTTCAGGACACAACCGAAAACATTCGATAAACTTTAGGCACTTTAGAAAATTTTCCCTTACTTTGAAGTGTGACACGCCCGTCTGATGGGGCCATGTGGTCACACATGCACATGTGGCTTGGGACGCGCCCGTGTCCTCCGCCCGTGTACAACACTGACTTCAACCTCATCATTCTATTAAAGGCACACGGCCAAGACACACACCCGTGTACTTAGCCTGTGTTCTATACTGACCTCAAATTTCAAGTGCAGGTGACACACGGCTATACCACACACCCATGGGGGTGAACCGTGTGTCACAAACGGCCTAGACACATGCTCGTGACACACGCTCGTGTGTCTACCTGTGTGGACCTTATTAAGCCATTTCCAAGCCTTTGATCACTCTCAATACTTATGGGTTACTTTTATACATGATAAGGCCGAATTATACACTTATATATATATAAAACTTTGATTAACCTCATTGCATGTAAACCTCATGTCATTGGTTTCATACATGCTAAGTTAATTCTCATCTTGCATTTA
Source organism: Gossypium longicalyx (assembly GCA_025698465.1). Classification (NCBI taxonomy): domain Eukaryota; kingdom Viridiplantae; phylum Streptophyta; class Magnoliopsida; order Malvales; family Malvaceae; genus Gossypium; species Gossypium longicalyx. The sequence goes on along the minus strand of CM047004.1, from coordinate 63,012,686 downwards.
AGGATTTCCATGTCTACTTGACATATTTAAGATTGGCTCGTTTTTATAACTCATTGCCAATTATAAACCAGCCATCATATGTGAACTTAAGCATGCATAGAATTGTATGTCATTTCCTACTTCAAAATAAGCCAAATTTCCATGGCCATATACAAAAAGATAAATATAACTTTACATGCCCTCATTTTTGCAAATCAAATGACACATACAACAAAATACACAAAAGCTCTATACATGCCATTGAACAAAACATAAGAGTCTATATACCAAAGCTGGACTAGTTGATAGTGTGTAAACTCTCCAACCGTCTTCCAATCTTTACAAGTCCTCGAGCCCTGAAAACGAGGAAAAAGAGAGGGGTAAGCATTTATATGCTTAGTAAGCTCGAATAACTGGAAAGTAAACTAGTCGATTATTTAGCATACATCTTTATTAGATAATGAAACCAACGAATATGAAAATGGTTTCCTTATCACATGTACTCAATCAATGAGTTAGTCACATAACAAAACACCATGTGACTTATCTTAGATGAGCTTATCATTTAACATGTCATTTATACATATACTTCGTTCTAGTCCCGTTGAGTTCCTAGGAAATCTCGATGGATTATCCAATCACTATCAATTCATATGAATGATCATTTCAATATGCACTCTCGCAAACCTCACATCTTATGGCGGGATTACCAGTCCAGGCTAAATCCCCCGTAATATAAACCCACAAGGTGATGTCAAGATTACCAGTCCAGGCTAAATCCCTTATAGCGACAAACACCCTTAATGAGCACGGATCTGAATTACCAGTCCAGGCTAAATTCAGACCCTAATCGGATTACCTGTCTGGGCTAAATCCATAATGCACACATATTTTTCGAAAGGCTCGATCACTCAAGGAACAACCGTTTGGGCTAGATCCTTTCTATATTTGAGATCAACGGATTACCCGTCCGGGCTAAATCCTTTCTGCAACACATGCAGGATCTCAAGTCACATATATTTCATGGTTTATCCATCAAATTCCCTTTTTAACTTCAACCGAGACACTTTCCAACAAATTATTGTCAATGATGCATTTCATATGATTTCATGCCATTAATAAATACAATTATCATGCATTCATAAATGATACAATTATGCATATTATGAGTTTACTTTAAGTTAACCGAAATTTACCCGGTACTCGTTTCGTTGATGTGTTTCAGTTACTCCGAAACCTTTCGTTTTCCTCGATCGACCTTCAAAATTTGTTCCTCGGGGTCTAAAATAATAAAACTAAATCATTAACACATCACATTGTACTTTTTGAGCCTAAATTTCACCCCCGATCCAAATGATCATTTTGCCCGTAACCTTTCACATTTTTACGATTTAGTCCATAGGCTCGTATAATGAAACACATGCAATTTCTACCTTACCCAAGCCTAGCCGAACACTTTTCCCTCTTATGACAGCCCACATTTTCCATTATTTTCACATTTCTACCACATATTTAACAACTTTTGCACAAAGGTCCCTTTAGGGGTTTTTCATGAAAATCACCTAGGAAAAGATGTTTAACACACCTTGAACTTTCATATTCCTCCATAAACCATAAAAATACAAGTAACTCATGCATGGGTAAATTTTTAAACATGAACCCTAGCATGAAATATGAGTAGAAATGGAGAGAGTAAGCTACCGAGATTTAAAAAATACAAAGAACATTAAAAACGGGGCTTGGAAGCACTTACTATTGAGCTTGAAAAGCTTGGAAACCATAGCTATGGAGAACCCTAAAGTTTCAGCTGAATGAGGGAAATGAATGGCTGATTTTGGCTTATTTTTCCCATTTTATTTCATTAATAAACCAAATTACTAAATTGCCCTTAAGCCCTTTCTTTGAAATTTCATCCATGCAAGCCCATTTTTGTCCAAAAACTTAGAAATTGGGAAGATTTATCTCTGAGACATTCTAATTTGATATCTAAAGCAATTTCATACAAATTGCTTCTAGAATCCAAGTTTTGCAGTTTATTCAATTTAGTCCCCAATTTCCAATTGGACACCTTACTCAAAGGATTTTTTCATGAAATCTTAACACATGCATATTATCATATTATAGACTTCATAATAATCATAAAATGAATATTTTGATAGCAGATTTGTGGTCTCAAAACCACTATTCTAACTAGGCACTATTTCGGGATGTTACATTTCTCCCCCTTAGGGACTTTCGTCCTCGAAAGTCTTACCAGTAAACAAGTTTGGATATTGGTTTCTCATAGTTTTTTCTGATTCCTATGTAGCCTCTTCCACACCATGTCAATGCCATAGCACTTTTACTAAAGCCACATTTTTCTTTCTCAACTGTTTAACCTCACGAGCTAAAATCTTGACCAGTTCCTCTCCATAGGTCATGTCTGGTCTAATCTCAATCTCTACTGGAGAAATCACATGAGAAGGGTCTGATCGATATTGCCTTAACATAGATACGTGAAACACATCATGAATCTTTTCTAATTCGGGTGGTAATGCCAAACGATAGGCTAATGGTCCAACTCTTTTAGTGATCTCGTATGGTCCGATAAATCGTGGACTCAATTTGCCTTTCTGACCAAATCTCAACACCTTTTTCCATGGAGACACTTTTAAGAATACTTTATCTCCAACTTGAAATTCAATCTCTTTTCTTTTCAGATCATCATAGGACTTTTGCCTATCCGATGCCACTTTTAAATATCTCGTATCACTTTAACCTTTTCTTCCCTTTCCTTAATCAGATCAACTCCATGAATTTGGCTTTCCTTGAGTTCTGTCCAATACAATGGAGTTCGGCACTTTCTACCATACAAGGCTTCATAAGGTGCCATCTTCATACCCATTCGAAAAATGTTGTTGTAGGCAAATTCTACCAATGGCAAGTACTTTTCCCAGCTACCCTGAAATTCGAGGACGCAACATAGCAACATATCCTCAAGAATCTGAATGATCTGCTCAGACTGACCATCGGTCTGAGGGTGAAAAGTCGTACTAAAACTCAACTTTGTACTGAGGGCTTCTTGTAACTTCTTTTAGAATCTCGAAGTGAACCTCGGGTCTCTGTTAGAAACAATTGACAATGGTACCCCGTGTAGTCTCACAATCTCAGATATGTACAAGTCGGCCTATCTATCAAGAGAGTAGTCTGTTCTTACCAGAATGAAATGAGCTGACTTTGTCAACTTATCCACCACAAACCATATAGCACCTTTCTTTTTCGGAGTCAATGGCAATTCTGTCACAAAATCTATAGTAACTTTGTCCCACTTCCATTCGGGGACCATTAGAGGTTGTAACAAACCTAAAGGTACTTGATGTTTAGCTTTAACTTACTGACATATTAGGCACTTCGATACAAATTCAGAAATGTCTCTTTTCATGCCATTCCACTAGTACGTTTTCTTCAAATCGTTGTACATCTTGGTACTTCCTGGATAAATAGACAAACGGCTATTATGCGCTTCTTGCAAAATTTTTAGAATAAGGTCTTCAGCTTTGGGTACACATACTCTATCTCTAAACATCAAACATCCATGAGGACCGATCCGAAAGTATGATTCAATGCCCGACTCACATTGAGTCCTTTTTGCCTGCAGATCTCTATCATTAGATTGAGCATCATAGATTTCCTGAAAAAATGTCAGCCTAGCCTCCAGCTCTGCCAAGACTGAACCATCATCAAGTAATGCCAATCGAGCATCTATGGCTCTCAATGCAAAAAAAATATTTTCTACTCAATGCATCAGCGACCACATTTGCCTTTCCCGGGTGATAGTCAATGATTAGATCGTAATCTTTAATTAGTTCTATCCATCTCCGCTATCTCAGATTCAATTCTTTTTTAGTCATCAAATACTTCAAACTCTTGTGGTCTGTGAATATACGACAAGTCTCACCATATAAATAATGCCTCCAGATTTTCAAGTCAAAGACAATGGCGGCGAGCTCTAAATCATGTGTCGAATAGTTCTTCTTGTGCGGCTTCAACTACTGTGAAGCGTAAGCTATCACCTTGCCATCTTGCCTAAGTACACAACCCAGTCCGTTCAAGGATGCATCACTGTAGACCACAAACTCTTTTCCCGGCTCAGGTAATACTAAAACAGAAGCTTCAGTCAGCAATATCTTTAACTTCTCAAAACTACGCCGACACTTCTCTGTCCACTCAAACTTAACGTCTTTTTCTAGAAACCTCGTCATTGGAGTTGCTATCATAGAGAATCCTTTCACAAATCTTCGGTAGTAACCGGCTAAGCCCAAAAAGCTTCTAACCTCGGTCATATTTTTAGGCAGTTTCTATTCAACAATAGCAGAGATTTTACTTGGATCAACTTGGACGCCTTTACCCGAAACAATATGACCTAAAAATCCAACTTCTTGGAGCCAAAATTCACTCTTGCTAAACTTAGCATACAATTGTTTTTCCCGTAAGGTCTGCAACACAGTTCTCAGTTGCTTCGCATGCTCTGCCTCATCTTTAGAATAAATCAAGATGTCGTCGATGAACACAACGACAAACTTATCCAAGTTTGGCCGAAAGATCCTATTCATTAGATCCATGAATACGACCGATGAGTTCATCAATCCAAATGGCATAACAAGAAATTCATAGTGGCCATATCTTGTTCTAAAAGCTGTCTTTGGTACATCCGATTCCTTGTAGCTAATAATAGCCAGACCTCAAGTCTATCTTAGAGAACACCGTGGCTCCTCTCAACTGATCGAATAGATCATCGATCCTTGGCAAAGGATACTTATTCTTGATAGTTACCTTGTTCAGTTGTCGGTAATCTATTCATAGTCTCATTGAACCATCTTTCTTCTTGACAAACAATACGGGGGCACCCCAAGGTGAAAAGCTTGGCCTTGCAAAACCTTTATCCGTCAGCTCTTGCAATTGTGCTTTTAATTCTTTCAGCTCGGTTGGCACCATTCTGTACGGGGCAATAGAGATGGGAGCTGTCCCTGGCACCAATTCAATACCAAACTCTATCTCTCTCTCGGGAGGTAATCCGGGTAATTCTTTTGAAAATACGTCTGGACATTCACATACTATAGGCACAGTCTCAATCTTCAACTCTGTTTCCCTCGTGTTCAACACAAAAGCAAGGTAGGCTTCGTACCCTTTTCTCATATATTTCTGAGCAACCATTACTGTGATTATAGCTGGTGACGCGCCCAAATCTCTTGAATCGACCCATAGAATCTTACCATCTGGGTATTTCAATTTAATATACTTCCTACCACAATTTACAATTACATCATGCAAGGCTAACCAATCCATACCGAGTATTACATCAAACTCATCAAAAGGTAACAACATAAGGTTAGCCGAAAAACATTGACCATGAATCGTCAAAGGGCAATTCTTACAGACTTTATCAACCAGAACTGATTTGCCTAGTGGGTTCGACACTCTAATAACAAATTCCATAGGTTCAACGGGTATGTTCATACTAGACACCAATCTCATACAAATGTATAAATTCATCGACCCCGGGTCAATTAAAGTAACAACACACATATTAAAAAGAGAAAAAGTACTCGTAATAACATCAGGAGTAGAGGCTTCCTCTCGAGCGCGTATTGCATACGTTCTTACCGGGGATCGAGCCTCTAATTTTGCAGTGTCTTTGGCTGCAACGTGATTGCCACTAGCAATTCTAGGGTATCTCGGAGGTCTACCTCGTGCCAAGGGAGCACTCGACTTCGGGTTTGCTTCCACTTCTTTTTTAATTCACTCTGGGCAGTCCCTGAGAAAGTGGTCAAGCAAACCACATCTGAAACATGCACCGCTCTTTATTCGGCACTCTCTAAAGTGAAATTTTTTGCAACTCTTACACTTCAGCTTTTGGTCATCTACACTCCCGACACTAGTCATCATCGGGGAGGAAGACTTTTGATTTCGTCGCTTAGAGCTTCTCGTTCTACCCTAATATCCCACAGATGAAGTGGAGTGTTCATGTTGGCTCCTTGATTTCTTTGTGGAAAATGATATCGTCTTACTGCTGGATCTCTTGCTCGCAACTCGAGCCTCTCTCTTTGCTTGCTTTCTTTCATTATTAAGTTCCTCGACCTTCTTGGCCCGATCAGCTAATGCGACGAACTCCCGTATTTCAAGGATCCCAATCAGCAACTTGATTTCCTCATTCAAACCTTTCTCAAAGCGTTTACAGATTTCAAACTCGGTTTGAACCCATTCAGTTGCATACTGGCTTAACCTTACAAACTCCCTTTCGTATTCTGCAACAGTCTTATTCCCTTGTTTGAGTTCCAAGAACTCCTTTTGCTTTGAGTCTAAAAACCTTTGACTGATATACTTTTTCCTAAACTCTGCTTGGAAGAATTCCCAAGTGATATTTTCCTTTGGCGCCACGGAAGATACGGTCTTCCACCAATGGTACGCAATGTCCTTCAAGAGAGATACAACACACTTTAAGCACTCCTCAAGTGTGCACGACAACTCATCTAATACCCGCGCGATATTCTCGAGCCAAAACTCAACTTTCTCAGCATCATCCTCAATTTTAGCTCTAGATTCCTCGGCCCCATACTTTCTAAGCTTATCTATCAGGGTTTTACCAATTCTTACCGGCACCATTCCTCGTGGCAAATCCTGACCAGGTTGGTTAGGGGCGGGGACGGTTGTGATATCCCGAATTAGGGCCTAATCAAAATAGTGGTTTTGGGACCACAAATCTGAGGTAGAAATAATTATTTTATGATTATTTTGAGTTTTATAATATGAATGCATGATTGTGTGAAAATTTCGTGAAGAAATTCTATGCATAAAGTGCTTATTTGAAATTAGGGACTAAATTGAATAAGTTGCAAAACTTGCATTCTAGAAGTTTGTAGTATGAAATTGCTTTGTAATATTAATTAGGAGGTCTTAAATAGCAATTTGACCAATTTCTAAGTTTATGGACAAAAATTGGATATGGATGGAATTTTTGAAAGTTTAGTAAGGAAGGGTATTTTGGTTATTTAGATATTAAATGAAATAAAATGGGAAAAATAACACAAAAATGATCATCTTCTCCATAAGTTGCTGCCAAATTTTTCTCTCCACCATAGCTAGGGTTTCAACACTTTTAAGCTTTGATTATCAAGAGAAAAGAGATTCGAGTCGAGATCGGGGGAAAAATAAAGTTTACGAGGAATAGGTTCGACTATTCTTATTTTGTATCGAGGTAAGTTCATACGTAAATATTGTAATATAATTATTATTTTAAATAATTTAATGTTATTTATATGATGTTATGATTGTTATTATGCAATTCTATGCTTTGTGGTAATTGTTGGACAACATGCAAAAAAATTTATGAATTATGTGAAAAATGTGAAAGACTACCGAAGTATCATCATTGGTATTCCAAAGAGAATGGTAAAGGAGTACGAATAAGGAAAGTCCCGTTGAACCTTAGGAATAGATTAGGATACTTAGGCAACCAAGCTCGTTGAGTCGAGTTCGAGTTCACTTATGGATGCAAATGTCCGAACTCATTGAGTTGAGTCTGAGTTCGTGAGATGTAACTAGGCATCCGAGCTCGTTGAGTTGAGTCCAAGTTCACTTATGGATGCGAACACCCGAGCTTGTTGAGTTGAGTCCGAGTTCACTTATGGGCGGGTTACATGGTAGCTTGGCTACATATGTGGCACTTATGTGCAAACTTTTCATGTATCCGAATTATATTCCGATGTCTTCAACGGGTAAAATTTTGGTAAAATGGAAGAATACTAAAGATGCAAGTGACGTATTGGTAAGTGTTGTGGAATGGGCACTTTGGACAGGTATGTACTTAACCCTCAGGTTGAGACTTGATACGACAACAATAATATGGTAAGATGATGAATGATGAATAGAAATGTGATATGCATTTTGGTGATATTATGCTAATGTTGGTTGGTATAGTTGCTTTGTTAAGTTTATTTGTTATTCGCATATGGACTTATTAAGCATCTATGCTTACTCCCTCCTTTTTATTCTTTGTAGTTTTGACAAGTCAATTTGGAGATCGGGACAGTCAGAGGCACGCTCACACTATCACTGGACAATTGCGGTATAATGACTTATAATTTTTGGAAATATGGCATGTATAGCATTCCAATCATTTTGTGTGTATAATCTTACGATATAGCCCATGAATGGAATGGAAATGTTTGAGAATGATTAGCTATTGGAATGGATAATCAAGTTTATATATGATAACACGTATGCTTTATGTCTTAACTAAACCATGAAAATCCTTGGAAAGATAAAATTGGCCACAAAACAGAATCAGTTAGCAGCAGTGACGTAAATTTGAAAAATCACTAAAAATAGTAGAAATGGAATTAAGTGATTCAAAAGTTATGGAGTCGAAGCTTGATGAGTCTGTTTTCATATGAAAGAAACGAAACAGGTAAATGAGTTATATTTTATGAGAGCTTTAAGTTTTGTTAGAATAAGGTCAGAGCGATCTCTGAATCCCCTATTCTGACTTTAAAAATTCACCATAAATTGTAAAAAAACAATTAGGAGTTGTATCTTACGCGTATGAAATCCTTACTGAGTCTTATTTTATGAGAAATAAAAAAATAGTCATTGAAACTCTTTACAGGGAGATATCTGATTCGTAATACATAGGGGTCAGAGTAGCCGAACCCTGAAATAGGGGAGACTTTAACTAATAAACTGTACTAATTGACCTGACCAAAAATTCTATAAAAAAATTAGTAAGTAGATATATGAGTCTTGTTTCAGGAAAAATTTACGGAATTGGATTTTAAGTTTCGTAACTCGAGGTATAAAATTTTTAGCGACTGTGACATAGATGGATAGTTTACTATGAGAATTATTTGAACTTGTTTAAATACTAAAATAAGTTTAGTAATGTCTCATACTCAACTCCGGTGATGGTCTCGGGTAATGGGGCGTTACATTTAGTGGTATCAGAGCAGGTTTAGTTGGTTCTCAGACTAACGTGGTGTAAGTACGAATTTTGCTATACATGCCATATTTATATATTGTGATAGTGTGACGACTCCTGATTTTTTTAAATGATTTTTTTATAGTAAATGGATCCCGATCCAACTGTGGCTGATGATGTAGAGAGCAATGCGCCAGCTCTTACTGAAGGGGCAGTGCCAATTGAAATTCGACCTCAAACTGTTGGTCAAGGAGGAGGAGAAAGGGCTCGGAAAGCCTTTCTCCAAATGATGAATGCTTGGTATACAGAGTTCGTTCGTACGAACCCTACTGCTCAAAAACCTCTCCCACCACCCCCGATTCCTCAACCTATACCCCAGATGCCTTCAGGTATAGATTTGATGAAATTCCATAGATCTCCGGTTGACCGAATCCGCAAGCAAGGGGCCAAAGAATTCAGGGCAAATGTTGATGATGACGCTGAAAAAGCAGAATTTTGGCTCGAAAATTCTATTCGGGTATTTGATGAGTTATCTTATACACCTGAAGAGTGCTTGAAGTGTGCTATATCATTGCTGAAGGATTCAGCTTATCATTGGTGGAAAACATTAATTTCAGTGGTGCCGAAAGAGAAGGTGACTTGGGATTTCTTTCAAGAAGAATTTCAGAAGAAATATATTAGCGAAAGATTTGTAGACCAGAAGCGTAAAGAGTTTCTCGAATTGAAGCAAGGCAACATGATAGATACTGAGTATGAAAGAGAATTCATTCGATTGAGCAAGTATGCTCGAGAATATATTCCTTCAGAGGCTAAAATGTGCAAACGATTCGAAGATGGACTTAATGAAGATATCAAAGTACTTGTAGGAATTCTTGAGTTGAAAGACTTCGTAGTACTTGTTGATCGAGCTTGCAAGGCTGAAAAACTAGTTAAAGAGAAGAGAAAGGTGGAGGTTGAGACTAGAAACTGGAAGAAAAGACCGATGAACAGTACACTCCCACCACAGTTTAGAAAGTCCAGGGATATGTAATCTCGTTCTCAGGCATCAGCGGGACATTCATATGGGGATCGTAAGAAGAAAAATGCGGGTTCCAAATCTCAGACTACTTTGGTGGCTAGTGTAGGAAATTCAAGAATGGCTAGACCCGAGTGCCAACGATGTGGTAAAAGTCACTTTGGTCCTTGTAGAACTAATGCATGTTACCAGTGTGGGTCTTCGGATCACTTTATTAGAGATTGTCCATAGAGGATCGAGAAAGAAAAATTTCAGAGTGCAAAACCAAGTGGTACTGTTTCGAGAGGAAGATCTTCGAGAAATGCTGGGAACGAGGCAAGCAGCAAGAATGTAGTAAGAGAATTAGCACCGAAATCTGAAGCTAGAGCTCTGGCTAGAGCTTATGCCATAAAGGCGCGTGAAGATGCTTCGTCTCCCGATGTGATTACCGGTACTTTCTCTCTTTATGATATTAATGTTATTACTTTGATCGACCCTGGTTCTACTCATTCGTATGTGTGCATGAAATTGGTGTTCAATATGAACATACCTATTGAGTCTATGAAATTTATGGTTAAAGTATCAAACCCATTAGGCAAATGTGTCATAGTTGATAAAGTATGCAAGAAATGTCCTTTGATGATTAAAGGTCATTATTTTCCGGCTGACTTGATGTTGTTGCCATTTGATGAATTCGATGTCATTCTGGGTATGGATTGGTTAACATTACATGATGCTATAGTGAATTGTAGACAGAAAGTTATTGAATTGAAATGTGAAAATGGTGAAATTTTGCGGGTTGAATTGGACGAATCAAATGCATTACCTAGTGTGATTACTTCGATGTCGGCTCTGAGATATTTGAAAAAAGGTTATGAAGCTTATTTGGCGTATGTGTTGAATACAAAAAAATCTTAGAAGAAAGTAGAACCAGTGCCGATTGTGTGTGAATTCGCAGATGTATTTCCAGAAGAGTTACCGGGTTTGCCACCTGTCAGAGAAGTAGAATTTGCTATTGAGTTAATACCGGGAACAACTCCGATCTTGATTGCTCCGTATAGAATGGCACCAACAGAGTTGAAAGAATTGAAGTCATAGTTGCAAGAGTTGACTAACAAAGGTTTTGTACCGAGTTTTTCGCCTTGCGGTGCTCCCGTATTATTTGTGAAAAAGAAGGATGGTTCAATGAGATTGTGTGTAGACTATCGGCAGTTAAATAAGGTGACAACCAAGAACAAGTATCCGTTGCCGAGAATTGATGATTTATTCGATCAGTTGAAAGGAGCGACGTGGTTCTCAAAGATTGACTTGAGGTCTGGGTACTACCAGTTGCGAGTAAAAGAGTCAGATGTGTCTAAAACTACTTTTAGAACAAGGTACGGCCATTATGAATTTTTAGTTATGCCATTTGGTTTGAAAAATGCTCTTGATATGTTTATGGATTTAATGAACCGCATATTTCGGCCATACTTGGACAAGTTTGTTATGGTATTTATTGATGATATCTTGATCTATTCGAAGGATGAAACAGAGCATGCTGAGCACTTGAGAATAATTTTGCAAACTTTGAGAGATAAACAGTTGTATGCCAAGTTTAGTAAACGTGAGTTTTGGCTTTGAGAAGTCGGATTCTTGGGTCATATTATTTCGGGTGATGGTATACGGGTTGATCCCAGTAAAATTTCGGCTATTGTTGATTGGAAACCACCAAAGAGTGTGACTGAGGTTAGAAGTTTCTTGGGTCTAGTTGGTTATTATCGATGATTTGTGAATGGATTTTCTATGATTGCCACTCCTATGACTAGACTGCTCCAAAAGGATGTTAAATTCGAGTGGACGGAAGAATGCCAACAGAGTTTTGAGAAATTAAAGAAGTTACTGACTGAAGCATCGGTGTTGGTACAACCCGAGCCAGGTAAAGAATTTGTAGTGTATAGTGATGCCTCTCTAAACGGCTTGGGATGTGTACTTATGCAAGAGGGAAAGGTTGTAGCTTATGCTTCGAGGTAGTTAAAACCTCACGAAAGGAATTATCCGACTCATGATTTGGAACTGGCTGCTGTAGTGTTTGCTCTGAAGATTTGGCGACAGTATTTGTATGGTGAAAACTGCCGAGTATATACCGATCACAAAATTCTCAAGTACTTGATGTTACAAAAAGATTTGAATTTGAGACAGCGGAGATGGTTAGAATTATTGAAAGATTACGAGCTTGTGATTAACTATCATCCAGGGAAAGTGAATGTGGTTGCCGATGCCTTGAGTAGAAAGTCATTATTTACTTTGAGAGCTATGAATACTCAGTTAACAGTATCTGACGATGGTTCGATTCTAGCAGAGTTGATAGCAAGACCGATGTTTTTACAAGAGATTTGTGAAGCTCAGAAAAATGATCAAGATTTGCAAGCCAAGAGAAAGCAATGTGAGACTGATACGGGATCAGATTTCAGAATCGGTTCTGATGGTTACTTGATGTTTAAAGATCGAATTTGTGTACCAAAGAATGATAAGTTGATTCAGAAGATCTTGTACGAAGAACACAGTGGTTGTTTGTCAATGCATCCGGGCAGTACAAAAATGTACAATGATTTGAAGAAAATGTATTGGTGGAACGAAATGAAAAGAGATATTTCTGAGTTTTTATTGAAATGTATGATCTGTCAGCAAGTAAAAGCTGAACATCAGGTGCCTTCGGGTCTACTTCAGCCTATCATGATTCCTGAATGGAAATGGGATCGAATTGTTATGGATTTTGTATCAGGATTGCCGTTAACTCCAAAGAAGAAAGATGTCGTCTGGGTGATAGTCGACAGATTGACTAAATCAGCCTATTTTATTCCGGTACACACTGATTATTCTCTTGATAAGTTAGTTGAATTATATATCAGTGAGATTGTTAGACTTCACGGAGTACCGTTGTCGATTATTTCGGATAGAGATCCGAGGTTTACTTCGCGATTTTGGCAAAAACTGCAAGAAGTATTACGTACGAAGTAAAATTTCAGCACAGCCTTCCATCCACATACTGATGGACAATCAGAGAGAGTAATTCAGATTCTTGAAGACATGCTCATATGTTGCGTGTTGGAGTTCCAAGGAAATTGGGAAAGGTACTTACCGTTGGTGGAATTTGCTTACAATAATAGTTATCAGACGAGTTTGAAAATGGCACCTTATGAAGCGTTGTATGGTTGCAAGTGTCGAACACCACTGTATTGGACCGAACTCAAAGAAAACTAGATTTACGGAGTTTTTAATCAAGGAAACTGAAGAAAAAGTGAAAGTGATTCGAGACTGTTTGAAAGCTACTTTGGATAGGCAAAAATCTTACGCAGATTTGAAGCGAAAAGAGATTGAGTTTCAAGTTGGTGATAAAGTGTTATTAAAAGTGTCTCCGCCGAAGAAAGTTCTTAGATTCGGTCAGAAAGGCAAGTTGAGTCCACGTTTTATCGGGTCGTATGAGGTAATTGAAAGAATTGGCCTGGTAGCATATCGGTTAGCATTACCGCCGGAATTAGAGAAGATTCATGATGTATTTCATGTATCTATGTTACATCGGTATCGTTCGGATCCTTCACATGTGATTTCACCAACGAAAATTGAGTTGCAACCGAATATGACTTACAATGAAGAACCGGTTAAAATTTTAGCTCGGGAGGTCAAACAACTAAGAAACAAAAGTATCGCACTCGTGAAAGTATTATGGCAAAAACATGGGGTAGAAGAGGCTACATGGGAGCCCGAGGAAACTATGAGGAATCAATACCCACACCTATTTACTGGTAAGATTTTCGGGGACGAAAATCCCAAAAGGGGGGAGAGTTGTGATATCCCGAATTAAGGCCTAATCGGAATAGTGGTTTTGGGACCACAAATCTGAGATAGAAATAATTATTTTATGATTATTTTGAGGTCTATGATATGAATGCATGATTGTGTGAAAATTTCATGAAGAAATTCTATGCATAAAGTGCTTAATTTGAAATTAGGGACTAAATTGAATAAGTTGCAAAACTTGCATTCTAGAAGTTTTTAGTATGAAATTGCTTTGGAATATTAATTAGGAGGTCTTAAATAGAAATTTGACCAATTTCTAAGTTTATGGACAAAAGTTGGATATGGATGGAATTTTTGAAAGTTTAGTAAGGAAGGGTATTTTGGTCATTTGGATATTAAATGAAATAAAATGGGAAAAATAACACAAAAATGATCATCTTCTCCATAAGTTGCTGCCGAATTTTTCTCTCCACCATAGCTAGGGTTTCAACACTTTTAAGCTTTGATTATCAAGAGAAAAGAGATTCGAGTCGAGATCGGGAGAAAAATAAAGTTTACGAGGAACAGGTTCGACTATTCTCATTTTGTATCGAGGTAAGTTTATATGTAAATATTTTAATATAATCATTATTTTAAATCATTTAATGCTATTTATACGATGGTATGATTGTTATTATGCGATTCTATGCTTTGTGGTAATTGTTGGACAACATGCAAAAAAAATTTATGAATTATGTGAAAAATGTGAAAGACTACCGAAGTATCGTCATTAGTATTCCAAGGAGAATGGTAAAGGAGTACGAACAAGAAAAGTCCCATTGAACCTTAGGAATAGATTAGGATACTTGGGCATCCGAGCTCGTTGAGTCGAGTCCGAGTTCACTTATGGATGCAAATGTTCGAACTCGTTGAGTTGAGTCCGAGTTCGTGAGATGTAACTAGGCATCCGAGCTCGTTGAGTTGAGTCCGAGTTCACTTATGGATGCAAATGCTTGAGCTCGTTGAGTTGAGTTCGAGTTCACTTATGGGCGGGTTACATGGTAGCTTGGCTACATATGTGGCACTTATGTGCAAACTTTCCATGTATCCGAATTATATTCTAATGTGTTCAACGGGTAAAATTCTAGTAAAATGGAAGAATAATCAAGATGCAAGTGACGTATTGGTAAGTGTTGTGGAATGGGCACTTTGGACAGGTGTGTACTTAACCCTCGAGTTGAGACTTGATACGACAACAATAATATTGTAAGATGATGAATGATGAATAGAAATGTGATATGCATTTTGGTGATATTATGCTAATGTTGGTTGGTATAGTTGCTTTGTTAAGTTTATTTGTTATTCACATATAGACTTACTAAGCATCTATGCTTACTCCCTCCTTTTTATTCTTTGTATTTTTGACAAGTCAATTTGGAGATTGAGACAGTCGGAGGCACGCTCATTCTATCAGTGGACAATTGCGGTATAATGACTTGTAATTTTTGGAAATATGGCATGTATAGAATTCCAATCATTTTGTGTGTATAATATTATGATATAGCCATGGATGAAATGGAAATGTTTGAGAATGATTAGCTATTGGAATGGATAATCAAGTTTATATATGATAACATGTATGCTTTATGTCTTAACTAAACCATGAAAATCCTTGGAAAGGTAAAATTGGCCACAAAACAGAATCAGTTAGCAGCGGTGATGTGAATTTGAAAAATCACTAAAAATAGTATAAATGGAATTAAATGATGAAAAAGTTATAGAGTCGAATCTTGATGAGTCTATTTTCATATGGAAGAAACGAAACAGGTAAATGAGTTATATTTTATGAGAGATTTAAGTTTTTTGTGAAATAGGGTCAGAGCAATCTTTGAATCCCCTATTCTGACTTTAAAAATTCACCATAAATTTTAAAAAAACAATTAGGAGTTTTACCTTACATTTATGAAATCCTTATTTAGTCTAGTTTTATGAGAAACAAATAGAATAGTCGTTGAAACTCTGTACAGGGAGATATCTGATTCGTAATACACAGGGGTCAGAGTAGCCAAACCCTAAAACAGGGGAGAATTTAACTAATAAACTATACTAATTGGCCTGACCAAAAATTCTAGAAAAAAATTAGTAAGTAGATATATGAGTTTAGTTTCAGGGAAAATTTACGAAATTAGATTTCGAGTTTCGTAACTTGAGATATAAAACTTTTAGCGACTGTGACGCAGATGGATAGTTTACTATGAGAATTGTTTAAACTTGTTTAAATACTAAAATAAGTTTAGTAATGTCTCATACTTGACTCCAGCGATGGTCTCGGGTAATGGGGCGTTACAACGGTCGTGGTATGTTGGGGTGATTCCTCAAATAATCCCCAAACCACTCATCCATCATGTTAAAGAAGGCGGCTCGGGCCTCTTCCTGGCCTTCAGACATAACCCTTTTACTACTACTAGATACAGCTAGTTGTACGAAAGCTGGAGCATGGCTCTCGGCTCCCTCGAACTCATCTTGTGCATGATTGGAAGACATTTACTATATTCAAAAACAATTTAAATAGTTAGGACATATCACACTATCAACGTTCATATAATGGCATGTATAGTAAACCTCAATACCTTCTACGGCAGTCCTAGAACCGACTAAATCATAGCTCTGATACCACTAAATGTAACACCCCTCACCCGTATCTGACGTCAGGATAGGGTTCGAGGCACCGGTATTTTGCCTTTCCAAAATTATTCAATCAGGTCACCAAACTTCGCCCAAATTTAAAATCTTTCAAACATGTACCTCTTGTCCCTTACACAGGCCTTCGAGGCCTAAAACACACTTAGGGGCAGTACGGGACACAATAAAAAAACATTCAATAAACTTTGGGCACTTTAGAAAATTTTCCCTTACTTTGAAGTGTGACACGCCTATGTGATGGGGCCGTGTGGTCACACACGCCCGTGTGGCTTAGGACACGCCCGTGCCCTCTACCTGTGTACAACACAAACTTTAACCTTATCATTCTGTTAAAGGCACACGGCCAAGACACACGCCCGTGTGCTTAGCCTGTGTTCTATACTGACTTCAAATTTCAAGTGCAGGTGACACACAGCTATACCACACACCCATGGGGGTGAACCATGTGTCACACATGGCCTAGACACATGCCCGTATGTCTACCCGTGTGGACCTTATTAAGCCAGTTTCCAAGCCTTTGATCACTCTCCATACTAATAGGTTACTTTTACACATGATAAGGCCGAATTATACACTTATATATATATAAAACTTTGATTAACCTCATTGCATGTAAATCTCATGTCATTGGTTTCATACATGCTAAGTTAATTCTCATCTTTCATTTAAGGATTTCCATGTCTACTTGACATATTTAAGATTGGCTCATTTTTATAACTCATTGCCAATTATAAACCAGCCATCATATGTGAACAGAAGCATGCATAGAATTATAGGTCATTGCCTACTTCAAAATAAGTAAAATTTCCATGGCCATATACAAAAAGATAAATATAACTTTACATGCCCTCATTTTTGCAAATCAAATGACACATACAAAAAAATACACAAAAGCTCTATACATGCCATTGAACAAAACATAAGAGTCTATATACCAAAGCTGGACTAGTTGATAGTTTGTAGACTCTCCAACCGTCTTTCAATCTTTACAAGTCCTCGAGCTCTAAAAACGAGGAAAAAGAGAGGGGTAAGCATTTATATGCTTAGTAAGCTCGACCAACTGGAAAGTAAACTTATTGATTATTTAGCATACATCTTTATTAGATAATGAAACCAACAAATATGAAAATGGTTTCCCTATCACATGCACTCAATCAATGAGTTAGTCACATAACAAAACACCATGTGAGTTATCTTAGATGAACTCATCATTCAACATGTCATTTATACATATACTTCATTCTAGTCCTGTTGAGTTTCTAGGAAATCTCGATGTATTATCCAATCACCATCAATTCATACGAATGATCATTTTAGTATACACTCCCACGAACCTCACATCTTACGGCGGGATTACCAGTCCAGGCTAAATCCCCCGTAATATAAACCCATAAGGTGATGTCGGGATTACCAGTCCAGGCTAAATCCCTTATAGCGACAAACACCCTTAATGAGCTCGGATCTAAATTACCAGTCCAAGCTAAATTCAGACCCTAATTGGATTACCCGTCCGGGTTAAATCCATAATGTACACATATTCTTGGAGAGGCTCGATCACTCAAGGAACACCCATCTGGGCTAGATCCTTTCTATATTTCAGATCAACAGATTACCCGTTCGAGCTAAATCCTTTCTGCAACACATGCAGGATCTCAAGTCACATATATTTCATGGTTTATCCATCGAATTCCCTTTTTAACTTCAACCGAGACATTTTCGAACAAATTATTGTCAAGGATGCATTTCATATGATTTCATATCATTAATAAATACAATCATCATGCATTTATAAATCATACAATTATGCATATTATGAGTTTACTTTAAGTTATCCAAAACTTACCCGGTACTCGTTTCGGTGATGTGTTTTGGTTACTCCGAAACCTTTCGTTTTCCTCGATTGACCTCCGAAATTTGTTCCTCGGGGTCTAAAACAATGAAATTAAATCATTAACACATCACATTGTACTTTTTGAGCATAAATTTCACCCCCGATCTAAATGACCATTTTACCCCTAACCTTTCACATTTTTACGAGTTAGTCTATAGGCTCGTATAATGAAACACATGCAATTTCTACCTTAACCAAGCCTAGCCGAACACTTTTCCCTCTTATGGTAGCCCACATTTTCCATTATTTTCACATTTCTACCACATATTTAACAACTTTTGCACAAAGGTCCCTTTAGGGTTTTTTCATGAAAATCACCTAGGAAAAGATTTTTAACACACCTTCAACTTTCATATTCCTCCATAAACCATCAAAATACAAGTAACTCATGCATGGGTAAATTTTTAAACATGAACCCTAGCATGAAATATGGGTAGAAATGGAGAGAGTAAGCTACCAGGATTTCAAAAATACAAAGAACATTAAAAACGGGGCTTGAGAGCACTTGCTATTGAGCTTGGAAAGCTTGGAAACCCTAGATATGGAGAACCCTAAAGTTTCGGCTGAATGAGGGAGATTAATGGCTGATTTTGGCTTATTTTTCCCATTTTATTTCATTAAAAAGCCAAATGACCAAAATGCCCTTAAGCCATTTATTTGAAATTTCATCCAAGCAAGCCCATTTTTGTCGAAAAACTTAGAAATTGGGAAAATTTCTCTCTAAGACCTTCTAATTTGATATCGAAAGAAATTTCATACAAATTGCTTCTAGAATCCAAGTTTTGCAGTTTATTCAATTTAGTCTCTAATTTCCAATTGGACACCTTACTCAAAAGATTTCTTCATGAAATATTAACACATGCATATTCTCATATTCTAGACTTCATAATAATCATAAAATGAATATTTTGATGTTGGATTTGTGGTCCCGAAACCACTATTCTGACTAGGTCTTATTTCGGGATGTTACAAAAATAAAGAAAAGAAAGATTAAACCCAAATCAAAGTGGCTGTCACCCAAGACTTTGATCGACAAGGCTCATTCGCTCCTTCATTTTGCTCCTTTACTGATGGCTCTCCAAGATGGCCGACCAAGGGTTCTTTAAGAGGCGTAATTGCTAAAATCTCTATGAAGAGATGATGCTAGGCGTGGGGAATGGAAAATGCTAAAGAGAATTGAGAGAAGAGAGAATGATGATGGATGAGGGATGAATTATGAGGGATCAAATGAGGTCTTATTTATAGGTGAAGAGAGGAGGGTAGTTTGCTAAAAATAGAGAGGCTTAGTCTCTTCAAGCTTTTCCGATGAGTGGTTGGCCTTGCTTAGTGGATTTTGAGTTGAATTTTGCTTGATTTTTAAGAATTTTAAATGCCATAACAACTCCGGACTGAGACTTGGTCAAATGTAAATCTTCAGGCAAATCTCTAATTTCTTCAACATTGCAAGGACTTTGTGTAATTAAACTAAAAAGTGGTTTATGTGGACAATCATGTATAGCTGAATTTGGGTTGACTTGGTCTACAATTTGGACGATTTTTTTGTAATCCAGCAAAGCTATCAAACCTGTCCAAAATAAATAGATAAATTAAAGGATCAAAGAACAAAATTTATCCAATTTAAATAATTAATTAAAACTCAAATTATTAATGAAATATTTTAAAATAATTTATTAAATATAATTTTATATTTTATTATTTAATTTAATCATGCATGGCCCATTTTAGGTCTTAAAAATATAATATGTTCAAACAAATCTAAAATAAGCCATTTTATGCATGAAAACTATATAATAAAGCATAAAATCACATTTTAATAATTTCTATGTCTTAATTTCATATTTTCACATATTTCATTAATTTATTAAATAATTACTTAATTTTAACAATGAATTTAAGTAAAAAGGTGATAAATTACATAGGAAAAATCCTATATATTTTTCAGTTTACAACAACCAATCGGTAAATTTCACTCCTCTACCGTCGCTATTCTGAGATTTAACATGCCTAGATTTAACGTTTGGGTTTTAATAAATGCTGGTTTTACAGTAACTTTTTATCATGGAAAATATTAGGTATATGCTTAAAGCTAGAGAAGAGAACAAGGGTGAAACGGGTATCAAAGGTGAAGAGAAGTTTGTGGATTCAAGCTTGGTGTTGAACCTACTGTTTTGGGAAGCTTATTAAGGTTAGTGTTCTCTTGAATTTTAGCATGCTTGTGCGAAATAAAATTTAAATATTTACCAAGCATGATTGTAAATGTAAATAATATGGAAAAGAATCAAAAGAGTGGCTTGCTGATATTGCATCTCCATTGCTGCCAAATATGAACATAAATCCAATTGAATTCCTATGTGTTTTGGTTCCATGAATGTTTTGTTGTTATTACCTGTTGTTGCTGTTAAGGATTTTCTCTTTTTGAAAATATGTTAAACTTCATATATAATAATTGTATTTTAAAATTTTCAATTAAATTAACTTTTAAAATGAGAGCTGTGGAACAAGATAGGAGTATTGCATACTTCTAATTAATTAAAATTTCTAAATATTTAATTTAAAATTTTAAAATGGATTCCGATTAGTAACATAATGCAAATATATATATATATATATATATACTTGGTAAACAATCTTTAAAAACAATGATCATTACCTTAAACTATTGTTTTAAAAATTTACGTATTATTCATATGAAACTATAAAAAAAATATTACATACAGGATTAGAAAATAAGTTTTTTACATGTTTATGGAACGTAAATATATTATAAAAATATTTTTGAGATAATATAAATTCATTTTTGATAATATTACTCAATTTTTTTAAAAATAAATTAATATTAATCCATACAACACAGTTCAAAAGTTCTTTTTCTACTGAAATTCTATTACTCTAAAAGGAAAAAAGAATGCAACAAGTAAATTTGAATATATGGACTAATTAACCCCAACAAAATTTCCCTTATCTGGATATGTGTTGGATGCAAGTGTTTGACACAAGTACTTCAAGAAAAATGAAGACTTGGAGCAACATAGGATAAAAGGAAATAGTAAAAATTGCTGAGAATAATCTGGTTTAGGTGTGAATGAATTTTACTTTGGCCTAGAGCAAAAAGTAGCACAAAACAAAAAGGGACATCAATTGGCATTTTCGTGAAGTTGTCTACGAACATCTAATTTTTGATGGCTTTATTCAGGAGTGTAAAAAATGGATTTTTCATGGAGAGTGTACACCTCAAAGAACCTCTTCAATGATTAATTCGACTTATCCTCATAATGCTTACCATCAGTCTCTTAGAGAAGATGACATGGAAGGTATGTCGCAGGATGTATTTAATATGCGCAGTCATGGTTTGCAATCGTTTCCACCTGACTTTATTGCATCTGATAATTGTAATATTGGTGGAAATACTTTTACTGAAACGGGAAGAAGTGTACCTGATGATGAACCAAATGAAGAAGCGGCGAAGTTCTACAAGTTACTTATTGAAATGAATGAAGAACTTTATGAGGGATCAAAATTTTCAAAAATGTCCTTCTGCATTTGTCTTTTTCACTTAAAATGTTTGGGAGGGTGGACTCAAAATCTTGCGAAAGATTGAGGAGGACTCAAAATTGTGGAATAGTTGTTAATTCTTCAATTACAAGTAATGCTAGTGCTAGGGACAGTAATCCTATTGAGGGAAATGTGAAGTATTACGGACTTCTTATTGACATTATTGAGTTGGATTACTATGGAAAATGGAAGGTTGTCTTATTTCGATGTGATTGGGTTGATGTTAATACTATTCGCGGAATTAAAAAAGATCGATTTGGTTTTACAATGGTGAACTTCTCTTGATTAATTCACACTGGACAACAATTGATAGATGAGCTGTATGTATTTTCTTCTCAAGTGAAACAAGTTTTTTACTCGAAAGATCCAACTGATTAGGGTTGGTACATTGTACTCCGTAACACCCCTAGAGACTTGTTTGACATGGGCAATGGAAGTAGAGATGACATCGACGAAAGATCAGAAACTTTGCCTTTTCTAGAACGAAACTTAAATGAAAATATCCATAGTTCTAATACACAATTTCAATAGGTTCACCAGGATGTGGATGAAGATATTTACGAATTATGATGTAGTAAGATTTTACGATTTTTTAATTATATGTAATATTATAATTTAAACCTTGATCTTATTAAATATTTTAATTATTTTATATGTACTATTATTGTTGTAATTAGTTACTAAAATTTCAACTATTTTATGTATATTGCAGATAAAATGCCCAGAAGAAGATTGCGAGAACTAAGTATTGCTCAAAATCCTCAAAATTCAGAAGAAAAAAAATAGTGAACAACAAACTGCTATTGGATCTTCGAGTGTTCCAAATACAGTTGACGAACCTGCAGAAATTCAAAGTAATGTTAACTTTAATTTACTTGCGTGTTGACTTTTATTATTGATTTATGTTTCAAATTCTTATATTATAATATACCATTTTTCATCTGAAAGTAGTGGGACGCGTAAAACTCAAGGACGTACGCTACTAAAAGATTTATACAAGTTAAATTCTGTGGAACGTGTCAAAGTAGCTAGAAACAGTCTTGGTCAGCCTGTTGGATCAGAAACTCGACTTTTAGTAGGATACTTGGGCATTATACCATGAAATGCCAATCCGTTGCTTATCAACTACGCGTCATGGCATCATATGCCTAATATTAACAAAAATCAAGCTCTCAATAATATTAATTTAATAACGTGAATGTAATTTATAATACTTTGGTTTAAGTTTCATTTATATTTACTTTGTAAACTTGTGTTTTTCGTAAGAGAGATTTGCTTTAAAGGTCTCGGATAATTATGTGAAAAAGGTATTAGGAAAAAAATGGAGAGACCATAAAAGTGCTTTAAATAAGGAATATTTTAAGAAAAATATAAGCCTCGAAGAGAAATTGTGAAATGTCCCGTCGGGAATGCTGAGGTACCAATGGGAAGATGCAGTTAGATTTTGGAATTCAAAAAAATGAGAGGTATTATGTACTTCCAAACTCTTATAATTATTTCAATTTATAGTATTTACTATATATGTAATAATAATGTCATAATGTAGGATCGTGAGCGAGTTGGAACTACAAGTAGGCAAAAACAAAAATTCACGCACACAGCTGGGTCAAAAAGTTTTGCTTGTGTAGCTGAGGCCGAGGTATTTTGAATTTATTAATTGTGTCAAATATTAATTACTTTCTATTAAAAAATATTTTTACTACTATATTGTAGGAACTGTCGTCTAGTCAAAAAGTTGGATGCCATCAACTTTTTGACATTACACATAGAAAGAAAGATGGATCTCCTATGACTACTGAAGCTGCAGAAACTATGGTATATTTACTCAATAAAATTTGAATTATTTTAAATATTTATCATGTTTAATTATAATGGTTTAATTCGTCATTTGTAATGCAAATAATGTTAAGTTCTGTTGCATTTGTTTTTATTATATATTTTGTTTCTAACTATTTGATTGATTTATTAGGAGAAACTAAAGGATAAAAAGGTGGAGTATGAAACAATTACTTCGAGTGATAGTTCTGTTAATATTGACGACATTGATAACCGAATTATTATTGAAGTTTTGGGTCCTGAAAGGTATGGTCGGGTTTGATTTCAAGGATCTTTTGATAACCCAACCCAATATTTTTGATCTAGCTCGTAGTAATACAAGCCTTTGAGGAGTCAGGCTCAAGCTGAAGTTCAGAGTTAAGAGACCAGATGGCTCAAATACAAGTGAGCACAGTTGAACAAATTGCTCAACTTAAAGCAGAGGCAGCAGCAAGGGAAGTAGAGTAAAGCAGAAAATATGACGCACTTCAGCTACAGCTTTAGAATATGATGAATATGTTTCAGCAGTCGCAGAATCCGCCATCTTAGATGTTTGTTTTCTTATTTTAAGAATATTTTAACATTATATCTTTTAACATTATTATAATAATATTTTGTTATTTCATTTATTAATCTAGATCATATATCTTTCGTTGGATTTGAAGTATCATTTAGATTTGTAGTTTTTCGTTAGATTTGATGTTATAGGAAATTATGTTGACAATTCGGTTTGTATATGAATGAAAATGGGATTTTAGAAATCTGCTAAAGTTAGTGGCCTTTTTTTCAAAAACACCGCTAAAGAACAAGAATTTTGGCAGCTCTTTTACAAAAAGTGTAAAAGTGACACTAAAGAACATGACCTTCAGCGGCGATTTTAGTAAAAGCGTCGCCAAAGGCCATGATCTTTAGCGGCGTCTGTGGCTAAAGGTCACGTTCTATAGCGGTGTTTGTGAGAAAAGCGCCGCTAAAGGTCATGTTCTATAGCAGCGTCTGTGGGAAAAACGCCGCTAAATGTCATGTACTATAGCAGCGTTTTCCCACATAAACGCCGCAAAAATTAGCGGCGTTATCTATAGCGGCATTTTTTGCCGCGCTTATCGGCCCAAAAAACACCAGAAAAAACCTGTTTTGCTGTAGTGACAATAACTTTATTTTCAAAAAATGATATGAATAAATACATAATACCATTCATCAATTTAACATATAATATTAAAGTTTAACCATACGAACTTCCCTGAGTTAAATTGTAAATTTGTAGTAGTTCAGGGACTATTCTGCCAATTTCTCTTTTTCACGATTATCTACGGGCTCTTGATTTAAAATGTAAAATTATTCATTCATTAGCATATATTTTAGTTTCAATTCACTTCACAATTAATACCCTTCAATTTTGGAAATTACAAAATTACCTTAACTTTTACAGTTTTTGCAATTGAGTCCCTCACCAATTAGCCTATCAAATGAGTTAATTTTTCTCAATTGACAATTTATCTAAATATTCTAAGCTATCATACAGCCTTTGATCAACACAATTTAGTATCAAACCCTAATATTTAAATCTTTTCATAATTTGGTCCTAAAATCAATTTCTATTAAATATCTTAATAAAATCATCATATATCAAAATTAAAGCTCTAAATCTATGTTAACATATTACAAATATCCAACACTCATCAATGGTAACTTTCAAAATTACCCATAAAATCAAAAACTAATGAAATAGATAATTGGACCTAATTGTAAAAGTCTTAAAAACACAAAAATTTCCAGAAAATAGCGAGAATTGAACTCACATGAAGCAAAATATGAAAAAAAAAAAGCTTTGAGAGCTCTTCAATGGTGTTTTTGGACAGAAAATTGATGAAGAAAAATGTCAAGAAACTTTTAGATTTTTCAATTTGATACTTAATTTCATTTGTTTCCAATTTTGCCCTTTAATCACATGATTTTTGTTTTCTTTTTAGCTTATGCCGCCCCTGCCTTCTAAGAGGTGTCTATTTGCCTTTATAGTCCTCTCTTATTTACCACTCATGCTATTTAATCATTATTTCTTTAATTAGCAAGTTTTGCACCTTTTTCAATTTAGTCTTTTTTACTTAATTAACTATCAAAACGTTAAAATTTTCTAACGAAACTTTAATACTGACTTAATGACACTCCGTAAATATTTATAAAAATATTTACAGGTTGGTTTATGAAATCGAAGTCTCAATACCTCATTTTTGAAACCACTTAACTTAATACTTTCTTCTAAAACACAAATCACTAATTCAAAAGTCTTCCTAAATCCTATTTAACTCATAAATATTCAATAATAAAATTTTCGAACTCACTCGTCGGATTTAGTTGTCTTGAACCACTATTTCCAACACCACTGAAAATTGGGTTGTTACAACTTTCCCCCATTTAGGAAATTTTGTCCTCGAAATTTATTACTTGAGAATAAGTCTGGATATTGTGATCTCATCGATTCTTCTATTTCCAAAGTAGCCTCCTCCGAACCATGACGATACCATAATACTTTAACTAACAGTACCCTTTTATTTCGCAATTCTTTAATCTCTCGAGCCAAAATCTTCATTGGTTCTTCCAAGTACGTCATATTCGGTTGCAACTTAATTTCATTATGAGAAATTACATGCGAAGGATCAGATCTGTACCGTCTAAACATCAATACATGAAACACATTATGAATCTTCTCAAGTTCAGAAGACAAATCTAATGTAACACCCCTTACCTGTATCCGACGCCAGGATAAGGTACTAGGCATTACCAGAACTTTACTCAGGTAATCATGTAAAATCGGGCTCAATCCTATTCATAATTGCTCTATCGGGGACCTACGAGGCCAAAACCATACATTGAAAATGGCTTGAGACTAAATTGAGAACTTAAGAAAGATATTGGAAAAATACCTAGACCAAACCTCACGCGCTTCTGTGGAGGTAATGCACATGCCCATGTGCTTTAGGACACGCCCGTGTCCCTAATCTGTGTTGAATTTATAGAAATTATTTCCTATTTCAAACCTACAGGGGTTTTCACACGGCTAAGCTCACGCCCGTGTCCCTGGCCCATGTCCTTCACACGGCCTAGACACGCCCGTGTGATCGCCCGTGTCCAAAAACCTAGACATTCTGTTTATGACGTCAGCATGTATTTAGGGGCACACAGCCATGACATACGCCCGTGTGCTAGGCCATGCCCTCTACACGGTGGAGACACATAGCCATGTCTCTATACGTGTGTTTACTACCATGCATTTTGACTTCAAAATTTTAGGTGTAGGGGACACACGATCATACCACACGCCCATGGGGCGACCCGTGTGTCACACATGGCCTGGACACATGCCCGTGTGTCTACCCGTGTGGACCTTGTTAGGCCATTTCCCAAGCCTTTGGTCACCCTCTATCATCTACTCTCACTTATAGGTTTCTATAATGCATAACAAGGCCTGGTTATATACTTAAATGACCTTAATAAACCTCATTACATGTAAACCTCATTTCATCGGTTTTACACATGCTAGGCTATTTCCCTTGTATTAATGATTTCTATACCTTATAACACTTTTAAGATTGGCTTATTATTATAACTCATTGCCAATTACGGCCAAGCCATCCCATGTAATTTGGTCACATTACTTAAGCCTAATTGTGAAATGCCACATTAGAATATCACAAGAACATTTAGACATAAACATGCACAAATTTGTAGGTCATAACTTACATCACAATGAGCCAATTCCCATGGCCATATACAAATGAATATGTATACCTTTACATGCCTTCATTTTGGCAAATCAAATGACACATATAACAAAATAAACAAAAGCTCTATACATGCCATTGAACAAAATAAAAGTGTCTATATACTAAAGCTAGACTAGTTGATAGTGTGTTGACTCTCCAACCGTCTTCCAATCTCTACGAATCCTCGAGCTCTGTAAGACAGAGAAAAGAGCGGGGTAAGCATTTACATGCTTAGTAAGCCCGAATAACTAGAAAGTAAACTTACCGATTAATTAGCATACATCCATATTAGGCAATAAAACCAACAAGCAGGAAATTTCCTCCCTATCATATGCACTCAATCAATAAGTTAATCCCTTAGCAATACACCTTGTAAATTGACTTAGATGAGCTCATCATCCAACAGTTTCATTTTTATTATATCATGTTAATCCCGTTGAGTTTCTTGGAAATCTCGATGAATTATCCATTTACCGTCAAGTCATAAGAGTGATTATTTCATTTATGCACTCCCGCAAACCTCACATCTTATGGTGGAATTACCAATCCAGGCTAAATCCCTTATAGCGACAAACACCCTTAATGAGCTCGGATCTGAATTACCAGTCCAGGCTAAATTTAGACCCTAATCGGATTACCCATCCGGGCTAAATCCACAATGCACACATATTCTTCGGGAGGCTCGATCACTCAAGGAACACCCGTCTAGGCTAGATCCTTTCTATATTTGAGATCAACAGATTACCCGTCTGGGCTAAATCCTTTCTGCAACACATGCAAGATCTCAAGTCACATGTAAATCATGGTTTATCCATCAAATTTCCCTTTTTAACCTCAATCGGGACATTTATCAACATGTCATTATTAAGGATGCATTTCATGGATTTTCATGCCATCATCAAATGCAATTATCATATATTCATAAATCATGCAATTAGGCATATTATGAGTTTACTTTAAGTTATCCGAACTTACCTGGTACTCGTTCGGTATCGTGTTTCTGTTATTCCGGAACCTTTTGTTTTCCTCGATCGACCTCCAAAATTTTTTCCTCGGGGTCTATAATAATAAAAATGAATCATCAACACCTCACATTATACTTTTCAAGTCTAAATTTCACCCCCGGTCCAAATGACCGTTTAGCCCCTAACCTTTCACATTTTTACGATTTAGTCCCTAGGCTCGTATAATGAAATGCATGCAATTTCTACCTTACCCAAGCCTAGCCGAATGTTCTTTCCTCTTATGGCAGCCCACATTTTTCCATTATTTCTCATCTTTCTACCCATTTTTACAACTTTTAGAAAATGGTCCCTAAAGTCATTTCCATGAAAAATCACTTAGTAAAAGTTGTTTACCATCTTTTAAACTTCCATATTCCTCCATAAATCGTCAAAATACAAGTAACTCATGCATGGGTAAATTTCTAAACATGAACCCTAGCATGAAATATGGGTAGAAATAGAGAGAGTAAGTTACCGGGATTTTAAAAATTCAAAGAACATTAAAAACGGGGCTTAGGAGCACTTACTATTGAGCTTGAAAATGTTGAAAACCCTAGCTATAGAGAGCTTGAGAATTTCGGCTGGATGAAGGAGAAGAATGGCTGATTTTTGGCTAATTTTTCCCATTTTATTTCATTAATTAGCCAAATGACCAAAATGCCCTTAGGTCATTTCTTTCAAATTTTACCCATATATGCCCATTTTTGTCCAAAAACTTAGAAATTGGGAAAATTACTCTTTAAGACCTTCTAAATAATAATATAAAATGATTTTATACAAATTGCTTATAAGATCCAAGTTTTGCAATTTATTCAATTTGGTCCTTATTTTCCAATTGGACACCTTACTCATGGAATTTCTTCATGAAACTTTAACACATGCATATTTTCATATTATAGATCTCATAATAATCATAAAAAAATATTTTGACGTAATATTTGTGGTCCCAAAACCACTGTTCCTACTAGGCCTTGTTTCGGGATGTTACATCTAATACCGAGCCAATTCTTTCAACAATATCATACGGTCTGATGAATCTTGGACTCAATTTTTCTTTCCTACCAAACCGAAATACTTTCTTCCATGGAGAGACTTTCAAGAACACTCAGTCACCAATCACAAATTCTATATCTCTTCTTTTCAAATCTGTATATGATTTCTAACGGTCAAAAGTAGCTTTCAAAATATCTAGGATGATTCAAACATTTTTTTAGTTTCCCGGATTAAATTGACTCCCACTAACTTGGATTCACTCAAACTCAGGCCAATATAATGGTTTCTTACACTTCCTCCCGTGAAGAGCTTCAACTAGTGCCATTTTTATCCTAGATTGATAACTACTGTTATATGCAAATTCAGCTAATGGTAAATACCTTTCTCAATTACCTCCAAAATCAAGTATACAACATCTCAACATATTTTCCAAAATCTGAATTACTCATTCTGATTGCCCGTCTATTTGAGGGTGAAATGTTGTGCTGAAATGTAACTTAGTGCCCAAAGCTTCTTGTAGCTTACTCCAAAATCTCAAAGTAAACCTCGGATCTTGATCAGAAATAATAGATGTTGGAACCCCGTGTAACCTCACGATCTCAGATGTATATATAATTCTACTAACTTCTAAAGTGAAAAATCTATTCTGACCAGAATAAAATATGAAGATTTAGTCAATCTATCAACAATCACCCAGATCGAATCTTTCTTTCTCGGAGTCACAAGTAATTCGGATACAAAATCCATCGTGACATACTCCTATTTCCACTCAGGAATAATGACAGGTTGTAACAAACCCGTTGGTACCTGATTTTCTTCTTTGACTTGTTGACAAATTATACACTTAGCTACGAACTCACAAATCTCTCGTTTCATAATCGGCCATCAATATACATCCGTTTCAAATCACAATACATCTTCGTACTACCCAAGTGAATGGAATGCATACTACTGTAAGCTTTAGAAAGAATATCAGTTTTCCAATCTAAATTATTTGGAACGCAAATTCTACTGCGATAACACAACATACTATTATCACCGATGCTATACTCCGAACTCAAATTGTCCTGAACCATCTATCGTTTCAACATCAACTTCGGATCTTCATCTTGCAATTCTCGAATTCATTGAAGAAACTTAGGTTTCATTCTCAATTTTGCTAATACAGATCCATCTTCATTAAATGATAAATGAACGTTCATCGCTCGGAGTGCAAACAAAGACGACTTCTGACTAAGTGCATCTACAACAACATTAGCCTTTCCTAGATGATAGTCAATAACTAAATCATAATCTTTCAATAATTCTAACCACCATCTCTACCTCAAATTCAACTCTTTCTGAGTCATCAAATACTTTAAGCTTTTGTGATCCGTATACATGTAACATTTTTCACCCTATAAATATTGTCTCCAAATATTCAAAGCAAATACAATTGTAGCCAACTCAATATCATGTGTAGGATAATTCTTCTCATGTGGCTTTAATTGCTGAGAAGCATAGGCCACTACTTTTCCTAACTGCATCAATAAACAACCCAATCCATTTAGAGACACATCACTGTACACAACATACGGTACACTCGATTCTTCCTGAGTCAAGACCGGTGTTTCTGTTAACATTTTCTTTAGTTGATCGAAGCTCTGCTGACACTCATCAAGCCAAAAAAATTCCAAATTTTTCTGTAGTAATCGGGTTATCGGTAAGGCATTCGTCGAAAAGTTCTTGACAAAACATCAGTAATAACCTGCTAAACCCAGAAAACTTCACACTTTTGAAATATTTCTCTGAATTTTCCAATTCACCACAGTAGAAACTTTACTCGAATCAACTTGAATCCCATCAACTTATACAATATGACCCAGAAATCTGATTTCATGAAGCCAAAATTTGCATTTGCTGAACTTTGCATACAACTGCTTCTCTCCCAAAGTCTGTAGCATAATTCTGAAGTGTTTTGCATCTCCGGATTCTGTCTTTGAATAGATTAATATATCATCGATAAACATAACCATAAATCTATCGAAATAAGGTTGAAGAATTTGATTCATTAAATCCATGAAAGTAGCAGGAGCATTGGTTAAACCGAATGGCATTACCAAAAACTCATAATGACCATTTCGAGTTCTAAAAGAAATTTTTAGCACATCACAGCCTTTAACCTTCAACTGATAATACACGGATCTGAGGTCTATCTTTGAAAACATCGTATCACCTTTCAATTAGTCAAACAAGTCATCAGTACGAGGCAAAGGATATTTATTTTTAATTGGGACTTCGTTCAGCTGCCTTTGTATTCTCAAAGAGCCATATTTCTTTTTCACAAATAAAACAGGTGCACCCCAAGGAGACATACTCAACCTGATGAACCCTTTATCTAGTAATTCTAATAATTATGTCTTTAATTCTTTTAACTCAGCCAGTGCCATACAATTTGGTGTCACTAATATCGGAGCTGTTCTCGGAATTACATCAATTACAAATTAAACTTCATGATCAGGTGGTAAACCCCAATAATTCTTCAGGAAAAACATCCACAAACTCATTAACAATTGGTAACTGTTCTAACTTCAATTCAGAATCCCAGGTATCAAGAATGTAACCAAAAAATGCTTTATTACCTTTACGCAACAATCTCTGAGTAGAAAAATCTGAGATAATTCTAATAGTATCATTGAGATTCTCTGACTCAACTGAAATTACCTCCCTTGTCTGACATTTCAGGTCAATCCATTTCTCTCGACAATTTACTGCAGCATTATGCTTTCAGTAGAGAATACAGAGCCTTTTGCTTTCAGTAGATAATTCCGACACACTAAATTAACTATCACACATTGTCCTAATGGATTAGTGACTTGAATATCATAATCATTAGACTCAACGGGCAAT
The DNA here is from genome assembly GCA_025698465.1 of Gossypium longicalyx. Classification (NCBI taxonomy): domain Eukaryota; kingdom Viridiplantae; phylum Streptophyta; class Magnoliopsida; order Malvales; family Malvaceae; genus Gossypium; species Gossypium longicalyx. The sequence goes on along the minus strand of CM047004.1, from coordinate 62,980,399 downwards.
TTGTTTTCTATTACTAATGCAGTGCAAACATAAGAACATGTGGACCCAGGGTCAATCAATGTATATACAGTAACATCAAAAAGATAAAAAGTACCAGCAATCACGTCTGAAGTCATAGCTTTCTCCTTTACTCGGATAGCATAAGTACATGCAGGTGCCCTAGCCTCTGATCGGGTAGCAGAATCCCTCATACCCGAATGAGCTGTTCTAGTAGCACTGTTTTGGCCCGAACGTCTACTTCGTTGAGAAGTGGCCAACTGTTTCTCTTTTTGCTCTTCTTCCTCTCTTCACAATTGAGGATAGTTACGAATAAAATGGTCAGTGGCTCCACATTTGTAACAAGCCCTCACTTTGCCTCTTCACTAAGATGATATTTTCCACAATATTTACATTTGGGCCTAGGGGTATTATATACACTGCCCACACTAACAGTAGGTCTATTAGTTACCCTGTGATCTTTTTGAGTCACCTTTATTCTTATTTGATCGTTCCGGCATTGGAGTGGCTCGTCTAAAATCAACTCTTGACTTTTTCATAGGTAAAGCTGAAAATGACTTAGAGGAGCTTTTTTTGTATGATTCTTTATTTCTTCTATCCCGTTGCATTTTTTGATTGTACATTTCTTCCATTTTCTGAGCACAATCTGACAGAACAATAAATTCTCGTATTTCTGTGCCCCAATCATTATTCTGATTTCATCATTTAACCCTTCTTCAAATCGAATGCACATTTCTTCTTTAGTTGGTACAATTTCTCAGGCATATTTGCTGAGGTATACAAATTCCCTCTCGTATTCGACTACTGACCAGTTTTCTTGTCGCAAGTCAAGAAATTCCCTCTTCTTTTTATCCAAGTATCTCTTGCCGACATATTTTGTGATAGCCCAGTTTTAGCTAAATCGGAATAGTAGTTTTTGAACCACAAATCTGAGGTTAAAAAATTATTTTCATATCATTTTTGGTGTTTAAAGCATGCTATTTAATATGTGTGAAAATTTCGTGAATTAATTTTATAGTTTAATTAGTCAATTTGAGAAAAATGACTAAATCGCGTAAAATGCAAAAGTTACATGCTATTAGTTAAAGGTGAAAATTGGCCTTGGCTTTTAAATATGATAGCCTTAAATGGTGATTATTCCATTATATTAGTAAGTGGAAAATTTTGGGCATATATTAAGTGATTTTAAATGGTTATTAATAAGGTTAATTATGGTATTTTGTAAATAAAGTTAAAATAAGTAAAGTAAAGCACAAATTCCATCCATTATCATCTTTGTGCACCAAAATTAGAATAACAAGAAGGAAAAATAGGGTTCTTCATTAGGCTATGGATAATTCAAGTAATTAGGTATGCTTTAAGCTCGATTTTTAATGATTTTTACATTTTTGAGATTGTTGCTTTGTAATCTAGCTAGCCTGTACCTTAGATTTTGAAATTGTTAAATATTTTAAGAGTTCCCATTGTTGAATATATCTGTTCTTTGATGTTTAATGTTGAAATATGAAAGCTTGACGATAGTTTTACTAGTTTTGTAAAGTGATTTTTGACAAATGTCAAAAAGGGATTAAATTCTGAAATGTGTAAATTGATGGGTTGAAATGAGAAATAAATGAAATTTATGGGCTACTAGGGACCTATAAGTAATTCGGTTAAGCTAAAGTATAATGAAATTATGTGATTTTTGTGTAATTGTGAAATAAGGATTAAATTGTAAAAATGTAAAAGTTTAGGGGCTAATATGCAAATATTCCCAAATGTGTATTTTTGGACTAAATTTAAAGAATATGTAATTGAATAAGTCAATTTTGAATTCATATAGATCAAGAAAGAAAGAATTCAGATTTAGATCGGGGAAAAGCAAGATTATCGAGTAGTCGACTCAATACGTTAATTCTGTATACAACGTAAGTTTGAATAATTGAACTTAAATGTGTATACATTTCTTGAGTGGATGAAATTGAGATAGTAATTATTCTATTGGATAAATGTTGAGGTATTACATGAAATGTATGAGTTTAGTATGGTAAGATGACAAATAAGATCATAGTCGGGCTATGGCAATCGAATAATAAGACTAAACCGAGTTATGGCATGTGAATGAAAGACGACGGTAGGGCCTTGGAAACGTATGTGTAGACCATAGTTGGACTATGGCATTAGAAAATAGATGAAATTGTATCGTAAGCACTTATAAACCGGAGCGGTTTGATAAGAGTGTTGATGAGAAATAAAAATGTATCGGTATAGTTATGTACGAAAAACTATTCAAGTATCGAGTTAGATGAAGTTAAGAATGCATGAATGATGATAAATAAATTTGATGTTGGTTCATGAATTGATGCTTTAAATGTTAATGATATTATCTATTTTGATTTGCTAATGAATGTTGTGATTATTTCATGTTCACATATGAACTTACTAAACTTTATAGCTTACTTTGTTTAATTTTAGATGTTTTATAGTTCTGCGAAGTTAGCTCAGACCCAAGGATCGTCAGAGACTTCATCGCACTATCGATAATCTATTTTCGTACTTTTGAAGTTATGTATATATGGTATATGGCATGTATAGGCTTGAGTCATTTTGGTATGTTTGATGGATATGTATTTTGGCCATTTAAGTTGGCATAAGATGATGAACTTGATAATGCTTATGAATGTGCAAATAGTTCTACTATTAATGTTTGGTAATAGTCCTATAATGATTCAATGGGATTGAAGTGGTTATGTATGTTTGAATTGGTTTTGTTAAATGAATTATACATGTGAATTATGCTTAGTAAAACAAGATAAATTGATTGGTATTTGAATAGGTAAATGATATGGAATTGAGTATTGAATTTAGTGGATGTGGTATGATTATGTATTGGTTGATGACTTTTGGCTGCATAATTGTGTCTTAAAATGATACCATATGAGCTTGTGTAGGTATGTGCAAGAAAGGGTGGCAAATTGGTCTTACAAATGGCCTATTTTTGTCCACACGGGCAGAGACATGGGCATGTGTCTCAGCCATGTGCGACACACGGTTAGGTTACATGGCCGTTTGTCCCTTAGTGCTGAATTGAATTGAAGTCAGTATGCTCCACGCGGTCTCACACACGGGCATGTGACTGGCAATGTGGTATGAGTCAGTATACCCTCTTTAATGGAACACGGCCTAGCACACAGGCGTGTGTGGCCAATTCGTAGGGTACACAGGCTAGACACATGGGCATATGGTTGGCCGTGTGACCCAAGTCAGTATACTCTCCAATTTTCACATGACCTGGCACATGGGCGTGTCCTCAGCCATGTGATGCAAGTTAGTATGTATGCCCTGTTTCCATACGGCTTAAGAGAAGGGTGTGTCTATTAGCCGTGTGAGGCACACGGCCTGTTCACACAAGCGTGTGACCCTTGTATGATTGAAAAATTTCTAAGTTTTTTAAAATTTTCGTATGTTATTGGTTTAGTAAGTTTTTCAAAAATTTTGTATGTTATCGGTTTAGTCCTGAACCACTTCTAAAGCATGTTTAAGGCCTCGTAGGCCCTTATAAGGGACAAGGTGGTTGTATTGAATGATGTATGAGAATGAATGCTTTATAATAATAAATGTTAGATATATGTTGTATATTGATCGATAATAACTCATAACCCTATTCCGGCAACGGTTACGGGTTAGGGGTGTTATATTTTATTGGTATCAGAGCTACGGTTTAGTGGATTCTAGGACTAAAGTAGTGTGTGTGTGTGAGTCTAGCTATACATGCCTTATATACTCTATGATAGTGTGATGATTCCTGACAGCTTAAATTGTGTTTTTGTATAGTAATGGATCCCGAACAAGTTATAGCAGATGATGTAGAGAGTAATGCACCAGCTCCCGCTCAAGGGACAGAGCTGACTGAATCTAGACCCGTGTCGAGTAGTCACGGAAGTGAGGCTAAAGAAGCCTTTTTTTCCAGATGATGAATGGATGATTTACACAATATGTCCGGACAAATCCGGCTGTTCAACAACCCCCACCCCACCTAATCCTCAACATATTCTTGTTGTTCCTCAAGTTGTGAATTTGATATGATTGAACAAGCCGCTAGTGGACAAAATTCGTAAACATGGGTCTGAAGAGTTTTGGGCTACTGTTGATGATGATGCTAAGAAATCTGAGTTTTGGCTCGAAAATACGATTCGAGTATTTAACGAATTGTCTTGTACTCTTGAGCAATATATTAAATGTGATGTATCTTTGCTGAAAGACACTGCATATCAATGGTGGAATACTTTGGTGTCTGTAGTACCAAGAGAATGAGTGACCTAGGAATTCTTTAAGATGGAGTTCTGAAAAAAATACAAAGTCAGCGATTTCTTGATCAAAAGCATAAAAAGTTCTTAGAGTTAAAACAAGGCCGCATGACTCTCACTGAGTATGAAAGAGAGTTTATAGGGTTAAGCAAGTATGCTCAAGAGTATGTGTCTACTGACGAGATTATGTGTAAATAGTTCGTTGACGGGTTGAACAAAGATATAAAACTACTAGTCAGAATCTTAGAGTTGAAAGAATTTGTAGTTTTGGTTGAAAGGGCTTGTAAAGTTGAGGATCTTAGCAAAGAGAAGAGAAAATTTGATTCAGAAGCTAAAGACTCGAGAAAAAGATCAATGAGTAATCTGTATCACTCTACATTAAAGAAATCTCTAGATTTGTTCAGTCGATCAAATACACCAGTAGAATACTCTAGTAGAGATTGTGGAAAGCAAATTACAAGTTCAAAAACTCTAGCTGTGTCAGTAGCAAGTGTGAGTAATGTTAGATAAAATAAACCTGAATGTGGACGATGTGGAAAACGACATTTTGAAGAGTGTAGATTGAATGATAAAGTCTGTTTTAGATGTGGCTTGCATGAACATTTCATCTAGGATTGTCCTAAGCTAGATTATAAAGATAAGTCTCAGAATGTAAGATCGAGCAACCCTAATGTGAGAGGAAGATCATTCCGTAATGTTGGAAATGTGAGTGGTGGTAGAGGTGCAACTTGAGATACTGCTACGAAATCCAATGCTAGAGCACCTACCAGAGCCTATGCTATTCGCGCTCGCGAAGAAGCATCATATCTAGATGTTATCACCGGTACTTTCACTCTCCATGATACTAATGTGATTGCATTGATAGATCCAAAATCAACTCATTCTTATATATGTATGAATTTAGTATTCAGTAAGACTTTGCTTGTAGAGTAGACTAAATTTGTGATTAGAGTATTGAACCCCTTAGGCAAATGTGTTTTGGTTGATAAAGTCTACAAGAATTGTCCATTAATGCATCGTGATTTCTATTTTCTGACTAATCTAATGTTTTTTCCATTCGATGAATTTGATATGATTTTGGGTATGGATTGGCTAACGATGCATAATGCTATAGTGGATTGTAGACGAAAGACAATTGTACTGAAATGTCAGAATAATGAGATTATTAGAATTGAATCTGATGATCTGAATAGTTTGCCAGTTGTGATCTCGTCTATGTTAGCACAGAGATTTGTAAAAAAAGGGTGTGAAGCTTGTCTTGCCTATGTACTTGATACGAAAGTGATAGAAACAAATATTGAATCAGTACCAGTTGTGTACGAGTATCCAGATGTATTTTCAGAAGAGTTACTAGGTTTACCGCCTATCATAGAGGTTAAGTTTGGTATTGAATTAGTACTGGGTACAACACCAATATCAATAGCTCCGTATAAAATGGCTCCGATAGAGTTAAAAGAATTAAAAGCTCAGTTGAAAGAATTGATAGATAGAGGTTTTGCTAGACCGAGTTTTTCTCCTTGGGGTGCACCAGTGTTATTTGTGAAAAAGAAAGACAGCACGATGAGAGTGTGTATAGACTATCGACAGCTCAACAAACTGACGATCAAGAATAAATACCCTTTTCCACGAATAGATGATTTGTTGGATCAGTTAAAAGGGGCAACAATGTTTTCAAAAATTGATTTGAGATCAGGTTATTACCAATTGCGAGTGAAAGACTTAGATGTACCAAAGACTGCATTTAGAACAAGGTATGGACACTACGAATTTCTTGTTATGCCTTTCAGACTAACAAATGCACTTGCTGTTTTTATGGACTTGATGAACCAAGTCTTTAGGTCATATTTAGACCGATTCGTAGTTATGTTTATTGATGACATTTTGATCTACTCTCAAGACGAATCGAAGCATGCCGAACATTTGAGAATCATGTTATAAACCTTGAGAGATAAACAGTTGTTTGCGAAGTTCAGCAAATATGAGTTTTGGCTACAAGAGGTTGGTTTTCTGGGACATATAGTTTCAGCTGAGGCTATCCGAGTTGACCTGAACAAAATATCAACAACTATAGATTGGGAGCCTCTGAAAAATGGATTTGAAGTCCGTAGTTTTTTGGGACTAGCCGGATATTATAGACGATTTGTGAAAGGCTTCTCGATGATTGTGACTCTGATGACAAGATTGCTTCAAAAAGATGTTAAATTTGAATGGTCAGAAAAGTGTCAACAGAGCTTCAAACAGTTGAAAGAATTATTAATAGTGGCACTAGTGTTAGTTTAGCCTGAGTTGGGTAAAGAATTTGTAGTTTTCAGTGATGCATCATTAAATGGCCTGGGTTGTGTTTTGATGTAGGAAGGCAAAGTTATCGCTTATGCCTCAAGACAGTTGGAGCCGCATGAAAATATTTATACGACAAATGATCTCGAATTAGCTGCAATAGCATTTGCATTGAAAATTTGGTGTCATTACTTGTTTGGTGAGAAATGCCATATTTATACCAACCATAAAAGTTTAAAATATCTAATGACTCAGAAAGATTTGAATTTGCGACAGTGGAGATGGTTAGAATTGCTAAAAGATTATGAATTAGTAATTGACTATCATCTGGGGAAAGCGAACATAGTTACTGATGCTTTGAGCCGAAAGTCTTTATTTGCTTTACATGCTTTGAATACAAAATTAGCTTTGTCTGATGAGAATTCGATAGTAGCTGAGTTGAAAGCGAGACCGTTATTACTACAACAGATTTGTGAGGCTAAAAAATTTGATAATGAATTGCAAGCAAAACGGGTTTAGTGTGATTCAATTTCTGATTCTGAGTTTTGAATAGGGCCTGATGACTGTTTGATGTTTCGTGATAGAATATGTGTACCAAGAAATTTTGAGCTTATTCAGAAGATTTTAAACAAAGCACATAGTAGTTGTTTATCAGTACATCCGAGAAGCACGAAAATGTATAACGACTTGAAACAACATTATTGGTGGCACGGTATAAAACGAGATATCTCAGAATTTGTTACAGAATGCTTGATTCGTCAGCAAGTCAAAGTTGAGCATCAAGTGCCATCAGGTTTATTACAGCCTATTATGATTCTTGAGAGGAAGTGGGATAAAGTAACAATGGATTTTGTATCAGGTTTTCCTTTATCTCCTAAAAAGAAAGATACGATCTGGGTTGTTGTTGACAGATTAACAAAATCGACTCGTCTCATTCCTGTACGTACGGATTATTCACTTGACAAATTAGTGGAGTTGTATATCTCAGAGATTGTTCGATTCACAGAGTACCACTATCTATTATTTCGGATAGGGATCTGAGATTTACTTCACAATTTTGGAAGAAATTTCAAGAAGCTTTGGGTACAAAGCTGCATTTGAGCACTGCATTTCATCCTTAAATGGATGGTCAATCCGAACAAGTTATCAGATACTTGAGGATAAGTTGCGTTGTTGCATTCTTGAGTTTGAAGGTAACTGGAGAAATACCTACCGTTGATTGAATTTTCTTACAACAATAGTTTCTAATCAAGTATTAAAATGGTGCCGTGTGAAGCTCTATACAGTCACAAATGTCGAACACCATTGTACTAGAGTGAGATCAGCGAAAATAAGATTCACGGGGTTGATTTGATCAGAGAGACAGAAGAGAAAGTAAAAGTAATTCATGATAATTTGAAAGTGGTATTAGATCGGCAAAAATCACACGCAGATTTGAAACAGAAAGATATTGAGTTTTAGATCAGGGGTAAAGTGTTTTTGAAAGTGTTACCGTGGAAAAAGATATTGCGGTTTGGTCGGAAAGGGAAATTGAGTTCACGATTCATCGGGCTGTATGATATTATCGAGCAAGTTGGGCCAATGGCATATCGACTATCTTTACCATCTAAATTAGAAAAGATACATAATATGTTTCATGTGTCGATGCTTCAATGATACTGATCCGACCCTGCACAAGTCATTTCCTCGATCGAGGTTGAAATTCAGTCTGATATGTCTTATGCTAAAGAACCGATTCAAGTTTTAGCTCGTGAGATCAAAGAGCTAAGAAATAAGAGAATTGCATTAGTGAAAGTATTATGGCATTGACATGGAGTTGGAGAAGCTACCTGGGAACCCGAAGATCCTATAAGAAAACAATACCCAAACCTATTCAGTGGTAAGATTTTCGGGGACGAAAATCCCTAAGGGGGAGAATTGTAACAGCTCGGTTTTAGCTAAATCAGAATAGTGGTTTTTGAACCACAAATATGAGGTCAAAAATTTATTTTAATATCATTTTTGGTGTTTACAGCATGCTATTCAATATGTGTGAAAATTTCGTGAATTAATTTTATCGTTTCATTAGTCAATTTGAGAAAAAGGACTAAATCGCATAAAATGCAAAAGTTTCATGCTATTAGTTAAAGGTGTCAATTGGCCTTGGCTTTTAGATTTGATGGCCTTAAATGATAATTATTCCATTATATTAGTAGGTGGACAATTTTGGGCATATATTAAGTGATTCTAAATGGTTATTAATAAGGTTAATTATGGTATTTTGTAAATAAAGTTAGAATTAGTAAAAATAAAGCACAAATTTCATCCATTAACATCTTTGTGCACTGAAATTAGAAGAACAAGAAGGGAAAATAGGGTTCTTCATTCAACTATGGATAATTCAAGCAATTAGGTATGTTTTGAGCTCGATTTGTAATGATTTTTATGTTTTTGAGATCGTTGCTTTGTAATCTAGCTAGCCCGTACCTTAGATTTTGAAATTGTTAAATATTTTGAGAGTTGTCATTGTTGAATATATGTGTTCTTTGATGTTTAATGTTGAAATATGAAAGCTTGATGATAGTTTTACTAGTTTTGTAAAGTGAGTTTTAACAAAAATGTCAAAAAGGGATTAAATTGTAAAATGTGTAATTTGAGGGGTTGAAATGTAAAATAAATGATACTTATGGGCTGCTAGGATCCAATAGGTAATTTGACTAAGCTAGAGTATAACGAAATTATGTGAATTTTGTGTATTTGTAAAATAAGGACTAAATTGTAAAAATGTAAAAGTTTATGGGCTAATATGCAAATATGCCCAAATGTGTATTTTTGGACTAAATTGAAAGAATATGCAATTGAATAAGCCAATATTGCATTCACATAGATCAAGAAAGAAAGAATTCAAATTTAGATGGGGGAAAAGCAAGCTTATCGAGTAGTCGACCTAATACGTCAATTCCGTATACGAGGTAAGTTCGTATAATTGAACTTAAATGTGTATACATTTATTGAGTGGATGAAATTGAGATGCCATTTATTCTATTGGATAAATGTTGAGATATTACATGAAATGTACGAGTTTAGAAAGGCAGGATACCAAATAAGACCCTAGTCGAGCTATGGCAATCGAATAATAAAACCATAACCGGGTTATGGCATGTGAATGAAAGACCACAGCAAGGCCTTGGCAACGTATGTGTAAGACCATATTTGGACTATGGCATCGAAAAATCAATGAAATTGTATCGTAAGCACTTATAAACTGGAGCAGTTTGATAAGGGTGTTGATGAGAAATAGAAATGTATCGGTACAGGTATGTACGGAAAACTATTCAAGTATCAAGTTAGATGAAGTTGAGAACTCATGAATGATGATATGAATAAATTTGATATTGGTTCATGAATTGATACTTTAAATGTTAATGATATTATCTATTTTGATTTGGTAATGAATGTTTTGATTATTTCATTTTCACATACAAACTTACTAAGCTTTATAGCTTACTTGGTTTAATTTTTGATGTTTTATAGTTCTGCAAAGTTAGCTCAGACCCAGGGATCATCAAAGACTTCATCGCACTATTGGAAACACAAAAAATTATATACTTTTTCAAACTCATTTTTACTTAAATTCGTGCAAATCCGGTTAAATTCTTGTTGAAAAATAATTAAATATTATAAAATAATTAAATTGTGTTAAAAGTATGAACATGGAGAATTTTAGTTAATTTTGTACTTAATTTTGATTAATTTTGACTATTTTCAACAGATTCGCGCAAAGGGCGAAAATTGGCTCGGCTAACACTACTGAAAGCACAAAATCGAGAAGCAATTTGAAGTATCGAGGCACATTAATTTCTAGCCTATGACGGTCCAGAAATGTGTGTTAATTCATAATTTAATTAATTTTAATTTATTCCCCATTTAATTTGGGTTAAATAAATTATTTTTAATTAATTATGGAGAAAGGGTCCAGTTGAATCGCACTGGTCGAACCAAATTGAGTGAACCGAACCAGCCACTAATTAGGCAGCCCAGAACCGTCCATATGCTGACCCAAATCAGCATTTTAGCTGATTAAATATGCTTGCAAAAAGGTCTTTGAAAGACTTTCAAATTGCATTCAAACCCCACCTTTAATTGTGGCTTTGTAGATTTGCCCCAGGCTATTTTTAGCAAAGTTGAAAGCCTTAACTTTTGCCAAGTAGATGGCCGGCCATATGGGGGCTCTTTGGCTGATGGAATTTGCTATTTTTAGCAGCCACAATCAGCTATAAAATCCACCCCTTGCTGATTATTCAAACCATCCCTCAATCCCACAACATTCTCTCATTCTCTCTTCTCCTCTCTCACTTTTCTCTCCATTTTTTCCATCCCATTTCCCTTTTTGTTCAAGTGTTGATTTCTTCTCTTGGGAAAGAGGCTCTCATCGGCCATTTTGGAGCAGCAATTAGGTGTTCATAAGCTACCTTGATAGCTGAAGGCAACAAAGAACGAAGAACGGAGCAACTAGTCAAGCCACGGAGAAACACCAGATTTGGTTCTTATTCCTTTTCTCTTTAATTTTTGTTGTTGTTTTGACAAACATGTTTATGAATATTTATGCTATTGAAATGGTTATTTTAATCAATTTAGCTTAAATTAAATTTGTGTTGGGTTGATTATATCTGCCTGCTTGAATTGTTAAAATGATATTTATGCTGTTATAGGCCTCAGTAAATTGCTTAGTTAAGTAAAATCATGTCTAGGTTGTTTTTACAACATAATTGTTGAATAACTAATGAATTAATTATTAAATCGTATTGAAATTATAATTAATAGACATAATGCTTAATCAGTGAATGTTTACTCTTCTGAGGTAGCTGAAGTTTAAATTAGCATTGTATTCGGCGATACATATGCCTTGCATAACTTGCAAGATTTTTGTGATTAAACTGTTTCAAGGTAGAAATACCCTGTTACCTCACTTAATCTTTTATATGCTTGTGAAGATTGATTAATCGCTTGGATTGACATTGAAAAATGTTCAAGAGATTGATTAATTTAATAAGTATGTATGAGCAGTAGTTAGCAAATTACCGAGTTAACGTGAATTTATTCGTAGCAGTATAAACAAAAGTTTAATAATTCTAAGTTAAAGAAATGTAATTAATCCAACACAAGTGTGTTATCTTGATTAAATCTTATTTGAAATTGTGCATCAGAACTCCTTTATTTTAATTATTTACTTAGTTTTTAAATAGTTTTTGACCATCTTTTAAAACCAAATTATTTTTACCTCACTAAAGTGTTTTACAGTTAATTTCATAAATAATTCTTTTTACAATCCCTGTGGGTACGATAACTCGACATTTACTTGTCACTTTATTACTTGATGCGATTGTGTACACTTGCACATTTTTTTCGTTCCAAGTTTTTGGCGCCGTTACCGGGGACTGTTTTAAAAAAAAACCATTATTTGTGAATTTGTTAGTTTTACATTTTGGTTTATTTTCTTGTTTAAATTTGTACTTAATTTTTATGTGATTATTTCAAGTGTTTATGAGTATTGACCAGATTATTGACTTACTCCCTGTAGACCCTGAAATAGAACGAACCTTTCGACAGCGAAGAAGACAAGCGAACCAGACAAGGACTGAAGGAATGAATTTCAAGAATACAAATCAAGGAAATGGAGCAAACCTTGCTCAAAATCCTATCCTTATTACTGATGATAGGGATAGAGCCTTAAGACAATATGTTGTACCAGTTTTTAATGATCTTAATCAGTGTATTAGGAGACCCGAAATTGAGGCACAACAATTCGAGCTGAAGCCAGTCATGTTCCAAATGCTTCAGACAGTGGGCCAATTCAATGGAATGCCTACCAAAGATCCTCACCTTCACTTAAGACTGTTTATGGAGGTGAGCGACTCTTTTAAGTTAGCCGGAGTACCCGAAGATGTATTGTGATTAAAGCTATTCCCATATTGGCTAAGGGACAGCTCGAGCCTGGTTGAACTCATTGCCACCGAACTCAATTTCTACATGGCAAGAGTTAGCCGAAAGATTCCTCATGAAGTATTTCCCGCCAAGCAAGAATGCTAAGTTGAGGAACGAGATCACTGCCTTCCAACAAAAGGATGACGAGTTCTTGTATGAGGCATGGGAACGAGTTAAAGAATTATTACGAAAATGCCCTCATCACAGAATCCCACATTGCATCCAACTTGAGACATTTTATAATGGTCTCAATGCTTACACGAGGATGGTAGTGGACGCCTCCGCTAATGGTGCTCTTCTTTCTAAGTCTTACAATGAGGCTTACGAAATCATCGAGAGGATCGCCAGTAACAATTATCAATGGCCAACCAATCGAGCTGCGTCATGAAGACGAGTCATTGGAATACATGAAGTAGACGCTCTCACTTCACTCGCATCTCAATGTTTAAGAATCTTACCACTAATGGGTCTAATAGTTTTACAGCCCAACCACCTTACCAATTTGAGAGTATAGCCTGTGTTTATTGTAGGGAAGGACATTTGTTCGAAGAATGTCCATCGAACCCCGAATCCATATATTACATGGGTAACCAGAACCAAAATCGAGGAAGGCAAGGACTGCAATCCAACTTCTATAACCCATCGTAGCGAAACCACCCGAATTTTTCCTGGAGTAACCAAGGGGCTGGAACCAGTAACAACTACGCCCAACCTAGACCGACCCAGCCACCTAGTTTTCCCCAACAAGTTCAGAAATCAGCTCAAGCTGAACCATCCAATAGCTTGGAGAATTTGCTGAAGCCATACATGGCAAAGAATGATGCCTTAATTCAAAGCCAAGCAGCTACATTGAAGAATCTGGAAAACCAAACAGGCAAGCTTGCAACTGAACTTAGGAACCAACCACAAGGTGCTTTACCTAGTGATACGGAGAATTCAAGAAATCCGAGGAAGGAACATTGCAAAGCACTGACATTGAGGAGCGGAAAAATAGTAGAGCCCAACACTGTCGAAGTTGAGAAAGAGCTAGCTGAGACTCAAGATTCAGAAGAAGTTCAACTGAGTGTTGAAATTCTAGTTTCACCAAAACCAGAACCTGCAAAATCTAATAAAGTAACCTCAGAACCAATTAATTCTGATCAACTAACAACTGCGTCAGATGCAAAATTGCCACCAAAGAAAAATCAACTAGTACCAGTTCCAGTAATGAAACCTTCACCACCCTACCCTCAAAGACTTCAGAAGAAGAAACAGGAAACTCAATTCAAGAAGTTCCTTGATGTACTCAAGCAACTTCATATCAACATCCCATTGGTAGAAGCACTTAAACAAATGCCGAACTACGTCAAGTTTATGAAAGATATCCTGTCCAAGAAGTGAAGACTTAGAGAATTTGAGACTGTAGCTCTGACGAAGGAATGCAGTGCATATCTTTAAGACAAACTACCCCCAAAGTTGAAGGATATTGGATGTTTTACCATACCTTGCAAGATTGGAGCAACATATTGTGGTAAGGCACTATGTGACTTAGGTGCGAGTATCATCTTGATACCTATGTCAATATTTAGGAAGTTGGGGATAGGTGAAGTTAGACCTACTACGGTTACACTTCAACTAGCAGATCAATCCTTAGCACATCCAGAAGGAAAAATCGATGATGTATTGGTATGTGTAGGTAAATTTATTTTCCCTGCTGGTTTTGTTATTCTAGACTTTGAAGCAGACAAAGAAGTGCCAATTATCTTAGTAAGACCGTTCTTAGCAATCGGAATGACCCTTATTGATGTGCAGAAGGGCAAGCTTACTATACGTGTTCAGGATGATCAGGTAACATTTAACGTTTTTAAGTTTATGCGATTTCCTAACGCAATTGATGATTGTTCTGCAGTATCCGACTTAGAGGATTTAATAGTGGAAAAGGAACTCACCTCTGTTGAGGATTCATTGGAAAGAATTTTGACATCGAACCCTTCAAATGATGAAGAAGAGGATGAGTAGTTAGCTTTGCTAGAGGCTAATCAAAGGGGATTTAATCTGCAATCCTGTTTTGAATCTTTGGAGTTAGAGAAGAGGGAGCATGCCTAACCAAAAGCGTCAATCGAGGAGCCGCCTAAATTAGAACTCAAGGTACTACCTTCACATCTAAAATATGTTTATTTAGGCAACTCTTCTACTCTACCTGTGATTGTTTTAGCAGAATTAACTACTGATCAAGAAGAGAAACTTATCTTGGTGTTGAAACAATTCAAGAAGGCTATCAGATGGACCATAGTCAATATTCGTGATATTAGTCCATCTGTATGCATGCATAAAATTATCCTGGAAGATGGAAAAAAGGGACGATTGATGGACAACGAAGACTGGACCCTATCATGAAGGACATGGTGAAAAAAAAGATTATCAAGTGGTTAGATGCGGGTATCATTTATCCTATCTCAGACAGTTCGTGGGTAAGTCCGATCCAATGCGTGCCAAAGAAGGGAGGTATCACAGTCGTAGAGAACAAGAATAATGAGTTCATACCAACTAGAATGGTTACGGGATGGAGGATTTGCATCGATTACCGGAAGCTGAACAAGGCGACTAGGAAAGATCACTTTCCTTTGCCATTCTTGGACCAAATGCTGGATAGACTCGCGGGGCGAGACTATTATTGTTTTCTCGATGGATACTCAGGGTATAATCAGATTACAGTAGCACTGAAAGATCAACACAAGACAACATTCACCTGCCCGTACGGTACATTTTCATTTAGACGCATGCCACTTGGTTTATGTAATGCACCTGCTACATTTCAAAGATGTATGATGTCTATTTTTACTGACATGGTTGAGAAGTACTTGGAAGTTTTTATGGATAAATTTTCAGTATTCAAAGATACTTACAATGATTGCTTAGCCAATCTAGCTAAGGTACTAAGGCGATGCGAAGAAACGAACCTCATACTTAATTGGGAGAAGTGCCATTTCAAGGCACGAGAAGGAATTGTTCTAGGGCATCAGATAAAGAGACAAGGGATCGAGGTAGATAAAGCGAAGGTAGACGTTATTGAGAAGCTTCCACCGCCAGCATCTGTAAAGGGTGTTGGGAGCTTTTTGGGCCATGCCGGTTTCTATCGAAGATGTAATGACCCGAATTTTACGGTTATCAAAAAAGTGTATTTTCGAGTCTTCGTTACTGAAAAATGGATCCGTAAATATTTATCAAAAATATTTAAAAAGTTAATTGAGTGGTTAATTAGAGTTTAATTAAGTGAATTTAGCTTAATTAAGGATAATTGGACAAAAGGATTAAATTGAATAAAGTGTGAAAGTTTAATTATAGATTAAAAAATAAAAAGGACCAAAATGGTAATTATGCCATTTAGCATAAGTGAGACGGCATATAAAGTAAAAATCTAAGATTTTTACTTTAGATTTTAATTATAAAATATATATTTATTAGTAATAAATGATATTAAATTAATTTATTATAATTATATTATAAGATATTTATATGATAAATAAATTAAATTGTTACAAGTGTGTGATAAAAATAAAATACATGTGTAATAAATATTATACATACATTTGTAATATATGTATGTATGTATGTATGTATGTATGTATGTATGTATTTATTTATTATTTAAGTAAATATTAATGTTATTGTTATTATTAAATTGATATTATATTATCAAAAAAATTAAATAAAGACAAATGTATGGTAAATAAAATATACAAGTGTAATACATATATTTGTACAATTGTAGTATATTTTATTTAATTGCTTTTTATTTAAGTAAATAGAGTTTTATATTAAATAAATAAAATAAATAAAAGAAAGACAAGTGTATAAAAATGATTTGGTACAAGTGTAATAATATATATGCATACAATTGTTAAATAAATATTTGTTATTAAATAGATTTTTAATATAGATATTTTATTGTTATTATTATTATAATATATATATATATATATAGTAAATAAAGAACGAAAAAGAAATGAAACAAAGAAAAGAAACAGAATAGGCAAACGAAAAGCAGGGGAAGGTTTGAAGGTTTGAAGGTTTAATAGGTAAGTTAATTAGGGTTTGAAGGTTTGAAAGTTTAATAGGTAAGTTAATTTAGCCCTTTTTACTTAATTTTGATGTTTTAGAAGCTTTGGAATAAGGTTTTGATGAAATTAAGTTGATATTTTGAAAGTTATTAGATTTCTAGATATGGTTCATGTTGAATAAAATGATGAATTAGGGATTAAATTGATAGAAATTCAAGTTAGAAGTGAAATAAGGATTGAATTGTAAAGTAATTCATAAGTTTTATACTTTAGGGACTAAATTGAAAGAGATTCAAAATTAGAGATTTATGGGAAATTAGAGAGTTGAACTTTGATTTTAAGTGATAGTTGAGTGAAAAATAGAGAATAAATTGTAAAGAAAACAAGTTAGCTTGAATTGGGATTAAATTAGAAGTTATGTAAATATTGAGTTGAAATTGGAATAAATAAAATGAAATTGTATATTGATGAATTTTTAATTGTTTTAATTTTCGTAGCTAACATTGTGCCAGAAATCTCGCCTAAGCAAGAAAAAGGAAAAGTCAACGAGGGTTAGCCCAAAAATTACGGTTTGTATTTCTACAATCCGAACTTAATATTTAATTATTGAATTCATTACTTAATATGTATAGAAAGTGCTTTGAGATGAATATTTGAATTAGAATAGATATCGGTTAGAATTGAAAAGTGAAATTATTTATTTATTGTTGAATTTTGATTGAATATTATGATAGTAATTGAGGTGAGAATTATTGTGTTATATAATTGAAATGGATTGATTAGGTATGTGTTAAATTTATTGAATTTATACGGATATATGTGATTATTGTAAAAATTGAATATTTGTTATTGAAAAGTGAAATGAATTATATCAAATTATGAATATATATGATTGTTGAGATGTGAAATGATTGGAAACTGGAAAATGAATTAGAAACCCTATTAACAGTATCGGGCTAAGTCGGATATAGTTGGCATGCCATAGGATTAGAAGTGTTCAAGGATATTCCGACTTTGTGTCGATGAGACACTATAAGTGTCGCCTTCATTATCAAGCTGTTTGGTTTGTTCCGACAAGGTACTCCGTGCCTTCTCATCTCTTATCAAGTATCGCTCCGATTCGTTCAAAAGGTACTACTGTACCTTCATCATTCTTCATTACTATTTTGGATTTGTTCTGATGAGGTACTCTGTGTACCGCTACTGTTACTATTACTGTTACCATTACAGTGTATTCTAGGTCCTACCGATGAAACACTGTATGCTATCCCGGTGTATGGGTTGGATCCATGTATCCGTCCGAGTCCGAGTCCGAGTCATGTTAATAAGGGTAAATAAAAATATTGAATAATTAATCGCTATCGAATAATCGATCATTCTCGTGAACTCGATCGCTCTCAGATAAAAAAATTTGTTACTGAATAATTGATTATTACTGAATAATTTATTGTTATTGAATAACTGACTGTTAAAGAGTGATTGAATATTATTGAACAACTAATTGTTATTGAATGATTGAATGTTACTGAATGAAACTGAAAAATTGATCGATACTGAAAATTATTTACTGATATTGAATAGTGAACAAAAGTATAAATGAGACATATGAATAGATTATTATTTAAATGATTGTGAATTTATTTTCGAAAGCTAATTGGGTTAATAGATGATAAAAATCGAATGAGTTATAAATGATTTATCTATGAATTGAATAATTAAACAATTGTATATGACATATGATTTTTATGTGTTTGTCATATTTTCATTTTATTAAGTGTTCAGATTATAGAAATACCACTGAGTTCATACTCAGCGTACGGTTGTTTCCGTGCGCAGGTTAAGTTTAAGCTAGATCATAGAATCAGCATCCTAGGCCGATCCCGAATTCAATGAGGTAAAGTTGTTAATAGTTGGTAATGGCATGTACCTAAGATGTTTTATGTATGTGTCGTTTTGGATTGTTAATGTAATGATGAAATAAGTAGAAATAAGCTTGGTAATGGTATATAATAGGACTTGACTAATTTAGTATGAATTTGAATCATATTGATAATATATGATAAGTGATTGGAATTGAGTATTGGATAATATATAAAATGTCTAAATTTAGCAAGTTTTGAGCATATTTAAATGTGTTTAGATGGGTTGAACATAGGTATTTTATGTAAATTTTCTGATAGGTCCGGTAATGCTCTGTAACCCTGTTCCGGTGACGGTTTGAGGTTAGGGGTGCTACAGAAGATTTATCAAAGACTTCTCCAAAATTGCTAAACCCTTATGCAAATTATTGGAGAAGGACACGACGTTCAAGTTCGATGATGAATGCTTAAGAGCTTTCAAGGATTTGAAGAGTCGAGTAGTTACGGTACCCTTAATCGTCACACCAGACTGGGATTTGCCATTTTAATTGATGTGTGACGCAAACGACTTCACGATAGGAGCTGTCATGGGCAGCAAAGGAACAAAGTTTTTCATCCCATCTACTATGCAAGCCGGACTATTACAGGAGCTCAACTGAATTATATGGTAACAGAAAAAGAGTTACTTGCTATTGTATTTGCTTTTGACAAGTTTCGATCTTATCTTGTAGGTACCAAAGTGACTGTCTATACGGACCACTCGGCAATTAAGTACTTACTTGCCAAGAAAGATGCTAAGCCGAGACTGATCCGGTGGGTGCTTCTACTTCAAGAGTTTGATTTAGAAATTCAAGATCGAAAAGAAGTAGAAAACCAAGTAGCAGATCACTTGTCCAGATTGGAGCCGTAATAAAGGAATTCTCCTATTATACCAATTCAAGAAACGTTTCCAAATGAACACATACTGGAGGTAAGTCATATCCATAATACCCCTTGGTTTGTTCATATTGCTAACTATTTAGCTTGTGATTTGATGCCAATTGATAAGACGTATCAACAAAGGAGAAATTTTCTTCACGATGTGAAATACTATTTCTGGGAAGAGCCATATTTGTTTAAAAAGTGTGCAGATCAAATGATTAGGAGATGCGTGGTAGAAGATGAAGTACAAAAGATTTTATACCATTGTCACTCAGCTCCAAGTGGGGGACACTTCAGAGGTACTTGTACAGCGGCCAAAGTATTACAAGCTGGATTCTTTTGGCCAACACTATTCAAGGATGCATATGTACGTAAAGAGCTGTGACCGATATCAAAGGGCTGGAAATGTCACCAACAGAAATGAGATCCCTCAAACAAACATCATTGAGGTAGAATTGTTTGATGTATGGGGTATTGACTTTCTTGGACCTTTCCCTTCATCTTTTGGTCACAAGTATATATTGGTAGCAATAGACTATGTGTCCAAGTGGGTAGAGGCTGAAGCTTATCCGACAAACAATGCGAAGGTTGTAATGAAGTTATTGCAGAAACACGTGTTCACAAGGTTTGGAACCCCAAGAGCTATCATTAGTGATGAAGGGTTCCACTTTGTGAACAAGTGGTTTAAATGGATATTAGACAAGCACAAAGTGAAACACAAGGTTGCAACAACTTACCATCCGCAAACGAATGGGTAACCTGAACTGGCAAATAAGGAGATCAAAGGCATACTTGAGAAGGTAGTTTGCCCGAATCGACGAGATTGGTCCAAAAGGTTGGATGATGTTTTGTGGGCTTACAGAAAAGCATACAAGACACCTTTAGGGATGTCACCTTATAGGTTGGTCTTTGGGAAAGCTTGCCATCTACCATTGGAGTTAGAGCACAAAGCTTACTGGGCTCTTCAACAACTTAATTTGGATCCTAAGCTCACGAAAGAGAAACGGATGTTCCAACTTAATTAGTTAGAAGAGTTCTGAATGTTCTCATACGAAAATGCCAAATTACTTAAAGAAAGACTCAAGAAATGGCATGACAAACACATTCGAGTTCGAGAATTTGAAGGTCAGCAAGTCTTGTTGTTCAATTCCAGACTAAGGTTCTTCCCAGGTAAGCTAAAATCACGTTGGTCCGGTCCATTTACGATTCATCAAGTCTATCCATATGGAGTTATTGAACTCCAAGGTAAGGGAGGTAATTTTCGAGTTAATGCTCAGCGCCTGAAACATTATTGGGGAGATAAAATTGAACGGGATAAAATCTCGTTCATTTTATCGGATACTTAATTTCTCGTTTTTATTTTTGAATAAATGATTTAGGGTATATTTTCAGGTTTAGTATGTTTAAATAAATTATGTCTAGGAGATTGGAACTTAAGCGGGACCACTTGTGACCCCTCCAATCTTTCCTGGGAATTTATTTTGACATAATTTCCTAAGAAATTATTCCCTAAATGGAAAATTAAATTTCTAGTTTTTCAAATAAAAGGGTCAATTTTGATCCACGTTTTAAATAGCAACTCAATTTTAAATTTTCATTAAGTCTAGGGACTTAATTGAATTATTTTTAAAATTTGGTTGCTCTTTCTGCAAATAACAAAAATTAGATGCCTCTTTTTGTAAATATTTTCAAAAGGCTTCTAGAATAAATGTTTTTAATTTAATAAAAAAAGATGATAATTATTAATATATAATTATATCCATTATAATATATATTAATTATTATCAACTTTATCTAGAGTTAGGATTAGTTTTAATTTAATCATATTTTATTTGATAAGATTTTTTTAATAAGTTGATAATCTTTAATATATAATTATATTGATTATAATTTATATATTAATTTTTATCAACTTAGCTTAGAATTAAGACTAATTGTATTTTAATTATATTTTATGGTTATCTTAATAAATTAATGACAATTGATAATTTCATAGACATATATTTAATTATTAATTGTTGTTAAACTTTGAGTAGAATTAGAACTTAGGATTTTTTTTCATTAAAATTTTCTAAGAATTTTACTACAAATCTTATTTTTCCATCTATAAATACCATCAACCTTTCTCCCTCCATTCATTCATCTTCAAAACCCCAAAACACCAAACCCCTAAGTGCCGCAAGCCTAGCCCAGTTGACTGACTAGCACATGTCCAACAGACCGCCGCACGTCTAGCTCCATCGCACTATTACTCTAGCCTCAGCTCAAGCCAAGCGCTCATCCGCTGAAGCCTGTTGCTCCTGCCCGGTAGCTGTCCAGGCCGAGTCCTGCACTAGGCTTCCATCCGCGCACTCCTACTACTCCAGGCCACAACACTCGAGCGCCCAGTGTCTTAGTGCCCACGCCAGGCCTGTTGCCGAAGGCTCCTTGCTGCATTGTTGCTCCCACACGTACCATCCGTCCAAGCACCTAGCTACCTTGCACACCAAGCCCTTTAGCCAAGCCTTCAAACCCTTCTTTTAAATTTCCATCTTTTTCTTCATAATTATTATTATTTTTAAGAGTTCTTATATTTTTACAAAAAAAAGGTGGTAAGACCTAATTTTCTCTTAATTTTTAATTTTTTTTCAATTAGTTAATTTTTCAATTCATTGAATTATTAATAATTTTTATTAAATTTTTGAGAAAATAATTTTTCCATCTAATGATCAGGTTAAACATGCCTCGCAAAAGAACTCGTGCGTCTGCTCAAATTGATGAAACACAAAACAAGTTCCACTGTGAAGAAGCCAGAGATAGATAAGAAAGTATCGTCAAAAATCAACAGATGCATCCAGAGAAAGGCTTTACATTAAAGGAAAGCAACTATAGAGACTTTATGGAACATATTCGTCAAGTTGCTAAAACCCTCAATTGGGAACTGTTTTGTGAAAAGAGACCTAGTGTGGATAAGGAGCTAGTTCATGAGTTCTCGGCGAATTTAACTTCAAGCGAGATGACAGAAGTTAGAGTTCGCGGAATCAAGGCACCGATAAATTCAAATGCTATTAATGAGTTCTTTGAATTACATGACTTCAAAAATGATAAATATTCCAAATTAATGAGCAATATCAAGCCTGAGAATTCGCAAGAAATTCTCGAGGAACTGACAATTTAGGGTTCTACATGGACTGTGTCAAAACAAGGAATCCACACTTGTCAAAGAGAATATTTGATGCCACTCGTAAAGGTATGCTTTTACTTTATCTAATTCAGCCTCATGCCTAGCTCACATGGGACTACAATCTCGTTAGAGCGAATGGTCTTATTGTACTCGATCCTAACTGGTAAGACCATTAATGTGGGAAAGATCATCTTGAGGGAAATACGGAATTGTGTCGTTAAACGCTCTAGACCCGCTCACTTCCCCTTTACAATAACAATTCTATACTTAAAAGCTGAAATTCTAGCAAATGTAAGGAATACAGGGTATAGCCAAGGCACAATCACAGATTGGGACCTCAACCGAGTAGCTGGAGACTCAGTTCTACAGCAACGAGTTGAAGGAAGTGAGGAACCTGAGGGCCCTGATAAAGAAGAAGATCCCACGATGCAATCATTTGAAGTCTCTGATAAGGTAGAATCAGTGGAGCTAGAAGTTGAACCTGATGCTGAAACTTCAATGTTTAGAGCTCAACCGCCTAGCCCAGACCTTCGAGATGAGCTATCAAAATTGATGGACTTAATGCAACATATGCAATGCCAGAAACAAGCCTACTGGAGATACTCAAAAATAAGGGATGACTCGATGAGAAATGCTTTTAAAAAAATATACAATGACCCGTTTACTTTTGTGCCTAAGTTCCCAAATTTCATATTTGAACCATGGAGTCCATTATCAAAGAAGGAGCGAAGCGATTCATCCAAAGGCAATAATGATGGAGCAAAAGATGAGTCCAATTCGAAAGGATCTGCAAATAAATAAAAGGGAGGGATCTTGACTTTACTTTATTTTTGTTCGTAGATTATTTTTAGGATTAAGTTTAATTAGGAATTTTTATTTTTTAATAATAAAACAAGAGATGGAAATTATGAGTAAATATGAACAAGTCACAAAATATAAAGTGTGGCAATAGAGATATACATGTCTAGGATTGGATTCAGAGAAGGCTTGGTACTTAAGCAGTCAAATTGACTCACCTCCTCTTTTCTAGAATCCTACCTTGTGTATAGTATTTATTCACTTTAAACAATGAGGACATTGTTCATTTTAAGTTGGGGGGACCGAAATTTCCACTGAGAATAAATTTTTCTTTTAGTTATGATTAGGATACATTTTGTTCAAAAATTTGAATTTTGTTAAGTATGCTAAACTTGAGTATGAATAAAGTTCTATTATTTCAATAAATTATTATGTTAGCTTAATAATGACATGAATGTATTTTTAAATAAAGCATGCAAATTCGTACCATAAAATTTTTAGTTCTTTAGGAAAGTTAGGTATGCATGAAAGTTTAAGTCTTTAGAATTGACTTAGTAGTTTCTTGAGGCGAAATCCTAGGGAGCATGGAATGTTGAAAATGATTTAGGAAACTATTGTTTGGACTGTTTGAGCCTTTCAAGCCCACCATGGTAAATTTTATCCTTTGAAACCCAACTTTGAGACTATATGGCCTAATTTTATTTCAACCCTTACAATATTTAGCCATTACTTTTCACTTAATGATCTTAAAATTATCCCAAACACTAGACTCAGTACTATTCAAAGTGTTCTTCGAAAATAAGTTTAAGGGAGCTGAAAAGAAGTATCAAATGCTCGAGAATTGTAGTACACAGAGTAAGTGCTCGGGTTATTTTAATAAAAAAAAGAGCACATGTATTTGAAAGAGATGTACAAAAAAGCATATGAAAGTCAAGTTGGTGTATCGAAGGTAAAAATTCTGAAGGTTCGATTGACGTTGAGTCTAGGGTTTTAAGCCAAAATTTATCCATCTTTCACCTACCATTAGCCTAGCCACGTTACAACCTTGATAAAGACCTATTGATTCAAAGTCCTAATGCTACCTACATTTGTGGAGAGAAATTGCTACAATCAACATATGTAGACACAAGTTAAGCCTAATAATTGTAGCTTAGTCTTGAATAAAGGAATAAAAATCAAATTTGCAAGGGTTAACATGTCTTTGTTACAAAAGCATTTAGTCTAAAATTTGCTATTATAATAAGTTGTTGAATCTAATCTGAATGTTATACTTAAATAGCATAACTATCATATTTCTTGTTTTTGAGCATGAGTATATCAAATTCATAATTTTAGGGAAAATGTTGTTCTGAAGGAGTTTTACAAAAAGTGTTTCCGATAAATTCTTTTCAAAATTTGTGCATTACTCGAGACGAGCAATGAATTGAGTTGGGGGTGTGGAAACACAAAAATTTATATACTTTTTCATACCTATTTTTACTTAAATTCGTGCAAATCCGGTTAAATTCTTGTCGAAAAATAATTAAATAGTGTTAAAAAAATGAACATGGTGAATTTTCGTTAATTTTGTACTTAATTTTGATTAATTTTGACTCTTTTCGACAGATTCGCGCAAAGGGCGAAAATTGGCTCGGCTGACACTGTTGAAAGCACAAAACCGAGAAGCAATTTTAAGTATCGAGGCACATTAATTTCCAGCCTAAGACAGACCAAAAATGTGTACTAATCATAATTTAATTAATTTTAATTTATTCCCTATTTAATTTGGGTTAAATAAATTATTTTTAATTAATTATGGAGAAAGGGTCCAGTTGAATCGCACTAGTCAAACCAAATTGAGTGAACCGAACCAGCCACTAATTGGGCAGCCCAGAACCGTCCATATGCTGACCCAAATCAGCATTTTATCTGATTAAATATTCTTGCAAAAATTCCCTTGAAAGACTTCCAAATTTGATTCAAACCCCACCTTTAATTGTGACTTTGTAGATTTGCCCCAGGCTATTTTTAGCAAAGTTGAAAGTCTCAACTTTTGCCAAGTAGATGGCCGACCATAGAGGGCTCTTTGGCTCCTGGAATTTGATATTTTTAGCAGCCACAATCAGCTATAAAAGCCACCCCTTGCTGATCATTCAAACCATCCCTCAATCCCAAAACATTCTTTCATTCTCTCTTCTCCTCTCTCACTTTTCTCTCCATTTTTTCCATCCCATTTCCCTTTTTGTTCTAGTGCTGATTTCTTCTCTTGGGAAAGAGGCTCTCATCAGCCATTTTGGATCAGAAATTAGGTGTTCATAAGCCACCTTGATAGCCGAGGGCAACGAAGAAAGAAGAATAAAGCAACTAGTCAAGCCACGGAGAAACACCGGATTTGCTTCTTGTTCCCTATCTCTTTAATTTTTGTTGTTGTTTTGATGAACATGTTTATGAATATTTATGCTATTGAAGTAGTTATTTTAATCAATTTAGCTTAAATTAAGTTTGTGTTGGGTTGATTATATTCTGCTTGCTTGAATTGTTAAAATGGTGTTTATGCTGTTATAGGCCTCAGTAAATTGCTTGGTTAAGTAAAATCATGCCTAGGTTATTTTTGCAATATAATTGTTGAATAACTAATGAATTAGTTATTAAATCATATTGAAATTATAATTAATAGACACAATGCTTAATCAGTGCATGTTTATTCTTCTAAGGTAGCTGAAGTTTAAATTAACATTGTATTCGGTGATACATATGCCTTGCATAACTTGAAAGATTTTTGTGATTAAATTGTTTCAAGGTAGAAATACCCTGTTACCTCACTTAATCTTTTATATTCTTGTGAAGATTGATTAATCACTTGGATTGACATTGAAAAATGTTCAAGAGATTGATTAATTTAATAAGTCTGTCTGAGCAGTAGTTAGAAAATTACCGAGTTGCCGTGATTTTATTCGTAGCAATATAAACATAAGTTTAATAATTCTAAGTTAAATAAATGTAATAAATTCAACACAAGTGTGTTATCTTGATTAAATCTCATTTGAAATTGTGCATTAGAACTCCTTTATTTAATAAATCCAACACAAGTGTGGAGACAATGCACACGCCCCTGTGTTTTGGGACACGTCCGTGTCTCTTACCCGTGTGGATTTAATTAAATTTATTTCTCATTTCGAACCTACAGGGATTTTCACACGGCCGAGCATACACCGGTGTCCCTGGCCCGTGTCTTTCACATGGCCTAGACACGCCCGTGTCCAAAAACTTGAGCATTCTATTTATGACATCATCATGCATTTTGGGACACGCGGCCAAGATACACGCCCGTGTGCTAGGCCGTGTCCTCCACACGGTTGAGACACACGGTCGTGTCTCTACCCGTGTGTTTACTACCATACATTCTGACCTAGAAATTTTAGGTGCAAGGGACACACGGCCATACCATACGCCCGTAGGGCTAACCGTGTGTCACACACGGCCTAAACACACGCCCGTGTCCCTATCTATGTGGACCTTTTTGGAGGCTACAAATCTAAGCCAATCATCACCCTTAATATTCACTTATAATTGTGAATCTCAATGATGTTTAACATGGCCTAAAAATTCCCAAGTACTACCATAAATGGTCTATTGCATGTTAACCTCATCTCATCGGTTATATACATGCTAATTTATCCTCTTGTATTTAGGATTTCCATCTCATTAAAAAACTCATTTAGACTTGGCTCATTGTTATAACTCATTGCCAATTATGACTAAACTATTCCAAGTGATTTTGGCTACATTTCATATGTCTATTTATAATATACCACATTATTCTTCCCAAGAACATTTTACCTCAAACAAGAACAATTAGTAGGTCATATCCTATAGAAAAATGAGCCATGTCTTATGGCCATATACAAAAAGAATAAGTTTAATATTTAAGCCTTTACATAGGCCAACCAATGACACATATCACAAAATAACCAAAACCTATACATGCCATTAAAACAAAATAAAGTATTTATATACCAAAGCAGGACAAGTTGATAGTGTTGACAATGCTCCAATCATCTTCCAATCTTCACGAGTCCACGAGCTCTGTAAAATAGGTAAAGGAGAGGGGGTAAGCAATAACATGCTTAGTAAGTGATCGTGATTTTGTGACAGGTTTTAAATATTTATAATTAATCATTATTGAAACTAACTATTATCACGATGTAGGCAAATGTACCTATCAAACAGTAGTATAGTTTTAGCAAGACCGAATTGTCGAACCCAAAGGAACTAAAAGTACTAGTAATGACTGTCTTTTTTATTATCTAGCCTAAGAGTAAGGGGATTTGTTTTAACTAACTAATTTACTAAACTAAGAATTCATAGAAAATAGAATTGGGGGATTACTTTTGGAAAATGATTGAATTAAGACAATACCTAAGGAAGAATCCACCTAGACTTTACTTGTTATTCTGACTCCGAATCGGACGATTTATTCATTTAACTTGTTCCATAGAGATCCCTAAGTTATGTTATTATTCCTATTCAAGGTTAATAACGTCTAATCCCTAGATTGAATAACTGAGACTTTTCTCTAATTATCACCCTAGGGTTGCATTAACTCGATCTATGGATCCCCTTATTAGGTTTCACCCTAATCTAGAAAAATCTTGTCACCCTATCTCTAGGCGCGCAATCAACTCCACTTAATTATGACAACTGTACTCTTAGATAGGGTCTATTCCTCCTCTGAATAAGAGCATAACTTGAATCAATATCCTGGAATATCAAAACAAGAATTAAGAACACATAATTAAGAACAAGACAAATATTTATCATACAATTCAGAAAATAATAACAAGATTCGTCTTAGGTTTCATCCCCTTTAGGTATTTTGGGGATTTAGTTCATAACTAAAAAGGAAAACATCTCAGAAGAATAATGAATACAAAACATAAAGAAAACCTAAAACTCCTGAAGGGAAATTGAGGGGAGATCTTCAGTCTTGAGGATGAATCCGGCTTCTGAGATGGATCAATCGGCTTTTTTCGAGTAATTCCTTCCTTTCTCCCTATGCCCCTTCTTTTTTTCTCCTCTTCTAGGGTGTATTTATAGGCTTTGGAATGCCTAAGAGTCCTCAAAATTAGCCTTTTCTGAATTGGACTCAACTTGGGTTCGGTAGGGATGCGCTCGTGTAACACGCCCGTGTGCGATTACTTCAGGCTGTGTTCGAGCCTGTTAGAATGGCACGACCGTGTGGTCTACCTGTGTGAGGAATTCCAGGTCATGTTGATTTCGTACGTTGGCCCATTTTTTCCATTTTTGGCTCGTTTCTCATTTTTTTCGCTCTCCTAAGCTCACGTAAGTATAAAACATGAAATTAAAGCATTAGGAGCATTAAATTCACCAATTATAAGGAAAAATCATCCATAAAATGTACTAAGCATAGGGTAAAAAATATGTATAAATGACGGTTTATCAAATACCACCACACTTAAGCATTTGCTTGTCTTCAAGCAAAGTCCTCATCTCATAATCAAAACAAATTCTTCTCAACTTATAATTTATATCAATAATACCTCAAAATAATCCATAGGTAATCAAACATTGAAAATTTGACTAAAAGAACATCAAAGTTTCAAACATTCCAAGTTGAGCATTTTATCTTGAAAACATAGGTGTCTCCCCTCATCTAATTAATTACCTTTGATTCAAAATATCACAGAGTTTCACATCCTCACTAAAGATTCACTCAAATCACTCGAGGTGTTTAAGGACAATAAATGAAGCACTCAATAGTCAATAATGAAGAGTCATTACCATAGGCTTGCATGAAAATCAAATCTCCACCACTATAAATTGAGATGAAACATCAATCAAAAGGTCTTTAAAGGGTTGTAATGTGGCTTTTGTTAAAGGGTGTGGTCACAAGATGGAAGAAAGGGTTAGAATCGAGATTGAATTGAAAAATTGCCTAACTAGAAAAATAACTAGTCATCAGTTGCGTACAACATAGCTTTTTTTTTTCTCGGAATATGGAATTTAACTACTTTAACTCAAAAGATCACTACTACCTATACGTATACATGTTTTTTTTTTAAGAACAAATCAAATAACTAGCTATTTAGAACAAGACATAGCTAAGCAATTTATTCAATTCAAATCTCGACAAAAATAGGGATCAATTTAATTGAAGGGATTTCAACAATAATGGGTTAAGGGTTAGTGTTAAGGGTAATACAAGAAATGGCTTGTTAGCTCAATGAGGTTTACTAAGGGTTAATCGTGGAGGTAGGCTTTTCATGGCATGAATGGGTTAATCCTAAGTGCCTCTATCATCTTGACATATCAAATCAAATAGTGTGGTCTTGACATACATAATCAAGCAAATTCTAGAATAACAGTTCCATACTGAAGCAATCATAATGAAAGTGAGCATAAAGGAATTAATAGATACTCTTGAAGGATCAAGATCTCACAAAATTATGGCTTTTTGATGTTTAAACTTGTGAATTTCAAGTCAAGAGAATACCTAGACTTGGGGAAACAACCTAAAATTTAAAATTCTTAAAAAAAAAATCAACTTATCATGTTTGCTTCCCTAATGTCTTAAAGTTTAAATACTCAGTGCATGAATGCCTATGTTTTAATTTAAGATATATCAATAAAAATCATAAATCAATCAAAATTTATTCTAAACATGATAAGAGAGCTTTTCAAGAGAATAAAGCAATCATTTAGGGATTTTTCTGATAGTGAAATGAAAACCCCCCCACACTTAAGATGTACATTGTCCTCAACATACAAAGATAGATAGGAAAAAGATAAAATTGTAATCATAAGATAGGGAGAGAAGTGAAACTTCCTGAATGATGAATGAATTCCTTGAACTGGAGTTTTGGAGAGTAATCGGCGCGAGAGTGGAGGAGGATACTCTGGTGGGGAGTAGAGGTTCAGTAGACCATAAGTCCTGTGCCAAAAGAATATTATATCTAGTGGTAGCTACAGTCATGGTTGAGCAGGACATGGCAGTCGTGGAGAACCTTTCCCGGTGGAGTTTTTAGTTCCTATGCGATGATGAGCTTAGGAGCTCTATATAACTGTGACAGAATCATGAACTTTTTAGGAGATATAAATAAGAATAATTACTCTTTAATGGAATAACCGAAATTGATAATTATAAAATAAAATTCTAAAATCTAATAAAAATAAAAAATAGTTTTTGTGACAGCCCTCATTTGACCCTAGTCAGAAAGTGGTTTCGGGACCACAAAACCGAGTCACAAAATTATTTAAATGCTCTTTTCTATGTTTATTATATGTGACGTTTCATGTGTTAAAGTATTGTGTCTTAATTTTGTCATTTGAATGTGGAATTAGCTAAAAAGGACTTGTTTGGGAAACTTTGAAAATGTGGTAGGTGAATGTCCAAGTGATTAATTTTGTAAATTATTAAAGTAGAGGATTTGCATGTCTATTTTGCCACTTTATTTAAGTGTACAGTAGTGGGGTTGGTTTAATACATCATGTGCTTTTTATAATAATAAATTATAAACTTAAATTATGGTATAAAATAATATATGTTATTTTACAACATAAAATGAGGTGATAAAAACAAAGTTGAGCTTTATTTTTATCACTTAGCCGAAACTAAAGAAAACAAAAAGAAGAAGAGAAACTCTTGAATATTCGGTCATTTGGGGAGATAAATTAAAGGTAAGTTCATGGTAGTTTGGTTGGAAATTCATGTTTTTGAGTTCCTCTCTTGGTTCTACTTTAAACCCATGAATTAATTTGTTAAATGTTGGTTAATTGTGCATTCGGTCATGATAGGAAGTTGCAAAAATTTGTATTTGATGATAGAAATTGATGAATGAAAGTTTGATGGACTATAATGTTAAAATCCATGTGATTGTAAGTTTATAAGTTAAAATTTGAAATTTGAACTATGTGTGACTCAATTGCTTGGAATGGGCATTCGGTTATAGTATGAAATGCAAAGAAAATTTGGTGTTGGATGTTTTAAATGATTTAGATAGTTATAAATTAAGTTTGAGGCTTGGTACTTATGTATAGATGGTATATTTAGATAACTTGGCTTGGAAGTTGAGTAAATTATATTTTGAGAACTTTGTGAATATTCAGCCTAGGGGTATAGTTGTGAAGTATATTAGGCTAAATGTATATGTATGAGAGTTTTAATAGGAATTTCGTGTATTATGAAAGATGATGTATATATTTAATCATAGGATGGTCTTTTTAACCTTAGAAAAGAATGCATGAAAATTTAATAGGTTGCTCTAATGACCGAATATGCTAAAAGCTAATACATAGACTAGTTGATAAATATGTGTTAAAGAAATGTGAACAAATATCTACTTGATTGGTATTCGACTATGGTTAATTGTATAATTAATTGACCGATTGTGGAGTAGTGAATCTATTTAAATTGTGAGTGCATGAATTGATTTTAAGGTGGCCAAAATTGTTTAAATGAAATATTTGTAAAGATGCATAGTGCCGAATATGTTCATGAATGAATGAGTTATGTGGGTTGTTTAAATGAAAGAAATGGATAAGTTAAGGTATAATTGAGTGTTCGAATGTGAATTACAAAGTACATGAATTTGAAAATGAAATGGTGATAGACTTAAGTGGACAAATGATGCGAATGAATTAGCTTTTGAAATGTATATGGTTGCAGTACGTATGTATTTGATTAAGAAGTTAAATTTGTTGAAGGGCAAATCCGAATAAGGGAAAAGCTAAAGTAACTGAATAGCCGATCCACGACTGTTGAAAATATTCGAGGTAAGTTTTGAGTAATCAAACATAGTTTATAATTGAATGTAATATGAAAAATGTATAATAGGAGAATTATGACATGATGATAAGGTGTGTGATATGTGCATTTATTCGAATGAAGGAAATAAATTATTAGTGCGTTTATGCTATGTGAAATCAAGTAACATATGATTTGATATGCATGAAACTTGGTGAATTGATTATTGTATGATGAATTCGGACCTCGAGCGTATTAAGCTATAATGCCGGTGAAATAATATCGGGCCTCGAGCCTAGTAGGCTATAATATCGGTGAAATAATATCGGGCTTCGAGCTTAGCAGGTAAAATGTCGGTGAATGAATTCAGACTTAAAGCCTAGCAGGCTTCGTGCCGGTGATGAATTCTGGTTTAAAACCTAGCAAGCTAATTGCCGGTGATTTGATAATAGTCTAAGACTATGATGCTTCGTGATAGAACGACACTTGAATACATTCATTACATTAAGTTGCCCAGGTACGTATCATGTACTTATATGTGAGTTTAATTTGAAATGAACCATAAGTGTATACTATGATGCATATGTGAATAAGAGTTATGACTATATATATAATCATGATACATCAGGTCAAGATGTGAAATTATGTGATGGAATTTGATTTACCTATGTTATATGAGTTCAAATTCAAGTAAAATAAAAATGCTAAATGTACAATATGTGCTGGTGTATATTCGACCAAATGGCAATATACTTAGAAAATGTTATTTGATAAATTGAATGATTGATTTATAATTGAGTATATTTGTTTGCATTGCTTAAAACTTACTAAGCTTAAAAGCTTACTCCGTTTGTTATGTTTTTCTGTTTTATAGATCGTTGACTCCAACCACTTGCTCGGGGATCGTCAGCAACTCATCACACTATCTATCGCTTTGGTACTATTATGTTTTGGAATTCGTATGGCATGTATAGAATAGACTTAAATGAATGATATTTTGAGATGTTGTTGTATAAAAGCCATGTGAATATGGTAACTTTTGAATGTCGGTATAAGTCTGAATTTCGATCTTTGATTGTGTTGGGCTATGCATATAATTGCTAATGAACTTATGTAAATGTGAATGTACAAATGTAGTGTTTTGGATTGGTATCTCTTCATAACCCACTCTGGCGACGAATACGGGTTATAGGGGTGTTACAGTTTTAATAAAAATTAAAATCATAAAATAATAAATTGTTTTTAAACATCTTCATCGCTGGATGGTTCGCGAGGTGGGACTGGCGATGAGATGTAGAGGTGGTGACAAATCTGCTGTAGAGTAGCATCAATGTTGTCAAATCGTTGAAAACATTGCTGCTCGAATCGAGTGAGGTGCTCAGAGATGTCGACATATGAAGCCGCCGCATGAACTGGACGAGAGGGTGGTGGTGGCTGAGACGGTGGGTCCTCGTGCTGTGGAGGGACATCATCAGTAATGTCCTCGAGGGCCTCCTTCTCGATAGATTGGGCGAGACAATATTGAGGAGGGTAAGTTCTTTGGCGCTTTTTGATCATCCTCATGCTTAGCATGCTCGAGATGCCTTGTGGAGACATCTGGCCAATGAGGGTCAAGGATGATTCTTGGGTTGCGGTGTTGAGGAGCCCGAAGTGTCGCACCAGTCGCATCACATAGGGCCCAATGGAGATGACCCCTTTCTGATGTCGCTCTGTCTGGTGGCAAATGGAAAGGATGATAAAGTAGGCGTAGTCGAAGACGTCCCCGTGCGACATACACCATAAGTAGTAGACATCATTGGTGGTGACGACGTCGGTGCTCTCTCTCTACCCTGTCAAGGTGTGAGATAGAATCGAATGTAAATACCTCAAGGATGGAGGGAGAGCTGATGCCTTGGAGCAACTGGGGTCGTAGATGGATGAATGTGGTACGAGTACGCCCCATCACCGTGAGGGAGAACGGTGGATGTGACGGTTGAGAGAATATAACTCATTTTCCTCCTTCAGCTCCTCTGTATATAAGAGTACCAAATTTTGGGATGCTTAGCTGGTGGACTAATCCGCCTAGGCGAAATTGGACCGTGCCAAGATCATCGTAATTTGTCATTACGGTCTGAAGATGAAACGTTGAGCATAGTTCCATTGTAAGCTCAAGATACGTCAGCTCGATGATCCCAAAGAAAAGCTCCCAAGGGTTGGTTGTTAGGAGGGCCCGAATCGCATCAGCCAACTGAACTTGTTCTACTGCAGCCCAGTCGATGCAGTGGCCCGCAGTTAAAGGTTGGGCCTAGAGTATTTGGTAAATTTCTTATTGGGGCCCAATGGGGAACTGCAGAAAAGGATGGCGAATTTTCGCGATAGGGCCCGAGGAAGATGACGCCCCCTTCCTTCTTTTCGAAGCGGCGACGGCAATTTTCTTTCCTCGTGAAGACGACATTGTACCTGTAATCAAAACCATTAATTCATCTTGAGGAATGGTCAAAGTAAAATGAAGACAAAAATTAAAATAAAATAAAAATCATAATTTCAGCCACAACTACTAAGACTAACAACTTAACCAAAGCAATCAATTTTGTGGCATAAGAATGGCAGAGAATTTCATGGAATGCAATCATACTTGACGAATGAAACATGTCAACACAAAATGCATGAGTATGTCTGTTATTCTAACCATGAATAATTACTTTAAACTAGTCAAATGGGGCATGGAAATCATGTAATGAGTAAGAATTTCACATGAAAAAGATGATAACTACTCTAGATAATGAATTTTGAGTGATAGAAAGATAAAAATAACATATAAAATGCAGATTGCTATGATAACTAGCATGAAATATGAGTGCAATTAAAGGGAAAAGAGTAAACAAATGCTAGAAATGGGAGAATGAGCGTCAAAAACAGGGTTGGAAGCGGCGCACGGGCGTGGCGAGGCGGGCGTGTGGACTTGCAGCGGCTAGGGTTAGGGATTTTGGGTGAAGAAGACAATGAATAGTGCAGCTTATTTATAGATTTTGGGGCACACGGCCAGGGATCACGCCCGTGTTCCTCAATTTTAGCTCGTGTGATTTGCGAATTTTGAATTTTCGGCGCGTCTGACATTTAGTCCATGCTCGTGTTCCTTGTGCGTGTGGGTTCACACGGTCGTGTCATATGATCGTGTCTGGCTTCGTTCGCTTCTTCCATGCTCGTGTATGTAAGCCCATGCCCGTGTTAATTTAACAGGTTCAACCATGGGTGCTAGACACAAGCGTGTCGCACGCCCATGCTATTTTTTCAGGTTCAACCACAGTTCTTCAACACAAACGTGGCGAACGCCCATGTTATTTTGGCAGGTTTGCCCACGGCAATGTCGCACGGCTGTGGCATTTTATCATAGCCCATGTTTGGGAAAAATCTCTACCCTGTTTCCACACGGTCCTCAGCACGCCCGTGTGCCTGGCTGTGTCTGTGTGGAAAACCTGTATTCAATATCTCCGTTAGTAAGTTAGGTGTTAAATACTAAAATTTAAAGAAATTAATATTGTTAGTACTCGGGTTGCCTCCCGAGAAGCGCTTATTTATAGTCTAAGCTCGACTTACCTCTCTATTGAATGGTCATGGTGGTTCGAGGAGTTTATACTCCTCATTCCCGCTACCCATTTTATCAAAATAAGGTTTTAGACGGGTGTTGTTTACCTTAAAAGTGCCAAAATTGGGATGACTTACGTCGACTGTACCGAATGGGAAAATGCTAAGTACCGTAAGAGGGACTTCTTCATTTGGTTTGGTAGTGACAATGTGAGGATCTGTGGCTTCTAATAAAATTTTATCTCCAACCTTAAGTTGCTTTGGAAAGGTATTGAGCTCGTTTTGGCGTAGTTTTGGTTTATGGGGTGTTCTTGGTTTATGCATCCGCCATTCATCTAGCTCCTCGATTTGTAGCCTTCGATCTTCATGAATAGGTCCTCTACTATTGCTTGGGAGTGGCTCATGTACTTCCTTCAGACTCATTTCCTACAAAGTAGGTTGCACCATATTGTCAGTTTTAGTAGAATGGTTTAGGCGATCACCTTCAATTTCTGATGTGTTGTCAGAATTGCGAGCTTGAAGGGTGATTGTTTTGTCTCCCACACGAAGTGTGAGCTCACCTATGCCAACATCAATAATCGTTTTAGCAGTTGCTAAAAAGGGCCTTCCTAGAATCAAAGGAGTGTTGCTATCCTTCTCTATGTCTAGAACAATGAAGTCAATGGGAAATATAAATTTATCAAATTTAACTAGCACATCTTCAATAATACCCCTAGGAAATCTTATAGTTTTATCTGCTAATTGTATGCTCATCCTAATCTGTTTGGGTTTCCCAAGACCTAATTGTTTGAACATTTTGTAGGGCATGACGTTAATGCTAGCCCCTAAATTAGCTAATGCATTATTAACATCTAAACTACCAATTAAGCAAGGAATTGTAAAACTCCCTGGATCTTTTAATTTGTTGGGTAGCTTATTCTGTAGAGTAGCTGAGCAAACTGCGTTTAGCTCCACATGCGACACCTCATCCAACTTTCGCTTATTTGCTAAAAGCTCCTTCAAAAATTTCATTGTGTTTGGCATTTGTGATAGAGCTTCAATAAACTGTAAGTTAATGTGTAACTTTTTTAAGAGTTTAAGGAATTTACCAAATTGTTCATCTGAACGGTCTTTCCTTATCGCGTTGGGGTATGGCACACGAGGTTTATATTCGACATTCACTGATTTGTTTTTATCATGACCTACCTCACCTTGACCTCTGCTCACCACAGTTTCTTGACTTGGTTCTGGCTTAGGCTCAACAAATCCTTCTTCATCTTGAACATTAATTGCGTTGAGTTGTTCCCTTGGGTTAGGTTCAGCATTACTTGGCAAGCTATCTTGTGGCCATTCAAAGATTAGTTTGGACAGCTAGCCTATCTAAGTTTCGAGCCTTTGGATCGACGCTTGTTGATTTTTAAGTGCTGTCTTGGTGTTTTGGAAACGAGTTTCAGACACCGAGATAAATTTAGATAGCATCTCTTCAAGGTTCAGTTTCTTTTCCTATTGATAGGGTGGTTGTTGAAAATCCGGAAGATTCTGTGGCCTTTGATTCCCTTGACCACCCTAGGAAAAATTTGGGTGGTTCCTCCAACCTGCATTATAAGTATTGCTATAAGGATTATTTTGAGATCGAGGATTATTACCCATGTAATTTAATTGTTCGTTCTCCATATGTGGCCATAAGATTGATATTTTGGATTGCTTGATCCACATCCACTGACTTCAGAGTGCATTACTGGATGAGCCTGCGTAGAACCAAGTAAACCATCAATCTTTTTATTTAGAAGTTCTACCTGATTTGACAGCATAGTAATAGAATCGACGTTATAAATGCCTGTTGTTTTAGTTGGCTTAGTCCTCATGACTTACCACTGAGAGTTATTCAGTGACATCTCTTTAATAAATTCGTAAGCCTCTTTAGGTGTTTTGTTATTGATGGTTACCCCGGCTGCTGCATCAATTATTTCTCTTGTCGAGGGGTTCACACCATTGTAGAATGTTTGAACTTGCAACCATAGAGGTAATCCATGGTAGGACACCTTCGCAGTAGGTCTTTGTATCTCTCCCATGCATCGTAAAGAGTTTTTAAGTCCATCTGCACGAACGAAAGATATCATTACATAATTTGGCCTTTTTAGCCGGTGGAAAATATTTTAATAAAAAATTTTCAATCATTTGTTCCCAAGTAGTAATTGACCCTCCTGGTAACGAGTTCAACCATTGTTTAGCTTTGTTCCTAAATGAAAAAGGGAATAACTGAAGACGAATAGCATCGTTAGAAACGCCATTAATTTTAAATGTATCGCAGAATTCCAGGAAATTTTCCAAGTGAGTGTTTGGATCATCATCCTGCAAATTCTCATCCTGCAAACCATCAAACTGAACAAATTGCTGTATCATTTGAATAGTGTTAGGTTTTAGTTCAAAATTATTCGCAACAATAACAGGTCTAACTATACTTGACTCAGTTCCTGTTAAAGTAGGTTTAGTATAATCATACATAGTACGAGGAACAGGATTCTGATTTTCTAGTTCAGCGGGTATCGCAGGAGGTAGCTGATTATCTTGATTTTTAGCCATCTCCTCAGTCGTAGTTGAGATATCGTCCTCTGGCTCTTCCTCTGTGTAACTTAGGCTTCGCCTTATTTTTCTTCGGTTTTTGCGAACTATGCGATCAATTTCTTCGTCAAAAAGTAGTGGTCCTGGCGGGTTTCTTCTAGTCATAAACTATAAAAAAAACTGCCAAGAGAAAGAAAAAGTAAATTGATAATAATAATAATAATAATAATAATAATAATAATAATAATAATAAAATTAACTTGCAAGGAAAATAAATGGCTAAAGTAATAAAAATTGAGTGTTCCTAAAATCTTAGTCCCCCGGCAACAGGGCCAAAAACTTGATCGTGATTTTGTGACAGGTTTTAAATATTTATAATTAATCGTTCTTGAAACTAACTATTATCACGATGTAGGCAAGTATACCTATCGAATAGTAGTATAGTTTTAGCAAGACCAGATTGTCGAACCCAAAGGAACTAAAAGTACTAGTAATGACTTTCTTTTTATTATCTAGCCTAAGAGTAAGGGGGTTTGTTTTAACTAACTAATTAACGAAACTAAGAATTCACAGAAAATAGAATTGTGGGATTACTTTTGGAAAACAATTGAATTAAGACAATACCTAAAGAAGAACCAACCTAGACTTTACTTGTTATTCTGACTCCGAATCGGACGATTTATTCGTTTAACTTGTTCCGTAGAGATCCCTAAGTTATGTTATTATCCCTATTCAAGACTAATAACGTCTAATCCCTATATTTAATAACTGAGGCTTTTCTCTAATTATCACCCTAGGGCTGCATTAACTCGATCTACAGATCCCCTTATTAGGTTTCACCCTAATCTGGCAAAATCTTGTCACCCTATCTCTAGACGCGCAATCAACTCCGCTTAATTATGACAATTGTACTCTTCGACAGGGTCTATTCCTTCACTGAATAAGAGTGTAACTTGAATCAATATCCTGGAATATCAAAACAAGAATTAAGAACACAAAATTAAGAACAAGTCAAATATTTATCGTACAATTCAGAAAATAATAACAAGATTCGTCTTAGGTTTCATCCCCCTTAGGTATTTAGGGGATTTAGTTCATAACTAAAAAGGGAAACATCTTAGAAGAATAATGAATACAAAGCATAAAGTAAACCCAAAAATCCTGAAGGGAAATTGAGGGGAGATCTTCAGTCTTGAGGATGAATCCGGCTTCTAAGATGGATCAATCGGCTTTCTTCAAGTAATTCCTTCCTTCCTCCCTCTGCCCCCCTTTTTTCTCCTCTTCTAGGGTGTATTTATAGGCTTTGGAATGCCTAAGAGCCCTACAAAATTAGCCTTTTCCAAATTGGACTCAACTTGGGTTCAGCAGGGACACGCCCATGTGACACGCTCGTGTGCGATTACTTCAGACCGTGTTCGAGCCTGTTAAAATGGAACGGCTGTGTGGTCTGCCCGTGTGAGGAAGTCCAGCTCATGTTGATTTCGTACAGTGAATCCGACTTCTGAGATGGATCAATTGGCTTTCCTTGAGCAATTCCTTGTCTCTCCTATGTGTCTCCCCTTTTCTCCTCCTTTAAGGTGTATTTATAGGCCTTAGAATGCCTAAAAGACCTCAAAATTAGCCTTTTCCGAATTGGACTCAACTTGGGCTCGGCAGGGACTCCCCCATGTGACATGCCCATGTACGATTACTTCAGGCCGTGGTCAAGACTATTAAAATAGCACGAGCGCGTAGTCTACCCATGTGAGTCGTGCTTCGATTCTGCCAAATTGACACGATCGTGTGGTCTGCCCGTGTGAGGAAGTCCAGGCCGTGTTGATTTCGTATGTTGGCCTATTTTCTCCGTTTTTGGTCCATTTCTCGTTCCTTTTACTCTTCTAAGCTCACCTAAGTATAAAACATGAAATTAAGGCATTAGGAGCATCGAATTCACAAATTCTAAGGAAAAATCATCCATAAAATGCGCTAAGAATAGGGTAAAAATATGTATAAATGACGGTTTATTAGTAAGTTTGGATAACGGAAAAGTAAACTTATCGGTTATTTAACTTGCAATCATATAAGACATTCAGGCCAAACATTCATAGTACAATTTCCTATCACATGTAGTCAACCATCAAGTTAGTCTCATGCCAGTACAATGTAATATCCTTCATAGATGAGTTTATCAATTCAAACATCTCTATTCCCATTTAATATTTTAATCCCGTCGAATTTCTTGAAATCTTGATGGATATCTCGTTTACCATCAAATCATGCCAGTGATCCTTTAAATATGCACTCTCGTGAACCTCACTTTTATGGCAGGATTACCAGTCCAGGCTAAATCCCTCACAACGTAATTCACAGAGTCATGTTAGGATTACCAGTCCAGGCTAAACCCCCTACAATGACATATACTATTACGAGTTTAGCTCTGAATTACCAGTCCAGGCTAAATTCAGATCCTATTCAGATTACCCGTCTGGGCTAAATTCGTCAAAACACATATATTCTCCGGGATGTTAGATCACTATAGGATCACCCATCTAGGTTAGACCCTTTATACCATTATTTCATTTTTGAGTAATCCATCGGACACCCCTTTTTATTCAACCGGGACATTTCATCATAACATTAATATTTTATGAGTTGTCATACAATAAATATTACTATTATAATTCATACATGTATATACATCTTTAATGTATTTAAAGATAGTTTACATTCGAGTTACACGAACTTACTTGGTAATTGCTTAGGTTTCGTATTTCTATTATTCCGAAACCTTTCGTTTTCCACGGTCAATCTTCGAAATTGGCTCCTCAGGGTCTAAATTTGTAAAAATAAATTATTAATACCTCATGCTATTCATTTCAGACCTAAAATTCACCCCAGGCAAAATAACCATTTTGCCCCTAACATTTCAAAATTTTACAACTTAGTCCCTAGGCTCGTAAAATGAAATACATGCAATTCCTTGGTTACCCAAGCCTAGTCAAATGTATTATAAACTCATAATATCCCATATTTTCCTCTATTTCACATTTCTACCACATATTTTGTACCTTTTTCAAAAAGGTCCTTTTAGGGGTTTTTCATGAAAATCATTTGGAAAAGATGTTTAACACACATCTAACTTTCATATTCCCCCATAAATCATCAAAGAACAAACATGTCACACATGGGTCATTTTGCATACATGAACCCTAGCTTAAAATATGGGTAGAAGTGGAGAGAACATGTTACAAGGATCTCAAAAATACAAAGAACATTAAAAACGGGGCTAGGAGTCACTTACTATTGACCTTGGAAAGTGAAGAAACCCTAGCTATGGTGTCCCTTGAAATTTTGGTAGCAAGAGGGAGAAAAATGGCTGATTTTTTCCTTCATTTTCCATTTTAATTGATTTTATTACCAAATGACCAAAATACTCTTCCTTACTAAACTTCCAAAATTTTCCATGCATGCCCATTTTTGTCCAAAAACATAAAAATTGGGAAAATTACTCTTTAAGACCTTCTAATTAATAATATAAAGCAATTTCATACAAATTTATTCCAGAATTCAAGTTTTGCAATTTATTCAATTTGGTCCCTAATTTCCAATTGGACACCTTACACTAAGAATTTCTTCATGAAACTTTAACACATGCTTACTTTCATATCCTAGGCCTCATAATAATCATAAAATAAAATTTTGACATCGGATTTGTGATCCCAAAACCACTGTTCTGACTAGGCCCAATTTTGGGATGTTACATTTCTCCCCCTTAGGGACTTTCATCCTCGAAAGTCTTACCAGTAAATAGGTTCGAATATTGAATTCTCATGGTTTCTTTAGGTTCCCATATGGCTTCTTCCACTCCGTGTCTGTGCCATATAAATTTTACCAAGGCTATATTCTTTTTCCTTAATTGTTTGACTTGTCGAGCCAAAATTTTGACCGGTTCTTCACCATAGGTCATGTCCAGTCTAATCTCAACTTCCGTCAGTGAAATCACATGTGAGGGGTCTGACCTATATCCCCGTAACATGGACACATGGAATACATCATGAACCTTTTCCATTTCAGATGGCAAGGCTAATCGGTAGGCTAAAGGCCCAACTCGTTCAGTTATCTTGTACGGTCCAATAAACCGCGGGCTTAATTTGTCTTTCTGGCCAAATCTAAAAACCTTTTTCCAAGGAGACACTTTCAAGAATACTTTATCTCCGACTTGAAACTCAATCTCTTTCCTTTCCAAATTGGCATATGACTTTTTCCTATCTGATATTGCTTTCAAACAATTACAGATCACTTTAACCTTTTCTTCAGTTTCCTTGATTAAATCAACCTCGTAAATTTGGTTTTC
This sequence comes from Gossypium longicalyx, assembly GCA_025698465.1. Classification (NCBI taxonomy): domain Eukaryota; kingdom Viridiplantae; phylum Streptophyta; class Magnoliopsida; order Malvales; family Malvaceae; genus Gossypium; species Gossypium longicalyx. Next base: position 62,937,913 of record CM047004.1, on the reverse strand, counting down.
CTTGAGTTCCGTCCAGTACAATGGAGTCCGGCACTTCTGGGTAAAATTTTCAGACAACTATCATGTGCCTCTTGTAAAATTTTCTGAATAAGCTCATCATCTTTGGGTACACAGACCCTAACTCGAAACATTAAACAACCATTAGAATCAATCTAAAAATCTGATTTAATTTTCGTTTCACATTGTGCTCTTTTGACTTGCAAGTCACTATCATTGATCTAAGCTGAGCAAACCTCTTGGAGAAATCTCAGTCTGGCTTCTAACTTGGCTAAAACCGAACCATCATCAGATAACGCCAAACACATGTTCATAGCCCTTAGAGCAAACAAGGACTTCCTGCTCAACGTGTCGGCGACTACATTCGCCTTACAAGGATGGTAATCGATCACAAGCTCATAATCCTTAATCAACTCTAGCCACCTTCGCTATCTCATATTCAATTCCTTTTGAGTCATCAAGTACTTCAGACTCTTGTGATCGGTGAATACACGACAAGTTTCACCATACAAATGGTGTCTCCAAATTTTTAAGGCAAATATAATAGTAGCTAGCTCTAAGTCATAAGTCGAATAATTTTTCTCGTGTGGTTTCAGTTGCCTCGAGGCATAAGCTATCACTTTTCCCTCTTGCATAAGCACACAACCCAGTCCATTTAAGGACGCATCATTGTAAATCACAAATTCTTTTCCCAGTTCGGGTTGTACCAAAACTAGAGCTTCTGTCAGTAATGTCTTCAATTTATTGAAACTTTGCTGACATTTTTTCAACCATTCAAACTTAACATCCTTTTGCAGTAACCTCGTCAAGGGAGTTGCAATCATCAAAAATCCTTTCAAAAAGCGTCGATAATAACCGGCTAAGCCCAAAAAGCTTCTAACCTCTGTTACATTCTTTGGCGGCTTCCACTCGACAATAGTAGAAATTTTATTTGGATCAACTCGGATGCCATCACCCAACACAATAGGACCGGAAAATTTGACTTCTTGAAGCCAAAACTCGCTCTTGCTAAACTTAGCATAGAGTTGCCTATCCCGTAAAGTCTATAAAATAGTCCTCAAATGTTCAGCATGTTCGGACTCATTCCGAGAATAAATCAAAATATCATCTATGAATACTACTACAAGCTTGTCAAAGTACAGCTGGAATACACGATTCATTAAATCCATAAACACAGCTAGGGCGTTTGTTAGACCAAAAGGCATGACGAGGAACTTGTAGTGACCATACCTCGTTCTAAAGGCAGTCTTAGGCACGTTTGCCTCCTTAACTCGTAACTGGTAGTAGCTGGATCTCAAATCTATTTTTGAGAATACGGTGGGTCCCCTTAACTGATCAAACAAGTCGTCAGTCCTTGGCAAGGGATACTTATTCTTAATAGTCACCTTATTGAGTTACCGGTAGTCTATGCACAACCTCATCGATCCATCTTTCTTTTTCACGAATAAAATGGGAGCACCCTAAGGTGAAGAGCTCGGTCTTGCAAAACCTTTGTCAGTTAATTCTTGCAACTGTGATTTTAACTCCTTCAACTTAGTTGGGGCCATTCTGCACGGAGTAATAGAAATAGGCATCGTTCCCGATACTAGCTCAATATCGAATTCTAATAGGAGGTAACCCTGGTAACTCTTCTGGGAACACGTCTGGATATTCGCAAACTATTAGTATCGACTCAATCTTCAATTCAGATTCTTTAGTATTTAATATGAACGCAAGGTAAGCTTCATATCCTTTCCTCATATACCTTATAGCCATCATTGAAGTAATCACAGCCGGTGGTGCACTCAACTCATTTGAATCAACCCGGAGAATATCACCATCTGAACATTTTAATTCCATGTACTTGCTACCATAGTTTACTATCACATCATGGACGATCAACCAATCCATACCAAGTATTACATCAAATTCATCAAATGGCAAAAGCATAAAGTTTGCCTGAAAACAATGTCCTTGAATCGTCAAAGGACAATTCTTACAAACTTTATCTACTAATACTGACTTGCCTAGAGGGTTTGACACCTTAATTACAAATTTTGTTGATTCCACAGACATGTTCATGCTAGACACCAATTTCATGCATATGTAGGAATGGGTCGATCCCGGATCAATTAAGGCAATAATTTGAGTATTATGAAGAGAAAATGTACCCGTAATGACATCGGGAGTTAAAGCTTCCTCTCTAGCGCGTATCGCATAAGTCCTTACCGGGGCTCGAGCCTCTGATTTTAAAGTCATATCCTTGGCAACAGTTCAACTACCACTTGGAGTTCCAGGATGTCGTGGTAGTCTACCTCGAGGATTGGGACATTAGACTTTAGGGCTAAATCCACCTCTTTATCGGCTCATTTCGAGCAATCTTTAAGGAAGTGATCAAGGGAACCACATCTAAAACATGCCTCACTCTTTATTCGGTATTCCCCAAAATGAAACTTGTTGCAGCTTTTACATCTCGGCTTTTGATCATCTATACTCTCTACACTAGTTACCTTAGGGGAGGAAGACTTTGGGTTGTGTCATTTAGAGTTTCTTGTTTCGCCTGAATATCCCACCGGTGCAGTGGAGCGTTCTTGTTGACTCTTCGATTTCTTCGTGGGACAGGAGTGCGTTCTGCCGCTAGATCTCTTACTCGAACCTCTAGCTTCTCTCTTTGCTCGCTTTCTTTCATTATTCAGTTCCTCAGCCTTCTTGGCTCGATCAGCTAATGTAGCCAACTCCCTTATTTTAAGAATCCCGATTAACAATTTGATTTCTTCATTCAGACCTTCTTCGAAGCGCTTACACATTTTCGCCTCTGATTGGACCCACTCACTTGCATACTGACTTAGTTTCACGAATTCTCTTTCGTATTTTGACACGATTTTGTTTCCTTGTTTGTGTTCCAGGAACTCCATCCGCTTCTGGTCCAAGAACCTTTGGCTGATATATTTCTTCCTAAATTCTACTTGGAAGAATTCTCATGTGATATTCTCTCTTGGTGCTACTAAGGATACGATCTTCCACCAATGGTATGCAGTGTCCTTCAATAGCGACACCGTACATTTCAAACTTTCCTCAGGAGTACATGACAGTTCATCGAGAACTCTAATGGTATTCTTAAGCCAAAATTCGGCACGTTTTGGATCGTCATCAATTGTGTCCCTAAACTCTTCGACTCTATATTTCCTAAGTTTGTCCACAGAGGCCTTACCAATTCTCACGGGTACCACACCCTGTGACACTTCTCCTTCAAGTTGAGCAGGGAGTGAGGGAGGTTGTGGTATATTGGGGTGGTTTCTCAAATAATCCAGAAACCATTCATCCATCATCTAAAAGAAGGCAGCTCTTGCCTCTTCTCGGCCTTAAGACACAAGCCTTCTACTATTACTAGCAGTAGCTCTTTGAACGAAAGCTAGAGCATGGCTCTCGGCTACCTCGGACTCATCTTGAGCTTGATTGGAAGACATTTACTATATTCAAATACAATTAAAAATGGTTAGGAGATGTCACACTATCATAGCCTGTATAATGACATGTATAGATATACTCGACATATGCAACATTAGTCCTAGAACCGACTAAATGTAGCTCTGATACCACTAAATGTAACACTCCTTACCCGTACTTGAGACCAGGACAAGGTACAGGGCATTACTGCGCACGAACATGACATTTCTGGAAAATTTCAGGCTATAATATTTCGTTCCAAATTAAAACCAATCAATCATATTCATAATGTCCCTATTATGGACCTACGAGGCACAAAACATACATTGAGAATGGTCCAGGACTAAACCGATAACTTAAGAAAGTTTTTGAAAAATTTCCTATGTTAAGCCTCACACGCCCATGTGGAGACAATGCACACGCCCGTGTGCTTTGGGACACGTCCATGTCCCTTACCCGTGAGGAATTAATTGAATTCATTTCTCATTTCGAACCTATAGGGATTTTCATATGGTTGAGCACACGCCCGTGTCCCTGGCCTGTGTCCTTCACACGGCCTAGACACACCCGTGTTGTCGTCTGTGTCCAAAAACTCAAGCATTCTGTTTATGAGATCATCATGCATTTTGGGACACACGGCCAAGACACACGCTCGTGTGCTAGGCCGTGTCCTCCACACGGTTGAGGCACATGGCCATGTCTCTACCCGTGCGTTTACTACCATGCATTCTGACCTAAAAATTATAGGTGCAGCGGACACACGGCCATACCAAACTACCGTGGGGCTGACCGTGTGTCACACACGGCCTAGACACACGCCCATGTGCCTATCCATGTGGACCTTTTTGGAGGCTACAAATCTAAGCCAATGATCACCCTTAATATTCACTTATAATTGTGAATCTCAATGATGTTTAACATGGCCTAAAAATGCCCAACTACTACAATAAATGGTCTATTGCATGTTAACCTCATCTCATCAGTTATATACATGCTAATTTATCCTTTTGTATTTAGGATTTCCATCTCATTTAAAAACTCATTTAGACTTGGCTCATTATTATAACTCATTGCCAATTATGACCTAACCATTCCAAGTGATTTTGGCTACATTTCATATGTCTATTTATAATATACCATATTATTCATCACAAGAACATTTTAACACAAACAAGCACAATTAGTAGGTTATAGCCTACAGCAAAATGAGCCATGTCTTATGGCCATATACAAAAAGAATAAGTTTAATATTTAAGCCTTTACATAGGCTAACCAATGACACATATCACAAAATAACCAAAACCTATACATGCCACTGAAACAAAATAATGTATCTAAATACCAAAGCAAGACAAGTTTATAGTGTTGACAATGCTCCAATCGTCTTCTAATCTTTACGAGTCCACGAGCTCTGTAAAACTGGGAAAGGTGAGGGGGTAAGCATTAACATGCTTAGTAAGTCCGGATAACAGGAAAGTAAACTTACTGGCTATTTAACATGCAATCATAAAATCCATTCAGGCTAAACATTCATAGTACAATTTCCTATCACATGTAGTCAACCATCAAGTTAGTCTCATGCCAGTACAATGTAATATCCTTCATAGATGAGTTTATCAATTCAAACATATCTATTCCCATTTAATATTTTAATCCCGTCAAATTTATTGGAATCTCGATGGATATCTCGTTTACCATCACATCATGCTAGTGATCCTTTAAATATGCACTCCCGTGAACCTCACTTTTATGGTGAGATTACCAGTCTAGGCTAAATCTCTGACAACGTAACTCACAGAGTAATGTCGGGATTACCAGTCCAGGCTAAATCCCCTACAATGACATATACTCTTATAAGTTCAACTCTGAATTACCAATCCAAGCTAAGTTCAAATCCTATACCGATTACCCGTCTGGGCTAAATCCATCAAAACACACATATTCTCCGGGATGCTAGATCACTATAGGATCACCCGTCCGGGCTAGATCTTTTATACCATTATTTCATTTTCAAGTAATCCATCGGACACCCCTTTTTATTCAACCGAGACATTTCATCATAACATTAATATTTCATGAGTTGTCATACAATAAATATTACTATTATAATTCATACATGTACATACATCTTTAATGTATTTAAAGATAGTTTACATTCCAGTTACACGAACTTACTTGGTAATTACTTATGTTTCGTATTTCTGTTACTCCGAAACCTTTCATTTTCCACGATCAATCTTCAAAATCGGCTCTCAGGGTCTAAATCAGTAAAAATAAATTATTAATACCTCATACTATTCATTTGGGACCTAAAATTCACCCTCTGGCAAAATGACCATTTTGCCCCTAACATTTCAAAATTTTACAACTTAGTCCCTAGGCTCGTAAAATGAAATACATGCAATTCCTTGGTTACCCAAGCCTAGCCAAATGTATTATAAACTCATACTAGCCCAAATTTTCCTCTATTTCATATTTCTACCACATATTTTGTGCCTTTTTCATAAAGGTCCTTTTAGGGGTTTTCATGAAAATCACTTAGGAAAAGATGTTTAACACACATCTAACTTTCATATTCCCCCATAAATCATCAAAGAAAAAATGTCACACATGGGTCATTTTGCATACATGAACCCTAGCTTAAAATATGGGTAGAAGTGGAGAGAAATGTTACAAGGATCTCAAAAATACAAAGAACATTAAAAACGGGGCTAGGAGTCACTTATTATTGAGCTTGGAAAGTGAAGAAACCCTAGCTATGGTGTCCCTTGAAATTTTGGCAGCAAGAGGGAGAAGAATGGCTGATTTTTGCCTTCATTTTCCCTTTTTATTGATTTTATTACCAAATGACCAAAATACCCTTCCTTACTAAACTTCCAAAATTTTCCATGCATGCCCATTTTTGTCCAAAAACTTAAAAATTGGGTAAATTACTCTTTAAGACTTAGAAATTAATAATCTAAAGCAATTTCATACAAATTTCTTCTAGAATCCAAGTTTTGCAATTTATTCAATTTGGTCCCTAATTTCCAATTGGACACCTTACACTAAGAATTTCTTCATGAAACTTTAACACATACTTACTTTCATATTTTAGGCCTCATAATAATTATAAAATATATATTTTGACATCAGATTGTGGTCCCAAAACCACTGTTCCGACTAGGCCTAATTTTGGGATGTTATAGATTATGTATTGGTTGATGACTTTTAGCTGCATAATTGTGTCTTACAATGATACCATATGAGCTTGTGTAGGTATGTGCAAGAGAGGGTGGCAAATTGCTCTTGCAAATGGCCTATTTTTTCCCCACGGACAGGGAAACAGGCGTGTGTCTCAGTCATGTGTGACATACGGTTAGGTTACACAACCGTGTGTCCCCTGGTGTTGAAATTGAATTGAAGTTTGTACGCTCCACACGGTTTCACACACGGGTGTGTGACTAGCCATGTGATATAAGTCAGTATATCCCCCTTAATGGCACACAGCCTAGCACACGGGCGTGTGTGGCCATTTCATAGGGCACACGGGCTAGACACACGGGCGTGTGGTTGGCCGTGTGATCCAAGTCAGTATACTCTCCAGTTTTTACAGAGCCTGGCTCACAGGCGTGTCCTCGACCGTGTGATGCAAGTCAGTATGTATGCCCTTTTTCCACTCAGCCTAAGACACGGGTGTGTCTATTAGCCGTGTGAGGCACACTGCCTATTCACATAGGCATGTGACCCTTGTATGATTGAAAAATTTCTAAGTTTTTTGAAATTTTCATATGTTATCAGTTTAGTCCCGAACCACTTCTAAATCATGTTTAAGGCCTCGTATGCCCTTATAAGGGACAAGGTGGTTGTATTGAACGATGTATGAGAATGAATGCTTTATAATGATAAATGTAAGCTATATGTTGTCTATTGATCGGTAATACCTCGTAACCCTAATCCAGTAACGGTTACGGGTTAAGGGTGTTACTTTTTAAATTCATTCTAAAATAATTCTCAAGTAATTTTCTCATTCGGCACCATGGCCACTATAGTCATCCACCAATTATAAGCTTCTTCTTTAAATAGTGGCACAGCACATCTTAGATAATCTTTAGGAGAACAAGCTATTTCCTTAAAAACTCTTATCGTGTTCTGAAGCCAATATTCAGCTTTCACAGGATCATCATCTAACCTACCTCGAAATTCTTCGGTACTTTCTAAGTTTTTCGATCAAAGTTCGTTTACTGGATTCAGTCATCGGAGAAGGTGGAGGCGCAATCGGAGGCACTTCAAGTGGTATAGTAGGGGGAGGAGGTTGTTCAGCCATATTTCTCTCTTGCATGAATTCATTAAACCATTGATTCATATACCTGAAGAACTTATTTTTAAGCTCTTTTTCTTGAGCCGGAGGAATTGGGACATTACTACTTGTCCCATGTTCAGATGTTTGTACTCTATTATTAGCCTCATCATGTTCAGCATGTTCAGATCTATCTGACATTTTTACAATCTATAAGAAAAATAAGGATTAGATCGGATCATACACATCACACTATCACATATTCATATAGCATGTATTTCTAGACACTTTACACACTACATTCATTTCGAGAATCGACTAAACCGAATCTATGATACCAATAAGGCTCCGTTTGTTTGCCAGTAAAATATTTTCTGGAAAATAATTTTTGGAAAATGATTTACTTTTCTGGAAACGATTTACTTTTCTGGTGTTTGGATGAATCTGTGTAAAATATTTTCTGTTGTTTGGCAGATTTCTTGAAAATATTTTCCAAAAAAGTTGTTTTTACATATATTAATAAATTTATATATTAAATTATTTTTTTTACATATATTGCAATGATTTATTTATAAATAAATAAATCAAATTAAATATATAATAATACTCCATTATTAAGCTAGAATATACATTAGAAAATAAAAGGGAGAAGAAGAATGCAAAATGTGAAATATTTAAAATTAACCTGTGCTATCAAAGCACAAAAAACTATTACTGCACTTTGACGCTTGTCCTGTAAGACAGAGGTTAGAAAATTCCATAAACCATAAATTCATATATCTTGGACTAGCTTTAATTTATGAATTCTGACAAATAGATCCATAACGCCAAATACATGAACAGAAAAAAAGCATGTATAAATAAGTTTGACATGAGTACAGAACTATCCATTCTTCTTTCAAATCTCTTTAATGAAATATTTACAATACCCTTTTTCTCAATGTCTGTGCGTCTTAATGCATGTTATTTCAAATGTTTGTCATCAGTAACTCAACGCAAGCATTGCTAGCACGAAATAACTTTAAAACTAAAACCAATCGTTGGCTAGTAACTGAAACAACCAATGGCCACCATGTAGAACGTGCAATGTCGAGCCTTGAGCTGATCATCAATGCTAAAGGGAAGAGTTGCAAATCACATCTGTTGGGGTTTTGACAAAAGAGGAAGAGGGACAGTGATATACGGAATGACCTTATCAGCTGTGCTATAAAGATATAGCTGCAGACAGTGCCGATGGGCCTCCAAAGATGCATCAACCACCGCTTTAAACTTTCTGCAGTAGGAACCATAAGTTGTTTATCACAAGCACAAGATTTGATTGCATTCGGAGAGAGCAAATAGCATGGCATGTATGTGTTCATTTAACATTTATGGTGGAAGCAAAATTGGATCATAAAGGGAAAACCTACCTTTCCACTTTCGGCATATTTAGAACAAATTTTAAGAACTTTCTAGGGAAGCTAGCACTACAGCTTCAACCATTTGAGGTTCCTGTTTCTGTAATGTGGAGTCGGTCCCTCCATTTTCGGATCCATTCTTTGAGTTGACTTTATTCGGTATAGCAATAACAAAACTAGTTGCCCAAACCAGCAAATGAAGAGCCCTTTTCACCTTGTTGGAAAGCATACATAAGAAAATGTGCACAAAACAGATAAAACATGACATCCAAGCTCATAATCAAAGAAAACTTTAGGAAAGTTTTATGAAAATCAAAATATTATGAATAAAGTTATTCAAAAGTTGAATTTGAACATCCAGACTACAGAGACTTCATTTGCTTCACAAATCAATACATATAATGTGCATTTTAAAGTCTTTTCTACAGCTAATAAAACAAAGCATAACACAAGTATTTCAACTTTGATCATACAATTAAAGTAGTGCTACTGAAGTGATAGAAATTTCCAAATGTTTCTAGAACCTGGACTCGTACTCAATTCTTTTTTATCAAAGGCCAAGATTAGTATCTTATTGATTCCATTGTGTTCTATTCAATAGCAGACCTTTAGTGATATAAGCTAAAGAACTTTGTTCATAATTTGATATAAAACATTCATTTCAAAACTCAAAAGCTTACTGTGAACTGTAATCAATCGTCTAAGAACATTAAGAACATCATAAATAAGAACCATAGGATTTAAAGGATCAGTTGATCCTGAATAAAAAATTACTCCTTTTATCATCTCTTTCAACCCCTCTCTTCTCTGAAAAAGCTCAATCACTAAACCGTATCTACCAAATAATGCCAGAATTTACTTTTTCCTGTGCAAAATTCCAAAATCAAAGTACAAAAAAAAAAGGAACTTACACGAGCCAGCTAGTGTTACTAAAAGTATGGAAAATAAAGCAACTTTCACAACCATCGTCCTCTTTCTCCGAACCCTAGGTGGCCAACCCATTAGCCAATTCAGCTATCCACCTGTCAAGCATTAAAATCAGATCCAAGCATAGTAAATCCTTAAGTTCTACAAGAAAAGTAACTGCATGGATTCCCCTGGAATTATACCATTCCACATATCTATTTAAGTGTTTGTTTGTAGCCCTAAGCCATCCCAAAAGAACCACGGTTATGACTTTGTCTATGTTCCGCAAAGCCTTAGCTTGTCCACCACCATCGATCTCAATCTCTAGAGCTTTGTTCCAACCCAAATATGTGTCGTTGGCATTTGACTCGATGAATGCGTTGGAAGAAGAAGAAATGGAGGAAAAAAAAGAAGCAAAGGAATTAGCCGACGGTCTAAAAAAGGGATTGTTTTGGAAGCTCTGAGGGAGTTTAAGAAAAAGGGTTCTTGTGAATCGAGTTGGACATGGCTGTGCTGATGTTCTTTTTGTGATGATGGACGGAAAATGGGGAGTGTTGAAGGAAGTAGCTTTCATGGCGGAAACTTCAAGATGAGGATTTAAAACAGGGAGAGGTTCATATAATGGCTTCTTCAACATTGAAAATAGATCTGGGCTCTACTAAAATGGCTTCGGTTATCCCTTGACCAAACTAATTTGCAACCCAAGTAGTTTCACTTACTTTGTAACATTATTCCACAATTCATCTCATAATTCATTCGGTAATTTCATCACATAATTTATTAAAATACCATTTTCTTATATTGATTTCAAATACATTCAAGAATTTAAAGCATAATTTCATAGACAAATGTAATCACTATTCGGCATTTACAAGAAATTTATAGTATTTTATTCACGTCTTAACTCATGATGCTTTCGGTTATTCCATCTTATCTCATGTATTCAAAATAACATTCACACATATTAGTTCATAAGACATTTGGCTATCACACATAGTCCTCACTAAATTCATACTTATTCTATTTACCATTACTTAACCGAAACACAGAGATCATATATCATTCTCTAAAACTCTTTTAGCATATACCTCATTTCCATGCACAATTCAATCGAGTAAGTTAGCCATTTTCGACTCATATTATGAACATTATTAATCATTCAAAAATATATATATTTATATATAACATATACTAAAACTTTATTCTATATTCATTTAATCTTTAAACACATAAATTCAACTCAATCGTTTAAGAGCTTACCTCAAAAGTTATCGAACGGCTATATCGACTACACGACTACCTTCGTTTTTTTCCTCGATTCGAGTTCGTCCCCTTAAGCTCTTGATGCTCAATCAACAATTTTAACTTCAAATTTACAAACGGCAATGTCATCACTTTACATAACAGAAATTAAATTTCATTACTTAAACTATCCGCGGCAATCACCTTCCGAGCACCTTAATTTTCTTTAAGCTAAACCACCTCATAGCATACATATACACATTCGGCTAATTATAAAACAAAGTCAGCACTCATAACCGAATCATTAACTAAAATCACATTTGGTAATATGCTTAAATAATCTTCAATATTTAATAACATCAAAAACTAATTTGCTTGAGGTGCCATGAATTATTCAAATTGGCCGAATATCATTGAATTTCTAAAATCATGCTTATAACCACTTGGCCGAATTTCACATATCAAAGCCACTTATATATATTATTCAAAGTATTTAACAACACTTAAAAGTCCAAAACCGAATGTTCATTATGCATTTCCTTAGTTCTAGATTCGACAAACACATGTATAATTACTAAAACTTTATTATTATATTTTTTTTTTTAAAAAAAAATCCAAAACCATAAAACTCAATTCATATAACACCAAACTCAATGCTAAATCACCCGAGGCACATTCGGCACTAGCACAAGCACACACACATTTAACTTTTATAAAATTCAACTTTTAACAAGCTCCTTATGCTTCCATGATCAAAACAGAATGCTCATCTTACCACCAACATGCATATTTAATTATCTCAAGCCTCTCTTAATCAATTTTATTCATAATAGCATGAACTCAACAATCCCTTACTCATACAAAACAACCATAACCAAAAATCCCTTCACGAACTAATCACTCACATGTAACATACTTTTCAAAAACAAGCTCATAAACATATAAATTTTGGTATCAAATTGTCCATTGAACATTCGTTTACTATCTTTTATCCTCAACTCAAATTTCCTCACTCATTTTCACTAAGGCCGAATCTAAAATGCCTCATAAACTAAATTTATCAAGTGGGTTTCGGCTAGAAAAAGAAGAGAAACACAAATTCATCAACAATTTACAAAACCACATCAAATTACCTTCAAATTTGCCTCCAATTGACCGAACGGTCCCAAAACCATCATTCGCTCTTCTTCTTTTTATGAATTTCAGCTAGGTGAAGAAATAAAGATGAGTTCTTGTTTTCTTCACCAAATTCTGATTTTATTTTATCAATAAACTATATAATAATGAATATATCAATAAACTACTTAAAAAATATCAATTCATTATTATACATATAAAATATGCTTATTTTGCTCACCAAAACCATCATGGCCTGCCATTAACATTAAAAGTGGCAAATTGACATGCAAACCCACTTATTTGCATCATTCAATAATTAATCACTTAAAATAAGCCACACATATATTCAAAGCTTCTCACATAAGTCCTTTTTATTTAGAAACACATTCAAATTGACAAAAATCAAAGCAGTCAAATCTTACACATGCATGATCACATATTTTAGACATAAAATATTATATTCAATTATTTCTGCGACTCGGTTTAGCGGTCCCGAAACCACTTCCCGACTAGGGTCAGAATAGGGCTGTCACAACTCTCCCCCCTTAGGGATTTTTGTCCCCGAAAATCTTAGTAGCGACTAGGTTAGGATAACGTCCTCTTATTGAATTATGTTCATATAAACATTAGCTCATCAATAACAATTGTAATTCATTACTGCTTTCACATCGATCTATAAAATCACTTTCTTATCTTAAAACAAATACATAAACATTTCTACAAGTATACACATACATCTCATTTTCTTGATTTCATAAGCAATAATCACTTAATTGAATTTATACTTGCATTTCAAACACATATAAATCACATATTAACATGTATAATACATAACATCAACTCACATATTCATAACCCACATTTTCATTCATGTATAAGCTGTAACCTTGCCAAAAGTATACATATTCTCAAACATCCCAATGAATATCCTTTATAACTTTATCACATCTCAATATTCAACTTAACTTATTTCCAAAAGAAAAGTCAACTTCCACGTACCTGAACATTTAGTTCATTTAGCACATTCAATCATAGTTAACGTTACCCGTATACAGTTGAATAGGCATAAAGCCTAATATAATACACTGGCATGAGATTTATTCTAGCGCATAACTCGTATATCCAAAATTATCAGCATTCATCAAAAATTCTTACAGACTTTCAAATGTCGAAACTTAATCGAAATAATTTCTTTAACAAGATTAACAAAATAGTGTCCATTCAGCAATAGCACATATAACTTCATATACCGAGAATCTCATAGACTAAATCCATAACACATTTTCAACTAAGCACTTAAGTGTACATATAACATAAATCCATTCCTTAACAACATATCCACTATTTTTTTCACATATCCACTTATAACAAAATTACAGCCGAAACAATAATCAATCGTCAATTTATATCTATTAATCCCCAATTCAAACTCAAATACTGAATATCAGTATCTAATTAAAATTCAACATCTAACTTCAATTCTACTTCCTAACATTTGTCAATTTAAAGAGCATCGTACTTGTCTGAGTATGTCGTTTACTTAAAGCCATAGTCCAACCATGGTCTTACATGTTATCACATATCGAGTCGATGCCATGTCCTAGACATGGTCTTACACAACATCTCAAATCAATGCCTTCGTCCCAGACGAGGTCTTACATGAATCTCATTTCACACAGTTAGTGCCCACTGACCGATCTCGCACACATAGTGCTCGGTTGAAGAACTCGCACACACATTGCCTCAATTACCGATCTCGCACACATAATGCCCATATTCATTTGTTATTACACATTGAAATGACTTAACCAAGTCTATAAAACATGATATATGTACACTTTAAACATATTCTTTCATTTAACTTTGAATTCATATAGTAATGATCACTTAAACCTTGCTCGAATCACCGGCATTAAGCCTGCTAGGCACGAAAGCCCAAATACACATCACCGGCACGAAGCCTGCTAGGCATGAAGGCCCGAATACACATCACCGCGACGAGCTTCGCTGAGCACGAAGTCCGAATACACATCACCCGACACGAGCTCGCTGCTAGGCACGGCGGCCCGAATACACATCACCGCACGACGAAGCGCGCGCTAGGCACGAAGGCTGATACACATCACCGCACGACGAGCTCGCTGAGGCACGAAGGCCCGAATACACATCACCGAGTTTCATGCATATTTATTCACATTTTAATACATTTCACATAGCATATCATATTTGTGATTCACTTACTTCGTTTCAATATATACATATCATATACACCTTGACATTATATCATAGATATCATTTACATGTAGGCTCGTTCCAAATACATTATTTTCTCTTCAAAGTTCTCATTCACATATTTAAAACATAACATCATATATAACATTAACAAAGCATAAACTACACAGCAATTCCATCTCTAATAGATGACATATATATATATATATATATATTTCGCCCATTTACATAAAATCCTGAACCAAAATATAACTTCTCATGCATACAATATACATCACTATTATCCTAATATACTTTTCCATATTTATTTCACAACACATTCAGCAAAAATTACTTTGCATTTCAATACTTCAAATGTATATCATACTTCTATTCATACCTTTCTCAATTTTGACACATCATAAGCATGTTTCAATCCTCTCAATACCATCTGCTACAGCTTGATCGGGATCGGAATTCATTATATTACGAAAAACACATTTTAACTGTCAGAAATAATCACACTATTATTTTATCACTTTATGGCATGTATAGCTAGACTCACACGTGCTACGTTAGTCCTAGAATCGACTAAACCATAGCTCTGATACCAATAAAATGTAACACCCCTATCCCATAACCGTCGCCAGAATAGGACGAGACGTTACCAGAAATTAGGAATCGGATCAGAACAGTAAAAATTTGAACCTTTTCTTAAATAAAAGATCATTTATTTATATAACTAATAGACACAAACAAAGATCGAATTTAAAACTTATAAAAGTAAACTTCCATAAGATGCCATATTCGTATGGCTTATATACAATAGTCAAAATATCATTCTACTTGTAGTCTATCCTATACATGCCATAAGCTAAGTCCAAATCACATGATCACCACAATAGTAGATAGTGTGACGAAGTGCTGACGATCCCCGAGCTAATTGTAAGAGTCAACGATCTACAAAAATAAAAAAAGAAACATAACATTCAAAGTAAGCTTTCATAAGCTTAGTAAGTCTTAAGCAATTTAAACAGTTGAACCTAAAAACAAACCAAATGTTCGAAATCACATAACACTTTCTGAGTACAATACTATTTGGCCGATTATGCACAAACACATATCATTTTACTCTGTTTATACTCAAACTCATATAAACATAGTATTTACAAGCTTCCGGATTAACTTTAATTCTTTCAAATTTCACTAGTGTATCATTTCTTACCCACACTTACTTTCAACATTCATAGTTAAATGGCATATCGAAAACTATCTTGTAACTTTGCATAATAACTGAATGCACACATATACAAATATACATATGAATTTACAACATTTTTTCATATGCCTCTCATTACACATTCTTAATTCCCGTCAGATCAATCTCACATATAATATATATATATATCACATACCTGAATCACTTAATGTGTAATACGAGTTCAATTTATCATCTTAGCCTAGGATCTCGTAGTCATATACTTTATGAAATTCACTAGTACTTGGCCTGCGAGGTATAAAACCCAAACATAACACCAGCACAAAGCCTACGGGACTTTAAACCCGGATACAATCTCAGCACAATTTATTTTATATACTTTTTACTAACTTTGGCCTCATCAAATATCTAATAATACACACTTTTCACAATTGGTCATTCGGCCACATTATATACACATAAACATATGTACATTTCACACTTGCCCATTCGATCACACCACATACACAAGCACATATATAAGATAATGCTTTTATCTTTACTTGCTAATACATCATATACTTTGCTTTCATTTAAATAACCACTCAGCCATATTACATTTCCAAGTAACCATTCGGCCTCACTATACAAATAAGATAGCACACATTTTCATAAAGGCCATTTAGATAACTTGCACACATTTAATATTATCCATTTCGGCCTCACCACATATACATATCTTGTACATCAATTTCATCATATCAAAATCGACTAGGTATACTAGTCATTCATGGCTTATAGCCTCATTTTAATATGGATACGATACTTTGATTACCAATATTTAATCAAACATGTTCTTAATTACAATTATTTAACATTTTAATTTACATTCGGCAATGACATGTTCATCTCCAATAATTTAATACTTATAAACTTATAATTTCACAAATTTTAACATCAAAGATCCATCTAACACTCATATATCATTTCCTAACATCACAATTTAAAATTCACATATGGTTTTAATCAATATCTTATAAGCAACTCAAACGGTTTTATCAATGTTTACAACATAATCACAAATTCACTACAAGCTGTCTTCCTGAGCAACAGTCATTAAATTATTTGTAACTGGAGCTACGAAACTCCAAATCAAGTGTCGTTAATTTTCCCTAGAAATAGACTGATCAAACTTTAATTACATAATTTATTCAGCCTCTAACTCAACTCCAACAATTTATGGTGATTTTATAAAATCACACTATTGCTGTTGTCCCAAGCAGATCTATTACAATTTACTCTTAAATTTCCAAAAGTTCAAACACTTAAGATCTTACTAAGATCTCAATTTCCCTTATTCAATTTCCTAATCACATTAGTAGTTTCACTTACTTTGTAACATTAATCCACAATTCATCTCATAATTCATTCGGTAATTTCATCACATAATTTATTAAAATACCATTTCCTTATATTGATTTCAAATACATTCAAGAATTTAAAGCATAATTTCATAGCCAAATGTAATCACTATTCGGCATTTACAAGAAATTTATAGTATTTTATTCACGTCTTAACTCATGATGCTTTCGGTTATTCCATCTTATCTCATGTATTCAAAATAACATTCACACATATTAGTTCATAAGACATTTGGCTATCACACATAGTCCTCACTAAATTCATACTCATTCTATTTACCATTACTTAACCGAAACACAGAGATCATATATCATTCTCTAAAACTCTTTTAGCATATACCTCATTTCCATGCACAATTCAATCGAGTAAGTTAGCCATTTTCGGCTCATATTATGAACATTATTAATCATTCGAAAATATATATATTTATATATCACATATACTAAAACTTTATTCTATATTCATTTAATCTTAAACACATAAATTCAACTTAATCATTTAAGAGCTTACCTCAAAAGTTATCGTACGGCTATATCGACTACACGACTACCTTCATTTTTTTTCCTCGATCCGAGTTCGTCCCCTTAAGCTCTTGATGCTCAATCAACAATTTTAACTTCAAATTTACAAACGGCAATGTCATCACTTTACATAACAGAAATTAAATTTCATTACTTAAACTATCCATGGCAATCACCTTCCGAGCACCTTAATTTTCTTTAAGCTAAACCACCTCATAGCATACATATACACATTCAGCCAATTATAAAACAAAGTCAGCACTCATAACCGAATCATTAACTAAAATCACATTTGGTAATATGCTTAAATAATCTTCAATATTTAATAACATCAAAAACTAATTTGCTTGAGGTGCCATGAATTATTCAAATTGGCCGAATATCATTGAATTTCTAAAATCATGCTTATAACCACTTGGCCTAATTTCACATATCAAAGCCACTTATATATATTATTCAAAGTATTTAACAACACTTAAAAGTCCAAAACCGAATGTTCATTATGCATTTCCTTAGTTCTAGATTCGGCAAACACATGTATAATTACTAAAACTTTATTATTATTTTTTTTTAAAAAAAATCCAAAACCATAAAACTCAATTCATAAAACACCAAACTCAATGCTAAATCACCTGAGGCACATTCGGCACTAGCACAAGCACACACACATTTAACTTTTATAAAATTCAACTTTTAACAAGCTCCCTGTGCTTCCATGATCAAAACAGAATGCTCATCTTACCACCAACATGCATATTTAATTATCTCAAGCCTCTGTTAATCAATTTTATTCATAATAGCATGAAGTCAACAATCCCTTACTCATACAAAACAACCATAACCGAAAATCCCTTCACGAACTAATCACTCACATGTAACATACTTTTCAAAAACATGCTCATAAACATATGAATTTTGGTATCAAATTGTCCATTGAACATTAGTTTACTATCTTCTATCTTCAACTCAAATTTCCTCACTCATTTTCACTAAGGCCGAATCTAAAATGCCTCATAAACTAAATTTATCAAGTGGGTTTCGGCTAGAAAAAGAAGAGAAACACAAATTCATCAACAATTTACAAAACCATATCAAATTACCTTCAAATTTGCCTCCAATTGGCCGAACAGTCCCAAAACCATCCTTCGCTCTTCTTCTTTTTATGAATTTCAGCTAGGTGAAGAAACAAAGATGAGTTCTTATTTTCTTCACCAAATTCTTATTTTATTTTATCAATAAACTATACAATAATGAATATATCAATAAACTACTTAAAAAATATCAATTCATTATTATACATATAAAATATGCTTATTTTGCTCACCAAAACCATCATGGCCTGCCACTAACATTAAAAGTGGCAAATTGACATGCAAACCCACTTATTTGCATCATTCAAAAATTAATCACTTAAAATAAGCCACACATATATTCAAAGCTTCTCACATAAGTCCTTTTTATTTAGAAACACATTCATTATTATACAATAATGAATATATCAATAAACTACTTAAAAAATATCAATTCATTATTATACATATAAAATATGCTTATTTTGCTCACCAAAACCATCATGGCCTGCCACTAACATTAAAAGTGGCAAATTGACATGCAAACCCACTTATTTGCATCATTCAAAAATTAATCACTTAAAATAAGCCACACATATATTCAAAGCTTCTCACATAAGTCCTTTTTATTTAGAAACACATTCAAATTGACAAAAATCAAAGCATTCAAATTTCACACATGCATGATCACATATTTTAGACATAAAATATTATATTCAATTATTTTTGTGACTCGGTTTAGCGGTCCCGAAACCACTTCCCGACTAGGGTCAGAATAGGGCTGTCACACAAGAAGAATAGATCCTGAACATAGATGTGACTTATTGGACTAATAGTAGATTGGACTAGACCCAAGAAAAATAAATCTTGAATCCGTTTATGGATTTATTCACTTGTGACGTTCAAAGTGTGGCATACCTTAATCTTGGGTGGATGACGAACTATGTATTGCCTGACTTGTATACTTTAATGTAAGAAAAAGTTTGAGTTCAAATAGATAAGGAAGCGAAAGTTGATGCATTGTGTTTATGACTTCTACAGTATGTAGCATCATTCACAATAGTGAAATTAATAGCTCGAGATATAGGTAAATTATATCCTCTCATTGGCATTATATGGTTGATGAAAAGTAAACGTGGTCAAAGATCGTTCGTCGTTGTGATGAATGACTTGATTACTATTTTATAGAAATTGACTTTTCATGAAGGAAGATGTAATGATTACCATGAGATAAAATAGGGTCATATTAGGAGAGCGAATTTATCCCAAAGAGATAAAGGATATCCTATGAGGGTTACACACTTACGACAAGGTCTTTGGATGATCACAAACTAAGTTGCTTTCGTAATGGTATGGCATTGGGGAGAGTTCCGTGGAAACATAGAAATTTACATATTTTTACATACCCTTTTTAACTTAAAATCATACAGTTTCGATAAAATTCTTGTCAACAAATAATTATTTTTTATAAAATAATTAAAGTGCACTTAAAATATGAACATGTTGAATTTTATTTAATTTTATAATTAATTTTGATGAATTTTGGTTATTTTTGTAACGCCCCGAATTTTGGGCCTAGAAGTATTAGGTCTTGAGCATGAGAATAGTTAGGAGGATGCACATAAATGTTAGTTGTGCAAGAAAGTGACACAACTGTGTATTTACTTCAGTGGTTAAGTGTTCTAAGTGTCCTGGGAAGTGTCTGAGAAGTCTTGGGTTCAAGCCTGGGCATCTGCAGAAATTTTATTTTTTGAGGAATAAGCATTGTCTCTAGATAGTAGGCTTTTAAATAATTCTGGGTAAATCATGTCATAAAAGGCCTACTAATCTAGAGGATAGAGGCGTGTGGATTTACTATAGGACTTGAGGTTCGAGGCTTGGCGATGCAAAAGAAGTAATTTATTTTGCTGCAAGTGTCGTGGAAGTGTCCTAGGTTGACCAAAACTGAGGTGTTTGAATGGACTTTGAATTTAGTGGTTATGAGGAGAGATTTGAGGTGAGATCGTGGGTGAGAATTAAGGTAGGTTGAGGTGAGAGGGAGTAGTAGGCCGAATGTGGGAATTAGGCACTCATGGAATTCGGTTTTGGGGTTGTTAATTACTTCCTAACTTGGTAATAGTTGCCATTTTGGTCCTTTCTCCACTTTTTGGTTTGGTGCTGAATTTTGGTTTCGAGTTTTACTCTTTGTGCATCAATTTTTTTGTTTTTCACTCCTTGGGGCCGTCTATAGCAAAGAATCATTCGGGGTTCTTGCTTTGGCTTGGTTAGAGGTTGCTCTCCCCTAATCTTCTTGCTAACGATTGCTTTTCTCCTTTCCTCTCCCTCAATCAATTCTCACTTTGCCTGAATACCTTTTCCTTCCTCTCTCTCAAAATCTTATGGTTTTTAACTTTTGCTATTGGTTGATTCTCCCCTTCTTCTCCCTTTCTCAAACGATTCCCTCTTGACCGAGTACATCTTCTTCTCTCTTTTAATTTTTTTTGTGGTAATGGTTTCCTCATCTTCTCATGTTGTTGCTTAGGCCTAACCTTTCATATCTCTCTATTATGGTTTCCAATAGGGGTGCAATTGTTACATCTTATGCCTCGGTAGGGTAGGCCGAAAACTACTGTATTCTATTCTTAGTCTAAGTTTTCAGTAAGTATTTATACACTTGGTTCATTTATTTGTGCGTATGGTATTAGTTAACAAGATACGATTGGAATACAGGTAGTCTTTAAGGATTCTAAGTGATTTCTTGCAACGATTTAGTGTGATCGATTAAGGAAGATGATAGGTAATCTCTCGAGCAACAATTTTGATTAGGAAAAGATGCCATATGATTAAAGTATGTTAAGGTTCTAATTATGTTGTTTGACAGCATCTAATTGTGTTGGACGTGGTTTACCTACGGAGTTGTAAGGCAACATCAGTTGTAGTAGTGGAAGTACGATTTATCTCAGGAGGGGTTGCGAACCTAGAATCCTACCAGGTGTGTAAACACTGCCCAATTGTAAATCGGCAAAAGCTGGCAAATGTGACTATTAACGCTACACAGGCGTGCGTTCACTCGTGTGGTAATCCAAACGCATAGACATGGGCATTTGATCGTAGAGGCCACCATGGGTGATTTCATGGGCTTCGACCGTTTTGGGCTACGTTGGGTCGAAATGGGCCGTGTGGGCCCCACAAGTATATGGGCCCCATACGGGTAAACCACACGGACATGTGGAGAATATTGGGCCAGGCTGTGTAGTTCACTCGGTCGAAGCCATGTCTGGGCTATTCAAACCACACGGGCATGTGGGCCCACATAGGCCCGCATTATGGGCCTTGGGCCTATTTTCATTGTTTGACTGTTAAGGTTGCATAGGTCGCCCGAGACAACTGTAGACCTACTGTTGGGTTAGTAAGTATACCTAAACCCTAAATTGATAAATGACTATTTTGCCCTTATGTAGTAAAATCATTGTTTTGCCCTTATGTAATAAAATGACAATTTTTCCCTTATGTAGTAAAATGACTATTTTGCCCTTATGTAGTAAAATGATTGTTTCGCCCTCATGTGGTAAAATGATTGTTTTACTCTCATGTGGTAAAATGATTATTTTGCTGTTATATGGTAAAATTACTATTTTGCCCTTATATGGTAAAATGACTATTTTGCCCTTATATGGTAAGATGACTGATTTGACCCTATGTGAGGTATTTATATATATGTACATGTATGACTGCATTTCAGCATGTTGTTTACACTGTAATGGATACATGTATGATTCTATGATATGACATGACATGATTGTATGACGCATTGCATGGGGATGGGTTATAATGATTGGAGGAAGTGTATTGTACTGGCAACTCTGCTACAAATCACTGATGGCTCTATGCCTATTATACTGGCAACTCTACTGCAAATATTCTTTAGTGCCGCAACCAGTGCTATTTTGGAGTGTAGGGATGGGTGGGTTGATTTTATCCCCACATGGAGTGTAGGGCTGGACGGAGTGGAGTGTAGAGGCTGGTTGGGTAGGACTTGCATACTGTTTAAACTGTTACTGCACTGATTACTGTTTCTACACTGATACTGTTACTAAATTGGGCTAAGGCCCTAACTGAAACTGAACTGTTACTAGTACGGGCTTAGGCCTAGACTGTATTTGCTTACTACAAGATTGACTGTATGTTTATTAAGGGATTACACACTGAGTTTTCGTAAACTCGCCCTTTTGCTTATCTGTGCAGGTAACCCTTAGGCAGATCGGTGCTGCGAGGAACTCGAAAGTGGCCACACAACCATATTTACTATCATATTTACTATATGTTTATAAGTAATTTTATTCTGGGTATTTTGACTATAATAAGGCCTCTTTAAAGTTTTAACTTTTAATTTGGGTTTTAATTTTGGTTTTTATCTACTAGCAGTAGGTCGCGAGTTTTCAAAAGATAAATGTTTTTCAAAACACCACATTTACACAACAAGTTTTACTAGTTTCCGCAAGAAAGAACGTTTTCAAAATTTATAACAATGTATTATGCTTAAAAATTTTCTAAACAACTTGAGTTTTATCAATAAACAAGACAACCTAAAAACTCGTTAAGGTTACAAAGGGGCTTAATATAAAACGGGCTTTCAACGATATCCTATTTCGTGAAAGACACTTTCATGTGACATCGCCAGATTCGGCCATAACGTTTAGGCTGGGATTGGGGTGTTACTTTTAGTGGTATCAGAGCCAAGTTACAAAACACAACTATGGAATGGGTTCTTCTAAAAACTTAAAATTCCAAAAAATACTCTTTCAAATGATTTAAAATTATCTTTGAAATGTTTTACTGAACGTGTGGTACATTGAGTCTCCGAGTCGATTCTGTAAGTCCTTTGGAACTACTGTCTGTTTAAATTGAAATACTGAGACTACTATAGGTAGAATACTGTACTGCAAACTCTTTAGTAGTGTATAATAAAACTATAGAAAAACTAGTAGACACCAATAGACACTACGTTGTGCAGAAATAAAACTTTATACTTATTATACTGTCTCCATAAAATATCTGTTAATAAACAACTGGAACTGTAAACTGATCTACATAAAACTATTAACAAAGATGAAACGAAATTCGATATTGAGCACCAGAGGTACTTGTGGAAGGGGTACAAGAGGTCGCGGCGAGGCCGTAGAGGGGCTCGAGCTTGGTCCTTGTCATCTGGCAATATCCCTAATCTGGACGCGAGTGAGACACCAGTGTTGCCGCTACTGTATCTGGGGGGCCGAGTATTGGTTTGATGCTTTGTCCTAGTTTATCTATAGACTATACTAGAAACACTCAAGTTAAATATGGTAAGTGCTTTGGAACTATAGTGCGCAGCGGCAGCGTAGTGGTGTACTCTGTGTTTTGCAACTGATCTGATAGTTAGAAATTTCGGGGACAAAAATTCTTTAAAGAAGGGTGAATTGTAACGCCCCGAATTTTGGGCCTAGAAGTAATAGGTCTTGAGCATAAGAACAGTTAGAAGGATGCACATAAATGTTAATTGTGCAAGAAAGTGTCACAAGTGTGCATTTGCTTCAGTGGTTAAGTGTTCTGAGTGTCTTGGGAAGTGTCTGAGAACTCTTGGGTTCAAGCCTAGGCATGTGCAAAAATTTTTGTTTTTTAAGGAATAAGCACTGTCTCTAGATAGTAGGCATTTAAATAATTGTGGGTAAATCATGTCATAAAAAGCCTATTGATCTAAAGGATAGAGGCGTGTAGATTGTACCATGGGGTCTGAGGTTCGAGGCTTGGCGATGCAAAAGGAGTAATTTATTTTACTGCAAGTGTCGTGGAAGTGTCCTAAGTTGACCAAAACTGAGGTGTTTGAATGGACTTTGAATTGAGTGATTATGAGAAGAGATCGTGGGAGAGAATTAAGGGAGGTTGGGGTGAGAGGGAGTAGTAGGCCGAATGTGGGAATTAGGCACTCATGGAATTCGATTTTAGGGTTGTCAATTACTCCCCAATTCGGTAATAGTTTCCATTTTGGTTCTTTCTCCACTCTTTGGTTTGGTGCTAAATTTTGGTTTCAAGTTTTACTCTTTATGCATCGGTTCTTTCGTTTTTCTCTCCTTAGGGCCTCTATAGCAAAGAATCATTCGGGGTTCTTGCTTTGGCTTGGTTAGAGGTTGCTCTCCCCTAATGTTCTTGCTAACCGATTGCTTTTCTCCTATCTTCTCTCTCAATCAATTCTCTCTTTGCCCGGATACATTTTTCCTTCCTCTCTCTCAAAATCTTACAGTTTTTAGCTTTGGCTATTGGTCAATTCTCCCCTTCTTCTCCCTTTCTCAAACGATTCCCTCTTGACTGAGTACATCTTCTTCTCTCTTTCAATTCCTTTTGTGGTAATAATTTCCTCCTCTTCTTATTTTGTTGCTTTGGTCGAACGCTTCATATCTCTCTATTGTGGTTTCGAATAGGGGTATGATTGTTACATCTTGTGCCTCGGTTCGAGTGGGTGCTTCTGAGGGTAGGCCGAATACTACTGTCTTCTATTCTTTGTCTACATTTTCGGTAAGTTGCTATACACTTGGTTCATTTATTTGCGTGTATGGTATTAGTTAACAAGATACGATTGGAATGTAGGTAGTCTTTAAGGATTCTAAGCGATATCTTGCAACGGTTTAGTGTGATCGATTAAGGCAGATGATAGGTAATCTCTTGAGCAACTGTTTTGATTAGGAGAAGATGCCATATGATTAAAGTATGTTAAGGTTCTAATTATGTTGTTTAACGGCATCTAATCGTGTTGGAATTGGTTTACCAACGGAGTTGTAAGGCTACGTCGGTTGTAGCAGTAGAAGTATGATTTATCTCAGGAAGGGTTGAGAACCTAGAATCCTACCAGGTGTGTAAACACTGCCCAATCGTAAATTGGAAAAAACCGACAAATATGACTACTAACGCTACACGGGAGTACGCTCGCTCGTGTGGTAATCCGAACGCATTTACATGGGCTATTGATTGTAGAGGCCACCATGGGTGACTTCATGGGCTTCGGCCGTTTTGGGCCATGTTAGGCCGAAATAGGCCACGTGGCCCCACGAGCATGTGGGCCCCACACGGGTAAACCACACGGACGTATAGAGAATATTGGGCAAGGCTGTGTAGTTTACACGGTCGAAGCCATGTCTAGACTATTCAGGCCACATGGGCCCGCATTATGGGCCTTGGGCCCATTTTTTGTAACGCCCTAAATTTGGGCCTAAAAGTATTGGGCTTTGAGTTTGGGTCCATAAGGAGGTTGTATATAAGTATTTAATTGTGCAAGGAAATGACACAATTAAATGTCTACTTTGGTGGTTAATGGCTCTGAGAAGTGTTGGAGGAATCTTGGGTTCACACCTGGGCTTTAGCAAAAAGTTTGGTATTAAGTGAATAAAACCCTAGATGCTTGGATGATGGCATTTTAAGTTATTATGTTAAATAAATTACACAAGGAAATATGTGGCCTAGTGGTTGTGGCATCATTAAGGTTGTTAGGGAGCCTAGGTTCAAGTCTTGGCTCCTACAATTCATTTTAGTTTTTCTCTTAAGTGAATCTGGACGCTGGCACATATGTCTTAAAGTTAATTATGGATGTTTTTATCACAGAAAGATGGCCTCTTTAAACCTTTAACTTTTAATTTGGGTTTTAATTTTGGTTTTTATCTACTACCAGTGGGACGCGAGTTTTCAAAAGATAAATGTTTTTCAAAACACCACGTTTACACAACAAGTTTTACTAGCTTCTGTAAGAAAAAACATTTTCAAAATTTATAACAATGTATTATGCTTAACAATTTTCTAAACAACTTGAGTTTTATCAATGAACAAGACAACCTAAAAACTCGTTAAAGTCACAAAGAAGCTTAATATAAAACGGGATTTCAACGATATCCTATTTTGTGAAAATCACTTTCATGTGACATCACCAGATTCAGCCATAACGTCTAGGCCGAGTTTGGGGTGTTACTATTTTCAACAGATTTGCACAAAGGCCAAAAAATGGCTCGATAGACCTACTAGAAGCACAAAATCGAGAAACAATTTGAAGTATCGAGGCAAACTAAATTTTAGCCTAATACGGTCTAAAATTATATTTATTAATTCATAATATAATTAATTTTAATTTATATCCAATTTATTTTAGGTTAATAAATTATTATTAATTATGAAAAAGTGGTCCAGTTGAACTGAACTGAGTAAACTGAACTGACCAAAAACTGAACAACCCAAAAACTGTCCCAAGAGCTGACCCAAATCAGCTTATTAGTTGATTATTTGAGCTTTCAAAGAGGCCATTGAAGACTTGTTCAAGTTGAATTCCAACCCTTCCACAATTGGTGGCTTTGTAGATATGCCCCAAGCCAAATTTAGCAAAGTTGAAACCATCAACCTTCCACATGTGTGGCCGGCTAAGGGATGGCTCTTTGGCTGCTATTTTAGCTAATTTTAGCAGCCATCTTCAGCTATAAAAACCCCCCTTTGTCCAATCATTCAACACACCTCAACCATTCACATCTATTCTATCTTCTCTCCACTTTCTCTCTTCTTTTCCATTCCAAATTCCCTTGCTCTCTTGCTGATTTATCCTCTTGGAAAAGGGGCATTCATCAGCCATTTGGAGCAGTAATTAAGTGTTCATAGTAGCCTTGGTCGACGAGGACAACAGAGAAGGAAGAACGAAGCAAACCAGTCAAGCCTCGAAAAAACACCAGATTTGATTCTTGTTCCCTATCTCTTTAATTTTTGTATTTGTTATGATGAAAACATGTATGAATATTTATGTTGTTGGAATGGTTACTTTAATCAATTTAGCTTGAATTTATTTCGTGTTAGATTGATTACATTTCGTCTTCTTAAATTGTTAAAATTATGTTTATGTTGATATAGGCCTCGGTAAGATGCTTGATTAAGTAAAATCATGACTAAGTTATTCTTCCATTACAATTGTTAGGTAACTAAGGAATTAATTATTTAAACGGATTGAAATTGTAATTAATGGACATAGTACTTAACCAGTGCATGTTTAATAATCTAAGGTAGCTGAGGGTTTAAATTAGCAACGGTATCTGACGATACATTTGCCTTGCATAACTTGCAAGATTCAAGGTAAGGATACTTTGTTACCTCACATAGTCTTTTATGTGCTTATTAAATCGAGTTAATTGATTGAATTGACATAGGGATATGTTTAAGAGATTATTTTGATTTAATAAGTATGTATGCGTAAAACATATTTACCTATTAAGATTTCTTTAATCGGTTGAATTGACATAGGGATATAGTTAAGAAATGAATGGATTTTGGTAGGTGAGTATGTTCATAAGTTAGCAAATTACCGAGTTTCCGTGAATTTATTCGTAACAATATAAACATGAGTTTAATAATTCTAAGTTATGAAATGTAATTAATCTAACACAATTATGTCATCTTGATTAAAATCGTATTTTGAAATCTTCCATTTGAGATTTATTTATTTAGTTTACTTAGTTTAAAATCTTAGGTTTTTATCACCCTCGTCAAACAAAATATTTTTCTTCACCAAAGTGTTTTAAATAGCATTCATAAATAATTCTTTTCACAGTCCCTGCGGGTATAATAACTCGACATTACTTGCCACTTTATTACTTGTTACGATTGTGTACACTTGCACATTTCTGTCGTTCCACTCCGTCACGATACTTTAGTGGAATGACTTTATGACTAAATGAGTTTACAATTAATAGGCAAAAAGCTAGAACTTAATTATAAATTATTTAATTCGTAATCGTATATGTTAATTGGTGCCTACACTAGCTCATTGAAACTAGAAATGAATTGCATGTTGAATCAAATAAATAGAAACAAATAGAAATAGTAAAGTTAGAGAAATGAGAAACATTTGGAAATGAATGCAGTTTTCTCTAAATTGGAATAACCTAGAAAATGAAGTTATGGTTTTTGAATTTTTATTTAATTCATCAATTAAATAATTTAAGTTTCAAAATTAAAATAAATTAATTGGTCATATTGAACCCGTTGAATGTAGAAAAATTAAATATATTCTCTCATATATTCTTTTATAGTAAATTCTTCATGATTTTAACAGAATTAGAATTGAGTTGAGAAAATTATTTAATTAGGAAATTAATTTATTTATTTAAATTAGTTTAAGATGCTTATTTCGAGAAATAGAAAAATAAGTATCAGGTTGGATTGAATTATAAAGTACTGGGTTAAAAGTTCAAGAAGTACTTGTAATTGAACCCGATACAGGAGAGGCTAAAAGCCTTTCATGTTTAATGCTAGGGATGACAAACCCTAGTTTATTTAACTAGGGTTGCCACCTCACCTAATCCTAGTTAGACTAGGAGTTCATTTTTCTATCGAAATAGACTTCTATAATTCAATAAGGGTTTCGCCTCTTCTGCCTATAAATAGATGGAACCGATAGGACTAAAAACAAACAACTTTGAGATATTGTTATTCTGCCCAAAAAGAGTGAAAATTTATTTTCTAAGTATAAATTATTTTTTCCAGAATAATAATTCTATCAGTTTCTATTGAGAGAGAATTTTGTTTTCCCACTGAAAGTAAAGAAAATAATTCCTGGTTCTATATTTTATTTGAATTCATTCGAGACCATACTTAAAGCAGTTCCTCATACGATAATAGCAGAGAAGGTTGCTCAATTGAAAGCTAGGAATGACAAGGATTCGTCTAGACAAAACACAAGTGTGATTTTGCTAAAGGGTTTATTACTATAAATATCACAAACTGGCTCAATTTTCAAAATTTTAATTTTCTGCTGTTGTGGCACCCCAAACCCGACATAGACGTTATGACTAGATCTTGGAGCTTACATCAGCCACTTAGATGGATGGATTGCCCACCTTTCTAAAAATGTTATTTGAACTCGTATAGTTGTCTTGTGAAAAAATATGTTTTTACTTCCAAAAACTTCACTGTTCCCAAGTGATATATTTCCAATACATTTGTTATTTTAGTGCCAATTTGTTTTTTGAAACCATATTTCTTATTTAAACATTTTCAAAAAACTCATTTTTATGATTTGATTTGTAGCCAAAAAAATGGTGACTTATCATATTTTGAAAACAGTTTTCATATCTAATTAATAGTAAAATCTTGCATCACATTTTAAACTATCCTACTAAGACCCAATGTAAAAGTCCAAAATGTTAATTGACAGTTCATAAAGTCCATACTTAAGAAATTACTTAAAACCAATTTATTATGAGAATCTGTATCAGAGCTCCCAAGCGCCGAGTCAAATCCTAATCCTGAGGGTTACCTGAGAAAATAAAATATTAGAGTGAGCTAAAAGCCTAATGTGACAAAGCCCAAAAGCATAATAGATAAAAAAAATTAATATACAAAATATAACATACCAAATCAGACAACAAATAACATGGCATTCGTAGGAATGCATAGTGCCACTCAGAACAAATCCTACCCCCAATCGCTACACACCATCTCTGTCCAACCAACAGACCAAACAGGGTTATTTAGAACCCATCCACCCAACACACCAAACTGGGGTCATAAGCCACCAGAGTATTTGGAAACACAAAAATATATAGACTTTTTCATACTCTTTTTAACTCAAATTCATGCAGTTTCGTAGTAATTCTTGTCGAAAAATATAATTTAATTATAAAATAATTAAATTGTACTTAAATTATTAACATATTGAATCTTGATTAATTTTAAAATAAATTTTCATAAATTTTGATTTATTTTTGACAGATTTTCACAAAGTGTGAAAATTGGCTTGGCAGACACTACTATAAGTACAAAACCGTGAAGCTATTTTTGAAGCATCAAGGTGAATTTATTTTTTATCCTAAGACAGTCCAAATTATGAATATTAATACGTAATATAATTAATTTTAATTTTTATCCAATTTATTTTGGGTTAAATAATTATTATTAATTATAATATGAAAGGAGGCTCAGTTTTGCTAATATGAGAGACTGATCCAATCGAGCAATCGAGCTGCCCAAAACCGTCCAACATGCTGACCCAATCAGCCCTTTTAAATTTCCTTCAAATCACATTCAAACCCCTCAACTTTTTGTGCTCTTAAAGATTCACCCCAAGCTAAATTTAGCAAGCTTGAAACATTCAACTTGCCACATGTGTGGCCGGCCAAGGGGGTATATGGCTGCTGATTTTTTGCAATTTTTAGCAGCCAATCCCACCTATAAATTCCCCCTTCACCTATTCATCTCAACACACCTCTCACTCACACACTTTTTTCTCTTCACTCACTTTTCTCCTTTGTTTTCCATTTTCTTTCTTGTCCTTTCCTTGCCGATTTCCCTCTTGGAAAATAGCCCTTCATGTAATATCCTGATTTTCGGGTTTTTCGCGATTCTTGATATTTTAGTAAAGTTTCTAAAATTTGGTATGTGATTATGGAATTCATAATTTAAGTATGTAAATGGGCTTATGGAAGGCCCATGAGTTGGCCAAAACCCAGTAGAATTTTTAAATTTTGGACTTAGGAGTTAGGGGCTCTGGCGAGGTGCCCTTATATAAAGTTGTGGGTAAAATGTATCACAAAAAGAGCTTTGGTAAAGTGGCAAGGGTGACGCCACTAAGCTCCTAAAAATGTGGCGTGTGGAGCATAGAGGGGGAAGACCTGGGATCGATTCCCTATGTTGGCAAAAAGGATGCTAATTTTTATGTTTTGAGCATGTAAGAGTTGTAGCTGAATGGAACTCTTTGAGGGAGAGTTTGAATCAGTTAAATGCATGGATTAAGGAGGGATAAGGGGAGAGATTTTAGGGAATTGATATGAAGATAGAGTTGGCTGAATAAAGGAGATTGGAGGGGGAATTTTTGGCAGAGAGGTTTAGTAAGGGATTTTCGGCACATAGGTATTTTTGTGCCGTTTTCTCCCTAGAGGATTAGTCTCTTCTCTCTTTTCTTTTGCAGTCGAATCTACCATCTCTTCTTCCATCTTTTATTCCTTCTCCTTCATTCAAACCAGCCCACTATATCCCTTTATTCACCATTATTTCTTTCCTTAATCTCTACTTACACAAAATACCGCAAAAAAGCCGAAATCAGTGAGGATAGGGTGGTGCCGATTCTTGTGACCAGCAACCTTTTCTTTCCTTTTCAATTTTTGGCGTTCAATTCTTTTACCTTTTAGGCGTACAGATTCTAGAGAAGAAAGACGGTGGTAAGCGTTCAAACTCTAAATAATTCCTAGAGTAACTTTTGGCCAAAAGCCAAAACCCATAATTTAGGAGATGGCCGAATATGTGTATAGGCCTTATGGGGTCTTCTTTTAATATTTTTGCGGTTTATTTAGTGAAGGAGCAGCAAGGAGTAGTGTCGACTTGAAATAGCTTGGATCACTGGAGTGGCTAGGCCTAGTCATCAATCGCGGCAAGGTAAAATTCCTAAGGCCATTATGGATGGTGGCCGAAGGTGTAAGTATTAATATTAGATGATTACTGGTTTAGTTCAATTATGGGAAGCTGATTATTAATGATGGATTATAGGAGAAATCGTGTAGGAGATCTCGTCAAGGAATATCGCCAAACAGGTGTGTAACGAACCCTTTTTCATAGCTTAAAGCGATAAATGCCGAAAAGCCGAAATGCCGAAATTCTGACATTTCGAGAACTTATGAGCAAGCGAATGCTCACGAGTTAGTTAAAATCCATGAGATGATGATTAAGAACAATGGAAACGGTAAGAATGAGATTTCTGGCATTCTTGGTAAGTTGGGCCTCGAGGGGCTAAAATCGGGCCCAATGGGCTTTCGGGCCCATTTGGAAAAAAATTGGTAGAAATTGAAAACCTGTTAAATTGCACGTTAAGACTGGTAATACCAATGTGGAAAACAAAGCTAAATGGGCCTAGAGGACAAATCGGCTATGTGGGGCCCATTAGGGGTTTTAGCCCAATAACTTTGGTTTAGTTAAAAATGGGCGGATTCATGGTTAAAAACAAACAAATAGTTAGTAACTGATAATGAAAATGGAAAATTCCTAAAATTTGGTAAGATTACGAAATTACCCTTATAATATGAAAATGATTGTTTTGCCCCTAGGTAAAAATGACCATTATACCCCTAGGGTTTAATTATGAATTTGTTACATAGGATTTTGATGTACATGATATGTATGATATGCACATGAGATGTATGATATGCACATGATATGTATGATATGCACATGATATATATATATGATTTGCACATGATGAATTCATAAATACATGGGGTTGGGTTTTTTTATATGGATGGAGGAAGTGCAAAAAGGGCTTATGCCCCAATTAATAAAGGGCTTATGCCCCAGTTTTGATAATGGGCTTATGCCCCGCCACTCAAAAAGGGCTTATGCCCTGATTATTAAAAAGAGGCAAGGCCTCCAGTTATATGATAAAGCAACTATGCTGCCAGTGGAGAGTTTTGGCTGGGTGGGTTGAGTTATTCCCCACATGGAGAGCTTGGTTGGTACGGGTGGAGAGTAGCGGATGGTGGGTCGAGTAGTCTCCCAAAAGGGCTTGCATTCATTCTTTCATTGACATTACATGTGATATTGAAATGGGCCTATGGGCCATACCACATTTCTGATGAAGGCTTGGCCGATAATATGAAATATGTGAAGGCTTCGGCCCAGTAATATGAAATATGAAAAGGCTACGGCCCAGTATATGTTGAGCTTGGACTTGGGCTAAGGCCCAACAGGCTGATATTGTTTTGGGCTCTGAAAGGGGCTTGTTGTACACCGAGTTTCCAAACTCACCCCTTTTTCCTTAACCTGCAGGAGAGCCATGATGAGGGACTTGGAGCCGAGGATTCAGAGTGGCCACGGTGATTGCCCTTGGGTTTTTTTTAATTAAGCATTTGGTTTCCTTTAAGATTTCTTTATTTATTTACTTATTATTTATTTTTGGGTTGTAATAAGGCCATTTTAACTTTCCTTTTATTTTATTTTCGGGATTATTTTTTTATTAACTTTAAACCGATTGATAATTAATGGGCTAGGCTTAGGGCGCGCGTTTCAAAATGGAACTCGTTTTAAGATAACACAATGACACGATTATCCAACTTTAAAGAATATTCACTTAAATAAACTTCAACTCGTTATAACTAAGTGTGGCAATGGCGATGGGCATGTCTAGGATTGGATCCAATCGAAGAGCTTGGTACTTAAGCGACCTTCATGGCTCACCTCCTCTGTTTGGATACCTACCGTGCCCACTTTCCATTCACTTGTTAATTTATTAAAAGTCAATTTTTTTTTAAACACTAAAATGAAACATGAATTTTCAAACTCTTATGTGGCATGTCAGATTCGGCCATAACGTCTGGGCCGGGTTTGGGGTGTTACATTTAGTGGTATCAGAGCCCGATTGCAACAACTCGGCTGTGGATCGGGTCCAAAAAAAATCTTTTCGAAAACTTAGGCCCAAGAAGGGTATTTTTGGAAATGGTATTGGGAAGTTCTTTTCAAAGATGTTTTACAAGGTATACATGTTAAAATGGTTCAAGTTTGCCTGGTTTGTAAAACGGGGCTAAAATCAAAAGTTTCAAAACAAGGGTGTTACAAGGGTATTTCAAAATCAAAATTTAAAATTTCTATTCTCTATGACTAAAAATATGGTTTTGAGTTTTAAATGGATTGGAGAAAGAAGCGGCATGCTGAATCCCGACACCAAGTCTGTAAGTATACTCTTTTTATGTTATGCGATAATGATATGATGCTATAAATAGAATTGAGACCCTACTATGATACTTTAGATAGGGTAGAGTCAGTAAAAGCGGTAGAAATAAGATCAGAGCTAGGCTACGACGATACTGAAAACAAACCCGAATCATTATATTTCCATAAGATATTTTCTTAATAAATAGTGGAACATTATACTAATACCATAAAATTCGTAATTAGATATGAGTACAAGAGGAACTCGTGGACGCAGGCCGCGGACGTGGTCGCGGAAGGGTGCGAAAGCCGAATCTTCATCCTCGGGGCATAGGCCACCGGTGAGGAGGCATCCGTGCCTCAAGCAACGGAGACTGGTCTTATGATCGGGCTGCGGGGATGATGCTTTGTCCCAAGCCATGTTAAGGGTTTTAGAGAGAGTTGCTTGGAGCTAGCACCGGGGCGGTGAATAGGGGATCCATCTCTCGGCGTCTCCGGCTAACGGAGCGAGGGTTTTCGTGGCGTATCTGGAGTAGCCCCAAATGTGGCTGAATATTGGCTAGAGGCAACAGAGCGAATTATGGATGATTTAGATTGTTCTGTGGAGCAAAAGCTAAAAGGCAATGTGTCATTACGACGAGGCGAGGCATACCGGTGGTGGATTATCAGTAGTGAGAGAGTACTCAGCTTGAACGAGTAACACAGGGAATTGTTCAAAATCGCTTTTAAGGGAGATATGTGGGAGCTAGCTATGTGGATGCTCGTCGGAAGGAATTCTTGAATTTGACTCGGGTGATAAGACCAGTAGCGTAGTATGAGGCGAAATTCTTGAGGTGAAGTCGTTATGCTAGTGGGATAGTTGCGACCGAATATGAGCGCAGTTGTTCGATTCGAGGATGGCCTTCGTGATGAGCTTAGGGTGCTGATAGCTCCACAGAGGGAGCGCGATTTTGCTGCATTGGTAGAGAAGGCTAAAATAGCGGAGGAGGTAAAACGGACTGAGCGGCAGAATCGTGAGAAGGATCGACCCAGATTTAAGAGGGATTCTGGACCCTCGGGTGCTGTAAATAGAAATGTCAAAAGAGCTAGAATGGCAGAACCAGTTCGAGCAGCTCCAGTGAATACTTTTAGATCGCAAGCTTGCAGGGATTGTGGCAGAGTGCATATGGGGGAATGCTGGAAGCGAACTGGAGCATGTTTTTTGTTGTGGGTCAAAGGAACATAAGTTCAGAGAATGTCCTCGGAGAATAGCTCAGGAACTAGCGGCAGAACAAAGGGATGTCCAATCACAGCGAGGGGGACCACCACCACAGAGGGGTGTGGGCAAGGCAGAGGTGGCAATGGTAATGGACGAGGACATGGAGCACCGGGCAGGGGTGCTGGACATGCGGAAGCTCGACAGCCGGCGTTGGTTTATGCGGCACGACGTCGTGAGGAGGGTGACGCTCCTGATGTTATAACTGGTACGTTCTTCATTCATAACAAGCCTTACACTGCTTTAATTGATGTGGGTTCCACTCACTCATATGTTGCTTGTGATGTATCTGGGGCATTGGGTATGCTTCCTGAGGAGACTATAAGTGGGGTATCAGTGATAAGTCCTTTGGGACACTCGGTCAAGGTAGATAAACTCTTTAGGGCTGTGCCTCTAGAGATACAAGATAAGATTTTTGAAGGGGAATTGATGGAGCTGCCATTTGGGGATTTTGATCTTATTTTGGGTATGGACTGGCTAACTAAACATAGGGCAACGTTGGATTGTGCTGCGAAGAGAATGGTGCTAAGAATCATATGATGAAGAGATAATGGTCATAGGGAGCGAAGGAATTACTTGTCCAATGTAGTTTCAGTTTTAAGAGCCGAGAAGTTGATTCGGAAAGGTTGTAAGGCGTTTTTAGCGGTGGTGAATCAAGTTGAACCGAGAGGGGCGACTATGGAGTCGATTAGGACCATCAAGGAATTTCAAGATGTATTTCGGAGGAACTTCCCGGATTACCCCGAGCAGGGGAAGTTGAGTTTGGAATTGACTTGTTGCACGGAATGCCCCTGTGTCCATTGCGCCTTATAGGATGGTACCAAAGGAGTTGGTAGAATTGAAAGCCCAAATTCGAATTGTTGGATAGAGGGTTTATACGACCAAGTGTTTCTCCGTGGCGCACTACGGTTGCTATTCGTAAAGAAGAAAGATGGGACCATGCGGATGTGCATCGACTATCGGCAGTTGAATAAACTGACGATAAAAAACAAGTATCCCTTGCCAAGAATCGACGATCTGTTTGACCAACTGAAAGGAGCCTCGGTATTTTCTAAGATTGATCTTCGGTCAGGATATCATCAGTTGAGAGTCAAAGAAGTGGATATTCATAAGACGGCATTCAGAACTCGATATGGTCATTACGAGTTTCTGGTGATGCCTTTTGGTTTGACTAATGCACCGGCAGCTTTTATGGATTTAATGAACCGGGTTTTCCAGCCATACTTAGATCGGTTTGTAGTCATTTTTATTGATGATATATTGGTGTATTCGGAAACAGAAGAGAAGCATGATGAACATCTTCGTGTTGTGCTGCAAGTATTAAGGGAAAAGCAACTTTACGCAAAGTTTAGTAAGTGCGAGTTTTGGCTGAGGGAAGTAGCTTTTTTAGGGCATGTTATGTCTGCCGAGGGAATCAAGGTAGACCCTCGGAAGATTGAGGCAATTCTGGAATGGAAGCCACCAAGGTCGATGAATCAAATCAAAGTTTTACGGGGTTGGCAGGTTATTATCGAAGGTTTGTGGAAGGATTTTCTCAGTGTTGGCGGCACACCGTTAACGAAACTTATAAAGAAGGGAGCACCGTTCGTTTGGACAAATAAGCAACAAGAGGCTTTTGAGAAGTTAAAGGAAGTTCGGCGAAGCGCCGGTGTTGATTCACCAGTAGTCCGTAAGGATTTCGTTGTGTACAGATGATCGTCACATGTCGGTTTGGGCTGCATGTTGATGCAAGAGGTAAAGTGGTCGCTTATGCTTCACGACGACTTAAGCCTCATGAGGTAAACTATCCTACGCATGACTTGGAGTTGGCGCAGTGATTTTTGCACTAAAGATATGGAGGCATTACTTGTATGGGGAGAAATGCATCATTTATACGGATCACAAGAGTCTTAAGTACTTGCGACTCAAAGGAACTAAACCTTAGACAGCGAAGGTGGATAGAGTCATTAAAGGACTATGATTGCTTTCGATTGAGTACCATCCGTAAGGCAAATGTCGTGGCTGATGCATTAAGTCGAAGGATCGTGGCGAAATTGAAGGTAATGTTTGCTCGCTTAAGTTTGTATGACGATGGAAGCTTATTGGCGAATTACAAGTGAGACCAACTTGGGTGGAGCAGTTAAGAAGCAACAGCTGGAGGATGAGTCGTTTGGTTCCTCGGTTTCAACAAGTTGAGAAGAGGAGAATCCGGACTTTGGATTAAATAGCGAGGAGTTCTTTGTTTTCGAGGAAGAATTTGTATGCCAAAAGACTCGGACTTGAGATTGATGATTTTAAAAGAGGCACATAATGGACCTTGTGCTATGCATCCGTGAGGGAGTAAGTTGTATCGAGACTTACGAGCTATATTGGTGGCTGGGCTTAAGCGAGAAGTGACCGAATTTGTGGGGAAATGTTTAACGTGTCAACAGTGAAGGTAGAGCATCAACCGCCTTGAGATTATTACAGCCGATAAAGGTACCACTTTGGAAGTGGGAAAGGGTAACGATGGATTTTGTAAGTGGATTGCCGCTGACACCCTCCAAGAAGGACTCGGTTTGGGTAATTGTAGATAGGCTCACGAAGTCTGCCCATTTCATACCGTCCCGAACCGATTACTCACTCTGAAGTCGGCTAAGTTGTATGTGGCGGAGATAGTGCGGTTACATGGGGTGCCGTATCAATAATTTCAGCGAGAGACCCAAGGTTTACATCTCGATTTTGGCGAAGTTGCATGAGGCATTGGGAACGCGATTAGATTTTAGTGCGGTTTTTCACCCTCGATCGGATGGGCGATCGAGAGGTCATTCAGATTTTAGAAGACATGTTGAGAGGTGTGTTATCGAGTTTAGAGGCGCTTGGGAGGACTATTTGCCATTGGCGAGTTCGCGTATAACAACGATTACCAAGCAAGTATCCGAGATGGCTCCTTACGAGGCATTATATGGGCGAAGGTGTCGTTACGCCCACTTGCTGGACGGAGTTAGGAGAAAGGCAAGTCCTTGGGCCGAGTTGGTAGCGAATACCGAAGACAAGATTAAGGTGATCGGGAATCGGTTAAAGGAGGCGCCGGATCGACAAAAGTCTTATGCCGATCTGCGTAAGGATGTTGAATATGCGATTGGAGACATGGTCTTCTTGAAAGTTTCGCCTTGGAAGAAGATATTGAGATTTGGTAAGAAGGGCAAGTGAGTCCACGGTTTATTGGGCCTTATCGAATTGTTAAACGGATAGGGCGGTGGCTTATCAGCTAGAGTTACCTCCGTAATCGGATCGTATTCACGATGTCTTTCATGTGTCCATGCCGAGGCGATATCGTTCGACCCAACTCACATCGTGCCAATTGCGTAAATCGGCGTGCGATCGATCGACTTTCGAAGAAGAACTCATGCAAATACTTGATCGCAATGTCAAGGTGTTGAGAAGGAAGTCGGTTCCATTAGTAAAGGTACTTTGGAGGAACCATGGCAAGGAAGAAGCTACTTGGGAGATCAAGAGGCAATGCGTCGAAGAATACCCTCAACTGTTTGGATCGGAGTAAATTTCGAGGCCGAAATTTCTTTAAGGAGGGTAGAGTTGTAATATCCTCGATTTTCGGTTTTTCGCGATTCTTGATATTTTAGTAAAGTTTCTAAAATTTGGTATGTGATTATGGAATTCATAATTTAAGTATGTAAATGGGCTTATGGAAGGCCCATGAGTTGGCCAAAACCCAGTAGAATTTTTAAATTTTGGACTTAGGAGTTAGGGAGCTCTGCGAGGTGCCCTTATATAAAGTTGTGGGTAAAATGTATCACAAAAAGAGCTTTGGTAAAGTGGCAAGGGTGACGCCACTAAGCTCCTAAAAATGTGGCGTGTGGAGCATAGAGGGGAAGACACAGGATCGATTCCCTATGTTGGCAAAAAGGATGCTAATTTTTATGTTTTGAGCATGTAAGAGTTGTAGTGAATGGAACTCTTTGAGGAGAGTTTGAATCAGTTAAATGCATGGATTAAGGAGGATAAGGGGAGAGATTTTAGGGAATTGATATGAAGATAGAGTTGGCTGAATAAAGGAGATTGGAGGGGAATTTTCTACAGAGAGGGTTTAGTAAGGGATTTTCGGCACATAGGTATTTTTGTGCCGTTTTCTCCCTAGAGGATTAGTCTCTTCTCTCTTTTCTTTTGCAATCGAATCTACCATCTCTTCTTCCATCTTTTATTCCTTCTCCTTCATTCAAACCAGCCCACTATTTCCTTTATTCACCATTATTTCTTTCCTTAATCTACTTCACTGAAAATACCATAAAAAGCCAAATCGGTGAGGATAGGGTGGTGCCGATTCTTGTGACCAGCAACCTTTTCTTTCCTTTTCAATTTTTGGCGTTCAATTCTTTTACCTTTTAGGCGTACAGATTCTAGAGAAGAAAGACGGTGGTAAGCGTTCAAACTCTAAATAATTCCTAGAGTAACTTTTGGCCAAAAGTCGAAACCCCATAATTTAGGGAGATGGCCGAATATGTGTATAGGCCTTATGGGGTCTTCTTTTAATATTTTTTGCGGTTTATTTAGTGAAGGAGCAGCAAGGAGTAGTGTCGACTTGAAATAGCTTGGATCACTGGAGTGGCTAGGCCTAGTCATCAATCGCGGCAAGGTAAAATTCCTAAGGCCATTATGGATGGTGGCCGAAGGTGTAAGTATTAATATTAGATGATTACTGGTTTAGTTCAATTATGGGAAGCTGATTATTAATGATGGATTATAGGAGAAATCGTGTAGGAGATCTCGTCAAGGAATATCGCCAAACAGGTGTGTAACGAACCCTTTTTCATAGCTTAAAGCGATAAATGCCGAAAAGCCGAAATGCCGAAATTCTGACATTTCGAGAACTTATGAGCAAGCGAATGCTCACGAGTTAGTTAAAATCCATGAGATGATGATTGAGAACAATGGAAACGGTAAGAATAAGATTTCTGGCATTCTTGGTAAGTTGGGCCTCGAGGGGCTAAAATCGGGCCCAATGGGCTTTCGGGCCCATTTGGAAAAAAAATTGGTAGAAATTGAAAACCTGTTAAATTGCACGTTAAGACTGGTAATACCAATGTGGAAAACAGGCTAAATGGGCCTAGAGGACAAATCGGCTATGTGGGGCCCATTAGGGGTTTTTAGCCCAATAACTCGGTTTCGTTAAAAATGGGCGAGATTCATGGTTAAAACAAACAAATAGTTAGTAATCGATAATGAAAATGGAAAATTCCTAAAATTTGGTAAGATTACGAAATTACCCTTATAATATGAAAATGATCATTTTGCCCTAGGTAAAATGACCATTATACCCCTAGGGTTTAATTATGAATTTGTTACATAGGATTTTGATGTACATGATATGTATGATATGCACATGAGATGTATGATATGCACATGATATGTATGATATGCACATGATATATATATATGATTTGCACATGATGAATTCATAAATACATGGGGTTGGGTTTTTATATGGATGGAGGAAGTGCAAAAAGGGCTTATGCCCCAGTTAATAAAGGGCTTATGCCCCAGTTTTGATAATGGGCTTATGCCCCGATTTACTGAAAGGGCTTATGCCCCATTATTAAAAAAGGCAAGGCCTCCAAGTTATATGATAAAGCGACTATCTTTGCCAAATGGAGAGTTTTTTGGTGGGTGGGTTGAGTTATTCCCCACATGGAGAGCTTGGTTGGTACGGGTGGAGAGTAGCGGATGGTGGGTCGAGTAGTCTCCCAAAAGGGCTTGCATTCATTCTTTCATTGACATTACATGTGATATTGAAATGGGCCTATGGGCCATACCAGTTTTCTGATGAAGGCTTGACCGAATATATGAAATATGTGAAGGCTTGGCCCGAGAATATGAAATATGAAAAGGCTACGGCCCAAGATATATGTTGAGCTTGGACTTGGGCTAAGGCCCAACAGGTGATATTGT
Organism: Gossypium longicalyx; assembly: GCA_025698465.1. Classification (NCBI taxonomy): domain Eukaryota; kingdom Viridiplantae; phylum Streptophyta; class Magnoliopsida; order Malvales; family Malvaceae; genus Gossypium; species Gossypium longicalyx. The sequence goes on along the minus strand of CM047004.1, from coordinate 62,896,279 downwards.
TTTGGGCTCTGAAAGGGGCTTGTTGTACACTCGAGTTTCCAAACTCACCCCTTTTTCCTTAACCTGCAGGAGAGCCATGATGAGGGGACTTGGAGCCGAGGAGGATTGAGTGTGCCCACGGTGATTGCCCTTGAGTTTTTTTAATTATGCATTTGGTTTCCTTTAAGATTTCTTTATTTATTTACTTATTATTTATTTTTGGGTTGTAATAAGGCCATTTTAACTTTCCTTTTATTTTATTTTCGGGATTATTTTTTTATTAACTTTAAACTGATTGATAATTAATGGGCTAGGCTTAGGACGCGTTTTCAAAATGGAACTCGTTTTTAAGATAACACAATGACACGATTATCCAACTTTAAAGAATATTCACTTAAATAAACTTCAACTCGTTATAACTAAGTGTGGCAATGGCGCAGGGCATGTCTAGGATTGGATCCAATCGAAGAGCTTGGTACTTAAGCGACCTTCATGGCTCACCTCCTCTGCTTTTGGATACCTACACGGTGCCCACTTCCATTCACTTGTTAATTTATTAAAAGTCAATTTTTTTTTAAACACTAAAATGAAACATGAATTTTCAAACTCTTATGTGGCATGTCAGATTCGGCCATAACGTCTGGGCCGGGTTTGGGGTGTTACATCCCAACCCCAATGCACATGCAAATGACATATCACAACTAGGCATACACAATTCAGACATGCTATTTATAAGTATAGCAATTTTAAAACATGCTAGTAGAATTTATTGACCAACAGATCGAAATCATACTCATAGGCAAATTCAACCAAAACTAAATTATGCAAAAAAAATCATATTTGGTTAACACAATTATGGACACATATGCATTAAGCTAAAACAGCTTAGGCACATTCATAATCGGCTATGTCACATTCGGTCATCCAAAGAGACATACACACAATCAGTTAAGCATAGATCACCATATTTAGGGGTTACTTACATTCAACCCTCACTAGATTTAAGAAAAAAACACATACGACAACTACAGTTGGGTCACAACAACATTCGACCAGTGCCTTAAAAGGGCACACATCCATACGATCAACACCACACATAGAACACTCATGAGTTACGACACACACCTGATTGCTTCGAGAAAAATTAGCACTACAGTAGCAACCTAAGCATTGCACACGAAATCAAACCTCAAGCTTTTAGAACCCCATCTACAAACCTATCTAAGGCATTCGACCATTGCATGGCTAAAGTAAATCAGCCCTTTAAGCCAAGGCATTCGACAACTTACCCTTAAAGAAAGAATTATCGAAATAACGCAGTCTGCTAGAGAGGCATGCGCCACACATTCCTTAACTAAATAAAACTAAAATGATCAAAACATAAACTAACAGGCCAAATTAGATGACTACATACCTTTCATGTGAAAAAAGGAAAAACGACATCGTTTGAAAGAAAACATAAGACACTTACGAAAAGATTACGGTTACTATACCGAACACCCTATTCATACACAACCAGCAATGAAAATAAAAGAAACGATGAAACAGAATCTTGAGTTGTCCCAAATTTGGTTTATCCGAATTGAAGGTGTATAGACACAAAGTTTTCCATTTTGGTGCACTATGGTAGTTATTCTACAAAATTGTAAGCTTCTGATGAACTAATGATTTGTTGAATTGAGTATTCGCCCATGGGTGTATACCAGAATTTAGTTCTTGGCATGTTTTTCAATAGAAGAAAGAATTCATAAAAAAAAGTAATTTTTGTGTAGGTTACTGCCAAAGGTATAATACGCATAGTTTTTTCAATCACTGTAAAGGGCGGACTAGATTTTGTTATAAACCAACTGAATTGACTGGTCAAATAACATATAGACAAGACTCTCATTTATGTTTCTTTCGGATTCTCTAGGCCATTAGGACATATTCTAAAATTTCTTGATAGTTTTCAAATTCCACTAAACCAAAGTGGATTATATATAAATGTAAGAAGGGTTCGTGAGAAGAATTTCTTTTTCCTTCAAGATGATTCATTAATTCTATCTTTTTTCTTTAATATTAAATGTTATTTTTTGGTTGCCGTTCTTATGTAAACTGGAAGCGAAGGATTTTTAGAATAAACAGAGGGTGTTCCATCTCCTAGTAAGTCTGGTAACTCTACATGTTAAGAGTCAGGATGCTACAAAATATATAGACTATAAGTTATGAATAAGAAGCCCTGCATAGGGATTAACTCTAGATTAAATGTTAGCAATCTGAATGTAAGTGGGTTTTAATGGAAAATTCATGTTCTTTTAGGAGTTGTTGTGTAACGCCCCAAATTTAATATTTCTGCTTCTGCAATTATTTGACAACAACTATGTATCTGCCTTAGTGGTTAAGTGCTCTGGGTGTGTCTGAAAGGTTCCAAGTTCAAGCCATGCCTTTGGCAAATTTTGAGATTTTTCTGAATAAAACCCTATTTTTGGTCAGTAGGCTTATAGTTGAAAGTTGCTAAATAATGTCAGAATGGACCTCCTGGTCTGGTGCATAAGTGGAGCATTGTTGATGTGGGAGGTTTGGAGCTCGAATCCCAGCGCGAGCAAAGGACTTATTTTGCTGCTAGTACCGTGTAGGAATTTGAGTTTTAGTAAAATTCTGAGTAGTGGGGTAGTGGAGTGAATCAAGGTTGGTTACAGTCAGACTTTCAGTTGTTGGGAAAATCCTCTCTACTCTCCACTCTCAATTTTTTTTGGTTTCTTCCTTCTAAAAAGAAAGTCCTTATTGCCTACATTTTCTTTAGATTTCCCTTTAAGTTTTCATTTGGTTCTTAAGCCATTCTGTTATTTTCATTTGGGGATTTCAACATTTTTAACATTGGTGCGGTCGGTAAGGGTTTTGTTATGATTTTTGTTGTTGATTAAGTGATTGAGCAAGGCTATGACTCGGTTTGGTTGCAATGTTCGTGTATAGGAACTCTTAAAGGGTTGTTGGATTTCGACTGGTGCTGTAGGACAATGAATTGGCCGAAATTCGTTTAAGGTAAGGGCTTCCACGGTTTTGGGTTGAATGCCTTGTCAATTTTTCATGATCAAAATTTGATTTATGTGTTAATTAAATGATGGTTTTGGATGAATTTAGGTTTTGGAGTGCTTGAAGTTGCAAAAAAATAAAAAACGTACCAGGTGTGTACCCGAAAACACAGAAAATGAGAATCGGTGAAAGCTGAAACACGAAACTATCGATGCCACACAGACGTGTGGTCGCCTGTATAGTAGGTCGTGTGGCAATACACGGGTGTGTGATCGATGAGCTAAACCCTACGCACAAGACACGGGAGTATGACAAGGCCGTGTGAGACTGGCGAGGACGTATGCGAGACACAGGCTCAGCAAATTGGGTCATGTGGGCTACACGAGAGTGTGGACCCTCACAGATGAACCATACGGGCGTAGGGCATCCTGGGCCAGGTTATGTAATTCACACGGCTAAGGACAATTTAGGCCGTATGGGCCTACACGGACAGGCCACATGGGCGTATGAGCCCAATTTTCTGAAATACTCTAAAAGGTTGCTTGGGTCGCCCAAGTCGACTGGGACCTACTATAGGGTTAGTAAGAATTACTTGACCCTTGATTACATGATCTGACTATGTGATATATGTGCCCTAGCATGTTACTCTTAGCATGTTGACCGATTTGTATGTATGATCTGTTAATTGCATATTTACACGTCATGTATTGAATGTTGCATTGCATCAGGGTTGGATTGTTGTATATGGAGAAAGTATTCTGAAAGGCTCCTAAGCCTAATATCTGGCAGCACTGCTACAATTATCTAATTATGTGCCGTATTTCAGTATAGCATGGTGTGTAGGGATAGGTGGGTCAATTTTATCCCCACATGGTGTGTAGGATTGGACGGAGTTGGTGTGTAGAGGTTGGTAGGTAGGACTTTATTATTCTGCTCTGTTATGCATGATATATCTGAGATGGGCTAAGGTCATTCGTATATGATTCTGGATCTGAGTGGACTAAGGTTCACACCAATTCTGTAAAGGGTTCAAGCCCGAGTTATCTGATATTTGGATGTATGCCTGATTTCTGTTATTGTGTACATTTTCTGAGGGGATTACACACTAAGTTTGTGAAAACTCACCTTTTTTTGTTTAATCTGTGTAGGTAATCCCCAGACTTGACGATTCAGTGTAGCGGAGGACTCGACGATGGCCACACATATTTAGACTGTTTTAAATTTAGTTCTGGTATTCATTTTTTTCTTAATTATGTTCTGGGTTGGTTGATGTAATTTGGGACTTTATAGACTTTATTTGGATTTTTAAATGGTTTATGGAATTTTAGACTAAACTCAATTTGTTCTAAAAGCTAAGGTTTTCGTACATTCCAAAAAATTTATTGGGTTTTCAAAAGCTTTCGTGCAAAAGAAATGTTTTAAATCAAATCAATTAGAACACGTTTTCTCGAACTAAGTAAAATTAATAATTGGGACGATTTTAAGGTCAATGCGTTTTCAGAAACACTCTCATGTGACATCTCCAGATTCGGCCATAACGTCTATGCCAAGTTTGGGGTGTTACATTTAGTGGTATCAGAGTCAGGTTGCAAAACTCAACTGTGGATTTGGGTTTTAAAGATTGGTTTTAAAGAAATGATTTGTAAATAATCTGAAATATTTTTGGAATAAGTATGTGGCACACCGAGTCTCCGACGCTGATCTTGTAAGTTTTCTGAAACTCTGTTTAGAATTATCTGAAAATATGATTAGAATATTTTGAAACTACTTTAGGCAGTATACTATTCTAAAAACACTCTAGGAAGTGTAAACTAAAACCAGTAGTGATACTACGATTCGCAATAACAGACTCTAAACTTCTGATACTGTATTGCATAAAATATATGTTAATAAAATATCAAAACTGTTAACGAATGTATAAAATTGTTAGTACAGATAAATTCTAAAATTTACGGTAAGCGCACGTGATACTCGTAGACAGGGTACTAGAGGCCGTGGTAGGGGCCGTAGAGGGGCTCGAGCTGAGTCCTTGACATCTGATACTATTCCAAATTTAGATATTAGCGAGACGCTGGCATCACCTGTGACAGAGATTGGGTCTGGGTCTCATGATCGCGGGGCTGGGGACGACTCACTGTCCTAAGCCATGATACAGATTTTTGAAAGGGTCGCTGGGCCACATACTGGTTCTAGAGGCCGAGGCTCGGTTACGGAATGACTCTGATCCAATGAGGATGAGTTATTCAGGGGCGTCGTTAGAGTCGCCCCTAACATGGTTGAGTACTAGTTGGAGGCCACAGAGAGAATTATGGACGAGCTGGATTTTACTGCTGAGTATAAGCTTAAGGGGGCTGTTTCTCTGTTATGTAGTGAGGCATACCAGTGGTGGCTCACGGTTAAGGAAGGCACTCAGGCCGACCGATTGACTTGGGTTTATTTTAATACTACGTTCGAGGGTAAGTATGTAGGGGCCAGCTACATTGATACCAGGAGGCGTGAGTTCTTTAATCTCTCCCAAGGAGACTGTTCAGTGGCCGAGTATGAGGCCGAGTTCCTGAGGTTAAGCCGCTATGCACGAGGCATGGTGGCGACTAAGTATGAGCGCTGTGTCCGGTTTGAGGATGGTCTTAGGGACAGTTTGCGAGTTTTGATAGCTCCGCAGAGGGAGCGTGATTTCTCTGTTCTAATTGACAAGGCAAAGATCGCCGAGGAGGTTAAATGCGCTTAGCACCAAAATCGAGATAAAGGAAAAAATAAGAGGGAATTGGAGCCCTCGAGAGCTGTGATGAGGCCTAAGAATAAGGCCAAATCTGATGGACCAGTGAGAGTGGGGCCTCTTGCTACTCCTTTTGGGGTGGCACCCTGTGGACACTATGGTAGATGCCATCCTAGCAAGTGTTGGAGGACTACTAGGGCATGCTTGAGGTGTGAGTCAATTCAGCACCGTGTTCGAGATTGTCTATTGAGGACCGAGCAGATGTAAGCCACGGGTACTGGTACTACACAGCCGCCGAGGGTAGTTCAGCAGTCACCTAGGGGCCGTGGTTAGGCTAGGGATGGTAATGACATGGGCTGAGGACAGAGAGCACCGGACAGAGGTGCTAGACCGATTGAGGCGAGGCAGCCTGCTTTGGTTTATGCTGCTCGTCACCGTGAGGACCAAGATGCTTCAGACTTTATTACGGGTACTTTTTTAATATTTAATTTACCTTATTTGGCATTGATAGACATAGGTACTACCCATTCATATGTAGCTAGTACTATGTCCGAAACCTTGGGGAATCCGGTCGAGGAAACTAATAGTGAGGTAACTGTGTTAATCTTTTGGGGCAATCTGTTCGGGTGAGTAAACTATTTAGAGACGTCCCATTAGAGGTTCAAGGGACAATATTTCTGGCTGATTTAATTGAGCTTCCATTTAGGGAGTTTGACTTGATTTTGGGAATAGACTGTCTGGCTAAACACCGGGTGAGTCTGGATTGTGCGATGAAAAGGGTTGTCTTAAGGACCAAGGAAAACAGTGAGGTAATGGTGATTGGGGAATGACGAGACTACCTGACTAATGTGATCTCCATTTTGGTAGTGGAAAAGTTGGTTCGAAAAGGGTGTGAGGCATTCTTGGCCTACATCAGCATTTATGATTCTAGGGACTCTTCGGTTAAAGAAATCAGAACTGTGAAGGATTTTCTAGCTGTGTTTCCTGAAAAGTTACCTGGGTTACCTCCGAGCCGTAAGGTAAAGTTTGGGATTGAGTTGTTTCCTGGCACAGCTCCAGTGTCTATCGCCCCTTACCGAATGGCACCAAAAGAGTTGACGAAACTTAAGGCTCAGGTTCTAGAGCTGTTAGACCGTGGGTTCATTCGTCCTAGTACATCTCTGTGGCGAGCAGCTGTTCTTTTTGTAAAGAAGAAATATGGGATGATGAGGATGTACATTGATTATCGACAGCTGAACAAGCTAACGATTAAGAATAAGTACCCACTTCCAAGTATAGATGACTTATTCGACTAGTTTAGAGGGGCTTCTGTGTTTTCTAAGATTGATCTGCATTTGAGTTACCATTAGTTGAGAGTTGAAGAGGCCGATGTGCATAAGACGGCATTTAGAACTCGATATGGACATTACAAGTTCCTAGTTATGCCCTTTGGTTTGACTAATGCACCGGCGACATTTATGGATTTAATGAATCGAGTATTTCAGCCTTACCTGGATCAATTTGTAGTGGTGTTCATCGATGACATTTTAGTGTATTCTAAGACAGAAGATCAGCACGATGAGCATCTTAGAGTGGTTCTACAGATTCTTCGTGAGAAATAGTTATATGCGAAGTGCAGGAAGTGTGAGTTCTGGCTTCGTGAAGTGGCATTTTTGGGACATGTAGTTTCTACTGAAGGGATACGAGTCGATCCTCGTAAGATTAAGGCTGTGTTGGATTGGAAACAACCAAAGAATGTGTCTGAAATTTGTAGCTTTTTGGGGCTGGCAGGATATTATCGACTTTTCGTAGAAGGGTTCTCCTTGATCGCAGCTCCAATGACTAAAATTTTGCTAAAAGAGTTCCTTTCATTTGGACTGATGCACAGCAGGAGATTTTTGGTAAGCTTAAGACTGTTCTGACTCAAGCTCCTGTTCTGATACAACCTAAGCTAGGTAAAGAGTTCGTGGTATACAGTGATGCATCACATGTGGGTTTGGGTTGCGTTCTGATGCAAGACGATAAGGTAATTGCTTATGCATCTCATCAGCTCAAGACGCATAAGGCTAATTATCCGACACACGATTTGGAGTTGGCAGCGGTATTTTTTGCTCTGAAAATTTGGAGGCACTATCTGTACGGGGAGAAGTGTACTATCTACACTGATTATAGGAGCCTTTAATATCTCCTCACTCAGATGGAGTTAAACCTCAGGCAGCATAGATGGGTTGAACTACCTAAGGATTACTACTGCACTATCGAGTACCACCCTGGTAAGGCCAATGTGGTGGCCGATGCGTTAAGCCGTAGGGCTATGACTGATCTGAGAGTGATGTTCACTTAACTTAGTCTCTTCGATGATGAGAGTCTGTTGGCAAAACTTCAGGTTAGACCGACATGGATTGATCAGATCAGAGATAAACAGAGGGGGGTTAAGTCTCTGGAGTTACATTTCTGTCAGGCTGAGAGTGGTACTACTATGGAATTTAAGATTAATAGGGATGGGGTATTGTGTTTCTGAGGTCGAATTTTTGTACCGAATGATGAGGACTTGAGACAATCGATTCTGAGGGAAACGCATAGTAGTCCTTATGCTATGCATCCTGACGGGAAAAAAATGTATCGAGATCTATGAGAATTATACTGGTGGCCAGGTTTGAAGCGTGAGGTTACTGACTCTGTTGGTCGCTACTTGATTTGTCAGCGGCTTAAGGTTGAGCATCTGTTACCTTTGGGTTTGCTGCAACAGGTTAAGATACCGTTATGGAAATAAGAGCGAGTAATGATGGACTTCGTTAGGGGGTTGCCTCTAACACCCACTAAGAAGGATTCTATTTGGGTCATCATGGATCAATTGACCAAATCTGCGCACTTCATCCCGGCCAGGACAAACTTTTCTTTGCAAAAGTTGGCTAAGCTTTATATTTTTGAAATAGTGAGGTTACATGGGTTACCCCTTTCGATCATTTCCGATAGGGATCCTCGTTTCACATCTCAGTTCTGGAAGAAGCTGCATGAGGCTCTAGGTTTGAGGCTAGACTTCAGTATTGCTTTTCATCCTCAAATAGATGGTCAGTCGGAGAGGGTGATGCAGATACTGGAGGACATGTTAAGGAGCTGCGTTACTAATTTTCAAGGCAGTTGGGAAGAGTACTTCCATTAGCAGAGTTCGCCTACAATAACAGCTTCTAGTCTAGCATCCAAATGGCACCTTACAAGGCACTGTATGGTCATAAGTTTCATACTCCCTTATGCTGGACTGAGTTGGTTGAGCGACGTATTCTGGGTTCGGAGATGGCTTTAGAAACTGAGGATAAGGTCTGTTTGATTCGAGATCGACTGAAAGTAGCTTCTGATAGGCAGAAGTCCTATGCAGATCTGAAATGATAAGATATTGAGTATGCTGTGGGAGACTTCGTTTTTCTCAAGGTCTTGCCATGGAAGAAAGTACTAAGGTTCAGTCACAAAGGCAAGTTAAGCCCTCGATTTATTGGGTCGTACGGGATTCTGAAACAAGTAGGGCCAGTCGCCTATCAGTTAGAGCTACCTCCGGAGTTGGATCGAATTCATGACGTGTTCCACGTCTCTATGTTGAGGCGCTACTGCTCTGATCCTACGCATATTGTTCCTGTGGAGGAAATTGAGGTTCGGCCAAATCTGACCTCCAAGGAGGAGTCGGTTCAAATTCTGGATCGTGACGTAAAGGTTCTGAGGAGGAAATCTATTCCATTGGTTAAGGTTCCATGGTGTAATCATAGCACTAAGGAGGCTACGTGGGAGCTTGAGGATGCAATTCGTCAGCATTATCCTCACCTTTTCTGTTCAGGTAAAATTTTAAGGATGAAATTTTCTTTTAGGGGGTAGAGTTGTAACACCCCAAATTTAATATTTCTGCTTCTGCAATTATTTGACAACAACTGTGTATCTGCTTTAACGGTTAAGTGCTCTGGGTGTGTCTGGGAGGTTTCAAGTTCAAGCCATGCCTTTGGCAAATTTTGAGATTTTTCTGAATAAAGCCCTATTTCTAGTCAGTAGGCTTATAGTTGAAAGTTGGTAAATAATGTTAGAATGGGTCTGCTGGTCTTGTGGATAAGTGGCGTGTTGGTGATGTGGGAGGTTTGTAGTTCGAATCCCTGAGCGAGCAAGGGACTTATTTTGATGCTAGTACCGTGTATGAATTTGAGTTTTAGTAAAATTCTGAGTAGTGGGGTAGTGGAGTGAATCAAGGGTGGTTACTGTCAGACTTTCAGTTGTTAGGAAAATCCTCTCTACTCTCCACTCTCAATTTTTTCGGTTTCTTCCTTTCCAAAAGAAAGTCCTTGCTGGTGACTTTTTCTTTAGATTTCCCTTTCAGTTTTCATTTGTTTCTTAAGCCATTCTGTTATTTTCGTTTGGGGATTTCAACGTTGTTAACATTGGTGCAGTCGGTAAGGGTTTCGTTATGATTTTTGTTGTTGATTAAGTGATTGAGCGAGACAGTGACTCGGTTTGGTTGCAATGTTCGTGTATAGGAACTCTTGAATGGCTGTTCAATTTTGACTGGTGCTGTAGGATAGCGAATTGATCGATATTCGTTTAAGGTAAGGGCCTTATCTTTTTTGGGTTGAATGCCTTGTCAATTTTTCACGATCAAAAGTTAATTTATGTGTTAATTAGATGATGGTTTTGGACAGATTTAGGTTTTGAAGTGCTTGAAGTTGCGGGAACATTGAAAATGTACCATGTGCGTACTCGAAAACACAAAAAATGAGAATTGGAAAAAGCCAAAACATGAAACTATCGACGCCACATGGGCGTGTGGTCGCCTATGTGGTAGGCCGTGTGGCAATACACGGACGTGCGATTAACGAGCCAGACCCTGCGCGCATGACTCGGGTGCATGACACGACTGTGTGAAGACTACAAGGCCGTGTGAGGACTGGCGAGTCTGTGTGCAAGACACGGGCTTAGTAAATTGGGCCGTGTGGGCTACACGGGTGTGGGGAATTCTGGGCACACGGCCAAGGCAAATTTTGGCCATGTGGGCCACACTGGCGTGTGGGCCCACACAAGCAGGCCACATGGGCGTGTGAGCCCAATTTTCTAAAATACCCTGAAAGGTTACTCGGGTCACCCAAGTCAACTGGGACCTACTGTAGGGTCGGTAAGTGTTACTTGACCCCTAATTACGTGATCTGACTATGTGATATATGTGCCCTAGCATGTTACTCTTAGCACGTAGACTGATTTCTATGTATGATTTGTTAATTGCATATTTGCATATCATGTATTGTATGTTGCATTGTATCAGGGTTGGGTTGTCGTATATGGAGGAAGTATTTTGAAAGGCTCCTAAGCTTGATATCTAGCAGCACAGCTGCAATTATCTGATTATGTGCCACATTTAGATACAGCATGGTGTGTAGGAATGGGTGGGTCGATTTTATCCCAACATGGTGTGTAGGGTTGGACAGAGTTGGTGTGTAGAGGCTGATGGGTAGGACTTTATTATTCTGCTCTGTTATGCATGATATATAGCTGAGATGGGCTAAGGCCATTCGTATATGATTCTGGATTTGAGTGGACTAAGGTTCACACCAGTTCTGTAAAGGGTTCAGGCCTGAGTTATCTAATATTTGGATATATGCCTAATTTCTGCTATTGTGTATATTTTCTAAGGGGATTACACACTGAGTTTGCGAAAACTCACCCTTTTCTGTTTAATCTGTATAGGTAATCCCCAAACTTGACGGTTCAGTGCAGCGAAGGACTCGACGGTGGGCACACATATTTAGACTATTTTAAATTCAATTCTGATATTCATTTTTTTCTTAATTATGTTCTGGGTTAATTGATTTAATTTGGGACTTTATGGACTTTATTTGGATTTTCAAATGGTTTATGGGATTTTAGACTAAACTCAGTTTTTCCTAAAAGCTAAGGTTTTCGTACATAAAACGGTTCTCAAAAAATTATTGGGTTTTCAAAATCTTTCGCGCAAAAGAAATGTTTTAATCAAATCAATTAGAACATATTTTCCAGAACTAAGTAAAATTAATAATTGGGACGATTTTAAGGTCACTGCGTTTTCAGAAACACTCTCATGTAACATTGCCAAATTCAGCCATAACGTCCAGGCCGGGTTTGGGGTGTTACATGTTGATGTTGGTTCAAACTAGATGGCTGAGCTAGAGCTGGTAGCTACAGTAGGTAAGCCTCAAGTGTGTCCTTAATATCGAATCCTACAAGTCTTTCTAGATAAATCTTTTGTGATCAATGTTTTAGTATCAGTGAATGAGTACTTGAATAACTGTTGAAAATATTTGTGAGATCTTGATATTGTGTCCTCGTAAGTCTGGAATGTAATGGATTGTATGTATGGGTGCATATGATTCTGTGAAGAAACTGTGTATGTGTGCTTACGATGTATACTATGATACGTGATCATGTAATGTATGTGCGAAACGTATATTGAGCATGATTTGGTTAATAAAATGAGTATAGCCTATTTGAATGTGTACTTACGTTAGATATATGAGGTGTGATTGATAACTATAGAGAAATAGGGTGTAACTAAGTGTTGAGAGGTTTTGAGATGTGAGTTTGGACACCATAGTGGTTTTCAATGAAGTGTGTCTGGACAGTAAACACGAGTTCTAATATGATAATTCTAATGAAAGTCCATAGCCATGGCACATTCAGGAAAGGGCAGCTGAGCCACATTTATTGACTAGATTTTCTGTGTATCCTGGGGCGATGATGGTCAAATCAATATCACAAACACAACAATTCTCTTGGGGTGCCTTAGTGGCATTCTATTTGACCGTTGTGGCATACCCTGATAAGTCTACATTAAGGATATGGATTTGGTGTGAGAAGTTTTGTGATGAAATAGAATAAGTCTTAAAGGAAGTTTCTTGAAAATAAGTATGAATCAGTATGTCCAAAGAGGGTATTCATCGTAGTTATCTATCAATTTAGTTTATGGGCGTTTTCGATATAAGGTCTATCAGTTTAATTTATCCATGCTATTAAGGTGGAATCCTAAGTTATCTAATATTCGTTGTATCTTAGTAGTATCATGTCACCATCTGAGATCTGAGGGAATCTGAGTTGTTTGTTATCATGGGTTTCTCGTGCCCTGTAGTAAAGTCGTGTGGAATTCTTTTAAATGATCTAGATCAGTATGAGTAAGTATTGGGTAGAATCAGGGTATGGCTCAATTTTTAATCTAATTTAGCAAGCTTAGTGTGGGAACCCGTTGAAAGTATGAACAATAAGTGGTATTCATCAAGAATAATGCTTGTAATTAACTGTTCTAAAATAATCGTTAAAAGTTGTTTGAAGAAAAATGGAAAATGTAACACCCTTAACCCGTATCCGTCATTGGACTAGGGTTAAAGGCGTTACCAGACAAATCTAAACATCTCGCATTCGTTTCATTCATAACTCTCATTCAAATACATTAATTCATTCGGAAGTCTTTCCATGCTTTAAGAACTCGCACACTTAGTGCATCAGTGATTTGCTGAAGCCATAACAATCTCGCACAATTAGTGTCATTTCAATAAATTGAATCTATCTCGATATCGCACACTTAGTGCCTCTTATAGCCAAAGCTATTCCAACTCGCACACTTAGTGCCATTTGTAGCCGAAGCTATTTCGAACCGTACACTTAGTGCCGAACATAGTCGACTATTATCATGCTCAAACCGTAATCAAATTTCTATACAATTTATTCATTATCAAAGCATTAAAACATAACTATAACATCATTTATCACATACCAACTTACCTCGCACTCGGAATTGACGATTCGGACCGTTTACTCAATAACCTTTGACTTCCCTCAGTCTAAATCTGAATTCCTCTTTTCTTGATCTATATGTATTCAAAATTAACCCTTTTATTCAACAAATCATTCAATTTAATCCATAAACACATAGTTAGGGCATTTTACAAATCAGCCCTCACATTTTCACATTTTAACACTTTAGTCCCTATTTCACAAAAACACAAAATACACATAATTTCAATGAACCCATGCATAGCCGAATATCATAAGGACCTCTAAGAGACCAAAACTTTCATTTATTTCACAATTCAACCCCTCAATTTACACTTTTCTAAATTAAATCCCTAATATGTGTTTTTACTCAAAATCACTTTACAAAACATGTATATCAAGCACTAAGCTTTCATAATTCATCATTAAACATCATAAAACACATGAATTCATCAATGGCATCTTTCAAAATCATCAACCAATTCAAAAATTAGGGCATGGGCTTGATAGATTACTAAGCAACGATCTCAAAAACGTAAAAATCATCAAAAACCTAGCTCAAAACATACCTTAATCACCAAATCTCCTAGCCGAACCCTAAACTAGAATTTTATTCTTTTTCTTTTAATAATTTCAGCAATAGATACGTGATAATGGCCAATTTCGTGCTTTGTTTTAATTTAATTAACATATTAGGCTAGATACCAATTTTACCCTTGATTAATAACATTAAAATTCCACCAACTAATGTCCACTAATGTCATCTAATTATAACCAAGGTCAAATAACCACATAAGGACCTCACAATTAACAATCCATATCAAATAGGTACTTATAACATATAACAGGAAACTTTTACATTTTATGTGATTAGGTCCTTTTATCAAATTAAGCACACAAGCGATTAAATTTTGATACAAAACTTTCACTCATGTTTAACCACATACTGTAAACACGAAAAATAATATTAAAATAATTTTTCTAACTCATATTTGTGGTCTCGAAACTACTATTCTGACTGGGTTCTAAACCAGGCTATTACAGAAAAAGGTAGTATAGTCTATTAAAATATGGTGTCAACCGAGCAGTTACATGAATGATGATATGTTAGGAATGATAATTGGCATATAAGAATGTAATTATATAACTAATAAGGTGAAGGTATCCACCAAAGACAGATATGGAGAAATCCAAATGTTAAAGATGAAGAATTTATCAAGGTTAAAAGGCATGTGGTGTTCAAAACTCACTAAGTTCCTCTCAACTTACTAGTGTCCATTTTATGCTTCAGGTATTGTTGTTTAAGAGAGTTTGCTAGCAAGGACAACACCAGGAATGCGCCTGAGATGCGGTGTGTGGGGATACTATGCATACAGTGGATGTTTTGGAAAAATTGGCATTAGTAGGACTATGTCCTAAAAGTCTGTCTTTTGTAAGACTATGTGTTGTAATAATTTGTAACAAGTTTGATGTATTATACTATTATTTTTAAATACTTTAATTTGTTCTTTAATACAGAGCCATTCAATAAAATGATAAGAAAAATTTTTTAAGTAAGGTGTAATTGTTAACTGTTTTACAAATTTTGTTAAGTGGTTTATGTGGTAACACCCGAGATCCAGACTTGGTAAATTGGGTCAGGTTGAAGGCATTACACAAGGTCTGGACAGCAACAAAAATAGTAGAAAGGAACGACAAAAGAGAAAGAACAAGGGATTGTTCACATGAAAATAATAAAATAAAGGAAAAAATGAAAGAAGAAAGAAAAAACAAAAGCAGAGGACAACAGAGAAAAGTGTTCAGTAACAAATGTGAAATAAAAGTGAAAAAATGGGGAATGAGGGGGACAAAGGGACAATACTAAAGAGATTTTAGGGGATATTTCCATAATTTTTAAAATTAAAAAAATCTAAATAAAAATCTCTTCTAATCTGATTTAGTTATTATCACAATCTGATTGCTCAGAGTTTGTGTTTTACCAACCTTCTATCAAGTTGGGCAACACAAAGAGAGATAGCAAAAATATTTCCACTTTGAGCTCAATAGGATTCAAACTCAAGACACAAGGAAACTTATAACACTCCTCAACCACTAGGCCAATGCCTCACACTTGATAACTAACATACAAAATCTAAAGAAAAGCTAGGGATGACAATCTAGATTTTGGGACAAAATTAATAAAAAAAAAATTTAAAGAAAGGGAATCGAACACAGAACCTTAAGCACCCAACCAGAACACTTAACCACTGAACCAGATCAATTTACATGTCACAATTAGCACTCACTGCAAAGAAATTTAGGGCATTATAACTCTCCCCTCAAAGAAATTTCGTCCTTGAAATTTACCTAGATAAAAAAAACGAGGATATTACTGACATATCAAGTCTTCCAATTCCCAAAGTGGCTTGCTCAGTACCATGATTCCTCCATAAAACCTTGAACAGAGGAATCCTCCTCTTTCTCAAAACATGTACTTCGTGATCCAAAATCTATATTGGCTCCTTCTCAAAAGATAAATTCGACCTCACCTTAATCTCCTCAATCGGTACTACATGAGATGGATTAAATCAATACCGTCTCAACATAGTTACATGAAAGACTTCATGGATGCGGTCCAACTCAGAAGGTAGCTCCAACTGATATGTGACTGGCTCTACTTGCCTCAAAATTCGATAAGGCCCAATAAACCTAGAGCTCAACTTGCCCTTATGACCAAACCTTAGAATCTTCTTCCATGGAGATATCTTAAGAAAAACCCGATCCCCCTAACCATACTCTTAGGATTTGTAAATTATTTATGTCTATTCAATGCCGCCTTTAACTAATCCTGAATCAGCCTAACATTGCCCTCAATCTCAAGAACCAAATCCGAACCCAAAATTTTCCTTTCACCCAACTCGGTCCAACACAATGGTGTACGACACTTACGACTATATAAATCCTTGTAAGATGCCATCTACATGCTGGACTGGAAGCAATTATTATAAGAAAACTCAGCCAGAGGCACAAACTCCTCCCAAATACCATGGAAATCGATAACACAACTCCACAACATATCTTCCAATACCTGAATAACCCTCTAGGACTGTCCACCAGTTTGTGGATGGAATGTTGTACTGAAGTCCAACCAAGTACCCAGAGCTTCATGCAATTTCTTCCAAAATTGTGATGTAAAATGAGGGTCTCGATATGAGATAATCGATAGAGTAACCGCATGAAGTCTTACAATCTTGGAGATGTACCACTTCTCTAATCTCTATAGAGAATAATCAGTCTGAATCGGAATAAAATGGGCAGGTTTGGTCAATCAATCCACAATTACCCAAATTGAATCCTTCTTAGTAGGTGTCAAAGACAACCCACTAAAAAAAATCCATTATTACCTGTTCCCATTTCCATTGTAAAAGCTTAATAGGCTACAACAGAAATGAAAAAAATTGATGCTCAAGCTTAACTTGCTCGCACATCAGACATCAAACTACAAAATCAATTACTTTCTGCTTCAAACCAGGCCACCGATATAATTCTCGCAGATTGCGGTACATCTTATTCCCTCTAAGTTGCATAGCATAAGGGCTACTATACGTTTTTTTTATTAGATCAGGTGCCCTAAGTGTAGTATTTTCATCAATATACGCTTGTAGTTTTTTCAAACAGATTTATTAATAAAACAAATTCATTAATTACATTAATATACTTTGTATAATTTTCCTCACATCATTTTTGCATGCAAAGCCAAATGGAAACAAATGTAGCTCATTGGTTGTCTAATGTTTGACTAGTACTAAGCAGTATTACATGGTCAGATCCTAATACAAAAAGACAGCCTATATTAGTAGATAAACATAAACATGTTCGTAGCCTAATCGAAAATGAGCAAACTGATTGAAAGACTAATATGTCATCTACCAAGTCTAATTAGGGAGATGTCTTGTCTTAGGCATCAGAGTTGATGACTCCCAAAAGATAAAAGACATAAATATGACTAAATGGACTGACACTATATCAGATAAGACCCAAGAAGAATAGACCTTAAATTTTTTTATGGGTTTATTCACTTGTGACGTTCATAGTGTGGTATACTTAAATTCTGAATGGATGGCGAAGTATGTAAACGTGAGTTGTACATTTTGATGCAAGTAAAACCTGAGCTCAGATAGACAAGGAATCGAAAGCTGGTACGTTAGGTGTATGACTTCTATAATATGTAGCGTCATTCACAATAGTGGAATTCATAGCCTAAAACATGGGTAAATGATATCCTCTCATTGGAATTACATGGTTGATGAAAAGTAAATATGGCCACAGGAAGTTTGTCTTTGTGATGAACGACTTGATCACTATTTGATAGTGATTGACTTTTCATGAAGAAAGATTTAATGGTTACCATAAGATAAAATAGGATAATATTAGGAGAACAAATATTATTCCAAATAGATTAAGGATATCCTTGAGGGTAACACACTAATGAAATGGTCATTTGACGAGCACTAAGTAGTTACTTTCGTAATGGTATGTTGTTGGAGAGAGCTTAGTCAAGACATTATATTGGAATGACTTTGTGAATAAATGAATTTATAATTAATAGGCGAAATGTAGAAACTTAATTATAAATCATTTGAGTCTCAACTACATATGTCCAATCGCTCATTCCGCTAGCTCGTTGAAGCTAAAAATGAATTGTGTGTTTGAATAGAAATGAATAAAATGAATAGAAAAAGAGAAATGGAAAACATTCAGGAACGATTATGGTTTTCTCTAAAATGAAGAAATGGAATCATTTGGAAATGACTGTAAGCTTCCAAAAATGGAAATGAAAATTTACAATCCTATGTAGGATTACTTAGAAAATGATGGAAGAATGATTTTATATTTTTGGACTGTTTTGAAGCCCGAAAATGAAAATAAATCATTTCGTCATAGTGAACATGTTGAATTGTGACATATTGAATGAATTTTTTTAAAATTTTATTGAGGGGTAAAATCGTCAAAATTTTACTAGAGTAAAATTGGGATGAAAAAATTATTTAATATATAAATATTGAACTTTATTTTAGGAAATAGACAAACTGAATCACGTTGGATCACATTACAAAGTACTAGGTCAAAATGGCCCAGGAAGTACTTGTAATTTGACACGATTTGAGAGATGCCCAAAACCCCTCATATAACATGATGGAGGCAACAACCCTAGTAGAAATACAAGGTGAATCGTTCACCGCTCTCCTACTCTAAGTAGGATTTCTTTTTTTGTATTTAAAATAAACATCTACAACTCTACAAGGGTTTTACATTCTCTTCTTATAAATAGATGGCATCAATAGAGCTATTTACACAATTTTTGAGAGATTGCTATTCTGCCAAAAAATAGAGAGAATTTATTCTCAACTTTTAAATACATTTTTCTAGAATAATAATTTTACTGATTTCTATTAAAGAAGAGAGAATTTATGTTTTCACCCCAAAAGAAAAAAATTCCTTGTTCTTTGTTTTGGTTCAATTGGTTCAGGCCCACACTTGAAACAGTTCGTGGTACGACAATAGCGGAGAAGATCTTTGTCCCTATCGTGTTCCTTTGATACATAAATCATCCAATACTTGGGCTAAACCCTCAACAGTGATACTATCAGCAAACGGTGTGTATTTGTCTTAGACACCTGCAAGACCAAACTGTGCATTAATATAATCTTCATCAAAAGAAACAGAAGTGCCCCTTACATAGATAAAAGGGGAATATGGAGAATTGACATGGGCATAAAATTCTCGAAGAATTTTCCCTAAAACGTCTTCGGGGTGCAAACAAAAAATATTACACCTATGTTTTTCTACTATGAAGGACACAGATTCATCGTATCCCATGTATGGTTCATCCTTAAACAAAAACCCTTGCTCAAAACAAAAAGGGTGTTTCTCAATGTTAATATTTATATCTTGTGGTTGCGTCACTGTTAAAGAATGTCTTTGGTTGAGTAGCACCAGCCCTTCATGGTTCAGCAATTTTGGAGGTAGTTTTGATGCAAACCATTGGAAAAGACTGGAAGAAATCTTGGAGAATGTAATGGAAGAAAAGATAAGAGAGATTGAAGAGAAAGAGTAATAAAAATGAAAAACTTAGGAGAAACTTAAGAGATGTGAGCAGTTGAGAAGAGGAAAATAAGGGAGATAATGGTGATAGTTCAGCAAAAATGAAACGTGCTAGAGAAGATACGTGACGTGGAGGAGAAAAGAAAGGAATAAGGAAGATTTTATGGAGGGAATGTGATGTGCCTTAATCCTTAAACAAAATTTTAACTTCTCTTCCATGGGCTCGTCAAGTAACAAAATTGGCTGAGTTATAAAAAAAAACAAATCTCTCCCTTTAGACTTATCTGCCCGGTCATCTTCACATTATCCATTTACCCAATTTATCGCAATGCTACGACAAACTCCTCTTAATATCGCAACTATTCAGTTCACATTCTTTATTATGTCTTTGGAAATCATAGAAAACTATTCAAAAATAAGAAAACAAAAATGGAAACAATACGAAATGAGTACTAAAAATAAAATTAAAGTAAAATTGTAACACCACAAACTCGGCCCAGACGTTATGGCCGGATTTGACGTGTTACATTGAAGTTTTTAAGAAAACCCATAATTCATTTTAGTGTTTAAAAATGAACACCTTTTTTGTTATTTATTCTTTTATTTTATTTTTTGTTAAGTTAACAAAGTGAATGGAAGCTGTGCACCAGGTAGGTATCCGAAACAGAGGAGGTGAGCCATGAAGGCTACTTAAGTACCAAGCTCTTTAGTGGGTCCAATCCTAGACATGCCCACAACCATTGCCACACTTTGATAATCGAGTGGAAATTCATTTGAGTAGTTATTTTTGATAAACCGATTAGTTGTATCGTTGCATTATTTTGAAAACGAGTATCATTTTGAAAACGCGCCCTAAGACTAGCCCATTTTGAATTATTATCAGAAAAGTTTAGAGCTATTAAAAAATAAAATAAAATAATCCCATAAAAATAGTTAAAATGACCATATTACAATCCAAAAACAAATAATATTAACAGCTAAGGTAAAACTTAAAAAGAAACCGGTTACTCATTGCAAAGTTCAAAAGCGATCACCATGGCCACTCTAAATTCCCTCCGGCTCCAACTCTCCACATCAAGGCTCACCTGCAAGGTTAAGGAAGGGGGTGAGTTTGGAAACTCAGTGCGCAACAAGCCCCTTTCAGAGTCCAAACCAATATCAGCATACTGGGCCTAAGCCCAAATTCAATCTCAACATATACTAGGCCGAAGCCTTTAGTAATCTGATTCTTGGGCGAAGCCTTTTCATAATTCAAATCATCGGGCCGAAGCTTTTCTCAGATATCTGGGTATGGCCCATAGGCCCATTTTAATAACACATGCAATATCAATGAACATATGCAAGCCCATTTGGGGAGACTACTCAACCCACCAACCGCTACTCTCCACCCGTACCAACCAAGCTCTCCATGTGGGGAATATCTCAACCCACCCAACCAAACTCTCCACTGGCAGCATAGCTACTTTATCATATAACTGGAGGCCTAGCCTCTTTAATTAACTGGGGCAAAGCCCTTTTTGATAGACTGGGGCAAAGCCCTTTTGCACTTCCTCCATTCAAATAAAACCCAACCTATGCATATATGAATATATCATGGCATATCATGTGCATATCATAGCATATCATGTACAAAACAATATCGCATGCATCCTAATTATACATATCCCTAGGGGTATAATGGTCATTTTCACCTAGGGGCAAAATAGTCATTTTTCATATTATAAGGGTAAGTTCATTATTCTATCATTTATTAGGGTTTCCCATGCTCATTATCAGTTATCAACAATTTCAAGTGTTTAAACAGCGATTCTAGCCAATTTTAGCAAAATCGAGTCACTCGGCCAAAAAACCCCTTATGGGCCCCACTTAGCCGATTTCGTCATCTAGGCCCATTTAGTCTATACTCCATAATGGTATTAACTGTCTTAATGTGCAATTTATCTGGATTCCATTTTCTACCAAATTTACCCAAATGGGCCCGGAAGCCCATTGGGCCCGATTACAGCCTCTCAAGGCCCAACTTATCGTGATGCCGAAAAATCATGCTCTTACCTGTTCCAACAATCTCAATCATCAAACTTAGTGAATCTACCTAACCTATGAGCGTTCGCATGCTCACAAGTCCTCGAAATGCCAGAATTTTGGCATTTCAACTTTTCGGCATATATCGATTTAAGCTATGAAAGAGGGTTCGTTACACACCTATTTTGTGACGTTCACCAATGAAGTCTCCTACGGCAACCTACAATTATTCACCACCATTCTTAGTCTACAATTCATGCCACTCATCCCACATCTTGCCTTACCAAAATCGGCCAAAGAGCCCTAATGGCCATAGTTCACTTACCTTCACAAGGTCTGACGATATGGTTCAAGCTTATCCAACATTGACACTCTAAGCCTTGCTGCACCTCCAAAGTTATCTATTCCACTATACAAAACATAAAAATCAAATGAAGAAGCCCAATAAGGCCTATATCTCAAATCGACAGCCTCCCTAAGCTATAGGGAGTTTCGACTTTTGTCAACAATTATACTACTGAATCGATTAGAGTATGAATACTTACCACAGTCTTCCTTCTTGAATCGCTTAAAGCTTAGCAGATGAAGGAATTGGCCACCAAAAAGTGAAGGGAAAAGAAGGTTGCTGGTCAATAAGAAGTCGGCACCACCAAGTTTCACAGGTTTCGGCTTTTGTGGCTTTTCGGCAAAAGTGGAGATAAGAAAGCGAGTAGTAGATGGGAAGAAAGAAATAGTAGACTGGTTTTGGAGAAGAAAAGAAAGAAAGATGAATGGGAAGGGTGGCAGTTTCGGTTAGAGAAGAAAATAAAAAGAAAAGAATGGTTCTATGGTGCTCAAACAGAGGAAAATCGGCACAACTATAGCCTAATGCCGAAATACTACCCTCAAAATCCCCCTAGCCGATTTCTCCTCCCTAATCCCCTCTATTCGGCCAACTCTAATCTCTCTTTCAAATCCCTAAAATCTCTCCCCTTATCACTCCTTAATTCAAGCATTCAACTATTCAAACTCTCTCCAACAGAGTTCCATTCGGTTTCAAACTTCTGCATGCACAAGGCATAAAAATATAACATCACATTTGCCATCACAGATAATCAAACCCAGGCTTCCCCCCAACCACTTAAACGCCACCTTTTTAGCTCCTTAGTGGCGTCACTTAGCTACTTTTACAGGGGCTCCTTTTTTGTGATACATTTTACCCACAACTTTTAATAAAGTCATCTACCCAAAGCCCCTAACTCCTTAAGTCCAATGTTCAAAAATTCTTCTGGGTTTTGGTCATCACATGGGCCTTCCATAAGCCCATTTACATATTCCAACTATGAATTTTCACTACCCAATACCAAATTTTAAAAACTTTACCAAATTCTCAAAAATTACGAGAAACCCAAAACTTAGGATGTTACAAAAACAAGGAAAAGAGAGATAAAAGAAATTGTCATCTCAAACATCTCAGAGGTCAATGGAGTGCTTGTCTTGATCCACATAGGCACCCCCATTAGTGCTTTAAGAGTTACCCATTAACCTTAAATATGACTCCCATTTTCAAGTCTTTGATATTAACAGCTCTATGAGGATACACTTGAGCTAATTCAAAAGAACCTGACCAGCGAGATTTTAATTTACCAGGGAACAATTTGAGCCTAGAGTTGAATAACAATACCTGTTGCCCTAGTTCAAATTGTCGGGCCATGATTTTTTTATCGTGCCAACACTTGGTCTTTTCCTTGTAAAACTTATCATTCTCATATGATTGTGCTCGGAACTCCTTTATTTCATTCAATTCTAACAACCTTTTATGGCCAGCAACGACCAAATCCATGTTTAGTTTCTTAATAGCCCAAAATGCTTTATGCTCAAGTTCAATAGGAAGGTGACATGGCTTGACATAGAAAAGCTTAAAAGGTGACATCTCCAACAGTGTTTTATACATGGTATGATACGCCCACAAAGCTTCATCTAATCTAGTAGACCAATCCCTATGAGTAGGATTCACCACTTTTTTTTTAAAAAAAAATAATTTCTCTGTTAGAAATTTTAGCTTGTCCGTTTGTTTTGGGGGGGATATGTTATGGCAATCTTATGTTTCATCCCATATCGATGCAAAGCATAAGTTACTAACTTGCAGTCAAAATGAGACCCCTCATCACTAATAATGGCTCTAAGTGTACCAAATCTAGTAAAAGTGTTCTTGTGTAAAAACTTCATTACTGACCTTCCATCATTAGTAGGAAGGGCAATAGCCTCGACCACTTGAGACATAGTCCACTGCTAACAGAATGTACAATTTTCCCACTGACAGTTGAAATGGACCCATAAAGTCTATTCCCCATACATCAAACAACTCAATCTCCAATATACTTTGCAATGGAATTTCGTGCCTTCAGGATAGATTTCCTATTCTCTAACAAAGGTTGCATGACAGATAGAATTCATGACCATCCTTGAATAGGCTTGGCCAATAAAATCCTGACTGGAGTACTTTGGCAGCAGTTCTCATCCCTCCAAAATGTCCTCCATATGGAGCTGAATGACAATGTTGTAGAATGCTATGGATTCGTCATCAGGGACACATTTGCTAATTATTTCACTAGCACAATGTTTAAACAAGAAAGGTTTATCCCAATAATACTGCTTGGCATCATGAAGAAATTTATGTCTTCTTTGACTGTTGAGATTGGGTGGCAACACACAACTCACTAAATAGTTCACTATGTCAACACACCAAGGTAATGTCGTGACAACTACTAGTTGTTCGTCTAGAAATTCTTCTTTAATTGTTTGTCTAGAAATTCTTCTTTAATAAGCGTGTCATGATCACATTTACTTCTAGATTCTAACCTCGCCAAGTGATCAACCACTTGATTCTCAGTCCCTTTCAAATCTTTAATTTCCAAGTCAAACTCTTACAGCAAAAGTATCCACCAAATCAACCTTCGCTTCGCATCTTTCTTGCTCATTAGATACTTAATAGTAGAATGACTTGTGTAGACTATGACCTTTATACTAACTACATAAGAACAAAATTTATCGAACCCGAACACCACAATCAATAACTCTTTTTTTATGGTGGTGTAATTAAGCTGTACTTTTAATAAAGTCCTGCTAGCATAATCGATGGCATCACACATGAGTTCAAAAGGCAGTGTCTATTCTAGAGCTACTACAATCGATGTTTCTATAAGTTTTTTCTTTAACTCTTCAAAGGCTACCAAACAATGTTCATCAAAATTGAAAGGTCTATTTTGCTCTAACAAAGTGCACAAGGGTTTAGATATCCTCGAAAAATCCTTTATGAACCTTCTATAAAAACCTGCATGACTTAAAAAACTTATAATACCCTTGACACTGGTGGGAGGTGGCAATTTTTCTATCACTTCAATTTTTTCTCGATCCACTTCAATTCCCCTTTCTGATATTATATGCCCCAAGACAATACCTCCACAAACCATAAAGTGGCACTTTTCCCAATTTAAAACAAGATTTGTTTCTTCACAATGGCACAAAACCAAATCTAGATTTTTCAAACAATCCTCAAAATCATTCCCGAACATAGAAAAGTCATCCATGAAGACTTCCAGAAAGTTTTCCACCATGTCAAAGAATATAGCCATCATACAATGTTGAAAAGTTGTCGGGTATTACATAACCCGAACAGCATCCGTCTAAACGTAAAAGTACCATATGGACATGTGAAAATTGTTTTCTCTTGGTTATTGTGAGCTATAAAAATCTAATTATATCCTAAATAACCATCCAAAAAATAGTAGAAATCTTTCCCAGCTAATCTATCCAATATTTGATCAATGAATGGTAGAGGAAAATGGTCCTTCCTAGTTGCCTTGTTAAGCTTACAGTAATCCATACATACTCTCCATCTCGTGACAGTGCGAGTTGGTATGAGCTCATTGTTATCATTACTTACCACTGTGACACCTACTTTCTTAGGTACACATTGTACAGGACTCACCCGTGAGCTATCTAAAATTGGGTAAATAATGCGAGCATCAAGCCACTTGATAATCTCTTGCTTGACAACTTCTTTCATGCTCAGATTCAATCTTCGTTGTTGTTCAATGGAATTGCTAGGGCAATCCTCCAACAAAATTTTATGCATGCAGAATGCAAGGCTAATTCCCTTTATATTAGCCAAGGTCCATCCCAATGCCTTTTTAAATCACTGAAGTACTTCTAGCAACCTTGCCTCTTACTCGGGTGTTAGCTATGCAAAAATTACTACCAACAAGGTATTGTTGTCACCCAAGTAAGCATATTTCAAATGCTACAGCAAAGGTTTTAACTCCACTGTAAGAGGTTCCTCTATAGAAGGTTTAGAAGGATTGAAGGATCGATTTCATAAATCTAAGGATTCAAACTTCTTCCCCGGTCTATACACTATCTACTTGGCTTCCATAAATTCACTGAATTTCCCAAACCTGATTGTATCACTCTGCTCGAGTGGATCTTCATCACTGTCTGAATTATTGTGGAAAAATCTATGAACTCCTCAACTATTGTTTCTATCAACCCAATGGCATGGCATTCATCATTAGCATCAGCACATTTCAAAGCATTAAATACATTGAAGGTAACCTGCTGATCATTTATCCTCATGGTCAGCTCACCTTTTCTGCACATCAATTAACGTCTTGTCAGTTGCAAGAAAAGATCTTCCAAGAATAATTGGCACATCTTGGACAACTTTACATTTTAAAATAATGAAATCTAGATGAAAGATAAATTATCTACTCTTACCAACACATCTTCAATTTTACCTTCCGAATGTGTGTAGGATCGATCAGTTAGATGCAATGTAACCGTAGTATGTCTTGTTTTTCCAATTCCCAGTTTCCTAAAAATAGACATAGGCACTAGATTTATACTCACTCCTAGATCACATAACGCCTTACCAACATAATGATTTCCAATTGAACATGGGATAGTGAAACTTCCTGGGTCTTTCAGCTCCGGAGGTAATTTATTCGTCAACATTGCAATGCACCTTTTAATGAGAGCAACAGTCTCAAATTATCCCTATCAGTGCTTTTTTGACAATATATCTTTCATAAATTTCATGTAATTGGGCATTTGCTCCAATTCTTTTACCATTGGTATGTTGATGTGGAGTTGTTTCAATATATCTAGAAATCTTTTGAACTAATATTCTGCTCAGAATTGGGAAATCATTGAGGAAAAGGTAGAGGTGGTCGTCCTTTAGGTTGCTGATATTATTTTGCCATGGCCTTCTTGTTGACAACATGATCTGATTCTACCACAGCATTTTACTGCTTACCCTTTTTCAGTTCAATATGTTTTTCATATGACTCTGGGATCTTTACATAGTTGTTATTCAAGTTATCCTCTCATGCTGTGGCATCTTGAACAACGTCATCAAGCTGAGTTCCGCTTCTAAGAGTGATGGCCTTGCACTATTCCTTCCCTTGTGATCTCAAATTCTCGGTATCATTTGAAAATGCTCATTGTGGTCTCAAATTCAAAGTATTCACTATTTGCCCCACTTGATTCACAAGAGCTCGGAGAGATGTAGACTGAATCTGAATTACGGCATCATTCTTGGCTATATATTCTTACAACAAGGCTATAATAGATGATGATGATGATGATGATGAAGTCGAATCCTGACCCTGCTGGACATTTTGCCTAGGCATAGGATGATTATAACCAGGCGGTGCACTATTGACATTATGTCTTGCAGCATAGTTAAAATTCCCCACACCATGATTATTCCAACTAAAGTTTAGATATTGCTTCCACCCTGGATTATACGTGTTGGAATAGATTGAAATTACCTATGCAACACACGGATGCTAGATTTGATGGGCATTCATCAAACACATGGTCTTTACCATAATAAACACACAAAAGCTCAGTTGATTTCATCTCCTGAACTGTAATGCGCTTCTTCATTGTTTTGATCATATTAGCCAAATAAGATACCTGGGTTGTTAACAAAATCATTGCATCTAGCTCCATGGTACCAATAGGTCTCTTGCTCGTCCCAAATCTTGTGGTAGGATATTGATAATCATTGTTGGCAATCTTCTCTAGAATTTCATATGCTTCATTATAAGATTTATCCAACAAAGTACCTTTGGCAGAAGCATCAACTACCATCCTCATATGTGCATTCAGCCCATTATAGAATATATCCATCTGAGTCCAATGTTGACATCCATGCATCGGACATTTCTGAATTAAGTCTTTAAATTGTTCCCAAGC
The DNA here is from genome assembly GCA_025698465.1 of Gossypium longicalyx. Classification (NCBI taxonomy): domain Eukaryota; kingdom Viridiplantae; phylum Streptophyta; class Magnoliopsida; order Malvales; family Malvaceae; genus Gossypium; species Gossypium longicalyx. Next base: position 62,868,480 of record CM047004.1, on the reverse strand, counting down.
TTCATATAGGGCTTCATCATTCGATTGCTAAAAAGAAGTGATGTCATTTCTAAGCTTGGCATTCAAATTTGGGGGATTATACCATAGAAAAAATCTCTGGAAAAGATCATTTCATGGTGCCACTGTTCCTGATGGCAAAGCATTCAGCCACACTCTTGCACGATCTCTTAAATAATATGGAAATAGTTTAAGCCGCAAAGCATCTTAAAGAACAACCTATTGTCTAAACGAGTCACAAACCTTTAGAAAAAGTCTTAAATGCAGTCTTGGATCTTTAATGAGTAATCCACTAAACTGTCTTACTATTTCTAACATTTGAAACATTACCAGTTTCAGCTAAAACTGTTGAGCTTGTATTTGTGGTTGAACTATCCATAGATTTAGGTCATCCAAAATTGGCACAACGTGCTCTCAGATTACTCTGTCTCGGTCATCTATCACCCTACAAACATGAGGATTATGGTCATGACCATTTAAATTATCATTCAGACCAGGTATCACCCTATGATCAGGAGGATTAATATCTTGACCATTTGGATTATCATTGAAACCAGAATCATTCCAATTCTTAGCCATTTTTCACAGTTCTTTCCGTCTTCTTCGCAAAGTTCTTTAGACCTCTAGGTCAAAAAGATACTATTTGTTAGAAGAAATGCCTTTTCTCATGCACTGATGGCAAACCTGTAGAAATTAAATTAAACTAAGTTAAATAAAAATGATGGAATTAAGTAAACTAACAAAACCAAATTTCGCCAAATTGTCAATCCCTAGCAATGGTGCCAAAAACTTGTCGCGTGTGAAATGGTATGCGAATTATGTAAGTATACACGTCAAATCAAGTAATAAAGTGATAAGTGAGATCGTCTCTATTAGAATCAGATTAGGTATAAAAGTGGTTAAGTTATTATAACGAATTGTGATTAATGTTATGGTAAAACCAAGTTAAGTACGCAACGGTAAATTAAAGTAGTAAGGATATATGCAAAATATATATTGAATAATACTAAAAAATGCAAAGGCAAAGCAAGAGTAAAAATGCAATGAAAATTACGAGAATAATTACGTACATAATCTATGGGCAAATAAATAAATAACTAAGAATGCTATGGCAAAGATACTGTGGCAAAGGATTGAAGGTCTATGATGTCGATTTGGAACGTTGGGATTACTATGAATCTGCTCTTTCTTTCAGTAACGCCTCAGAAAAATCGTACTCAATCTACTACTTAGAAGAGACCTAAAGTGACATGCTTCTTTCGAGAGCTAGATCTCAAGTTACCTAGCATGTGTTTATAGGCCTTACCACGATACCCTACATTGTTTTTTTCTTCATTCTATACAAATGCTACTCTATATTTTGAGTCTGCTTCAAGTATTCGGTCAAATCCCTACTTGTATCATTCAATTCCAGTCCAACTAATCTAACTTTTTAAGAATTAGATTCAGTTTATGGGCATACAGCACACTTATCTATGTCTAGAGAATGTACGCATACAATTGGGAAATAAAAAATTTTGAATGAAATAGTAGATTAAATTAAATATATGTTTCAACCATTAATGAAAATAAAAGTTTCATCACGTAATCCTAACCCTATGAGGTTTAGCTCATGGGTTGGCAATTAAAATTCAAGTTCAAAATAACACCCAACATCATTTTCGATCAAATCAATTCACGAGAGAACTGATTAAGAAATAATGGAAGAACTTTGAAAGATGGTTGTCGCCAAGTCAATCCACAATCCAATAGCACAGTGTCCTGTGGTGACTGAGAGGGACTGCCTTCGGTTTCTTCCTTTCATCTTTACTCAATTGCTACCCTCTATTGTTGCCTCCGAATCTCCACACCCTTTAGGGTTTCCTCCTTTGGCTCTTTATAAGCTTTTGTTTCTATGGTAACTCCAATAGCCCCACAATATCTTCTCCTCTTTTTTAGGTAGATTTTTCTTGTACAAGTAGTATAACACCCTTAACCCATCTCCATCGTCGAATTAGTGTTACAGAGCATTACCATGCAAATCTGAACAATTAATATCAAAACATATCCATAATTTAATTTAACAAAAATTACATAAAACTCATTATAACCTAGCATAAATGTACATTTGGGCCATAGATCGAGCCTTCGGGGCCCTAAAAATAGCTTAGAAGTAATTCGGGGCTAATTTGAAACAAATCAAAAATTTTGGGAAAATGTTAGAACTTTTAAAAATAGGGGTCACACAGCTGTGTGACATAGCTCAGACCGTGTAACAATCAAAGAAAGGGACACATAGCCGTGTCCCAACCCGTATCTTAAACCGTGTAACTCACTGAGTTGGGTCACACAACCGTGTCACAGGCTATGTGCTAGACTGTGTAAATCTCTGACTTGCGACACATGACCGTGTCACAGGCCGTGTGCTAGGTCGTGTAACTCACTGACTTGATATACACGGCCGTGTCTTAAGCCATGTGAAAATTACACCAAAAATAACAAGTGACATACTGCCGTGCAGCCAGGCCATGTGTGTCACACGGTCGTGTGACAACCCGTGTCCCAAGTCGTGTGCTTCATAATTTGACCCTAAAATCAAGTCATTTCAAGACCAAAATATACACATTTAAACATCTCATTTGTGCCTACATTCAATAAACATAAACATCTTTCAAACATATATAAACATACAAATTCAATAAGCTATTTCACCTAACCAATATGCCATTCAAAGGCATCACATTTATACCAAAACATCATTAACCAAAACAAAGCAATATAGCCACATCTTAAGCACAAAACCTATTTCCTTTAACTACCAATTGACATCACGTATAACCATTTACATATCATCACAAACATACCAAAAAGGACTATGTATTACAAGTACCTAAAAGTGACCAAAATGACTTAAACTTGTTAATGCACTAAAGTCCATCAAACAAAACATAAATTCCAAAAGCATATACATACAAAATTGACCATTAACACATTCAAAAACTATCATTATAAAAAGTCTTATACATGCCATTTATAACCTTAGCCAAAATAACTCAAAAACTACCTAATGGTTGTTGGATAGTGTGATAGATCTCTGACAAGCTTCCAACTGATCAAGCTTCTGATAATCTACGAAACAAAGGAAAATAACTACGTAAGCAACTAGTGCTTAGTAAGGTCGTATAAACTCAAACATAACTTACCATTTATTAAGTGCAAATTATAAAATAAGCATAACTTTATCACCAAGACCATAGGCTTAGTAAAACCCTATATAAGCACCATCAAAGTCACAAGTTTGTAAGTTCATACATGATACATATAAGTTCAACCATATCATAATTAGATTTTCATGTACACATCATTTATCACATTCACCTTTTCATAAGATCATAAATCAATATCTATTATATACATATCATGCCATTACCTCTTTCTTACTTGTTGGACCATCTAGAATTACATTGGATACTCAGGAATACTCACACATAGTGTGCCTTCCCATATAACCGTAATCTTTTCCTTTCAATAGTGCTCACACGAGCTGTGAAATGGGCTTGCTCACACGAGTTGTGGGTCAGAATGTTAGCTACACGATGCTGCTCACATGAGTTCTGAAGAATCCGCAACAAATGCAGGACCTCGGCCATCGGTAGGACATTCAAAACCAGCACCTGAAACATGAAATCCCTAATGACATGTCATTCATATCCTAAGAATTCACAAGGTTCAAACGGGATTACTTATCCTTCAATTACTCAAAACATCGTTATACATGCATTTTCAAGTTAGTTTATAAAAAACACAATATAACCAATAATCAATCAAAATATCATTAATAAGATTATAATTTATACGAACTTACCTCGACAACTATGGTTGCAATAACCGAATTGAAGTCTAGTCCAAAGCTTTAGCTTTTCCTGATTTAAGTTCTATTGTCTTCTATCTTGATCTAAATAAATAATTTCATTCAATTAAGTACTTCAAATAACTTCAAGTATTCAATTCAATCAAGAATTCACATTATCAAGAAATTATAGAATTACCCTCCTATTTTAACTTTTTCACAATTTAGTCCTTAAGCTCGTAACTTGAAATTTAACTATTTTAACCCTCTATAAAAGCTAGTCAAATTTCTTAGGGACTCATATCAACTCACTTAAATCATCATTTCATAATGTTACCATGAAATTTTACTATATTCATGAACAAGTCCATAAACCCTAAATTCACTAAAAATCATTTAACAAAACAAGTTTGTTTACAAACCAAATTTAATAATCTATCAAATAACTTTATAAACACATCAATCTCAACAATGAAAAGTCCCCCAACCTTTAACATTTTTGCAAATTAACCCCTGGGCTAGCTAGACTAAGCTAAAATGAACTCAAAAACATAAAAATCACTAAAAATAAGGCTTAAATACATACCATGCATGAAGTACTCAAAACTGAAACTTGTTCCTCCCCCAACAATGGCTAATCGATTATTAGATGAAGAAGAAACAAAGGTGATAGCTTTCTTCCTTCATTTGTTTACTTTATTTTTCTTTTATTTACTAATTTACCTTTTTACCCTTATTATAAATGAAAATTTTCAATTAAACCTTGTCCATAACAATCCACTAACTTAATTAAGGTATAAAAGTTCATCAAATTTCCTTTCCATAGCCACTTAGCCCTTTTAACTAATAGAAACCCACTTTTGCAACATTTATGATTTAGTCCTTTTACCTAATTAACCATTTAAACTTTAAAATTTCTTAACAAAAATTTAGTACTACCTTAAGTTAACCCTATAGACGTCAAATAAATATTAAAATAATAACTTACTTTTCGGAGTCGTGGTCTCGAAACCACTGTTTTCGACACCACTGAAATTGAGTTGTTACAAGTAAAGTTGGGCTGAAACTGGTATACGTTGAATGTTGACTCAGTCATCTTCCTGAAATTGCCACAGCATTCGTGTTGGCAAACTGTCCAACCTTTTGCCCCGACAAACCTTCACTCATTTATTTCTTTCTCCACATCTTGCGCCCGCCAAACCACCAAACACAACCCTTCCACATGCAATTAAAAGTACCTAACATTTAAACACAGTCCAAGCTCCTAAAGCAATTATAAAGATACCAATGAAATGTCCTAAAATGCAACTAAATGTACCAAGTACAAGCAATAGCTAGATCTAAATGTTTGAAATACACTCTTTTCAAGAGTTATCAATCGTTTGATTGAAAGTCGAAAAACATAAAGTATCCGCTTATCAAAAAACACAAGTGCATATTTGGTTAAGGTTTATTGATATAAATATCACAAACTGAATTGGCTTTCAAAATTTTAATTTTTTGTTGTGCAAGAAAACCATTTTCAAACTAGACTTTTCCCAACAATTGGTATTAAGAGCAGGTTGTGCTTTATTTATAGTGTAAACTGAGATCGAATCTCTCTCTTTATCTTGTTTGATTAATATTTGATGAGATGTGACATTCTTGTACTTATTCGCATGTTTAGGGGAGTGTATGTGAATGAATACAATATTATATAAATTTTATATAATAGTTATTTTTTGCCAAGGTTATGGTTCTTAGGAAACAGACCGTGGACTATCATCTCCAAGTAGGATTATTTTTTAATTTTTGAATTCTTGTAAGCCGAAAACGAATATAGGATATAAATGTAATTTTTCCAAAAAGGAGTCCCTGATGAGGTGAAGATGGAGCGATGGCAGTCAAAGACATAAGGAATGTCTTGTGATGAAAAACTATATAATTTTTGTTGTTCATTTATTTTCTAGAAAACCATGGAAACCTTGGCTGGAAATTTTATTTTATTTTATTACCAATCTCTTTATATATCTGTTTAATAATTATTTATGATATAATTGTGATATATATGTATGAGATGATCCATGTAACAGCCCGATTTAGGGCCTAGTCAGAATAGTGGTTTCAGGACCACAAATTTGATGTTAGGAAAATTATTTTATTATTATTTTGATGTATTGGCATGTTTTTAAGAGTACGTGAAAAATTTGATGAGTCAATTTTAGCGTTTGGAAGCCTAATTGAGAAAAAGGACTAAATCGCATAAAGTGCCAAAGTCTTAAATTGAGAGCTAAGGGTGCTAAATTGCCATGAAACCTAACTTGGGGGTCTTTAAAGGGTAAATAGACCTTATAAAGGATGCTAGCGGGCCATAGTAGACATAAGAAAGAGAAATGGTCAAAATTAGGTGGGTTAGTGACCAATTTTAACTAAAATAAAAATAAAATAAGGAGAAAAAGATATCATCTTTTCCTCCTCTTCTTCATCACCAAAAAATACAGCCATTAGAGGGCTTTTTAGCTTCAAAATTTTCAGCCACTTAGTCTCTCTACAAGTAAGTGATTTTAATGAGTTTTCTTGATGATTTTACATTTTTGAGACCTTTATGTCATGAGATTTCTAATGAGGGTACTATTTTGCAAAATGATTAAGATTTAGGGTTTTGCCATGAAAGGATTTGTGATGTTTGCTGTTATGGAAGAAGATGAGTCTTGGGTGTCTTATAAACAACTTTTGTGAAATGTATTAGCATGAAAACACCTAAAAGGACTACATTACATAAGTTGTAAAATATATGCTAAATGTGTTAAATAGTGAGAATTTGGAGTTTCCATAAGAGTAAAAAAGGTTTGGATAGTCTTAAGAAATAAAGAAATTTGATAAAAATCGATTTTTGAGCTGAGGGGTAAAATGGTCATTTTGTAAAAGTTTAGGGGCAAAATGGTCATTTTACCCAATTATGAATTGTTGAGCGCCTAGGTTGATAAAGTGACTAAATAAGTGCATTTTGTTATTATAGATCAAGAAATACAGAATCTGAACCTAGATCGAGGGAAAGCCAAGCAAATTGACTAAACCGTCTAGTCGCTACATTTTGTAATTCGAGGTAAGTTGTATGTAAATAATACAACTACATCACTAATGTATATGTGTTTAATTGTATTTGAATTAATATAGCATGAATTGCTTGATTTTGAAATTGAGAAAGTATGATGATAATAGAGAAAGTAGAGTTCTCGTTCGAACCTAGGAAATACGTCGGATATTCATGCCATGACATATGGGTTATTCTGGGCTAGTGTAAGACATGTCTGGGACATGCATCGGCTACGAGATGATAGTCAGTGTAAGACCATATCTGGGACATAGCATCGACATGAGATATGAGCTAGTGTAAGACCGTGTCTTGGACATGGCATCGGCACCTTACCCACGTTTTAGGCTTAATGAATATGCGGTAGTGTTCTGAATGGTTCAACGGTGAGTGTTATGACTTTAATTTAATGAGCATCATATAACCGTGTTGCGAGTGGTACAGGTACCTATTTGAAATGTATGAGATATAAGCTCGATATATGCTATGAGATTTATATGGATAGTGATGAGTAAGTTATGCTTGCGCCTACTTTTGTGTTATGAGCAGAATGGTAAAATTGTTGTTGTACATTTATTTATATGCAACTTACTAAGCTTTATGCTTACTCCCTCTCTTTTCCTTTTTCTTATAGTTCTGGCTATCTAGCTCAAGGATCAACAGAAGTCAGAGATATCAATCACACTATCAATCGAAGCATTCGGTATAGTTTGATTTCTATTTTTGAATATGGCATGTCTAGGAAACTAGACTTATGTTTTGTGTTAATATTAACTTGGCCAAATGTGTTGGCTTGGGATAAATCCCTCATCTTGTACTAAGCCTCAAATGATGGCTAATGTTCATTTTGATTTGTATGGAATGAAGTTATTTTCTTGGGTGTGTAAAATGCGTAAATGGAATGTTGTCTATTGTGGATGATTTGGTTGCTTGAGATAGTCTTATATTGGATTTGGTGGTTATTGTGTAGGTTGTGAAAGTAAAGGTGGCAAAGAGGCTTGGTAAATAACCTTATATTGTCCACATGGGTAGACACACGGGCGTGTGTCTAGGCCGTATGTGACACATGGCAAGCCTCATGGGCGTGTTGTTCAGTCGTGTGTCCCCTGCAAGTAAAATTTTCAAGTCAGTATGCATGGTACTAAACACATGGGCAGAGACACGGCCTTGTGTCTTAGCCGTGTGAGGGACACGGCCTAGCGCACGGGCGTGTGGCTTGGTCGTGTGACATTTTGGGCTTGCTGAAGTCAGAAATAGAATGTCTAAGTTTTTGCACACGAACTAGGACACGGGCATGTCATGGCCGTGTGAAAGAAACGGGCCAGGGACACGGGCATGTGTCAGGCCGTGTGGAAACCCCTGTAGGTGTGAACTTAGAATTTATTTCCATATGAGTGAGGGACATGTGCGTGTCCCTGTATTGCTTAGGCCGTGTGAACCACACGGGCCAACAGCATGGCCGTGTCAAAATGGTCACACGGGCGTGTTGCCCCTCCTACAAGGGCGTGTGCTCTTGTGTCAAGTGTTATTTTTCTAAAGTTGGCTAAAGAACCTAAGTTGGTAAGTTTTGGGCCTTGTAGGCCCATATTAAGGACGTGTTGATAAGTTAAGAAAGTTTTAAATTTGTTCCAAGTCTTGGAGACTCGAAAATGGTTACAAGCACGAGTTTAAGTTAGGTAATACCTCGTATTCTGTCTCGACCTAGGATACGGGTATAAGGTGTTACATTTAGTGGTATTAGAGCTATGGTTTAGTCAGTTCTAGGACTAACCTAGCATGAGTACGAATCTAGCTATACATGCCATAACTGTATTTTGATAGTGTCACGACTCCTGACGATTAAATTATGTTTTTATATAGTAAATAGATCCTGATAGAGCCACCGCAGATGACGTGGAGAGTAACGCGCTGGCTCCCACTGAAGGGACCACGCCAGCTGAGAGTGAGCCCGTGACTATGGGCCAAGGCAGTGGGGCTAGAAAAGCCTATCTCTAAATGATGGACGCTTGGTACTCAGAGTTCGTTTGTGCGAATCCGAACACTTCACCTCTCCCACCTCCTCCGATTCCTCAGTATGAGCCAGTAGCTCCACAAGGTGCGGACGTGTTTAGGAGAGAGAAGCCTCCGGTAAACAAGATTTGAAAATATTAGGCCAAGGAATTCTAGGCTAACATAGATGACGACCAGGAGAAAGAAGAGTTTTGGTTAGAGAATATCATCAGAGTGTTTGATGAACTATCGTACAAGCCTGAGGAGTGCGTGAAGTGTGCAGTATCGCTCTTGTGAGATTCGGCCTACCAGTGGTGGAGCACTCTCATGTCTGTGGTACCGAGAGAGAGAGAGAGTAACTTGGGAATTCTTCCAAGAAGAGTTTCGAAAGAAGTATATTAGTCAGAGGTTTATAGACCAAAAGAGGAAGGAATTTTTAGAGTTAAAGCAAGGCCGTATGATAGTAGCGGAATATGAACGTGAACTTGTGAGGCTCAGTAAGTATGCGCGGAAGTGCGTATCTACAGAAGCCACCATGTGTAAGAGGTTTGAGGATGGCCTCAATGAAGATATCCGAGTGTTTGTTGGCATCTTAGAGCTGCGAGAATTTGTAGCACTTGTTGAAAGAGCCTGTAAGGCTGAACAGCTGATTAAAAAAAGGAGGAAAGCGGCTTTTGAGTCGTGAGATACAAATAAAAGACAGATGGGAAAGTCACATTAGTCCTTATCAAAAAGATCAAGAGAGTTCACGATCCGATCAAATGCTTCGGTAGGGTTCTCGAATAGAAACAAAAGCAAACAGAACACGACATATGGAGCCCAGACTGCTTCGGTCACGAGTGTCGGTAGTGATCGGCCAAATTGGCCTGAATGTTCACAGTGTGGTAGGAATCATTTCAGTGAGTGCCGAGGGAATGAAAGGGGTTGCTTCAAGTGTGGATCATTAGAACACTTTATTCGAGACTGTCCTGAAATGCAAGAGAGAGAGAACAAGCAAGACGTGAAAGCAAGCAGTGCTCCCTTGAGGGGTAGACCACAAAAGAACCCCAGAAGTGGGGCTACCAGCAGAGGTACGCCAAGAGATGCTGCAATGAGGTCCGAGGGCAGAGCGCCTACAAGGACTTACGCTATTCGTGCCTGTGAAGAAGCAGAGTCTCTCGACGTGATCACGGGTACCTTTTCTATCCATGATATATCTATTGTTACTTTAATTGACCCGGGGTCTACCCACTGCTATATTTGTATGGAATTGATACTTCGTATGAACATGATAGTAGAGTCAACTGAATTCGTTATAAAAGTGTCCAACCCTTTAAGTAGACATGTGCTTGTTGACTAAGTGTGTGGAAATTGTCCTTTGACAATTAAAGGTCATTGCTTTTCGGCTAACTTGATATGATCCTCGGGATGGATTGGTTAACCTCTCATAGTGTTGTAGTGGACTGTGGGAGGAAAGTTATTGAGTTGAAATGTGAAGATAGGAATTTTTTCGGGTTGGACCAGATGAATCGGATAATTTACCTGTAATAGTATCGTCTTTAACTGCTAATAAATATTTGAGAAAAGGATATGAGGCTTACCTAGCTTTTGTGCTAAATACTCAAGTGTCTGAGTTGAAGATTGAATTGGTACCAGTGGTTTGTGAGTTTACAGAAGTGTTTCTGGATGAATTACCCGGATTACCTCTAGTGAGGGAAGTGGAGTTCGGAATCGAGTTGGTCCTCGGTATGGCACCCATCTCGATCACTCTGTATAGGATGGCTCTGACAGAATTGAAAGAATTGAAGGTACAGTTGCAAGAGTTAACGGATAAGGGCTTTGCGAGACTGAGTTTTTCACCCTGTGGTGCTCCAGTACTTTTTGTGAAAAAGAAAAATGGGTCGATGAGGTTATGTATCGACTATAGACAGCTTAATAAAGTAACAGTAAAGAACAAGTATCCTTTGCCAAGGATCGATGACCTGTTTGATCAGTTAAAGGGAGCCACTATATTTTCTAAGATTGACCTGAGGTCCGGATACTACCAATTAAGAGTGAAAGAGCAAGATGTGTCGAAGACTGCGCTTCGGACGAGATACGGGCATTATGAGTTCCTCATCATGCCTTTTGGTTTGACTAATGCCTCGACAGTGTTTATGGATTTGATGAACCGTATTTTTCGATCGTATTTGGATAAGTTCATAGTGGTCTTTATTGACGACATACTGATTTACTCGCGTGATGAAGGTAAGCACACGGAGCATTTGAGAATGGTTCTACAAACTTTGAGAGATAAGCAACTTTACACCAAGTTCAGTAAGAGTGAATTTTGGCTTAAAGAGGTCAGATTTCTAGGGCACATTATGTCAGGTGACAGGATCAGAGTTGACCCAAGCAAGATCTCGACTATTGTTGAGTGGAAATTGCCGAGGAATGTAACTGAGGCTCAAAGCTTTTTGAGTTTGGCCGGATATTATAGATGGTTTGTAAATGGATTCTCTATGATAGCTAACCCGGTGACAAGGCTGCCGCAAAAGGATGTCAAGTTTGAATGGACAGAAAAATGCCAACAGAGTTTCGAGAAATTAAAGGCTTTGTTGACCGAAGCTCAAGTTTTAGTGCAACCGGAGTCAGGCAAGGAATTTGTAATATATAGCGATGCCTCCTTGAATGGTTTGAGGTGTGTGCTTATGCAAGAAGGCAAGGTAATAGCCTATGTTTCGATACAGCTAAAGCCACATGAGAAAAACTACCCGACGTATGATTTAGAGTTGGCTACCATAGTGTTCGTATTAAAGATTTGGAGACACCAATTGTATGGTGAGAAATGCCGAGTATTCACCGATGACAAGAGCCTTAAGTACTTGATGACTCAAAAGGAGTTGAACCTAAGGCAACGACGATGGTTAGAGCTAATAAAGGATTATGAGTTGATTATCGACTACCACCCCGAAAAGGCGAACGTGGTCGCTGATGTATTGAGTAGAAAATCGTTATTTGTATTGAGAGCAATGAATGCCAATTTGACTGTGTCTAATGATGGTTTAGTTCTAGCAAAGTTGAGAGCTAGACCAATGTTTCTGCAAGAGATTCGGGAAGCTCAGAATAACGAAAGTGATTTGCAAGCCAAGAGAACTCAGTGTGAGTCGGGCATCGAGTCAGATTTTCGTATTGGTACTAATAGATGTATAATGTTTAAAGATAGAGTTTGTGTACCCAAGGACAGCAAGCTTATTCAGAAGATTCTATAGGAGGCGCATAGTGGTTGTTTGTCCGTCCACCCAGGTAGTGTAAAAATGTAGAACGACCTTAAGAAAATGTACTGGTGGTCGAGAATGAAAAAAGACATTTCAAAGTTCGTTTCTAAGTGTTTAGTGTGTCAACAAGTGAAGGCTGAACACCAAGTACCTTCGGGTCTACTCCAGCCCATCATGGTTCCTGAGTGGAAGTGGGATCGGATTACAATGGACTTCATGACAGATTTGCCGGTAACCCCAAGGAAAAAGGATGTTGTTTGGGTAGTTGTGGATAGGCTAACAAAGTCGGCACATTTTATACCAATGCGTACCAATTACTCCCTTGAAAGATTGGCCGACTTATACGTATCCGAGATCATGAGGCTTCATGGAGTGCCATTATCAATTATTTCAGATCAGGACCCGAGATTTACCTCGAGGTTTTGGAAAAAGTTACAAGAGCCATTGGGAACAAAGTTGAGTTTCAGCACGACTTTTCACCCGCAAACCGACGGACAGTCGAAAAGAGTGATTCAAATTTTGGAGGACATGTTACGGTGTTGTGTTCTCGAGTTTCAGGGAAGTTGGGAAAGGTACTTACCATTGGTTGAATTCGCCTACAACAATAGCTATCAGTCAAGTTTGAATATGGCAGCTTATGAGGCATTATATGGGCAAAAGTATCGAACGCCCTTATATTAGACTGAGCTCAGAGAAGGTCAGATTCACTCGGTCGATGTAGTCAGGGAGACTGAAGAGAAAGTTAAAGTGATTCGCGACTATTTGAAGGCTGCCTCGAATAGATAAAAATCCTATGCGAATTTGAAACGGAAGGAGATCAAATTTCAAGTCAGTGATCGAGTGTTTTTGAAAGTATCCCCGTGGAGAAAAGTTTTCAGATCTGGTAGAAGAGGCAAGTTGAGTCCTCGTTTTATAAGACCTTATGAGGTTATCGAAAGAGTAGGGTCGGTTGCCTATCGATTGGCTTTGCCACTGCAATTGGAAAAGATTCACGAAGTGTTTCATGTGTCCATGCTACGTTGATATAGGTCAGACACTTCGCATGTGATTGCGCCAATAGAGGTTGAGATTCTTCCGGACATGACTTATAGCGAAGAGTCAGTCCAGATTTTAGCTCAAGAAATCAAACGGTTGAAGAATAAGAGTATAGTGTGGCATAGACATGGAGTCGAGGAAGCCACATAAGAACCCGAGGAGGCTATGAGAGATCAGTACCCGAACTTATTCACTAGTAAGATTTTCGAGGACGAAAATCCCTAAGGGGGAGAAATGTAATAGCCCGATTTAGGGCCTAGTCAGAATAGTGGTCTCGAGACCATAAATTTGATGTCAATAAAATTATTTTTTATTATTTTGATGTATTGGCATGTTTTTAAGAATACGTAAAAAATTTGGTGAGTCAATTTTAGCGTTTGGAAGCCTAATTGAGAAAAAGGACTAAATCGCATAAAGTGCCAAAGTCTTAAATTGATAGCTAAGGGTGTTAAATTGCCATGAAACCTAAATTGGGGGTCTTTAAAGGGCAAATAGACCTTAGAAAGGATGCTAGCCGGCCATAGAGAACATAAGAAAGAGAAATGGTCAAAATTAGGTGGGTTGGTGACCAATTTTGACTAAAATAAAAATAAAATAAGGAGAAAAAGATATCATCTTTTCCTCTTCTTCTTCATCACCAAAAAATGCCGCCATTAGAGCTGTTTTGAGCTTCAAAATTTTTAGCCACTTAGTCTCTCTACAAGTAAGTGATTTTAATGAGTTTTCTTGATGATTTTACATTTTTGAGACCCTTGTGTCATGAGCTTTCTAAAAAGAGTACTATTTTGCAAAATGATTAAGAGTTAGGGTTTTGTGATGAAAGGATTTGTGATATTTGCTGAGTTTTTATGGAAGAAAATGAGTCTTGAGAGTCTTATAAACAACTTTTGTGAAAGGTGTTAGCATGAAAACACCTAAAAGGACTACATTGCATAAGTTGTAAAATAGATGCTAAATGTGTGAAATAGTGGGAATTTGGAGTTGCCATAAGAGTAAAAAGGGTTTTACTAGTCTTAATAAATAAATAAATTCGATAAAAAATGATTTTCGGGCTGAGAGGTAAAATAGTCATTTTGCAAAAGTCTAAGGGCAAAATGGTCATTTTGCCCAATTATGAATTGTTGAGTTCCTAGGTTGATAAAGTGATTAAATAAGTGCATTTTGTTATCATAGATCAAGAAATACCGAATCTAAACCTAGACCGGAGGAAAGTTAAGCAAATCGACTAAATCGTCTAGTCTCTACATTTTGTAATCTAAGGTAAATTGTATGTAAATAATACAACTACATCACTAATGTATATGTGTTTAATTGTATTTGAATTAATATAGCATGAATTTCTTGATTTTGAAATTGAGAAAGTATGATGATAATATAGATAGTAGAGTTCCCGTTCGGACCTAGAAAATACATCGGATATTCATGCCATGACATATGGGTTACTGTGGGCTAGTGTAAGACATGTCTGGGGCATGTAATAGCCACATTATGAGAGCCAGTGTAAGACCATGCCTGGGACATGGCATCGGCATCGAGACGAGTGCTAGTGCAACATGTCTGGGACATACATCGGCTATGAGATGATAGTCAGTGTAAGACCATGTCTGGGACATGGCATCGACATGATATATGAGCTAGTGTAAGACCGTGTCTTGGACATGGCATCGGCACCTTACCCACGCTTGAGGCTTAATGAATATCCGGTAGTGTTCTGAATGGTTCAATGGTGAGTGTTATGACTTTAAGTTAATGAGCATGGTATAACTGTGTTGTGAGTGGTACAGGTACCTATTTGAAATGTATGAGATATAAGCTCGATATATGCTATGAGATTTATATGGATAGTGATGAGTAAGTTATGCTTGCGCCTACTTTTGTGTTATGAACAGAATGGTAAAATTGTTGTACATTTATCTATATGCAACTTACTAAGCTTTATGCTTGCTCCCTCTCTTTTCCTTTTTCTTATAGTTCTTCCTATCTAGCTCAAGGATCAACAGAAGTCAGAGATATCAATCACACTATCAATCGAAGCATTCGGTATAGTTTGATTTATATTTTTGAATATGGCATGTATAAGAAACTAGACTTATGTTTTGTGTTAATATTAACTTGGCCAAATGTGTTGGCTTGGGATAAATCCCTCATCTTGTACTAAGCCTCAAATGATGGCTACTGTTCATTTTGATTTGTATGGAATGAAGTTATTTTCATGGGTGTATAAAATGCGTAAATGGAATTTGTCTATTGTGGATGATTTGGTTGCTTGAGATAGTCTTATATTGGATTTGGTGGTTATTGTGTAGGTTGTGTAAGTAAGGGTGGCAAAGAGGCTTGGTAAATAGCCTTATATTGCCCATACGGATAGACACACGAGCGTATGCCTAGCCTCCCATGGGCGTGTTGTCCAGCCGTGTGTCCCCTGCACGTGAAAATTTCAAGTCAGTATGCATGGTAGTAAACAAAAGGGCAAAGACACGGTCGTGTGTCTCAGCCGTGTGAGGGACACAGCCTAGCACACGGGCGTGTGCCTTGGCCGTGTGACATTTTGTGTTTGCTGACGTCAGAAACAGAATGTCCAAGTTTTTACATACGGGCTAGGATACGGGCGTGTCATGGCCGTGTGAAGGATACGGGCCAGGGACACGGGCGTGTGTCAGGCCGTGTGAAAACCCCTGTAAGTGTGAACTTATAATTTATTTCCACACGGGTGAAGGACATGGGCGTGTCCCTGTATTGCTTAGGCCATGTGAACCACACGGGCCAACAGCATGGCCATGTCAAAATGGTCACACGGGCTTGTTGCCCCTCCTACACGGGTGTGTGCCCCTGTATCAAGTGTTATTTTTCTATTGTTGGCTAAAGAACCTGAGTTGGTCCCAAATGATTTCCGATGTGTGTTTTGGGCCTCGTAGGCCCATATTAAGGACATGTTGATAAGTTGAGAAAGTTTTAAATTTGTTCCAAGTCTTGGAGACTCGAAAATGGTTACAAGCACGAGTTTAAGTTAGGTAATACCTCGTATTCTGTCCCAGCCTAGGATACGGGTATGGGCTGTTACAATCCAGGATTGATCTATTAATGATAAGAAGTATATAATAAGAAAATACATGTATTTTTCTATTCACTTCTTTAGGTTATTCGATTATTCTGAGAATTGTGGTAATGAGAAGGTGCATGTCTAAGATTAGATCTATTAAGAAAATGCTTGGTTTTTAAGTGGTTAAATACGTCACCTCCCCTTCCTAGGGACCAACCTGGTGCACGGTTCACATTCACTTCTTCAGTTTTTCCTTTAAAAATACTGTGGAGAATCAAAAATGTTTGATTGACTCTTATGAATGAATGAATGAATGTGAATATTATAAAATTGCCAAAGCATGTCATGCATACATAAGATAAGCATGTCATATAGTTTAGGAAAGACTGCCACATGTACTTGTCATGTATATATTAATCATACATGATTCAAACTAGGAATTAAAAATCTTACATGTTTTTAAAATATTAAGTGGGAAAAGGTTCCTAAACAATACCTACAACCTCCATCAATGGTCTCTTATGATGACACAGCAAGTGCACTACCCCACGGTAGGATTGCTATGTGAATTTCACTGAAGATATTTCCTGAATGTAAGAAGAATTCTCTTGTGATCAAATGATAATTGGACTTGCCCTTGTGGTAGGCATTATCATGCGATAAGTCAAGAAATTCTATTTTCAAAAGTGGACAACTAATCAAAGCATGCTACTCAGTGAGATTGTCCCATGATGACTCATTTGTGGTGCATGATGAGATAGGTGTTGAGTTGATGATTATACACTCAAGGTCTTCTAGTTAAGTATCTTCCCACAGAGCTCTACTTAAGTTAAAATGATAGGCAAATGTTACACGATTATTAGTACGTGTGAATGCCTAAAGGAATTAGGTTCATGTACTAATTTGATGGAAATCCATGTTCTTATTAGTTGATCATAATCACCCCATGATGGTTTGATTCAATAGGTATGGGAATTATCTGTGACAACCCGAATTAGGGCCTAATTGGAATAGTGGTTTCATGATCACAAATCCGAGATAGAAATAATTGTTTTATAATTATTTTGAGGTTTATGATATGATTGAGTGAAAATTTCGTGATGAAATCCTATGCATTAAGCGCTTAAGTTGAGATTAGGGACTAAATCGAATAAATTGTAAAACTTGTGTTCTAGAATTTTTTTAGTATGAAATTGCTTTGGAATATTAATTAGGAGGTCTTAAATAGAAATTTGACCAATTTCTAAGTTTATGGACAAAAATTGGACATGGATGGAATTTTTGGAAAGTTTAGTAGTAAGGACATTTTGGTCATTTGTATATTAAATGAAATAAAATGGGAAAAATAACACAAAAATGGTCATCTTCTCAATTAGTTGCTGCTGAATTTTTCTCTCCTCCATAGCTAGGGTTTCTTCAACTTTCAAGCTTCATAGTAAGTGATTTCAATTCCCGTTTTTAATGATTTTTATGTTTTTGAATTCTCGGAAGCTCGATTTAGCTTATGCTAGCAATAATTCAACCTAGGGTTCATATTTGGAAAAATACCTATAGGTGAAATCTGTGTATTTTGGTGTTTTATGATAGAATATGAGGTTTTAAATTATGTTAGACAACTTGTGCTACTCGGTTTTGAGTGAAAACGAGTAAAAGGGCTTAATTGATAAAAATATCTAATGTTCATAAGTACATGTTAGAGTGAGAATTTGATGTTTCCATAGAAGAGAAAAATGTTTAGCATGTCATAAAACATAAGAATAAGGACTGAAATTAAATTTCTGAGCCTAGGGGAAAAATTGTAATTTTGTAAAAGTTAGGGGCCAAAAACGTAATTTTTCCATACTGTGATTTTTGGATTGAAATAAATAGTATGAGTGTTAAATGAGCTAAATGTGTTGTTATAGATCAAGAAAGACGTGGAATCGATCGTGATCAGGGAAAAGAAAAGCTTTCGGACTAAATTATAATATTTCTAAAGTTTGCACCGAGGTAAGTTCGTACATGAATAATTTATCGATTTTTTTATGTTATTTTATGTTGTTATCATATGGATTGGTGACTGTCCATAGAATGATTAAATGATGGAAATTTACAAATTTAATTAGATTATGAATAAGTGTTAATAGTGAAAAAGGAAAAAAATTTCCGGTTGAACCTTCGGAACAGGAACAATACGAATGACCCATTGTGAATACACGTGTGTAGTACTAAGTGTAGGCTACTACGTGTACCATACTGTTAAGTTGCATGTGTAGTACTAAGTGCAGGCTACTATGCGTACTCAATGACCTCGATCACGTGTGTAGTACTAAGTGCAGGCTACTACGTGTATCAGATGGTGAGGTCACGTGTGTAGTACTAAGTGCAGGCTACTACGTGTACCGGATTATTGGCCGCATGTGTAGTACTAAGTGTAGGCTACTATGCATATTAGATAGCTTCGGCTATAAGTGTGGAAAGGGGGAAATATGTGTAAACAATGGTATATTTGTTATTTTTCCGTTGAGTTCAACGGGGAAAATCGATAAAGTGGTAATATGTGAAAGTTATTATAAGGTGGATATGTGCAAATTTATGTTTATGAAAAGTTAGGAGTTATGTGCTCGATAATTGAGTGAATCCTGGTATAACAAAAAGGACTAGGTGAAATTATGCAAGAATGAATGTCAGAAATAAAACAGTGTTGGACAGCAGCAGTTATATGATTTTAAAAATTTACTAAAAAAATTGTGGAAGTTGAATAAAAATGCAAATGATATATGAAAATAAAGCTTAGTGAGTCTATTTTCACATAAAAGAAACAGGGGAAGCAAAAGAATTTTATATTTTGTGATATTTGAATTCTTGTGAAATAGGGTCTGAATGAATTTGAGATCCCTTATTCTAACTTTAGAAATTCACCATAAATTGTACAAAAATTATTAAGAGTCATACCTTACATTCATGGATTCCTTATTGAGTCTATTTTTAGGGGAAATAAACGGCATGGTCGTTGAAATTCTGTACAGGAAGAAATTTGGTTCGTAGTGCACAGGGGTCAGAGTAGTCATACCCTGAAACAGGGGAGATTTTAACTAATAAACTGTACTAATTGTCCCAACCAAAAATTCTAGAAAAAAATTAGTAAGTATACATATGAGTCTAGTTTCAGGGAAAATTTACGGAATTGGATTTCGAGTTTTTTAGCTCGAGATATGATTTTTTTTAAACCAGGACTCCAGAAAATAGCCTGTCCTGAATATGTGATTATATACTAGTATGATTGTTTTACTTTGATAAATTGAATATCAATTTCGTACTTACTTACTAAGCTATATGCTTAACTTCTTTTCTTTTTCTCGTCTTATAGAATTACTAAGCCAGCTCGAGATTTGGAGATCGTCGGAGACCCATCCACACTATCAATACTTTTTGGTACTTTGTAAACACTATTTTGGAATTATGGCATGTAAAGAGGGCTGAATCATTTTGTTATATGTCATAATTAATTTGTTTTAAAATATTACTTTTCAAAATTTGATAATTTACTTGTACTTATGTAGATATGTTAATGTTATCTATTTTGTTTAAGCTAGAGGAATTAATTATGTAAGATCAGGTAAATGTGTGATCTCATGTTTTCATGATCTGTAATATTCCGTACCTTGTTCCGGCTTAGAACATGTGTAAGGGGTGTTACATTAACATTGCAATAGTTTACAAATATTTTCAAGGTTTAATGTAAGACACATGCATCATCTTAATGCAGATCATTATGTTGAAAAATATTTTCAAACATTTGATTAATGCAAAGTTATTAATATATGAATGTTTTATTTTCAGTTTGAAAATAACATCAACTCCCTTATTGAACATACTCGCTAAAAACAAATTGAATGAAAATAACTGTAAGGAATGGAAAAGGAACTTGATAATTATCTTGAGGTGGGAGAAACTTAAAACAGTTCTTGATAATAAGTGCCCACCGACCACTCAAGCTGGGGCTAAAAAATGCTGGGAAGAGTTTGATGAGATAACTCGTTGCTATATGCTGACAAGCGTGACCAGTACTCTATATAAGCAACTGAAGAGTTGTAAGACTACTAAAGCGATTCTAGATAAGCTAGAAGACTTGGTCGGAAGCCAAGTTGCCTTGGCTCGATAGTCTGTCATAACTAGCTTGATGAATGCCCAACAAAAGCCCAACATTTCAATCAAAAACCATATGGTCACTCTTGTAGGCTACTTTGCCAAGGCCACGGACAATAAGGCCAATTTGGACTAAAACACTCAAATTGAGATGGCGTTCAAAAGCTTGTCTAAGGATTTTGCTGGTTTTCGAGCCGCCGATAAGAAAACGACATCATGACGTATTTCCAGATTCAACCAGGTTTTCTTCTCCTAGTTAAATTCTGCTATTTATTCCCTAATTAAAATTTGATTATTCTAAGAATATTAGCCATATTAAGACTCTAGTTTTAGCCTATTTAAAGGGGTCATCGTATCCCTAATTAAAGATGTCAATCAATTGGGGTTTTTCTTTGAGGGCGACAAGATGTAGTCGCATATGACTTTTGGTGAGAGTTTTGTTGTAATTATGGAGAGTATTTTATACCCCTTTTGTGAGTGACCTATGAGATTTAGGGTTTTGTTTACCTATTTGCTTTTTGGGATTTTGAGCTTTATATTCAAAGTTTTGGGTAATGTACAGGTTGTACATTTAGGTTTATTTTCTGCATATTGTACTCTCGTTTGTTTGCTCATTTAGTAAAAAGTCGATACCTTATTTGCCCGTAGTTTTTCCCTCTTTGAGGGTTTTCCACATGAAATATTTGTGTTCATTCTTCTATACTTTTACTCCTTTATTGTTCATACGAGTCGATCCCTAACTTTTTTTTGTTAATCGTGCAAAAAGCTTCATGCGCAAGAATCATATCATGTTGAGACTTAACTTCAGAATTAGCTTTGAAGGTATACTATTTTTCCACTTTTAAGTGTTAAAGGTTTTTTTTTTTTAGATGGTTAAAAGTGCATCTAAAAATGATTTCTAAAAATGATATCTGTAATTAAAACATGCCGCTTATCATATTATTATTGGTTGGTATCATCTTTTCGGATAAAGTAAAATAAAAATTAATAGTTTAGGTATATTTTTATTAAAAAAATAGATATTTAAGTAAAATAATGGCATAATTTGAAGGTGAATTTTGCATTTAAACTTTATCTTGAGTAAGCTATGGTGGAATATTTTATTTCACAAGTATAATAATTAATTTCATCGTTATCATTATTTCTAACCTTATCAAAAATAAATGTACCACCCATCTAAATGGGCCTAAGTTTATTAGATACAGAATGTTGCATACGCATATGATATAATGTTTTGAAGAAGAGGGGGCATCTTTTTGTAGGCAAAGTTATAGCATCCAATGGGTGTAAAGTGATTAATAATCTCAAGGCATCTCTATTTGGGGACTATAACAATTTACGAATTTCACTTGTTACCTAATAATAATTTAAATGTCCATAATTTGTATTTCTGTTTCAAACTTACATAAGTTTCAAATAATAAAGTCAGTAGATTTTGAGGGAAGATAAAAAAACAAAAAAAAACAAAAAAAGGTTTTAAATATTCAAGTTGAATATTCTTCGTCTTTTGTTTGTTAGAAAAGTGGTTGGTAACATTGAAAGCTTTAATTTGAGAAACATGAAATCGACAAAAACTAGTATTGTCATGTCCGTCCACAAGTCACAAAACATATTTACATCTCTCCAACAGTCGGACCCTTGGTAAGATTTTCTTTTTAAATTCAATTTAAATAATAAATTATATAAATATGAATATAATTATTTTAATATTTTTATTGTTGTTTGGGGTTGATAGATGAAATCAAGCTAAGCACAATTCATATTTATACATTAAAAGTTATTTATTTCTAAAAACCATTTGGACCCATAAATAGTTGTATGTGTGTGAAGTGTTTCAGAAAAAGGAGAACAACCGTCCAACATCCCAATACTGGAAATGCTGAAAAAAACTGAAGCAAAAAATAAAAAAAAAATATATATATATATATATATATATCTTTGAATCTTTGTGTTCTGGTCGGTAATTTTGTTCTCAAATCATTCATTCATGTGGGAAGTGTAAAGACAAGAAAAGTACACCGAAAAAGAAAAGACTGCCTAAATAAATTTTATGAAAAGAATAGTATTTTATTTTGTTTGTGAATATTTTTTAATGATAGTAGATAAAGTTACGGGCGTGTATAACTCTAATTTTTCATTGCATTTTACTCAATTTTTTTAAAATTTTCTTTTCATAAAATTTTACACATAAATATCTATTTTCTTGTAATTTCTTCATTGCTTCTGCAATGAATTAAAATCGGATATTTTTCATATAAATTGTATAGATTAATTTAGGTTATTAAATATATAAACATTTTAAATACAAATATGTTTTCATATTAACCACGATTTTCATGTTATAATTCATTATTACTAATTTTTTTTCTTTTAAGTTTCATTAATGTAGCATTTAAAGTTGACATTGCTTCTTGTTTTGTAATGTTTTATCGGTATGGACGGCAATGTCCTTTGGTCGTGTTTCGCTACAAACCTCTGTTGCAAAAGATAAATTTTATTGTCTAATGTAAAATTTCTAACCTCAAATTTCTTTTACTTACAATTTGATTGATTATTGTGAATGATTTTTCTCATTCTCATTACTTATTACTTATTTTTAGGTAAGTGAGGACATAAAAATGTGGACTATTGATTTAATGGAGTAAAAATATAAAGCAATGATTAAAATATAAAATTCAATATGATTTATCACCTGTATAAGAGAGTAGTTGTTTGATGATTGGGATTTAAACTCTATTGATTTTACTTTCTTTCTTTTTTTTTTTTTAAATTCGTAATTTGATTTTATACTCAAAACATATAAAATATGATTTAAAAATAATTAAAAGTGATATGATATAAAGGTTACTTATTTCATACATTGGTGGGAAGTTTTTATTTGTTGAGATCTTGTCACATGTCTTATTTATTTTTAAAATTTTTAATTACAACTTAATAATACATGGCAAAATCTCAACTCTGCTGCAAGACTTAAAATTTTCTATTGCATTGGTGGTCGAAAGTTTTTATTCCACAAGCGAAGTTAAGATTTTAAATTAGCCATGTACTTTTTTTATTCCACAATTAATCTTGGAAAATTGACAAGTTTTTTTTTTTAAATATCTATTTTTTAATATTTTACTATACTCTTATAGAATATTTATCAACCCTCTAACCCTTTTTTGTGAAATCTAAAAATTTCACTGACAATATATCAAATAATTTATTAATGTGTAAAAATTATAATACAAACTATCAACATATCAAAATCAATATAATACGTTAAATTTAATATGATAGGATAAAATACCATAAATATATTATAGATGTACGGTTATTGATTTATGAGAACTTTACTAGAGTTGTCCGTATCGTATTAACATTAATCCAACTCCTATTATTATTTTTTAATTTTTCTTTATAATTATGCTACTTTTTATTTAATATTATATATTTTTTGTCAATATTTTCTATTACTCATTATGTTATGCATAAGTTGCGAATTCAATCCTTATACCCTAATTATTTGATTATTTTTATCTGTATATTCTTTGAATTTTAAAATTTTAATCCCTAGATATACAACCATTTCATCAAAGCGATAATATTTAATACACTGTAGTTACAATAAAATATATCATAATTGTAATACCCCAAAAATTTCTACAGTAAGATATATCTTTGATATAATAAAATAATAAAATAAAGTGACAAAAAGGAAAATTTTGAGTTATGTCAATATTGGGAAGTATATTATGATATATTAATTAAAGAAATGACTAAATTGTAAAAGTGAGAAAAATTTTGTTGCACAAGAGTAAATACTCAAAATTTGAGAGGTTAAACTGTAAATATGAAAAAGTTGAAGGACTAATAGTATAAATATTTTAAGGGTGGAATGATCTAGAAACTAAGGAAAATGGATGAATTAGGATCAAATTGAATAGGTGAAGAATTATGTGGGACTAAATTGCAATTTTACCAAATTTAAATGATGACTCAAGGATGGAATTTTAAAAGATCATAAAGGACAAAATGGTCAATTGGAAAGAGAGAGAATTCTAGAAGGCAATAATGATGCTAGAGATATTTTGATATTTTATAATTATTTAATTAGATAAATATTATTTTATTAATATTTTAATAAGATATTTTATTATTTTATTATTATTTTATTAGTATATAAAGAAAGAAAGATGAGGAATTTTCATCCATCTTTCCACCCATGCAATTCACGTTAGAAGAAAAGAGAATAAAAAAAAAATTCTTTACAATTTGGTCCTTCCACCAAAAATCCACTATTTTCAGTTAGAAATCAAAAGAATTTCTATAGCTATCAAGAGAGAAAGATGACAAGGAGACAATGAGAAGATAGAATATCAAGTTAGATTCAAGAAATAGAAGCTGGAGGAGAGAGAAAATCAAGTTAAAGATTGAAATCAATGAGACAAGGTAAAAACATCAAGATTTCAATATATTTTTAAGTTTCATACTATTGAAAAAGCATGGAATTGATGTTAATGTAGAGTTGTCTTTTATATGGTCTTATGTTCTTGATATGTTAGTGAAGAGAAGATACGAGAAAGTAATGAGAAATAATGTAGAGAAAGAAAATAAGGGTGTTATAAACATGGTAAACAAACATCTTGCACTAAAACAGTTTTGGACAGCAGTAGTAAGCAAAATTTGAAAATTCACCATAAATTTTAGAAATCGAATTAGAGGATGAAAAAAATATAGAATTAAATCTTATTGAGTCTGTTTTATTATAGAAGAAACTTTGTAAGCAATGGAATTTTAAATTATGAGATATAATAAATTTTGTGAGACAAGGTCAGAATGATTTCGGGTTCCCTTATTCTGATTTTGGAAAATCATCAAAATTTGGATAAAATAAATTAGGGGCTTAAATTTATATGTTTATAATTATAAATGAGTCTATTTTCAATAGAAATAAATTGGAACATCATTTGAATACTTTACGAGCAGATAATTAATTTTTAGTGAAGAAGGGTCGGAATTGTCAAACAGCATAACAGGGGTGACTTTAAAGAATAAACTGTACTTATTGGCTAAATAAAAAATTCTGAAAATTTTATGGTAAGAAGATATGTGAGTTTAGTTTCAGGGAAAATTAGAGGATCCAAATTTGGATTTTCGTAACTCAAGGTAAAAATAATTTAGTGACTATGACACGGATGGATAGCTTTGAATAAATTTATAAGTAAATAGTGAAATCATAGATAATGTTACTTATAAGAATGATATATACATTAAGGATGTGGAATGGAGAGGAGGAGGAGGAGGAAAATAAATATGTAAATTTTTAGCTAGCAAGGGTTTACATTTAAAATGGATAATTTGTATGTTTTAGACTCAAGGACTGAATTGAATAAAAGAAGAACTGTAGGGGAAATTTTGTAAAAATGTCAAAGATGACCGGAATGAAGGAAATGAATTGTTTTATTGATTAAATTAATAAATTGAATGAAATTATTAATTTGGATCAATATTGGGTGAAAATCGGGGAAAATGAAAAAATTTACTAAAATGCCCCTAAATCTTAATATTTCTGCAATTTCGCTAGGTAAGTTCGTGTAACTTGAATTATATTCTTAAATGCTTGAAATGTATGTTATTGATGTGAACAATTTGAATGTTCATTGTATGAAAATTGATGAAATATTGATATATTTGATAAAAGGGAGAAGAAATCCCGGTTGAATGAAAGGAAAATTCGATGGATCTCTGAAAAGGAATTGACGATAAAAAGGATCTAGCCCAGACGGGTGATCCTATCCTAACATAGCCCTCCCAAAGAATATGTGTAAAATGGATTTAGCCCAGACGGGTAATCCGAATTAGGGTCTGAATTTAGCCTGGACTGGTAATTCAGATCCAAGCTCATTAGAGTAATTGTCGTTGCAGGGGATTTAGCCTATACTAGTAATCCCGACAATACTCTATGAGATTATATTACAGGGGATTTAGCCTGGACTGGTAATCCCGCTGTAAGGATGAGGTTCACGGGAGTGTTCTTTCTGTAATGAAATGTGTACGACCATGGTTGAAAGATACCATGGCAACATGATATGAAATGTGTAAGACCATGGTTGAAAGATACCATGGCAACATGACATGAAATGAACAAGACCATGGTTGAAAGATGCCATGGCAACATGACAGAAAATGAGTAAGATCATAGTTGAAAGACACTATGGCATCATGTTGAAGATAAATAAGACCGTAGACGGGAGATGTTATGACATCTGTTGAACAATTGATATTCAGGTAATATGTATCAGATGATGAATGGTTATATGAATTGGTTATACAAAATGGTTGTGTGAAATGTTTACAAGACTTGGTCATATGGAAATATATGTACAAAATAGTTGTATGAAATAATTAAGAAGATAGATAAATGAAATAAGTATAGGTACATGGAATTTAATTTATGTTAAGTTTAATATGAACTATTACCAAAATAAATATACATAAGATATATGGAAACGGTGGTGCATGAAATATTGATATAACGAAATAAATGATATATGCTTATGAAGAAACGGTAAGAGAATAATATGTTTCGTGACATGTACATATATGATTATCTTTGATATGTTTATATAAGAAAATTATGTAAGTTGAGACAATTATTAAACTCAATTGTGACATGTCGAGGAAATAAGTATATCAATGTTGAATTTATATGAAATATGTGCAAGTATACTAACAATGTTGTTGTTTAATGCTTAAGCAAGTGCCAAGCTATTGATTGAACGGTAATATGTTTATTTATATAATGCATTGAATCGGTAAGTATTTAATTGAAATTTTTGTTAAATGATATGTAAATCCTAATAATGCCTCGAAACCCTGTTCTGGCAACGGATACGGGTTAGGGGTGTTACATTTAGTGGTATCAGAGTTACGGTTTAGTCGGTTCTCGGACCAAATGTAGCATATGTGAAAGACTAGAAATACATGTCATTATATAACCTGTAATAGTGTGATATTTTTCCGATTCTGGTGAGATTTGTTTTACTTATAGACAGAGATGCTTGTCAGCCGAATTAATAATGCTGAAAGTGATGAATCGGAACTCATAAAGGTATGAATAAATATTTTATAAAGCATGTCGATGATGAATATTATGTTATATAAAGCAAATTATATTGCTACACGAAATATTGTGCTGATGGCTAAATTACAAAATATAAAAAGGTAATATATGAAGTACATGATAAGGATTATTAGGAAATTATGGATAAATAGTGAATTTTGAAATATATTACATGTATTAAACATACAGAAGATATATATGTACGGATTATTGGTACAAGGATTAAATTGTAAAGCATGTAAATGCATTATGCGAAAAAGTGTAAGAATGATATGCGTGCATAAAATAATTTGCCTAAGTAGACGAAATTAGAACCACTAGGATATTAGTGGCATGCCATTATGGAACCTTAACACGTCAGTGCTCTCTGATTATTAGCACATTAGTGCTCTCCGTTTAGCACATTTGTGCTCTCAGTATAGCACTTCAATGCTCTCTGTTTAATAGTGCATAATAATGCACCTCTATCAGTCTCGTACATCCTAAGTGTTCTATCTAGTCTACTAGGCCTTTGTTAAGTAAAAAGTAAACAATTTTCATTACGAGGTAAAGAATTATCTCTGAGAAAAAATGTTGGTTATGATGAAATAGAACTCGTAAAGGTACGGATAAATGTTTTATAATACTTGAGAATGATAAATGTTATGTTATACGAGTGAATACATGAAAAGTAAATTATGAGGCTTTACGATCTTTACCCCTTGCCAGTACAGTTATATACAATGAAATTCATGAGATTTATATTAATTAAGTTCAGAAGTGTGAAAGTAAAAATGTTCAATGGTTGAACAATTGATAATGCAGTCGGAGCTGAGAATGAGTTAATAAGTAAAGATGGGTTCTGAATAGAGATATCAGATTTTTTTTTTAAAACTAGTTGAGATATACAGTACCACTGCTAAAGAAAGAAGTTATTTATAGGA
Organism: Gossypium longicalyx; assembly: GCA_025698465.1. Taxonomy (NCBI): domain Eukaryota; kingdom Viridiplantae; phylum Streptophyta; class Magnoliopsida; order Malvales; family Malvaceae; genus Gossypium; species Gossypium longicalyx. Next base: position 62,840,125 of record CM047004.1, on the reverse strand, counting down.
AAATCGATTTATTCAAATATGGTATTTACAGAATAGTTAACTAAAAATTTCTTCTGAATTAGTTTCTTGAGTGAACTAAATGATGTGAAATTATTGATGACTATACTAGTCAATAGATCGGTGAATAAATTGCAAAAATATTTGAATATAACTGTTATAATTGGGTATATTATAGTAAATTTTTTTTAAGGATTTTATACGGGTATCTTATATGTACTAATATTTTCAGAGGTATATGCAACTGTTCATGTTTGGATGCTATAATCATTATATGGAAAGGTTGCATAAATATGCTAATAGACAGAAATTATCGCAAGTCTGATTGATTCACAAGTGGTACTACTCTATCTTTCTTTGGTTTTCCAAGCCAATATATGTGATAGAACACTTGATAATAAGATTCATATGGTATTATTTTCTATTTCTGTTGGTAAAAGTTCTAAAAGGCAAATGTGAAATATTGAATTGAAAATAAATTGTGAAATGAAAGGGTAGAGAATAGATATAAATGATAAACTGAGTAAATATGTACAGAAAGAAACTATAGAATTATAGAAATAATGAAATTCATGATCAAAAGAAAACAAGGAAATTTCGAGAACGAAATTTATTTTAAGGGGGAGAGAAATGTAATACCCCGAAAGTTTCTACAGTAAGATATTATCTTTGATATAGTAAAAATAAGAAAATAAAGTGACAAAAAGGGAAATTTTGAGTTATGTCAATATTAGGAAGTATATTATGATATATTAATTAAAGAAAGGACTAAATTGTAAAGGTGAGAAAATTTTTGTTGCACAAGAGTAAATACTCAAAATTTGAGGGGTTAAAGTGTAAATATGAAAAATTTGAAGGACTAATAGTATAAATATTTTAAGGGTGGAATGATCTAGAAACTAAGGAAAATGGATGAATTAAGACCAAATTGAATAGGTGAAGAATTATGAGGGACTAAATTACAATTTTACCAAATTTAAATGATGACTCAATGATGGAATTTTAAAAGATCATAAAGGGCAAAATGGTCAATTGTAAAGAGAGAGAATTCTAGAATGAAATAATGATGCTAGAGATATTTTGATATTTTATAATTATTTAATTAGATAAATATAATTTTATTAATATTTTAATAAAATATTTTATTATTTTATTAGTATTTTATTAGTATATAAAGAAATAAAGATGAGGAATTTTCATCCATCTTTCCATCCATGCAATTCACGTTAGAAGAAAAGAGAATAAAAAAAAAATTCTTTACAATTTGGTCCTTCCACCAAAAATCCACCATTTTCACTTAGAAATCAAAAGAATTTCCAGCTATCAAGAGAGAAAGATGACAAGGAGACTATGCGGAGCTAGAATGTCAAGTTAAATTCAAGAAATAGAAGCTGGAGGAGAGAGAAAATCAAGTTAAAGATTGAAATCAATGAGACAAGGTAAGAACATCAAGATTTCAATATATTTTTAAGTTTGATACTATTGAAAAAGCATGGAATTGATGTTAATGTAGAGTTTTCTTTTATATGGTCTTATGTTCTTTATATGTTAGTGAAGAGAAGATAAGAGAAAGTAATGAGAAATAATGTAGAGAAAGAAAATAAGGGTGTTATAAACATGGTAAATAAACATCTTGCACTAAAACAGTTTTGGACAGCAGTAGTAGGCTAAATTTGAAAAATCACCATAAATTTTATAAATCGAATTAGAGGATGAAAAAAATATTGAATTAAATATTATTGAGTCTTTTTTTTATAGAAGAAACTTTGTAAGCAACGGAATTTTAAATTATGAGATATAATAAATTTTGTAAGACAAGATCAGAATGATTTTGGGTTCCCTTGTTCTGACTTTGAAAAATCATCAAAAATTGGAGAAAAATAATTAAGATCTTAAACTTATATGCTTATAATTCTGAATTCGTCTATTTCAATATAAATAAACGGAAACATCATTTGAATCCTGTATGAGGAGATAATTAATTTTTAGTGAAGAAGGGTCGGAACTGTCAAATAGCAGAACAGGGGTGACTTTAAAGAAGAAACTGTACTTATTGGATAAATCAAAAATTCTAAAACTTTTATGTTAAGAATATATGTGAGTCTAGTTTCAGGGAAAATTAGTGGATCCAAATTTGGAGTTCTATAGATCAAGATAAAAATAATTTAGTGACTATGACACGGATGGACAGCTTTGAATAAATTTATAAGTAAATGGTGAAATCATAGATAATGTTACTTATAAGAATGATATATACATTAAGGATGTGGAATGGAGAGGAGGAGGAGGAGGAAAATAAATATATGAATTTTCAGCTAGCAAGGGTTTACATTTAAAATGGATAATTTGTATGTTTTAAACTCAGGGACTAAATTGAATAAAAGAAGAACTATAGGGGCAATTTTGTAAAAATTTCAAAATGACCGGAATGAAGGAAATGAATTGTTTTATTGATTAAATTAATAAATTGAATGAAATTATAATTTGGATCAAGATTGGGTGAAAATCGGGGAAATGAAAAAATTTACTAAAATGCCCCTGAATCTTGATATTTCTGCAATTTCGCCAGGTAAGTTCGTGTAACTTGAATTTTATTCTTAAATGCTTGAAATGTATGTTATTGATGTGAACAATTTGAATGTTCATTGTTTGAAAATTGATGAAATATTGATATATTTGATAAAAAGGAGAAGAAATCTGGTTAAATGAAAGGAAAATTCGATGGATCTCTGAAAAGGAATTTACGGTAAAGAGGATATAACCCGGGCGGGTGATCCTATCCTAACATAGCCCTCCCGAAGAATATGTGTAAAATGGATTTAGCTCGCCTGGACTGGTAATTCAGATCCAAGCTCATTGGAGTAATTGTCATTACAGGGGATTTAGCCTGGACTGGTAATCCCGACAATACTCTATGAGTTTATATTATAGGGGATTTAGCCTGGACTGGTAATCCCACTGTAAGGATGTGGTTCGCGGGAGTGTGCTTTCTGTAATGAAATGTGTACGACCATGGTTGAAAGATACCATGGCAACATGATATGAAATGTGTAAGACCATGGTTGAAAGATACCATGGCAACGTGACATGAAATGAACAAGACCATGGTTGAAAGATACCATGGCAACATGACAGAAAATGAGTAAGACCATAGTTGAAAGACACTATGGCATCATGTCGAAGATAAATAAGACCGTGGATGGGAGATGCTATGACATCTGTTGAACAATTGATATTCAGGTAATATGTATCAGATGATGAATGGTTATATGAATTGGTTATACAAAATGGTTGTGTGAAATGTTTACAAGACTTGGTCATATGAAAATATATGTACAAAATAGTTGTATGAAATAATTAAAAAGATAGATAAATGAAATAAGTATAGGTACATGGAATTTAATTTATGTTAAGTTTAATATGAACTATTACCAAAATAAATATACATAAGATATATGGAAATAGTGGTGCATTAAATATTGATATAACGAAATGAATGATATATGCTTATGAAGAAACGGTAAGAGAATAATATGTTTCGTGACATGTACATATATGATTATCTTTGATATGTTGATACAAGGAAATTATGTAAGTTGAGACAATTATTAAACTCAATTATGACATGTCGAGGAAATAAGTATATCAATATTGAATTTATATGAAATATGTGCAAGTATACTAACAATGTTGTTGTTTAATGCTTAAGCAAGTGCCAAGCTGTTGATTGAACGGTAATATGTTTAATTATATGATGCATTGAATCAGTAAGTATTTAATTGAAATTTTTTTAAATGATATGTAAATCCTAATAATGCCTCAAAACCCTATTTCGGCAACATATACGGTTTAGGGGTGTTACAATAATGAAGAAGAAATGGTGGCAAAACGCAAATAAAAATCTTTGAGTAAAGTGTAGTCATAACTAGGGATGGCAATGAAGGGAGACGAAGATGGATTTTGTCAAATTTATTACCAATTCACAGTTCGCATGCTCTACCTTATCACCCGCCTCACTCATTTATGAATGTGCAATCTTAAAAATTACTACCACATTCATGGATATTGGACGGATCCATCCTTGCTCTATACCGCCCCTGCTTTAATTTAATTTTGGCTAGTTATTTCTAATATTTTCAATCTTTTTAAAGGCATGTATATATTTAAACATAAATCTTCAAAAAAAATATTTAAAAATAAAACATATGAGTTTTTTATAACACTTTTTTTTTACAATTTTACCCTTTTAATAATTATAAATATATAGGGGTAGGGTACCCACTATCCCAAAAATAAATTTTATCCTTTTAAAATTTCATATATTAGAGCAGGGTAGGGTACCCACTATCCCCAAAAAATCCACATACCCTACCTTGTCCTAAATCTACTTTTCAAAAAAAATACTTCATTTGAAATGAATCGATTCAAGATTCATCAAACCTTTGGATTTCACCATCTCTAATCACACAAGTAGAGATAGAGGCAAATGGCAATTCAAAAAGAAAATATGTCGAATGTTCACATCAGAACCATGGCACGCTTGAAGCTAGTGGTGACTAGCGCAAAACAACTGCATTGAGCTTCCCCCTTAAAACCTATGTTTCTTTAAGTAAATATAAAATGGAAAAACATCCCCATGACCGATAACTAGTTCATCCTATGATTGTTGCAGATTTAGACCCTACACCATAGAAAGAAGACCTATGGTACCAGTAGTAGTTACACATGTTAAAGTTGTGTAACCCAAATTTTTATTAAATAAAATAAGAGATTGCTTGCAAGTCAAGTTAAACAAAATATATTTTCTTTCTAAAAGATTTAGTATTTATTAGTATAATATATTTAGCATTTACTAGCATAACTTATTTGACCTACGAATTTAGCCTATAAATAGGCTCTTTTACAATCTTAGAAAATACACCCATTAAATTATTAGAACTCATAACACTTTTGGAGAATTTTGTGTATACGTTTTGATGGTTCTTTGTTCTCGAGTTTTGAGGTTTAGTTTTTATCTCCATCTTTTGTAATCTTTGTTCTTTTGTCATTATAGTAAAATTATATTTGCCCGTGATTTTTTATCCTCTTTAGAGAGGATTTTCCACGTTAAATTTGTGTGTTCAATTTCTCAATTTCTTTCACTATTTTTTCTTATTCATTGTTTAATCAGGTCGATCCCCAACAAATGGTATCAGAGCTAGTTTAATTTTTGTAGATCGATCTTTTCAGAAATGAAAGCAATAAGGTTTGACATTGAGAAGTTTGACAGTGTCACAAATTTCAATCTGTGGCAAGTTCAGATGATGGCAATTCTAGTTCAAACTGGCTTGAAAAAGGTCATTATCGAGAAAAAATCTGAGAATCTAGATCAGACAGAATGGGATGAGCTTGATGAAAATGCCCTATTTGCAATCCAGTTGTGTCTCACGAATAAGGTATTGCAGGAGGTATTGACGGAGAAAACCTCGTCTGCCTTGTGGAAAAAGTTAGAAACTCTTTATGTGACTAAGTCTCTAGCTAACCTTTTTGTGTTGAAATAACGTCTATTTACGTTTCGCATGAACAAATGTTAGCTTCTTAGATCACATTAGTCAATTTATTACTCTTTTGAATAATTTAAAAAATGTTGAGGTTAAGATTTACGATAAAGATCAACCTAATTATTGTGCTCTTTACCCTCTTCATATAAGTCTTTCAGGGAGACCATGATTTATGGTAGAGACAAACTCTTGTTCTAGGATGTGAAAGATCATTTGTTAAGTAAAGACAAACTTAACAATAAATTTGGTTTGGATAGCAAGGTAGATGGGAAAGCTTCCATTTTGGTAGCATCAAAGAAGCGAGACAAAAAGTGTTACTATTGTAAGAAATTAGGTCACATCAAAGCATATTGTTATAGACTGCGAAATAAAAGGGCTGCTGAGAGTAACAAGGAAGATGTAGCTGATACTAATTTGGCCAACAAAAGCGATGATGATTGCTTGTTAGTGTCAAAAAGCGATAGCTCCAAGCTTACGTCCGAATGGATCCTAGATTCGAGATGTTCTTTCCACATGTGTCACAATAGAGAATGATTCTCCACATACAGTTCGGTTGAAGGTGGAGTTGCGTGTATGAGAAACGATTCATCTATTAAGGTAACCAATATTGGTATTGTTACAATTAGGATGCACGATGGGACAACTAGGAAACTCTTAGATGTCAGGTATGTACTTGATTTACGAAATAATCTCATCTTCTTGAGTATTTTAGACTCGAAAGGTTATAGAATGAACATTGATTCGAGCGACATTAAGGTGTCTCGTGGAGCTCCTATTTTGAAAAGGTAAAAGGACCAGCAATCTTTATATTTTGGAATGTTCTACAGTGATCGGTGAAACCGAACGTCCCTTATCCGTTATGGAGTTGAAGCCAACTCATTTAAAGCGAAGGCACTTGGTTATAGGAGGGAAAAAAGTATGATCGTTTCGTTGAAGAGAGGTTCTCTTTTAGATACAGGTTTTGAAAAGTTAAGGCACTATGTTCGTGAAAATCATACTTGGGTTAGTTTTGATTTGGCAGTGCACAAGTTGAAGGCTAGAAGTCTTCCAGCTTCTAAGCACAAATTTGACTCAATTAATTCCTACATAGTTCAAGATATGGCCGTGGCGGGCTTGGGCAAAGATGGTGTTGTGATAATTCATGTCAATGTGGAGATTGTTAGATTTGTGTGACCCAAATTCCTATTAAATAAAATAAGAGATTGTTTGCAAATCAACTTAAACAAAATATAGTTGTCACAGCCCGTTTTCAGTGATGTCGAAAACAATAGTTTCAGGACCACAATTCTGACAAGTGAATTATGATTTTATTATTTATTATAGGTCTATGGGATTATATTAAGGTCATATTAAAGTTTTGTTAAGAAATTTTGAAGTTTACATAGTTAATTAAGTAAAAATGACTAAATCTTAGAAAGTGTAAAAGTTGAGTTCTATTAGTTAAAGGGGTTTAATGGCTATGAAATCTTAAACTAAAGGACTTGAATGGTAAATAGACCATTGAATAAGTTAGTGGATAGTTATGGACAAGGTTTTATTGAAATTTTGATAATTTTTAAAGTTTAAAATGGTAAATGAACAATTAAAAGAAAATTTAAGTAAAGAAAGATGAGACAAAGTCATCATCCTCTTCCTTTCATTTGTTTCAACCAAAAATCACCATTTTTATAGGGTTTGACCATTCGACTAGGGTTTCATCTTATATGTAAGTGATTCCGAGTCCCTTTTTAATGATTTTTTTTTAGTTCATTTTAGCTTAATCTAGCTAGCTCGGGGATTAATTTGCAAAACTGTTCAAATTTGAGAGACTTTTCATGGACTTCTTTGGATGTGTTTTTATGTTAGTTGATAGATTACTAATCTTTGCTGCAAAATAGACAAGTCTTGTTAAGTGGTTTTTAATAAATTTTTAAATTAGGGATTAAATTGTTAAAGGTGCAAATCTATAGGTTTTACTGTGAATTATTGATAAATATGAGTTGCTTTAAGATCCCTTGTAACATGGGTTAAGTTGGAGCTAAGTGAAATGGTTAGATTATAAGTTATAAGCTTAATGACTAAATTGTGAAAAGTCAAAATGTTATGGGCAAATTCATAATTTTGTATAAATATGAGTATGGATTAAATTGAATTATAGAAGTAATTAATTGAATAGAATTATTTATTTAGATCAAGATAAACTACCATCAGACCTAAATCGAGGAAAAGCTGAAGCTTCGGATTAGTTCGATATTACTTCTATGCCCTAGTTATCGAGGTAAATTCATATGAACTATAATCATTTTAATGTTATCTAAATTGAATGTTTATTATGTTGTTTTAGTGTAAATGAATCAATATATAAATGTATCAATGCTATGATGAATTGACGGATATCTAGTCCCGGTTGAACCTTAAGAATTGTTAGGATACAAATGACATGTCATTAGGGATTTCATGTTTTGGGTGCTGGTCTTGAATGTCCTACCGATGGTTGAAGTCCTGCATTTGTTGCAGATTCTCCACAGCTCGTGTGAGTAGCATCGTGTAGCTTACATTTCGACCCACAGCTCGTGTGAGTAGGCCTATTTCACAGCTCATGTGAGCATTGATATAAAGCAAAGGTTACGGTTATATGTAAAGGCACACTATGTGTGAGCTTTCCCGAGTATCTGATGTAATTCTAGATGGTTCAACAGGTAAGAAAAGGGAATGAAATGGTAAGTATGCAAATGGATTGAATCATGATATTATGAAAAGGTTTTCAAGCTAAATGATGCATCTACATATGGAAGTTTACTTATCTTATGATTGAATTCATTAGTATCATGAGTAAATGTAGTAACTTGTAAGTTTGATGATGTTGTATAGGCTTTTACTAAGCTTATGGCACTTGTATTGATTTATGTTTATATTCATGAATTGTGTAAATGACATCGTAAGTTATGTTTAAGTTTATACGAGCTTATTAAGCCTCATTGCTTATGTAGTTTTTCTTTGTTTTTTAGATCATCGGAAGCTCGATTTGGTTGAAAGCTCGTTGGAGACTTATCACGCTATCCAGAAATCAATTCGGTAGTTTTTCAGTATTTTGGCCAAGGTTAATAATGGCATGTATAGGATCTTTTGTAATGGTAATTCATAGACAAGTAATGGTTGATTTAGTATGTTTATGTTATTGATATTTATGTTTGGTTGATGGACTTATAGTGTTTGTTACGTTAGGTCATTTTGACCATATTTAGGTAAGTGAAATGCATGTTCTTTTGGTAGGTAATAGAACTAGGTTATAATGTTTGAAATATGGCAATGTTGACTTGTTTTGGTAAATAATGTTTTGATACAAGTGTAGTGCCTTTGAATGGCCTATTGGTTAGGTAAGTTAAGATGGTTGAAATAGCATGTTTAAGTGTGTTTGGATGATTTTTAAGTCCTTTGAAAGTGTGCACAAATGGATTGGTTATGAAATGGCTTGATTTTAGGTGAGATTTTGGGTTCACACGGCCTGAGACACAAGCGTGTGTCATTTGAGAGTTTCTTAGTGTTCAAATCAGTGAGTCACACGGCTTAGCACACGGCCTGGCAGACAGGCGTGTGGGGCAACTTAGTGAGTTGCATGAGTGAGAACACGGGCTGGAACACGGTCGTGTGTCCTTTGTTTGAAAGTTACATGGCCTAGCCACACGGTTGTGTGACCCCTGTTTCCAATTTTTGCAACTTTTTCTTAAACTTTCCGTTTTGTTTCAAATTAGTCCCAAATTGCTTCTAAGTTATTTTTAAGATCTCGAGGGCTTGATTTAGGGACAGAATGCATGTGATTGAATGGATTATGATATGTTTAACTTATTTAAATATTACAACGTTAAATGTTTTCAATTGTACAGTAGTGCTTCGTAACTCTAATCTAGCCACAGAGACGAGTTAGGGGTGTTACAATATTTTCTATCTAGAAGATTTTGTATTTACTAGTATAATATATTTAGCATTTATTAACATAATTTATTTAACCTACGAATTTAGCTTATAAATAGGCTCTTTTACAACATTAGAAAACACACCCATCAAAAGATTAGAACTCATAACACTTTTGGAGAATTTTATGTTTACGTTTTGAGGGTTCTTTGTTATCGAATTTCGGGGTTTAGTTTTTATCTCTATCTTTTGTACTACTCGTTCTTTTGTCATTATAGTAAAATCCTCTTTGGAGAGGTTTTTCACGTTAAACTTGTGTGTTTAATTTCTCAATTTATTTTACTATTTTTATTCGTTTATTACTTAATCGGGTCAATCCCAACAAGACAACAACCAACAAGGAGATATCATAAAGTTAATACTGTTGTTGCGCAAGGCTTAGGAAATGATATCTGTGGCAATTTTTTTGGATTTTCATGAGCTTTAGATTTAAGTGGTGGAGTGGTCCATATCCATATACATATGTTATTTTATTTTGAGAAAAATTTTAAAAATGGAAAACTGTCACTTAGATATATACATGTTTAGAAGTAGTTTTTTTTTTAATCGAAATAGTGATTCAATATTACCCCTTATTGCTGTGGCATTCGACCGACACTACTAGTCGTGCAAGTAAATTCATCAATTATTACTACTCTTTTCATTTGTGAATGTACTTCCTTTTTTTTATTGGTTATTGTTTGATTTTGTTGAGGATTATTGAAACTTCAGTGTATGGTTAAAGGACTGGATTGGAAGAGATTTAGGAAACTGTTCTGCAAGTAAACCTGTCAATTAGTTGTATTTTTTATTTCAAAATATGAAAAAAAAAAACTTCTAAAGGTATATTAATTTATCATATACAAAGTATACAAACTCCTTTTTTTTTTTTTTTTTTTTTTTTTTTTTTTTTTTTTGAGTTCCAACAGAAGATTAGGCTAATTTTGAAGCCAGCTAAAGGCAATGCATGGTTCTCTTCGCATGAAATTCGTTTAAGTACTTTTCATTTGATTTCTAATTGTTTATTGCCGTATGGTGCTTCAGGGACGTGTCTTTGACATGCACATTATCACCCCACTTCTCTAACCCTAATCAATAGTTAATTGGATTATTTATTTCTCTTATTGGGTTTCAATACTGGCCCTACAGTTCTACGTATTCATAATTAATTTGATATATGTATTGTACAGACGAGTAAATGAAAAAGAAATTCAATTTCATATTAACGTGGAATCCTAAGATTTAAAAATATAAGAAAATAAGAATAAAAATTGGAATGGAAAGATCTAAACAAAAAGAAAGAAAGGGATTGGTGATGTATTAATTGAATGAGAGCTGAAATCCAATGATTCAAATTTGGAAGAAATAAAGTAAATCAAGATCGAAGTTAGATTTGTACAATAGAAAGTAAAAGAAAGTAAAATAAAAAATAAATTTAATTAGAAAAATCGGAACTTATACATTTTCAATGGCAAACCTTGGAGCTCAAAGGAAATGGTCCAAGGATCATATAGCTGGGCTTTGCAGTTCTTCTCCACATCTCAAGTTGATTCATCATTTGGTTCCGAGATTACCTCTGAAGCACATCTCTCTGAGGAACGAGTGTATCTAAACACTGATGGAGCAGTTCACCTGGATTCTGGCTTTGCTGCAGCTGGGGGTGTCGTTCGTGACAAATCAGGAAACTGGATTACTGGTTTCCATAGATTTCTTGGCAAATGCTCAGTTTTTGACGCGAAACTTTGGGGCATTCTGGATGGCCTCAAACTTGTCCAACGAAGAGGTTATGATCAAGTTCTTATCTACTCAGATTGCTTAGAAGTGGTTAAAGCCATTAATGGATGCTTTACTACAAACTCAAATTCTGCTCTTATTCGTTGCATCCATAATATTTTGTCTCATGAAAGCCAGTGGTCTCTACATTATATTCCAAGAGAACAGAATCATGTTGCGGATTGTTTAGCCAAACAAGCCTTGATAGGAAAAGATAATTTGCAAGTTTTTTGTGTTCCTCCTGAAGGAATTCGTAGCCTTCTTGATAGGGATAGGACTATGAGTGTTACACTTACACATTAGTTAGTTTTTCGATTTTCTTGTATCACCAAAAAAAAAATTTAATGGATAGAATTTCCTTATTAACCCTTTTAAACTTGCTCTAAAAACATCGATGATTGAATGAATTTTTCCCTACAAAATCTTTAAGAGGACCTTTAGAAACATCTATGATTAAAATTTAAGGTTGAAAATTTTTCAATTAAAAGAAACTTGAAAAGTAATAAATTTTAAAGGAAAAACAATAGTCGAATTACTCCAACCTTCAAAACACTTTCTCTATCTCTCTTTGATAGTACGAAATTTTAATATATATATATATATATAATTTAATGAATGAGAAAGGTGGTATGACCTTTGTATAGAATGAAAATACAAGTATTTTAAATTCAAAAATAACTCTTATATCCTAAGTAAATCACTTAACATCACTTTATAAAAACCAATAAAACAACACTAAATCACCTATGATTTGTTCCAGCCAATTAGGTTCAAATGAGTTACATCATAAATTTGATTTAAAAGAGATTAAAAAAAACTTACTAAAACTTAAATAATCTTGGTTGGTTACAAAGAGGTTGATTTCTATCCACAGACGTGGTTGAATTCATCTCAACCTCTTCAATTTCTTCATGAAAAATCCAATGTGTCGCCGACCATCCTCGAACTTCTTTGCGTGTCTTTTGGTCTCCCAATTGCCTGTGGACTCGGTCTCTCTGAACTCCTCTAATTGGCCTACAGGATCAAAACAGAACACATGTGCATGAACACAAAGTATGGGTGACGAATTTAGTGAATTTTTAATCAAATTAAAAATTCATCAAACTTAGAAAAATCATATATACTACATAATGACTCAATAACTCAATATAATTTCCTTACCATAGTGACGAAATTAGAAATTTTTTTTAGGAATGGTCGAAATTAAATTGTAACTTTTACGATAGAAAAAATTATAATTTTACTACTCTTTATAATTTTTAAATAATTAAATTAAATTTTTTATATTTTTAAAAAAAAAAAGACAAAATGTAATTTTACCTTTATTAATTTAAAATTTTAAAAATTTTAAGGGTTGAAACCCAACCAACCTTTAATTTTGCCACTGCCATAAAACTAATGAAATTTTATTAGAAAGAAGTAAAAATAGAAAGTTGATAAGAATTAAGTAAAATTCCAATTTTGGCAACTTCTCGTATTTATAATTTGAGTAGACATATGGATAGATCTTTCTCAGATGAGTCCAAAGAATTATTCACTTTTCCGAAACAAGGTCTAAAGGGCCTGAAATGGATTTCCTAAAACATAGGAAAGTAAGCAATTTTTAACTGTTTTAAAAATGTTCCTACAGCAAAAAAGTTACCAAATGAAAATATGCCAAAATAAAAAATTTATAAAGATCAAATTACGAGAAATAAGAAAAAGATCCTAAAATAAAAATTCCTTGAAATAGAAAGTTTTCAAAAAGGATAAAATCCATCTAAAGAATTTCCTCTGTCCATATTCGACATCACAAGCATCATGAGCCAACTTAAAATTACTAGAAATAAAGCTTTGGATGAAAATATTAAGGTTACCTTGTTTTTGATGATTATTCTACAAGGTAAAGAAACATTGCGAATCACTCATCCATTGTCTATGGTTCTCATCATCCCCCCTCCCCTTCTTTAAGAGAATTCGTCTTGAATCCAAATTTGCATCAAAAGAAAAAGGGGAAAGATCATAACATTAAAGGTGGTACCAACACCAAACTCACTAGGCAAATCAATACGAAAAGCATTGTCATTAATCGTTTCAAGGACTTGAAATGGGTCATCACCTCTGGAGTCAAGTTTAGTTCGATGTTTTGATGGAAATTATTCTTTTTGAAAATGTACCCAAACACATGTAGGCTTAAACAAGATTAACTTGTGACTTTTATTTATGCGGTGTGTATTTTATTCATTCTTTAAACATACAATGATTGTTATAAAAAGGAAATTGTATCAAACTTAAAAATTTTGTTAATGGTCCATGTCCATAATGACCCAATAAATTAACTTAAATATCTTGTCCTAAAAATAATGAAGATTTATAACAAAGAAGTAAAAAATGGAAAGTTCACAAAAATTACCATGTAAAAACCCTAATTCTAAGAAATTCTCAAATTTAGTATTTGAGCAGACATGTGGATAGATCTTTTCGAGACAAGTTTGAAAAACTATTCACTTTCCAAAATGAGGCCTAATGGGCCCAGAAAAGAACCATTCATTTTATACGACTCCCCTAGCTTTGGTAGTCCCCTCAAAGCATTCTATCTCACCAATCTTCGAATGCTCTTGAAATAGACATCGCTTAGAATTTCATTCCAAAGTTCAAGATAAAAGGAGCTTGCTCAATTACATGATAATTTTTCAATGAGTTTGTGGTAACAAAATGTTGTTACTCTTATTTAGAGGGGTTATTGTATATAATTTTATAAATTTATGGTTGAATTCAACATCAATTTATTTAATATCAACTAAGCATCATCTCAATTGATATTATTTTATTGTAATAATTTAAAAGACAAATTTAAACACGATTAACATGTAATATCTTTCCCTTTAAAGATTGGGAGATTATAGATAATTTAAACATTATATAAATACATCAATTTAATTAATATAAATATAAAAAATTAAAAAAATTTATGTGATATTTTTTATATATCATTATCATATTTATTTGCTATGCTAGCAAATTTATGTTACCAATAAATCTTGTTCTAAGAGTTGATTAAATAGTGTACTTACATTGAAGTGGAATGAAAACTTAGGTTTTTAAAAAACGGATTAGTGGTTGAATTATTTGATTGGATCAATTTAATTAGTTCGTTTGATAAAATAAATAATTAAAAAATATATATATATAAATAAAAATTAATTCATAAACTTATATTTATTTTGATTTGGTCCAATTAGAAAATATTTTATCATTTTTGTATTCACAATTCAAGATAGATGGATATTCTATAACATATATATGTACCTCTTACTCTCAATTTTCTCAGGCAATTTGGTGGAATACTCGAATGGTCGATTCTTTTTTTCATCTTAGCTTCTATCTTCATGAATGAAAACAAAAGAAACGAGTCTCTCATTATGATATGAATTTCATTTATATGGGTTGCATCTTTTTTTCTTTAATTTCATTTTTATTCTTATCCTTTTATTAGACTATTCTATATAACCATAATAAGAATAAGATAACTAAAAAAATAAAAATAAAAATTAAATTTATTCATTATTAAAATTAAATTAATTAATTTTTTAGCTACTAAATTTCAATTTAATTGACCAGATCAAATTCAAAAAATCATAACAAAAACATGTAGAATATATATTATCCCCAAATCTTAAGGGAAAAAATAAACTATATCGTATACTTTCGAAAAGGAAGTTGTATACAATGATTGATACATGATTTCCATCTCTTTAAGCAAAGTTCAAATTAAAAGAATTTTTTTTTTATAAAAGAGAAAATTTTTAATATATATATATATATAAATAAATACTAATTAAATCTATTCATGATGTATAAAGAAAATCTATTCATAAATTAATCAAATAGATGGTAGTTTGAATTATTTTCATATTTCTTCTGGAAGATCAACCTAATGGCTTGATTTATTATTAAAAAAATAAAATTTATAAATTAAATCTAAAAAAGTTATTTGATAATCCAAACCAAATCACTTGAAATCTTTATTCAAAACTCAACTTATATTGATTGAGTGTTTTTTATGTTACCAAAATATGCACAAATTCTAGATCCGGAGCGAAGATTGTCAATACATTTAAAATTCACATAAATCGTTGTGATTAAATGAACTCTAAATGTTATGAGATTGATGCAATTTGGACCAAGTTTTTAGGTGGTCCAAAAAGCATTATGGTAGCTGAGATTTAGCACTGTGGGGGACAATGTCTGCTCAAGTTCTGAGAAACTTGCACCAAATGAAATTCAAAATAAAATAACAAATACAATCATTTTTTTCTCTCTTTTAACACCTTTTTTTTAAACAAACCTTTTTCCTTTTTTTTTTTTAAAAAAATCTCTTTATTGTGTAGTCCAAATTTCCAGTAAAAGCTGCAGTGCTACTTGATTGAATGTCATGACTAATTATTGAGAAATCACATGGAATATGAGAAAGATAAAACGGGAAACCCCATTTTTTTAAAGAATTAAAATACTAAATTAGTCTTTTAATTTGTTGATGGAAGGTGGTATAAAGATGCGTTTTATTGTCATAACTTATAACACTGAAATTAGGAAAAATATTGCTAAATAATAACTTTGCTGATTGTTAGAAATATATAGATTGCATGAATAAAATATTAAATTTTAAAATGATTATAATTTATATAATTATATTGTAATAAGTTTAAAATTAATTAATTCATCTTGGAAAATAAATCTCCAACCCTTTCAAATGAGTTATTATATTTTATTATTAGTTAAGGAATGAAATTATTTAGCACACTTCATGTATGCTTTAAAAGAATAATTTAATTTAATTTTAAGATAAAACCTTTTGAAAAAATCTTTAAATGATATATGATTTTTGAGTTAAAAATTATTCAAAGTAAAAAGAAGGTTGCTTTAAATAATTTATCAAATTGACTTTGGAGGATAATGTGCTTCAACGCACTTAAACTCATGTCCTCCTGCATGGACAATAATGACCATACCAATTAAGTTAAAGACTCAATCCGCAAAAAAATGTGACTCTTAATATATTCACTATTACATATTAATTAGTTTTATTGTTACAAATATTCATTTGTTATGAATTATTGTTATTGTAATAGTTAAAAAAAAAATCTATATCTATACATAATATAGAATCAACTTTTTTAAGAGTTTTTTTTTTTTAATTTGTTGGAAGTTACTTTGTAGTATTTATTTGAATTAATTATATTTTAAATTTCATGTTTATTATTAAATTTCAGTAGGAGTTTGTCTAGAGGAGGAAGGGTTAGAAGTGTCTCATTACTGCATATCAATCTCTGAAGGCTTCCACTAGTCATATTTGGTATTTTCATAATGGGTGCTCCAAGAATGTATTGATTGTGGAAAGTTTTAATTAATTACTCGAATTTATCAGTTAAATAATAAAAAATAGTAATTACTAATAATAAATAATAGAAAAACGATAATTACTAATAATTTTAATCTTTTTGGGAATATATTTTTATTCACCCTAATTATACTATTTGTCGAAACCATTTTTTTGAAAACGGGAATCGACTTGTTTTTGAAAATGAAAATCAAAACGGGAGTCGCCACCAATCTTTATTAGGTGTGATCGGATCACCTTTGTTTCAATAAAACATTTTAGTTTACTAAAACGGTGTTTTTGGTCTACGAAACTCGAGAGAACGGGTTCGGGAGTCAGTTACGTGCGAGGAAGGATTAGCACCCTCGTCACGCCCAAAATTAGTACCGAATTGATTAGTTAGTGTCGAAATTTGAAAATTGGGAATAGATTTAAAATACGATCTTTTTTATTAACGTTAATTTTAAAAAGTTCGAATTAAATCAAAGTGATTGCTAAAGATTTCCTCGTCTCGAGATATCGAAGTATCACATCCCGTAAGTTAGGACATGATACCATGAACTCCCGAGCGCAAGTTGTCTTTAATTTTAATTGGAATTCCGTGTATTTTAAAACTCAAAAGGATATTTGGCAATTTAGGACCAACGAGAAAATCGAAACCCCGTAAGTTAGGGCACGGTTCCTCGATGTTCCAAAACGCGAAACATTGCCTTATTTTGAAATTTCGTTTTGAAATATAGCGAGTATGATATTTAACGATGCACAATATTTGTTTGAATTAAAACGAAATAATTTATTGGATAAATATAACGAGGCTTGATTCATGAGGCGATGATATGAAATAGGAATATAGTAAATGTGCATAGAATAATACTGCATGGATACAATATTATGCGAATGAATAACAATAATGCAAAAATATTAAGTAAACGAATTAAAATACATAATGACAATAATCACACAACATGCATTATTTAAATACTAATCATTAATAATCAAAGACAAATGAATTAAATTAAAAAAAATTATAACGCAAATTAAAATGAATAAAATGTAAAATAAATTTTAAAATGATAAGAAATGAATTTAAAATAAATAATGAAAAAAGAGATTTAATCAACAATGTATAAAACAATTTAAAAATAGAATATATGTATAAACAATTTTAGAATAGGTAATATGGGCGAAAGTTTGAAATAAATAATATAGGGGAAAAGTTTAAAATGAATAATATGTAAAATAATTTAAGATAATTAATATATGAATGAGTTTAAAATAAATGTTATGTAAAAAGAAACTTAAAATAAGTAATATACAAGACATCTAAGAATTAACTTGTATATATATAAAAAAGATATAACGATTTGAAATTGATAATATATATATAATTTTAATGTAAATAATAAAACAATTTAAAATGAAAAATGCATAAAGCGAGTTTAAAATAAATAATATAAAAGAATTTTAAAATCTATATTACACAAAGCAAATAAAAAGATACATATGAATAATTTTAAAATAGATAATATATATATAAATAAAAGTGTAAAATAAATAATATGGAATAAGTAGAATGGGTTTAAAATAAGGTATATAAAATAATTTTAAAATAAATAATAGATAAAAAGTTTAAAATATATAATACATAAAAAAAATTAAAAATAGACAATATAAATATACTTTGTAATAGTAATAGTTCAAAGATAATAAAAAGAGAGTTATTTGAAATACATAATATACAATAACTTAAAATATAAAATAATTTGAAATAAATATATAATAATTTTTAAAGAATTATAAATATCTAAAAAGCTTGAAATAAACTATATGTATGCATATATATATATATATAATAGGTAAGGAATAAAAAATAAATAATACGTATAAAATGGATTAAGGTAACATGTATATACATAAGGCAAGTTAAGATAAATAATAAGAATTTGAATAATCAGCACATTAAAATAAGTTAGAATAGATGTAAATAAGTAACATATAAAAATATTTGAAATAACATGTAAATGAAGCATTTAAAAAGGGTTAATAAATGAATTAAATAGATTTAGGACATGGCTAAAAATAAATTAAAATTCGGGGTATAAAAGTATAAATACTGGAAAGTTAATTAGGGATCAAAACGAAAACCAAACAGGATTTGAGGGCTAAATTTTAAAAAAACAAAAGAAGACAGAAAATGGGGCCTGATTGAATGGGGGTTGAAAAGGGAAGGACCAATCACATAAATCTCCCTTTTAGGGAGAATGCACAAACCCCCCATTACACCAAACGGTGTCATTTCATCATCATCATTTAGACCAAACCCCTTTTTTTTTTCCAGCCCCCTTTTTTTAAAAAACAGAAAGCTTTTTGCTTTCTCTCCTTCCCCTCTTCTCCCCCATTTCTCTCTTTTTGGCTAGGGCTTCATATACCCATCATCGCCGCCGTTGTCACGGCGCCACCACGGGGGGTGGTTGGGAGGTGCGAGCTGGGCTTTCAAGCCCCAGTTTAAGGCGCCCCGAAGGCCAAGCCTTCAACCTAAAATGGTGCGAAGGTGAAAGGGGCTCTCCCTCCCTAAACGACGCAATCCTGACGACGGAGGGATCTCCAGCGACGAAGCCACGGGCGATTCCGGTGAGGCCCTCTTCTCCATTTTCTATTTATTTCAGGCCCACCCCTTTTTTGAAATAGTTTTGGAGTAAAAAAAAAGAAGAAAATGAAACTAAAAAATGAGTAGAAAATCAATAAGAGAAAATCGAAATCCACCTTTTTCAAACTTTGTTTTGCCTATTTTGATCAATAGTGCGTGTAAAAAAATACAAAGGGATCGAGTGTGGCCTTTATAGCCGGAGACATGCTCGTTTGTTTCAACCTTTGTCTGTTTCTTTATTATTTTTCTCTTGGTTGTTTGCTACTGTTTTTTGTCCTTTTGTTGGTTGTCTTTCTTTTGCTTGCTTGTGGTTTTGTTTTGCAGGTGATGTGAGCGGTCAGGGCGCGTGCGAGCAGGCCTGGTGGCGTGAGGGGACGGTGCCGTGCGAGGTGGCCAATGGTGAAGAGGCTGGTGGCTGAAGGCATATGGAGGCTGCATCTTGGGGGGCTAGGGTTTTGCTTTGCTGAAAAACATTTAAGATAATGGGCTTGGGTTTGATGTAAATTGGGTTTGGTTTAATGGTTAGATGGGCTTGCTATTTTTTTGTAAAATGAACTTTACTTATTTGAGACTTTTATTTTGAAATTAATTTAGGTTGAATTGATTTGGGCCAAAAATTGGCCATTACACTATTAATTGATTGTACTCCAGAAAATATCCCCATTCAACTACACTACTATGTAGTTCCACACACTAGTCTTTCATTCTACCTAATTTCTTCAATATTATTCATGCCAAGCTATTTCTTAGAAACAAAGAAATAATTGTGTCAATACAATGAAGAAAATCCTAAAATTACCCATGAACAACTAACAGAAAATTTTGGACTTTTTAGTCATAAGTGCATTCCCCAAAACTTGGTTTGAAAGTCCAATCGGATCTAAAGCGTCATCGAGATTGATAGAGCGATTCACTCACTCAATTGTTCATTTAATAACATTTAAACATAAAAATTAAACATACACATAATAAATTGTTTAATAAATCTCAACCAATTAACCGTGACAAATTCTAAATACATGCCACACTATACCATTTCAAGAGGTCCTTATAAAATAAGGATTGTAGAGAATAGATGGCGATGCTACTCGATCATGAACTCATGAACTATTCGTCATCTATGCATAGAATTTAAAACCCGAACGTTGAGCATTACAACTCAGTGGTGATACATTTTAAACTACCAATGCATATGGTTAAAATAAAAGTATTCTAATCAAATACAAACATATATAATTAGGCACTAATTCAAGGAGTGAAAGTTGCATTCAATAGAAATTTCTAAAGACACAATACAATCTTAAATCAATCACAAAATAACACTTAAAATAACAATGAAAGAATACCAAAACATTCAATAATTAACGATAGGTTTCAATTTAACAATTAAATTCATTTAACAATTTTTGCCCAAATAACACAAGGAAAGTCATTTGGACTGTGTCCAACCAATCACCAAACAATCGATGAAAATGGTGTAAGCGCCAACAATGACAATACTCTGTTGCATGATAAATGCAACTTAATCAATAACCAACCATCACACTAAATGCGCAAAGTGCAACAATGACAATACTCTTAAATGCTCAAAGCAATCTGAACAATGAACAATAAGTAAATGTCCAAACATTTAATAAATTATTAATTAAAATAGTCCCTACAATCTACAACAGGCCAATTATATCCAAATAATTTCCAACTAATTTTACTAGTCATTTAATAAATTATTAAAGTAATGATTTTTGGCAATAGTTTAAAAAAAACAAGTAATTAATAAAAATAAAATTTTATTAAAATCAATTTTATAAACTACCACACAAGTAAAATTTTGAATACAAGGAATCACAACGTCAAATTCACTAAACTAATAATTTAACTATAACATTAAAATACTTTAAAACGTACGGATCACACTGACCATCACTTTAGACGATTTGCTTTCCTTTTCTCTTCAATATAGCAAAACATGTGAACTTAATAAAAATTATATCTAAGTTAACAATTCCACCATAATTAGTCTAAATTTGATCTAAATTAAACATAATGACGATATTTCAATCTGGTAGAAATTAATTACTAAGCTCATTTTTAAGCAAGCAATACATAAACAAGTACAGAAATTAGAACATTAGAATCTCACAGTAACAACAACTAATTGAGAAAGTTGCCTTCAAAGAGAGGCAAGTTGATGCAATTTAGTCAAAAAGCAAGTAACTGACTTGGAAACACCTTGCATGCGTTAATAAAGCAACAAACACTTAGATAAACAGCCACCAAAGTCGACAATTGGCAGCAAGAAAACAGTGCAGATTTTTCAGCCCAACGGTGCAACAATTTGAGGCAATTCCACTCCAATTTGGAAGGCAAAACAACACTAATTTAAGGATAATAATAGCAGCATTTTGAGGAGCAAAAACAAGTGATAAAAATAGCAGCACTTGAATCACAATCGGTCAAGCAAGCAGCTGAAAATTTAATAGAAACAATCGGTGCAATGGGTGGAAAAACAGCAAAATTGGAGCAATGGGTGCGGCACTTTAATGAGCAATTGAAAAACACTTTGGATAATAAAGTGGCTTAATGGACAGCTACGGTGAAAAAATAAAAGTGACCACAGCTGATCTTTAAGCAGTAGTAGCAGCAGGTTTTAAAAGGCAATGCCACACCTATTACAAGACAAAATAATAGATAATTTGAAGTAGAAAAATCGACAATAATTGACAGCATTAAGAGGCTTATACGGATCGATGAAGGCACCGTAAAAAAATTGAATCTAATAAATGAAGAGTCGGCCTTTTAGAAACAGTGTATGGAAACACCGAATAGACTATAGTAAGAACTTAGATGACACCTAATCGATCGCAGAGCTACAACTAATTATATCAATCCATAATAAAAGAATGAATTGATACAATAACCTTATATCAAGAAATAAGAAGCGACGGATTATAAAGCATGCAGTTCGCAACAAATTAAGGACGAGTATGTTTCGGTGGAGCAAAGTACGAGAAGGTTTGGAGGCTGAAATAGCAGCAGATCAATTAAGTCTGAATCGGTGGCCAATTGAGCAACAAATCAGAGTCCGTTAATGGTAACAAACTGGCTGAAACGACAACTATTTGAGCGAGCGATCAGCAGCAATTTTAGATGCCGAACAACAGCTGTTTGTGCGCAATCAACAGCGGTTTGGACGGTGAATTTTTGAAGAAATAGCAGAGCAACAAATTAGGTGGTCGGCAAGTAGGGCTGAAGCATTTTGGAGGCAATCGGTGGGGAGTTTTGGTGAACGTGAGTAGGGAGGGAGATGATGCCTGACGTGGGGGAGTGAAAGGTGGTTATGAGAATTTTAAGGGAAGTAGGATTTTATGAAGAAAGGACTAGTTCAGTGAAATGAGCTTTGACTTTGGTCAAAAACAAAGGATTCTAATTCAACTCAAATTCCCACCTTTATCTTAACACATTCAAAATTCTATTTGTATTCTAATAATAATAACATACAGTACTATCATTTCTAAAATTAAACAAAAAGGGTTAATTAATTTTAATTCTCCATTAATGGCGGAAAAATTTCAGTTTAATCCTTGAAACGAAATAAAAGTTCAATTCAATCTCGGAATTTAAACTAAATTTTCAAATAAATCTATTATCCTAAAATTAAATCGAAATTCAACTTAATCATGAAATCAAGATAAAAATTCGAATGAGTCCATAAAAATATTAAAAATCTAAATTCTATAACTTAATCCAAAATTTTCGAATTTTTTATTATAAAAACATTTTTATGGAAGATATTGAAATTTTTGGGTTTTACTAATATCATTAGTAAAAATGACAAGTATATTGAGGCAGCTAAGCAAGCTAAGTATGTTGGAAGTGATTTGAAATGCAAGAAATTGTGGGATTGTGAACATGAATTGAAAAAATGTTTAAAATTTTGTTCATCCAAAAACTAATCAATCAAATGTTTACCGGATTGACTAAACACCGAAGGTTTGCTTCACTCAAGCAAGGGCAAACCATGTCATCTTGACAGATGCAATCATCATCAGCAAAGCTCTTGCTTTTGCAGAATCGATGGGTATTAACACTCTAGAGAATAAAAAGACTTATTTGTCTTTGGTGGGTGACCTGTACGGTTCAAACAACGACATGACATCAAGTCTTACTGTTTTCATGGGGAAGCTAAGAGTGCTTTCATCCGAGACATTCCTAATTTTTGCACTAATCTCCAAAAAGTGGTAAAAGATTCTGCACTTAGAGATGTCTTCGTAGGGTATGAAACAAGACAGTTGAAAATTCGGTTAAAGTTTCTCCTCATGTTATTTTATTGTATCTTTTGTCATCTTGTTGGGTTTTTTAAAAATATGGGATAAAAAAATAAAAAAATACTTAAATAATACAACAAAAAAAATATGTATCAAAATGGTACATCTCAGGGTGGTGCCACTTATGGCAGTGGCGTAACCACTTTGGCCTACCACTTTTCTGTCATTTTTTTTAATTTTTCTGTTAAAAAAAGTAAAAAACAAAAAAAAATAAAAATATGAAAAAAAAAGGGTGGAGGGGGTACTAGAGGCGGCACCGGTTGTGTCTCTGGTAGAGGCGGCACTTAAGCCATATAAATACTGATCCAACAACTCCAGAAACAAGAAGCAGCAGCATTGAGAAAATTAAAAAAAAAAAGAAAAAGAGAAGAGAAGAGGAAGAAGGGGAAGGGGAAGGAAAAAAATAGAAAAGAGAAGTATTATTTTTTTAAAATAATGGAATTTTATATTGTTATTGTGTTTTTGATGTTATTATTATTATTGATTTTTATTGTTTATTGTTGTTAGCAATTATTATTATTAGTAAAAAACCTTATTATTATTGTTACTAAAAAACCCTTATTATTATTGTTAGTTATTATTATTGTTAGTAAAAAACTAGTATTAGGATTGTTGGTTATTATTGTTAGTAAAAAACCTTAATTATTGTTTGTTATTATTATTGTTGATTTATATTAGTTTTGTAAAAAAAAACCCTAAAAAACCTATTTATGTTATGTAAAGAATGTTTTATTCTTTTATGTAATTTATTTGTTATATGTGTTTTAGGTTGATTAGATAATATTTATGAAATTTATTTAGTATATTATAGATATTGTTAGAAATGACAACATATTTGGTATTGCCTGATGAGATAATAACTTCAGCACAAAGGGAGAAAATTAATAAGATGATGAGAGAAGTGCAAGATTACAGAATGAAACCAGAAGAAGATATTGTTCAACACGTTATCACAGTAAATAAAAAGATGCAAGAAGTGTTGTGGAAGGGTCATGAAATGATTAGAAAGAATAAAGTGCAATACTTAACCCTTAGAGGGACATTAATAGAACGGGACCATCAAATCATTTTAGACCAACTTTGGAAGACATTGGTACCACGAACCTATTGGAATATAGTTATATGCTTCGTAAAGTTTATAATCTCTTATGGAGCAAGGAAAATAGCGAGACAAAGTATAGTTTCACGAAAGTTGACTAGGAAGCAAAATGTGATTGACATACCATGGATGGATAAATTAGATGTTAGGAAATTACCAAGAGAATTTCTAATTTCAATACCCGTTATAAAGATTGAAGAGGAAGAAGATCCCGAGGACTTTCCAAATTGAATTGTAAAAGATGAATATGAAAAGAATCAAGAATATCTAAATTGGATTGTACAGTATTTCCCACAGAAAGATACAGGGTCGGAGATGGAAGAAAACATAGAACTGAATTTAAATGGTTAAGTATAAAGATAAATGTTGTTCATATACAAAATGAGAACTAAAAAAGTATGAGCTTATGAATGAAAAAAAATTGCATATTGATTAATTAATTTTTTATTTAAGTAATTTATTTGCTGTTCGAAATTATTTTGAGAAATTTTGTTTATTTTTTAACAGATTGAGCATTGAAGATAGATAATCAGTTTTTCGTATACGTTTATTTCAATGGAATCATCTTGACAACAACCGTTGGATGCATATTTGAATGTCGACAACAAATAGCAATAAGATTTAATAGAAATGTCTCGTTGGATGATATGAAGAGAAGGATTAATGCAAAAATTATTAGACGTTGTAGGAGAAAGTTCTCGAAACTTTTCTACAAGGTTCCAGTTTCGACAGATCCCATCAAATTCACTGAAATGGAACTTGTAGACGATGAAGACGTGGAGACAATGATCGCTCTTTACTGTGGCAATGAGAGTGGCAAAAATGCACCGATTCGCTAATTTGCTAAGCTAGGCGGTATGGAGCAAAATGAAGGTCTCACTGCATATGGTGAAGAACATAGAGATCAAGAATCGTGCATGGTAGCTCCAACATCATACATTGATAGTGAATCGACTATACGTGGGATCGATATCAATCTTAATGTTACACCCGATATTGATGTGGTTGGTGATGATGGTTACGATAGTAGTGATCCTTGTGATCAAGAGGTCGATGGTGATAGTGATCCCGATGCGGACGATGTCCCTAATGATATTGACGATGAAGACGTGAATGACGATGAAACATTAACGCGTCTTCGGTCAGGAACTAGATGCGACGTATTGTGATACACAATAATCCTAGGCTACACATGTCGCTCATAGACCTCCACGCAGTGTATGTACCTGAGTTCTCAGAGTACCTTGAAATACTTCCTCTTGATTCTAAAACTATCTGTATGTTTATCATACCAATGATGAAGGACATACCGACCATTAAAGTTTCAGTACTGATTGCCGAAATGCAGGCACGATTTCAGTATCGAATATCATATCGAAAGGCATGAATAGCTAAACAGATGGCAATGGAGCAATTGTATAGGGATTTCAATGCATCGTATAACGAGCTACAAGGACGGATAGCTATTATGCGGGAGTACGTATCGGAGACTGTCATTGAGTTACAGACACGACCTTATTACGGCCCGGATGACCAACTACAGGCGAGGAAAAGAATTTTTCATCAGATGTTCTAGACGTTTGATCCATGTGTGCGTGCATTTCCCCACTGCAAGTCGTTTGTGCAAGTGGATAGGACCTGGTTATATGGAAAATATACACAGATCTTACTTCTTGCGGTTGCTCAAGACGGTAACAGGAATATGCTCCCGATAGCATTTGCCATCGTAGATAAGGAGAACATGGAATCGTGGGAATTCTTCCTTACCAACCTATGGAGGTATGTTATTAGCAACGATAATATTTGCATTATCTTCGATAGAGGGAAATGATTAATTACCGCCATTAGGCGTTCCGGTGTACTATGGAGATTCGTTTACTGCATCCGACACATCGCGGCTAACTTTCATCGAGATTATAAGAATGCAAACTGGAAGAGACAAGTTGTAAAAATAGGTAAATGATTACCTCGTTTCAATATAAGTTTTAATGTTTTAGGGCAATATTGTAACTTATCTTTTCTTAATACATATATAGCACGCGAGCTAGAGCCACACATTTTCCGCCAAAGAATGACTTGACTTGAGAGTGACATGGAGGGTCAAACAAACACATCTTTTCGACAGTGGTTGGGTATTATGGAGCCGTGGTAATGGGCTCAAAGTTTTGACGAGGGCTTTCATTATGGTCAAATGACCACAAACTTAGTGGAGGGGGCCAACGTTGTGTTGTTGAAAACACGACATCTTCTAATTTCATCTGTCTTCTCGGCTACATTCTACAGGTTGGCTACCTTGATACCAAGAATGGGTCAGCAACAAGTCAACCAGATGGAGGCGAGACACATGTTTGTGGAAGATGTTAGGGATACAATGGCTGTAAACTGTCAGATGGCGAGGTTGATGAATGTAAAAATATATACACGACGCCTTGAAACGTTTCGAGTTACGGAGACCATTGGTTGTCGATTCGGTATACCACCTAGGTCCTATGGAGTTGATCTCTGAAATAGACGGTGCGATTGCAGGAGATTTCAAACACTTCATTATCCGTGTGCGCATGTCGTGGCAGCATGTGCTAAAGTGAACCTTAATATTGAGCAATTTATTGATAATGTGTACACACTCAAGCGCACGTTACATGTCTAGGAAAATGAGTTCCCCGTCCTGCCTAACCTGTCTACGTAGGAGGTGCCTCTGACGAATTTTGAGCTTGTCCCAGACAGAGGGTTACGTAGGAATCCGAGAGGTCATCCGCAATCAACCAGAATCCATAATGAAATAAACATTAGGGAGAAATCTGACGGTACGCGTTGTGGATTATGCAGGTTAGCTGGTCATAATCGGAGTAAATGCCCACAGCGAAACTATCATGTTGGACAATCGTCACGATTGGGTAGGAATTGAGCTTATGTTGTAATATATTTAATTTATATAAAAAAATAATATTGCAAAGTTTGTTCCAATTAGATTAATATTGTAATGTATTTAATTAATGTTCCAATTAGATTAGTGTATTTAATTAGATTAATGTTGTAATGTATTTAATTAACGTTCCAATTAGATTAATGTACTTAATTAGATTAATGTTGTAATGTATTTAAAGTTTGTTCCAATTTATATTACAAGACTAAGTTTATTACAAGTTTTAATGTTTTAATGTTCAAAATGTCCAAATTAATCTAATTTATGTTATGGTCAAATTTTGTTCAACTTTTCAAAGTTTCAATTAATCTAATTAAAGATATACAAAAAAATACAAAGCTTTTTAATATTAAAACCCAAGAAACCCCTAAAATTGATGGTTCAATGGTGTAGTCCTAGGGGTATATTTCTACGAAGGTTGACGTTCACGTTGTGGGTGATTGTGACGACCAACATCCTCTTCAGTCGCAGGTGAGGGTGTCTGATACGTGGAAGAAAAATCATATGGCTCGAATGGCATTAATGAACTTGAGCCGAGAGGAGTGTCATGCTGCAGTGGATACAACCCAAGAGGAGTAGAGTACTGCGGTGGATAGGGGCCGGAGGTAGTGCTATACTGCGGTCGATACGGACCGAGGGTATTACTATACTGATGCGGATATGGGCCGGGAGAAGTGTTGTGCTGTGGTGGATACAACCCAAAGATATCAAATTCGTAATGGTATCCGCCCCCTGACGAGCCCGAGAAATAGTCATTGCCCTGCAAATCTAGATGATAAAAAGTATCAGCCGAATGTGAATGCAATCGTTTGGACTCGGCCTCCCGCTGTGGCTCAGGCTCCAGCTCTGGCTTGGGCTCGAGATTTGGCTATGGATCAAGCTCTATATCAGCCACTGGCTCGTATGCCCTAGGTCGCTGCACGTGCGGGAGGACTACAGTCGACTGCCCACCAAGTAAATATGGCTTTCCCATACTAGAGTACCATTGTATGTACTCTAACGATGGTTGCAAATCAGAAGACATGTCCATTTGAGGTCTTCGACCCATCTGATTATCCCACACCGCAACAAATTTCCGGTGCACAACCCCCCAATACATTCCATGTTTCCCTCTCTTGTTGATGTCATGAACCTTCCCCACCTGCATTGGTGGATCCGGGATATACTAGATGCAACCAAACTGTCGTAGTACTCTATCCCCGTAGTACCACTCGACTATATTGAAACTGATAATTGGTGCGCTAGTGCACCACAATTGAGAATAAACGTAGGCAGATGAGGGTATAATAGCCGTAATTTCTGGTCTACAATATGACATCCATATAAACTGCATGATTAATATCATGGTTAAAATTTAACACTCTTCACGTAAGATATACAAAGTAATTACATGTCACGAATATTTGAATAGCTTACCCCTTCCCCGGCATGTTTTTCAATCATCAGACGATATATCGGGATAGGGTACGACCTCCCGATACCCGAATAAATACTCCATCTACGAAAACAATTTTCAAGTAAATATAGTATCATTAGAATAGTATCATTATAAAGAAATTGTCAATTAATAACAAGTTAAATTTTATCACCTGTTAACTAGTGAAAATACTTATGGTTGGTGACTAACTGATGTCAAGAATGGCATCTGATAAAGAGCCATGACTGTAACAATAAAAGGCAACCGCCTATGTCTACGGCATTAGGCTTTGTCGTCCGACAAAGCTCACGATACAATATAGCCAGAACTGCGGAACTCCAACTATACGAGCGAACATTACGCAAATCAACTAATAGAGGTAAATACTGGAGATGAACCTTGTTGTTGTTCGCATTGAGCATCAGTACACCCTCTATAATATGCATAATGTACACTCAAGTTGTGCACATCAACTCTTCTTCAGTCGCATTAACTGATAAATGCTGAAAATTAACTTTTAGCCATGTAAATTTCAACTCCGAAAAATTGGACTTATCATCGCCGGGCGAGGCTCTTAGTAGGCTATAACAAAGTACAGCCGGTTCAGCTATCGCACTTACGCCCGTTACGGCATTCCCGTCGATTGGGAGCCCAAAGTGCAATGCAACATTCTCTACAGTGACAGTGCACTCCCCACATGGCAAATGAAAAGTGTGGGTCTCCGGGAGCCAACGCTCGACCAATGCGGATATTAAATTGAACCACAAATCAAACGTCCGGGTCAATGTTGCTAACCCGAATCCAGCTAGCTCCAAGTAGGGCATCAGTCGTGCATTCAGAGAATATCCTAAACCATTCACCGGGCTCCTTAATACGCGGTACGAGTCCTGACAGTGTTAAATTACAGAAAATAGTTATAATAACATAATTTATTTCCTTAAATTACATAGATCTTTTTTTAATGGAACCCGTGATTAACAAATAACGATATATTACCATATTATTAACTGTGTCACATATGTGAGGATCTTTCTTAATCAATGAAGTCATTACGATACCTGCAATTTTAAAATAAATTTCGGTTATTAATTTTAATGTTTGATAGATTTTAAATATTTATCAAAATAACTAAATTTTATATATTGCTTCTAATTACAAAAAAATACCAAACAGTTTTTTCGACAACATATTTTTTGCTATACTACATTAAAAAAATAAATATATCCAACTTAAATACAAATATTTTTATTATTATTTTAAAATGATAATAACTAAAATATTTTGGTTTAAAATATAATATATATAATATACCCTGCATGTAGTTCAATATATTTTAAATTAATTCTTATTTAATAATAATGTGAGTGATGCAATAATAATTAAATAGCATGACAAGTTGTTCAATATTATTTTAAAATATATTATAATATGTAATTAAATTCCTTAGGAAATAAAAAAGATGGGAAAATAAGGAGGAGTTATGTTGCAATATTCTTTTTTTTTGTTCGGTGATTTTGGCCCTTATTTGGTATTTTTTTATTTTCGTATTTTATTTTTTTATATTATTTTAGTACATAATGTTTCAAATGTATTATTTAAGAGTTTTTTATATTAATTTAATAAATAACCCTAATTTTGATACTTTGTTGGTAATTTTTTTATTTTCGTATTTTATTTTTTATATTATTTTAGTACATAATGTTTCAAATGTATTATTTAAGTGTTTTTATATTAATTTAATAAATAACCTAATTTTTTATTGGTATTTTTTATTTTTGGATTTTATTTTTTAAAACATACTATTTTCGTATTTTATTTTTTTATATTATTTTAGTACATAATATTTCAAATGTATTACTTTAGTGTTTTTTTATATTAATTTAATAAATAACCCTGATTTTGACACTTTGTTGGTATTTTTTTGTATTTTATTTTTTAAAATATATTATTTTCGTATTTTATTTTTTTATATTATTTTAGTACATAATGTTTCAAATGTATTATTTAAGTACTTTTTTATATTAATTTAATAAATAACCCTGATTTTGACACTTTGTTGGTATTTTTTTATTTTTGGATTTTATTTTTTAAAATATATTATTTTTGTATTTTATTTTTTTATATTATTTTAGTATATAATTTTTCAAATGTATTATTTTAGTTTTTTTATTAATTTAGTAAATAACCCTGATTTTGACCCTTTGTTTATATTTTTTAAATTTTTAAATTTTATTTTTTTAAATATATTATT
This sequence comes from Gossypium longicalyx, assembly GCA_025698465.1. Lineage (NCBI taxonomy): Eukaryota > Viridiplantae > Streptophyta > Magnoliopsida > Malvales > Malvaceae > Gossypium > Gossypium longicalyx. The sequence goes on along the minus strand of CM047004.1, from coordinate 62,808,864 downwards.
TTCGTATTTTATTTTTATATTATTTTAGTAAAAAACTCGCCAGCACCACTTTCCTCAAAAAAAAATTTCGTATTTTATTTTTTCATTAAGATATTTTTTTTAGTATTTTATCTTTTTATGCTATTTTTGTAAAAGGTTTAAAACTCCATCACATAAAAAATAAAAAAATTTAAAATAATCAGAATATAGCATGCCAAATAAATTTTATAAAAAATATATCTAATCAACCTAAAACACACTTAACAAATAAATTACATAAAATAATAATAATAAAACATTCTTTGCACATAACATACATACGCTTTTTTACTTCAATAAAAATTGAATATAAATTAGGAATGAATGAAAATATAAAATAAATACAAACATACCTTAATATCTCTTTTTAATCAAATAATACCTTGCAAAAAAATAAATTTAAAAATTAAATCTGAATTAAATTAAAATCAGCCAACAATAATAATAATTTAACATTAATTACTTAATTTTATAAAAAGAATTTTACCTTTTTTTTCATTCTTTTTCCTTCCCTCTTCTTCTCCTTCTCTTTTTCTTTTTTCTTCCCTCACCAATGCTGCCTCCTTCTCGAAATGGCCAAAGGAAAAATACAAAACCCCTACATGAGGGGTCTAATTGGCGGTGCCGCCTCTAGCACCCCCTCCACCTCTTTTTTTTTAATTTTTTTTCGTTTTTTACTCTTTTTTTTAATAGAAAAGTCAAAAAAAGTGGCAGAAAAGTGGCAGGCCAGGGTGGTCACGCCACTACCATAGGCGACACCACCCTGGGATGTACTATTTTGGTACATAATTTTTTGGTTGTATTATTTAAGTATTATTTTATTTTTTTATCTTATTTTTGTAAAAAAAAAACCCCATCTTGTTCCATCACTTGTTCAAATAGCACAAGTGGACAAATCTTTGGGCAACAATATGCATATTTTGTTAGGACAACCTGATATAGTATAATGTTGGTATTTTTCACTTTGATATCTTCGGATTATGTTTTATTCTTTTCTAAAGTATGATGATTGATTCGACTTACCTTATCCCAAAAACGTATCACTGTCATTTAAGTTTGTGACTTAGAAAACATTATTTGAGATAAAAACTGAAAGTCTTTATCTTAGATAATATTGATAAATTATTTAAAAATTATTAGAAGTAAAAAGAAAGTTGCTAGAAATAAATATGATTAGATTTTCAAGAAAAAAAATTGACTCTCACTAATAATTTTATTTATTCTCTAAAAAGTTGAAAGAAAAAATTAGTGTGGCCAACAAAAATAAATAGGTTAATACATTGTTTGGTATCTAAATTTGGTTTCAATATTTATTTTGGTATTTAGATTTTTTAAATTTGATACTTGAGGATTTTTTAGTCCCGATTTAGTATTTGAGTTTGACTTTAACATTTATTTGGTACACGAGTTTTTTTCAATTAAATACCTATATTTTTTTCTTGTAGCACATGTGTCAAATATTTATTGAGTCACATGATGTCATTTGGTCTAAATACCAAATTAATCTCATTAAAAAAAACTCATATACAAAATTGAAGCTAAAGTCAAAGTGAAGGAGTGTCTTTTTTCTTTCCTTTTTCTTTCTCAAGTTGTTGGGAAGAGTTTTAGATTATCCAATGTCTTTTACTGTTATAGGAAAGATGCAGAAAATGGGTTTAAAAGGTAGATTAAATAAATGTTCAAAATTTTAAAGGATTTTCATATATGTTGCTGGAAAGTGCAGAAAACTAAGAAAAATAAACAAGGGAAACACAAATGAAATCAATGAAGAGGGAAAGCAAAGAATGGAGAAGCAATGGACATGAATGATGTAGTCAGAAAAGCCTATCAAGCATGAAGAGCTGAGGCTATTTATACAGCATTAGACAAGAAATAACTGCTATGACCACTTGTAACAATACAACTGACTCTTGCTAATTGAACAACTAACTTTGACTGTACTCAACTAATTTCAGCAAGCAAGCTTAATCTCATAATCGTAAGTTCAAACATGTCGAATGTTAAATTAAATGAGCAGTTGGAGATCATTAGTTTGGGACAGGGGTGATGTAAAAAATTATATAGATAAAGGACATTTAGAGAAAACCCTAATTTGCTACATTAATCTAATATAAAGATCAGTCGAATTGGTCCCTTTTGACAGCTTTTCATTAACCACTCTCTGCACTATATATGCTCATGCAAGCTTTAAAGCACCACCGCAAACCTAAACTCAAGATCCTTTTCTAAGAAAGTCTAAACACATTGGCCGAAGGTAGTGTTCTTCGGTGATCATCCATGACGGTGCGGTGGGGAGACTTTTTGAGGTATCGATTTTGGCCCCTAAAATTTTCGTTTGAAATGATGATTTAATGTGTCACGTCAACCGACCACTATACCGTTAATGACAATTAATGGCTCAGTGACTAAAATGTTACAACATGATAATGTAAGTGACTAAAACGTAACATTTCAAACATAAGTGACTAAAATGTAATTTGAGGCAAACAAAAGTGACTATTTTAATAGTTTACGCTTTAGAAAATTAATATGTTGATAAATTAAGATAGAAAAGAAATCTCTATTAATTAAGCTGGAAAACAAATATTGTCTTTGTTTCTTTACGCTTGTATCTAAATTATATTTAGTATATAGTTTATTAGTTGGTAACATATATATCATTCGGCAATGGGATCAAATCTTAAAGTAGAAAAAAAATAATAAATTAGAAATTTTATATTCCAATAAATCATAATACGTTTATCATAATGACACTTAAAGTATTTGGGTTTAAACTAATTCGATACGATATATTTAATTTTTAAGAGTTAAGCTTTTTAACAATGGTTTTTTGAATTCCAACTAGCGCTGCTTAAAATAAAGGTGAATCACAAATTCAGCATCACGGTTGAGGGATTTGACTATGCCAGATACGGAGTCAAGGCATGAAACGCCAAGCTCCATGCCCCATCCACGGGCTCGCCTTGCAACATTGCTACTTGCTTACATTGGGGCAACAAGGGTGCCCGGCTCAAGGTGAAATCAGAGGACAAGTATGAAGTGCTTAAGGCTAAGCCATTTGCTTATGCTTCAAATACTCCATACAAGGTGGCCGAAAAGCCAAAACCTAAGCATCCTGCAGCTTATTACTATACTTCACCACCACTACCATCTCACCCATATAAGCCACCACCCTACTATTACATATCCCCACTTCAATCCTCACCAATTCCTACTTATGTATACAAATCACCATCACCTCCAACTCACCCTACAATTCACCACCATACAATCACAAATCATTGCCTCCACCATCACCAACTTACAACTATAAATCTTCACCACCTCCATTGTACTACTACAAGGTTTGGAAAAAAGTTTAGTTCGAAAACAATTTTCTTGCATAGCGGAAAATAATTTCTTTTGACAACTAAGACAGTTTGTGGTATTTATAACAATAAACTCTTTATGGAAATTGCACATGTGTTTTCGGCTAGACGAATCCTTGTTGTTCCTAACTTTCAACCGAACTACCTTGTAATAGTCTGGTTTTGACCCTAGTCGAAATAGTGGGTTCGGGACCACAAATTTGAGTCTAAAAAATATTTTAATATTATTTTCTATGTCTGTGATATGTGAATTTATAACTGTGAAGTTTCTGTGATTTAATTTGTCTGTTTCTATGCTTAATTATGATAAAGGACTAAAACGCGTAAAATGTAAAAGTTGCATGCTATATGTTAATGGGGTTAATTGGCCTTGGCTTTTAAAATAAAGGTCCTTGCATGTCAAATTTACCATTTATGTTAATGGTGGACAATGTTGGACATGTAGTAGTTAAAATTTTCTGATATATGTTATGGATAAAATAGTAAATTAATTAATAATGTATATTAAATAAAGAAAACATGAAAGCGGCCATATTATCATGCATATAGCTGAAAATCAAAGAAAATAAAAAGAGGAAAGCCATTCAAGGTTTCAGCTAGTTTGATCCTTGATTAAGGTATGAATTTTCGTCTGTTTTTTATAATTTCTACGTTTCTGTGATCGTTGCTTCGTGTTCTTCAAAACCCATGTCTGAATTTCTGTTTTTGTTGAAGATTTTGAAATGTGTCATTGATGATTGTATGAGTTTTGTAATGTTTTTATATGGATTATGAAAGATATATGTGAGATTATCATACTTTGTTCTTAAATTTTGATGGAATAGAGCTATTTGGGCTAATTTGTGAAAATGAGGTTTTGAAGGACTAAATTGTGAATCAAATATGTCATTTGGGCTTTTATGGAAGCTATGTATATTCGGGCAAGCTATAGTCTTGGTGAATTTTACATATTTGTGATTTTGTGAAAAATAGACTAAATTGTCAAAGTGTGAAAATGTAAGGGCTAAAATGCAAAGTGCCCTAAATATGTGTTCATGGATTATTTTAAATGAAATGAATGATTTAATGGTTGAATTTGAATTGTATTAGATCAAGAACAAAGAAAATCGGACTTAGATCGAGGGAAGTCCAAAATAGTTGAATAGTCGACTCGTTTCCGTCCGAAATCCGTACGAGGTAAGTCAAATTACAATTACGTGTTAAATTGACTAAATTATGCGCATATATATATACAGTAATCTGTATTGGACGGCCTTGAGAGCCTGATAAATAAATTTCGAGTAAACTCCGATAATATGCTAGTATCTGAAAAGTTATGTACGTTTCTGAAAGAATATTGATATTGATCTGGGATATCGTGTAAGACCTTGTCTGGGACACAGGTCTCGATTTAAGATTAATGTGTAAGACCATGTCTGGGACATCAGCATCATATCTAATTTCGTATAAGACCCTGTCTGGGACAGAGGCATCGGTACTGAATTACATGTAAGACCACGTTCTGGACATAGGCATTGTACCCATTTATGACTATCTGTATCTTTTCTGAACCGTCTGATAATAAAGTACAAGATATGGTAACGAATAGATGAAATATATAATCTATACATGTATGTTTGTATCGCATTAAACTTCTGAATATGAAAGACTCTGTTTCTATGAAATAATGAATAAAAAGTTTGTATGAAATAATGAAAATGAAACATGACATGTATACAAGCAAATGAGCATGGTTAGGCTCATGAAATACTTTGTGAAATGGTTATGAATTCTTGCTATTGACTTTTATTTTCTATGCTTTAATGGTTAGACCAATTGTATTTGGCTTACTAAGCTCTTTGTAGTTTACTCTGTGTGGTTTCTGTCTGTTTTATAGTTATTGTAGCTACTGAAGGCTCGGGGATAGTCGAGGATCGTCACCACACTATCGAACCCGTTTTGGTACTTTTGAAAGTGTATTTTTTAATGAAGTATGGCATGTATAGGCTAGAATGTCTATGTAAGTAAGATTTGATATGTATTATGTTATGCCATGAGAGTTGGCTAGCAAATGGTATGTTTGTGCATAGTTTTGGTATTTGGTTGGTGATGTTAAAAGGTGTATGTTTGAAATGTTTTATGATCTAATATGATTTGGTCATTTTAAGCATGGAATTGGCTGAAAATGTTGGTATAAATGTTGTCTAATATTGCTTAGGAATGACCCAAAAAGGGGTGGCAAGTTGGCTTAAACCAAGCCTGCATTGTGCCACACGGTCAGGGACCACGGGCGTCCTTATGGCCGTGTAGGTAAAGCAATAACCTCTTAAGACGACATGGTTAAGACACATGGGCGTGTCATCTGGCCGTGGGCTCAAGCCAGTAGCTAGCTAAGAATTATACGGCCATAGCACACAGGCATGTCTGTTAGCCGTGGGTGAAAGTCAGTATGTATGCCTTATTTTTGGCACGGCTAGTTCATATGGGCATGTCTAGTGCCCATGTGAGGCACACGGCCTGGTCACACGGGCGTGTAACCTCAACAGAATTGAAATATTTTTTGAGTTCTGAAATTCATAAATGTGTTTGGTTTAGTCCCGATCTTTTCTAAAAGTATGTTTTAGGTCTCGTAGACCATCATAAGGGACGAATTGTTGATAATTCCTTATGTATTAATGTTATCTGATATCTTTGATTCTAAATCGGTCTGAAATGTCATGTCTGTCTAGTAATGCCCCTTACCTATTCCAGTGACGGTTACGGGATAGAGGTGTTACATTTAGTTGGTATCAGAGTTATGGTTTAGTCGGTTCTAGGATTACCATAATGTATGTAAGTCTAGCTATACATGCCATATATCTGAAACTGTGATAGTGTGATGAATCCTAACATTGAAATGTGCTTTTATATAGCAAATAGATCCCGATAGAGCCGTAGCTGACGATGTAGAAAGCAATGCACCTGCTCCTGCGCAAGGGACAGTGCAAACTGATTCTAGACCGGCTACGAGTAGCCGTGATAGTGAGGCTAAACAAGTCTTCTATCATATGATGAATGATTGGTTCACCCAATATATTAGAACCAATCTGGCTATACAACAACCTCCACCCCGGTTAATCCTTCTTAAATTCCTGTTATGCCTCCAGTGAATCCGGTTCAGTTAAGTAGACCACCAGTTGATAAGATTAGAAAGTATGGGGCTGAAGAGTTCTGAGCTACAACGAATGATGATGTAGAAAGAGCTAAATTCTGTTTAGAGAATACAATACGAGTGTTTGATGAAATGTCTCTGAATCCTAAGGAATGTGTAAAATGTGCCATTTCACTTCTGAGAGATAGGACGTACCATTGGTGAAAAACTTTAATATCTATGGTTCTGAGTGAACGGGTTACTTGGGATTTCTTCCAAGCTGAATTTCGAAAGAAATACATTAGTCAGAGATTCATCGATCAAAAACGTAAAGAGTTTCTCAAGCTTAAACAAGGGGGTATGTCTGTTACTGAATATGAATGTGAATTTATGAGAATAAGCCAGTATGCTCGGGAATGTGTATCAAATGAAGCAAAAATGTGCAAAAGGTTTGAATATGGACTAAACGAAGATATAATCTATTAGTTGGGATTTTGGAGATTAAAGAAATGGTAGTGCTTGTTGAGCGAGCTTGTAAAGCTGAAGAATTAAGTAAAGAGAAAAGAAAAGTTGATTCTGAAGCTATAGATGTTAGAAAGAGATCTTCGAGTAGATTATTTCAATCTATGTCAAAGAAATTCTGAGATGATTATAGCCGTTCAAAGGCTGATGTAAGACATTCGAATCGAGATCGAGTTAGATCGCATTTGAATTTCAGAGCTCCTGTTACTTCTGTTGCAAGTGTCGGGAATGTTTGATCTGAGAAACCTAAATGTAAACACTGTGGTAAAAGACATCCAAAAAATTGTGGATTGAATGACCGAGCCTGTTTTCGATGTGGATCACTGGACTATTTTGTAAGAGATTGTTCTGAACCTGTTGAGCAAGAGAAAATACAAAATTCGAGACCTAGCAACACCTCAGCTAGAGGTAGAACTTCCAAAAATACAGGAAATGCAAGTGGTAGTCAAAGAGCTACTAGGGATACTGTTGTTAGATCTGAGGCCAGAGCACCTGCCAAAGCCTATGCTATCCGAGCTCGAGAGGAAGCCTCGTCTCCAGACGTGATTACTGGTACTTTTACTCTTTATGATACTTCTGTGATTGCATTGATAGACCCTGGATCAACGTATTCTTATATTTGTACGAAATTAGTGCACAGTAAGACTTTGCCTGTAGAGTCTACTGAATTCGTAATTAGAGTATCGAACCCCTTATGTCTTGGTTGATAAAGTCTGCAAGAATTGCCCGTTATTGATACGAGATATCTGTTTTCCTGCTGATATGATGCTTTTGCCTTTCGACGAATTTGATATAATTCTGGGAATGGATTGGTTAACTTTGCATGATGCTATTGTGAATTGCAAACGAAAAGTCATTAATTTAAGGTGTAAGAATGATGAGATAATTCGGATTGAGTCTAGTGATCTGAATGGACTATCAGCTGTCATATCTGCAATGAAAGCACGGAAATATGTGAAGAAAGGCTGTGAAGCCTATTTAGCTTATCTGTTAGAATCGAAAGTGAATGAAAAGAAAGTTGAATCTATGTCTGTTGTTTGTAAATTTTCTGATATGTTTCCTGAAGAGTTATCGGGTTTGCCTCCGATTCGAGAAGTAGAGTTTGGTATTGAATTAGTACCTGGTACTACTCCGATTTCGATAGCTCCGTATAGAATGGCTCCGATCGAGTTAAAGAAATTAAAATCTCAGTTGCAAGAATTGACTGATCGAGGATTTGCTAGCCTGAGCTTTTCACTATGAGGTGCTCCTGTTCTGTTTGTGAAAAAGAAAGATGGCACTATAAAGAACAAATATCCTCTGCCTAGAATTGATGACTTATTCGATCAGTTGAAAGGTGCTACTATGTTTTCAAAAATAGATTTGAGATCAGGCTATTATCAGCAGCGAGTAAAAGACTCAGATATTCTGAAAACTGCTTTCAGAACAAGGTATGGCCACTATGAATTTTTAGTTATGCCTTTTGGATTAATGAATGCACCTGCTGTCTTTATGGATCTGATGAATAGAATTTTCAGACCATATTTAGATCAATTTGTTGTGGTATTCATTGATGATATATTGATCTATTCACGTGATGAATCTGAACATGCAGAGCATTTAAGAATAGTACTACAGGCTCTGCGAGATAAACAGTTGTATGCAAAGTTTAGTAAATATGAGTTCTGGTTACGAGAAGTTGGTTTTCTGGGCCATATTGTGTCAGCATCGGGTATTTGAGTTGATCCGAACAACATTTCTGCTATTCTGGATTGAAAGCCTCCGAGAAATGTTTCTAAAGTCTGTAGTTTTCTGAGACTTATTGGTTACTACATACGAGTCGTAAAAGGTTTTTCAATGATTGCGACTCCATTGACAAAATTGCTCCAGAAAGATGTGGAGTTTGAGTTGTCTGAAAAGTGTCAGAACAGTTTTGATCGGTTAAAAGCTCTGTTAACTGAAGCTCCGGTACTTGTGCAACCTGAATCAGGTAAAGAATTCGTTGTTTACAGTGATGCTTCATTGAACGAACTAGGTTGTGTTCTGATACAAGAAGGCAAGGTTATAGCTTATGCCTCGAGACAATTAAAGCCGTATGAAAAGAATTACCCGACTCATGATCTGGAATTAGCTGCTATTGTGTTTGTTTAAAAAATCTGACGTCACTATCTGTTTGGTGAGAAATGTCACGTGTTTTCTGATCATAAAAGTCCGAAGTATTTAATGACGCAAAAATATTTAAATCTGCAACAAAGAAGATGGTTAGAACCGCTAAAAGACTACGAACTTGTGATTGATTATCACTCGGGAAAAGCAAATGTTGTTACTAATGCTTTGAGTTGAAAATCGTTATTTACTTTACGTGTAATGAATGCCCATTTGGTTTCGTCTGATGATGGTTCAGTTTTAGCTGAATTAAAAGCGAGACTTTTGTTCTTACAATAGATTATCGAAGCTCAGAAGGTTGATAATGAATTAATAGTAAAACGAGCTCAGTGTGATCCTGAATTTCAAGTCGATATTGATAATTGTTTGAGATTCAGAAATAGACTTTGTGTTCCGAGAAATCCTGAGTTAATTTGGACGATTTTGAGTGAAGCTCACAGTAGTCAGTTATCTGTACATCCAAGTAGCACTAAAATGTATAATGATCTGAAACAGCATTATTGGTGGTCCGAAATGAAAAGAGATATCTCTAATTTTGTTTCTAAATGTTTGATCTGTCAGCAAGTTAAAGCTAAACATCAGGTGTCATCTGGGTTATTACAACCGATTATGATTCCTGAGTGAAAATTGGAGGAGTGACCATGGATTTTATTTCGGGTTTGCCCCTGTCTCCGAGAAAGAAAGACGCAATTTGGGTTGTAGTTGATTATTTAACGAAATTAGCTCATTTTATTTCGATTCGATTTGATTACTCACTCGATAAATTAGCTAAGTTATATATTTTTGATATCATGAGACTGTATGGTGTGCCATTGTCGATAGTGTCAGATAGAGACCTGAGACTTACATTGCAATTTTAGAAGAAATTGCAAGATGCTCTGGATACTAAATTGCATTTTAGTACTGCTTTTCATCCGCAAACTGACGGTCAATCTGAGTGGATTATTCAGATACTCGAGGATAAGTTGAGATGTTGCATTCTTGAGTTTGAAGGTAGGTGGGAACAATACCTACCTTTGATTGAATTCGCCTATAATAATAACTTTCAATCGAGTATTAAAATGGCACCGTACGAAGCCTTATACAGTAGAAAGTGTAGAACACTGTTATACTGGTCTGAGCTCAGTGATAATAAGATTTATGGTATTGATCTGGTAAAAGAAACAGAACAGAAAGTGAAAGTAATACGAGATAGTCCGAAAAAACCTCGATCGTCGTAAATCTTATGCAGATTTAAAACGAAAAGATATCAAATTTGAGATCGGTGATAAAGTTTTTCTGAAAGTATCTCTGTAGAAGAAATTGTTCAGATTTGGTAAAAAAGAGAAGTTGAGTCTGAGGTTCATCGGACCGTATGAAATTATCGAGCGAGTTGGGCCGGTTGCTTATAGATTGAGGCTACCATCTGAGTTAGAAAAGATTCACAATGTGTTTCATGTATCGATGCTTCGACGATACAAATCAGATCCTTCGCATGTAATTTCACCGTCTAAAATTAAAATTCAGCCTGATATGACTTACGAAGAAAAGTCGATCCGTAATTTAGCTCGTGAGGTTAAAGAGTTACGAAACAAGAAAATTCCATTAGTTAAACTGATATGGCATTGACATGGTGTTAAAGAGGCCACGTGAGAGTCTGAAGATGCTATGAGGCAACAATATCTGAATGTGTTTAGCGGTAAGATTTTCAGGGACGAAAATCCCTAAGGGGGGAGAATTGTAACAGTCTGATTTTGACCCTAGTTGGAATAGAAGGTTTGGGACTACAAATCCAAGTCTAAAAATATTTTAATATTATTTTCTGTGTCTGTGATATGTGAATTTATAATTGTGAAGTTTCTGTGATTTAATTTGTCTGTTTTTATGCTTAATTATGATAAAGGACTAAATCTCGTAAAATGCAAAAGTTGCATGCTATATGTTAATGGGGTTAATTGGCCTTGGCTTTTAAAATAAAGGTCCTTGCATGTCAAATTTACCATTTATGTTAATGGTGGACAATGTTGGACATGTAGTAGTTAAAATTTTCTGATATATGTTATGGATAAAATAGTAAATTAATTAATAATGTATATTAAATAAAGAAAACATGAAAGTGGCCATATTATCATTCATACAGCTTAAAATCAAAGAAAATAAAAAGAGGAAAGCCATTCAAGGTTTCGGCTAGTTTGATCATTGATTAAGGTATGAATTTTCGTCTGTTTTTTATAATTTCTACGTTTCTGTGATCGTTGCTTCGTGTTCTTCAAAACCCATGTCTGAATTTTTGTTTCTATTGAAGATTTTGAAATGTTCCATTGATGATTGTATGAGTTTTGTAATGTTTTTATATGGATTATGAAAGATATATGTGAGATTATCATACTTTGTTCTTAAATTTTGATGGAATAGAGCTATTTGGGCTAATTTGTGAAAATGAGGTTTTGAAGGACTAAATTGTGAATTAAATATGTCATTTGGGCTTTTATGGAAGCTATGTATATTCGGGCAAGCTATAGTCTTAGTGAATTTTACATATTTGTGATTTTGTGAAAAATGGACTAAATTGTCAAAGTGTGAAAATGTAAGGGCTAAAATGCAAAGTGCCCTAAATATGTGTTCATGGATTATTTTGAATCAAATGAATGATTTAATGGTTGAATTTGAATTGTATTAGATCAAGAACAAAGAAAATTGGACTTAGATCGAGGGAAGTCCAAAATAGTTGAATAGTCGACTCGTTTAAAATTAAATCAAATCATGACGAGGTAAGTCAAATTACAATTACATGTTAAATTGACTAAATTCTGCGCATATATATATATGGTAATCTGTATTGGACGGCCTTGAGAGCCTGATGAATAAATTTTGAGTAAACTCCGATAATATGCTAGTATCTGAAAAGCTGTGTACGTTTCTGAAAGAATATTGATATTGATCTGGGATACTGTGTAAGACCTTGTCTGGGACACAGGCCTCGATTTGAGATTAATGTGTAAGACCATGTCTGGGATATCAGCATCATATCTAATTTCGTATAAGACCCTGTCTGGGACAGAGGCATCGATACTGAATTACATGTAAGACCACGTCCGGGATGGAGGCATTGTACCCATTTATGAGTATCTGTATCTTTTCTGAACCGTCTGATAATAAAGTACGAGATATGGTAACGAATAGATGAAATGTATAATCTATACAGGTACGTTTGTATCGCACTAAACTTCTGAATATGAAAGACTCTGTTTCTGTGAAATAATGAATACAAAGTATGTATGAAATCATGGAAATGAAACATGACATGTATACAAGAAAATGAGCATGGTTAGGCTCAGGAAATACTTTGTGGAATGGTTATGAATTCTTGCTATTGACTTTTATTTTCTATGCTTTAATGGTTAGACCAATTGTATTTGGCTTACTAAGCTCTTTGTAGCTTACTCTGTGTGGTTTCTATCTGTTTTACAGTTATTGTAGCTACTGAAGGCTCGGGAATAGTCGAGGATCGTCACCATACTATCGAACCCATTTTGGTACTTTTGAAAGTGTATTTTTTTAATGAAGTATGGCATGTATAGGCTAGAATGTCTATGTAAGTAAGATTTGATATGTATTATGTTATGCCATGAGAGTTGGCTAGCAAATGGTATGTTTGTGCATAGTTTTGGTATTTGGTTGGTGATGCTAAAATGTGTATGTTTGAAATGTTTTATGATCTAATATGATTTGGTCATTTTAAGCATGGAATTAGATGAAAATGTTGGTATAAATATTGTCTAATATTGCTTAGAAATGACCCAAAAAGGGGTGGCAAGTTGGCTTAAACCAAGCCTGCATTGTGCCACACGGTCAGGGACCACGGGTGTGCCTTGTGGCCGTGTAGGTAAAGCAGTAACCTCTTAAGACCACACGGTTAAGACACATGGGCATGTCATCTGGCCGTGGGCTCAAGCCAGTAGCTAGCTAAGAATCACACGACCATAGCACACGGGCGTGTCTGTTGGCCGTGGGTGAAAGTCAGTATGTATGCCTTAGTTTTGGCACGGCTGGTTCACATGGGCGTGTCTAGTGCCCATGTGAGGCACACGGCCTGGTCACACGGGTGTGTGACCTCAACAGAATTGAAATATTTTCTGAGTTCTGAAATTCATGAATGTGTTCGGTTTAGTCTCGATCTTTTCTAAAAGTATGTTTTAGGTCCCGTAGACCATCATAAGGGACGAATTGTTGATCCTTGCTTATGTATTAATGTTATTTGATATCTGTGATTCTAAATCGGTCTGAAATGTTATGTCTGTCTAGTAATGCCCATTACCTATTCCTGTGACGGTTACGGGATAAAGGTGTTGCAGGCCTTATCTGTTGTTCTCGTACCACGAACTACTTCAAGTGTGAGCTCGAACGATTCAAATCAAACACAGAACCAGAAATAATTTTCTTTACTTTCAGTGTGAAAACAAAATCTCTTTTTAATAGAAACAAGCAGAATTGTTATTCTAGAAAATAGATTTAATACTTAGAGAATAAACTCTCACTATTTTCGGGCAGAATAACAATATCTTAAAGTTTTGTATTTAGCTCTACTGGTGCCATCTATTTGTAAGGAGAAAAGGTGAAACCCTTATTGAATTGTAGAAATTTATTTCAATAGAAAAATGAACTCCTAGTCTAACTAGGAGTTCGTAGGGCAGCAACTCTAGTTAAATAAACTAGGGTTTGTCGTCCCTAGCATTAAACATAAGATGTTTTTACTTTTCCCGTATCGAGTCCAATTACAAGTACGTCCTTAACTTTTTAACCCAGTACTTTATAATTCAATTCAACCTGATATTTATTTTTCTATTTTCCAAAATAAACATATTTAATTAATTAATTTCTCAATTAAATAATTTTCTTAACCCAATTCTAATTCCGTTAAAATTATGACAGTTTTACCCTAAAAGAATATATGAGAAAATATATTTAATATTTCTACATTCAACAGGTTTACGATGACCAAATAATTTATTTCCATTTTCGAATTTCATTTAATTTAAAAATCATAAATTTGTTTCTAGGTCATTTTCATTTTGGAAAAAATCACATTCATTTCCAAATGTTTCCCATTTCTCTAACTTTACCATTTATATCCAATTTTGCTCATTTGATTCAATATGCAATTCATTTCTGGTTTCAACTAGCTAGCGGAGGGACTCATTGGACACATGCGAGTAGGGCTCAAATTATTTATAATTAAGTTTCAACTTTTCTCCTATTAATTATAAACTCATTTAGTCACAAAGTCATTCCACTATAGCATCGTGATTGTGTTTTCCCCAATGGTATACCATTACGAAAGCAACTCGATCAATGCTTGTCCAATGACCTTATCATAAGTGTGTTATCCTCATAGGATATCCTTAATTTCTTTAGGATAAATCTGTTCTCCCAATATGATCATATTTTATCTCATGGTAATCATTATACCTCCTTCATGAAAAGTCAGTTATTATCAAATAGTAATCAAATCATTAATCACAAAGACGAATAACTCGTGGCCACGTTTACTTTTCATCAACCATGTAATGTTAATGAGATAATATCATTTACTCATATCTTGGGCTATGTCTTCCACTATTGTGAATAACACTACATACTACAGAAGTTGTATACCTAATGCTTTTGCTTACATCAAAGTGTACTGATCACGCATACATAGTCCATCATCTACTCAGGATTAAGTATGTTGCACTTTGAACGTCTCAAGTGAATAAATCCATAAACGAATTTAGGATCTATTTTTCTTGGGTCCAATCCGATGTACTGTCAGTCCAATTAGTTACATCTATATCTGTATCTTCTGGAGTCATCCGCTTTGATGCCTAAGACAAGGTCTCTCCCTAATTGGACCTGATAGACAACATATTAGTTTTTCAATCAGTTTGCTCATTTCCGATTAGACTAATGATATGTTTAGGTTCGTTTACTAACATAATTTTTTTTACGATCCGACCACGTAATACCGCTTAGTATTTGTTTAAACATTAGATAACCAGTAAGCCAATATTTACTTTTATTTTGTTTTACAACACATGAGGACAATTATACAAAGTATATTAATGTAATACATGAATTATTTTATTAACCAATCTTTTTGAAAAATTATAAGTGTACATAGACGAAAATACTACACTTAAGACACCAAATCCAACAGCCTCCCACTTGCCTTAATGAAGTAGATGAGTCATATTCTGCATTCCCATACTCTCCACATGTTTCTCAAAACTCTTAGCTAGTACAGTCTCGGTAAACAGGTCTACAAGGTTGTCCTCAGATGCGACCTTGACTACATCTACAATTCCATCTGCAACTGCCTCCTTATGATATGATACTTCCAATCAATATGTTTTGTCCTCTTGTGGTTTCTCATCTCCTTGGTTTTAGCTATTGCCACACTGTTGTCACAATACAGTGTGATAGCTTTTCCCATACCAGGAATGACTTCAGGATCTGTAAGGAACTTTTGAAGACATATTTCTTATTTGGTAGCCTCAGAAGCAACCACGTGTTTGGTAATTCAGGTCGGGTTGAGGGAATTACACAGGTATTATATACCAGATGATGTTTTAAAGTCTTAGTAGGACAATCCATTAGAATAAATGAAAGTAATGCATTTCCGAAGCATGGTAGAGCCATTGGTTCCAAAGGTGGAATTTCTCATAAAATAAAATAAGAAATCAAAATGGTCATATAGTGGAGGCAAGTGCTTAAGAAAATATCCAAGTTATAACTAATCATTAAAACTTCAGAAGAGATTCAAGTACCTGAAGATGAAAATAGTGAAAAAAAATATCTCAATAAGTTATGTCCAGAAAATATGAAACTAAAATAAAATATTGTCGATAATGCTTTTGCATGCAATACTATTTCAAATAATGAAAGAAAAAGGAGGACCTTAAATAAATTTGTCAAGAAATATTAACATAGATTAGATTGGCCAAAATGGAAAGACACAATTCAACTAGAATGCACTTTCGAATCATGAAGTTTTTGGACCAGTAGTCCAAACATCTAAAGGTACAAAGCCAATAGGGTACAAATGAGTAGTTTTCTGATAAAGAAATAAGCAAAATGAAAATTTTCACTATGTCCTGGCATTGATTATAAAAAATATAATACTTTTTATGATGGATGTAATGATCTTTAAATATCTTATTAGTCTAACAATTCATGAGAATTTGATATGCTTCTAATTGTTGTTATTATAGCCTTTTATACGAATCATTATGTAGTGAAGTTTTTATGTTAAAATCCTTAAAAGATTTAGAATGCTAGAAGCAAATAAAAATTCCCAAGAAATTGTTCAATACATTTGAGTAAATTTTTATATGAACTAGAATTTTTTGAACATATGCATTTTTTTATTTATAAAATGATCATGAACAAAGTTTGCTACAATTATCGTTGAAATTCCTGAAGAGGTCAAAATATGTTTTCCTAATTTTTTTTTACTAATGAGTACTTTTAGAAAAATGATGATATAAACATTTAGCAAATATGCTCAAGTGATCATTTGAAAAACTAGTATTCAAGAATGAAATACGTAGAATCTAAGATATTATATGATGTTATCATGAAGGGGAATAAATACATTATACTCTTTTTCTCTTAATTGAGATTTTGCCCCACTAGATTTTCGAATAAAGTTCTTAATGAGGCAATATGTTATGCTTGTTATAAATATGCATTCTCTTTTTCCTTTACTAAGAATTTTTTTCCACAAGATTTTTATCTTAATAAGATTTTAATGTGACATATTATCTTTTGATAGACATCCAATGGAGAGTGTCATAAATATTTTATTATTATAAAGTGGATAACCATTAGAATAAGAAATTTAATATACTTTAAGACTTCGATATCCATTAGGAGTAAAATTTTATTTCATTTATACTTCTTATGCCTAAATAAAATTCTTATTTCTCTCATAATCTCCTCCAATTCCTTGTTTCTTTACTTTCTTGGGTAAAATACAAAAACGGTGTCTAAATTATTGACTTTGTTCTATTTTGGTCACTTAACTATTAATTTTTTCTATTTCATCACTAAACTTTTTGAAATTAAATATTTTAGTCACTTTCCCGTTAGTAGTTGTTAGATGATTGACGAAAAACTGGCTTGGATTTTTTTATTGGTTTAATAACAAATTTAACCCTTTAATATTTACACATTCTATTAATTTGATCCTAAATATTAAAAAAATCAACAAATTTAACTTCCAATATTTACAAAATTTATCTTTTAAGTTCAATATTCAGAAAAGCAAATTACTAAACTAATTTCATAAAAAACTTTGATATATAAAAATATTATTTTATTTAATATAATAATTAAAAACTCATTACCAAATCACTATATAATTACATTTTCCCCTAAATTTTTATTTAAAACATTTTAAAATTAAATTATAAACTTCAATTTTGACATTTTATTTTTAATTTTGTTAAATTTATTAATCACAACTACATCTTCATTTCAAAATTTGGTATACATTTTAACTCTGTTAAGAGTAAACATAAATCATACTTTTATACGTCATAATTTTTTTTCATCAAATACTAAATTAATTCCTTAGATGCAGGCCATGGCTACAATCTCAGTTTGTTTGAAAAGGCAGCAGTGGAAATCAAAACGTCTCTTACGGCCGAGTAAATCCGTGGAGACTTTGCACAGTTTCGCAGGCTGTTCTTTTCTACTGGTTACACTTTACAGTCAAATGGGCAACTTCTTTGTGTTGCAAGGTGAAAGAATGCATACTCGAGCCGACATCACTTTCCATCTTCGACACTCTCAGCTTGACCTTTTGGGTGCTAACCTATGACAGAATTATTAGTTAATCCTTACATTTATTAGTACTTTAACATATATTAGTTAAGTTTGAGAAAGCTATGGAACGCATGCATGCTTTCTGACATGGGAAGTGAGCTACGGAGTAATATTCGTACCTAGTGGTGAAGACAGCTACACAATAACAATCCAGAAGAGCAAGAAGGTTGAATAAATTTGTTGATTTTTTATATATATATATTTAACATCTAATTGATAAAATTGTTGGAAAATATGTGATATATAAATTTTATAGAGTTAGATTTATTATTAAACCAATAAAATAACCCACATCAACTCCTCCATCACTTATCTAACTACGATTAAGGGAGGAGTGAATAAAATATTTAGTTTCAAAAAATTTAGTGAATAAATTAATAATTAAATAATTAAAATAAAACAAAATCAATAGTTGTACTTTACCCTTCTTTCTATAACATTTTGAAATTGTTTAGCAGAATTTTCATTGTTGGATTCTAAATCCAAAACATTTGGGCTTTATCTCTCATCGATTAATGCAATTTAGCCTAAAAGCAATTTGGGTTTCTTACATAAATAATCATTAAAAAAAGGAAAGAATCTAACAATTCCAGGTTCCGTAAAAGGAATTGGAGTCGCATAAACTTTCTTTAAAAAAAAAAAAAAAGACCCCCGAAAAAGACTGCTTCGCTTTCTCGAATTTTCCTTCTCCGTTTACCCCTTTCTCTAAATTTTCTTCCGATAGAAATCAATTTTGTTTTCCCCTTTTTCTTCGGGGTAAAAAGAACCTTTCTCATATAAATCATTGATTAGCTCGAATTTCGATCCATTATGGTACGTTTCTTTATTACCCTTCTCTAATATTTGATCTAATGAATCAGTTGCATGATTTTTCTTCTCTTTTTGTATTTCATTTCGATGAATTATTGTTAAATACAGACAATTATAATGGAACAGAATGTTAAAAATGCTCTTTCTGAATGTTTGTTTGGATGTTTTTAGTTTGCTTGTAAACTTTTAGGTAATTCAGATTCATGATTCAACAATAACTTGGTTAGTAATTTCCTGATAATCTGCTACAGAAGTTATGGATGTTATTGTCTTGGACATAATCTTGTTTCAAGTGAAAATGATCTGGTTCAACTTTTTGCTCTCTTTTAGTATCAATATGAATTTCGGTTTTTGATTTTGGAAGCGAGTGATGTAATCCGAAAGAGTAGGTCAGTTTACAGGGTGTAGTCGAGCTCAAATCATTCAAAACTCGATCTGAAATGCAAGGCTCGAAGCTCAACTTGAGTTGGATTGAATTTTGCTTTTATAACTGAAGCAATTTGAGATAATAGTCGAACTGGATGAGCTTACTCAATTAAAATAAAATATAAACTCAGTTTCTATACTCAAGTTTGGATTTGAATTGAAACATTTAATAGTAATTAAAAAGAAAAGGCTCGATTAAGCTCTTAAACTACTTGAGTCAAATACTCAAATTCAGCTCTTTCACTAGCTCGAGATTTGGTCAAGCTGAATTCAAGTTTTTTCAAGCTGAGGCCAAATAGCTTTTGTAATACAAGTGTTTCTTTTGCTCTCTTAGATCTACTAAGGTTGGAGCTTAGTTTTTAGTGCTCTTAAAACCCGAAACTTGAGTGGTTTTGCTTGTTGTGTATGTCACTTCTTGCTTCAATGTCTCTATCTATCTTTCTTTTCTTAATTTTGATGTTATAGGGTTTAACTGTTTTTGTTTGCTATAGTTTGTCATAGGCATCAGCTTCCTTAGTTTTAGACTCTATATTCATTTTATTTTTAAGAATCCAAATGGATCCCAATTCCCAATTGAGTCTAGTTACATTAGGTTTTAAATAGGTTTAATGCTTAGTTTTCCCAAACCACCAAATCGGGCATTAAAGTGAGTTGTTGTTAGAATGATTGGGGTAGCATCATTATTCTATCAAGCCATACAAGCTCATTGCTAGTTATAGCTGTGATATTTCTTAAATTATAGGTGATGCAAGTCACGAATGTGTTCAACCTGAAAGTGATCGAAGGAAAAAATAGAGGTAACAATATCTTACATTGAGCCACAGATATGCAACTTTCAATTGAAAGAATCAGTTCCAGATAAAATTAAATTCTAAACAAGGTTTTAGGAAGTTTGCAGTAAGCTTTATTGAGCTGTCTTGTGGTTCTTTCTCTGTGTTCTGGTTCTATTTAAGTGTTGTCTGGTGTCTTGATTTTAAGAATTCTGGGATTTGAGATACTGTCTTCATGCTTGATATAACTATTCAGGGAAGAGAGAATGTTGCAATGGGTGAGTGTAAAATAGTTAAACTTTACATTTTCTTTTTAGGCTTTTTTCCTTTGTATTATCATTCTTCTTTGCTTATCCGTATATCTTTAAATGTAGGCTGCGAAGATTCTTGCCAACTTAATTGTAATGGGCTCAGGTATATTGGCTCGGGCCGTTGTTCAGGCATACCGTCAAGCACTTTCAAGTTAGTTCTTTACTGCAGTACTATTATTCCATGTACATAATATTAACTTTGCTTGAACATTAGGAGCTTGCTTTTAAAAATGGAGCAATTGTATGGTATAATCATCCAAGCAGACTCTGCTTATTGTGAAAAGGGTTTGTTTGTTATTGCTGCTTGCTTGTTGCTGTTGTATTGTGTAGTGCAAATGGACTTTCTAGTTTCTTCAACCGTAGTGCCTTTTATGTTGAGGTTGCAGCAGTTGTGGCTCTTGCAATAATAGAGTTTTGAGGTCACGGTAGTGTAAAGAGACAGGGATCAACTAGTAAAATGTGCAAAGTAGAAGCTTAGAAAGATAAGACGACAACCTCGCTAGGGCTTGTCAACCTCACATGGGGTTGGGCAATAACAACAGAACATACCTGGGACATGATCCCAAGTAAAACATCCATTGTAAAACTAATGGTCAATAGGTGAAGGGACTCAACTTTAATATGAGTCCACAGGAAACCTTATTTAACAGAAGTCTTATTTAACAGGAAACCTTATTTGATGTTGATTTGCTCACGGTGATGTCTTCGTTAAAGAAGTCCCATGAGGAAAATTGGTTTAGGATCAACATTCTATTGTTAATTTTAACAAATAACTGTAAGCTTGTTTACTCTCGTGTTTGCTTTATATGCATCAATCTTCTGAATAGTAAGTTTGTTGTAGATGCCGCCAAATCTGGTGTTACCCATGAGACACTACAAAACGCAGTCCGTAGAGGTGGCAAAGTCATGACCGAGCAAGAGGCCAGGCTGATTCTTGGTGTAAGCGAGGAGACTGCTTGGGAGGAGATATTAAAGGCTAGTTTGTGTATCTCTTTTCTTAACATTTTCTGTTATGTTGTCTCGAGCAAGTTTTGAACTTCTCCCATTACTTAATTGCAGAAGTATGAAATTTTATTTGAGAAGAATGCCAAGAATGGGAGCTTCTACCTTCAGTCAAAGGTTCATAGGGCTAAGGAGTGCTTAGAATCTGTCTATCAAGGCAAAGCAGAGGGCAGTCCTCCAAGTTGAGAACTCATCAAGGTTAGCTCATTGTACATTGGGATGCCTGCCTGAATACTAATTCTAGTCTAACGCAAATACTTGCTGCAATTTTGTGTCCTCAGTTCTCAATGTTGAATTGGTTGAGTGGTTGCAAATAATAATTTAAGGTTTCTTAAACTAATCTGTTTCCTGTGGTCGTTGCCATGCTGCTTGTTAGATTAATACAGAGTAGATTACTTCAATCTTAAAATACAAGTCTATGTTATTCAGACTCGAATGTATATACATGTTTGATATGGATATACATTAGACATGTGCTGAACACTAGTACTTCAAGAAAAATCAAGAACATGAAGAGTAAAAATATGAGAAACTACAAGTATATAAATAATAGCTGAGTTAATTCAGTTTAGTTTGAGTGAATTATTCGTGTGTTCAACTGTCCTCTATGATTTTCCAGTATCTTTCAATTGATTCTTTAAACATTTATTTCACCCTTAATTAGTCGGAATGTTTATTAGTTTAAATGTGCCAAAGGTGGTTGTATTTTAATGAAATTTTATTTTTAATCCTGCACAAGACATTGAGCATTTGTACTAATTTCGATTTTGCAGTCTTAGTTCTACTGATGGAGTAATTATAAAAATGGCATAATTGACTCTTTCTTTTTCTTTGTAGAAGTGCTTGATTTTTTAAATAATAATAATAAAAGTTTTTCATATTTTCAATAAAAAGAAATCTTTAAATTTTATAAAAAAAAATTCCAAGATTATGAAAAAAAATTTAAAGAGTCTTTAAAACTTCAAAAATTTTAAATTAAATTTAAAAAAGAATAAGTTATACAAATTCTAAAAAAATGACCAATACTCGTGATGATGAAGGATGGGAGTCACTAAGAAGAAAGAACTTATATATGGTATGCTATGCCAAAAATACAGACCATTCTACTTGGTCATTTAAACAGGTACTGCTTTTTAGCTGTAATTACTTAATTCCAGACACTTCCTTAATTTTAAAAAATATTGTTATCATGAATCAGAATTTCAATATTTCTGATATGTAGGATCCATAAATGGCACAGAGCATATTATATTACAATTCATTGTTAACTCATTCACTGAACTTCTGAAAAGAAAAAGATCTAGAGAAACAGAGAATTTAGAAAGCCATGGATAGTAAAACACACTGATATTTTTATTAAGAAAAAACTCGATGATCTTACAAGTCATGATCCTTCTCATTTTATAGCCAAAGAAGAGTATGAGCTGGACGATTACAACAGTACATAAAGAACAGTAAAAAGTAATAAACAGTAGAAAAATTAATAAAAGTACACAATAGTACACTTCATTATTTATGATACAAGAAAAAGTAAAGATTCTCATAAAAATATCTTTCAGCTGTTGAAATTTGAATGGGGAAGTTGAGCATTATCTATAGAATCTTCACTGTGATCAGTCATTTTATCCATTTCATGCTTATCTTGTTTATCATGAATTTTCAACTTTAAAAGATTGATTTGACTGTAATGTCACAGGTAGTCTTGGGACCATTCTGATGGGTCTGGAATAGCTTCATAATATTCTTGGATGGCTTTTAAGAGTTCTTTGTGATAAGGTTCATGTTGTGTTGGCCATGTGTCCCATGGTGCTGTAATGTCTGGGGGAGGCCATATCTCAAATGGAATGATTCTGTTGAACTGACAGAGGAATTTCTGTAATCCCCTATACTGGATACCAGAATTTTGAATGCCATCAGTGACAATCTTGTGAACCCACGAAGGAGGAAAAGATCTAAGTTGGGTTGATCTTTCACATTATATAAAAACTTGGGATTTATAGAAAATTATAATCATATAACTTCTATAATTTCCCTTAACTTGAAGACAATGTTGGTTAATAATTTCTAACCATTGTGGTAAAGGATGGAACCAACTTTAAAATATAAAGAAATTTTGGTGTTCTGGTTCAATATTTCCTCTGATGGCTTTTGTTAAGTAATAGAGAATGTCAGGTATATTGAACTGTATGGCAATATGATTAAGATGGGTGAGGTGCCACAAAAACTATTTTAGTTTATCTGGTTGTTCGAAAAACTCAAACTTAATTGGGTATATGAATGGATACTCTGGATGCTATCCTAAGGTTTAAGAATGATCCCCCAAAATTTTTAAAAACTTGAATCTAGTATTCAAACATCATGTCATTGGCTTTTTATGGAAGATTTTCTTTTCACAAGGGTATAGACTTTCCAATTGCTATTCTTGCCACAACAGGCTTTCCAACTGCACCATGATAATTAGTGCAAGTTTGACTGGTCCAAAATGAATGTGAGAATATCCTGCCTGTTTCTATTCTCTGGGAAATTCTGGTGGAATCTCTAGAGTAACAAACTGCTTAGTAGATGTTGCAGAAATAGGATAACCGTCAAATCTGAAAGCTTGAATATACTCTTTAACATGCTTAGAAGAGTCATGTATAAAAGTTTTTATGGATCTGATAGGAGAAAAATGAGCTTTTCTATAAGTAGCATAATGATTTATTGTAGGAAGATTTGTGGGTTGGATTTTTTCTTCTTCAGTTGGAAATTATTAACCAACATTGTCTTCAAACTAAGGAAAATTATGGAAGTTATATGATTATAATTTTCTATAAACCCTAAGTTTTTATACAATGTGGAAGACCAACTCAATTTTGATCTTTTCTTACTTCATGTGTTCACAAGATTGTCACTAACGACATTCGAAATTCTGGTATCCAGTATAGGAAATTAAACAGAATCATTTCATTTGAGATACGGCCTCCCCCAGACATCACAGCACCATGGGACACATGGCCAATACAACATGGACCTTATTATAAAGGAGTCTTAAAAGTCATCCAAGAGTATTATGAGGCTATTCCAGACCCATTAGAATGGTCCCAAGACTACTCGTGGCATTACAGTTAAACCAATCTTTTAAATTTGGAAATTCATGATGGATAAGCATGAAATAGATGAAATGACTGATCACAATGAAGATTTTATGGATAGCGCTCAACTTTCCCATTCAAATTTCAACAGCTGAAAGAACTTTTTATGGGAATCTTTATTTTTTCTTGTATCATAAATAATAGAGTGTACTGTTTATTACTTTTTACTGTTCTTTATGTACTGTTATAATCGTCCAGCTCATAATAAAAGGAGCATGGCTTGTTAAGGCATCAAGTTTTCTCTTAATAAAAATCTCAGTGTGTTTTACTATCTATAGCTTTCTAAATTCTCTATTTTTCTAGATCTTCTTCTTTTCAGAAGTCCAGTGAATGAGTTAACAATGAATTGCAATATAGTATACTTTGTACTTGCCATTTATGAATCCTGCACATCAGAAATATTGAAATTCTGATTCATGATAACAATATTTTTGAGGATTAAGGAAGTGTCTGGAATTAAGCACTTATAGCTAAAAGGCAGTGTTTGATTGAATGACCAAGCAGAATAGTCTGTGTTTTTGGCATAGCATACTTGCTATAAGTTCTTTCTTCTTCGTAATTCTCCTCTTTCATCCTTACAAGTATTGGTATCAGAGCGTATACAGCTCATTCACTCAATTCTGGCAAGATAGTAAGATTTAGAAAAAAATTTCCCAATGACTGATAAAATCATTTCTCGACCTTTTACTTCTTCAACTTCTATTTCTATGCCTAGTGTTCCTTTAAAATCTCATTTTACTAAAAATATTTCTTCTCTATATGAGATAGCATATTTAAATGAAGAAAAAATTCAACCCACAAATCTTCCTACAATAAATCCTTATTCTGCTTATAGAAAAGCTCATTTTTCTTTTATTAGATCAATAAAAACTCTTATACATGGCTCTTATAAACATGTTAAAGAGTATTTTCAAGCTTCTAGGTTTGACAGTTATCCTATTTTTGTAGCATCCACTGAGAAGTTTGTTACTGTAGAGATTCCACTAAAATGGAAATAGGCAAGATATTCTCACATTCACTTTGGAGCAGTCAGACTTGCACTTAATTATCATGGTATAGTTGAAAAGCCTATTATGGCAAGAATAGCATTACACGATTCAAGATATCTAGAATATCAAAATGCTTGTATTGCTACTGCTGAAGCAACTCTAAATTCAGGACTTGTGATGGTGACGCTTTTTCCAAATTTCACAATGGTTTTGGCAGACCCAAATCTGCTTAAAGCCTTGTAAGTTCAAATCCAAATAGCTGGAGCCCCCCAAGTAGCATCGTCAATAGTTGCTACTTTACACTATCAGATAGTGTACAGTGTCCAAGATTATGCTTTTAATCTTTCCCACCATGGATCTGGAGATTCTTTGCTTATTTCAATAAATACAGATGACCAATCACACTGTGTTCTTATCCCTAGAAAGATTCCAAAAAAGGAACTTATCAAGTTATTCTTTGAGAAGTGGATTACTGACTATAAAAAATTACATGAACATAGTCAACTTATTCAAAAGGAGATGGTTCTACAATAATAAAGTTTGATCACAGTCATCTTCAGAGTAGCAGCAGTAAAAATCCTTCTGTTTTCCCTACTTAGTTGATGATACAACCAGTAGGAAATCCTGTTGCAGAACATGACATAGAATGAGTGCTTGGATTGATATCTTAGACAATTCTACATCAAAGTCAAGAAAAAAGAACAAAAAGACCACACGGTCAGATTTCTATAGAAGATGGATAGATGGAGATCCTGATATTGGTATACTTGGTGAAGATAATGGAAAATTCGTCTACCTTGTAGACTATTTTGCAAAATCACCACCAGACCAAAAGGTTCTTCCAAAAACTTGTAATTATGTTCCTTCTTCTCCATCTCTACCACAGAAGCCACCTTCTTCAAAAAAGGAAAAACATTTTCCTCAGCCCTGTTACAAAAAAATAAATAAATGGGTTAAAAAGAACCCAGATTTTCTTGTTCCTTAAAAATCAATCTCTCTTGAACCAATATTTTCTGTTTGTATGCTATAATCATCTTCCAAATCAGCATATGATAAAGAATTTCCCCCTCTTGAAGAATACTCTGAGAAAAACTATACTCATGCACTAAAAATTTCTTCAAAAATCCAAGCAGATATTTCAGGTGCTCTAACAAAAATAAGTGTTGCAAAAGCTATTCTCAACTAGCAAACGGAAAATTCCTTGGCTCAAAATCATACCTTAAAGAAGATTGATTTTAAGATCTCCACTGTTGAAGCTAAACTTGATGACAATACAAAAATGGTGAAAGATTTTATTCAACTTTTACAGAAAAGAATAGATGCAATCGCAAAAAAGCCAGCAGTACCAGGAAAAGATTTCTTTTCTCATCTTGCTCAAAGAGAAAAAGAAATTCAAAATCTCAAAAATCAAATAAGAATGTTCCAAGAAATAGGAAAAATTCCTGAACCAACTCAAAGGCCAGAAACAGTTGAATTATTCCCTTCTATCCGACGAAGAAGTTCAATTCCATCTGAAGGTGTTCATATTACTTTTTCAGAATTTTCTAAGCGTACAAAGCCAAGTACTTATGAAATATATTTGGAAATCAAAAAATAAGAAGCAAAAAAGAAAAAAGAAATGAAGGCCACTAAAGAAACAGATCATGCTTACCAAGAAGAAAAAAGACTTGGTAGGAGGCTAGTCTTAGAAGAATCTCCTCCAACATCTCCTCTTCCTAAGTAAGTCTCAAAATCCCTGATGATACAAAAAGATAGAAATCAAAATCCTTTAACAACTTTTTTAAAGGATTGCAAAGAATCTATGATTTCAAAAATCTTTGCTTTACAAATTCAAGACCAATCATCAGAATCTGAAACTGATTGGTCTTCAACAGAATCAGAATCATCAGAGGATTAGACAGACAAAGAGAAGAAAGACTTTTCAAAAGTCTTACAAACCACCACAAAAGTTGAAGAACCCAGTGACGAAGAAATGCATAAGTCATCCACTACACAAAATCATTTTCCTCAAAGAAGTTCTCTTGGAAGGACCACTTTTACTCTTGATGATTTATCACCAGAAAAATGGCCAGACAGAATTCAAGAATTCCATTCATGGCTTGAAACTCGCAAACTTACTGAAGATAGTAATTATAACATCCTTATGGAATTTGTTTTCAGATTTACAGGAATGTTGTGAGATTGGTAGAATGCTATTGATCAACAAAACCAAATGTAATTTTTGGTTCTCGAAGATCTTGCTCAGCCTATCAGAATCATTCATCAACACTTTGTGGGAAATCCATATGACTTACTGACCCTTAAAAGAAAAGGAGTTCTACAAAAGAAAATGTTGTTCTTACAGAAAAAAGGATTTAACAAAGCATTTTAAAATAATGACCAAATTATTTTGTGCTTTAGGCTTAAATTCAAATTTAAAGCTAGTAATCCTTTCATCTCTTCTTGATCCACTTCAAGTTGCAGTAAATCAAGCTTTTCAAACACAAAATAAAGATATTCTTCAATTAACAGGCGGTGAAACTCAACAAGTCTTTATTGCTCTGGAAGATATCTGCAACAGAAGAAAAATATTCAAAGACTATCTCCATGGTGATAAAAAGATTGATAGAGCCTGTGATGACTCTTACTCGAAGTTCAAATGTGCAAAGGACAAGTTTTGTGATTGTCGATCAAAGAGAAATGAAGCATTACAAAAGGCTATCTTTTCCAAAAAAACTCTTCAAAATGGAAAGGAAGAAGAAAACCACAATGGAAATATCTTAGAAAAAAAAAGAAGATTAACGACAAAGTCTGATAGATGTTATATTTGCAATCAAAGGGGACATTTTTCAAAAGATTATCCGAAAAATAAAAAGAAAGCAAAGAAGATTGCACAAATGGTTCATCAATTAGGCATCAAAATGCAAAAAGATGAGGATATAGAATCTGTCTGTTCCCTTGAAGAACCTTCAGATAAAACTATATGTGCTATTTCGGTTTATTTTGAGGATGATGAAGAATCAAATTACTCTGATTTTCATATGATGCAAGCTTAGGCTCAACTACAAAAACATTAAGACAGATCTATACCAGTTCCTCAAATACCTGTCAAAGTCTATTTAGACAAATATAGTAAACCTATTACTATAATTGCCTTTATAGACACAAGGGCTGCTGAAACAATCATGAACCCAGACATATTACCATCAGATTGGTGGAAGCCTCATATCAGGTATTTCAATTCTGCAGCTGATCATCCTTTTACTACCCATTTGATTAGCAAACCTATTACTATTTAGTTTTTCCTAGGATGTTGTGTTAAAACTACAATATTAGGTTCAAAACTCTTAGGAAAAAATATTGTAGTAGGTTTTGACCTCTATACAAAAGTTCAACATTTAAGAATTCTTGTTGATGGAGTTAGATACAAAAATCTGTTCTAACCTTTTGTAAATATACCCAAGCTCTTTTCCATCCAGACAGAAAAAATCCTTCAAACTATTCAAGAATTAAAGAAAAAGTCTTGTGCAAATTTTCATTCAGAATTCTTGCTCAAATACCCAAATCATTTGTGGAAAAACTCCTAGTTTTTTATTACTCTCCCTTTCAAGAAAAATGAAGACATCAATCCCACTAAGGCCAGCCATACGAGGATAAATTCAAATTATTTGTTGTTAGCAGAACAAGAATGTAAAGAACTTTAACAACAAGATCTGATTGAACCATCAGATTCTCAATGGGCATATGAAGCATTTTATGTGAACAAAAGGTTAGAATAGATAAGAGGAAAATTAAGATTGGTCATCAGTTACTAATTTCTTAATTATTTTCTCCAAGATGATAAATTTCTTTTGTCAAATAGAAATTCTCTATTTTCTATCTTGGCAAAAGCAAGAGTATTTTCCAACTTTGGTCTCAAAGCAAGCTTCAGGCAATTAGGAATTCATCCAGCGAATAGAGCAAAAACAGGATTTTGCATTCCTAATAGACATTTTGAATGGAAAGTCATGCCTTTTGGATTGAAAATCGCTCTCTTTGTTCCAGAAAACAATGATAAAGATTTTCCAACTTTTGATGAAAAATGCTTTAATCTACATTGATGACATATTGCTTTACAGTCAGAATGAAGAGTCTCATACTCAATTGTTAGAAGAATTCAAGTCCCTAGTTTTCAACTATAGGATTATGCTCAAAAAAAAAAAGCAGATCAACAGACTAGAAATTGAATTCTTGGGTATAAAGATTAAAGAAGGAAAGTACTCTCTAGAGCCACACATATCACAAGAACTTCTCAAGTTTCCAGATGAAAACCTATCCACAAAACAGTTACAGCAATTCTTAGGGATTGTTAATTATCTTAGAGATTTTATTCCTAAAATTTCTAATTATAATAACCCCTTAAGAAAAATGCTCAAGAAGAATCCTCCTGAATGGTCCTCCAAACAAACAAAGGCTGTGAAAAGATTGAAAAAGTTGTTACATGAATTGCCTCCACATCAAATTTCTTCTGATGGAAAAAGAATTCTACAAATAGATGCTAGTGATAAATACTGGGATGCAGTATTACTAGAAGAAAAAGAAGGAAAAAGACATTTTTTGTGGATACAAAAGTGAAAGATTATCAGATTTATAAATGCATTACCATTCCACTTTCAAGGAAATATTAGCGGTTAAAAAAAGGTATTTCCAAATTTGAATTTCATCTTGCAGGATATCATTTTCTTGTAGAAATGGATGTATTCTTTCCCTCAAATGCTCAAATTTAAATAGAAGACAGTTCCATACCCCCAACTCCTCAGATAGGCTGAATAGTTTTCATAATTTTCTTTTGATACCAAACACATCAAAGGAAAAGACAATGTTCTTGCTGATTTTCTTTCAAGGCCCAAACCTGAAATTCTTACCTACAAAAGAGTTTTTTGCCCCATACCAATCATGATGTATAAGCCATATTCTTCATCTTCAACCTCTCTTACCTCTTATTCTGTTACTCCCAACCTCAACCCAGAATTTCAACCAGAAGTCTATACCCTTGTTGAAAAGAAAATCTTCTATCAAAAAACCAAGAACATGATGTTTGAATACCAGATTCAAATTTTTAAAAATTTTGGAGAACTCATTCTTAAAACTTGGGGTGTACATTCAGATTATCTATTCATACATCCAATTAAGTTTGAGTTTTTCGAACAACTAGATAAACTAAAATGGTTTTTGTGGTACCTCACCCATCTTCATCATATTGCCATACAGTTCAATATACCTGACCTTCTCTCTTATTTAACAAAGCCCATCAGAGGAAATATTGAACAAGAACACCAAAATTTCTTTACATTTTTAAGCTGTCTAAACCAAATTTGAATAAATAATTTTTTTTAATTCAACTTAAATCAGTTGTTTATCGAAAACGTATTTTGAAGGATCTTAACGAGGAAAGTGGAAATTAAGTTAGTACGTGTAAGTCCAACTCTCCTTAAGCTATGTATCTATCGAGAATAATCTAGGTAATTACATTTTAGTAAATAATAGGAACAAATATATTGCAAAAAGAAATGTTGAAGATTCTGCGATGTTTAAGATTTCTATCTTTTCTTTTTCTTTTTCTCCCTTTCTTTTTTATTTATCCTTATATTATTTTTAATTCAAATTATTTGTACCATTTAATAATATTAATTTTCATTTATCTATAGAAATAATTTATACTATTATTTAAGCACGTGACTGAATTACTGTTACAAATTAACTCAATACAAATTCAGTTAATGAAATTACTAATATAACCTTATATATTTTAAATAAGTTATTTTATTATGGTTGTACTTTTATCTTTTTCTTAATTTTAAAAAGTTACCAATGTTGAGATTTAAACTCATTCTAGCAGCTACTGTAGGAGTTTTTATTTACCAGTTTTTATTTACCACTTTAACCATAACTTTAAATATCATAATACAAATTGTTTTATCCAATATCTGTTTATATTATTGTTTAAGTGTGTGAGTAAGTTAGTATTATAAGTCAATTCGACAATAACTCGATCATTGAAATTATTAAAATTTTACATATTTTCAATAGGTTATATTATTAAGAATTTATTCGAAGCTTATTTTAAAAAACCAATAAAGGAGTTAGAAATGTTGATATCATGTCACCAAAATTTTATAAAATATTTTTTTATCATTTTAATCGAAACTTTTTTTATATATATTTTTTACATTTCAACGTTATTACACATTGTTTTGTACAAATTATATATATATATATATTGATAATGTCATTGATTGAGTTGATGTCAAAAGTTAACACAATATCAACTCAAGAAAAGTGAAAATATTATGATAAAAAATTGGAGTGCATTTAATATTCTTAATTAATGTATTTATCTATTTAAATTTCTTTTTACTTACAATTTAAATTAATTTTTTATTTTAATTTTCTACATATTTCATATATTGTTATTAGTCTCAAAATAAAACTTCATTATTTATTATATGTTATTTTTAAATGCATACTTATATTCAAAATACATTATTTTCATATATATATATATATGCACATGCGAGAAAATTTTTAGTAGTATACTAATAAAATTTTCACACTTGTAGTTTATAAATTAAGACTAGCATTATGTTTGGTTGGGGAAATGGAATAAGGATTTCCCTTGTTCACAGTTTAACAGTAAACCAACAGTGTGAGCAACTCAACGGGATATGAATCCAGTGCCTCATCATATAATAGCAATGTGATGGAGATAAGGAATAACTTAACTTTTTTTCTTACCAATATACGTTTCAAAAATTTATAATTTTTCAAGCATAAATATAACATGAAAAAAATGGCAGTCATTGTTTTCTCACTTTTTCTGCAAAACTCATTCACTATTCATCTTTCACTGTGAAAATGTGAATTCATAAATTTAAGGAGAGTAAAGTTGAAAGTACCAAGGTTAATTTGTGGATGGTTTTTAATTTCCAAAGGGAGATGCAAAGTGTTGAGGTAGTTTTTTAGCAATGCCTTAATCAGTCCTGGACCAGTGTTAATTGGATGTGTTTGTCATGTCAATTTTTTTGTTCTTTCTTTGAATATATTGGCATTCTCGTAGGAAAACATTCTCAGTTTTTCTAATTCATCAAGTTGTAACATTCGTTTTTCCCCAGCATGTTTCAGATCTAGATTAAGTTGCTTAAAAGCCTAATAAGCTTTATGCTCAAGCTCCAATGGTAGGTGGTAAGCTTTTCCAAACACTAACCGGTAGGGCAACATCCCTAAAAGAGTTTTGAATGTTGTTCGATAAGCTCATAAAGCATCATCAAGTCTCCTGGACCAATCTCTGCGATTTAGATGTACCACTTTTTCCAGTATACCTTTTATTTCTCTATTTGTCAACTCAACTTTCCCATTCGTCTGTGGGTGGTAACCCGTAGCAACCTTGTGCTTCACACTATACTCATCAAGTAACCACTTCAACCACTTATTCACAAATTGAGATTCCTCATCGCTAATTATAACCTTTGAAGTCTCGAACCTAACAAATATGTGCTTATGCAAGAAGCGCATGACCACCTTGGAATCATTCGTCTTATATGCTTCGGCTTCTACCTATTTCAACATGTAATCAACAACTACCAAAATGTACATATTATCATATGATAGAGGAAATGGACCCAAAAAATCAATACCCCACGCGTCAAACAATTCAACTTCAAGGATGTTATTCAAAAGCATCTCATTTCTCCTTGAAATATTTCCAACTCGTTGGCACTAATCAAAATTCCTCACATAGGCATGTGCATCTTTAAATAAAGTTGGCCAAAAGAACCTAACTTGTAATACCTAAGTCGTACTATGTGGTCCCCCAAATCTTCCCCCACATAGAGACAAATGACAATGGTAAAGAATATCGCATACCTCACTTTCAGCCACACACCTTCTAATTATTTGATCTACACACTGCTTGAACAAATATAGTTCCTCCCAAAAATAGAACCATACATCATGTAGGAATTTCTTCTTTTGTTGGTATGTCATCTCAGGCGACATTAGTCCACTGGCCAAAAAGTTATCAAAGTCAGCAAACCACGGAATTTCATATGTATGACTTACTTCAAAGATGTGTTCATTTGGGAAATATTCATTATTAAGAACAAATGAGTGAGTTTCCTCTTGCTGCTCCAATCTTGACAGATGATTTGCCACATAGTTTTCCACCCTCTTTGTATCTTGAATCTCAATATTAAATTCTTAGAGTAAGTGTATCCAACGAATTAATTTTGGCTTAGCATTTTTTTTCGTGAGCAAATATTTAATGGTCGAGTGATCAGTATAAACTGTCACCCTAACCCCTACAAGAAAAAAACGAAATTTATCAAAGGCAAATACAATAGCAAGTAATTCTTTTTCTGTTACATTATAATTTAACTGTGCTCTTATCAAGGTTCGACTTGCGTAATAGATGGAATGAAAAATTTTATTCCTTCTTTGCCCCATCACAACTCCTACTAGAAAGTCGTTTGCATCACACATCAACTCAAAATGAGAACTCCAATCTGGTGTAATAATAATTGGTGTTGAGGTTAATCAGTTTTTCAAATGGTCAAAAGCTTTCAAACATTCCTCATAAAAGTTGAATGTTGTATCTTTATCCAACAATTTGGATAGAAGTTTGGAGATTTTAGAAAGTCTTTGATGAACTTTCAATAGAACTCAGTATGTTCCAGAAAACTCCTAATGCCTTTTACACATATAGGTGGAAGGAGCTTCTTGATAACATCTAATTTTACCTTGTCAACTTTTATTCATTGTCTTGTTATTTTATGCCCCAAAATGATACATTTCCTTACCATGAAATGACATTTCTTCCAGTTGAGGACAAGGTTCGTTTCTTCACCTCATTTCAATACTTTGGCCAAATTATCTAAGCAATCATCATAAGAATCCCTGAACACTGACAAGTCATTTATAAATCCTTCCAAAAATTTTCAACCATGTCAGTAAATATAGCCATCATTCATATTTGAAAAGTCGGAAGTGTATTACACAAACCAAAAGGCATTTGCCGAAAAGTAAACATACCATACAAGCAAGTGAAAGTGATTTTGTACTGATCTTTCGGATCTACAATTCTCTGGTTGTACTTCGAATATCCGTCTAAAAAATAATAGTAGCCTTGCTCTGCAAGTCTGTCTAACATTTGATCTAAGAATAGCAACAAAAAATGATCCTTTCGAGTTGCTTTATTTAACTTCCTGTAATTTATACAAATTTGCCAGCCCATAATTGTCCTTGTCGGAATCAACTCATTGTTTTCATTTTCACAATTGTAGTGACTTCTTTCTTTGGCATACTGGACCGAACTTAACTAGAAATTTTCAAAGATGGGATAAATAATCCTTACATCTAACCATTTGATCATTTCCTTCTTGACCACTTCTTTTATGATCGGGTTTAGCCTTCTTTGTCCATCAATTATTCCCTTTTTGTCATTTTTT
The DNA here is from genome assembly GCA_025698465.1 of Gossypium longicalyx. Lineage (NCBI taxonomy): Eukaryota > Viridiplantae > Streptophyta > Magnoliopsida > Malvales > Malvaceae > Gossypium > Gossypium longicalyx. The sequence goes on along the minus strand of CM047004.1, from coordinate 62,773,955 downwards.
AATAGAATTTTATGCATGCAGAGAGAATGGCTCATGCCTCAAATATCTGTTATAGTCCACGTAGTTGCCCCTTTGAATTTCTTTAAAACCTCAAGAAATTATTCTTCTTGTGTTTCAATCAACTCGGCTGAAATGATCACAGATAAAGTAGAAGAGTTACCTAAATAAACATATTTCACATGTGATGGTAATACCTTTAAATCCAACTTGGGTGGTTCTTCAATCGATGTCTTCGGTTGTGTGCACTCGCGAGATGCTAACTCCAATGATTCAAATCGAGATTTGAAGTGAATCCCTTCAGCTTGGTTTCTATCACAGCCAGACCTTCATCATCTTCATCATCACTTGGCAGGTCTAATGCTAAAATTTGTTCCAATAGGTCATCCATAGGGACTAATGACTATATCGGTCATAGCAGAAATTCTTCACCTGCATCAGGAAATATCATGGCTTTGAAAACATTAAAGCTTACCTATTTGTTTTAAACTCGTATGGTGAGTTCCCCTTTCTAGACATCGATTAATGTTCTACCAGTTGCCAAGAATGACCTTCCCAAGATGATAGGGACTTTTTTATTTGTTTTAAAATCCAAAATAATAAAGTTAACTGAAAAATTAATTTATCCACATGTACCAGTACATCTACGATATTCCCTTTTAGATGGGCTAATGATTTGTCTGCCAATTGAAGTGTAACTGTCATTGGTCTAACCTCACCAATACCCAATTGCTTAGACACAGGCATGGACATCAAATTGAGACTTGCTCCCAAACCACATAATGTCATTCCACAATAAGAGTCTCCAATGTTGCCTGGCATGGTGGAACTCCTGGATCTTTCATTTGTGGGGGCAGTTTGTTTTGCAAGAATACATCGCACTCTTTTGTTAATGCCACTGTCTCAAATTCCCCCAACCTTCTCTTTTTAAAAATTATTTCCTTCATGAATTTGACATAATTTGGCATTTGCTCCAAAGCTTCTACAAGATGGATGTTGATATGTAGTTGTTTAAGCACGTCTAAAAAGTTCTTAAATTAAACATCTTGTTTCTACTTCTGGAATCTTTGAGGATAAGGAGGTGGTGGAATCTTAACTTTAACTAGATAGCTTTTTTGTGGTAATGCTTCTGCAGTTGTCGTAGGTGTTGAACTTTCAGGACTAACTTGTTGCATCAACCTCCTATTAGAAATTGGGAAATTTGACTTCTATAAAGTGGGAATTTTAATATTCAATTGATTTTCCTCTTTTTTCTAAGCAACAATAGGTTCATATTCAACCTTAACAACTTTGGGTTCCAACGTCTTTCCACTCCTCAATGTGACAACTTTGTAATGCTCTTTGCTTGTACTTCTTGGATTTTCAGTGTCACTTGACAAAGCACCTTGGAGTCTGCTTTGAAATTCATTGGCCAGCTGTCCCATCTGATTTTCCAAATTTCTCAAAGCTGCATCATTCTTTTTCATATATACTTTCAATAAATTCTCCAGATTATAGGAAGATTTGGCTTGCAAAGATTTCTAATCTTGTTGAGAAAATCTTGGCGGATGATTTAGGCGAGATTGCATATAAGAGTTTTTAGGACCAGTCTCTTGATTACTTTATGAGAAATTCAGATGATTTTGCTGTGAAGGATTGTAGAAATTTAACTGCGAACCTGAGCTACTCTTATTCTGATTTTGGTTTCCCATGCAATAGTTGGATTATGGATTTGATAGGCAATTTCGAACACATGATTATCTCTATAATACACACATGAAATGTTCTCAAATTGACTCAAATGTTGTCCTATCAGATTACCATTGAAACAATTAGCAGTTATGTTCTTAAATATAGTAGACATAGAAGATACTTGAGGTGCCAAAGAAATAAGTGCATCAACTTCATGTACTCCTGTCACTCATCTTCTGATGGCTATTAAGACCATTGTAGAAAGTCTCCAACTAAATGCAATGTGGAATACCATGGTGAGGGCACTTTTGTAATAACTTTTATGAACCCCTCCAATGCCTCATACAGAGACTCATCATCAAGTTATTGAAATGCAGTTATCTCATTTCAAAGCTTGGCATTATTATTAAAAGGAAAATATTTCATCAAGAATCGTTTAGCCAATTCATGCCATGTGGTTACCGAGTTAAACGGTAAAGAATTCAATCATGCTCGTACTTTTCCCTCAACGAGTATAGGAACAATTTCAATCGTAAAGCATCTTCGGTCACTCCGGCCAATTTGAAGGAGTCGCTTACTTTCATAAATAAGCGAAGACGCAGATGTGGATTTTTAGTAGGCATCCCACTAAATTGGCCCACAGTTTGCAACATCTAGAGCATTATTTGCTTTAATTGAAATTGCGGTGCCTCAATTGCGGTGCAACATCTAGAACATCTAGACGCAGATGAGTTTTTTTACGTTAAATTTGTGTGCTCAATTTCTCAATTTCTTTCGCTATTTTTTACTTGTTCGTTGCTTAATCGGGTCGATCCCTAACAAAACTAGTTTATTTTTCTTCTTTACCAAAAAAAATTAAACTAATTAAAAGAAATAACCCAACAAAACATTAGGTATGTGAATGATTTATGCATTTTCTTTCCTTTTAACAATTTGGAATGATTTATCAACTTATAGCTCAACTTAAAATGATTTTTCAAATGCTCTTGTGGATGAATAGGATCAGAATTTAATTATTTAAGTCACTTTATAAATGTATAAATGAATCTAGAGAATGTATAATAATTGTTGTTAAAAAAATTACAAATTGCAATATTAGATTTTTTAGGGCTCAAAACAAGGTGATATTATTTCTTTTTTGAAAAAGTCCAAATTTACTAAACACGGCCGAATCGAACCAAACCGCAATTATTGATTTTGGATATTTTGATTTTTATTTCTTATAATTGAAAATCCAATAGAGTGATTCGGTTAAAATTTTTGACAAAAATTGAATCGAATCGAATACACCCCTTGCACCAGTGACTAGCCAATGCATAATGTTTCTATTGATGTGATCGAAGTTAGGTAAAACAAAACTAGGTAAAACAAAACTGGTTTGATTGATATGGATTGAAATTTTAGTTGATGCAAACAAGAGAGCTGATTGCACTGATTTATTACTTGAACGATGCACGCCAACCAAAACGACTGGAACTAGTGTAGAACCGACATTGATTTAAGTTGCTCCTCATATGTTATGAGCTTGTTGAATCTACTCTCCAGATTTGGGAGTTTGTTTATGGAAAATAAAAGGGTAAATTATAAAAGGGTCACTCAATTATTTCTTATTTTTGAATTAGTCACTAAAATTTTCAAAATTAAATATTTTAGTCACTCTGAGCTGATGTGGACCTTTTTTTATTGTCTAGTAACAAAATTAGCCCTCTGATTGTTACACACGTTATTAGTTTGATCATAAATATAAAAAAAATCAACAAATTTAGCCCTCAATGTTAACAAAAATTTTCATTTTAGTTCTAATTCTAAAAAATTCAATTAATTTGGCTGTTAACATTTACAAAATTATTAATTTAGTCTTAACTTTAAAAATTTTAAAATTATTTTTATAAAGGTTATAACCCATTGACTAACTAATGATCCCAACAGGGTTGGACCGGACAAATTTTTTCATGAAATGTTTTGATACTATTTTTTTATTAGATTTTCTTAATGATTTATCTCTGAACTTGTGTTCTAATGTATATTTACACACATGTTGAGATTACAATATCGAAGAAAAAAGAAGGAACAAATTTTCCTTTAATAAATTATTAAATTAAGAAGATAGAAAATTGGGGAAATAACTTTACAAGTGTGAAGGAAAATTAGTATAGAGGCGATAGAATGAGACTAGTAGTGATAAATTTTAGGGATTTTTTAATTTAATTAACATTAAATATGTATAAAGGGTAATTTCGTAAATATTTTAGAGTGAGGTGGGGTGATTTCATTCTAAACTTGAACTTGACCCGACCTGACTATTTTTAAAGATTAGCCAGCCCCAACCCACGACTCCAAGAAAAAAACCTCTTCAAGTAATAATGCAGCCAATTATTCTAGATAAGTTTAAAATCAATTGGTTGGTCCAATGTGAAGCCTAAATTATAGTAAAAAAAATTGTTGCAAGTGACTTGAAAAAGGGTAATTTTTTTCTCGTTTTAATACATCACATGGTTTAGTCAATGGGTTATAAAAAGGATAAAAATGAATGTTTTTGAATTTTTAGAGTTAGGACTAAATTGATAGATTTGTAAATGTTGAGAGTCAAATTTATTGATTTTTTTAGAAATAGCACTAAATTAACAAATTTTGTAAACATTGAGGGCTAAATTTATTGGTTTTCTTATATTTAGGATCAAATTGATAAAATATGTAAACATTAGAGGGCTATTTTTATTACTAGACTAATAAAAAACCCATATTAACTCAAAATGATTAAAATATTTAATTTCGAAAAGTTTAATGACTAAATTAAAAATTTTAATAATTAGATAACTAAAATAGAACAAAAAAAAACATAGTTGGATGACTATTTTTCTATTTACCCAAAAAATCTAAATATTAGATAAAAATAATAAACTTAAATGCTATATTAATTTTATAACATAATAATAAAAAACAAAACCCCTTAATATTCTGCGTGTAAGTTGCGCTGTCTTATTTTATTCCATTCTTTCTTTTCTCTCTAAAGCTCAAAAATTAAAAAAAAAGAGTAAAAATAATAAAAAAAACCAAACCGATCAAATCAAAACGAAGCTAATGTATTCATAAATTTTCTCTCATTTTCTCACGCTCTCATTTGTTTACCGCTATATTTCTTTAAGCACCAAAATTTGCATTTCGTGGGAGGAAGAACCCTTCGCGCTTTTCCTCTCTCTCTCTCTCTCTCTCTCTCTCTCTCTCTCTCTCTCTCTCTCTCTCTCTCTCTCTCTTTCATTTTTTTTCTAGCACCGACTATCAAATTTGCATCAGATCTGCGGTTTCAATTTTGATTCAATCAGGTTCTGGCTTTGTTTATCTTGTTTATTATATTCGTTCTTTCTTTTTTCTCACATTCAGATCTGCTTCATTTATTTATTACATTATTGATTTGGAGTTCCGTTTGGTTTTTTTTTTGTTTTTTAAATTTTAGACGTCTATTTTTTAAACTTTCTCCGTGTTTAGCTCAATTGTCATTTTGATTATGTTTTCCTCTTCTTTTAATTGATAATGGTCGTAAAGGTTTCTCGTTTCTCTTTCTGGTTGAATGATTTGAGTTTTGTTTCTAATTATTGTAAGTTACACTTAAATATATTTATTTATTTATTTTGTTTTTGCTTGCAAAGATTCTTATTGCGCGATTACAAGATTTAGGGATCTGTTAAAAATATTTTCTGAAATTTTAGAATTTTTACCCCGATTAGCTTCTTTACTTGCCTCTAAATGATCTTTATTTTTTCTTTGAATTCTTTTAATAATAAATTTTGTTCATGTGCATCTAATTTTATTCCATTGTGGTCTTGAAAATGGTTCAAGATCTGATCTTTCTTTCTGTTGTTTTTGTCTCTAATGCGACAGGGCTGCTTCATTGTGAACGCAGGCAACGATGAAGAAGGCCTTAGGCCAAACTGTTAGAGACCTGTAAGTTCGCTATTTGATACAAATTCCCCCTATCTAATTGACATTTTTGAATTGTTTGAACATTTAACAGTGTAAAGCAATCTCTTCGTAACAAAATTATACTCTGAAGAATGATCCTTGCGAGTTTGGTCTTTTGTGAATATATATATATTTATTGTATTCGTGCGTCTTGGTATTTGCTATATAACCAGTGCTAAATGATTTATTATTCTTTGTTCCTGCAGTAAGAGAGGAGTTAATAAGAAAGTTCTTAAAGTTCCTGGAATAGAGCAGAAGGTAAGAATATTGTTAGAAAGTTTACTGAGCATACGAGTACCTAATAATCTATTGTTGCATAATTGTAAGCATCTATGGTTGTTTCTTGTAGAATTAGGTTTCCCTTTGGCTAGAGGTTTAATAGGCTATCTAGATATTGTTCAGTCGATATGATATGTTTTCTGAGATATTAAAATATGAATGTGATTTTTACTTTGATTGGCATCATAGTTGCCAAAAAGTAAGGGACTTTAACTATTATCTATTAAATGCTATTATGATTTCGTAATGTTGCATACCCTTGTATGGAAGAGAAGTAGGAAATGGGATTATTAGTGGAATCCAGCTTTATTTTTTTGGTGAAGTTGTGGAGGTCCGGAGGGTTAATGCTCATGTCTACATTATGGTGAGGTGGCAATGACTGGAAAAATGCTCTTGTTTTCAGAAAGAGAAACTGTAGCTTGATTTATTTTTTGTTATACGAGGGGTGATTTACTACCAGTCAGAGGCCTCTGCTTATTCGCCTTCTCAACGAAGCGCTACTAGAAATTGAGAATTCTGAAAAGTGGTTATATGATTTGGAAAACAAGCTTACTTATATTCGGTGTTGAGCTTCCTGTCACTTCCCATTACATGGCCGATTTGAGCCTCTTAAGTGAACGTTTGGATGGAAGGGTACCAAGAGTACTGATTCTTACATTTGTTCTAGGACCCAAATTTTCTATGTAAACTACTTCTGAAGTTAGGCTAACTTCTAATGCTGGTTGTGCTGAATCTTGATAGAATATAGTGGATCCAACTCTTCCATTTTATTTTCATTTGGTAAGAGGAGATTGTCCTTAAATGTATAAAGTAAAAATAGTTTTATTTAACAACAGCAATCACTATGCAACAACATAAGAATATCACCTGGAATACAATTAAAACTTTGTTTATCTACTTGAATTAGTAATACATTTTTTTAACTTGTCTTTAGGTTCTTGATGCCACCAGCAATGAGCCCTGGGGTCCTCATGGGTCACTTCTTGCAGATATTGCAATGGCTACTAGAAACTAGTAAGCTTGAGAGAAATTATGTTTGATTTTCATTACTTATTTGTCACAGTTAAATTTATTTTGCAAATCTCCGTGCAGTCATGAATACCAGATAATCATGGCAGTAATCTGGAAACGTATAAGTGACACTGGAAAGAATTGGCGTCATGTCTACAAGGTCAGCATTATGTTGAAGGGTTAATTGTATTAGTGTCAGTTTGTTCTCTCTACAACTGAAAAAAGTGTTCGTCTAAATACTTATGTAATTGTGAAAGTTTTATCCTTTCGCTAAATCTCCTTCTATTCTGCATGGTCATTGTGTTGGGGTGTGGTACATTTTTTGTGCACTATATTTTGCTTTGTGTTTTCTGTATATATTTTACTTTTCCTCCAATTCCTCCTGACATTAAAATATATCATTGTACTAAGGTATGTTCTTTATTGAGCCTCAGGGTCTGACTGTTTTGGAGTACCTTGTTGCCCATGGATCAGAGCGTGTCATAGATGACATAAGAGAACACGCATATCAAATATCAGTAATTGCTGTTTCTTATGACACTATTTTATGCAGTGTTGATAACTCTATCTGCGGCTCACTGTGTTTAAAACTTTTGGTCTAATTAATATTCCATCTCATGTTACAGAGTTTGTCCGACTTTCAGTACATTGATTCCAGTGGAAGGGACCAGGGTAGCAATATTCGAAAAAAATCTCAGAGCCTTGTGGTTCTTGTAAATGATAAAGAAAGGATAATTGAAGTAAGACAGAAGGCTGCAGCCAACAAGGACAAGTGAGTCTGCAAAAATGGCTTTATGTTTTAATCTCCTTGCTGTTTTCAACATATGACCCAGCATGTACAAAATTGATGAGCATGCATAATTTCATCATGAAATTATGATGAGTACTTGTGTGTTAGAGCATAGATGATTTCAACATGACAAGTATGTGTGAAAGAGCATGCCCTATTGCATACCTTTTGTTTTGCAAAATTGACTTGAGAATTATTAAAATTGTTTTTTCTCCTATGCTGCTGGTATATTCTTGCCATTTATGGCTGTTTCTTGAGATTTTACTTGTTCACCCATTTAGTGGTGAAAATAAAATAATTAGTCTAGTCTTGCCAAATCTTCCATGATATGGACATGGTGGACTATCTCTGGTTTCCCATTAAAATTTTGAATTTATTTTCTGTAGCCATGGTCCTATATCTTTACTCTAATAGATAATATAGGTAGCATATGGTATTAAGCTTATATAAACGATATTATGCCTTTTCTAATTGAGTTCCATTTCTCTAAGTTCTAATGACATTTCTTGCATACGATTACAGGTATCCGTGTGATTTAATTTCTTGTCTCGAATAATTTGCCTTGGAAATTCATTTTAGAATATGAGAATATAAATCAATGGAAATGTAGAATTCTTCCGTAATGTATAACTGTTTGTTTTACAGGTTTCGGAGCACATCAACAGGTGGAATGAATAGGGCAGGTTCGGGGGGACAGGGGGACAGATATGATTATGATTATCAATATGGTTATAGAGATGATGATCGGTATGGTAGATATTCAGATTCAAACAGTCGTGATGGAGATCGCTACAGCAGAGATAATGAAGACCGCTACGGCAGGGATGGTTACAGGGATGATGACTACAAAGGTAGAAGTACAAGTGTTGATGGTGATCAATATGGCACCAGAAGTAGGAGCTCTGATAGAGACCATGCTTTTGATGATGACGGTGATTCATCATGGTATGCTTTTATTTCCTTTTGATACCTTTATATGGCTATGTTCTTTTTAAGAGGCATATTAATATTGTTGATTCAATTATTCTTTTTCTTGATTATTTGTTGAAGTAAATATCTTTCTTGTTCTGGATTGCAATTTACATGGTGGAAGTTGAATATTTAATAAGTTCTTTTGTACGAGATTAGGTAATTTTCTGCATACATGGTGCATTAATTAGTAATTTTCTGCATAAAGTTTCTTTCTTCATGAGCTTTTGGGTGTTGGTTCAGTCATTGATGTTCTATTTAGTAATTTTCATGATCCCCCCCCCCCTTCTTGAATCTTAAGTATGGTGCCTTTACCTTCATGGATGCTGGGCATGAAGAATGTAATTAACTGTTGTCTTTGCAGGGGCAGTAACGCTAGAGCTGATGATTATTCTCAGGATGGAAGGTAACCCTGAGTGGCTGCATTCTTAACCTGTCTTAGTTGATCAATTTTTTTAACAATTATTGCTTTCTAAATTTTCTAAAAATTAAGTTTCTATAGGCGGCATGAGCAGAAGTTCTCTGAACAAAATAATGGTGCTCCTCCTAGTTATGAAGCAGTAAATGAATCTCATAGTCCTGTCCATAGTGAAAGGTATTATTTTGTACCTTAAATGTTTGGAGACATGTTGCTTGCTGTTGTATTTTTCTGTGCACTGAAAAGATCATTGATGATAGGGATGGAGAAATTTCAGTAGCATCTGCTCCCAGGTCATCTTCTCCTCCTGCTAGCAATAATCCTAACCTAGCAACGTCTGATTTTGGTAATTTAGCATCTCCTTCAAATAAAAATGTGGAGGCTTTCAATGCATTTGATCCACGTGTTTCAGTTTCAGGTACTATATTTGTAATATATACGCCATCGTTTGTATGTTCCAGTGGTGTTTCCTTGATCATGGTTGTCTTTATGCTCATCCAATAAGAACTTAGTTGATGTGGTGACGTTTTGCTTGAACAATCACCATGCAAAATGTAAATTTCTGAGTTGTTTAAGTATTTAGTTTGATATCCTATATTGGTTCACATTCCATTCCATTTTTAAATTTTCGTCCATAAAATTTATGTTAGGATGACCCCTTGTTTTCAATTTTGACTTTCCTTCACTCATTTAAAATGAAATTGTACTGATTGGAGTCTAACATGATTGTATTGTATGAACTAAATCTCCTTGTGTTTGAGGAACTAAATTGGATTCTTTTTTATGCTATTGCATTTATCCCTTTTAACCCAGAACTTACTTTTTATCTTCTGCTCATCTGTTTCAGCTGCCTCTGCCGGTGCTCCTGTTTCTACACCTGCCCCTGCTCCTCCCACTGCTTCAACCAGTTCTGAAATAGACTTACTCGGTGCACTGTCAGATTCATGGGCGGTTGTGCCAACTCTATCTGAAACCCCTGCTGCTGAGGCTGATGCCCATGCTAAAGGTTCTATACCCTCCTTTGCTGCTAATCCATCAGCATCTAACTCCGGAAATCAGGTAGATATGATTTGTTTGAGGACCTCTTAAACTCCTTTTTCTTTGCTTCATATACAAGGATTTCATCCTTCCTGTCTAAAATATGCCTGTTGGCGATACCATGAATGCAGATGTGCTGTTCTATTGTAGCCTTACCTGTTGTGATTCAATTCTTGTATCTTTAATTAGTCAGCATGTAAAACAGCATGTGTAGTTAATATTGAAGCTACTTTGTGAATTGTTGATATCATCTGTATATTTACTATAGAAGGATAACATAAAAAGGTTTTACGGTGAATTTAAAAAGGTATATAAAGGTGAAATCTTATTTTGAATTATATCACTTAACTGATTATGAAAATAATCTTCTAGATTTTGCTCTAATTCGTCCCTCTATCCTATCCATCCCCTTTATTTTGCCTCTAAACGTTGTCTTCATTCTTTGATTCCAGTGGACATCAATGTGCTCTGAATATTTGTTGTAATTCTGTCGTTAGGGAATAAGTTTTGTTCTTGATACAGGGTTTTGATGATCCATTTGGTGATGGTCCTTTTAAAGCTTTCCCTTCAGGGGATGCTGCCTCAGCTCAGCAACAAATATCGACTCCCGCAACTACTTTCCAGGCTACAATGAGCCAAAATATGGAAGCAGCTCAGCCACCTTCTGTAAAATCTGAGATTGTCACAGGCTTCGACTTCGGGGAATCATTCTCTGCCTACTCCGCTCTCAATGCCTCAAACAGTCAACCTCCATCAGGAAATTCACAGTTTTTGCCTCAAGAATTGTCGGATCCAAATCAGGAAGATGATATATTGGCAGAAATCCTTCCACCCTCTGAACCTGCAAATGATGCAGCTTCACATACAGTCTTTTCAGCACCATCCAGCCAATCTGCACTACCTGTAGCTACTTATGGCCAGCATGCACAATCAGGTGCTAATATGTACCAACCCGCGCAGCGAAGTGCGAATCCATATGGCCAGCTTGCTCAGCCCAGTGCTAATCCATATGGCCAAAATGGGCAACCAAGTGCTAATCCCTATGGCCAGCCTGAGCAGCCCAGTGCTAATCCATATGGCCAAAATGGGCAACCAAGTGCTAATCCCTATGGCCAGCCTGTGCAGCCTAGTGTTAACCCATATGGCCAAAATGGGCACTCAAGTGCTAATCCCTATGGCCAGCCTGTGCAACCCAGTGCTAACCCATACAGCCAAAACGGGCAGCCAAGTGCTAATCCCTATGGCCTGCCTGCGCCACCCAGTGCAAACCCATATGGCCAGTCAAGTGCTAATCCCTATGGCCACCCAACACAACCAAATGCTAATCCTTATGGTCAATCTGCACAACCAAATGCTAATCCGTATGGTCAACCTGCACAAGCAAATGCTAATCCTTACAGCCAACCTGTACAGGTACATGCTAATCCATATGGCCAACCTGCTCAGCCAAGTGCTAATACATACAACCAACCTGCTCAGCCGAATGCTAATCCATACGGCCAACCTGTACAGCCAAGTGCTAATCCATATGCCCAACCCACACAGTCTGTGTCTGCAGCCCCTCAAATTCCAGGAGCTGCTGCTCAGAGCAGCAATGGGAGCTTAATGATAGGTTCTAATGGTCCTGTCAGTTCACAAATGGCTGCTCAACCTCCAAGTCCTGCTGCACCAGCTACTCAGTTTAACACTGGAAACTTTATTTCACAGCAGGGTTCTGCTGTGCCAGTTGAGTCGCAGGGTGTTCCTCAAACCACAAACGATTCAGGTGCACATAATAACAGTGATGTCCTGGGAGGCTTCTTTTCACAACCAGGATCGAACGCTTCAGTGGCACCACAGGCTGTTCCTCCCTCATCAACAGGAGCACTCGCTATAGTTCCGCAACCATCGAAGGATAAATTTGAGCCCAAGTCAGCAGTTTGGGCTGATACATTGAGCAGAGGACTGGTCAATTTGAATATATCTGGACGTAAGTACTTGCCTTTCCCATCGAAAATATGCCCATTCCACAAGAATTAACTTTAATTTATTTTCTATATGCACAGCTAAAACAAACCCACTGTCTGATATTGGAGTTGACTTTGATGCTATTAATCGGAAGGAAAAAAGGTTGGAAAAGCCTTCCCCAACTGCAGTAACGTCTACTGTCACAATGGGTAAAGCTATGGGATCTGGTTCTGGAATTGGCCGTGCTGGTGCTAGTGTTCTCAGAGCTCCAGCAAATCCTATGGTGGGTTCCGGCATGGGTATGGGAATGGGTGGTGGTCCTGTTGGAGGTGTTGGCATGGGAGGCTATGTTGGTATGAATCAACAACCTATGGGCATGGGAATGGGGATGAACATGGGCATGAACCCAGGCATGGGGATGAACAACATGGCCATGAATCCAGGCATGGGGATGAGCAATATGGGCATAAATCCAGGCATGGGAATGAGCAATATGGGCATGAATCCAGGCATGGGGATGAGTAATATGGGCATGAATCAAGGCATGGGGATGAACATGGGAATGAATCCAGGCATGGGGATGAACAACATGGGCATGAATCGAGGCATGGAGATGAACAATATGGGCATGAGCGCAGGCATGGGGATGAACATGGGAATGGGGCAGGCAACCCACATGCAATCACAAAGTGGGATGCCTGGCGGTTACAACCCTATGATGGGTTCCAGTGGCTACTCTCAACAGCCACATGGTGGTGGGGGTGGTTACCGGTGAGAAATCATTGTCAATTAGAGTAATGGAAGTTACATGCATGCTTATGATGCAAGATTAAAAAAGGTTGAAATAGCAAGACCCAGATGTTGCCATCGAATTCCAGAGTGTAGTAGCAGCGGCCTGATGATGCGATCCATGTTTATTCACGTCTATTATTTCTCATACCAGCATAAGCTATTGCACTGTTTTGGCCACAAGAGTCTCGGTTCATTGCTGGTTTGAGTTTCAAGTGTTGTGAAAATTGTGTAGCAGTGAAAGACAACCAGAGCAAGGGCTCTGTTTGCCTTTTCTTTTCTCTCATTCTTCCATTATATATTTGTTGAGCATTTGTTGTATGTGGGCTATATCAGAGAACAATAAATATAATCTCCTTTGTTCTTTTTGCGTTCATTTTATCATAACCGACTCTTGTAACCAACATGGGTATGGTTTGTCATTTTCAAGTTTTTCCATATTTTAAAGGACTACCAGGGGGCTACTTAAAGAACACAGATACCAGAATATTTACAGGGAAGGTGAAACAATTCCCTTTCTAAAAAATCCAAGCAACCACCTACAAGGTTAAGAGTAATTTGGTAGCAGGAGAATGCTTGCTTAATCACTTCTAATGTTGGATTTTGACCTAATTTTGTTCTTTTTTGTTGCGCTAAAATGTCTTCTTTTTCATATAAAACGCAACCTATATATAGCATGACATGTATCAAGCTTCCTAAGAAGTAGTGCGACCAAACGAATAAGGAAATGACTAAATTCTGGTAGGGTCAAAGGAAAGAGGAAGGAAGAATTCATTGGAAGAAGTGGGAAGTCCTAACTAGTGTAAAAGTGGATGGTGACTTGGGTTTTAAAGATTTGGAGAAGTTTAATGATGTTATGTTGGCAAAGCAGTTTTGGAAGTTATTGAATAAGTCTGAAGCATTATGGGTTAAAGTTCTAGATATGGCTTTATTTTCTAGGTTGTACAACTTTTTTGGCCAATAAAGGTGCTAGGGTTTTTTGGTGTTAGAATAGCTTATTAAGGGGGATGGAGGTTATTAGATAAAAGATTTTATGGCACGTTAGAAATGGGAAAAATATTTCAATATAGCAGGATAATTGGCTTCTAGATTTAAAAAGGAAGCTTTTGACTCAAATTGTTTCTTGAACATATTTTCCTAAGAAGGTCGCTGAATGGATTTGTAGATAGGAAGGAAATTGGAATGTTAATGCTTTGGGTGGTTGGATTGATGAGGAAGCAAAACAAGCAATTAGGAAAATTCCTATTAGCTGGAAAAGAGGGAAAGATAAGTTGATCTGGCATTGTGAAAGGAATGTAATTTATAGTGTTAAGTCTGGATATAGAATGGTGCACAAAAGTCAGTGTCAATAGATTTGATGCTCCTTCTTCATTTGTTTCTGTTGATGACAAGTTATGGAAAATGTTATAGGAGTTAAATATGCCTGGTAAAATGAAATACTTTATTTGGAGATTATGTGTAACATTTCATATCTAACCCAATCGTCAATTCCAAGATATAAGATGTCATATTCGTTGCCAAATCAACTACATTTTTATTTTAATATTCAAAAGAAAAATCATTCAAACATTTGAGTTCTAAAACTTCTATTAACTTTAATTATTCAAATCTGGATCATAAGTAGGCTTATAAAAGCACTTATGAAACTCTGGTAACAAATGATAGACTAACATGTAAAAACAACCAATACAGGAGTGTTGTCGCAACACCAAATAATGAGTGTCGTGACATTAAGGGTAATAGCTTTATGTTGCGACTTCAATAGGGTTGAGTAATGACCAAGAAGACAATAACTTGATGTTGCAACTTTAATAGGAGAATGTCGTGACATTGATGGTAAAGGGCTTAGTGTCGCAACCTCTGCAAGGAAAGAGTCGTGACCATGGAAACAGAGGCTTAATGTCGCGACACCAACAAGAGAATGTCACAACTATGAAAGTAGTTCCCTCAATTTCTTTTTATCATTCTTCTCAAACCTGCCAAGCATGAATACTAATTGGTCAAAATGCCCCCAAAGCTCAACTCAACATATTATATGCAGTACCACAAATGCCAAATTAACATTATTAACATATAAAACATCTACCCTTTTCATGATTACAAGTATACATACATGTTCATTTACTTGACATGTAAGAAATAATTCAATCACAAGCATAATATGGTCAAATGGGCAAGTAAACCATCAACTCATTAAATTAATACATATAATGCCACTAATATAATGGTCATATTTAAAATATAAGCATTTTCTATCATATGGATCAAAACATCCAAAATGGACCTAAAGACCAATTCAAGACTTTAGGTACATGTCACTTGCTTTAAACATAACAAAATCTATACAAACTGTCTGAGTCGAGAGTTGAAACTGGATGTTGTTGATCACTATGAGACTTCGAGATCTACAATACCTGTGCAATGAAATAAACAAAATCGCACGTTGAACAATAGCGCTCAGTGGTGCTAACATGATTTAAATCAATAATCACATATAAACAATACAAAGAACATACAATATGAAATCCAATTCTGTAACACCCCCTACCCGTATCCGTCGCCAGAATAGAGTACGAGGCATTACCGAGGAGTACGAAACACTTACAGATAATTTAAATATATTTTCATAACAACTTGTCTCGATTTCATACTATTTCATATTTAAGCTTTATTCACCAAAGTATTTGAAATATCATCTTTATGCAAATAGCACACATGAGGTATATAATTCTATAATTATGAATGAACACATTTATCAAACATATTCCACATTCATATATCAATGTCTCATGTCTCCATATATCAATAATCGTCATTTTTCTTATTTTTCAGATAATTATGTGTAACTATTCATAAGCATGCAATTCACTGTTTCTTCCGGTCAATCACAATTTCAAATGACAAATTCATGTGAATGAGCTCAACCTAATTAGGTGTTTAAATTCTGTCACTTTGATTCACATACTCATAATTTACTAACATATCCTGTCAAACACAATCTCTGAATGACGAACTCACATAATTGAACTCAATAATAATAATGATAATATTACTTACATTTCTTTTTCCATACGTTACATTTACGACTTACCAACTTGTCCATTCAAGGAACGGCTTACGGATTTGAGTACATCGTGATCTGAAGCCTGAAGTCTAGCTGAAGTACATAAGTGCTAAACGGAAGCCCGAAGGCTAACTGAAGCTCATCAGAGCTGAACTGAAACCCCAAAAGGGTTAACTGAAACTCATATGAGTTAACGAAAGCTCGTATGAGCTAAACGGAAAGCAAACACGAGAATTTGCAACAAATGCTGAATCCTAATTTACTTGGGTAATTTACTGTCATTTCATCTTTTTCACTGAAAGATCGTACTCATTTCCTGCGTTCCAGTCCTCCGAAATACTCAGTTCAATTTCATAACTTTTGTACATAATTTACTTATTTTCAACAATTAACATACATAAATATTAATCACCATTCATAAAATAATATTGAAATTTAATAATGTTAACAAATGGTCACTAAAATTTAGTTATATAAACTCACAAGTTCGATTTTTGTATTAAAGCAATAATCATAATTTCATAATAAATTTTCCAAATAAAACATTATATCATTTCTAATTCAACATTTATAGATTATAATCGGGCATGTGATCAAATTATACACAATTCATTCATATATATATGTATATTTTCCTCCTCTTCCTCTCCATCCACATCCTTAGTATAAATAACACACTTGTAAGTAACATTATCTATAATTTTTACTATTTACTTATGTGAATATTCAAGCTATCCATCCGTGTCATAGTCACTAAATTATTTTTATCTTGAGCTACAGAACTCCAAATTAAGATCCATAATTTTTTCTAGAAACTAGACTCATATGTCTTCTTACCATAAAAATTTCATAATTTTTTGGTTGGGCCAATTAATACATTTTATTCTTGAAATCTCCCATGTTCTGCTGTCTGACAGTTCCAACCCTTCTTCACTAAAAATTAATTATCTCCTTGTACAGGATTTGAATGGTGTTACCTTTTGTCTTGAAAATAGACTCATTCAGGGTTATAAACATATAAATTTAAGCCCCTAATCATTTTTATTAAATTTTTTATGATTTTTCAAAGTCAGAATAGGGGAACCCGAATTCATTCTGACCTTGTCTTAAAAAAATTATTATATCTCATGATTTACAATTCCATTGCTTACACCGTTTCTTCTATGAGAAATTAGACTCAATAAGATTTAGTTCCATATTTTTTTCATCTTCTAATTCGATTTCTACAATTTATGGTGATTTTTCAAAATTAGCTTACTGCTGCTGTCCAAAACTGTTTTAGTGCAAGATGTTTATTATCATTTTTCCCCTAAGCTTTTAATAAAAAATAATTTCGTCCCTACTCAATTAGCCTCTCAATTGAGCTGATTTTTTCTCAATTAACACTTTATTATATCACTTTAAATTACTTTATAACCTTTGGGAATCAGAATTTCAGCACCATACTTTAATTCCAAACATTTTCACAATTAGGTCCTAAAAATCAATTTCTATTGAAATTACCTAATAAAATCATCTCATAAACAAATTAAAGCTTCAATTTCATGCTATTTCATTATAAAATTACAGAACTCAACCATGATTACTTTCAATTTCATCCATGAAATCAAAAACTAATGAATTTAATAGTAGGACCTAGTTGTAAAAGTCTTAAAAACACAAAAATTATAAGAAAAAGGTAAAGATTAACTCACTTGGTGCAAAAATTATGGAATACCAGCTTATAGAATCCCTCCTATGGCGTTTTGGCTGATGATAATGAAGAAAAAAATGAAGAGAATTCTAGATATTCCAATTTGGTCCCATTTTTATTTAGCTAATTTTGATAATTTTCCAATTTTGCCCTTCTTTCACCCTTTTCCTGATTTTTTCTCATCTATTGACGCCCAAAATATTTCCTTTGGGCTTATTTACACTTTAGGTCCTTCCTCATTTGACAATTGAGCTATTTAATCCTTTTAGCAACTTTTACACCTTTTTCAATTTAGTCCTTTTTATTTAATTAACCACCCAAACGTCAAAATTTTCTGACGAAATTTTAATACTACCTCACTAACACTCCATAAATATTTCTAAAAATATTTATAGCTCGATTTATGAAGTCGAGGTCTCGATACCTCATTCTCAACCCAATTTACCTAATTAATTCTTTTAAATCACCAAATTCACTAATTCAAAAATACTTCTATATTCACATTTGACTCATAGGTATTAATTTATTAAATTTTCGACTCACTCATCGGATTTAGTGATCTCAAATCTCTATTCCTGACACCACTAAAAATTAGGCTGTTACAAATTCTATCTAAATCACAAGTGCATTTCTTATTTCATGTGAACAAGACATTAATCTTTAAAACAATTTAACATGCCATATTCCATCATTCAATCATTTTACTATTAAATCTCATTTACATGAATGTCATAGCATATCACAAGGGTTATGACACCTTTTTTTTTTTTCTATTACGGAATCTATTGATTTGTTATATAACCAGATCAACCCTCAGAGCTCGTAATAACCAAATCATGTGTCATTTCATATGTCGTCATTTAATGCTTAATATCAAGAAGAAATATACAATTCAATAACCAATGTCAATAGGCAAGATCCAAATTTTCATAATCCTTATTAACCGGACACGGACTCAATATGGATACATGGATCATCCAACTATCACACCAATATATTCAACACCTAATGCCTCATTGGTACGTCTGAAGTATAATTTGCGCTTCGTGCCTCATCGGTATAAACCAAAGTACATTAATCCTATGGCATGCCGACTATACCCAACTCTACCCGAGATCATTAATAAGGTATCCAATGTTTCAAATATGTTCACAAGGTTCACATATCATAGTTTAATACACAACAATTCATATAATACTCTATTCAATTTATATAATTTCATATCATTATACGCATATCATCACATTTTCCATAAGATTCCAACCATTTAATACTTACCTAGTCATGAGACAAGTAAGATCATTACTTTAAGCATACCTAATTTTAACAATCCATATTGTAATTGAATTTAAATCATGAAAGCACAAACAGAGATAGCTTATCTCGAGACAGCTCGATGTCGTCTTTAGCTACATACTATAATTTAATTATATAGATGGTATTAGTTTTCACCCAATCACATGAAAAACACATAATCAAACATATTTTATATTTTATTCGTTTTAGTCCTTATATCTGAAATACTCGTGTTTTTCGATATTTAACATTGGATCAAAATCTAATTTCATATTATTTCATTAGGGACCTTGTAATTTTAATCTATAGCATAATTTCTTAACAACTTTCAATTTATTCAATTAGGTCCATAATGTCATAAAATCAACTAATAAGTTTAATTGAATTTCAAGTCAAATCTTACACTTTTCCCTAATTTCCAACTTAGTTTCTTAATTTAGTTTCCTGACCGTCCATTAATATATTTTCATATTAAATAAAAAAAGTCCTTTTACTCATAATTTCACTAACTCAGTTTACGAAATTGAATTTCGAAACCGCATTTTTCGACACTGACTAAAATTAAGTTGTTACATTATGTAATATTCCATTGGCTACTATGGAGAATATTTATAAAAATAAAATTAAGGGTACTCCTTTTTGTTTGTTGTGTAACAAAAAGGTTGAGTGTAACAGTCCGTTTTCAGTGAAATCGGAACAGTGGTTTTGGGACCACAAATCTGAGTCCAAAAGAAAATTCATTTTAATATTATTTTATGGTCTACAGTATGATAGAAATATCCTATCAAAATTTTTGTTAAGAAAATTTTATCGATTACATGTTTAATTGATAAAAGGACCAAATTGCATAAAATGCAAAAGTTGAATTCTAGTAGCTAAAAGGATCGAATAGCTTTGGAATTCAAAATTGGAGGTCCTTATATGACAAATAGACCATTAAGAGGGGTTGGTAGATAAGTTTGATGAATCATCCATGAAAAATTAAATAAAGAAAAGGACTAAATTGGAAATTGAAATAATTAAAGATGATAATAAACTAATATCATCTTATTTCATCATCTTCCCCAAATTAAAATACATGGAAACCCTAGCTAACAGAAAAGAACTCAAGCAATCTTATTTGGCTTAATTAGGTATGTTTTATTGTCCCGTTTTTAGTAATTTTTATATTTTCGAGATCGTAATAACCTAATCTAGCTATTTTGGGGATTAATTTGCAAAGTTATCAAAGTATTAAAGTTTTTCCATGGATGAATAAGCATGAATTATGAAGTTTTATGGTAAAAATGGAAATATTGTTGATAGATAAATTGTAACACCCCTTACCCGTATCCAATACCGGGACAGGGTTCGAGGCGTTACTGGACTTAAACATAAACATTCATGCAAAACCGAGCCATAAAATTTGGACCAAATCAAATTCATCCAATCACATACATTTCATCCCTTATATGGGCCCACGAGGCCCAAAACATACGTTGGGAGTGGTTCGGGACTAAACCGAAAACTTTTAGAACTTTTACTACACTTAGAAATTTTTTCCTCAAAACAGGAGTCATATGCTTGTGTGGGTAGGCCGTGTGGTCAAACAAGCCCGTGTGGCTTGGGACACGCCCGTGTCCTCATCCCGTGCAACTCTCTGTTTATGACGTTATCAATTGAAATAAGGTCACACGGCCAAGTCACACGCCCGTGTCTCGGGGCCGTGTCCTTCACACGGCTGAGACACACGGCCGTGTCTCTGCCCATGTGCCCAAGGAAATGACTATTTACCAAGCCACTTGCCACCCTAATTTGCATACTCACATACACACTTTCAATGGAACTTAACATGGCACAACTAAGCTACCAACACAACCATAATCAAGGCTTAAACATATCAAAACAATTATTTTCTGTTCATAACAAAACTGTCCACTTGAGTCATAAAAACTAAATTATTTATATCTTGAGCTACGGAACTCCAAATTAAAATCCGCTAATTTTCCCTGAAACTAGACTCACATATCTTCTTACCATAAAATTTTTATAATTTTTGGTCTAGTCAATAAGTATGGTTTATTCGTTAAAGTCTCCCTTATTTTGCAGTCTGACAGTTCTGACCCCTCTTCACTAAAAAATAATTATCTCCTCATACGAGATTCGGATGATGTTCCTGTTTATTTCTCTTGAAATTAGACTCATTAAGAAATAAAAAATACAAATTTAACCTCCAAGTATTTTTATACAATTTTTAATGATTTTCCAAATTTAGAACAGGGGAAACCAAAATCATTCTGACCTTGTCTAACAAAAATTCAAATATATCATAAAATGAAATTCTTTTGCTATAACGTTTCTTTTATGTAAAAATAGACTCAATAGGATTTAATTTAATATTTTATTCAAGCTATAATTCAATTTTCACAATTTTTGGTGATTTTTCAAAGTTGAACTACTGCTGCTGTCCAAAACTATTTTAATACTAATTTTACTCTTTCATGATTCTCTTATACTAATATTCATTAATATACCATTATAAACCACATCACACAATGACATTGGCATAGGCATATGAGTAATTATGCTTTCAACCCATTAGCCAATATAAGCCAATTTATATGGCTACATACTAAATCAAATCCTTATTTATTACAAGCCAATACATTTGGCCATATCATAATGACACATATACAAAATGACTAAGTCCCTATACATGCCATAGACTTAACATACTTACATTCACTTATACCCCAAATTATAGCTTGATAGTGTAATAGAATCTCCGACGATCTCCAACCCGAGCTAGCTGAATAAACTTAGTAAGTCGTATGAAAATAATAAGCATTTCATTTACATGCATTTATCAACTTCATCAATATGATCTCGTAATTACTAATTTTTCGATTATAAAGCTCATTCTTTTCAAAACCATAATCATAGCTTATCATGCTTAGGTTTTGGTCAAGCAATCATAATCCCTTCATGAGTATACATCTCAACATATGTGCTACAAATGCATATTACTTATGTGTATTCATGTTCCTGAAGTTATATAGCTAGACATCATTCAACGAATCACAAACCTTAAAGAATAAACACATCGTGTCTCAAGTCACATTGATCTAAAAGTCTTACACATGTTCAACAATCTAATTCGTCACATATTTATACCTCATGAATATAAATCTATACTCACATGGTCATTATAGAAATCATTCTCGTAAGCATACCTTCCTTGTAAACATTCTTACCACATATTTATCACATACAAAGCTCATTTCTCATGTCATTCTCATGAGTTTGATGTACGTACCTGTGCCCACTGTACATAATAGCTTACTTTCTCGTCTTTGACGTATTCATCAAGACTTCTCATTGAACTTCTCTTTAGAACTACCCGTTGAACACTCGGAATACTATCGGATACATTAGAATCTCACACCTAAGTGCCTCATATGTAGCCAATGCTACCTGATATCACATATCACATGTTGCTCACTTTCGAGCTACTCACGGGTCTGCTCACATAGGCTGTCAGCTATCTGCAACACATGCCGGACTACCTCGCCATCAATAGCAGATACGAGACTAGTACCCGGAACACCAAAACATGTGTCACATACATCATGAACTCAGACCACAACTCAATGAGTTCAGATGTCACATATATCATGAACTCAGACCACAACTCAATGAGTTTAGATTTCATAGTTCCTAGTGACATGTCACTTGTATCCTAAACTATTCCTAAGGTTCAAACAGGATTCTTCGATACCATATTTCCGTTGAGCTTGCTCGTAATGTCAAATTCAATATCCATAGCACCAATCACATACTCATAATAGTAATAAAGCATTAAAATTCTCTTGATATCAAAGAAATTGAAATATGACATATCATTTCATATGAACTTACCATACATGCAATATTAAAGCATTTAAAGTATGGCACATGTTGCAATATTTGCAAATGAACTTACCACAAGTTCATCCTATCTCATGGCATTCTCATAATAGTAATAAAGCATTTAAAATTCACACGATATTAAGCAATAGGACATGACATAACATCACATATAAACTTCCATTTCATTTCCACTATATTCAATTATCACATAACACATTATCGACATTTGGACTATCGAATATTTCATGGAGTACGTCATTATCACGTATATATCATCATAAACATTTAATTCAACATAATCAAATTTACATACCAATTTAGGTTTCAAGTATAAACAACAATGACATTGCATCATCATTATCACACGAACTTACCTCAGGTGCAAAAATGACAATTTATCCGATTTAGTCCATAACCTCATTCTTTCCCGATCTAATCTCGAATCTCGTTTTCTTGATAATCGAGCTTGAAAGCTTGGAAAACCCTAGCCATGGTTTCTTCATGTAAAATTCGGCCAAGGAAGAAGATGGACAAGAAATTTTGGCTTTTATTTTGTTTTTAATTCATTTTAATTACTAAATGACCAAAATGCTCCTAACTTAAAAATATTCTATTTCACCTATTTCATGTCAATTTTTGTCCAAAAAATTAACCAATGGTCTAATTATCATTTAAGGACCTCCAATTTAAAATTTCATAACAATTGGACACCTCTAGCATATAGAACTCAAGTTTTGCACTTTTTACAATTTAGTCCTTTTGACTAAATTGAGTGCTCAAACGTCAAAATTTTCAAAAGAAATTTTCACGAAATCATTCCGTGAACTTGTAGACATAAAAATATAATAAAAATAAATTTTATTATGTCGAATTTGTGGTCTCAAAACCACTATTCTGACTAGGCTCAAAATCAGGCTGTTACATAAATAACTTTTGTAAAGGAAATTTTCAGGAAATTGTAATTTAGGGACTAAATTGAAAAGATATAAAATTCATGAAATTTTTTTGATTTTTTTGAAATACATGAACTGTTATTGTTATATGACAAATTTTGCTAGGCTTGGAATAAGAGTTAAGTTGCATGAAATTCATTTTCCGAGCTTAGGGATGAAATTAGAATTAATCAAAAGTATAAAGGCAAAATAGTAATTTTGCCTAAGAGGTGAATTGGATTGAATTGAATATGAATTGTATTAAATTGAGTTAAATTTTCTCGTATAGATCCAGATAGATCAAATACAAAGTCAGATCGTGGAAAAGAAAAAGTGTCGGATTAGTAGACTTTTGCATACACGAACATTTGTTGAGGTAAGTTCGTGTAACTAATTCTTTATTTATATATTTATGTGATATGCTTGATTTATATGTATTTGAATTGTATAATTGTTAAGTATGAAAATAAATCATATATCCGACAATGCCTGACAAGAAATAAATCCTGTTTGAACAAATGAAATTAGATGGATACAAGATTCCCAAAATGGTTGTGGTTCTGCATATGTTGCGAACACACCATAGCTTGTAAGAGCGTCCCGTTATGGCTCACATGAGCATCTCGATATAAGCTCTCTTAAGCTTTCTGGTATATGGTTCTTCCAAGCTTCCTGTTTATATGCTCCTATGAGCATTTTGACTGGTAGTGATCTTGCATGTGTTGCGGACACACCACAGCTCTTATGAGTGTCCCGATATAAGGCTATCTGGAGCTTCCTGATTAAAAGCTCTTTCATGAGCTTCCTAATAATAACTCTTTGGAGTTACCCGTTAAGCTCGCATGAGCTTTTTGATTTAAGCTCTTATAAGCTTCTTGTTATTAAGCCCGGATAAGCTTCCCGTTATAAGCTCACATGAGCTTTCTATTATTTGGCTTGGAAGAGCTTCTCGTTTAAATGCTTAATGATCATTCTTGAATATGAATTGACAGAATATAGTATGTACGCTTTGTGTGTACTAACCGTGTATCCATCGATATTATAAGTGGTTTAATGGATAAAGTTATGAAAAATGACAATTTGAATTTACGA
The DNA here is from genome assembly GCA_025698465.1 of Gossypium longicalyx. Lineage (NCBI taxonomy): Eukaryota > Viridiplantae > Streptophyta > Magnoliopsida > Malvales > Malvaceae > Gossypium > Gossypium longicalyx. The sequence goes on along the minus strand of CM047004.1, from coordinate 62,749,121 downwards.
TAAAAAATTATGGACATATATTTGATCACATGAACATAACCTGCATATGAAGTTTGAATACATGATGTGGAAAGTATATGAATAAGGAAATTTGATTAATGATAAGTTCATACTTGTTTATTGTTATTCATGTGAATTACATGGTTAACATGCTTGATGAGGATATGTGTATGGGAAAAAGGCCAATTTGGCTTGAACAGGTTTAATTATTTACCTTAAATATGAATTAATTGGTAAGTTAGTTGTTTATCTTCTATTTTATAGTACTCGAGAACTCGTAAAGGTTGGAACTTGGTCGGAGCCATATCACACTATCCCTCAGACTTCTCGGTATATATATAGCAAGTTAATTTTGATTATAATGGCATGTATAGGTTAAATTAGCTAATGATGACATGTAAAAGTTTGATTGAAACTAGCCATTTGTATGGCTTGTGTTTAGTATATTTTGTTATGTATATACATGGTCTAAGCATGTTTGACATGTGTGTTTAAAATGGTTAAAATAATGGAAATCATATGGATGTTTGGATTAAACTAACATATTTGGTAAAAACATGCATATATGTGAATTGGGTCAATTAGGTAAGTTTGAAAACATGAATGCGTGTGATGATATGTCATGTATAAAACTTAATTTTAGCTTGATTTGAATGTTTTGTGTTGGCTTGGAAATGTGTTAAAATGTCATTGTAGGTGGAAGACAAATTGGGTGAGAAATAAGGCTTGGAAATGGCCTTATTTTGTCCACACAAGCAGAGACACGGGCGTGTGTCTTAGCCATGTGTGACACACGGCCTAGCACATGGGTGTGTGACTTGGTCGTGTGTCCCTTGCATCATTAAAATTCAAAACAAAATGCTCAGTATTTTTCACACGGCTTGGCACATAGGCGTGTTGCTTGGCCGTGTGATCCCTGCACCTACACACGGCCTAGCACACGGGTGTGTGACTTGGCCGTGTGACCTAAGTCAGAGAGTTACACGAGTACAAACACGGGCTGGGACACAACCGTGTGCCCCATTTCGAATGCCCACACGGCCTAAGACACGGGTATGTCTATTGGCCGTGTGAGCCAAACGGCCTGACCACACTTTATAAAAAAATATTTCTTTTAATTTTTAATTTTTAATTATTTATCCTTTGTTGATGTGGAAACCGACGTGGCAGTACGTTAGTAGTTTTCACTGACATGGAGTTGTTAGAATTGTAAAATAAGATCTGACATAAAACTTAACAAACCAGGATATGTCAGATCATTAAGAACAAAACTGTATACGGAAGGGTACATGAACCCATTGTTAGAGATTGCCCAGAAAGTCATGATCTTCAAAGAAAATAGTTTATCTTTTAGTATAACTCTCTGATAGGGATGGAAAAGAAATACGAGATATACATTTATTTCTTGGGGACTACTACCTCTTTTTAAATAACTGATTATTAAATCAGTTTTGGGTATTTATAATTTGGCCCCTCATCAAATTACAAATAAAATTTATCTTATCTAGACATTATTTCCATGATACTTTAATACATATGAAACTTTTAACTTAATTGGTCACTTAATTTTGTATCACACTTTATAATAGCATTATACATTATACATATCCATAATTAAGTATGTTAATCCAACAATCTCCCATTTGGACAACATATGTTTCCTAATAAATGTACAACCTTATGATCCAAAAATTTTCTATCATATAATTGGTATTCTATAACAATCTTGTCCATCAACTATATCCATATAGGATCAAAGTAGTCTTTGTTATATTAATCATTACTAAACTCATCAATGGTTACATATATAGATATAGTCAAATGACATAGATCAATCATGGATGTGTAGCTTGAAAATTGTATGTAATGTAAACCAAACATGCCTATTTCCAACTGATCCTCTTCAAACTTAAGTGAGGTTAGTATCAAAATGAAAAAAACATAGTAAATAAACTGAATTCTTCATTTTTTACCAGAAAATAACCAAATATATAAATGTCTAAAAACAAACATAAAACCAATAAAATATAAAATGCCACTAAACCATGACATCCTTAAATAATATAACACCCATATGAGCAGTGTGCTCATGAAAGACCTTGAGTGGTAAACCTTTTGTGAGCGAACCCGCTATCATGGAGTTTCTCCCATTGTGTTCTATGGATATTTGTCCACTTTGCACTATTTCTTTCACAACTAGGAACTTTATGTCAATATGCTTTGACTTAGATGGGCTCTTGTTGTTGGAATACAACACCGTTGACTTATTGTCACAAAATAATTTGAGTGTTCTTTCTACATTCTCCAAAATACACAACCTCGTGACAAAGTTCTGCAACCATATTCCATGGTTTGATGCCTCATAGCATGCTATAAACTTTTCTACCATAGTGGAAGAAGCTACAAGTGTTTGTTTGACACTTTTCCAGGATATAGCTCATCCAGCTAAGAGGTAAATATAGCATGATGCGGGTTTTCTACTATTTGATCTGTTGTAATTTGATATGTCAAATTAGGCTTCCTGTTATATTTAATGAGCTTGTTATCAAGAAATTTTAATATTTTTTCATAGTTTTCGTTTAATTTTTGTTACTTAGCCTTAATTTACTTTTCATGCATTTTATACTCATTTGATGTTATTTTGATACCCAAATTGGCCAAATGTGCCAGTTGGACCCTAATGATTGATTGAGTGCTATAAGAGCTTGTTAGTGGCCCAATTTTGTGTGAAAACATTGCCATAAGCAGAGGTATCGCGACATTAGAGCATGGATATCGCAACATCTCTAACAAATCTGAAATGAAGAGGAATGGGAGCCACTTATTATAACAGCCCGATTTAGGGCCTAGTTGGAATAGTGGCCTCAAGACCACAATTTCGGATTCGAATAAATTATTTCATTATTATGTAGATGTTATAACATGTTTTTATGAATGCTTGAAAATTTTGGTGAAGTAATTTTAACGTTTGTGAGCCCAATTGCGAAAAAGGACTAAATTGCATAAAGTGCCAAGGTCTTAAATTGATAGCTAAGGGTGCCAAATTGCCATGTATCATAAATTGATGGTTTTTAAAGTGAAATTAGGCAATTAAATAGGTGATGGCCGGCCATGAGACAAGGAAATCAAGAAAGTCAAATATTAGGTGAAGTTGGTGGCTTATTTTGACCAAAAAGAAATAAAATAAAAGAAAGATGATATCATCCTATTTCCCCATTCCTTCTCCACCGATTTTTCAGCCATTGAATGGGGTTTGAAAGCTTAAAAATTTTAGCTATTTAGTTGACTCACAAGTAAGTGATTTTAATGGCTTTTCTTGAATATTTTTGTACTTTTGAGACCCTTGAAGCATAAGCTTTCAAATGAAGGCAATATTTTGCAAAATAATGAAGACTTTAGGGTTTTCCATGAAAATATTTTTGATGTTTTCTGAGTTTTTATGGAAGAAAATAAGTTTTAGGTGTGTTATAAACAACTTTTGTGAAAGGTGTTAGCATGACTATTTTGCATAAGTTGTAAAATAGATGTTAAATATGTGAAAAAATGGGATTTTGGAGTTGCTATAAATATAAAAAGGGTCTGACTAAGCTTAAAATATGAAAAAATTTAATGAAAAGCGATTTTCGGGCCGAGGGGTAAAATGATTATTTTGCAAAAGTCTAAGGGCAAAATAGTCATTTTGCCCAATTATGAATTGTTGAGTGACTAGGTTGATAAAGTGACTAAATAAGTGCATTTTGTATTTTATAGATTAAGAAATACCGAATCTGAACCTAGACCGTGGTAAAGTTAAGCAAATCGACTAAACTGTCTAGTCGTTACATTTTGTAACCCGAGGTAAGTTGTATGTAAATAATACAACTACATCGCTAATGTATGTGTTGAAATGTATTTGAATTTATATAGCATGAATTGCTTGATTGTGAAATTGAGAAAGTATGATGATAATAGAGATAGTAGAGTTCCTGTTCGAACCTAAGAAATTTATCAGATATTCATGCCATGACATATGGGTTGCTGTGGGCTAGTGTAAGACGTGTCTGGGACATGCATCAATCACATTATGAGAGCCAGTGTAAGACTATATCTGGGACATGGCATCGGCATCGAGATGAGTGCTAGTGTAAGACATGTCTGGGACATGCATCGGCTTTGAGGCATAAGCCAATGTAAGACATGTTTGGGACATGCATCAGCTACGAGATGATAGTCAGTGTAAGACCACGTCTGGGACATGGATTCGACTTGAGATATGAGCCAGTGTAATATCGTGTCTAGGACATGGCATCAGCATCTTACCCACGTTTAAGGCTTAATGAATATCTGGTAGTGTTCTGAATGGTTCAGCGGTGAGTATTATGACTTTAAGTTAATGAGCAAGGTATAATCGTGTTGTGAGTGGTACAGGTACCTATTTGAAAATGTATGAGATATGAGCTCAATTTATGCTATGAGATTTATATGGATAGTGATGAGTAAGTTATACTTATGCCTACTTTTGTGTTATGAGCATGTTGTTGAATGGTAAAATTGTTGTTATATATTTATTTATATGCAACTTACTAAGCTTTATGCTTTCTCCCTCTCCTTTCCTTTTTCTTATAGTATCGCCTATCTAGCTCAAGGATCAACAGAAGTCAGAGATATCAATCAAACTATCAGCCGAGGCACTCGGTATAGTTAGACTATTTGTTTTTGAGAATGGCATGTATAGGGCTAGACTATGATGTTTTGAGTCTTTGAAAAATTAGCCAAACGTGTTGGCATGGGTGATTCCCCTTCATTTTGTATTTGAGCCTCAAATGATGGCTAATATTCATTTTGATATATGCAGATGATGTTATGTTCATGGATGAGTAGAATGCACAAATGAAATGTTGTCTATTGTGCCTGATTTTAATGCATGAAATAGTCTTGTATTGGGTGTGGTTGTTATTGTGTAGGTTGTATAAGTAAGGGTGGCAAAGAGGCTTGGTAAATAACCTTATTTTTGTCCACACAGGTATGTGTCTAGGCCGTGTGTGACACATGGCCAGTCCCACGGGTGTGTTGTCTAGCTGTGTGTCCCCTGCACGTAAAAATTTCAGGCCAGTATGCATAGTAGTAAACACACGGGCAGAGACACAGTCGTGTGTCTCAATCGTGTGAGGGACACGGCCTGGCCATGTGACATTTTAGGGTTGCTGACGTTAGAAACAGAATGTCCAAGTTTTTACACACGGGCTAGGATACGGGCGTGTTATTGCTGTATGAAAGACACGGGCCAGGGACACGGGCGTGTGCCAGGCCATGTGAAAACCCCTGTAGGTGTGAATTTAGAATTGATTCCACACGGGTAAAGGACACGGGCATGTCCCTGTATTTTTTAGGCCATGTGAGCCACATGGGCCAATAGCACGACCATGTCAAACTGGTCACACGGGCGTGTTGACCCTCTCACACGGGCGTGTGCCCTTGTGTCAAGTATTATTTCTTAGAATCCTTTAAAGGACCCGAGTTGGCCCCGAATGTTTTTCAATATGAATTTTGGGCCCCGTAGGCCCACATTAAGGATGTGTAGGTAAGCTTGAGAAGGTTCTAAATTGTACCGAGTTTTGGTGACTCAGAAATTTATGAAATCATGAGTTTAAAGTTTGGTAATGCTTAGTATTCCGTCCCGGCGAAGGGTACGGGTGTGGGGTGTTACACCTATAGTGGTGTCGCGATACCCACCCTTGGGTATGGCAACATCCACTATCAAAGGTACCCCTTGAGTAGACTATCGAGGATGTCGCGATACCCGCTTCTAGATATCCCTATATCCCTGTCGTATAGGGAAAAAATTACATCAGGGGTAGTCTTTGTCCACCCGAAGCACTAATCAAATAAAAGATAAAAAGAGGCATTTTAGGAAATATTTTGGGGTCAGAATCAGCTTTGAAAAGGTAACAATTGGCTAAAGAAAAGAAGAGACAGTAGTTTTAGGTTAGTAAGCTTTTTAGTTTAGCCTTAGGGTAGTTTTCTTCTTTATAGTTTAGGGTTTTAATTCTCTTTTAGTTTCTTCATTTTCCTTGTATTTTCTTAGTTAGTGAAGTTAGTTTTTACTGTAGTTAGGTGTTATTTGTTTAGTAACCCTTTAAACTTTCTTGTAGTTACATTTTAATCTCACTTTAATGTTATTCAGTTTTATTTAAATTTTTTGGTTAAAAATTATTTCTTTAGCATTTTCGTTTATTGTTCTTGCTTCTATTGTTGTGTTATCTAAGCTTTTGCAAGAAGGCTTAGATTTTTATTCACCTATAGTTAAGTTTAAGTTAATGTTTTCTTTACTTGATTATTTGTTGTTTGTATGTTTAGATATGAGTAAGAGTAGCTAAATATAAGGTGATAGGTTGATGAAAATATTGGGCAATTGATTTTACAGTTTAGAGGCTAAATCGCAAAATCTAGACTAATTTGAATAAACAATAAAACTTAGGATTGATGCTTGTAAGGTAAAATCAAGATAAGTGAGATCGAAAGGTAATCTTATTGTGCACCAATTTATTAGTCTCGGGTTAGCCAGCAAGATCGAAAGATAAATCAAACTATTTTGTCTAAGTTGGTAAAGTTGAGACCGAGAGGTAAAATGAAGCAAATTTAGGAGTGTTAATGATTTAGATCCCTAATTCAAAGGTTAATTAACAACATGGAAATAAACCAACCGCTATCTATTATCATATTTGGTTGTTTTATATTTTATTTTATTGACAATTTAGTCTCTTTCTGCATTTGTTGCGGATTACCGAGTTATATTTACAGTGATTCAAGTGTGTTTCTGGTGGAGGATGTGAAGCCTACGGGCTTGGAACTTAGTGACCAAACGTGTTTTTGGAGGGATGTTTAGCCTACGGCTTAACACTTAGTGTCCGGGCGTTTTCTTGAATGGATTAACTCGTTTGAGCATTTTGACGTGTTTTGGGTGGATAAACGAGTATCCGTATCTGTTCATAACAGTTCATCCGGTTGAATTGTTGTTTTTAATAGACTTGATAGTTTGTAATTAGTTTAAAATGTGATAAACCATAGATGAATGATCTGGAAACTTGTTTATGCTTGTTGGTACTATGAATTGATATGGTGTTGGATTAACTTGTAAATTATGAAAATTTACAAGTTTTGAATGCGATGAACTCACATTTTGTTGTGAATTATGTTAAAAGGTTAAAATGTTTAGTTAACTATTTTGTTTTTTTTAAATGAAGAAATTAAGGTAAGTTATATTGATTCCAAATTATGAACTTACTAAGCTCAATTGAAGCTTACTCTGTTTCATTTTCCTATAGTTATCATTTTGCTGAACTTAACGATCAGATCAGCTTACAGAGCACACTATCCAACCACCTTTTGGTAGATTTTGAAAACGTTTTATTTTGGTTATGTCACATGTAATAGGGTTAAATTATGTAAATGTGTTTTGTAATAGTGTATGTATATGGTATTTATAAAGTATTGGATGATGGCATTTTAATATGGTAGCTTATGGTTTGAAGTGATTGCTTTAAAAGTGATTGACGAATATGGAAAATGTGATAAAATAACATGAAATTTTGGCATGTTTGGTCATGGTGTGAGATATTCAAATAGGTAAGATTGTGTTGGTGAATATATTCTAAAAGCTTGAATATTAAATTAGTTGCCTACGTATGGTATGTGAAGTAGTTTTGGTATCCAATTTAGAAGTTATGGATTTGGCATTCTTGGTCATTGTTAGATGAATGGATAATGTACTTGGTTGGTGTATTGGTTGTTTTGGTGTCAAATCTATAGATGGATATATTGGTACATGGTTAAAGATATAGATGGAAATTTTGGTGTTTTGGTGATTCAAATAGCAAGTGCACAGTCATGTTAGAATTTGGTATGAATTAGGAAATACTTTGGTATTGATTATTGTTTGTGATGGTGCCTTGAGGCATATTGGTTAGAATTAGGAAAATGTTATGTTTTAGTATGATTTTGGTGTACTTTGTATAGATATATATAGATATATTGAATGGTGAATAGCTTGTTTATGGCATAAGTAAACAATCGATTATGTGACTTGATTTATATGACATATTTTGGCATACACGGGCTAACACATGATTCACGTATTGGATAAAAATGAGAGGAAGTTTGGCTTACGGATAAAATTGTGCATGTTTGTAGGATATCCAAATGGAATAAAGGGTGGTTTATTTTATAACTCGAAAGAGCAAATTGTTATAGTCTCAACTCATGCTACTTTCCTTGAAGAAAGTTACATGAATGATTTCAAACCTAAGACTAAAGAGGTACTCAAGGAACTTTCAACAAATATACAAAATCCTAATGAAACAGTTCCAAAACCAACTTCTAATAGTAGACTTGCAAATGATCATTCGCACAGGGAGCTTAGTCGCAGTGGGAGGGTCTCTTGTAGGCTTGAGTTCTTCCATTCTGGCGGAAGTGTTATTAACACTGACTCTACCAAACATGAAGATGATTACCCACTTACATATGACAAAACAATGCAAAGTGTTGATTCCAAGCTCTGGGAATTAGCTATAAAAGCTTATATGGACTTTATGTATTCTAACTCAGTGTGGGAACTTGTAGACTTACCAAAAGGGATAAAACCCATAGGGTGTAAGTGGATCTACAAAAGGAAAAGAAATGTAGATGGAAAAGTGAAAACTTTTAAGGCAGACTTGTAGCAAAATGTTATACTTAGAAACAAGGTATCGGTTACGAACAAATCTTCTCTCTAGTTGCCATGCTCAAGTCAATCCGCATATTACTATCCATTGCAGTGGCTCTCGATTACGAGATCTAGCAAATGGATGTCAAGACAATGCTTTTCAACTATTATCTTGAAGAGAGAATCTACATGATGCAACCTACCAGATATATAGTTAAAGGAAACGAGCATAAAGTTTGCAAACTGCTTAAATCCATATATGGACTTAAGCAAGCATCCCGCTCATAGAATTAAATATTTGATCAGGCGATCAAGAATTTTGGATTTGATTAAAACGTAAATAAACCTTGTGTTAAAAACATTTAGGAGATAGAAAAGTGGTCTTTCTTGTTCTATATGTCGATGGCATTCTACTCATTGGAAATTATGTATGGACACTGTCATCGGTTAAACTGTAGTTAACCCAATAGTTTAGCATGAAGGACTTCGGAGAAGCTAATTTTGTTTTAGATATTCAAATCCTAAGAGATCGAAATAACAAAGTGATAGTACTATCTTAGGCTTCATATATATACAAGATATTGAAAAATTATGTAATGACCGATTTGAATAAGGGAAATCAACCCTCTATACCAGGATTTCATCTCTCTTTAGAGGACTGTCCTAAGACAATATGTAGGGTTATTCACAACAATGGAATTCATAGCCCAAAACATGGGTAAATGATATACTCTCACTGGCATTACATGGTTGATGAAAAGTAAATGTGGTTACGGTCGTCCGTCTTTGTGATGGATGACTTGATCACTGTTTGATAGTGAATGACTTTTTATGAAAGAAGATGTAATGGTTACCATGAGATAAAAAAGAATTATATTGGGAGAACGAATATTATCCGAAAGACATCAATGATATCCTATGAGGGTAACACACTTATGACAAAGTCATTGGATGAGCACTATGTAGTTGTTTTCGTAATGGTATGTCGTTGGGGAGAGCTCAATCACGATACCATAGTGAAATAATTTCGTGACTAAATGAGTTTATAATGAATAGGTGAAAAGTCAGAACTTAATTATAAATCATTAGAGCCTCAACTACATATATCCAATCGATCCCTCCACTAGCTCGTTGAAACCATAAATGAATTGCGTGTTTTGAATAGATATGAACAGAATGGATAGAAAAAGAGAAACAGGAAACATTCAAGAATGATTATAGTTTTCTCTGAAATGGAGAAATGCAATCATTTGGAAATGAAAATAAAAATGGAAACTTGCAATCCTATATAGGATTACTTAAAAAATAATGGAAGAATGAGTTTATGTTTTTGGACTATTTTGAAGCCTGAAAATGAAAATAACTCATTCGGTCATAGTGAACATTTTGAGTTGTGACATATTGAAAGAATTTTCTCGAAATTTTCTTGGGGTATAATTGTCAAAATTTTACTTGGGGATAAAATTGTCAAAATTTTACTGGAGTAAAATTGAGATGAGAAAATTATTTAATATGTAAATATTAAATTTTATTTTGGGAAATAGAAAAACTGAATTGGGTTGGATCACATTACAGAGTACTGGATCAAAAAGCTCAGGAAGTACTCGTAATTGAACCCGATGTGAGAGAGGCTCAAAATCCCTTAAATGTAGTATGTTGTTTTTCTATTTAAAATAAACCTCTACAGCTCTACAAGGGTTCTACCTTCTCTTCCTACAAATAGATGGCTCCGGTAAACCTATTAACACAACTTTGAGAGATTGTTATCTGTCAAAAAATAGAAAGAATTTATTCTCAATTATTACATATATATTTTTCAAAATAACTATTCTACCGATTTCTATTAAAAAAGAGAGAATTTTTATTTTCACCCCAAAAGGAGAGAACTTTTTCTAGTTCTATGTTTCAATTCAATTGGTTTGATCCCACACTCAAAATAATTCGTGGTACGAGAATAGTAAAGAATATCATTTGGTTGAAAGCCGAAAAAAATATCAAAGATCCGCTTATCCAAAAATATAGGTACGAATTTGGTTAAGGTTTATTGCTATAAATATCACAAATCGAGTCAATTTTCAAATTTTTATTTTTCGTTGTACAAGAAAACCATTTTCAAATCGGGTTTTATCCAACATCCCCTGGCATACTATCAGAGATGTCGCGATACCCACTTCTAGGTATCGCAATATCCACCTTCCAAGGGGTAACCCCATTTCAGTACTAATTACAATATCGCGATATCCTACCCTAGGTATCGCAATACCCATATTGTGAAGAGGACAAAAAATGACACCAGGGGTTGTCTTTGTCCAACTGAAGCACCAATTGGAAAAAGTCCGTTCAAGGGAATTTTGGTCACAAAATGGGGTCAGATTTTGCTACAAAAAATAACCAATTTTGGCTGAGGAGGGAGGATACAACTTGTAGGTTTAGTTTAGCTTAATTTCTGTTTAGTTTTTCTTAGGTTTTATTCTTCATATCTAGGGTTACATATCCATAATGTAAGCCAGATATGTCTCGCATCCCTTGCGTACCAATTTTTTAGCTATTAGAGCGGAGATTGCGTTAGATAAGTAATTTCTACGCTCTCCAACTATCATTATCTCTTTCCCATCTAGAGTCTTCGGAGTGACCCCCTTAGTAGCACAATCCAAAATGACTTAATGTTCTACCAACCAGTCCATCCCTAGAATGAGATCGAATTCGTTGAAGGGTAATTCCATCAAATCTGCCGAACATATTTCTCCTTGGATCTCTAACGGACACCATTTATACACTTTAACTTGCTGTAACAAACCTGAAGGTACTTGGTGCTCAGCTTAACTTGTTGGCATATCAGGCATTTCGATACAAATTCGGAAATGTTTCTTTTCATGTCGTTCCACCAGTACATTTTCTTCAAATCATTGTACATCTTGGTACTTCCTGGATGAATAGACAAATTGCTATCATGTGCTTCTTGCAAGATTTTTCGAATAAGCTCATCATCTTTGGATACACAAACCCTATCTCTAAACATCATACGCCCGTCAGGATCAATCCGAAAATCTGATTCAATGCCCGTCTCACATTGAATTCTTTTAGCTTGTAGGTCGCTGTCATTAGTTTGAGCATCGTAAATTTCTTGAAGAAATGTCGGCCTAGCCTCCAACTTTGCCAAAACTGAACCATCATCAAGCAATGCTAATCGAACATCCATGGCTCTCAGGGCAAACAAGGATTTTCTGCTTAATGCATCAGCGACTACATTCGTCTTTCCCGAGTGATGGACAATGATCAGTTCATAATCTTTAATTCAGATTCAATTCTTTTTGAGTCATCAAATACTTCAAACTCTTGTGGTCAGTAAATATACGAAAAGTCTCACCATATAAATAATGCCTCCAAATTTTCAAGGCAAAAATAATGGCGATGAGCTCCAGGTCGTGCGTCAGATAGTTCTTCTCGTGTGGCTTCAATTGCTGTGAAACATAGGCTATTACCTTGCCATCTTGCATAAGTACACAACCTAGTCCACTCAAGGATACATCACTATAGACCACAAACTCTTTTCCTGGCTTAGGTAATACTAGAACAAGAGCTGCAGTCAGCAATGTCTTTAACTTCTCAAAACTTTACTAACACTTTTCCGTCCATTCAAACTTAACGTCTTTCTGTAGCAACCTTGTTATTGGAGTCGCTATCATGGAGAATCCTTTCACAAATATTCGGTAGTAACCGGCTAAGCCCAAAAAGCTTCTAACCTCGGTTACATTTTTAGGCGGTTTCCATTCAACAATAGCAGAGATCTTACTTGGATCAACTCGTATGCCTTCACCCGAAATAATATAACCCAAAAACGTAACTTCTTAAAGCCAAAACTCACTTTTGCTAAACTTAGCATACAATTGTCTTTCCCGTAAGGTCTGCAATACAATTCTCAAATGTTTCGTATGCTCTGTCTCATCTTTGGAATGAATCAAGATGTCGTTAATGAACACAACAATGAACTTGTCCAAGTATGACCGGCAGATCCTATTCATTAGGTCCATGAATACGGCTGGTGTGTTCGCTAGCCAATCCATGCCAAGTATTACATCAAACTCATCAAAAGGTAACAATATAAGGTTAGCCGGAAAGCATTGCCCCTGAATCGTCAAAGGACAATTCTTACAGACCTTATCAACGAGGATTGATTTGCCTAGAGGGTTCGACACTCTAATGATAAATTCCGTAGGTTCTATGGGTATGTTCATACTAGACACCAATCTCATGCAAATATATGAATGTGTTGACCCTGGATTAATCAAGGCAATAACACATGTATTGAAAAGAGAAAAAGTACCCGTGATGACGTCAAGAGCAGAGGCTTCCTCTCGAGTGCGTATTGCATACGTTCTTGCTGGGGCTCGAGCCTCTAATTTTGCAGTGTCTTTGGCTGCAACTCGACTACCACTAGCATTTCCAGGATACCTTGGAGATCTACCTCGTGCAATAGGAGCACTCGACTTCGGGGCTACTTCCACTTCTTTTTCAATTTTCTCTGGGCAGCCCCTGAGAAAGTGGTCAAGAGAATCACATTTGAAACATGCACTGCTCTTCATTCAGCACTCTCCGAAGTGAAATTTATTGCAACTCTTACACTTCGGCTTTTGGTCATCCATACTCCCCACACTAGTCACCATCGGGGAGGAAGACTTCTAATTACGTCGTTTGGAGCCTCTCGTTTTACCCGAGTATTCTACTGATGAAGTGGAGCGTTCATGTTGGCTCCTTGATTTTTTTGTGGGAAATGAGAGCGTCTTTCTGCTGGATCTCTTGCAGGAAACTCGAGTCTCTCTCTTTGCTTGCTTTCTTTCATTGTTGAGCTCCTCGGTCTTCTTGGCCCGATCAGTTAATGTGACGAACTCTCATATTTTAAGAATCCCTATCAACAACTTGATTTCCTCATTCAGACTTTCCTCGAAGCGTTTAAACATTTTTGACTCAGTTTGAACCCATTCAGTTGCATATTGACTTAGCCTTACAAACTCCCTTTCGTATTCTGCTACAGTTTTATTTCCTTGTTTGAGTTCTAGGAACTCCTTTCGCTTTGAGTTTAAGAACCTTTGACTGATGTATTTCTTTCTAAACTTTGCTTGGAAAAATTCTCAAGTGATGTTTTCCTTTGGCACTATCTTTCAGGAGAGACACGACACACTTTAAATACTCCTCAGGTGTGCACGATAATTCATCTAATACCCGTGTAGTATTCTGGAGCCAAAACTCAGCTCTCTCAGTATCATCATCGATCTTAGCTCTAAATTCCTCAGCCCCATACTTTCTAAGCTTATCTACAGGGGCCTTTCCTATCCTTACCGGTGCCATACCTCGTGGAAATTCCTCATCAGGTTGGTTAGGGGGCGGGGGAGGTCGTGGTATGTTGGGGCGATTCCTCAAATAATCCCTAAACCACTCGTCCATCATGTCAAAGAAGGTAGCTCGGGCCTCTTCCCGGCCTTCAGACATAAGCCTTCTACTACTACTAGATACAGCTCGTTGTATGGAAGCTGGAGCATGGCTTTCGGCTCCCTCAGACTCATCTTGTGCTTGATTGGAAGACATTTACTATATTCAAAACAATTTAAACAGTTAGGAGATGTCACACTACCAATGTTCGAATAATGGCATGTATAGCGAAACTCAATACTCTCTCTACGGTAAACCGTAGCTCTGATATTACTAAATGTAACACCCCTCACCAGTATCCAGCACCCGGACAGGGTTCCAGGCATTACCGGATTTAAACTTTCACGACATATAAAACCGACTCCCCAAATTTCGCCCAAAATTAAAACTTTTCAAACACATACATACTGTCCCTTATACAGACCTTCGAGGCCTAAAACATACGTCGGGGTAGTTCGGGACAAAACTAAAAACATTCGATAGATTTTGGGCAACTTAATAAATTTTCTGGCCTTAGAGAGACACACGCCCGTGTGGGTGGGGCCGTGTGGTCACACACGCCCGTATGGCTTGGAGCACACCCGTGCCCTCAGCCTGTGTAACTCCCTGTTTATGACATCAGCATGCATTTAGGGGCACACGGCTAGGACACACGCCCGTGTGTCTAGCCCATGCACTATACTGACTTAAAATTTTAAGTGCAATGGACGCACAACCATACCACACACCCATTGGGGTGAGCTGTGTGTCACACACAGCCTAGACACACGCCTGTATGTCTACCCGTGTGGACCTTGTTAGGCTATTTTCCAAGCCTTTGGTCACCGTCTATCAACCAATCACACTTATAGGTTACTTTAATACATGATAAGGCCAAATTATACACTTATATAAAACCTTGATAAACCTCTTTGCATGAAAACCTCATATCATCGGTTTTATACATGCTAGGTTAACTCCCTTTTTTGTATTAAGGGTTTCCATATCTCCTTGACACATTCAAGATTGGCTCATTCTTATAACTTATTGCTAATTATAACCAAGCCATCACATATGAACATAAACATGCATAGATTTTTGGGTCATGGCCTACTTCAAAATGAGCCAATTCCTATGGCCATATACAAAAAAATATGTACATCTTTACATGTCTTCATCTTGGCAAATCAAATGACACATATACCAAAATACTCAAAAGTCCTATACATGCCATTGAACAAAATAAATGTGTCTATATACCAAAGCTGGACTAGTTGATAGTGTATTGACTCTCCAACTATCTTCCAATCCTTACGAGTCTTCGAACTCTGTAAGACAGGAAAAAGAGAGGGGTAAGCATGCTTAGTAAGCTCGAATAACTGGAAAGTAAACTTACCGAGTAATTAGCATATAACCATATTAGGCAATGAAATCAAGAAGTATTGAATGGTTACCCTATCACATGCACTCAATCATCAAGTTAGCCACATAACAATGCACTATGTAATTTATCTTAGATGAGCTCATCATTCATCATTTCATTGATATACATTGTATTAATCCCGTTAAGTTTTTAGGAAATCTTGATGGATTATCCATTTACCGTCAATTCATAGGAATGATCATTCCATGTATGCACCCCCCGCGAACCTCACATCTTATGGCGGGATTACCAGTCCAGGCTAAATCCCCCGTATCGTAAACTCATAAGGTGACGTCGAGATTACCAGTCCAGGCTAAATCCCTTATAGCGACAAATACCCTTACTGAGTTCGGATCTGAATTGCCAGTCTAGGCTAAATTTAGACCTTAATCGGATTACCCGTCTGGGCTAAATCCTTAATGCACATATATTCTTCGAGAGGCTCGATCATTTAAGGAACACCCGTCCGGGCTAGATCCTTTCTATATTTGCGATCAACGAATTACCCATCTGGGCTAAATCCTTTCTGCAACACATACAGGATCTCAAGTCATATATAAATCATGATTTATCCATCGAAATTCCTTTTTAACCTCAACCGGGACATTTTTCAACATGTCATAGTTAAGAATGCATTTCATGTATTTTCATGCCATCATCAAGTACAATTATCATACGTTCATAAATCATAAAATTTGGCATATTATGAGTTTATTTTAAGTTATCCGAACTTACCTACTACTCGTCTCGATATCGTGTTTCGGTTATTCTGAAACCTTTCGTTTTCCTTAGTCGACCTCCGAAATTTGTTCCTCGGGGTCTATAACAATAAAAATAAATCATTAACACCTCACATTGTACTTTTTGAGTCCAAATTTCACCCCCAGTCCAAATGATCGTTTTGTCCCTAACCTTTCACATTTTTACGATTTAGTCCCTAGGCTCGTATAATGAAACACATGCAATTTCTACTTTACCCAAGCCTAGCCGAATATTTTTCCCTCTTATGGTAGCCCACAATTTTTCATTATTTCTCATTTCTACCACACATTTTACATCTTTTGCAAAAAGGTCCTTTTAGGGGTTTTTCATGAAAATCACATAAGAAAAGATGTTTAACAAACATCCAACTTTCATAACCTCCATAAACCGTCAAAATACAAGTAACTCATGCATGGGTAACTTTCTAATCATGAACCCTAGCCTGAAATATGGGTAGAAATAGAGAGAGTAAGCTACCGAAATTTTAAAAATACGAAGAACATTAAAAACGGAGCTTGGGAGCACTTACTATTGAGCTTGAAAAGCTTGTAAACCCTAGATATGGAGAACACTAAAGTTTCAGCAGCAGCAAGAAGAGAATGAGCTAATTTTTTACTTACTTTTCCCATTTTATTTCATTAAAATGCCAAATGACCAAAATACCCTTAAGCCCTTTTTTTAAAATTTTAAAAACTTAAAAATTTGGAAAATTGATATTTAAGACCTTCTAATTAATATTATAAAGCAATTTCATATAAATTGCTTCTAGAATCCAAGTTTTGAAATTTATTCAATTTGGTCCCTAATTTTTAATTGGACATCTTACTCAAAGAATTTCTTCATGAAAATTTAGCACATGCATATTCTAATATTCTAGACCTCATAATAATCATAAAATAAATATTTTGATGTCGGATTTGTGGTTCCAAAACCACTATTCCGACTAGGCCCTATTTCGGGATGTTACACTACATCTTAGGCATGCGCCCAAACTCCTCCAGCATTCTCCCTGATAGCTGTTACCACAAGTGGCATATTGGGTTCTCCCTCCATCAACAGCAATAACATTTTTCCTAGGTCAATCGTCTCGGGCTCTTTTATTAGGTCACGAAGCCTGAACAGTAAGATTAACATCTCTATTGGCAAGGATTCTAGCTCTATCCTATGATTCGCGTTCCAAACGCTTCACTTCCTTCACAATTTTGGTTTTCTCCACAAATGCTTTGAAAATCCTTTCTTTCCAATGAGCCACTTACATTATTAACTCATATCTCAACCCGTTTTCAAATCCGGCACACTTGTCTTATTCAGTCGCAACCATCCCCTCGGCAGAGCGACTTAACTGTAGAAATTTGGTCTCATACTAGGCCACAGATCTATCCATTTGCTTGATCTCAATAAACTCCAGTCGATGGGCCTCAACATAACTCTTACCCACAAACTTATTCTGGAAAGCCTCGCAATAGCTTACCACCAGCGGTAAGTCTCATCCCTCAATAGCGAGACCGTACCTTTTAGTTTCTGCTCTAAGGTTCACTCCATGTCGTTCAGAATCCTTTCCATAGGCTTTAACCAATACTCTGCCATGGTGAGGGTCGTCCTAACAACGCTCCTGAATAACTCGACTCTATTAGTTCGGAGCCTCTCAGCAATGGTCCCGCAATTTCCAAATCCACTTTAAGCCCCAACAACACGTTGTAGCACCCTAAGTATGGCCTGTGACACAGTATCATCAGTAGGCTCTTGATGGTCCTCTTTCATAGTTTGCTTGTTCTCGACCTGGTCAACTACTGGCT
This sequence comes from Gossypium longicalyx, assembly GCA_025698465.1. Classification (NCBI taxonomy): domain Eukaryota; kingdom Viridiplantae; phylum Streptophyta; class Magnoliopsida; order Malvales; family Malvaceae; genus Gossypium; species Gossypium longicalyx. The sequence goes on along the minus strand of CM047004.1, from coordinate 62,731,054 downwards.
CGAGTTCGGTAACTACTAGCTCGAGTTCAGTAACGGGCTCAAGTGTGCGCATTTGTCACACAAATGAATCTATTTGGGTCCCTAGACCTTGCTCATTGCGAGCTCTCATACCCCTAGTATGAACGTCTTAAGTACTCATATTTTTGTTATCGAATTCTTAAGTTTTATGTAATTTTATCTAACAATTAGAAATGAGCTTTAATTATCAATTCATAATGTTTTAGTTCTACAGTTTCATCACTAGAGTATCAGTATCTATAGTTTTCAAAGTCTAGAGTTTTACAGTGTAGTTTTCAAAATTTATAGTTTCAGAATCTACAGTATACTATAGTTTCATATCAAAACTTAGTAAGGCAGAAGTACTTATTTGGGCCAGCTTCGGAGCCTCGATATTTTTAGAATAGAATAAATTTTTTTAACCAAAGTATGGATTTTTCCCAAAATCACTAAGTTTTAGAACCAGGCTCTGATACCATTAAATGTAACTCCCTAAACTCAGCCTAGATGTTATGGTCGAATCTTGAAGATCACATTAGCCATGACAATGGCGCAGTAAAAACATTTAAAAGCTTCTCTTCTTTAAAAATCGCATTCGCAAAACGTCTTTGAGTCTTGTTTTAAGTAAAACCAAAATTTAATTGATATCGTTTAATTTTTGAAAAACTCAAGTATTGAGAGAGTATTAGGAAAATGTCATAATTCAATTAAAACATTGCAGCGAACAAATTTCTATATCTAAAATTCAGTTTTCGTTTTGAAAACATAGATTAACATACATCTTGTAAAATATTAGTTTTGTGAGCAAATTGTGTCATGTAATAGAAACTTAGTATTGAATTTTTGAAAACATCATTACTGAGCTTTTTATTATTTTTTATAAAATCCATCTTAAATTGCTATTTTCGCAAATCCTTTATATGATAGTTTTTAAAACATAAACCATACAGAAAAATCACAATCCAAAGTAAAAAAAAAAAAACCAAAGTCCAAGTCCAAAGTAATAAAACAAATCCTAGAATATCAAATACCAATAAATATAAAGTTTTTTAAAAAATGATCGAAAGTGTCTTCGTAGTCGAGCCCATCCTAACCTTGATTATTTGAATAAAAATTAGAATTTAAATGGGTGAGCTTAAAAAACCTAGTGTGAGTTACCAATAATAATAACAAAATTTAACTCATAACAACATCAATTTAAGCAAATCATAACTTGCCAAATATTCATTCACAAAATCAGATATGACATAATGCACAATGACGATGTCAATGTAACACTTTTCAGAAAACAATGCAAATTTTTAAAAAACATATCCTACCCACCTCCGCTACACACCATAAAGAGTTCCCTATAACTCATCCATTCAATAACACACCAATAATGTGAATTAGCCACCAGATAATGCAGCCAAGCTACCAGAAATAGAATAATGTGGTCAAACCACCAGATCTTACAGATTTACTGCCAGATACAATATATTGTGGACAAGTCGCCAGATAATGCAGATTTACTGTCAGATACTTCCTCTGTTCATATTTTTCCAACCCCATGCATGGGATATGGCATACAGAACAAATTTTTAGTAAGCATGATTTACATGAGAATCAGATCTCGTATATATTTTATCACAATGACATGCTTAACATGCAAATTAGAAATATGGCATGCTTAACATACGAATCAGAAGATCAGAATAGTAAAATATTTTTCGTACGAATCAGAACATTGATAATCATATTTTCACATCATTTGCACATGCATAATCCAATAACCATAAATCACATGTCATGAGTAATAGAAATCACAAAATTACATATTTTATAAAAATTGCCAAATCACAATCATTATCACAGATCTGAAGTTTCAGGAACTTACTTGGTATCCTCTTTTATCGAATCTTAGATCAATTCTTAAGAAGACTTTTGTGTTTACCTAATATTTCATTATTCAAAAAATAATATTAGCAATAATATTTTATTACTTATTAAATTAGTTTTATCAATATTATCATCAACCATCATTATTAAAAGTAAGCCCCACACCTTGTAAATACGATTGCACAAAATCCCAATTTCACTTTGAAAGGGAAGAGTTCGATTCTTGAGTCACTACGGTTTCGACCAAATACTCGTGTTAGTACGGATTTAATAAATAAATAACCCTTGATTAAAAACGATTGTGATTCGGTGAGACTTACGCAATTGATCGTCAAATCACACACTTCTAAAAATGGAATACGATTCTGGGATTTTTGAATGGCACTTCATGAAGGTATGGTAAACAAAGTGTTAGTAACATCCCAATCAAAATAATAGTGTAACACCCCTAACCCGTATCCATCGTCGAAATAGGGTTACGGAGCATTACCGTAAAAGCATAACCTAAAAACATTCACATTCAATCATTTCTTAATTCATGGTATAATTCATTCAAACATAAACATATTGTCCCTTATTCGAGCCCTCGAGGCCTTAGAAATACTTTAGAAATGATTCGGGACTAAATCGGAAACATTTGAAACATTAAGGAAAAAGATAGCAAATTTCATACTACAAAGGGTCACACGGACGTGTAACATTCAAAATAGGGACACACGGTCGTGTTCTAGCCTATGTCCATGCCCGTGTAACTCTTTGACTTGGGTCACACGACTAAGCCACATGCTCGTGTGCTAGGCCGTGTAACTATCGAAATGGTCTCATACGCCCGTGTGTAGGCCGTGTGCTAGGTCGTGTAACTACCTGACTTGCAACCTTTAAAACCTACAACGGAGACACGACCATGTCACATGGTTGTGTGTCACACATGACTGAGACACAAGCCTGTGTCTTAGGCTGTGTGGACAAGAAAATGGAAAAAATCAAGCCATTTCTTCACCCTTCCCAAGCATATGCCTAAATACTTTTTCACATATGATCAAGGCTTCTAAACATGATCAAAACCTGCATAAAAAGGTCCATACAATAGGCTAATAATCCATAAAACCAATATGTCATTTAGGCACCTCAAGCACATACATCAAACATAACTAAACATGTGCATATTTAACCATTTATCAACTAACTTGTTTCCATGTGTGGCAGTGGCTACAAGGACCCAAAGTCATTTTTTAAATTTAACTCGAATAAATATATTCAATTTAATTCAAATTCCATCTCATTCGACTCAATTCGAGAAAATTTCAAATCGAGTTAGGATGATAAAATATGATTCGTCAACTCGATTAACTTGAAATTTTTTCATTCGATTCAATTGAATGCTCACCCTTATCAACAACTAATAAAATTTCAATTTTATCATCAGAGTGCATTTGAGATCAAACTCTGACACAATAACGATTTTCCTCCCCTATAGGACCTTCTACTACTAAGAACACCTTGATGCAAGTTATCAACAAATATATTGAACTTTTTATGCTAGCTCAAGCATCAACAAATATATTTTTTAAACTTTATATAATTCAGGAAAATAATCTTCAATGAATTTGAATACATAGTTATCTTTTTTAACTTTAACTTTTAAATAATTTTTATTTTTTAAATTTTTTTAAATTTTGATTTAATAATTTTATAAATTTCAATAATGTTATTATAAATTTATCATTTTTAAAAAAACACTTTTTTAATTTAAAAAAATACTTTTTTTAATTTTAAAAAATAAGTTTTGAAATGAATGAACCTCTAGTAAAAAATAAAAAAATTCTTTTAATTTTTAGTTATTTACTTTTTGCTGATGTGGCAACCGACGTGGCAGCATGTCAACAACTCTCACTGACATGGAGTGCCATATCAGGGCTATTAACGGTCAAAGACGAAAAACATTGGTCAAAGGGCTTAATTGATGCAATTTGAAAGTTTGAGGTCTTAATTGAGTGTAGTTTTTTATGGAAGGATTTAATTGGTTTTTTTCCAAAGTTCAAGAGCTTATATACCCCTTTAACCTATTTTAAATAATGATTACATAAAGTAAAATTATATTATATGTTGAAAATAGTACAAATATTTTAATTATGATTTGAATTTATTTTAATATTATTAAAAAATTGATCTAAAAAATATCAAAATTTTAATATGATATTTGAAAATGTTTTTTTATTATATATAAATTGTTAAATAAGTTAATATATTTAAATAATATTGAACAATTAAAAAAAGAATTTAAAAATTAATTACAATAATTAAAAATATTTTATTTAAAAACTAATTAAAATTAAACACATAAAATCATATGCAACATATGTTATTAGAAACTAGTAAACTAAAACATAGAACAATTTTTTTTGTAATTTTGTAAGAGAAGGATGAAGTTAACAATTTGTAATTAGTTGAAACTTATTAAATAGAAGTAACTAAATTCAAGGGGATAGAGTATATATTAATCCATTGGATTATTGTTAAAAATAAGATATAAATATTCTCAATTAAATCATTAATGTAGATATAAAAATACTTTCTTTTGACACGTTTCTCTCTTTCTGTCTTTTGACACACCTATTTCTTTTTCTAGTTTTCTTTAGTTTTCTTTTCGTTTTTTTTAGTGTCTCTTTCTGTTTTCTTTTCTATTTTTTTTTTTGTGGTTTTTTTAGTGTGTTTTGATATGAAGGATGATTTAGTCAATCTGAAACTTTTGGATGAAGAAGATGATGCGTTCCAGGAGGATTCTACGTTAGTGGACCGTAACTATCAATTCTACTTGGTGGGGCGATGTCTCACTGATAGTGTTGTCAACTTCCCCTCTTTACGTAACACATTGGCTGATTTGTGGCATCCAATAGGTGGAATATGTATTACCGGTCTTGGTGACAAAAGGTATCTTTTCCAATTTTTTCATGAGGTTGATGTGCAAAGGGTTCTTTCGGGAACACCCTGGTTTTTTAATAACCATCTACTTATTCTACAATCAGTACAAAAAGGAGAGAATCCATCAACTATTTTATTAAACTTCACCAAATTATGGGTTCAAATTCATGATTTACCTGCTGGGTTGATGTCTGAAACCATGGCAAAACAATTTGGTGACTTTTTGGGGAAATTTTTAGAATACGATTCTGCTATTCTAACTTTGGGGTTTTAGAAGTTCATGCGCATTCGGGTTTGCCTAGACGTATCTGCACCGTTAAAACGAAAGAAAAATGTTCATATTGGTAAGGACACAATTGTTTATGCCTGTTTTCAATACGAGAAATTGAGTCTTTTTTGTTTTATTTGCAGTAAGTTGGGCCACGGTGAGAGCTATTGTCTGTATAGACTTCGGATTGAACCGGCTAATATTGTCTTTGGCTGGGATTTATCACTGCGTGCAGTGGCGCGGCGAAGAAGCACGGTGGCGAGTAGATGGCTCCGTCAGGCTGATAGATCGCAGTGGAACAGTGAAAATATGGAAAGAAATTTTCAAGGCAGTAACTGGGTGAAAGATTTTGGGAGTAATTTAAAGGGGGATTTGAAGGATCAATCTTCTAATCCTAATTTAATTCCGTTGAAGTCCAATCAATTGATTTCAAATAAAGGATCCGTTAATTGGCGTAATCTAGGAAGTGGAGCATTAAAGGGCATTGATGTTGATAATGGGCCCACAGATTTGATACTAGAAGAGGAAAATGATCTGTTATTTCTGGTGGATAGCAAGAAAAGACAAAGGAAAGTAGAGGGATCATTTACTGGTGCGAGGAATATTGGGGAAGTAGGTCCTTTTGATTTAGCGGCTAGCTTTGGAAATCAGAGCAGCCGAATGCAATGAAAGATCTTAGTTGGAATGTTCGTGGCTTGAGGAGTCCACGAACTGTTAAGAGGCTCAAGAACAAATTGAGAGCCGTCGATCCTCGAATTTTGTTTCTTATGGAAATAAAATTAAGTGCGAAAAAGATGGAAAGGGTGAGATTGAAATGTGGGTTTGAAAATGGAATTGATGTTGGGTCGACGGGGTCTAAAGGAGGTCTCTCTTTAGGCTAGAAAGGAAATTCTTTGATTCAGCTTAAAAGTTTTTCCTCTTATCACATTGATGTTAAGGTTCACGATAAGGATTGTGACATTGTTTGACGCTTTACGGGATTTTATAGGAATCCGGAAGAAAGGAGTCAAAGTGAGTCATGGGATTTGCTTAGAAGGTTGGGGCAGGAGCAAGCAATTCCTTGGGTTGTCTTGGGTGATTTTAATGAAATTGCATACTCTTTTGAAAAAAAGGGTGGTCGACTAAGAACTGAACGTTAAATGAATGCTTTTAGAACGGCTTTGGAAGAATGCGATCTCTATGATATTAGGTATATTGGTAGATGGTTTACATGGGAGCATGGAAGATTATCATCAACCAATATTCGGAAGAGGCTGGATCGGGGAGTTGCAACTTTGAATTGAGTTAATCTTTATCCTAGCTATCAACTAGAACATTTGAATCATTCTTTCTCTAATCACTGTCCTATTATTTTGGATACTATGGGAAAGCAAAGGATTTCTTCATGTAATAAAGAAAATTATTTCTGTTTTGAGGCCAAGTGGTGTTTGGATAGTTCTTTTGGGGATGTGCTGCGCAGAAATTGGAATGAATTCTCTAGAAGTGTCCCGGATAAACTTAAAAATCTGGGCAAGAAGTTCAAAGGTGGAGTAGATCCAGAGCTAAATATAATAAGAAAAACCGACTGAAGTATGAAGAGAGGTTTAGTTATCTTTATAATCAGGACCCATCAGATGAGATTTTGTTTGAAATCACAGATATTCAACTGGGACTAAACTTAAAGGTTGATTAGGAAGAACTCTATTGGGAACAACGTGCTCGTGTCAATTGGCTGAAGAATGGTGATAGAAATACCAGTTATTTTCATCAAGTAGCTGTCCAACGTAATATACATGGCAAAATAAAACTGTTAGAAAGGGAGAATGGTGAAAGAATTTTTACAAACGAGGAAATGTTGAAGGTCGCCTCGAATTTTTTTCGTAAGCAGTTCTCTGCTTCAGATTCGGGTTTTGATGAGTGTGTTTTTGGGTTAGTGGAGAAGAAGATAAATGATTATATAAATGAGTTTCTTCTTCGACAATTTACAGAGGAAGATATTACCCATGCTATTAAATCAATGGCACCGCTGAAAGCTCCTGAAATCGATGGTTTTTCAGCAATCTTCTTTGAAAGGTACTGGCATATTTTTGGAACTGATATTTCTAAATATTGCTTAGCTGTCTTGAAGAGTGATTCTTATTTAGGTGATATTAATAGAACACGCATTGTATTGATCCCTAAAATTGATAAACCAAAAAATCTTTCACATTTTAGGCCCATTAGTCTTTATAATGTAATCTACAAAATTATCGCGAAAGTCTTGGTAAATCGTATGAGCCCTATTTTGGGATGATGCATCAATGAAGCCCAAAGGGCTTTTATCCCAGGAAGACTTATTTCGGATAATGTGATAATTGCTTATGAGGTCCTCCATTCTTTGAAGATGAAAAAAAGGAAAGAATGGGAATTTTGCGCTTAAACTCGATATGAGTAAAGCGTATGATCAGGTTGAATGGAATTTTTTGGCCGGTATGATGACTCATTTGAGATTTCACGCGAATTGGATTGTTCTTATCATGAGGTGTGTCTGTTCTATTTCTTATTCGATGAGTATTAATGGTTTGAATGGCGAGTGGTTCTTACCATCTAGAGGGTTAAGGCAGGGCAATCCTCTTAGCCCTTACCTTTTTCTTATCTGTGCAGAAGGTTTCTCTACTCTTATTACTGAAGCTAAGCAAAAAGGCCTAATGAAGGGAGCTGCTATTGGTCGGGAAAGATTTGCTGTCAATCATTTATTTTTTGCGGACGATTGCATCTTGTTCAGTGATGCTTCTATAGAGGGAGCAACTATGGTTTGTGAGGTTATTAAGGAGTATGAGGAGATATCGGGCCAGAGAGTGAATTTTGAAAAGTCTTTGATCTATTTCGGGGCTAATGTTGACGTTAATGCTAAGGATTCCATAACCAATACCTTAAGTGTAAGGGTTGCTTCGAACCTTGAGAAGTATTTGGGTTTACCCATGATGGATGGTAAAAAGAAAAATTGGGCTTTTGCAAACTTTATAGACCGGTTTAGGAGACGTATCGTAGGATAGAGTTTACGCTATTTATCTATAGGGGGCAAGGAAGTTCTTGTGAAATCCGTTTTACAGTCAATCCCAGTTTATGTCATGCAATGTTTCGCTTTACCGAAAATTTTATGTCGTAAACTTGAAGGCATTATGAACAAGTTCTGGTGGTCTAACAATAAGTCGATCAAAGGTATTCATTGGAGTGATTGGGACACGTTATGTAAACCAAAAAGTGTTGGTGGGCTGGGTTTCAAAAATCTGTCGTTTAATAAAGCATTATTAGCAAAGCAGGTATGACGTCTTTTATCCCAGCCCAGTTGTTTGTTAGCTAAAGTCCTTAAAGCCCGTTACTATCCTAAATCAGATATATTATCAGCCAAGATTGGTTCTTACCCTTCATTTACCTGGAGGAGCATCTGCAGTGCTCGGGATCTAATTACCAACGGAATTCTGTGGCGTATTGGTAATAGATCTTGAGTTAATATTTGGAACGACCCTTGGCTACCTGGAAGTGAGAAAACCGAGTTTCAGTTCAAAAAATATCTTCGAATTGGACTACTGTTAACCAACTGATTGAAGATGAGTCTAATACCTGGAATAGGGAGCTAATTTTTAATATCTTTGATTAGGAGCAGGCAAATTGTATTCTTTCCATTCTGCTTTCTAAGTCTAAGTCGGAGGATATTCTGGTGTGGAAATATGAGGGTTCTGGGGACTACTCTATAAGAAGTGGGTATCGAATCCTAGTTACTGATTATATACAGAGCCATAATTACATCAAGTCTAATTTTGAGGTTTACAAAGACTTTTTACAAATCTTTTTGGCCTATAAAAAATTAAAATACACTTATGGAGACTTTTTAACAATTTTCTACCCCACTACAATAATTTGGTAATCAGATCTTTGAGGGTTGATTCCTTTTGTCCCCTTTGTAAGAAGGCACCAGAGGACACGAATCATCTTCTGTGGTCTTGAAAAGTCCTTCAGACAGTTTGGGCGTCCCTTCAAATTCGAACTGTTTCATCTGATTGTAGTATGAGCTGCAAAAATCTTTTTGTTAATACCTTTTGTTTAGCAGATGATCAGAGCAAACAATTTATTGCTATTTCTATATGGACTTTGTGGTACATAAGAAATAAGCTAATCCATGAAGGTATCAAATTTTCTCTGCAGGATCTTTTAGGCTTCATTCAGGGTTATTGTCAAGAGTTAAACCAGTGTCAAGAAAAGTTTGGTGTTTTTCACAAACCATTATCAGAAACGTTCTGGTGTCTGCCAAATTTGGGTGTCATCAAAATTAATTTCGATGCATCTTCCAAAGCGACTTAAGAACTTCTACATCAGCAGTTATAGCCAGAGATTATAAAGGGGAATACGTAGGAGCAGAAACTTATCTGTTTAACGATGTGGCTGATGTGTTCGTGGCTAAAGCGAGGGTGTGTGAACGAGCGTTGCTTTCTGGGATCAACATGGGTTTCCGTCGGTTGTTGGTGGAAGGAGATTCCTTGACGGTTATTAACAAACTCAAGGCAAAGGAAAAAGACATATCACTCATCAGATCTATTATTTATCACATTCGTAATCTGGAAAAATGTTTTGAAGAAATAGACTACCTTTTTGTTCCCCGTTTGGCTAATGGTGTGGCCCATACCCTGGCTATGGAAGGAAGGAGAAGACGACACTCTGAATTCTGGGTTGATGAAGTCTCGATTTCAGTTAAGATGTTGGTGGAGAAAGATAAGAGATTTTTGGCTCAGAGACATTAAAGATTGCTATTGATTGCTTTGAATATGGAGAAGGTCCTTTGAATCTTCATGGTTGGACTTAAAGCTTTTGAGTTTCCTTCTGCGCTTTTTTTTCTCTTTTTTTTTTTTTCTGTGGTTAAGGAAGCTGTTCGACTGATATTTTGTTGGCTATCTGATTCATCTCTTGGCTTAGGGGGTTTTGCTACTTTTCATTAATGGTTTTTGCTTTTCTAAGGGCGGTTTTTATTGTTTTTTGACCGATTGGTATATTGCTGATTTGTCTTTTCTATGTTTCCTAGCTGTAATTTCATTGGTTTTCATTGTTTTTAGCTGTAATTTTCAGCCACCTTAAGCCACGTGATGAATAAATACCAGCCTTTATTTCCACAAAAAAAAAAAAAAAAAAAAGCTAAGTTGTGATTAAAGTTCCAACGATTGATTCTAGAACAATCGTTTACTCCTTGCTCAAAAAATTCTTTTTTAAAAATATAATTAAATTTAAATAAAAATTTTGACACGTTAAATACAAACAAGTTTCTATCCGACCCGTACTCGTCTGAGAAGTATAAATTGAGTTCGTTCACTTATTTTTCTTCTTCCGGGAGTTGCGTCGTTTGTGGTTTGCTTTCAACCGCAGCTTTTGGTTTTCCTATTTTTCCTAATTTTCAAGATATGGGTAAGCTTCCTTCTTCTTCAGTACTTCTAAATGGTCGAAGGAATCTTTCTATTCTATACCCTTCTTTTTTTTCTTCTTCTTTTAACACCATTGCTACCCACATCGAATCTTTAAGTAAGGATTCCATGCCTGTAAGGGGATTGCAGAAAAAGCATGATCGCTTCCATAATCTTAATGGTGCTTTATCTTTATTTAACAAGATGATTGACGAGTGCCCTAAGCCTTCAATCGTGGAGTTCTCTATATTATTACAGGCCATTGTTAGAATGAAACATTATGCGCTTGTTGTTTTTCTGGGTAGCCAGATGGAATTACGGGGAGTTTCACATAATGCTTATTCTTTCACCATCTTGATTAATTGCTTTTGCCATTTAGGTAAAGTTGATTTTGGGTTTTCTGTTTTGGGGAAAATGCTCAAGTTAGGTTTTGAACCTAATGTTGTAACTTTGTCCACCTTGATTAATGGACTTTGTAATCAAAGCAGGGTTTCTCAGGCTGTGAATTTGTTTTATGAAATGATCGAAAAAGGGTATCGACCTGATTCATTTGCTTGCAATACAGTACTTAATGGGTTGTGCAAGTCTGGTAACACTGGTCGAGCTGCTAGAATGAAACATTATGCGCTTGCTGTTTCTCTGGGCAGCCAGATGGAACTATGGGGAGTTTCACATGATGCTCATTCTTTCAACATTTTGATTAATTGCTATTGTCAGTTAGGTAAAGTTGATTTTGGGTTTTCTGTTTTGGGGAAAATGCTCAAGTTAGGTTTTGAACCTGATGTTGTAACTTTGTCCACTTTGATTAATGGACTTTGTAATCAAAACAAGGTTTCTCGCGCTGCAAGTTTGTTTGATGAAATGATCAAGAAAGGGTGTCGACCTGATTCAGTTGCTTACAATACAGTACTTAATGGGTTGTGTAAGACTGGGAACACTGGTCGAGCTGTTAAGTTTCTAAGGATGATGAATGAAAGAGGTTTCGAACCCAATATTAGAGCATATAGCACCCTTATTGACTGTCTTTGTAAGAATGGGTTACTAAATGAGGCTCTCGACCTCTTCTCTGAAGTGAAGGTTAAGGGCATTAGACCAAATATTGTTATTTACAATTGCTTAATTCATGGTATGTGTAATTCAGGCCAGCAGCAGGAGGCAACCAAGCTTTTGAATGAAATGGTGGGTAACAATGTTTCTCCTGATATTTTCACGTATAACATATTGATTGATGCACGTTGCAAGGAGGGGACAATTTCGGAAGCTGTAAGTATCGTTAATGCGATGAGAAAGCAAGGCATCAAGCCTGATGTTGTCACCTATAATATATTGGTTGATGCATGGTGCAAGGAGAGGCTAATTTCTGAATCTTTTGATGTAGTTCACACAATGAGAAAGCAAGGGATTGAGCCTGATGTTGTCACGTATAGTACATTAGTTGATGCGCATTGCAAGGAGGGGAGGGTTTCTGAAGCCGAAGATATTGTTGACACAATGAGAAAGGAAGGCATTGAGCCTGATGTTGTGACGTATAATATATTGGTTGATGCGTATTGCAAGGAGAGGAGTATTTCTAAAGCTGTAGATACCATTGCTACAATGAGAAAGCAAGGCGTGGAGCCTGATGTTGTCACCTATAATATATTTATCGATGCACTCTGCAAGAATGGGATGGTTTCTGAAGCTGAATTTATTGTCGACACAATGAGAAAACAATGCATTGAGCCTAATTTTGTCACATACAGAACTCTTATGCTGGGTATGTGTCAATTAGGGAGAGTTTCAACTGCATGTGAACTTTTAAGAAAGATGCTTACTTCTGGAGAAGTTCCAGATCTAATGACCATTTCGATTTTGTTGGATGATTTTTGCAAAAGAGGTAAACTTGACGAGGCATTGGAATTTTTTCAAGCAATGCGGGATAGTGGGTTGAAACTTGATACTGACTCTTATAGTGTTGTAATTGATGGCTTGTGCAAAGCTGGGCAAATTGAAGTTGCAAAGGAATTATTTCGTGAACTCTCAGTCAATGGTTTAAAACCAAATGTTTACACATATGATATTGTGATTAATGGATTATGTAAAGAGGGATTGCTAGATGAAGCATACCAGTTGTTTAGAAGCATGGGAGATAATGATTGTTTGCCTGTTGGTTGCTGTTATAATGTTATGATCCAGGCATTTCTTCGAAATAGCTATACCTCAAAAGCAACAGAACTTCTTACAGAAATGGTTGGAAAGGGCTTTTGTGCAGATTTATGCACTGCCACCTTATTTGTGGATCTCATCTTGCAATCTAATGAATCAATTTTGATCTGAACTTTTTCACTATTAGTGTAAAGATTGTCACATTCCGAATGTGAATCAATTTGTTTGGTAACCAATTGTACTTCTGTGATAAGTTAAAGTTTCTAGAAACTACAGTGAGTATTAAGGTCTATTTTCAATTTTGTTAATGGACTTTAAACATTAAGGATGAAGCAAATAAGTGCTATACACCATGTTTCACGCTTCACTAGTTATTTTCTTGAGAATATTTTCTTCTTAGATCTTTGAAGTAAGTTTCTTTATTGGGTTGGCTGTTTCCTGCCAAGCTGAGTTTTTATTCAGCACCAATGACTATTGTGGGCAAATCCTCAACACTTCATTGCAAAAGCTCGAAGCTTCACTTGCTAAAAGCTGAAGCAATCAGCTGGTCTAAATTGGCTGCTCCAGCAGGTGCCTCTTTGATTCTTTCTTTCTTTAACTTTCTTGGTTGTTATAAGAAGTAACTAAAATTAACAATAGAAATGCAAGAGATTCCAACTTTCCCATGGCCCAGACAACTTATTATATACCTTGTCTGTTCTCACCATCATGCCTAAACTGGCTGCTTTAACGCATACTTTAGTAGGTTTTATGATTCTCCCCTTTGAACTTTAAGTATGGTGCTCTTATCTTTGCAGGATGCCTGTCATGAATGATGTAATTAACATGATCATCTTCCATTCTCAAACGAGAAAAAAAAAAAGACCATATTCCTTGCATGGGGTATCAGTGCTAGAGCTGATGATTATACTCAGGATGGAAGGTACCTCAGAGTGGATGCATTCTTAACTCATCTTAGCTGATCAATAAAATGTTGCTTTCTTGTTTCTAAAATTTTTTCAAAATCAATTTTTTGAAGGCAGCATGAGCAGTTCTCTGAACAAAATAATGGTGCTCCTCCAGTCCTAGTTATGAACTAGCAGTAAGCGAATCTTGGAGTCCTGTCCATAGTGAAAGGTATTGTTTTGTACCTTAAATATTTGGAGACATGTTGCTTCCAGTCATATTTTTCTAGGTGGTGCACTAAAAAGATCGTTGATGATAGCGATGAAGGAACTTCAGTAGCAGCTGCTGCCAGGTTGTCTTCTCCTCCTGCTAGCAATAATCCTAACCAAGCCACCTGCGATTTGGTAACTCAGCATCTCCTTCAAGTCAAAAGGTGGAGACTTTCGATGAATTTGATCGACGTGTTTCAGTTTCAGGTATGAATTTTGTATTTAAATACCATGGTTTGTATGTTCCGATCTTCCAATGGTATCAGTTGGATGATCATGGTCTGAGTCTGGTGCCCTTATTGCTCATCCAATAGGAACACAGTTGATATTGTGACATTTTGGCTTGAACAATCTCCATGCAAAATATAAACTTCTGAGTTGTTTAAGTAATAAGTTTGGTATCTATGTTGCTTCACATTCCATTCCATTTCATTTTTTATTTTGCTGCAAAGTGTATATTTCCTGCAGAATTGATTTAATCATTTTATATTTTGATAGTTTTCTGGTACTTAAACTTTTGCAATTGGTTTTATACTAGTGGCAATTTAAATTATTGTACATGATAATTTTAAATCAAAACATAAAAGATTGCTACAATGGCTTCTTGTTTCAAATTTTGACTTTTCTTTACTCATTTGAAATTAAATTACTAGTTGGAGTTTCATGTGATTGTATGAGCAAAATCTCCTAGTTTTGAGGAACCTAAATTGGATTCTTCTTGATGCTGTTGCATTTATCCCTTTAACCTGGAACTTATTTTAATCTTTTGCTCATCTGTTTCAACTGCCCCGATCCTGTTGCCACACCTCCCCTGCCCCTGCTAATGCTGTTCCTACTGCTTCGACCGTTTCTGAACTAGACTGTCTTGGTGCTCTGTAGGATTCATTGGCCTTTGTGCCAACTATACTCGAGACCCCTGCTGCTGAGGCTGATGCCCTTGCTAAATCTGGTGCTTTGCCCACCTTTTCTGATAATCAACAGGCTTCTAACTTTGGAAATCAGGTAGATATGATTTGTTTAATCTCAGACTTATTAATCACCTTTTTCTTTGGTTAATGTACAAGGATTTCATTCCATCTGTCTGCAATATATGCGTAAATGGCACCGTGAATATGGATATGCTGTTCTGTTGTTGCCTTGTTTGTTTTCATTTGATTTAAGTATCTTTAATTGAATCACCATGTAAGACAGTATGGATAGTTAAAATTGAAACTACTTTGCATAATCATCTTTATCATCTGCATATTTACTATAGAAGGGTAACGTAAAAAGGTTTCAGTGTGAATTTCAAAATCTGCTAGATCAGCTGCTAACATTTACCAATCCGCACAGCCAAGTGGTAATCCATAAGGCCGGCCTGTGCAACCCAGTGCTAACCCATATGGCCAAAATGGGTTGCCAAATACCAAACCCTGTGGCCAGCTAGCACAACCAAATGCTAGTCCATACAGAACCTGCACAACCAAATGCTAATCCATATGACCAACCTGCACAGCAACATGCTAATCCATAGGCTCAAACTGCACGGCCAAACTGCTCAGCCAATGCTAATGCATATGGCCAACCTGTACAGCTAAGTGCTAATCCATATGCCCAACCTACATAGTCAAGTTCGAATAATGGATATGGCAATTTTACCTCCCACAGTCTGTCTGTGGCCCCCCAAATTCCCGGGTCTGCTGCACAGGCTCCTGTCAATTCACAAATGGCTGCTCAACCTCAAAGCCCTGCCGTACTAGCTGCTCAGCTTAACACTGGAAACTTTTTTGTATGGCTGGATCTGCTGTGCCAGTTGGTTCGCCCTCTGCTCCTCAAACCACAAATGAATCAGGTGCACATAGTAACAACAATGTCCTGGGGGGCTTCTTTTCACTACCTGGATCATACACTTCAATGGCACAACAGACGGCTCCTCCCTTGTCAACAGCAGCACCTGTTATAGTTCCGCAACTCTCAGAGGATAAATTTCAGCCCAAGTCAACTGTTTGGGCTGATACATTGAGCAGTGGACTGGTCAGTTTAAACACATCCGGAGGTAAGTACTAACCTCTCTTTCTAAATATGCCCCTCCAACAAGAATTAACATCGTATGACAAAAGCATTTTATTTTCTATATGCAATGGTTAAAAAAACCTTTATTTCCATATGCAGCTAAAAAGGACCCATTGTCTGATATTGCGGTGGACTTTGATGCAATCAATCAGAAGGAAAATAGGATGGAAAAGCCTGCCCTGACTGCAGTGACATCTACTGTCACGATGGGTAAATCTATGGAATCTGGTTTTGGGATTGGCTGTGCTGGTGCTAGTGTTCTCAGAGGTCCAGAGGATCCCATGGTGGGTTCCAGCATGGACATGGGGTATGGGAGTGGGTGGTGGTCCTATCCAAGGCATTGGCATGGGAGTTTAGGGCTATGATGGTATGAATCGGCAACCTATGAGCATGGGAATGGGGATGAACATGGGCATGAATCCAGGCATGGGGGTGAATAGGCAACCTGATGATAAGTGGTGGTGGTGGTGGTTACCGATGAGAAATCATTGCCTCAGACATTCAGTTTTTTTCAGTAACAATAATAGTTTTAGTATATTTACTGGGAAGATGCAAGGAAACACTTCCCAGTTAGAAATCCAAGTAATCACCTTGCCTAATCATATCTAATGTTGGAATTTTAACCTTAAGATCTCACAATTGGGAATCTGATTATAGCTTTGACTGTGAAATGTGTCTCTAATATTTTGAAGGGATGTATTTAACTTTATCCTTCTAAAACTTTATCCTTCTAAACCAAGCATTGTCAGTAATTAGATCGGAAAAGATGAAGCTCATTACACTTCGCACGCATTTCAAAGTTCACTGAATTAATGTTACATACATATAACGAAAATTTGCAATCTGGAAAAAAAAATATATGCATATATTTAACTGGATTTTTTACGAGAGAAATTTAGAATACTATTAATAGTACGGAAGACAATAAAGAGGCAATCTTCAACATAAGACCTCTTAAGCCTCTGGGTCTAGATGGAATACCAGTCATTTTCTTCTAAGCTTGTTGGACTGTTGGTATTAAAAGCTTATCTCAGTGTTTTCAGAACTGGGAAAATGTTGAAAGAAATGAACACCACAGGCATTGCTTTTATACTCAAGCAAATCAATCTAGAGGTGGTAAAGTTTCTTTATACTAGATTTGTCCATGGTGGAGTGACTCCAATTTAAATTAATATGGAACTATAAAAAAATTTTATTTAATTTTAATTATAAAAATATATAAATATTAATATAAAATTATATGTTTTATTATTATTATTTTGAAAAGAGATATTTTATTATTTTTAAACAATAATATAAAAATTTCTGAACAAGTCAGATTTAACTTGGGCCTCAGCTTAAAATTTCATTTAAAATCAAGTTTTAACCTGATTCATAGACATCTTTATTTTAGATCCATCAACCTTTGCAAGGTTGTTTACAAAGTTATTGTCAAAGTAATGGTGAAAAACCTTAAATTTATCACGTCTCAACTTATTTCACTGTATCAAAATACTTTTATAGGACCACTAAATATGTGATAATATTTTGGTGAAGATGAAAATTACTTACATGATACAAAAAGAGAGATAAATGTATTGGAATCTTAGGTGCTCTAGAACTTGATATGAATAAATGTTATGATAAAAGCCAAATTGGAAAATCTTGGAACAATTTTAGGAACCAATGAGTTTGGAAAATATTGAACAAATATCATCATGAAATGCGCGTCAACGATTTCCTACTAGGTTTTGGTTAATGGAGAATGCAAAGAACTTATCTTCTTTGGTCACAAGATGATGACCAATTATCACCTTTCTTGTTTGTACTATGTTAAAATATGCTTTCATTGTAACGTCTCAAATTTTTCGATAATGCATTTAGCATCCTTTTGAAATCGAATATAGTAAAAGTTCAAGAAAATTGGAAAATGATGTAGATAGAGAATTTTTATGAAAGTAAAATTTTTGTCGGAGATGGTAATCAATGAAAAGAGTTATGGATGTGAGAATGTGTAAAAAGAGACTAAATTACAAACTTTGTAAAGTTTGAGGATTAAAGTGTAAATTTGACCAAAATGATAACTATGAGTTGTTATTGATTGTTTGGCATGAGAATAATTTGGAAAATATATTGGCGTGATGAAAATCATTTTTGAACCAAATAGGAAAAGATTTGAAAGTATAAGGACCAAATAATAAAATTTTCATATTTAGCGATAAAAGGACATAAATGTAATTTTTACTATCCAAAAACTTTTAATAGAGGTCAAATGTGAATTACGTGCTTGGAGTGTGATAAGTATCTAATTTTGTAAAGAATTTGTGTTTAGAGGCAAAAAATGGGCACAATGTTAATTTTATTAGATAAGAGCATTTTGATCATTTTTTATATATTTTATGATGGGAATATTATTTTGATGCGATATTTGATTTATTGAATAAATATGGAGCCTTGGATGTGGATGATATGAAGAGGTGGAATGTGAACCACATATTAAGATTTTTTTACTTGGGCTTTCACTTAAATATTTTGATTTAAGTGTTTTAATCTGGTAAAATATGGATGAAAACTTATCCCATTAAGCCTCTCTCAACCATTCCCCATACTTCCTTCGGTGAAGTTTTTTTTTTTTTTTTTTTTTTTTTTGCATTTTTCTTGCATTTTTTTTTAAATTTACACAAGATCTCAACCCCAATTTTGATATTTTGTTAAGAACAAGAAAAAAACACTTCTCCAAACTTAAGTTGACCTTCAAACCTCCATTTTTTAGCAAGAGTTTTTATGGTTCTTAAGATAGAAAGTTGAAGCTAGAGAAAAAAAACTTATGTTGACTTGAAACAATTGTTAAGTAATAAGTTAAATGCCGGCAAAAGTGACTAGGGAAGTTGACACTTCTCTAAGCATCGCGAAACATAGAACAAAAAGAGGAGACATAAAGATTGTTCATGCAATTTGATTTTCTTATGTTTGCTGAGCCTAGCTCAGTGAGAAGTATCCATTATCTTTAAACACTTACAATAAGTGAACCTAAATCTATCACACCCTTGTGACAATTTCATCACTTTTGCATCTTTGAAGACTAGAACTCTCACCACTAAATTTCTCCTTGAGAACTTAGCTTGTAAATCCACAACACAGGTTTTACAATCAAAATGCACTTTCACAAATAATATTTCCCACTTGAACAAAACAAATAAAGTGCTCTCTATAATCTGTACATCAACCAATACAAATCTCTCAATTATATAAAGTTTTTCGAGACTTGCTAACATCATGAAGATTTATCACAATCCTGATAAAACAATGGGTAAACAAGTTGAATACAATATACTAATAACAAATAAAGTAAACAAAGACTGTTTGCAACTAAGTCTTCAACATTCCAATCCGATCCAACTTTCTCAACCCATGAGATTAAACTCGATCTGATCTGATTCTCCAAATATGTTTCCTCAAGTGATATGATCTTCACTAATGGGCTTAAAATTATCCATGATCTCAGCTCAACCTAAATATTTAGTTTAATAAATTGCCAATCACCTAAATATGAAAGGTTGACTAGCTGTCCCAATGGGTAAGAACGTGCCCACTTCCTCAAGCACATTACAATCATTACATATTTTTCAAAAGCTTCAATAAGGTAACAAATGATGTTTTCCTTCACACCTATGGTAAAGTTTGAAATTTTTAGATAGTATTAGTTAATTTTATTATTGTGTATGAGAAAATGAGGAATTGATGGAAAATGGAAATTTCAAGCTTGTTGATGATGTATTCTAAGTGTTTGAAAGTTTGGATTTGTAAAAATACATCTAAAAAGGTAAGTGCTCTTGGATAATCTTACTTTCTTATACTAACAAGTATATGTAATCTATGAACTTGTATAATAAACATGAAAGTGAGTGTGTAATGAGTGGTTGCAAATTCCATGGCTTAAAAAAAATGTTGAAATAAGTGATTAAAAAGTTGTGGTAGTAAGCTTGCTTATGAAATTGTCTTATTAATAATGTGCTATGGTAAGTTTGGTTGCCATGGAATGAAATTGTCTTATTAATAATGTGCTATGGTAAGTTTGGTTGCCATGGAATGGTTAATAACTATGATGATACGTGGATAAGTATGATATGTGTTATTAATGAGGAAAATGTGTTGAATGTGTCATTTGGAAAATTGGGTAATGGACAATTCCATTAAAGCAGTTTGGTGACAATAAGGATGTCCTTTTAATTTTTTTTTTCAAAAATTGTAAAAATTGAATTAAAAGTTTATCCATATATATTTTAAAATATTAGTGATTCTAGTTTTTAATTGAATAAACAAAACTTGCATTCAAATTTTACATTATGAGATAAATTTATTTTAGTGAGGAAATGTCAAAACTCTTGACAACATCCTTCGAATTTGAAAGCTTGTATAAAATGAATTAAAATATGAACTTTATATGTTTGAAAAGATTATTGAGCCTAGTTTCTAACAAAACAAATGTTAATGCCATATAAATGTCTTATTAAAAGATAAATATTTTAAAAAAAAAAAGGCGAAACTGTCTTGTAGCAGAACAATAGCGACTTTAAAAAAAAAAACTCTGATATTAATTCACTCATGGTGAAATTATAAAAATTTTGTGGTGAAAGGTAAGTAAATCTAGTTTCTAAAATATCAGACGGGTTCTAATTTAGATTTTTGGATTAAGAAATAAATAATTCAATGACTGTTACCCAAGTATACAACTCTGTTATGTATATATGTGAAAACACCTATTTCGCCTCTATGTAAAAATAGATAAAGAAATGTCTAAATATTATCTAAAATTTATAAACTCTAAATTTGTCTATATTTGTATTTTCATAATATGTTCCTACTAAGCTAGACACAAAAATATTTTAAGTAAAGTCGCCACTAATGAAACTTAAGGCTAGAGTTGGTTAGTCACTTATGAGTCTACTCATTTTAGAATTAACTTAAAGAAAACTCTAAAAGAACAGACTCGATCAACTTATTAGATTTGAGTTTGGAAGTTTGGTTACACAAAAGAAAGGCTATAACACCCCTAAGACGATTGTCCTAATACAATAGCTTTTTAACTTTTGACATTTTAATAAGACTTCTAAGTTTTTTTATTAATCTAATTTCACTAAATTAATGACCCCATTTAATCAATCTAAGTAAAATAGCTTAACATTTGCATCTTTGATTGCTTTAACTGTAGATGTTCCTTCATGAGGAGTCTCCAAGATATCCCAAGTAACCTTTGCAGCCGTGCACTCCGCAATCCTAAACTCCTGTATATCTACTCTACAAAAGAGTGCATATAAGACTTTTGAGTTAGAATTTGCCAAACTTTTCTTCCTTAGTGGTTCACTGTACATTTGGTTTCATGACCTTTCCACGTTTAGTATCCAATATGGGGGGTTCCATTTAGTCAACACACCATGCCATGCTTTTTCATCAATTGAATTAATATAAGTCTTCATGTGTGTTTTCTGATGAGCATAATTGTCAACCTCGAGCATAGGAAGTTTTAGTGTAGATAAATTTTTCTTAATTTGAATTTAAAAATAAAAAAGTTTGAAACAATATAAAATAAAAAATATAAATGTACTTAGAAGAAGAATCGAACCTAAGACATATTAATTAACCATCTAATCAAAAAATTTAATATGTTTAAAATAGTAATTAAAAATAAAAGTAAAACTTGAAACAAATGAAATAAAAATACAAATGTGAGTAGGAAAAGAACTGAACCTAAAACTCGAAAATAAAATCATTAACATTTAATCATCTAACTAAAGAGTTAATATCTCATAAAAATCTACCTGTTTCCTTAAATATCCCAAAAATCAACTCAAAACATTAAATATTTTTTTAAATCACCAATATTTTCAATCTCAACCTATTTTCGCATAAAATTACCTAAATCTCAATTTTGCCCAAATAAAACCCCTATACTATAAAAAAAATATATTTTACAGATGCTTTTATAAATAATGAAATAAAAAATTTCCGCTATTCTTTTTTTTTCATGAATACATTAAACCCTAAAACAACCAAAACTTGGCGGGATGGTCTCTTGCATGGCTTACGATTGAATGAATACGATCTAAAATTCAGCTTTCTCAGTCTCAGAATTTAAGGGCCCATCTTTTAAATAGAGGGAGTATAGATGATAACATGAGTTTTTCTGGTTTCATTCAAGCTCACCTCTTGCCTTTTCCATTTTCCTTAATTCAAGATATGGGTAAGCTTAATCCGTCTTTACTTTTTACTTCTATTGTTATTGGTGGAAAGAATCTTTCTTATTTCCGCTCTCCCTTTTCTCGTTATTTTAACACCTCTGCTACCCACGTCAGTGCGTTTAGTAAGAATTCCATTTCTGTAAGGGGGAAGAGAAAGAAGTATGATGGCCTCCATAATGTTGATGATGCTTTGAATTTGTTTTATAGGATGATTGACAAGTACCCAATGCCTTCAACTGTGGAATTCAATAGATTATTAGTAGCTATTGTTAGAACGAAACATTATGCCATTGTTGTTTCTATGTATAGCCGATTACAATTACTAGGGGTTTCTCATGATGTTTATTCTTTCAACATCTTGATTAATTGCTTTTGTCAATTAGGTTATATTGATTTTGGGTTTTCTGTTTTGGGTAAAATGTTGAAGCTAGGTGTTGAACCTGATGTTATAACTTTGTCCACTTTGATTAATGGACTTTGTAAGCAAAGTAAGATTTCTCAGGCTTTGAGTTTGTTTGATGATATGATTGGAAAAGGGTATCAACCTAATTTAATTGCTTACAATACAATACTTAATGGGTTGTTTAAGACGGGGAATATGAAAAGTGCTGTTAGGTTTCTGCGGATGATGGAAAAAAGAGGTTTCGAACCCGATATTGTAGCATATAACACTTTCATTGACTATCTTTGCAAGTGTGGGTTACAAAATGAGGCTCTAGATCTCTTCTCCCAAATGAAGGTTAAGGGCATTACACCAAATATGATTAGTTATAGTTGCTTAATTCATGCTATGTGTAATTCAGGCTTGCAAAAGGAGGCAACAAGGCTTTTGAATGAAATGGTGGATAAAAATATTTCACTTGATATTTTCATGTATAATATGTTGATTGATGCACATTGCAAGGAGGGGACAATTTCTGAAGCTGTAGATACCATTGACACAATGAGAAAGCAAGGCATTGAGCCTAATGTTGTTACATATAGTATATTGGTTGATGCACATTGTAAGGAAGGGATGATTCCTGAAGCTAAAGATATTGTTGAGACAATGATAAAGCAAGGCATTGAGCCTAATGTTGTCACGTATAGTATATTGGTCGATGCACTTTGTAAGGAGGGGATGGTTTTTGAAGCTGAAGATATTGTTGGCACAATGAGAAATCAAGGCATTGAGCCTGATGTTGTTACCTATAATGCATTGATAAACGGCTATTGCTTGCGAAATAAAATGGATAAAGTTAGAAGTGTATTTCAGTTGATGGTTAAGAAGGGTTGTGTTCCTGATATATGTAGTTTCAACATCATGATCAACGGATATTGTAAAGCTAAAAGGTTGGGCGAAGCAATGGAACTCTTTCACAAAATGGCTCAAAAAGGACCAATCCCTGATACTATCACCTACAGCACTCTTATGCAAGGAATGTGTCGATTAGGGAGAATTTCAGCTGCATGTGAACTTTTGAAAAAGATGCTTGCTTCTGGGCAAGTTCCAAATTTAATGACCTGTTCAACTTTGCTGGATGGTTTATGCAAA
The DNA here is from genome assembly GCA_025698465.1 of Gossypium longicalyx. Lineage (NCBI taxonomy): Eukaryota > Viridiplantae > Streptophyta > Magnoliopsida > Malvales > Malvaceae > Gossypium > Gossypium longicalyx. The sequence continues at coordinate 62,707,478 of CM047004.1, read as the reverse complement.
AGAGGCAAACTCAAAGAAGCATTGAATTTTTTTCAAGCAATGCGGAACAGTGGGCTGAAACTTGATATTGTCTCTTATAATATCCTTATTGGTGGCTTGTGCAAAATTGGGTATATCGAAGTTGCAAAGGAAGTATTTCGTGAACTTTCAGTCAATGGTTTAAAACCTGATGTTTACTCATATGCTATAATGATTAATGGTTTTTGTAGAAAGGGATTTTCGGATGAAGCATACCAATTGTTTAGGAGTATGGGAGATAATGATTGCTTGCCTAATAGTTGCTGTTATAATGTAATGATCCAAGGGTTCATCCGAAACAACTATACCTCAAAGGCAACACAACTTCTTACGGAAATGGTCTATAAGGGCTTTTCTGCAGATTTATGCTCTGCCACCTTATTTTTGGATCTCATCTTACGATATGGTAAATCAATCTTGATCTAACAGTGTAAAGATGTCACTTTTGAATGTGAATAAATTTTTCATAACCAATTGTATTGCTTTGAGAAGTTGAAGAGTTTCTGGAAACTACGGTGAGTGAGTTTAAGGTCTACTTTTAGTTTAGTTGACGCACTTTAAACATTAAGGATGAAAGAAACAGATGATATACACCATGTTTCACTTACAACACTAATTAAAATGGAGATCGACCTTGTCTTTTTATTTTTTATATCATCCTAATGATTATGTAATGGGATAGTTTTGTAGTGATTTAAATACATCAGAATATGCCATGTTTTAGGCGATTCAATGTTTAAGCATGAATCATGGGATGCTTCTCATAAGAAAAACTGAAAGCAGCTATGCCCTGTTTCTCAATTCATTTTCACAGCTCAAATAAGACAGAATCATGGCATAAAAGAGTGAAACTCTGTTTCATATTCGGATATGGATTAGGAGTATGATCCTTAGTGTAATTGTACTCAGGATGGGCCAACATACAAGAGCTAAGCTATCAAGGTGAGCTGGAAGAAGTTATGTTTTCTGATATGCAATGAGAGATGAGCTCAAGTTTTCCATTCCATAGTTTGATTAGCAGTTAGGAACGTTGAAAGTGAGTGTTTCACAAAGCAAAAGTACCATCAATTTCAGGTTAGAAATCCAAGTAAATGACCAACAAGGGGACGCTTACTTAATCATTTCCAATGTTGGATTTAAACCTAAGTTTAAAAAATAAGGTTACAATCTTACATATATTGCAATCTAAGAAAAAAAACTGCAGATTATTACAACTTAAGAGTGATTATATGAATTGACCAAGCTAAATCCAGGTGTGAAGTATTGTATGTTGCAAAGCCACTGTGCTATTGAAGTCATTGGTGGTGCTTGAAAATGGTACAAGATCTGATCTGATCTTCAAGTGACAGGGCTGCTTCACTTTGAAGTGAAGAAGACCTTAGGTCAAACTGTTAGAGACCTGTAAGTTTGGTATTAGATACAAAGCTCCCCCCGTATAATTAATATTAATTTACTGTATTGGATATTGAACAGTGTAAAGCTATCTCTCGTTGCAACTTAGAATATACATAATTTTGAGACCCTAACCTTTTAATCATACTAGCATTAGCTCAAGGAACGTGAGTGATATAATCTAATTTATTTTAAAAGAATTATAGAATATAGTAGTTTATTTCTATTTATCTAAAATAAATATAAGTAAATTAAAAATTATAAAATATATCATTCAAACAGTACTTAAAAATGTATCCAACATAATAATTTAATCAATTTTTTACGTTAAAAAAATAATTTAACTAAATAAAAAGGAATTACGACAAAAGAGGTCAACATAATCAACTTTTTCATTATGTCAAAGTAAAAATACTATCATTTCAAGGATAAAAATTTAATTAATCATAATTTTAAATAATAATTGTGACATATAATGACACAAGCAAATATAATAATTTAATTTATATTTATTATATATATAAGATTTATTCACCAACTAAATTACTTAATAATAAATGGTAGACAATTTACTTACATAAATCTTTAAATTAAACATAAAAAGAATTCATGAGTAGTAATTTTCAAATGTATATAATTTTTTTACAAAGAAACCCCAGAACAGAAGTTAAAGGGTATAGTGTCTTTATTGAGAGATGAGGCATATTGTTGGTGGCAATCAGTAGTGAGAGGTACTCAAGCTAAGCGTCTGACATGAGAATATTTTCAAGAGGCCTTTTAGAAGAAGTATGTGGGTACGAGGTAAGTTGAGGCCCGTACACTGGAGTTCATTGAGCTGACACAAGGTGATAGGACTATGGCCAAGTTTTTTAGGTTGAGCCGTTATGCTCCGGCTATGGTGGCTATTGAGCAGGATAAGATCTTGCAGTTTGAGAATGGGTTGAAGTATAATTTAAAGGTTCAGATTGCACCGCATCAAGAGACGGCGTTTGAGACCTTGGTAGAAAAGGCTAAGATTGTGGAGGAAGTTAAACGATTAAAGAGGGAAAAACGCGATAAGAACATGGCTCAAAGTTGGAGAAATTCAGGTTCTACTGGCTCAATTTCTCGACCTTTGAAGCGAGCTAAGAAGGACAAATCACAGCAGAATGTTGTAGGGGTTAATGCCAGAGGTACACTTAGATTGTAGACACTCTGAAAATTTTATATAAAAATATATTTATAAAAAAATGTTATGTGAAAAATAAATGATGTTTTAGTTAAAATGGTAAAGTTGAGACTTTGGAGGTCATGGTGTCATAGGTGCAAGTCCCACCACGTCTAGATTCTTTTCTAGATTTTTTCTGGGTTTAGATCATGGTAGTTGGTATCGATTGAAATCGATCGTACTAGGGGCGAAGTTAAAAAATTGCTTTAAGGGGGTTAAAGTGTAAACTTACTATTATACCAAATTTAATGGGAAAAAAATGACAAGAAAAGAAGAATAGATTGATGTAATTGTAGGAATAAGATGGAAGATGAATTGCAAAAAGATGAATGGATGAAGATAGAATAGCAACGGACTGTATATTTTTAATTTTTGGATTATTTGAATTCATAAATTTATCTAAAAATCTTAATCTACAGTTATTTGAAAATTATCTGAATATTATTCTCCGAATCTAAATTCGCAAAAATCTGAATTTAATATTTTTTATTGTATATTATATATTTGAATATGAAAAAAAATCTGAATTTGAATCTGCTAAAATTAAAATTTTAAAAATAATATAAAATAAAAACTAATTTTAAATAAAATTTATTCATAATTAACAATAAATAAAGACAAAAAAATTAGCAAAAATAGTTAAATATCCAAGGGCAAATGGAGGGGTAGATAGGGGCTTGTGTAACAGCCCGTTATTAGGTCAAATCGGAACAGTGGTTTTGGAACCACAAATCCGAAGTTAAAATATTTATTTTATTATTTTAATAAGGTTTACAGCATGATAAATTGATTATGTGAAATTTTCGTTAAGAAATTTTACCGTTTAAATGCTTAATTCAGTAAAAATGACTAAATCGCGTAACGCGTAAAAGTTGCATTCTATTGTTAAAAGTGATTAAATTGCTATGATTTAGTACATAAAGGGTCCTTATAATGTTATTATACCATGATTAAGGTTAATGGACATTTATGTCCATGGATTATATGATATTTGATAGTTTATAATAAGGTTATTAAGGTAATTTAGTATTAAATGTTTAATTAAATAAAACAAAACCTATTTTCTACTGTCCATCTTCTTCACCATCGATTTTAAGGATAGGGAAACACCATTTAAGAGTTTAAAGCATTCGGTTGAGTAATCCCTAGCGTGTAAGTTCATTTTTACTTGGTTTTTGATGATTTTTACGTTTTTGAGATCGTTACTTTGTATTCTAGCTAGCCCATGTTTTAATTTTTGAGTTTGTTATAGATTTTGAGATATGCCATTGTTGAATACTTGAGTATTTTTAAGTTTTTTGTTAGATTATTGATGGTTGTTAATAGATATACAAGTTTTATAAAGTGACTTTTGACAAAAATGAGAATTAGGGATTAAATTGTGAAAGATAGAAATGTTGTGGTTCAAAATGTGAATAAAATGAAAATATGGGCTGCTATATAGTTATGTGAAATTCGGCTATACATAGGTTAAAGGTAAATTGCATAAATTTGCAATTTTGTGTAAAAAGGACTAAATTGCAAAGTAGTCAAAAGTCTAGGGATAAATTTGTAATTTAGCCAAAATGAATGTTTTAGGCTAAATTGAATTGAATGAAAGTTTGAATGAGTTAATTTGATATCATATAGATCAAGATAAATAATTACCGAAATTAGATCGGAGGAAACGAAAGGTTAACGAGTAGACGGTTATACGAGTTAATACGAGGTAAGTTCATATAATTAGAATCAAACTTTTGTAAACTTGTATTTGTTGAAATGAATGTATATAATTGAAATACTTGAAATATGAATGTTTTGAGGATATATTATATTCATTACCAAGCCCCGTTTGAACTATATGAATTCACTGGATACGAGTGACATGTTACTGGGATTACCGTATTGGTCAAGCTCCTGCATTTGTTGCGGACTCACCATAGCTCGTAAGAGCTTACTGTTTCAGCTCATTGGAGCTTACCGATTCAGCTCGAAAGAGCTTACTGTTTAGCTCAATAGAGCTTACCGTTTTCAGCTCAATAGAGCTTACTGTTTATCAACTCAATAGGAGCTTACCGACCATGACTCGAAAGAGCACGTATGATGATGAATTGACAGATTATTGACATTGTTCACTCGATTATCCTTTGAAGTTCTAATAGGTTCAATGTGATTAAATATTGTTTATACTGATAAGTTACGAGTTATAAGTAATATTTATGTTATGTTAAATGACTAACATGTGATGATTATGTATGAACAGGTGATGGTTAAATTGAATTGTTGACATTTTTTTTATTGCTTGATTTTGTATAAATGGTAAGTTTAATTCTGAATTATACGGGCTTACTAAGTTATAAGCTTACTCTATTTCTTTTTCTATGTTTTATAGAAGTTCCTTAGCTTGCTCGTTCCGGACAAGTCAGAGTTGCACGTCACACTATCAAATTTTCGATTGGTATTTTGAACTTGAGAATATATGTAAATATGACATGTATAGGCTAGCTGAAATGATGTTAGTTATGATACTTGACAACTTGATTTTTGGTATGTTTTTGTGTATAAGCTAAGCCATGTGATTTGGCTTATTTGGTATCAGGTTTTGGTTGTATATGTAACGCCCCGTACCCGAGACCGTTGCCGGAGTCGAACACGAGGTGTTAACAGACTTAATTCATTACTTAAACAGCTCAAACAATTTAATTTTAGAACTTCTAGACAAGCTGGCTAACTGCATCACAGTCGCTTAAAAATTCATATCTCGAGTTCTGAAACTCAAAATAAAATTCCGTAAATTTTTCCTGAAACTAGGCTCATATATCTATTTACTAATTTTTTTCTAGAATTTTTGGCTAGGCCAATTAGTACAGTTTATTAGTTGAAGTCTCCCCTGTTTCAGGGTTTGACTTCTCTGACCTCTGTGTATTTAGAATTAGATATCTCCCTGTACAGAGCTTCAATGACTATGCCGTTTGTCTTTAATAAAACTAGACTCAATAAGGATTCTGTACATATAAAGTATGACTTCTAATTATTTTTATAAAATTTATGGTGAATTTCCAAAGTCAGAATAGGGGATCCAGAAATCGCTCTGGCCCTGTTTCACAAAAATTTAAACATCTCATAAAATACAACTCATATACCTGTTTCGTTTCTTCCATATGAAAATAGACTCACAATTCTTCAATTCCATATTTTATTCATCATCTAATTATATCTCTACTATTTTTAATGATTTTTCAAATTCACGTCACTACTGTTGTCTGAATCTATTTTATGGTAAATTTTACTTATTTCATGGTTTCCATGGATTAACTAGCAATTTGACATACATAACACCAAATATGATCATAATTAGCCATTCCAATGGCTAATCATTACCAAGCATTTTTATACTACTCAATAACCATATCATAAGACCATATATACAAAATGATTATAATGCTATACATGCCATACTCAAAATATACAAGCCATTATGCCAAGATGGTATACGGATAGTGTGAGCGTGCCTCCGACCGTTCTCGATTTCCGAGCTGGCTTGTCAACACTACAAGGAACGAAAAGGAGGGAGTAAGCATAAATGATTAGTAAGTTCACATGCAAATAGCAAGTAACATAACCATATAAGCAAACATAAAACATCATTTGCATAATCATCACCAAGACATTCATATCATATTTTCATTTATCATCTTATCATATTGTTGTTATATCGATTTTTCAACCCGAGGGTTAAGTACATACCTGTTCAAAGTATCCATTTCACAACACTTACCAATACGTCCCTTTCATCTTGAGTATTCCTCCATTTGAGTAGAACTTTACCCGTTGAACACATCGGAATATAATTCGGATACATGGAAAGTTTGCACATAAGTGCCACATATGTAGACAAGCTACTATGTAACTCGCCCATAAGCGAACTCGGACTCAACTCAACGAGCTCGTGCGTTCGTATCCATAAGTGAACTCGGACTCAACTCAACGAGCTCGGATGCCTAGTTACATCTCACGAACTCGGACTCAACTCAACGAGTTCAGACATTCGCATCCATAAGTGAACTCGGACTCAACTCAACGAGTTCGGATGCCCAACCATCCTAGTGACATGTCACTTGTATCCTAATCTATTCCTAAGGTTCAAACGGGATTTTCCTCGAATACATATCCTTGCCGTCTTCCGTAGAATGCCGAAATCAATACTCGGTAATAATTATATTTAGCAAGTAGCACACATGATTTGCATTTTGTTCGAAAATAATCACAAAGCATATATTTCATGATAAAAATCAGCATATCACATAATTGACATCAATAACTTAAAAATAACAAGTATGCTACATTATTTACACATGAACTTACCTAGTATGCGAAAATGGCTACTTTTACCATTTCGTCCACAACTTGGTATTTTCCCCATTTTAGTTTGAATTTCAGTTTTCCTTGTTCTATCATTTAAAATATAGTCTAATTAGGACTCACATTATTCAAATTGACCCAAAATCATATTTTGGAAAAATTACAATTTTGCCCCTAAACTTTTGCATATTTTTCCCTTCTATGGCAACATCAAATTCTCACTCTAACATGTACTTATGACTATTAGGTATTTTTACCGATTAAGCCCTTTTGCTCGTTTTCACTTAAAACCGAGTTGCACAAGTTGTCTAACATAATTTAAAATCTCATATTCTATCATAAAACACCAAAATACACAAATTTCACCTATGGGTATTTTTCCAAATATAAACCCTAGGTTGAATTATTGCTAGCATAAGCTTAATCGAGCTACCGGGACTCCAAAAACGTAAAGAACTTGAAAAACGGGGCTAGAATGGACTTACAATCGAGCTTGGAAGCTTGAAAAACCCTAGCCATGGTTTCTCCTTGCTATATTCGGCCATGGGGTTGAAGATGAGCAAAATTGGCTTTTAATTTTGTATTTTAATTCATTTTACCCCTAAATGACCAAAATGCCCTTACTACTAAACTTTCAAAAATTCCTTCCATGTCTAATTTTTGTCCATAAACTTAGAAATTGGTAAAATTTCTATTTAAGACCTCCTAATTAATATTTTAAAACAATTTTATACTAGAAACTTCTAGAATGCAAGTTTTGCAAATTATTCGATTTAGTCCCTAATTTCAATTTAAGCACTTTATGCATAAAATTTCTTCACGAAAATTTCACACAATCATGCAATCATATCATAGACCTCAAAATAATCATAAAATAATTATTTCTATCTCGGATTTTGTGGTCACAAAACCACTATTCCGATTAGGCCTAAAATCAGGATATTACAGTATATATGTGTGTGTTTGAATATGGTAAGTTTTGATATGGAAATGTTTGAATGAAAATATGCAAGTAAGTTAGTGATATGAATTTGTTAGTTGAATGGATATTGCATGGTATTAAATAGGTAATTGCATAACAAGTTGAATTGGTACATATTGTATATGAAATGGTTATGAAATGTTTGCCAATTGGGTTATGAAATATGGTCAAATATGCTTGAGAATTCTTGTATTTATAGGGTGGCAATATGGATTTTCAAAAGGCCTATTTTTGTCCACACGGGCAGAGACAAGGGCGTGTGTGTCAGCCGTGTACGACACACAGTTAAGTTACACGACCATGCGTTCTTTGAGGTACCCTACAAATTAAGTCAGTATACCCTATAGGTTTGACACGACTTAGACACACATGCGTGTCTATTGGCCGTGTGTGTCACACAGTTCACACAAGGGCGTGTGATTGACCGTGTGACATAAGTCAGTACACCCCTTAAATGGCATACGGCCTAGCGCACGAGCGTGTGGCCGGCCGTGTGACCCAAGTCAGTTTTGACCACGGCCAAGGCACACGGGCATGTCTCTGGCCGTGTGGTGCAAGTCAGTATTGTTGAAATATGTATATATTTAAATTTATTTAGATAGATAAATCTTATTTGGGTAGATAAGTTTTATTCATATTCTAGGAATTTTTTATTTTATCTTTTAGTAGTTTACTAGAATAAGGGAACTACTTTCTTTTTATGTTTTAGTAGTTTATTAGAATAAGGGAACTATTTTCCCAATTAGGATTAGGACTCTTTTCTCTATTTAAGTTCAATTCTTTAGTTAATTAAAAAAGTACAATTTTATTCAAAGCTCTCTTGAAATCTTTCATGGCATCTAAGCTAGGTTAAAATCTCTAGTAACATCATGGTTAAAACAGCCTTCACTGGAGATAAGAGATCCAGCAATCAAACAAAGGAAGAAAGTTCTACAGTGAAAACAACTACCGAGAGTACAATGACTCAAGGGACAGAGACGTCTCACCTTTCTTTTCAACTGACATCTCACAAGTTGAATGGCAAGAATTATCTGGAATGGTCGCAGTCCGTAAAATTAGTAATTGATGGGCGCGGCAAGCTAGGTCATTTAAATGGAGAAGTTGAGCAACCACAGATGGGCGATCCAAAGATGAGCAAGTGGAGGTCAGAAAATTCTATGATAATTGCGTGGCTTATTAATTCCATGGAAGCATCCATAGGTAAACCTTTTCTTTTTCTCCCAACTGCTAAAGATGTTTGGGACGCTGTGAAAGACACCTATTCAGATTTAGAAAACGCTTCACAGATTTTTGAGTTAAAAATAAAACTGTGGAAAGCTAGGCAAGGGGAAAAAGAAGTTGCTCTTTATTATAATGAGATGATGTCTCTTTGGCAAGAACTGGATCAGTGTTATAATGATGAATGAGAATGTCCTTAGATGATGTGTAAAAGTCAGAAAAAGAAAGAGAATGAAAGAGCTTATTTGTTTATAGCTAGTTTAAATAAAGAATTTGATGAAGTGAGATCTCGGATCCTAGGAAAAAAACCGCTTCCAAAACTTCGTGAGATTTTTTCTAAGGTTAAAAGAGAGGAGACAAGGAGAAAAGTAATGTTAAAGCCAGGGTTTGAAGCTAATGATGATAATTCTGCTCTTGTAACTATTAAAAATAATTATGATAGTGAAAAAAAAGAAAAAACCCTGGTGCGATCACTGTAAAAAATATTGGCACACTCATGAAACGTGTTGGAAGCTCTATAGGAAACCGACAAATGGAAGGAAAAAGAGTGGCAATGGTCGTGGTTCACAATCAGGGGATAGCAGAGCTTTCCAAACAATTAATGGAAATTATGAGGGCCAAAATTCTCTGGAAGGGTCTCCATTCACTAAGGAACAATTAGAGCATCTACACAAGTTTTTTCAATCACCACAATTTCGGATGAATTCTTCTATTCCTAACTCATCCAATAATCCTTCTTCCTCTGTTGCCCAATCAGGTACTGATTTTTCTGTTTTTTTCAGTATCAAGCCTTGTAAAACAAACACATGGATCATTGATTCTGGAGCTAGTGATCACATGACTAGCAGTCATTTTCTTTTTTCAACTTACACACCTTGCGCAGGAAACAAAAAGATCAAAGTAGCAGATGGGTCATTCTCGGCAATAGCCTGAAAGGCAATTATTAAAATTTCATCTTCCTTGGTTTTACATGATGTTTTACATGTGCCAAATCTAGCTTGTAATCTCATATCGGTCAGTAAATTATCCCAATCCTCAAATTGTCATGTTATATTTGACTCCTCTATGTGTAAGTTTCAGGACATGGTCTCGGGGAGGATGATTGGCAATGCTAAAGAATTTGGTGGAATTTACTTTATTGAAGACGACCATCTAAGTCAACCAACAACTACTTTATGTTTAAATTCTGTTTCTAATTTTGATAAGGTTATGATTTGGCATTATAGGCTTGGACATCCTAATTTTTATTATTTAAGATATTTGTTACCTAATCTATTTAAAAATAAAAGTCCTTCTTCATGTCATTGTGAATTTTGTGAATTGGCTAAACATTATCGGTCATTCTTTCCACCTCAAAAATATAAAGCCTCCAAACCTTTTTCGTTAATTCATAGTGATGTTTGGGGACCTTCAAGAGTCTCGACTTTTTCAGGAAAACGTTGGTTTGTCACATTTATTGATGATCATACTCGACTTTGTTGGGCGTTTTTATTAAAAGATAAGTCCAAGTTAAAAATGTGTTTGATCTTTTTATGCTATGGTGAAAACACAATTTGGTGTAAAAATAGAAATATTTCGAACTGACAATGGTGGGGAATTTTTTAGCGACCAATTAGGTGTTTTCTTAACTAAACATGGAGTAGTCCACCAAAGTTCTTGTACAAATACACCACAACAAAATGGGATTGCAGAAAGGAAAAACCGACATCTTTTGGAAGTAACTAGAGCCTTGATGTTCACTAGTCAAGTACCACGTTATCTTTGGGGCGAAACCTTGTTAACAGCTACATATCTTATTAATAGAATGCCCAGTAAAACTCTAAATTATAGAACTCCTTTTAGTCTCTTTAAAGATAACTTTCCTAATTCTAAATTGATTTCAGACTTATCCCTCCGAGTTTTTGGGTGTAGTATTTTTGTTCATCTTCACAACCAAGGTAAACTAGATCCTAGAGCAAAGAAATGTGTCTTTGTTAATTATGCTTCTAATAAAAAGGGTTACAAATGTTATGATCCAATTGATAGGAAGATTATAGTTACCATGGATGTCACATTTGTTGAAACACAATCTTATTTTGATTCTAATCTTCAGGGAGGGAATTATACTAAGGAAGATTCTATAATTGATCAAGAAGAGACTAGGAATATACAACATAGGGATTCTAATAATGAGGAAGGCGAATTTATAATTAACACAAAAATTAATGATGTTAATGTTAATGAAAAGGAGGATGAAGGTGTAGAGTCTGATCATGAAAGTAAAGAACAAACAAAGGAGTTAATTGTTTACTCAAGAAGAAATCGAAATAAAAAAGTGGAATCCACCAGATTCATCACCAAGAATCCGACTCGCAAGATCCTGTCAAAAATCCAGGTAAAGCTCATAATCTAGCCAATGAATTTTCTGATTTAGATATTCCAATTGCCAAAAGAAAAGGTGTTAGAAATATTGTCAAATATCACATGTCTAACTTTGTATCCTATAAAGCCTTATCTTCGACATTCTCAACCTTTGTTTCGTGTCTCGATACTGTACAAATACCCAAAAATGTGAAAGATGCTTTACAGGTTCCTGAGTAGAAGGAGGCTATTTTAGAGGAGATACGCGCTCTTGAAAAAACAGGTACATGGAAAACAATAGAATTACACAGAGGGGAAAAAACGATGGGGCTGTAAATGGGTGTTCACAACTAAATTCAAACCAGATGGATCTTTAGATAGATACAAAACCCGGTTGGTAGTTAAAGGGTACACTCAAACATACGGGATAGATTATCTTGAAACGTTTGCTCCAGTGGCCAAATTAAATTCCGTCAGAGTTCTTTTATCAATTGCTGTTAACCTTGATTGGTCTTTACAGCAGCTAGATGTGAATAATGCTTTCCTAAATGGAAAACTTGAAGAAGAAGTTTACATGGATCCTCCTCCAGGTTTTGAAGAAAAATTTGGAACTCGAGTATGTAAACTTAAGAAATCTTTATAGGGTCTGAAGCAGTCTCCTCGAGCTTGGTTTGAACGATTTACTCAAGTTGTTAAAAAACAAGGTTACTCACAAGGGCAAGCTGATCACACAATGTTCTATCGACATTCACAAAAAGGTAGAATAGCTGTTATTATAATTTGTGTCAATGATATCATTCTTACAGGAGATGATATGGATGAAATAAGGCGTCTCAAGGAGCATCTAGCATTGGAGTTTGAGATCAAAGACTTGGGTCCTTTGAAATACTTTCTTGGAATGGAAGTTGCTCGATCAAAGAAGGGTCTTGTGGTCTCTCAGAAAAAAATATGTGATTGATCTTTTAAAAGAGGCTGGGATGAGTGGTTGCCGCCCAGCTGATACACCAATTGATCCAAATGTAAAATTTGGAAATAAAGAAGGTCGATTAGTCGATAAAGGGCAGTACCAAATATTAGTTGGTAAGTTAATTTACTTATCACATACAAGGCCAGACATAGCTTTTGCAGTGAGTTTAGTGAGTCAATTTATGCACTCCCCAATGGAGGAACATGAAGAAGCAGTGTTTCGAATTCTAAGATACTTAAAGAGTTCACTGAGAAAGGGCTTATTCTTCAAGAAATCCGAACAAAGAGGAATTGAAGCTTATACTGAGATGCAGATTGGGCGGGCTCAATAATGCATGAAGATCTACATCAAGATCTTCAGACATTTGTTTGGGGAAACCTTGTGACTTGGCGAAGCAAAAACAAAGTGTTGTAGCAAGAAGTAGTCAGAGAGGCTGAGTTTAGATCAATGGCTCAAGGAATTTGTGAAATGATGTGGTTAAAAGAATTATGAAAGAGTGAGAAAACCAATAACTTCACCAATGAAGTTGTCTTTGTGATAGCAAAGTCGCCATTAGTATTGCTCACAACCCAGATCTAACATGTCGAACTAAACATGTTGAGATTGATAGACACTTTATCAAGGAGAAGATTGAAGAAGGCCAAGTGTGCATGCCATTTGTTCCTTCAAAACAACGAGATAGTTGACATACTCACCAAAGGACTCTCTAAGACAAGCTTTGATTTTTGTAAGCAAGTTGGGCATGATTGATATATATGCACCAACTTGAGGGAGGGTGTTGAAATATGTATATATTTTAAATTTATTTAGATAGATAAATCTTATTTGGGTAGATAAGTTTTATTCATATTCTAGGAATTTTTTATTTTATCTTTTAGTAGTTTACTAGAATAAGGGAACTACTTTCCTTTTATGTTTTAGTAGTTTATTAGAATAAGGGAACTATTTTCCCAATTAGGATTAGGACTCTTTTCTCTATTTAAGTTCAATTCTTTAGTTAATAAAAAAAGTACAATTTTATTCAAAGCTCTCTTGAAATCTTTCAAGTATGTATACCCTATTTTCACACGGTCTAAGATACAGGCATGTCTACTAGTCGTGTGAGACACACGGCCTGTTCACACAGGCGTGTGACATTTGAAAGGTTGAAAATTTTCTAAGTTTCTAAAATTTGTAATATGTTATGATTTAGTCCCAAATGTATGATTAAAGCTTGGTATGTTTGTTTTAAGTACATGATGGATATGAATGAATAATATTGACTGAATTATGATGTTTCTGGATAAATAATTATTCTGAATTGAGTTACAAGTCTGGTAATGCCTCTTAACCTATTCCGGCGACGGTTACGGGTTAGGGGTGTTACAGCTTGCCCCCTCCAAATGGAAAATAGTTATCTTGTTAGGAAATGTGTTTATATTGTAGTAAACATATAACTGTTTTCTATTTATTTGAACGATAAATAAATAAATAAATTTAGTTTCACATTTCACTATTATGTCTTCTGTATTTCTGTCTTTTATGTTTTGCATGCAGAGCGAAATTGTAACAAGTAAATATTAGCTCATTTTGTCTAAGTTCAAACTGTAGATAAGTGATATTGTTAAAACGTTTACATTGTGAGCAAAACAACTTATTTCAGTAGATAATCTAAATAAGTTCGTAAACTCATAAAATAATAGCATTTGATTAAAATACTAAAAAGGATTATGTCATTTACAATTCTAATTGGGGAGATGACCAGTCTTGGCTAACAGAGCAGTTGACTCCACGGGTAGAGACATTGATATATTCATTAGTAGAATGATACATTGGACTGGACACAAGATGAATTAATTTTGAATCCGTTTGTGAATTAATTCACTTGTGATATTCATGGTGTGATTTACTTAAATCCTGAGTTAGTCACAAACCATGCGTATGCAACTCATGTGCTTTAATATAAGTGGAGGCTTATGCTCTAAAGATGATCGAGCCCATAGCCAGTATGTTGGGTACATGACTTATGTATGGCATGGCTTTACTAGTAATAGTGGAATTCATAACAATTAAAGAGTTAATGATATCCTCTCATTGACATTGTGTAGATTGATAAATATGGAATGTGACCACTAATTGCTTGTTCTCGAACGAGTAATTTATCACAATCATTTGTTGACAGTGATCATATTAATCATTAAGAATACACAAAGGTGACAATGAGATAAAATGGGATTGTATTGAGTGAATGAATTTAACTCAAATGAATCAAGGATATTATATGAGGGTAACACACACATGACGAGGTCATTAGGCAAAACAATTAGATGATTTTGTTTTCGTAAAGAGTATACAATAAGGGGTTTTCAATCATGGTACTTCTTGTGGACTGACTCCATGATTAAGTAATTGCGAATTATCGGAACGATACTTCTAGACATAATTGCAATTACTAGAGCCTAATTATATATGTCTGATTGGTCTTTCCACTAGCTCAATAAAAGCTCGATCAGGCTGCATTTGAATTAGAAGAAAATTTTACGACTTTGGAAATAATTTAATTGAGTCGATTTATTCGATGTGGAATTAAATTAGGTAGTCGTGACAATTGTGCAACTAAAAAATTTTCTTGACAAATTAATTTAAAAAATCTAAATGATTTTTAGGAAAATTAATTTTGAACAAGTAAAATTAAATTAATTAAAATTAATATGATATTTTTAGAAATTAATTTTTAAGTCAGATAATTGACACAAGGGGTAATTGAACTTGAAAACTAGATCTAAAATTGTAAATTAGGCTCGAGAGCCTGGTATGTGAAATCGGGCCGACGGTCCAACCGATGGCTAGACCGGACTAGTCAGATCATCACTAACCCAGACCGAACCGGCAGTAGTTGAACCAGCTCGGGGTGTCATAAGGGTGTCGTACCTGCATCATCGGACACAACGATATCGGCGGTTGAGACGGAGGCGTTCGGGTGACCAACGACAGTTGGTCTTCGGTGGTTAAATAGTAGAAGAGTTACACTCATACTGGGATTCTACCAAAAAAAATTAATTTCAAATTAGCTATTCCAAAAATAATATTATTTTAATATTTTAATATTAAATTGAATTTAATATTTATGTTCATACTATTATATTAATTTAATATTAAAGTAATTATCTTAATATTAAATTTAATTTAATGTTTATCTTGTAGATAAATATTCTATTATTTTAATAAGATTTAATATTAAATTAATATAATATTAAAGTGATTATTTTAATATTAGATTAAATTTAATATTAAAGTGATTAAGTTTAATCATAATTGAACTTTTTAAATTCTCCCTATATAAAGAGAGCATTGGGTCATTATTTTATACATAGTTAAATTCAAGAGAAAGATATAGAGAGAAAATTCTCTAAATAGGTTATTTTAGAAAATTTTTAAAGATGTTTTTCTGATTTACAACTTGACCCAAAAGTTTAGAGAAATTGAGGAATTACTCTACTGGTAATTTTTGTAAAAAATTTTCTAATTCAAAATGAACCCACACTCGACAGATGTGAGCTTGAAGATAGTGGAGAAGATTACTCGGTCGAAGCGCTCATCCTAAATAAATCGAAAATGTACAATTTTGATTAAGTGTTTATTATTTTAGATATCACAATCAAGATCTTATTTTAATAAAAAAAATTAAAATTTTAGTTTTTCCCTAATTTTATTTTTCGCTACGTTTTCCAAACCTATTTTTTTCAACAGCTTTAATCCCCTAAAATTTATAAAATCTTAAGTTAATATATGGTTCTTTTGAAAACTATAAAAATATAAGTTAATACAATGGTGAAATTACATTTTAGCTCTAATAAAAATATATAACTTAATCTCACCCTAAAAAAAATTTCTAACTTTGACCTTGTAAATAACAATCCAAACAAATTAAACATGTCAATTTTACAACAATTTAAATATATCTAACAACTTAAATGTAAGAATTTCAAACAAATTAATATAAAAATGTAGATTATAATAACATAATTGTCTAAGATTTATGCATATCATTAATAAAAAAATGCTCGTTATAATATCATAATTGTATGATAATTATTAATGAATACATAAAGACAGGAGCCAAGTCCCCATAAGCCAAAACAAAAACAACAGACCCCTTCGAGGCAACCCAATCTACCAAAAAAAAAAAAAAAAACTAGAAAGCAACCAGAAAGATAGCTGATGGAAGCCAAAATCCCCAATGTCCAAGAGGTGACAAAGTTGAGAATGACAATGGAGAAGTCAAGGGCGAAGTAGGATGAATCAATAGCAAGGATCTACTTCGGCAAAGTACAAACCGAGAAACCTATAGAGGAGGGTCGACCCATTCAGTCTCTGCAGCAACTGCGTGTTCCACCTAGAAAGGTACCTCCTCTACCCAGAGTCGATCCGAAGGCCAGCGAAACCCCCAAAGACGCAAGCTGGTGAGCGATAGAGTTTTGCTCTCTGTAACAGTGTCTGATATCAACCGTTGCGAAACTGGTAAGTAGTCGCTGTTTACCCTCATTGATAAGTGCCCTGATTTCCGATCTGTCCTCGTTTGGATTGCAGAGTTTACGAACGACATGCAGCAAATCCCCCTCGAAAACAACCCGAGAAAGACCCAAATCACGAGCAAAGTCTACGATCGTAATAAAAGCCAATGTCTCTATCGCAAAAGCTGAAGAAACATGTTGATGAAGGCCAGTGCAAGCCCCGAGCACCTGGCCTTAGCTATCGCGTACAACCACACCCGAGCAAGAAGAGCCAACTGTATGCAGCATCAAAGTTGGCCTTCACCAGCGGCGCACCCGCAGGTTACCAGCGCACAGTACGCGAGCCCACTGAGTCCGCAACATGCGCATCTAAAACAGACCGACCGCTAAGATACGAGCGAATGAAGGAGACCAATTTCGGAGGCGTGTAGGAGAGGCCTTCATGGTACTGACGGTTCCTCGCCAACCAAAAAGCCCAAATTGTTGTAAGTACTAACTTAGTTCCACCATCAGAATCAACTTTACACAGGAAACCCAGCCAACTCACAAAATCCGAATAATTGTAGATCATTGGCCAGGAAATGAGCAAACAGTCCCATACCGAAGCGGCAAAGAGGCAATCCTGGACAATATGGGTAGTCGTCTCAGGTACAGCTATACACTTAAGGAAAGAATTGGGTATTTGAGATGTGCTTGTTGTAGAGATTGTATAGAGTAGGCACATAGTTTTTGAGAAACCACCATGCGGTAATGTGAATTTTAGGAGGGACACGGGCTTTCCACAACCTTGTAAATAGATCTCGGGGACTCATAGGGTAGATGGTAATGGGGAGAGAGGTACTGGCAATCGAAGAAATTTATACTCACTACGTACAAAATAGCAACCCGTCGAATCCCCTTTCCAAACTACCATGTCATCTCCGGCAAAACGAGATAGATGAATACAGATGATGTGAGCAGCTTCATCGTCGGAAAATAACTCTCTTATTAAGGTAACATTCCATTCGGCCGAATCATGTCGAATCAAGTTGCTTACCCAAGTAACTGAAGTGTTAACAGGTGTGTTTTCTATACGACAGGTACTAGTCCTTGGAAGCCAACAATCATTCCAAATAGAGATGGAGTGTCCAGTGCCCACCCTCTATCCAAGGCCCTTCTCCAACAAACCTCAAGAGCATCAGATGCTACGCCAGGTATACGATGGGCGAGACCTTAGGTCTGCCCACAAAAAATCCACCTTAGGGAAGTATCGAGCTTTTAAAAACCCGACTCATAAGGCAACCTGAATTTGTTAAAAGACATCAGCCTTGCTTTGTCGGAAGCGCAATATTAAATTTCGCCAGATTACGAAAGTCCAGACCCCCTTCATGCTTCAAGGTGCACAACGATGCCCAAGAGCACCATGGAATTCCTCTATGGCTCCCCGATTTCTGCCACCTGAACCTACTCATAATAGCCTCGAGGTCATGACATAGAGAGATAGGAAACAAAAAGCATTGCATTGTGAAAGTAGGAATTGCCTGCAAAACCGATTTAATAAAAACACCCCGTCCTCCCTGAGATAGGTATCTCAAATTCCACCCATCGCAAAATCCACCCATCAACGCTACGTCGGAAATGATCCTTAAAGTGTTGTCAAGTCTCCCGCTTGTGCCTCCCGACCATGGAGGGGATACCCAAATACTTGTCTGCATGATGGCTGATACACACCCCTAAAATCGAACCAATAAGAGAGCCATCCGAAGGAACAACATTGGAGCTAAATTAAATTGTGAACTTATTAAAATTAATTGAGTTGTCCAGAGCATCTCTAATACTCGTGCAGGCTAGACCGACCGTGGCAGCGCTCGCTGTAGTAGCAAGCCCAAAAATCAGAGTCATCCGCAAAAAGGAGATGGGTGACACATGGACCAGATCGGCCAATACGAATACCTCTAAAACCCCCCTCCCTCAAGGCCCACTGGAACAAAGCAGAGAGACCCTTCCCGCACAAAAAGAAAGGGATTCAGGGGATCACCTTGGCGGAGGCCTCTCGATGGCAGGAAAGGTGCATTCAAACATCCATTGAATACCATAGAATAAGAAACCGTGCTGACACAAAGCATGATCAATGACACCTAAGTAGAACAAAACGCCATCCGAAGCATAACAGCCTCCAAAAAACCTCACTCAACCCGATCGTGCGTCTTGCTCATATCAAGCTTTAGCACAAAAGAATCTTTCTGACCATATCGCTTTTTCCAAAAGGAGTAAATCACTTCATAGGCAATTAGTAAGTTATTAGTGATAAAACGGTTAGGAACAAACGCACTCTAGGATTCATCAATACAGACATCCAACACCTGCTTAAACCGATTCACAAGTACCGTTGAAACAATCCTGTAGTGCACACTACAGAGGCTGATTGGGCAAAATTGTGACATAAGCGTTGGATTGGGCAGTTTAGGAATGAGGACAAGATTCGTACCATTAATGTCAGAGAAAGGTATATCCCTTCGAAGCACCCCTAGACAAACTTCATGACATCAGGGCTGATGAGATGCTAATATTTTGATAAAACAAGACCGGGAAACCATCCCTACCAGAGGCTTTCAAAGGAGACATCCTATTGAGAGCAGACCGAATTTCCTGAAGAGTAAATGCGGACATCAAACCTTCATTCATCGAAGGAGTAATGCAAACATCAATACCCCCGGTAAATGAGAAAAATCTCCCGGATCAGATGAGAAGAATAGGTCCCGAAAGTAACCTGTGGCCACCCCAGGCATGGCTGCATGAACCATGTAAGTGACACCACCCTCACCAACCTATTTATATAAATATAACAATTGATTGAATGGAGTTGGTAATTAAAGCTTTTATTAAGCACCTGTGTGGCATGAGTTCGAATTGTGTTACCCCATTTTTTACTCAAAATATTGTATAAAAAATTTGATATATTTTATTTTATTAAGCATACATGTATAGTATTTTTTTAACATAAAATGTACTAAATATAATTAAAAAAAATTCATAATATAATATTTATTTTATAAATATTAATTAAAATTTTATTTAAAGTAATTTAAATAATTGAGTTGATCAAATAATAAAAGAGATATGGGCAAATTTAGGGATTCCAATATGTCTTATTGTTTAATTAGGTTTACACAAAAGAGTAAGATTTAAGAGAAGCTATATAAAATTTAAGAGAAGATGGTAAAGAAGATGTCTTTTTCTGATAAAAATTAAACGTATTTTAGATAATTACTTTAATTTTATTATTAATTATTATATTTATTTTTAGAAATTGATTTTATTATTTTTTATACATTATTTATTAATTTTGCTTAGATTATAATTTAAGTTTAAAGGAGTATTGATGGTTCAAACATGATTTTATCTATACTATATATAAAGATTCTGACTAAATTGGTGTCGCCCATAATCGAGTCCCAACTTAGTTATTAAATTATTAAAATGTCTTTATTTTAACAAAACAATAAATATTAATTTAAAAATATTTCTGTTTTTTTTTATATAAAATTTTGAAAATAATTCATGCTTACAATATGATTTAAAACCAAAACACCAAATATAAACTCTTTCAACATTGCTATTTCAACTAAAGTAACATTTAGTATATACCACATATGCCTTACTATTAGTTTCAAATATAACATTTCATTATTTATTTTATGTTATCTACGAACGTATTCATACATTCTAAATATGTGATTCTCACATACATACGTGTATGACGAAATTTCTAGTATATATAACAAGTCTTGAATTCAAAGCTTGTTAAAAGCAAAATTTATGTATTTTTTAACACTAATCAATAGATTCAAATTTGGATTATGGGTGATAATGGATATCCAAAAAGTGAATCCACAACTAATAGTAATTTTAATATGAATATTTGAATCTACAATCTCAATCGTGAGATATGACTTGATAAATTTAAAACTTTTTGAAACAGATATTCCCCGCTTTTTGCCTTCAAGGAGTGACTTTGCATTAAAATCATGAGGAAAAACGCCTCTTCAATAGAATTTCAAAGCACACAACAATGGAATTAGGAGCGATTGACCTAAAAAGGGTGAAGGCATTAAAATAAAACTAAAAGAGCAATGCCTCCAAACTAGTTATTCAAACATTTTGAATGAAAAAGTCAACCCAAAATTGATGCTGCCGTGTCTCCCTGATCCTTTTTACATACATGTCCTATAGTAGATAGCTTCCCCATTCTAGAGGGCGTAATCTATGTTATCCGAACTATGGACGGAGTGTCGGATACGATATGTATTTGACATAGGGTGTTATCTATGCCATTGGTATGTTGAACAAAAAATGTTTAAACATAAATAGTTTTAAGAAAATGAAGAGTTCGGGTGACAGTCTAATATATCATGACTTCTTCCCTTGCACATCTTTTCCGGTGTTCTTGTTTTCAATAGTTTCACTTCTTTCGCCACTAGTGATACAGTCATACTTGCTAGTATTCCCGGTTTTTGAGCTTCCGGCTATAGCTCCTCAATTGATGTTATCAAAACCAACCTCCTCATCAAAATGCTTGCTTCTTCCAGCATCTTCGTCACCACCACCGGCTATGCATTGATGCTGATCCTCTTCCTTGTCACCCCTGCATACATTATGATGAATTTCAAATATAGAAAACAAATTCCCCTCCATAAGCTCTACATAGCCAAGGTAATAGTCGGTCAGTTACTAAGGCTCGAACATAATTGTTGGATAAAGGTATATGCCCAACACAAGTATACTCAACTTTTTCTAAGCTTTTTTCACATATTTGGAGGATTGTACTCTCATATCCATGTCTTAGTATGTTCCAGAAATGAATATCGGACACAATATTTCAAAGAAATGAAGTACGTAGTTCACAATAGTAATATAGAACAAATTAGGAGTAAAAAGGGTTACTTACCCGGAATAAATAACAAGTCCAACAGCTACTGCAGCAAAGGCTAAAAAGTACATCCAATCAACCTGAAAACAATATCCATTTTCAGAAAACTGATCCTCGGTCTATCAAAGTTATTTCAATCTCAGCTTTAAATATCTATATATATAATTTAGATTGTCAACCTTTTCATGGTAAGCAAAAATGCGGATTATGACAGCCCACATGTCTGAGGTCAGCAAAGAGAGATTGAGCATTGTGGAACCGCTCATCTGCAAGGAAGAAAACCAAACTAAAATATTGTCACCAAATATTAGATTCAGGAAGTTCATAAGAATGATGCTGCAGAGTTTAGCCCATACCTTAAGTAACACCGGGACAAATGAGTAAAACAAAAACATGGCCAATGAAAATCCGAAAAATGGAAATGCCTGAAAAAAAGAATAAATAAAGTATATTAAGAAAACAAAAACTTGAGCATACTTAAGAGGACACCAGCATGTGTAAGAAAAAGCAACTTTCTTGCCACGCAACGGAATTCCAAATGCATATGATAATTCTAAGATAGTTGTAGAAACCTATGTTATTTAGACTCAAGGGTGAGTTACAAATACATGTCAGGCACGGGTCAATATTTTCCGAGCCCTTCAATATTAGAAGAATCATATCCCCATGCCCATATCTGAATATATGTTGGACATAGGCACTTCAAAGAAAATAAAGAGTCGTAGTAACATTGGTAGAAACATATTTTATTTGTGCACAAGAAGAAAAAGATGGAGTGATTTGACGTTTTGAACAAACTTACAGCACCAGCCGTCCAGTGAATAGATTTGAGTTCATTGCGCTCGATTATGCTTCTATAGACATTGTTAAGGGTTGTAGATTGACAATATTATTGCTTTGAAGAAATCATATCATTAATCAGCTATCTCTGGAATTCTACAGATCTGTTAACTTTAACAAAATCTTGATGGCATCGATAACACAGGATATTTCAAATTGTCTAACATTGTGTAGGATATGCATGTTGATGAGAAATCATAACTTTGAAAACCGTAAATGAGTTTCATAAAATGAAATATAAACTGTAATGATTGGATGTCATTGAATTAAGAGCAATCAAACACAGAAACCAAGGATACATTTGTATTGCACTGATAATGGCACCAAAGAGGCCCAAGAATGACATGAGTTCAACTCTATTCGCATTCTTCACAAGAAACTCCTGCAAAGAAACAAACAGATAAGAAGTGTAGGGAATGCTAAGGATAATAACTGATATAAACACACACACATACATGGAGAGAGAGTAACACAGGATAATACAGTGCTTTCATAATTGTACAAGCCTATGTTGCTCTAACTCTGTTTTGATTTAAGTATCTATGTCCATCATATATTCTGAATGAGTGCGGATATGATCATCCAGATACTTGAAAATTTTTTAAGAAAAATTGAACATATCCGTGTTAGATACATCTGCATATCCAACACTCACACCCAAGTCTAAGTAACATAGACACAAGCTACAGCCTATAGACTAAAAAAGTTGCTAAGGCAACTTTATTTACAAATAATGGTCATTCTTCAAACCATAAAACAAAATTAGAGAGAGAGCGCGAGGGAGGGAGGGAGAGCCCTCAATATTTTATATCCAGTCATTTGCCATACATAAAACAGAACTATTTAACATTTCAAAATCCATTTCCAACATGAGGATATTCAAAAGCAAAGAGTCAGGTAGGTTCTAAGCAACCAGCCAGCACTCTAAGCTATAACTGGTCTTGAAAGCAAGTTAACCCAGTAAGGTTGAGTCCGTAAACTATCTAAGCCTGTATTCCACTAGCAAGTAGTTAATTGAAAAAAAGAAACTTGAGGCAGGGATCAGTGGAGGGAGAGAGCAATGGAAGTGAGCCACAGGAAAGATAGCATAATCAAATGAGCAATTAGGCTCACTTAAATCGGTAGACTTGAAAATTATTGATTTTGATTCCAATATAAATCAGAACAATTAACATTTCAACTTAGTAACTAAAAAACAAAGACAGAAAAATTATATTCTGTGATAGTCAGTATTGAAATGCATGATGCTAATAAGAGGGGCAAAAAGTTTCCAGGTTCCTCTGCAGATCAACCTAAATGTAATTACCTCGCTGACATTACTAATGGCATAGAGTGTTGCCCCAGCAATAACGAGTAAATCCCCTTTGCGAGGGTCACGGCCTCCTACAACCCATATTGGCAACTCTCATATCAGAATATGCCCCATATTGACCTAATTCCTTAAAATAAACTAATATAGAAATGACAATACGTGGTTTATATAAAAGAATCCATGAAAACACAGGAAAGGATGACCGCATGTCAGTGGCTTATATTAGACAAAACTTTAAAAGTAAACAAAGGAGCAACAGGAAGAGCAGTTCCACAACTACATCCTAAATATGCAGATCAAAAGAGTTGTACAAACATGTAGCAAATCCTGGGAGTTACCTGATCGGTCACCTGCATGAACATCTGAAAAAATAACCATCACAAGACCAGCAACACATACAATTACACCAGCTATCTTTCTGAATCTGTACTTTGTTTTCAAGAAAATAAAGGTAAGAAGCATGACTGATGGGATAGACCAACAGTCGAGCAGCATTACACTCGTTATAGATGTGTACTGGTATGCCTTCACCACTGCACATGAAGTAAACTTGGTTGAATTTAAGAGTCTGTCCTGAATGACAAAAGAAGGTTTTACAAAGCAAAATAAAGCGAATAAGCTTTTGCTAAGGACTTCTCAATGAATCAAATAATATCCACCATATTTCAGAGTGTCCCTCATTTCTTTTACTTTTTAAGTAAGAATATAAGTTAAAAAGTATTTAAAAACAAAACTAGAAACCATAAACAACAAGATAAATAGAAAATCAGCCAAGCTCACTGGAAGAACATGACAGACTTACCAAGATAATTGGCCTCTACATCTACTAATCCAAGAACAACATAATAATACCATTTAGCCTGCACACACACACAAAAAAAAAAAAAAAAAAAAAAAAAAAAAACACAGATTTAAGGCATCAAAAATAAAAATAACGGAAAAAAATTCATGACCAAGAGCGTTAATACGAACAAAAACTATCTCAAATCCATGCTAACCCGTTTATTTTCTACTTATGCACAACAGCACCACACCTGAACTTGTAAGCCAATAATAGTCATATTCATCTATCTAAGAAATCACAACTGAAGCAAGAGACACATAACTTTGTTCACTAGACATAAAAAAAAAACCCCTTTTTAGTTGCCTTCTTTACATTCATGACCACTAGTATTTTGTTTACACATGGAACTAATTTAAAGAAGTTCCCATTTACATGCTGTTTATAGATACGAGCATTGTAGGTGATTAAATATCTAATCCAAAATGGAGGTGTGCAATCAAATTCTGCATATTTAAAGTCCATTTAAAGCTGAAATGAGAAGAGTAGATGTGAAAGCTAATAAATACCTTAAGTGCTTGCCTCTTGTAAAGCATAACACTTCCATAGACGACAGTCAAGAGTACATAATTTAGAAAAGATTGAGATGTTGGAGCATTGATTCCTAAGATAAACATAAAAGTAGAGCAATAAATATCAAAAGTGTGAGATCACTCACTAAACATATGGAAAATTAGCTTTAAAACAAGAAATATAGAATCTCAAATTTAATGGGCAAATGAGTAAAAACAAGAAGAACAATAAGAAGAAATTATCTAAATTAAACCAGGAAATATAGTTTTACAAACAAAAAAAAAAAAAAAAGGAACGTTTTTTTAATCTAATGTCTTGAACAAGCAGTGGCAACAAGTTTCAAAAGTCTACTAGTGCATTTTTTGCAATCAATTAGCAAAAGAAACACATATACAAAGTGTAAAGCTCTACAATCAAGTAAATGAAGTAAAGAGATAAAGCTAGAAATCAAATGAAGCTAATAGAATTATATATCTTTTTCAATCTTTCAACAGGTTGTCAACATTAAAGGCTATATTTTCAGATGATCACCATTGACAAAACAATAAAGAAAATTAGCAAAAAAGTTAAAGCCAAAGCAAGAAAAGAAACCTCTGTTAGAAAGTTCAGATGAAGAGAAACCAGTAGAAGTGATAAGAAGAGATAGAAATTGCCCCAAGCCAAGCCCAACCAAAGTCTTCTTTGTCCAAAAATGCTTTAAACTCATCATTTTTCCTCTCTCAGAACACTCAAAACCGAAGAGTAATCACCAAAATGTTGGGGAAAAAAAAGTTAACCAACAGACTCAAAAACCCCATTGGCAGAAACTCCATTAAAAGCTGCCGAAGGCACCCAAATTGTCCAAAACGTAAGATACCCACTAATGGTTTTCAGTTTAGGTAGTGAAATGACTCAAAAGTTAGCTTTGAAAGTGAAAACTAGCAATGAAGCAATGGCTCTAATGAGTTCCCAAATTCATCTTGAAGTCTATCACCATTCACCAACACGTAAATATTAATAAATAAAAAGAAGTGCTGTCGAATATGGACGTTTTCTTTTGTCATAATTTGTTTATGAGATTTATCAATTTTGTTGGATGGTTTAATGGTAGAAACCAATGTGACTTTGATAATACCAGCAATGATGATAGAGCTTTGATCATAACTAAAGGCCATGCATTTCGGTCCAAATTTTAATCTTTAGGCCGATTGTTTAAGCAAAATAGAACATTGAAATTATGGAACTTTCATCATAACTAAAGTCCATGCATTTGGGTCCAAATTTTAATTTTTACGCCGATTGTTTCATCACAAAATTTATATAAACACTATATTTATGGCCATCTGAACGAAGAAAAATAATGTAAAAAATATATTTATTAAAAATTACAATTGATATTTTAATTTTAATTGTTAAGTTAATTGTATATGTAACTTAATTTATTACTTAATAAAATACTTCAAAATAAATATAAATATATATTATTTTTTTAAAAAAGTGCAGACATATACTAGGTAAATTTGATAAAAATTTCAATTTTAAAATATAATTAGGGATTTAGGTCGATTTTTCTAATTTTTAAGAAAATAGGTCAATTTTAGAGAGAAAAACAAAAAAAAAAACGTGTCTTGCATGAAGCGTTTTCCTTCAGGATACTTTTTCTGTTCCTAAAGAATCATTTTTTTTTGTTGGGTGTTGGAAATTTGGAGAGAAAAATTTATTTGTATTTGTGTTTGAGGTAGACATTATAATAATTTAAAGGTATGTTTGAGTTCACAGTGATGCGATGGCACTGAGAGACCCACACAATTAATTTGCGATGTGAGGATAGAACCACCACCTTAAAAGCTCATCGCATTGCAATTCAGGCTCCCAGTTCATGGTGGTTATACGGTCATGAGTTGAAGTATAACTAGGGCTCCAAGTTGACGGTGGTTATGCAGTCACGAGTTGAAGTATAGCTCAAGCCCCCAATTGACAGTGGTTATGCGATCACGGGTTCAAGTTTCATGATACCGGAAGAGAATGCTTTATAAACCCAATACATAAGTCTGAGACCATAATCATAGGGAAAAACAAAAGGGCATAGGGAAAAACAAAGGGGCATTCCAGTACAATCAACTTATTATTTTTCTCCATCTCCACCAAAATAGTATCATTAATCTCATTGTCTAAAATCTGCGACAGAGTTGGGGGCAAGAGAACTTTGAAAGAGGGCCCTGTAGGATACATTTTCCAATGAGGTGGCTACCAAGCAAGCTAAAAGCGCGTCCTACAGGGCATGTAACATTCCTCAGTCGTTTCCGTCACCGAAATTGAGCTATGGGATGCTACTGTAATTAACAGAACATGAACATGCAATTTTAAATAAAAAATTCTTTAAAACATTAATTAAATTTCAATCATTCAAAACAAAACATGTTTGACATACAATATCTGACTTAAATCGAGCTTACAAAAGCTCCAAAATCAACCTAGAATCAATCAAAGATTGAATTGAAACATTTCACAAAAGAAGAGCAAAAAATAAATAGGGGTCACACGACCATGTCGCCAGGCTGTGTGACAGGTTAAAACCATGTAGCATTGAGTCACACGGCCATGTGGCTAGGCCGTGGAACTAACTGTGACTGTGTAACAATTTGGCATATTAAGTCTATAGTATTCACACGGGCTTGTGGCAAACCCGTGTGATTGTTGGAAAATCGGGTTTGGAAAACGTAACAAAAAATAAATTTAAGGAAAAATAGAATTTTAAAAAAAATTCCAAAACAAAAACTTAGTTGTGATATCTAAAGTAATAAACACTTAATCAAAATTGTACCTTTTTGATTTGTCTTGGATGAATGATTCGATCGACTAGTCTTCTTTGTCATCCTCAAACTCACGTCTTGTTGGTTCGCTTCGAATCAGAAAAAAATTCACAAGAATTACCAATTAGGTAATTTCCTAATTTCTCTAAATTTTTGGGTCAAGTTGTAAATAGAAAAAATATCTCTAAAAATTTTCTAAAATAATTTCTTCAGACAATTTTCTCTCTACAACTTTTTCTTGAATTCAAGTGTATGTAAATAATAACCCAAGGCTCTCTTTATATATGGAGAGTTTAAAGAGTTTAAATATAATTAAACTTAATCACTTTAATATTAAATTAATACAATACTATTAAATTAAGCATTAAATTAAATTTAATATTAAATATATTAAAATAATATTATAAATTCTTTGGTAAAGTTCTAATAGGAGTGTAATTCTTTCACTACTCAACCACCAAAGACCCACCACCACTGACCATTTTTCGGCCACCTGAATACCATTGTCCCAGTAGCTGGCAACTCGAGCTAGTTCGGTTTTTGCCGGTTCAGTCCGGGCTAGTGACGGCCCAACCGATGGTTAGACCATCGGCTTGGTTTCACATATCAAACCCGATTCAACCAGTTTTTAGGTCTTGGTCTCAATTTTGGGCTTTCGGGTCCAATTTACGATCTTAGGTCCAATTTTTCAAGTTCAATTACTTATTGGGTCAATTGCCTGACTTGAAAATTAATTTCCAAAGATATCATATTAATTTTAATTAATTTGATTAATTTAATTTTACTTGATCAAAATTGATTTTCCCAAAAATCACTTAGATTTTCCAAATTAATTTTTAAGAAAATTCTTTAATCAAATTCTCTAGTTGAACAATTCTTATAATCGCCCAATTTAATTCCACATCGAATAAATCAACTCAATTAAATTATTTCCAAAATCGTAAAATTTATTTCTAATTCAAATACAGTCAGATTGAGCTTTTTTTGAGCTAGCGGAGGACCCAATCGAATATATATACAATTAGGCTCTAATAATTGCAATTATGTCCAGAAGCATCGTTTAGATAATTCACAATTACTTAATTATGGAGTCAGT
Source organism: Gossypium longicalyx (assembly GCA_025698465.1). Classification (NCBI taxonomy): domain Eukaryota; kingdom Viridiplantae; phylum Streptophyta; class Magnoliopsida; order Malvales; family Malvaceae; genus Gossypium; species Gossypium longicalyx. Next base: position 62,678,217 of record CM047004.1, on the reverse strand, counting down.
TCACAAGAAGTACCATGACTGAAAACTCCTTATTTTATACTCTTTACGAAAGTAATTCATCTAACTGCTTTGTCTGATGATCTCGTCATGTGTGTTTTACCCTTTTATGATATCCTTGATTCTTTTGAGTTAAAATTGTTTACTCAATACAATAATATTTTATCTTATTGCCATAATTGTGTCTTCTTAATGATTAATATGATCAATACCAACAAATGACTGTGATAAATTATTCGTTCGAGAACAAGCAACCCATGGCTACGTTCCATATTTATCAATCCACACAATGCCAATGAGAGGATATCGTTAACTCTTTAATTGAGCTATGAATTTCAGTGTTGCTAGTAAAGCCATGCCATACACAAGTCATGTGCCCAACATACCTGCTATCGAATCGATCATCTTTAGAGCATAAGCCTTCACTTATATCAAAGCACATGAGTTACATACGCATGGTTAGTGACTAACTGACGATTTAAAAAACGTACACCATGAATGTTTAAGTGAATTAGTTCACAAACTAATTGAGAATTAAACCATCTTGGGTCCAATCCAATGTATCATTCTATCACTGGATATATCTATGTGCCTACTTGTGGAGTCAACTGCTCCGGTAGCCAAGACTTGTCATCTCCTCAATTGGAATTGTAGACAACATAATAATTGTAGACAACATAATAATCTTTCTTAGTATTTGGATCAAATTCTTACTTTGATTATTTTACGGGATTACGGACTCGTTTAGATTATCTATTAAAGTAAGTTGTCTTTCTCGTAATGTAAATGTTCTTACAATCCCACTTATCATCAGTTTGAACTTAGATAATCAATGAGTTAATATTTGTTTATCACAATTTTACTAGGCATGCAAAATATGAAAGACATAAATACAAAAGACATAATATGAAATGTGAAATTTATTTATTCATCATTCAAATACATAGAAAACAATTACACATTTACTACAATATGGGCACATTTCCCAACAGTGACACAGTGACACAGTGACAATCTGAAACCATGCTATTTTCATGCTGCCTAAATACCAATGGTACACGACTATTTCATTAACCCATGCATGACACACGGTTGTGTAGCCAACTATGTGACCCAAAACATACCTTAAATATACTTAGTTCAAACTTACCATTCATGACATCCAAAAATATGCACCTTATAAACTTAAAATCTTGTTCAAACACCTAAATGTCATAACCAAAACATATAACAAAAGCATCCTAATAGTGCCTAACCAATATACCATTTTGGCATCATCCAAACAATGATTTTTTTTTTTGTTTCTAAAAAACTTTTTTTTATTGGGTGTTAAAAATTTGGAGAGAAAGATTTATTTGTGTTTTTGTTTGAAGTAGACGTTGTAATAATTTTAAGGTATGTTTGAGTTCACAATGATGCAATGACACTAGGAGACCCACGCATTTAATCTGCAATGTGAGGATGGAACCATCACCTTAGAATTTCATCGCCTTGCAACTTAGGCTCCCAATTCACGGTGGTTATAAAGTCACGGGTTGAAGTATAACTAGGGCTCCAAGTTGACGATGGTTGCAATCACGGGTTCAAGTTTTGTGATACCGAAAGAGGATACTTTATAAACCCCATACATAAGTTTGAGAGAATAATCATGGGGAAAAACAAAGGGGCTTTCCAGTATAATCAACTTATTCTTTTTCATCTCCACCAAAGCAATATCTTTAACCTCATTATCTAAAATCTATGATAGAATTAGGGGCAAGATGATATGGATGAGTGCGGAACAGGATCGTAAGTTTGTCCAAGTTGCGGATTTGACTTAGGTCTCTAAATGATCGAAAAGAAAGTTGAATTTTTACACAACCTAAAACAAAAACAAATCCAAGTTATTTCTAAGAACTTAAAAATTAAAGGATGCAATTAAAATAGATAATTAAAATAGAAAAAAATTAAATAAATCAAATATTTGAATAATTAAATAGAAACAAAATAGAATAAATAAGAAAATAAAGCAAATAGATGGAAAATATTAAGATGGTGTGTAGAAGTCCTAAGGAGCCTTGGAAACTCGATGAATCCACAACCCCCATTCAAAAGGCTCTAATTTCCCATTAAAGAAAGAAAAATTGGCAAGAAAAAGCTTGAAGGTGATCCCCACGGTCTGAAAAGATTGTAAAAACTCTTCTAAAAGAAAACTCAAGAGAAATTCTTAAATAGAAAACTCAAAGAGAATTTTATTAACTCAAAGTGAATAATGAATGGATTGATCGATTGTGTACAATGAAGATGCTTTTATATAGGGTAGCTTAGTACATCTAAATAAAACTCTCAAGTATACTGAAAATCAAGTTAATCTAAACAAGCAGTTTTAAACTAAACTTTCTTATTGACATAAAACTCCTAAATAACTTAAAATACTTAAAAATTATCCAAAATTTGGAATAAATAAATAATAAAATAAAACTTAATAAATACAATATTAAGATCATAAATAATAAAAATTAAGCTTGAATCTCGAACCCGATATGATTTAAACTCGAATAAAAAACTGAAAACTTTTAATTTTTGAAATAATCCCATCCAGAAATTTTACTCATGCAGTCTTCACTAATACAATCATAACTTGAGCTCCCAAACTCAACAAAATGCGTTTCAAAGACAAGAGATAGCTCTTCAAACTTTATGTAGACTTTTAAGCCCATATATGCTTAGATCCCATCCAAAAATTCATCGCAAGTTGTCTAATCTTTTCAGCTTGAAAATTAGCAGCTTGGTTGAATTGAGTTTAATAAATTTCACTCATCCATGCATGTATCATTCCCCCCTCTCCTCGAATAAATTCATCATCACATATTGTATTTGATCAAATCTTGGTTTAATTTGCTTGACCTTTGACCTTGTTATTAGGCCTTGGGGTAGTGTAAGCCCATCACGTCCGTGAGTATGAAATTGGGCCTTAATACTCGCATCACAAGAGGACTTTCACAACGGGATTGACTGTGGCGATGGAGAAAAAGATGAAACTTGAGTCGGGATGGTAGTAGTTGTAGTTACTAATGTGTTCTTTAATCAAAGAAATCACTACCGCCCCGAGTTTCCATCATAACAATCACTCTTCATGTAACACCCTAAAACCAGCCCGATTGTCGAGCCTGAGTAACAGGACATTACACCAATGTCACATCATCACACTTTACACCACTTCTCATTGGCATACGAACATCATCAAATTCAAAAAATTATAGGAGTTTTAAGTCTAAAATACCCTAAGCGATGTTAAAATTACTAAACATACATTAAACGACCATATTACAAGTTAGAAGCATGCTTAAAAACAACTTAACGAAATTTGCAAAGAAAATCACGTAGGTATCGATACACACTCGAGGGTATCATTATTTCTTATAAAGGGTGTCAATACCGTTTAGAAAATCGGTACCTTTTTAGCATTCTGTTTCTCTGCAAAATTTTAAACCCAACAAATTATCAATACAATTCAAGAAGTATCTATATTTTCACCCCGAGTATCGATACTCGAAGAAGGGTATTGGTACCAAATTAAGCTACTGACTTCCTACACATTCGTTTCAACATGGAGGTATCGATACTTAGGCCCTAATTATCGATATCTCTGTATAAAACAACAAAAATTACAACAAAACAGGGCATTTAACATGTTCATGTATCTATAAATTTAGTATTCAACACCAAAATGTCCATATTTGCAATTCATAGAAATATCAATAATTCAAGCCAAGACAAACCAATAACATAATATCAAACATCCATCAATTCCTAATAGTCTAAAATCATATCAACCATTTAAGACATAATAATAATCAACCAAAAATGTCTACCACATTGCCTTATTCCCACGGTTTAAGGAATAATATGAGTTTCACCTACTCAAAAACTAAAGCCTAACTTGGATCACTTTCTTGGAATTCTGCACCGCTCACATCGCAACGCTAACTGTCTGTAAGGTTTAAAAGTAGTGGGTGAGCTTAAACAAGCTCAGTGAATGATTAGAAAACCACCAAATAAACATGATGTCATGTATTAAAAGAAAATGACCAAAGGACAATTTCTTACATAATTTACTATAATGATTTACTAAAATGCTCATACAATATCTATCAACTCATTTAGCTTTTCCATCACATATTCAAGCGTACATCACATTTTATAATATCACATTTAATGATAAACTGGAACTTGAGCTATGAAACATAAAAGTGGGCTCTATCACCACACATCGGATCTCCAACACACCATTGACTCGATGAGTCAAACATATCCCAAAAGCGTAGCATTTAGTTAACATTCTTCAATACATCAACATATCCCGATGAGTGGAGCTAAGCTCACATTCCCTTATCTCTCCAAAATTGTCCTAGGCTTTAATGCCCCCAAAAAACACAACACAAGGGTGAGTACTCACATAACCCTATGGCATGCCAACTATATCCAATGCTCTCAAAGATCACAAGGCCAAAATATTCACAATTATACACATATTTTTACTTAACGTTTTTTGCACACTTTCACTGCATATTCACATTATCATCATTATCATTCGGCATGTATAACATACCCACAATTAACACATTCACAATAGCCATCACAGACATATATCACATGTCACATTTGCACAACTTAGTACTCAATTAACATTACATAATCACTTATTTTGCAAATCAAATGAGGGGTATAAGAAAGCTTACACTCGAAACTTAGAGTAGGGGTTTACGATACTCCTAAGCTCTCAACTAACACTATGAATCGTGTTTACTAGCAACGATTCCAAACACTCACCATTCGCAAGCCTAAATTAAATTTTCCTTTCCTTTTGCCTTGCTCGTCGAAGGCTCCAACGGTTCTGAATCTTTACCAAAATTAGCCACACAATAAAAATAATTAATATTCAACCACAAACTCACCTAAAGCAACAAAAAATACAGGCTTAAGCTAAATCCTCTTGAAACTGAAATTTCTACTAGCTTAGCCAAAACGTAAAAATCTCAACTCTTACTTGTTCCTATCATATAAAATTGATTCCAATCATCTAATTACATACCTAAGAATGATTCTCAACTTTCAAACTACACAGAAACTTGGTTCCAAAATTTCGATGTACAATAGCCATTTTTCATGAAAACTTAACAAAAACTTAAAATCTTTTAACGAAACTTTAAGGAGAGTTTAGAAACCTGCTAATCATATCAAAACAAGTTGAAAAACACTTTGAAACATCATTTTCATTCAAAATCTTGAATTTCACTATTAACTCCCCAATTTTTGGCATTTACAATAAACCTTTAGTTCAATGGATAAAAACTCGATTAAAATAGCTAGAGTTAATAAAATACTATTAGGAAAACAAAACAATACATTTGTTGAGAAAAAAACAAACATTTGATTGAAAATTTAGAAAATTCACAAGTTGAACAATGGTAAAATTAATGGTGTTTTTAATACTTTTCTTGAAATTCTAGGGAGGTTTTAATACTAAGAAGATGGTAGAAAACAAGAGGTTGGAGTAAAGAAGACCAAAATTTGAAGGATGAAGTTTAGGGGTTTTCTTTCTAATGAACAACATATAGAAAAGAGGAGATGGGTGCTCTTCTTCTATTTTCACGTCAAAAGTAGGGTAAAAGGGGGATAAATGTCTGATTTTAAAACGTGGTATAATAGCTTTAAAGCTACTCTTAAATTAAACACTTTTAAAAAACAATCATCTTTTTAAAATTAAAAGTCTTTTTCACACTATTTTCACAAACTGATTTAGTTTTCAAAAAGTCATAGACGAATACATTTTTGATTTACCATGCTTCAAATTTTCGAACATATTTTGAGCTATTATTTCAAAATTACCCTCGAAACTTCTAGGCCCAGTTTTGAGTTGTGACACCTCTTCCTAAAAGTCCTCTTGCCCCTAACTCTGTTACAGGCTATAAATAATGAGGTTAAATATAATACCTTTGGTGGAGATGGGGAAAAAATAAGTTAATTATATTGGAAAACTCATTTATTTTTCCCTATGATTATGAGCTCAAACTTATGTATAGGGTTTATAAACATCCTCTTTCGATGGTATGTAATGTGAACCCATGACTACATAACCACCGTCAATTGGAGGCTCGAGTTATACTTCAACCCGTGTCTGTATAACTATCGTCAGCTGGGAGCCCTAGTTATACTTGAACCCATGATTGTATAACCATCGTAAACTGGGAGGCCGAATTGCAATTCGATGAGCTTATAAGGTGATGGTTCTATCCCCACATAATAAATGAAATGTGTAGGTCTTGGAGTTGTATAACCACAACATAACTACCGCACCACTGTGACCTCAAACACACCTTAAAACTATCACACTGTCTCACTCAAACACAAACACAAATAAATCTTTCTCTCCAAAAATTTCAACACTTAACAAAAAAAAATTATAACAAATTTTTTTATTTTGTAAGGGACGATGACTAATAGAATTGAAGTAGGGGAAGTACAAACCCTTTTATATAGGCAATTGGGGGAATTTTGTTTTTTTTTTAAAACAAACTCTGTGGGAGTCCTTGACCTAAGATTCTTAGGATAAGATGTTTGAAAATTATCTTGGGATTCTCACATTTTGAAAATATTTCACAAGTTAGGGTTGAAAATGAGAGGGAAAAATGTCATTTTCAATATCCTAACCCTAACCTTAAACTAGAGATTCTCAAAGAAGAGAATCTCGAATAAAATTTAGACATCACTGATTTGGTAATTGTTTACATTTCAGCTATTAGTTGGCTACCTTAGAACTGAGTATTTTCTTTAGTGGAAAACATTATGGTGAGGAACTTTAATTTTGATGCTGATGAATTGATTTTAGTGAATGAGTGTGGGGATGTTATATAAGAGATAGGCTTCATTCTCCTGGGATCACTCTCTCATTTATGTATTCATTTTTTTATATTCTTCTTTGGTTTGTTTTATAAGTGAAAAAAAATAAGGAACGGTTTGCATAGGGAGAAACTAATGTATTAGCTTATGAAATTGAGAATTTAATAAACTAGTCATCTTTCTAACTCTTATGTATCTTTTGATTGAGGAAAATAGAAGAAAAATTGAGGATTTTAGTTTAATTCATTGAATTTGTACTATGATGATTAAGGTTATAGTTAACCTTTAAAGTTTCTCTGCATGCAAATGAATCATGGTCTTCTTACATATGTATGCTTTCATTTTGATTCTATTATGGTTATTATGCTTTGCTAACCGAGAAAGAGAAGGCTCAAGCGATAAAGGAAAAATTTAAGCAGATGTAGTCGATATCAACTTTCAGGTATTTTGCTAGTAAGTTTCTAAACTCAAATCCTCAATGTTTATTTTATGTATATCAGCACTGTGTTGTTGTAGGATATTTTTCGTACTATTAAAGTATGCAAACTGTTGACCTACAGATGTATGTCTAGTTGTATGTATAAGTTTGTTGTTTTAATAAATTGTTCATGGTAAAGTCATTACTAAAGAGGTTATCATTGAAATGGTTCAATTGGTGATATATTTGGTATGATATGTGTTGTGTTATTAACAGTATGTTTAGTTGAATGCTTGTTATATGTTAATCATGAAAATGAAATGTATGGGGTACAGAGGGATGTAATGGCAGATGAAAGATGAAGAAATGCCATGTTGTGCACTATGCCACATGTTTTGGCTTTACGGAGGCTCGGATGGATTGTACAGAGATATATGTGCACATGTATATGATAACCCTACGTGGGTTCTTTCAAATATGAGAATTTGCAGAGTCTAAGGCTTAAAGCCTCATGTATGTAAGCAAGCCTCATGGCCATGGGCACACGCAAGACAAGACGGTCTACTAGACTTATCTCATAATTCAAGTTACGATAGGCCACAAGACTTGTTCTCTAAGCTTCATGACAAAGTTATATGTGGAATTCCACGATTCGAAGTCCGCGGAAGAGTTCGTGTATATGAGGTCGCATCTATATGTAAATATTCATCTATAAGTCTGCATGTATGAGTTCGCCATATATGAGTTTGCATCCATTAATCTTCTATATGAATCCGTATGTATGACAGTCCATTGGATTTTTTATGATTCAGGCTATGGCGGTCTGATGATCTTATATTCATATTTCAAGTTTTAAGAGTTCAAAGAGATTATTTTTCACAAGAGTCAATATGGACTATTATTCAAGCAAGAGATCGCATGGGCTTATCCTTATGTTCAAGACACGGTAATTTGTATAATTAGTTTTCTCAAGCCAAAACCACAAGGATTTTTTTCATGTAGGAGTCAGCCAAATACTATCTTTAAAATCAAGAGTCTAGCATTGACTATCCACCAAAACAAGAGTTTGGCAGTAACTATTTGCCAAACAAGAGTTTGGCAGTGACTCTCGTTTAAGAATGAGTACACTAGTATGAACTCACATATATGAATTTGTGATTATGATTCCGCATATAAAGGTTCACAAGTATGGTCTGCAAGTATGTATTCGCCAAGCTTGAGTCCGTGTATATGAAATTTTTTTTCATAAATCTACATGTAAAAATTCTCCAAGTGTAAATCTCGAAGCATGTGTTTTCTAGAATCAATTTGTCATATGTTAATCCGTAATGATAATAATTGCTAAGGTAATTCATATATGTTCTACTGGCAAAAGAGATAATAATCCGTATTGTTGAAATCATTACAAATGGTAAGCAAAATTCTTCCTAATTGTAGCCTATAACACAAGTGATAGAAATGGAGGATTGTGACAATGCAGAAAGCATATAAATTTTGAAGTTAAGCCAACACAAGGGATGACAAGAGTTCGCCAAGAAGATGTGCGAACTATACTTGTTCAAGTGATATCAAACAAGAGATCAAATCGATGAGGTTCTAACTTATAAATTCATAAACAATATGTTATATAGTTTTTTTTTATGTTTTCCAATTATAATGGTTTATATAAGAAGCTGAAGAAAGATCAAGCTAGAATTCAATCAAGCTTAGGCAAACTTGTGTTCTTAACTGTAACATGCATATAGTAGGGCGACCTGGAGACGGAGCTTCAGGGTCAAAATTATTTGTAGCTAAGTATGAACCGTAGTATTTTATTTACAACGTAGAGAAATCGATTCAAAATATTAAAGCTATTATTATTAATTTTTCATAAGTCCACCTGTTAAGATTTTTAAACTAGAAATTTATAATTGTATTTTCGTTTAGCAGGTAAGCTAATTAAGCATGTTAAGATGTTACTGACGATATGTGGACTAAGTTAAGTATGATTAAAGAAGGCATATTTGGTTGTTTTAGGTATGTTAGGCGTACAATTTAGTTGTAAATTGTTCATAATTTGTTTCAGAGATGGCAGGACATTTTGTAATTGGACCTGTCAGTCGGATCAGGTATAAGGTTTTACGTTGTAAATAAGTATACTATTGATGTAAAATACAATAGCAAAACTTTTTTTTACATAATTGGAATAAGTATATTATGGATGGAAAAAAAATTAATACAATACAAATTAAAAGTTAACAACTAAATAACGATTTACATGATAAAAATTAAAAAAAATTCATCGGTGTCATCCGGCCAAATGTGTGCCACAACCCAGTGGGTGTTAGTTGCGAGTATGATTTTTTCCTATTTAGGGTTTTGACTCCTTGTCTTATTCATCTTTATCTACACCTCAAGCTCCATATTTATCTTTATGTTATTCCTCCGTGTTTGAATGTCATGTCGTCCTAGGTTGCCGTCGTATATTGTCTATTGTAGTAACAAGTGGTTGCGAAGATGAGCCACCTCGGTAGAACAATAATGTTGGGGGTGTTTGTAACACTATCGACGAATAAGTGTATGATGTCTCATAACCCGTTTACAGATAAAATGTTGGAATTGTTAGAGATGGTGGATACATCAATGTCATTGTCGATATTGGCACTCCATATAGTGCTAGAGATGGAATTGGTGTAAAAAATACACTTGGAGAAGGTGTCTATGTAAGGTATGACGGTGCATAATGTGGTGCTTGTGTAAAAAAAATGGGGTTTGTGAAAGCACCAAAATAATATGAACCATACTAATCTGGAGGTGGTGCACCCATCGGTGCCTTGTGTTGGGTTGGAGTTGATAATAACTCCATCAAGGCATGTACTCTTGACCTAGGATTTTTGTAGGGTTTTCTTGGCCTCCTACGACAACGTTGTCTACTCCTTTCCTTTTCTGATAGTAAATATGACTTACTGTGATGTCTAAACCATGTTATGTGATCTAGAGAGGTCACCAAATTCGGTGCGAGAATTGGTTCGCGCATAAGTATGAAATCATACCTATGCTCCTAAATGTAGATATATTTGGCACAGAATTTTTCCCAATCCTTATCAGTTCTCCCCACAACTCGACGTTGTACAGTCCTTCGATCTCTTGGGGTCATGGAAAAATACTTTGCCTAAACCTTAACTAGTGCATCATTTGATTGAATTTGTGCATATCAATCATCGTGAAAACTATCAATGACACCTTGATGTGCCAGATATTGTGATTGGCCAAAAATTTGGCTGAGATGCATTCTTAAATTCTCGGATCAGCATGTAGCATCCATTCAAACTATAATATGAAATTATAAATTTTTATCAAGTACCTAATATTAAATTTTAAATTCTTACGTGTTAATATTATAAAATTTTAAAAATTACAAACTCTTTTACAGAGGGTTTCCTAGCATAAATGGAGAACGGAGAAGGATACCGCTCCTTTTCACCTCATTGGGAATATGTTTCTCCCATATTTTTGCAATCAAATTAGAAGGAAAGGGATACCTCTCTACATTAAGATGGTCTCGCCAAGATAAAAAAAAATTTTACCTCACCATCAGTGGATGTAAGTTTTAGTGAGCCTCCTAGAGCAACACATTGTGCATCGCGGACTGTCTCAAAACTTGACTGAGTAAATAGTGGTCCTCGTAAAGGACTTATTGGCAGAACATAGGGAGCAAAGGATACTGTAGTGCCTCCCATAGGTTTTGTGCTATCTTTTCCCTTATTGTGACAAGCTTCCCTCAAAATTACTGCCTAAACTCTTTATCATTGTTTCCCTCCAAGCTGATGAATTTTCCCCCCATTTTTCATTTCTTTTATACACCTTCGCTACCTTCGCATGTTGAGGCACTAGGTTTTTTTATACCTTGTAAGTTCTGCACAAGTGACCCGATATCTATAGAATGTCTTAGTTCTCGAATAAGCTAATAGATTCCTCCGAAACGCTAATAGTGCTTACATCACCAAAAAGGTTGTAATTGACAATCTTTTTGATCACTTGTAGATAAGGAGGACCAATTGTGAGGTCATAACTTATACTAAGAATATAAAAAAAAATTATAGACTCTTTTTTTCAAATAAAATTAAACCTAGATCGTCAGAGGCACCATGGGGCTAAGCTAGCTCTAGAGGCAGCACACCATCAAAGTCCGCGCTGTTCCTAATAGCAATTGCTTGACACCTATTAGAGCTTAGTCCTTAAAGGCAATAGCAAAAAACATTCCTAACAATCAACAAATTTTCCACTCTTAAAATGCGACCTCTACGTAACCTCATGTACTGGGCAGCAATATTCTTAGAATTGATGGGTTGGCATTGTGTACAGTAGTTGTACTTGGAAGCGAACACTTAATGAGGAAATCGAAATCACCACCACACTTCTTACTCATCCTGATGTATTTGCAATGGTTAAGTCAGAGGTTGGATGCCCAGTTCTGAATGAATAATTTGTATCCCTCGCGAGTATTGAAGCACACCATTCCTAACGAGCTACCTTGGTTGGAAACTTTCAACAAGTAAATATTTTGGAAAACACATAATAGCAGAGGCTCCTCCTAGAAGCAATAATCAAAGAAATAAGTGATTAACATCCACCACGAAAAACCAGCAAGCTGCCCTAGTGCAATTCTTTTTTTACGAAGAACTCTACAAAAGAAGAGATGAATGGAAAGATGGAAACCAACCTCCAATAGGTGTAAAGGCAAAAATAAAACCCTCCTCATTATCGCTTAACCGCCTTTCACCTTTGATAAAGTCGAAATCAAACACAAAGTTCAGCAGCCTGATTCCTTGAACGGTGAAATACCGAACCATATCTATTTATTTAGTATTACATCATTACGCATTAGCTTGCACAGGTGCACAAACCTTATAACCTTTTTCCTTCCCTCTGCTTGACTGACATTAGGCCTATTAGTGTATTCATTATTACTCTATGGGCATGGAACCTTCCCAAAAACATTTGCCCTAACACAACCCTGAGGTAAAGGTATTTGCACTTCCCCTCAAAGTTGTGGAGAAAGTCTTGCACTTCACGGTGTCCAAAGCTCCTAAAACATTTATGTAATTATTGTACTACATTAGATGTGCTTGTGGGTCCCTTCTTCCTTCGAAGACCTATTTTGGCACTTTAAATTCTAGAGGTAGACCCACAGTTGCAATCTCTGGGGCTAAAGGATTGTTAGAATAGAAGATCCAATCCATATCTAGACATCAAAATGTAATGCTTGGACATCTTGACTTAATATGTAACACCCCTAACCCGTATCCGTTGCCAGATTAGGGTTACAAGGCATTACTAGACATAGCACAGTTTTGCACAGTCATTTCTCATTTTTCATGCACATATAAAACACATGACCGAATATAATCATTCATACTTAATTACCTATAATTCATAAACAAACTATGCTTTAACATTCAATCACATCAATATCCTTGTCTCATCCAAATATTTCGAACAAATTTGTATACATCAAAGCTATGTTCACACGCTATATAATTTCAAAATTCGAAAACATAATCGAGCATATATCATTCAATTCATATAACGAATATATATATATCAAGCTGAATATCTAACATATCATTTCCTAGCTTCTGTACGAATGCATAATTAAAACATTCGAACATATTATACCAATTAATAAGAAATTTCATGTGCGACCTTAATAATAATACTACATGACCGAACTGAATATTTTATGAACTTTATACATGCTCTAGACACGGTAAAACAAAGCCATTTCTGAATACCATTACCAACATATGGTTAACAAAATTCATTGACAAATTTGCTTGTTATCAACTTGCGCAATTTAGCTCAATTTGTACTCTTACATACGACATAATAGACAAAATTATAAAGAAAAATAACTATTACCAAAAGACCAAATTTCATTAATAAAAGGAAATAACCAATTTAATCACTTCTCATTAGATCAAAAATAGTCATCTCACAAATACAAATGCTGAATCAAGACATGCCAATTTCACAAAATATACCTCATACCAAAAATGTCACACACACAAGACCAATTTGTTTCTTATCAATTCGGGTAGCAAAATTAACCACAAGAATCATACCAATTTTATATGCTTTGTATTATGCCAAAACGTCACTTATAAAGCCAATTTGTTTTCATCCATTTAGCTAACAAAACCTACTTATTAAAAGAACATTATTTACTAATTGAAACCATACCTAAATAATCAATTCACATTCAATACATACTTATCGTTTCACTTCAAACCAAGCCAAGTTATAAAAAATCATATTTAGCATTTCTCATTGCAGAAACATATGATCAAACACCACAAACTTATATGCCATGTATTAAGCTTATCAACATGAACTAATTTATAAGCCATTCATATCATTACTCAACTAAGACATATAACCAAAACACCATTCATACATGTCATGGAACATACTTACCAAAATGTACTTATCCCATGCTAAAATTACAAAACTATCAACTAACTTATTAATCAAGCCGAACGATATAACCAAATACCAAACATATATACACCATGAAATGTACTTTCATAATAAGTCTCTGCCATAACCAAATGCATATAAGCATTAATATCAAGATTAAGCCATTTTCGCATGGCTAAATATATACACAGTTCAAGACCAAACATATCAAGCTAGATTATACATGCCATATATCTTAAACACAAGTTTTCTTTCAAAGTACCAAAATATATATCGATAGTGCGATGACGTTCCTCGACAATCCCAAGCTCGAGCTAGATTAAATATTTATAAAACAGAGAAATAATACACAAAGTAAGCTTTAAAAGCTTAGTAAGTCATAAGCAAATAAATCATCTCAAGTTATTAGTAATTCAATTCAACTAGGCCGAAATTCAACAAATCTAAACCACATAAACACTTATCACACTTGGAAATTCATAAAATTACATTAAGTACCTTACTTACCTATGCTTATCATAAATATATAAACTTCATACATACCTGATTCATTTAGCTTAATTTCATATTCGTTCTCGACTTGTCATTGCCCGTTGACCCATTCGGAATCAATAAGGATACTCGAAAAGCTTGAAAAGCTCGTACAATGCCAACGTCCCAAACGAGGTCTTACATGTAATCAAATATTGATGCCACTGTCCCAGACACGGTCTTACACGAAATCATATAAGATGCCAATGTCCCAGACATGGTCTTATACATAAATCTCAAATCGATGCCAACGTCCCAGACGTGGTCTTACACGAAATCACATATCGGAATCCTATGTTATGACATATGTATCCTAACTATTCCTATGGTTCGTACAGGACTTTCGGACGTTGTAATTTGATCGTTTCAAGCTCGTAGTTACTTCTCCCATAATTATATCAATTCGTCATACACATATATAGTTACTAAAATTCAATTCGACACAATTAAATTCATTTTCATTTGAATTTAACAACAATTATTTACCTATGAACTTACCTTGTACGGAGACGAACGGACCGCAAAGGCTATTCAACAACTTTCGACTTCCCCCGATCCAAATCTGATTTCTTTCTCTCTTGATCTAAATTAATTCAAATTTGACTTGTTTAATAACACATTCATTCAATTTCATCCAAATATACGTAATTTGAGCATTTTGCACTTTAGCCCCTAACATTTGACATTTTCTCGATTTAGTCTCTATTTCAAAACAACTCAAAATATTTAAAATTTCAACATGCTCTAGTTAGGCTGAATTTACCTTATGTCCCTAGAAGCCCATTTATTTCACATTTTGACCCCTCAATTTACAAAATTCACAATTTAATCCTAAATAGGTATTTTTACTAAAAATCACTTAATTAAACATGACAATCTAACAACATATATTTATTTTTCATCATCAAACACAAAAATTATCAAGCTATCAACAATGGAAAATCTCAAATTCATCATCAATTCTGAAAATTAAAGCATGAGCTAACTAAAACACGAAGCAACGATCAAAAACGTAAAAATTTCAAAAACCGAACAAATCACATACCTCAATCAAGGAAAACAATGGCCGAACCTAGCTTGTTCTTTTTCTTTCTTTTTCTTTATTAATTTTGGTCAAAAGATGAACAAATGCATGGCCATTTTAATTTATGTTTTATTATAATACATATTATTTCATAATTTACCTTTTTACCCTTAATGAAATAATATAAAAGCATTATAATGGTTGTCCATTACCATCCATGCTATTATTTAATGGCCTAATTTCATTTTAAGGATTCCAAATTAAAAAGAACATAACAATATAGCACTTTAACAAATAGCATGCAACTTTTGTATTTATACGATTAAGCCTTTTTATCAAATTGAGCACACAAACGATAAAATTTTTACACGAAATTTTCACACATTTTAATTCACATACTGTAAACACCAAAAATAATATTAAAATAATTTATGACTTCAAATTTGTGGTTTTGAAACCACTGTTTTGATTTAGCTAAAACCAGGCTGTTACATAAAATGTCTACCTCTTGCACTCCATAGCTCTCATCTTGTAAAGGCATATTGTTATTATGATGATCAGAATGGTCTAACTGCATCTTTCACATCATTTCTTTATTTTATCTAAGTTTCTCTTGGTGAAAAAGTTGTTGTTGCTCTTACCTGATGTTCTACTATAACATTTGTTCTTTCAAAATACATACCTACTCCTGCAAGCTTACGAGCTATTGTTGGGAGGTGTCATAGTTGGAAGGATTAGTAGTTCCCCGGTCTGAAGGGAAATTAAGGTTGAAAACCCAGCGGGTGTCCTACTGGTTTAGGTTACCCAGGTTGTAAACCAATCAGGGAAAAGATCGAGTTCTTACAAATGGTTTCTGGTCTCATTTCTCTCGTTTTGCTTTGAAGATAGCTGGTTCAGGAATCTCTCGTTTGGGTAAGCCATGTCGAGTTTTTGTTTAATCTAGAGGTCGGAAGTGGATCCACGCTCATCGTACCAATTCTTAATAGCTTTTCCTTCAGTCACCTTCTCATAGAGGCTATTCTTCATATTTATAAAGTACAGTTCCCTAATGTGATATGCTAGAGGGTAAATAGATGACATGCATAATGACACGTTACCCCCTTAGGCTTGA
This sequence comes from Gossypium longicalyx, assembly GCA_025698465.1. Classification (NCBI taxonomy): domain Eukaryota; kingdom Viridiplantae; phylum Streptophyta; class Magnoliopsida; order Malvales; family Malvaceae; genus Gossypium; species Gossypium longicalyx. The sequence goes on along the minus strand of CM047004.1, from coordinate 62,661,795 downwards.
CACGTATATTTAGAGATATCCCTAATGAGATTTTACGGTGTGCAAGACGATGCCGCGAGGTTCCGAGCTGTTGTTGAGAGGTAGCAAGTCGGTGAGTTGGGAAGTGGCATGCTAGGAGGTGGTAAGCTGGGAGCTAGAAAAAATTGAACTGCCAAGTAGCAAGCTAGCGAGTTGGAGAGTGGCAAGCTAGAATATAATGAAAGGTAGGGTGACTAAAGAGCTGAAAAGTGGCGATGCCATCTTTCCTTAATCAGGTTGAACTCCAAGTCACTAGGAAAGATCAAATTTTGGGTCGGGTTGTGATATATTCTATAACATATATGTGTTGTGCCTAACTCCTTTACACAATTCTATAATAGATTCGATCTTGAGCTGGGTTATGATATATTCTACAATAATTGAAATATGTGATCAGTATCCACCATTAAAAACTAGTAAGCTAGCTTGGTGCAATTTCATATTCACGAAGAACTGTACAAAAGAAAGAATGAAGGGAAAGATGGAAACCAGCCTCTAACAGGTGTAAAGGCAACAAGAAACTTTCCTCAGTATCGCTTAATCACCTTTCACCTTCAATATCATCGAAATCGCTTGATTCCCCGAATGACGATATGTCAAACCATCTCTATTTCTATATTCATACATTAGTATGTAATAGCCTCCACAAGCACAGAAACCCTACAACCCTTCTTCCGACCGTCACCTTCAACATCCAGCCTAAACCCACAACCCCAATTACCACGACTGCCATGGTTGCCACACCTCCCACCAAAACTCATCCTAACTCTAACCATGGTGAATAGGCACACTTAAAATAAGAAATGAATAGTCGAAGGATAAGTGATTTACCTAATAGGGAAGGATATCCTCGCCGACAATACTAGTGAAAACTAGAGAAGAAGAGAAACACACAAACTAAAACAAGGAAACACGGTTTTGAAAGACAATCCAAGGCCTAAGCAGAAAATCTTTTAAGGAAATAAAATTTTGAGACGATTGTAGATTTGTGAGACAATTTTGTAAGTATTCTATTTTTACTTGCTTGAAAAGAGAAACGATTACAAAGATAACAATGCAATGCAATTGGAATGTGATTGTTTTATTAATTAAGATTAAGTTTTATATTTTGAAAATTAAAATATTTACGGGTTTCTATTGAGAGAATTACTTACCTACTGAAAGTGAAAATATCATTTCTTGTTCTATGTTTGGTTCGTGTTGCTTGTGCCCATACTTGGTACAATTCATGATACAAGAATAGCGGAGGAGGTCGTTTGGTTGAAAGCTAGGATTGGTCCAAATACATTTTGCACAAAGTACATGTACTTTTCGGTAAAAAAAGTTTATTGCTATAAATATCACAAATCGATTTAGTTTTGAAAATTTTTAATCTTCCGCTGTAACTGTAAAATTTCTCAACCAGATTTTTTTAACAAAAACTACACATGAACTTTGGTTTAATGTGCAATTTAATACATGAACTTTGATTTGATGCAATTATACAAATGAAACTTTGATTGTGGTTCAAATGTATACATTAAACTTTAATTTTGATTCAGCTGTACACATTTAAAGGAATAATACATCAATTTATTTTTATATTAGGATACATATAATTATTCGTATTACAATGTGTATTCTTAAAATAGTGCTACAACCACTATTTGTACGGGTGTGCAAAATTTGGGTAAAATCAAAAAAATTTGGTTAACCGACTGAATTCGGTTAATCAGTCGGTTAACTGAATTAATTCGATTCAAAACTGATCGGTTAATCGAATTTTTTCAGTTTAACCAAAAAATTAATAAATAAAATTATAATATATAAATAGCCCACTATTCACCCAAACCCAATCCAACATAAACTCAATTTAATATATATAAACCCAAGTACCCAATCCAACATAAACCCAATTTAATATATATAAACCCAAGTACCCAACCCAACCCAATCATAAAAATTACAAATAATTTAATAAATAAAAATAAAAATCTAAAACTAAAAGTAAAAGTCTAAAGTAACAGATGACAGAAATGAATAAAAATCCCTAACTAAGACCCTAACCTTCAAAATCCTTAATTGAAATCTCCCAAAATCTTTCTATTGTCACTGCTAGGCCAGCCACCTTCGTGAACCATCTGGTGTCTACCAGGTCACCATCACTGGCGAGTTGAGGTAGGCTTTTACTCTTGAAAATTTGGGCACTATTTTACTGCTTGATTATTCTATGTCTTGACCAAGTGTCTTGAATTCCTTCCATCGCATTTAATCTGGTTCACATCGCCGGATTTTCCCTATGTTACAAGTCATTTGTGGGAATGCCCTTATTTGTTTTTTTTTTTGGAGAAATGTCTCTTTCATCCAGGGGTGGCAAGTGTATATATAGTAGTAGCAGTCTAGTAGAGAATTCAGTTTTCTGAAAATGCCCTTATTTGTTGCGATTGTAGTGTGTTGGTGTTTGTAAAATGCTTGTTTACTCATGCATTCCTTAGAACCTTGGGTTTGAAGCATGTAGTTAAAACTCCATCAATAATAGAAATAAAGAAGAGTTATTAAGAAAATTTAAAGTATCCATTGTCATATATGTATGAAAGCCCATTTTTATCTCAGTTTCTTTATAAGAAGTTCATGGTACAGTAAAAAAAAAACAGAAAAAGGCTTAAACCTAGTAAGACATTTGCTGAAATATTAGCACCATGAGAATGAATATGATAGCAGATAAAGACAAATAAAGCCAAATGTAAAGGGCTGTTGTCAATTTCTAAGGTTTTTTTTTGTTCAAACAATTCCTAAGCTTCTATATGTTTTAAGTAAAATAAAAGGAAATATCCCAATCGCTCAAAACAAAGGTTGAGGTAATTTGGTTCTCCAGGATAAAAATCTTGACTTGCAAAGCAAAGCACATCCATTGAAACCAATTAAGTCTTTAATACTATAAAGCAAAACATTAACACGGAAGCAAGCTAACCAAGAAACTACAGTTATTAACATATTGGATATCTCTTAAGCGATGAATAATGGAAGCAAACTATATTTTTTATTTTGTTTTATTTTGTAATGATTCCATTTTTAAAATGTTGTAATTCATTGTTTGGAATCATGGAATATCTTAAGTTGTGGATTGCCTATTAATCTCCTTCATACATATTCCTTGAACATACAGTCTTGATATCCTCAATGTCAACTATTTGGATAATCTATATTGTTCAAGTGCAAGTTTGAAGTTGTAAGTTATATGGCTTTTTTCAACCCCTCTTATCCTATCCACCTCTTTTAAAATGAAGCAGTGAAGCTTTGAACAATATAGATTGTCCATCATAATTTTTAAGTGACTACAGTTCTTTGACTTAGCTGCTTTGACGCTAACTAATCATATGGTGTTATTACATGTTGGAAATTAGGGGAATTTTCATAAGATGTAGTTCTGAACTTAGAACTCTAAACTTAACAGAGAATGGATGTGATTCTTTATGATGCTATGAGAAATTTACTTAGGGTGTTCCAAATTTATTTTGTCCATTTGCATGAAGCATGATTATAATACATCTAATCTAATCATTCTCATAAACTCTCATTCACCTATGTAACAATCTGGATGAAGATTAAGAGGACAAAAAAGTGCATTAATTGAGTTCTCTATTGTATTCTTTTGGTCATTTTATTTCATTATATAAACGAAATAGATCAACAATGATGACAGATTTCTATTGGTGTGAACAGTTTTGGCTCAGTAGTATGTTAGTGCATGATAGTAATGCTTGTGACTTTGTTAGCTAAAATTTAATACATTCACATGGAATTTAAACACTGTTTCTTCGTCATATTCAAATAGAGAGCCTTCGAAACACTTCTTATGTTGGATAAAAGCAGAATTTATTTCTCTAAAACTCAACATCAAAATATATTTAATATTATAAATGTATTTTAATTTATTATATAATTTTTTTCTTGCAGAATGTCCACCGAACCAACATCTATTGAGGGTATTGTTACACCTCCCACTTCGATAGATTTTAAAAATTCAAGAGTTGGAGCTTCAAGCCAAACAAAGGGGATTACTGGGAAAAGAAAAGCCACTCCTCCAAGGTCAAAAGTTTGGTCTCACTTCACTAAGATAATTAATAATGAGGGTGTAAGTAAGGCTAAATGTAATTATTGTCAAAAGGAATTTTGTTGTGATATGAAAAAAAATATAGTACAGGGTAATTGAAATATCATATTGGTTCATGTAAGAAAAATCCTAGTAATGTTGTTGACACTAGTCATAGACAACTAGTTTTACTTAGAAAGGGAGTTGAGGGGGGGAAGACATCTTTCAACTTGGAGATTTGATCAAGAAGCATGTAGGAAAGGATTAGCACAAATGATTGTGCTCGATGAATTTCCTTTCAAGTTTGTTGAAGGTGAAGGCTTTAAGAAATTTATATTTGTGGCATGTCCTAGGTTTCATATTCTTTCACGAACTACTATGACTAGGGATGTTTATCAATTGTATTTAGATGAAAGGGTCAAGATAAAACAACTTTTGAGAAGTTCTTGTTCTAGAGTTTGCTTAACTACTGACACATGGACTTTTTTGCAAAGAGTTAATTATTTGTGTATCATTGCTCACTTTATTGATAACTATTGGAAATTGAAAAAAACGATTTTAAACTTTTGTCCAATTTCTAGTCATAAGGGTGAGTCCATTGGGATGGTGATTGAGAAATGCTTGTTGAATTGGAGGACAGATAATTTTTTTACAGTTACTGTTGGTAATGCAAGTTTTGTAATAGCCTAATTTTGGGGCTAGTCGAAATAGTGGTCTTAGGACCATAAATCTGAAGTCAGAGAAATTATTTTATTATTATTTTGGAGTCATAGCATGTTTATATTAGTACATGAAAAATTTGGTGAGTTAATTTTGACATTTGTGAGCCCAATTGCAAAAAAAAAAGACTAAATCGCATAAAATGCAAAAGTCTTAAATTGATAGCTAGGGGTGCCAAATTGCCATGTATCATAAATTGGGGGTCTTTAAGAGGCAATTAGACCCTATTTAGATAGCTTGGCCGGCTATGAAAGGATAAAAATGTTGAAAAGTCAACATTTGGTATTTTGATGACATAATGCATAGTAGAATAATACCTAAGCCTAGCTATCATCTTTTTCTTTCACTATTTCTTCTTCACCACCGATTTTTCAGCCATTTTGGAAGTTTTTGAGCTTCAAAAATTTCATAAACTTTAAGCCTTCACAAGTAAGTGATTTTAATGACTTTTTCTTGAATGTTTTTGTACTTTTGAGACCTTTGAAGCATGAGATTTCAAATGAGGGTACTATTTTGCAAAATGACTAAGAGTTTAGGGTTTTGCCATGAAAGGATTTTTAATGTTTTCTGAGTTTTTATGGAATAAAATGAGTCTTGGGTGTCTTATAAACAACTTTTGTGAAAGGTGTTAGCATGAAAACACCTAAAGAAACTATTTTGCACAAGTTGATTAAAGGAAGGAGGAGAGTGGCTTTTGAGTCGCGGGATTCAAAGAAGAGATAGATGGGGAAATCACATCAATCCTCATCCAAAATATCGAGAGAGTTCATTGCCCGATCAAATGCTTTAGTGGAGTATTCGGATAGGAACAAGAATAGGTAGAACACAACTTCTAAAGCCCAGGCCACTTTGGTCTCAAGTGTCGGTAGCACTAGGCCAAATAGGCCAGAATGTTTGCAATGTGGTAGGCGTCATTTTGGCGAGTGCCGAAGGAATGAAAGGGGCTGTTTCAAGTGTGTATCATTGGAACACTTCATCCGTAATTGTCCTGAATTGGATGAGAGAGAGAAAACAAGATGTGAAAGCGAGTAGTACTCGTTTGAGGGGTAGACCACAGAAGAACCCCAGAAGTGGGGCTAGCAGTAGAGGCACGCCAAAAGACATTGTGGTGAGGCCTGAGGGTAGAGCACCTACAAGGACTTATGCTATTCAAGCTCGGGAAGAGGCAGAGTCTCCCGACGTGATCACGGGTACCTTTTCTATCCATGAAATATCTGTGGTTGCTTTAATTGACCCGGGATCTATCCACTCTTATATTTGTATAGAATTGATACCTCGTATGAGTATGCTAGTAGAGTCCACTGAGTTTTAAATAAAAGTGTCCAATCCCTTAGGGAGATATGTGCTAGTGGACCAAGTATGTAGAAATTGCCCTTTGACAATTAGAGGTCATTGTTTTCCGGCTAACTTGATGTTATTGGTGTTTAATGAGTTTGATGTAATCCTTAGGATGGATTGGTTGACTGCTCCTAGTGTTGTAGTAGACTGCAGGAACAAGATAATTGAGTTGAAATTTGAAGACGGGAATGTTCTTCGAGTTGGACCAGATGAGTCAGATAATCTGTGTGTAGTAATATAGTCTTTGACTATCGAGAAATATTTGAGGAAAGGATATGAGGCTTATCTAGCTTTTTAGTTGAATACTCAAATGTCTAAGTTGAAGATTGAATCGGTACCAGTGGTTTGTGAGTTTACAGACTTGTTTTTGAAAGAATTACCCGGATTGCCTCCGGTGAGGGAAGTAAAGTTTAGAATTGAGTTGGTCCTCGGTACGACACCCATCTCAATCACTCCGTATCGGATGGCTCTGACAGAATTGAAAGAATTGAAGGTACAGTTACAAGAGTTAATGGATAAGGGCTTTGCGAGACCGAGTTTTTCACCGTGGGGTGCTCCAGTACTCTTTGTGAAAAAGAAAGATGGGTCGATGAGGTTATGTATTGACTATAGACAACTCAACAAGGTAACAATGAAGAACAAATATCCTTTGCCAAGGATTGACGATTTGTTCGATCAGTTGAAGGGAGCCACCGTGTTTTCTAAGATCGATATGAGATCTGGCTACTATCAGTTAAGGGTTAAAGAGCAAGATGTGCCGAAGACGGCGTTTCGGACAAGATAGGTGCATTATGAGTTCCTCGTCATGCCCTTTGGTTTGACTAATGCCCCGGCGGTGTTTATGGATTTGATGAACCACATTTTTCGGCCATATTTGGATAAGTTCGTAATGGTCTTCATTGACGACATATTGATTTATTCGCGTGATGAGAGTGAACACATGGAGAATTTGAATATAGTCCTACAAACTTTGAGAGATAAGCAGTTATACGCCAAGTTCAGCAAGAGTGAATTCTGCCTTAAAGAAGTCAGATTTATAGGATAAATTGTGTCGAGTGATGGGATTAGAGTTGACCCAAGCAAAATCTCAGCTATTGAACCGCCGAGGAATGTGACAGAGGTCCAAAGCTTTTTGGGTTCGGCCGGATACTATAGATGATTTGTAAATGGATTCATTATGATAGCTACACCAACGACAAGACTGTTGCAAAAAGATGTCAAGTTCGAATAGACAGAAAAGTGCTAACAAAGTTTCAAGAAACTGAAGGCTTTATTGACCGAAGCCTCGATGTTAGTACAGCCAGATTCGGGTAAGGAGTTTATGATATAGAGCGATGCCTTCTTAAATTGTTTGGGGGTGCGTGCTTATGTAAGAAGGTAAGGTTATAGCTTACGCTTCAAGGCAACTGAAGCCATATGAGAAGAACTAGCGCTAAAAATTTGGAGACACCATCTATATGGTGAAAAGTGTCGAGTGTTCACTGATCATAAGAGCCTTAAGTACTTGATGACTCAAAATAAGTGAAATTTGCGGCAACGTCGGTGGTTAGAGCTGTTAAAAGATTATGAGTTGGTGATAGATTACCATCCAAGAAAGGCGAACGTTATCGCTCATGCATTGAGTAAAAAATTGCTATTTGCATTGAAAGCAATGAATGCCAATTTGGCCTTTTTCGAAGATGGTTTAGTTCTAGCAGAGTTGAGAGCTAGACCGACATTTCTTCAAAAGATCTGTAAAACTCAAAAAGGCGATAAGGAGTTGCAAGCTAAGATAGCTCAGTACGAGACGGGAAATGAATCTGAATTTTGTATTGGTACCAATGGTTGTATAATGTTCAAAAATAGAGTTTGTGTACCCAAGAACAACGAGTTGATCCGAAAAATTTAGATGATGCACATAGCAGTTGTTTGTCTGTCCACCTGAGTAGTGTGAAAATGTACAACAGCTTGAGGAAAATGTATTAGTGGTCGGGAATGAAAAGAGACATTTCAGAGTTTGTTTCCAAGTGCCTAGTGTGTCAGCAAGTGAAGGCTGAACACCAAGTACCTTCGAGTCTACTTCAACCTATCATGGTCTCCAAGTGGAAGTGGGATCGAATCACTATGGATTTTGTAACGGGTTTACCGGTAACCCCGAAGAAAAAAGATGTTGTTTGGGTTGTTGTGGATAGGCTAACAAAGTCAGCACACTTCATACCTGTGCATACCGACTACTCCCTTGAGAGATTAGCTGACTTGTACGTTTTTGAGATTGTGAGACTATACGGGGTGCCCATATCGATTATTTCAGATAGATACCCGAGATTTACCTCGAGGTTTTGGAAAAAGTTACAAGAGGCATTGGGAATAAAGTTGAGTTTTAGCACAGCTTTCCATCCGCAAACCGAAGGTCAGTCAGAGAGAGTAATTCAGATATTAGAGGACATGTTACGGTGTCGCGTCCTTGAGTTCCAAGGCAGTTGAGAAAAGTATCTACCATTGGTTGAATTTTCCTATAATAACAGTTATCAGACAAGTTTGAAAATGGCACCTTATGAGGCTTTGTATGGGTGAAAGTGTCGAACACCCTTATATTGGAACGAACTTAGAGAGGGTCAGATTCACAAGATCGATTTAGTCAAGCAGACTGAAGAGAAAGTTAGAGTGATTCGAAACTGCTTGAAGGCCACCTAAAATAGATAGAAATCCTACGCGGACTTGAAACGAAAGGAAATTGAATTTCAAGTCAGTGATAAGGTATTTCTAAAAGTATCCCCGTTGAGGAAAGTCCTCAGATTTGGTAGAAGAGGTAAATTGAGTCCTCGTTTCGTAGGGCCTTATGAGATTATCGAGAGAGTAGGACTGGTTGCCTATCGATTGGCTTTACCACCAGAGTTGGAAAGGATTCATGACGTGTTTCATGTGTCCAGGCTACGTCGATATAGATCAGACCCTTCGCATGTGATTACACCGTCAGAGGTCGAGATTCATTCGGACATGACTTATGGTGAAGAGCCGATCAAGATTTTAGCTCGGGAAGTCAAACAGTTGAGAAATAAGAGTATAACACTTGTGAAAGTTTTGTGGCATAGACATGGAGTCGAGAAAGCCATATGGGAACCCGAGAAGACTATGAGAGATCAGTACCCGAACTTATTCACCGGTAAGATTTTCGAGGACGAAAATCCCTAAGGAGGGAGAAATGTAACAGCCAGATTTTGGGGCTAGTTAGAATAGTGGTCACAGGCCACAAATCCAAAGTCAGAGAAATTATTTTATTATTATTTTGGAGTCATAGCATGTTTATATTAGTACATGAAAAATTTGGTGAGTTAATTTTTACATTTGTGAGCCCAATTGCGAAAAATGACTAAATCGCATAAAGTGTAAAAGTCTTAAATTGATAGCTAAGGGTGCCAAATTTCCATGTATCATAAATTGGGGGTCTTAAAGAGGCAATTAGACCCTATTTAGATAGCTTGGCCGGCCATGAGGGGATAAAAATGTTGAAAAGTCAACATTTGGTATTTTGATGACATAATGCATAGTAGAATAATGCTTAAGGCTAGCTATCATCTTTTTCTTTCACTCTTTCTTCTTCACCACCGATTTTTCAGCCATTTTGGGAGTTTCAGCAACTTTAAGCCTCCACAAGTAAGTGATTTTAATGACTTTTCTTAATTGTTTTTGTACTTTTGATACCCTTGAAGCATGAGCTTTCAAATGAGGATACTATTTTGCAAAATGATTAAGAGGTTAGGGTTTTTCCATTAAAGGATTTTTAATTTTTTCTGAGTTTTTACGGAAGAAAATGAATCTTGGGTGTCTTATAAACAACTTTTGTGAAAGGTGTTAGCATGAAAACACCTAAAGAGACTATTTTGCACAAGTTGTAAAATGATTGATAAATGTGTGAAATAGAGAGAATTTGGGTTTTCGGTAAGAGTAAAAAGAGTTCATATAGGTTTAATATGCGAAGAAATTCTATAAAAATTTATTTTCGAGCATAGGGGTAAAATGGTCATTTTGCCAAAGTTTAAGGGCAAAATGGTTATTTTACCGAAAATGTGAAATGTTAATGGCTTAATTTTATTTAGTGATTAAATGTGTGCATTTTACTATTTTAGATCATGAATTTCCAAATCCAAACCTAGATCGGGAGAAAGCCAAGCAAATTGACTAAACCGACTAGTCGCCACATTTTGTAGTCCGAGGTAAGTTGTATGTAAATAATACAACTACATTGCTAATGTAGGTATTGAATTAATATAGCATAAATTGTTTGATTGTGGAATTGAGAAGGTATGGTGATGATAGAGATAGTAGAGTTCCCGTTAGAACCTAAGAAATAAATCAGATATTCATGCCATGGCATATGGGTTATTGTTGGCTAGTGTAAGACATGTCTGGGACATACATCAGCCACATTATGAGAGCTAGTGTAAGGCCATGTTTGGGACATGGCATCGGCATTGAGACGAGAGCTAGTGTAAGACATGTCTGGGACATGCATCGGCTACGAGATGATAGTCAGTATAAGACATGTCTGGAACATGCATCGGCTACGAGATGATAGTCAGTGTAAGACCATGTCTGAGACATGGCATCGACTTGAGATATGAGCCAGTGTAAGATCGTGTCTGAGACATGGCATCGACTTGAGATATGAGCCAGTGTAAGATCGTGTCTGAGACATGGCATCGACACCTTACCCACGTTTGAGGCTTAATGAATATCTAGTAGTGTTCCAAATGGTTCAATGGTGAATGTTAAGTTCTTAAGCTAAAGAGGAAAGTATAACCGTGTTGTGAGTAGTACAGGTACTTAATTGGTACATATGAGATATGAGCTCATTGTATAATATGTGACTTGTATGGATGGTAATAAGTAAGTTATGCTTATGCCTACCTTAGCATTATGAGCATGTGGATTATTGATAAATTGTTGTTGTTGTCTACTTACTTATATGCAACTTACTAAGCTTTTATGCTTACTCCATTTTTCTTTCCATTTCCTTTCAGTGTCGCCTAACTAGCTCAAGGATCACCAGAAGTTAGAGATATCGATCACACTATCAATCGAAGCCTTCGGTATAGTTGGATTTATATTTTTGAATATGGCATGTATAGGTCTTAGACTTTATTATTTTGTGTCTTTGAAAATTGGCCAAATCTGTTGGCTTGGGTTGGAAACCCTTCAATTTGTATTAAGCTTAGAATGATGGCTAATATTCATTTTGAATTTGTAAAAGATGCATTATCATGGTTGAATGCAAGTCTATTGTGGCTGATTTGATTATAGAAATTATGCTCATTTTGGTATTGGTTGACATTTGTATGAAAATAGGTATGTAAGGGTGGCAATGAGGCTTGGTAGATAGCCTTATATTGTCTACACGGGTAGATACACGGGCGTGTGTCTAGGCTGTGTGTAACACACGGTCTGCCCCATGGGCGTGTGGTTCGGCCGTGTGTCCCCTGCACGTAAAAATTTCAAGTCAGTATGCATGGTAATAAACACACGGGCAGAGACTTGGCAGTGTGTCTCAATCATGTGAAGGATACGACCTAGTACATAGGCGTGTGCCTTGGCCGTGTGACATTCTGAGTATGCTGACGTCAGAAATAGAATGTCCATGTTTTCGCACACGGCCTAGGACACGGGCGTGTCGTGGCCGTGTGAGGGACAAGAGCCATTGACACGGGCGTGTGTTTGGCAGTGTGAAAACCCCTGTAGGTGTGAATTAGAAATTAATTCTACACGGGTGTGGAACACAGGAGTGTCCCAGGGTGCTTAGGCCATGTGAGCCACACGGGCCATCAGCATGACCATGTCGATATGGTCACACGGGCGTGTTACCCTTCCACACGGGCGTGTGTCCTATTTTTGAGGTAAATTTCTTAAGGTTGGTTTAAGGACCCGGAATGGTCTCGAATAGTTTTCAACAGTTGAATTGAGGCCCGTAGGCCCCTAATAAGAAGTTTAAAGTAGAAATTGAAAAGGTTTTAAATTGGATCGAGTCTCGGTGACTTGAGATTGTTGTATGTATAAGATAAGATTAGGTAATGCCTTGCACTCCGACCCGGCGTCGGTTACGGGAATAGGGTGTTACAAGTTCAAATGATGTTAGTATTGGTTATTTGAGAAAGAAATTTAACCCTCGAGGGGGTTTAGTTCAATATGGTAAATATCTTCATATGAGATGCATGTCACACATTGTGAATTTGATTGTTGTTGAAGCCTTAAAGGAAATGAATAAATATGTTGAACGTGTTAGGGGGGCTGTTAGATATGTGAGACAATCTCCAGCTAGATTACAAAAGTTTAAGGAGTGTATTATGGTGGAAAAAAATAGAGTGCAAGAAGATGTTGTGTCTTGATATTTTTACTAGGTGGAACTCGGCCTACTTAATGTTAGACACTACTCAAAACTTTGAGAGAGCTTTTGAGAGATTTGAGGACCAAGATACAAACTTTAGTGCTAAACTTGAAAGGGGAGAGGGTTGGCCTAGTGTGGATGATTAGGCTAATGTTAGAAACTTGAGGGATTTCTCGGAACACTTTTATGAAGTCACTTTGCGTATATCTGGTGCTTTATATGTCACGTCCAATAATTTTTTTGACGAGCTTTCTGAAATTGATATTCTTTTACGAGATGCTCAGTTTGTAACATCCTGATTTCGGGCCTAGTCAGAACAGTGGTTTCAGGACCACAAATTCAAGGTTATAAAAATTATTTTAATATTCTTTTAAGGTCTACGGCACGATAAAATTATTGTGTAAAAGTTTTGTTAAGAAATTTTACCGTTTGAATGCTTAATTTGTGAAAAATGATCAAATCGCATAAAATGCAAAAGTTGTGTTCCATTAGCTAAAGGTGTTAAATAGCTATAGAACTTAAAATTTGAGGTTTTTAATGAGTAATTAGGCCATTATATATGTGTATGGCTGTACATGAAAGTGTAATAAATGAAAAGTCAAAAAGTCAAAAATTGAGTATAGGTTGGTATTTGATGACAAAAGTAAAAACTAATAAAATAAAAATCAAATGGTCATCTTCTTCTCCATCTTTTTCCACCAAAATTTTAAGGAGAAAAACCCCATGGAAGCTTGAAATTTTCAGCACAACAAACCCGTGATAGTTTTGATGTTTTTTAATGTTTTTGAGATCTTTGAAGCATAATATAGCTATTTCTACCATTATTTTGAGCTAAGATTTATGTTCAAAAATTTACCCATGTGTGTCATGCATGTATTTTGATGATTAATGTAGGAATATGGAAGTTTGGTGTTAGATGAACATCTTTTTCTAGGCGATTTTTCATGAAAACACCAAAAAGGGCTTGTTTGTAAAATATGTAAAAATAGGTGTTAAAAATGTGATTTGATGAAAAATACGAGTTGTTATAAGAGGGATTCTGAATCAGTTATACTTAGGTAACAAAGAAATTGGCCGCATTTCATTTTACGAGCCTAGGGGTTAAATTGTAATTATGTGAAAGTTTAGGGGCAAAATTGTAATTTTTCTAAAATATGATTTATGGGCTGTTTTGAATAATGTGATAATTAAACAAGTGAAATTTTCTATTATAGATCAAGGACAATGGAGTCCGGGCTAGACCGGGGAAGGAGCAAGATCTTGGACTAAATCGAATTAGTTGCCCATATTTTGTACCGAGGTAAGTTTGTGTGTAATTGGCGTAGCATCCTATTATGTAGTTAACCTTTAATGTTGCATGAATTTATATTTGTCTTTGTGAGTATTATTGATATTGTCCGATAAAGAATTGAGGTGATAAAAGCCGGTTGAACCCTAGGAATACTTAAGGTACAAATATCACGACATTCGGGTTAATGAGATCCCATATAAAACCATATCTGGGATATGACATCGGCATCGATATGTGTTATCATGAAAGACCATATCTGGAATATGGTGTTGATATGAGATCCCATGTAAGACCATGTTTGGGACATGGCATTGGCATCAAGTGGTGATTCCATGTAAGACCATATCTGGGATATGACGTTGGCATCTTATTATGTGAGCAGGGTTTCCCGGGCATCTGTTAGTATTCCAAATGGTTCAACGGGTAGTCCGAGGATGTGCCAGAGAAATGACGAGGTATGATCATGTTGAAAGAGTACAGGTATGTACGCCAAGCTCGTACTATTGAGATTACGAAATGATAAAACTTTGGTAAGAGGAGAATAAAGAAATTATGATATTAAGAATGAGATGAGTCAAGTTATGTTATGTATGTATATGGAAATGCAAATTCTTATTACTTATTAATTACATGCAAGCTTACTAAGCTTTATGCTTATCCCCTCTCTTTTCCATTTTCTTATAGTATCGTCAAGCTAGCTCAGGGATCAAAGTATGTCGGAGGCACGTTCACACTATCGGTTGGATTATTTGGGTATAGTTAATCTCAACATTTTGAGTATGGCATGTACAGAGACTTGGTTTCTTTTTGTTATATGTCATATTGGTCTAGCCAAATGTGTTGGCTTATAATTATAGTTGATTCATTCTGCGTATAACCATGAGATATGGCTCATAATGAATATTGGGTTGTAAATCTATTCATCTATGTATGTATGTGCCAACCCCATTATGATATGGCCTATGGTTATTGATGATTGAATGTTGAGAAATGGCATGTGTATGTGTATAAGATGGTATGGAAATGTATGCATGCAAGTCTAAGAAATATTGCTTATTTGTATATATGTGTTTGAACAAATATGGATGGCAATTGGCTTCGGAAATAGCCTTAAAGTTGTCCATACGGGACACGGGCGTATGTCTAAGCCGTGTGTGACACACGGTCTACCTCATTGGCATGTGGTTTAGCCGTGTGTCCTCTGCACCCTATTTAATGCAAAATAGAATGCCTAGTAGTAAACACATGGGCAAAGACACGGCTATGTGTCTCGGTCGTGTGAGAGACACGGCCTCGGAACTCAAGCGTATGCCCAGGCCGTATGAAGTCTACACCTAAATTTAGAATTTAATTCGCCACACGGCCTAAGGACACTGGCGTGTGCCTTGGCCGTGTGACCTTGTTTGGCTGATGATGTCATAATCAGAGAGTTACACGGGCTGAGGACACGGGAGTGTCCCAAGCCACACGGGTATGTATGATCACACGGTCTACCCACACGGGCGTGTGACTCTCCAAAACATGAATATTTTCTAAGTGTTGTAAAAGCTTTGAAAATTCCTGGTTTAGTCCTACATCCTCCCCGATGTATGTTTTGGGCCTTGTGTACCCGTATAAGGGATGTTATGTATATGTTTGAATGACTTTAATTGGAATGAAATTTTATGGTCCGATTTTTGAGTGTTTGATTGCGTTCAAGTATAGTAATGCCTCGTACCCTGTTCCGACGTTAAGTACGGTTAAGGGGTGTTACACAGTTAAATAGTAATGGTGATTTCAATATTATGGCCATCAAGATGAAAGAGAAGTATGATAAGTATTGGGGTGATATTTATAAGATGAATTTGCTTATGTTTGTTGCTTGTGTTTTAGACCCTAGACAAAAACTAAAGTATCTTGAATTTGTACTTAGTGAAATGTCTAGTTCTGAAAAAGCTTGTGAAATGATGCAAAAATTGAAGGAATCTTTGTATGAATTGTTTGATGAGTATAAGCCTCCATTTCATAGTACTTGTAGCCAATCGAGTGTGCCAACACATGTTTCTCTCGGTGAACCACAACAAAAAAAATGAAAAGGCGAATGCAAGCTTTGTATAAAAAGCGTGAGTTGGAAAATGGCAGTGAGGATAAAACATCTGAGTTGGATAAATATCTAGCTGAGGCTAATGAGAAATTTGTTGAAGATTTTGATATTTTATTGTGGTGGAAAGTGAACAGCCCTAGATTTCCCACTCTTTCGAAAATGGCCAGAGATGTGTTAGTTATACCGGTTTCTACGGTTGCTTCAGTGTCTGCACTGGGGGACGTGTGCTTGATCAATATAGGAGTTCTTTAACTCCTAAAATTGTACAAGCTCTTGTGTGTACTCAAGATTGGATTCGAAAATCATCATCACAAGAAGACATCAAAAAGATTGAAGAACAAATCTAAGAGCTTGAGAAGATTGAAAATGGTATACTTATTGTTTTATTTTAATAGTTTCAATTTTTTACCATATCACTCCTATGTATTTAATTGATTCAATGTTTAGACTTTTTTTGGAATGCATCAGAGCCTACCCTAAATTCATGAGCTTTCGTGAGTTGAAGGATATGCTCACTATCATATTATTGTTAACTTACAATCTATTTATTTGTTTATATTATTTGATTTTTTTAAATGCGTATATTTCTATTATATGCTAATTTTTTGCACATGTTTTTTTTGTAAGTGTAATGCAAATTAAGATCTTTTGGAGAGAAGAAATGGATACAAATTGAGAATATTAATGACTTACATTTCAATTATGTGTTAATTTTAAAACTTATGTAATATTTTTAATTATGTAGTGATTCAATACTTTAATTCGGTTGATTCGATTAATTCGTTTAATTTTATACTTATTTCAACAAAAAAAACATATAATTTTCGGTTAAATCGGTTAAACGACCGAATTAACCAAAAAAAATTCGGTTCGGTTAATTTTTTTTGAAAAAAGTTTAGTTCGATTAATGTTTAAAAGTTTTGAAGGGTCAGTTAATTCGGTTAATGGTATTTCGGGTCGGTTAACCGACTAAACACCCCTAACTATTTGTGGTAATGATTTGCAAAAATTGAATTAAATTAATATTTCATGTATAAAATTGCATAAAATTAAAGTTCATGTATAATATCGTACTTAATTTTGAGATTTATCCGATATTAAATATAAATAAATATTATATATAATATACACAAAAGTAATAAATATTATATAAGAAATGGAGAATTAGGTAATTAAAAATTAGTTTTATTTGGTAATATTCAAATTTTGTTAAATTAATTGAGATATATTTAAGTTTTTTTAGGGAAAAATTCAATAGTATTGAACAAAATATTGAAAGAAGTACAAAAAAATAAAGGAAGAGATGGCACCGCTAAAGCCCGAGTCAATGGGCTCTCCCCATAAACCTATGCCTTCCGCCTCACTTCCTGATCGATGCCATTACCATCAGACAAAATAACAGAACTCAAAAAAGATGGCACAGTATCATAAACAATATGGTTTACATGGAATAAAGCCTCCCACGCTAAGGGTGAGCAGCTTTATTAGCACTCCAATGAATCCAATGAAAGTAAATGTGTTGGAAAGAAGACACAAGCCAGCCACAATCATCGAGTATCAAACCAAACTCAAAGCTAACTGACTCAATTTTAAAGCATTAATCACCTCAATGTAGACTATATTATCGAAACCAGAAGTTTTGAGTCACGATAGGGCCTCGCAGATGCCCAACTACTTCGGCAATCACTGCACCACCTGCTGCTATTAGCTATTTCGACAGCCCCCCATTCATATCACAAACTACAGCCCCGAAGCTCACCCTCTAATCAGCGGCATGCCAAGCCGCATCAACATTGCATTTAAGCTGCCCAATCGAGGGCTGATTCCACATAGCAGCGGAACTAGGCTACGACACAGCAACGGGTAACAATCGTTGGTACATCACTCGTGAAGCTTCCAATCGTGGATAAAACATGCAAAAGAAGGCCACCATTGATGTCACAGTCGCATCCTCCCCTCGCCAAAGATAACAATTCCGAAAATACCACAAACTCCAAGCAGTCATCGCGACTCTTTCCTGCAAGCTGTTATCAGCAAAATCTAACAGCCCAAAAATCCATTGTGCAAATGGCGTGGTATCAACAGTGACTGCAAAAAGAGACCATACTTGGGTGGCTAAGGAACATGTTCGAAAAATGTGGTCACAGTCTTCAACTTCTTAGCAGCGTGGACATAAAACCAATATCTCATAGTCTCTTTCGGTAAGTCGACACCGCGAGGGCAAAAATCCCCGCAAACAGTGCCACAAAAACTCAACAACCTTAGGCGGAAAACCAGCATTCCACAAATGCAACCAAGGTCCCTTAACCTTAAAGCTAGCCGAACTTGGTTGGGAGTCGAAAACAAGCCGATATGCCAACTTAACGATGTACTCCCCATTTTATCGAAGTGCCAAATAAGCTTATCCCGGGGTTGTACCAAGTTGATGGATTGATTCAAAATACTGGTAAAAAGTATATTTTAATTACTTATGTTCAAAATGTTATGTTTTAATAACCTATATTATTGTATTGTAACATTTTAGTCATTGAACGTTAATTTCGATTATTGATGTAATGATAAGTTGATATGGCACGTGAAATCATCATTTCAAACGAAAATTTTAGGTTAAATTATACAATTGGTTCCTATATTTTTTTCGTTTTGAGCAATTTAATTTTTTTTCTTTTTATATTAGTAATTGCTTAACTTGTAATTAACTTGGTAAACACATTTACCAAATTGGCAATTCCTTGAGTTCGATCCTTGGAATATTCAAGTGTTCCATTGTAATACTATAAATATTACAACTCAACATTGCATGCTTGCAATTACACTTGTCCATGGACTGGGCCACCCAGCTCTACTCAAAGGCCCGTTCGAAAAGTAGGAGGGTTTTTTTACAAAAATACAGTCTCGAAAAATTGGCTTGGACAAAAAAATAAGACCCATTTAGAAAACGCGCCGGGCCTCGGATAAGGTTTTTTTTTGCCCGAGCCCAGCTCGAATTTGCAAAAAAAATTGTTGCTTTACTGTTGTTTTCCATTGTTTTGCTATTATTTTTCTATTGTTTTCCCATTGTTTTGCTACCATTACACTATTATGTTGCTACTATTTTATTGTTATTGTTTGAATATTGTATAACTCTTATTTTATTGTTAATTTTACTACTCTTTTAGAGGCATTTGCTTGTTAAATTGCACTTATCTTAGTGTTATTTAAGTATAATTTTTTTTAAAATTTATTCTCAATTTGTTAGGAAACATTTATTTTAATGTTTTTAGTATTTTTAGTGTATTATCTTTTAAATTTTTATATAAAAAATTTAATTTGGACAGGCTGGGCTGGGTCTGGATTTTAGCATCCTAACTAGGCTTGGGAAAAAATTGAAGCCCATTTTTCAGGTCAAGTCTGGGCCTATCGGGCCTAGAATTTTGTAAAGACCCGGCTCGAAATCCGACCCAACCTGTGGACAACTCCATTTACAATTAAAGCCACACTTTTAAATTGTTTTATAAAATTGTCTGTTTTGTGCACACACACGCATGCAGTCATTGCTTACTATTTTTTTTTTTACTTTATCTAAAAACATATCTTTCCGTAGCATCAATACTAAGTACTCTCTGGTTCGGTTCTTTAGCGGGTTTATTGATAGAGATCAATCATTTCTTCCCGGATGCATTAACATTCCCTTTTTTTTAATTCTAGTTATTGTCACGGGACGGGGCGAAAAAGATTAGGTCGAGATACAATCAAATACCTGTGACTACTCTCTTGCCCCCTTTTTATTTTATTTTAGTTTTTAGTTTTTTTTAAGAATTAGATAAGAATTAGATGAGAATTAGATAAAATAAATAAGGAAGGTAGAACGAAAAAAGTGGATTCAACCTCACCGAAACTCGGGTTCAAGCTCCAATTAAATTACTAGTAGAGCGAAAAGAGAAATGTGGCTGGAACAACAGTATCCTACAAGATACTTAAAGAAAATACCGTACGGTGGTTTGATTCTAAATAGAGTTCGAAATCGTTGTATTACTTATTCTTATTATTTACTATTACTATAAATCTATATTGATTTACTATATTGATTGCAACAAAATCTTTCAAGATTTGGTTTTGAGTTAGCAACTTTTATTTCTTTTTTTTTCATTCCTTTCTTCTTCGCTTTTGATCGGAAAATAGAAAAGTTGGGTGAATTAAAAACTCAAAGGAGGTTCATGGCCAAGAGTAAAGATGTCCGAGTAACGATTATTTTGGAATGTACCAGTTGTGTTCGAAACGGCGTTAATAAGGAATCAACGGGTATTTCCAGGTATATTACTCAAAAAAATCGACACAATACGCCCAGTCGATTGGAATTGAAGAAATTTTGCTCCTATTCTTACAAACATACAATTAACGGGGAGATAAATAAATAAATCGAATCAAGTGCTCGTATGTCACCACATTCCGAAAATATGAAAATATGACATTAGGTATATAATTTATTAAGTATAAGCATATAATTATTTATATATAACGCATGTTTTATTTATATATTATTCTATATTATTAATATATTTTAATTTATATATATTTAAATTATATATTTGTATGATAAATAGTAAAAAATTTAAACAAACCATATCATGTTTATTATATTAATTGTATAATTTGAATTTTCAAAATAGGTTTTTAGAAATAGAGATAGGGATACGATTCTTTTTAGAAACAAGGAATAAAGAAATCATGGATAAATCCAAGCGACTCTTTCTTAAATCCAAGTGATCTTTTCGTAGGCGTTTGCCCCCGATTCAACCGGGGATCGAATTGATTATAGAAACATAGATTTAATTAGTCGATTTATTAGTGAACAATAAAAAATATTATCTAGGCGAGTAAATAGATTGACCTTAAAACAACAAAGATTAATTACTATTTCTATAAAACAATCTCGTATTTTATCTTCGTTACCCTTTTTTAATAATAAGAAATAGTTTGAAAGAAGCGAGTCGACCACTAGAACTACTGCTCTTAAAACCAGAAATAAATAGGCTTACCCTTTCAATTAATTCAAAATTATCAAACGTAGGCTGGTGCTTTAGTAAAAAAATCCGATAATAAAAATTGTTATATTCTAAGAAAAAATAAATAAAAGAATCGAATTCGGTTGGGGAAGAAAAAAATATGTTTTTATTGAGCGTCTTCACTCATCTTGTAACACTCCTTACCCGTACCCAAGACTGGGACGAGGTACGAGGCGTTACCGGATACATACACGGACACTATTGGAAAATACAGGTTATGAAATTTCATTTCAATTTAAAACCAATCAAACAACATCATGATGTCCCAGTTATGAACCTACAAGGTCCAAAACATACATTAAAAGCGATCTGGGACTAAACCGAGAACTATAGAAAATTTCTGTAAAATTCCTAGGGTAATGCCTCACATGCCCGTGTGGAGGCAAGGCACACGCCTATGTGCTTGGGGACATGCCCATGTTCCCCACTCATGCTGAATTATTTGGATTTATTTTCCATTTCGAACCTACAGGGATTTTCACATGGCCAAGCACACGCTCGTGTCCTTGGCCCATGTCCCTCACACGACCTAGATACGCTTGTGTTATCACTCGTGTCCAAAAACCCAGACATTCTATTTATGATGTCATCATTCATTTTGAGGCACACGGCCAAGGCACACGCCCGTGTGCTAGGCCGTGTCCTCCACACGGTTTAGACACACGGCCATGTCACTGCCTGTGTATTTACTACCATGCAAACTAGCCTAAAATTTTAGGTGCAAGGGACACACGGCCAGGCAACACGCCCATGGGGGCTGACCATGTGTCACACACGGCCTAGACACATGCCCGTATGTCTACCCGTGTGGACCTTTTAAAGGCAATTTTCCAAGCCTTTGGTCACCCTCTAAAATCCATACACATTTATAGACTTCAATGGTATATAACATGGTCTAATTATGTCCAATAACTACCTTCAACAGTCTATTGCATATTAACCTCATCTCATCGGTTTTGTACATGCTAAATTATCCTCTTTGTGTTAAGGATTACCATTTCATATAATACATTTAAACTTGGCTCATTTTATAACTTATTTCCAATTATCACCTAGCCATCTCCAAATGGTTTGGCCACATTTCCACATGTCCATTCATGATATACCACATTTAACCATCTCATGAACATGTAGACACCAACATGCACAATTAGTAGGTTACAACCTACATCAAAGTGAGCCATATCTTATGGCCATATACAAAATGAATAAGTATATCATTTAAGTCTTTACATTGACTAACCAATGACACATATAACAAAATAACCAAAAACCTATGCATGCCATTGTAATAAAGTATAAGTATCTATATACCAAAGCAAGATAAGATGATAGTGTCGACAATACTCCAATAGTCTTCTAATCTTCACGAGTCCACGAGCTCTGTAAAACGGGGAAAGGAAAGGAGTAAGCATCAATACGCTTAGTAAGTCCGGATAACAGGATGGTAAACTTACTGGTTATTTAGCATACAACCATAAAAGATATTCATGCCAAGTATGCATAGTATAAATCCCCTATCACATACACTCAATCATCAAGTTAGTTTCATCTCAAGCAATATAGCATTAATCTTAGGTGAGCTCATCAATTCAACATTTCCATTCTCGTTCCTCATTATAGTCCCGTTGAATTTCTCAGAAATCTCAATGGATGGCCATTTACCGTCAAATCATACAAGTAATCATCTCAAATACGCACTCCCGCGAACCTTACATCTTACAGCTGGATTACCAATCCAAGCTAAATCCCCTATAGTATAAACTCATAGAGCAATGTCGGGATTACCAGTCCAGGATAAATCCTTTTCAAAGACAATTGCTCTCATAAGTTTGGATCTGAATTGCCAGTCCAGGCTAAATTCAATCCTCAATCGGATTACCCGTCCGAGCTAAATCCTTAATGCACCTATATTTTTCGGGAGGTTTGATCACTCAAGGAAAACCCGTCTGGGCTAGATCCTTTTATATTGAGATCAACGGATTACCCGTCTGGGCTAAATCCTTTTCTGCAACCCATGCAGGATCTCATGTCATGTAAGCCATAATTTATCCACCGATTCCCTTTTTTGTTTCAACCGGGACATTTATCATATTTTCATTTATATTACCATATTTCATGGATTATTATACAATGAATATCTAAAATTATCATAAATTCAAAACATACATTTTAAGTATACTTAGAGTTTACTTCAGGTTATACAGACTTACCTGGTAACTGCTTCAGTTTCGTATTTCGATTATTCCGAAACTTTTCGTTTTCCACGGTCGACCTTCGGAATTTGTTCCTCAGGGTCTATATCAATAAAATTAGATTATTAATGCATCACATTATTCATTTTTAGGCCTAAAACTCACCCTCGAGAAAAATGACAATTTTGCCCCTAACCTTTCACAATATTTACAATTTAGTCCTCAGTCTCATATAATGAAATGCATGTAATTCCTTGGCTACCCAAGCCTAGCCGAATGTTATTCACACTTATAGTAGCCCATGTTTTTCCCTCATTCCATATTTTTCTACCCATTTCCACGAAAAACTACTTATTAAAAGTTGTTTATCATCCTTTAAACTCTCATATTCCTCCATAAATCATCAAAACACAAGCATCTCATGCATGGGTAATTTTCTAAACATGAACCCTACCATGAAATATGGGTAGAAATAGAAGGAGCATGTTACGAGGATCTTAAAAATACGAAGAACATTAAAAGGGGGCTAGGGAACACTTACTATTGAGCTTGAAAATGTTGAAAACCCTAGCTATGGAGAACCCTAAGTTTTTGGCAGCATGGAGAAGAAGAATGGCTGATTTTAGCTTGATTTTTCCCTTTTTATTTCATTTATTACCAAATGACCAAAATGCCCTTCCTTACTCACCTTTCCAAATTTTTCATGTATGCTCATTTTTGTCCAAAAACTTAGAAATTGTGAAAATTACTCTTTAAGGACCTCTAATTAATATTCCAAAGCAATTTCATACAAATTGCATCTAGAACCCAAGTTTTGCAATTTATTCAATTTGGTCCCTAATTTCCAATTGGACACCTTACACATAGAATTTCTTCATGAAACTTTAACACATGCATGTTTTCATATCCTAGGCCTCATAATGATCATAAAATAATTATTTTAACTCATATTTGTGGTCCTGAAACCACTGTTCCGACTAGGCCGTATTTCAAGATGTTACACATATTGTTTTAATGACCTTATTAGAATCAGAATTTTTTATCATATTAATTTCTACTCTACCTTCCCCGAGTTCATTCTCGAGGGAACCCCATTTCATTTAAAGCATTTCGTTGGATTCCTTCTGATATCCCTATTTTTTAATTTTGTTGGAAATCATATAAAGACAATTCCTATTTGAGATAGTTATTTGTACAAGTATTTTGCGATTCAAAAGCAATTGTTTCTTATACAAATTGTGTATTAATGTACTATAACTATAGGATACCCCCATACAGCGAATTTGTGCAAGTATTTTGCGATTCAAAAGCAATTGTGTCTTGTACAGATTGTGTATTGATCTATTATAACTATAGGATACCCCCACTCTGCAAATTACTGCATTTATTCGAGTGATCCAAAAATGACGAAAATCTCTTTTTTTTCCTATATCTATCCCAATGAGCTGCAACCAAAGCTCTTATTCTTTGTTGAGTAATCGTTTAAGTCTTGAATCCCTTAAATCCTTGATGGAAATAAACTAATTTTTGTTCGACGTTTACGAGCTATATATCTCCGTTTAATTCTAGTCATAGAATAAAAGAAATTTTGATGAATAACTAATTTTTTCTTTCAGTTATTCTTTTCTATTCTATTAATAACAAAACGGATTCTTCCAATGTATAAAATAAAAATTCCAATGGCTTTTGCTACTCTAACAGTCACGACCACGATTTTTCCTTTGTTTCTAGGCATTTCATTTCGCCTTGAAATAAGAAATTGTATTGATACTAGGTATAAAAAAATCATATTAACTAAAATAAAGGAGTAAGTAGAAATGGATAAATAAATAGTAGGTTTCATCATTTCTATGGTTACTTCTTAAACGGTGAGGTCCTCTCTATACACCGGAGCTCATTCTTTCATTTAATTGGTAACTTGTACAGTTCACACTCTTCGACTCTCCTTATACATTTTCCAGTAATAGATCTTTCACAATGAGATCTATCTTATACAGTAACAGTATGTAAGGATGAGGATTAATTGGGCAGCTAACCTTGTTAGTCTGTTCTTTGCAAGAGTCCGCTACCAATGGGGAATTTTTTCTCATCTTAAATTTCAAGATTGGATTTGCGCTAATGGAAACCATAAATTTCATACAGAATAGAAAGATATGGTCGATCTATCTTTTTTCGATAGTGAATGGATGAACCCCATTCTATTCACTGGTACGGATCGTTGATACTGAAAAAGTTGTTTCTTTTTTCTCAACCCATGATCTGAACAAGTCACACATACGCCATAGTACATGTTCCTCGATGCTGAGGACATTCCCTAAGAGCAAGGGATTTAGTGACATTTCTAATTGGCTTTCTTGCATTTCTAATAAAGTTGTTTAATAGTTGGCATACTGAATCATATACATAATAGACGAGTTTAGATCAATACTAACTAGATGATTATGAATTATTTCTTTTTATATTTAATATATTAATAAAATATTAACCCCTTAGGCTTAAGTTAAGAAGGAAAGGAAGAAGAGGGATTAAATCAATCTTAATTAAATTGTGGATTGGTGTTAAATCGCTGCTATTGCTATTGGTTATTTAACTTCTATAACAACTACAAGATCCACAATTTCATGAGCTTGAGCTTTTGTTATTGACATAAAAATAGATCTTTCCATGACTTCCTATACAACCCATAGGGGCTTGCCTATTCTTTATACATAAACCCTTGTAAGGCTTTCGCGAAGTTTCAGTAGTTCTTCCGCTTCTAAGATAAATTCTCCTGTTTGTGCCTCATAAAAAGAACTAGCAAGTTGATGGATCATTACCCTGATGATATAACATAATAAACGGTTCTTTTAACTCACATAATCAAGCAAGAAGAATAGCTAAAAATAGCTAAAGAATAATAAGAAAAAAAGAAGAAGATAGAATTGAACAACTGTACAGGCATTTTTTGTGCATTGCATATGGCTTTACAATGGAATTCTCTTTCTTTTTTCATCGAAAAAAGAAAAAAGAGAAAATGTAGAGAGCATCTATTAGACCTAGATCACTAAATAATCCAATTAACACCCTTCTTTTTTTTTCAAAAAATTTCAAAAATACTATGATGACTCTGTTGCTTTATATATTTATTTCGTCTGTGATTCAACAATCCCAAAATTTCATTTTTGTTCAGAATGAAAATTAAATTTTTTTCCTTTTTTTCATTTTTATTTATCTATATATTTCTGAGCAATTGATTTCTGACCAATTGACTAAAAAAGGCCCATTTCCAAAAAAATTACGGAAATGGGACGGTTTGTTTAAAAAATAACGAGAATGATCCTTTTTACAAAAACGCGCTGAGCTGGCGTCGTTTTTAGGGGAAACACAAAAAAGCACGTCTAACTCAGCACTTTTTCCCTGGTGTCAGGTAAAACGCACTGATGTGGAAGCATTTTACTAAAAAGCGTCCATGTGGGTGCCCTTTTGCCCGTACTCCAACGGTCAACTCCAATGGCTATTTGAACTAGCCATTGGACCCCCAACAGTCCAAAAAACGCATAAACCCTTACACACACACATTTTTCACACACAATTCTCACAAATTCTCTCCTAATTTCTCAAATTTCTCACAATTTTCAAAAAGCTCTCAAATTATTATCATAAATTCTATTTTTATCTAAATTAATATTTTTATTATTTTTCATTAGTAATTCCAAGAATTAGTATTTTTATTAAAAATTTGTTCGTGCTTAATTTAGCAATGGTCTGGTCTCTAATTCATCTTGATGACAACCATATCACTATCAATCAATTGCAAATGGTAAGAATAAATTTTAAATTTTTAAAATTTTTAAAAAAAATTTATTTCATAGTTATAATTGAACTTAATATTATTTTTTACAACTTTTTATGTAAATAGGTGGAAGATCGAATTTTGCGATGCCATATTCATAATCTACCTGGTCCTCCATCACCGTTGATAGAAACATATACTTGAGGGAAGCTAGTTTTTTCCATATGGTCTACTTAAGCTAGGGGTGTAAGTTCGACCTGAAACTTATAAGTGCGTTGGTGGAGAGGTGGAGACCAGAGATGCACACATTCCATCTTCCATGCCGTGAGTTTACTATCACTCTAGAGGACGTGCAGTTATAGTTGAGGTTACCCGTGGACAGATCGGTAGTCACCGGGTCTGTTCAGTTTGCTAATTGGGGGACCATATGTTATGAACTTTTGAGTGTGGTATAGGAGATGATTACTGGAGGTCGGATCAAAATGGCCTGGTTACGAAATAATTTCACAGAGCTGGAAGAAAATTCTACTAAAGAGAGAAGAGTACGATACGCTCAAGCATACATCCTTCAAATTATCGAGGATATTCTGATGTCTCATAAGTCATGAAACCTTGTACATTTAAGGTGGCTGCTGAACTCGTCGACTTTAGACAGGCTAGCGAACTAGGTTAGGGGTCCACAGTGTTGGCGACATTGTACTCGGAGATGAGTCAGACGAAGAAACTAGAAAAAATCAAAATTGGTAGTTGCCTTTTACTACTACAATCATGGGCTTGGTGCCACCTTCCATTTTTATGTCCTCAAGTGGACTACCTGTATACATTCTCACTCGTAACAAGGTAAAATTTAGTATATATTGCCATTATTAAATTGATTTAAAATAAAATTATTATTATAATAAGTTATTTAAATAGGTAGAACCATGCCTCGAGTCACGTGGGATTACCTACCGAGTTTGAAGATATATGGCTTCTATTGGACCAATGATCGGAAGTAGATGTATATATTTATTTAATTTTGAACTATATACAAATAACGTAATCGATTTCGTATTTAGTATTAAGTAGCATATAAATAACTAATGTTTTGGTCACATTCATATAGTTTGAATGGACACCATATGAGGACCTGGTAATTTAGGCAGTAATTCTTGATGAATTCCTTGTAAATCGCAACACCTAGCACGTTAAGGTCTCATTGGTAGTATATGCTACCGTTGAGATGCACAAGGCGAATAAAGTGTTGCGATAGTTTGGATTTTAGCAACAGATTCCCGTGGCACCTCAGGAGCTTGATGATCTGCATTGTATCCACTTACGGTGATCAGATAAAAATTGGCTGGTATTCGACTCGCAATACGTCGAGATGTGGAATAATTGGTATAATTTTTTACCTACTCGCAATGCAATGCTCATTCCGGAGTTAGCATGTGATTCGGATTACATGTCATGGCTTAAGATCCATGGCAAGCCATATTTATTGAATGAAGAGGAGAGGAGTTGGCGTCCCCATATGAGTAGGCCATGAAAGGCACCTTTAAATCCAAGGGGTGGCGAGATGAGCCTATCATTAGCACCCACGCAAGAACCGACCTCAACAGCTTCAACATCACTACCCTCACCACAACCTCTTCATTACGTACCATCTTATTTTGGTTGGTATCCAAACTCTTTTATTTTCACACAAGCACAAAATATTGCACCACAATCTTCTGTTTCTAGTCTTAAGTCAGGTTGGACTATTGGTCATCCATCACCGATAAGGTACACACCTAGGTCATCCTATTTCCCGATGACAGCAATGCATACGATGATGTATAGGCCATTTATGCATGAGGCACCGATGGGGAGTCCACTCATTATCCCATCGACTTATGAGACTCAACATAATTATGCTCATTCGTCGTGGGTGATGCAAGCACCTCCAGTATCTTTGTTCTATCAAGGTGGGTCATCTTTCTAGCTACCTAGGTATAGACCGAAGGTTGCACGAATGCAAGGATCTACATCGACCAAAGGTGAACCCCAACAACCACAACCTCAATCGAAAGTTGAACCTAGAAGGAATCCAGCGTGTAACTGTTAACCACCCCGATATGGCACAAATTTCGACCAGCATATGCACTTATGAATTGTAAATTGTATCATTTAAATTAATATAAGTTCTTCTGAAGCTTTTTTTGTACATTATCTGATTTATCTATCCATTAACCCCTAATAAAAATTCGAATTTACCTTGAATATTTTCACATAGCATTGTAATAAGATTTGATTTAAACAGAAATATCAAATGTTTTTGTTGAAAATTCACATGAACAAATATTAAATTTATTTTGGATTAGTAATGGCTAACAATTCCCATGAATACATATAATAATGTTTAACTTCGATGTGGACAAGACGACATTGTATGACCTGGGTTCCTACACCACCCGCATAACCTCTGTTGGTTTGAGCGCTCCCAAATATCCATGTTGTCGCGTATTCAAGTCGAGCATGGTCGACCTTTTGGTTTGTGACGTAGATATCTATGGGTAACAACTTAAGTGGAGCAAACGATACAGGTGAACACTTACGATAATAGCTTTCAATCGAGTATCAAAACGGCACCTTATAAGGAATTATACAATCGTAAATTTTGTACACATTGTATTGGACTGAGCTCAGTAAAACCAAGATACACGGGGTCGATTTGATCAGAGAGACTGAACAGAAAGTAAAAGTGATCTGTGAAAGTCTGAAAACGGCGTTAGATCATTAGAAATCATTTGCGGACATGAAATGAAAATATATAGAGTTTCAGATTGGGGACAAGATAAATAAAATACTTAGATTCAGTTGTAAAGACAAATTGAGTCCGAGATTTGTTGGGTAGTATGAGATTATAGAGCGTATTGGGCCGGTTGCTTATAGACTGTTATTGCCACCTGAGCTAGAAAAGACTCACAATGTATTCCATGTTTCAACACTTCAAAGATATCGATCTGATCCCTCACATGTGATTAATTTTTTTGAGATTGAGATTAAGTCCGATATGGCGTATGAGGAAGAACTGATTCGTATTCTGGCTTGCAAGATTAAAGAATTACGAAATAAGAAAATTCTGTTACTTAAAGTGCTGTGGCATAAACAGGGAGTTAAAGAAGCAACGTAGGAGCCAGAAGATGTAATGAAAGAACGTTATCTGAACCTATTCATCAGTAAGATTTTCAAGGACGAAAATCCTTAAAGGGGGGAGAGTTGTAACAACCCGATTTAGACCCTAATCGAAACGGTGGTTTCGGGACCACGAATTCGAGTCAGAAAAATATTTAAAAATTGTATTTTGTGTTTATTTGTATGAATATATATCTGTGAAATTTTCGTAATTTAATTTTGTCGTTTAGGTATCCGATTAAATAAAAGGACTTAATCGCATAAATTGAAAACTTGATAGTTTAAAGCATAAGGGCCAAATTGCTAGTGGCATTCTAAGTTGGGGTATTTATGTTGTAAATATCCTATTAATACTTTGGTAGGACGGTATAAGACATATATTATATGGTTTTTATATTATATCATTAAGGATATATATGTAATTAAACTTAAAATTATAATAAGTTATAATATAATAAAATAAGAAAGACATGTTCATATTTTATTCACCATTGTCGAAATTAAAACAAAATAAAAGAGAAAAGAAACTTAGGGTTCAGCTCTTTCAAGCTTGATTCAAGGTATGTTCTAGTTTGGTTTTTGATAATTTTTACGTTTTTGAGATCGTTGCTTCGAGTACTACAAAACCCATGCTTGAATTTTTTATTTTGGTGAATATTTTGATTATGCCATTGTTGAGAGCTTGTGGTTTTTGTTGTTTGATGATGAAATATGAAAGATATGTTTTAGATTAACATATTTTGTATTAGAGTTTTTGATGATTTTGAGTAATTAGGACTAAATTGCAAAAATAATAATTTGAGGGACTAAAATGTGAAATAAATGAAATATATGGACTTGTATAAGCATGGGTAAAATTCGGCCCAACATGGGTGTAGGGAAATTTTGCATATTTTGTGTTTTGTGCAATAGGGACTAAATTGTAAAAATTGTAAATGTTAGGGGTAAAATGGTAATTTACCCATTTATGTGTTTTTGGACTAAATTGAATGAAAATATGTTTGAATAAGCATAATTTGAATATGTTTAGATCAAGAACTAAAGAAATTAGATTTGGATCGGGGAAAAACGAAAGTCGTCGACTAGCTGCCCTGTTCCATTTTACATCGTCCGAGGTAAGTTTATAAGCAAATAGACGTGTCTAATTGTAGTTAAATGCTAAATATATATGCTGGTATGCAAAATATGAATTTGTATATATGCTATTGCCGAATGTGTATAAGCTTGGTAACCATGTTCAAGCAATCATTTCGATCGAGTTACGACATCCGAAAGCCCCGTATGAACCTTAGGAATAGCTAGGATACATATGTCATGAAATAGGATTTCATTATGTGATGTGCAAGTAAGACCATGGCATCGATATGTGATTTCGATATATGTGTGCGAGTAAGACCCTGTTTGGGACAGTGGCATCGATATGTAATTACATGTAAGACCACGTCTGAGACGTTGGCATTGTACAATATGTGTGATTATCCGAGTGTCTTATCCAATTCCGAATGGTTCATTGGGCAACGACAAGTTGTGAATGAATATGTAAAACGAGCTGATTGACTAGGTACGAATTAGCTTATTATCTACTTGAAATAAGGTAAGTAAGTTATTTGATATTTGTTAAAAATTGTGTGTGATGTAAATGAAAAATGTATGAGAACAAAGGAAGTGTATTCGGCCTTATGAACAAGAAATATGATTATTGCTAAAATGATTCTTGAATATGTGTATATATGATCTTGTATATTTAGCCATATAATAAGAGTATGTCTATGAAGTTGTATCTTGGTTTATGAGCTCGTATATATGAGTGGAGGCATACTTGGTTATATAATGACATTTTGGCTTTGAAAATTGAATGATAAATTGTTCATTTAATTATTTGAGCATTCGGCCAAGGTAACCTTTATGTATGAAAAAGATATTTTGCTCATATATAAGTATGTGTATTCGGTATATAATATAAATATGTATGTGATTATTATCCTTTGACTTATAAATTTATGTATATAGATGTATATGTATACAAGTTACGATAAAGAGATTTTGGCTTGAAAATCTAATGATAGTTTGATAAGATGTATAAATGCTCATTCGGCCATAATTAATCTAAATGTGAAATTACATATAAAATACATGAAATTGTAAGCTTAATATTTAAAGTAACTATGATAGTATAATTTGGTTTAGCATAAATGATTTGATTATGTCAATTAGTCATTTATTTGTTTATGACTTACTAAGCTATGAAAGCTTACTCTGTATGTGTGTTCTTGTTATCTCTTTTTATAGATTTTGGACTCAAGCTAAAAGCTCGGGAAATTGTCAGAGAAGCTTATCACACTATCGACTATCGCGGTATTTATAAGCTGAATATTCGGACCTATGGCATGTATAGGCTGGATTACATTTTGAAATGTTGGATTTTGGTTGCGTGTAATCTAAGCCATGCGAAAATGGCTAATGTTTTATGTTTGGATTCGGTTATGCTAAGTATAAATTATGTTCATTTTAGTCATGAGGTTATGTGCTATGAATGTATAATATTTGTGTTAGGTACTACATGCTTTAAAAATGGTTGACGACTTAGGATGTGCATGTGGATGGTTCGGGTAAAGTTATTCATAGATAGAAGTCTATGTGATATGTGATTGAAGTTGCTTGATGATTTGGATGTGGTTTGAATGATTCGGACATGATATACATATGGTAAGAATCATGTTGAAGTGTCACTTTTAGATAAATGATTCGGTTATGACTTATGATGATAGTAATAGTTAAATTTGGTTGACAAGTATATTCGGTGTGTTGCTGGATTTATGTATTGGATAAATTGATTGATGATTCGGCTTTTGCATTTATATATCTAAGTATTTGATGTATCTGTCATGGTACAAATAAATATACCTGTTCGTAAGTATATTAGTTTATTCGGCTATGGTATTTATATATATAAATTTATATAAAGTTGGTTGATATGCTTTGTTAAAATGAGACAATGAATATGGTTGATTATAATGCTCATGGTTATCTATACAATTGACCTTGGTTTGGACTTATATAAAAGGTATGTCCAATATATGTAATGTTAAGGAGTTTGGTTTATATGCGTCAGCCACAAG
Source organism: Gossypium longicalyx (assembly GCA_025698465.1). Lineage (NCBI taxonomy): Eukaryota > Viridiplantae > Streptophyta > Magnoliopsida > Malvales > Malvaceae > Gossypium > Gossypium longicalyx. Next base: position 62,628,628 of record CM047004.1, on the reverse strand, counting down.
GTAAATAATGGTTATTAAGCTAACTAAGGTATAATCTGTATTACATAGGTGATATTCAAGAGTATATGTGTTTCATGTAATGTTTAAATGTCCGAATTGGTGGTAAAAAAAAAAAGACTAGTTGTGTATATACATTTTGGCATGTAAAATGAGTTCAATTCAAGTCGCTATTGTGTTATAAAATGGTTAATTATAAATAAATGATTAAGTATACTTTTAGTATGTGAACTAAGCTTGATTAGCATCATTATTGATGTTCGGCAATAGTTCCATTTCATTATGATTAAAATGTGTATAATTTTTATTTATTTATTGAAATCTATTTGACCATTTATGGATTATTAATGCCGTATAAGTTAATTTCTAAAATGCATTGTGTTATATTTTATTTATTTTAATTTATACATGTATAAAAATATGACTTAAAATGATTAATGTTTATTAGATATTCAAATATCATTACAATGTTCATTATATGATTTGTATTTTTTTTATGTATTATGTATTAATAATTTCATGATTAACAATTAATTAGACATTCGTTCACATATATGAATATGAGTTGTGTGAAAGTTCAGAGTTGTGCTTTTGTTCAGTAATACCTCAGGACCCTATTTCGGCAGCAGAGACGGGTTAGGGGTGTTACACGTAACTGGCTATAATAATCCCGATGGCACTTGGTGTTCAGCTTTTACTTGCTGACATATCAAACATTTAGATACAAATTTAGAAATATCATGTTTCATTCCCGGCCACCAGTACATCTTTTTCAGATCATTGTACATTTTATTACTACTAGGATAGAGAGACATGTTACCATTATGAGCTTCATGTAAAATCTTCTGTACCAGTTCTGAATTCCTTGGTACGCATATTTTGTCTCTGAATAATAGACAATCAGCAGACCTAATCTGAAATTCTGAATCAGAATCCAACTCACACTGTTCTCGTTTAGCCTGTAATTCATCATCACTTTTTTTAGCTTCACAGATTTGTTGCAAGAATATTGGTCTAGCTTTTAACTCAGCTATAATTTAACCATCATCTGATAATGGCAATCGAGTATTCATTGCTCGCAAGGAAAATAAAGACTTTCTGCTTAGGGCATTAGCAACCACATTAGCTTTTCTCGGATGATAGTCAATAACAAGATCATACTCTTTCAATAATCCAAGTCACCTGTGCTGTTTTAAGTTCAAGTCTTTCTGTGACATCAAATTCTTCAAACTTTTATGATCAGCAAAGATGTGACATTTTCCACCAAACAGATAATGTCGCCAAATTCTTAGTGCAAACACAATGGCTACAAATTCAAGATCATGTATTGGGTAATTCTTCTCATGTGGTTTTAGTTGTCTTGAAGCATAGGCTATTACTTTACCTTCTTGCATCAATACACATCCTAAACTATTTAATGATGCATCACTATAAATTATAAATTCTTTACCCAATTCAAGCTAAACTAACACAGGTCTTTCTGTCAATAAGGCTTTCAATCTATCAAAACTCTGCTGACATTTATCAAACCACTCAAACTTCACATCTTTTTGCAACAGGCGAGTCATTGGAGAAGCTATTATTGAGAACCCTTTAACGAACCTTCGATAATACCCAGCTAATCCCAGAAAACTTTTAACTTCAGACACATTCTTTTCTAGTTTCCAATTAACAATAGCAAAAATTTTATTCAGATCCACTCGAATACCTTCTGCAGATACTATATGTCCAAGGAGACCAACTTCCCGTAGCCAAAATTCACATTTACTAAATTTGACATACAATTGTTTCTCACACAGTGTTTGCAGCACTATTCTCAAATGATCAGCATGTTAATTTTCATCTTAGGAATATACTAGAGTATTTTTTATAAATACCACTACAAACTTGTCTAGATACGGTCTGAAGATTCTGTTCATCAAATCCATAAATACCGTAGGTGCATTTGTCAAACCAAACAGCATCACAAGAAGCTCATAATGCCCATACCTGGTTCTGAAAGTTATCTTTGGAACATCTGATTCTTTTACCCGCAACTGATAGTAACCGAAACGAAGATCAATCTTCGAAAATACAGTGGCACATTTCAACTGGTCAAATAGATCATCAATTTGAGGCAGTGGTTAGTTTTTCTTAATTGTAACTTTGTTAAGTTGTCTGTAATCAATACACAACCTCAATAATCCATCTTTCTTCTTAACAAACAAAACCAGTACACCCAAAGGTGAAAAACTAGGTCGAGCAAAGCCTCTGTCAACCAATTCTTGCAACTGTACTTTCAACTTTTTCAATTCAGTAGGAGTCATTCTGTAGGGTGCTATGGATATCGGTGTGGTCCCTGGAATAAGATCTACAGAGAATTCCACTTCTTTAACTGGTGATAAATCAAGTAATTCCTCCAAAAATACATCAAGAAATTCACAAGCAACCGGCAATGACTGAATCTTCTACTCAGATACTTTAGTATCCAACACATATACAAGATAAGCATTATACTCCTTTCTGATATATTTCTGTGTTGATATTGCTGAGATCACACTAGATAGCCCAACTAGTTTATCAGACTCAACGTGGAGTACCTCACCATTCTGACATTTCAACACAATATGTTTCTGTTTACAATTTACTACTGTATCACCACTGCATCATGCTAAGTTAGTCAATTCATTCCTAAAATCACATCAAATTTATCAAAGGGCAGCAACATTAAATCAGCCGAAAAGCAGTAACCCTTTACTATTAATGAACAGTTTTTACAAATTTTATCCACCATAACATACTGGCCCAGGGGGTTTGAAACTTTAACCACAAATTCAGTGAATTCAACAGGTAAATTTTTAACAAACACTAAATTTGTGCATATGTATGAATGTATGGAACCAGGATCAATCAAAGCAGTAACATTAGTGTTAAGAAGAGAATATGTACCAGTAATGACTCTGGTGCAGAAGCATCCTCTCTTGCACGAATAGCACATGTTCTCGTTGGTGCTCGTGCCTCAGATTTAACTATTGAGTCTTTTGTAGCACCTCGGCTACCATTGATATTGCTGGAGTGAGGAGGTGGTCTACCTTTTGAGACGGGATTACTCAGCTTCGAAGCCTGATCAATATCTTTGTCAATCTTTTCAGAACAATCTTTGAGAAAATGGTCAATAGAACTACATCTATAACATGCTCCACTTCTCAAACGGCATTCCCCAAAATGAAATTTGTTACAATATTTACATTTCAGTTTGGGATTACCAACACTTCCCATATTTATTCCAGATGGAAACGAAGATCTCGGGTTAGAACGTTGAGAGCCTCACTTTTTCCCAGAATATCTTGTAAAAGTGGTAGAACGATCATGGTACTTCTTTGATTTCTTTAAAGTCAATGATTGTGACTTGCCCATAAATCTTTTACCAGATACCCGATCTTCTCTCTCTACTTGCTTCTTTTATTTACTTAACTCCTCGGCTTTGTGTGTCTGATCAGCCAGTACCACAAATTCCTTTAATTCAAGAATTCCAATCGACAGTTTGATATCTTCATTTAAACCTTCTTCAAAATGTTTACACATATCAGCCTTGGTTGAAACCCATTCTCTGACATATTTACTTAGTCTAATAAATTTTCCCTCGTACTTAGATACAATCATGTTTTCCCGTTTAAGTTCTAAAAATTCTTTCTTTTTCTTATCCAAAAATCTCTAACTAATGTACTTCTTACTAAATTCAGTCTGGAAGAATTCTCATGTAACATTTTTCTCGGTACAATAGAAATTATAGTATTCCACCAATGATAAGTTGTGTCTTTCAACAGTGATACAGCACATTTTAAACACTCAGCTGGTGTCCATGATAATTCATCTAAAACCCTAATGGTATTTTCCAACCAAAACTCAGCCCTCTCTAGATCATCATCAGCAGTAGCCTTAAATTCCTCTGCCCCATACTTAAGAATATTATTCACTGAAGGCTTACCGATTCTAACATGTTCAGCACCCTGCGGCATCTCTGGAACCGATTGAGGAGCAGGTGGGAGAGGTTGTTGTATAGCAGGATCTGTTCTCAAATATTTAATGAAACACTCATTCATTATTTGAAAGAAGGCTTCTTTTGCCCCCTCACCTCGGCCCTCAGATACGGACCTTCTACTACTATTAGATACAGCTCGTTGAACGGAAGCTTGAGCAGTGCTCTCAGCCTCCTCAGATTCAACTCTACCTTGGTTGGATGACATTACTATATGAAAAACATATTTAAAATGGTCAGGAGATATCATACTATCATAAATCATATAATGGCATATATAGCTAAACTCATACTTGCTACGTTAGTCCGAGAATTGGCTAAACCGTAGCTCTGATACCAATAAATGTAACACCCTTAACCAGTAACCGTCGTCGGCACAGGGTTACAGAGCATTACTAGAGTTTACAGAACAATTATAGATAATTTATATCATTTACTATTCATATCCGAAAATAATCATATTGTCCCTTGAATAGAACCTCGAGACCCAATTTAAACATTAGAATCAAGTTAGGACTAAATCGAGATATCAGAGAATTTTTCACAAAATTTAAAAAATTTTCTTTAATACAAGGATCACACACCCATGTGAGTAGGCCATGTGGCTCACATGCCCAAGTGACATGCCCATGTCTCAGGCCGTGTGGGCATTTGATGTGAGGCACACGGTTGTGTCCGAGCTTGTGTCCTTACCCGTGTAACTCTATGACTTGTGCCACACAGTCTGCCACACTCCCGTGTGCTAGGCCGTGTGGTCAATTTAATTTTCACAAATTATGTGCAGGTTTCACACGGCCAAGACAAACGCCCGTGTTCTACACCATGTGTCATACACGGTTGAGACACATGCCTGTGTCTCTTCTTGTGTGCCTAATTCTAAGCATTTTGTTTCTAAATTTTAAGATTCAGGAGACACACGACCAAACCACATGCCCATGTGCCGGGCCGTGTGTCACACATGGTCAAGAATACCCCCGTGTGCTACCCGTGTGGACAAAATAAAGCCATTTCTTTGCCTTATTTCTCACCCAAATTTAACCTTCCACTTACAATAATATTTGCATACATTTTCCATCCAATTCAAGCAAACATCATTAACATGTATGAAATAATATCACATATCCATATGATCAAACTCACCTTCTTGTAATGATTTATATTTTACCCCAATTCAGTTTAACCAAACCATATACATATAAGCTAAACATGATATATAACCTTATAATAACATACCAAAACAATCCATTTTTAGCCATTCCAATGGCTAAGTTACAAACAATTATTTACATGCCAACATAGGGCAAGTTAACCTATACATGCTATTATATCAAAATAAGATTACTTTTTATACCAAAACAAGCTAGAGGACAATGTGATGATTCTCCGACCGTTCTCCAACCTTAACGAGCTTCCGAACACTATAAAACAGAGAAAATAAAACCTAGTAAGCATTTAATGCTTAGTAAGTTCATATAACAGGAATTAAACTTACTAATCACATTCAATAAAATAAGTATATAATAACATGCTTCCCAACAAATTGGCAATTTTCCTAATCACATACACTCAAGTAAGCAAGTTAGTCACATATTTTGTTTATGCATCAATTAAACACGGATGAGCTCACCATGTTACACTTTCAAGTATTTCAGTAACACTCAAGATATAATATATTTAATCTCATAATTTCTCATTTCAGGGATTTACCCCTTGAATCGTTGAAATTTCAATGGATACTCAGCTCAAGTAGTACACACAAGATGCACAAAATAGTAAACCGTTAACTCATAATCAAGGGTACCCATTAGGGCACATAATCAAATAACACACTCTCGAGCCACATATCAGGATGCTCAGATGAGCCATGTAACAAGACACTTACCCGGGTTAAACAGGAAACTCATAAGAGTATAAAGCAGGGAGCTCATAGAGCTTATCAGGTAACTCGGAAGAGTTAATATCAGGGAGTACCAGATAAGGTAACAGGGAATCAAGCGAGCCATTTCAAGAAGCTCATAAGAGCCTATATCAAGACGATCACGTAGAGCTGAATTTGTGTCCGCAATATATGCTAAATCACAACCGATCGAATCATGTAACAGAACGCTCACAAAGAGCTAGGTAGTGTGTAACACATGCAAAATCTCTACCGATCAGAAAGCTCGCAGGAACTATATAATAGGATGCTCGAGAGGACTATAACAAGATTGCTCATCTAAGCTATATTCTGTCCGCAACATATGCAGGACCACATTCAATACGGGAAATCATATCTCCATCAAATTTCATTATTCAAACAAAACTTGTCATTTATCAAGCAATATCGAGCATGTGATTTATTTCATACTTTAAACATTTATATAATTCACCCAAATACAACATTGAATTCAACATATTAACATACATAAATAAGTTGCACAAACTTACCTCGATACTTGTTTGTATTTAAAAGTCTACTAATCTGGCTATTTTTTTCCCTCGATCTAGCTTTGAATTTGAGTTATTCGGATCTATATAAATGAATTTAATCATCAATTTAATCCATTTCATACTCAATTGGATTCAAGTTACACCCTAGGCACAATTACCATTTTGCCCCTAAACTTTTCATAAATTCCAATTTCGTCCCTAGGCTCGGAAAATTAAATTAATGCAATTTAATCCTTATTCCAAGCCTAACCGAAATTTCCATGTAACATTTACAGCACATGTATTTCAAAAAATTTAGAATTTTTTCATAACTTTTACATCTTTACAATTTAGTCCCTAAATTATAATTTCATCAAAATTTACTTTACAAAAGTTGTTTATCTATCAACAACCTTTCATTTTCAACCATAAATTTCAAATTTTCAGCATATTCATCCATGGAAAATTTCTATACTTTGATATCTTTCAAAATTAATCCCCAAAATAGTTAGATTAAGCTATCCCGATCTCAAAAATATAAAAATTACTAAAAATGGGACAAGAATACTTACCCAATTAAGCCAAGAGACTTGCTTTCTCTTTCCTAGGGTTTCCATGCATATTTTGGGGAAGAAGATATAAAATGATATTATTTCTTTTTAATTCACTTATCATCTTTTAATTATTTTAGTTTCCAATTTAGTCCTTACCTTTTTCTAATTATCCATGGATGATTCATCAAAAATATCTACTAACTTTTCTTTAATGGTTTAATTACCATATAAGGACCTCGTATTTCGAATTTCATAGCTATTTGATCCTTCTAGCTATTAGAATTCAACTTTTGCAATCTATGCAATTTGATCATTTCCATAATTAAGCACATAATCGGTAAAACTTTCTTATCAGAATTTTCATATAACATTCCTATCATAATACAGACCTTGCAATAATATTAAAATAAATTTTCTTTCTGGCTTGAATTTGTAGTCCCGAAACCACTATTCCGATTTTACTGAAATTGGGCTGTTACAAAACGCTTAAGTCACATTGGTCTTCTAGGATTGTAACGTTCTAAGGCTTAGGATGATACGAGTTTAAAAAAGATATGGCTCAAAATGGTTCAAACACTAGAAATAGTTAGGCACGTGACATTGTTCCCTCTCTTCCCCCTAAATGTCCCATCCAACCTAGCCTTTTGTCTCCCTCTCACACCTACCTTATCTACCTATGTAGGAAGATACAATATAATACTAGCAATTATTGTCGACTTAACGAGTTTTGGTGTATTGATGACTGAATTTTCTTTCACTTTTGTGACTTTTTGATTTGCCACCTTGACTTTTTACTTTTCTTTTAATCACAATGCTTTTATTTTCGTTCTATACTTTTACTTCCCATTTTTAATTTTGACTTTTTCTGGATTTTTATTTTTCGCACATTTTTTCCCAACCTAGAGTCACTGTATCACATTGTTTCTTCATTTTTCTCTTTTTTTTACTCCACCATGATGTATCTACTTAAACCTCAATGTTTATGGTTTGACATCTATTTCGTAATGTATTAAAGGACCAAGGATGGGGAAGAGTTCAAGTTTTATGTGTGGTCTTTGGGTTTGAATTTTGTTGGTTCATCAAAAAGGACTTATCAGACACAAATAATGAGACTAGGGATTAATAGCATTAAGGTATGGTCATTTGAGAATTGGCTATTCAAACAATGTCTTAGGTCATCCCTAAGCATCCCACCATACACAATTTCTTTTATGCTTCAAATTAAACCAAATGAATAATAATCAATTCAAGCATTCGTGTCTCTTCGACTATCTATAAGACTTATATCTCATATGGCATCATCAAACTTTCTTACTTAGGTACTTCAAATCTATTATGCAATTTAACTAAGTAACCTAATCAATTTCTCTTAAAAATAATCAAATTATCTTTTATCGATAAAAAATTTCATGCTTGGCAAAAATCATTACATGCTTACTATTTTCAACCATTATTCGTAGTATTAATATAAACCAAGCACTATGCAACAAAACCAATAATATTTTTTTTCAATAAATAATAAACTGAATCGAAGTAAACACACAAATGAAAATACACACAAACTAATCCTATATACTTCCCCCCTCTCAAACTTTATAATAAACATAGCCCTTAGTGTAAAATAATTAGAGCACAAATAAGAAAACTTCCCTAAGTAGGTTGAATCCTTGTTGTTATGATAATCTTGGGGTTTGTGTTCTCCAAGTGGACGAAAAAGTACCTAAAAAAATACTAAGACAAAAAAATGTGAAATATAATAAAAACAAAAATAAGAGGAAAAATAATAAGTATTGATAATGGATGATAGAATGTCTCAGATGAACTTGGCCCTTCAATATTGAATGGTTGTGTTCTGTCTAGGATGTTGCGACATTAGGGTGCGATGTCGTGACATCGAGCCCAATTTCTGGCTTCTTCGATTTTTTCCAGTTATGTCACTCCATCGCATCTACACATGAAAATTTAAAGTAGAAAATGTAAGTTCTTTAAAAACCGGGAGGATCCGTGTCGCCACCATAGAATAACTTTTAGCTGGTTCTTGACACTTTGATCCAACGTTTGTTCATCTGTCGATGTATATGAACCAGCCTCTCCAGTCAATTCTATTGATATTGCCTTATTTTTTACCGTCACTACATCCATATTACAAGTCACTTGCTACCAAATTCGAGCCAACCCCAAATCGTTTTTTGGGGTATTATTGCCTCAATTTTCCTTCTCTCCATGTCTTTTGAAGTTTTGGTCACTCGAGCTTTGATGCCCTTGTCAGATGAGCATGAGTCAAACTCATCGATCTCTTCAGCCGATACCTTTTTTGCTATGGCCAGAAGGTGTATTAGCTCTTCTACACCTCTATTTAGAACCGATTTAAGCTCAATGTTAGTGGTTACTTCTACTTTTATGTCAATGGCTACATCTATTATTATGTCTAATTCTACGTCAATTGGATCAAATACTATTTCATCCATATTCAATTTATCATCACGATATTCGGTTCCAAATTCTTGTCGACTACTATTATTTAATTCAAGGTGATCAACGATACTATGGGGATCCTCAAGACCAAGGTTGGGAACATCATGCACGACATCTCCCCATGGACATAGCGCCTCAAATATTTCTTACAGCATTTTCCTCATCTGTTCCATCATGTCTAACATGTTTGATAATCTTTCAGAGTTGGACAGATCAGTAGTTTCGCATGAGGGCATCTTATGCAAATCACAATGAGGCTCATCTGAGTGTTTGGCCATATCATTGTCTTTGTTCTATAACTCATAAAGAGGTTCGTACAAGTACTCATTGTCCTCACACTTGTTATCATCGCTCCATTGCTTTGTCCCAGCTCCGTTCAACCAACCTGTTATGCAATTCCATTCATCATCCCAAGAAGTCTTTTCATCATTAAACCACCTATAATCAATTTTTTTCCATGATTAAATCTTCGAGTCAACAAGGTAAAAAAAATGAAAATAAAAATAGCATAATTAACAAATAAAAAAATTAGTACACTACCTAGCTCATTCATCTTTCAACAAATATTATTTGTAAGTAATTGATTTAATAATAATTGTCACTGTCGCAACCCCGACAATAGCGCCAATAACTTGACCGCCTCCGGACATACTAACATCAACAGTGTGAATACTGCTACAAAATACATGGAATTTAGGCAGTGTCCGCAAGTATACAGGTCAAGTTGTAATATAGTTACAACGAAGTAGGTAAGTACTCTGAAGATCGTACCCAAGGGATTGTAGTTTAGGGGAAACTACTATCAAGCCAATTACTGGAAATAATTACTAATCTACTTGAATCATGAATTAGTAGTGCTAATATGGAAGCAAGATGACGATAATATTAATAAACTAAATAAATTAAATTAAGCCTAAATCTACTCCTAATTTCATGTAGCGGTTTCTCCTATCATTTGTTATGACTACGTGAGTTCCATTAGCCTAGATCCAATTGTTTTACCTAATTAATTATTGACGTAGGCCTCTATCCAACCAGCTAGTCATCAACCTAATTGTGTCTCTCGGTTTTCAACTAACCTAATAAATCCGCAAGAACTACTTACCTCTTGACCTCACAGTTCAGACTGATTCAAGGCTAAAGTGTTAACAGATAGGCCATACCAATTTTGGGTTAATTCTACCTAAATGACTTCCTAAAGTGGTCAAGCCTAGGGTTTAAGTTCTTCCTCTCCCAAACAGTTGATTCACTAAGAAAAATATACCTTTTAATCAATTAATAAGATTGATAATATTGAAACATGCGAAATATAGATAAAGTATACACTGATTATAATCTTTACACAAGCATTCAACTAACAATGTTAAAAAAGAGATGCTCATGGATTTATCGATGAAAGCGTGGTTCTGGAACAATCTCCACTCGTGATATTCTCATTTAGGAATTAGATCTCCCAATTACAAGAACATAAAATACCTTAAGTAAAAATTAAGAATGAAATAGAAACCCTAAGTATATTTTCTGTCTCCCTCTAATTGTGTGTTAAAACTGATTACAATGGCCTTTGTATAGGCTAAACTTGAAATATTAAAGTGCCTAAATTGTCTTTGAACTCCTTAGAGTTCGACTAGGAAAGATACACTTACTTTCCCACCAAAATGTAATTATCACGTGCAGGATTTTTCTGGGTTGCGAAGGGGCTTTGCAACACAGGGGGTATTTCGCAACACAGCAGGGAGCATGTTGCGATATCGAAGGCAATTTCGCTACAGGACTCATTTTTTGCTTTTGTCTTCAATGTAGAGACATCAGTGTCTTGGTGTCGCGACATAAGCATCAGTTTCGGCCCGAATATGCATTTTTAGCTCCCGATTTGTCCTACAAGACCATTTCATCTTATTTAGATATTTAGAATGTAATAAAAACTACTAAAAAGCATAAATTACTAGTTTAAGCATGAAAACCTAAATATATACTAAGATGCTTTGATTTAACTATTAAACAAGCTAAAATTATGTGTAAAAAGGATATAAATAATAGTGTAATTCATGGTAGATCAGATACCCCCTTCAGGATGATGTGTTCTTCATGTTCAGACCACTGCGACTCTCTACAACACTCAATCAACTTGAGGTTCCCCATAGCATGATTAGCCAATTTAGGTCTCAAAAATGGCTTAAAACTAATAAAAATAATTTATTAACAATAAAACTAAAAATCAATAAAAGGAACAAAAAGACATCTAAATAGCTCGAGAATAAGCTCTTTAAGTGTAATAGAGAGACTAATTTGACGTATCAAATTATAAAAAATTAAACTCCCCCACACTTAAATATTTGCTGGTCCTCAAGCAAACACCTAAGAAACATGCATAAAAGGCAACCTTTAAACAATGAACAATTTGACAATCAATTAATGGATATGTATAGTGTAATAAATTCTTCTACTATACAACTTAAGGATGATATATTGAAAATTCACAACTTTGAGAGCACACCATTTTAGTTCCAAAAAAGTTATAGGGCAAATAGAAATAGAGGTAATTTATCAAAAAAGTATTTTTCACATTATCCCATCAAAATAAGGTATGTAGATTTAATGAATCTATACATGAAAGAATTTAACTTATTCATTCTTCCTAAGTTTCACTAATTTCGGTTTTACAAACATCGGTGTTAATGTCACATAGGACTTTTAGCTTATAGTGTTCTGAGGCTAAGGTTTGTACAAATTCAAGAAAATGTCAGCTCAAAATGGTTCAAGCACTATGAATAGTATAGCACATTGCATTTCTCCTATTCCCCCCCCCCCGATATGTGATCGTTAAGCTCACCACATTATTTCTCCTCTATCGACTTCCTTTTCTCTCCAATAATATGGAAGAAACAGCTTGATATTGGCTAGTATTCACAACTTAGCGAGTACTAGTGCACTATGATAGTGAAAACAAATTTTATGTTCTTTACTTCATTTCTCATTTTGAGCATGTTTTTAATTTTTTCCGCTATTTTCACTCACAATGATTTTAACTTTAGTAATGTTTTTTATTTGTTCGCTTTGTTTTTTACCCACACCATGCTTTTATTCATTCATATTTCATTTTATGCACATTTTGTAAGAGTTTATACATGCCATATCAAACCATCTCTTCGCTATTAGCTCAAGTTCATTTTACAATCTCTGAAACGTTTTTACCTACCCCTCAATGTTCGTGGTGTAACATCCATTTATAGTGCCTTTCAAGAATAAGGACAGTGAAGGGTTGAGTTTTTAACTCCTTTTAGGCTCGAGGTCTAGAAAGAAATAGGTTTATCAAGAAAATATAATTAAAGACTTAAATTACGGGAACTAGGGATAATGTAGCATATAAGTAAGTCATTTAGGCTCTAGCCTACACAAACAATGCTTTAGGTTATCCCTAAACATCTCAACAATCACAAAACTAAAACATGATTCTACTTATTTCCATAAATAATGTTGAATTCTAATTCATGCATGTACACATATATCTACAAACATATTAATCATTAGGATAAAATTGAAAAAAAATCACAAATTTTTAATTAACTCTACTCTATTATACAATGTAACTAATTAAACTAAATAATATATTCACAAAGAATAGAATTCATCAAGTATCATTCAAATTTTTTACAACTCAAAGAATCTATGACACAAAAACATACCTCAATTCACTAATTGATAATCAAATTATGTTCAAGCACTATGCATGTAACACCCCTTACCTAGTCTAGTTACCGAACTCGAGCTACAAGATGCTACCATAGAAAATAAAGATCATTACATGCAATTCTAACTTAAAAATCAATTTCTCATTTCATAATCTATGCAAAACATGATTAAAAAACTAATTCGGGTCCCAATCGAGCTTACGAAAGCCCTTAAACCGACTCGAAACTAAATCAGGATGATTTTGAAACTTTTACAAAAATATAGGTAAATAGGTAAAATAGGGGGTCACACGGCCATGTTGCTAGGTCATGGGATACTACCACAAAATCATGTCCCCAAACCATGTAACAAATAGTGGCCGTGTGATCTAAGAACCAACTTGAACATGTTGAACACACGGCCATGTCAACCACCCATATGTCACACACGGCCATGTGGTAGCCCGTGTGCAACAAAAATGACCATTTTAAAGCAAGTTTCATACCATTCAAGCAAGGTGACCGAATATGTCAATTTATTCCTTTCAATCCTACACCAAAACATACTTATTTCATATCCAAAACACCAATTCACATGATTATATAAACATACAACCAATATGCTCTCATTCACACCAACAATTCATTAAACTCAAATCAAATACAATTTATACCAAAGCTTTTAACCATTTCATATCACAACCTATTTCATATGCATAATACCATTCAAACTTTGTCATTTCCTTCAAACTTCAAATATCAAATTTGACATCAAGTCAAATATCACATACCAAAATAAGTATAAATTCGTTATGCAAAATAAGTATCCCTATTAATAAAAATTCAATTCGTTATGCAAAATAAGTATCCCTATTATGATACAATACAACCACATCAAACATATAAAGTTTTAAGCTCAAACCACATATATAACCTCAATCATTCATATTTATATCGTAAACCAATTTATATCTTATTTCAAAATCATAAATATTACTTTATTCACATTCAATGGCATATCATCACATTTTCATCCACAATATTAACCAATGAAACGTCATAAAAGAACTCCGTACACAGGTGAACGTAATAGTGTCTGGTCACCTATTAGGGTTAAACCTACACGAATCAGATAATAGCGCCTGGTCACCCGTTAGGGTTGAACCTACGCGAATCAAATAATAGCGCTTGGTCAACCGTTAGGGTTGAACCTACGCGAATCAGATAATAGCGTTCAGTCACCGTTAAGGTTGAACCTATGTGAATCAGATAATAGTGTCTGGTCACCCATTAGGGTTTAACCTATGTGAATCAAATAATAGTGCCTAGTCACCCGTTAGGGTTGAACCTACGCGAATCAGATAATAACGCCTGGTCATCCGTTAGGGTTTAACATACGGGAATTAGATAATAGTGCCTGGTCACCCGTTAGGGTTAAACCTACGTGAATCACATAATAGTGCCTGGTCACCCGTTAGGGTTGAACCTACGTGAATCATATAATAGTGTCTGGTCACCCTTTTGGGTTAACCTACATGAGAAATATAGTGCCTGTCTACTTTTTTGAGTTAACCTACACAACAGAAAGCCAGACCAAGGCTACATATACATGTATTCTCGAATCCGCAACAAATGTCGAAGCTCGGAACCTACAGGCAATAACTCATAACCTCGTATATGAGAATTTTACTAATTTCATCGGGAGTTACTTCACATTGTACAACGATTCATAGTCACTAACAATCACCATTTCAAAATCAAATATATCATATCAACAATTTAGATATATTGTATGAACTTACCAAGAGCAAATAGCAAAACCAGGAGTGTTAGGGACTAATCTATAATTTTCCTTTTTCTCGATTATCTGCTTTTTCTTGATCTTTACATTAATTTATTTCCAATTATCAATTATACATACTTATAACAGCTTATTTAATACAAATAACATCTTATTATAATTGTATTCAATTTAGTCCCTAATACTAAAACAAGTATAACTTCCACAATTGAGATTCGTTTTTCATTCCAATTTAAATTATGTCCTTCTACATCCCTCAAAATTCCAAATTTACATGAATTTAATGTCACTTTTGACATATTCACAATTTAGTCCCTAAATGCAAAATTAACAAAATTTACTTTATCAAATAATCCTTAAACATTTCATAGCTTTCAAACCTACCATTTTCTATCAAAAAAATCTAAAATTCATCAATGGTAACTTTTAAAATCTTTAACAGTTTTGAAAATGAAGGTACAAGTTAGCTAAATTAAGCTACAATGATCTTAAAAACATAAAAATTACGAAAAACAGGTTTTAACATCACTTACATGCAAAGCTCAAAGCTTGAAAATGGAGAACTGCAATTTTTCTTCTAACATTTGGCCAAGAGATGAAAATTGTAGAAGATGACAACATTTTTGGCTTTTATACTATCATTAGTACTTAATTAATCTTAATAAATTAAACTAACCTTAATTAGTTTAAGTTAAAATAAATTAACCAATCCTTAGGGGATTCTCGCTTCATTTTCCACTATCCGAAATACAAAATGGCTCAATTATTTAATTGGTCCTTGGAACTTTAGAAAAATTTATAGTGAATAACTTTTATAAATTTTACAATTTAGCCTTTGTACTTAATTAACTATTTAAACTTTAAAATTTCCAGACCAAACCTCAATTCACTTATATAATAGCTCTATTAATATTCAACAGAAATATTTATGAGCTCGGTTTACAAAAATAATATCCCGATACCTTATTTTCCAAAACCAGTGACTTTCATTATATGCCACTTGCACCTTGACTAACTAATCAATAAATAAAATCTAATAAGTCACGATTCACTATTATATTATATTTAACTCATAAATATTAATTAAATATATCTATGGACTCTCTCGTTAGAATTGTGGTCCTGAAACCGCTATTTTCCACAACACTAAAAAATAGGTTGTTACAATGCAACAATTAAAATAAGAAAAATAAAACAAACACACAGCCATTAAAAAATTTTGACTAAACATGCAATTTTTCTATGAATGCCCCCATACTTAAATTACACATTGTCCCCAATGTGTATACCTCAAGAGAAGATAGAAAGGTTATCGGACTTCCCTGAATATCGTGAGTGCTCATCAATATAGCTAGGGTCGTCCACGTTCTCATTGAAGCTCAAGATTTTCATGTAATTCTCGAGTGAGTGGCCTACATAGAAAAAGAAAAAACATACCAAAAACAAAATATGCAATAATAAGAAAATAAAAACTAGTAAAAAGAAAACTAATCAAATTTCGGGTGATCTATATCCCCCAATAGAAGAATTTCCAAGAGGTCCTCAACACCTTGAATCATCGTTTGTTATTCATGAATAGAATAAAGGCCCCCTTTGCATTTGAGCACATTGTTTTTGTATTATTTTTTACCTTCTAGAAAGCCACATCACGAGCCACTTTTCTCCAAAGCCTAACCAACTCTAAAGCTCATTCTAAGATACTATCGCCTCTAGTATCACAAACTCGATGTCACAATAGTCAAAGATACCCGAGCTTCACTTCTTATTTCAAACTAAAAATGGATATACTCGTTAAGTTCATCGGTTGGATCTTCTAAAATAATATTTAGAAAGTGTGTCGGCTCCTCCACACTTTCACTTCATTCTGATTTAAGCTCATCTTGAATATCTAATTCTATACCTACTCCTAGTGCTAATCCTAATCTAATCCTAATCCTATGTCAATCGTAGTGAAGATACCTTCTTCATTTCTCAAAACCTCGTCACGTTCTTCAACTCCAAATTTTTTTTAAACACCCATGTTCAACTCATCATGCTTAATAACAGTAGAATAGCCCTCATCCTTGAGCCCAAGAATATCATGCTTGACCTCTTCCATCGGAGTGTTCATTACAGCTCAGAATTGGACGACTTCTAATATTTACTCACTTGGTATACTCAAAGAAGCATGGCTTTGCATTCATTGGAAAATTTGGTCTAATCAACCATGTATTTGGTGCACATCAGCCTACAACGTATGCACGATTTCCTCAAGTTTACTCACCCGAATAGTTAGGTAATGATCTTCATCAGGCTCTTCCTAATGTTTACTCCCATCCTCACAAGAATACAAGGAATACATATCATATGTCGAGTTACTACCTACCCATCCTTGATTGTAACCATTCGCTCTATACGTGTAACTATAAGAAACATAAGGATACTTATATCATTGTCTCTCATAATCATCATCATAAATCAAGTGTTTTATTGAATCTCTATTCGCCGAACTCAATTAACCTTCATTGTTGTATCGGTCACCCAACCACCTATATCCATTGTTATTAAACATGATTAAGCTAAATCTTCAACAAGGCAAATGAAACTAAAAACACGAAAGTAAAACACTATATAGTAAAATAAAAAGCATTATCAAATTTCATGGTCTTTCGACTAATATTTCTTCAAAAGTAACTAACTTGACTACACATATACACCGTCGCAATCCCCAGCAATTACACCAACAACTTGACCACCCTCTCGTTGTCATCGTGAATGACTGGAGGAAATCAACAATTAAAGACAACAATCAAATAAAATACTAAGTGTGGTGTCTACAAGTGTGTCAAGTCAGTTGTAATATAATTGTAAAACCGGGTACAGAGTATTCCGAGGATCAAACCCAAGAGAGTCAGCATTTGAGCAAATTATAGCTACAAGCATGTAAAAAAAAAGAGTCTAACTAACTAATCATTAAACACTATAGTACGACAAGCCAAGAATAACTACACTAATTTATCAACTAATTAACACAAGGACTAAATTGTAAAATATGCAAGGTTATTAAATTAACCAATGAATAACAAATGGTGGTTGATTGATTTCGATATGGTTCACAAATCTTTCAATTAAAGATCTAAATTGCTTAAACTCCTAATGTGGTTTTGTTTTACCTCTTGGTCTCAAATTTACCAAATTAGACAAATTAGTCTGGTTTATCACTCGATCTCACTAGCTAACTCGGGTCTAACGATGTAACACTCAGATTTTTAATTATCGAGAAATTAGAGACAAATAGAGGACTAAGTTGAAAGAGATTACAGGTTGGTAGCCTCTATTGGAAGAAACGGGAAAGCTAAAAAACTGAATTGGACATGTTTGAGATCTAATTCTAGTTCTTTTAATATGGAACCAACCGATTTCTTAGTGGGAGACATCATAATTAGCCATAGACGGCTATCATAGGATTGGAAGTGGCGTAAGAAAGGCTATAAATAGTTGGGAGATGGCTCTTAGAGATGATTTTCTTCCCGAACTTGTACCAATTTCTCTAGTTCTTCATCTTCTTCAGTGGCTCAAAAAAGTCGTCATTAAAGGTCCTGCATGAAGTAGACTTCTTGAGGATAAAGCTAGAAAAGTAGGGAATCCAGCAATAGGGTAAGGTTCTTAACCCTTCTGTGTATGTAAAAAAAAAGTTAAGGACTTCAGAACCATTCTAAAGGTTCTACAAGCTTTTGGAAAATGGGTTTAGGTTAAGAATATTGAGAATAACCCATAATTTCTCATTGCAAGATATTACTTGGGGAATGGAAGCTCTGATGCTCGAAAAAAGGAATAAGCTATGGGAACGATAAAGATTCAAGTAAGTTTTAGACTCCGAACATGTTATTATGGTCTATGTTGTTCAAGCATGTCATATTGCATAAGCATGACATATGATGATATAAGCATGCATTGTATGTACATGGAAAAACCTTAAAGGAATAGACGAAATTAAGAAGGGAAATAGGGAATAGCCCTATTAGATACCACCTCAGACGAAGCTCCAAACCTTACGGAGGGAATACTGTGGTGTTCAAGCATCAAGGTTAGGTGGTGTTAATGAGGTAATGGAGGAGGATCCAGGAAATAAAAATTGTGGAATGGAATTTACAGTGATGGCGGTATCGACTGGTCCTTCGGGGCGACACCGTGACGATGATATAGAGCGTAAAACCATGGATGAAGGATGCCATGGTAGCTGGTATAAGGTATATGATGTAAGAACATAGATGAAAGAGGCTATGGCAGTCTGGTATATGATACATAGCGTAAAACCATGGATGAAAGATGCCATAGCAGCATGGTACACGGTAAAAGGTATATGGCATAAGACCATGAAAGAAAGACACCATGGCCACAAAGTAAATGGTATAAGGTATGCAATATAAGATCATAGATGAAAGATATTATAACAGCCAGATTTGATGAGTAAGACTATGGATGAAAGACTCTAGGGCATCATGAGGTAGTAATCCAGGATTGCAAATTGGTGTAAGACCACGGATGAAAGACTCCATGGGATCAACAGAGATAAAGTTCGTTGAGATAATAAAGATGAAATAGAGATGAAATCTGCTAAGACAGTAAACACGGAATAGAGTAATTCCATCAAGATAATAAACACGAAACAGAGCACATTCATCGGGATAATAAACACGAGTAAGTCCACCAGGACGTAAAAGAAATGTAAGAAAGGTATAAAACCATAGCTCGATTGTGGCATCTATAAAGTCCGCTAGGACACAAATGCAAACAGTACGTCGGGACAATAAGAGTAAGGCATACTACCAATGCGTTAGGTATGAGAAACCACGTAAGTGGAAGAAGAGTTAAAGAAAGTGTAAAAAGAGGTGCGCGGAATTTATGGAATCTGCCAAAGTGATGGAAGCAGTGAAGGTAGTTAAGAAAGTCGAGAAGACATAGGAGAATACTCAACAAGAATTAAGGAAAGATAGGCCGAGTGAGAGCAAACCTAATTATGGAAATGTTAGAGCAAACCTAATTATAGAAATATATGAAGGGAAGCAGACTCATGTAATCACATGGGTAGTGGTTGGCCAAGACGATAATTCAGTTGTTTCTCATATGAGCAGGAGATTTCCCAGGTTAGATTGGTGTGTAAGGCAGATTGCTGTAAGTAATCCCACCACTGCGAATAATAAAGTAGGTTGAGAATGGATTCACCAAAGTGGCGAGTCATGCTGAAAGTCAGTATAACCCTAAAATGTCAATGAGCCTTTAAGGACTATGGCATGGAAAGAGGAGAGTCCGCCAAGAATTGGTCCGGCTAAAAAAGTTCGCCAAGAAAGGTATAACCTACGGACCCTTAGACGGAAAGACAAGAGAACACTATCACCGAGGTATAAGATGGTAGATGGACGTATAGTCAAGTAAGATAGAGGACAATGAACACCCAGTATATGGGGTATAAGAAAGAGCAGAAAGATGAGAAGTAACGATAGGATCACTAATATAGTGAGGTAACTAGTACGGTCGAGTGGAAAGCCCAACCAGAAGAAGGTATCATGATAAGCCGTGTAGCTCAAAGAATCGAATGGAGTCCACCACTTTGATAAAGAACACTCACCTTGAGCGAGTAGGGAGTATTTTTATTTATATTTAATATATTTTACATTGTTTACCCTTGCGTGATAAGGTTATTTATGATCAGTGTAATGACTCACTAGGTTCGTTTGAACTTACAAGTGGTTGACCTATGTTTGCAAGGATTATGAAGTTGATCGATGACTCAGGGGACAAGCCAAGCCAGATGGAATAAAGATTAGGGGTCACCGATGGATCAGGACATGCACATAGGAAGGGGGTACCAATAGAGGCTTTGCCTTAGAAGTTATTGTGGTGTATTCTGATAACGCCCTTAGGATTTGGGTAAAGAAATAGTTAGCTCTGTTAAGTGTTGTAAGAGGCTCATCGTGATTAATCAATTAGATTAGAGATAGGAAATTTAAGAAACTAAACATTCAATGGCATAAGACTTTGGTTGTAAAGAAGTATTATCAATTTTACAGTTTTAAATAGTTTTACAATAATCTGTTTTATAATAATTAAGTCAGCCAAATTTAAATATAAGTCCAATTGTGACGCTGCATACTCGGATCCGGTGGATAGGTAGAGCGTGGAGTGTGATAACTGCATTGATGTTCAACAAGATTACCTTTCAGTCTCACTTGCCTAAATATTCTCTTAGAGGCGTCAATATCATGTTTTTAGGTTTATTCAATTTAGTCCAATTTATTTCCAACTTAGTCTCTCATCCAAAAATCAGCTTACCTACATCTCCATCAACCAACCCCTTTAGAGTTTAATTATCCATGCCAATAACTAAGCTAACAAACATACAAGAAAAGGAACTGTCAGCCATTAACATAAAGCTTGAGAAAGATATAAAAGCTTGAGAAAAATATAAAAGCTTGGATTTTAAATCTATAAAACTTAAAAGAAAAGTGTAAATGAACATTCAACAATAGAATGAAGTACAAGAAACATAAAAGTTGAAGTCTTTAACATATTAAACTAAAATAAACTAAAATATATTAAAGTAAAGGCTAAAATGTCATTATAAGCAAAAGAAATAGACTAAAAGTGCAAATAAACTCTAGTTACAGTGATAACTAACTTGACTAACTTAAAGAACAACAAAAACAAGAAAATGAGTTATAGAAAACTAACAGCTAAGGAAGATGAGAACTAAGAAACCCTAAAAATGAAGAAGAAAACCTAAGAGAACTAAAGAGAAACTAAGCTAAACTAAGTCTAATGTGTGTGTATCTCTCTCCTCAGCCAAAATTGGTTGTTTCAGTAGTAATTTTTTACCCCTTTTTTTGACCAAAATGCCCTTGAACAGGCCTTCATTGATTGGTACTTTGGTTGGACAAAGACTACCTCTGGTGTCATTTTTTGTCCCCTCACGACAGCGATATCGCGATACCCAGGGCTGGATATCACGATATCGTCAACAGTCTTGAAATAGAGTGCTCATTGGCAAGTGGGTATCGCGATACCCAAGGGGGATATGAAAATACCACTGTAGGTTGTCTTAATCTCGGGCCTGTTAGGGGTATCGCAATTCCCGTGCTTCAATGTCATGATACCACTTTCTTCGGTGATGTTTTCGCACAATTTCGGGCCACTTTTGAGTACCTACAAAACTCAATCATATGTTAGGGCCCCCAATGGCACAATTGGCCAATTTGGGTCTAAAAAAGGAGTAAAAAGAGGTATTTTCACTTCTTAAATTAGAAATCTAAAATCTACACTAAACTATGAAAAATATGCTAATTTGCCCGAAAATAAATTCTATAAGTATAACGGGAAAGCCTAATTTGACATATAAAATTACAACATGTCAATGATATTTGCTTAATGTGAATATGCGTTGTTATCATATTATGTAAGCACCATTGAGCTCTTTTTCCCAGCATACAGATTGCTTGTTTCCATATACAGGTGTCAATTAGGTCTCGAATTGTTCGAGAAGTGTCAATGGCATCCAGCTCTCACATCTCAGCTCAGCCACATCTATGTAAAGTTTTGTTATTTTTATAAGTTGTAAAGACATGTACCTAAGTATTTAGGGTGATATATTGAGTGTTGATATTGAGTTGTTGTTTTGATATATAGTTGTAAGCATGTTTTGGGTTAGGTTGTGACCTTTGATAATGGTAATTAGTTTTATATGTGTTTTGGTTAAGTATCTAACCATGTATGTCCTTTTATGATGTATTGATTGTGATTATTTTAAGTGCTAATGATGTGTTTTTAGATGTTAAGAATATGTTTTATGATTGAGTAGAATGATGATTTCATATAGGTGTGATTTGGTAATCCTAATTACATGAACCTAAGTTGCATTTTTAGCATTTTACCATTTGTCTCGGGACAATAAGGTTATTGTCTCGAGGCATCAAGAACAGAATAATCATAATAAGCATTCCAGGGTATTGTTGTACTAGTTTCGAGACATCAATTGCCAAGTCTCAAGACAAATGTCCTTTTGTCTTGGAACAAGTAAACATCGTAACTAAAGTAGATTTGTTATGTTTCAAGTCTCGAGGCAAGAGCTATTTTTTCTCAAGACATCTAAACATCAAATGCAATGGTCCAAAACATGGGAGCTAGATCATAAGACCTGTCTCGAGACACAAGACTTGATGCCCCAAAACATGAATCTCATGTCTTGAGATAAGCAAACATCGAAGCCAGGGTTTTGAAATAGGAGAAGCATGTCTTGAGACATGACCTTCAATGTCTCAAGGCACACTGCTGAATTTTGTTAAATTGAGTTGAATTTGAATCCTAACTTCGTAATTGAACTCGAGTAATTTTGGGACACATCAATTAAAGAGGTCGGCAACTTCAATACATGAATACATTCATAATTTGAAAATATTTTAATTAATGCTTAATTATTTCATAAATCAACTAAGTTAATCTGAGTTGCTTTGGCGACCAAATCAAATGTGAAATGTCAAAATAAATTCTTATTCTTTGTTTTTTTTTTTTTAATATAAGAAAACTAGTTTCTAGTATAAATGAAAGTTTATCTCTCCCCGTAATCAGCTAACACGTGGCAAGATTAAAAGTAATGAGGTGCCCGTCGTTTATAGATTCACTGTACGTTTTCGGTTTTCCCAATTCTCCATTGTTTTCTGTTTTTAAGATTTCTTCGAAAAATTCGATTTTCTTTGTTCCAAAGGTACGACCATTTCATTCAATTATCTCTTGATTTAATTTTAAATTAATTAATTCTTGTCTTACACTGAGACCTGTAAATATTCTTCTTTTTCTTTTATCTCCCCCACAATTTTTCAAACTAAATTTAGGTTTTCTTTTTGGAACTTTTCATGATAGAGCAATATTCATTTGCAAGTGCATATATGTATAATTGAAGTGAAATTAATATGAAACTGAGAGACATTTAAATGCAAATTTTATGTTGTTGAAATTGGATCATGTGAAACAGATGGAAAGGTCTGAATCTCTGTCACCTCTAACATACAAAGGTTCAATTCCTGAAGCCATTCGTGAAGCTCAAAACCAGAAGAAACTTTTCGTGGTCTATATTTCAGGTAATGTCTTCCCTTTTCATTTGATTTGTTTCTGCTTTTATGTATTAGCAAATTCAAATTTTTGCTAGGTGTTAATTTAGTACTGTGATCTGCACTCAATAAATTTGATTGTTCAGGTGAAGATGATGAGTCGAAACACTTGGATCATTCAACGTGGACTGACCTTAAAGTATTTATTTTGCTTTTAAGTTTTTTTTTTTTTTAACATCAATTTAATTCTTTCTTTTTCCTTATAGTTCTTCTCTATATTTTAACATGTTGATTCAGGTAAAAGAGTCATTGTCAAAGTATTGCATTCTATTGCATATCAGAGGAGGGACCACCGATGCTGCAAATTTTTCTGCCATATGTATCCTGATTATACCTGACAATTTGTATACCCATGTTGTGTTTGTGTATTTCGTCATATCATAATCGTGATTTAAGTATTTTATATTTCTACGGTTTTTAATATATTTTAATTCGTATGTCATGGATTTTGAACCATTCATGTATTCCCATTGTGTAGTGTTAATTTCTTTGCATCATGTCATGTTTTGAGTTGTGTTTTAGTTATTTATTCTGGTTGGTATTCATTATGATCACATCTTATTTAGTATTGCCAAGTATATATTTAATAACATGATTCTCTTATGGTTACTCTAAAATCAACATTTTATATTTTTTGGCTTTTTGTTATAGATGCTAAGGGAATTTCTGTGATAGTTTTGCATCTAGCCGTGAATTAAGCTTTTGGAGTTGAACTGGTCTGCTATGTTGCTGAAGTACTAGCAGCCTTAAATCTTTTCTTAATTGCTGAATTAGCTACTTTTCCTTGCTATGAACTGTTTTGTGTTGAGTGTTGGTGCTAAGGCTTATTTTATACCATTTACAGTTGGGTCCTTACAAAGAATTAATGTGCATGTACTCTTGAATCGTTTACCCCCCAATATATGAGTAGAAGAATTGGCTGTGGTCAACCTTTACTTTCTCTTGTTTGAAAGCAGTCTACCTCGAGGGTACTCTGTGCTTACTAAATTAGGTTTTTTGTTTCATATTACAGCTTTCAAGTTATCCTTCTTTGGATGATGAGTCATGAGTCCGTTGAAGATAATGAAAGCCTACTTCATTTAATTGTCAACTAATGTCTAATGGAATTGAGGAATAGTTCCAAACTACCATAGTTGTTATGTTGGCAGTCATGTGATATGCTTGATGTTGATGGGAAAGAACAGTTGAAGATGCAAGTTTTAAGTGGGGAAAGGGAAAGAAAGCTTTTTTTAATTTTTATCTTTCCATATATTTTTCAAACTGTCTCTCCTAACTCAATAGTTTCTTTCTTATCCTTTGATTTCTCCATCTTTTGAGATATTGCGTCACTTCACCTTTCCATTAGCATTTCCTCCTCACTCAATACACTTTGTATTATCCTATGATTCCTCCATCTTTTGAGACTTTGTATCACTGCACCTTTCCATTAGCATTTCCTACTAATACATCACAGCATCAACAAAAAGTTGGATGCATCACTACACTTCTTTGCTTTGTACATTGAATCTTTTCCTTTATTTGATATGGGGTTGAGTTCCCTTGGCTACTGTTTCAATGACCATTTATAATGTGCATGCTAAATGAAACTTGTTTAAGTTGATATTTCTTGTTTGCTATTGTAAGTACCTGTCACCAGTTTCAATGAGAGAACAATTCCTTGCATCAACATGTTACAGATCCACAGAAATCTATCCCCTGCATAACAGCAATTGGATTTAATGGTGTACAAGCTTGGCAAAACGGTATTAAATTTTCTTCTTATGTAAAACCATTTTTCTCTTTTCTCCCACCTTTTCAAGCATGTAATGTAATATGCATAGAAAAATGTTTTAAATGGTCAGTTTTTTTTCTTTTGGTTGAACTCTTCCAGAAGGGTTTGTCAGCGCTGAAGTTCTGGCATCCAGTCTAGAGAAAGCATGGTTGAGTCTTCATATCCAGGTATGCTAGTGATGGTTGACTTTAGGACTATTATCCAGTCAGTGAAGAGGTGCTGCGTGTGCATTTACCAAATCTAGTTTATGATTTCCGGATTTCTTAACTGCAGGAAACCACAGCAGCAGTACTTGGTGCTGCACTTGCTTCAAAGAAACTTGAGTCATCTAGCTCTGGAGCTTCTACTGTTAGCCAGTCCGAGCAAGGAAGTTCAAGTACTTCTGTACCATCAACCACAATGGATGGGGTTGTCCGGTCCTTTGAGCCTAAATCAGCAGTTACTTCTGGGGTGCTAGAGGGAAAAAATGGTAGTGAAAACACAGTAAAGGTAAATTTAAATGGTTGTCTAGATTAGAGTTTTCTAGTTTTTCTTTGACTATGAGAGTTATGGTGGAAGGAAAGCACTTGAACCCAGGCTGTGGTGCAAAATTAAGGGGCTTGTTACCACCACCCCAAAAAGGGACTTACTTTGAAACTTGAAAAACTTGATATTGGATTTCATTATTTTCCCAACATTTCAGGAGAAAATTTCAGAATTGGTTGACCAGGGTACTTCAGAATCATTTAGCACTGACAACTTGACTAATGTTGTGGATGAACAATGTAATGTTTCTAATGAAGCAACCAGGACGGTTGGTACTTCTGTTACCTTAAATCCAACAGTTCCTGTATCTGAGGATACATCCTTTTATCCTGGAGATGATTGTTTCATCTCAGTCAAGGGCATTGATCATCAGTCAAGTTTTCCCGGTGGGAGTGCACCAGAGAAAGCCATGCAACATGAAAAAGATAAATCAATAGATGGCAGGCAAGATGGTGTGTCTGAAAATACTGCAACCACAAATGTACCAACTGATGTTCATTTAAATATCAGATTACCTGATGGCACTAGCCTACAAGAGAAGTTTCCTGTGGGCGACACCCTGAGAATGATAAAAGACTATGTGGATAGAAACCAATCAAGTGGCATGGGCTCTTATGATCTTGCCATTCCTTATCCTCGCAAGTTATTTGGTGATCAAGGTATGACTGTGTTTGTGTGTACATCTTTAAAATGAATGTAGCTTATTTAGTTTTTCTCAGTTTGAGATTTTATTACTTTTAGCTAAACAATGCCTGTCCTCGACCTCAAACTGGTCTTTTAGAAACATGTTGCTCATGGGTGTTATGCATTGTAATTCCATAATTCATATGCCTTCCAGTTCTGTTTGTGGATCTTTCACAATATGTTGCTTATGTATTATGTTTAAAAGGGGTTGGAGATATATACGCGCGTGTGTGTGTTACAGAAGATTATGTTTTTAGTTTTATATTTGATTGCATATCTAGGAAGATTATTGGTTGTTAGATGCTACTTGTATGCTTTATACAGATTGAATGTTGTTCTTCTAGTACCTTCTTTTTCCTTCTAAATGTGTACCTTGTTCTATTTTCCCTACTTTCACGTTTATTTATAGATGACAAACTTTGTCGATTGCATTGCATTTGAGACGTTTTGGACTTAGTTGACGTGTTTCCTGAAGTTTTAACATAGCATTGCCTTTGCATATGAGGAGCGTTCCTTGTCTTCAGAATATGCTTATGAAATTGCTCTATGTTGATAAAGGAGCATTACTTTGTAGTGTCTACCATTCACCACTACTATTTTCCTTTTGCCTACAGATTTGAGTACATCTTTATTGGACTTGGGTCTGCTTAACAGACAAGCACTGATAGTGGTTCCACGTCAGAGAAGCACTGGCTTCCAAGGGCAAAGATCATTTGCTGACCAAAGAAATTCTACACCTTCTGAAGCTACCGCAGGAAGCAATGGGGGATATTTTGCATACGTTAGAAGCTTTATGTCCTATTTCAATCCTTTTTCTTATCTTGGTGGTGGTACCGGTACCAGCTCTTCAACTACTGGACCGGAATCTCAAAGTGGCATCTGGGAATACAGTGAGTCTCTGGGCTGTTGGTATTAAAATTTTTATACTTTTGGGCCTAAATCCTTGAGCTAAAATGCTTGTTCTATGACCCCATTTATATCACCTAAATTTATTTAAGCCAACCATAGACATGCATGCATTATACATAGCCACAAACGCATATAAGTGTTTTGTGAAGAGAGTTAGGGTTAAAGCATCTAGACAGTCCCTAGTGAAAAGGGCAATTTTTTTTTTTTTAAAGAGTGATAAGGGCAATTAAATCCTTGTATTGTAGAATTATTAATTTAATTCTTGTACGTTTTGATATTGGTGCTAAAAAGTAAATTGGATAACAATGTAATGAAAAATGTCAAAATGCTGGTGTGGATGTTTGAAAGACCTATAGACAGAATTAGAAGGGAAAAAGAATATATTCTATTAAGGAACATATGCTTTGTCAGATTTTAGAAGTTCACATCGGTATTTACACAATTTTCCATCAACACTACTATCAAATTTACTTGTTTGAACCAATATCAGTAGTACAAGAATTAAATTACTTTAGCTTTCTAGTATGTGAACTAAATTGCAATTTTGACTATAGTACAAAGACTACTTAAATACTTAAAACCAGGGAGATAGAGAGCAAACTAGCATCCATATCCCTGATGTAAGAATAAGCAATTTAGGTTGAAGGTGATCGATTTGGTTTGTGGAATGGGAACCAGAACCTAGAGCACCACCTATGATTGAATATGGCATATGATCAGGTTCTTTTCTTTCCTTTTTTAAGCAGATTCATTTATTGTTGTGCATAGGATTTTAAGAATCATTATAGAAGTCTTATGAGGTGGTGGCTATCTAGTAGCACGAGATTGCATTTATACATTTTTTCTTTCTTTTTGGGATCTTGATTAACCGTGTCACAGCTCATTAATGATCCATATTTTGGATCGTGTAATCCCCCATGAAACTTGTAGTGGTCAAACAGAAACTCTTGAAAATTGCCTTGGCAAAGTATTTTCTCATGTTTTCTGGACTGGTTGCATCTATAGGTCCAAACCCTACACTGCAAAATAACTTGGCTGGAGCAAACAGGACATATTCACCTAACTCGACAAACAGAAACAGTTCGACAGACAGCAGGAACAGACGACCCACAACATCCCGATATGGTAGCAATATTCACACACTAAAACACGATGAGGATGACAGCCGTTTCTCGGAGAGAAATCCCTTCTGGAATGGAAATTCTACGCAGTATGGTGGCAATAGCGACAACAAATAATCAAGGTCAGCTGGGTTTTCTACCAAGGTGTTTCATTCTGGTAGGTTGAAGTAAAAAATATGATTCTTGCTCTTTTTCACTCGCATGTTATCTCTGATGTTTTAAGTATTGGTTCAATAGATTGATTGTTTGTGAGTAATTTCAAATTCATAATTTGTGCTTACCTTTGCAACTCTTATTAGCTTTATATATATATATATATATATATCCATCTGTCAGTCATATCTTTCTATCCATGATATCTTTCTATCCATGTGTGAGAATTTCAAGTTAAATTTTAAAATTAACAAAGTTGTGTTATGTAAATATGTAACTTTATTATTTTATTTAAACTTAAATTAATTGATATTTAAAAACAAAGTTGGTATTATATTAATTTACTTCAAAATTAATAAAATTTTAATATGAAATTTTAATTACTTTATTTACATTTCAAATTGTTTAATTTTCTCCAATTATGTTCAAAAATAAAATAAACCAATTTACTTAAAATATAGTTTGTTAACTTATAATTAAGTTATTAAATTATAAACTTCTAAAGTGATTTTTTTTATATAAAATTTGTTACATGGAAGTTTTAAATTTTATTTATAAGAAAATTTTTAAATTCTAAAATTTATGGATAAATTGATTGTAAATGAGTGTTGAGAAGGAATAATTATAGGAAATTAGGAATATTATTTGGAACATTGTTAGTGTAATTTTTAGATTATATAAAATAAATATTTTAAGGAAAAAAAAGCCAAATTTTTAAAATTTTACAAAAAGATAAAAGAAGTTTTATTGTAGAAAAATATTATTAAACATTTAAGTCTTAAATTCATACATCTGTTAATTATTAAAAAATAATGCATATGATAATATTAAATGATTGACAACATAATAATAATTATAATTGTAAATTAAGTTTTTTTTATTTGTAGGATGCAAAGGTTATTCTATGTGCTAATCAGTATTAACTATAAATTACTTCCCTCTTTTATTCTCGAATAATGAAAATTTTTTATTAAGTTAAAACCTTAAATTCTCACGAAAATACGAAAACAAGATTTATTTAAAATAACAAATCTCTTTATTTTTTGACAGAGCAACTACGCTCAATTACTGGAATATTTGGACTTAGCTCTGAAAGTATCAAAGGGTGGTTGGCACTCTCACCTAGAAACATACGTGTTGCGCCTATCATGTATCAAATGTGCTTATTGTGTTCATTTGTGTATTCTGTATTTTTATTCTCAAAATTATATTTATTTGATTAGCGAAATTAAATTTAATTAATTTACTTAATTAATTTTTTTTAAACTCAATTTTATTATGTTAAAGTACTAAAATACATATATTAAATTACAAACATTAAAAAATACATATAAAAGTAATAATGTAAGCGATGAAATTTTATTATTAAAAAAAATTTACAAACATTAATGATGGTAGATACCAAGAATTTAATTCCGCCTTACCGACTATTAGTTTACGTTTGCCCTCCACTTTTATGAGCTCCACAGGCCACATACATGTAGCTTATGCGAGCTACTCCACCCAAATACATATTTGGTGACCTACATATATGTTGGCCAGCTCCCTCACCCATTTATGCGAAGAAGTGTTAATGGCTCAAATTAAGCTTGGATCGAGTTTAAACATAATGTTTATATATTTTATATATTTTATATATTTTATATTTATTTAAATTTATTTTTTTTAAATATGAATTTAAAATTTTACTCGATCATATTTGTAATTGTTTAATTCAAATTCAGTTTAGATTTGTTCATATTATTTTTTAAAAAAATTTAAAATACAGATTTAAATTATTTCAATTTAATATTTTTATACATATTTTTATTTATTACATTTTTATATATAATTATTTTAACATTTTTTTATGTTTACATTATAATAGTCTTATATATTACTATAGATTTGGTTTTTATGTGTTATAAAATCTTATAAAATTAAAAACGGGTCAATTTAGGTCAAACTTGAGTTTTGAATATTTAAATCCGAGTCCGGTTTATATTTTAAACGAATATAATTTTTTGCTCAAATCTATTTTTCAAACTTAATATTTTTATTCAAATTTTAGATAAGCTTTTGAGTCTGAATAAATAACCAAGTGATGAAACAGGTGCAATATTACATTTAAAGGCAGGTACATATATACCTCACCTGCTGCTTGTATACATTTGAAACATGGGTTGATTACCAATTTTGGCAAGGTATATATAGTATAGATGTGTGGTAGGAATAGGTAATATTTCCCCAATGGTGACCGGTGAGCATTGAGGTTATCGAAATTTATTTTACTATTCTCTCTCATTTGTTTTATTGGGCACGCATAGCCACAATTCACATGCCTCCTCAATACTTAAGCTTTTTCAGGCGTCAAGCCACCCAACTTTTCCATCTTTTCAGGTCATGTGATTTTCTACATAGAACATAATAAATTATAATATTTAAAAAATACTTTATAATAAATAATTCATTAAAATATATTAATTTTGTAAAAATTAAATTTATTTACATTACATAATTGAACTGTATTTTAGTTTTATTTATTTTTATAATTAATTCGTGCAAATAAAGTTTACACTAACTAATATAAAATATCACATATTTTCTTTATATTTATAACCAAATAAAATGTGTAAGTACAAAACATAAAATATATTTTATGTACTTTTATGAGCCAATGAAATTTATTTTTTTTGCCCATAAAAAATTAATAAAAACGAAGAATGGGAAATATAAAATAGTTTATTTTTATAATTTATTTTTATGAAAATTTTAATGTAAATTATAATATAATTTATTTATTTTATGTATTTGTATAAAAGGAAAAAATAGAAATAAAATATTTTTTTAAATGATATAATTAAATAGTATTATAATTAGATATAAATCTAAAAAAAATTTAATTACAAGAAAATTTATTATTTATTATTTGTATTTTTTTATAAAAGTAAAAATGAAAAATGGAGAAAATAGAGAAGTAGGAATAACTAAGAAGTGTTGCATAGAGAAACATTTCATAAACCAATTGGCATTAAGACTATAATTATTTCATTAATAATTGCTATTATATTTTGAAAATATGTAAAAAAAAAAATTTAAAATTTCCAACAACTTTAATTTTTAATTAATTTTACCTAATTTTGATTATTTAAAAACATAATCTATTAAGAAAAAGTCTTTCAAATATTATGTTTTAATAATTTTACTTATAAATATTAAAAATTAACAAATTAAATTAGAATTTTTATTTAATGAAATAAAAGCTTGAAAAATAAAATACATATATAAAAAAAGCTTTATTTTTATAAAATAACCATTTTTATTTAACTTTAATATTATACTAATTAACTTGTTATTTTAAATATTAAAGTTAAATATAAAAAAGTTATTAAAATTTGTCTTCAAAATAATTTAAATTTAAAAAATAAAAAAATATATAACTTTAATGGAAAAATTCAATCAATTCAAACTAAAGCAACAACAGTCAATGTAGTGGTAAATTTATCTTTGGATCATAAAGACAATGACAAAGTAAAGTGCAGTGGCAAATTTGATTATTAGCTCAAACATTTGGAAGTTTAGTGTAATTAACCCTTGGAGTAAAATAAAGGGAAGAAAAGAAAAGTAAGGGGTCATTACTTCTTTTATTGGGTAAACTATACAAAAAAGTCACTCAACTATTAGTCTGTTTCTTAAATTTAAAAGTTTCTATTTTAACCACTAATGTTATCAACTCCTCTGTTAGGTCACTAACGAAAAACTTTTTTTTTTTATTAGCATAATAACAATTTCAATCTCGTCTTAATTTTTAAAAAATTTAATAAATTTAACCCTCAAATTTACACATTATGTCAATTTAGTCTTGATTCTTGAAATTTAAATTTTAAATTTTAAAAAATTACAAATAAAAAAATATTTAGAATTTCTTTTTTCTTATAAAAATACATAAGATTTTATAGAAGAGAAAAATATTTATTTAAAGTTTTCTTATATATTTTTATAAAAACAAAAAAAATTTAAAAAAAGTTTAAAAGTTTTTTTTCTTCTAATTTTTAATAATCAAGATTGAATTGATAGAATATGTAAAGTTGAGGAGTAAAATTATTGATTTTTTTTTTTTAAAACCAAAACCAAATTAATAGAAGCTATCAACATTGTAGGGATGAACTTGTTATTATGCCAATAAAAAAGCTTTTCTTAGTGATTTAATGGATAAGTGATCAAAATACTAAATTATGATAACGTTAGTGACTAAGATGAAAAAATTTAAATTTGGGTGACCAAAACAGAAACACACGAATAGTTGAATGACTATTTGTATATTGTATCCACTTTTATTTAAGCAAGGAAAACTGAAGGGAGTTGAATATCCTTTGAGTCAATATTTTATTTATATAAAAAAAATATGACATTTCTTTTAAAATGCAAAATATTATTATTATTTTATCTTATTAATTATTTTTATAAAAAAAGATAATCACAATTTAACCAAACAAAAGTAGCATATATGCAATTAATTATAAATATATATATAAATATATGAATCCTTTTCTTTTCATTTACTTTCCTTTCTCTTTTTTCCTTTTTATAAATTATAGTAAAAATGGTAAAATGAAGTTTTGATTCACATCATAATTTGAATTCTATTCTATCTATCACTAAACACATATCATGATAAAATCACCCTTTTAAATGACGTTGTTTTGGAGATTAAAATTTTTACGCAAAAATCCAAAATCATTGAAGTTAATATGAAGAAGCTGAAAAAAGCCCATCCAAATGCTGTTTAAAAGTGTTTCTTCAACAATAGATTTGGGTAAATTCCATTATAAGTAAGTGTTTATTTTATTCACTTATAATTTAATCAATAAACTCTTCAATTTTTTTTTTTTTACTTGACTTCACTAAGGGTTTTTAACTTCAATATTATAAAATAAATAAATACCAAAATAGGATAACAACACCGATATTCACAAATTTAGGTAAATTTTACAATAAATAACTAGTGGTCTAGTGTTGCCTGACCAATCGGCAGCACCCCTTTCCTCTTAAAAAAACTATTTTTTTTGGTGCAGCCTGATCAATCAGCGGCACCCGTATTTCAAACCTAAAATACATTGTTTTTTTACATATATAAGCATAAAAATGAAAAAAAATATGTATTGGTGTCGTCAATGTGTTAGGCAGCACCCTATTATTTATAATAAAATATATATTTTTTAAGCTAAAAAAATTGTATCTTAATTTTCGGATATTAAAACACAGGCCCGTGACCGATAGGTCACATCCAATTTTTTTCAGCTTAAAAAAGTTCGTTTTATTATATTACTATTATTATTATTATTTATTATAAAAGGGGTTAGTTTGACATTTTTATATTTTTTATTACAATTTATTTTGTTTGCTGTGATTTAAAGAATAGTCAAATGTTCCTTTTTTCTTTTCTTTTTTTAAAAGAATAGTTAGTTGTTTTATTATAATTGTGTGTGTTTACTTTTTGTTGTTATTTTATTAAGATTTTTTGTTCTATTTTTGCAGTTTCAGAAAAAAATGGAGAATCAATTTTTTGCAGCCATTCAGTTTGGTCGTGTTATTTAGAAACAACCGTTGGTTGTATTTTTGAAACTCTCCTAAAAATCGGAATGAGATTAATAGGAATGTGTCCGTTGGTGATATGAAAGAGAATGTCAGTGAAAACATTTACTGACGTTGTGGAAAGAGGATGACGAAACTATTCTACAAATTTTCAATTTAGTCAAATCCTATCAAATTTATCAAGATGGAACTTTTAGACGATGATGACGTCGAGACAATGGTTACATTGTATTGCTCGCTAGGGAGGTTGAACACTAAACTGATTTAGTTATTTGCTGAGTTAGCAGATGCAGAACCTGTTGAAAATGTAACTTAGTTAAGTCAATAATATGGAGTTGAAGACCTGCGTACAGAGGTTCCTAGATCGTCTGTATGCGATTTTGACATCGAGATCTCAACGTTGGATGCTCATATCAGTATGGTGGTGGATTATAAATACATCTAGTCGTTATTGAAACCAATGCACTTGGTGGCGATGGATCCGATAATAATGGTTGTTCTGATCACGAATGTGAAGATTTTAGTGACCCTGATTTAGACGATGTCCCAGACGATGAAGGACCGGATGATGGAAATGATCACGCCCCTTCAATCGAAAACTCGAGTCGTGGCATCATCATATGCAATGATCTTATGTCCCATATGTCGAATGCCGATCCCGATGCAGTACATGCTTTCGAGTTCCCCGAGTATCTAGACATCATACCTACTCACCTGATGTTAGAAGATCCTGAATCGAAGGAGTTGTTTGTGAGTCAAAGATTCGCGAGCAAAGACGAGTGTGTCAATGCCATCAAGTGCTATAGTTTGAAGGTGTCTGCCGACTAAAAGGTGGTTGATTATAATAGCCTGATTTTCAGTAGTGTCGGAAACAGTGGTTCGAGGCCACCAAATCTGGCAAGTAAGCTTGTAAATTTTATTATTTAATATTTACAAGTCAAATATGGTTTTAAAAATATTTTTGAATGGGTAATTTATGTTTTATAATGAATTATTAGGTTCGAGTGGTAAAATCTTAAGTCAAGTGGTTTTAGAAAGTGAGGTATCGGGACCTCGTTTCTATAAACAGAGCCGTAAATATTTTTATAAATATTTACGGAGTGGCATTAAGGTGGTATTAAAATTTCATTGAAAATTTTAACATTTCGATAGTTAATTAATTAAAAAGGACTAAATTATAAAAGATGTAAAAATTAATCACTATTTGATTAAATTGGTAATTTGTAAAGGAAAAGGGACTTAAATGGTAATTAAAAAATGGTCAAAATTTCTAAGCGGTGGTGTTATGATGGATTCCATTAGCTTTTGGATTAATTGTTATTTTAGTCCTAATAAGTTTAGGATTAAATTGTAAATAAGTTTGTTTAGTTAGAATTTAATTAAATTGAAGGACCAATTGTGCAATTAAACCTTTCTTTGATGGTAATTGTGCCATATATTTATGTGATGGACAAATACGGGCATAAATTTGGTGTTTTAAAATAATTATTAACTAAGGGTAATATGGTAATTTGATGGATTAAATTAAATTAAAATAAAAACATAAGAAAAAAAAAGGTGTGGTTATCATCTTCTTTTCCAATTACAACCGAAAGCTTCCATGAAAATAGAGCTAGGGTTTGGCCAAGCTTTAAAATTCAATCGGTAAGTGATTTTCGTCCTATTTTTAATAATTTTTATGTTTTTGATATTGTTGCAACTAGATCCAGCTAGCCTGTACCTTCAAATTTAAAACTGTTAAAGATTTTGAAAGTTTCTATTGATTAACCTTGTGATTTTTTATATTAAATGATAAATTTAAGATATTAATTGTTATTTAAAAGTATTTATTAAGTGATTTTTGATGAATTTTTCGGTTAGGGACTAAATTGTTGAAATAGTATAAATACAAGGGCTTGTTGTGAAATTATTGCAAAAATGAGATGTATTGAATGCCATGAATATCCAGATAGCTTGGATTTGTATTAAAAATGGTTAATTTGCATGTTTTGGGTTTAATGACTAAATTGAATAAAAGTAAAAGTTTATGGGCAATTTTGTTAAAATGTCAAAAATGAAAAAATTATATGAAATGAATTGCTTTATTGTCTAAATTAATATATTGAATGAAGTTATTAATTTAGATCAAGATCGGGTGAAAAATCGAGGGAAATAAAAAATTACCAAAATGCCCATGAATTTTAGTATTTCTGCAATTTATCCAAGTAAGTTCGTATGGTTAAAATTTAATATTTGTATTAATTTGATAAATGGTATTATGCAGTTATTTTATTTTTGAAAATGAATTATTGTTGGAATTATAATATTGAATTGAATATTCGGGTTGAATGGAATGCAGGATTTGAGTACATTCGTTATTTGGCGTATGACGCTATTGAAGGAAGACATCGATAAATTATCCAAGTAAACTGTGGTTCAGTATTTTTTGTGAACTCTCGTGTTTTACTTTCTATTTAGCTCTTTCGAGCTTCTGTTTAGCTCTTACGAGCTTCTGTTCAACTCTTATGAGCTTCTGTTGGCATATCTGGAAGGCCCAACTCTTATGAGCTTCTATTAACAATGTACTCTTATCCATAAGTCGTTCTTCGATTTGGGAAAGTCTTGGTAAAGTGATTTATTTAATGAATTTGAAAGTTATCCAACGATATTCTAAATGGTTCAATGGGCAATGTTTTGTTATGAGACGATATGAGTTTGATATGAACTAATACAAGTATATACATGAAATACATGGAAATGATGGCACATGATATATTGATATATTGATATATCGAAATGGATAAAATATGTATATGAAGAAATGGTAAGAGAATGATATGTATCATGACATGAACATATACGAATATCTTTGATATGTTGATACATGGAAATTATGTAAGTTGAGACGAGTAAGAAACTCAAGTGTGACATGTTAAGATAATAAGGTTATCGATGTTGAATTTATATGAAATATGTTCAAGTATGCTAACAAGTGTTGTTGTTTGATGCTTAGGCAAATGCCAAGCTGTTGGTTGAATGGTAATATGTTTAATTATAGGTTGTATTGAAATAGGAAGTGTTCAAATGAAAATATGCTAGAGCTCATGAAAGAGTGGTAAGGTTTAAAGTTATTTAAAATCCTACTATGCTAGGAATGATATGTATAAGTGATGTTGTGGATTTATTCACCTTGTGAGTTGTTGAATATAGCTTCATGAATCTTGCAGTATCGATATTGGATTATTCTTGAAATGTATAAATTTCATATTTGAAATGAATTGATATGATTAAAGTTTATACGAGCTTACTAAGCATTCATTGCTTACGTATTTGTTTTTCTTTATTTTTCAGATTATCGGAAGCTCGATTGGGTTGGAAGCTTGTCGGAGTTATATCACACTATCCATCAGTTTTATCGGTACTTTTGGATGTTTTGATTATGTTATAATGACATGTATAGGTTATTTTGGCTAAATGTTGGCCAATATGTATTTTGTGGAGATTAGCCACTTATTTGGCTTGTGTTTTGGCACATTTTGGTTTGTGCATATTTGTCTTATATGGTTGATGTGTGGTTTAGTTTATGGTTGTATAGTGAAAGGTAATGTGTTAGCTAAATGTGCATTTATATACATGTGTTTTAGTATGCGATGAGTTGATCATAAATCGGTACCTTGATATGTAAGGTATGTATAACTAAATATGCTAGTATTTGAAATACATTTTGGCATCAAATGGTATGTTTTGGTAGGTAAGTGACTTAGTTTGAAATAATGCAAATTAGTTTGGTAAACCTTGGGTACAAATATGCACATAAGTTAGTTATACATATGAATATATTAAATACATGAGTACACATGTTATAATCTGTCATCTGAGGTGCTTAAAGGCATATTGGTTGTATGTGAAGATATTATATGTGAAAAGCTTGATTTTGGTTTGTTTTAGTGACTAATTTTAGCTTGTTGATATGCACAATGTTAACTAAAGGTACATGCCTTGTTAGGTGAGAAAAATGGCTTATAAAATAGCCTATTTTCGTCCACATAAGTAGAGACATAGGCGTGTGTCTCAGCCGTGTGTGACACACGACCAGGTGACATGGCTGTGTGTCCCCTTTATCTTTTAAAAAGAATGCAAGTCAGTGAGTTACACGGCCTTAGAAACGGGCGTGTCTCTTGACCGTGTGAGTCACACGGCCGTGTAACCCCTGCAGTGTTGAAAATATTAAATGTTTCCAAAAAAAATTCTGAGTTTCCAATTCAGTCCCGATTTGTTTCTAATGTGTATTTTGGGCCTCGAGGACTCGTATAAGGGACAATATGTTTAATTTTTATTGGTTTCTAACATGTATATTATGTGATGTGAAATGTTCGAAATTTTTGTCTATTTGTTTTGTAAACTTCGGTAATGCTCCGTAACCCTGTTTTGGCCACAGACTTGGGTTAGAGGTGTTACACTGACTCTAAACCAACGATCTATGTTGGTGAGTGTTAGAAGTTGACAGAAGGGTACAAGTGGCGAGTACGAGCTACATTTATCTAGAGGTCCTAGCAGTGAGAAATACGAAAATATGTTAGGCCTAATACATGCACTTATGCTCGCATGACGCAGGACCACCTTAAGCTTGATTCAAAAACCATCTGTAACTACATATTGGC
This sequence comes from Gossypium longicalyx, assembly GCA_025698465.1. Taxonomy (NCBI): domain Eukaryota; kingdom Viridiplantae; phylum Streptophyta; class Magnoliopsida; order Malvales; family Malvaceae; genus Gossypium; species Gossypium longicalyx. The sequence continues at coordinate 62,589,186 of CM047004.1, read as the reverse complement.
AATGGTTAAAGACAATCCCACCATTGTTGTATCAGTTTTGATTGCCGAAATGCAGGAACGATTCTAATATCGAGTTTTATACCGAAAGGCATGATTGGCTAAACAGATGGCCATGGATCAGTTGTACGAAAATTGAGATGCATTGTACAACGAACTCTAAGGGTGGATTGCCGCAATACAAGAGTACGTTCTAGGGACTGTAGTTGAGTTACAAATGTTTCCTTATCACGATTGAAGCAACCAACTACATTCGGGGAAAAAAACTTTTCACAGTATGTTTTAGACATCTGATCCATGCATTCGAGCCTTTCCCCACTGTAACTCATTTGTGCAAGTAGATGAGACCTGGCTGTATGGGAAATATACGCAGGTCTTCTTCATTGCGGTTACACAAGATAGGAACCAGAACATTCTACCGATAGCTTTTACCATTGTTGAAGGAGAGAACTTGAAGTCGTAAGAATTTTTTATGGATAACTTACGGAGATATGTTGTCACTCAATACAATATTTGCATCATTTTCGATAGATCAAAAGAGTTAGTTGTCACAATTAGGCATTTAGGTGTTCTGTAAAGATTCGTATACTGCATCAGGTACATTACGACAAACTCCCATAAGGAATTCAAAAATTCGGATTGACAAAGACAAGTTGTGAAGATGGGTAGCTATATGTCTCATTTTTTTCCATATATTTAGAGTTTGTCAAATGACACGTAACATGTTGTAATGGTTTAGGGTACAAGTTGGAACCACATCAATTCAGATGGAGACTGGCTAGCCTCGAAGCTTATATGCCCTGGAAATGGGCTCAAAGTTTCGATGATGGTTCGAGATATGGTCATATGACCACCAATCGAGCAGAAGTCGTTAACGCGGTATTGAGGCATACACGACATCTCCCAATTGCATCTGCTTTCTCAGCTATTTTTTACCTAATGGTCACATTGATGTCGAGAATGAGGCTCAGACAAGTAAATCAAATGAATGCAAGGTTCATACACGTCAAGGCGGTTAGGAAGGCAATGGCGGTCAATAGCCGAAAAGCGAGGACCAAAGTGAGAACCATGAACGTTAAATTATATTCTTGACATTTTGAAACATTTCTAGTGACAGAGATTGTCATTTGTTGACTGTGTATCCCACCTAGGTCATACGTAGTTAATCTCTTAAACAAGCGATGTGACTGTAAGAAATTCCATACAGTTCATTACCTGTGTGCGCACGTCATTGCAGTATGCATTGATGGCTTTATCAAGGTCGAACAATATATCGATGAGGTATACACACTGGAATGCACGTACATATTTGGGGAAACGAGTTCCCAACAATACGGGGTGTGCCAACATGGGAAATTCCCTTACTGGCTTTCGAGTCGGTCTCAGACCGCAATCTCCATAAGAATCCCAAGGGTCGCCCGCATGTCACTCGGATAAGAAATGACATGAACATAAAGGAAACGGTTGACACTAAACATTGTGGTGTGTGAAGATCAACAGGTCATAACCGAAGCAAATGCCCATATTGAAACTACCACCCGAGAGAGTCGTCTTGGCCAAATAGAATGTAAATTATATATTGAATTTTCATTCCTGTAACAACTTCAATTATTTACATATATTTGCATTATGTATCCGTTTTTGTATCGAATTTTCATTCTTGTATCAACTTTAATTATTTACGTATATTTGCATTATGTAAATTATGTATTAAATTTTCATTTTTGTATCAACTTCAATTATTTACATATATTTGTTTTATGTAAATTATGTAATGAATTTTCATTCTTATATCAACTTCAATTATTTACGTTTATTTGCTTTATGTAAATTATGTATTGAATTTTCATTATTGTATCAACTTCAATTATTTACATATATTTGCATTATGTATATATTTTTTATTTAATTTTCATTCTTATATCAACTTCAATTATATAGATGAACTTGTAAAATATTTGAATGAACTTGATGGGCACGTATGCTTGCATGAACTTATTTCAAACATTTCATTAACATGAGACAAATTTTAGCTGGGAACAAAATATGTCATATTTTAAATAAACGAAACATTATAATAAACCGAATTATTTGAATTAAAACCATCAAAATCTATGGTTTGATGAGGTTGTTCGTAGGGTGTATCGCTGTGGTGGCTTTCTTTCACGTTGCGGGCGCTCCTTACGGTTAATGTCATCTCACTCGAAACTACAGTTTCATCACCCATAGGCGATCCCCGGGGTGTACTGAGCAAACTCAAAAAATTGTCGGTCACAAATGTTTGTTCAGGAGGGGTGTAGTACTAGGGTGGGAATGGGTTAAACATGTCAAACACCGTTAGTGAGCTCAGCTGCTGATAAGAATTGCAACTGCCTATCTCTAGGCGTATTGCGTAACCCAAGTACTCTGGAAAAAACTTCAACCCCCTATTTCTAGAGGATAGGAACTACCGGTCGAGTGTGTATATGACAATGAAGGTGTCGGCTCAGGTTCAAACTTTGTCTCGGGCTGGGGTGGTGAAGGAGATTGTTGATGAAGACAACTTTGTAGGGGACCTCATCGTTCTATATGTGGAAAAACTAACATCAATCGACCACTATATAAATAGGGCAACCCATTCCGCACGTACCACTATTGGTAGTCCCTCGAATGAGTGAAATCAGAAAAATATTATTCCAAATAAGGTCTTCTCTCCAACCGAGCGTTCCATAACACAATATATGGTTAATGCTCTAATGCCTAATTCTTTGCATGTTTTCCCTTCTTGTCAATTCCGTGGACATCTTTTCCCAATTCTATAGGAACATCCGAAATATGTTGACAACACTCGAATTGACGAAGTACCCAATCCCTAGCATACCACTCCACCATTTAAAAATTGATAATAGGTGCGTTAACACACAACATGATTGCATGTGCTCTAGCCGACAATGAATGAAGGAAGTAGAATTCGACGCGATATACAACATCCACATAAATTGTACAATTAAACACATGATTAAAATAATAATCACAGTTTAATTACATAAATAAACTAATTACATAACATTAATTTAATTTAATTTTTTGAAAATAAATTACCCCATCCCTGACGTATGCCTCGATCATCTGTCAGTATACAATGAGTATTTTTGACTTCCCGATGTTCGGACAAGTATACCATGTAAAAATATAAACCAAACTCTTTAGAAAATATTTTTATAAAAAAAAATTTGATCCAAGTTTAATTTTTTTTTTACCTATTCACAAGTGGGAACACATGTATTTGGTGACCCACTGATGCCAGAAATGACATCTTGTATAGCGCCCAAGATTGTAGTAGTATCAGGCAGCCACCTATTTTGTCAATTCTGTGCTTTGGTCCCCTACAAAGCTCACGATATAGCGTCGCTAGTACTGCTGAACCCCACCTGTAGGAACAGACACGTTGCAAATCACTAAGTAAGGGCAGGTACATCAAGTGGACACTATTAGTATTAGAATCTGGCATAAATACCCTCTATAAGCTGTAGTATATAGGCCCGAGCAGCCTGTATCTTCTCCATCTCGGTCGCATAATCTGATAATGTTTCAAAATTTACCTTCAACCATGAAAATTTTAAACCCGTAAATTTATAGGTACCATCACCTAGAGATCGTTCAGTAAGTCATAGTAGAGCTTCGTAGGATCTATTATGTCGCTTGAACTGGTTACCGCATCACCATCCATGAGGAGCCCTAATTGCATTGCGACATCCTCTAGTGTGGTGGTGCATTTCCTACACGGTAAATGAAAAGTGTACGTCTCTGGGCATCACCACTCAACTAGTACCGATATTAAGTCACCCCTCGGCTCAAACACATGGATTAATGCCATTGATCCAAATCTCGTGACATCTAAGTAGGGCATAATCTGTGCATCCGGTTGGTAGCTTGGACCATGGCCATTCAATCTCAACACTCGGTACAAACCCTAATCATATTACAAAATTGGTTAAGATCTCACAATTAAATAAAAAAGTACGTGCAACTATGCCAAAAATACGTACAACATTAGAACATTCTCTTACCAGTAAATAGATTATCCTAATTGTGTGATCTTCTACAGTAATTAAAGAACTTATATTGATATCTGCACAAACAATTAAGATTTTAATATTCGACTTAACAAATAAACAATATAAAAACCGCGATTAGTACTAATACTTAAACCATTAATTTTATCTCAATTTACCTTAAAAAATAATATCAACCAATAAAAATGTGAAATATAGTACAACTACATATAGTCCAAAGTATACTAGTAAAGCTGAAAACAAAGCCTTGAAAAGTTAAACTTTTAACACAATTCTAAACTACTAATAATAATTACAATAATAGCAAATAAATAAATAAATACTTGGCTTTCTTTGGGAGATCTTCGGCTGTGGGGAGGGAAGGAGGGACCATCCAAGTGTTTGTAATATAAAAAAAAAATTTAAAGAGACAGAATAATTAATACAAACATCTACTAATATAACTAATTATACTAAAAAATTTCAAATTAATTAATACAAACATCTACTAATATAACTAATTATACTAAAAAAATTCAAACATGTTTTTGTTTTGATTTTCGGGATAATAAGTACTAACTTCTTAACAAAATAACATACTTTAAAAATATTAAACTATTAATTACACTAAAAAAAAAGGGAAAACTTATAAGTGGTGGGGAAAGAGGACCTTCAACAAGTTAAAAAAAATTGTGTTGGGGGTGGGACCAAACCAATCCCTTTTATAATAATAAAAAATAATATTTATATTGTTTTTTTAAGTTAAAAAATTGTTATAATAAATTTTAGGTATTGGAATTTGAACCCGTGATCGACGGGTCATGAGCTCGGGTTTCAATACCCAAAAATTAAAATGTAAATTTTTTTAGCTTAAAAAACATTTGTTATTATAAATAATAGGGTGTCGCCTGACACATCAGTGACACCAATAAAAAATAATTTTTTTTTATTTTTATGCTTATACATGTGAAAAAAAACACATATTTTGGGTTTAAAATACTGGTGCCGCCGATTGGTAAGGTTGCACCCAAAAAAATAATTGTTTTTAAGAGGAAATGAGTGTCATCGATTGGTCAAGCGACACTAATTATTTACGGTGGAATTTACCTACATTCGTGAATATTAGTGTCGTTATATTATTCTAGTATTTATTTATTTATTTTATATTATTGAAGTAAAAAACTCCTTGGCTAATAAGTGACAATTTTAATCCTCAATTTTTATATTTTTTTGTCAATTCGAGCCCAGTTTTATATAAAAATTATTTTAAAAATAGAATATCTTATATAAAAATCTAGAAAAATAAAATCTCGAAAATGTTGTTGTTGAAAAACTAATATGTATGAGAAAAAAATAAAATTATCATTTAATAGAATCCAATAACTAATTAAAAACAAAACAATAAAAAAAGGTTAAATTGTTATATGATTCCTCAATGTTTCTCAAAACCAAATTAGTAATATTTTCAAGTCAAGTTCCGTGCCCTTAAAGAACATCCGAATCTGATATTATAAAGTCTTGCGAAATCGACTTTGATGCCAATTTTTAGCAAAAGAATGTAAAATTTTCTTTTTTAGACTCAATTCAAAATTTCAATTCATTTAAACTATTTTTCAAAACCCAAATTGTAAAAAAAAAAAAAACTATATTTTCAATTTTTTTCTTGTAATGAAAATGCCATATGATGAAATATAAGAGGTAAAAATAAAGAACGAATAATTTTACTTAATGTTTTTATTTTTTTTTCTATTTTTTAAAGAATGGATATTAGATATTTTTATACAGATAATACAAAAAAAATTTGAAGGATTTAAAAACAATTTCCCCTCGTTTCCTCTCACTTTATTTATTTTTGAAATTTTTATTTACTTTTACTTTTATTTTAATTTTTAGAAATTTTTAAAATTTTAAAAGGAATTTGCAATTTTTATAATTTTATATAGGTTTAAAGGTGCAAAAAGTCCTTAAACTTTTTCAAAAAAAACAATTAAGCTCAATTTTTTTCACTCATTTGGGTACTTAAATTTTCAAAATGCAAAAAAAAAAAAAAAAACCTCAAACCTTTAAAAAAAGCAATTAAGCTCATACTTTTTTTTGCACTCAATTGAGTACTTGAACATTCAAAATGCATTAAAAAAACTCTCAAACTTTTTCAAAAGAAGCAATTAAGCCCCTACTTTTATTAAAAATTAGAAAAAATTAAAATCAATAAAAACTATGAATATTATTAAATTTTAATAAAAAATTCAAATATTAAAAATTTATTAAAATTAAAAAAATATAAAAATCTTAAAAAATATTAAAAAATTGTAAAAATTATAAAATATATAGAAATGTAAATTATAAAATTTTATAAAGTTGTAAGAAAAATATACAAAATGTAAAGAAATATAATTTTTGTAAATTTTTTTTATAAAAATTATAGTACCAAAAGAAACATTTTATAATGTTTCGATAACTTTTATTGATTTTTATTTTTTTTTATCATTTTTCACCATATGTTATGATGTGTTGTGACACGTGATGACTTTAATTGAAAAAACTAGGTTTATTTTTTTATGATTTTTATAAAATTTTACAATTTTTTATTTTTTACAATTTTTATAAAAAATTCTAATTTATAAAAAATTTAAAATTTTTTATTAAAATTTATTATTTGTTATTTTTTTTCTAATTTTTAATAAGAGAAGGGGTTTAATTATTTTTTTGAAAAATTTTAAGGGTTTTTTTGATACATTTTAAAAGTTAAAGTATCCAATTGAGTGAAAAAAAGCATGGGCTTAATTGTTTTTTTTTTTGAAAAAGTTTAAAGGCTTTTTTTAATGCATTTTAAAAGTCTAAGTGCTCAATTGAGTACAAAAAAAGGAGGGGCTTAATTGTATTTTTTTAAAAAGTTTAAGGGTTTTTTTACATCTTAAACCTTTTATATATGATTAAATCAATTGATTTAAAGGATAAAAATTGAGGATTAAAATTATTATTATACAAACTTAACAAAAAAAAATAATTTTTGAGTAGAAGTGTAGTTTATCCGATAGTTTGAAGTGAGAATCAAAACTCCGATGAAGGCCAAGACTTATTGGGGAAATTGTGGTTAGATTAAAATTTAAGTTGATTTTTTATTACTTTTTAATTGGATTAGGTGTAAGAATTTTAATCTCTAAAACTACGTAGTTTTAGCCACGTCAATAAAAAGAAATTTTACGAGACACTAACAGCGTTATTATGTCTTAATAAATGACTTGATAATTTGGATTAAATTGTAAATGAATGAGTATATTATTAAAAAAAAAAAAAGAAAAGTTGCAAATGAAGATAGAGCCTAGAGGCGGCTGGCAGTGGCAGGAAAAAGACATCTGTATTAATCCCAGTCATAATGAACCTTATATTTGGATTTGGCTTGTTATGGAAAGAGTGGGTCCCAGGCTTAACAAATTTTTGATCCTTTTTAAGACTCTCCCTCTATCTTGTTCAAAAGAAAAATTCTGCTCTATCTCTCATCAGACGGCGCCTCCACTCTCATTTCCCTCCCAACCAAACTGTGAATAGACAAATTCACAACTCTTCCTCTTCCTCTGTAATTCTCTCCTTCCATGGCTTCCTCCATCTTAATTTCCTCCAAGTTCTCTCCCTTTCATTTTCCCTCTCCCAAATCCTCCTTTTTCCTCCCTTCTCCCACTTCCCTCCACTTCCCTTCTTCCAACCCACCCAATTTCCCTTCTTTTCCTTCCAGATCATTACCCAAGGCCAAGTCTCTTCTTATTTCCTCTTCTTTAGCCCCTACGCCCCCCACTCCCCTCCGCCGTCCTCTTTACATTCCCAACCATATTCCAGACCCCAACTACGTGCGCATCTTCGACACCACTCTCCGCGATGGCGAACAATCTCCTGGCGCCACCTTGACTTCGAAGGAGAAGCTTGATATTGCTCGTCAGCTAGCCAAGCTTGGCGTCGATATAATAGAAGCTGGGTTTCCTGCTGCTTCCAAAGACGATTTTGAAGCTGTTACGGCCATTGCTAAAGAGGTTGGAAATGCGGAGGATGAGAATGGGTATGTGCCTGTCATTTGTGGACTCTCTAGGTGTAATGAGAACGATATTAAGGCCGCTTGGGAGGCGGTTAAGTACGCCAAACGGCCCAGGATTCATACGTTTATCGCTACCAGTGGCATCCATTTGGAGTATAAGTTAAGGAAGAGTAAAGAAGAGGTTTTGGATATCGCTAGAAGTATGGTTCGGTTTGCAAGGAGTTTGGGTTGTAATGATGTCGAGTTTAGCCCCGAAGACGCCGGCAGGTTCAAGTTTTTATCTCTCTCTCTCTCTCTTTTTCTTCCTATGATATGTTCGTGAAATGGTTGTTCAAGGATCAGATTATATTCCATTGTTGTCTATATTTTTATTGAAGAAATGAAATAACAGAAAGAGGAAGATTAAATTTTAAAATCAAAATAAGCAGTAGAAGTTTAAATACGGATAAAGATAATCTATTGTTTAATTTATGTATATTTCTTTTCTGTATTTAATTGAAGCCATTTTTTATTTTTTTTTGGTGAAAGATATGTGCTTGGTCATAAAAATCGCTGCAATAGGGGAGCATCCATGTTATTGTAGAAATGGGCATTAAAAAAAGTTTGTTTTGTAGAACTGACCATTTATGTATTTGTATTGTGCTTGTGGATTTTGTCTGGTAATTATGGTATTTTATATTTATATAAATTTTGATATGTTAATAATTTGTACTATCTAGATTCTAAGACATTCTTGTATTAATGTTGTCTTGTGTTTTTTTTTTTCTGCTTTGTGTAATCGAGTTGTGTTTAACACTGCCAGAGGCATTTTGCAGTAGTATCAGTGTATGCATGTCCTATATGCTACTATTGAAATAAATAAATGAAAAAAGGTAGATTTTTTCCCCTCTTGCTTACATGATATTGTTGTTCCATTGGATCCTACCAGATCTGACAGAGAGTTTTTATATGAGATTTTGGGTGAAGTGATCAAGGCTGGAGCGACAACTCTCAACATACCTGATACTGTTGGCATAACTATGCCTAGCGAGTTTGGCCAATTAATTGCTGATATAAAGGCCAATACCCCTGGAATTGAGAATGTTATTATTTCAACACACTGCCAAAACGATCTTGGGCTTTCTACTGCCAACACGCTAGCGGTATGGTGCTGGTTTACTTTGTTAATTAATGCACAGTGAGGTATACTTGGGCTGTATTTACATCTTTGCTGCATGAATTCAGGGAGCTTGTGCAGGTGCAAGGCAGGTGGAAGTAACAATCAATGGCATTGGAGAGAGAGCTGGAAATGCTTCATTGGAGGAGGTGAGCTTTTGCTTTATGCAATATTATAATGATTGTGAATTTGGGATTTCAGTTATGCAGAAGTAGATGGGAAAAAGCCTGGTTTTCTTTAGCACCATATGATGTTCTTGGACATTTAAGTGAATAAGTCATGATCTTGAGTCTGTACAACCTAAGACCTCCTGTTGTCAATCAAATCTGCTTTAGATGGAGACACATTGCACTGAAATTCAGTTGACAAGGGCTCATTGCATGATCACATGCTTCTATATATGAGATATGAAAATTATTTTACATTAATCCACTTCATTTTTTGTTTGCAGAGATAGAGATGGGGAACGGGGTCTTGACAATGAGGGTGCTTATGCATCCATCTGATAACTTTTGTCTTTCTAGTTTTGCAGTCTGCCTATGTTAAGCATTTAAATTTTGTAAATAAAAGTCTTTTAGCTGTCAATTTCTTTATTCTTGTGTTGTGGCGACTTAAGAAAAATTATTTTGGTTGCAAGTGTTGAAGGTTTTTTCCTAGTTGGACAGTTTTTGTAAATTGTAAGATTACCTATATCTTGTTTTACTGTTTTGATTCCGTTGGGCTGCTACTTTTGTTTATGCAGGTTGTGATGGCAATAAAATGTCGTGGTGAGCATGTATTAGGAGGTCTTTATACTGGAATCAATACTCAACACATTGTGATGTCAAGCAAAATGGTATTCTTTTGTGAACTTTGGTTCAATTAGTTGGCCTTACTTTTGATTGAATTAACTCTGGGAGTTATTGTTGACTTAATGTGGTTTTTTAGGTAGAGGACTACACGGGGCTACACATACAACCTCATAAGGCTATTGTCGGAGCCAATGCTTTTGCTCATGAAAGTGGTATCCACCAGGTTGGTTTTTCCAACATTTGACTGCATATATGTTGAGAACCACTGAACCTCTGAATGTTTTCTGTCAATTGGTGAAGCTTTTCTTTATGGCTGATCTCATTGATTAATTTTTGGAATTGTATTTACCATTGTAGTTGAAAATTAATATAATGCACTTAATAGAATGCACTAACATGTGTTGTGATTTTGTCCTTGTGTAAATTTTGCTACTGTGAATACAGCTTTGTTGTTTAATCTTAAGAAAACTAAAGTTATATTCTCTTTTGCCTTTAAGAGTTTGCATGAAGTTTAGATGCATGGTAGAAATTAATAATGGAATCTGTACATCTTTTCTTTTATCATTATTTAAAATGTTTGAGGGTGGAGCTAGCTAGTAGCAATCTCTTGCTCTGGGGAAACAATGTTAGCTGAGGAGCATGTTTGAGCTTATAGTCTATTTATTGTTTGGCAGAATTTAGTGGGGCAAACTGAGGATTAAATATAGAACTCTTTTAGGACCATTCTTACATGATTGGAGTTTGATGCTGTTTACCAAAGCCCTTGTTCAACCAGAGTGCTTAGAAATTAAGTTGCTAATTTTAGATGATAATATTAAGTCATGCATGTGTAATGATATCTATACGTGTTTGAAGTTGCAGGTGGGTGGCTAGATTCTGTAATCTTTCCATTGTTTGGCTCTTTAGTAGCGTTTTTATTTGATCTGTCAATTTCCTTTCTTGTGTTGCTTTTTCTCCAGTTATGCTTGTGTGTATGTATATGCATATATGCAAATATGAGGATGTTGTTGACTGTGGACCATTACTCCATCTCATGTTATCATTGCGTGAGTGAAACAATGATGACAAGAGAAAGTAATACACAAGTATTTTCTAGCATAATTCTGACTGCAAGTCTTAAAAAAATGCGATGATAGCATAAATGGGACCACAATTTTATTATTCTAGTGAAGGTTATCATTGGAAAGTAGTATCCATTTATGCTAACATGGCAATTTCAAATGCTGCCCTCACCATAATTTGATGGACCACCAATTCATGTGGCAGGAATGTAACACCTTCTCCTAGCTAACTTTTTTTTTACGAGGAATACGAATGTGCTTTTTAAGTTTGCTTGAATGTGTTTTACTGGTTGCCCTCTGTTTTCTTTGTGTTTTCTTCATTTCTCCTCTTAAGTGAATATTTACAATATTAGTTGATAACACTTTTGATACGTTTAGCTACAATGGTGATTTCTTCTACAAATCAGGCTTGCTGAGTGAAATTGTTGACAATTATTGATGGTGTATTTAAGACCCAACTCCATCAAACTCACTCTTAATCCCAAACTAATTGTGTCGGTTACAAGAATCTAAATATGTATGCTTACTAAAAGTTAAAAGCAATAAGAAATATAATCCATATTTGCTTTCTGTTCTATAGGATGGAATGCTTAAGCACAAAGGTACTTATGAAATTATTTCGCCTGAAGATATCGGGCTTGAACGGTCTAATGAAGCTGGTATTGTCCTAGGAAAACTTAGGTGGGTATTTCATCTTTCAAAATTTTTCCTCCATTTTTTTTGGTAATATATATTTTTTTCCGTTTGATATGTTTTAAATAGTGTTTAAAGCGATGTAGATGGATCATAGTGATATTTTTAGAGCAAAACATGCTATAACTGGTTTACCAGTTGATTTTCAATGTTGGATGTGATGTCACAACATATCTGACAGAAATGGTTGAGGACTTAACATATTTACATATTTTATCATCATCACTAAGAATACTATATCTTATACCAATCTTGATGAGTATATTTTCAACTTTATTTGAGGATAGTGGAATCCCTGCAGTAGTATGGGGTGATCTTTTAATAGGTTTTTTCCTTGGCTTTTTTCTTGTTCATATGAAAAAAAAGTGATCATTCACATATATTAAGGTAGTCAAATGAGGTTATTAATATCACCTGAGTTGCTAGGCAGAAGAAGTATTTCGGCCTGGTACAATAGGTTGCATCTTATTAGTATATTGGATAAATATATTGAACTTTACCTAATATTCTTGAATAGCTCGGCAAGTTATAAAAAATATTTGATTTTTGAAGCATAAAGGGTCACTCCATTTGTTAGAATTCTGCGAAGTTTCTGTGTGTCAAATACAGACTTCTTTCTCTCCCGACCAAAAAAAGAGTTGTCAGCTTCTTTTGCGAGATTGATTCCATCTTCCAATATTTTGCTACTACTTTAATTTATGCAGTTCTGTTGTGATATTTATGACATTCATGTTGTTGGTATCTTCCTATTCTTTTTTTTTTTTTTTTTTACGATTTCATTTGTTACAAAACTCATGATTTCTCTCTTAACTCTTTTTATTCTGCAAATCTATGGTAAAGTGGACGGCATGCTTTAAAAGACCGATTGAAAGAGGTATGGTGCTATTTAGCATGTTACATGTAATTACCTCTCTTTTCTTCATCTAAGCACCTAGTTCTTGTTGTTTATCTCAGCTTGGTTATGAGCTTGACGATGAACAGCTTGGCAACATATTCTGGCGCTTCAAAGCAGTAGCTGAACAAAAGAAGGTGACTAAAATTCTTTACTGATTTCCTGGATTTCTTTTCCTGTAATATCATCATTCAGGCAACTATTTATAACATTCCAAACTGAATGAATTGTGTTTTAAAAATGAGATGTCTTCAACTGTGGAATTCTCCTTTCCAATGATAATTTCCAAGAAAATGAAAATTGAGGAGAGGTTGTACATACAGAACAAGTCTGTATAAAAATTTCCCTTGGCATAACAACAATATAGTAATGGATTTTACCTTTTGACAGTTTTTCTAGTTCTCCATACCTTTTCAGTAATTTTGAAAAACTGGTTTTCTAGTCTCAGCAACTAAACTACTTATCTGTATGGAATGAAAAAAAGATTGGGATACAATACTGAGACAGGAAATAGATAATGCTTTTATTGTTAAATGTATTTTTTCTTTTTCTTGTTTACTATATGCTGGTGGAGTCATAAGCTCCATTTTTGTTGTTGAATGTAATTTTAACTCAATAAACACCAATCTTTCTCAATCCATCATGGAATTATTACATGGTTAACCTTTTAATTTAATGGTTAAAGATATGATGTTGGTTTGAGAAATTGTCTGTGGGCTTAGAGAATGACGACATAGGGGTTGCTGGCAGGTGATATGTTGCAAGATTTTCTGGGTATCCCTGGTTTAAGGATTCTTGTCATCAGGGATGGCTTAGCAAATAGTTAGTGACGGATATAGGTGGATTTGTGATCCACATAATTGAAAATATATTTTGAAGATCATATAGTGATTATGGAAAGGTAGTGGAAAGTAACAGTCTTTGTTGGTTATGAATGCTTGTATCAAATTTTGTTGGTTATGGCATTTTTAGTCAGTTTGTTTTAGCTGAGTTGTATTCTTTTGTACTATATTTTGATCTTAAAAGGCAACACTAACTGTTGTTCTATACATGTTTTATTTACTGGTGTTCCAGAGAGTCACTGATGCTGATCTAATAGCCTTGGTTTCGGATGAAGTTTTTCAACCTGAAGTTGTTTGGAAGCTTCATGATCTGCAGGTAACTAGAGATAGTTGAACCATAGTTACAGGAATGTGACATGGATGTGCAAAAGGTTTTTCATGGTACAGTGGGTGTACGCTTCACTAGTTCTATTTGGATTGCAATATTATATGAAGCATTATTGGGTTTTATTACTTTAAACTCTATATTTTTTTTTCTTTTGGTTTAATTTGATTAATATAGAGATAAGTGTATATGTAGTTTATAGTCGGTAATAGACATGATTATAAGAAAATGCATTATATTTAGATTGGTTGCTTTCAGTTTATTTAATTTTCCTCTAATGAGAGAAAAATTATGGTATATTTTGTAGTAATTTTTCCTCATTCCCTAAACGATGTGTCTGCCAATATATTTACTTACCAGTGAAAAGTAAAGAATAAAGCTCCGCAATTTATAAGCTTGATTAAACCCCGATAACAAATTTATGAACTTCATGAAGCCCCCAATAACAATTCAAAATCCAAAATAATGGCTTTAATTCATGTTCTCTTAACCTCCAGCTGTTCTGCCTCACTGTTCGCATCCCATGTTAGAAGTTTCCAGATTCTTCTGTTTTCTTTTTATATTTGATTGGTCACATTCTTTTCCTATCAGATCCTCTTTTTCTTTCTTCCTATTTCACCTATCAATTTAGGTCCATGGTTTTGGTGATCCACATTTTGCACCAAAGTGATCCAGGATGTAAAATAGCCATGATCTGTGATATACAATGTGGATTTCAGTTCTAGTATAGCAGCAATCCCTGGAACTGTTTTTTTTTTTACAATGTGGATCATCATCTTATGTGAACTTAATTTTTAATGGAAAATATTAAATGCAGGTTACTTGTGGAACTCTTGGCCTTTCTACTGCCACAGTTAAACTCATTGGTGCTGATGGCGAGGAGCATGTTGCATGCTCAGTTGGAACTGGGCCAGTAGATTCAGCTTATAAAGCTATTGATCTCATTACAAAGGTTTGATACTGAAGATTAGAAGTTTTCCTTTGTTTTCTAGAATTTTCTGTTGGGTATTGGATAAGATATGATGCAAGATTCAGTGTTAGGGTTATTAAGAAATTGTCTATGAGTTCTTGACTTTACTGTCATGGATGTCCTTTTGGGATTTATTTTTTCTTTATAGGGTTTCATTGGCTCCAACTATGGAGCCATTTAGTTCATAATTTTCAGTTTCGAATATTGAACCTCAGTGTGGTCTATTCATCATTTTAGTGAACTTTCTTTCCTTTTCATTCACTCCCTACTTCTCTTCATGTGCCTATGTTACTCAAGCTCTTGTGTGCGAGTGTTGGATACAGGTACGTGTATGTTCAACTTTTTCTATATTTGTGGGATCTTTAGAAGGTCATGTACTCATATATACGTCCAAAAATGTGCCAGATACAGATGGTTCAACAAAAATGAAGAGCCGGAGCAACATTGTGTCGTGTTACCTGAATTTAGTAGCAGAGAATATGGCTTGTATTTATTTGATTAGTCGGTCAATAGACATGTTTTATCCAAACTCATCTTGCCGTGCTTGCCATAAAAATAAAAGCTTCTTACCTGCTATTAGAAACCTGTGGTTCATCACTAGGGCTTGTAGGTTGTAACCTATAGTCAATAAAATTTCTGTTAGAATTTAAGGTTTCCTAATTGAATATCTTCTGTTTTCTTTGTACCCCTTTCCCCTCTCTGCCTCGTGTGAAAATATTATTTGAACCTGAAGCTTATTTCAATTGGTTCATACAGCCACTAGAAAGGGATGGCATCCAGGAGATCTGGAATTCGAATTCCAACATCCATAATCTCAGGCTGCAGGCTCTTTGGTACCATTCTGAGTAGTCTTTGGTGAATGGTTTCCCCTGTCCATAATGGTGTTCTGTGGCATTTATTATAGAAGGAGGGATTCAAGTTGAGGACAATAGTTAATAATTCTGCCCTCTGTTTTTCTGGGTTTCCACCATGCACTCCATCTTCCCAACCCTTCTCGGTGTTTGAGTGCTTCTTTCTACATATTTTTGCTGAGATTTTTTAGTAGTACTTAAAGCATTTTTTCCTTCATTTTGCAGGAACCAGTTACACTTCTTGAGTACTCCATGAATGCCGTTACAGAAGGCATTGATGCTATAGCCACCACCCGTGTTCTAATTCGTGCTGAGAAAAGCCGCATATCAACTAATATTTTGACCGGTGAAATTGTTCAGCGAACATTCAGGTATGGTTTCTTTGTATTCTTGTTTCCATTTGACATGTGTACTTCCACTTCCACCTCTGAAATTCAGTGCATAAAATTGATCTCCTTTTTGTGCCAGTGGAACTGGGGCAGGAATGGATATCGTTGTTTCCAGTGTCAAGGCTTATATTGGTGCATTAAATAAGATGTTGGGTTTCAAGGAACAATATCAGACAAAGACTTCGATAGAACGAACTCCGGTTTCTGCTTAAGGTGGGTATCGATCCCGTACATGCATGCATCATGTCAGTTTTGTAAATACATGTGCTCTCTTTTTGTTGACAATGCTTCGAAAGGTACTTGTGTATACAAGTTTCATAAACAGGTATGTTTTTTTTGCTACATCATAGACAGAAATGTTAAGTAAAGACAATGTTGGTTTTTTGTTATTTCTTGTGAATTTGTAGTAAGAAATTGTCAAAACTTAGTGAAGCGTCAGTCGTTATGTTAAAGATAAACAAGTTTCTTTGGACCTAGGTTTCTTGATCATGGAATAAGAAACTCAATTGTGAATCAAAAATGGGTGGTTGGATCTTAAATAGTTTTTATATATATTTTTTTAATAGAGGACCAAATTTTGGAATTGGAGTGAGCAAAACAATGATGATTGAATTAAATTGGTTGTACTGAAAATTGATTGAGGTATCAGTTTGGAGAATAGCATTGAATCGGTTAAATTGAGAATCAATATAGGCCGATTGAATTGGGTTTTTCTATTTTTATTTTTAATAGTTTTTAATTGAATTGATGGAACTAGTTGAATTGATTGAACTAGTCAAGTGGTGGCCTAACCAATTCAATCATTAATTCGATTTTAAAAGTATTGAGCAAAACTCAGTTCGATTAAAAAAATCAAAAAAGCCCGAATTTCAAGTTAATTGTATTGAGTTGTTAAGTTTTTTGAATCAACTCCAATAAATAATTTGATTTTTTAAATTCAAGTCCAGTTAAATTTTGTAACTTAAATAATTTTAATTACTCAAATAATAAATTAATGTAAACCCTCTTAAATCTTTGCAAATTTTGAAAATAAAAAAAACTGACTTCTCTCATAAGAAATTATAAACCATTTCAAAATAATTTTAAAAAATCAAAATATGTACAGATGTTACCCAAAAAAAAAACCACTAAATAAATTTGAAGTATAGAATTCTTCTAAACATGACTCTAGCAAACTTTTTTTTTTATCACCAAGTAAATGTTTACTAAAATATTATTTTTAATATAAGGTGACTTTTTTTTTAAACTAAAGTGTTTACTGTTAGTAGCAATGATTAATTCTCTCGTTGCAAGTGCTTTTCAAAGAAATAAACAACTAGTCATGAAATAACATCTATAGTATCTTTATAGTACCACTATTAGAATTTGATGATCTGACATTGACAACCAATTATACAATGACATATAATAGCTTCATATCATGACACGTGGCAAACCCTAATAAAAACTTATAATCTTATAAATTTATAAAAATATATATATAATTAATTCTCAAAAATGAATTTGAGCATTCGTTTGTTCATATTTATTCTCGAAGTGAAATAATTTTTATATATAATTATAAGGGTAAACTATACAAATGTTTACTCAACTATTAACATCTTTCTATTTTGGTTACCTACCGTTAAAATGATAATAAAAATAATGACGGGATATTTGTTAACTGGTATGATAACATATAAGTCTTCAATACTTACATATTTTATCAATTTAATCCTAATTTTAAATAATTTAATAAATTTAACAATTTACAAATCCTATCAAATTTATTCTTGAAACACATATAATTACTATATATTTTGAAAAAGTAGAAAATACAAAATTATCGTATATTGTATAATAGATGGAGGCAGTTATGAATCTTTCACTTTGTGAGCTTGGTATTATAGATCATGATTGATTTTGGTTCTAAGATTAAAAGAGTTCTAACTTTTCTTGACGTTTCCTGGGAAAATGAATAACGGGTAAAACAAAGGCTTGATAGGAAGAAGACACTTTTATCTAGAAAATGCAGTTTTTTAAATAACAAAGTGCATTAAACCGTTGTAAATGTAAATGTAAATGTCAATCTTCATTGCCTCATTGCTTTGAAATGTTAGGTCCTATTCTATCCTTCTATTCTTACCCTAAATTTTGGTTTTCTATACATTGTATTTGGTTAGATGGAAAGGTCAAAGGATTAGTGGGAGAAAGAAAGAAAAAATGAAAATAAAATAAATTTTGAGTGTATTTAGTCGGAAAGAAAAGTGAAATGAAAAAAAAAATAGAGATAATCATTTTTCATCATTTCAAATAGAAATTTGCTAATAATTAGATGACCGTTTGTATAATTTACCTTATTTTAAAAATATATATTATATAGTTTACATATTTTTTAATTAAATAATAATAATATAAAAATCCAATTTTTTATTATAAATAAATAAAATTACTAAAACAAGCACTTTCAGATTGAATATGAACAAATTATTGTCCAGATTAATCTAA
Source organism: Gossypium longicalyx (assembly GCA_025698465.1). Classification (NCBI taxonomy): domain Eukaryota; kingdom Viridiplantae; phylum Streptophyta; class Magnoliopsida; order Malvales; family Malvaceae; genus Gossypium; species Gossypium longicalyx. Next base: position 62,570,671 of record CM047004.1, on the reverse strand, counting down.
TTCTACACAACCATTTGTCTAAGTTCTTTTTTTATGTGAAATAATTTTAATAAATTTATATATTTTTTAAATTTTAAATTTTTTAATTTTAAAGTGATAATATAAAAAGCTAATATTTTATATAAAAAATAAAATTACTTAAAAAAAAATCTAGAATGAATGCACACAATTAATTGTCCATGTTCATTCTAAACCTAAAATTATTTTTATATATTTTTTTATAAATTTATATATTTATATATTTTAAAAAATATATTTTTTATTAGGACTTTCAATGTGCTATGATGTGAGATTGTTTACTCAACTAACCTCAAAAAAATAAATATTTATAAAAATGATATTGTTTAAAAAATTATGACAAAAATAACTTAAAATCTACAGTGTTGGGCAGTGTCGACCATCTCACTACCAGCACCACCCTCCATCATTCCCTAATCATGCCTTAATAATTGCCCCATACAATAAAATTGATATTTTTTGGTGTTGGCGTTGTAATGGTTGGCACCTATATATATATATATATATATATATATATATATATATATATATATATATATATATTTGAAATACCTTCAAAAAATATAAGTATTCTACGATTTAAAAAGAAAAAGATAAAAATAGTATTTTACTAGGTGTCGGTATTGAAGTAGTCGGTACCGGTTCAAAAAAAAAGGATTGAGGAAGAAGAGAGCTATACTTTAATTGTGTCAATTGGCTCGAAGGATGTCAACGATGGCTGATTGCGTAGTGGAGTGAAAGAGGCGACTAGGACAAATTGAGAAGAAAGAAGAGAAGTAAATAATGAAAAATAAAAGATAAAAAAGAAATCAAAACTCATCTGTAACCAAAACTCAATTTTTTTAAATTGAGTCATTTTTATATTAATGCCTACAGTAACAAAAGAAAATGAAAGTGAAAGTAAATACAAGGTAACGAGAATATAAGCAAATTAAATATATATATATATATATATATATTAGTTTCCATAAAACATAACAAAAATTGAAAGTAAAAATAGGGAAAATATATTTTAAAAATCAAGAAATTGAGATAATATAGTTAAAAATGATGTTATATAGTTTGTTTGTTTTTTTGAGTTTTTTAAAATTAATATATCTAGTTTTCTTCAACATAAATTTATAAATAAAATGTATTTTTTAAAAATTTAATCTAATAATTAAAAATAAAATTCTAAACAAAAGTAGATATATGTCTAAATATATTAAATTTAATCAAATAAATTTTGAAATTTTGTATTGAAATATGTTTAAATATATCTATTTAAAGTTATTTATTGCTTTTCAAATTTAATTAGTTTCATAATAATAAAGTAAAAAGGGTCCCAATGTTACTTTTTTGGTTTCTCTAACACTTTTCTTTTTTATTCACCTTTTATCTCATATCCTCTTTCTCTCTTCAATAATGGTTACTCATTGGTTTTAGTTTTTTCTTTTTTCTTTCTTTACTTCTCTTTTTTCTTCTCCATTTTCTCTTGTCACTGCCTTCACTCCACTATGCAATCATCCATCACCAACATCTATCAAGCCAACTGACACAATCGGAGTTCAACTCTCTCCCTTCTCAATCTATTTTTTCTTTTATTTTGAACTGATGCCAGCCACTTCAACACCAACACATACAAAAAAAAAAGATCATTTCTTAAAAGTTTTAAACTGGTACCGGCCACTTCAACATCGACACCCAAAAAAGCAAAAAAAATCATTTTTTTAAAGCTTTGAAGTGGTGCCGGTCACTTCAACACCGGCACAAAAAAATAAAAAAATCATTTTTATTAAAATATTATTTTTTATTTTTATTTTTAAATTGTAGAATACTCATATTTTTTTAAAGTATTCAAAAAAGTACATACGGATGCCGACCATTACAGTGCTGACACTAAAAAAATATCAATTTTTATTGGACGGGGCAATCATTAAGGCATGATTAGAGAATGATGGAGGGTGGTGCCAGCGGTGAGATGGCAAGCACCGCCTGACACTCTAGATTTCAAATTATTTCCATCATTGTTTTTCAAATAAGGTCATCTTGTAACGCCCTAAATTTCTCTAATTCTGGCTTTAAACGTGTTAGGTTAAGTGGTTATGTGCTTTGGGATGTGTTTGGGAGGTTCTAAGTTCAAAGCTTTAACTTGGGCTAAATTTTGGGTTTTTATTTGAATAAAACCTGACTTTAGGTCAGTGGGCTTATAAGGAATTGTTGGTAGAAACTTAACAGAATGGGTCTGCTGGTCTAGTTGTTAAGTGGCAAGGGATTACGTTTAAGGTTTGGAGTTCGATTCCCTGCAGTAGCGATGATATTATATTTTTGCTGCAAGTTTTAGTTAAGTGTTGGGTTTGATTAAAATTCTGAGTTGAGGGTTTTAGGGAAAAATTAGAGGTTTTTTTATTTCCTTCTTTTGGGGCAAAATATTTTCTTTGTCGTTCTTTTTCTTCCAAAACCCTATTACCGAAATTCTCTTATTCTTTTCCCCTATTTTTCTTTCTTTTCGAGTAGTTGTGGCGTGCTAATAGTTTTTGTTGGTTCGGTAAGTTTGGTTGTTAATAAAGTTAAGCGATTTTCGTTGGAGATTATTAAGAGTGATTTGTTTACTGTTTAGGGGATATTCAAGGGTCTGTGGATCGCTGATCGAGTTTTTTAACAGTGAAGAATCACCGTTCTACGTCGAAAGCTTGGAGTGCTCATGGTTGGATTAGTAGCGAAAAATGAACCAGGTGTGTACCCCGAATATGCAAAAAACGAGTTTCGACGAAAGTTGAAAAGTGACATGTCGACATCATACGGGCGTGCGGTCTGCCAGTGTGTTAGCCTGCGTTGCGAGACACGGGCGTGTCACTGAGGAGCCAGGCCGTGCGCACGCCACACGGGCACGACGGACACAAGCGTGTGAGGCTGATGAGGCCGTGTACGAGGCACGAGTTCAGGCAAATGGGTCGTGTGGGCCACAAGGGCGTGTGGGAATCTGGGTCAGGCCGTGTGATCCACACGGGCGTGTGGGCTCACACGGGCAAGGCATACGGGCGTGTGAGCCCCTTTAATCTGTAATGTTCTGTAAAGTTGCACGAGTCACCCAAGTCAACTGTGACCTGTAGTAGGGTCGGTAAGCCTTATTTAAACTCTTAATTCTGTGATGTATGTGCTCGCATGATATACTTAGCATGATTATCTGATCTGTTCCATAAATAAATGTATAATTTGTTTGTCTGCATTAAAGCATGTCATACTTGTATGATGCATGGCATCAGGGTGGGTTTGACGAAGTAAAGGGATTATCTGAAGGGTTTCATAAGCCCGTTATCTGGCAGCTAAGCTGCATACCTATGATATGTGCTACGATGCGGTACCTTATGGTGTGTAGGGTTGGATGGGTCGATTATATCCTCATATACGGTGTGCAGGGATAGATGGGTCAATTTTATTCCCACATGATGTGTAGGGTTAGACGGAGATGGTGTGTAGGGTTGGTGGGTATGTTATATCTGATATCTGATTTGTTATGCATGTAATTTCCGTATGGCTAAGGTCGAATAACCGTATTCTGTTATCTGTTTGTATGCGTGCTATTTGTGGAGATGTACACACTGAGTTTGCGAAAACTCACCCCTTTATTTATTTTGTTTGTCAGGTAATCTTCAGCAGTAGATGGATCGGTGACGGAGGGCTTGATGGTGACCACTGGCAGACATTCATGGAATTTTTGAGTAACACTTTGTTTTGGTTTGCTTAATTTAAATTTATGTTTTGGGGACTATTAGGTATTTGGACTCGAATTACTCTTGGGTTTATTTTGGGATTTTAAATTCTTAAATTATTGATTTGTGAACTAATGATGTATTAGCTTCCGCGTTACGAAAAGTTTTCACGTAATATTCGGAATAGAGATTTCATGACTTAAGTAAAGATAATAAACTGAACGATTTTTCACTGGATAAAATTTTGAAAAGGTTTTCTAAAAGCACTCTTATGTGACGCAGCCCGATTCGGCCATAACGTCTAAGCAGAGTTTAGGGTGTTACATTTAGTGGTATTAGAGCCAGATTTCAAAACTCGGCTGTGGATTTGGGTTTCAAAATTTGGTTTAAAGAAAATGATTTGCAAAAAAATTTAAAATATTTTTGATAATAAGTATGCGGTACACCGAGCCTCTAACACTGATCTTGTAAGTTCTCTGAAACTCTGAGACGTACTGTTTGAAAGCATGCTTATACTGAAATTTTGTCTGTATCTGTCTGAGATATTGTGTATGTGTTATGAAACACTTTAGGTAGTGCAAACTGAAAACCGTAGTTAGCTTACTACTCGCGATAGCTGACTCTAAAACTCTAGTACTATATTGCATAAAATATATGTTAATAATTATCAAAACTGTAAACCAATGTACATAAAACTTCTAAATACAGATTAATTCAAAATTACGATAAGCACACGTGGTACTCGTGGACGGGGTACCAGAGGCCGAGGTAGAGGTCGTAGAGAGATTCAAGCTGAGTCCTTCGCATTTGATACGATCCCTAATATGGACACTAGCGAGATGCCAGTGTCACCTGTTACTGAGACTGGTGTTGAGTCTCAGGATCGTGTAGCTGGGGACGATGCATTGTCCCAAGCCATGCTGCGAATCTTGCAGAGGGTTGCTGGGGCTAATGCTGGATTTAGAGGCTGTGGGTCAGTTACGGAACGACTCCGGTCCAATGGGGCTGAGGTATTCAGAGGCATCATTGGAGTTGCTCCAAATGTAGTTGAGTACTGGATGAAGGCCACGGAACGTATTATGGATAATCTGGATTTTACTACCGAACAGAAACTTAAGGGAGTTGTTTCGTTACTTCGCGATGAAGCATATCAATGGTGGCTAACGGTTAAGGATGGCACTTAGCCTGATAGTCTGACGTGAGATTTGTTTAAGACGGCTTTCTAGAGCAAGTATATGGGGGACAGTTATATCGACGCTAAGAGGCGTGAGTTCCTGAATCTTACTCAGAGAGACCATTCGGTGGTCGAGTATGAGGTCGACTTTCTGAAGCTGAGTCGTTATGCGTGAGGCATGGTGGCGACTAAGCATGAGCGCTGTGTTCATTTTAAGGACGATCTTAGGGATAACTTGAGGGTCTTGATAGCTCCGCAAAGCAAGCGTGAGTTTGCTGTGTTGGTCGAGAAGGCTAAGATTGCGGAGAAGGTCAAGCGCGCTGAGCGCCAGAACCGTGACAAAGAGAATGCTAAGAGGGATGTAGAGTCTTCGAATACTGGGGTAAGGCCTAAGAAAAGGCCAGAACTGATTGGCCCGAGAGAGTTGAGCCTACTGTTGCACCTGCTGGGGTGGCGATTTGTCAGCTTTGTAACAGATGCCATCCGGGCAAGTGTTGGAGAGCTTCTGGAGCTTGCTTGAGGTGTAAGCCAACTGAGCATTGAGTTAAGGATTATCCACTGAGGGGAAATCAGATGCAAGCACCAGCTACTGAGACTGCACAATCACCGAGGGTAGTTCAGCAGTGACCTAAGGGCCGAGGCCAAGTTAGGGGTGGTAACGGTATGGACTGAGGACAGAGAGTACTGGGCCGAGGTGCTGGGTCGACTGAGGCGAGACAGCCTGTACTTGTGTATACTGCACGTCGTCGTGAGGATGGAGATGCTCCAGACGTCATCATGGGTACGTTCCTAATCCTTAATATACCTTATGTTGCAGTAATAGACATAGGCTCTACAAATTCCTACGTTGCATGTTCTGTATCTGAGACTTTGGGAATACCGTATGAAAGCACTCTTAGTGAGATTTCAGTGGTGAGTCTATTAGGGCAGTCTATTAGGGTTAGTAAACTATTCAGAGACGTTCTGTTGAAAGTCCAAGGGACGATATTTCTAGCTGATCTGATGGAACTTCCGTTTGGGGAGTTTGATTTAATCTTAGGTATGGACTGGCTGGTGAAGCATCGTGTAAGTCTGGATTGTGCTGAAAAGAGGGTTCTTTTGAGGACCGAGGAGGATAATGAGATAGTCGTGATTGGAGAACGATGAAATTATCTGAGTAATGTGATATCTGCATTAGTACCAAAAAAGCTGGTGAGGAAAAGATGTAAGGCGTTTTGGGCCTACATCAGTATTTCTAATTCTGCGGACTTATCGATTAAGGACATTCGTGTAGTGAGGGACTTTTCAGATGTTTTTCCAGAGGAACTACCAGGATTACCTCCAAGCCGTGAGGTAGAATTTAGAATTGAGTTGATTCCTAGTACAGCTCCGGTGTCTATCACCCCTTACCGAATGGCACCAAAGGAGCTGACGAAACTTAAGGCTCAGATTCAGGAGTTGTTGGATCGTGGGTTTATTCGTCTCAGTGTGTCTCCGTGGGGAGCACATGTTCTGTTTGTAAAGAAGAAGTACGGTACAGTGAGGATGTGTATCGACTACCATCAATTGAACAAGTTGACGATTAAGAATAAGTACCCACTTCTGAGGATAAACGACTTATTCAATCAGTTCAGAGGGGCTTCAGTGTTTTCTAAGATTGATTTACGGTCAGGTTATCACTAGTTGAGGGTAAAGGAGGCCGATGTGCATAAGACGACATTTGGGACTCGTTACAGGCATTATGAGTTCCTAGTTATGCCATTTGGGTTGACTAATGCACCGACGACATTTATGGACTTGATGAACTGTGTGTTCTAGCCCTACTTGGATCGATTTGTGGTGGTGTTCATCGATGACATGCTGGTGTATTCTAAGCCCGAGGACGAGCACGACGAGCATTTAAGAGAGTTTCTGCAGATCCTTCGTGAAAAACAGTTGTATGCGAAGTTCATGAAGTGTGAGTTCTGGCTTCGGAAAGTGACATTTCTAGGTCATGTAGTTTCTGCTGAGGGGATTCGAGTGGATCCTCGTAAGATTGAGGCTGTGTTGGATTGGAAGCAGCCAAAGAGTGTGTCGAAAATCTACAGTTTTCATGGACTAGCAGGGTATTACCGACGTTTTGTAGAGGGATTCTCGTTGATCACAGCGCCGCTAACTAAGTTTTTGGGTTAAAAAGTTCCTTTTGTTTGGACTGACGCACAGTAAGAAAGCTTCGAGAAGCTCAAGATAGTTTTGACTCAGGCTCCAATTCTGATACAGCCTGAGCCTGGTAGGGACTTCGTGGTTTACAGTGATGCGTCGCATGTGGGTTTGGGTTGCGGCTTGATGTAAGATGGTATAGTAGTGGCTTATGCGTCTCGATAGCTTAAGACTCACAGGGCTAATTATCCGACGCATTACTTGGATTTGGCTGCAGTGGTCTTTGCATTGAAGATTTGGAGGTATTATCTGTACGGTGAGAAGTGTACCATCTACACTGACCACAAGAGCCTCAAGTACCTCCTCACTCAGAAAGAGTTAAATCTTAGGCAGCGTCGATGGGTAGAGCTGCTTAAGGATTATGACTGCAGTATAGAGTATCACCCTAGAAAGACCAATGTGATGGCCGATGTATTGAGTCATAGGGTTATGGCTGAATTGAGAGCGTTGTTCGCTCGACTGAGTCTTTATGACGATGAGAGTCTTTTGGCAAAATTTCAAGTGAAGCCGACATAGATTGAGCAAATAAGAGCTAAGCAGTTGGAGGATAAGACTCTCGAGTTACATTTTCGCCAGGTTGAGGCTGGAACTACTATTGACTTTGGAGTTAACAGTGATGGGGTACTGTATTTTCGAGGTAGGATCTGTGTACCTGATGACCAGGATTGAGATCGTCAATTCTGAAAAAGGCACATAACAATCCTTACGCTATGTATCCTGGTGGAAACAAGATGTACCGAGACCTCCGAGAGTTGTACTGGTGGCCAGAATTGAAACGTGAGGTGTCTGACTTTGTTGCTCGCTGTATGACTTGTAAGCAGATTAAGGCTAAGCATTAGTTACCTTCGGGTTTTCTGCACCAGGTTAAGATATCGATGTGGAAATGGGAGTGAGTAACGATGGACTTCGTTAGTGGGTTGCCCCTAACACCCACTAAGAAGGATTCTGTTTAGGTCATCGTGGACCGATTCACTAAGACCGCACATTTCATTACTGTTAGGGCAGACTTCTCTCTACAGAAGTTGGCCAAGCTTTACATTTCTGAGATAGTGAGGCTGCATGGGGTACCTGTCTCGATAATTTTTTATAGAGATCTACGTTTTACGTCTCGATTCTAGGGGAAACTTCATGAGGTTTTGGGTTCTCATTTTGACTTCAGTATTACTTTTCATCCTCAGACAGATGGACAGTCAGAGAGGGTGATTCAGATATTAGAGGACATGTTGAGGGGTTATGTAATAGATTTTCGAGGTAGTTGGGAGGAGTACTTACCTCTAGCCGATTTCGCTTACAACAACAGCTATCAGTCTAGTATACAGATGGCACCATATGAGGCACTTTATGGTCGTAAGTGTCGCACTCATTTGTGCTGGACTGAGTTGGGTGAGTGGCGTGTTCTGGGTCCGGAATTGGTTTCAGAGACGGAGGATAAGGTTCGCTTGATTCGAGATCGACTGAAAGCGACTTTTGATAGACAGAAGTCCTATGCGGATTTGAAAATGAAGAACATCGAGTATTCTGTGGGAGAAATGGTTTTTCTTAAGGTCTCGCCTTGGAAAAATATTCTGAGGTTCGGTCGTAAGGGTAAGCTGAGTCCTCAATTTATTGGGTCTTATCGGATTTTAAAGCGAGTGGGGCCAATCGCATATCAGTTAGAGCTACCGCCAAAGTTAGATTACATTCATGACGTGTTTCACGTCTCGATGTTAATACGCTACCGCTCTGATCCTACGCACATTATGCCCATGGAGAAGATTGAGGTTAGGCCAGATTTGATGTTTGAGGAGGAGCCGGTTCAAATCTTGGATCGTGACGTGAAGGTCTTACGTAGGAAGTCTATTCCCTTAGTGAAGGTACTGTGGCGGAATCATAACACTGAAGAGGCTACTTGGGAGTCAGAGGATTCGATGCGACAGCAGTATCCTCACATTTTCTGATTAGGTAAAATTCGATGACGAATTTTCTTCAAGGGGGTAGAGTTGTAACGCCCCAAATTTCTCTAATTCTGGCTTTAAACATATTGGGTTAAGTGGTTATGTGCTCTAGGATGTTTTTGGGAGGTTTTAAGTTCAAAGCTTTAACTTGGGCTAAATTTTAAGTTTTTATTTAAATAAAGCCTGACTTTAGGTCAATGGGCTTATAAGGAATTGTTGGTAGAAACTTAACAGAATGGGCCTGCTGGTCTAGTGGTTAAGTGGCAAGGGATTACGTTTAGGGTTTGGAGTTCGATTCCCTGCAGTAGCGATGAGATTATTATTTTTGCTGCAAGTTTTAGTTAAGTGTTGGGTTTGATTAAAATTCTGAGTTGAGGGTAGGGATTTCTTATTTCCTTCTTTTGGGGCAAAATATTTTCTTTGTCGTTCTTTTCTTCCAAAACCCCTATTGCCGAAATTTTCTTCTTCTTTTTCCCTATTTTTTTTTCTTTTCAAGTAGTTATGGCGTGTTGCTAGTTTTCGTCGGTTCGGTAAGTTTGGTTGTTAATAAAGTTAAGCGATTTTCGTTGGAGATTATTAAGAGTGATTTGTTTATTGTTTAGGGGATATTCAAGGGTCTGTGGATCGCTGATCTAGTTTTTTAACAGTGAGGAATCACCATTCGACGTCGAAGGCTTGGAGTGTTTGTGGTTGGATTAGCAGCGAAAAGCGAACCAGGTGTGTACCTCGAATACGCAAAAAATCAGATTCGGTAAAAGCCGAAAAGTGACCTATCGACACCACACGAGCGTGTGGTCTGCCCGTGTGGTAGTCTGCGTCGCGAGACGCGGGCATGTCATCGACGAGCGCAAAGCGCGCGCCGCGCGCCACGGTGCGGCGACACGCGGGCGTGTGAGGCCGACGAGGCCGGCGTGGGAGGCGGCACTCGCACAAATGGGCCGTGTGAGAATCTGGGCCTAGGCCGTGTGATCCACACAAGCAAGGCCAAGTTGGGCCGTGTGAGCCACACAGGCATGTGGGCTCACACGGGCAAGGCACACAGGCTTGTGAACCCCTTTAATTTGTAATGTTCTGTAAGGTTGCACGGGTCGCCCAAGTCGACTGTGACCTGTAGTAGGGTCGGTAAGCCTTATCTAGACTCTTAATTCTGTGATGTATGTGCTCACATGATATACTTAGCATGATTATCTGATCTGTTCCATAAATAAATGTATGATCTGTTTGTTTGCATTAAAGCATGTCATACTTGTATGATGCATGGCATCGGGGTGGGTTTGACGAAGTGAAGGGAGTATCTGAAGGGTTTCATAAGCCCGTTATCTAGCAGCTAAGCTGCATACTTATGATATGTGCTGCGATGCGGTACCTTATGGTATGTAGGGTTGGATGGGTCGATTATATCCCCATATACGGTGTGCAGGGATGGGTGGGTCGATTTTATCCCCACATGGTGTGTAGGGTTGGACGGAGATGGTGTACAGGGTTGGTGGGCATGTTATGTCTGATATCTGATCTGTTATGCATGCGATTTTCGTATGGCTAAGGCCGAATAACCGTATTCTGTTATCTGTTTGTATGCGTGCTGTTTGTGGGGATGTACACACTGAGTTTGCGAAAACTCACCCCTTTATTTATTTTGTTTATCAGGTAATCCTCAGCAGAAGATGGATCGGTGACGGAGGGCTTGATGGTGACCATTGGTAGACATTCACGGAATTTTTGAGTAACACTTTATTTTGGTTTGCTTAATTTAAATTTATGTTTTGGGGACTATTAAGTATTTGGACTCGAATTACTCTTGGGTTTATTTTGGGATTTTAAATTCTTAAATTATTGATTTGTGAACTAATGATGTATTAGCTTTTGCGTTACAAAAAGTTTTCACGTGATATTCGGAATGGAGATTTCATGACTTAAGTAAAAGATAATAAACTGAACGATTTTTCACTGGATAATGTTTTGAAAAGGTTTTCTAAAAGCACTCTCATGTGACGCCGCCCGATTCGGCCATAACGTCTAGGTCGAGTTTGGGGTGTTACACATTTTTATAAATATTTATTTTTTTGAGGTTAGTTAGGTAAAATAGCCTATTAATAGCCTATTACTGGTTATCGGTGTCACTTCGTCAAATTCTAATGACATTACTTTAGAGGTACCAAAGTGTGTGATGAAATCCAAGTTCAATACAAAAAAATATTAAGGTACCAACTAGTTACAAGTAATCAAGTTCAAGGGGAAAATATATATTAACCCTACTAAAACTTCATAATTGAGTTAGTGTCACAAGTTAACCGGTCATTAACTCAATTATAAAATGACTAAAAAGTCATTCATTTCACAAAATAAATTATTATAAGAATGTTTTTATTTTTATATAAAATCAATAAAAAAAATCCATATGGTAAGACTTGAATTTAGACCACTATAATGTTTAGATCTTTAGTTTATCATTTCAACCAAAGACTTATTTGATTCTTATGTACATATTTTTCATTCACATTTAAATTGTGCTATAATCTAATTTATCTTATGGTCTTGTAACTTGTTTGTGTCATTTCATATTTAGTTATTTAAATAATATTTTTGTACCATATCTTAGTGTTATAGATCGCAGATCAAAACTTACGACGATTGTGAAAAAGCATTCCATAGAGGTCAATTGATGAAATAGGGTTCAATTTACCCCGTTTGAACTCACCTGACTCATGAAAACATATGGAGAAACCCAATGAAATACTCCAGTAAAACTAAAGTTACTAGTGTAAATCCTAAAATGATAAGATTGTTTATAGTTTAAATCTCTTAAGATTCTCAATTGTAGATAAGCTTTAATCTTGACCATCGATGTAACTCAATCTGTACTGTTGGTTTTGAGAGAGCTCAACTATAAATAGAGACCTCCCACTTCATTTGTAATGATTCCATTCATAGTTGTGAATGTATTTGAGAGTATTTACTCAAACATTTAGTCTTTACTCTTTCATTTCGAGTTTGCTTCCGCTTTGTTTCAATGACTTAGAGAAATTCTACAAGAATTCTCATTTTGCGAGAGTAAAGCTGACTTAGTCGGATTTGAAGTGAAGAAATCGCCTAAGGTTGCGCGGTTTGGCATATTAAAATTCTAACCCCGTGACATTGACAATAATAACAACGTCAACTGAGCTATTACTCAATTGACAAAATTAAATAAAATTTTGGTTCAAATGAAAAAGTTAAAAATATAAATACCATAGAGTTATAGGTTTCACTATATATAAACTTTTTAGTAATTTTATATATATAAAAAATCTTATAATAATACAATTTAATTTGTAAAAAAAAAATTATAATCATTACCCGTTGAATTAATGTTCAATTGGCTTTTGGACCTTAGGAGTTTAATACATAGTATAGGCTAAACTTAATTCACAAATAGATATCTAAATTATGTTATTTTTCACATCTTGATAATTTTTTTTGGTCATACGTGATATTTAAATTACTTTTTTTTCCAAATTGGTCACTCGTTAATCAAACTGTTAAATCTAATTTTTTTTTAAAAAAAAACCTTAACCTTTAAATTAGTACTTAAAGAATATTTTTTTCTAAGTTGGTACCTAAACTCTTTCTTGATTACAAGTGGTACCTAAACTGTTCTTCCGTTAACCATTTTACACCAAAACATTATATCCTTTAAAAAAAATTAGCCAATAATAAATTGTCATGTCATTATAACTTTTAAAAATATTTTTTGATTCTTTTTTATTTTATTTTACATTATTTCTCTCTTTATTTTTTTTTCTATTTTATTTTTTCCTCCTTTATAATATTTGACAATGCCAACAATATTTGAAATTGGTCCTCCTAAGATTGAGACACTGGTGATTAATTCGTTTTTCCAATTTCACCGCCTACTTGCTTGACATGACGGGATCGAAAAAGTTCTTTCATCAATCAAAACCAATGTTTTTAGAACCAAACTGGATCGATCAGTTGGACTGGGAATTAGTTCGGAGATAAAGGTTGAATCATTGGCTCACGAACCAAAACAAATCAGTTAAACTGAGCTAAAAAAATCGGTAGAACTAGTAAAAACTAGTTCTCTCTATTTTTTTAATTTTTATAAATTTTTAATTTTTTAAAGGCATATATAGAAAATAATACAATTTTTTGCTACATGGTAATTTTTAATTGGTTATATTTTTTTTAAAAATAAGCTTAATGGTTTGACTAACGACAAATGTACCAACTTAGGAAAAATAGTTTAGGTTCCATTTATAACAAAAAAATGTTTAGGTACCAAAATGAGAACAATAACATAGTTTAGGTATCAGTTAATGGGTTAAGCCTTTTAAAAAAAAAAAAAAAGACTTGCCATTTTGACTAATGGTGATACCAACTTAGAAAAAAATAGTTTAGGTACCACTTCTAACAAAAAAAAAAAGAAAAAGTACTTAGGAGTAACTGAGTATAGTTTAAGTACCAATATGTGAGTTAAGCCTATAGATACTATCTATACTATTAATAAAACCCGTAACTGAGTTAGTGTCACTATCTATACTATTAATAAAACCCGTAACTGAGTTAATGTCATGGGTTATTCAGGTCATTAACTCAGTTAAGAAATTATGAAAATGTTCTTCTATAATTAAAATAAGTTATATTATTCGAAGATATTTTAATTTTTTCATTTTTATAAAAAAAATATACAACGAAATTTGAACCCACACTAATTAGATTATTAATTGTAATACATTTTAAAATGTATTTAAAAATTTATTCATGATGTTAAAATTTCCGGTTCAAAATCTTTTTTTCAATGTACAAGTTTTTATACAGGGTAATCTAAACAAATGCCATTAAAAATACATTTTTTAATTATTTATTAATCATTATTGGGAGAAACTAAAAAAAGAAAAGAAAAGGTTAAATTCTGCTATTAGTCTTTATACTTTACAAAAATTATGCATTTAGTCCTTATACTTTAATTTGACCAAATTTAGTCTCAAATTAGTTAATTTTAATAATGTACTTTTCAAATTTTGAAATTTTTTCTTGACCCAAACAATAGCAGTTAAATTTGTTTGGTTAAATTCAATTACTAATCCATACTATGCATATAGTTATGGATTTAGTCCATATTCTTCAATTATATCATTCTAACTCTATGTACTTATTGAATTTTGCAATTCCAATCTTAACACAAATGATAGTTATTAATCCATTAACTGAGTAATATGTAAAAATAACAAGTTGACAATGCATTGTGCATATGATAATATGTTCCTCACATCAGACTTTAGAAATAGAAGAACTTAACAAAATGAATTGAATAGTACCATCTGATGAGGACTGAAATTTTAAAATTCAAAAAGTATAGGGACTAAAAATATCAAATTAAAGCATATGGATTAAATCCACAACCTTGACCAAGTAGAGGGAGTGATGGAAAAGTTTAACCAAAAGAAAAACTAAAATTAAAAAAAGAGAGAAATATTCCATTCAATTTTTATCATTTCGCGCGTTGCCTTTCTGTCATTTTTTTCTTCCATAAAAAAGATTCAAAACCGAAAAAAAGAAAAGCCTTCAAATATCAAAATCTTCCAATTTCATTCATCATTCTATCTCTGTTTGTTTCTCTCTCTTTCTCTCCAACACAAAATTCAAAAACCAAAAAAAAGAATTTATAACAAACCAACCCTTGAAAGAGAAAGAGAAAGAGAGGAGATTTTTATTTTTATTTGCAATAAAAAGGAGAGGAATTTCAGAGAAAAGCCAGGTGTTTCTTTTTTGTTTTGAGAATTTGAGGGTCTTTTGATTCTTTGATTTCTTTCGTGAATTTTCATGGACCCATTTTAGAATCAAGGCTGGGTTGTCGTTTAATCTTTTATTTATTTGCATTTTCACTTTTAATTCTCTGTTTTCCCTTTTAATCTAAGGCTAGTTTAATTGGCGTGGCTTGTTGGTAAGCCTCAATTTTTCTCTTTTAATTTTATATGTATTAAATTTTTTATCGAAAATTCATCACATCACGTTTAATTTATGAATTATAATTAATTCAATTGGACTCTAGTTTCTTCTTCTTCTTTTAATTAAATTTATTGCTTTTTGATCAGATAATGCTGTGGTTTAATTATTTTCCTACATATTTATCAACATTTTCTTTTTCTATGTTCTATTTTAAATATGTTATTATTGGAGTTTTGACTGCTTGCATTGTTGGATGAATGTTGAATCTCTGTTATGTGTCGTATCCTTTTTAAGCTTGTTTTTAATCCCGGCATTAGGCAAATTTGGTTGCACCGCATGTGCAATTAATTATCATAGTTTACTTAATTTTACAATGTGTAGGATTATGAATGAATGTCTTATGGAATTATGCAGGTACATGCTCATCCTCAACTAGAAAATACTGACGATTTGTATTTGAAGAAAAGAGCAAGGATGCGTCGGTGGCTTTGTTGTACCCGTCAGGTAAACGAGAATTATCGATCACATGAAAGTGAGCACTTGAAGAGCCCCGTGTTTCTATCAGACGGTATGTTATTTTGATGTTTACCTTAAACTGGTAAATATAAATGCTATAATATATGTGATAGAGTACTCTTTGTATGTATGTATGTATGTCTTTGTCAATTGACTTTTGTTCAAGTACTCTTGATTTATGCAAAGGAATTAGGGAGTTCTCTATTTTCTCATGATTTTCCCTTTTCTTTTGTTTCATAATGTCATATTTTGGTTGAAATCTTCCTTGCATTCTAATCATTGCATTTCAGAATGGAAGCTTCTATGTTTCTTGTCAATATTTCCTTCATTATTCAAGAATTAGGGATTAATTTTGGTTGCTTTTGATCAATTTCTCTTTTAATTAATCGAGAGAGGGATTAGGTTGTCTAGATCCGAACCTTGGACCTAATGTCAACCAAGACTTCAAATCTTTCTTTCTTTCTGAATTTTATTTTTAGTATTCCTCGAATGGAAAAAAAAAAAAGTTTGCCTCAGTTTATTGGGATATGTTGTCCAATCTTCTAATCTGGTACCTTAAATTTGATATTCTGTCAAAAGTTTTTTAGAAGAACTTTTTTCCTTGTTTCTGTTTAATTGTTCAATTTCTCATCAGTTTTGATGATATTCTTAACAGTTTTTTTCTGATCTCTCATGCTACATGTTTTCAGGGCAGGAAAAAGACACAAGGGTAGCAGCTGATGTCAAACCCGAAGTGCATAAATCAGCACCACCTATTGAAGTGCCCGCACTATCACTGGAAGAGTTGAAAGAAAAGACTGACAATTTTGGATCAAAGGCTTTGGTTGGTGAGGGTTCCTATGGCAGAGTTTATTATGCAAATTTGGACAATGGAAAAGCTGTGGCTGTGAAAAAGCTAGATACTTCCGCTGAGCCTGACTCAACTGTAGAGTTTTTGACCCAGGTCTGTAAGCAATTCGAAAGAAGGGTCTTTAATAAGTTTTTTCTTTCTTTATTCTTATTGTTAATGCAGATTCAGATTGTTGTCATATTGTGTTTTCCTCTTGTTTCATAACACCTTTAATCGTACACATTTAATCTGTTTAGGTTTCCATGGTTTCAAGATTGAAGAATGAAAATGTTGTCGAGTTGCAAGGTTACTGTGTTGAAAGAAATCTCCGCATCCTTGCATATGAGTTTGCAACTATGGGATCACTACATGACATATTGCACGGTTTGTGTGGCCATCCTAAAATTAGTTCCTGATTTGGATTTATCCAACTAACGTTTTGTTATACAAAGAAGGCTCCATTAGCTTGACATTTTTCTTTTCTTATTTTTTCCTTTTCCGGTGATTATAGGAAGGAAGGGGGTTCAAGGGGCACAAGCAGGTCCAGTGCTTGACTGGATGCAGCGGGTAAGAATAGCTATTGATGCCGCAAGGGGCTTGGAATACTTACATGAGAAGGCTCAACCTGCTATTATACACAGAGATATTAGATCTAGCAATGTGCTTCTCTTCGAAGACTTCAAAGCAAAAATTGCAGATTTTAACCTCTCAAACCAATCTCCTGACATGGCTGCTCGTCTTCATTCTACTCGAGTTTTAGGGACATTTGGTTATCATGCTCCAGAGTATGCTTTCTAAGCTCCTCTAAATTATGTTTATTTGTTCTGAACCAGCGTGGCATCCCTGGTGCTGTGTGTTTTTGGTATCTTGTATAAGATTAGTTAGGTTTAATGTCAATATGCAGATAATTGTAACTGGTTTGCATCTAGAGTTTATCATATGCTTTTTTTTTTATTTAACTCATTTGTGTTGACTATTTCCCCCAATTGATGCTGCTACTGGAAAGAATTGCCAACCTTTTCTGCCACTTTCATGATAGATATACAAACGCAGCCTAGCACCAATGGGTCGTTTCCTGTATGTAGAGTCCACTGTCCATGTTGCTAAAACTAAGGGACTTGAGATTGAGGGGGAACCAGCATTTTTTTTTTTTGTAATGCATCACTATGCCTGAGGAGCTGCAGCTTTATTTACAATTTTAGCTGATTTATGGCAACTTTTTCCAGATATGCAATGACTGGACAATTGACACAGAAGAGTGATGTGTACAGTTTTGGGGTTGTCCTTCTAGAACTTCTGACTGGGAGGAAACCTGTTGACCATACAATGCCTCGCGGACAGCAGAGTCTTGTTACATGGGTGAGCTTATTGCTTTCTCTTCTTTAGGTCCATCGTTTCCCTTCCCTTTGTCTAATTTGATGGTGCATTTCTGTTTCCTTTGCATGTTGTTTCCATGTTACTCGAACTTGAATAGTGTCAGACACAGTTATGTGTCTATACGGTATATCTTTATTTTTATTTTTTGTCTAAAGCTTCTATGCTAGGTCATATCCCTGTACACATGTTTGAATGTGTCAAACATACGTATTGGATACTGAGTACCAGAAAAAATGAAAACTCGGACTTGATCTTTTTGTTTCCTTTTATATTTGATTAACTCTTCATTTCTGTTTTCTGTATCTCCATTTAGGCTACTCCGAGACTTAGTGAAGATAAAGTTAAACAATGTGTGGATCCAAAACTAAATGGAGAGTATCCTCCTAAAGGAGTTGCTAAGGTATTTTTTATCTTTTAACGCCGAAGTATAAATTTGTAACTTAGGGATGGGGGTCGGTTTTCATTTTTCGAACTCTCTAAGACATGTACATGCAAACCAAACTAGCACTCGACGATTTCCATTACATATATTTTTCTGTTGATGCAGCTGGCAGCTGTGGCAGCATTGTGTGTGCAGTATGAATCTGAGTTCCGTCCAAACATGGGCATCGTTGTTAAGGCTCTCCAACCTCTAGCAAAGGGACAAGCGGCAGCAGCGGCATCAGAGACATAAAAACAGATAAATGCAGTCCTTCACATTGAATTGAAATTTCTGCAACTTATGCACAGTTCATTTCCATTCTGACTACAAATTCCATATGTATTCAACATATTATATGTATTTTACTTCTTTCTGCTTTTTTTTTGTTTGTTTGTTTTTGGTCATATACGACAACCATGTATAGGATTGGGTTGGATTGTTTAACATCACCTGATATATGATATGATCTCTCCGTTGCCGGTTTTGGTCACCGGCTGCCAATGTCCTTTTGAGTTGTGCAATTAAGCAAGGGATTGGGTCTTGTGGTACATAGAAATGTTAACAAATTATTATTTTTATTAATTATTATCATTAATTATTATTATTGCAGTCCGGTTTATTTCCCTGCACAATGAAGTAAACCAAAGTCTAGCTCTATTCTGGACCAGTGATTACTTCTTCACTAATTAAATTAAATTATTTTTATTTCTCGTCATCTTAATCGTAAATAATTTTCATGAAAAATGATCTTTTATTTTATAATTTAAATTGAGAACTTGTTTCTTTTTAAAATTGTAATTACCTTTTAGTATTTTTTTTTTAATTTTCAAAGTAATATTTATTAAATCAAATTAAAAAATATGCAGTGTCTTCAGAAAAAAAAAGTTTCTGATGTTAAATATAATATAATGGGTAAATTTAATAATCATTTACTTTAAGTATTAGCGTGTTAGAATTTTGGTCCTTAAATTATAAAAACTTTAAATTTCGTCTCTAATGTCTTTAATTGATTTTGTTGTAGTTACCTTAAGTTAAAATGTTAATAAATATTAATGGAAATGATGATGTGTCATTTATTTTGTATCACTATAATAACATATTTAATCCTTTGTCTTAATTCTAAATAATTCAACCCTTTGATTTCTAATATGTTTATGTTTGTTATTCTAGATCCTTACGAACAGCTTCAAGTTCTAAGGAGTGCCAATCCAGTCCAACTTTTCTTACTTGTTTTCATTCGTTACAACATTTGAATTTAAATGTTAGTTTTGTTTACCAAAATAAAAATACTTTAATAGTTGAGTGATTAGTAGCATGGTTTATCTTAATATAATATTTTTATTTTTTAAATTTAAATGTTTTGTGAAGGTTGTTTTTTATTACCTTAATATAACATTTGATACCTGAACTTATTAAATATATTTAATGTATTATCAACATGTGACGGATTACATGGAATTTAATGGCAGAAATTTTTACATTTATTTGAAGTTTCCTCTATTTTGCAAAACAATATACTTAATTTTACTTTTCATTAGGGTTGAGATTACATGAATGATTCAAGAGGGATTGCATGCTTTAATCAAGGTATGGTCTTCACAGAGCCCTCAATTCCACAAATATAACATTAGTATAAGATGAAATTCATGTTAAAAAAGTATGCTTTGAGCTAAGCTTAATGATGATGTTGAAGAAGAAAACAAGAGCGTTAAAAACCCAAAATAAAAAAAGAATTATTATGTTAAATTAAAAATTAAAATAAATTAAACTAGACGTAATTGAATATTTAAAATATAAAAAAAAGTTCCATTTATTTTGCCACATGTTGGTTATACATTGGTTATTCTTATTGTCTCATAAAAATAATATTGTTTGTTTATAAAAGTAATTTGTATAACGTTTGACAAGTTTATGTACCAGTTTAGACAAAAAAAAAAAAGAAGTTTAGGTATCAAATTAAGAAAAAGTGTCAAATTTAGATATCAAATTAAATTAAAAAAAGAAGAAGAAGTTAAAAGTTGAAATATAAAATATTATATTATGATTATTATGAAATTACTCTAGTGAACGGATCATTTAATAATTTTTATTATTTTGAAATTACTTATGATTATTATGTAAGTTTTGAAAATTGAATTTTATTATAGAAAAAGCATAAGTAAGTTGATAGAATTAGGTTGCTTTTGATGTTTGAAATATTAATACGTTGAATGGATGACGGTTTTGCCTATACTGTATCATCTCCAAAGAGATGTACCTACTTTGATGATGATGATGTTACTTTTTGTAGGTTAACTATTCTTGGATTTGCACACAATTAAAATTAAAATTAAAATTATCAAAATAATGGAATTGTAGTTTTATATTGACTATCGTAACATTTCGTGGAATAATTAGGGAATGATAAAAATATTGGAGAAATCAGATTTGGTAGAAGTTCCATTGCAGGACATCCAACACCTCGAAAAGGAGATGTAATGAGAATTATGATGAAGATGTGTTCATAGTTGCATATTCTTTTAAAATTTGTTTTATGTTTTATGATGATAGAATTTATAAATATATATATATATAAAATTAAATTATTTAAAATTTAATATAAGATAAATAATACCAATTAAAAAAAAAAAAATGCAGTGAGCTAAATTTCAGTAACCAAAAAAAAGGAGTATTAAAGCCACAATCATAATGGAGAATACTTTGAAGTAAGAAAATGAGTATAAATTATGGGCCGAATGAAGTGAAAACCGAATAAACCCAATGCAATCTGTTTATTCAATTCGATTACCTCTGTTGCTCCTCCTCTATATATTTCCCTCCCAAGTCCCATCCTAAAACCCCAGTGTCTCTTTCCAACAGTTTCTTCATTCGCTGTTTTTCAGTAATGGCTGATTATGCGATGGAATCCGATTCACACGTTTGTTCTAAGCGTAGAACAACTTCTGGCTCTGAACAACAACAAGAAACTTCTCTTCCCCCTCACCTTTCCCCTTCTCTCTATGAATCCACCGCCGCCCACCGGGATTCGGGCCTTCAAGACTGCCAAGAAGTAACAGCTATGGATCATAGCAGTCCAAAGAAGAAACCCAAGTGCTTTTCCCTTCTTTCTCAGGAAAACCAAGAAATGGGTCTTCATTCTTTCGCTCCAAAGGATGTCTCTCTTTCTGGGTTTTTCGAGAAAGAAAAGGTGGATGAGCTGGAAAACAAAGAGGGTTCTTTTGTAGTTCAAGAAGTTGATATCCAAGTCAACACCATTGAAGCTGATAACAAGGAACATCTCGGGACCGGTTTGGAATTTGAGGAGAAAAGGGTGGCCAAAGGAAAAGCTTTGGAATCTGAAAATGTCTTGGAAGCTGAAAAGAAGCGACTTTTGACTGAGCTTGAAGTTGGAAACATCTTTGGTTTTGCAACGAACTCGTCCAAGATTGATGATGGAAACGGCGTTGGTGGTACCAAAGGTCTTGACTTGCCTGTTAAAGGGTCTTTAAAGATTGAAGTCATCGATGATACGGCTTTGATTGGATCATTTCCACTCCCCAGAACTGGAAATGGCAGTGTAAAAGATGAGAAGAAGAAGAAGGGGGAACATGAAATTGATGGTAAGAAAGCTAAAAGATCAAGAAGAAAGGGAAAGAATGTAAAAGAGGTCTTAGGGGAATCAGTGACTATGAGACATATGGAATCAACCAAAATTTTTGAAGTTCAAAAGGGTAAGACAGAAAGCAAAACTCAAAATAAGATAATGTACTCAAGAGAAGAGCTAGAGGCTTTGAGGTTTGCCAAGGTTGGGGAGCAAAGGAGTTTTTGGAGGGATGTATATAATAGTCTTGGTAAAGATGTGATCAGAGAGTATGAGGACTTGGGAAGCTGGAAGCATCAGAAGAACACCGGTTCGGGTTCGGGTTCGAGCTCTGACGCGCGTCATCGCTTTGGAAAGAAGGCAGAGTCTCCTGCAATTATAAGTACGTTTTGTTTTATCTCTCTCTCTCTCTCTTTTTTTTCCTGATGTGTTGTTTCAACATTTAAGTGCTCCTTTGGTTGTATTTGTCACTATCTATTACCTTGTTGAATGTCTATCTACCTTAACATAGCAAGAGTCCAAAGCATTAGTTCTATTACATCATATGATAGAGTTTTATTGATGTTATTTGGGATTATGGTTTACTTCTGCAAAATAAATACATCAATGATATCATATAGTTCTGATGGTGATGAAACTATATCAGTCTTTTGAATTTTATTGTGTGATATATAGTGGAAAGCCTTGTGTGGTGCCCTTCATTCCCTTCTGCTTTATATTCAGTTTTGAACCTTTCATAAGATAGTAGTTTCTTGGAATGAGTCTGTATAGTTTTATACCAAATGTTTCAGACTTTGATTCCTAAAAAATGAATGATTGAGATTTTGATACATAGTTTGATAACTGGTATAAAACATGACATACTGTGAGTGTGATACCATAGGTTTTCCTTGGTATAGCTCAGGGGTTTCCTTGTATAAGTGATTAAAGCTTTAATGAATATCATTTGATATGAGAAGAGGCCTTTTATTTTGTAGTATATATTTAGTCATATTCCTTTCATACTTATCTGCCGACTAGTTTTTAGTCTACAATTTGGTGCCAGACATTTGGTAACTGAAAAATGGGGTTTTTTTTGTTTCATCTCAGTAGTTCTCATTTTGTTATTCAAACTACAGCAGAGATTTTATATATTTTATGAATATTTCTTTTGTCCAAGTTAAAACATGGGAAGTATTTTGCAGACAAAGATTTCATAAAGCTAGTATTTGGTATGACTTTTTGGTTGGCTTTGATAACTGCAAGTAGATTTCTTTAACAGAATTTCAGCTGGTTTTGACGGCAAAAATGTACTTTGCTTTAAGGTCTTCCATCTAATTTCCTTCTCTTTTTTTTTTTTATACTTCTTAGAGACCATTTGTACCAAAAAAAACAAAAAAAATCATAGTTTTATCTTTAAAAAAAAGGCTTTTCCTCTATTATTCAGTTCTTTTTTATATAAAAAAATAGTGTCTTTTAATTGATATGGAAACTCATAGACATTCTGAGCAAGTCATCGACCAGAATCCAGCTCATTTAGTGTCAACTTGATGGGTTCATTTTCTGTTGTAACAGGTGTGGTTGCTGGAAGAGGAACAAGGAATGGTCTCAATATCTTTGTACATTGAAGAATGGCCTGAAGTGATCTGGAAAAAGACCTTATGTTCAACAATTGAACTGATAGGATTTTCTTGTGTGTACTTAGGTGCATTATTTCTGTGTTTAGTTGCAATAGGCTATTGTCCATTGGAGTCTTGCTGTTGGGTATTTTAGATCTAAAGTGTGTTAGTGTTACAGATGATATGCTACATTCTTTGTAACTAGAAAGTAATAAAGTGATGATATTCTTTAATGAAGTGTGATGGAAAAGCTTTTATTAGCCATTTGCTGTTACATGCATTTTGCAATGTTTTCCTGTGCTGTTACTTGCATGTTTATAATGTTTTGCTGTTGGCTTTTACTTGCATATTTGAAATGTTTTGCTGTTTATTTGGATTCAATATTCTGATATGCACAAGCACTCGTTAAATATTTCGATCGCTTTCAGGGGATTATTCTGAAAATGTGGGTAATGAACTAGAATACATGGAGGATAATGAGATGGAAAATATATATCCTTTCAGTTTTTCTCCTACTCGTGATGTTGAAGTTGATTCCTTTGTTGACGCGGAAGAAGAATGTATTGAAGATGATGACAGTGGCGAAGATTACACCAGCATTCTTAGGCCTGCTTTCATGGTAGAAGGGGAACCTGACTTCGAGTCTGGTCCTCCGGAGGATGGATTAGAATATCTTAGGCGTGTCAGGTAACCCTTCCTTATCTTTAAATTGTCAATTAATTTATCCATTTTCTTTATCAGCAATGCTGTTTTGCTTTCATAGGTTTATCCATTTTCACAGACCTATTCCTATGTTCGTATCACAGTTCAAACCATGCTAAAGAAAGTACAACAGCTGCTGAACTCCCTCAAACATGTCCTCATTTAAGTGAAAGAATTTGCATACTTCTAGAGTTCCAGTACTTATTAGTATAATTTCTGTCCTCCCCTGTAGACTTGCAATTGCAACATTTCAGGGTCAAGCTTCAGGAAACCTGAACATATTTCTGAGTCTGACTAATTTAAGATTGTTGGAGTGTGGAGGTGCAGATGTGGAAGCTTCAACACTTGTTTAGGTCTTTAGTATGGAATATCATCTAACCTTGGCTTATAAGTTTTGGCCCTTTGGCCTGTTGCCAATTCAATGTTATGGCATTAGAATGGTTTTGATCATCAGACATTCTTCCAGTGCTTTATTCTCAATATCTCATGGTGACTTCTCTGCTTATCCTGTTGGTTTCGTGGAGCCGTAGATACAAAATTAAGTGTTACTTGTAGTTAATTTTTGTTGGGATAATAAATCATATTGGAAACCTCTTCGACATTATTGCATTTATTTGCGAGATTTCAAGTGTTTTCATTGGAGTTGCTTTTTGATTGACAGTTGGAGATCTTACGTCACAAAATATAGATTTTCTATGGTTAGTACGAGTATTCTAATTGTATCAAACTAATAGTCCTTAACTTCCTGTTTAGGTGGGAAGCTGCTCATATTCCGAAAGTAAAGATCGCCAAGCCTGACAGGACTATATTGAACAAGGAACAAAGTGTTTATATGCCTCAGATTCCTGAAATTGCTAAGTGCCCGGAACATTTATTGCCATTGAAACATTGGGAGGATGCATTTCTTGCAGATTTTTCAGAGCTACGACTGGTATGTACTTTTGGGTTTTGTTTCGTCTGCCATCATTGCTTGACTTTGTATACTGATTGGTAATCTTGAAGAGAAACATGTAACCTTGAAATTCGATATATTTATATATATATAAATAATATATGAAGTGCACATTGAGTGAATGAACGATCTTTGATCCCTTAACAATGCTTATTTCGAACCTTTTCCCCTTCCTCTTTTCAAAGTGTTTAAAACTGAGTTTTCTGGTACAATGGAGTCTTTAAAACTGAGTTTTTGCACATATTTCTTCCTACTCATGTTCAAATATATATCAAACATGGATGTCAAACATGGGTACAACAAAAATAAAGTTGAAACTACATAGGAGAAAAGCTTTCATTTCTTTGAATTCTAAAGCAATCTTTTAAGATTTCGAAACCTGAAAGAAAAATTTTGTTTCCTTTCTTGATCTCAGGCCCTGTTACAAATGGAGGATCCCAATACTGAGATTTCTTGTAAACTACCAAAATTATCTGTTCGAGAGGATGATTTGTTTCAGTTGCCGGCCAGTGGTGTTATCGAGAAATTGAACAGTCATGCAACCAGTGAAGTCTGTTCTGACCAGGTACCTTTATTGAATGCTGCAGACAATGGGATTTCGTCGTCTCACAACAATCCATGTCCTAAAACATCTATCAGTGATGCTTGTGGTGACTACCCGACCTTGTCCACAATCCTAAAGATGGACTCAGTAGCTCGAGTTTCGATGCTTAGGAAATGGATAAGTTCGGTTGAGAACATGGGTTCACTATCAAGGAGCAACTGTGTGTGGCTATTTGCTTTATGTGCAGCAATCGACACGCCTCTGGATGCGGATACTTGTGCATCTCTTCGTAGTCTGCTCCGGAAGTGTGCTAACTTGAGAGCTGGGAAGTGTGAGCTCGATGATGAAGTTATTATGCTAAACATTTTGGCCACAATTTCAGGAAGATATTTCGGTCAGTCAGAAACCTGAAGGGTTTGCTTGATATTTATGAAACATTTCATGTTAACATATGAGGAAAAACTTATTTAATATATCGGTATTTTAATAACATCAGTCACAAATTGTTCATGTTCAGTATACGAGGAAAAATTACATGTTTTGTTACTACTGGTTAACTACAGGTTTTTTCTGTTTGTACATGGTAGGGATGATACCGGTTCAGTCTACCGGGTTAAATGAGTAATGCAAGGCCCCCATGTTTACTAACAAAAATTGAAAAGTGAGATTGAATTTGGTGTATTTTTGAAAGAAATATGGATCTATTTATCTAACAAGTGGTATAAGATAATCACATGTGAGTTATTAAATTGTAAGCTATAGTTTGCGAGATTAATTGTTTAATAATTTGTTTAAGAACAGGACTTTCAGACAATGCAATCAGGACAATTTTTGTTAATGTTGGTGAATTTATTACTTGAACTTTCAATGATTATTGTAACTTAGATTGTCAATGTGACTAATTATTTTAAAATTCTGTTTTTATGTACAAACAATTAATAATTAAATGCCTCCCGTTAGTAGCTAAATTATATTCTTTTGGAACAAAAGTTTATGTAAGTATAGTGATATGATATTTTATATGAATTGACACTTGTACACATCATGCCAATAAGTTTTGATAAATACTTTCAGAGTCAAATGCAATGTATTTTAGAATTTTTGAATGTGCAATATATGTTTAAGTTGTTCCTCCACAATGCACAAAATGAATATTTAAAGAAAGTTGAGAATATACATTAGTTACGAGTCTCCTTGTATTATTAATTGTGTTGAATAAATTAAGATTTAATTATGACATGATTTGGTGGTTGCAATTTTGATTTGGCAGTTTTCCTAACATTAGGGGAGAGAAATAATAGTTAGATGGATTGTCATAAAAAGTAATATGAATCAGAAGTTCAAAAATGATAACTCACTTTATTACAAGTTAATTGCAGATGTATATGAATTAAAATCCCAGTAGGACAATTTGTTAGAATAAATGAAAGTAATGCATTCTTGAAGTGTGATAGATTGATCGGTTCTAAAGATAAAAATTCTTGTAAAAGAAAATAATAAATCAAGGTGGTTATATAGTGGAGGTAGGTGCTCTTAAAGAGATCTAAGACATAACTAATTATTAAAACTCCAAAAAAGATTCAAGTACCTGAATATGGAAATAATAAAACTAAAGATATCTCAATAAGTTATGTCAATATGAGAAAATATGGAACCATGAGAATAATAAGTTGCCGATAATGATTTTGCATGCAATAGTATTATTGAAATAATGAAAAAAAATAAGGATCTTGAATTTGTCGAGAAATACAAATATGAAATAGATTGATCAAAATAAAAAAAAAAACAATTCAAATATAATCAAATTCGTGAAGTTTCTAGATCAATAGCCTAAACATCAAAAGGTATAAAGTCAGTGAAAGTACATATGCCTAATCTTGCGAAAATGAAAGAAAAATTTGAAGGTTTTCGCTAAGCCCCGACATTGAAAAGATATAATATTCTTTTGTGGTGAATTCAATAAACCATTAGATATCTCATTAGTCTAGTAGTTCATGAAAGATTTAATACGTGTTTAATGGTTGTTGTTATGAGCTTTATATGATTATTATTTAATGGAAGTTTATATTAAAAATCCTTGAAAAATTTAGAATGATAGAAGCACGTAAAAATTCTCTAAAAATTGTTCAGTATGTTTTCATAAACATTTATATAAATTGAAATGATCTGAACATATATGGTATATTTGACTTAGTGAATAGTAGCTGAAGAAAGATTATAAAATGATCCAAAATGCCTATATATATTTTTATAGAAGATCATGATTAAAGTTTACTATAATTATTGTTGAAACTCTTGAAGAGATAAAAATATATTTCCTCCAAATTCTGCCTCACTTGTGACTTTAAAAAAAATAATGATATTAGCGTTTATCAAAATTGTTTAAGTGATCATTTGAAAAGTTAGTGTTTAATATTGAACATATACAATTTGAAATACACGTTATACTCTTTTTCTCTTAACTGAGATTTTGTCCCATTGTATTTTCCTGATATGATTTTTAATAAGTCAACATGTTATATCTATTATAGATATGTGTACTCTTTTTCCTTCACTAAGAATTTTTTTCTCACAGATTTTTTATCTTCGTAAGGTTTTAATGATGTACATTATCTACTAATAGACATCCAATAGGAGTATTATGACTCTTTTACTCTCTTATTTCTTGTTCTTTTATTTTCTTTATTATTTAATTCATAACAACAATATATTTATTTATTACTTATTAAAATGTTCAGTTACTAAATATTTATAATTTTGTATTTTCATATAAATATATTTATATAAATATGATTAAATATATTTTGCATGTATATATAATATATAAAGAAACTTAAAATAGATTATGATATATATTTAAAATACTTGAAATTTGAAAAAATCGAGTTGATACAACAAACTACACTGAAATCGATAATATGGATATCTTAACAAAGCAGTACACCTCTATTGTAGACCTACTTAAGGGTTGGATTCAAGTTCAAACATTGGTCCGAAATTTGGTAGGATTTATAAAAAAACATTTGGCCTATAAAATGTGCTTAGGTAAAAAGGCTAGGCCTATTTAAAATATAGGTTAAGTTTAGGTTTTAATATTCAAAGATAAGCTAGTCTTTTTTATTATTATACAATATTAGGGATAGGAGATGGGGGTAGCACAGTTCAAACTCGTATAAAAAAAGTATTTAATAAGAGCTTTAACCACCGCTCCATTCAAATTAAGACAAGATCAGCTCATTTTATATATTATATAATTTTTACCATATGAAAATTAAATATACTATATTATACTATAAATATGAAAAGATAGTAAAATTATTTGGTATACTACTAGTTGAATTTTTAAATTCTATAAATAGTGTTTTGAAAGTGACATTTATTCATGTTGAGTAATTTCTCTTGTATCTTATTAATGGGAACATTCAAGTATTTATACATACTATTACTATTTACAATATGACCCTGCTATTCATGACTTGACCTTACTATTCTTAGGACTAACGTACTAAGCGGAACTCAGGCATGTTAGACACGCGTTTCACTCTAGATTGCTTGCCATACCACGTGATATTCCTTTCTATGAGCTCCTTAGGTATATGCGAACTAAGACTGTGGCTTTCTCTTGGTTTGTGTGAGCTCTCATTGTGAGCTGGATTAGCGAGCTCCCCTCGCTGTCCTCTCATGGTTTACCTCATATTCAATCGTCTGGTGGGACCTATCCGGGTCATGGGTAGGCGACTCGGATCCTATCTGGGATTCAGACTGGTGATCACTGATGTATAACAATTTAGTCCCTCTCATAGTGGGCATAATGAGTGTTACAAAGTGGCGCTGCTTAAGGCTATCATTTCACATTTATTGTAGCTTGCGGAATATGCAGCAACTACTAGGATCTGATGTGTGCTTCGCCATGTGTACAGGTCGATCGTGCTCGCACGAATCTGACCGTTGAGACCTCTTGGTTATTCGAACCGTCATCATGTGGGGAAAATTTTTCTTTAAGAAGAGGGGCTTCTAAAACCCTAAAACTCATACTTAACGTTTTCGAAGTTAGAACAAGTCAGATTTTTCTCAAGGTAAAAATTTTTCTCTACCTTTTTCTTTTCTTTTCTTCACCGAATATGCAGAGAATGAGAGGAGCCGGTGGCTAATTACTCTGTCGTTGCCCACTGCAAGAACGTGCTTCGAAGACCTCCGTCGAGGCTAAAGTTGTCCTCTGCACTACAAAATATGAAGAAATGAAATAGAGTTTGCGTGCACGGGGGATTGAAATTCCTCACTTCGCATACGAGTTCTCTATTCCTGAGGGGGAGCACAACTTTAGCGATGTAAGTGATAGCGGTTTCTTGCTCCCCCTCAATGCTTTGGAGGTTGGGTTTCACCTACCTCTTCATCCGTTCTTTTGTCACCTCCTGCGTGAGTATGGGATTGCTCCTAGGCAACTTTGCGGATTCTTCTAGTAGATCGCGGTCTCGTACTTCATTGACTATCTTCGTCGAAATGAAGTACCAGAGCTCACTGTTTTTCAGAGTCTGTATTTGCTGAAGGCTCAGAATTGAGGGGATTAGTCGAGTTTCTATTATTTTTCTCTTCACGCAAAATGTGAAACAATAATCGCGAACTGCTGCTTTGATCTTCGGTTAAAATGGGAAAAAACATATTAGCGTAAGATGCAAGGTCGCAGACAGGTTTTGTTTTCCTACGAAGTGGTCTTTGTTAAGCCAGGACATGTGCTTGTTTAAACAGACCATAAGAACAGATTACAGGAAAGCCCAATTGGAAATGCTTTGTATTGTGAGTCCCTTGATCATTGAAGACCTCATCACTGTGAGGAACATATTCCATTACTGCCTAGAGGGTTGCAACCCTAATGGGTATAGGCTAGACGATAATAGAGAGGTCGTCGAAGCACTGAGAGTAGTTGCCAGGATTCGTCATGGCCACATAAAGTTTATTGTAATAATAATGATGACTTGGGTCGAATTTTGACCTGTCTCAAAGAGGAGCCTGAGAATTATTTCTACAATTATTGTGGGATAAAGCCTCACCTGGGTGTTAAAGAAAATGTTGATGGGGTTGAGACCCGCTATAAGGAGCTTGTAGCCCTACGTGAAAGTGATTGTAAGTAGCTTTTGGAAATGAGGGAGCAAAATAACATGCTGTATAATCAAAATTACTAACTTACTGGGAACTTAGGAGCATATTAGGTGGGTTAACTACTGTTGTGTCAGCAGTCTCCTTAAAAGAACACTCTACCATAAACTCAGCTAGCACTTGCTCTTTTACTACAGTTTACAAAGCAAATTCCACCCCAAATTCAGCTAACTCAATACTCCACTTTGTTACCCTTCCTGAGGTGTCTGCCTTGGACAACACTTCCTTTGTGGGCTGATTAGTTACAACAACGATTGGATGAGCTTGAAAGTACGGCCACAACTTACAAGCTGCTACCATTAAAGTAAAAATACACTTCTCTATTTTCAAGTACCTCAGCTCACCGTTTTGGAGTACCTTGCTAGTGTAATACATTAGGAATTGGTGAACGCCTTTTGATCTGAGTAACACTGCTGCTATTGTCTCCTCTGAGGTAACCAAATACAAATAGAGGGTTTCTCCCACCTGAGGTGATTTCAAAAGCAGAAGGGAAGTAAGATACAACTTTAATTCTTCAAAGGTTTTTTGGCACTCTTCAGTCCACGAAAAAGAGGTTCTCAAAACTTTGAAGAAGGGGAGACACTTGTCTGCCATTCTGGAAATGAACTTGTTGAGTGCCACCACTTTACCTGTGAGGCGCTGAATTTTTTTATGGTTCGTGAGAGAGGTGTTTCCACGATCGCTCGAATCTTTTCCATATTTACTTTATCCTTCTCTCTAAAATCATGAAGCCTAAAAATCTGCTAGCTTGCATGTCGAAGGCATACTTTTTAGGGTTCAACTTCATGTTGTGAGCTTTTAAGACCGTGGATGTCTCAAATAAGCTTCACACATGCTTCCTCATAGATCCACTTTTTACCAATATGTCATCCACATAAACCTCGTGTAACGACCCAAATTTTTAGGTCATCGAAAAAGTGAATTTTCGGGTCTTCGATCCTGAAAATTTGATTTGTAAATATTTATTAGAAATATTTACGAAACTAGTGGTGTAGTTATTTAGACCTTGGTTAAGTGAATTAGTTTAAATTAAGGTTAATTTAGTGCACAATAATAGTTAATAATCAAGTATGATTAATTTTGAATCAGGTTGGGAACGATATTTACCATTGGCTGAGTTTGTGTACAATAATAGTTATCAATCAAGTATTCAAATGGCACTGTATGAAGCTTTGTATGGTCGGAGATGTCAATTACCAGTGTGTTGGAGGGAACTGAATGAAAGAAAAGTGGTTGGTCCAGAGTTAATTCAAGAAACGAAAAATACTATTAGAAAGATTTGAGAACGATTGAAAGCAGCTTTCGGTAGGCAGAAATCGTATGCAAATCTGAGATGATGGGACATTGAGTACTCAATTGGAGACAAAGTATTTCTAAAAGTCTCTCATTGGAAGAAAATTTTGAGATTCGGTCGTAAGCGTAAATTGAGTCCACGATACATTGGACCGTATGAGATTATAGAAAGAATTGGACTAGTGACAAATCGTTTAGCTCTACCTCCTGAATTATAGAAAATTTATGATGTTTTCCATGTTTCTATGTTAAGAAAATACCGATTAGATCCATCTCATGTGATTTCAACTGAAGATATAAAGATTCGAACTGATTTGTCATATGAAGAAGAATCGGTTAAGATATTGGCACGTAAAGTAAAAGAATTACATAATAAACAAGTTCCTTTAGTAAAAGTATTATGGAAAAGTCATAATATTGAAGAAGCAACATGGGAACCGGAAGATACAATGAGATCACAGTGCCCCCATCTCTTTTCAGGTAAATTTAGATGACGAAATTTATTAAGGGGGGAGAAATGTAACGACCTAAATTTTTAGGTCATCAGAAAAGTGAATTTTCGGGTCTTCGATCCTAAAAATTTGATCTGTAAATATTTATTAGAAATATTTACGAAACTAGTGGTGTAGTTATTTAGACCTTGATTAGGTGAATTAGTTTGAATTAAGGTTAATTTAGTGTAAGGACTAAATTGAATAAAGTGTAAAAGTTTAATTAGAAATTATAGAAAGGTTAAGGGACTAAATTAGCAAATAAGCCTTATGTGACAAGTGTGTGGTATGTATAAATACATTTGCATTACTTTGATTGGTACATATGTATGTATAAATAAGTATTTACTTATTATTTAAGAAATAATAATTATAACTTAATAATATAATAATATATATTATAATAATAAAAGAATAAAGAAATGAAAATAAAGAATAAGAACAGAGAAAGAAGGACGAAACAGAACAGGGAAAGAAAGAAAGAAAAAAGGGAAAGAAAAAGAAAGGAAAAATAGGGTTTTAAGGTTAAAGCTTTAAGTGGTAAGTCAATTTAATCCTTTTTCTTGTAATTTTGATGTCTATGGAATCCTAAGAAGAAATACTATTTGAATTATGTTGAAAATTAGAAAGTTAATGAATTTTTAGATATTGGTTAAGTTGTGTAAATTGATAAATTATGATATTAAGTAATAGAAATTCAAGTTAGAAGTGAGAGAATGATTGGATTATAAAGAGAGATATAAGTTTTGTTATAGTAGGGATTAAATTGTTTAAATTGTAGAATTGATGTTCTATATTGAATATTAAGAGTTGAAACTTGTTAAAAGTAGGTATAAAATGAAATTTATAAGGTTATTTGAAGAAAAAGAATAGTTATGGTGGTAGGACCTAATTGGAAATATAGTAAAAGTTACATGGAAATTAAAGAGTGTGTTATTAAATAACATATATTGATAATTTTAAATGTTAAATTTTATGTAGCCAACGTAGCACCGAAAACATCATCGAAAAAGGGAAAGGAGAAAGTGAACGAGGATATCGAATAAACCCAAGAATTTTGGTTTGTATTTCTATAAACTATGCTTAATGATTTAATACAATGTAATTGTTATTTTTAATAGTTAGAATGTATAATGAATGATATGATGGAAACTGTCACTACTTCTGTATTGATATGAAACGATTTGAATACCCTATTAATAGTGTCGGGCTAGTCGGATACAATTGGCATGCCATAGGATTGGAAGTGTTCAGGGATATTCTGACTGTGTGTCGATGAGACACTATATGTGTTGACTACTGTGACTGTTCCGGATTCGTTCCGAAGAGGTACTGTTACTGTTACTATTATCCTATGGTGTATTCCGGTTTCGGTCGATGAAACACTGTATATTATCCCCGGTGTGTTGGTTGGATCCGTGTATCCGTTTAGGTCCGAGTTATGTTAATAGGGGTAAATGAAAATACTGAAGACTGCCTGATATCGATTAAGTGACTGTGATTGATTTACGAATGCTTAAGTTATCGAATTACATGAAATATAAATATATATTTGAATTGTTTTTGTAACAGCCTAATTTTTAGTGGTGTCGGAACAGTGATTCGAGATCACTAAATCCGACAAATGAGTAGGAAATATTATTAATTTAGTAATTATAAGTTAAATGTGAAGTTAGAAATTTTTTTGAAATAGTGAATAGTGTACTAAAAATAAATACTAAAATAATTAGAATAAAAAACGAGGTATCGAGACCTCGGGAATTTTAAATCGAGCCATAAATATTTTTATAAATATTTATGGAGTGTTAATAAGTTAGTATTAAAGTTTCGTCAAGAAATTTTAAAGTTCTGATAGTTAATTGAACAAAAAGAACTAAATTGTATCAAATGCAAAATTTTGGGAAATGATTAAATAGCTTAAATGATAAAAGAAAGAGGGTTTAAAAGGAAAATAGACCCAAGGTCTATTTGGGCTGGACGGCAAGGGCATGAAATCAGCAAGAAAATAAGGAGAATTAAGGGAAAAATTGGAAAATTGAAAATTTTACTTGATAAAGTTAGGACTAAAGTGGAATTATCTAGATTTCTCTTTATTTTTCTGCATTCTCATCAGCAAAAGCTCCATGGAAGAGTTCCCATAAGCTGGTTTTTCATATTTTTACTTCAAGTAAGTTCAATTTTTGATTATTTCTTAAAATTTTTGTGTTTTTGTGACTTTTACAACTAGGTCCACTTGTTGAATTCATTAGTTTTTGATTCTATGAAAGAAATTGAAAGTTTATATGAATATGTGCTGGAAGTATATGATGATTTGGCATGGAATTAGAGCTTTAAATTGTTTATATGTTGATTTTATTGAAAGAATTGAATAGAAAGTGAATGTTTGGGACCTAAGTGTAAAAGAGTTTGAAGTTAGAGTTTTATGTGAAAATTCTGAATTTCAATAGTTATGAAATAACTTATAATGTCTAGTAAAAGTATTAATTGAGAAAATTATCTTAATTTAGGGGTTAATTGAGCAAGGACTGAATTGTATGAATTGTGAAATTTGGGGCAAAATGAAAATCAACATTTTGCACTACAACTGTTTTGGACAGCAGCAGTAGTCTAACTTTGAAAAATCACCATAAATTGTAGAAATGGAATTAGAGGATGAATAAAACATAAAATTAAAGCTTATTGAGTCTAGTTTCTTATAGAAGAAATTATGTAAGTAATAGAATTGTAAATCATGATATATGATAAATTTTGTGAGACAAGGTCAGAATGATTTCGGGTTCCCCTGTTCTAACTTTGTAAAATCATAAAAAATTGGATAAAAATAATTATGGGATTAAATTTATATGTTTAGAATCCTGAATGAGTCTATTTTCAAGAGAAATAAACAGGAACATCATTTGAATCTTGTACGAGGAGATAATTAATTTTTAGTGAAGAAGGGTCAGAACTGTCAGATAGTATAACAGGGGAGACTTCAATGAATAAACTGTATTAATTGGCCCAACCAAAAATTATGAAATTTTTATGGTAAGAAGATATATGAGTCTAGTTTCAGGGAAAATTAGCAGACCTTAATTTGGAGTTCTGTAGCTTCAGATATAAATAATTTAGTGACTATGACACGGGTGGATAGCTTGAATATTCACATAAGTAATTAGTGAAAATTATGGATAAGGTTACTTACAAGTGTGTTATTTATACCAAGGATGTGGATGGAGAGGAGGAGGAGGAAAAATATATGAATGACTTATGTATAAATTGATCACATGCCCGTTTATAATCGATAAGTGTTGGATTAGAAATGATATAATGTTTTATTTGGAATATTTATTATGAAATTATGATTATCGTTATAATAGAAAAATTGAACTTGTGAGTTTATATGGCTAAATTTTAGTGATTATTTGTTAATTTTATGAATTTTATGATGTGTTATTTCATATGTATTGATGATAAAACCGTGAATAATGTAAAAGCATGAAAATTGAATAAATGATCAAATTGAGCATTTCGATTCGATGACAAGATGAATTGAAGGAAAAGACCATGGTTGGACCATGGCAACAAGTGATAAGTGATAGCTTCGGCTACACTTATCTGATCAAGGACAAGTGAAAGTGATAAGTGATAACTTCGGCTACACTTATCTGATCAATGACAAATGAAAAGTGAAAAGTGGTAGTTTCGGCTACCTGATCAGTGAAAAGTGGTAGCTTCGCTGCACGATCGATGAAAAGTGGTAGCTCCGCCTACCTCATCGATGAAAAATGGTAGCTCGGCTGCCGATCGATGAATAGTGGTAGCTTCGGCTACAAGTGACAAGTGACAAGTGATTTCCGTATAAGACCATATCCGGGATATGGCATCGGTGTGATATATGCTATCAGATAAGACCATATCTAGGATATGGCATCGCGAGATATGTGATTCGTGTAAGACCATAGCTGGGCTATGGCATCGATATATGAATATGTGTAAGACCATAGCTGGGCTATGGCATCATTATGTGAAGATGTGTAAGACCATAGTTGAACTATGGCATCGAGAAAACGAAGTACTCAATTCCGTAAGATGTTCACTAATTTGAAGAAGTTTGGTAAGTATTACATGGAATTATGTGATATAAGAAAATACGAGTTGATGAGACATGAGCATAAAACTTGGTTGATGAATGAGTTCATTTGTGATTATATATTTCTACGCCTTGAGCGTATTATTCGTATGAATTGATATTCCAAATGAGTTAATGAGAAAACTTCTAGTATGAAATAATCGGAGTTCGAAACAAAATATCATGAAAACGTACTTGAAATATATTGGTATGTCTTGTATATGCTATTTGAATTCATAAATGTGGAAAGTAAATGTATGTGGAAATATGAGATGATGATATCTGTACATGAAATTTATTGATGAATACGTACATCCAAATTTATATGATAGATTTTAGTGAACATTGAAATTGCGCTCAATAAGTGATTTGGCAATTTAAAATCGTGATTGGTAGGAAGAGTTAATGAATTGCATATTTATGAATTATTACACGTATTTGTCTGAAATACGAAGAAGTGATGGTAATTGATACATGAAAATATGAAACTATGATATATATAAAAACATGGAATATGTTTGATAAATGTGTTCATTCATAATTATGGAATTTATGTACCTCATGTGTGCTATTTGCATAAATATGATATCTTAAATACTTTGGTGCAAAAAGCTTAAATATGAAATAGTATGAAATCGAAACAAATTGTTATAAAAATGTATTTAAATTATCTGTAAGTGTTTTGTGCTTCTCGAAAATGCCTCGTACTCTATTCCGGCGACGAATACGGGTAGGGGGTGTTACAGTTTTACTATAGGAAAGAGATGTAAAATGAATGTAAGGGGTGAAGCTATTAAGATTATGAAAGTAAAAAGTTTAAGTTATAATGTATATAAATAGCTTATTATTGTTTTAAGTATTAGTTTATAGAAATACCACTGAGTGTATACTCAGCGTACGGTTTGTTTTTCGTACGCAGGATTAGGTACGAAAGAAAGTTAACGACTCAGCATCCAAGTCAACTTCCGCACTCAAAACTTGGTGATGTATCTATTTTTGAAGAATGGCATGTACCTAGGTTATTTAAATGATATCATGTTGTAAGTGATGCTAGTGAAGAATGTTAATAGATAGTTGATGGATATAATGAGAATGTTATGATGTATAATCTTTTGTATTGAATATAATGGCATTTAAATGCAACTTTTGAAACATGGTATGAAATATGCATATTTTGGAAGTTAAACTTACATGAGTTTGACTAGTATGATAATGTAGTATAATTTTGATATGAATTGTAGTACATAATCTTTAAGAGGTATAGAAGTGAATGAATGAATATTTGCTAAGTTTGAATGGCACAAAAAATGATATTTGATTTAAGAACTATTAGTAAATGTTTGGGCGTGAATTAAATGTGTTTAGCATGTAAAAATAGCTTAAAAATGGTCAAAAATCATGTTTTCACACGGCCAAGTCACATGGGCGTGTGCTCAGGCCGTGTGGCTATCTGTTTATGTCATATGGGCTGTCCCTACAGTCGTGTTTGTAAGTCAAATCTGCCCATGGCCTGGCCTCCCGGCCATGGGAACCCCACGGGCTGGCCACACGGCTATGTCCCAGGCCATACGGGCGTGTGCCCCTATCTTCATGGTAAAATTTCCAAAGTTGTCGGTTTAATCCCAAATTACTTTTAAAGTATGTATTAGGCCCCGTAGACCCATATTAGGGACTTTATAGTGTAATTTGAGAAGTTTCGATTTGGAATGCAAAATTTATAACTCGGTTTTGTATAAATGCTAGTGTATATGTTTGATAATGCCTCATAACCCTATTCTGGTGACGGTTTGGGGTTGGGGGTATTACACCTCGAGTCCACGACCTATGTGTTTCCTGAAGATTCTATTCACTAATCTCTAATAGGTTGCCTCCGTATTCTTAAGGCCAAAAAACATAACATAATAGTAGAAAAGCCCCTCTTCCGTGATGAAAGCTATTTTTTCCTGGTCACCCTGGTTCAACAGAATCTGATTGTAGCCTGAGAAGGTATCCATGAAGGTCATGAACCTCTGACCTGTAGAGGCATAAACTAAACGGTCAATCGAAGGTAGAGGAAAACTATTTTTAGGGCATACTTGTTGATGTTAGTGAAGTCAATGCATATTCTTCATTTTTCGTTTGCCTTCTTCACTATAACCACATTTGAAACCCTATCTGGGTACTTTACTTTGTTGATGAAACCCATTGACAACAGTTTAGCCACTTCTTACCTTATTGCTTCCACCACCTACAATTCAAATTTTCTCTTCTTCTGCTTTATTGGTTTTGCATCTAAGAGCACATTCAACTTATGGACAACCACTCGGGGTCCACTCTTGGTATATCCACTGCTGACCAGACAAAAATATTTGAATTCTTCCTCAAATATTGGACCAACATGTTGTTCTCTTCTGCCACCAATGCCGATGAGATTCTAACAGTTTTTTCCTCGTCCCAGAATAGTTGCAAGGTCTCGGTGTGCTATACAGCTTCGAGTTTTTTTACCTCTATCTTTGTCTCTTACATCTAAATTGTTTAAATCTAGAACTTGACTTGCCAACTCTGCCTCCTGCAAGCTCTGTCCCTCCGCTATTGGCTCTCGCACTTGTTTAACGAATAACATATGGTACTGCCTCGCGGTTCACTGGTCAGATCGCAAGAACCTAACCTTTGTCCTTGTCGAGAACTTGACCTTTATGTAAAACGTTGCGACCACCAATTTTGCCATCTTTATTATTGGTCGTCCGATGATAGTACTGTACCCATTGGGTGGTCTACCAGGAAAAACTGTACATACTTCTTAGTCGTGTGCGCGCCATCCCCCAAGGTGATTGGCAAAGTGATCGAACGCTTCACCTCAACGGGATGGTTCGCGAAACCATACAATGGACTAGCCCTTGACAATATCTATTCCTTCAACCCCATATACTGGTATGCATCCTAAGATAACACCTCAACCGCACTTCCACTATCCACTAGTATCCTCTTAACCTCAAAACATGCTATTGTCGTTGAGACAACCATCGGATTATTACCTTCGTTGTTGCAGACCAATTCCTCATAATCATTGCCAAACTCATCATTCTACCTTTCCTGCTGACTTGACTTCTTGAGAGTGTTGAATGACATCACACTTCTCATGTGTGCCTTCATCTTTGCGTTGGAACCTACCCATTGTTCATCTGTACCCACAATCACATGGATGGTACCTTTAACTTTCTGCTTACCCTTAGGATCACTGCACAAGCCTTGACCTTGTTGAGAACCATTCTGATTCACAAACTTTGCGAGCTCGTCATTTCGTACTTCCTCATTTATAACATTCTTCAGAGTGAAACAATCCTCGGTTTTATGTCCCATGTCATCGTGGAAAACATATTTGTCATTTGAATTCAACCTTCTGACAGTGCTCCTTATCGGGGACTGCTTGGATAAGATGCTAAGGATTTTGACTTGGCTGAGAATGTAGGTACGGGTGGCATTCAAGGGGGTATTAGCTTCAAATCTTCTGTGGGGAACATACCTCCTAGTGTGCTCTAGTTGAGATCCTTGAGGGCCCTAGAAAAATTTCCTTGAGCTTGACTTCTCTGCGGCCTATCATTTCTTACTCGTAACGATTAACCAGGAGGGCCCTGTCTACTACGAGGTCTTTCACTGTTCCTGGACTGCCTATCCTCCCTCTGAAAGGTGCCACGAGATGCCCTTTTGATTTCCTTCACTTCTGTGAACTTGTGGGCTCGTTCGCACAAGTCAGCCAAACTTTACGGTTTATCATCCGTAAAGGAGTATTGTACATGATCATTTGTTACTCCCATTATAAAGGCATCAATGACCCATTGGTTCTCAAATTCTTCATATTGAGGGTCGCTACATGGAAGCTCTTCACATAATCTTGAAGGGACTCACTATCTCATTGCTTTACCAATACCAGCCTCATAGGTGTACTCATGATTGCTCTATGAGCCCTAAATCTTCCTAAAAACATCTATCCCAATTGCGAGAAACTTCAAACTGAACCTTGAGGAAGGGACAAATACCGGTCCTTGGCACTTTCCTTAAGCGTCATGAAAAAGCCTTGCATTTTACTACATCTGATGCCCCTAATACATTCATGTAGTCGTTGTATTGCATCAAATGGGCTCGCAGGTCCCTCCTTCCCTCGAACATATCTTTTGGGACCTTGAAGTCACACGACAAGTTCACTGTTGCAATTTCGGAGGCCAACAGATTGTTAGAACAGAACAATCAATCCATGTCTTAAGATTCAGGATACAATGCCCTTACATCCCTCCGTAACCCATCCATCTCATTCTACCACTATTTCACTTGCATGCCTGGGACCTCGTCTTGCGTATTCACGTTATCTTGAAAGCCAAAGTTGTCAGAATGCATCTTCCTTTTCAACTCCTCGTTCTGCTTCAGTAGCTCTTCCTAAAAGCTTGTTGTTGCTCAAACCGTGCCTCTTGAGTGGCCATCTGTTCCCTTATGAACCTCATTTTCTCTTGAAAAGCAAAGAACTGCTGTAGGGGTGCCTCTTGGCTACGAGAAAATGACAACCCTTGATTGATGGAAACATTCAGGTTTAGAGGACTAGAAACTCCTTAACAAACTACATTGCCGAAGTTCTCCTATCTATCGGTAAACCATCTCGCAAAAAAATCTGCTTCATTATGCTGACCGCCAGAACATGATGCTCTAACCTAACCTGATGAAAGGTTGAAGGGGAAATCTCATTTAGGTGAACAATTTCTATTCTGAAACTGAATAAAAGAAAATCAAACTGAAAAAATCTAATGATCGGAAGTTCATCCACGCTCACTACACCAATTTTGAGTAATTTCTCTCGTATCTTATTAACGAGAACATTCGGGTATTTATACATACTATTACTATTAATGACATGACCTTACTATTTATGACTTGACTCGACTATTCCTAGGAATGACGTTCTGAACGGAACTCAGGCATGCTGGACAGGAGTTTTCACTCTGGATTGCCTGCCAGATCATGTGGTCTCCCTTTTGCGATCTCCTTGGGTATATGCGAACTGAGACCACAACTTTCTTTTGGTTTGTGTGAGCTCTCCTTGCGAGCTCGGTCAGCAAGCTCCCCTCGTTGTCCTCTCACGGTTTGCCTTATACTCAATTATCTGGTGGGACCTATCCGAATCGCGGGTAGACGACTCAGATCTTGTCTGGGATTCGGGCTGATGATCACTAATGTGTAACAATTCCATTTATGAAATAGTGAAATAAAAATTCGAGACTTAAGTATTTGAACTATAATTATCAAATTATGGTATTCCACAAGTAGTGTACCAAATATTAACTATGAAAAATATATTGTTTATGTTTAAAAATCTAACAATAAAAAGATATAAGTGAAATATATATATATATATATATATATATAATTTAGGAATCACGATATGTAGCGTGAATTCTGATATTTTGACTACCTATTTTTTTTAATTTGAATATTATAAATTTAAATAAAATTCAAATTTAAATATTCAAATTATTATTCGTAACAAATTTGAAATAAATGCGATTATTAACCCTCAGTTATCCATTATATAAATATGCTTTGCTTTACTTTTAGATAATGAATTTATGTATACGTTTTCAAATTTGGACAACTAAATCTATTATCTATTTTACTTTATTTTAAATAGTATTTTTATAATATTTATTGAATTTAGATATTTAAAAGATAATTTAAATTTATATTTAAATATTAAATCTTAGTTAAATTGGTATTAATATTGTTACTAATACAGAATAGAGGTAAATTATACTCCTATTTATAAATTAAAATAAGATAATAAAAAAAAAGGGGAGGGGGCGTTAATCTTAACCCTAATTATCCACTCTTTGGTTACATGCATTCTATAGTGGCTGTGTTTTTCTTCTTTTTTAAAAGGCCAATTAGATGCTGTTTCGGGGTGTCCGCTACAATAAAAACAATCCATCATGATTCCAATGCTGCCAGTTTTGCTTCCAACAAGACTTTGAAAACATGAGCTAAAGAACATATACAAGGATCATGCCTCGACTTCGGGCCTACTTAAAAGATGTCCCGTGCCGTTGGCGATAATACAACTTATATATACAAGATTATCTATCATCACCACCAAGTTCCTTCTCAACTTTGAAATATGCAAGACCAAAATGCAGTAAACAATCTAAATGTTTTAAGATGCCTCACCTTTCAACATTTATGTGTAGAAAGATGAAGCTCACACCTTCAACTGCCTCCGGGACAGGATACTGACTTTGTAGAAACGCATGCCGGGTTGATTTCGATAGTGACTAGGTGGACTCATTTCCATGCTCGAGAAGGCTTTCAGTGTTATAACTGCTTCCCCAAGCCCTTTCTTTCCAAATTTGTTCCACTTCAACGAATGTCAAACCCTTGGTCTCCGGCACATACACAATCACAAAAACCACTGCAAGCAAAGCTATGCAAGCGAGAATCAAGAAAGTAACACCAGTTCCCACTGCTTCAGCAATTGTAAGAAAAGTCTGGGCCACAATCAAATTTGAAATCCAATTCACCGTAGCCGACATGCCCCCACAGATCCCTCGGTATTGCTCAGGGTATATCTCTGAGTTCACAGTCCATGGAACAGGCCCCATTCCAGGTGCGAAGAATGCAATGTAGAGGGCTAATCCAATGACTGCCAGCCATCCATAAATTCCATTAGAAGAACCAGGTGTTTCAGCAAAGAAAGCCCCAGCAAGGATGACAAGGGACACGATGACACCGGATAAGCTTGAAAGAGCCAGCTTTTTCCTTCCGAAATGATCGATAAGGTAAATGCCGACAACAGTTCCTCCTGCATTCATGGCAGCGACAATGAGAGACAGCAGAAGTGCTAGCTGATTGGAATTGAAGCCAGCCATCTGGACGATTGTTGGGCTATAGTACATAACTGTATTGATGCCAGTGAACTGCTGAAAAGCCTACAAATACAAGACATAAAGGGCCATGAGTCATGTTAAGCGCACTTGGAATTAGACAAAGTGGTGTCTCAAGCAATGACACGATTTACCAGTTGATTTTCTAGAACATAATATAGAAGAAAAACTTAATTCCAATAGGCAACACAATCTAAAAGAATGTCAATGATAGTTTTCTTACCTGCAGTCCTGCCCCAGCCAGAAAAGCAAGTCTAATTTCTTTTGTTCTAAAAACATCCAAATATCTGACAGTATTCTTTCTCTGCTGTTCTTCTTCTAGTGCAGCAGAAAGGTGACCCACTTCATCTTCTAACCGAGCAATGTCATAAATTTTAGAAAGCACAGCTATGGCTTTATCTTTCTCATTCTGTACAATATGATGAGATGGTTCATTAAAGGAGTATACAGAATCAACAAAGATATTCCCCCGAAGTACTACACGTACCTTCATGAAAAGCCATCGTGGAGACTCGGGCAAACATAGCATAAGGAAGAACTGAATGACAGCTGGCACAGCTGAAACTCCAAGCATCCATCTCCAAGTTCCTCGAACCTGTTCGCGCAACAATGTTTTAGACAGCAAGTAGTGGTACTTGAAAACATTTTGGAGTGCATGAAGTCCTATGATGCATAAATGCCCGGTAACATTTGGACCGATCCTTCACACATTCATATGCTTCTCTCATCTCTAAGAACATTAAGACCTCAAAACTCGTATATCCAGATTTAAACGGATATGATTTCAACTAGTTATGCTGACAGAATCAAATGTTTATTTCTCTTAAGATGATTCGATTTGTTTTACAAAACCATGGGTCTCTACTAGCAGAAAATGCAATAAGCTTAGTCCCCATAGCCTCGAAATTGGATCTATATTTTGAGATCAATCTAGAAGGTCTTAGCTCTGAGTGGACAATTAGCCCAAAAAAGAAATGGCTTCAGAAAGAGGGTAGCAAAGCTTCTGAACACACTTTCTAAGTTCTGGTTTTCGTTTCATTATCACACATTTTACGGGAACATGGAACACATTTAATCTACATTGCATCATAGTTAAGAATCACGTGCCATGGAAAAATTTAGTTTGCAAGGTAAAATTCAACATGCTGAAAAAAATGGTTGCGCATGCATAAACCAACTAGCAGGAAAGAACGAGTGAGTTCCATCAGTGATGTTTCCGTTCAAGACCAATAAAATGCAAACCCTGTAATAATATCTGGGATACGGTGTCTCCAAAACTGCAAAACTGAAAACCCTTTCACTCTGGCAGAATAATGAACGTGCATAAATAGAACAATATTACTCTACTTTTCCAAGAAAATAAACAACAATTACCTCAGAGAACTGGTATTACTTAGAACACAATTTGAGGGCTACCTAATCAAGTATTTGCTCAACTCGTTAACAACCACAAAAAGAGATTCTAAAATTATGAAAAAGTT
Source organism: Gossypium longicalyx (assembly GCA_025698465.1). NCBI lineage: Eukaryota > Viridiplantae > Streptophyta > Magnoliopsida > Malvales > Malvaceae > Gossypium > Gossypium longicalyx. The sequence goes on along the minus strand of CM047004.1, from coordinate 62,525,778 downwards.
ATCATCATTGATTTATTAACCAGTAATTTAACAAGCACATTCAACACTCTATACCATTTGAACCATCCTAGTAAGTTCAACATCTACAGATGCCAGCTAAAGCTTGTTAATCCAACCATTTATTAGCTTCATTCACCACCAGCCTTGTGAATATTGAACTTCTAAAGCAAACAAATGCATTTGAGCAAGATAATTGGAGAATTTATTTTCAGTTCTGATAGAAAAACTTTTTTTTAAAGGAAAATGGGGAAATCCTACTTTTCTTAAAATAGAAATTTTTTCATAAATGCAAAATATAATAATGTTTTACAGATAACATAATTGTCATCACATAATGTGTGTGTGTATATTGGCTCAAGCAGATGAAACCAAATGAAGTAGGAAGACAAGCTGACCTGTGTAAAAGCAAGATTTACAAGGTAGGAAAGAAACTGTCCACCAGTTATCATAAGCACATTTGTGCTAACTAGCCCACCCCTTACTTCCGAAGGTGATGCTTCAGCAATATATACGGGAGCGGTCACTGAGGCAGTACCCACACCTAGGCCAACTAAAAGGCGTCCCAATATCAGCACATATGGATCGGGTGCAGCGGCCATGACAATTGCTCCAGCAGTAAAGACAACATCTGCAAGAAGAGTAGCCTTCTTACGTCCATAAGCATCGTTAATCCAACCCCCGGATGCAGCTCCAATCATTGCACCAACCAAGGCCATGCTGACAATAGTTTCCTGCCAACTAAAAGAATCAGGATGTTTCCAAACATGGAAAGATTAGGAAATTAACAACATATTTGCATGTTAACTAACATTAGGAGTTATTCAAGATACCAAGTTTAAAGGCCAGTGGAACAATAAGCCCTCCAAATCACCCAATTGCTCCCCTTCTGCACCTTTTGCAAACACAAAATTTGCCTTTTCTTTTAAGAGGGATTAAAATCGCCTATCCCAATCAACTAAAACCTAGCAACTGCATGTACACACAAGCTATCATGTTTAGGGGACATGGGGCCCCTCCCAATCCCCTAATTGCTCCCCTTGTGCACCTTTTGCAAACACAAGATTGGCCCTTTTTTTACAGGATTAGAATTGCCTATCCAGTCAACTGAAAGCTAGCAGCTGCAAGCACACAAACTATTTTACTCGGACTCGAGGATAAGTTTTGGATATGGGTATGTGCCTCAAACAGGCATGTGCAGTTTTTTTCCAAGAGTTCCATGCACTCAGAGGATCCTATCCCCATACCATGTCTGAGCATGTTTCGAACACAAGTGCTTCAGGAAAAAATGAAGAGTTGCCTCATCACAACACACAAGATCCAACAAGAAGTTGCCTGTGGGGATCTGCTAACAAAGTCCTCATGATTAACACCATTTCTTCCTCCCCCACTCAATCAATCATACACAAAAAGGAAAAAATAAAAATTTCTTTGGTTTCTTTCTTTTCATGCTCTTTTATGACTGAAGTAAGTTTAGTATTTCAGAAAACCTTTACAAGTTCATAATACCTGCAGGAAACTACTCTGCCTGACGATCTCAAAGTCATCTTTTATGTAAAGAAGGGCCCCTGATATTACACCTGCAATCATTATCATTTCCAAATGAGAACATGTTCCCAGAGAAATTAAACAGAAGAAGAAATGAAGAGAATCATGTGTTCCTGTTTTGTTCAGTTGAATGTCTGATACTGCTTAAAGAAGTCCAGATAACATAATGCAGAAGCAATGAGCTAGATTAACAGTTTTAAGGGTTTTTTAAGTTACAAAAGCTCAATTGAATTGAGGAATTAAAAGAAAATCAATCATGTAATCATGTTAGACTAAGAATGTTTCTTTCTTTGCCACCAGATTTAAGACCAAAAATGTGTTTACTCAGTCTTTTTTCTTTTCCTTGTTCACAAAACCTTCAATGTCTAAGATCAGTTCAATTCTGCTGCTACAATCCAGACAATGAAACAAAACTTAGTTTAATCAATTGAAACATAAAAATCTTTGTCATTAGATGAACCGGACATTCAAACAAAACTTGGTTTCATCTATAGAAATATACAAATCTTTGTCATCAGATGAACCAGACTAAACAATAAATCTCATGATGAGCAAAAAAAAAAAAAAAAAAAAACGAAGGTTAGAAATAAGGGTTGAAAGGGATTTAATACCTGTGTCATAGCCAAAGAGCAAGCCACCAATTCCAGCAATTACAGTAAGTCCTAAAACATAAGGATTACTGAAATATGACATTCGTCTCTCTGGAAACAAATCCAGATACCCTGAACTCCCGGGTAAAGACTCTAGCGTCATCTCTCCAACTAACAAACAAACACTCAAATTCTAATTCCCAGTTAGGTTTTCAGCTTATTCCCAACAATGAACAATTCAAAGCAAGGATTATAATTCTCTGACCCTTTCACTCTTGATGATATTAAAAGTCAATTGAGTTGGCAACAATGGTACAATTTCCCTTAAAACCCAGAAATAGAAACAAATATATATTTTTGAATAATCAATGAAAACAGATCATGCATTAAAAAACCCAAAGCTTCGCTTTTATTTTTCTCTTCTGAGAGGAAACTTCGGGTTTTTGAAGAAAAAAATTATTTTCTTATTTGCTTGCTGCAAGTGAGAAGGAAAAAGTGAAAAGAAAGAGGATAATTGTTGAGTAAGTGAGAGACGACAGCGGACAATTTTGATACGTAATAATTCTATTATATATTTGGTAATAGATACATATACGCAGTTTTTGTGTCTCCTAATTATTTTATTTTTCATGCTTATCCTATTAATTTATTTAATTTTTTTAGCTTTTAAAAAAGAAAAAATTTATCACTTGAAACATTAATATATATTATCTTTTAAAACCTTATTTTCTTCCTTCGAAAATTAAAATAATTTTCTAAATAAGTAAATTTTACAATTTGTGTATAATACCAAAAAAAAAAAAAAATAAATAGGGTCAAAATTGAAAAAAATGCTGATTTTAAAAAATATTTAAGGAAATAGTTCGACTTTTGGGAGAAACAGAAAGCGTATCCTACAATATACATCAATTCTTTTAGTCAGATAGTTAAATGTTAGTAGTTTTATTCTTGAGTCTCGGGTTTGACTCTTCTTCTATTTTTATTTAGTATTGTATCAAGTTTTATTTTTATTTTTAATTACTATTTTTAACATATTGACTCCTCTTGTAGATTGTTAAATAATAGTGATTTTATCTTAAATTTTCATATTCTTTCCTGTTGTTCCAAACTTTTTTAATAATAAATATATTATTTTCAAGTTTTTTTATTTATTTTTTACTTCATCTTTTTAATTAATAAATATTTTATTTATAAAATCAAATAATTATTGTAAATTATATAATAAAAAATATTTTTGATAAAATTGATATTTATCATTATGTTAAATATATTTTAATTTTTAAAAACATCAACTAATTTTTTAGATGTATTTTTCTTTATATATAATATTCATATGTCAAATATTTATTTTCTCTGCTTATATTGTGGGTATGGTGATTTCTAATATTATAAAATCAAATAATTATTTTAAATATCATTATTTTTTATCTACATTCTGGGTATGATATTTTAAATATTTTTATATGTGAAATATTTCAATTAATTATTTCAAATATCATTATCTTTATATGTGAAATATCTCAAATGCATATAAAAAATATATAATACTAAAATTTACTACACTCATTATATGGATTGAAAAATAAATATTACACATATAAAAAATATATTTATTAAAAAGAATGATATTTGACATTAATTATTTGATTTTATAAATAAAAGAGTTATTAATTAAAAAGATAAATTAAAAAAATTAAAAATAATATATTTATTAATTAAAAATTAAAAAACTTAAAAAAATATGAAATAAAAGATACCAATATATTTTAAAAAATATCACTAACATTAAATCATCTTACAAAAAGAATTAATATGTAAAAAAAAGTCAGAAAACGCATTTTGTAAAATGTATTTTTATTTCACTTTAAAATTAATTTAATTTTTTTAAATATCGAAAAAAATGTTATTTTTCTAAATATATTTTAAAATCAGTATTTTCTGGCACATAAATTGTTAAATATGTGGTCTAAAATTAAAAAAGTAAAATTGTAACGCTTGAATTGTTGTTAATTAGAGCAGCTAATATGGATTAACGTTAAAAATATGCAAAACTTTTACTCGCTGAAATTCAATCATGAAAATTTAATTAAATTCGTGTAAATTACTTTATTCATTTATTAGCAGTTGGTGGTTTGCTGCTGCTGTTAATGAAATTGAAATCGTGTGGTCACTCGCTGTCTTATCGAGCCACGTGGCGATTTTTGAAATGTGGCGCTTAACCGTGCTGATGATGATTATTACTTGTTGTAAAATGGAAAAGCGTAACCCAGATGGCGCATTAAGACTCGCCACAGTTAAAAACGATTCCTCTGTGCTCCACGTGTTCTCTTCGTGGCCACCACTTTTTGTGGGGTCCTTTCCATGTCTCTTTTTTATAATTTAGGTCTTTTCCATTATATTAGCTTTTTTTTTGAATGATTTTTTTTAAAATCCCTTTTTTTTAAAATATTTATTAGTTTAGGTTGGTTTTTTTTTTTAATATCAGGATTTGATCGAAATAAGAAAAATACTTTCAGTTAAAAGTATTTTTAATTGATGTGCAAAAGTATTTTTAATTGATGTGCAAGAAAATATTTTCAGTTAGAAGTGTTTTTCTTTTAATTTTTTAAGGTTAAGGTTTTGCTTTTTTAAAAGATGGTTAGAATTTTGTGAATTTTAGGATTTAGGGTTGTGGAGGGTTTTGAATTTTTTTAAGTTTTTATGTATTCTTTAATTTATTATAATTTTTTGAGATGTAAAGTTAATAACCATTTAATTTGATATTTAGAAGCATCGTATTTATACCAATCGTATGTTTGAATTATTCGAATTGTAAAATTCAATTCGATTCATAATTAAAACTTGAACTACTCAATTTGATTAAATCTTAGTTTGTAATTTATTTTCAAATTTTTTTAAAACAATTGAGTTTTGATCATTTTTTCACGGGAGGTTGAGGTCGATTAGATTTTTCAGTGCATTATTTTCCAACTTTCAGATAGCTTTAGAAAATATATCCTAAAAATCTCGGGATATTGATGGGTAAGTGGGAAAAAGTTTTGAGTTGAAAGTGCTAGAAGAAAAATGCTCCACGTAAGATGCGTTTTTAGTGCACTATCAGAAAAAGCACTAAAGCTCGGACATTCTAAAAGTGTTTTTTCTGGCAGTGCACTAAAAATGCATCTTGTCGATTACTTTTGCAATAACGTCAAGAGAGTCAGCAAGCTATTGAGATTTCTTCCTATCTAGGTTGAGGAGGCATGTTTGGCCCCAACTCAATATATGCGTCATCTTCGATAGGGGACTTGGAATAGTGGTCGCAATTGAACGACAAGGAAGCCTTTGAGACCGCACACACCATAGGTATTGTCTAAGACATGTTGCGACGAACTACCACGGACAACACAATTCTGCAGCTCAACGCGTACAAGTGATCAACACGGGTATGTATTCACCACTGTTTCAATTGTTTGATATTTAACCCGTCAGTAGATGTTGGGTATTATGGATAAACTATTCACTTTTCTCCATAGTGTACGAGCTTGTCAAACACTGTTTCCATGAAATGTTGGAAAACTTACGGGCAATTAACAATGCCGGGGAGGGATACCTCTCTAACATACCCTTCAATTAGTGGACACAATAGTATGACGGGGGTCTACGATATGGGCACATGATGACAAACCTAGTGGAATGCATCAATTCCATATTAAAGGGAATGTTTCATTTGCAGATAAACTCAGTTGTCAAAGAAACATATTTCCATTTGGCTAAACATTTTCCAAAGTGAGTGGAAAAATATGTTGGATAGATGAAGGGCAGCCACGTTTGGAGTGAGGACGTACTGAAAGAAATTAACAAAGCTACAGCACGAGTGAACTGTATGAATCCAATGTTTCACTTGCGTGAAAACCTAGTGTTTTGGGTTACGATGTTCGACACACCAGACCAAAGTATGCGTACCGTGTACATCTAAGACAATGAACTTGTGACTATGGGAGATTTGACGCACTTAGTTTTTCATGCACTCATGCAATTGCAGCATGTGACAATCAATGTTTGGATCACATAAGCTTTGTAGATGAAGTGTACAAACTAGAGCACTTATATAACGTGTGAAGAAACGTATTCCCACCGGTCTCAGATGAATGTATGTGGTCGCCAGTATCGAGTACTCCATTCAAGTTGTTACCCGATAGATCATTGCGTTGTAAACTAAAAAGTCGACCGACATCAACTCGGATACGCAACAAAATGAATATTCGGGAGAAGTCAAACCAGCCGAGGTTATGCGGGTGGTGTAGGAACCTAGGGCATACAATATCGTCATATCCACATCGAGGGGATGGTATAAAGACAACACCTCATTAACAGATTTATTAATGTAACACCCCTAACCCGTATCCATCGTCGAAACAGGGTTTCGGAGCATTACCGAAACTTTTAGAACATCTTACAAATAATTTATGTAAATTACTATTCATTAACCATTAGACTTACAAGGCCCAATACGAGCATTAGAATCGAGTCGGGCCTTAATTTGGAACTCTAAGAATTTTTCGCGAAATTACAAAAATTTTCTAAGTTACAGGGCTCACACGCCTATGTGGTCCGAGGGACACGCCCGTGCTGTAGGCCGTGTCCGACCCCGTGTAACTCTCTGACTTGAGCACAGGGCCATGCCACATGCCTGTGTGCTAGGCTGTATGGTTAATTAATTCAATTTGAAATTAAGTGCAAGTTTCACACGGACAAGACACATGCCCGTGTCTTCACCCGGGTGCTCAATTCTGAGCATTTTGTTTCTCAAAATTAAGGTGCAGAGGACACACGACCTAATCACATGCCCATGTACTCGACCGTGTGTCACACACGGTCTAGACACACGCCCGTGTGGACAAAATAAAGCCATTTCTAGCTTTATTTCTCACCCAAAATCACACCCATGACCTGCACTTGAAACACACATCCAATACCAACCATTCCAAACATTCAAATTAAACAAATTCCATCATTCATCATGGCATACCATTACATGCATACATGCTTGCAAACTACTTAACATATATTTAGCTACCATAGCATGACATTACAAGTATATCCAAACAACCATTACTAGCCATTCCGATGGCTAGATTACAAGCATTATTATCAAGCCACTAATGGTCAAGTTGTCCTATACATGCCATTATACCAAAATGATTCTACTATAAATACCCAAAATAGCTAGTAGATAGTGCGACGATGCTCCAATGATCTTCCAACCTTCGCGAGCTTCCGAGCACTATAAAACAGGGAAAATAAAACGGAGTAAGCATTACATGCTTAGTAAATTTGTATAACAGAAACTAAACTTACAAATCCCGTTTATTAAATCTAAGCATACAATATCATGTTTTCCATCCATTTGGCAAAATTGCCTAAACACATGCATCCAATCAAACATGTTAGTCACAAACTTTACATATACATAAGTAAGGATAGATGAGCTCATCATGCAATACTCTTTCAAGACATTATCATTCCGTCTCATAATTCTCATTCCATGTCAAGAGTTTTATGTTCGTTGAATCATTGAAATTCTGATGGATGCTCAAGTAGTACACTTGGGGTGTATGATTCAATAATCCATCAACTTCTTATTCAAGGGTACCAATTAGGGTACTTAATCAAGGAACACACTCTCGAGCCACATATCGTATAATAGGACTACCAGTCCAGTCTAAATCCTTTATATAACATATGCTCAAAAGAGCTCAATTAGGATTACCAGTCCAGGCTAAACCCTCATCATAACGTATACTCGAGAGGTATTATATCAGGATTACCCGTTCGGGCTAAATCCTTTCTATAATGAGGTCAATAGGATTACTCGTCCGAACTAAATCCCGTCCGCAACAAATGCAGAACCTCATCCATTTCGGGAAAGCACATATATTCATCGAAATTCAATATTCAATCGAGACTTAACCCTTTTTCACCATTTCAAGCATTATTAAATTTTCCATTATAGCATTCAAGTAATACATTTCAATCACATTACATACAAGCACAACATTCAACAAACTTACCTTGACACTTGCTCGCGTAAGTAATATACTAATTCGAAACCTTTTCTTTTCCTATATCTAACCTCGAATTTGTGTTGTCTGGATCTATATAAATAGCTTTAATCATCAATTTATCATATTTTATACTCATTTGGACTCAATCTACGTTCTAGGCAAAATTACCATTTTGCCATTAACTTTTCCATAAATTTCAATTTCGTCCCTAGGCTCGAAAAATAAAACTTATGTAATTTACTCCCTATTCCAAGCCTAACCAAAATCCCATTGCAAAATTTACAGCACATTTATTCATAAAAATTTAGCATTTTTCTTCAATTTCATAAATTTACATCTTAGTCTCTAAATCATGTTTTCATCAAAAATCACTTTGTAAAAGTTGTTTTTCCATAAAAAAAAATTTCATTTTCTACCATAAATTTCTAATTTTCAGCATATTCATCCATGACCCAAATTTTATACCTTGATAACTTTTCAAATTAATCCCCCAAATAGATAGATTAAGCTATCCCGGTTTTAAAAATATCAAAATTACTAAAAACGAGACAAGAAAACTTACCCAATTAAGCCATGAAATTTTCTTCTCTCTTTTCTAGGGTTTCCATGTATTTTAGGTTGAAGAAGATGAGAAAATAAGATGATATTTTCTTTTCATCTTTTAATTAAATAAATATTTTTTAAATTCCAATTTAGTCCTTGGCCTTTTTCTAAATTTCCATGGATGAGTCACCAAAAATCTACATACTTTTCTTTAATGGTCTAATTACCATATAAGGACCTCTATTTTTGAATTCCATAGTTATTTAATCCTTATAGCTACTAGTATTCAACTTTCGCATTTATGCGATTTAGTCCTTCTTGTAATTAAACACTTAATCGATAAAATTTTCGTATCAAAATTTTCACACGACATGTCTAGCATAATACAGACCATATAATAAAATAAAAATAAACTTTATTTCCGGATCGAATTTGTGGTCCCGAAACCACTATTCCGACTTCACTGAAAAATGGGCTGTTATAATTAATTTTTAACCGCAATCTATTTGTTAATTTTTTTCATTCATACTCAATTTTTTTTTGTAATTTGTAAACACACATTTTTATTATACCATACAAATCAATAAAATATACAAATTTGTTCCATTGTTCCCGTACATACTTGATTTAATAATATGAAACGAAAATGAAAGCCAATTTTGATGCAAAAATGATATTTATTTAAAAACATTTCGTATCTAACATCAATACAATAAAAAAATTTCATATTTATTTAAAAATTTACATGAGAAGTAAAAAAAAAAATTAACCAATCCAATCCTCAGCCAGAATGTGTGCTACATCGGGGTGGTCGATTATTACGAGCCAAATTCCTTCTTGGTTCAACCTTCGATACAAGTTGTGGTCTCAACCACTCATCTTTTTTGCCTTTTTCCGTAGTTGATTGTGATCGGTTGTAATCATGTATCCTCCGTTCTAGGAATAGGTTGTTGAGAAGATGATCCACCTTGGTAAAACAATGATCACAGAGGTGTTTGCTACACCATCGGCATAGGCGTATAACTATATTGTGTTTCATACACCGATGACATAACGATCAAACTTCAGGTCAGTGCCCCAAACATAGATAACCTACACATTATCGGCGGCATTGCTGTTGTCTAAAATGTTGATGGCATTCACGAGTAATATGTCGGGCCGGAGGTTCAAAAATAAAACTTGGCATCGATGTAGAAACAGAAAAATATGGTGTAATATGGTGCTTGTGTAAAAATAACGGGGTTAGTATAAGCACAAGAATAAGTCAAGTCATATTGACCAGGGGGCGGTGTGACCATCGGTGTTGGTTCTTACGTAGGTGTAGATGATGGACTTGCCTTGGTAGTTGCGCCAGACCTTGGATGCCTAGGCCCCCGTCGTGGTCTCCTTGTATGTGGTTGCCTAGGCCACCGTAGCATACACTACCAATGGCACATTTACGTGCCAGATGTTGGGATTCACTAAAAATTCAGACAAGATGCATTCTTGAATTGTCGGATCGGAGTATAGCGTCCATTCAAATTATATTAAAATAATACAAATTTTAGTTATATATATTATTAATTTTTAAATCAACTACATTAATATTATATAATTCAAATTTAAAAAATACATATATCTACTTTCGATTGTTGGTCTAACAGAAGCTATATATCTCGAAGCTAATCCGGTAGTCCCACGTAACTCAGCCTATTGTTCCACCTATTGAAATAATATGTTAACACAATAATTTAAAATTTAAATAATTTTATTATGGTAAATATATTATCTAATGAATTTTACCTTGTTACGAGTGGGACTGTATAAGGGTAGCCCACTCAAGGACGTAAAAATGATAGTCAGTATCACACTCATGATTGCAGTAGTAGCAAGCAACCACCAATTTTAATTTTTTGTGGTTCCATCGCCAACACGATTGACCCATAACTGAGTTCGCCTGCTTCTCTAAAGTCGACGAGTTTTAGCAGCCACCTTAGATGGACAAGATTTCATGACTTATAGGGTATTAGGAGACCCCTGATGATAATAAGGATGTACATCTGAGTGTGTTGTTCTCTTTGGACTTCACTCAAATCCTCATCGAACCCACTGGAATTTCTTTTTAACCAATTCATATCTATTCGGGCTCCATAAATCATTTCTAGAACCCTCTCAAAAAGTTGTTTGCATACATCTCTCCAATTGGCTGTGTAAACTGACCCAGCCACTATCGACCCATCCACCGATAACTCGAGCTGTAACTGTACGTCCTCTAGTGTGATAATACACTCGCTGCATGAAAGATGAAATGTGTGTGTCCCAGGTCTCCACCTTTCCACCATCGCGCTTACAAGTGTGGGGTCTAATTTACACCCTCTACCTATAAGGGCTACATGCAAAAATCTCGCATCTTTCAAGTAAAGTTCGATTAAGGGCGATGGAGGAGTGGGTAGATTACGAATATACGTCTCCAAAATTTGATCTTCCACCTATATATAAAAAAAATACAAAATATTAAATTTCAATATAACAAGAAAATATTTAAATTAAATTATATTAAATATAATAAAAAATCTTACCATTTGCAATTGATCAACCGAAATGTGCTTATCATCCAAACGGATTAGAGATTTTACCATTATTAATTTTGAAAAATACGAAATAAATTATAATAAAAAATAATTTACGAAAACCTTAATACAATTTTAGTAAAAAAAAAAAAAGGAAGTTGAGAGATAAATAGTTGAGATTGAGTTGAAAAAAATGAAATGGGAGGGTTTATATAGAAAAGATATAGCAGTTTGAGGGGGGGGGGCGTTGGTTTCAACGGATAATTAAATAGTCGTTGGAGAAAATAGCCGTTGGGGAAAAAGTTGGAAGCGTTTTTCTGCCAAAACGCCGTTTTCCTGCAAATCAGTTGAAAACGCTTCTAGTTGAGAGCATTTTTGTTATTTCGATTCAATCTCATAATTTTACCAAAAAAAACCGATCTAATCTAATAATTATTTAAAATAAAAAACAGGATTTTTATATAATTCAGTGGCTTTTTCCTATTCAATTACCATATATATTACCCTATTGTGTATTTTGATTTTATGATTTTATTCTCCTATCATTTCAATTCATCTAAATAATATTTTTATTGTAAAAAATTGGCAGTAATTCAAACTAATTAACTCACACCTAATTTTCAAAAATACAAAACTCAATACTGAAAATATCTACATCTTAATTTTTTTACCAACACATATTAAATCAACAAATGATTATAAGAAGCGGAAGTAGATTCTTTCTCTAAATATTTAAATAAAGTTTAAATTTTAGAGTCTATATTATTATAAAAATTTTATCTAAATATTATTTTAATCCAAACAAAATTAAATTCAGACCCTAAAATTATAAAAACAAAAAACTTCATAAGCCACTTTAGATAACAAAACTTTTATTACCCTACTTTGTTGTTGTTGTTTTTTTTTTTTTAAATTACTACATTCATGTGATATGTTGATCCCTTTCTCTTTTTTAATTTTTGAGAAGGAAATCTATATTTTTTTAATAATTTTGTTTAATCTGATCTCCTTTAATTTTAATTATAGTGGTAAGTCCAAATATTGAAAACATGGATATGAAAAATCAAAATTAGAAAAACCCAAAGACAATAAGTTGCCATACTTTGGAAATCTTCTTCACATGCATGTTTTGGTACCATAAAAAAAAGCAGACAATTGGTTATAAAACAAGAGACAAGTGGTGTTAGAGTCACCAGAAAGTTGCAGAAGTGTAAGCTCCCTACGCCACTTGCTTTTAAAAATAGATATACGTGAGTGTCAATGATAGACCCACATTATATAATTTACTACAAGCCAAAATATTGATTATCAACGCATTCATCAATTATTTGTTCAATGAAGCGTTCTTGACTTCCAAATTTTTTATTAACTTCAATTCCACAATAATAATAAATTATCTACTTTATATTAATATTAAACTTTTATAATTAAAATTAATAAATTATATATTTTTATAATTAACTAGTGTATATAACTGCATTAATATAAAAAGAAAAAAATAATTCCATGTGTTGGCATGATAGTCTAAGTTCGAGTCGCGCTAATCGCGTTGCTGTTAGCTGTTAAGACTTTGTTCTTCTCTTATAATTCACAAAAAAAAAGGAAAAAAAACATTAAGATTTCTTTTATTGGCATGTGTCTCTTAGTTCCTTTTTCTTACATCATAGGGAAATTATTAAATCTTAATTTTGTTACATCGAATTGGGATGACACAAGGAGCATAGTAGAGATTATTAGTGGCTATCAAGTAGTGAAATAAATATGTTTTAGGAAATATAATGACACGAAAGAGGCGGGTTGGCACGCAACTCAGAGGACTGCAAGATACTATGGACATTCGACCTACTAGAAATTTGCGAAAGTTGGAGTCGAGACTCAAATCGAAGTTGGAGTTTGTTTTGGATATGGAGTAACTTTTGTGGAAACAAAAGTTGAGGATTGATTGGGTGGTTAATAGTGATAGGAGCACGAAGTAATTCTACTCTCGCACCATAGGTCGTTGTAGAAGTAATCGGATTGATACACTCCTACTTAGTGATGGGCAATGGTGTTTTGATTTTGAAACCTTTAAACTTGAAGTTATTAACTATTACTTGAAGCTTTATTCGATGGAAGGTATGATTGTTGGTGGCTTGTAGAATGGTGACATGTTTCCTAGCCTAATGACCACATCAGCCGCCAGTACGCAAACACCGGGGTTGAGAAGTCAACACTTACACAATCAAATAATAAAGCAGTATCTGCAAGTGTGACAGATTAGTTGTAATAATTTTAATGTTTAATAGAACACCAGAGTATTCCAAGGATTGAACCCACAGGATTTGGTGATTAAGAGATTTCTAAGCTATGGGCTTGCAAATAAAGGAGTCTAGCTAACTACTTACCAAGCAATTATATTACGACAGACTATACAAGAGGTTAATTACACAAATTAATTACCTAGAAATAAATAAGGACTAAATTGTAAATCAAGCAAATTATGAAACTAACAAATATGATAACAGACAATGGTTGGTTAACTTTTGAATTAAGGATCTAAATCATTATTGCTCCTAAATTGGCTCAAATTTACCTCTCGGTCTCAATTTTACCAATTTAGACAAATTAATTCAGTTTATCTCTCGACCTTACCAAACTAACCTACGACTATCAAATTAGTACCCAATAAGATTTCCTCTCAGTCTCAATATCTTAATTTTTCTTTAGAGGCGTCAATCTTAAGTTTTGAAGTCTATTCGATTTAATCCTTAAACCCAAAAATCAACAACCCAACATTTCCATCAACCACCTATGATTTAGTTATCCATACTAAGATTTAAACAAACAAAGACACCATAATCACACAGAATAAGAATAAATGAAAACACAAGGAAAATGACAAAAGCTTGGGCTTTTCTTGATGAAACTTGAGAACAATAACAATGACGGCCAAGAATATGAACAAGAACATTGAAAAAAAATCAAATTTTTGATGCTGAAACTAAAAAGAAACTAAATTGCATTGAAACTAGGATTAAACTAAAAAATACAAGGAGTTTGAAGTGCTAAACAAGTAAAAAAAAACTAGCTACAATAATAACTAACTTAACTAATAACTATGGAAACTAAGTAAAACCAGATTCAAAGATGAACTAAACCCTAGAGTTAACGAGAAGAAAATTAAACCCTAAAAGATGAAGAGAAAAATTCTAAAACATGAAATGTATCGTGCAACACCTCTAACCTATCTCCGTCATCAAATTAGGGTTACGGAGCATTACTGTACAAAGCAGAACGTTTAACTTCAACACAGAATAATAATTCAACTTACAAAGTAAATAACAATTACACAATTTAATCATAGCAATAATACTCATTTGGGCCTTAAACCGAGCATTTAGGGCCCTAAAAATGATTTAAAAATAATCGGGGATCGATTTAAATAAATCAAAATTTTTTGAGAAAAACATGAAAAATTGTGAGAACAGGAGTCATACGGCCGTGTGCTCCATAATTAGCCCCTAAAACAAGCTATTTTAAGACCAAACTTACCCAACAAGCTACTTTATTTGTGCATTCATTCAATGGACCTAAACACATTTCAAACACACATAAACATACCAATTCAATCAACCTAATTCTCCTAACCAATATGCCATTCAAAGGCACCTCATTTATACCAAAACAACATCAATCAAAACAAAGCTATAATGCTACATCTCAAACCCCAAACATAGGTAAAATAGCTACCTAAAGACAACAATTGTCAATCCATTCACCATTCAAATTAAACGTGCCAAAATGACCATATTCAGATAGCTTTTAACACATACAAGCCAACTATACCATATATGCATTTAACCATTTACAAAAGTAACCAAAACATAACAAAAGTATAAATGACATTAAACCCTATACATGCCATTTATAACCATAGTTCACAATAATAAAAAACTATCAAAAGTGATTTTGGGATAGTGTGATAGGATTCTGACAAAGTTCTAACATATTGAGCTTACGATGATCTACAAAACAAAGGAAAAACAACCACATAATCATTTAATGCTTAGTAAGTTCATAAAAGATAAACTTCAACTTACCAAACATCAATTAACAATCCAAACAACCATGCTCATTTTATTATTTAACATTAAACTTTCCTATGCACCATAATTCACATGGTTAGTAGAAATCATGAAAATATAATATCTCATATACTAGGAAATAAATTCCATACCTTTCTTTTTCATCACATAACAACTTCCCATTCATTACATTTCATAAATTCATACCCATTTTACCTTTTCAAATGAACATTAGGATTAATAGGTTCTTATACATGCCTTTCCTTTGTCCTTTTCTTACCCGTTGAACCATCTAGAATTTCATCAAATACTCTGGAATACTCATACATAGTGTGCCTTTTCATGTAATCATATCCTTTCATTTTCAATAGTGCTCACATGAGTTGTAAAATAGGCCTGCTCACACGAGCTATGGGTCAAATGTTAGCTACACAATGCTGCTCACACGAGCTATGGAGAATTCGCAATAAATATAGGACCTCAGCCATCGGTAGGACATTCAAGACCATCACCCGAGACTGTATAACCCTAATGACATGTCATTTGTATCCTAAGAATTCTTAAGGTTCAAACGGGATTACTTAACCATCAATTGTTCAAAACATCGTGATATATCGGAGTCAAATTTATATTCAACATATTGTAAAAAAATAATCAAATCAAACTATCATTAATAAGATTATAATTCATACGAACTTACCTCAACTATCACGGTTGTATTAACAAAGTCGAGAACTACTCCAAAACCTTCGATTTCCCTCAATTAAAGTCCGGTTAATTCTTTTCTTAATCTAAATAATAGTTTCATTCAGTTAAAATTTTCAAGTAGTCTAAATTCAGTAATTCCAATTCTTACTCATGATAATGTAAAATTACAAAATTACCCATAGTATTTTAACCTTTAATTAATTTAGTCCTCAAATCCTAAGCTTGTAGTTTAACCATTTTCTTAACCTAAACCTATGATAATTAATTCTTCCCTAAGCTTAATTAATCTACATTTTTCATTATTGCGAATAATATACATGAAATTTATCAAAGCAATTCAACCCTTAAACCTTATTTTCATTAAAAATCCACTTAACAAATCATGTTTATTTAACAACCAAATTTAAATATCTATCACTTAACATCACAAACACATTAAATTCATGCATGGCAAGTCCTTCAACTTTTAATAGTTTTGTAAATTAGCATCCGAACTAAGTAGATTAAGCTAAAATGAGTTCAAAAACATAGAAACTAATAAGAATGGAATTGAAAAGCCTTACCATGCATGAACCAAAGTTGACCAAAACTCTAGATTTATTTATTCACTAAGTCCATTAACTTACCTTTCCATCACTATTAAACACATTTAACTAATAGAATTCAATTTTCACATCTTATTCAACTTAGTCCTTTTTTTTCTAAACTAACCATTTAAACCTTAAAATTTCTTAAAGAAAATTTAATACGACTTTAATATAACTCTATAAACCTTAATTAAACATTAAAATATTTATTCACTCATCGAAATTGTGGTCCCAAAACCATAGTTTCCAACACCACTGAAATCAGGCTGTTACAACTCTCTCCTTAAAGAAATTTTTATCCCCGAAAATCTTACTAGAAAGTAGGTTCGGATATTGCACTTTCGTAACCTCCTCCAGCTCCCAAGTAGCTTCCTCAACCCTATAATGGTGCCAGAGAACTTTAACTAAGGCTATAATTTTATTTCTTAATTCTTTAACTTCCCGAGCCAAAATTCTAACCAGATCTTCACTATACGACATATCAGGCTGAATTTCTATCTCGGTAGGTGATATCACATGCGAAGGATCAGATCTGTACTGTTGTAACATTGAAACATGAAATACATTGTATATTTTTTCCAACTCAGATGATCTCATACAGCCTGATGAATCGTGGATTAAGTTTCACTTTTCGGCCAAAATGAAGAACTTTTCTCCAAGGCAATACTTTTAAGAACACTCTGTCACCAATTTGAAATTCAATGTCTTTCTTTTCAAATCGATATATGATTTCTGATGATCGGAAGCAATTTTTAAACTGTCTCATATCACTTTAACCTTTTCTTCATTTTACGGGATCAAATCAGCACCAAAAAGCTTTTTTTTTTCACTCCATTCAGTCCAATATAATGGAGTTCTACATTTTCAAACATACAGAGCTTCATACGGTGCCATTTTATTACTCGTCTGATAATTATTATTATACACAAACTCAACCAATGGAAGAAAATTTTCTCAGCTACCTTTGAATTCTAAAATGCAACAACAAAGCATATCCTCAAGTATCTGAATAACTCACTCAGATTGATCGTCCGTTTAGGGATGGAATGCGACATTGAACTACAATCTGGTGCCTAAAGCTTCGTGCAATTTACTCCAAAATCTAGATGTAAATCATAGATTTCGATAGGAGATAATAGATAACGGCACTCCGTGAAGTCTGATAATTTCAGTAACATACAACTCTGCCAACTTCTCAAGTGAATAGTCAGTACGTACAGGTATGAAATGTGCAGATTTAGTCAAATGATCAACAATAACCAAAATGACACATGCGACATTGAAAGAGTTGAAAGCACAATTGCAGGATTTGATAGACAATTTCTCCTTGGGGTGCACCTGTACTGTTTGTTAAAGAAAAGATGGATCATTGTAGTTGTGTATTGATTATCGGCAGCTTAGCAAAGTCATGATAAAAAAAAATTGTTAACATGTATAAATAATTTGTTTGATCAATTAAAATGTGAAACAATATTTTCAAATATTGATATTTGTTCTGGATATTATCAGCTTAAAGTTAAAGATTTGGATATGTCAAAAATTACTTTTAAGACTAGGTATGAAAATTATGAATTCTTAGTTATGCCTTTTGGATTAACGAATGCATTTGATGTGTTTATGAATTTTTAGGTCATGTGGTATCGGCTGAGGGCATCAGTGTTGATCCGAGTAAAATGTATACTATTTTGGACTGAAAATAACCAAAAAATTTACTGAGATCAGAAGTTTTCTGGGTTTGACCTAGTATTATTGGAGATTTGTTAAAAAAATTTCGATGATTGCTACACCGTTGATAAAGCTATTCCAAAAAGATGTAAAGTTTGATTGGTCCGAAAAATGTCAACAGAGTTTTGATTAGTTGAAAACGATCTTAACTGAAGCTCCTATGTTGATTCAGCCAGAGTCCAGCAAAAAGTTTGTGATTTACAATGATGCTTCGCTTAATGGTTTGGGTTGCGTTTTAATGCAGGAAGGCAAGGTTGTAGCTTATGCTTCTTGGTAATTGAAACCGCATGAGAAAAATTACTCGACGCACGATTTAGAGTTAGCAGCTATTGTGTTCGCTTTAAAGATTTGGCTGCATTATTAACACAAGAAAAAATGTCATATTTTCACATATCACAAAAGTTTGAAGTATTTGATGTCATAAAAAGAATTAAATTTGCGGTAGCGTAGATGGTTAGAATTGCTAAAAGATTATGATTTGATCATTGATTATCACCCGGGTAAAGCTAATATTGTTGCTGGTGCTTTGCATAGAGAATCCTTATTTACTTTGTGAGCTTTGAATACTCGATTGACGTTGATTGATGATGGTTCCATTTTAGCTGAATTAAAAGCTAAACCAACATTTTTACATCAGATTGTGAAGCTCAGAAAAATGATCCCGAGTTGATTGTTAGACGGGAATAGATAAAAAAGACATATGATTCAGAATTTAATGTCAATTTGGGCTATTTTTAGTAGATTATAGACTAAAAAATAGTGACCAAATTACCTCTGATCGATGGACATGTTGGACAAGGATTACCCCTGCAGTCATTTTTTGCCTCCCTCAGACAGTGATATCGCAATACCTATGGCCCGATATTGCGATATCCTTGATAGTCTTGAAATGGGGGTCCTTTGGGAGTTTTAAGTATCGTGATACCCTATGGTCGGTATTGTGATACTACTGTTGATTACTCAAACTTCCTTGTTTTTAACACTTTTAGGGGTATAACGACTTTCATGCTTCGATATCGCGACACCCCTTTCTAGGCTATGTTCTCATGCTATTTGAGCCACCGTGGATTCCCTGCATCGCTCACCAACCTTGTTAGATTCCCCGAGTACCAATTGGCTATATCAGGTATCAAAATAGCATAAGATGCACACTAATCACTTATTAATGCATAATCGAAAAAGGAAAATCACCATCATATACTTATTTGATCTTTATATACTTGTTCTTCACCAGATGTAGGTTTTTCTTTAAATCATATAGGATCAATTTGTAACCTTTATGAGCTACAAACATTACAAAACCCTTTTGATGAAGTTCGTTAGTAGGAGATATAATATACAGTTTCTTAAAAATAGTTACAAATGTCTCTTCTTTATTCAAACAATAATGTAGAAAATAAGTAATAAAGATCCACCAAGAATCCCTCATTAACTGGTCAAAGGCAACTCCATAAGAATGTAAGATTTCTACAAAAAATGGGTGCAAACTGTAAAAGTAAATGAAAACCCACTTCAAATACATACAAAGACAGAAAGAACTAAGGCCCTTCTATTTCTTTTACCTTTGTTTCACTAAACTAATGCTTCCCCTTCACAACACTAAATTTATACTTAAAATTGTCATAAGTAATGCCTTTACACTCTTTGTGGGCATATCAACCATCCTTCTTCAAGCTATAATTTTCTAGAAATACAATCAAAGCAATTCAAATCATAGTAAAAAAATATAAATAAAATAATTAAACCAGAACCTATCGATTGATAGCCAAACTTTTTTAACCCTTTATATAGAGATCACAATTGAAATTAAAAAGAAATGGCAAAAGAATAATATCGATGAATAACTTCAAAAAGGTTTAGAGAAAAATGAAGAACATTAAACAATAAAATAAGCATTAAAAAATAATTCCCAAATTGTCTATTTATAAATAGATAAACAACACTTCAATTAACTTCAATCTTATTCAACAAGTTACCATGCACCTACTGTTGGAAAAAAATATGATTTTTGGAATCTTTGAGGCATATTTTCGATAGTTAAATGAGGAGTCTTAAATAATAAAATTATGATTTTATGTTCTACCTCATAAGACCTTTACAATGGGATGTCATATGATCAAAATGGTTGAGTGATGAATGAGAAATTGATGCTCAAAGTAAGCTACTTGTGAATTATGTTGAGGAAAATGAAAAATATTAGTCCCACATTGATTGAGAATCAAGTGTGGAACTTGTATATATATGTAAACCAACTTGGTGGTTATTGAATGACTAAACTAATGCTCTTCCTTACGTGCAAGCTGGGGGTGCGAATCTAATCCACCGGGGTTGGGGGTGCACTCGCATGACGTGGGTGACGCAAAATGTCTGGACCGGTTGCCCTTCTAGGCTTGCAGATATCTTAGCCTAATACGTATTTTTTTCTCAGTATATTTTATGTAAAATTTGTTTTAAAAAGACTAATACCTCAATTTGATTTTATTCCTTTCAAATTGATTTGATTTTATTCAAATTGGTTTAAAGACTCCTTTAATGCAAATTTGTATCTTTATTTATGGAAATTTCCAAAATTCCTCCATATTGAATACATATAAAAGCCTAAAGAATAGTATAGAATTTTTTAGAGACTAACAACAAATTTATTTTACTCTAAAAAATTCTTTTTTTTTTCTTTTCAAATTTTCAAACGTTTCAGTGATAGAAGAAGGCAAGGTTTGTTTGTTGATCACTACAGAGGTACTACTGCCGCAATCATTCTATTATTGTATACTGGGAGACAGATGACCAACAATTCTTCAAGTACTATAAGAGTGACCGAATCTGTCTTAAGAAATGTAACATCCCAAAAATCGGGTTAGAAAAAATTGGATTTTGAAACCAAGAGTGGACATCCCTTGATTTTGAGTTTAGATTTTGGATATTTTTGACAAGTGATTTGATCTGGTTTAGTGGTTAAATGTTTTGGTTATATGTGTAAGGTTCTAGGTTCGAATCCTATCTCTTGAATTTTCGCTACTTTTGATTAAATCCCTATCTTTAGACATGTGTGTTATAAGTCAAATTTAGCCAATTGATGACAAGAGTGAGCCTGCTGGTTCAATGGTTAAGTTTTTGTGTATTCTTTGGTCTAGTGTTCAAACCTCTAGGAATCAATAGAGAATAATTTTATTTTGAAATTCTTTGGGTGGTAGTTAGTTTCAGGTGGTTAGTAAACTTCCTAAAAACCTCTTGAGTTGATGATATTGCTTTATTTTCCTTTTACTTTCCATTTTTGTTTCTAACATTCCTCCGTTCTTTCTTTATTTTTCTTCATTTGATTCTTCTCTTCAAACTACATTTCTTTTTGCTATGTTATGCTGAATTGGTTCTGTACAGAGTTTGACTTCTTTTTTTTTAGTTCAATTTATTGACCGATAAGTTGATTTAAAATTTTGGTGTCAAAAGTTCTACGACGTAAATTCGATTCTGGAATGTTATTTTTTAGCGATTTGACTGCGAATTAATCATTTGTTGGGCAATTGCTTGTTGTTTAGGGACGAGAATTCATCATTGTGGCTCCTGCATCGAATCTATATAAGGTGGGTACCTAAAACCCCTTCTTGTTCGAATTTTAGTTGTCGAAAAAAGGTTTGTTGACGCCACTCGACCGTGTGCTAGGCTGTGTAACTTATTGTTCACAAAAATTTAAGGCACATGGGCTTGGCACATGGGCTTGTGCCCAGACCGTGTGTGGTTATGAATTGTGCAGGTTTCACACGTGCTAGTGACGTGGGTATGTGTCTAGGCCGTATAACTCACTATTTGCGAATTAGGACCACACGGGCAAGTGACACGAGTGTGTGGGACACAGGGCAAGCACACAAGCGTGTGCCAGATTTGTGGAGTCACACGGGCCAGTTCTCTAGGCCATGTGAAACCACACGGGAGTGTGAAGCAATATTTGGAACTTTCCCCTCGGGTCACAAGTGTCGTTCGAAACGAACGCAGGCCTGCTGTAGGGTTCGTACGATCTGAATTAGGCTATATAACTTGATATTCGACGATCTAATAATGAACAACTTGCAACTATACGCATGTCTGCTATGTTTGAACCTAAATAAGTAAGATCTATCAGAACGTAATGTGTTATTGTCAAATGTATGCAAATTATCCAAGTACGATCTGTATTCTATTAAGTTTGTTGGTATGCCTTTATGTGACTCTGTTGCTTAAGAACATGTGATATTCAAATATGTTGAATTGATTGGCATTGATTCTAATTTATAACCATGCATGTTACTTCATGGAAAATATGATATTATTTATTAAGTTTCGATAAATCTAATTTATAATGCATAAACTCCTATGCCTACTAACTCTATTACTATACGATAGCATGACTTACATGCTTATCACTTTGCTTCTGTATATGCATGCCATGACACATTGCATGCGACTTGGGATGATGTGAAAGGAGGAAGTTTTTAGTAGTTTGATTATCTGTATTATCTGGTGGTCTATCCACGTTTTTATTCTGACAACTTGGCTGCAATCTAGTGGCTTGACCACATGTATCCGATCTGGCAGTTTTAACTAGGGGTGTGCAAAATTCGGGTAAAACCGAAAAATTCGGTTAACCGACTGAATTTGGTTAATCGGTTGGTTAACCGAATTAATTCGGTCGGAATGGGTTAATAATTTTTTGAGTTTTCGGTTAACGGTTAATTCGATTCGAAATCGGTTGGTTAACCGAATATTTTCGGTTTAACCGAAAATATTAATAAATAAATTTATAATATATAAATAGTCCACTATTTATTCAAACCCAATTCAACATAAACCCAAATACCCAATCTAATATATATTAACCCAAGTACCCAACCCAGCCCAATCATAAAAATTACAAATAATTTAATAAATAAAAAAATCTAAAAAAAATAATTTTATACAAATAATTCAGTTAATTCGGTTAATTTAGGTAATTTGGGTAATTCAGTTAATTTGATTAATTCGGTTAATTCGGTTAATTTTATACTTATTTAAACCAAAGATTTAAAAAAAATATAATTTTCGATTAATTCTGTTAACCGACCCAATTAACCGAAAAATTTCAGTTCGGTTAATTTTTTTGAAAATAGTTCGGTTCGGTTAACGGTTAAAAATTTTGAAGGGTCGGTTAATTCGGTTAATGTTATTTCGGGTCGGTTAACCGACTGAACACCCCTAGTTTTAACTGCAAAATTCTGGTGGCACTAACCACAGTTATCTGTTGGTGTGATTTGGCTGGATGAGTTCTAGGGGAACTCTATTTTAGTGTGTAGCGGATTTGGGCAGGATGTTTTCTAATAAATTTGTATTCTGATTGGTTTTGAAAAAAATACCGCATCTGTATAAACATACATCCTTTGTGTAGCTCTGTTTAGTTCTACTTTGTTTCGTTCTACTCTGCTTTGTTCTGTTTTGTTTAGTTCTGCTCTATCTTGTTCTGGTGGGTTTGTGTTGTTCTATTATATTAGCATGATGACAACCTTTGTGATACTCTAGTTTGTTTCGTTCTGGTTTTACATTTGCTATTAAGTTCGCTGTGTTTACTCTAATTTATATACTATGTTTTGTTAACTATAATTGATGTTGGTTATATACTGGGATTTATAGCTCACCTTTTGGTTTTATATTTGTGTGTTCAGGTAAATCTTTGACTTAGGACAGAACGACGTGTGGGAGCTCGGATTGTTTTGCAACAATGTAAAAATGCTTTTAATTTTTTGGGTTTGTAGTCTGTTTCTGAGCTCGTCTTGGTTTTTGCTAAATTCGTTAGTAGTTGATAAGTTTTAATACGAAACTATAAAAACACTTAATTCCCTTATTCGATTTCTGATTTTCAAGATCTTGTTTATTTAATTGATTGTGAGATGTAGTGTTTTTACATAATATAAATATTTGTTTAGGTATTATATTTAATATTTATATTTATTTACTAACATGTTTTGTGTTACACCTACTTATGCACTATTCCCATAAATAATATAAATTACTCACTTGCAATAAAACACGAGTCTCTACACGTGTCCATGCAAGTCCTTCAACAAGGAATCTATTGCCTCTCACAAGAAGTGAATCTATGAGCAAAGCATATCTGTGAATATTTACGAAAACAATTATTATTATATAAATGTGATTTGATTGTAAGCAATTTAAATTTAACCGTTTATGTGTTTATAAATTGTAATAATATATATATATATATATATATATATATATATATAAAGTCATGATTATTTGTTATTATAATTTTTAGATATTGTTGAAAAATCAACACATTTTCAAAATTATATTCAGGACTCTAACAAAACTTTAAAACGTCTCTTAAAGTCGTTAAAAAATAAAATTATAAATCTATAAAAAGGCGAGTACATGTATACAATTGAAAATTATTAAAATTATATATATATATATATATATATATATATATACTTCGTGAGGAGTACAAGCAACAACTTTAAATTTTCTTTATCAGCTAATTCTTATCTTTTCAATATCGAAATCAAAATTTTCACTCTTTTTCTTTGATTTATTGATAAGCAAATTATATTTGGAGTTGGGACTCTCAAATAGTGCCACATGGATAAAGAGACGATTGTCCCATAGAATTTATTGACAAAAAAAAAATAAAAATAGATAGCTCAAATATCCTTTCAGTCCCAACCATCCATCCATGTCTGCCATCTTTCATTTATGTGGCTACGAGGAGGTCCGGTCAAATCGAACCCAACCCCTCCATAAATTACAAATTGTTCAATTTTGTCCTCATCCAACACGACAAAACCAAACTTAATCTAGTACATTTAACATGCCATGTACTTACTATATCTCTCATATGCCTTCGTGAAGGTTCAGGTGACAAACTTAGGAATAGGTCATTTCCTTTTGGATGTGTCGAAATAATAATATATAATTAAGGATTTTATGTTCGAATTGGAGTACAATATTGAATTACAAATCGTTTACGGTAAAAAAAAAAAAAGAGAGAGATTATTTTGTCCTTAATGATTGTCTATGTATATTATGTTAATTGTTTTAATTAAAAAATTATTTTAATTGTATGGTTTAACAAGTTAGAACAACACTTAGGACTGAATTTTAAATAGTTAAAAGATTGTTGAATTGAAGTTGCAATTATTTTTTATTTTGTTAGTGGATTTTATTTCGAAGAAAAGAGTGAAAAAAGATTGATTGCTTCAAAGCAAATTTATCTTTATCCATTCAGGCTTAAATGTGTGAATATTTTTGCACTTTTATATTACGCACTTTATTGGAGAGTTATTGTGATTTGTAAGTGAGGATTTGGGGTAAGTGAATGTATTAGGGCACTTTGTTTAGGCTATAAGTATATGTTGTGTAAGGGTAGATTAAGTTTTAGCCAATAGGGTTCTTGACTCATTGTTAAATAAAATCATTTACTAAGTAAGGTTATACAAAGTAAGATTCGTAAATTCAAACTGTACTAATAAATATCGTGTGTTCTTTTCTCTACTTCTCTTATCTTCCTTTTGTAATATATTTGTCAAATTGCACTGTTCCAATCTATGTTGAAACATTAATTAGGACATCGAATTGAAACAACTGATAAATTAAATTCTTTTTCATATCAATAAATATAAATTTAGGTGAATTTAATTTTAAAATTTTTAATAATATATTATCGTTTGATTCATTGATAAGACATAAGATTATATGCGATGTTATGGGGATTAGCCTTTTCATTTAAAAAAAAAAAACTTTTCCCATATCTTAGGTTTGGATTTGAAATAAAGCTTTTGGGTCATGATAGAAAGAACTTCTTGGTGGTATCTAATTAGTTTGCTTGCAGCCCATCCATTTTTCTTATCTTATCTTGTCTTCTCTCTCATTTTCTTTTTCTATTATTATTTCAACATTATCTACATGACCGCTTCTGGACGTATCAACATTTAGAGTAAAAATTCTGTACAAAATATATGAAAAAGTAGTATCTGTAAGTATACGGGTCAGGTTGTAATATAGTTACAATGGAGTAGACGAGTACTCCAAGGATCGTACCCAAGGGAGGCGAGCACTAAACTAATTCTAATCTAAGCATAAATAGATCTAATTAGTACTTTAGATGAATTATATTATGATCAAATAAATAGGAAGGTTTTTAGGATTCTTAATAATAACAATAATAAAAAGAAAAAGAATAAAGAAATAACGAGAAATCAAATAGTAAATTTATCAAATTTGAGCATGGGTGATTAGCTTGCTTTAGTAATCATAATCAACTGTCGCTTCAAGTTTTCTTGTTCAATGAACTAATCGATATCTCAACAGGATCTTTCGATTTTCCACTAGAATAATGAGTTGGCAAGAACTACTTATCTCTCGACCTCATAGTCCAGACCAATTTAGGGTTAAGGTGTTCACGGATAAACCATACCAATTTTGGGTTAATTTCCACTTTAATAACTTCCTAGGGTTATCAAGCCTAAGGTTTAATTTTTTCCTTTCCTGAATACCTAATCCGCTTAACAGAACCCTATAAAACAATTAATTAATCATACCTCCACTTGCTAATCCCCCACAGGAGGATTAGTTACTCATGGATCTTTTAAATAGTATAAACTTGATACAGAGAGTAAACATGAATAATAATTCAAGAATATAAGGTTTAGAAGAAGCCTAATTTGTATTAGAATAGAACGCTGAATCCTCACAGAGTTTGATCACGTTTCACAAATTTGATTTCTCCACAAAGTAAAGAACAAAAACTTGAAATAAACCTCAAGCTTAGGAAGAGAAAAACTAAAGACTAGAACTAGGAAGAAAGTTATATACTATGAAAAATTGTCTCTAACATATGTTAAATGAGCCTATTTATAGGCTTTAGAGTGACCGTCGTCCTTAACCTTAGGTTAGCTGTCGTCTTTGTGCTTAATGTTTGATTGTGCGGACCAAAATGCCATTGGCTCGTAATTATTTCCCATGCAGAGGTGATGTCGTGACACACTAGGTCTTGTGTCGCAACATCAAGGGCAGTATGCTTCATCTTTAGGGTGTCTTCAGGGGTGTGTTGCAATATCCTCAGACTATGTCGCGACACTGAAGGGGATCTTGGAATTCTTCTATTCTGCTCCTAATGTTGCGACATCCAGTTCTCCATGTTGGAACACAACGACCAATATTGAGTTGACATGCCTTCTAATGGTCTCCTGCACACTCACAAAGTATATTAGGTCACCTTTAAGCCTCATTCGGACCTTAAGGTCAATAAAAGACTTAAATTACACATTTTATTGAATTTAAATAAAATAGCAAAAACGCAATTAAAACTTAACAAAAATGCTAGTGTTCAAACTCCTAAAGTGCAAAAACTAGTTTAATCTGCCACACCGAATTACGACAGATCGCTATACCATTATTTGAACTCTTAATAGAGTTTGTGTCACGAGTTAACTAGATATGAAATTAGTTCAAAAAATTATTAAACTACCATTACATATTCGAAATAAGTTATATTCTTACTAAGGTATTTTTGTCTTGTTACATTTTAAATAAAAAAACTACAAATGATGAGATTTGAACCCATATCATTAATATGCGTAAAAGGTGTACTTGGTTGGGTGGAAAAGTGGAGGGATGAGAAGAGGGAGTAGAAAAGTGGAAGGAAAATAAATCTTGAATGTACTTGATTGAGAAGAAAAGTGAGAGAAAAGAAAATAGAAGGGATGACCATTTTCCATCTTAATGCATAAAAACCAATCATTCCAAATTGGAAAGATGAGAGGAGAGAAAATGATAGAGATGTGTTGTTAGTTTAAATTATATATTTTTCAAATGTTTTATTTTATTTCTTTCCATTTTTCTATCTCTCCTACTAAGCACACATATGGAAAGAAAAATCATGTTTTCCATCCTTCTAGTTTTCTACCCATTTAATTTTTCATCTTTGCAATTTTCTTTCCACTTTATCAAGCAAAGCCAAAACCTCCACTTTATGCTACAACCAAAGCTTCATTTTAATTTTTTTTATACATTTTAATATTATTAAACAAAAATTTGTGTCATTGATTAAATTGTTTCACAAGTAAACTTAATATTGAATTTTTTAAAATTATTTTTTTGATATTGAATTTTCCTTTCACCAATATTGTAACATCTTGACGTGATATAGAAAACTGAAAATATATACTACAATAAAAATGTAAAGAATATGTTTTTAATGTCATTCATTTAATCTTATTTGTGGAGTTAAATCCTTAAAAGTACTCAAGTCGCTAATAATATTTCCATAAGAAAACCCTAAATGTTTTTTTATTTATTTCAAATTTTGTTATTAGTTCCTATACTATTTGTAAGTTTTGCATTTAGTTCTAGTATTCTAGTTTGGTCATTTTTAGTTCCTATATTTTTTTAAAATTTGAAATTTCAATCATGAAAAAATAGTAGCCATTAAATTTGTTACCTTTAATCTATTTCTAAATGCGACAAACATATTATCACATGATTAATGCCACATCGGTTTGCTATTTTCACAAAATACTATTAGAAAAGCCATGCAATTTTAGTTAATGGATTTAACAACTAGCGTTTGAGTCATGAATTTTTTTCTAAATTAAAAAAAAATATAAAGATTGAAAATGATTAAATTGAAGAATATAGATTAAATCCATAACTTACACATAGTACAAGACTAATAATAGAATTTGACCTAATGAATATAACTACTACCATATGTATATGATTAAAGTACACACACTAAAATTAACCAAATTAAGACTAAATCCTTATGAACTAATAATATAAATTGACGATTGTTTTCTAGTCATAATACTTTTTTTGGTAAGAAAGCGTAGGGCTAGGCGCTGTTAACAACTACGGTAAACTATGAATATGTAATGTTGAGTATAGAAATATGTATTGAGTATTTGAAAAAATTCTTTTGTATTATATTTGTTATCCTTTCATGTACATTATAGAGATTAGTGTTTATAGAACAATATAGTAACTACTATGGCTAATAACCTAACTAATTGAGTAACAAACTAACAGTAGAAGACTAACAACTAGGCTAGCTAACTTAATTAACAGAGTTTACTATATTCTTAACATTCACCCATCTTCTCGACAGGTAAGACTCGAAGAAAATACCAAAATCTAGTAAAAAGCGAGACAGAAAGTGGTTTGGTTAGAATGTTGGAGACTTGATCACACGCAGGAACTTTTCCAACATTAAAAGAGCCATCAACGACCTTTTCTCAGAAAAAATAGATCCAGCTCGACATGTTTGAACTTGGAATGTAAGACAGGAATAGCAGCTACGCAACTGCATTAGAATTGTCACACCAAACAGTCAGTTGATCAATACTTTGAAGTCGCAATTCTTTGAGCAACGAAACAAGCCAAGTAACATCACTAGTAGTTGCAGCAATAATTTGATATTTAGCCTCAGCCGTAGATCGCAAAACCACTTGCTGCTTTTTGGAACACCAGGAGACAGACGTGTGACCAAAATACACAAAATAGCCTATTGAAGAGCGACGATTGTCAAAATTCAGTTAGTGAATGCATATCCAACTAAAGAAAGTCGATCGGATGGACGAAAAACAATTCCATAATCAAGTGTGCCATTTAAATACCGCAGAATTCTCTTCAAGGCGATCAAATGAACAGAAGTGGGTGCATGCATGAACTAACATATACAGTTCACCGCATAAGTAATATCCAGTTGAGACAAAACTATATATTGTAAAGTATCAACAGGACTTCTGTACTCAGTAGGATCAGTGAGTTGATCTCCGTCATCCAAAGAGAGAGTAGAAGAGCTGACCATTGGAGTATGAACACTCTTAGCACAAGACATAAAACTTCGTTCAAGTGATTCACGGATGTACTGTTTCTGACAAAGATGAAGACACCTTATGGAGGAACGAGTAACCTCAATCCCGAGGAAATAGTGGAGATCACCCATATCCTTAAGTGAGAACTTGTCATTTAACTGCTGAACAAAACTATTGATACAGTTAGTTACACTTCCGGTAATAATAATGTTATCCACATATATAAGCACATAGAGAACGGAGGTAGTCGTAATTTAAACAAACAAAGATGCATCAAATTTAGACATAACAAAATCAATTAAAATAAGAAAATTCTTCAATTTATCAAACCAAACATGCGGAGCCTAGCGAAGACCATACAAAGCTTTCTTCAGAAGACGGATTAAAGATTTGCCATCGAACCCATATTGAACATAGCCCAAGGGTTGTTGCATGAACACCTCATTATCAAGATCGCCATTTAAAAATGCATTGTTTATATCAACTTGACGGAGCTGCCACACTTTGGAAACTACAACGGACAGGATGACCCGAATAGTAGCAGGTTTTATAATCAGATTAAAAGTTTCTTTAAAGTCATACCAAGGTACTTGAGAACACCCTTTTGCGACTAACCTAGCCTTGCGACAAGTGATAGTGCCATCAGGATTTTTCTTGAATTTGAAAAACCATTTAAACTTGATTGCATTGTGATTGGGTGGTAATGGAACAAGATCCCAGGTAGAATTACTAATGAGAGCATCAAATTTTGCTTGAGCTGCAGCACGCTATTCTGTGGTAAGAAAAGCCTCTTCAATGGTGTTAGGCTCAATAACCTCAATAGTCAAAGCCTTCGGCTTAAAAATACCAGCCTTAGACCGAGTAATCATCGAATCAGTATTCGTTGGAGGCAAAAAAGATTCCTGAACCGGAGGAGAGGACTGAACAGTGGGAGTAGGCATGACAGAGCCAGGAGCAGCATTATTATCAGGTAAAGAGGAAGAACTAGGAGATTCATGATCAAAACCCACCTCAGCCTGAGAAACTGCAGAAACAATGGTTGTGGGGCAGTAGACGAGGGGGTTGACGAAGGCAGAATGGATGAAAGCTCCACAGGCAGAGAAGAGATAGTCTTAACAAGAGGAACAAATGTTGTCATAAAACCAGATAAAGACACGGAACCTTGCGTGGCAAACGGAGGAGACAAAAATTATTGTTTATCGAACACAACATGTCGAGAAATAATAATCTTACCATCTGGTAAGAGACATTGATAACCTTTGTATTGAGAACTATATCCCAAGAACGTACATGGTTGCGACCGAAAATCCAGCTTGTGACGTTGAAACAGACGTAAATAAGGAAAGTAGCAACACCTAAATATGCGCAGATGATCATATGTGGGATCTTGTCCATGAAGAGCTTTATATGGAGATTGTCCGTTCAGAACCGAAGTAGGAAGACGATTAATCAAATGAACAGCACAAGAAAATGCATAGGCCCAAAATTTCATAAAGAGATTTGCTTGCGCCAAGAGTGTGATGCTTATGTCAACAATATGCCGATGCTTGCATTCAGCCACTCCATTCTGTTTGGAGGTATGCAAACATGACAAGCGATGAAGTATTCCTTGAGATGCTAGAACAGATGTGAAGGCCCGGTACTCGCCACCCCAGTCACTTTGAACTTGTTCGATAGATTTCTTAAATTGTGTTTTGACTAATTTCTAAAACTAAACGAAGCAATCCACTACCTGAAACTTTTTTCGAATAAGATAAATCCAAGTAAAACATGTACACATGTCAATAAAAGACACATAAAACCAATTATTACCACAAGCAACTGAGGCAGGTCCCTAGAGATCAAAGACAACTAAGGCAAAAGGATCATTGTATTTAGTAGTCAAATCGGGAAAGGGCAATTTATGGAACTTCCCTTTTTAACATGCAAAACAAATGGAACTTCCCTTTTTGACATGTAAAACAAACATTATTTAAACAATTTTTACTCGAAGTAATATTACATTTATTCAAAACATATTTAACAACAGAAGCAGAAGGATGACCAAGACGTTTGGGCCACAAAGAAAATATAGCAGAGTCAGCAAATTGATTTTGAAGTCCAATGTGAGCAGCAGAATGGGCGACAACAGTCTGAACATATGAACCCGGCACTAAAAAGTGATACAACCCATCATGAATATGGCTCTTCAATAAGATTTCTCGAGTCACGCTATCCTCAATAACACAATACGTGGAGTGAAATTCAAAAAACACACCATTGTCAGTGGAAAACTGAGATACAGACAACAATTTTTTTCCTTATAGCTGGTACATACAACACATTAGATAATCGAAGCAATTTAAAGTGCTTAGGTAAAACCAAATTACCAATAGACGAGATTACAGTGGGAGTCCCATCACCCATTAAGAGAGATGATTTACTTGAATAAGATGTAGAGTCATGCAACGCAAAGGCATCGCGACATACATGATGTGTAGCAGAGGAGTGGCAATACCAGGATGTAGTGTGATCGACATAGGGATTTAAGAGTCAGTCCCATCACAGTTAGAGCCATTTTGAGTGGTATTAATATGAAACCCAGTGGAGTTAGAAATATCATAAGCATGCACATCGGGTATACGAGGGAGCCCAATATAGGGGTCAGACCCAGTGTAAACACGAGCCCAAGGCTTAGTTCGCTAAGGAACAAATGGGCCGACAACATCACCACTTGGACCTCCAAGATTACAGCCATGGTCAGGAGGAACACCAAACTCGACACAATTTGATACTGGACCATTTGGAATAGGAGAAGAATTCAGACTAAAAGAAGAAGGAATGCCCCCAAATGCTGGACTTGGACTAGGCGACACTTGTCCATTTAGAGAATCAAGCCCAATCAGCCTAGTATGGGCACTAAATTGACGAAGCCCAAGTTGAGCAGTCCCATCAAATTGATTAAGGCCAATCAGCTTAGTAATATTAGCACTGGCATACCTATGTGCCACGTATGGATCATGGCCAACACCATAATGAAACTTTGACCCAACATGGGCCCCACAAAGACCATCAGCTTGAACAGAAAGGTTAGTGACCTTATTCTGACGAGATAAAGACGCATAGGGGCAGAAGTTACCTCCCACATTCGGCTTAACCGAAAAAGCACCATGGAAGGGACCATGACGATCGACCGGAGAAGGCACCCGAGCTTGTAAATGTTTATATGTATGGTCATTTAAGTTGGCATATTGTAGTTTGAATTGAGGTAACTTTATGGTATATGTTGAAGTATAAAATAGGTGATGAGTTGATGAGTAAATGCATTTAAAAGTTATGTATGTTTGATGATTTGGACATAGTAAAATGGTATGTTTTGGTTGTGTAATTGAGTAGTAGAAATGGTTGTGAATAGATAGTATCATATGTGTATAAATTGATAGGTTTTTGGTTGCTTAATGATAAATTGAAATGGTGTTATATTGGTTGCTATCTGTGATTGTGATTAGGATGGAAAATTGGCTTTGCAAATAACCTATTTTTGTCCACACAGGCAGAGACACGAGTGTGTGTCTTAGCTGTGTGCGACACACAGTCATATTACACGGCCTTGTGTCCCTTAGGGGTACCCTACGATTTAAAGTTAGTATACCCTATAGTTTTGACAAGGTCTAGACACCTACGTGTCTACTGGACGTGTGTGGCACACAGGCTAGCACATGAGTGTGTGGTCGACCGTGTAATCCAAGTCAGTAACCTCCTTAGCTTTCACACGGTCTGGCACATGGGCGTGTCCTCGACCATGTGGTACAAGTCAGTATGTATGCCTTGTTTTCATACAACCTGTGATACAGGCGTGTCTAGCAGCCGTGTGCCTGTTCACATAGGCGTGTGACCTGTGAATTCATGAAATTTTTCTAAGTGTTCAAAAATTTTTATATGTGATCCGGTAATGCCTCGTAACCCTATTCCAGTGACGAATATGGGTTATACATGCCATATATATAACCTGCGATAGTGTGATGATTCTTGATAGTTAAAGTGTGTTTATTGTATAGTAATGGATCCCAATCGAGCCGTAGCCGATGATGTGGAAAGTAATACACCCGCTCCTACTCAAGGGGCAGTGCCGGCTGATTCTAGGCCAATTACGAGTAGCCACGAGGGAGAGGCTAAGCAAACCTTTTTCTAAATGACAAATGAGTGGTTCACTCAGTATATTAGAACTAATCTGGTTGTTCTACAACCTCCATTCTTGCCTAATCCTCCACAAGTCCCTGTCATGCCACAAGCTGTAAATTTGATTCAATTGAGTACACCTCTAGTTGATAAAACTAGAAAATATGAGGCTAAAGAGTTTCGTGCTACTACTGATGATGATACTGAGAGAGCTGAGTTTTGGCTCGAGAATACGATACGAGTGTTTGATGAAATGTTATGTACTCCTGAAGAATGTCTTAAATGTGTTGTTTCACTTTTGAGAGATACGGCATATCATTGGTGGAAAATGTTAATATCTGTGGTTCCAAAAGAACGAGTCACTTGAGAGTTCTTTCAGACTGAGTTTAGAAAGAAGTACATCAGTTAGAGATTCATAGATAAAAAACGAAAAGATTTTCTTGAGTTGAAACAGGGTTATATGTCTGTTATAGAATATGAACGAGAATTTGTGAGATTGAGTCAATATGTAAGAGAATGTGTTTCAACTGAAGCTATAATGTGTAAAAGATTTGAAGACAGTTTGAATGAAGACATCAAGCTGTTACTCGGGATTCTGGAAATAAAAGAGTTCGTGATACTCGTCGAGCAAGCATGTAAAGCTGAAAAACTTGGGAAAGAGAAAACAAAAGCTGATTTTGAAGCTAAAGATTCGCAAAAAAGATCATCGAGTAAGTCATTTCATTTGACATCCAAGAAGTTTCGAGATGACTTTAGTTGTTCAAAAACTACTGCAGGTTATTCTAGACATGATCGAGATAGACTACCTGTGTGTTCAAATGCTACCTCAGTAGCTAGTGTTGGTAACATCAGGCCTAACTGACCCAAGTGCAAACATTGTGGTAAAAGACATCCCGACGATTGTAGATGGAATGATCGGGCCTATTTCAAATGTAGAT
Organism: Gossypium longicalyx; assembly: GCA_025698465.1. Lineage (NCBI taxonomy): Eukaryota > Viridiplantae > Streptophyta > Magnoliopsida > Malvales > Malvaceae > Gossypium > Gossypium longicalyx. Next base: position 62,490,493 of record CM047004.1, on the reverse strand, counting down.
CATTGGATCACTTCATTCGTGAATACCCTGAGTTGGTTGAGCAAGAGATGGTATAGAACACTAGGTCGAGTAATACGGCAGCTCGAGATAGACCACCTAGAAACACGGGTAATGTGAGTAGTAGCCAGATGGTACAAAACTAGTGTCATCTTAATATGTTTTGAGTTGTGAATTTAGCCATGTGATTTGGCTAGTAAATGTTGATATGTATGGTCATTTAAGTTGGCATATTGTGGTTTGAATTGAGATAACTTTATAGTATATGTTGAAGTATAAAATAGGTGATGAGTTTATGAATAAATGCACTTAAAAGTTATGTATGTTTGATGATTTAGGCATAGTGAAATGGCATGTTTTGGTTGTGTAATTGAGTAGTAGAAATGGTTGTGAATAGATGGTATGATATGTGTATGAATTGGTAGGTTTTTGGTTGCTTAATGATAAATTGAAATGGTGTTATATTGGTTGCTATGTGTGAATGTGATTAGGGTGGCAAATTGGTTTTGCAAATAACCTATTTTTGTCTGCACGGGCAGAGACATGGGCGTTTGTCTCAGCCGTGTGTGACACACGGTCATGTTACACAGCCGTGTGTCCCCTGGGGGTATCCTACGATTTAAAGTCAGTATACCCTACAGTTTTGACACGGTCTAGACACACGAGCGTGTCTACTGGTCATGTGTGGCACACGGGCTGACACATAGGCGTGTGGTTGGCCGTGTGTTCCAAGTTAATAACCTCCTTTGTTTTTACACGGTTTGGCACACAGGCGTGTCCTCGGCCGTGTGGTATAAGTCAGTATGTATGCCCTATTTTCACACAGCCTGTGACATGAGTGTGTCTAGTAGCCGTGTGAGGCACACGGCCTGTTCACACAGGCGTGTGACCTGTAATTTCATGAAATTTTTCTAAGTGTTCGAAAATTTTTATATGTGATTGGTTTAGTCCCTAACCATTTCTAAGCATGATTTAAGGTCTCATAGAACCTTTTAAGGGACAATAACGGTTTATAATATTGAATGCATAAATGTATAAGAATGTGATGTATTGTCTGGTAATGCCTTGTAACCCTATTCCGGCGACAGATACGGGTTAAGGGTGTTACACAATGCAATTACAATAGTATCATAGAGAGTGAAAGTACCGGTAATAATATCTGGAGACGAAGCTTCTTCGCGAGCGCGAATAGCATAAGCTCTGGCAGGTGCTCGAGCTTCAGATCTCACAGCCGTGTCTTTAGTCATTCTCTGGCTTCCACTCACATTACCCGTGTTTTTGAGTGGTTTACCTCGAGTTACCGTGTTACTCGACCTAGAATTTTGCATCATCTCTTGCTCAACCAACTCAGGGCATTCACGAATGAAGTGATCCAATGATCCACATTTGAAACAGGCCCGATCATTGAATCTACAATTACCGGGATGTCTTTTACCGTAATGTTTACATTCAGGTTGATTTGATCTAATGTTGCCAACACTAGAGGTAGCTTTTGAACTCACTGGTGGTCTATCTCAATCTCATTTAGAGTAGCCCGTAATAGCCTTTGAACGGTTAAAATCATCTTGGAATCTCTTTTATACCGACTGATATGACTTACTCCATGATCTTTTTCGTAAATCTCTAGCTTCAAAGTTAGCTTTTCTTTTCTCTTTCCCAAGCTCTTCAGCTTTACATGCTCGCTCAACGAGTACCACAAACTCTTTGATTTCCAGAATCCCAACTAACAACTGAATATCTTCATTCAAGCCATCTTCAAATCTCTTGCAAATAATTGCTTCGGTCGAGACACATTCTTGTGCATATTGACTTAATCTTACAAACTCTCGTTCATATTCCGTAACAAACATACGACCCTATTTCAACCCAAGAAAATCTTTGCATTTTTTATCTATAAATCTCCAACTGATGTACTTCTTTCTAAACTTAGTCTGGAAGAACTCCCAAGTGACTCGATCTTTTGGAACCACCGATATTAACGTTTTCCACCAATTATACGCCGTATCTCTTAGAAGTGAAACAACACATTTAAGACATTCATCAGGAGTACATGACATTTCATCAAACACTCGTATTGTATTCTCGAGCCAAAACTCAGCTCTCTCAGCATCATCATCAGTAGTAGCACGAAACTCTTCAGCCCCATATTTTCTAATTTTATCAACTGGAGGCTTACTCAAATGAATCGAATTCACAACTTATGGAATAACAAGGACTTATGGAGGATTATGCGGGGATGGAGGTTGTGGAATAGCTGGATTAGTTCTAATATACTGAGTAAACCACTCATTCATCATCTGGAAAAAAGGCTTGCTTATCCTCTCCCTTGTGGCTACTCGTAATCGGCTTAGAATCAGTTGGCACTACCCCTTGAGTAGGAGCGGGCGCAATACTTTTCACATCATCGGCTACGGCTCGATTAAAATCCATTTACTATAAGATAAAAACATTTTAACTGTCAGGAATCATCATACTATCACAGTTTATATATATGGCATGTATAGCTAGACTCTCACATGCTACGTTAGTCCTACAATCGACTAAATCGTAGCTCTGATACTTATTAAATGTAACACCTTTAACCCTAATCCGTCGCCAAAATAGGGTTACAAGGCATTACAGATCAATTCACATCTTTCACATGTATATAACATATTCATTTATATTAAACTATTCACATACATTCACATTGTCCCTAAAAAGGTTTTACAAGACCTTAAATCATGCTTAGAAGTGGTTCGAGACTAAACCGATCACATATAAAAATTTCTAAACACTTAGAAAAATTTCATGAAATCATAGGTCACATGCCCGTGTGAATAGGCCGTGTGCCTCACACGGCTACTAGACACTCTCGTGTCATAGGCCATGTGAAAAAAGGGCATACATACTTTCTTGTACCACACGGTCGAGGACACGCCCGTGTGCCAGGCCTTGTGAAATCTAAGAGGGTTACTGACTTGGGTCACACAGCCGACCACACGCTCATATGTCAGCTCATGTGCCACACGCAGCCAGAAGACACGCCCGTGTGTCTAGGCCGTGTCAAAACTGTAGGGTATACTGACTTTAAATAGAAGGGTACCCAGGGGACACACGATCGTGTAACATGACCGTGTGTCGTACACGGCTGAGACACATGCCCGTGTCTCTACTCGTGTAGACAAAAATAGGTTATTTGCAAAGCCAATTTGCCACCCTAATCACAAGCACACATAACAACCAATATAACACCATTTCAATACATCTTTGAACAACCAAAAACCTACCAATTCAAGCATATATTATGCCATCTATTCACAGCTTTTTCTACTACTCAATTTCATAACCAAAACATACCATTTCACTATGTCCAAATCACTTAAACATACATATCTTTTAAATGCATTTATCCATCAACTCATCACCTATTTTATACTTCAACTTATACCACATAGTCATCTCAAATCAAACTACAATATGCCAACTTAAACATCCATACATATCAACATTTACAAGCCAAATCAGATGGCCAAAATCATAACTCAAAAAATATCAAATTGACACAAGTCTATACATGCCATATACCATATATACAAAACTTCAAAAGTACCAACGAGATGATCGATAGTGCGATGTCATATCCCAACGATCCCAAAGTTCGAGCTAGCTTCGATGATCTATAAAATATGGAAAGAACACATAAAGTAAGCTTTAAAAGCTTAGTAAGCCATATACAAATAAAGTCATCATATAAACATTGATATATCAATACAAATAAGCTAAGCATAATAATTCATGAACAAGTTCACAAACCTTTCACCTTGAACACATATTTTACATTTTAATCAAATTCATTATTTATCTCACCTTTCAATACTCATATAAATTTCATACATACCTGAATCATTTTAATTCATACATACAAACCTTTTCGACTTGACTTTTCCCATTGAACCGTTCAGAATCATTAAGGATACTCAAAAATCACATAAGCTTGTACAATGCCATATCCCAGATATGGTCTTACATGTTATCATATATCGATGCCACTGTCCCAGATAAGGTCTTACACGAAATCGATTAACGATGCCAATGTCCCAGACATGGTCTTACACGTAATCTCAATACACTGCCAATGTCCCAAACGTGGTCTTACATATAATCACATCTTGATAAGCTAATGTCATGACATTCGTATCCTATACTATTCCTAAAGTTCGTACGGGACTTTCGAATGTCGTAACTCTGTCGATCCTTGCTCGTAGATGTTTTTTTAACATTCATACCAATTCAATGACAAGTAAATACATATAATTCAATTTAACGACGTTTATTTGCTTATGAACTTACCTCGTAGTCAGAATAGACGAATCGGATCGATTACTCGATAACTTTCGATTTCCCTCGATCTAAATCCTATTTCTTTCTTTCAGGATCAATTGATTCTTGAAAGTGCCGAACTTTTTGAGCTTCAAGCCCTAATATTTCATCTTCATTTTTCGTTGTAACAAGGATGAATGAATCAATTTTAACCTTTGTTTTTATTTAATTTAACTTAAATTACAAAATGACATTATTACCCTTAATGATTTAATATTAAAATTCCACTAACTATAGGCATATATGTCCATCCATTAATTCAATGGTTTAATAACATCATAAGGACCTCCCAGTTAATAAGCCATATCAATTTGGCACCTTGATCACATAGAATGAAACTTTTGCATTTTACGCGATTTGGTCCTTTTTCTCAAATTGAGCTATTAAACAATAAAATTAGCTCACGAAATTTTCACACATACATATTCACATACTGTAAACACAAAAAATAATATTAAAATAATTTTATGATGTCGAATTTGTGGTCCCAAAACCACTATTCTGATTTAGATAAAATCGGGCTGTTACATTCTAGATAAGCTAGAAGATGTTCGGAGGCCAAGTTGCCTTGGCTCGATAGTCTGATATAACTAGCTTAATGAATGCCCAGGAAAAACCCAGCACTCTGATCAAAGACCATATGATCACTCTTATGGGCTAGTTTGCCAAGACAGCGGACAATGAGGCCAATTTGGACCAAAACACCCAAATAGAGATGGTGTTTAAAAGCTTGTCCAAGGATTTTGTTGGTTTTCAGGCCGCATATAAATTTGGCAACAAAAACCTAACACTTACACAACTCATGAAAGAGTTATAATCCAATGAGTTGATGTTAAATGATGGTCAGCCAGTCCGAAGAGCAAAAGCGAATATAGTTGTCACTTTTTCCTCAAAAGAGAAGGGAAAGCGTACTAAAAAAGGCAAGACTAAGGTCTCTAGGACACAGCAAGGGGAAAGGAAGAGAACCAGAAAGCCTAAAAAATTATCTAAGTCTAAATGTTGCTTCTGCAGGAAGAAAGGACACTTCAAGGCAAACTGTAAAGAGTGGAAAGAAGACTCAATAGACCACTAGGTCATTCATTTGGGAGCCACTAACCATGATTATGTTTCTCTGCACGGGTTCGATAAGACAAAAGATCTTAGACATAAGAGCTTATTATCGTGAACCAAGAACGAGACAAGTGTGGCAGCTGAAGCAGTGTGAGATGTACATCTTTTTTTTATAATTTTAGAAAAATTATTTTAAAAGACATTTTCTATGTACCAAGTTTTAAAAGAACCTTCATTTTCGTTACATGTTTATATAAAGACGGCTGGACTGTGACTTTTAATAACGTAATTGCAATATTTAGAAATCACAATCTTATCTATAATGGATGGATGTCAAATAATCTCTATTTTAGTAGACCAAAGATGTAAACACTGGTTGAGACTGAAATATTGAATAAAAGACTTAGAACTTCTCACTCTAATGAGGAGTACGTTTGGCAGTTGAGGCTTGGTTATATTAACCGAGAAAGAGTCGCTAGACTTGTAAAAGACGACACCTTAAGTTCGCTTAAAAAAGTTGAAATCCCACCATGTGAATCTTGCTTGGAATGTAAGATGACTAAGAGATCTTTTAATGCAAAAGGAATGAATGCCGGAAAACCCTTAAAACTTGTACACACTAACGTATATGTCCTCATGAGCTTTAGTGCAAGAGGTGGTTACAAGTGTTATGTAACCTTTATTGATGATTATTCCAGATATGGGTATGTATACCTAATACACCGCAAAAGTGAATCCTTGAATAAATTCAAAGAGTTTTGTACGGAAGTGGAGAAATAACTAGGTTTACCCATAACGCACTTCGATCTGATCAAGGTGGGAATATTTATCTGTTTAATAACTGCCTCCGGACGTACTAACCCAAAGTGTGAATACTGTTACAAAATATATGAAATTTGAGGTGGTGTCCACAAGTATATGAGATAGGTTGTAATATAATTTTTTACAACAAAAGATTTAGTAAGTATTCTGAAGATCGTATCCAAGGGAGGCTAGTACTAAATTAATTCTAACCTAAATGCCAATAGATCTAACTAGTATTTTAAGTGAACTATATGAATGAACATAAATAAAGGATTTTTAGGGTTTTTATAATAATAAAGACAAAATAACATAAAAGAAATAGGCTTCAAGAAAAAGAAAGGGAGAATAAATCAAATCTTGATTATGAGGGATTAGTTCGTTTAGGTAATCTCCATCAACTATCGTTTTGGGTTCCTCGTCAATCAACTAATCGGTACCCAAACAAGATCTTTTGATCTTCCATTAACATAACGAGTCAGCAAGAACTACTTATCTTCCAACCTCATAGTCCAAACTGGCTTGTTCACGAATGGTCAATACCAATTTTGGGTTAATTTCCACCTTGATGACTTCCCTGGGTTGTCATGTAACAACCCGATTTTTAGTGGTGTCGAAAACAGTGGTTTTGGGACCACAAATTCGACGAGTAAGTTCATATAATTAGTATTTAGATTATACGAGTCAATAATAATTTTTATATTAAATTTTGATTTGATGAATTTAACCAATTGAATTTAAAGTTAGTATAAGTGGTTCGGTTCAAAAGTTAAGTGGTTATTGAAAATGAGGAATTAGGACCTCATTTTCATAATTTAAGGTCGTAAATATTTTTATTCAATATTTACAGTGTCATATTATAGGTGGATTGAAGTTTGGTTCGGTAATTTTTATGATTGATTGATTGATTAATTAAGGTAAAAGGATTAAATTGTAAAAGAGGTAAAAGTTAATCACTATTTATTTAAAATGCTAAAAGGACCAAAATTAAATCAAGGTCAAAAAGTCCAAGCGGTGGTGGATATGATTAAATCCATTAACTTTTGGCTATTTGCTCATTTAGTCCTAATTAGTTTAGGATGAAATTAAAATTAAGCTTGTTTAGTTAAAATTTAAAATAATTAAATGACTAATTTTGCAATTAAACCCTCCTTAAATAGTAATTATACCATTTTTATTGTAGTGGATGGTTTTAGACTTTAAATTGTTAAAAATATGTAAATTAAAAGGGATATAATTGTAATTAGGTAAATAAATTATTTATAACTAAAATAAAGCCAAATTAAAGGAGATTTTTCTTGTTTCTTCTTCTCAAAAACCCGAAACACGATGGTTGAAGCTAGGAAGCGTTCAACCAAGCTTAGGCCCTTTGATTTGGTAAGCAAACCTTGCCCATTTTTAGTAATTTTTATGTTTTTAAGCTCGTATTAATTTAATCTAGCTAACGCGATGACTAATTTGTAAAACTGTCAAATGTTTTGGATTATGTCATTGATGAGTTTGAATTATTCATGAATTTTTATGAAATATTATTGAGTTTTGTTGTTAGTTAGGACTATTTTGTAAAGTAATTTTTATTAATTTTAATGTTTAAGGACTAAAATGTTAAAGTGATAAAATTACAAGGACTTGATATGAAATAATTACAAAAATGGGTTTTAGAAAGGCACCTAAATATTTAGCTAAGTTGAAATTTGAATAAAAAAGGTTAAATTGCATGTTTTGAGTTTAAGGACTAAATTGCATAAAAGTAAAATATTTGGGGCAATTTCATAAAATGTCAAAAAGGACTTAATTGCATAAAATAATTTAATTTTTCTATTGAAATTAGTGAATTGAATGAAATTCTTATTTTAGATCAAGAACGAGTGAAAAATCGAGGAAAAGAGAAAATTACTGAATAACCCATGTACTTTGTCGTTGCTACAGATTAGTCTGGTAAGTTCATTCAGTTTAATTTTAATACAATTTAAGTGTATGTTTGAATTTAATCGTTGAATGTTGGATAATATATTGATGCATGTAATTGAAAATGGAAATAATAAATTGATATGGTATCGATCACTGATTGAGATACTCTGAGCCAATGAATGTTTGGTTGTGGCACTAATGCTTGCAAATGGAATATGAGATAGTGAGTTATTCATGTATTGTTCTATGATGGAATGTTATGAATCGATAGACATAGGATAGAGTACAATTGGCATGCCAATAGGTTATGTTACGTGTGGTACAGGGTTGATAGGAGCAGTGGAGATGATTATATTAGATTCTCTATTCACTGGATATGTCTAGGTCCTGCATTTGTTGCGAACTAACGAGATATATTACAGTGTTATTTGGTGTGCTGGATTGGTTGATGGGAGCAGTGGAGATGATTATATTAGATTTTCTATTCAGTAGATATGTCTATGTCCTACATTTGTTGCAGACTAACGAGATATATTACAGTGTTATTTGGTATGCTAGATGGATTAGCTCATACGAGCATCTGGTGTGCTGGATGGTTAACCGTGTACTCGTATCCACTTACCGTTCATTAGACTATGTTTATTGATCTCTAAAAGTTATTGAAAATTGGAAACTGATTTGTTCTATTGTATTAAGTAATAATCACCTGTTGTGAGTTGTGATTGATAGGAATTTTGATAATAACCTTATGACAGGAACTCTGTTCTTAATCTTGCTATTTGAATTGTTATATTTAATTCGGTAAGATTTATCTTTAATCGGTGAACTTACTAAGCTTTATGAAAGCTTACTCGTGTTATTTGTCTTATTACTTGTAGATACGTTTTGCGGATCGAGAGATCAGATCAACTCAAAGAATTAGACTATCCAGGGATCATTTGGTAGCTTTTGAATACATCTTGGCTTATACGGCATGTAATAGAAGCATTCGGTTATGTTCTGTAATGTTTCATAAGTACATGTAATCTATTTTGGGTTGTATATTTTGATGTTGTGGTATGATAGGTAAAATGTGGTCTGTATATTTAATTCCATGTTTATGCATAAGTGAACAAACTTGAAATAATAGTTGTGGCTTGAATTAGGTATGGTATAAAGCAATTGAAGGTAAGTTATATTTGAGTATAATGTGGTTTGTGTAATGTAACTAAGTAGGCAAATATTGGGTGATTAAGATGTGGTGTCATTAATGACACATTGCTTAGGTCTTTGGTTGTTGATTTGGTATCTGTTGGTCGTTCTTGAATGTTTTTTAAGGTCTTGTGACCATATGTTATAACTTGGTTTATGTACCTAAGCATTTTGGATGAAAAATGAGTATGATTTTGGTTACTTTTGGGTACACACGGCCTGGTACACGGGTTGTCACACGGCCGTGTGACACATACGGGCAGCCCATATAGGCTTCTTCCCCTAGCATGTTAGGTGTAGGCTTCACACAGGCTAACACATAGCCTACGACATGGCCGTGTGAACCAAGTCAGTGAGTTACACGGCTCATATACACGAGTGTGTGAGATTACACACGAGCATGTGGATCACACGAGCATATATGGAGCCACATAGTTTGAGCTTTACCACATGGCCATGTGACCCCTGCTTTGAAAACTTTTAGTTTTCCCTTGAACTTTTTGATTTATTTCTAATTGGTATTTGATTGTTTCTAAACTATTTTTAAGGCCACATAAGCTCGATTTAAGGCCCATAAATATATGTATTACACTGTTATGAATTATTATGAAATTCTATTAAATAAATTGGTAACTTGATGCTATCTGTTATGATTTTTTTTTGTATTCTATGGTAATTCGTCGTAACCTTAATTTGGCGGCAGATACGGGTTATGGTGTTACATGTCAGGCCTAGGTTTTGTTTCACGTTCTTTCTTTCCCAAATAGTTCATCTGTTGAGTAACCCTATAAAATAGTTAATAGATCATACCTCCACTCGCTAATCCCCTATAAAGTTTCATAGACAATATGACATCGATATAAAGAGAAAGCATGCTAATTAAATCGACAAGATAAAGTAAATGAAAGAGCTGATTGTATTGAGATTAATTGTGAATCCATAAAGTTTGAATGCTTCCACAATTTAGATCTTTTGAAATCAATAAGAACAAATGAAATAAATCTAAAACCTAAGAACGAAAGAAAACTAAACTAAATTTTACAAATAGAATTTAGGTTAAAGGAATGGTCCTCATAACAAGTAACAAATGAGTCTATTTATAGCCTTTAGATGGTCGTCGTCCTTAACCATAGGTTTGATTGTACAGACCAAGACGCCCTTGCTTTGTGTTTTCATTTCCGTCACAGAGTCGATGTCGTGACACACCAGGACCTGTGTTGCGACACAGCAATCAATATACTCCTCTTCAGCTATCTTCAAAGGTATGTTACGACACCCTTAGCTTGTGTCACGACATCAAAGGTGGTCTTATGTTACGACACCCTTAACTTGTGTCACGACATCAAAGGTGGTCTTAAGCTTTCTCCGTTTTGCTCCCTATGTTGCGATATCGAGTCATCCATGTTACGACATAACGACCAGTATCCATTTAATACACCTTCTAATGGTTTCCTGTACACTCACAAAGTGCGTTAGCTCACCGTTAGGCCTCATTCGGCCCTTAAGTTCAATAAAAGACTCAATTTGCACATTTTATTAACTTAATGAGAATTTAAAAAAAAGAAAACATAATTAAAACCTACTAGAAATGCTTGCTTTCAAGCTCTTAAAGTTTAAGTATTAGTTTAATCCGCAACATTGAATTACAACAGATCAATTAGTTCTCAAGGTACCTCATAGAGAATGAGATTTCATCCCAGTTAATCACGCTAGGCACTCCACAATAGAATGGCGTGGTAGAGAGAAGAAATCGAACATTGTTAGAAATGGTACATTTGATGTTAAGTTATTCAAAGCTACCAATCTCTTTTTAGGGATATGTTCTACAAATAACTTACTATATTCTTAATGATGTACCAACTAAGGTAGTATTGAAAACCTCATACGAATTGTGGCATGGCAAGAAGTCGAATATTAATCATTTTAGGCTTTTGGATGCTCAACCCACATATTGGATAAATATGCGAGAAAGTTGAACTCACAGACAGAATTGTGCATATTTGTAATATATCCAAATGGAAAAAAGGTTGGCTTGTTTTAAAACTCAAAAGAGCAAACTATTATAGTCTCAACTCATGCTACATTCCTTAAAGAAAATTACATGAATGACTTCAAACCTCGGAGTAAAGAGGTACTCAATGAGCTTTCGAGAAATATACAAAACCCTATGAAAATGATTCCAGAACCAACTCCTAATAGTAGACATGCAAACAATTAGCAGTATAGTGAGCCTCGTCACAGTGGAAAGGTATATTTACGTATTTATGGAGAACAAGATTATATGCTTGTGTATTTCGGAGGAGAACTCACTCCTATTGAATATATTGATTCTGACTTTCAAACGTGTCGGGATTTGAGGAAATTGACATTAGGCTATGTTTTTAGAGGTAACATTCAGGAATGATTATGATTTTCTCTGAAATGGATAAATGAAATCATTGGAAATGAATGTAAGTTCCCAAAAATGGAAATGGAAATGAAAATGAAAATAGAAATGATCCATTTGCAATCCTATATGAATTATTTAAAAAATAATTGGAAGAATGAGTTTATGTTTTTGGACTGTTTTGAAGCTCGAAAATAAAAATAAACAATTCGATCATAGTGAACATATTGATTTGTGAAATATTGAACAAATTTTCTCAAAATTTTACCAAGGAAAAAATTGTAAAAATTTTGTTGGGGAAATAGGGATGAGAAAATTGTTTTATATATCAATGTTAAAGTTTATTTTTAGAAAAACTGAATCGGGTTGGATCACATTATAGAGTACTGGGTCAAAAAGGCCTAGGAAGTACTCGTAATTGGACACGACATAAGAAAGGCCCAAAAACCCCTCATGGACATGAAGGGGGCGGCAACCCTATTAGGAATACTAAGGTGTGTCGTCCACTCGATGTTGTTTTTCTATTTGAAGTAAACCACTACAAATCGACAAGGTTTCTATCTTCTCTTCCTATAAATAGATGGCACCGATGGAGTTATTTACATATTTTTGAGAGTTTGTCATTCTGTCAAAAAATAGAGAGAGTGTATTCTCAACTGTTAGATATATTTTTTCTTGAATAACAATTCTACCGATTTCCATTAAAAAAAGAGAATTTTCATTTTCACCCCAAAAGGAGAGAAAACTTTTTCTAGTTCTGTCTTTCGATTCAATTGGTTCGAGTCTACACTCAAAGCAGTTTTGTAACAGCCCGATTTTGGGTCTAGTCGGAACAGTGGCTTTGAAACCACAAATCCGACGCAAAAAAATTATTTTTCTTATATTTTTATGGTCTACGGTTTTATGGAATGATTCTGTGAAAATTTTGTTCGAAAATTTTGACCTTTGAGCACTCAATTTAGTAAAAAGGACTAAATTGCAAAAAGTGCAAAACTTGAGTTCTAGAAGCTAGAGGTGTCTAATTTCCATGAAATTTTAAATTAAAGGTCCTTATCTGGTAATTAGACCATTTTTTAAGTTAGTGGACAAAAATAGACATGAAGTAAGAAAAATTTTATGTTTTAAGAAAATGGCATTTTGGTCATTTGGTAATTAAATGAATTAAAAAGCAAAAATCAAGCATAGCTGAATTTTAGATAGGGAAGCCATATCTAGGGTTTGGCCACTTCCAAGCTCGATTGTAAGTCTGTTCTAGCCTCGTTTTTAATGCTCTTTACATTTTTGAAGTCGTTGTAACTCGATCTACCTATTTATAGCACTAATTTGAGGTATGATTAAGGTCTAGGGTTTGAACCATGTTAGACATGTGTCTAATTTGATGGCTAATAGTAGAAAATTCATGTTTGATGTTAGAAAAATAACTTTTGCTAGGTGATTTTCGGTAAAAATGTCAAAAAGGACCTATTTGTAAAAGTTATAAAATAAGTAGTAAAAATGTGATTAAGTGGAAAATATGGGCTGGTATAAGTATGAAAATGGTTCGGTTAGGCCTGGGTTTTGAAGAAATTGAATACATTTCAATTTACGAGCCTAAGGACTAAATTGTAAAAATGTGAAACATTAAGGGTAAAAATGTAATTTTTTCATAATATGATTTTTGGAATGAATTGAACAATCTGTGTATTAAGTAAGTTAAATTTGTTATTATAGATCAAGAAAAACAAGGTTCGGACCTAGATCGGGGGATAAAAAAAGTATTTGACGATTAGGTCAAATTCTACTATTTTTGTACCAAGGTAAATTCATATGTAAATAATGCATCGTATGTTTATGTTTTAAATGCTTTAATATTGTATGAATTGTGATTAACTCTTTGGATGTATTCGATAAAGTTTCGACAAGCGAGAATTTCCGGTTGAGCCTTAGGAATAGAATATGATACGAGTGACATTTCACTAGGAACCTATGTGTTTATGTAATTCCGGTGCTGGTCTTGTACGTCCTACCAGTGACTGGGTAGTCCAGCATGAGTTAAGGATACCGGACAGCTTGTGTGAGCAGCACTGTATAGCTACGTCTTAACTGACAGCTTGTGTGAGTAGGTCCGTGAGTAGCTCAAAAACGAGCCTAGATGTATTATGAGATGTGAGGTAGCTTTGGCTACATGTATGGCACTTATGTGTAAGATTTCTGAGTATCCATTAATATTCTGAGCGTTCAACGGGAATGTCAAAGTTGTGAAAGACTATGGTATGTTACGAGTTGGTATAGGTATGTACGTAAAACTCATACGTAATGAGCTCGATAAGTGATAAACCCAAGAATGTTATGATTGAGTAAGTTAAGACTAAATATTTGGATATCATTCATGTTAATTTTTATCATGTTAATTGTACGTTAGATGTGTGGTTATGATGCTTATTATTTGCATAGGAACTTATTAAGCTATAAAGCTTACTCTCCTTTCCTTTCCCTTGTCTTATAGTGTCACCAAGCTAACTCGGGAATCAGAGACCGTCGGAGATCCACTCACACTATCAACAATTATTTTGATATCAATGATCTCAACATTTTGAGTTATGGCATGTATAAGGGACTTGGTCATTTTGTTATGTGTCATAATTGATTTGGCCAAATGTGTTGGCTTATATTGGTTGAAAGTTCATTTTATATAAGGCCACCTAAAATTGGCTACTATTGGTATAAGTAATTTATATGATGATGCCTTTCATGAACGTGGAAACTTGCATGATTTAAGTTGATGAGTATGTGACGTTTGTGTATAATAGATGGTAGAATGTAATTGACGTGTGGATATCTTGATTGTGGCTGATTTGGTTGTATGTGAATGCTTGAATTGGTGTTATGTTGTGTTGTGTAGGTGTGTGCATCAAAGGGTGGCAAAATGGCTTGGTAAATAGCCTTATTTTTGTCCACACAGGTAGACACACTGGCGTGTGTTTAGGCTATGTGTGACACGCGGTTTGCCCGACGGGCATGTGTTAGGCCGTGTGTCCCATGTGCCCTAATTTTTGCAAAATAAAATGCTCAGAATTGAGCACAGGAGCCTATGTCTCAGCCGTGTGGATGACACGGCCTCAAGCATGGGCGTGTGTCTCAGCCGTGTGGATGACACGGCCTCAGGCATGGGCGTGTGTCCTGGGTGTGTGAAGTCTGCACCTATTTTATGAAAAATCATAAATTTTAATTGAACCACACGGCCTAGCTCACGGGCGTGTGACTTGGCTGTGTGTCTTCAATTTGTTCTTAAGGTGACAAACAGAGAGTTACACAGGTTCGGGACACGGGCGTGTGTAACCACACGACCTGCCCACACGGGCGTGTCCAAAATCCACACGGGTACGTGACTCCTGTTTAGGGTTTAGTCCCGAACCACTTCCAAAGCATGTTTTTGGGCCTCATAGGCTCGTATTAGGGACTTTATGAGTATTTGCAAATAGTTTTAATTTGGACGAAAATTTATGGCTCGATATATATTTAACTGTGTTTAAGTTCGGTAATACCTCATACCCTATTCCGAAGTCGAATACGGGTAAGGGGTGTTACAAGTTCGTGGTATGAGAATAACGGAGAAGATAGTTTAGTTGAAAATCAGGAACAACGAACGTCTGCTAAGCTAAAAACACATATACGAATTTGGTTAAGGTTTATTGTTATAAATATCACAAATTGGGCTGATTTTCAAAATTTTAATTTTCTACTGTGCAAGAAAATCGTTTTCAAACCAGATTTTTTCCAACACTCCTAAATAGCATTCATAACCATCTAGATCATATCAAAAGAAATTTTCTTAGGAGAGGTGGCGAGAAAATTGGTCATAGTCATCTTGTTAAGTGGAAGGTGGTGTCGCAACCTAAAGCTTTTGAAGGCTTGGGCATACTGAGGGTAAAGGTTAAAAACCAAGCCCTTTTAATTAAGTTAGGGTGGAGATTAGTTCAGGAAAAAGACACGAATGCAATATGCTCCTCCGTTCTATGAGTTCTAGTGTATTTATGCATGTCATTCATTAAGGGAACAAATGTGCGGACACTCTAACGTGTTTGGGAAGCTCTTGCTCTTTTCAAGACGAAGCTTCATTTAATGATTTACTTTTGTGTGTGCTTTAACCTGCCTAGTTATTTAAATCATTTACTTTTGGACCATGTCCATAGGCTTGTTGTGTATCCAACCTTAAATTAGTAGTTTAATAATAATTGTTCCCTTTTTCACAAAAAAAAAGACTTTTTTATATATACACAATTGCACATATACTATATCCCAGGCATAGGTTCTATATTGTGTATTGTCAAAAAAAAAGTTAATACTATACTTAAGCTCCAATTTTTTAAATGTTACCAAAATGGTTCCCAGCTCACTATTTGCGTTGGGTCAATTATTTATTTGTTTCAAATTATAGAATAAAAAATTTAAATGTTAAAATATATTCTAACTCTCTGTATACTACCTACGTTTGGAATTTAGTCACTTTACTTTAATTTTCAAAAATAAAGTCTTACTTTTCAAATTTAAAAATTTAGATGTAGTTATTACCATCGTTGAAATTCTTCTATTAAATTCTCTAGTGTGACATTTTGGAATTAAAAAAAATTGGTAGTCATGAAACAATAAAAATAATATTGACAATATTTATTAGGATTTTTTTCTTAAAAACACATTTGAATCGTCAAGATAAAATTTTTCCTTGGTGGAATTATATTGTTTTTAAGAAAAATTTTTGTCAATATTTTGATTGAAATAATTAACAACATTAACTATTTAGGCTAACTAATTACATTATAAAAGTGGATGGACTAAATTATGTTAAAAATTAAAGTATATTGATTAAATATCAAGTTTCGGCATAGTGTAGAGGCCAACATTGAAATTTGACCATTGTTTTGTAATGTAAAAAAAAAAAAGTGATGCAAACCTAAAAGAAATGAGAGCCCGTGTTAGTCATTAAGACTCTTGTGGTATTTAAACTATATATAACCACACAATCTTTTAACTAAAAAGTTAATTATAATAACTATTTGGACTAATTAATAGCATTATAAAAATATATGGACTAAATTATGTTAAAAATTAAAGTACATGGATTAAATATTAAATTTAGACATATTAGAAGGACTAAAACTAAAATTTAACCTTTTATTGTAAAATGCAAAAAAAGAAAAAGAAAAAAAATGGTTGGGTGTGCCACGTGTAAGAAGAAGGAAGGTTGTTCCCCTTTTATATATAAGTATATAGATAATAGAACATAAAGATAGTCAAACTTGCGTATTTGAGTCTAAAGAATTACAATTTTAATTTGAATAATTTTTAAAAATTTTCTCTTTCGATTGAAGCTTCTTGCTGTAAAGGTGATGAGTCTTAAATTGGTACAGGGGACGGTCTAATCCCTAAAAAGGTTCGTTTCAGAGACAAGGCAAATGATTCAGATAGGACTATGCAAGTTGATCTACCCTCCATACCAGGAACATCATAAAAAGACATGCTATTAGGAAATTCCCTTCATGTTTTAGGGAATAGTCTAGTGAAAGATGAAGAGATTGATTTGTTAGAAGAGGATGTTAAGAAATCAATTATTAATGGCATCCCCTTAATCGATTTCTCGGATAAGATCTAACAGATTCTTGTCAAAAGTATGGATAACACTGTGATTGTGAAATTGTTGGGTCGTAATATCGAATATTCAACTTTGCAGAACAAAATATAGTACTTTGGAAGTTACTGTCGCCTTTTCAATTAACGGACAGCAATCTGGCAAGTTTTCAAAGTAAGACGGATTGTGAGAAAGTGCTTACTGGATGCCCTTGGATCATCTTTGGACACTACCTAACAGTACAGCCGTGGACGGTGGCCCTTAATCTCGCATAACCATATCTGAGTATTGTAATGACGTGGATCAGATCACTGGGTTTGTGGGGATACATGTACAAGAGCAAGATACTTATGGAAATTAGAGGAACCATTGGGAAAGTTGCTAAGTTAGATTTGAATACTGACAGTAGAATACGAGGTCATTTCGCTTGATTGGTTGTGTACTTCAACCTTCACAAATTGTTGGTATCCCAAATCCTTATCAATGGCACCCTACAAAAGGTCGAGTATGAGTTTTTGCACATGGTGTGTTGTTGCTGTGGTAGGTATGGGCACTTGAAAGACATATATTTGAATAGAGGTCTAAAACCTGCGTCGGAAATAAAGCACAACTACTTGGACCATCGTCAGTGGCTATGTCGGTGATCAATGAAGGCTTGGGTGAAGAGAGTGGCTCGTACAGGCCCTAGATGCTTGTGGGGAGAAACACAAGATGGAAATCAAGGGATACTAGAATGACTGGTGATAGGATTGTGGCAAAAAAGGAAGAGGGGTCTTATTTTAGGGCGTTAATCTCTCTAGATAATAAAAGTGAAGATTCTGAAGATAAAGATAAAGACCAAGGTAATAAAAGCAATAAAGAGAAAGAGATTCTTGGGATTAACTCCCAAGAGGTGATGGATAATATCCTCGATAAGGGGCTTTTGGAGAAAGAGGTCTATTATGGGCCTTACGAAAGCTACTAGCCCAATTGGAGCATGGTTGGGGTAATAAGACCATAGTGCTGAAAGGAAATGATAGTCTTTTAGAACAGGCAAACAAAAAAAGCCAGTGGAGAATACGAGTTTTATTAATTACTTAACATTACAGGAATTGGGCCAAGGGTCTGGGTCGGCCATGGTGAATTGTGGGTCGTTTTCCACAAGTATGGTTTGGGCTACTAACAGAGATAATCAAAGCATCATTGCGGAACCTAAAGCTAACATCAGTGTTTGTATTGCTAGTGGAAATGAATTTAATAAAACTGACACTGCTATTTTTTGTTGATTTCAATTCAAATTTTAACCCTATTTTTAATGTAGTGACTATGGAGCATGTTAAGTGTGTTGTTTCAATGAAGCATGGAGGCCTCAACCAGTGAAGCACAAGGAACTTTTGAGTTAGGTCCCGATAAGATTTCAGCACGGTTCAATAGATGGAGTCCTGGAGGAAAGAATAGGGGTGGTTGAAGTGGTATGAGGCTCAACAAAATTATTCATGGTCTAGGGAGTTATTTTAAAACATCGGGTAGCTCACATGTCTCTTTACGGAAGTCAATAAACTTCATGGCTAATGTCATATCCTCATAGAGTATGGTGGACGTTGATTCAAGGGGTTCAACCAAGGTAGGCGAGCATCAACTTGAATCAGAGGCTCCTAGCCAGTGAGGTTTGTCTTCTTCCCTTTGTAATTAATTATGGATTTAAATCTTCATATTTTTTATGGAGCTATCAAGGTTGTGTTAATGCTAAATTCCCAAGAATTTTTCGAAAGTCTAATCTTGAATATGGGTTGGATATCGTTTGTTTGTTGGAAATGAGAGTTAGTGGGAGAAAGTCGACAATATCATTGCTAAGCTAGGCTTTAATTGTTCTCACCGTGTCGAAGCCATTGGTTTTTTGAGGGTATTTGGATTGGCTAGAAATATTTTGTCAAGGTTGAGATTACTCGAAAGAACCCACGGTTTATTCTGCTTCATGTTCTTGGTAATGTTCTTTCCAACTAAATTTACATATCTTTTGTATATGGTAGTCCAAATAAGAAAAAGTGAAGGTCTCTTTGGAACGCTTTGAAGTTGTCTATGTCATAGAGGTCTTATCCATGGGTGATTATAGGTGACTTTAATGTCATACTATCTCCTAACGAAAAGAAAAGTATCTTTACCGCAAGAAAAAAGTGTACCTTTTTAGGGGATTTTGTAGAATCCACTAAACTTTAGGATCTAGGGTTTTCGGGCCCATCTTTTACTTGGTAGAGAGGAGTCACATCTAAAAGATTAGACCAAGCGCTTGTTAATTATGCTTGGATGTCAGCATTTCCAAATTGTCTAGTATATCACCTCCCACGGATCAAGTCAGATCATAGGCCCATCCTTCTTTCTATGAAACCAAAGCATAGTTCTGGTATAGCTAGACCCTTCCATTCCTTAGCCGATTGAGCAAAGCACTCTGACTTCCTTAATCTTTTCAAAGGGAAGTGGAGCTTTTTAGGTAATATGGTTGATTCTTTATCTCACTTTACTTCATGCATTAAGGAGTGAAACAAGTCTATTTATGGCTTTATTGGTACTCAGAAGAGATAATTAATGAAGTCACTTTCAAATATTTAAAGGGCCCTAGAACGGTCAAGTTCTCTCAATCTATTCCAACTTGATATGGATATTCGAGAATAATTAGAGAGTGTCTTGATCCATGAGGAACTACTTTGGAAACAGAAGGCCAAGTGTGATTGGCTTAATTTGGGGGACCAAAATACAAAGTACTTTCATATTCACACGATTCAGAGAAGAAAGTTTAATCGTATTACTACTGTATGACTCAACAATAGTGAGTGGAGTTCTAATCAGAATGTTCTTCGTGCTGAGGCGAGGAATTTCTTTCAGAAAATTTATAGGACAGATCCAGAGCCCATAAGAGGACTCCCTTTAGGTACTTTCCCACATCTTAGTCCTTTGGATATTGATTTCTTAAACAAACAGGTTTCGAAGAATGAAATCAAGAAAGCTTGTGAGGCTATTCATACTCTCTTTTTTTAGAGTTAGTCGGACATCCTAAGTAAAGACGTTTGTGAATGGCTGAATGAGGTGTTTGCAGGAAGAGACATTGATCCAGATTTGAATAACACTTTTTTTTTCTTATCCCTAAAGTCAACAATCCTGAGAGTTTTGTGCAGTTTCGTCCCATTAGCTTATGCTTTGTTCTGAATAAGTTAGTTATGAAGGTTATTGCAAATCGGTTCAAATTGGTTTTCCCTAATCTGATTTCCCAGCAATAGGCTGGATTTATTGTTGGGCACAATATTTTTGATAACATAATTCTTGCACAGGAAGTAATCATGTAACAGCCCGTTTTCAGTGAAATCAGAACAATGGTTTCGGGACCACAAATTCGAGTCAAAAAGAAAATTTATTTTAATATTTTTACATGGTTTGCATTATGATATGAATAACGTATGAAAATTTCATTAGGAAAAATTTTACCGATTTCATGTTTAATTGATAAAATGACCAAATTGCATAAAATGTAAAAGTTGAGCTCTAGTAGCTAAAAGGAGCAAATAGCTATGGAATTAAAATTTGAGGTCCTTATTTGGTAATTAGACCATTAAGAGAATTTAGTAGATATTTTTGATGATTCATCCATGTAAATTTAGAAAAAGAAAAGGACTAAATTGGAAATAGAAATAAATAAAGATGATAATAACTTAATATCATATTATTATTATCATCTTCTTCCCCAAATTCTATGTAAACCCTAGGAAAAAGAAATAAAATCAAGCAAGCCTAATTGGGTAAGTAATCTTGTCCCTTTTCAGTAATTTTAACATTTTCGAGATCATAACAACCTAATCTATCTATTTTGGGGATCAATTTACAAAGTTATCAAGGTATTAAAATTTTTTCATGGGTGTATATGCTGAAATTTTGAAATTTATGGTAGAAATTGAAAGGTTATTGATAGATAAACAACTTTTGTAATGTGAATTTTCATGAAATTGTGATTTAGGGACTAAATTGAAAATATGTAAAATTCATGGAAAATTTTTTATTTTTTGTGAAATACATGAGCTGTAAATGTTATATGTAAAAATCGATTAGGCTTGGAATAAAGATTAAATTGCATGAATTTTATTTTCCGAGCCTAGGGACGAAATTGGAATTAATGAAAAGTATGAGGGAAAAATGGTACTTTTGCCTAAGATGTGAATTGGATTAATTTGAATGTGAAATGTAATAAATTGATGATTAAATTCATTTATATAGACCTAGAAATACCAAGTAAGGAGTTAGATCGAGGAAAAAAAAGTTTCAGATTAATAGATTTTCATACACGAGCAAGTGTTAAGGTAAGTCCGTGTAACTAAATTATGTACATTTATATGTATAAATTAAATGTTGTATATGTGAATTATATTATTGTCATGTATATGAAATTGATAGAATACTCGATAATACCCGACAAATGTTAAGTTCTGTTTGGACAAATGAAAATTGATGGATGCGAGTTTCTCGTATTGGTTGTAGTCCTGCATATGTTGTGGACACACCATAGCTCGAAAGAGCGTCTCATCGATAGCTCTTATAAGCATCCCGATATATGGCCCTCTCGAGCTTCCCGTTATTTGGTTCTTGCGAGCTTCCCGTTATAGCTCTTCGGAGCATCCCAATAGGTTGTGATTCTACATTTGTTGTGGACATTCCTTAGCTCTTATGAGCATCTTGATTATAGGCTTTTCATGAGCTTCCCATTAATTGGCTCTTTTTAAGCTTCCTAACAGTGCTCGTTTGAACTTCCTGATATATGGCTATCCGGAGCTTCCCGTTACATGGCTTTTTGTGAGCTTCTTGATAAACTCTTCGTGAGCTTCCTGATATGGTTCTTTGTGAACTTCTCAATTATGGCTCTTATGAGCTTCCCGTTATATAGCCCGGATAAGCTTCCCGACATGGCTTTGTGTGAGCTTCCCATTATAAGGCTCGAGAGTGTGCTTTCTAGTTATGTGCTCTAATGAGCACTCTAGTAAATGAATTGATGAATTATTGATAAGTACACCTTGTGTGTACTACCCGAGTATCCATCGATATTTCAATTATTCGACGGGCAAAACTCCTGATGTAAGAAAATATGAGAATTAAATGAGTTATATCTTGAATATCCCTGAAATACCTAGAAATGGTTACATGATGAGCTCATCTTTGTTTTCTTGATATTTATGTAAAATTTCATGACTAACTTGTTCGATGAGAGCATGTGTCTAGGCAATTGGCCACAATGTTTTGGATGTATGTTTGTATGCTTACTTTAAATAATTATAATTGGTAAGTTAAATTCTTGTTATACGAACTTACTAAGCATAATATGCTTACTCTATTTTACTTCCTCTGTTTTATAGTGCTTAGAAGCTTGTGAAGTTGGAACTCGGTCAGAGACACATCACACTATCCCTTGGACTTCTCGGTATATAAAACAAGAAAACTTTTGGTATTGTTATAATGGCATGTATAAGCTAAGTAAGCATAATGATAAAATGTTTTGGTTGTAACTAGCCACTAGAATGTCTAGTGTTAATCATATTTTGATGTAGTTATATAAGGCCTTATCATACTTAATGTGTATATTGAAATGATTGAATGATAGAAGATACATAAATATGTGAATGGTTGCATGAATGGGTAAAGTATACTCATATGTATATATGGTCAATAAGGTAAGATCAAATATTTGGTTAAATGGAATGTTATAACATGAATTGAACTTGAAATTGACTTGAATTGAATTGAATGTTATATTGTAACTTGTAATGGTACAAAAATTGGTTGGATATGTTGATTTCAGGTTGGGTGAGAAACAAGGCTTGGAAATGGCCTTATTTTGTCCACACGGATAGAGACACAGGCTTATGTCTCAGCCATGTGTGATACACGGCCATGCGCACAGGCGTGTGGTTTGGCCGTGTGTACCCTGCATATTAAAAATTGAGAAACAGAATGCTCAGAATTGGTCACATGGGCAAAGACAAGAGTGTGTGTCACAACCGTGTGAATCCTGCACCTAATTTTTGAAAATTAAATTGTCCACACAGGCGTGTGGCTGGCCGTGTGACCCAAGTCAGAGAGTTACACGGATATGAATACGGGTTGAGACACGGCTGTGTGCCTTACATCGAATGCCAACACGGTCTAGGACACAGGCGTGTCATTACGGCCTACCCACACGAGTGTATGACGCCTGTATTTAAGAAAAAATTTGAAATTTCGTGAAAAATTCTTTGAGTTTCTAATATAGTCCCGACTTGTTTCTAATGTATAAATTGAGCCTCGATGGTCCAATTAAGGGATAATATGATTGAATATGTGTAACGCCCCAAAAATCCCGAAATCCCAAATTTTCTTTATTTTCAATTTTGATGAAAATTGTGTTTAATATTCTTATCCAAGCGATAATTTTAGTAGGTCTTAGCTAAAGTTGAGTTTGAATTAAGGGGTAGAAAAAATTATAATTTAATTATTAAAAGAATCATGGTTGGCTAGTAGTTGGCCTTTTGAATAAATGAAGAAACAATTGGACACAAAACGAGCCTACGGTGGAGTGGCTAAGTGACGCCACATAAGGTGTAGTGAGGTGGCGTTAGTAGCTAGCAAGGGGGTCCAAGGTTCGAATCCTAGCTTAGTATTTTTATAATTTAATTTTGGCCTTCTAGAAGGATGGAAGTGGCGTGAAGATGGACTCCAAGGGGAGTGTTCAAAAGAGAAAATTAAGGAAAGGATCAAGGGGTTATCAGGGAGAAAAACGAGGAGATGAGAAGTGAGGAGTAAGTGGAGCTGAATTGGGAACTTGGGCTTGAAGAATTCGGCTGTAGGGCTATAAATAGGTGTCGAATGGGAGGGTTGAAAAGTTAATGACGAATTTCCCTTCACTTTGTGCCAGAAACCCTTTTCTCTTCAAGATCTAAAAAACCGAAAGCTCTCTATTTTACTTTCTTTTCTGCCAATTGCTATTCTCCTCTACACAATCTTCTTTGCCCATTTCTTCTACTACTCTTCTTCTTTATTCTATACCAAATAAACCTTATTTACCATACTTAGTTTGAAAAGCCAAAAAATCGAATCTTCTAAGGGCCGAATACTTTTTAACCGAATCTAGTGTAAGTGTTGCTCTTCCAATCATTTTTCTTTGTTTAGTATCGATTATTGTCCCTCACTCTTTCTAATCAACTTTGGTAGGGAATTAGTATCGGATCTTGGTTTTTAGCTTTCTGCCGAATTGCTCATTATGGTGTTGCAGTTTTGGTAAGTAATCTTCTTCCATTGGCTAAGGTGGCTGAATGGTCATAGTTATGGTAATGAGACTTGTGTTGGATACGAGTCACCTATTATCCGGGTTTTAATAGTTAAGATTTGTACAGATCTAGAAAATACGTGATTAAGGAAAAAGCGATTAATGATCGGGCTCAAGGTAAGGTTAAGGCGATGTTTTGGTTTTTTAGTAAATAAGTATTAAGCATGCGATTAATTGAAGGGTGATATCGATTGTAGGTTTGGGCTAAGGAGATCGCATCACGCTTGCTTACCAGGTGTGTACATACACTGCACACACACAATGATTTGGCAAAAGTCAAAAAGTTGAAAAGCCAAAAAGCTGAAATGCTAAAAAGCCGAAAGTTTGGCTATGGTAGTCTTGTGAGTGCGCAAAAACTCGTAAGGGGGAAATCGATAGGTTGCCTGAGGCCCAGGGGCGATTCCGTGGACTTGGGTTGTGATTTGGCCATATGGGCCAGATGGGCTAAATGGGCCCAATGGGCTATTGGGCCCATAATAGGCAAAAACTGAATATTGATGCGTTGTGATAGGAATTTGTATGTGAGCATGAATATGAATGTGACTGGGCCTAATGGGTCATATAAATGTGATTTGGGCCTAATTGGCATTATACAGGTGATTTGAGCCTAATGGGCCATATGAATATGATTGGGCTTAATGGGCCAGATCCAGGTATGTGAATTTGATTGGGCTCTGTAAGAGGTTTTAGGCCTAGTATATGATATACACATAAGACTTAATTAATTATTTGCGACCGTGGACAAGTCATAGGGTTAAGGTGTGGCAACGAGTATATGCATGTCTAGGATTGGATCTAGGGAGAGCTTGGTACTTAAGCGGTCTTAATGACCCACCTCCTCTTCTCTGGAATCCTACCTGATGCATAGTATTCGTTCATCTTAGCTCACGGGATTTGTTAACGGGCCAAGATAAGTGAAAATTGTAATTAAGGGAAAATTACCGAAATGCCCCTAAGGGCGAAAATGACCAAAATACCCCTAGGTGTTGAATGTAAGTTTTGTGGATGCGACATGCATATATATGATATTCTTCTTAGGTTGCATATGGGTTGGGAATTATGGAACGGAGGAAGTATATGAGGATCGTATGGTTGCTTGACAATCGTGGATCTACCGACGGCTTTTAAAGCCCAATATGTAAATGAAGGTAGTTTCGTAATCGGGCTACCATGGTGTGTGGGTTGGGTGGGTCGATATTTATATCCCCACATGGTGTGACGGGGGACGGAGTTGGTGTGTAGCGGACGGATAATTTGGATAGGATTGCATTGCATGATTGATGAATGATGTTTTTTTTTAATGCTTGTTTTTGTCGAGGGTTGTACACACTGAGTTTGCGAAAACTCACCCCCTCTTTTATTTTATTTTCAGGTAATGCTCAGTAGAAGGTTCGATGTTTGGAAGGACTCTGGGTGGCCAGCTAGCAAGATGATTTGGACTTGGGTTTTTTTTTTTTCAAGCATTTAAGTTTTTACTTCTTTTTAAGTATGTTCCAGACCAGATTGTAATAAGGTTTTCATTGTGTTATTATTACTTGAATTATTATTTTCAATGTAATTACAAGAAGTTGAACATGGTTTTCTAAATTATAGTATGTTTTCTACGTTTCCGCAATTAAATTTTTAAATGATAAGTTTTCTTAAATCAAGTGTTTCAACAAGGTTTTTGCAACTAAAATGTGTGTTTTTTTAAAGTTAATTAAAGTTTCCTTTATTTTAAGAAAGGTTTTCAATGAAAACACGATTTTCGCTAAAACACTTTAATGTGACACACCAGATTCAGCCATAACGTTTGGGCCGGGTTTGGGGTGTTACAATATGATTGGTTTCGACTATGAATAGTAAATGACATGAATTAACTGTATTTGTTCTATAAACTCCGGTAATACTCTATAACCCTATTTCGGTGACGGATATGGGTTAGGGGTGTTACAAATCCATTCCATGAAAAGGAAGCGAAGTGGTCGAAAATGGATGGTCATTAAAATTAATTTGGTGAAACCTTATGACAGGGTGGGATGAGAGTTTATCAATGCTTCACTTCTTGCTGTTAGTGTTCCGGATTTCCTTCGAAAAGTGATAATGTCTTTCATTTCTTCTTCTATTATGCAAGTTCTTTGGAATGGAATTCCTACACAGAAATTTAAACTGGTTAGAGGTACTAGACAGACGTATCTTTTGTCACCCTACTTTTTTGTCTTGTGCATTGAATGGTTGGGTTTCAGTATTCGATCGAATATTGATTGTGGTAAGCAGTATCCTATTCGTCTATCACGATCGGGACCTCCCCTATAACACATTTTCTTTGCAAATGGTCTGGTTATTTTTTGTAAAGCAGATTTGGGACATGCCCGAATTTTGAAGAATGTCTTGCAAAGGTTCTGTGAGTACTCTAGGCATAAGGTTAGCACTCGAAAGAGTAACATATTCTTTTCTAAAGGGGTCGACACGAGTTTAAGCTCCCAGATTAGTGAGTTGCTTGGTTTCCAAGAGGTCCAGAATTTTAGAACTTATTTGGGGGTGCCTTTGCTCCATGACATGGTCATTAATAGCACCTTCAATTTTGTAGTGGAAAAGGTGATACATAAACTACAGAGCAGGGATGCAAGGAAACTATCCATTGTTAGTAGAGTTACTTTAGCTTAATTCGTCCTTCCTTCAATTTCAAATTATTTCATGCAAATGATATTGATCCCTAAAGGAGTCTGTGTAGAGATTGAATGTATGGCCCGATAGTATATTTGTGGTTGTTCTGAAGGACAACAGAAGATGGCTCTAGTTGGATGGGACTCATTTGTCAACCACGCTCTCATAGTGGTCTTGGATTTCAACATTTGCGTGACCAAAACATTTCATTTATTATGAATATTAGTTTTAATTTTCTTACTAAGGATAATGCCTTATGGGTACGAGTTCTTCGTGTGAAGTATGGTATGAGAGATCGATTACCAGAACCCATTGCTAAAAGTCAAAGCTCGTACCTTTAGAAGTCTTTGTCTAAGGTTTGGCCCTAATTCTATGAGAACTTAACATGGTTAGTTGGTAATGGCAATATCATTCGTTGTTGGAAGGATTCTTGGATTCCGACTATAGGTCCCTTGGTATCGCAAATCTCTACTCATGCTCATTTGGGTTTGGATTGTAATCTTAGTGAAATGGTCATGCCAGATGGAGGGTGGAACCTTGATTTGTTTCGCATCTGGTTATCTGAGGAGGTGATTAATCATATTGTCTGTATTCCTCATCCTCATCCTTCTTTAGGTATAGACAACATTATTTAGACTCGCACAGCTTCTGGTTCCTTTTTGGTCATAGTTCCTTTTGGTCTATCAAGGAAAGTTCTTGGAATCCTAAAGATGCCTTCTGGAAGAATAGCTGGAAATATCAAGGGCCACAAAAAGTTAAATTCTTCCTTTGGCTAGCATTCAAACAAAGACTTATGACTAATCTAGAGAGAACTAGATGAAGAATTGCTCAAAATAGCTTTTGTCATGTTTACGAAACAAAAGACACACCCCATGTACTTCGAGATTGTTCGGCAGCAAAGGAGGTTTGGTTACAGGTTATACCTTTTGATTGTCAGCAGCAATTCTTCTTCGGGTCTCTACAAGAATGGTAGACTTTTAATCTTTCCTATCATGTACAGTTACTTGGACGTGGGGTAATTTGGTCTTGTCTCTTCGAGTTAATTGCACGGCGCATCTGGAAGAATATGAATCTCTTCATCTTCCAGGATATTACTTAGACAGCCCTTGAAACTCTCGTTCCCTTTAGTTGGGCATAACAATATGTATTAAGTCACAAAGGCTGTCAACACTCCCACCAAACTAATGGTTCTTAGACTTTGGAACGATAGGAATGTACAAGTGTACACAATCACAACAAGTAATAAAGTGACAAATAAATGTAGAGTTATCGTACCCACAGGGATTGTTTAAGAGAATTATTTATGAAATGAAATCCAAACACTCTGGTGGTTGAAAATATTTTGATTTTGAGGAAGTGATTAAAAACTAAAATTTAACTAAGTAAAATAAAATAAAAATAAAAGTTTCAATGCACGATTTTAAAAAATGATTTTAATCAAAATGACATAATTGTGTTAGATTAATTACATTTCTTAACTTAATATTACTAAAACAATGTTCATGTTGTTATGAATAAATTCACGAAAACTTGGTAATTTGTTAACTATAGCACATACAGACTTACTAAATTAACTAACCTCTTGAACATATCACTATGTCAATTCAAATAATTAATCAATTTAAATAAGCAAGTAAAAGATTAAGTGAGGCAACAATATATACCTACATTGAAACAGTTTAATCACAATAATCTTGCAAGTTATGCAAGGCTAATGTACCGTTTAATACCGTCGTTAATTTAACCCTCAGCTACCTTGGAAGATTAAATATGCACTGACTAAGTATTGTGTCAATTAATTACAATATTAACACGATTAATAATTAATTCATTAGTTACCTTACAATTGTAATGCAAGAATAACTCAATTATGATTTTACTTAATCAAACAATTTACCAAGACTTATAACAACACGAACATGATTTTAATAACTTAAGTGGACGAAATGCAATCAACCTAGCACGAATTAAATTTAAGCCATGCTAATTAACTTAAGAATAACAACATAACAAATATTCATAGATATGTTCATAACAACAACAATAAAAGTTAAATGATAGGAAACTAGAATCAAATCTCATGTTTCTCTGAAGTCTGACTAGTTTGCTCTGCTCCTCCTTCTCTGCTCGTTCTTGTTGAACCGAGGCTTGTACAAACACTTGAATGCTACTAGCAATGATGATTGAAGGTCTCTTTTCCAATAGGGGAAATCGGCAAGGGAATGGAAGGGGGAAATGGAAAACAAGAGAAGGTTTGGAAGAGAGAAAATGAGAGAGAAGTGTGGAATGAATAGGCGAAATGGGGTATTTATAGGTGGGAGTGGCTGCTAAAAATAGCAATTAATTAGCAGCCAAACACTCCTATTGGCTGGCCATACATGCAGCAAAGTTTGAATGTTTCAAACTTTGTTAAATTTAGCTTGGGGTAAATCTTTAAAGGCACAGAAAGTAGAGGGGTTTGAATAAGATTTTAAGAAAACTTGAGGGCTATTTTGTAATTAATTTAATCAGCTCAATAAGTTGACCCAGTCAGCTTATTTGGTCAGTTTCGGGCTGCAAATTTTCCTATTAGATCAATCTTGAATGCTTAGCATACTTGGCCATTTTCTCATTCAGGCTTTATATTATTTTTTAACCTAATTTAACTTGGATAAAAATTAAATATAAAGTATATAAAATGATCATCATTTGGACCGAACTTGGCTGGAAAAAATATTTAATCTTGCCATTGGTTCACTCGATGCAAAAATTCCTCTGACGGTTCAAGTTTTCACCTCTCGTGCAAAACTGTTGAAAATAAATCAAATTTGTGAAAATTTATTATAAATATAATTAAAATTAAATATGTTAATAATTTACGATAAAATTAATTATTTTATAATTAAAGTGTGAATTTCAACCAAGTTTACTATGAAATTGCATGAATTCGGGCTCAAAAAGTGTTGAAAAAGTCTATATATTTTTGTGTTTCTAGACTTCCATGGGGAATACATGGACACACTTGTTCATTGACGGGGCAGTAGCTATTGGTGATGGTAGTGCTTCTACTGGAGGTGTTTTGCAGGACTAATATGGGAACTGGATTTTGGGTTTTAGTACCTATTTAGGGCGATGCTCAATTTTTGAGGCTGAGTTATGGGGAATTTTCAATGGTCTTCTAGTGGTGCTCAGTAAAAGATTTAGAAGGGTCATGACGCAGTCTAATAATTTGGATGTGGTTAGGGCATTACAGGAAAGTTGATTGACAGATTCTGGTATTACAATACTTAGGAGGATCCGAAGAATTTTGAGAACTGAAAGGCAATGGTACATTAGACATATATCTAGAGATCTTGATCATGTTATTGATTGTTTGGCTAAGATGAGTTTAGTGGGAAAGACAGATATTCAAGTCTTCGATGGCGTCTCTAACGAAGTTTTAGAGTTTATTCAACAAGACAAATCTAATGATGCTTTAGTTCAATTTATTTTGATGTAATTCTGTTTTCTTGTTCATCACCAAAAAAAAAAAGTCAAACTTGCAGGGAATGAATGAGTCAATATTTTAGTGATTAATTAAGCTAAATAGGTTTAGCGTATTATTAAATAAAATTTTGATCAGTATAATTAAACTTTTTATCAACTAACGGTAATAATGAAAATTTATTTAGAAAATTTTATACTTAAGAATGGTTAGAGGTGTGCATGGTAGTAAGCACTGCCCATCCCAAAACACCCAAAATGTGGGAGGGTTTGGGCAAAAATATAGGTTCGAAAAATGGGCTTGGACAAAAAAATAAGGCCCGTTTAAAAAATAGGCCGGGCCTCGGGTAAGATATTTTTAGCTCAAGCCCGGCCCTGTCCGGCCCGAATTCACTAAAGGACAAAAAAAAATCTGCATATTTTTTTATTTTTGAATGTTATTTTCTTGTTGTTTTCTCCATATTTTGCTACCATTTTACTATTATGTTGCTATTATCTTGTTGTTATTGTTTGGATATTGTATAAAATTTATTTTATTGTTAATTTTCTTATTATTTTAAAGGCATTTGTTAATTTTTTTTATTATTTTAGAAGCAATTGCTTGTTAAGTTGTATTTATCTTAGTGTTATTTAAGTCTACATATTTTTTAAAATTTATTTTCAATTTGTTGGGAAATATTTATTTTGATATTTTTAGTATTTTTGATGTATTATATATATTTTAAAATAATAATAAAATAATATAAAAAATTAATACGAGCGGGCCGGGCCGGGGCCGATTTTTAGTATTTTTATCCGAGTCGGGCTTGGACAAAATTTTAAGCCCATTTTTTAGGCCCAGCCCGGCCCGAGCTCAATAGATGGACATAATTTTTTAGTTGAGCCCAACCCGAACCCGGATCAGCCCGGCTCATGAACACCTCATGGTAGGGTGGTGAAATTTAAAATATTTTGTAATTACATTTGGAGCATATTTGGTTGGCTGTAACACTAATGTATTATAGCTCAATTCAATAGTTCCATCATTAAATTAAACCATTGTTTGGTTGGCTGTAATAAGCTATTACAATCGTATCCCATACAGGTTTATTCAGGGCAAAAATGTTACTTACCTTCGGTGGTGTCCCCATAGAATGATGATTCAGAGAATGGGTGGGTAAGAAATTAGCTAATGCTTTCAATTTTACCCTCACTATTATCTTTTCTTTCTCACGTCTGAAATCTTTTCCTTTCTTTTTCATGCTTCTTCCTTCCACTGTAATATCAACAAATTCTCAACTTATCAATTCAAACCTTTTTTTAATCCCATTTCTTCCGAACCCAATCTGCATTTTCTCTTCTTCTTCAACTCTTTTTCTCTTTAATATATTGACAAAATTGGAAATTCTTGATGGCTTAATCCATTGAAAAAAAAAGTGAAGCTTTTTCTGGGTCGTCTCACAGAATCCAAGAACTGGTAAGTTTTAATTCGGACCCAAATTTCAAATGCCCTAGATCTGTACAGGTTTTAAGAGGAAAATAAAAGGGGTATTTCGGATAAAATTCTCTTTCGCCTTCTATACGTTCACTATCTAATTAATTTCCAGGAAGGGTTTCTATTTTGCATTTTTGGGTTTGCTTCTTTTGCTG
Source organism: Gossypium longicalyx (assembly GCA_025698465.1). Classification (NCBI taxonomy): domain Eukaryota; kingdom Viridiplantae; phylum Streptophyta; class Magnoliopsida; order Malvales; family Malvaceae; genus Gossypium; species Gossypium longicalyx. Next base: position 62,458,138 of record CM047004.1, on the reverse strand, counting down.
GGTATTTTTTTTTTTTTTTTTTTTTGTCTTGGTTCTGGTTTTAATGCCCTTTGGCTTGCTTAGAAACTCCGTTTGGTGTCTGCTAACTTAAACTTACTATCATTTTGGATTCACATGATCTTCGTTTTAGTTTAGTGTATGGTATGGCGTCGAATTATGTAATTTTAGCTGAAACTGTTAATGCTTTAATGGGCTTTGTGTGCTTAAAACAGTAATTTGTTCGCTGTAAATTATTGATTCTAAACTCTGTTGATCTTTCTAAGGTTTAATATGTATATTATTTTTTTACTATATGTTTCATTTATACCATTGATGTTTCCTGGTGTTGGAATCTTGGGTGTTCATTTATACCATTGATTGCATCTTTTTTTTCTTTTTTTTTTTTTTTAATGTCCACTTGTTTAGTTAATTTCTTGTAAGAATGGCTACAGCCAAAATGCAGAGAACAGAATAGTAAAACAAGGGTATTTAGTTGCTTTTATTTTACCACTAACTCTACTTAATTTCATAATATCTAACCAAGGGCATTTAGTTACTTTTATTTTAGTTTGGTCTGATGTAGAGTTTTAACTTCATTTTTTCAAGGGTATTTAGTTACTATCCTTATCGAAAAGGAGTGTCTACATAATGTGCTTAATCTAAAAATCCTTATTCTAGTTTCACCCAGATCCATTTCAAAGCTTTAGTTTGGTCTATATTTATTTTAAAAAGTTGTAGTTTGGTCTTCGAAAAAATAATATAATCATATAGTCTGTCATATTTAAAAATTTAATATTTTAGTATTTTTTTATTAAAATAATAATAATTCAGTTATTTTTGAAAGATTAATAGTTAAATTTTTTTTTTAAAAGGTTGAAAGTAAAAGAATAAGGGTTAAATTGACAAAAGATATAAATATTAAAGGCTAAATTTAACATTATACCTAAAATATTTATACAAACATATGGAATTATTAAAAAAAGATTATGTTAAATATCATTTAAAATACTTATTAAAAAATAATCAGTTGAATTTATGTAAAATTTTATTTAAATAATAATAAATAAGTATATCATTAAAAAATTAAAATTAACATGTATTAAATTACTTTTTTTTTTTTTTTGAGGGATTAAGTTTCCTTTTTACCAAAAACTAGTACATCATAAAATCGATTCTTAAAATAGCTTTTAAGAATTGATTTTATATTTTATTATTTAAAAAGATAAAATATTACTTAAAAACTATTTTTTCTTCTAATGAATTACTACTTTTCTTTTATCATTTTTCTTTTAAAAGAAAATGTAATACATTTTATCTATACATTGGATTAAACAAATCAATCTGCAATTTCCTGGTCTTTGTACAAATTAACATTATTTATACTTTTTTATGTATCAAAAATGGATCGTAATTTGTGAATTACAAAGAAGTATGAGATTTTTTTTTTTTTTTTTTGTGGGGTTTATATAGATCTATATTTTTCAACCTTTTTTGAGTGTGGTTCTCCAAAGGTCCGTCATTTCTTTCAATTGTAATCATGTGTAAATCAGAGTTTTACCCGGAGCCTGAAAATTTTTATCATTTTAGTTTACCAGATTTTCTTAATATTTTGATGCTCACGGCATTTAGCAATACTCTAGAATACTGTCGAGAATCCATTTTCCAATCCATGCCTGATAACATCATTGCCTTAAATTCTTCATAACTGATTCGATCATCCTACAAAAAGGCATCAAATTGAACGCAAACAAGAATGTTATTCTTATGGGATGTTTATAGTTAAACAAACAGTTTATGAATCTTACAACATCATGAAACATAAGATCAAAAACCTTATCTTCGTCTACATCAAGCATGATGTCTTTGATTAATTGTTCATTGTTGGGACCAGGGTCGTCTTGTAGTAGAGCTTCTTTAAGTTCTTCGACTTCGATGTAACCGGATTGGTTCTTGTCGAAGTACTGGAAAGCTTGAGAGAGTTGGTCGTCGCTGATCCTTTTGAGATGAACCGCCATTGTTATGAACTCGTCGTAGCTTAGTGTTCCACTTCCATCAACGTCAGCCTTTTGGAGAGGAAAGCATAGAAACAGGTTTCAGACATGAAAGCAAAGTTTAAAGATATCGCTTTTGTTATGGTATTTATAATGTTTTGGAATCGGTACAAGTTGATATTAGCGTAGAGAGCAACACGACTGCTATGAACTGATACCATAACAGAAATGGTATATAGTGTAATAATACGAGGGAACGGGGTATGCTGCCATTAATTTTTCTTTTTTCTTTTGAAAGATTTAAATTTTAATATTTACTACTGCTATTTAGCATTTGATATTTATGTCTAGTTTGCTTATTAATGTAATAATATACCCAAAAATTTTGTTTATTAGACATAAAATGAAGAATAATTAGTATAAATTTAAACATGAAATTAAAAAGATGAGTAAAAATTCTTGTAAAAAATAAGATTTCTTCTCGTTGCTAAAAGTAAATCATAAGAGTGATTAAATAATATTAATTAAATTAATTTATTGTTAACTCATATACTTAAAACATGCGGAAAAAATAACACTCTTGACCAAACGAGAATTTTTTGACTGAGGGATATCCTTATGAGAAGGCGATATCTTGCTACTATGTGGAATTTTTCGCACAGAAAAATTTTTTTAATCGGAGAATTCTTCATTTTATCTTAAAAGTAAGGTCTATATTCCATCTAATAAAAAAAGAAGTCTTTTTTATTGGATGAGACTGAATGGAGGAATGCTAAGTCGTTCTATACCAAATCTAGGTAGCATTAAAGTTTAATATTAATATTCAAGGTATAGGGTTTAATACTTAATATTTAGTATTGTTATTTAAGGTTTAAGAATTTAAGTTTTTAAGGTTTAGGATTGGGGTCTAAAATATTTTATTTTTAAATTTAAGGGATAAATTTTAAAATTATACATAAATTATGATTTAATATACAATTGTATACATGAATTTTGATTTTGTGCAATTGTATACATGAAATTTTGATTTGATCCAATTCTTGTTAATTATTAACACAATTATTGATATAACATTATTTTATGTTTATATATTGAATACATAAATAATTATATTTATCTAATATAAAAATAAATTGATGTATTTATTCTTTAAATGTGTATGATTAAATCAAAATTAAAGTTTCAGGTATACATTTGAATCATAATTAGAGTTTCATGTATATAATTACACCAAATTAAAATTCATATATACGTATAATTTTAAGATTTATCTCTAAATCTAAAAACAAATTAATCACATGAATTTAACAGTTTTGTGCTACCTTGAAACTAATAACAAACAGTTGGATGTGACCATGTTTGAACAGAAATTGCTTTTAATGAAGAAAAGTCCTTGGCTAAATGAGCACTTGGAAAGGAAGGCATAAGGAAAAAAAAAGAAAGAAAAAGGTAGGAACTTACGGACTCGAGTAACATCTGGACATCAGGATCATCAATAGAATGGCCAATTTTGGCAAGGCCATCTCTGAGTTCCTCGAAGGACAAATGCCCATTTTCATCAGTATCCATCATATTGAACATCTGGATTATGGAGTCGGTTTGATCTTCTGACAAGTTGTCTGCTACTACCTGTAATTAATCCAACATAACATAAACCCCTCATCTCTCTCTCTCACTAAACATAATAAAAAAACAGAAAAAGCAGGCTAGACTTGGTTAATACATACCCTCAAAACTTTCTTCTTGAACTTGCTCATCAACGAGAACTGCTTAATCCTTGATCTTACGTTTTCCCCCAGATTAACGTTGGGACAATGCTTGGGGTTTTGAATCCATGGATGTTCTTCACTTCAAATTAAGTTCATCATCAGTTATGTAATTACTAAAAGCAAACGGCATGATAATGTGACACAGAGAACATACCAAGGATCTCTTGAATGGTCATACGATCGTACGGATTGGGACGAAGCATGCTCTTTACCAGCTCCATGGCTTCACCTGACACCTTTGGCCATGGATCCCTTTTGAAATCTATCTCCCCTTTTATTATTGCATGGGCTATCCCTTCCTCTGTTTCTGCACTACCCCATTCCCATTTTCACTCTTACAACCCCATCTCATATCAAATAAATTAACATCCTAATCTAATCTAATATAAGTGTTTCTCAATTAATATTTGTAAGTTTGTTTTTTAAAATTTGTAATTAGATTTTCTCTGTCTTTATTTTTTTACTTTTTTTAATATTTTTATGAAAATATATTTTTTAATTTTTAATTTTAATTCAATTATGTATATTGTGAATTCATTTTTTTCCATTAAACCTTTTAAATAACAATTACATAATTTAAAAGAAAAATAACATAATGAATTCATCTTTCAGGTTGATATATAATTGGATTAAATATGAATTTAAATTATTTAATTTTACTCAAATTCAAATATATTTTAATTAGAATTTAATTTTATAATACTTCAGTATAATTTTAAAGTAATTAAATTTTCATTATTTTGTGATAAAAATAAAAAATATATAATAAAATAAATAGTAAACAATAATGCTAAAATTATCTTTCTATTTAAAATTTACCTAATAAATACATCTCAATTCTCAAGGGATTTTATGATATTATCTTCAAAATTGAAGGTATTAAATTAATAATTTTTTAAAATTATAACTAAATCTTAAAAAAAAAAATTCTTTACCGTGATATAAATTATTAGCTTATTAAAATTTTTATATATAATATAAAATACTGTAGACACAATGACACAGAAAATAAATTGTAGTTTGATATGGATATAAATTAATATAAAATATAAATATTAGTTAAAAAATGGTGGCCTATAATCCTCCTGTATCTTTAAATAAAAGGAAAAAAGAAAAAAAGAAAATTAAACGTATTTGAATCTAAATCCACTTCATTATTACAATAATAATGATATTTTTAATACAATTTTAAAAAGATAAACTCAAATGTTATAAGTTACAAATATATATTATATAGTTTTTTATTAGATTTCTTTATTAAATTTAAAATTCGTTTTTTTATGTAACTTTAAATTAAATATTTAATTTTTTTTATTTAACCTATCCAATAAAAAAAGAAAAAGAAAAGAAAAGAAAATACCAGCCCAGAAAGGAGGAACTCCACAGAGCAAGATATAAAGAATAACACCAATACTCCAAACATCAACTTCCTCTCCATAGTTTCTTTTTAAAACCTCTGGTGCCATGTAGTATGGACTTCCTACTATGTCACTGAAACGCTGACCTGCACCCCCATTCTCACATTTTTATGTATATGAATTTATGTATGTATATGCAAAAGCTTAATTACCAGATTCATAGAATATGGAGAGCCCAAAATCAATGGCTTTAATTGGGGCACTTTCACTATCGTCGGCGAATAAGAAATTCTCAGGTTTTAAATCCCTATGTATCACTCCATGCTCATGGCACACCTGCATCAATTTATTTCATGCATTTTCCTATTTAATCAAAAAAAAAACTCCACTTTAAAAGAAAAACTATGAAATTTGCATAGTGCAATAAAACTTAGAGTTAAAAAATAGGATTTTATATTAGGAGTTAAATTGTATTTTACTTTATTTACTCAAAAAAAATTAGTTCTTTACTTTTGATTAAAGAGTAAACCGATTCTTCTATTAAAAATTTTATCTATTTTTATTATTTTTTTATTAAAAATTAATTTTTATATATCACCGTGAAATATATAGATTAATTTGCATGAATATGTAATCTAACTTCTAATATAAAAGACTTGTTAAAACTTAAAAAGAGTTATAGTCTAAATATATAAAATTTAAATACGATTATGAAACCAAAAATAGGAGAAAATGTTTATGGTTAGTTACCTTGACAATCTCCAAAATAGTTTTAATGATGGTAGCAGCAGCTCGTTCCGAATAATGACCTTTAGCGAGGATTCTATCGAAAAGTTCACCTCCACGGCAAAGCTCCATAACAAGATAAATAGCTTCCTTATCCTCAAAGGCTTCCCTAAAGGTGACAATATTCGGATGCTTCGGCAAATGTCTCATAATCTCCACCTCCCTTCTTACATCTTCCAAGTCCACCTCCGTCCTCAGCTTCGCCTTCGCTATCTTCTTGCACGCGAAAGCTTCCCCGGTTTCTAAATCGAAACATTGGTGCGTGATCCCGAATTCGCCTATCCCCAACTTCTTTCCGATCTCGTAAAGGTCGAAGATATTCTTCCCCGACGGATTTTTCAATACCTTACGGGTACTGCTCACGCATTTGCTCACTGATTTACGCGACTCGCTGTGATCGAAACGTGCATGCTTGGATTTCCCTTTGGTACCGGATCTATCGTAATATCTCTTCGATATTGAATTTATTAGTTTCGCTTGTGTTGATATGCAGCTTCCCATGAGATGGCAATAACAACAATTGCAATTGGGGGGTTTTAGATTATAAACATCCCATGGGAAGAAAGGAAAAAAAAAAGGCGTTTGGCTAGGAAGAAAGTTTAAAACCCTAGCAAAGAAAAAAAAGGAAGAGGAAAAAAAAAATTGGAGACCATTTGATTTATTTGGAAATTGAAGGAGTTTAAGAAGAAAGTTTATTATTGGTTAGTGTTGTGCATCCATTTCGTTGGGACAGTTTAAAATCCTTCACATTAAAGCCATTGGTTTTGGTTAAATTTATGGGATTTTATTGGTTTATTGCAACAACGACTTAAATTTAGGGATTTTTTCTTTTCTTTTCAGATACATCTAAACAGTCATGTATTATAATTAAGAGTGTAATTTACTCCTACAGTTATTTTTTATAACTAAACAGTCCCAGTTTTTTTTTTTTTAATAAATTTTGCTGCTCTTATTATATCTATGGAATTGTATTATTAGATTTCACATTTTTTTTTGCCAGTTTTCAATTATATTAAGTTTCAAAATAAAAAGATTAAATTACATTTTTTTTTCTCAACATGGAAGTTTTGTTATATTAGAGATGATGGCAAATTTTGGGATTAAGTTTTGGAGGGATCATGTAAAAATTTTAGGAGTTTAATGAAAAAAAATTTAAAAAATTAAGGGTCTAATTAAAAATTTTAAATTTTTTTGAGATTAATGAGATTTTTCAAAATTTTAAGGGGATCCAATTAAAATTTTCTAAAAACTTTAAGGAAAAAATAAAAAATTTCAAAAATTATGGGGAAGCCTAATTAAAATTTTTTAAAAGTCCAAGGAAAAAATCAATATTTTCCAAAATTTTAGGGTCCTAAACCCTTATAACGGTTTGCCCCTAATTAGAGATAATAGAGGGATAAAACATTTACACCGAAAACTCAAAACAAAATAGAACACTAGAAAAAGCAAAATCATCCCCATCCAAAACATCAGCTCTTATAATAAAATTAATGTAGTCGATACGCACAAGTGCTTATAATAAAATTAATGTAGTCAATACGCACCGGTGGATATATTATTTTTGTCTTGATATTGATACATATGATATTGGCAAGTTTCAGTGTACCATTTCGAGTTTATTAATGTTTTTAAGTATTTTCACACAAGCACACACATAATATATATATATATATATAATTGTACTTATGAATATTATATTGTACCTTGGGAAATGAAGAGAGAAAGAATGTGAGGGAAATAGATATAAGGCGGTGAGCTTAGTTGAGATATTGGGGGAGTATTGGAAACAACATAATGTGTTAAACTATTTTCATGTTTAAACTGTTTTGTTGTGCCTATCCTCGAAAATCGAATCAACCTAAGCCACAAAATGTTTACAAGCCGAAAATTCCTATATGTCTAAGTATACATTGCATAGATGGAGTTTTGAAATTTGTTTCCACTTAAGGTGATATTAACATAAATGTATATTTGTGTATCTGTTTTGATGGGATACTATACTTAACATTCTTTAATTTGTTTGTCTTATAACTTAATGAATTAATTTGTCTAACATTAAAAATCGGGAGTTAATTATATATCACGCTAGAATTACATGATTATGCATAACATGTTTACATCGTTCTGATTCAGTCTCTTGTACGAAACATTCTCGAGTACGTTATCTTTGCATTTTTCTTTTTGTTCTTTAGTTTTTATTTTTCTTTTTTGTTTGCTTGAGGACAAGCAATTACTTAAGTGTTGGGGTATTTGATCTGCCACAAATTGTAGTGGCAAATTAAGTAATTTTTGGTAGTTAACCAACTTTTTTTTAGTCATTTTAATATATTTTATTGCATTTCCACATTTCTTAATTTAGATTCAAAATATTGCAAAATAAGCGTTTTTATGCATTAGTTCAAGTTAGTTGACCCATTAGGCCAATATTGGCCTTAAGGTGGTTTTAATGATTTAATTGAGTGTGTAGGATATCTTTTGGAGGCCCAAAAACGATAGTCGGGTTGTAACACAAGCTTTCAGAATCGTAACACAATCAAGCCAATACAAATATTGCATTTGAAGTTGTGTGTCGCGACACGCATAAGGTTGTGTCACGACACGTGCAATGATGGGCAGAAATTAAGCGAGGATGTTTTCGTCCGCAGAACTTATATTTTATGTAATTAAGGCTTGTATCTAACCTAATTAGGCCTGTCAAACTTAGTCTATAAATAGTTAAGTTGAGCTAAGGCTTAGGGAGCTTTTTGCCAAGCCATTTTAAGGTTTTAGTTAATAGCTTTAGGTTTTTATTTAGTTTTAGATTATTTTCGAAGACAAGTTATTTTATTGTTGTTCGACTTGGATTCTATTCAAATCCAAGTCTTCGTTTTTAGGTATTTTCGTATTTTCATTCCGTTTCTTGTTTGCAACCGACGATATCTCAATCACTGCTAAAGGATTTCGCAATTCTGAGTGTATCAAGTTTATCAATGGAGCAATTTCTATCATTCTCTCGTTTTAATTTATTTATGTGTGTTGTGCATGATTAGATTAATTTTATAGAATATGGAAGTTGTGTTCATGAGTGGATAGATCCTTAGGGAGATTAACAAGCGAATGTGTGAATGATTAACGAAAGAATTAAGGGTTTTCCAATAGAATTAGTTGGTATAAATTCATGTACATTTAAACCCTAGGATTGACGACCCTAGGAAGTAATCTAGGATAAACAAGGTCAAGAAATAAGTTTATCGAGTAAATCATGGATTTATCCTGGTAAGGAAAGTGAGGTCGAGAGATAAGCGTGTACTGATCGATTAGTAAAGTAGTAGAGGCTGAGAGGTAATATTGTTTAATTAATAACTAATTCTCTAATGAAAATCTGAATTTTGAAGTTAATTACAACCACCGAAGTGAGTTAATCTTTTGATTGTTGATTGAGAGATCCTCATTGTTAACATTGTTTTTAGTAGTTAGTTTTTTTTTAATGTTTTTTTATAATTTTATCCTCAATTTTAATTATCGTAATATGATTTTTGGTGATTACTGTTTAGACTTGCTAGTGTAGATAATATATTTAGATTTAGTTCAATTTCTCTTGAGTACGATCCTCGGAATACTTCCCGGTGTTCCATTGTAACACTAAAATATATTACAATTTAACTTATTCGCTTATAGATACCGCATTAATTTTATATATTTTTATTTGCATGATTTTTACTCTACATGTTCTCACGTTAGGAGGCGGTCATAATGGCTACTTGAACAAAACTACTTTCTGAGGTCATAGATGAAACCTTTTCTAGACTAACAAGAACGAACATAGCTCAAATATCACTGTTGCACTTACAAGAAGAGAAAGAAAAACGAGCTCTTAACTCAAATGAGAGAAGCTGATTTTTATTAAATAGATGAATAACTCCAAATGGTTCTAACCTTTTATAGGCTTTACAATAACTAAATTAGTAAACTTAAAGCTAAAAATAGAAAAACTAAATACGAGAAAGATCCTTAATCATATTTGATAATCCCTAATTTTTAGGAAAGATTTATTTACCAAATATAAAAATATCTTAACACAAACCGTGTGACCCTCATCCTCTACTCCAATATGAAAAAAAATCCATATAAAAAATAAGAAATTTGTACAATTTTAAGAATATATTCATCTATATCAATTAATAATTTTGAATTTATAATAACTCAATAGAATAAAGAAGGCTTTTTAAATTAAAAATCTTCATTAAACTAAAATTATTAATAAAAGTATATTATAAGATAATATTAAATTATTTACAACATAATTGTCAATTTCATAAGTTATTAATCAAAAATAAATTCCATATTTACAATTATCAATTTTTTTAGCATGGTATTATAATTATTTATACTTTTAAGTTTTAAAATTATTTCAACTTACCTGTTAATTTAAAATTTAGTCTAACATGTTAAATAATTATAAACTCTTTAAATTATTTAAATATTTAGTAAATATTTAATATATAATAGTATAATGATATAATAATGATATTGTAGTAAATATTGTATAACATAATAATTAACAATTCATAACAATATAGTCTATTATAATAAACCTTGTGTGTTGGCCTGATGATTAGGGTATTCACCGTCCCTGGTGTGGCTTGGGTTCTAATCGCGATACTATTAGCGCTTTGCCCTCCTCTTATAATTCACAAAAAAAGAAATTATAAATTTCATCATTAAAATGTCAAAGATTGCATAAGCTAAACTAAAAAAAAAAAAAAAAGTTTACATTCTCAAATATTGAGACGATAGATCCGCAGACTATATGGAATTAAACAATAGACATTGAGGCACGGATGATGCTTTCCAAAGAGAACTATTTGCCCCCACACAAAGTTGCTCGAAGGTTAAGACAAAGGTACTCTCAAGATACAATGAATCTTTTGAATTTCCTTTGATTAGCAAAATTGAGGAATTTTCTAACTCTTACTCTAATTTCTGAAATTGGATTGATTGTAATGTACTTTGTGAGCACCATAGTCCCTCTATTTATATGCACTTAATGGATACTATCTTGAAAAGCCACAACCCTTCATATTGAACATACTTCTTAGAAGAAACATGTCCTATGGAAATGTATCCATTAGATGATAAATCATCACTTTTAATTTGAATTGTGCTCATGAATAATTAACTTGCAGTCTACAATTTTCAACAACCCCCCACTAGATTGCTAATTTCAGAAAATAAGTACACAACGATTATGCATAAAGAAGGGTGTCCTCAGGTTAAACCTTCCTTTAGTGCAAACTCTCAAAGTATCAACAAAGTGAATGGTGGCTAGTCGCTTGAACCATCACTCTTAAAGTCAATACCCAAAAAATTTCACATATAACCGTAATGTATTTGAGTATGAGTTTATTTTCTTTAGCACCGTTATGACTATGTGCTCATCCTGTTTCATGAACATGTACAAGAGAAAACTATAAAGAAAATCTCATTAAAGCAGCACTGCTTCATGTTCATATAGGTGGATTTCATGACAATTAATGTCCATCCATTAAAAGTAAAACTCATCCTCTTGAAACATAAACACTAAATCCTTATTCTTAGTGCACGTTGTCATTTGATAACTTGTTATTACATTTTGAACCTCGAAACTAACTTTTGGCTAGAACAAGGTAAGGTTTCCATTATCAATGATGCGATTAGAATGGTTTTAATCATATCTTAGTGGTGGTACTCTTAACCAAATCCTTTGACAAATTTTTTGTCAATGGATCCGCTAAATTGTCAATTGACTTAACATAGGTAACAGTTATCACACTGTCCCTAATCAATTGTCTCACATACTTATGTCTTAAACTTATATGTCTAGACTTTCTATTGTACACCTTATCATACGCTTGGGACATGATGTATTCACTATTATAATAATGGAAATGGCAAACCTACGTTGTAGCCACAACTTTATATCTAGTAAGAGGTTTCTTAGCCATTTCGCGTCCTTGCCAGTAGTCGTCGAGGTTATAAATTCAGCCTCCGTAGTTGAATGTGAGATGCAAGTTTGTTTCTTGGAGGGTCAACTAATAGCTCCACTTCTGATTGTAAAAATCCATCCCGATGTGGACTTATTATCACTTAGACTTGTAATCCAACTTGCATCTGAGTAACCTTCTAGTACCACGGTATAACCACTATAGAATAATCTCAAATTTTTTGTTTTCTTAATATAGCCAAAAATCTTACAAATTCCTTTCTAATGATCGGTACTAGGGCAATTTGTAAATCTCACCCATTTGCACACAGTAAATGAGATATCGGGTCTAGTGCAATGCGTTGCATACATTAGACTTCCAATTGCGTTGGAGTACTCAAATTGCACTATAATCCTGCCATTATTCTTACTTAACTTGAAGTTCGAATTGTATGAAGTGTTTGTATCCTTGATATTCAAGTATTTGAATTTTTCCAATACTTTCTTGATGTAGTGATATTGGCTTAATGCAAAGCCCCTTTCATTTTTTTACACCTTTATACCTAGAATTGTATCTACCTTGTTAAGATCATTATCTTAAAATTCGAGGTTAGATGCTCTTTGGACTTGCGAACACCTTCCATGTTCGTCCCAAAAATTAACAAGTCGTTTACATAGAGACAAATAATTACATCGTATTTATTGATGAATTTAGTGTAAATACATTTATTCGCAACATTATATAAAAAATCATGTGATAAGATAATCGAGTCAAATTTCTCATGCCACTGTCTAGGCGCTTGTTTTAAACCATATAACGACTTGATCAACTTACACACCTTATGTTCATTCCTAGGAAGCACAAAACCTTCTAGTTGCTCCATGTAGACTTTTTCTTCGAGATCACCATTCAAAAAAGTCGTCTTAACATCCATTTGATGTACATGTAATTTATGGATAGATGCAAATGCCATAAGAATTCGAATGAAGGTCATCCTAGCATTGGTGCATAGGTATCAAAATAATCTAGGTGTCACATCTCGAAAACCAGGTTGGTAGAATTCGGTATTAGATTGTGGGCTCGAGAGATAAATTTAGTTTAATATAATAAGAATTAAGATAGAATAAAAAATTAATTAGTTAATAATAGTAATAATAATAATAATTAAACTAAATAATAATGGCATTAATAATCCATGCATTAGTAAAAATTAATAGAGACTAATTTGGAAATAGTGGTTAAAGTAGAGGTTAAATGTGTAAATTAAAAACTAGTGGTTAAAAAAGGAGCTATTAGAACAAGGGAGAATAGGGGAGGACTTAGTGGGTAAATAGCCTGTTTTCTAAAATATGGTTAGTTCGCCATAAAAAGCCACGCCCATCGTCTGTTTATTTTTATTTTGTTTCCCTCCATCCTTTTTCATTTCAATATTTTGTTAGATCTAAGATTGAAAGTTTTCTTTCAAAAATTTCTTCATCTTTTATATTTTCTTGGCATCCAAACACTCTATTCTTTCACTTTTGCAAGAAAATTACTATTTCTTCTATAATTTCTTACCTAAACTTAGCTCGTTTTTATTCAATTGGTATAAATTCGTGGAGATTTTCTAATCTTCGCCATTGCATCTGCTGCCTTGTATTCCTTACTAGCTCTAATGGACTCGCATTGCAATCGGTTAGCATCTGTATCACTACCCAATTGTCACATTCTACCAAAACCTTTTTTGGACCCTGCCTCCCAAGCAATGCTGAGGCTGTCATATACCGCCCAAAGCTCCGCTTGGATAACAGTACTGAGGCCTAGAAACCTACTAAACCCAGTAATCCAACAGCCATAACTGTTGCGAAAGATTCCCTCAGCTGAAGCAAGATTATTGCTGGTGTCCACTGCTCTGTCACAATTTTGTTTTATCCAGGCCTCCATCCAATCCTCATCGTCTTTCTATTGCCTCGTGCCTGCTGACTTTTAACAGCCACCATGATGCTCCTCAAACATGCAAGGCTTTTCCCATTTATATCAGTGGAGCAAAAATTCCCAGCTGCAAACACGAAGTAGTTTCTTTGTTTCCACAGCCACCATATTATGACTCCAAACAAGATACTCCAGTTCACCTCATTGATCGGCAAGTCCTCATTTAGAGGATTTAGAAAGGTGATGTCTCTGCGCCCATGTCTGAATATGCGCTAGACAAGGGTGTTGGATACGATTCTTCAAACAAAACAAAGATTTGGACCTGTAGCATCAAATCCAGATGTACCAAGTCATCAATAAGCATATCGCCATATCCTACAATAATTAACTTCTAACACATGAACATCTAACTTATTAATCATTACCAGGTCATCAATGCAAAATAAATTTAAGAATAAATATGAATTCAAGCACATAAAATATGTTGCATTTGACTTGAAGCTGCTCTCTCATACAAACCCCCCAGATTCATATAAGAAATATGATTAATAATCATGTGTGCATGAGTGCATTTGTGTTTCTCTGCTATGTTGCAGCTCGGACTCAAATGTCATTGAGGAAATATACATGTTTTTGACACAGGCATGTCTGAATATTCATCTAACATGGATGTATGATACGTGCACTTCGAGAAAAATGAAGAGTCAAAGTAATAGCATTTATGTGAAGAAGACACTCAGATGAGTAAGGCATCATCAAATCCAACCACATAACCACCTGCAGCAGGTAACTGGGCAGTAAAAGGGAAAAGGATCTGCCAGTTTGTTTCCTCATGGTCTTCTATTTAACCAGTTTCAGAGAAGTAAAACTTTGTTCACCAAAAAAAAAAATTTGAACAAACTTTATGAAGCAATAATATTACTATTTAGATTCAAGAAAATATTGGTCAGATTTGCATTTTTAAGAAGAATAAAAAATTTTACTCAAGATCTGATATAAGAGACACATATATCATTTCCTTTACCTGGGGATCTGTGGCCGTCATAATTCTGGTTCAAACTCGCATCTGCAAAATGGACAACAGATGAAAGATATGAGACTACACATCCAGTATACTAAAAGTAGAGCTACGAGTATCACTTACCCAATGGACTACATTCTTGACTCAGAAAAGGGAAGTGACCGCAGAGTAACATGAAAAGATGGGATGGTCAAGTTAACTCCTTTCAGCAAAGCAACATTGCTAGTGATAAAGGCATTTGTTCGCATTAGAAATGCACACAGAAAATATAGAGACCAATGCATGGTCTGCTTGAACAAAGTCACAAGCCTTAAATAATAGAAACTATTACAGCAGAAGTGATCCTATGGAGAGCAAAGAGGAGGACCTTAAGAAAGGAGCCATTTATCTATAACAACCTAGCTCTTCAATTTCCTTCATAATTGTCTGTAATGTAACTCTAATCTCTTCTGAATCCTCATGAGATTGATCTCCTGAGAGAAACAAATGAACTTTGTCTTTAACTACCAACCAACTACACCCAGGGCTCTTCTTTATCCTTTTTGATTTCTTGTCTATTCTTACTTTGTCTCCATCTTTCTTCTTTCCCGAGATAGTATATAAGTTGGACAAAACGACATAAGGAGTTGCACTATCGGGCTCCAATTTAATAAGCTGCTGAGCTGCAAGCTTTGCGAGACCGATACGGAGATGAGTCATGCTTGCACCCAGGAGAGCTCCCCAAACTCCACTATGGGGATCAAATGGCATTGAATAAATTAAACCAACTGCTTCATCAAACAACCCAGCTCGGCCGAGGAGATCAACCATGCATGAATAGTGGTCAGGCCCTGGTTCTATGTTATATAAAGATGTCATGGATTTGAAGTGCTCCCATCCTACTTCTACGAGTCCAACATGGCTGCAGGCAGACAAAACAGCAAGAAAGGTTACGTGATTTGGCTCCTGCCCTTCACTCTGCATTTTCCCAAACAATTTAAGTGCTTCTTTAGCAAATCCATTTTGAGCAAAGCCAGTAATCATTGTATTGAAAGAAACAACATTCGGTTCTTTAATACTCATAAAGACTTGACAAGCATCGGCTACATTTCCACATTTTGAATACATTGAGACAAGCGAATTTTGAACTGACAAATCGAGTTCCAGACACATCTTTATTGCTTGGACATGGATTTGCTGCCCATTGCTTAGTATTGCTGAATTGGCAGAAGCACTCAACAGACTGCTCAAAGTATGAGAGTCTGGCTTTACTGATTTCTGAAGCATTTCAGTAAACCAGCGAAAAGCCTCCTCATACATTTCAATACTTACAAACCCTGAAATTACTACAGTCCATGCAACATCATCTTTCTCAGGCATCATTCTAAACAACTTGACAGCTTTATCAGTTTGTCCTTTACCAGAAAACCCCATAATCATGGTAGTCCAAGAAACTACATCCTTTCTAGGCATCCTTTCAAAAAGTTCATAAGCTTTCTCAATCTCATTCTCTTGAACATGGCCCATGATCAAAGAATTCCAAGAAACCAAATCTTTCCTCGTCATCAAATCAAATACCAAATTAGCAGAACCAGTACAACCAAATCTGCAATACATGGTAATAATAGAATTCCCTAGAAAAACACAAAATTCGAATCCCAACTTTAAAACCAATCCGTGCATTTGAATTCCTTCTCTATATCTATCAAAATGTCCACAAGCTTCAAATATAACAGTCAAAGTAGTAGAATTAACCAAAACTCCTTTCTCTTTTCTCATAGCCGAAAACAAACCAAAACCATCAATTAAATATCCCATTTTTAGGTACCCATTAATTATTGTTGTCCAAGTAACTACATTTCTCTCCACCATCTTGTCAAACAACTTTCTAGCCTCCATAATTCTCCCACTTTTGCAATACCCATCAACCATTAGGCTCCAAGAAACGACATCTCTCTGAACCATCCCTTCGAAAATCCCAACTGCCATATCCAATCTCCCAGCTTTCACATACCCATTTATCAATACATTTGAACAAACCGGTTCCCGCCATTTCCCAGGAGTATTTTCGTAAATTTCCAAGGCCTTATCAAACCTTCCTTTACTAACAAACCCCGTGATCATCGTAGCATAACTCACTGCGTCCCGTTCAGACATGTTGCAGAAAAGCTCATAAGCCTCATCAACCATACAACCATTCTTATTATAAGCAGTGATCATCGCATTATACGAAGAAGTTGTTCTTTCAGGCATTTTAGCGAACACTTCACGGGCTTTCGAAATGTTCCCATTTTCTGCATATGCAGTCAACATGGCAGTCCAAGATACGGTGCTTTTGAAGGGCATCCGGTTGAAGAGTGATTCAGCTTCTTTGATATTTCTGTTTCTTCCATGTTGAGTAATCTGGGTATTGCAATAAACGAGGAATTTGGTATTTTTGCGGAGGATTTTCACAGAGTTATGGACGATGCTATCCTTTGTTGCGGTGTGAAGTGAAGAAATGGAAATTTTGGGATGAAAAATAAGGTGAACATAGTAAAGGGAAGATTTTGGTTTTGATTTTGTTAGCATTGTTAAGAAATGGAGTCCATGATTTTCCAAGTTCATAAAATTTTAAAGAATCGAGTTAAACACCTATGCCCGCCGCAACTTCGGGGGCCAAACCTTAAAGTCTACGCTTTCTTCCTAATTTACCCTCTGCTCATTTTAATTTTTTTATTTTGAACATAAAAAAGAGTTGCCCAAAATGTGTCATGTCATCAGTGACGTGGTATGTTGACAGTGATGTGGGTGTTGACCATTGATTGGTGTTGACTGATTGTTCATTGATATTGATCAATCGTTGATGGATAAAAAAAATATTGTAATATTGTAAAAAAATGCTTTAAATTGTAAAAGCTAGTAAAAAATCATTTATTTTTTTAATTTATTTAAAAATATATAAATATAGATAAAATATTTAAAATATTAAGAAGCTCTAAAAAAAAGTTGTAAAGTTTTTTAAAAATTCTTATAAAATTGAAAAAATATTTAAAATTGTGTAAAAAGTAAAATTTATTAGGTTAGTATTTGATATTTTATTATACCATTATAACACACTTGTTAACCCTAATTAAATAAAAAAATATTTAGTATATTACCAATAGAGTTTTCATCTTTTAAGGGTATAATAAGATATTAAAAAAATTAATTTTTTTTTTTTTATCTTTTGAGATGCACGGATTGATTGTGTGTATAAATTTTTGAAATATAATATATTTATAATATTATAAATATAATTTATGCTTTAGTTATGAAGAAGAAAATTTGAAAAATGAAACTCTTATGATATTTAGATATATAATTAATGATTTAGAATTTTAATATATATATATATATGAGATACTTTTTATCTATTAATAAGTAAATATCATTAAATCATTTTGTAAGTATTTTTTTATAATTTTTATAAATTATGTAAAAATTAAAGTATATTATTCTATAAAAATATTAAAATTAATAAATTATATTATTTTGAAAGATACAAAATAGATAGTTAATATAATATAAAAGGATACAATTATTTTATTCCATAAATAAATACTTGAATAAGTGATATAATACTATTCAATAATTATGCACTACTCTAAGTGTAGTTCTTTAAATTTCATATAAATTTTCTTATTTTTAATAATGTTTTTAAATAGTATTAAATTTTGTTTTTAAAATTTTTAATAGTATTTATAGAAAAATTAAAATAGATATAAATATTTAAAAAAATTAAATGATTAATTATAGACTTGATAATGGGTCAGGCTACTTGATCTGGCCCGAAAGCCTGCCCAAAATGTGGGAGGGTTTGGGCAAAAATATAGGCCCAAAAAATGGGTTTGGACAAAAAAATAAGGCCGGTTTAAAAAATAGGTCAGGCCTTGAGTAAGGTATTTTTGGCCCCGAGCCCGGGCCGGCCCGAATTCACTAAAAGACAAAAAAAATGCTCTTTTTTTAATGTTATTTTCTTGTTATTTTCTCCTTATTTTGTTACCATTTTACTATTATGTTGCTACTATTTTATTGTTATTGTTTGGATATTGTATAAAACTTATTTTATTGTTAATTTTTTTATTATTTTAAAGACATTTGTTAATTTTGTTATTATTTTAGAAGCATTTGTTTGTTAAGTTGTATTTATCTTAGTGTTATTTATGTCTATATATTTTTTAAAATTTATTTTCAATTTGTTGGGAATATTTACTTTGATGTTTTTAGTATTTTGATGTATTATATATATTTAAAAATTATAGAAAAATAATATAAAAAATTAATACAGGCGGCTAGGTCGAGCCCGGGTTTTAGCATTTTTATCCTGGTCGGACTTGGGTAAAATTTTAGACCTATTTTTTGGGCCGAGCCTGAGCCTAGTAAATGGGTTAAATTTTTAGTTGAGCCCGACCCGGCCATGATCACCTTTAGACTAAT
The DNA here is from genome assembly GCA_025698465.1 of Gossypium longicalyx. Classification (NCBI taxonomy): domain Eukaryota; kingdom Viridiplantae; phylum Streptophyta; class Magnoliopsida; order Malvales; family Malvaceae; genus Gossypium; species Gossypium longicalyx. The sequence goes on along the minus strand of CM047004.1, from coordinate 62,438,944 downwards.
TAAATAATATTTAATTTTTTAAAAGTTTTTTAGTAGTATTTGTTTATTTTTTAAAAAAAATTGTATAATTTTTGAACTTTTTTAATAAATTTTTTAAACATTTTCATTTTTTTTAGAATTATGAAACGTTATAAAATTTAATATTTCATTCTGATGTTTTTGAAACACTATTTATTTTTTATTAATTAATTAAAAAATATTTATTTTTTAAATATGATTTAATGATATATCTATAATAATAGTTTTAAATTTTAGGAAGTTTTCTAAATGATAAATTATTTTGAATTATTTTAATTTAAAATTTTAATGATATATCTATCATTTTATTTTATTAAAAAAGAAATTTCAATGGATTATTAAAAATTAATATATATATATATATATGTAAAGTGAAAGGATAAAAAAAGTACACTGTCAGGATACTAACCCTTTAAATAACTACTTTACATTATAAATTAATATAAGGTAAAATTACCCTTTGACCAAAGGTGTCTATGGGCTGAGCTGGATCGAGGCCCGGTTTGAAAATATTTTGAAACCTAGGCTCGTTTTTAGATCGACCCTAACCATCCAAAAAGTTCATTTTACTATTAAAATTTAATAAAATATAAAAAATATATTTTTGGCTACTATTTTATATATTTTTATAATGAAATTTTAATTTAAAAAATACTTTTTTATTATTTAAATTGAATTCAGCTTGGGTTGTGCTGACCCGAAGTATAAAAATCCTTGTTCAAGCTCGACTTTAATCTAGACATGCCTATCGGACCGAGCGAGCTTCTCAGCCCTTGAACATGTAACAACCCAATTTTCAGTGGTGTCGGAAATAGTGGTTTGAGATCACTAAATCCGACGAGTGAGTTAAAAAATTTTATTATTTATTATTTATGAGTTAAGTGTGATTTTAGAAAGATTTTTGAATTAGTGATTTGTTTTTTAAAAGAATTTATTAAGTTAAGTGGTTCTGAAAACGAGGTATCGAGACCTCGATTTCATAAACTGAGTCGTAAATATTTATAAAAATATTTACGGAGTGTCATTGAGTTAGTATTAAAGTTTCGTTAGAAAATTTTAACGTTTTGATAGTTAATTAATTAAAAAGGACTAAATTGAAAAAGGTACAAAATTTGCTAAAGTGATAAAATAGCCTAAATGTTAAATGAGGGAGGACTTAAAAGGCAAATTAGCCCAAAGGTGATGGTTGAGGCAGCATTAGCAAGAAAAAAAAGCAGGAAATTAGGTGAAATAAAGACATTAGCAAACGCCATAAAAGAGTCCCTCTAAGTTGGTTTTTCATATTTTTGCTACAAGTGAGTTCAATTCTTGCCTTTTTTCTTGTAATTTTTGTGTTTTTAAGACTTTTACAATTAGGTCCAACTAGCTATTTCATTAGTTTTTTATTTTATGGGTAATTTTGAAAGTTACCATAGATGAGTGCTAGATGTTTATGATGAATTAACATGGAATTGAAGCTTTAAATTTGTTATATGATGATTTTATCAAGTGATTTTAATAGAAATTGATTTTAGGACTAAATTGTGAACAATTAAAGAATTAGTGTTTGCTATTAAATTTCTATATATCAAAGGCTGTAAGATAGCCTAGAATAATTGAATAAATTGTCAACTGAGAAAAAAATAGCTCAATTGATAGGATAATTGGTAAGGGACTAAATTGTAAAAACTGTAAAAGTTATGTTAATTGTGTAATTTTAAAAATTAAGGGGTATTAATTGTGAAGTAAATTGAATTGAAATATATGCTAATGAATGAATAATTTTACATTTTAGATCAAGAGCCCGTAGATCAACGAGAAAAAGGGAAATTAACAGAATAGTCCCTAACTGCTACAAATTCCACAATTAGCCCAGGTAAGTTCTTTTGGTTAAAATTTTAATGTTTATTTACTAATTGGTGGATTTTATTATGTAATTAGTCATATTTTTGTTGTTGAAAATAAAAAAATTATTATTAAATTGTGAAATCGAATTGAATAATTAAATTGAGTAGAACGTGAGATTGAGTACAATCATTTTGTGATAAATGATGAATTGATGGATAAGATCATGGTTGGACCTTGGAAATGTTTATATGTAAGACCATAGTGGGGCTATGACATTAATGTAAATGATGAATTGACAAATAAAACCATAACTGGATATGGCACTATAAACATAAAACCATGGTTGGACCATGGCAGTGTTTATATGTAAGGCCATAGCTGAGCTATGGAATTCTGATGATAAAACCATAATTGGGTTATGGCACTACGAATGTAAGACTATGGCAGGGCCATGATAACATATATGTAAGACCATAGTTGGACTATGGCAAAAAAAAAATGATGTACTCATATCCGTAAGTCGTTCTTCGATTTAGTAAAAATTGGTAAAAGACTTATGTGATTGGAATTTGAAAGATTTATTGATTATTATTGTTATTAATTTGAAGGAAGTATGTTCATTGATTTATGTTGTGTTTGACAGGAATAATGTATGATTTATTTGCAATTTAATTTATTATAATGAGTTCGGTAAGATCAATGTTTAACCAAATGAACTTACTAAGCTTCAATAAGCTTACTCGTGAGTTTAATGTTCTTGTAGATTAACGTGAAATCGGAGGATCGAATCAGCACAGCAAGTCACATTATCCAGGTTGCTTTGGTAGATTTTGTTATGCATACTATGGTTTATATGGCATGTATAGGGATTGGTATGATTTAAGTAAAATTGGTTTGTGTAATATTATGATGCATACTTTGTTCAAGTTTCCAACCAACTTATATAAGTATGAATTAAACATGCATGAGATTTGTTTAAAATGGCTTATTGATGGTTAGTTAATAGGTATAATGAGGTATAATTTAACTTAATGAATTTAGTAAAATATGCATAAATGTGTATATGATTGATTTGGTAAGATTGGATATTTGAATATATGTAATGATATGTTAGTTATAAGACTTGGTATTGGTTTGAATTGAAGGTCTTATTGTGTTTTTGTGAGTGTGGAAATGGTTGTGCATAAGTTGATACCAAGATTGGTTGAGAAAAGTGGCCTTAAAATGACCTATTTTCGTCCACACGGGCAGAGGCATGGGTGTGTGTCCCCTACACTTAGGAAAATTTTTGAAATTTCGTGAAAAATTCTCTGAGATTCCGATTTAGTCCCGATTTGTTTCTAATGCCTATTTTAGGCCTTGAGAGCCTATTTAAATGGGCTATAAAATAAAATATAATTAATTTCATATATGAATAGTAAATGGCATGAATTAATTATAATCATTCTGTAAACTCTAGTAATACTCGTAATCCTGTTCCGACGATGGATATGGGTTAGGGGTGTTACAGAACATGTCTACCTTTGACCCAAAAAATTAAAAGATTTTGTTTAGCCCATTCAACAATGATGAAATCATCCCTTCAAAAGGAAAACAATAATGAAACCATAAAATTAATGCATAATAAAATTATATTTTGATCTCTAAAAAATTTATAATTAAATTACAACTCATAAATTAGTTTTTGAATTTGCCCTTAATGATTACATCAATTAAAAATTTATTACATAAAAAACTAATTAAACTATTTAAATATCTAAAATCACATCCAATGTAATTATACCTATTTATGAGTTGAACTGGTCGAGTTGAAGTACAAATTCAAAAAAAATTCCAAGCCCAAGCCCAACTCGCCCAAATATTCCATATCAATATTTAAAATATATATAATATAATTTTATATTAATATTTATATATGGGTTAGTATTTGGTATTGATAGTGTATTTTTTTTATTCTACAAGTAGCTTTAAAATATTATCATATCTCTTTTTTAATATTTTATTGTATGTTATAGGACACTTTTTGTAACAACCCGATTTTGGGTCTAGTCAAAATAGTGGTTTCAGAACCATAAATCCGACGTAGAAAAATTTATTTTTATTATATTTTTATGGTCTACAATTTATGAAATGATTTCGTGAAAATTTCATTCGAAAATTTTGACGATTGAGCACTCAATTTGGTCAAAAGGACTAAATTGTAAAAAGTGCAAAAGTTGAGTTCTACATGCTAGAGGTATCTAATTGTTATGAAATTTTAAATTGGAGGTCCTTAGGTGGTAATTATACCATTATAATTTATATGGACAAAAATGGACATAGTGAGATAAAATTTTAAAGTTTTAAGTGAAGGGCATTTTAGTAATTTGGTTATTAAATGAATTAAAAGCCAAATTAAAAGTCAATTTTGTCCATCTTCAAACTATGGCCGAAGTTACCATGAAGAAACCATGGCTAGGGTTTTTCAAGCTTCCAAGCTCGATTGTAAGTACGTTCTAGCCCCGTTTTTAATTATTTTTATGTTTTTGAGATCCTCGTAACCTAATCTATCTATTTCTACCACTAATTTTAGATATAATCAACGTTTAAATTTTTACCCATGATGGATATTTGTGTATTTTGATGTTTAATGGTAGAAAATGAATGTTAGATGTTAGATAAACGACTTTTGCTAAGTGATTTTTGGCAAAAGTGTCAAAAAGGACTTGTTTGTAAAAGTTACAAAAATGTGTGTAAATGTGTGAATAAAAGGAAAATGTGGGCTGTTATAAGCATGTATAAAGTTCGGCTAGGCATGGGTATTGAAGAAATTGAGTACATTTCATTTTACGAGTCTAAGGACTAAAATGTAAAAATGTAAAACTTTAGGGGCAAAATGTAATTTTTTCATAATATGATTTTTGGCTGATTTTAATAGTATAATGATTAAATAAGTTAAATGTGATGTTATAGATCAAGAAAAATGAGATTCAGGATTAGAACGAGGGGAAAACAAGTATTTGACGATTTAGTCCTTTTTGCCGTTTCTATGTCGAGGTAAGTTCGTGTGTAAATAATGCAACTTATATTATGTATTTAATATTTTGTTATTGCATGACTTGTACAATTATCACTATGGATTTGTTAGGCAAAGATTCGATACGGCGAAATTCCCAATTAAACCTTAGGAATAATTAAGATACAAATGTCATGATATTAGGGTTATGAGTTTACGTGCAAGACCATATCTGAGATATGGCATCGTTATGAGATTTCGTGTAAGACCATGTCTGGGACATGGCATCGATATGAGAATCGTGTAAGACCATAGCTGGGCTATTTGCATCGATATGAGATCCTATGTAAGACCATATCTGGGATATGACATTGTTATGATTCTATGTGTATGTAATTCCTGAGTATTCTTTAGTATTCCAAGTGGTTCAACGGGAAAACTTAACGAGTATGTCAAAGAAGAGAAAGTGTACGTAAGTATTATGAAGTAGTACAGGTATGTACGTAAAGTTTATAAGCATTGACTTCATGATATTATGAGTTCATGATTTCTATAAGAATGATTTTTTGAAAGCCTTGTGATTATTGGTATATACTTGTGATGTATGAAATTCATAGTAAATTCGATTGACTATTATGTGATTGGCTTTCGGGCCAAATTGAGTTAAGATATAGTATGTTTTAATCACATAAATTGTGATTTATCAGATATGAGAAAAAGGAAAGATTAGAATAATTGCCTATTAAAATGGTCATGAAAGTACGGGAAGATAAAAGTTTATGAAATCGAAAGATATGAATATATGCTTAGAAATATGAGTACGCATAATTAATGTGCATGTTTATTATGAGATGTGAAATGATTTGTTAATTACTGTAATATGTTACAAAGGAAATATTACGGTTGTTAAGCTAATGGCAGGATATGTTAAATTATGCTTATAAGTTGAAAAGAGTAAGCTTTGTGACCGAATAAATTATAACCATGAGATTATGATAGATTATAATAATGTGTGCTCATATTGTCGAACATGATAAACACTTGGTAAGACGTGAATGAGTAAGTTATATTATGAGATTTAAATAACACTCGTATGAATTTTTATTATGTTAATTGTATGATATATGTATGGTTGAGTGCATATGAACTTACTAAGCTATATTATATAGCTGACCCCCCTTCCTTTCCCATGTCTTATAGGGTTAATAAGCTAGCTCGAGTTGGAGATTGTCGGAGATCCTATCACACTATCCATCTATCACTTTCGGTATTGATGAATTCAAGTATTTTGAGTTTATGACATGTATAGGAATTGGTATTTTGGTTACATGTGTCATTATTAATTTGGCCATATATGTTGGCTTGCAATGATGTTTAGTTTATTTTTGTATATAGCCATGGAAGTTGACTAATATTGGTTATGAGTATATTCATATATTAATGCCATTTGTGAATGTGAAATTTTGCATAATTTGGTGTGGAAAGGTTGATATTCTAAGCATGATAAATAATGGCATGAGGATGTCATGTTATTGTCTTGATTATGGATGTGCTTGTGGTATGTTTGAGTTTGGCAAAGTATGATGTTTTAAGCATGATAGATGTTGGCTTTTAAATGACATGTTTAAGCCTCAGTTATGATGGTATTGGTTGCCTAAGTATGTTATGTTTGGTGCATTTGAATTGGTATAAGTTATGTGTGAATAAGGGTGGCAAATTGGCTTGGCAAATAGCCTTTTTTTGTCCACATGGGTAGACACACGGGTGTGTGTTTAGGCCGTGTGTGACACACGGTTATCCCCACGGGCGTGTGATCCGACCGTGTGTCCCCTACACCTAAATTGTTGCAAAACAGGATGCTCAGTATCGAGCACACGGGCAGAGACACGGGCGTGTGTCTCAGCCGTGTGACTTTAATTTGTTGATGATGTCATAAACAGAGAGCTACAAGGGTTAGGGACACGGGCGTGTGTGACCACACAGCCTACCCACACGGGCGTGTCCTAAGCCATACGGGTGTGTGACCCCTTTTTTAATGAAAAATTTTCTAAGTGTTGTAAAAATTTCTAAAGTTCTCAGTTTCGTCCCGAACTACTTCCAAAGTATGTTTTGGGCCTCGTAGGCTCGTAATAGGGACATTGTGATTGAATACAAAAAGTTTTAAATTTGAATGCAAATTTATAACTTGAAAGTGTATGTTTGCTTGTGTTTAAGTTCAGTAATGCCTCGTACCCTTAAACCCGGTAATACACGGGTAAGGGGTGTTACACTCTTCAGCCCTTAAACCTTTTTTGTAAAGTCTAAAAATTCTACTGGTCAAAAAGAAGAAACTTATAATATCGTAGCTACTCGTGATTATTTTGGCCGATTGATCTTCCATTATGCTAGTTTCAACAATTCTCGTTATTTACATTTCTTCTTAGCTGCTTGGCATGTAGTAGGTATCTGGTTCACCGTTTTAGGTATTAGTACTAAGGCTTTCAACCTAAATAGTTTTAATCTTAACCAATCCATAGTTAATAGTCAAGATTGTGTAATTAATACATTGACTGATATTATTAACCGTGCTAATCTTGGTATGGAAGTTATGCATGAACGTAATGCTCATAACTTCCCTCTAAACCTAGTTGCTATTGAAGCTCTGTCTACAAATAGAGAAGACTTTAGTTTTAGTGTATATGAGTTTTTGGAAATAAAGGAGCAATAACCACTTTCTTGTTTTAGTAAGCTTGTTCTGTAATGCTTAAAAAAATCACTTTTGACTCCTAAAGCACTTTTAGAAGAAAAATTGTGCTAAACGAACTTTTGGATGAAATTTTTAGCTAAAAAGGAGAAGTTAAAGTTTTTAGCTTTTCCTCTCCCAAAAACACTTTTAGTGCTTAATTACTTTTTCACTCCTCTAATAACATAGTACTTTCCCTTTTTTTCTTAGTGCTTAATTACAAATGTGTTAAAATCATTAATTAAAAAAATATTTTTAAAAATACTAATTACAAATATTTAATGGTTATATTTAAATATTAAAATATTAACAACAAGTTATAATAAGTTTTTATGTTTTTACTAAAATATAATAATATTAATTAATTTAAATATTATTTAAATACATATTTGTTACTTGATATTAATATGTCTAAAATGACATTTTATTTCTCAAAAATACTTTTTGACAGTAATGCTAAACACTTAAATTTTAAATTAAAATTTTTAAAAACACTTCTCAAAAGCACTTTTCAAAAGTATTGTCTAACTAGCCATTGCTTCTTTATTTAGATTTAGTGGTGCCAAATATTTTCTTTTTATAATTAAATTTAAAATAAAAATGTTTTTAAAAATTCAACCCGAGTGGGTTAAAATTAGAGCTGTTCATAGGCCGGGCCGGCCGAAGGCTCACCCGAAAAATGGGAGGGTTTGAAAAAATATAGGCCGGACCTCGGGCAAGTTTTTTTGGCCCAGGCCCAGCCAGGCCCAAATTATATAATAATTTATATTTTATTTTATTTTTAATCATTTTAAATTTTTAATATAACTACTTTTTATTATATTTTTAATTTGTGTATTGTTTTAAGAATTATTTTAATATTATTTTTTATTATTTTAAGAATTATTTTTATGTTTTTAAATGTATTTAATTTATTATATTTAAATTTTTTTATTTAATAAAATAAGCTAAAAAATTTTAATATGAGCCAAGCCGGGTCGAACTTAATAATTTTATTTTGGGCTAAGTTTAAATAATTTTTTAAGTCTATATTTCAAGTCGGGCCTAACCTAAAAAAACAACATAAAATTTTATTTAAATCCAGTTGGAACTCGATCTGATCTGGCCATGATGGACTCTAGTTAAAATCAAACCTTACGTAAAAAAAAATTGTATAAAATTTGTGATTCCGTCTTATCCTTAACCTTCTCAAAAAGAGAAGAAAAATCAGATTTTTCCTCTACCCACCCCACGTACGGAGAGGTGTAAAGGGTAGTACTTTCGGGTACGGGATATACAAAAACAAATTCGATCAGAAATTGGATTAGTAAGCATAACTTTCATTACCGTCAAAGGCTTAAAGTTAAAATCTCTAAATAGGTGTCTGAAAATGGAAGCTTCTGTCTTCCTACCTCTCATCTCAGCGTAAACGGGTCGTCGCTTTGTTTTGTTTTTTTGACTTTCCAATGTGAAGAGCGGTCTCTTTTCTCTGAAATTACAAAGCTTCGATCTTTACTTGTATTATAAAAGAAAATAAATTCCTTTCTTTCTCAAGCAATTGAATTTTGGGTTAAAGACTGCTTGCTGATTATTTCTCATTTCTGGGTAAGTTTGCGTCTTTCTGAATTTTGGTTTTTTGGCTTCTGGGTTTGTTTTAATTTTCTTAAATTTTCATGTGTTTTGGCAAGTTTTGTTAATCTGGTTTTGGTCTTTTTAGGTTGAATTTTGTTGGAATGCTACGACGTTCCATTTTCAATATGTTCGTTTAGTTTGATCTTCGAGTTTGACTCTGTTGATGGAAATTAAGAATTGGATTCATCTTAGTTCTCTTTAATTATTCATAATATTAGCCTTTTCCGAATTATGTATGAACTTTCCTTACGGTCGGCTTTGTTTTCTACCTGAAGAATTGCCTCTACTATTAATGTTTCATGTTATTCATAACAAGAACCAAAATATTGAGATTTTGTTTTCACTTAAAGAACAAATTTTTTGTAGTCAGTGTTTAAAGTTTCTGCTTTTCTTAGTGCAATTTTTGGTTGAATTTGTTTTCTTGTCTAGCTATAACATTTTGATGTTCCCATGTAAGTGAATTGCCTTATGGAAATTTGTTTAGGGTTAAGCATACGTGTCTTTCTACCCTTGTGAGTTTGATATTGTGATTCTGATCTATTTTCAAAAATGTTCTTATTTCTGGAAGTGATTATTTCTTTAGGAGTGGTCTGCATATTAATGGAAAATGTTGATATTTTCAGGTTTTTCTTTCTTAATAACGGTTTCCTATTGTTAGACCACAATGCGTGCACCGTCACTGCTTGCACAATGTTTGCCAGGCTTGGTACTCTATGATCGAGGAAGCCAAAGCATGTCCCCTGTATCTGATAGAGATGTCCATCTCCCTTCACTGGCTGTGGAGATTCTCCCATCAAAGGTGTATTTCATCTCCCTATTAAGGACTAGTGAAATACTTGTGAAATTTAAAATTGTTATTCAAGATGTAAACTGTTGTTGGTTGACCACCATACTAATGAGATGGTTTATCATGCAAGTGATTGCGAGCAGTTGAATTTGCGTTCACAATTAAGACATTTTGTTATTGTGCAGACAGCCCATCCTTGTAAATATGCTGGGGACAATGTAGATTTGCAAGGGCTTGATGTATTCAAGGTATGTTGACTTCCTTTTGCATCGCTTTATCGGGGACATATATGCTGGGGATATATATATATGTTGTGTTTACAACATATAGTCATCCCTTCGGCAGCAGCCCGTTTTGAAAAACCTAGGTTGTGATATGCACGCTGATGATGCCTTTTCAAACCTTTACAGGGAAGAGTTAGTGTTGCTGACATTATTGGTTTCACCACTACTGAAATGTTATCTTCAAAACCTGATGGTAAGGAATGATTGGTATTTTTTATTTAATAATTTATGTTTTTTATTGCGAAGTATCAATCTTAGTTCAAGTGTTGACTTGTCAAAATAATAAGTTGCAACTGACAGCTATGAAATAATTTTATTTTGCAGGGTTTCTGAAATCTTGGAACCGTTCTTTCGATCTTGTTAACGTCCTTAAGCATGAGATCCGTGATGGGCAGTTGAGCTTTAGAGGGAAAAGGGTGCTTGAGGTAATTTCATTGTAGAAAAATCCAAAAACATTAGCCATCACCTCATGTAGCATTTTTTATCATCTCTTTTAATTGATTTTTAACTATTAAACATGATATATTATCCTTCTCTTTGTTGAAAAAGTGTTTGGGGTCCATTTGATGATATTATTGAATAGGAGAAATTAAAATGGTTCACCAATTGGTAAATGTACTCATAGGGTAGAATGAATCTTGGCTCTTATGTTCAGCTTGACTAATCAAACTAAATTCACACTTGAATCAATGTCTTTGTTCTTCGCCTTTTTTATTGGCGACACCAAACTTGAGTGACCAATTTTAGAATAGGTCGATATTATATAAGCTAATCATTCTATTCAATAATTCTTGCAGTTGGGTTGTGGCTATGGTGTTCCGGGGATATTTGCTTGTCTGAAGGTATACTCCATTTATAGATATTTGATAGTTCCTCTTATATTTGTTTTACACACATTTAGCAATTGGCTTGTATCATATGCTAGAAAATAGTCAAAGAAGAATTTTACTTTTATGAAAGATTTATTTACACTCCACTTTATGCAATTGTTGGTATAGGGTGCTTGTACAGTGCACTTTCAAGACCTCAGTGCAGAAACTATTCGATGCGCTACCATTCCAAATGTACTTGCAAACCTGGAGCAAGCTCGGGAAAGGCAAAGCCGACAGCGTGAGGATCCTTTGACTCCATCCAGACAAACTCTTGCCCCAACTGTGCACTTCTATGCTGGGGACTGGGAAGAACTTCCCACTGTATTATCTGTTGTTCGGAATGATGTGTCCGAGGTGACTACAGGGATGAGGTTGAGCTTCTCCGAGGAGGATTTCATGGATGGGTGCAGTAGCCAAGATGGTAGCAGCATAACACAAGAAATTTCCTCAAGGAGGTCAAGAAAGCTTTCAGGAAGCCGGGCATGGGAAAGAGCTAGTGAGACGGATCAGGGAGAAAGTGGCTATGACATTATTTTGATGACTGAAATTCCATACTCGGTTTCCTCTTTGAAGAAGTTATATGCACTAATTAAGAAGGTTAGTTTCTTTCCTTTGCTTTCCATATGCAGACATACATACATCACACATAACCTGAATGATTGGTTACATATACCTGCCTACTTACATATATATATATACCACCTTAGTCTTGATGCTACTTTTTCTATTAACTTCCCCTCTTGATTTCAATTTCCTTTTTATCTGGATGCATTATGAAATGCAGATTAGATTTTCTATTCTGTTTTTCTCTGTAATTCACAACTTATTATTGTTATTTTTGGTCATCATGATGAACAAACCAGTGCGTAAGGCCTCCATACGGGGTTGTATACTTGTCGACGAAGAAAAACTATGTCGGCTTCAACAATGCAGCCCGGCATCTCAGAAGTCTGGTTGATGAGGAAGGCATTTTTGGAGCTCATTTAATTAAAGAGGTGACTGATGTAGATATTTGGAAGTTCTTTCTCAAGTGAAGCAATATTCACAAGTATGAAAAATGGCTGCTAAACTGATTACACACACACATATATAGTGTTCTATTTTTCTGTATCTTTTGGTGTTATATATATTTATATATAAGAACATTGTTTCAATTCTTTTGGTAGCAATACTGAAATTGGGATATCAAACAAGACTTTAGTGAAGCTTAATTTTGCTACCATGTGTCTTGTATTCTTTTACCAGATTTTGTTATACATATAGTTCCATTTTAATGTACATCAAAACAGTTGAATTCAAAGTCTAAAATTCCATGTTCTTTGTTATGTTTCTCTTCAAACAAGCTAGTAGGATATCCCTCTTTTTTCTTACAAACGATAATTTTGGAAATAACATGAAATTATGAATTAAACATGAATAAGGTCTCGAAACATAAAACTTCAAACATTCATCAACCACGTTTTTCATTGTGTTATTCTAATGCTGAACTAATTTTGAATTGTGAAAATATGAGTGAAAAGGTCAGCATGAAGAACATGTTTGTATTTTCTTTGTCAAAGTTAGGTAGGAAGAAAAATAAGTAAAGAAAAAGGAAAGAAAGCACACCAATCAATTTCCATTATTCAAAAATAATTGTCAAAGTTATGTAATAGTTTCAGAGGAAAACCCCAATACATTATACAATGTAAAAAAAGAGAGAGTAAGGAATGGGCATTGGCAAAGAGTCTTAAGACTCACTCATTGCAGTTTCTAGAAACTCTTATCACAGCAGTATGAACAAAATAATTCACATTCACAAGTGACAATCTTTACACTACCTGTTAGACATTTTTCAAATCAAGATTGATTTATTAGACTGTAAGATGAGATCCACAAATAAAGTAGCAGTGCATAAATCTGCAGAAAAGCCCATACTGACCATTTCCACAAGAAGTTGTGTTGCCTCTGAGGTATAGCTGTTTCGAAAAAACCCCTGTATCATTACATTATAACAGCAGCTATCAGGCAAACAATCATTATTCCCCATGCTCCTAAACCACTGGTATGCTTCATCTGGCAATCCCTTTTTACAGAATCCATTAATCATTATACCATATGTGTAAACATCAGGTTTTAAACCATTGACTGAGAGTTGAAGAAATAATTCCTTTGCAACTTCAATACGCCCAGCTGTGCAAAAGCCATCAATTAGGATAGTGTAAGAGACAATATCGAGTTCCAACCCACTCTTTAGCATTGCTCGAAAAAGTTTCAATGCAGATGAAAGTCTCCCTAATTCACACATTCCTTGCATAAGAATGCTGTATGTGACAATATCAGGGGTTGGTCCTTTCTGTGATATTTCGTGAAAGAGTTCCATTGCTTCATCTACCCTTTTAGCTTTGCAATATCCGTTGATCATGATGTTGTAACTACGTATAGCAGGTGCACAACCCTTCTTACTCATCAACTGAAATACTCTTCTAGCTTCATCCATTTTGTTTTGCAAGCAATGACCATTTATTAATGCATTATATGTGACTACATCAGGCTCAATGCCTTTCTTTCTCATTGTATCAACAATATCTTCAGCTTTAGAAACCATTCCCTCTTTGCAGTGTGCATCAACCAATATACTGTATGTGACAACATTAGGTTCAATGCCTTGCTTTCTCATTGCATCAACAGTATCTACAGCTTCAGAAATCATCCTCTTCTTGCAATGTGCATCAATCAATATATTATACGTGACAATATCAAGAGAAATATTGTTACCCGCCATTTCATTCAAAAGCCTTGTTGCCTCCTTCTGCTGGCCCAAGTTACACACACCATGAATTAAACAATTGTAAATAACAATATTTGGTCTAATGCCCTTAACTTTCATTTTGGAGAAAAGATCAAGAGCCTCACTTAGTAACCCCTTCTTACAAAAACAGTCAATGACAGTGCTATATGCTACAATATTGGGTTTGAAACCTCTTTCTTCCATCATTCTTAGAAACCTAAGAGCTCGATCAGTATTCCTGGTCTTGCACAAACCATTAAGAACTGTAGTGTAAACAATTAAATTAGGTCGATACCCTTTTTCCATCATTTCATCAAACAAACTCAAAGCCTCAGATATCTTACTTCGCTTACAAAGTCCATTAATCAAAGTGGACAAAGTTACAACATCAGGTTGAACACCTACCTTCATCATTCTCCCCAAAACAGAAGACCCAAAATCAATATAACCTAATTGACAAAAGCAATTAATCAAGATGTTGAAAGAATAAATGTCATAGGAAACTCCTAATAATTCCATCTGGCTATACATAGAAACAACAATGGCATAATGTTTCATTCTAACAATGGTTCCTAATAATTTGTTGAATTCCACAACTGAAGGCTTTCGGTGCTTCGCAACCATCTTATTAAACAAAGTCAAAGCATCATCCACGTTATAGAAGCAATCATACTTTTTTTGGTTTCCCCTTGCAGAAATGTGGGGAGAAATGGTGTTAAAATAACAAGAAAATGAAGAGTGGAAATTAGAAAAGTTCCTTCCACCATTAACAATATGACGAAGAAGCAATGAAGAATGAAGCTTACCCATATCTTGAAATTAAGCGAAAGGAAAAGAAAGAGGTGAGCTTCAAATGAAACCCCAAATGGCGGCGGCAGTCACCGATATTCCGTTTAAAGGCTATCCCTAATTGGCAGATTGGTGAGTCATGGTTTGAAGGTGTTTGGAGGTAATCGCTTCATTTCCTTCTTTGTTTGCTCTGCTAAATTTGCTATTCCAGGTGCAGACCGCTTCTATTCATCCAACTCCTCTTTAGGTAAATTTCTTTTCTTTTGGAATTTTTTAGGTAAATTTCAAACTCTGGTCACCTTTTTATTGGTATAATACTAAACTAAGTCCTCAATGATAATTCATTTTGTTAATTTTATTTAATTTTTTTAAATCAATAAATTTAACTTTCAATATTTTCGTTTAATCTTAATTTAATTTTTTTTCTAAATTTTCATGTATATATATATATATATGATTGTAATTTATATTGATCAAGATCAAGATCAAGGAGAAGCTTTTTTTTATCTAGGTAGGGTTAATTATTTTGGGTCTGAATTGAGCAAGTGTGCTATGTTAGGGTTTGAATTTTTTTATTTATATTAATATCTAAACTTGACAATTGCCTTCAGATTGAAATTTAAACTTTTCTTAATTCAAGTTAAACCTTAATATTTCCTTGAAAATGGTTGGATCAAATCGAGGATTGATAAAAAAAAATTAAGTACTATGATTTTAATGTTAGATTTAATAAGTATTGAATTTAAAATTGATCTATTATTGAAAATTAAAGGCTAAACATAGATATATTGTTTGATAAATGTAAATGTTAAAATTTGAAAATTTTCATCTTATATTTGTATCATTAATTTTAATTTGAATATAAAATATACTTGGTAAAAATTAAAGAGTTAAATATAAAAATATCATAAAATAAATATTTTTTATATAATACCTATAATTATTCATAATTTTTTTACAACTCACGTATTCAATACGCTCAAACTTATATATTCATGTATTAGTAATAATATCGATACAAATCAAACTAAAATTTAATAAACAAGAAAATAAATTTAAATTATTATGGTTTGATGCCATTTAAATGATAATGCATAATGTGAAAGAAAAAAAATGAAATAAAGTATGAATTGGCTCAGTATATGATAAGTTATTAAACATGTTAAAAAAATTAAATTACTAAAAATATTAACTTCCAACAAATTGAAATTTTTAATGGAAATAGGAAAAGTGCCTAACATAACAAAATACCTAGTGAGAGATCGTTGTGTTAAAGGACAAGTTCCTCAATCAGAGTCACAGTAACCATATAGTCGTAGATCACAATGAGCTCGTAGAAGTATTCTTTGTCTAAGACTTCCCTTCAAATAACGAACCATGCGCAAATTTGCTTTCCAATGAGCTTCCTTTGGTTGATGCATAAATTACGCCAAGATATGAACACTATAGGATAGCTCAAATCGAGTGAGAGTAGTGAATTTTCTCACCAATCTCTGATACTTCTTGAATCTACCAAAACAACACTCTCTACCAAGGCTAAATAATGATTTTGTTCGATGGGAAAACCAGATGGTTTAGCACCCAATAACCCAACTTCACTAATAATATCCAAAGCATATTTGCATTGGCAAAGAAAAACCCCTTTGTGATTCCGTGCCACCTCTACACCCAAAAAAAAAATTCAAAGTCCCCAAATATTTCATGTGGAAACAATGGCATAAATAATTTTTAAACTTTTGAATGGCAATACTATTATTTCCCACAATAACAAGATCATCAACATACACCAGTGTACTCAATTGTATATTATCTCAATTCAAAGTAAACAATGAATTGTCAAACTGAGATTGAAGAAACCCATACTGTTTTAATGTAGTTGTCAACTTTGCAAACCAACACTGAGGGGCCTGTTGTAAACTATAAAGTGATTTACATAATCTACAGACTTTGTCAGCCTGTTAAGTGACAAAACCAAGAGGCATCTTCATGTGCACCTTTTCTTCTAAATCTCCATGCAAGAATGCATTATGAACATCCATTTGATGAAGTTCTCATTTCTTTATTGCTGCCACTGAAAGAAAAGTATGAATGGTCACCATTTTTGCTACAGGAGCAAAGGTTTCATTGTAATCAATTCCTTCAATCTGATTATTGCCAAGAATCACCAATCAAGCTTTATAACGTTCAACCGACCCATCTGATTTATATTTGATTTTGTAAACCCATTTACTCCCTATAGCTTGTTTTTCTGATGGTAAATCTTCCAAAGTCCATGTCCCATTATCCTCAAGAGCCTCAATTTCTTTCATCATAGATTTTTTCCATCAAATATCTTTAATGGCCTGAACATACGAGGTAGGCTTCCTTTTGGCTGTCATAGCTGCTAAGAAAGAATGATGTTTTGGAGAAAATTGGTCACAATTTACATAATGTGTTATAGGATAAAAGATGCCTGAGGACATGATTGGTTTGGATGAACATGCAGAGGGGCTTATTTGTTGTATAGCATATGTCACAAAATATCACAGTCGAGTAGAAACTTCTTTTGTTCTATGACCACGCCCAAGTTGTTCTTGAATAAATTCACCCGAGAATTCAATGACACCCCCTATCATCGTTATCATATTGAGTCACAGTTGAATTCTCAAGTACTTCACTTTCTTCATCCTTATTCAAGTCACCATCAACATGATTGGTGATACCTTAAGGAGCACTCTGTACTAGATTTGATCATGTACCCTCCTTACTAACATCAACAAATGGAAATTCATATTCAGAGAACACAACATCTTTTGATACAAAATACTTTCTTGTATCAAGATCATAAACTCTCCACCATTTTTTCCAAAGAGATATCTTACAAACACACAATGTTGACTTCTACCAGCAAATTTGTCTTTTTCCTTATTCAAGTTTTGAGCATAACAAAGACATCCAAAAGTTCAAATGTGATTATAACTAGAAGGTTTACCAAACAAGATCTCATAAGGAGTCTTTCCTCTTAATAGTTTAGAATGTGTCTGATCGATCAAATATCCAACCGTCAAAACACATTCTCCCCAAAACTTGATAGGAAGATTGCCCTAAAATCTTAAAGCTCTAGCCACATTTAATATATAACGATGCCTCCTTTCAACACGATCATTCTATTGAGGTGTTCCTACACATGAAGTTTCATAATAAAATTCCATTTTCAGAAAAATAATCTTTCAAGCATGCAAATTCAGTCCCATTATCAGTTCTAACTACTTTCACATCTTTATGAAATTATCTTTTAGTTATGGCAAAAAAATTACGCATGACAAGACCCTTCTATTTTTTCAGTCAACAAATATATCCTTACACCCCTAGAAAAACCATCAACAATGGTCAAAAAATATGAGGCACCACAATAAACATTAACATGATAAGGTCCTCACAAATCACAATGAATTAATTCAAAAAATTTATTCGCTTTAGTTTCACTAGAAACAAAAACTCCCTTTATTTGCTTAGCTCTCAAACAAATGTCACATGGTTTATTCTTCACCAAACTATTACTAAGTTTAATCTAAGGAAGAGATGCAACTATTTTTGCAGATGAATGCTCCATCCTCCTATGCTATAATTCAAAGGAATCTACATGACTAGCCTTGCATGCTTGGATTGATGTTGTCGACTTCAAACAGTAAAGCCTTTTACGTTGTTCACCTGTTCTAATCACCATCCTCAAGGTGCGGTCCTGTATAACACAAATTTTATTAGTAAATTGGACATCATAATTAGATTCATCAACCAACTGTGACACATATATCAAATTGCAATTCAAATTTGGAACATAAAGAACATTGTCCAACTTGATATGTTTTCCCAAACAAACTAGTCCCTCATTCAACGCCATTACCTCCTAACTATTAGGCAAATTAATTGGACATGCCTCAATTTCTTTCAAATTTGTTAAACATTCTAAAGTAACTGTCATATGTTAGGAAGCACCCGAATCAAAGATCCAACTCAGATTACTCTTACCATTCAACTTTTCACTAGTACCCAATTTGCACGTGTTCAACAAACTGAGAAAGAGTGTCCATTATTCAACTGTCAAGTCCCCAAAAGCTGTACGTTCTCCTATTACTACCATTGATAATGATGGTTGCCCAATTATATGAGTTGTATTCACTTTTAGTGCATTACTACGTCCTTGCCCTGTACTTTGTCCTCTTTGTCCACGCCTAGTCTCTTTAGATCGGTCACCCCACCATTCTAGATATCCAATGAGTTGGAAACAAGTTTCAAAATCATGTCCCTTTCTTTTGCAATGTGAGAAAAAAATTGATTTGTCTCTTGTTTCTGTTTTATACTTTAGGCCTCCTATCTTGGCTTGCACTGCAAAACTCATAACTTCTACATGTTCCTCCTTCCTTCGTGAAATTTTTTTAATACATTCTTCTTGGCACACCAATGAGTTGCATTGTTTAAGTTTAGCAAAGGATCTGTGCTCAAAATATTGGAACGAATAGCTCTATATAATGCATCTTCCAACCCTATCCAAAATTGATGAAGCCTCTCTTCTTCTCGTTTCTTGTTTAGCTCAGTTGCAATATTACAATTGCATTTTCCACAACAACAGATGGGAATCTGCTCATAATTCGTAAGTTTTCCCATAGTTGTTTTAATTTTCCATAATAAGTCACAATTGGAAAACCTCTTTGTTTGCCATTGGTAAGTTATACCTTGATCTGCTAAACACGAGGTCCATTAGCAATTGAGAATTATTCTTTGATATCCTCCCATAAATCCTTTGTAATATCCATATAAGTTATAATAGATCGCAAAGTTGGCTCAGTTGTGTTGAGTATCCATGAAACCAACATAGAATTTACAGTCTACCAATCCTCCAATTCAGAGGAATCATCATCAGGTTGTTCAATCATTCCATCAATAAATCTAAATTTCTTCTTGGCCCTCAACGCAATTCGTATTGCTCGAGCCCATTCATCATAGTTGTCTCTTTTCAATTGCACCCGAGTAATTATATTATCAAGATTATCGCTCGAAGTCAACACGTAGGTGGAAGCAGGTTTATTTCCCCCACTATTGATGACTATTTTGTTTTTCTCTAGCTCTTGATACCATGTAAAAACTTTTGAGAGAAAATGACTTCCTTCTTTTGTATTAACAGGCCAAAAAGAGCCATATATATACACGATAAGCATGAGAAATAAATCACCCAATAAATCTATGTAAATCCCTAACTTCTAGAATAAAACCCTTAACTTCTCTCCTAAATATATTATTTACATATTTAACAGATATTTGCATATCTAAATATATTCTTTGATTTCTTTCCTAATATATATCTATCAAAGATGTGTTTTTTCCCAAATGATTTGTTTAAACAATGGAAGGCAAAAGGAGGGGAATTACTTTAGTATTGATTCACTAATCCTCTTAACAACGTCTAGTTATATAAGCCAGTTATAACATCCCGATTTTGGGCCTAGTCAAAATAGTAGTTTCGAGACCACAAATCTAAAGTAGAAATATTTGTTTTATGATTATTTTGAGGTCCATGACATGCTTCATGATTGTGTGAAAGTTTCATTAAAAGATTTTATTGATAAAGTGTTCAATTTGACATTTAGGTCTAAATTGCAAAAGTTGCAAAATGTGAGTTCTAGAAGCTTTAAACATGAAATTGTCATGGATTATTAATTAGAGGTCCTTAAATATCAATTTGCCCAATTTATATTTTTATGGACAAATATGGGCATGAATAGGAAAATTTTGAAAGCAAAGCCTTAAGGGTATTTTTGTCATTTGGTTAATAAAAGAATAAAAAGGGAAAATAAGTCAAAAATTGTGTCCATCTTTCTCCCTCATTGTTAAAAATTCTAAAGAGCCATAGCTAGGGTTTTATTCATCCTTTCAAGCTCAATAGTAAGTACATCCTAGCCCCGTTTTTAATGTTCTTTGTATCTTTGAAGTTGTCATCAACCGATTTAGCTATTTCTACCCTTAGTTTGAGCTAGGGTTCATGTTCAAAAACTTATCCATGTGTGACATGCATGTATTTTGATGTTTAATAGAGGAATATGAAAGTTTGATGTGTGATAAACATCTTTTACTAAGTGATTTTTCATGAAAACACCTAAAAAGAACCTTTTTGTAAAAGTTGTAAAATAGGTGGTAAAAATCTTATTTGAAAGAAAATGCGGGATGTTATAAGTATGGTATAGGTTCGGCTAGGCTTAGGTAACAAAGAAAATGAGTACATTTCATTTACGAGCCTAAGGACTAAGTTGTAAATATGTGAAAAGTTAAGGGTAAAAAGGTAATTTTGTAAAAGTATGAGTTATGGACTGAATTTAATAATGTGTGAATTAAATAAGCTAAATTTGGTATTATAAAGCAAGAAAAACGAGGAACGGACCTTTATTGGGGGAAAAACAAGGTGTACGACGATTAGATCCGTTTTTACTATTTTTGTACCGAGGTAAGTTCATGTATAAATAATGTAATGATGTATCATGTTTTAATGCTTTATTAATGTATGAGTTTCTGTGCTTAATTGTTATGATGAGTGTATGAACGACATTATGGTCTATGAGAATGACGTTGTGAACGAGTTCGACAAGAATGTGACATTGAGAAAATCCTGTTTGAACCTTAGGAATAATTTAGGATACAATGTGACATGTCACTAGGAACTATATGAGTTGAGCTCATGAGATATACGATATGTGTTTATGTGAATTCGGGTGCTGGTCTTGTACGTCCTACCAGTGGCTGGGTAGCCCGGCATGTAATACCCTGAAAATATTTACAGTAAGATATTATCCTTGATATAGTAAAATAAGGAAATAAAGTGAAAAAAAGAGAGGAAATATTGAGATATGTCAATATTGAGAAGTATATTATGATATATTAATTCAAGAAAGGACTAAATTGTAAAAGTGAGAAAAGTTTTGTTGCACAAGAGTAAATACTCAAAATTTGAGGGGTTAAAGTGTAAATATGAAAAATTTGAAGGACCAATAGTGTAAATATTTTAAGAGTGGAATAGTCTAGAAACTAAGGAAAATGGATGAATTAGGACCAAATTGAATAGATGAAGAAACTATGAGGGACTAAATTACAATTTTACCAAATTAAATGATGACTTAAGGATGGAATTTTAAAAGATAATGAAGGGAAAAATGGTCAATTGGAAGAGAGAGAAATCTAGAAAGTAATAATGATGCTAGAGATATTTTGATATTTTATAATTATTTAATTAGATAAATATTATTTTATTAATATTTTAATAAGATATTTTATTATTATTTTATTAGTATATAAAGAAAGAAAGATGAGAAATTCTCATCTATATATTTCCCATGCACTAACGTGAGAGAAAGAGAGGAAGAAAGAAAGTTTTTCTTTCTTTACAATTTGGTCCTTTTTACCAAAAGTTCACCATTTTCACCCAAAAATCAAATGAATTTCCATAGCTACCAAGAGAGAAAAATGTTAAGGAGACCATGGGGAGTTAGAATATCAAGTTGGATTCAAGAAATAGAAGCTGGAGGAGAGAGAAAATCAAGTTAAAGATTAGTATCAATAAAACAAGGTAAGTATATCAAGATTTCAATATGTTTTTAAGTTTGTTATTATTGACAAAGCATGGAAATAATGTTATAGTAGAGTTTTATTACATAAGGTCCTATGTTCATGATATGTTAGTGAAGAGAAAATAAGAGAAAGTGATGAGAAATGGTGTAGAAAAAGAAAATAAGGGTGTTATAACATGGTAATTAATATTTTGTACTAAAACAGTTTTGGACAGCAGCAGTAGTCTAACTTTGAAAAATCATAAAAAAATTGTAGAAATCTAATTATAGGATGAATAAAATATGAAATTAAATCTTATTGAGTCTAGTTTCTTATAGAAGAAATTATGTAAGCAATGGAATTGTAAATCATGAGATATGATGAATTTTGTGAGACAAGGTCAGAATGATTTCGGGTTCCCCTGTTCTGACTTTGTAAAATCATAAAAAAATTGGATAAAAATAATTATTGGTTTAAATTTATATTTTTAGAATCCTGAATGAGTCTATTTTCAATATAAATAAACAGGAACATCATTTGAATTCTGTACAAGGAGATAATTAATTTTTAGTGAAGAAGGGTCAGAACTGTTAGACAGCAGAACAGGGGTAATTTTAAAGAATAAACTGTACTTATTGGATAAACTAAAAATTCTGAAAATTTTATGGTAAGAAGATATATGAGTTTAGTTTCAGGAAAAATTAGCGGATCTTAATTTTGAGTTCTATAGCTCCAGATATAAATAATTTAGTGACCATGATGCAGATAGACAGCTTGAATATTCATAAAAGTAAATAATAAAAATTATGGATAATGTTACTTACAAGTGTATTATCTACATTAAGGATGTGGAATGGAGAGGAGGAGGAGGAAAAATATGTATGAATATTCATCTAGCATGGCTAATTTGCATATTCTAGGCTCAAGGACTAAATTGAATAAAAGTAAAATTTTATGGGCAATTTTGTAAAAATGTCAGAAATGCTCAAATTGCATGAAATGGATTATTTTATTATTTAAATTACAAAATTGAATGAAATTATTAATTTAGTTCAAGATCGGGGGAAAACATGTTTTAGGGAGTAAATTGAAAAGTGTTGAAAGAATAAATTGAAAAGTGTTGAAATTATGAAAAATTCTGATATTTTATAGAATTCATGGACTGTTATCAATATATATGAGAATAATAGCTGGAAATAAGGATTAAATTGCAAGAATTTTATTTTCCTGACCCTAAGGATGAAATCGTCATTAATCAAGAGTTTACGGGCAAAATGGTAAATTTTGCCTAAAGCATTAATTAAATGCATTAGTATATGAAATGAATGAAAATGATGATCAAATTTATTTATAAAGATCCGAACGACTCAAATATGAGACTCGATCGTGAAAAAGAAAAGATATCGAATTAATGAAATTATAAACACAAACAAGCAATGAGGTAAGTTTGTGTAACTTGAATTGTATTTTAAATACTTGAAATATGTGGTTATGTGATGAAAATATGATTTGAATATTCAATTCATGATATTTGATGAAATATTGATAATACTCGAAATAAATTGAAAATAAATCTCGGTTGAATGAAAAGGAAAAATTCGATGGATCTCTCAAAAGGAATTGACGGTAAAAGGATTTAGCCCGACGGGTGATCCTGTCTGATATAGCCCTCCCGAAGAATATGTGTAAAATGGATTTAGCCCGGACGGGTAATCCGAATCGTGGTCTGAATTTAGCTTTGGTGGTAATTGTGATCCAAGCTCATTAGAGTAATTGTCGTTGCGAGGATTTAGCCTGGACTGTAATCCCGACAATACTCTATGAGTTTATATTACTGAGATTTAGCTTGGACCGGTAATCCCACCGCAAGGATGAGGTTCGCGAGTGTGTGCTCTCTCGATATGAAACGTGTAAGACCATGGTTGAAAGATACCATGGCAACTTTGATATGAAATGTGTAAGACCATGGTTGAAAGATACCATGGCAACTTGATATGAAATGTGTAAGACCATGGTTGAAAGATACCATGGCAACCTGATATGAAACGTGTAAGACCATGGTTGAAAGATACCATGGCAACCTGATATGAAACGTGTAAGACCATGGTTGAAAGATACCATGGCAACCTGATATGAAACGTGTAAGACCATGGTTGAAAGATACCATCGCAACCTGATATGAAATGTGTAAGACCATGGTTGAAAGATACCATGGCAACGTGATATGAAATGAACAAGACCATGGTTGAAAGATATCATGGCAACATGACAGAAAATGAGTAAGACCATAGTTGAAAGATACTATGGCATCATGTCAAAGATAAATAAGACCGTGGATGGGAGATGCTATGACATCTGTTGAACAATTGATATCTAGGTAATATGTATCAGATGACGAATGGTTATATGAAATGGTTGTGTGTAATGTTTACAAGAACTGGTCATATGGAAATATATATGTACAAAATAGTTGTATGAAATAATTATGAAGATAGATAAACGAAATAAGTATGAGTACGTGGAATATAATTTATGTTAAGTTTGATATAAGCTATTATCGGAATAAATATACATAAAATATATGGAAATGATGGAGCATGAAATATTAATATAATGAAATGAATCATATATGCTTATGAAGAAACGGTAAGAGCATGATATGTTTCATGACATGTAGATATATGATTATCTTTGATATGTTGATACAAGAAAATTATGTAAGTTGAGACTATTATTGAACTCAAGTACGATATGTCGAGAAAATAATTATATCAATGTTGAATTTATATGAGATATGTGCAAGTACACTAACAATGTTACTGTTTGATGCTTATACAAGTACTAATCTGTTGATTGAATGGTAATATATTTATTCACATGATGCATTGAATCGGTAAGCATTTAAATTTTTTTTAAGTAATCTGCAAATGGTAGTAATGCTCTGAAACCCTGTTTTGGCAACGGATATGGGTTAGGAGTGTTACACGGCATGTGTTGCGAGTACCTGTCACCTTGTGTGAGTAGCCCATATAGTTACATCCTGACTGTTAGCTTCTGTGAGCAGGCTCGTGATTAGCTCGAGAATGAGCAATGTATGATATGTGATATGAGGTAGCATGTGGCTACTTATGAAGCACTTTGTGTAAACTTTCTATGTATCCGATAGTATTCCAAGTGTTCAACTGGTAAATCAGTGAGTTATTCGACAAGTAAGTCAATGATGAGGAAATATGAGAATGTGTTACGAGTTGGTACAGGTATGTACAAAAAACTCATATGAACGAGCTTGGTATATGATGAACTTTTGGTAAGACTGAAATGAGTGAGTTATGCCTATGAAACTATGATGACATATATGTAAATTATGTTATGAAACTATGATGACATATATGTAAATTATGTTATGTTAATTGTATAATATTCATGATTATGTTGCTATTTATTTGCATGTGAACTTACTAAGCTTTATGCTTACTTCCCTCTCTTTTCCATGTGAACTTACCAAGCTTGCTAAGGGATCGGAGGACGTCGGAGACTCAATCACACTATCAATTGGACATTTGCGTATAGTTAGTCTTAACATTTTGAGTATGGCATGTATAGGGGACTTGGTCTTTTTGTTTATGTGTCATATTAATTTGGCCAAGTGTGTTGGCTTATAATGATTTGATGATTCATTTTGTATGTGGCCATGAGATATGGTTCATATTGATTATTGGGTTGTAAACCTAATTATTTATGCATGCATGTGTCAAAGTCTTGGTGATGTGGATGCTTGATGATGAATGAATGATGACAAATTGGTATGGCTACTATCATGGTTTAAATGTGTAAATTGAGAGTAGATTAATAATGTTGATTGGATATGAATTTGGTGTGGAATACCTTAAGTAAGCCTGTTAATTTAAGTACATGAAATGGTGACATTACATGTACATGAATTAGTCTTAATTAGGAATGATTGATTGTCAAAATGTGACATGTTATGTGCCATGAAATATGCCTAAGTATGTGAGTGTCTAAGGGCTTGGAAAATAGCCTCAAAGTTGTCCACACGGGTAGAAACACGGGTATGTGTCTAGGCCGTGTGTGACACACGGTCCGCCTCATGGGCATGTAATCCGGCTGTGTGTCCCTTACACCTTAATTAGGTAAAACAAAATGCCCAGTAGTAAACACACGGGTAGTGACACGACCGTGTGTCTCAGCCGTGTGAAGGACACGGCCTCAAGACATGGGCATGTGCCCTGGCCGTGTGAAGTCTGTACCTGATTTTTGGAATTTAATTCGCCACACGGCCTAAGCACACGGTGTGTGACTTGGCCGTGTGACCCTACTTTGTTGATGACATCATAAACAGAAAGTTACACGGGCTGAGGACATAGGCGTGTCCCAAGCCACACGGACGTGTAAACCTCTAAAATAAGAAAAAAAAATTTAAGTGTCGCAAAAGTTTTGAAAGTTCTCGGTTTAGTCCCGAACCACACCCAATGTATGTTTTGGACCTCGTGGGCCTGTATAAGGGACAATATGCTGTGCATAAATAGTTTTAATTTGAGTGAAATTTTATGGGCTGGTCTTGTATGAATGTTTATGTTTGAGTCCGGTAACGCCTCGGACCTTGTCCCGGTGTCGGATATGGGTAAGGGGTGTTACACCAGTCTTGAATGTGTTGAGAGAAAAACAATCAATATATACATATATCCGACTTGCAATAATTTACCGATAACAAAATTTCAAACCTAGGTTTAAATCCAACATTAGAAATGATTAAGCAAGCATTCCCTTGTTGCTCATTTACTAGGGATTTCTATCCTAAAATTGATGGTACTTTTGCTTTGTGAAGCACTCACCTTCAACGTTCCTAACTGCTAATCAAACTATGGAATGGAAAACTTGAGCTCATCTCTCATTACATATTAGAAAACATAACTTCTTCCTGCTCACCTTGATAGCTTAGCTCTTGTATGTTGGCCCATCCTGAGTGCAATTACATTAGGGATCATACTCCTAATCCATATCCGAATATGAAACAGAGTTTCACTATTTTATGCCATGATTCTATCTTATTTGAGCTATGAAAAAGAATTCAAAAACAATATTATAACACATTAAAAAGTATTTATATTCATAAAACACTACCATAAATATAATAAATGATTTACTATATTAAAAAACATATATATATATATAATATTTTATTGTATTAAATATAAATTTTAAATTTTTTTTATATTTTGGATTGAGTTATTTAGTTGGGTAAGTTTTTTTTAGGTTTTGGGTAATAAGTTTTATTGTTATTGGGCTAGTGATTTAATATAAGTATAAATATTTATGATTATTAATTAACATATATAATTAATATAATATTATTTTATAACATAATATTCGGATTGAGTCGGGTTTAAGTAAAACAAATTTGCCCAATGCCTAGCTCATATAGAAAATGGACCTTAAATTTTACCCAAACTCATTTTTCGAGTCTTGTATTTTATTCAAACTCTCCCATTTTTCGAGTAGCAGTATTGCAGGTTTGCTCCAATTTGATCGCTTTGCTTTGTACTTTCCCTTTCTAATTTTCAGTTTTATTTTGCTTTTAAAGCTATTACCATCGTTATTTATTTACAATGAGCTAATATACTCTATTCCGAGCCAATCCAAAAATTGACCCAACATTTTCTATACCCAAACAAAATTTGGGGTTACCAAACATAGGCCCAAACTATTTTATCCTCACTAAATTTGAGGAAAATAAAAAAAATATATGAAGAATTTAATTTAATTAATTTAAAATTTAGAGTATAATTTGCATTCATTTTAGTTTATGATGGTTTTAAACTAACATTTATTTTCACATGGTTTTTTATATTTATAAAGATTATTCATATTTAATGTTTACTAAATTCTTACAATTACAATTCTATATTGAGTATAAGTAATTCTTTTTTAACTCTTTTATTCATTTCATGTTGTTTACCAATTTACTATTTTTATTTTTATAAAGAATATATAATTTTATTATGATACTCATTATTATCGACCCGTTTGGGTCCAGACCCATACTCTACGCAGTTTGCACTCAATAGGTTTGTCTCAAGGATGGCAAATAAGTGCTTACCCTTCTTTAAAATCTTAAGAACTTCTTTTAGTTTGACAAAAAAAGTGTCAAAATGGTTTTGAAAAGCTCAAGTTATATCTCACATCTCCACCACTTCTGATGTCACCTAGAGTGTGGGACACTCTTTATCTTTATCTGGCAACCTCGGAAGAAACGGTAGTAGCACTTTTGATCAAAACAAAGGGAGATCGCCAATTTCCAGTATATTATGTTGGCAATGTGTTACAGATCGGTGAACAAATATATTTAAAGACAAAAAAAACTCATTTTTGCTTTAATAGTGGCAACTCACAAGTTGTGACATTCCTTCCAGGCTCATCCCATGACTATCATGACGAATCAACCCATCAATGATATTCTATCTAGTGTGGATACTTCAGGTAGAATGACTAGATGGGAATTGAATTGGCAGAATTTGGAATAGAATATGTCCCAAAAACAACAATAAAGGCTTAGATCTTAGTCGATTTCATGATGGAATGCTCTTTCGACAAATCATCAGACACTGTAAGTAACTTTTAATTTCAAACACTATTACTTATATAAATGATACAGTAGCATGTCACACAAATTATTGGAATTTTACTTGACGGATACTTATTTTGTCTTACAATATTTTATTACAATTATTCATTTGGTTCTAAAAACTTTTTCTGTTAATTACACAATATGTAGCAGTTAGCTCATCATAGGGGCAAATGAGTTCAGTTGTGAAGCCAAAGTGTTGGACAATTTATTTTGATGGCTCGATAGTGAAGACAGGGTCAAGAGTGGGTGTTCTTCTTGTAGATCTTAATGAAAATGAGTAGCGATATGGGCTATCCTTCAGCTTCCAGGAATCTAACAATATTACAGAGTACGAGGCACTTGTTTCAAGATTACAATTGGCTCTACAACTGGGGGCGTGGGAATTGACCATACATATTGATTCTTAGCTCGTAGTAAAACAGATGAATGAAGAGTATGAAGTAAAAGAACCAAGCATAAAGAAGTACTATGCCATAGTAGCCGAGCTACTCGTTCAGTTTGATAAGGCACAAGTTAGACAACTATCCAGGACGGAGAATACAAAAGCTGATGTTTTATCAAAGTTAGCATCCTTTGTTACTATTGAATAGAGAGGAAAAATCTTGTTAGATCATAAAGCTACCCAAGCAATGACACTCATCAAGTGCTCAGTTTGAACCAAGAAGAAACGTGGATGACATCCATTGTACAAACACTACAAGGGGAAACTCACCATCTAAGCAAAAAGAAGTTCGCCAAAATTCAACATAAGGCTACAATGTATGATGTTATGATTTACATTTAATATATCCTTGTATCTACAAGTTATTCAATTCTCATTCAATTAAAACCATTTAATCTATCACCTTTAAATATATCCTGTTAGAAGGTGTGCTTTATAAAAAAGGCTGCTCCCAACCTCTTTTGTGATGTCTGGCTCCCTCGAAAGCTGAGAATGTTATGAGATAAATACATAAGGGAATATGCAGCGATCATCTAGTTGGGATATTGTTAGCATAAAAGGTCCTTAGGCAGGGATACTACTGGCCAAAAGTACAGAAGGATGCACACCATATGGTTTGCACTTGTGATTCATGTAAAAAACATGCTAAAGTATAATGATCACAAGCTGAACCTCTACAAATAATGCTTAACCCTTGACCATTTGCAACTTGGTTTAGATATTTTGGGTCTATTTCCAATATCCACAGCTCAAAAGAAATTCATAGTTGTAGCTGCGGACTATTTCACTAAGTGGATAGAAGCTAAAGTTTTGACTACAATCACGGAGAGACAAATGGAGTCTTTTTTTTTTTTAAATCCATTGTTTGTAGGTTTGGCATCTCACTCCTAATTATAATAGATAATGAAACCCAATTTCAAGGAAAATTTAAAAAATTCTTCAATAACCTGCAAATTGTTCTTGCTCTAAGCTCTGTAAAACTCCCCAAACAAATTGTCAAGTGAGGCAATGGATAAGAAGATTCTAGCAGCTCTAAAGAAAAAAGTTGATGAGGCCAAAGGTACGAGGTTAGAAGAGCTATCAAGAGTTATATGGGCCATGCAAACCTCACCTCATAAGCAACTAGAGAGACATCATTCTCACTCATATATAAGATAGAGCCAGTAATCCTTACTGAGATAGGCCTACGATCTCATAGAATAACTCATTTTGATGAAAGTGCCAACCAGGAGGCCATTCAACTCAACTTTAGATCTCATCGATGAAGTTAAGGAGACAACAGAGATTAGAAATGTTGCACAAGCCCAACAAGTTGCTCGATATTATAATTCCAAAGTGAAGAACAAATAGTTTCAAATGGGTGATCTTGTTTTAAGAAATACTAAAGCAAGTTTTCCAACACCGCAACAAGGAAAAATGACCCCAAATTGGGAGGGACCCTACAAAGTTGCAGAATATGGAGCTTACAGGATAGCAAAAGTAGATGACCCTATTCTACCTTGCACATAGAATGCACGTCATCTCAAAAATATCATGTATGAATGACATAGAATGCACGTCATCTCAAAAAAATCATGTATGAATGATTTATCTTTTTTTTTCAATAAAGATACACTATTTCCAAATATTTTTTACTTTATATATCATGAACAATCTTATTTGAGTTAGCTGGTTTAAGATCACTACTTCAAACAGCTCTTTGATTTAATATCGTAATTGATATCGTTAAGGTTTGCTGATTTAAATTCGCAACCTAAGTTCATTCGATTTAATATCATGAACAATCTTATTTAAGTTAGCTGATTTAATATCGCTACTCCAAACAGCTCGTTGATTTAATATCGTAGTTGATATTGTTCAAGTTCACTAATTTAATATCACAGCCTAAGTTCATTCTATTCAATATCATGAACAATCTCATTTGTGTTACCTGATTTTCCAATCACTAGTTAAATTATATTTGTTAACTTATTTGTGGTGACAACTTGATTATGTTGTTTGCTCAAATAAATTCACAATCAAACACCACACCGTTTCAATACAAAATAAACATAGATTTTTTCATTTCAAATTAGAAAAAAACAAGTACAATGAAAATAATGAAATTATGAATTAGCGTTGGTATCTTAGGGGTCGGTGAGCTCTTCATCCTCTCATTTGTCTTCTCCTTCATTTCCATCCACTTCACGTCTAGTAGTGAGAGCTACACTCATATTAGTAGTGTAACAGCCTAATTTTCAGTGGTATCGGGAATAGAGATTTGAGATCACTAAATCCGACGGGTGAGTTAAAAATTTAATAAATTAATACCTATGAGTCAAATATGAATATAAAAGCATTTTTGAATTAGTGAATTTGGTGATTTAAAAGAATTAATTAGCTAAAATGGGTCGAGAATGAGGTATCGAGACCTTGACTTCATAAACCGAGCCATAAATATTTTTAGAAATATTTATGGAGTGTTGGTGAGGTAATAATAAAATTTAGTCAGAAAATTTTGACGTTTGGGTGGTTAATTAAATAAAAAGGACTAAATTGAAAAAGGTGTAAAAGTTGCTAAAATGATTAAATAGCTCAATTGTCAAATGAGGAAGGACCTAAAGTGAAAATAAGACCAAAGAAGATATTTTGGGCGGCAATAGCTGAGAAAAATCAGGAAATGGGTGAAATAAGGGCAAAATTGGAAAATTGCCAAAATTGGCTAAATAAAAATGGGACTAAATTGGAATATCTAGAATTCTCTTCATTTCTCTTCATATTGATCAGCTGAAAAACAACCATGGAGGAGGGTTCAAGCTGGTTTTCATACTCTAGCTTCATGTAAGTTTAATTCTTGCTTTCTCCTTGAAATTTTTATGTTTTTGGACTTTTACAATTGGGTCCAACTTATTATTTCATTAGTTTTTGATTCCATGGCTAATTTTTGAAGTTTTTATGGATGATTTTTAGAAATATATGATGATTTTTCATGGAATTAGAGCTTTAAATTGTTTATATTCTGATTTTATTGAAAGAATTGAATAGAAAGTGAATGTTTGGGACCTAATTGTAAAAGAGTTTGAAGTTAGAGTTTTATGTGGAAATTATGAATTTCAATAGTTATGAAATAACTTATAATGTCTAGAAAATTATTAATTGAGAAAATTATCTTAATTGAGGGGTTAATTGAGCAAGGACTGAATTGTATGAATTGTGATATTTGGGGCAAAATGGAAATCAACATTTTACACTAAAACTGTTTTGGACAGCAGCAGTAGTCTAACTTTGAAAAATCACCAAAAATTGTATAAATGGAACTAGAGAATGAATAAAATATGAAATTAAAGCTTATTGAGTCTAGTTTCTTATAAAAGAAATTATGTAAGCAATAGAATTGTAAATCATGAGATACAATAACTTTTGTGAGACAAGGTCAGAATGATTTCGGGTTCCCCTGTTCTAACTTTGTAAAATCATAAAAAATTGGATAAAAATAATTAGGGGCTTATATTTATATGTTTAGAATCCTTAATAAGTCTATTTTCAAGAGAATTAAACAAGAACATCATTAGAATTCTGTACGAGGAGATAATTAATTTTTAGTGAAGAAGGGTCATAACTGTCAGATAGCAGAACAGGGGAGATTTCAATGAATAAAATTTATTAATTTTCCCAGCCAAAAATTATGAAATTTTTATGGTAATAATATATGTGAGTCTAGTTTTAGGGAAAATTATTGGATCTTAATTTGGAGTTCCGTAGCCTCATATATAAATAATTTAGTGACTATGACACAGATGGACAGCTTGAATATTCACCTAAGTAGATAGTGAAAATTATGGATAATGTTACCTACAAGTATGTTGTTTATACTAAGGATGTGGATGGAGAGGAGGAGGGGGAAAATATACAAAAATATATGAATGACTCGTGTATAAATTGATCACATGCCCGATTATAATCGATAAGTGTTGGATTAGAAATGATATAATGTTTTATTTGGAATATTTATTATGAAATTATAATTATTGTTATAATACAAAAATTGAACTTGTGAGTTTATATGGCTAAATTTTAGTGATTATTTGTTAATTTTATGAATTTCATGATGTGTTATTTCATATGTATTGATGATAAAATCTTGAATAATGTAAAAGCATGAAAATTGAATAAATGATCAAATTAAGTATTTGATTCATCAAAGACAAGATGAATTGAAGGAAAAGACCATGGTTGGACCATGGCAACAAGTGATAAGTGATAGCTTCGCTACACTTATCTGATCAAGGACAAATGAAAGTGATAAGTGATAGCTTCGCTACACTTATCCGATCAAGACAAATGACAAGTGAAAAGTGGTAGCTTCGCTACCGATCGCTGAAAAGTGGTAGCTTCTCGCTGCGATCGATGAAAAGTGGTAGCTCGCCACCGATCGCTGAAAAGTGGTAGCTTCGCTACCGATCGATGAAAAGTGGTAGCTCCGACTACCGATCGGTGAAAAATGGTAGCTCCGCTACCGATCGATGAATAGTGGTAGCTTCGACTACAAGTGACAAGTGATTTCCGTATAAGACCATATCCGTATATGGCATCGGTGTGATATATGCTATCAGATAAGACCATATCCGGATATGGCGTCGCGAGATATGTGATTCGTGTAAGACCATAGTTGGGCTATAGCATCGATATATGAATATGTGTAAGACCATAGCTGGGCTATGGCATCATTATGTGAAGATGTGTAAGACCATAGTTGAACTATGGCATCGAGAAAATGAAGTACTCAATTCCGTAAGACGTTCACTAATTTGACAAAGTTTGGTAAGTGTTACATGGAATTATGTGATACAAGGAAGTACGAGTTGATAAGATATGAGTATAGAACTTAGTTGATAAATGAATTCATTTGTGATTATATAATTGTTCATCTTGAATGTATTGTCCATATGTATTGATAATTCAAATGTTTTAATGAATAAGTTTCGACATGGAATAAATTGAACACGAGATAAATAATTATGAAATTGAACTCGGAATTCATGAAAATGACAGTTATTGATATATGGAGACATGAGAGATTGATATATGAATATGGAAAATGTTTGATAAATGTGTTTATTCATAATTATGGAATTATATACCTCATGTGTACTATTTGTATAAAGATGATATTTCAAATACTTTGGTTATTTAAGCTTAAATATGAAATAGTATGAAATCAAGATAAGTTGTTATGAAAACATATTTAGATTACAGAGATATGGCTGATATATGTTGTATGATTACATAACGTGAAATTGTGTATATATATGAGAAATTTATTGAGAATTGAGCCCATACACGTTTCTTGTTATTTATATGAAGTGTACGACTGTCAAGGGTGATGAAGTTATAAATAGAGAGTTACACGGGTTGAAAACATAGGCGTGTGACTCTCCAAAGTGTGAAAACTTTCTAAGTGTTACAAAAGTTTCATATGTTTACGGTTTGGTCCTGAACCACCCTGAATGTATGTTTTGGGCCCCGTAGGCCCATATAAGGGACGTTAAATATATGTATGAAAGTTTTTAATTTAGAAGAAATTTTATGGCTGATTTTTACATGATTGATCATATTAAGTTCGATAATGCCTCGTACCCTATTCTAGGCTCGAAATACGAGTAGGGGGTGTTACAAGTAGGATTTTCAGCGTAGTAAAGCCTACTAGAATTCTTCCATTCTTCTACAAACTCCTCTCAAATTGTTCTAGAAGGGAAATGAACATTGAAATCCAACTAGGCACCGGTAAGGTGACTAAGAGCATCAAAGTTTACCTTGTGAGCATCGAAAGGACTACCAACTACTTGAGCGTGCAACAAGAAGTTAAACTTTAAATCTGGAAAGTAATCTTGAAAGCAACTTTGTGTTGCTCGTCCATACTTTTCATGGTCACTTCCAAGACATCCTTATCAACTCGTTCACCTGCAACCTCTCTATATAATTTTCAATATCTTTTTCAGTAAGGGTGAGATACTCTTATAGTCTCATATTCTGCTCCACTAATTTCTTATTTTCTTCATCCAAGCCCTTATGTACTTCGTGAGCCCTTTCTAGTACCCCTATGGTAGACTAATAAACATTTTTAGTCTCTTTCTTCTTCACTTCTACTTCACCAATACCTTTAACAAGCCCCACATTGACAATGCCAACTTCAGCTAAGACTACTTAGAGAGATATTATTAACTTCTGTAAGGAAGGTTTCCTTATACAGCTGGACAATGCAGATGGACAAATATGCTCTTCCGCTTCTTCAGGCATGGAAATTTTCCATTGTTTGCTCACCTTAATAGGACTGTAAGGAAACTTTTGCATGCTAAGATGCTTGTGCCACAGGAATAATGTTTCTGTCTCACTACCAAAAATAGTAAACTTCATGGAACCACTAAGAGGGCCAAAATCAACAATTGCCCTGAATGTATCTTCAGTTGGTGGTCTTGGTGGTGGTTGAAAAGCAGCAAGAGAGTTGGGGAGAGAAGGAATCGTAATAGGGACTGTAGCAATAGGGACCACATCGCTAGATGTTGCAACACGATCTTTTCCTTTCTTTTGACGAAGCTCATTTACAGGACTAGCTTCGTCTTCGCTACTCAAAATGATATTAGTAACCCCTGTGACAGTTTTTCGCTTCTCCTTACTACTTGCACTTCATTCTCCAGTGAAAGCACTAGAGGGACCACCTCGTACATTTTGCATAAACGATCGAACATCCATATATTCATCGATCTTCCTAGACAGACTTGTAGATTCCTCTGAATTCTCTTTAACAACGTGAATTGTGTCTGCATCACCAAGAAGTTTATTATCAGCACCAGTTACCATAATGGGGTTCACATCACTCTCTGGATCCCCTGCAGGTTTAGAGAACTATAGACGAGACTTTAATTTACGAAAGCTATAAGAATAATTCTTAGGTTCCTCTTTCTTCCCTAAGAGTATAAGCCTCAATTCATCAGCGACTCCATGTGGCCACGTGAATTGCACAGGTAATACCCTCACAGTGTCTGCACCATTACCATCATCAATATGCTGCCATCCATTAGAACTCAGATTTAAGAGGTAATAGTGAAACATATTCCTAATAGTTAGCACTTCCTCCAAATCTAGTACGTGACCCTTGCAAAGTTTGAAATACCCCACCCTACTTTAGATATAATCTGTCATTTTTTTCAGGTACATACTCTTACTAGGTATCGGCCATTGTAAACTCTAAATTATATGGATTTTTTATAGTTGTTTATGGCACCTTTTTACTTAAAATTTATGTTAATCTTGGATATTTGATAGTTAATTGGGTGAATTTTGTTTACATTGAGATAATGGGCATGATTTAGTAAAGTATGCATTTTTATGCTTTTATGTATTAAATTTTTGCATAATTTAATTATTTTATGTTACATAGTAATTTCCTTTATTTAATTATTGCAGTGGGACTATAGAGTTAATAATTTGATAAGCTTATTTTAATTATACATGGACATGAGCTCCATTTCACCTTAGTTGGACGGTAAAGGAAAGAAAATTGGGTTAAGAGAAGGTCACTTTGACCCAGTTAAAGTTGATTTAATTGAAGAACAAATTTGAAAAGTAATTGGGTCACAAAAGTCGTCGAAGTAAGGGGAAAAGAAGCCCAAATTCAACAAGGGCATATGAGTAGCCCAAAATTAGCTTTTGGAAGATTTATTCAGAGGTCCTTACACTTGTAAAACAATTAAAAATTAGCTCTCAACTTCTACCTTGGAAACTGTCCACCTCCTTGCATGATTCATGCATGAAATCAAGCATGAATTAAGCAACCAACAACCTCTTCTCTCCACAATTCATGGTCGGCCAAGTAAAGGAGAAACCTAAGGGATATTCAAAACTATTTTTAGTAAATTCCTTAGCCATCCCTCTACTATAAATACCACCCTTTTACTTCCCATTCAATAATCCCTCATCAGTCAATAATCCTTCAATCTCTCACTTCACATTCTATCATCTTTCCTTTCCTTCTCACGCATAAACCATCCATTTCCCCCTCCATTTAACTAGAAATTCCTTGAGAAAGTTCTCTCTTGGTTGGCCACATTGAGGAACATCTTGCAAAGGAGCAATTACAAGGATTAGAAGAAGTCACCGTGATCAATTTTTGGAGGATTGCTGAAATTATTTCATAGTTTTTTCTTCCTTAATCTTTATTGTTGTTCAACATGTTTGTAATTTGCTTTGTTTTTTTTTTATTAACAATGATAGTTTAATTTTGTTTAGCTAGAATGATTACATTAATTTGATGAAGTTCATTTGATTTATGTTCATGATGTTCTGTGCTTCAATCGATCATGCTTTCAATTAAAATCATGTATGTATTTCATTCATTAAAATGTGATCGAATGCATTAGAATTATTTAATCAATCCTAGCCAGATGACGATTAATGGACACAATAATTGAAAGGTGCATGCTTAATTTAGATCCTAGCTCGATTAAATTAAAAGTTTGTAATAACTCAAAAGAGCTCTATTACCTTGCATAACTTTTAGATTTGTGTGATTAAATTGTTTCAAGCCTAATCTGTCTCTGTTAGTTCACATAAAATCTAAGAAACCCTTAATTAAATATAATCATGTTAGTATGCATGTTTTTTCTAAGCAAAAGATTCTAAAATGACTTAATATTGGTTTCAGAGTTAATGAGAGATCGAGTTGTCATGGAATATTTTTCGGAACATTGTGAGCATAATGAAAATGAAGCAAGTCAAATGTTGTAATTATTCTAACCTATTCATGTTATTGTTGTTAAAGCTTGCGAATTTGCTGCTAAATCCACCTCATACATTTTAATTATTCATCACACTTTGGATTAATTGCATTTAGGATAATTTTTCATTTAATTACTTATTTTTATCAAACACTCAAATTTATTGTGTTTTCTCACTAATTTGTAAAACTTTAGTTTTGTAAAATATTGATTTACATATACAATCCTTGTAAAGATGATAACTCTATACTTATTTATTACTTGATAATGATTGTGTATACTTGCACAAACCCAAGTGTTACAATCATTCAATTGGAAAATCAAAACCAACTTTATACTTGTATTTAACTCGTACGTACTTGCAACGGTTTAGGCGAAGGTACGATAACCAGTTCGAGGTGATTGATTCTACATTTTCACAAGGAGAGAAATAAAACAAACTTATCGAACTTCCTCGATTGCATGCTTTTAGTTGGTACAAAGTCTGGAAAAAAACGATCAATGACACTTCCTTTCGTCAACTTTATTTAATGAAATATGCCATTGTGACCCACCACGAAAAGCCATATAATTATCCTGGAGCTATCCTGTATTCATCGATAAGATGGTACAAGAAAGGGTGGAGTGGTAAATGGAAACTTGCTTTTATCACGTGCAGTGGAAATTAGAAACTTCCACCGGTGGTGTCTCTTAATCGATTCAATCCTTTGGCGATTGAGAAGTCATAAGCGAAATTAGGTAATTGAATTCCCCGAGCAGCCAAAATATGATTCATTTCTTCCTCTTTGGTGATGCAAACATTTGCCTCTACTGGAGTACTCCCTTCACTATGTTGTGAAAAGATACCCTAAATAACATGACCATTTCCTCTCGTCCTAACCATTATGTTCTAATAAACCCAAAAAAAGAATCACAAGAACAGTGGGGATTTTAAGAAAATTACCTCTGAAGTTGTTCTCTTGAAAATGACTCATTCTTCAAATTTTTGAATTCAAATAGTTTAATTTTTAGGGCTCAGGTAACCTCATTTTAAAGGGTTTTACACTTTAACGATTCCTATATCCAAAAATAAGGGCACAATTAGCTGTGTACAACTGTATCACTCCTTAACACGTGGCGAACTGTATGTGACAAGTTAAAGCACAAAGTGTATTTAATAAGCTTCTCCTTATGTGACCTCTTATCTTGTGAAATCAAGTTCTAAGAAGAGTCACTTTATAACTCTTCTTCGATCCAGGCAAGGGACATGTTGTTATGATACTCACTATTACCGGCTCGCTACTTGATTACCTGATTGGGTCTTGACCCATACTCTACCCGGTTCACACTTTGGGTTCGCATGCAAAGTGTTCGCACTCTTCTATAAGACCGCACAGTGTGGGGTTATGGGTTTACACTACCATGTAGGCGAACCCATATATAGAAAGCACGTGTTAACCCTAGAGTAGGGTACGTGTCGATGTGCATGGGAATCTACCTACAATATCACATGCATGAATAGTAACCATATCATATAATATACAGTTTAACCCATCTAAATGACACACTCTAAATTATTCAACAAATTTCAACTTCACAATTTCTAGTGTAGGCAAATAGAAGTTAATTAAACATTTCATGAATAAATTTGAGGAAAATTAAAAAAAAAAAAGTTAGTTTAGAGAATTTAATTAGATTATTTTAAAAAAAAAAGGGTTATGGTTTTCATTGATTATAATTTTTTGATAGCTTTAAATTAATTTGGAAGTTGCAACTTTCTTCATATGTTTTTATTTACAACAATTGTTGATATATATATATATATATATATATATATATATTGTTTAATTTTTATTCAATGCGGCTAGCAAAGGTGTTAAAATAATGAGTAAAAGAAGAGTGGAAATTAGAAATATTAAGAACAGAAGTAAAGAAGAAATTAAGGAAATCGAAAAATTATTCGAATTGATGCATTCAATTTAAATCGGTTATAGTTTTGTTGTATTGGTGGATTACCTCTTACCACATAATTCAATTTGGATTTGATTTTCTCATTTTATTCAAATTAAATTGAATGAAAACAAAATACCAATGATGATAAGAAGTTTGAGAAGTGGAACTGAAATAGAAAAAGGCACAATATCATTTACCATATTTCTCCTATCTTGTCAGGAAGGAGCATGGCTACAGAAAATAGATTCAAAATTATAATGGGAAAACAGAGATGGTCATAGTCCATCATCTCAAAAAGATACCAAATAATCAGAGTAAATGTTTGATTTTCTATTAAATGGCAACATTGGTGAAACTACACCATCACATTAGGAGAAATAAACAGTGGTAATAATTCTTACTTCAAAGGTCCAAATGCAAGTGAGAGTGCATGTACTTGTGTTGAAAGCACCTATGCTCTCTCTCACACAGGTACTCCTCATAAAATTATGCATGCTCATCAATTTTGTAAATGCTGAGGTTAAAACATAAGGCATTTTTGCAGACTCACTTGCCCCTGTTAGCTGCATCCTAGTTAAACAGCACCAAATTTCAATTGGTAATCTTTATTCCGGCTTAATCCTACAAGTTAGCAATAAACTAATCTTTAATCACTTCCATAACTTCTTTTAAAAACTTTTACTGATTTTGTTTTTCACATAAGTTTAAATTTGTACTTGGTGACCAAATGAAGAATAAGAGTTACAGATTACCCGCATTAATTAAAAATAACAAATTAACAAAGAAGAATGGAAACAATAATGGCAAACAAAGAGTGGAAATTACAAAGATTCATTCAACCATTAACAATTGAAAATAAGCATTAATGAATAATTTAGCAAAATGGGGAAAAAAAACAAAAAGAAGATAAGAGCTTGAAATGGAACTGCAAACGGTGGCATTACCAAAAGAACTTGTGTTCTCATTGTTCAAAAAAATGATTCTCACTTAAAGAACTCTCTGGCAGGTACAAATATGGTATGAAATTCATTTTGTGTTAGCGTGTTCTATTATGTTATACACCATGTTTGAAACTGTATGAACAAACTGATTCATAATCGCAAGTGACACTATCTTTGAAACATTTCAAATCAAGATTAGTTTCTCACATCATAAGATTAGATTCAGAAATAAGATGGCAGTGCGTAAACCTGCAGAAAAACCCTTAACAACCTAAGAAATTGTGTTGCTTTTGAAGTATAATTGTTTCGAAGAGACCCCTGAATCATTACATAATAACAGGTAATCAATCATTTCCTCCCATGCTCCTAAACAACTACTACGCTTCATCTGACAGTCACTCTTT
The DNA here is from genome assembly GCA_025698465.1 of Gossypium longicalyx. Classification (NCBI taxonomy): domain Eukaryota; kingdom Viridiplantae; phylum Streptophyta; class Magnoliopsida; order Malvales; family Malvaceae; genus Gossypium; species Gossypium longicalyx. The sequence continues at coordinate 62,397,582 of CM047004.1, read as the reverse complement.
ACAGAATCCAATAATCACTACAGCATATGTGTAAACATTGGGTTTTAAAACATTAACAGAGAGTTCACGAAATAATTCCTTTGCATCTTCGATATGCTCAGCTTTGCACAAGCCATCAATTACAATAGTATAGGAGGTAATATTGAGTTCCAACCCACTGTTTTGCATTGCTCGAAAAATTTTCAATGCCTCTTCAAGTTTACCACTTTTGCATAAACCATCCAGCAGAATCATATAGGTCACTAGATTTGGAAGTTTTCTGGAAGCAAGCATCTTTCTTCGAAGCTCAAATGTAGTTGACACATACCTTGCATAAGAGTGTTGTATGTGACAACATTAGGCTCAATGCCTTGCTTTCTCATTGTGTCAACAATATCTAGTGCTTCAAAACCATCCCCTTCTTTCAATGTGCATCAACCAATATACTATGAGTGTCAACGTCAGGCTCAATACCTTGCTTTCTCATCGTGTCAACAATATCTTCAGCTTAGGAACCATTCCCTCCTTGCAATGCGCATTAACCAATATGTTATATGTGACAACATCAGGCTCAATGCCTAGCTTTTTCATACTGTCAACAATATCTTCAGCTTTAGAAATCATTCCCTTCTTGCAATATGCATCAACCAATATACTATATGTGACAACATCAGGCTCAATGCCTTGCTTTCTCATTGTGTTAACAATATCTAGAACTTCAAAAATCATTCCCTCCTTGAAGTGTGCATCAATCAATATATTATATATAAAAATATTAGGTGAGATATTGTTATCCACCATTTCATTCAAAAGCCTTGTTGCCTGCTTCTGCTGACCCGAATTACACATAGCATGAATTAAGCAACTATAAGTAACAATATTTGGTCTAATGCCCTTAACCATCATTTCGGAGAAGAGATCCAAAGCCTCATTTAGCGAGCCCTTCTTACAAAGACAGTCAATGACAGTGCTATATGCTACAATATCAGGTTTGAAACCTCTTTCTTCCATCATCGATAAAAACCTAACAGCTCTTTTGGTGTTCCCAGTCTTACACAACCCGTTAAGTATTGTACTGTAAGCAATTAAATTAGGTTGATACCCTGTTCCAATCATTTCATCAAACAAACTTGCAGCCTGAGAAATCTTACGTTGCTTACAAAGTCCATTAATCAAAGTGGTAAAGGTTACAACATCAAGCTCAACACCTAACTTGAGCATTTTCCCAAAAACAGAAAACCTGAAATCAGTATGACCTAATTGACAAAAACAATTAATCAAGATGTTGAAAGAATAAACATTATGGGGAACACCTAATACTTCCATCTGCCTACACATAGAAACAACAGTAGCATAATGTTTCATTCTAACAATGGATGATAATATTTTGGTGAATTCCAGAATTGAAGGCAGTGGGTACTTGTCAATCATCTTTTTAAAGGAAGCCAAAGCATCCTCAACATTACGGAAGCGATCAGAAATTTTTGGGTTTCCCCTTACAGACATGGAATTCTCACTTAAAGCTTGAATGTGGGTAGCAAAGGTGTTAAAATATCGAGGAAAGGAAGAGTGGAAAATAGAAGGAATAAGCTTACCCATATGTTGAAATTAAGCAAAACGGAAGAAGCAATAGCTGAGCTGAGCTTCAAATGAAAACCACAAATCGCCTGGAAAAAGTTGGGTTACAATAAAACAGAGTTTGCTGTGATTTTCTTGTACTCTTTTTGCGCCGCTTTTACTGTACATGGATGATTGATGTGTGAGTTCTTTTAAGCTTCGTTTCAATGTAAGAAAGTAGAAGTGGTCCTTTTATTTTATTTTTCTCCCAATTTGGGCTACAAAGTTTTTGAAATGTTCAATTCAATCCTTCCATTTTAATCTAAAGAATTGGAGAGATAAGTCTAAATAATAATTTTAAAAACTTTAAAGATAAAATATTTAAAAGATAATGTTAAAAGAATTAAAAAATTAAAAAATTCCACATTAAATAACTTTTTTATCTTTGGAAAAAAATTCAATCATTAGGCCTAAATTAATTGGATTGAATTCATATCAATTGGTTTTAAGGAAATATTAGGAAGTACCACTTGTGGAAGCTCAATTTCTACGGGCTTATTCGCTAAATGTCAATTGGCACATACAATATGCCCAATTGAGAATTTCTACGGGCTTATTCGCTAAATAGCAATTGACACATACAATATGCCCAATTGCTTCTCATGGATTTTCATATCTCCACTGTGCAAAAAATGTGATATGCATTTGAAATGGAAGCCCTTGTTATTATATAGATCATGAGCGATACAGAAATAGATCGAGTAATCTCCTTTATTCAAGAAAAAATATTTCTAGTTTGCATAATCCAATCATTGATCCGAAAAATTTCTAAAATAAAATTCAAACTCGTACAAATTGAATAGTTTATTCTTATTTTTTCTTTTTGTCAAACACATTGAATGGTTGGTTTATATTTTGGTATAAACATTGAATAGTGTTTAATAATAAAAACCATTTTCATTTAAATTTTATTTTGTATATAATTAATCAAGCCCACGGATCGATTTTGGATAACGGATATTTGAGCATGGTTTGATTGTAAAAGCTGCAGTATGAGTAAATACAAAAAATATGACCCATAAATTTCCAAATTTGTGTCATCACGTTAATCTTTTAAGAAGTTTATACGAGAGTTACCTCAAAAAGAATATGCTTTCTAAGCCCTTCAACAAAATACATACTCCTACCGATATTAAGAATACATGGCTGCATTCAACTTACCCAGCCGGAGATTTCTTAGGGTTGCCTTGCAAAATGAAACTAAAATCCTGTTTTCAAGAATTAAAATGATCAAAGCTTTTTCCTAGCACCAGATTTTTTCACCTTAGACGGGCTCGAGGCTTCCTCGAAGGCAGATGGGCAAAACAACGTAATGCTGCAGGTTTCACACCGTGGCCTGAGTGGAGTACAAATCGTCTGTCCAAATCCCACCTGTTCAAACTCAATTTTGTTCATACAAGCATTAAGTTGTTAGACGTTAGTTGCATCAATTTAGGGGTTGGCATTAGGATCATTTGAAACACATGATGAAAAGAAACTGCACTAATCATCACGAATTAGTTATAATGCTCTGATAAAGATTGGAAACTTTTTGAACACGAGGATGCTGAAATCATGCCTCGTGTATGTAGGTAAACTTGGAACACCATGAAAGTGAATCATATACAAATGAATGTAGCATGAATACACCTTTTAACAGGAGATAAATTTTATTGCATGCATGCATCTAAATTCTTCATATATAAGAGTGCATATTTATGTGTGAGCAAATCGAATAAATGAAATGGCTACATACCAAAAGAGGGTTAATTGGGACCCATTCCTCCTTTGGAAGCCACTGTTGCAATGCCACTCTTGTTTCCTCTGGAGACGAAGTTTTCTAGCAAACCGACACGATAATGAGTAATGATACATGCCATTTGTTTAAGTATGAAAAGGGAAAGGGCATCTATTAAACAAATTTTCCAAGGAAGAAAGACACCTTTTCCAATTTGTAGTAACTCAGGACTAATAAATCAAATTCTATTTAAAGGTTCACTTTGAAGTTGTACGACCAAATATGTTTGTAAGTGGTGATTAAGAAGAATGTGGGAAGAAGGTGGAACAAACATCATATCTCTAAAGGCCTTCCATTAACTAGGTCAACTGAGTTGCTTAAATAATTTACTCATAACTTCTAACCAGGTCAATTGCATTTATCAAAATAATTACAGGCAAAAATCCATGCCATTTCTCTTTAGACACAGAAACGGATTTTAAGTTACAAATATCAGTGTTATATACAATCCTGATTAATTTCAAATAGGTATGTAAATTAAGTAGTTTTAATACTAAAAATATATTATGAAAAAAAAAGAAAAAAAGGAGCAACTAAACAAAATAAGATTGAGGTACCTGTTTTGTCCCTGGTCGAGACACCCATCCAAGCCGATTGGAAATGCGGTGCACATGAGTATCTACACATATCCCTTGAACATCATTCCACGCAACATTCATAACCTAAAGCACCACACATCAAACTACAAATTCCGTATACATATAATTTTAAAAAGTTATGTAATTACCCTCCTACCAAATGAGCCATCTTCGGGCCTATCCCTGGGAGCAAGAGTAGTTCCTCCAAGGAGCTTGGAATGTCCCCATCATACTTCATAAGACAGATTTTTGCAATTTTCTTCATATTAATAGCTTTCCTTGTATAAAATCCGACCTAAAACAAACAAAATGAAATTTCATAACAGTAGCTGACAAAGACGTGAGGGAAGAGAGAGAAAGAGAATAGGCAATAAGATTAAAGCTACAGCTTATGGGAAAAAAACTTGTATACCTATCAGGACTAGCACACACAGGTCAAAATGGAAAAGCTTTGATGCCTAGTTTTTTAAGCAACTTCTAGGATGACATACCGGGTAGATCAAATCCTTAATAGTTGCTTCATCAGATTTGTCAATGGCATCAGGAGTCAGAAGACAATTCTGACTGAGACGTTGAATTGCTCCTGCACATACAGCATCTTTATTAGTGTTAAGAACATAATCAACAAAGTCAGGGTAATACATAGGACTATATCAGAAAAGACAAAGCCTATACAAAGTTTCAATGATAATAACATCACAGAATATACTATCAGTTACATCTCATACGTTGCAAAGATATTCCTTGCCTAAATCTTTAATGCAAAATTTAAGAGTGGCAGTGGCCTAATTCAAAGCTATTTCAGTCATTCACAACCATTACCAATAAATACTCATGTCCAGAGTCCAAGCAACAGAGAAAGAGAGAGAACACGGATTTTTCTTTCATTACCATTAAACTAATTTGATTTGGTAATGTCCTTGTCCTACTTCGAGTGCTCATAACTATCAGCTATTTAAGAATTTTCATTTTCATGTTGAGCTACAGTTATATAAGCTTTTAAACATTTCTCCATATCATTCCCTTCCGCAGTTAAGATTACAAGCACAAACTCTTAAGGCATGCATTAAATTAAAAAGCATATACTTATTTTCAAGTATCTAGACGTTAGGATATAAACTCACCAACCAAGCAACCACAATGAACAACTTATTTCATCATACATCAAGTTTCATCCATATAAACTTCTTCGCCAAAAATAAAAACAAGAAAAAAACTTCTTATGAATCCGGTAGAAAAAGGGAAATGAGAACATTAAAAATCCCTGACTGAGATTTTATAAGAATTTAGATTATGAAAATTTTATATTAAAAGTAAGCATAACCATGATATACTTTGAAGAAAACTTTTTCATCATAAACAGTCATGAAAGTATAAAGCTTAAGAACTTTCTGATGCAAAACTTTTTACGGCCCCCAAGCAAAACAAGCACTAGATGCCCCAATTTCCTACTGTTGGAAGCTATAACTAGAATGTCTAATACTTCAAGAAGATGATTAGTTGAATTGATATATAACTGTAAACTAAACCAAAAGATTAGGGAGTCACCATGAGTAACATGATCTTTGGTTTGGCTAGATAGTAGTGATGATACCAAGACAGCAAATCTTCTTTCCTAACACACGGTAAGAGTTAAAAGATATACTAGTTATATGTTTTCAAGCATACATAATTAAACATCCATTAAATAGAAAAGAATCAGTAAACAAGAATCTAAAACAAATGTCTTTAGGATGCAAAGAATCTTCAACAACATTGCTTCAAGAATCAAGAATGACAAAATCATAGTTTTGGAAGCCAGACCCCACTAATGGAGCTTGAAGCAAGGGTCGAGGCTAATAAGGCAAAATCAATCTCCATCCACCCATCATATTCGCTGTCAACAATCAAATATATAGAACACTAGTTGGTGCTGCAAAGTGGGAATATTGAGCTCAAGATAATTCGTCTACAAGAACCAAAGATGATTTAAGCTACAACATGAAGCACGTTCCATATTGGCATTATGCAGTTTCTCTAGCTAATAAACTATGTGGGGTTCAATATTTCTTCGTGGTAGCCTCAGATTAAATAAAGCACTTCAGTGCCCTTTACTTTAAATCCCAAATTTGATGCCTTAAACTTGAAGAACCAAAGCGGCATCAGAAATGCAAATGGCAAATACAGCATAAAAAGGATAAATTATTGATTACCAATGATATATCTACCCACAAATGATCGACAAGATTGTACCTTGGGTGGAAGAACACTTCCGGCTTTCTCACATCCCATAGTGTCTACAGGTGCATCTTCTAAGGATCTCATTTTACGGATTCCTTCAAGCACTTTTTCCCAGTTGGCAGGTGGTTTGCCTGCATCATGTGGAACAAATCAACAGCAAATGCATCATCTTTTCTTTGTTTTAACCCTCAAAAGAAATGAACCAGGAAGAAGGTCTTGTCAATCAAAACCGTCGCATCATTCCATTTTTTACATGGACCTCTTCATTAAGAAGAGCGAATGTAATTAACAACCTAAACACACACTCTACAGACAGAAGTCTATAATTTTTTTATATCTGAATCACAATGATAGGGTGCAAACACCAACTGCAAACTTTGGCAACATTAGACTACTCAATTTATTTGTAGGAAAAAAATGCATACAAGGTAGAGCAAATTGGCCCGCATTGTACATTATAAGTTTTACGTTAGAAAATCTCTCTTCTCGTGTAATTCCAAATAACATTTTCACATGCACATAATTATCACTGCTTACCTCCCACTCCAATAGGAGAAGCATTACCAACACCCACATTAAGCTCATCACATGCGGACTTCGACTGCCCTGCAAAATCATTGATATGTGAAGCTAATCAGACCCAGGGGGATAATCCATTAAAATGGACAAAATTCAGCATAAGCATATATCACAGCAAAGCATTTGTGCATCTGTGTGCTTAGATAAATAGGTCTTTCTTCTTTTATCGTTACAAATTTGGGGAAGGGGATCAAGATTTGAACCGTGGTCTTTGGTGCCAACTTACAACCACCTTGCCACTGTAACAGTGACTTTGTCGGCTCATAGGTGTATTTGTTAGTGCGGGGGTCCATATGTGCAATAGGAAAACAGCATGATAGCAATATGCGAAGTCTCAAAACGTGGTGAATTGTCTCGAGATCCGGAAATCATTCCATCACAACTCGATGCATTGACATTGTCAATCCAACAATCCTTTTAAGCAAAAACTTTCACCATTTGCGTACTAATAGTAGGAACATAGCATTACCACAGAAATCCTACCTGACCGAGCAGGTCCATCTACCTTCTTGTATGCAAATTCCTCTATGTCAGGTAAGCTACACGACTGCACAAAAAGACATTATGGTTAGATGGTCAAGAACAACTCTACACCGCCAAACCTACAATAGGTTGTGCGATCAATCCATTATGTTGTCAAATTTCAATTTTTGACTAATACAGTAATAGGACACCGTTAAATAACGAATTTCAGAGCATATAAGCATGTTCTAGAATCATACAGGATAAAATATCCTGAGTAACATATCACTAGTAAAAATAATGGAATTATTGGGAAAAAAAAAGGAAAAAAATGGAGGAAAAAAAAACAATGGTCTTACATTATGGTCTTCATTTTCTGGTTTGGGATTTTCTTTTACAACATCCAGTGTCTTTTTAAGCCTTTTTTTCCTGGTAAAAACTCGAACTTGAGGCAAAGAAACGTTGTCGGTCAATCCAGAACCTGAAAATACTCAAAAGGTTTAGACAAAGGAAATAAGAAGAAGAAGAAGACGACGACGACGACGATGATAGGGGTTTGAAAACCTGGGTTTGGGTTTTGATCCGAAGAAGTAGGTGAGAGGGCTTTGACAGAGAATCTTGTTTTTGGCATTTTGTTGTTCGATTCCATCCCTCGCAAGGCCAATCCAAATCCAATACCAAAACGAAGTGAAAAACTCCTTGATACAACCTCATACATTTTTTTGTTTCTCTTAGTAATTTAGGAGGGGAAGAGACATGAAATATTATTATTTTAATAATTATTAGTGCTATTTGTTTTTTTTCTAAAAAAAAATTTCTTTTAACTCAATTAATATAAACATTGTATAAAAAAATACAACCTATAATCAGATAAAAAGATTAAGCCCAAATTTATCCTATTTAAAAAACAAAGAGAAATCTTTCATAAAATAGCTGTATGTTTATTTATTTATTTAATTTTTAGTGAAAAATAGAAACAGAATTGTAGGACTAAATTTTTGCCCGGGCCCAATCAAATCAGCCCAAATTAAACATCCCACTAAATCGACCACTAACTCCATCACCCTACTAAACCATTCACTACCTCCATCACCCCCACACCCTACTAAACCATCCACTACCTCCATCACCCCCACTACCTCCATCACCCTACTTGTTATAAGTAGTAAAATTTGGCTATAAAAGCCATGAAAAAACTATTGTAAAAGGATGATTTTTTTAGAGAATATACGTACGAAATCAAAGAGAATACAAATCAGATTTTTAAGGTAACTTTTTATATTATTCAATTTTGTTTACTTTGGCGTTCACCTTTTTTCTTTACACAAACGAAAGAAGAGAAAAGATAGGGAGTTTACCTCTGATTTTATTTCCTTTCTGATTTGGCCCCAAAGTTTTCATTTTTAATTCAATTTAACCTCTTTTTTATTTTTGTTATTTTACTGTTAAATTAATTAATTTGAGCTTTATTCTCATTATTTTTATATTTTTTTATTATTTTCTATTAATTTAATTAATTTGAGTTATGTTTCATATTATTATATTATTTATTTATTATTATATATTTATTATGTAAATATATATATTTTTAAGCGAAGTTAATTATTTTAAATATAAATTTCTATTATACATAGACTGATTATATTTTTTTATACCATTGTTTATTATCGGTTACCATTTTTATATCAAATTATTATTATTTACTATTTCTCACTATTACTAATTTAACATTGTTATTCCAATTTTTTTTACTATTATCCCCCATATTTAATGTTATCGTCAACATATTTTTTGTTATTATCATCATGTTTTTAATATTATTATTAATACTATTAACACAATGTTTATTACATTATTGTATTTATTATTACTGTTGTTTTATTAATTATTTCTATTAATTACTATTATTATTATTATTTATTATTTATATATGGTTAGCATTATTCTCATATTATTATTTTCATGTTGTCTATTATCATCATTTTAAAAAAATCTATGTCCTTAATTCATTTATCCATTGATCTTCTCTCAAAATTTTTCAAAATAAAGGCAATGTTCGGTATTTAAAGAATTCGAAGAATCGTGCCCTAACGTACTGGGTTTTGCTTTCTTTGTTTGTCTTGCATATTCGAATATCCTCTTACCAGTTCACTCTCAAAATTTTTCAAAATAAAGGCAATGTTTGGTATTTAAAGAATTTAAAGAATCGTGCCCTAACGTACTGAGTTTCGCTTTCTTTATTTGTTTTGAATATTCAAATATCCTCTTAAGGCTAAAACGCACGTTTTAAAGGCAAGCTCACAATTGATGGTCAAAAATGTTGTGTCCTAACGTACTGGATGTAATGTTTTACCTTGAGGTGAGATGGTCTTTAATACACATTTGACTTACCTAAATGTTTTAAAAGCCAATAAAAGGAGGATCGCGTTTTGAACTCTGTCCAAATCTTTAATTTTCGACATTAAGACACTAAATAATCAATCAAGTACCAATTTTGGGCGTGTCGAGGGTGCTAATCCTTCCTCGTACGTAACTGACTCCCGAACCGGTTTTCTATTTTCGCAGACCAAAATCGTCGTTTTGAAAAATTTATTTATTTATTAAAAACGACCGTGTTTTGAGGTGATCCAATCACACCCAATTAAAAACGATTGGTGGCGACTCCCAACTTTTCATTTTCAAAAGTCGATTTCCCATTTTCAAAAAAATGATTTCGACAAGAATTATATCTTAAAAATTCTTAAGAGATTCTAAAAGTTTTTTTTTATTGGATAGCCATAATCACTAAATGGAGATACTTCAAATATTTGGAGGGATGTCTGCTAAAAGAAACTAATCTTTAACAGTTGATATACAATTAAGTTGCAAACATGTTAATTTTTAATATATAGCTAATTGAAAATTAAAAGCTATATCTTTATTTCAAGCACTAAAATCTCAAGATTGAAAATTTTTAATATATTATTAATTGAAGTAGATTTTTACATCTATATTTTTGTAATTTATTAAGTTGTATAACATTACATAATTTATTAAATTTTATATTCAATTTTTACAATTTTAATAACTAGCAAATATGTGCAAGTATTCAATATAAGACATGTTATAATTACTACTTGTTCATTCACCAAATGGTCCGTCAAAAAAGGATTCAAGTATCCCCAAAAGTCTCTTATATTACCAGTTAGGGAGTAAACAACTCCTCTATTTAAAAAAAAAAAAAAAAAAATTAAGTGCAAATAAATTAGAAGTGATTCGGATCGGATCATGACAAAATTTTAAGTTAGTTCAATAGGTTTAGGTTTGATTCAATCCGAAAAATGAGTTTAAAATTTTACTTAGATTCAACTTGGATAAAAAAGTTAAAACTCAAATTTGGTCCGACTCATTTGTATTAATTTTCTTATATTATTTTTTATATAAAAATAAATTTTAAAAATATAATACATAGAAAAAAACACTACAAATCTCAATAAATTTAAAAAAGTCTACTTAAATAATACTAAAATATAACTTTACAAGCAAATGTCTTTAAAATAGTAGTAAAATTATCAATAAAATAAGTCTTACACAATAAAATAGTAGCAATATAATAATGAAATAATAGTAAAATAGTGACAAAACAGTAAAAAAATAATAGTTTTTTTTTAACAAATTTAGGTTAAGTTGAGCTTGGGCCAAAAAAATTTACTCGAAGCTCGACCCGTTTTCTAAATAAGTCTTATTCTTTTGCACAAACCCATTTTTATAAAAATAAATAAATAAACAAAATTCTTTCACATTATACATTGATATGACTTGCATACGAGTAAAATTTAAATAAAACAATCCATAAGCATTTAGATGGAATGATAGCAGGCACATATTAAACCTTAAAAATAAGGTTGTTAAGAGAGACACTACGATTAAAGTTTAATTTAATGTTAAGTGGTACTAGCATTCATCCTTTTCCATTTGACAATCTTCCTTTTATTTTAGGTTTCTTTTCAACTTCGTAACTTATAATTTTAGAGTAATTTATTTATTTTTAAATTTAAAAATAAAAAGAATTATTTTTAAGTTTATATTTAAATATTAACATCTTATAAATGTCATGTAAGCATAGATGATTTTCATTTCAAATGTTAACAATTTTACCTGTTTGCTTACATTTTAAAAATACAAAACATTTAATTGTTCCCGAGAGGGTACATTCACCACAAAAAAGCTACATCTTCTAGCATTATCGTGGAAAAGGACAATTAAAATAGTAAAAAATTCTAACATAATTTTACAGTGGGTCTGTAACATTATAATTTAGATTATAATAAACTTGAATGGTTTAAACTTTAACTTTTTAACGTGAAAAAAATTAAAATTTATTTATTATAAAACAAACAAAATTAAAAAATAATAAATCTTAATAGTAACAAAATCTAACAACGATGAATTTTAATGACCTAATGAGAAATTTTACGATGTTTACAACTTAGGAAGCTACGTGTTAATCTTAAAACCTATTTTTATTAAAAATAATAGTAAAATATGTCATTCACCTGACTATAAAATAATAGTGAAAATTCAATTTAATTCAATTTTTATTATTAATAGTGAAAATTCAATTTTCAATTAAATTTTTATTATATAATTATAAAAAATAAAAAATAAAGTTGGCGTATGATGTTCCAAAATTCAGGTAAAATTTATAAAACCAAAGCAAAGCAAAGCAAAACAAACTTCAAACTCTCATTTCTTAGTCAGTTGGAGCAAGGAAAATGGACTGTCTCTTTTTATTTTTATTTTTATCATACTCCTAAAGGATGCAAAATCTGTAATCTCACATTCCTATCTAATATCTGCCTCTAAAATTCAATATCCTAACTTCAAAATTCAAAATTGCCACACTGTAAAATCTTTGCTTGTTGCACCTTCCACAAAAATTGCAACCACTTTACACCACATCTGAATCAGGCACGATAGTTGATCGCAGTCCCCCTCGTACCATCATTTGGGAATAGAATTCAGCATGCTCCTGCAATTTACCATAAATATCATATTAATCTTTCCATCTCCATATACATGCAAGCCAGAATCAGGCACTTGCAGAACAAAAACAGCACCGATGCACCAAACCTATATGATAAATGCGGCTTAGACAATAAAACCATCACTGATCCTTTCACTATTAACATACAAAATAACACCACAGTCACTCAATTATGCAATAAAAATGTTCACCAAAATTCCATGAAATATTCGTATTCGAAAAGGTCCAATAATGTTGCAGAGGAGCAAATGGTAGCTGCATTTTAAAACAGAATATTTATGTGGAATGTTTATAAGTCGTAAAATGTGAAATAACCAAAATGGAGGACAGGATTGGGGGACTATTTATGTGGAAGGTTTATAAGTCGTAAAATGTGAAATAACCAAAACGGAGGACAGGATTGGGGGACAATCTGGCCATGTTCAAATTTAGACTAGAAAAAATATTTCAGGAAAGTTTAAAGGCAAGAGTGAATTAGACACGTGCATGCTCAACTCTTGATTACGAACTTATACAAGTTATTAACAAAAGGAAAACAAATGAGAGCACAAGGGAATCATAAAACTTAAGTAAAAAATTCCAGATGATGCCAAACAACAAACATACCTTAACTGTGACAATCACAACCGCCAATCCGTGTTCTCGCGATACATGGAAGAGTTTTCTTGCATCATTAGGTGTAACAGATGGAACAGCTTGAGGCAAAACCTTTGCAACTGCAACAGAATATCAAACATGAATACAAGATAAAAGTATCAAACTGATGGAAACTTTATGATCAACTGCTAAATAAGACTGATTTTTTATGTTCTAATATTTAACAAATTCATTTGCTCAATAGAGTAGCGTCTTTCCATATAACCAGAGCGTTAAATACTGCTAGCTGCTTACCAACGAAATTCAAATATTAGCTTCTAGACATAAACTATTTATGTTTTGACATATGCTTCATGTTATCCAAATAAATTACCTAATTTTTCAGAATGACGAGCATCATCAACCAGCAAAACTTTATAACTGTCTCCACTGCCAGTACCATTCTTATCCCTCGATTGCCCAATATCACCACCTGTGATTGTTAGAAATAACCATAGTAAGCGAGTTATCTATCACAGGCATTACATAGAAGGTGTAATCTTATCTAGCCAAACAATGCTCAAACTTTAAGAACCTCAAGGTTGGCTCGAGCTCCATCAAGTTTTACTTTTAAAGCTCGAGTTTGAGTTCAAATCGACAAAATATTAAGAATAAAATAAATAATAAAAGTATAAAAATTCGACTAAGCACACAAGATACGCAAGTCCAGCATCAAGATTCTCATAAATGACCAAACCAAATTCAAGGTTTTCAAGCTGACCCAAATAACTTGCCAAGACATTTGTCTTGATTCCCTAATCACACCCAAATAGATATTCAAGGTTTTGTCATTTCTTGACTACGATAGTCATCCATTTCGGACCTTAATCTAGGAAACTACAGATGACTTGGGTCATTAATCACAAATAAAGCATATCAGTATTTCATGATCATACAGCTATACAGAGAAAGCACACCCATAGAACCACAAAGAAGACTGAATTGATCCAACTCACACAAACATAAAAAAGAAACCCCCAATGCACATATACAGATGTTCAATTTACTTTGATAATGAATCAGGCTATCTCTGTAGGATTTAGCGAATCTATTTTACAAAGGATCTTCATGTTTCCTAATGTATTCCTGTCCCACATATATTCGGAGATAGTCAATAAAACTTGGTAAAAAATGTACATACTCCTGTCATGTTAAGCGTATAATCAGATTTGAATAACGTAAATTGAAGCAATAAACAAAAAAAAGAAAACATCAAAGACTCGTTCATTTCATTTTCAAGATGCTAAACATCAAATTTCTTTCAAAGACTTACTTGATTATACAAAATCCATCGTTTTGAATTCAAGAAAAGAACAAAGATTCACATTAAATAGTCATACCGCGAATAGAATAGAAAATAAAAATTCAAAGAAAACAAAAACTGGTATTAATTCCACACAAGAAATTGAAGAATACCTTCAAGAGCTTGGGAAGAAGGGTCAAACTGAGATTGATCGAAACTAGGTCGTTCCAATACACCAGCACCACCGGTCTTAAAAGAATCAGCTCTCACTTTCACGCTCATAAGTTTCAAACCAGTTTTCCCTTTGACAGAAACCGAGGGGATGCTGTGAAGCTTCACCATACCAAACGATGACGTAGTTGCCATTCCTGCAACAAACGCCATAACCGAAAACTTTGCTCTTTTTTTTTTTTTTTCTCAACCTCTTCAACAAAACAATAAATTCGTTCGTTCGTAGTAATATTTATAAATTATTTTCTTAATTTTTCACAATTTTTTCTTTCTAATTTGATTTGTGTGTTACGTTGGGTCCCACCATATCGCGGCTTGATTGGAAACGAGTGGATGCGATTCGCTGAAGTAAAACTTCCTTCTTTCATGAAGGTTCTAGAATCCATTCGGTTTACCCATTTTTTTTTTCTCTTTATTTATTATGGTGACCAAAAAAAGGAAAAAAAAAAAAAAAAAACAAGGTTTAGTATTTTTTTAAATTTATAAAATGTAAATTGCTCATCAAATATGACGTGTGAATATATACATTATATAATATAAATATAAATGTGTTATTCGTTTGAATGTAAGTTGATAAAACAAGTTCAATCTTTAAATACTTATTCATGTTATTTTGAGTTTATAATTATTTGATTTCAAAAGAAATTGAACTTATAATAATATCAAACTCAAGAAAGTTCTAATTTAATAAAATTTGAGTATAAATTATTTTTAAGTTCGAAAAAGTTCGAGACCAAATTTATGTTCGAGATAAACTCGATCCAAAATTCGAGGCTTAATGCTGCTGACCGTTGCAAGCCTCTTTACATTTATTTCTCTTTGCTTTGCTTTTCTTTTGTTTTTCCTCTACCTTCTCCCTCTTTTGATAGAATATCCTCGACATTTCTCTCCTTTCCTTTTAGGTTTTTTGCCACTTGGTGGGAAAATATTTTTCCCAACAACCTTGTGGTTTCATCACGATTTTTACGATAGTAGTAAAGGTAAGAATATTTATAAATTTTTAGAACTATTGTTAAAAGTTTTGTAAAAATGTCGAATTAAGATAATGTTTGGAAAGTAATCTAGTAATTGGTTGCCCATAATTACTTATAATTACACAATGACGACATGTTTAGGTAATTATTGGAATTAGTGAGTCCCATTTGGGTGTAATTAGAGCACTCCCATCACATTTTACAATTCTTAAGAGAATGAGAAGAATTGGAATTACATTCGAATCTAATTTAAAAAAGTTATTTTTATATAAGTTATAAAAATTTATATTATAAGCATGAACATGTATGAGTTATTGAATGGTTATACAAAAAATTTCTTATATTATAAATCCTAAAAAATTATATTATAAAAATAATTTGTGTATTTTATAAAGTTATAACAAAAAAGTATATTTTTTAAATCCTAAAAATTACTAAAAAGTTTATTATAAAAAAATTTACATGTTATAAAAATGTTATAATATATTTATGGAATGATATTTGGTACACTTGTATTGGAGTTTTTACACTTCACAAATAGGGTCAAGAGGTTGACTTCCTATAAAGATATAATAAAATATTTTTTAAAAAAGTGACGCATAACTATTTTTTAAGTTGCTTGTAGAATAAAAAAAAGTACTAGTGTACCAAATACTAACCATATATTTACATATATAAATAACATACTTTTTCATATAAAAAACATTATAATTTTTTTATCATAGCTTATTTATAAAAGATAACTTTCTAAAGTTGCGAAAAAATGTTATATTATTTATAAGAAGAGTTATAAAAGTTCTTGGATAACTTATATTATCTTTTACTTAGTTTACATATTATAAAAAGGGATATAACTTAGCATAAGTATGTCTCTAAATTAAATTTATATAAGTTTTTATAATTAAAGTTACATACTATTTGGATTGTGGACTCAAATATTATAAGGTCGATGTTGATTCTGTAAATACAAAGTATTTTCTTGCACCATATCGTAGGGTAAAATACCATTTGAGAGAATGGTGCTAAACACAAGCACTATAGACAACTCGCAAACTCTTTAGTTTGAGACATTCAAAGATTCAAAATATGGCTAAGAAAACATTTGATATTCTAAAAAAATATTTTTCATATTAACATCACCTTAGTATAACATAAAAAAAAAGGTCGGATCGTGTTAGCATGTTGCATATTTCATAACTTGAATCATAGGTGGAATTAAAATGATTCATACTTCAAAGAGTACATGAAAGAAATAGATTTTGATAATACTAATGATAATATTAATGGTACAAACTCTAATTCAATTGATGAACTCAATCAATAACCAACAAATGATAATAAGGATTATATCTTAAATATTAAAGAGGGAATAACCCAACAAATATGCATTAGAACAATTAGATAAAAATAGATATAATTTAGTTTCTTGTTATTTTTATTAGTAATCTTATTATCAACTACTTTTTGATACTAACATAATACATATGATGATTTAAGTTACTTGTTTAGAAATAAAATTTCCAAAACTAATTTTTTATAGTAATTAATATTTTTAAAAATATGAATTATGTAACTACGTAATCGCAATTTGTATTATCAAACATGAAATAGTGAATTATAATGTAATTACACTCTACCAACCAAACACATCTAGGAAATTACATTACAATTTTTTTTGTAATTTGTAATTACAAGAGAGTGTAATTATTACCCTAGTAATTACACTTTCACTCAATTACTTTGTGATGTTCAAACATATCCTAAATAAATAGTTTAGGAGTGAAATTAGATATTAGATATTTAGGTTGCTAACGGACACTATAACTCGATAACGTTAATAATCAAAATTGTAACCTTTCACAAGTCGATCAATGGAACTGGAGTTAATGATCAATAAAGGCCAATTTTGGCATTTTTTTTGTTTGTTTTATTATGAATTTATTAATATTTCTTAGAACTTCCAGGGTTGTGCTAGTGGTAATTTTTTGCGAATTTTTCGTGAATACAATTTGGAACATAAACCAGATATTTTCAGTATTCTCAAGACAAGAGTTAGTGGGAGCAAAGCAGATAGTATTGTTGCTAAACTGGGATTTCAACATTCTCACTGTGTTGAGACGATTGGATTTTTTGGTGGTATCTAAATTGGTTAGAATGAGACGGTTCAAGAGGAAATTATTAGTAATCACCCTCAATTTATTTTAATTTGGATTGTCGATGTTATTTATTCTCAGCCTATTTTCATCACTTTTGTCTATGGAAGCCCAGATAGGCAGAAAAGTAAAAATCTTTGAGAGGGTTTAAGGTTCGTTATTCCTCCTAGTATTGTTCCTTGGGTTGCGATTGGTGACTTTAATGCTATCCTTTCATCTAGTGATAAGAAAGGTGGTCGTAAAGAAGGGAGGAGGTGTATGCTTTTTGGTAACTTTATAGAGGTGGCTGATTTGCTAGATTTGAATTTCAGGGGTCCTTCCTTTACTTGGCAAAGAGGGGGTGTTTTTGAGTGGCTTGATAAGACGATAGGAAATGATGCTTGGGTCAAGGCATTTCCACACTGTTCTGTTACTCACCTTCCTAAGTTGAAGTCTGACCATAGACCATTACTCTTATCTATTAGGCTAGAATTTATCTTGCTCAAAGGAAGATCTTTTAGGTTCTTAGCTGGTTGGGTGGAGCATCATTCATTCTCCAATTTTGTCAAAGAGAATTGGTTTTTTACCAGTAACATAGCTGAGTCTTTGTCTAATTTTACTTTAAATATTAAATATTAGAATAAAATTGTGTATGGGTATATTGGACTTCGTAAAAAGACAATTCTTATAGAAATTGGTTGGGATTCAAAGGGCACTTGAAAAATCGCAATCTTTTTATTTAGTTAATAAGGAATTTTAGGTTCGTGAGGAACTCGACACTGTCCTTCACCACGAGGAACTCTTATGGAAACAAAAACCAAGGTGCAATTGGTTGCATTTGGGTGATCGTAATATGAAGTTTTATCATTTTCGTACTATACAAAGAAGGATTTATGATATTGGTGAACTCTAAACTCTAGTAGTTAAATTCTTCTTAAAATTATATAGTGAAATGCCGAATCACATGCTTGAACTTTCACCTAGTAATTTCCCGAGACTTGATTATAGTGACACTATGTTTTTGGGAAAAGAGGTTTCGAGAGAAAAAATTAAGGCTTTTTTGTTTGAAATGGCTCCTCTAAAAGCGCCAGGTAGTGACAGGTTTCATGCTTTATTTTTTTAGAACCAATGGGACTCGATTGGTGGGGCGATTTGTGAATGGATTCAACAAGTCTTTTCTGGAAAGGATATTGATCAAGAGTTAAATAACACACTGATAGTTTTGTTATCGGAAGTTCCAAATCGAGGGAGTTATGCCCAGTTTAAATTAATAAATTTATACTTTATTCTTTATAAGCTAGTAATGAAAATAATTGTTAATCTGTTTAAGATGGTTTTCCTTAAAATTATTGTTCCAGAACAAGCAGGGTTCATTGTAGGAAGGAATATAACGTATAATGTTATTGTTTCTTAAGAAGTAATTCATTCTATGAGGAGTAAACAGAAGAATAGGAGGTGGATGGCCATTAAGATAAATTTGGAAAAAGCGTACAACCGAGTAAGATGGGATCTCACTAAAGCTTCCCTTCATGCAACTGATATTCCTAACTTCCTGAGTAAAGTTATTATGTCTGCAATATCTAATTCCATTATGCAGATTCTTTAGGATGGAGTGCCTTCTTAAAAATTTCGTCTAGCAAGAGGGGTAAAACAAGGTTTTCCTCTATCACCTTATCTGGTTGTCTTAAGCATGGAATGAATCGGGCATAACATCCACTCGAGCATTAGTTCTAGATTGTGGTAGCCTATATGTTTATCGTATTCAGGTCATCATTTATCAAATTTGTTCTTTGTAGATGATTTGATCATCTTTGGTCAAGCTAACTTGAAACGGGACAAATTGATTAAGAATTTATTGGAGGAATTTTATACTTTCTACAAATGTGTTATTCTCTATAGAGGTAGAGGTAGAGGAGAAGGATAATCTGTGTAATGTATTAGGATTCCGCAAAGTCCATAGCCTAGGTAAGTACCTAGGAATTCTGCTTCTTCATGAAAGAATCACAAATAACTCATTGAGATTTGTTGTCGACAAGGTTTGACACAAGCTTTAAGGATGGGAGGCAAGACAATTATCTTTTACTGGTAGAGTATCTCTGTCTCAATCGGTCTTACTTTTAATTCTCAATTTTTTTTATGTAGTCTCCTATTGTCCTACAAAAGATTTGCAAGAATATTGAACGGTTGGTGAGACAATTTATTTGGGGCTCTCCCGGGAGTAACAAGAAGTTATCTTTAATAAGCGAGCAGACGGTTTGTTAACCTAAGGATTGTGGTGGTCTCAGTTTTCATCAAATGAGGGACCAAAATAATTTATTTTTGCTTAAATTAGGTTTCAGTATCGTGACAAACACTAACTCTTTGTGGGTTCGTATTCTCATATCCAAATATGGAGTTAAGAAAGTTATTCCTGAAGCTATATCACGTGGAAATTATTCTTTACTTTGAAGATCTTTTTCAAAGATCTGGCCTTTATCATGATAAAACTTAATTTGGCCAGTGGGTGATGAAAGCAATGTTAGATGTTGGAAGGATAACTAGATACCAAATATAAGACCATTAGTCAACCAAATTTCTTCTCATGATAATCTTGATATGGACTGTCTTCTTAGAGACATGGTCATAGATGAAGGCTTGTGGAATTTGGAGTTGTTCATAGTTTGGTTGTCTAACAATATTATTAAATGCACTCTAAGTTTCCCCACTCCTTATCCTTTTGTAGGACTTGATAAACTGGCTTGGGCAAGAATTATCTTTTTAAAGACATGGTCACAGATGAAAGCTTTTGGAATCGGGAGCTGTTTAGAGTTTGGCTGTCGAACGACATTATTAAACGCACTGTAAGTTTCCCCCTCCTCATCCTTTTACAGGACTTGATAATCTAGCTTAGGCAATGACTAAGTCAGGGGAGTTTTCTGTTAAAAGTGCTTACACGATGCTTAGGAAGAGATCTTGGAATCAAATAGAGTATACTGGAAATTGGTATGAAAGTTCTTAAGTCCTCAAAGAATCTAAAGTTTCATTTGGCTCGTTCTTCAACATAGACTACTCATCCAAGTTGAGCAAGTAAGGAGAGGTATCAGGGGAGATGATCTGTGTTAGATTTGCCGGCATAATTCCAAAAATATTATTCATGCCATTAGAGATTACCCTGCGGCTAAAATAGTTTGGTCGTAGATTATTCCAATTGATAAACATGATTATTTTTCTAGAGATGTATAAGAGTGGCTTGTGGCTAATTTGAGGAATAGACATAACTTTTCCTTAGGGGCTATCAAATAGCCATGTTTCTTTGGACTAGTCACTTGAACTATATGGAAAAATAAGAATCTCTTCATTTTTTAGGATATTCATGAAGTGATAAAGATATAATCAAATGTTCCTATAAGTGGGCCATGCAATGTTCTTACGCACATAAGGCCGACAACACCAGTTCAATAAACAAACAGGTCACATCACTTTCTTTATGGAACTAGATCTAATTATATTTTAATGAAGCAATCAATGTGAACTCGGGTGAGGCTACGTCAGAAGGAGTGATAAATAATAGCCATGGTCAGTAGATTCTTGGATTTAATAGAAGGTTGGGACTTTGTTCTGTATTGTTATGGGGTATCCTAGACGACTTGATTGTTATCCATAATAGGAGATGGGACAAAGTGTCAATTGGGTCAGATAGTTTGGAGGTTATTCAGTTTATTAAAGAAGCATTTTCAAGGCCTTCACATTCAACACTTATTATACGTATTCAACAGATTTTGGTGGGAATAGTGAAATGGGAACTTTTATATGTTTCTAGAGAAGAGAACACAAGAGCAGATTGCATAACAAAGTTAGCTTTCGATAGAAATGAGGGGCTGCAAATGTTTGCTGAGAATCCATTATTTTTAAATAGTGTAATATGATTATTGTGTTAGGCTCTATTTAAAACCAAAAAAAAAATGGTAACATTTCATAGTTCACCAATAAAAAAATTAAATGCGACATAAATTGATTTTTTAATCCTATTTATAAAGTTAAAAAACTTGACAACTAAAATTTACACTATTAATAAAATCCTTGATTGAGTTGATGTCACGAGATAACTGGGCACCAACTTGATTAGAAAATTTGCAAAAATGACCATGTATATTTAAAATAAGTTATATTATTCGAAGGTACTTTAGTCTTCTTAATTTAAAAATAATAAAAAATATACTTATAGTAGGATTTGAACCCTTCTAATTACATTAAAAAAACATTAAGTTTACCACTTAACCAAGGCTTTATTTTAATTTATTTATACATTGTAACTTATTATGCACGTTTTATTATCTTCATCAATTATATATATATTAATAATTTTTATATTTTTCTAAAATTTTAATAATATTTTAATAATTTTAGGCTTAAATGATAAATAGTTGTATTCATTTAATATTCTTAATACAATGCATTCATATGTTTAAATTTCGTTTTACTTATAATTTAATATAATTTTTTAATTTTAAAATCGTACATATTTCATGTATTATTATTAATTAGTTTCAAACCATATATCATTATTTATTGTATGCTATTTTTAAGCACACATCTATGTACTAAGTATGTGGTTTACACACACATACTCATATGGTAGAGTTTCTAGTATTAATAATGTTGTTGATTGAGTTGGTGTCACAAATTAATTCGACCCAAACTCATAATTAATGACAAGACCATGATAAACAATTATAGTACATTTAGTATTGTTAATCGATGTATTTATGTGTTTAAATTTTGTTTTATTCACGATTTAATCTATTTTTTTATTTTAATGTCGTATGTATTTTATGTCCTATTATGCTTAATTAGTTTCAAACTATGCGTGTTATTATTTGTTGTGTTCTACCGAAATAGAAATATGGTGACTATTTGGGCTATGTGCCTAGCAGGCTTTATGCCGGTGATTATTCGGGCTATGTGCCTAGCAGGTTTTGTGCCGGTGATTATTCGGGCTATGTGCCTAGCGGGCTGTGTGCCGGTGTTTATTCAGGCTATGTGCCTAGCAAGCTTTGTGCCGGTGATTATTCGAGCTATGTGCCTAGCATGCTATATGCTGGTGTATTGAAAATTTGAATTAACTTATTAGTTTTCGGTTAATTATAAATGGAACTAATATCGAACTTACTAAGCTATTTGATGCTTAATAGTTTGATTTATTCTTGTAGGACCTTTGGAATCGTTGCTTTGATTGGATCGACTCGGAAGCTTGCACACTATCATCAATATCTCGGTAGTCATTTTGGTTCTTGTTTTTTTGTTTAAGTGGCATGTATTAGGGAAGGGTCTATAGTACTTGAATATTTTGTATGGATGTAAATATTGTAAGTAACTTGTTATGTTTGTTACTAGTTGAGATCGTTGAACTTGTATGCTTAATTAGATAAAACTTTTGGAACCTATATAAGTAGAAGTTGTATAAGTCTTTTAATGTCATATGAAGATGATTGAATACTTCTAGTATGCTATGTGAATTAGTTTGATTTTAAGTAGTTATGATGCTTAATTTTTTATAAGTTTTTGACATGTTTGGAAAAATGGTAAATTGGTACTTTATTGTAAATGACATTTATAAATGTTAATTTTAGTATTTGAATGGCATATTTTGCACCATTTAGTATGTTTTGGTAAGTAAATTCAATGATATGTATTGATACAATTATGCTTAGAAGTTAGATGATTATTTTGGCCAAATGGGGGTACATGGTTATACATGTTTTCATGTTATCATTTGAGGTGCCTAAGTGCATATTGGTTGTATGATCTTATACCATACCATGTTTGAATAGCTAGAATATGCATGATTCTGGTGCCTTATTATAGCGTGTATATATGTGAAATTTTGGTTGTAGGTACATGCCAAAATAGGTGAGAAAAATGGCTTGTAAAATGGCTTATTTTTGTCCCTATGAACGTGTGTCTCAGCTGTGCGTGACACACGACCAGACGATACAGTTGTGTGTCCCCTGTAGCTTTCAAAGGGTTGCAAGTCAGACAGTTACACAGCCTAGAACATGACCTGGCACATGGGCATGTGGGGTTATTTCGAAGAGTACACGGCCAGGCACACGAGTGTGTGGCTTGGCCGTGTGACCTAAGTCAGTGAGTTACACGGGCTGGGACACGGCCATGTGTCCCTATTTCGAATGCCCACATGGCCGTGTGACCCCTACAGTTTTGAAAATTTTTCTAGTTTCCTAAAAAATTCTCTGAGTTTCCGATTTAGTCCCGACTTATTTCTAACGTATTTTCAGGGCCTCAAGAGCTTATATAGGGAACAATATGTATGATTTGGATTGGATTTAAAATGATTATTGATATTATTTGAAATGTTTTAAAATCATGTTCGTTTGAACTATAAACTTCGGTAATACTTCGTAACCCTATTTTGGCGACTGATACGGGTTAGAGGTGTTACACTTTCTACTTCTTCTTCTTGGTAAGTATTAACTGGAACTATTATCGAACACGAAACACCTTCATCGACGTCAAAAAAGTGAGCATATAACTCTAGTATAGCTTATCCATTATAGTAATGCGAATTAAGCATCGCCTCGAATATCGCTTGTGAGCTCAAATATATCATACCTAACAGGTTTTAGTGACGTTAGATATATATATATATTTCAAGCTTGAAATTCTTCTCCGACTTGAATTGGCCACTTTTCTTCTAATTTTTTACCAAAGTTCGTGCAATTTTATGCTAGAGTTGAAAGCCATTTTTGTAGATTGGTCTAATACAAAAACAACCTCAATTTTTGTGTCACAAATTTGACCATTGCAATAAATAACGACTCTAAATCATCTAATCATCTTCAACCAAATAACATGTTTCACATGTTTAAAACCAAAACACTATATAGAAAAATTAGTACGCATTATCCAAATTCAAACAACAACACTTACTTGAACTGATTTACTTTGTTGCATCGATTTTTTAAATTCAAATTTTTAACATAAACAACCTTCTCGTTATGCAAATCTACTTATTAAACAATTTGCTCAATATTTTAGTATGAAACCTCTACACAAAATGTATTCATTTTATAAGAAATACTACCCTTGAAAATTAAACATAACTTTAAAATATTGGAAAAGATTAGATATGAAAAGTCTAAAAAACTCTTCTAACAAGAACTGTTTTCCTAAAAATTTTGAATAGTTTTTTTTAAAACATTTCTTTTTAGAAGCATTTTTCAAAATTTTTTGAGATGTGATGTTTTAATTTTACTCGGGATTCTTTGGCCCGAGGATACTTGGTTTAAGGATAGGGTTGGGTTCAGGGTTAGGGTTGAAAATGTGAGGGAAGAAAACACATTCAGTAAAAGGCTTTTTAGTTGAGGTGGCAGCAAAGAGGCCTAAAGCGCGCCTTGTAAAACGTGCTTTCAGCCTGCTTGACAACCACCTCTACTGAAAATGCATCCTACAGGGCAGGTTTTCAGCGTCTCTGCTATCACCTCAGTTAAAAACGCCTCTTGTAGGAGGCATTTTCTTCCCTCACATTTTTAACCCTGACCTTAACTCGTGAAAAATTTTCAAAACTTGGGAATCCCGGAATAATTTTCAGACATCCTATCTTGGGAATCTTAGATGGTCATAGGCTCCCACATAATTTATATTTTTTTAAATTTCCCCCCATTTGCCTATATAAAAAGGGTTTTTCTCCCCCTACTCCATCAACTCTCTTGCCCACCGTCCCTTAGAAAATAAAAAAATCTCTTCTAAATTGTTTGTTTTTGTTGAGTGTTGAAATTTTTGGCATGAAAAGATTTATTTGTGTTTGTGTTTGATGGAGACATTGTGATAGTTTTAAGGTGTGTTTGAGTTTATAGTAATGCCACGGCACTTAGAGACCCACACATTTCATTTGTCGTATGAGGATGGAACCATCACCTCAGAAACTCATCGCATTGCAACTAGGTCTCCAAGTTTACTGTGGTTATACGGTCACGGGTTGAAGTTTAATGCCACCGAAAGAGGATGCTTTATAAACCATATATATAAGTTTGAGACCATAATCATAGGAAAAACAAAGGGGTTTTTTAATATAATCAACTTATTTTTTTCTCCATCTCCACCAAAGGTAATATCCTTAACCTCATTATCCATAACTTGTGACAGAATTGAGGGCAAGAAGACTTTCAGAGAGAGGAGTGACTGCGTTGATGGAGAAAAGTTGAAACGTGACTCGAGGCGACAACAATGGTTATGATTCAAGAACTCATTAATAACTACAATTGTTGCCCTCACCCTGACTCGAGTTTCAGCTTTTTCTCCACCGTCACAATCACTCCTCCCCTTAAAAGTCTTTTTGCCCCTAACTCTATCATAGGTTATAGACAATAAGGTTAAGGGTACTAACTTTGGTGAATATGGAGAAAAGAATAAGTTGATTATATTGGAAAGCCACTTTGTCTTTCCATATGATTATGGTCTCAAACTTATGTATGGGGTTTATAAAGCATCATCTTTCATGAAACTTGAACCCGTGACCGCATAACCACTGTCAACTAGGGGCCCGAGTTATATTTCGACCTGTAATCGTATAACCACTGTCAATTGAGAGCCCTAGTTATACTTCAACCCGTCACTATATGACTATCGTGAACTAGGAGCTTGAGTTGCAATGCAATAAGCTTCTAAGGTGATGGTTCCGTCCCCACACGATAAATGAAATGTGTGGGTCTCTAAGCACCATCGTGTCACTATGAAATCAAACATACCTTAAAACTATCACAATGTCTACCTCAAACACAAACACAAACACAAATAAATCTTTATCTCCAAATTTTCAACACCCAACACAAAAAATTAATTTTTTAGAAACAAAAAACGCATATTGCAAGAAGTATTTTCTACTGAGGTGACAGCAGGGAGCTCGAAAGCGCGTCCTAGCTGCCACCTCAGCAGAAAACACTTCCTATAGAACATGTTTTTTGTTTTTCTATTTTCCTTAAATTCGGGAAGAAAAACAACCTAAATCTCTAATTATTTTTTTTAAAATGGCTTTTTTTTAATCTAATTTTACTAAAAAAAAATAGCTTCTCCACAAAATCTTCATTTTTTTTCTTAATATTCAATAAAAGACCCCTTATTATTTCATTACTTTTTAAAACAATCAAATAACCAAACAAAATTTTAAAAATTTAAAAATAAAATAACACAATGATATTCAGAACTAAAGAAACCCGTTAATTAAAAAGAATCAAAACATAATAAAATAAAAAGAATTAGCTAAAAGATGGAAATTTTTTTTTGGCGGGAGAGCTCGAAATTTTTCTTTTATAATTTTTTTTCTTTGTAAACCAAAACTATTATTTAAAGTCTCTTTTAATTTTTGGAATTTTATTTGGTTGTTTGATTGTTTAGAAAAATAAAGAAATAATTTGATTTTTTTTCTGTACAAAATTAAGAAAAATAATTTAAGATTTTGTGCTGATGCTGTTTTTTCACTTCAAATTTATCTGGATATGTTCTTATGGCATAACTATAGGAAAAAAAATTCAATTTTTTTAATTATAGGATTAAATATAAAATTGATACCCGAACTTATCCACTTCTCTTATATTGGTACTTATAATTTTTTTTGTCCTAGATTGATACTCTAACTTTTTTTTGTCCACTATACTAACAACATTAAATTCAGGACAGGTGGTGGAATAAAATTATTACACGTGAAATAAATGACATCATGATGAGTCATAATAAAAAAAATAAAAATCAATAAAAATATTTTTAAAACTATTTTTGTTGTTTCTTTTTCTAGATTACATTTCTTCTTCCTAATCTCTTTTTTTTTTTTCCTTTTTCATGATCACCTTTCTTCTTCCTAATTTCATTTTCTCTTCTTTTTCCCTATGACCTTTCTTCTTCCCAATTCCCTTTTCTTATTCTTTTCTCTGCTAAACACATTTGCTTTCAATGGTTGATTTCAATTCCTCTCCTTCATCTTCTGCTACTATTGTTGCTTCTTTGTTTGACGTAGAAGGTATTGGGTTTGATTCTCGGGTGTGGAGGAAGTGAGTTCAAATTTAAGTTACAAAAATCTAGATTACCCGATAGACTTGAAATGAAGAACTCATTATTGAAACTCGATAATAATAAAATTTTTGAGTAGTTGAATTTTTTCTATTTGTTTCTTGAGAAAATACGAGAAAGAACAAAAAAATGGGTTTTTTTTTTTTGTTTACTTTACTTTCTTTTTAGCTTATAGGTTTTGAGTTATCATTATTTTATATTTAAAGTCTTGATCCATCTTCATTTTTTAGATTTTCTCATTCAACTTTTTTACCTTTTTTTAGTTTTCGGTAGTTAAATTTTTTTTTTCTGTTTGTTTCCTGAAGAAGTATGAGAAAAAACAAAATACATATTTTTTTTTTTTGCACATCAATGGCTAAAGGATGGTTGGTATTTTTGGTATTTCAAAGGCAGCAAAAAACCATAAAAAACCAAAGGATATTTGGTATTTTTGCACGTCAATGGTTGCATAAAAGACTCAAATTTCTTTTTTTTTCTTAACCTATAAAAAACTAAATACAGATTCTCTCACTTTAGAATTGTAATTATACACTAGCAAACAATGAAAAACAAAACCCACTACTTTCTTCATGCTGCAAACTTGGCTATGCATAATTGTAGATCCTCCACAAAAACTAGAGTTGTGTAATCCAACACTATTATGTAATCAAATGTTAGTATTTTTTTTTCTGAAACAACTCTTAAGGTTTTCTATATATTAGTACCATCAATGTATTGTAACACTTCTAATAAGTTTAATTTCAGCAGTTCATATGTTTAATTGTTTTTCTTTTAATTTCTAAAAAACAAATATTGTAGAAATTGTGAAATGAATTGATTGCAATTTTTTTTTTTTACATTAGTTCAACAATTTAATAAATTAACAAAACTTTCCAACTTAGAATTGTTTGGATAGTGAGGAAGTGAGGGAGAATTTTTTGGGTTCCTAACAGAAGAAAGAAAGAAAACGATGAAGTCAAAAAAAGAAAAAAAAATAAAAGAATAAGAGGTGCAAGAGGACGCCACACGGCGATGCATGATTGGTTAACATTGTCATGTCAGCAAAAAATTAATGACTTTAGTCTCATGTACTAATATAGTGCATGGAAAAAAGTTCGAGTACTAATTTGGGATAAAAAAAATATAAATATGGGAGAAATGGATAAATTCGGGTACCAATTTTATATTTAATTTAAATATTTAAATATAGTGGTAGTGTATATTAAAGTATTCAAATTTGGATGATGTTATTATTGAAATAAATAAATTAACTTTAATAAAAAATATAAAAAAATCAAAGGATTAATAAAAATTTTAATGTTGAAGTAGAAATGATGGTGACATACAATATAGTTGATGAAAAGATATATTAATAAAACTTGAGCTTGTAAACCCCTTCATTAACATTCATTATTAAATAAAATTTGAAATATTCGCATTTAATAGATAAAATATAAAGATGTGATAGTAAAAAGGTGGTAGATACATGAAAATTTGATCATATTCTTATCAGACGGACCCCAATCCCCGACTAACATAACTCCCTTAATAGCAAAGCCAACTAAGCTGTTTCGTTTCTAGCAAGCTCAACTCCTTTTTCTGAAATCTTCTTTTCATTGAATTCCCCATCTTCTTCTTCTTCCTCTTTAACCTCTTCTAATGGTTTGTAAGTATAAAGATAAGCACAAATTATGTAATAAATGAGATTCAGGACTTGGATCCCACTAACAAGCCAATAATAATATTCAAGTTTTCCCCTGTTCAGATTCCTATCTGGCAACCAGTTACTGTTTTCACCTGTGTATTTATGAACTAGCGAAACCAGCAATGTCCCAATGTAATTCCCCATGGAAATGGCTGTCCAATACAGGGCTGCCGCCGTGCTTCGCATGCTTTCCGGCGACTGGTCGTACAGGAACTCCAAGTGTCCAACTGACATGAAAACTTCGGCTATGCCGTGGAGGCAGAATTGAGGGACTAACCAGAACACACTGATGGGAACTATGGCTTTGGGATCATCCAGCAAGTTGTGATGGGCTGCGACGGATTTCCTTTTGATCTCGATGAACGATGAAACGATCGTGGCCACGATGTTGATGACAAAACCGATTCCCATTCGTTGTAAACACGTGACGCCCGAAGGGTGTCCAGTGAACCGTCTTGCGAGCGGAACGAAGAGGCGTTCATACAATACTAGGCCTGAGAGCGTTGTTAGGATGCCAAAGATGGACAGACTTGCTGGTGGGATTTCGAATGATTTCGATAAGTGTCGGTCCATGGTTCGAGCTTGTTGGATTACGAAGCTATGCAGGTGTGAAGATGAGGTGACGAGTAAAATCCCAGCACCCCAAATTGGCAACATTCGGATGATAGTTTTAAGCTCTTCGACTCTATGGACTGTGACTAACCTCCATAGGTTAGGTGGGTTGGAACTTACAGACTCGGATTCTGTCACTACTGCAGCTTTGTCTAACCATCTGAAAACAAAGATCGAATAAGCAATTCAAGCCATTCGAATACGCCTAAATATCGGACACAAATAAAGAACCATGGCTTACTTGTATTGATCTGTATGAACAAGTCTTCCATGAAGAGAAATGGCTGCATCAAGCTCCTTGTTCTGGTACAAGAGCTTGGGATTCTCTGGTGCAGTTTCCTTTCTTTTCTTAAAGGCTGCAACAATGACTTGAGCCAATCTAATCAGAGGACTGCCACCTGGTTCGATTTTCTTATAAAGGGGTGAGCCCATAACAAAGGCAATGATTGAAACGATCATGGCAATGGTTGGGATTCCAAGACCCCAACCCCAACCAACATTCTCTTGTACATAAACCACCACTGTCAAGGCAGCCAATGTGGCTAACCCCATGCTAAAATAGTACCAATTGAAGAAATTCCACTTTTTGGACCGACCCGTGATCACTTTGTCCGAGCCGAATTGGTCCGCGGCGAACGTTACAACGCAAGGCCTAATGCCGCCGGTGCCTAACGATGTGAGGAGAAGTGAAATGTACAATATCCACAGTTGAAACGTTGAAGCTTCCTGGCAGTTCTGTTGTGTCGGGCAAGGGGGTGGACGGAGCGACGGTAGCACTGCTGATAAGGTGATGCTAACCAAGCCCTGCAACAACAAGGGCAACATGATCCAACTTATTGAAAAACTAGTTTGGCAGTGAGGGATCCAAAATGAGTGCAAGGGATCGATACCAGTTCGTAAATGATGGAGCCAACAGTGATGGTCCAAAAGCGACCGGCGAATGAATCGGCAATCAAAGCACCGATGAGGGGGGTAAAGCTGGCAGTTCCACCAAAATTGGTGAGGGTGTTGGAGGCTTGAACCAGTGGCATGTTTAGTTCTTGAGTCAGATACGTTATCATGTTGCTATGGAATCCACTTGAAGCAAATCTATCACATATTTCATTTGCTGTCCAAATCAAATTTCCAGTACGGTTAGTTTACGAATCCGGATTCAGTCCATGGGTAATGTAATAGTTAACAAATTGGGGATCTGAATTTCAGCTTTTAAGTTCTTTATAAGTAGGGTTATGCCCTGAAATGAAACGCTAGTTATTGCATTTCAACGGGGGTGTAGAGGCCATTATACTAGGAGCAAAATTATATTATATTGTTTTCATTTAAAAAATAGTTAAATTAATTCAGATACACTTAAATTACAAAATAAATCGTAGAAACCTTATAATACTTTTATCAGGTGTAGAGATATTTATGACTATGCAGTGACTATAATATTTTTTTTTTCTAAATTCTACCATATTTGTAAACAGTACCTATACAGTTTTTTTTTTAAAAAAAAATATTTAATTTAATTATTTAACATATTTTTCTTCTATTAAGTCATTAAAAAGATACTTATTTTTAATAATCTACATTAAAATACGATATATATAATTTTTAATATGAAAAATAAAATAAAAATGAACTAACGTTGCTTAGGTTTTGAATACCATAAGGATTTATGAAATGTGAAATAGAAAAAAAGAAAGGACAGAGAATGCAAACTAACCAAGAATGAATGGCATTGTTTTAATGCCACCAAGCTTCTTGTTGTTGAGCATGCTATCATCATCTTCTTCTTCAACAAGCTTGTTGGGGGTAGGCAAATCCATGGGGGCAGGTTTGTTGTCCATGGTGTTTTAGCAGCTACCAAAGGTAAATATAGGGTGGTGTGGGTGGGCAGTGAGTATATTATGTGAATCAATGATGAAACCGATGAGAGAGGTTCAGTTGAGCTTGACTTTCACTATCATAAGTGACGTCTGATCTTATGTCACAAGTTTCGAGCTTTACTGCCATTTATATATATATTTTTTGTCCATCAACAACAGGAAATTCATATCTGCCTTTATTCCAATAATTAAGTATTTCTCACTGTTATTAATGGAGGGACTTTCAAATCTAATAATTACAACCTGTTAAGTTATGTTTACAATTTTTTTTTATAAGTTACATTCATAGTCATTCGATTAATAATAATTTTTTAATCACTTAATTATAAAATATTATAAAATAATTTTTTATTATAATTTTTTTTATCACAAAACGTTAAATGATTAATGAAAAGATGGCATATAAACCTTTAAATTTTGATACAATAAATTTTTTTTTGCCATTAACAAGTATATATTATGTCAATTCAATCTTAATTTTTAAAAATTTAATCTTTAATATTTACACATTACTTTAATTTATATTTTTTACACAAAAATATAATTCAATTCATAATATATAAATTTATTATCACAATTAATTATTATTTTTAGTTTGAGTTGGTCGTCATTAATGAAGTAAAATCAAAGCTAAAAAAAATGAAATTATTGGGTTAAATTAACAAAGTGGGGTTTTTTTTTTTTTTTGAGGAATTGGATTGGGTATCTTTCAAAATTTGGGTACGTTTGTTTGTTGTTCTTCTTTTTGCCATGGAATTAAAGCATAGAGAACATGTCGTAAAGGGAACGAAGTGGTGACACTCTAAATATTCCCATATACCGATGAAGTCCACTATTTGATGTTGGCTCCAACGGTTAATAGTGCAACTTGATTCACAGCTTTGTTTGAACTATTTCTAGTTGCTCAAGCTGTTTAGCTTATTCATTCTTCCGATTCGACTAAGTTTATTGCGTCTCTTGCTGTAGACGTTAATGATTTCAAAGTCAACTTTCATTTCTATTTTAATAGTTGATTAATTGAGTGTCCAAGCTCTTTGTGTTCTTCAATGTTATTGAAATTAAGATTGGCAACCAGTCAATACATTAGTCCAGAGCAAGGGAAAGAATTGATTAATTCACAAATCGGTACAAATCAATTGAATCGAGCTAAAAAATCGATTAAGTCGACGGCTAAAGTGATTTTTATAATCTTTAAATATATTTATTATTTTTAAATTTTTATTAAATTTTTAATAATTTATTTACTTGAAACTAGATTAGCGGTTGGATCGGTAGAACCTGTCTAACTAGGACTGATGGCCTGACTGATTCAACTATCAGTCTTTTTCCACAAATATTTGTGTTTGCCATAAATGGCAACAACTATATCGACAATCACAAGGGCAACTCACTTTAATTGATGTTGAACAATTTAAGTGTGAATCTTATGAAATCGGTGAAGATTGAGTCGGCGGAGACTAATTCATCTCAACCGTTAGTGTTTTATCCAACCATGAGAACCGAATTATTAAGAGAAATGAGAAAAAAATGTGAGAATTATGATATTGAGTTTTTGGATGTTTCTATTTTTTGTATATATTTTATCAAACTTAGCTAATAATTTATTTTAGCTTTTTAGGCAAAAGGGTTAGCAAGAAAAGCAAAATTGCAGCAACTTTCAAATTGAATAATTACAACCGGTTAAGATTTCAATAAGATTGGATCAACCCTAAGACTAATTAGATCGAAAATCGAATGAGGTATCAGTTGAAAAAGAGCTATCAAATTAATTGACCCATGAGTTAGTATGGATCAATTGAACCAAATAAAAAAAAAACCAATACTGTTCTTTTAAATATTTTTTTAATTTTTTAATAATTTATTTAATCGAATCATACGAACAGCGAATTAGTGGCCTGATCAATTCAACTACCAGTTCAATTCTATAAACCTTAGTTAAGATGCTTTACGTTTACAAGCTTCTTCTCTTTTTTTTTTTTTTTGTAAAATATACTTATAATCATTCAATTATTATTAATTTTTTTAGCACTTGATTATGAAAAATTATAAAATGATTATTTATTATAGACTTTTTTTTGTCACCAATTATTAAAAAGCTAATGAAAAGATGACATGTAAGCCTTTAAATTTTGATATAATAAATTTTTTCATTAACATTTATACATTTTGTTAATTTAGTTTTAATTCTTAAAAAGTTAACTCTTAATATTTATATATTATCTTAATTTATCATTTTTTTTACACAAAAAAAATAATTCAATTTACAATATATAAATTAGAAATAAAAACATTTTTAAGAAAAATCTATTTATTATTAAACAAGATAATCTCCAATTATGATTTTTTTTTCTTATACTTCAAATGGTTGAAAATTTAATATCTCTTTATGACAATTAATTCATTTTTTTAATTAATAAAGTAAATCAAAGCTAAAAAAAAAAAATGAAACTATTGGGTTGAATTAACGAAGTGGGTTGTTTTATTTTTGAGGAATTGAATTTGGCATTTTTCAAAATTTGGATAGATTTATTTGTTCTTCTTCTTCTTTTTTGCCATGGAATTAAGCATAGAGACGATGTCATAAAGGAGATGAAGTGGCAGCACTTTAAATACTTCTATATATCGACCAAATCCTCTATTTGATGCCGGCTTCCGCGATTGATAATACAAGTTCATTCACAACTCTATTTGAATTACTCCTGACTCTTCAAACTATTTTGCTTATTCATTCTTCGGACTCGACTGAACTTATTACGTTTCTTGCTCTGGACTTTAATGATTTCAAAGCCAACTTTCATTTTTCTTTTAATATTGAGTTAATTGAGTGAGTGTTGAAGCTTTTTGTGTTCGTCAAGGTTGTTGAAATTAGGTAAAATTGGCAACTGGTTAGGACACTAGTCCGGAGCAAGGGAAAGAATCGATAACCCGCAAACCAGTACAAGTCGATTCAATCGATATAAAAAATCGGTTGAGCCAAAGGCTAAAGTGATTTTTATAATTTTTAAATATATTTATATTTTAAGTTTTATAAAATTTTAATAATTTATTTACTTGAAACTAGATTGGCGGTTGGACTAATCGAATCAATTAAACCGAGAATCGATGACTTGACTAGTTCAACCATCAGTCTTGTTCCAAAAATTTTGGTGTTTTCCAAAAAGGGTAACAACTATATTGACAATAAAAAGGACAACTCACTTGAATCAATGTTGAACAATACAAGCAAAAATCTTATGAAATCAGTGAAGGTTGAGTCGATGGAGACTGAATCATCTCAACCGTTAGTTTTCGATCCAACAATTAGAACTAAGGGTATAAAGAGAAATGAGAAAATGTGAGAATTATGATCTTGAGATTATGGATGTTTGTATTTTTTGTATATATTTGATCAAATTTAGCTAATAATTTTTTCAATTTTTTAGACAAAAAGGTTACAAAGAAAAAAAAATTATAGCGAATGATCAAATTACACAATGTGTAAACGTTGAGGACTAAACTTTTTAACATCAAGACTAAATTGATACTGTATAAAAACTTTGAAGGTTAAATTTATTATTATGACAAATTTAAAAGATGTTATGTCATTTTTCAATTAGCTATTTAACTATTAATGACCAAACAAGATATATCAAATAGTTAGATAATCATTTTGTAATTTTTCATAATTAAATAACAAAAAAATATTTACTAATAATTGAGTGCGAATCAATAGGTAGCATATATTTAAAGATCTTATCATAATGTGAGATCCCGTAAGATCCTTTTAAATAATCGTTGAAATAAAAAAGAAGAACAAGAAATACAAATCTATTGTCGACTATGCCACTTAAGATTTACATTGAAAAACGTAAATTTATTTTTAAATAAATTCAATTGGTTTTAATACTATTTTTTTTAATTTCTAGAGAAAAATAACATATTAATAGACTAATTTAACAGATTCCTAGTGACCAACACAATTTTTTAATTTTACAAGAAAAGTAGATTTCTAAATAAAAATATTAATTAATTAATTTAATAAATTCAAAGTTAGCAACACAATTTTATAATTTATGGTATAACTTAACATGGATTACAGTCTTTATCATTTCTTGAAAATCATGAAATAGTTTACCAAAAATAAGGAAAAGGAAAGTATTACATCAAAATCAAATACAGCATGCGTTTGTATAGGAAAATAAAAAACAGCATGCGTATTAGATCTTGTGCAGGGGTGGGGTTATCCGTTGGTTGTTTTTTTGACAAGGACAAGGCGAGTCGAGTAGGTTTGTCCAGTAATTAAACTTCCAGATTAATGTGAACAGAATTTTATTTTTCATTCAATGTCAAACCCAAAACTTTATAGGGTAATTTATTAAAATGATCATTTTTATTTACCTTGGTTACATTTTAGTTATTTATATTTGAAATGTTACGTTTTAGTCACTTACGTTATCGTTTTGTTACGAAATGACCACTCTGCCGTTAAGATATGTTACCTCCCAAACAATAGTCCGACGTAACAGTTAAAATGAGTTTTAAATGCCAACGTGAATGTCCAATTGGGATGATAAAAGTTAAATTTTTTTATAAAAATAGAATATAAAATTTTACCTTAAAACTCAATTTTCTCCTATTTAAAAAGAAGTAACAATTGTGGTTTTTTTTTTTGTTACTATAAAAAAGAGAAGAGGAGCAGAATAATAGAGAAGAAGAAGAAGAAATAAACTCACCAACCTCTATACTTGCTTGCCATTGTGGTTGCCTACAACACACAAATAAATAAAGATGAAACATGTCCTTTTTGTTTGTTACACATACATAAAAACATAAAAAGATGGACCACCTTTTTACAAAAAAGATCATAATATTTGAATCCAAAACTTAGGTAAAAAAAAAACCCATTACTTACTATAATCCACGTCTACACAGAGGCAAATTTAGGCCCCTCCTAAAATAAAAATTTTGTCATTTTGACATTTTAAATTTTAAATTAATAAAGGTAAAAATACACTTTGACCTCCTAAAAAATGATAAAAATTTGATTTAATATTTAAAAAATTATAAAAATATAGACAATTTAATTTCGGGCCACCCTAAAATTTTTTCCTGGCTTCGTCCCTACCTAGACCCTCCATTGAATCAATTCTTTGTTCTTCCATTTTGAATAAAAAATCCAACCGATTAATGATGCAATCAATTTGATTTCTATTCGTTTTGATTCAACAAAGATGATTATGAAAATAGATGATTTTTCAGTCAAAATGGAAACAAAAACTAAAAGAAAAAAGAGACCAATAGTTTTTTTTTTTTTTTTCAGATCAAGGATTAATCTAATGCATTGGTTTTGATTATTTCGGGAAGCCAAATTAACATCTTCCTTTAATTAATTTAGAAATTTTAATTAATTAAATTTATTTAATTAAAAATTAATTAATTTACTTAGGCTGAATATCCATGTTGGCATTTAAAACCATTTTAACTGTCACGTCAGATTACCGTTTAGGAGGTAACAGATCTTAACCGTAAAATGATCATTTCATAACAAAATGATAATATAAATGACTAAAATATAATATTTCAAATATAAATAATTAAAATATAACTTGAAATGATAATTTTGGTAGTTTACCCAAACTTTATATCACCTGTCATTCAGCTGATAACTTTATGTTTTGGGATTTGGATCGAGTTTTCTTTCACAATTCTTTAAATTATTCATAATTTTTTTGAATTATAATTAATTAAATTAAAAAAATATGTCTTTAAACATGCTTCAGCCTACAACATCTAAATGATTATAAAGAAATCGGTATTAATTAAATAAGTGGTTAATTAAATTATAAAAATATATTATTTTGTTTAATTTTAATTATAAAATATTTTTAGTGTGAAATTCTATTTTTTTTTTAAATTATGAAATGATAACACAAGTTCCACATAATTTAAAAATAGAAAAAAATTGAAAGAGGGTCTGTTTTAAATAATTTTTTAAATTTTAAATATTCAGATTTAATACGTATAAATTTAATATTAAAAATTCAGCATTTAATTTTTCATTTCACTCAAATACTATTTAATATTCAAAATTTTTAAATTTATTATAAAAAATATAAAAATAGTTTCAATATATTATTTTTAACGAGTTATCAATTTAGTTGAATTAGAGTAAAGTTTGTTTTTTATGAGTGCTGAAATTCGGTCTAGTGACATTAAAAATAGTAGTAAAATGAGATTAATTACTGTAATAGTAATATATATGTTTGAATTAAAAAACAACTCTAGCGATAAGGTGATAATAGAAAATGTGTGTGTATATATGTGTATATATATATAGGTTAATATTTGATACACTAGTAGTGTAGATTTTTTATTTCACAAGTTGTCTTAAAAAATTGTTGTGTTTCTTTTTTCTTTTTTATTTTAAAAATATTTTACTAATTGTCAACCCCTCAACTTTATTTATGGAAATTAAAAATTTCACTGAAAGTGTACAAAATATTATTTTTACTATATATTATATTATAAAAAATATTAAAAATTATATTTAAATTATACAATCTAATTATAGTTATAATTGTTCTAAAATATAATTAAATTATCAAAAATATATTTATTTTAGATTTATAAAAATATTGAAGAATTTTAAAAAAATATTAAAGAAATTTACAATTTTGAGAGTAATTTCAAGGAGGATTTGAGTAGCTCAATTTCTTTATCAAATTCCACCTAAATAGGTGGTTTTTCAAAATACGTTCTAATTTTATTTCATTTGAAATACAAGCTCCCACTATAAGATAAAACACCTACACTTCAAATATTATTTTTATTTAATTCTAATATATATATTTAAAATTTCATTAAATTAAAACTTTTAAAAATTTTTAAAAATACAATTATATTCACATTGAATATTTTATATTATTTATTTTTAATATAATTATTCTTTTTTATAATTATTTTTTAATTAGTAAAATGCTGACAACCTTATTTTTTTTTTCTAAATCAATTATTTATTCAAATAAAATAATTACAAATGCTTCATTTTGAATATATAAATATTAAAATGCTAGCCTTTTGAAAATATAAAAAATTTAAAATTCTTCATTCGAATAGATGAAAATTCAAAACAATCCACCCAATTTTAAAATTGTATTAAATATAATAAATATTTAATAAAAATAAGTATTTAACTAAATAATATTAGTTTTAATATAAATTCAATGAGTTAAAATTCGCATCATATAAAATATTAATACTTTAAAAAAAAAAAAGGTAAATTGCACCAATAATCACTCAACTTTGATGTAGCTGAAAAAACAACTTTCATTTCATTACTCAACTTTCAAAAAATAACAAATCAATTACTAACGTTATCGAAAAGTGACAAATCAGTCACTCATTAACATTTTTTGTTATAAGCTTAACGGGACAATTGACGTAGCCAGTTAACTAGCTAACGTGACCAATTAACTTGCCACGTTGGACATGAGAAGCAGAAGGGTCTTCTTCTTCTTCTCCTTTTCTTCTTCTCCTTCAGCTAACCATCAAAAGAAAAATTTGCCAAACAAAACCTATGGCATTTTTAAGGTTGTTGACCCTTGCCACTACCATAGTCATTGTCGTTGCCTCTGCCTTTGCTCTGTCTGTCGCCTTTGTTTTCTCTTCTTCTTCTTCCTCCGCTTCTCACAATTCTTTTCATTTCCCCAAGAAACCAATAACCTATTTTTTTTTTCATTTACATAAAAACAAAAACCCAAAGCAAGACCTTGAAAAAATTGGAGAGGGAGAGGGTTGATTGCTTCCTCCACCATTTGAAATCTTTAATGGTTAAAAAGTGAAGTTATATCACTTACCACTATTTTCAAGTATAAAAAGAAGCCAAAAAATGATGGATATTTAATTAAAAGAAAAATAGGGTTTGTAAGTCAGAGTTGTGGGAAGAAGAAGTGTGGCAGCCATAATAATTAGTTGAGGTTAAAAAAATGTCTTCACCTTCAATAATCTCAAATCTCAAGCCCTAATTTCCAATTTCTCCAACATCAATTGACAATTGTTTCATATTTGATGAGCTCTCTTAGAAATGTTTTCAAATTTGTCCTTTAGAAATCCCAAATCTCTATGGTTGGTTGAATGGGTTTTTGTTCAAATCTCTATGGTTGGTTAAATGGTCAGAATAAGAGAAAAGCTTGTTTTACATTAATGGGTTTTGAAGAACTGTAAAATGAAATGGAGCGGCGTGAAAGAAAAAGGGCGCCATCTCCATTTCTTATTCTCCTTTTCTCTTTTCCTCTTATTCTTGTACTACTCAATTAGGGTTCTTAATTTGGGGCTATTTAAATGACAACAAGCACTCCAACATGCCCGGTCAAATGCTAGGTAACTTTTTTGTTACGTCTGTAACAGAAATTGGTATGAAAGATTAATTTGTTATTTTTTGAAAGTTAAGTGACTGAATTGAAATCAGAGTGACTATTTTATCAGCTACATCAAAGTTGAGTGATTGTTGGTGTAATCTACCCTTAAAAAATCCAATTTTTATTGAATTAGAGTCTTGAACATAATAACAAACTAGTATAATTCTCCATTCAAGTTTCAAGATGGATAGTTATTTGTTTGGATATTGAAAAATTTTAAAGTTAAAATATGTTCTAAGTTTATACGTGTTTCGTATTTTTGGAATTTAGTTCAATATTTTTATTTTTAGAATTTAGTCTCTTTATTTTAAAATTTTTTAAAAAATTGGCATTAATAAATTAATTAAATAAAATAAAATAATTAATAAATATTAGTTATTTAAGTTAAGTAATGGTATTAAAAAATAAAAGAAGTAAAATTTATAAATTTTCAAATCATATACAGTAATATAGATATCAAATCATATAAAATTGGTAAAAAATGAAGTTTGACCACAGAGATTCAAATCACATAACTTAAAAAATTTTATTTTAACATTTTCTTGGAGAATGCGCTTATGAATAAGATGGTTTTATCCATTTAGTTTTTTATTTTATTTTTCCTATTCAATTTAAGAAAAGGTTAAGTGGCAACTTTCCATTTTACACTCAAAATGTCAAAAGAATCTTGGGAAAATTACAAAAGAATAAGGACAATATACTTACAATACTTGTTAAAATAGCAGCCACGGGTTTACAATAATGGGTGCCGTGCCGGTGCCATGTACCCGTGAACATCCAATTTCTTACGTCTCTTTATCTATTTTCTCTTTCATTCCTTATTTCATAATTTATGTTTCTACTTTGTAGTTGGCAGTTTTAATAATATCTTCTTTCTTTTACATAAATTTGATTTAGTTTAATTATATACATAAGATTTCATAATATTTTCTATTTATTTAGTTTAGTTTAATTTATTTTATAATTTTTATCTCTTTTATTATTTATCGTAATATAATTTTTAATTATTACTATTTAGATATGTTATTGTAGAAGTAATCTTTGGTTTAATTCATCCTCTCTTGAATACAATTTTTAGAATACTTCCCTGTGTTTCGTTGTATACAACTATATTACATTTTGACCTGAATACTTGCAAACATCCTTACTTTAATTTAATATATTTTTGGTGTAGTATTTTCCAGTCAAACGAGCAAGCGTTTGGGGATGGTCACCAACCTTACTCCAATTTAAATTTTTTCTAACTCTTTTTTCTAGTTATTTCTAACATTTTCAATATTTTTAAAGCCAAGAAAATAATTAAATACAATTCTTCAAGAAGAATTTAAAAATAAAGCATATGAGTTATTTTTAAAGCCATGTAAATAATTAAATACAATTTTATCATTGTAATATTTCAATTCCTTATTTCTTTCTTTTTCATTTTGAACTCTCTTTTTTAGAGTGATTAAAGAATATATAATCTCTTTAAAATGCACTAAAATATTGAAAGATTATTTTTATTTTTTTATTTTTAGATTGCTATGCTGTTTCTTATTAGTGTAATTAAATAAAATTGTTTAGAATGGATGTTGTTTGGAATAGATGAAATTATGATGGGTTTTCTTAAATTTTGGTTCTTTAATTTGATGTTTTGATCCTACAATCGCTGTTTGGAAGTTGAAATCTTTACACCACGTTTGGTTGGGGTGAATGGAATAGGACTGTAATGGAATAGAGCTGTAATTAGTAATTCAATTGTTTGGTTCGATGGAATGGAATAGAGTTGTAATAGTATTCTTGTGTTGGTTGAATGGAATAGATGTTGTAATAGCATAAGAAAAAAGGCTTAAATGACCAGAGTACCCTTAGAAGAATTATTTTTTTTGGTGTAAAGAAACAAAAAATTACATTAACTTAATCCATATCCTTGTTCTCTAGGAATGTACTATAACAACCACCAACCAACCTTCATCAGTAGCAAATGAAT
Organism: Gossypium longicalyx; assembly: GCA_025698465.1. Lineage (NCBI taxonomy): Eukaryota > Viridiplantae > Streptophyta > Magnoliopsida > Malvales > Malvaceae > Gossypium > Gossypium longicalyx. Next base: position 62,355,537 of record CM047004.1, on the reverse strand, counting down.
ATGTGAGATTAAAGTTGAATTCGAGGATGAGAAGAGGATTCTTGAATAACTTTGACAACCTCCACACTATCAGTCTGAATCAACACTCTCTCATAATTTCAATTCTGCATCATGGTTAATCCATCAAATATTCCCCATAGTTTATCTTCAAAAACTGAACACTTTCCCAAGGGCCTATTGAAGCCCAGGATCCATTTTCTTTCATGATCTTGCAAAATTCCTCCTGAAGTAGCGATTCAGCAGTTTTTCTTGACAGCACCGTCTGTATTTAAATGAACCCATCCATCCTCCCAAGGAATTGTCCCTTACTTGTTGCCACTTGTAGAAACTATTCTTATTCCAGGAAGCATGTTGTTTAGCTCAACTGTAAGAAATATTAATCGCCTCAATAGCGCTCCATGTCGTACCTTGAAAAATATAAAGGTTCCTATTTTTCCAAATGTGCCACGCTAGGGAGCCAAAGTGTGACGCCTAATCCACTTCCCCCATCACCAAGCTTTGCTTATTTTGCAAGTTATCCACTAGCCACTCACGAAGGCTACTTGAAAAAAACCATCTTCGTTATTTGAAGGGATGACCCGCAACTAGATTTCCTTTGCCACAATGCAATCTCTAATGGCATATAAAATGAGCAACCTTTGTTTGAACACAAGCCAAATAAAAAGTTTAACTCTTTGGGGTTCTTGAAATTTCTACATGATATTCCAATTAGTATCCTTAGGATCCCAAGAACTTTCATTTGACTTCCAATAAGGACTTTTAAAGGGAAAAGTTCTCGTAAAGGTACCTATCCATACGATCTTGTTAGGTCCCGTCGACGTATGTAGAGGCGGTATACTTACAATAAGTCTAATAATCTCCTCAAGGACCCATAAATAGAATAAGTTAAGATTCCAATCCCTATCCTATGTGGTTAAATCTTTGAGAGTGTACTCCGAATCCAGGTTATCATGAGATGGAATCTAACTTATTAAGGGTCCTGCACTTGGAATCTATGGATCTTTCCAACACTTAACTCTAGACCCATTTCCAGCTGACCATAGTAAGTTCTCTTTTAATAGAGGCCAGACTTTAGAAAGGGCATTCCATAAGAAAGAGTACCTGCTTCGAGCAATACTTTCTGATAGATATTCTTTTATCTCATATTTTGACTGAATGACCCTAACCCACAAAGTAAATGAGTTAGTCACAACATTAAACCCTACCTTAAGCATAAAAAAAGTGTTATGGTCCCTCAACTGCCTTATCACAAGACCACCACAAGACCGAGGTTGGCATATCGACTTTCTACTAACCAATGCCATCTTCTTCCCATCACTCAAGGATTCCCCAAATAAATTTTTGACCATACACTCAATCTTCTCACACACCCCTATAAGAATAATTATGTATTGCATGAAATAACTAGAGATCGAAAGCAACATCGATCGAGCTAACGTAACTTTACCAGCTAATGATAATTTTCTGGCATCCCAACAAAGCAGCTTACTTCGAACCTTATAACAACAAACCTGAGGGAGCTGTTAGTTACCCTCTCATGAAACAGGGGCAATCCCAAGTATGTACCAAGGTTTGATACATTTTGAAAACCGAGGATATTCCCAATTCATTCCTTTAAATTATCATCAACATTAGAGAAGGATAAATTTGTCTTTCCCACATTAATTTTAGGGCCAAAAAAATCACAAAACTCCTCTAAGACAGTCTTAATTCTTCTAGCTTGATCAATATCCGCATGACCCAAAATAACCAGATCATCAATGAAAAATAAATGAGACAGCTCTAGTCTTGATCGAGATAGATAAATGGGTTTCAATAAGATAGAATTAATCATTGATCGAATACTATGTCTAAGCCACTCCATATAAAGGACAAAAAGATATGGTGATAACGGGTACCCTTATCAAATTCCCTTTGCCAGTCGAAACTTCTATGTTGAGACTCAATTCCATAATAACTGCAAAGAAGAACCCGTAATAGCAGACATAATAGCATCGTAAAGAAAATTAGGAATATCTGTAGCTTTCAAAGAAGCATCAATAAAGTCCCTACTCTTCTATTTTAATGGTCATCGACTTCTTACTCTTCTGTTTACTTCTCATAGAATGGATTACTTCTTGGGCAATAATAACATTATCCATGATGTCCCTACCTGCAATAAATCCAACCTGCTTAAGAGTAATGATTTTTAGGAAGAAAACTCTGAAGCAATTTGCTATCACCTTCATAACTAATTTGTAAAGAATCGTGCATAGGTTAATAGGTCGAAAATGGGAAAATTTCTTAGGGCTAAACATTTTAAGGATGAGAAAAAATTCTAAAGCAATAGCTTGTCCAGCAAATACCTTTTGAACCTACTTGCAAACTGCTTCACCAGCCACATCCCACTAACTCTGGAAGAAAATAGCATGGAAACCGTGTAATAGCCCGGTTTTAGCTAAATCAGAACAGTGGTTTTGGGACCACAAATTTGAGGTTAGAAAATTATTTTAATATTATTTTTGGTGTTTATAGCATGCGATTATATATGTTTGAAAATTTTGTGAGCTAATTTTATCGTTTAATAGCTCAATTTGAGAAAAAAAGACTAAATTGCGTAAAATGCAAAAGTTGCATTCTATATGATAAATGTGTCTATTTCCTACGACTTATTAAATGAAAGGTCTTTATGTTGTAATTAGACCATGGATAGTGGGAATGGACATAAATGGGCATTAAATGAATGTTTTTAAATGGTTTTAATTAAGGTTAAATTGGTAATTTGTTTATTAATGTTATTATTAATAAAAGAAAATAAAATTTGGCTTCATTATCATCATCTTCCATTGAAAATAAAAATAAAATAAAATATTGAAGCTCATTTAGGGTTTGGAATTTGTGTGGCTTAATTGAGGTATGTTTCGAGCTCGATTTTTAATGATTTCTATGTTTTTGTGATCGTTGCTTTGAGTACTAGCTAGCTCGTATTTTAATTTTTGAATTTGATGATGATTTTGTGAAGTGCCATTGATGAATGCTTGAGCTCTTGAATGTTTGATGATGGAAAATGAGTAATTGTTGATAGGTTTTAATGTTTTGTAAAGTGCTTTTGACAAAAATGTTAAATAAGGATTAAATTGTGAAATTTGCAAATTGAAGGGTTAAATGTGTAAAATGTTGATAAATATGGGCTGCTAGGGGCTTAAGAGTAATTTTACCAAGCATGAAATATTTAGATATTGTGTAATTTTGTGTATTTTTTATATAAGAACTAAATTGTAAAAATGTGAAACTTTAGGGGCTAAAGTGTAACAATACCCAAATATGTGCTTGTGGACTAAATTGAAAGATTATGTGATTAAATGAGTTGAATTTGTTATAATATAGATCAATATAAGAGAAACCTGGACTTAGATCGAGGCAAGAACAAAGTACTGACTAATCGACTAGTTTCGTCATTTTTACGTCCGAGGTAAGTTCGTACGTGATAAACATTGTTACAATTATGTTTCTAATGATTTAATATCTCATAAATTGTATATATGAGACTATGGTTGAGTATGACGACAAATTGACTATGTTTGGCACTTAGTGTGTGTTTCGAGATAGCTTCGGCTATATATAGCACTTAGTGTGCGAATTGGAATAGCTTCGGCTATATCTGGCACTAAGTGTGCGATACTGAGATAGCTTCAGTTTAATGTGATGGCACTAAGTGTGCGATATTGTTATAGCTTCGGCTAATCATTTTTGCACTAAGTGTGTGAGTTCATTGAGTATTGAAAAATTTTCGGATGGATTAACGTATTGAACAAAGTGGTGAAAATGTAATAAATAAATACGGGAGAGTACAAGTACGTATGATACCTATGTGGTAGTTGATACTATGTGTATGAAGCTTGATGGATTTGTATATATATGATAAATAGTCATGGGTTAGAATTGAGTGACGATATGAGACTTATTAAGTGTTTATTAATTGATGATTTATTTAGTACGAACTTACTAAGCTATGAAGTTTATTGTGTGCTATTTGTCTGTGTTTTATAGTGTATCAAAGCTAACTCAGACTCAAGGATTGTCGGGAAACGTCATCACACTATCGATCAACTTGTTGGTACTTTTGAAGCTTGTATATATGGTATATGGCGTGTATAGGCTAGTGTCATTTTAGTTTGTTTTAAGTTATTTTATTAACCATGAGATTTGGCTTGTAAATGTTGACATGTATGGCCATTTAAGTTGGCTTAAATTTATGTGTTTGATAAGTGATATATGTGATGTATATAAGTTATCATGTGTTTTGGCATGTTTGTCATGGTTGTTGATATTGTTAAGTGATTGCTCATTTGGTTAGTTATTAGTTGATGTATTAATGCTTGAGGAATGGTAAAGTTTTGGTATGATTTGTGGATAATGATTTGGTTGATAGAAAGGTGAGAAAATTTATTTAAGAGTTATGTGAGTTTAATAATTTGTGGCATGTTGATTTGGTATGTTTTGGCTGCCTAAATATGTATTGAAATGATACCATTTTGATGGTTAGGTGTGCATGAGAAAAGGGTGGCAAATGGGCTATGCAAATAACTTATTTTTGTCCACACGGGCAGAGACACGGACGTGTGTCTTAGCCGTGTGCGACACACAGTCGTGTTACACGACCATGTGTCCCTTAAGGTACCATGTCAAATTAAGTTAGTATACCCTACAGTTTTGACACAGCTTAGACATACGGGCATGTCTATTGGCCGTGTGTGGCACACGGGCTGGCACATGGGTGTGTGGTCGGCCGTGTGGCCAAGTCAGTAACCTCCCTAATTTTTTCAAGATCATGACACACGGGCATGTCCTCGACCGTGTGGTACAAGTCAGTATGTATACCTTGTTTTCACACGGCCTGTGACATGGGCGTGTCTGGTGGCCATGTGAGGCACACGACTTATTCACACGGGCATGTGACCCTTAAATGTTTGAAAATTTTCTAAGTCTCCCAAAGTTTGCAAATGCTATCGGTTTAGTCCCGAACCACTTTTAAGCATGTTTTAAAGGTCCCGTAGGACGTTATAAAGGACAATGTGATTCATATGAATGGAATTTGATTATAATTGCATAAATGTATGTGAATGAGATGTGTTATTTTGTAATGCCTCATAACCCTATTTTAGAGTCGGATACGGGTTAGGGGTGTTACATTTAATTGGTATCAGAGCTACGATTTAGTCGATTCTAGGACTAACGTAACGTGTGAGAGTCTAGCTATACATGCCATATATATAAACTGTGATAGTGTGATGTTTCCTGACAGTTAAAATGTGTTTTTATATAGCAAATGGATCCTGATCGAGCCATAGTTGATGATGTTGAAAGTAATGCACCTGCTCCCACTCAAGGGGCAGCACCGTCCGATTCTAGGCCTATTTCTAGTAGATAAGGAGGAGAGGCTAAGCAAGCCTTTTTCCAAATGATGAGTGAGTGGTTCGTGGAGTTCGTTCGAATGAATCCAGCTACTCAACAACCTCTATTCCCACCTTTTCCTCAATAAGTTCCAGTTGTGCCACAAGTGATAGATCTGATGCGATTAAGTAAGCCACCTGTTGATAAGATTCAGAAACACGGCGTTGAAGAGCTCCAGGCTACAGTTGATGATGATGCAGAGATAGTTGAGTTTTGGCTCGAGAACACAATTAGAGTATTCGAAGAATTATCTTGTACACTTGATGAATGTATCAAATGTGTGGTATCTTTACTTTGAGATAATGCCTATCATTGGTGGAAAACGTTGACATCAGTGGTTTCTAAAGAACGGGTTACCTGGGAGTTCTTTCAATCTAAATTCTGAAAGAAGTACATAAGCCAAAGATTTCTCGATCAGAAACATAAAGAGTTTCTAGAGTTGAAGAAGGGTCGAATGACTGTAACAGAATATGAAAGAGAATTTGTACGTTTAAGCAAGTATGCTCGAGAATATGTGTCTACTGAGGAGATTATGTGCAAATGTTTTTTTAATGGGTTATATGAAGATATAAAACTGTTAGTTGGGATACTTGAATTGAAGGAATTTGTCGTATTGGTTGAGAGAGCTTGTAAAGCCGAGGATCTCTGCAAAGAAAAGAGAAAGGCTGATTCAGAGGCAAGAGATTTTGAGACAATTCCAAATTCTTGGTCTATAATCTTTCTGAGCCCTAATAATCCTTGCATACTTCATTTCCCAACTAAGTACTTAATAATTTTGCCATGGAATCCATTATATCTGCTAGAGGAACACTCGAAGTACCCGCAACCTTAAAGAGATTTCCTCGTTCTCAAATAACCCTATTGAGCTTTCTTCCATTTCGACCATTCTCAGTTTTAACATCAAAGGCACAACTTTTAATCCCATGTTTAAGCTGAATGCCTCATGCAAAATTAACACTTACTGAATTAAAACTCATGTTAAGGTCACCTTTTACCCCTGTATGTTACAACAAAATGTTTTCCTAAGTTCAAAACACCTGGACTCAAAATCATAGTTCTCTTAGGCTGATCCTCATATATAGGATTGAAGCAAGAGACCGAGCTTGTAGGGAACTCATCAGTAAGAGAATTAAAATTATTTTTATCCAAATTAAAAGTAGTATCACTCGAATCAAAATTAGAAGGCATAACATTGCCTAAACTGTCATTGCTCTTTTGGGCTTTGAGGGAAAAGTCACTCGTATGGGTCTTATTAATTTTATCAACCATAGTTGAGTTATTGAGCAACCCACTATTAGTCAACCCATCTGATTAGATTGGTATCTTCGCCAATGCCTTGTCCATAATATTTCTACCCAAAATAGTTAACCTATTCCCGATATTGGGTAAGGCCCCATTTGGGGCATTAACTCTTGGCCCAAAATCTGACACACTAGCATCTTCTCTAGTTATTAGACCACTGCTTTCACTTTTGACCCCTTTTATATTCCCTTGATTATCCCCCAAAACAAAACCTAGACTCTCTTTGACACCATTCGAGCCAACCGTTATAATTTCACCCCCTTCCCTTTCATTTTCATTTAACCCCATAAGCGCTAAAAGTCTCAAACCTGGCTTCACTTTCCATACATTATTCGTGTTTTGATTCTGATTATCCCTTAGGTTATGCCGAGATTTCCTTTGAACCTGTATCCATGGATTGAAAACCCCTGGTTCATTCGATTTGTTAGCGTTTGGAATCGAGGAGACTGCTGTCGGCTCCTTCTCCCCCTGACTCTGATTTTAGTTTTTTAGAGGACACAAGTCCTTCACATAGCCATATCGACCACATGTAATGCAGATGGATGGTAAGGATTCATACTTTACCTTTTGGATCTCACCATTGACCCGAACTTAAGATACTAGAGGTTTGTCGATGTTAACATATAATGGCATTCGGGCAAATCTATCTTTAGATCTACTAACAATATTAAGGTCTAATTTAGTGACTCTTCCAATCAACCCCCTATTTCCCCAAGGAGTTTTTTTTCTTATAAAAGTGTCTAGAAAGACCAGGCAATCTGACCCAAACCAACACCATGCTTGGGTAAGTTTGAAGTGGGTTGAAGTCAATCATCCATGGTTTGATGGTCAAGTACTGGCCATAGATGATCCATGGACCCCAGGAAAGTACTTTATCAAAATCTTCCACACATTAAAATTTCGCAAAAAATTATCCATTTTCAATGTCCATGACTCCAAATAGTCTAGCGGGTCTCCACAAACTACTAACCCGATTGTGCAGTGTTGTATATCCGATATTTCGTCCTAGAAACTTCACCATCACCGTAAGTTGACCAAAATATACTTGATGCGATCAGAAAAATTAATCGACAAGATTCTATTGATGGTTGACTTTATAACATCACTCTCCAAGAATTCCAGATCCTCATTATCTTTTAAAACAACCAAGCTCGACACCTTTTTACCATCAACATTGCCTTTCCTTAATACCTTATCTCTCCAAGACACACTCATAGGTGGATCCTGATCCATTACCATGTTTGATTCACACACCATGTCACCCCCATTGTATTTTAAACGCACTTTTTTGGTATTACGATCTTCTACAAGAAGATGTAGAACACTTCCTTCCTCACTCATTTTCCAGATAGTTTGCAAAGCTATTTTTAAATTTTGATACCTTTTAATATATAGCAGAATTGTTTTTAGGTAAATGATTATTGTTATTGTTATTAAATTTTAATAGGATTATTATTAAATATAATTTAAGAAAAAATATTTTAATCATATTTTAACATAATTATTATTAAATACAATTTAATAAAAATAATATATAATTTAATAACATTTTAATATAATTATTATTAAAATATGAATTAATAAAAATATAATATATAATATTAGATAAATAATATATAACCTATTTTATTATTTTTCAACTGCAATGCATATTTAATGTGCTAAAATATCATTAGCGAAACAAATAATTTGATTATCTTCTAAACTAAAAAGAAAAAAAGATTAGAAGTAATAAATAGCTTGAGAATTATATTTTACATCAAAATATAATGCTCATACATTAACAAAAAGTTACACGATGTCGTTAACTTATATGCCATAATCTATATGTTAAATTTTACAACATCTAAAAGTTACAACAGTCTGTGGCATTCTATCATGTTATTTTACCATCCAAATATTACATATACAAAAATTTACCAAAACATCACTAACACAACCATGATTTTTAATGGTCAGAAATAAATCTTTTCACCCATTCCAATCGCACAGAAGAAGGTAGACTAAAGAAAATAAGCATTTACATTAGATGGTCTGAAATTTTGCTCAACACACGAAAATGCTTATCCTCAATTAAGCCTTCTACTTCACATAAGGCCAAATATAATTTTTGAGCACTTTCTTGAACGAACATTTTTGACTTCCCTTGAATTAGCACTTTGGAGGCAATGCTCCTACTTAATTCAAGGCGAACAGTCCGTATGTTTTCCCCTAATAATGTGACAACATTAGTAAGTGAAGTAGAAATTTGTTCATTTCCATCAGGAATCTTTTTTTTCTTTATTGAAAATGTGAAAACATCTTGGTTTGGCTTTGACGATTGCGATCGTATAGCCGAGACATTCATCTCATCCAAGGAAACATCATCTTTACATCCATGGTATTTGTTTTTTTTTTTTCAAGATTCTTTGTAGTAGTTACATCCTCAGCATCTAGTTCTTTTACAAGCGAATCGGGGCAAACTGTGCCTAGGATCAAGGCCACACGGGCTGCCATATGAGCATGTGGGCCACTCATGTGGACCACACGACCCCTCACACTACCATGTTCCCCTAAAACCTTAGTTTTTTCAATTCTCACATGGCCTCAGTCTGTTACACGACCCAACCATACGATCGTGTAGTCCTTTACATGTCTAAGGCTTTCCACACGGTCTGGCCACACGATTGTCTGTCCCTTATTTTTTTTGATTTAACATTTTTACCCCTATTTTTCAAATTTTACAAATTTGCCTTTATTTCTTAGATTTTATAGTTTTCCTCCTATTTTTCAGATTTTATAATTTTTCCTCGGTTTCTCAAATTATACAAATTTCCCGTAATTTTTAGATTCTATAGTTTTGCCTTATTTTTTCAAACTTTACAATTTTGACCCTAAAGTTTATTATTTGTTCAAGTTTAGTCCCTAATTGAATCATGAAGAGTTTTAATGTTTAATTTTGTTTAATTAAGCCCTTGATAGTATAATTTATGTTAGAATCCATAATTGATTGAATTAATAATAGTACTTAAATACATATTTGCATAAACTATGGACAGTACATATGACTATTGTATCTAAATTTGTGATTGTACATACAACATGCCTTTTGTTACTGTTAAGCTAAACACTTAATAAGCATGACTAATTGCTACTGAGTTGATTTGCTATAAGCATATTGATTTCTATCGTATTATTCTGTTGAAAGCATAGTTAAATGCTACCATATTGATCCATTTGTGCTTACCATATTGCATTGCTTGGGGTAGACAATGTGTACGGAGGAATAATTGTTAGTTTATTAGAACATTTTGCTATGCACCCATAGCATAGTGGCAGTGTTTATCCTTTAACTACAAATTTGGTGTACATCCACAATTTATCGATAGCTTTTACCTATAATATTGTTTTGCATTTACAGCCTAGTGTCAAATTTTATCTGCAATATTTTGTTGTGTTCCTACAAGCTAGTGGCAGTGTTTATCCTTTAACTAAAAAATTGCTATACATCCGCAACCCATCGAAAACTTTTACCTGCAATAATGTTGTGCATCTACAGCCCAGTGACAGATTTTATCTACGATATTTTGTTGTGCATAGTGGCAGATTTCATCTACAAATTTTTTCTGTGTATCCACAGCCCAATGGCAGATTTTATCTGTGAAACCAGTAGTAGTTAAACCACAACCTAGTGTGTAGGTAGTTGGAGTTCAGAAGAATTCCCATTGTGGTGTGTGGTGGTGGTGTAGGATCCTTTTTGTTAAAATGAATCTATATGAAAATCATAAAGCATGTGCATACAGTTTGGATTTTCTGTGATGTCATATTTATACCTATGTATAAATTGTTGAGTGAACTAAAATACTGATATTCTGAAATTGTTATTATGAGTTTTAAGATTCTATTGATGGTTAACCTGAAAAACTGATACTTTGATTTGTCAGTTGATTGCAATTATTCTATGTGTTATTATGACTTATCGACTGTTTGGACTGGTTTTGCTTATGATAGAACTCACATTGAGCTTCATAGCTCACTCCCTTTTTAATTTCCATCTTTTCAGATAACCCGCATGGTTAAGACGTGGACTCGGCATATGGAGGGCTCAGCTCAGATAAGTGTTTTTATATAAAAATAATTTAAATTTATTATTTGATAAATTATTATTCAGAAGCTATACGATTTTATTTTTGAACTATGGCATGAGTCTTTAAGTTTCAGATTTATGTAGCATTCATGAAAATTATGTTATTTATTTTAAATTTAACTTTAAAATGTTGAAATAAATAATTTAATTTATTATGCATGAAACATAGATTTCATTACAACTAAGTAAATTTCACATTTCTGCTACTAAGTTTGTAAATAAGGTTTGGTAGAATAAATAAATTAACCAAGTTTTCGAAAATGGTCATTGTTACAAGAAAGATATTAAAAATTAATTGGTTTTTTGTTAACTCATATGTTTCTCTAAAAATAGGCTAAGTTTTTTTCTAAGATAAACAAATCTTTTAAAATGACTATTTTATAAACTCTGATTGTATTAGGCCATCTCGGTGGCCAACGTATTATCTTGAATTCGGGTCTAACGTTTAGGTCGAGTTGGGAAAGTTACATTTGGTGGTATTAGAGACAAAGTTACAAAACTCGGACTATGGATATTTGAATGAGTCTGCATGTTTGCATGCATCTAAAAGGGGTATTTCGGGAAAAATCGTGCCACAAGTTTTCAAAAATTTAATTTTTCGTGGGAAATTAAAATTCAAGACTCCGATGCTAATCCTACTTTAGCTATTGGTACTTTTGTTACTTTATATAAACTGTAATCTTAGATTGTAAACACCTAGGAAATAACTAATGCTTGAACTTTTACTTGAAAATCGTAGATAAACCTTAGACTTGAAGAAACGATAGTGTTTCTATTAGACCAAGAGTTTGGGGTAAAAGAAACTATTAGTGAAATTACTATAGTTAGTCTTCTAGAACAGTCTGGGGTAGTGAATAGGATATGCAAGAGAAGTCCGTTGGAAGTTTAAGGAAATGTATTGTATGGATCTGTATAGGAATTAGAGTTGCGCAGTGAAAGCGTAACGGTTGGTTTGAAAGAGGAATGGCAGATTTTGTGATTAAGCAATTGATGTGTCAACATGTAGATTTCAATGATGGAATTTCTTTAAGGAGGCGAGATGAAAAGTAAATGATATCCTCTCATTGGCATTACATTGTTGATGAAAAGTAAAGGTGGCCAGGGGTTATTTGTCTTTGTGATGAATGACTTGATCACTATTTGATAGTGATTGACTTTTCATGAAAGAAGATGTAATGGTTACCATGAGATAAAATAAAATCATATTGGGAGAATGGATATTACCCCAAAGAGATCAATGATATCCTATAAGGGTAACACACTAATGGTAAGGTCATTGGACGAGCACTGAGTAGTTACTTTCAGAATGGTATGTCGTTGGGGAGAGCTCAGTCATGATACTATAGTGGAATGACTTCGTGACTAAATGAGTTTATAATTAATAGGAGAAAAGCTAGAACTTAATTATAAATCATTTGAGTCTCAACTACATATGTTAAATCAATCCTTCTGCTATCTCGTTGAAACCATAAATGAATTGTGTGTTTGAATAGAAATGAATAGAAATAAATAGAATGAATAAAAAAAGAGAAACATGAAGCATTCAAGAATGATTAAGATTTTCTCCGAAATGGAAAAATGGAATTATTTTGAAATGAATGTAGGTTTCCAAAAATGGAAATGAAAATGAAAATGAAAATGAAGACGAAAACGAAAATGAAAACTTGCAATCTTATATAGGATTACTTAAAAAAATGATGGAAGAATGAGTTTATGTTTTTGTGCTACTTTGAAGCCCAAAAGTGAAAATAAATCATTTGGTCATAGTGAACATGTTGAGTTGTGACATATTGAATGAATTTTCTTGAAATTTTACCAGGGTAAAATCATCAAAATTTTATCAGGAGGTAAAATCATCAAAATTTTACTAGAGTCAAATTGGGATGAGAAAATTATTTAATATGTAAATATTAAAGTTCATTTTGGGAAATAGAAAAGCTAAATCGAGTTGGATCACATTACAAAGTACTGGGTCAAAAAGGCCGATGAAGTACTCGTAATTGGACCCAATGTGAGAGAGGCCCAAAACCCCTTATATAACACATAAGGGGCGGCAACCCTGGTAGAAATACAAGAGTGAGTCATTCACCCCTCTTATACTCTAAATAGAATGTTGTTTATCTATTTAAAATAAAGCTCTACAACTGTACAAGGGTTCTACCTTCTCTCTCTATAAATATATGGCAGTGGTAAAGCTATTAACACAACTTTTGAGAAATTGTTATTCTGCCAGAAAATAGAGAGAATTTATTCTCAACTTATAAATATATTTTTCAGAATAACTATTGTACCAGTTTTTATAAAAAAAAAGATTTTTTTTTCACCCCAAAAAGAAAACTATTTCTAGTTTTGTGTTTTGGTTTAATTGGTTCAAGCCCACACTCGAAGCAATTCGTGGTATAAGAATAGCAGAGAAGATTTTTTGGTTGAAAACTAGGAACAAATAATGTTTGCTAAGTCGAAAAATAGGTACAAATTTAGTTAATATTTATTGCTATAAATATCATCAATCGAGTCGATTTTCAATATTCTAAGTTTTCTCTATGTAAGAAAACCATTTTCAAATCAGATTTTTTTCCAACAAAGGAACCATTGTATAAGGAGGAATGTGATCTCCAATAGTTAATAGTCTGCTGGAAACTGTAAGCTAAACCGGTCCAATGCAGATAGATTTGTTGCGCCTTAAAAACAAGGCATCGTGATTTGTGCGATTCACAAAGAGGTAACCCAATTAACATTTCAACCCTAGTGTAGGGTAGAAATAGAAAGGATGAAATAAGGTTAAGACCGCCAGTGCTGTAACACCCCTCACCCGTATCTGACGCCGAGACAGGGTTCAAGATGTTACCTTTCTTGACTCAAGCAACTATACAGAACTGGGCCATAAAAAAATTTCAAACAATTTAAAAACTTCTCTTTTCACATGCAATCTATCTCATATACGAACTTACGAGGCCCAAATCATACATCTAGGGTGGTTTAGAACCCAGCCGAGAACTCATGAAAAACTTAAAAAAGTTTCATGCATCAAGACTCCACACGCCCGTGTAGATATAGAACACATGGTCGTGTGCTAGGGACACGCCCATATCCCGAACTCGTGTCTGAAAACCTGGGAATTCTGCCAAAACCACACGGCCCAAGCACAAACCTGTGCCTTATAACCGTGTCCTTCATACGGTCGAGACACACGACCGTGTCTCCTGTTAGTGTACTACTAGCATGCATATTGACTTTATGGCACGGCCTGGGCACACGCCCGTGTGGCTTGCCCGTGTACTAAAATGACTTTAAATTTTTAAGTGCAGGGGACGTACGGCCACAACACACACCCATTGGCGTGAGCCGTGTGTCACACATGGCCTAGACACACGCCCGTGTGTCTTACCCATGTGGACAAACTAGACTATCTTTCAAGCCATTTTGTCACCCATTTTGCACGACCTACACAAGATCACTTCAATATACAAATTTCATCATAATGGACACCAATTCATCCATAGAAAGAACATTATATACATTCAAAAAAATGTATAATAGCTATTATTCTAGGTTGGATACAAAGTGAAGGGCTTTTCACTTGAGCCAAAATACATAAATAATTCACTTAATCCAACATCCTAGTCAAGCCCTATACATGCCACCTTAAAAAATATAAATCAAGCTATACCGAGTATTGCGGTTGATAGTGTGATTGATATCTCTGACTTTAAGGGATCTTTAAGCTAGCTTGGTGACACTGAAAGGAAAATGAAAAGGAAAGGGAGTAAGCATAAATCTTAGTAAGTTACATACAAATAACTATACAACAATCTCACCATTTACCATCATACTTATAGCTCAAAGGTAAACATAACTTAACTTGCTCATTTTCATCTAGTCGAGTCTCATTTTCTAAATTAAGCTCGTTACTCATGCTTATCACATAGGTACCTATAACACTCACAACTTGATCATCCTTTCTTTATCAAAATTAAACTATAACTTTCACCATTGAACCGTTGGAATACTACTGGATATTCCATAAACCTTCAACATGGGATATATTGTCGATGCCATGTCCCAGACATGGTCTTACACTGGCTCTCATATATGCGTGCAGATGTATGTCCTAGACATGTCTTACACTAGCACAACTCTTAACCGATGCGTGTCCCAGACAAGTCTTACACTGGTTATCTCTGTCGAGGCCGATGCATGTCCCAAACATGTCTTACTCGAGCGCTCATCTCTATGCTAATGCCATGTCCCAGACATGGTCTTACACTGGCTCACGTAATGTGGCCGAAGCATGTCCCAGACGTGTCTTATACTGGCGCACAAATCACCCAATGTCTTGGCACAAATATCCAGTTCATATCCTAAGGTTTCAACGAGATATTTCTACTATCTCAATATTACAAGGCATTCTCAATTTATAACTTAACAACTCGTACAATATCAATTCAATGACAATATGAATACAAGTATTAACAGTGTAGTTGTATTATTTATATACAACTTACCTTGGTTTACAAAAAGTACTTGACTAGTCGGCTTATTCGGATTGCTTGGCTTTTCCTTAGTCTAGGCTCGGTTTTGGCAAATCTTGATCTATAATAATATACATCCATTTAGTCACTAAACACAATTAGGTATTCATAAATTCATAATTTTGGTAAAATGACCATTTTGCCCTTAGGCCTTGGCAAAATGACCATTTTACCCCTATGCCCAAAAATTGATTTTTATCGAATTTCCTCGTATTTCAAGCCTAGATAAACTCTTTTTACTACTATGGCAATCCCAAATTCTCACTATTTCACACACTAACCACCTATTTTGCAACTTATGCAAAATAATCCTTTTAGGTGTTTTCATGCTAACACCTTTCACAAAAGTTGTTTATAACACAACTAGGACTCATATTATTCCATAAAAACTCAGCATATATCACAAATACATCCATGGTAAAATCCTAAACTCTTGACCATTTTGTAAGATATCACCCTCATTTAAAAGCTCATGCTTCAAGGTTCTCAAAAATGTAAAAATCTTGAAGAAAACTCATTAAATTCACTTACTTATGAGTGCTTTAAGTTGCTACAGATTTTTGAGCTTTCAAACCTCTATTTTGGCTCATAAAATCAGTAGATAAGAAGTAAATAAAGAAGAAATAGCCTTTGTTTTGATTAATATAAAACTAGTCAAAATTGATGACCTAATCCTCACCTAATTTTGACCCTCTCTCCAATTTGTCTCCCCATGGCTGGCCAAGCCATTCCAATAGGGTCTATTTGCCCTTTAAATACCCCAAATTTTAATTCTCTCGCTATTTAACACATTTGGGTACTAAAATGCAACTTTTTTCTTTTATGCGATTTAGTCCTTTTTCGCAATCGGGCTTGAAAACATTAAAATTAACTCACCAAATTTTTCATGCACTAATATAATAGTACCATAACCTCCTAAAAATAATAAAAATAATTTTTCTATCTTCGAATTTGTGGTCCCGAGACCACTGTTCTGGCTAGGCCTTAAATCGGGTTATTACAAGTACAGTATAGGCCTTTTCTAGTAGACCTTATGAGTAAAATGTCAGTTTATTCACCAAAGCTATGGCGTGTTTTTGAGTCAGGATGAAACTAGAAAGTATATTCATGATAGGAAGTGAGAGGAAAAAGGGAACAAAAGGTGATATGTGCAAGGAAAAGTGAGAATATGCTAGAATGATAAATCACCTAGAATCCACTAAAATTAGTTGAATGGTCATAAGCCGACCAGCTAACAATCACTCAACGATCAATCTTCCATTAAAGAAAGGCAGAAGTCAAATAGGAGTTCAACACTTTAGATAAATGAGATTGTTTAAATGAGACCGATAGTAGTGTGTTTGGTTCTTTTCTATTAAAAACCCCTGCAAGATGGGGTTTAATTTTGATTAATATAGTAATAGAACTCACTAGGTTCATACGAACTTATAAGGGTTTTAACCTGTGTTTGCAGGACTCAATGGAAAAAGGAACTCGAGGAGGGAATAAGCTAGACTTGGTGTGTCCAAGGATTTATTCATGGATTGGTGTCATACACATAAGAGGGGTACCTTTAGAGGCTTCGCCTTAGGGCTGAATATATTGTAAGTAAATAGTTCCTTAGAGTTGGGAATTGAAGATAGTAAATTTTTATTTTAATTGAAGGTTTCTGTTGTATAAAGTATTTATTGTTACTTAACAAGTTAGTTTTTAAAATTATCAAGTTTAAAATTTGTGCTTAATCTAATCTAGTTTAGTTGTGACACTCCATACCCAATTCGATAATCGGGTTGGGTAAGGGTGTTACATGGTATACTTATAAAAAGAGGGTTTCGTTGTGAAAAAATAGGAGGCAAAAAAAAAAATAGAGGTCTTGAAACACCCTAATCTATATCCGTCGCCGGAACATGGTTACGAAGTATTATCGAAATATACAGATCAAGTAAACAGATATTTCATTTTATACAGTATTCATGTTAGAAATCAAACATAAAGTCCCTTATATGAACCCTCGGGGTCCAAAACATGCATTAGAAATGAGTCGGGACTAAACCGGGTACTCAGAGAATTTTTCGCAAAATCTCAAAATTTTTCCTAAGTGTAGGGGTCACATGCCCGTATGGTCAGGCCGTGTAACTCTCTGACTTGTGTCAGACGGCCAAGCCACACGCCTGTGTGCTAGGTCGTGTGTAAATACCTGGGCATTCTGTTTTGAAATTTTAAAGATGCAGGGGATACACGGCCAGGTCATATGCCCATGTGTTGGGCCGTGTGTTACACACGGCTGATGTAACAACCCGATTTAGGGCCTAGTCAGAACAATGGTCTCGGGACCACAAATTCAAAGTTTGAAAATTTATTTTATTATAATTATGAGGTTATAACATGATTATATTAGTGCATGAAAAATTTGGTGAGTTAATTTTAATGTTTGTGAGCCCGATTGCGAAAAATGACTAAATCGCATAAAAGAAAAGAGTTGCATTTTAGTACCCAAATATGCCAAAAAACAAGAGAATTAAAGTTGGAGGTCTTTAAAGGGCAACTAGAACCTTTTTAGAATGCTTGGCCGGCCATAGAGTCAAAGAAGAGACAAAAATCTTAAAATTTGGTGAGTTAGGTGGCTTATTTTGACTAAAATAGAAATAAATCAAGGAAGGATGATATCATCCTTTTTTCATCTTCTTTCTCTACCAAAAATCAGCCATTGAAGGGGATTTTAAAAGCTTAAAATTTTCAGTCGCTTGAAGCACTATAATAGCCCGATTTAGGGCCTAGTCGGAACAATGGTCTTGGGACCACAAATCTGAAGTTAGAAAATTTATTTTATTACAATTAGGAGGTTATAACATGATTGTATTAGTGTATGAAAAATTTGGTGAGTCAATTTTGATGTTTGTGAGCCCGATTACGAAAAAGGACTAAATCGCATAAAAGACAAAAGTTGCATTTTAGTACCCAAATGTGCCAAATAGCTAGAGAGTTAAAATTTTAGGTCTTTAAATGGAAACTAGACCCATTTTAGAGTGCTTGGCCAGCTATAGAGTCAAATAGGGGACAAAATTTTTGTGTTTGGTATGTTAGGTGACTTATTTGGACTAAAATAAAGAAAAAAAATGATATCATCTTCTTCCCATTTCTTTCTCCACCGAAAATATCAGAAAAAGAGGGGTTTTTGAAGCTTTGAAATTTCAGTAATTTATCACCTCAACAAGTAAGTGATTTCCATGTCCTTTGTTGATGATTTTTACATTTTTGAGATCCTTGAAGTATGAGCTTTCAAATGAGGGGTCTATTTTGCAAAATGATTAAGAGTTTAGTGTTTTTTGATGAATGGATTTATGATAGTTGCTGAGTTTTTATGGAATAATATGAGTCTTAGAGGAGTTCTAAGCAACTTTTGTGAAGGGTGTTAGTAGGAAAACACCTAAAGGGACTATTTTGCATAAGTTGCAAAATAGGTGATAAATGTGTGAAATAGTGGGAATTTGGAGTTGCTATACGAGTCGAAGAGGTTCGACTAGTCTTAAGAAATAAATAAATTCGATAAAAATCCATTTTCGGGTCGAGGGCTAAAATGGTCATTTTGTAAAAGTTTAGGGGCAAAATGGTTATTTAGCCCAATTGTGAATTGTGGAGCGCCTAGGTTGATAAAGTGAGTTAATAAGTGCATTTTTTTATAGATCAAGAAATACCAAATCCGAGCCTAGACTGGGGGAGAGCCTAGACCGGGGAAAAGCCAAGCAAATTGACTAAATCGACTAGTCGAGTACATTTTGTAAATCGAGGTAAGTTGTATGTAAGTAATACAACTAAATTGTTAATGCATGTATTTAAGTTGTTATGGATTGATATAGTATGAATTGCTAGATTTTGAACAGAGAATGCATATTGATGATTGAGACAATAGAAAGATCCCGTTGGAACCCTAGGAAATAAACCAGATATTAATGCCATGACATTCGGGTTATTTGTGTGCCAGTGTAAGACATGTATGAGACATGCATTGGCCAAATAATGATAGCCAGTGTAAGACCATGTCTGGGACATGGCATCGACATTGAGACGAGTGCTAGTGTAAGACATGTCTGGGACATGCATCGGCTAAGAGTAGGGCTAGTGTAAGACATGTCTGGGACATGCATCAACACGTATATACGAGAGCTAGTGTAAGACCATGTCTAGGACATGGCTTCAGCAACTTATCCCATGTTTGAGGCTCATAGAATATCCGGTATTATTCCGAACAGTTCAACTTTAAAGATTATGAAAGTGATTTAATAAGGAAAGTATATTAATGTTGTGAGTGGTACAGGTACCTAGTTGGTATGCATGAGTAATGAGCTTAGATTGGAAAATGTGACTTGATTAGTCGGTAATGAGTAAGTCAAGTTTACGCTTACCTTTGAACTATGAGTATGATGACTAATAGTGAAGTTGTTGTTGTATATTTATTTATATGCAACTTACTAAGCTTTATGCCTATTCTCCTTCCTTTCCCTTTTCTTTAAGTGCCGCTTAGCTAGTTCAAGGATCCCTTGAAGTCAGAGATATCGATCACACTATCAGCCGTAATACTCGGTATAGTAGGATTTATATTTTTGATTATGGCATGTATAGGGCTAGACCTTATTATTTTGTGTCTTTGAGAATTTGCCAAATGTGTTGGCTTGGAATAGATTCTACACTTTGCATTAAGCCTTCAATGAGGATAACATTCATTTTGAGTCTATAATAGATGCATCTCCATGGTTAAATGAATGTCTATCATGCTTTATTTGGTATTGGTTGGTATTGACATGAAAATAGGCATACGAGGGTGAGAAATAGGCTTGGTAAATAACCTTATATTGTCCACACAGGTAGGCACACGAGCGTGTGTCTAGGCCGTGTGTGACACACGGACAGCCCCACTAGCGTGTGAGAAGGCCGTGTGTCCCCTGTACTTAGAAATTTCAAGTTAGAATGCATGGTAATGGTCACACTGCCAGAGACACGGCCGTGTTTCTCAGCCGTGTAGAAGGGCACGGCCTAGTACACGGTCGTGTACCATGGTCGTGTGATGCTAACGTCAGAAACAGAATACCTAGATTTTTGTTTACAGGCTGCGCCACGGGTGTGTTGTGGCCGTGTGATAGGACACAGGCAAAGGACACGGGCGTGTGTCCAGGCCGTGTGAAGTCTGCACCTATTTTATAAAAAATTGTGGGATTAAATTGGCCACACGGGTGTGGGACACGGGTGTGTCCCTAGCACAAGGGCGTGTGCACTATACCCACACAGGCGTGTGGAGCCTTAAAGCATGAAATTCTCTGAGTTTTCTTGAGCCCTCGGTTTGGTCTCGAACCACCTTGAATGTATGTTTTGGGCCCCGTAAGCCCTATTAAGGGACAAATTGAATATGAAATGAAAAGTTTTAAATTGTTCAAAATTTTATGGCCCGATTTCCTAATTTTGGTTGAGTTTAAGTTCAGTAGCACCTCAAACCCTGATCCAATGTTGGATATAGGCGAGGGGTGTTACAAGCACTCACATGTAAGTGATTTCTATACCCTTTGTTGAAGATTTTTGCATTTTTGAGACCCTTGAAGCATGAACTTTCAAATGAGAGGTCTATGTTACAAAATGATTAAGAGTTAGAGTTTTGTTATGAATGGATTTATGATAGTTGTTGAGTTTTTATGGAAGAATATGAGTCCTAGTTATGTTATAAACAACTTCTATGAAAGGTGTTAGCATGGAAACACCTAAAGGGGCTATTATGCATAAGTGGTAAAATAGTTGATAAATATGTGAAATAGTGAGAATTTGAAGTTGCTATAAGAGTAAAAATGGGTCAGCTAATCCTAAGATACGAAGAAATTCAATAAAAATTAAATTTCGAGCATATGGTCAAAATGGTCATTTTGCTAAGGTCTAGGGGCAAAAATGGTTATTTTACCAAAGAAGTGAATTTATGAATTCCTAATTGTAACTAGTGATTAAATGAGTGTATTTTGTTATTATAGATCAAGTTTTGCCAAATCCGAACCTAGACCGGGGGAAAGCCAAGCAACTCAACTAAACCGACTAGTCGAGTACATTTTGTAAACCGAGGTAAGTTGTATGTAAATAATACAACTACATTGTTAATGCATGTATTCGAATTGTTATTTATTTGATGTAGTATGAATTTCTAGATTGTGAATTGAGAATGCATATTAATGATTGAGATAATAGAAAGTCCCGTTGGAACCCTAGGAAACAAACCAGATATTCAAGCCATGGCATTCGAGTTATTTGTGTGGCAGTATAAGACATGACTGGGGCATGCATCGGCTACATAATGAGAGCCAGTGTAAGACCATGTCTGGGACATGACATCAGCATTGAGACGAGTGCTAGTGTAAGACATGTCTGAGACATGCATCGGCCTCGATGATGATAACCAGTGTAAGACATGTCTGGGACATACATCGGCTAAGAGTTGTGCTAGTGTAAGACATGTCTAGGACATGCATCAGCACGTATATACGAGAGCTAGCATAAGACCATGTTTGGGACATGGCTTCGGCCTCGATGATGATAGCCAGTTTAAGACCATGTCTGGGACATGGCATCGGCAATTTATCCCATGTTTGAGGCTTATAGAATATCCGGTAGTATTTCCAAAAGGTTCAACTTTAAAGGTTATGAAATTGATTTAATAAGGGAAGTGTAATAATGTTGTGAGTGGTACAGGTACCTGGTTGGTATGCATGAGTAATGAGCTCTAATTAGAAAATGTGACTTGAGTAGTCGGTAATGAGTAAGTCAAGTTATGCTTACCTTTGAACTATGAGTATGATGACTAATGGTGAAACTGTTGTTGTATATTTATTTATATGCAACTTACTAAGCTTTATGCTTACTCTCTTTCCTTTCCTTTTTCTTTCAGTGCCATTTAGCTAGCTCAAGGATCCCTTGAAGTCAGAGATATCGATCACACTATCAGTCGTAACACTCGGTATAGTAGGATTTATATTTTTGATTATGGCATGTATAGGACTAGACCTTATTAGTTTGTGTTTTTGAGAATTTGCCAAATGTGTTGGCTTGGAATAGATTCCACACTTTACATTAAGCCTTGAATGAGGATAACTTTCATTTTGAGTCTATAATAGAGGCATCTTCATGGTTAAATGAATGTCTATCATGCTTGATTTGGTATTGGTTAGTATTGACATGAAAATAGGCATACTAGGGTGGCAATGAGGCTTGGTAAATAGTCTCATATTGTCCACATGGGTAGACACACAGGCATGTGTCTAGGTTGTGTGTGACACATGGACAACTCCATGGGCGTGTGAGAAGGCTGTGTGTCCCTTGCACTTAGAAATTTCAAGTCAGAATACATGCTAAGGGTTACACAGGCGGAGACACGGCCGTGTGTCTCAGCTGTGTGGAAGGGCATGGCCTAGTACACGGGCGTGTACCATGGTCGTGTGATACTGACGTCAGAAACAAAATACCTAGGTTTTTGCACACGGGCTGCGCCACGGGCGTGTCATGGCCGTGTGAAAGGACATGGGCAAAGGACACGGATGTGTGTCCAAGCTGTGTGAAGTCTGCACCTATTTTATAAAAATTATGGGATTAAATTGGCCACATGGGTGCGGGACAGGAGAGTGTACCTAGCACACGGGCGTGTGCCCTATACCCACACGGGCATGTGGAGCCTTAAAGCACGAAATTCCCCGAGTTTTTCTTGAGCCATCGGATTTGTCCCGAACCACTTTGAATGTATGTTTTGGGCCCCGTAAGCCTTATTAAGGGATAAATTGAATATGAAATGAAAATTTTTTAATTGATCAAAATGTTATGGTCTGATTTCTTAAGATTGGTTGAGTTTAAGTTCGGTAGCACCTCAAACCCTATTTTGAGGTTGGATACGGGCGAGGGGTGTTACATCTGAGACACACGCCCGTGTCTCTGCCCATGTGGACGAAAATAGGCTATTTTCCAAGCCATATTTCTCACCCCATTTTGTCATCCTCCTACACCAACACTTTAACACATTCACAATCTATTATAGTTCATTTAACCCAACTCAAAATCAAATCCTATACATGATATAATACCTCATATAATTAAGTATACATACCTACTTAAATTACCAGGTTCACATATATGCATATCTTATCAAATATGCTAACTTAACTCAATCATCAATTTGCCAATATAATTTCTATCAATCAACCAATTTCAAACACATACCAAACATATCCTTCACCAGTCATTCCAATAGCTAGTTACAATTAAAGCATTTATATGTTGATATTGGCCAATTAATCTATACATGCCATTATAACCATAATTTATTTACCATATATATATACCGAAATGGGCTGATGGATAGTGTGAGTAATCTCTGCCAAGCTTCCAATCCAACGAGCCTCTGAATTACTATAGAATAGGGGAAAATAAAACAGAGTAAGCATGAAATGCTTAGTAAGTTTGTATAACATGGTAATTAACTTACTACTCATTTAAATTCAATATAAACATACAAGGCACATTCAATCAACTTGATCAAAAGCCCTAACACATATCCTTATCACCCTTGTTAGTCATATATTTCATATAAATATTAAGAAACATGTATGGGCTCAACAGTAATCAGATTTCCATATAAATATGTTTTCCACATCATGTATTCATATAACATATACAAATTATACCCATGTATTTCAATTACATTTTCATAATAATTCGTCTCGAGTTCAGACTATTTCATGTCAGAAATTTTCCCATTAAATCAATCGAAATGTCAATGGTTACACGGGTAGTACGATCGAGGTGTACAAATATATAATCATAGATGAACATATTCATCAAACAAAATCCATGTTCATATAACATTATCTCATATTTCCATATATCATGTATTATCATTTTCATGTATTTTAGGCAGATACATGTAATAATTCATTTCGTGTTCATATCTTCTCATGTCAGAATTTTGCCCGTTGAATTTTATTTGAAATATCGATGGATACACATGTAGTACACTCGAAGTGTACAAATTAGCAATCCGTCAATTCATATTCGGAAGTGTTCATTAAAGTACATAATTGGGAAATCCTTTCTCGAGCCATATAACAGGAAGCTCACAAAGAGCTATTAATCAGAAAGCTCACAAAGAGCTTACCCGGGCTATATAACAAGAAGCTCATAAGAGCCATAATCAGGAAGTTCACAAAAAACTTTTAATTAGGAAGCTCACAAAGAGCCTTTAATCAGGAGCTCTGTATAGCCATATATCGGGAAGTTCAAGCGAGCCATATTAGGATACTCACAAAGAGCTGTGTTTGCGTTTCCAATATATGTATGATCACAACCGATCATATAACAAGACGCTCATAAAGAGCTGCGGTAGCCCGCGACACATGCAAGATTACTACCGATCAGGATGCTCACAGGAACCATATAACAGGAAGCTCGAGAGGGCTTATAACAGGATGCTCGTAGAAGTTGTGGTGTGTCTGCAACATGTGCAGGACCAGAACCAATCAGGAAATCTTGTATCCATCGAATTCCACTATTCAAACGAGATTTAGTATTTATCGGGCTTTGTCGGATATGTAACCAATTTCATATATTTGACATTTATACAATTTACATACACAACATTCAATTCAAACATATTAATATACATAATTTAGTTACACGAACTTACCTCGACAAATGTTAGTGTACGTAAAATCTACTAATTCGACATTTTCTCTTTTCCTTGTTCTAACTCTGAATTTGGTCTTGCCGAATCTATATGAATGAATTTAACATTAATTCATGTTCATTTCAATTTAATTCACATCTTAGGAAAAATTACCATTTTGCCCTTAAACTTTTAATTAATGACGATTTTGTCCCTAGGATCGAAAAATGAAATTCATACAATTTAATCATTATTCCAAGCCTAGCCAATTTTTACATGTAAAATTTACAGCCCATGTATTTCATAAAATTCAAAATTTTTCCATGAATTTTACATCTTTTCAATTTAGTCCCTAAATCACATTTTCATCAAAATTAACTTTACAAAAGTTGTTTATCTATCAACAATTTCTATCATAAAACTTTATAATTCATCTATGTTCATCCATGGCAAAACCCTTGTACCTTGATAACTTTGCAAATTAATCCCCGAGATAGCTAGATTAAGCTATAATGATATGAGAAATATAAAAATCATTAAAAATGGGCAAGAATACTTACCTAATCAAGCAAAATAAGTTGGCCTGAGCTTAGGTTTTCATGGCTAGGGTTTCCATGCTTTTAATTTGGGAAGATGATATAAATGATGATATTTTTAATTTTCTTATTATTTATCATCTTTTATTATTTCACTTTCCAATTTCATCATTTTCTTTATTTTATTTTCCATGGATGAATTATCATCCTTAACCACTAAGCATTTTTAATGGTCTATTTGTCTTATAAGGACCTCAAATTTTAAATTCCATAGCTATTTAATCCTTTTAGCTATTAGAACTCAACCTTTGCACTTTGTGCAATTTGGTCATTTATCAAATTAAACATGTAATCGGTAAAATTTCTTTACGAAATTTTTATACGACATTACTATCATACTATAGACCAAAAAATAATATAAAAATAATTTTTTTCGAAATCGAATTTGTGGTCAGAAACCACTGCTCTGATTTTACCGGAATCGGGATGTTATAGGTCTTTCATGTTTTTAGCTGCTCTTCTTCTCTTCATGGATTCTTAAACTTTTCATTCTAGTTAGGGATTTTATCAAGGTTTTTGATTCATTGAATTGTGAGATTACTGTTATTCATACTTTTAGATCCTTGAATATTTTTACATCTTTTATTCTTTATATTATTATTATTTATTGAAAGGATACAAATAAATATGAGGACATACAAAAAAAAAAAAAACTGAGAGTGAACTAAAAAATTATAGTTAAATTTAATTTATCCCTCACAAAATATTAACATAAAATTATATCTTTGACCAAATTCTAATTTTGAAACTATACCAACAATTTTGAGGGTATACCAAAAAAATGAAGTACCAAAAAATTATGATGATTTACCAGAAAATATGAGCGGATACGAAAAAAATGAGAGTATACCAAAAAAAACATGAGGGATTACGAAAAAAAAGATGAGCATATACCAAAAATTGTAAGGGCTACAAAAAAAATATGAAGAAATACAGAAAAAATGTGACAGGCTACCAAAAAACATGAGAGGTTACCAAAATATATGAGGATATACGAAATAATCTGAGAGTTTACCAAACAATATGAGGGAATACCGAAAAACATGGGCGTGTACCAAAAATTATGATTGGTGACCAAAAAAATGAAGAAATAGATGTGACGGATTACTAAAAAACATGATATGTGTAACACCCCTCATCTGGCCCGGTTGCCAGACCCGAGTTACGGAATGCTACAACAAATGCCAAAATATTCACATCTAATTTATTACATTGAATTCAATTAAAATCATCAAATTAATCCAAATTCATGCATAATAGAAGTTATAAGTAATGTAGGGACTAAATTGAGCATACATAGCATTTAAGACAAACCGAGAACAATTTTGGATGAAAATGAAACTAGTACAAAAATTTGAGTAAAAGTACAAACAGAGGTCACACGGTTGTGTGCCAGACTATGTGATAGAGCTCTACCCGTGTGGATCAAGAACATGGTCGTATGACCAAACTGTGTAACAACCTATACTCGTGTAACTTAAGGCCACACGACCATTTTGACAGGCCGTGTAACTCTATGAGGTTGTGTGAACAAACCTGCACCAAAAATAAAAAAGGCCATATGACCGTGTCATGCAACCGTGCCATGCAACTGTGTGGGACACATGGTCGTGTGGCAGACAGTATCACAGACCGTATGTGCCCAAAATACCTTCAAACACAGTCATTTCACCTACAATATCTTAGACACCAAGCCATGCATTAACCATCACATTTACTTATTAAAAATGTACTAAAAGATGACAAAATATGCCAATTTACATTCAACCTATGTGCCTAACTAATATGCTATCATTGACATTGCAACTCATTCTTTAAAACATAAACCAATCATCCATTAGCAATCCATGTCAACCGTTCCATGAACTCAATACCTAATTAAACACATTACACCATTGTTCACATTGCTAGCATATTATTTGCCCAAGTTTCACCAACTTACCTAAAGAATTTATACCGAAACAACCATTCAATAATGCATTTAGATAATACACTTACTTTCACACACCACAACCAACCAAATTACCGAATAGGATTTACATGAACGCACATATTATATACTTCAAATGACATAAAATATAACCTTAGTGCTTATAACCTACAAAACCAAAACCTTATTTACATCACCATTCGATAACATTATTTTACCATGCAAATCCATATTCAAGGTGCATTTAGAAATGTCATTCGTACCACATCCAAAATACCATTCAAATAATTCAACTATGCCCTAACCATGTGCCATCATAAACACTTAAATACCTAACATATAACCATTCAAAACTCAAACCACAATCAAGAATCAAATTACCAATATTAAAGATTGACCAAAAATGAATCACCTATATACATACCACAAAATCGAGTTTTTAAATGATAGAAAGACTATAGAGTCAATATTGGGATAGTGTGAGCTTATTGATGATCTATTTGACACGTTTCGTAAGTTGGCTCTACAGGGGCTAAAAGAAATAAGGGAATAAGCATTATAAATGCTTAGTAAGTTCACAAGTATTTAAAACTAAATAACTTACCTCATGTTGTAATTATACCTTACATGTTACTTAGCTTGGTAAAGTTTGCCTATTATGGCAATTCAAATATAAAAAAGGTGAGTTCAACATTTATCATACTATATAGTAACTCAATTATATAATAATTGAATTTAATATTTCATCATCATTCATAAAATAAATAATCATTTAATCAATTCACTATCTTAATCATATCATTTAATCTGATTACCTGTAATACATCACATTTCAAATAATTGTCAGACATTATATTCATTTCATAATTTGAATTATCAAACCAAATCATGTTAAACCATATGAACTTCATATCAGCTTATCTTTGAACCATATATATATCAATTTCCAATTTATTGTCAATTACTACTTCATTTCATAATACAAATTTTTGTTTACATCGATTAATTTGTCACATTTCCATTTTGGTCCCCCTGGGCTTATATAACCGATTATCAATATGTATAAGCATCATCCAATCATTGTATCAAGTCAATCTGAAGATCATTTATTCCGATTACATTATACATACCCCTATTAACCTGAATAAGACTCAGAAGGATACACGGACCCAACCAACACACCAATTTGGCATGCTATCTATGGCATTCCAATTATACCCGACCCTGCATGAATAATTAATAGGGTAACAAGTTTCTCATATTCATTTTAAACCAATTCTCAATTTCAATATCGTAATCTAAATCAAGAATTCCATATATATATATATCATAGTTCATCACCACATTAGTATAATTCCACTTTTCAAATAATATTTAATATTTTCGAATCTATTCAATTAAGTTCTTTTCACATACAACTAATTTAAATCGAATCAATTCAGCTTATTATCATCACTTTATCACATAGTATATCCTATCTCAGTCCAATTCAAAGTCAATTCCTTAATTTATCGAATTATACTATCTTCAATTCTATTCAATTTAATATTTTATCTCACCTTTTTGTATCGAATTGTAAACAACCAGAATTTCAATTAAACATATTTACAATTAAAATTTTAAATGCATAACAATTTAACACACACATACTGTATAAACTACCAGGGCTAAACAAAATAAATTGCAATGTTAGGGACTATAAGAAATTTTATCTTTTCTACGATTATCTACCGACTCTTGATCTAAACAATAATTTGTTTCAATTATCAACTCAAATACTTAATAATAATCCATTTAATGCATATGACATTTTTATTAACATTTTTTTATAATTTCCCTAAACTTTTACTTTTTATTCAATTTATTCCCTAATATCAAAATAAACTTATTTTCACAATTAACCCATAGAGCCAAATTCTTAAACATCCATAATTAGCCCTTTAATAATGAACTTTTCCAAGAAAACCATGAAAAATTTAACATATTTTCAATTTAGTTCTTAAGTTTAAAAACTACACAAAATCACTTTACAAAATAGTCTTATTTCAACATCAAGCTTCAAACTAAACCATTAACAACTAAAAAGCTTCAAAAATATCAATGAAAAGTTTTTCAAACTTTGAAAGTTTCACAAAATAGTCCCTGAACTAGATAGATTAAGTTACAATGATATTAAAAACATAAAAATCACTAAAAACGAATTCAAAACACATACCATGCATGAGACTTAAAGCTTGGCCGAATACTTCTTTGCTTAACGATGGAGTTTCGATCATGAGAGGTTCAAGAAAGTGCAAAATTAAAATGACTTTGCTTTTGTTTTATGTTTTTAATTCATATATAATTTATTAATCAATATTTTATTAATAGATCTTACACTAATTAAGCATAAAAATAGGTCGCTAAAATCCAACAAGGTTAAATTGCCTTATAAAACCCCTTAATTAAGATTTTATAACCATCAATCACAAATAATTTAATAGCGATTAACTTTTGCAACTATTATAATTTAATCCTTTTTCCTTAATTAATTAACCAAACGTCAAAATTTCTAGACCAAGTTTCAATACACCTATATAATCACTCCGTAAAAAATTAATAAAAATATTTATTGTTTTAGTTTACAAAAACGAGGTCACGATATATCGTTTTCCAAAACCACTTGACTTTAGGAATAAATCACTTGTATTTAACTATTCATTTAATTAGAAAAAAATATCATATTAAAACTTAATATAATACTATATTTGACTCGTAAATATTAAATAATAATATTTATAAGCTCACTCATTAGATTTGTGGTCCTAAAGATGACAGTTTTCAACACCACTAAAAATGAGTTGTTACAAGAGGATACCAGAAAAAAATGAGGATACACTAAAAAAATCTAAGAGTGTAAGATAGAACATAAGGGATTACCATATAGATGAGAAAATGCCAAAATTTGTGAGGGAGTACCAAAAAACATGAAGAAATACCATGATGTGATAGATTACTAGAAAACATGAGGAAAAAAAAAGAAGAAGAAGAGGATATAC
Organism: Gossypium longicalyx; assembly: GCA_025698465.1. Taxonomy (NCBI): domain Eukaryota; kingdom Viridiplantae; phylum Streptophyta; class Magnoliopsida; order Malvales; family Malvaceae; genus Gossypium; species Gossypium longicalyx. Next base: position 62,324,925 of record CM047004.1, on the reverse strand, counting down.
CAAAAAATAAAATGTGCCAATTTTGGTTCGTATTAGGAAATTTGTTGATTTATTTAAATATCATTATTTTTAAAAAATTATGATTAAATTTAATTTATTCCTCACAAAATTTTATGTTTTGATTATATCTCTTACTAAATTCTAATTTTGAATCCATACAAACAACTTTAAGGGTATAGCAAAAAATATGAGGGAATATAAAAAAAAAATATGAACAAACCAAAAAACATGAATGCGTACCAAAAAATATAAGGGTGTATCAAAATATATGAGAGACTACCTAAAACATGACGGGATACCAAAAATTATGATAAGATACCAAAAAACTTGAGTATACCAAAAAAACATGAGAGTTACCAAAAGATATGAGCAAATACCAAAAATTTTGAGGGATTATCATAAAACATGAGATGCACCAATTTGGTTCATATTAGGAAACTTCTTAATTTATTTAAATTTTATTTTTTAAAAAATTTATAATTAAATTTACTTTATCACTCACAAAATTTTATGTTTTTGATTATATCTCTTATCAAATTCTAATTTTGAAACTATATCAATAATTTTAAAGGTATACCAAAAAATATGAGAGAATATCAAAATATCTAAGAGTATACCAAAAGTATGAGAATATACCAAAAAACATGAGATGTACCGATTTTGGTTCGTATTAAGAAATTTATTAATTTATATAAATTTTATTTTTAAAAAATTATGATTAAATTTAATTTACCCCTCACAAAATTTTAGCTTAAAATTATATATCTTACCAAATTCTAATAATGAAACTATATTAACAGTTATGAAAGTATAAAAAAAAATAAAAATGAGGGATTACCAAAATATCTGAGAGAGTATCAACACATAATGACAAACAAAAAAGCATGAGTGCATAGCATAAAACATGAGGGGTTATCAATAAATATGAGAGCAAACCAAAAAAGAAGAGTGGATACCATAAAATGTGAGAGAGTAACAAAAAACATGTGGAGATATCAATAAATGTGATGAATTATCAGAAAACATGAGAATATACCAAAAAAAATATATGAGGACATGCCAGTAAACATGAGGTTTACTATTTTTGGTTCATATTAGGAGTTGTGTTTTATTTATTGATCTTACATCTTAAAAATATAATGGTTTAATCATCACAAATACTTGAAAGTTCTTAATATTTAAAATAATATGTTTTTATATTAAAGTTATTTCTCCTACCGAATCTTAATTATGAGGAAATATTAAAATATTTTATGGAATACCAAAATTAATGAGAAAATATTAAAACATGTGACATTAAGGCTACCGAAATTTATTTCAACCAAGTCTTCATTAACTCATATATTAAGTTTTTAATTTCACTAATTAAAAAAAATTCATATGATTTGTACTTTTATTTTATTATAAGTCTATTTTAATATTTAAACTTAAATTTTATAAAAACACGATGATATGATATTTCGAGATTTTATTAATCATTATTTAAAAATAAAAAAAACTTGTATAATACATAAAAATTTAAAAATATATAATTTTTATTTTAGTTTCAAGTGATGAAACGACACAATTTTAAAATTCCACGTTATAATACTTTTACATAATTTAAATTCATGGACTAAAATAAAAAAAATTACAAATTTAGATATCAAAGTTAAAAAAAAAAATCTAAATCCAAAACTTAAAAAGGTAAAAATTAGATTAACCTCCGTATTTAAAATTTTGATTCATTTAATATTCTATTTTATTGTTTAACTTTACATAATTAATGTTAAAAAAATAGATATAAGTCATATATATATTATGATGTCTATTTTTAGAAAATTGCTATTTATAGGGGCAGTCACATGTTTGCTTTAGATTTATCTTTATTTAAAGGAATAAATAACAAGTAGGCTAGTCAGACCTTAGTGAGATACATTGTCCATGACTAAGGTGATTAGGCTTTGAGGAGATTCCATAAGATAAACAGGCCCAACCGTCAATTTAAGCCACGTTAGCAAGATGATGATTTTCCCTGTGAATATACCCCATTTCAATAATCCAATCTCCACTCATCAACTCCCAACATTCCTCTACGAGTGTACGATGATCTTCATGAGCATTATTTTCAATAAGTGCACACTAACAAATGAATCTAATTTTAATATGAGATGTTGGACTTCTCCATCCTTAGACATTTGAAGATCTTCTATCATATTTTGTTAAGGGAAGGTTGGAGTCTCAAATCTTTAAACAGTAAAGAAATTGTATTAGAGTATTTATGTTCGATTTTGTTTTGAATAGAAAGTCAAATTGGATTCATAGAGTTTAAGAAGTATTTCGTGTATGGAAAAATACACATTATGTTTTTGTTGAAAAAATTAATTAATAATAACATGTCAACAAAAATTTTTCTAAGTTTTTCTATATATTTTTCATGGACACTCGAAAGAGAAAACATGTCAGGGATTTCCTTTCCCCCTCTGAAAATCACCTAGCATTTACTCTAAAGATGGCTAAAAAGGTTAAGAATATTAACCTTTCATTGGATGAGATTACTGATCAGGCCTCCAAATTTGAGCTCCAACAAATACTTTAAAATACGACGGCTTCAGTATTTAGTGGAGTAGGAGGAAGCACCAACTCCTTCCTTGACTCATCATGAGTTGTTGAAAGGGAGGCTGATGTCTTAAATTTAATTGATATGTCACATTAGTCACTGAAGTGACTCTTCGATCAACACCCAGTGAAACTCCAAAACACCACATGCAAACAAATTTATAAGTTAACATGCAATGGAAAAGTCATGCAATGGACTAAGGTATGAAAACTCAGATTTCGTTCTTAGGGTTCACGCCCTAAGGGGTTTCACAGTTTCTTACTTAGTAACATTGTTTCGCACTAAAAACAGGTAGGCTAAGAATAGACTACGCGAACTATACCTCGCCGACTGAACCTTGCGAACCATACCTTACAAAGTATGTTATGAGTATGTTATGAGTAGCTTTGAAAGGAAGTTAGTTTGTTAAACAGAATTGGTTAACCAATAGTTTAATAGATTAGTTAATAGTAACTGTTATATTTATGTATTAAATACTCTTCTTCATCCAGATGAAATACATACAAGTTTTCCTCTTCAACTCTGTTTTTCCATTGTTAACATGGTATCAAGAGCCAAGGTATTCTTGGTGTAGATTTTTTTTCTCTTTCTCTTTTCTTTCCATGGCTACTGAAACTGTTCCAGACGCTGTACCAGTGGTTGACATGCCTCATCACTCCTCTTACACTGGGGAGGCTGTTCATTCGCAAGGACCTGGTAGTCTCTGCACACCTACAGTTCATTACTTCTCCAAACGCGACACTATCAAACTTGCTGAGCACAACTTTCTTTTATGGAAGCATCAGCTTTTGTTGATTCTTGAGGGTTATGGTCTTGAAGGGTTTGTACTAGGTACAGTTCTTTCTCCTCCTCCTTTCATCATTGGATCTAATGGACAACAACTTGAAAATCCAACTTTTCTTGTTCATAAGAAGCAAGATAAGTTTCTAGCTTCTTGGCTATTATCTACTGTGATAGATGATGTCTTGGTCCATCTTACAACTGCCAAGACAAGTTTTGATATATGGTCGACCATTGAGAGAAGATTTTGTGTGAAGTCTACCATTAAAATATTGAGCATGCACCATGCTCTATATTCACTCAAGAAAGCGAATCTTTCTATTAAAGAATATGTATCAAAGGTAAAGCATCTTAGTGATAACTTGACTGCAGTCGGTAGTTTTGTTTCTGAGCAAGAACAAGTGAGTGTCATCTTGGCTAGCCTTTCGATTGAGTTTGAGTCCATTCAGGTGTTTGCCTCTACAACTCCTTTATCCCTTGACTTGTTGACTGAAATGTTACTTGATTGCGAAGCACGACAACTGGCTCTATTGACAGAAGTTTCTTGTCAAGCCAATTTGGCTTCCCATCAACAAGACACTAAAGGTAGCTTTACACAACTTACTGACTCAAATCAATATTCTCAAGAACATAAACAAAGCTACAGAGGGCAAGGCCGTGGCTGGTCTTGTGGCAAAGCTCGTGGGAATGGTCGGAGCTGGTCACGCTCTAGACCACAATGTCAGTTATGTAGAAAGATTGGACATATGGTTCAAACTTGTTATCACAGGTTTGATGAAAATTTTTCTGGTGTTGGTTCATCTAATTCGATGACAGTTAACTATCATCAGCGACATGACCAAAGTTATTCTTCTACTACTCCTACTTTATCCGGGTTACATATGACTCATTGCTATGGTCTGTTCCCTCAGTCTTCATTCAATCAGTCATCTCCTCGAGAGCTTGCCTCTTCTCTAGTTGAATAGACCTGGTATCCTGACTCTGGGGCAACAAATCACATCACTCCAGATATGATAAATCTTACAACTGCTTCTCCCTACACAGGTACAAGTCAAGTGTCTATGGGCAATGGTGATTCTATATCTGTAGCTCACATAGGCTCTTCCAATTTCTTGGCTGGTTCTAGACTCTTACGTCTTCCAGAATGTTCTACGTGTCCCTACAGTATGCAAGAATTTACTGTCTGTAGGACAGTTTGCAAGAGATAATGCTGTTTATTTTGAATTTCACCATTTTCTGTGTTTTGTGAAGGATATACAGACAAAGAAAACTCTGTTAGTAGGTTACATGCATAATGGATTCTATCAATTTGATGTGTCACGATCTGCCAAAGGTGTTGTTCCAAAGCCAAGATCTCCTCTTCTATACACTGCTCAAGTTTTTTCTACTGCATATGGCATAATAGACTCGACCATCCATATGTTAACACTCTTGCTAATTTTTTCCGTGCTTGTAATATTTATTTTAAACACCACCGTTTGCCCAATATATGTACAGCTTGTCAACTAGGCAAAGCTCACAAGTTACCTTTTAAGTCTTCTGAAACATTGTACTCTTCCCCTTTTAAACTTGTAGTATCTGATGTTTAGGGACCAGTTCATGTGCAATCGAATGGTTTCTCGTATTATGTTTCGTTTGTAGATATGCATAGCAGATACACTTGGTTGTATTTTCTCAAATCCAAGTCTGAGGTTTTTCAGTGTTTTCTTCACTTTCATCGCATGGTTCAAGTTTAATTTGGTCATTCTATCAAGATGCTTCAAAGTGATTGGGGGGGAGAGTATCGGTCTCTATCAAAAGAGTTATCTCGTCTTGGCATCCAGCATAAGGTCACGTGTCCCTACACTTCAGAACAAAATGGGGTGGCTGAAAGGAAATATAGACAGGTAGTTGATATGGGGTTGACTCTGCTGGCTCAATCTTCTATGCCTTTGGAGTTTTGGTCCTATGCATTTGCTCATGCTGTCTATCTGATCAACAGATTACCTACTTTTGTTCTACAACATGCCAATCCGTATGAAAAGCTTTACAAGGTTCAACCAGTTTATTCTAACTTGAAAGTGTTTGGCTGTGCTTGTTTTCCTTATCTAAGGCCTTTCCATCAGCACAAACTTCATTTTTAGTCTGAGATGTGTATTTTTCTTGGTGTTGGTGATAATAAAAAAGGCTATAAGTGCCTTGTTGGTGATGGTCGTGTCTTTATCTCTTGCCATGTGGTTTTTGATGAGTTCCAGTTTCCCTTTCAGAGTGAGTTTTCTTCCAGTTCAAATGTGGACTCCATTAGGATTGATCGTCAATGCTCATGTTTTCCTCTGGTTGTCTCCTCTCCTTCTTCTGGTTATACTCCATCTGGGTTAATTAGGGGTTCTACTATGTCAGTTTCTCCACAAGGTACTTTTTTCGGGTTACATACGGGTTCACCTGTATCCATTTCTCCGTACGGTACTTTCTTTGGGTTACATAGGAGTTCACCTGTGACCACTTCTTCGCCAGCTACTTTATCTGGGTTACATAGGGGTTCTTCTATATTCACTTCTCCTCAAGCTACTTTATCCAGGTTACTTAGGGATGTTCCTGAGTCAGCTCTTCTTTCAGCTAGTGCGCCACCAGTACCTACTCTTACTGGTTCTCATACAACAACTACTCCTCCTGTGAATCTTCATCCTATGCAAACTCGCTCCAAAAGTGGTATTTTCAATCCAAAAATATTCTCTTCTGCTCTAATTGACAAGGAACCTTCGTTCATTGGAGAAGCTTTTCAAAGCTCGGTCTGGATTGTAGTTGCCCAAGTAGAATATAATGCTTTAATCTCCAATCACACTTAGGATCTCATGCCTTCTCCTGCTGATCAGAAAGTAGTTGGATGCAAGTGGATTTTCAAAGTAAAAAGGAATTCAGATGGTTCGATGGCTCCATACAAAGGCAGGTTGGTTGTTAAGGGTTATCTTCAAGAGGCAAGTGTTGATTTTCTGGAGACATTTAGTCCTGCAGTCAAGCCTAGAACGATCAGAGTGGTTTTGGCACTTGCTGTTTCATTTGGTTGGTCTCTCAGACAGGTGGACTTCAATAATGCGTTCTTGAATGGTGATTTGCAGGAAGACATTTATATGGTGCAGCCACCAGGGTTTGAACAACAAGGGCCAGATGGTCAACAGCTGGTATGCAAACTAAAGAAAGCATTGTATGGTCTCAAGCAAGCACCTAGGGCTTGGTTTCACAAGCTAAAGGAGTTTCTTCTGGACTCTAAGTTTAAAGCATCTAAGACTGACAACTCCCTTTTCATTCATAAATCAGGGTCTCAGTTACTTTATGTCCTTGTTTATGTCGATGACATTATTGTCACTGGGACTAATACTCAGGCCATGGATAAATTTGTTAAAGATCTCAATGATCGTTTCTCTCTAAAGTACTTGGGAAAGTTGAGCTATTTTCTTGGTATCGAAGTCACTTATACTTCGAATGGTGTCTTTCTTAGCCACTGAAAATATATTCTTGATTTACTTCGAAGAGCTTCCATGGACAAGTCAAATGGTTCTCCTACACCCATGATAACTACCTATTGTCTATCAGCTCATGAAGGCAGCCCTGTTGAAGATGAACATCTTTTCAGAAGCATTGTTGGTGCTCTACAATATGTCATGATTACCAGGCCAGACATTGCCTACTCTGTTAACAAGGTTTGCCAGTTCATGTACAAACCTTTGGATTCACATTTTAAAGCTGTAAAATGGATCCTATGATATTTGCAAGGGACTCTGAGTCATGGGTTACAGTTCACTCGATTTCCAAAGTTTTTACTAGAAGGATATTCAGATGCCAGTTGGGGTTCGAACCTGATGATCAGAGGTCCACCTCGGGGTTTTGCGTTTTCCTTGGAGGAAATCCAATCTCCTGGAGTTCCAAAAAACAACAAGTAGTCTTCAAGTCTACAGCAGAGGCAGAATACAGAAGCCTTGCCCATGTCATTGCAAAAATGGTTTGGATTTAGTCCTTATTGTCTGAGCTGTGTGCTCCTGTTAAGACCAAGGCATTAGTTTGGTGTGATAGTTCAGCTGCTATTGTAGTTGCAGGCAATCCTGTCATGCATTCCAAGTTCAAGCATGTCAAGTTAGACTTGTTCTTTGTAAGGGAAAAAGTTGAGAATGGATCCTTTGAAGTCGGACATGTACCTAATCAAGACCAGATTGCTGACATCTTGACAAAACCTTTATCAGTAGGGTTGTTCAGCAAGTTTAGGAACCAGCTTTGAGTGGTGACTAATAATCATGAAGTTTCAAGAGTAGAAAGTTGATAAGTACGGGGCATGTTATGAGTATGTTATGAGTAGCTTTGAAAGGAAATTAGTTTGTTAAACAAATTTGGTTAACCGATAGTTTAACAGATTAGTTAATAGTAACTGTTATATTCATGTATTAAATACTCTTCTTCATCTAGATGAAATACATACAAGTTTTCCTCTTCAACTCTATTTTTCCATTGTTAACAAAGTATAATGTCAGCAAACCCTAGTGTGAATGCAACTATTTAATTTCTCCAATGAAACTAGTTTTATGGGCAAACGTTAAGTAAAATATCTAAAATTTAAAACAAGACTAGGTTTACTGCTAAGGTTCGCACCTTGCATAGCTCTGGGGAAAGTAATAGAATGGTGTATTTCTAGTGAATAATTTAAAAGCTCAGCAAACTTTCGATTGAGATCTATCTAGTCTTGGAGGGGTTCTTGCGAACCCATCTGATACGTGAGCTGGTATAGAAGAAGGACAAATGTTGGTTAAGTAAAATTCAGTCTGCGAGTTGGTGCGATTTCGGCTTTGTATAAAATAACTCATGGTATTAAAAGTCTTCATTAGTCACGAAATATGGTTGCTAGGATTATTAAAACATGGGCAAATACCTTTTTAAAAAAAAAATTACATCAGTCTTTCTATCTTATGTAAACTTTTAAATGGGAAAACAGAAAGGGAATTCGCAGATACCCGAAAAAATTTAAGGAAATAATAAAATATAGTTTTACATCCAGGATAGATTATGGCCCACATTGCCTCTATGATCCAAAAGTCAACCTTTCCAAGTACCCAGGAAAATATGCCGGATCTCTGGCTTCACCATGTTCCCTCACCCAATGGTACCAAATTGAAATATTTTAAAGAGTGTGTGAGTTCACAGCTGAGTGAATGAACAGAAAAACCACATAGCACGTTCAAATACATAAGTTAAATGAGAGCTTTAACAAGGTTACTGATATGTGAACTAAGTTCACCATATTTACGCAAATTTTGGTTCATGGATCTACAATATTAGTTAGTATAGATGAGTAAAACATAATATTTTAAAACAAAACAGAATCTTGTAGACATGATTTTCTATTGGATAATTGAATCTCTTTATAACATCTCAGAATGACTTAATGATTTAGACATATCCCATAAGTGTCGCGCTAAGCTAACACTCTTCATCACACTATCATATTCCATTGAATGGAGCTTAGCTCATCATTCTTTTATTTCTCCTAACTTGTCCTAGGGCCTATTGCCCAAATCACAACTCAAACAGAAAAATGAAACAATAGGGCAAGGCTCCAAGGCGTGTATCAAGCCATTATCTTTAAGGTTCTGTTTGTCCCTACCTATACTTAGTGTACAAATAAGTTTCAAGCAAATGAACCTTGAGGATACAAGTAAGCCTTCGACTCTTTGTGTTTTGCACTGACGAAAATAATCTACTAAGCAATTAATAGAGTATAATAAGAAAATTAATTTCTATAAAGAATTTTTGCAACAATTCTTTATAGAAAAATCTAATAATAGTAAAAGATGGAGGAATGATAGAAAGAGCTTTTGAGAATTTTTTGGTATGCCTTCCAAATGAAATCTCACTCCTATCTATAGAAACTCTCATGTCTCTTCATAGAGACATAACTTTTAATATGTGTCTTTTTTAAATAGTCACATCTTTAAAAGAGACATAATTGTTCAACTAATATCTCATAACTATTCAAGTAATATTACTTGTGTAACACCCCTAGTTCATATCCGTCGCCGTATTAGGGCTACAGAGTGTTACCGGAGCATAACGTCATACAATGAACAATTTCTTACCATAACAATTCACAAGTTAAGTTATAGCAACACCAGTAAAAAACAAACATAAGGTCCTTTTTACGAGCCTTTGAGGCCCTAAAAAGACATTAGAAACGATTCGATAATAAATCGAAAATATATGAAATTTTTCGAAAAAAGGAAAAAATTTTCAAACTGCAGGGGCACATGGCCATGCGACTCACATGGCCAAGAGACACGCCCGTGTCTTAGGCTGTGTGGGAATTCAAAATAGGGACACATAGCCGTGTCCCAGCCCGTGCCTCCACCCATGTAACTAACGGACTTGGGGCACACGGCCAAGCCACACGCCCGTGTGCTAGGCCGTGTACCCTTCGAAATAACCTCACATGCCCGTGTGCCAGGCCGTGTGTTAGGCTGTGTAATAGCCTGACTTGTAACCCTTTGAAAGCTATAGGGGACATACGACCGTGTCGCCTAGTCGTGTGTCACACACGGTTGAGACACACGCCCATGTATCTACCTGTGTAGATGAAAAATAGGTCATTTCCAAGCCATTTTTCTCACCCAAACTCACACCTAATGAACAAGCCATTTGCACCTAAAACAAAGCATTCAAAACACACTTTACATATGCATATCCAAGCTTACACAACATAGAAACTATCCATTCAACCAATATGCCGAAATGGCACCTTAATTTCAACAATCAAACTTATCTAAACACCTAACCAATTTCTTCACTAATTAAATTTTCAATTGAACAAATTCACTATCACATTTGCCATAATGATCATATACCAAAAAATCATGTACAACCAATACAAAATAACCATTTTCCCAACTAACATATACCATACCAATTTGACCAAAAGATGATCACTTCTAAACTACCAAAACTAGCCATTTTCAACATCATGCTACATTCATTCCACACCAACCATTGGTGCGGTCGTTGAGAGCACCAAAAATATCCTATTTCCTACAAAATAATGAAAAAGAACAGTACTCAGGGACCGGATTGCACAAATGCTTGTTTCTCGAAATCCTAGGCAGAATCGTGCCCAAGAAAACCTGCGTTCCTAAAAAAAATAGAATTAAAAGTTTTGATTTGGAAAAATAAAATAAAAATAGAATTGAAAGTTGAATTGAAATTGCAAAATTAAATAAATTAAAATGGAGAATATAAAAATAAACAGAGAGAAAGAGAGTTTCTTATATGGTGAGATTCCAGCCTCTGGTTGTCTTGATTCGCCTTGGGTCTAGCCTCTGGTTGTCTCGATTCGCTTTGGGTCCAATCCTTGGCTTTTAAGTGATCTTTCTCAAGCAGAGTAAGCTAGTTATAGTGGAAGAGGACGCATACGACCACCAGCTCCAAAAATTTAGACTTAAGATTTGGCAGAACCTGACTCTAGCTAACAATCACTTTTGTGGGAATGTCTTCTGCTAGATCATCACTTCCCAATGGCGAATACCACACCATTTTGTCTCTTGAGCTCGCCAACCTCTGACGCAGAAAGCTAACAAATCGACTGTGCAACTTTCCCAAAACGTACAAAGTAGCCGTTCCTTGCACAAGTTAAAAAGATCACTTATTAAGGGACATTGACGGATGCGTCAGCCTCGTAATGCGAAGAAGCGATGAATACTCGTTGAGAAGGCTAAGCGCGGATTCTAAGCCTTATGAACCCTTTTTGGGGAATTTCGACAATCTTCGGCTAGATAGATTTAGTGGCTCATGATTTTTGGGGGAAAAACAAATGAAAATAATGAAAAGAGAATTTTTATTGAAGAAAATATGAAAAGAACAAAAAGACTAAATTTGTGGGGGAAAGAATGTTTACAGCAAAAGATGGGTCTCCCTACTTGTGTTACTCTATCCCTTATTTGTAGTACTAAGAAACCTAGCCTATTCCTAATTAAATTCTAAAAGATAAATACAAATAATTAAAGATAATTAAAGATAAATGAAAATAAATCTTAAAATTAAATCTAAATAATAATCCTTAATAATTATCCTAATATAATTAAACATTAAATAAAGTCTTGTGCTATAAAATCTCTTCTTTTGCACTTTTGCCCTTATGTCTTCCATACTTGCATTTTTGGCACCACCTTTTTCCCTATGTTGTATGTTGGCCCATTGTATCTTCAAATTTACACTTTTTTCCCTTAAATTTCCTTTTGCCTCCAATTTAGTCCCTGAAAGATAAAGGACCATAAATAGCTCAAATTAGTAGGGTCATACTCAAAATAAACATGCAATTAGCACATAAAAATATGTCATTCTAGAGTATTATCAACCATTCATTGTTACTATACCATTTCCATCAACATTTCCTTACCATCATCTTAACCAATACAACATCAACTTAACAACCACACAAAATACCATATAATCTTAATATCAAACCAACTAATTCCTCAACCAAGATAACATATATACAAGCCACATATAATGACTAAATTCATTAAACAAAACACCTATACATGCCACTATAACTATGACTCAAAATCATCAAAATATACTGATATAACCGATGGATAGTGTGATGGATCTCCGACAAATTCCAATCCGAACGAGCTTCTAATTATCTAGAAACACAAAGGAAAAGAACACGAAGTAAGCATTCAATTCTTAGTAAGTTCGTAATTCATAAACAAAGCTTACCATTTCAATTCATAAGCATAAAAACAATTTGTGACAATCCAACATGATTTGGCATTAGCTTAAGCAACAACAACCTTTCAAGTTAGATAATCACATAGCTTAGCAATTCATCTCAAAACTTCATAGCTTTTATACATACTACTTATAAGCATTCATATTTTCAAGTATGGCTAAGCATTTTTCAAACATCATCAACTCATGCCTTTTCATACTTTCATAGCATCACTTATTGAAACATTTGCCAAATCTTCCCTCTTTCATACCCGTTGAACCACTAGAATAATATTGGATACGTGGGAATCTCGCACACTATGTGCCAACATGTGGTCGAAACAATTACTATCTCATATCTAGTATCAATGCTCCCTCTCGAGCTATAAATAGGTCTGCTTACACAAGCTGTCAGTCAGGGCGTAGCTACATGATGCTGCTCACACAAGCTGTCAAGTAACCGCAACACATGCCGAAAACTCAGCCACCAGTAGGACGTACAGAACCAACACCAAAACACGGTAACCTTTAATGGCATGTCATTTGTATCTTATACATTCCTAAGGTTCAAACAAGATCCGAAAGTTATCGAGACTTCATTGGATATTTCTGTAGAGTCGAAACATCGATATATAACATAAAAGCATTTAGTTCGAACATAATTCAATGCTATTTAAATTAACAAACTTACCTCGAACACGAATGAAGAAATACGATTGATTAATCCAATACTTTTTCTTTTCCTTGATCTAAATCCGTACGTTGCTTTTCTTGATCTATATAATCAAATTTAACTTATTCAAAATTCATTCTATTCAATTTAATCCAAAAATCATAATTTGGAAAAATTACGCTTTTTCCCTAAAATTTTGAATTCACTTCAATCTAGTCCCTAGCTCATAAAATGTAAATTCATGCAATTTAGTCCAAACTCATGCTAGCTGGATATTAATTTAGTCCCTAACAAGCCTTATATTCCATTTATTTCATATTTTTACCATGAATATTTTTCATTTTTCAATTAAATACTTAAATGACAAATTCATAAAAAAAATTCCTTTACAAAAGTTACTCAACCATCATCAAATATTCATTTTCATCCATAAAACATCATAAACAACCAATATACATTCATGGTAAAACCCTATACTTTTAACAGTTTTGCAAATTAATCCCCGTGCTAGCTAGATTAAGCTACAATGGCTCCAAAAATATAGAAATTATTAAAAATGGGACAAAGTATCACTCACATGTATGGCTGAACCTTGAAGCTTCAAATATGGATATTCTTTTGGTTGATAATTGGTGGCAGATAAGAAAGAATAAAGATGATATCTTTGTTTTAATTATTTTTACTATTTTGTATTTATTAAATTACTAAATTAACCTTAATTAATAACCTTGAAAATCACCTAAAAAGTGTCCATACTTGTCCACTCACATTATGGATGGTTTAATTACAACATAAACCCTCCAACATTTTATTATTAAAGCTATTTAACCCCTGTAGCTTATAGAATTCAAGTTTTGTACATTTTGCACATTAATCATTTTTTATCAAATTAAGCATGCAAACGATAAAATTTCTTCACGAAATTTTTATATGACACTACTAACATGCTATAGACATTAAAATAATAAGAAAATAAATTTTTTGACGTCAGATTTGTGGTCCTGAAACCACTATTCTGGTTTCATTGAAAACGGGCTGTTACAACTTGTATAGTTATAATTCTTTGTCAAAAATGAAATGATATAACTCTTTATCAATAACCAAAAGATATTGCACCCTTTCATTTATATTTATTGGAATACTATAAATATTTGAAAATGTTTCAACAATCTCCCCTATTTTCAAAATATTCTAGATTTTGATAATCTTGGAAATCAATTTGCATAAAATGAATGTGTCTTACAATTTAACCTTCATTTAGTGAAAACATGTGAAAGTTAATCGAAATTGCATAGTAGACTAAGATTTGAACCAGCTATTCCATTTGATTAACCAAACACATCTCACATAATGATTTCAACACCGGTCAATGCATAGTATCTAAGGACACTATTATGGCTATGTGCATGTGTCCTCTTTTCATGAATGTTGTTAAAGCCAAGCCCTTGAGTTTTTAAAAGCGGCCACACTTCGTACTCACATAAGTTGATCCCATCAAGAGTGTCCTTGTAATTATAACGCTCTAACTTATTTATGTTATGGGTATATTAAGAGTACATTACTCATCCTTCCCTTATCATTATGGATACCTAGCAATTTAATCTTAGGATTTATTTATTTATAGTGCTAGCAGTCACATACTGAAGATGTACTTTGTCTCATTGAACTCAAGACTTGACATTATACTAAGTGTTGAGTGAAGTTTCCATCACAGGTGACTCTAATTAATGGGCTTGAGTCCCATTTATTTTAAGGTCTTATTGACTACAACTCTAGCAAGACGTTTTGCCAAAGGATTTGCCAAATTTTCACTTTACCTCACATAATTAATAGTGGTTACTCCATCAGAGATTAATTGTTGGACATAGTTATGTCTTAATACAATGTGTCTGGACTTCCCATTATTTACTTACTATAAGCCTTTTCTAGAGCAGCCTTATTATTAGAGCGAATAGAATTAGGTGAAATTGGTTTTGGCCATAGAGGTACATCATAAAGTATATTTCTTAACCATTCAGCTTTTTTAGATGCAACAACTAATGTAATAAATTTAGCTGTCATAGTGGAATCAATAATACATGTATTTTTCTTGGAACCCCAAGAAATGACACCTCCACTAAGAATGAAGATCCATCCACTAGTAGAAGCACGATCTTCCAAACTTGTAATCCAACTAGCATCCGAACACCCTTCCAAAACTAAAGGATATCCATTATAACACAATCCGTTGTTAATAGTTTTCTGTAAGTACCTAAGTACTCTACTCAAAGTTTTTGAATGCAAATTACTTGGATTACTTATATACCTACTCAATTTCCCAACAACATATGCAATATCTAGTATTGTATAAGTCATTATGTACATGAGACAACCAATTAGACTTGCATATTTCAATTGATCAATTTTCTTACCAGAATTAGATACTAATTTTATTTGAGGATTCATGGGTGTAGATGATGGTATACAATTGAAAAGATCAAAATTTTTAAACACCTTTTTAATGTTATGTGATTGTAATAAAACTATAATGCTTTCCTCTTGGGTTACTTTAATCCCAAGAATAACATTTGTTACACTCATATCTTTCATAACAAAGTTGCTTGACAATAATTTCTTTGTGTTTTCTACTTGTTCCAAATTCGTGCCAAATATGAGCATGTCATCTACATATAAGCAAATTATGACACCTTTTCCATTTTCAAAATTTCTATATACGTACTTATTGTTGGAAAAAATCTGATTTAAAACGGTTTCCTTGCACAACGGAAAATTAAAATTTTGAAAACCAAGTTAGTTTGTGATATTTATAGCAATAAACTTTATTCGAAATCGCACCTATGTTTTTGGCTAGACAGATTCTTGTCATTCCCGACTTTCAATCGAATAACCTTCTCCAGTATTCGCATACCATGAACTACTTTGAGTGTGGGCTTGAACAAATTCAAATCAAACATAAAACCAAAAATTATTTATTTTACTTTCAGTGGGAAAACAAATTTCTATTCAATAGAAAGTTTTAGAATTGTAATTCCAGAAAATAGAATTTATACTTAGAAATAAATTCTTAATATTTTTGGGTAGAATAACAATATCTCAAAGTTGCCCTACTGGTTCCATCTATTTATAGGGAGAAAAAGTGGAACTCTTGTTGAATTAGTAGAAGTCCATTTCAATAGAAAAACTGAATCCTAGTCCAACTAGGAGAGATAGGGGTGGCAACCCAAGTTAAATATACTAAGGTTTGTCATCCCATGTATTAGCATGATGGGCTTTTGGACCTCTCCCGTATTGGGTCTAGTTATAATTTCTTCTCGAACATTTAACCCAACATTTTATAATTCAATCCAACCGATACATGTTTTTCTAATTTCCAAAATAAACATAATAAATTAATTTAAATTAATTAATTAATTTTCCAATTAAATAATTTTCTCAAACCGGTTCTAATTTCGTTAAAATCATGACAAATTTACCGTAAAAGAATCTATGAAAAAATATATTTAATATTTCTACATTCAATGGATTCACTATGACCAATTAATCTCATTCCATTTTCGAACTTCAATTTATTGAGAATAATAATTAAAAAAACCATAAATTAATTTTCCAAGTCTTTTCCATTTATTGAGAAAATAACAATCATTTTCGAATGTTCTCCATTTCTCCAACTTTGCCATTTCTGTTAATTTGATTCAACATGCAATTCTTTTATGGTTTTAACAAGCTAGCGGAGGGACCGACTGGACATATGTGATTAGTGCTCAAATGACTATAATGAAGTTCTAGCTTTTTGCCTATTAATAATGAACTCATTTGGTCACAAAATCATTCCACTATGGTATCGTGATAGAGTTATCCCTAATGGTATACCATTACGAAAGAAACTCAATCAATGCTCGTCCAATGACTTTGTCATAAGTGTGTTACCTTTATAGAACATCCTTAATCTCTTTGGCACAAATCTACTCTCCCAATATGATCATATTTTATCTCATGGTAACCATTACATCTTCCTTCATAAAAAGTCAATTACTATCAAATAGTAATCAAGTCATTCATTACAAATACCCATGGCCATGCTTACTTTTCATCTATCATGTAATGCAAATGAGAGGATATCATTTACTCATGTCTTAGGCTATGAATTACAATATTGTGAATTGTGCTACATATTGTAGAAATTGTATACCTAATGCACCGACTTTCAGCTATTTGAACTCAGGCTTTTACTTACATAAAAGTATACGAGTTACGCATACATAGTCCATCATCCACTTAGGATTGTGGTATGTCACACTTTGAATGTCACAGATGAATAAATCCATAAATGGATTCAAGATATATTCTTCTTGGGTCAAATCCTATGTACTATTAGTCTAATAATCACATATATATCTCTATCTTTTGGGGGTCATCCGCTCCAATTCCCAAGAAAAGAAATCTCCCCAATTGGACTTGATATACGACATATTAGTCTTTTAATCAGTTTGCTCATTTCTGATTAGACTAAGGACATGTTTAGGTTCATCTACTAATATAAGTTGTCTTTCCATATTACGATCTGACCACGTATTATCTCTTAGTATTAGTTTAAACATTAGACAACTAGTGAGCCAATATTTGCTTCTATTTTTCTTTGCATGCAAAAACGACATGAGAATATTATACAAATTGTATAAACGTAATCCATAAATTATTTTATTAACCAATTTGTTCGAAAAGATTATAAGTTTACAAATGAATATACTAAATTTAGGGCACCAGATCCAATAGCCTCCTACTTAACTTAGTAAAGTAGATAAGTCATATTTTACATTCCCATGCTTTCCACATGTTTCTTAAAACTCCTAGCTAGTAGAGTCTTGGTAAATGGGTCTGTAAGGTTGTCCTCGAATGCGAATTTGATTACATCCATGATTCCATCTGAAACAACCTATCTTATGATATGATACTTTCTATTAATATGTCTCATCCTCTTATGGTTTCTAGTTTCCTTGGTGTTTGTTATTGCCACATTGTTGTCACAATACAATGTGATAGCTTTTTTCATACCAAGAACAACTTTAAGATTTGTAAGGAACCTTCAAAGCCATATTGTTTCTTTTGTAGTCTCAAAAGCTGTCACATATTTGGCCTCCACAATGGAGTCATAGTATAACTATGCTCTACGCTTCTCCACACAATGGATTCTCCACTAGGACAAAAACATAGCCCGATGTTGGTTTCCTTGAATCTTGGCACATTTAGAAGTCAAAATAAGTATATGCGATATGAGTACAATATCCTTTGAACATACAAGCATATAATCCCTCGTTCTCCATAAATACTTGAGTATATGTTTAACTACTTGACAATGTCTTGGTCTTAGATTCACTTAATATCGACTCACCAACCCTACTACAAAATAGATGTCTAGATGTGTGCATAACATATCATACATGTGACTTCCTACTATAGAAGCACAATAAACCATTCTCGTGTTTTCTCTTTCTTTCGTTGTCTTATGACAATCCTCTAAAGAAAGATGAAATGATATAGAAGGTTGATTTCCCTTCTCCAAATCAGTCATTGCATAACTTTCCAACATATTGTCTATTTATGAAGCTTGCAATAGTGCTATCACTTTGTTCTTTCGATCCCTTAGGATTCAAATTCCTAGAATAAAATTAGCTTCTCCTAAATCCTTCATGCTAAATTGTTGGGCTAACCACATTTTAACCGATGAAAATATCCCTACATCTGTAACACCCCAAACCCGACCTAGATGTTATGGCCGAATCTAGGAGTGTTACGAAGAAGGGTTTTGAAATCAATCTTATTATGTTAAATTTCTCACGCTTAATTGTTACTAAAAAGAATTCACATTTTATTAAACATATTATTATTTTCGTTAAGGAAAACATTGTTAATTTGCTCTTTCAGAAAACTTATTTTGCAGTGAAAGTTTGATATTGTTAAAGTTGAAAATCTTGTTTGTGTTTTCAAAAATCATTTGTTTGCGTAAAACCGTGGTTTTGTCAAACATCACAGTATAAAAGTAAAAAACACATCCAAAACCAAAATTAAAACAAACAGTCCAGAGAGTCCCAAAATTACAAAACTCTAAAAAATAATCCAGATTTTAAATAAAAACCGTTAATCAAAACAATTCGCGAACTAGTGGTCACAGCTGAGATTCATTGCATCGACTTGTCTATGTTTGAGGATTACCTGAACAGAATAGGCAACAGATGTGAGTTTTCATAAACTCAGTGTGTAGCTCAAAGGAAACATACATGCATCAAATTCAAAATTTTAGTATATCAGAACAGAAGTGGACATAAATCCTTGTCAGAATCAAATTATCAGAAACATAAAGATATGCAAAGTCCTACCCTCATCCTTTACACACCATCTCTGACCATCCCAATACACCATGTGGGGTATAAAGCACCCACCCAGCCTTACACACCACATAGTATCTGTACGACACTTATCAGAATAATTTGCAGCTGTGCTGCCAGAATAACGGCAAATTATCGCCAGACAAAACACTTCCTCCAACAAACAGAACCCAACCCATATATAAATACAAAATACAGATATACAGAAATAATAGATTTAACATGTCCTACATGCTCGTATACAGATATCATATATGCTTATACAATACAATCAGACATATATATCCATTTTCTTGAACTCAGATCACTCTATTAGAATAATAGATGTCATGCATTAGGGTTTGGTTTTCCCTTACCGATCTTACGGAAGGCCCACAATCGATCGGAATGACATGTATGGCATTAGGGAAAATTTCAGAATTTCGGGCTCACACATCCAATTTGGCCTTGCCCGTGTGGCCCACACGCCCGTGTGGAATGCCCGCGTAAGCCCACACACCCAAATCAGCCTAGCTTGTGTGACCCATATAGCCACACACTCGTCTGTCACACGGTCGTGTGTTGCGTACGGCTGGGCACACGCCCATGTGGCGTCGATAGGGCATTTTTTTGGCTTTCGTCGAACCTCATTTTCTCGTGTTTTCGATACGCACCTAGTTTGTTTTTTATGTGAAAGCAATCTCAAGATATCCAAAACCTAAAAATAGTATGCCAATATCGTTTTAGCAATTAATTTATAAATTTAAACTAGAATTTGACCTCGACTTAAGGCCTCTTAAAATTGAACCACTAGCGAAACACTTACCACCAACGAGCAGAAACCACTCAATACTCAAATCTTTGGAGGAACAATAGCCACTTCTTGTCTTTCCTTATTCAAGAAATACAAACACTATCAATGGATTTCGTTAAACATAATCAAATTCCCCCACAACGTAAAATGAAAAAGAAAACCACTTGATAGCTTACCTATTCAGAACGAATCGGAGAACTACAAAAGTACAACAATGACAGCACGTATGACTACCAGAATTGAATAAGAACATAAGAGAAGAGAAAGAAGAGAAAGAATAACAAAAAAAAAACATTAGAGAAAAGAAAAAAAAATTTGGGAAAATAAAAGAATTAAAATTAAAAATTAATTCTACCAAAATCCTAACTCCCCACAACCCCACTAACTACCGAGCCACTAAATCTGACCACTAACCTCATCCAACTAACGCAGAATTCCAACTCTACCAAAAATCTATTACACAACCGAGCAAAAATTATTATCTAGCTCACACGAGAATTTGAACACGAAACCACAAGGCATGCTAACACCTTACCACTCGAACCAATAAGCTCATTGTGATATGATTTTACCAAGAATATAACATAAGCCCACCAAAAAGGGATAAGGCTAAGACCAAAAATAACATATTTTTCAAAAGTGGGACTTGAACCCAAGACCTCGAACATATATCTAGAACATTTAACCACTGAAGCAGATACATATTTATATCAAAATTATCAAAAACAAGATTAAATAATTCAGGGCGTTACAACATGACCCCTTAAAAGAAATTTTGGCCCTAAAATTTACCAAATCCGAACAGATGAGGATATTGTTGACGCACTGAATCCTCAAGTTCCCATGTGGCTTCCTCAGTACCATGATTCCACCATAGAACCTTAACTAACGGAATAGACTTCCTCCTTATAATCTTTACATCTTGATCCAAAACCTGTATCGAATCCTCCTCAAATATCAAATTCGGTCTAACTTCAATCTCCTCAACAAAAAAAACGTGAAATGGATCAACCGATATCACTTCAACATAGAGACGTAGAATACGTCATGGATACGGTTTAACTCTAGAGGTAACTCTAATTGATAAGCGATCGGTCCCACATGCTTTAGAATCTGATATGACCCAATGAACCTAGGGCTTAACTTGCCCTTACGTTTGAACCTCAGAACTTTATTCCATGGAGACACCTTAAGAAAGACAAGGTCACCCATAGAGTACTCGATATCCCTCCCTTTTAGATTTTCATAGGATTTTTGTCTGTCAGAAGCTATCTTAAGATGATCCTAAATTAATCTGACTTTGTCTTCAGTCTCGGAAACCAACTCAGGACCCAAAATCTGTCGTTCACCCAACTTAGTTTAACCTAGCGGAGTACAAAGCTTACGGCCATACAGAGCTTCGTAAGTGCCATTTGGATGCTAGATTGAAAGCTATTATTGTAGGCAAACTCAACTAAAGGCAGAAAATCATCCCAACCCCCATGGAAATCAATTACACAGCTCTAAAGCATATCCTCCAGTGTTTGAATCACCCTCTCAGATTGACCATCGATCTGAGGATAGAACGTAGTATTGAAGTCCCATCTCGAACCCAAAGTTTCATGGAGTTTCTTCAAAAATCGAGAAGTAAAACGAGGATCCCTATTAGAAATTATTAAAACCGGAACCCTGTGAAGTCTTATAATCTTAGAAATATAGAGCTGTTTCTCACGCTTTATTTGAAACACCACTCTAAGATACTAATCATGCTCATCTTCGATCTTAGAATACACCAGAATATCGTCGATAAAGACTACAACGAACTGATCTAGATATGGCTGGAAAAGCCGGTTCATCAGATCCACAAATGTAGCTAGAGCATTTTTCAAACCAAATTACATGAGTAGGAACTCGTAGTGCCCAAGACAAGTTCTAAAAGTCATCTTAAAGATATAAGCTTCCTTAACCCTAAGCTATTGATAGCCAAAACAAAGATCTATTTTTGAGACTACTGAAGCCCCACGAAACTAATTAAAAAAATTATCAATTCTCGAAAGTGTGTACTTATTCTTCACAATTAACTTATTCAACTGCCGGTAGTCGATCCACATCCTCATGGTACTGTCCTTTTTCTTTATGAACAAAATCGTTGCCCCCCATGGAAACACACTAGGATGGATAAATCCACGATCCATAAGATCCTAAAGCTTAACCTTTAGCTCTGTAAGCTCTTTCGGTGCCATTCGGTATAGAGCGATGGACACCGAGGTTGTACTTGGTAGAAGCTCAATGCCAAACTCAACTTCTCGATTCGGAGATAGACCCGATAGCTCATTAGCAAAATACATCCAGAAATTTCCTTACTATTCTTATGTTCTCGACAAAAGAGTCCCCAAAAACTGAAACACTTATGAAGGCCAGATATACTTCACACCCTTTCCGAACTAGGTTTTTAGCCACTAGAGCAGAGATCACATTGGACAAATAATTTCGATGCTCGCCAATCACAACAACTTCCACATCATCCTCAGTTCTCAAAACTACCCTATTTTTTGCGCAGTCCAAACTAACACAGTGTTCTACCAGCCAGTTGATTCCCAGAATCAAATCAAACTCTCTAAATGATAGCTCCATCAGATTTATCGGAAACACAACCCTTTGTACCAGCGGTACATTCCTATATAGTCTATTTACCTGAATAGATTGTCCGAACGGACTCAATACAAAAATATCACTAGAAGTACTCTCAACAGTAATCCCCAAGTTTTTAGGGACAGAACTAGCTATATACTAGTGCGTTGACCCAATATCTATCAAAGCAGTATAAGGGACATAAAAAATAAAAAAACGTACCCATAATCACATTAAGGGCATCTCTGTTGTTTCGGCGTCGAGTAGCATATACCAGTTCAGACTGTCTCACCTCAGTTGATTAGCACTTCTACCCAGTACTCTCTATCTTCTGCCCAAACCATTACTACCCCTAGTCGGACCACGACCCTTAGGTGGCTATTGTGCTGCCCTTTGAGGCTGAACAAAAATTCGGTGATCCATCGACCCACAACACAAACATGCCTCTAATCTCCTTCAACACTCACCCGGATGGCAACTACCACAGTCACTGCATGGCTGAAACCCAGTAGGAGCAACTGGAACTTCCACCGTAGAAGGCCTATCAGGTCTGGCCCGTTTCTTAGGCCTTTGAATAGAACTAGAGGGCTCTGATTCCCTCTTATTCTTGCCTCTCTCACGATCCCTGTTTTGGCACTCTACTCGCTTAACCACTTCGGCGATCTTCGCCTTGTCTACCAGAACGACGAACTCTTGCTTCTTCTGCAGAGTAATAAAAACCCTCAAATTGTCTCTCAAACAGTCCGAAAAATGAACATAATTTTTATATTTAGATGCCACCATCCCTCGAGCATAGTGCCTCAGTCTAAAAAATTCGGCCTCATACTCAGCCACAGTCCTATCACCTTGCGTGAGATTCATGAGCTCACACCTACAAGGATCTACATAGCTCGCACCCGCATACTTCCCTTAGAAGGTAGCCTTGAAGTAATCTCAATTAAGATGATCTGATTGAGTACCCTCCTCAACCGATAACCACCACTGATATGCATCGTCGTGAATAAAAGAAACTGCACCCTTTAGTTTCTACTTAGGAGTGTAGTTAATGTTGTTTATTATTCTCTTGGTGGCCTCCAACCAGTATTCGACCAGGGGCGAATCTAGTGATGCCCCTAAACAGTTCAACTCCACTAAACCGGAGTCGTTCAATTACCGACCTACGGCCCCCAAATCAGAATGGAGTCCAGTGACTCTCTCCAAAACTCATAGCATGGCTTAGAACAGTGCGTCATCCCCAACTAAACGGTTTTAAGACTCGGTCTCAGCAGTAGGTGTAGCCGGAGTCTCGCTCCTTCTAGATTTGGCATACTACCCAAAGAGGAAGACTTAGCTCGAGTCCCCCAATGGCGCCTGCCACACCCACAAATACCACGATCACGATTTCCACGAGCGCTCATTGTTTCAAAATTTTATTTACATTAAAAAATTTTATGCATCAATTTTAGTGTTTATTAGCAAATGTTTTATGCTTCAAATATTTATCAGAAGTTCAGAAATCTCAGTTTCTAGCTAACTCAGTATATTTTTAGATAGTTCTAACTATAGTGTTTCTAAGTCCAAAAGTACATATAGGATCAGCGCTGGAGACTCTAGGTAGCACATACTTTACTCATAAGAAACAAACTTATTTGGAAATCATTTCTTTTTCAACTTCAATTTTGAACCCAAAATTTACAGCTCGAGTTTTGCAACCTGACTCTGATACCACTAAATGTAACACCCCAAACCCACTTAAATGTTATGGCTGAATCTGGGAGAGTTACGAAGAAGGGTTTTGAAATCAATTTTATTATGTTAAATTTCTCGCGCTTAATTGTTATTAAAAAGAATCCACATTTTTATCAAACATATTATTATTTTCGTTAAGGAAAACATTGTTAATTTGTTCTTTCAGAAAACTTATTTTGTAGCGGAAGTTTAATATTGTTAAAGTTGAAAATCGTGGTTTTATCAAACATCACAGTGTAAAAGTCAAAAACACATCCAAAACCAAAATTAAAACAAACAGTCCAAAGAGTCTCAAAATTACAAAACTCTAAAAAATAATCCAAATTTTAAATAAAAATCGTTAATTCTAGTGGTCACTGCTGAGACTCTGTCGCACCGACTTGCCTATGTCTGAGGATTACCTGAACAGAACAAATAATAGATGTGAGTTTTCACAAACTTAGTGTGTAACTCAACGAAAACATACATGCATCAAATTTAGAATTTTAGTATATCAGAACATAAGTGGACATAAGTCCTTACCAGAATTAGATTATCAAAAACATACAAATACGCAAAGTCCTACCCCCATCCTCTACAGACCATCTTCGACCATCCTTAGACACCTGGTTCATTTTTTATGTGAAAGCAATCTTGAGACCTCTAAAACCTAAAAATAGTATGCCAATACCATTTTAGCAATTAATTTACAATTTAGACTAGAATTTGATTTCGACTTATGGCCTCTCAAAACCGAACCACTAGTGAAACACTTACCACCAACGAGTAGAAACTACTCAATACTCAAATCTCTGGAGGAACAACAACTGCTTCTTGTCTTTCCCCTAATCAAGAAATATGAACACTATCAATAGATTTCGTTAAACATAATCAAATTCCCTTACAATGCAAAATGGAAAAGAAAACTACTTGATAGCTTATCTATTCGAAACGAATCAAAGAACCTCAAAAGTATAACAATGATAGCACATACAACGATCAGAATTGAAGAAGAATAGAAGAGACGAAAAAGAGGAGAAAGAAGAACAAAAAAATAATGTCAAAGAAAAGAAAGAAAATGAATTTTGGGAAAATAAAAGAATTAAAATTATAAATTAATTCTACCAATCCCACTAAATCCAACCACTAACCTCATCCAACTAACTCAGAATTCCAACTCTACTGAAACTCTATTACACAACTGAACAAAAATTATCATCCACACTCACACGGGGATTCAAACACGAAACCCTAGGGCAAACTAATACCTTACCACTCAAACCAATAGGCTTATTCTGATATGAATTTATCAAGAATATAACATAAGCCCACCAAAAAGGGATAAGGCTAAGACCAAAAATAACATTTTTTCCTAAAGTGAGACTTGAACCCAAGACCTCAAACACACATCCGAAATACTTAACTACTGAAGCAGATACATATTTCTATCAAAATTCTCAGAAACAAGATTAAATAATTCAGGGCGTTACATCCTTCCTAATAAGTAGAATGTCATTAATATATATAATGAGAAAAACCATGTTTCTATCCTTCATAATAAGTAGAATGTCATTAATATATAGAATGAGAAAAACCATGTTTCCATCCCTAATGTGTTTATAAGCACAAGATTCATCTAAAATTTCTCAAATAAAAAGTCTTGATCACTTGATCAAATCTTTAATTCCATGAGTGGGATGCTTGCTTAAGTCCATATATGTTTCTAAGAAGTTTGCAAACTTTATGCTTGTTTCCTTTAGCTATATATCTGGTGGGTTGCATAATATAAATGCTCTCTTCAAGATAGTTATTCAAGAATGTTATCTTGACATCCATTTCCCAGATTTTGAAAGTCTACTATTAAGAGTTAGTTTTGGAACCATTTCTATATGGCCTTTTGTATTTCTCGATTGTTCATTGAGTACTTCTTTATTTCGAGGTTTGAAGTCTTACAACCAATATTTTTTAGTTGTTGTCCTGATGAGTTAATTTGGGATCTTTCTTCTAATGGCCAGTTCACCATAAAGTCTACCTACAAGTTCTTGTTAAATGATGATGATGCTCTTTGTCTAGTTGCTAAGATTTTTAAGAAGCTACAATATCAATCGAACATTCATCACTTGCTCTGGTTAACATGGAAGAATAAACTCATTTGTAATATTATTCAAATGACTAGACATCTATCGTTTGATGATAGTTGTAGGTTTGTTGTGGGGGCTTGAAACTATTCTGCATATACTTCAAGATTTTCTTATAGTAAAAAAGGTTTAGGAGAGTATTTTAGGAGATGTGTCAGCTTTTTTCTTCTCTTTAAATCGGTTTAAATTGTTCATTTAGAATTTATGCTCGTATGGGAAGGTACGGCTTGAGCGTTCGGAATGGTCCTGATGGTTCTCTTTTGTATTTCAGAGTTTGTGAAAATGGTGCAATATTTTTTTTTATTTTGTTTCATGGGCTTGGGGTGTAACATTCATGAAAGACTAGGTAGTATTGCTGGTGGAATGCAAAATTTTTCGGGAACTCTAGTCAGTGTAAATCAACAATGTCGGTCCAGAATCTTGTTGGGTTAGGAGAAACCACCCAATGGCTATGAAAAATTGAACACAAATAGTAGTTGTAAGATGGAGGATAGTCTTGTTAGGGTAGGAGGAGTGATTAAGGACTCGCATGGGTTCTGGCTTAGGGATTTCAAGCTTTTTTGTGGGAAAAGTTGCATTGCTTTTGCGTAACTTTGGTGTAGTTTTCAAGGACTATAGCTTGTCCAGGTTCATAGTTTTTGATTTATCCTTGTTGATTTGGATTCTCTAACTTTTATTCAGATGATCAAGAGTGGGGTTGGTAGGTTGCATCCTTTGTATTGTTTGGTCTTGGTTATCCGTGAACTCTTTCGGCATGAATGGACTTGTGAGATCTCATTAGTGAAATATTTCAGTAGATTGTATGGCAAAGGAAAGTTGGTTTATTTCTGATAGATTGTTGTTGTTTGATCACATGCTAGTGGTTGTTTCTCACCTTGTGCAAGCTGATAGGGAGGGTGTTGCATTCCCATGTTTGGTACCTATTCATTAGTTGGGGCATTGCCCTTTTTTGTAACAAAAAAGTGAAAAAAATTCAACTTAAAGAAAATACAAGAATTAAATGGCTTACTATTTTCACATTACATTAAATCATGAAAAAATAATATTTTTTATATAACCCCATGTTGGATCTGATGCCTTAAATGTAGTATATTCGTTTTGTATACTTGTATTTTTTAAATGATTTGGTTTAATAATATCCATTAATTACATTAATACCCTTTATATATTATCCTTAATGGTTTTTTGCATGCAAAGCAAAATGGAAACAAATACCTAATGTTTAATTAATAGTAAGTAGTATTACATGGTCGGACCATAATATGAAAAGACAACTTGTATTAGTATATGAACCAAAACATGTCATTAGTCTAATCGGAAATGAACAAATTTGTTGAAAGACTAATATGATGTCTATTAAGTCCAATTGGGGAGATGATTTGTCTTGAGCATTAAAGTGGACGACTCTCAAAAGATATAGACATATAAGTACTGACTGGATTGATAGTATATCAGACAATACCCAAGTAGAATATATCATAGATCTATTTATGGAATTATTCACTTTTGAAGTTATAGTCTGACATACCTTAATCTTAAGTGGACGATGGACTATGTATGTGTGACTTGTATACTTTAACGTAAGTAAAAATCTGAGTTCAAATAGATAAGGAACCGAAAGCTGGTGCATTGAGTATACAACTTTTGTAGTATGTAGCATCATTCACAATAGTGGAATTCATAATCCAACTAATTGGTAAATGATATCCTCCCATCGAAATTACATGATAGATGAAAAGTAAATGTGACCACGAGTCATTTTCCTTTGTGATAAATGTCTTGATTACTATTTGACAGTAATAGACTTTTCATGAAGTTGTAATGATTACCATGAGATAAAATAGGATCATCTTGGGAGAACATATTTGTCCCAAAGAGATTAAACATATCTTATGGGGGTAACACACTTATGACAATGTCATTAAACGAGCACTGATCGAGTAGCTTTTGTAATGGTATGTAATTAGGGAGAGCTTAGTCACAATATATAGTGGAATGACTTCATGACTAAATGAGTTTATAATTAATAGGTGAAAAGGTGGAGCTTAATTATAAATTATTTCATCCCTAATTATATATGTCTAGTTGGTCTCTCTACTTGCTCATTGAAACAAAAAATGAATTGCATGCAGAATCAAATAAATAGAAATGGATGGAAATGATAAAGTTGGAGAAATGAGCTACATTCAAAAATCAATGTGGTTTCTCACTAAGTATGATAATGACTTGAGAATTAATTTAACTTTCTAGAATTATTATTTAATTAAATATTGAAGTTCAAAAATATAATTAAATTAATTGGTCATTGTGAATTCGTTGAATATGGAAAATAAATATTTTTTCTCATAGATTCTTTTACGGTAAAGTTGTTGTGACTTTAAAGAAATTAGAATTTGGTTGAGAAAATTATTTAATTAAAATTTTTAATTTATCTAATTAAATTAGATAATAAACAATATTTATTTTGAGAAATAGAAAAACATGCATTGTTTTAGATTAAATTATAATGTGTTGGGCTAGAAGTCAATGAAGCACACATAATTGGACCCAAAGTAGGAGAGACTCAATTCCCCTCACATTACATGTGAGGGGTGACAACCCTACTATATTTAACTAGGGGTGTTGCACCCCTCTTCTAGTTAAACTAGAAGACCATTGTTCTATTAAATAAATATTATTTGATTTTTACTAGTTCAACTAGAATTTTCTTCTCTCTTTATAGATAGATGGCATTGGTAGAGCTATTTACAATAGTTACACATAAGTTTGAGATATTGTTATTCTGCCAGGAAGTAGAGAGAATTTATTTTCCAAGTATAAATTTTATTTTTTGGGGAATCACAATTTTGTCAGCTTCTATTGAGAGAGAATTACTTTCCTACTGAAAGTAAGAAATAATTTTTGGTTCTTTGTTTGGTTCAGATTGTTCGAGCCTACACTTGAAGCAACTTGTTGTATGAAAATAGTGGAGAAGGTCATTTGGTTGAAAGCTGAGAACGTCCATGATCTGTTTTGCACAAAGCATATGTAGTTTTCAAGAAAAAGTTTATTGTTATAAATTTTACAAACCAGCTCGATTTTCAAAATTTTAATTTTTCCAACACCTCAACCTTTGAATAGGAGAATAAACAAGCTTCAGCATGTTCAAATCAACATCCTCCTACATTCGCAACCATGTTGATACCAATTGAGCTAAGATTTAATCAATGATAAATTAGTATATTTTAGACTTCACTTGGCAGATTGGAAAGAAAATTGAAAGAATGGAAAATTGAAGGGATAAAAAACTAGAATGATTGAAAATATATTTTTTATTTCCACGGGTGTCCTTGGTAGGATAGATGGCAAAATGGAAAGAAAAAGTAATTTTCTTTCCATCCATTGATTAGTAAAGGTGAAAAATGGAATGAAAGAAAATAAAACAAAACATTTGAAAGATGCAAAATTTTGAACTAACATGCACATCTCTCTCATTTTCTCTCTTCTCATCATTTCAATTTAAAATGATTTATTTTTATGCATTAGGATGGAACATGATTGTCTCTCCTATTTTCTTTCCTCTCACATTTTCCCAACCAAACACACCCTGAATGTTCAACCATATATTAATCACTTTTTTTTATCTATTTGCTTCGAAATTTAAATGTACAAAGGCTAAGTCGTTTATCTTTATAATAGAGAGACTAATTTACTCAACTATTCATATATAGTATAACTGTTAATTTTTAGGCCAAACTAGATTAGTAGTCATCCAACTATTATTAAATTTCTTTTTTGGTTACCCAACTATAAAAAGTTACAAAATGATCACCCACTATTCCATTTTGTCTTTTTTGTCACCAGTTGGCTAATTGTTACATCTTTTAAAATTGGCATAATAGCACATTTAACCCTCAACATTTATAAATTATATCAATTTAGTCTTAATTCCAAAATAACTTAACCTTCAACATTTACATATTGTGTGATTTGAGTGGCTATTTCGTAATTTTTCATAGTTAGGTGACAAATTTTTTTTTAAATAATAGTTGGGTGACTACCAGTGTAGTTCACATTAACTTTTATTTATACTATTATTTAAGTGTGTGATTGAATTAGTATTAGTAGTCAACTTGACACCAACTTAATGAAGGAAAGTACTAAGAAATCACATTTTAAACAATTAATGAATATTACTATAAGATATTTTTTGTACTTTCATATATTTATATGAAATTAATAAAAAAATTTAAAATTAGAAGAAAAAAATATAAATGATGGGATTTAAACCCAAAACGTTAAGTATTATTAATTCTAAACTTTGTCTTTTCAACAAAAGTCTCATTGGTATCACAAATCAACTCAATATTAAATTTTTCATATTTATATTTTTAATTTCGATTTTGTTTCACTAATATGATAACATCTTGATAAAGATTTTAACATGATAACATTTTAATGTGCTATAAAAAATAACAATACGAGTCGAAAGAAATTAAAGTGCATTTAATATTCTTTATATGATATATTTATTTATTTAAATTTCTTTTTACTCACAATTTAAGTTACTATTTTTCATTTTAATTCCATATATGTTGCACATGTGTTATTATTAATTTTAAAACATACAATTTATTATTTATTGAATGTTATTTTTAAATTAATATATTAGTTTTAAATATATGATTGATATTTACATATAAATATGATTAAATTATTAGTATAAAAATATCGCAAATAAATAAACCAAACTGATGAATAAGGTTTCGAGAAATTTTGGCATATAAAATTAAAATAAATTACAAAACGGTGATTTAACAATTTTTTAATCATTCAAGATAATTATTAAACCCAATCATTCATATTATAAAAAAATTAATAAATTTTGACTAGTCGGTCGTCAAAAGAATAAAATCTGGAGTATTTGGATTGTAGTTCTTTGAAATATATTGCGGATCACATTTCATAAAAAAAAAAAAAAAGAAAAAGGAAAAAAGGGAAATATAATA
The DNA here is from genome assembly GCA_025698465.1 of Gossypium longicalyx. Classification (NCBI taxonomy): domain Eukaryota; kingdom Viridiplantae; phylum Streptophyta; class Magnoliopsida; order Malvales; family Malvaceae; genus Gossypium; species Gossypium longicalyx. The sequence goes on along the minus strand of CM047004.1, from coordinate 62,293,533 downwards.
ATTTTGAACAATTGTAGCAATAAAGTAAATAAAATGGTGGGACAAACCTAATATTTCATGGAGCTTTTGTTTGCAACTTGCATACTGTCATCATCTGAAATCGGTTATGTATTAAAGTTGATTAAATATATTAACACATTTTTTAAGGTAATGCATATATATTTTTTAAAGGAGTTCTATTATATTTTAATAACTTTTAAATTTAACATTGTTAGCCTACAAGAAGCAAAAATGTGAGTTTTAAGGGACAAAAGTATAGATTGGAGAATAAGAAGTCTAGCCTGGAGTTTGTATAACATTTATAGTCTGGCCCGGTCGTCGGACCCAAACTACAAGATATTATTACTGATATTGGAATAGTTTTTTTTACACCACTTAATACAGTTTGAAAACACATAGTTCGCATAACTTATAGTACACATATATGTATATATAAAACGGATTGTTCTATAGGTCGATACATGGCGGACTATCGTGCGGGCAATCCAACTACATATTGTTTTGGAGATGGCTAAACTATGGACACATAAATTCCGGAATGTCCTGCAGACATCTATATTGTGGAATGTCTAACAGACATTTAAACCATGACACATACAATCCTATGCTTTTCATAACAACAACCAAATGAATATGTATAAGTTATATACATGTTCAAAAATCAAAATCTGTATCCATTTCATTTATAACATCAAAAGGGACCATAAGATTCAACTACAACTTTGACTCATTTATATCCATGTGCAAGTATCCACCTAAATACATGTCACTTTACCACAACGACATAAACAAAATCTACCAATCAGTGAGTGGATAGTGTGAGCTTCTTGTGGATCCGATTGGTGCGGCTCGAATGATCAAAACCTATAGAAAGGTAGCAATACGGGAGTAAGTATTTAAAATACTTAGTAAGCTCATATAATTTCAACACTTAACTTACCTCACCAACAACTATATGTAGTTTAATATACGCGATAAGTTTACCTATCATACTACACAATTCCAATAATGTAAGTTTGTACACTGAGTCAAATGTATAATATGACAAATACGCAATATGATATGTTAAAATTTCATATCCAAATAATCCACTTTCCTTTCAATTTTGAGTACCTGAAACTTATCCATCAAATCTTTTGTTACCTTTCATTTCATAACATGCCAATTTAACACTTTGCAAGTTTTATGTTACCCGACAGACCATCGTAAAAGAGCTTAAAACACAGGAACGCAACACATCAAGGGCTTGTTCAAGCTAATTATGTACAAAGGTGTCAGGTTACCTATTCAGGCTAAACCTTTAATGACACAATAATATTCTGGCCAGGGCTGTATATACATGTAAGGTTACCGGTCTAGGCCAAACCTGTGTCACATGTATCTTCGAGTCCGCAACAAATATTGGATCGAAATCATAATGAAATAACATGTAACCATATGCATGAGCCTTTTTCTAAGTTCATCAGGATGATTTCATTCTATAACCTATTTTCTTGTATTACAATTCAATATCTCTTTTTTATGTTAAGAAAATCGAATCACACCTATCAAATTTCCAATTATGCAATTAAAGAGCAAAAATTAAACAAAGTTTATATCATATGGACTTACGTAACAGAATGGTAACACACCACGGTAGAGCCTACTCAACGATTTTCCCTTTCCTGCGATCTTCTTTTGGTGGATTCAAATCTTAATCTATAACATAATTTAACTCAATTTTCATCAACCAAATATCATTTATCAACTTATTATGCGTATAAGTCAGTTCAATTATATCTCTTGCAATTCCTTTAATCTTCACACATTATACAATCGAGCCTTTTTATAACAACGCTTATAGAAATCTCAAACTAGTTTTGAAATTTTTACACTTTAGTCCTGATATTCAAAACTAACAAATTTTCTTTTTACAAAGTGGTATTTTTTCATAACCTCTCTTCTAATCTAATCATTAACACTACAATTTCAAGCACTCAACAATGGATATCTCAGGAATCCTTAACAGTTTTAGAAACGGACACAACTGTTAGCTAGACTGAAGTACAACGATCTCAAAAACACAAAATCCATGCAGAACGGGGTCGGATTAGCTTACCATGCAAGAGCACAGAACTTGGTTGAACTTCCCTCTCTCAATAAGGAAGAAAGATGGTAATGGAGAAGATGGAAAAAAATGAATTCCCCTCCCACCATCCACTATGTTACGGTATATATATAATCTAATTATTATATAAAATTAACATTATTTTAAATAATGCCAACACCTAATCGGTCACTATCTATAAAGAAAAGGGCTATATTGTCATTTTAGGCCCTAATCAATTAATGTATTATCATTAGTAAATAGAAATCCTTAGTAATTAAATTTTATCACATTTACGATTTAATCTCTATACTATAATCAATTTTCTAATCAATCAAATTACTGAACCAAAGTTTCATATAACACTATATTGAACCAATGATTATTACATATTAATATTTACGGACTTGATCATCAGAGAATGGGGTTTCAAAACCACTATTTCTAGTACAACTAAAAATGGGTTGTTACAACTCTCCTCCCTTTTTGGAATTGTCGTCCTTGAAAATCTTACTTGAAAAGAGATTTGGGTATTGTGACCTCAAGGTTTCTTCCAGCTCCCAAGTGGCTTCTTCAATACCATGGCAATACCACAAAACTTTTACTATAGCTATCCACTTGTTTCTCAATTCTTTTACTTCTCCTGTCAAAATCTTCACCGGTTCCTCACTGTAAGTTAAATTAGGTTGAAGTTCTATTTCACTCAAAGATATCACATGAGATGGATCAAAACAATATCGATGTAGCACTGATACATGAAACACATTGTGGATTTTCTTAAGCTCTAAAGGTAAAGCTACTCTATATACCACTGGACCAATTCGTTCAAGAACCTCATATGGTCCTATACGTCTCGGACTAAGCTTTCCTTCTCTACCAAATCACAAAAATTTCTTCCAAGGTGAGGCCTTCAAAGAATACATTGTCAATAATCTAAAACTCGATGTCTTTCCTTCTCAAATCCACATATGACTTTTTTTCGATCAAATGAAGCTTTCAAACAATCCCTGATAACTCTAACCTTTTCTTCTATTTCACAAACTAGATTAGTTCCTGCTAACTTCTTTTCACTTAAACCGGACCAATACAACAGGGTTTCGTATTTTCTTTCGTGCAAGTGCCATTTTGATACTTGCCTGATAGTTTTTATTGTATGCAATCACAACTAGTGGTAAGAATTTCTCCCAACTACCCTCAAATTCCAGAACACAATAGCGAAACATATCCTTAAGTATCTGTATCACCTACTCAGACTATCCATCTGTTTGTGGATGAAATGTTGTACTGAAATTTAGTTTGGTACCCAAAGCTTCATGTAATTTACCTTAAAATTTAAAAAAAAACCATGGATCACAATTTGAAATAATAGACAATGGTATACCATGTAGTCTAACAATTTCAGCCACATAGAATACAAATAGCTTATCAAGTGAAAAATCAGCTCGAATTGGAATAAAATGTGCAGACTTGGTTAATCTATTAACAATTACCCAGATCACATTCTTCTTGCTCGATGTCAAAGGCAAACCTGATACAAAATCTACTGTAACACATTCTCATTTCCATTCAGGAATCATTACTAGTTGGAGCAGACCAGATGAACTTGATGCTCAACTTTCCCCTACTAGCACACTAAACATTTTGCTACAAACTTTGGGATTTCACGCTTCATTCATAGCCACAGATACATTTTTTTAGAGCACAATACATATTGGTACCACCCGGATTGTTGCGAGCTTTAGAAAAAAATATCTCTTTTTAATTTCAAATCTTTTGGTACACATACCGATTGTGAAAATTAAATTATCATCATCACCAACATTAAACTTAGTTATGTGCCCAATTTCAATCAACTTCCGCATAGTTAACAATTTTGAGTCCTTCTTATGCAACTTCTGAATTCTTTGCAAAAAATATCAATTTCACTCGCAAATAAACTAAGACAGAACCATCACTTTCAAGCATCAGGTGCGTATTTAGTGCTCTAAAAACAAACAAAAACTTTCTACTTAAAGCATCAGCCACAACGTTTAATTCTAGAGCTCCAAAAATATTTCAAGCTCTTATAATCAGTGTGTATATGAAATTTTTCTCAATAAAAGTAATGTTTCTAGATTTTTGGAGCAAAAATAACAGCTACCAATTCTAGATCGAAGGTCAGATAGTTCTTCTCGTGCGAATTTAACTGTCGAAAAGTAAAAGCAATCACCTTACCTTCTTGCACTGAAATGTAACCTAATCCACTGAGCGAAGCATTACTATAAACAACGAATTCCTTTCCATATTCTAGTTGTGTCAACACGAGGGCTTCTGTTAGCATTGCTTTTCATTTATCAAAACTTTGTGGACACTTTTCAAACCAAAGAAATTTAATCTCCTTCTGTAATAGCTTAGTCGACGGTAACGCAATCATTGAAAATCCCTTAACAAGCCATCTATAATATTTAGCAAAACCCAAGAAACTCCTCACTTCACTGAGGTTTCCATTTCAAGATTGCAAAAATTTTGTTTAGATCAATGCGGATACCATATGCGGAGATTACATGACCAAGGAATCCAACTTCTTGGAGCCAAAATTCACATCTACTAAACTTTGCATACATTCATTTTTCTCATCAATAATGTTTTGAAATAATTCACAAATAATCATGCATTGACAATTTAACTAAAAGAGCAATAAAGATTCAAACAATCAAACTCAAAATTTTTAAAGCACGAAAATATAGGTATCTCCCCTTGTCTGGGTAATTACCTTTAATTCAAAATCGAAAAGAATTAAAATCCTCACTAAAAATTCATTCAAAGTACTTAAAGTGTTTAAGGTTCAAGAAATAAACACTCAATAGTCGAACAAGAAATGTCATTACCATAAGCTTGCTTGAAAATCAAATATCCACCTCTATAAATGATATGACACACCATTCAAAAGGTCTTTAAGAGGTTGTAATGGGGTTTAGGTTAAGGGTGCGGAAAAAGGCCAAAAAAGTTGGTCATAATTGAGATCGATTTGATCAATTACCAAACTAGCAAAAAAAAAAATGTTGAATTCAAAACAAATGCATCACTCAAGAATAAACAAGAATAAAAAATGAGCTTCTTCTCAATATATGAAATTAATTGTTCAAGCTCAATGAACAAATAACTAATTAATAATCAAATTTTTTATTTTCTCTTTCTATTTTTTTAACAAGAATCAAGAAAGAAAATTTAGCAAATCAAACAAAAGAGCATAGTTAGGAACTAACCAACTCAAATATCGATAAAAAGGGAGTCAATAAAACGGGAAAGAGTCACAATGAAAAAATGGGTTATGGGTTAAAATTCACGGGTTTATCAAGATAGGGGATGTTAGGCTTAATGGGGTTTACTAAGGGTTAATTCAAAAGATAGGCTTCTTATAGGACAAGTGGGTTAAACCTAAGTGCCTTTATCATCTCAGTTTATCAAATCAAATGTGTAGTCTCGACATGCATAATCGAAGCAAATTCTAGAATAAAAAATCAAGTTGACACACTCATAACTAATAATAGAATGAGCATGAAAAAAAGTATGCTCTAAAGGGTCAAAATCACACAAAAAATCATGTTTTTGATGTCAAACTTGCAAATTAAAACTTTAAGATAATACTGCAATTCAAGGAAACAACCTAAAAAAAATTTAATTTTTGAAAACTAACTTATCATGCTTGAATCTCTCATGTCTTAAAGTTTAAATCAATACTAATTAATCTAAAAACTCATCAATACAAATATAAAAGAAATTCACTCTAATGGAAGTCTGACAATAGTATTTAAACACGAGATAATTTAGGGATTTTCTAATAATTATATGAATAACCTCCCCATACTTAATATGTACATTGTCCTCAATGTACAAACAAATATAAGCACAGTATAAGCAAAATTTCATAAGAGAGGGAGAAAATTGAAACTGTTCTGAATATGGATGAATTCGCCAGAATAGTGAAAACCGAAATTGTGGGCAAATCTAAATATAGTGCATGGTTCTGAGAAAACTAATAAGAAAATAAACACAAATAATGAAGAATATTAAGGGTTACAAACTCGATTAGAAACAAACAAAAAATAAAAAACAAAAACATAGTTCAAAAGATAATAAACGATAGAAGTCAAAGAAAAAGAAGAGAAAACAACTAAAAAACTTAAAATTAAAATTAAAATTAAAATTAAAATAAAAAGACAAGAAATAAAATCAGTGATCTTCATCGTCGAAGGCATTGGGGTCGTGAGGCGCCAACATTGAAGAAGATATATGGAGGTGCTGGTAGATCCGCTTCAAAGTCACATAAATACTGTCGAACCACTCAAAATAGTACTGCTCAAAACAAGTGAACCTCTCGGAGAGGTCCGCTAGGGTAGCGATAGAAGTAGTAGTGTGGTGACTTGGAGGTGGATCCTCGTGGTGGAAAGGGATGTCATCAATGAAGTCCTAATGCTCATACTGAGGGTCAGAATGAGATAATCGGTCTCGAAGAGGATCCACACCATGCAGTCGCTCAATCATCCTTATGTGACTCATACTTGATGACCCTTGTAGGGTTATCTGTCCAACAAGTGTGAAGGAGGAGGACTGCCTCGAAGTGTCGAGGATGCTAAAGTGTCATGCAAGGTGAGTCACGTAATGGCCTAAGAAGATAGGACCCTTCCTACTGCACTCTCTCTGATGGCAACAAGCTAAGGTGATGAAGTAGGCAAGATCGAAAGTGTGCCTTATCACCATGCTCCAAAGGAAGTAAGCGTCAAATGTAGCGAAACTTTGGTGCTCTCGCTCTGACCAGTCAATGTGTGAGCTAAGATGGCGTGGATATAGTGCAAGGTCAAAGGTAAGGAAGTCACCTTCAACCGACTTAAATCATAGGGTGTCGTACTCACAGTAAGGTCTGCTTAGCATAAAGAAGACGAGTAGTGGATGTGTCGGTATAAAGTGAGGAACACCTCGACACTCATGAACTCTTCAGTATAAGTTCTAAAGCAGCTCCAAAATTCGGGATGCTCATATGATGCGTTGTGCCGCTGAGTTGGAAACTAATAGTGCATGGCTCATCTTGGGTTGACATCACATGCTGTAAGAGGAATGTCGAACAAAACTTGAGAATAAGCTCCGAGTAGGTGGGCTCAACGATAGAGAAGAACCGATCTCAATGAGTTGTGGCAATCAGTGCACACACTCTATCAACTAACTGGACTTGCTCTAAAGGCCCAATCAATACAACAACCTAATCCCACTAGCCACTATCGAAGATGCTGATATAAGTCCACATAAGGACCCTGTGAGAATCGGAGACATGGATGGCAGGCCTCAGCGGAAGCGCTCGAAGAAAAATTCACGCCCGTTGTCTTTCACTTTTTCGAAGTGGGGACGGTGACCTTGGATTTCCCTCTAGTGTTCGTCATGAAGAATCTGCAATAAAATAAAACAATTAAATATTAAAACCAAATAAAGCAAATGGACGAATCAATCATAATAGAGGCAATCCAATAACCCATGTAATAAAAATCGAAGTCAACGTCAACAACTCAACGAAAAAATAAATCGACAGTGAAAATAATATAAACACTAATCATAAAAGAATACTAAAAGAAATAGGACTTAATACTAAAAAATCAAGAATTAACAGTATTGAAAATAATAATAGGATTAAAATAATCAATAACAATTATAATACTAAGTAATAAAATAAGAAAATAATAAATGAAAATAATAATAATACTAACTAAATAGAAAATAAGTAAACAAGTATCATTCCACTAGAACTAAAAAATAATAACAATAAAAGTAATCATAATAAATGAATAAATAAAAACTAAGGAATAAAGGGATAATAAAACAAAACTAATAAATTTAGTAACAATAAATGATAATGAAAAAATAATAATAAATAAAATATTATGAATAAGAAGGATAAAAGGTAAACGGAGAGGACTAACGGTAACGGTGGGGCGGTGACGGTGACTGAAGACACAGCAGTTAGCACAAGGGAGGGCTGCACATGGTGATTGGTTGGCGAAGATAACGGTCGACAATGTGGTGGGGCTGGTTTTGGAGGAAAACAGAGAGGGGGAGGGCATGGGGGTGCGACGAGGAAGAAAAAGGAAGGTTGGGAATCGTGGTTGGGGGTTGGTGGTTCAAAGGGGAAAGGGGCGAGAGGATGTTTGTACGGTGGTTAAGGACGACAGCAAGGCTAGTGTGTGTGGATAGAGGCTGTGAGGGGTAGACAGATGGTTAGAGGTGGGGGTTGTGTTGTCAAAGGGGGAGAGGGAAAGGGGTGTTATGGCATCGAAGGGAGGATGAGGTGTCGGGGGTGGTAGAAAGGGGGAGAGGAAAGAAAAAAGGAAGGGGGAACCGCAAGGGAAAGGGAGTGGAATGAGTCATAGGAAAAATGGAGTGTTTGAAGGTGGTCGGTTTGGTAAGAAGGGGACAGATAAGGGTGGCTGGACTGGCAAAAGGAAATGAGAACGGCGGTTCGGGTGAAAAACAAAGAATAAGACAGAGTAAATTTTTTAGGGTTTTTTGGGTTAAAAAGGGGGGACACGATCGTGTAACGGCCCGTGTTGGGCCAGATGGACTTGTCATACACTTGTGTGGTGTATTCTCGGCCCGTGTGCAATTAAAAATTTAAGCCCAGTTTTCACATGACTTCGGACACACCCGTGTGTCAAGGCCGTGTGTCACATACAAACGTGTGCCAGACCGTGTGTGTTTTTCCTTCGCTTCTCCCATATTCATGAGTGAGTCTGTGTGCTCACACACGCCCGTGTGATAGGCTGTGTCTTGTACACGATCGTGTCTATGGCCTGTATAACTCTCTGACTAGTAATTAAATTTAAAAAATTAACTCCAGTTTTCACACAGCCTAGGACACGCCCGTGTGTCCTGGACGTATGAGCTATACGGCAGTGTTGCCAGGACATGTGGACCACCTCATGCTATCTAACAATCAAGGAAAAAATTAAGTCCCAGAACTCAAACGGCCAAGGACACGCCCGTGTGTCCAGGCCGTCTGACCTACACGGCTATGTCTTTCTACCATGTAACTCTCTGTCAATTGTTTCATTATACACACAGCCTGAGGCACGCCCGTGTGTCTAGGCCGTATGTGTTACACGGCCATGTTTCCAAGCCATATGACTCACTTTCGATTATCCTCTTTTGTGCACAACTTGGAACACACCCGTGTGTCCAAGCTGTGTGGGTCAAGAACACACTTTTTTTTCAATTTAATTTAATTAATTTTAAATTAGCATGCAACAAAAAGAATCAAATAAAATTAAACACTCGGGTTGCCTCCTAAGAAGCGTTTATTTAGAGATTAAGCTCGACTTTACCTTGTATGCACATGGTTACGGAGGTTCTCGGAGCTGAAGCTTCTCTTTCTCATTATCAATTATTTCACCAAGATAAGGTTTGAATCGAATACTATTTACCTTAAATGTGTCGAACTTCGAATTAATTACCTCGACTGTATCGTATGGAAAGATGTTTAGTATCATGAATAGGTTCAATCCGTTTGATTTGAGCTCTGAAGAGGAGATTCGTGGATCCGTTTTGTCTAGTAGTACTTTGTCCCCAAACTTAAATTGGTTTGTTCCATCCACATGCTCATCATGGTGTCGCTTTGCTTCTTCATCATATTTTTTTCATTTCTCCTTTATATGTATTCGCCATTCATCTAGTTCATCGAGTTGCACCATTCGCTATTCATAAGTTGTTCTATTTTTGTCACCTCGACTGAAGCATGGCTCTCATACGATTTCATGAGGGATTTCCTGCAAAGAAGGTTGAGCCGCATGGTTACTAACATTAACAGAGCTTTTAATATCATCTCGATCACTAGAGACTCTCACAAAATCACGTACTTAGAGAATAATCTTTTCGTCACCTACACAAAGCACAAGTTCACCCGTACCCATATATATAATAGTCCTAGCTGTGGTTAAAAAGGGTCGGCCTAAGATCAAAGGTACTTCATTATCCTTATCCATGTCTAAAATAACAAAGTCAGCAAGGAATATGAATTTATCAATTTTCACAAGCACATCCTCAATAATACCCCTAGGATATCTAATGGTTTTATCCACTAGTTGAATACTCATCCTAATTTATTTGGGTTTCCCAAGACCTAGTTGTTTAAACATTTTATAGGGCATGACATTAATACTAACCTCTAAATCAGCCAAAGCATTATCAATATTTAAACTGCCAATGATACAAGGAATAGTAAAACTCCCTGGATCTTTTAGTTTGTTGGGTAGTTCTTTTTTGAAGAATGGTGGAGAAAACTGCGTTGAGCACCACAGTTGATGAGTTGCCTATTTTCCTCTTGTTTGTTAACAGCTCCTTTAAGAATTTAACATAATTTGGCATCTGTGAAAGAGCTTCAAGAAACGGTAAATTAATGTGTAATTTTTTAAGAGCTTAAGGAATTTACCATATTGTTCTTTTGTGTGGCCTTTCTTTAACGTGCTAGGATATTGCACTCGAGGTTTGTATTCTTTGACAACCCACTTTTGTTCTTTCTTATCTTCCTCAAACTTATTTTTGTTCACTAGATCTTCTTTCCTCGTCTCTTGTTTAGGTTCAACTAACTTATCCATGTCTCAAACAGTAATTGTATGGAGCTGCTCCCTTGGGTTAGTTTCAGTATTGCTAGGCAAGCTACCTTGTGGTTGTTCCTAAATTAATTTAGTAAGCTGTCCTATTTGGTTTTCGAGTTTTTGAATTGATGCTTTCTAGTTTTTCAATGCTACCTAAGTGTTTCAAAAATGCAATTCTAACACCGAGATAAACTTTGTCAACATCTCCTCAAGGTTCAGTTTTTTCTCTTGCTAATAAGGTTGTTGGAAGCTTGGAGGTGGTTGTGCTCTTTGATATCCTTGACCACCCTAAGAGAAATTAGGTTGGTTCCTCCAACTTGTATTATCGTTTACTATAAGGGTTATTTTGAGGTCTAGAATTGTTACCCATCTAATTAACTTACTCGTTCTTTGTGCTAGGATTGAAGGGTAAACATTCCAGATTATTCATTTCACCTCCATTTGTATCGTATTGTATCACCGGATGTACCTGCGTAGAAAGATATAAACCATCAATTTTCTTATTTAGCAATTCTACTTGATTTGGTAATGTGATGACTTCATCTAGATTAAAAACACCGGCTACTTTTATTGGCTTTGTCCTCATGACTTGCCATTGATAATTATTTAGTGTCATCTCATCTATAAACTCATAAGCGGCTTCAGGTGTTTTATTGTTCAATGTTCCACCGACTGTTGTGTCGATTAATTGCCTAGTTGACAGATTCAAATCGTTGTAGAAGTTTTGAACTTGTAACCATAAGGGTAACCCATGATGAGGGCTCCTTCTTAATAATCTTTGTATCTCTCTCATGCATCATATAATGTCTCTAAGTCGATCTGCACAAAAGAATAAATGTCATTCTTCAACTTAACTACTTTAGCCAGTGGGAAGTACTTCAGAAGGAACTTCTCGATCATTTGAGCCCATGCAGTGATGGAACCTCATGGTAAAGAGTTTAACCACTCTTTTTCTTTGTTCCTCAATGAGAATGGAAACAATCATAAGCGAAAAACGTCGTCAGTGGCGCCATTAATCTTGAAAGTGTCACAAATTTCTAGAAAATTGGCCAAATGAGTATTTGGGTCTTCATCTTGAAAACCATCAAACTGAACATACTATTGTACCATCTAAATAGTGTTAGGCTTTAGTTCAAAATTATTTACAGCAATGGTGGATCTTACAATACTCGATTCAGCCCCAGTCAGAGTGGGCTTGGTATGATTGTATATTGCACGAAGAACAGGAGCTATAGGAGGTAGCTAAATATTCTGATTATCACCCATCTCCTCAATAATAATATTGTCCTCTTGTTCGTCTACTAAATTCTGTTGACTCTGCCTTACTTCTCTGTGATTTGTGTGAACAGTACTTATCTTGCTGTCAAAAAGCAATGGTCCCGACAGGTTTCTTCTAGTCATAAACCAAAAAAACTTGCCAAAAGCAAACACAAGAAAAATTAAAATGTAAAAATTAAACTGAAAACAAAAATATAAAAATAAAAATAACTAAATTAATAAAACTCAAGTGTTCCTAATATTTTAGTCCCCGGAAACAGCGCCAAAAACTTGATGTGTCTCATGTGACTAACTAAAAATACGACAATGTAGCTATGGTGAATAGAGATATTGTATCCACAAGGACTAAAAGTATTAGTAATTACTATTTTTATATTATTTAGCTGGCAATTTGGAATGATGGGTTTTAAACTAAAATTACTAAACTAATTTAACTAAGAACTCAACAATGAATAAATTAGGAAAAAAATTTAATAATAACGAATGAGAGAGACAATACCCAGGAAAGAATCCACCTAGACTTTACCTATTATTATGAATTTGAATTAAACGATTTATTCACTTAGTATCTTGATCCGTACAAATCCCTAAATTATGCTAATATCTTTTTCGAGAGTAAAAACAACTGACTCTAGGTTGATTAATTGAAATCTCTTTCTAATTAAAACCCCTACCGTCACATTAACTTGATCTATGGATTCCCTTATTTGATTTGACTCTAATCTGATAGATTTATGTCGCCCTATTTCTAGGATTGCACGCAACTCCACTCAATTATGCTAGATCTACTCTTAAGCAGAGACTTTTCCTCCACTGAATTAAGCACATTAAACATGAATTAATATCACAAAAATATTAAAAAAATAAATATGCACACATAATTGAGAACAAGAATCAAGTATTTATTGTGTAAAATATAAATTAAATGATAGAATTCATCATAGGTTTCATCTTCCGTAGGTATCTAGGGAATTAGTTCATAATTCTGAATAAAAACATCTCAAAGTTAGAAAAACCACAAGAAGTAAAGAAACTCATAAAAACTTCAAAAAAAATTAAAAGGAGGTCTTCGATCTTTATGGGAATCTGCTTCAAAGTTGGCTCCAATGGTGTTCGTTGAGTTGTTTTCTTATATTCTTTGATGGCTCCAATATATCCTCTTCTAGTTGGTATTTATAGACTTTAGAATGCTCAGAAAGCCTAAAAATTGTGTTTTCCTACGTGTTTGGGAAGCAAGTTGCGAATTCGACACAGTTTGGCACATGGTCGTATGTCCAACTTGTGTAGCTCTTGAAATATGCTCTTTTTGTCCGATTTTCACTTGTTTTGCACTCTAGCTCCAAAATGCTCACCTAATTAAAGAAACATGAATTCAAAGGATTAGGAGCATCAAATTCACTAATTTGCATAAATAATCATCCAAAAATGCATTAAGAATGGGATTAAAATATGTTAGCTTTATCACTTATCATGTACCAACAATCACACCAGGAGCTCCTAGCTCCTACATTATCTTGTAGTCATCTCATGTGTTGTACTGCGACTAGCTCCTACATTATTTCCAGGTCCCTTTTTTGTACCTTTCTACTAAGTGGTCTTTGGTTTGGTAACCTATTCGAGATAACATCAATCTTATGTGGACAATTCCCCAGATAATAATTTGTTGAAGCACATCGAAAATATGATCCACTGTTCAATCGACATTCACCAAAATGGTTTTTACCTCAATGCTCACGTACAAGCTTATCCACATTCTTGACACTACCCAGATTGGTGATAGATGTAGTCTAGGTCTTGAATTATTATGTCATGATTGATCTCTTCTTGCATATTCAGAAGGAGGCATGAACTTTTATGAAAAATCTCTAGACTATTTCAATGAAGGATTAGGAAAAGAACTAAACGTACTCCGCTTGCCTAAATCCTCATGTTCCATTTCAACTCGCTTATTTGCGTTACATATATCTTCCATTTTTTGTGCTCTATTAGCCATAGCAACAAACTCTTTAATTTCAAGAACTCCAACCAACATCTGAATTCTTCATTCAAAACCCACTCAAAGTGAGTGCACATTTAAGCTTTTGTGGGAACTATCTCTTAAGAATATTTGATGCAAGTCTCAAGGCCCAATTTCAAACCCATGGATGTCATGGGCTTACACTATCTCAAGGCCAAATAACAATGTTAAAGGCCAAGAAAATCAAACCAAATTTCAATTAAATACAATATGTAAGGATGAATATTTTCAAGAAAAGAGGGAATGATACATGCACAGAATGGGCGAAATTTATTAAAGTCAATTCAACTAAACTATTAATTTTCATGTTAAAAAGATTAATCAGCTTGCGGTGAATTTTTGGATGGGATCTAGTCATTTTTAGGATTATATGTCTGAATAGAAGTTGAAGATCTACCTCTTAGCTTTGAAACACACTTTGAATCACTCAATTTCGAGTTTGGGAGAGAAATTTATGACCATTTTAGTGAAGACTATGCAAGCAAAATTTCTAGACGAGATTATTATGAAAATTACGAGTTTTGGCTTTTTATTCGAGTTTAAATCATGTTGGTGACCACCACCAAATATGCGAACGTTTGAAAAGAAAATATTGTAGAAAAATATATAGAAATAAAATAGCAGTATCTACAAGTATACGGATCAAATTGTAATATAGTAAAGTGCTACAATAGAACAGATAGAAGTATTCTGATGATTGTACCCAATGGAGGATGAATCAAATCAGAAATCTACTTCTACAATAACAAGTATAAATAGTAGTAATTAAAACTTATATTATGACAAACAATAAAATAGTTGATAAGCATAAACTAAATTAAATCAATAGAAATAGACAAACAACTAAATCAGGTTAACAGACAAAAGATTAACTCATTTTAGTGGTTGTAGTTAACATCAGAATTTGGGTTTAAATGGAATTAACTCACTTATCTTCTGACCTCACTTTCTCCACCAGGATAGATTATGATTTACTCAAAAATTATATTATGAAAAACAATAAAATAGATTATAGGCATAAAATAAACAAAAAATAGACAAACAATTGAAGTAGGTTAACAGGCAGAAGATTAACTCGTCAGTGGTTGTAATTAACATCTGAACTGACTGTGGTACCTTTGAATGGCATATTGGTTAGATGAAATAGGATGTTGAAATAGTATGTTTATAATTGTTTGAATGATGCTTAGGTCAATTGAATGTGTGCACAAATAGGATGGATGGTTACGTATGTTTTGGCCTTGAAATGGCTTGTTTTTAGGGTATGGATCACACAGCCTGAGACATGGGCTGTCACACGGTCATGTGTCATTTGCAAGCTGTTAGTGTATCAATTTAGTGTGTTACACAGCCTAGCACATCACCTGTGACACAGCCATGTGTCGCAAGTCAAAGAGTTACACGGCCAAGCACATAACCTACGACACGACCGTGTGACCCAAATCAGTGAGTTACACGGGTTGAGACACGGGCTGGGACACGGCCGAGTGTCCTTTTTTTTATTGTTACATGGCCTGGGCTATGTCACACGGCCTGGCCACATGGTCGTATGACCTTTGTTTTCAAAATTTACAACTTTTTCTCAAATATTCTAATTTGTTTCAAATTAGTCCAAAATTGCTTCTAAACTATTTTTAAGGCCTCGAAGGCTCGAGTTAAGGCCCAAATGCATATGTTTGATAGGTAGTTAATGAGATTTATTTAATTAATGTTAAATGATTTGATTGAAGATAGTTTGATATTAAAAGTTGTTTCGATTGTTCGATAATGCTTCGTAACCATAATCCGATGACGGAGACGGGTTAGGGGTGTTACATTTAGGGCAACTTTGGCGTGTAATCTTCATGCAACCTCAAAAGATTTCGTTTGTCCCCCAAAAAAGGAAATTTTTTGAATTTTTTATGTGTGCCGCGACACAAATCCGATATCTCCAACTTTCTTGTTTCGAAGTTGAGTGTTGCAACATATGAGTGCATGTGTCACAACATGACCTTAAATATGCTAATTTTCTTCTTTTGGTTCATGTCAGAACCCTCCAATTGTCCATAGTTACCTCGGACAACTTTATGCTTCATTTCTTGCTTCCTAAAACTTTTACCTACTAAGTCTAACACAAACTATAAAAGCAAAAATCATAAAAACTAAAACAAGAATTAATTTACAATATATACAAGTTTAATTTAATTTTTAATGGTTTGCTTATGTATTGCTACCAGAATTGTCTGACAATTCATCAAGTTGTTCCATTGACTTTTTCTGCCTTTGTCAATCATCCTTGTCTGTCTAATATAATCTATTCCAATCAGGACCTTTCCATTTGTCATGCTTCCTCGAATTTGATTTACCTGCACTTACACAACTTCACACGTACCTTTGATCAAGGTTATTAGGGGCTAAATAAAATAAAACAAAGCATTCCTTCCCTAATAATCCTTGCTTTGGGAATCAAGGCTACATTTGAACACATCTATTTCACAATTGATATTCATTATCAATTCATTTTTTTTGAAGTCGATAGCCGATCTAGATGTGGCTAAAAATGGTCTACCCAATAGAATGGGAATTTCTTGGTCTTTCTCAAAATCGAGAACTACAAAATCTATCGGTATTATGAAGCCCATCACTTTAACCAAAACATCCTCTAGTACACCTTTTGGTCGTGATGGAAATCTAACAGCTAATCGTAGTACTATCAAAGTATTTCTTAACTCTTCTAATCCGAGTTTTTAGTAGATTGATAGGGGCATTAGGTTAATACTAGCACCAAAATCACAAAAGGGCTTTGCTGAGATGCTTATCCTTTATCTCTACAGGAATTTTAAAGCTCCTCGAATCTTTTAATTTAGGAGAGAATTTTTTCACGATGATAGCACTACATGAGGCGTCAATATCAATTTGTTCACCCTTTTTCAGTCTTTTATGCCCTGCCATGATTTCTTTTAAGTATTTTCCATATTTAGGAATTTTATCTATGAGATCTAATAGTGGAAAATTAACATTGAAGGATTTAATAAAGTGAAGAAAACTTACAAAATTTGCCTCATCCCTCATTTGTTTGTCCTCTAACCTTGATGAGAATGGTGCCTTTGTTGTGCTTGGTTTTGAGATTACCGGTTTAGCTACCAGTTTTACTGATTCTTTGCTTGGCTCTTTGTGCTAGATTCCTTTCATGGGTTCATTGACAGATTCGAGCAAAGTCTCTTCTTCATTTATGGGTACATTTGGGTTGCCAATTTTCTTCCCCGATCGCAAGATGATCACATTCACATGTTATTTTCCATCTCTCTGAGGTTTTTTCTCCTTGTTACTAAGGATACCTCGGTCGATTTGTTTTTGTAACAATCCCATTATCTGGCGCATCTGCTCATTCATGTCATTCAAATCTGCACACATAGCTTGCATCTCCCCTTCAATTTGATCGAATCATTGACGACATGAAACATGTCCGAATCCTACGGATCTTTCTTGAGTTCTTTGCAAATGCGATGGTTGGTACCTAGGATTCGGTCTATTCTGCACTAGGTTTTCCCCTTTTTGATTACCTCTCCACCCGATATTCAGATGATCCTTCCAACAGGGATTATATGTATTTGAATAGGGATTTCTACCCCTATTACTGATATAGCTAACATCCTCCAGTTGTTTTTCCCATATGGTTCTAAACTGTTGTTTCCAACCAATTTAGCTTCTCTACAATTTGTTGATATTTTTCATCGCTGCTGATTGCTTTCACTGTCGGGGGTTTTGGTTTGTATGTGAATCTCTTCATCACCATGTCATTTATTATTAGGTATTCTCTCTCATATGTGTGGTGCATAAGAGATCTTTTGGCTGCTTCGTCTATACTAGCCTTGATGTTACCGTCTACAATGTTGAAAAAATTTTGGATATAGAGCCATTTTTGCAATCCATGATGGGGGCACTTTCGTATCATCAATTTGAAACACTCCCACACCTCGTACAGTGTTTTATCTTTGTTTATAGGGAAAATTTTGTGAAGAAATTTTTCCGCTAAATCATCTCATGTTGTGATGGAACCTATTTCTAGTGAATCTAGTCATTCGACTGTATTATCACATAATGAGAAGGGAAATAACCGAAGATGAACAGCGTCATCGGTTACTCCATTATACTTAAAGGTATCACAAAGCTGAAGGAATCTCTTCAACTGCTGAT
This sequence comes from Gossypium longicalyx, assembly GCA_025698465.1. Classification (NCBI taxonomy): domain Eukaryota; kingdom Viridiplantae; phylum Streptophyta; class Magnoliopsida; order Malvales; family Malvaceae; genus Gossypium; species Gossypium longicalyx. The sequence goes on along the minus strand of CM047004.1, from coordinate 62,275,361 downwards.
TCGGGTCCTCCATCACATTTCCCTTAAACTACAATGTGTTATAGATAATCTAGGTTGTAGTCATTTTTATCTTGAATTATTGGCATTGATGGTCAGTCTTTCAATACTATCCCACACAACATCTAATGTCGATAGTGCAAATTTGCGGAATGTTCGTTGAGCCATCAGTAACTCTCCACGAATTTGTTCTTATTGTTCAAGTGGATCATCAAATAATGGGTTCTCTCTAGGTAAATCAATTACCACAGCAAGATCATCTTCCCTTACTTGACAATGATTCTTGAGGAGTTGCTTCGGATCAAGTTACGGCTCGATTGGAATGCTTACGCTTCGAGTCATACACAAAAACCTAAGACATAAAAATAAAAGTTAGTCGTTAAACATAAAAGAAAAGAAATCATATCCATAAATTTTAATTTTCCTATTTATGTTATTAATTGTAGAAAATAATATTTTGATTTAATGCCGAAGCCTCCCCGGAAATGGTGCCAACAACTTGACCACAGCCAAACATGTAATTTTTTGGATAGAAAATATTGCAACAAAAGGTATAGAAATAAAACAGCACTGTCTACAAGTATATGAGTCAAATTGTAATATAGTAAATTGTCACAACAAAACGCAGGGAATTATTTCAAGGATCGTATCCAAGGGAGGAAAAATTAAATCAGAAATCTAGTTCTACAATAACAAGTCTAAACAATAGTAATTAAAACTTATATTACGAAAAACAATAAAATAGATTATAGGCATAAAATAAATTAAATAAACAGAAAATAGACAAACAATTGAATTAGGTTAACAGGCAGAAGATTAACTCGTCAATGGTTGTAATTAACACCAGAATTTTGGTTTAAATGGAATTAACTCACTTATCTTCTGACCTTAATTAACTCACTTATCTTCTGACCTTACTTTCTCCACCGGGATAGATTATGATTTACTCAATAAGCTTATCTGCTAACCTCATTTAACCTAAATTACTTCCTAAGGTCATCAATTCGAGGGTTTAGGCACACATAATTTAAAATCAGTTAATTCTTTCGGGAAACTAGCATTCCTAAGTTAACTACTCCCACATCCACTCGTTAATCTCCCTAGAGATGTAGCCTCTCATGGATCTAGATGTCATAACTCTTAAATTTAATGTCAACATGAAAAAGAACACAAATAAGTTAAAGTAAAAGAAAGACTAAAGAAATTACTTAGTTTATTGAATCAGATGTGCTCAGAATTGTATAATTTCTCAATCGTTAACTGATCTTAATGTTTGCAAAAGAACGATAAAATAAATTTTTGAATACTTTAATAAAAAAGACTTAGGTTCAAACCAAACCTAATCGAAAAGAACAAAGTGTTCATGAAATGAAATAAAATGAACTAAAACGTAAATCTACTAACTACGGCTCTTAAAGGCTTGCCCACATATTGGTAATAACCTTTCTATTTATATTGATGTTTAGAAACACTAATTAAGTCTATTATTGGCCATAATATCGGAAAGTAATGATTGCGCGAATGATTTTAGCCTTGTTGAATCTTGTGCCCCACATTCAGACCTATGTCGTGACACAACCAAGGTGTGTATGACATGACACTAATTTCCTGAGGTTGGAGTTCCAGTTTCTTGTATTACGCCTTTGGAAAGTTTTGCTACACTCGTGTGTCATCTTTATGGTTGTTAGGCTACTAAATACATATCTTGCACACTCAATTCAACATATTAAAACAACCTAAGGCCCGAATTAGCCTAATAGGTCAACTAGCATCGTTTATTGTGTAAAAATATTTATTTTGTAAATAATTAAACCTAGAATACGAAAGCAAAAAATGTGATAATTAAATGTAAAATGGCCAGAAAACAAGCCTCCTATGTGTCGTGTTTAATTTTTATTATTTGTGAACCCAATATTGTATTTATTAAGTTTTATTATTTTATTATTTTATTATCCTAAATTTTGGATAATTTTTTAAGTATTTTAATTTATTTAAGAGTTTTGTGTCAACAAGAGAGTTTAGTTTAAAACTAATTCTTGTTTAGGGTAATTAGAGTTTTAGTATACTTAAAATTTTATTTAGATGTACTTAGCTAGACTATATAAAGGTTTATTCATTGTACAGAAATCAATTCATTATTATTCAACAACTTCTCTTTTGATTTAATAAATTCTCTTTTGAGGGTTTTCTTTTTAAGAATTTCTCATAAGTTTTCTTTTAGTAGAGTTTTAACAATCTTTCCAGATTGTAGGGATTATCTTAAAACTTTTTCTTGCCAAGTTTTCTTTATTGAAAGGGAAATTAGAGTCGTTTGAAGGGGGTTGTAGATTCTTGTTTCCAAAGCTCTTTAAGACTTCTACATGCCACGTTCCATCTTTTTCATATATCTTCTTTATTATTTTCTTTATGTTCTTCTTTATTGTTCTAATCTTTGATTTATTTTTCTTTTTTATTTTTCTTAGTTATTTATTTTAATTACTTTCTTTAATTTTTTTATCTGACTTGGATTCGTTTGCGTTTCAGGTTGTGTCAAAATCAAAGTTTCTTTCCAAACGTCTGAGCCCTAAGTCAAATCCGCAACTTGAAAAAACTTATGATCATGCTTCTCACTCACCTATATCATTTGATTAGTTTCTTGGGCGCTTTAAGTTTTCTTTGTGTTCTTATAAACTGATTTCCAGCAAATAGCCTCAAAATTTTTTTTTTTACCTAAAAAGTATTTGGGAAAACATATTTTTAAGTGGCTAAATGTTTTCCAAATGGTCTGAAATTTTACATATTGATTCTTGGAACTCTTTTAAAATATTAAAAAATATTTTACAAAAAAGTGATCGAAAAAGTGGGAAAAACAAAAAAATACGAAATGTAAAGAAAACATAAAAAATATTCTGTGGCTTGAATTTTGTTCTGAAACTTTTCAGATCAAATCTACATTATTTGAGGAGGCTCCAGTTTAAGTTTTGTGATTTTTGAAAATTGAGAAAACCTCAAACGAAGTTTGTCAAGTTGCTTCACAATTTTTCAAGTTTTCGGGCCTCAGTGATTTTTATTGACTCTTAGCCTCATGTTTTCATTTGTCTTTTCTTTTTTTTATTGTTCCTTTACACATTCTAACACTTTATTTTTTCTTGTATTAGTAGGTTAAAACACGTTGAACATTCCTTCCTCCGTGCAACACAATTCTTTGGTGTCTAATCGATTTTGGACTCTTAGTGCTACTAGGCTTGCATTGCTAGTTTGATTCTAATACATTCTGATTAGTTGATATAAACACTTTTAAAAGACTCACAATATTAATTCTGACCTCATTGAGAATTTAACTTTATTTCTAAGCACATAATGGTGAGGTTCGCTTCTTCTTTTTTCTTTTTGAGTGTTGTGTTCTTTTGAAGCTTGCACAATGACTCGTGATAGTCATAGTAGCAAAAGGAGTGATAATCCGAATGAAAAGCCACCAGTTACAATGGAGAACCTTGTTGGTTTCATTTCAAAATTACAAAACTACCTTTACGAGGTTAACAATAAGTTTGAACATTTGATTAGCAAGATACAACAAGATTTAAATGTTCGAGAAGCTAAAGACAAATAATAGGATGCTCTACTTAGATAATCTTGGAGTGCTTGATTGCTCAAAATGAACATTTAACTCATAATTTCGGCAATGATGATGGTGTTGCAGTTGAACAACCTTATGCTCATGGAAGTAATGCTAAGTGTGCCCCTCGTGCAAATGATGAAACTTTGGTTAATAATGATCGTGGGCAGCCTTCTTTGGCTAAACCAAAGTTCTCTATGTGGAAAGAATGATCCCGAGGCATATTGTGATTGGGAATAAAAAATAGAACTTATGTTCTGTTACTATAAATACCTGAAAGAGGAAAAGGTCCTATTGACAATCCTTAAATTTTCAGATTATGCATTGAGTTGGTGGACTCAACTTGGAATTAATCGTTAAAGAAACTACAAAAGGGAAATTGAAACATGGGACGAGTTGAAACAAGTGATGCGAAAGCATTTTTTTCCTTCTCATTAGTATAGAGAGGTCAAAATGAAACTTTGACCCATGTTCAAGGCAACCGATCAATTGATGACTACTTCAAGAAGAGATGGCCAAACAAAAGAAAGAGTACAATTATTCTCTCACCTGCTGTAAAATGTTATTGGTGTAGCTCAAAAGATCATGAGGGTTTCCGATATCCAATTAAATGTCCAACTACAAAGTAAGTATGACTTTGCACCTTTTGTTGACTATTACTCTAATGGAAAAGAGATCTATGATGGCGAACTTTGTGAACTAGAAAAAGATGGTAGTGAGAATTTTTCCTCGAATCTGTAGAGTTAGATTAGATAGAAACATCATGTTCTCCTATTAAGATACAATGTACTGAATTTAATATTCATCATACTTGTGAAAGGGATATGGGTAGTGAGGAAAAATCATCTGAAAAGATTGAAAGAAAAGAGACCTTATGTGATAAAAGTGTAACACCCCTCACCCGACCTAACCGTCGGACCCGTGTTACAAGACACTACATCAACATCATAACTTTTACACATCCATGCATAACTTTTAAGCAAGGACAATTATTAATAACTTAATCATTTATAGAGTTGTTTAAGACTTAGCAAACATTAATTGGCATTAGAAACAATTTAAATACATGCTTAGGGACCATTTAGTAAATTTCCAAATAAAACAACGTTGGTATTGATACAAAATCTCAGGTATCGATATTTTTTAAATTAAGTATTGATACTAATAAGAAAAACGATGCCAAATTATCATTCTATCAAATTTTGATTCTAGACATTTTATTGATACTCAGACATAGGTATCAGTATTTTTACCCCGAGTATCGATACTCATGAAATGTTATCGATATCAAATTGAGCTATTTTTTCTTGCATATTCGTTCCAACACTGAGGTGTCGATACTTAAGTCTTGAATACCAATACCTCTGTACAAATCAACAAAAAAAAACACAGCAAAACAAATAAGTATTCATGCTTAAACAAAAATCTTTCTCACATGCATTCCAAATTACAATCTTATACATCCAATTACCCATAAACAAAGTCCAAAAACCATAATAGAATGAATAAACAATGATAGTAAACAACCAAAGCTCTAGAAGTCCAAAATCATAGTAAACCAACAAAAATAATAATAACCAGCCAAAATTCTAACATATTGCCTTTATTCCAAAAGTTCAAAAGAATAATAAAACCACCTACTCAAATTATTATTACTTATCTTGGATCACTTCCCTGGTGATAACTTTTGAAAAGAGTTATATTTAAGGCCTCTAAATAGAATTAATTGGTTGTAATTAAGTGAATACATTTGCATTTTTAAGATATTTTTAGAACATTGAATAACAAAGCTTGGATTGTGATATAATGGTCATTATTTGTTACTTTTATAACTTGGGGAGGAAAGGTGTGGTTTTGTATGACTATAGGTGTAGGAAGATCAAGAAGATGAAAAGGGAAAATAAGGGAAGTGAAACATTGCCATGGCAATTGGTAAGATTGATTACCAATGTAACATCCTGAAACAGAGCCTAGTCGGAATACTAGTTTCGGGACGACAAATCTAACATTGAAATATTTATTTTATAATTATTATGAGGTCTAGAATATGAGAATATGCATGTGTTAAAGTTTCATGAGGAAATTCTATGAGTAAGGAGTCCAATTGGAAAATAAGGACCAAATTAAATAAATTGCAAAACTTGGATTCTAGAAGCAATTTGTATGAAATTGTTTTAGATTATTAATTAGAAGGTCTTAAAGAGAAATATTCCCAATTTCTAAGTTTTTGGACAAAAATGGGCATGTATGGATGAAATTTGAAAGAAAGAGCTTGAGGGCATTTTGGTCATTTAGCTAATTAATGAAATAAAATGGGAAAAATAAGCCAAAAATCAGTCATTCTTCTCCTTCATCCAGCCGAAATTCTCAAGCTCTCCATAGCTAGGGTTTTCAACATTTCCAAGCTCAATAGTAAGTGCTCCCAAGCCCCGTTTTTAATGTTCCTTGTATTTTTAAAATCCCTGTAGCTTACTCTCTCTATTTCATGCTAGGGTTCATGTTTAGAAATTTACCCATGCATGAGTTACTTGTATTTTGATGGTTTAAGGAGGAATATGAAAGTTTAAAAGATGGTAAACAACTTTTACTAAGTGATTTTTCATGAAAATGGCTTTAAGGACCATTTTGTAAAAGTTGTAAAAATAGGTAGAAAGATGAGAAATAATGGAAAAATGTGGGCTGCCATAAGAGGAAAGAACATTCGGCTAGGCTTGGGTAAGGTAGAAATTGCATGTATTTCATTATACGAGCCTAGGGACTAAATTGTAAAAATGTGAAAGATTAAGGGCTAAACGGTCAATTAGACCAGGGGTGAAATTTAGACTTGAAAAGTATAATGTGAGGTGTTAATGATTCATTTTTACTGTTATAGACCCCGAGAAACAAATTCTGGAGGTTGATCGAGGAAAACGAAAGGTTTAGGAATAACCGAAACACAATACCGGAACGAGTACCAGGTAAGTTCGAATAACTTAAAGTAAACTCATAATATGCCTAATTGCATGATTTATGAATGTATGATACTTGCATTTGATGATGGCATGAAAATCCATGAAATGCATCCTTAATAATGACATGTTGATAAATGTCTCAGTTGAGGTTAAAAAGGGAAATTCGATGGATAAACCATGATTTACATGTGACTTGAGATCCTGCATGTGTTGCAGAAAGGATTTAGCCCAGACAGGTAATCTGTTGATCTCAAATATAGAAAGGATCTACCCCGGACGAGTGTTCCTTGAGTGATCGAGCCTCCCGAAGAATATGTGTGCATTCAGGATTTAGCCTCGGACGGGTAATCTGATTAGGGTCTGAATTTAGCCTGGACTGGTAATTCAAATTCGAGCTCATTAAGGGTGTTTGTCGCTATAAGGGATTTAGCCTGGATTGGTAATCCCGCCATAAGATGTGAGGTTCGCGGGAGTGCATACATGAAATGATCTCTCTTATGACTTGGCGGTAAATGGATAATCCATCGAGATTTCCGAGAAACATAATGGGATAATATGAGATATGTATAAATGGAAATCTTGAATGATGAGCTTATCTAAGATTAATTACATGGTGCATTGTTATGTGACTAACTTGTTGATTTGTGCATGTGATAGGGCAACCATTCCATTCTTGTTGGTTTTATTGCCTATTATGGTTGTATGCTAATTAATCGGTAAGTTTATTTTCCAGTTATTCAGGCTTACTAAGCATGTAAATGCTTACCCCTCTCTTTTCCTATCTTATAGAGCTTGATGACTCGTAAAGATTGGAAGACAGTTGGAGAGTCAACACACTATCAACTAGTCTAGCTTTGGTATATAGACACTCTTATTTTGTTCAATGGCATCTATAGAGCTTTTTTTTATTTTGTTATATGTGTCATTTGATTTACCAAAATGAAGGCATGTAAAGGTGTACATATTCATTTGTAAATGGTCATGGGAATTGGCTCATTGTGATGTAGGTTATGACCTACAAATTTGTTCATGTTTGTGTCTAAATGTTCTTGTGATATTTAAATGTGGCATATCACAATTAGGCTTAAGAAATGTGACCAAATTACATGGGATGGCTTGGCCATAATTGGCAATGAGTTATAATAATGAGCCAATCTTAAAAGTGTTATAAGGTATAGAAATCCTTAATACAAGGGAAATAGCCTAGCATGTGTAAAACCGATGAAATGAGGTTTACATGCAATGAGGTTTATCAAGGTCATCTAAGTATATAATCAGGCCTTGTTATGTATTATGGAAACCTATAAGTGAGAGTAGATGATAGAGGGTGTCTAAAGGCTTGGAAAATAGCCTAACAAGGTCCACACGGGTAGACACACAGGCGTGTGTCCGGGCCGTGTGTGACACACGGATTGCCCCATGGGTGTGTGGTATGGCCGTTTGTCCCTTGCACCTAAAATTTTGAAGTCAGAATGCATAGTAGTAAACACACGAGTAGAGACACGGCCATGTGTCTCAACCGTGTGTAGGGCACGACCTAGTACACGGCCTAGTACACGGGCATGTGTCATGGCCGTGTGCCCCTAAATGCATGCTGACATCATAAACAGAATGTTTGAGTTTTTGGACACGGGTGACCACACGGGCGTGTCTAGGCCATGTGAAGGACATGGGCGTGTGCTTGGCCGTGTGAAAACCCCTGTAAGTTCGAAATAGAAAATAAATTCAATTAATTCCACACGGGTAGGGGACACAGGCGTGTCCCAAAGCACACGGGTATGTGCATTGCCTTCACATGGGCGTGTGAGGCTTTACCTAGAAATTTTTTTTATGAACTTTTGTAAGTTCTCGGTTTTGTCCCGGATCATTTTCAACGTGTGTTTAGGGCCTCGTAGGCCCATAATAGGGATATTAAGATGAAATTTTATTGGTTTTATATTGGAATGAAATTTTATAACCCATATTTCCTGAAAATGTTCGAGTACATATCTGGTAATGCCTCGTATCCAGTCTCGGTCTCGGGTACGGGTAAGGGGTGTTATAGCCAACATAATTTCCATGGCAATTCTGAGAAGATGACTCAGCACTCTATCCACGTCACTCTCAACCAGATGGACGTGTACTAGAAAAACCAACCTAAAAAGAGAATGACAAATGTGTGCTGAGGTAGGACGGATCTACCTAATAAAAGGAGAGAGAAGAAGAAAAAAAAGAAGGAGAATTTGTGTAGGAAAGAGACTAATGATAGCAATCCTCTCTCTGCACAAAGAAAAACTCCATTGGATAATTTCAGAAAAAGAAAAGGTAGCAGCTACAGAGAGTATATTATAGACGTGAAGAAGGGGAAGAGACATTTATCCTGGATTCACGTACTATCGGAAGATAAAAGAGAAGTTGGAGTGTGGCAAGAAATCTTACAGTTCTGCCTTTAGTTTTCCTAATTTCTATGATTCAAACTGCTTTAAATGTTGATGAATGATTTAAATTTGGTGTTTACCTTTCCACCCATGAACTAAATCTTTTCTGGTTGGTGTTATTTGGGTGAATGTTTGTCATCTTTAATGCTCATAATTTGAGATTGCCTATATCACTGTTTCATTCGGTTTATGCCTATTTTTAATACATGCATGCAAGCTTTAGACATAGTTGATTGTATGTTGTGTTCATAGATGTATTTTTAATTCTGAAAAGGTTAAATATACTAGATCTAGAATAGTTTGATGCAAGTAAATATTTGATAGAATATTCGTAGCACTCAAGACATAGATGTTGTGAGTTGTGCAAAGAAGAACATTTATTGTAGTTATTAATCCAGAGTTCTATAGACATACAGTAACTTAGATTTTTAGCTTAAAATCTAGCTATCGAAAGAGGCAGGTTACAATAGTAACTCTCTAAGCAATATATTACACAATATTTTGCCATGACATTATTTTGATATAAGCATTTCATCTAAATAATTCTAGCCCTATTCATTCAACAATAGAATTACACTTGTTTTTCTCTGTACTTTTCCAATACATTTTGTTTCCCATATCAAATCTTTGTTTTTAGCATTAAATTACATTAATTCATTATACCAACATCTTATTCAATTTAAGAGTATTTCCTGCCATTTAGTATAGTTAATAGGATTATAATAACTTAATCAATCTCTTACCAATTTTCGATCCCTGTTTACACGATACTTACTTATCACTTTATTACTTGAATGACGTGTACACTTGCACAATTGCATTAGTTATTTACATGCAACACCTGGTCACACTGCTCACACCAAAAATACTAACAATCTGTAAGGATTTAGTAAGGAGTGTGTGAACTTAAACAAGCTCAGTGAATGCTCGAAATTATTGTAAATGTACACAATATCATATGTTAAACAGAAGAAACTAAAGCACAATCACAACTATATTTAATTACACCATCGAGCCAACAAAGTCACACTTCATTTATCTTATTGGTCTAACTTATGTACTCACAAGCATATACATACAACATACTCTATATACAATTCATTAAGTGATAATTTGGCAACTTGGGACTATGAAACGTAAAACTGGGCTCTATCACCACACATTAGATACACGGATCTCCAACACACCAATGACTCAAAGAGTTTAACATATCCCATAAGTGTAGCATCAAGCTAACACTCTTCAACACATCAACATATCCCAATGAATGTAGCTTAGCTCATATTCCCTTATCTCTCCAAACTGTCTTGGGACTCAATGCCCCAAATCACAACACAAGAGGGTTCCAAAAATTCTAAATCTTCTCAAATATTAACCACACAACATATAAATAAAATTAACAACCAATAACACACCTCAAATCAAACAAAAATGTTGGTTTAAACTAGCTTCTTTTGGAATAGAATTTTTTTACTAACTTAGCCAACCTTAAATATCTTAATTCAAATTCGTTCTTATAACTTAAAACTGAATATAAACAATTAACTATTCAATAAAGAAGGACTTTCAACCCTCAAAACACTCAAAACTCCTCAAACTTATGGTTCCAAAAATTTTGATATCCATGGCTATTTTTAATGAAAACTCAACATAACCTTTAAATCTTTTAACGAAGGTTTAAAACAAGTTTAAAAACCTTCTAATCTAATCAAAACAAGTTTAAAGACACTTAGAAACAATATTTTAATTGGAAAACTCAGATTCCTCCACTAAAGATTCCAATTTCGGTTAAAACATGAATTTATTTTTACAACCAATCAAAACTTGATATAAAAAGGTAGAATATATCAAAATTTAATAAGAAACAAAAATTTACCTCGATCGAGAAGAAGAACGAACGAAAGATTGAATTTCAAAAAATTTGTTTGGAAATCGAATGAGGAAATTTATAATATTTTATGGGTTTTCTTAGAATTGGGAGAGATTTCAGAATTTGGGGGATAAGAAAATCAAAATGGTTAGGTTTAATTAGAGAGAAAATAAATGGATTTGGGGTTTAGGGAAATTTATTTTTGAATGACGACAAAGGGGAGGGGAAGATGTGAATGGCTGAAATTTTGAAAGCCAAATTGCAAAAATTGAGCTTTTTGCCCTTTTAGTCACTCCTAACTTTTCCTTTTTCCAAATAGGTCCTAAATCAATTAAAACTCATTTTCTCCAAATTAGACCTTAAAATTGAATTTTTTTAGCTAAACAATAAAATAAAAACTTGAATATGTAATTTAAATTCTTTAATTACTCATTTTCGACCCTAATTTCCACTATCTGACACAACCTCCGGTTTAGTGACTTGATTCTACTAACCCAATTTTTGGGGTGTGACAAAAAGTCTACTTAATGGTCCACTTTTGGTGCGTGAAAATATATATGAGGTAAAATTTGATAGTTCTCTAGTGAGAAAAGAAAATTAAAAGCAAAAAAATACCCATGCAAAAGTGAGGAATAATTATCTTTTAACTAATCATAACTCAAATTTGTTGAAGGGTGTTTCTTTATTACAAGATTTAAAGAATTCATTGATATACTTCCAATTACATTACTCTACCACTGATAGAAGATTTTACTTGTGGGAAAGAGGTAAGTTGAACATTGATAATTCCCCACAAGTGCTACAAGGTAACAAAGGTAAGGAAACATTAGAAATTGATTTAAAAAGGCATACCTTAAATTTTTTTTTTATAAGTATGCTATTGATTTTGTTTGAAATACTTCCTTACAACATGCTTTCTCATTGGTCAAATTTCATTAAACCTTGGTCTGAAAGTTCAATTGATTTTTTGGGTTTATCTAGTTTGTAAATGTTAAAAATAGTAATTTTGTTGCATTAGATAGGGTTTTTTAAAACGTTTTATACATTTGTTCTTGCAACAAAATTTTCTATCTTAACCTTTAATGATGAATTTTTATATAATAATATTAACCTTCTTGATTTTTATTGTTATGTGAAATTCTTGACTCATCGTTGGAAATTCTTATGGATGACCATGCATACTCAAAGAATGTTATAGGTTATTTTTTACTTGAACACTCACGTGCCTAGCATTTCTTTGTTTAGTGTTAACTCTTTTGTTTTTGAAGAAGTGGTACTTGATCCATGCTAATTTGAGGGATCAAAATCACATATTTGATCCTAGATATAGTTTTGGTGCATAGGAAAGCTTAGATAAGTATTTGTTTGCTTTTATTTTCACTAATTCTAATCATTTTCTGTTTTTACAACTAAAGATTCAAGGATGAATCTTCTTGACGAATGGGAGAATGATGTGAGTCTCAAGGCCCAATTTCAGGCCCATGGATGTGATGGGCTTACACTACCTCAAGGTCCAATGACAAGGTCAAAGGCCAAGCAAATCAAACCAAGACTCGGTCAAAGACAATATGTGAGGATGAAACTTTTCGAGGAAATGGTGAATGATACATTACGGAATGGGTGAATTTTATTAAAGTCAATTCAATCAAATTGTCATTTTTCAAGCTAAAAAGATTAGTCAACTTGCGATGAATTTTTGGATTGGATCCAAACATTTTTGGATTAGTCACTAAAATCTGCATTAATTACAAAAAATCTGGATACTCTTTTAGTAGGTATCAATACTCATTATTGCAGGTCCAATTAATGACCTAGTATTTCATCCCTAACGGCTATATTCACTTTCACAACGATTGGAAATCAATTAGAGGGTATAAATACCATCTTCCAAAGGTCTAGCAATAAGGAGAGCAATGTACAAAGCTTAAAGATAAATCAGAATAACCTAGAGCTTAATTATTTCATACGTTTTTCTTGTAGACACTTGTGAGCTTTCATTGTATTCATTTAGCTCAAGTGTTCTTCTTTGTATTTATGCTTAATTAGTAAACATCATGATCTTGGGAGGATTGTTTTCTTTGTTTTCTTATTTGTATCTCTTTTGAGAAAGGGTTTATTCTTAAGGTTTGCGTAGAAACCTTAATGGAGTTGTATCTTAAGATTTTGGGGTATAAGTCTTAAAATAAATTGTAAGGTTAAACATTGTCCTCAAAGGTTGCAGAATTAGAGAATTTGGAAAAATCCTTAGTTGTGGAAAGCTAAGGTAGTGGAATAGGCAATTGGGGCCAAACCATTATATAATCATTGTGTTCTTTGTTGCACAATTTTTGTTGTTTCCACCACAACTTCTCAGAGGCCGATTCAACCTCCCTATCATCGATCTTGAGTTGATCTTTTTGAGCTAACAATTAGTATCAGAGCTAGTCTTTAAAAATAGTTTGACAACCAAGAGAAGATCTTCGAAGAAGCTCAAATGGTCATCAACTCATTCTACAAAATGATGTCCACTTTCGAGCCATATTCCACCATATTGGGAGAAGGGCATTCCACCATGAGGCCTCTTCTATTCAATTGCTCCAACTACTTAGATTAGAGAACAAGAATGAAGCTATTCATCTAAGCCAACAACTATGAAGTTTGGAGGATAATTACAAATGGGTCATTCATTCATATGAAGAGGGTCAAAGGTGTTATTTTCCCAAAGGAAGAGAGTGAATGGGATAACAATGATATCAATAAGATACAATTAAATGCAAAAACTGTGCACACTCTATTTTGTGCTCTTAGTGCAAATGAGTACATTAGAATCTCTTTGTGCAATAATGCCAAAGAAATATGGGACAAGCTTGAAGTCACCCATAAAGGGACAAGTAAAGTTAAGGACTCCAAGATAAGTCTTCTCACCCTTGATTATGAGTTGTTTAAAACAAAACTGAAAGAAGGAATTAAAGAGCTGTCTGATTGCTTCACCCACATCATCAATGGTCTCAAAGCCCTTGGGAAGATCTATCCCAACAAAAAGATGGTGAAGAAGATGTTAAATAGTCTCCCAACATCTTGGGAAGCTAAAGTGACGGCAATAGAAGAATCAAAGGATCTCAACTCACTCTCTTTTGATGAGCTTATTGGTTCTTTGCTTGTATATGAGATGAGGCTTAACCAAGGGAGTGAAGAAGAAAGAATTATGAAGAAGAATGTTGGTAAAGTTCTAAAATCCACCATTAATAATGATATTGAATCAAGTCAAGTGGTGGATAGAGATAAAGATATGGAGATGTTTGCTAGAATATTCAAGAGATTCATGAAGTCCAACAAAAGAAGAGAATTTCAAAAGAAGGAAGGAATCAAGCTTGAATCTACCAAGAAGAAAGATCCCATTATTTGCTATGAGTGCAAGAAATCGGGACACATCAAGTATGATTATCCTCAACTTAAAAAGGAGGGGTCTAGCAAACAAAAGGCCTATGTTGTTGCTTGGAGTGATGAAAACTCATCCGTTGATGAAGTAGCCAACTTATGTCTTATGGCCATCAATGATCCTAAGGTAACTTCTAACTTATCTACTTTAAATGATTATTCCTTTGATGAGTAGCAAGATGCCTATAATGAATTGGGTTTGCAATTTGAAGTCATGATGTCAAAACACAAGAAAAATGTTTCAAAATTGCGAAATAAAAATGACTTACATTCCAAAACTAATTATGAACTTGAAGAGAAAGTAAACAAAAAAGCAAGAAATTATTAATGACTTTGAAAAGAAAATTTTAGACTTGTATAACTTACTTTCAAAAGTTTATGAGGATCATCAAAAGCAACTTGAGTTGCTTAAAAGTGAAAAAGCTCGCTTTAACAATTTTTTTGGAAAATGAGAAAATTCAAAATAAAATTTTGTTAAAAATAGTTTTAATTACTATAAACATAAAGGTCCCTCAAGATTTTACAAGGGAAAACTTGTTAAGAGTGTATGGGTCCCTAAAGGACTTAATGCTACTTAAGACAAGGAATTTTTTTCAAAATAGATACCTAAAGGGACTAATATTTTGAAGACTAATGATTATGGACCCAAAAGATATTGGGTACCTAAAACTTAATTATATGTTTGTAGGTAAGGTGCATTACTTCAACGAGATAAAAGGCAAATTCTATGTTATTATACCTTAATGTTGATCAGTATGGTAGTTCATTAGTTCTTTATGTTTAATATCTATCTTTGAACTAACCACTTTCTTTTCCTCTTGAGAGCTTTATTGCTTATTTTTTTTATATAACAAAAAGAGGGAGAAGAGAAAAGAAACTTTTAATGGTTAATTGATTACTTATATGCCAAGATTAGTGACCAAATTTTCAAATCAAAGTAAATGTCAAATTTGTACTTATTTCAAATATTTATGCTCCAAATATTTATGCCTTAAATTGAAAATGATTTTTATATAGGGGGAGCTTAAATTGAAAATGACTTTTACTAAAGAGGAGCTATAACAGCCTGTTTTTCAGTGGTGTCGAAAATAGTGGTTTCGGTGCCACAAATCCGACAAGTTCATAAATATTATTATTTAATATTTACGAGTCAAATATAGATTTAAAAAGGTTTTTGTGTTGGTAATTTATGTTATATAAATGATTAATTAAGTTCAAGTGGTAAGACTCTAAAGTCAAGTGGTTTTAGAAAATGAGGTATCGGGACCTCGTTTTTATAAATGGAGATGCAAATATTTTTATCAATATTTACGAAGTGTTATTAAGGTTGTATTAAAGTTTCGTTAAGAAATTTTAATGTTTAAAAGGTTAATTAGGTGAAAGGACTAAATTGAAAAGGTACAAAAGTTGAATATTATTAGTTAAAAGGATGTAATAGCTATGGAAAGGTAAATTCATGGACTTGGATAGTAATTATACCATATTTAATGTGAATGGATATTCATAGGAAGGTTGCATGGTAAATCTTGTAAATTTTAAAGGTTGTGATAGTAATTAATTAATATAAACTAAACTAACTTAACCTAAAATAATCATCTTCTTCATTCTTTAATTGCTTCAACCGAATGGCTATGGTGGGTGAAGGAAAACCATTCGACCAATTTATTTGGGGGTGCTTGGTAAGCTATTTTCACCCATTTCTTTTAATTTTTATATTTTTGAGATCATTGCAACTAGGTCCAGCTAGCTCATACCTTCAATTTTGAAACTATTAAAGATTTTGAATGTTTCCATTGATGAATATAGTGAATTTTTTATGTTAAATGATGAATTTGAGATATTAGTTGTTATTTAAAAGTATTTTGTTAAGTGATTTTTGATAATTTTTTCGATTAGGGACTAAATTGTTGAAATAGTAAAAATACACAGATTTGTTGTGAAATTGTTCCAAAAATGGGCTATATTGTATTCCATGAATATTTTTTTGGCATGGTTTTGCATTAAAAATGGTTAATTTGCATGTTTTAGGCTCAGGGACTAAATTGAATAAAAGTAAAATGTTAGGGGTAATTTTGTAAAAATGTCAAAAATGAATAAATTGCATGAATAAATATTTTTATTATTTAAATTAATAAATTGAATGAAATTATTAATTTAGATCAAGATCGAGTGGAAAATCGAGGAGAATAGAAAATTACCAAAATGCCAACATACTTTGACATTTCTATAATTTAGCTAGGTAAGTTCGTATTGTTTAGAATTTAACATCAATATGAATTTTTTAGTAGATTAACATGGTACAACTTATATATTTATTTTTAATTTTTGATAATTAATGGTAATTTGAGATATAATATTAAATTTGATGCTCGGTTTGGATTGAACACGGGATAGAGTACAATCATGATTTGGTGTGTTACGGGGGTTTGGAGTGGAGATGGTACTGGAGGGAGATATCTGTATATTACTCGAGTAAACCAAGGTTAAAAATTTGTTACGAACTCCCGTGTTATACTTTCTGTCTGGTGTGTTTAGGTTGGATTAGCTCTTATGAGCTTCTGTCTGGTGTGTTTTAGTTGGATTAGCTCTTATGAGCTTCTGTCTGGTGTGTTTCGGTTGGACTAGCTCTTATGAGCTTTTGTATGGTGTGTTCAGTTGATCTGAAGATATACTCTTATCCGTAAGTCATTTTTTGAATGAAAAATCTCGGTAAGGTAATCTGTTTAATGGATTTGAAAGATTTGTTATTTATTGAATATTGATCTGAATATATATGAATTCATCAGTTGAAATTATGAATGACAGGGAATTCTCATGGCTGATTATTATTGTTTGAATTTTTGTATTTACTTCGGTAAGGTTTATCGTTTAATGTGTCAAACTTACTAAGCTTTATTAAGCTTACTTGTGTTGTTTATTGTCATTGTAGATTCTCGGAAGGTTGGACGATCGGATTGGCACTCAAGTCACACTATCTAGCTCAATTCGGTAGTTTTTGGAACATTTAGTTTAGATTATATGGCATGTTAAGCTCTTGTGTGGCTATCGTTAATGTTTTGGTTTATGTAAATATTATGGATGATTTTTTTTGTGTAAATGGCCAACTTACATATTACATGAGAATGAGGTATAGTTTTTATGCTAGTATGAATGATATGTGTTAAGGAATTGTTGTGATTGAGGTATCTTTGATAGTTATATTGGCTAGGTATTAGCTTGAGTGGATTGATGAGTTGAATTGATGTTTATTTTGATGTATATTTGTATATACTTGTGGTACCAATAAGGGTTCATTGCCTAGGTACTTAATAGGTTGGTTTTGTGTGTTTTTGGCTCGATTAAAGTCGTTTTGATTTGGTATTTTGGTTGGTATTTGAGTTTCTTAAGGTCCAAGCAAACTTGAAATGGTAATATTGTGTTTTAAGGTTCATTTTGGGTCCACATGGCCTAAGACATAGGCGTGTATCTCAACCGTGTATGACAATGGCCATGCGACACGGTCGTGTATCCGATGTATGTTAAAGGCATGCAAGTCAGTGAGTTACACGGCCTGAGACACGGGCGTGTGTCTCAGCCGTGTGAGTCACACAGCCGTGTGACCCCTGTAGTCTAAATTTTTCAACTATTCCTAAACTTTCCAAATGTTTCCAATTTAGCCCCAAATTGATTCTATTATATTCTTAAGGCCTCGAGGGCTCGATTAAGGGACGTTATGAATGTATTTGAATGAATTTAGAATATATATTGCATTGATGTATGAATTGAAAAGTTTACTATTTTTTTGTTAGGTAATGCTTCGTAACTCTGTTCTGACGACGGATAAGGGTTAGGGGTGTTACAGGAGCAATCTAGTCAAAAACAAATTTACAAAATGTTTTGTTATATCAAAAAGGGGGAAATTGTTAAACTAAGCCTTATTGGATAATATGTTTTGATATAACAAATTAAAGTTGAGCAATTTGATAAAATCAAATTGAAATGGTTTCAATTGAGTTAAACATTTTCAAATATGTTTTGTCCATTTTTGAACAAGTTAGAATTTTTCTAGGACAAAAATTATCGATACTTTTTGTCTAAGTATCGATATTTTACAAGATATCGATACCTCTCTAATAATTGATACCAAATTGACATTTTGTTTCTTTCAAACCCTGGTAAGTATCGATCCGTTATCGATACTTTTCTTAAGGTATCGATATATTTCCTAAGGTATCGATATTCCTACTCCAACGGTCACTGAAATTTGCATTAATTACAAAAAATCTTAATACTCTTTTAGTAGGTATTGATACTCATTGTTGCAGGTGCAGTTAATGACCTAGTATTTATCCCTGACGGCTATATTCACTTCTACAACAACCACAAAGGTCAGAAATCAATTAGAGAGTATAAATACCATCTTCCAAAGATTTAGCAACAAGAAGAGCAATGTGCAAAGCTTAAAGATAAATCAAAACAACCTAGAGCTTAATTATTTCATACCTTTTCTTGTAGACACTTGTGAGTTTTCATTGTATTCATTTAGCTCAAGTGTTCTTCTTTGTATTTGTGCTTAATTGGTAAACATCATGATCTTGGGAGGATTGTTTTCTTTGTTTGCTTATTTGTATCTCTTTTGAGAAAGGGGTTTAGATTGTTTTCTTTGTTTGCTTATTTGTATCTCTTTTGAGAAAGGGGTTTATTCTTAAGGTTTGGGTAGAAACCTTAAGAGATTTGTATATTAAGATTTTAGGGTATAAGTCTTAAAAGAGATTGTAAGGTTAAATCTTGTCCTAAAAGGTTACCAAATTAGTGAATTTGGGAAAATCCTTAGTTGTGGAAAGCTAAGGTAGTGGAGTAAGCAATTGGGGCCGAACTACTATAAATCTTTATGTTCTTTGCTGCACAATTTTTGTTGCTTCCACAACTTCTCCAAGGCCGATTCAACCTCCCTATCGTCGATCTCGAGTTGATCCTTCCAAGCTAACACTTTTTCTTGCCAAGTTTTCTTTCTTAGAGGGAAAATTAGAGTCGTTTGAAGGGGGTTTTGGATTCATCGGGTTTCCAAGGCTCCTTAGGACTTCTACACGCCATCTTCATCTTTTCCATCTATCTATTTTATGTTCTTCTTTATTCTATTTTGTTCCTATTTAATTATTCAAATAATTGATCTTTTTTAATTTTTTTCTATCTTAATTATCTATTTTAATTTCTTCCTTTAATTTTTAAATTCTTATATATGACTTGGATTTGTTTGCATTTCAGGTTGTGTCAAAATCCAAGTTTTTTTTCGATCGTCTAAAGCCCTAAGACAAATCCATGAGTTGGACAAACTTATGATCTTGCTCATATTAATATTTACTAGTCAAACAAATTCTCCCATACTCATCCACTAATATGTTTCTTTGTTTTAACTCGAGAAACTCCATTTTCTTCTTTTCCAAACACCACAAACTGATATATTTCTTTCGCAATTCAGTTCAGAAAAGTTCCCAGTCTATTCTTTATTTTAGAACCGCTGCAATCAGCGTAGTCCACCATTGATACACTTCATTTGTTAATAACGAGATGGCACACCTCAAATAGTCATTTGGCAAACAGATCATCTCATCAAAAATTCATTGTATGTTTTTCAACCAACACTCAACTTTAGCTGAATCATCATCTTGTTTCCCTCGAAATTTCTCAGCTCCATATTTTTGGATTTTATCAATTGGGGGTCTTGAACATTTACCAGGTTTAAATCTTAAGGACGCAGGGGTGTTGAGGGAGGCAAAGTAGGGGGTGGAGGTTGCAGAGCCACTAGGTGAGTTCATAGGAACTCCAAATACCACTCATTTATCATTTGGAAGAAGGCACTGCGCGCCTAACTTCCATGCCCTTAAGCCAAGAGCGGACTCTGAGCAGCTCATTACTTAAGAGTTGGAACATCACTATCTACTTCATCAGGTGCAGCATGATTAAACTCAGTCGACATCTTTTATCTATATGAAAAACTAAAATCAGATTAGATCAGAAGACATCACACTACCACCGGTTATAAGTGGCATGTATTTCTAGACTCGTGCACACAACATTTTAGTCCTAGAATCGACTAAATCGTAGCTTTAATATCACTAAATGTAACACTCATAGCTTAGTCCGGTCACCAGACCCTAGCTACAGAGTATTATCACCGATATCAAAACAATTTTTTTTACACCACTTGATACAGTTCGCAGACACACAACTCGTTTAACTTATAGTATACATAATACACAATACACATATATGTATATTTATATGTATATTGGACCATTCCATGAACAGATACATGGCAGACTATATTGCGAGCAGTCCAACTGTGTACTGTATTGCAGATGGCTAAACTAGTGACACATATATTGTGGAATGTCCCACGAACATTTAAACCATGACGCATACAGTCCTATGCTTTTCATAACAACAACCAAATCAATATGTATCATTTATATACATGTTCAAAAATCAAAATCTGAACCCATTTCATTTATAACATCAAAAGGGACCACAACATTCAACTACAACTTTGACTCTTTTATATCCATATACAAGTATCCACCTAAATACATGTCACTTTACTGCAACGACATAAACAAAATCTACCAGTCAGCTAGCAAATAGTGTGAGCTTCTTGTGGATCTGATTGGTGCAACTCATAATCAAAATCTATAGAAAAGGTAGCAATATGGGAGTAAGTATTTAAAATACTTAGTAAGCTCATACCATTTCAACACTTGACTTACCTTACCAACAAATATATGTAGTTTAATATAAACGATAAGTTTACCTATCATACTATATAATTCCAATAATGTAAGTTTATACACTGAATCAAATGTATAATATGCCAAATACGCGACATGATATGTTAAAATTTCATATCTGAATAATCCACTTTCCTTTCAATTTTGTTTACTCGGAACTTATCCATCGAATCTTTTGTTACCTTTCATTTCATAACATGTCAAATTAACACTTTGCAAGTTTTATGTTACTTGATAAACCATTATAAAAGAGCTCAAAACACAAGAGTGTTGCACACTAGGGGCTCCTTCAAGCTAATCATGTGCAGAGGTGTTAGGTTACCCATCCAGGCTAAACATTTAACGACATGATAATAGTCTGGCCAAAACTGTATATACATGTAAGGTTATCAGTCTAGGCTAAACCATGAAAATGACATCAGGTTACTAGTCCAGGCTAAACCTGTGTCACATGTATCTTCGAGTCCACAAAAAATATTGAATCATGAAATCATTAGGAAATGACATGTAACCATATTCATGAGTCTTTTTTTAAGTCATCGGGACGATTTCATTCTATAACCTTATTTCCTTGTATCATAATTCAATATCTCCTTTTTATCTTAGGCAAATCAAATCTTACCTACCAAATTTCCAATTATACAATTAAAAAGAAAAAAAAACTAAACAAAATTTATATCACATGAACTTATCTGGCAAAATGGTAACACACCACGATACAGTCTACTCAACGACTTTCCCTTTCCCACGATCTTCTCTTGGTGGATTCAAATCTTATTCTATAACATAATTTAATTCAATTTTCATCAACCAAATATCATTTATCAGCTTATTATGCATATAAGTCAGTTTAATTCTATCACTCACAATTCCTTTAATCCAAACACATTACATAGTCGAGCCCTTTTATAACAACATTTATAGAAATCTCAAACTGGTTTCGAAATGTTTACACTTTAGTCCTAATATTTGAAACTAACAAATTTTGATTTTACAAAGCGATCCTTTTTCATAACCTCTCATCTAATCTAATCATTTAACACTACAATTTCAAGCATTCAATAATGGCAATCTCATAAATCTTTAATAGTTTTAGAAACGGACACAACTGTTTGCTAGATTATAGTACAACAATCTCAAAAACACAAAATCCATGAAAAATAGGCTCGAATTAGCTTACCATGCAGGAGCACAGAACTTGGCCAAACTTCCCTAGCTCAACAAGGAAGAAAGACAGTGATGGAGAAGATGAAAAAAAAAAAAAGAATTCCCCCCACCATCCACTATGTTACGGTATATATATAATCTAATTATTATATAAAATTAACATTATTTTAAATAATGTCAACAACCTACCACTATCTATAAATAAAATGGCTAAATTGTCATTGTAGGCACTAATCAATTAATGTATTATCATTAGTAAATAGAAATCCATAATAATAAATTTTTACCACCTTTACAATTTAATTCTTATACTATAATCAATTTTCTAATCAATCAAATTACTGAACCAAAATTTCATATAACACTATATTGAACCAATTATTATTATATATTAATATTTTTAGAGTTGATCATCAGAGAACAGGGTTCTAAAACCACTATTTTTGGTACCACTAAAAATGGGTTGTTATAGTTTGCTTGCAAATTTAAAGCTTCGAATGAAAAAAAAAACTAAGAGTCTCCGGGGTCTTGAGCAATTGTAGCTCCGCCAACCATATCATTTTGGATATCATGAACAATGCATAGTGAAAGGGTCTAATGGGAGAGTAGTCCTTAAGTAATAACAGATGCGTGGGTTCTTTGTTGAGGAATTTGCAAAATGTCAAGGGGGTAACCATTTAGAACAAATTGATAAAGATAATGGATCCTTCTAATCGTGTCTGTTGGTGTAGGATTAGTATTTCAAAATATGATTTCATTCCTTGACTTCCAAATGATCCAAAGAGTAGAAGTTACAATAGTGTAGAATTTCCTTGAGTCATGAGATATGATGTTTTTTGAATTAAGCCAATGAAGAAACTAGTTGGATAAGGAAGAAATACGAAGGGAATCAAAATGGAGATTGAGAGGAGAATCAAGCCAAACTGCTCTAGCAAAATTACAATCAAGGAAGAGGTGCTCTGTAGTTTCCTTATTGGTCTTGCAGAAAGGACAATGATTATCATTAAGAAAGTGTCTCAAGAGAAGTTCATTGGTTGGAAGGCAATTTTTGAAAATTTTCCAAAGGAAAATGATTATTTTATAAGGAAGTTTGAGTCACCAAAGTTTGGTCCATGCATTATACGAAGCTAGTGGTGGATGGGTATTAATGTCTAACTAATATAGAAGATTGTACGCATTCACAGATGTAGACACTCAATTTTGCCTAGGCCCAGAAATAAGTCCAAAAACCCATTTCAGTATTTAGAATAATAAACCCCCAAAAAATAAAAATAAAACAAAGTCCAAGTCCAGTACAAAATTACAAACATATAATTTGGCCCAATCGGAATGGCCCATTACTTGAAAAGATTTAAGGTCCATCTATAAGCTTGACTCATATGACAATATAATCTTTAAGGATATGCAATCTTAGATATGATATGCAATCTTAGATATGATACAATCTTAGATATGATATGCAATCTTAGATATGATATGCAATCTTCAAGATATGATCTTGTAATCTTGGAGATTTAATTTGTAGATATCCTTTAATCTTAATCGTTGATGTAATTTATCTGTACTGTTGGATTTGGGGAGGTTCAACTATAAATAGAGGCCTCTCCCTTCATTGTAAATCACTTGAGTTTTAGGAAGCAATAAGAATTCTTGAGAGCATTCACTCAAATTTCTCTCCCCCTTGCGTTCTTACTCTCTGTGGTTTGTTCTTATTTTATTCTTCGTCTATCTTAGTTTTTCAACTTTTTTTTTATTTTAATTTCTTCATTTTTCAAATATGTATATTTATTCCTATCTTTTATACATTTGATTATGTATTTTATATATTATAATATTTAACCTTTTTATATAGTTTATTTTCAAATATATATTTTCTATGCATGTATATATATTATATTATCATTTCAGGTATTTTGAACTATTGCATTATATTTTTATAATTTGTAAATATTCTATTTATTCATTTTTTTAGTGTATGTCATTTATCTTATTTGTGCATAGTTTCATTTTTTTTATATGCTATGTTTAATTATTTCTTTTATGTGCTATTTTATGATATGTATTGTTGTATAATTTTTGCATGTATTATGTTTTTCTTTTAGTTTACTCATGTTTTTATTTGTTTATTATCTTATATTTACCCTAGTATGATTTTTTTTTTATTAAACGTATGTTCATGTTATTTAGTTTTGTCTTAATGATATTATTTATGTTTGTATGGAAATGTTAGACTATTTTGTACATCTATGCTTCATGATGCATTAATAAGTCATCCTAAAACGTCATTTAAAATAATATTCCAAGGGTTTTTTTAAAAATAATAATAATAAAAGGCAATGCTTGATTTTTGGAAAATTCGAGAAAGGTAGTGCCCTAACTTACTAGGTTGCGACTTTTCTCGTTGAATTCAAATAGTCAAGCACCATTCTAAGTGATTTTGAGTTTTCAAAACTTAAACAATTATTTCGAGATTTCAAAACATAGTGCCCTAACTTATTAGATATGGCATTTTGTTGTTTCGAGATAGAAATTTTTGAAAGACGAGCTTAGTTTCGAAGGTTTTAAAATGTTGCGTCCTAACTTACTGGATGTGATGTTTTGACTCGTTTGAAATAAGTGAGCCTTAATTTTCAAAATTGAGACATTCTAATTAAAAGAGGTTTGCATCTTAAAACTTTCAAATTTCCGACATTAAAGACACTTGATAAACAATTGAGTACCAATTTTTGGGCGTTACAAGGGTGCTAACCCTTCCTTTTACGTAACCGACTCCCGAATCCATTTTCTCGACTTTCGTAGACCAAAATTAATGTTTTAAAACAAAACATTTTATAAGGTGATCCAATCACACCTAAAAAGATTGGTGGCGACTCCCATTTTCGTTTTTCTTAAAGTCGATTCCCATTTTCCAAAACTCGATTTAAAAATGGTCTCGACAGCTTGGCGACTCCACTGGGGACTAATAAGAGAGTCAAGCCGTATAATTGATTACCTTTTGTCTTAATGTCGAAAATTTGAAAAATTTTAAAATTCAATCCTCTTTGCATTACATGTGTTTGTATTATTGCATATGTTATATATTCTGATACGCATAGCATTTGCATGACCGTTGTGGTCACACCCTTAAGTGGGAGTGAGAAACTACGCCTTCGTGAGGTTTTCGCCTCCGTGCAGGATAGTGGATCACTTTCGGGATACATCCGTACCTATGGTTTCGTGAGATTTTCATCTCCGTGTAGCCATAGGGAAATGTATTCCCCAGAACTGAACTTGATTCAAATGAGCCTATAATGGGTGAGAATCGAGGAATCTGTTGGTTCAGGTACCTAAACTTTAGAACTAAAACCTCATATAGAAAAACCGTAAGAGCTCAATTTGGATAGTGGCACTCTAAATTATTACCCTTATAAGTTATTTATCATATGATACTGACAATTTGTTTTTTTTTTTGTTTTGTTGCATGTCATTTCGTATTTAAAAGGTATCGATTCACGGTTAGTTTCTAAGTTAGAAAGTTTTATTATGGAGAACGGACTTCTTGATAGAGTGGAGGGCAACGCTAACGTCCATAGATGGTCTGAGCAAACTCAGCTAGGAAAAGGGGATAGCATAACTGTGGGATATATGTCAGAGCTGTCAGACTATACTCATATCAGTGTCACACAGAATAATCTGCAGGAGCTTAAGGCGATTTGGGATCAGTGGGGAAATGAGACCAAACAATCATTCTACAGTAAGTACGGAGATTTGCCTTACTTACTCGATATTCAAGTAGATGAGCACTTGTTTCGAGCTCGAGCTCAGTTTTGGAACCCAGCATACAGTTGTTTTGCCTTTGGGGAGGTAAATTTAGTGCCTACTGTGGAGGAATACACAGCCTTACTAGATTTCAGTGTGATAGGATTTATTATCGAGCTGCTTGTGTCCCAACCTTTGGAAAGAAGCTGATGACCATTACAGGGATGAGCGAGCAGTGGATCATGGCTAGAATTAAGGAAAAGGGTGAGAGTAAGTGCATTCCGTGGGGAGCTTTGAAAGATCTGATCTAGACACATCCAGACGAGGTGAAGAGGGTAGACATTTTTGCCTTAAACTTATACGGATTGATGGTTTTCCCAGGGTCTTGGGATATGTAGACGAGGCAACCACAGATCTCTTCCATCGACTTAGCAAACGGGTCACTTCTGTTCTTGCGATTTTGGCTGAGACATTCAGGTCCTTGAATGCATGTAGAAGGGCCAGTGCAGGCAGGTTTGTTGGTTGTGCTCAGTTACTTTTAGCTTGGTTCTACAATCACTTCCGATTGATAGATAGGGTGGTTTGTCGGGTCTTCTTTGAGGATTACTCCTCGTTGAAGGACATAGCAACTCAACTAGGAGAGTTGATGTTCTCGAAAAAAATTAGATAGCGCTACTTCAGAACCTGCAGTCAAAAGATGTGGAGTGAAGGGCTCCATGGATGATTCCTGGTGAGATTCTTTACCGATGCGACAGTTTTGATTGGGTCCCTTTATTGGGAATTTGGGGTGCCATTGGTTATGCCCCTTTGCTTGTGTTGAGGCAACATGGATTGAGACAGTTCATACCGGTAACTTACGGGTTGGTTCAGAGTGAGTTCGCATATAGAGGAGTCGACTACAAGAGGAAAGTCAGTGAGATCTCTAGTGCTTGGAACAAAACTTGTCGATTAAAGGGAGTAGCTATTAGCCCTGCTACGACTCCGGAGTACGTCGAGTGGAGAGGTAGAAGAATTAATGATAACATCCCTAAGCCAAACGTGAAAGGAGCTCGACTGATGGAGGAATATTTGCAAGTGACGCCCTCGAAGTTAGAAATTATGAAGCAAGAGTTTGAGAGAAAGAACTTGGAGCTCGAGAAGAGGATAGCAAAGCTCAAGGAAGAAAAGATATACTTGAGCCTAGACGTCGATGTGCAAAAGATGGAGGTCGAGAAGGTAAAGAAGCAAAAGAGAAAGATAGAGGAAGATCGAGATGAATTAAAGGAGCACTACAAAAGTATCCTTGAAGAGAGCGGGAATAGGAGGGTCTTCAGATCAGTTGCAGAAAGAGGTCCGAGGGGAAAAGTCCAAAGCCGAATATTGGGAGAGGAAGTTCCAAGAGGTGCAATTACGGAATTTGACCTTAGAGAAAGAAAATCAAGGGTTAAAAATTAGGGTGACTGAGCTTAGGCGATCCCTTCATCTGCAACGAAGTCATGATTCCACGGTAGAGGTAAATAAGCTAAAAGGCAAAGTTGAGAAGTTGGAATCAGCATTGCAAGATAGTAAGCTTTTTATCGAGCAGCTTGAGGTACGAGAGGATCATTTAAAGGGAGAACTGCGCCAATCTAAAGTACAAGTCAGAGATAGAGATTACCTTATTGGAGAAGCCATAATTCAGATCCGAGAGGTAGCTGAACACGTTCGAGACTTGGTAGTACGAGCTGACGTATTGAGTATGATGCATGAGTCATCGTCGAATGTAGGTCGAGAGTTAGCCCTTTTATTAGATAGAGTTAAAACTTTGGGCATTTGGGCGAAAGCGTATTTGTAATCCATTTATATATAAAGATATTCTTTTTCTAAATAAAGTTTTCTAAATGAGATTGAATCGAGATCGATACCTTTTGCATTCATTTGCATCTTATAGCATTTCATTGCATCATTTGTATTCAAAATTATAAAAAGACCCTAATTAGTTAAAGTTATTAAAAAGAAAAAGAAAAAGAGAGAGAGAGAAGAGGGTCACGGCTGAGTGAAAAAGAAGTTGAATGGGAATTAACAACGTTCCCTTACATATCCCCGACTTTTGTGTCAGGAGGGATAGCTTACCCGAAGAAGGGGGTGTTTGGAAATGAAAATCATCCCATCAATGTCATACATGAGGAAGGGACTGAACAAAGAAACCTTGAGGGCATTCGCCCTTATGAACCGGGAAGTTCTTTAAACAATTGGACTGCAGAAGAACTTCCTGTAATCTTTAGGAATTTTACAGAGTAATATTTAGAACACTCTTGTTGCTCTAAAGCCTAGGAGTAATGAGATTTCTTTTGAGAAGTGGGCTCATGTTCAGACATTTTTATTTTCAATAAAACATACTTTTATTATTTATCGGAGTAAATATTCTTTCATTCTGATTCTTTTGACCTTTGACATTCTTTATAGATTTTCATTTCATGTAAATAGTCATTCTTGAATTCATTTATTCCTTGTATATTCTTTTGTGTACCTATCATAGATCCCTAGATATCAATGACATGGGCAACGATACTACAGATTTAAAGTTCCTTTTTTAGCGTGACATGTGTTTAGAGGAATCTTAGTACTTTAAAGATGACAGAGATTGTAATGTATCTTCTGATTTGTTGGAAATAGTAAAGCAAGAAGAGCAGCAAATTTTACCCCATAAAGATGTGGTAGAGAATTTAGCCTTAGAGGAAGGAAAGGTTGAGAAATTGGAACGTGCATAACCAGAGAGACAAAACAAGACCTTGTTGGGACAATTATGGGAATTCATATATGTCCATAGGAACGTCGGAAGAACACATGCAAGAGGATTCGTAATGACCAGGATAAACAAGAGCCTTGGGCATTGTTGGTTCACCATGGAAGGGGATCGCATCAGTTATACCATAAATGCCAAATTTTATGAGCCAAGACTTATAGGGCATGTATGTTATGGGCCCGTCAAAAGTTTCAAGTTGACAATGGTTCATTTTTGTGGTTGTCGACTGCTCCGTTAAGAGGGTAGAGATAGCTTCATATGCCAATATTACAAAGTCAATAGTCATATTGAATTTCAAAAAAAAAGATCATATCCAACTGCACAATGTCAAAAGTTTGAAGTCTTTTCAAAGATAAGGCGCCATACCACAGTACAACAAAGGTTGCCAAAAGAAAAGAAAAAGAAGAAAAAATAAATTACAGAAGATGACCGAGACTGGTAAAAATTGGCATAAGAAACTACCACTTACTCTCTATGCTTATGCTAGGGCAAACACCTTCAATTCCAGTTGTTTTAAAGGTTCCAGCTATCATCCTTAGAATGGGTGCATTGTTTGGCTCTCCTGAGTAGTCTGATGTGCCGTCAATAGCTGTGATAGTTAGCTCCAGGCGTTGGCTATTGATTTCCAAGGGCATCAGGCCGTACACAGTCTCTGAAACTTAAAATGATAGATTCTTTCTTCAAAACCAGTTTCTGACAAAGTGGATGAGGGTATCATGAAGGAAGCTCTCTTATACTTCTATACAAGTTCAGGGAAGAGAAAGCCTGATCAAATCATTATTTTCAGGGATGGGGTTAGCGAGTCTCAATTCAATCAAGTTTTGATCAAATTATTGAGGCTTGCAATTCCTTGACAAGAAGTGGAACCCTAAAGATTATGGTTATTGTGGCACGAAAAACCATCATACCAAATTTTTTCAGCAGGGATCTCCTGACAATATGCTACCTGGTACCGTCATTGACCACAAAATATGCCATTCGAAGAATAATGAATTTTACCTTTGTGCTCATGCTAGAGTAATAGGAACCGCAAAACCGACCCACTATCATGTTTCTCTTAGAATAGGTTGGGTTTTCAGCTGATGATCTACAAGAGCTTGTTCATTCTTCATTTTATGTGTATTAAAGGAGTACCACAACCATATTTGTTGTGGCCCCTATTTGTTACGCTCATTTGACAGTTTCACAATTAGGGCAATTTATGAAGTTTATGGATGCTTCAGAGACATCATTAAGCCATGGTGGGGTGACTGCTCCTGGAGCACTTTAGATACCTCGACTTTCGGGTTGAAGGATAATGTCGTGCCTTCATTCTTATCTGCTGAGAATCGTTGAACCATCTTTTTATAGGGTTTATTAAACGACAGCCAGGATTGCTGCTGGGGCAATCTTTTTCTCATGGGTTTATGATTCGATGGAGTCAAAAAAATTTACCTCCAGTGAACTTAACTTTAAAGTATTCATCCTAATCAAATGTACCAAGAATGGATGACACAGACAAAGAGTGTTCGTTCACAAGAACTTCTCAAGGAAGCCAAAGTGAAAACCCGCAAAGGGTGCTTTGAAACTTCTATTTCAAAAAAAAAATGGAGAGGCCAAGGTGAAAACCCGCAAAGGGCGCCTTATGACCAAAGGGGTTTTGAGTTGAAAACCCGAAAGGGTAGCTCAAATTTGGAAAGGCGTGCAATGATCTTGCTATACTAGATTTGACAAGAAGTGAAATATGTTACATACCGGGGCATCAACAAACTACTTTGAATCTTTTAAACACATGTTGAACTCAAGAAAATCTTCATGGAGCTGGCGTATAAACGCTCAAGCGGCGATATCTAGGGCATCTAACTTTTGCCCTATTTGCTATCTTTAGATTCTCTTTCTTCTCAAAGATAGGCTTTTAGATTAATTTTCTTTGTATTTTTTTTGACAAATTTGTTCCAATCTAATTATTCTCAAGATTAAATTCATCTTCCATTATTTTGAAAGTATGTTGCATTAAAATAATGATGGATGAACTAAATAATTTTCACAAATGAAGTTTTGCTCATTACTCTGGAAATTTCTAGATAATACAAGAAACTAAAATAGAACAATTGTTCGAAGAATTCACGTAAGTGAGGGTTGAAAGAACTCGAGGAAATTCTTTCTTTAGTCCAAAATGATGATTGGACAAATCAAACGGTTCGATCCTAAGAGAGGATCATCTTACAGACATTTTTGGTAGGTCATAGCATTTGAAGAATGGTACAAACCCACAGGCTGAGTAGGAATGATATTTCGAGAGAAATAAGGATAAACTTCGACAAAAGAATGAATGGTGACGTCTGGAATAGGGGTCATATTCATAAACATTTTGCATTATAACAGGTTTAATTAGGAGCATTTGATTTACTTCGATCATAGCATCCTAATCATTAGGCATGAACTCATACACATTATACAGGTTATGTCCTTCAAGGGACAATGAAGATTGATGCGCCTTAACCCCCTAAGCAGTAGGTTAGCAGGCTAAAGCATAGCAGATTTGACCTTCAGGTGTTTACGCTGAAGCAGATCCAAGATGATTTAACATCTCTGTATTGTCAAAGAACAAATCGAAGAAACAGATTTGGCATCTCCATTTCGACGGAGAGCAGATACATAGCAGATCTAACCTTCAGATGATTTTACTGAAGCATATCCAAGATGATTTGGCATTATTGTGTTTACAAGAAACAAATCGAAGACATAGCAGATTTGACTTTTGGATGTTCTCACACCAAAGCAGATCCAAGATAACAGATCTGGCATCTCCATTTCGACGGAGAGCAGATACATAGCAGATCTAACCTTCAAATGATTTTACTGAAGCAGATCTAAGATGATTTGGCATCCTTGTGTTAACAAGGAGCAAATCGAAGACATAGCAGATCTGATTTTTGGATGTTCTCACACCAAAGTAGATCCAAGATAATAGATTTGGCATCTCCATTTCGACGGAGAGCAGGTACCTAGCAGGTCTAACCTTCAGATGTTTGTACTGAAACAGATCCAAGATGATTTGGCATTCTTGTGTTTACAAGGAACAAATCGAAGACATAGCAGATCTAACCTTCTGATGTTTTCACATCGAAGTAGATCCAAGATGATTTGGCATCCTTGCGTTTACAAGTAGCAGATCGAAGACATAGCAGAGTTGGCTTTCACGTGTTTACGCTGAAGCAGATCTAAGATGATTTAACATCTCTGTACTGTCAGAGAACAAATCGAAGAAACAGATTTGGCATCTCCATATTCGACGGAGAGCAGATCGAAGACATAGCAGATCTAACCTTTGGATGTTTTCACATCGAAGTAGATCCAAGATGATTTGGCATCTCTGTATTAGACGAGGAGCAAATCGAAGACATAGCAGATCTGACCTTCATGTGTTTACATCGAAGCAGATCCAAGATGACAAATTTGGCATCTTCAGGGAGCAAATCGGAGATAACAAATTTGGTATCTCTGTATTAGACGGGGAGCAGATTGAAGAAGGAGATTTGGTGTCTCTGTATTAGACGGGGAGCAGATCAAAGATAACAGATTTGGCGTCTCTATATTAGACCGGGAGCAGATCAATGATATCAGATATCACCTTCCTGAGTTGCAGTGAAGCAGAATGAAGCCGTCAAGAGGCCATTTAAAGAAGATCAAGGATCAAGAACTCAAGACTTGGCGAGCCCGGGCAAAATTGGTCCTTTTATAGTCTTTGCTCTATCCCTGTTACACAGCAATGAGCAAAGAGGGGTAGCTGTAGACACTCAATTTTGCCCGGGCCCAGAAATAAGTCCAAAAACCCATTTCAGTATTTAAAATAATAAACCCCCAAAAAATAAAAATAAAACAAAGTCCAAGTCCAGTACAAAATTACAAACATATAATTTGGCCCAATCGGAATAGCCCATTACTTGAAAAGATTTAAGGTCCATCTATAAGCTTGACTCATATGGCAATATAATCTTTAAGGATATGCAATCTTAGATATGATATGCAATCTTAGATATGATACAATCTTAGATATGATATGCAATCTTCAAGATATGATCGTGTAATCTTGGAGATTTAATTTGTAGATATCTTTTAATCTTAACCGTTGATGTAATTGATCTGTACCGTTGGATTTGGGGAGGCTCAACTATAAATAGAGGCCTCTCCCTTCATTGTAAATCACTTGAGTTTTAGGAAGCAATAAGAATTCTTGAGAGCATTCACTCAAATTTCTCTCCCTCTTGCGTTCTTACTCTCTGTGGTTTGTTCTTATTTTATTCTTCGTCTATCTTAGTTTTTCAACTTTTTTTTTTATTTTAATTTCTTCATTTTTCAAATATGTATATTTATTCCTATCTTTTATACATTTGATTATGTATTTAATATATTATAATATTTAACCTTTTTATATAGTTTATTTTCAAATATATAATTTCTATGCATGTATATATATTATATTATCATTTCAGGTATTTTGAACTATTGCATTATATTTTTATAATTTGTAAATGTTCTATTTATTCATTTTTTTAGTGTATGTCATTTTATCTTATTTGTGCATAGTTTCATTTTTTTTATATGCTATGTTTAATTATTTCTTTTATGTGCTATGTTATGATATATATATTGTTGTATAATTTTTGCATGTATTATGTTTTTCTTTAAGTTTACTCATGTTTTTATTTGTTTATTATCTTATATTTACCCTAGTATGATTTTTTTTTATTAAACGTATGTTCATGTTATTTAGTTTTGTCTTAATGATATTATTTATGTTTGTATGGAAATGTTAGAATATTTTGTACATCTATGCTTCATGATGCATTAATATGTCATCCTAAAACGTCATTTAAAATCATATTCCAAGGGTTTTTTTTTAAAAAAATAATAAAAGGCAATGCTTGATGTTTGGAAACTTCGAGAAAGGTAGTGCCCTAACTTACTGGGTTGCAACTTTTCTCGTTGAATTCGAATAGTCAAGCACCCTTCTAAGTGATTTTGAGTTTTCAAAACTTAAACAATTATTTCAAGATTTCAAAACATAGTGTCCTAACTTACTGGATATGGCGTTTTGCTGTTTCGAGATAGAAATTTTCGAAAGACGAGCTAAGTTTCGAAGGTTTTAAAATGTTGCATCCTAACTTACTGGATGTGATGTTTTGACTCGTTTGAAATAAGTGAGCCTTAATTTTCAAAATTGAGACATTCTAATTAAAAGAGGTTTGCATCTTAAAACTTTCAAATTTCTGACATTAGAGACACTTGATAATCAATTGGGTACCAGTTTTTGGGCGTTACGAGGGTGCTAACCCTTCTTCGTACGTAACCGACTCCCGAATCCGTTTTCTCGACTTTCGTAGACCAAAATTAATGTTTTAAAACAAAACATTTTATAAGGTGATCCAATCACACCTAAAAAGATTGGTGGCGACTCCCGTTTTCGTTTTTCTTAAAGTCAATTCCCATTTTCCAAAACTCGATTTAAAAATGGTCTCGACAACAGAGAAACAAACATTGAAGTTAAATTTCTAAAAAAAATTGTTTTCACCATCTTGAATCGAGAGAGTCCTACTAAAAAGATCAGAGGCTCGACCGTGGTTGAGCAAATTTAAAGATTTATTTTTATCCCAACTGTTGATGTGAGAGAAGCAGAAAGATAAACTTCAATGCTAGAAGCAGGTGGTTTGATAGTGTCCACGAGGGGAAATTTGTGCTCATACTTATCTAACAGTTTTTACCATCCCAAAGTTGGACATCTTTTCCTTGTTTGCAGATTCTCTACCTCTAAAAATACCTTTCCTAACCAATGAGTCAACAATTTAGGCTTAGCATATTCAAAGGAGTGATGATTGTAGTATTTGGCTCTTAAGACTCTTGTAAGAAGACAAATTTGATTTGTCATGATACGCTACACAATTTTTGAGAGAATGGCTTTATTGAAAAGGTAAGTCTTATGAATTCTCAACCCTCCTTATGATAGAGGAGTGTAGATTTTATCCCAATAACGGGTGAAATTTTCTATCGTTAGAGTTGTGGCCCCACTAAAAAACACAAATGATCTTGTCAATTTCATCATAGATGTAATTAGGGGCATTGAAGACAGAAAGGGGGTAAAAGGGAAGTGACCTTAAAGTAGATTTGATGAGAGTGAACCTTGCACCTGATAACAGACACTTTGACTTTCATGAAGTGAATTTATTGTTCACCTTGTCAATTAAGCTTTGGAAAATTTATTTTTTCATATGTAGTTTCCCTAGTTCCAAACCTAAGTATTTCCTTAGTTGGTCAATTCATTTTGCATTAAGAATGCTATTATACCGTCTTTTAGCTTGTTGTCTAGTTGACAAACTGAAAAATAGTTCAAACTTATCAAAATTGATTTGGAGTCCCAATAGTAGCAGAATTTTTCTAGTAGAGTTTTGACAAAACTATATAACCTTGAAATAATTATACATTTTTAAATATTTTTAATTATCTAATAATACAAAAATAATTCAACAAAAATTTCCACTAATTTATGAATAAGTAATGTCTTTTTTTACACCCTCTGATAAAGAAATAAATGGCATCTCATCCTAATTGGCCAATAATGTTGGCTCACCCTAATTAAGAAAAGCCTAAAGCAAACAAAAAACCTAAGTCTTCGTCAAAAAGGTAATTGAACAGTTCCTATTTCTACCCCCAATCGATTCAATCAATGGTTATTTCGACAACCTAAATCTTGCAACCTTTCATCCCATTCTGATGATCATCTTATGGTCCTGATTGCTTTCCTATTGCAAATTTGACACTCCACAGGCTTTGTAACTTCTTTTTTATCCCAACTTTACTCTATAAGTCCACCATTTCCTCCCCTCTGCATTCGCCTTCGGTCCTTTGTCACCAACTCTTCCACTCTCTCCAGGGCCTCTTCTATCCAATACCTAACTGTTTCAAACCTCTTGCCTTCATGAGCCAATCCATGCGCCGCGGCATTTGCTTCTCTGGGTAGGAATCTAAAATTTATCTCTTCAAATTTTTGGACGTTTGTTTTAATTGTTTTAATCATTGTGCTCAATACTGATTTGTCTTCGTCTTTTGATATTACTTTTTTTTATTACTATCAATGCATCTCCTTCCACCATGATTCGACGAAAACCAATATCTTCTACAAACTGCACTGCTTCCTGACATGCATACGCTTTCGCCATTGCTGGGGCCAAGACATTTTTAATTAAGTAATTGCGTGCTCCCATTATTAATCCTACATGATCTCGAATTTTATTTTAAACAAGTTTTACTATAAACTACTTTTATTTTATAAAATTTCAAAGATAAAAGTAAATAAAGAAAGATGCACCACATATAGCAATTTACACAAATTTCGAAATCTAATTTTATTCGTGATTATAAAAATCATTGTTTTTGTATAAGAGTTTTAGAATCTTATACAAATATTATTTACATAATAAAATTTTATAAAATATAAATTGATAACATGAAAAAAGAGTTCTCAGAGAAAAAAAATCAAATTTATATCAATAAATTTAAAATATACATTCAAATACGAAAATCATTTAAGGACATAATGTCTTTTTAATGTTGTTGTTATATTGGGCTTTAGGCTTTTTGCAGGCCGTGGTGAGTGTCTTTCTTTCTTAATTATTTATTAATGAAATAAACTGCTTTTTGCCGAGGAAAAAAAAAACCTTGATAATAAAATAATTATAAATAAAAAAATTGTGAAAAAAACTCAAAGTTTAACAAATCCCTATCTCTCAAATTTTAAAAATAAAAAAAAATAGTTAAACATCATAAACATATGGAAGATTAGAAAAGAAAAAAAAACACAACCAAATGGGATCAAATAAAAACTAATTAATGTACAAAAATATAAAAAAAATAATGAAATAAATTATAGAATAACCAAAAGCTCTAATTCATCAAAGTGAACTTATTATAGAAGTTAAATTTTAAAATTTTACTTACAAAAGGTAAATGAATAATTCAATAAATTTATAATCATAAATGTATATTCATGATAATTTATAATTTTATATTTAAATTCAATTAGTCCCAAAATTAAATAAAATTGGTTTAATATATGTTTGGTACCTGATTTTGGTATTTTTTTAATGTGATACCTCTATTATTTTTTGGTCAATCTAGTGTCTATATTTGAATATATATATATTATTACCCAAAGGTAATAGTGTTAATTTTTTAGTATTTAATTTAGGCTTTAAATTTTATTTGGTGAAAATTAATTGCTGGTATTATTCTATTTAAAACTTTTTATTATTTTGTTAATAGAATAAATTTAATGTTATTGTGAATTTGTTTAATTTTACACTTAACTTATCAAATACAATTCGTTTAAGTATGATTTAATTCAAATTCTAGGGTTTTGATAAAAACTAATTATTAATATCATAAGATAATTATAAATTTTCATTAAATCAATTCAAACTCAAGTTGAACTAAAGTTAATATTGTTTCCTTTAAATACAAATATTGGACCACATTGAACCAAAAACTAACACAAATATCAGATTAAAAAAAAAAAAGTGCCAAACTGAAGTACCCCATTAATCTAATAAAATTAGTAATAAAAAAATTACATTTATAGTTCTAAATTTGAAATAGTTGGAAAAATAATTTAAAAATAGCCATGAAATTCAGAAAATATTATTGTATTAGCATGAGATCAGAATCTGTCAAGTTACACAAAAATCTGCAAAGCAAACTGAAGAATGGAAAGGGCAGGGAGTGTAAGAGAAAGAGAAAGGGCATGAAAAGCCGGCAGACAGCCGCTTTTGAATATCCAAGCAAGTTAATTTTACTCTATTATTAACTTACATTTAAGAACAGAAAATCAATCATACAAATAGCATATGATTTAAAGGATGAGATTGTACTGTACATGCACCTTTCTAGCAAAGTTCTAACACAACATACACTTATTCTACTGTCATAGAATATTTGATCTTCATTCAAATCACCCTACACAAACAAAACAGAACACAAAAGAGGGCCCCATAACTACAACAGCACGCAGTTAACATTATCACAAGTACGAATCTAAGTATGCATATGTGTGTCTTTTGTTGTATTGCAGCAAACTTGCATACGTTCTGTCCCATATTCCTATATACAAAGATTCATCGTCTGGACTCAGAGATACTCCCGAAATCTCCCCAAAGAAGTCAATCTCTTGTCTTTTCTCATAATCAGCACGCGTACTATACACGTGAACGAAATCTGCTGGTTCAGCAGCCACCATGAATTGACCATCGGATGAAAAGCGGATTGATCGTATGGCACCCAAGTTTCCTTTGAGAGTCGCAACTGGCCTTGAGAGGTTTCGAACGTCCCACACACGGCAAGTCTTATCCTGATTTCCAGTGGCAAATATGCGCCCATCTGGGTGCCATGCAGATGCAAAGGAGTAATCTAGATGACCTACCACCGTGGCTACAGTCTGAAACCAAAGAAAATGTGACTCAGTAACCACAATAATTCTTCTTTTTTCTGCTTAATGTTGCACCAAGGCACTTGTGCAGATCTAATCGAATGAGATTTTTTATTTACCTTTCCGTTTTGCAAATCCACAAGCAACCC
The DNA here is from genome assembly GCA_025698465.1 of Gossypium longicalyx. Taxonomy (NCBI): domain Eukaryota; kingdom Viridiplantae; phylum Streptophyta; class Magnoliopsida; order Malvales; family Malvaceae; genus Gossypium; species Gossypium longicalyx. The sequence continues at coordinate 62,237,075 of CM047004.1, read as the reverse complement.
ATCCAAGCTATCTCCAACAACAGTAATAAGCCTTCGGTCAGGGCTGACTGATGTATGCTGCATCAGAACAAACAAGTTCCATCATGTAATTGAATATTAAGGTAATCAATAAAATGTCAAATGATTAAGATTCGCTTTCTCCATTTATGAAGCAACAATCTCTTTTTCCTTTGAAGCACAAACCCGATAAGTCAAATTCACCATACTTCTCCACTACGTGAAGAAATTTATTACAGTGAATGACCATACAACTATCCTTGCACCATTGCATCTCTTTAAAACTTACAGATATAAAATAGACCATTCAGAGAGACAAGAAAGAACAGCTGAATTAAGAAAGTAGTCAAATAAAAGAGATTTGATGGGCTTACATTTACTGGCCAAGGGAAACGGAGATGGTTTAGAAGCTGAAATCTCTCCGTATCATATTCTCTCATGCTACAGTCATTATTCGCAGCCATAAAATTGATTCCACCCCTGCAAAACAATTTTGAAATTCAATCTATATTTTATTCAATATATATTTTCCCAGTCAAACAGACAATCAGCAATATCATGCTACCTCAAGCTGTCGTATATCTCAATAGCATTTGTAATTGCATTATCGTCATAGGTTGTTCGCGTACAAAATGCTACCCCTTTTCTGTCCAAGTGCTGCAGACACAGGAAAAGTGAAATTGTAGAAAAAGAACCTACAAATTGTATGTGCTCAAACTGTCGAAGGCAGTTGATATTACATTTAAACCAAGACTCCAAGGAATTATTTCAGCTGGGCAATGAAATGAACTAAGAGCCACTCTTACACACACGCACACTGCCTCTCTCCCCATCACAACCATGAAAACGTAAAAACAAGATAGCATGTTCAATCCTAAGTTACTTGGATTGGGATTTGATTGTTGGATACAAGCATGTTCAATTCTTTTAAAGTTTTTCCATGTACATGGGGGTCCTTGGGAGGGTCATATCTCCATACCCATATCTGAATATGCATCAGACATAGGTGTTTCAAAGAACAGAAGATTTGGCACAACATACTTTCCACCTCATAAGCAGCAGATTAGCAAATACAGGGCAAAGGTTATGCAAATATTAACTTACCTTAAAAGTAAGCTCTCCTTGGAAACCTCCTGCAACCATAAAATTGTCTTTGACCGCCAGTGTACTTATTTGGGTTTGTGTAAAACCTTCTAATAAACTTCCCGGATGTTTCTAGTTACATGGCAATATAAGTTAGGAGATAACAGTAGACCATAATTACTAAAATAAATAGCTATCTTCAAAATCACTCATGCCAATAAGAAAAAGAGATGAGAAGTGTTATGGCCAACAAGTACAACTTTGATACCTCAGTAGGTGCCACGTGCCCGGAGAAATTAAGGATCTCAGAGAGATGACATGACAATGACGACCAATGCATAACTGAATAATTGGACATAAGGTAAACATCATGCTTTGAAGTAGCCCAAACCAAGTTTCGAAGCTGCAAATTCATTCCAAAACAGGTTATTGAAGCTCAGATAACAAGTGTCTATATACACTTATACTAACCAAATAAAAAGCAATAGATACTACTCCAACCTAGAGACAACAAATATATAAATCACAGCACTATAGATTTATTACTCAAACTTCAAGATACAAAAAAAGTGTCTTGCTCAAATGCCATGTGTAATAATAAACCTTCAGAAACAGAATATAGTGCAACAGATATGCATCCAAACTAGAGATACTGGAACTTTAGATGTAAATGTATAGAAATAATGAATTCCTGCCTTTCCATTATTGGACATTTTCAGTCTATAATACAAGAATGTCACAAAAGATATGCAGTAATCAATGTGATATATTATGGGTTTAAAGGATAGTTTTCAGTGATATTTGAGGGATTAAGTGTATCAAACAAAATGATATATCAAATGAGATTGATTCTTAGTGTCACCTAAAAGTTCAACAGCAAGCAAATAGAAGCAGAATGAGCTTTGGGATATAGCAGGTATACAGTCATCATTGTACATAATATTGAATTATGGTTTGGAAGTGTTAATGAGCAATGAACAAACCATGTGAACAGCGAGAAATTTAATTTCTGTACAAAATTTTGGTTTTTAATCGATGAAGATATCAGTGGGGGAGAGAGGTTACCTCTAGTCAAATAAGAACCTATAGCATAGAACTCAAAAAGCATTACTCATACCAACTGCCAACACTCAGGTCCAATACAAGCACCAAGCAAGATCCATATACTATTTGACAACCCTAAACTTCCTCTTAAGGTAGGAGCACTAAATAAGCTCCACAACTTACTAGGATAGAGAAACTATGTTAGGTTGATCTTAGCAACTTTAAAATTTTCCCTCAATAAAAAAAGCAAACCTTAAAAACTTGTCAATAATCAAAATTCAGAAGTTTGAACAGTATTTAAAAACTGATGCATCCGTACATGCACCTATATGTGTCCACGCACTAAAACACATATATCCATATATACACATATATATACCTAAGCCTTTAATCTCAAATTAGTAATTGCCGGCTTCAAGAATCATTTTACCAAACAATGAATGGACAAAGAAATATATGTATTGTTGTCCTGTTATCAATAGTTTTTATAAGGTCCTCTTTGCATAGTGAATTCAACAATTGCAGTATGTATTAAACTTCTAAGCCAAATCTTGGACTAACTTGGACTTTTTACTGCAGAGCTATTACCTGTACAATGACAAAAATAATGTGGATGTACTGAAGAGAAAAAATAAGACCTAGAAAAAAAAAAAACTTAAAACGAACACCCTGACATGTGAGCATGCACACACACAGAGTTACAGGTTCAAAGGTGTAAATATGACAATCCATACATGAGGAATGACAATACTGAGTAACACACTCAATACCAAAGAACAAAATCGGGTACATTTATAATTGCCTAAGCACACAACTGAACCAAGACAAATGATGAGAAGATTAGTCTTCGAATGATTAAACACATTAAAAGATACATCACCTTCTAAAAGGAAAAAGAAATCCAATAACAATATACTTTGACACCAAAATCAACATCTTCAGATGGAAAATATAAATGAAAATAACAAAATAATAACACACTCTCTAACCAACAAACCTGAAAATGGAGGATTGTCGGCTTAACTAATCTAGTGTTGTGGAAGAACTCATAGTAGTTCCCACCTTTTTCCATCTGTTTGCATTCCTATAAAAAAATTACCAATTACATACAGTTCAAATGATAGTCTCTTTAGGACAAACTATCTTGTTTAGAGATCGTAGAAGAAACAAACCTTGTCAACAGCATCACCAGAGGCTGGGATATTCTCATAATTCTTATACTGTTCAAGCCTTGTCAATCTATAATCTTCCCTGGTTATGTTCAATCTTTCCCATGGAATTCCCTGAATGTCCTTCCCCTTCCGTGCTTGACCAGAAGATGTATCAGTCACCTTGGTCAGCTGCTCAAATGGTCAAATTATAGCTTGGAAGTGATTAATTTCATCATTAATTCTAAAATAAACTAAAACTAACAAAAATATATAAATAAATACATATAACCAAAATGAAAAACAAACCATGTCATATTCATGGGCATCCATGTCTCCACCAGCTCTACCATAGTCGTCTTCATCCATATCATCGATGATATCTTCAGCCATGTAATAGAAATCCTCCAGTTGCAAACGGGACATGCTATATTTGCATTCAACTGTGAAATTATCAGTTTATTGCTGTTATTTTCTTATGTTTTCCTTTCTCACAAACAAAAATAAATAAAAATCATTGGAAAACCTGAAGACAATATACTAATTGGAGAAAAGGGTATTCCTAAAATCATGGAAATAAACTTACTTACAAGCAGACTAGCAAACATTACTTTTCTTTTATCATAGAAGCAAATATTCACAGGACTTACTAAACCTACTTCCAAACAAACAGCCTTAAAAAACCTAAAATATAATAGAAGACCCCAGAGAAACCCTAAAGAGAAATGGAATTTAGAACAAATATTCCCAGAAATCATAAAAGAAACTTACTTCCAAACAAACCAATGAACCACCATAACCCAAAAAAACCCTAAAATATGATTAAATCATATCTAAAATACGATATGAACTGAAAAAAAACCCAAAACCATCAAAACCCACCAACAAAAGTGGAACATTTCATACAAAAGTTTCGATTTTTCCAGAAAAACAAAAAGAATAAAAACATTTACGAAGACAAGCCAGAAGAAAATGATCGAACATAAGGATAAAAGGAAATTGATTGCAATAAAATAAAATAAACAAAAAAAAGGGGAGATGGGATGTTCTTACAAAAAAGAAAAGAAATGGATGATGTTCTTACATCAAAATTTGGTCTGGGATGGGAAGGTTTTGGCCTTTGGGTGATTTGTTGTTTTATTATGTTATTTTACTATTTATTTTATGTATTTTTAAGTAGAAAAAGGAGTAGAGAACATAGAGATAATAATGAAGATAGTTTTGGGGTTCGTTATTGTCGGCCAAAAATACGTCTTTTAATTCATGCCTATCGCACGCACCATGTTTTTTGGGCAGTTCTGCTGTGAGCTCTGAAAAAAAAAAAAAAAAAAAACACAACCTTAAGATCAACTTTTAGCCTTTCATCAAGTTACAAGTTAAAAATAAATATACTACCATAAATTTTTTTTATATTCTCGTTTATACTACCTAGACCTTCTCATGGTTTGGTAACCCGGCTTAATCCAAAAATTTAGATAAAAATAGAAGTCTAAAAAATAGATTTAGGTAAAAAATTAAAGCTCGTTTAGAAAATAAGTCAGGCTTTAAGTAAAATTTTTTTAGTTCAGGCTCGGTTTGAATATTTTTTTTACTCTTTTTTGTTATTTTTTTGTTTTTTTACTATTTTATTACTATTTTATTATTATCTTTTACTATTTTGTTATTTTGTTGTTATTGTATAACTATTATTTTATTGTTAATTTTATTACTATTTTAGAGACATTTACTTGTTAAGTTACACATATTTTAGTATTATTTAAGTATACATATTTTTTAAAAAAAAAATTCAATTTGTTAGGAAACATTTATTTTATTATTTTTAGTATTTTTGATGTATTATATTTTAAAAAATTTATATAAAAAATATAAAAAAATTAATATGAGCCGAGCCAGACCTGGATTTTAACATTTTTATCCGAGTTAAACTTGGACAAAATTTTAAACTCATTTTTCAAATCGGACCCGAGTCTAAATTTTAATTGGGCCCGACCCGACTCATGAATACTTCTAATACTACTTTATACTTTTTGGCGTTTCTCAACAAACTTTTGGTAATTTCTTATATATTTTAATACTTCCTCATAAAATTTGATATTATTTCATAATTTTTTAAATTAAAAATTGATACTCTCTTATATATTCATCCCATGTTTATTGTTACTCTCTTATATATTTTTGTAATCCCTCTTTTTTCTATACACCTTCATATTTGTTGGTATGGTTTCAAAAATAAAATTTTGTAAAAGATATAATTCTAGGTTAAAATATTGAAATGGATAAATTAAATTTAATAATAATTTTTAAAAATTAAAATTAAAATAAATTAATAAAATTTTAATATGAACCGAAAATTGGTATATCTCATGTTTTGGTATATCCTCATTTTTTTTTTTTTTTGTATCCCCTCATGTTTTTTAGTTACCCATCAATTTTTTAGTATTTCTTAATTTTGGTATTTGCTCATATTTTTTTTTTGGTAATCCTCATGTTTTTTGGTATACTCTCAAATTTTTTTATATCTTCTCATAGGTACCTCGTTATGTTTTCAAGTAGCCTCTCATATGTTTTGGTATACCTTAATGTTTTTTTGGTATACGCTCATGGTTTTTGGTTTGTCCTCTTATTTTTTTAGGGTTTTTTATCTAAATAATATAAAAAATAATTAATTACAAAAAATATAGAAAAAAGATTAATTATGAAAATAGGCATTTGCTATAGTATTCTAATGGTGTCGCTTGACATATTGGCAGTGTTGGACTAAAATGTGATAAACTAGAATATTCATGGACCTAATATGTAAATTTACCATTTTAATTGGTAACTGAAAAAAGCTTTAAGGTGCCCGTAGTGGCACCAAGCTTTCAAAAGGGTAAATTTCCTCATAAATCCCCCTTATTTATTATTATTTTTATTCCCTTTTAACATAAAAAAATAGAGAGGCCTCCTACTAATTAGTCCAAAAAGAATTTCTACAAAAAAATATTTTTATAAAAAAGTCAATTTCAACTGGAAATAAATTTTATTTAATTTTCAAAAAATAATTATAATTTTATTATAATTTTGATTTACGGACACGATATAAAATTATAATTATAAAAGCTTTAGAAGAATTTTATTATTTATAAATTATAATTATTAGTTAAATTTATAGTTTCCAAATATAATGTGAGCGAAAGAAAATTACTATGAATATCGTTAATTGTTATGCCATACATTATTTGAACAAAAAAAATATTTTTCAAAAAATAAATAAAATTTATTTCCGGTTGGAATAAACTTTGTTTCAAAAATACTTTTTTGGTAGAAAATTGTTTTTGGACTAATTGATAAGAGGCCTCTTTATATTTTATGTTAAAAGGAAATAAAAGAAAATAATAAACATGTAACACCCCTAAATCCTCTTCGTCCTCGAATTAGGGTCACGAGCATTACAACCAATCAAAACATTTAATTATATCATAAGCATTTTTGTAAGTTAACAATGAACATTATATTATACATGGGTAGATCATGCCAATTTAATACTTTCATATTAATGTCTTATATAATTGAATAATGTATCATAGTATGTAATGCTAAATTTGGTCTTCCAATGTTTACACTCTTATCATTATTTATCCCCTTTAGAAAGCTAGAAGTTGGATGCATAATAAGAGTATTGAACCATACTCCAACAACTACTACCTTTGATGATATTAATAGAATGACCTACTTCATCTAGCTTAGGTTTGCTATTTCATTCAAAATCACAGTAAAAATACTCATATAGTCCTAAATACGAGTTTACAGGACTCTAAAAATAGTCTAAGAACAAATAGGGGCTAATTTGAAACAAATTTGAAAGTTTAGGGCAAATCTCAAAAATACCTAGTAATAAGGGTGTGTGGCCAGGTCATGTGAAACATCCTAGACCGTGTGACTTTCGAAGTTGGGACACATGGTCATGTCCCAGCCCGTGTCTCTGCTCGTGTAACTCATTGACTTGGGTCACACGGCCGTGTAGCTCTTAACATGGGCGTGTGGCTATCCTACACGCTCGTGTGCTATTTTCACACGCCTGTGTGCCTGGGCCGTGTACCTCTCGAATTAATCTTACATTGCTGTGTCGCAAGCCGTGCAGAAACTGCTCCTATACTATTTTTCAACACGTTCATGGCACATGCCCGTATGTGTTGCCTGTGTGTGACACACGACTGTGTGACAAACTGTGTCCCAGGCCGTGTGTACCTACATGTACCTTAAAACTCAAGTTTACCAATTTGCACTTACTTGGACATTAAGCAACCAATTCACCACTCATTTAAACTACTCAAAACATGATTAAATATGCTCAAAACAAGCCAAAACAACCATCCTAAGTGCCTAACCAATGTACCCTCATTGGTACCACATTTTATACATTCAAACAAATTCATACTCAATATTTACAAGACATTATCGAAGTCTCCATTTCATCACATATGTTTACCATATATCAAGCTAATCACTGAAGGTATTTAGCTAATGACCAAAAGCACATCAAGTTTCAAACATACACCAAAAATGTTAAACATTTATAACGACAAAGCTTACTCAAACTAACTTATAAACAATCACGATAAACAAAATAACTTAAACGCTCCTAGTTCATGCCATTTATAACCTGACATCAATATATGCAAATCTTCTACCGAGATAAAGTATGGATAGTGTGAATGTACTCCGACTTGATTCCAACCAATTGAGCTTTTCGACAATCTACAAGACAAGAAAAATAACTACCTAAGCAACTAGTACTTAGTAAGCTCGTATAAAGGAAACTTAACTTATCGAACATAAATGATTAAACCATTAAAACATTACTCATTTATAATTATGATTACTTTTCCTTCCAATTCACAACACACCACAAGGTTAGTAGGTGTATTAAAGAGCATATCCAATAAATTGAACATGAAACATATCAATATGAAGTTCAATACATAAATCCTCAATCAATTACTCAATTTGTTCCCTTTTCATTTCATATTCATATACCAACATTTTCCATTTCATGTTTCCATAACACAGTTCTTTTCATATATGCATCCATTTATTAAAAATTAAATCGTCCATGGAATCAAATGAAATAACATCGAATACTTGGAAAATACTCATATAACCATTTAATTCCCTAAACAAGCCACAACATCATGATTTAACATATTTATAGACAAATAAAGTATATAATCACACCAAGGCATTAACATTCATTATCAAACTATACTAATCAAACGTTCAACTCGTATTCATACTTACGATACATACCTCACTTGAAACGTGTTACTTGAATATCAAATGATCAGAAGGTGCCATGGTGTCTTTCAACCATGGGCTTATTCATTTTTCGTCGTGTTGCCATAGTGCCTTTCAACTATGGTCTTATTCATTTTCCGTCATGTCACCATAGTGTCTTTCAACTATAGTCTTATTCATTTGATTCGTGATGTCATAATGTCTTTCAGTTATGGTCTTGCTTGATAGAATCGTGATGCCATAACGTCTTTCAACTATGGTCTTTACTCGTTTTTGGTATAGTGCCATAGGGTCTTTCAACTATGGTCTTAATCATTTCCTTCAAGCCAATGAACTCGATTCATATATAAACAATTATATATTAAATAATCGAAACAACAACTAATTGATTTAATCAAGTTACGAACTTACCTCGACAATAACAGTTGTAAAAACGAAGCTTACGACTAGTCTGACACTTTAGCTTTTCCTTAGTTTAGATAGCTTTTCCTCAGTTTAGATCCATTTGGTTCATTTCTTGATCTATATAATAATTTTCATTTAATTAAATCATTCAAATAACCTAACATAATTAATTCAACTTATTACCCTTATTAATGAGAAATTTACAAAATTATCTCCAATGTTTTACCTTTTATACAATAACCCCTAACATCGAAATTTCAAATTTTAACAAAATTTCACAAGTGCTCAAGCTAGCCGAGTTCATTTACATACTAAGACAGTCCCTATTTATTAAAAATTTACAAAAATTCCATATCAATTTTAACTAAAATTATCAAAAATTACTTTACAAAATAGTTCTAATCAACAACAATACTCCAAATTCATCGTGTAACATCTAAAGTAGCAAATATTCTTCAATGGAAAAATCCAAAATCTTTAACAATTTCAAAAATGGAGGTACGGATTAACTGGACCTAATTATAACGATCTTAAAAACATAAAATATTACAAGAAACAAATGTAAAATTGACTCACATGCAAGGAAATAAAAGTGGTCCAACCTTCAGCCCTTCCATGGAGTTTTCTTGTTTCAATTTCGGTGGAAGAAAATGTTTTGAAATATGACCATTTACTTTTTTTAATGTTTTATTTACTTTTTTATTAATTCATCATTAAAATCTAAATTTTAATATATAAAATATATAAAATTTACCTACAATCCGTCCCACTATATAAAAATGGTATATTACCATTTAAAACCCCCACTTCATGTTTTAATAATCATTTAACACATATATCTAATAGCCATTAAAATTTACAGCTTTTACGATTTAGTTCTTTTTCATTTATTAACTATTTAAACATTAAAACTTCTAGACCAAACTTCAATACACCTATATGACCACTCCGTAAATATTAAATAAAAATGTTTACGGGCTCAATTTATAGAAATGAGGTCCCATTATCTCATTTTCTAAAACCATTTGACTTTAGGAATATATCACTTGAGCCTAATTATTCGCTCAATTAACAAAAATCATTAAATCAAATTTCAACGTAATTCTATATTTGACTTGTAAATATTAAATAATAATATTTATGTACTCACTCATCGAACTTGTGGCCCCGAAACCATTGTTTTGGACACCACTAAAAAATAGGTTGTTACAAAATAATGAGGTTATAAAGCAATTTACCCTTTCTAATGTTTGGTGCGGCCACACTGTCAGGGGCACCTTAAAGCCTTTTTTAGTTGCCAATTAAAATGGTAAAATTCATATCAAGTCCTTAAATATTTTAGGTCATTACATTTTAGTCTGGTGTCATCAATTTATCAGCGACACCACCAGAACACTATAACAAATGCCTATTTTCGTTAGTAATATGTTTTTCATACATTTTTCATAATTACTTATTTTTATATTATTTGAGTAAAAAAAACCCTATTTTTTTATATACTTTCAAATTTTTTGATATTCTCTCATGTTTTTTGGTATACTCTCAAAATTGTTGTTATGGTTTCAAAATTAGAATTTGATAAGAAATATAACCAAAACATAAAATTTTGCGAGGAATAATTAATTTTAATCATAAAATTTTAAAAATTGAAATTTAAATAAATTTTAAAAAAAATCTTAATATGAACCAAAATTGGTACATCTCATGTTTTTTGGTATATCCTTATATTTTTTTGGAACCCTCACGTTTTCTGGTAATCCATCACAGTTTTTAGTATTTCTTCATGTTTTATAATCCTTCACAATTTTTTGTATTTGCTCACATTTTTTGGTTACCCTCATTTTTTTAGTACACTCTTAAATTTGTGGTATCTTCTCACAAATTTTGGTAACCTGTTGTGTTTTCAAATAGTCTCTCGTATGTTTTGGTATACTCATGTTTTTTTTATATGCACTCATGTTTTTTTGTTTTTCCTCATATTTATTGGTACACTTTCAAATATTTTTGTATTCTCTCGTTTTTTTTTATACCGTCGTAATCATTTGTACGGTTTCAAAAATAGAATTTGGTGAGAGATATAATTTTATGTTAAAATTTTGTGAGGGATAAATTAAATAATTCATAGAATAAAATAAAATTTAAATAATTTTTTTGGTATTTTTGTTAGACTAAAATTCTTAATTATGGGCACATATGTATAATGTATAATACTATTATAAAGTGTGGTACAAAATTAAGTGATTAATTATGTTATAAGCATCATTTGTATTAAAGTGTCATGGCAATAATTTGTAGATACTATAAGTAGTATTTATAATTTGATGAGGGACCAAATTATAAATACCCAAAACTAATTTAATAATCAATTATTTTAAAAAGAGATTGTGGTCCCCAAGAAATAGATATATCTCGTATTTCTTTTCTACCCCTATCAAAGAAATACACAGAGAAAATAACTATTTTCTTAGAAGATCAATACCTTTTGGGCAATCTCCAACAATAGATTTAGGTATGTTTCCATATATAGTTTTGTTCTTAATGATCTAACATGATAGTTTCTAGTTTATATTATATTCTTTCAATTCTATCAAGTGACATCCGAGCCAAATGATGTTAAATCATTGAGAACTAATTAAATTTCTATTATTTTTGGAATGATTCATTCATAAAAAAAAAAAATAATAATGACATTCACCTTGATTGATGATGGTGATTGGTTTTCATTATGAAACCATACATATTGGTTAGTTATTTTTAGTATATATAGTTGACTTCGATACAAATTGTAAACTGTATTATATTTAACATTGATGTATGTTGTTTAGGGATAAATATTTTATATATTGTTATCTTTTAATTTGATTGAAAGATGAAATTAAGAGAAATATTTTGAAACAAATAAATTCAGATTTTAGCTTTGGATTTTAATTAAGAAAGTCTAATATTTTAAATAGATTAGTTGAAACAAAATGCCACCAAAGTGACATCTTTTGTGTAGATTAATTTGTTTAAAATATCAAGATGATTATATATATTTGTGATTCATCCGTTTATTAATTGACCCAAAGATAAGTTAATATTTGACAGATTTTAATGATATTTGTGGTGATAAATGTGTGACAATTGTAAGGTACTCTATGTGAGCAATATGTTAGTCCAAAGATTGATTTATTGTTTGACATAATTTATCGTCAATGTTTGATTGATATAACAAGAGTATCACTTACTATTAATATTACTATCAAAAGACTTGATATTAATGTTGTGTTTGGTATCTTGAGATGGAATTAGCCATTATTTTAAATTTATTATTTATTTATAAATATTGATGTGAGCTTGTTTTTATTTATTTTTGTTCCATATTTAGCTAGTTCATCTTTTGTTGCCACAATATCTGCTAATATCAAATTTATACTCATGCTTAATGGGAACAATTTCAAGGAATGGAAAAGACACTTACTTATAGTGTTTGGTTGTATAGACATAGACCTTACACTAAGGAAAGAACAACATGCACCGCTCATTGCGGCAAACACCCTTGATGCTAAAAGGGATTTTGAGAGGTGGGATCATTCAAATCGCGTGATTCTAATGATCATGAAACACAACATTCTAGAAGTCTTTAGGGGTACAAAATCTAAAGAGATTATTCAGACCAAGGGTTTCCTTGACGAAATTGAGAAATGTTTTGCCAAAAATGATAAGGTTGAGATGACATCACTTCTGACTTATCTGATGTCTATGAAGGATAAAGGTCAAGGAAATTTGAGGGAGTACATTATGGAGATGTTTCATGTTGCTTTAAGACTTAAGGCACTTAAGATCAAGATTTTTGAGGAATTTCTTATTCTTATGGTTTTGGTATTGCTTCCTGCACAGTTTAACCAATTCAAAATTAGTTACAACTATCAAAAGGAGAAATGGACTCTGAATGAGCTCATTTTTCATTGTGTATAGGAGGAAGAAAGGTTGAAGAATTATAAGCATGAAAGGGTTCATTTGGCCAGTGCCTTTAAAGATAAAGGCAAGAAAAGAAAATATCAAAATGAAGCAACTAAGGGTGTAGCTCAAAAGAAACAAGACCAGGTTACAAAGGGTTGTTTCTTTTGTAACAAGTCTGGACATGAGAAGAAAGAATGTGCCAAGTATCACGCCTGACATTCAAAGAAATATATAATTCTTACTTTGGTTTGTTTTGAGGTTAATTTAGCTTCAATACCTAGAAACACTTGGTGGATTGATTCTAGTGCTACTACTCACATAAATGTTTCTATGCAGGGTTGCCTGAGCTACCAAAAGCCAAGTAATGGTGGAAGACGCATCTTCGTGGACAATAGAAAATTGGTGGAATTGGAAACAATTGGGAATTTTAGGTCGTTATTAGGAACTGGTTTTTATTTTGATTTAGAAGAAAATTTTTTATTATCATCTTTTAGATAGAATTTAGTTTCTATTGTTCAACTCTAGACTGAGGTTGTTTCCTGGAAAGTTAAAGTCTCGATGATTTGGGCCTTTCACTATCAATCAAGTATATCAATATAGAGTGGTCAAACTACAAGATGGTAAAGGAGTTAAGTTTAAGGTAAATGGTCAACGTTTAAATCATTATTGGGGCGGTGAAGTTGAGTGGAATAAAATTTTGCTCACTTTACTAGATTTGTAAATAGTTTAATTTAATAAAAAAGTGGCTGCTATTTTTTGAAAAAATATTTTTAGGGGCGACCAATAAATAAATAAAAATGTGTGTGAAAATAAGGGTTGTGTTTTGACCTAAGTACTAATCTCTTCAGTTTGTTTTCGCATGTCTTTTTAGTACAAGTATTATTTTAACCTACATAGGTCCATTTTCAAAAACTTACCATCGTTAATTTATCCCCTTTTCAAAACCTTATTGCCACCCTTATCCATCTTCCTAAAAGAACTAAATCGTCACCCTCATATCCTAAACTAAACCATTGGTCATCCACCCAAAACCATTGCCAACCACCACATCATTGTTAAACCCAATTGCTGCCTTATGACCCTAAAGCCTTACCATCCCCGTATTACACCTTTTCATGGTTTCAATCAACCTATCGCCAGCCAGCTTGTGTAATTGTCTGAGGTAAATTATAATTTACTAGTGTTGTTTTTACTGACGACCATCTATTCGAGTACAGGCTTGCACACAAACTATTCGCTTAAAAGCTAAAATTACCATGTCTCGTAAAAGGAAAAGTTATGTTGTTCAATTTAACAATTTTCAAGCTTGGTTCCATAATGATGAAGCTAGGGAGAAATTTGATTCTATCTTCAAGAATCAATCGATGCTTCCAGGTAAAGGGTTCATGTTGGAGAGTAATGACAATGTTCTAGTGTTGCCACTTATTCGAAAAACAATGGACGAATTGAGATGAAATCTGTTTTGTAATGTGAGACCACCTCCGGAAGTTGAATTAGTTCGGGAATTCTATGCAAATCTAACTTCTTTGACTTCATCCACTGCATCAAAAATCTAAGTTCGAGAAGAGAAGGTATTTCTAACTTCAACATCTATTAATGAATTTCTTGAACTGCCCAACATCAACGACGATGAGTATTCTTCCATGTTGGAAAATTTTGATTGGGAGATGCTTAGAGAAGGGCTGCAGGAAATTACAGTTCTTGGAATTGAATGGATAATTTCAAAATATGATGCTCATACTTGTCGATGGGAGTTTTTGATCTCAACAACAAATGTATGGTTCCATTTTCTGCGATTTAGCCTTATGCCTGTTTCACATAGTTCCATAATCTCGATGGAACTGATGCTATTATTGTATGTTATCATGATAGAAAGGTCCATTAATGTGGGAAAATATCCTTAAAGAACTCTGGTGCCCTGAGTGTAGTATATTCGTTTGTAAACTTGTAATTTTTCGAGTAGATTGGTTAATAAAACAAATTGATTGATTACAATTAATATACTTTGTATTATTATCCTCAAATGGTTTTAGCACATAAAGCAAAATCGAAACAAATGTTTCTCATTGGTTGTTTAATGTTTAACTAATACTAAGTGGTATTAAGTGGTCGGATCGTAATACAAAAAGATAGCTTGCATTAGTAGATGAACCTAAACATGTCCTTAATCTAATAAAAAATAAGCAAATTGATTGAAAGACTAATATGTCATTTATTAAGTCTAATTGGGGAGATGCTTTGTATTGGGAATCAAAGTAGATGACTCCCAGAAGATAGAGACATAGATATGACTAACTGGACTGACAATACATCAAACATGACCCAACTAGAATAGACCCTGAATTCGTTTATGAACTTATTCACTTGTGAAATTCATATTTTGATATACCTAAATCCTGAGTAGATAGCGGACTATGTATGTGTGACTCGTACGCTTTGATGTAAGTAAAAGCTAGAGTTCGAATAGATAAGGAATCAAAAGCTAGTGCATTGGGTGTACAAATTTTGCAGTACATAGTGTCATTCACAAAAGTAGAATTTATTGCCCAAGATACGAGTAAATGATATCTGTAACAGCCCATTTTCAGTGAAATTGGAACAGTAGTTTCGAGACCACAAATTCGAAGTAAAAAAAATTATTTTAATATTATTTTATGGTCTAAAGTATGATAGGAATATCATATGAAAATATCGTTAAGAAATTTTACTAATTACATGTCTAATATGATAAAAAGGACTAAATTGCATAAAGTGCAAAAAAATAAATTCTAGTAGCTAAAAGTATCAAACAGCTATGAAATTTAAAACTTGAGGTCCTTATATGACAAATAGACCATTTAGAGGAGTTAGTAGATAAGGATGATCATTCATCATTGGAAATTAAAAAATTATTAAGGTTAATTTTGGAAAGATAATAAAATAATGATGATAAATGAAATAAATAATTAAATTATTATCATTTTCATCATCTTTCCTAAAAAAAAAACATGGAAACCCTAGCCATGGAAACTTAAGTTCAAGCAAGCTTATTTTGCTTAGTTAGGTGAGTATTCTTGTCCCGTTTTTAATGATTTTTATGTTTTCGAGATCGTAATAGCTTAATCTTGCTATCTCAGGGATTAATTTGCAAAACTATTAAAGTATTAAGGTTTTTCCATCGATGAGTATAGTTGAATTTTGAAGTTTTATGGTAGAAAATGAAAGGTTGTTGTTAGATAAACAACTTTTGTAAAGAGAATTTCGATAAAATTATGATTTAGGTACTAAATTGAAAAGATGATAAATTCATGGAAAAATTATAAAATTTATGAAATTCATGGGCTGTTATTGATATATATAAAAATTGGCTAGGCTTGAAATAAGGATTAAATTGTATTAATTTCATTTTTCAAGTCTAGGGACTAAATTATAATTAATTAAAAGTATATGGGCAAAATAGTAAATTTGCCAAATATGTGTGTTGGATTAAATTGAATATGAATTGTATTAAATTGAGTTAAATTCATTCGTATAGATCCGGGTAGACCTAGTACGAAATTGGATCAAGAAAAAGAAAAAGTATCGGATTAGTAGCTTACAAATCTACGTATACTTGTCGAGGTAAGTTCGTGTAACTAAATTGTATATTTGTATGTTTCGAATTGAATATTGTTATGTGTGTAAAATGTGTAATTGCCATGTAAAATAGTGATCACATATTCGACAAGTACTGAGTCCCGTTTGAACATTAGAAATTCGATGGATACAAATGACATGTCATTAAGGGTTCTTGATTGGTTGTTGTCCTGCATGTGTTGCGGATACACCACAAGTCTTATGAGCTTCCCATTATTTAGCTCTTATGAGCATCCCGATATTTTGCTCTTACGAGCTTCTCGATAATTAGCTCTCTTAAGCTTCCCAATAAATGGCTCGTAAGAGCTTCCCGTTATACAGCTCACATGAGCTTCCCGTTACATGGCTCAAAAGAGCTTCTCGTTTACATGCATGTATGGGCATACATGTATATGAATTGAAGGATTACAAATTTGTGCACCTCGTGTGTACTACCCTTGTATCAAACGATCTTTTAAATGGTTCAATGGGCAAAGTTCTAATATGAGACATTATGAGTTTGAAATGAACTATTTCCGATATATACTTAGAAATACATGGAAATGATATTACATGATATATTGAAACATGAAAGGATGATATATGTATGTGAAACTTTCCTAGTGATTATGTATATCCATGTTTATTGGTTATTGAAAGTGTTACACGACTAACATGTTGAGGATATATGTTTAGGCTTTTGGCTAAAATAATTTGGATAAGTTTTGTATGCTTACCTAAATGAAATTGAATGGTAAGTTAATTTCCATGTTATATGAACTTACTAAGCTTAAACGCATACTCTGTTTTATAGTAAATTAGAAGCTCATTTTGGTTGGAAGCTGGTCAGAGTAGATTCACACTATCTAGCGGCCCATTTCGGTATAAATAGTAAATTAATTTTAGTTATAATGACATGTATAGATTAATTTGGCCATTGTTGGCATATAAACATTTTGTTGAGATTAGTCATTTGTATGGCTTGTATTTGGTATATATATATGGCCTTGTCATGTTTGATATGTGTTGATATGGTTGAATGATGGTGAAATTATAGGTATATTAATGGTTGGGTTGAATTGGTATATTTGGTAAAATGTGCATATATGTGTATTTGGTTAATTATGTGATGATATGTTATGTATAAAACTTGATTTTGGCTTGATTTGAATGCCTTGTTATGACTTGTTGTTGTGTAAAAATGTTGAGTGAGGTTGATGACAAGTTGGGTGAGAAATGTGGCTTGGAAAATAGCCTATTTTTGTCCACGAGGACAGAGAAATGAGCGTATGTCTCAGCCGTGTGTGACACGCGGCCAGGTGACACGGCCGTGTGTCCCTTGTATCTTTAATTTGCACAAAATAGAATGCTCACACGGCCTAGCACACGGGTATGTGGCTTGGCTGTGTGACCCAAGTTAGAGAGCTCATAAGTTTAGACACAGGCTGGGACACGGCTATGTGTCCCTATTTTAAATGCCCACACGGCCTGAGACATGTGCGAGTCTCTTGACCGTGTGAGACACACGGCCTGGCCATATGGGCGTGTGTCCCTTGCACTTTTGAAAAATTTTAATATTTTTCAAAAAAAATTTGAGTACCCGGTTTAGTCCCGATTTGTTTCTAATGTGTATTTTGGGCCTTGAGGGCTAACATAAGGGACATTATGCTTGATTTCAATTGGTTTCTAATATGAATGCTATATGATGTAAAATATCTGTTTATTTGATCTGTAAATTCTGATAATGCTCTGTAACCCTGTTCCGACAACGGATACGGGTTAGGGGTGTTACAATATCCTCTCATTGGCATTATATGGTTGATGAAAAGTAAATGTGGCCACAGGTTGTTCATATTTGTGATGAATGATTTGATCGCTATTTGATAGTGATTGACTTTTCATGAAGGAAGATGTAATGGTTACCATGAGATAAAATAGGATAATATTGGGAGAGCGGATATTATCCCAAAGTGATCAAGGATATCCTATGAGGGTAACACACTTATGATAAGGTCATTGGATGAGCACTGAATAGATGCTTTCGTAATGGTATGTAGTTATAGAGAGTTCAGTCATGATACTATAATCGGATGACTTCATAACTAAATGAGTTTATAATTAATAGGCAAAAAGCTAGAACTTAAATTATAAATCAGTAGAGCCCTAATTACATATGTCCGATTGATCCCTCCGCTAGCTCGTTGAAACTAGAAATGAATTGTGTGTTAAATTGAAAATGAACAAAATGAATAGAAATAGAAAAATGGAAAACATTCAAAAATGATTATGGTTTTTTTTTTTGAAATGGAGAAATGAAATCAATTGGAAATGAATGTGGTTTTCTCAAAATAAAAATAAAAATAAAAATAAAAATGAGAAATGATTCATTTGCAAATGTACATGGATTACTCAGAAATGATCGAAAGAATGAGTTTATATTTTTGAGCAGTTTTAAAGCCCAAAAATGAAAACAAGCCATTTGTTCATAGTAAACACATTGAGTTGTGAAATATTGAATATATGTTCTTGGAAATTTTTACCATGGGTAAAATTGGGATAAGAAAATTATTTCATTAGAAAATTAATGTTTATTTTGAAAAATAGAAAAATATGTATTGGGTTAGATTAAATTATAAAGCATTGGGTTAAAAGTCTAGAAAACATATATAATTCAGCTCAATAC
This sequence comes from Gossypium longicalyx, assembly GCA_025698465.1. Taxonomy (NCBI): domain Eukaryota; kingdom Viridiplantae; phylum Streptophyta; class Magnoliopsida; order Malvales; family Malvaceae; genus Gossypium; species Gossypium longicalyx. The sequence continues at coordinate 62,217,905 of CM047004.1, read as the reverse complement.
AATGAGAGGCTCAAATCCTCATCATAATGTATATGAGGGGAAGCACCCTATTAGCTGCTCTTCATCTCCTAGTTGGACTAGGATGTTTTTCTATTTGAAATAAACATCTACAATTAAACAAAGGTTCCATCTTCTCTCCTTATAAATAGATGGCACTGATAAAGCTATTTACACAACTTTGAGAGATTGTTACTTTGCCAAAAAAATAGGGAGAATTTATTCTCAACTATTAAATATATTTTTCCAGAATAACAATTCTACTGGTTTCTATTAAAAAAATAGAGAATTTTCGTTTTCACCCCAAAAAGAAAAGAAAACTTTTTCTAGTTATGTGTTTTGATTCAACTGATTCGAGCCCACACTCAAAGTAATTCGTGGTACGAGAATAGCAGAGAAGATCGTTTGGTTGAAAGTAAAAAAAAAAACACAGATCGGCTTATCCAAAAACATAGTATGATTTCGGTCTAAGGTTTATTTCTATAAATATCACAAATTGGGCCAATTTTTAAAATTTAATTTTTCATTGTGCAATAAAATCTTTTTTAAACCAAATTTTTTCTAACTATTGGTATCAGAGCGTCATGTTGTGCTATGTTTTAGTGTAAACCAAGAACAAATCTCTCGCTTCATCTTGTTTGTTTAATATTTGATAAAATGTTATATTTTTGTAATTATTCACATGTTTAAAGGAATGTACGTCAATGAATGTGTATAATTATTTTATTGTTGTAAATGATGAAGTAATTTTGCCAAAGTTGTGAGTCTTAGAAATTTTATTGTAATGTAATTTGTTTTTTGGGCATGTATTTTTTAGATCGTGGACTATCATCTGTATGCAGGGTTTTATTTTATTTTATTATTTATTTATTTAGAATAAAATATGTGAGCCGAAAACAGACATAGGAATTTTTGTAAAATTATTTCCAAGCAAAACCTGAAAAACCAAACAATTGAAACTCAACCTAGTGGAGCTGATAGTGGTTTGGCGACGATGTTCAATGGTCAACAATGGTTCAACGACGGTGGTCAGCGATGGCCGATGGTGGTGACGACATGGAAAAAGTGGCGAAAAGACAACAATGACAGAAATACAAACCGGTATCGCAACAAAAGTTTGTGGTGGCAAAATGTAAGACCCAAAGTATATTTTGGGGGTAAATTCTGTAATTCTATAATTTTATTATTTTTCCAGGATGGAATCATGGAAAATTTAGCTATCCAGAGTCATTTAAATTTTATGCTTTTATATTTATGAGATAAGCATGATGATATTTATATGACTATGAATGTATGTTCATGCACATGTGAGATAAGCATGTCATATAGATTAGGGAAGAATGCCACATGTACTTGTCATGCATATATTGATCATCCATGATTGAAACCAAAAATTAAAAACATTGCATGTGTTTAAAATATTGTGTGTGATAAGGTCCCTGAATAAGACCTACAACCTCCATCAATGGTCCCTTATGATGGCATGAAACGAACTTGCCTCAAGCTAGATATTGTCATATAGATCTCACTAAAGAGATTTCCTGAAAATAAGTAGAATTTTCTTATGATTGTATGATAGTTGGATCGGCTTCTGTGGTAGGTATTATCATGACATTAAAAAAATTTGTCTTCAAACTAGTCACAACATGCTACTCGATTGTCTCAAGATGACTCATTTATTATGTGTAACACCCCAACCCGGCTCGGACGTTATGGCCAAATCTGGCGCATTACATTGAAGTGTTTTAACGAAAACCTTGTTTTCATTAAAAATCCTTCCTTAGAACGAGAAATCTTCATTAACTTATAAAACTCCTTTCAATCGCGAAAGCTTGTTTAAAACAGATAATTTATGAAAACCTGTTATTTAAATAAAACTTAGTTGTGGAATCGTAGAAAAACAATCTTAGTTATGGAATCGTAGAAAAACAAAACTATGTTTAAGGGAACCCTTGTTCAACTTCTCATAATTAAAACACATAAAAATGATAATCCACATGATAACCAAAAGGGAAGGCCTTATTACATTCCAGTCTGAAATTACTTAAAAAAAACAAATCCAAGTCGTCTTGCTAGCTAGCCACCTCCGAGTCCCTCCAAACTTCAAACCTTTTACTGAGCATCACCTAAGAAAAATAAAAGAGGGGGTGAGTTTTTGCAAACTCAGTGTGTACAACCCTCGACAAGTAACTAGCATTCATTAGTCACCATAAAATTATACATGCAATACAATGCAACCCAGCCCAAATAATCCAACCGATACACATCAACTCCGTCCCCCGGTACACATCATGTGGGGATATAAATATCGACCCACCCAACCAATACACATCAATGGTAGCCCGGTTGCGGAACTACCTTCATTGCAGTAAGCTGCCAATTACATATTGGGCTTAAAAGCCGTCGGTGGATCCACGGTTGTCAAGCAACCATGCGATCCTCATATACTTCCTCCGTTCTATAATTCCCAGCCCAGATGCAACCTAAACAGAATATCGTATGTATGCAGCAGATATACATGTAACACTCGTAAATCTTACATACAACACATAGGGGTATTTTGGTCATTTTTGCCTTTAGGGGCATTTCGATAATTTTTTCTTATTACGGGTTTTCACTTACCTTGGCCCGTTAACAAATCTTGTGAGCTAAGATGAACGAATACTACGTACCAAGTAGGATTCCAGAAAAGAGGAGGTGAGTCATTAAAACTACTTAAGTACCAAGCTCTCCCTAGATCCAATCCTAGACATGCATATACCCGTTGCCACACCTTAACCCTATGACTTGTCCACGGTCACAATAAATTAATTAAGTTTTATGTCTGTTTAAGCAGTTATCGGATACTAGGCCCAAAACCTTTTACAAAACCCTAACAAATCTACATACATGCACATGACCCACTAGGCCCAATCTCATTCATATGGCCCATTAGGCCCAAATCACATTCATTTGACCCATTAGGCCCAAATCATATTTATATGGCCCACTAGGCCCAATAACTTTCGCAGTCATGCTTTCATACGATTTTTCATCACATAACATTAATTACCAATTTTGCTAACTATGGGCCCTACAGCCCGTCGGCCCATTTAGCCCATTCTGGCCCGATTGGCCAAAACATAGCCCAAGTCCATGGAATCACCCATGGGGTCTCAGATAACCTATCGGTTTCCCTCTTACGAGTGTTCACACACTCGCAAGACTACCGTAGCCAAACTTTTGGCTTTTTGATATTTTGACTTTTCGGTATTTTAGGATTTACCGATCTACTGTGTGTGTGCAGTGTATGTACACACCTGGTAATAAAGCGTGCTGCGATCCCCTTAGCCATGAACCTATAATCGATATCACTCAAGGATTAATCTCACATACTTATCGAATACTTTACCAAAAGCCAAAGTCTCAACTTAACCTTACTTGAAACGCTAAGCCTTAATAGCTTTTCCTAGATCACCAATCACGAGTACTTCCCAGATCTGCATTAACCTTTATTGTTAAAAACATAATGGGTGACTTGTATCCAACATATGTCACCTTTTTCTACTAAAGCCTATTTGGCCAACCCTTTACCGAAGTGAAGAACACTTACCAAAATCTCACACCTAAGGAGCAAATCGCCAGGGATCCAAAAGACTGAGATTTGATACTAATCCTACCAAAACCGATTAGAAGAAGTAAGGGATAGAGTAAATGATACTAGTAAAACTGATTGAGAGAACAAAACACTTACACTAGAATTGGCTGAAGTAGAAAGAGTAGTGGCGGCTCAGAGGATATTCGGCTTTTGCGACTTGTATGGTAAAAAGGTTATTCGGCACAAAGAGAAATCGTTTAAAACTAGAGGTGAATCAAAAAGAGATCTTGAGTAGGGAAAGAATAGATAATCGGCACAAAGGAAGGAAGGAAGAACAAGGGATTTTCGGCTTTTTTAGAAAAAGTGTTTTCTGGTAACAAGGAGAGGGAGAATTCGGCATTAACCTAGCATCCTCACATTCGGCACCTATATATAAAGTCTATAGTCGAATTTCCCATGCCCAAATTCCCAATTCAGCTCCACCTCTTTGCACTCCTCATCTCTTAATTTCTCTCCCTGATAACTCCTTAATCCCCTTATCAAATTTCTCTTCTTATCACTCCCTATAGAGTTCATAATTAGCACCACTACTTGCCATCTGCTAAGCAAAAATAAATCCTCCTTTTGAGCAAGGAGGGATTCGAACCCAAGCCCCCCTCAATAGCTCAACACGCCACTTGCCTCCTTGCCACAAGCTCTTTTTGTGTCCGATTCCTCATTCATTTATTTAAAACCAACCTTCTTGCCATCAGGGTTCTTTTAACTATTAACTTATAATTTCCTTTGCCCCTAAATTCGAACTCAACCTTTAACCAAGACCTACTATCACATAATTAACACTTTACTAGGAATGTTAAGCACAATTTCTATTGAAACCGAAAAAAAGAATGTTCGAGATTCTGGGATTTTTGGGGCATTACAACTCTACCCCTCTAAAAGAAATTTCGTCCTTTAAATTTACCTGATTCAAGCAGTTGAGGATATTGACGTCGCATCGCTTCCTCAGGTTCCCAAGTAGCCTCTTCAGCCTTGTGATTGCGCCAAAGTACTTTTGACTAATGGAATGGACTTCCTTCTCAGTACTTTGACATCTCGACCAATTATTTGTATGGGTTCTTCCTCGAAAGTTAGGTCTGGCCAGACCTCGATTTCCTCAACCGCCACAACATGCGAAGGATCCGAGCGATACCGTCTTAGCATGGAGACATGAAACATGTTGTGGATTTGGCTTAGTTCCGAAGGTAATTCCAGCTGATAAGCGACTGGCCCAATCTGCCTTACAACCCGATATGGCCCAATGAACCTTGGGCTTAGTTTCCCATTCCTTCCAAACCTTAATACCTTCTTCCACGGAGAGACCTTAAGAAAAACTAAGTCCCCCACTGCATACTCTATCTCTCGTCGTTTAAGGTCAGCATATGACTTCTGCCTATCTGAGGCCTCCTTCAACCGATCCCGAATCAATTTCACTTTATCCTCAGTATTTGCTACTAACTCAGGGAACAAAACTCTTCGTTCGCCCAACTCTTTCCAACATGTTGGGGTTCGACACGTTCACCCATACAACGCTTCATGCGGAGCCATCCCAATGCTTGCTTGATAGCTATTATTGTACTCGAATTCGGCTAATGAAAAAAGTCCTCCCAGCTACCTCGATACTCAATCACGCATCCCCTCAACATATCTTCCAACACTTGGATCACCCTTTCCGACTGTCCATTAGTTTGAGGGTGAAATGCCATACTAAAGTTCAACCTAGTACCCAACGCTTCATGTAACTTCTTTCAAAATCGCGAAGTGAAACGTGGGTCCCTATAAGATATTATGGAGATTGGCACTCTATGCAATCTTACAATCTCCACTACATACAACTTAGCTAGCTTTTGCAACGAGTAATCGGTGCGAACTGACACAAAATGGGCAGACTTGGTTAACCAATCCACTATAACCCATATCGAGTCTTTCTTAGTAGCCGTCAAGGGTAGCCTACTAACAAAGTCCATAGTAATCCTTTCCCACTTCCACAGTGGAATCTTTACTGGCTGAAGTAATCCTGAAGGCAACTGATGTTCTGCCTTCACTTTTTGACAAACCAAGCATTTACTTACGAACTTCATAACATCGTGCTTAAGTCTCGGCCACCAATAAAGCTTACGCAAATTCCGATACATCTTGTTTCCACCAGGATGCATAGCATAGAGGCTGTTATGTGTTTCCCGCATGATAATCTGTCTTAGATCATTGTCCTTAGGTATACATATTCTCCCACGGAAACACAACACTCTTTCACTATTTATCCCAAAGTCCGATGTCTCCCCATTCTCTACCTATCTAAAACAAGCACCTAAATCTCGTCCACTAATTGCTTACTCCTTATCTGATCGACCCACACTGGTTTTACTTGAAGCTCAGCTAACAAGCTACCATCATCCAATAAGCTTAAATGGTCGAGTATAGCCCTCAAGTCTGCCTTAACCTTACGACTCAACGCGTCGGCTACCACATTTGTTTTGCCAGGGTGGTATTCAATCGTACAATCATAATCCTTCAATAATTCCACCCATCTACGCTGCCTAAGGTTTAGCTCCTTTTGGGTAAGGAGGTATTTCAAACTCTTGTGGTTTGAATAAATTATACACTTCTCTCCGTATAAATAATGCCTCCATATTTTTAGTGCGAAAACTACCGCAGATAGCTCTAAGTCATGGGTTAGGTAATTCACCTCGTGAGTCTTAATTTGACGTGATGCATACGCAACCACTTTTCCTTCTTGCATCAATAAACATCCCAAGCCCACTTGCGATGCGTCACTATAAACCGTAAACTCCTTCCTAGGCACTGGCTGAATCAACACAGGGGCCTCAGTTAAAACCTTCTTAAGTTTTCCAAAACTCTCCTGCTACTTGTCCATCCAAACAAACGGTACCCCCTTCCTCAACAACTTAGTTAAAGGTGCAGCAATTACCGAAAAGCCCTCAATAAACTGCCTATAATACCCTGTCAAGCCTAGAAAACTTTGAATTTTCGATACCGACTTGGGTGTTTTCTAGTCTAACACTGCTTCAATTTTTCGGGGAGCCACCTTAATCCCCTCAGCTCACACCACATGTCCAAGAAAAGTAACCTCCCTTAGCCAAAATTCACACTTACTGAATTTGGCATACAACTGCCTCTACCTCAAAATCTGCAACACAATCCTTAAGTGTGCATCATGCTCATCCTCATCTCTTGAGTACACTAAAATGTCATCTATAAAAATTACCATGAACTGATCCAGGTAGGGTTGGAAGACCCGATTCATGAGATCCATGAAAGCGGTAGGTGCGTTTGTCAGCCTGAATGGCATCACCAAGAACTCGTAGTGCACATAACGAGTTCTGAAAGCTGTCTTATGAACATCCGCCTCCTTAACCTTAATTGATGATACCCCAAACGTAGATCAATCTTCGAGAAAACAAAAGCTCTCCTAAACTGATAAAAAAGATCATCGATTCTTGGTAGAGGGTACTTGTTTTTAATAGTTAACTTATTCAACTACCGATAGTCGATGCACAATCACAACGTCCCATCTTTCTTCTTTACGAATAACACTAGTGCTCCCCACGGAGACACACTTGGTCGAATGAATCCTCGATCCAACAATTCCTGAATCTGTGCCTTAAGTTCTACCAACTCCTTTGGTGCCATCCGATAAGGGGTGATAGACACCGTAGCCATCCCAGGTAGCAACTCGATTCCAAATTCTACTTCTCTATTGGGTGGCAACCCTGGCAGCTCCTTGGGAAAAACATCAAAAAATTCCCTGACTGTTCTCAATTCCTTAACAGTAGGGCTCTTAGCCTCCGTATCACTAATATAAGCCAAATAGGCTTCGCATCTCTTTCGTACCAACTTTTCAGCCCTCAACTCCGAAATCACTTTCGACAAGTAATTCCGGCGTTCACCAATCACTACTACCTCCTTATCCCCCGCCGTTCTTAACACCATGCACTTTGCAGCATAATGCAAGGTGGCTCGGTGTTTCACCAGCCAATCCATACTTAAGATTAAATCGAACTCAGTAAACGGCAGCTCCATCAAATCCTCTAAGAAGGTAACCCATTGGACTACTAATGGTACCTCTCTAAACAACTTATTCACTCCCACTGACTGACCTAACGGACTTATCACAGTCATCTCATTCACCGTAATTTTAAACATATCACCCAAAGGTTCAGTCATATTGCATGCAACATATGAATACATTGATCCAATATCAATCAATGCTGTGTAAGGTAACTCATATATAAAGAACATACCCGTCATCACATCTGGGCTTCCCCGTCTTCTAGATGACGAGCAGCATAAACCAAAGCTGGCTACCTCGCCTCAACATGGCTTGCATTTCCGCCTGGTGCTCCACATCCACATCCATTACCGTTACCGCCCTTAGTCTGCCCACGACCCCTTGACGGCAGCTGACCACCCCTTGGTGGCTGGACACCACCTCGGCCCACAACTGGCACCTGAGCTAGCATTTTAGGGCAATTCCTAATTCTATGCTCCATAGACCCACAAGCTAAACAAGCTCTCGTCTTCTTCCAACACTCGTCTCCATGGCTTCTCCCACAATCAGCATAAGGTGGCACCCTTGGATTAACAGCAGGGGACCCTGCCTGACTGGCCCATTAACTCTGGCTCTAGCCCTAGGCCTTTGTCCAACACCAGGAGTCTCAGCCTCCCTTTTATTCTTACCCCTTTCTTTTTCCCAATTTCAGCGCTCAGTGCGCTTACCTCCTCCGCTATCTTTGCTTTGCCCACCAACTCTGAGAAAACTCGCTCCCTTTGTGGAGCTATCAATACTCTGAGGCTATCTCTAAGTCCATCTTCAAACCTAATGCAACGCTCATAGTCTGTTGCCACCATAACCCTTGCATACCTACTAAGGCGTAGAGATTCTGCCTCGTACTCCGCCACAGATTTGTTTCCCTGGGTCAAGTTCAGAAATTCCTTCCTTCTAGCATCTACATAACTCGTACCAACATACTTCCCTTGAAATGCAGCTTTGAAGAATTCCCAAGTGACCTGCTCCGGTTCGGTGCCCTATTTCATTGTTAGCCACCACTAGTAAGGTTCTTCCCTAAGTAGTGACACTACCCTTTTCAACTTTTGTTCAGGTGAACAGTCCAAATCCTCCATTATCCTTTCAATGGCCTCCAACCAGTATTCAGCCATGTTAGGAGCCACACCAGCCACGCCTTTAAAGATCTCATCCCCATTTGAACGAAGTCACTCCGAAATGGACCCCCGATTCTCCGTGCCATTATTGGGCCCAGCGACCATTTCCAAAATCCTTAGCATTACTTGTGATAATGTATCATCCCCCGCGGCTCTATCATATGACCTATTCTCAGCCACAGGTGAGGCCGGAGCCTCTTCTACTCCAACATTGGGCATATCGCCCAATGCCGATGACTTAGCCCTAGCACTTTCACGGCCTCGGCCACAGCCTCTCGCACCTTTTCTAACACTCATCGTGTTATCTGAATTAGAAATTTTATGAATTTTTAGTTAGTTTCAATAATTAAACCGATGTTTTATGAAAGTATTAAAAAAAGATTGTTTTCATAATTCCTCTATAGTTCCAAGGTCCTACGGGCTTCAGTTTCAATCTAAAGACCTTAGTATAATTATCTAAAGTATCCCATTAGCTATTTACAGTATATCAAATTAAACAGGCTTAACAATAAAAGAACTTACTTGGTTCGACGTCGGAGACTCAGTGTGCCGCACAGCAAGACTTCCCTTTTTCCAAAACATTGTGATCTAGAAAAATTTTTTTAAAGCCAAAATCAAAGTAATAAGGCCCACTTCACAGCCCGAGTTTTGTAACTTGGGCTCTAATACCACTAAATGTAACACCCCAAACTCAGCTCGAACGTTATGACCGAATCTGGCGCATTACATTGAAGTGTTTTATCGAAAACCTTATTTTCATTGAAAACCCTTCTTTAGAACGAGAAACCTTCATTAACTTATAAAACTCCTTTCAATCGCGAAAGCTTGTTTAAAACAGATGATTTATGAAAACCTGTCATTTAAATAAAACTTAGTTATGGAATCGTAGAAAATCAAAACTATGATTAAGGGAACCCCTATTCAACTTCTCATAATTACAACGCATAAAAATAATAATCCATATGATAACCAAAAGGGAAGGCCTTATTACATTCCAGTTTGAAATTACTTAAAAAAAACAAATCCAAGTCGTCTTGCTAGCTGGCCACCTCCGAGTCCCTCCAAACTTCGAACCTTCTACTGAGCATCACCTGAGAAAAATAAAAAGAGGGGGTGAGTTTTTGCAAACTCAGTGTGTACAACCCTCAACAAGTAATTAGCATTCATCAGTCACCATAAAATCATACATGCAATACAATGCAACCCAGCCCAAATAATCCAACCGATACACATCAACTCCGTCCCCCGGTACACATCATGTGGGGATATAAATATCGACCCACCCAACTGATACACATCAATGGTAGCCCAGTTGCGGAACTACCTTCATTGCAGCAAGCTGCCAATCACATATTGGGCTTAAAAGTTATCGGTGGATCCACGATTGTCAAGCAACCATGTGATCCTCATATACTTCCTCCGTTCCATAATTCCCAGCCCAGATGCAACCTAAATAGAGTATCGTATGTATGCAGCAGATATACATGTAACATCCATAAATCTTACATACAACACATAGGGGTATTTTGGTTATTTTTTCCTTTAGGGGCATTTCGATAATTTTCCCTTATTACGGGTTTTCACTTACCTTGGCCCGTTAACAAATCCTGTGAGCTAAGATGAACGAATACTATGCACCAGGTAGGATTCCAAAGAAGAGGAGGTGAGTCATTAAGACCGCTTAAGTACCAAGCTCTCCCTAGATCTAATCCTAGACATGCATATACCCGTTGCCACACCTTAACACTATGACTTGTCCATGGTCACAATAAATTAATTAAGTTTTATGTCTGTTTAAGCAGTTATCAGATACTAGGCCCAAAACCCTTTACAAAACCCTAACAAATCTACATACATGCACATGGCCCACTAGGCCCAATCTCATTCATATGGCCCATTAAGCCCAAATCACATTCATTTGGCCCATTAGGCCCAAATCATATTTATATAGCCCAATAGGCCCAATCACTTCCACAGTCATGCTTTCATACGATTTTCCATCACATAACATCAATTACAAATTTTGCCAACTATGGGCCCTACAGCCTGTCGGGCCATTTAGCCCATTCTGGCCCGGTTGGCCAAAACACAGCCCAAGTCCATAGAATCATCCATGGGGTCTCAGATAACCTATCAGCTTCCCCCTTACGAGTGTTCGCGCACTCGCAAGACTACCGTAGCCAAACTTTCAGCTTTTTGGCATTTTGAGATTTGCCGATCTACTGTGTGTGCAGTGTATGTACACACTTGGTAATAAAACGTGCTGCGATCCCCTTAGCCACGAACCTACAATTGATATCAATCAAGGATTAATCTCACATACTTATCGAATACTTTACCAAAAGCTGAAGTTTTACCTTAATCTTACCTGAAACGCCAAGCCTTAATAGCTTTTCCTAGATCACCAATCACGAGTACTTCCCAGATCTGCATTAACCTTTATCGTTAAAAACATAATGGGTGACTTGTATCCAACATATGTCACCCTTTTCTACTAAAGCCTATTCGGCCAACCCTTTACCAAAGTGAAGAACACTTACCAAAATCTCACACCCAAGGAGCAAATCGGCAGAGATCCAAAAGACTGAGATTTGATACTAATCCTACCAAAACCGATTAGAAGAAGTGATGGACAGAGTAAACGATACTAGTAAAACTGATTGAGAGAACAAAACACTTACACTAGAATTAGCTGAAGTAGAAAGAGTAGTGGCGGCTCAGAGGATATTCGGCTCTTGCAAATTGTATGGTAAAAAGGTTATTCGGTACAAAGAGAAATCGTTTAAAACTAGAGGTGAATCAAAAAGAGATCTTGAGTAGGGAAAGAATGGAGAATCATCACAAAGGAAGGAAGGAAGAACAGGGGATTTTCGGCTTTTTTAGAAAAAAAGTATTTTCTGGTAACAAGGAGAGGGAGAATTTGGCATTAACCTGGCATCCTCACATTCGACACCTATATATACAGTCTATAGCTGAATTTCCTATGCCCAAATTCTCAATTCGGCTCCACCTCTTTGCACTCCTCATCTCCTAATTTCTCTCCCTGATAACTCCTTAATCCCCTCCTCAAATTTCTCTTCTTATCACTCCTTATAGAGTTCATAATCAGCACCACTACTTGCCATCTACTAAGAAAAAATAAATCCTCCTTTTGAGCAAGGAGGGATTCGAACCCAAGCCCCGCTTAATAGCTCAACACGCCACTTGCCTCCTTACCACAAGCTCTTTTTGTGTCCAATTCCTCCTTCATTTATTTAAAAACCAACCTTCTTGCCATCAAGGTTTTTTTAACTATTAACTTATAATTTCCTTTACCCCTAAATTCGAACTCAACCTTTAACCAAGACCTATTATCACATAATTAACACTTGACTAGGAATGTTAAGCACAATTTCTATCAAAATCGAAAAAAAAAGAAAGTTCGAGATTTCGGGATTTTTGGGGCGTTACATGGTGCATGATGCGATAGATGTTGAGTTAATGGTTATACACTCAAGATCATGTAGTTAAGTAACTCTCTAAGGAGTTATGCTTAAGTTAGAATGATGGCCAAACATTACACAATTATTAGTACGCGTGAATGCCTAAGGAATTAGCTGTATGTACTAATTGGATGGAAATCCATGTTCTTACTAGTTGATCATGATCACCCCAAGGTGGCTTGATTCAATAGGTGTAGAAATTATTGTTGCAACGACTTACAAATATTTTCAAGGTTTCATGTAAGACACATGAACCAACTTAATGCATATTATAATGTTGCAAAACATTTTCAAACATTTTCTTGATACAAAGATATTAATATATGATTATTTTATTTTTAGTTCTAAAGTGGCACCAACTCCTTTATGGAACAAACTTACTGAAAACAAACTGAATGAAAATAACTATAAAGAATGGAAAATGAACTTGATAATTGTCCTGAGTTGTGAGACACTTAAAATAGTTCTTGATAATAAGTGCCCACTAGCCACTCAAGCTGAGTCTAGAAAACGTTGGGAGGAGTCTAATGAGATAACTCGTTGCTATATACTGACAAGTGTAACTAGCACCTTATATAAACAACTGGAGAGCTGTAAGACTGCCAAAGCGGTTCTAGATAAGTTAAAAGACATGTTTGGAGGCCAAGCTACCTTGGTTAACAGTTTACTATAACTAGCTTGATGAATGTCCAACAAAAACCCAACACTTCGATCAAAGACCATATGGTTACTCTTATGGGATACTTTGCGAGGCCGCAGACAATGAGGCCAATTTGGACTAGAAAACTCAAATTGAAATGGTGTTCAAGAGCTTGTCCAAGGATTTTGCTGGCTTTTGGGCCACATATACCCTTCACAACAGAAACCTGACACTTACACAACTCATGAGGGAGTTACAATCCTCTGACTTAATGTTGAATGGTGGTCAGCCGGTCTGAAAAGAAGAAGCAAACATATTCGTTGCTTCTTCCTTAAAAAAGAAGGGAAAACACGCTAAGAAAGGCAATGCTAAGGTTTCTAGGCCACCACAAGTTGAAAGGAAGAGAACTAGAAAGCCTAAAGGCTTATATAAGTCTAAATGTTTCTTCTATATTAAGAAAGGGCATTTCAAGGGAAACTGTAAAGAGTGGAAGGAATACCTAGACATCAAAGGCAAAGGTATAAAACTCTTTATGATAGAAGCTTGTGAAGGATTCGATAGACCACTGGGTCATTGATTCAAGAGCCACTAATCATGTTTGTGTTTCTAAACAATAGTTTAAGGAGAAGAAAGATCTTAGAGATAAGAACCTATCGTTGCGGATGGGAAACAGGACAAATGTGACAGCTGAAACAGAGTGAGATGTACCTATTTACTTTGATAATTTTAGGAAGATTATTTTGAAATGCGTTTTCTATGTACAAAGTTTCAAAAGAAACTTAATTTCTTTTGCATGTTTATATAAAGACGACTTGACCGTGACTTTTAATAATGGAATTGCAATATTTAGAAATCCCAATCTTATATTTAATGGATGGATGTCAGATAATCTCTATTTTATCAAACCAAAGATGTACATATTGCTTGAGAATGAAATATCAAATAAAAGACTTAAAATCTCTTATTCTAATGAGGTATACTATTGGAATTTGACACTTGGTCATATTAGTTGAGAAAGAATCGCTAGACTGATGAAAGACGACATCTTAAGTTCACTTAAAGAAGTTGATCTTCCATAATGTGAATCTTGCTTGGAAGGTAAGATGACTAAGTGACCTTTTAATACAAAAGGAATGAAGACTAGAAAACCCTTAGAACTTGTGCATACTGATGTATGTGGCCCCATGAGCATTAGTGCAAGAGGTGGTTACGAGTATTATGTAACCTTTATTGATGACTATTCCATATATGGGTATGCATACCTAATGCACTACAAGAGTGAAGCCTTTGGTAAATTCAAAGAGTTTCGTGTAGAAGTGGAGAAACAACTAGGTTTACCCATAAAGACACTTTGGTTAGATCGAGGTGAGGAATATTTATTTGATGAGTTTTTAGGGTACCTCATAGAGAATAGGATTCTATCCTAACTAATCGTGTCAGACACTCCACAATAGAATGGTGTGGTAGAGAGAAGGCATCAAAATTTGTTAGACTTGGTACGTTTGATGTTAAGTTATTCGAAGCTACTAATCTCCTTCTGGAGATATACGGTGCAAACGACTTGCTATATTCTGAATGATATGCCAACTAAGGTATTATCGAAAACTCCAAATAAATTATGGCATGGAAAGAAGCCAAGTCTAAAACATTTAAGGATTTGGGGATACCCATCCCATGTATTGGACAAAGATGCAAGAAAGTTAGACTCAGAAACAAAATTGCGCATGTTTGTAGGATATCTGAAGGGATCAAATGGTGGTTTGTTTTATATCTTGAAAGAGCAAACTGTTATGGTGTCGACTCATGCTACTTTCTTTGAAGAAAGTTACATGAATAACGTCAAACCTCAGAGTAAAGAGGTAATTAAAGAACTTTCAAGAAATATACAAAAATGTAATGAAATAGTTCTGGAACCAACTCCTAATAGTAGACATATAAACGTTCAACAGCATAGGGTACTTCGTCGTAGTGAGAGGGTCTCTCTTAGGCCTGAGTTCTTCTAATCTAGCGGAAGTGTTTTTAACACTGAATCTACCCAATAGGAGGATGATGACCGTCTCACATATGACAAAATGATACAGAGTGCTGATTCCAAGCCCTGGAAAATAGCTATGAAAGCTGAGATGAATTCTATGGATTCAACCTCAGTATAGAAACTTGTAGACTTATCGACTGGGATAAAACACATAGAGTGTAAGTAGATATACAAGAGAAAAAGAAATGTGGATAGAAAAGTGGAAACTTATAAGGCCAGACTTGTAGTAAAAGATTATACTTAGAAAGAAGGTATAGGTTATAAAGAAACCTTCTCTCTATTGGCATGGTCAAATTAATCCATATATTGTTATCTACTACAACGCCTCACGAATTATGAGATTTGGCAAATAGATGTCAAGACAACATTTTTGAATGGCTATATTAAAGTGAGCATTTATATGATACAACCCACCGGATACATAGATAAAGGAAACGGGCATAAAGTTTGCAAACTACTTAGATCCATACATGGACTTAATCAAGCATCCTGCTTATAGAATAAAAAAAATTGATCAAGAAATCAAGACTTTTGGATTTTAGCAAAATGTAGATGAACCTTGTGTTTACAAATGTTTAGGGGATGGAAATATGGTCTTTCTTGTTGCATATGTCCAATACATTCTACTAATTTAGAATGATGTAGGGACATTGTCACTGGTTAAACTGTGGTTAATCCAATAGTTTAACATGAATGATTTGAGAGAATCTAATTGTTTTTTTCTAAGCATTCGAATCTTAAGGGATCGAAAGAACAAAGTGATAGTACTATCTTAAGCTTCATATAAAGACAAGATATTGGAGTGTTATGCAATGAGCAACTCGAAGAAGAGAAATCAATTCTCTATATCAGGATTTTATCTCTCTTTAGAGGACTATCCTAAGATAGTGGAAGAAAGAGAGAACATGAGAAAGGTTCCTTATGCTTCGACATTAGGAAGTCTCATGTATACTATGTTATGCACACACCTAAATATAAATTTTATAGTGGGGTTAGTAAGTCGATACCAGGTGAATCCAGGCCCAAGACACTGGTAAACAATTAAGCATATACTCAAGTATTTACGAAGAACGAGGGATTATATGCTTGTGTATTCCATAGGAGATCTTACTCTTATCAGATATACTGATTCTAACTTCCAAATGTGTCGGGATTCGAGGAAACCAACATTGAGCTGTGTTTTTGTCTTAGGCAGTGGGTCCATTGTGTGGAGAAGTGTAAAGTAGACTTGTACTACTAACTCCAATATGGAGGCCGAATATGTGCTTGCTTTTGAGGCTACCAAAGAAGCACTATGGCTTTATAAGTTCCTCACAGATCTTAAAGTCGTTTCTAGTATAGGAAAAGCTATCATACTATATTGTGACAATAGTGCGATAGTAGCTAATAACAAGGAGACGAGAAACCATAAGCGGATAAAACATATCGATGAAAGTATTATACCATAAGGGAAGAAGTTACAGACTATATCATGGTTGTAGTCAAGGTCGCATCTGAGGACAACCTTGTAGGCCTGTTTACCAGCACTCTACTAGTTAGGAGATTTGATAAACACATGGAGAGCATAAGAATGTGAAATATGGCTTATCTACTTCACTAGGGCAAGTGGGAGACTGTTGGACATGGCGCCGTAAGTGTAGTATATTCGTTTGCAAACTTGTAATTTTTTCAAATAAATTGGTTAAAAAATAAATTCCTTCATTACAATTAATATACTTTGTATTATTATCCTAAAATGGTTTTAGCACGCAAAGCAAAATTGAAACAAATGTTGATAATTTATTGTTTAATGCTTAACTAATACTAAGCAATATTAGATGGTCGGATCGTAATATGAATAGAAAACCTGTATTAGTAGGCGAACCTAAACATGTCCTTTAGTCTAATTGGAAATGAGCAAACTGATTGAAAGACTAATATGTCGTTTATCAATTCCAATTAGGGAGATGTCTTATCTTGGGAATCGGGGCAGACGACTTTCAAAAGTTAAAGACATAGATGTGATTGACTGGACTGAAAACACATCAAACATAACCCAAGCAGAATGGATCCTAAATCCATTTATGGACTTATTCACTTGTGACATTCCTAGTGTGACATAAATAAATCCTGAGTAGATGGCGGACTATGTATGTGTGACTCATACACTTTGATGTAAGTAAAAGCCTAAGTTCAAATAGATACGAAACTATAAACTGGTGCATTAGGTGTATGAATTCTGCAGTACGTAACATCATTCAAAATGGTGGAATTCATAGCCTGAGACATGGGTAAATGATATCCTCTCATTGGCATTACATGGTTTACGAAAAGTAAACGTGGCCACGGGTCATTCGTATTTGTGATGAATGACTTGATTACTATTTTATAGTGATTGAATTTTCATGACAGAAGATTTAATGGTTTCCATAGGATAAATTAGGATAATATTGGAAGAGCAGATATCATCCCAAAGCGATCAAAGATACCTTACGAGGGTAACAAACTTATGACAAGGCCATTGGACGAGCACTAAGTAGATGCTTTCATAATGGTGTTCGTTACGAAGAGCTCTGTAACACCCCAAACCCAACCTAGTCGTTATGGCCGAATCTGGCGATGTCACCTGAAATGGAATTTGAAAACGAGTTTGTCAAGTTTAAATTGTTCCAGTTAATTTAGCTCTAAAACATTTCTACTACGCGAAAGCTTTTGAAACCATATAATTTAAAAAACCGTTTGTACTTATGAAAAATCTTGGTTTATTTTAGGGAAATCGTACTTTGTTGCATTACAGTTTGTAAATCCCTAATAAGCAGTTTAAAATCGTAAATTAAAACCAAAACAGTCCAAAGTCTAATATTTACATAACCAAACCCAAATTAAACAATGTAAAAGTATAAGTCGTAAAAAGATAGTTCAAAAATGGTAGTCACTGTTGAGCCCTCTGCTGCACCAATCCGTCTACTGCTGGGGATTACCTGAACAGATTAAACAGAAGAGGGTGAGTTTTCACAAGCCCAGTGTGTAATTGGAAATAAGGAAATTTACGCATTTTTACATGCCCTTTTTAACTTAAAATCACACCGTTTCGATTAAATTCGTGTCGAAAAATAATTAATTTTATAAAATAATTAAATTGTACTTAAAACATGAACATGATGAATTTTAGTTAATTTATTAATTAATTTAGATTAATTTTGGTTATTTTCGACAAAATTGCGCAAAGGGCAAAAAGTGGCTCGACAAACACTACTTGAAACACAAAACTGAGAAGCAATTTGAAGTATCAAGGTGAATTAATTTCCAGCCTAAGACTGTCCAATTATGTGTATTAGTTCATAATATAAATAATTTTAATTTATACCTAATTTAATTTGGGCTAAATAAATTAAGATTAATTAATTATGGAAAAAGTGATCTAGTTGAACCAATCCGATTGAAGTGAACCGGCCAAAGATTGGGCAGCCCAAAACAGACCACATGCTGACCCAAATCAACTTATTAGCTGATTAATTATGCTTGCAAAGAAGCCCTTGAAGTCTTGTCAAAGTTGCATTCAAACCCCTCCACAATTGGTGGATTTTTGGATTTGCCCCAAGCCATTTTTAGCAAAGTTGAAAGCATCAACTTCGCCACATAGGTGACCAGCCAAGGGGTGGCTTTTTGGCTGGTATTTGTAGCAAATTTCAGATTCCACACTCAGCTATAAAAGCCTTGATCGGCGAGGACAACAAAGGATGAAGACGGAGCAAACTAGTCAAGCCTCGAAAAAACACCAGATTTGATTGTTGTTCCTTATCTCTTTAATTTTTGTTATTGTTATGATGAACTTATCTATGAATATTTATGTTGTTAGAATGGTTAATTTAATCAGCTTAGCTTGAATTTAATTCATGTTGGGTTGATTGTATTTCGTCTTCTTAAATTGTTAAAATTGTGTTTATGTTGTTATAGGCCTCGGTAAAATGCTTGATTAAGTAAAATCATACCTAAGTTATTCTTGCGTTATGAATGTAAGGTAACTAATGAATTAATTATTTAAATGGATTAAAATTGTAATTAATTGACACAGTACTTAATCAGTGCATGTTTATTCTTCTAAGGTAGTTGAAGGTTAAATTAGCAATGTATCTAGCGATATTATTGCCTTGCATAACTTGCAAGATTATTGTGATTAAAATATTTCAAGGTAGGGATACCTTGTTACCTCACATAGTCTTTTATGTGCTTATTAGATTTAATTAATCGTTTGAATTGCCATAGAGATATCCAAGAGATTAGTTCAGTTTAATAAGAATGCATGTGCAATAGCATGTTTGCTTACTAGAATCTATTTAGTCAGTTGAATTGACATAGTATATGTCAAGAGATGAATGGATTCTGGTATGTAAGTATGTTCATAAGTTAGCAAATTACCGGGTTGTCGTGATTTTATTTGTAACAATATAAACATAAGTTTAATAATTCTAAGATAAGAAGTGTAATTAATCCAACACAATTATATCATCTTGATTAAATCTTATTTTGAAATCGTGCATTAGAACTTTTTATTACATTTTTATTTATTTTAATTAGTTATTTTCTTAAGTTTTTAATCACCCTCTTTAAACAAAATATTTTCCTTCACCAAAGTGTTTTAAACTACATTCATAAATAATTCTTTTCACAGTCCTTGTGGGTACGATAACTCGATATTTACTTGTCACGTTTTTACTTGTTGCGATTATGTACACTTGCACATTTCCATAGTTCCAAGTTTTTGACACCGTTGCCGGGGACTATTTTAAAAAACCATTATTTGTGAATTTGTTAGTTTTACATTTTGGTTTATTTTTCTATTTAATTTTTAACTTAATTAATTTTTCTGTGATTATTTCAGGAGTTTATGAGTATTGACCGAATTATTAACCTACTCCCTGTAGACCCTGAGATAGAAAAAACTTTTCAACAGCGAAGAAGACAAGCAAATCAGAGAAGGACTGAAGAGATGAATTTTGAAAATTCGAATCAAGGAAATTGAGCAAACCCTGCTCAAAATCCTATCCTTATTGCTGATGATAGGGATAGAGCTTTACGACAGTATGCTATGCCAGAGTTTATTGATCTTAATCCAGGTATTAGGAGACCCGAAATTGAGGCACAATAGTTCAAGCTGAAGCCAATCATGTTCCAGATGCTTCAGACAGTGGGCCAATTCAGTGGAATGCCTATCGAAGATCCTCATCTACATTTAAGACTATTTATGGAGGTGATTGATTCTTTCAAATTAGCCGGAGTACCCAAAGATGCATTACAATTGAAGCTATTCCCATATTCACTAAGGGACAGAGCTCGAGCCTGGTTGAACTCATTGCCACCAAACTTAGTTTCTACATGGCAAGAGTTAGCAGAAAGATTCCTTATAAAGTATTTCCCGTCTAGCAAGAATGCTAAGTTGAGGAACGAGATCACTGCCTTCCAGCAAATGGATGATGAGTCCTTGTATGAGGCATGGGAAAGGTACAAAGAGTTATTACGAAAGTGCCCTCATCATGGAATCCTACATTGCATCCAACTTGAGACATTTTATAATGGTCTCAATGCTCACATGAGGATGGTAGTGGACGCTTCTACTAATGGTGCTATCCTTTCTAAGTCTTATAATGAGGCTTATGAAATCATTAAGAGGATTGCCAGCAACAATTACTAATGGCCAACCAACCGAGCAGCTTCAGGAAGACGAGTTGCTGGAATACATGAAGTAGACGCTCTGACTTCACTCGCATCTCAGGTATCATCAATATCCTTAATGCTTAAAAATCTTACTACTAATGGGTCTAACAATTTTGCAGCACAACCACCAACCCAATTTGAAAATATAGCTTGTGTTTATTGTGGGGAAGGACATTTGTTTAAAGAATGTCCATCAAACCCAGAATCCATGTACTACATAGGTAACCAGAACCAAAATCGAGGAAGGCAAGGACTGCAATCCAATTTTTATAACCCATCGTGGCGAAACCAGCCGAATTTTTCCTGGAGTAACCAATGAGCTGGAACCAGTAACACTTACGCCCAACCTAGATCAACCCAGCCACCTAGTTTTCCCCAACAAGTTCAGAAACCTACCCAAGCTGAACCATCCAATGGTTTAGAAAATCTGTTGAAGGCATACATGGCCAAGAATGATGCCTTAATCCAAAGCCAAGTAGCTACATTAAAAAACCTAGAAAACCAAATGGGCCAGCTTGCAACTGAACTCAGGAACCGACCACAAGGTGCTTTACCTAGTGATACAGAGAATCCGAGGAATTCGGGGAAGGAGCATTCCAAATCATTGACATTGAGGAGTGGAAAGATAGTAGAGCCCAACACCATTGAAGCTGAAAAGGAGCAAGCTGATGCCCAAAATTTAGAGGAAGTTCAACCGAGTGTTGAAATTCCAGTTTCACAAGAACCAGAATCTGCAAAACCTGATAAAGTAATTTCAAAACCAACTAATTTTAATCAACTAACAACCCCGTTAGATGCAGCATTGCCACAGAAGATGAATAAACCAGTTCCAATAAAGAAACCACCCCCACTTTACCATCAAAGACTTCAAAAGTAGAAGTAGGAGATTCAATTCAAGAAGTTCCTAGACGTACTCAAGCAACTTCATATCAACATTCTGTTGGTTGAAGCACTTGAGCAAATACCAAACTACGTCAAATTCATGAAGGATATCCTATCCAAAAAATGAAGACTTGGAGAATTTGAGACGGTAGCTCTGATGAAGGAATGCAGTGCATATCTTCAAGACAAATTATCCCCCAGGTTGAAGGATCCTGGATGTTTTACCATACATTGCAACATTGGAGAAACATATTGTGGTAAGGCATTATGTGACTTAGGTGCGAGTATTAACTTGATGCCTCTGTCAATATTTAGAAAGTTAGGGATAGGTGGAGTTAGACCTACTATGGTTACACTTCAACTAGCAGATCGATCCTTAGCACATCCAAAAGGAAAAATCGAAGACGTATTGGTACGTGTAGATAAATTTATTTTCCCTGCTGATTTGTTTATTCTAGACTTTGAAGCAGATAAAGAAGTGCCAATTATCTTGGGAAGACCGTTCTTAGCAACCGGAAGGACCCTTATTGATGTACAGAAGGACGAGCTTACTATGCGTGTTTAGGATGATCAGGTAACATTTAACGTTTTTAAGTCTATGACATTTCTTGACACAATTGATGATTGTTCTGTAGTATCCGATTTAGAGGATTTAATAGTGGAGAAGGAGCTCAACTATGTTGAGGATCCGTTGCAACAAATTTTGACATCAGATCCTCTGGATGATGAAGAGGAGGATGAATACTTAGCTTTGTTAAAAGCTAATTAAAGGGGATTTAATCCGCAATCCTACTTTGAATCTTTGGAGTTAGAGAAAAGAGATTATACCCAACCAAAAGCGTCAATTGAGGAGCCACCTAAATTAGAACTCAAGGTACTACCTTCACATCTAAAATATGTTTATTTAGGTAACTCTTCCACTCTTCTTGTGATTGTTTCAGCAGAATTAACTACTGAGCAAGAAGAGAAACTCATTTTGGTGTTGAAACAATTCAAGAGGGCTATTGAATAGACCATAACTGATATTCACGGTATTATCCCATCTGTATGCATCCACAAGATCATACTAGAAGATGGCGAGAAAGGGGCGATTGATGGACAAAGAAGACTAAACCCCATCATGAAGGACGTAGTCAAAAAAGAAATCATCAAGTGGTTAGATGCAGGTATAATTTACCCCATCTCAGATAGTTCATGGTTAAGTTCGGTCCAGTGTGTGCCAAAGAAAAGAGGTAACATGATCATAGAAAATGAGAATAACGAGTTGATACCGACTAGAACAGTTACGGGATGGAGAATTTGTATCGACTATCGAAAGCTGAACAAGGCGACTAGGAAAGATTACTTTCCTTTGCCGTTTTTGGACCAGATACTAGATAGACTCGTAGGGCGAGACTATTACTATTTTCTCGATGGATACGGGGTATAATCAGATTACAATAGCATCGGAAGATCAGCACAAGATAACATTCACTTGTCCGTACGGTACATTTGTAATTAGGCGCATGCCATTTGGTTTATTTAATGCACCTGCTATATTTCAAAGATGTATGATGTCTATTTTTACTGACATGGTTGAGAAGTATTTGGAAGTTTTTATGGATGATTTTTCAGTATTTGGAGATACATATGATGATTGTCTAGCCAATCTAACCAAGGTACTAAGGCGATGCGAAGAAACAAGCCTAGTACTCAACTGCGAAAAGTGTCATTTCTTGGTACGAGAAGGTATTGTTCTAGGGCATCGGATAACGAGACATGGAATCAAAGTAGATAAAGCAAAGGTAGATGTTATTAAGAAACTCCCACCTCCAACATATGTAAAGGGTGTTAAGAGCTTTTTGGGCCACGCCGGTTTCTATTGAAGATTTATCAAGGACTTCTCCAAAATTGCTAAACCCTTATGCAAATTATTGGAGAAGGATTCGACGTTCAAATTTGATGAGGAATGCTTAAAGACTTTCAAATATTTGAAGAGTCGATTAGTTACGACACCCATAATCGTCACACTAGACTGGGATTTGCCATTTGAATTGATGTGTGACGCAAGTGACTTTGCGATAGGGGCTGTCATGGGCCAGCGAAGGACCAAAGTTTTTCATCCCATCTACTACGCATGTAACATCCCAAAATATGGCCTAGTCGGAATAATGATTTTGTGACCATAAATCTGTCGATAAAATATTTAGATTATGATTATTATGAGATTTAAAATATAAGAATATACATGTGGTAAAGTTTCATGAGATAATTTTAAGAATAAAGTGTCCAATTAGAAAATAAGGACTAAATTGAATAAGATGCAAAACTTGGGTTTTAGGTGTAATTTGTGTGAAATTATTTCGTAATATGAATTAGAAAGTCTTAAAGAGCAATTTGCCCAAATTTTAAGTTTTTGGACAAATATGGACATCCATGGAAATTTTTGTAAGTTTAGTGAGTAAAGGCATTTTGGTCATTTGGTTATTTAATGAATTAAAAAGGGAAAAAGAGCCAAAAATCAGCTCAACTTCTTCCCTGTTGCCGCTGACAATTCAAGAGACCATAGCTAGGGTTTTCAACATTTTCAAGCTCAATAGTAAGTGCTCCCAAACCTCGTTTTTAAGGTTCTTCATATTTTTAAAATCCTGGTAACTTGCTCTCTCCATTTCTACCCATATTTTAGGCTAGGTTTTATGTTTGGAAATTACCATGCATGATTTAGGTGTATTTTGATGGATTATGGAGGAGTATGATAGTTTAAAGTATGGAGAACAACTATTGTTAAGTGATTTTGCATGGAAACCCTAAAAATGACTTATTTGTAAAGATTATAAAAATGAGTAGAAAGTGTGAAATGAAGAAAAATATGGGCTACTATAAGTACAAGAAGTATTCGGTTAGGCTTGGGTAGCCAAGAAATCACTTGCATTTCATCATACGAGCTTAAGGACTAATTTGTGAATAAGTGAGTTTAGAGGTAAAATAGTAATTTTATCAAAGCATGAATTTGGAGTTGATTTGAGTAATGTACGAAGTTAATGAGATAAATTTGCTATTATAGATCAAGAAAGACGAGAACAGAATCTTGATAAAGGTAAGAACAAAGTGCACGAGGCTTAGGCACTATTTCGAATATTTTGTACCGAGGTAAGTACATGTACAAATAAATACCTTAATTGATGTTTTAAATGTTTAAATAACATTTAGTTAATTAATATGTTATTTGGTTACTTTGTTGTTATAATATGTTTTGATGTATTATGCTTATATTACAAGTGTTGCCATGTTAGCATTTGTATATGATGATGTCATATGTTATGAGACCAACATTCCGAGAATGTTCGACAAAGAGACAAAAGTCTAAAAATCCCGTTTGAACTTAGGAACAGGTAATGATACAAGTGACATGTCACTAGGATAGCTATGTATGTATGAGTTCATTTGATGACATGATACATGTTAGGTCTGGGAGCTTGTATAGCCCCGTTGAGAGGCATGTAAATTATGTGGTACACGCTAGGTCCAGGAGCTTATGCAGCCCTATTGAGAGGCGTGGTTATGTGATGCATGCTAGGTCCAGGTGCTCTTATGTAGCCCTATTGAGAGGCGTGCCATGTTATGATTATGGCACTTCAGTGCGTTCGTATCCGAGTATCCTGTCCATTATTCCAAATGTTCAACGGGTAACGTATACGAAGTTCGAATGTAAGTTAAGTAAAGTGTATGTGTGTGCAAGGAAGCAAAGGTATGTGTTTAAACTTGTGTACTCCTATGATTATGATGATTAATGGCAATGCATGTTCTTGTGTATTATGCTTGAAACTTTAGATCATATGTTTTGATGAAAGGTATGAAATAGAAACAAAGACGTAAATAATGTTCTAAGGCCTAATTAAGATTTACTTTATTTGTATGTGTACTTACTAAGCCTTATAGCTTACCCTTCCCTTTTCCATTCCTTTTAGATTCATCAAGCTAGTTCGAAGGATCGGGAACGTTGGAGCTCGAGTCATACTATCAACTAAACTTTGGGTATAATACATTTGATTATTTTGAGTCATGGCATGTATAGGTGATTGTTATTTTGTATATGTGTCATGTGGCTAGCTCAAGGTAATAATTCCCCATTTAGTATGATTACTTTGTATATGGCTAAGTGATTTGGTTCATATAAGTAATTGAGATGTTTTCATATAGTTATTCCATTGAATGCATGCCAAATTGTGTATGGGCTTGTGGTTGGTGTTAGATGGTATGATAATAGGTATGTTGGAATGCATGAGAGATCTTGGGTGGCCAATGGCTTGGAAATAGCCTCCAATGGTCCACATGGATAGACACGAGTAGGTGTCTAGACCGTGTGTGGCACACGGGCGTGTTGTTCAGTCGTGTGTCCCCTGCGTCCCAAAATTTTCATGTTGCATGCTTTGTAGTAACCACACAGGTTGGAGACATGGCCGTGTGTCTCAACCGTGTGGAGTACACGGCCTACATACGGGCGTGTGCTTTGGCCGTGTGCCCCTAAATAAATGATGAAATCATAAACAAAATGTCCAGGTTTTCGAACATGGGCGACAACACGGCCGTGTCTAAGCCGTGTGAAGGACACAGGCCAAGGACTCGGGTGTGTGTTTAGGCCGTGTGAAAACCACTGCACCCTAAACTGGAAAAATAAAAATTTAGAATTCCATATGGGCTAGGGACATGGGCGTGTCCTAAGCACATGGGCGTATGGTGTGCCTCCATACGGGCGTGTGAGTCCAAATGCAAAAATTTTCTTAAGTTTTTCATATGTTTTCAGTTCATTTCCGGACCACTTCAAATGTATGCATAGGGCCTCGTAAGCCCATATAAGGGATAAAATGATGGAATCGGTTTGAAATGAAATTTTATCGCTCGTATTTTAGTCGAATATTTGTATGTTTGTACGATAACGCCTCGTACCTTATCCTAGTCTCTGGTACGGGTAAGGGGTGTTATATTTATTGGTATCAGAGCTACAATTTAGTCAATTCTCGGACAACGTAGCATGTGTTTGAGTCTAACTATACATGCCGTGAATAAAATTGTGATAGTGTGACGACTCCTGACGATATAATTGTATTTTTCGTATAGTATGGATCCCGATCGAACTGTAGCTAACGATGTTGAGAGTAATGCACTAGCCCTCGCTCAAAGGACGGCGCCAGAGGGGAATAGACCAGTTACAACTAGCCAAGGAGGGGAGGCTAGGGAGGTTTTCCTCCAAATGATGAATAACTGGTATACTGAGTTTGTGATAGCGAACCCTAATGCTCAAGCCCCACCTCCTCCACCCCCTTTAAACCCTCAACCCGTGCCTATGATGCCTCGGAATATGGACTTCATGAGATTTGCTAGGACCCCCGTAGACAAGATTAGAAAACAAGGGGCCGAGAAATTTAGAGAAAATACCAATAACGATGCTGAGAGAGCCGAGTTTTGGCTCGAGAATTTGATCCGAGTATTTGAGGAGCTATTTTACACACCTGAGGAATGCCTTAAGTGTGCCATTTCTTTATTGAGGGACGATGCTTATCATTGGTGGAAGACTTTGATCTCGGTAGTGCCTAAGGAGGCTGTCACTTGGGAATTCTTTCAGGAGGAATTCTAAAAGAAGTATATTAGCCAAAGGTTTATTTATCAGAAACGAAAGAAATTTCTCAAGCTTAAGCAAGGACGTATGTCAGTAACAGAATACAAGCAGGAATTTGTTTGATTAAGTAAGTATGCTTGAGAGTGTGTGCCGACTGAGGCCAAGATGTGCCGTAGGTTCGAAGATGGACTCAATGAGGACATTAAGGTGTTAGTAGGCATCCTTGAACTTAAAGAATTTGTTGTACTCGTTGAACGGACATGTAAGGCTGAAGAATTAACGAAAGAAAAGAAGAAAGCCGAGTCAGAGGCTAAAGACATTAGGAAGAGAATGATGAGTAGATCGGCTCTGACACAATCCAAGAAATCAAGAGACGTACCTTCTCGTTCTTATGCATTGACAGGATGCTCCCATAGAAACCGTAAGAAGCAAGGCTTGAGTTTTAAGACTCAAGCTACATCTATGGCTAATGTAGATGATGCTAAGCCTCGTCAATTCGAGTGCCAACACTTCAGGAAATGTCACCCGGGTCTGTGTAGGAGGAATGAGGGGATGTGTTTTAGATGTGGTTCTCCGGATCATTTCGTTAATGATTTCCCTGAGATGGGCAAGAAACTTCAGACCGGGAAACAGAGTGGTTCAGCTTCTAGAGGGAGGCCCTTGAAGAATAGTGATGGTGGAATTAGCAGTAGGAATATGACTCGAGAGACTGCTGTGCAATCTGAGGCTAGGACCCCAGCTAAAGCCTATGCCATACATGCTCGAGAGGAAGCATCTTTGCCAAATGTGATCACCAGTACATTTTCTTTTTATGATAAAGATGTTATTGCTTTAATAGATCCAGGCTCTACCCATTCATATACATGCATGACATTGGCATCTAACATGAATTTACTTGTAGAGTCTACAGATTTTGTGATTAGGGTATCAAATCCATTTGGCAAACATGTCTTAGTAAATAAGATATGCAAGAAATTTCTTTTGATAATTAGAGGTCTTTGCTTTTCGGCCGATTTGATGTTGTTGCCGTTTGACAAATTTGATGTTATTTTGGGTATGGACTAGTTGACACTTCACGGTGCTATAGTGGACTATAGACAGAAAGTTATTGAATTAAGACATGGAAGCAGTGAGATCCTTTGGGTGGAGTCCAATGAGTCTAATGGGTCACCGATTGTAATTTCTTCAATGGATGCCCAGAAATGTTTAAGAAAATGGTATGAAGCTTATTTGGCTTATGTGATGAATTCGAAGGAATCTGAGTTGAAGGTTGAATCAGTACCTATCGTACGTGACTATACAGATGCGTTTCCGGAAGAATTACCAGGTTTGCCCCCGATTAGAGAGGTTGAATTCGGTATTGAGTTGATGCCAGGGTCTGTACCTATTTTGATTGCTCCATATAGAATGGCTCCAACGGAACTGAAAGAGTTAAAGTCTCAACTTTAAGAACTACCTGACAAGAGATTTATAAGACCAAGCTTTTTACCATGGGGTGCTCCCGTGTTGTTTGTGAAGAAAAAGGATGGTTCCATTAGATTACGATAACTAAATTAGGTAACAATCAAGAACAAGTACCCTATCCCAAGAATCGATGATTTGTTTGATCAGTTAAAAGGAGCAGCATGGTTTTACAAGATGATCTGAGGTTCGTCTATTATCAACTTCAAGTCAAGGAAGCGGACATGCCTAAGACTGCTTTTAGGACTAGGTACGGTCACTATGAATTTTTAGTTATGCCATTTGGATTAACAAATGCCCCAGCCATATTTATGGACTTAATGAATAGACTTTTTTGTCCCTATTTGGATAAATTTGTCGTAGTGTTTATTGATGATATTTTAATCTATTCGAGAAATGAGGCAGAGCACGCCGAACACTTGAAGATTGTTCTGCAGATTTTAAGGGACAAGCAATTGTATGCTAAGTTCAGTAAGAGTGAGTTTTGGCTTCGAGAAGTTGGATTCCTAGGCCATATCGTTTCCAGCGATGGTATTCGGGTTGATTCCAGTAAGATTTCTACCATTGTTGAATGGAAGCCTCCAAAGAATGTAACTGAAGTTAGGAGCTTTTTAGGATTAGCTGGTTACTACCGAAGGTTCGTAAGAGGATTTTCTATGATAGCCACTCCTAAGACGAGACTACTGCAAAAAGATGTCAAGTTTGAGTAGATGGAAAAGTGTCAACAGTTTTTTGAGAAGTTGAAGATGTTATTAACGGAGGCACCAGTGCTAGTACAACCTGAATCAGGGAAGGAATTTGTAATTTTCAATGATGCGTCCTTGAATGAACTAGGTTGTATGCTTATGCAAGAGGGCAAAGTTGTGGCCTATGTTTCAAGGTAGTTAAAGCCTCACGAGAAGAATTATTCGACACACGATCTAGATTTAGCCGCGATTGTGTTTGCTTTGAAGATTTGGCGTCATTACTTGTTCGGTGAGAAATGCCATGTCTACACCGACCATAAATGTCATAAGTATTTGATGACTCAGAAGGACTTGAATTTAAGACAACATAGATGGCTAGAATTGTTGAAAGATTATGAACTCGTGATTGATTACCATCCGGGAAAGGCGAACGTGGTCGCTGACGCTTTGAGTAGAAAGTCTTTGTTCGCTTTGAGGGCTATGAACACTTAGATGATTTTATGTGATGATGGTTCTATTTTGGCCAAATTGAGAGCTAGTCCAAATCTTCTTCAACAGATCTGCGAGACTCAGAAAGTAGATAAAGAATTACAAGTTAAAAAAATTCAGTTCGAGTCCTCCAGTGAATCTGATTTCTAGGTCGACTCTGATAGATATTTGAGATTCAGAGGTAGAATCTGTGTTCCTAAAGATGCCGATCTGATTTGAAATATTTTGCAAGAAGTACATGATAGTCGTATGTCAATTCACCCGGGGAGTACAAAGATGTACAACGACTTGAAGGAAACTTATTGGTGGAATGGCATAAAAAGAGGCATATCCGAATTTGTATCAAGATGTCTGATCTGTCAACAAGTCAAAGCTGACCATCAAGTGCCTTCTAGATTGATTCAGACCATTATGATCCCAGAGTGGAAATGGGATCGAGTTACTATGGATTTCGTGACTGGATTACAAGTGACTCCGGAGAAAAAGGACGCTTTTTGGGTAATAGTCGACAGATTGACTAAGTCGGCTCATTTTATACCAATACGCTCTGAATTTTCTCTTGACAAGCTGGCTGATTTGTACATCTCAGAGATTATTAGACTTCATGGTGTACCTTTGTCGATCATTTCGGATAGAGACTCGAGGTTCACATCATGATTTTGGAAAAATTTGCAAGCGGCCTTGGGTACGAAACTAAATTTTAGTACTGCTTTCCACCCGCAGACCGATAGGCAATCCGAGAGAATAATTCAGACACTTGAGGATATGCTTCGATGTTGTGTTCTTGAGTTTAAAGGTAGTTGGGAAGCTTATTTGCCTTTGGTCGAGTTTGCTTACAACAACAGCTATCAGAGTAGTTTGAAGATGGCTCCTTTCGAAGCATTGTATGGACGAAAATGCCAAACTCCCTTGTATTGGATAGAATTCAAGGAAAGCAAGATTTACGGAGTTGATTTGATTAAAGAAACCGATGATAAGGTTAAAGTGATTAGAGATTGTTTGAAAGCGACATCGGATAGAAAAAAATCATATGCAGATTTAAAAAGAAAAGAGATTGAGTATCAAGTGGGCGACAAGGTATTTTTGAAAGTGTCGCCATGGAAAAAGGTTCTAAGATTTGGTAGGAAAGGCAAGTTAAGCTTCGTTTTATTGGACCTTACGAGATCACCAAGAGAATTGGGCTGGTTGCTTATCGCTTAACTTTGCCATCAGAGTTAAAAAGGATTCACGACGTGTTTCATGTGTCCATGTTACATCGATATCAATCAGACCCCTCGCATGCGATTTCTCCAACTGAGGTTGAGATTTAACCGGACATGACTTATGGTGAGGAACCGGTTAAGATTTTGGCAAGAGAAATTAAGCAACTTAGAAATAAAAGTGTTGCCCTTGTGAAAGTAATTTGGAATCGACATGGACTCGAAGAGGCCACTTGGGAACCAGAGAGACTATGAGAAGTCAGTATCCGAATTTGTTTCCAGGTAAGACTTTCGAGGATGAAAGTCCGTTAAGGGGGGAGAACTGTAACATCCCGAAATATGGCCTAGTTGGAATAATGGTTTCGAGACCATAAATCTGATGTTAAAATATTTAGATTATGATTATTATGAGATTTAAAATATGAGAATATACATGTGGTAAAGTTTCATGAGGAAATTTTAAGAATAAAGTGTCCAATTAGAAAATAAGGACTAAATTGTATAAGATGCAAAACTTGGGTTTTAGGTGTAATTTGTGTGAAATTGTTTTGAAATATGAATTAGAAGGTCTTAAAGAGAAATTTGCCCAAATTCTAAGTTTTTGGACAAATATGGACATCCATGAAAATTTTGTAAGTTTAGTGAGTAAGGGCATTTTGGTCATTTGGTTATTTAATGAATTAAAAAGGGAAAAAGAGCCAAAAATCAGCTAATCTTCTTCTCCTTTGCTGCCAAAAATTCAAGAGGCCATAGCTAGGGTTTTTAACATTTTCAAGCTTAATAGTAAGTGCTCCCAAGCCCCGTTTTTAATGTTCTTCGTATTTTTGAAATCTCGGTAACTTGCTCTCTCCATTTCTACCCATATTTCATGCTAGGTTTCATGTTTAGAAATTACCCATGCATGATTTAGGTGTATTTTGATGGATTATGGAGGAGTATGATAGTTTAAAGTATGGAGAACAACTATTGTTAAGTGATTTTGCATAGAAACCCTAAAAAGGACTTATTTGTAAAGATTATAAAAATGTGTAAAAAGTGTGAAATGAAGAATAATATGGGCTACTATAAGTACAAGAAGTATTCGGCTAGGCTTGGGTAGCCAAGAAATCACTTGCATATCATCATACGAGCCTAGGGCCTAACTTGTGAATAAGTGAAAGTTTAAGGGTAAAATGGTAATTTTATCAAAACATGAATTTGGAGTTGATTTGAGTAATGTATGAAGTTAATAAGCTAAATTTGCTATTATAGATCAAGAAAGACGAGAACCGGATCTTGAAAAAGGCAAGAACAAAGTGCACGAGGCTTAGGCACTATTTCGAATATTTTGTACCGAGGTAAGTACATGTACAAATAAATACCTTAATTGATGTTTTAAATGTTTAAATAACATTTGGTTAATTAATATGTTATTTGGTTACTTTGTTGTTATAATATGTTTTGATGTTTTATGCTTATGTTACAAGTGTTGCCATGTTAGCATTTGTATATGATGATGTCATATGTTATGAGGCCAATATTCTGAGAATGTTTCACAAAGAGACGAAAGTCCGAAAATCCCGTTTGAACTTAGGAATAGGTAAGGATACAGGTGACATGTCACTAGGATAGCTATGTATGTATGAGTTTATTTGATGACATGATACATGCTAGGTCCGGGAGCTTGTGTAGCCCCGTTGAGAGGCATGTAGTTATGCGGTACATGCTAGGTCCGGGAGCTTATGTAGCCCTGTTGAGAGGTGTGGTTATGTGATGCATGCTAGGTTCGGGTGCTCTTATGTAGCCCTATTGAGAGGCGTGCTATGTTACGATTATGGCACTTCGGTGCATTCGTATTCGAGTATCCTGTCCATTATTCCAAATGTTCAACGGGTAACGTATACGAAGTTCGAATGTAAGTTAAGTGTATGTGTGTGCAAAGAAGCAAAGGTATGTGTTTAAACTTGTGTACTCCTATGATTATGATGATTAATGGCAATGCATGTTCTTGTGTATTATGCTTGAAAATTTAGATTATATGTTTTGATGAAAGGTATGAAATAGCAACAAAGACGGAAATAATGTTCTAAGGCCTAATTAAAATTTACTTTATTTGTATGTGTACTTACTAAGCCTTATAGCTTACCCTTCCCTTTTCCATTCCTTTTAGATTCATCAAGCTAGTTCGAAGGATCGGGAATGTCGGAGCTCGAGTCACACTATCAACTAAACTTTAGGTATAATACATTTGATTATTTTGAGTCATGGCATGTATAGGTGATTGTTATTTTGTATATGTGTCATGTGGCTAGCTCAAGGTAATAGTTCCCCATTTAGTATGATTACTTTGTATATGGCCAAGTGATTTGGTTCATATAAGTAATTGAGATGTTTTCATATAGTTATTCTATTGAATGCATGCCAAATCGTGTATGGACTTGTGGTTGGTGCTAGATGGTATGATAATAGGTATGTTGGAGTGCATGAGAGATCTTGGTTGACCAATGGCTTGGAAAATAGCCTCCAATAGTCCACATGGATAGACACGAGTAGGTGTCTAGACCGTGTGTGACACACGGGCAGCCCATACAGGCATGTTGTTCAGCCGTGTGTCCCCTGCATCCCAAATTTTT
Organism: Gossypium longicalyx; assembly: GCA_025698465.1. NCBI lineage: Eukaryota > Viridiplantae > Streptophyta > Magnoliopsida > Malvales > Malvaceae > Gossypium > Gossypium longicalyx. The sequence continues at coordinate 62,184,338 of CM047004.1, read as the reverse complement.
CATGTTGCATGCTTTGTAGTAACCACATAGGTTGGAGACACGACCGTGTGTCTCAACCGTGTGGAGTACACGGCCTACACACGGGCGTGTGCTTTGGTCGTGTGCCCCTAAATGAATGATGACGTCATAATTAGCGTGTCTAGGTTTTCAAACACGGGAGACAACACGATCGTGCTTAAGTCGTGTGAAGGACACGGGCGTATGAAAACAACGTGTTTTTAGGCCGTGTGAAAACCACTACACCTTTAACTGGAAAAATAAAAATTCAAAATTCGACACGGGCTAGGGACACAGCGTGTCCTAAGCACACGAGCGTATGGTGTGCCTCCACACGGGCGTGTGAGGCCAAACGCAAAAATTTTCTTAAGTTTTTCATATGTTTTCAGTTCAGTTCTGGACCACTTCAAATGTATGCATAGGGCCTCGTAAGCCCATATAAGGGATAAAATGATGGAATTAGTTCGAAATGAAATTTTATCGTTCGCATTTTAGTCGAATGTTCATATGTTTGTCCGGTAACGCCTCGTACCTTACCCCGATCTCTGGTACGGGTAATGGGTGTTACAATGTAAGTCGAACTCTGACAGGAGCTCAACTGAATTATACGGTAACAGAAAAAGAGTTTGTTTGTTTTTGACAAGTTTCGATCCTATCTGGTAGGTACCAAAGTGACTGTTTATACAAATCACTCGGCGATTAAGTATTTACTTGCCAAGAAAGACATTAAGCCGAGACTGATCCGATGGGTACTTCTACTTCAAGAGTTTGATCTAGAAATTTAAGATCGAAAAGGAGTGGAAAACCAAGTAGCAGACCACTTGTCTAAGTTGGAGCCACAAGAAGGGAACTCTCCTCTTATACGAACTTAAGAAACCTTTCCAGATGAACATATAGTGAAGGTAATTCATGTTTATAATACTCCTTGGTTTGCTGATATTGCTAACTTTTTAGCTTGTGGTTTGATGTCGATTGATAAGACATATCATCAGAGGAAAAAGTTTCTTCACGATGTGAAGTACTACTTCTGGGAAGAACCATACTTGTTCAAGAAGTGTGCAGATAAAATAATCAGGAGATGTGTGGCAGAAGATGAGGTTTATGAGATTTTATACCATTGTCACTCATCTCCAAGTGGGGGGACACTTCGGAGGTACTTGTACTTCGGCCAAAGTATTGCAAGCCAGATTCTTTTGGCAAACACTATTCAAGGACACATACGCTTACGTAAAGAGTTCTGATCGATGTCAACGGATCGAAAATGTCACCAGTAGAAATAAGATGCCTCGAACAAACATCATTGAGGTAGAATTATTCGATGTTTGGGGTATTGACTTCCTTGGTCCTTTCCTTCCGTCTTTTGGTCACAAGTACATCTTGGTAGCTGTAGACTATGTGTCTAAGTGGGTCGAGGCTGAAGCTTATCCGACAAATGATGCTAAGGTTGTGATGAAGTTTTTGCAGAAACATGTGTTCAGAAGGTTTTGAACCCCAAGAGCTATTATCAGCGATGAAGAGTCCCATTTTGTGAACAAGTGGTTGAAATGGTTGTTAGATAAACATGGAGTGAAACACAAGGTCGCTACAGCTTGCCATCCGTAGATGAATGGGCAAGCTGAACTGGCAAATAAGGAGATCAAAGGCATACTTGAGAAGGTAGTTTTCCCAAATCGACGAGATTGGTCCAAAAGACTAGATGCTGCTTTGTGGGCTTACAGGACAGCATACAAGACACCTTTAGGGATGTCACCCTACAGGTTGGTCATTGGGAAAGCTTGTCATTTGCCCTTGGAGTTAGAACACAAAGCTTACTAGGCCCTTTGACAACTCAACTTGGATCTTAAGCTTGCTAAAGAGAAACGGGTGCTCCAACTCAATAAGCTGGATAAATTCTGAACGTTCTCGTACGAAAATGCCAAACTACTCAAGGAGAGACTTAAGAAATGGCATGACAAGCACATTCGAGTTTGAGAATTTGAAGCAGGTCAGCAAGTCTTGTTATTTAATTCCAGATTCAAGTTCTCTCTAGGTAAACTAAAATCACGTTGGTCCGGTCCATTTACGATTCATCGCGTCTATCCATACGGAGTTGTTGAACTCCAAGGTAAGGGAGGTAATTTTCAAGTTAATGCTCAGCGTCTGAAACATTATTGGGGAGATAAGATTGAACGTAATCAAATTTCGTTCATTCTATAAGATGTTTAAATTTTCTTATTTTTCTTTTTAATAAATGATTTAGGGTATATTTTCAAGATTAGTATGTTTAAATAAATTCTGTCTATGAGATTGGAACTTAAGCGGGACCGCTTGTGACCCCTCCAATCTTTCCTAGGAATTGATTTTAACATAATTTTTCGAGAAATTATTCCCTAAATAGAAAATTAATTTTTTATTTTTTTAAATAAAAAGGTCAATTTTGACCCAAGTTTTAAATTGCAACTCAATTTCAAATTTTCATTAGGCCTAAGGACTTAATTGAATTATTTTAAAATTTTGGTTGCTCTTTTCGTAAATAATAAAAATTAGATGCCTCTTTTTGTAAATATTTCCAAAAGGCTTCTAGAATAAATGTTTTTAGTTTTTTTTTAAAAAAGATGATAATCTTTAATATATAATTATATCTATTATAATTTATATATTAATCTTTATCAATTTAGCATAAAATTAGGATTAGTTTATTTTTTAAAATAAATTAATAGCATTAATAATTTAATATGCATATATTTAATTATTATTTTTTGTTAACTTGGAGTAGAATTAGAACTTAGAGTTTTTAGCTATTAAATTTCTCTAAGAATTCTACTTTAAGTCCTATTCCCTTCATTATAAATATCACCTTCTCCATTCATTCACCACTAAAAATCCCAAACACCAAAACCCTTAAAGTGCTGCAAGTCCTTAGCCTCATCATCACCTAGCAGGCGGCCAGCAGCTCACTTGCACACCTGCTTCCTCTGTGCGCCCAGTAGCTGCTCCTTAGTGCCACTCGACAAGCCTGCTAGCAAGGATCCACACACCTCGCGCTCACTCCAACTCTAGCGTGCGCGTGCTTAAGCTGCTGCCCACTCGACGTTGCGGCCTGCTGCCCGTGCAGCTCATCGCGGCAAGCTGTGCCACTTCTTGCTCCTTCTTGACGAGTTTGCTTGCTGTCCAGCACTTGTGTAGCACACATCTACACCAAGCCCCTTAGTCAAAATCTTCCGACCTACCTTAAATTGGCCTCTTTTGTTTATTAATTATTTTTAGGAGTTCTGAGTTTTATAAAAAAAGGTGGTAAGACAATTTGTTTTCTCCTAAATCTTAATTTTATTCAATTATTTAATTTTTTAGTTTATTGAATTATTAATAATTTTTGTGAATTAAATTTTTGAGAAAATAATTTTCCTATCTTTTGTTCAGGTTAATCATGCCTCGCAAGAGAACTCATGCTTGTACCCAAATTGATGAAACACAAAACAAGTTCCATTGTGAAGAAGCCAAAGCAAGATACGAGAGTATCTTCAAAAATCAACAGATGCATCCAGAGAAAGGCTTTACATTGAAAGAGAGCAACCACAAAGACTTTATGGCACGTATTCGTCAAGTTGCTGAAGCCCTCAATTGGGAATTGTTTTCTGAAAAGAGGCCTAGTGTGGATGAGGAATTAGTTCATGAATTCTAGGCGAATTTAACCTCAAGCGATTTGGCAGAAGTTCTAGTTCGCGGAACAAGGAACCAATAAGTTCAAATGCTATTAATGAGTTCTTTGAATTACCTGATTTCGAAAATGATGAATATTCTTCTTTGATGAGCAACATTGAGCTTGAAAATTTGCAAGAAATTCTTGAGGAACTTATAGTTCCAGGTTCTAAGTGGACTGTGTCAAAGCAAGGAATCCACACTTGTCGAAGAAAATCTTTAACACCACTTGCAAAGGTATGGTTCTATTTCATCCGTTTCAACCTTATGCCTAGTTCGCATGGGACTACAATCTCGTTAGAGCGAATGGTCTTATTATATTCGATTTTAACTGGAAAGACCACTGATGTGGGAAAAATCATCCTACGAGAGATGAGGAACTGTGCCGCTAGACGTTCTGGCCCCGCTTACTTCCCCTTTACGATAACAATTTTGTGCTTAAAAGCTGAGATTCTTGCAAACGTAAAGAAGACAGGGTATAGCCAGGGCACAATCATAGATTGTGACCTCTATCGAGTAGCTGGTGATTCTATTATACAGCAGCGAGTTGAAGAAAGTGAGGATCCCAATGAAGAGGAAGAAGATCCCATAAAGATCGGGCCAATACAATCGGCTGAAGTCCCTGATAAGGTGGAACCAATAGAACCAGAAGTTGAACCTAACGATGAAACTTCAATATTTAGAGCTCAACCGCCTAGCCCAGATATTCGAGATGAACTGTCAAAGTTAATGGACATAATGCAGCATATGCAGTGGCAGCAACAAGCTTACTAGAGATACTAAAAAATAAGGGATGACTCGATGAGAAGTGCTCTTAAGAAAATTTACAATGACCCATATATTTTTGTGCCTGAATTTCCAGATTTTATATTTGAACCATGGAGTCCATTATCGAAGAGGGAGTGAAGCAATTCATGCAAAGGCGATAGTGATGGAGCAAAAGATGAGTCAAATTTGGAAGGGTTTGCAAATAATAAATTAAGAGAGGGAAAACATTAATAAAATGTGAGCAAGTCACAAAGTATAAAGTGTGGCAATAGGTATATACTTGTCTAGGATTGGATTTAGAAAGAGGTTGGTACTTAAGCAGTCAAATTGACTCACCTCCTCTTTTCTAAAATCCTACCTGGTGTGTAGTAACTATTCACTTGAAACAATGAGGACATTGTTCATTTTAAGTTGGGGGACCGAAAAATTGAATTATTTCCACTCAGAATAAATCTTTCTGTTAATTATGATTAGGATATATTTTGTTCAATAATTTGAAATTTTGAAATTTTGTTAAGTATGCTAAATTTTAGTATGAATAAAGTTCTATTATTTCAATGAATTGTTATGTTAGCTTAATAATGATATAAATGTATTTTTAATAAAGCATGCAGACCGCACCAGAAAGTTTTAGTTCCTTACGAAAGTTAGGCATGCATGAAAGTTTAAGTCTTTAGAATTGACTTAGTCGTTTCTTGAGGCGAAATCCTAGGAAGCATGGAACATTGAAAATGATTTAGGAAACTTTTTTTTAGACCGTTTGAGCCTTTCAAGCCAACCATGATGAAATTTTTATCCTTTGAAACCTAACCTTGAGACTATATGGCCCAATTTTATTTGAACCCTTGCAAATTTAGCCATCACTTCTCTCTTAAATTATCTTAAAATTGTCCCAAACACTAGACTCAGTACTATTCGAAGTATTCTTTAAAAATAAGTTTGGGGGAGTTGAAAAAAAAGTATCGAATGCTCTAAGCTTTTAGTACATTCAGTAAAATGCTCAAATTTTTTAAAAGAGGGAGAGAGCATATGTACCTAAAAGAGAATGTACAAAAGAGCATATGAAAGCAAAGAAAGTTGGTGTACTGAAGTGATTGTTTCGAAGGTCCGATACAAGCTGAGTCTACGGTTAAAAAGCCTAAAATTATCTATCTTTTACCTGCCCTTAAGCCCAGCCACGTTACAACCTTGTTAAAGACCTATTGATTCAAAAGTTCTAATGCTACCTACATTAGTGGAGAGAAATTGTTACGTACAACATATGAAGACATAAGTTAAACTTAATGAGTGCAGCTTAATCTTGAATAAAGGGAATAAAATTACATTGGTAAGGTTTAACATGACTTTATTAGGAAGCATTTAGTCTAATATTTTGCTATCATAATAGTTGTTGAGATTAATTTGAACAATATGTATACTTAAGTAGCATAACTATCAAATTTCTTGTCTTTGACAATAAGTGTATTAAGTTCATAATTTTGGGAAAAATGTTATTCTGAAGGAATTTTTCAAAGGTGTTTCCGAGAAATTCTTTTCAAAATTTGTGCATTACTCGGGACGAGCAATGGATTAAGTTTGAGGGTGTGGAAACACGGAAATTTACGCATTTTTCCATGCCCTTTTTAACTTAAAATCACACCGTTTCGATTAAATTCGTGTCGAAAAATAATTAATTTTTATAAAATAATTAAATTGTACTTAAAATATGAACATGATGAATTTTATTTAATTATTAATTAATTTCGTTAATTTCAGTTATTTTCGACAGAATTGCGCAAAGGGTAAAAAGTGGCTCGGCAGACACTGCTTGAAACACAAAACCGAGAAGCAATTTGAAGTATCAAGGCGAATTAATTTTCAGCCTAAGACGGTCCAATTATGTGTATTAATTCATAATATAATTAATTTTAATTTATACACAATTTAATTTGGGCTAAATAAATTAATATTAATTAAGTGCGAAAAAAGTGGTCCAGTTGAACCGAACCGATTGAAGTGAACCGACCAAAGATTGGGCAGCCCAAAACTGGCTATATGCTGACCCAAATCAGCTTATTAGCTGATTAATTAAGCTTGCAAAGAAGCCCTTGAAGTCTTGTGAAAGTTGCATTCAAACCCCTCCACAATTGGTGGATTTTTGGATTTGCCCCAAGCCATTTTTAGCAAAGTTGAAAGCATCAACTTTGCCACATTGGTGTCCAGCCAAGGGGTGGCTCTTTGGCTGCTATTTTTAGCAAATTTTAGCTGCCATAATCAGCGATAAAAGCCCCCCTTGGCTTATAATTCAAAGCATCTCATTCATTCCTCATTCATTTCACGACACTTCTCTCCTCTCTCACTTTTTTCTCCCATTTTTTTCCATTCCAATTCCCTTGCTCTTGTGCTAATTTCTTCCCTTGGAAAAGGGGTTTTTTTCAACCATTTTGGAGCAGCAATTGAGTGTTCATCAAAGCCTTGATCGGCGAGGACAACAAAGAACGAAGATGGAGCAAACTAGTCAAGCCTCGGAAAAACATCGGATTTAATTCTTATTCCCTATCTCTTTAATTTTTGTTGTTGTTATGATGAAAATATCTATGAATATTTATGTTGTTGAAATGGTTAATTTAATCAGCTTAGCTTGAATTTAATTCATGTTGGGTTGATTGCATTTCGTCTTCTTAAATTGTTAAAATTATGTTTATGTTGTTATAGGCCTCGGTAAAATGCTTGATTAAGTAAAATCATGCCTAAGTTATTCTTTCCTTTACGAATGTAAGGTAACTAATGAATTAATTATTTAAACGGATTGAAATTGTAATTAATTGACACAGTACTTAATCAGTGCATGTTTATTCTTCTAAGGTAGCTGAAGGTTAAATTAGCAATGTATCTAGCGATATTATTCCTTGCATAACTTGCAAGATTATTGTGATTAAACTGTTTCAAGGTAGGGATGCCTTGTTACCTCACATAGTCTTTTATGTGCTTATTAGATTTAATTAATCGTTTGAATTGACATAGGGATATGTAAGAGATTAGTTCAGTTTAATGAGTATGTATGTGCAATAACATATTTGCTTACTAGAATCTATTTATTCGGTTGAATTGACATAGGGATATGTCAAGAGATGAATGGATTCTGGTATGTAAGTATGTTCATAAGTTAGCAAATTACCGGGTTGCCGTGATTTTATTCGTAATAATATAAACATAAGTTTAATAATTCTAAGATAAGAAGTGTAATTAATCTAACACAATTATATCATCTTGATTAAATCTTATTTTGAAATCGTGCATTAGAACTTTTTATTTCATTTTTATTTATTTTAATTAGTTATTTTCTTAAGTTTTTAATCATCCTCTTTAAACAAAATATTTTCCTTTACTAAAGTGTTTTAAATTGCATTCATAAATAATTCTTTTCACAGTCCCTGTGGGTACAATAACTCGACATTTACTTGTCACTTTATTACTTGTTGCGATTGTGTACACTTGCACATTTCCGTCGTTCCAAGTTTTTGGCGCCGTTGTCGGGGACTGTTTTAAAAAGCCATTATTTGTGAATTTTTTAGTTTTACATTTTGGTTTATTTTTCTGTTTAGTTTTCAACTTAATTAATTTTTCTGTGATTATTTCAGGAGTTTATGAGTATTGACCGAATTATTGACCTACTCCCTATAGACCCTGAGTTAGAAAGAACTTTTCGACAGTGAAGAAGACATGCAAATCAGAAAAGGACTAAAGAGATGAATTTTGAAAATTCGAATCAAGGAAAGGGAGCAAACACTGCTCAAAATCCTATCCTTATTGCTGATGATAGGGATAGAGCTTTACGACAGTATGCCGTGCCAGTGTTTAATGATCTTAATCCAGGTATTAAGAGACCCGAAATTGAGGCACAACTGTTCGAGCTGAAGCCAATCATGTTCCAGATGCTTCAGACAGTGGGCCAATTCAGTGGAATGCCTACCGAAGATCATCATCTACATTTAAGACTATTTATGGAGGTAAGCGATTCTTTCAAATTAGTCGGAGTACCCGAAGATGCATTATGATTGAAGCTGTTCCCATATTCATTAAGGGATGGAGCTCGAGCCTGGTTGAACTCATTGCCACCAAACTCAGTTTCTACATGGCAAGAGTTAGCAGAAAGATTCCTTATGAAGTATTTCCCGCTAGCAAGAATGCTAAGTTGAGGAACGAGATCACTGCCTTCCAGCAAATAGATGATGAGTCCTTGTATGAGGCATGGGAAAGGTACAAAGAGTTATTACGAAAGTGCCCTCATCATGGAATCCCATATTGCATCCAACTTGAGACATTTTATAATGGTCTCAATGCTCACACGAGGATGGTAATGGACGCTTCTACTAATGATACTCTCCTTTCTAAGTCTTATAATGAGGCTTATGAAATCATTAAGAGGATTGCTAGCAACAATTACCAATGGCCAACCAACTGAGCAGCGTCAAGAAGACGAGTTGCTGGAATACATGAAGTAGACGCTCTGACTTCACTCGTATCTCAGGTATCATCAATATCCTCAATGCTTAAAAATCTTACTATTAATGGGTCTAACAGTTTTGCAGCACAGCCACCAACCCAATTTGAAAATATAGCCTGTGTTTATTGTGGGGAAGGACATTTGTTCGAAGAATGTCTATCAAACCGAGACGTACTCAAGCAGAAGTAGGAGATTCAATTCAAGAAGTTCCTAGATGTACTCAAGCAACTTCATATCAACATTCTGTTGGTTGAAGCACTTGAGCAAATGCCAAACTACGTCAAATTCATGAAGGATATCCTGTCCAAAAAATGAAGACTTGGAGAATTTGAGACGGTAGCTCTGACGAAGGAATGCAGTGCATATCTTCAAGACAAATTACCCCCAAAGTTGAAGGATCCTGGATATTTTACCATACCTTGCAACATTGGAGCAACGTATTATGGTAAGGCATTATGTGACTTATGTGAGAGTATTAACTTGATGCCTATGTCATAATCAGTCTAGGCCAGAGCCCCTTACAGAAATCAAGGTGGGCCTAAGCCCTCTCAGATGCAGAATCAGAAATATACTAGGGCTTAAGCCTAATCAAATACAGTATGCAGAACAGAATAGATTAAACTGAGTCCCAAACCCACAAGCCCTGCACACCAACTCCGTCCAACCCTACACACCATATGAGGATATAATCGACCTACCCATCCTAACACACTATGCTGTACCGAATAGAGGCATATAATCAGATAGTTGCAGCTGTGCTGCCAGATATCATGCTTAAGAGCCTTTCAGAATACTTCTTCCATATACATTAACCCCCCAATGTAATGCAACATACAATATATATGGCATGCGAAAATGCAGTTAACAGTTCATACACTCAAATTGGTATACATGCTAAGTGTAACATGCTAAACACATATATTACATAATCAGATCACGTAATTAGGGGTCACAGTAACTCTTACAGACCCTATAGTAGGTTCTGGTCGACTTGGGTGACCCGAGCAACCTTATAGAGTATTTCAGAAAAATGGGCTCACACGCCCATGTGGCCTACCTGTGTGGGCCTACACGACCCAAATTGGCCTTGGTCATATGGATCACACGGCTTGGCCCAGAATCCCACACGCCTGTGTGGTTCACCCTTGTGGGCCTACACGCCTGTGTGGCCCACACAGCCTAATTAGTCGAGCCCGTGTGTTGCACACAGCCTCATTCAGCAATCACATGGCCGTGTCCTTCACGCACGGCCTGGCCTCGTCAGTCACACGGCCTACCATACGAGCGACCACACGTCCATGTAGCTTTGACAGTTTCGGCTTTTGGCTTTTTTCGAAACTATTTACACGTCCATGTTCTACCGTCTCTTCTTATAAATAGATGACACTGGTAGAACTATTTACACAACTTTGAAAGATTGTTACTTTACCGAAAAATAAATAGAATTTATTCTCAAGTATTAAATATATTTTTCCAGAATAACAATTCTACCCGTTTCTATTAAAGAAAAGAGAATTTTTGTTTTCGCCCTAAAAAGATAGAAAACTTTTTCTAGTTTTGTGTTTCGGTTCAATTGATTCGAGTCTACACTCGAAGCAATTTATGTTACGAGAATGGTGGAGAAGATCGTTTGGTTGAAAGCAAAAAATATCAAGGATTTGCTTATCCAAAAACAAAGGTATGATATCTATCTAAGGTTTATTTTTATAAATATCACAAATCGGGTCGATTTTCAAAATTTTAATTTTTCGCTGTGAAAGAAAACCATTTTTAAATTGGATTTTTTTCCAACATTTCCATCATTGATCATATTGTTGTGTCTGCAAGCACACATCCTCTGAGAATAAACGTTAACAACCAAGGATGTATAACATACATTGATATTTTTAGAGTGGTAGGTGATGTTGCTTTACAAAAACAAACAGAACCAATTGATGACCCATACAGAGCAGAACCGCCCGATTATCTTAACATGATGGAATCGGTTTATGAGCCGAATACAGTAGAACCAACTAAGTATCCCGACTTCGCAGTATCGACCAAACCGATTACTAATCCTGATTGGACCAATCCAGCACCTATTGTAGCACATGCATCAGTAGCAACAAACTTACTAGAGATATGCAAAAATACGAGACGACTCGATTCAAGGTGCATTCAAGAAAATATTAAATAACCCTTTTTGATTTTGTGCCTGAATTTTCAAATTTTATTTTTGAGCCATGAACTCCAACTTTGAAAACTAGGCAAGACGATTCTACCACACTGAACAGAGTAACTGGGCACGAAAACAGTCATGTATAAGTGGAAACAGTGTTGAACAACGATGATTCTACCAATAATTAAGAAGACCATAATTACTCTCTAATATTTTTATTTTTCGGACAATAATATTAAGTTTTAATTATGAGTAATAAGTGTTGAATTCTACTATTTATTCTATTCATCATAAAATAAGAAGTGTGGTAATGAGAATGTGCATGTTTTGGATTTACTCTGTTAAGGAAAGACTTAGTATTTAAGAAATCAAATAAGACTAACCTCCCTTTCTTAGGACCCTACCTAGTGCATAATTCACATTCTCTTCTTTATTTTTGCCCTTCTGATATATGCTTTTAAGAAATGAGGACATTGCTTCTCTTTAATAGGGGGACCATATCGTAATCTGAGAAAATTAATTCTTCCATGGAGGTATATTTTAGTGAAAGATTTCTCAAATTTTACTTTTTTGCACAATAATGTTAGCTCTAGTACATGCATAAATCCGTATAATTTCAAGTATCTTTATGCTAACTAAGTTATGACATTTACGCAAATCTTAATGATTATGTATATGGTCAACCATGAAAATTTTAAGTCTTGGAAAAATCTAAGCATGTATGAAAGTTTAAGTCTTTAAAATTGACTTAGTAATTTCCTTAAGGCAAAATCCTAGAAGGCACAACAATTTAAAAGTGATTTGGGCAAATTTTTTGTTTGTATCGTTTGAGCCTTTCAAGTCAACTGACCTGCCACAAATCGTAGTGGTAGATTAAGTATTTTTTAGCACTTAACAAGCTTGTTTTCCAAACATTTTAATATATTTTATTACATTTTCTTATTTATTACTTTAGGATTAAATTATTGCAAAAAAGTATTTTTACGCATTATTTCGAGTTGACCTAATCGAGCCAATATCATCCTTAAGGTTGTTGTAATGAGCTAAAGAAGTGTGCAGGATATCCCTTTGAAGGCCCAAAAGCAACAGGATTTATAGTTGGGTCGTAACACAAGCTTTCGCAGTTGCAACACAACCGAGTTGATCAAAATATTCATATTCGAAGTTGTGTGTCGCAACACACAGAAGGCTATGTCGCGGCACAAGTGCGACATGGGACTGAAAATAAGTAAGGGTGTTTTCGTCTGCACAACACATCTTTTTATGGAATTAAGGCTGATGTTTACCCTAACTAGCCCTGCTAAACTCCTCTATAAATAGCTAAGTTGTGGAAAGCTTCAGGAGCTTTTTGCCAAAGTAGTTTTAGGTTTATTTTAATGGATTTAGGTTAGTTTCAATTTTACTTTATTTTTCTAGATAATTTTTATTTATTGTTCTTTGGTTTGGATTCGATTTGAATCCAACTATTTGTAATTCAATATTCTAGTATTTTTCTTTTATTCTTTGTTTGCAAACAACAAGATTTCAAGCACTGTCAAAGGATTTTTCTATTCTAAGCACTTTAAGATATCATACGGATTGCTCTTTTATATTACTTTGTGTTCTTTGCATGATTGATTTAATTGTAGAAAAGATGGTATTTATAGAAAGTATCACAAGGGAGATGGTAGTAATTAATGGAATAGTGAATGTAGTCAAAATTGCATATGAGGACAACCTATGGTTTTGTTTGCAAAGACCTAGGTGGCTAGGAATTTTGATAAACATGTAGAGGTCATGATAATGAGAAATATGACTTATCTACTTCACTAGGGCAAGTGGGAAACTATTGAGATCTAGTGCCCTTAATGTAGTATTTTCGACTAAGTATACTTGTATTATTCGATCAAATTAAATTAATAAATTATCAATTAATTATATTAATTTGCTTTGTGTATTGTCCTCAATGTTTTTGCACGTAAAGTAAAATGGAAGCAAATATTAGTTCACTAGTTACCTAACATTTAGCTAATACTAAGCAATATATGTGGTTAGATCGTAATACGGAAAGACAACTTGTATTGGTAAATAAACCTAAACATGTCCTTAGTTTAATTGGGAATGAAAAAATGGATTAAAAGATTAATATGTCGTCTATCAAGTCTAATTGGGGATATGTTTTCTCTTGAACATCAGAACGAATGATTCCTAGAAGATAGAGACATAGACGTGACTGACTGGACTGACAGTACATCGAAAAAAACCCAAGCAGAATAGATCCTAGATTCGTTTATGAATTTATCCACTTGTGACATTCATAGTGCAGCATACCTTAATCCTTAGTGGATGATGGACTATGTATGTATGACTCATACTTTGATGTAAGTAAAAACTTGAGTTTAAATCAGTAAGGAATCAAAAGCTGGTGCGTTGGGTATATGACTTTTGCAATATGTAACATCATTCACAATAGTGGAATCATAGCTCAACTAATAAGTAAATGATATCCTCTCATCTTCATTACATGATAGATGAAAAGTAAACGTAGTCAAGGGTCATTTTTCTTTGTGATAAATGACTTGATTACTATTTCATCATGGTTGAGTTTTTATGATGGAAGATGCAATGGTTACCATGAGATAAAATAGGATCATATTGGGAGAATGAATTTATCCTAAAGAGATTAAGGTATCCTATGAGGGTAACACACTTACGAGAAGGTCATTGGACGAGCACTTATTAAGTAGATTTCGTAATGGTATGTAATTAGGGAAAGCTTATTGACGATATTATAGTGGAATGACTTCGTGACCAAATAAGTCTATAACTATTAGGCGAAAAGCTAGAACTTAATTATAAATTATTTGAGCCATAATTATATATGTCCAATCAATCCATCTGCTAGCTCATTAAAACCGAAAATGAATTGCATGTAGAACCAAATTAGCATAAATGAATGAAATTAATGAAGTTAGAGAATGGGTCACATTCACAAACGAATGCGCTTTCTCACTAAGTATAGAAATGACTTGAGAATTAATTTAAGACTTTTGAATTATTATTTAATTAATTATAATTAAATAATTAAAATTCAAAAATAAAATAAATTAAATTAGTTATTATGAATCCGTTGAATATGAAAATTAAATATATTTTCTCATAGATTCTTTTACGATAAAGTTGTTATGACGTTAACGAAATTGAAATTGGGTTGAGAAAATTATTTAATTGGGAAATTAATTAATTTAATTTGATTAATTAAATAAATATTATTTATTTTTAGAAATAGAAAACACTTATTAGGTTGGATTAAATTATAAAATGCTGGGTCAAAAGTCTAGCAAGCACATATAATTGGACCTAATACAGAAGATACCCAAATCCCCTCATATTATATTAGAGAGGACAACATTAGTATTATTATCTAGAGTGTGTCACGAACCCCTACTATACTTAGAGTAGGAGTGTGTTTTCTATTGAATAAATATTATTTGTATAATTCTTATTTAAGCAAGATTCTCTCATCTCTCTCTATAAACAGATGACTTTGGTAGAGCTACTTGCACAAGTTTTCATAAATTGTTATTCTACCACAATTCTGACGAATGAGTTCATAAATATTATTAATTAATATTTACGAGTTAAATATGGTGTTTTTGTGAATTATGATTTGCTTGATTTTATTAATTGATCAGTTAGTCAAGGTACAAGTGGTTTGTACTAAGAGTATCGGGACCTCATTTTTGTCAACCGAGCTTGTGAATATTTTTATTAAATATTTAGAGCATTGTTATATAGGTGAATTGAAGTTTGGTCCAAAAATTTTAGTAATTGGATAGTTAACTTAAGTATAAGGACTAAATCATAAAAACTGTAAAAGTTAATTGGTATTAATTTTTATTAGTTAAAATGCTTAATTAATACATGTTTGAGGACTTAAGTGAAAATTAACCATTTTTTAGATAATGGGACAGTTGGTGCTTGTGTTTTTATTAGAAAAATATGTTAATTTTAATTAAAATAATTAAAATAATATATATGTTAAATAAAAGTTAACTAAGGTGGAAGGAAAGAGAATGTCATCATCCTCATCCTTCCATTGTTTGAAAGCCATTGAAGAAAGAATTGAAAAGCTTCAAACTCATCCCAACATTCGGCATTGCACGTAAGTCCGTTCGAGATTCATTTTTCGTAAATTTTATATTTTTTGAGATTGTTGCAACTCGGTTCAGCTAACTTGTATCTCTATTTTCAAAACTGTTAAATTTTTTTAAAGATTTCATTGATGTTAATTGAAGTTTTTGAATGTTTATGGTAGATTTTGAAGCATAAAAACGAAATAAGATTAATTTGTTAAGTAATCTTTGTTAGTTTTGAGTTTAGGGACTAAATTGTGAATATATTGAAATTTTTATGAGATTTTTGTAAATTTTAATAATAGGAGGCTGTATATACACATAACTGAAGTGGGTTTAAAATTTGGAATTCAAATTTGGAAGATATGATAAGTTCGGTTTTAGGGACTAAATTGAATAAAATACAAAAAAATTATTCAAATAATATAATTAAACTAATATATACTTATAATAGGATGATATAAGATGTTTGGAATTGATAAAGGAATTGATAAATTGAATCGAATTATTAAATATATCAGAAATTAGACCAAATTGAAGATAATCGGGGAAATAGAAAAAGTTGTTGATTAGTCCAGAGAGAGTCATTTGTTTGTTGTCTTGAACATGTAAGTTCATACGATATGTTTGAATTAAATTTTTATGCATTTATAATTATAATTTTAATTATATGTAATTGAAATTTTAATTGTTTATGATTCAATGCAAAAAGGTGAGATAAAGGATTAAATTGAATATGATGAATTGAAAATTGAAATAATTATTGAATTGACCTTAAATTGAACGGGAATAGGATATGTTATGTGTGATGAAGTGTTGATTTGATGAAATGAGTTTATTTGATTTGATTTAGACTGGTTGATAGTGATAAAGACTAAATTGAATATATGTAAAAATATGATATAATGTTTTAAATGTGAAATTGAATCAATATGGTTATGTGATGTGCTGTTATGTTTGAGAATTGATTGTTTGGTTGATGAAGTTATGTAATGAAACTAAGAAACTATACCGTAGTAATTGTTTGGGCAGAGTCAGATACAGTTCGCATGCCATAAGATAGGAAGAGTTTAGGGTTATATGACTATGTGTTGGGGAGTGATGGACACCCCATTTGTTGGTTATATCGACCAGTGCTGGGCACATCTATTTGTCGATTTTATCGGTCAGCATAGGCGCAACTTATTATTTTTGGATTTATCCGACAGGCACTGAGTGTCAAATTGGTGTGTTGGTTGGATCCGTGTATTCGTTCGAGTTTGAATCAGGTTAATAGGGACATGTATAATGTTAAAGAAATAAATGATATTCAGTTTGATTTGATACGATGATTAGATGATGTATATACATATTGAGAATCAATTATACAAGCCTAGGGGGCAATATGGTTGATCGAGGAATGTGATTTGGAATTTGTATTAAGAAATAAAGTAGTAATTGACATTAAATTGGAAATTGCAGCATGTTTGGTTGAGGGGTTTATGAATGGATTCTAGCCCAATTCGGTGGGCCCACCACCAAACTAATGTTTGGTTGACTGTAATGGCCTATTACGGTCCGTATGGAATAAGGCCTTATTTTGGGAAGAGGCAACATAGGCATTCCCTTCCCTCACCACTGAATGGTGATTCAGCCTAGGTGGAATAATTTTTTTCCATTTTCAATTTTTTCCCCTCACCTTTCTGAAATCCTTCTCCCTTAACTCGATGGCCACTCTCACCTAGCCTTCTTTCCTTGCTTCGCCTCTGGCCACTTTTTCTTCTTTCAGTTCAGTTGATTGAAGCCACTAGTTCTTTCGCTCTTTCTTCCTTTCCTTTTCCCTTTCATTATTGAATCACGTCAATCAATATTGCCTTAGAGCCATTAGTTCCTCCTAGATTTGAAACCAAGGTTAAGTTTTATCCAATGTTCTCATGGGATTTGTTATTTATGTAACAGCTCATTTCCGTAAAATCGAAACAGTGGTTTCGGGACCAGAGATCCGAGTCCAGAAAAAAATTATTTTAATACTATTTTATGATCTACAGTATGATAATAATATTGTGTGAAAATTTCGTAAAGAAATTTTATCGATTACATGTTTAATTTGATAAATAACCAAATTGCACAAAGTGCAAAAGTTGAGTTCTAAAAGCTAAAGGGATTAAATATTTATAGAAACTTTAAATTGGAGGTCCTTATATGGTAATTAGACCATTAAAAATACTTAGTTGTTAAGGATGATGATTCATCCATGAAAAATAAAACTAAAGAAAATGACAAAATTGGAAAGATGAAAAATAATAAAAAGATGAAAATATCATCATTTATCATCATCTTCCCCAAATATTTGCATGAAAACCCTAGGAAAGAGAAGTCAAGCTTTCTTGGCCAAATTAGGTAACTATTCAAGTCCCGTTTTTAGTAATTTTTATATTTTTGAGATTAGGACAACTTAATCTAGCTATTTTGGGGATTAATTTGTTAAGTTATCAAAGTATGAAAAAAATTTCATGGATGAATATGCTGAAATTTTGAAATTTATGGTAGAATATGAAATGTTGTTGATAGATAAACAACTTTTACAAAGTGAATTTTGATGAAAATATGATTTACGGACTAAATTGAAAAGTTGTAAAAATCACGAAAAAATTCTAAATTTTATGAAATACATAGGCTTTAAATGTTACACGTAAAAATCGGTTAGGCTTGGAACAAGGATTAAATTGCATGAATTTCATTTTCCAAGCCTAGGGATGAAATTGTCATTAATTAAAAGTTTAGGTGCTTCCTAATTGTATCTTTTCAAAGATATCTGATAAGCTCTATGAGCTTCCTGAATAAAACTCTTATGAGTTTCCTAATTAGCCTGGATAAGTGTCCTGTTACATGGTTATATGGCTCATCTGAGCATCCAGATATGTGGTTCGAGAGTGTGCTACCTAGTTATGTGCCCTAATGGGAACCCCTAAATATGAATTGACGAATAATGTTTTGTACGCCTCAAGTGTACTCCCTGTGTACCCATCGATATTTCGAACAAATTCAACGGGTAAAAATCTTGACATGAGAAGATAAGAATAGGAAATAAATTATTACACGTATCTGTCTGAAATACATGAAAATGATGATACATGATATATGGAAATATGAGATGATGATATCTATACATGGAACTTATTTGATGAATACGTTCATCCATGATTATAGATTTGTACACCTTGAGTGTACTATTTGTGTGACATTGATATTTAGAATGATTTAAAGAATAAAGTTCCGACATGGAATAATCTGAGCTCGAGATGAATTATTATGAAATTGAACTTGAAATACAGGGATATGATTTGTACATGTTACACGAATACATGAAGTGAAAAGCATATGAATATGGAAATCTGATTATTGTTGAACCCATATATGTTTCTTGATGTTATAGTGGAATGTATAACTAACACCAATGATGAGGATATGTGTTAGGGCTCGTGATTCAGTTGACTGAATATGCCTTGTATGTTTATATTGAATTTAAATGAATGGTAAGTTTATTACCATGTTAGACGAACTTACTAAGCATAAATGCTTACTTTGTTTTATTTTCCCATGTTCTATAGTAATTCAGAAGCTCGTTGGATTGGAAGCATTGGCGGAGATCACTCACACTATCCATCGACCTATTTCAGTATATATGGTAAATCAATTATGGTTATAATGACATGTATAGGTTATTTAGCTAATGATGGCATATAAATATTTTGAAGGAAACTAGCCATTAAGATGGCTTGTGTTTGACATATTTTGATATATTTATAAGTGGTTCTATCATGTTTAAAGAATGAATGTGATATTACATATATGCATTTAGTAACTAGATGAGTACAAATAATAGATTAACATGAAAATAAATTGTCATCTAAGGTACCTAAGGGTACATTGGTTGTATGTTATAGTATGTCATGTTCAAGACATGATTTAGACTTTTTTTGAACGCTTTGACATGGTTTATGAAGGTGTTCAAGTATTAGTGTAGGTGAAAGACAAGAAAGGTGATAAATGTGGCTTGGAAAATAGCCTATTTTTGCCCACACGGGCAGAGACACGGGAGTGTGTAACACAGCCTAGCACATGGGTGTGTAATCTGTCCGTGTGTCCCCCGTATCTTTAAAATATCAAAATAAAATGCTCAGAATTGATTACACGGCCTGGCACACAGGCATGTGGCTTGGCTGTGTGACCCCTGCACCTACACACAGTCTAGTACACGAGTGTGTGACCTGACCATGTGACCCAAGTCAGAGAGTTACACGACCTGAGACACCGGCGTGTCATTGGCCGTGTGAACACCACGGCCTGACCACACGGGCGTGTGACCCCTGCACTTAAGAAAAAATTTTAAATTTTACGAAGAATTTTCTAAGCACTATGTTTAGTACCGACATGATTCTAACGCATGATTTGGGCCTTGAGGGCTCATGTAAGGGACTATATGATTAAATTTGATTGAAATCTGATATGAATGCTAAACATTTATAAAATGTCTTTACTTAACCCGTAAACTTCGGTAATACTTTGTAACCTAATTCTGGCGACGAATTCGGGTTAGAGGTGCTACATTTATTGGTATCAGAGCTACGGTTTGCTGATTCTCGAACTAACGTAGCATATACGAGATTAGCAATACCTGCTATTATATAACTTGTGATAGTGCGATATCTCTTGACTCTGATGAGAAGTGTTTTACTAATAGACAAAGATGCTTTCTAACCGAGCTAATTCCGACAATATTGAAAGTGATACTCAAGTACC
Organism: Gossypium longicalyx; assembly: GCA_025698465.1. Classification (NCBI taxonomy): domain Eukaryota; kingdom Viridiplantae; phylum Streptophyta; class Magnoliopsida; order Malvales; family Malvaceae; genus Gossypium; species Gossypium longicalyx. Next base: position 62,164,354 of record CM047004.1, on the reverse strand, counting down.
TAAGTAAAAATGTTGCTTATGATGAGTAGAGATTCATAAAGGTATGAAATAAATGTTTTAGAATGAACATGTTGATGATAAATGTTATATTATACATGTGTATCTATGAAAGTTAAATTTTAAGGCTTTACGACCTCCACCCTCCTTACCAGTATAGTTTTATACAATGAAATTCACAAGATTTATATTGATTAAGCTCACAAGTGTGAAACTGAAGAGTTTAGTAACTGAATGATTAATAATGTAGTCAGAGTTGAGAATGAGTTAATAAGTAAAGACGGTTTTAAAAGAGATATCAGATTTATTCTGAAGATTTATTCGGGATACGCAATGTCACTGTTAAGGAAGAAGTTATTCATGAGTAATTGTCCTATTCAAGTACGATATCTACAGGGTGGATTAACCGAAATTTTTTTCTGAATTGGTTCCTTAAGTGAACTAAATAATGTGAGATTATTGACGACTTTATTAGTTAGTGGAATAGTTATGAAATTGCAAAGATATCTGAATGCAGTTGTTATAATTAGGTATTTCATAGCAATTTCTTCTGGGTATTTTATATGTTCTGTTATTATCAGAGGCATATGAAATTGGTCATGTTCAGATGCGATATTTATCATATAGAAAGGTTGGCGAATCATGATATTAGACAGAATTATTGTTAGTCTGATTGATTCATGAGCGGTATTGCTCTATATTTTTAGTCTGATTGATTCATGAGTAGTATTGCTCTATCTTCCCCTGGTTTTCTAAACTATTATGTTTGAGAGAAGACTTGATGATATATGATACTATTTTCTACTTCTACTGGTTGAAGTTTTGAAATCAAAATATGCAATTTACACTGTTTCTAGTGTGTATGGACAATATTATTCTTCTGGACTTTCTCTGGGATATCATCGATCTCATTATCATTTAATATAGGCTGTATTCTTGGAAATTTAGTATAGCTTCACATTTTGGATTTCATTAACTTGGTTTTCTTGTTATTCTTATGATTTGATCTTATCTATCAAACATGGTTTAACGGTGAAAGATTTTTATTGGCTAGAGGTAATTCATTTGTTACTGTTATAAACCCTGACTCGATCATAGGAGTTTAGTGATATGAATTTCAAATTATAGAAATTTTATTATCACGCTGATTGTTATTGGGACTACTTCTGATTTTCTTCTTCCATTTGGAGAATACTATTGATATTGAGATATTGTTCCATCTATACTATTGAAATGTCGGTCCTATTATAGCACTATGATTTTTAATCTATTTGATGATTGTGGCTTCGAAATAATTCAAAGCTTTGATGTTAATTATTGAAATAGTTATAGCGATGACATGAATATTACAGAAAGATATAAGATTTGAATGGACCGATAAATGTCAGTAAAGTTTTGACCAGTTGGAATCCCTGTTGACTGAAGCATCAGTTCTGGTTCAACCTGAATCAGGTAAGGAATTTGTGATTTACAGTAATTCATCATTAAATGGTTTAGATTATGCTTTAATGCAGAAAGACAAAGTAATAGTCTATACTTCCAGATAGTTAAAACTGTATGAAAAGAATTACTCGATATATGATCTAAAATTGACAACTATTGTGTTTGCACTGAAAATTTGGCGACACTATTTGTTTGATGAAAATGCCATATATGTATTGATCATAAAAGTTTAAATTGTCTGATGCTGCAAAAAGATTTGAATCTGAGACAATGTAGATGACTTGTTGAAAGATTTTGATTTGGTAATTGATTATTTTTTGGGAAAAGTAAATGTAGTTGTAGATACTCTAAATAGAAAGTTTCTATTTGTCTTATGAGTAGGGAAAACCCGATTGTAATTGTCTGATAATGACTCAATTTTAGCTGAGCTTAAAGTTAAACCGAAGTTTCTACAACAGATCTATGACGCTCAGAAAAGTGATAATGAGTTATAAGTTAAATTGGTACAGAGTGAGTCAACTTCTGATTTAGAATTTCAGGATGGATTTGATAATTGTCTGTTATTTAGAAGCAAAGCTTGAGTATTGAAAAATTCAGAGCTTATACAGAAATTTTTGCACGAAGCTTATAATAGTAATATGTCTATCATCCGGAGAATAATAAAATGTACATTAATTCGAAAAATATTTGCTAGTGACCCAGAATGAAATGTAATATTTCTAAAATTGTATTTAAATGATTGATATGTCAGCAAGTTCAAGCTGAACACCAGGAACTGATACCTTCAGCGCTGTTACAGCCAGTGGTGATACTGGAGTGGAAAGGGGATAAAGTTACTATGAATTTTATATTGGGATTACCCCTGTTTCTAAAAAAGAAAGATGTTATTTGGGTAATCGTCGATCGTTTGACGAAGTCTGCATATTTTATTCTAGTATGAATGGATTTCTTTCTTAATAGATTGCCTGAATCATATGTTTCTGAGATTGTCAAATTATATGGTAAGCCAGTTTCTATTATTTCTGATTGAGATCCACGATTCACATCCCGATTCTGGAACAAGTTACAAGAAGTTCTGGTTAAGTGATTATAATTTAGTACCGTATTTCATCCTCAAATGGATGGTTAATCTGAATGTGTGATTTGAATTGTTAAAGATATGTTTCGGTGTTGTATTCTAGAATTTGAAGGCAATTGGAAAAGAAGTAATTACCGTTAGTTGAATTCGCATATAATAATAGTTTCCAGTGAAGTATTAAAATGACACCGTATAAAGTTCTGCATGGTCATAAATGCAAAACTTTATAGTAATGGACTGAGTTTAGTGAGAGAAAGAGTACATGGAGTTGATTTGATCCGGAAAACTGAAGAAAAAGTTTTAAGGTAGCTTCTGATTGTCAGAGATTTTATGCGAATTTTAAATGAAAAGAAATAGAGTTCCGAGTTAGCGATAAAATATCCTTGAAAATTTTGTTATGGAAGGAAAATTTTTCGGTTTGGCTGTAAAGGCAAATTAAGTCTGCGGCTTATCGGGCCATATGAGATCATTGAGAAGAACCAGACTTGTTATGTATTTATTGACATTATTACCAGGGCTTGACAGAATTCACAATGTTATTCATGTGTATATGCTACAATGGTACCGATCATATTTGTCACATGATATTTCTCTGATAGTTATTGAAATTTAGCTTGACAATTACAGTGAGAGACTGATTGAAATTCTAGCATGTGATGTGAAAGAAATATCCAGACTTCTTTACTGGTACAATTTTCGAGGACAAAAAATTTTAAGGGAGGAGAGTTGTAACAGTCTGTTTTCGGTAAAATCGAAACAGTGGTTTCGGGACCACAGATCTGAGTTTGAAAAGAAAAATTATTTTAATACTATTTTATGATCTACAGTATGATAATGATATTGTGTGAAAATTTTGTAAATAAATTTTATCGATTATATGTTTAATTTGATAAAGGACCAAATTGTACAAAATGTAAAAGTTCAGATCTAACAGCTAAAGGGATTAAATAGCTATAGAACTTTAAATTGCAGCTCCTTATATGCTAATTAGACCATTAAAAATACTTAGTTGCTAATGATGATGATTCATCCATGGAAAATAAAATTAAAGAAAAGGACAAAATTGGAAATATGAAAAATAAAGATGATAAATAATAAAAAGATGAAAATATCATCATTTATCATCATCTTCCCCAAATATTTTGCATGGAAACCCTAGGAAAGAGAAAGAAAGTTTTCTTGGCCAAATTAGGTAAGTATTCAAGTCTCGTTTTTAGTAATTTTTATATTTTTGAGATCGAGACAACTTAATCTAGCTATTTTGGGGATTAATTTGTAAAGTTATCAAAGTATGAAAATTTTTCCATGGATGAATATGCTGAAATTTTGAAATTTATGGTAGAATATGAAAGGTTGTTGATAGATAAACAACTTTTACAAAGTGAATTTTGATGAAAACATGATTTAGGGACTAAATTGAAAATTTGTAAAAATCATGAAAAATTTTGAATTTTATGAAATACATGGGCTTTAAATGTTACATGTAAAAATTGGTTAGGCTTGGAACAAGTATTAAATTGCATTAATTTCATTTTCCGAGCCTAGGGATGAAATCGTCATTAATTAAAAGTTTAGGGGCAAAACGATAATTTTTCCTAAGATGTAAATTGGACTGAATTGAGTTTAAATTGTATTAAATTGATGTTACATTTACTCGTATAGATCGGATAGACCAAATTCGGAGCTAGAACGAGGAAAAAAGGAAAATGTTAGATTAGTAGATTTTACGTACACGAACATTTGTCAAGATAAGTTCGTGTAACTAAATTGTGTATATTTATAAGCTTGAATTAGATGTTGTGTATGTGAATTTTATAAATATCATATATGTATGACATTGTAAACATATCCAACAAAATCCCATAAAAGATAATGCCCAATAAATGATAAATGATAAATGATAAATGATAAATGATAAATGATAAAAATGTTACTTTTATGCTTGAAATGAATGTGAAATGTGTTTTTTCGAGTATTGTGAATATTACAAATTTATGAAATAATCACATGCCTGATAATGCCTGAAAAATGTTAAATCTCGTTTGAATAAATGGAAGTCAATGGATACATTATTTTCTCGTATTAATATTAAGGTCCTGTATATGTTGCGGACAGGATTTAGCTCAAACGAGTAATTCTGATAAAAGCCCTCTCGAGCATCCTGTTATATACTTCCTGTGAGCATCCTGATCGGTAGTGATTTAGCATATGTTGCGCCCTATTGCAGCTCTTTGTGAGCGTCGTAATATGTGATCGGTTGTGATCCTGCATATAATGTGGACACAAACGCAGCTCCTCATGAGCATCCAATTAAGCTCGCTTGAACTCTCTGCTACCTTATCCAGTGCTTCTTAATAGTATCTCTTCAAAGGTATCTGATAAGCTCCATGAGATTCCTGAATAAAACTTTTATGAGTTTCCTAATTACCCAGATAATTGTCCTATTACATGGTTACATGGCACATCTGAGCATCCTGATATGTGGCTCAAAAGTATGCTCCCTGGTTATGTGCCCTAACAGGTACCCCTAAATATGAATTGACGAATAATGTTTTGTACGCCTCAAGTGTACTCCCTGTGTACCCATCGATATTTCGAACAAATTCAATGGGTAAAAGTCCTGACATGAGAAGATATGAATAGAAAATGAATTATTACACATATCTATCTGAAATACATGAAAATGATGATACATGATATATGGAAATATGAGATGATAATATCTGTACATGGAATTTATTTGATGAATACATTCATCCATGATTATATATTTGTACACCTTGAGTGTACTAATTGTGTGACATTGATATTTAGAATGATTTAATGAATAAAGTTCTGACATGGAATAATCTGAGCTCGAGATGAATTATTATGAAATTGAACTTGAAATACAGGGATATGATTTGTACATGTTACACGAATACATGAAGTGAAAAGCATATGAATATGGAAATCTGATTATTGTTGAACCCATATATGTTTCTTGATATTATAGTAAAATGTATAACTAACACAGGTGATGAGGATTGTGCTAGGGCTCGTGATTCAGTTGACTGAATATGCCTTGTATGTTTATATTGAATTTAAATGAATGGTAATTTTATTACCATGTTATACGAACTTACTAAGCATAGTATGCTTACTTTGTTTTATTTTCCCCTGTTCTATAGTAATTCGGAAGCTCGTTAGATTGGAAGCATTGGCGGAGATCACTCACACTATCCATCGGCCTATTTCGGTATATATGGTAAATCAATTATGGTTATAATGGCATTTATAGGTTATTTAGCCAATGATGGCATATAAATGTTTTGAATGAAACTAGCCATTGGGATGGCTTGTGTTTGACATATTTTGATATATTTATAAGTGGTTCTATCATGTTTAAAGAATGAATGTGATACTACATATATGCATTTAGTAACTAGATGAGTACGAATAATTGATTAACATGAAAATAAATTGTCCTCTAAGGTACCTAAGGTTACATTGGTTGTATGTTATAATATGTCATGTTCAAGACATGATTTAGACTTATTTTGAACACTTTGACATGATTTATGAAGGTGCTCAAGTATTAGTGTAGGTGAAAGACAAGAAGGGTGATAAATGTGGCTTGGAAAATAGCCTATTTTTGTCCACACAGACAGAGACACGGGCGTGTGTCTCAACTGTGTGTGACACATGGCCTAGCACATGGGTGTGTGATTTGTCCGTGTGTCCCCTGCATCTTTAAAATGTCAAAACCGAATGCTCAGAATTGATTACATAGCTTGGCAAACAGGCGTGTGGCTTGGCCATATGACCCTTGCACCTACACACGGTCTAGTATACAGGTGTGTGACCTGACCGTGTGACCTAAGTTAGAGAGTTACATGGCCTGACTACACGGGCGTGTGACCCCTGTACTTAAGAAAAATTTTAAAATTTGCTGAACACCCGGTTTAGTCCCGACATGATTCTAACGCATAGCCTCGAGGGATCATGTAAGGGACTATATGATTAAATTTGATTAAAATCTGGTATGAACGCTAAACGTTTTTGAAATGTCTGTTACTTGACCTGTGAACTTCGGTAATACTCTGTAATCCTGTTCCAGCGATGGATTTAGGTTAAGGGTGTTACAATTTACGTGCTTTTTTATTTTCTTTTTGTTTTTAATCTAAGATGAAAATGTAAATATTGTACTGGTATGTTTTTCTAAATCCAAAAATTAGGGCTTCGAATTGCATTATTCTCCCCTTAAGTTGTTTTGTTACTATTTTGTTTTTAAGAATTTATCCTTAAGTTGAACTAGTTACTTAGCACCTCTATTTGTATGTAATCGTTGGTCCTTTGAATTCTAGCTTAGAGCGAAGGCAAGGTCAGCTTAATTCTTTTTTTTTCTTTTCAAAATTCGATAATTTTTCTACTTGGTTTGTTATAGATTTGTTCCATGTTCCAAGCATATATGGCTCTAAGTAATCGTTGTTCCAGACATATTTTGCTATATGTATGTAATCATTACATCACACTACAAGGTCATTATATATGATCGATGAAAATGAGACAAATAACTGATGCCTTTCTTGATGTTCAAGTGAAGCAGCATAACTAGCATGATGTGGAGTCGGGGAAACTGGTAACTATATTTAGTGCTTCTGACTACCCAAAATTTGAGGTATCTTCATGATCTTCAATACTTTATTTGTTGTCCCTCAAGATTTAAATGGTTGGCTTCTGCTTTGATCTGTACCTAGACTTTATATTACTGTTACTTTTTTGTGGTTATGTGGATGTCTTTTGATATCATTGAAGTGTTCTACTGGGAACAAGAACAATATATTTGCTGTGGAAATAGAATATAGGTGGAAATAGAAAAGGAATGAAGGACTCGAAGGTAAAAAGAGTTAAAATAGGAGCTCCTTAAGATTACAACTGAGTTTTATATCATTTTATAAAAAAATCCTTAAATAGGGTTTTTAATTTTTGATCCTTAAAATTTTAGTATATTAACTCTCTTTTTTTTTAACTTCCAAATTTTGAAAGTTACTAGTATATTGATAACATTTTCCATCGTTAAAAGAAGATTATAGTTTACAAATTTTTAGAAACAAAAACTAAGGTGTATTTTTATGGTATGTTGTGTTTTCCTCCTTAGTATAATTTAAATCCTTTTCTGTTAGATTTTAAGGTTCTTTAGTTGATTCCAAATCATCCTACATAATTTATTTTTGGGTTTCGACCATTTCAAGCTTGGGTTATTCGTTTTGGCCCTTTGAACCAGTGCAATTATACATCTACGTATCTTGTATCTATTGGTACTATGGATAAGATTCTAGTAGGAACAAGAACAATATATTTTCCATGGGGGTGTCATATTCTCCATATCTTATATCTGTTGGTATTATGACTGGTGAAGCATATTTCAACATTTTCCTTAGAACAGTCAGTGCACTTTATTTTTTATTTCATCAAAGCAAATTTATCTTGCTTTTCATATTTCATCTCTTTCTTATGCATAGTAATTTGAAAATTGTTGCAAGTATATTTATTTCTTTATTTTAGGTAATACCCCTAACAGATATTCCATTACACATCCATGGAACTTGAAAAAAAAATCATGCTCATGATTTATGTCCTACTTTTAAAAAAAAGAAAAGTAGACATGCAACTAAAAAAATAATGATGTAATAAATATGAATTTAGTAAAATAATTTTAATAGTAATAACAGTTGGATTGGTAGAGTGAATAGATTGTTAAAAATAAAAGTATAGTGATTAAATAGGTGGCATGTGTTAAGCTTTACTAATACATTTTAAATTGATCAAATTATAATTTTAGTCCCTGTACTACCTCAAATTTGATGATACAGTCACCTGGTTCCTTTTTTTTTTTTGAAGTTACAACGAATATAATAATACAAGTACTGAACTAAAAAGAGTCCATACATGTAACTACAATAAATAAATGGAAGTAAACGATTAAAGAGCATACATACTGTTAAAATTTTAAAACGCAACAGGTAAAATACAACATGTAAATGCAATTTCCACAACATATTTTTTAAATTTTTTCCCCCTACAGCCTATTATATAATTTTTCTGCAACATTGAAGACATTATTACTTGCAAATATATGAATTTTTGTTCAAGACATTATTATTTGCTAAACAAACAGGCAATTTTGTTGAATGAAATTTGATAAAGAAATGAATTTTAGATTTTTACTTGCAATATGTATTGTTCATTTTTCTTTAGTAGTGTGTTATTGTTTCCTCTTCTTCTTTGGCTTGCTTGTTTGCTTCCTCCACTCGCAGCTGAGCCTTTTGTGTTCACTAAATCACTGTAAGTTCTTTTGCAATTAAATTCTTTGATTTTGTTTTATTATTATTAAGATTAGCATTAAAGAAATGTGACCCTTTTACTAATATGATTTGAAGATATGTAACACTTTATGGTCCGTCTGCTTTTAATTGTACAAAGTGAAAGGCGTAAAAGAATTGGTCTTGCATTGACAATATGGTTACAAATGTATACAGTTGCGAGTTGGTTCTTAGTTACATTGGGTGTCGTCCCTAGCCTACATACTTATAGACCAAGGATTAGATAATATATTTTAGATTTTTATGCACAACGAGATTATGTGAAAAGACTTGTATATGCTAGCGATGAGACCTGTATTGAACAAGTTAGGATGAAAAAAATTATTTTTTTAAAACTATGTGAGATGTTACAAACTTTAAGAGGATTGAAGTCATCAAAGAACATGCTTGTTGATGAGCAAGTGGCAATGTTTTTACATATCATTTCTTATCACCTTAAAAACTGAGTTATAAAGCATCACTTTAATAGGTCCAGGGAAACTATTAGTAGATCATTTCACAATGTTTTAAGTGTTGTCACACACTTACAAAATGTGCTATTTAAAAAGGCAGAACGAATTACAACTAATTCTACAGACCCAATGTGGGAATGGTTCAAGGTATTGAAGTGAGTTCCATATATAGCTCGTACATAATTTAGTTGATTTAGATTTAAAAATAGTATCCTAACCCGAGGTTTTATACATGTGATGTAGAATTGCTTAGGTGCTTTAGATGAAACCCACATCATGATTACAGTTCAAAAAGTTGATAAACCTAGATATCGAATGTGAAAATGTGACATAGCAACAAATATGTTAGGTGTTTGTACACCTGGTATGCATTTTGTTTATGTTCTTCTTGGTTGGGAAGATTTTGTTGCTAATGGACGAGTTCTTTGAGATGCCATTAGTAGGAAACATTAACTAAAAGTTCCTCATGGTAAAGTGCAGAACTGAAGGAAATTGAATTAATTTTTAAGATCATACTTTTTGGGAAAGTTAACTATGATAAATAGTTTTTTTCTTTTTTTATAGGTTGTTATTATCTAGTTTATGCTGGTTATACAAACTGTGAAGGATTTCTTGTACCTTTTAAAGGACAAAGTTATCATTTGAATGAGTGGCGTTAGGGTTACTAGCCAAGTACTTTAAAAGAATTTTTCAATAAGAAACATGCTTGAGTGCACAATGTTATTGAAAGATGCTTTGAGTTATTAAAACTTAGATGGGGAATACTCAGGAGTCTATCATTCTATCCTATGAGGGTGCACAATAGAATCATTATTGCATATGTTGTTTGCTTCATAATTTTATTCGAACCTAAGTCTTGATCCTATTGAAGCGAAGCTGGGAGAAGGATTACTTAGTAATGTGGTAGATGATGATGAACCAAATATCATAAATATTCATCCATCGGATACATGAGCTACTTGGAGGATGGAACTAGCCAATCAAATGTTCTATGAATGGCAAGCATCTAGAAATTAGTTAGGTTTATTAAAACATAGTAGAAGCTTAATTTGTTTATGTTATTTCATGTATCTAGTTTACGAAACTTTGGTGTTGTTTTTGTTTTCTTTTGTATAGTATTGGAGTTGTTGAATTACAAATTTAATTTATTTTACTTTGATTCATCATGTGTTATAATTTTATAAAGTGTCAACCTTTTGATTCATAATATCCAACCTAATTTTAATTTGTGTTTTTTTTTAAGATAGTTATGTCAGGCTTTTCACAATCAACTACTTCTTCCCAAAATTCTCGAAGAACCAAAAGGAAATGCGTTCTAGAAGAATATGTTGCGTTGGTTGCCTGTATGGTTGACTTGTATAATGTTGGAACCTATAATGTAGATATAAGATTCAAGGTCAGTTATTTAAATGAGCTGGAAAGAATGTTAGAAAAGGTTTTACCTCATGCTATGTTGAAGGCTAAACCTAATTTTGTATCGAGGGTTAGAACATTAAAAAAGGATTGGGCAATTATTTACGACATGCTTAGTGGAAAAGACAATAGCGACTTTGGTTGAGGCGAGCATAGGTAGATGATTGTGGCTAAAGATGCTGTGTGGAACTCTTATATAAGTGTAACAATTATTTCCTATCGTTATAATCTTGCTTTGACCAAAATTATATCTAATGTGGATTCCTTCATTTTTTTTATAGAGTCATAAAGTAGCCGGTCAATTCAGACATTGCAGTTTCTCTTATTATGACCAACTTACTTCTATAAATGCAAAATATTGAGCCACTGGGAAAAATGCTCAAACAGTTGTAGATATTGTTGAAGAAATAGATGCTAAGGATGTAGCTACTACAAATAATCTTGAAGAAGGAAAAAATTACCATGGATACGAAGATGATTTTTCCATGGATGAGATGGATGTCTCGGCTACACAATCTCAACCGTCAAAGCCAAACCAAGATGGTTCCATATTTTCAAAGAAGAAAAAGAGACTTCTGATGGAAATAAAAAAATTTCTACTTCAATTACTGATGTTGCCATGTCATTGGGGGAAAACATACGTATTGCTGGCCTTAAATTAAATAGGAGCATTGCCTTCGAGAAAGTGCTTCAAAAAAATGCAGCAAGAAAGTGCTCAAAAATTATATTCGGCCTTATGTGAAGTAAAAGGATTAACTGAGGATGAGCACTATCGTGCGTTGAGCAAAATTCTAGACCATCCAACAAAAATTCTCATTTTATTTAGTCTACCTTCTTTTTTGCAATTGGAATTGGTGAGAAGATTTCTTTCTGACTATTAAAAATCATGATTGTGTTGGTGATGTTTTGGTAACTTTTTGCATATGTAATATTTGGGTGTTATAATGACATGATAGAATGCCACAGACTGTTGTAACTTTTTGATGTTGTAAAATTTAACATATAGATTATGGCATATAAGGTAATGACATCATGTAACTTTTTGTTAATGTATGAACATTATGTTTGGATGTAAAATATAATTCTCAAGTTATTTATTACTTCTAATATTTTACTTTTTAGTTTAGAAGATAATTAAATTATTTGTTTTGTTAATGATCTTTTAGCACATTAAATAAGCATTGCAGTTTAAAAATAATAAAGTAGGTTATATATTATTTTTATAATATTATATATTATGATTTTTATTAATTCATATTTTATTAATAATTATATTAAGAATGTTATTAAATTATATATTATTTTATTAAATTAGATTTAATAATAATCTTATTAAAATTTAGTAACAATAACAATAATCATCTACCTAAAAATATTCTGTTAAGGGTACTTTTGCCATTTAACTCTTTTTTCTTACGCTATTACAACAATTATTCTATTCAACCTAACATAAGAATACTATTACAGCTCTATTCCATTCCATTGAATCAAACAATTGAATTACTGATTACAGTTCTATTCTGTGACCTCCGAATCCCAGCTTACATGATATGGTCGAATCATGAAAGTCACATGGGACACCTAAACTACAATTCTACCCTATTAATGGTTGAAAACCTTAAATGTGCTCTCTTTTAACAAACCCAAGGTTACTTTTGTTATTTTGAGAAAATGCTCATTATTAATATCCAACTTTTATTAAGTCAGGTTTGTAACACTTGCGTGGTTTTCGAAAAATTCTTTGCATATCGTTGCTTTCAAAAATAACTCTGATTATCTTGATTGTAGTGAAAAAACCAGTTAAGAACCAAATTATTAATTAACTCAAGTAACATTCTTAATCCAATTTCAATATATAATATTTAATCAATCTCATGTACGAAGCTATGCATGCATGAAAAATCCTCAAAACAAAAACAGTCCCAAACCACAGTTCAAATAACTTTACAGTCCAAAAACCAAATAAATTTTAGGGAATTTTAAATAAAAATTTAATAACAATAAATATGAAGTCTAAATTCTATTGTATGTCCGCATGTCAAGTCCGGTCCTAATTTCGTTCATTACCTGAGTAGTTTGAAGTAATGGGGTGAGCTAACTAGCTCAGTGTGAGTCTAAACAACAAGGCATTAAACATACATTTAAGCATGTAAGTGGAATCATAAATCACAATCAAACAGCATAAATAATAATGTAATGAGTCACGATCATGTTATAATGCAAATTGAGTTTCCTACCCCAACCATCCGCTACACACCACAAGTTCCCCATAACCCGTCTGTCAAACTCCAACGAATGTGAGCAAAGCTCGATGTTGTAAAACCACCAACTGAATATAATTGCAGAAAATCTGCCAAATAACTAATATATGCGATAATATCACCAAATAACAAATAAATGCAATGAGATCACCAAATCCCCTCGAATCTCCAGTGGTGCACTGACTACGAATAAATGCAGACTTAATATACCGTCGAATCTCCACGGAACTCTTCCGTCAACCACAATAATAACTCACCCCAATACACGTGCAATATGTCATACAATCTCATACATAGTCATAATTCAATACTTTCACAATTTATTGGCATGTTCAATATGCCCTCAATTTATCAAATACTTTTAATGAATAGGATCATTGATCCAACTTTCAATTTACCATCAAGGTGGTATCATTTAATCATGTGTTCTTACAAACTTTTCTGTGTGCATGTATAGCAGTCTTTCAAACATTACATTGCAAATTACTCATACCAATCTATCATGCATAAGCCTTATTTTCATTCAAAATCATGTTATAAAAAAAACCAATCATACATCACATTAATTAACCATTCACAACAATATATATCATGCAATCTTTCAGTCAATTTAGCAACTTTGCTAACATGCCAAACAGTTAGGGCTCGAAACGTACTTGGTTTAGCCTCTGACAATTTTAATTAATTAGCTATTTAGCCAATCTCGATCAGCAAACTAAATCATCAATTCTATCATTAAAATAATTATTAGCATTCAAGTTTTTGAGTTAGGACCCACACATTATTTTACACTCTTCCGTAGCACACTTGTAAATCTTGCGGTTTCTCTAATAAGCTTTAATATTAACCTAAATTAAAAATCAGTATTAAACTCAATCACTATGCCTCTTAAGTATCCCCCAAACACCCACTTATGGGTTCAATCCAACCATGACAATTATAACTTTTTTTCGAATCTAAACTAGTTATATTTCTTACCCTGAATTGATGCGAATCGTATGCGCAAATGTCTTTTGGCTTCATTGTTGATTTGGGGCATTTAAGCCGACACATAAAACATTTAAATAATTTAAAATTAGTATCTAATCCATGATTAAATTTCTTTATTTAATCAACTAACAATATTTCTCCAATATATAAATTGAAACTATAAACTAGTTTACAATCAACCACACATATGCTTCCCGAATTATTAGATCTAAATTGCCGATTGATCAAGATCAATTTTTCATAATTAAAACATAATTAAAGGATGATTAGGAGGGGTTCAAGAACCTAATTTAATTCTGGAAAAAGAAGAGAAAAATTAAAGAAGTAACAACCCCCTTTTTCTTGCCCATAGGTGTGCGCACTACCACCAACGGTGGCCAAATTGGGGTTGATTTAAAACCACCTTTAAGATCAATTAAAAAGATGGAAAAAATCCCTTCAAAATTTTAAAAATCAATCATATTATAGATCTAGAAATTTGCATTTTGAACTCACAAGATTCATTAAGAAATTGAGAAAAAAAAAATGAGAACTTACACAAATTAGGTGAAAGGGGCGGCAATGGCACTTCTTGGAAACAATGGGAATTGATCTTGGAGATATAAATTTTCATATTTGGGGCTGGAAAATTAAGGGAAAATGGAATAAATATGGAGAAGGAGATGGTGCAAGGTATTGTGGGAAAAGGAAAAGAAAAAGATGGTAGATCAAGAAGCTATAGGCGGTGGCAACAAGGAAGAAAGAAAAAATTTTAAAAGTGAAGAGGAAAGGTGTAACCCCCCAAATCTTATTAATTTTTTTCTGTAAGTTCAGACACAAATATGTATCTACTTTAGTGGTTAAGTGTTCTAGGTATGTGTAAGAGGTCTCAAGTTCAAGCTTTAGCTTTGGTGAATTTTGGCTTTTTCTTGAATTAAGCCTTAACTTCTAGTCAGCAGGCTTATATTAAAATATTTGTAATTTCATGTAAGAATGGGCTTGTTGGTCTAATGGTTAAGTAGAGTGTTGGAGTGTTAGAGGTCTTGTGTTTGAATCCTTGCACGATCGAGGGAGAATATTTTTACTTTTTTGACCGAGAGAGTTTTGGTCAAACATGAATCTGAGAAGTGGGATAGTGGAGGGATTTAGGGGATATGGGGAGTTAGGAATGATCTTTATTAAATTTTTGGTTTTTGAAAATTTGGCTTTTTTGCAAAAAAAATCCTGACGTCGAATTCTCCGCTCCCTCTCTCCTCTTTCTTTTTGTTCTTCAGCATTAAAATCTTGCTGCGTTTTGAGCTTCCCATTTCTGGTTTCTAGTTCTTCGGTTATTCTTCCTCTACGAGTTGGTGAATTTCAGTAATTGTAGTATTAGAAGTTATTTTTGATTTAAGGTATTGATTGATGGGTCTCCTGTTGATTTTGGAAAAGGTTAAAGGGCTGGAGTTTTTTATCAGTGTTGAAGCGGTGTAGAAACGCTGTTGCTCGATTGAAGGTAAGGTTTTTTAAGGCGTTGGGTTTAGTATCATATTAAATTTGCGTTTAAGTTTCAGTTTAACACTGATTCTAGGCATTGCAATATCGATTTATAGGTTTTGGAGTGATCGGGGTTGCTTTAGCTTCGAATCAATAACAGGTGTGTACACAAAAACACCAAAAACGAGAATCAACGAAAGCCGAAAAATGAAATTGTCGACACCACACCGGCATGTGGTCGCCCGTGTGGTAGGTGTAGACACTCAATTTTCCCCGGGCCCAGAAATAAGTCCAAAAACTCATTTCAGTATTTAAAATAATAAAACCCCAAAAAATAAAAATAAAACAAAGTCCAAGTTCAGTCCAGAATTACAAATATAATTTGGCCCGATCGGAATGGCCCATTACTTGAAAAGATTTAAGGTCCATCTACAAGCTTGACTCATATGGAAATATAATCTTCAATGATATACAATCTTAGATATGATTGCAATCTTAGATATGATATGCAATCTTAGATATGATTGCAATCTTAGATATGATATGCAATCTTGAAGATATGATCTTGTAATCTTGGAGATTTAATTTGTAGATATCCTTTAATCTTAACCGTTGATGTAATTGATCTATACTGTTGGATTTGGGAAGGCTCAACTATAAATAGAGGCCTCTCCCTTCATTGTAAAGGACTTGAGTTTTGGGAAGCAATAAGAATTCTTGAGAGCATTCACTCAAATTTCTCCCCCTCTTGCGTTCTTACTCTCTGTGGTTTGTTCTTATTTTATTCTTCGTCTATCTTAGTTTTTCAACCCTTTTTTATTTTATTTTAATTTCTTCATTTTTCAAATATGTATATTTATTCCTATCTTTTATACTTTTGATTATGTATTTTATATATTATAATATTTAACCTTTTTATATAGTTTATTTTCAAATATATATTTTCTATGCATGTATATATATTATATTATCATTTCATGTATTTTGAACTATTGCATTATATTTTTATAGTTTGTAAATGTTCTATTTATTCATTTTTTTAGTGTATGTTTATGCATAGTTTCATTTTTTTATATGCTATGTTTAATTATTTCTTTTATGTGCTATTTTATGATATATATTGTTGTATAATTTTTGCATGTATTATGTTTTTCTTTTAGTTTACTCATGTTTTTATTTGTTTATTATCTTATATTTACCCTAGTATGATTTTTTTTTCATTAAACGTATGTTCATGTTATTTAGTTTTATCTTAATGATATTATTTATGTTTGTATGGAAATGTTAGAATATTTTGTACATCTATGCCTCATGATGCATTAATATGTCATCCTAAAACATCATTTAAAATAATATTCCAAGATTTTTTTAAAAAAATAAAAGGCAATGCTTGATGTTTGGAAACTTCGAGAAAGGTAGTGCCTTAACTTACTGGGTTGCGACTTTTCTCGTTGAATTCGAATAGTCAAGCACCCTTCTAAGTGATTTTGAGTTTTCAAAACTTAAACAATTATTTCGAGATTTCAAAACATAGTGTCCTAACTTACTGGATATGGCGTTTTGTTGTTTCGAGATAGAAATTTTCGAAAGACGAGCTTAGTTTTGAAGGTTTTAAAATGTTACGTCCTAACCTAATAGATGTGATGTTTTGACTCGTTTGAAATAAGTGAGCCTTAATTTTCAAAATTGAGACATTCTAATTAAAAGAGGTTTGCATCTTAAAACTTTTAAATTTCCGACATTAAAGACACTTGATAATCAATTAGGTACCAATTTTTGGGCGTTACGAGGGTGCTAACCCTTCCTCGTACGTAACTGACTCCCAAATCCATTTTCTTGACTTTCGTAGACCAAAATTAATGTTTTAAAACAAAATATTTTATAAGGTGATCCAATCACACCTAAAAAGATTGGTGGCGACTCCCGTTTTCGTTTTTCTTAAAGTCGATTCCCATTTTCCAAAACCCGATTTAAAAATGGTTTCGACAGCTTGGCTACTCCACTGGGGACTAATAAGAGAGTCAAGCCGTATAATTGATTACCTTTTGTCTTAATGTCGAAAATTTGAAAAATTTTAAAATACAATCCTCTTTGCATTACATGAGTTTGTATTATTGCATATGTTATATATTCTGATACGCATTGCATTTGCATGACCGTTGTGGTCACACCCTTAAGTGGGAGTGAGAAACTACGCCTTCGTGAGGTTTTCACCTCCGTGAAGGATAGTGGAGCACTTTCGGGATACATCCGTACCTATGGTTTCGTGAGATTTTCATCTCCGTGTAGCCATAGGGAAATGTATTCCCCTGAACTGAACTCGATTCAAATGAGCCTATAATGGGTGAGAATCGAGGAATCTGCTGGTTCAGGTACCTCAACTTTAGAACTAAAACCTCATATAGAAAAACCGTAAGAGCTCAACTTAGTTAGAATTATACTTTAGATATTACCCTCACATATCATTCTTGAGTTTATTAATATTATGTGATACTGACTGTTTCCTTTTTTCATTGCATGTCATTTCGCATTTAAAAGGTATCGATTCACGGTCAGTTTCTAAGTTAGAAAGTTTTATTATGGAGAACGAACTTCTCGATAGAGTGGAGGGCAACGCTAACGTCCATAGATGGTCTGAGCAAACTCAACTAGGAAAAGGGGATAGCATAACTGTGGGATACATGTCGGAGCTGTCAGACTACACTCGCATCAGTGTCACACAGAATAATCTGCAGGAGCTTAAGGCGATTTGGGATCAGTGGGGCAATGAGACCAAGCAGTCGTTCTATGGTAATTACGGAGATTTGCCCTATTTTTTTTATATTCAGGTTGATGAGAACTTGTTTCAAGCTCTCGCTCAGTTTTGGAACCCAGCATATAGTTGTTTTACCTTTGGAGAGGTAGATTTAGTGCCTACTGTGGAAGAATACACAACCTTACTTCAGTGTCCTAGATTTCAGTGTGATAGGATTTATTCTCGAGCTGCTTGTGTCCCAACCTTTGGAAAAAAGTTGATGACCATTACGGGGATGAGCGAGCAGTGGATCATGGCTAGAATTAAGGAAAAGGGTGAGAGTAAGTGCATTCCATGGGGAGCTTTGAATGATCTGATCCAAACACATCCAGACGAGGCAAAGAGGGTAGACATTTTTGCCTTAAGCTTATACGGATTGATGGTTTTCCCCAAGGCCTTGGGATATGTGGATGAGGCGACCACGGATCTCTTCCATCGACTTAGCAAACGGATCACTTCTGTTCTTGCGATTTTGGCAGAGACATTCAGGTCCTTGAATGCATGTAGGAGGCCCGGTGCAGGTAGGTTTGTTGGTTGTGCTCAGTTACTTTTAGCTTGGTTCTACAGTCACTTCCGATTGATAGATAGGGTGGTTTGTCTGGTCTTCTTTGAGGATTACTCCCCGTTGAAGGACATAGCAGCTTCAACTAGGAGAGTTGATGTTCCCGAAAAAATTGGATAGCGCTACTTCAGAACCTGCAGTCAAAGGATGTGGAGTGGAGGGCTCCATGGATGATTCCTGGTGAGATTCTTTACTGATGCGGCAGTTTTGATTGGGTCCCTTTATTGGGAATTTGGGGTACCATTGGTTATGCCCCTTTGCTTGTGTTGAGGCAACATGGATTGAGACAGTTCATACCGACAACTTAAGGGTTGGTTCAGAGTGAGTTCGCGTATAGAGGAGTCGACTACAAGAGGAAGGTCAGTGAGATCTCTAGTGCTTGGAACAAAACTTGTCGATTAAAAGGAGTAGCTATTAGCCTTGTTACGACTTCAGAGTATGTCGAGTGGAGAGGTAAAAGGATTAATGATAACATCCCTAGGCCAAGCGTGGAAGGAGCTCGACCGATGGAGGAATATTTGCAAGTGACGCCCTCGGAGTTAGAAATTATGAAGCAAGAGTTCGAGAGAAAGAACTTGGAGCTCGAGAAGAGGATAGCAAAGCTCGAGGAAGAAAAGATATACTTGAGCCTAGACGTTGATGTTCAAAAGATGGAGGTCGAGAAGGTAAGGAAGGAAAAGAGAAAGATTGAGGAAGATCGAGATGATTTAAAGACGCACTACAAAAAGGCCCAGGTAACGTTGAAAAGGGTTGGATTAAGGAGATCTTCAGATCAGTTGCAGAAAGAGGTCCGAGGGGAAAAGTACAAAGCCGAATATTGGGAGAAGAAGTTCTAAGAGATGCAATTACAGAATTTGACCTTAGAGAAAGAAAATCAAGGGTTAAAAACTAAGGTGGCTAAGCTTGGACGATCTCTTCATTATCACCAAAGTCGTAACTCTGCGATCGAGTTAAAGGCAAGCTTGAATAAGATCGAGAAAATGAAGCACGATATTTGAAGGTTGGAAACAAAGACTACGAATCGTGAGCTACTGGTTGAGCAACTCGAGGCAAGAGAAAAACAGTGGAAGGGAGAACTTCACCATCTTCAGAATCAAGTCAGAGATAGAGATTAACTTATTGGGGAAGCCATAATGCAGATCCGAGAGGTAGCTGAACATGTTCGAGACTTGGCAGTACGAGCTGACGTATTGAGTATGATGCATGAGTTATCATCGGATGTAGGTCGAGAGTTAGCCCTTTTATTAGATAGAGTTAAAACTTTGGGCATTAGGGCGAAAGCGTATTTGTAATCCTCTTATATGTAAAGATATTCTTTTTCTAAATAAAGTTTTCTAAATGAGATTGAATCGAGATCGATACCTTTTGCATTCATTTACATCTTATAGCTTTTCATTGCATCATTTGCATTCAAAATTATAAAAAGACCTTAATTAGTTAAAGTTATTAAAAAGAGAAAGAAAAAGAGAGAGAGAGAAGAGGGTCACGGCTGAGTGAAAAAGAAGTTGAATTGGAATTAATGACGTTCCCTTACATATCCCCGACTTTTATGTCAGGAGGGATAGCTTACCCGGAGAAGGGGGTGTTTGGAAATGAAAATCATCCCATCAATGTCATACATGAGGAAGGGACTGAACAAAGAAACCTTAAGGGCATTCACCCTTACGAACCGAGAAGTTCTTTAAACAATTGGACTACAGAAGAACTTCCTATAATCTTTAGGAATTTTACAGAGTAATATTCAGAACACTCTTGTTGCTCTAAAGCCTAGGAGTAATGAGATTTTTTTGAGAAGTGGGCTCATGTTCAGACATTTTTATTTTCAATAAAACATACTTTTATTATTTATCCGAGTAAATATTCTTTCATTCTGATTCTTTTAACCTTTGACATTCTTTATAAATTTTCATTTCATGTAAATAGTCATTATTGAATTCATTTATTCCTTGTATATTCTTTCATACCCCTACAGGTCCCTAGATATCAATGATATGAGCACTGATACTGCAACTCCTGATTTCTTTTGCGAGCAAGACATGTGTTTAGAGGAACCTCAGGATTTTGAAGATGTTCAAGATTATGACGTATCTCTTGATCTGTTAAGAATGGTAAAACAGGAGGAGAAACAAATCGTGCCACATGAGAAAGAGGCAATAGAGAATATAGCCCTAGAGGAAGGGAAAGAGTTGAAAATTGGAACATTGATTACCGAAGACACAAAGCATGGTTTGGTTGAGTTGCTTCGAGAGTTCAAGGATATCTTTGCCTGGTCATATCAGGATATGCCCGGATTGAGTACCGACATTGTAGTACATCGTCTTCCGATAAGATAGGATTGTGCTTGACCCAACGAGTTGTGAAGAATGAGGCCAGATATTGTTCTGAAAATAAAGGATGAAGTCAAGAAGCAGTTCGATGCAGGATTCCTGCAAGAAGTGAAATACTCCGAATGGGTAGCTAACATTGTACCAGTTCCTAAGAAAGACGGGAAGGTACGAATGTGTGTTGATTACAGAGATTTAAATAAAGCTAGCCCCAAAGATAATTTCCCTCTGCCACACATAGACACTTTGGTGGACAACACAGCAGGATATTCATTGTTTTCCTATATAGATGGTTTCTCAGGATACAATCAAATAAAGATGCATCCAGAGGACATGGATAAAACCACCTTCGTAACCTTATGGGGCACCTTTTGCTACAAAGTAAGGCCGTTTAGACTGAAGAACGCAGGGGCAACATACCAACGGGCCATGGTAAACTTATTCCATGACATGATGCATAAGGATATTGAGGTATACGTTGATGATATGATTGCCAAGTTGCATACAGAAAAAGAGCATATTGAGGTCTTGAGATGATTGTTCTTGAGGTTGAGAAAATTCCAGTTGAAGCTCAATCCAGCAAAGTGTACCTTTGGAGCCAGATCGGGAAAGTTATTAGGTTTCGTAGTCAGTGAAAAGGGAATTGAAGTCGACTCAGACAAGCTCAGAGCTATACGAGAGTTACCTCCACCGCGTACTCAGAAGGAAGTTCGAGGATTCCTAGGATGGTTGAATTACATCGCTCGGTTCATTTCACAACTGACCGAGAAATGCGATCCTATCTTTCGTCTCCTCAGAAAGCACAATCAAGGTACTTGGGATGAGGAGTGCCAGAATGCATTTGAAAAGGTCAAGCAGTATTTGTCGAATGCTCCGGTATTATCTCCACCTAGCTTAGATAAACCGTTAATACTGTACCTATCAGTGTTCAGTAATTCTATGGGATGTGTGCTTGGTCAGCATGACGAGTCAGGGAAAAAGAAGAAGGCAATTTATTATCTCAGTAAGAAATTCACTGACTGTGAAATGAGATATCCACTAATTGAAAAGTTGTGCTGTGCGCTGATTTGGACGACTAGGAGATTAAGACAGTACATGCTATACCATACCACTTGGCTTATCTCAAATCTTGATCCATTAAAATATATGATGGAGTCAACGGCTCTAAATGGGAGAATGGCGAGATGGCAAATTTTGCTTTCAGAGTTTGATATAGTCTACATAAGTCAGAAGGCTATAAAAGGAAGTACGGTAGCAAACTTTTTGGCCAGTAGGGCTCTAGAGGATTATGAGCCATTGAACTTTGATTTTCCAAATGAGGAGTTAATGTGTATAGCGACGACTGAAGATTCTCCTTGGAAGCTAAATTTTGATGGGGCTTCTAATGCAGTTGGAAATGGAATTGGGGTAGTCTTGGTATCCCCGAATGGTGATCATTACTCGTTCACGTGCAAGTTGGACTTTGATTGCACGAATAATATGGCTGAGTATGAAGCATGCATTATGGGACTTCAAGCAGCTATAGAGCGAGGTATAAAAACCCTAGAAGTATATGGAGATTATGCGTTGGTAATTTATCAACTTAGAGGTGAATGGGAGACAAGGGACCCTAAATTGATCAATTATCGAAAGGTAGTTTTGGGGTTACTTGAGGAGTTCGATGACATCACCTTCAATTATCTCCCACGAGACGAAAATCAAATGGCAGATGCTTTAGCAACCTTAGCTTCAATGATTAAGGCGAGTAAAGAGGGAGAGATGAGACCAATTCAAATGAGTGTTTACGAGGCTCCAGCTCATTGTTGTAACATTGAGAAGGAAAAAAAAGATGATAGCTCTTGGTATCAGGATATATTACGATATGTGAGAGATTGTAAATACCCTGAACAGGCCAATGAAAATGATAAATGAACTTTGAAAAGGTCAGCTTGCGATTATGTCTTGGACGGAGATATCCTGTACAAGAGAAGGAAAGACCAAGTACTTTTGAGATGTGTCGATGCCGCGGAAGCTAAGCTAATTTTAGAAGAAGTTCATAAAGGTGTATGTGGGACGCATGCAAATGGGTTCACGATGGCAAGGAAAATCATGCAGTTTGGCTATTATTGGGTTACTATGGAAGGGGACTGTATTAACTATACCAAGAAATGTCATAAGTGTCAGATTTATGGGGACAAAATCCATGTACCACCTTCACCTTTGCATGTTATGACTTATCCATGGCCCTTCTCCATGTGGGGTATGGATTTCATTGGACCAATATCACCAAAAGCTTCGAATGGACATCGGTTTATCTTCGTGGTAATTGACTACTTTACAAAATGGGTAGAGGCCGCTTCTTATGCGAATGTTACTAAGTCAGCCGTGAGTCGATTCTTGAAGAAGGAGATCATTTGTTGGTATGGAATGCCTAAAAGGATTATATCTGACAATGCATTGAACTTGAACAACAAAATGATAGTAGAGGTTTGTGATCAGTTCAAGATCAGGCATCACAATTCTTCTCCCTATCGTCCAAAACTGAATGGGGCAGTGGAGGCCGCTAACAAGAATATTAAGAAAATAGTGAGGAAGATGACTGAGACTTATAGAGATTGGCATGAGAAGTTACCGTTTGCACTTCTGGCCTATCGAACATCTGTCAGAACCTCTACCTCGTTAGTTTACGGGATGGAAGCAGTATTACCTATTGAAGTGGAAATACCTTCTCTTTGAATTTTGATAGAAATAAGGTTAGATGAAGCTGAATGGGTTCAATCCCGATATGACCAGATTGAACTCGATCAAGAAAAAGAGGCTAAGAGCCATTCGACATGGTCAGATGTATCAGAAACGAATGATGCGAGCTTATGACAAGAAAGTTCGACCAAGAGAGTTCCACGAAGGAGACCTTGTACTGAAAAAGATTCTTCCCATTCAAAAGGACTTTAGGGGGAAATGGATGCCGAATTGGGAGGGGTCGTATGTCGTGAAGAAAGCCTTCTCTGGCGGTGCATTGTCTTAATAGAAATGGATAGGAAAAGTTTACCCAACCCAGTGAACTCAGACTCAGTTAAAAAATACTTTGTCTAAAAGAGAAGAGAGTCTAAGGTGAAAACCCGCAAAGGGCGCCTTGAGATTTAAAAAAAAAAAAAAAGAAAAGAAAAATGGAGAGGCCAAGGTGAAAACCCGCAAAGGGCGCCTTGAGACCAAAGGGATTTTGAGTTGAAAACCCGAAAGGGCGGCTCAAATTTGGAAAGTCATACAGTGACCTTGCTATACCGGATTCAACGAGAAGTGAAGTATGTTACATATCGAGGCATCAACAAACTACTTTGGATATTTTAAACACATGATGAACTCAAGAAAGTCTTCATGGAGCTGGCGTATAAACACTCAAGTAGCGATATCTAGGGCATCTAACTTTTGTCCTGTTTGCTATCTTTAGATTCTCTTTCTTCTCAAAGATAGGCTTTCAGATTAATTTCCTTTGTATTTTTTTTGACAAATTCGTTCCAATCTAATTATTCTCAAGATTAAATTCATCTTCCATTATTCTTAAAGTTTGTTGCATTAAAATAATGATAGATGAACTAAATATGTTCACAAACAAAGTTTTGTGAATTACTCTGGAAATTTCTAGATAATACAAGAAACTAAAATAGAACAATTGTTCGAAGAATTCACATAAGTGAGGTTCGAAAGAACTCAAGGAAATTCTTTCTTTAGTCCAAAATGATGATTGGACAAATCAAACGATTCGATCCTAAGAGAGGATCATCTTATAGACATTTTTGGTGGGTCATAGCATTTGAAGAATGGTACAAACCCACAGGCTGAGTAAGAATGATATTTCGAGAGAAATAAGGATAAACTTCGACGAAAGAATGAATGGTGACGTCTGGAATAGGGGTCATGTTCATAAATATTTTGCATTATAACAGGTTTAATTAGGAGCATTTGATTCACTTCAATCATAGCATCCTAATCATTAGGCATGAACTCATACACATTTTATAGGTTATGTCCTTCAAGGGACAATGAAGATTGATGCACCTTAACCCCCTAAGCAGTAGGGTAACAGGCTAAGACATAGCTGATTTGGTTTTCACGTGCTTACGATGAAGCAAATCTAAGATGATTTGGCATCTCTGTATTGTTAGAGAACAAATCGAAGTTTGGCGTCTCTATATTCGATGGAGAGCAGACACATAGCAGATCTGGCCTTTAGATGTTTACACCGAAGCAAGATCCAAGATGGTTTGGCATCCTTGTGCTTACAAGGAACAAATCGAAGACATAGCTGATTTGGCTTTCACGTGCTTACGATGAAGCAAATCTAAGATGATTTGGCATCTCTGTATTGTCAGAGAACAAATCAAAGTTTGGCATCTCCATATTCGACGGAGAGTAGACACATAGCAGATCTGGCCTTCAGATGTTTATACTGAAGCAAGATCCAAGATGGTTTGGCATCCTTGTGCTTACAAGGAACAAATCGAAGACATAGTAGATCTGACCTTCAAGTGTTCATGCTGAAGCAGATCCAAGATGATTTGGCATCTCTGTATTGTCAGAGAACAAATCGAAGAAACAGATTTGGCATCTCCATATTCGACGGAGAGTAGATCGAAGACATAGCAGATCTGACCTTTGGATGTTTTCACATCGAAGCAGATCCAAGATGATTTGGCATTCTTGTGTTTACAAGGAGCAAATCGAAGACATAGCAGATCTGACCTTCAGGTGTTTACACTAAAGCAGATCCAAGATGATTTGGCATCTCTGTATTGTCAGAGAACAAATTGAAGAAACAGATTTGGCATCTCCATATTCGACGGAGAGCTGATCGAAGACATAGTAGCTCTAACCTTCGGATGTTTTCACATCGAAGCAGATCCAAGATGATTTGGCATCCCTGTGTTTACAGGGAACAGATCGAAGACATAGCAGATCTGACATTCTTGTACTTACAGCGAAGAAGATCAAAGATTTTAACATGGCATCCCTGTGTTTATAGGGAACAAGTTGAAGATAGCAGATATCGCCTTCTTGAGTTGCAGTGAAGCAGAATGAAGTCGTCAAGAGGCCATTTAAAGAAGATCAAGGATCAAGAACTCAAGACTCGGTGAGCCCAGGCAAAATTTGTCATTTTATAGTCTTTGCTCTATCCCGGTTACACAGCAATGAGCAAAGAGGGGCAGCTGTAGACACTTAATTTTCCCTGGGCCCAGAAATAAGTCCAAAAACCCATTTCAGTATTTAAAATAATAAAACCCCAAAAAATAAAAATAAAACAAAGTCCAAGTTCAGTCTATAATTACAAATATAATTTGGCTCGATCGAAATGGCCCATTACTTAAAAAGATTTAAGGTCCATCTACAAGCTTGACTCATATGGAAATATAATCTTCAATGATATACAATCTTAGATATGATTGCAATCTTAGATATGATATGAAATCTTAGATATGATACAATCTTAGATATGATTGCAATCTTAGATATGATATGCAATCTTGAAGATATGATCTTGTAATCTTGGAGATTTAATTTGTAGATATCCTTTAATCTTAACCGTTGATGTAATTGATCATGCAGTTGGATTTGGGAAGGCTCAACTATAAATAGAGGCCTCTCCCTTCATTGTAAAGGACTTGAGTTTTGGGAAGCAATAAGAATTCTTGAGAGCATTCACTCAAATTTCTCTCCCTCTTGCGTTCTTACTCTCTGTGGTTTGTTCTTATTTTATTCTTCGTCTATATTAGTTTTTCAACCCTTTTTTATTTTATTTTAATTTCTTCATTTTTCAAATATGTATATTTATTCCTATCTTTTATACATTTGATTATATATTTTATATATTATAATATTTAACCTTTTTATATAGTTTATTTTCAAATATATATTTTCTATGCATGTATATATATTATATTATCATTTCATGTATTTTGAACTATTGCATTATATTTTTATAATTTGTAAATGTTCTATTTATTCATTTTTTTAGTGTATGTCATTTATCTTATTTGTGCATAGTTTCATTTTTTTTTATATGCTATGTTTAATTATTTCTTTTATGTGCTATTTTATGATATGTATTGTTGTATAATTTTTGCATGTATTATGTTTTTCTTTTAGTTTACTCATGTTTTTATTTGTTTATTATCTTATATTTACCCTAATATGATTTTTTTTCATTAAACGTATGTTCATGTTATTTAGTTTTATCTTAATGATATTATTTATGTTTGTATGGAAATGTTAGAATATTTTGTACATCTATGCCTCATGATGCATTAATATGTCATCCTAAAATGTCATTTAAAATAATATTCCAAGGTTTTTTTAAAAAAAATAAAAGGCAATGCTTGATGTTTGGAAACTTCGAGAAAGGTAGTGCCCTAACTTACTGGGTTGCGACTTTTCTCGTTGAATTCAAATAGTCAAGCACCTTTCTAAGTGATTTTGAGTTTTCAAAACTTAAACAATTATTTCGAGATTTCAAAACATAGTGTCCTAACTTACTGGATATGGCGTTTTGTTGTTTCGAGATAGAAATTTTTGAAAGACGAGCTTAGTTTCGAAGGTTTTAAAATGTTGCGTCCTAACATACTAGATGTGATGTTTTGACTCGTTTGAAATAAGTGAGCCTTAATTTTCAAAATTGAGACATTCGAATTAAAAGAGGTTTGCATCTTAAAACTTTCAAATTTCTGACATTAAAGACACTTGATAATCAATTAGGTACCAATTTTTGGGCGTTACGAGGGTGCTAACCCTTCCTCATACGTAACCCACTCCCAAATCCATTTTCTCGACTTTCATAGACCAAAATTAATGTTTTAAAACAAAATATTTTATAAGGTGATCCAATCACACCTAAAAAGATTGGTGGCGACTCCCGTTTTCGTTTTTCTTAAAGTCGATTCCCATTTTCCAAAACCCGATTTAAAAATGGTTTCGACAGTAGGCTGTGTGGGAGTACAGGGGCGTGTGTTCGACGAACTAGGCCGTGTGCGCGTGACACAGGCACATGACATAGCCGTGCAATTGCTGGCGAGGCCGTGTGTGAGACATGGGCTCGACCAATTGGGCCGTGTGGGCTACACGACCGTGTGGAATTCTGGGCCAGGCTGTGTGATCCACACGACCAAGGCCAATTTAGGTTGTATGGGTCATACGGGCGTATGTGCCCACACGGACGGGCCACATGGGCATGTGAGCCCATTTATTTGAAATAATCTGTAAGGTTGTATGGGTCGTCCAAGTCGACTGTGACCTACCATAGGGTCGGTAAGCATTACTTAGACCCCTAATTCTATGATCTGATTATGTGATGTATGTATTAAGCATGTTACTCTTAGCATGTGTATCTAACCGATTGTATGATCTGTTAAAATTGCATTATAGCATGCCATATGTGTATGATGCATTGCATTAGGGTGGGGTTGATGATATTTCGGAGGAAGTGTTTGAAAGGCTTAAAGCCTGTTATCTAACAGCTCTGTTGCACTATTCTGCTATGTGCCGCACTTTGGTATAGTATGGTGTGTAGGGATGGGTGGGTCGATTTTATCCCCACATGGTGTGTAGGGCTAGACGGAGATGGTGTGTAGAGGCTGGTGGGTAGGATTCTGATATTCCATTCTGCATCTGTATCTGATTGGGCTAAAGCCCTAAATTATGTCTGATTCTGTATCTGAATGGGCTAAGGCCCAAACTAATTCTGTAATGGGCTCCGGCCCCAGACTATTTAATTCTACTTCTAGTTATTATTCTGTATATTTGATATTTGTAGGGATTACATACTGAGTTGCGAATCTCACCCTCATCTATTTAATTTGTTCAGGTAATTCCCAGCAGTAGATGGATCGGTGCAACGGAGGGCTCAACGATGACCACCACTACTGAACTACTTATTTATGGTTTTTGGCGTTTACATTGTTAATTTCTAGTTATTTTTGTGTAACGATGGACTTTTGGACTATTTAGTTTTAATTCGGGATTTTACACGATTTATGATTATTTAACTACAACTCATCAAGACATGATTTTCTTAAAAGCTAGGATTTTCATAAACGAAACGGTTTTACATAATTAATTGGGTTTCATAACCTTTCGCGTAAAAGAAATTTTTTAAAGCAAATCAACTAGTTCACGTTTTTTTGAACTAAGTGAAAGATAATAACCGAAACGGTTTTAAGGCCAGTACATTTTCAAAAACACTTTCATGTGACACCGCCAGATTCAACCATAACGTCTAGGCCGGGTTTGGGGTGTTACAAAAGGAAGAAGAGAGGGATGGATAGTGTGGGGAGAATGGGACTAAAGGCTGATTATTTTTTCTAAAAATAATATTATACCTAGGTCTAAAAAGGTATGGACGACACACGCATTAAAAAAATAAGGGATTTTGCAAAATTTAATTATTTTGCAAGGGAAAAGATTTTGAACTTGGAACCTTAATTTAATTCCATACATTTCCATTTATCAAATAACCACTAGGATATTTCCTTATTTTTAAAATAATTTTGCACAGTCATTAATCTAAAATTCGGGATGTCACATATTTCATTACATCTCTATTCTATTACTGTCCTATTCCATTCACCCTAACCAAACGTGGTATTGATGTATATTTGGTATAAATATGAATTTATATGTTATGGGAATGAAATTTATATGATTTAATATGAATTTGATTAAGAATTCAAATTAAGAAATAAAAAAAATTGTTGCCATTAATTTGTAATGTGATGTATTGCGGGTAAATAGATTGTATGATATGATTAGATAGTGAATTGATTAAATGATTATTTGTTTATGAATGGTGATGAAATGTTGAATAAGTGAATTGAAATTTTATATGATTGAGTTACTATATGGTATGATAAATGTTGAACTCACCTTTTTTATATTTGATTTTCCATTATAGGCAAACTTTACCAAGCTAAGTAGCATGTAGTGTATATTTATAACCTGAGGTAAGTTACTTGGTTTAATACCCATGAACTTACTAAGCATTGTATATGCTTACCTCATTTGTTTTTCCCTTTACCTGTAGATTTCTAAATTGTGGAACGTGTCAAGAGGATTGTTGAGAAGCTCACACTATCTCGATATTGATTTGGTCATCTTTTAACTGTATTAAGGTTTGGTTATGTGTGGCATGTACTTAGGAGTTTTTTTTTTGGATTACTTGCATAGTAATATGGTTTAAGTTTCTTGTTGGTATGATTATAGAAAAGAATATGTTTAGTTGAAAACATATGCATTTGGTAGATGGATTGAATCATGCATTGGTAATTGAAATGGCATTTTGAGTATGCATATAATATGTGTTTTGAAGTTTATATGATATGCCCATAAGTTTTGATAAGTGTGTGTATTTGGTGATTAATAGAATGAATGTTGTGATATATATAATGTTTAGATGAATTAAAATATTTCTCTATGGTTTATATGTGATTGAGGTGCCTTGAGGCATATTGGTTAGAATTAGGATAATGGTACATTTCTAGTATGTTTTTGGTGCATTTCGAATAGGTTGAAAGAATGGTTAAGTGAATACTTAAGAAATAAATGAAAATATTGGTTTTTAAATTGCCTAATAAATTACCCAATTGCCTACTTAGTTACAAATGGTAATAGGTGAGATGTTTAATGAATCATGATTAGATCATGGCATAGTTGTAATAGATTGAATGAGATCTATGCAAGTCATAAGTGTACCAATATGTATCTATGAATTAAGATATAGGTTTGGGCATCAAATGAACTTTCAAACTTGTGATTTTTGACCATCTGGATAAAAAGTATAGATACTAGGGACCAATGTATTGATACTTAACCAAATGAATAGTTTTCTAAATGGACAGAATGTCAACTTGGTACCAATACTTACTATAATTATCGATACCTAATTGTTAACATCGATACTTGTTCTTAGGGTATCAATAAAATGTTTTGAACCATAATTTTTAGGTTTTGGTAGAATACCAAAATGGTATTGGTACCATTCATTCAGTATCGATACCAGATTTTTAAGGTTTTAAAAATTTTACAGTTTGGTCCTTTCTCATGCTCAAATTTAATCTATTGTATTTTAAAGCTCGATTTAGTTTCATTTTCATTTGCAATATTTAATTTGTATATTAATATGATAATTCAATGTTTTAAATTGCATGTGGTTGTTCTAGAATTATTTGTAGCATCTTGTAGCTCGAGTTCGCGACTGGACCAAGTGAAGAGTGTTATAAGGAATTATAATTTCTACAAATTTATATTAAGAGAATTACTTTTATACTGAAACTAATAAAATCATATTTTTTTTGTTTGTTTCATGTTGCTCAAGCCCACACTCTGCGCAATTCGAGGTACGAGGATAACAGAGAAGGTCGTTCGATTGAAATTTGAGTACGGTTCATATTTTTATTGCATAAAGCACAAGTTCTTTTCGATAAAATTTTGTTTCTATAAATATCACAAACTGACTTAGTTTAGAAAATTTTTAAATTTCCACTGTTACATTAAAACGTTTTCTTAAACTGGATTTTTAAAAAAAGCACTAGGTTTTAATGATCCCAATAATGAAATGCATTTGGAACTCATCTTCGTAGACAATAAGTGAATCGAACCAAGTGCCAAACCTTGCAGCATACAAGGCTTTTGAGCATAATCAAACTTCATGGTAAGGATGTCGTGAGATTATCGAATGATGTGTACACAGTCATCAATAAGTAATAAACTAGTGAGTTAGAGTAGCATCTCCACAGGGACTGTATGTGAGTAAAAGTTTTGAAATTAACCATTATTCAACTTGGTAAGTAAACAAGATTATGTTTTTAAGGAGTGAACTAATTAATTAAACTAAATTTGACTAAGTAGGTAAACAATTTAACTTAATAACACAGAATGTAAAGCAACTGACAAAAGTTTTAATCACAATGACATGAAGGGCTAGAATAATTACTTCCCCTTAACCTGCAATCATTAAAAACAATACTAAAGAATGTTATGGTGAACCATGGCAATTTGGTGATTTACTAACCAAGAATCAATAAGTTGTAGGCTTCTCTTGAAGTCCCACGTTTAACCTTTTAGTCGCTTTTGCATATGTCTATGTGAATTTTAACTTCAAGGTTACATTTTCAGGCACCATTCCTAAGGGTATTCAATGTAACAATATCTATCGATATCATTACAAATTCAATTATCAAACAATCAAACATGCACCATTCAAGTAGCGTGTCCATTAATAACCATCTTCTCAGATCGATTAATTAATCCATTTACTTACCAACATTGTTTATGCATTAGCAAGCGTAATTGTGATATTGCTTGAATGAGTAAAACAACCAAATGCACAAAACATCGTTAGCAAAGTATTAATGATTTCAAGCTAAAGATTCATAATCATTCTAGCATCAAGAAAATTAAGCCATGCATCAACAATGCCTGCATTCGATTCTATTTACATTTCAAACGCTACCGGCACTGGTTACTTAAGGTGTTGGTGATCTCATACTATTTTGTTTCATTATATCCCGGCCAAAAAACCCTGATGGCACCAAAAAATGGCTACTCGATTGTTTCATTTTCTTCTGTGGGTGAGTATAAAAGGTTCTAGGTGTGCTATATGTATTGAAGTCACAACATTTCATTTTATACTATTTCTTGTGATTGTATACTTATTCCATTTTCTGAGCTCGATCTGACAAAACTACGAACTCTTAAATTTCCATCACACCAACCAACAATTTGATCTTGCCGTTTAAACACATTTCTCTATCAATTGATACGATTTCACAGGCATATTCACTAAGTTGAACAAACTCACATTCATACACCACAACTGATCTATTTCCTTATTTCAATTCAAGAAATTCCATTTTTTTTCTTATCTAGATATCTTTTGCTGGCATGTTTCTTTTGAAACTCAGTTTTGAAGAATTCCCAATTAAGCATTTCTTTCGATACAACCACAACTAAATTTGACCACCAATGAAAAGCATTCTCTTTAAATAATGACACTACACATCTCAAACAATCTTCGAAAGGACACAACATTTCATCCAGAACTCTATGTGTGTGTTCTAACCAATACTCGGCTTTAGTCGAATTATTACTCACTTTACTGTGAAACTCTTCGGCTCCAAATTTTCAGACTTTATCAATAGAAATCTTGTGAATATTTTGTACTAAAAGGCTTTAAGGATGAGGGGGTGGAGGTCGTTGAGCCACGTAGTTGACTTTCATACACGCAGTAAACATATCATTTATCATACTGAAAAATGTACTGTAAGCCTCTTCTCAGGCTCTTGAAACTCAAGCACATTATTAGTAGCCCCTTGATCAGTGGCTCAAACATAACTCTGTACTCCGTCAGAATCTTTTCAATTAGATTCAGTTGACATCTTTGATCTATAAAAAAACAAGTCAAATTGATCAGAAGTCACCATACAATCACCAGTTATAAAGTGGCATGTATTTCTAGACTTGATACATACTATGTTCACTCCTAGAATCAACTAAATCATACTTTGATAACACCACTAACCCATCTCTTTTGTCATATTGAGTTTATGGGATATTACGATAGTTAACAAGACTAATAATATAGTAACACAATTCAAAGATTAATTTAAACATCATAAATTAATAAACAATCATCATTCATAAAATTCATTCAAAAATGAGACTTAAATTAAGTATTTGGAATCCTAAAATCAGTTTAGAAACGAATATGGACTAATTTGAACAAAATAAAAAAGTATGACAAAAACAGAAAATAAGGGTCACATAGCCGTGTGACAGAGCTCAAACTATGTGGCTCAAAGACATAGTCGTATGGCCAAACCGTGTAATAACTTGAATCTGTGTAACTTATGGTCATATAACCGTGTCACTAGGCCGTGTAACTCTCTAAGATCATGTCGGCAATCCTATACCAAAAATCAAATAGGCCACGTGGTTATGTGGGGTGACCGTGTGGTGCACAGTGTGGGGTAGATCATGTCCACCTAAAATAACTTAAAAACCAAGCCATTTCAACTACCATCTCTTAGGTTCCAATCCATACCATTCACATCCATTTATACCTATTCAAAACACACCAAAACATGTCAAAACATACCAATTAATAGTCAACCTAAGTGCCTAACCATTATACCTTCAATGGCACCACAATTCAAACACCAAACTAATTCACATTCAACATTCACAATTCCTAATTCATAAGCTTACCATAATTCAAACACCAAACATCAAATCTGTGCCGGTAGTTTGTGAATATCCGAATGTGTTTCTAGAAGAGTTTCCAAGGTTACCACCGGTCAAAGAGGTGGAGTTTGCTATTGTTTTGGTACCAGGAACTGCGTCGATATCGATAGCTCCGTATAGAATGGCTCCAACCAAGTTGAAAGAATTAAAGTCTCAGTTAGAGTTGACAGATAAGGGATTTGCGAGACCAAGTTTTTCTCCCTGGAGTGCACCGGTATTATTCGTCAAGAAGAAAAATGGATCCATGAAACTTTGTATCGATTATCGTCAACATAACAAGGTTACGATAAAGAACAATTATCCTTTACCAAGGATTGATGATTTGTTTGACCAGTTGAAAGGGGCAACAGTATTCTCGAAGATAGATTTGAGATCTGGCTATTATCAGTTGAGAGTTAAAGACTCGGATGTGCTGAAAACCGCATTCAAAACAAGGCATAGGCATTACGAATTTCTTGATGAATCGGATCTTCCTACTATTTTTATGGATTTGATGAATCAGATCTTCCGACCGTATTTAGACAAGTTTGTAGTTGTGTTCATTGATGACATTTTGATTTATTCTAGAGATGAGTCTGAGCATACCGAACATTTAAGAATTGTATTGCAGACTTTGAGAGATAATAATTTGTTTGCTAAATTCAGAAAAAAATGAGTTTTGGCTTCGAGAAGTCGAGTTTTTGGGGCATATTGCCTCAACGAAAGGTATAAGATTTGATCCGAGTAAGATTTCAGCAATTGTTGATTGGAAACTACCGAGAAATTTATCTAAGGTTAGAAGTTTTTTTGAGCTTAGTCGGGTATTATCGACATTTTGTTAAGGGATTCTCGATGATTGCTACACCTATGATGAAATTGTTACAGAAAAATGTTAAGTTTGAGTGGTCAGAGAAATGCCGAAAGAGTTTTGAACAGTTGAAAGCATTGTTAATTGAGGCACCGGTATTAGTACAACCTGAGTCGAGAAAAGAGTTTGTAATTTTCAGCGACGCATCATTGAACTGACTCGGATGTGTGTTGATGCAAGAGGGCAAAATGATAGCTTATGCCTCGATTTAGTTGAAACCGCACGAAAAGAATTATCCAACGCACGACTTGGAATTGACTGCCATTGTGTTTGCTTTAAAGATTTGGTGACACCATTTATTCGGTGAGAAGTGTCACATCTTTACCGACAACAAGAGTTTGAAGTATTTAATGACTCAAAAGGATTTGAATTTGCGACAATATCATAACCAACCAATTTGTGAACGCACACATAAATTACTGACTCTCACAAATTTGAATTGAGAATTCTCAAATAAATAAGAAATGATACAGAACCCACACCTGATTTAATGACGAAGGAGCGAAATTCTTCGAAATCCACTAGCAAAACCGTTTTCAATAAAAATGACGCAAAGGCAAAAAAAAAAGAAAACCAAGACAAAGGGAAATAACAAAAAGAAAAAAAATCCAGCAAAGAAGATAAAAAAATAAAAAAATAATCTTAATAATAAAATATAAATAAATGGACATATATTTTTTAACTTAAACAAAAATATTATTAAAAAAATAAAACAAATTTAAAATGCATTTCCAAAATGCTCACACAAGGACTAAAACCCAGAACCTTGATGTACACTAACATTCACTCAACCACCAGACCAGTAGGCCCATTCTGTCACTTAAACACGCAACTAAACACAATAGCACAACCTATTCACTGGCCATAACCACAACCCTTAAAACTTCCAGGCTAGAATTTGGGGTGTTACAACTCACCCTTCCTTAAAGGAATTTCGTCCCCAAAATTTCCAACTAACAGAACAGTGATCTAACACAAGCTATACCACCACGCTCCCTCTGCGCACTCTAGCTCGAACAGTAATATCAAACTTAGGACCTCATACACACACCAGAACACTTAACCACTAAAACAGATACACATTTCTATCCTATCACACACCATTACTATGATCTAATCTAAACGTCGAAACATTCACAACCATACTTGTCTCAAAGTCATCGAGGACACTCCAAGATCGGATGCTCTGTGGACCCATATTGAAAACATGCTCCCGCCTTTTTCTAGTAATTGTCTGGGTGGAGCTTCTTACAGTGTCTACAAAACGGAGCACTCGTACCATTACTAACGCCCTTCGCCAAACCTTTATTTCCACTCAAATACATTCTAACACGCTTCGCAGACTGAGGCTCTAACCTCAAAGGACTGTGATCTCTCTTCTTCCCACATTCAACATACCTACTTTGTACTAACTATCCATGCCTGTCTCACCTAGCCTTGAGCACTTGCTCAAGCACTTCCCTCACTACCCGAGTCAATGCCACAGTACCGAGCTTCAGGTTGTCGCTACCCGAAGCTAGTGGAATCGCATTGAATTTTAACTCTTGAACAGGCACATGTCCCGGTGAAGTAGACGACTCCTTGAAAATTTCTCCAGATTGACCCTCGCATCTTGCTTACCTTCAAAATTCATATAAGTATTGTATCTAAGCTTAAAGAATCTACAATTTTAGAAATCGAACGTAAGCATAAATTTCTAATGAGCTTACAAAACTAATCTTACTTTTTCCTAAGTTTCGCATGGACCGGTATCAGAGTCTCAGACATCTTACTCTTCAAAAACTTATTCCAAAACATAAACCATTTCAAAACACTGTGGTACAATTTATCAAACCCATTAAAAAAACAATCTTGTGCGCACATGGATACGTAAAAACACAGGTCAAGCTTTTGCAAACCTGACTCTGATACCACTAAATGTAAGCCCCAGAACTTGGCCTAGAAGTTTAGACCGAATCTTAGAGGTTACATTGATTACCGAAGTGATCGTAGGAATATTTTACAAAACAAGTTATCTCAAATCCCATTACCAACATATTTGTCTCTTTACAACCAAGAATATTTAATCTTTTAGATTTCAAACAGAAGTGTTACAATTAAGTTTAATTTATGAATAAAATTAGATTTATGAGAAAATAAAAAATAGAACTTGTATCACAGTTTCAATAAAACCTTACAATTTCAAATAGTATATCAAAACGAAAACTGAAAAGAAGAATTGATATTTTATTTTCAACCGAGATTATTCGAGTCCTCCGCATACTGAGTCCAACGTTAGAGTTCTAGAAACGTACCTGTAAAGGGAAACACTAAGGAAGGAGCTACACGAGTCAGCGTGAGTTCGAATTGAGACTAAAAAATGAATTACAAAATTCAATTCAATAGCGCAACAAACTTACAGATACTTACAGAGTCAAAAAGCAAACCTGGAACCATCGTCCCAACAGTAACAACTCAAGCACACCAACTCACACGCAGTCAGACATAATACAGTCAGATAGTCTTGTACACAGTACTCTCAATCAAATGCATATAGAATGCAGTCAAGTAATAAAACCCACCCATCCAGCCAACACACCTCTCCGTCCCCCAACCACACCCAATAAGAGCTAATTAAGCTCATCCAACCAAAACACACCACATAGGACCTCGAAAGGCCCATCCAACCCTACACACCATGTATGTGGACTAAGCCACTCAGATATTAATACGTAACAGGGCTGGAGTATATGCAGTATAGTGCAATGCAGTAATTCGTTGTACAGACATGTTGCAGTTTAAACTATCAGATCAGATAATGGTACGCAGCAAAGCTGACGTACATGTGGTACAGTGCGGTAAATTGTTGTACGAATAAGCTTGTAGTTAAACTGCCAAATCAGAACAGAAACAGTCTTCTTTCTCTTCACAACCGAACCCAAAATACTTTATGCAAGTGCATATATGCATTCAATCCCACAAAATTAATGAACACGTCAATAGACAATTAGATAGAAGCAGATATGCACACACGCCCAATGGCCGAATTCAGAACCAAACCTCTCCCACAACAATCACAAATAACACATGAGCCAAAACCCAGATCAGAATTCTTAGCCACCCTCACTAAAGATCAGTAATGGTCGAAAAACACAAATACATTCTTAGATAAAAAAAATATACACAGAACCAAAATAAGTGACTTAAAATCACATGCCCGTATGCTCTGGCCATGTGGAAATGCCTATGTGAAGAGGGTCACGCGACCGTGTGGCTGAGGCACATGTCCGTGTGAAGAAAGGCACATGCCCGTGTGAAATTGGGACATGGCCTTGGGAACAAACCGTGTAACTCACTATCTATTTCTACTAAAAAGAGTACAGGGCAGACACGACCGTGTGAGGGTCTCACATGCCCATGTACCCACCAGACACAGCTGTGTGTCCAAAACACACGCCCGTGTAGAATCCCTAAATCCCTAAATTAGCCACATGACTGTGTGGCCAGGCCGTGTAGCACTAAAACACTAAATCCCTAATTCCCAAACATATACGCTCGTGTGCTCAGGGGACACGGTTTTGTAAAAATCGATAAAAATCCCTAAAACGACTACACGGTCGTGTAGCTAGGCCGTGTGGAACCAAAATTTGCCCAAAAACCCTAATTTCTAAATGCACACGGCCATGTGGACAGCTCGTGTAGAGGCACACGCCCGTGTGGCCACCCATGTGGTCCTGAAACCACCCTAAAACAGCCTCTAAAAATGTGTTTTACCCTCGTAGCACTTCTTCGCCCTCGATAACTTGAAACTATACCAAATCAAACAAGTTTTAAGCATAAAAATAGTTGTACAACATCATAACAAGCCGATTGTGAACACACACATAAATTACCGACTCTCACAAAGTCAAATCGAGAATTCGCAAAAAAATAAGAAAGGATACAGAACCCATACCTGATTCAACGCCGAAGGAGCGAAAT
The DNA here is from genome assembly GCA_025698465.1 of Gossypium longicalyx. Lineage (NCBI taxonomy): Eukaryota > Viridiplantae > Streptophyta > Magnoliopsida > Malvales > Malvaceae > Gossypium > Gossypium longicalyx. The sequence goes on along the minus strand of CM047004.1, from coordinate 62,125,150 downwards.
TCTTCGAAATCTGCCAACAAAACTGTTTTCAATAAAAATGAAGCAAGGGCAAAAAGAAAGAAAACCAAGACAAAGGGAAATAACAAAAAGAAAAAAAAATTCCAGCAAAAAAAGAGAAAAATAATAAAAACAATAATCTTAATAATAAAATATAAATAAATGGACATATATATATTAACTTAAACAAAACTACTATTTAAGAAAATAAAACAAATCTAAAATAATTTTCCAAAATGCTCACACAAGGAATCGAACCCAGAACCTTGATGTACATTAACACTCACTCAACCACTAGACCAGCAGGCCCATTCTGTCACTTAAACATGCAACTAAACACAATAGCACAACCTACTCACTGACTATAACCACAACCCTTAAAACTTCTAGCCTAGAATTTAGGGTGTTATAGTCCATATCAGGAACCACCCAAGTGGTTATGACTAAAAATATTCTACAATGGGTTGGATGTACACTTAAGGTTGAAATTGGATGGAGTCGCAGGAGGAGCCTTAATGAACCGAACGTATGAGAATTTATATGAATTAATAGAAAATATGGTGATGAACTCTTGCCAATGGCCAACTGAATAATATAAATATGGCCAAAGACCATCTACAGTGAAGCCTGCCCAAGAGGATGACAAATATTAGTAGTTAGTGGACAAAATCAACCACATAGAGTCCGTGAATAGTGCACCATCCATATATAGAGGGGACAAACCACTCTTCCATTATATCAACAATCCAAACGAAGACATGAATTACATAGAGAATAGGGATGGAAACCCTTATTCAAATACTTATAACCCCGGATGGAGAGATAACCCAAATCTGAGGTGGGCGAAAATCAAGGAAAAGTTAATACTTCGAATCAAGTTACAAATGCTAATTATCAACCACCTTATTTGTAGAAACCCTAAGAAAGGGTCAACCAAATGACCATACTGTATGTGGTCAATGTTTCGATTAGATAGAAGAGGAAATGCAATCAATAAGGATAGATGTGAAGCAAGTGCAGTTTGAGTGCACTAACTCAGAAAGAATATTACCTAAGCTAGAAGATCAGATGAGCTAATTGATGAGCATGATGGGAGATATCAAAAGACAAATTGACATCGACATTCCTAGCAATACTGAAAATAATGCTCGAAAGGAAAGGAATGATCAGCTAAAAGTAATCGTGCTCCGCTTGAGCAAAAGTCTTGAGTAGCCCAGAAACTCTGACACGATAGGAGACAAAAAAGAGTGTCGAAGATATCCAAGAGAACCCCCAAGAGGCTAACAAAAAAACCAAAACCAGAAGAGGTAATGGAACTGATAGCTGAGCCAGAGAAAGAGTCGAACAAGGAACCTGCTATCACACAAGTACCATTCTCTTCAAGGTTCGAAAAGGGACAAAAATGGGACGAAGACGAGTTTCTAAGCTTTTTAAACTTGTTTAAAGTATTAAATTTTAACTTTCCTTTGATTGAACTAATTGAAAAACGCCCTAAGTACACCAAATTTTTAAAAGAAATCATGTCTAGGTGGAGGAAAATTAAAGTAGGTGAACAAGTTAATATGAGCGCTTCCTATAGTGCTATTATAACTAGGCAGATTCCTAAGAAGCTTTACAATCCCCATAGAGATAGGGAGCATCCATTTCAATAGAGCCCTATGTGATTTAGGAGCCAAGGACCTCAAGAACACGCAAATTACACTACAGTTGGTTGATAGATCCTCAGTGCATCCAAATGGAGTATTAGAAGATATGTTAGTCAAGGTACGTAGCTTTATCATTCTGGTAGATTTTTTAGTCTTAGATTTTTAGGAAGATCAAGAGATACCCATTCTATTAGGTAGACCTTTTCTTGCTACATCAAAGTCCACCATTGATCTAGAGAAAAATGAACTAACCATGAATTTCAATGGTAAAATAGAAATTTTTAAATGTGATCATCAACAAAGTGGGGAAAATAGGAGGAAGTTAGAAGAGCATTGTAATGAAATATCTATCCTTCAACCTAACTACCCTAAATCAAGGGATGTACTTTCTGTAACCAGTGCAAGTCAAAGCAATAGGTTCAAGAAAAAGGGTAAGCAGAAGAAGGTGGAGTGGCACGACAGACGTTAGACTAATACCAAAGGAAACAGAAGCGTAAAGGCATTTTTGAAAGAGTTGGATGAATTCGGTAGTAAAACTTGACAATCTAGATTAATATTTACTTTCATTAAAATTATTGTATATTTAACTAACTATTTAGTGTAGATTCAAACTTGTATTAAATTGATGTTTTATAGGAATTGAAACACTCTGAGAATTGGAAATTTGGGCCAAAATAGAGTCAATGTTGCCATACAGCAACCCCCTGTCGCAACACTAAGGCTAGAATTGAAGAAATCAAGAAAACTAGCTCAATGTTACGACATGGACTATGTTCGTCGCGACACAGAAGACAATTCACCCAAGGTTCTAAACTTTCAAAGTGTGTCGCGACATTGAACCCCGATGCCGCGACAACGGCAAACTGCCAACTATGTTGCGACACAGAACCCCTATGTCGTGACAATGCTGCAATTTTCTGTAAGGTTGACTGACCCATTCGCGTGACCCTTTTGCATAACCCTTATTTTACCCAGTTTTTAAACTTAAAAACCTTTAATTTTTAACTTAAACACACTTTAACCCAAAATATAACCTTTCCTTAAACACTAAACCCTCTCAAACACTCTCCATCTTTAAACCCTTTTTCCTATCAAACCATAAATTCATAAACCTCTATTGCTTTTCCTCAAGCTTTATTTGGCTGAAGGATTGCCAAATGCTTGGAGAGAAGCAACAAAAGTTTCAAGGAAGTCAAGGTTAAGCGTTCTTTTTCTCATTTTCACTATTTTATTAAGATTATTGCTCGATATTTCATTACTTTATAAGATAAAATAGTATTGAATAGCCTCCAAGAAAGGTTAAAAGAACTAATGAACCTAAATCATCAACGGTTCCAAATCCCTCCAATTTTCTAAATTTAAACGTTGAAAAATATTTCGTAGAACTTCAGGTAAAAACATTAATTCAAGAGAGGGGATTTGAATCGTCGATGGTCCTCTGTTAGAAGATTTGGCCTTTCGTTAGGTATCGTAAATGGGAATGTTTCTATACAATCCCAAAAGACTCTACTATGGTTCCTGTAGTTCAAGAATTTTATGCACCACTACGGGACCAAGAGTCTAAAAGAATTGAAGGCCAAACATGGGAAATAGTACCAGTGCTAGAGAACGAAGTCAGAATTACCCTTCTAGTTATTTGTGAATTTATAACGCTCTATTTTATCATAAAAAAAGAATTTGTAGAAGAAACTAATTTAGATTATTTTCAAGATATAAATATGGATAGCATTATAAATTTCCTAACAGAAAGGAAAGTTGAATGGAAGTGTCGCCCAGGTGCTAATATCCTAACCTCTTTTAATCAAGCAATAATGTTCCCTAAAGGAAAAAATATGGATTCAATTTTTGTGCACTCGAATAGCTCCTACTTTAAATGTTTCTAATGTCAATACTTTTCAAGCAGTTTTGTTTTACACTATTTTGTAGAAGAAACAAATATGCGCCGAAATGTGGATATACCAAAATATGAAATGGTGCGTGAATGGCCAGAAAGTGGGAGTCTTCTTTCCCCACATAGTGACGGCTTTATGTAAAAGAGCAGGCATTTTGATGGCATCTACAGAGCATTGTATGAAGCCATCCCAAAGCATAACTTGAGTCACACTGTATATGTAGTACATAGAGCTTCGGGCGAAACAAATAAAGGAGTGGAACAAACACCAACAAGAGATGACGACCACTCTAGGGTCATCTCAAAGGAAAGCAAAATCGATTGCTCGATAAGAAATTAGCGGGAGCATTCATCCAAAGCTGGATTGGATGATACACTGGGTGCAGAAGCCAAACCCAATTTTTCAGGAATTTGTACGATAGAACAATATTATGGTACCTAATTACATGCTGATCTACCGTGATACGGTGTAGCAAAACTAATTTTCACACTTTAGGAGCTTGAAAACAAGCATTATCATTAGGTTTTGATCATGTTTTAGTGAGTTTGATTAACGTCAATAAAATGTGCAAATTGAGTCTTTTATTGACCTTAGGGGTTGAGTGAGGCTTAAGGGTGAGCTAATAAACTTTGTGAGTGTGCAAGAGACAATTAGAAGGCATGCTAAATCGATACTGGTCATTGTGTCGCAACACAGAGGGTACAATGTTACAACATAGGAAGTAGAATGGAGAAATTTCGATACTGCCTTCAACGTCACAACACAGCCTAAGGTTTTCACGACATACCTCTAAAAACATCCCAAGAAGAGTATATTGACTTCTATGTTGCGACATAGGTCCTGATGTGTTGTGACATCGACTCTGGATGGGAATTAATACAAGCTAGGAAGTGTTTTGGTCCTCACAATCAAATCTAAAGCTTGGGATCGTCAGCTAACCTAGGGTTAAGGACGACGATCATCTTAAATCTATAAATAGGCTCATTTGTCACATTTTATGGACATCAATTAGTTAGCTTAGATTTATTCTTTTAATTCCAAGTTAGCTTTTCTCTTTTCTTAGGTTTTAGATTTAGTTTCAATTTGTTTCTTGTTTTATTTCGGGAGATTTGATTTGAGGATACAATTAACTCTTATGGATTTACTTTTAATAATAATACAAATCAGGCTTTTTCTTAAACCTTATAATTTCGATTCAATTCTCATGATTATGCTTTATATAAATTTTATAATGTTTACGAAAACCATAAAGAACTAATCCCTCTATGGAGGATTAGCGAGTGGAGGTATGACCTATTAACTATTTGTAGGGTTACTTAATGAATCAACTGTTTGGGAAAGGAAGAATCTAAACCCTAGGCTTGATGACCCTATGAAGTCATCAAGGAAGGAATTAACCCAAAATTGATATGGCCTATCCGTGAACACCTTCACCCCAAGCAAGTCTGGACTGTGAGGTCAGAAGATATGTAGTCCTTATTGACTCGTTATACTAGTGGATGTATCAGAAGATCTTACTAAGATATTGACTATTTGATTAACAAGGAACCCAAAGCAACAATTGATAAAGATTACTAAAGTAAGCTAATCACCCACAATCAGATTTGATCAATTCCCCTTTTCAATTTCTTGATATTTATTTATTTGTTATACTTTATTATTATAAAAATCCCAAAAACCCCTTTTATTTATATTTTTGTAATATAACCTATTTCGAGTACTAATTAGATCTTTTGGTGTTTAGGTTAAAATTGACGTAGCACTAGCCTCCCTTGGGTACGATCCTCAAAGTACTTACCTACTCCGTTGTAACTATATTACAACTAGACCTGCATACTTGCGGATACCGCCTCTTTTGCAAATATTTTACTGTAGTATTCACACTCTAAACGTTAGTACGTTCGGAGGCAGTCACAAGCCATATATGTTTGGTTCGATGCATCCAGAGTAGGAAAAAGAGGAGCATGAGAGCGAAGGGGAAGAAGGAAATGACAAAAGGGGAGGAAAATGACGAGATGGATTTTGAGGATGACTGAACCTCTAATTTTTGTTTTTAAAGATTGTATTAAATATGGGATGATTTTTAATTTATTTACATTGTTATGAGTAGGAGTAATAATAGATTATTAGTTGTTTTGTGTTTTGTTTAAATTTTCTATACAGTAAACCCACATGGAAGAGGCACAACGATTTTTGAGCTTTCAACAATAAATAGAGGAGGCACCCACCAATAGCCTATGAAACTATTACGATCAATCGAGTAACTTCTTTCCTTATGGACTACACATTGAGGACAATGTGTTATATAAAGTATAGGAGTAACATAGAAAAAATTTTAATTTTGTATGTTTTTCTTTGATTTTTCTTGTTTGTAACACACCAAACCTAGCCTGGATGTTACGGTTGAATATGGCGATGTCATATTAGATCAAGTTTGAAAACGAATTTGGCCTTAAAATCGTTCTCATTATTAACTTTTACATAGTTCGGGAAAACTTGTTCTGATTGATTTGATTTAAAACATTTCTTTTACGCGGAAGCTTTTGAAACCCAATTAGTTTTTGGAAACCATTTCATTTACAAAAACCTTAACTTTTAGGAAAAATTGAGTTTAGACTAAATCCCATAAACAGTTTAGAAATCCAAATAAAGTCCATAAAGTCCTAAATTACATAAAAAACCTGAAAATTTATTAAGAATTAAATACCGAAATGGAGTTTAAAATAGTCTAAACATGTGTGGCCACAGTCGAGACCTCTGCTGCACTGACCCATCAAGTCTAGGGATTACTTACACAAATTAAACAGAAAATGTGAGTTTTCGCAACTCAGTGTGTGATCCCCACAGAAAACATACACACTAGCAAAAGTCAGTCAATATCCAAATAACATATAACTCAGGCTTGGGCCCTTTACAGAACCGGTGTGAACCTTAGTCCACTCAAATACAAAATCATATATGAACTGAGCTTTAGCCCATCTCAGATATATCATGCATAATAGAGCAGAATAATGGAGCCCTACCCACTAGCCTCTACACACCATGTGGGGATAAAGTCGACCCACCCATCCCTACACACCATGTTGTACCGTAAGGCGGCACATAATCAGATAATTGCAGCTGTACTGCCATATATCAGGCTTAGGAGCCTTTCAGAATACTTTCTCCATATAATCTTGATGCAATGCAGCATACAATACATGGCATGCAAATACGCAATTAATAGATCATACATACAAATCGGTATACATGCTAAGTGTAACATGCTAAAGCACATATATCACATAGTCAGATCACATAATCAAGGGTCAAGTAACTCTTACCGACCCTACAGTAGGTCCCAGTCGACTTGGGTAACCCGAACAACCTTTTAGAGTATTTTTAGAAAATTAGGCTCACACGCCCATGTGGCCTACCCGTGTGGGCCCACACACCTGTTTGGCCCACACAGCCCAAATTGGCCTTGGTCGTGTGGAACACATGGCCTGGTCGAGAATTCCATACGCCCGTGTGGACCCACACGCCCATGTGTCATACACGGCCTCACCGGCCATCACACGGCCATGTCATGTGCCTGTGTCTTGCACGCACAGCCTGGCTCGTCGATCACACGCCCGTGTACTACCACACGGCCTACCACACGGGTGACCACACGCCCGTGTGGCGTCGACAGTTTTGTTTTTCGACTTTCGTCGATTCTCATTTTCTGTGATTTTGAGTACACACTTATAACGTTTTTGATGCGTAAGCACTCCTGAGCCTCTAGAACCTAAAAAGAACGAGTAATAACACTCAATTAAACTTTTAAAACGATATTCAACATCTAGTCGAAAGTTATACTTCTAATAATTTAACGGAATCCCTTACCCTCGAGCGAAACGAGTAATCCTCGCACTTAATTTGCCACTTGGGATCGATTTATCGTTCCTTGATTAACTCCTAACACCAAAAAGGAAACTCCTCTTAGAAAGAACATAGTACGTTTAGAATAGCAAAATCCAATCTTACCAATAACAAGCCCAAAAGCCAAATAACGATCCACAGAAACTTTGAAGAAAATAGGAGGTCAAAATAAGAAAAATAACAGCAAAGGAATGGAAGGGGCGGCAGCAACCAAGGATGAAAGAACCGAAAAAAAAGGAAAGGAAAAAAAACATGGAGAGGAAGAGTAACAGAGAAAAACGTCAGATGGGGAAATTTTGAGAAAAGAATCAAAACTGATTTGATACTCTCAACTACCCACTACACCCTCAACTCAAACACTCCAGCATTTCAATTTCAACCGGACTCTACTACACCACATGCCCAAAGCAAAAAATATTGCCTATCTAGGGATTCAAACACAAGACCTCCAACTTATCAACACTCCACTTAACCACCAGACCAGCAGGCCCATTCTGATATATTTTACCAACAATTAAAGTTAAGCCTACTGAGTAGGGTTTAGGCTTTATTTTAAAAAGAACCCAAAATCTGCCCAAGTCTAGGCTTGAACTTGAGACCTCACACGCATACCCAGAACACTTAACCACTGAAGCAGATATAGATTTGTGTATCAAACACACAGAAATAATTATATGGTATTTTTAGGGTGTTACATTGTCAATTGTGTGCTTGAACTTGTAGAAATACAAGTGATTGGTTAGGAGCATGTATATAGGTTTATTGTATTTACTATAAATTTGACATAATAGTAGATGATTTTAAATTTTTTATTATTAGACTACTAAGTTTTATATATTACATTTTAAATGAGTATTAAGCAATTGAATGTACCATATGATATAGGAAATATAGGGAAACGAGCATGTTAGTATGTATGATAAATTGTTGAATTTGTGAGTATTTGGTTGATTAAATTTGCGAATATTGAGATACCAAGGGATAACCTAAGGCATTGTTTGGTATACACCTAGAGCCAAAAACCTAACCCTATTTATTCATCTTTAGTACCTATCTTTGAGCCAGAAAATACTTCTTGATGAACCTTCATGGAAAATCTGAGCCAACAATGTTAATTTATTTTTCCCTTTTTCTTTGGTCCTAAATTGCACGGATATAGATGTCAAGACATACATATTGTAGGATAAGTAGATACATCACAGTAAAATTTTGTAAAAACCAAGTGAAATAGGAAAGATCAGTGTGATAAAGTAAATATAGGTTAACTAATATGTGCAAAAAAAGAAATAAAAAATCAAAGAGTAATAAAAAATGAGTAGAAAAAGTTCTTGAAAGTAAAAGCATTCATGAATGAGAAATGTATAGAAAAAGAAGAAAGAATAGTGAAAAAGTCACCAAAAATAGAGAGACTCGTTCATTAGTGCACACAAACTCGTGAGCTAGTCATAGTTGTTGTATTACGTTGTGATTTCCTATAGAGAAATAAGGAAAGTGAGAGAAGGAGAAATAAGGTGGTGAGAGGGTAAGGTTCGTTAAGGGGGACGAATAGGGAACAATACGATGTGCCAAACTATTTTCGTGCTTGAAACTATTTGATGCTTACTTTTTCTTGAATCTCATACATATCCTAAGCCTCATAACGTTACAAGCCAAAAAGCTTTATGTGATCTAGGTAAGTTTCTTTACAAATTGACATCATACTGAATAATTGCATTTACAACTGTTTGTATTCTACTAGGATAATCAAATTACCTATATAACTTATTGATGGATCCCTACATTTGAAACCCTTAATGCTTGTATGCTTTGTAGTATATTGAACTTAGGTGTTTGACACGAAAACTGATATGTAAGCTATATATCATGCCAAGATTATTTGTGAATATGAAATGCTTATTCATGTGTTCCAATGCTAACACTTGTACCATACTTGTTCAAGGGCCATCTTTTCTTTTCTTTTCTTTTTTTGATTGCTTTGCTTGAAGGCAAACAATGACTTAAGTATGGGGGAGTTTGATCTATCGTAATTTGGTGTAGCAAATTAAACTAGTTTTCACATTTTAGGAGTTTGAATAAAAGCACTTTGGTTAAGTTTTAGTTAAGTTTTCGTACTTCTATTTGTATTAAAAAAATGTGTAATTTGAGTCTTTTATTGACTTTAAGAGCCGAATGAGGCCCAAAGATGTGCTAATATGCTTTGGGAATGTGTAGGAGACCATTAAAAGGTGTGCTAACTCAATACTAGTTGATGTGTTGCAACACAAAGAGTTGGATGCCGCAATGTAGGAAACAAAATAGAATAATTTCAAGATTGCCTTCGGTGTCATGACATAGCCTGAGGATGTTGTGACACACCCCTAATGATTCCCTGAAGATGAACATACTATCTGGTGTGTCTTAACATCAACTCTATACGAGAAATAATTACAAGCCAGGGGCATTTTGGCCCATACAATCAAACATTAAGCACGATGACAGCAATTGACCTAGGTTTAAGGACGACGGCCACTGTAATTCTATAAATAGACTGATTTAACACATGTTATGGACAACTTTTCATATTGTATAATATTCTTCATAGTTTTAGTTTTTCTTTTTCTTAGGCTTTTAGATTATTTTTAGTTTTGTTCTTTGCTTTTGTAGAGAGATCAGATTTGTGAACTTGATCAAAATCTATGAGGATTCAACATTCGATTCAATACAAATTAATCTTCTTCTAAACTTTATATTCTTAAATTTTCATTCATGACTATTTTATATATCAAGTTTATGTTGTTTATGAGATCCATGAGGAACTAATCTTCTTGTGGGGGATTAGTGAGTGGAGATATGATTAATTAACTGTTTTGTAGGGTTTTCTTAGCGGATTAGTTGTTCGGGAGAAGAATAACTTAAACCTTAGGCTTGACAACCCTAGGAAGTAGTCAAGGTGGGAATTAACCCAAAATTGGTATGGTCTATCCGTGAACACCTTAACCCCGAACCGTTCTAGACTGCGAGGTTGAGAGATAAGTAGTTCTTACTGACTTGATATTCTAGAGGAAGACCGGAAGATCCTACTAGGGTATCAATTAGCTGATTGAACAAGAAGCCCGAAACGACAGTTGATCATGATTCCTAAAGCAAGCTAATCACCCATGCTCAGATTTGATAAATTCAACTATTTGATTTCCCACTATTTATTTATTTATGTTCTTTTATTATTATAAAAAAATCCCAAAAATATTTCTTTATATTTCATCGTAATATACTCTATCTAAAGTACTAATTATATGGATTTGTGCTTAGGTTAGAGTTAACTTAGTGCTCATCTCCCTTAGGTACGATTGTAACAACTCGTTGTTAATCAAATCAGAACAGTAGTTTTGGGACCACAAATTTGAAGTCAAAATAATTATTTTATTATTATTTTATTGTTTACAACATTATTGAATGATTATGTGAAAGTTTCGATTAGAAATTTTATCGTTTAAATGCTTAATTTGACAAAAATGACTAAATCGTGTAAAGTGTAAAATTTGAGTTCTATAAGCTAAAAGGGTTTATTAGCTATGAAATTAAATAGTTAAGGTCTTTAATAGGTAATTATACCATTACTAGCTTGAGTGGAAAAATATGGACAAGTATTAAATGATTTTTAGGTTTTATAACTAAGGTTAAATTTGTAATTTAGTAAATTAATAAGTAAAATAATTAAGTAACTAAAGCTATCATCTTTATTCTTCAATATTTTCACCGAAAATTGAAAGTTTAAGAAGCCATGGGAGAGTTTTAAGGTTCGGCCGCAAGCAAGCTTAATTGTAAGTCCATTTTTGTTCCAACTTTCATGATTTCTATGTTTTTGAAATCGTTGCAGCTAGGTCTAGCTAGCCCAGGGACTATTTTGCAAAAATGACAAAGATTTTCAATGTTGCCATTAATGAATAAGCATCTGTTTTGATGTTTGATGATAGATTATGAATGTTTGTTGTGAATTATACAAGTTTTATTAAGTGATTTTTAGTGAAAATGCAAAATAGAGATTAAATTGTGAAATGTGGAAACTTTGTGGTTAAAATGTGAAATAAATGAAAAATATGGGCTGCTAGGGGCATGATAGTAATTCTAATAGCATGGGTTAGTCTTAAATTGCATGAATTTGTGTTTTTATGAAATAAGAACTAAATTGTAAAAGTTGTGAAACATTAGGGGCAAATATGTAAAAGTGCTTTAATGTGGATTTTGGACTAAATTGAATAGAGAGATGATTAAATAAGTTAATTTTGATTATATTTAGATCAAGAAAGGCAAAATACAGACTTAGATCGGGGAAAGAACAAAGTTACGAAATAGTTGACTCGTTTTGCCGTTTTAGCATCCAAGGTAAATTTGTATGTTAAAAGCATTGTTATAATAATGTTTTAAATACTTTGATATTACATAAACTGTGAATACGAGACTACGGACACATTCAACAATGATTCGATGATGATTCGGCATTTGAAATCTCGATTGAACCTTAGGAATATATTTGGATACTAGTGACATGTCATTAGGGATTATTGTGATTATGTGATCCGAGTGCTAGTCTTGTACGTCCTACTAATGGCTGAGTATACCGGCATGTGTTGCGGATACTTGACAACTTGTGTGGGCAGCACCGTGTAGCTACGTCTTGACTAACAACTTGTGTGAACAGGCTCGTTGATAGCTCTAGTGTGAACAGTATATGTGATACATTGAGTTGGCTTCGGACCATGATATTGGCAATTAGTGTGTGAGATTCCCGAGTATCTAATAGTACTCCGAATGGTTCAACGGGTAAATGAAAGATGTGATTGTGTATAAGATTGATACGTGATGATACAGGTATGTATATGAACTATATAAGCTTAAATCGAAGAAGTTGTGAAGTTCATATATAATATTATGATTGAAAATGTAAAAGGTTTGTTAGTTACATGAATTACATGTTGATATGTTCAAATTGATGATTTGAATATGCATGTTTAGATTGAGTTTATGTTTTGAATATATGGCATGTATAGGGACTTTGGTCTTTTTATATGTATTTTGGTAATGTGTTGTGTCATTTGAAATGGTTTGTAAATACTTATGCTTTGGTTTGTATATATATAGCCATAAGAGTTGACTTAATTTGGTTGGTTTGAATATGTATATAAATGTATGTATGTGGCTCATGTTATGAACTTGAGGTTGGCTTTGAAATGTTTATGGATAGTAGATATTGTGGTAGTCAAATGATAGAAATTTGAGAAGATATATGCTTGTGAAGTTGAGCATAAAGATGCATGTTTAGAAATGCTTATATTGCTGAATTGTATAAGTGAATTTTAGTATGAATTGAATGGTATATTGTAGTATTGATATGTTTTTGTATTGGTTGGTGTTTGAATTGGTATAAATGATGTTTTATTGAGAGTAGATGAATGCATATATGTGTCATGTTTTGAGCCAATTGGATTATTGTAGGTATATGAAGATTTGGGTGGCAAAATGGCTTGGTAAATAGCCTATTTTTGTCCACACGGGCGTGTGTCTCAGCCGTGTGTGACACACGATTACATTACACGGTTGTGTGTCCCCTAGTGTTGAAATTAAAATCAAGTCAGCATGCTTCACACGGTCTTACACACGGGCGTGTGACCCGGCCGTGTGGCATAAGTTAGTATACCATATAGGTTTGGTATGGCCTAGCACACGACCAGGCACACGGGCATGTGTGTTAGCCATGTGACCCAAGTTAGAGAGTTACACGGGGTCGGATATGGGCTGGGACATGGCCATGTGCTCCCATTTCGAATGTCCACACGGCCTATGACACAGGCGTGTCTGTTGGCCATATGAGACACGCGGTTGGGCCACACGGGCATGTGTCCCCCTGTTTTGAGAAAAATTTTCTAAGTGTTCTATGGGTTTTCAAAGTTGTCAGTTTAGTCCCGAACCACTTCTAAAGCATGTTTTAGGCCTTGTAGGCTCGTATTAGGGACATATTGATTGAGGTTGAATGATAATTGCATGAAATGTGAAAATGTATGCAAAGTGAATGTTTAATTGTTTCATAAGTCTGGTAATGCTCCGTAACCCTATACCAGCGTTAAATACGGGTGAGGGCTGTTACAACGATCCTTGGAGTACTCACCTACTTCGTTGTAACTATATTACAACATAACCCGTATACTTGCGAATAATACCTTTTAACATATTTTGTGCAGGATTTCTACCTTTTAACATATTTTGTACAGTATTTCTACTCTGAAGGTTGGTACGTCTAGAGGCGGTATGTAACCATTTCATACATCTATTTCCATATAAACATTTCATATATCCATTTCATATTACCATTTTTGTTTACTCATTTTTCACCCAATGAACCAAATGAAATAACATCGGATACTCAGGAAAAAGGCTCACACAAGTTGTATTGTAATTGTATATGCTCACACGAGCTGTGAAATGGGCCTGCTCACACAAGCTATGGGTCGGGATGCTAGGCTACACGATGTTGCTCACACGAGCTATGGAGAATCTACAACAAATGCATGACCTCAGCCATCAATAGGACATCCAAAACCAACATCCGAAACTGTAAATAACCCCTAATGACATGCCATTTATATCCTAAGCATTCATGAGGTTCATATGGGTCACATTTCATTTCCAAATCATTTGAATTTACTCACATTATACTTTCTCAAATTCACATCCATATAGTTCCCATTTTTTTTCAAACATAATCGTCAATTTAGCTATTAATGCAATTTAATCCAAATCACTAATTATCACATAACAATCATTTTAAACTATATATAACACAAATATTAATCAAATTTCACCCAAAACAGCAATTAATAAGCTTAATTAATATACAAACTTACCTAATCACAATAGCTACAAACACTTCAAAGACAACTACTAAAACGACTTTTCCTTTATCGTAATTATCAACCAACTAATCTGTTTCTTGATCTAAATATAATATTTTCATTCAATTAACCAATTCAAATAATTTAAAACACTTAAATTCACATATATAATCCTTTATCAAATTTTTTACACTTTAAACCTAAACTTTTACCTTTTATTTAACTTAGTCTCTAATCCCGAAATTTTCAAATTTAAACATAATTAAACTCAAACCATGCTGGCTGACTTTTTCATAGTCCCTATACATCCCATATTTATCACAATTTCATAAGAATTTCATATAATTTTATTATTTTAACAATTCACTCTTTAAACATTAAAATCACTAAAATCACTTTACAATACAGTCCTATTTAGCTATCAAACTTAAAAATCTATCATCAAACTTCAAAAACATCTCAAATTCAAAAATGACATAATTCAAAACATTTAACATTTTTACGAATTAACCCTCGAGTTAGCTAGATTAAGTTACAACGATCACAAAAACATAAAAATCACTAAAAACAAACTTAAGAAGTACTCACATTAAAGGTCGATTATGCTTCAAGAAAATGGTTATGGTTTCTTGTTTTTCTATGGTTTCAAGTGGAAGAAAACAAAATAGGGAAGATGACCCTACTTTTGTTTTACTGAACTAACATTTATTTAATTTAAATTTAAAAATAACATTATAATATAATTAGCAAAGCATGCACTCACCGTCAAAAAATTATGAAAGTGGCTAAATTACCACTTAAATCCCTTAATAAAATTTAATCAAGTCACTAGACAATTAAATTTAATAGAAATCAAGTTTTTGTGGTTGTTACGATTTAGTCATTTCCCTTAATTAACAATTCAATCACTAAAATTTCCGAATCAAACTTCAATACACCTATATAGTCATTTCATAAATATTTAATAAAAATATTTACGAGCTCGGTTTATAGAAATGAGGTTTCGAAACCTCATTTTCCAAAACCACTTGACTTTAAGGACAAACCACTTGTACTTAATTGTTCGTTCAATTAGAAAAATGATCAAATTAAAATATAATATAATATCAAATTTGACTTGTCAATATAAAATTATAATCAGATTTGTGGTCCCGAAATAACTATTTCTGATACCAATGAAAAATGGGTTGTTACAGCGTCACACTTAGCAATGCTTTCTACAGCACTTACTGAATTCTTTCTTGCTCTAAAACTCATGTGTTGCTCTTTCAATTCTCTGTTGTTTTCCATAAACTCTTGTCCCCTATTTATACTATTGAGCTCCCTTGATTTTCACTCTATTTTTGGAGTTGGCTCCATGATTTTGGGTGGTGGTTCCTTGATTTTCTCCATGTTGGTTGGTCGTTGCATGATTCTCTCCATGTTGTTGAGATGGATAAAGACATAGTCCTCATGGACGATTTGTCACACCCCAACTTTGGCGAACCCGTGGAGCGGGCATATAGTTGTGAAGGTTACCTATTTTGGCGCACTATGATAGTTAGTCCGCCAATTTTTAGACTCCTGGCGAACTAAAGTTTGCATAAAGTATTCGCTATAGAAGTACCTTAGGATTTATTCTTGAGTAATCTTCAATAGAGGAAAAAGTACGACAAGCAAAGAATATATTTCAGAGTTTTAGTTCAACATAATACGCCTACTAAGTAAATGATAAACCTGTTAAGAACTAAAATGTCTCTAAAGCTACATCATATATGAGGTTATGATACACCCAGTTTGTTCGAACGATGTTGTAACCTCTCAAACTTGGCCTAGATGTTATGGCTAGATTGAGAAGGCTACATTAGCCACTGAAATGGCTAAGCTAACTTACGTTACTTTTAAATACCTTAAATAAACTCATTTTAGAGAAAACCGTAGTTGTACATTGAGTTAGCTTAAAATCATTCATTCATTAGGTCGTGTATACTTAGATTCATTTTATTATTGATAATATTGTTTTAGAAAAACCGTTTGCTTTTCACTCTTCTTTTTAAAAAACTCAATGTTAAACTAATGCAGGGGAAAAATCATTTTTCAAGTCATTTGGAAACTTAGTTGCCTTATCAATTTATTTTTCAAAAATTGTTCCTTTGTAATGCAGCAGAAACTAGGGAAAAATATCAAATTTTACTTAAGTCAGGTATCATGCATTATCCGGTTATTATGCTTGAGTATTCCATGCATGCAAAAAAAAAATCCCAAAAGAAAAGTTACCAAAGCCACAGACCAGAAATAATTAAAAATTACAAGTCAAAACCAATAAAGACTTAATAATACTTATTAAGAATAGTCCAAGGTCCAAGGTGATTCTCCAAATGCCGAGTCCAGTCTTAATTTCGAGGTTTACCTAAAAAGTTAAACGCTATTGGGGGTGAGCTTATGAAAAGCTCAGTGTGAGTTGAACAATTATTTAAACAATCATAAATATCGAATACAGTGAAACTGATTAGCTTTAACAGAAGAAAACAGAACCATCATAGGAATTTCATGTCATTACATAGCCATTATCAAATTGATGTCAAACGATGTATGAGCATAGGTCATCGTTCATTTGAGTAACAATCATTAATTTCGATACCCTTCAATACAAAAAAAATACAATACGTAACATAATCAATAACACTTGAATATGTCGTGCACATGATGCAATGCAAATAGGTTCCTACCCATACCATCCGCTACACACCACGAGTTCCCCAGAACCCGTCATCCAAACTCTAAAACATTATGGGCTTAAGCCCATTGTGGTTAAAACCACTGATAATAATACGTAAAAAGTTCTGCCAGTAAAAATGCAGACAAGCTACCAGTAAAAATGCGATAAATTGCGATTCCCCTCGGCACTCCATGTGCAGTACATTGACTACGAATAATACGGACTTAATATACTGCCGGTACTCCACGGATCTCCTCCATCAACCACAAAATCCCAACCCAATGCATATGCAATATGTCATACAATCTCATACATAATCATATCTTAATACTTTTCACATTCACTTGACATGCTCAGCATGTCCTCAATAATCACATACTTTATGGATTTTCATTGTGCATAAATAGCACCCTTTTTAGTACGCAATATAACAAATATCCCATACATTTAAATCATACATAAGCTTAATATCTCAACACACTATATCATTCAGTCAAACATTCTCATATCTCATAACTCAAATATGCAATTAGAAACTCAATCAAACATTCATACTATCAAACTAGCAATTTTGTCAACAGGTCAATCTTTTCAGGCTCGAAACATAACTAGTTCGACCACTTACAAAATCAATAATTTGGCTATTAATTCAATCCAATAAGCAAGCTAATTTATCAAATATAACATGATATTTAACATTTTCAAACAATTTTATGAGTTTAGGACCAACACCTTATTTTTCACTTCCTTGCAGCACACTAATGAATCTACCAATTTTCCTTAATAATTCCTTAAACAAAGCTAAACCAAAATTCAGTATAAATTCAATCAATTTATCATTAAACCAGCCCCCAAACACCCACTTATGAGTTCAAACCAATCATTGAAATTATAAATATTTTATGAATCCAAACTAGTTAGATTCCTTACACTGTATTGATACGAATCGTACGTACAATCGTTCTTCGCCTTTACAGATGATTTTCAATGTTTGGGTCAGCATCTAATTCAATAATATACTGGAAAATCAGTATCAAATTAATGATTAAATTTCTTAATTTAATCAATTCATAACATTTACCCAACAACTATGTTTAAATAACAAACTAGTTATCCTTAATTGCACTTACAATTCACAATTTGTGGGATCCAATTAGTTAATTGATCAAGAACATCTCTCCCTAATTAACATGTGATTAAAGGCTGATTAGTAGGGTTAAACATTACAATTTAATGCTATAAAAATATGGGCAAGACCCAAGAAACAAAATAGCCCCCTTTTGGATTTTAAAACGGTTTGAGATCTCATTAAAATCTAGAAAAATACCTTTGAAATCATTTAAAATCCTCCAAATTCCATATCTGAAAATTTTGGTTTTTAATTGACGAGATTAATGAATAAATCAAAGAGAAAAGAGATCTTACCCAAGCTAGTTGAAAGAAACGACAATGACACTTTCTTGGCAATATTTGGGACCGATCTTGGGGTTCAAGATTTCAGATTTGGGTTGATTTAGATGAGGATAAATGGAAGAAATATAATAAATAAGATGATGCAAAAGCTTGACGTAAAAACAAAAACAAAGAGGTTGTAAAATGGGAAGTGTAGGCGACGACAACAATGGGAGAAAGAAAGAAAATTGAAGAGAAAAGAGGAGAGGAAGAGGGTGACCGGCTAGGGTAGGAAAAAATGAATTAAAAGCTAAAAAATAAAATAAAAAGTTGTATTTATACTTAGGGTTCAAGGGTATGGATGGCACACACATTAAAAAAACAAGGGATTTTGCAAAATTTAATTATTTCCCAAGGGAAAGGATTCGAACTTGGGACCTCATCTAATTTTCATGCTTTCTCATATTTCTTTTAACCATTGGGATTTTTCTGCATTCTTGAAATTATTTTGGCAATATTTATTTTAAGAACAAGGCATGTCGCATACTAGGGTTTAAGGCAAAATTTGCAAAATAATAAAAATGATGCGAAAGAAGGGATTTGTACTTGAGTTTCAAAAAATGTTTTACTAACTCTTAACCAACAAACCAATATCTCATTTATTTCCTAAAAATGAATAGAAAATCTCAAAAATTAAGGCATGACCACTCTCTCTCGATTCACAAACTCGATTCTACTAACCCTCGATTTTTAAGATGTTACAGATATGTATGTGGGCTTCAATAATGTGATTGATTGAGGGTTAACTGAATGGTTTGACTATTGGATTTGGTGCCCTAAGTGTAATATTTTCGTCAATATACACTTGTAATTTTTTTTGAACAGTTTGGTTAATAAAACAAATTCATTGATCACATTAATATACTTTGTATAGTTGTCCTCACATGGTTTTTGCACGTAAAGCAATGTAACGACCCAAAATTTAAATTTTTGTTTTTGTGAATGTGTGACACAACTAGGTATCTACATCAACGGTTAAGTGTTCTGGGTGTGTGTGGGAGGTCTGAAGTTCAAGCCATGACTTGGGAAAATTTTGGAAATTTTTATGAATAAAGCCTTATCTTTGGCCAGTAAGCTTTTAGGTAATTGTTGGTAAGTTTATATCAAAATGGGCCTACTGGTCTGGTGGATAAGTGGAGTGTTAGTATGAATGAGGTCTTGTGTTCGAGTCTGTGCAAGAGCATTATTTTTGCTATGGGTACCGTATAGGAGTTTGAAGGGAAGTAAAATATTGTAGTGTTGAGTTTGATGTGTAGTGGGAGTCGAGGGAGAAAAATAAGGGATTTTGGAGTGATCAGTTACGGTTAGATCATTCTGACATTTTTTCTAAAATTTTGCCTTATCTTCCTCTTCCAAATTTCTAACGCCAAATTTCCCCTTCCCCCTTTTCTCTTTTTGTCCTCGCTTTTCTTTTGTTCTTTTGCATTGAAATCTTGCTGCCATTTTACTTTCCAATTATGGTTTTCTTGTCTTCAGTTTTTCTTCCTATGTGAGTTGGTGAGTTTTGGTAAGTGTAGTAATTGAAGCTATTTTTATTTAGGGCATTGATTGATGGGTCTCATTTTGATTTTGGAAAAGGTTAAAGGGCTGGAGCTTTCGATCAGCATTGAAGCGAATTAGAAACGCTGTTACTCGATTGAAGGTAGGGTTTTTGAAGGCGTTGGGTTTAGCATCTCAATAAAGTTTCGTTTAAGTTTTGTTTTAACACTGATTCTAGGCATTGGAATATCGATTTATAAGTTCTAGATTGATCGGGGTTACTTTAGCTTCGAATCAATACCAAGTGTGTACTCGATTACGCAGAAAATGAGGTTTCAGTGAAAGCCAAAAATCTCACTGTCAACGCCACACGGGTGTGTGATCGCTCGTGTGGTAGCCCGTATGATCAACGAGGCTAGGTCGTGCGCACAAGACACGACTATGTGATAGCCAGGTAGGCCGTGTCTGACACATGAGCTAGACTGATTTGGGTCGTGTGGGCCACACGGACGTGTGAGCCCATACGTGAAACTACACAGACGTGTAGAATTTTGGATCAGGCCATGTGGGCCACACGGCCAAGGCAGATTTGGGCCGTGTGGGCCACACGGGTAGGCCACATGGACCTGTGAGCCCATTTTTACTAAAATGACTATTAAGGTTGCACAAGTCGCCCTAGTTGACTGTGAACCTACTGTAGGGTCGGTAAGCATCACTTAGAGCCCTAATTGTGTGAACTAACTATTTGACTTATATATATTGAGCATGATAATGGTATGCATGTATGCTGAACTGGTTATATGAACTAATATCATGAGATAGCATGACATGATTTGTATGTTGCATTGCATGGGGTTGGGTTGATATTATTTGGAGAAAGTGTACTGAAAGGCTTTTAAGCCTAATATACTGGCAGCTCAGCTGCAAATTACTATTTTGTGTCGCATTCGATACTATCTGGAGTGTAGGGATAGGTGGGTCGATTTAATCCCTACATAGAGTGTAAGGTTAGACGGAGATGATGTGTAGAGGCTGGTTGGGTAGGACTTTGTTAATGAATACTGCATGACTACTACTGATATTGTGATGGGCTAAGACCCTACTACATATTGGATACTGTACTGAGATGGGCTAAGGCCCAAACGGTTACTAGCACCGAAAGGGGCTTAGCCCCAAAACTATATTTGTCTGTGCACTGTGTTTACTGTTGTTTTTTTTTTGTGGGATTACACACTGAGTTTACGTAAACTCACCCCTCTCTATTTAATGTGCACAGGTAATCCCTAGACTTGACGAATCGGTGCAGCAGAGGACTTGACGGTGGCTACACATATTATTAAACTGATTTAATTCCAGTTTTGGTATTTATTTCTTAATTATTTTTTGGGTTATTTTTTATGTAAATTGGAAATTTTGGACTGTTTGCTTTTATTTCAGATTTTAAACTGTTTTCATGGATTTAATAACTGCACAAACTCAACAAACAAGCGGCTTTCTTTAAACTAAGGGGTATTTCTAAGACGGACGGATTTACCTAATTAATTCAGACTTTTATAAATTAAATTATTTCTAAAGCTTCTGCAATGAACTATGTTTCAAAATTTTGATTAAATAAGTAAGCGATTTTGAATCGACAATAACAAACAGATGAAAACAGTTTTATCGTAATAACCTAGTTTTAACACGCTATAATGTGGCATCTACAGATTCGGCCATAACGTATAGGTTGGATTTGGGGTGTTACATTTAGTGGTATCAGAGTCAGGTTGTAAAACTCAGTTGTGCACTATGGGTTTTAAAATTTTCTTTTGAAGAATTGATTACAAAATGATTTGAAATATTTTACTGAGTAAGTGGTACACCAAGTCTCCGACACCGATCTTGTAAATATTCTGAACTGTGAATTGTTTTAAACTAAAAATGTTATTGATAGTATATTCTGAAACTACTATAGGTAGTATACTGTACTGAAAATGCTTTAGTTAGTGTATACTGAAAACTGTAGTGAGACTGCTATATACGAAAACAAACTCTGAATTATCGATAATATTCCACATAAAACATCTGTTAATAAATATTGAACTGTAACTGATTCTTAAAGTTTTTAAATACAGATAATTTGATTAGATATGAGCACACGAAGTATCCACGGACAGGGTACTAGAGACCGTAGAGAGGCTGGAGCTGGGTCCTCATCTTCTATTAACATGCCTAATTTGGATACGAGTGAGACGCCAGTGTCGCCTACTACTGAGACTGGGTCTCAAGATCGCATGGTTGGGGACGACGCATTGTCCCAAGCTATGCTAAGGATATTAGAGAGAGTCGTTGGACCCAACACTGGATCTGGGGGTCGAGGGTCGGTTACAGAACAACCCGGTCCAATAGAGCTGAGCTCTTCAGGGGTGTCACTAGGGTCACTTCTAATCTGGTCGAGTACTGGATTGAGGCCACAGAGAGGATCATGGACGATCTAGATTACACCTCAAAGCAAAAATTAAAGGGCGCAGTCTCGTTGTTATGTGATGAGGCATATCAGAGGTGGCTTACTGTTAAGGAAGGCACTCAGCCCGAACGATTGATGTGGGAGTTCTTTAAGACCACCTTCTAGGGAAAATATGTTGGAACCAGTTACGTGGATGTCTGTAGGAGGGAGTTTCTAAATTTAACTCAAGGAGATCGATCAGAGGTTGAGTATGAGGCTGAATTCCTGAAACTGAGCCACTATGTGCGAGGTATGATAGCGTCTGAGCACGAGCGATGTATCCACTTTGAGGATGGCCTCAAAGATAACTTGCGGGTTTTTATAGCTCCGCAGAGGGAGCGGGATTTTTCTGCCCTGGTTGAGAAGGCGAAGTTTACCGAAGAGGTTAAACGTGTTGAGCGCCAAAACCAAGATAGAAAGGGAGGTAGGAATAAGAGGGATTCGGAGCCCTCGGGTGCAGTACAGAGGCCTAGGAAAAAGGCCAGAGTTGATGAGCCGATTAGAGTTGGGCCTCCTATTGTTGCTACTGAAATGTAGCCATGTACTGATTGTGGTAGACGCCACCAGGGTGAGTGTTGGAAGAGGACTGGGGCATGCTTGAGATGTGGGTCATTGGAACATCGTATTAGAGAGTGTCTGCTAAAGGTTGATCAGAGGTAAGCTCTGGGTACGGGTAGTGTACAGCCACCGAGGGGTCGTGGTCAGGCCAAAGGTGGTAATGGTATGGGTTGTGGGTAGAGAGCACCAAGCAAAGATGCTAGACAAACTGAGGCGAGGCAGCTGGCTCTAGTTTATGTGCTCGTCGCTGAGAGGATGGAGATGCACCAGATGTCATCACGGGTATGTTTCTTATTTTTGATGTACCATATACTGCATTGATAGATATTGGATCCACTCATTCCTATATAGCCTTTACTGCGTCTGAAAATTTAGGGATTTTGGTTGAGAGCACTACGAGTGAGGTTACTGTACTGAGCCCGTTGGGGCAATCTATAGGGGTTAACAAGCTATTTAGGGACGTTCTTTTAGAGGTTCAAGGAGAAAACTTTCTGGCTGATCTGATGAAGCTTCCCTTTGGGGAGTTTGATTTAATTCTGGGGATCGACTGATTGGTTAAGAATCGTGTTAGCTTAGACTACGTGACTAAGGGGGTCGTATTAAGAACTGAAGAGGATGATGAGGTAGTCATGATTGGAGAACGCCAGAATTATTTAACTAATGTGATTTCTGCACTGGTGGCGGAAAAGTTGGTACGTAAGGGATGTGAGGCATTCTTGGCTTATATAAGTGTTTTAAATTCTGGAGATTCCTTTGTTAAGGACATCAGAATGGTAAAGGATTTTCTAGACGTCTTTCCTGAGGAGCTACCTAGTTTACCTCTATATTGTGAAGTAGAGTTTGGTATTGAGCTCCTACCTGGTACAGCTCCGGTGTCCATCGCTCCTTATCAAATGGCACCGAAGGAGCTTGTGGAGCTAAAGGCTCAGATTCAGGAGTTATTGGATCGTGGGTTCATCTGCCCTATTGTGTCTCCGTGGAGAGCACCGGTACTATTTGTGAAGAAGAATGATGGATCCATACGGATGTGTATCGACTACCAGTAACTGAACAAGTTAACTATTAAGAATAGGTAACCCTACCAAGGATAGATGATTTGTTTGACCAGTTTCGAAGAGCTTCGGTGTCCTCTAAGATTGACCTCCAATCTGCGCATCATCAGTTGAGGGTTAAGGAAGCTGATGTATATAAGACGACATTTAAGACTCGTTATGGACACTACGAGTTCCTAATGATGCCATTTGGGCTGACTAATGCACCGACAACTTTTATGGATTTGATGAACAAGCTATTTTAGCCTTATTTGGATCAGTTTGTTGTGGTGTTTATCGATGATATATTAGTTTATTCGAGGACTAAGGATGAGCATGACAAGCACCTTAAGGTTGTCCTTCAAACCTTAAAGGAGAAACAACTCTATGCTAAGTTTAGAAAGTACGAGTTCTGGTTATCTGAGGTAACATTTCTAGGTCATGTGGTTTCTGCTGAAGGGATTCATGTTGACCCTCGAAAGATTGAGGCAGTGTTGGACTGGAAGCAGCCTAGGAATATGTCTGAGATCTGCAGTTTTCTGAGACTGGCGGGTTATTATCAGCGGTTTGTTGAAAGCTTCTCCTTGATCGCAGCACCCTTAACTAAGCTACTACGTAAAGGTGTACTGTTTAACTGGACTAATGCACAGCAAGAAAGCTTCGAGAAGCTCAAGACTGTACTAATTAAGGCTCTTGTTCTGATACAACTTGAACCTGGAAAGGAGTTCACGGTTTATAGCGATGCATCACATGTTGGTTTGGGATGTGTGTTGATGCAGGATGGTAAGGTAGTAGCATATGCGTATCGTCAGCTTAAGACGCATGAGGCAAACTACCCAACGCATGACTTGGAGTTGGCCACCGTGGTATTTGCACTAAAAATCTGGAGGTATTATCTGTACGGTGAGAAGTGTATCATCTACACTGATCACAAGAGCCTCAAGTATCTCTTTACTTAGAAGGAGTTAAATCTTAGGCAGCGTAGATGGATTGAGCTCTTAAAGATTACGATTGTACCATTGAGTACCATCCAGGCAAGGCCAATGTGGTGGCCGATGCATTGAGCCATAGGGCTTTGACTGATTTGAGAGCGATGTTCGCTTGACTTAGCCTGTTCGACGATGGGAGTTTGTTGGCTGAGCTACAAGTTAAACCAACTTGGATTGAGCAGATTAAGGTTAAGCAGTTGGAGGATAAATCTTTGGGTTTTTTATTCTGACAATTGAGAGTGGTAGCACTACGGACTTTGGGTTAAACTCTGAGGGGGTGTTGTGCTTTCGAGGTCGGATATGGACAGTCTATACTGAAAGAGACGCATAGTAGCCCTTACGCTATGCACCCTGGTGGAAATAAGATGTACCGAGATCTTCGAGAGTTGTATTGGTGGCAAGGGTTGAAGCGACAGGTTACTGACTTTGTGGCTAGATGTCTGACATACCAGCAGGTTAAGGCTGAGCATCAGTTGCCTTCAGGTTTGCTGCAGCCAGTTAAGATTCCGTTATGGAAATGGGAGTGAGTAACGATGAATTTCGTTAGTGGGTTACCTTTAACACCTACTAAGAAGGATTTAGTGTGGGTCATCGTGGATCGATTGACCAAGTCTACGCACTTCATACCGATTAGGACAGATTATTCTCTGTAAAATCTAGAGAAGCTTTATATTTTTGAGATTTTGAGACTGCATGGGTGCCGGTTTCAATCATCTCTGATAGGAATCCTCATTTCACGTCTCAATTTTAGAAAAAGTTACATGAGGCTTTGGGTTCAAGGTTGGACTTCAGTATTGCGTTCTATTCTCAGACTGATGGTCAGTTTGAGAGGGTGATTCAGATACTAGAGGATTTGTTAAGGAGCTGTGTTATTAATTTCAGAGGCAGTTGGGAGGACTATCTGCCATTAGCGAAATTTGCCTATAATAATAGCTTCCAGTCTAACATCTAAATGGCACCTTACGAGGCACTGTATGGTCATAAGTGTCACACTCCTTTATGTTAGACTAAGTTGGGGGAGCGACATATTCTAGGTCTTGAGTTGGTCTTTGAGACAGAAGATAAGGTTAAATTGATTTGGAGATCGTTTGAAACCAGCTTCTAATAGGTAGAAATCTTATGCGGATTTGAAGATGCGTAAGATCAAGTATTCTGTGGGGGACTTCGTACTTCTCAAGGTCTCACCTTGGAAAAAGGTTCTGAGGTTCAATCGTAAGGGCAAGTTGAGCCATAAGTTTATTGGACCTTACCGCATTCTGAAACGAGTGGGACCGGTTGCTTATCAGTTGGAACTACCTTCGGAGTTGGATCGTATTCATGTCATGTTCCAGTCTCTATGTTGAGGTACTACCGCTCTGATCCTACTCATACTGTCTCTATTGAGGAGATTGAGGTTAGGCCAAACTAGACCTTTGAGGAAGAGCTTATCCAGATTCTGAATCGTGACATAAAGGTTCTGAGGAAGAAGTCTATCTCTTTGATGAAGGTTCTTTGGCGTAATCACAGCACTGAGGAGGCTACGTAGGAGCCTGAAGATACAATGCGTCAACAGTATCCTCACATATTCTGATCAGATAAATTTTAAGGAAGAAATTTTCTTTTAGGAGGTAGAGTTGTAACACCCAAAAATTTATTTTTTTGTTTTTGCTAATATGTGGCACAACTGTGTATCTGCTTCAGTGGTTAAGTGTACTGAGTGTGTGTGGGAGTTCCCAAGTTCAAGCCATGACTTGGGAAAATTTTGGTAATTTTTATGAATAAAGCCCTGTCTTTGGCCAATAGGCTTTTACGTAATTGTTGGTAAGTTTATATCAGAATGGGCCTACAGTTTGCTAGATAAGTGGTGTGTTGGTGTGAAGGAGGTTTTGTGTTCGAGTCTATGCAAGAGCATTATTTTTGCTATGGATGTCGTGTAGGAGTTTGAAGGGAAGTAAAATACTGTAGTGTTGAGTTTGATGTGTAGTGGGAGTTGAGGGAGAAAAATAAGGGATTTTGGAGTGATCAGTTACGGTTAAATCATTCTGACATTTTTTTCTAAAATTCTGCCTCTTCTTCCTCTTCCAAATTTTTGACGCTGAATTTCTCCTTCCCCCTATTCTCTTTTTGTCCTCATTTTTCTTTTGTTCTTCTGCATTGAAATCCTGCTGCCATTTTACTTTCCAATTTTGGTTTTCTAGTCTTCAGTTTTTCTTCCTCTGTGAGTTGGTGAGTTTTGGTAAGTGTAGTAATTAAAACTTTTTTAATTTAAGGCATTGATTGATGGGTCTTATTTTGATTTTGGAAAAGGTTAAAGGGCTGGAGCTTTTGATCAGCGTTGAAGCGGTGTAGAAACGTTGTTACTCGATTGAAGGTAAGGTTTTTGAAGGCGTTGGGTTTAGCATCTAAATAAATTTTGGTTTAAGTTTTGTTTTAACACTGATTATGGGCATTGGAATATCGATTTATAGGTTCTAGAGTGATCGAGGTTGCTTTAGCTTCGAATCAAAACTAGGTGTGTAACCGATTATGCAAAAAATGAGGTTTCAACGAAAGCCAAAAACCTCACTGTCAACGCCACACGGGCGTGTGGTAGCCCGTGTGGTAAGCCGTATGCCATAAACGAGCGTGCGATCAACGAGGCCAGGTCATGCGCATAAGACACGGTCGTATGATGGCCAAGTAGGCCGTGTGCGATGTACGGGCTAAACTGATTTGGGCCGTGTGGGCCCACATGAGTAAATTGCATAGGCATGTAAGATTTGGGCCTGACCGTGTGATCCACACGGCCAAGGCAGATTTGGGCCCTGTGGGCCACACGGGTATGTGGGCCCACACGAGCAGGCCATATTGGCGTGTGAGCCCATTTTTACTAAAATGACTGTTAAGGTTGCACGAGTCGCCCTAGTCAACTATGAACCTACTGTAGGGTCAGTAAGCATCACTTAGACCCTTAATTATGTGAACTGATTGTTTGACTTATATATATATTGAGCATGATGATAGTATGCATGTATGCTGAACTGGTTATATGAACTGATATCATGAGATAGCATGACATGATTTGTATGTTGCATTGCATAGGGTTGGGTTGATATTATTTGGAGGAAGTGTACTGAAAGGCTTTTAAGCCTAATATACTAGTAGCTCAGCTAGAAATTACTATTTTGTGCCGCATTCGGTACTATCTAGAGTGTAGGGATGGGTGGGTCGATTTAATCCCCACATAGAGTGTAGGGTTTACGGAGATGGTGTGTAGAGGTTGGTTGGGTAGGACTTTGTTACTGAATACTGCATGACTGCTACTGATATTGTGATAGGCTAAGGCCCTACTACATATTTGATACTGTACTGAGATAGGCTAAGGCCCAAACGGTTATTGGCACCGAAAGAGGCTTAGGCCCAAAACTGTATTTATCTGTGCACTGTGTTTACTATTGTTTGTTTTCTGTGGGATTACACACTGAGTTTACGTAAACTCACCCCTCTTTGTTTAATGTTCACAGGTAATCCCCAGACTTGACGGATCGGTGCAGTGGAGGACTCGACAATGGCCACACGTATTATGAAACCGGTTTAATTTTAGTTTTGGTATTTATTTCTTAATTATTTTCTGGGTTATTTTTTATTTAAATTGGACTTTTTAGACTGTTTGCTTTTATTTCGAATTTTAGACTGTTTTCGTTGATTTAATAAATGCATAAACTCAACAAACAAGCGGCTTTCTTTAAACCAAGGGGGTATTTATAAGATGGACGAATTTACCTAATTAATTCAGGTTTTTATAAATTAAATTATTTCTAAAGCTTCTGCAACGAATTGTGTTTTAAACAATTGATTAAATAAGTAAACGATTTTGAAATCAACAATAACAAATAGAAGAAAATGGTTTTATCATAACAACCTAGTCTCAACATGCTATCATGCGGCATCGCCAGATTCGGCCATAACGTCTAGGTCGGGTTTGGGGTGTTACAAGCAAAATTGAAGAAAATGTTGCTTATTGGTTGTCTAAATGTTTAACTAATACTAAGCAGTATTACGTGGTTAGATCGTAGTATGGAAAGATAACTTGTATTAGTAGACGAACCTAAACATGTCCTTAGTCTAATCGAAAATGAGCAAATTGATTAAAAAGCTAATATGTCATCTATCAAGTCCAATGAGGGAGATGCCTTATCTTGGGCATCGGAGTGGATGACTCTTAGAAGATAGAGACATAGATATGACTGATTGGACTGATAGTACATCAGACAGGACCCAAGCAGAATAGATCCTAAATTTTTTTATGAATTTATTTACTTGTGAAGTTCATAATGTGGCATATCTAAATCCTGTGTGGATAGCAACCTATGTATGTGTGACTCATACACTTTGATGTGAGTAAAAGCCTGAATTCAAATAGATAAAGAGCCAAAAGCTGGTGCGTTGGGTGTATAACTTCTATAGTATGTAGCATCATTCAAACAGTGGAATTCAAAGCCCAAAGCATGGGTAAATTATATCCTCTCATTGACATTACATGGTTGATGAAAAGTAAATGCGGTCACGGGACATCCGTCTTTGTGATAGATTACTTGATCACTATTTGATAGTGATTGACTTTTCAAAAAGGAAGATTTAATGGTTACCATGAGATAAAATAGGATCATATTGGGGGAGCGAATATTATCCCAAAGAGATCAAGGATATCCTATGAGGGTAACACACTTATGACAAGTTCATTGGACAAGTACTGAGTAATTCCTTTTGTAATGGTATGTCGTTGAGGAGAGTTCATCACGATACTATAGTGGAATGACTTCGTGACTAAATGAGTTTATAATTAATAGGCGAAAATCTAAAACTTAATTATAAATCATTTGAGCCTCAACTACATATGTCCAATCGGTCCCTCCACTAGCTCGTTCAAACCATAAATGAATTGTGTGATTGAATAAAAATGAATGGAATGAATAGAAAAAAAGAAATGGGAAACACTCAGGAATGATTATGGTTTTCTCCAAAATGAAGAAATTGAATCATTTAGAAATGAATGTAGGTTTTTAAAAATGGAAATGAAAATAAAAATGGAAATGTACAATCCTATATAAGATTACTTAAAACTGATGGAAGAATAAGTTTATGTTTTTGGACTGTTTTGAAGCCCTAAAATGAAAATAAACCATTTAGTCATAGTGAACATGTTGATTTGTGACATACTGAATGCATTTTCTCGAATTTTTTCAAGGGAAAATCGTCATAATTTTACAGGGGGTAAAATTGTCAAAATTTTGGTGAGAAAATTATTTAATATGGAAATATTAAATTTTATTTTGAGAAATAAAAAAACTGAATCATATTGGATCATTTTACAGAGTACTGGGTCAAAAAGGACCAAGAAGAACTCGCAATTGGACCGATGTGAAAGAGGCATAAAACCCCTCATATAACATAAAGAGGGTGGTAAACCTAGTAGAAATACAAGGGTGAGTCATTCACCCCTCTCCTACTCTAAGTAGGATGTTCTTTTTCTATTTAAAATAAACATCTACAACTCCACAAGGTTATTGTAACAGCCCGATTTTAGCTAAATTGGAGTAGTGGTTTTGAAACCATAAATTTGAGGTCGCAAAATTATTTTAATCTTATTTTTGGTGTTTATAGCATGTGATTATATATATGTGAAAATTTCGTGAAATAATTTTAATGTTTGAGTGCTTAATTTGACGAAAGGACTAAATCACGTAAAATGTAAAAGTTGCATTCTAATTGTTAAAGTACTTAATTGCTATGAATAATCAAATGTGAAGTCCTTATATTGTGAATAGACCATTTATAGTGGGAATTGACATGAATAGCCATCCATTATATGTTTATTAATGACTTTTAATTAAGGTTAAATTAGTAAAATTGTAATTAAACTTATATTAAATAAAACAAAACTAAAATAAGCCTTAAAATCATCATCTTCAACTGATTGTGAAGGAGAGAATACTCCATTTTTAGGTCTCATACATTCGGCACCTTTGAAGCTTGATTAAGGTATGTTTTGAGCTCGCTTTTTGATAATTTCTATGTTTTTGTGATCATTGTATCGAGTACTAACTAGCCCAGGGACTAAATTGCAAAATTTATTAATATTTTGAAAGTTTCCATTGATGAATTCATGTGTTTTTGAATGTTTGATGATGAATTATGAAAGTTTGGTGATGGATATCTATGTTTTGTAAAGTGATTTTGAGTAAAAATGCATATTAGGGATTAAATTGTGAAAAGATAAAAATGTGTGATTAAAAGTGTGAGTAAATGTGAAATATGGGCTTCTAGAGGTACCATAGTAAATCGGTACACATGGGTTTGAATTGAAATTCATGAATTTTGTGTTTTTATGAAATAGGGATTAAATTGAGAAAATGTGAAATTATAAGGGCTAATATGTAAAATGCGCCAAAATATGAAATTATAAGGGCTAATATGTAAAATGCGCCAAAATATGTGTTTGTGGATTAAATTGAATGAATCAATGAATAAATGAGTTAATTTGAATGTATATAGATCAAGAACGAAAGAAATCTGATTTAGATCGAGGGAAATCGAATGTTGTTGAGTAGTCGACCCGATACGTCAATCCCTAATACGAGGTAAGTTCATATGCAAATAAATACCTTTAAATTGAATTATATGTGTTTATTTGTCATTGAATTTTTATGAATGTTGAACGAGCAAATATGAGCAAGAATCGACGAAGTTGCGATATCCAGAAGTTACGATATCCGAAAGTCCCGTACGAACCTTAGGAATAGTATAGGATACAAATGTCATGACATTAGGTTACCGAGATGTGATTACATGTAAGACCATGTCTAGGATATTGGCATTGTATTGTGATTATGTGTAAGACCATGTCTGGGACATTGGCATCATTAATCGATTTCGTGTAAGACCTTGTCTGGGACAGTGGCATCGATATGTGATAACATTTAAGACCATATCTGGGATATGGCATTGTATGAGCTATATGTGATTGCCGAGTATCCTTAACGATTTTGAATGGTTCAACGGGCAAAGTCAAGTAGAGAAAGAATGTGTGAATGAGTTAAGTGACTCAGGTACGTACAAGGTTTATACGAGTATTGAAAAGGGAAGTATTTGATGAATTCAATTATGATATTGAATATGTGTACAATGAGAAAGGTTTATGAACTTGTATGTGTTTAGCTATGCTTAGCATATTTGAATTGATATGCAAATATTCATATGATGACTTTATTTGTTTATGGCTTACTAAGCTTTTAAAGCTTACTTTGTGTGTTCTTTCCTTATTTTATAGATTATTGAAGCTAGCTCAGACTCGGGGATCGTCACGAAACGTCATCACACTATCGATCATCTTGTTGGTACTTTTGAAGCTTTGTAAATATGGTATATGTGATATCCCGAATTAGGGCCTAATCGGAATAGTGGTTTTGGGACCACAAATTCGAGAAAGAAATAATTATTTTATGATTATTTTGAGGTCTATGATATGATTGCATGATTGTGTGAAAATTTCGTGAAGAAACTCTATGCATAAAGTGATTAATTTGAAATTAGGGACTAAATTGAATAAGTTGCAAAACTTGCATTCTAGAAGTTTTTAGTATGAAATTGCTTTGGAATATTAATTAGGAGGTCTTAAATAGCAATTTGACCAATTTTTAAGTTTTGGACAAAAATTGGACATGGATGGAAATTTTGAAAGTTTAGTAATGAAGGGTATTTTAGTCATTTGGTAATTAAAAGATTAAAAAAAGGAAAAAGATGGCAAAATATGTCCATCTTCTTCATTAGGACGAAATTTCAAGGGTTCTCCATAGCTAGGGTTTGTTTCAAGCTTCCAAGCTCCATAGTAAGTGATTCCAAGCCCCGCTTTTAATGTTCTTTACGTTTTGGAGTCCCAGAACTTGATTTAGCTTATTCTAGCAATAATTTAACCTAGGGTTTATATTTGGAAAAATACCCATAGGTGAAATATGTTTATTTTTATGTTTTATGGTAGAATATGAAGCTTGAAATTGTGTTAAACAACTTTTGCTAAGCAATTTTACGTGAAAACGAGTAAAACGGCAAAATCGGTAAAAATACCTAATGTTCATAAATACATGATAGAGTGTGAATTTGATGTTTCTATAGAAGGGAAAAATGATCAGCATGTCATAAAACATAATAAAATAGGATGAAGTTTAATTTCCGAGCTTTGGGTCAAAAGTGTAAATATGCAAAAGTTTAGGGGCAAAAATATAATTTTGCCAAAGTTTGAGTCAAGGACTGTTTTAATCAATGTGAGTATTAAATAAGCTAAATTTGTAATTATAGATCAAGAGAAATGAGATTCAAGTCGTGATCGAGGGAAAAATAAAGTTTCCGAGGAATAGGCTTGATTTCTAACATATTGTACCGAGGTAAGTTCATGTGTAAATGTAGTAACATAATTGTCATTTTAAGTAATTTAATGTTATTTATGTGATATGATGATTAATATCATGAAATATTATGCTTTATGGTTATTATTGAATAATATGTAAATTATGAATTGCTACCGAGTATCGATTTCGATGTTCCGTGGAACACGGCAAAGATGTGTAATCGAGGAAAAAGCTCGTTTGAACCTTGGGAATAGATTAGAATACAAGTGACATGTCACTAGGATGGTTGGGCATCCGAACTCGTTGAGTTGAGTCCGAGTTCACTTATGGATGCAAATGTCCGAACTCGTTGAGTTGAGTCCGAGTTCGTGAGATGTAACTAGGCATCCGAGCTCGTTGAGTTGAGTCCGAGTTCGCTTATGGGCGGGTTACATGGTAGCTTGGCTACATATGTGGCACTTATGTACAAACTTTTTATGTATCCGAATTATATTCTGATGTGTTCAACGGGTAAAATTCTAGTAAAATGGAAGAATACTCAAGATGCAAGTGACGTATTGGTAAGTGTTGTGGAATGGGCACTTTGGACAGGTATGTAATTAACCCTCGGTTTGAGACTTGATATGACAACAATATTATGGTAAGATGATGAATGATGAATAGAAATGTGATATATGTTTTGGTGATATTATGCTAATGTTGGTTGGTATAGTTGCTTTATTAAGTTATTTATTATTTGCATATGGACTTACTAAGCATCTATGCTTACTCCCTTCATTTCATTCTTTGTAGTTTTGACAAGTCAATTTGGAGATCGGGACGGTCGGAGGCACGCTCACACTATCACTGGACAATTGCGGTATAATGATTTGTAATTTTTGGAAATATGGCATGTATAGCATTCCAATCATTTTGTGTGTAAAATCTTAAGATATGGCCATGGATGGATTGGAAATGTTTGAGAATGATTAGCTATTGGAATGGCTAATCAAGTTTATATATGATAACATGTATGCTTTATGTCTTAATTAAACCATGAAAATCCTTGGAAAGGGAAAATTGGCCACAAAACAAAATCAGTCAGTAGTAGTAACGTGAGTTTGAAAAATCACTAAAAATAGTAGAGATAGAATTTGATGATGAATAAAATATTTAATTGAAGCTTAATGAATCTATTTTCATTTGGAATGAACAAAATATGTAAAAGAGTTGTATTTTATGAGATATTTATGTTTTGGTGAAACAGGGTCAGAGCGATTTCTGAATCCCCTGTTCTGAATTTAAAAATTCACCATAAATTGTAAAAAAAACAATTAGGAGTTGTATCTTACATGTATGAAATCATTATTGAGTCTAGGTTTATGAGAAACAAAGGCATAGTCATTGAAACTCTGTACAAGGAGATATCTGATTCGTAATACACAGGGGTTAGAGTAGCCGAACCCTGAAATAGGGGAAACTTTAACTAATAAACTGTACTAATTGGTCCAGCCAAAAATTCTAGAAAAAAATTAATAAGTAGATATATGAGTCTAGTTTTAGGAAAAATTTACAGAATTGGATTTCGAGTTTTGTAACTCGAGATATGATTTTTTTAGCGACTGTGACGCAGTTAGCCAACTTGTTTGGAAATTCTAAAATAAATTGTTTGAACTTGTTTAAATGCTAAAATAAGTTTAGTAATGTCTCATACTCGACTCCAGCAATGGTCTCGGGTAAGGGGACGTTACAGTATATGGCATGTATAGGCTAGTAGTTTGATGATAAGTTTTGAGATATGATATTAGCCATTTATATTGGCTTGTGAAATGATGTAAATGTTGGTGTGTATGGCCATTTAAGTTGGCTTGAATTAGGTGTTTGGTAAGTAATTCATGTTGTACAAGTTTTCATATGTTTTGGTTTGTTTGGTATGGTTATATGGTTGCTCAAGTAACTAGTTGTCATTTGGTGAGTTGATGTTTGAATGATGATATATTGTGGCTTGGTTTTGAGATGATGAAATGGTATGATTTGAAGTATGAAATAGATGATAAGATGATGAGGAAATGGATTTAGAAATTATGTAAGATTGATTATTTTGGCAAATTGATTTGGTATGTTTGGTTATGGATTTGAGTAGTTAAGAGAATGTTTTATAAATGTCATGAAATGTATATGAATTGGCATGTTTTGGCTGCCTATAAATGTATTGAAATGGTACCATATTGGTTGCTAGGTGTGCTTGAGAAAAAGGTTGGAAATTGGCTTTGCAAATAGCCTATTTTTGTCCACACGGGCAGAGAAACGGGCGTGTGTCTCAGCCGTGTGCGACACACGGTCATGCTACACGGCCGTCTGTCCCATAGGGTACCCTTTCGAATTAAGTCAGTATACCCTACAGGTTTGACACGGCCTAGATACACGGGCATGTCTACTGGCCGTGTGTGACACACGGGCTGGCACATGGGCGTGTGGCCGACCGTGTGACCCAAGTTAGTAGCCCCTCCAGTTTTCACAAAGCTTGGCACACGGGCGTGTCCTCGGCTGTGTGGTGCAAGCCAGATTGTATGCCTTGTTTTCACACGGCCTGTGATACGGGCATGTCTGGTAGCCGTGTGAGGCACACGGCCTATTCACACGGGCGTGTGACCCTTAAATGATTGAAAATTTTATAAATTTTCCAAAGTTTGCAAATGTTATCGGTTTAGTCCCGAACCACTTTTAAGTATGTTTTAAGGTCTCATAGGACCTTATAAGGGATAATGTGGATGAGTTGAATGGATACTGATTATGAATGCATAAATGTATGTAAATAATGTGTATTATCTGGTAATGCCTCGTAACCCTATTCTAGAGACTGATACGGGTTAGGGGTGTTATAGTTCTACCTTCTCTTCTTATAAATAAATGACACCGATAAAATTATAAACAGAACTTCTTGAGAGATTGTTATTCTGACGAAAAATAGAGAGAATTTATTCTCAACTTATAAACATATTTTTCATAATAATAATTTTACAAGTTTCTATTGAACAAGAGAGAATTTTCGTTTTCACCCCAAAAGGAATTTTTTTCTAGCTCTGTGTTTCAATTCAATTGGTTCAAGCCCACACTCAAAATAGTTCATGGTACGAGAATAATGGATAAGATCATTTGGTTGAAAGCCAAAAAAATCAAGAATCCGCTTATCCGAAAACACAGGTACAAATTCGGTTAAGATTTATTGCTATAAATATAAAAAACTAGGTCGATTTTCAAAATTTTAATTTTTCACTGTGCAAGAAAACCGTTTTCAAACCTGGTTTTTTCCAACATTGACCGGTCAAATAATATCTACATCAAATTATCTCTTATATTTTCTCCAATTTTTGCAAGACATTAAGGGGATAACTTTTGTATGCATTTAACATTTATCAAGGTCCATTAAAAGGTACTCGGTGTATATATATGGTGAGGATGGATCATCTAGATGATTTTTCTTTCTTCAATATTACTCTATGTTTTTTCTTCTTAAACATATATGTTCTCTTCTCCTTTATTAAGCTAGAAGCTAAGGTTTTAAAATTAAGCAGTGGATGTCCCACCTCCTGTTGTTGTTGCTGCTGTTCGAGAAGGATGTTCGAGTTTTGAACTTCAAGCTGCAGTGTAGGTGAATATTAGTTGAGTCTTTATCCTGACTCATAAAATTTGCATGTTAATATCACCATGGATAACTGGTAAGTGTGTGAAGCATAGTAATGTCGTTACATGTTCACATTCAAGGTAAATGAGTTATTGTATGAATAAAATGATGTGTGATGTAAATTCATGTGAGTACCAAGTATAGAAAGGTGAATTTTGTTAAGAGAATATGAACAAGTCGGGTATAAACATGAATCTGGGTAAGTGTATTCTGTATGGGAAGAATAAACATTCTTTGTGATGCCTCCGATAGGGCAGATACAATGCTAACTGAACTGGCAGATCACGATGATAACAAGAATAATCATTGTGATGCCTCTAATGAGATGAAGACTGGACTAGTATATCACGACATGAAGATGTACAAGTCTATGCGGTTGAGACCCATGGCATAATATGATAATGAGAATATTCATGGTAATGCCTTCGGTGAGATGTAAACCAGACTAGCAGCTCATGACATGAAGATATGTATAAGACCATGAGGGAGAAACTCATGGAACCTTCTTAGAAAGTCTATAGAAACAGTAAATAAGTAACTCGTGATCTGCTAAGCCTTAGTGGCATATTCTGCATTGCCTTTGTAGTGAATATTAAAATGTCTATGTGGCATAACTGGTGATGTCTATGTAGCAAAATCTGGTTAACTGCCTTTGTCACAAGATCTGGGTAAGTTTTGAGATTTCTTCGATAACTAATTCTATGATAAGTATATGATAAGTGTAAAGTTAACTTGGTTTGTTTAGTCTTGGGATAAAATTGAATGAGCTTTAAGAAGCTTTTTTGAAAGAGAGTATGCATCTGTATTTCTAAAGAGGGAATCTACCATAGTAGTCTGTTAGTACTGGATATTGGAGTATTCGTATATATGAAAGGTTTAAGTGTTCGCTAGACTGAGTTTTTCTATGCTATGTAGAGATGAAAATTGAGTTATCTAGTATCCGCCATATCTGAATGGTTTTCATGTCTCATTTAGGGGCCATATGGAATCTAAGTCGTTTATCAATTTGGGCATCCTCGTGTTATGTAACATAGGCTTTTGGAATTCTTCTGGATGATCTAGAACATTTCATTATCAGTATGAGTTTTATTTGAGGTTTATTCAATATATGAGTTGCTTGGTAGTCTGATAGTTATCAAATTCAGTATGAGAATCTGCCAAATGTAGTATTAGTAGGGAGTTCATCGTAAAAGATCAGTTAGTTTACTTATCTACCAAAGAATAATATCTGTGAATAACCATCTTTGGGAAAAATATTCAATGTTTGTTTGAAGAAGAATCCGTTGAAAGTGGGCTCTGTATAGATATTCTTCTAAGAGGTACCTTTGGTGTTCTAAGAATGAGTAAGATATATTTTGTCTGGTAAGATCTGGATTCAACCAAGGAGTGAAGCGAAAGTTGATACGTTAAGTATGAAAGTTGGCGTATAGGTATATATATGATATTAGGAAAGTATTCGCCAAAAGAAAGATGTAATCCAAAATTTTCTAAATGAGAAGTTCAACTGGAAAGGATCCAAGGTATTATGTGTTAAAACTCATTAAGTTCGCGTGAACTTACAAGTGTTTGTTCATACTTCAGGTCTATTGTGAGAGTGGGTTTGCTAGGAGGGACCAAGCTAAGAATGCATCAGTGAAACAACAAGTTGGGTTATTATGCATACAAATGACATCTTAGGAGTATGGTGTATAGTATACCATACCTTAAAAAATCTGTTTTTAATAAAATTTTATGTTGTATAGTTAATACCTTAATTTAATTATTTGATCTTCTCTTTTATATTAAATAATAATACAAAGTATGATGAAGTATGTTTAGATATAGTTTACGCATGTTGTATAAATTTTCTATTAAGTATTTTGTGTTGTGACATTTAATATATGGAACCAGTGATTCGAGTTGAGTAGAGGGCGTTAC
Source organism: Gossypium longicalyx (assembly GCA_025698465.1). Taxonomy (NCBI): domain Eukaryota; kingdom Viridiplantae; phylum Streptophyta; class Magnoliopsida; order Malvales; family Malvaceae; genus Gossypium; species Gossypium longicalyx. The sequence continues at coordinate 62,086,210 of CM047004.1, read as the reverse complement.
ACGTTTGGACTCTCCTAGACAGTTTGGGCTATCCAAGTTGGTTAGTTCTCTCCATTATTGGGTTAAGAAGTGTTATGAAGCCCAATGAAACTAATTTGGGCGTCCAAAAGATGTACACTATTGGGCTTGACCTCATCGGTCCAATGCTACAACATTGTTGCGACATTGAACATTAGCATGTAAACTTCAACTCTTTCTTGCCTCCGAATCCATCAACCACCTTCATGGATGAAAGATTCATGTTTTAGCATATAAATCAACCAAAGTTCATTATTCCAACAACAGTTTCCAATTAGTCTTACTTAAGAGAAATTAGAATAATTACAATAAGAATTGTTTCAATCACCCTGAACTTGAAATGAAAATGTAAGCTGAAAACTATTAAAATAACTTTATATTCTAGAGTTATTAAAGGAAAGTAAAGTTCCATGTAATGGAGCCCAACTCCATAAACCAGTGAACCCCAAGCACCACATCATACCATTTCAAAGCCAATAACAAATTCATGACCTTGAGATTCTCATTGGACCCCTTAAACATTCCATTGGTAAATAAAAGACCTCCATTAGCCATAGTCACCTTTAAACTATACTGCTTCCAAACATATATGTCCAACATCTTAGCCAATTTCACATCCAATAAATTACAAGTACTCCCTCAATTAATGAGTACCACTATTGAATGGTCAACAAACTTGGTTTTCACCATCATGGTACTGCCCCTAGTATAGCCCTGCATAGCATGAAGAGAAAGAGTAGGAGCCATAAAATCAGATGGCAAAGATACTCTCTTTCATCCATACAGTCTACAAAATCTTCATGATCACTTATTACCTATGGCTAGGCATGAACTTATCCCCACACCAATAGCAGAGCCCCTTCTTTTTCCTATCTTGAATTTTAGCGAGAGAAGGTAGCTTAGCCGTCAATCCACCACTCACAGGAAGAGCTTTAGCTAATGTAGATCCTTAACTAGAAACCTAACTTGCTACTGTTGGAGAAGAATTCTTAGCAATTTATGTGCTAGGAAACAATGAACTAATCTTAAAAAGTGAAAAAGACCAAGAAGAAGCAGCCCGCTCCTCTGATTAGCCAGCAAAATAGAATCGACTTGCTTGGCCATATGCAAACTCTCAATTAAGTCCTTAAGTTTGAACAATCTAACATACTAGCCTATCTCCAACTTCAAATTGTTAATAAAAAATACTACGGCCATACAATTCTGACAATTGTAACTGGTTGAGAATACTTACAAAAGATTCATAGTATTTATCTAATGTTCTTTTCTACTTCAAGGAAACTAACTCAACAATTGGATCTTGGAACGTATTAGGCGCAAACCTTTCCTTCATCTGCTTGAAGTAAGAGTCATATTCCAACAATGAAACCCTTTTCTTTTGTTGGCAATAAAAATGATGACAATATAAAGCTTTCCCTTATAGTTGAAGTATCACTGTCCTAATTTTAGCAGACTCGAGCACAAATTCTCCCTCAAAATATTGCTCCATTTTATATCAAAACCCTCTTAAATAAGTCCCATCAAAGCGATGACGCTTCAACTTATGAACTTTATTGACAGATTTACCCCTCATCTAGGTCCAAAACTGACATATTCAACAACCACGCATCCACTAGCATCCTTGACAACCTCCTTAATAGGCAGCCCTAGAAGAGCAGCTAAAATGCCTTTGCTTCCATAGGGTGAATCACTCTCTCCATACCCTCCGTAAAAGACTTTAACTTACTTAAATAATGTTCAAATAACCCTTTGATCTCTATTTGCAACTCAAACTTAATCTCAATCAAGATTTCATCATGCATCACTTACATTTGAGCATCAATTTGTTTCTCTAATTCTTAGTTTTCCTTTGAAGTGTGAGAAACATTATCACCGCCAACCATAACCTGGTTCTAATACCCAAATGATGTGACCCAAAATAATTCACAAAGAAGGAATGAGGAAGAAGAAGAGCGAAAACAATTGTGTGTATAAGAAAGAGGGATGAGAATTTTGGAATAATTTCTTTAGTGGGTAACAAAGTAACTACTCCTATCTTTAATACCCAATCACCGCATTTCATGTCTGTTAATGCCTTTACAACCAATCGCTAAACGGAAACGCATTGTTTCACTTAAACAATTCTATAACCAAAAAATAACAAAATTTAACAAAAAATAACAACCAAAGCAAAATGCCCCTATTTTGCTTATTCAATTATTTTGCTCATAACGCATCGACAATGCCTATGTGCAAAGCTAAAACAAGCGCCTAAAACGACCGCGGGATGTTGGTTGTGGGTTAAAATAAAAAAAGTCCAAAGAGAAAACTATGTGGAGAAATAAATTTGTAATTTTTTATATAAAAATAATATATTATAAAATATTAAAAATATTCAACACATTTTTTTTTAATTTTCAATATGTTTAAATATTTTACAAGATATATTTTTGTTTTTATATTATTTTTTAAAATATTTTTGAACTTTTATAAAAAAAAATTTGATTTTTATGTACTTTTTATTTTGAAATTTTTATAATTATATTTTTTTAAAATTTTAAGATTATGACTAAATTAATTGAATATGCAAACATCGAGATAAAATTTTGTTAAATTTTTTAAAATTATGACCAAATTAATGGATTGTGTAAAATGTTAAAAGGCTATATTGCTATGATAATAACCAAAATAAGAAATGCTAACATTTCATCTAATGACCAAAGGTATTTTAAAAGTGAGGTGACAACAAAATGAAAATAAGTTAATAAGAGTGACTAAAATAACAAAATTTTAAAGTAGGTGACAAAAATAAAAATGCTTAAAATTTCGGGTGACTATTAGAGCTGTTCATAGGTTGGGCTACTCGTTCAGGCCCGAAGACTCTCCCGAAATTTGAGAGGGTTTGAATAAAAAAAATTAGGTCCGTTTAAAATATAGGTCAAGCTCGAGCTTAAGCATTTAAGGCCCAAACCCGACCCGACCCATTTTTAAGTTTCTAATACTTTATATTATGTTATTTTTATACATTATGTAATTTAAAATACATTACAAAAATAAATTTATACTAAATATATAATACTACTCAAATATAAATATTAAAAACATTAAATATATATAATTATTAAATATTAAAATAATATAATATAAATATTTTAAAAATTAAAAATAATAAACACATTTAAATAAAATTTTATATTCATATTTAAAATCACACTAAATTTAAATAAATATAAATATATTAATGTTATGTTTAGAATCAACTCATACCAAATCTAACCCTGGCATTAATACCTCAGTCTTTACCATAAAAATCTAAAGCGCAGGAGGTAAAGACGGCACGGAACCTAGAATGATCTTGGCAGGGTATGCCAAAGTGTTGCATAGGCCCTTACGTCATTTGAGCTACTATAACATTGAGCGTTACGCCATCGGTTTCGAATTTACATCTTTTTAAGTCTCTGCCTGTCACTTAACTATCCATTCGATCCTTCCTCAACAACCCACACATACTCAAAACTATTCACCAGAGTCACCACTGAAAACATGGCCGCCACAAAGGTTGGGAGGATCAAGTTGGGTTCTCAGGGCCTGGAAGTGTCGGCACAAGGCCTTGGATGCATGGGGATGTCAGCTTTCTATGGTCCTCCAAAGCCTGAACCCGACATGATAGCTCTCATCCACCATGCTATCAACTCTGGAGTTACCTTTCTTGACACCTCTGATGTTTACGGTCCACATACCAATGAAATCCTTCTTGGTAAGGCCCTAAAAGATGGTGTAAGAAACAAGGTTGAGTTGGCTACTAAGTTCGGTATCGATTATACTGATGGGAAAAGGGAAATCCGGGGTGACCCTGTTTATGTAAGGGCTGCTTGTGAAGGTAGCTTGAAACGTCTTGGTGTTGATTGCATTGATCTTTATTATCAGCATCGGGTGGATACAAGGGTTCCCATTGAAGTCACGGTTTGTTTTTGTGTTTTAACTTTTGTCCTTTGCCTTACTTTTTCTTCTTTGTTGTGATCTGTATTATGTATTGTTTTTAAATACCCAGATTGGAGAACTGAAGAAACTAGTTGAAGAAGGTAAAGTGAAGTACATAGGTTTATCCGAGGCTTCTGCATCGACCATTAGGAGGGCTCATGCGGTTCATCCAATAACTGCTGTGCAATTGGAGTGGTCATTGTGGTCTAGAGATGTTGAGGCTGACATAATTCCTACTTGCAGGTTGTTTATCACTAAGGGACTTGACCAAATATTGTTGAAAAAGTTACTGATTTGGATTTCTTTATTTTGATGTGATTCTTTTGAATTTCTCAGGGAACTTGGGATTGGGATTGTTGCTTACAGTCCTCTTGGGAGAGGGTTCTTTTCATCTGGCCCCAAAATGATGGAAACTTTGTCCGAAGGTGACTTTAGAAAGGTTTGTTCTTTGTAACTGTGTTTCACAATTGCATATTTGTTCATAAGAAAAATGATTTATCTGTTACTTTTTGGCACATCAAATTTCATGTTCTTGGTAGATTGTCCTAATTGATACATGTGAATCAGATAGAATCTACAGTAATACTGACATAACAATGTTTAAGAGCTTCCAGGAATGATGGCTACTATTTTTCTTAATGCTTAAAATGTTCTGCAATATTCTCCTCTTTCCAGGCAGAGGGCTAACCATAATATTTTTGTCCCTAAAATATGGTCCCTCCCTTGAGTTTTGTAGGCTGCAAATATCTCTTTAGTGGTTCTTTTATAAGTTTAAAACAAAATTTGAGTGAAGGCGTTCTAAAATGTCTTGAATTATGAATCTGTATTATTTACAGAGAAAGGGCTGGTGCTGGTATGAGATAATCATTTGAATGAATTTTCATTTGTTGCAGTATCTCCCAAGGTTCCAGCCAGAAAATCTGGAGCATAACAAACGCCTGTACGAGCGAGTTAATGAGATAGCAGTGAAGAAGGGATGCACCTCATCACAGCTTGCATTGGCCTGGGTCCATCACCAAGGGAACGATGTCTGTCCCATTCCTGGAACTACCAAGATCGAAAACTTCAATCAGAACATTGGAGCTTTGTCCGTGAAATTAACACCCGAAGAGATGGCAGAGCTAGAATCCATTGCTTCAGCAGGTTCAGTGAAGGGAGACCGATATGGTGGCACTGTCGCAACCTACTATGAATCGGATACTCCTCCCTTGTCTTCATGGAAACCTTAAATGAGAGCATACTTGTTCAAATCAATACAATCTTCAAGATGAGTTATGAACCTAATGTAAGGCCTCTACTTTGTTTTTAGAATAAATTTTCTGTGAGATTTAATAATAAAAGGGCTTTTGGTATTAGGTTGTGCAAGCTTGGTTGTAGCTATATCCACGTTTGTAATATGTTGAGAATGTCGATTCCAGGTTAATAAAGCAAAAGTTTCTATCAAGTTGCATGATAATATTTACATATATTACTCGTATTTTTGTGTTCTTTTACACATGTCTAGCATTTTTGTTCGAAATCATTTAAAAAATAGTTAAATACATAAATATCAATATTCAATGTTCTTGTGGATAATACAAACGATGATTTTTCCCCTAATACCTCTTCTCAATTGCCTGGCAAATCGATTAAATATTCAAATGTAATACATCAACATATTTATTTTAAAAAATAATTTTAAAAAGGTAAAGCATGTTGAATCTATCATCAGCAAAAGAAAAATAAGATGTATTCAAATAATACTAGTAATATCTGCGTGTGCTAAAAACGAAAATTATAATTATTGAGGAATTTTCGATTAATTTAATAGAAATTTTTGAAGTGTAATCTACTTGAAATCGATAAATCTCTATATATTATCTTGAGTGGAGATTTTAACTTCCAACTTTAATATAAAATCCATGCAATCATCATTAGTTTTTCTTAGGCTGATAATGAATGTAAAGAAGAATCCATTTACCTAACCAACAAGTGTTACATAGGTTCGGACTTTGAAGGAAAAGAAATAAAACAATGGGAAATCTTATCAGGAGATTATAAATAAGCAATGTATTAATGTTTAAGTTTTGTATTTGTAAGCTGATCTTCGTTCTTTAAAATAATTGCTCCAATGGAGGGTCTCCCATTATTCCAGATAATTTCAACTTCCAACAGTTCCATGCTGAAAATCCAACACTGGGATCCTTTTCTTCCTTCGCATCTTTCTTAACTTTCTCAACTCTCTTAATAACTCCCTTAACAGCAATTTCAAGTGCATCCTCAATTCCAGACTTGGGGTCTCCATATCACCTTTGGGATTAGCTTTACAACTTCTTTTCTCATAGCTACCACTCGATCCTCCGAAAATCGAGACAGGCTCTCATTTATGCTCACACTGCCATGTTTGATGTCATTTGCAGGAATGTACACCGAGTAGCTGGTGTAATTCTTTGGGAAGTACCATATATATTGTGCATATGCAGAATAAGGATGAAAAAAATACGGGAATGCAACCTGCCAGATTGAATCGAACATAGAACACCTAGTGTCTGAGTCCCCCGGAGGATGCAAACAGAAGACCGAGTTGCGAAACACCTCGATTACTTGAACTGGAGTGCCACACTTGTTTGCACCGGAGTTGCAATCGAGGAACTTGCATATGTTTTTTGAAGTTAAACATTGGTTGATAATCTGGACATGGATCGAGTCATTCATGGTTGGATGTGGAGCACTGGCAAAAGAGAACAGGTATCGCCTTTTTCCGACTCCTCACTTGTTTCTACCAATGGATTACGTCGATGTAGGTTGATGGATGAAAGTAAGTCGGATATGGTACGGCAAATTCATTGCAATAAGAGCTTGTTTCTGTAGATAACATTGTCATATTCATTGATTCAGGCAATGGCATAAGCTTGTTCCCCCAATCCGGTTGATTTCTGGTTGGTCTACGAAAATACCAAGCAATCCTCCCTACAACAAAGAAATGGTCTCGACCCCATAACCGCTTCCATTCAGCTCGGTTTCAAAGCCAGTCGACGATATCATAAGGCAAAGAATCTCTTACTGTGAAAAATAAAAATAAAATAGAATAAAGTAAAATAAAATAAAAAAACACACAAATATTACGTGAAAACCCTTTCGAAAAAAAAACCACGGGCAGAGGAGAAAAAAATTCACTATGTCGAATTTGAATAATTACAAGAGGAATAGACTATGTCTATTTATAGGCTTGTAAAGTCATATTCTAGTAAGACTGAAACACCTTATTCTAATCAATATCAAATAGATGAAATTTAATAAGGTTTAAAAAACCTTATTCTAAAATAAAATAAAAGAAGTGCAATTTTATATGGATTCTTCTTATATTTTATTTTACCACTATATTTTATTTAAATAAGGATTCGGGTCATTTAATTCTAACAATCTCCACCTTGACACGAATTCTCAATGAAAAAGTTCTTCATCGTAAACTCTCAACGAACAAGTTCTCCACCTCTTCCATAAAACCCCTTAAGGGTTTAACTTCAACAATGAACACCGACCAAGTTTGAGCAATGCTCAAACTTGGTTATAGGAAGTGACTTAGTCATCATATCTGCAAGATTTTCATGAGTACTAATTTTGCTCACAACAATATCACCACGAGCAATAATATCACGAACAAAATGATACCGAATATCAATGTGTTTTGTTCTCTCATGAAACATTTGATCTTTTGTAAGAAATATGGCACTCTGACTGTCACAAAATACTGTGTTGATTTGAAGGTCTTCATTGAGTTCACTAAAGAGTCCCTTCAACCAAATAGCTTCTTTACAAGCCTCGTGAGTCGCCATGTACTCACTTTCAACAGAGACAAAGCGACTGTAGTTTGCAAAGTGGCTTTCCAACTAATTGCGCAACCTCCGATTGTAAAGACATAACCTGTGAGAGATCTTCTTCTATCAAGGTCTCCAGAAAAATCAGCATCAACATACCCAATAACTCCATCTTCAGTTTTTCCAAACTGTAAGCAAACATCAGTAGTACCTCGTAAGTATCTTAAAATCCACTGAACTACTTTCCAGTGTTCTTTACCGAGATTCGCCATATATCTGCTAACTACACTGACTGCATATAATAAATCTGGACGTGAACAAACCATAGCATACATGAGAGATCCCACTGCATTAGAGTATAGAACATGTGACATGTACTCAATCTCATCATCTGATTGTGGAGACAAAGCCGATAAAAGTCTGAAATGGCTGCTAAAGGAGTACTAACAAGCTTAGCACTCTGCATATTGAACCTGCAAAGAACTTTCTCAATGTACCTCTTCTGACTTAGGTACAATTTACTTGCTTTTCTATCTCTAAGAATCTCCATACCAAGTATTTTCTTTGCTGGTCCCAAATCTTTCATCTCAAATTCTTCACTTAGTTGGCCTTTGACCTTTCTTATCTCTCCTTTATCTTTTGCTGCTATCAACATATCATCAACATAAAGAAGTAGATACACAAAAGACCCATCACTATTTTTCTTAAAGTAAACACAGCTATCAAAACTATTTCTTTTGAAATCATGAGAAGTCATAAAGGAATCAAACCTCTTGTACCACTGTCTTGGTGACTGTTTCAAACCGTAAAGGGACTTTTTCAGTAAGCAAACATAGTTTTCTTTTTCTAAGACTATAAAACCCTCTGGTTGTTGCATGTAAATGTCCTCCTCAAGTTCTCCATGCAAAAATGCAATTTTTACATCTAACTACTCAAGCTCCAAATCATGCATGGCCACAATACCAAGCAAAGCTCGAATCAAACTATGTTTCACAACTGGGGAGAACACATCCGTGAAGTCTACTCTTGGAATTTGACTGTAACCCTTTGCAACAAGCCTTGCTTTATATCTGGGTTCTTCAACTCCTGGAGTCCCTTCTTTCTTTTTAAATACCCATTTACAACGAACAACCTTTTTACCTTTAGGAAGTTTTACAAGATCTCATGTTCTATTTTTGTAAAGTGATTCCATCTCCTCTTGCATAGCAAACATCCACTTTTCTGAGTCTTCACAGCTAACTGCCTCAGAATAATTAGATGGCTCTCGATTTGCATCTATATCTTCAGCCATGTTTAAAGCATAAGAAACTATATCAGCCTCGGCATACTTCTTTAGAGGTTTAATTTCTCTTCTAATTCTATTTTTGGCAATAGAATACTGTAGTGAAGAAGTAACTCTATTCTCAATTTTTGTACTGGCTTGAGGAGTCGACTCTGTATTAATTTGATGCTCCACCTGCTTTTGATTTTCTTTATTGGAAGAGTCTTTAAGAGATAAGTTAGATAGCATAGCAGTTTCATCAAAAACAACATCTTTGCTAATCACAACTTTTCTATTTTCAGGACACCATAACTTATACCGTTTTAAACCAGCTTTATAACCAAGAAAAACACATTTAATGAATCTCGGTTCCAATTTTCCATTAACAACATGAGCATACGTAGGACACCCAAAGATCTTTAAATCAGAATAATTAGCAGGATTACCATACCATACGTCTTGTGGAGTCTTTTTCTCAATGGCAACGGATGGAGATCGGTTGATCAAAAACATGCGATGAGAGGTCGCTTACGCCAAAACGACTTGATGAAGTTGGCATTTGACAACATACATCGAACTTTTTCCATGGTCGTTCTGTTCATTCGTTCTACAACGCCATTTTGCTGTGGAGTATGACGAACTGTCAAGTGTCTCACGATCCTTTCTGACTTGCACAATTTATTAAACTCATCAGAACAGAACTCTAAGCCATTGTCTATGCGGAGTTATTTTATTTGTTTTCCCGTCTGTTTTTCAATCATAATTTTCTAAGACTTTAATGCGGAAAACACATCGCTTTTCTGCTTCAGGAAGAACGCCCAAACTTTTCTGAAAAAATCATCAATAAAGGTTAGCATATAATTAGCTCCACCTCTCGAAGGCACTCTGGATGGCCCCCACAGATCAGAATGAATATACTCCAACGTTCCCTTCGTGTTATGGATTCCTCTAGTGAATCGAACTCTCTTTTGCTTCCCAAAAACACAGTGCTCATAGAAATTTAGTTTGCAAATTCCTTGTCCATCAAGAAGTTCTCTTTTGCTCAATTCTACCATGCCATTCTCACTCATATGCCCTAGGCGCATATGCCAAAGTTTAGTAATATCATCATCTGACAAAGAAGAGGAAGCGACAGATGCATCACCAATAATAGTAGAACCCTGCAAAACATATAACTTGGCAGTCTTTCTTTGCCCTTTCATCACAACAAGGGAACCTTTGGAAATCTTTAAAACCCCACTTTCAGTTGTGTATCTGTACCCTTTTGAATGAAAAGTACTCAACGAAATTAAATTTCTCTTCAATTCTAGAACATGTCGCACGTCACTAAGTGTTCTGACAACTCCATCAAACATCTTAACTTTAATTGTTCCAACACCTATGATTTTACACGAAGCATTATTTCCCATCAAAACAACACCTTCGATTACATCGTTTTAGTAAGTTGTAAACCAATCCCGATTGGGACTCATGTGGAAGGTGCAGCCTGAATCAAGTATCGACTCTTCGCTTACTTTAGAATCATTGATAGAAGTGACTAGAAGTTCACCATCACTGTAGTTTTCTACAACATCAGCTTCACCGGAATTTTCTGATTGTTTTCCCTTTTGATTCGCAGCCTCCCTTTTAATCTTGTTTTGTAGCTTATAGCACTCAGATTTAATGTACCCTTTCTTCTTGCAAAAGTTACAAGTATTACATCTGTTTGAAAACTTCGATCTACCATTAGATTTACCTTGAGGATTCCGTTCCTGTGTCCTTCCACGATCATTATCAGTATTCTGATCTTGTCTCCCACGAGCAATGAGACTCTCTCCTTGAGAGCTGAGTTTAACCACAAAATGTTTCATCTTATCATACGAGGTCAAAGAATCATAAACCTCATCAACTGTGAGAGACTCGCGACTATATAAAATCGTGTCTCTAAAGGTTGAATAAGACAGGGGTAACAAACAAAGTAGAATTAACCCTAGATCTTCCTTATCATACTGAACCTCCATGGCCTCCAAGTTTGAGAAATTTTCTTTAAACACTGTTAAGTATTCGTGTACAGATGCACCTTCCTCCAAACGATGAGCATCTTGCTTGTTAGAGTTTTCAACATACATATTTGTTCTAGTCTCTTCCATAATGCAGCGACGGTCTTCTCTTTCATTACATCCTGCAAAATTTCGTTGGACAAATGCAGATGTAATTGTGTTAACGTCTTTCGATCCTTACGCTTCTTCTCTTCATCTGTTAAAGTCGAAGGCTTCTTATCTATCCCTAGCAGGGCATCCTCCAGATCCATCTGCGCAAGAACTGCTTGCATCTTAATCTGCCATAACGCAAATCTGGTGTTGCGATCCAACAGCGAAATTTCATACTTCAAATACGCCATTACTGTGATCGAGATGAATAACCCGGAAGCTCGAATACCAATTTGTGAAAAATAAAAATAAAATAGAATAAAGTAAAATAAAATAAAGAACATACAGATTTTACGTGGAAACCCTTTCGGGAAAAAAAAACCATGGGCAGAGGAGAAGAAAATTCACTATGTCAAATTTGAATAATTACAAGAGGAATAGACTATGTCTATTTATAGGCTTTTAAATCCATATTCTAGTAAGACTGAAACACCTTATTCTAATCAATATCAAATAGATGGAATTTAATAAGGTTTAAAAAACTTTATTCTAAAATAAAATAAAAGAAGTGTAATTCTATATGGATTCTTCTTTTATTTTACTTTACCACTGTATTTCATTTAAATAAGGATTCGGGTCATTTAATTCTAACACTTACAGATGTGTTATAGTCCCAAAGATAACGACCAATATCGAGGCTAGCATAGAAGGGTACGAAAACAGCTGAAGCCATCGATGAATTATTGGTTAAACACTTGTATTGTTTCATCCTGTTATGGAAAATAACTTCAAGCAAGAACTGGTTTGTTTCAAACTAATTCATATCAGATAAAGCACCTTGTGGGGTTTCAATCCTAGGGCCAAACCCCGAATTCATAATCGATGAACACATATCGAACCACTTATTAAGTGTTCGAAAATCTTTTAGCGAATCAGAATTGAATCTACTCGGAAGACGATGAACATATATGTATTTACCTGAACATGGATTATCTCTTTTCCCATCAATGGGAAAATTATGGGAATCTTTGTCCATGGTAAAGCTATGAAGTAAAAAGGAGACTTCATTGTTGACATGAGATAGAGCTGAATAATCCAAGCAAAACAAAACAGAAAACAATGGAAAAAGAATAGCAAACCAGAGTTGATTGCTTTGCTTCACCATTTTTTGCTCACAGCCATAAACAAAAACAAAGCTTAATTAGATTGCTTGTGAAACGAGAAAGAAAAAATGTAATAGGATATCAGTCAGTAGTCTATATTACTTATGATCTAAGGAAGACATTAAAAGGTTAAACTCCATAGCAAGGTTGATTCCATTGATGGAAACTTCAAACCCCACATATGAATATCCTTTTGATTGCATATACCTAAGTAGTTATTACAATTTACAACTTGCAATTCATGTTCATATATTTCTATTTGTGGTAATTGTATTTAAGTTACTATGTATTATATAAATTTTGAATATCACCACACAATAATTTTAAAAAAAAATTAACGCTTTTATTTTAATTTATCAAAATTTGAACTTGTATTTAAAAAAAAAATTAATCATTTTTTAATAAATTCATAAATTTGAATTTTTTTTTTTAATTTCGCGAATATAAAGTGTTGATTATTTTGATGTCAAGGTAAAATTTTAACAATAAGTTATTAGATTTTATAAAATTCAATTTGATAAATTAAAATATACCAACTTCTCGGTTCTTGTTTTAAAAAGAATTTTTCAATTTTGTAAAATAAAAAAAATGAATATTAATGTCATCTCATGCTTTTATTTTTTCTTATTATTATTTCATATTATATTTATGTAGTGTAACCATATTGCATATCGTGAGTTTTATTAACAATTGATATGTTTCTTTACACTTTCTGTTAAGTTAAATTAAATGACCCACCACCATTTATTTTGATCTTTTATCACTTAGGATTTCATAATCTGAAAATAAAATAAAATAAAGAATACACAAATTTTTATGTGGAAACCCTTTCGGAAAAAAAAACCACGGGCAGAGGAGAAGAAAATTCATTATGTCAAATTCGAATTTAACAAGAGGAATAGACTATGTCTATTTATAGGCTTGTAAAGTCATATTCTAGTAAGACTGAAACACCTTATTCTAATCAATATCAAATAGATGAAATTTAATAAGGTTTAAAAAACCTTATTCTAAAAATAAAATAAAATAAGTGTAATTCTGTATGGATTCTTCTTTTATTTTATTTTACCACTATATTTTATTTTAATAAGGATTCCGGTCACTTAATTCTAACAATCTCCACCTTGACACGAATTCTCAATGAACAAGTTCTTCTTCGCGAACTTTCAACGAACAAGTTTTCCACCTCTTCCATAAAACCCCTTAAGGGTTTAACTTCAACAATGAACACCAACCAAGTTTAAGCAATGCTCAAACTTGGTTATAGGAAGTGACTTAGTCATCATATCTGCAAGATTTTCATGAGTACTAATTTTGCTCACAACAATATCACCACGAGCAATAATATCACAAACAAAATGATATCGAACATCAATGTGTTTTGTTCTCTCATGAAATATTTGATCTTTTGTAAGAAAGATGGCACTCTAACTGTCACAAAATACTGTGCTGATTTGAATGTCTTCATTGAGTTCACTAAAGAGTCCCTTCAACCAAATAGCTTCTTTACAAGCCTCAGTAATCGCCATGTACTCAGCTTCAGTGGTAGACAAAGCGACTGTAGTTTGCAAAATGCCTTTCCAACTGATTGCACAACCTCCGATTGTAAAGACATAACCTGTGAGAGATCTTCTTTTATCAAGGTCTCTAGCAAAATCAGCCTCAACATACCCAATGACTCCATCTCTAGTTTTTTCAAACTGTAAGCAAACATCAATAGTACCTCGTAAGTATCTTAAAATCCATTGAACTGCTTTCCAGTGTTCTTTTCCGGGATTCGCCATTTATCTGCTAACTGCACTAACTGCATATATGATAAATCTGGACGTGAACAAACCATAGCATACATGAAAGATCCTACTGCACTAGAGTATGGAACATGTGACATGTACTCAATCTCATCATCTGATTGTGGAGACAAAGCCGTTGAAAGTCTGAAATGGGCTGCTAAAGGAGTACTAACAGGCTTAGCACTCTGCATATTGAATCTGCAAAGAACTTTCTCAATGTACCCCTTTTGACTTAGGTACAATTTACTTGTTTTTCTATCTCTGAGAATCTCCATACTAAGTATCTTCTTTGCTGGTCCTAAATCTTTCATCTCAAATTCTTCACTTAGTTGGGCTTTGACCTTTCTTATCTTTCTTTTATCTTTTGTTGCTATCAACATGTCATCAACGTAAAGAAGTAGATACACAAAAGAACCATCACTGTTTTTTTTAAAGTAAACACAGCTATCAAAACTACTTCTTTTGAAATCATTAGAAGTCATAAAGGAATCAAACCTCTTGTACCACTGTCTTGGTGACTGTTTCAAACCGTAAAGGGACTTTTTCAGCAAGCAAACATAGTTTTATTTTTCTAAGACTGTAAAACCTTCTGGTTGTTGCATGTAAATGTCCTCCTCAAGTTCTCCATGCAAAAATGCAGTTTTTACATCTAACTACTCAAGATCCAAATCATGAATGGCCACAATACCAAGCAAAGCTCGAATCGAACTATGCTTAACAACTGGGGAGAACACATCTGTGAAGTCCACTCCTGGAATTTGACTATAACCCTTTGCAACAAGCCTTGCTTTATATCTGGGTTCTTCAACTCCTGGAGTCCTTTCTTTCTTTTTAAACACCCATTTACAATGAACAACCTTTTTACCTTTAGGAAGTTTCACAAGATCCCATGTTCTGTTTTTGTGGAGTGATTTCATCTCCTCTTGCATAGCAAACATCCACTTTTCTGAGTCTTCACAGCTAACCGCCTTAGAATAATTAGATGGCTCTTGATTCGCATCTATATCTTTATCCACATTTAAAGCATAAGCAACTAGATCAGCCTCGGCATACTTCTTTGAAGGTTTAATTTCTCTTCTAGTTCTGTTTTTGGCGATAGAGTATTGTGGTGAAGAAGCAACTCTATTCTCAATTTTTGTACTAGCTTGAGGAGTCGACTCTGTATTAATCTGATGCTCCACCTGCTTTTGATTTTCTTTATTGGAAGAGTCTTTAAGAGATAAGTTAGGCAGCATAGCAGTTTCATCAAAAACAACATCTCTGCTAATCATAACTTTTCTATTTTCAGGACACCATAACTTATACCATTTTACACCAGCTTTATAATCAAGAAAAACACATTTAATGAATCTCGGTTCCAATTTTCCATTATCAACATGAGCATACGCAGGACACCCAAAGATCTTTAAATCAGAATAATTAGCAGGATTACCATACCATACCTCTTGTGGAGTCTTTTTCTCAATGGCAACGGATGGAGATCGGTTGATAAAAAACATGCAGTAGAGGCTGCTTCTACCCAAAACGACTTCGGTAAGTTGGCATTTGACAACATACATCGAAATTTTTCCATGGTTGTTCTGTTCATTCGTTCTGCAACACCGTTTTGCTGTGAAGTATGACGAACTGTCAAGTGTCTCACGATCCTTTCTGACTTGCACAATTTATTAAACTCATCAGAACAGAACTTTAAGCCATTGTCTATGCGGAGTTATTTTATTTGTTTTTCCGTCTATTTTTCAATCATAATTTTCTAAGACTTTAATGTGAAAAACACATCACTTTTTTGCTTCAGGAAGAACGGCCAAACTTTTCTGGAAAAATTATCAATAAAGGTGAGCATATAATTAGCTCCACCTCTCGAAGGCACTATGGATGGCCTCCACAGATCAGAATGAATATACTCCAACGTTCCCTTCGTGTTATGGATTCTTCTGGTGAATCGAACTCTCTTTTGCTTCCCAAAAACACAGTGCTCATAGAAATTTAGTTTGCAAATTCCTTACCCATCAAGAAGTCCTCTTTTGCTTAATTCTACCATACCATTCTCACTCATATGCCCTAGGCGCATATGCCAAAGTTTAGTAATATCATCATCTGACAAGGAAGAGGAAGCGACAGATGCATCACCAATAACAGTAGAACCCTGCAAAACATATAACTTGGCAGTGTTTCTTTGCCCTTTCATCACAACAAGGGAACCTTTGGAAATCTTTAAAACCCCACTTTCAGCTGTGTATTTGTACCCTTTTGAATCAAGAGTACTCAACGAAATTAAATTTCTCTTCAATTCTGGAACATGTCGCACGTCACTAAGTGTTCTGACAACTCCATCAAACATCTTAAGTTTAATTATTCCAACACCTGTGATTTTACACGAAGCAATATTTCCCATCAAAACAACATCTTCAGACACTGTTTCGTAAGTTGTAAACCAATCTCGATTGGGACTCATGTGGAAGGTATAGCCTAAATCAAGTATCCACTCTTCGCTTACTTTAGGATCATTGACAGAAGCGACTAGAAGTTCACCATCGTTGTAGTCCTCTACAACATCAGCTTCATCGGAATTTTCTGGTTGTTTTCCCTTTTGATTCGCAGCCTCCCTTTTAATCTTGTTTTGTAGTTTATAGCACTCAGATTTAATGTGTCATTTCTTCTTGCAGAAGTTACAAGTTTTACCTCTGTTTGAAGACTTCAATCTACTCTTAGATTTACCGTAAGGATTCCGTTCCTATGTCCTTCCACGATCATTATCAGCATTTCGATCTTGTCTCCCACGAGCAATGAGACTCTCTCTCTGAGAGTCGGGTTTAACCACAAGATGTTTCATCTTATCATACGAGGTCAAAGAATCATAAACCTCATCAACTGTGAGAGACTCGCGACTATATAAAATCGTGTCTCTAAAGGTTGAATAAGACGGGGGTAACGAACAAAGTAGAATCAACCTTAGATCTTCCTTATCATATTGAACCTCCATGGCCTCCAAGTTTGAGATTATTTCTTTAAACACTGTTAAGTGTTCGTGTACAGACGCACCTTCTTCCAAACGATGAGCATAAAGACGCTGCTTCATATGCAACTTGCTTGTTAGAGTTTTTGACATACATATTTGTTCTAGCCTCTTCCATAATACAGCGGCGGTCTTTTCTTTCATCACATCCTGTAAAATTTCGTTGGACAAATGCAGATTTAATTGTGTTAACGCCTTTCGATCTTTACGCTTCTTCTCTTCATCTGTTAAAGTCGAAGGCATCTTATCTATCCCTAGCAGGGCATCCTCCAGATCCATCTGCGCAAGAACTGCTTGCATCTTAATCTGCCACAACGCAAATCTAGTGTTGCGATCCAACAGCGAAATTTCATACTTCAAGGACGCCATTACCATGATCAAGATGAAAAACCCGGAAGCTGGGATACCAATTTGTGAAAATAAAATAAAATAAAGAATACACAAATTTTTACGTGGAAATCCTTTCGGGAAAAAAACCACGGGCAGAGGAGAAGAAAATTCACTATGTCAAATTCGAATTTATACAAGAGGAATAGACTATGTCTATTTATAGGCTTGTAAAGCCATATTCTAATCAGACTGAAACACCTTATTCTAATCAATATCAAATAAATGAAATTTAATAAGGTTTAAAAAACCTTATTCTAAAAATAAAATAAAAGAAGTGTAATTTTATATGGATTCTTCTTTTATTTTATTTTACCACTGTATTTTATTTAAATAAAGATTCGAGTCACTTAATTCTAACACATAATTTAATTTTGTCGAGTAAATAACTACTATAGTGAGGGTAATTCCATTTTACTCTATTTTTTTTCCCTTAAACAAAATGATTCAACCTAGCAAATTTACTATGTGATTAATTTCAGTAGGATTAAGAAAATGATAATAGCAAAATTAATTATTGTATCAAACAAGTTAATATTAATAGTGGGTATGTTGTTTTGGATAAAAACCATATCAAGGAGTCATGATATTTTGTTTTGGTTCAAGTTGTAATTTTATATGGAATATTAGATGCTATAGGTCTATTTTTCTTATAAAGGGTAGCGTTTCGAGTTATTCAAGTATTAAATTATGTAACGATGTTAATTGAAGATTTAAATATAAGTTCTTTTGTGATTAGGATTGATGTCAATAGAAGACTTGATTACAAATATTTAGTCACTCTATCTGTGATTAAAGGGTCCATTTGAATAGTGGTGATAAGATGTATGTTTAGATTCAAACTCAATAATAGGGATAAAATTAAAATAAAAATAACTATTAAGGACAACCAATTAAAATCTATTTATATTTTTTTTTATGGAAGAATGTATATAATAAATTATCAGAACTTATTAAAATGTATATTAGAATTAAATAATAAAATAAAATTTATACTATGTTTGACATAAGTATTCAACTAGTTTGTGAAAATGAATATTAATCAAATGTAAGATTGAATTGATAAATTATTTATATGTTTAATTCTTATTATTTTATATAGTTATTTAAGTATTTTTAATTAGTTAACTATTTATCTTATATATATATATATATATATATATATATATATATATACACACTTCTATATTATACTGAATAAAATGTAAATATATATTTAAACAATTCAAAATTTTAAAATAAAAATATTGTATAATAATTATAAAAAGATTGAAAGAAAATGGTATAGCTGCAACTTCCATCCTTGAAGTTCAAAGTTGAATGAATAAAACAAACTAAAAAGAGATCTTCCCTCTGATTTCTTTCTTTCAAACAGAAAAGTTGCCACTATGTTGCATGTGAATAAAACCATTTTACAAAAAGTGGCAACCATTGATTTCCAAATAAGAAAATATCTTATCATTCTAATAAAATTAAAATCACTTCAGGCAACAATTCTTTTAAAATACTCGTATTTCAATGTATATGTGGATGTGGATGTGAAACTATAACCCTTTAAGGACCCTCCAGCTACATGAGAAATAAGCTTTAAAACATTTCAACATACCATCTTGGATGCATATTCATATCTTATACACCCAAATCCGAGTAACATAGAGTAATGTTGAGTCAATGACAACAGAAAAGGGAGGGACAAACTAGCCAAAGATTGCAAGACTTTATACAGAACCTATATAGTTCCCCTCTATGTTATCTGTCCTCTAGGAGCCATCCATTGAACAACATTGAGAAAGCTGTAAAGAGTTAGATGCTGACAAAGAGGCCAACCTGGTTATACACAGTTCTTCAACGAATCTCCGGCTCCTTGGAAGAAGCAATATGAGAGTGCAAAATCAGCCATGAAAATACCAACAAGAGAAATAACCACAGCTGATGTTGTTGATTCGCCGACACCTTTGGCTCCTCCCATGGTGGTAACTCCCCAAGCACAGCTCACAATAGATATGATCATACCAAACACTTGAGACTTAATCATTGCACTAATTATATCCCATGATCGAAGAGCCCTTTGCGCAGAATCTAAGATGATATTAATGCTAATCCCATAAACACTATCAGCCAGCAGCGCACTTGATGCCATCCCTACTGTGAAACACATTAGAGTCAAAAATGGTAAAGCTAAAGAGGAAGCAATGACTCTGGGTGTCACCAAGTAATCAACAGGGTTTGATCCAAGAACTCTCAGCGTGTCTGTTTGCTCGGAGACCTGCATCGTTCCTAATTCTGCAGCAAATGCACTGCCAATACGCCCGGCAACCACAATTGATGTAACCACAGGACTCAGCTCCCTTGAGAATGCTAAGGCCAATACCCCACCAACTGATCGGTTCAAACCCAATCGGGTAAATTCTCTTACAAACTGAATGGTAAAGGCCATGCCAACAAATGCTGAAGTTAGAAGACAAACTCCAACTGATTTAGGTCCAACTCTCTCCAGTTGTTGGAGGGTATTCCTCCAGTGGACTTTACCCTTTAGAGTTCGAATGATAACCTGTCCAGCAAGGACAAGAACAGATAATCCTCTCCATAAGTACTTTGGAGGAGACCATTTGCTAAAGAATGTTTCAGGTTCTGAGGAGGGTGCATGGTTCGTATTGCTGTCTTCTTCTATCACAGGGGCATATGCATGGCCATCATCTGCGTTGGAAATCACAAACAATCTAGTTTTGCGGATTGGTGTTAGAAATCTAAGACTCTGACCTCTTCCATTGAAGCCAAGTTGACTTGAATTCCAACCTCGGAGTTTCATGCGGCCATTGGATCTGATAGAGCTCCTTCTACAGTCAATGTGTTTAAAGATATTAAATCTCACAGATGAAGTTCAAAGAATGAATTTAGGAGCGAGAGAGAAACTGACCTACTAGAAAAGTAATATGTTGGATGAAGTTGAGAAGTTGTTTGCATCTTTGGCCCCTCTTCCTTGAACTTCTATAGTACGAAATTTCAAATAAAACCTTAAAAAGTTTGAAGATTACTCCAATCAAGCTAAAGAATTACACAAAAATGTTTCTTTTTGGTTCCCAGAGAAATAGCATTTTCACCCAAAAATTAGCAAAAATAAAAATAAAAAAAAAGATTTGTCTAGTACCTTTACAAGAAAAAAAATCAGGTTTTTTTTCCATATGCTATAGCAAGATGCAATGACTACACAAAGAATCAATTAAAAGTATATTTTGGCATTATTCATATTTAAGTTGAAATTTAAAAGTACTAATCTTTGTTAAGTGTTAACTGCTTTGAGAGTTTTTTTTTTTTAATGAACTAAGAACATTAGTGTGAGATTGGATTGAACCCCCCCCCCCCCTCTCAAGTATCCAAGTTATTGCTTAAATTTAAGCAAAATTGTAGATATAGGCAGTTATTGAAATACCCAGAAGCAAAATTTTAAAGTTTATCTCAAGAACGGCTAAAAGTTCAACTAAGCAATCGCCTCAAAATTTATGGGGAAAACTTAATCATAAAGCTTCAACAACAAAAAGAAACCCAGATACATTTCCGCAAATAACACTTAAAAGTAACAAGTTCAAAATGAAAGCAGCAGATAAACCCCTAAAAATCATGAACAGAACAGAAGAAAATTTGCCGGAAATAATATAAAAATATATAATACCTCAGATTAAAGATGGGAGGTAACGATGGCTGTGGAGATAGATGGCTGGCTTTCCTGTTATCGTCCACAATACCTGCGTGGGGTATTCTACTTTCTTGAAGGGTAAAATGCATTCAAGCTCACTCTAAAATAGTTTTTTTTTTCCTATTTTAGTCATTTTAATTCTTTTTTCCCAATTTGATCACTCTAATTAAGATAATTGATTAAACTACTCACTGCTGTTAAAAATTCTATTAATTCATTAATAGATTGCAGATGTAACACATTATCCAATTAAATGAAAATATGTGTCACTTTTTTTTACTTTTGACTAAAGCTCAAGGACTTCTTTATAATTATTCCAAAAATTTTAGTCAAAAAGTAGAATAAAAAAATTGCTACATGTAGTCATTCAATTGGCTAATGTGTCACGTCAATAATCTATTATTAAATTAATGAATTTTTTAACGAAGTGAGTAATTCAATCAATTATCTTAATTAAAGTGACCAAGTTGAGATTAAAAATTTTAGAGTGACCAAAATACGACAAATCTTATTTTAGAGTAACATTGAATGTAGTTTAACCTTTCTTAAGTAATCTCAAATCAAATAACATTAAAAAAGTAAATTTAAAGAAAGAAAAACTATAATATCCAAAAACCTTTAATCGTAAATAGTATAATTTCAAAGAAAATATGTGATAAAATATGTGATAGATTCTCTATGATAAATAAAATAAAATTTTATCACTTAAGAGAAAGCTAATGAATACCAAAAGAAATTGAGTGAAAAAGCAGGGCAGGATGTATTAAACTATTAATTAAAGGTAGGACTAAATTGCAATGACATGAAAAGTGGTGTGGTCTTAGTGCAACATTGATAGTTTTTGGGAGTTGACATTTGGGTTTTGGTAAACATAGGCTTGGCTTTGATAACTTGGATAAGGCTCGTAGTATTGCTGATATGGGTAACGCAAGGTGTAGTAATTGTAAGGATCATGGTAATAATTTCCAAAGCTTTGATTTGTTTGGGTTTGGTTTGTATTTTGGGTTTGGTCTTGAGTTTGACTAGTGGGGATGTTAGTTTTTGGTTAGCCGTCAGAAAAAAAAAAAAAAAAAAAAAAAAAAAGTGAGGGTGGAAGTGAGTTATGTTCATTGCACCAATTATGGATATAAGGATTAGACAAGATATATAATAATCATGTAAGGCGGTTTACCTTTTAGGGTAAGGCAAAGAACCATTGTGTATGGTAGTTCAATAACAGTTATTACGAGGTTAATCGAATATGAGAAATGAATGTATTAAAGAGAACGAGTGGAAGAGCGAGAAATCTTGCCTTTGGTCAAGGTTAAGGGTTTATATACCCTTAGCTATGATTCCGAGGTGCTACGTTTCATCTTCTCATAGATGAGCCTCAAGCAAGTTAGTCAAGTAGTCTGTCACTATAGGTCTAGTTAGGGTTGTGATCGGACATGATGTCGACCATTTTAGATAGGACATGGTAGTTAGTGTTAAAAGTGGTGATTAATGCATGAGGATTATGTGGCGCGGAGCCGAAAGGTGGATGTGAGGAGTGTCTTCAAGGAGTTATTTTTGAGGAAATTTTCGAGACATGATTCGGAGGAGTGGGCACCCATAAGGTGTGTTTGAGAGGTAGAGGTATGACAAGCACTAGTTTAAATCTATTCCACCAAGCCCAACACCATTATAATCCTTCTTGTGGGAGAAAGCCTCCAATGATTCAATGAGTACTATTTGTAAATCAAATTTAGTAGTTCTTGTTGTTGCAAAACCCTTGACATGAAGACTCATTAGTTGTGCTACATTTTCTAGTATTATCATTCATTCGTTACATGAGAAATGAAACACATAAACATTAGGTCTCTAATGTTAAATTGGAGGAGAAAGAAAGTGCGACCACACAATTCATCTTACTAAAATAATTAATTATAAATAAACTAATAATATGTAAGTAACTATAGATTTGATTGTCTAATATTTTTTATTTTCTAATTTTTGGGCTCATAACACTCTTTTATTTGTTCTTGTTGCAACATAAACTTGTAATCTCAATAAAGAGGTCACTATGAATATTAGGTTTAGAGATTTTCGAATAAAAGATAATAAGGTAGGACATGATAAGAGTATATACTAGAGTCCTTTTGAGTTTTCTATAAAAATTAACTAATGGAATAGGTTATTTATAGAGTTTTAATATGGTATTTAAATGGACATCAACGATTATAGGTGTCAATGTTTGTTTACATTTAAAAAATGTTTAGACTTAGAATTCTTTTGGGAAATCTAAATGGTTTTTGAAGCCTGTTGAACTCTTACTAAATTTTTTAAAAAATCATTTAGATTTAGGGGTTGAGGTATTTTTAAATGTCTTAACCCCCACCATAATTCCAAGGGGCGAAAAAATCTTGATTATTTAATGAATATCTTAACAACACTAATGAGTATCGAGATGGTCTTAAAAAAACATGTTTTAAGAAACAATCTCAAAACAATAATATTTATGAAATAAATAAAATTATTTATATTTGTTAGAACAATCAAGTTTTTAGTAAAATTAACTTTTTTATATTTTATTTTAATTTTCTATAACAACTTTCCATTTATAAAAACAACAACTAAAGTTACGAAGTACATTCTTTATTAAACTAGTTCTCTATAACAATATACTGCTTAAAAAGTAAAATTATAGCTATTTCATTTAAGCAAACCTATTAATTACAATTTATTAGATAAAAATAATCTTAGCTAAAATATCATTTCAATAAAATATTTAAATTTCACATGAAAAAAATCTATTAATTATATTTTATTAAATGAAATAATCTTCAACTAATGGAATTAAAGATATCAATCCAATAAACTATTAAGTTCTATAATTAAATATTTTAATATGAATTTGGAACATCATAATTTTATAAATTGATTACTTGAATTAAATAGCTAATAAATAAATAAATAAATAATTAATTTAATTTGATAACTCATACTGATTAATTGAATTTGTTAGATTTATGAAGTTCATAATTAATCTTGTGAAAAAAACGTAAAATAAAAAATACATAAAAGTAATAATGCATGCACTTGTTATAGGTATTTTAATTTTGTTTATTTTATGGTAAGTTTACAACAATTATCTAGCTATAATAGTATGTTGTTTTAGGTTCATAACAACTATCTCTTTATAACAAACGAATAAGATTATTATAAAGATAAATTTATATTTATTCTTAAAACTAAAAAGATGCTACTAACGATTAAATTTTATTTTATTCAATAAATATATTTAATTATGGAAATTGACTTATATAATTTATTTTATTCATCATCTTGAAAATAAATAAAAAATTATATAACAAAAATAGACAGTTAAATTATATGAATATAAATATCTTCCAAGGATTCTCATATTTCAAGTATAAATATCTTGGATCTTGGTCATATTTTAATTTAATTACAGAAAATACGTGAGTAGGAATTTACAAATAGACAATTGGGTTGAGCATCCCACGTGGCGCAAACCCAGCAATTGAGACCAGAAATCCCAATCCATGATTCAGTGAACTGTGAGAGATCAGTATAATAGGCTTCATTTCTTTGTTCTCTGCCTATACAAGCACAAGATCTCAATCCCAAGACGTACAAAGGAAAAAAAAAGAAAAGGAAAAGAAGTAATGGATTCTATTTCTCTACGTTCACTCCATTTTCAAATCCCAGCTCGGAAGCAACTCAAATTCCTCCCCGACGCTACTATTTTCAGCCCCAGGATTTCTTTTCCTTTCCCGTTTCCGCCGGGAATCAACCGCCACCGTAAACACTCTCATTCTCTTGTTTTCGCCGTTTCCTCTACTCCCACTAGGTACCCTTTTCGCCTTTCTCCTTTCTTCTTCTTTTTACAACACTCGTTGTCCAGGCTTCTTCTCCTTCTTATCATTATTGATATTTAATTATACTTAACTTTTGCTGATGAGAAATGTCTGCAAATGGAAAGGTTGTTTGAGTTTTACTTTTATTATGATGGAAAAATCTAATGACATAGTTTTTTCCTGATTGATTGTATGAAATGGTATCGAATCCTCTTGAGGATGGAGATTGCTAAAATGGGTTTCTTTTTTTGGAGCAGAGAAGAAGAAAAGAAGAAGAAGATGACGAAAGTGAAACCAATGTCTGGAAGTGGCAAAGTAGGGCTTAATGTTTGTTTAGACCACCAAGTTCAATTTGGTGAGCATGTAGTGATCTTGGGGTCCACAAAAGAATTGGGATCCTGGAAGAAGCAGGTGCCTATGAACTGGAGTGAGGATGGATGGATATGTGACTTGGAGTTGAAAGGGGGCGAGTCTGTTGAGTTCAAATTTGTGGTTGTTAGTAAGGACAAGAGTGTAGCATGGGAAGGTGGAAATAACCGTGTTCTGAAACTGCCTCAGGGAGGAAGTTTTGGGATGATATGTCACTGGAATTCCACAGAGGAGACGTTGGAATTATTGCCTTTAAGTTCGGAAGAATATGATGACAGTGTGGATGATGCTGGTCATAGTGAATCGACATCTACTACTGATGCCTTGGAGGTTGAGGCAAGTCCTTTTGTTGGACAATGGCAAGGGAGGCCTGCTTCCTTCATGCGGTCAAATGAACATCACAACAGAGAATTGGAGAGGAGATGGGATACGGCTGGTCTTGAAGGCTTGGCTTTGAAATTAGTTGAAGGTGATAAAAGTGCAAGGAATTGGTGGAGAAAGGTACACATGGTCATTTTGTTGATTGCAAAATTCATATTCATAGAAAAATTCTAGAAATGTCATAATCAATATATATTCACGCACTTGAATTTGAAATTTACTTCACATACAGTATAATTTTATGATGTTTAGCATTATGGACATGTGTAGCTTGATAGTGTTAATGCATTTAGTTGAATACCAATTTCATTGAACCTTATATTAGCTGAAACCCTTTTTCATGAGCTCTGAGTATGAAGTTCCATTCAATCTATCTAGCTCACATGCTGGCACTTCATAGTACATGCATCATGCATCAGTGGTTCTGTGGGTGGTGTTGTCATGCCTCAAGCCAGGTCAATTGTGATCAAATTGTGGGAATAAGGAAATGAAAAAACCATGAATTATTATTTTCTTTCCATGAACAAGTAACACACTGATAGTTTGAATGTATTTAAATATAATTTCAAAATTGGAGAACTAGGATATTGCTAATGGTAGTCTTCCCTGTTTCATAAAGTTTTTGAATTTCTTTTTCTTCGGGCATTGGGGTGCTGGCAGTTGGATGCATGGGAGTTTGCACATAGGTAGTTGGAAAGATGGTAATGTAATATGTCTTATCTTCCCTGGCCTATCTTCTGAACAAAAAAAAAAAAACGCTTGTTTATGCAAATCTTGTTCATCTATTATTTTAAATCATGACTTAGCTTTTAAACTTCTATCTTTGTGGTCGATTATCATGATTTTGATTTATATTTCTTCTTCAGCCAATGACATTTCTCTGTGTTTATTTTTCCTATTATGAAAGCTTGAAGTGGTTCGTGAACTATTAGTTGGAAGTTTGCAAAGTGAGGAACGGTTGGAAGCTCTAATATGCTCTGCTATCTATCTGAAGGTTGTTTACATTTCTTTTATGACAGCATGTTTTTGTGTTTATTCTTCCACACTGTTCTTAAATATTCTTTTTATACAGTGGATAAACACAGGGCAAATTCCTTGTTTTGAAGATGGGGGTCATCACCGGCCAAACAGACATGCTGAGATTTCCAGGCTTATATTTCGTGAATTAGAGCGAATCTCTAGTAGGAAAGATTCTTCACCTCAGGTGCTCTATTGCTGCAGTTTGCTGTCTTTGTTCATGGTTATTAATTTTTTTTTAGTCCTTTGCTTTGCACAGAATGGGATTGCTTGATGTCATGTATCCTACTCTAGTTCTCAAAGGTGTTAGTGAAAAAATATAACCTTTGCCAGTTCTTTGGTTCAATTCCATGGATTCTGGTTCGCCCAATTTAAACTACATTCTGAACAAGATTAATAAAAACACACTCTAGTATAGGTTATATGTTTCTTTTCATGTATCAGGATTGATATCATCGTTGCTCTTTGTTTATTTCCCTACTTATCTTGCTTGGCAAATTTATGTTAACTTGTGGTTTATCCATCCTTTTAGCATGGTCTAAAGACTTTTGCTTGTAACCATTTTTGAGAATCTAGATGATAAATTGGCATTTAGCACAGGATGATAGAAACTGACGTGTTAGATGTTATTTAGGCATTTTCTTATACTTTTTCTATGGTGGATCACTATAAGAACTTTGGCAAAGTGAGAGTAAGGTGCATTCTGGCAGAAAAGAGGATTAGGTAGTGCTTATCTTTGTCTTTGAATTTGTCAGAACCAAAGCAAAACATGGATGATCCAAACAAAAGATTCCTTGTTTAGTTTATTGGTAGACAGTATGTTCAGTGTTCATAAGGAACTTAAGGTACAGTAGCTGCTGACACCTGTGTCTGTAGACAATATGTTCAGTGTTCGTATTCAAGTAGCTTTACAAACATTATATCTAAGCTAGTGTTATCTAATGAATAAAAAATGTGTGTGTTGCTCTTTATAATTGTTAGTAAGTTGTCTGGTAGTCCTTAAATTTTTTTCTTATCACCAGTTACTCGGTCTCAGGCTTTAATGGACTAAAGAGCTGGTGTAGCTGAAGCTTATAGTATTTTGAAATTTGAAAATCACTGGCACCTATGTTGATTCAATAAAAAATTGGGAGGAGTACTTTGATTGGACCTCATACGGTTTTACAGAAAGTGCTGCTCTTAGTTTCTTAAATAATTGAGTTTGCACATCTTCGTGAAAGTATACCTCTGTTCTAAAATTAGCCTATTTTACAGATTGGTCTGCTCTTGATTTTTGTGTGTTTCTTAAATCTTTTTATTTTAGGAAATTAGAATATGTAACTATTCTAGCTGCAAGCATCAAATTTTGAGGAAAGGAACAAACAAGACAAATCTCATGCACTTTAAATGGCAATATTTGTTTATCATATGATTTATGCATATCAGACTATCATGTTGTATAATTTTCTCAGTTACCTTTTTCTTCCCAAATTCTAGGAATTGCTTGTTATTCGGAAGATCCATCCTTGTTTGCCCTCTTTTAAGGCAGAATTTACAGCATCTGTCCCACTTACTCGAATTAGAGACATTGCTCACCGGAATGATATCCCTCACGACCTCAAGGTCAGATTTCATAGGCACCTCGATTTTTATGGGTAAATTACACTGGTTGTCACTCAACTATTAGTAAATTTCATTTTTGGTCACCAACCGTTCAAGTACTGATGGAAAGATAACTTGGCAGCTTTTAAAATTGGTATAATAGCAACTTTAACCCTCAACATTTATACCTTGTGTCAATTTAGTCTTGATTTCAAAAAAATTAACCCTCAACATTTAGACATTGTGTTATTTGGTCTTTTTTTTTTTTTTTTTTTTTACTTTTATTTGTGAAAATTATTATCTTGGATTTTCGGGTGTTTCAATTTTTGTATATTTTCGATCAAATTTAGTTGATAGGTTTTTTTAGCTTTTTAGGTGGAAGGGTCACAAAGAAAAGCAAAATTGAAAAAAAAAAGACCAAATTACACAATGTGTAAACGTTGTGGGTTTAAGTTTTTGGCAATCAAGACTAAATTGATACAATGCATAAATGTTGAGGGTTAAAATTACTATTATGCCAATTTTAAAAGCTGCCACGTCATCTTTCCATCAGCCATTTAATGACTGGTGACCAAAAAAAGAAAAAATCAAATAGTGGGGTGACCATTTTGGAACTTTTCATAGTTCGGTGACTGAAGAAGGAGCTTTCCAATAGTTGGATGACTACAAGTGTAGTTTACCCTTTTTTTAATTTGAAATTCAAATTAATTACTAAAATTTCAATTTATATGTTCCAGCAAGAAATTAAGCATACAATACAGAACAAGCTTCATCGAAATGCTGGCCCTGAAGACTTAGTTGCAACAGAAGCAATGCTTGCAAGAATCACCAGGGATCCTGGACAATATAGTGAAGCATTTGTGGAACAATTCAAGATATTCCATCTGGAGCTCAAAGATTTTTTCAATGCTGGAAGGTTCAATTTGAATGATTAGTATTTCTTGCTTTTACTTTTCCTTTCCTTCATGGGTTATACGTTAATGAAAATGTCTCATTGAAGATAATATTAAGCAACATCACAGTAGCATAAAGTCCTCTATGATACTGATACAATAAATTGACTTTTTGCTTTGTAAGTAAACTTCTAGAAATTCGAATGGTTCTTGTTGCAACTTCCATTAAATTCTTGGATTACTGCTACAAGATCTGAATTTAGCTCCCACTCTATCAGTTATTAACTCATCTCTGTAATTTACCATGTAAAGTTGCCTGCAGCAAACAGAGTGGATTTCCTACTTGCTTTCTTTAGTTATGCATAAATGTAGCTGACCTTTTGAACTTTTTGTATTATCTATGCATATTACTTTGTGTTTTCCAGTTCATGGAGTGGTCCAATTCTTCTTTTGATGCTATGTCTCGATTCTTAAGACTCCTTGCTAGACATTTATGCATCTATCTAAGATTTTATGTTATTGCAGCCTCACTGAGCAACTTGAGTCAATTAGAGAATCTTTTGATGAACGGGGCATTGCAGCTCTTGTAATGTTTCTGGAGTGCAAAAAGGTATCTTTGTAATTGTTTGCTCTTGTTTTTTATTTATTGCTATGGTTTTGTAGTTAGAGTTTTTATCTAGTGATTAGGTAGAGTTTTTATCTAGTGATTAGTGGAGTTTGACAGAAAGCTCATCGTTGAATAAAAAACATGCATTCAGTTCCTTTAATATTTTTACTTGGATATGTTTCCAAATAGACTATGATAGCAGATTCTGATCCATGCAGCCAGTCCCACTTTGTTGGAAAAAAGCTTGTTATACAACTGAGAATCCATAGAAAAAGTTCATAGTTGAAAAGTCTTTGTTCTAATTATTTATTTTTAGACGATGAATTTTTGTTTCAGTCCTGATTTTTCTAAGAGGCATTTTTATATTTCCAGAGTCTGGATGCTGCAGAAGGATCGAGTAGCATTTTGGATTTAATCAAGACAATGCGATCTTTGGGTGCTTTGAGAGAAGCAATTGTGAAGGGTCTTGAAAGTGGTCTTAGAAATGATGCTCCTGATGCTGCAATAGCAATGCGCCAAAAGGTCAGTCCATTCTTTTTAGTTTTTCAGCAAGCTTCAAATAAACAGAAATTTAGCTTGAAGTTTTCTCTTTTTGCACTCGTGGCTTGTTTTAACCGGTGCTGTTGTGTGCAACTATCAGTGGCGACTATGTGAGATTGGTCTTGAGGACTATTCCTTTGTCCTCTTAAGCAGGTACATATCTAAATTTTTTGGTCTGCTTTTGATACTTGATGTGCTTGAATTTGTAAAGGCAGACAACTCTTTAGAAATATTCCAGATATATAGTGAATGAGTTATGTCATACTTAGTTCAGATGAACCATTGGCATCTTATCCACTTGTTTACTGTAAGATTGTGTTTACATGGGATGACTCCAACCAATACAATGGAACTTCTTCATTCTGAAAACAAAGCGGTTAGGAAAAGTCGAGATTAATTTCCAAGGAGATTTTGAGTGTGGACATTGTTTGATGTGGCTTTAGGGTGTCGTTCTGAGTCCTATATCTTTTCTCTTCTTTCTTGTCTGTTAATTTACTACATTGTTTTCTGTCTGCTCTACTAGAAACTAACCCCAACCGTAGTAACTTCAACTACCAACACTAAAGCCTAAAACTCTTAATTTGTTGCTCAACTGTACCTTCACAGGATCAAAACAGCCACTGGATAGCATTTTAATTTCTTCATTTCTTCTTAAATTTAGAACATTCCACTTATAAACCATAACTTTTCTTTTAGCGTCCTCATTGTTTTAACCTCCAATCTTAGTTTTTTTGCCATACTAATTAACCTATCATTTTACTTGCCAAATTCTTGTCAGTTTGAGGCAGTGCCTCTTGATGTCCTATGTCACTTGTCTGTATTATTTTCCTTGAATAATTTTAGTAGATATCCACGTTTGATATCGAGAACTCATATTATGTCACATTAATGAGTTTTGACAATCTTAAGGGCAATAACCTGAAGCTAGAAAAAGCTATTTCATGTTTTTATTGGGCTGGTTGGGTTGTTAAACTGAGTTTCTAATTTCAGACCTGAAAGTTACTGTGGCTCATTTTTTAGCACATAATAGACATTAGCTTCTTGGTATTCATACATCAAATCTGCAAATCATGCAAAAAGCTAGAGATATGCTCTACCTTGCAACCAAACCTGCAGATAGTGGATGCTTTATAAAAGGTGATCATGGTCATGCACTACATATTTATTCAGCCTCAATAGAAAGCCTTTGTTGCATTTCTAGTGAAAAATTATTCAAGATTTCTGTGGAAACAGAAACAGTGCATTTTCTGGTTTCCCATGTTTCTAGTTAGATTCTGCAAGCAATATGTTTTACTTTTAGTTTTATGCTCTTCTTTCTCCGTTTTTCTCATTCATGCAGTACTGACTTGCATTGACTTAGGCTACTCAACATGCTTGAAGCTGTAGGAGGGGCCAATTGGTTTGCAGATAATCTGGAATCAAAGAACATAAGCTCTTGGAATGATCCACTTGGTGCCTTAATTGTGGGTGTTCATCAGCTTAGTTTATCTGGTTGGAAACCTGAAGAATGTGCTGCTATTCAAAGTGAACTTACTGCCTGGCAAGAGAAAGGTCTCTTTGAGAAGGAAGGTACCTTTATTATCCTTTTATCTCTTAAATCTGGAAAAAAAATTTCATGTTTAGTAGAATAGCTCTCCTTATATTGCTTTATTGCATTTTCTGGGCCCCTTTTGTTTATTATACAGGAAGTGAAGATGGCAATAGAATCTGGGCATTAAGACTCAAAGCTACACTTGACAGATCAAGGAGGCTGACTGAGGAATATTCTGAAGTCCTTCTCCAATTATTCCCTCAAAAAGTGCAGGTAAAGAAATGTTCTTGTGAAAAGCAAAGTTTTGTGCTATATGATGAAACTTTTGTGAATGTAAATACTTGAGATTGATGTAAGCTTAACAAATGTTTTCTATGGAACCAAATGTTTGAATTCGTTTACTGCTAAAGTTTATGAATTGTTTATATTGCAACCTTTAGAGGCAATGTCAGATAAACTCTGGAAGAATAAGCAATTTTCAATAAATAGATCAGTTTGTTCCTCAATGTTCCAACCTCCACTGGTGCAGCTTTATATCATCAGTAATTTAATTTAAGGTTTATAGATGAACTGGAATCCTAAGAAATTGTTTGGTCAATCTTGAAGATGCTAGGGAAAGCTCTTGGAATTCCAGAGAACAGCATAAGGACATATGCTGAAGCTGAGATCCGAGCTGGGTATGGTAACATTTATCTTTCTGATGAATTCCCTGATAATGTTGCTCTTTATGTTTGTGAGAATTTGCTAGTTAAGCTGCACGGAGAAAATCATATTACCTGTGTGTAGTTTACTATTTTCTATTTTCCTAACTTGAAATTTTCATTTGTAGGGTGATTTTTCAGGTTTCAAAACTTTGTTCCCTTCTCCTGAAAGCTGTTAGAACAGCACTTGGTTCTGAAGGGTGGGATGTCCTTGTTCCAGGAGTGGTGTCCGGAACATTAGTTCAGGTACCTCAATCACTTTAATGCAACTGACGAGGATATTATTATTACACCTTGTCTCGCTCATTCCATTCCTTCTGAATCCACAAACACATTGTCGCATCAAAGAGGTTGCACATTACATTAGGAAGTAAATCCTAGTTATGTTTTTGCAATTGAAAATAAGTTAGTGAAATAAGACAACATGCATTGTCCTAATTGCAACTATCCCTGAGTTAGGTGCACAAAAATATTTAACTTCTATCTAAAAAATTCTTAGTTGGATTTTAAAAATAGAGAAGTAATAGAACGGTGATGTCCAGTTACGGTTGATTCCTGATGCGACATGGTTTTTTTAGTCTCTCAAAATATAGCAATATTTAGTAATGGTCCTACAGGCTATAATAATATCTTTCGGGGCTAACCAAAAGTAAATATTATTTGGTATTGTCGAGACTTAAGGATGTTTATTTAGATCTTGGCTTTAGAGTTTAAAAAATATAAATAATTCAAAATTCCAGGATTTCAAATTTTCTTTTTCGATGATCGATGTTTTTTAATGTTTTTTAGCCACTAGAAAAGAACCTGTGGCACAACCTGTACTCGACCAAAAAAGGGGTCAAATGCATATGTTAAGTTCCCGAGTTATTGATTGAGTTACCTGAGAATTAACACAAAATTAGATCCGAAGAAAGGGTCTTTGTCCTTATTCAAATTCCTATTTTTGCCTATAGTTGAAGAACTGTGAGGGAGTTCCCTACCTTGGAACTCCAAGGGAGTTTCCTATAATTTATTGGAACTTTTAAGTTTTAACCTTCTTTATTCATTAATAATTTTCCTCTTAAATAGAGGTTTAAATTTAGGAAATAAGATCCAAAACCCTAGTTTCATTCAAGCTAAACTATGACAGCAAGAAATCCTCGTTTATCAGGAAAGTTTTGTTTAAACTAATAAGTAAATTCTGATAAATCAAATCCTGCTAAAATCTGAATCAAATAAGAACTAAATCCCTAACAATGTCACTAGCAGGTGTTGCACCAAGCTCCTCACAGTAAGACTATCAAACATTGTATGACATTAAACTTTGTCATCTGATAATCTGATGTCAACTTTAATTGTTCCAATTTCCAATAAATGCATGTGAAATTGTGCCCCTGTATTAAGTGTGTACCTCTGCAAATTTTTTAGTTCCATGTGATGCTAAATTACTTTTGCTTCAGGTTGAGAACATTGTCCCTGGATCGCTGCCATCATCTTTAGAAGGACCTGTTATTCTTGTGGTTAATAAAGCTGATGGAGATGAGGAGGTTTGAGATAGTTTTCAGTTAGCTATTTTTTGTTGTTGTTTTGGGCCATCCAGTTAGCTATTTGTTTGATCCTTGAATATTATTACCATTTTCTCGTTTACAAGCAAAGTAATCCAGTAATCTCATTTACATGTTGCAGGTGACAGCAGCTGGATCTAATATTGCAGGAGTTGTACTTTTGCAGGAGCTGCCTCACTTATCTCATCTTGGTGTTAGGGCCAGACAAGCAAGTTCTTTCCTCTTATGATATTAATTTTACCATAGAATTTGTGATGGAAACATTGATTAGTAGATGACATACTGATAAAGTACATATTTTTGTTCAGGAAAAGGTCATTTTTGTTACATGTGAAGATGAAGAAAAAGTTTCTTATATACAAAAGCTTGAAGGAAAATGTGTGAGGTTGTTTCTGAACTTTTCTGCAGTATAGTCAATGTTTGTTCTCATCAATCAACTAATGATAGCTAGCTCTAACTCTGTATACCATTGAGTCTGACACTTGAATGGTTTGTTTTGTTTGCTTCTTGATTTCGTAAATTCTTTGAAGATTGGATGCATCGTCAAGTGGTGTGAGCATAAGTCCATCTTCTTTAGATGATCGTGATGCTGATTCTGTTGCCAAAAATCTTTCAACTAATGGTTCATCTGCTGTTGACATGCGTGGTCCTCCTGATTTTACAGGGTTGTCTCCTAAAGCCTCTTACTCCAATAAGGCAAGGTTTTCTATCTTCTATCTTAGGTTGCAAGAGACTAGCAATCTCACAGTTATTTTTTATGTTAGTAATCAAACTGATAATGGTTCTTTATACAGGGTAGTTCTTCAGCTGGACTTATACTGCTTGCTGATGCAGATGCACAAACTTCAGGAGCAAAGGCAGCTGCTTGTGGCCGTTTAGCTTCCTTGGCAGCAGTTTCTGATAAGGGTAACATTTTTGTTCTTGGCAGCTAACTTCATTAGTCTTTGATCATAAGAAGTATTTGTATATGAATAAGAATCAATGATTTTTTTTCTGTTTAATAAACCACCTAATTTTTTGATAAATTCATTTGTTATCATTGTATGGACCTTCATCTTCTGTGTTATAAATTGTACATTTATATGTTGTTCTGCATGATTTTCTTTTTCATCTTTTTCTTTTGTTTATTTATTGCAGTCTACAGTGACCTAGGGGTGCCAGCTTCATTTCGTGTTCCTGCTGGAGTAGTTATACCATTTGGCTCCATGGAATGGGCTTTAGAGCAAAACAAATCCATGGAAACATTCATGTCTCTTCGAGAAAAGATCGAAACAGCAGGTCTGGAGGATGGTGAGCTTGATAATTTATGCCACCAACTCCAGCAGCTGGTCTCTTCTGTACAGCCCCCACAAGACATAATTGATAGCATAATGAGAGTATTTCCAGGCAATGTACGCTTAATTGTTCGTTCAAGTGCCAATGTTGAGGATTTGGCGGGGATGTCAGCTGCTGGACTTTATGAATCCATCCCAAATGTCAGTCCTTCAAATCCAACTGTTTTTGCCTGTGCTGTTAGCCAAGTATGGGCTTCGCTCTACACACGAAGAGCAGTACTAAGTCGGCGAGCTGCTGGTGTGTCCCAGAAAGATGCTACAATGGCAGTCCTGGTTCAGGAAATGCTTTCACCTGATCTTTCATTTGTACTTCACACACTCAGCCCAACAGATCATGACCATAACTATGTTGAGGCTGAGATTGCGCCAGGGCTGGGTGAAACCCTCGCTTCAGGAACTAGGGGCACACCATGGCGTTTATCTTCCGGGAAGTTTGATGGGCTTGTGAAAACAGTAGCATTTGCAAATTTCAGTGAGGAGATGGTGGTATCAGGTGCAAGTCCTGCTGATGGGGAAGTATTCCGTTTGACAGTAGACTACAGCAAAAAACCCTTGACGGTTGATCCGGTATTTCGTCAACAGCTTAGTCAGCGTCTATCTGCAGTTGGATTTTTCCTGGAGAGGAAGTTTGGCTGCCCGCAGGATGTGGAAGGATGTGTTCTTGGAAAAGATATTTATGTGGTTCAGACACGTCCCCAACCCCTGTAACAGCTTTTACCTGAGTAGATAAGCTATCTTATACGCATTTGATCGTTGCCACCCCAAGCATTTGTTGCAGTTTTTCAAGCTTTCTAAGCCCTACATACCCAATATAGATGCAGTTTGGAGCTACCTATGTTTGAATAACCGGCATAGATTGCAAAACTTGTACTTGGGAGTCCGATAGATGAGGGATGGAAATGCTGCTACAAATATGTTGAGTAATCTATGTTTTGTTAGTGGAAGACCATAGAATAGTTTGTATGAAAATATAAAGCGGTGCAGGGCCATCCAGTGTTGGAAATCTCTATGTTGTTTTATCTTAAATTTGTTTATATGAAATATATGAAGTTTGCAATGGAGAGCAAAAAGATCTCTGGCATTCAAATTGTATTAATATCCCTACTTATGTTTAAGTTATGTTGGAATAAACAGCTTTGGATTTGAATCCTGTTTAAAATAAAATCTGGGATCGTTATTGTATTTTTTATGAACTCTAGAAATAAAACAAGATTTCATGTTCATTGAATCGTCTCTTCTATTGCAGATTGAATCGATACGTCATTGATTCGACTTTCTATTTGTTGTTCTTTTTACTCATTCTGACACTTCAAGACTGTTTGTTTCAGATTAAAAAGAGAAAAACCACAATGCAAAGAGATTATGACTTATTGAATAACGTTTTTAGCATTAACGGGTTTTTTTTTTCAATTTGGTTTTCACCTTTTAAAAACCACATAATTTTTTTTAATATTTTAAATAAAATCATAAAATTTATGAAAAAAATGAAAACTCTTTAAAATTCAAAAAATAGAAAATTACAAAATTTATTATTATCTAAATCGGACCAATTGGATTGGGAATTGGCTCGGGTATCGATATGATGAGAAGTAAAAAAATGGTTTACTCACGAACCAATACAAATTAGTTGAATCGAGCTAAAAACCAGTTGAATCGGTAGTTGAATCAATTTTGAATTGATCTAACCAATTGATTCTTAGAACAACTAGTCCGACCGACTCAAAGTAAATAAAATATTAAAAATTAAAATTATAAAAATAAGTTCAACTAGTTTTTTAACTCGGTTCAACAAGTCTGTATCAATTCACAGGTTAGCTAGTTTTTTACCTCTCTTTGGATCGATACCCCAGCCGGGTTCTTGATCCAACCTATCTGATCCAGTTTAAATAACATTAAATTTTTATATATTTTTAAAAAATTTTCATATATTTTTTATTTTTCGAAAATTATAATTTGTTAATTTTTTTAAAATATGAACATTTTTTATTTTTATTTTTTAAAAATTACATACTTTTAAATAGTAACGACCAAATTGACAATAAAAATTGTAAATGTTAAAGGCTAAAATAGTTTTAAAATTTTAAAAGGCAGTTAACGTGTGAACCGGTACGGACTGGTTGAATCGGGCTAAAAACTAGTTGAATTGATTTTTATAATTTTTTAATAATTTATTTACATTGGACCATTGGACCTGTCGTTTTTAGAACCTATTAATCAGGCTAGCTTGAAATGGGTTTAACTGTCGATTCAATTAATTTTTTTAGCTCGGTTCAACCAGTCCATACCATGTTTGCGGGTCAACCAGTTTTTCGCCTCTTATCGGACTGATATCCCAATCGATTCTCGGTTCAACTCGTTCGATTTAGATAACAATGAACTTTGGAATTTTTTATATTTTTAAAATTATTTTTTATTTATTTTGAATTTTAAAGATTTTTTTTTAAATTTCATGTATATTTTATTTTTTAAAAAATTATAAAATTTTGAATTTTTTAAACTATAAATTTTTATGTTTTATTTTAAAAAAGAATTTTTTTTAAATTTTCAATTTTTTTGTACTTTTAAAGGTTAATGACCAAATTGACAAAAAAATTGTAAATGTTGGAGCTAAAATAGTTTTAAAATTTTAAAAACAATTAACCCCCACCCAGTACAGATTAGTTGAACTGAGCTAAAAACTAGTTGAATCGACTTTTATAATTTTTTTAGATATTTTTTATTTTTAATAATTTATTTGTTTTGAACCGGTAAGATCAATCGTTTTAGGAATTAATTGGTCAGACTAGTTTGAAATCGGTTCAACTATAGATTCAATCAATTTTTAGCTTGATTCAACCAGTCTATACCATGTTTGCAGGTCAGCTGATTTTTTGGCTCTCATCGGGCTGATATCCCAGCTGGTTATCAGTCCATCTGGTTTGATTTAGATAACATTAAGTTTTAAAAAATTTTATATTTTTAAAATCACTTTTATTTTTTTTAGAATTAATATGTTAAATGAAGTAAAAACTTATTAAGTATGGGCAGTAGCATAATGGTTAAGCAGTCTTCCTTTCTCATTAATTCTTAGTTCAATCCACATTACTTTTTCACCCCATTTCCCTTTTTATTTTCACCAAAATGAATTAATTGCCCAAACAACCCCTAAAGTTTGAAAACACTAGATATTTAATCTCTTTCCTAGGCATAATAAAATTATAGTTTTCTTTTCCAATTAAACTAAAATTTTACTTTCTTTTTCCTATTTCTTCTCTCTATTCTTTGCCATCTTCTCCTTTGCAAATATTTTCTTTACATTGCTGAAAATATTTTTGCATCTTGAATCCGAAATCAATCTCCATTCAACTCGTTCTTTCTATCGGTTTAGTGTAACGCCTTTAATTTCATCTCTAACCTTGACAATAATCGGTAAGTGCCTTGTTCCGTCAATTGAATTTCATATTTCGTAATATCATGGTCCCCACACTAATCTTCCACCCGATTAATAAAATCATTTACAATTTCTTGTCGAATTCTTGAAAATCGTGGTAAATTTTGAAAACCGTTATTAATTCTTACACAAATATCGTTTGAAGAACTCAATTTAGGTACCTCGAATCAAACTTGAACATGATGAACGTCACTTGAGATCTCGGAGACAAGTGTGTGTTTTTTACAAGCGAATCGGGGAAAATTGTGCCTCAGGATAAGGTCACATGGCCAGCCATACCGGCTTGTGGGCCACACGTGTGGGCCATACGACCCCTTCACACGACCATGTTTCCCTTAAAACCCCTAGAAAATTCAATTCTCATACAGCTTAGGGCCCTCCACACTGCTATGCCTCCTCTATAGCTTAATTTTACAACTTCCACACGACTTCAGTCTATTACATAGTCTAGCCACACGACCATGTAACCCCTCCACATGGTCCGGTCACACAATTATGTGTCCTCTGATTCTCAAATTTAATAATTTTTCTCAAAATTTTATGTTTTATGCAATATAGTCCTTGAATGGTTCCTGAACTATTTTTAGTGTTTTATTGTATTCAATTGAGTCCCTAATAATATGATTAATGTTAGAATCTAATGTCTGAATGATTGAATTAGTATTATACCTATACGCATAATATGTGAACAATATATATAAATCTATTGTATTGAAATTTGTGAATGTACGTACAACATGCCTTACGATACCATTAAATTGAAACCATTATAAGTATGTCATATGCTATTATAATGATTAGTTAAAGGTATGTTATAGCTGCCTTCTTGGTCTATCATAAGCATATTATTCATTTTGATCTATTATAAATATGCCATATTGCATTGCATTGGACAGGAAGATTTGAGGAGGAAGTTCTAACAAATTATTAATTTGTAATTCTGGTGGTTTATCCACATATATCTGGAAGCTTTCATATACAATTATGTTGTGAACTCACAACCATCTGGCAGCATATTAACCTCCAACACTAGTGGTTTGCCCACCCATTATCTGCCAGCTTTTATCTGCAATTATGTTGTGTATTCACATCCATCTGGCAACTATTAACTTGTAACTTATGTGGTTTAACCACAACTCAGGTGTAGGGATGAATGAGTTCTAGGGAACTCTTATTATGGTGTGTAGTGGTGGGGTAAGATCTTTTCTGTTAATTTTGAAACTGTGTTGCATTCATAGAGTATGTGCAAACGATTTTGAGATTTCTGAGATGATATATATATATGTGTATATGTGTATGATGTTGATATGTTAATTCAATATTTTGAAACTGCTATTGCGAGTTATTATATGATGTGTGATTTTGTATGCTAATCGGTTACACTGATTATCTTATGATGGAACTCACATTGAGCTTCATAGCTCACTCCCTTTTAGTTTCCATCTTTTCAGATAATCTACTAGGTTAGGATGCGAGCACAACATCAGGTGGGTCTTGGCTCGAGTTTTAATTATACATTCACTTTAGACTTATTATTCGATTTATTTTATTATTCATAGTCTGTAATATGTTATCTTCAAACTATGACTAATATAATTTTCCGAATTCGGATTTAATATTTAGGCAGAATTGAGTAGATTACACCATTAGTAACTAACAACTAAATGATTTCAGCATCCGTAACTTTGGTACTTTAATAAATTAACGTGATAGTTTGATGTCAAATAAAAATCATTGAGTGGTCATATATATATATATATATATATATATATAATTTACTTCTTTTTGTTATCAACGTATACTAATTTATTAATGGTTTGCTACTAATATCATTCATTATTCATCATGCATTATCATTTTATAATAATAATTATTTTTAATTAAAAATTTTACTATAAATATTTTTCATTATATTTTCTATTAATGGCTAATAATTATATTTTGAAATATTTTGCAATATTAGAAACATGCAATTTAATGATCTAAGATTCGTGAATTAACTTGCAAAATCAAAAAAAATGTTAATGATAGACTTTTATAAATATATAAAAGCTTATTAATAGCTTATGCAAATATTAACATTTTAATGATGACATTTATGACTATTTTCTTATCTATTTTAATTTACTACTTTGTTATGAATTATTGATAACTATACCACCCGTTATTTATTACAATATTATTATTTTAAAGTAGTATTTTTTATTTGTAAATATTGTAATTATTTATTAAATTAAATCTTGATGTTATAAAAATTTGTGGTATATCATCAATAAATTGATTTATACAGATGTAATTTTGTTCTTTTATTTATACTAAATAAAAACTTTTAAAAAATTATAGGTCAAAAGTATTATTTATTTATTTTTAATTTAAAAATTATAAAAGCAAGCGAACAATTGTTCAAGTATATAATAATACCACGCATCATCTATAGGTATCATGACACTACGACGTTATCTAATCGTTAGTTTTTAAGCATAATGTCAAAAATAGTCCTAACGTTTGGTTGTTTGGTCACTTTAGTTCTTTATATTTTTTTGAGTATTTTAACACTTAATTTTTTTAATTAAATTAATCTAATTTTAACGGACATATTAACGTGATCATTAGTTGACTAATGCTCAACATTAACCGTTGATGTAGCAGTCCAAATATAATTAAATGCCAACATGATACTATTTTATTTTATATGCCACGTCAACAAATAATTTTAAAATTATTAAAAAAACAATAATTCAAGTCTGCAATGGAAAAAAAAGTTGTTCGTCCAGGCCAAAAATGTATCCTCTAAGTTGCATACTTTTCCATCTCCAATCATTCGAATCTGTAGCTTTACTGTTGCTTCATCAACAACACAATTGTTTGATAATTTAACACCATTGACCGCCACTAGTTCAATGTCTATCCTCAAGCTTGTCACTTTTACCATTGCTTCTAGATGGAACAATATTTCCCCCTCCAATCTTTTGAGACAATCATCAATATAACTTCAAAATTTCATTAACAAAATGATAACGTCCAACCATATAAGCAAGCAACCATATATGCCACTCAAAAGGAAACTTACAAATTTATGCTTACAAGGCTAGATCGGTTAAACCTCGTTCGCATTTTCCTTCAGTCCCTCGTTTCCCTAAACCCATTGACCAAAATTTCTCGACTCACTGTGTTCACGACCTCGAGATCTGCTACTGACAAGGCTTGGTTTCGTAATTTCAAGGTTAGATCTCCTTTCCTTCCTCGCTTTCTTTTTGGGTTCCAGGGTTTGTTACCAACACCTATAGTTTAAAGTTCAATATCTGATTTTTCTTTGTTTCCAAATCTGCTTCCAGCATCTAAATTCGAGCATTTTCGGAACTCAACTCGGAGCTTCAAATTTTAAGGGTTTGAAATTTGGTAAAGACTAAAAAAAAACATAGCAAATGCAGGTGGGAAAATACAACACGAAACAGTAATCGACACAAAAGCAATTCAAAAAATATATATACAACAATTAAATTATGCTTTAATAAGCTTTTTATCCTAAGTTGCCCCCAGATCTATTCACTAATAAAACCCAGAAAATGGGTAATGAAGAAGTAGAAACGGTGAACGATGGAAAGAAGCAACGGAGAAGAAAAAAAGATGATGATGATGATGATGATTTTAAAATAATTTAATTTTATACTCATTTGCTAACACGACATATTAGACAAAATAATACCACATCAGTATTTTATTATATTTGGTTCGCCAAATCAACGGTTAATGTTGATTATTACTTAACTTATGGCTACATCAGTATGTCTATTAAAAATAAATTAATTTGACAAAAAAATGTTTAATATATATATATATATATATATAAAAGGTCAAAGTGATGAAATAACCAAACATTAAAAGTTATTTTTGGCATTATGCCTAATTTTTTAATACTTAGGTGACACAAATTTTTATTTTGTTAATATTATTGCCTAAATTGATATTTTAATAGTTGAGTGATGGAGTCCAAGCTCGGCAAATTATTGTATAATTATCTATATAATTTATTCATAACATATAATAAACTTCTTAACTAAAATTAAATAATTATAAAATAGTAAAATAGTAAAATAGGATAAATAATATAAAAATAAATTATTGATAAATAGAAGTAAATGATTAATAAAACAATAGTAACATATAAAATTGTAGTAAAAATGCTATAATTGTACATCATAGATATTTGAAAAGTATATAAATAAATTGTTGAATACATACCATAATTTTTTAATACCAAAGTTTAAGGTTTGTAATGTAGTATTTAATAGGTGAATTCATTAAATGGCATTTTTTTTAGATTAAAAAATTATTAATATGTTAACTCATAATTATTTTCAACTCCTGTTGTTTTAGATGTTGAATTTTTTTAAAAAAAAATATTAGTAAAAAAGTTATATATATCATTTTTATAATAACTAATTGAAAATAGATTATTTATTTATATTATAATTATAATTTTAAAAATAAACTTATAATTAAACTACAAATTTTACGTTTTTTTAACGTATTACATCAAATTAATTAATAATATTTTATTATAAAATATTATAATAATTATATTCTAAATAATTCACATGTAAATGCATATAGAAAGTTTTAAAAAAAGAAAAATTATATATTTCCTTTAATTGATATTATGCTTTAATAATTTTTATATTTATTCATATTTTGAATTTAAATTTAAAATTTTATATAATGTAATATAATGAGTATCATTTTAATTATTTTTTATATAAAATATAGTAAAGGGTTATATAGTAAAGTAATTATCTAATTTTAAAATTTATATAAGATATTAATATAAATGATAATAAAATTTGATTTTAATAACATAAACATAATATGATACAATTATCATTAACTATTTAAAGTTTGAAATATGACAATTAAGTTTAATCAGGATCACTTAAGGCGACTATTTTAAGAATAGAAATATAGTTTCCAGGCGCAATTAAGGAATAAGATAAATGACATAAATGGTTGTACGAAACAAAATTGGAAAGAGGATAGATA
Organism: Gossypium longicalyx; assembly: GCA_025698465.1. Taxonomy (NCBI): domain Eukaryota; kingdom Viridiplantae; phylum Streptophyta; class Magnoliopsida; order Malvales; family Malvaceae; genus Gossypium; species Gossypium longicalyx. The sequence continues at coordinate 62,042,191 of CM047004.1, read as the reverse complement.
CATTGGCATTTACCTTTGCCTAGGGCAATGGGAAGATCAACATCACTTGGTGTCAGAATTTAAAACGAAGACATCGGTGTAGGATATGTATCATGCATCTCTTTTCGTCTAGAATAACTTAAGTGATCAACGACTTTGTCGGAGTAGGAGTCATCAGGTCAGGAGCAAGAGTAGGTGCCGGAGGGCCAACATTCGGTGGTTGATTAATAGAAAATGAAAAATCCTTCGGTTTGCACTTCATTCTAATTTTGTTGTTCCAACTTTTGTTGGAACAAAACAGTTTATAACAAACTAAAACAAGAAGCAAAGTAAAGAGAGAAATAACATGCAATATTTGTTAATGTAGCTCAAAATAACAATTCTACTCCGCAAAGTCACATTTAGAGAATGGTTTTATGCAACAATTAACCCAATACAATTACTAGCTTAAACCCAATATACTTATCCCAATGAATAATTGCAACTCCAAAGTCGAATTTAAATTGTTACAAATAACTCTCTGAAATACAGTGGTAGAGCCAAACAATTTGGAGTGTGGGGTCAAATTAAAAAAAAACATTAAAACCTTTAAAAATGTCATATAAACTAATATATAATATTAATTCTTGATAAATCAATGTATAATATAGTTAAATGTAAGAGTATTACAAAATTATTAAAATAATAACTAAAAGAAAAGGTACATCAAATAAATTTCAATAATTCGATTTTTTCACAATTGTCCATAACACTTTCTAATGTGTTGAAATTGTTGAATTATCTTCCCCGTATCAATTTTTTTAAATAAAATAAATAATTTTTAGAAAATCAAGATATTGTAATATCCTAATTTTGGGCCTAGTCGGAATAGTGGTTTTGTGACCACAAAATTTGAGAAAGAAATAATTATTTTATAATTATTTTGAGGTCTATGATATGATTGCATGATTGTGTGAAATTTTCGTGAAGAAATTTTATGCATAAAGTGCTTAAATTGAAATTAGGGACTAAATCGAATAATTTGCAAAACTTGCATTCTAGAAGTTTCTAGTATGAAATTGTTTTGAAATATTAATTAGGAGGTCTTAAATAGCAATTTTACCAATTTCTAAGTTTATGGACAAAAATTGGACATGGATGGAATTTTTGGAAAGTTTAGTAGTAAGGGCATTTTGGTCATTTAGGGGTAAAATGAATTAAAATACAAAATTAAAAGCCAATTTTGCTCATCTTCAACCCCCATGGCCGAATATAGCAAGGAGAAACCATGGCTAGGGTTTTTCAAGCTTCCAAGCTCGATTGTAAGTCCATTCTAGCCCCGTTTTTCAAGTTCTTTTCGTTTTTGGAGTCCCGGTAGGTCGATTAAGCTTATGCTAGCAATAATTCAACCTAGGATTCATATTTGGAAAAATACCCATAGGTGAAATTTGTGTATTTTGGTGTTTTATGATATAATATGAGGTTTTAAATTATGTTAGACAACTTGTGCTACTCGGTTTTAAGTGAAAACGAGCAAAAGGGCTTAATCGGTAAAAATACCTAATAGTCATAAGTACATGTTAGAGTGAGAATTTGATGTTGCCATAGAAGGGAAAAATGATCAGAATGTCATAAAACATAAGAAAATAGGCTGAAGTTTAATTTACGAGCTTTGGGGCAAAAGTGTAAATATGCAAAAGTTTAGGGGCAAAATTGTAATTTTTCTAAAATATGATTTTGGGTCAATTTTAATAATTTGAGTCCTAATTAGACTATATTTTAAATGACAAAGCAAGGAAAACTGAAATTCGGGCTAAAATGGGGAAAATACCAAGTTGTGGACGAATGGTAAAAGTAGCCATTATCGCATACTAGGTAAGTTCATATGTAAATGTTGGTAACATAGTTATTATTTTAAATGTTTTTATGTTATTTAAATGATATAATAATTATTATGAAATATTATACTCATGATAATTGTTTGATAATATGTCAAATTATGTGATATACTTGGAAAATGTGAAATACTACCGAGTATCGTGATTCGGCATTCCGTAGAAGATGGTTGAGACACATGATTGGGAAAAGGTCCCGTTGAACCTTAGGAATGGATTAGGATACAAGTGACATGTCATTGGGATATTTGGGCATCCGAACTCGTTGAGTTGAGTCCGAGTTCACTTATGGATGCGAATGTCCGAACTCGTTGAGTTGAGTCCGAGTTCGTGAGATGTAACTAGGCATCTGAACTCGTTGAGTTGAGTCCGAGTTCACTTATGGATGCGAATGTCCGAACTCGTTGAGTTGAGTCCGAGTTCGTGAGATGTAACTAGGCATCCGAGCTCGTTGAGTTGAGTCCGAGTTCACTTATGGATGCGAACGCCCGAGCTCGTTGAGTTGAGTCCGAGTTCGCTTATGGGCGGGTTACATAGTAGCTTGGCTACATATGTGGCACTTATGTGCAAACTTTCCATGTATCCGAATAATATTCCGATGTGTTCAACGGGTAAAGTTCTACTCAAATGGAGGAATACTCGAGATGAAAAGGGACGTATTGGTAAGTGTTGTGAAATGGATACTTTGAACAGGTATGTACTTAACCCTCGGGTTGAAAAAATCTATATAACAACAATATGGTAAGATGATAAATGAAAATATGATATGAATGTCTTGGTGATGATTATGCAAATGATGTTTTATGTTTGCTTATATGGTTATGTTACTTGCTATTTGCATGTGAGCTTACTAAGCATTTATGCTTACTTCCTCCTTTTCATTCCTTGTAGTGTTGACAAGCCAGCTCGGAAATCGGGAACGGTCGGAGGCATGCTCACACTATCCGTATACCATCTTGGCATAATGGCTTATATATTTTGAGTATGGCATGTATAGCATTATAATCATTTTGTATATATGGTCTTATGATATGGTTATTGAGTTATATAAAAATGCTTGGTAATGATTAGCCATTGGAATGGCTAATTATGATCATTTTTGGTGTTATGTATGTCAAATTACTAGTTAATCCATGGAAACCATGAAATAGGTAAAATTTACCATAAAATAGATTCAGACAGCAGTAGTGACGTGAATTTGAAAAATCATTAAAAATAGTAGAGATATAATTAGATGGTGAATAAAATATGGAATTGAATAATTATGAGTCTATTTTCATATGGAAGAAACGAAAAAGGTATATGAGTTATATTTTATGAGATGTTTAAATTTTTGTGAAACAGGGCCAGAGTGATTTCTGGATCCCCTGTTCTGACTTTGGAAATTCACCATAAATTGTATAAAAATAATTAGAAGTCATAATTTATATGTACAGATTTCTTATTGAGTCTAGTTTTAATAGAAACAAACTTCATAGTCATTGAAATTCTGTACAAAGAAATATCTGATTCGTAATACACAGAGGTCAGAGCAGTTGAACCCTGAAACATGGGAGACTTTAACTAATAAACTGTACTAATTGGCCTAGCCAAAAATTCTAGAAAAAAATTAGTAAATATATATATGAGTCTAGTTTCAGGGAAAATTTACGGAATTGGATTTTGAGTTTCATAACTCGAGATATGAATTTTTAACCGACTATGACGCAATTAGCCAGCTTGTCTGAAATTTCTAAAATTAAATTGTTTGAGCTGTTTAAGCAATGAATGAAGTCTGTTAACACCTCGTGTTTGACTCCGGAAACGGTCTCGGGTACGGGGCGTTACAGATATACTATTATCAAACAATACGATTATTTTTAGTCTTAGTTTTTGATAATATACCGAACAATTTTATAATATAAATTCAATATTTATAAATTTCTATACTAAAAAAACAATATCTAATTTTTCATCATTTAATTTTTTTTATTTATCAAATAACAACTTAGTAAATTTAATTACCATGAAAAATTCTACGAAATATAAGATAAATTGAGAACACAAAAATAAATTCTTTATTTATAAAAAAATTCATGAAGCCAACATATAAATAATATTTAAGTGTTGAGGAGGGGTTATGGCTGCTTCTATGCATTGTATTAGCAATTTTTTCACAAAAATAAAAATCATGCTTTTTGGTATTATGCGAATGCAATATGTCAAACACAAGATTAACACAACCACGAAATTCACACTAGCAACAACAATTTCTTAAAAAAAAGTTAAATATTTCTAATCAATATTCATGAAATTCAAGATTATAAACATGATTAATCTTAATTTCTTCAAGGATTTGTATTAATACAAATCTAAAAGTTATCATTGAATCAAGAGGTTAGAAATTTTGTACAAAATCAATATCTCAAAAATCACTTAATTAATAAAAAACTGAACTTTGCCAAAAATCCTAATGCATCATAAGCCACAATCTTAATTTTTTAGAGAGATTAATCAATAAATCTTGTAAAGAAAATAAGAGTTGTTATCAAATTAGGAAGGCCAACTTAAAAGTATTAAAATATAGTTTACATATCTAGTAAAAATTTTGGAAAGTGTGTGTGGAAAAGAAGTGATAAATGTTCAGAGAAAAAAATATTAGGAATTTTTGGGTTTGTAACACCCCATACCCGACCTAGACTTTAAGACCAAGTCTGAAGAGTTACATCAAAACGTTTAAGAAAAATCCAATCTTAACCATTAAAAATTCGTTATCTGAAAACATTTAAACAATTGACCCATCAAGTTAATTCAAAGTTAAACATTGTAACCCGAAAGAACATGTGATAGTATAAGTTTATATAAACGATGAAGATAATCAGAAAGAAGAGATGACCAAGCTCCTGACACGCCGAGCCTGTTAAGTCGATGGTTTACCTGAATATCAGTAAACAAACATAATGAGTATAACTTAGTGTGTAACCAACATACATAATCAAATCATAAGTCTGTATAACATATATAGGTGTTCATTTTGTAACACCCCTAACCCTATCCATCATCAGAACAAGGTCACGGAGCATTACCGGAGTTTACATATCAATTACAGAAAATTTATATTATTTACTATTCATATTCAAAATTAATCATATCATCCCTTAATTGGGTCCTCAAGGCCCAAAATACACATTAGAATCAAATCGGGACTAAACCAAAAACTCAGAAAATTTTTCGCAAAATTTCAAAATTTTTCTTAGGTACAGGAAACACATGTCCGTGTGGCTCACAGGACCAGGTGACACGTCTGTGTCTTAGGTCGTGTATACATTCAATGTAAGGCACACGGCCGTGTCCTAGCCCGTGTTCAAATTATGGTAGCTATTGACTTGGGTCACACGGCCAGCCACATGCCTGTGTGCTAGGCCGTATGGACAATTTAATTTTAAAAAATTAGGTGCAAGATTCACACGGCTGAGACACACACCTGTGTCTCTGGCTGTGTGATCAATTCTGAGCATTTTGCTTCTCAATTTTTAAGATGCAAGGGACACACGGCCAAACCACAAGCCGTGCGCATGGCCGTGTGTCACAAACGGGTGAGACACACGCCCGTGTGTCTACTCGTGTAGATGAAAATAGGCCATTTTCATGGCCTCTTTTCTCACCCAAATTGTCTTCAATCAACATCAATACTTACATACATATACCAACCAATTCAAGGCACTAAAACCAAGTGAATATTAATATTCTATAAGATATATCATCAGATGTATTCAAACTTACCTTTTGTAAGACTTATATGCTTTCTATAATTCAATCTAACCATTCCAAGGACACATATATTAACCATATTATAACCTCATATATATATTCACTAAACATACCATCATTAGCCATTCCAATGGCCAGATTACAAACAACCATTCATGTGCCAACATTGGCCAAGTTAGTCTATACATGCCATTATACCAAAATAAGTTTTCTATTTATACCAAAAAAGCTGAATGATAGTGTGATGGTGCTTCGACCGATTCCAACTTTCACAAGCTTCTGAGCACTATAAAACAGAGGAAAACAAAACAAAGTAAGCATTTAATGCTTAGTAAGTTCGCATAACAGGAATTTAACTTGCCGTTTATATTCAATTTAAGTAATCATGTAAATAACATGAATCCTAACAAATTGTCCAATTGCCTAATCACATACACTCAATCAAGCAAGTTAGTCATGAATTTCTAAATACTTTTCAAGTAATAAAGATGAGCTCATCATTTAATAACTTTCATACACATATACTTTTCTTATCATATTTCTGTATAACATATACATTTCTATCATAAATCATCTCAAGTTCAGATTAACCATGACAGAACTTTACCCTCTGAATTTATTTGAAATATCAATGGATACACATGTAGTACACTTGAAGTGTATCAACACTGTAAACCGTCAACTCATATTCAGGGGTACCCAATTAGGGCACATAATCAGGAAGCACTCTCTCGAGCCATATAACAGGATACTCATGTGAGCCATGTAACAGGAAGCTTATCTGGGCTATAATAGGAAACTCATAAGAGTTTAGAACAGGAAGCTCATTGAGCTTAACAGATAACTCCGAAGAACTATTATCAAGGAGCTCCGGATAGCCATATAACAAGAAGTTCAAGTGAGCCATATCAAGAAGCTCAAAAAGAGCCTATATCAAGACGCTTATAAAGAGCTGCGTTTATGTCCGCAATATATGTAGGATCACAACCGATCGTATAACAGGACGCTTACAAAGAGCTGCGGTAGTCTGCAACACATGCAGGATTACTACCGATCAGGATGCTCGCAGGAACCATGTAACGGGAAGCATCGAGAGGGCTTATAATAGGATACTCTTTCAAGCTATGGTGTGTCAGCAACATATGCAAGACCATAGCCAATTGGGAAATCCTGTATCCATTGAATTCCATTTATTTAAACAGGACTTATACTTATTAAGCAATATTAGGCATGTAATTGATTTTATACATTAAACATTTATACAATTCATACATATTCAACATTAAATTCCAAACATATCTATATACATGATCCAGTTACACAAACTTACCTCGATAAACATTCATATACAAGGATCTACTAATCCGATACTTTTTGTTTTCCTCGATCTAACTCCGTACTAGGTCTATCCGGATCTATATAAATGAATTTAACATCAATTTAATCCATTTCATACTCAATTTAATTCAATTCACACCATAGGCAAAATTACCAATTTGCCCCTATACTTTTCATAAATGACGATTTCGTCTCTAGTCTCGGAAAATAAAATTCGTGCAATTTAATCCTTATTCTAAGCCTAATTAATTTTTACATATAACATTTACAGCACATATATTTCATAAAAGTAAAAAATTTTCCATGAATTTTACATATTTACAATTTAGTCCCTAAATCACAATTTCATGAAAATTCACTTTACAAAAGTTGTTTATCTATCAACAACCTTTCATTTTCTACCATAAATTTCAAAATTTCAGTATATTCATCCATGAAAAAATTTAAATACTTTAGTATCTTTTCAAATTGATCCCCAAAATAGAGAGATTAAGTTATTACGATCTTGAAAATATGAAAATTACTAAAAACAGGGACATGATTGCTTACCTAATTAAGCTCGCTTGATTTTTTTATCTTTCCTAGGGTTTCTATAGAATTTGGGGAAGAAGATGATGTAAAATGATGATATTAAACTTTTATTTAATTTATCATTTTTTATTTATTTTAAATTTCCAATTTAGTCATTTTCTTTTTCTAAATTTCCATGGATGAATCATCAAAAATATCTACTAACTTTTCTTAATGGACTAATTACCATATAAGGACCTCAAGTTTTTAATTCCATAAGCTATTTAATACTTATAGCTACTAGAACTCAACTTTTGCATTTTAGGCAATTTGGCCCTTTCCATAATTAAACATGAAATCGATGAAATTTTGTTATCAAAATTTTCATACGTCTTTCCTATCATGATGCAGACCATGCAATAATTTTAAAATAAAATTTTTTTTTTAACTCGAATTTGTGGTCCCGAAACTACTGTTCCAATTTTACTGAAATCGGGTTGTTACAACTCTTCCTTCTTAAAGAATTTTCGTTCTCGAAAATCTTACCAGTAAAAAGGTTCGGATATTGCTTTCTCATTTTTTCCTCTAGTTCCCAGGTAGCTTCTTCTATTCCATGTCGTTGCCACAGAAATTTCACTAAAGTTACCTTTTTATTTCTTAATTCTTTTGTTTCACGTGCCAAAATATTGATCGGTTCTTCATTGTAAATCATATCAGGCTGAATTTCAACTTCTGTCGGAGAAATAACATGTGAAGGATCTGACCGATACCGTCGTAACATAGACACATGAAAAACATCATGAATTTTGTCAAGCTTCAGTGGTAATGCCAATCTGTATGTAACAGGTCCAATTCTTTCAATAACTTCATATGGTCTGATGAACTGTGGACTCAGTTTTCTTTTACAGCCAAACTGAAGAACTTTCTTCCAGGGAGATACTTTCAAAAATACTTTATCACTGACCTGAAATTCTATCTCTTTTCGTTCAAGATCAACATAAGATTTTTGACGGTCAGAAGTTGCTTTAAACTGTTTCTAATCACTTTCACTTTTTCTTCAGTCTCACGAGTTAGATCAACTTCATGTATCTTTTTCCCACTAAGCTCAGTCCAATATAATGGAGTTCTACATTTACAGTCATACAGAGCCTCATATGGTGCCATTTTAATACTTGACTGATAGCTATTATTGTATGCAAATTCAACTAAAAGCAAGTATTTCTCCCAGTTACCTTCGAATTCCGACACACAACACTGAAGCATATCTTCTAAAATCAGTATCACACGTTCAGATTGTCCATCAGTCTGAAGATTGAAAGCAGTGCTGAAATGTAACTGTGTACCCAGAGCTTCTTGCAATTTATTCCAGAATCGGGATGTAAACCGGGGATCTCTATCAGAAATAATGGAGACTGGTGCCCCATGTAGTCTAACAATCTCAGAAACATATAATTCAACCAATTTATCTAGGGAGAAATCCATACATACCGAAATAAAGTGTGCAGACTTTGTTAATCGGTCGACGATTACCCAAATGGCATCTTTCTTTTTCGGAGATAAGGGTAACCCTAATACAAAGTCCATAGTAACTCTTTCCCATTTCTATTCTGGTATCGTAACTGGCTGTAATAATCTCAAAGGTACGTGATGTTCAACTTTAACTTGCTAACATATCAAATAGTTAGACACAAATTCAGAAATATCACGTTTCTTTCTCGACCACTAGTACATCTTTTTCAAAACATTTTACATTTTGTTACTCTCCGGATGCACAGACATAACACCATTGTGAGCTTGGCACAATATCTTCTGTACAAGTTCTGAATTTTTCGGTACACATATTCTGCCCCTGAATAACAGACAACCATCAGATCCAATCTGAAATTCTAAATCAGAATTTGACTCACATTGTACCCGTTTAGCTCGTAATCCATCATTATTTTTCTGAGCTTCAGAAATCTGCTACAAAAATGTCGGTCTAGCTTTTAATTCATCTATGATTGAACCATTATCAAACAAAGACAACTAGGTATTCATTGCTCGCAAGGCAAATATGGATTTTCTGCTCAGAGTATCTGTAACCACATTGGCTTTTCTAGGATGATTATCAATAACTAGATCATAATCCTTCAATAATTCAAGCCACTTGCGTTGTCTCAAATTCAAATCTTTTTGTGACATCAGATACTTCAAGCTTTTATAATCAGTGTATATGTGACATTTTTCACCAAACAGGTAGTGTCGCCAAATTTTCAATGCAAATACAATGGCTGCTAATTCTAGATCATGTATCGGGTAGTTCATTTCATGTGGTTTTAACTATCTAGAAGCATAGGCTATTACTTTACCTTCTTGCATCAAGACACAACCCAAACCATTCAATGATGCATCATTGTAAATCACAAATTCCTTACCCAATTCAGGCTGAACTAACACGGGTGCTTTAGTCAACAAGGCTTTCAATCTGTCAAAACTATGCTGACATTTATCAGACCATTCAAACTTCACATCTTTTTGCAACAATCGTGTCATCGTAGAAGTTATCATAGAAAACCCTTATACAAATCTCTGATAGTAACCGATTAATCCTAAAAAACTTCTGACTTCAAACACATTTTTTGGTGGCTTCCAATTAACAATAGTTGAAATTTTATTTGGATCTACCTTGATACCTTCTACAGATGCTATATGTCCAAGAAAATCGACTTCCTGAAGCCAAAATTCACATTTACTAAATTTGACATACAACTGTTTTTCACGCAACGTTTGCAACACAATTCTCAAATGATCAGCATGTTTATTTTTATATCGAGAATATACTAGGATATCATCAATAAATACCACCACAAATCTGTCTAGATACGGTCTAAAAATTCTATCCGTTAAATCCATAAATACTGCAGGTGCATTAGTCAAGCCGAATGACATCACAAGAAACTCATAGTGCCCGTACCTGGTTTTGAAGGCTATCTTTGGTACATCTGAGTCGTTCACCCATAACTGATAATAACCAAAACAGAGATCAATCTTTGAAAATACAGTGGCACCTTTCAATTGGTCAAACAAATCATCAATACGAGGCAATTGATACTTAATCTTTGTTGTAACTTTGTTGAGCTATCTGTAATTAATACATAACCTCAATGATCCATATTTTTTCTTAAAAAATAAAATCGGTGCTCCCCAAGGTGATGAGCTGGGTCGAGCAAAACCTCTATCAGTCAATTCTTGCAACTGTGCTTTCAATTCTTTTAATTCTGTAAGAGCCATTTCGTAAGGAGTTATAGATATTCGTGTTGTCATCGAGAAAAGATCTATAGAAAATTCCACCTCTCTGACTGGCGGTAATCCGGGTAATTCTTCTGGAAACACATCAAGAAACTCACAGACAACTTACACTAATTTAATCTTCGACTTAGATACTTTAGTGTCCAACACATATGAAAGATAAGCATCATACCCTTTCCTGATATATTTTTGTGCTGATATAGCTGAGATTACATTGGACAACTCATCCTGTTTATCAGATTCAATACGAAAAAATTCACCATTTTGACATTTTAACACAATATATTTTTGTTTACAATTTACCATTGCATCATGCTGAGTTAGCCAGTTCATACCCAGAATTACGTCAAATTCATAAAATGGCTACAACATTAAATCAGCCGAGAAACAATAACCCCATACCATTAACGGACAATTTTTACTAACTTTATCCACCATCACATACTGGCCCAGGGGGTTCGAAACTTTAACCACGAATTCAGTGGACTCAACAGGTAAATTTTTAACAGACACTAAATTCGTGCATATGTATGAATGTGTTGAACCAAGATCAATTAAAGCAGTAATATCAATATAAAAAATGTACCAGTAATAACGTCGGGTGCAGAAGCCTCCTCATGTGCACAGATAGCATATGTCCTCACCGGTGCTTGTGCTTCAGATTTAACTGTTGAATCTTTTATAGCACCTCGGTTACCACTAACATTGCCAGGGTGATAATCCCCTAGAACGACATATTTTTATGTACTAATTGCATGTTTATTTTGAGTACGACCCTACTAATTTGAGCTATTTTAAGTACTGATAATCCTCAGCTTTATGGGCTCGGTCAGCCAGTAAAACAAATTCTTTTAATTCCAAAATCCCAACTAACAACTTAATGTCTTCATTTAATCCCTCTTCAAATTGTTTACACATAGCAACTTCGGTCGGGATACATTCTCTGGCATATTTGTTTAACCGAAGAAATTCTCGTTCGTACTCAGATAATGCCATATTCCCCTGTTTAAGCTCTAAAAATCCTTTCTTTTTCTGATCAAGGAATCTCTGGCTAATATACTTCTTTTTGAATTCTGTTTGGAAAAATTCCCATGTAATATTTTCCCTCGGTACAACAGAAATTATGGTATTCCACCACTGGTAGGTTGAGTCATTTAGCAGAGATACATCACATTTCATGCATTCTTCAGGTGCACAAGACAATTCATCCAAAACCCTGATAGTATTTTCTAGCCAATTTTTAGCCCTTTTCGGATCATCATCGGCAATAGCCCTAAATTTTTCTACCCCATATTTATAAATTTTATCTACTGGAGGCTTACCCGTTCTAACAGATTTAGTTCCTTGTGGCATATTTGGAACCGATTGAGGAGCAGGAGGGGGAGGTTGTTGTACAATAGGATTTGTTCTTAAGAATTCTGTGAACCACTCATTCATCATTTGAAAGAAGGCTTCTTTTGCCTTTTCACCTCGACCCTCAGATTCGGGCCTTCTACTGCTACTAGATGCAGCTCTTTGAATTGAAGCTGGAGTATTGTTCTCAGCTTTCTCAGATTCAGCTCTAGCTCGGTTGGACAATATTACTATATGAAAAGCACAGTTAAAATGGTCAGGTGATATCACACTATCACAAATTATATATAATGACATATATAGCTAAACTCGTACTTGCTACATTAGTCCGAGAATCGGTTAAATCATAGTCTGATACCAATAAATGTAACACCCCTAACCCTTATCCGTCACCAGAACAGGGTTACGGAGTATTACTAGAGTTTACAGATCAATTACAGAAAATTATGTTATTTACTATTCATATTTGAAATTAATCATATCGTCCCTTAATTGGGTTCTTAAAGCCCAAAATACACGTTAGAGTCAAATCCGGAGTAAACCGAAAACTTAGAAATTTTTTTACGAAATTGTAAAATTTTTCTTAGGTGCAAAAAACACACGCCCGTGTGGTCAGCCTGTGTGGCTCACACAGCCAGGTGACACATCTGTGTCTTAGGTTGTGTGAGCATTTGATGTGAGGCATACGGTCGTGTCCTAGTCCGTGTTTAAATTATGGTAACTATTGGCTTGGGTCACATAGCCAGCCACATGCCCGTGTTCTAGGTCGTATGGACAATTTAATTTTAAAAAATTAGGTGCAGGGCCCGTGTGACCAATTTTGAGCGTTCTGTTTCTTAATTTTTAAGATGTAGGGGACACATGACCAAACCACACACTTGTGCACATGTCCATGTGTCATACACGGCTGAGACACACGCCCGTATGTCTACCCATATGGACGAAAATAGGCCATTTTCATAGCCTCTTTTCTCAACCAAATTGTCTTCAACCTACATCAATACTTACATACATATACCAACCAATTCAAGACATTAAAACGAAATGAATATTAATATTATATAAGATATATCATCACATGTATTCAAACTTACCTTTTGTAAGACTTATATGCTTTCTATAATTCAATCTAACCATTCCAAGGACACATTTATTAACCATATTATAACCTCATATATATATATTCACTAAACATACCATCATTAGCCATTCTAATGGCTAGATTACAAACAACCATTCATGTGCCAACATTGGCCAAGTTAGCATATACATACCATTATACCAAAATAAGTTTTCTATTTATACCAAAAAAGCTGAAGGATAGTGTGATGGTGCTCCAATCGATTCCAACCTTCATGAGCTTCCGAGCACTATAAAACAGAGAAAAATAAAACAAAGTAAACATTTAATGCTTAGTAAGTTTGCATAATAGGAATTTAACTTACCGTTTATATTCAATTTAAGTAATCATGTAAATAACATGCATCCCAACAAATTGACCAATTGCCTAATCACATACACTCAATCAAGCAAGTTAGTCATAAATTTCTAAATACTTTTCAAGTAATAAAGATGAGCTCATCATGTAATAACTTTCATACACATATACTTTTCTTATCATATTTCTGTATAATATACATTTCTATGATAAATCATCTTAAGTTCAGATTAGCCATGACAGAACTTTGCCTGTTGAATGTATTTTAAATATCAATGGATACACTTGTAGTACACTTGAAGTGTACAACACTGTAAACTATCAAATCATATTCAGGTGTACCCAATTAGGGCACATAATCAGGAAGCACTCTCTCGAGCCATATAACAGGATGCTCATGTGAGCCATGTAACAAGAAGCTTATCCGGGCTATAACAGGAAACTCATAAGAGTTTAGAACATAAAGCTCATTGAGCTTAACAGGCAACTCCGAAGAACTATTATCAAGGAGCTCTGGATAGCCATATAACAGGAAGTTCAAGCGAGCCATATCAGGAAGCTCAAAAAGATCCTATATCAAGACGCTCATAAAGAGCTGTGTTTGTGTCCACAATATATGCAGGATCACAACCGATCGTATAACAAGACGCTCACAAAGAGCTGCGGTAGTCTGTAACACATGCAGGGTTACTATCGATTAAGATGCTAGCATGAACCATCTAACAGGAAGCATCGAGAGGGCTTATAACAGGATAATCTTTTGAGCTATGGTGTGTCAGCAACATATGCAAGACCACAACCAAACGGGAAATCCTGTATACATTGAATTCCATCTATTTAACGGGACTTATACTTATCAAGCAATATCAGACATGTAATTGATTTTATACATTAAACATTTATACAATTCAAGCATATTCAACATTAAATTCCAAACATATCTATATACATGATCTAGTTACACAAACTTAACTCGATATACATTTGTATACAATGATCTACTAATCCGATACATCCAACTCCGTACTAGGTCTATCCGGATATATAAAAATGAATTTAACATCAATTTAATCCATTTCATACTCAATTTAATTCAATTCACACTCTAGGCAAAATTACCATTTGCCCCTATACTTTTCATAAATGGTGATTTAGTCCCTAGTCTCGGAAAATAAAATTCGTGCAATTTAATCCTTATTCCAAGCCTAATCGATTTTTACATATAACATTTACAGCACATATATTTCATAAAAATTAGATATTTTCCATGAATTTTACATTTTTACAATTTAGTCCCTAAATCCCAATTTCATGAAAATTCACTTTACAAAAGTTATTTATCTATCAATAACCTTTCATTTTCTACCATAAATTTGAAGTTTTCAGCATATTCATCCATGGAAAAATTCCAATACTTTAATATCTTTTCAAATTGATCCCCAAAATAGATAGATTAAGTTATTATGATCTCGAAAATATGAAAATTACTAAAAACGGGAGATGATTGCTTACCTAATTAAGCTTGCTTGATTTTCTTTCTCTTTCCTAGGGTTTCCATAGGATTTGGGGAAGAAGATGTTGTAAAATGATGATATTAAACATTTATTTTATTTATTATTTATTATTTATTTTAATTTCCAATTTAGTCCTTTTCTTTGTCTAAATTTCCATGGATGAATCATCAAAAATATCTACTAACTTTTCTTAATGGTCTAATTACCATATAAGGACCTTAAGTTTTGAATTCCATAATTATTTGATACTTATAGCTACTAGAACTAAACTTTTTCATTTTATGCAATTTGGTCCTTTCCATAATTAAACATGAAATCGGCAAAATTTTTTTTTCAAAATTTTTATACGTATTTCCTATCATGATGCAGACCATGCAATAATTTTAAAATAAATTTTCTTTCTGACTAGAATTTGTGGTCTCGAAACCACTGTTTCGAATTTACTGAAAATGGACTGTTACACATTTTCTCTTTATTCGGACATTTCTCGATTTCAAATACGAAGTCAGAATAGAGGATATTTGTTACAATTATAGAACAGAACAAATACAGATGATGGGCAAATCATATTTATATGCAATTTCCTACTCCCATCTGCTACATATCGTCTCTGACCATCCCAATACACCATATAGGGTATTAAATACCCATCCAGCCATACACACCACATACTGTCGGTATAACATGTTTCAGAATGATAACTGATTAGCTGTCAGATCAGTACACGATAAATCCCCACAATCAGATACAGATTTGTGGCTCAGCCACTCAATTCGGCAGATCATTAAACTGCCAACACGTTCTTTTTTATATCATTCCTACCCAATGCAGACACAAATTACAAATGTCAGATATCAATGATGTACATACAGTTATCTACATACAATTCAATAAGATAATACAAATCATTTAACAGTTATCACATCAATTATATGTATAGATAATCAATTATTCATCCTTAGAATATTGGATATTAAAATATATAGTCTAATTTAGATCATACGGACTCTATGGAAGGCCTACATTCTATTTGAACAACATTTATGACCTTAGGGAAAATTTTAGCATTTTGTCCCATACGGCCGTGTGGATTCACATGGCCTGAGTGTTTGGCCCGTGTGGTCCATACGACCCAGCACACGCCTGTGTGGCCCTCTTAATACTATAGACAACCTGTTACATGACCTAGCACACGATCATGTTGCTCAAAATAGTAAGTTACATGGTCTGACACATGACCAAGCACACGTCCGTGTGAATACCATCTCAAAATAACTAGCACACGTCCGTGTGAATACAATCTCAAAATAACTCTCACACGACCTAGATAGATGCTCGTGTCTATGGCTCGTGTGACACTAATTCAAAAATAGTGAGTTACATGGCCTTTGTAACACCTCTAACCCGTATCCGTCGCTGAAATAGAGTTAGGAAGCATTACCGGACTAATTTCATAAGCAATCGTACAATTAAAACTACAATTCTTATATCAATTTTAAACCATACAAATACAATCATATAGTCCCTAATACGAGCCCTTAAGGCTCAAACCAAACATTAGAAGTGGTTCGGGACTAAACCGAGAACTTAGTAAAAAATTTGGAAAACATAGAAAATTTTCAAAGTACAGGGGATCTGTGTGGCCCAGCCGTGCGTCTCACACAGCCAAAGACACGCTCGTGTCACAGGTCGTGTGGGCATTCGAAATGGAACCACATGGTCGTGTCCCAGCCCGTGTCCTACCTCGTGTAACTCCTGACTTGGGTCACACGGCCAACCACACGCCCGTTTGACTAGCCCGTGTACACTTTGAAATGGCCTCACACGCCCATGTGCCAGGCCGTGTGCTAGGCCGTGCTAAAACTGTAGGGTATACTGACTTTTGCCACACGACCAAGTCTCACACTTGTGTGCTGGCCCGTGTAAAGCTACTGGCTTGTTTTCTAATTAAATACTAGGGGACACACGGCCGTGTCACCTAACCATGTGTCACACACGGCTGAGACACAGATACACGTGCTAAAAGATTTTGGAAAAAGAAAGACTTAATTAATTAAAAATTAAAAACTAATTACTATGAAGAGCAAAAATGTTCCTTCAATCTCAAGAGGGAAAACTCAAACCTCCAATCTCAAATACATAAGTAGAGTATTTAACCATAGGTACAGGATTTTGTGGGGTCAATTTACTAATTTTATAAATTAAAACACATTTTTTAAAGCAACATTTTTAATATTTAGGGGGTAAATTGATCTCATATAGGGTGGCTCCACCCCTGCTCAATACCCAACTTGCAATAAATAATATCTCTTCAAGAAAACCCTAACAAAAGTGTCAAAAATCTTATTTATAGATTGATACAAAAGCTCTTCATCAGCTTTTTAGATAGATTTGAAATACTCATTTAAAATATGGTTTTATTTCTTAAATTATCTTAAATTATCCTATAAAATCCTTTATAATTTTTTTTAAAGTAGCTTCAAATATACTTAAATGATAAGGATAAGGTTCTTCGATAATTCAAACTCTTTTCCTTTCTCCTCCAAGCCAATCAAATGAATGATGGTGATCATATTATACTTTGGTACAAAATTTCCTTATCATTTGTTGTTTAATAATATTAAAACATAAGCCATGTAAAAGTCAAACATGGCAATACAAACTCTTTGATTGCACCAAAATTGATGTTCTATTCGAACATAAAGTGGAACAAGAGTAGCCGTCAAAGTTTCCAATAGAAGAGTTTGGAGCTGTAACATTACACATTAACCATTCATCATCATCCCCTGTCTCATAACAACTGATTTCGTTTCTGAAAAGAAAGGTAAATGTTTTGAAATAAAATTAGTAAACACCATATACTTGTTGAGATCAAGATTAATAACATTCATATCCTTTTTGAAGGTGATAATACCCAAAACAACACATAGTTCAAAGACGTAGGATTCATTGTAGTGATATGAGGTTGAACATCCCAAACAAAGCAAATATACTAAAAGTTCTTGGTTGCATCGAAAATAATGGCTTTAATAGGAATAAAATATTGTATGATTTATCCGCATTTGGTATGGAAGAAGACATACAATTGATCAGGAAGCAAGCTGTTGAAACAATATCAACCCATAATTATTTAGGAACTTTCTTCATCTGGAATAAAAGAGCCCTTGCTATCTCAAGAAGATAAATTATTACAAGTCTTACTTTTTATTACAATTTTATATATTAATAAGTAAATATATGATATTGAGATAAATTTATAAATTATAATTATAATAATTCATGAAATGTGATTGCATCACCAATCATAATTATAATTATAACCATAATTAATACACTAATAAATAAATTGGTAGAGTAAATATAATAATTATTGAAGCTTTTTAGCTTAAATTGAGGTCATTCGGTTTAAAAAAATAAAGATTTTTTTGTAACTTAAAAATTGACACAATTTAAATAAAAGCATAGCAATGAGATAAAACTAATGTTGAAGGCTTTAAAATCACCTTAAAATCTTAGAAACCTTCCATAGGTGTTCAAAAACATCTTGAAACATTTTAAAATATCGGCATATGACACTCGTAAGTTACAAATAATTTTAATTCAATTTCTAATCTCATTTAATCATTTTATGAGAGCTAAAATAGAATTTCACCATTTTAATATTTTATGTCTTTATAATTTTTAAAGGACTAAATTAAGATTTTATCATTTTTAGTGACGAAAGTATAATTTTACCATGCACTAACTTAAAATTTTATAATCTATAAAGAGCCAAAATTTGAAAATTTCATTTTAAAGGGGGTTGTCAATCCCTGTGGCACACCCCAAAATATAGGGGGTTAATGGTAAGAGATAAACAAGAAAATAAATGGGCTTGATGGATAAGTGTTACTTCTCTATCTTAGAGGTTTTAAGTTCAAGCTTTCTTCATTTAATTTTCTTTTCCTTTTATTTTTCAGAAACCTAGGATAAGAGCCACACTAAAATATAAACTGTTAGGAGTAACAATTAACAAGAAATGGGCGATAGCCCAATGGTTAAATGTTAGTATCTCCTTCCCATTTTTATTTCATAATTTCACCAAAACTCCCCAAAACAGATTTATATGATTAAGTGTAAAAAATAAACAAGGAATGAACATTAGGCTCAATGGTTAAGGTGTTAATCCTCCTTGGAAGCCAATGTTCAAGTCCTTCTTTTTCTCCTTCTTCTATTTTAATTTCAAGTTCGACAAAAACTTAGGAAAAGTAAGGTCCCAGTTAAGAGAGATTTTGATTCCATGGACTCAAGTACTCGTCCTATAAAATTAGCCAAGGAGGGTAGACTGTAGCAAGGGGTTGTTGTAACTAATCCTATGGATAAGACTCCCAGTTGTATGTATTGTAGAAAATACCACTCGAGGGAGTACTGGAGGAAATTGGGTGTGTGCTTTAAAATTGGGTAGACAAAGCATGCGGTAAAGGATTTTCCTTGTTTGGTCGAGCTAGTGCAAGCTTCGACTCAAAATCAAGCCCAAAACTAGAGATCGGGTCAGTTTCCTCTAAGGGGTCGAGGTTAGAATAGGGCCGCAAATACCGTAGCAATTGGTACAAAGCAATCTGAGGCTAGACAACCCGCCCTTGTTTATGCCCTTAGAGGTCATAAGGATTGAGTTGCATCCAATGTTGTAGGTATTTAGCCCTAATAGACATAGGATCCACCTGTTCATATGTTACTTGTAAAATGTCAGATAAACTAGGTATTAGGGTAGAAGAAACTATTAGTGAAGTTACCGAAGGACAGTTTGTGGTAGTGAATATGATTTTCAAGAAAATCATGTAGGAGGTTTAAGGAGAAGTATTGTTTGGAATTGAATAGGAATTAGAGTTGCGCAGCGAAAGCGTGGTGGTTGGTTTGAAAGGAGGAATTGCAGATTTTGTGGATAAGCGATTGATGTGTCAGTAGGTAAATTTCTTTAAGGAGAGGAGAATTTTCATGGCCAATATATAAGGGGTTAATTGTAAAGGATAAACAAGAAAATAAATGGGGTTGATGGTTAAGTGCTATTCCCTATCTTAGAGGTCTTAGGTTCAAGCTTCTTTCCTCCTATTTTCTTTGCAACCTAGGATTAAGGCCACACTAAAATATGTACTATTAGGAGTAAAACTTAATAAGAAATAGGCGATAGCCCAAAGGTTAAAATGTTAGTATTTCCCCTAGTGACCCGAGTTCGAGCCACTCCTTCCCCTTTTTATTTTGTAATTTCACCAAAAATGCCCCAAAACATATGTATATGATTAAGCATTAAAAATAAATAAGGAATGAGCAATAGGCTCAATGGTTAAGGTGTTAATAATCTTTAGAAGCCAAGGTTTGAGCCCCTCTCTTTTTTCCCCCTTTATTTTAATTTCAAGTTCGCAAAAACTTGAAAAAATTACATGTGACGTCCTTAGGGTTTACAAACCCTAAGAATTTAACAAATTCTTTCCTAATTAGGATTTACATTTTTGCCCCTTCCCAAAATTCCAATAGAATTAGAATTCCAACTTACTTTTCTTTTAAAATCCTAATAGAATTTTCTCTCCATATTTCTATTTACTCTCTTTTTTGTTTCTTTCCTTTTCTTTACACCATATTTTCATCCTAATTGTTGATAATTATTTTCTTATCTGAATCAAATCACCACCTATTTAATCATTCTTTCTATCAGTTTTGTAATTGTCATCAATAATGTCCTTACCTTTGCCAAGAATCGATAAGTACATCTCATTTTCGATGTTTAGATCCTAAATTTTAGTAATATTTCTATTCAAAACTATTATTATATTTGATTAATCAACCTTTTATGGTTTTTCTCCAAATCTTTCAATAATCTTGTCAAGTCTTGAAACCAACCGCTAATTCGTGAGTAAATGTCGTTTGAAAGACTAGATTTAGGTGAACTGGACCAGAATCGAGCGTAAAAAATGTCTATTGGATCATCAGTGAAAGGTGTGTGTCTTTTCACAACCATGTGCCTTGCAAGCCCTAGACTAGTTCTTGAACCACATGGCCATAGCTCTTGCACACGACCATGTCCTTCTTGTAGGGTAATTTTAGTATTTGACACATGACCATATTCTGTTACACGACCCAACCACACGACCGTTTACCCTTTCTACATGGCCTGACCACACAATTGTGTGACCCCTATTTTACAATTTTTCCCAAAAATGTATATTATGTTTAGTTTAGTCCCTATATATGTCCTGAATTGTTTTTAGAGTTTTTATTTGTCCAATTAAGTCCCTGATATTATGTTATTCTAGAATTTTGATTTAATGATCTAAGTGTTATGACTATATCATATGAGAAGTAAATATTACTTGTTACTGTTATTATGAAACAGATAAACTGTTAGTGTTGATATTATCACCACCCTATTGAATACCTGTTAAAGCCTGTTTACTACTAGTGTTGAATTGAATACACATTAAGCATGTTAATTGCTAGTGACAAATTGAATACATGTTAAGCACATTTACTACTATTGTTAATTAGTTCTATTACCAAGCATGTCATATTGCATTACATAGGGTGGGATGATATGTACGAAGGAAGAGTGACAATTTAATAATTTGCAAACAGTGTGGTTTATTCATGAACCAAGTGGTAGGTCTTATATGAAAATATGTTGTGCATTCACAACAAGTGGCAGCCTATCTGGAAATATATGGTTCAACCACGAACCAAGTGGCAGTTTATTTGCAAATGTTTTTATCTAAAAATACTTGTGGTTTACCTACAGTTTTTACAAACCTAATTACAAATTTTTTGTGCAATTATGTTGTGTATCCACAACAAGTGGCAGTTTATTTTCAAATCAATGGTGGTTTATCCATAACTCAGAGTTATAAGGTTGGATGAGTTCTAGGGAACTCATAGTTTGGTGTATAGCAGTGGGGTAGGACCTTTTCTGATAAATTGAAACTGTATTTCCATTCATAAGCATATGCATTCAAAACTGTGAATTCTAAAATATTATAGTGATGTGTCAAGTTGAAAAATCGATATTGAGAATTGTGAATTACTATATGTTTATCCTAAGACTTGTTATCTTATAGGCTATGCTTACTGTTCTACACTGATTTTCTTATGATTGGACGCACACTAAGCTTCTTTTCATTTGCATGTGTGAATTTTGCAAGTTTTGTCTGCTTAGTAATCTATGTGTTTTTTTATATTGTGAACTAGTCGGACCATCTACCAGCAAGGATAAATGCAAAACCAAGCTTGTTCAATTTCTCAGTTTTTCGATGAATGATTAAGAATTGTCATAAGTGTGCTAATAATATGTTTTTCAGCGTGAATGTTTATGGTTTGCATATTGTGTACGAAGTGTTATGATTTTCGAGAGCTTTGTTTTTGAACTAAAGTTCCAAGAGTAAGTTTTTCGAAAAAACTTTGTTTTCAAGTTTTGAGACTGTTTTTAAGATATGTTTTTAAAGATATGTTTTATGCGAGCTCCTAAGTGAGCCTATGTTTTAAGAGATGTTTTTAAAGTACTGTTTTATAAATAGTGTTTTACAAGATTTTGTACGAGCTCTACATGAGCAAATATTTTAGAGTATGCTCCCTATGCGAGCTCTCTGTGATAAGTAAGATCCTTATGCGAGGTCTCTTCAAGAGCTTTGTTTTTGAACTAAAGTTTCAAGAGTAAGTTTTTCGACAAAACTTAGTTTTCAAGTTTTGAAGCTTTGTTTTTAAAATATGTTTTTAAAGATATGTTTTATCCGAGCTCCTAAGTGAGCCTAAGTTTTAAGAGATGTTTTTAAAGTACTATTTTATAAACAGTGTTTTACGAGATTTTTTGCGAGCTCTACATGAGCAAGTATTTTCAAGTATGCTCCCTATGCGAGCTCTCTATGATAAGTAAGCTCCTTATGCAAGCTCTATATGATAAGTCTTTGTGCATGGTCATTTGTGAGTATTATGTTGGATATATTGGTATACCAAAGGATTGTGAATACTCACCTTCAGTTCTATGATTTTGGGCGTTGAAGCCCTGTGACATGTGGAGAGATAAGGGAATATGGAGCTATGCTCCATTCACTAAGACATGTTGGTGTATAAGAGAGTGTATTGTTTGTGCTGCACTTATGAGACATGTTATAAGGACTCTTTAAGTCATTCTGAGATATTATAAGGAGATCTGCATATCCAACGACACAAGATTTTGATAAGTGTTTTAAATGCAAAAACATATCTTATTTTTCTCAGCCATTCTGATAAGACAAGTATGTGAGCTTGTTTCATGCTATATAAGTTCTATTTTCAAACAAGCATAAGCTAAGCTATTAAGTTCGGTTTTCAGTAAATACATGTGAAACTAATTAACAAACTTATGTTTTCTGGCAAACAAGATCTGCGAATTGGGTCTTGCAATCTTCACGATGAACCCAACTTGAGACATGATTTTTAGACCAAGTCTTCTTTCTATTTTAAACTCTTTGTTTTAAGCATACTCTGTTGATTCCTGATTATTCACAAAGTTTGCAATAAACTCAACCACTCCTCTTTTACTTCACAGGTAATTAGGTCATGGATGGCAGTGGCGAGGTAGATGACTTGGCGAGGCTCATCCCTAACCAGATACTGGTGAACTTGAGAGTTTGGCAATGGGGTTTATTATTTTATGTGGGTTTAGATTTATCATAAGTTGACTCTGTTATTGGAATTAAATTCTTTAAAGTTAAGTTTATTTTGTTTTGCGAACCATGTCTTAGAATATTTTATTATCCTTTATTATGAATAAAGTTTGATGTTTATTGATGCATAAGTGTTATGTGTATTTGCTTTTGTCATAATATGCAAGTCAGATTTATTAAGTACTATTTTTCTAAGACCTTAGAAATTACATGCATACCCCCGATATAGATAGAATTTCTACTTATCAAACCCAAGCAAGTTGTGCAAACCCATATAGATATGCAAACCCATGTACTTATGCAAACCCTACTAAATAATGAAATCCCTTACAGACATGATTCCTTTGTTGGCGAAGTCTATTTGTTTGCGAAACAATATTGTATATTGCGAACTTAAGTACTATGCAAACTATTGATATTTAGCGAAATTGTACTATTGTATGCAAACTTATGCTTTTGTGCGAACTCATACTCTCTGTGCTGCGAACTCATGTTGACTGTTGCTACGCAAATTGATGTTATTTGATGTTTGCGAACTTTTATGATTTTCTATTGTTTGACATGCGAACCTTTTCATTGTTTGTTTGCAAGCTCGCATGTTTATATTTTGTGCATGAAATAATTCTGCTACAATGTTTTAACTTAACACATTAATATTGAAATTAAGTGGTGTGTTGGAGGTTAGGTTGGGAGTTAATGGAGAGTCACTTCGGTGGCTAATGTTACACTCCGGATTTGGGTCAAACTTACTCAATTAGGTTTGGGGTGTTATAACTATAGTAAATTGACTTTGGATACATGGGGAAATAATGCTCACACTTGCTGACAATCGGGACATTAACCATTACACGATGCTACTCACAAAAGCTAACGAGAATCTGCAACAAATGCTAGAACTGTAACACTAGTACATAGTACCTAGAAATTGTAATCACCAACACCTAGTGTCCGGAACACCCTAATGACATGTCATTTTTATCTTAGCTATTCACTGAGTTCACATGGGCCTTAACTTGTATACCTTAATCTTTTCATGATTATAACCATATACCATGTCCAACTTGATTACAAACATTCCATAAAATAACATGTTTCAATTCAAACATGTACCATTCCCATGCTTTACCACTCAATCCTCTGTTTCCATTTTCAAACTACCCCAATTAACCATGATCAGTATACACATACATATATACCTATATGACTAGAATTAAAAACATTAATAAGCATAACAAATCTAATATAAACTTACTTAAACACAATAGCTACCAAACCTAGACAAAGACTATTCTATTACTTTTCCTTTCTTGCAGTTATCAACTGATTGATCCGTTTCTTGATTCATATATAATAATTTAGCTCAATTAACCAATTCAAATACATTAAAGTATTTAAATCCATGTATTTGACCCTTAATCAATATTTTATGTTTTTACCCAAAACTTTTACCTTTTATTCAGTTTAATCCCTAAACCTGAAACCTACACAATTATCACAATTGAATCAAATCTAAGCTAGATGAATTCTCTATGACCCTCACAAAACCCATAATTATTGAAATTTCATAGGAATGCCATGCTAAAATTATTATTTTATCAAATTAGTCCTTAAACTTAAAACTAACTAAAATTCCTTTATAAATTAATCCTATTTAACAACCAAACTTATAAATATTTCATTCAACTTCATAAACACCTAAAAACCATCTGTAGAAAATTGAAAAACCTTTAACAATTTTATGAATTAGTCCTTCGGTTAGCTAGATTAAGCTACGACGATCTCAAAAACGTAAAAATCATTAAAAACGGGCTTGAAACACAAACCATGCAAGTGACTTGAAGGTTGGCTGAAATCTTGGTTATTCAAAAATGGGGGATTTGATTTTTACCAAATGAAAGAGATGAAGATGATAGCTTATTCATCTTTTGTTTAAGTTAAAATTATTATTTAACTACATTTTTAACCTTACCATTAACTTATAACATTATAAAATGCTTGTACATAAATGTCCACTGAAAAATACAAGGTATAATTTCTAAATAAAACCCTCTAACCATTATTTTGTAACTATTTAACACATACAACTAATAGTAATTAAATTTTGTAGCTTTTAACATTTAGTCCTTTTTCTTTAATTAACTATCTAAACGTTAAAATTACCTAACCAAATTTTAATAAGACAATTAATAACCCTATAAATATTAAATAAATAATAATTATTAATTCACTGGTCAAAATTGTGGTCCCAAAATCTCTATTTTTGACACCATTGAAAACGGGCTAATACAATTCCCCTTAAAGTAATTTTCATCTTCGAAAATCTTACCAAAGAAAAGGTTTGGATATTGCAATTTCATAGTTTCTTCGGGTTCCTAGGTGGATTCCTCAAAATCATGATGTTGCCAGAGAACATTTACCAATGCTAACCATTTACTTCTCAAATCTTTAATTTCCCAAGCCAATATCTTAATCGGTTCTTCGTTGTATGCCATATCAGGCTATAACTCTATTTCAACTGGAGAAATCACATAAGAAGGATCCAATATTTACTGTCCAAATATTGACACGTGAAAAATATTTTGAATCTTTTCAAGCTCTGACGGTAAAGCTAAACATTTTACTACTGAACCTATTCTATCGACAATCTCGTACAGGCCAATAAACCTCGGGCTAAGTTTTCCTTTCCTATCGAAATGAAGAACTTTGTTCTAGGGTGACAGTTTCAAGAATACTTTTTCACAACCTAAATTTCAATATTTTTTCTTTTCAGATTGGCATAAGATTTTTAACGGTCCAAAGTAGCCTTTAAACAATCCTGTATAACCTTGACTTTATCTTTGATCTCACGAATCAAATTTGTACTAGAAATCTTTCTATCACTCAATTGAATCCAGTACAACGAAGTTATGCACTTTTGACCATATAAAGCTTTATACGGTTCCATTTTAATGCTCGACTGGTAACTATTTTTATAAGCAAATTCAATAACGGGAGAAACTTTTCCCGGTTGCCTTCAAATTTGAGAATGCAACATCAGAGCATATCTTCGAGTACCTGAATTACTAGCTCTGTCTGACCATCGATTTATGGATGAAAAGTTGTAGTGAATTTTAACTTGGTACCTAGAGCCTAGTGTAGCCTACCTTAAAACCTAGAGGTAAATATCAAGTCGCGATCAGAAATAATTGACAACGGTACCCAGTGCAATATGATAATCTCAGAAACATATAATTATGCCAACTTCTTGAATGAGTAAGTTGTACATATGAGGATGAAATGTACAGACTTGGTTAATCAATCAATTATAACCCATATAACATATTTCTTTCTTGGCGATAATGGTAGCCCTGATACAAAATCCATAATAACTTGCTCTTATTTCCACTCGGGTATCATGATAGGCTGTAACAACCCAAATAGAACTTGATGTTCAACTTTTACCTATTGACACACAAGGCATTTTGATACGAACTCAAAGATCTCACATTTCATTCCCGATCACCAATACATCTGTTTCAAATCACAAAACATTTTAATACAAATCGGATATAACGAATAAACACTGTTATGACCATTTTCAACCATTTTTTATTTAGCCAAAAAATTCAGATCATCAAACTGCAACTTCCAAATTTTTTGTAAAAACAAAAGCTTAGCCCTCAACTTGGCTAATATGGATCCATCACACTCCAAATTAAGTTGAGCATTCATCGATTTGAAAGAAAAAAGAGACTTCCAACTCAAGGCATCAGTAATGATGTTCACCTTGCTCGAATGATAATTAATTACCATATCATATTTTTTTAATAACTTGAGCCACCATCGTTGTCTCTCGTTTAATTATTTTTAGGTGATTAAATACTTTAGGGTTTTATGATCAGTATAAACATGACATTTGCCACAGTACAGGTAGTGTCGCCAAATCTTTAATGCAAAGACAACTGCAGCCAACTCAAGGTCGTGTGTCGAGTAGTTCTTTTCATGCGCTTTAAGCTGTTGAGAAGCATATGTGATAACTTTCCTGTCCTTCATTGAAACACATCCCAAACCACTCATAGAAGCATTACTATAAACAACAAATTCTTTCCCAGATTCAGACTGTGCTAACACTGGTGTCCCTGTCAACATACTTTTCAATTGTTCAAAACTTTGTTGGCATTTTCGAACCACACAAACCTAAAATCTTTCTATAATAGTTTCATCATCAGTAAAGCTATTATCGAAAAATTTTTAACAAAACGTTGAGCATATCCAGCTAAACCCATAAAATGACGTACCTCAAAAATATTTCACGGAGGTTTCCAATTCAAAATAGTAGAAATCTTGCTCAGATCAACTCACATAACTAAGGAATCTGTCTTCTCTGAGGAAAAACTCTCATTTACTAAACTTTCCGTACAATTATTTTTTACGCAAGATTTGTAATACAGTTCTCAAATGTTGTGCATTGTTAAATTCGTTCATGGAATAAATCAATATATCATCAATAAAAACAACAGTGAACCTGTTGAGATGTGGCTGGAAAACTCGATTTATCAGATCATAAATGCTACGAGGGCATTAGTCAATCTGAAAGGCATAACTAAAAACTCGTAAAGCCCGTAACGAGTTTTGAAAGCTATTTTCAGCACATCCACATCTTTAACTCGTAAGTGATAGTAGCTAGATCTAAGATCAATCTTTAAAAATACTATAACACCTTTTAGTTGATCAAATAAGTTGTCAATATAAGGAAACAAATCCTTATTATTTATCTTGACTTTATTCAACTATCGGTAATCTATACACAATCTCATCAACCCATCTTTCTTTTTCACAAACAATATAGGTGCGCCCCAAGGTGACACACTCGATTGCATAAAACTGTTGTCGATCAATTCTTATAACTGAGCTTTTAATGTTTTTTATTATTTTGGGGTCATTCTTTACGGGGCAATCGAGATCAGAGTAGTCCATCACACTAACTCTTTAGAAAACTTAACTTCCTACTTAGGTGGTAAACCCGAGAATTCCTCAAGAAATACATCAATGAACTTACAAACTGTTGGTACCTGATCAACTTCCATTTCGAATACTTTGCAGTCTAGAATATAAGCTAAAAATGCATCAAAACCTTTTTAGATAAATTCCCATGTAGACATTGCTGAAATCATATTTGAAGCACAATCAGATTTAAAAAAAAAATATTTCATCGTTTTGACGTCTCAAATCAATTTGTTTCTATCTGTAATTCACTACAACATCGTGTACCGTCAGCCAATTCGTTCTTAGAATAACATCAAACTCATTAAAAGGAAATAACATCAAATCAACAGGAAAGTTGTAGCCCTGAATTTTCAGTGGACACTATTTGCAAACTAGATCAACTATGAAACTTTGTCCTAATGGGTTCATTACTTTAATAACATAATTACTTGACTCAATTGGTAAACTCTTTTTCATTACTAATGTAGTGCATATATATGAATGTGTTGATCTAGGGTCAAATAATGCATACACAATAACATCAAAGATAAAAAAGGTACCAATAATAACATCAGGAGTTGGGGCCTCCTTGTGTGCATGGATTGCATAAGCTTTGATAGGATCTCAAGCTTCAGAAAGAACTATTGTATCTTTGGTTCCACTTCTACTAACTCTAGCTGTGCCATTATTTCTTGGTCGTTTTCCTCTCATAGAAGTAACAATATGTTTTGCATTCTGATCTTTGTTCAAATCAACTCAATTCGGGTAATATTTCATATAATGATCTAAAGATCTACAAAAAAAAAGAGGACTCGTCTTTAATTTACATAGTCTAAAATTACTCTGGCCACAATGACCACATTCAAGTCTATTCACATTCTGAGCACTACCAGCACTGGTTACGGAAGTCATCGATAGTCTCACATTACTCTGTTTCATTCTATCTTTGCCAGAAATCATTGATGATGTTGAAAAACAGTTACCAGATTTCATTTTCTTCAATGGGGGAGTAGAAAACACTCTGGATGTATTTCGCTTATTAGAGTCATGAGTTATCTTTTCATTTTTTTTCTTGTGGTTGTATACTTCTTCCATTTTTTGACCTTGATTTGATAAAACTACGAACTCAGGGATTTCTATTGCACCAACCAACATCTTGATCTTGTCATTCAATCTATTTTCAAAGCGGATACACATTTCTTCCTCAGTAGACACAATCTCACGAGCATATTTATTAGGCTGTACAAACTCACTCTCGTATTCAACGACTAATCTATTTCCTTTCGTCAATTTGAGGAATTCCTTTTTCTTCTTGTCTAAGTATCAGTTGCTGACATATTTCTTTTAAAATTCAGTTATGAAGAAATCTCAGTTAACCTGTTAATTAGGTACCACATCAGTTAGAGTCAACCACCAATGAAAAGACTCCTCTTTTAATAATGATACTACAAATCTCAAACTGTAACACCACTTACTCGATTCAATCACCGAACCTGAGCAATTGGATGCTACAAGCAAAAACCAAACAATTGCATACAATTTATAGTTCAAAATTTAAAATAAATATTAATTCATCATGTATTGGCAAGTATAACATGTAATACAATCAATTTTGGGTTTATTTCAAGCTTACGATAGTTTAAAATCAACATGGTATCAAAAAGGGATCATTTTGAAACAAAATTTAGGAAAAACCTGTAACACCCCAAACCCGACCTAGACGTTATGGCCAGATCTGGAGATGTTACTGCAAATCGATTGAAAATCCCAAATTTGTATATTTTGTAAAACATCATAAACTCTATTTACACAAAAATCGAATTTATTTGAAAGCATATCTGAATTAGCTATTTTATTGAAAACATCGTTTGTTTACATTCTTCTAAAAACATATAACTTTGCAACGAAAATTC
Source organism: Gossypium longicalyx (assembly GCA_025698465.1). Lineage (NCBI taxonomy): Eukaryota > Viridiplantae > Streptophyta > Magnoliopsida > Malvales > Malvaceae > Gossypium > Gossypium longicalyx. The sequence continues at coordinate 62,011,603 of CM047004.1, read as the reverse complement.
TTAAAAAGTTGAATTTTGGAAAGCACGATTTATTGTTTTGAAATTCATTGTTTTGCAGAAAAAAGAACATTGTTGATAAAATGTTTAAACAACGTCATGCGAAAAACGAAAATAAAGTTCAAAACTAAAATAGTCCCAAATTTCCAAGCAGTCTAAAATTTTACAAAACTCTCAAACCCAAATTTAAATAAATTAAATTTACGAAAATATTATTTTAGTAACACCCCTAACTCGACCTAGACGTTATGGTCGAATCTAGAGATGTCACAAAGAATGGGTTTTAAAAAAATGGAGTCGTTACGTTAAATCATCTTATGTTATTAACTCATATTTTTTTGTATCTATTGTCGAAAACGTTAATTAATTGGTTTATTTGCCAAAACATATTTTACAACGAAAGTCTAATAAAACTATTATAGTTTGGAATTCCAATTCGTACTTTCAGAAAAACCTTTTTCTTTAAGTAAAACTGTCGCTTGCATAAACGTTTTGTTAAACCATGCAAATAAACAAGCAAACAAACCAAAACCATAAGTTTAAAAATCGTCCAGCCCAGTGAGTCCCATAAGTTACAAACTCTCAATTAAGTTTGAAAGTTAAATAAAAACCATAATTACTGAGTATAATCAGTTCTCACATGAGTGGTAACCATTGAGTCTCAGCTGCACCAGTCCGCCTAAGTCTGTGGATTACCTGTACAGAATAGACAATAGATGTGAGTTTTTGTAAACTCAAAGTGTAACCCAATAGAAATACGCAGGCAAAACATTCAGAAATCTCTCCCTCAGTCAGATATAAATATGAATTTATGTCCATCTTAGATACAGAGAACAGAAATAGACATGCAGAATAGATATACAGAATCCTACCCCCATCCTCTACACACCAACTCCGTCCATCCCAACACACCATGTGGGGTTAAAAACACCCGCTCATCCCTATACACCATATCATGCCATTACGACACATATCAGATAGTATGTAGCCATGCTACCAGAATTTAGGCGATGATCGCCATACAGAACACTTCCTCCACATATACAAATCCCACCCCAAAAATAGTTACAGAAATCAGATACAGAAATTATAGACTAGACATGCTCAGTATGCTTATATACAAATAACAGACATGCATATAGCAGAATAGTCAAACATGCATAATAGTGTCATACTCAGAGCATACTACCAGAATACCAGATCACATAAGCCAGGATTTGGTTAGCCCTTATCGACCCTACAGTAGGCCCATAGTCGATCGAAACAACCCGTGCAGCCCACATACCCGTGTGGCTTACCTGTGTAGACCCACACGCCCAGATTGGCCTTGCCCGTATGGCCCACACGGCTTGGCCAAAAATCCACACACCCGTGTGGCATGCCCTTGTGGGCCCACACACCCAACATGGCCTAGCTCGTGTGGCTCACACGGCCACGCTTACACCATCACACGGTGGTGTCTTGTGCACGGTCGCCCCTTCGTCAGACACACGGTCGTGTCTCACACATGGCCTACCACATGGGCGATCACACGACCTTGTGGCGTCGACAGTGTGGTTTTTCAGCTTTCGTCGACGCTCGTTTTTTCTGCGATTCAGGTACACACCTGATACAATTTCAATTCAAAAGTACTCCGAAGCGAACAATACCTAAAATGACAACAAAAATTCCCACGATTACTTAAATCCTTCAAATCCAACCGAGACACCTCTTGGCCATGACTCGAAACATGATGGAAACTACTCTAAAATGATTCAAAACTTATCCTTACAATAGCAACCACAAAATTTCACTACACCACCGAAGGGTCTCGATTTCCCTGAAGAACACCTACCAAAACCGTTTACTGGATTAACTCTAATCATCAAAAAAAGAAGCAAAAGCACAAAAGAGACTCCCATAACACAAAATCTTACCTTCAAAAACAAATGGAAAAACTGAGAACCAAATACCACGATTGCGAGAGGAAAATATGGAGTGCAGAAAATGTTAGAAAGGGAGAAAGGAAGAAAAATAAAAGAAAAAAATAATTGGGATTAACCAGCATGAACATATTCTTCCACTAACCACACAATCCCAATAAATCTAACCCACTAACCACATCCAACCACCTTAGACTCCCAACACCACCAAAACACTAACACAAAACTGAGCAAAAATAACACTAGCGTCCGCACAAATATTCAAACACAGAACCTCCAACACTCCAACTCTCTTACCACTCGAACTAGTAAGCTCATTCTGGTATGGATTAACAGACAATTTTATATAAACCCACTCAATAAGGATAAGACTTGGATCCAAAATAACAGAATTTGGCAAAGATGAGACTTGAACCCAAAACCTCACACACACACCCAGAACACTTAACCACTGAAGCAGATACACATTTGTGTCAAATATTTATAGATACAGAAAAAATTATTCAGAGCGTTACAATTTTAACTGAGCTCCAGTTGCACCGACCCACCTAAATCTGAGTATTACCTGGAAGTGGTAGACAATAGAAAGTGAGTTTTTAGAACTCAAGACGTAACAAATTATACAGAAGTCAAACAATTATAAATTTATATATTTATCAGAAACAAAGTTTTTCAAAACATAACAGATCCAGAAATATAATCCTACCCCCATTCGCTCACACCATCTTCGACCATCCAACACACTATATGGGGTATTATATACCCATCCAAGCCTACACACCATATTGTGTTAGTATGACACTTCTTAGAATATTTCAAGATGAACTGCCAGCTTATTAGGTGATTTATCACCGTTTATAGAAATATGTGTGGCTAAGCCACCAAATACGATAGGTTATTAAACTGTCTACACTTTCTCTATATAACAAAACCCCATCCCAGATGCAAATGTAGAACTAATAGATATCAGATATGCCTACATTGACAAATAAGGAACATATATATATTTTTAGATAAACATAGCATATTATAGATTTTACCTATCTTATTTGAATTCAAACGTACGTATTTATAACAAATTTTTGCTAACAGATGGTCAGAATTCATGTTTTGAAGATTAATTAACAACATATTGACCCTATGAAAAGCTTATGATCAATCCAAATGATGTTTACGACCTTAGGGAAAAATTTAGAATTTTGGGCCCACACGGCCGTGTGGTCCACCTAGCCTAAATGGCCAGCTGGTCTGGCCCATATAGCCTCACACACGCCCGTGTGGCCTACACGTCCCAAATAGCCCAGACTATGTGTCTCACACGGTCCAACTTACGGTCGTGTGGCACTGACTGTGTAGTTTTTTAGCTTTCACTGTTCACTCTATTTCGTGGTTTTTGTTACACACCTCATTCGATTTTGACGAGTAATCAACTATGAGATTTTCAGAACCTACACGCATCAAATAGAGCACCAAATCAGTAACAAAAACAAACAATTAAAGGACAAAGTCCCCGACTTTTCACAATAATAATACGAAATGAAACCCTAATCGAATACCACACAAACACCAAAACCCCTAAATCAGTACCAAAACTTACCCTTGCACGAGAACAACAACACCCCAAGCCTTACTCCTCCGATGGATTGATCGATCTGTGATTTTTACCCAAATAATCCAAACGGTCAATATAAAAAAAATTTGGACTTAAATCCAATTTAGCAAGATAACAAATAACAAAATGAAAGACTTCACTCGTAGGAAAAATAGATATTGAACAAACTTACATAAAAACCAAATTATTAAACCCTATTGATGAACACCACCAAATTTGAATAAAACGATAGCCCAAGTCAAGAAGAACTAAAAAGATCAAAAGCAAAGAAAAAAAAAAGAAGAAAGAATAAGCTAAACAAAGAAAAAGAAAGAACAAAGTTCAATAGCAGGGAATGTAAGTAGCGACATGAAATGAGGGTGAAGGAGAATCATGTGAGAATTTTTTTGCAACCAAAATAACCACTTTCAGGTTATTTGCTAAATATAGGAAACAAATTCTTATCTCACTACCTAACAAATATTTGTAAAAGAGCTTAAATTAAATTCAAACTCATCCACAAACTTGATAAAAAGAATAAAATATTCCTTATGTACATAGAGATTCGAACACGAAACCTCAAGCAAATATACCAAACGCATAATCACCCAACCAGACCAAATCACATGAGAAAATCCAACAAATCAGAACTTAAATTCTTGGGACGTTACAACTCTACCCATTAAAAGAAATTTTTGCCTTGAAATTTACGTGTTCGAACAAATGTGGATACTATTATCGAATGGAGTCCTCAGGTTCCCAAGTGGCTTCCTCTATGCCATAATTCTGCCACAGAACCTTAACCAAAAGAATGGACTTCCTTCTTAAAACCTTAATGTTTCGATCCAAAATCTAAACCGGCTCCTCCTCGAATGTCAAATCTAGTCTAACATCAATCTCCTCAAAAGACACAATGTGAGATGGGTCAGACTGATATCGCCTTAACATAGAGACGTGCAATACATCATGAATGTGGTCCAAATCTAGAGGTAGTTTTAACTGATAGGTGACCGGTCCCACACACATCAAAATTTGATACACCTAATGAACCTAGGGCTGAACTTGCCCTTACGTCTAAACCAGAGTACCTTCTTCCCCGGAGACACCTTCAGAAAGACATAATCACCTATAGAATACTTGATGTCTCTCTTTTTCAGATCTGAATAAGACTTTTGTCTATCAGAAGCTACCTTAAGATGATCTTGAATTAGTCTAACTTTATCCTCAGTTTCAAAAACCAAATCAGGACCCAAAACCTGACACTCACCCAACTCAGTCCAACACAAAGGGGCACGACACTTACGACCATACAGAGCCTTGTAATGTGCCATCTGAATACTAGACTGAAAGCTGTTATTATATGAGAACTAAGCCAATGGTAGAAACTCCTCCCAATTACCTCAAAAGTAAATCACACAACTCCATAACATATCCTCTAATATCTGAATCACCCTCTCAGATTGTCTATTTGTTTGAGTATGAAACGCAATACTAAAGTCCAATGTGGAGCCCAAAGCCTTATGAAGCTTCCTCCAAAACTGAGAAGTGAAGCGATGATCCCTATTAGAAATAATCAAGAACCAAACCCCATAAAGTCTAACAATCTCAGAAACATATCCAAATTCTGATGGGCGTAGTCTATCCTGACAGGAATAAAATGGGCAGACTTGGTCAAACAATCCACGCTGACCCAAACATAATCCTTCTTAGTAGCTGTTAAGGGCAACCCACTAATGAAGTCTATAGTCACTCGTTCTCATTTCCAAAAGGGAATCCTAACGGGTTAAAGGAAACCCGAATGTAGTTGGTGCTCAGCTTTAACTTCTTGACATGTTAAACATCGAGAGACAAAACCTATTACCTCCTATTTCAAACTAGGCCACTAATGCAACTCTCGGAGATCCCAATACATCTTATTCCCACTAGGATGCATAACATAAGGACAATTATGTGCTTTCCGCATAATGGACAACCTCAAGTCAGAATCATTAGGCACACATACTGGCCTTAGAAATTAAAAAAAACTCATCCTGGTTCAACCTAAAGTCAAAAGTACTACCATCATTAACATGACGGAATCGCAAAACTAAAGAGTCGTTCCCAATAGCTTAACCCGAATCTGATCAATCCAAGTTGACTTTACTTGTAACTCGATTAACAAACCCCCATTATCAAACAGACTTAGGCGAGCAAACATCATCCTCAAATCAGATATCGTTCTACGACTAAGAGCATCGGCCACCACATTGGCCTTATCGGATAATACTAAATCATACAGTTGTAGTCCTTAAGCAACTCAATCCATCTACGTTGCCTAAGGTTCAACTCATTCTAGGTAAGGAGATATTTGAGGCTCTTGTGATCGATGTAAATGATACACCTCTCACCATACAGAAAATGCCTCTAGATTTTTAAAGCGAAGACAACCGCAGCAAACTCCAGATTGTGCATGGGATAGTTGCCTTCGTGTGACTTAAGATACCGGGATGTATAAGCCACTACCTTACCGTCTTGCATTAGAACATAACTCATTCCAACATGTGACATATCACTATAAACCATGAACTCCTAGCCATATTCAAGCTGTATTAGAATAGGAGCCTGAGTCAAAAAAGACTTGAGCTACGATAAGTGAGAACCCCTCTACAAACCTCCGATACTAATTCACTAACCCTAGGAAGCTGCGGATCTAAAAAACATTCCTAGGTTGTTTCCATTCAAGCTCAGCCTTGATTTTCTTAAGATCAACCCAGATTCCCTTGGCAAAAACCACATGACCCAGAAAAGTTACTGCACTCAACCAGAACTTGCACTTGCTCAACTTAGCGTAAAGCTTCTTTTCATGGAGTATCTGCAAAACTACCCTAAGATGTTCATCATGCTCACCCTCAGCCTTTAAGTATACCAAAATGTCATCGATGAAAACCATGACGAGCTGATCCAGATATAGTTGGAATACCCGATTCATAAGGTCCATGAATGTAGTCAGACCATTCGTCAAGCCGAAGGGCATAACTAGAAACTCCTAGTGCGCATAACGAGTTCTAAAAGTAGTCTTATGAATATCAACCTCCGTAACCTTAAGGTCATGGTATCCAAAATGAAGATCTACCTTAGAGAACATAGAGGCCCCACAAAACTGATCGAATAAATCATCGATCCTCGAGAGTGGGTACTTATTCTTTACTGTTAATTTATTCAACTAATAGTAGTCCACACACATCCTCATTGTACCATATTTTTTTCTTTACAAACAGGATAGGTGTTCCCTAAGGAGACACACTAGGCCAAATGAACCCTCAATTGAGAAGTTCTTGAAGTTGAGCTTTTAATTCCATAAGCTTCTTTAGTACCATGCGGTAGGGAGTAATGGATACTGAAGATGTACTCGGTAGAATCTCAATACCAAATTCGACCACCTTGTTCGAAGGCAACCCTGACAACTCCTCGAGAAAGACATCTGAAAACTCCTTAACCGTACGAATACCCCTAATAGACGAATCCATAGAACCTAAATTATGCACAAGGGCTAGAAATGCTTCACACTCTTTATGAACCAACTTTTTAGCCATAAGAACAAAGATCACATTAAAGAGGTAATCTTGCCACTCACTGATCATAACCACTTCCACACCATCCTTAGATCTCAGAACCACCCTTTTTGTAGTACATTCCAAGCTAACTCGATGCTCTACAAGCCAGTCTATTCCTATAATTAGATTAAATTCCTCGAATGGCAATCCCATCAAATTAGCCAGAAACACAAACCCTTATATCTCCAACAGTACTCTTATATAGATTTTATTAACCCGTACTGACTGACCCAGTGGACTGATTATAGTAACCTCACCAGAGGTGCTTTCAAAAAAATACCCAAGTTCACATAACTAGAACCAACTACATAGGAATGTTTTGATCCTATGTCTATTAGTGCAAAATATAGAATAGTATTAATGAAAAACATACCAACGATTACATCTGCTGCGTCTTTGTCCTCATGGCGTATCGCTGCATAAACCAGTGCAGGCTGTCTAGCCTCAATCTGATTAGCACCTTTACCCGGTGTTTTCTAGCCTCTACCCATACCATTACCACTCTTGGCTAGACCACGACCCCTAGGCAGCTACTGAATTGCTCGCTAAGGCTGAACTAAACCCGGAGTTAGAGCTTGCACATGATTAGAATGCTGTGGACAATCCCTGATGCAGTGCTCCATAGACCTACTTCGTAAGTAAGCTCCCAACCTCCTCCAACATTCGCCCAGATGATGCCTACCACAATCTCCACATGTCTGAACCAAAGTAGGAGCAAATGAGCCTCAACCCTTGGAGGCCCATCAAATCTGAACCATTTCTTAGGCCTCTGAACAGAGCTAGAGGGCTCCAAATCCCTCTTATTCTTACCCCTCTTTCGATCCCTTTTATCGCGCTCAGTGCACTTAACCTCCTCAGTAATCTTTGCCTTGTCTACCAAGACAGAAAAAACCTGCTCCCTCTACGGAGCTATCAAAACCTTAAGGTCATACCTCAACCCTTTCTCAAAGATGATATATTTGTCACAATTAATTGACACCAGTCCACGAACATATTTGCTCAGACTCAGAAATTCGGCCTCATACTCGGCCACAATACTATCTCGCTAAGTAAGGCTCATAAACTCACATCTACGAGCATCCACATGACTCACCCACATATTTTCTCTAGAATACATTCTTAAAATAATCCAATGAAATCTAATCAAGCTTAGTACCCTCCTCAACCATCAACCACCACTGGTATGCCTCGTTGCAAAACAAAAGTACTGCAACCTTCAATTTCTGCTCAAAGGTGCAGTTAATATCATTCATAATTCTTTCTGTGGCTTCTAACCAATACTCGGCCACAGTCAAGGCGACTCTAGTGATGCCTCTAAACAATTTCACACAATTGGACCAGAGTTATTAAATTATCGACCTTCAGCTCCCAGATCTAGAATGGGGCCCAGCAACCCTTTCCAAAACCATCAATATGGCTTGGGACAATACGTCATCCCCAACGTTTGAGTCTGAGACCTAGTCTTAGCAGTAGGTGTACCCGAGGTTTCACTTGTATCCAAATTGGACATACTACCCATCGAGGATGGCGCAGCTTGAGACCCTCTTAGCCACCCACCGCGCCCACGGGTACTGCATGTAACAACTCATTTTTAGTGAAATCAAAATAGTAGTTTCAGGACCATAAATCCAATGTGAAAATATTTATTTTATTATTATTTTATTATCTACAGCATGTTAGTATTACTGTATAAAAATTTCGTTAAGAAATTTTACCGTTTGCATACTTAATTCGATAAAAAAGACTAAATCATAAAAGGTAAAAAAGTAGAGTTCTAGTAGCTAAACGCATCAAATAACTATATAAATTTAATGTAAGAGTCCTTATGTGGTAATTAGACCATTAATGAAGTTAGTGGATGTACATGGCTTGGCATTAATGAAAATTTTAATGTTTTAAAAGGTTAATTAAGTAAATTGATAAATAATGGAAAATGTAAAAGAATTAAAAGATGAATACACCATTAAAGGGGGAAAATAAAATTTGGCAAGTTCATCCTTGTGCATGTAAGTGATTCTAGTCCCGTTTTTAATGATTTCTATTTTCGGGATCGTTGTAGCTTAATCTAGCTAGCCTGGGGACTAATTTGTAAAATTGTTAAAATATTAGGGTTTTCCCATGAATGAATATAGGTTTTTTTTTATGTTTTATGGAAGAAAATGGTTAGTTGTTATCAGATAAACAACTTTTGTTAAGTGATTTTTGATAAAATTGTCAATTAGGGATTAAATTGAAAAATAGAAAAATATACATGGTAAACTTGTGAAATAAATGAAATGTAGGGCTTGCTAAGGACCTATATAGAATTTGAATATAGTGAGTTAAGGGTGAATTGCATGAATGTTCATTTTAAGAGCTAGGGACTAAATTAAAATAAAATTAAACTTATAGGGGAAAAATGTAATTTTTGCTAAAATATGAGTTTGGGTTAAATTGAATAAAATAATTTTTGAATTGAGCTGAATTCATTTTGTTTAGATCAAGATAGATCACGTATGGCTCTAGATCGAGTCAAAGAAAAAGCTTCGGATTAATTGACTCCATTTCTACGTTCGTTGAGGTAAGTTTGTACATTTAAATAGCATTTTAAATTATGATTTAAATGCTATTATTGTATAATATCAAATTGTGTCTTGACGAAAAAATCCAACAGCGTCTCGACAATCATCGAACTATGAAAAGGGATAGCTCCGGCTATCAAATTATGAAAACGGATGGTGACAACCATCAACAACGAAAAGGAATGGTGACGACCATCGAACTATGAAAAAGGATGGTGACGACCATCAATAATGAAAAGGGATGGTGATGACCATCAAATTATGAAAAGGGATAGCTTCGACTATCGAATTATGGTAAGGGATGGTATCAACCATCTTGTTATTACTTCGTGTAAGCTTCGGTAAAAGTTTTCGATACAAATTCCTTGTTACAATGGAATGTAGGAAGTATGTATTTTCTTGATAATGAAAAATATGAATACATATGATTTAAGTTTATGAACCATTTTATTCTTATATTAAATGGTTATATATGTATTTTTTTTAAGATTATGAAATATGTTGACAACCATAGATTATACGTTATGAGCTTACTAAGCATAACATGCTTCCCTTGTGTTTATTTTTCTATGTTTTGTAGTTGATCAGAAGCATGTATAGGTGTTTGGATAATGTTGAAGCCATTATGTTTTGGCTTGTAAATTTGGTATTTTGAATGATGAAATGGTGTTTAGTTGACATGTATATATTTGACCTTGTAATGGTTATTGTTTTGGTGTTTGTGGGTACTATATGATGGAAGTTAAAATGGTAGTTAAACATGTTTGTTATAATTTATCTTTTAATATGTTTGAATGTGGTGATTTGGTATATTGGTTATAAATGACATATATGGCTAATGGTGCTAGGTGTAAAATAGCATATTCGGTACTTTTGGTGTGAATTTGATTGGTAAATAAAGTGCTAAGCTTGGGCATAAATTTAGTATAAGTTAATTTAACATTTGGCCAAATTGTGCATATCAGGTACTTGTTTAATTGTTATAATTAAGGTTGATTTTTGGCATATTGGTTGTATGCTTATGTACCTTAATTAGATAGCTTGTTGTTGCATGGTTTAGTGCACTTTGGAGAGCTTGATTATAGGTGGAAATTTGGTTGTAGGTATGTGCATATTTGGGTGAGAAAAATGGCTAAAAAATGACCTATTTTTTGTCCACACAGCCAGAAACATGGGCGTGTGTCTTAGTCGTGTGTCCCCTATAGCTTATAAAGGATTGCAAGTTAGGCTGTTTCACGGCCTAGCACATGGTCTGGCACACATGCGTGTGAGACCATTTCAAAGGGTACACAGCCTAGCACACAGGCGTGTGGCTTGGCCGTGTGACCTAATTCAGTAACTTACATGGGCACGAACATGGGCTAGAACACAACCATGTGTCCCTACTTCGAATGTCCACACGGCCTGGGACACGGGAGTGTCTCTTAGCTGTGTGAGCCACACGGGAATGTCTTTCGGCCATGTGAGTCATACGGCCAGGCCACACGGCGTGTGACCTTTGCAGTTTGAAAATTTTCAATTTTTTTCACAAAATTCTATATGTTTTCGATTTAGTCCCGATTTGTTTCTAATGTGTTTTTAGGGCCTCGAGGGCTCATATAAGGGACAATATGTATGTCTTTAATTGATTTTGCTCTGGTTGATTATGTGAATTAAATTTTTAAAATTTTTGATTATTTTGAATTGAAATCTCTGCTAATGCTCTGTAACCCTATTTCGGCGACGAATACAGGTTAGAGGTGTTACATTGCATCCACGAGTTCTACGTGCACTCATTATGTTATCTATATTATAGAATTTTATGTATCAGTTCAAATTTTCATATCAAATGTTTTATGTTAAAAAAAGTCTTATCAAAGTATTTTTCAGAAGTGTTATAGTTTGGACTAGAGCATTAGTATTTCTAATACTACAGTTTCATTTCTAACTATGTAGTTTAACTAAGCAGAAATACTTACAGGATCGATGCCGAAGACTCGGTATTCCATGAACTTATTTTTCAGATTAAAGCAGAAATGGGTTTTGTTTGGAAAACAGTTTTCACAAAAAAAATTAAACCCAAAATTTCATATCCCAAGTTTTGTAAATCTGGAGATGTTACTGCAAGTTGATTGGAAATCTTAAATTTGTATGTTTTGTAAAACATCGTACACTCTATTTACACAAAACTCGGTTTATTTGAAAGCATATCTTACTTAGATATTTTATTGAAAACGTTGTTTGTTTTACATTCTTCTAAAAATGTATCACTTTGCAGCGAAAATTCTTAGAAAGTTGAATTTTGGAAAACACAGTTTGTTGTTTTGAAATTCACTGTTTTGCAGAAAAATGAATATTGTTGATAAACTGTTTAAACAACAGCACGCGAAAAATGGAAATAGAGTTCAAAACAAAAACAGTCCAAAATGTCCAAGTAGTCCAAAATTTTATAAAACTCTCAAACCCAAATTTAAATAAATTAAATTTATGAAAATGTTATTTTAATCGAGCTCCCATCGCACTAACTCGTCTAAGTCTGAGGATTACCTGAAAGTGGTAGACAACAAAAAGTGAGTTTTTATAACCCAGGTTGTAACAAATTATACAGAAGTCAATCAATTATAAATTTATATATTTATTAGAAACAAATATTTTCAAAACATAATAGATGCAGAAATATAATCCTACCCCTATCACTATACACCATCTCCGACAATCTCAACACACTATATTAGGTATTCTATACCCATCCAACCCTACACACCACATAGTGTCGGTATGACACTTCTCAGAATACCTGCAGCTGAACTGCCAGCTTATTAGGAGATTTATTACCGTTTATAGAAATATGTGTGGCTGAGCCACCAAATACAATAGGTTATTAAACTGCCCACACTTCATCTATATAACAAACCCCATCCCAAAAGTAAATGTAGAACTAACAAATATCATATATGCCTACGACGTACAGGCTTACAATGACAGATACAGAACATATATATTTTTTCAGATAAACATAGCATATTATAGATTTTGCCTATCTTATTTCATTTCAAACGTATGTATTTATAGCAAATTTTAGTTAACAGATGGTCAAAATTCGTTTTTTAGAGCTTAATTAACAACATACTGACCCAACAGAAAGCCTACAATCGATCCAAAAGATGTTTACGGCATTACAGACACGGCCTCATGCATGCTCATGTGGCCCATTTGACCCAAATATCCCAAATCATATCTCACACGGTCCAGCACACGGCCGTGTGGCGTCGACTGTGCACTTTTTTTTACTTTTGCCTTTCGCTATTTTTCATGTTTTTCATTACACACCTGATCCAATTTTACAAGTAATCAACTACGAGATCTCAAGAACCAGCACGCATCGAATAGAGCACCAAATCAATAACAAAAATGAATGATTGAAGGACAAAGTCCCCGATTTTTTACAATAACAGTACCAAATGAAACCCTAATCAAATAGCACACAAACACCACAGCCCCTCAAATTAGTAACAAAACTTACCCTTGCATGAGAACAACAACACCTAAGCCTTATTCCTCCGATGGATTGATCGATCCATGACCTTCACCTAAATAATCCAAATGATCAGTATCGAAAAATGTTGGACTTAACCCCAATTTAGCAACATAACAAATAATGAAATGAAAGACTTCACTAGTAGGAAAAATATATATTGAACAAACTGATAACTCTTGAAAAAAGTTATATTTTATTCTTTTAGACCTTGCTAATTGGTTGTACTTAGGTACTTTTAATGGCATGTTAGGACATTTTAGTAGCATTTTTTATCATTTGCATTAAGAGCTTGGACTGTATTTACATGTTAGATACTTTTAATTGCGTATGGAAGGGTTGTGTTTGGTGGTTTCGTAGGTGCAGGATGTGGAGAAAGAAATAAAGGAGTGAAGGTTTGCCGGGGCAAAAGGTTGGACAGTTTGCCACCTTCTATGTCATGGCTATTAAGGAAGATGACTGAGTCAACACTCAACGCATACCAATCTCAGCTCAACTCTACTTGTACCAAAAAAATTTGCCTAAAAAAGAGGAGCGATATCGTGGGTTTTTGAAGCTATCATAGGAAGAAAAGGTTATAAAAGCTAAAGCAGGAAATCCTAAAGGGGTGTGGAGATTCGAAGGCAACAATAGAGGGTTGCGGCTAAGTAGAGACGAAAAAAAGAAGCTGAAGGTAGTCCCTCTCAGCCACCACAGGACAATATATTGCTGGATTGTGGATTGGTTTGGCAACAGTCATCTTCCAAAGTTCTGCCATTATTTCTTAATCTATTCTCCTTTGAATTGAATTGATTAGAACGATGTTGGATGTTATTTTAAACTTCAATTTTATTCACCAACGCATGAATTAAATCTTATAGGGTTGGGATTACATGATGAAACTTTTATTTTCTTTGATGGTTGAAGCATATATTTGATTTAATCTACTATTTCATCCAATTGCTTTTATTTCCTAGTTGTATACGTATAGTCCCTAGACATAGATGAGTGTGCAGTATGCCCATAAACTGAATCTAATTCTAAAAAGTTTGGATTTGTTGGACTAAAATTGAATGATACAAGTAGGTATTCGACCAAATACCTGCAATAGACTCTAGACCTAGTGCAACGTTTGTATAGAATGAAGACAAAATAATGCAGGGTGTCATGCTAAAGCCTACAAACACAAGCCAAGTAACCTAAGATCTTGCCCTCGAAAGAAGCATATCACATTTGGTCTCTTCTGAGCAGTAGGTTAAGTACCATTTTGCCAAGGCGTTATTGAAAGTAAGGGTAGATTCCTAGTAATCCCAACCTTCCAATCAACATCGTAGACCTTCTATCATTTTCTGTAGTATCTTTGCCATAGCATTCTTAGTTATTTATTTATTCTCTCGCATTTTATTCACGTAATTATTCTCATAATTGTCATTTCATTTTTACTCTTGCTTTGCCTTAACATTTTCCAATACTAATTAGTATACATTTTGCACTTCTCCTTATTATTTTAATTTACCACTACGTACTTAATGCGGTTTTTGGTGTTGTTGCCAGGGATTAACAATCTGGTGTAATTTGGTTTGGTTATTTTATTTATTTTCATTACTTTATAACTTAGTTTAATTTAATTTTTACAAGTTTACCATCAGTGCATGAGAAGAGGCATTTTTGCTAGCAAAGAATATCCTTTTGGTTTAGAGCTTAAAAGAACTTGACGAAGAAGGCGGAAAGAACTGCGAAAAATGGCTAGGAACAAGAATGATCCTGGCCTTAATGATAATCCGAATGGTCATGATGCCAATCCTCCTATTTGTAGGGTGATACTTGGTTTGAATGGTAATTTGAATGGTCAGGGTGACAATCTTCATGTTCGTGGGGGTGATAGATAACTGAGATAGATCAATCCGAGAACATGTTGTGCCAAATTTGGATGACCTGAATCAAGGGATAGTCAGATCACAAATACAAGCTCAGCAGTTTGAGCTAAAACCGGTAATGTTTCATATATTGCTAACAGTAGAATAGTTTTTTGGACTGCCCACTGAAGATCCATGACTGCATTTATGACTTTTTCTAGAGGTTTGTGACTTGTTTAGGCAACAGGGTATTCCTAAAAACACTCTACGGCTTAAATTGTTTCCATATTCTTTAAAAGATCGTGCGAGAGCATGGTTGAATGATTTGCCATCGGGAATAGTGGCATCATGGAATGATATTTGTCAGAGGTTTTTGCCACGGTATAATCCCCTAAATATGAATGTCAAGCTTAGAAATGACATCACATCTTTTCAACAATTGGAGGATAAAACACTATATGAAGCTTGGGAATGATTTAAAGACTTAATTCAGAAATTTATGATGCATGGATTCCAACACTAGACTCAGATGGAGATATTCTATAATGGGTTGGATGCACATACGAGGATGGTAGTTGATGCCTCAACCAGTAGTACTTTGTTGGATAAATCTTATAATGAAGTATATGAGATTTTGGAAGTAATTTTCATTAATGATTATCAATACCCTACCACAAGGGTTGGGACGAACAAGAGAGTTGTTGGTAATATAGAGCTGGACGCAATCACTTCGTTGAGAGCCCAGGTATCTTTTTTGGCTAATATGATTAAAACAATGAAAAGGCCTACTACAATCAAAGAGATAAAATCAACTAAACTATTGTGTGTTTATTGTGGTGAAGATCATATGTTTGATGAATGCCCATCAAATCCAGCATCCGTGTGCTACATGGGTAATTTCAACCGAAATAATAACCTTCATTCCAGCATGTATAATCTTGGGTGAAAGCAACATCTGAACTTTAATTAAAATAATCAAGGTGCGGGGAATTTTAACAATATGACAAATAGAATGCCATCAATGCACCTCCTAGTTATACTCAACCTATGCCGAGGAAAAATGTCCAGTAAAGTTAGGCATCAATTTCATCATCATCATCATCATCATCATCATCATCTATTGAAGCCTTGCTGAAGAAATATATGGCTAAGAATGATGTTGTAATTCTGAGTCAGGCTGCGTCTCCCTGAGCTCTTAAGAATCAATTGGGGCAAATAGTGAATGCTTTCAATTCGAGACTACAAGGAGTGTAGCCAAATGATACTAAGAATTTGATATCACAAGGGAAAGAATAGTGCAAGACCATCACTCTTAGAAGCAGAACTCAACTTATTAACATTTTTTCAATATGCCACGACAGAAGAGGATGGTTCGAAAAACAACCAAGTAAAGATCCCATAGTTATCTGAAAAATATACTGAACCTAAAAACGGTAAGTAACAAAATGTCGTGGCAGAATCAAAACATGTTGTCAACAAGAATGCCACGATAAAAAAATATCAGCAACCTAAAGGATAACCACCTTTACCTTTTCCTCAGTGATTTCATAATTCCAAATAGGATATTTAGTTCAAAAGATTTTTGGAGGTTTTGAAGCAACTCCATATCAACATATCACTGGTTGAAGCTTTGGAGCAAATGCCCAACTACGTGAAATTTATGAAAGATATATTGTCAAAGAAGCACGGATTAGGAAAATTTGAGATTATCACTCTCATTGAAGGGTGCACAGCACTATTGTTGAATAAATTACCTCCTAAGTTAAAAGACACAGGGAGTTCCACTATCCCATGTTCAATTGGAAACCATTTTGTTGGTATGTCGTTATATGATTTAGGAGCGAGTATAAATCTAATACCTATGTCTATTTTAAGGAAGCTAGGAATTGGAAAAGCAAGAGACCTACTATGGTTACGTTGCAACTGGTTAATCGATCCTACCCGCATCTGGAAGGTAAAATTGAAGATTTGTTAGTAAGAGTAGATAAATTTATCTTTCCTACGGATTTCATTATTTTAGATTGTGAAGCTGACCAAGATGTGCTATTGATAGGACATTAATTGATGTACAGAAAGGCGAGCTAGCCATGAGGGTAAATGATCAGCAGGTTACCTTCAATATGTTTACTAATTTCAAATGTGCTGATGTTAATGATGAATGCCATGCCATTGAGTTGATAGAAATAGTAGTGGAGGAATTCACCAGCTATTGCCATAGCAATTCTGATAGTGATGAAGACTCACTTGAGTAGAGTGATGCAATAAGTTTTGAGGAATTCAGTGAATTTATGGAAGCCAAGCAGATAGACCAGGGAAGAGGTTTGAAACCTTGGATTTATCAAATTGACCTTTCAATCCTCCTAAAACTTCTATAAAGAAACCTCCTACACTGGAGTTAAAACCTTTGCCGCAGCATTTAAAGTATGCATATTTGGGCGAAAATAGTACTTTGTCGGTAGTAATTTCTCTGGAGCTGACACCCAAGAAAGAGCCATGGTTGTTAGAAGTTCTTCATTGATTTAGGAAGGTATTGGGATGGACCTTGACTGATATAAAAAGAAATTAGCCCTGCATTCTGCACGCATAAGATTTTTTTGGAAGGTTGCCCTAGCAATTCTATTGAACAATAGAGAAAACTGAATCCGATCTTGAAAGAAGTTCTCAAAAATAGATTATTAAGTGGCTTGATGCTGGCATCATTTACCCGATTTCAGGCAGCTCATGGGTGACTCTTGTACAATGTGTACCTAAGGAAGGAGGTGTCACAGTGATAAGTAATAACAATAATGAACTTATACCAATTCGCATTGTCACGGGATGAAGAGTATGTATGGATTACCGCAAGCTTAACAAGGCAACTAGGAAGGACCACTTTCCCCTACCGTTCATTAATCAAATGTTGGATAGATTAGCTGAGAAAGCTTTCTACTATTTTTTGAATGGTTATTTGGAATATAATCCGATTGCCATAGCCCCCAATGACCAAGAGAAGACAACTTTCACATGTCCATATGGTACTTTTGCATTCAGACGGATGTTGTTCAGGTTATGTAATGCCCCAACAACTTTTCAACATTGTATGATGGTCATATTCTCTGACATGGTGGAAAATTTTCTTGAATTCTTTATGGACAATTTTTCTATGTTCGGGAATAATTTTGAAGATTGTTTGAAAAAGCTGGAATTAGTTCTATGCCACTGTAAAGAAATGAATCTTGTTATAAATTGGGAGAAATGTCACTTCATGATTCGTGAAGGAATTTTCCTGGGGCATAGGATATCACAGGGAGGAATTGAAGTGGACAGAGCAAATATTGAAGTGATAGAAAAATAACCACCTCCCACCAATGTCATGGGTATTAGAAGTTTTTTAGGTCATACAGGTTTTTATAGAAGATTCATTAAGGATTTGTCAAAGATATAAAAACCCTTGTGCACTTTGTTGGAGCAAAATAGACCTTCCAATTTTGATGAACATTACTTGGTAGCCTTTGAAGAGTTAAAGAAAAAACTTATAGCAGCACCAATTGTAGTAGCTCCGAAATGGACACGGCCTTTTGAACTCATGTGTGATGCCAATGATTATGTTGTGGGAGCCATGCTGGGATAAAGGAAAGACAAAATACTACGAGCAATATACTTTGCTAACAAAACTTTATCAGAAGCACAACTTAACTACACCACCGCAGAAAAGGAGTTATTGGTTGTGGTGTTCGTGTTCAATAAATTTTGTTCCTATCTAGTTGGCATAAAGGTCATAGCCTACACAGATCACTCTGCTATTAAGTATCTAATTAACAAGAAAGATGCTAAGCCGAGCTTGATTAGGTGGATATTGTTGATGTAAGAGTTTGACTTGGAAATTAGAGATCGAAAAGGGACTAAGAATCAAATGGCTGATCACTTGTCGAGGTTAGAATCTGGAAGTAAAGGTGATCATGATACACTTATTAAAGAAGAATTTCCAGACGAGCAACTGTTAGTTGCCATGACATTACCTTGGTATGTTGACATAGTGGACTATTCAGTGAGTGGTGTGTGGCGACCCGATCTCCACAGTCAAAGGAGAAAAAATTTTCTTCATGATGCCAAGCATTATTATTGGGATAAACCTTTTCTTGTTTAAACATTATGATGATCAAATAATAGGAAATGTGCTTCTGATGATGAAATACATAGTATTCTACAACATTTCCATTCATTTACGTACGGAGGACATTTTGGAGGGATGAGGACTGCTACCAAAGTACTTCAGTCAGGGTTTTATTGGCCAAGTCTGTTCAAGGATGCTCATGAATTCTATCAGTCATGCGACCATTGTCAGAGAATAAGAAATCTATCTAGGAGACACGAAATGTCATTACAAAGCATACTGGAGATTGAGTTGTTTGATGTATGGGAAATAGAATTTATGGGTCCATTTTCACCGTTAGTGGGCAAGGTGTTCATACTATTAGCGGTAGAATATGTCTCTAAGTAAGTCGAGGTTGTTGCCCTTCCTACTAATGATGTAAGGTCAATAATGAAGTTTTTATACAATAATATTTTTACAAGATTTGGTCCACCTACATTAGTGATGAGGGGTCTCATTTTGATTGTAAGTTGGCAGTTAATGCTGTGCAGCGATATAGGGTGAAAGATAAGATTGCCACAACATACCACCCCCAAACAAATAGACAAGTTGAAATTTCGAATAGAGAAATCAATTTTTTTCTAGAAAAAATGGTGAATCCTACTTGTAACAATTGGTCTACCATATTGGATGAAGCTTTGTGGGTGTATTGTACTACATACAAAACACCATTGGGGATGTCACCTTTTAAGCTTGTCTATGGCAAGCCATGTCACCTTCCTATTGAACTTGAGCATAAAGCATTTCGAGCTATTAAGAAGCTAAACATGGATTTGGTTGCTGCTAGCCATAAAAGGTTGTTAGAATTGAATAAAATGGATGAGTTCCGATGTAATAGCCTATTTTCTGAGGTGTCAGAAACAATGGTTTCGGGACCACAATTCCAGTGAGTAAATTATTATTTTATTATTTATTTAGTGTCTACAGGATATCAATAACATCTTTTAAATCGACATTTTCCCTAAACCTTAACAATGACTAGATGATTTACACCCCAAACAGCTATTTCTCGAATAGGTCTACCCCTATCATTAAACATCTTAGCTATAGGCATATTACCATTCTAACCTCATTGATTCTGACCATCTTGATTGTTACCCCATTGATTCATTGCTTGTTGTTCTCCTCTTCTTTTAAGCAAAGTTTTTTTAATTTATGGATCTAAAGGATAGAATTCTTCAATAGGAATGCCTCTATGCATAAATCTAATACAAACCTATGAGGGTCACAAAACAAAAAAATTGAAAATTGAAAATAAAAATAAAATTGCAATAATAAAAATGAAAGTTACCAATTTCTAATCCCCAGCAACGGCGCCAAAAACTTGTCGCATGTGAAATGATATATGCAAGTATACACATCAAATCAAGTAATAAAGTGATGAGTTAGTATCGTTCTCATGAGGATTGGATATGTTCACTTTGTTTAAATTATTATGATTGAACATGAAAGATGATTGAGGTAATTGGTTTGTATTAACATTAAAACTGGGGTTAACATAATGAGAACGAAAGTAAATAAATATACTAGCATATCAAGCAAATGTAACAACTCAAAACACATGAACTATGAACCTTGCTAAGGTAGGAATATTGATGAAGGAGGTTGGGATTACTCATAGATTTGTTACAACTATATGACAATGCCATGGCATTATTATGGTAACTATTACTACTTGATTGGGTTAGTCAATGACTTACTTCTGTCGAAAGAAAAGCCTAATATCACTCATCCCAAATGCTCTATATGTCTATAGACTAAGGATTTATGATCACAGTATCGATACAACCCTTTAAATCGTATACAGAAAGACTCTATGCCTAGCGTTTTCACAAGTGTTTAATTCAAAACTCATATATATTACTCAATTTCGATCTAGGTACCATAACCCTATTGGTATTAAACATCTAGATAATTTTTTTCATTTTATTTTTGTTGCTTTTAAGTTTCTCCTAGTTCTTTCATTTAACTTGTTTAATAATTTTTGTTTACTTTGCAGTGCAGTTATTTTTGTTTCATTGACAATAGTTGAGAGGTTGGGCCCCAGATACAACAATTTGGCCCAACAAAAATATTTACCAAACCTTTAGCATCAATTTTTATATTTCCCTCCAATTCCTAATATCCAATTGCCGCATCGGGCCATAATTACTGCCCATCCAATCACCCAGGTCACCCCAAATTACCACTAACATTTTCATCGTTACCTTTACCTTTGCCCTAATCCCCTCATTTTTTTTCCTCACAGCTACCCGAACTCTTTTATCTTTCAAAGCTACTTGTGCCTCTTTAGCAACTAAAATTTTTCCTTTTTCTCTTATAAATCGGCATTTTTCATAAACCTTAACAATGGCTAGATGATTTACACCCTAGATAGCTATTGTGCCATCACGAACGTTCTTCAATGCTACAGTAGAGGAGAAGTATAAGAACAATATATCCAAGAGGTCATTTTGCCTCAAAAAAGGTTTTCTTTTCAATGATGAACCTTTTATGGGGTATGACGCTTTCATCTCTTCTGTGGTAGAAGAACATGGTTGGCAAATCTTTTCCTTGCATCGTAAGGATGTTTTGACTAAGCTTGTTCGTGAATTTTATGCTCACATCACTTCACCCAATAACGATTTCATATATGTTTGAGGAGTGTCAATGTTGTTTGATGAGGACATCATCAACGCTCAATATGGGCTCTTCGATGTAGAGGACGAGCATTCTAAATTCACCGCAACCTTCACCTCTGATGAGTTGAATCGGGTCCTACAAGAGCTATATGTTGAGGGAACTCAATAGACGATATCTAGGCAAAACTGTTTTACAATTGAAAAGGTGTCCTTAAAGCCTAGTTGCAGAGTTTTGTATCATTTCTTAAAGATGTGATTAATCCTTTTTACCTATAACTCTACAGTCTCAAAGAAGATGATGTTGCTACTCCACTCCATCACAATGGGCAGAAGGATTAATCTGGGCAAAATAATCTTTAATGAAGTCCACCATTGTGCGTAAAAAATGCAAGGAGTCTCAACTTTCCATCCCTAATCACTACAGTTTTCCAGCATGTCAATGTCTGAGTCTAGCCCAATGAAGATATAACCCCAAATAAGGGGGAAATCATAAGGGTTACTGTAGCCTAGATATTTGGAGAGGCCTTGCCACAGCAACAACCACCTGGCTCAACTTCTACATCCTTTACACCAACGTTTGCTATAACAACCACTTCTACTTCCAACAATATATTTGAGTAACAAGTGCTTAGCTTATTTGAGAGGTTGCATAAGCAACTTATTCATTTCGAGACTTAACAACTTCAAATTGTTGCAAACTTGGAAAAGGCACAAGAACGAGTGGTCATTTTCTGGGCCTATGTGGAGAAGAGAGATACTACCCAGAAGAGGTCCCTTCAGAAGAACTTCATCAAGCCCATGACTACATTCCCTGAATTTTCTAAGGAATTACAAGTATTTGTCGAAGAAGGGATGGCTAAAGCAGAAACAAGTGCAATAGAGCCTGAAACCACCAACCCTGTTGCTGAAAAGAAAGAAACCAAATCACCTTATGAAGACACAGAAAAGACTAAATCAGTCCACATAGAGATCGATTGAAGAAGCAACCCTTACACCAGCACCACCAAAGGATAGTACTGTAGCTATCCTACCTACATCTACCGAAACAATGATTGAACAAGACCGCGAAATCAATTGTATCATTGATAAGATCACCAAGTCCGACAACGAAGAGGAGGACTTACCACTCCAATAAATAAAAGGAAAATACATTATAAGCACTCGGCATGTAAGTCCACCTGTCGAAATTGAAGCAACAATAGCCAAGATCCGAGCTAGGGTAGTTTTTTTCCCCTTTACTTTTTCCATTATAACATCCATATTTTTTCCATGACATTCTAGGTGTAAATATATTCTAGCATTCATGATTCAGGTCTGTGCATGCATTGAGGACAATGTATCCCTTAGGTTTGGAGATGTGTTGAGCATGTTCATTTTGCCATGACACACGTAATTGCAAAGGATTATTTAGACTTTTATGATTGTAATTTTTGTCTATGATGTTTGATGAGGAGATTAATTCTTCAATAAATCTAGAAAAATGTGACAGTGGATTAGGCGAATTTAGCTTAAGATAGTTTGCCTGAGAATCGATCCCTAAAAATGAGATGTCCTAACTTCAATTACAATTGGTCTATAGTAAGTTCTTTTAATAAACTTAGAGATTTTTGAAGCTAAGCTCAGTAAAATGGCAATACTAAATAATAAAATAGTGAAGCTTAAGAAAAATAAAAGAAATGTCATAAAACACTCTAATACTTAGAATTTTTGAATAGGTCAACAACACTTTGTTTGCTCCATTGTGTTGTTGATTAGAAAAAGTAAGTTTAGGTAAGAATGTGTAATAAAGAAATAGAAGTTTAGGGGCACTCCATTGTAGTAATAAACTGAGTAGCTAAGAAGGTAGTTTGCTCCATCCATCTTCTAAGTCAAAAGCCTTAGCTTCATGAGTAAATTCCATTCCACTTGTTACATGATTAAATACTTGACAATTCAGTGTATGCTCCACTGTGATTGTCAAGTCAAAGAACCATGTGATGAGATGAATCCCTTAATGTTCTAAAATATATATAAATATTAATATAATAAATAGATATATATGTATTCGAGTAGATACAGGGCCATGGTTAAAAAGAAAACTGAGTTTAGGTAAAAGATGAACCAAGTAAATTAAGAGATATTTGCTATATTCAAATTGCATAAAGGAGTATGTAGGATTTTTTTTCGTAGAGAATTATTTTCTACACTGCCTTTAGTAAATAAACTTATGAAACTTGAAAAAAAATTTAGACATAAAATATTACTGAGAACTAAAGTACAAAATGCTCTCTATATGGTTTGGCAATACAAAAGTGGTTATATGGCCATGGCAATTCTTGCATTCACGAATATTTTTCTTAAGGGCAAGCAATGACTCAGGTTTGGGGGTGTGATAACTCTTGAAAAGAGTTATATTTCATGCCCTTAAAATTAGTTAATTGCATGTACTTAAGTGATTTTAGTTGCATTTTAGGATATTGCATTGGTATTTTTAGAGAATTGCATTAAAGAGCTTGGATTGTGCTTAAGTGTTATTACATGTTGCTTTTAATTGCTTGTAGAAAGGACTTGCTTGGTGATTGATTGGTAGGTGCAGAGCGTAGAAAAAAGAGTAAATGATTGAAGGTTTGTCGTATCAAAGTTTGAACAGTTTACCAACACAGACATTGTGGCAATGCCAGGAAGATACATAGTCAGCACTTAATGCGTACCGTTCTTTTGCCCCAACTGTACTTGTACTAGATAAATCCACCAGGAAAAAGAGGAAGGATCATGGGCTAATGGACCTACCCTAGAAGGAAAGATATAAAAGTCAAAGAGAGAACCCTAAAGAGAGGGGGGAGGAACCTTAGGCAAAATAGAGGGTAATGGCTAAGAACAAGGGTAGAGAAAAAAAAAGGGGGGAAAATGAAAGCAATCATCCTTTACCACTGCAAGACATTGCAACACAAGTGTTGAGAGTTGGACAGGTGAAAACTATCTCCCCGAATTCCTTCTTTTAATTCCTATCTTGCTTCTTCTTAAGCTTAATTCATGAAGATAATGTTGGTTGTTGTATTAAACTTGAATTTTATTTTCCCAACCATGAGCTAAATCTCTTAGGTTTGGGATTACTTTGATGAAACTGTTTTTACTATTAATGACTAAAGTTTAAATCAATATTGCTCTACTGTTTTATTGAATGACATTTCAAGTTGCATGTAGGCTATACATTGACGAATGTGTAGTAGGTTTACAAAGAAAACTTAATTCTGACAAGGTTAGGTTGATTAGATGGCAGTTGAATGATATGAGCGAGTGTTTAATCAATTACTTGTAGCAGTCTTTAGACATAAAGCAGTATCTTATATAGAATGAATAAGAAATATTAGTGGGAATAGAACTCAAGGCCTATCGACATATAGCACCCTAGATGAGGTAACTCAAGGTCTTGCTTTTGAAAGATGCAACCCACTATAGAACCCTTTTGAGCAGTAAGATAATTATGATTTTGTTGAGGCATTATTAGTGAGTAAGGGTAGATTCTTAGTAATCTCAGGCTTCCCAATCAACATTGTAGTCCCTCTATCCTTTTTCATAGTATCTTTGTCACAAAATTCTTAATAGTTTACTTGTTTGTTTTGCGCAGTTTATACATCATCATTTTCTCATTTTGCCACTGCATTCTCACTATTATTTTGCTTAGTATTAATCAAACTTAAATTTAATAACTCAACCAAATTATACCTATCTAATCCATATGGAGATGATCTCACTTATCACTTTATTACTTGTTTCGATGTGTATACTTGCACAATTCACACATCATATCCACACGAGACAATGTGCTAGTTTGAACATCTTGGATCAACGATGAAGTTGGATTTCGTTCGTATCCTCATTTCGCATCAAATTAGTGTAAGTTGCTTAACTGAATTAGATCTGAAAATTTATATATGTAACATTGATTTGGTCGAACCTTTAGAGGGTGTTTCAAGGCTGGTTTTAATGGTAGTTAATGTAACACCCCTTACCCGTGTCCAACACCAGGACAGGATACAAGGTATTACCGGACTTAAATATACAAATACAAATAAAATCGAACCATAAAATTTCAACCAATTCAAAAACATTCAAACACATACATATCGTCCCTTTTACGAACCTACGAGGCCCAAAACATGCATTGAAAGTAGTTAGGGACTATACCGAGAACTTTAAAAGATTTTGGGCAACTCAACAATTTTTCTTGCATTGGAGAGTCACACGCCCATGGGGATAGGCCGTGTGATCACACACGCCCGTGTGGCTTGGGACACGCTCGTGTCCTCAACCCGTGTAACTCTCTGACTATGATGTCATCATCAAAATAAGGTCACACGGTCATATCACACGCCCGTGAGTCTAGATCGTGTGGTACATTAAAAATAAATGAATTTTTCATAAAATGGTGCAAACTTCACATAGCCAGAGCACACGACCAAGACACATGCCCATGTCTTATCCCGTGTGTTTACTACTTGGTATACTGACTTGTAAAACTAGGGTGCAGGGGACACACGGCTATACAATGCACTCGTGGGGGTAGATCGTGTGTCACACACGACCTAGACACATGCCCGTCTGTCTACCCGTGTGGACCATTTTGAGGCTATCTTCCAAGCCAATTGTCACCCTCAAACATCCCTACACTCAAACTTGTTTCATAACATGAAACATAGCATATTTAAACACTCAATATCCAGTTCCATGGCATTTTCATGTCTTCAAAATATCATTCTAAAGCATATTTAATTAATCGTGTAACATCCCTCACCCGTATCCAACACCGGGATAGGGTTCGAGGTGTTACCGGACTTAAACATTCACAAACATACAAAAATTGAGTCACTGAACTTTCCCCAAATTTTAAAACCATTCAAATATGTACACCTTGTCCCTTACACAAGCCTTTGAGGCCTAAACACGCTTAGGGACAGTATGGGAAAAAATCGAAAACATTCGATAAACTTTGAGTACCTTAGAAAATTTTCACTTATTTTGAAGTGTGACACGCCCGTGTGGTGGGGCCGTGTGGCCACACATGCCCGTGTTGTAACGCCCCAATTTTCGGGAATTCTGTGAATGATTTGTAAAATTAAAAATTCTGTGTTCTGCTTGTTAAGAGTAGGTTTAATTGTGATGGTGGTCCTCTAGAAGGCCCAAGCTTAGGATAAAACCCGATAGTTTTAATTAATTTTTAATCCATAGGGAAAAAGGGGTTCTGGTTAACTGGGCTTTTAAGTATTAATTGTGTAAAATAGATCACAAGGAAGCAAGTGGTGAAGTGGCATGTGACGCCACAGGGAAGGCTATAAGTGGCTTGGGGAAGCTAGGGAGGACCTGGGTTCAAGTCACAATGACAACAAATCAAGGGATTAATTTTTATGAACAGAAAAAGGTAAGTAGTGGAACCAAGAAGTAAAAGTCTATCGGGAAAGAGTTTGAGTTGCTCGGAGATTGAGTAAGGAGGGAAAAAGAGAGAGGATTTAGGAGCTGATCAAGGAGGATGTGTTGGCTGAATGTTGGACTCTTAAAGAGCAAGAGGTGGCGGCCAAGGGATTCTTTAAGGGGCAAAATTCGGCTAGGTTAAGGAGCTAGTATAAATTCGGCACTTCTGTAGTTGGTGCCGTTTCACTTTTCTCCTCATCAAATTTTTCTTCGTCTCCTTTCCTCCATTACTGAACCTTCCTACCATATTGTTCATCTCCATTTTTTTTCCCCTTCAACCGTTTCAAAACCTTCATAGCCTTTGGCCATAAAAAGCCGAAATCCCGAAAGCTTGATTCTTTTTGTGCGGTTTCTTATAACCAAAACCACATCTCTTCTCTTCATCATTTGTGGCGATTCACCAGCCCTCTAAAACCTCAAGTTTTGACGACAAGACCATAGCAAAACCCTCTCGTTTTACCTTTCTAAACGCATAGTTGCAAAAAGCCGAAAACCCCACATTAAAAGGGACTTGGCGAATCATCGTAGTCACTTTGAAAGCTCAACTTTTGTTATTATCTCGAGGTTTTAAATCTACATCGAGATCAGTGGGAAACTCATTGGAATCGATCACTAAGGAATCGGTGGTAAGTCTTCAAAAACTTAGTCTTCTTACATATTTAAGGAAAAGCGAAATCCCAAAAAGTTAAGGAGGTTGTCGATTTGGACTTGTAACCCTGAGGGGTCGTAATAACTATTTTGTTTTGGTAATAGCGTGATTTAGAGGCTGTTGATCAAGGGCTTGGACAGGTGAAACGATCGGATCTTTGGAGTTAACCATCTCTCGGCGATGAGGTAAGAACAATAAGGGTTTTAGGCATGTTTGGCGAATGTGGTAAGGGACTATATACTCAATTTTATTTCGATATTTGGAGTAATATTAGGTGATTAAATTGTAGGCAGTTCATGTGTAGATCTCGTTGAGGAAATCCCAAAAATAGGTGTGTAACTGACACCCTCTCATAGACTAGATCGGCAAAAGCCGAAAAGCCGAAATACCGAAAAGTCAGTATTTTGGGCGCTTGCGAGTGTGCGAATGCTCGTAAGACGTATGGGTAATTATTACTAGTAATCGAAAGTGATAAAACTGCAAAGATGCGCGCGATTTAAGATGCGTTTTGATACTTTGGGCTTAATGGGCCAAAATCGGGTTAATGGGCAGTGGGCCCAATTTGGTAAGAACGCTCGGTAAGTGTTTCTGGCTAAACGTAATGGCTACGATATGCATGAAAACCTTAGAAATAGTTAGATTTACTAGAATACCCCTATGTATGCAAAATTACCATTATACCCCTATGTATGCAAAATGACCTTTATACCCCTAGGGTTAATTTTGTCTGAAAAGCATGATGAATTAAATCTGTATGATGTATGCCATGAATGTATATCTGTTGCATGGGGACATGGGTTATATTATGGAGGGAGCGTCCTGGTGGCTATGCCACAAATTATCTGTTCTGGTGGCCCTGCCACGTATATCTGTTCTGGTGGCATTGCCACAAAATATCTGTTTCTGGTGACTCTGTCACATTATACGCTCAGCGACCATGCTGCGCATATTTCTGTGGCGTGTAGCGATTGGGTGGGTCGAGTAGTCTCCCCACATGGTGAAAGGATGGTATGGGGGTGTACATGGTTGGATATGGGTTGGGTTTCTGCATAAGCATGATATATCTGTTCTGATCTGTTCTGGGTCTATGGGCTTTATTCGATATCTGCTTGCAGGTGAGGCCAACTTATTCTCTCTCTCGTGGTTTGAACCGATTTAGGCTATGGTTGGGTTGAATTACACACTGCAGAGTTTCCCAAAACTCACCCCTTATTTTCATCCTCGCAGTAATCCTCAACCATAGTGGGCTTGGGTGTGAGGATCCAGATCGCCACATGTTTCTCTACGAACTGGTTTTTTCTGGTGAACTGGGCGTCCTTTTAATTTCATTTATGGTTTTGGGTTTTAAGTGTAGTAAGGCCGCTTAATTATTTTTATGGTTTTGTTTTACTTTTATTATTTTATTTTATTATGATGAAAGAACTATGATAACTAAGGTAAATGGGTTAGCTTTAGGACGCGTTTTCAAAAACATTAAGTGATTTCAAAATAACACGATTACAAGTAAGACTTCCTCTAAGCAAGCGTTTTCAAACTTAAGTTAACATGGACTTAACCAAATGGATTTCTCACAATTATACGAGATGTTAGAGTGTGGCAATGGCGGTGTGCATGTCTAGGATTGGATCTGAAGGGAGCTTGGTACTTAAGCGAATCAAGCAGACTCACCTCCTCTTTTTTCTGGTTTCCTACCTGGTGCACAGCTCCCATTCACTTTAACCTACATTAAAAGCATCTTTTACATCACTAATTAAGTTTTCCAAACTAAGTAATACGGAATGTTTTGTACACATCAATGTGGCGCACCGGATCCGGTCATAACGTCTAGGCCGGGTTTGGGGTGTTACACGTGTGGCTTGGGACACGTTCGTGCCCTCTGCTTGTGTGCAACACTAACTTCCAACCTCATCAATCTGTTAAAAACACACAGCCAAGGTATACGCCCGTGCTCTTAGCCCGTGTTCTATATTGACTTAAAAATTTAGGTGCAGGGGACACACGGCCATACCACACCCCCATAGGGATGGGTCATGTGTCACACACGGCCTAGACACATGCCCGTGTGTCTACCCATCTGGACCTTATTAGGCTATTTTCCAAGCCTTTGATCACCCTCCATCAACCAAGCATACTTATTGGTTGCCTTAGTGCTTGTTAAAAAAACCAATTTATACACTTATGTGTGTGTATATATATATCTTTGATTAACCTCATTGCATGTAAACCTCATGTCATTGGTTTTGTACATGCTAAGTTAATTCTCATATTGTATTTAAGGATTTCCATGTCTACTTGACATATTTAAGATTGGCTCGTTTTTATAACTCATTTCCAATTATAACCCAGCCATCACATGTGAACACAAACATGCATAGATTTGTAGGTCATAGCCTACTTCACAACAAGCCAACTTTCACGGCCATATAAAAAAATATAAGTATACTTTTACATGCCTTCATCTTGGCAAATCAAATGGCACATATAACCAATTATTCAAAGTCCTATACATGCCATTGAACAAAATATAAGTGTCTATATACCAAAGCTGAATTAGTTGATAGTGTGCTGATTCTCCAACCGTCTTCCAATCTCTACGAGTCCTCGAGCTCTGAAAATGGGGAAAAAGAGTGAGGTAAGCATATATATGATTAGTAAGCTCGAATAACTGGAAAGTAAACTTACCGATTATTTAGCGTACATCCTTATTAGATAATGAAACCAACAATATGAAAATGGTTTCCCTATCACATGCACTCAATCAGTGAGTTAGTCACATAACAAAACATCATGTAATTTATCTTAGATGAGCTCATCATTCAACATGTCATTTATACATATACTTCGTTTTAGTCTTGTTGAGTTTCTAGGAAACCTCGATGGATTATCCAATCACCTTCAATTCATACGGATGATCGTTTCAGTATGCACTCTCGCGAACCTCACATCTTACAGCGGGATTACCAGTCTAGGCTAAATCCCCCGTAATATAAACACATACGATGATGTCGGGATTACCAGTCTAGGCTAAATCCCTTATACAACAAACACCCTTAATGAGCTCAGATCTGAATTACTAGTCCAGGCTAAATTCATACCCTAATTGGATTACCCGTCCGGGCTAAATCCACAATGCACACATATTCTTCGGGAGGCTCGATCATCCAAGGAACACCCGTCCAGGCTAGATCCATTTCATACTTGAGATCCACGGATTACCCGTCCGGGCTAAATCCTTTCTGCAACACATGCAGGATCTCAATTCACATGTCAATCATGGTTTATCCATCGAATTCTCTTTTTAACCGCAACCGAGACATTATCCATTGAATCATTATCAAATATGCATTCCATGCATTTTCATGCCGTCAACAATGCAATTATCATGCATTCATACATCACACAATTATGCATATTATGAGTTTACTTTAAGTTATCCGAACTTACCTAGTACTCATTTCAGAGATATGTTTCGCTTATTCTGAAACATTTCGTTTTCCTCGGTTGACCTCCGAAATTTGTTCCTCGGGGTCTATAACAATAAAATTAAACCATTAACACCTCACATTGTACTATATGAGCTTAAATTTTTACCCTCGGTCCAAATGACCATTTTGCCCTTAACCTTTCACATTTTTACGATTTAGTCCCTAGGCTCGTATAATGAAATACATCCAATTCCTATCTTACTCAAGCCTAGCCGAACACTTTTCCCTCTTATGGCAGCCCACATTTTTCATTATTTTCACATTTCTACCACATAATTAACAACTTTTGCAAAAAGGTCCCTTTTAGGGGCTTTTCATGAAAATCTCCTAAGAAAAAATGTTTAACACACCTTCAACTTTCATATTCCTCCATAAACCATCAAAATACAAGCAACTCATGCATGGGTAAATTTTTAAACATGAACTCTAGCATGAAATATGGGTAGAAATGGAGAGAGTAAGCTACCGGGATTTTAAAAATACAAAGAACATTAAAAACGGGGCTTGGGTGCACTTATTATTGAGCTTGAAAATGTTAAAAACCCTAGCTATGAAGTCCCTTAAAGTTTCGGCAGCATAGAGAAGAGAAATGAGCTGATTTTGGTTCATTTTTCCTATATTATTTCATTAAAATGCCAAATGACCAAAATGCCAAATGACCAAAATGCCCTTAAGTCTTTTCTTTAAAATTTCATCCGTGCAAGCCCATTTTTGTCTAAAAACTTAGAAATTGGGAAAATTGCTCTCTAAGATCTTATAATTTATAATCTAAAGCAATTTCATATAAATTGCTTCTAGAATTCAAGTTTTACAATTTATTCAATTTAGTCCCTAATTTCCAATTGGATACCTTACTCAAAGAATTTCTTCATGAAATCTTAACACATGCATATTATCATTTTCTAAACCTCATAATAATCATAAAACAAATATTTTGATATCAAATTTGTGGTCCCAAAACTATTATTCCGACTAGGCCCTATTTCGGGATGTTACAAATCACATCATCTAAAAGCATTCCACACCAATTTCATACATAACCAAATTTTGTTATCCAAATTCCATATTAGATATTCAAGACCATGATCATCCTAAGTCATTAAATCATTCATTATCTTCTAGCATCTAACCCATACTTCATCATTCATTCACTAAGCAATTATATTTCACATCATCAAGGCATTAGCACATGCATCCATGGGTAATTAGATTACAACCCAATAATCAAATATAAGCCATATCACATGGTCATTACAAAATGAATCATCAATATTAGAGGCCTTTACAACTTGGCCAACTTTGCATGACACATATCACAAAATAACCAAGTCCCCTATACATGCCATACTCAAGTTATCAATTTCACTATACCCAATATTCTTTTGATGGTGTGATCGAATACTCTGACAGCTTCCGATCCCCGAGCTAGCTTGCAGAACTACAAAAGATGGAAAAGAAAGGGGGTAAGCATTAAAGCTTAGTAAGTCCACATGCAAATAATATGCAATGGTAGCAAGCAATTTTCGTACAATGACATAATAACATAACCATAAAGATCATTCATCATTCAAGCATTTTGACTTATTTATCAAGTATTCATATATATACTTTCTCATCACACTTTATCCTTTATCAAGGCATTGCTCGATAGTTTAGTGTACAAACATGTACTTACCCGTAATATGTCATATGATCATACCTTTTTTAGCATGCCCTCCTTGGGACTTTCATTACACCATCCATTTCATTGCCCTTTGAACACTTGGAATACTATTGGATACACGAAAAACTTGCACATAAGTGCCACATATACATATGTAGCCAAAGCTACCTCATAACATGTAACGCTCGCTAAGGAGCTACTCATGGGCATGCTTACATAAGCTATCGGTCAAGGTGTATCTACACAGGCTGCTCACATAAGCTGTCAGGTATCCGAACCACTCAGGACTACCTAACCACCTGTAGGACACACAAGACCAGTACCTAGAACTAAAATTACATGTACCTCATACATCATGAACTCAGACCACTCAATGAGTTCAGAGGTCATATATATATATATATATATATATATATCACGAACCCAGACCGCTCAATGAATTCGGATTCCTTAATACCTAGTGACATGTCACTTGTATCCTAGACTATTCCTAAGTTTCAAAAGGGGTTCCCTTGCTTGTCGCATCACTATCAAACTTGCTCGTAATGTCATTTACGATATCCATAATATCAATCATGTACTCATGGAATATCAAGGCATATAATTCATGATAGCAAACAAGCATTTAAATTCATATAACATTAAAGCATAAAACATGTAATACATCACATTATTTACACATGAACTTACCTCGGTACAAAATGATGATAAACAAGCTTATTCATCGAAAACCTTATTCTTCCCTCAATCAAGACCTGTATCACATTTTTCTTGATCTATAATGTCAAATTTAACTTGTTTAATAATCACAGTCCAAATAAATCCATAATTCATACTTTGATAAAATTACCTTTTTACCCCTAACTTTTCACTTATTTATAATTTAGTCCCTAGGCTCGTAAAATGAAATGCATGCATTTTCATCAAAATCAAATTTTTATCGCTTATTTTACACATTTTTCAATTTAGTCCTTTTTAGTGGTTTTCATGAAAAATCACCTAGTACAAGATGTTAAACACATATCGAACTATCATATTCCTCCATCAAAATACGAACTTCTCATGCATGGGTCAAAATTCCAACATCAACCCTAGCTTAAAATATGGTTAAGGACGGGTACACCGTGTTACAAGGATTTCAAAAATGTAAAGAACATTAAAAACGGGGCTAGGGAACACTTACTTCCAAGCTTGAAAATTTTGAAACCCCTAGCTATGGTTCTCCACAAATTTTCGACAGCCAAGGAGGAAGACGAACAACATTTTCACTTGATTTTCCTTTTTAATTCATTTAATTACCAAATGACTAAAAAGCCCTTAAGGCCTTTCTTTCAAATTTTTCCTA
Source organism: Gossypium longicalyx (assembly GCA_025698465.1). NCBI lineage: Eukaryota > Viridiplantae > Streptophyta > Magnoliopsida > Malvales > Malvaceae > Gossypium > Gossypium longicalyx. The sequence goes on along the minus strand of CM047004.1, from coordinate 61,977,247 downwards.
CACATGTTTATTTTTGTCCAAACTTTTAGAAATTGATCAAATTGCTAATTAGGACCCTCTAATTTATAATCTAAAGTAATTTCATACTAAAAACTTCTAGAACACAAGTTTTGCATCTTATTCAATTTGGTCCCTAAAGTTAAATTGAAAATTTTATGCATAGAATTTCTTCATGAAATTTTCACACAAGCATGTATTCATATCATGAACGACATAATAATCATAGAATAATTATTTTTATCTCGAATTTGTGTTCTCGAAACCACTGTTCTGACTAGGCCCTAACTCGGGATGTTACAGTTAATGTGTTAGATGTTGTTATATGGTGTTAGGTACGTTTAAGGTGTTAGATTGAAAACACAAACTCTTATGGCTCAATGCTGGGAAGCGCGAAATAAGGTGTGGGTTCTAACTTCTTAAAATAAGTGTTTAAATTATATTTTTAATGATTAAATTGATATTTAAGCTTTTTGGTTGGCTTATTTAAATTGTTAAATAATCGATTTAAAGGTGGCTAAATCAGTTACGTTTCAAGCCTAACTAAATAGTATGAATACAAAACTAGTATGGTTGATCGAATAATTGTATGTTGATATTTGTGTGATTCAAAATGATTGATTGGGATAGAAAATGTTGTTGGGTGTATGTACAGCATGTGTTGATATGAAAAGATATTTGAATGCCTGAATTGTATTCTTGAGTGAAATGCCATAAAATGTTCTGATTGAAAGCTAGCTATACATGCATTGAGAAGTTGCTTTAATAGCATGATAAATTGTTGTTGAAATGATTATAATGTTAAGACATGATAGAACGTCATCAAATTGAATGTAAAATCGAATGCATGATAAGTATTCCATTGAATTGAAATGAATGATATTATGAAGGCGTGTAAAACATGCCACAAAATGAGATTGAAATGAAAGCATGTACCTTCTTTTACCTTGTATGACATAATGCATGTGTATGAGGTGGGATATTGTGGATGACGGAGGAGCTTCGTGGAGTACCAGAGGTAGATTAAGTTCGCATTAATGTTGTCAATGCACTACATCGAGAGTAATAAGGAGAATGGAGATTATATCACATATTGATTTGCAGTATATTTACATTGTTTATAATGGTGGTTTAACCACATCGAGCTTAACTCACAATGTTTGGTGATTGGTAGACGAGTTTTGGGGAACCCGTGGAGTGTAGCAGATGGATGGGTAAGAAATTTTTTGCATTACATTATGCTCATTACATGCTCAAATGTTAATGTTTTATGTTACGTATTGTGCTGCATTGAATTATTGACTGTTGTCTGTATGAATGATTGTGTGTTTACACTATTATTGACTCACACTAAACTAGTTTAGCTCACTCTATAGTTTCAAACATCTCAAGTAATACTCGAGACTAGGATCAGACCTAACATGCAGACATACAACAAACTTCAGACTGAACATTTATTTTGCTTAAGTTTTATTAAGGTTTTTTTTTTGTTTTGGACTGTAAAATTATTTGGATTGTGGTTTTAAGTTTTTCTTTATTTTAGAGATTTATGTATGCTTACTCATCTCATTACTTGTATTTAAAAACATATTTTAAAATCGGACAATGCATGATACATGACATAACTTAAATTTTTCATAAAACGAGTTTTCCGCTGCAACAAAAGAAGTTAAGAGTTTTGTTAAATGAAACGACGAACATGTTTTCTAAAACCATGTTATCACTAATAAAATGACTTAAGAATGGGTAACTAAAATAATGAATGTTTTCCAAATTAACACAAGAGCAAACTGCAATTTATCTTAAACGAGACAAGTCAGCTAAAAATATCAAATAAACTATGAATACAATGGCTATTAAGGCCAAGCCCATACCCCAAATATGCAAACCCTAATAGCCCTAGCTCCTAGTTGTTGTCGTTAACCATAAAAAAAAAAAAAAAAAAAAAAAAAAAAAAAAGAGGAGAGTGGGGATAACATACCAAAGCCTGTAAAACCACTACCAAGGAGAAACAAACACCAAGGCCAACTTACTAAGGAGGAGGAGGAGCAAAAGCACCCAATTATGTTTCTCTCAACTTGTAAGAGAGGGAAAAAAAATATCAAAATACAACTCTTTGAAACGAACATCACAAACACAAACCTCTTCAGCAAGATTCAGCCATCAAATCAAAATTGTTGAGAATGGTTGAGACTTTTCTTTAAACATTTAGAATTAGAATTAATTTAACTAATTTTGTAAATTTTCAATTTAACATCTCATACTTAACCAATCGTCAAGTCCACAAGTCCAAGCTATGGATGTAACATCCGTTTTCGAAGCAACCATGATCAATTAAATACATAAAATAATCATTTAAACATGCAATTAGTGTAATACACGACCATAAGACGATACATACTCATTTTTTGGTCTTATGTGAGCTTACGAAATCTCTTTTTCTAACATAATGTCGAATTAAGACCAAATTGTAAAGATTATAAAATATTGGGTTAACGTCACAACTTCGAGGGTTCCTCGTTGCAATGCTACTCATTGACTAGGTTTCATCGCAATGAAAAGGGCTTCACATCGTGATGTAACTGTTTGTTTGCAAAAAGGGCCATTTGGAGCCTACTCAATTCACCTAAACACATAACCCATTTCTTTCATTCAACCAATTAACCAAATATGCTACTTTGATATGTTCAATTCTTACCACTTATCAATATTTACACATATGCATTATACAAAATGTCATTCAATACTTTGCTACCTATGACAACTTCTATATTTGCAACCAATTTGACATAAAATTATCTCATTTAACATAACACAGCATATACCTATTGAAATCTTTTCAATTTTCAACCATCACAATACATAGCATTTACAATACCAATTTACCATATCAAATTAGTCATTCTAACTTAAACATCAACTTAACCATATATGATATACAAAACCAACTCAAACCTAGATACTTGCCATAAACAAAAATGAAAGGTACTCTACAAACATTGCTGAGTTAAGGACTATTTCCTAAATGCTGGAACCACTTCTTGTAACCTTGAGATATATTTGTACCTATGCACAGAATAAACAAACCGTATGCTGAGTGATAAAGCTCAGTGGTACTTTCATAATTCAATATAACATATCTTAAACATTAGCAATTGATCACAAAGTGCAAATACATTGCTTATCCAATTTATATTCTATAAAGTCAAATTATTCCATACCATAACATATTTGGGTGCATATATGTCATTTAGTAACTGAATCCATTTCATGTGTATAAAAGATATTATCAATATATATATATATTGCATATCAAGTATCAATCCTTATACTGCATTCATATTCAATAATAATCATGAACCAAACATACATTTATATACCTTAACATCATACTTACTAATTCCATATTAAATTGGCATCATTCACCTATTTAACTTATCATTCAAATCCCTATCTCGAGTCAATAGACTCATTCACATTGATTTCGACCCCCGGGGCTCGTTTTCAATTGATTCACACATATATATGCACAATTAATTCCATAAAATATACTATTTATCACACTCTCGTATCTATTTCACATAATTCATTTCAATACCACATTCTAATATCAATATATAATATTACACCATTTACACAATATTCATTTCAATGCATTTTCAAGTTTCCAATTTTCAATTATAATGTTTCGTCCAATGGGAACCCTAATAAAACAGACTCAGATACATGGGTGAATTAAGTTGCTCGTCCGAGTTGAAATTACATCAAGTTACTGTCTGGGCCAAACCTATGTCATATTTTACTCGAGAATCCACAACAAGGGCTGGATCTCGTTATATTACTAGAGAATTTGTAACAGAAGCTAGATCTTGTTACATTACCCAAGAATCTGTAGCAAAGGCTAGCTCAACAGCTAGATCTTGTTATATTACCTGAGAATCTATAACAGATGCTAGATCTCATTATAATCTATAATAATCTCCGATCAAATGCACATATGACTCTATTGGTATACCAATCGTATCCTAAGTTTTTACTAAGTTCACATGGGCATTAATTGTCCTTATTTTCTTATTCAACCCTGTAATCGTTCATATTTTGTAACCTCCAATCCCGACTTAGACATTATGGCTAAATCATGAAGATCACATTGGTCACCTACGCAGCAAAGCTACCTTATCTTTCGTTGAAAACCTTAAGTACCATCTCTTTTAGGAAAAATTGAGATTTACCTTTGTTAATTTGGGAAAACAACTCATTAATTAATTCAACCATTCTTAAGTCTCGTTATTAGCATTAGCATGGTTTAGAAATCACTTAACTCATCGTTTCTTATCGAAAACTTTGTTATCTTTTATTGCAGGGAAAACTCAATATTTAATAGATTAATCGTTAGTCAAATATCATGCTTTGTCCAATTTCAAATATTCCTATCAAACCAAATCTATATGTTAGTATACACATGAAAATCTCAAAGTAGAAAAAAAAAAAAACCCAACCACAATTCAAATAGCTTTACAGTCCCAAAACAAAATATATTTAATTAAAATTCAAGAAAAATAATAAAAAAGTCCGAAGTCTATTGTATATCCGCATGTAATGTCCGATCCTAGTCTTAAGCATTGGTTGAAACTGTGGGGTGAGCTAACTAGCTCAATGTGAGTCTAAACCATAAGTACATCTGAACATTCATGCAAATATCATTCACCATTATTAATATTGCAACACAAACATAACATAAACATTATTATTCATAAGTGTCATGGACATATTATAATGTAGAATGATTTCCTACCCCAACCAACCGCTACACACCAGGAGTTTCCTAGAACCCATCTACCAAACTCCAATCATTGCGAGCAAAACTCGATGTGGTTAAATCACCATTATATGTAATGTAGTTATACTGCCATTTAAGATAAAATGTGATATAATCATCGTTCTCCTCATTACTCCCAATGCAGTGCACTGACAACATATATGCGGACTTGATAAAATGTGATATAATCATCGTTCTCCTCATTACTCCCAATGCAGTGCACTGACAACATATATGCGGACTTAGCATGTCGACATTACTCCATATAACTCCTCTGTCAACCACATAATCCCACCCCATACACATGCGACATGTCATACGAATTTAAGTCAAACACACATTTCATACGTTTTCATTTCAGTAGCATGCTTTACATGCCCTCATTATAACATTCACTTATCAAGCATTCAATTTCACCATCAATACGATGACATTCTAGCATACTGTTATCTGTTATCATTTTAGGAAATTTTCCAGTGGATGTATAATAATTTTTCATATAGTACATTCCACAACATTTCACCCTAAACAAATATTTCATGCATTCAATATCTATTTCCAATTTAATATATGTTATACATACAACCAACGTACATTACATACCCAAAACACACGTCATTTCATACCAATATCAGTCATTCAAATAACCAATCAACTACATTTCATACCAATATCAGTCATTCAAATAACCAATCAACTATGTAGCTTTGCAAACATGCCATTTAACTAAGGCTCGATACGTACCTGATTCGACCACCTTAAATCCACTCACTTAGCCATTTAACTAAGTCCGACCAACAAGTTTAATCATTGTTTATAACATTAAAAATATTATTAAAGCATTCAAGCTAACAAGATAGAACTCACACATTATTTTTGCACTACTGCAGCACTATTTGCGAAACCCACAATTTCTCCTCAAGACCTTAAATTGAACCTAAATTAAAATAATTTTTTTATCAAATTAGGGTGTTGTATGATAAAAATAGCCTTAAAACGCCCCTTTAAGGGTTCAATCAAATCAGCATTACCATAAGAATTTTCATATCCAAATTGGCTAGGCTACTTACATTGATTTGATGTGAAACCTGTGTGTGAACGTCTAACGACTTCACTGTTGATCTGGGGCAATTAAGTTAGCGCCTAAAACCAAAAATTACTAAATAATCAGTAGATAAACAACCGTTAAAAACCTTGATTTCATCATTTAACATGTTCCCTAGTAAAAAAGTCAAAACTACGCATTAATCCTCAATCAACTGCACTTACACTTCCCGATTGTCAAATCTGATTGTCAAATCTGATTGTCAAATCTGAGTTGGTGAATGATTAAGATCGAATTTTCCTATGTCACACATGATTAATAAGAGACAAAAATAATATAAATAACAGCCCCTATTGAAGAGTTTATGAGCAGCGCACAACCACCACTGGCGACCAAAATTGGGGTTCAATAAAAATGAGTTTAAAAGCTAGAAATACATCATTTAAACCCTTAAAAACCTTTAAAATTTCAGATCTGGAAAAGTGGGTCTTTTATGGAGAAATTTGTTAAGAAAGCAGAAAAAATACAATTACTCTAGGAAGAAGAGAGAGGCGACAATGAAGACCTTTAAGGGCAGCAATGGAGACCATTTTTTAGTGTTAAAAATTTTAGATCTAAGGCTGGAAATATTATGATAAAACAGCAACAAGGAGATGGGGAGAATGGTGTAAAGATCCACTGTTAATGAAGGAGAAAGAGTGGTGGAGCTAGGTGTTTGGGTAGTGGCACACTATGGAAGGAGAAGAGAAAAATTGAAGAGGAAAATATGAGAGAAAGGGGAAGGGGCGGCTAGGGCTGAAGAATAATGACTAAAGGCAGAAAAAAGAAAAGATATTTATACCAAGGTTTAATCGGTATGGGCAGCACAAAAATAGGGAAAAAGAAATATTTAAAGCAAAATTAAACTATTTTGCAAGGAAAAGACATTAATCTAACTACCTCATTCCTTATATTTGTGATGTTAAATATTTACGTATCATATCTTGTAATCAATCTCAATTACATATTATACCATGTAACTATTTTTATTTACATGTCATATTGTAACACCTCACAGACAAGCCTAAAAGTTTTAGCTTCAATAGCGAAGGGTTCGCTAGTATTTCGGCGAATTGGGTGTTCACCAAGGTTTAAGCGAGCTTGAGTTCACCAAAAGAGTATCAACAAAGGGCTTCGCAATAACAATGTGCACTAAAAGATGTGCTAAGGGGTTCGCCAGTGTCTCTACGAGGTAGGTTCACTAATGTATTGTAAAGTTGGGGTTCGCCAGTTTGGTTGGCGAATTGGAGTTTGCCGATCAAAGATACAGTCATACTCAAATTAGGGGAAAAAAAGATATTTAGTGTATTTAGGAATAGTTTACATGCAAGTAATAGCTTTTCTAATTCAAGTAGGGTATCCAAAGATTATCAGGAATCTTAGGTCTATAAATACGACCCTTAATTCTATGAATTCTTTACTAAATATTCTATCGTCAAAGTCTTTGTTCTAAGCTCAGTTCGTAGCTATCAGGGTAAGCCTATGTCTTGTTGAGTTTAAGATTTTACGTTGTATTTTTTAAAAATAAATAAATTACCATTTATGGAGTAAAAAATATCCTTAACCATATATCTATCCATATATATATCCTTCAATTTTTCATTTTTTTCAATTCTTTTTCCAAGATATATAAAATCAATTTCCCCAATATTATAATGATAAAAAGATAAATATAAAATCAATTCTTAAAATAAAAACAAAAATCAATATAAAATCAATCTGGGTAAATCTGACCTAAAGAAAGGAGCAGCTAAGTCAGTTTTCAGTCTTTAGTATCAATATATCAAGGCTTTTCATCGCTTCCATGCTCTTCAAATATAACCTTTTTTATTTATTATTAAAAATAACAAATATGGAACTCTATGAATGAACTGAATGTTTCTTTTTTCTTTCTCTTAGTCCAAAAATAAAGAATTAATAAAATTATAAGCAAACAAATCAATGACAATATTCATCTCTCGACTTTGGGCTGCAGCTTAGGTGGTCAGAATGGCTCAAATTTGGATATAACTACACCACTCTCTACTTGTACAAAGAGATTCAAACCAAAAATCAATTTAACCTATATATATGTGTGTGTGTATATATATCAATCACACTCTATATGTACAATAGAGGCCGATGGTCATGGATAGTCCAACAATGCAAACTTTACTTGCAAGCTAATCTTACCACCCTCATTGACTATCTTGGCTGCAGTTACCAACCAATGTCCCGGAGCATCATGTGGACCACGCACAACCTCAGACATGTCCATATATTTTAGTAGTTTTTTAGAGCAAATTGGTGCAGGTGGACCATCAGGATATACACCTGAATTAAGTACAGTTGGAGCTTGCTTTTGTTGTCCGTTGACTGTCCTTTGAGTGAAAGTAAAAGTTGTACTAAGATTTGTAAGGAAATTGGCCTTACGAGTAGTTTCAGGTGCAACTGCCCACTCAGTCTTCCGGATAGTGCAGTTGGGTATATGAGTATACAGCAGACGGAGATGCAAAACCGTCTTTGCCCACTTCCCTGTGCAAAGAAGCTGTGCACCAGTTACGATAAAAACACCACTTGAGACTTCTTGCAACCAGTTAGGATCATGCTTAACTACAGATGTGCAAACATTTGAGTATCTCTTCCACCTGACTGGCTCTAAAAATTGATCGCTGGGCCTATAGTCGTCCGAACCTCGCCATTGGCACAGCCTGCCGGATGTTGTCATCATATTTGGAAGACTTGAGAGATGTTGCACATGTAATGCCAATCGGTTGCATTTTTTTCCTTCCAAGTACAAACGAAGACCAACTACTGGCTTTAGATCACTTGAAACCTGCAATTGTACGAAATATTTAAATTTATTTTTATAGTAAAACTGTCTTTGTCTGCAAAGAATAGCTAAAAAAATGGATGAACTTCGATAGCAATTCGGATGGGTGAAGCAGTTTAAACCTATATTTATACATGTAGCACATCTACATGGTTATGCATACATGTCTACACATGTATATCTACATGGACGAGAAAGGTAAAACCACATATAGAAGTGTGTTTGTTGATAGTTGTTACCGCTAAAAATTCAATTCAAACGTTAATATCCACTTCCAGAACTCAAACTATATTTTCTACCAGATTATCAGACAACTTTACCATGAAAAAACTGATCATTTAAATATTAAAGACGTTTTTATTGTCGCCAATAAAAAATTCAACGTAATTTCTTTCCAAGAGTAGTAACTCAACTCCACTTCCTACTATAGGCTTTTACCTAGAAAATGTGGCATTTTAATTATAATAAGGTGACTACAGTCTACATCAAATCTACTAGAACCCCGCCAACGTTGTTAGTACCAAAGATGTGCAAGTCATACTTAACAGTGCCATATATACTGGTTTCAAGCAAAACTGGTGCAGTAATATTAAACTTACTTTTAGGATTCTCTGTGCTAGCAGTTTGTTCATGGAATTTTAGTTAAGTCCAGGTTCAGATGCTGTCATATGCTTTTAAATTATATTGTGCATTGTTTACACAAAGAACATGTTAGGTAATGAATCAGTTAATCTTCCCCTTGATTTCAGGAATTATAAATTTTGGATCTTTCGAGACATCTGTTCTAGATGAGAAGAGGAAGAATAATAATTCAGGTGACAAGACAATATGATGATGAAAACAATAAAACTAATAAGCCAATTATTAGAAGACAATGCTTTATGAGCTGCTTGACTACCTGTGCACAGCTGACTTGTATCTTAGGACCCAGGAAAGCGAATTGCAGGGAAGGGCAAGAAGATTTTTTCCTCTGATGCCTAAGAGGCAGTTCACAGAACATAGGAGCCCATTGTCGTGGAACTTGAAACTCCAAGAAATAACGTAAGTCCTCTGGAGCAGGCTTGTCTACACAGATTCAGCAAGTCAAAGAACTTTACTTTCGCATAAAACTAGAAATATATAAAAGTATGATAAGATTAAATGATATGTAAAATTATTGTTAAAAAAACAAGAGTAAAAGTCCTCAAACAGCCATTACTTAAGGCCAAATGTTCATTTTCCTTCAGCTTGATTTTTTATTTTTTAAAAATATTCAAGTTGAGTACATATTTTATTTTTTCCTACCAAGTATAATGTTAAACGAATACATTCTATTATGCTAAATTTCTTAAACATAGCATTGACATGTCAGATTCAGGCAATGGGATATGCGGCATATTTTATTTCCAGCAGGGACACAACAGAGGGTAGATCTTTCCTTAGACCTAGAAGCACTTCCTCTCCAACTAAACATGCCTCAAACTTCAGCTTCATACAAAATATAAACAATCGCAAAAGAAAGTAGTCACACATATTCTTCAATTGAATTTGAACACAAATTTTTTTGACAACTAATACTTGAGAAGACTTAATAATTTTAAATAAAATAAGTTTTTTTTGTGAGTTTAATGTTTTATTCTTTCCAACCAAAAATCTATAAACTTATCCTAGTCTTACCCCAAAACTGTTACTCTAGTCAAGTTATTCAGTTAATATTATTTATTAGAGAAGAATTCCAACCATCACCAAAATCATATTTGAAGCAAAAACCCAGAACTGAAGTTATTTCCATTCGCCAAGGACAGCAGTACTTACAACGAAGATACAAGTTGATCGCATGGCTAAGATACCCACTTCCTGAAATCCCAGTCAGAAGAGAAGTGATTGGTACAAACTTGAACAAAATTCCTTCTGGTTTAGTAGGTACAGTCTGGAGCCAGTTGGAGTGACTATGCAAGAACACATTTCCTCCCCTTTTTGAAGAAATGATAGTGAGTCCCTATTTAAGATGAAAACAAGGGAAAAAGAAATAATTTATGGATTCTAATGATAAATTAAACAAAAAATCACAGAGTAACACTCAAGTTCTAGACTCACATCTTTGGTTGATGTTTCCGCAATGCTGGCCATCTGCAAGGAGTTTGACTTGAATATGTGGTTAAAGACCTCGGGTAACTGCATAAATAAATGGAATTTAGAAACAATACTGTTGTTTACCAAAAACACAAAAGATCTCTTAAATTTCAATGAGATGCTAGTACTTTTTGTTTGCCATCTCTTGTTTTTCTCTGCAGTAATGAAGGGCTTTTTCCATCTGAAAACATAACATCTCCAAGATCCTCCAAATACCCCCTGAGCTCAGAAGGAGGAATTGCAGAGGAATAGTTCTGTCTGACACATAGCAAATCTTGACCTCCAACAGCCATTCCGACTATTATGTGCGTCCCATATGTCTGTATGAACCTGCCTAATACAATTTGTTAAATATGTATAATAATGATACTAATAGATGCCAAGCAACCAAAATGATTCATGTTTTTCCCAGCCAAATTAGACATGACATTATGTGGCAGAAAATTTGATCAGCACAAAATTTACATGTACACACACAATATATATATTTGTATGTGAATGTAAGGATACTCCCAACCCCCTTATTTTACCATTGGAAAGTGATATTCTAACCAAAATGTTTGTAATAAACCTCTTAAACATTCCTGTTTTAGTTCAAATTCATATTTGTTATCATAAGAGCAGTAACCTGGCTCAAAAAGAAACAGATGAAAGAAAACCAAAATGTGATACATAAATCATGTAGGACATTGAGGGATGATTTCATAGTGCATGAATGCATGGTTGCCTAGGTTTCCAAGGACCCTAGTCATGGGTGCAACCTTACAAGAGAAGGGAAACTATGAGCAGAATTGTGAACTGTTAATTACTGTTAAGGTTGCAAGTTAATCACATAGTATTCAAACTGAAAAGATTATGGTAGATGATAGAATGCAAGCATGTTAAATAACATCGTCAATCAAAAGGATTGCACTGCTTTGGGAGGAAACCGGTGAGAACATAACATTTTCTAAACCAGAAGTATTTCATGAGAAAGATGAAAATAAGTATTACAGCTCCATCATCATCTCATAGTTTAATTACAAATTGATGACATACTTTTTCAAGCATACAGCCATGCAGTCAACCTTAACCAGTTGAGAACCACAAATAATTCTGCATAACTAGCAATGGCTTTCCTTTAATATAGGCAAGAGTGTAAAACAAACAATCGGCAGCATTCATTCTTACGCAAACAGCCTCCACATAATCCATATGATTTCTCATTGATACGTAATGATCAAAATGCCAAGAAACTTCAAAACAAAGTATCAGAAACATACCTTGACAATGCTTCTGGATCCCAGTGAGATGGAACAGATTTCTTGACACTATCATGTAAAACAAGTGGAGATGCTGTAAGGTGTAAATGATATAACGAAATAAAGTAACCATCAAAAGCAAGATTTTTGGTGTCTGCAGCATCATGAAGCCAGTCTCCAGTCAAATCAAAAATTGTGTTAAGATAGCCTGAAGGAACCTTTCCTTGTATAGAAGATTTCTGATTAAGAAACTCAGACATCTGCAAGGGAAGAAAGATTTGGGGTCAGAGATAAGGTACATCATTGATACAACATTAAATAAACTAATTTCAACCTCTATAATGCTCTTAACACGTACAGCATTTAACATAAATAATCTTAGATGGTTTTCATATTAAATCTCTTTTTTTTTCTTTTTCACTTTCTTCATCACTAAGGTTTGGGTAGAAAACCTTTCAAGATATTTTGACAATAGGATTTTGAAGTAATCAAAGTGTATTAATATCAGCTATTACTAACAACTGGTAGAGTCCCTAGACCATGAAGCAGATATCAGGAACTCATGAATATAGTTACTTTTTTTTACTTCTGGAATGGAGCTTCGCTTCAAGTTTAAATTTTTAATATCTATTTATTTCAAACAAAATTATTAAAGAAGAAACTATTACAAAAAAATAATAATAATAAACATTACTAGTAGATTGAAAACTCCAATAAATGAGCTTCAAACTATGAAAGCTTTTCCACTGCAGCAGTCCATAAATGTTAAATGATCAAAAGGGAACTACTCTATATTTAAGTGATTCAATCACTGAAATTTTTCTGTTTTACCTACCAAAATCTATTAATTTCAGCATCTCAATGCCAACACTTGTGGACTCCATTCACAGAAAAATGCTTTCACATGAAACCTTAATAATTAGTAACGGTATCTATGACGTCAGATTCTTTCCTATCTCATTTCATTTCAGGGAAGTAGGTAGGACCATATTCAAATGCACAATTCTTAATTAACGTCGAAGAGAAAATTATTCTCATTTTTTAAAACAGGATTAACTTTGAGCTCAAACAAAAAATGCTCTTCAAAACATGAATCAGGCAGAAATATCATATCCCAACTCTACTGATTTTCCCAAATCAAGATTATGGCTTATATTATGAATCAGCACATAAAAATATGAATAAAATATAGAAGTAAATTGTTTCTTAAATCAATTGACACCATTAGTAGAGAATTAGCTAGAGATTAACTCTTAACAGAGCTCTAGACTTTCAAAAAGTTGAGTCATCCCAAAACATGCTCAAATCACCTAAAGCTCAAAGCTTATTTTAATAGCAGAGTGTGGAGAAATAAGCACGATGTAAAACCATTTATAAGACATGAAAGACAACCCTAGAAATCCATCCTTCAATATCTCTACTTCTTTCCTTATTGATAACAAACATCCCAGAGGAAGAAGAGAGGAGCTCCAAATGGTGAAAGTTCCATGAGTCAATTAGCCCCTTCCCACCTTCTTCACTTGTATGGTTGTCAAAGAATATTAAAGAAAAATCTAATTATCCATTCAAAACAACCCAATTTATATAGGCACCATTAAATACAAATCCCATCATACATGCAACCTAACTTTGTTTTCCAAAAAAGAACTTTGAAGTTTCAAAAAAGATGCACTTAGTCAAAAGAGTTGAATATACAAGTCTATCCACATGTGACAAAAAGGTAACTTTTGATCCCCCCATTTTCAAGGCTGATTCACCATAAATTAATGCTTATTTATAAAACACAAAGTTGTGATTCAATTTTCAAAAAACATATATACTTGGGAAAGAAAATGTTCTCAGCAATAGCAACTTTGCAAACCACACTAGTTAAGGATTCAGATCAGGCATTCATTAGCATTTCCCATGGTCAAAATTTGTATTCTTGTTCGATCCCGCAAATTTCGGAAACTTTTAGAAAAGTTTTTAGACTTGACATAAGTTGGTCATTTCAACTATTACTATCAAAAATGACAAAACACAACAAAACCTGATTCACCCATGAATCAGGAAACTGATACAAATCTACGTTTGAGGAGGGGAAAATATGAATTGGGTATCTGAAATAACATCTTAACCACATAAAAAATAAAGCCCCAAATATTTGATCAAATAAACAAAAGAGAAATAGAAAAAAGAAAAGAAAACAGACCTTATTGAATTCAAGAACATCAGATTTGAATCGAATACGGTCGCCTTTATCAAGACGAATATCTTGAGAAACATCTTTGATAGTAAAAACACCTGGCAATACAATGTCTCTTTTATCGGTTTCATCAAGCACCACCAACCTTGCTCCTTTAGCATATTTCAACCTGAAATCTCCGCTAATATCAAAGCCTTTTCCCAAAGCTTCCATAGCTCTAACCTCAATTGGCTTCTCACTTTCCTCAGTAACCATTCCTTTTCTTCTTCTTTTTTTTCTCCTCTGCTCTGCTAGCTCAAAGACTTAAAACAACAGCAACAACTTCAAAATTGTAGCTTTGGATTGTAGTGTTTCTTAAAGAAAGAAATAGTATTTGTACAAAATTTGACCGGCAGCTTTATTATCGTAGGCCACTTTAGACTATCATAAATGGATATATATATATATATATACACTACATACATACACACATACATATGATCCACCAGGCAGGAAGACAAAAACAAATTGAGTTTACTTGTGCGTTGAGGGAGAAGAAAAGGTTATTTCTTTTCAACTTTCTTAAGAATTTTGTATAGAATTGGAAGGGGAATATTTGAATATTAATATTAATATTAATATTAATATTAATATTAATATATTTGATAAAACTAGGAAGGAGGAGATTTCCGAGCAAGGGGAAAGTTTGTGGAGCGTAGTAAAATTTTTGTTTTTATTGTTTATCATCATTTACCTTTAATACAGTTTTTTGAAAAGTCACTTTTTAATTAATTTATAATATCTCCAATTTTTTAATCTATAAATGCACAATTCTTTTATTATAATATTAGTTTTTTTTTTTTTTTTTGTGTGTGTAATGCACTGATTGTATATAATAAAAGATTTTTGTATTTAAAATATTAATTACAGGAAGATTGATATGGAAACGAAAATTAAATTTTATTTGAATTTTTTTAAAAAAATATTTAAATAAACTTCAATTAAACAACTAAAATAATTGTTTGATAAATAAAACTAATTATTAATAATTTTATAAAATATAGAAATAAGATTCGGAGAAAATTTGTAACTCAAAACTAAATTAGAAAAATTTTAAAAACTATTTTAAAATTATTTTTAATTAATATAATTTTTTAATAGAATAATTTGCACCGTTTTGAATTTCATTAAAAAAATAGTTTTATAAACCATATTAAGAAGAATTATTTTAAACCATATTAAGAAGAACTATTTTAAATTGTAAAAAGAAATTGTTTTACACATTTTTTTAAAAAATAAATATTAAACATGATTTTAATTTTATTTAAAATTAAATTAGTAAAAGTGTATTTAATCAAAAAAAATAGTTTTAATAATATACACAAATTAATTTAGAGTGTTAAATGTCGTCATTTTAAACTATCTCGATTAACATTCACCCTTGTACTATATATAAAATTAGTTTCCTTAAAATTAAAATATTAAATATAAATATATTAGTGAAATATAAATATGTTACGACTCATCTAAAAAATAAAATAATATAATATAAATTATAAATAATAATGAAATTTATGTAAGTAATTTATTTAAGTAACTTAACATGTGTTTAAAAAAGTAATTTTAAATATATGTTTTATAAAATTTAATTTTTATCTTTCGTGAAATATTGTTTTCATATTTATTGCAAATATAATTTTAAATAGATTAAAGAAAATGTATAATTCATTTTAGCACGTATCAGTTTTTTTTTTTTTAAATATGAACATAAATGTTTCTTACTTTTTTTTTTAAGTGAACCTTGTAATATATAAATACATATATGATTTCAGTATTTCTATATTTACAAACCTGTACCATTAACAATTTATTGTATTTTAATATCTAAAATATATTTATTAAATTCATATTTGTTTATATAAAATAGATTTATACATAATATGATTTTGAAATGAAAAATAATAATTGATAACTAAAATTTTAAAGAAATAAAAAAATTTTGTAAAAATTTTAACCGTATTTAAAATTATTTGAATGTTTATGTTAAACAAATTTAATTTAATAGGAAATATATTTATTTCTATAATATTTTTAAAACCTTGTAAATTTTACATACATTTTAATTGAAATATTTGTTTCAAATTTTTTTAACTTTAAATTTGGAAAAAAAAATTGTAATTTTACTTTTAATTTTGATTGCAAAGAGTGTAATTCTATTAATATTTACTATTATAAAAAAATAAATATGATTTGAATATGTAACCTCTACAATTCAGTCTAGACGTTAGATTCGAGAGATTACATCGGCCACTTAAATGGCCTTGTAGCACTCGGGATTTATAAAATAGTTAATTTAAACATTTATTTTAGAAGAAAATTTATCCCATTTAAAAAAAGAAACCGGCAAGTTATAAAAAAAATATTTTAGTTTAATTTTCCTAAGTAACGGTGACTTTTTTAAGAAAAACTTAATTAATTTTTTCATTTATTTATCATTCACAATTTTTAATTTAAAACTGGTAGCGGAAAAGTGATTTTTACTTGGTTTTAATAGAACTATATTTCATGCCTTAAATAAATAAAAATACATAATTGAAAATTAAGCTAAATGTTATGCATGCTAAATAAACCCTAAATATGAGTCTCATGCCACAAAATAAATAAGACAATACAATTCCAAAATATTAGAAATTATAAAAATAAGCCTAATAAAACTTTCATAAAAATAAAATATTTTTGAGCCCTCCATACGTTGTATCTGCATCCTAACCTTGTGGGTTATCTGTAAAAATGAAAATAAAAGGGGAGTGAGCTATGAAGCTCGGTGTGAGTTCAAT
This sequence comes from Gossypium longicalyx, assembly GCA_025698465.1. Taxonomy (NCBI): domain Eukaryota; kingdom Viridiplantae; phylum Streptophyta; class Magnoliopsida; order Malvales; family Malvaceae; genus Gossypium; species Gossypium longicalyx. The sequence continues at coordinate 61,960,181 of CM047004.1, read as the reverse complement.
CACAAGAAAATCAGTACAAATAGTAGACAAAACATACAGAATATCACAAGGAGTGATAGTGAGTGATGCTAATGTGGTGATTAAAATGATAGTGGGCTTGTGGAGGTGGCCAACGTCAAGGGCGGTGGCGAGGGAGCAGAGAGGGATGAAGAAAAATGGCGAAAAAGAATTGTCATGTCACATGTTCCACTACCTATAACAGAAAATGTTAGTGGGTGACTATTTTGTTATTTTCCTAAAGTTTAGTGATTGATTTGAAAGTTGAGTGACTGTTGGTGTAGTTACCCTAAATTTATTACATATATCTTACTTATTAATTATTTTTTAAACATTTTGAACTTTAAAAGAGTATTAAAATTTAAAACAAATATAAAAATATTAGTATTTAAAAATAATTTTAATATTTAATATTATAGTAATAATGTTTTTAAACAACTTTATTTTTTAAAATAGTTTTTTTTTTAATTTCCCTTTAATATTTTAAAGAGTTGTTAAAATTTATTTAAACTATAAATAAATATTTTATTAAAAATTGCTTTCAAAATTATTGCAATTATTTAAAATATATATTCTAGTAATTAACTATTTTATTTCAAAAGAGTACTACATGGGTGTCGGAAGAAATTATGAAATCTCAATATTTTCATCTTTTCTCAGGTAAATTTTGAGGACGAAATTTCTTTAGAGAGAGAGAGTTGTAACAACTCATTTTTAAGTGGTGCAGGAAAATGTAGTTTCAGTACTCCATTGCCATAAATCGAGTTTGTAAATATTAATATAAAAATTGACGGAGTTGGTATAGAAGTTTATTAAAGTTTGGTCTAGTAAATTAGTTGAATTAATTGATTAATTAAGGTATAGGGATTAAATTGTAAAAGTCTTGTCGCTATAAGTTTTTAATTATTTAAATACTTAGGGACTTAAATTGCAATTAGCAAAGGTCCAAAATAATAATTAAACTAATTTCTAATATATGTTAGTGGATGTTGGTAGATTAAAACATTAAAATGTGATTATTAAGTTAATAATTAAGATTAATTAAAATAAAATAAATTATTAGTCATGGTATAAAAGCCATTTTCGGTGGACAAAAAGAGAGAAACCTCTTTTTCTTCATCCTTGAAATCGTCCACCATGAAAGAAATATGAAGCTTCAAGGGTTTCAACTTTCAAAAACTAATTAGGTATTGTAATTAAGTTTTATTTTTCTTATAATTTTTATGTTTTTGAAGTCATGAGAACTTGATTTAGCTAGCCCATGTACCAATTTACAAAAGTATTACAATTTTTTAAAGTTTTCATTGTTGATTTCTTGAAGAAATTGTTGTTAAATTGATAGATTTTAAAGCTTAGATGTGAAAAAGGACTAAATTGTAATGTTTAATTGTTAGTTTTGTACAAAAGGACTAAAGTGAATAAATTATGAAATTGATGTGAAATTTCAGTAATAATATTTAGTAGGGAGTCCCTAAAGGATGTGATTGAGAATGAATTTGAAACGGAAGCTCAAAATTGAAAGATATTGTTATTCCAATTTTAGGGACTAAATTGATTAAAAGATAAAATTTAAAGGGCATTAAAAAATAGAATTAAATAGGTTCATGCATATCATGGAATGATATAAAAATATTTAGTATTGATGAATTGTCTAAAACAATTGTTTAGATCAAGAATTGAATCAAATTGGAGATAATTAGGGAAAAACCAAAATTGTCGAATAGTCCTTGAGGATTCAATTTGCTTGTTGTTTTAACCAGGTAAGTTCATATGGTAGTTAGATGCTTAAATAATTATGTGTTTGATTTGTATATGTATAATTGATTGTGAATTAATTATTGGTAAATTGGTATGAAAGGTGAGATTTGGACTAAATTGTAAGGAAATGTTAATTTGTGTAATAAATGCTTGTTTGAACATAATAAAGGTTAGGATAAGATTAGAATGCAAATAGGGTTTTGTGTGTGCTTGTATAGGATTGGTTATAGAAGTTACCAAGATCCAAGATTTGTTGCGAACTCAAAGAAACATATGACACATGTTTAGCCTAGACTGGTAATCTGAAGTCATTTTAAAGGTTTAGCCCGAATCGATAACCTGGCATGTATATATATTCAGCCTGGACAAGCATTCAGATGTATTGTTATAAAGGTTTAGTCTGGACTGGTAACCTGATACGAATATACTTAGCTTGGACTAGCAATTGGTGTGGTGTAGTTACTTGTGTATTCGAGTCCATTTACTAGAGTTCATCGGGCTAAGTGATTATTGTAAAAATGAAAAATTGAAATGGAATGATATAAGCTTGATGTTCAATTGGATAAATGTTAAATTGGGCATGAGCATGGTATTGAAATATTGGTTTGGAAATGAATTGGTTTGATTATATGTTAAACTTACCTTCTTAATGTTGTGTTTTGCCATGACTAGCCATCTATGTCAAACTTTGGTAGCATATTGTATTTGATTATAATATAAGGTAAGCTTTGTTTAATGACTATGAAATTACTAAGCATTCTATATGCTTACCCTGTTAGTTTTCCCTTTTCCTTATAGATTGCCACCTTGCGGATCACGTCAATCCGGATCAACCCGAATCTCACACTATTCTACCACCGAATTAGTAGTTATTTGGTCATTTTGAGTCTTGGGTAGGAAATTGCAGAAACAATATGTCATGTCACAACATCAAGTGATGGTCGTCGCGGCGATCTTTGATCTTCTGGCCACAGTGTGATAAGGAACCCTATTGTCGCGACGAAGCCTACTCAGTATATTACGTCGCAACGAGGAACCCCTTCACGCCGCAACGTCGAGAAGATATTTTTAAACTTTTTTAATTTAGTCTTGTTTCATGTTTAGGTTGATATAAGAGCTTCCGTAAGCTTAATTAAGGCTCGATCTTGATTGTTTATCCATAAATGAATGTGTTTGGCATTGAATTACATGTGTGTATGAACATTTTACTGTAATTTGACTGTAACTGCTCCGAAAATGAATGTAGCATCCTATAACTCGGACTTGGCGGTCGAATCAAGTGAGAGTTATTACAAGGTAGCTTACCAAGTCCGCTTTTAACTGGCTTAGGTTCGACATTTTCATCCTCAGGACGACTCGACTCAACCTGATTTACTGATCAATAATTAAAAAAATATATAATATTTTTATATTAATATTCATATATTTTATAATTAAATTTAAATAAAAAATATTTGATTATATTTTGAATAGTGAGCATTATCTTAGTTAATTGATATGTTTTACTATTAATTAATTTTAATTTGCATGTTTATCTATATATGATTTTAAAGTAGACATGAAGCATATTTATTTGAATGAATAATAATATGAATTTAGCTCTATTTATTCTGTAATTTGTATTATTATTTATAATTTATTTGATATATATAGAATGAAACAAACCCTTATACATAATTTGCAATCTTCAGCATTGAATTCAAATTTGAGAAAATATATGTGATCTCAATATTGCCTATTAAGAATAATAGAAAGCAAATGAAAATAATAGTTACTACTTTGGTTTATTGTATGATGAAATTTTAAATTTTATTTATTTTTCTTGCAAATTTTTATTAATTTTAAGTAATAAATTCTAAGATTTTTTAATTCGGTTGCTGAATAAATATAAGTAAGTAATGAAACAGGAGTAGACATCAAAGGATTTTTTTAAAAATAAATTTAGCTTCTTTTATATATTAAAAACCAATGTAGGAGGAGTTTGAAATAAATTAAAACCAATATTTGTATATCATTGACCAATTATTTAAACAAATTTTTTGTAGCAAAGCTTGAGTTGACCTCGTCACTGCAAATTTTTATTTGTTCCCTGTATTGCTTTGTTAAGATGCACTGTGCAGCAAAAAGACGTAGTGAAAGCTCTTGGGTAAGGTGTTGTTCTTGAGTGCTTGTTACGTTCTTCTATAAAATTATAAGAATGATGGAACAAAAGTAAGAAGAGAATGAAACATAATTAAAACGATGCATTTTCTTAAAAAATATTAAAATGGTATCGAATTAATAACAAATAATTTTTTTAGCAAATGCAATACATAAATAAATTTTGAGGTACATACAAAGAAAACAAAACAAAAATCTACCTTAATATTTTTTTGTGCGAAATTAGAATAGTAGTGAGAATTTATATATATATATATATATATATCAAAATATAAAGATATTTTAAAATTAAATATTTTGAAAGTAACTATATATGTATATAAATGTGATTACTCTACAATTAAAGCATTTAAAGAGTATTTACCTAAAAAAATTAAAATAAAAAAGCATTTAAGGAGTAATTTTAAAAAATTAAAATTTTAATATGAAAAAAGAAATATATATATATATATGTGTGAAGACTATTCACATTTTAAAATATAACTTGAGTTTCATTTGATTTATATGTGTTTTAAAAATAAAATCCAAACGTAAATAGTTTTTTTTAAAATATTAGTAATGATGTTTTAATACTATTCAAGTTTTAAAAATATTAGTAATAATGCTTTATATATTTTATATTTAAAATATATATTTATCTATAAAAAAAGCATTTATGAGTAATTTAAAAAATTAAAATTAAAATTTTAATAGAAATTTATATATATGTGAAATATATATCAAAATATTCCAAATTAAATATCTTAAAAGGATAATTTGATTAGAAAGATATAAAATGGTTTTTTAAAATTATAGAAATTAAATAGATGATAAATAATATTAAACGAGAAAAAAAAAGAAGAGAGTCTATCACTTGACGTAAATATAGTGCATGTACTTTGTTATATGATTTGAATATCAAAAAATTAATTCTTCTTAATTATGCGTATTAGTTATTATCTTAAATAATATTATTTTGCTTTAATTATGTAAAGGCAAAACAATATTATTTAATAAATTATAAATCTTAAACAATATACATGACACTATAAATTAGTGTCTATAAAAGAGAAAAAAGACAATAAAAATAAAATAAAAAAAAGTTATGAATCGGCTATGAGCATGAACCAACCAATTTCATAATTAAATTATAAATTTTTTGTATTAAAATATAAATTTATTGTTATATTTGATGATACAAGAATGTGTCATAAAGGACAGAGATGATTCACCTACTAAAGGTGGATAATTGTAAGATGGAGGTAGAAGTATTGGAAGAGAGAAATGATGGAGAAAGGTGGATAATTGTAAGATGAATGTGTTATAAAAAAATATACGTATTTTATTTTTGTATGTCTATGTTTTAAAATCGTTTTTTAATACACTTTTAACAACGTAATAAAACAGTTGTCATGACATCGATTCTAAATTGCAGAAGTGAGAGTTTAGTGGAGCCAAGTGGTAAAAGAAATCAATTATTAGCTTTTTACTCTTATAAAATAATAAAATTTTTTTTATTAAAGCCTAATATAATTATTATAAGAAAATGGGCGGAGAGAGTTGTTGACTTATCTTTGCCTAACCTTTTTCAAAGTCAATTTTTTGACCTACTTGCTTACCTACTGCTTTTATTATTATTATTATTTTTCTTTTTCTTTTAGGTTTTAATCAGTACAGTATTTGAATCTTTTTCCCTCTTACACACGAACTTCTGTTGAATTTAAGACCGCAAATCTGTTTTATTTAAATTATTAAATTATTTTTACATATTGGTTTAATACATAATTTAATATTTAAATTTTACATATTTTTAATATGCTATTTGTATTATTTTATAATCTAATTTAGTACTTGTATTTGATAAAATTATATATTTTAGTATTTAAAGGTAACGATGTTATCTTTTTAGTGTTTAATTCAAGTTTTAAGGTTTATTTGATGAAAGTTGATTCCTAATATTATTAGATTTGAATTTTCATAATCTTGTTAATAGAATAAATATAGTGTTAATTGTCAATTTGTTTAATTTTTTATTTAATTTATCTAATGTCGTGCGATGGATGTAATTTAATCCAAGTTTTGAAGCTGATTTTGATGAAAGTTAATTGCCAATATTATTAGCTAATTATGAATTTTCATTAAATCAACTCTAAAATTTAAATTGAATATTAAAAAAAGTAACATTGTTGCCTTCAAGTGCCACAATATATAATTTTTGTTAAATACAGATACTACATTAAACAAAAGAATAACACATGTACCACATTAAAAAAAAGTGTACCAAATTATATATTAAGCCTTATATATTTGAAATAAGTCATATTCTTATACTTTTTTTTAACTTTTTCACATTTTCAATAAAATCAATATAAAATTTGCATATATTAAGATTTTAACCCATACTACCAACATCTATAAAATCTTTTCTTTATCACTTTAACTAAAGCTTCGTTTCTTTTATTTTCTTTTATCAATTTCAATATTATTATAAAAATTACTTCACCCACATTATTTACATATCTATACTATTATTTAAACTCCTCATTGACTTAGCGCAATGAATCAAATAGACATCAACTCATTTAGAAATTTCTAAACTACCTTACGTATTTGAAATAGATTATATTCTTACAATATACTTTTGTCTTTTCACATTTGATAAAACTAATATAAGATTTGCACAAGTTGAGATTTGATTCCATAGTACCAACATCTATAAAACATTTTCTTTATCACTCCAATCAAAACTATATATATATATATATATATATACATTATACATTTCAATATTATTCCACAAATTGTTTCTCCCACTTGATTTGTACATATATTGATAATGTTGTTGATTAAAAGTTAGTATCACAAATCAAAATGATACCCATTAAAAAAAATGACAATACCATAATATACAATTGGAGGGTATTTTATAATTTTAGTATAATAAAATATATTTAACTATTTAAATTTCTTTTTACTTACAATTTAAACTATAATTTTTTTAATTCTAATTTTATGCATGTTATATTTTTTCAAATTTTATATTTTATTATTTTTAAATGCAAACCTTTGTTATAAATATATTATTTTTTTTATGTATAAATTATCTTTTAAGTGTATTAATATATATATTTTGCAAATGATTAATTCAATGGATTATTATTACGAATCAAAGAATTTAAGTAAAAAATAAATTAAATACTAAAAATAAAAAGTAGTTCAAAAAATTACATTTGATTTAATAATATAATACTTGAAAAATCATCAAATTTTTTTATGCATTGGATGGTATGAACTTTCCAATTTTTGGTTTTTTTCTTTTATTCCTCTTTCCACACCTACTCCAGATTTCTTTGATTAAATCGGTTTTTACTTTTGCTTTTTCACGTACGGCTGAACTGTTTCCACTTATGTTACTTTAAGAGTTGAAATTTGTGTAAATTGATATTGCTATCTAATTTATATTATATATTTCCAGCTTTTTGGCAGCTATTGGAATTAATATTCATAATTTAATGGGGTGTGACTTGTATTTATTAGATTCTTTGTAGATACTTAGAAAGATAATTGACGAGCAATCGAAGAAGAGCTAAAATATGCCTGATGTCATGACGAGAAGTGTAACGCCCCATACCTGGCCTAAACGTTAAGACCAAACTTGAGAAGCTACATTGAATCTTTTCAGAAAATCCCACTTTTAACTATTTAAAGTTTAATTAGTCACATCATTTAAATCATTGAAACAACATAAAAATCCAGAATGAACATCTGAAATCCAAGATAAAAAACACTATAGGATAAGTTTAAATAAAACAATAAAATATTAAATAAGGATGACTGAGCTCCCCCCACGCCAAGCCAAATGATAGGAACAATGTGTAACTGATAGTTTTTATTTAACATAAACTATAGAACAAATATTCGATTTCTCATTGTTCAACAATTCTCAGAATCAGATATGGAAACAGAGCAAAATATATCAGTTAAAGATACATATTACAATAAATACAATATGCAGATTTTTTTACTCCTATCCGCTACACACAATTTCTATTCAACCCTACACATCACAAAGGGTATCAAGTACCCATCCATCCTTACACACCAAATGGTGACTGTATGTCACGTTCAAAATGTCGTAGACTAGCTGCCGGATCAGAAAGTGATAAGTCGCCTGAATCAGATACGTATGTGTAGCTTAGCCACCAGACTTGATAGATTATTAAATTGCCCACAACTTTCTTCTTACTCAATCCCAACCCCAATGCAGATGCAGATTTACAAATATAGACATAAGCATGCGGTGTTACAGGTTCAGATTATACTCAGTTAGTATAGAACACAATTACTCGTTATTCTACAAATTGATGATATATATAATAACAGTTTATGCAAAAACAAATTATCAGTTAATGGATTTTGTACAACCCAAGTTTTGCCTAGGCCCATAAAAATGAAGCCCATTTACTAAACTAACCCAATTAAACCTAATACAATCCCATCAGCCAAACTAAACTACCCTAGCCCAATAACCCAATAGCCCATACCCAACATTTTCAAAAAAGACGGATGACCTAACCTTAGCCCCAAGTGGCGCCGCCACTACCACCCCTAGCCTACATCGCCACCGCACCTCCTCTGCCACCACCATTGACTCCTGAGGTACCTGCAAAAAAAGAAGCAAGGACAGTAGAAATGATGGCAAATAGTAGCAAGAAATACAACATGTAAAATTGGCTATAAAGCCATAGAAGATTGAATGTAATTTTTTGGGTAATATTCGAATAAAAAAATACAGATTCAAGCAGTTGAAGAAAAAAACGAAAGTTCAAAAACGTACTAAGGTTATTTTTTTTATTTTCATTATTTTTCTCTTTTACAAATCTGTTTATATATATATATATATATATATATAAAGATATAAAAATAAAAACTTACCTATTTTTTACTCGCCCGAAAAAAAGGAGACGTTTGGCCTTCTCGTTGCCGTGCGTGACAGTAATCATGTAAGAATACCGATGATCGGAGACCAAGGCCGGATAAGGCCTGCTGCAGAGAAAAGAGAGAAAGCTCTCAATTTTTTTTGGAAAAGTGAAGGAAGAATGTTTTTTATTTATTTTTATTTTATTTTAAATTTTTAGCTTTTATACCCGCACGAAACGGCGCCGTTTTGCCAAAAATCCGAGCGTTGACCCGACCCGCCAAGCAGGATCCTCGTGTTTTTTAGGCAATGGTCTTATTGTGCTTTTGGTCCTTCCGCATTTTCTATTTTTTAATGCAGCTTATTTTTATTTTCAATTTTTACCCTATAATTTTTCTTCCATTTTAACTCAGTCCTGCGCAAAGTAACGCCGTTTTGGGATAGGGGAATAATTACCCCGATGGTCCCTTCCTTTCATTAGCGCGTTATAATTTGGTCCTTCACCTTATTTATTCCTATTTTTCCCTTAAAATCTTGCTTAGCTTTCAATTTAATCCTTTTTATTATTATTATTATTATTATTATTATTATTATTATTATTATTATTATTATTATTATTATTTCATTTGTTTTATTTTACTTTCAATTTTTAACTAAACTTTTTTAGTTTTATTTGTTTCTCTACTTATTATCCTTTTTTATTTTTGGTTTGTTTTATTTTTTTATTTTTTCTTATTATTGTTATTTCATTATTTATTTATTTACTTATGTATATATATTTTATATATAATTTAAAAAAATTATATTATCCATTATTATTATTATTATTATTATTATTATTACTACTACTACTACTACTACTATTGTCATTATTATTATTATTATCATTTCTTATTTTGTTTTATTTAATATTTTTTTATTTTACAATTAGTTTGCTCTTCACTTATTCATTTATCTTATTGTCATTTATTTTCGCTTTATTATTGTTGTTCATATTATCGTATCAATTATTATGTTGTTACGCGTATTAACACCGAGATTCGCTTTCACATTTTTACTATAAATCGTACTGCATTAATCTTTACTCGACATACAAAACTATTTTGTCAAAAATAATCTTTTTTTCGTATTTTGAAATTTAGAAAGTCGTACCCTAACTTACGGGGTTTTGACTTTCTTAATAAATCCAAACAAACGAACGTTTTAAAATTTTCAAATAATCACGGGAATTACGAAAAGATTGTGTTCTAACTTACGGAATATGAGTTCTTTCTAAAACTGAGATAATCGAACATTTTTCAAAATTAATAAATTTTTTGGCGTTTATTCTCGTTTCGAGGATTTAAGGCATTGTGTCCTAACTTACGAGACGTAATCTTTTTTCTCGGTTAACGTAAAATATACTCCTTTTGTAAAAATAAATAATGTTTAACAAAAGTATCGTATTTTTAAAATTTTCCTCAAATTTTTAACTTTCAACACTAAAAAAACACCAAGTAATCGACTAGATACCAATTTTAGGCATATCGAGGGTGCTAACCCTTCCTCGTGCGTAGTCGACTCCCGAACCCGTTTTCTGGATTTTGTAGACCAAAACTCATCGTTTTAATAAATTTATTTTTTATTAAAACCAAGTAATCCTATCACACCTAAATAAAAAGGATTGGTGGTGACTCTCATTTTTCGTTTTCAAAATCAAAGTCGACCCGTTTTTCAAAAAATGATTTTAACAGCTTGGCGACTCCATTGGGGAATTAAAAAAGAGAGTCAAGCTACGAGTTGATTACTTTTTTTCCTTTTGTCGAAAATTGAAAACTTGGTTTAAATGTACGATCCTTTCGTTGCATATCATCCGTCTTTGTTACGATCTTCATCATTGTGGTTTATAATTGCTGTGTTGGTTTGAGTTTTGATATCTTTCTGCACATTGCATCGCATGATCGGTCGATCTTACCCTTTTAAGTGGGAGTGAGAAACTATTCCTTCGTGAGGTTTTCACCTCCGCATAGGATAGTGGATTACTTTCGGGATACATTCGTACCTATGTCTTCGTGAGATTTTCATCTCCGTGCAGCCATAGGGAAATGTATTCCCCTAAATTGAACTTGGTCCATATGAGCCTATAATAGGTGAGGATTGAGGAATCTGCTGGTTTGGGTACCTTTACTTTAGAACCAAATTGCATATAACTAGCCTTAAGAGCCCACCCTAGGTAGAACCACTCCAAACCCTAGTGGTCACCCGAATAGGTGCTCTATTATTTTTTTCCTTTTTTTTTGCTTTGTACTAACCTATTTTGTTTTGGTTATGATTGCATTGCATTTTCATCATGGAAAAGAGGTGTTGATTCACGTTTAGTTACTGAAAAGAGATCTTGTCATGGAAAATTGATTTCCTGATAAAGTGGAAGACAATGCGGTCGTCCGAACATGGTTCGAGAAAATATAACAAGAGAAGGTTGATAATCTGACAGAGAAATACATGTCTTTGCTTCGTTGCCCAAGGATTCAAGCTGACAAAGCTTATTCGAAAGCCGTCAACGTCCTAGCTTTCTTAAAGAAGATAACAAGTATCATGAGGATGAGTGAGCAATGGTTCATAGCCTGGATCGAGCAAAAAGAAGCTAGTAGAGGCATCCATTGGAAAGTTCGTAAGATTTGATCTTAACCTTCGGATATGAAGAAAGGGATCAATGCCTTTACCTAGAATATATGGACAAGGCCGTAAAAATATCTGTTTTATGTAAAGAGATTTGTTTTCTAGAAAATTTGTTCTAATAGAATTGAATCAGAATCAACGCCTCTTTTTTGCATTCATTTCATGTATTAGCATTGCATTGCATTGCATCATATGCATTAAATCTCACAAAAAGACCCTACAATCTTAACAGTTACCCTAAAAGATCGATACACGAGGAAAAACTAAAGAAATAGACCAAAGGTTGGAGAGTTTAGAGCAAATACAAATACAGATGCAAGATCAATTGGCCAAAATTCAACAAGATATGAGGGATTAGATGCTAGAATTCCAAAGAAATATGATGAGCCAGTTAACCCAGTTACTGGCTGGAGGGTTAGAAAAAAATAAAAAGCCCTATGGTCAATTTTGGAGACGATAATGAGGACCTTGCTTATCTTCCAGGTTTTACCCTAACAAACACCCAAGCACAACCAAACGCGTATCCACAAAGGGTGTCCGTTAACATCAAACCCCAATACCAGACCGGTACATTGGCACCGGTAAACTTCCCGACAGGTTTAGGTTCTAACCTGAGGGATAATCTAACCAATCCTGTTGTTCTTGATTTGGATGATCTAGCAGAAACAAAAAAGGCGAGAGTGGAGCTCCCAAAATAATTTGAAGATCGTTACAAACGGAAAATGCGAGAGTGGAGCTCCAAAATCAATACTTTAAAGGCCCCGAGGAAGAGGGAAAATGAGGTGAATAATACGAGTATGTATAACAAGGGCTATTCAAAGCCGATTACCGTAAGCTAGCCAAGGACGGCAACTACTAGACATCAGATCCCCCAAGGTAAGAACCCAATCCAAGACCGAGCTTAGAAAAACCCCGGTTCACGCCCATACCAATCACGTATAGGGACTTGTACCAAAGTTTGTTTGATGTACATATAGTATCCCTTTTCTACCTAAAACCTATGCAGCCCCCATACCCCAAATGGTATGATGCGAACGCCCAATGTGAGTACCACATTGGGATTATAGGACACTCGATCAAGAACTACACCGCTTTCAAAAAAATAATCGAAAGACTCATCAAAATGGGTATTGTGAAATTTGATGGTCCATCTAGTACAGAAAATCCATTACCCAACCATTCTGACAAAGGGGTAAACGCGATAATCGAGAGTGTAAGGAAGAGAATCACTGACAAAGGGGTAAACGCGATAATCGAGAGTGTAGGGAAGAGAATCAAGACAGATGTAGGAGAAGTAAAAACCCCGCTAAGGGAGGTTTTGAAGAAAATGGTAGAAGGAGGATTAATCACACAGGATTTAGGGGAGAAACCCGGAGAAGCAAGGAACTACTATGAGTTCCATGATAAAGAAGGTCACGAGATTCAAAAGTGCAATGAATTCAGAGCCTTAGTGCAAGGCCTGATGGATAATAAGGAATTAGAATTCTTTGGATATATTGAAGGTCTAGAAGGAATGTTCGAAAATTGGAGCATCAATGCTATATCCGAAGAATGAATTGAAAGAGAAAATTTATTAGGCATTTGCCCTTATAAGTCTGAAAGTGTTCTGAACAATTGGACTGCAGAAGAGATTCCTATAGTTTTTAGAGCTAATTCAGAGTAATGTTCAGAACACGTGCTTGTTTCTTTAAGCCTAGAAGCAATAAGAATCCTTTTGTGAAATAGGCCTTTGTCTAACATCTTTATTTCAAATAAAATGTATCTTTTTGTCTCATTCTGAGCAAATATTCTTTTATTCTTTCCATTTCATTCATAATCATACCATACAGATAATCATTCTTAGATTCTTTTGTTCTTTGTATCTTCCTTCATTCCTATAACAAGTCTCCAAATATCAATGATATGAGTGACACTGCTACTGACTCAGAGTCTCTTTTTAAGTGAGATATGTGTCTAGAGGAACCTCAGGACTGGGAAGATGACAGAGATTGTAACCTATTTCCTGATTTTTTAAGGATGGTAGAATAAGAGGAGAAACAGATTCTATCTCACAAAGAGTTAGTAGAAATTGTGAACTTGGGAGACTAATAATAAAAGAAAGAAGTGAAGATCAGAGCTTGTATTACCTAGAGACAAAGTGAGACCTTATTGAGTTACTCTAAAAATTCAAGGATGTCTTTACATGGTCATATCAAGACATGCCCGGGTTAAGTATTAATATCGTGGTACACCGACTTCCAATAAAGGAAGAATGCAAGTCGGTTCAACAGAAGCTCCGAAGGATGAGGCCTGATGTTTTGCTGATAATAAAAGAGAAGGTTAAGAAGCAATTCAATGATGGTTTCTTACAAGTGGTTAAATACTTAGAATGGGTAGCCAATATTGTCCTCGCCCCTAAAAAAGATAGAAAAGTACGAATGTGCGTAGACTAGAGAGACTTGAACAAAGCCAGCCCAAAAGACAATTTCCCATTGCCCCATATCGACACCTTAAGTGGATAACACGGCAGGTTACTCATTATTATCCTTCATGGATGGCTTTTCAGGATATAACCAGATCAAGATGCATCTTGAAGACATGGATAAGACCACATTTGTAACCACGTGGGGAACATTTTGCTATAAAATGATGCCATTTGGACTAAAAAATGCGGGAGTAACGTATCAAAGAGCCATGGTAACCTTGTTTCATGACATGATGCATAAATAAATTGAAGTTTATGTCGACGACATGATCGCCAAATCCCGAACAGAAGAGGAGCATGTGCAAGTCTTGTGAAAATTATTCTTGAGGTTGAGGAAATTCCAACTAAAGCTCAATCCAGCAAAATGTACCTTCAGAGCCAGGTCAGGAAAACTATTAGAATTCGTAGTCAGCGAAAAAAGGATTGAGATTGACCCGGATAAATTCAAGGCTATACAGGAGTTACCTCCACCGCGCACTCAAAAAGAAGTTCGAGGATTCCTAGGAAGACTAAATTATATCGTCTGGTTTATTTCATAACTAACTAAGAAATGCGACCCCTTATTCTATCTCCTTAAGAAACACAACTCCAGTGTTTAGGATGAAAAGTCTATTTGATAAGGTTAAGCAATACCTGTCCAATACCAGTACTGACACCGCCTAGTCTAGATAAGCCACTAATACTCTATTTGGTAGTATTTGAAAATTCTATGGGATGTGTGCTTGGCCAGCACGATGAGTCAGGAAAGAAAGAAAGGGTGATATATTACCTCAGTAAGAAGTTCACTGAGTGTAAGACGAGATACTTGCCAATTGAAAAGTTGTGTTGTGCCTTAATCTAGACAACTCGAAGATTGAGATAGTACATGTTGTACCACACAGCTTGGCTCATCTCGAAACTAGACCCTCTAAAGTATATGATGGAGTCGATTGCTTTAAATAAAAGGATGGCCTGATGGCAAATTCTGCTTTCCAAATTTGATATAGTCTATGTGAATCAGAAAGCTGTAAAAGAGAGTACAATAGCAAATTTTCTAGCCAGTAGAGCTACAGAAGACTACGAGCCTCTGAACATTGATTTCCCAAATGAAGATCTAATGCACGTGGCAACCACTGAAGAAGACTCTCAAGAAGGTCATCCTTGGAAGTTAAACTTCAACGGAGCATCAAATGTTATGGGTAACAGAATCGGGGCAGTCTTGGTATCCTCAAACGGAGATCGCTGTCCCTTCACTAGTAAATTGGATTTTGATTGCACAAACAATATAACCGAATATGAAGCATGTATCATAGGAATTCGTGCAACCATAAAATGCAAGATTAAAGCATTAGAGGTCTATAGAGATTCTGCGCTAGTGATCTATCAACTTAAAGGTGAATTGGAGACAAGAGATCCCAAGTTGATCGATTATAGAAGTTTGGTCCTTAAATTAATTAAAGAGTTTGATGATATCACCTTCTACTACCTCCCGCGAGAAGCAAACCAGATGGCTGATACCTTAGCAACTTTAGCTTCCATGATCAATGTGAGCAAACAAGAGGATATGAAATCGATCCAAATGAGTATTTACGAGGCTTCGACTCATTGTTACAACATTGAAGAAGAAAAAGAAGAAGAAGAAGAAGAAAATGATGATAATCCTTGGTACCACTATATACTGAGATATGTAAAGAATCGTGAATACCTTGACCAAGTTACTGAGAATGGAAAAAGGACGCTAAGAAGACTGGCCAGTGACTATGTCTTAGATAGGGAGATCCTGTATAAAAGGACAAAGGATTAGGTGCTACTAAAATGTGTAGATGCTATCGAGACCAAGAAAATCTTGGAAGAATTCCACGAGGGTGTCTACGAAACACATGCTAATGGTTTCACAATGGCCATACAAATTATGAGATTCGGGTATTATTGGTCCACTATGGAAGGAGACTGTATCAATTATGCCAAGAAGTGCCATAAGTGCCAAATTTATGGAGATAAAATTCATGTACCTCATTCACCTCTACATGTTATAACTTCTTTATGGCTTTTCTTTATATGGGGCATGGATGCCATTGGGCCAATTTCACTAAAAGCCTCAAATGGGCATCGATTCATCTTTGTGATCATTGACTACTTCACCAAGTGGGTAGAGGCCGCTTCATATGCCAATGTTACAAAGTCGGCAGTTAGCAAATTATTGAATAAGAAAATCATTTGTCGATATGGAATGCTAGAAAGGATCATATTTGACAATGCATTGAATTTGAACAACAACACTGTAACGCCCCGAATTTAGGCCTAGAAGGGATGGGCCTCGAGTATGGGAACAACAAGGAGACTGTACATAAATATTTAATTGTGTGAGAAAGTGGCACAATTGAGTGTTTGGCTTAGTGGTTGTGTGCTCTGGAAGTGTTGGAGAAGTCCTGGGTTCAAATCTAGGCTCTAGTAAAATTTTAAGTTTTGGGCTCTTAAGTGAACCTAGATGTTAGCTTATAGGACTTATAATAATTAGTGTTTGTTTTATGTTACAAAGAGAGAAGGGATCTAGTGGCAAGGTGGCGCTACATGTGTGGCAAAGAGTCTGAGGTACGAGGTATGGCGTGTGCAATTGTATGTTTATTTTGCTGCTTGAGCTGAGGAGGTGTTGGAACTGGATTAAAACTCTGTGGTTGAATTGGTTATAAGAATTTGAATTGAATTTGAATGGGGAGTTGGAGAAAATTTGGTGGAAGAGATAAATGAGGAGTTTTAGGAGGAGATTGTGGAGAAAATCAAGGGGTTTAGAATAAAGGGGAAGACTAGTGCCGTTTGTGATCACTAATTCGGCTTTGAGGGAGCAGTTTTCCCATTTGAGCATTTTGGGAGTTCTCTGTTGCACTTCTTAGCCGATTCTTGCTAGGGGTCTTTCGGGTTTCCTGTTTTTTCTTTTAATTTTATTTTTGGAGTAGTCGAATTGTTACCATTCGGGTATTTTGGTTCTTGTTGGCTTGTTACCTCTTCTACCCTCTCTCAAGAATTTCCTCGTGGACGGAATACCCTCTTTTCTCCTCCTCAATCCCTTCTCATTTTTGGTTGACCAATTTTTTGCTCTTTTTTCCTTCTCTCAACTTAGCCGAATACATATTTCTCTCCTCCCTCTCTATTCCCTTTTTGGTTTTCTTTTCCTAGTTGACTTTCTTCTTTACTTTCTCCTTTTCCTTTCAGCTTTTAGTTCTTAATCCTTGTGACCGATTTCTGCCTTATTCTCCCCCTCTTTGTTCTATTTACGGTTTGGTAGGGGTTCTTTAACAATTGGTGAGTTGCTTGATTACTACTTGTTTTCTCTATTTTTGCAATATGTTCAAGTCTATTCCTTCTTACACTTTTTTAAAGTTGAATGCCCTTTTCTCCTTGTGTTCACTTATAGCCAAACCTCTCTCTCTATTTCTATTCTCGATTTGGCAAGTAATCTCTATTAATCGAACTTGCGATGAGCAAAGGGGGTTCTAGCAATAAAGTGATGACAGTGGTGCCGACTGGGAGTGGACGCGTAGCCTCTGCCCTCAAGTTTAAACGACATAGGGTATCATCAATTCGAGACTTTTCACTGGGTTGCGGAAGGGTGACTACACCAAACTTTGGATTAAGTAGGCAAATCACAGTTGATCGTTCAAGTCAAGGTAAGTGGTAATCGATCCTTTGGCTAAGGGTTTTTGTTAAGATTCTTTTAATTGTGTTGATAAGTGATTAATCGTTGTTATGATTGAATAGGTTTTGGCACTCGGCAATTCTTAGTAATCTACGTGATTAGGTGTGTAACTGCATGCCTTGTTTCGACAATCGGCTGAAAAGTAAAAAATGTGTGTGTTGTTTCCTCTGTTATGACTGTAGATCGGTAAAATGCTAAAAAGCCAAAAATATAGCGTATGATGCCACACGAGCGTGCGATCATGCGTGTGGTGAATCGAGCTCACGAAATGTGGGCGTACAATGAGGAAGGCCACCATGAGCGAATTCGTGGGCCACTTGGGCCACGAAATGGATCGAATAGGCCCAATGGGCCTGTGGGCCCACTTGTGTCAAATCATCTACTAAGTGGAATATGGTTGGGCTTGTCATGTCGCATACATGGCATAGGCCGTTTTAGGCCACGTTGGGCCGAACTGGGCTGTGTGAGCCTAATAGGCTTGTGGACCCACACGAATAAAATGTATGTTATATGGTAAGTTTTGGACTGAGCTACGTCGTTCGTACAACAGTGAATAGTTTTGGGTTAAATGGGCCATGTGGGCCCAATGGGCCCGTGGGCCCGCATGGGTAAATTTCGCTATTAAGCAGAAAGTAGCTAGACTCGTTATGTCACGCATATGACTTAGGTTGTTTTGGGCCTCGATTGGCCGAAATGGTCTGTGTGGGCCCACACGGATAAAATTTGCGATAAGTGACTATTAATGAATCGAGTTATGGTGTACACATAGCCGTATCTAAATTTGGGCTAAATGGGCCACACGAGTGTGTAGGCCCACTTAGGCCGAGTATGGGCCTTAGGCCCATTTACACCTTTAGGTCTGTTTAGGTTACTTAAGTCGCTCGAGGCGACAGTGAACCTTTTGTTAGGTCGTTAAGACCCCAGATTTATAAAATTACTAAAATACCCCCAGTTTATAAAATTACCGAAATATCTCCAGTTTGTAAAATTATCGAAATACCCCTATAGAGTAAAATAACTGTTTTGCCCTTGTGGGCAAATGACCGACTTAGACTATGAATTTGACTGATTTAACTGTGATTGTATGGCTGTATTTTAATTGACTTGACTGTGGTTGTAAAACTGATATGCATTTAATATACGTTTAAATGACTGTTACTGAGCATGGCTATTTTGCATACACGTGTCATGATTGAACATGACATACACGACATATCGCATGGGGTTGGGACATTGATTTGGAGGAAGTACTGTTCTGATAAGGTCGTACGGGTCACGAAAGACGATTGTGGACCTACTGAAGGCTTTGGGCCGTTACTGATTATGGCTTTGTGCCAACCTAAATATGGCTTTGTGCCATCTTGATTATGGCTTTGTGCTAATCGTATTTACCGGTGGCTATGTGCCTATCATATTAATTGATGACTTTGTGTCGATCATATTTACATATGGCTATGTGTCGAATATATTACCGTCTCTAATGGCTATGTGCCAAACTTATTATAGTTACCGATGGCTTTGTACCAATTATAATACCGCTACTGAAGGCTTAAAGCCGTATATGTACTAGGAACTTTGCTGCGATTTCGATTAGTGCTGCAACCGGTGCTAACATTATAAGTGTAGGGATGGCGTGGGTGAGTTATTCCCCATAGGTAGTGCAGGGTTGGACGGAGGCAAGTGCAGGGTTGGATGGGATAGCATGCATCCATGCATTCACACATTTTGTTTTGTTATTGAGATGGGCTAGGCCTAATTGATTCTGTTATGGGCTGTGACCCAAATGATATTATAATGGGCTTTGGCCCACGTATGGTCTGAACTAGACTGTACTGTTACCGTTAAAGGGCTCTGGCCCAGACTGTTTCTGTTTCGATATACTGACTGTTACTATAGAAAAGGGGATTACACACTGAGTTTTCATAAACTCATCCTGTCTTTTAACTATGCAAGTAATCCCCAACGATAGGTGGATCGGTTCGTAGAGGGACTCGGAGACGACCACACAACTGCACATGTTTCTCTATTTCGTTTACTTAGTTAAGCATTTTGGTTTTTGATTTGGGTTGTAATAAGGCTTCTTAATTTTCTTAACTTTTTATTTGGGAAATTTATTTAGTATGTTTAATATCTGTTAGAAGTAGGACACAGTTTTCTAAAATAATAATTGTTATCAAACACTGCATTTCCGTAACATTTTCAAAACACTTTTGCAACTTAAATTTTTAACATCAAGTTTTAGTAATTATTTTAAAACTAGCTTCCGCAACTAAATGAGATTTTGGGAAAAATTCTTCAATGTAACACACTAGATTTGGGCCTAACATCTAGGCCAGGTTTGGGGTGTTACAAGCACGATATCTGAAGTTTGCAGTCAGTTCAAGATCAGACACCACAACTCGTCACCATATCGCCCAAAAATGAACGGTACAGTGGAGGAATCCAATAAAAACATTAAGAAGATCGTGGGGAAAATGACTGAGACTTATAAAGATTGACATGAAAAGTTACCATTTTCCCTTTATGCTTATCGAACGTCTATCAGGACCTCCACCAGGGCAACGCCTTTCTCATTGGTTTATGGAATGGAGGCGGTTTTGCCCATTGAAGTTGAGATTCCTTCTCTCCGGGTTTTGTCAAAATTGAAGTTGGATGAAGCAGAATGGATCCAATCCCGATATGATCAGCTAAACTTGATCGAAGAGAAAAAGGTTAAAAGCCAACCGTTATGGTCAGATGTACCAAAAGCGAATGATGCGAGTTTACAACAAAAAAGTTTGTCCCAGAGAATTCCACGAGGGAGACTTAGTATTAAAAAAGATCCTGCCCATTCAAAAGGATTTTAGAGGAAAATAGATGTCAAACTGGGAAGGACCTTATGTGGTAAAAAAAGGTCTTTTCTGGATGAGCGTTGATATTAACAGAAATGGATAGCAAGACTTTGCCTAATCTAGTAAATTCAGACTCAGTCAAAAAATTTTTCACTTAAAAAAAAGAAAGAAGAAGAAGAGAAATAAGAGGCCAAGACGAAAACCCGTAAAGGGCACTTTGAGACTAAAGGGATTTTGAATTGAAAACCCGTGAAAGGGCAATTCAAATTTTGATCGAAGGTGGGGCATGTGATAGTCTTGCGATGCCTAAATTAACAAGGAGGAGGTATGTTACATCTTGAGGCATTGACAAAGTACTCTAGATCTCCTATACACATGTTGAGCTCAAAACGGTCATCAAGAAGTTCATGCAAAGAAGCTCATGCTGCGATATTTGGGGTACTTATTTTCCTTTTATTCATTTTATATTTCAATAATGTTTTCTTTCTTGGATTAATCTATTCTTTTCAAATTTTGTTCCTAATAAATTTCAGTTCTGTCTATCATTAAGATCTTTTTCAAGCATTTTGTGTTGAAATAACGATTATTAGACTAATAATACTTTCATAAAAGAAGTTTTGCGTATTACTTAAAAAGCTTCTAAATAGTACAGGAACTTGAAATAGGACCACTAGTTAGAACTAGCCAAACCTAAGAGCTGGAAACATTTGAGAAAGAATAGTCTAAATTGTGACTATTTCTTCAGATTTTCTGCCAAAGATACCAGCTGAACAATAATGCCTTGTAACACATCAATGGCAGAATCTCGATGAGCTACGAGTAATGACAACCTAAGCATTAAAAATGGATCATTCTCGCAAAATGACATTCTACATTCATGCAAATATCATTCATACACATCTAGTTAGAAGCATTCGATTCATCTTAATCATGACATCCTAATAACTTGGCATAAGCATAGGCCCATAAAGTTGATTCTACAGGTTGTGTCCCCTAGAGGACGATGTAGCAAGATCTGTTAATCCACAAATCTCATCTCCTTGAAGTAGCCGTGGAGCAGATTGAAGTTGTATATCTTATCTCCTTGAAGTTGTAGTGGAGTAGATCGAAGATAACAGATCTTATCTTCCTAAAGTTGTAGTGGAGCAGATTGAAGCCACCAGCCTTATCTCCTTGAAGTTGCAGCAGAGCAAACTGAAGACAGCGAATCTTATTTCCCTAAAGTTGCAGCGGAACAGATTAAAGCTACAAATTATGGTGGATCTTATCTTCCTGAAGTTGCAGTGGGGCAAATTGAAGCCACCAGTCTTATCTCCCTGAAGTTACAGCGGAGTAGACTGAAGACAGCGAATCTTATTTCCCTGGTGTTACAGTGGAACAGATTGAAGCTACAAATTATGGAGGATCTTATCTTCCTGAAGTTGCAGTGGAGTAGATTAGAGCAACCAACCTTATCTTCCTAAAGTTGTAGGGGAGCAGACTGAAGACAGCGAATCTTATTTCCCTGACATTGTAGTGGAACATATTAAAGCTACAAATTATGGCGGATCTTATATTCTTGAAGTTGCAGTGGAGCAGATTAAAGCTACTAGCCTTATCTCCCTGAAGTTACAACAGAGCAGACTGAAGACAGCAAATCTTATTTCCCTGACGTTGCAGTGGAGCGGATTGAAGCCATCAACCTTATCTCCCTGAAGTTGTAGCAGAGCAGACTGAAGATAGTAAATCTTATCTTCCTGAAGTTGCAGTAGAACAGATTGAAACCACCAGTCTTATTTTCCTGAAGTTGCAGTGGAGCAATTTAAAGCTATAAGTTACAAATCTCATATCCCTGAAGTTGCAGCGGAGTAGATTGAAACTACAAATCTTATTTATCTGAAGTTGAGGTTGAGTGGATCAAAGAAACAAGATGCGGTGGAGTGGATCAAAGCACCAAAGAAGTCAAGACTCGACGAGACCGGGTAAAATTGGTCTTTCTTAAAAGTCTTTCCTCTGTTCTCGTTACACGACAACGAGCAAAAAGGGACAGCTGTACAACCCAAATTTTGCCTGGGCCCATAGAAAACAAAGCCCAATTACTAAACTAACCCAATTAAACCCAGTACAACCCCATCAGCCAAACTAAACTACCCTAGCTCAATAACCCAATAGCATAAACCCAACATTTTCAGAAAAGACAAATGACCTAACCCTAGCCCTAAGTGACGCCGCCACTACCACCTCTAGCCTGCACCATCACCGCACCTCCTCTGCCATAGCCATTGACTCCCAAGGTACCAGCAAAAAAAGAAGCAAGGATAGTAGAAATGATGGCAAACAGCAGCAAGAAATGCAACATGTAAAATCGGCTATAAAGCCATAGAAGATTGAATGTAATTTTTTGGGTACTATTCAAATACAAAAAAAAAATTCAAGCAGTTGAAGAAAAAAACGAAAGTTCAAAAATGTGCCAAGGTTATTTTCTTTATTTTTCTCTTTTACAAATCTGTTTATACATATATATAAAGATATAACAATATAAACTTACCTATTTTTTACTCGCTTGAAAAAAAAGGAGACGTTTGACCTTCCCACCGCCGCAGACGACGGTGTCGACGCCGGCCACCGGTGATCGGCGCAGCGACCGATGGCTGGAGACCAAGGCCGGATAAGGCCTGTTGCAAAGAAAAGAGAGAGAGCTCTCATTTTTTTTTTGGAAAAGTGAAGGAAGAATTTTTTTTTCTAAATTTTTTAACTTTTATACCCACACGAAACGACGTCGTTTTGGGATTCAAGTTCAGACGCCAAAACGGCGTCGTTTCGTCTAGGATCCGAGCATCGACCCGACCCGCTAAGCAGGATTCGCGTGTTTTTTAAGCAATGGTTGCACTTTTGGTCCTTCCGTATTTTCTATTTTTTTAATGCAGCTCATTTTTATTTTCAATTTTTACGCTATAATTTTTCTTCCATTTTAATTCAGTCCCATGCAAAGTGACGCCGTTTTGGGATAGGGGAATAATTACCCCGATGGTCCCTTCCTTTCATTAACGCGTTATAATGTGGTCCTTCACCTTATTTTATTCCTATTTTTCCCTTAAAATCATGCTTAGCTTTCAATTTAATTCTTTTATTATTATTATTATTATTATTATTATTATTATTATTATTATTATTATTATTATTATTATTATTATTATTATTATTATTTCATTTGTTTTATCTTACTTTCAATTTTTAACTAAACTTTTTTTAGTTTTATTTGTTTCTCTACTTATTATCTTTTTTTTATTTTTGGTTTGTTTTATTTATTTTTTCTTATTATTGTTATTTCATTATTTATTCATTTACTTATGTATATATATTTTATATATTATTTCAAAAAATTTATATTATCCATTATTATTATTATTATTATTACTATTGTCATTATTATTATCATTTCTTATTTTGTTTTATTTAATATTTTTATTTTTTATTTAATATTTTTATTTTACAATTAGCTTGCTCTTCACTTATTCATTTACCTTATTGTCATTTATTTTTGCTTTATTATTGCCGTTCATATTATCGAATCTATTATTATGTTGTTACGCATTTTAACACCGAGATTCGCTTTCACATTTTTACTATAAATCGTACTGCATTAATCTTTACTCGACGTACAAAACTATTTTCTCTAAAATAAGCTTTTTTTTTTATTTTGAGATTTGGAAAGTCCTACCCTAACTTACGGGGTTTCGACTTTCTCAATAAATCCAAACAAACGAACGTTTTAAAATTTTTAAATAATCTCGGGAATTACGAAAAGATCATGTTCTAACTTACAGAATATGAGTTCTTTCTAAAACCGAGATAATCGAACATTTTTTAAAATTAATAATTTTTTTGGCATTTATTCTCATTTCAAAGATTTAAGGCATTGTGTCTTAACTTTAAGGACGTAATCTTTTTCCTCGGTTAACATGAAATATACACCTTTTTTGTAAAAATCCAATTAAATAATGTTTAACAAAATGATCATATTTTTAAAATTTTCCTCAAATTTTTAACTTTCGACACTAAAAAAATATCAAATAATCGACTAGGTACCAATTTTGGGCGTATCGAGGGTGCTAACCCTTCCTCTTGCATAATCGACTCCTGAACCCGTTTTTTGGATTTTGTAGACCAAAAATCATCGTTTTAATAAATTTAAATTTTTGTTAAAATGATTAAATTACCAGGTGATCTGATCACACCTAAATAAAAAGGATTGGTAGCGACTCCCATTTTTCGTTTTCAAAATCAAAGTCGACCTGTTTTTCAAAAAATAGTTTCGACAGGTTTTATAGTCCAAATCAGATTATACAGACACTACGATAGGCTTACGTTTGATTGGAACAACGTTTATGATCCTAACGAAAAATCTCAAATTTTAGCCCACACACCCGTGTGGATTCACACAGCTTGGAAAACTGGCCCATATGGTCCACGCGGCCTAACACATGCCCATGTGGCTCACCCCCTTACCACATACGAATTAGAACACAGTTGTGTGGCTCAAAACAGTGAGTTACACGTTCTAGCACATGGCTAAGTACACGCTCGTGTGACTTAAAACACACAATATCTCTCAAACGGCCTGGATACACACCCGTGTCCCTGGTTCGTGTGACTTTGATTCCCAAACAGTGAATTACACAGCCTGACGCATGACCGTGTGACCCACACAGCCTACCACACAGCTTGACACATGGCCGTGTGGTGTCGATAACCCTATTTTTCAATGTTTGAAACTTGCAGAAAAATGGGTTTCCATTACACACCTGTTAGTGTTTCGATGTAAAAACAATGGGAAATTATCTAAAGCCCTACAAATGACAATCAGAAGTTCAATCAACGACAACAATGAAACAGTTCGCACAAACAATATTTAACCAACTATGTCGAAACTTCAACTCAAATCCATAACTAAAAAACAACCATTACCTTTGCACGATACAACAATTCACGAACCTAAGGTATTTGGGGAATAGTTTTCCTCGAGACCTTTTCCTAACGAACACCAATTGAACATTTAGATAGAGAATTCGAGCAATTTAATCAGAAAACCAATTTTTGACCAAAAGCAAACAATAACGAATGTTAGTAGAAATTTAACACTAGAACTTACAGAATTAACTTTTAGTTAAAGAACAACAAAAAATGGAACTTTCTCGACCACAATAGCAAAAATTTAACATGCATAATTTAAGAATCTATACGGCGAAAGAAAAAAGAAGAAAAAGAAAAGAGAAAGAACAAAAGAAGGGAAACGAGAGCGGGAAGAAGGATAAATATATATATATTTCAAAAACAAAACTAACTAATTCTGCAAAGTAGCAAAAACATATATTCATTTTGCTTATGCTGAAACTTGAACCCTCGACTGCAAACACATAACTAGAGCGCAATTCCACTGATAAAGAGACTTAATTATGATAAAATTTAATAGACAAATATGCAAATTTTTAGGACGTTACAAGGAGCATCGGGACGTCTAGACGGACAACTTCACGATGAGCCCATAAACGAAGCCACGACATGGCGTACGTGTTCCTACATAAATTGGGTTTTTTCTTCCAGTTAAACTCTGTTATGTTATCCCAGTTGAACTCTGATTAATTTATGAATATTTTAGTCATATTAGTACTTCAATATTAGCATATTTAAAGCGTCTTTGCAACTCTATTTTAGAGAGTTAATTGAATATCTCTTGTGTGAGATTTGATGAAGAGTTTTGGGGAGAGTTTTTATAGAGCTTTGTATTTGGGTTTTGGATTTTGCTCTTTCAGGTTTATTTTCTCCATCTTGTACTTTTCGTTGGTTACTCGTGGTTTTTTATCCTTTTTATTGGATGAGCTTTTCCACAAAAATATTTGTGTGCCCAATTTTCTTTTCTCTTTTCATTCTTGCTCGTTGTTTATACGGGTTGGTCCCCAACAAATTGGTATTAAAGCTTGGTTTGGATTCTACATTCAACTCATTCAGAGATGGCAACAATTAGATATGATATCAAGAAGTTAGATAGGATCACAAATTTCAGTTTATGGCAAGTTTGAATGACAACAATTCTAGTTCAGAACGGCTTAAAAAGGGTCATTATGGAGCAAAAGCCCAAAAATCTAGACCAGTCAAAATGGGAAGAGTTTGATGAGAAGGCTCTGTAAAAAAATTGGTGTTGAAATAATACCTATACACGTACCGCATTGACAAATTTGAGAACCTTAGGGGTCACATAAGTCAATTTGTTACTCTCTTTAATAATTTGAAGAATGTCGAGGTTAACATAAATGATGAAGATCATCAAGTTATGCTATTATTATACTCTTTGCCCCATTCGTATAAAACTTTCAGGGAAACTCTAATTTATGATATAGATAAACTCTCATTTGAGGATATGAAGGGTAACTTGTTGAGTAAGGAAAAAACTAGATAATGAGTAAGGTTCAGATAGCAAGTGTAACGACCCGATAGTCAGAGGTGTCAGAAAGTGCATTCTCAACACTCCGTTCTCGTAAGTCAGACTCGTAAATATTTATTAAAAATATTTACAAAGTTAGTTGTGTACTTAATTAGGTTTTGGTTAAGTAAATTTGCATGCATTAAGGCTGTGTTTGTTTGCTTGTATTTGATTTTTCGAAAAATGTTTTCCTCATTTTACGGTGTTTGGAAGCCTAAAAAAAATTTACATTTGGAAAATATTTTTGAAGACATGGGTAAAATTAACACTGTTTTAAGGAAAATGTCTTACAGATTTTTTTTCCATAAGATATTTTCCATCTTCTTCATCCGGGTAAAATCCTTCTCCCTTCCTTCCGTTCTTCATCTTCTTTCTCTCTTTCTCTCTTTCTGCAAATCTCATTCATCTTTTCTCTCTTTCTCAGGAAAAGGCAAATATCATTTCTCAGGCAAAGGCAAATCTCTCTTTATAAGGTACGACATCTTCTTGTTCTTTTTTTTTCTAGGTTTGGGTTAATTTCGTGAAATACATGTTTCTCTGTGAGTAGTAGAGAAAGGTTTTTTTTTCAGTCATTACAGTATCAACCTCTCCATCGTTGTAAATGTCTTCAACTTCTTCATGGATACCTCTTAGTTTAAACCACATCTTTACTGAGCAAACTTGTTAATTTCTCTATAACCAAACTCACAACCACTTCAGCCATCACAATTTCATTAAATCCTTGGTACCAGTCTGTCCACTCTTGGAGCTGATTTTGCAGTTCTCGCGCCCTTGGTACCAGCTTCAAAATCATCTCATCCTTCTTATCCTGAGGGACCCAATCCCCCAATGAATTACCAAATGGCATCCCAACATAGCTAGGATTAGCAACCTTGAAATGTGAAACAGGAGGCACTACAATTGAATTGCTTTTCGTAGGCAATGAAAGGGAAAGCTTAGTATCAGTAGTTGATAGTGTAGGTGGGTTATTCATAGGTAGTAATTCAGATGGCATGTTTACTAGGTGAGAAATAGTCGCTATATCGGTCTTAGGCACTGCAGAAATATTACTATCATTATCTAAGCAAAATGATGTAGAAGAAGACAGACCCAAATTAGCCAAAAGATGACTCCTATGATCTTGAGAGACATTGACTTTTGATTAGAATTAGAAAAAATGTGACAGTTGGATTATTTGTATAATCACAAAATGTATCCTCATAGTCGGCAATAGAGTGGTCAATTTTCATACAAATTGAGATGTGTTTAATAAATATTAATCTATGAAAGCTGTCTATTTTAATTGGATGATATCAATATGTATGAAAGTTATCTATTTTAGTTGGATGATATCAACATGTTTGATCCATTTCCTTTTAGTAGGAAAAAGACTTAGCTGTCTATTTTAGTTGCATGATATCAGCATGTTTGATCCATGCTTTGTAACGTCGCTAAAACCCATGTTGCGGTACCTTAGGTTGGTTCTTTTTTATCGATTTCATTTATTTTTTTTTGTACAAAGATTATCCTGTCCATAGGGAATGCAGATTTTGGTGATCAATGAGCAAAAGAAAAGTCTATGCATCTTTGATCCATTGGGTTTTTAGGATGATTGTAAAGAGAAATAGAAAGATTCACTGCCCTGTTTTTAGCATTCAATTGTATTTTTCTCTAAAGCAATGTCAATGGTTGTCTTGTTGCATATACAAATAATTTTACCTTTCTACATGTTCTCAACTTTCTTTCACTATGATTCACAGATTAGATGCTCTTGTCTTTTGCATGTATAAACAAATGAACATAACAATAACATATAGTGGTATACTTTATATTTTATTTATATATGTATGTATCGTCCAGTTTGTAATGTGTAATATAATATGTAGTATTAATTTATTGAATTGTAAAATTAGCAAATGGGGTTTGTCTTCAATGTCTTTCTCTCTTCCTCGTCACCTCTGTGAGGAAAAAGACAAAGATGAAAGCAGATATAAAAGAGAGTGCAAGAAGAGACAGAAAGAAGAACCTTGTAGCTTGTCGTTGTCGTATAGAATACTGTTTTTGATTCTTTCTTTTTATTTTCTTTTTAACACTTTAGAAATAAGAAAACAGAGTTGGAAGAAGATCAAATAAAATAATAGGAGCTACCTCTAAGTTTTTATTTAACCCAACACTTAGCCATCACCCATCAGCCAGCCCTTAAAATAATATAAAGTATAGTAGTAGGGTTTTATCCGTATTTGCTTTGTGTTCTAAGTTGTCTCTCCTTGAAAATTCCATATCCACCAATGCTAAATTTAAATAAGGGTAAGGTTGTTGTATTAATTATATACTAAAATGCAGTATATTGGAAAGTGAATCGGCGTGGTCATGCGAGAAAGGATGAAATGTGGGGTCAGGTCAGGGTAGGGGTGTAGGTGTGGTGGGTTTCACTTTCACAGCGTTTTAGAAATTAGAATCGAATCTTCTTGGTTCCTCAAAAGTGCAGAGATAGAAATAGGGAAGATGTGTGTGTGTGTGTGTGTGAAAGAGAGAGAGAGAGATTGGGAGTAATAATGGTGGGATTTGTAAGGGTATCCTCTTTTATAAATCAAGCTAGTGACACCCCCTTATCCTCTTTTAATCTGTTGCCTTCGTCCCCTGCCAAGGAATAGAGTAAAAGGACTTCCTCTTCCTCTCCAGATCCCCGACCAGCCTTGACTGAAAAGCTTTTAGGCCCCTGTGTTAGCTAGTTATACTAGCAACTTGCTGTGTCATGTCCGTTCTCGTTATACATATGATATGGTACCTATTTATCCTGAGAAAACCTCCCAAACTGCTCATTTTAGCTCTCGATGACCCTTTGGTTATGTTGAAAGGGTTAGATAATAATAATCTCCTCAACCATTTTTATTATAAAAAAATTATATAAAACAGTATATTAGTTTACATATTTGAAAAATTATATAAAACAGTATATTAGTATATAAAACAATATATTAGTTTAAATAAAACAATATATAATCTCCTCAACCAAACTACTCATTTTTATTATGTTGAAATGGTTAATTGAAAATGTTATTTTTTTAATTTATTATTAGTAAATAAAACAGTATATTAGTTTACATATTTGAAAAAAGAAAAGAAAAGAAAAAGGATCAACGAAACATGTTTAGTTAGCAACATTGAAAAAAAATTCCTTTTCCTTTTCTTTATTTAGGAATAGAAAATGAAATTGCAAATGCCTGAATTTTGTAATCAAATGCTTTTTTTTTTAAAAAATTTGAATAAAAAATTGATTTTAAAATATATTTTTCCTGCCACGTATTGCATTGTAGTAATTGTATATGTTGATTAAATTTTATACCTTTTATGTTCAAATTCATGAACTTAGCATATTTTTCTCTTTTTAAAAATATATATGATAATTTCTAGCATACGAACTTCGCAGCTATTATGATTAGGCAATGATCATAAACAGAAACTAACAGTTCATATGTGTAACTCACATATATGTGAGTCTATTAA
Source organism: Gossypium longicalyx (assembly GCA_025698465.1). Lineage (NCBI taxonomy): Eukaryota > Viridiplantae > Streptophyta > Magnoliopsida > Malvales > Malvaceae > Gossypium > Gossypium longicalyx. Next base: position 61,929,797 of record CM047004.1, on the reverse strand, counting down.
TTTCAATGGTTAACTCAGCCAATAATAAGATATATGTGTAGGATGCAAAATTTGTTCTATTGGGTACTATAGTTTGTGATGAATATGTCTTGAATTATGCTTTTTCTTTTTTGTTATTATTTAAGTTGGGGTTGGTTAGTTAACTCCATTCCCTTTAGTCATTGTTTGAGTCATTGCTTGAGAAACTTTCATATATGTATGTATGCACTTTAGTCATGGTAACTTTAGTAATATTTGTATGGCATTATTTTGTGTAGATGGATCGTAATCAAGATCAAAATGTAATTGTTGGAGTCGTGGCTTCAGTTTTAGTTTTTGGGGCTCTCTAGATTAAAAAATTAAAAACTAGGAAGGAAATTGCTTTTGGGCCTAGTCGGAACAGTGGTTTTGGAACCACTATTCTGAGGCTGGATAAAATTATTTTGATAGTATTTTATGTGTTATAACATGTTTATAAAGGTGCATGAAAATTTTGGTATATTAATTTTAGCTATTTCTAGTCCAGGTTCGAAAAAGGACTAAATCGCGAAAAAGGTAAAAGTTATATTTTAACACCCAAATGTGTCTAATAGCTAGAGTATTAAAATTGAGGGCCTTTAAAGTGAAATTAGACCCCTAAATATGGCTTGGCCAGCCATGGGAAAAGAAAATTCAATTGGTCAATGTATTTGGTAGGGTGATGTCATATTAGGTGATAAAATGGTACCCTAAGGACTTAGCTTCAACTTTTTCATTTTCTTCCTTCTTCTTTGACCGAAAATACCAGAAAAGAAAAGGTTTTTGAAGCTTTGAACTTTCAGCAAATAAACTCCCTTTTAAGTAAGTGATTTTTAATTTTTTTCTTGAAGATTTTTACATTTTTGGAACCCCTAAAGCATGAGCTTTCATAAGAGGGGACTATTTTGCAAAATTATTAAGAGTCTAGGGTTTTTCTATGAAAGCATATGTGTTGTTTTCTGAGTTTTTATGGAAGAAAATGAGTCTTGGTAGTGTTTTAAACACTTTTTGTGAAGGAAGATTGCATGAAAACTCCTAAAAATGAGATATTTTGCAAAGTAGTATAATAACTGTAAGTATATGAAATAGTTCATATTGTGAGTTCCTATAGTTATGAAAATGGTTCATCTAGACTCAAGGAGTAAAGAAATGTGATAAAAATCATTTTACGAGCCTAGAGGCAATTTGGTAATTTTGGCAAAATAGAGGGGCAAAATTGTAAATTTTGCCAAAGTGTGTCAATGGACTAATTTGATTAGTACATTGTTTTAATGAGTTGAGTGTGATGTTATAGATGATGAAAATCGAGATTTGGAGCTCGAACGGAAAGAAATCGATTAAGGGACGATTAGGTCTTTTCTACCTTTGTGGTATTGAGGTAATGTAAATGATGCCATGCTATACACGTATTTAAATGTTTTGTTATTACATGTATTGTGCAAATATTATTGTGTATGTGATTAATAAAGATGTGATAAGACAAAGTCTTGATAAGAGAGGAAAATCCCGTTTGAACCTTAGGAATAGAATAGGATACGAGTGACATGTCACTAGGAATTAAGAGTACACATGATTAGCTCGAGAGTGAGCATTTAAATGTCATGAGATATGGGGTAGCTTTGGCTACATATATGGCAATTATGTGCAAGAGTTGTTCCGAGTATCCGTTTAGTATTCCAAACGTTCAACGGGTATGATAAAGATATGAATGGAAAGGATTATGTTATAGATCGGTACAGGTATATCCGTAAAACTCATAAGTGATGAGCTCAATATATGATGATTGACTTATAAGAATGAGAATGAATATGTTTTTGCTTGTGAGATATGAAAGTCATGATGATAGTGATGATTCAATGCCTTTATGGTATAAGTGTATTCATGTTGCTTATTATTTTACTTATGAACTTATTAAGCGTAAAGCTTACCCCCTTCCTTTTTCATGTTCTCTAGTGTTTCAAGTTAGCTTGGGTTGGAGTCCGTCGGAGATATCATCACACTGTCAAGCTACCGCTATTAGCGTGAGTGATCTATAGTGCTTTGAGTCTATGGCATGTATAGGGGAATTAATATTTGAGTTATAATGATAGTTGTAGTATAAATGTGGTAAAGAGGTGAATAAAATCTATGACATCTATTGCATGAGGTTGTAACATGATCATAACATGTGTATGGATGTTTAAGTGCTCATCTATGCCATGAAATATGCTATCAATTAAGTTTGCGTGTTTGTGTTGTGAGGGTGACAAAATGGCTTGGAAAATGGCCTCTTTTTGTCCACACGGGCATGACACACAGACGTGTGTCTAGGCCGTGTGTGACACACGGCTCACTCCTATGGGTGTGTGTTTTGGCCGTGTGTCCCCTACTCTTAAACTTTTTAGTTAGCATGGTACACGGATAGACTACACAGGCATGTGCCATGGCCGTGTCTTAAAGTCAGTATCGTACACAGACATGTCACACGGACGTGTGCCATAGCAGTGTGTTGAAGTCAGTGTTGCACACGGGCTAGGGGCATGGGCGTGCCCAAACCACACGGGCGTGTGGAGCCTAAAGCATAAAGTTTTCAAAATTTATCTTAAGTTCTCGGTTTGGTCCCGAACCATATTGAATGCATGTTTTGGGCCCCGTAAGCCCATTTAATGGACAGATTGCTTATGAAAAGAAGAGTTTTAAAATTGATCAAAATTTTACGGCTCGATTTTTGTGTGATTGATTGAGTTTAAGTCAGGTAACACCTCGAACCCTGTCCTGGCATCGGATACGGGCGAGGAGTGTTACAATTAGGGAGCAAGTAGTTATATTTTTACATATAATTGATCATAATGTAAGGTTTTGAGTGATTGGGTCTAGATATTATAGATCAATTGAGACAATTCACCATTACTTTAGGGTTGTACTGAGAGCTATTTTGAAATTGTACAAGCTAGTTATTAGATTACCTGATGAGTCAACTCCTAGTGAAATAAAAAACAATCCAAGGTTTTATCCTTATTTTAAAGATTGTATTAGAGCATTAGATGGAACTCATGTTCGTACATCCATTCCACTTAGCATTCAAGGAAGATTTCGTAGCCATAAAGGGGGGACGACACAAAATGTATTGACTGCCATTACATTTGATTTGAAATTTTCCTATTTTCTAGCTGGTTGGGAAGGTAGTGCACATGATTCTAGTATTTTAAGTGATGCACTTTCACGCCCAAGAGGATTAAGAGTTCCGGAAGGTAAGAATTATAAAACATTAAATACCAAATAGTTCTAGTAAGCTCATAATTTATTAGTAATAATTATGTTTTGTCTAATTTTAGGTAAATATTATCTTGCTGATGCTGGATATGACATCCGAAATGGATATATTACCCCATATCGTGGTGTCCGATACCATGTAAAAGAGTTTAGTGATCAGGGGCCTGAAAATGCAAAGGAACTCTTTAATCGTCGTCATTCATCATTGCAAATCACTATTGAACGTGTTTTTGGGATTTTGAAGAAACGGTTTCGTGTATTAGATGCTAAACCATTTTGGAATTTTCAAACTCAAGTAGATATAGTTTTGGCTTGTTGTATCATTCATAATCATATAATGGGAGTTGATCCTAGTGATTTACTTAATCAAGGATTATATGAGGAGCCTGAGTCTGATTTGATAATACCAACTCTTACAGAGCGAGAAGAAAGAGAAGAAGCAAGAGAATGGTCCGCTAAGAGAGATGGAATTGCACAAACTATGTGGACTGATTATATTGCTAGAAATATTATGTAGGTTTAGGGCTTAGGGTTATTGTTTCTATGTTATGTATGTTTTAGTATTAAAATTTTTTTTTGTTAATATTGGTTGGATAATGATATTGAAATTTTAGTTTGTTGGATTTTGAAAATATTATGTCTTGAATTTGTTACATATTGAATTTATTATGTTTTAAGCTTGTTGGATATTGAAATGATTGACAATGACAATTATTAATGTAGAATGGGTAAGGGCAACAAAGAAGTGACGTCCAAGCAATTCAGGTGGACAAAATCGGTGGAACATCTTTTTCTTAAAATTCTAGCAGAGGATGCCCAGAAAGGAAATAAACCTTCTAACTCTTTCAAAGCAGTTTCTATTAATCGAGTTGCCAAAGCTATTTCAGAAAGATTTCAAGTCCAATGCGATGCGAAGCATGTGGAAAATCATTTGAGGACTGTAAAAAGTCAGTGGCAGATTATATGCACAATTCGAAGTGAAAGTGGCTTTGGATGGGATGATAACATGAAAATGATTACATGTGATAGAGCGACATATGATGCAGCAGTAATGGTAATATATGTATATATATGTTAAGTATATTTCAATTGCTTTTTTACTTGTTATTCCACTTGTGTATAATATCCAACAGGCACACAAGAAGTATGAACCATTTTTGAATAAAAGCATTGATCATTATGATGAAATGGCTTTGGTTGTTGGCAAAGATATGGCAATAGGGAGTTTTGCCAGAACATTTGCTGACATAGATTTGGATGATGATAACAAAGATTTAGTGCCTATAGACTGCGATAATGAAGAGATTGAAGAGGTTAGAACAAAAGTATCTTCATCTGGCACATCCAAGCGTAAAAGAAAAAATGCTCAAGAAAGTGTTGTTGATGAACAAATTAAATTTGTGGGTGAACAACTTGGAAAAATTGCTAATGCTTTGAAACAATTTACTGCGGATAAGCCACCACATCTTTACGAAGAAGTGATGTCGATGGAGGTAGAAGGATTTGATGATGACTTCCTGTGTTCTGTATTTGATTATCTAGTGAGTCATAAATCCGAGGCCAAAGCTTTTTTAGTTAAAAGTAAGAAGCATAGAAAAATTTGGCTTCAAAAATTTTCTCAAGGTTGAAGATATTGATACTTTTAATATGGTGTAATATTAGTTATGCACTTGGACAATGTTCTTGTTATTATGTGGTGTACTACTAATTATGTATTTGGATAATATTATTAATTTCTAGTATTAATTGTAGTTTGGAAGCTAATTATAATTATTCAATCCTTGTTCTTTATTTTTTTATAACACAATTACAAATAATTTATTTGACTTTGGTTGTTTTCAATTTATGACGGTTAATCTTTTAGCTTAATAATTGAGTATTATTATATATTTAATTTGATTTATTTATAAATAAATTATTGCAATATATGTAAAAATAGTTTAAAATATAAATTTATTAATATATATATATAAATTTATTAATATATGTAAAAACAGATTTTTCGAAAAATATTTTTAGAAAATCTGCCAAACAACAGAAAATATTTTACTCAGATTCATCCAAACACCAGAAAAGTAAATCATTTTTCAGAAAAGTAAATCATTTTTCAGAAATCATTTTCTAAAAAATATTTTACTGACAAACAAACGGAGCCTAAGAGTAATTAGCTATAAGGACTAAATTGCCTATAGGGTGAAAATTAAATTATAAAAAATATTAAAAGGACTAAAGAAGAAATTAAACCTTATTTCAACAAGTGGATGATATTAATGATTACATGTGTAAATTTAATATACATATGTATATATTAATAAAATATGTTTACTTAATATTTAAGTATATATATTATATTATTATAATAATAATAAGTAAATGAATAAAAAAAGAAAAGAAAAAAGAAAGAAAGCCACGAAGCTAAACGAAACAAAAAGAAAAAGAAGAAAAGAAAATGGGAGAAAGAAAGAAGGGAGAAAGACAATGTTACGGTTTCAAATTTTCGAACTTAAATTGGTTAGTTAATTTAGTCTATTTTTTTTGTAATTTTTATGTTTTTAAAATTTCGGTGTTAAATATTATCTGACTCATGTTGAAATTTTAAAAATTATTGATTTTTTAAGTGTTGTCAATGTTGAATAATTTTAGTATTAGAGACTTTAATATTAGTTTATTTAAAGGGTCTTTGTAACATGTTTTAGAGAGTTAATTGAATATCTCTCATGTAATATTTGATAAAGAGTTTTGGAGAGAGTTTTTTGAGAGAGCTTTGTAGCCGAGTTTTGTATTTTACTCTTTTACGTTTATTTTCTCCAGCTTGTATGCTTTATTGGTTTGCTAATTAGTGAAGTTTTCTTTACGTGTGGTTTTTTATCTTTTTCATTAGAAGAATTTTTCACGTAAATATTTGTGTGCTCAATTTTTTCTCTTTGCATTCTTGTTTGTTGTTTATACGGGTCAATCCCCAACAAATTTAAACATTAAAAGTTAAGAGTAGGAATAATTTAGATAATAAAAGTTAAAATAAATTTAGAAAATTTTAAATTAATTATTATATTTTAATTATTTGGGGTTTAATGTGCAAATGCCATTTATGCCTAATTAATTTTATTTATATTTAATAATTATATTTTTTGTGTTTAAAATTTTTAATATTAATTTTATTTCAATATTTTGTAACTTTAAAAGAAATCTATAAGTTTATGTTTTAAAATAAAAATAAAAATAAAAATGAAAACTAAAACTAATAAAATACTTTAAAGACTATTCAAACAAATAATATCTATTATTATATTTATATTCATATAATATATAAAATAACTACTAAGGGAGTCTTATGGAATAAACTGAATCAAAATCCACTTTTTTTTTTCCTTTATATTTTTATTTTTGTAGGGTTATAATATTATATTTTAAATTATTATAAAATTTTATTACTTTCGTTAAACCCAAATGAAAATTTCAATTTCTTGATTTATTATTCTTATTAAACACCCATTTTTCACTTTTTTATTATTATTAAATTATCCAGTTACTTTGTAATCTATTGAAATTAGTCCTCATTAAACTTGTTTAATGAATTTAGGTGTTAACATTTGTATATAAGATTATTCTCATTTTCCTATCAATGCATAGTTTCTCCAAATTTTATGTTCTTCTAACTTGTTTTGTTTTTTAGGATCAAAGTGAGGAAGTTTTTGTAGTTTTCTAATTTTCTCTTTTAGGATCAAAGTGAAAAGAGAAATCCTTTTATAGTTTATTCACTATTTTAGTTACACCAATTGTTTTTTTTTTAATGTTTTTCCTTTAATTTAATTAGTACCACAAGTAGAATAATATCTAATTTTGTGAGCTATATTTAATATGTTAGTAGTTTTTCTAAACAATATTTTGATGGTTTTGATTTGTGTATTAAGTTTCATGTTTTTTGTATGTATACTTTTTTTTTTATTTAAGCTAAGCATTACTTTGCAATATTTTTTCCTATTATTTAAGTAATAATATTGTTTTCATGAAGTAATTTTTATTATCTATCATATGTCTTTTTATTGTTACAATTATTTAGAAAAATTAGTTCTTTGTTTTAGATTTTTGTAATATTTTGGTTTTTTGATTTTTTTTAATAATCATTTAGTTAGTTTTTCATAATAAATCTTATTATAGTTATTATAATTTTTTTACAAAATTTAATTATAATTACACTCAAAATATTTTCAAATCTAGTTACACCATATAATAATTTGTAAATATTAAATTACTTTTTAATATAGACACTATCTATAAAATACATTTTTTTTATTTTACAATTTTTTAATATTTTTTCCTTGATTTTTTATTTTCATTTTCATTTTATTAGCAATCATGCAATTAATTTTTCTAATAAATATTACTAAATTATATCCATTTAGCTTAATTGATCTTTTTTTATTATCATTTTAAATTCAATAAAACTCAGGAGTAAAATTAAAAATCTTTTTAGGGGGTCGAAATTAAATTTTAATTTTTACGATAGGAAAAATGCAATTCCACCATTTTTAAGAGACCATATCTTTATAATTTTTAAAGGATTAAATCAAATTTTTCTATTTTTAAGGGGACCAAAGTGTAATTTTATCTTTACTAATTTAAAATTTTAAAAATTTTGAAGGGGAGATATAGAAATTTTATTTTATTCCCCTAATTTCACCACTTATAACACTATATAATAATATTTTTGAAGGAGCACTAAATAACAATATTTTATATTATTTTAATTAAACTTGACTGTTAATATACTCACAATTAAATTTCATCTTAACTTTTACATTGTATTTCATTTCATGTTTAATTAACTTTGTTTCTTCTATGTTAATTTGAGACTATTCTTTTCCTATTGTATTGCACTAGTATTTCCTTCATACTAATATTACTCACAATTTTTCATTTCATTACAATTTCGAATCTTTTTACTATTTATTTTCATAAAGCAGTTCATCATCGTTGTTGTTATTATTATGCTATAAAAAAAAATTACACAGGCTCATTGTTTTCCAAATTAAGGTGTAAGACTTTTGAAGAAGTTATTGAAGAAATTTAACGACACAATTTTTGGCTATAAAAAAAAAAAACAATATAATCTCAAAACACAAGGATTCAGCCAATATTTGGTACGAAAAATGAAAAGTTATTCTCAAAACACGCGATTCAGTACAACAATCAAGAAGGATTAGACAAAGAACCTTGAACAAAAGCAACTCCTAGAACACAGCCTTTTGTTCCTGGAACAAACTAGGTTTGTAATTTTGCTACTCTGAACTATATCACCTAGTACATCTTTCCAGGAAACCTTGTAACTTGAAAACCACCAACATTGCAAGAAAGTTCTTAAACACTAAATATTCTATCACGAAGCAAAGACTTCTGCTCCAAGCCAATATAATCTCAATGATAAATATAATCATTCTTACATTCACAAAATATCCTACCTCCAATGCTTACCCATAGAAGTTCCATTCAATCTATTGGTGAATACCTGACTGCTACAAAGGCAGTAACTTTCTCATGCTCTACTTAATATGTCACAAGCATGCAATGAGGGGATAGTCAATTCAAATTGTCATTCAAAACACTTATATTGCCTTTCATGCACATCTATCTATAATAAGTACATAAACAGAGATATTTCTTCTTCCCTTTCTTCAGTCCTGTATGCTTGGATCACGTAGTTTTTTCTTTTTCCTTTGGAACGTAAAATTAAATGTTAGCAAACATGAAACAGTGAAACCAGCAACCCTACCTTATAGCTTCTACAAATGTTCCTAAAGAAATAAAATAGAAATCAGTAACCTCAAATGAAATTTTTTTCAAAAAGTTCAACATCTTCCTATTACCAAGTACTGCTGCAGCACTTTAAAGTAAAGTTGACAAATACCAAGTTCAAATTTTACAATTGGAATGCCAGTGCAATTACTTGTGAGCAGCAATGATCAATATATTGGCAACTACAATACCATACTACAGCTAAGCAAATTGGGGACTTGAATTTTCACACGTCAATAAAAACTCTCAATGAGCAAAAACAGTGTCATTGCGTCTAGGAGGTCTATCAGGAATTGTTCCTGGTTTAAACTTTAGAAGCTTCATGCTTTGCCAGCTCAGGAGGGACAGGGCCGCCACTTTGAACAAGCATCTGCCTAAGATCAAAGAAGACATCAGTGTCATGGAGAGTCAAAAATGTTGTGGCCAGACCAGTTTTGCCTGCACGTCCTGTTCTTCCAATACAATGTGTGTACATTTCAATACTATTCGGCATATCATAGTTTATGACGTTAGCCACATCAGGAATATCAATCCCACGCCCTGCAACATCTGCAGCAACAAGAACATTGAATCTCTTGGCCCTAAAACCGTCGAGGCTAATTTCCCTCTGCTCCTGCGATCTTCCACCATGCAAAGTTGTTACCTTATAACCAGCCTTATCCAGATTCTTAGAAACAGTATCAGCATTCTTCTTAGTATTGACAAACACGATTGCTGTTTTGTCCCCAAGATCATCAAGCAATTTCTGCAATCTTAGAAACTTCTCTGATTCCTTCATCATTATCACATGTTGAGAAATTAAATCAGTAGCCTTTCCAGCAGTACCAATAGTAACCACAACAGGATTCCTCAAATACTTCCTAGCTAGCCGCTCCACAGCTGGAGGCATTGTAGCACTAAACATATAAGTAGTCCTATATATCCTTTTTTCATCTAGCTCCTCATCTTCATTCTCTGGTTTCAAATTACTAGACGGCATAGCATCCAATACACCTACAACTTGGGGTTCAAAACCCGTATCTATCATCCTATCAGCGTCATCAAGAACCACATAATTACACTGATTCAAGACAGCATACCGCCTCTCTAAACAATCCAGCAAACGACCAGGCATAGCAATAACAACCTCACACTCTTGTCTAATCCTAAACCGTTGTTCCTCTATTGACTGATCACCAACAATAGGAACGACCTTAATACCCAAATAATGCGCAAACTTCATAGTTTCATCTTCAATTTGTTGAGCAAGTTCACGAGTTGGGGCCATAACAACAGTGTATGGCCCCTCAGCTTCATTCTCTTCACTAGGAGGTAATCTAGAAATATAAGAAAGCATTGGCCAAACAAATGCAGCAGTCTTACCTAATCCTGTCTCAGCGATCCCAATCACATCCCTTTGCTGCAATCCTAGAAGAATCGCAGCCATCTGTAACGGGGAAGGCTTCTTATACCCAACTCTCTCCACAGCTTTCAACAACTCGGAACTCAATTTACTCTCACTCCAACTCCTCATTGGCAGTGGAATCTTCGACCCTTCATGGGAAATGTTGAAATCTCCCCTAAAAAACCTCCAGTCACGTTCAGTCATTTCTTCAAGCTTCTTTTCAGACCAATGCTTATCAACTCTCATATCGAATGTATCATAAGTATTAGCTGCAGCTTCTTTTAACCTCTGCACCGCGGCTTCCTCTGGCTTCTCTTCAATCCCTTCTTTTTTCCTAATCTCTTCTCTCATCTCCTCATTTTTGGCGGCCAGCTTTTTCTGGTCCCTGCGATCCATTCCAACCCTAAACCCTCGGTCAAACAAAAGCTGTGCCTCGTGAGGGATTTTGTGCAAAGAATTCATATCTCTGGAAGTATCTTCGGTGTTCTCCCAATCGAAAGAAAACCTAAATTTCTCACTAGGTTTAATAACCCTCTTTTTAGGCTTTTTGGATCCGAGGTACTGCTTCTTAATTGCAGCTAGCTTATCCAATTCCTTTTCCCTTTCCCTCTCAGCTAGCTTATCCAACCGCGCCCGCTCTCGAGCCTTGGCTTGCTCTTCCCTCTCACGTTCACGGTTCCTCCGGTCGGATTCGCGATCCCTCTCCCGCTGCCATTCGCGGTCGCGGCGGTCGTAGGAGTCGGAGGAGGGCTTAGCAGAATGGGAATAAGAGGTATTGTTGGCGGTGTCATTAGAACGGCGGAGGTCTTCGAGGCGGCGCTGGAGCGAAAGGTGTTGGCGTTGGGCATTGGTAAAAAAGATGGGTTTAGGAGGATTCATGATGGTGGATAAAAGGATTTTCGCTTGGTTAAATGCAGGAGGGGAAGATTGGGTAACTCACAATACTCGAAGGATTTTTGAGGCGCTTTACTTATTCGTCAACTTCCTCTGCAAGTATTTTCTAATCAATTAAGTGAACAGTTTATCAATTTTATTCAATACAATCCAATCTCGCCACGTCCCTTACTCTGCTTATATCTCATTGGCCCCTTCCTTGTGTTTTAAAAGTAAGGGTTAATGTACCTGTTTTTGGCATGAAACTTCAATGTCCTACCCCATTTAAAAAACCTTAAAAGAAACACTTGTCAAGTGCTGATTGGGTAAATTTTTTAAACTTAATAGTGTTAAACTTAGGTAAAAAACCTTAAAGGAAACACTTGTCAAGTGCTGATTGGGTAAATTTTTTAGACTTAATAGTGTTAAACTTAGGTACTACTTTATTTAACAAAAACCAAAAAATATATAAGTACCACATTTAACTTTCCTACCAAACTCAAGTAATATTTGGCATATTAACTCCTTATTATATGTAAATTCTTAATTTCATCTATTTATTTTTTCATATAATTTTTTCACTCTTTTTTTTTTTTGAGTTTTATGAAAATTTATTTTCTAAAATTTTGTTAAAACTTTTAAATTTTAAAATAAAATACCTCGTACACTATCCTAGGAATTTAAGTTCCACAAGCAGAGTTAAAATGATAACAAGTGTATGTAAGGTGTAGTAAAAAAACTAATATATATATATATATAATGAGATATGTAATAAATTTGTAACTCTACTTAGAATTTTCAAATGCCACTATACCAAATATTAACTCTTTAATTTTTGATAACTTTTTTTTATTTTTTTTCAATTTTTAAGCAACATGCCCAACTTAGAGACGGGTGAGTCGATAGAGACACCTATAGTAGAGACTAAGCCACAAACTTAGACTATAGGGGACGATACACTATTTCAAGCTATGTTAAGGGTATTGCATAGGGTCGTTGGGACCCAATCTAGATCAAGGAGCCGAGGGTCGATAACTGAGCGATTTAACATATATAATCTTATATATGTGTGCTCGAGCTTGGCAAATACATACTTGCAAACCATACTTGCGAACCTTTATATGTGGAATCATAATCACAGATTCATATATGCGGGTTCATACTTGTGAACTCATTATTAAATGATAGTCACTACCAGACTCTTGTTTGGCGGATAGTCACTGCAGACTCTCGATTTTAAAGATATTCCTTAGCGGACACTTAAATAAAAGAAGATCCATGCAGGTTTTGTCTTAAGATAAATAATTTTTACGAACTCTCATAGCTTAAATGTAAAGACTATCCCATGCGATCTCTTACTTGAATAATTGTCCATAATGACTATTGTGAAAGATTGTCTCTTTGAACTCTTAATAGGCTTTGCTATATATCATCATTCTCCCCTTCTAAGCCCAAATCTTGTGGATCAACATTTTCCCTATTACTCGGCCCATGAGTTTTGCTTGATCCTGCTAAATTTACCCTTAAATTAAAGGATAAATCAAATCTAAAATTTATCAAATATTCTTCTTTAAGTGATTGATTGTTATCATAATTTCTAAATCTTGAATTTCTTGAACTACCTTCCTCCCAAAGCCAAATGCTTGTAGTCATTTTTGCTGTAACATCTCGAAATAGGGCCCAAATGGAATAGTGGTTGCGAAACCACAAATCTGAGATAGAAAAGTTTATTTCGATTAATTTTTATGATTTACTGAGTGATAGATGCATGTGTTAGAGTATTGATAGGAAATTTTATAGATTGCATGTTTAATTTGCCTATTAGGGCTTATTTGCAGAAGTTGTCGCAATGTACTTCGATTTAGGGCCTAAAACAGCGATGGGTTTTAGAACCACGAATTCGAAGTTGAAAAATTTATTCTGATTAAGTTTTAAGGTTTATTTATTGATTAAAATATTGTGTAAAAATATCGTTAAGTAATTTTACTGATAAAGTGCTTAATTGGACTTTTAGGACTAAATTGCAAAAGTTACAAAATATGTGTTCTAATTCATAAGTACTTGATTGAAATGGGGGTTTAAAGAGGAGGTCATTAAAAGGTAATTAGACCATTATATTTTGTTTGGACAAGAATGGGCATGAATAGGACAAAATTTTAAAGAAAGGCCTTAAGGGCATTTTAGTCATTTGATAATTAAAAGAAATAAAAAGGGAAAATAAAGCCAAAATTGACTCATCTTTTTCATGGAGGCTGAAATTAGCATGGGGGAAGCCATGGCTAGGGTTTTCAAGCTTTCCAAGCTCAATAGTAAGTCCGTTCTAGCCCCGTTTTTCAAGTTCTTTACGTTTTTGGAGTCCCGGTAACTTGATTAAGCTTATTCTAGCAATAATTTAAGCTAGGGTTCATATTTGGAAAAATACCCATAGGTAAAATGTGTTTAATTTGATGTTTTATGGTAGAATATGAAGGCTGAAATTATGTTAAACAACTTTTGCTAAGCGGTTTTAAGCAAAAATGAGTAAAACGGTTTAATCGGTAAAAGTTGTTATTGTTCATAACTATGTGTTAGAGTGAGAATTTGATGTTTCCATAGAAGGGAAAAATGATCAGCATGTCATAAAACATAAGAATAAGGGATGAAGTTTAATTCCCGAGCCTAGGGGCAAAAGTGTAAATATGCAAAAGTTTAGGGGCAAAATTGTAATTTTGCAAAAGTTTGAGTTAAGGACTGTTTTGAATAGTACATTAATTAAATAAGTAAAATATGATATTTTACATCCCAGAAAACGAGATTTGAACCTAGAATGGGAGAAAAATCAAAAATCGGGAAAGTTGGTAAAATGGTCATTTTAGTATCGAGGTAAGTTCATATGTATAATAAGCATTAATTTATGCATGTTTCAATGTAAAATTGATATATTTAATATGATTGCCGAGGTGTTAAAAGTAAGTATAATTATGATGATTTAAATGTTCAATATTAATTCGACATGGAAATGAGAAAGTATGTAAGTTTGTATGTAAATAATACATTATCTTTATTATGTTTTTATATTTCAGCATATTTTATGTATTGTAGCTGATTTTTGAATCATAATTGACTATTGAAAGTATGGAATCAAGTATGGAATCAAGTATTAGAAAGAGAGAGAAATCCCGGTTGAACCTTCGGAAAGATTGGATGATACAAATGGTATGTAGCTAGGTCACATGTATGGTGTTGAGTGCACATCATGTGTACAAGAGAGTTACGAGACATTATGATGTAGCTAGGTCGCATGGGTGATACTATGTGTACACCATGTAGACAAGAGAGCTACGGGATATATGTAGCTAGGTCGCATGCGTGGTTCCAGATGAAGGACACCATGTAGACAAGAGAGCTACGAGATAAACTGGCTAGGTCACATGGGTGGTACTAAGTGTTCACCATGTGTACAAGAGAGCCAAAATTATGTGTACAATCGAGCTAGGTCACATGAGTGGTGCTAAGTGAAGGCCACTATATGTATAAGAGAGCTTCGATTTTAAAAGTGGGCTGTGTGCGATACCATCACGTATCTGTTATTATTCCAAAGCGTTCAACTGGGAAATTGATTAAATGAAATTGTGTATGACTTTGTGATGATAAGTGTAAGTATATACGTGTGTAAATTATGAGCAATATGCTCGATATGTGATTGGAAATTGGAAAGATTGTTATGGGTAAGTGATGAATACAATTGAAGTGTGAAAGATCAAAATTGACAATAAAACTATTATGGATAGTTGCAGTGATGTGAATCTAAAAAGTTACCAAAAATAGTAAAAATTGAATCAAAGACTGAATGAGATATAAAATTAAAGCTTAATGAGTCTATTTTCATATAACAGAAACAGACAAGCAAAGGAATTCTATATTATGAGATATTTAAGTTTTTGAGAGACTGGTTCAGAATGACTACGTGATCCCCTATTCTGACTTGGAAAAATCATTAAAAATTGTACAAAAATAATTATGGAATATAATTTATATTCTTCAAATCCTTAATGAGTCTAATTTCAAATAAAATAAACGATAACATCCTTTGAATTCTGTACGAGGAGAAAATTCATTCGTAGGAAAGAGTGGTCAGAATAGTTGAGCAGTGAAACAGGGGTAACTTCAATGAATAAACTATACTAATTGGCTAGACCAAAAATTCTGAAAATTTTATGGTAAGAATATACGTGAATCTAGTTTTAAGAAAAATTAATGGTTTGTAATTTAGAGTTCTGTAGATCCAGAAATAAATAATTTAGCTGCTAGTACTCTGCTAGATAGCTTATTTTGAACCTGTTTATGATTGTAATAGTGAAAGTATGTGTGTGTTTGTGATAGTAATATTCCGGGAACATATTGTGACTTCATTTAAAGTATGATAATATATTTTTTTATTAATATTTACATACTTACTTACTAAGCTATAATGCTTACTCCCTTCCTTTCCTTTTTCCTATAGTATCTCAGATGTTAGCTCGAGTTGGAGGTCGCCGGAGGTTAAATCACACTATCAAACTATTGATCGATATATAAATGTTTTAAAGTATTTTTAAGTCTTTGGCATATATGGAGACTCGTTTAATTGTTACTAAGTTTCTAGGAATTGGCCTAAAATACTAACCTATGTTATTTGAAGGTCTCTATTGTATAAAGTCATTTAATGTAGATAGTCTTGATTATGTTATTAATTAAATGATGCAATTTATGAATGTGCATGCTTGCCTATGTGTGTGGTTGAATTAAAGCAAGATATGGGCCTTGTAAGCTCTTTTTAAGGGATAGCTTGAATGTGTTTGAAAAAGTTTTAAATTAGAGTGAAATTATGAATCGGTTTTTATACGATGATTAGTGATTAAGTCCGGTAATGCCTCGTACCCTGTTCCGGCGTCGAACACGGGTAAGGGGTGTTACATTTGCATGCCAGGAAAGAGCTTTCAACCCATTGTCCCATCCATGTGGTGCCCCAAACCCGGTCGAGATGGTCCAACCTGAATTTCAAATGTCACATTAGCCACCAAAATGACTCTAAGTCAAAACACCACAAAAACACACCATCTAGCCAATCACACCTCACACAGTTATTCATTTAAATATGTAAAGTCCTAAAGTCATGCTTTTATTGCCCTACTCTGATCATCAAGTCATCAACATAATTCGTAAATTGAATTTTTAATAAGTAAATATTCTGAAAGCTTCAATTGAACATTCATGCAGGTACTAAGGCATTTTAAAAGGTTATATTTAAAAGGATTTTAGAAACCATTTTATTTAAAAATAAATTATCATATCTAAATTGTAATGTAGTAAAATGTTGAAAAAAAAACTCCATTTCACAAGGTTTGAAAATAGTATTGTATAATTTATACGCATAAGTCTTATTTTGGAAAATTTATTAAAGCATCTCGCACAACCTCATAACATTATTAATTAATTAGTTAGCAGGCATTTAACAGTTTACATGAATTGACCAAATTTTATGTTACATCTCATGCATACCAAGCACATATTTGTATCTAAATCACACATAAAACATCTAAGGCTTACCTCGATGACCAGCGACTCTTCAACCTGCACTTATAAGTTAGTCGAACAGTTATTTAAACCATTCATCAAGCATTCACAATCCACCATTTAAAGAGTCCTTAATGTCCAATTATAACCCAACAATTATATCTAATTCTAATTCTAATTCTAATTCTAATTCTAATTCTAAATCTCATAATTTGGTCTCACATTGCCTTTCTCAATTTATTTGGGAACACATCAACATACTCAAGTGTAGCCTTGTTATAGATCACTTGGATGACTCACTTCTCTCACCTTTTTACAAGCTAAGTCATTGCAATATTATAAAAGAGTGGGTGAGCTTATTGAAGCTCAGTGAGTGCTCAAGCATACTACAAATAGACACATCAGTCAGGTTAGAAGGTAGACATACAATAACGGTTCATAAATTATTACAATTTGCACAAAATAGTATCTCACATAACATATCAAAACTCATAAAATAAGCAGTGCACATATAATAAGCAATTTGTATAAAATAGGTAGATCACATAAATTATCAATTCGCATCAAACGCCAGTTCATATGAGATAACAGTTTATACCAAATAGCAGTTCATACTACATAACAGTTCATACCACATCATAACTCATATATTTCAAATAATGATAAATTAACAATTTTGTGATTATGAAACAGATAGGGGACTCTATCACCACACATTGGATAAACGAATATCCTTATAACACCTCGCTTTTGGACTCAAAGAGCCCTACATTGTCTCCAATATGAGTGAAGAATGAATGCTTACACTCTCCAACACTGTCGACTCATAGAGCCTTGCATTGTCTCCAGTGAATAGAGCAATTCTCTACATTCCCTTATCTCTCCAATGCATCTCTGAGCCACAATGCCCATCGCAATAAAAAGGATGAGTACCTACAATCCTATGGCATACCAACTATATCTAATGGTTCCATAAGGTCACAATGCCAACTATAGTAAAGCTCGCACATTATAACACAGTTCGCAATTCACAATTCGCAATAGAGCATGGTTCGCAAATAATATAACTTTCATGCAACATATATTGCACACATAATCATAGTTCACATATCATTCATGCCATAGCTTATATAAATCATATTTCGCATATTTTATTTAACATAGGGTTCACAATAAATTAACTTACATACAATACAACTCAAAATCTCACAATATACAGTTTGGCAAATTAATATAGTTCACCATATTAATCCAGATCACTGAATTAACACAATTCTCCATAATAATATAATTTGCCAATTTAACACGGTTCACAATATAACACAGTACACAAATATAACACGGTGTTATTCACACATAACATATAGGAGGGCTCACATGAGTCAGGTGATAGGGGTTTGCACAATAGGTAGCTCGCATATGGGTATGGCTTGCATGAAAGCAGGCTCGCACAGGGTTTGGCTAACACCACGGTAAGGTTCGCACTTTGTCATACAAGAACGCATGTTAACATACACGGTTTCACATATAACATACAAGGTTCGCATATTATACTTCAGGGCTCACAATAAAATATAACGTAGTTTGCATGCATATAAAACAGGGTTTGCATACCAACACACACAGTAGGTTCACATATTAATTAAGCAGAGGTTCGCATATGTTACCTTAGCCTGCGTATTAGAGTGTAAATGTAGTATATCAGGCCACTCACCTTAGCAACCATTACTTCAACTACCATGCTCAAGTAAGTTTTTATTTGCCTTTGTCCATGCTTGTGGAGGCTCCCAAATGAATTGACACTTTTTATACACATCAAGCACATTACAAAGGCATTAATAACTACAATAAACATCATTAAATCATTCTAAAATCATAGATCAAAGCCTCTTAAACTTTATACTGAAAACTTAACTAGTTTTGCTTTAAATAGGTATTTAACCACTCAAATCTCACTTCTAAGCTTAGATTTCAACTTCATACATCCTAAATATCATCCAATTACAGATTTAAACCATCAATTTTATCTAATTACACCGATTTAATTTTTTTTTTGGTAAATCAAGCTTATGTGATCTTTTAAAAGGGGAAAACATTCAATTTGCTTAAATTAATTAAGGATTTGTTAAATTAATATCAAATACCTTTTAATTATTTTAATTGGATAAAATATTCTTTGAGTCTAAGTACTCTTTGGATATTTGAAATTTAATACCTCCATTTTTTAGATTTAAAGCTCTAAGTCTAGTTATTGATACCGTTAAAATTCTTTTATAATTTAAGATTTAGTACAATGCCATTTTTTTTTGTTACATGACCATCACATGAATATTTTTTTATTTTAAAATATTACATAATCAAATTTAATAAAAAAATTAATGGTGTTAACAATTAGGCCTAATTTTTAAATCTAAAAACATTTTCGAAAATATAAATAGAGACACTAAATTTTAAATGCACAAAGAGTACAAGACTTGGAGAATATAATTATTTAAACTATTTTAATTTTATTTATTTTCTTAAACATATTTTTAGGCAAATTTACCCATATATGCTGGAAAAAGATCAATTGAAAAACTATGTCAGTTTTCTAAAAATGTACCGGTCTATGTTGGTTTTGGAGAGAAAAAGGAAAATGTGTCCTATAGGGTGTGTTTTTATTGATCTTGTAGAGAAAACGTGCCACATAGGACACGTTTTCTTCTCTTTCCTAAAAATGCATCTTACGTACGTGGCGTGTTTTATCTGCAAGATCAATGAAAACGCATCTCATAGGACGTATTTTCTGTCCAATGTTAACTTCCCAACGGGCAGAAATCCAAAACGACTATTTTTCCCTTATATAATCCCTACAATTCTCATTTTGTTCAATTCAACTCTCAACTCTCAACTTATTGTTCTTGATTTATTATTCTTAATTGCCAATTCTCGTTTTTTTATTCTAAATTCCAAATTCCAAAATCTTTTTAAAAAAACATTGTCTAAATCCTTTGATTTTATTTTATTCAATTTTTTATGGCATATCAGCTTATTCGTTTGGATGACAAGCACATCTCTGATGTTCAATTACAATTGGTAAGAAAATATTATTTAATTATTTAATTGTAAATAGTTAGTTATTATGTTGTTCAGATTATTAACTTTTTATGTTTATATACTCAAGCCAAAGATAGAATGTAACACCCCTATCCCGTGTTCGCTGTCAGATAAGGGATATGAAGTGTTATGATACATATCAGACACATAATATTATTTAAACATACATTTACTAAATTACAAATAAGAAATCCAAATCAAATGTTATCCATATCAAACACACATTTAGGAGCCTTATTTCGAGTATACGAGACCAATAAATGACTTTGAAAACAACCAGGGATCAATCTAAATTAAGACAGAAAACTTGGAAAAATTTTGAAAATAGGGGTCACACAGCCGTGTGGCACAGGGATATGGTCGTGTGGCCAACTATGTGACAGACCGTGTAACTTTTGAAATAATTTCACGCGACTGTGTCGCAGGCCGTGTGTTAGACCGTGTTCAATTCAATGTTGGGTCACACGGCTGTGTCGCAAGTTGTGTCCCAGACCATGTGACAAACTATTTTATTACACACGGTCGCATGAAGAGACCGTGTACAACACATGGTCGTGTGACAGCCCGTGTCTCAGGTCGTGTGCACCAAAATTTGCTTCTAAAATAAGGCAAATTTCACATCTATCTTGGGTACCAAGTCAAGCCTAAAACCAACCTTTTTATACCATCAAAAACACCTTCAAACAAGTCAAAAACATTTACACAACCTATGTGCCTAACCAATGTGCCCTCATTGACACCACAATTCAATCATCAAATAAATTTGCACTCAACCTTAACAAATTCATACATTTTATCCATCGAACATAAAAAAAAATGTCAACATTATCATCACCACTTCATACCATATATCAACCTAAGTACTAATTCAATATGATCATTAACACACTTCAAAAAGTACCAAACTTATAATACATGTATTAACTTTATATATCCAAGCATTTACAACTTAAATATACAACATATTCAAACAAACACAAAATAAGCATCCTATATACATCCACATATAACCATCAACCAAGTCTTCAAAATCTACCAATAATAGTCGATGATATGTGTGAGCTCTGATGATTCAACCAACATGATCCAAAAGTTCAAAATCTATAGAAAAGTAATAACCAAAGTAAGTAAAATACTTAGTAAGTTTCCACAATTCAAATCATTACTTACCATGTTTATTAAATAGTTAATTTCAACTAATGGATAAAACTTCAACCTTGTTACAGCATAATCCAACGATTTCACGTCAGTATCATTCAAACATATGGATAATCATAATTCATAATTCATAATTCATTTATTTCATTGAGATAGCTTCGTATCAATTAAATTTTATTATTCTGATGGATCTTTGTAAAAGTATTCAAATACATGAGTCCATAAACAAATAATGCTCATAAAAGCTAATTAGATACATATTAAATATGTCAGGTTACCCGTTTGGGCTAAACCAGTGACAACACAGATAAACTAGCCTGACCAGGGATAGGTATACATGTAAAACGACAACGTATTACCATTCTAGGCTAAATCTGAGTCACATGTATATCCGAGTCCGCAACACATGCAGGAACTCAATCCAGATAAAAAATTCAGATAAAAATCTCATATAAGAAACTTTTACTCAATTCATCGAAATTATTTCAGAAATTTAGTATAATTAACATAGATCAATTTGATTCAACAATTTTGAAATTATATAAATATAAATAACAATACTTAATAACAAATTATAACAAAAAAAACCTGTAGAAACTTACCTTTCAAGGGATTCGACTAACAATGACTAATTGACAGTTTTCCTTTTTCCTCGTACGTCCTTCGATCGTTGAACTTCTTAATCTAAAGTATAATTTAATTCAATTAAACCAATTCAAACCACACAAATAATTCATTTGTGTATTTAAGTCTTTTCAATTACATTTTATAAATTTACCCCTAAACTTTATTATTTATGCAAGTTAGTCTTTAAACCTTAAAATATCAAATTGAACACATTAAAATTAAACCAAGCTAGCTAAAATTATTATAACCCTAGAATAGCCCATAATCATTTCAATTTCACAAAAAAATAAAAAAAATTCACAACTTTAACAAATTAATCCTTAACATCGAAGTCACTAAAAATTTCTTTACAAAATAATTTTATTTAGCTATCAAGCTTACAAAACTATCATTAACCTTCAAAAACTTCACAAATTTAATGATGACACAAATCAAAATATTCAATAGGTTTGCAAATTAATACTCGAGTTAGCTGGACTTAATTGTAATGATATCAAAAAACATAAAAATACTACAAAAGGAATTGAAATTGACTTACATGCAAGATATAAGCTTGACCAAAGCTTTTGGAGTTTTAATGGTGGATTCAGTTGGCAAATCAAAAATCAAGAAGATGGTAAATATTGTTTATCTTTAATTTATGTTTTATTTAATTTATTTACCTTATTTACCCTTGACATTTAACTAAAATTTTCATGATTTAGCAACCATGAATCATCCACTATAATAAATGATGGTCTATTTATCATTTAAGACCATCAAAACATAACCTTTTAGTCATTTAATCCCTTTTTCTAATAATGAGTAATTTTTATAGCTTTCACAAATTAGTCATTTTTACTTAATAAAACTTTAATAAGAAATTATAGAAATTCTATAAATATTAAATAATTAACAATTCATTGACTTACTAGTCGGAATAGTGGTCTCGAAACCACTGTTCCGACACTATTGAAAAATAGAATGTCACATAGAATTTTAAAGACGGACATAAACAACTTAAGCGAAGATGTACCAGAGGTCATTCATGGACACTTGTGAGATGTAGGCTTTTTATACGTGGCTCGTATGCTGGGGGACTAAATTGGATCCCCAACTCACCTGTGCTTTGGTCGAAAGATGGAAACCAGAGACGTACACGTTCCATATTCGCTACGGCGAGTGTACAATTACACTCAAGGATATCAATTTATAGCTCGGTCTACTGGTCGATGGGGATGTCGTTACGAGGCCAATTGTTAGTGCCGATTGGAGTGCAACATACAACCAACTGATGAGGAATGTGCTAAATAGGTTTAAGGGTAGTCGAATAGAGATGAGATAGATGGAGGACAACATCCAAAATATTAACGCTTCAGCGAGCAACGTTAAAAATGAGTAATTCGCGTGCACATTCATCTTGAGGTTGGTCGGAGGTCTTCTTTTGTTAGATAAATCTCGCAATCTGGTACACTTAAGTGGTTACTACTGCTAGTTGACTTGAGAAAGCGGGACGACTTAGTTGAGGATCGTCGGTGTTGGCAACATTTTACTGATAAGTGTGTTGGAAACAATACCAAAAAAGCTAAAATAGGCGGTTGCATACTCCTTCAATCGTTGGCATGGTATTGATTACCATTCTACACCTCCAAATGCAAGTCCCTTATGAATTCCCACACGTAACATGGTAAAATTCATTTAATAATATTGTTACCGTATTGAACTTTTCTTTATTGTAATTTTGAAATAACATATTTTTTGTATAGGTGGAACAATCCTGCGACACATAGCAGTATACCGACTGAGCTTGAGAACATCCGACTAGCTTTAGACCAACAAACAGAAGAGGTGGTTAGTTTATTAATTTCAAAGTTGGCAGTTTTTTATTCCAAAATTTTAAATTAAATATTCAACACTTGTTGAAATATATAAATTCGTACTGTAGTTTATATGGATGCCATACGCGGATTCAAGAATGCATCCCAAACAAATTTTTGGCCAATCGCAGAAGCTGGCACTTGAAAGTGCTGTAACTCCCCAAACATTTAAGAGTCTAATTGTGAAAATCTGCAGTAATTAGATTTTTGTATCTCTGGTTTTGCACTCTACTTTTGTGTTTAAAGTCTGAAGTTAGAATTGCGTTGCTAAATTTTTTGTTATTTTAAAACAACCCTTATCCATGTGTTAGGTGGTTAAGTGCAATTCTGGGTAAATCAGTGTCAAGAATAAGCCGGATGGTTCACTAGTTAAGCATCTTTCTATATTCTGTCTGGTTTTGAGTTCGAGTCCCATCATACGCATTGGGAAATATTTTTGCAAATGCCAGAAGGGGTGGTGGTTAACTTAAAACATTCTATTGTTCTTTTATTTTTTTTTATTTCTTCTAAATTTTAGTTCTTTGTTTCTCCGTTCTTCTCTCTTTTATTTTTCTCTTTCGGCAATTAATTTTTATGTGAATTGAGAAGTCTTGTTGCCTGTGAGGTCAATTTTGCGCAAGGATATTGCAGAAGACATTAATCCGTCGTATTAGTTTGATTTCTCCTATTTTGTACGAGGTGAGTGTGCGAACTGGAATAGAATTGCATCGAATCTTTCAACATGTTTTTAACGATAGGTTGATTTTGTTAAATGTTGAAATTGATAGTGTAATTGATAGTGGAATGATTAATTAGGTTTTGGGTGTCTCCGTATTGTTTCCCAGTCAAAACGAAATCAGGTGCGTATCAAAAACCTTAGTTTGCAAGTTTCGGCCACCAGAAATGGTGGTCGTCGACACCACACGGCTAGGTACACGAGCATGTGACTAGGCTGTGTGAGCCACACGGGCTTGTGGCAGGCCGTGTGATCGATCGTGTAACTCACTGTTTGTCAATTTAGGGCCACACAGGCAGACACACAGGCGTATGTCTAGGTCGTGTGTGGCCATATTGGTGCAGGGTTAACACGGGCGACGGACATGGGCATGTGCCTGGCTGTGTAACTCACTGTTTGTCAATTGAGACCACACGGCTAGGGACACAGGCGTATACCTAGGCCGTACAACTCACTGTTGGGGTATAGAAGCCACACAGGCAGGGACACGAGTGTGTACCCAGGCCGTGTGAATAACACGGGTAAGGACATGGGCGTGTGTCTAGACCGTGTAACTCACTATTTATACTTGAAAACCACATGGCCAGGCCACACGGGTGTGTGACCTGGCCGTGTGACTGATAATTGGGTCGAAAACTGTCTTTTGAGCCCGAAAATGTTACTTAACCTTGATATTGGTTTCCTCAATGGAAGAGTAATTGAAATTGATTATATGAGAATTGCCTAATACATTGGGACTTATTCGTAAGTAATAATATTATATGTGCACTGTGATATATACTCTGTTTTGGAACTATCTTAGTTAATTGTATAATATATTAGAATAATTAAACATATGATACTGGTAATTGTAATCTGCATTAGCATGTGGTGGGAGGCTGTGAGGAGGGAGGGAGTTTGTATTGAAATCGTGGCTATGCTATAATGAGTATTACTCTGATTCTGGCGCTTGTCGCATATTAATCTAGCAGCTAAGCTGCGTTTCTGTGAAAGTGTCATTGAACACTCTAAAGGTGTGCAGGGATGGATAGGCATTAAATGTCCATAGTGGTGTGTTGGGATGGCTGAAAATGGTGTGTAGCAGACGAAAATAGGAATATTACATCTGAGTTGGATTTGAACCATATTTGAACTGGAACTATATATATGTACATATATGTAACACCTCTACTCTGAATTTGAATTAAACATGCTTCTATGTCAAATAGAATATCTGAACTGGAATTTCTTTATAAGTAACCATTGTTAAATTACATTTCTTTTACGCACTGAGTTTACAACTCACCCATTTATTGATTGGATTTCAAGTGGTACCCAGTCTTGATCGAGTCAGTGTCGCGGAAGGTCTGTAACATCCCTTACTCGTATCCGACACTGGAACAGCGTTCGAGGTGTTATCGGACTTAAATATAACCAATTGTACAAAATCGGGTTATAAAATTTCATTCAATTTAAAACCATTCATACATATACATATCATCCCTTATACGGGCCCATGAGGCTCGAAACATGCATTGAGAGTGATTCGGGACAAAATCGAGAACTTCTGAAATTTTTACAACACTTAAAAAATTTTCATGCTTTGGAAGGTCATACGCCCGTATGGGTAGGCCGTGTGTTCACACAGCCCGTGTGGCTTGGGACATGCCTGTGCCTTCAGCCCGTGTAACTCTCTGTTTATGACGTCATGTGCATAATGAGGTCACACGGCCAAAACACACGTCCGTGAGCTAAGGCCGTGTCTTTCACACGACCGAGACTCACGGTCGTGTCTTAGCCCGTGTGGCTAATTTTGGACATTCTATTTTGCTTAATTAGGGTGCAGGGGACACACAACCGCATCACACACCCATGGGGGCAGACCATGTGTCACACACGACCTAGACAAACTCATGTGTGTCAACCCGTGTGGACAAATACAAGGCTATTTTTCCTAGCCATTTTGCCACCTCACTTGCACACATTCACACAACATCACATGGCATAATTTATGGCATATAAATGCCTTCAAACAACTACCATCAAGTAATAACATATCATTTTCATACCATCATCTATCATGCATTACAAAATCATGCCTTACCAAATAATTTCGTGTTAAATTCACACTTAAAAAGCATTAACATATTAATAAACTCATATCCATTATATGTCAAGCAAATATAAACCACATTACAAAACATATACATATGCACATGCATAATTATATGGGCTTACAACCAATTAGCCAATATAAGCCAATTTGCATGGCTACAAATTACATCCAACCTTTAGCCATCACAAGCTAATACGTTTAGCCAAATCATAATGACTCCTACACCAAATAACTAAGTCCCTATACATGCCATAAACTTAAGAGGTTTGTATTGACTTTTACCCCACGATGATAGCTTGATAGTGTGATAGCATCTATGGCGATCTCCAACTAGAGCTAGCATACAACCCTATAAGATATAGGAAAGGAATGGGAGTAAGCTACAAAGCTTAATAAGTTCGTATGCAAATAATAAGCAACAATAGTCATACATTTATCATACAACTAACATAACATAACACAACATAAAAGTCATTAAATCTTCATACGCATAACTTACTCAATCACAATGCTTACCCCATTCAATTCATAAGTATAATTTAATACATCTTAACATTTTCCAAATGATCATAATCTCTCCAATTTAACATACCATAATAATCATTAACAAATCATTTCAAGCCTCATAGTAACTTGCACATTAATTATACGTATTCATATTTTCAAGCCCAGAGCTTAACATCTTTCAATGATTTAAACTCTTAACTTCTCATACTTTCATAACCATTTTAATAGGCAATTATGCAAATCTTTCATTTTTCACACATATCCAATGAATCACAAATCAAGTGAACTAAACATCTTATCTCTAAATTTGATATGGCTTAAAAGCCTAACACATAATTCTCAACTGAATTTACACATCATCGACATAAATACTTATTCACAAGATTAACATAAGGTTGCTTTCATAGTGATCATGAACTCATAATACCATGAAGCCAATGCTTATAAACTTTACGTACATACCTGTACGAACTCATAACATAGTCATATCTTTTCACATCTTTGACATAATCTTTGAATTACCCGTTGAACCACTTGGAATACTAATCGGATACACGGAAAGTCTTTGCACATAAGTTCCACATATGTAGCTAAAGATACCTCACATCTCGTATCACATAAGTGCTCATTCTCGAGCTAATCACAGGCCTGCTCACACAAGCTGTCAATCAAGACGTACCTACACGGTCTGCTCACACAAGCTGTCAGGTATCCGCAACATATGTCGGACTACCCAGCCACCGGTAGGACGTACATGACCAGCACCCGGATCACATAAAAACATGTATCACGTGGGGTCCTAGTGACATGTCACTCATATCCTATTCTATTCCTGAGGTTCAAAAGGGATTTTCTCTCTTGTTAGAACTTTGTCGAACTTGTTGAATGTATTCATATAACCAAATATACAATTCATACAATATCAAAACATTAAATAAATAAGCACAATATTGCATTATTTACATATGAACTTACCTCGATACCAAAAATGGTGAAAAAGAACTAACCATTAAATACTTATTTTCCCTCGTTCTAGGCTTGAATCTCGGTTTTCTTGATCTATAATATCAATTTAGCTCACTTATTAGTCACATTATTCAATGTGACCCAAAAATCATATTATGGGAAAATTACAATTTTGCCCTTAAAGTTTGACATATTTACATTTTTGCCCTTAAGCTCGAAAAATGAAATTTATTCAATTTATTCGATTCCTAAGCCTAGAAAAACCTCTTTTATACTTATAGCAGCCCACATTTTTCATTCAATCACACTTTTATGACATATTTTATAACTTTTACAAATTAGTCCTTTTAGGTGTTTTCATAAAAAATCACTTAGTAAAAGATGTTTATCACACATCAAACTTTCATATTCCTCCATTAAACATCAAAATACATGCATTTCATACATGGGTAAATTTTTAAACATGAACTCTAGCTCAAATAAATGGTAGAAATAGCTAGATCGATTGATAACAACTTAAAAAATGTAAAGAACATTAAAAACGGGGCTAGGATTGACTTACTATGGAGTTTGAAAGATTGAAAACCCTAGACATGGTTTCTCTTGAGCCATTCAGCCATAGCATGAAGAAGATGAATGAAATTTTGGCTTATTTTGCCTTTTTAATTCTTTTAATTACTGAATTACTAAAATGCCCTTAACTTAAAAAATATTCTATTTCACCTATTTCATGTTCATTTTTGCCCAAAAAATTAACCAATGGCCTAATTACCATTTAAGGACCTCCAATTTAAAATTTCATAGCAATTTGACACATTTAGCTTCTAGAACTCAAGTTTTGCACTTTTTACAATTTAATCATTTTGACTAAATTAAGGGCCCAAACGTCAATATTTTCGAACGAGATTTCACGAAACATTTCGTGAAATTGTAGACAGTAAAAATATAAAAAAAATTTCAGCATCGGATTTGTGGTCCCGAAACCACTGTTTTGACTATGCCCAAAATCAGGCTATTACAAGCTCGATCAAACTTTTATCTTTCCTTTTAAGCATTACTATTAGAGACCTATGTTTTATGATGTTATGGAATTTAAGAAGGTTATATGTATTAAATTGGTTGTGATGAATATTACGTGATGAATGGTTCAATTTGACTGTGCTATGATAGTATGAATTTTAGTATGAGTGATGTAACTCTCCAACTTGGTCTAGCATCTAGGCCGGGTTTAAGGTGTTACAAGTGCCATTGGTCATCTTTGTAACGGTCGAGATGCATGAATCTGATTGAGTGATACAACATTTTGGGTGTATACAACGTATTCTGCCGCAACCTCAAAAGCTCAATGACCTATATAAGATCAACATGCGTGGGAGACTTGACGAATATTGTGCAACAGTCTACAAGAAGTATATCGAGTTTTGGAAGCACAGGTATGTTTACTTGCAAAAGCGTGAACCATTTCTCATGCCGGAGTTGGTGACATCTTTGGATTATATGGATTGGTTTAGGCATCACGGGAAGCCATATCTACTGCTGGCTTTAGAAAGGAGTAGGCAACGTCACCGTAAGAGGCCAAGGCAAGGGTCCATCAATCCCAGGTTGGAAGGAGATGCCATAGAGGGATTGATATCTCTAGCATATGCACATAAGGACTCGATTGCCATTCAACCTCCCGGTCAGTATGGTTCATTTATTCCTTTCACAAAGCCATTTTATTTTACACCATCATCACAACACACACAATCATTCTCTGTATCAACACATACAACAACAATTTATTTTATACGAGCACCATATCACACACAACCGTTCCCTGCACCAACACATTCATCACTACTTTATTTCACACAAGCACTAGTGCATATGCAATCATTTCCTGCACTGACACATTATCGCTAGTTTATTTCACACAAGCATCATAACATGCACAATTATTCCCTACACCGATAACATTACCGGTTTATTTTTCACACGCATCACATTATGCACAATCATTCCATGTACTAACACCTTCCCCAATGTTATATGTCGCACGATCGCTACCCACTGTATTGTATTACAAGCCTTATTCATCACTTGTACGGACGCATTCGGTATTGGCAATAACTTAGTGACTGTATCTAAATTAAAGACACCTGCTACTTTCATCAGCTTCGTCCTCATGACTTGCCACTGATAATTATTCAGTGTTATCTCTTCTATAAACTCATAAGCTGCTTCAAGTGTTTTATTGTTAAGCGTTCCGCTGGCTGCTGCATCGATCAACTGTCTAGTTGAGGGATTGAAACCATTGTAGAAGGTTTGAACTTGTAGCCATAGAGGTAACCTATGGTAAGGGCACCTTCTCAATAAGTCCTTATACCTTTCCCATGCACCATATAAGGTCTCTAAGTCTATCTGAATGAAGGAAGAGATATCATTCTTCAACTTGACTGTTTTAACCGATAGGAAGTACTTCAGTAGGAATTTCTCGGTT
Organism: Gossypium longicalyx; assembly: GCA_025698465.1. Classification (NCBI taxonomy): domain Eukaryota; kingdom Viridiplantae; phylum Streptophyta; class Magnoliopsida; order Malvales; family Malvaceae; genus Gossypium; species Gossypium longicalyx. The sequence goes on along the minus strand of CM047004.1, from coordinate 61,899,464 downwards.
ATTTGAGCTCATGTAGAGATGGAACCTCAAGGTAAAGAATTTAACCACTATTTAGCTTTGTTCCTCGATGGGAAAGGGAATAATCGTAAGCGAATGACATCGTCAGTGATGCCATTAATTTTGAAAGTATTGTAGATTTCCAAAAAATTAGCCAAATGAGTATTTAGATCTTCATCTTGCAAACATCGAACTGAACAAACTGTTGAATCATCTAAATAGTGTTCAGCTTCAATTCGAAATTATTTGCAGCAATGGTTGGTCTTATAATACTCAATTCAGCCTTAGCCAGAGTGGGCTTGGCATAATCATACATAGTACGAGGAACAAGAGTAGGATCAACAGGAACTGCAGCAACTGTAGGAGGTAGCTGATTATTCTGATTATCACCCATCTCCTTAGTAATAATAATGTTCTCTTGCTCGTCTACTATATTTTGTCAACTTTGCCTTGCTTCTCTACAGTTTCTGCAAGCAGTACTTTCAATTTTACTATCAAATAACAATGGTCTTCACGGGTTTCTTCTTGTCATAAATTAAAAGAACCTGCCAGAAGCAAATTAAAGACAAATTAGAATGTGAAAATTAAACTAAAAAAATAAAATAAATGGCTAAATTAATTAAAATAAAGTGTTCTTAATATTTTAGTCCCCGGCAACGGCGCAAAAAACTTGATGGTTACTAAACTAACTATAAAAACGACAAAGGCAAGTGCACCTATCGAACAATAGTATAGCTACGGTGAGTAGAGAATATCATATCCACAAGGACTAAAAGTACTAGTAATTACTGTCTTTTTATTATTTAGCCGAAAAATTAGAGTGATTGTGTTTTAATATAAAATAACTAAACTAATTTATCTAAGAACACAATAGAGAATGAATCGAGGAAATAATCGAATATCAACCAATAAGATAGACAATACCCAGGAAAGAATCCACCTAGACTTCACCTTTTATTATGAATCTGAATTAAACGATTCACTTGTGTCTTTATCTGTAGAAATCCCTAAATTATGTTAATATCTCATTCGAGAGTAAGAACAACTAACTCTAGGTTGATTAATTGAAATCCCTTTCTAATTAAAACCCCTATCGTCGTATTAACTCGACCTATGGATTCCCTTATTAGATTTGACTCTAATCCGATAGATTTATGTCGTTCTATTTCTAGGATTACATGCAACTCCACTCAATTATGCTAGATCTACTATTAAACAAAGCCTTTTGCTCCACTGAATTAAACATATTAAACATGAATTAATATCCTAGAAATATTAAAACAAGAATTAAACATACATAATTGAGAACAAGAATCAAGTATTTATCGTGTAAAAATATATATTAGATGTAAAAACATATATTAAATAAAAGGATTTATCATAGGTTTCATCTTCCCTAGGTATCTAGGGAATTAGTTCATAATCCTGAATAGAAACATCTAAAAGTTAGAAAAAACCACAAGACATAAAAAAACTCAATAAAACTTTAAAACAAATTAAAAGGAGGTCTTCAATCTTGATGGAGATTCACTTCCGAGTTAATTCTGATGGTGTTCTTCAAGTGTTTCCTTCGATTTTCTCTGATTGCTCATTTATGTCTTCTTCTAATGGTATTTATAGACTTTAGAATGGTTAAAAACTTAAAAATTGGGTTTTTCCGCGTATTTGGGAAGTAGGGTGCAAAATCGACACGGGATGGCACATGGGCATGTGTCCAACCCGTGTGGCTCACACCGGTGTGTGTCCAGGTTGTGTGGAAATGCCTAGGTCGTGTAGATTCTAAAAATATCTCTATTTATTTGATTTTGGCTCATTTTTCGCTCATTTCACTCCCAAATGCTCTCCTAAGTATAGAAACATGAATTTAAAGGATTAGAAGTATCAAATTCACTAATTTGCATAATTAATCATCCAAAAACACATTAAGAATGAGATTAAAATATGTTACTTTTATAGCTTATCAGTCTTCCTCATATTTATGTTTCTGTGGCGAATAACTTCCTCCCTTGATAATGAGAAACTCGTTGTCGTGCCTATATAATCACTGCCAACTGGGCTCTCATTTATGCTCCATCCATTGATAGCATAACCTTTGTAAAATTGAATCCATAGTTACACTTCAATCGCAGATCATATAACCACTATCAATCGGGACCTAGAGTTGTAACGCAATCCAACTTCTCAGTTGATGGCTCCATGCTCACATGCCAAATAAAATTCGTAAGTCACTCAGCTCTATGGCACCGTTATAAATTCAAACATACCTTAAAATTATAACAATATTTACCTTCAACACAGGAAAAGATAAATCTACAAACTTCTAATTTCAAACTGTAAGGAAAAAAAGAAAAAAAAAACAATTTAGTAAAGTGAAAACGCGTCCTATAGGGCACGTTTTCATTGATCTTGCAGATAAAAAGCTCCAAGTAGGACGCATTTTTAGGAAAGAGAAGAAAACGCATCCTACGTGGCACAATTTCTCTACAAGATGAGTGAAAACACGCTCTATAGATCGGGTTTTCCTTTCTCTCTCCAAAAATAGCATTGATCAATAAATTTTCATAAATTTGACGTAGTTTCTTAATTGATTTTTTTCAGCATATATGAGTAAATTGGTCGTATTTTAAATTAAATATGTAACCTATTTAGTTAATTTATTTATTGAACTGTCATTTTCTAGTTATAATAAATTAAGGGTTAATTAGTATTTCAATTTTGCATCCTTAATTTATTGAGAGAAGACTTGCTGTTCGACGAACGTTTTTGAAATATAGCAAACGAAAATTTCAAAACAACAGAATATTGAGTTGAAATGCATACAAAGAAAATAGTAATGTTACTTTCTGAAACTAAAGAAGAGCCGTCAAAATAGAAATTAAGATGCGATAATTTTTACAAAATTTTGAAACTTTGCTTTCGTTGAATCAAATCAAAACAATTCCTTTCAACGAAAGTGTGAGTGCAGAGTAAGTCAATGACTTGTTCATTAACCCATCAATGACTTGTTCATTAACCCAATCTCCATCTTCATTTCCCTCAAAGAAATTAGAAGCCTAAATGGGTTTCCAGTTATGGTTTTACTTCATCATCCTATTCCTGTTATGTCCAATATTACAGTCAACAGAATCTCAACAAGCTATTTGCGGAGAAGAAGTATGTGGAAATGTTACAAGTCCATCGCCATTTAGAATCCATAGCCGTTGCTATTCTCGTTCATGGTTTAGAGTAAGTTGCAAACAGACCCACAAAGGGGAAAAGCCTTTCATAAGCATAAATGGCATCGATCTGTAGCTACTTGGCTCCTTATTTCAAGATACCATACTGATAAAGAATCCAGTAAGTTATGTTAACTGTGATCACAAAGGCGAGGTTGGTAGTTCCACTGTCAATCTAACAGGCACTCCATTTTTCTTCTCAAGTGACTATAACTATTTCGGGTCCGTAGGTTGCGGAAATTTGGCTACTATTTTCAGTAATGAAGCTGATCCCCTTGGCGGTTGCATTCAACCAAAATGTGGCGATGGGGCTTCTGAATCTGGCTGTTATAATAGAATTTCTAGAAATTTCACTTCCAATGTCGTGAACATGACAGCCATGTATCCTCCTAGTAAGGATAATGACAAGAGATGCGCATCTGCATTCATCTTTAGCAGGCTCTATTTTCGTGAAGATTACCCTTTACCCATTGGCATTGTTGAAGCTGATCTCCATGCAGTTGGTATGAAGCAAGTGTAGCTGGAAGTTGGCCATGCAAGCTCTTGACAAGCATGCAGTAACTTTGGTTTCTTGTTGCTGTTGGATTTGAACTAATGTTTTGTTATTTTGTAATCTAGTTTGTCTCTTGAACTTAGTTGGTAATATTTTTGATGTAATCCATTGATTGATTGACTGAAATTTCAGCAATACAACTTGGACAGTTAATTTGGCTATTTTCAATGTAATAGAGTGGGGTTAGGTATGTGATTTGGTAGTCATTTTGACTTGTACACTTCATCTTTAGTTTTTTATATGTAATGGCAATATGCTTATGATTATGTATGAAAAATACACATCATTTTCATATATACTCTCAACTATTGCTTCTTCTTTTATTTTTTCCTTCTTTTCTTTTTGCTCGATTCCTTCTTGTTTTTTCAGCAAGTATCGTGACTTGCTGCCAAAGCTAAAGCTGGACCGGTTGCTTGCTTGCTCATTAACACCAACAATTGGTATCTAGAGCCTTTGTCTTAGAAGACCTGTAGTGTATAAACCATAACTCAAATGGCTTCTTCAAGTTTTTCTCCTGCAGCTCCACCAGTCTTTAATGGAGAAGGCTTCCATATTTGGCTGGTCAAGATGAGAACATACCTTTAGGCGTTCGATCTGTGGGAAGTGGTGAACTCAGATACTGAGCCAGCTCCACTGAGGGCCAATCCCACTGTGGCTCAGATGAGGCAACATGCAGATGAGAGGACCAAGAGGCACAAGGCCATGTCCCGCATTCAGAACTGTGTTTCTGATGTGATCTTCACCAGGATCATGACCTGTGAGACCCCGAAGCAGGCTTGGGACAAGCTTAGGAGGAGTTCCAAGGCACTGAGAGGACTAGGCAGCAGCAACTTCTAAATTTGAGAAGGGACTTCAAGAATCTGAAAATAAAAGAAGAAGAAACTGTCAAGCAATACTCTGATAGGATAATGGCTGTTGTAAACAGTATAAGGCTCCTTGGTAAGCAGTCTGATGAAGTAAGGATAGTTGAGAAGGTTCTCTCTACTTTACCAGAGAGATATGAAGCAAAGATATCCTCCTTAGAGGACTCGAGGGACTTAGCAAGGATTTCCCTGACTGAGCTTATCAATGCTCTCTATGCTCAAGAGCAAAGAAGAGCCAGCAGGATAGAGGAGCAACAGGAGGGTGCATTTCAGGCCAAAGTCAAGCCTAACTCGAGTAATGCTACCTATAAAGGCAAGAAGAATTGGAGGGATAAGTCCAAAACAGATGCTCCAAGAAAATGGGATAGACCGTGCAGGCATTGCAAGAAGCCTGGTCATCCAGAGGCAAAATGCTGGTTCAAGCCAGATGCCATATGTCAACATTGCAAGAAAAGAGGCCATGTTGAAAGGGTTTGCAAAGAAAAAGACAAATCTGAGTAGAATCAACCACAACACAGGGCTGCTGAGGCTCGTGTAGTTGAACAAGGCAGCGATAGTGAAGAACAAGTGTTTGCAGTCTCATGTTTAGCTGAAAAAGGGAAGGTTACAAAAGGGTGGCTCCTTGACAGTAGCTGCACCAACCACATGTCACCAGATGCATCTATCTTCAAATCTCTAGATAGAAATTGTAAGACTAGAGTAAAAATTGGAAATGGACACTGTATTCAGGCAGAGGGCAAAGGTAATGTGATGATATGCACTCCATCAGGTAACAAACTCATCCCAAATGTATTGTTTGTACCTGAAATCGATAGAAATTTGTTGAGTATAAGTCAGTTGCTTGAGAAAGGATATACAGTGGTCTTTAAAGGAAATGAGTGCCAGATTAGTGACAAAAAAGGGTCCATACTCATGATGGTAGCCATGACTGATAAGAGTTTTGTTGTGGACTGGAATAAGGGCCTACATAGTGCCTATGCTACTTCCATAGAAGAATCCAAGCTTTGGCATCAAAGGCTTGGTCATGCCAACTTTAAATCAATAGCTCGAATGATCACTAAGGATATGGCTGAAAATTTCATCAAATCGGTCCAAAATGAAGATGTTTGTGAAGTTTGTCAGTTGGGAAAGCAAGCCAGGCTTCCATTTCCTACAAGCACAGCTTGGAGAGCCTCAGAGAAACTTCAATTAGTGCACACAGATGTATATGGCCCTATGAAGACTGAGTCACTCAATGGCAACAGGTACTTCATTCTTTTCATTGATGATAGTACCAGATACTGCTGGATTTACTTCTTAAAGAGCAAGTCTGAAGTAGTTCAAGCCTTCCTGAAGTTCAAAACAGTAGCTGAGACAGAAACTGGCTGTAAACTAAAGTCTATAAGATCAGACAATGGGACTGAATATACTTCAGCTCAGTTCCAAGCCCTTTGTGCAAGAGCTGGCATCAAACATCAACTAACAAATGTGTATACACCTCAACAAAATGGGGTAAGTGAAAGAAAAAATAGAAGCCTTCTAGATATGGCCAGATGCATGATATTTGATAAGAATTTGCCCCAAAACTTGTGGGCTGAGGTAGTTAACACTGCTGTTTATGTTCAAAACAGACTTCCAACCAAAGCCTTAGAGCAAAGGACTTCATTTGAGGCCTGGTTTGGATTCAAGCCATCACTGGCTTACTTAAGAATCTTTGGTTGTTTATGCTATTCACAAGTACCAGCTGTTAAAAGAAGTAAGTTAGACAAAAGAGCACAAGTAGGCATCTTGGTAGGCTATAGCTCAGAGAAAAAGGGCTATAGGATTTTGGACCCTTCAACGAACAAGGTATTTGCAAGTAGAGATATTGTGTTCAATGAAAGAGCAAGCTGGAATTGGGACAAGAATGAACCTGAGGCTGTCTTTAAAGAACTTGTGGTTGATCAGATTGAGCCAGAACAAAATGGTCCAGATATAGACTTTGATGATGTACCAATCAGAGTTACCAGATCTTTGGCTGAAATCTATGAGAGGGCACATGTAGCCTTAGTAAAGCTAACCTGTTTTGAAGAGGCTGAAATGTATGAAGGCTGGAAACAGGCAATGGCAGATGAAATTGCCATGATCGAGAAGAACCAAACTTGGGAGCTGGTTGAGAAGTCTGCTAACAGGAAGATTATTGGAGTAAAATGGGTCTACAAGGCAAAGTAGAATGCTGATGGAAGTTAGAATAAACTGAAGGCTAGGCTGGTGGTAAAAGGATTCAGTCAAAAATATGGACTGGATTACTTTGAAACATATACTCCTGTTGCCAAACTAGATACGATCAGGCTGATTGTTGGATTTGCAGCTCAAATGAACTGGAATATACATCAGCTTGATGTAAAATCAGATTTTCTAAATGGAATCCTTTAAGAGGAGATTTATGTGGAGCAACCAGATGGATTTAAAGTACCTGGCAAGGAAGACTTGGTTTACAGACTAAGAAAGGCCTTATATGGCCTAAAACAAGCCCCCAGAGCATGGTATGCTCGAATTGACTCTTATCTGCTCAGTTTGAAGTTCGAAAGAAGTGCTAGTGAGCCAACGTTGTATGCCTTCACATTGGGGTCAGCAATGGTCTGTTGGAGTTTGAAAAAGCAGTCTTTAGTGGCTCAATCGACAGTTGGCGCTGAATATGTAGCTACTGCTAGTGCAGTAAATCAAGCCATTTGGCTAAGGAAAATCTTAGCAGATTTGAACCTATTTCAAGAAGGAGCAATAGAGATACTTTGTGACAACAAGTCTGCTGTTGCAATTGCAAAGAACCCTATCTTCCATGGTAGAACTAAGCACTTTGACATAAAGTTGCATGTGATAAGGGAGATGGAGCAAGCTTGTGAAATAAAGCTGGTTCATTGCAATTCGGAGGATCAAATCGCTGACATTTTGACCAAGGGTCTTGGTGCATCGAAATTTAACAAGTTAAAAAGGCTTATGGGAGTTTGCAGCATGGAGCTCAAGGAGGAGTGTTGAAGCTGATCTCCATGCAGCTGGTATGAAGCAAGTGTAGCTGAAAGTTGGCCATGCAAGCTCTTGACAAGCATGCAGCAACTTTGGTTTCTTGTTGCTGTTGGATTTGAACTAATGTTTTGTTATTTTGTAATCTAGTTTGTCTCTTGAACTTAGTTGGTAATATTTTTGATGTAATCCATTGATTGATTGACTGAAATTTCAGCAGTACAACTTGGACAGTTAATTTGGCTATTTTCAATGTAATAGAGTGGGGTTAGGTATGTGATTTGGTAGTCATTTTGACTTGTACACTTCATCTTTAGTTTTTTTATATGTAATGGCAATATGCTTATGATTATGTATGAAAAATACACATCATTTTCATATATACTCTCAACTATTGCTTCTTCTTCTATTTTTTCCTTCTTTTCTTTTTGCTCGATTCCTTCTTGTTTTTTCAGCAAGTATCGTGACTTGCTGCCAAAGCTAAAGCTGGACCAGTTGCTTGCTTGCTCATTAACACCAACAGGCATCCATATTGAAACGACCCATGTTCCTGCAACGCTCAGCTGGGATTCAACCTATTGCGGTGATGCAGGCCAGTCACTCGTGTCGCTCTCACCTTTTCACTTAATTATCTAGAAATTTGCTAATTAATTTAGAGATTATTATTAGGTATTAGCAGTAAAAAAAATTATTAGTTTATGATTTTTTTTAGTGTATCAAATAATAGTTTTAATTTAAAATCAAGTTTTAAAATCATTTAGTAGATTTATATTTTATGTTAGCATTTAAAACACGGTAAATAAAATACTTTAATTTTATGAGGAGGGTTTAAATACTTTTAAACTTTTTTTTATTGTCGATTTTTTATTCTTTATTTATTATACTCTTAAAAATATATATTAAGGTATAATAACTTATTTCGCCCTCAATTTTATAAAAAAATATTTTAACTGTTTATTTAATTTTTATTCTTTTTAACCTTTAAACTTGTACAATTTATTAAATAACCTCCAAAATAAATGGAAAAGTTAACGTTTGTTAACTTTTCTGAAGTTGCATCCACGTGTCCACATGGATACCACGTTAATAATTAATTAATTTTTTAAAATTTAAATATTCAAAAAAATATAAAAATATTTTGAAAAGCAAAAAATTATAAAAAATAAAATTTTATTTTTTTTAAAAAAATTGTTAGTTGTTAATGTGGCATATACATGGATGCCATGCCAAGTTAACATTTGTTAATTTTTTCCATCCATTTTGAAGTGATTTGATAATTAATACAAGTTTAAAAATTAAAAAAGATAAAAAAATAAATTAATGATTAAAATAATTCTTTTGTAAAATTAAAGAGCGAAATAAATTATTATGCATACAATTAACACATAAATATGTAAAAGAAGGATGAATACGAGCATTTTTCCTAGCTACCTTTTATCTCTTTATTATTATTTTTTCCAGTTTTAAAGAGTTATAAATTTGTATCTTAATAATGTTTTCTTTTCCATTCAAAGATTGAAGAAGAGGTATTAATGGATTGACTTCAACTTAAGTTTTATTCTAATAAATTTAAGTTCGGGCCACTAAAAATGACTTGTTTCACTGTTTTAAAAAAATAAATATTTTAATTTTAATTTAACTTATAAAAAATATAAATATTAATATAAAGTTTTTTTTTTATATTTGAACAGTAGATAAAAAATTACTCCACACAATCCCATGAACTCCTCTATAGATTGAATGTACATAACTTGGGTTTTATGGGTGTTAACTTGGTGCAATATACTCTTTTCTGGCAAGCCCGCAGGATGCGAACTAGGACCAGGACCTATCAGCTTCAATAGTGAAGACTCTTGTGGGAATGTTACGTTTCAATACCCATTTGAAATAATCCACCAACATTATCCCAATGGCTTTTTCAGAGTAATCTGCAACAAAACCTCCAATGGGCGGAAAATGCTATTCCTAAACATAAATGGCATCAATCTGGAAATACTCGACTTCTCATTTTTGTACGGCAACGTTGTGGTGAACCATTCCATAACTTATTTCAATTGTCGCCAAAACAATAACGATGGGATGAGTCTCAACCTAACAGGCACCGCCTTTTACTACTCAGATTTCGACAACGTATTCTGGTCTTCAGGTTGCGGTAATTTAATTACTGTTTTCGACAATGAAAATGGTAATCTTGTAGGCGGGTGTTTGCAACCAAGTTGTAGGAAGAGTAAGGAGACTTCCTCTGCTACTGGCTCCCCTATTATTATTCCTCAAGGTCTGGGTTCTTTCTCTGCAAACATGAGTGGTAGCCAGAAAAGATCTTGCGGATTTGCTTCCTTAATAAAATCAGACTTGTATTTTGATTTGACCTTAGAGTCGAATGATTTTGATGTAAATAATTGGACGTATGTCCCAACATCACTGCAATGGAGCACACCCATATCTGGATTGTGCCATTTGAGACAAGGTCTAAACACTACTTGTAGTTCCGATCATGAATTTTGTTGGCAAAGTTTGAGCTCTACTCATCTATGTGTATGCAACAAGGATTTCGGCATCGGTGATTTTTCAACGTTTTGCGAAGGTACAAATTAACACATCCTTTTCAATAATCTATATTACATTTTATATATATGAATATAACTCTTTGTATTCCTTTCATAAATGCAGGAGAGAGTTGTGGGATTTATAATTGGTGCCACATACTTTGTTTGAATGCTCCTGGCAACTATTGTTCCACACACTACTGCCCTCCTGAATATGAATACAATAGTACCGCATTTAGGTGCGAGCCCAAAAAAGTTATTTCCCTACTGCCAACAAAAAACACTCGCAACTTGACAATCACTATTATAGTTACGTCTCCAATTCGCCCCTTTTTTCAATTTGGGTGCGGTAACAACATCATTTTGCCATTACATCCTTATAAAAGCTTCTCCCATTAAATGATATATGTTCATTTAAGAGCCAAAAAAAGCTGATGGTGAAATGAAAGTTCTCTCATTGTAACTAAATGAAAAGTCATTAATTATAAAATATATCTTTTGCCAAGTCTATTAAATATAAAATATAAATAAAACTTTACTGAAATATATTTACGGTCGACACAATAATATTTCTTATTTATTGAAATATATTTATGGTTGATTTTTATATGTATATAGGTTGCGGCACTACTATTGGGACAATGTTTCTTCTACTTGGAACATGGCGAATGTACAAAGTATTCAAAAGAAAAAAGGACACCATGCTCAAGCAGAAATACTTTAAAAGGAATGGAGGTTTGTTACTGCAACAACATTTGTCTAGCAATCGAAGTACTGTTGAAAAGGTAAAGTTGTTTAATTCAATGGAGATAGAAAAGGCCACTGATTACTATAATGAGAATCGAATCCTTGGTCAAGGAGGTCAAGGAACTGTTTATAAAGGAATGTTAACAGACGGAAGCATAGTGGCTATTAAGAAGTCTAAAATGGTGGAAGGGAAGAATTTTGATGAAAAGAAGGTTAAACAATTCATCAATGAAGTGATCATTTTATCTCAAGTTAACCATAGGAATGTGGTTAAACTTTTAGGGTGTTGTTTAGAAGCCGCAGTTCCATTGCTAGTGTATGAGTTCATCCCAAATGGAACACTTTATAATCTCATTCATAGTCAAAATGAGGAATTTCCATTGACATGGGAAATGCGTTTACGGATTGCAATTGAAATTGCCAATGCTGTGTTTTATTTGCATTCAGCTGCATCTGTTCCTATTTATCACCGAGACGTCAAATCAAGCAACATACTTTTGGATAGTAAATACAAGGCAAAAGTGTCAGACTTTGGAACTTCGAGATCAATTGCACTTGAACAAACTCATTTAACAACTCGAGTGCAAGGAACTTTTGGTTACATGGATCCGGAGTACTTTCGATCAAGTCAATTTACAGAGAAAAGTGATGTTTATAGTTTTGGGGTTGTTCTTGTTGAACTTCTAACTGGACGAAAACCCATCCCTACAAAACAATCAGAGGAAGTGAGAGGCTTGGTATCTCTTTTTCTGCTATCAATGCAGGGGAATTCCTTATTTGACATTCTTGATTCAAGGGTAGTAAATGATGGCCCAGAAAAAGAGATTATAGAAGTGGCTAAGCTAGCAAAAAGATGCTTGAATCTTAATGGAAAAAAAAGACCCACTATGAAACGAGTGGCAATGGAGCTGGAGTTGATTAAAGCATCAAAAGAAGATAATGTTTTTGAGGAAAGTGGTGATGAGGTATCTGAAACAGATGACATAATTGAATCCTCGGACGACATTGCTTCTTATTCAATCACCGAATCATTTGAAATAGATAGCGAAACTGTACCATTAAATACATCTTTTTAATTTCCTACACCTTTAAATTGTTCTTCCATTGTTGTGTACTCTCTATGTATAATAGACATATTCTACATCTCTTCATGCTTGGTTTCGATCATCATTCTTTAAAATCAATTGTTCTTGATTTTTTTTTTCCACTTATCTCTTATGCAAGCTTTTAAAATTAGCATGGATCTGTTTCAAAAACGATTAAAAAGCTTAAATTTAATATTTTAAGTAAACTATATCAGGATTCATCAAACTATTAATAAGTTTACTTTTTAATTGTTTAATTATGAAAAATTATAAAATAATTATCCATGTATCAACCCTAATCCGAACCAACAATGATCCCGATTATGTGATATCACATTTGATGTCTAACAACATCTACAACTCATCCCACTTATTATCAATTTCAATAATCTCATTTCAACACTAACCAACCAACTTCTTCTAAGCTTCCAAAAATCCAAAGCCAAAGTCGAATACCTCAAAAAGAACACTTCCTTATCACCTAATACATAGCATGGTCATCTAAGGCATATCAAGTAATCGAGTTTTCTCAAACTACTTATATAGAATCATGGCATAAGGTTAAACTAAGTTGTACTGCCATCAAAAGGTCTTAAAAACAACAAAATGAACCTATGTCATAACCATTTACTAGCTAAAGTAATCAACTTGCAGGTGTACCTTCAAAAGGGTAGCTTGACCTCTGATGCAACTTTGAGGTCCCCTAAATATACCATTTATATCAAGGTAATATGTATGTGCTATTAGAAGTGAATTACGTACTCGTACTGTTTTAAATTTTTTATTAGACATGTTATCAAGTCTCAATATCACTTAATTCATTTAACCAATTCAAACAAGTAATGACTTTCCCATTTTAATATCTATTCTCAAATTTATCATTCTCTTTTTATTAGAACTTATTACATTAGGTTAATTAGGTATCAAATTATCATAGCATGCCTTAATTCATTAATGCCACATTTCATTCTAGTCACTAGCATCATGCATGTTTTACATTCTACAATTTATACCAATTACTTAATTTACCCCATAGTAAACAATGGTGGAATCATATAGTCAGATATAGGAATATGTGCAACCAACACATCAAATTCACTATTGTAGCTGATCTAGGGGCGAATTCAGAAAATTTTTTGGGTCGAAATTAAGTTGTATTTTTTACAATAATAAAAATGTAATTTTATCTTATAAATTTTAAAGGATTAAATTGAATTTTTATCATTTTTAGGGTGAGCCAAAATACAAATTTACCTTTGTTAATTTAAACTTTTAAAAAATTTTGAGGAACCTAAATAAAAAAATTTCTATTTTAGAGTGATCGGTCTCCTGCCAACCCCTTAACTACGCCACTGAACTCATCATAATGCCTCCCCTAACTAGTGTGTAAAATTAGCACCTTATCTAGTCCCATCCACTTGGTGGCTACCGACTGAATAAAATTAAAACCTTAGCTAATTAAATTAACAAAAGTTTTTAATGTCTACATTGAAATACAAAAAAAATACAATAATTTATTTGGCTCTTCAACTTTAAAAAAAATTATTTTAGTTTCTATTTAATTTTTTGTCTTTTTTAATCATTAAATTTGTGTTGTTTGTCAAATCACACCAAAATAGATAAAAAATTAATATTTATTAACTTTATTGACGTGGCATCCACATAACAGTTCATGTGTATGCCACATCAACAATTAATTAATTATTTTAAAATTAAAAAACAATTAATTATTTACATATAATCAATAAAATTAATAAATATTAACTTTTACATTCATATAATCCGATAAAATTCTTTTAAGCACCATTAACCATAGAAGTGTGCTTAGCACATGGAAATTTTATGTTTCCTCGTGAAGATAGTTGATTCGAGATGGGGACTTCAAAGTTGCATCAGAGGTGAAGCCAACCTTTTGAATGTATACCTGTAAGTTGATAAAATCCTCGTGCACATAGAATCTTAATTGCTACTGCTTTTAATGTTGTTTGGCTATCATTTTTTATTGCTGTTTTACTGTTATTTTAGTATTATATTATTATTATATTATTGTTATTTAGATATTATATAATTTTTATTTTATTCTTAATTTTGTTATTATTTTAAAAATATTTATTTGTTAAGTTGTAATTATTTTAGTGTTAATTAAGTATAAATTTTTTTAATTTATTTTTAAAATATTGAAAAATATTTATTTTAATATTTTCAATATATTTTATATATTATATTTTTTAAATTTATTTTTATATAAAAAATAATCTAAAAAATTTAATGTGAATCAGTGAATTTAATATTTTAATTTAAGTCGGGTCTGAATAAAATATTTTATTTTATTTTCCCAATTAATGGTTGCCACCCACTGGCAAACAATTTTAATATTACGTTTGTATTATCCAATTTTTTTATTATTATTATAAATTGGTAGGTAAACAGAGGTCAAGGACAAAGGTCTTTGATTTGATCTGCAGATCTTGTCTCTATTTCTATCTCTGATAAATTTCTTTCAGATCCCACTTTCATTCTCATTGCCTCTCGCTTTATGTGTTCATACTACTTTAATTTCTATATTACGTGATGAGTGGAAGCAAAGAGCTTAGATTTGTATTAACATATTGTTTTATAACTTTAATTATAGGTAAAGTTATGAAGAATACACATAAGGAAGAGATTTTAAGAATCTTAACGATATAGATTTAAATTTAGACGATAAAAAACTCAATTAATGACTAACATATAATAATGAATATATGTTAAACACTAAAGACAAAATAATTCAACAAATATACATTTAAAAAATTAGATAAAATTGCATATTTAATTTTTAAGCACTCTCAATTTTTAAATCCATACAAATGTTATTATACAATTATGCATATTTAGTAATTTCTCTAATTTAATTTAATTTAATTTTATTTTTTTTTTAAAAACAAGTTGAAACGAAAAATATCACAAACAAATTAATCTGCAAAGCTCAAGTGAATAATTAAAAATTGAAAAATTGATAAAATGCATAAGAAAAAAATTGAAAAACAAAAACTAATAAATAAAAAATTTAAGAAAAACTGAGTGTAATAGCCCAAATTTACCCGGGCCCGTGAGATAAATAAATAAATAAATAAAAACAAAATTTATTAGTAAAGTCCATGTACAGTCCAAAACTCGGTTAGCCCAAATCCAAAAGCCCAAAGACCCGATTACATTTTTAGCCCAACTGCCCAAAGACTCGATTACATTCTTAGCCCAGAACCCAAAATACCCTTCTAACCCAACAAACAAACACAGCCCAGCTAGCCCAACTGACTTAAGGAGTTTTAGCTTCTGAGAAACCCTAGCTAGGTTTTGCGTCGCAAGCTCCCTCGTGATCGCAGCCGACATCAACCTCGTTTTGCGCCACAATCAAAGGCCTAAATCAGCATGCCCTTGTCTCCGTCGCAATTGTTGCGTATAGACCTGTAAAAGGAAGGAAGATGGCACAGAATCAAAACTAATATGGCAGGGAATAAGACCAGATTTTGTAACATTTATTTTCAAATCCCCAGTGGCTATAAAAAAGCCCAAATCAGAACGATGTAAGGGGTTTTTTTTTAATACGCATATATTGACAGAAATAAAAAACTAAAATACAAGCAGTTTTCATACCAAAAAGCAGAGGTGATTTATTTGCTTTATTTCCTCCTTTATTTTATTTTATTTTGCATGCAAATAGTGTTAGAAATGAGTATAAGGGTTACCTGTTGATTCGCGAGATAAAGAGGAAATTTTTAGAGCCCTAATCGCCGTGTACGGTGGCTCAGACGGTGGCGCGTGAAGCGCGTGTGGCTGAAGGCGGTGGTGCTCCGGGACGAGCCAGGACGGTCACTGGCCGGAGCTCTGAGAGAATTTTGGAGCTCTCTCTCTCTCTTTTTTCTTCTGTTGAATGTTTAAAATGAATGTTTAAATGTTTTTTTTTCTTTTATAACATCAGTAAAACGACGCCGTTTTAGCTTAATCCAATAAGCCTAAAACGACGTCGTTTCAAAGCATTAGGATCCGCGCGTTGACCCGTTTACTCGGGGAGGATCTGCGCATTTTTAATAAAAGGGCTAATTTCCCAATCGACCCTTTTGTATTTTTTATATTTATAATTTCATTTTATTTTTATTAAAATCTGACCCTAATCTTTTATTTCTGTTTCAATTTAGTCCTAATAGCCCTTAAAAGGTTTATTCAGGGAACGACGTCGTTTTTGGGATTAGGGCTAATTGCCTAGTGAGTCCTCAGAATTTAACGCGTATTTTGATTCGGCCCAAAATTTTCATTATAATTAACCCTAAAATTTTAAAATTAAATTAAATTTAAATTTTGTTTTATAAATTCAATTTATTTTAAATACTATATAAACATTAGTTATATATAATAATATATTACTTTATTTATATTATTTATAATATTATATACATTTTATAAATTTTATTATATGTTATATTTTTATTATATGTCATTTATTCCATTTATATTTTATTATATATTTTTACTATATATATTAATTATTTTACTATATTTTTGTATGTAAATTTACTTAATATATCATTCTTATTATTTTATCTATCATATAGTTTATATCATTATATATATGTATTTTGTTTATAAATTTATTATATATCATATACTTTTCCATAAATTACACCTTACGTTACTTCTATTTTATTATAAAATATATATTATTTTATTACTTATTAATTATATATGTTTTGAAATTTTTATTACTATATAAATATGTAATTTCATTAATTAGTACATTATTTCTTAGTATATTAAGTTATTAAATCTTATAATATGATTTATACATATATCATTTTCTAAAAAAGGGGTTCTCCTTTATTATTTTTATATTAATCTAGATATTTCTAAATATCTTTATTTTTATTTGATTTATATTTTATAATTTGCTTATTTATTCTTGGCTCTCTTTATTTTGATATAGTTTCGTAGGTTAAATCTTATATATTATTTTTACACGTTCGCATGAAATTAATTATTTATGTTGATTTAAGTTACATTTGCATAAAACATTATATATATTGCAATTTATATTTGTCATATTCATTAGGTACTATGTTGTATTTTGCACGTAATAATAATGCATGAACATTTATGTTATTTATGATAATATATGATAATGTATATTGTGTAATTTATGCCATTATTTTTTTTATATTTGCATAAAATGATAAAGCATGTATTATGTAGTTAGGTTTATTTAATATTAATTTCCTGTAATATGTGGAGTACATCGTTATTTTCAAAAAAAATAATATCTCATTTGATTCAAAAGGAATTTTAAAAAGTGAGGCAATGTTTTGGTATTCAGGAACTCGAGAAGTAGTACCCTAACATGCTGGGTTGCGATTTTCCGTTTGTCTGAATGCCTAAAAATATCCTTTAAAACGAGTTTCATAAATCACAAGATGATTTCAGTTACGAAAGTTTAAAAATATCGTGTCCAATCATGCTGGATATGATGTTTATATTCTTTCGAAGCCAAGAATCTTGATTCTTTTAACTTAAATTATTATGGTTTTAAAGAGATCTTATTTCTAAATTCTTTCAAACTTTTGACATTAAGACAAAATTAATCAATTTGGTACCAATTTTGGGCGTTATGAGGGTGCTAATCCTTCCTCGTGTGTAACCGACTCCCGAACCTATTTTCTCGTAATTTCGTAGACCAAAATGTTTTATAAGGTGATCCAATCACACCTAAAAAGGTTGGTGGCGACTCCCGTTTTCATTTTTCAAAAGTCAATCCCCGTTTTTCAAACATCCCTTAAAAAAATGGTTTCGATAGCTTGGCGACTCCGTTGGGGACGTTAAGAGAGTCAAGCCAAAAAAAAAATGATAACTTTCTGTCTTAATGCTAAAAATTTGAAAAGATTTAAAGATAAAGATCCCTTTTTATGTGTTTGCTGCATATGTTTGTTATTTTTCTCGCACACATTGCATTTGCATGATCGTTGTGGTCGCACCCTTAAGTGGGAGTGAGAAGCTAAGCTTTCGTGAGGTTTTCACCTCCGCATGAGTTAGTGAATTACTTCCAGGATATATCTGTACCTATGTCTTTGTGAGATTTTCATCTCCGCATGGTCATAGAAAAATGTATCCTCCTAAACTGAACTTGGTCTATATGAGCCTATAATGGGTGAAGATCGAGGAATCTGCTGGTTTAGGTACCCTTGCTTTAGAACTGAACTACATATAGTGAATTTTAAGTGCTTGCTCTAGGTAGTATGGTGATGACCTTTAGTACCTACCTTTATAAGTGCTTGTTTATTACATCTTTTTATATGATACTGCCTTATTTTTTTTATTTTGTCATCATCGCATATCATTCATCATTAAAAGGTGTCGATTCAAGGTTCGATTTCTGAGTTAGGAAGTTTTGTAATAAGGAATGAATATCTTAAAGTGGGGGACACCTCTTCCGTTTGTGCATGGTCAGAGAAAACCCAGTTAGAGAAAGGAGATAGTGTCACCGAGGGATATACATCAGAGTTGTGGGACTTTACTCGTATCAGTTCGACACAGAATATTTTCGGGAGATGAAGGACATTTGGGCCCAATGGGATGACGAGGCTAGACAGCTTTTCTTTCAGACTTATGGAGATCTTTCTTATTTGCTAGACATTAAGGTAGATAAGCATCTGTTCCGAGCTATGGTACAGTTCTGGAACGATGCTTATAGTTGCTTTACATTTAGAGAGGTAGATGTAGTGCCTACTTTGGAGGAGTATACAACCTTGCTTCACTGTCTGAGAATTCAAGGTAACAAAGCTTATGTTAGGCCGGCTAGTCTCCCAATTTTTGTGAGGAAATTAGTGATGATCACAGGGATGGGTGAGCAGTGGGCTGTAGCTCGAGTGCAGCAAAAAGGCGATAGTAAGTGCATTCCATGGGCCATTTTGAGGGATCTGATATTGACACATCCATACGTGACGAAGAAGGTCAACGTTTTTGCCTTAAGTATTTACGGCTTGGTGATTTTCCCGAAGGCGATAAGGCACATAGATGAGACAGTCGCAGATTTGTTTGATCGTATTGGTAAACAGAACACACCGGTGCTAGCAATCCTAGCTGAGACGTTTAGATCCTTGAAGTACATGTCAGAGAGCCAGTGAAGTAGATATATTGGATGCGCACAGTTGTTGTTAGTATGGTTCCATAGTCACTTTTGGAAGCTTAAGAAGGTTCCTTGCCGAGTGTTTTTTGAGGGTTATTCCCCCTTAAAGGAAGCAACAACTACATCAAGGAGAGACGATATTACAGAAGAAAGGTGGATGGATATTCTTCAGAATCTTCGAGAGGAGGAGGTTTTGTGGAAAGCACCTTGGATGACTCATAATGAAGTCCTTTATCGCTGCGACAGTTTTGATTGGGTACCTCTTCCTGGGATTTGGGGAGTCGTTGGTTATGCACCGTTACTCGTCCTAAAGCAATATAAAGTGAGGCAGTTCAGATAGAGGTCGAGAGTTAGCTTTGTTATTAGATAGGGTTAAGATTCTAGGCCTATAAGCGAAAGCGTATTTGTAATCCGTTTTATGAAAAGACTTTTGTTCCTTAAATAACGTTTTTTAAAATGAAACTGAATCGAGATCGATACCTTTTTGCATTCATGCATTTGCATTACATTACATCAAAGAAAAGAAGGTGTTGATTCAAAATTCGATTTCTAAATAGAATATTTTGTCATAAAGAAACGAATTTCTTGATAAAGTGGATTATAGTACGGTCGTCTGAATATAGTCCAAGTAAACACGACGAGAGAAAACTGGTAGTCCATGGAGGAATACATGATGTAATTGCCATAGATTCAAGCCAAAAAAGGCATGACGAGAGAAAGCCGGAAGTCCACAAAGGAATACATGACTTGATTTAATTGCCAACGAAGATTATCCAAGAGCCGGCACTTTTTGATGAGTATCATGGAGATAAGCGAGCAAGAGATCGAGGCTCAGATTAAGCAGTAAGGAGCTAGCAAAGGCATCTTTTGGAGAATTTACAGGATTCGACTATGAAGAAAAGATCAGCATTTACTTGGACTATGAAGGGCAAGACTGCATATGTAATCTATTTTCATGTAAAGAAATTTGTATTCTAGAAAAGTTATTCTAATGGAATTGAATTCAAGATCAACATCTCCTTTTCTTTTGCATTCATGCATTTGCATTGCATCACATCACATGCATTTAAATCTATAAAAAGACCCTAATTAGTTAAGGTTAAAAAGAGAAAGAAAGAGAGAAAGAGAGAAGAGGGTCACGGCTGAACGAATAGAAGACGCTCTCTTACATATCCTAGACTTTTGTATCAGGAGGGATAGCTTACCTGGAGATGGGGGTGTTTGGAAATGAAAATCATTTCATACCATACATGAAGAAGGGACTGATTAGGGAAACCTTGAGGGCATTCGCCCTTACGAACCGGGAAGCTCTCTGAACAATTGGACTGCGGAGGAACTTTCTGTAGTCTTTAGGAATTTTTCAGAATAATTCTCAAAACATTCTTGTTACTCTAAGGCCTAGGAGTAATAGGATTACATTCGTGGAATGGGCTTACGATCATCTATTATTTTTTTTAATAAAACATAACTTTTATCAATTTGAACGAGTATTGTTTCATTTTTATCAACCAATATTCCGTTAAACTTTTGCAATTCTTATTCTTTCATTCGTAGCACATAAATAATCATTCTTAAATTCATTCATTCTTGGTATATTCTTTATACTTCACAGGTCCCTAGATATCAATGACATGAGCACTGATATTACAAATCCTGATTTCTCTTGTGAGCAAGACATGTGTTCAGAGGAATCTCAGGATTTTGAAAATGTCCAGGATTGTGATGTGTCTCCGGATCTGTTGAGGATGGTAAAACAGGAGGAGAAATAAATCATGCTCCATGAGAAAGAGGCAATAGAGAATGTAGCCCTAGAGGAAAGGAAAGAGGTAAAAATCGGCACGCAATTTGCTAGGACACAAGGCAAGGACTGATTGAGTTGCTACGTGAGTTCAAGGATATCTTCGTATGGTCCTATCAAGATATGCCAAGGTTAAATACCGATATTGTGGTACATCGTCTTCCAATAGGATAGGATTGTAAGCCAGTCCAACAGAAGTTGCGAAGAATGAGGCCAGATATCGTATTGAAGATAAAGGACAAAATCAAGAAGCAGTTCGATATAGGATTCTTACTAGAGGTGAAGTACTCTGAATAGGTAGCTAACATTTTACCAGTCCCTAAGAAGGATGAGAAGGTACGAATGTGCGTTGATTACAAGAGATTTGAATAAAGCTAGCAAGATAATTTCCCTTTGCCGCACATAGACACTTTGGTAGACAACACAGCGGGATATTCGTTGTTCTCCTTCATGGATGGTTTCTTGGGGTACAACCAGATCAAGATGCATCCGAAAGACATGGATAAAACCACTTACATAACATTGTGGGGTACCTTTTGTTACAAAGTAATGTCGTTTGGATTGAAGAATGCAATGGCAACATACCAAGGGGCTATGGTGAACTTATTCCATGATATGATACACAAGGAGATCGAAGTGTATGTTGATGACATGATTGCTAAATCTCGAATAGAAAAGGAACATATTAAAGTTTTGAGGAAGCTGTTCCTAAGATTACGGAAGTTTCAGTTAAAACTTAATCCAGCAAAGTGCACTTTTGGAACTAGGTCGGGGAAGTTATTAGGCTTTGTGGTCAGCGAAAAGGGAATAGAGGTTGACTCAGACAAAGTTAGAGCCATACGAGATTTGCCTCCACCAAGTACTCAGAAGGAAGTTCGGGGCTTTCTTGGAAGGTTGAATTATATTGCTCGGTTTATTTCACAATTAACTGAGAAATGTGATCCTATATTTCGCCTCCTTAGAAAACACAACCAAGGTACTTGGAATGAGGAATGCCAGAATGCCTTTGATAAAGTCAAGCAATACTTGCTAAACGCTCTAGTACTATCCCCACCTAGTCCGGATAAACCATTAATTCTGTACTTATCAGTGTTTAGTAATTTTGTGGGATGTGTGCTTGGTCAACATGACGAATCGGGAAGAAAAGAGAAGGCAATATACTACCTCAGCAAGAAATTCACAGAGTGTGAGATGAGATATTCGCCAATTGAGAAATTGTGTTGTGCTTTAATCTGGACAACTTGAAGGTTGAGGCAATATATGTTATATCATACAACTTGGCTAATTTCAAAACTTGATCCGTTAAAGTACATGATGGAGTCAACAGCACTAAATGAAAGAATGGCAAGGTGGCAAATATTACTTTCAGAATTTGACATAGTCTATGTGAGTCAAAAGGCTATAAAAGGGAGTGCGATAGCAGAATTTCTGGCAAGCAGAGCTCTAAAAGATTATGAGCCATTAAACTTTGATTTCCCTAATGAGGAGTTGTTGTATGTGGCAACTATTGAAAAACGTCCATGGAAGATGAACTTTGACAGCGCATCCAATGCGGTAGGAAATGGAATTGAGGCAGTTTTGTTATCCCCAAATGGGGATCATTATCCATTCACATGTAAATTGGATTTTGAATATACGAACAATATGGCTGAGTATAAAGCATGCATCATGGGGATCTGAGCTGCTATAGAGCGATGAATAAGAACCTTAGAAGTATATGGAGACTCTGCGTTGGTAATTTACCAGCTTAGAGGTGAATGGAAGACAAGGGATCCTAAATTGACCAATTACTGAAAGGTAGTTTTGGGGTTACTTGAGGAGTTTGATGACATCACTTTCAATTATATCCCACGAGACGAAAACCAGATAGCAGATGCTCTAGCAACCTTGGCTTCAATGATTAAAGCAAATAAAGAGGAGGAGATGAGACCCATTCAGATGAGTATCTTTGAGGCTCTAGCTCACTGTTGCAACATTGAGGAAGAAGAAAAGGATGATAACCCTTGGTATCAGGATATATTACGATATGTGAGAGATCGTAAATACCCAGAACAGGCAACTGAAAATGATAAGCGAACTTTAAGAAGATTAGCTTGTGACTACGTTTTGGATGGGGACATCTTGTACAAAAGAAGAAAGAACGATAGCAGAAGTTTGCAGTCAGTTCAAGATTAAGCATCATAACTCTTCTCCTTATCGCTCAAAGATGAATGGGGCAGTGGAAACTGCTAACAAAAATATCAAGAAGATAGTGGGGAAAATGACTGAAACCTACAGAGATTGGCATGAGAAGTTATCATTTGCACTCTTAGTTTATCGAACGTCCATCATAACCTCTACTGGGGCAACTCCTTTCTCGTTGGTTTATGGGATGGAAGCAGTGTTACCCATTAAAGTTGAAATACCGTCTCTCCGAGTCTTGTTAGAGATAAAGTTAGATGAAGCTAAATGGATACAATCGCGATATGATCAGTTGAACTTGATTGAGGAAAAGAGGCTAAAGGCCATTCGTCATGGTCAGATGTATCAGAAGCGAATGATGCGAGCTTACGATAAGAAAGTATGACCAAGAGAATTCTACGAGGGGAATCTTGTGCTGAAAAAGATCCTCCCTATTCAGAAAAACTTTAGAGGAAAATGGATGCCAAATTGGGAAGGGCCGTATGTCGTAAAGAAGGCCTTCTCTGGGGGTGCATTGATCTTAACGGAAATGGATAGGAAGATTTTACCCAATCCAGTGAATTTAGACTCGGTCAGAAAGTACTTTGTCCAAGGGAGAGGAAAATTCAGGGTGAAAACCCACAAAGGGCGCCTTGAGTTTTCGAAAAAAAAATAGAGAGGCGAAGGTGAAAACCCACAAAGGGCGCCTTATGACCAAAGGGGTTTTGAGTTGAAAACCCGAAAGGGTAGCTCAAATTTTGAAGAGTACACGGTAATCTTGTTATATCTGATTCAACGAAGAGTGAAACGTATTGCATATCAAGGCATCAACAAAGTACTTTGGATCTTTTAAACACATGTTGAACTCAAAAAAGTCTTCATGGAGTTGGCATATAAACGTTCAAGCGGCGATATCTAGGGCATCTAACTTTTGTCCTGTTTGCTATCTTTAGATTCTTTTTCTTTTCAAAGATAGGCTTTCAGATTAATTTCCTTTGTATTTTTGACAAATTTATTCAAATCTAATTATTCTCAAAGATTAAATTCATCTTCCATTATTCTTAAAGTGTGTTGCATTAAATAATGATAGATGAACTAAATAATTTTCACAAATGAAGTTTTGCTCATTACTCTGGAAATTTCTAGATAATATAAGAAACTAAAACAGAACAATTGTTCGAAGAATTCACGTAAGTGAGGTTCGAAAGAACTCGAGAAAATTCTTTCTTTAGTCCAAAATGATGATTGGACAAATCAAACGATTCGATCCTAAGAGAAGACCATCTTACGAACATTTTTGGTGGGTTATAGCATTTGAAGAATGGTACAAACCCACAGGCTGAGTAGGAATGATAACTCGAGAGAAATAAAGTTAAATTTTAGCAAAGGAATGAGTAGTGATGTCTGGAATAGGGGTCATATTCATAAACATTTTGCATTATAACAGATTTAATTAGGAGCATTTGACTCACTTCGATCATAGCATCCTAATCATTAGGCATGAACTCGTACACATTATACAGGTTATGTCCTTCAAGGGACAATGAAGATTGATGCGCCTTAACCCCCTAAGCAGTAGGGTAACAGGCTAAAGCATAGCAGATTTGACCTTCAAGTGTTTACGCTGAAGCAGATCCAAGATGATTTAACATCTCTGTATTGTCAGAGAACAAATCGAAGAAACAGATTTGGCATCTCCATATTCGACGGAGAGCAGATCGAAGACATAACAGATCTAACCTTTGGATGTTTTCACATCGAAGTAGATCCAAGATGATTTGGCATCCTTGCGTTTACAAGGAGCGATCGAGACATAGCGATTTGGCTTTCAAGTGTTTACGCTGAAGCGGATCTAAGATGATTTGGCATCTCTGTACTGTCAGAGAACAAATTGAAGAAACAGATTTGGCATCTCCATATTCGACGGAGAGCAGATCAAAGACATAGCAGATCTAACCTTCGGATGTTTTCACATTGAAGTAAATCCAAGATGATTTGGCATCCTTGCGTTTACAAGGAGCAGATTGAAGGCATAGTAGATTTGGCTTTCACCTGTTTACGCTGAAGCAGATCTAAGATGATTTGGCATTTCTGTACTGTCAGAGAACAAATCGAAGAAACAGATTTGGCATCTCCATATTCGACGGAGAGCAGATCGAAGACATAGCAGATCTGACCTTCATTGAAGTAGATCCAAGATGATTTGACATCTCTGTATTAGACGGGGAGCAGATCGAAGACATAACAGATTGGACCTTTATTGAAGCAGATCCAAGATGATTTGGCATCTCTGTATTAGACGGGGAGCAGATTGAAGACATAGAAGATCTAACCTTTATGTGTTTACATCGAAACAAATCCAAGATGACAGATTTGGCATCTCTGTATTAGACGGGGAGCAAATCGGAGATAACAGATTTGACGTCTCTGTATTGTCAGAGAGCAGATCGAAGATAGCAGATTTGGCGTCTCTGTATTGTTAGAGAGCAGATTGAAGATAGTAGATTTGGCATTTCTGTATTGTCAGAAAGCAGATCAAAGATAGCAGATTTGACGTCTCTATATTGCCAGAGAGCAGATCGAAGATAGCAGATTTGGCGTCTTTGTATTGCTAGAGAGCAGATCAAAGATAACAGATTTGGCGTTTCTGTATTGTCAGAGAGCAGATTGAAGATAGTAGATTTGGCGTCTCTGTATTACCAGAGAGCAGATCGAAGATAGTGGATTTGGCATCTCTGTATCGACGGAGAATAGATCGAAGATATAGCAGATCTAACCTGTGGATGTTTTTGCATCAAAGTAGATCCAAGATGATTTGACATCCTTGCATTTACAAGGAGCAAATCAAAGATATAGCAGATTTGGCTTTCACATGTTTACGCTGAAGTGAATCTGAGATAATTTGACATCTCCGTATTATCAAGGAACAAATTGAAGAAGCAAATTTGGCGTCTCTGTGTTCAACAGAGAGCAGATCAAAATATCAACATGACAGTCTTAAGTTTGCAAAATATAGATTGAAGACAAGGATCTGATAAGACCGGGGCAAATTTGGTCCTTTTATAATCTTTGTTTTATTCCTGTTCCACAGTAATAAGCAAAGAGGGGCAGCTGTAATAGCCCAAATTTACCCGGGCCCGTGAGATAAATAAATAAATAAATAAAAACAAAATTTATTAGTAAAGTCCATGTACAGTCCAAAACTCGATTAGCCCAAATCCAAAATCCCAAAGACCCGATTACATTTTTAGCCCAACTGCCCAAAGACTCGATTACATTCTTAGCCTAGAACCCAAAATACCCTTCTAACCCAACAAACAAACACAGCCCAGCTAGCCCAACTGACTTAAGGAGTTTCAGCTTCTGAGAAACCCTAGCTAGGTTTTGCACCGCAAGCTCCCTCGTGGTCGCAGTCGACATCAGCCTCGTTTTGCGCCACAATCAAAGGCCTGAATCAGCATGCCCTTGTCTCCGTCGCAATTGTCGCGTATAGACCTGCAAAAGAAAGGAAAATGGCATAGAATTGAAACTAATATGGCAGGGAATAAAACCAGATTTTGTAACATTTATTTTCAAATCCTCAGTGGCTATAAAAAAGCCCAAATCAGAACGATATAAGGGGTTTTTTTTTAATACGTATATATTGACAGAAATAAAAAACTAAAATACAAGCAGTTTTCATACCAAAAAGCAGAGGTGATTTATTTGCTTTATTTCCTCCTTTATTTATTATTATTATTTTTTTTTTGCATGCAAATAGTGTTAGAAATGAGTATAAGGGTTACCTGTTGATTCGCGAGAGAAAGAGGAAATTTTTGGAGCCCTAACCGCCGTGTACGGTGGCTCAGACGGTGGCACGTGAAGCGCGTGTGGCTGAAGGCGGCGGTGCTCCGAGACGAGCCAGGACGGTCACTGGCCGGAGCTCTGAGAGAATTTTGGAGCTCTCTCTCTTTTTTTTTTTTTCTGTTGAATGTTTAAAATGAATGTTTAAAGGTTTTTTTTTCTTTTATAACATCAGTAAAACGACGCCGTTTTAGCTTAATCCAATAATCCTAAAACGACGTTGTTTCGAAGCATTAGGATCCGCGCGTTGACCCGTTTACCCGGGGAGGATCCGCGCATTTTTAATAAAAGGGCTAATTGCCCAATCGACCCTTTTGTATTTTTGATATTTATAATTTCATTTTATTTTTATTAAAATCTGACCCTAATCTTTTATTTCTGTTTCAATTTAGTCCTAATAGCCCTTAAAAGGTTTATTCAGGGAACGATGTTGTTTTTGAGATTAGGGCTAATTGCCCAGTGAGTCCTCAGAATTTAACGCGTATTTTAATTCGGCCCAAAATTTTCATTATAATTAACCCTAAAATTTTAAAATTAAATTAAATTTAAATTTTGTTTTATAAATTCAATTTATTTTAAATACTATATAAACATTAGTTATATATAATAATATATTACTTTATTTATATTATTTATAATATTATATACATTTTATAAATTTTATTATATGTTATATTTTTATTATATGTCATTTATTCCATTTATATTTTATTATATACTTTTACTATATATATTAATTATTTTACTATATTTTTATATGTAAATTTACTTAATATATCATTCTTATTATTTTATCTATCATATAGTTTATATCATTATATATATGTATTTTGTTTATAAATTTATTATATATCATATATTTTTCCATAAATTACACCTTACGTTATTTCTATTTTATTATAAAATATATATTATTTTATTACTTATTAATCATATATGTTTTGAAATTTTTATTACTATATAAATATGTAATTTCATTAATTAGTACATTATTTCTTAGTATATTAAGTTATTAAATCTTATAATATGATTTATACATATATCATTTTCTAAAAAAGGGGTTCTCCTTTATTATTTTTATATTAACCTAGATATTTCTAAATATCTTTATTTTTATTTGATTTATATTTTATAATTTGCTTATTTATTCTTGGCTCTCTTTATTTTGATATAGTTTCAGAGTTAAATCTTATATATTATTTTTACACGTTCGCATGAAATTAATTATTTATGTTGATTTAAGTTACATTTGCATAAAACATTATATATATTGCAATTTATTTTTGTCGTATTCATTAGGTACTATGTTGTATTTTGCACGTAACAATAATGCATGAACATTTATGTTATTTATGATAATATATGATAACGTATATTGTGTAATTTATGCCATTATTTATTTTATATTTGATAAAATGATAAAGCATGTATTATGTAGTTAGATTTATTTAATATTAATTTCCTGTAATATGTGGAGTACATCGTTATTTTCAAAAAAAATAATATCTCATTTGATTCAAAAGGAATTTTAAAAAGTGAGACAATGTTTTGGTATTTAGGAACTCGGGAAGTAGTACGCTAACATGCTGGGTTGCGATTTTCCGTTTGTCTTAATGCCTAAAAATATCCTTTAAAACGAGTTTCATAAATCACAAGATGATTTCAGTTACGAAAGTTTAAAAATATCGTGTCCAATCATGCTGGATATGATGTTTATATTCTTTCGAAGCCAAGAATCTTGATTCTTTTAACTGAAATTATTATGGTTTTAAAGAGATCTTATTTTTAAATTCTTTTAAACTTTTGACATTAAGACAAAATTAATCAATTTGGTACCAATTTTGGGCGTTACGAGGGTGCTAATCTTTTCTCGTGTGTAACCGACTCTCGAACTTATTTTCTCGTAATTTCGTAGACCAAAACGTTTTATAAGGTGATCCAATCACACCTAAAAAGATTGGTGGCGACTCCCGTTTTCGTTTTTCAAAAGTCAATCCCCATTTTTCAAACATCTCTTAAAAAAATGGTTTCGACAATAAGTATAAGCAAAAGATTGAAAATGGAAATCAAATCGTTATCTTGGTATTTGATTGTAAAAAGCTAGAATTTTTTTCTTTCTCCAAGGACAAGCCAAAACGTGTAACAGCTCATAATTTAGCAGTAGTTGGAGTTAATGGTGGTAAACAATTTTAATACTAGATAGCATGTTTGTATTATCCTATTTTTTTAATAGGACAAAGATCTTTGCTAAATTTCTTTCAGATCCCATTTTCTTTCCAACTTTAACCTATTACATCTTTATTAATGACTTAAATGTTCAAGTTTGGGGGGCTGAGAATATTTTATGACGAGCATGAGCATGCATTTCGTCTTCCACTACCCAATAAAAAATTCAAAAAGCTTTCATGCCATCTAATATCTATACACATACATATAGAAAGCTATTAACGGCTTCTTCACTAACATCAAAGAAATTAACAATCCAAATGGGTTTCCACTTATGGTTTTACTTCATACTCCTCATTTTCCTCTTCTGCCCAACGTTACAGGCAGCAGAACCTCAACAAGCTATTTGCGGGGAAGAAGTATGCGGAAACATCACAATTCCATCCCCATTTGGAATCCATAGCACCTGTTATACTCTTCCTTTTTTTAGAGTAACTTGCAAACAGATCCACAATCAGAAAAAGCCTTTCATAAGCATAAATGGCCTCGATCTGGAGGTATTCGGTTCCTTATTTGAAGACAGCATTCTGATAAAAAATCCAGTAACTTACGTTAACTGTGATCATAAAAACGAGGTTGCTAGTGCCACTGTCAATCTAACAGGCACTCCATTCTTCTTCTCAAGCGACTACAACAATTTCGCGTCTGTAGGTTGCGGAAATTTGGTCACTATTTTCCGTAATGAAGCTGATGCCTTCGGCGGCTGCGTTCAAACAGTATGTGGCGACGGCG
This sequence comes from Gossypium longicalyx, assembly GCA_025698465.1. Classification (NCBI taxonomy): domain Eukaryota; kingdom Viridiplantae; phylum Streptophyta; class Magnoliopsida; order Malvales; family Malvaceae; genus Gossypium; species Gossypium longicalyx. Next base: position 61,869,567 of record CM047004.1, on the reverse strand, counting down.
CTTCAGAATCTGGCTGCTCTAATACAATTTCTGGAAAATTCACTTCCACTATCGTAAACATGACAGCGATGTATCCTATTGGTAAGGATGACAGAAAGAGATGCTCATCTGCTGTCATCTTTAGCAGGCTTTATTTCCGTGAGGCTTATCCTTTACCCATTGGCATCAGTACTGAAACCACTCATGTTCCCACAACGCTCAGCTGGAATTCAAGCTATTGTGGTGATGCAGGTCGGTATCAGTCACTCGCTGTCACTTGTTCAGTTAATTACATAGATTTTTATTTCATTCAAAGACTGGATGTACATAACCCAGATTTTAATTGGTGATTACTTTGGTGCAATTTACTCATTTTTTTGCTAACCCCGCAGGATGCGCACCAAGACCCGGACCTATCAGCGTAAACGGTGAAAAGTCTTGTGGGAATGTTACGTTTCAATACCCATTTGAAATAATCGACCAAGAGTATCCCAATGGCTGGTTTAGAGTAATCTGCAAAAAAACCTCTAATGGGCGGACCACGCCATTCTTAAACATAAATGGCGTCACTCTTCGAATACTCGACTTCTCATTTTTGTATGGCAACGTTGTGGTGAACCATTCCATAACTTATTTCAATTGTCGCAAAAACAGTAACAGTGGGACGAGTCTCAACCTAACGGGCACGCCCTTTTACTACTCAGATTTTGACAACATATTCTGGTCTTCAGGTTGTGGTAATTTGGCCACTGTTTTCGACAGCGAAACAGGTAATCTTGTAGGCGGGTGTTTGCAGCCAAGTTGTAGAATCAGTAATGAGACTTCCTCTGTTACTGGCTGCTTTTTTAATATTCCGCATGGTCTCACTTCTTTCTTTGCAAACATGAGTGGTAGAGTTAATTCTAGCAATGATAGCCGAAAAAGATCTTGTGGATTTGCTTCCTTGATAAAATCAGATTTGTATTATGATTTGACCTCGGAATCAAATGATTTTGATGTAAACGATTGGACGCATGTTCCAACATCACTGCAGTGGAGCACACCGATGTCTGGATTGTGCCGTTTGAGACAAGGTATAAACACTAATTGTACTTCCGATCGTGTATATTGCTGGCAACGTTTGAGCTCTACTCATCTATGTGTTTGCAACAAGAAATTTGGCATCGGTGATATTTCGACGTATTGCGAAGGTACAAATTAACACATCTTTTTCAATAATCTATATTACATTTTATTTATATGAATATAACCTTTTCTACTCCTTTGATAAATTCAGGAGAGAATTGTGGGATCCATGTTTGGTGTCATATGCTTTGTTTAAATACTCCCGGTAACTATTGTTCGTCACGGGACTGCCCTCCTGAATATAAATACAATAGTACGGGATTTAGGTGTGAGCCTGATGAAATTATTTCACAACCGTCGCCAAAAAATACTCGGAGCTTGACCATCATTATTATAGGTAGGTGTTGAATTCACACTTTCTTTTCTACAAATGGAAGCATTTTCAAGCAGTGACATATTTTGACTTGAATGTGTGATGTATGAGTCTTTAGTTTTCGTATTGTAACATTCATTTACTCATTATAGCCTTAAAAGTTTAGTGTCAAAACAACGTGATGTTGTAATGAATATTCTCCCATAGTATACAAATGACCGTCGCTAAATATAAAACAATTTTGTGCCAAGTCGAATAGATAAAAAACCTTTATTGAAGTATCTCTATGGTTGATAAAACTATGTTTCTTATATGTATCTAGGTTGCAGCATTAGTATCGGGACAATATTTCTGCTACTTGGATTATGGAAAATGTACGAAGTAGTGAAAAGAAGAAGAAACATCTTGCTGAAGCAGAAATATTTCAAAAGGAATGGAGGTTTGTTACTGCAACAACATTTGTCTAGCAATACAAGTTATTTTGAAACAATAAAAATGTTTACTTCAAAGGAGATAGAAAAAGCCACGGATTACTATAATGAGAATCGAATCCTTGGTCAAGGCGGCCAAGGAACTGTTTACAAAGGAATGTTAACGGATGGAAGCATTGTGGCTGTTAAGAAGTCTAAAATGGAAAAAGGAAAGAAATTTGGTGAAAAGAAGGTGGAACAGTTCATCAATGAGGTGATCATTTTATCTCAAATTAACCATAGGAATGTGGTTAAGCTTTTAGGATGTTGTTTAGAGGCTGAAACTCCTTTGTTGGTTTATGAGTTCATTCCAAATGGAACACTTTATGATCTCATTCATGGCCAAAATGAAGAACTTCCATTGACATGGGAAATGCGTTTACGGATTGCAACTGAAATTGCCAATGCTTTGTTCTATTTGCATTCGGCTGCATCTGTTTCTATTTATCATCGAGATGTTAAATCAAGCAACATACTTTTGGATGATAAATACAAGGCAAAAGTGTCGGACTTTGGAACTTCGAGATCAATTGCACTTGAACAAACTCATTTAACAACTCGAGTTCAAGGAACATTTGGTTACATGGATCCGGAGTACTTTCGGTCAAATCAATTTACAGAGAAGAGCGATGTTTATAGTTTTGGGGTCGTCCTTGTTGAGCTTTTAACTGGAGAAAAACCCATCTCCTCAAAACAATCTGATGAAGAGAGAAGCTTGGTATCTCTTTTTCTTCTATCAATGCAGGAGAATTCGTTATCTGATATTTTCGATTCAAAGGTAGCAAATGATGGCCCAGAAAAAGAGATTATGGCAGTGGCTAAATTAGCAAAAAGATGCTTGAACCTTAATGGAAAGAAAAGACCTACCATGAAACAAGTAGCAATGGAGTTAGAGTTGATTAAAGCATCAGAAGAAGGTAATGCTATTGAAGAAAGTGGTGATGAAGAATCTGAAATTGATGACATGATTGAATCTTGGGACATCAATCCTTCTTGTTCAATATCTAGGTCAGTTACAACCGACAGTGTAATTTTGCCATTAATTTAGTTCCCAACACTTTAGAAACGTTTTTACTTTGTTCTGTACTCTCTATATAATATATCTTCACGTTTGGTTCAAATCACTCTTCTTTTAAATAATTTATTCTTTATGTTGTTTCTATATCTCCCTTATTGAAGCTTTTAAAATTAGGCACGTCCCTTTTTATGTTTTTCAACTTAAATAATTAAGTCATCATGTTTTATTTGTCCCTCTAACTTTATAAAAATGGTCATTTTAATTCTTAAAAATTTACCTTAACACAATAATTTTTCCATCTATTGAAAAACATCGAAAATTTAAAATCTAAAAAAGATGAAAAATTGAATGAAAAATTAAAATCACTTTATTTTTTTAATAAAGTTGAAGTACAAAGTAAATAATTATATTGATGAATAATTAGCTTAAAATTTTCACATCACTGTATAAACTACTTCTCCATCTCCAATTTCTAAACTCATCAAATACTCAATCTTTCCCTTGTAATTTGTTATTAAAATAAAATTTTTATTTTTTTTAAAACAAAAAAAAAACTTGATTTTATTATTAAAAACTGGAGATCCAAAATATCCATCCCACTTCATGCCAAATTAAAAAACTTAAAAGTAAATTAAATTTAAAATTAATTTCAATTTGATAAAGCCAAAATTAAGCAAAATCTAATTTAATTTTAGACGAGAAAAAATCAATCTAGCCCCTATTTTAATTTTAAGTTTAGAATTAAATTAATAACAAATTATTTTTAAAATCAAAATAATTACGAATGAAAAAGGAAATTCTCAGCCCATTGAAAATTTTGAAGTCCAAGTCAAAATCATAAGCCCGAAAAAAAAAAAGGTGTCTAAACCCTTTGTAACATCCCAAATTTTCGATTAGACTTATGTCACTGATATGAGATTGGATACAATAAAATATCGAGAAAATTTGAAAGATCAGTCAAATAAAGAATTTTTATGAAAGGAAAAGTGATATTGGAGATAGAAATCAATGAAATGAAAAGTAACATGGGTGTGAGAATATGACAAAATGTCTAAATTGTAAATTCTAAAAAATTTGGGGATTAAAATGCAAATTTGACCAAAATGAGAAATGAGAGTTATTACTGATCATTTGGCATAAAAATAGGGTGGAATATGTATTGATGTGATAAAAATAACTTTTGAGACCAAATTGAAAAGATTTGAAAGTAAAGGGACTAAATTATAAATTTTCTCTTTTCACTCAAAAAGTGAAAATGTGTAATTTTGACTACCCTTAAACTTGTATTAAAGGTTAAATAAGAATTATGAGCTTGGAGTGGGATAAGGGCCTAAAATTGTAAATAAATGATACAAAAATGCAAGAAGGGGTAATATGGTAAGTTTGCCATAAAATGAGGCATTTTGGCCATTTTTGAAGTATTTTGTGTTGGAAATATTATTTTGATGAGATATTTGATATGTGGAATAAATATGGACCACTGGATGAGATTTATAAGGAGACTTTGACTTGTTGACTTTGAATAGGCAATCTTAGACAGTTTAAAAGAAAAAGAGAGATTTTGGCCATCATCTTCCTCATGGTTGACCACTCCCATGGAAAAAGCGAGAGCTTTTCTCTCTTCATTGTTTTACTCTCTTTCTTCAATCGTACTAAAAATCTTATCACCCACATTGATTTCTTACCAAAATCAACTAGAAAACTCTTTCATAAGTTTGAATCCACCTTCAAATCTTTAGTTTTCAGCAAGAGTTTTGACGGCTTTTGGGTGAGAAAGTTGAAGCTAGAGAGAGAAAGCTTCAATAATGTAAGAAATGGTGTTTCCTACTTCTACTAACTTGGTATTTTAGATTTGTTGTATGAGACAACTTTGGAAGCTCACATGTTGATTTTTAGGAAAATGATAAGATTGTGTAATGGATGTGAGTTTGACTAAGTAATGAAGCTGTGTAAATTCCATGGTAAAAGATGTTGACAATAAGTGGTTAATGACATTGTTGCTTGGTGAAACTTGGCCACATGTGCCTTATTAATTAATAATGTGTTGTGAAATTTGGTTATCATGAAACAACTGATGAATATGACTTGGTGTTAGTGAATTATTTTAAATGTTTTACTAATGAAGAAAATAGTGCATAAAGTCACCTTAGCCAATTAGAAAATTAGCATGTTTTTATAACTAAATCGTAAAAAGTGAAAAAGTTGAGTTTTATTAGTAAAAAAGGTCAAATGGTTATGAAACTTTAAGCTAAAGGACTTGAGAGATAAATATACCATTTAAGGTATTAGTGGATGTTATTGGAAAGGTTTTGTGGTAGTTTTAATGAAATAAAAAGGTTAAATTGGTAATTAGATAAAACAAGTAAAAGGTGTTAAAATAAGATGAATTAAAAATCATTATCTTCATTATTTACTAACCTTAAAAGAACCAAATGTCCATTGTTAAAAGAAGGGGAGCTTTTCGATTATGAAATTTCTTCATGCATGGTAGGTTTTTAAGTCTGTTTTTAATAATTTTTATGTTTCTGAGCTCATTGTAGCTTAATCTAGCTAACCCGGAGGTCAATTTGTAAAATTGTTAAAGGTTAAGGGTTATGCGATGAATGTTCTTGAATGGTTTTTGATGTTAAATGATATATTATGAATCTTGGTTGAAAAATAAACAAGTTTTGTTAAATGATTTTTTATGAATTTTGGAATTAGGGACTAATTGATAAAAGTATGAAATTTTGGGTTTTATTATGAAATGATGGTAAATATGAGTTGTTTCAAGGTCCCTTGCATGTTTGATTAACATGGAATTAGATTAAAAAGGTTAGATTCTAAGTTATAAGCTTAAGGACTAAATTGTGAAAAAGTTAAAATGTTAAGGGCAAATTAGTAATTTTGCATAAATAAGAGTTATGGATTGAATTGAATATTTGAGGTTAACTGAAGTACTTAATTGAATATAATTATCTATTTAGATCAAGACAAATCACAACCGGAGCTAAATTGAGGAAAGGTGAAAGCTTTGGATTAGTTCGACCTAATTTTTACACTCCTAATCATCGAGGTAAGTTCGTATGAACTATTATTGTATTAATGATATTTAAAATGTATGTTATTATGTTAATTATAATGTGAATTGATCGAGTATAAACAAATCAATGCTATGATGATTATCGAGTCTTGGTTGAACCTTAGGAATTCATAGGATACAAATAACATGTCATTAGGGATTTCTTGTTTTGGGTACTGGTCTTGAATGCCCTACCGATGGCTAAGATCCTGCATTTGTTGTGGATACTCCACAGCTCGAGTGAGCATCATTGTGTAGCTTACATTCTGACCCATAGCTTGTATGAGCGGGCCTATTTCACAGCTTGTGTGAGCAATGATATAAAGGAAAGGTTACGGTTATATGTAAAGGCACACTTTGTGTGAGCTTTCCCGAGTATCTAATGAAATTCTAGATGGTTCAACAGGCAAGAAAAGGGATTGAAAAGGTAAGTATTCAAATGGAATTAAGCATATTATTATGGAAAGAATGCATGTACTAATTGATGTATTTCATATGGTAAATAAATTATATTATGAATGGCTTATTTGATTTATATGCAAGTGTGCTAACTTGTATATTGATGGTGATGTATAAGCTTATGCCAAGCTTATGGTTTGGATTATATTATGTTTATATTTTATATATGTAAATGAAATGGTAAGTTATGTTTTTATTTCATACGAGCTTACTAAGTATTAATTGCTTACGTAGTTTCTTTTCTATGTTTTATAAATTATCGGAAGCTCGATTTGGTTGGAAGCTCGTCGGAGATCTATCACACTATCCAGTAGTCAATTCGATAGTTTTTGTATATTTTGGCTAAAGTTTATAATGGCATGTATAGGGTGGGTTATTGTGATGTTTTTTATGAATATGTAAAATGGTAACTTGATATGCTTGTGCTTGGATGCTTATGGATTGTTGATGAATTTACAATGCTTGCTTGGGTCAGTCATTTTCGTCACTTATATGTGTATGTATATATGGTTCTTTTGGTAAGTTTGTAATGGCTTGATAATGGTCTTTCATGGTATGTTTTGTATGTTTTGAAAGTGGCTAAATGAGGTATGTTTTAATACTTAAATGGTTTAGAATTATATGCATGGAATTAAGCATATAAACATGTCTAAGTAGGAGATGTTTAGTTGTTGTTTGTGGTGCCTTTTAATGGCATATTGGTTAGTTGAATTAGGACTCTTAAAATGGAAATTATATGTATGTTTTGATAGAGTTTTGGTGCCTTGAAAGTGTGCACAAATGATCTAAATGTTTATGCATGAAATGGTATTGGAAATGACTTGATTTTAGGTGAATTTAGGTCCACATGTTCTGAGACACAGGTGTGTGACTCAGCCTTGTGAGACACACGGCCTAGCGACATGATCGTGTGTCATCTGTTGAATTCTTAGATTGCAAGTTAGTGAGTTACATGGCCTAACACATAGGTGTGTGAGGCAGCACATGGGTGTGTGACACAGCTATGTGACCTTACTCAGAGAGTTACACGGGTGGAGACACGTGCTAGGACATGGTCGTGTGTCCCTAGTTCAAAGGTTACATGGCTTGAGGCATAGGCGTGTCTCTCAATCGTGTGAGGCACACGGCCGTGTGACCCCTATTTCCAAAATTTTGTGACTTTCTTCTAGACTTTCCAAATGATTTTAAATTGGTCCCGAATCGTTTCTAAAGTATTTTTAGGGCCTCAAGGGCTCGATTTAGAAATGATATATATGAATATGATTGGTTTATGAATTGTTAATGTTATTGAATGAAGTTAAGTTTAAATATTTCTGATTGTACGGTAATACTCCATAACTCTAATCCAGCAACGGATACGGGTTAAGGGTGTTACATTCTAAGCTTCCAAGAATCCAAAGCCAAAGTCGAATACATCAAAAAGAAGACTTCCTTATCACCTAATACATAGCATGGTCATCTAAGGCATATCTGTAATGCCCCCACGCCCGAGACCGTTGCCGGAGTCGAACACGAGGTGTTAACAGACTTAATTCATTGCTTAAACAGCTCAAATAATTTAATTTTAAAATTTCCAGTCTAGCTAGCAATCTGCGTCACAGTCGCTTAAAAATTCATATCTCGAGTTCCAAAACTCAAAATCCTATTCCATAAATTTTACCTGAAACTAGACTCATATATATATTTACTAATTTTTTTCTAGAATTTTTGTATGGGCCAATTAGTACAGTTTATTAGTTAAATTCACCCCTGTTTTAGGGTTTGACTGCTCTGACCTCTGTGTATTACGAATCAGATATCTCTCTGTACAGAATTTCAATGACTATGAGGTTTGTTTCTCTTAAAACTAGACTCAATAATAATTCTAAAAATATAAGGTACAACACCTAATTATTTTTATAAAATTTATGGTGAATTTCTAAAGTTGAAACAGGGGATCCAGAAATCGCTCTGGCCCTATTTCACTAAAACTCAGACATCTTATAAAATACAAAACTTTTACCTACTTTGCTTATTCCATATGAAAATAGACACAATGAGGTTTAATTTCATATATTATTCACTATCAAATCATGTCTCTACAAATTTTTGTGATTTTTAAAAATCACGTTATTTCTGATACTTGAATCCGTTTTTAAGTTACTTTCACATTTTTCATAATTTTCATGAGATAGTTACTACTTAATCATACATACTATTAAACATGTATATCATCAGCCATTCTATTAGCTAATCACTAGCAAATATTTATACATCATTCATTGATCATATCATATCAAAAGAAACCAAGTTCCTATACATGCTATACATAAAACGAAACGTCTAACTATACCAATGTAATTTCTTCGATAGTGTGATCGGGTCTCCGACGTTTTCTTCGATCTCCGAGTGGCTTGATAAAAACTATAAGAAAAAGAAAATAAGAGAGTAAGCACTAGGCTTAGTAAGCTTACAAGCAAATAAATTACAATATTCAAGATAATGAATAAATATACATCAAGTCACCTAGCCTCATAAACTTTTTTTACTTCTCATTTTCTACCTTCTTCTTTACTCACTTACCTTCTTTCTTACTTGACCTTTCACTGTTCATAAATATAATCTACCTTCCCTTTTTGCTGATAATTCACTATGATTTAACATATACAATGACCCGTTGAACCACTCGGAATACTAAGGATACTAGGGTCGCTCCTGCCCATCAATATCATGCCAATGCCATGTCTTCGACATGGACTTACATTAATTATTCCTATCTCCAATGCCATATTTATATATATAATATGGGCTTACATGGCTCATTCCTGTCTCCAAAGCCATATATCTGATATGGACTTACATGGCTCATTTCTATCCTGTCCTGTCAACCCCAATATCCTAATATTCCTAAGGTTCAAACGGGGCTTCCTAATGCTTTTCTCTGCTACTTCGCCTTTAATTCGACTTTAAATATTCTCAAAAAAATAAGTATATAAATGCTGGAAATTAACAATAATAACGTAAAATATAAGAATATTGCATTTATTTACTGTAAACTTACCTCGATACAAAATGTGACTAAACTTTACAATTTAGTCCTTTACTTTTCTTTCCCCGATCTACTCCTCGAATTTCGTTCTTCTTGATCTATAATAGAAAATTTAACTTATTTAATATTCACATTTATCAAAACAGTCCTTTACTCAAACTTTGGAAAAATTACATTTTTACCCCTAAACTTTTGCATATTTACACTTTTACCCCAAATCTCGTAAATTAAACTTCAACCTATTTTCTTATGTTTTATGACATGTTGATCATTTTTCCCTTCTATGGCAACATCAAATTCATACTCTAACATGCACTTATGACTATTAGGTATTTTACCGATTAAGCCATTTTACTCGTTTTTACCTAAAACCGAGTAGCACAAGTTGTCTAACATAATCTAAGACCTCATATTCTATCATAAAACATCAAAATAAAAACCCTTTTCACCTATGGGTATTTTTCCAAATATGAACCCTAACTTAAATTATTGCTAGCATAAGCTTTATCGAGCTACCGGGACTCCGAAAACGTAAAGAACATTAAAAATGGGGCTTGGACTCACTTACTATGGAGCTTGAAAATTGAAGAAACCCTAGCTATGGAGAGAGCAAAATTCGGCAGCAACCATATGAGGAAGATGACCATTTTGTGTTATTTTTCCCATTTTATTTCATTTAATATACAAATGACCAAAATGTCCCTCCTTACTAAACTTTCAAAAATTCCTTCCATGTCCTAATTTTTGTCCATGAACTTAAAATTGGTTAAATTGCTATTTAAGACCTCCTCATTAATATTCCAAAACAATTTCATACTAAAAACTTCTAGAATGCAAGTTTGCAAATTATTCGATTTAATCCCTAACCTCAACTTAAGCACTTTATGCATAGAATTTCATCACGAAATTTTCGCACAATCATGTAATCATATCATGAACCTCAAAATAATAATAAAATAAAATTTTCTACCTCAGATTTGTGGTTTCGTAACCACTGTTCCGTTTAGGCCCTATTTCGGGATGTTACATTTCTCCCCCCTTTAGGGATTTTCGTCCCCGAAAATCTTACACCAGAAGAGATTTGGGTACTTGTTTTCATATAGCCTCTTCGAGTTCCCATGTAGCCTCGTCTACCCCATGTCTATTCCATAGTACTTTCACAAGTGCAATACTTTTGTTCCTTAATTGCTTTACCTCTCGAGCTAGAATCTTTACTGGTTCTTCACCGTAAGTCATGTCCGGTCAATCTCAACCTCTGTCTCGAGAAATCACATGTGACGGATCTCGAACGATAACGATGTAGCATAGACACATGAAATACATTATGAATCTTCTCTAACTCAATCGGCAAAGCTAACCGATATGCTAATGGTCCGACTCTCTCAATAAAACGTGGACTTAGTTTGCCTTTCTTGTCAAATCTAAGAACTTTCTTCCACGGGGATACTTTCAAAAAAAACTTTGTCACCAACTTGATATTCAATCTCTTTTCTCTTCAAATCTACATACGAATTTTGTCTGTTTGAAGCTGCTTTCAAGCAATCTCAGATGATTTTTACTTTCTCTTTTGTTTCCTTAACTAGATCAACCCCGTAAATCTGATCTTCCTTAAGCTCTGTCCAATACAAAGGTGTGCGACATTTACGTCGATACAAAGCTTCATAAGGTGCCATCTTCAAACTCGACTGATAACTATTATTATAGGCAAACTCTACTAATGGTAAATATTTTTCCCAACTGCCTTGAAATTCCAAAGACACAACATCTAAGCATATCTTCAAGTACTGAATAACTCTCTCTCGATCGACCGTCGGTTTGAGGATGGAAAGCTGTACTAAAACTCAACTTTGTGCCCAAAGCCTTCTGTAATTTCTTCCAAAACCGTGAAGTAAATCTTAGATCTCTGTCTGAAATGATCGATAATGGTACCCCGTGTAGTCTGACTATCTCTGAAATATACAACTCGCCAACTTGTCAAGTGAATAATCCATACTGAATCGGGATAAAATGAGCCGACTTTGTTAATTTATCAATCACAACCCATACTGCATCTTTCTTTCTCGGTGTAAACGGTAATCCTGTCACAAAATCCATAGTAATTCGATTCCATTTCCACTCAGGGACTAGCATGGGCTGCAATAAACCTGAAGGTACCTGATGTTCGGCCTTTACCCGCTGACAGATCAAGTATCTAGAAACAAACTCTGAAATGTCCCTTTTCATTCCTACCCACCAATACATTTTCTTCAAATCATTATACATCTTTGTACTACCTGGATGAATAGACAAAGAACTACTATGTGCTTCCTGTAAGATTTTTCGAATAAGCTCATCATTCTTCGGTACGCATACCCTGTCTCTGAACATCAAACAACCGTCAGAATTGATCTGAAAATCTGACTCTATATCCGACTCACACTGATCTCTTTTGGCTAACAACTCACTGTCATTTTTCTGAGCTTCACAAATTTCTTCAAAAAACATCGATTTGGCTCTCATCACAGCTAAGATAAAACCATCATCCGATAAGGCTAGACTAGTGTTCAAAGCTCTTAATGCAAACAAAGATTTCCTACTCAAAGCATCAAGAACAACGTTTGCCTTACAGGTGATAATCGATCACTAGCTCATAATCTTTAATCAACTCTAACCATCTTCTTTGCCTCAAATTCAAATCTTTTGAGTCATCAAATATTTCAAACTTTTGTGATTAGTAAATATGTGGCACTTCTCACCATACAAATGATGTCTCCAAATTTTCAGCGCAAGAAAAACAATGACAAATTAGCTCTAAATCATGTGTCTGATAGTTCTTCTCATGTGGCTTTAGCTTGCCTAGAGGCATAAGCGATTACCTTCCTTTCTGCATAAGTACACAACCAAGTCCATCCATGGACGCATCATCAGAATCACAAACTCCTTACACTGGTTCTAGTTGTACTAAAACAGGAGCTTTAGTCAACAATGCTTTTAACTTATCAAAACTCATGTTGACACTTCTCACCCATTCAAACTTGACATCCTTTCGCAAAGAATCTTGTCGGTGGGGTAGCTATCATAGAAAATCCTCTACAAATCGCCTATAATATCCGGCAAGACCAAGAAAACTTCTAACTTTTGATACATTTCTAGGAGGCTTCCAATCAACAATGGCTGAAATCTTGCTCGAATCAACCTTAATACCTTCACTGAGACAATATGTCCAAGAAAACCAACTTCTCGTAACTAAACTCACTTTTGCTTTGAACTTGGGATACAACCGATTATCTCTCGAATCAGTAAAGCGTTCTCAAATGCTCGCATGCTCAGTCTCATCATGAGAATAAATCAAAATATCATCAATGAACACAACTACAAACTTCTCCAGGTATGGTCTGAAAATTCGGTTCATTAAGTCTATGAAAATGGCAGGAGCATTAGTCAAGCTAAATGGCATCACAAGGAACTCATAATGACCATACCTAGTCCGGTGCGCTCTTTAGGACATCGACTCTTTAACTCGCAAATCGATAGTATCCGGATCTCAAATCTATCTTGGAAAACACAAGAGCTCCTTCAATTGATCAAACAGATCATCAATTCTAGGCAATGGATACTTGTTCTTTACTGTTACCTTGTTAAGTTGCCGATAATCTATGCACAATCTCATCGATCCGTCTTTCTTTTTCACAAATAGCACTGGTGCACCCCATAGTGAACTACTGGGTCTTATAAAGCCTTTATCTGTTAATTCCTGCAACTGAGCTTTCAATTCTTTCAATTCCAAAGGAGCCATTCTATAAGGAGCAATAGAAATGGGCGTGGTACCTGGAATTAACTCAATACCAAACTTAAATTCTCTAACAGGAGGCAAACCTGGTAGTTCTTCCGGAAACACATCAGGAAATTCACATACCACAGACACTGATTCAATTTTCAATTCTGGATCTTTAGTGTTCAACACAAAAGCAAGATAAGCTTCATACCCTTTTCCCAAACATTTTTGAGTAGACATAACAGAAATTATGGAAAATGAACTATCTGACTCTTCTGAATTAACCCGAATAATTTCACCATTTTCACACTTCAACTCAATAAATTTCTTCTCATAATTAACTATCACATCATGTGTAATCAACCAATCCATACCAAGAATCACATCAAACTCATCAAATGGCAATAGCATGAGATCGGCCAGAAAATAGTAGCCTCTAATCATAAAAGGACAATTTCTACATACTTTATCTACTAATACATGCTTGCCTAATGGATTCGATACTTTAATCACAAATTCTGTAGATTCTATAGGCATACTTATACTAGGCATCAATTTCTTGCAAACATATGAATGAGTTAAACCCGGATCAATCAAAGCAATGACATTAATATTATGTAGAGAAAATGTACCCGTAATCACATCGGGGAAGGATGCCTCTTCGCGTGTACGAATAGCATAAGTCATTGCAGGGGCTCTAGCATCTAGTCTCACAGCTGAATCTCTTGAGGTACCTCTCACATTTGCTCCTACTCCTCCCTGTTGCCTCGTGATCGCCTCTAGTAGGAGCATTTCCGATCTAGCACTCTGTGTTATCTCTCGATTAGCTACCTCTGGACATTCTCGTACAAAATGATCTGGAGCACCGCGTTTATAACAAACATTTTCGCCTGCCCGACAAGGACCATAATGAAGTCTACCACACCATGGACACCCTAATCTACCCTATCCAACATTACCTACACTCGCAGTCGAGGTGGTCTGAGCCTTCGAATCCTTAAATCTGCTGCCTTTATTCTGACTAGAATACTTGGCTGAGAAACTAGATCTGGTAGAAAACTCCTTTAGCCTTTTGGATGTAGCTTGGAATGACCTGTTCATCTGTCTCTTCTTTGTATCTTGTGTCTCTGTTTCAACTTTGCCTTTTCTTTTTAACAGCTCCTCTGCCTTACAGGCTCTCTCAACTAAAATAACAAACTCTTTTATTTCTAGAACACCCACTGACAATCGGATATCATCATTTAACCCATCCTCAAACATTTTACACATCATAGCCTCTGTGGACACACATTCTCTAGCATATTTACTAAGCCTGACAAATTCGCACTCATAATCGGTCACCGTCATATTACCTTGTTTCAATTCCAGGAATTCCTTTCTCTTCTGATCAATAAACCTCTGATGATGTATTTTTTACCGAAATTCCTCCTGAAAGAAATCCCAAGTGACCCTCTCCTTTGGTACAATTGATACAAGTGTTTGCCACCAGTGGTAGGCTGAGTCTCTAAGAAGTGATACTACACATTTCATACATTCCTCGGGTGTACAAGATAATTCATCAAAGACTCGATAGTATTTTCTAACCAAAATTCTCGCTCTTTTCATCATCATCATCCTTTGTTGCTCGGAACTCTTCTCGCCCCTTGTTTCTGATTCTATCAATCGGTGGCTTTTCTCTTATCACTGCACTGGATCGGAAAGCTTGAGCTGCATGGGTAGCCCGAGAATCATGAGGGGTGGAGGTCTAATCGCCGGATTCGCATTTAACGAACTCGGCAAACAAATCATTCAAAGCTTGGAAGAGAGCTTCTGAGAGTCACTTCTCCCGATTAATCATTCGCCTACTCTCGGATGGCGCCCTTCTTCTGCGGAGCAGCGCATTACTTTCTACATCATCATCACCAGCTAGCTCGGGATCCATTACTATAAAACAAAATATTTAAAAATCGTCAGGAGTCGTCACACTATCAAAATACAGGTATGGCATGTATAGCTAGACTTTTACTCACACTAACTGTACCGAGAACCGACTAAACCTGCTCTGATACCAATAAATGTAATGCCCCCACACCCGAGACCATTTCCAGAGTCGAACACGAGGTGTTAACAGACTTAATTCATTGCTTAAACAGCTCAAACAATTTAATTTTAAAATTTTCAGTCCAGCTAGCAATCTGCATCACAGTCGCTTAAAAATTCATATCTCGAGTTCCGAAACTCAAAATCATATTCCATAAATTTTTCCTGAAACTAGACTCATATATATTTTTACTAGTTTTTTTATAGAATTTTTGTTTGGGCCAATTAGTACAGTTTATTAGTTAAAGTCACCCCTATTTTAGGGTTCGACTGCTCTGACCTATGTGTATTACGAATCAGATATCTCTCTGTACAGAATTTCAATGACTATGAGGTTTGTTTATCTTAAAACTAGGCTCAATAAGGATTCTAAAAATATAAGTTACATCACCTAATTATTTTTATAAAATTTATGGTGAATTTCTAAATTTGAAACAGGGGATCCAAAAATTGCTCTGGCCCTATTTCACTAAAACTCAGACATCTTATAAAATACAAAACGTTTAACTGCTTTGCTTATTCCATATGAAAATAGACACAATGATCTTTAATTTCATATATTATTCATTATCAAACCATGTCTCTACAAATTTTTGTGATTTTTCAAAATCACGTTATTTCTGATACTTGAATCCTTTTTTAAGTTACTTTCACATTTTTCATAATTTTCATGAGATAGTTACTACTTAATCATACATACTATTAAACATGTATATCATCAGCCATTCTATTAGCTAATCACTAGAAAATATTTGTACATCATTCATTGATCATATCATATCAAAAGAAACCAAGTTCCTATACATGCCATACACAAAACGAAACGTCTAACTATACCAATGTAATTTTTTCGATAGTGTGATCGGGTCTCCGACGTTTCCTTCGATCCCCGAGTGGCTTGATAAAAACTATAAGAAAAAGAAAATAAGAGAGTAAGCACTAGGATTGGTAAGCTTACAAGCAAATAAATTACAACATTCAACATAATGAATAAATATACATCAAGTCACCTAGCCTCATAAACTTTCTTTACTTCTCATTTTCTACCTTCTTCTTTACTCACTTACCTTCTTTCTTACTTGACCTTTCACTGTTCATAAATATAATCTACCTTCCCTTTTTGCTGATAATTCACTATGATTTAACATATACAATGACTCGTTGAACCACTCGGAATACTAAGGATACTAGGGTCGCTCTTGTCCATCAATATCCTGCCAATGACATGTCTTAGACATGGACTTACATGAATTATTCCTATCTCCAATGCCATATTTATATATATAATATGGGCTTACAAGGCTCATTCCTGTCTCCAAAGCCATATATCTGATATGGACTTACATGGCTCATTTCTATCCTGTCCTGTTAACCCCAATATCCTAATATTCCTAAGGTTCAAACGGGGCTTCCTAATACTTTTCTCTACTACTTCGCCTTTAATTTGACTTTAAATATTCTCAAAAAAATAAGTATATAAATGCTGGAAATTAACAATAATAACGTAAAATATAAGAATATTGCATTTATTTACTGTAAACTTACCTCGATACAAAATGTGACTAAACTTTACAATTTAGTCCTTTACTTTTTCTTTTCCCCGATCTACTCCTGAATTTCGTTCTTCTTGATCTATAATAGAAAATTTAACTTATTTAATATTCACATTTATCAAAACAGTCCTTTACTCAAACTTTGGAAAAATTACATTTTTACCCCTAAACTTTTGCATATTTACACTTTTACCCCAAATCTCGTAAATTAAACTTCAACCTATTTTATTATGTTTTATGACATGCTGATCATTTTTCCCTTCTATGGAAACATCAAATTCATACTCTAACATGCACTTATGACTATTAGGTATTTTACCGATTAAGCCCTTTTACTCGTTTTCACCTAAAATCGAGTAGCGCAAGTTGTCTAACATAATCTAAGACCTCATATTCTATCATAAAAAATCAAAATAAACACTCTTCACCTATGGGTATTTTTCCAAATATGAACCCTAACTTAAATTATTGCTAGCATAAGCTTTATCGAGCTACCGGGACTCCGAAAACGTAAAGAACATTAAAAACGGGGCTTGGACTCACTTACTATGGAGCTTGAAAATTGAAGAAACCCTAGTTATGGAGAGAGCAAAATTCGGCAGCAACCATATGAGGAAGATGACCATTTTGTGTTATTTTTCTCATTTTATTTCATTTAATATTCAAATAACCAAAATGCCCCTCCTTACTAAACTTTCAAAAATTCCTTCCATGTCCTAATTTTTTTCCATGAACTTAAAATTGGTTAAATTGCTATTTAAGACCTCCTCATTAATATTCCAAAACAATTTCATACTAAAAACTTCTAGAATGCAAGTTTGCAAATTATTCGATTTAATCCCTAACCTCAACTTAAGCACTTTATGCATAGAATTTCATCACGAAATTTTCGCACAATCATGTAATCATATCATGAACCTCAAAATAATAATAAAATAAATTTTTCTACCTCGGATTTGTAGTTTTGTAACCACTGTTCCGTTTAGGCCCTATTTCGGGATGTTACAATATCAAGTAATTGAATTTTCTCAAACTACTTATAACTCATATAGAATCATGGCATAACGTTAAATTAAGTTGTATTGCTAGCAAAAGGTCTTAAAAATAAAAAAAAATGAACCTATGTACATGTCATAAATAAAATATCATAACCATTTACTAGTTAAAGTAATCAACTTACAGATGTACATTCAAAAGGGTAGCTTGACCTTCGATGCAACTTTGAGGTCCCCATCTCGAATCAACCATGCATGAGGAAATATAAAAATTTCATGTGCTAATTATACTTCTATGCCTAATGGTGCTCAAGACAATTTTATCAACCCTAAATATACTATTTATATCAAGGTAATATGTAAGTGCTATTAGAAGTGAATTATGTCCTCATACTGTTTTAAATTTTTTATTAGACATGTTATCAAGTCCTAATATAACTTATTCATTTAACCAATTCAATTAAGTAATGACTTTCCCATTTTAGGGTCCGCTTGTTTGCCAGGAAAACATTTTTTGGTTTAGGATGTTTTCCTGGTTTTCCTGTGTTTGTTTGCTTGAAAATAAATTACATTGGTAAAACATTTTCCAAAACACGGTAAATGAGATTAGTTTTTAGGGAAAATGTCTTACCAATTTTATTTTTGTAAGACATTTTCCATCTTCCTCCACTCTAACCAATTTGGTTCCTCCTTCTTCTATTCTTCATCTGTCCCTTCCTGAATCACAAGGTAAGTTTTTTATGCTTTTTATTTTTTGTACTTCATCTGCTTGTTGAAGAATCTTCTTCTTCTTCATTTTTTGTGCTTTATTTAAAGTCTATTTTTTTCTGGGTTTTGCATCATTCAACTTTTTTTATGCTTTATTAAAATCTGTTTGTCTCGTGCTTAAAGCTTCTCCCTTTTCCCCTTGCACTGGACGCGTGTGCTGGGTAGCGGAGACCTTCTTCCCTCCTTCTCCTTTCTTATTTTTCCTTACCTTTCTTTCTTCTTATCTTTTTTTTTTTTGATCCGGGGAAAGTTAATGTGGGTTAAGAAATTTATACCCAAACAAATAGCTGAAAAGTAGCTAAACAAAGATGAATTCCACTGATTATAGTGGACATAGATTTGGAGTTACTAGATTATTAAGTCATCAATTACACCTTGTTTCTATATATACTCTTTCACAAGCAACCTTATATATGAAATTGAAACTAATCCACAATTTCAAGTCTTATATATCTTGTTTTTTTACAGTGGACATAGCTTGTTGTTTTATATATCTTGTTTCTCCATCTAAAGACCCAATTTCAAGTCTTCCTTTTTAAGGTGTTGTATAATTGTTCTCTACAGATGATAACTTTGAAAATTTGTCACATGATTTATTGAAAGTGACAAAAATCTATAATGGTTAACTATCACCCCCAATGCTTAACAATAATGGTTAACTTTAAGTTTGAGACCAATTTTGATCCCTATATTATATTAAAATTTAATATTTAACCTTTATATTTCTTTTATAATTTGGTGTTGTAGCTCCCAACTCTATAATGCCATTTTCTGTAACACAGAAGAATTAATGTTCTACTACTTCGGGAGAGGAATATTTTTATGAAAGGCCGAGATTATTTCAACTCCTTGGAACACCTCAAACTTGTTCCAACTTATTTTACGACCAATTTAATAGCCGATCCAATGTCATAGAATTGTGTTATGTATCTGGCAAGCAATAAAAAATTTTATGAATAACAATTTAATAAAAATGATTAGCAAAATTGAATTAGCTTTCATGCATTACTCTGTAATTATTTTGATTGAGTAAATTTACATTTACCTGTTCTTCTTTCAGTCTTGGAGTCATGATATATTGCCATATTGGTGGTTCATTTAATGTTACTAAAAAAATTTTGTTGGTCCTACAACTGGTTAAATGTGTCGAGTTTTGTAAATGAGCTGGCTCTTAGTAACATGTAAGGCTTTTGAAACTTTAAATGTTTGCCTTTTATGACACACCTTAACCTTATGACTTGTCCATGGTCTCATTTAATTAATTAAGTTTTATGCAGTAATCATAAACTAGGCCCAAAACCCCTTACAAAGCCCAGACAAATCCACATACATGTATATAGCCCACTAGGCCCAATCATATTTATATGGCCCATTAGGCCCAAATCACACTTATATGGCCCATTAGGCCCAAATCATATTCATATGGCCCATTAGGCCCAAATCACATTTATAGTCATGCTCACATACGAATTTTCCATCACATAGCATCAATTATCAATTTTCGCCTATTATGGCCCAACAGCCCATCGGGCCTATTAAGCCCATTCTGGCCCGGTTGACCAATTCACAGCCCAAGTCCATGGAATCGCCCATGGGGCCTCAGATAACCTATCGGTTTCCCTCTCACGAGTGTTCGCGCACTCGCAAGTCTGTTGTAGCCAAACTTTTAGCTTTTCGACATTTGAGCATTTTGGGATTTGCCGATTTATTGTGTGTGTGCAGTGTATGTACACACCTGGTAATAAAGCGTGTTGCGATCTTCCTAGCCATGAACCTACAATCGATATCACTCAAGAATTAATTTCACATACTTATCGAATACTTTACCAAAAGCCAAAATCTCACCTTAACCTTACCTGAAACGCCAAGCCTTAATAGCTTTTCCTAGATCACCAATCACGAGTACTTCTCAGATTTGCATTAACCTTTATCGTTAAAAACATAATGGGTGACTTGTATCCAACATATGTCACCCTATTCTACTAAAGCCTATTCTGCCAACCCTTACTAAGTGAAGAACACTTACCAAAGTCTCACACCTGATGAGCAAATCGGCAGGGATCCAAAAGACTAGGATTCGATACTAATCCTACCAAAACCGATTAGAAGAAGTGAGGAGCAGAGTAATTAATACTTAGCAAAATTGATTGGAAGAACAAAGTACTTACACCAGGACTGACCGATTAGAAATAGTAGTGGCGGCACTAAGGGTATTTGGCCCTTACGATTTGTATGGCAAAAAAGGGGTTATTTGGCAATACATTTGGCCAAAATCATGATGAAACATATAACAAAATGAAAAAATCCCTATACATGCCATATACTCAAAACGTTTAAGATCATCGATACCCAAAATGGCAATTTGATAGTGTGATGCGATCTTCGACGATCTCCAATCTGAGCTAGCTTGGTAACACTATAAAACATGGAAAGTAAATGGAGTAAGCTATATAGCTTAGTAAGCTCGTATGAAAGAATTAAGAAAGTCTTATCATACATTTAACATTCAAGTAATATAATATAAGATGATGTAATTTATCATAACCTCATCATAATTCGTTTCATCACAAACTTACCTTCGATTTAATCATTTCACGAATTTAACAATCGTAAGCTTTATGCACATACCTGTACCATCTCGTAATGGCTTCATATTTATTCTCATCCTTGGCATACCCAATGAACCACTTGGAATAATAATATTGGATACTCAGGAAACCTTGCACCCAAGGTGTCACATATGTAGCCATTGCTACCTCTATCTCATAACACATATATGCTCGCTCTCGAGCCATCAACGGACCTGCTCACAAAAGCTGTCAGTCAAGAAGTAGCTATACGGTGCAGCTCACACAAGCTGTCAAGTAACTGCAACATATGCCGGTATACTCAGCCACAGGTAGAATGTTCAGGACCAGCACCCGGATCACATAACATAATACCCTAGTGACATGTCACTTGTATCCTAATCTGTTCTTAAGATTCGACTGGGATTTCTCGCTTACTAAAACATCGTCGAACGTGTCCATAGGGTCATTTACACAATTCATACAAAATTAAAGCATTTAATATACAATTATAATAAAGCTTATTTACATACGAACTTACCTCAAATGCAAAAATAGCAAAAGGGATCTATTCGTCAATTATTTTATTTTTCCCACGATCTACACTCGAACTTTGTTTTTCTTGATCTATAATACCACATTTAACTTATTTAATCATCAAGCTATTTAATTCAGTCCAAAATCATATTATGGCAAAAATTACATTTTTGCCCCTAACATTTCAACATTTTACAATTTAGTCCCAAGGCTCGTAAAATGAATTTCTTTCAATTTCATCACAACCCAAGCCTAGCCGAATATTACTTGTACTCATAATAGCCCAAAATTTTCATTTATTCAAACTTTTCTACACATTTTATAGCCTTTTACAAATAAGTCCCTATTTAACATTTTTTTTATCGAAAATGACTTTGCAAATGTTGTTTAACTAACAACAAATATGCATTTTCTACCATTAAACATCAAAATACAAACAAATTTAACATGGGTAAAATTTTATACTTTAACTTTCTTTCAAATTAGTCCTTGAAATAGCTAGATCAAGCTACAATGATCTCAAAAATATAAAAATCATTAAAAACGGGGCAAGAACGGACTTACAATCGAGCTTGAAATCTTGGCCACACCCTAGCTATGGTTTCTCTTCAAAAATTTGGCTAGGGGACTAAATTGAAGAAGATGGACATCCTTTATTTAGTTAATTTTATCTTTATTTGCCAAATTACTAATTTACCCTTAATGCTTAACTTTAAAATTTCACATAATCATGTCCATTTTTGTCCATTCGGTATAATAGTCTAATTACCATTTAAGGACATCCAATTTAAAATTTCATAGCAATTAGACACCTTTAACTTATAGAACTCAAATTTTGCACCTATTGCAATTTAGTTATTCTAGTCAAATTGAACACTAAATCAATAAAATTTCTTAACGAAATTTTCATGCAATTATTCTATCATGCTGTAGACCTTAAAGAAATAATAAAATAAATATTTCTACTTTGGATTTGTGGTCCCGAAACCACTATTTTGATTTGACCCAAAAAGGGGTTGTTACATTAACAATGAAGCAAAGAGGCAACACATGCCGAAAAACTCAGCCTCCGGTATAACGTACAAGACCAGCACCCATAACACGGTAACTCCTAATGACATGTCATTTGTATCCTATCTATTCCTAAGGTTCAACCGGAATCTCATACGTTGCCAAATCTTCGTCGATTATTTCTGTGAAGTTGTATTCATCAAGAATGCAATATTAAAGCATTTAACACACAATTATTTAATGCTTATTAATATACGAACTTGCCTCGAATTAATTTGAAAAAAAATCTACCGATCAATCCACTACTTTATCTTTACCTCGATCTAAATCCGAACATGGCTTTTGTTGACCTATATAATCAAATTTAATTACTTTAAGTCTCATTCTATTCAATTCAATCCAAATATTCATGTTATGGCAAAATTACTATTTTGTCCCTAAACTTTTAACTTCTTTACAATTTAGTCCTACTCTCATAAAAATGAAAATTCATGCAATTTAGTTCACAGCCATGCTAGTCGAATTTCATACAAGCTTATAGTAGCCGACACATTTCATTAATTCACACATTTCACCACATAATTTTCACATTTTACAAATAAATCCCTATGACATTTTCAACAAAAATCACTTTACAAAACTTGTTTATCTAACAAAAACCATTCATTTTCTACCATTAAACTTTAAAACACATACACAGTCATCAATGGTAAAACTGTCATACTTTAACAGTTTCACAAATTAGTCATTGGGATAGCTAGATTAAGTTACAACGACTTTAAAAACATAGAAATCATTAAAAACCGAGCAAAATTGCACTTACATGCACAATGTACTCTTGGCTGAACCTTCAAGCTCATTCCATGGAGTTTTCAAGTCTAATTTTCTGTGGATAGATGCATTTTGGAAGATGACAATTTTTTTCTTTATTTTACTTGGTTTATTTTATTAAATTACATTTTAAACCTTAATACAAAACCTTTAAAACACTTAATAATGTGTCCATATATGTCCACTCACATTATGGATGGTTTAATTACAACATAAACCCTCCAACCTTTTATTATCAAAGCTATTTAATCCATTTAGCTTATATAACTCAAGTTTTGCATCTATTGCAATTTAATCCTTTTTATCAAATTAAGCATGGAAACTATAAAATTTCTTAACAAAAAATTTATACGATACTATTAACATGCTATAGACCTTAAAATAATAATAAAACAAATATTTTCACATCAGATTTGTAGTCCAAAAATCACTATCCTGATTTCACTAAAAACGGGCACTATCCATTGGTTTGTGGATGATAAGTTGTGGCCATTCTGTGATGGATTCTATATCTCATTAATGCAGCTACTACCTGGTTGCAATGGAAATGTGTACCCTAATCAATAATCATGACCTTTAGTGTGCCGAAATTGGTAAGTATATGCTTGTGAAAAATTTGAGCACTGTCTTTGCATCTTCCCTTGGGACAGCGATAGCCTCTACCCACTTTGAAACATAGTCAACAACAACTAGTGTATAAAGATTTCCAAATGAACTTGGAAATGGTCCCATAAAATCCATTCCCCAAACATTGAATAATTCAACTTCCATAATTGGTTGTTGCAACATTTCATTGCATTGGGAAATAGAACTAGTACGCTGACATTTATTGCATTGATTCAAAAAGTTATACGCATCTTTGAACAATGATGGCCAATAGAATTCTGATTGTAGAACGTTAGAAGTAATCCTTATACTACATAAATGGCCGCTATACGAAGCATCATGACAGTGCTTCAGGATTGAAAGCATTTCTTCTTTCGGAACACACCGCCAAATGATGTTTTTATTGCATACCTTGAATAAATATGGGTCGTTCCAATGGTACTTTACTACGTCACAAAGAAATCTTTCCTTTTTATGGCCCTTAATACTCCATCAGCATACTAGGGAGTTATATCAACAACAAACAACTTTTCATCTGGGAAAGCATTGACAATTAGAAATATGTTCCCATCTTCACTACCAGCTTCCAATCTAGATAAATGATCGGCAACTTGATTTTCTGACCTCTTGTGATCTTTAATCTCAATGTGAAACTCTTGCAACAATAAAATCCATCGTATCAATCATGGTTTGGCTTCCTTTTCTGCAAAGAGATATCTCAACACCGACTGATCAATAAAAAATAGTAACTTTTGCACCGACAAGGTAAAAGCGAAACTTGTCGAAAGCAAAAATTACGGCTAGCAATTTCTTGTCGAAATAAATTTCCTATTCTATTTCAGCAATGAGCACAATGGTTTTGCAATTTTTGAAAAATCCCTAATAAACTGCCGGTAAAATCCTACGTGTCCAAGAAAGCTACGAATGCCTTTCACATTTGTCGGCAGGGGTAATTTCTCGATGATATCCACCTTGGCTCTATTGAATTGAATACCCTGGTTAAAGATGCGATAGCACAATACAATGCCTTCGGTTGCCATAAAATGACATTTTTCCTAATTTAGGACAAGATAAGAGTCTTCACAGCGCTTCAGTACTTTGGCCAAATTATCAGCGCAATGATCAAAGTCTTCCCCATAGACGAAAAAGTCATCTATAAAAACTTCTAAAGAGTCTTTGATAATATTTGAGAAGATTTCAATCATGCATCTTTGAAATGTGGCTAGCACATTACAGAGACCAAAAGTCATACAATAAAAAGCAAAAGTACCAAAGGGGCAAGTGAAGGTGGCTTTCTCTTGATCCTCTGGTTTGGTTGTACCCATAATAGCCGTCGAGAATGCAATAATAAGTTTTTCTAGCAAGTAGATCTAACATTTGATCAATGAATGGAAGTGGAAAATGATCATTCTTTGTGTTTGCATTCAAATTATGATAGTCTATACAAACTCGCCATCCCATAGGGATAGTGTTGGTAGTAATTCGTCCTTATCATTGCAAACCACTATAATGCCACTCTTCTTCAGGACACATTACACTGGGCTCACCCACTTTCTATCAGAAATTGGGTTAATAATTCTTACATCGAGCCATTTTATTATTTCTTTCTTGACAACTTCTTTTATCTTTTCGTTTAACCTTTGTTGTGGTTCAATTGATTGCTTGCATTCATCTTCTAGCTTAAATTTTTACATGCAAAAAGAAAGACTAATACCTTGAATATTTGTAATACTCCAGGCAATAGCTTCTTTGTGCTTTTTGGGAATAAGAGTCAATTTTTCCTCTTGTGGTGCATTCAGTGTTACGGAGATAATAACCTGAAGATTATTGTGATCACCCAAAAAGATGTATTTAAGACAAGAAGGTAATGGTTTCAACTCAAGAGTAAAAGCTTCTTCAATCAATGGTTTGAAAACTAGGCTTGTTATGTTGGCTAGGCCTAAGGGTTCGAATTGCCATCTGTGTCTGGTTTCAACATTACTAGTTTCAACTATGCTGTAAAAAATGTCTACAAATTCAACCTCTTAGGTCACTGCAATTTTGTCAACAAGGATTTTGCTTTGGTTGTTGAATTCTTCCTCAATTACATCATCGAGCACATCAACAGTATGGCATTCTGCTTTATCCTTGTGATGAACAAACTCGAAAACACTGAAGGTAACTTGCTCATCGTTAAGTCGTATGGTTAGTTCTCCTTTATAAACATCAATGAGAGTTCAGCCGATAGCTAAAAATGGTCGTCCTAAGATGATGGGAATTTCCTTGTCTGCCTCATAGTCAAGTATAATAAAATTGGCCGGGAAAATAAATTTATCCACACGAACTAGAATATCCTTGATTTGTCCTTCAGGTTGAGCCAAAAATCTATTTTCCAGTTGCAGTGTCACAGTAGTGGGCTTCATGTGGCCAATTCCCAACTTTTAAAACATAGATAGTGGCATGAGATTGATACTGGCTCCCAAATCGCATAAAGCTTTTCCCAAATACTGATTGCCAATCAAATATGGAATGGTAAAACTTCCTGGATCTTTCAATTTAGGGGGCAACTTGTTGGTTAAAATAGCACTACAGCCTTCTGTGAGTGCAATAGTTTCAATATTAGTGAGCTTTTTCTTTTTAGACAAGAAATCATTCATAAACCTCCCATAATTCAGAATTTGTACCAAAGCATCGACTAAAGGAATGTTGATCTGCAGTTGCTTCAATGTATCCAGAAACTCCTGATATTGTTTATCATTTTTATTCTTCTTGAATCTTTGTGGAAATGGTACAAGAGGAAGTACATCTGATTGTGGCGACACTTTTGGTTATGTCCACAACTTTAAGGGTTGAATATAAGGCATGTGAGCGACAGTAGGTGGTACCTCTTTGTCGAGTACATCGACATGCTCTTCAGGATCACCCTTCCCATCAAGGTTGACATTCTTAACATTTGGGGATGTTACAACAAATTATATAACCGACTCACCAGTTTGTTTACCACTTCTAAGAGTGATAGCTTTATAGCCCTCTTTCCCACTCGGACTGGGGTTTTTGGTGTCACTAGGTAAGGAGCCTTGTGGTCGAGTATTTAGACTTGAGGTAAGCTGTCCCAATTGTATCTCCAATGCTCAAATGAAAGATGAATTTTCTTGTACAATAGCTTCCGTCCAAGTAATGTGCTCCCTCAGTAATGAGTCAAGAACAGCCAATGGGTTAGAAGTATAAGTTTGTGCACACTATTTTTGTCGCTACCCTTGGAGATTCTGATTTTTCATTGAAAAATGTTGTGGTTGCATCTGATTTTGGTGCTACTATAACAGACCTTATTGTGGATACATCTGAGAATGCTGATTGTATTGTTGCTATTGTTGAATAAAATTTCTCTGTCTAAAATTATAATTTCCCTGAGTAGACGCGTTCCCATATTTGGATGTCGTAGCATTTTGTCCAATATTTTGAGTTCCCAAAAACTGTTGGTTGCATGCAGAGTTGTTGTAAGATTTGACATAAGAATTGTTACGAAGATTACTGACATAACTTGCATTTTATATATGTTGTGAACAATCTTCATAACTATGGTTGTCACCACAAATTTTGCAACAAAAAGTAGGAACATCCAATTGTTGAGCAACTTGTATAGGGGCAATGTCACTCGTCCCTTGCATATTTTTAATCATGTTTGTAACTGAAGAGATTTAGGCGCTTAGCACATATATGACATCTAATTCAATAACTCCTAGAGTAGGTTTTTCTTGTACAACTCTTGAAATGGGATATTGATAGTTATTCTGCGCAGTTCTCTCAAGAATCCTCACAGAATTATTGTAAGTACAATCCAGCAATGGTCCATTAGCTGATGCATCGACAGGATTTCTTGAATGAGAATTCAAACCATTATTAAAAAATCTTGACTTGTGTCTCTGGTTGAATGTCGTGCATAGGACAACATCGAAGTAAAAACTTATAATGTTCCCATGTGGTGTGAAGATTTTCATCACCCAGCTAATGATAGGTAGTGATATCATCTCGAAGATGAGCATTCATTATTGGTGGGTTGAATCACAACACAAACTACATGGCTAGAGCATTCCAAGAAGTAATCGATCCTGTAGGTAACCCAAGAAACTAAGTGTGAGCTCTCCCTTGTAAAGAATAGCAAAATAGTTGCATTCGTAAGGCATAATCAGGAATGCCTTGTTGACTAAAGGAAGCATAGATCAACAAAAAGGATTTGAGATGTTCTCTCGCATCTTCATGTTGTAATCCAGCATATTGTCCATTAGAATTCAACATTTCAAACACCACTGGCTTGAGTTTAAAGTTCCCAGCTTGAATTGCTGGTCTAACAACTTCTGGTTGTAGATCATCCAGAATAGGTACTACACAATCGCGTATGGTTCGATTCTGGATATGAGTATTTTGCGACAGCAGTGGATTATTAATATTTTGCTGGTGCATCAGGGGTATGGCTACATTATCCCTTGGTAAATCTATATTTATTTTCTCTTGAAGTATTCTTCGAACAATTCTTTCGATCTCCAGATCAAAATTAGCAAGGAATTTTGAGTTGCCTCGGGTCATACAACACCTAAAATGAAATTCAAAAAGAGCAACAAAGAGAAAATAGTTAGTGAATATTAAATGTTATATAAGGAAAATAAACACAACAATACACAAAAGAAAAAATAAACATCAAACAAATGCTATCCCCGGCAACGACGCAAAAAACTTGATTGACTGATAACATCACAGCAATACGTGCAAGCATACATTGTCAATGCAAGTAATAGTAGACAGATGCAAATCTATTGGATATCGATCCCATAGGGATGGGTACTTGTGTTTATTAATGTCGGTGCAAAGTTAGATTAAAATGAGATAATTGTAAGGAAGATTGTCGGAGCAAAATCTTAAAAATTAATGAAATAAAATATGCTATGGATAAAATGAGATTTCTAACACAAATCTTTAGTAGTTCACTAAATACTCACAAGGTATAAAAGATAAGTGATTGTCGACGCAACAAAAATGAATATCTTACCACACTACTTCTAACTCAATTTGGGACTTAATCATGCCTATTAACCTCACCTTCCGATGATGTAAATATAGCACTATTAAGAATAAGTGCACTAAATTCCTTTAGCCTTTACTTAACTTCCACTACAGTACTCAATCTAAGACCAATCTAGTGCAACGAAAATATGTGCATTTACTAATTGCTTCTTTAATTGAATGAATGCATCCAAACATGCATTGTCAAAGAAGAATTTTTTATTCTGTTCCAATAATGAGCATGAAACCTTTGCAATTTTCGAGAAATCTTTAATAAATCTCCGGTAAAACCCCGCATGACCAAGAAAAATGCATATACCTTTCTCATTTTCGGTGAAGGTAATTTCTAAAAGATTTCCACTTTGGCTTTGTCTACTTCAATGCCTTGCCTAAAGATGAGATGGCCGAACACAATGCCTTCAGTTGCCATGAAATGACATTTTTCCCAATTTAAAACAAGATGTGTGTCTTCATATCGCTTCAACACTTTATCCAAATTGTCAGCACAATGATCAAAATCAATCCCATAGATGAAGAAATCATCCATAAAAACCTCTAAAGAATATTCAATCATATCTAGCAGATGGCCCCAAAAATAAGTATGAGCTCTTCCTTGCAAGGAATAAGGAAATAATTGTATTTTCAAAGTGTCATCAGGAACGCCTTATTGACTAAAGGAAGCACAAATTAATAAATATGATTTAAGATGTTCTCGTGCATCTTCATGTTGTAGTCCAGCATATTGCTCGTTAGAATTAACATTTGAAACATTACTCGCTTGAGTTCAAAATTCCCAGCTTGGATTGCTGGCCTAACAACTCCTAGTTTTAAGTTATGCAAGACAGGTACTACAAAATCTCACATAGTCTTGTTTTGTATTAGAGAGTCTTGCGCCAACAGTGGGTCATTAGCATTTTGGTGTTGCACTGGGGGCATGGCTTCATTGTTTCTTGGTAAAGCCATTTTCCTTTATTCTTAAAGTCTCCTCCAAGTAGTTCTTTCAATTTCTGGATCAAAATCGACAATAAACTCTGAATTGTTTCGAGTCATAAAACACTTAAAATAAAATGTGAAAAGAGCGACAAAAAGAAAACAAGTTAGTGAAAACTAAATATTATATAATAAAAAACAGAATGCAAAAACAAAAACAACATCAAACAAACGCCATCCCTAGCAATGGCGTTAAAACTTGATCGGTTGTTTAATGTCACAGCAATAATGTGCAAGCGTACACTATCGATGTAAGTATAGCAGACAGATATGAGTCTATCGGATATCGATCCTACAAGTATAGTTGTCTTTTGTCTATCAATGTCAGTGCAATAAATAGATATAAATGAGATAAATTATGAGAATAGTTACCAAAGCAATAACTTGAAAACAATAAGATCAAATATGATAATGATAAATTGGGATCCCTAACGTGAATATTCAACAAAATAATAAGTGCTCACAAAGTATAAAAATATAGATGATTGTCGATGCAATAAATTGCAATGAATATCTTACCAAGCTTAACTTTTATATTTAATGTAAGACTTAAACATGCTTATTTACCACACCTTCCGATGATGGCAATGGGACACTATTAAGAGCAAGTGGATTAAATTCCTCTAATCCTCAAGCAACTTCTATTGTCATGCTTGTTAGCTTGAACTATCACTACACTTTCCAGTGTTAAGGACCGTAATAACACTTCCATGCTAAAAACATTCAAACCCAAAGATTAAACAGTAGAAACAAGATTGAATAAAATAGCATTTAACCCAGTAATCATGCGTACTTTCGTACAAACATGAAAAAGAAACTAATCACCATTGTTTAGAAAAGGAATATAAAAAAACAGATGGAGAATACTATTCCTATACAATTTTGACTTGAATCTCTCTATTCCCTTTTGTGTCACACTCAAGGCTCCTCGTCAAGAGCTGATCTGCACCCCTTTCACGTTGGTTCACCCGTAGGAGACTTAAGCTGCCATAGTCAAAAAGCTTTAAAAGATAGGTTGAAGAATATGATTTTCGAAAAGCTCTCCTTTTTTCCTTTTCATGTGAATGTTTTTATGCCTCCAAAAAGTACAGGTGTCCTTTCATTGAAATTATGCTACCTTTATATATACAAGTTGGTTATACCAGATTGGACATCTTACACATTTTTTTCTTATCCGGACAGCTGTTAGGTGCAGTGACAATTCTGGGCGCAAGTTGGAAATACTCATGCAGTGACATTAGTACCAAAAAATGATAAAATTAAGGATAAATAGGCTAAGATCCACTGAGTTATAAAATGCAATTTATTAAACTGGAAATTCTAAAATATGTGCTAAAGATAACTAAATAGGGACAAATTAACCAATAAGTAGGGAGAAAACATATGTTCTTTCTAGTACTACCAGGAACCGATGCTAGTTTCATTTTTGAAATCCTAGAGTTAACTATATAAGCAAGATATGCTTCACAACCCTTTTTAACATGTTTCTATGTCATAGCAGAGATTATATGAGCTGTACTGTCCAATCTGTCTGATTCAATTCAGAATCGTGTACCATCTTGACATTTAAGCACAATATATTTTCTTCTACTATTCACAATAGCATCATGTTGTGTTAACCAATCCATTCCCAGAATCATATCAAACTCATCAAAAGGGAACAACATCAAGCTAGTGGAAAAGTCATAACCCCTAATTTTCAGTGGGCAAGACCTACATAACTGATTAACTAGAACACACTGACTCAAAGGATTCATAACTTTAACAGTATATTAAATGAATTCAATAGGTATTTTCTTTTTCTCTACTAATGTAGTGCATATATACAAATGAGTTGATCCAGGATCAATCAATGCATATACATTAATATCAATAAGAGAAAAAGTACTCGCAATAACATCTGGAGCAGTAGCTTCTTCTCAAGCCCGGATTGCAAACGCTCTAGCCGATGTGCTCACTTTTAACCGTTCATTCATCTCGCTATTATTTCCTCAACTAGGAGTACTATTTCTAGCATTTCCAGATCTTCTACCCCAATGGGAAGTTGCCTCAAGCTTATTTGATTAATTCCCGAAATTGTTTTGCTTTTAAGGGCAATTACGAAGAAAATGCTTAGTAGATCCACAATGGAGACAAGCTCTCGAATTTGATTAACACTCCCCAAAATTTCTTTTATTACAGTCATCACACATCGAAACGGTTCTGTCAATGTTTCTTACGCTTCCAACACTCGCCGTCGGAGCATTGAGTGACTGGAAATTGCTTTGTCTTGGTTTCTCTCGATTAACAAACTTTAAAAGAGCAGCTAACTGACTTGTGTAATTTCTAAATTTCTTCGAGGGAGATGATTGAGCAGGCTTGAATAAACTTCTCTTGTTATAATCTCTAACTCTCGAATATGTCTGTCATTTAGTTTTACAAATATATTCAACTGTCTAAGTCCACTCGGAAAGTTCCACCAACTCCTGCAACTTTAATGTTGCTACAACCAACCAGATCTCGTCGTTCATTCCATCTTCAAATCTGATACACATTACTTCTCATTTGATACAACGTTAAGAGCATACGTGCTTAATTGCACAAGTTCTCGTTCATACTCAACTACAGTCCAGTTTCCTTATTTTAACTCGAATTTTTTTTCTTTTTCCAATCAATAAATAGCCAGCTAACATACTTTTTTCGGTCAATAAGAGCATCACACTATCACGGGGTATATGTTGCATGTATATACTAAATCATACTTCACTACATTAGTCCTATAATCGACTAAATTGTAGCTCTAATACCACTAAATGTAACACCCCTAACTCGTATCTGTTGTCGCAATAGGGTACAAAACATTACCGGGGAAATATAAAATTTAACCATTCAATTCAAACAATTCAAGAATCGCATCATAATCCATTCAATTATACATATACTGTCCCTAATACGAGCCCTCTAGGCCTTAAAAACATATTAGAAAGGAATCGGGACTAAATTGAAAACATGTAAAAATTTTAAAAAAAAGTTATAATTTTCATACTGCAAGGGTCACATGGCTGTGTGGCCAGATCGTGTGGGCATTCAAAGTAGAGACACATGGTTGTGTCCCAACCCATGTTTATGCCCGTGTATCTCTCTAACTTAGGTTACACAGCCAAACCACACGCCCATGTGCTAGGCCGTGTGCTAGGTCGTGTAACTGTCTGACTTGCAACCCTTAAAAAGCTATAGGGGACACACGGCCATGCTATGTGACTGTGTGTCACACGCGGTCCAGCCATTTAACTGTGTGTCACACACGACTGAGACACACGCCTATGTCTTTGACTGTGTGGACAAGAAAGAATCAAGCCATTTCTTTCACCCTTCACAAGCATAACTTTATGCATCAATGCACACATGCTCAAGACCCATTATTATATTCACAACCTAAATAAAAATATCTGTACAATAAACTAATAACCATTAAACCAATATGCCTTTTAGGCACCTCAATCACATACACAATAACATACCTAACATTTCATAAATAACCACAATTCAATATACCAAATTGATCATGTCCAAACCAATCCTTTAAACATTCAAAATGACAAAAACACACCAATCCATATACCATTTTTGTAAACCAACATAACAACTTAATTTATCAAAAATAAAAACCATTCACAAGTGTTTATTTCATAACTTTATATCAAGCCAAAAGATTTATATGCACAAACTTAGACAAAAAAGTATCTAGACACCTAATTTAGTAGTTCATCATTATACCAAAAACAACTATACACTTATAGATACATATGTAGCCACATATACATGCCACAACCCTAAAAAGTTTAAGAGCTACCAATAATGATAGATAGAGCTGAAGATTTGATCTATCAAAAGTCAGCAAAAGTGATTTACAAAACGACATACAAACACGTATAAGCTTATAATGCTTAGTAAAAACATAGCAAATTAATTAACTTATTATTAATTGAATGAAACTCTTATTGTACTTGATTGAAGTTATTAAAATGTAAACAAGGGTACGTAAGTGCAATCAGGGATACTGAAGTACAAATAGGAGCACGTATGTGCAATTAGGGGTACCAGAGTACAAACAGGGACATGTATGTGTAATCAGGGGTACCGAAGTACAAACAGGGGCATGTATGTACAATCAAGGGTACTGAAGTACAAACAGGGTATAATTTATGTAACAATTAATTACTTAACTATAAAATAATAAGACATATGGAAATTCAATTTTACAATTTAATACTATGAACTTACATCCACAACTAGTGCATAGGAGTACGATTGGCTAATCCGTGACTTTCCCCTTCCCTTGATTTAAATCTGGTTGAAGTTTATCTTGATCTAAATAAATAATTATACTCAAATAAATGATTCAATCCATTTCAATTATTCAATTAAATCCAAAAACCACATTTATGCAAAATTACAATTTCACCCCTAATATTTTAACTTTTTACAATTTAGTCCCTAAACTCATAAAATGAAAATTCATGCAATTTCTCCATTAAACCATTCTAGTTGAATTTCATATAGGTGCCTAGAAACTCATACATTTCATTATTTTCACAATTTTACCATGAATATTACATATTTTTCAATTTAAACCCTAATTGATATTTTCATCAAAATTCACTTTACAAAAGTTGTTTAACTAACAATAAAAACTCATTTTATTCCATCAAACATCACAAACAACCAATATATATTCATGGTAAAACCCTAACCTTTTAACATTTTTACAAATTAGTCCCTATGCTAGCTAGATTAAGCTACAACGACTCCAAAAACATAGAAATCATTAAAAATGGGACAAAGTATCACTCACATACAAGGATGAGCTATAGCCAAACTTTGAAGCTTCAAATATGGCTTTTCTTTAGGTTAAAAGTCAGTGGTAGAGAAGAAAGAATAAAGATGATATCTTTGTTTTAATTAATTTACTATTATGTATTTATTAAATTACTAAATTAACATTAATTAATAACCTTGGAAATCACCTAAAAAGTGTTCATATTTGTCGAGTAATATTACTAGTGGTCTAATAACCATTTAAAGTCACTCATATTCAAAATTCAAAGTAATTTGACACCTTTTACTTATAGAACTCTAATTTTCACCTTATGCAATTTAGTCATTTTTATCAAATTATGCATGCAAATGATAAAACTTATTAACAAAATTTTTATATGACATCACTAACATGTTTTAGACATTAAAATATTAATAAAATAAATATTTTCATGTCAAATTTGTGGTCTCAAAACCATTGTTCCGATTTCACTAAAAACGGGTTGTTACATAAGCACAATCCAAGCTTTATGATGCAATGTCCTAAAATACTAATATAATGTCCTAAAATACTGAAATAATATCCTAAAATGCAAATACATCTACTTAAGTACAAATAATTAACCAAGTCTAGATGCTTGAAATATAACTCTTTTCAAGAGTTATCATCCATACAAAGGTAATGATTACTCGAACAGTCAAACTCTTAGAGTCAATTAGGAATCTGTAGAGAAGAAAAATGTTGACCAAAACTAGGTAACACCAATTAGACCATATGGGGCTAATAGGAGAAAGGGTCCACCAAGGGCTACTTGAGGAAAGATAATTTGCGTATAAGTGGCAGGATACAATTCAATAGAAATTAGATGTTAATTCTAGTTATCTGAAAGATTGGAATAAGATAATCCAAAAGCCTTGGGTCAATCTGTAAGGGTAAGGTTCTGAAATTAATGTGAATATTAATGGAAATAGCATGTAGTAAGCAATGAACCCGTATCCAAGGGTGTGAGGTAGGTTGGTTAAGGTGCAAAAGAATCTGGGATGAGTTAGAATCAAGCTAAGTCCATAGAGAACTCATGTCAGGTGGAGAACTATAAGAAGGGGCAGTGCGACGACCATGTTGGTAAGTCTCTTAAAGGCCAAGAATAGTCAATGAGTTAGAAATTTATGATTTTAAAATTTAAATTCTATTTCCTAAAGGCTTACAAAAGAGTGTTGTGTGCTATTTTCATATAATCTCACTAAGTTCAATTGAACTTAAGAAATTGTTGCGTTTTTGTAGGAAAAGGTTTGGTCCAAGAATTAAAGGGAGGGACCAAGCCAAACACTACCAATTTAAGGGGAGGATGTAGATGCCATTCATGTGTATAGAGGGGCCAATTTCCTAGAGGCTATGTCTTGAGGATTAAATCAAATGTATTCGTGATATAGGCTGAAGTCAGAATTATATATATATACTGTCAATTATGCTAATGTAATGGAATTGTAAGAATTGTGGAGTTAGAATGATGAGGATTATTTTTACTAAAGCTAAATCTTATGATTTAATATATTCAAAATATTCAAACAAGTCAGTCTAGAATTCTTATTAAGTAATTTGTGTTTATTGTCACATTTGGTACCCAGATTTATGGATCAGGTCAGGTATAGGATGTTACACTATGAAAATCTAAATTGGCGTATCAAATTACGGTAGATCAATAACCCAACAAATATGCACTGGAAAAATTAGATAAATTAGTATATAATGTTTATTTTTCTTGCTATTTTTATTATGATCATATTATCAACTACTTTTTTAGACTTACATAATACATATAATGAATTGATTTTAATTCTTATTACTTGTTTAGAAATTATTTTTATCATACTAATAATTTTTTATAGTAATTAATTTTTTTTAAAATTATAAATTATGTAACTGTATAATTACAATTTGTATTACTAAACTTTATATAGAGAATTACAATGGAATTACTCTCTGTCAACCAAATACGTCTAGGGAATTACAAATCTTTGTAATTATAAGAGAGTGTAATTACTACCCTAGTAATTACACTTTCATTTAATTACTTTGTGTTGTTCAAAGAAACATTTTAGTTACAAGAGAGTGTAATTACTATCCCAATAATTATATTTTCATTCAATTATTCGGAGTTGTCCAAATAAACCCTTATAAAATTTCTAAAACTTACTATTATAAATAGGGAATAACTTATCTTAGAATAGCCCTAAAATTTATATTTTTTTTAAGCGCATGTAAATAGTGTCACATCTTCAAATTTTAAATACATATAATGATTATTATACAATTATGCATATCTAATAATTTGTCTAACTTAATTTAATTTTAATTAAATTACTTATATAATTAATTGCTTTGAGAGAAAAAAATAAACACGTTGAAATGAAAAAAAAATCACAAGCAGAATAATCTGAGACGCTCAAATCAATAGTTAAAAATTGAAAATTTGATAAAAAAAAATTGAAAATAAAAATAAAAAACTTAAAACTAATAAATGAAAATTAAGCAAATTTGAAATAAAAAGACTAAGCAAAAAAAACTGAAAATGGAAACCATAACATTGATTGCGTTTGTGTTATCAAACTTTAGTATTTGATCTAAAAATGATTTAAAATATAACGGAAAGAAAACATTTAAATTATCTAACTTAACAACTTATTATTATTTTTAAAATTTATATTCCGATTCTACAATTGTTGTTAACTTTATTTTTAGCTGGGCACCCCAAATATAATCTCTAACTTCACCCTTCAGTATTACAGCCACATACTAATAAAGATATCATTGTTATTGAGATTATCCATATTAAAACTATGGAATAGTAATGGTCACCTCACATTAATGATAATAAATAATAATGGTTGATATAGTGTAGAAAAAAAGAAAAAGAAAAAAAAGAAAGAGAATACTAAAGACAGGAGAGTAGTTGTTATAGAGGATCCAGTTGAGTCAGAGAGTTGAAAGTGGCGGTGAAGAGAACGTGAAGGCTGAGAATTGAAGGTATGTTGAAAGAGTGTAGGCTTAGTCTTCTTTTAAGGCTGATCCTCCCTTCATCGTTTTTGGAGGTATTTATAGGTAGGGGTCCCATGTAATATAGTGTTAATGTGTTAAACTTGTCATCTAGTCATCATTACGAAGCGCATGAGAAAGATGTCTTCGATGGGACGAGAATGTTTATGACAGGACATATCTTTTCAATCATTCAAACTCTGATTGGATAAAGCAATTAAGTCCACATAATATTCAGTGACCAAATGACTTCATGTTCGCAATGAAGATGAGGCCATCTGTTGTTCGGGTAGTTATTTCAAGAAGATAAATTCACAAGTGACTTCTCGGCTTGCTAATGACAAATTTACTGTTTAAACGTCTTCTAAACTTAACACATGTCCTAATTAACACGAATGGAGCGTAACAATAATAGTATATATTATCTAACAACCATGAAACCATAGATTGACAATGAAATGACAAAAATATGTCAACGTAATAATAAAGACCACACACAATGAAATGATCAAATATGATAACGTAATAATAAAGACCACACACAAAAACCATAAAACATAGATGTGACCACACACAAAAGCCATGGTCACACAAAAACTACAAAACATAGAGTGTGACCACACAGAAAGACACAAAATATAGAGTATGAGGACTAAAAGAAAAGTAGATGTAAACTTGGAAATCGAAGTCCGAAGCGACGACCTTGAACAAGTCTCACGCAACTTATGCTAGTGGCAATAGATTGAACAAAAGAAAAATTATGCTACGGGCAATCTCTTTTCTTCTTCGTTTTTTTTTATTAATAAATAATAAATAATCGCTATCGTTATTATAAATAATAATAAAATATAAAATTCATTTCAAAATATAAAATATAATATAATATAAAATTCAAACTTAATCCAAGCTTGACCTGGATAAATTTTAGTTACAACAATTGGAGTTTATTGTCAGATTAGTTTGACAATAATAGAGTTAAAATACAATTTTCAACGGTTTTATAATAAATTCAACTTTATTATTTCAACTAAGATTTCATTGATAACTTTTATAGTTAGCTAATTATAGATAATATAAATTTATTCGATGTTCAAGTATGTAAATCTTGTAATTTAGTTGATATTTTTATTGTTATATTATTTTTGAAATTGTGGATTTAAGTCATGTAACCGTACCCAATTTTATTAGATATTCAAGGGTTATTTATATCTACACTATTATTTAAGTGTATGGTTGAATTGGTGTCACAAATCAACTTGACACTAACTCAATCAATAAAATTATTAAAATAACCTTATATATTTTACATAAGTTATAATATTACAAAGATAATTTTGTCTTTTTCTTATTTAAAAAATAAATAAAAATTACAAATGTTAAAATTTGAACTTGTGCTATTAACATCTATTAAGGTTTTTTACCACTTAAACTAAAGCTTTTTAAAAGTATCTTTATACATTTCAATGTCATTATACTAGTTGTTTCACCAATATTGTTTGTATATATTAATAATGTCATTGACTGAATTGATGTCACAAATTAACTCGATACCAACCTAAAAAAATGAAAATAACAAGATAAATAATTGAAGTGTATTTAATATTCTTAATACAATTACTTATTTAAATTTCCTTCTACTCACAATTTAAATTATTTTTTTATTTTAATTTAAACATATGAGATATGTTATTATTAATTTTAAACTATAGGTTGCATTTTAAATAAATGGTTTCACACCCATAAATCTTGTCTCTGTTGCCATTTTCTTTGAGTCTCATTGGCTCCTTCTTTATGTGTACATACTACTTTAATTTCTATATTACGTGATGAATGGAAGCAAAGAGCCCACAAATTTCTTTCCAACTTTAACCTATTACATATTCATTAATGACTGAATGTTTTATGACGAGCATGCTATTAATTTATATATATGTATTTCATCTTCCACTATCCAATAAAAAATTTGAAAAGCATTCATGCCTAGTGACATTTGCACATCATTCTCCAATATCTATACTCACATATACCTATAGAAGCTATTAACGGCTTCTTTATTAACCCAGTCTCCATCTTCATTTCCATCAAAGAAATTAACAATCCAAATGGGTTTCCACTTATGGTTTTACTTCATACTCCTCATTTTCCTCTTCTGCCCCACATTACAGGCAGCAGAATCTCAACAAGTTATTTGCGGAGATGAAGTATGCGGAAATCTTACAATTCCATCACCATTTGGAATCCATAGCAGCTGCTATACTCATCCTTTTTTTAGAGTAACTTGCAAACAGATCCACAATCAGAAAAAGCCTTTCATAAGAATAAATAAGTTCGATCTGGAGGTACTCGGTTCCTTATTTGAAAACACCATTCTGATAAAAAATCCAGTAACTTACGTTAACTGTGACCATAAAAACGAGGTTGCTAGTGCCAGAGTCGATCTAACAGGCACTCCATTCTTCTTCTCAAGCGACTACAACAATTTCGCGACTGTAGGTTGCGGAAATTTGGTCACAATTTTCCGTAATGAAGCTGATGCCTTCGGCGGCTGCATTCAACCAATATGTGGCGACGGGGCTTCAGAATCTGGCTGCTCTAATACAATTTCTGGAAATTTCACTTCAACTATCGTAAACATGACAGCGATGTATCCTATTGGTAAGGATGACGGAAAGAGATGCTCATCTGCTTTCATCTTTAGCAGGCTTTATTTCCGTGAAGCTTACCCTTTACCCATTGGCATCAATATTGAAACCACTCATGTTCCCACAACGCTCAGCTGGAATTCAAGCTATTGTGGTGATGCAGGTCAGCATCAGTCACTCGCTGTCACTTGTTCAGTTAATTATATCGATTTTAATTTCATTCAAAGACTGGATGTACATAACTCAGATTTTAATTGGTGTTAACTTGGTGCAATTTACTCATTTTTTGCTAAGCCCACAGGATGCGAACCAAGACCAGGACCTATCAGCTTAAACGGCGAAAAGTCTTGTGGGAATGTTACGTTGCAATACCCATTTGAAATAATCGATCAAGAGTATCCCAATGGCTGGTTTAGAGTAATCTGCAAAAAAACCTCTAATGGGCGGACCACACCGTTCTTAAACATAAATGGCGTCAATCTGCGAATACTCGACTTTTCATTTTTGTACGGCAACGTTGTGGTGAACCATTCCATAACTTGTTTCAATTGTCGCAAAAACGGTAACAATGGGATGAGTCTCAACCTAACGGGAACCCCCTTTTACTACTCAGATTTTGACAACGTATTCTGGTCTTCAGGTTGTGGTAATTTGGCCACTATTTTCGACAGGGAGACAAGTAATCTTGTAGGCGGGTGTATGCAGCCAAGTTGTACAATTAGTAAAGAGACTTCCTCTGCTACTGGCTGCCCTTTTAATATTCCGCAGGGTCTCACTTTTTTCTCTGCTAACATGAGTGGTAGAGTTGATTCTAGCAACTATAGCCGAAAAAGATCTTGCGGATTTGCTTCCCTGATAAAATCAGACTTGTATTTTGATTTGACCTTGGAATCAAATGATTTTGATGTAAACAATTGGACGTATGTTCCAACATCACTGCAGTGGAGCACACCGATGTCTGGATTGTGCCGTTTGAGACAAGGTATAAACACTTCTTGTAGCTCCGATCGTGAATATTGCTGGCAAAGTTTGAGCCCTACTCATCTATGTGTTTGCAACAAGAAATTTGGTATCGGTGATATTTCAACATATTGCGAAGGTACAAATTAACACTTCTATTTCAGTAATCTATATTACATTTTACTTATATAAATATAACCTTTTCTATTCCTTCGATAAATTCAGAAGAGAATTGTGGGATCTATGTTTGGTGTCACATGCTTTGTTTAAATACTCCTGGCAACTATTGTTCATCACGGGACTGCCCTCCTGAATATAAATACAATAGTACGGGAGTTAGGTGTGAGCCCGATGAGATTATTTCAAAAGGCCCGCCAAAAAATATGCAGAGTTTGACCATCATTATTATAGGTACGTGTTGAATTCACATTTTCTTTTCTACAAATGGAAGCATTAAAGGTTTATCGAATTAATTTCAAGCAGTGATATATTTTGACTTGAATGTATGATGTTTGAGTCTTTAGTTTTCGTATTGTAATATTCATTTACTCATTATATCCTTAAAAGTTTAGTGTTAAAAGAACGAGATGTTGTAATGAACATTCTCTGTGGTTGATAAAACTCAGTAAATATAAGATCATTTTGTGCGAAGTCTAATAAATATAAAATATAAAAAAAAAAAAAACCTTTATTGAAGTATCTCTATGATTGGTAAAACTATATTTCTTATATGTATATAGGTTGCAGCACTAGTATCGGGACAATATTTCTGCTACTTGGATTATGGAAAATGTACGAAGTAGTGAAAAGAAGAAGAAACATCTTACTGAAGCAGAAATATTTCAAACGGAATGGAGGTTTGTTACTGCAACAACATTTGTCTAGCAATACAAGTTATTTTGAAACAATAAAAATGTTTACTTCAAGGGAGATAGAAAAAGCCACAGATTACTATAATGAGAATCGAATCCTTGGTCAAGGAGGCCAAGGAACTGTTTACAAAGGAATGTTAACGGATGGAAGCATTGTGGCTGTTAAGAAGTCTAGAATGGAAGAAGGAAAGAGATTTGGTGAAAAGAAGGTCGAACAGTTCATCAATGAGGTGATCATTTTATCTCAAATTAATCATAGGAATGTGGTTAAGCTTTTAGGATGTTGTTTAGAGGCTGAAACTCCTTTGTTGGTTTATGAGTTCATCCCAAATGGAACACTTTATGATCTCATTCATGGCCAAAATGAAGAACTTCCGTTGACATGGGAAATGCGTTTACGGATTGCAACTGAAATTGCCAATGCTTTGTTCTATTTGCATTCAGCTGCATCTGTTTCTATTTATCACCGAGACATTAAATCAAGCAACATACTTTTGGATGATAAATACAAGGCAAAAGTGTCGGACTTTGGAACTTCGAGATCAATTGCACTTGAACAAACTCATTTAACAACTCGAGTTCAAGGAACATTTGGTTACATGGATCCGGAGTACTTCCGGTCAAATCAATTTACAGAGAAGAGTGATGTTTATAGTTTTGGGGTTGTCCTTGTTGAACTGTTAACCGGAGAAAAACCCATCACCTCAAAACAATCTGATGAAGTGATAAGCTTGGTATCTCTTTTTCTTCTATCAATGCAGAAGAATTCGTTATCTGATATTCTCGATTCAAAGGTTGCAAATGATGGCCTAGAAAAAGAGATTATAGCAGTGGCTAAATTAGCAAAAAGATGCTTGAATCTTAATGGAAAGAAAAGACCTACCATGAAACAAGTAGCAATGGAGTTAGAGTTGATTAAAGCATCAGAAGAAGGTAATGCTATTGAAGGAAGTGGTGATGAAGAATCTGAAATTG
The DNA here is from genome assembly GCA_025698465.1 of Gossypium longicalyx. Lineage (NCBI taxonomy): Eukaryota > Viridiplantae > Streptophyta > Magnoliopsida > Malvales > Malvaceae > Gossypium > Gossypium longicalyx. Next base: position 61,826,106 of record CM047004.1, on the reverse strand, counting down.
ATGACATTTTTGAATCTTGGGACATCCATCCTTCTTGTTCAATGACTAGGTCAGTTACAACCGACAATTTAACTTTGCCATTAAAGGAATCATTTTAGTTTCCAACACTTAAGAAACGTTTTTACTTTGTCGTGTACTCTCTATATAATATATCTTCACATTTGGTTCAGATTACTCTTCTTTTAAATAATTTATTCTGTATGTTGTTTCTTTCTTATTGAAGCTTTTAAAATTAGGCATGGCTATCATCTTTTTTTATGTATTATTTATCAAAATAATATTTAATAATTTATGTTGGTTCAGATCACTCTTCTTTTAAATAATTTATTTTTATTTTCACAGTTATTTGTAGCTTTTACTTTTAAAAAATCATTTTAATTTTACATTTAATTTAATCTTTTTTAAGCTTTAAACTTTTATTATTTATCAAATAATCTCAAAATGAATAAATTTTTTTACCTTAACACCTTAATTTTCATCTATCGACAAACAACACAAGTTTAAAGTCTAAAAAATATAAATAAATAAAAAATTGAATGATGAACTAAAATGACTTTTTTTTGTATCGTTGGAGGATCAAATAAAACATTATGCTGATAATTAATTAGCTTAAATTGAGTCCAAGAACCATAATGCAACTCCCCCCTAACCATTTTGTACCAATCATCACAAACTTTATCATGCAGAGAATAGACTAGCAGAAAATCATCTTCTACCCAATCAATTGAGAAGCAAAGGATGATCAGAATATCAAACTTGATTCGTGAAACCCAACTCTGAAAACATCTTTAGCCCAAGTTCTTTGTGCTACCGATTTATTTCTCTATATTCTCACCATCATATTTTTACAATTTTCTTTGGTTGAATGCTCAAAATGAGGTCTAACATTTTAAGGATTGTTCACATAAGTACCAAACCTTTTAAAATGATAATATAAGGATCTAACATTTATAAGAGTGCTCAAATGAAGGCCAAACCTTTCAAAATAATCAAATAAGGCCTAAACCTTTTCGAAGGTTCTCAACTAATGATCAAACTTTTTTGAAAATGCTCGGATAAGGGCTTCTCAAAATAGTTATATAAGGGTTTCTTTTATTTTCAAACAACATTTGATGCAATTGTTATATGTTTTATTCTAAACATGTTAGTATTCACCTAATTTTTACTACAATCTGAGCTAAAGCGCATGAAAAGCACTTACTTGAGTACTTTTGTAAAGGTTAAGGCTTTTGATAAACCATAAAAGTAACACATTTTAATCCCATACTTAGCATGTTTTTGGATGATTTATTATATAATTTAGTAATTTGATGCTCCTAATCCTTTAATTTTATATTTTATACTTAGGAGAGCATAGAGGAACAAAATGAGCAGAAAACGGGCCAAAAACGGATGAAACGGGCTGATTTAAAGATCCACATGGCCAGGACTAATTCCGTGCTGGCTGAGCACACACCAGTGTGAGCCACATGGGTTGGCTACACACCCATGTGGCAGCCCGTGTCGATATCGCTCCCTGTTTTCCAAACACGCAGAAAATGTCAATTTTTAGGGTTTCTGAGCATTCTAAATTCTATAAATACATATTAGAAAAGGACCTAAAGGGATATACAAAGTAGAAAGTAGAAATCAGGAGAAGAACGCCAATGGATTCAGCTTGGAAGCAGGATTTCCTTCAAGGCTGAAGATCTCCATTCAATTTCTCTCGAAGTTTTTGGGTTTCTTTATGTTTTGTTGTTTTCCTATTTTTGAGATGTTTTCCTTTTACATTATGAACTAAACTCCCTAAATACCTAGGAATGATGAAACCTACAATGGATCTTATTATTTAATTATTTGAATTACATGATAAATACTTGTTCTTGTTCTTAATTATGTGTTCTTAATCCTTGTCTTAATAGTTTCAAGATATTAATCCAAGTTTGATGTGCTTATTTAGTGGAGCAAAAATACCTGTTTAAGAGTAGATCTAGCATAATTAAACGGAGTTGATTGCAATCCTAAAAATAGAACGACATAAATCTGCCAGATTAGAGTCAAATCTAATAAGGGAATCCATAGATCGAGTTAATGCGAAAGTAGGGGTTTTAATTAGAAATTTTTTTCAATTAATCAACCTAGAGTCAGTTGTTCTTAGTCTCGAAAGAGATATTAACATAATTTAGGGATTTCAACAAATCAAGACAAGTGAATAAGTTGTTTAATTCAGATTCAGAATAATAAGTAAAGTCTAGGTGGATTCTTCCTTGGGTATTGTCTTTATCATTGATTTATTCGATTATTTCCTTCACTCTCTGTCGCATTCATTAGTTAATTAGTTTAGTTAATTTTAGATTAAAACAAATCCCTTTTAATTATAAGGTAAATAATAGAAAGATAGTTATTACTAGTACTTTTAGTCCTCGTGGATATGATATTCTGGGCTCACTATAACTATAGTACTGTTCGATAGGTGTGCTTGCCTTTATCGTGATCGTATTCTAGTTTAGTGAATCATAAAATGATCATCAAGTTTTTGGCGCCGTTGCCGGGGACTAAGATATTAGGAACGCTTGACGTTTATTAATTTAGCCATTTTTATTTTATTGCATTTTATTTTTGTTTTAATTTTATTTTTTTATTACTAATTTTTCTTTTATTTTCTTCTAGCAGTTTTTTTAGTTTATGACTAGAAGAAATCCGTCGTTACGATTGCTTTTTGACAGTGAAATTGAAAGTACAACTCGTAGAAACCGTAGAGAGGCGAGACAGAACTGACAAAGTACAGAGAAAGATCAAGAGGACGCTACTGAGGAGATGGCTAACAATTAGAATAATCAGCTACTTCTTGTGGATCCTCCCAATCCTGCTCCTCATACTATGTACGATTATGCTAAGCCCACTCTCACTGGGGCCGATCGAGTATTGTTAGACCTGCTATTGCTACAAATAAACCTAACACTATTCAAATGATTCAACAGTTTGTTCAGTTTGATGGTTTGCAGGATGAAGACCCAAATACTAATTTGGCCAATTTTTTAGAGTTTTGTGATACTTTCAAGATAAATGGCGTTTCTGACAATGCCATTTGCCTACTACATTGTGAAATAAGGCTAAGTAGTGGTTGAACTCCTTACTACGAGGTTCCATCACTATTTGGGATCAAATTACCGAGAAGTTTTTATTGAAATACTTCCCACTAGCTAAGACAACTAAGTTGAGGAACGATATCTCGTCCTTCGTGCAAATGGATTTAGAAACTTTATATGATGCATAGAAGAGGTATAAAGACCTATTGAGAAGGTGCTATCACCATGGGTTACCTCTATGGCTACAGGTTTAGACTTTCCACAATGGTTTGAACCCCTCAACTAGGCAAATGATCGATGTAGCTGATGGTGGTACTATAAATAATAAAACACCAAAGGAGGCTTATGAGTTCATAGAGGAGATGTAACTGAATAATTATCAGTGGCAAGTTATGAGGACAAAGCCGACAAAAGTAGCCGGTATTTTTAACGTTGATGCGGTTACCATGTTGTCAAATCAAGTAGAACTTTTAAATAGAAAGATTGATAGTTTATGTGGTTCTACACAGGTACATCCGGTGATGCAGTGTGACACGAGTGGAGGTGGAATGAGCAATTTAGAAAATTTACCCTACGGTCCTATCATGGAAAATGAGCAAATGAATTATATGGGTAATAATCCTAGACTTCAAAACAATCATTACAGTAATACCTACAATGCAGGTTGGAGGAACCTCCAAAATTTCTCATGGGGAGGTCAAGAAAATCAAAGACCACCACCACCCCCTCTGGGTTTTCAGCAACAACCTTATCGACAAGAAAAGAAACTGAACCTTGAAGAGATGTTTGAAAAATTTATTTCGGTATCAGAGACTCGTTTCCAAAACACCGAGACGGCTTTGAAAAATTAGCAAGCATCGATTCAAGGGCTCGAAAATCAAATTGGGCAGCTTGCTAAACTAGTTTCGAAAAGGCAACAAGGTAGTTTTCCTAGTAACACTAAACCCAACCCAAGAGAGCATGTAAAAACGGTTACATTGAGGAATGAGAAAATGTTAACTGAACCTGAAAAAAAGTTGCCACAAGAATCTAATAAGGAAAAGGACGAGGAGGTAAAACCCGAAGTAAGTGTAACACTGGTGCTTAAAGAATATAAACCACCGATCCCATATCCAGAAAAATTGAAGAAAGACCATATGGATCCACAATTTGGTAAATTTCTTAAACTTTTTAAACAGTTGCATATTAACTTACCTTTTGTTGAAGCTATTTCGCAGATGCCTACATATGCAAATTTTTTTAAGGAGCTTTTAACAAATAAAAGAAAGTTTGAAGAGATGTCTACAGTGGAGCTTAACGAGGAATGTTCAACTATCCTTCAAAATAAATTACTAACCAAACTGAAAGATTCAGGAAGTTTTACTATTCCTTGTTTAATTGGTAGTTTAAATATTGAAAAGGCATTAGCTGATTTAGATGTTAGCATTAATTTGATGCCTTATAAAATATTCAAGCAGCTTAGTCTTGGGGAACCAAAACTGACTAGGATAAGCATTCAACTAGCCGATAGATCCGTTAAATATTCTAGGGGTATTATTGAAGATGTGCTAGTTAAAGTAGATAAATTCATATTCCCTGTTAATTTTGTAGTGCTTGACATGGATAAGGATGTTGAAGTACCTTTGATTTTCGATCGCCCATTTTTAGCTACTGCTAGAGCTATCATTGATGTAGGTGACGGTAAACTTGTGCTTAGGGTAGGTGATGAAGAGATTATTTTTAAAATTTATGATGCCATGCGATTCTCTATAGAACAAGATGATTCCTGTTACTTTATTGACTCTATTGATCATTCTATTCAAGATTCTCTTCAGGAAATCATTCATAAAGACACGTTGGAACTATGTGTTGTTCAAGAAGAGGAGGCTGATAACAATACCACTAAGATAAGGAAGATAAAAATTAATTTAAACTCTAACAAGTCTTCCCCAAGACAAAAGAAGTATAAGGGTATTGAAATAAACGGTAAACTAAAACAGAAATCCTCTATTGAAGAACCTCCCAAATTGGAACTGAAGCAATTACCAGATCACTTAGAGTATGCGTTCCTCAGAGACAATTCAACACTACTAGTGATTATTGCTTCCAACTTGCAACCCAATGAGAAAAATGAGTTATTACAAGTATTGAGGGAGCATAAAAGAGCCATAGATTGGAAGATTTCTGACATTAAAGGGATCAACCCTTCGTTCTGCACCCACAAAATTTTAATGGAAGATGAATATAGATTGTGTGTGCAAGCTCAAAGACGACTGAATCCCAACATGAAAGAAGTTGTTAAAGTCGAGGTAATTAAACTTCTAGATGCTGGTATTATTTATCCTCTTTCTGACTGCACTTGGTTAAGTCCTGTGCAGGTTGTTCCAAAGAAGGGAGGCATGACTATTGTAGCCAATGAGAAGAATGAATTAATTCCAACAAGAACAGTCACAGGTTGGAGAGTTTGCATTGACTACAAGAAATTGAACGATGCCACGAGAAAAGATCACTTTCCCTTACTATTCATTGATAAAATGTTGGAAAGATTATTTGGGCATATGTTTTATTGTTTCCTAGACAGACTCTCTAGCTACTTTCAAATTCTGATAGCTCCTGAGGATCAAGAGAAGACAACATTTACATGTCCATATGGTACATTTGCTTATCATAGAATGCCTTTTGGATTATGTAATGCTCCTACCACGTTTCAGTACTGCATGTTAGCCATCTTTGATGAACTTGTAGAAGACATTATTGAGGTATTTATGGACGAATTCTCGGTATCCGGTAATTCTTTCCATCTTTTCCTTAAAAATTTAAAACGAGTTCTAATGAGATGTAAGGAGACGAACTTTGTGCTTAATTGGGAAAAATTTCACTTCATGGTTTGAGAAGAGATTATATTAGGTCACAAAATTTCTAGTAAAGGGATTGAGGTTGATAAATTAAAAATTGAGACCATAGAAAAATTACCTCCTCCTAGTTCAGTCAAGGCTATTAGAAGCATTTTAAGATATGCTGGGTTTTACAGAAGATTTATTAAAGGTTTTTCTAAAATAGTTAAGCCTTTAACAAAACTACTAGAAAAAGACGTACCTTTCAATTTTGATCAGGAATGTTTAGAAGCATTTAATATTCTCAAAGATAAATTAATAAATGCTCCAATTATAATAGCACCTGATTGGAATTCGCCCTTTGAACTAATGTATGATGCAAGTGATTTTGCAGTAGGTGCAGTTCTTGGACAGCGAAGAGATAAACATTTTCAATCGATTTATTATGCGAGCAAGGCTTTAACAGCCGCACAAGAAAACTACACTACTACAGAAAAAGAATTGCTAGCTGTGGTTTTTGCATTCAATAAATTTAGATCATATCTCTTATTATCTAATGTTATTGTTTACACTGACCATTTAGCTCTTCGTTATCTCATTACTAAGTCTAATGCAAAACCTCGACTCATAAGATGGATTCTACTTTTATAGGAATTTGATTTGGAAATTCAAGAGAAGAAAGGGGCTGAAAAGCTTGCAGCAGACCACCTTTCTAGGCTTGAAAACCCACATATCAAAGAGCTCAATGAGAGTGAGATAAATGACTCGCTTCGTGAGGAACAACTCTTGGTTATATCTGACTCTGAGGTACCTTGGTTTGCAGATATTGTGAATTACTTAGCTACTAACATCCTACCAAAAAGGTTGACACATCATCAAAAGAAGTGATTCTTTGCCGATGCGAAAAATTATTTTTGGGATAATCTTTTTTTTTCATATATGTGCAGATCAAGTAATTAGAAGATGTGTTACAAAGTCAGAGGCAAGCAAAATCCTAGACCACTGCCATTTAAGACTAGGGGAAGGACATTACAGTGGGACTAGAACAGCACATAAAACACTCGAATCAGGTTTTTATTGTCCCACACTATTTAAAGACGCTAACAAGTATGTCACTTATTGTGATAGATGCTAGAGAACAGGTAATATCTCTAAACACGATGAAATGCCTTAAACATATATGCTATCATGTGAAATATTTGATGTATGGGGCATATATTTTATGGGTTCGTTCCCTAGCTCTTTTGGGAATAAATACATCTTAGTAGTGGTTGATTACATGTCAAAATGGGTGGAAGCTTAAGCTTTACCTACTATTGATGTCGGAGTGGTAGTGAGATTTTTTAAGATGCTCTTCTCTTGATTCGGAACACCTAGAGCAATCATTAGTGATAGGGGTACTCATTTTTGTAATGCTCAATTTGAAAAAGTCCTTAAAAAATATGGAGTGCACCACAGAACCGCTACCCCTTATCATCCTCAAACTAATGGACAAGTTGAAGTGGAAAACCGAGAGCTCAAATGTATCCTAGAGAAAACCGTAGAATCGAATAGGAAAGATTGGGCAGTAAAAGTAGACGACGTTTTATGGGCCTATAGAACCGCTTTTAAAACTCCCATAGGATCATTTCCTTACAAACTTGTTTATGGGAAAAGTTGTCATTTACCATTTGAGTTAGAGCACAAAGCATTTTGGGCTATATAATTCCTAAATTATGATCTCAAACTTACAAGTGAGAAGAGATTGATGCAATTGAACGAGTTAGATGAATGGCGAACGAATGCTTTTGAGAACTCACGATTATATAAAGAAGCAACAAAGCGATGCCTTGATGCTCGTTTGAAGCAGCCCAAGCAATTTGCAGCCGAAGATCTTGTTTTGCTATACAATTCAAAGCTCAAATTGTTTCCTAGAAAGATAAAATCATGATAGTCAGGCCCATTTGTAGTCCAAACCGTCTTTTCTTACGGCACAATAGAGGTAACTCACCCAACGTATGGCACATTCAAGGTAAACGGTCATCGACTTAAACTTTATAATGGTGAGGACTTTAGAGATGATAGAGAGGAGCTTCAGCTCTGTGAACTTTCGTAATAGAGAACACAAGGTAAGTCTAGCTTAAGACTTTAAATAAGCGCTTCTCAAGAGGCAACCTGAGTACTAACACTGCTAATTTTCTTATTTTTACTTCATATTATGCAGGTTTTTGACCCAAATGGCCTAGACACACGGGTGTGTCCTAGGCCGTATGACTTAACATGGGTGCGATAATGAGTTACACAGCCATGCGATTTGGTCGTGTGACCCACACGGCCTAGACACACGGGCGTGTCTTTGGCCATGTAGATCTTGAGACTTAGTTTTTATTTTTAAAAGGAAATCGACAGAGAGTTACATGGTTAGGTGACACGGCTGTGTAACCCACACGGCCAGGACACACGAGCGTGTCCTCAGCCATGTGAGCCCTGAAGCTTAAATCCCTAAAAATTGACAGAGACACGGGCTAAAAGAATCCATACAGGCATACGACACAGCCGTGTGGACTACACGGTCTGGACACACGGGAGTGTCCTAGGCCTGTGAAAACTGGAGCTTATTTTTTTAATTTAAAATAAGTCAGAGAGCTACATAGGCAAGGCACACTACTGTGTTTTCAGACACACAGGCGTGTACGTCTCTTCTGATTAATAAGTGGAAATATTACTTTGTTGATTTATGGCAATATTATTTTTACCTGTGGTCTCAATCAGGAAGAGTCCGTATAAATCAATTATCTAAATATTCTCTCGACTTTCTGGGCTATCTTTCAAGTGTGCGATTAAATCCTTCAGTGGTATGAAGTCAAATGCTAGAAAATTCATTTCTAATAGATAATGCTGTGAAGACGTTGGATACAAGAATTCGAAAAGCGTCCATTGTCTAATGGATAGGACAGAGGTTTTCTAAACCTTTGGTATAGGTTCAAATCCTATTGGACGCAATTTTGAATCGATTTCTCTATATTCCATTAAGTTATAATTTTCTATTTATAATTGTTTCTGAAGTCGAAAACGTTCCATTTGGTCCTGAATAGCGTCTTTTAAAAGCATTTCCGCTTCCTCAGTGAATGTCTTGGTAGAAGATATGATTTCTTGGAACTGAGGTTTATTCGTTTTTAAGTAAGTACGTAACTCAACGAGAAATTTCCTTACTTGTCCAATTTCTAATGAATCAAGATAACCATTCGTTCCGGTATAAATAGTACTTATCTGTTCTGCCACGGGCGTGGGATAAGCGAACAACATTGCACATGGCTGTGTGATATGGCCGTGTGAATCATACGGCCTAGACACACAGGCGTGTCTAATGCCCTGTGAAGACTGGGCTTAGAAATTTAATCGCACACGAACTATACAAATGCCACACGGGCGTGTGACACGGCCGTGTGGCCCAACACGGACCATTACACGACCGTGTCACCCTTAAAGCCTTAACTCCACTTTTTCTTTTCATTTTTCATCTTCTCCAAAGTACCTAAGAACCCTAGCCACCGTCGCTCTTTCCCTCTTCTCATCGCCCGTCGACCGGCCACCACTCTTTCTCCCCCTCTCCCCTTTCCCCTCCCTTCTTTCTTTCTTTTCCTTCACTTTCCCTTCTTTCCCCACGACGTAACCCCCTCCCTCAATTGAACTCCCTACTCCTCTCCATCATTCGGCCCCAAACTCCATCCGACCGAACTTTTCCCCCTCCTCATGCCTTCACCAGTCCTAACCCTCTATCCCTCATCCTTCTCCCTCATCAACACCCCCAAGCCAACCACATCGCACCAGCCCCGACTCCCCCTTACCGTTGCACATCCTTTCTCTCTTCTCCACCAACAAACCTTAGAAGCCCCAAATCCGACCAACTCACCACCCTTTAACTGGTCGACGGTCCTCTTTTCAATCCTTTTGTTCTTTCCTATATTATTATTACTATTTATTTATTTATTATTATTTTATTCTTTGTGCTTTTAGCTAGTAACTTATTCATTTTGGTTATTCAGATTTTTGACTACTGATTCTATGTTTATTTGAATTCTGGACAATTTTCATGTCTGATTTGCTCTTAGTTTCTATTTTCTTTTCCATAGGGTACTATTATACATGTAGTTTGCTCTAGTTGATTTTACTCTTATATTATTCTTACTGATCTTGTTTCTTCATTTTTGATATTGCTTATTATTGTTTTTACTTACACTCATTAGGTTTTTGTTTGATAATTAGCATCCTGATTATTACTCTTATTCTGATCATATTTAGTTTATTTCTTCATTAGTCTCATTGTGGAGCTGAACTTGGATATTTATTTTATGTTTACCTATTATTTTGATTCGTCAATATGATTTATTCATTCGTTTTATTGCAGACACGTTATGACGAACATTCGAGGCAAATCTAAGGTTGCCGTCCTCGCTTCGAAAAAACATAAGGGCCACGGTGGGACCTCCTCCTCGAGTGTATCTGTCGAGGCTCACCATCCTTATCTTTGATTTTTGGCGAGCCCCTAAGAGGATCTGTACCAGCTACTTCGACAATGACTACTTGGCTTAGGTCGCTGCATTGGTTGGGCTGCATTGGAGTAGGTACGTTTGGCTGATGATGTGCGTGCGATTATTACTATAGCTCTATAGGATAAAGTTTTCACCATCATCGAGCCCACCTACACGGAGCTTACATTAGAGTTCAGCGCCACATTTTTGGTCCAGCAAGTCATGTCGGTTAATGACGAGCCAGGCACAATCACTTTTTTCCTTGGCGGATTGGTGCGACATATGAGCATCCCAGAATTCGGTACGGCTTTGAGACTATACACAGAGGAGTTCATGAGTGTCGAGGACTTTCTTTAGCTTCATCAGCATATTCATCACTTGCCTTCGCGCTGTTGGACTGTTCTCATGGGTGGCCTAACAAACTATGACGCGAGTTGCTAGAAGGCGACACATCTCTCTCCGGCCCTACGGTATCTTCGTGCCCTCTTAGCTCACACTTTGACAAGACAGAGAGAGAGCACAAGAGTTGTTAGTACCTATGATGCCTACTTTTTATGAAGCATGGCTACTGGGCATGTTTTTTATTTGCCATACTTCATCGCGCTATCTTTTAGCCATCAGACTAAACGTCATAAGAAGGGCCCCCTCTGTCTCAGCCCTTACGTGACTCGTCTCGCTCCAAACTTTGATTTACTCGACACACTGGAGCAGTCCTCGACACTTACCCTAGTCGGTGAAATGTCCCCTCAGGGCATCTCGAGCATGATCCACATGAGGATGATCGAGCGACGACGTAGAATGGACCCTCATCAGTACAGACTATTTCAATCTGATGTTCAGCATGACCTAGAGGACTTTACTGATGATGTTCCTCCGTACCACGAGAATTCATATTCACCACCACCCTCAAGTCACCGCCCTACTCATTCTGATGCTACCCTTACGGACCTCTCAGAGCGATTTACTCGATTCGAGCAGCAGTGTTTTCAGAGGTTCGACAACATCGATGCCACTCTGCAACAGATATGTCAGCACCTCCATATTTTATCTTCAGCATCGATGACTCACAATGCTGACTTCTCTGATGATGAGGACTATTGAGTCCATTTATATTTATTTTTATTTTTATATTTATATTTATATTTATTTTTATATTTATTTTGTATTTATATTTTGAACTCTATTTTAATTATTATGGTTGTTTCTAATCGAGTAACCCTTTTTAATCCTCTTCAATATTGTGTTTATCTTCTTATCAGTTGCTTAGAATTTTGCACTACTCCTACACTTATCTACAATTCCACTTTTCACTATTCTGGGAATTTCATCCAACAGTCAGGGCAGTTTCAATTTTCTCCCTCTCTTATGATATTCTATTTATATTATGATTATATTTGTTTATACATTGAGGACAATTTACATCTTAAGTGTGGGGAGGTTATTTATATGATTATTTGAAAATCCCTGAATTATGCCTTGTGTTTAAGTAATTTTCTCATACTGCTATTAGAATGAATTCTTATTGATTTGTGATTATCATTAATGTATTTTAGATTAAATTCATAGGTATTTGTGCATTGATGGTTTAAACTTAAGACACTAGAGAATCAAGCATGATAAGTCTATTTTTAGAATTAAAATTTTTAAGTTGTTTCCCTAAATCGAGGTATTACCTTGAAGTTTGAAACTTGCAAGATTGACATCAAAAGCCAAAATTTTTTGTGAGATTTTGAGCCTTTAGAGCATACATTTTTCTTGCTCACTTTGTTATTGGTTATGAGTGTGTCAATACTGATTGGTTATTCTAGAACTTGCTTCGATTATACATGTCGAGACCACACCTTTGATTTGATATACTGAGATGATAAAGGCATTTAGGTTTTAACCCACTTATCCTATAAAAAGCCTGCCTTCATAATTAACCCTTAGTGAACCCCTTTGAACCTAACGAACCATTTCTTGATTCACCCATTAATATTAATCCATAACTCATTTTTGATTCATTGGGAATTGTTCCCGTTTTATTGACTTCTTTTTTGTCGAGATTTGATTTGGTTAGTTGTCTAACTATGTTCTTTTGTTCCAATTATTAATTTTTCTCTTACTATCTATTTTGTTCTTGTTCTAAAAAAAAATACAATACATATATGTTTATTATTATTAGTTCTTTGTTTTGAGCTTAAGTAGTTAATTTCATATTTCGAGAAGAAGCTCATGTTATTCTTTAATAATTTTGATTGATGTAATTATTTAGTATTAGTTTATTTTTTCTAGTTAGGTAATTTATCAATTCGATCTCGATTCTAACCTTCTTTTTCAACCTTTATCCACACCTTTTAACCCAAGCCCCATTACAACCCTTTAAATACCTTTTGATTTGTGTATCATCTCATTTATAGTGGTGGAGATTTGATTTTCATGCAAGCTTATGGTAATAATTTTTCATGTTTGACTCTTGAGTGCTTAAATTTTGAACCTTAAACACTTTGAGTGATTTGAGTGAATCTTTAGTGAGGATGTCAAATCTTGCCAGTTTTGAATTAAAGGTAATTATTTATATAAAGGGAAATACATATGTTTTCATGCTTTAAAAATGTGAGACTTGGATTGTTTGAATCTTTAGTGCTCTTTTAGTTGAATTATCAATGTATGATTATTTGTGAATTATGATAAAATATTATTGATGAGAATTACGAATTGAGAAAGTTTAATTTTAATTGTGAGTTGAGGATTTTACTTGAGGACAAGCAAACGCTTAAGTGTGGGGATATTTGATAAACCATAAAAGTAACACATTTTAATCCCATACTTAGAATGTTTTTGGATGATTTATTATATAATTTAGTGAATTTGATGCTCCTAATCCTTTAATTTCATATTTTATACATAGGAGAGCATAGGGGAACAAAAGAAGTAGAAAACGAGATAAAAACGGATGAAACTGGCTGATTTAAAGATCCACACGGCCAGGACTAATTCCGCACGGGCTGAGCACATGCCCATGTGAGCCACACGGGCTGGCCACACGCCCATGTGGTAGCCCATGTCAATATCGCTCGTTGTTTCCCAAACACACGGAAAAAGCCAATTTTTAAGGTTTCTGAGCATTCTAAAGTCTATAAATACATACTAGAAGAGGACCGAAAGGGATATACAGAGTAGAAAGTAAAAATCACTCGTAGAACGCCAACAGATTCAGCTCCAAAGCAGGATTTTCTTCAAGACTGAAGATCTCCATTCAATTTCTCTCGAAGTTTTTGGGTTTCTTTATGTTTTGTTGTTTTCCTATTTTTAAGATGTTTTCCTTTTACATTATGAGCTAGACTCCCTAAATACCTAGGGAGGATGAAACCTACGATAAATCTTATTATTTAATTATCTGAATTACACGATAAATACTTGTTCTTGTTCTTAATTATGTGTTCTTAATCATTGTCTTAATATTTTCAAGATATTAATCCAAGTTTGATGTGCTTATTCAATAGAGCAAAAGTCCATGTTTAAGAGTAGATCTAGCATAATTAAGCGGAGTTGATTGCAATCCTAGAAATAGGACGACATAAATCTACCAGATTAGAGTCAAATCTAATAAGGGAACCCATAGATCGAGTTAATGCAACAATAGGGGTTTTAATTTGAAAGAGATTTCAATTAATCAACCCAGAGTCAGTTGTTCTTAGTCTCGAAAGAGATATTAACATAATTTAGGAATTTCTACGGAACAAGACAAGTGAATAAATTGTTTAATTTAGAGTCAGAATAATAAGTGAAGTCTAGGTAGATTCTTCCTTGGGTATTGTCTTTATCATTGGTTTATTCGATTATTTCCTTCACTCTCTGTCGCATTCATTAGTTAACTAGTTTAGTTAATTTTAGATTAAAAGAAATCCCTTTTAATTATATGTTAAATAATAGAAAGATAGTTATTACTAGTACTTTTAGTCCTCGTAGATATGATATTCTGGACTCACCATAACCATATTACTGTTCGATAGGTGTGCTTGCTTTTATCGTGATCGTAGTCTAGTTTAGTGAATCATAAAACGATCATCAGCTTTATATGACTATATTCAAAGATTTGGGTCCTTATATGAGCAACCCATAAAAGATTAGGTGCTAATTTGAGCATTTAACCATTTTATTTTTATGTTGTCCAATGCTTTGTTCAGTCGTTGAAAATTGTGAAATATAAAATTTTCAAATCGTTGCTAGCAAACTAAGAAAGTGCTTGGAAGGAGCATCCAGTAAACAAAATTAAACACATAGGAATTGTTTATGCAACTCGGTTTCCATCTGTGAAGCCTAACTCAGTGAGAAATATTCACTCTCTTGAACAAATACAACAAGTGAATCTAGCCTATCACACATTCCGTGACAATTCTCCTCATTTTTTAACCTTGAAGATCAACACTCTCATCACTAAGTTCACCCCTGTGAACTCAGCAAATAAAAACATAACATAACATAACTGATTTTACTATAAAAAAAAAGCACTCTATGAAAAGTTCCTCACTCGAGTAGCAAAAGTGCTCAAAACTTTTAGTACGGTAACCTATACAAGTTTTTCCATTGAATGGATTATGATTGAGACTTGCTTACATAGATAATCTATCACAATCTCATTAAAATAGTAACAAAATAAACTTATTACAATATAGATAGTAAATAATACAAACATGGGCTCTTGGCAGCTATCCAGTTAGAGTTTTGATCCAATCTATATATCCATGATCCAAAGGACTATGACTTGGGTGATTCGGTTCAATTCAATTGCCAAACTATGTTTCCCCGAGTAGAATGATCTTTATTTATGGACTAAGTATCAACCAAATACTTAGCATAGCCTATTTATATCATTTATAAACTGCCAACACTTCTAATATGAGAATTATCTTTGAACAGATCCAGTGCCATGGAAATAGGCACTACCTAGCACTCAATGGCCAATTTCATATTTTTCAACATTTTCCCCCTTTGAAAATTTGTTTAACATTACATCAACAAAGAAACCTTAACTCCCTTAGCATAATCCCATTAACTTAATAAATTGAGCTTAGTAAATAATTCAGTGAATTAATCATTAATGCTAGAATTGAATTGCATCAACAATCAACCAATATTATAACTACTCAAGCTAAATAAGTACTGAATGCATCAAAGTAAAGGTAGTTCATAGCAAATCAAAATTTAAGTAGCAGCAAACACCATTAATAAAAAAATTATACAATTATCTACAAAATGTAATAAAAAATTGAAATAAGAGTTAAAAAACTAACTTCCCCTCAATTAAAATTCCCCCAGCAGGTTCCAGCTTCCATTCTCAACTTTCTTCTTCCCCTTTTTGTTTAACAAAATTGCCAATCAATCTTCATCATCCTGGGCAGGCATATCAGCCAAAAGAGCTGTTTGGTCTTCGATATTTACTCTGACAGCTTTTGCCTTAGTTCGTAGCCTATCAAAAAGCCGTTGATAGAACTCTATGGAGGCTCTGAGTTCTGCAATGGTTCTGGCTTTCATTCCTATGGACACGGGGGCAGTGCTTGTAAAAAATTTTGATCTTAGATATCAAGGAATGGTTTTGCATACGAGACAGTGGGCATCATCGAGATAGAAGCCAAGGCGAGGGAAATATGTGCAACAATGGTCGCGGGGTGATTGGAGGGAAAGCTTGCAAAAATGTCTATGGAGGTAGGAATAACGGCAGCAGTGGTGGCGAGAAAACTGGCAGAATCATTATGACCCATAGTATCCTTAATATTGTTGTTCAACCAAGGGTTAGAAACTTGAAATTGTTGCTTGAGGTGTGATAACCACTTAAGGATATTTCACAGATTTACATATTATCCGAGATTCAGCAAACACTTTTATTAATTATAAGAAAATAGAAAATAAAGAATAACAAACCATTTAAACACTCAATTAAAACAGGAGAAGAAAGCTTTGAGAAAGCAAATAGATCTCGAAAGAAAAGGCAAAAGATACACAAATTTGAGTGATCCTAAAAAAACATAACGTTGGAAAAATAACTAGAAAATAATATTTGATTAAGTTGATTAATAATAATGTTAGAAAAATCTGATTTAGTTAAAAAAATCAAGTATCTTTATTTGACTAATGTCGTAATCATTTTTTTGGTAAAACGGGTATCGACTTGGTTTTTTTTGAAAATAAAAAAAACCGAATAGAGGAGTCGCCACCGATCCTTTTTTGACGAGGTGTGATCGGGTCACCTTAAATCAATCATTTTAATAAAAGTTAAAGTTTACTAAAACGACAAATTTTTGGTCTACGAAAATCAGGAAATGAGTCCGGGAGTCAGTTACGTACGAGGAAGAATTAGCACCCTCGATAAGCCCAGGATTGGTACCTAGTTGATTAATTAGTGTCTTAGTGTCGAAAATTTGAGAATTTGAAAGAATCTAAGAATACGATCCATCTTTGTATTAATGCTAATTTAAAAGGATTGAATAAATTAAACGGATGTTAAGGACTCTCTCATCTCGAAATAATAAAATATCATGCCCAGTAAGTTAGGACACGACATCTCGAACTATGAGACTGAGCTTGCCTTTTATTAAAAATTAACGTATTTCAACCTCTTTAAAAGGATATTCGGTTAGTCGAGTGAGCGAGGAAAATCGAAATCCGATGAAGTCGAATCGTTTCCTCGAATTTTGAACACCGAATATTGCCTTTGTTTGTGGAAAATCTTATTTCGAGGTAACAAAATGTCATACCCGGTAAGTTAGGGCACCACACCTCGTACCTCCAAAAATAAGCTTTTTTAAGACTCGTATTTTATTTTGAAAAGAACATCCCGTTATTTAGGTTAAATGAGAAAAATCGAAACCCAGTAAGTTAGGGCACGATTATCTCGAGTTACCTAATACCGGATATTGCTTTCGCGAAAGATTTAATTTTGGGTTTGGACGAAACATAAATCCGTAATAATACGAGCTAATAGAGAATGCCTAAACAGATAAAAGTTTCGATATTGACGAGCGTAGCAGAATAAACGCAACACGCACGTGAACAATGATAATGGCAAGAGCAATAATAAATAATTAAAACGAATAAGAAGAACATGACGAGTATGCTAGAAAACATTCGAGATTAAAAAGTGCTAGTGATAAATAAACGAACATTATGTAAAATTAAATAATGATAGTATAGTAATGATAAAAAATAATATCGGTAGTAACAATGTGCTAAGTCATAATACTAATGGTAATAATACTTTAAAATGTATATATATAAAAACAATAGTGAAAGGATATATCTATATATATATATAATAATAATAATGATGATAAATATGGTAATGAAAATAAAATAATTATAAGTGTAAATATAATGACAATAACAATAATATTAAGGTAAAATAAATAATACTACATATATGAAAATATATATATATCGTATGCAATAGAAATACACGCTTATTATGTAATAATAATATTGATAACAATAATAATAATAGAAATAATAAAAAGGTGATATTTAGGGATAATAATAATAGAAAATAATAGTACGTTAGTAATAATAATATGTTAAACCATAATAATAATAGTATTTGTAATACAAATGTATATAAAAACAGTAATAAAAGGTATGTATATATAATAATAATAGAAATAATAAAAATGGCATTAGGATAAAATAAATATCAGTATAAATATAATGATAACAATAATAATAGTGATAATAAATAATAAATCTCTTTTAGGTTTAAAATGATATAAAAGGATACATAAATAAATAAATAAATAAAAATACATAATAGTAATAATAATAATAAAGATATAGAAATACAAAAGGGAAATACAATGTTAATATTGAATTAAAGTGACAAACATGTAAGTGTACGTGTATATATATATGTATTAAAGTAATAACAACTAAAAAAAACTAATAGAAGTAACAATAATAGTAGTAATAGAATAAAAATAATAGTAATAGTAAAATACTAATATATCAATAATAAGGATATACAAACGATAACGTGTAACGGAGAAAATAAAATAAGAAGATTAGTAACGTTATATATTCACAAACATATATGTATTGAAAACATAATACATGGTATTAGTATTTAAATATATAATATTTAAGAAAAAATAATTATTAATAATGTCACACAAAAAATACGTATATGCATGTTAAAAACATTAGTTGAAGCTTAAACTAATAATAATAATAATAACTAATAATGTAATATAATATAAAATGAAAATAAAGAAATAATAGCAAAATTACGATTAATAATAGTGATAACAACCATAATATATATACATGAATAGTACTAATAATAATAAAAATGCTAGAATAATTAATTTTAAATAATAAAGTAATTAAAGAGGATCGAATCGAATTAAGAGTAAAAGAATTGGGGCGAAATTGAAATAAAACAAAAAAGGGAATTAATTTGAACACGCGAGCAACCTGGAGGGACCAAGGGAGTAAATATCCCGATCTGCTAAAACGGCGCAGTTCGCGGGGGTACCAAATTGAAAACGAAGTAAATTTTAGGGTCAAATTAAAATTACATAAGATTCAATTGTGAATCCTTGGAAAAGCGGAAGGACTGAGGGCGCAAATAACCCCTCAGTCCAAAAACACGCGGACCCTGGGCATAGGCGGATCGGGTCTCCGGGTCTGGTGTCAAACGACGCCGTTTTTAGGTGCTGAGAGCATACCCAAAACGACGTTGTATCGGGGCGTTATAAAAGTAAAAAAAATCTTAAAAATCTTCATTTTGTCTGAGGTTTTTAAAAAAAAAGGGAGAGAAAAAGGCTATTCTCTCTGGAGAAGGCCTGGGACCAACCAGGGGGTCCGACCGTCGTCCACCGTGGTTCGGCCGTGCCGGCCACCGTACACGGTGGCCGGAAATCGCCCAAGGGTAAAAACTTCCTCCTTTTTGTTTGTTTTTTTTTTTATTTTATATTTTCAGGCGTGTACTTTTCTTTTTGTTTATATTATGTATTTATAATGTGATGAACACAGAGCATATTCGGCCCTAAAATAGAAATGAAGAGAGAAAAAAAAAGAAAAAAAAAGAAAAGGGTTACCTTCGATCTACTGCCTCTATTTCTGATAATTTAGTTTTTTTGATTTTGATATCAATAGAGTCGCGTTTTTACTGATTTTTGTTTTCGTGTTTCAAAATCTAAAAAACTCTATTTTTTTTTTATTTCTCTCGTGCCGAATCTGTCCATGTTTTTTGGATTTGGCTTCTTAAATAGCTATTACATTTCTTGATTTCTTCTTTGCAGGAAAATAGGCGGTGGGGCAGAGGCCATTTGCACTGTCGACGTGACTGAGGCGGTGGGAGCAGAGGCTAGGGAGCAGAGGCGGCTAGGACAGGCTAGGGTTTCAGATTTTCTGAAACCCTAGTTTGACTAATGGGTTGGGGTTTGGGCTTGATTAGGTTTTGGGCCCGTTTGGGGTTTTGGGTAGTTTTAGTGTTTTGGGTAAATTGGGTTAAGGGTTTTGGGTTAAAATTTGGGCCCGGGCAAATGGGCTTGTACAACTAAAATAGTAAAAATAAAATAAAAATTGAAAAATGTAAAAAGGAAAACTAAATTCGGACCTAATATCACGCACAAGGGGGAATCAACCGTTTGAACTAAACTGAGCTTTCAGGCTTCCTATCATCTTATTTTAGCTCTTACAGACCTAAAGTAAAACAATGATATATAAATATCATCTTAAGAGGCATCTTTAAAGGATGTGAGATTATGTAATTAATAGACGAAAATCTTGAATTTAATTGTAGATTATTGAGCCCTAATTATATATGATTAATTGGTCTCTTTGTTAGCTCAGTGCAACCCTAAACAATTTGCAATTGAATCAATATGATGAAAGAAAATTACGGATTTACAAAATGGTACGAATGTATCAGTATCTGTAGTGAATGTGTTTTTTCGCCATATGCAAGAGATGACTTAGAGATTAAATTTATTCTTTTAAATTATTATTTAATTGATTGTAATTGAAGTTCAAAGTGGAAATTAAATTAATTAGCCTTCGTGGTCATAGATTCTTAGTAAATAAATTAATTATTTATGATTTTAACGGAATTAGAATTGAGTTTGAAAAAAAAAATTTAATTAGAAAATTAATTTAATTTATTTTAAATAAATAAATATTTTTTGAAATAAAAAAATAGTTGTTAGGTTGATAAAATTATATAAGTTAGTTTTAAAAACAGACATATTTAATACTCAATATAAGATATAGGCTTGGAAGCCCATCTAAATAGTAAGGCCGACAGTCCTAATTCCCAAAAGGGCGGCCGCCACCTCATGCATTCCAATTAAGGAATATATATTATTTTTTTATTTATATAATGTAACATTCCAAACTCGACTTAAACGTTATGACCAAATATAGAGTTATTATTTAATATGATTGAAAATTTTGTTTTTTGAGTAACCGAAAAATTGTCATAAACTTTCAAAATCCCATTTTATTCAAAATCATTTCTTGTTGTTCTATTTACTAAAACAGTTGTTTTGTTTTTATTTTCTAAAACTTAAAATTTTTGTAGCGAAAGACTACATAAAAATGGATATTTGAGAAGCATAGTTTATTATTTGAAAGCTTTTAATTTTGTAGAGAAAGCAAATTTTGTCAACTAAAACATTTGAGCAGTAAAGCAATATATGGAAATAAAGTTTAAACATCTAAACAGTCTAAAAAGTCTAAAGAGTCCAAAAATTTACAAAACTAAAATACTAAAATTTAAATAAATCAAATTAAATAGATTATGACATTAACTGAGCTCCCGCTTGCACTAACTCGCCTAAGTCTGAGGATTACCTAAAAATATCAATCAAACAAAGGGTGAGTTTTTGAAACTTAGTGTATAACAAATAACTTAAAACAGTTAAATGTATATCAAACAGATTTATAACGGAGCAGATAGAGACATATAATCCTACCCCCACCTGCTACACACCAAATCCGTCCATCCCAACACACCATAATCATTACGTGAACCGTCATTTTACAGAAACACTTCCTCCGCATATCAAGATACTCCTATCCCAGATGCAAATACAAAATATAGCATATATCAAACATACTTACAGTATAAACACATAGCATAACAGATACAAAGGTTTAATCAACATGTGACAATTTAGTTATACGGACATATATCAGAATTCATGGAAACAATTGGCCAAATTTCATATTTTACAGCACACTTAATCGCATATCGACCATACGAAAAGCCCACGGTCAAACAGAATAATGTATACGACCCTAGGAAAGATTTCAGATCTTTGGGTCCACACGTCCGTGTGGCCCACATAGCCCAAATTGTGTATCACACATGGTCCAGCATATAGCCTGTCACATGACCGTATGTCACACATGGCCTACCATATGGCTTGGTACACAGTCGTGTGGTGTCGACATTGAACTTTTTTTATTTTCATCGACTACTATTTTTTCGTGTTTTCAGTACACACCTAAATAATTTCTGATGTAGTTCCACAATCGAATAATTTCACATCTAAACCAATAGTTAACACAACCTAACTCAGTAAAAGTTTGCAAATTTAAACGAATGTTGTTCACAAACAACTAGCTAAAACCTTCCAAAACATAATCGAAACTCTTACCACTTAAGAGGCAACAAAAACATGAAATTTAGGTCATTGGAGGATCGCCACTCGTCTCACGAACGTCCCTTAAAACGAACTGAATTAATTAGTCAGTCCAAAATACACCCTTCACACCATAAACCTGAAATTCAACCAATGCACACGCTTAACGAACACTTGCAATAACAAAATCGAGTAAAAGTGATAACCTTACCTTCGTGGATTGAAAATCAACTAAAAAAAAACCCAAAACAAATTGAAACATACTTGCAAAATTGAAATATAGAACGGAAGAATTTGAAAGCACCAACAGCAACGAAAGGAACAAGAACAGACGTGAAAGGCTTGAAGGAGAACAAAATTGAATTGAAAAATAAACAAATACATTGTACAAGCAGGGAATATGTAAAACGTCGTGAAGTGGGAGAACAAAAGCCAAAACGTGGGTTAAGGGGAAAACAAAATAAAATAGAAAAGAAAAACTAAATAAAATAACAACAATTTGTTTTAAAATTCAGGAGGTAACAATATATTTTATTTTATTTTATTTTATTTGAACCCAAAACCTTAGACACAAAATTAAAATACTTAACCACTAATACAAATATTTAATTATAAAAAAATTTAACAAATAACATATATCAAAATTTTAAGGTGTTACAAATAATATTATTTATTTACACATTCTTCAATAGAAATTCTTGCATTTTTTTTTCTATAAATACATGCCATTAGTTAAGCCAAACATATACCACTTAATCGTTGATACTCAATAAAAAATCTAGGATAATTTATTTCCCAAAATAAATACTATATTTTGAGAGAATTTATCTTCTCAATTTTTAACCTTTGAGATAAATTAATATTCCCACTAAATATTAATACAATTTTTCTTTTGTGGAATCAATTTATAAAATTTAAATAAACATAAATTAAAGTTTGAGAATAACAAGGATTCGAAGAAGATTGTTTTGATCAAAAGGCAAGAAACATTTTAGACCGCTTAATTCAATGCACAAGTATTAATATGGATAGGATTTTATTGCTATAAACAATACAATCACTCGATTTAAAAAAAAATTAATTTTTTTCCGTGCAACAAAATTAATTTCTAAACTGAGTTTTTTTAATAAAATCTAACTAAAAAAATAAAGACTAGTTGAAAAAAAGAGAAGTAAAGATTAAAGATTAAAATTTTCATTATGCCTAATAAAAATGTGAAAAGTTATTTTGTTTTACAAATATGGTTGACTCCACAATAAATTGATTTATTTGTAAATGTTTTAAAGGACTGTAATCAAATAACAAATCTGAACTTCAACTAGGACTGGGGATAAGTAATTAATAAGGTATTGATTTTGTGACCTTCCTCACAAACTTAATATTTTTCTTTAAATTTCAAACGAAAACTTCAACATTCTCATTTTTAAAAATTTATTATAATTACCCAAAAAAATAATTTTATTTTAAATACATTAAATAGATGTCTATAACCCCTTTAAACATATTAAAGTAATGAGATAAAACTCTTTATTAATGTAAGGAGATGAATAAATGGAGTAATTAAGAAACCTTAATTCGCATTTATTGATTGAATGTAATACATTTATTAATTGAATGTAAATGAGTTTATAAATAACACCTCGTAAGTGAAAATTAAACAATGAAAATTCTCCCGTATTTTTCATCCACTTTTACTTATTATTATTGTTTTATTAATTTTTCTATAACACGTTATCAAAACGAGCTTCTACAAGTCCATAGTGAAGTTCACGGCATTTCAGTTTATATAATTTTCCCGTATAACTCCCGTTAAACTATATACGAATATGAATATTCAACAAAATTCCAACGGACCCGAAATCAATGGAAACATATGTCTTGCAGATAGTGCTACAACACATACGATACTCAAAGATAAAAAATATTTTTCTCATTTGACAATGAGTAATGCTCATGTTAATACAGTATCGGGTAGTTCAAAACTTATTGAAGGCTCTGGAAGAACTATTATATTATTACTTAAAGGTACAAAATTTGTCATTGATGATGCTTTATATTCCACTGAGTCTCAAAGAAATTTATTGAGTTTTAAAGATATTCGTCTTAATGTATATCATATTGAGACTATGAATGAGAAAAATATTGAATATCTATATATTACAAATGTTGAATGTGGAAAGAAATATGTTTTAGAAAGGCTACCTACTTTTTCATTAGGTTTATATTATACGTATATTAGTGCAATTGAGTCACATGTTACTACAAACCAGAAGTTTGTAGAATTACATACTTTTACTATTTGACATGACATATTGGGCCATCCTGGATCTATTATGATGTGAAGAATCATCGAGAATTCAATTAGACACCCATTAAAGAACCAAAAGATTCTTAAATTCAAGGATTTATCTTTTGTTGCTTGTTCTCAAGGAAAATTGATTATTAGACCATCACCAGCTAAAGTTGGGATTGAATCTCCCACATTTCTGGAACGTATTCAAGGTGATATATGTGGGCTCATTCATCCAACATGTGGACCATTTAGATATTTTATGCTATTAATGGATGCATCTAGTAGGTGGTCACATGTGTGTTTATTATCGACTTGCAACCTAGCGTTTGCAAGACTACTTGCTCAAATAATTCGATTAATAGCACAATTTTCAATTTATGCAATCAAAACTATTCGTCTTGATAATGCTAGTGAGTTTACATCCCAAGGTTTTAATGATTATTGTATGTCAATTGGGATAAAAGTTGAACATCTTGTAGCTAATGTTCACTCAAAATGGTTTAGCTGAATCGTTTATCAAACGCCTCCAACTAATAACTCGGTCATTGCTTATGAGAACGAAACTCCCTGTTACAGCTTAGGGATATGTTATTTTGCATGCAACAACACTTGTGCGCTTAAAGCCAACAAGTTATAATAAGTACTCCCATTACAATTGGCTTTTGGTCAGGAGCCAAATATTTCCTATCTTAGAATTTTTGGATGTGCAGTATATGTTCCAATTGCTCCACCACAAAGCACAAAGATGGGTCCTCAAAGGAGGTTGGGAATATATATTGGTTATGAATCTCCTTCTATAATTAAATATGTTAAACCATTAACTGGAGATTTATTTATTGCACGATTTATTTAGTCATTTTGATGAAACAACATTCCCACCATTAGGAGAAGAGAAAATACAACTGGTAAAAGAAATTATATGGAAATGATCATCATTATCTCAATCAGATCCTCGCACAAATCAATGTGAACAAGAAGTTCAAAGGATCATACATTTGCAAAACATCGCAAATCAACTGCCAGATTCATTTATTGACCTAAAGAAAATTACAAAATCTCACATGCTAGCTGAAAATAATCCACGCTTGAAGCGTGGAAAGCCAATTGATTCCAAAGTTAAAAATCCTTGTAAAAGGAAAGGAGCAATTATTCAAGATTGTAATATTTTGGAGACAAGTGCCCAAGAAGAGGCCAAAGATATAACTAATTAAAAAACCCTAGAAGAGGTTCAAGTACCTAAAAATAGTAATAATGAAGAAATCTCAATAAGTTAGGTTACTTCAGGAAAAAGATGGAACTGAAAAAATATAGTTGTCGACAAGAATTTTGCTTATAATGTTGCTATTGAAATAGCAAAAGAAAATGAGGATCCTAAGCCTAAATCTATTAAGGAATGTAGAAATAGAAAAGATTGGTCAAAATGGAAAGATGCAATTCAAACAAAATTAAATTCACTTTCTAAACGTAAAATTTTTGGACCTGTAGTCCAAATATCTAAATATGTAAGGCCAGTAGGATATAAATGGATATTTTTGCAAAAAACGAAATGAAAAAAAATGAAGTCGTAACATATAAAACACGACTTGTAGCACAAGGATTTTTGCAAAGGCCCGACATTGATTATGAAGAGACATATTCTCCTGTGGTGGATGGAATCACGTTTAGATACCTTATTAGTCTGGTATCACGTGAAAAGATTGACATGCGTCTAATTGATGTTGTTATAGCCTATTTGTATGGTACATTTGATAGTGAAATTTATATGAAAATCCCGGAAGTATTTAAAATCCCTAAAGGATATAGAGTTTCCTAGGAAAATTGCTCAATCAGATTAAAGAAAAGTTTATATGAATTAAAATAATTTGGACGTATGTGTTACAATCGTCTTAGTGAATATTTTTTAAAAGAAGGTTATAAAAATGATCTAATCTATCCATGTGTTTTTATAAAAAGGTATGGATCAAACTTTGTGATAATTGCTATTTATGTTGATGATCTAAATATTATTGGAACTCTTGAAGAGCTTCAAAATGCAGTAAATTATTTAAAGAAAGAATTAGAGATGAAAGATCTTGGAAAAACAAAGTTTTGTCTTGGCCTACAGATAGAACATTTAAAAGATGGAATTCATGTCCATCAGTCAACTTATACGAAAATGATCTTAAAGAAATTTAATATGGATAAAGCACATCCATTGAGTACCTCGATGGTTGTACGATCGTTAGATGTGAATAAAGATCAATTTCATCATTGTGAGAATGATAAAGAGGTTCTTAGCCCTGAAGTACCATATCTAAGTGTCATAGGAGTATTGATGTATCTTGTAAACAACACAAGACCTGATATAGTTTTTGCTGTAAACTTGTTAGCAAGATTTAATTATTCTCCAACACTTAGACATTGGAATGAAATTAAACATGTATTTAGATATCTTAGAGAGACCATTGATATGGGGTTATTTTATTCAAATGATTCAAAATCTCTATTAGTTGGTTATGTTGATGCTGGATATTTATTGGATCTACATAAAGGTCGATCTCAAATGAGATATCATGGCATTCGATAAAGCAGACATTAGCTGCTGCCTCTTCAAATCGTGCTGAAATAATTGCAATGCATGAGGCAAGCCGAGAATGTGTTTGGCTAAGGTTATTAACCCAACATATCCAAAAGATATGTAATTTGTCTTTACAGGAAAATATGTCAACTATCTTATACGAAGATAATACAACATGTATAGCTCAATTAAATAATGGTTATGTCAAAGGTGATAGAACGAAACATATTTCACCAAAATTATTCTTCACTCATAATCTTGAGAAGGAAGGTGACATAGAAGTTCAACAAATTCATTCTAGTGATAATTTAGCAGATTTTTTTTTACTAACGCATTGCCAACTTCAACTTTTGAAAGACTATGAAATAAGATTGGAATGTGTCGACTCAAAGACATCATGTGATGTTGCCATTAGATGGAGTCTAAAACACATTGTACTCTTTTTCCTTTAACCAAGGTTTTGTCCTACTGGGTTTTCCTAATAAAGTTTTTTAACGAGGCAACTTGTAATAGGAGATTGTGTACTATTTTTCCTTCATTAGGTTTTTATCCCAGAGGGTTTTTCCTAATAAATATTTTAATGATGCACATTTTTATTTAAAGGACATCCAAGGGGAAGTGTTACAAATACATTAAATGGATGTGTATAACCCCTTTAAACATATTAAAGTAATGAGATAAAACTCTTTACTTCATTTATAATCAGGAAATGAATAAATGGAGTAATTAAGAAAACTTAATTCACATTTATTGATTGAATGTGATATGTTTATTAATTGAATGTAAATGAGTTTATAAATAACACCTTGTAAGTGAAAATTAAACAATGAAAATTCTCCCTATTATTCATCCATGTTTACTTATTATTATTGTTTTATTAATTTTTCTATAACAAACTTGGTGTTTTTGTTTTTTAAATTCGTTGGCGATCCTCCTCAAAGCTTTAACCACATCTAAATATAAGCATAAATAATTCAAATACAATTATGACAATAGAAAATACAAAAAAGGAAATGACACTAACAAAACGAATTAAATAAAAAATCTCACATTACCATGAGAATGTCAAATTACTTAAGGAAGAGGTGCCATTGAGATTACTTGTGATATTGTAGAGTTTTTGCACTATTAAGAATGTAAGATAATTTTTGAAATCCAAATGTTTTTATGGAACCTTACATTACCCCTAGAAATGTATGATGAAACAAATGTCTTAGGAATGTGAAATTATTTGAACTAAACATCCCCTTAAAGGAATTTGATTCATTAAGTGTAGGATTATCTTTAATAATAGTATTATTAGAATGTAAAATTACTTAACACATAATCGAATATTCTACATTACCTTATTTGATTCATTTATTTAGAATACAAAATTTTATTATTTAAATGATAAAATGTAAGATGTTGGAATATTTTCAAATATTTATAGTGTTCCAATAACTATAAATGAATGGGTGTAATTAATCAAAAGTTTATTATTTGATTTTTGAAAAAGAATTATAACTATTTAAATAATATTAAATGAATAATTATGTGTTTATTTTAAAGACATTATTATTCAGAAAGACACCTATTGAAAGATGTCTCTATGAATAAACATGAAAATTCCTATAAATAGGAATGAGATTTTATTTGGAAATCACACCAACAAATTCTAATATTCTTTCTTTCCTTCCTTCATTTTCTAATATTATTAGATTATTCTATAAAGTATTACTACAGAAATCCTTTGTAGAAATTGTGTTTCTTGTTATACATTGCTCAGTGCGTAGTGGACTATTCTCGTCAGTGCAAAACAAAAATAGTCATTGGCTTCATTGTATCTCCAAGGATAATTTGCTTGGAACTCATTTGCACATCGAAGATAGGTGGGGGCGAATATAACATTAAAGTTAGTAGCTTGATACATGCCTTAGAGCCTTATCTTATTTCTTCTTTTTCTATTCGAGTTTCGTTCGTGTGTTCGAGATTTTTCTCACTGGAGATTTGTACTAACAGTTTTAAGTTTATATTTCATGATGACTACCACAACACATGAAATTGGAACACTAAGGGAGTTAGCTTCCAACTTTGTCAAACTTGATCGGTTTGATGGTCGCAATTTTCAATGATGGCAGAAAAAGATACACTTCTTATTATCAACTCTGAAGATTGCTTATATTTTAGATACTCCAAAACTTGAAGAGAATGAAAATGAATTTGTTGCTACAACCCGAGAAAGACAAAAATAGGACCATGCTGATTACATGTGCATGGGCCACATATTGAATGGTTTATTTGATGGTTTGTTCAACACCTTCCAAAACAAGGTCACCGCTAAAGAATTATGCGACAAATTGGAGACAAGATACATGACCGAAGATGTTACAAGTAAGAAATTTCTTGTTAGTCGTTTCAATAATTGTCAAATGGTTGATGGTCGTTCTATTATGGAATAATTCCGTGATATTGAAAAGATGCTAAATCAATTCAAGCAATATGATATGAAAATGGATGAAATGATTGTTGTATCCTCCATAGTAGACAAACTTCCTCCATCTTTGAAAGACTTTAAAAGAAGTCTAAAACATAAGAAAGAGGAAATATCTTTTAAGACTTTAGAAAATCATCTTCGTATTGAAGAAGAATATCGAAAGCAAGATCAGAACCTAAAATTTGAAAATGCTAAAGTGCATGTTACGGAGGAAGTACAAACTACTAAAGTATTCAAGAGAAATTTCAAACAGACTGATTAGAGCACCTAAGTTCAAAAAGAAATAAAAAAGGCTCATGCTATCATTGTGGTAAGCTGGGACATTTCAAGAATGAATGTCAATTTTTAAAGAAGAAATCATTTTCTAAGGTTGATAATAACAAAAAGTTTGCTGCAATGATAATTGAATTTAATATGGCACAAGATGATAATACATGGTGGATTGATACCGGAGCAACCAAACATGTGTGCAAAGACAAAAGTATGTTCACAAAGTTCACACAATGTGAAAATGACAATATCTTGTACATGAGAAGTTTTTCCACCGCAACAATCAAAAGAAAAGGGTTTGCTGAACTACAATTCACTTCTGGAAAGGTTTTAACCTTAAATTGTGTATATTATGTACCAGAAGTTAGGAAGAATTTAGTGTTTGGGAGCCTATTGAACAAGTTTGGTTTCAAACTTGTTTTTGAGGCAGATAAGTTTTTTTTTGTATAATGGAGGAATTTTTGTAGGTAAATGGTATATGTATGAGAGTATGTTCAAACTCAATATTATTAATAAGAATAAAAATACTATTTCTACTTATATGGTTGAATCTTTTTGCTTATGGCATTATAGATTAGGTCATTTAAATTATAAAAAATTGAATGACATGTATAAGTTAGATTTAATTCATGTTTTTAATAATAATATTGAAAAATGCAATACATGTATGTTGATTAAAATTACAAGAAACCATTTTCCTTAAGATTAAAAAGAAAACAAAATTACTTGATTTGATACATAGTTATTTATGTGACATGTATAATACTCCTACATTAGGTGGAAAGAAATATTCTGTTACTTTTATTGATGATTGTTCTAGATATTGTTATGTATATTTATTGCATTCAAAAGATGAATCACTTGATAAATTTAAAGTTTATAAATCTAAAGTTGAACTTCAGTGTGAATCATTTATCAAGTGCTTAAGATCGGATAGAGGTGGAGAATACTATAATCCAAGTTATTTTGAATCCACTAGAATTCTCCATCAAATTTTGACCCCTTACAGACCACAACAAAATGGTGTAGCTGAAAGGAAAAATAGAGTCTTGATTGAAATGGTAAATTTAATGTTATCATATTCAGGTCTTGGACAAGGTTTTTGGGGAGAAGCTATTCTAACAAATTGTCATATATTGAATAGAGTTCTTAATAAGGAAACTAAAATAACCCCCTATGAACAATGGAAGAAAAGGAAACCAAACCTTAATTATTTGAAGGTTTGGGGTTGTAGAGCTATTGTCAAAGTTCCAACACCTAAACGTAAAAAGTTAGGTGAAAGAGAAGTTGAATGCATATTTATAGGATATGTACATAGTAGCAAGGCATATAGGGTCATGGTAATTGAACCAAATAATTCAATTTCAATTAATACTATTATTGAATCAAGAAATGCTATTTTTTTATGAAAATAGATTTAATTCTATTTCAAGGCAATTACAGCCACAACAATTGATTCATTCTTCAAATGAGAATGATATTCCATTGGAACAAATTGATAATAATGATGAATCTTCTCAAGAATTAAGAAGAAGCAAGAGGATTAAAAAGGTCAAAGATTTTGGACCAAATATCATTATGTTTCTTGTAGAAGGAAAATGTAAAAATATATGCAATAAGATACATTATTGTTATAATACGAAATCTGATCTTATTACATTTGAAGAGGCAATGAAATCTTAAGACTCTGCTTTTTGGAAAGAAGCAATAAATGATGAGATGGATTCAATAATGAGAAATCAAACTTGGATCTTAGTTGACCTTCCATCGAGTTCCAAACCAATATGTTGTAAATGGATCTTCAAAAAGAAAATGAAGGTCGATGGAACTATTGATAAATTTAAAGCAAGGTTGGTAGCCAAAGGTTTTACACAAAAACAAGGTATTGATTACTTTAATACCTATGCTCCAGTAGCAAGAATTGCTACAATTAGACTCTTAATATCACTTACCTCTATATATAATTTGATTGTTTACCAAATGGATGTTAAAACTGCATTTTTAAATGGTGAATTAGAAGAGGAAGTGTACATGGAACAACCAGAAGGATTTGTTGTTCCAGGACAATAACATAAGGTATGTAAGCTTGTTAAATCTTTATATGGACTTAAACGAGCACCAAAACAATTGCACCAAAAGTTAGACAAGGTTGTTTTAGCTAATGGCTATAAAATAAATGAATCCGATAAGTGCATATATAGCAAATTTAAAAATGGAAAAGGTGTCATAATATACTTATATATAGATGACATGCTCTTTTTTACACGGATTTGGAACAAATAGAAAACACAAAGAAATTCTTGTCAAACAACTTTGCTATGAAGGAGATGAGTGTAGCAGATGTTATTCTTGGAATTAAAATAACTCGAGATGAAAGCACTATAGCTTTATCACAATCACATTACATTGAAAAAGTGCTTAAAAAGTTTGATCTTTTCAACTGTATACCAGCATTTACACCTATGGTTCTTCAAATAAAATTATTATCTAATGCTAGTAGGAAAATTGATCAATTGAAATATGCAAGTCTAATTGGTTATCTTATGTACATAATGACTTGTACAAGACCAGATATTGCATATGTTGTTGGGAAATTGAGGAGGTACACAAGTAATCCAAGTAGTTTGCATTGGCAAGCTTTGAATAAAGTACTTAGTTACTTAAAGAAAACTATTAGCTATGGATTGTGTTATAATGGATATCCTGTAATTTTGGAAGGGTATTCGGATGCAAGTTGGATTACAAGTTTGGAAGATCATGCATCTACTAGTGGATGGATCTTCATTCTTAGTAAAGGAGCCATTTCTTGGGGTTCCAAGAAACAAACATGTATTACTAATTCCACCTTGACAGCAAAATTTATTGCATTAGCCGCTGTATCTAAAGAAACAGAATGGTTAAGAAATTTGCTTTATAATGTACCTTTATGGCCTATTTCACCTATTTCTATCCGTTGTGATAGTGAGGCTACTTTAGCAAAGGCATATAGCCAAGTATATAATGGAAAGTCTAGACACATTGGATTAAGACATAGTTATGTGTGACAATTAATCTCTGATGGAGTGATCACTATTAAATATGTGACGTCAAGTGAAAATTTGGCGGATCCTTTGACAAAAAGTCTTGCTAGAGATGCAGTAAAAAAGACCTCAAAGGGCATGAGACTCAAGCTCATTAATTAGAGTCACCCATGATGAAAACTCAATTTAACGCTTGGTATAACGTCAAGTCTTGAGTTCAATGAGACAAAGTACATCATTTGTATGTGACTATTAGCACTATAAATAAATCAATCCTAAGATTAAAGTGCTAGGTATCTGTAATAATAAGGAAATGATGAGTAATGTACTCTTAATGGACCCATAACATAAATATGTTAGAGTGTTATAATTACGGGAACACTCTTGATGGGATCTACCTATGTGAGTGGAAGTGTGGCCATTTCTAGAAGCTCAAGGGCTTGGCTCTAGCAGCACTCATGAAAAGAAGACAGGCACATGGTCATAATAGTGTCCCTAGATACTATGCATTAACCGATGTTGAAATCATTGTGTGAGATGTGTTCGGTTAATCAAATGGAATAGTTGGTTCAAAGCTTAGTCTACCATGCAATTTTGATTAACATGTTTTCACTAAGTGAAGGTTCAATCCTAAGATACCTTCATTTATGCAAATTGATTTCCAATAATATCAAAATCTAAAATATTTTGAAAATGGGGGGAGATTGTTTGAAGATTTTTAAATATTTATAGTGTTCCAATAACTATAAATAAATGGGTGTAATTAATCAAAAGTTATATTATTTGATTTTTTGAAAACGAATTATAACTATTTAAATAATATTATTTGAATAGTTATAATATTAAATGAATAATTATGTGTTTATTAAAGACATTATTATTTAGAAAGACACCTATTGAAAGATGTCTCTTTGAAGAAACATGAAATTTCCTATAAATAGGAATGAGATTTCATTTGGAAATCACACCAACAAATTCTAATATTCTTTCTTTCCTTCTTTCATTTTCTAATATTATTAGATTATTCTATAAAGTATTACTGCAGAAATCCTTTGTAGAAATTGAGTTTCTTATTATACATTGCTCAATGCGTAGTGAACTATTCTCGTCAGTGCAAAACAAAAATAGTCATTGGCTTCATTGTATCTTCAAGGTTAATTTGCTTGGAACTTATTTGCACACCGAAGATAGGTGGGGGGCGAATATAACATTAAAGTGGGGGGCGAATATAACATTAAAGATAGTAGCTTGATACATGCCTTAGAGCCTTATTCTATTTCTTCTTTTTTTGTTCGAGTTCTGTTCGTGTGTTCAAGATTTTTCTCACCAGAGATTTGTACTAACATAAAATTTCTTTAAAATGCATTTTACTATAAAATTGTTGAAGCTTATAATATCTTATTTTAATGATAAATTAAAGTACTTCTCCAATAAAATAATTTCATATCTTCTTTTTAAATAAATAAAATGGAATTGTGGGAGAGTGGTAAACAACTAGGCTTCTCTTTAATTGAAGTGATAAGAAAAGAAACAAGAAAATTAAAGTTTTTTTTAATTATTAAAATACGAAATAATAATAATAATAATAATAATAATAATAATAATAATAATAATAATAATAATAATAATAAAGGAAAAGTAAATTGTTATAAAAATAATAACTTGATACTGGATTTGCTGCAGCTAAGGGCATTGTTCGTGATAAAGATGGCAATTGGATTGCTGGCTTTCATAGATTTCTCAGTAAATGCTTAGTTTTTAATGCAGAGCTTTGGGGCATTTTAGATGGACTCAAACTTGTCCAACGACAAGGTCATGATCAAGTTATCATCCTTTCTGATTGTTTGGAAGTTATTAAAGCCATTCTTGGAAGTTCATCTACATCTTCTAACTCTGCTCTAATCAGGCATATTCATAACGTTTTATCTCAAGAAAATTAGTGGATTCTAAGATTCACCCCAAGGGAACAAAATCAAGTCGCAGATTATCTAGCTAAGCAAGCGTTGATCGAAAAAGTCAATATGCAAGTGTTTGATGTCCCTCCGGAGAGGTCTCGCAGTTTTATTGATAGAGGCAAGCTTACGAGTGATACACTCACTCAATCGTTGTTTTTGTAATTTTTTAAAATTTTATTTTCTCACCAAATATATATATAATAACAGAAATATTAATTTCCTCTAATTGAAATGCTATTTAAAGAATTCGAGATAATTTGATTATTTCGCTTTGATTTATCTAAAATGAGTGAAAGTTATTAAAAATGAGTAAATTTACCAAAAATACCACATTAACAATAAATTTAAGATTAGTGAAGGAAAAGATCCATATATTCTTAAATCTTGACACTCTTGGAATATAAGATTAACAAGTTAGTAATTTTTGAAATCC
Organism: Gossypium longicalyx; assembly: GCA_025698465.1. Classification (NCBI taxonomy): domain Eukaryota; kingdom Viridiplantae; phylum Streptophyta; class Magnoliopsida; order Malvales; family Malvaceae; genus Gossypium; species Gossypium longicalyx. The sequence goes on along the minus strand of CM047004.1, from coordinate 61,791,092 downwards.
CACCTTCCTTAAACCAAATGAACCCTTTCAGGGTTGAGAAAAAAATTGAATATTGACTTGAATCATAATGTTGGATTCAGTTTTATTCAACTTGCTTTTAAAACACTTCTATTTTTTACTTCAATTTAATCATTTCTGTTTGATTTACGGCTGATAAAGATAAAAAATCATAATTATTCCAACCAAATAAAATTTTTATTTTATCTAATTTTTAAATTTTATTATATATAAATTACAGAATTTAAATTTAAAGAAGTATATATATATTGAATAAAAACAATTTATTACATCAAATAAAAAAATCAGCAAAATCACATGCTAAATCCTGTTGGAGAGTTCCAGCACTTTTTTAGCAGGCTTATTGAAAGTTTGTAAATTTGTCTTCCATGTAAGACATAATTTAGTCAATCGGTCTGTAATTAAGTTTTTTTCTCTGGGAACATTTTGAATTCGCCATTGACCCTCGAACTGTAAAATCTTTTGTGTGCTTCTAAGAACAGTGATGCTTAAATCATCCATCTCCTTTCTGATTAAGGTCTTAACTATTTCAAAATTGTTCGTCTGAATTGTGATCCATTTGTATCCATTTTTTAACATGATAAGGATCTCATTAAGGACACCCAAAAATTATACGATTACCCAAATAATGACTGAATCCTGAAATCTAATTACCATCCATGTCTCGTATTATACCTTTAACAACCGCTTTCCCAAAATCACTCTCCACAGCTCCGGAAAAAAAAAATAAAAAAGATAAACCCACATTTCCTCAGTATGCCTTTTGAAGTATGGGATTGGGGAATAGGTTTGGAAGCATTTTAGCCTCAAATTGATTAAAAAAAATCAATCCAATAATTGAAATTTGTCTAGGTTTAATTGTTATCACCCCTACTTACACATAAAAACTCTAAGTCCTAAGGTTCAATTAATAAGAAAATTTTCGTTGAATTCATGAATGGTATCATGATCGCATATAATTGTTTAAATCCATTCAATTTTAAAATTTAAATCTCAACATTTGTCTAAGTCTATCTATTTCAGCAAATGGCAATCCCATATGTGTTCAAGTTGTCCCTATAAAATAAGTGAGATAAAAGCTAAAAATTATTTAAATTCAATTACAATTAATAAAACATTATTTTTTACATTATATGATATCATTTTTAAGGTAATTATTTGGTACATGTAGTGGAATGTTTTTATTCCACAAGTAAATTAAAATTTGAACATGTGTTATTTATTTTTAAATATAATTTAAAGATACATAACAAAATCTCAACTCGCATATAAAATTAAAATTTTTCACCACCAATATACTAAATAATTTTTTAAAATGATATTTAATTATTATCACATTAAAAATAAATAATTTTATACTCACTCATTCATAATTTACAAAAATGAAACTTGAATGGAGGATTTCAAAAGTGTCGACACCTCTATCTTACCATTAATTAGACCAATGCCTCAATCACATATTAAAATCGAAAAATATTTTTAAGTTTACATTTATTCACATAAAAGTAAGTATATTTAAATATTTTTGTTTTTATTTTTATTTCATTATTAAATTTATTTATTTCTCGCTTATAATTTAATATTGTACATAAGATTAATGTATAAAATTTTAATGTTATAATTTAATGTTTTGAAGATGAAGTCTCTACACCTGATATTCACATGTATTTCCTATTTATCTAGCGATACAATATTTAAGAGGTTTATTAAGTTGGTGTCATTCTATAATTTGGTTCTAACTTAATTAAATAATTACCAAAAATCCATCCTTTTATCTATACTATATTTAAAGGATTTATTGAGTTGTGTCATCCTACAATTGAGTCCTAACTCAATTGAACAATTACTAAAAACTCTTCCTTTTATAAAAATAATAAATAAAAATCATTGTGAGAATATTTTATCATTTCAAAGCTTGTGAAATTTAGGAAAAAAATGCACTTCATGGATTCAGACCGAAAATACTATAATATTCTATTTCTTTTACTATTTCAACTTAAACTTTATTTAATTATTAAATCAATTTTTTTTTATAAATGTTTTTGTTTTTTAACTTTTAGGTATAATGATTTATTTGATCCTTTAATTTTATAAAAAATTTATTTTAGCCTTTCATTTATTTTTTCGCTTATTTTATTTGAGTTTACGTGTCATTTGTGGGGTTTGCAAACCTTATTTTTAGGGATTGTATTGTTAGTAATATTATTTAGTTTCATTTTTAAATATTTGTGCTTCTATTTTTAGCACATTGTTGTTTTTCTTTGCTTATTTAAAGCTTTGGTCGATGAATAATATGTTATAGTAGTTCACAGCATCATTGATTTCTTTGTTCTTCTATCACTATTGATAATTTCTTTTCATTGTAATAGTGGTATCGAGCCAGGTCATAAGCATATGATGGCAGCAAAAAACTTCATCCAGCCTGCTATTCCTTGTTTTGATGGTCACTATGACCATTAGAGCATGGTAATGGAGAATTTCTTGAGGTCTAAAGAGTATTGGCATGTTGTTGAATCTGGAGTGACAGAACCGAAGCAAGGTGTTGCAATGACAGATACACAGAACGCATAATTGGAAGCATTGAAGTTGAAGGATCTCAAAGCCAATAACTATCTCTTCCAAGCCATTGATCGAGCCACTTTGGAAACGATTCTTTGCAAAGATATGTCCAAACAAATATGGGAATTGATGAAGAGAAAGCATCAAGGGAATGCAAGGTCGAAGCGTGTGCAGCTGCAAGGTTTTCTGATTGAATTTGAAAACTTAAGGATGAAGTTCAGTAAGTCGGTTACTGATTTTTTATCAAGAACGATGGTAATCGCCAACAAGATGAGAATCCATGGAGAAAGAATGTAGGATATTGTCTTTATTGAGAAGATTCTTAGATCGTTGACATCAATATTTAACTTTGTTGTTTGTTAGATAGAAGAATCAAGAGATGTTGGTTCCCTTACAGTTGATGAACTATAAAGTTCTTTGCTGGTTCATGAACAAAATATTGTCCAACAAGATAAAGAAGAACAGGCGTTGAAGGCGACAATCAATCCAAAAGGTCCTGGGGGTGGGAAACCAAGATGGAAGGATAAGAAGGAGCACCACAACGCAGATGAGGATTATTGTAACATCCCAAATTTAGCTCCATAAAATTTAGAAATATATTAAAAATAGGGAATTGAACCAATGGTTAGTCATTAAATGTGAAAGCTTGAAGGTTAGTTGGAGGTCCCAAGTTCAAGTCTCAACTTTTACAAAAATAAATTAATTTTTTTGCAAATTCCCTTGTTTTTTCTTTTATGTGTTGTCATCCAAGTTTAGTAAACCTAGGTATAAATACAATTTTTAATCAAAATAATCAGCCTTTTAATCCATTTTCTTCTACCTTAGCTATCCCTAACCCTCTCTCCCCCTCTTCATCTTTATTTTTTTTCTTTTCCCTTTTTCCTCTATTGTTGTCTTTGCCTACACCTCCCATTTTATTATCATCATATTCTTATTTTTGCATCAAGATTGTGCACCATCTCCTTTTCTATATTGCTGAAATTTTCCCTCAATTAAATTAGTCCTAATTCTGAAATTTTGAACTTTAAGATCGATCCCAAACATCGCCTAGAAGTGCCATTATCGTTTCTCTCGACAAGCTTGTGTAAGGCCTCTTCTCTCTTCAATTTCTTAATTAATCTTGTCCATTAAAAACCTAAATTTCCAGATCTGGAATTTAGGGGATTTTAAATGGTTTTAAATGTATTTTTCCTAATTTCGGCCACCATGGGCGGTGGTGCATGCACATATGTGTAGAATATGGGGCTGTTTTATTTCTTGAATCTTGCCCAATTAATTCCAGCCTTAATTTGAGTTCTTGAACCCTCCTAATCATCTATTAAACCCATGTCAAATAGGGAAAAAAATTCTTGATCGTTTGGGCATTTGAATCTCACAAATCGGGAAGCGTAAGTGCGATTAAGTGTAAAATTAATTGTTGCTTCGACATAGTTGCAGGGTAAATGTTATGGATTGATTAAATGAAAGAATTGAATAATTATTAGCTACTGATTTTCCAGTATATTATGGAATTAGGTGCTGAACCAAACGCCTTGAAACAACCGTAAAGCCGAAGAACAATCGTATGTATGGTTTGCATCTATACAAGGTAAGGAATCGAACTAGTTAAATTCGTAAAATGGTTTTTAATTCGACAATTGGTTTGAATCCATAAGTGGGTAATTGGAATTTGGTTAAGTGGTAAATTGATTTAATTTATACTGAATTTTGGTTTAGGATCGTATAAAGGTTTATTAAGGAAAATTGGAAGATTCACTAGGGTGCTACGAGAAAGTGAAAAATAAGATGTGGGTCCTAAACTTGTAAAATTTGTTTGATAATGATAAATGTTAGGCTATATTTGATAATTAGCTTGCTGATTGGTTTGGCATAGTAGCCAAAATATTAGTTTTCTGAGTGGCCGAACCAAGTACGTTTCGAGCCTTAAAAGATTGATGTGTTGGCAAAATTGCTAGTTTGACTGTATGAATGTGTAATTGAGATTGTTATGCATAGTTATATTATGTGGTATGAGAATGTTTGATGGAATGGTATGAAATGTTGAGATATTAGTTTTATGCATGATTTAAATGCATGAAATATTTACTATGATATATATACATGAGGTTGCTATTGGTGCATAATGAAATTCGTAAAGAATGTGAATTGAATGATATTGATGGATACCATCTTAATGGTAATTTGAAAATTGGAACATTGTGTAACACCCTAAACTCGGCCCAGACATTGTGGCCAAATCTGGCGTGTCACATTAAAGCGTCGTTCAAAAATTGAGTTTTCGTTAAAAGTTCATTTCTATGATAAAAACCTTTTACTCGAGGTTAGCGAATCATCTCGTAAAAAACGTTTACTTAATGTCTGGCATTGATACTTTAAGTTATTTCAAATCGCAGAAGCTACTAAAGTTTGAAATATAAAAACGTCTGTTTTTAAGTGTTTTTGAAAATAGTTATTAATTTTTGAAAATTTGTGTTTAGCAGTTTTAAATAAGAAAATCAAAAGCCCAATTAAAAATTTAATCCCTCAAAGGCCTTATTACAAAATTAAAACCCCAAAATATAAAATTCAAATAAAAAGTCTACAGCAGAGCATCAGTGGTCGTGTGGCCACCTTCGAGTCTCTCGCGGCTCCGAATCGCCTAAGGTTGGGGATTACCTGTACAGTCAGACAGAAGGGTGAGTTTGCAAAAACTCAGTGTGCAATCCCTTATAATATAAACAGTCAGATATACGGTATGCAGAAACAGGCTGGGCGTGAGCCCATCACAGACCCAGTATCAAGTGGGCATTAGCCCATTAACAGAATCAGGTGGGCCTAAGCCCATTACAGAATCAGTATCAGATGCAGATATGCAGACAGAAACCCAGCTCAATCCAACCAATGCACCACCCATACCAACTATCACACTATATGGGGATAAAATCGACCTACCCAACCAACACACTAAGCTTGGTACCGGTTGCGGCACTAAGTCAACAGAACGACTCAGCGCCGTAGAAAGAATGGCTAAAAGCCATAAATATTGTAGCAATGCTGCCAGTTAACAGAATGGCTATAAGCCATAAGTACAGAACGACTACGAGCCGTACACTTCTTCTGTCAATATTAACCCAATCCCATGCAGGATGACATGTCACAATAACATACGTGAATGTAGGATGTCATGCTTGGTATCAATCATATAACTATCATACATAAATCAGTCAACCTACCACTAGGGGTGTAACAGACATCTCGTCAGTTAGGGGTAAAACGATAATTTTACCCCCGAGGTATTTTGGTCATTTTACCAATATTGGGGTTTCGATACTTATTACGACCTCCTAGAAGGTATATTGTTGCTTCGAGCGACTCAGTTAACCTACATAGTCAGAACAGTGTATATGGGCCCCAAACCCGCTATTGGGCCAAAGTGGGCCCACACGCTCATATGGCCCATTAGCCCAGATTCACATACGGCATCGTGAGCCTTATAAACCAACCTATCAATAATCATTTATCGAGGATTTTACCCGTGTGAGCCCACAAGCCCATTGGGCCCATACGGCCCATCGAGGCCCATAACGACCCCAGTCCATGAATACACACGTGGTGGCCTCTGCAGTCTGCTGTCCACGATTTGAAGCTCGGTTCGCCCTACGTGCGTTCGCATACTCGTAAGGCCTCGAATGCCGAGGTTCTGGCATTTTGGCTTTTCAGCTTTTGCCAACTCACAATTAAATAGGGGTGTGAAAACACACTTTTCGGCTCTATCATCGACTATCGATTACAGGTTACGGTTACACACCTAATTACATAGAGTACCAAAAATTCACGAGCCCTGGAACCTTGACTAGATCGGTCGACTGTGATTTGCCTACTTGATTTAGAGTCTGATGCAGCCACCCTACCACACTCTAGTGAGAGTCTCGAATAACCGACACCCTACGCCGCTTAAACTTGGGCGTAGAGGCTACGCGTTCAATCTCTGCTGGCATCCTTCCCGATCTCTTCTCAGACTGATTACCACTTGCCACCTTTTCTATCCCTTTACCCATCGAGAGTTTTAGAAACCCAAAGAACCCACGCATATAAGAGAAGAGAACAGGAATCGACATTAGAGCCCGCATGAACAAGAAGCACTCGATTATAATAAAAAAGAATAAGAAGGAAAAAATTGAACGAGAGGAGAAAGTATGAACACCTACCGTTGTTAGGATTTTTCGTGGAATTGAAATAACAGTACTCGCAGCAAAACACGAAGATAATCGCCCAAGAATAGAAGGAAATGAAGAAGAGGAAACACAAAAAGGACGTGAGTAGTTAAAAGAAAAGGAGAAGAGAAGAAATATGAAGAGCAAGGGGTGGATAGAGGTTCGGCTCAAAGAAAAGAACCGATGGGAAAAGACAGACAAGAGTATTCAGCTATATCTTACGAAAGGAGGAAGAGAAACAGTAAAAGGGAAAAGAAGAAATTGAGTTCGGCTTAATCAAACTTTAGGAACAAGAGAAGAAACGTTGAGAAAAATAAAATAATAGGTTTGGCTAGAAAAAAAAAAGGAACATGCAACAAATATTCGGCCTAGTCTTAGAAAATAGAGAAAAGTTAGAAGTAGAATAATGATCTGGCAAAGAGAAGAAAGTTGAGTATGGGGATTTCGGCACTAAGGACTTACATTAAACAAATCCCGAAAGAGCGCGAAAGGTTACCTGTTAAACTGACACTAGGGAGAAAAAAAGCTAGAAACACCAAAAGAACAAAAACCCGAAAAGACAGAGGGGAAATTCGGCACTCACTCACTAATTGCCGAAAATGCATACCAAAGACCCCCTTAGCCGAAATGCACATACAAGTCTCCCAACCAACTACAACTCTCCAACTTTCCAATCCCTTGAAAATCTCCACAAATCCCTCCCCTTATCCCTCCTTGATATCCTCTATAACAACCTCTAAGACCCATTCAATCTCTCACCCAATAGAGTTCGATACCACCTCAAACTCATGCCTCCTCATGCCAGCAAAATAAATATCCTTTTTGCTTGCAATGGGATTCGAACCCAAGCCCCCCTCAATAGCTCAACACGCCACTTGCCTCCTTGCCACAAGCTTTTTTGCGTCACATTTTATCCTCAATTAATTATAAGGTCTATAGGCCAAAGTCTAGGTTCCTTTCAAAGAAAAACCAGAATAAATTGCAAGAGCCAAGACTTGAATCCAGGCTCCCTTGCAACCTTAAAGGCGCCACATCCACTAGACCACATGCTTCCTTATATCATTTATTTAACACTATAATTGAAAAGGCCTTCATCCAATATCCAGAGTTTTATTCACTTAAAAACAAAATTGTTCCTAAAGCTTAGGTTTGAACCCAGGACTTTTCCAACTCCTCTCAAGACCCTTAACCACTTGAGTAGACATTTAATTGTGTCATTTCCTAGCTTACATAAACTTTTATGCACAGTTTCCTAACCAATCCTTTGCTCAAGGCCTAATACTTCTAGGCCTAAATTCTGAGGCGTTACAATTCACTCCTCTTTAAAGAAATTTCATTCTTGAAATTTCTAACTAACCAGGTAGTCATGTAATAACCACACCACTACGCTACCGCTGCACACTCTGATCCAAATAACTTAATAACACATCCAAAACATATGCCTATCGGAGCAGATAGATTACGATTTCTAAATCCAAAACATCACATTCAAACAAAACACACACAGAATTACAACGAATTCTAAATTCAAATGTTTCATTACAGTCAATACCTAAAGAAATCTCAGTATTTCCATCCACAACATCTTAAAGTAACAAGCAACATTTTCAGAAAACTTACGAATTCGACGCCGGAGACTCGGTGTACCACACTTTAGTAAGACATTTCAAAACAATTTAAGTCATTCAAAACCCCTTCCAGAAATTCCAAAATTTAAAATCTCATTCCACAGTCGAGTTTTACAACCTAGGCTCTGATACTACTAAATGTAACACCCCAAACCCTACCCAGACGGTATGGCTGAATCTGACGTGTCACATCAAAGCGTCGTTCAAAAATTGAGTTGTCGTTAAAAGTTCATTTCTATGATTAAAACCTTTTGCATGAGGTTAGCAAATCATCTCGTCAAAAACGTTTACTTAATGTCTGGCATTGATACTTTAAGTTATTTCAAATCGCGGAAGCTACTAAAGTTTGAAATATAAAAACGTCTATTTTTAAGTGTTTTTGAAAATAGTTATTAATTTTTGAAAATTCGTGTTTAGCAGTTTTAAATAAGAAAATCAAAAACCCAATTAAAAATTTAATCCCTCAAAGGCCTGCAAAATATAAAATTCAAATAAAAAGTCTACAGCAGAGCATCAGCGGTAGTGTGGCCACCTCCAAGTCTCTTGCGACTCCGAATTGCCTAAGGCTGGGGATTACCTGTACAGTTAGACAGAAGAGTGAGTTTGCAAAAACTTAGTGTGCAATCCCTTATAATACAAACAGTCAGATATACGGTATATAGAAACAGGCTGGGCCTGAGCCCATCACAAACCCAGTATCAGGTGGGCCTTAGCTTATTAACAGAATCAGGTGGGCCTAAGCCATTACAGAATCAGTATCAGATGTAGATATGCAGACAGAAACCCAGCCCAATCTAACCAATACACCACACATACCAACCATCACACCATGTGGGGATAAAATCAACCTACCTAGCCAACACACTAAGCTTAGTACTGGTTGCGGCACTAAGTCAACAGAATGACTCAGTGCCATAGACAAAATGGCTAAAAGCCATAAATATCGCAGCAACGCTGCCAGTTAACAGAACGACTATAAGCCATAAGTATCACAGAAAGGCTGAAAGCCTTGTACAGAACGGCTACGAACCGTACACTTCTTCTGTCAATATTAACCCAATCCCATACAAGATGACATGTCACAGTAACATACGTGACTACAGGATGTCATGCTTGGCATCAATCATATAACTATCATACATACATCAGTTAACCTACCACTAGGGGTGTAACAGACATCTCATCAGTTAGGGGTAAAACGGTAATTTTACCCCAAGGTATTTTGGTCATTTTACCAATATTGGGGTCTCGATACTTATTATGACCTCCTAGAATATCTATCATCACTTCAAGCGACTCAAATAACCTACATGGCCAAAACAGCGTATATGGGCCCAAAACCCGCTATTGGGCTCGTGTGGCCCATTAGCCCAGATTCACATACGGCATCACGAGCCTCATAAACCAACCTATAAATGATCACTTATCAAAGATTTTACCTGTGTGGGCCCACAAGCCCATTGTGCCCACGCGGCCCATTTCGGCCCATAATGGCCTCAGTCCACGAAAACGCACGTGGTGGCCTCTGCAGTCTGCTGCCCATGATTTGGGGCTCGGTTCACCCCACGTGCGTTTGCACGCTCGTGAGGGCTCGAATGTCGAGGTTCTAGCATTTTGGCTTTTCAACTTTTCCTGACTCACAGTTAAACAGGGGTGTGGAAACACACTTTTCGACTCTATCGCCGACTATCGATTACAGGTTACAGTTACACACCTGATTAGGTAGAGTACCAAAAATTCATGAGCATCGAAACCTTGACTAGATCGATCGACAGTGATTTGCCTACTTGATCCAAAGTCTGATGCAGCCACCCTACCACACCCTGGTGGAAAGTCTCGAATAGTTGACACCCTACGCCGCTTAAACTTAGCGGCAGAGGCTACGCATTCAATCTCAACTAGCATCCTTCCCGATCTTTCCTCAGACTGATTACCACTTGTCACCTTTTCTATCCCTTTAACCATCGAGAGTTTTAGAAACCCAAAGAACCCACACATATGAGAGAAGAGAATAGGAATCGACATTAGAGCCCGCATGAACAAGAAGCACTCAATTTTAATAAAAAGAATAAGAAGGAACAAATTTGAATGAGAGGAGAAAGTATGAACACCTACCGTTGTTAGAATTTCTCGTAGAACTGAAATAACAGTACTCACAACAGAACACGGAGATAATCGCCCAAGAATAGAAGGAAATGAAGAAGAGGAAACATAAAAAGGTCATAAGCAGTTAAAAGAAAAAGAGAAGAGAAGAGATATGATGAGCAAGGAATGGATAGAGGTTCGGTCGAAAGAAAAGAAATAATGGGAAAATACAGAGAAGAGTATTTGGCTATATCTTAAGAAAAGAGGAAGAGAAGCATTAAAAGGGAAAAGAAGAAATTGAGTTCGGCTTCATCAAACTTGAGGAACAAGAGAAGAAACGTTGAGAAAAATAAAATAATAGGTTCGGCTAGAAAAAAAAAGGAACATGCAACAAATATTCGGCCTAGTCTTGGAAAATTGAGAAAAGTTAGGAGTAGAAGAATGATCCGGTAAAGAGAAGGAAGTTGAGTATGGGGATTTCGACACTAAGGACTTACATTAAACAAATCCTAAAAAAGTGCGAAAGGTTACCTATTAAACCGACACTAGGGAGAAAAGAAGCCAAAATGCCAAAAGAACAAAAACCTGAAAAGATAGATAAGAAATTTGGCACCTGTTCACTCACTAATTGCCAAAAATGCATACCCAAAGACCCCCTTAGTCGAAATGCACATACAAGCCTCCCAACCAACTACAACTCTCCAACTTTTCAATCCTTTGAAAATCTCCACAAATCCCTCCGCTTATCCCTCCTTGATATCCTCCAAGATCCATTCAAACTCTCACCCAGAGTTTGAAACCACCTCAAACTCCTGCTGCCTCATGCTAGTAAAATAAATATCCTTTTTGCTTGTAATGAGATTCAAACCTAAGCCCCCCTCAATAGCTCAATACACCACTTGCCTCCTTGCCACAAGCTCTTTTGTGTCACATTTTATCCTCAATTAATTATAAGGTCTATAGGCCAAAGTCCAGGTTCCTTTCAAGGAAAAACCAAAATAAATTGCAAGAGCCAAGACTTGAACCCATGCTCCCTTTCAACCTTAAAGGCACCACAACCACTATACCACATGCTTCCTTGTGTCATTTATTAAACATAATAATTTAAAAGGCCTTCATCCAAGCATCCAAAGTTTTATTCGCTTAAAACCAAAATTGTTGCTAAAGCCCAGGTTTGAACCCAAGACTTTTCCAACTTCTCTTAGGACCCTTAACCACTTGAGCATACATTTAATTGTGTCATTTCCTAGCTTACATAAACTTCTATGCACAGTTTCCTAATCGATCCCTTGCTTAAGGCCCAATACTTCTAGACCCAAATTCTGGGGCATTACACATTGTTTCCTTTGTCTGAAAGTATGTGATTATTGAGGACATGTTGAGCATGTGCATTGGGACGGGATTTTGTTATTGACGGAGGAGTTCCGTGGAGTACCGGCAGCATATTAAGTCTGCATAATTTTTTAGACACTGCACTACATTTGGAGTACCGAGGGGATTGGCGATTATATCCCATTATATATTTGGCAGTTTCACTGCATTATTGATTATTAGTGATTTTACCACATCGAGCATTGCTCACATACATTAGAGTTTGGCAGACGGGTTCTAGGAAACTCGTGGTGTATAGCAGATGGTATGGGTAGGATCTCATATGTGCATTTTTCGCGATCATGTGCATTTGAAAATTATTATTGTTAATGTTTGATTGTGTTATTGGTTCCTATATGAAATTTCCTATATGACTGTTTAATACTCATTTAGTCTCACACTGAGCTTGTTAAGCTCACCCTATTATCTCAACTTCTCAGGTAATGATCGAACTTAAGATTGGAATTGGCATGCGAACATATGGAGGACTTCAGACTTTACTTTGTCATATTATTTTAACTTAATTATATTTTTAGGTTATTTTATTATTATTTGGTTTTGGATTGTAAAGTTTCTTTAAACTGTTCGAGATTTTGGGGTTTTTCATGCATTCATGACACACATATTTGGTATAGATACATGGTCTTTATAATATTTTGAAATGGACTATACATGATATATGACTAAATTAATAATTTGACTAGTAATGGTACATTTTTACTGCTAAGAAGATAACAAAATGATTTTTCAAAGGCAACACCGTTAGTAAGGTTTTACAAAAACTCACCTAATTCACTAATTTGAACTAGGCATGGTTGGACTAAGTAAATGGACATTTTCCAAAGCTAACAATAGAAATCACGGTTTTAAAAAAAGAAGTACTTGAAGGTTTTTAACTATCATTAAGGTAAGTTTGACACTAAGGTGTCCAATGTGGCCTTCTCGATTCGACCATAATGTCTAGGCCGGGTTTGAGAGGTTATAATTATTCTACTCATTCTAGAGGAAAAATAAAAGGCCGTGACAATAACTATTCATATGGTTACAAGCAAAAGTCTATAGACAAGTCAAATATTGAATGTTACAAATGTCACAGGCATGGTAATTACAAATCAGAGTGTAAAACTAATCTTAACGAAAATCGTGGTGTGAAATCAAATTTTGCAGAAAAAGAAAAGAAAGAAGAAATTTCTCTCTTAATGGCTTGTCATGTGAAGGAAGAAATTCACCAGAATCTATGGTATTTAGACACAGGCTGCAACAATCAAATGTGTGGAGATAAGATGATGTTTTCTGAATTAGATGAAGCATTTTGAAACACTGTTTCATTTGGAGACAATTCTAATGTTTCTGTCTTGGGTAAAGGCAATGTGAAAATCCATACTAAGAAGAATACTACTCAGGTTATTTCCAATGTTTTCTTTGTTCCTAATTTGAAAACTAATCTGCTTAGTGTTGGTCAGCTTCAAGAGAAGGGATATGTGATTTTTATCAAAGATAGAGTTTGTCGCATTCAAGATGAAAAATTGGGCTTAATTGCTCAAGTAAACATGACAACAAACTAGATGTTCCCACTATATCTCAACAATGTCACTCAATTATGCTTTTCAGCAAGAATGAAAAATGAAGCATGGCTGTGGCATTTTCGATATAGACACCTAAATTTTGGTGGTCTAAAAATTCTACAGCAGAAAAATATAGTAACTGGTCTTCCTAAAATTAAAAGTCCTTCTCAAGTTTGTGAAGATTGTGCTGTTGGCAAACAACATCGAGACCACTTTTTGAAAGGAAAATCAAGGAGAGCGAAGAAAGTGCTGGAGTTGGTTCATTCCGATATATGTGTCCCTATCAATCCAACATCAAACGGTGGTAAACGTTATTTTATAACATTTACTAATGATTATAGTCGGAAAACTTGGGTTTATTTTTTACAGTATAAGTTTGAAACTTTTTTAGCTTTCAAAAGTTTTAAGGCATTTGTTGAAAAGGAATTAGGAATGCCTATTAGGACTCTCCGTAGTGATCGTGATGGAGAATACCACTCACAAGAATTTGTTAGTTTTTCTGAAGAGCATGGAATTCAAAAGCAACCTACTACAGCCTACACCCAACAGCAAAATGGTGTTTTAGAGAGGAAGAACCGTACAATTTTAAACATGGTACGAACTATTTTAACGAGAAGCAGTATTCCAAAAAGTTTTTAGCCCGAAGCTATCAATTGGAGTATTCATATGTTGAGCAGAAGTCCTACCATATCTATTTAAAATATGACGCCTGAAGAAGCATTGAGCGGAAAACGGCTGAGTGTTGAGCATTTTAAAATATTTGGTTGCGTTGCATATGCATACATTCTCGATCAAAAGAGGACTAAACTTGATGACAAAGCTGAAAAGTGCGTTTTTCTTGGTGTTAGTGAACAGTCAAAAGCGTACAAATTGTACAATCCTATCACCAAGAAAATTGTCATTAGTCGTGACATGTTCTTTGATGAAGAACAATTCTGGTTTGGTGATGAAAACAATAACCAAGGTCAAATCCTGGCAGATTTTGATGGTGAAAATGGAAAACAAGAGCAGTAGCCCTTGGAGAATGCACAACCTTTAGAAAATGTGCAACAATCAGCAGACACTCAACGATTTACAGCCTCTGTCACAGGAAATGATCAACCTCAATGAATTTGACAGCAACCTGCATTGATGGAAGATTATGAGGTACAAGGATTTGATCAAAGTGAATATATTCTCACTCATTTTTCTCTATTTTCAAACTGTGATCCTACGATCTTTGAAGATGCTGTCAAAGACTCAAAATGGCGGAAGGCCATGGATGATGAATCATATCTTTTGAAAGGAACAACACATGGGAATTGATAGATCTTCCACAAGCAAAGTTGAAAGAGAATGGAAAAGTTGACAAGTACAAAGCACGCTTAGTTGCTAAAGGCTACAAGCAAAAGTTCGGCATCGACTATAAAGAAGTTTTTGCTCTTATTGCTCGGCATGATACAATTAGGTTGGTGATTTCTCTTGTTGCCCAAAATTCATGGCCTATTTTCCAATTAGATGTAAAATCGGCGTTTTTACATGGTGATTTGAAAGAACAAGTGTTTGTTGATCAACCTCCTGGTTATGTGAAACATGGAAATGAGAACAAGGTGTACAGATTAAAAAATATGTTGTACGGATTGAAACAAGCTCTGAGGGCTTGGTATAGTTGCATCAAAGCTTATTTTTTAAAAGAAGGTTTCCAGAAATGTCCATATGAGCATACGTTTTTTACCAAGGTTGGTGAATGGGGTAAGATTATTATTGTTTGCCTCTATGTTGACGATCTTATATTTACTGGGAGTGACGTTGCCCTGTTTAATGATTTTAAAAATTCCATAATGGTTAAGTTTGATATGACTGACCTTGGAATGTTACATTATTTTTTGGGTATTGAAGTGATACAATCTACTGCTGCAATTTTCATTTCTCAGAAAAAAATATGTGCAAGAGATTTTGGACAGGTTTTGGATGAAGAACTGCAATCTTGTTTGCACACCAACTAAAGTTGGTTTAAAGCTTGTTTGAAATCCTAAAAGAAAGGAGATTAACAACACCTCTTACAAGCAAATAGTAGGAAGCTTGATGAATTTGACTGCAACAAGACTAGATATTATTCATTCTGTAAGTCTAATTAGCAGGTTTATGGAGTGCCCAAAGGAGATGCATCTCTTAGCTGCAAAAAGAATACTTCAGTATTTGAAAGGCACGGCTAGTTACGGATTGTTCTACAAGAGGGGTGAAAAGACAAATTTGTTTGACTTCACTAATAGTGATTATGCTGGCGACCTTGATGGTAGAAAGAGTACTTCTGGTTATGCTTTTATGCTGGGTACAGGGGTTGTTTCATGGTCTTCAAAGAAGCAACCAATAGTCATTTTGTCTACTACTGAAGTTGAGTTTGTAGCTGCTACAGCTTGTGCCTCCCAAGCTATTTGGTTGAGAAATATTCTTGTAGAACTACATTTTTTACAGCAAGGAGCAACAACGATTTTTTGTGATAATAATTCAACAATTAAACTTTCTAAAAATCCAGTGCTACACGGAAGAAGCAAGCATATAGATGTAAAATTTCATTACTTGAGAAATCTCACAAATAATGGAGTCATTGATCTAGTTTTATGTAGAAGTGAAGACCAAGTTGCTGATATCTTCACCAAATCTCTAAAAAATGCTACATTTCAGAAGCTGAGGACGTTGCTTGGAATTTGTGCTTTAGAAGATCTACTTTGATATTCCTTTTAAACCAATATTTATAAGATATTTGGTTTAAGGGAGGATTTATTGAGTTTACGTGTCATTTGTGGGGTTTGTAGACCTTGTTTTTAAGGATTGTATGGTTAGTGATATTAGTTAGTTTCATTTTTAAATATTTGTGCTCCTATTTTTAGCACATTGTTGTTTTTCTTTGCTTATTTAAAGCTTTGGTCGATGAATAATATGTTGTAGTAGTTCAAAGCATCATTGATTTCTCTGTTCTTCTATCACAATTGCTAATTTCTTTTCATTGTAACAATCTTAACCTTTAAACTTGAATTATTTGTCAAATTACCTCAAAATGATGTAAAAGTTAATTCCTATTAACTTTGCTCCACATGGATGCCATGCCAATAATTAATTAATTTTTTTGCATTCAAAAAATTCAACAATTATTTTTAAGAAATTAAAAATTATTAAAAAAGTATATAAAAATATATTTTTAAAATTTTTAAAATTTTTAAGAATAATTAATCGCTAACATATATACATGTGAATTGTCACATAAACACTATATTAATAAAATTAATAAACATTGACGTTTTCATTTATTTTAAGGGAATTTGAAAAATAATTTAACAATTAAAAGACAAACAAATAGAGAGGGAAGACTGGGTGAATGGGACATAATAATCAGCATATGGAATCAGTAAAAGTCATACTGATAATTTCAGTTTTAAAGTAGTTTATTTTTTTAATAATTAAAATTTCAGCGTATTTTCACCGTTTTGTTGCTGCCCCTTTTCACTAATACTGACTTATATTGGTGTGCCGGCTCGTATTAGTTAGTACAATCCTTTTTATTTTTTAAGCTATTTTAAAAGATGATATCTATACAAAAACGAATTTTTTTAATAAAAAATTAATTTTGGTCATAGATTGAATCTTGATCGAAAACCAAGAACTAAAAGAAAAATAGACTATCTAATTTTACTCATTTAATTAAATTTAAAATTCATATTTTTAGATATATTTATATTTATTTAATTGAGATATATTTATTTATGTAATAATATATTTTATTAAAAAATTTAAAAATTAAATTGTAAACATATATATTGACAGGATCCTTGTTTCTAATATTGTATAAAAAAACATAATATAAAAAATATTAATAAATCTTTAGACTGGTACTGACAAATACTAATAATAAAATAAAAACAATACCAATATGGTATTGAAAATCCTGATAATAAAACTTGAGATAGCTTTGGTAGAAGGTGGTGATGGAAATTATTAATAAAATAAAGAAATAAAGATGAGCTATGAAGAAAACGAGGGATAAGTTTTCAACTTAATATATTCACTCAGGTTCCAATCTCAAAGCAATCTTTGTAAAAATCATAGAAATTCATATCTTTAGTGAATAAATATTTGTACAATAATTTAGTCACTAATTGGTGGTAGACTGAAATATGATTTCCAATTTCGGCTGAATGATTATTTCTAGTTTTCTATGCACTAAATCACAATTAAAGGTTGCTTAATCCTTCGCTGGTTGGTTTTGAAAAAATTATAAAATATTCTTAATCAGAAAAAAAAAAAAAAGAAGACAAAACGAGGGGAACTCATGTCACAAATGATACAAAATGGAGACATAATTATTTTGATGATATGTAAAATATATGGCAAGTAAAATGTTGATTCAATTTTTCATTAAAAATAATTGATGGTGTTATTATAAGTGACTTAATTAATAAATGTATTTTGAAAGGATAAATTATATTGCAAGTGAATCTAAAATTGTATTTTTTTTTATTTTAATCATTTTAAATATTTTTTTTATCAATTTAGGCTTCCTTTGGCTTGGTGATTAATGCTGGTGTGGTGCAATTGGTGTAAAAAACTGCTATCAAACTCATTAGTGCTGTGTTTGGATGAGCATCAACAGTGCAATGAAATTCATTTTAATCACACTGATAGCCTCAAAATTGACTAGAGGTTTTACCACCAGTTCAACACAATAAAGTAACATATATTTTTAACAAACAAAAGTACCCATACTTTTATTTATTATTTTACCTTTTTATCTTTGAAAGTTAAACTAATTTCTATCACAACCTTATTTGTTTTCAAATTTGGGACCGAAACAGTCACTTGTTTTTAGATTTGGGAACTGAAATAGTCATTATTGCTTGTTTCTCCCTACTTCCATCTTAGTAGGGGTGTGCACAATTCGGTTAAAACCGAAAAAATTCGGTTAACCGACCCAATTCGGTTAATCGGTCGGTTAACCGAATTTTTTCGGTCGAGGGTCGGTTAATAATTTTTTGAATTTTTGGTTAACGGTTAATTCGGTTCGAAACATGTCGGTTAACTGAATTTTTTCGGTTAACCAAAAAAATAAATAAAACCCAAACCCAAACCCAATCCAACATAAAACCCAATCTAATATATTTAAACTTAAGTGGCCAACCCAACCCAACCCATTTACCCAACCTAATTATCCAACCCAATACAAATAATTTAATAAATAAAAATAAAAATCTAAAAGTAAAACTATGGTAAAACTAAAACTTCCCTGCTCACTCACTAATCACAGACACACACACACACACGCGACAGAAAAACAAAAAAACCCTAACTTTTCAAGTTTCAAACCCCTAATTGAAATTTTCAAATCTCTCAAAACCTTTAAAACCTTCAAAATCTCCCAAAACCTTCAAAAGTATCATAGTTGGAGGCTGAGGCTACGGCTGCTCGCTGGTGTTGTCGTCGAAGCACGGAAGTAGGCAAGCGGCTCTATTACCTGCAGGTAAGAAAACTCTTTGTTTTCTTGATTTTTGAGGTATTTTATGATCTTATTTAATATTTTTATAATGATATTTAATCATATAGGTATTTAAAATTTAAAATCAAGTTTCAATATACAGTTTATTCAGTATAATCCCATTGATTCATTTACAGTTCTACAAGAAAATGCAATGCAAGTTACATAAACATAAATTTGAGCTAAAAAATAAAAAGGGCGATCATCTTCAACAATCCGCAAATTAAATTGATCTTAACATTAGAAATAACCTTCATTTGGTAAAAGATTTGAACTTTATTAAGAATAAAAATAGAAACTTTATTTTTCACTTGCATTTCAAGCTAATCGGCAAAGTGAAAGACAAAAAATGGAGATACCCACCATTATAGTCATAGATCTTAGAGAAGTGAATTAAAAGAAAACCCCAAAACTAGGCAGATACAAGCAAAACCAAAATACTCATTTTTCAACTCAAAATTTCTCTCATGAAAAAATCTACAAGAGAAAGAACACCAAAAATCATTTCTTTAAAGAAGAAACCAGACATGAAAGAGCAATTAAAATTGTAAAAGAAACACCCAACAAAAACAAAAGTACAATGTAAAAGCAAGACATAACAAGAACTGGAACAGTAACTAGAAAACAAAAGTATGATATAGACATAAAAAGCATGCCTTGCCTTGCCTCTGCCTTTGCTTCTATGCGGCTTTGCCCATTTTCCTTGACTAAAGCCCCACCTTTTAACTTTTAAGGACATAGCTCAATTATATCTTCACAAAAAACAAGCTAGTTGGGCCATAACATATTAACTCACAGTCGGCTCATGTTTTTGATTTTCTCAAATTTAGTATTTTAATTTAAAAAAATCAAATCAAGCATCATATATAATTGCATCAAATCAAATTTTTAAATATTTAAAAATTATTTTTATATAATATTTTAGATTATTTTTTATTAAATCTGAAATAAAATATTTAATTTGTACATTTTTATTTTAATTACAGAAGTACATTTTTATAATTTCCTTACTAATTTGTAAGTCGATTAAGGGTGACACTAACTCAATTAGGGGTTTAATAAATAGTATTAGACATACAACTGATGAATATAGTGAATTGTGTATATTAAAATAATAATGTATAAAGTATATTAAAATTAAGTTTTGATTGGATGATAAATTTAAAAGTTTATTAATCCAATATACTTAAGTTCAAGTTCCATCATATGCATATTTTTATTGATTTTTATTAAAATAAAAAGATTAAAATACCTTCTAGTATAAAAAACAAATAGCAGCTTTTGATAAGTTATATATTTAAAAGAAAAAAAAATAATGGTTATACATATATATATATATATATATATATGTATAAAGTAATAGGTAAAAGAATTAAGAGAGAGTTTGTACTTTTGTTCTTTTTACTTAAAATTGAATAAGTTAATATTTATAGTATAAGACCGTAATAGTACTTTAGGTTAATCTTTGTACTTTTCTTTTGGTCAAATGAAAGATTTGATTTCATAATAAAAGAAAGCAGTATAAAAATATGTTTAATATTATTAATATATTTTAATTTATTATATAATTTTTTTTCTTGGAGAATGTCCACCGAACCAACATCTATTGAGGGTAGCGTTACACCTCTTACTTTGATAGATTCTGAAAATTCAGGAGTTGGAGCTTCAAGCCAAGCAAATGTGACTACTAGGAAAAGAAAAGCCACTCCTCAAAGGTCAGAAGTTTGGTCTCACTTCACTACGATTATTAATAGTGAGGGTGCAAGTAAGGCTAAATGTAATTATTGTCAAAAGGAATTTTGTTGTGATGTGAAAAATAATGGTACAGGGTCATTGAAATATCATATTGGTGCATGCAAGAAAAATCCTAGCAATGTTGTTGACACTAGTCAAGGACAACTAGTTTTACCTAGAAAGGGAGTTGAAGGGGGGGAAAGACATCTTTCAACTTGGAGATTTGATCAAGAAGCATGTAGGAAAGGATTAGCACAAATGACTGTGATTGATGAATTACCTTTCAAGTTTGTTGAAAGTGAAGGCTTTAAGAAATTTATGTTTGTGGCATGTCCTAGGTTTCATATTCCTTCACGAACTACTATGACTAGGGATGTTTATCAACTGTATTTAGATAAAAGGGTCAAGATAAAACAACTTTTGAAAAGTTCTTGTTCTAGAGTTTGCTTAACTACTGACACATGGACTTCTTTGCAAAGAGTTAATTATTTGTGTATCATTGCTCACTTTATTGATAACGATTGGAAATTGAATAAAAAGATTTTAAACTTTTGTCCAATTTCTAGTCATAAGGGTGAGTCCATTGGGATGATGATTGAGAAATGCTTGTTGAATTGGGGGATTGATAAGTTGTTTACTATTACTGTTGATAATGCTAGTTCAAATGATGTTGCTATTGGTTATTTGAGAAAGAAATTTAACCCTCGAGGGGGTTTAGTTCAAAATGGTAAATATCTTCATATGAGATGCATGGCACACATTGTGAATTTGATTGTTGTTGAAGGCTTAGAAGAAATGAATAAATCTGTTGAACGTGTTAGGGGGGCTGTTAGATATGTGAGACAATCTCCAACTAGATTACAAAAGTTTAAGGAGTGTGTTGTGGTGGAAAAGATAGAGTGCAAGAAGATTTTGTGTCTTGATGTTTGTACTAGGTGGAACTCGACCTACTTAATGTTAGACACTGCTCAGAACTTTGAGAGAGCTTTTGAGAGATTTGAGGAGTAAGATACAAACTTTAGAGCTGAACTTGAAAGGGGAGAGGGTTGGCCTAGTGTGGATGATTGGGCTAATGTTAGAGACTTGAGGGATTTCTTGGAACACTTTTATGAAGTCACTTTGCGTATATCTGGCACTTCATATGTCACATCCAATAATTTTTATGAGCTTTCTGAAATTGATATTCTTTTACGAGATGCTCAGTTAAATAGTAATGTTGATTTCAATGTTATGGCCATCAAGATGAAAGAGAAGTATGATAAGTATTGGGGTGATATTAATAAGATGAATTTGCTTATGTTTGTTGCTTGTGTTTTAGATCCTAGACAAAAACTAAAGTATCTTGAATTTGCACTTAGTGAAATGTCTAGTTCTGAAAAAGCTTCTAAAATGATGCAAAAGTTGAAGGAATCTTTGTATGAATTGTTTGATGAGTATAAGCCTTCACTTCATAGTACTTGTAGCCAATCGAGTGTGCCAACACATGTTTCTCTCGGCGAACCACAACAAAAAATGAAAAGGCAAATGCAAGCTTTGTATAAAAAGCGTGAGTTGGAAATTTGTGGTGAGGATAAAACATCTGAGTTGGATAAATATCTAGCTGAGGCTAATGAGGAATTTGTTGAAGATTTTGATATTTTATTGTGGTGGAAAGTGAATAGCCCTAGATTTCCCACTCTTTCAAAAATGGCTAGAAATGTGTTAGCTATACTGGTTTCTACGGTTGCTTCAGAGTCTGCATTTAGCACCGGGGGACGTGTGCTTGATCAATATAGGAGTTCTTTAACTCCTAAAATTGTACAAGCTCTTGTGTGTACTCAAGATTGGATTCGAAAATCATCATCACAAGAAGACATCAAAGAGATTGAAGAACAAATCCAAGAGCTTGACAAGATTGAAAATGGTATATTTATTGTTTTATTTTAATAGTTTCAATTTTTTTACCATATCACTCCTATCACTCCTACTTATTTATTTGATTCAATGTTTAGACTTTTCTTGGAATGCATTAGAGCCTACCCTAAATTCATGAGCTTTCGTGAGTTGAAGGGTATGCTTACTATCTTATTCTTGTTAACTTATAATCTATTTGTTTGTTTATATTATTTGATTTTTTTCAATGCATATATTTCTATTATATGCTAAATTGTTGCACATGTTTTTTTTTGTGTAGGTTTAATGCAAATGGAAATCTTTTGGAGAGAAGAAATGGATACAAATGGAAAATATTAAAGACTTACATTTCAATTATGTGTTAATTTCAAGACTTATGTAATGTTTTTTATTATTTAGTGATTCAAAGACTTATGTAATGTTTTTAATTATGTAGTAATTCAAAGACTTATGTAATATTTTTAATTATGTAGTGTAGTGATTCAATTCGGTCAATTCGGTTAATTCGGTCAATTCGGTTAATTTGGTTAATTCGGTTAATCTGGGTAATTCGGTTAATTTTTAACCAAAAATAAAAAAATATAATTTTCGGTTAATTCGGTTAATCGATCTAATTAACCGAAAAATTTCAGTTCGGTTAATATTTTTTAAAAAAATTTCGATTCGGTTAACGGTTAAAATTTTTAAAAGGTCGGTTAATTCGATTAATAATATTTCGGGTCGGTTAACTGAATGAACACCCCTACATCTTAGATCCCATCTCCTTCACAACTTCCACCATTTGAAACCTCAAGCTATATCCATTTTCATATCTCCACCAGATCTCTCATTTCGGCCCCCCTCCCATTGTCATTTTCCAAAAGAGACATAATTAAGCCTCCTTGAAGGTGCGTGGTTGAACATGAAGGTAGGGAGGGCGGTTAGAGTGGAAAGGTTTGCGATTAGGCAGCAAGGAAATGCCTTAGCCACAAACTCAAGGATGAAGGCGTTCTGATTGTAATCATTTTCCAGTAGAAGATTGTGGTCAAGGTATAAGTTGGTTGGTAGAGTGGTGGGAATGATAGTATGGTTGCTAATTGTTGACATTAGCGGAGGTTTATGGTTGAAGATTTTGGGACTAAATCGATAGCATTATAACCTTTTTAATTTTTAAATAGTTTTCTACCATTTTAATTTTTTAATACAATTTTTGTTATGAATATCTAATCAAGTGGATGTCCATCAAATCAAGATAAGTTTTGATGTACTTTAAATTTTAATAGTCATTAGAAGTAGATCTCTACTTCATTTATACTTCTTATGCCTTTGATTGATAAAAAAAATACACTCTCTCTTTTGCTCTCCATTTTCTTTGTTCTTTACTCTGTCTATTTATTTTATAACACGTTATCATCACGATTCTCTTTTAATTATTTTTCTCCATAAGTCACAAAAATATCCCAAAATTTATCATTGTCGATTGCCTCAAAGAGTTGCTGCTATTTCAATTAAGGCCTACGCATTATAGGTAATTATTAGAGCCTTTAACCACTCAACCAGGGTGCTAGTGATGATGTTAAAGAATCTCGAGTATATTTTACTATGATTTATTTATTATTTCATGTTTATTATAATTGGAGACTAATCATGACAACATGAATAGATGGTTTTTGATTTGAAATCCACGCATGTTTGCGATGGTGATTATGAAATAAAGAATTTTTTGGGACGTTTATAAGTTTGTCCTAGTAAATCTATTGCATTCCCTGAAGTGCACGTAAAAGAAAATATAAACCAATATTATTTCAATATTTGGTAGTTCAAAATTAGTCGAAAGCTCCAAAATAACTAATATATTAATATCTTGTGATGGTTAATCCATTGGTTTTAAAAGATATTTATAACGGATCTCATATTGAGACTGTGAATGAAGAAAAGATTATATTTTATATAAATCACTATTGCTATAAATATCTATTTTGAAATGATGAAAAAAAAGGGAGGATTGAGTTATTGATTACTCCTGTTATTAAATTGAATTGACTGTAACTATCTTTGTGATCTTTTGTCATCATCCCCATTAAGGGTTTGAAAGCAAAATATTTGACTCTAAAAGATCTACTTATGAGCAATATAATATGGTAAATATATTTAAAGCTCGTTATGGTTGGAGGCACCTGAAGTTATAAGTTTTTTAAAACTGAGTATAGCTCTATAGTATTCAGAATAAGTTCTCAATTAAAATTACGTGGAAAAATATTACTGATGAGAACTTGTAAGAGAGAAAACTTATGTATGAAAAGTCATTGGTTATGTACTTGCTGTTTACCTAGAAAATAGTTTTTTAAACTTCACATTGATATAGACATTTCCAGTAGTAAATGTCATAATAGTACTTATATGTGGATACAAAGTAAAAGGAATGACAATAAAATTATCAATTTGTCAAAGTTTATATTGACATTATTAGTACAATTGAAATGCATGTTAAAGTAAATCAGAAGTTTACTGGTATAAATGCATTTACTACTTGGCATGACCAGTTAGACCATTCTGGATCATATATGATGTGAAAATTAATTAAGAATTCATATGGACATTCATTAAAGAAATGATAATTTATTCTTAGAAACTCACTAGCTAAAGTTGAGATTTAATGTCTTGCATTTCTGAAATGAATATGGGTCCATTCATCCACCATGTGGATGATTTTAATATTATATGATTTTGGTATATGCATCTACAAAATAATCATGTATATATTATCAACTTGCAACATGTCATTTGCAAGATTGCTTATTTAAATAATTAATTTTAGATCATGCAATTAATTAAGACAATTCATCTTGCTAATACTGATGAGTTTATATCTCAGTATTTTGTTGATTGATTTTTGAAAAACATTTGTAAAATTTTGTTATTTATGCGCATAATGATTTAGACAAATTGTTGAGAACTAGACTTCCTATTTCAATATGAGATTATGTTGATTTATGTGTTGTTGGAACGATGGAAATGTACAAGTGTACACAATCGCAACAAGTAATAAAGTGACAAGTAAATGTCGAGTTATCTTACCCACACGGACTGAGAAAAGAATTATTTATGAATGTTATTTTAAACACTTTGGTGAAGAAAAATATTTTAGTTGAAGAAGGTGATTAAAAACTAAGTAAACTAAAGAAATAAAGCTCAAATGCATGATTTCAAAATACGATTTAATCAAGATGACATAATTGTGTTGATTTAATTACATTTCTTTAACTAAGAATTATTAACTTCATGTTTATGTTGTTACGAATAAATTCACGGCAACTCGGTAATTTGCTAACTTATGAACATACTCACCTATACAAATCCATTCATCTCTTAACATATCCCTATGTTAATACAAACGATTAAACAAATTTTAATAACCAAACATGTTATTGCACATACATACTCATTAAATTGAACTAATCTCTTGCATATCCCTATGTCAATTCAGACGATTAATTAAATCTAATAAGCACATAAAAGACTATGTGAGGTAACAAGGTATCCTTACCTTGAAACAGTTTAATCACAATAATCTTGCAAGTTATGCAAGGCTAGTGTATCGCCAGATACATTGCTAATTTAACCTTCAGCTACCTTAGAAGAATAAGCATGCACTGATTAAGTATTGTGTCAATTAATTATAATTTCAATCTGTTTAAATAATTAATTCATTAGCTACCTCACAATTGTAATGCAAGAATAACTTAGGAATGATTTTACTTAATCAAGCATTTTACCAAGGCCTATAACATCATAAACACAATTTTAATAATTTAAGCAAATGAAATGCAATCAAACCAACACGAATTAAATTCAAGCTAAGCTGATTAAATTAACCATTCCAACAACATAAATATTCATAGATATGTTCATTATAACAACAACAAAAATTAAAGAGATAGGGAATAAGAATCAAATCCAGTGTTTTTCCGTGGCTTAACTAGGTTGCTCTGTTCTTCCTTCTTTGTTGTCCTCGCCGATCAAGGCTTCTATGAACACTCAATTGCTGCTCCAAAATGGCTGAAGAATAACCCTTTCTCAAGGGGAGAAATCGGCACAAGAGCAAGGAACTTGGAATGGGAAAATGAGAGGAGCAAGTGAGAGAGGAGAAAAGAGATGTGAATGAATGAGGGATGCTTTGAATGATCAGCCAAGGGGGTTTTTATAGCTCAATGTGGCAGCTAAAATTTGCTAAAAATAGCAGCTGAAAGCCACCCCTTGGCTGGCCATCTATGTGGCAAAGTTGATGGCTTCAACTTTGCTAAATATGGCTTGGGGCAAATCTTCAAAGCCATCAATTGTTGAGGGGCTGATTTGCAATTTGAACAAGTCTTCAAGGACTTCTTTGAAACTTAAATAATCAGCTAGCTAAATTGGGTCAGCACTTGGATGGTTTTGGGCTGCCCTCTCCTTGGCCTGTTCGGTTCACTCGGTTCGGTTCAATCGGACCATTTTTTCATAATTAATTAATAATAATTTATTAACTCCAATTAACTTGGATATAAATTAAAATTAATTATATTATGATTTAATACATATAATTTTGGACCGTCTTAGGCTGGAAATTAATTTGCCTCGATACTTCAAATTGCTTCTCGATTTTGTGCTTCTGGCAATGTCTACCGAACAATTTTTCGCCCTTTGTGCAAATCTGTCAAAAATAACCAAAATTCATCGAAAATAATTATAAAATTAACTAAATTTTAGCATGTTCATATTTTAAGTGCACTTTAATTATTTTATAAAAATTAATTATTTTTCGATAAGAATTTAACCGAATTTGCATGAATTTAAGTTAAAAAGGGTATGAAGAAGTGTGTAAATTTTTGTGTTTCCACACCCCCAAACTTAATTCATTGCTTGTCCCGAGTAATGCACAAATTTTGAAAAGAATTTCTCGGAAACACCTTTGAAAAATACCTTCAGAACAACATTTTTCTCAAAATTATGAATTTAATATACTTATGCTCAAACACAGGAAATTTGATAGTTATTCTACTTAAGTATACATATCGTTCAAATTCATATCAACAACTATTATGATAGCAAAAATTAGATTAAAAGCTTCCTAATAAAGTCATGTTAAACCTTACCAATTTAATTTTATTCTCTTTATTCAAGGTTAAGTTGCAATCATTAAGTTTAACTTATGTCTTCATATGTTGTACGTAGCAATTTCTCTCCACTAATGTAGGTAGCATTGGAACATTTGAATCAATAGGTCTTTAACAAGGTTGTAACGTAACAGGGCTTAAGGGTAGGTAAAAGATAGAAACTTTTAAGCTAAAAACCCTAGACTCAGCTAGTATTGGACCTTCGAAATAATTACCTTCAATACATCAACTTTCTTTGCTTTCACATGCTCTTTTGTACATTTTATTTTAAGAACTCATGCTCTTTTTTTTTAATTCGAGCATTTTGCTGAATGTACTACAATTTTAAAGCATTCGATACTTTTTTAAAACTCCCCCAAACTTATTTTTAAAGAATACTTCGAATAGTACTGAATCTAGTGTTTGGGACAATTTTAAGATAGTTAAGAGAGAAGTGATGGCTAAATTTGCAAGGGTTCAAATAAAATTAGGCGATATAGTCTCAAAGTTGGGTTTCAAAGGATAAAAATTTCATCATGGTTGGCTTGAAAGGCTCAAAAGGTCCAAACAAAAAGTTGCCTAAATCATTTTCAATGTTCTATGCTTCCTAGGATTTCGCCTCAAGAAACTACTAAGTCAATTCTAAAAACTTAAACTTTCATACATGCCTAACTTTCGTAAGGAACTAAAAATTTATGGTATGATTTACATGCTTTATTAAAAATACATTCATATCATTATTAAGCTAACATAATAATTTATTGAAATAATAGAACTTTATTTATACTGATAACAAAATTTCCAATTATTGAACAAAATATATCCTAATCATAATTAAAAGAAAAATTTATTCTGAATGGAAATAATTCAAATTCAATTTTTTGGTCCCCCCACTTAAGATGAACAATGTCCTCATTGTTTAAAGTGAATAGATACTATACACCAAGTAGGATTCTAGAAAAGAGGAGGTGAGTTAATGTGACTGCTTAAGTACCAAGCTCTCTCTAAATCCAATCCTAGACATGTATATACCTATTGCCACACTTTATACTTTGCGACTTATTCATTATTCATGGTTTCCATCTCTTGCTTTATTATGCAAAAATAAAGATTCCTAATTAAACTTAATCCTAAAATGACCTAAGAACAGAAATAAAATAAGGTTAAGATCCCCCATTTTATTTATTTGCAGACCCTTTTGAATTTGACTCATCTTTTGTTCCATCATTATTGCATTTGCATGAATCGCTTCGCTCCTTCTTTGATAATAGACTCCATAGTTCAAATATAAAATCTGGAAATTCAGGCACAAAAATAAATGGGTCATTGTAAATTTTCTTAAGAGCACTTCTCATTGAGTCATCCCATATTTTTAAGTATCTCCAGTAAGCTTGTTGCTACTATTGCATATGCTGCATTATGTCCATCAACTTTGACAGCTCATCTCGAAGATCTGGGCTAGGCGGTTGAGCTCTAAACATTGAAGTTTCATCATCAGGTTCAACTTCTGGTTCTAGTGGTTCCACCTTATCAGGGACTTCAGCTGATTGCATTGGTTTGATCTTTGTGGGATCTTCTTCCTCTGCTTTGGGATCCTCACTTTCTTCAATTCGCTGCTGTAGAACAGGATCTCCAGCTATTCGGTAGAGGTCTCAATCTATGATTGTGCCCCAGCTATAGCCTGTCTTCTTTATATTTGTAAGAATTTTAGCTTTCAAGCACAGAATTGTTATCGTAAAGGGAAAGTAGGCTGGGCCAGAACGTCTAACGGTACAATTTCGCATTTCTCTTAGGATGATTTTTCCCACATCAATGGTCTTTCTAATTAAAGTCGAGTATAATAAGACCATTGGCTCTTATGAAATTGTAGATCCATGTGAGCTAGGCAAAAGGCTGAAACGGATGAAATAGACATACCTTTGCGAGTGGTGTCAAATATTCTCTTCGACAAGTGTGGATTCCTTGCTTTGACACAATCTACTTAGAACCTGGAACTGTGAGTTCCTCTAGAATTTTTGCAAATTTTCAAGCTTTATATTGCTTATCAAGGAAGAATAATGGTCGTTTTCGAAATCAAGCAATTCAAAGAACTCATTAATAGTGTTTGAAGTTATTGGTACCTTGATTCCGCGAACTAGAACTTCTGTCAACTCGCTTAAGGTTAAATTCGCATAGAATTCACGCACTAACTCCTTATCCACACTAGATCTCTTCTCACAAAACAATTCCCAATTGAGGGCTTCAGCAACTTTACGAATACTTGCCATAAAGTCTTTGTAGTTGCTCTCTTTCAATGTAAAGTCTTTCTCTGGATGCATCTATTAATTTTTGAAGATACTCTCGTATCTTGCTTTGGCTTCTTCACAATGAAACTTGTTTTGTGTTTCATCAATTTGGGTGCAGGCACGAGTTCTCTTGCGAGGCATGATTAACCTGAACAAAATATGGGAAAAATTATTTTCTCAAAAATTAAATAAAAATTATTAATGATTCAATAAATTGAAAAATTAATTATTAGAATAAAATTAAATTTAAGAGAAAATTCAGTCTTACCACCTTTTTCATAAAAATTAAAAGCTCCTAAGGAAAATAATTATGAAACAAAAGTTGGAAAATAAGAATAAGTTGGGAGGTTTTTGGCAGAGGATGGGTGAAAGGGTGGTGTGAGTAATCGGGTTGATGCCGCACGGATGTTGGGCAGCAAGCGGATGCGTCGAGTAAGGCCAACGAGCGATGCAACCTGGTGGGAGCAGCTACATAACAACAAGTAGCAATGGGGAGCGCGGGTTGGGGTTGGACACAGTGCGGGATGCACGGATCCTTGCAAGCAGGCCTGTCGAGTGTTGGAGCTGAAGCTGGTGTGGAGCCAAACAGCAAGCCAGGCGATCTGCTGGTGCTAGACGATTGCACACCGTGTGCGTGAGCTGCTACTGGCCGAATGAGGCTGTCGGCTAGTGGCTTGTTGCACTTAAAGGTTTGGATGTTTTGGGGTTTTGGGTGATAAATGATGAAGAAGGTTGGTGGTATTTATAATGAGGGAAGTAGGAGTCAAAATAGAATTCTTAGAAAAATTTAATAATTAAAAATTCTAAGTTCTAATTCTACTTAGAGTTAACAACAATTAATAATTTAATTAATAATTAATAAAATACATATTAAATTATTAATTTCTTTTAATTTATTAAGATAAAAACTTATCAAATAAAATATGATTAAATTAAAACTAATCCCAACTCTATATAAAGTTGATAATAATTAATATATATTATAATGGATATACTTATATATTAATAATTATCATTTTTTATTAAATTAAAAACATTTATTCTAGAAGCCTTTTGAAAATATTTACAAAAAGAGGCATCTAATTCTTATTATTTACGAAAAGAGCAACCAAATCTTAAAATAATTCAATTAAGTCCCTAGACTTAATGAAAATTTGAAATTGAGTTGTAATTTAAAACTTGGATCAAAATTGACCCTTTTATTTAAGAAACCAAAAATTTAATTTTCTATTTAGGAAATAATTTCTCGGAAAATTATGTTAAAATCACTTCCCAAGAAAGATTGGAGGGGTCACAAGCGGTCCCGCTTAAGTTCCAATCTCCTAGACAGAATTTATTTAAACATACTAATCCCAAAAATATACCCTAAATCATTTATTAAAAAGGAAAATAAGAAAATTTAAACATCCAATAAAATGAATGAATTTTGATTCCGTTCAATCTTATCTCCCTAGTAATGTTTCAGACGTTGAGCATTAACTTGAAAATTACCTCCCTTGCCTTGGAGTTCAACAACTCCATAAGGATAGACACGATGAATCGTAAATGGACCGGACCAACGTGATTTTAGTTTACTTGGAAAGAACCTTAATCTGGAATTAAATAACAAGACTTGCTGACCTGTTTCAAAATCCTAAACTCGAATATGCTTATCATGTCATTTCTTAAGTCTCTCCTTGAGTAATTTGGCATTTTCATACGAGAACATTCGAAATTCCTCTATCTCATTGAGTTGGAGCATCCGTTTCTCTTTTCCAAGCTTAAGATCCAAGTTGAGTTGTCAAAGAGCCCAGTAAGCTTTGTGCTCTAACTCCAAAGGCAGATGACAGGCTTTCCCAAAGACCAACCTGTAGGGTGACATCCCTAAAGGTGTCTTATGCTGTTTTGTAAGCCTATAAAGCATTATCCAGTCTTTTGAACCAATCTCGTCGGTTCGGGCAAACTACTTTCTCAAGTATGCCTTTGATCTCCTTATTTGCCAGTTCAGCTTGTCCATTCATCTACAGATGGTAAGCTGTAGCGACCTTGCGTTTCACTCCATGTTTATCTAATAACCATTTCAACCACTTGTTTACAAAATGGGACCATTCATCGCTGATAATAGCTCTTGGGGTTCCAAACCTTATGAACACGTGTTTTTACAAAAACTTCATCACAACCCTAGCATCATTTGTCAGATAAGCTTTAGCTTTGGCCCACTTAGACACATAGTCTATTGCTACCAATATATACTTGTGACCAAAGAATGGAGGGAATGGACCAAGAAAGTCAATACCCCATACATTAAACAATTCTACCTCAATGATGTTTGTTCGAGGCATCTCATTCCTATTGGTGATATTTCCAACCCTTTGACATCGATCACAACTCTTTACGTAAGTATATGCGTCCTTGAATAGTGTTGGCCAAAAGAATCCAGCTTGCAATACTTTGGCCGCAGTACGAGTACCTCTGAAGTGTCCCCCACTCAGAGCTGAGTGACAATGGTATAGAATCTTTTATATTTCATCTTCTGCCATGCATCTCCTGATCATTTGATCTGCGCACTTTTTATACAATTATGACTCTTCCCAGAAATTGTACTTCACACCATGAAGAAACTTTTTCCTTTAATGATATGTCTTATCAATCAGCATTAAACCACAAGCTAAATAGTTAGCAATATCAGCAAACCAAGGGGTATGATAGACATGATTTACCTTCAGTATGTGTTCATCTTGAAACATCTCTCGAATTGGTGCAAGAGGAGAGTTCCCTTATTGTGGCTCCAATCTAGAAAAGTGGTCTGCTACTTGGTTTTCACTCCCTTTCGATCTTGAATTTCTAGATCAAACTCTTGGAGTAGAAGTACCCATCGGATTAGTCTCGTTTTAGCTTTTTTCTTGGCAAGTAAATACTTAATCGCCGAGTGATCCGTATAAATAGTCACCTTGGTACCTATAAGATAAGATCGAAACTTGTTAAAAGCAAACACAATAGCAAGTAACTCTTTCTCTGTTACCGTATAATTTAGTTAAGCTCCTATCAGAGTTTGACTTGCATAGTATATGGGATGAAAAACTTTTTTCCTTTGCTGACCTATGACAGCTCCTATCGCGAAGTCACTTGCGTCACACATCAATTCAAATGGCAAATCCCAATCTGGTGTGACTATTATGGGTGCCGCAACTAATTGACTCTTCAAATCGTTAAAAGCTCTTAAGTATTCCTCATCAAATTTGAACATCGTGTCCTTCTCCAATAATTTGCATAAGGGTTTAGCAACTTTGGAGAAGTCCTTGATGAATCTTCAATAGAAACTAACCTGGCCCAAAAAGCTCCTAACACCCTTTACAGATGTTGGAGGTGGGAGTTTCTCAATAATTTCTACCTTTACTTTATTTACCTCGATTCCATGTCTCATTATCCGATGCTCTAGAATAATACCTTCTCGTACCATGAAATGACACTTTTCCTAGTTAAGTACTAAGTTTGTTTCTTCACATCGCCTTAGTACCTTGGCTAGATTGGCTAGGCAATCATCATAAGTATCTCCAAATACTGAAAAATCATCCATAAAAACTTTGAAATACTTTTCAACCATGTCAGTAAAAATAGACATCATACATCTTTGAAATGTAGCATGTGCATTACATAAACCAAATGGCATGGGTCTAAATGCAAATGTACTGTACAGGCAAGTGAATGTTGTCTTGTGCTGATTATCCAGTGCTATTGTAATCTGATTATACCCCGAGTATCCATCGATAAAACAGTAATAGTCTCACCCTGCGAGTCTATCCAACATTTGGTCCAAAAACGGCAAAGGAAAGTGATATTTCCTAGTCACCTTATTCAGCTTCCGGTAATCGATGCAAATTCTCCATCCCATAATTGTTCTAGTCGGTATTAACTTGCTATTCTCATTTTTTATTACTGTAATACCTTCTTTATTTGGCATGCACTGGACCAGACTTACCCATGAACTATCTGCGATGGGGTAAATTATACCCGCATCTAACCACTTGATGATTTCTTTCTTGACTACGTCCTTCATGATGGGGTTCAGTCTTCATTATCCATCAATCGTCCCTTTTTTTCCATCTTCTAGTATGATCTTGTGCATGCATACAGATGGACTAATACCGTGAATATCGGCTATGGTCCATCCGATAGCCTTCTTGAATTGTTTCAAAACAAGGATGAGTTTCTCTTCTTGCTCACTAGTTAATTCTGCTAAAACAATCACAGGCAAAGTAGAAGCGTTACCTAAATAAACATATTTTAAATGTGAAGGTAGTACCTTGAGTTCTAATTTAGATGGCTCCTCGATTGACGCTTTTGATTGGGCATAATCCCTTTTCTCTAATTCCAAAGTTTCAAAGTAGGATTGCGGATTAAATCCCTTTTGATTAGCTTCCAGCAAAGCTAAGTATTCATCCTCCTCTTCATCATTTGAAGGGTCTGATGTCAAAATTTGTTCTAATAGATTCTCAACATAGTTGAGTTCCTTCTCCACTATTAAATCCTTTAAATCGAATACTGCAGAACAATCATCAATTGTGTCAGGAAATCGCATAGACTTAAAAACGTTAAATGTTACCTGATCATCTTGAACACGCATAGTAAGCTCGCCCTTCTGCACATCAATAAGAGTCCTTCCGGTTGCTAAGAAATGTCTTCCTAGGATAATTGGCACTTCTTTGTCTGCTTCAAAGTCTAGAATGACAAAATCAGCAGGGAAGATAAATTTATCTACATGTACCAATACATCCTCAATCTTTCCTTCTGGATGTGCTAAGGATCGATTCGCTAATTGAAGTGTAATCGTAGTTGGTCTAACTTCACCTATCTCCAACTTCCTAAATATTGACATAGGCATCAAGCTAATACTCGCACCTAAGTCACATAATGCCTTACCACAATATGTTGCTCCAATATTGCAAGGTATGGTAAAACATCGAGGATCCTTCAATTTTGAGGGTAGGTTGTCTTAAAGATATGCACTGCATTCCTTTGTCAGAGCTACCATCTTAAATTCTTCAAGTATTCGTTTTTTAGACAAGATATCCTTTATGAACTTGACGTAGTTTGGCATTTGCTTAAGTGCTTCAACCAACGAGATATTGATATGAAGTTGCTTGAGTCTATCTAGGAACTTCTTGAATTGAATCTCCTGCTTCTGCTTTTGAAGACTTTAAGGGTAGGGTGGTGGTGGTTTCTTTACTGGAACTGGTTAATTCGTCTTTTGTGGCAATTCTGCATCTAATAAAGTTGTTAGTTTATAAAAATTAGCTGGTTCTAAAATTACCTTTTCTGGTTTTGCAAATTCTGGTACTTATGAAACTAGAATTTCAACACTCGATTGAACATCCTCCGAGTTTTGAGCATTAGTTGGCTCCTTTTGAACTTCGACGGTGTTGGGCTCTAATGTCTTTCCGCTCCTCAATGTCAATGCTTTACAATGCTCTTTCTCAAGATTCCTTGGTTTCTCCGTATCACTAGGTAAAGCACCTGGTGGTCGATTTCTGAGTTCAGTTGCAAGCTAGCCCATTTGGTTTTCTAGGTTTTTCAATGTAGCTGCTTGGCTCTAGATTAAGGCATCGTTTTTGGCCATGTATGCCTTCAACAAATTTTCTACGCCATTGGATGGTTCACCTTGGGTTGGTTTCTAAACTTGTTGGGGAAAACTAGGTGGCTAGGTCGATCTAGGTTGGGCGTAAGTAATACTGGTTCCAACCCCTTGGTTACTCCAGGAAAAATTAGGGTGGTTTTGCCATGATGGTTTATAGAAATTGGATTGTAATCCTTGTCTTCCTCGATTTTGGTTCTGGTTACCTATGTAGTACATGGATTCTGGGTTCGATAGACATTCTTCAAATAAATGTCCTTTCCCACAATAAACACAGGCTATATTTTCAAATTGGTTAGGTGGTTGTGCTGCAAAACTGTTAGACCCATTAGTGGTAAGATTTTTTAACACTGAGGATATTGATGATACTTGAGATGCGAGTGAAGTAAGAGCATTTACTTCATATATTCCAACAACTCGTCTTCCTAACGTTGTTTGATTGGTTGGCCATTAATAATTGTTGCTGGAAATCCTCTCAATGATTTCATAAGCCTCATTATAAGACTTAAAAAGGAGAGCATCGTTAGCAGAAGCGTCCACTACCATCCTTGTGTAAGCATTGAGACCATTATAAAATGTCTCAAGTTGGATGCAATATGGGATTCCGTGATGAGGGCACTTTCGTAATAATTCTTTGTACCTTTCCCATGCCTCATACAAGGACTCATCATCCATTTGTTGGAAGGCAGTGATCTCGTTCCTCAACTTAGCATTCTTGCTAAGCAGGAAATACTTCATAAGAAATCTTTCTGCTAACTCTTTCCATGTAGAAATTGAGTTTGGTGGCAATGAGTTCAACCAGGCTCGAGCTCTGTCCCTTAACGAATATGGGAATAGCTTTAATCGTAGTGCATCTTCGGATACTCCGGCTAACTTGAAAGAATCTCTCACCTCCATAAATAGTCTTAAGTGTAGGTGAGGATCTTCGGTAGGTATTTCACTAAATTGGCCCACTGTCTGAAGCATTTGGATCATAACTGGCTTTAGCTCGAACTATTGTGCCTCAATTTCGGGTCTCCTAATACCCGGATTAAGGTCATTAAACACTGGCACAACATACTGTCTTAAAGCTCTATCCCTATCATCAGCAATAAGATATGATTTTGAACAGGGTTTACTCTATTTCCTTGATTTAGATTTTCAAAGTTCATCTCTTCGGTCTTTCTCTGATTTTCTTTTCTTCTTCGCTCTCGAAAAGTTCATTCTATCTCAGGGTCTACAGGGAGTAGGTCAATAATCCGGTAAAAACTCATAAACAGCTGAAATAATCACAAAAAAAAATTAATTAAGTTAAAAATTAAACAGAAAAAATAAACCAAAATGTAAACTAACAAATTCACAAATAATGACTTTTTAAAACAGTCCCTAGCAACGACGCCAAAAACTTGGAGCGACGAAAATGTGCAAGTGTTAACAATCGCAACAAGTAATAAAGTGATAAGTAAATGTTGAGTTATCGTACCCACACAGATTGCGAAAAGAATTATTTATGAATGCTATTTAAAACACTTTGGTGAAGAAAAATATTTTAGTTGAAGAGGATGATTAAAAAATAAGTAAACTAAAGAAATAAATCTCAAATGCACAATTTCAAAATACGATTTAATCAAGATGACATAATTGTGTTGATTTAATTACATTTCTTTAACTTAGAATTATTAACTTCATGTTTATGTTGTTACAAATAACTTCACGGCAACTCGGTAATTTGCTAACTTATGAACATACTCACCTATACAAATTCATTCATCTCTTAACATATCCCTATGTTAATACAAATGATTAAACAAATTTTAATAAGCAAACATGTTATTCCACATACATACTCATTAAATTGAACTCCCTATGTCAATTCAGACGATTAATTAAATCTAATAAGCACATAAAAGACTATGTGAGGTAACAAGGTATCCTTACCTTGAAACAGTTTAATCATAATAATCTTGCAAGTTATGCAAGGCAAGTGTATCACCAGATACATTGCTAATTTAACCTTCAGCTACCTTAGAAGAATAAACATGCACTGATTAAGTATTGTGTCAATTAATTATAATTTCAATCCGTTTAAATAATTAATTCATTAGCTACCTCACAATTGTAATGCAAGAATAACTTAGGCATGATTTTACCTAATCAAGCATTTTACGGAGGCCTATAACAGCATAAACACAATTTTAATAATTTAAGCAAATGAAATGCAATCAAACCAACACGAATTAAATTCAAGCTAAGCTGATTAAATGAACCATTCCAACAATATAAATATTCATATATATGATCATCATAACAACAAAAAAAATTAAAGAGATAGGGAATAAGAATCAAATCCAGTGTTTTTCCGTGGCTTGACTAGGTTGCTCTGTTCTTCCTTCTTTGCTGTCCTCGCCGATCAAGGCTTCTATGAACACTCAATTGCTGTTCCAAAATGGCTGAAGAAGAACCCTTTATTAAGGGGAGAAACCACCATAAGAGCAAGGGACTTGGAATGGAAAAATGAGAGGAGAAAGTGAGAGATGAGAGAAGAGATGTGAATGAATGAGGGATGCTTTGAATGATCAGCCAATAGGGGTTTTATAGCTGAATTTGACAGCTAAAATTTGCTAAAAATAGCAGCCAAAGAGCCACCCCTTGGCCAGCCATCTATGTGGCAAAGTTGATGGCATCAACTTTGCTAAATATGGCTTGGGGCAAATCTTCAAAGCCATCAATTGTTGAAGGGCTGATTTGCAATTTGAACAAGTCTTCAAGGGCTTCTTTGCAACTTAAATAATAAGCTAGTGAGCTGAATTGGGTCAGCACTTGGACGGTTTTGGGCTGTCCTCTCCTTAGCCGGTTCGGTTCACTTGGTTCAGTTCAATCAGACCATTTTTTCATAATTAATTAATAATAATTTATTAACCCAAATTAACTTTGATATAAATTAAAATTAATTATATTATGATTTAATACATATAATTTTGGACTGTCTTAGGCTGGAAATTAATTTGCCTCAATACTTCAAATTGCTTCTCGGTTTTGTGCTTCTAGCAGTGTGCGCCAAGCCATTTTTCGCCCTTTGTGCAAATCTGTCGAAAATAACCAAAATTCATCGAAAATAATTATAAAATTAACTAAATTTCAACATGTTCATATTTTAAGTGCACTTTAATTATTTTATAAAAATTAATTATTTTTCGATAAGAATTTAACCGAATTCGCATGAATTTAAGTTAAAAAGTGTATGAAAAAGTGTATAAATTTTTGTATTTCCAGTTGCACGCATCAAGCTAATAAGTTATAAATACGCCCCATTACAATTGGTTTTTGGTAAAGAGTTAAATATTTCCCATATTTGAACTTTTGTATGTGTGTATATATTCCAATTGATCCATCACAATGCACAAAGATGAGTGAATTCTCAAAGAAAGTTGAAAATATATATTAATTATGAGTCTCCTTATATTATTATATGTTTTAAATGTTTTGGAGATTCAATTATGACATGATTTGTGATTACTATTTTGATTCGATAGTTTTCCCGACATTAGGGGAAGAGAAATAATAACTTGTAATGAGTTAGGGGGGAGAGTAATTTGAACCAGAAGTTTAACAAGGATAACTCATTACAAGTTCCAAATATGGAAATTCTCATAAAAGAAAATAATTCTTCTATATGGTTTTATAGTGAAGGCGAGTGCTCTAGAAGAGACCCAAAACATAACTAAAACTCTAAAAGAGATTCAGGTACCTGAAACTAAACATTAAAATAGTGAAAATAAGAGATCTTGATAAGTTATGTCAATTCAAGATAATGTGGAACCGAATAATAAAAGTAGTTGACAATGGTTTTGCATGCAATATTATTATTGAAATAATAAAATAAAAGGAGGATCTTGAATAAATCTATTGAGAAATACAGATATGGAATAAATATTTGTGCACTCTTTTTCCTTCACTAGGAATAT
Source organism: Gossypium longicalyx (assembly GCA_025698465.1). NCBI lineage: Eukaryota > Viridiplantae > Streptophyta > Magnoliopsida > Malvales > Malvaceae > Gossypium > Gossypium longicalyx. The sequence continues at coordinate 61,751,589 of CM047004.1, read as the reverse complement.
TTTTTCCCACCAGGTTTTTATCTTAGTAAGGTTTTAACGATATACATTATCTACAAATCGACATTCAAGGGGGAGTGTTATGAATATCTTATAAGTGGATGTCCATCAAGATCAAGATAAGTTTTGATGTACTTTAAATTCTAACAGTCATTAAAAGTAGATCTCTACTTCATCTATACTTCTTACTTATTAATAAAATACGCTATCTCTTTTGCTCTCTCATTTTCTTTATTCTTTACTTTTTGTCAATTTATTTTATAACAAATTTGAGATTTTTTATATTTTTTAGAAAATTTTTACAATGTATAAATATTTTTAAATATTTATATAAATTTTAATATTTTTTTTAGAAATTTGATGATATCTTACCATATTTATAATTATATCATAATGCTTAATAATGCTTAATATTTTTATAATATTTCAAACATTTTATAATTTGTTAATATTTGTTGATTTGGAATATTACTAGGTCAATATCAATTTCAAAAAAAAGAGTTTCATTAGTCACGTCAACAAAATTTAAGAGTGAATAGGATATGTTACATTTTCTATTAACATAAATATTTAATTGATTTTTTTTTGAGTTAACATTAAAATTTATTACAACGAATTAAGTTGAGAAATTTAATAATTTTTTTTATTTTTAGGATTTAGGCTTAAATTTTATAAAAATTAAAGTAAAAGCCCATTTTTTTTATAAACAATGTAAATTTAATCTTATTTAAATGATGATATTTAAATAAATTTCTTTCAATTCAAATTTAGTTTAAATGAATATGGTAGAAGTCTATTTCTTCCTACGGTTTACATTAGGTTTTTAAAAATCTCAACAACTAAGTGTTTAGCTATTTGTCCATGATTTGATACTTAGATGTTGAATGATGAAGTCGGCAAGATCTAATTCTACATTAACAATTGAGCACCATGTGGGACCTATTCGATTTTGACAACTACCAAACTTGTGTTAAATCTCATAAATTTTTATTTTTTTTAGTAATTTAGTTTTTTTTTTTTAGATTTTAAAATTTATATTTAATTATTAATATTGTTAAAATTATTTTATTAAATTAATATCAATTATAATGTTATTTTTAAAATTATATTATTATTAAATAAATTTTTTATTTCAAAATATCACATCAATAAATTTTAAAAATAATAAATTTAATAATGTTAAAAATTGAATGTTATTTTTTAAAAAATTTAAAAGTAGACAAATTAAATCTTAAAAATAAAAATAAAAATAAAAATTATAAAGAGTAAGAGAAGTAAGGCATATTGAATCTTATTGTTTTGAGTAGATGTATGAATTAAAATATCGTTACTTTCAGTACTGTCACTTCGACCCACTGTCAGTTTTTTCTTAGACTAAATACCTACCACATATCACCGGTACAGCCACTTTGAATTTTTAAAAAGTGAATATTAAGAACGTGAGCAAGATTACAACTTGCATTGTTTGATTTGAACTAGATGTGTTGGTTAGATTGTTTAAATTAAGAATTTAATTGAGTTATCAATTTAGAAAATGATTTTGATTTGATTAGATTAAAAATTAATACGAATTGATAATTAAATTAAATATTTTTAATTTTTTAATAAATTTTAATTAGATTAATTGAATCGATCAATTCGACAAATCAATAACTTAACTGATTAGACTAATTTAAAAAACATTAACAACTGGAATTTTCCAACAAACACAAATTAGATCCAACTTGTTTGCTTTGTCATTGGAATTTATAACCATTAATATCAAACTGAGTACCAAAGGCCATATTCTCCACCAAAATAATTTAAGTCCTGAAATCAGTTTCTAAGCAGCAAAACATGGCCCCTAAGATCTCTCCACTGCTTTCTATATCTGTACTATTGCTCTCACTTTCGCTACTCTTGCCTCCATCTTCAACCACAACAAACAAACACTTAATTGGTAAGTTCTATTAAAACCATATGTTAAAAACGTGTTTCTTAATGCCTTGTATATCTCCTTTGGGTCATTTTTGCTTCATTATTTTGTTATTGTTTTTGGGGTTGATGCTGTAGGAAAAGAAGTCAACCGAGAGATTGAAAGAAAGCTAATAGGAGTAGGAGTGCCATGTCATCCTCATGCAGGGAGTGGTGTTGTCTGTGATCCTCCATATGCAGTTGCTACCCAGACCCAGGATCATAATTAATCACTGCTACGTCTGGTAGTTTATGTTATATATATATATAACTGTATTCTCAATTCAGATTATTATGGAAAAGATAAATACTTAATTAATAAACCATAATTTGGGTATTAATTTATGTTATGTTTTGTATTAGTTTTCAATATCGATCGCTTTGAAATTCGTTTTCCTCTTTAATATTTTTGACAAAACTTGGTAATAAAACTCAACACTTCCTATACAAAATAAAATGATTTACAAGAATCGGATATATTGAAGATAAATTGAGTCCAAGAACCATAATGCTACTCCCCCCTAACCATTTTGTACCAATCATCACAAACTTTATCAAGCAGAGAATAGATTAGCAGAAAATCATCTTTAGCCCAGTCAATTGAGAAGCAAAGGATGATCAGAATATCAATCTTGATTCGTGAAACCCAGCTCTGAAAACATCTTTAGCCCAAGGTCTTTGTGCTACCGATCTATTTCTCTATATTATCACTATCATATTTTTAAAATTTTCTTTGGCTGGATACTCAAAATAGAGTTTAACATTTTAATGATTGCTCATATAAGTACCACACCTTTTAAAATGGTAATATAAGGACCTAACATTTACAAGAGTGTTTCAATGAAGGCCAAACCTTTCAAAATAATCAAACAAGGGCCAAACATTTTCGAAAGTACTTAACTAATGATCAATTTTTTTGAAAATGCCCAAATAAGGACTTCTCAAAATGGTTATATAAGGGTTTCTTTTATTTTCAAACAATATTTGATGCAATTGTTATATGTTTTATTCTAAATATGTTAACTTTCACCTAATTTTTACTATAAACTAAGCTAAAGTACATGAAAAACACTTGAGCATTTTTGTAAAGGTTAAGTCCTTATATGACTATATTCAAATATTTGGGTCCTTATATGAGCAACCCATAAAAGATTAGGTGCTAATTTGAGCATTTAACCATTTTATTTTTATGTTGCCCAATGCTTTGTTCAGTTGTTGAAATTGTGAAAAATAAAATTTTGAAATAGTTGCCAGCAAACTAACAAAGTGCTTAGAACGAGTGGTAGGGAAGTGGGCACTTCTTTACACCAAACTGGATGCAGTAAACAAAATTAAACACACAAGATTTATGTATGCAACTTTGTTCGTAGCCTGTCAAAAAGCCGTTGATAGAACTGTATGGAGGCTCTGAGTTCAGCAATGGTTCTAGTTTTCATTCCTCTGGACACAGGGGCAGTGCTTGTAAAAAAAATTTGATCTTAGAGATATCAAGGAAGGGTTTAGCATACGAGACAATGGGCATCACCGAGATAGAAGCCAAGGCGAGGGAAATATGCGCGACAATGGTCGCGGGGTGATTGGAGGTAAAGCTTGGAAAAACGTCTATAGAGGTAGGAATAACAGCAGTAGTGGTGGCGAGAAAACTGGCAGCATCATTATGACCCATAATATCCTTAATATCGTTGTTTAACCAAGGGTTAGAAACTTGAAATTGTTGCTTGAGGTGTGATAACCACTTAAGGATATTTCATGGATTCACATAAAACACTTTTATTAATTATAGGAAAATAGAAAATAAAGAATAACAAACCAATTAAACACTTAATTAAAACAGAAAAAAAAAAAAAAAAGCTTTGAGAAAGCAAAGAGCTCTCGAAAGAAAAGGCAAAAGATACGGAAATTTGAGTGATCCTAAAAAAAGGCTTTTTTTTTTATAAAACTAACTCAAAAAATTTAATTAATTACATAAATGACCCATTTCTTAAATTAAACACGTAAATGATCTAAAATCTACAGTGAAAGTTGGTGGAGAGCGAAAGAGTTTAGCGCCACCAACATACCACGTCAACAATTAGGATAAAAAAATTAATTTTTTAGTAGAGTCGTGTAGAATGGCACCACCTGTATATATACAAGGAAAATACTACAATTTTTGAAAAAATAGAGGGACTTTAAAAAATTTTCCCTTTTTTGGCGGAGCCAAATCAATTTCCAAAGTTACTCACCCCTTTTTCCTTTTAAAATTTTAAATATATTAAGAAATTTTTTTTCTTTACCTATTAAAAATATATTAAAATTTTAAAATTGGTTAATACTTAATTTTTTTAATATGTTCAAAATTTTAATATACTTTAATATATTTAAATATATTAAGTATATTAAAATTTTAAAATTGGTTATACTCAATATTTTCTTTAACATATTTAAAATTTTAATATGTTTAAGTTTTTTTAAATTTTTAAAAATTTTAATATATTAAGAAAATATTTTTTGTCTTTACCTATTAAAAATATATATTAAGTATATTACAATTTTAAATATTTTAAAATTTTAAAATTAATTATACTTAACATTTTTTTAATATATTTAAAATTTTAGAAAACTTAAAAAAAATCACATTGAAAACTGGTGGCGCTAATTTATTTGGCTAGACCAAAAAATGGAAATTTTTTTAAAGTCCTTCCATTTTTCAGAAATTATAGTATTTCTCTGATATTTATATATGTGACGTCATTCTACATGATTCCACCAAAAAATTGATTTTTTATCCTGATTGTTGACGTGGCATGCTGGTGGCGTCAAACTCTTTGGCTCCACCAACTTTCATTGTAAATTTTTGATAATTTACTTGTTTAATACAAAAAATGGGTCATTTATATAATTAATTAAAATTTTAAGTTAATTTTATAAAAAAGCGAAAAAAACATAACATTAGAAAAATAGCTGGAAAAGAATATTTGATTAAGTTGATTAATAATAACGTTAAAAAAATCTAATTTAGTTAGAAAATCAAGTATCCTTGTTTTACTAAAATAGTTAAAATAAAATAAAATTTGAAAAACAAAAAAAGCAAAACTAAACTCAGACCTAATATCACGCGCAAGGGGGGAATAGACCATGTGAACTGAACTCAGCTTTCAGGCTTAATCCCATCCTCTTATTGTGGCCCTTACAGGCCCCAAAGCAAAACAATGATATATAAATATCATCTTAAGAGGTATCTTTAAAGGATGTGAGATTATGTAATTAATAGACAAAAATCTTGAATTTAATTTGCAGATTATTGAGCCCTAAATATATATGTTTAATTGGTCCTTTCGCTAGCTCGATGTAACCTTAAATAGTTTGCAATTGAATTAATACGATGAAAAAAAATGACGGATTTACGAAATGGTACAAATGTATCACTATCCGTTGTGAATGTGTTTTCTTGCCATATGCAAGAGATGACTTAGAGATTAAATTCATTTCTTTAAATTATTATTTAATTAATTGTAATTGAAATTCGAAGTGTAAATTAAATTAATTAGCCATCATGGTCATAGTTTCTTACTGAATAAATTAATTAGCTATGACTTTAACGAAATTAGAATTGGGTTGAAAAATAATTTAATTAGAAAGTTAATTAACTTTATTTTAAATAAATAAATATTTTTTAAAATAGAAAAATAGTTGTTAGGTTAATAAAATTACATGAATTAATTTAAAAAAACACATATAATTAATACCCAATACAAGAGATAAGCTTGGGGGCCCGTGTAAGTAGTAAGGGGCAGTAATCCTAATTCCCAAAAGGGGTTGCCACCACCCCATGCATTCCAATTAGGGAATATATGTTATTTTTCTATTTGAATAATATTATTTATTTATACATTGTTCAATAGAGATGTAATGACCCGAAATTCACGGGTACCGGAAAAGTGAGTTATAGGGCCTCCGTCTTAGTGAAATAAGTTCGAAAATAATTATTAAAAATATTTATGAGCCTAGTGGTGTGTCTAATTAGGATCTAATTAGGTGAATTTAGCTTAATTTAGAGTAAGTAATAAAAAGGATTAAATTAAATAAAGGGTAAAAGTTTAATTATAAAGCAATAGAAAATAAAAAGGATTAAAATGACAATTAAGCCATTGACTACAAATGAGGCGGCATATTGGTGAAATAAAATCAAAGATTTTTTTTAGGTTTTATATATTATAATAATTATTATTATGGTTTTATATTAAATTATTATAATTATTAATTAACATTATGGTTTTATATTAGATTATTATTATTAGCATTATTATTAAATAAATTAAATAGTAGATAATTGTATGGTAATAAAAATATACATGTGTAAAAATTACATTGGTACATTTGTAATTTAAATACTTAATTACTTACAATTTAAGTAAAAAGATATTTGTTAATTAAATAATTAAATTATTAAATTATGAGATTTTTGTTTGAGAAACAAATTAAATAGTGACAAATGTAATAAAATTATTGGTACAAATGTAGAATTAAATATGTGTACAATTGTAAAATATGTAAATGATGCTAAAATAGATATTTAAAATAAATATATTATAATATATGCTAATTAAATAAGTAAAGCAAATAAATATAAAAGAGAAATAAAGAAACAAAAGGGAATAGAAACAGAATTGAAAACGGGAAGCAGGGGAGAAAAAGGGAAAGAAAAATAAAAGAAAAAACTAAGGATTTGAAGCTTGGAGTTAATTTGCCAACAATGAACCTGAAGCATCAGCATCGAAAGGAAAAGAGAAAGTCATCGAGGACTAAAACGGGAGAATTACGGTGTGTATTACTATATTTCGAATTTTAATTATTATTGATTGCTGAAATTTTAATTGTTATGTATGGTAAGTAAGACTTGAGGTAAGTATGTAAAATTGATATGAATATTGAGTGAAAATGAAAGTGATGCAAATTGAGTCAAATTGAATTGAATAAGTGAATTATGGAATATGTGATTATTTGAAAAGTGTATTGATTGAAAAATGAATGGAGATTTGAATTGTGAATTGAATACCCTATTAACTAGTCGGGCTGAGTCGGATATAGTTGGCATGCCATAGGATTGGAAGTGTTCAGGGATGCTTCGACCTCGAGTCGATGAGACACTGGGTGTCACTATATTTCTTCGGATAGATTCGATGAGGTATTGGGTACCAACTTTACTTCGGCTAGGCCGATGAGACATTGGGTGTCAACTATTACTTCGAACTATCCGATGAGGCACTGGGTGCCATTTGGTGTGTTTGGTTGGATCCGTGTATCCGCCAAAGTCCGAGTTATGTTAATAGGGTGAAAAATTGAAATGTGAATTTAAGGCATTGAAATGAAAAAAAAGATACTGAATTATGAATAGAAATTGGAATTGTGATAGAAAGAGAAAAGTATGAGCTAAATGTTCATAAGTGGTTTAAATTCAAGTTTGTGAAAAATACATTGATTGACGACTAATTAAATTGAATTGTTATTATGAAATGATGAAAATAAAAATAAAAATAAAGCATGAATTAGTATGCAAGAAATTAATTGTTATGAATTTTAATATTTATATTTTTATTATTGATGATATATTTTGAATTATGGTAATACCACTGAGTATATCCATACTCAACGTACGGTTGTTTCCGTGCGCAGGTTAGTAGAAGTCAATTGTCTTGGCTCAACATGCAGAACATTCCCGACTCCAATACAAATTTGGTGATGTATATTTTCTTTTGGGTAAAGGTGGCATGTACATAAGTGTTGTTTAGTCACTTAATATGTATATTACTTTGGGTAGTGAAAGACGAATTATAAGATTTAGATGGTTAAATGAAATGGTAAGGAAAGTACATGATATTTTGATACATGAACATTAAGTTGTTAAATGAATGAAGTTTTTAACCAATTTTGAATGATGCTATGATAGTTATTAAGTTAAAATTATGTTAATGATATAAATATTAGTTATATGAATGTGAAACATTGGTGTTGGTTGTTTTGGTTTGAATTTGCAGGAGGTTTAGGTAAAAATAAGCAGAAATGCTGCCGAAATTTTTATTAAAAAAAAATTTCGGGATACTCGAATAAGTCACGTTCTACTTTTAATACGTGTTAGAACTTCGAGAGTCCAAGATAGAGACTTAATTATTATATTATACTATGAAAGTTATATTAATTGTAAATTATTCGTAAGTTATCTGATATGTCCGGTAATGCCTCATAACTTCGTTCCGACGACGGTTTGGGGTTAAGGGGTGTTACAGTTGTTGGTATCAGAGCTATCAGGTTTAGCCAATTTTCGGGCTAAATTGGGCTCGAAAGTGAGTTTAGAAGTACATGCCACTATCGAGTCGAAATTTAGTCGGGATTTTTGGATGCTAATATATTTATTTGATTTTGTTTTATAGATAAAATGTCAGATGAAAGAATGGATAATGTTGAACAGGAAATGTATACTTTGAAGTCGAGAATTAGAAGAAATCAATCACTACACCTAGTGTGAATCAGTTAGATAATCAACCTCCTAACGTAGGAGAGAGAAAGAAATGCTTCACAATCATAAGAGAGATATAGCTGATGCATTACAGCATATAGTGAGAACTATACCTGCTACTACAACTGTACCTACTGTCAGACATGCCCCGATTAAAGAGCTACGAAAATATGGTGCCACGGAATTTCAGGGATTAAAAGGAGATGATCCGTCTGCTGCTGAAAATTGGATGGAAACAACAAAAAGAGTTTTGCAACAATTAGACTGTACCCCCCGAGAGAGTCTGATATGTGATGTATCACTGTTATAAGGAGAAGCGTATCTCTGGTGGGAATCTGTGGTTAGACATTTGCCGGATGATCAAGTAACCTGGGACTTGTTTCAAAAAGAATTTCAGAAGAAGTATATTGGGGAATTGTAAATCGAAGAGAAAAAACAAGAGTTTTTAGTATTGAAACAGGGGAATATGTCAGTACTGGATTATGAGCGAGAGTTCTCTAGATTGAGCAGGTATGCTTTAGAATATGTTCCAACCGAGGCTGATAGTTGTAAACGATTTCTACGGGGACTGCGAGATGAAATCAAGATTCAATTGGTAAGTCTCAGAATTACTGAACTTGTTGATCTAGTTGAGCGAGCAAAAATGATAGAACAAGTACTTGGCCTGGATAAAAAATCAGAAATTGGTAAATCAGCTGGGAAACGTATGGGAACTACTAGTTCTAATCCATTACCGAAGAGATTCAAAGAATTAAGAAGTGACTGGAGATCCAGTTTTAGTTCGACAGAGGTGGTAGAAGCAGAGGTAAACAGATGACAGTATCTACTAGCAGTGTGAGAGGTCTATCTCGAAGTGTAGAAATTCCAGACTGTGAGCACTGTAGGAAGAAACACAGAGGTGAATGTTGGAAAGTAACTAGAGGTTGCTTCAGATGTGGTTCTACAGACCATTTTATCAGAGATTGTCCGAACACCGATAGTGCTGCACCTGTATCGTCACAAAGATCAGTATCTACTGCTAGAGGCAGAGGGTTAGGTAGAGGTAGTTCGGCTTCCAGAGGAGGTGCTGGTAGAAGGAGCAGTGATATTGTTACTCAGCAATCTGAAGCCAGAGTACCAGCCAGAGCTTATGTGGTCAGAAAACGAGAAGAAGGTGATGCTCACGATGTGGTGATAGGTATATTTTTACTGTATTCTGAGCCTGTTTATGCTTTGATTGATCCCGGATCTTCACATTCTTATATTAATTAAAAATTAGTCAAATCGGGAAAACTGAAATCTGAAATGTCTAAAGTGTCTATAGAGGTGTCAAGTCCGCTAGGCCAAACAGTGTTAGTGAATCAGGTTTGTCCGAGATGCCCGTTAATTATACAGAATAAAATTTTTCCTGTTAACTTGTTGATTATGCCATTTGGGGATTTTGATATAATATTGGGAATGGATTGGCTATCCGAATATGGAGTAATTTTGGACTGTTATAAAAAGAAATTTAGTATTCAAACAGACAGTGGAGATCGGATTGAAGTAGACGGTATCCGTACTAGTGGGCCGGCACGTATCATTTTAGCAATAAAGGCTAGTAAATTACTTCAACAGGGTTGTTTAACATATTTGGCATATGTTATTAACTCAGATTCGGTTGGAAGTCAATGTAGCAAGATCCGAACAGTTTGCAAATTTCCTGATGTATTTCCTGAGGAATTACCGGGTTTATCGCCAGATAGAGAAGTTGAATTTGCTATAGAGGTTTATCCGGGTGCTGCACCAATCTCTATATCTCTGTATCGGATGTCACCTACAGAGTTGAAAGAATTGAAGATACAGTTGCAAGACTTGTTAGATCGTGGCTTTATTCGACCGAGTATATCACCGTGGTGAGCTCTGGTATTATTTGTTAAAAAGAAAGATGGCTCTATGCGACTTTGTATTGATTACCGACAGTTGAACAAGGTGACAATTAAAAATAAGTACCCGTTGCCTCGCATTGATGATTTATTTGATCAGTTGAGAGGAGCTTCTGTGTTTTCGAAGATTGACTTAAGGTCGGGTTACTATCAGTTGAAGGTAAAAGAAAGTGATGTACCGAAAACAGCTTTCCATACAAGGTATGGCCATTATGAGTTCTTGGTAATGCCATTTGGGTTAACAAATGCCCCAGTTGCTTTTATGGATCTCATGAATCGTATCTTTCAGCCGTATTTAGATCAATTTGTGGTGGTTTTTATTGATGATATATTGGTTTATTCAAAGTCAAAGTCAGAACATGATCGGCATCTGAGGATTGTGCTACAGACTTTATAAGAGAAACAGCTATATGGAAAGCTTAGTAAATGCGAGTTCTGGTTATCAGAAGTGGTATTTCTGGGACATGTAGTATCTGCAGATGGAATCCGAGTTGATCCGAAAAAGATTGAAGCAATTATTCAATGGAATACACCGAGGAATGTATCTGAGGTACGTAGTTTTCTTGGTTTAGCTGGGTATTACAGAAGATTTGTAAATAGATTTTCGAAGATAGCTTTGCCGATGACCAAGTTGCTGCAGAAAAATGTTCCTTTTATTTGGGATGATCGATTAATCGAAAAAGTTTTGAAACATTGAAGCGAATGTTAACTGAGGCACCAGTTTTGACATTGCCAGAATCGGGTAAAGATTTTGTAGTGTATAGTGATGCTTCTTTGAGTGGTTTGGGTTGTGTATTAATGCAGGATGGGAAGGTAATAGCCTATGCATCTCGTTAATTGAAACCACATGAAATGAATTATCCGACTCATGATCTTGAGTTAGCAGCTGTGATTTTCGCAATGAAGATTTGGAGACATTATCTTTATGGTGAAAAATGCTACATCTATACTGATTATAAGAGTTTGAAGTATCTTCTTTCTCAGAAAGAATTGAATTTGAGGCAAAGGCGTTGGATCGAGCTTCTGAAAGATTATGATTGTGTTATAGACTATCATTCGGGAAGAGCTAATGTTGTAGCTGATGCATTAAGTAGAAAAGCTATAATTGAATTAAGAGCAATGTTTGCACGGCTTAGTATCAGTGATGATGGGAGTCTTTTGGCCGAATTGAGAGTAAAATCGATAATGTTTGATCAGATTAGATCAGCTCAGTTGGAAGATGACAAATTATTGAAGAAAAGAGAGATGGTACAGAATGGCACAGCAGAAAATTTTAGTATTGATGATTGTGGATGCTTGAGGTTTCAAAACCGGATTTGTATTCCAAATACTTCTAAGCTTAAAAAGTTAATTCTACGGGAAGCTCATGATAGTTCATTTGCTATGCACCCCGGAAGCATGAAAATGTATCGAGATTTAAGAGAATTATACTGGTGGCCAGGGATGAAAAGAGACATAGTAGAATTTGTAAGTAAATGTTTGACTTGCCAGCGGGTAAAGCGCGTAACATCGAGTTCCTACTAGATTGCTTCACCTATTAATATTCTGAATGGAAATGGGTTCAGTATCACGATGGATTTTATTACGGATTACCGTTGTCGCTAAGCAAAAAGAATGCTATTTGGGTGATAGTTGATAGACTTATCAAGTCAAGACATTTTATAGCGATCGGGATCGATTGGTCGCTGCGTTGCTTGCGGCGTGTATATTCGAGAAATTGTTAGATTACATAGCATTCCGATATCAATAATTTCAGATCGAGATTCTCGGTTCACATCGAGATTTTGGAGACAGTTACATGAGTCGTTGGGTACTAGACTTAGTTTCAGTACAGCTTTTCATCCCCAAACTGACGGACAGCCCGAACGGGTAATTCAGGTACTAGAAGATATGCTTCGAGCTTGTATTATTGATTTTGAAGCAGGTTGGGAGCGATATTTACCACTAGCTGAGTTTGTCTATAATAATAGTTTCCAATCTAGTATTCAGATGGCTCCATATGAAGCGTTATATGGTCGAAAATGTAGATCACTAGTATGTTGGATGGAGTTGAATGAAAGGAAAGTAATTGGGCCGGAATTAATTCAAGAAACAGAAGAAACAGTTAAAAAGATCAAAGATAGATTAAAGATAGCTTTTGACAGACAAAAGTCTTATGCCGACTTGAAACGTCGAGCCATTGAGTATTCAGTTGGAGACAAAGTATTTCTTAAGGTTTCTCCTTGGAAAAAAAGTTTTAAGATTTGGTCGGAAAGGTAAATTGACCCCACGTTTTATTGGGCCGTATGAAATAGTGGAAAGAATTGGACCAGTTGCATATCGATTGGCTTTACCTTCTGAATTACAAAGGATTCATGATGTTTTTCATGTTTCGATGCTACGGAAATATAGATCAGATCCTTCTCATATAATTTCTACAGAAGATATTGAAGTTCGATCTGATCTATCATATGAAGAAGAGCCGGTTCAAATTTTAGCACAGGAAGTGAAAAAATTAAGAAATAAAAAGGTTCCTTTAGTGAAAGTCCTATGGAGAAATCATAATGTTGAAGAAGCGACTTGGGAACCAGAGGAAACTATGAGAATACAATATCCTCATCTTTTCTCAGGTAAATTTCGAGGACGAAATTTATTAAGGGGGGAGAAATGTAATGACCCGAAATTCACGGGCACCGGAAAAGTGAGTTATAAGGCCTCTGTCTTAGTGAAATAAGTTCGAAAATAATTATTAAAAATATTTATGAGCCTAGTGGTATGTCTAATTAGGATCTAATTAGGTGAATTTAGCTTAATTTAGAGTAAGTAATAAAAAGGATTAAATTGAATAAAGGGTAAAAGTTTAATTATAAAGCAATAGAAAATAAAAAGGATTAAAATGACAATTAAGCCATTCACTACAAATGAGGCGGCATATTGGTGAAATAAAATCAAAGATTTTTTTTAGGCTTTATATATTATAATGATTATTATTATGGTTTTATATTAAATTATTATAATTATTAATTAACATTATGATTTTATATTAGATTATTATTATTAGCATTATTATTAAATAAATTAAATAGTAGATAATTGTATGGTAATAAAAATATACATGTGTAAAAATTACATTGGTACATTTGTAATTTAAATACTTAATTACTTACAATTTAAGTAAAAAGATATTTGTTAATTAAATAATTAAATTATCAAATTATCAAATTATGAGATTTTTGTTTGAGAAACAAATTAAATAGTGACAAATGTAATAAAATTATTGGTACAAATGTAGAATTAAATATGTGTACAATTGTAAAATATGTAAATGATGCTAAAATAGATATTTAAAATAAATATATTATAATATATGCTAATTAAATAAGTAAAGCAAATAAATATAAAAGAGAAATAAAGAAACAAAAGGGAATAGAAACAGAATTGAAAACAGGAAGCAGGGGAGAAAAAGGGAAAGAAAAATAAAAGAGAAAACTAAGGATTTGAAGCTTGGAGTTAATTTGCCAACAATGAACCTGAAGCATCAGCATCGAAAGGAAAAGAGAAAGTCATCGAGGACTAAAACGGGAGAATTACGGTGTGTATTACTATATTTCGAATTTTAATTATTATTGATTGCTGAAATTTTAATTGTTATGTATGGTAAGTAAGACTTGAGGTAAGTATGTGAAATTGATATGAATATTGAGTGAAAATGAAAGTGATGCAAATTGAGTCAAATTGAATTGAATAAGTGAATTATGGAATATGTGATTATTTGAAAAGTGTATTGATTGAAAAATGAATGGTGATTTGAATTGTGAATTGAATACCCTATTAACTAGTCGGACTGAGTCGGATATAGTTGGCATGCCATAGGATTGGAAGTGTTCAGGGATGCTTCGACCTCGAGTCGATGAGACATTGGGTGTCACTATATTTCTTTGGATAGATTCAATGAGGTATTGGGTACCAACTTTACTTCGGCTAGGCCGATGAGACACTGGGTGTCAACTATTACTTCGAACTATCCGATGAGGCACTGGGTGCCATTTGGTGTGTTTGGTTGGATCCGTGTATCCGCCAAAGTCCGAGTTATGTTAATAGGGTGAAAAATTGAAATGTGAATTTAAGGCATTGAAATGAAAAAAAAATATTGATTTATGAATAGAAATTGGAATTGTGATAGAAAGAGAAAAGTATGAGCTAAATGTTCATAAGTGGTTTAAATTCAAGTTTGTGAAAAATACATTGATTGACGAATAATTAAATTGAATTGTTATTATGATATGATGAAAATAAAAATAAAAATAAAGCATGAATTAGTATGTAAGAAATTAATTGTTATGAATTTTAATATTTATATTTTTTATTATTGATGATATATTTTGAATTATGGTAATACCACTGAGTATATCCATACTCAACGTACGGTTGTTTCCGTGTGCTGGTTAGTAGAAGTCAATTGTCTTGACTCAGCATCCAGAACATTCCCGACTCCAATACAAATTTGGTGATGTATATTTTCTTTTGGGTAAAGGTGGCATGTACATAAGTGTTGTTTAGTCACTTAAATATGTATATTACTTTGGGTAGTGAAAGACGAATTATAAGATTTAGATGGTTAAATGAAATGGTAAGGAAAATACATGATATTTTGATACATGAACATTAAGTTGTTAAATGAATGAAGTTTTTAACCAATTTTGAATGATGCTATGATAGTTATTAAGTTAAAATTATGTTAATGATATGAATATTAGTTATATGAATGTGAAACATTGGTGTTGGTTGTTTTGGTTTGAATTTGCAGGAGGTTTAGGTAAAAATAAGCAGAAATGCTGCCGAAATTTTTATAAAAATTTTTTTTTGGAATACTCGAATAAGTCCCGTTCTACTTTTAATACGTGTTAGAACTTCGAGAGTCCAATATAGGGACTTAATTATTATATTATACTATGAAAGTTATATTAATTGTAAATTATTCGTAAGTTGTCTGATATGTCCTGTAATGCCTCATAACTTCGTTCCGACGACGGTTTGGGGTTAGGGGGTGTTACAAGAGACTCTTGCATTTTTTTCTATAAATACAAGCCATCAGCTAGGCCAAACATATACCACTTAAACGTCGATACTCAATCAAAATCTAGAGTAAATTTCCCAAAATAAATACTATATTTTGAGGGAGTTTATCTTATTGATTTTTAATCTTTGAGATAAACTTGTCGAAACCATTTTTTGGAAATGGGAATCGACTTAGTTTGAAAATGAAAATTAAAACGGGAGTCGCTACCGATCTTTATTAGGTGTGATCGGATCACCTTTGTTTTAATAAAACGTTTTAGTTTACTGAAACGGTGTTTTTGTTCTACAAAACTGGAGAGAACGAGTTCGGGAGTCGGTTACGTGCGAGGAGAGATTAGCACCCTCGTCACGCTCAAAATTGGTACCGAATTGATTAGTTAGTGTCTTAATGTCGAAAGTTAAAAATCGGGAACGGATTTAAAATACGATCTTTTTTATTAACGTCGATTTTAAAAAATGTTTGAATTAGATCAAAACGATTGCTAAAGATTTTCTCGTCTCGAGATATCGGATTATCACATCCCGTAAGTTAGGACGCGATACCATGAACTCCCGAGCGCAAGTTTGTCTTTAATTTTAATTGAAATTTCATGTGTTTTGGAACTTAAAAGGATATTTGGCCATTTAGGTTTAACGAGAAAATCGAAACCTCGAAAGTTAGGGCACGATTCCTCGAATTTCCTAAAACGCGAAATATTGCCTTATTTAGAAAATTTCCTTTTTGAAATATAGCGAGTATGATATTTAAACGACGTGTGTTATTTGTTTGGATTAAAATAAAACGATTTATTGGATAAATGTAACGAGGCTTGATTCATGAGGTGATGATATGAAATAAAAATATAGTAATGAGCCTAGAACAATGATACATGAACATAACATTATACGAATGAATAACAATAATATAAAAATACGAAATAAACGAATTAAAATACACATGATGACAATAATCATACAACATATATGATTTCAATATTCACATTAATAAAAAATGAAATAAATCATATAAAACAATTTAAAATAAATAATACAAATTAAAATAAGTAATATATAAAAAAAATTCAAAATAAAATAAAAAAACAATTTAAAATAAACAATATGAAACCTTTTTTTAAAAAAAAAACAAATAACATATAAAACAGTTTACTAAGTAACATATAAAAATTTAAAATGGATAATATATACAAAAGTTTAAAATAGATAATATATATAAAAATTAAATAAATAACTAAAAAAGGGTTTTAAAAAAAAGTTTAACGAATTTTAGAATAACATATAGAACAGTTTAGACTAAATAATTATATATAAAGTTTAAAATAGATAATATATATAGTAACTTAAAATGATATATAATAAGTTTAAAATAAATAATGTGTAAAAAGAAATTCAAAATAAATAGTATATATAAAGTTTAAAACGAATAATAGTTTTTTTTAAATGTAAAAACTTAAAATACATAATAATAAAAGATTTTCTAAAATGAATAATATAAGAAAATAAACTTAATAAAAATAATACTAAAATAGTTCCTAAAAAAAACTGAATAAATATATAAATAAATAAATTAACAGACTAGGACTTGGCTGAAATTAAGTTGAAATCTAAGGTGCAAATTATAAATGATAAAAAATAGGCCACTAAGGACCGAAGTGAAACGCGCATAAAGAACGAGGGACTAATTGGGAAAATATTCCTAGCCCTCTATGTGCAGTGTTTCAAAGGACCCGAATGTAATAAAAAATAAATTATGCGGCCAGATTTATAAAAATGAATAAAGTGAATGAAAGGGCCAAATTGCAGCACGTACAAAGGCGGAGGGACCTCGCGCGTAAATATCCCAATAATGGGAAACACGCGGATCCTGGCGCTTATGCGGGTTGGGTCGGATCGGCCCCCTAAAACGACGTCATTTTGGGCGCATGGGGGGCCTCATGAAACGATGTCATTTCGTCAATATTATTTAAACCAATTTTTTTATTTCATTTCCATCCCTTTTTTTTTTAAAAAAAATAGAGAGCAGCCTTTTGCTCTCTCCTTCTCCCTTTTTCCGGCTGAAAGGGCCCTCAGCAGTCCACTGTGCCGCTGTCGTGGCCTATGGCTGGCGTTGCTCGAAAGGGACTTTTTAGCCCCGTTCCAAGTAAACCCGAAAGGCCATGCTCCCCAAGCTTCGAAAATGCGAAAGAAAAAGTCTCCCCCCTCCCCTTTAGGTCCAATTTTGACAGAGGAGAATAGATCTCCAACGACGTGACCGCGAGATTATCCGGTGAGTTTTTTTATTTTTTATGTAAAAATAAAATAAAAAAATAATTTAGAACAAAATAAATAAAAGATACATGAAACGAAAATCACCTTTCAAAATCTATTTCGTTTTTTTTTATTTCTCAGTGTGTGTAAAAAATTACAAAGATGAAGTTTTGAGAATTATAGCTGAATACAGGGTTGTTTGCTTCCATTATTTTTGTTTGTTTCTGTTGTCTGCTTCTTTGTTGTTTGTTTGCTTGTTGCTTGCGTGTGATTTATTCCTTGCAGGTGTTAGAGGCGTGCGATGCGCGTGGAGGCAACTGGTGAGGAGCGGCGGCCGCAATAGGGACTAGCCTTAGGGTTAGTTTGTTGAAAATTTCGTTTATGTTGTGGGTTTGGGCTGTTAGGGTTTGTAAATTGGGTTTGAATATTGTATTTGGGCCATATTCTTTTTGTAAATGGATTTTGGGAACTAATATTTATTTATTTATTTTTAGTTTAGGGCCTGGGCGAAAATGAGCCTCTACAGCTGCCTTACTTTGCTCATTTTTGTGTAACGAGAATGGAGCAAATACTTTTAAAAAGGCCCAAATTTTCCCGGTCTCACTGAATCTTGACTTCTTGGTGCTCATTTTCTTCAAATAGCCTCGTTTTAACCCACTACAACTTCAGATGTATAGGAATTAGTGCTTCAATCCGCTCCGCTGAAACTTCAGAGAGACTAGACTTGTAGCTTTAATCTGCTCTACTGCAACTTCAGGGAGATAAGATTCGTAACTTCAATCTGCTCCACTACAACTTCAGGGAGATAATATTTTTATTTCTTTAACCTGCTCCACTGCAACTTCAGGGAGATAAAGCTTGTGACTTCAATCTGCTTCACTGCAACTTTAGGGAGATAAGATTCGTCATAATAACTTTAATTCGTCCCACTGCAACTTCAGGGGTATGGGATTTGTAACTTCAATTTACTCCACTACAACTTCAGGAAGATAAGATTTGTTATTTCTTTAACCCGCTCCACTACAACTTTAGGGAGATAAGGTTTGTGACTTCAGTCCACTCCACTGCAACCTCAGAAAGATAAGAATTGTTATGGTAAATTCAATCTGACCTACTGCAACTTCAGTGGTATAAGGTTCGTTGTTTTAATCCATTCCACTGCAACTTCAGGGAGATAGGATTAGCTATCTTCAGTCTTCTCCACTGCAACTTCAGGGAGATAAGACTTACTATGATCTAATCTACTGCAACTTCAGAGAGATAAGATCTGTTTATTTATAGCTTCAATTTGTTCCACTACAACTTTAAGGGAATGAGATTCGCTATCTACTGTCTTCTCCACCGCAACTTCAAAGAGATAAGACTTATAACTTCAACCTACTCCATTGCAACTTTAGGGAGATAAGGTTTGTGATTTGTAGCTTCAATCTGCTCCACTACAACTTTAGGGAGATAAGATTCACCATGGTGATTTGATCTGACCTACTATAACTTCAGAGGTATAGGACCTATAACTTGTAGCTTTAATCTATTCCACTACAACTTCAGGGAAACAAGATTTGCTATCTTCAGTCTGCCCTACTGTAACTTCAGGGAGATAAGACTTAGAACTTCAACCTGCTCCACTGCAACTTTAAGGAGATAAGATTCGCTATCTTCAGTTTGCTCCGCTGCAACTTCAGGGAGATAAGACTTGTAACTTCAACCTGCTCCACTACAACTTCAGGGAGACAAGATTCGCCATGGTGATTTGACCCGACCTACTACAACTTCAGGAGTATAGGACTTATAACTCGTAGCTTTAATTTGTTCCACTACAACTTCAAAGAAATAAGATTTGCTATCTTCAGTCTGCCCTACTGCAACTTTAGGGAGATAAGACTTGTAATTTCAACCTGGTCCACTGCAACTTCAGGGAGATAAGACTTGTAATTTCAACCTGGTCCACTGCAACTTCAGGGAGATAAGACTTGTAATTTCAACCTGCTCCACTGCAACTTCAGGGAGATAAGGTTAATGGCTTTCATCTGCTCCACTACAACTTCAGGGAGATAAGGTTAATGGCTTTCATCTGCTCCACTACAACTTCAGGGAGATAAGATTCGCCATAATAGATTTGATCCGACCTACTGCAACTTCAGAGGTATAGGACTTGTATCATTGATCTATTACACCATTCTCTAGGCAACATAACCTGTAGAATCCATTTCATGGATCTCTATTTATGCTGAATGATTAGGATGTCATGATCAGAATGAATCAAATGCTCCTAACTAGATGTGTACGAATGATGTTCGCATGAATGCGAAAATGTCATTTTTAGTATGATCTTCTTTTAATGCTTATGTTGGCATCGCTCATTGTTAATCAAAGTTTAATCATTACCGTATTACTCTATCTTTTTCTTCGATTGGTATCCCTGGTAGAAAACTCGAAGAGTAATCACAATTTGGGCTATTCTTTCCCCAATGTTTCCAACTCTTGAATTTGGTTAATTCTGAATAGTGGTCTTGTTTCAAGTCTTGTTTCAAGTCCTCATACTATTTAGAAAACCTTTCAGAGCAATATGCAAAACTCCTTTTGTGAATATTATCAGTCCAATAATTATTGTTTTAATGAAAAATGCTTGAAAAGATTATCACAATGGACAAAATTTATTGAGACCAAAGCTCGAAATGAATAAAGTAATCAAGATAGCTAATTTTACTAAGATACAAAATGAAAAAAAATGAAAATAGGTACCCCAGATATCGTAGCATGAGCTTCTCTGCACAAATTTTTTTTAGGACCCTTTGAACTCGATATGTATTCAGAAGACCTAGAGTACTTCATCAATGGCCCAAGATGTAGCATCCTTCCTTTTTGTTAATTCAGAGAGGACAAAGCTACTGCATGCCCCACCTTTAATCAAAATTTGAATTGCCCATTCCTGGGTTTTCAACTCAAAACCCCTTTGGTCACAATGCGCTCTTTTACGGGTTTTCGCCTTGGCCTCTTATTTTTCCTTTTTCTTCTTCTTATTTTTTAATCCTTTTTTAATCCTTTTTTATTCTTTTTTATTTTCAAGTATTTTATGATTGAATCTGAATTGAGAGGACTAGTCAAGTTTTTTCCATCTATCTTGGTCAAAACTAACGCTCCTCTAGAGAAATTTTTTTTTTCACATAAGGTCCTTCCCAATTTAACATCCATTTTTCTTTGAATCCTTTTGTATGGGAAGGATTTTTGTCAAAACCTGGTCTCCCTCGTTGTAGTTCTCTAGGATGAACCTTTTTTCTGTAATTCGTTTTTGGTAAATTTGACCATGCCGGATAGCTTTTAACCTTTTCTCTTTAATCAGATTCAATTGATCATATCGAGATCTGATCCATTCTACTTCGCCTATCTTCGACTCAGCCAACACTCGAAAAGAAGGAACTTTAACTTCAATTGGCAAAACCGTTTTCATTCTAATGAGAAAGTGTTGCCCTAGTAGAAGTTCTGATAGAAGTTCGATAAGCATGAGTCTCAATATTTTTCCACAATTTTATTTTTTTTTACGGTGATACGATGTTTAACCTTGAACAAACAGCAAGCTTTTGATATCGTGCTGTTGTTTGAATTTAGTGCATTGTCAGATATGATTATTTTTGGCATTTCATACCGACATATGATTTCTTTCTTCAAAAATTTGCTGACTGTCGACTTTGTGACATTGACATATGAAACAGCTTCTACCTGCTTAGTGAAGTAACGAACAACTCCACAGATGAATCAGTACTTGCTAGAAGCTTTTGGCAAGATCGACCCCCTTGACATCCATGCCCCATATATAGGAAGGCCATGGATTTCACTGACTTTTTGTAAGGTAGGATCTGTTTCTCATCTTGTTCTACCATCCTTAACAAACCAGGAGATAAACTACAGTCTGAGTCATCTTCAAAGTCTTTAGTTTTCTCTAGACACATATCGTGCTCATAAAGAGGTTCTGAGTCAATAGCAGTATCGCTCATATTGTTGATATCTGGAGACCTTTTGTAGGTATGAAAGAATATTTCAAAGAATAAATGAATCTAAGAATAGTTATTTTATGGTATGGCCATTTATGAAGAATAAAAAAGTATTTGAAGGAAAGCCCAAAGAACAAAAGAATCTAAGAATAATTGTCTATATAGTATGATTATGAATGAAATGGAAAGAACGAAAGAATATTTGCTCAAAATGATAGCAAAGATGCATTTTATTGAAATAAAGATTTTGGACATAAGCCTATTTCACAAAAGGCCTCTTATTGCTCCTAGGCTTAGAGCAATTGGCGTGTTTTTGGACATTACTCCGAATTAGCTCTAAAAATACAGAGATTTCTTCCACAGTCCCATTGTTTAAAATGTTCCCAAGTATATAAGGGCTTGAAAACTTTTATTCCTCGGTTCTCTCTTTGGATACGTCATTAAGGTTCAGATTCCTCGATATTTCCTCCAGGCTTCTTTTTTGAGGGATCGCAACTCCCTTACCACCTCCTTCAGTTATTGTATTTACTGCCTCGTCAAAGCGATTAAGTTTTGATGAATCGTCAAACTTCACAATTCCCATTTTAATGAGTCTTTCGATCAACTTTTTAAACGTAGTGCAGTTTTCGATTGAGTACCCCGTTATTCCCGCGTGGTACTCGCATTTGGCATTCGCATCATACCATTTTGGGAACAGAGGTTACACGGGTTCAAAGTAGAACGGAGACACCACATGCGCATCAAACAGATTCTGATACAGCTCTTTGTATGTCATCGGGATGAGTGTGAATTGGAGCCTTTCTACTTGTCTCAGAGGGGCCTGATGGTTGGTGGTTACTATCTTCAGCTGGTCTACAATGATTGATTTGGAATACCCTTTGCCATATTATTCACTTCATTTTCATTTCTCTTTGGGGTTGACCTCTTGGCGTTTTCTCCTGCGTCTATCTTCCCACTCTTACCGCGTTTTCGATCATCTCGCCAAACATTACCATATCTGAGAAGCTCATGGTAGCACTTTTCAACATGTGGTTTATGAACGGGGCTTTCAGAGTGTTGATGAAAAGCATCGTGGTTTCTTTCTCCAAAAGAGGTGGTTGGACTTGTGTTGCTACCTCCATCCATCTCTGGGCATATTGCCTGAAGCTCTCACTTTGCTTCTTTTCCATATTCTACAGTGTGATTCTGTCAGGTGCCATGTCTGTCACGTGGCAATATTGCTTTATAAAAGCCCCTGCCAAGTCCTTCCATGAATGAATGTTGGCACGACTCAATTAGTTGTACCATTTGACAGTTGACCCAATTAGACTATCGTGGAAGCAATGAACTAACAGTTGATCATTATTAATGTATCCTGTCATTCTTCAGCAGAACATTATGATGTGAGCTTCAGGACAACTTGACCCATTATACTTTTCAAATTCTAGAGTCTTGAATTTGGCGGGAGTACTAGATCTGGGACTAAACTTAAATCCTTGGCATCAACCCCACAATGGTAATCAGCATTCTCCATTGCTTTGAGTTTTTCTTCCAACCACCTGTACCGATCTTTGAGTTGCTTTGGCAGTTCCACCCTTACTTTTTCTATTTCTACCATTTTGTCAAGATCAGGAATTACAAGATTGGTTGGATTGTCCCCCAGATTGGAATTTGAGCCTGTCGAGTAGTTCATTGGTACTGAGGTACCGATCTTATATTGTTGGGGTTTGATAGTAATGGGTACCCCTTGTGGGTGCGCGTCTGGTTGAGCTTGGATATTTGTTAGGGTAAAGCCTGGAGGATAGACATGGTTTTCATTATCGCTCCCCATGTTAACAGCAGTGCTCTTTCCTTTTTCGTGTTCTCTAACCAGCAATTGCGCCAATTGGCTTATCATACTATTTTTGGATTCTTGCATTTGTTCCTCATATCTTGTTGGATTCTGGTTAATTGCTCTTGTATCTGTGCTTGTAATTGATCTTACATATCTCTTTGCATTTGTTCCAATCTTTCCAATCTTTGACCCATAACTTTAGTTTTTCTCTGTGTGTAGTAGTGATGTTCCAGGGTAACTATAACATGATTTCTAATTAATTGGGATTCTTTTGTGAAATTTAATGCACATGATGCGATGTAATGCAAATGCATGAAATGGATGCAAAAAGAGACGTTGATTCTGGTTCAATTCTGTTAGAACAACTTTTCTAGATAACAAATCTCTTTACATAAAGCAGAAACATGTATGGCCTTGCCCGTATACTCCAAGCGAATACATCAATCTTTTTCTTCATTATTCGGACGCTAAAATCAAATCTTGCTAATTATCTCCTTTTTGCTTGATCTGAGCTACGGCTCCTTGCTCACTTATCCTCTTGATGCTCATCAGCTTCTTTAAGTAAGTCGAGACGTTGACGGTTTCAGAATAATCTTTGTTGGCTTGAATCTTGAAGCCAAGTCGTATACTCCTCTACGGACTCTCATTTTTCTCTTGTCGTGTTTACTCGGACCATATTCGGACGGCCGTATTGTATTCCACTTTATCAAGAAATTCATTTTCCATGACAAGCTCTTTATTTAACAACTGAACGTGAATTAACACCTCTTTTCTATGATGAAAATGCAATACAATCATAACCAAAACAAAAGAAAATACGTTAGTACAAATACATAAATAGCAAATAGAGCACCTACTTAGGTAACCATTAGGGTTTGGAGTGGCTCTACCTAGGGTGGGCTCTCAAGGCTCGCTATATGCGGTTTGGTTCTAAAGACAGGGTACCTGAACCAGCAGA
This sequence comes from Gossypium longicalyx, assembly GCA_025698465.1. Taxonomy (NCBI): domain Eukaryota; kingdom Viridiplantae; phylum Streptophyta; class Magnoliopsida; order Malvales; family Malvaceae; genus Gossypium; species Gossypium longicalyx. Next base: position 61,727,177 of record CM047004.1, on the reverse strand, counting down.
TTCCTCAATCCTCACGCATTATAGGCTCATGTGGATCGAGTTCAGTTCAGGGGAATACATTTCCCTATGGCCATGCGGAGGTGAAAACCTCACGAAGACATAGGTACGGATGTATCTCAGAAGCAGTCCACTAGCCCATGCGAAGGTGAAAACCTCACAAAGGCATAGTTTCTCACTCCGACTTAAAAGGTGTAACCACAACGGTCATGCAATGCAATGCAAGAGTATTCTAGCAAACATAGGGATCACAAACAAATGTAATAAAAGAATTATGATTTTCAAATCAAATTTTCAATTTTCGACAAAAGGACAGAAAATAATCAATTTTACGGCTTGACTCTCTTATTGGTCCCCAGTGGAGTCGCCAAGCTGTCGAAACCACTTTTTGGAAACGGGAATTGACTTAGTTTGAAAACGAAAATTAAAATGGGAGCCGCCACCGATCTTTATTAGGTGTGATCGGATCACCTTTGTTTTAATAAAACGGCAGCCTTTTGCTCTCTCCTTCTCCCTTTTTCCGGCCGAAAGGGCCCTTAGCAGTCCATCGCGCCGCTGTCGTGGCCAATGGCTGGCGTTGCGCGAAAGGGACTTTTCAGCCCCGTTCCAGGTGTACCCAAAAGGCCATGCTCCCCAATGCGAAAGAAAAAGTCCCTCCCCCTCCCCTTTAGGTCTGATTTTGACGGAGGAGAATGGATCTCCGACGACGTGACCGCGGGATTATCCGGTGAGTTTTTTTCTTTTTTTTTTATGTAAAAATAAAATAAAAAATAATTTAGAACAAAATAATTAAAAGATACATGAAACGAAAATCACCTTTCAAAATCTATTTCGTTTTTTTTAATTTCTCAGTGTGTGTAAAAAATTACAAAGATGAAGTTTCGGGCTTTATAACTGAATACAGGGTCGTTTGCTTCCATTATTTTTGTTTGTTTCTGTTGTCTGCTTCTTTGTTGTTTGTTTGCTTGCTGCTTGCGTGTGATTTCTTCCTTGCAGGTGTCAGAGGTGTGTGACACGCGTGGAGGCAGCTGGTGAGGAGCGGCGGCCGCAATAGGGACTAGCCCTAGGATTAGTTTGCTGAAAATTTGTTTATGTTGTGGGTTTGAGCTGTTAGGGTTTATAAATTGAGTTTGGATATTATATTTGGGACATATTTTTTTTGTAAATGGATTTTGGGAACTAATATTTATTTATTTATTTTTTAGTTTAAGGCCCAGGGGAAAATGGGCCTCTACAAAACTAATATTCCCACTAAATATTAATACAATTTTCGTTTTATGCAATCAATTTATAAAATTTAAATAAACACTCTTAAGTAAACTAAAGTTTGAGAATAATAAAGATTCAGAGAAGATAGTTTTAACCAAAAGGCGGGAAATATTTTAGGCCGCTTAATTCAATGCACAAGTTTTAATATGGCTAGGATTTTATTGTTAGAAACAATATAATCACTCGATTTTAGAAAATTTTAATTTTTTGTCGTACAACAAAATTAATTTTTAAACCGAATTTTTCGATGTCTAACTAAAAAAAATAAAGATCAGTTGAAAAAAAAAATTAAAGCTTAAAATTTTCATTATGCCTTATAAAAAATACCAAAAATTGTTTTATTTTACAAAAAAGGTTGACTCGACAATAAATTGATTTATCTGTAAATGTTTTAAAGGACTGTAATGAAATAACAAATCTGAACTTCAACCTTTGATTTTCAGGAGTCGAGATAAGTAAATAATTAGGTATTGATTTTGTGAGAGTATTATAAGCTTCCTCACAGGTTTAATTGCCAGACTTAACATTTTCCTTTAAATTTCAAACGCAAACTTCAACATTCTCATTTTTAAAAATTTATCACAATTAATAAAATAAAAAAAATAAAAAAAATCAACTTGGTGTTTTTGTTTTCTAAATTGGTTGGCTATCCTTCTCAAAACCACATCTAAATAAACTATAAATAATTCCAATACAATTATGAGAGTAGAAATTTTAATATATCAAAATTAGAAAAAATAAATAGCTAATGCGTTTTACATATTATTCAGTTAAGATGAGTCAAATAGCGGATTCGGATATCCCTCAATATATCCTTGAAAATCAAATATTGGGAATTTTGATTTGAATCAAACCTGTACTATGGTGTTCTTTAAATATCAAAACATTCCAATTAAATAACATAAGTTATAATATGTTGTCAACTTTTTTTTTTTTTTTTAAGTTGCAATTGGTGTTGAAGTTGACAGTTATAATTGAGACTAACAAAATAAAAAAAAAAAATTTGCCATTGAGATAATCTGTTTTTTTGTAAAATAATTTTTGAAATCCAAATCTGACAAATGTTTTAATAGAATCTTACATGTACGATGAATCAAATGTCCTAGGAATGTGACATTATTTAAACCAAACATCCCCTTAAAAGAATTTGATTCATTAAGTGTAGGATTACCTTTAATAATAGTATTATTAGAATGTAAAATTACTTAACGCATTTGTTATTTTATTTGGTTAATTTAATTGGAATATAAAATTTTATTATTTAAATGATGAAATGTAAGATTAGCATTTTACTAATTTGTCATCGTTTTGCTTCTCTTCTTTTTTATTATTGTTTACTATAAAACTGTTGAAGCTTATAATATCGTATTTTAATGATAAATTAATGTACTTCTCAAATAAAATAATTTCATATCTTCTTTTTAAATAAATAAAATGGAATATTTGTGGAAGAGTGGTGAGCAACTAGGCTTCTCTTTAAATGAAGTGATAGGAAAAGGAACAAGAAAATTAAGGGTTTTTTTAATTATTAAAATACGAAAAAAAAATAAAGGAACAGTTAATTGTTATAAAAATAATAATTTGAGCAAAATGTAATATAAGAGGGGAAATATTAATTTCCTCTAATTGAAATACTATTTAAAGAATATATTAAAGAAATCGATAATTTGATTTATTAGTTGTTATTATTTCATCTTGATTTATCTAAAATGAGTAAATTTACCAAAAAATGAAAAGAAAAGATTCATATATTCTTAAATCTTGACACTCTTGGAATATAAGATTAACAAGTCAGTAATTTTTGAAAATTTACCTTCCTTAAACCAAAGGAACTCTTTCAGGGTTGAGAAAAAAACTGAATATTGACTTGAATCATAATGTTGGATTCAGTTTTATTAAATTTGCTTCTAAAACAGTTTGATTTTTACTTAAATTTAATCAATTCTGTTTGATTAGGACTCATAAGATAAAAAAATATTATTATTCGAACCAAACAAAATTTTATTTTATCTAATTTTTAAATTTTATAATATAAAAATAAATATTATTTATTAATTATAGAATTTAACTTTAAAGAAGTACATAATTTTATATTGAATAAAAACAATATATTACATCGAATCAAAAAATCAGCAAAATCACATGCTAAATCCTGTTGGAGAGTTTCCAGCACTTCATTAGGAGGCTTATGGATTCCATGTAAGACATAATTTAGCCAATCGATCTGCAATTAAGTTTTTTCCTCTAGGAACATGTTAAATTCGCCACTAACCCTCGAACCGCATAATCCTTTGTGTTCTTATAAGAACAATGATACCTTAATCATCCATCTCTTTTCTGGTCAAGGTTTTAACTAGTTCCAAATTGTCTGTCTGCATTGTGGCCCGTTTGTATTCATTTTTTTAGCATAATAAGGATCTCACCAAGAACACCCCAAAGTTCTACCTCAAAAGGAGTACAATTACCCAAATAATGGCTGAATCCCAAAATCCAGTTACCATCCATGTCTCGTATTACATTTCTAGCAGTCGCTTTCCCAGTATCTCTCTCCACAACTCCGTTAGAAAAAAAGATAAACCCACATTTCCTCAATATGCCTTTTGAAGCATGGGTTTGGGGGAAGAGGTTTGGAAGCGTTTTGACTTGCCTCAAATTGATTAAAATCAAATCAATCAAATAGTTGAAATTTGTCTTGGCTTAATTGTTATAATCCCTACTTAAACATAAAAACTCTAAGTCCAAGGGTTCATGTTGGAGATCGACCCGATTAAGCAACAAACAGGTAAAATTAGTGGAAGAAACTGAGAAATTGAACACACAAATTTAACGTAGAAAAACCCTTCCAAAAAGGATAAAAAAACCATGAGCAAATATAATTTTACTATAATGGAAAAAGAACAAAGAGTACAAAAGATGAAGATAAAAACTAAACCCCAAAAACCCAAAAACAAAAAACCTTAAAAAACCTTAAAAAACGTAAACACAAAATTCTCAAAATGTGTTATGAGTTCTAATCTCTAATAGGTGTATTTTCTAAGGTTGTAAAAGAGCCTATTTATAGGCTAAATTCATAGGTCAAATAATAATAAAATAATCTAGACTAATAAGAGTATGATTGAAATAAATAAATAAATAAGTTTAACTGGAAGATTATTTCTCAAATTTGACTGAAATAGGAGTCATACTTAACAAATCTTCATCTTGAATCATATTTCCACAACGCCATCTTTGCCAAAACTCGTCACATGCCTATCTTGAACTATGCAGGGAATTAACTGAGTCGAATATGTGCTTAGAAACTGGAAGACTTCTAGCCTTCGACTTGTACACTGCCAAATCAAAACTAACCTGGGTCTTATTTTCACGAACACAGTTCCCTAACTTTTCAAAACCTGTATCTAAAAGAGAGCCTTTCTTCAACGAAACGGTCATACCTTTTTCCCTCCTATTACTAAGTTGCCTCCACTCTAAAGAGTTGACTTCGACTTCGTAACAGATGAGGGACGTTCGATTTCACCGGTCATTGTAGAACCTTCCAGAATATAAAGACTGTCGGTCCTTTTACCTTTTAACAAAACGAGAGCTCCATGAGATACCTTAATGTCACTCGACTCGATGTTGATTCATCCTTTCAAGTCTAAAATACTCGAGGAGATGAGATTCTTTCGTAAATCAGGTACATAACTAACATCTGAGAGTGTCACCAATACCAATTACCGTACTGGATGAATCATTTCTCATGCGCACAACTCCACATTCAACCAAACTATATATGGAGAACCATTCTCTATTCGGACACATGTGGAAAGAACATCCCGAATCTAGGATCCACTCAGACGTAAGCTTGGAGTTATTGCTTGTTGACACTAACAAAAAATCATCACCGTTTTCATCGACTAAATTAGCACCAGCTACATCTTTCTCGTTACTCTCAGTAGCTCTTTTATTTTGCAGTTTATAACAATCTACTTTGATGTGACCTTACTTTTTACGATAGCGAAAACCTTTTGTCTCACTTCTTTGATGCTACCAAAACAGAAGCTTGCTTATCTACTTTGCTATCTGAACCAAACTCATTTTTGAGTTTGTCTCTACTCAACAAATAACCTTTCACATTTTCGAACGAGAGTATTTCTCTACCATTAATTAGTGTCTCCCTGAAAGACTTGTATGAAGGGGGTAAATAGAATAATAATAACATAGTCTGATCTTTATCGTCAATCTAAACTTCAACATTCTTTAAATCATTTCAAATAGTAATAAATTGACTGATGTGATCTCTAAGAAGCTCACTTTCGTTCATACGAAACGTAAACAGATGTTGTTTCAACACTAAATGATTAGCTAGAGACTTAGTCACATAAAGAGTTTCTAACCTTTTCCACAAGGTGGATGAGGTATTCTCCATCAATACCTCCTACAATATCGTATTCTCGAGGCACAACTGGATTGCAGACAATGTCTTTTCATCAAGCTTTTCTCATTCTGTTTGGTTTAGATTCTCAAGCTTTTTCCCAATAACAACCTTTTTTAGGTTGGTTTGAACTAGAATTGCCATCATTCAAACTTGTCACAAATTAAAATTTTTGACACCATCGAACTTTTCAATTTCAAACCTTGTTGCTGTCATCTCTGAACGGGCTGATCTATAAAAATTGAACTAGCTCTGATATCACTTGTTGGAGATCGACCCGATTAAGCAACGAACAAGTAAAAATAGTGGAAGAAATTGAGAAATTGAACACACAAATTTAACGTAGAAAAACCCCTCCAAAGAGGATAAAAGAACCACGAGCAAAAATAATTTTACTATAATGGAAAAGTAACGAAGAGTACAAAAGATGGATATAAAAACTAAACCCTGAAAACTCGAAAACAAGTAACCTTAAAAAACGTAAACACAAAATTCTCTAAATGTATTATGAGTTCTAATCTCTAATGGGTGCATTTTCTAAGGTTGTAAAAGAGTCTATTTATAAGCTAAATTTATAGGTCAAATAATAATAAATTAATCTAAATTAATCAGAGTTTGATTGAAATAAATAAATAGAGTTTAACTGGAAGATTATTTCTCAAATTTGATTGAAATAAGAGTCATACTTAACAGTTCAATTAATAAGAAATTTTTCGTTGAATTCATGTATAATATCATTATCGTATATAATTATTTAAATTCATCCAAATTTGAAATTTAAATCTCAACTTTTGTCTAAGTACATCTATTTCAGCAAATTACTATCCCATATATGTTTAAGTTGTCACTAAAAAAAAAAGTGAGATAAAGCTAAAAATTATTTAAATTCAATTACAATTAATAAAACATTATTTTTTACATTATATAATATTATTTTTAGGGTGATTATTTATTACAAGTAGTGAAATGTTTTAATTTCAACAACTTAAAGAGAAACAAATAGAGAAGGAAGAGCGGTTGAATGGGAAATAATAATCAGCATACGGGATCAGTAGTCATACTGATAATTAAATTTTTGTTTTGAAGTAGTTTATCTTTTTAATCAATCAAAATTTCAGCGTATTTTCATCGTTTTGTTGCTGTCCCTTTTCACTAAGACTGATTTATATTGGTGTGTCGGCTGGTATTAATTAATACAATATTTTAAATTTATTTTTATTTTAATTAAATTTATTTATTATTATTTATAAAAACAACATAAAATTAGAGGATCTAATGTGAAATTAAAATTGTACACTTTTTAAACGTTTGAATCAAAATTCAATCTACGCTCAAATTAAAACCTTATTTGTTAAAAAGGTTTCCTTTTTATTTTTTAAGCTATTTTAAAAGATGATATCTATATTTTTTAATAAAAAAAATTAATTTTGGTCATAGATTGAATCTTGATTCAAGACCAAGAACTAAAAAAAAAAATAGAACTATCTGATTTTATATTTTATATTTTTAGATATATTTATACTTATTTAATTGAGATATATTTAGTTATGTAATAATATATTTTATTAAAAAAATTTAAAATTTAAAATTTAAACTGTAAACATATATATAGTGACCCTATCCCTCCTTTTAATATTGTATAAAAACATAATATAAAAAATATTTGAAAAATATTAATAAATCTGAAACCATATATTAAAATAGACTGATACTGACAAATATACTAATAATAAAATAAAAACAATACCAATATGGTACTGAAAATCCTGATAATAAAACTTGAGATAGCTTTAGTAGAAGATGGTGATGGAAGTTATTAATAAAATAAAGAAATAAAGATGAGCTATGAAGAAAATGAGGGACAAATTTTCAACTTAATATTAAATTTTATATATTTATAATTCTTGAATTTAATAAATTACATCATTCCAACTTTCGTTATTAATGAATTATACAAACCTTGTTAAATATTTTAAACCAAAAAATCGAGTCAACACTCTTATTACATATCTTTTACATGTCATTGAAATAATGTCTACTTGACATATTAATCAAATTTCCTTATTTACCCAAAAGATTCACTCACATTCCAAATTTTGAGGGAACAGTAATAGCAATAAACCTTTATTTGGACACCTCTAATCTCAAAACAATCTTTGTAAGAATCATAGAAATTCATATCTTTAGTGAATAAATATTTGTACAATAATTTAGTCACTAATTGGTGGTAGACTGAAATATGATTTCCAATTTCGGCTGAATGATTATTTCTAGTTTTCTATGCACTAAATCACAATTAAAGGTTGCTTAATACTTCACTGGTTGGTTTTGAAAAAATTATAAAATATTCTTAGTCAGAATAAAAGACAAAACGAGGGGAACTTAAGTCACAAATGATAGAAAATGGAGATATTATTTTGATGATATGCAAAATATATGGCAAGTAAAGTGTTGATTCAGTTTTTCATTAAAAATAATTGGTGGTGTTAGTATAAGTTACTTAATTAATAAATGTAATTTGAAAGGATAAATTATATTGTTAATTTTAATCACTTTAATTTTTTTTAATCAATTTAGGCTTTCTTTGGTTTGACAATTAACGCCAGTATGATGAAGTTGGTGTAAAAAACTACTATCAACCTCACTGATGTTATGCTTGGATGAGCATCAACAGTGCAATGAAATTCATTTTAATCACACTGTTAGCCTCAAAATTGACTGGAAGTTTTACCACCAGTTCATCATAATAAAGTAGTAGATATTTTTAATAGACAAAAGTATCCATACTTTTATTTATTATTTTACTTTTTTATCCTTGAAAGTTAAACTAATTTCGATCCCAACCTTATTTGTTTTCAAATTTGGAAATGAAACAGCCACTTGTTTTCATATTTCGGAACTGAAACAGTCATTATTGTTGGTTTCTCCCTACTTTTTTGCTTTGTTCTTGGTTGTGGCTGCTACTTTTTTTTTTTTTTGCCTAAAGGTTAGTTTTTCATATATTTGTGTTGATTACATAATATTTGAGTATTATGCATAGTTTTAAGATATCTTTTCTTGAAAATAGAACTAGGAACTTATTTTCAGATTTCAGATTACAAAATAAAACTTATGTTTCAGATTTCAAGTAGCTAAAAGAACTATTATCTGATTCTAGGTCATTTCATTTTCATGATATAAATGTCGTTTTGGTCTTCTTCTTTTCTTTTCTTAAATTTCCCCTGTTTTTCTCTATTAAAATATATTGTATTTTTCCTAAAGGTTAGTTTTTCATAAATGTGTGTTGATTAAATAATATTTGAGTATTATGGGCAGTTTTAAGATCCCTTTTTTCCTGAAAATAAAACTAGGTACTTGAAATTAAATTGATTTATGTTTCAGATTTCAAGCAGTTAAAAGAACTATTATCTAATTATGGGTCATTTCATTTTCATGATACAAATGTCTTTCTGGTCTTCTTCTTTTCTTTTCCCAAATTTCCCTTGGTTTTCTCTATTAAAAAAATATTGTATTTTCCCTAAAGGTTAGTTTTTCATATATTTGAAATTTTGGGTTTTCTTCGTATTGTGTGTTTCGTTAATGGATTTGCTTCTTTTTTATTGGATTTTTTAGCCTCAACTTGTCCTTTTCATTGTTATTTTTTGATTGATGGGAATGATTTCATGAGCTATTGTTTTACTTATTATATGAACTGATGTTATTTTTCAACCTTGTTTTGGAAAATTTGTCAATATGTTTGCCTTTTTGTTATATTGAATTATGGATCAGTTGGGTAGCTACAAATATGAGATGTTGTTTTCACCTCTATGATGAATGCAAATATATATAGCTTGTACTTGGGGATGTTGAGTATGGTATCATGTTCATGTTATGTTTTCATATTGTTTCTAAATTTTTCGGGTTTAGATCGGATTATTGATCAGTTGTGAGAAATATTGAAGGAGCTTTACAAATGCGTGGATATATATATACAATGATATCTTAAGATATATGTTTGTTTGTATTTGTTATAATGGTGATCTTTAAATTATGCTTATTATGATATATATTTATGGTTTTATGTCGATTGACAGTTAAAATCAAAATAATAATAGATGGTAAATACACGAAATTTTGTGGAAGGAGATAGTACCTTAGCAACAAAAGCTGTTTGGGATTATGAGCTAACATTGAGATTTTGTGAACTTTGCATGAATGAAGTTATTGCTGGTAATAGACTGACAACTCATCTAAACACAAAAGGATGGGAAAATGTCATTTCCTTTTTTCAAGCAAAAACACAAAAATAATTATGGAAAACCTTGATTGAAAAATAAGTGGGATACATTAAAAAAGGAATGAAAGTTATGGAGGGAGTTGCTTAAGGAATATATAGGTATAGGATGGTGTCCATCTAAAAAGACTATCGATGCTACCGAAGAATGGTGGGTTGAAAAAATATAGATTAGTGTTAACTTTATCATTAATTTAATGCATAAAGTTTATTGAAATTAATAATTTACAAATATAAATATCTTAGTATAGCATTTAACATTTAACATATTATGTAGGAAAATCCTTATTTTAAATTATTTAAGAAGAAAAGAATTGAACCACAGTTGAATGAGTTAATGTGGCAAATGTTTGGTGACATTGTAGCCATTAGAGAGAATGCATGGGTATCTTCATCTAGTGTTCTTCCAAACGAGGCGCCTATGGGAGATGATACACCTAATGAGGGATTTGGTGATTTAGATGAACATAGTAATGAGAATGAAGGTATTCCTCCTAATGAGGAACCATCAAACCCTTCTCATGAAACTCTTAATCGAAGAAAGCAAACACTTGGGATTGTACATGGTAAAGGAAAAAAAATCAAGTTCAAGTAGAAAATTATTAAGAAATACATTAACTACTTAGATTGAGAAGTTGTGTGAGAATAAGGCTAGTCCAAGGAAGTCATTGAATGAAATTATTTTTCCTCACTCTTAATGTAATATTTCACATACAATGGATGCTTTACGTACTTTGGGAGATGAAATTAAAAAAAGAGATGAACTATACTATTTTGCCATTAAAATGTTCCATATGCCGATGAAATGAGAAGAGTTTTTGAACTTAGATCCAGATGTTAGGGTTTGGTGGCTTCGACTTGAGTATGCTAAACAAAATCTAATTGCATCATTTCATCCTTGGTAACAGCATTCTCATTTCCCTTCCAACCATTCCATCAACCACCTCCAGCATAAGCTCCTTACGATTATTACTATTATATGATTATACTACTTTTTTATGTGTAAAACTAATGTATGATAATTTTTATGTTTGGTATTTTTATGGTATGCTTTTATTCAAATTTCTTTGCATTGTATAAAATGTGACAAAATATTAATTTATTTTCATTTGATTACTTTTTCAAGTTATGGATGAATTTAACAATATGTATAATAGTTTTGATATGAATTATGATACCCTTGAATTAAGTGAAGAAGCTCAACGAAGACTAGCCACAATTGTTACACAAGTTGAGCACAACAATTATCATGAAGAGGAAGAATATGTCTTAGGCAGTGTATTGGTACACCATGAAACTTACTTCACTATGCAACCATGTATGGATTCAAATTATACTAGTCAAATGTGGGTGAATGAAGTATTAAATGGGCATGATGATCGTTGCATAAATAGTTTTAGGATGCCAAAAAATATATTTCACAACTTGTTGCATGATTTGCAAACAAATTATGGCTTAAAGCATGGGAAAGTATTAGTGATGGAGAAGTTAGCATTATCATTGTACATTCTTGGAAATAGATAATCAAATTCAAATGAACATAGTGATTTCAATGACCTGGGAAAACTGTTAGTCAAATATTTATTGATATGCTGCATATATTTGCTCGAATGGGAATAGACATGATTAAACCCACTGAAGGTCAATTCGAGGAAGTATCGAATCATATTCGACATGATACAAGATATTGGCCTCACTTTAAGGTAAAATTTACACAATCTTTATAGTTTTAAAATATAAATTATTTCTAACTTTTATCTCAGTACTTGTATTTATTTTAAAGGATTGTATTGGGGCCATAGATGGAACACACATAAAAGCATGCATTTCGCCTTCTTGTTAAAAACCTTATATTGGACTGAAAGGTGAACCAACTCACAATGTTATGGCAGTTTGTGACTTCAACATGTGCTTTATTTTTGCATTTCCTGGTAAGGAAAGAACATCACATGACAATAGATTATTTTTTTGCAAGCACTTAGAAAACAAGATTAAAATTTCCACACCCTCCACTAGGTTGAAGTTTAATTTTTTTAATTAATCTTTACATAAAAACAATATTAAAATTTTTAATTTATTTTAAAACTTGATATTATGTTTTACGTTTTTTGTAGGAAAATATTATCTTGTGGATTCAGGATATCCAGAAATGGTAGGTTTTCTAGGTCCATATAGGGGGAACGATATCATTTACTTGATTTTTTTCAAGGTAATCATCAAGTATCTAGAAAAAAAATCTTTAATCATGCCCATTCTTCGTTACGATCTGTGATTGGAGTGTGGAAAAGAAATGGCCAATATTAAGATGTAACGCCCTGAATAATTTATTTTTGTTTCTATAAATCTTGACACAAATATGTATTTGCTTCAGTGGTTAAGTGCTTTGGGTGTGTGTATGAGGTCTTGGGTTCAAGTCTCCCTTTTGGCAATTTTGTTATTTTTTTTATCCAAGCCTTATCCCTGTTGGGTGGGCTTATATAATATTGGTTGCAAACTCATTTCAGAATGAGCTTGCTGGTTCAAGTGGTAAGGTGTTAACTTGTCTTGTGGTCTCGTGTTTGAATCCTTTTGCGAGCATGGATGTTAATTTTTATCTCGGTTGTCTATCAGAGTTTCAGTGGGGATGCAATTCTGAAGTAGTTGGTTTGGGTTAGTGGGGAGTTAGAGACATTTTAGGGATATGACTAAAATAATATTTGTTAAATTTAATTTAATTTAATTTATACAAATTTTTTTCCTTCCCCAAATTCACGTTTTTTCCTCATCTGGCATAGTGTGTTTTCTTTTCCTTCTCTTCATTGCGTTTGGTCAAACGGCAGTGTGGTAAGTTCTTCAATTTTGTTTAATCATTCGAGTGCTTCTAATTGTCTGTTGTGCAGTAGGAGTATTTCGCAAGTAGAACAAGAATAGCTCAAGTGGAATCTCTTTCTTTTTGGAGGGTTCTGGAATTGATAGAGTCAAGTCATATATGGCAGTCAAATCGTTGTTGCGCGTTAAGGATTTTCTGTTGTGGGAATAGTTTATGATTTTCATAAATGTTGAGTTTGAATGCTTGGATTTGGTTGATTGTGTAGGAGAGGGGTTGGAAACGTTTGATTCTCCAACGATTTAAATTTGAGGGGAGTTGATTGTCAAAGGTGATCATTTAGGTGGATTGGGGACTTTTAGTTCTATACATCGTTTCGGTTATTGACGAGTGTTCTTAATTGAATTTAAGTTGTGGTGGTCTTGGGAGTGTTTTCGCATCAAAACCGTACTAGGTGTGTACCATAAACACAAAAAATTGAGGTTCAGCGAAAGCTGAAAAAGGGCACTATTGATGCCACACGGGTGTGAGCCCAGTCGTGTGGTTGGCCGTATGCGAGACACGGCTATGTGAATGTCGAAGGTGTGACCGTGCACATGACACGACCTTATGACAGTGTGAGTGTGGCTGTGTAGGCCACACGGGCTAGGCCAGATTGGGCGTGTGGGTTTTGGGCCAGGCTATTTAGGCCACACAAGCAAGGCTAATCTTGGTGTGTAGGCCTCATACGGGCATGTGGGCCTATACGAGCATGTGGGCCTAGGATTCTAAAATTTTCTCTAGGGTCGCACGGGTCGTTTCGATCGACTGTGGGCCAACCGTAGGGTCGATAAGGGCTAACCAAACCCTAACTCATGTGATATGATATTCTGATAGTCTGATCTAAGTAGGACACTGATAGGTATGTCTGACTGTTCTATTTGAGTATATATAATTTCTATATATGAGCATGTTAAGCATGTTAATTTTGTTAATTTTGTATTCTGTATCTGTGTTTGGGGTGGGATTTTCATATGCGGAGGAAGTGATTTGTATGGAGACTTTTCGCCTATATTCTATCAGCTTGGCTGCATATCATTCTATTATGTGTCGCTTTGACACTATATAGTGTGCTGGGATGGGCGTGTGTTCTTAACCCTAAATAGTGTGATGGGATGGTCGGAGATGGTGTGTACAGGATGGGGGTAGGATTCTGTATATCTGTATCTGTTATGGACTTAGGTTCTAATTTGTATCTAACTATACATAGAATTCTGTGTATATTACATGACTATTTCTGTTGGGTTGCACACTGTGTTTACGAAAACTCATATCTGCTTGTTATTTGTCTGAAACTGTACTGAGTTAGTAAGAGACTAAAACCTCTGAAATACTTCTGAACTTCTGATAATTTGAGCATAAAATATAAGCTAATAAACACTGGAACTGATGCATAAAATTTTATAATGTAGATAAAACTAAAAATACAATGAGCGCTCGTGAAACTCGAGGTCATCGTATTCGTGGGCGCGGTGGGCGCCATAGGGGGGCTTTAGCTAAATATTCCTCTTTGGGTAGTATGCCGAATTTGGATACAAGTGAGACACCGATTTCACCTGCGACTGAGATTGGGTCTCAAAGTCGCTTGGTTGGGGACGACGCACTGTCCCAAGCCATGTTGAGAGTTTTGGAGAGGGTCACTAGACTCCATTCTAGATCTGTAGGCCGTGTGTCGGTAATTGAACGACTTCAGTCCAATGGAGCTGAGTTGTTTAGAGGTGTCACTAGAGTCACCCCTATTGTGGCCGAGTATTGGTTAGAGGCCACTGAGAGAATTATGAACGACATCGATTGCACTCTTGAGCAGAAGTTGAAGGGTGCAGTTTCTTTGCTTCGCATGAGGTATATTAACTGTGGTTGTCGGTTAAGGAGGGTTGTAATAACCCGATTTTAGCTAAATCAGGACAGTGGTTTTGGGACCACAAATTCGAGGTCGTAAACTTATATTTTTTATGTTTACAGCATGTGATTATATATGTGTGAAAATTTCGTGAGCTAATTTTATCGTTTAATAGTTTAATTTGATAAAATGACTTAATCCCGTAAAATACAAAAGTAGCATGCTATAAGTTAAAAGTGCTAAATTGCCATGGTTGATTAAATATGTGGTCCTTATTATGTTATTGGACCAACGGCGTTGGTCATAAATGACCTTATAATATGTGAACTATGTATTTATTTTACTAAGGTTAATTATGTAATTTGATAATTAAGTTAATAAAAATTAAAACAAAACAAATTGTGTTCATTTGTTCATCTTCTTTGACCAAAAATAGAGAAAAGGTATTCGACACCTTTAATCCTTAATTAAAGTATGATTTTTGATCGGTTTTGATGATTTCTACATTTTTGTGATCGTTTCTTTGAGTACTAGTTAGCCCTGCTTTAATTTTCAAATTTGGTGATGATTTTGTGAAGTTTTATTGACGAATGCTTGACCTCTTGAATGTTTGATGATGGAAAATAAGTATTTGTTGATAGATTATCATGTTTTGTAAAGTGATTTTTAGTGAAATTGCATAAAAGGGATTAATTTGTGAAAATATGAAAATGTGTGGTTAAATGTGTGAAATATTGATAAATATGGGCTGTTATGGAGCCTATAGAAATTTGGCTAAGCATGGGTCTTATTAAATTTTGTGTAATTTGTGTTTTTGAGAAATAGGGACTAAATTGAATAAATGTGGAACTTTAGGGGCTAAAGTGCAAAAATGCCCAAATATGTGTTTGTGGACTAAATTGAATGTGTTGATGAATAAAAGAGTTAATTTTGAATGTATATAGATCAAGAACGAAAGAAATCGGATTTAAATCGAGGGAAATCGGTCGAATAGTCGATCTGGTTCCTCTATTTCGACTACGAGGTAAGTTCATATACAAATAAATATCTTTAAATTGAATTACATGTGTTTACTTGTCACAGAAATGTTATAAATGTTGAACGAGCACTTATGAGCAAGAACCGACAGAGCTACGCTATCCGAAAGTCCCGTACAAACCTTAAGAATAAAATAGGATACGACTGTAATGACATTAGGTTGTCGAGATGTGATTACATGTAAGACCATATCTGGGACATTGGCATTGTATTGAGATTATGTGTACGACCGTATCTAGGACATTGGTGATGCGGTCATTGAGAGCACCAAATATATCCTATTTCCTACAAAATAATGAAAAAGAACAGTAAATGGGAAGTAGGGTCGAATCCTCAGGGACCGAATTGCACGAATGCTTATTTCTTGAAATTCTGGGCAGAATCGTGCCCAAGAAAACCTTCATTTCTAAAAAAATAAAAAAACAAAATTAAATGTTTTGATCTGAAAAAATAAAATAAAAACAGAATTGGAAGTCGAATTGAAATTGTGAAATTAAATAAATTGCGAAAATTAAAATGGAGAATATAAAAATAAACAGAGTTTAGGAAAAGAGAGAGTTTCTTATGTGGCGAGATTCCAGCCTCCGGTTGTCTCGATTCACCTTGAGTCCAATCCTTGGCTTTTAAGTAATCCTTCTCAAGCAGAATAAGCCAGTTATAGTGGAAGAGGATGTCTATGACCACCAGCTCCAAGAATTTAGACTTAAGATTTGACGGAGCCTGACTCTAGCCAATAATCGATTTTGTGGGACTATCTTCTGCTAGATCATCACTTCCTAATGGTGAATACCACGCCATTTTGTGTCTTGGGCTCGCCAATCTCTGACACAGAAAGCCAACGAACCGACTGTGCAACCTTCCCAAGACGTACAAAGCGGCCGTTCCTTGCACAAGTTGAAAAGATCACTTATTAAAGGACATGGACGGTAGCGTCAGCCCCGTAATGTGGAGAAGCGATGAATACCCTGTTGAGAAGGCTAAGCGCGGATTCTAAGCCTCATGAACCTTTCTGGGGAATTTTGATGACCTTCGGCTAGATTAGACTTAGTGGCTCATAATTTTTGGAGAAGAATAAAAAAAATAATAGAAAGGGAATTTTTATTGAAAGAAAATGTGAAAAGAACAAAAAGACTAAATTTATGGGGGAGAGAGTGTTTACAGCAAAAGATGGACCAAATTTGTGTCACTTCACCCCCTATTATAGTACTAAGAAACTTAGCCTATTCCTAATTAAATTTTAAAAGATAAATACAAATGAGTAAAGATAATTAAAGATAAATGAAAATAAATCCTAAAATTAAATCTAAATAATAATCCTTAATAATTATCCTAATATAATTAAACATTAAATAGAGACTTAAACTATAAAATCTCTTCTTTTGGACTTTAGCCCTTAAATCGTCCATGCTTGCATTTTTGGCACCACCTTTTTCCTATGTCGCATGTTGGGCCATTGTATCTTCAAATTTGCACTTTTTTCCTTTAAATTTTCTTTTTGCCTCCAATTTTGTCCCTGAAAGATAAAAGACCATAAATAGCTCAAATTAGTAGGATCATACTCAAAATAAACATATAATTATACATAAAAATATGTCATTCTAGAGTATTATCAAATTCCTCCTACTTAGCCCATACTTGCCCTCAAGTATGGTTTCTATCCACGGTGAAAATTAGATCCTGCCATGAAAGAAATACTACTCCAAAGTTTTATAAAAATTAGTCAAAATGCATACGAAAAATAAAGAGAACCCTTAGTTTGATTTAAGTAAAATTGAAAAAGTGTTCCAATTAACACACACAAAAATTAAGATCAACTTGAATTATTTCATGAAAATTAGGTAATTTACCAAACCTATCAAGACACCTTATTTGTTTCCACCTTTAGTCCCCAAATGTTATTTTATTATTAATACATTCTTTTTTTTTTCTCTTTTTTTTTATTGTTTTTTAGTTATTTATTTATTTAATGTTGCTTAAGAATATATTGAACCTTTTAACGCGAAGAGAGATGACAACCATGCACCTCACCCCAGTTGCTCAGCCCAACACATTCCTAATTTTTATTTTTCTTAAGAACATATCGAACCTTTTGACGCGAAGAGAGATGACAGCCAAGCACCTCACCCCGGTTACTCAGCCCAACACATTCTTAAAAATTAATTCTGGTTAGCGGAGTTTTTCCTAATACGTCACACAACCTTTTGACGCGAAATAGGATGACAACCCAAGCACCCTACCTCGGTTACTCAGCTAGTCACGTCTTAAGCTACACTCATAACCACGGAAACATTATTATTATTATTAAATGAAATTTTAATTCTGGAGGACTTAGGAAAAATAATCAAGTGTCAAAAATAAGTTTCAGTAGCCACCTTAATAGTCATGAACATATTTTAAGCATGCAATTATATTAGGTGTCCTCTTGTATTTAGACTTAATCAAATTTACTAAAATCAAAATAGCGTTAACTCTATTAATCATAATTATTTTAACTAAAAGAAATAAAACAGTGGAGATGAAATCTATCAAGCAAAATCATAATTAACTCAGTATATAAGAATCATGCATGGAGGTCAAATAGTGGTCAAGTCATGGTCAAATTCTTGGGCATGAAAAGAGGTAGAATATTCTTAAAAAAATAAATATAGACAGAAATGAGCATAAGGCAGTAGCAACAGTAACACAACAGTAAAAGCAGCAGATAAAACGATAGAAATAATGAGAAATGCCTCCCCCTACTTAAAACACATTGTCCTCGATGTGAAAAATAATATTAATAAATATGATGAAAAGAAAGAGTTTAGAGCACTTCCCAGGTCGTCTCTATCGTTTATGCAAAGATGCAAGGAGGAGAAGGTTTGGTGTCGCGTGGAGGAGAGGAAGGAGGGGAAGGCGTTCGTCGGCTAAGTTGACGAGTTGGAACACCAAAAAATTGACGCTGGCAGCTATTCACGGTGAAGGATGGTTCAGCGGTGGCTCGGCTTCGGGTTCTTACCATGGCGTTGGAGAAATTGGCGGTGGAGGGGTTAGAAGGAAGGTGAGGCGACTAGTGATAGTTTGGGTGAAAAATGGGATAAGTTTTTAGGGTTTTGAGGTGTATAGGTCGAGTGTTTGGCTAAAGGGTTGATGTTTGGTTGCAGGTTGTGGGTTTTCAGGAGCAGGGATGTGCTATTCTTGGTTGGAATAGGATAGGATAAGGGCTATTTCATGCCTTTTTTTTTGTTTTTCTCTTTTTTCTCCCTATTTTCGCGTCGGTGTACCTAGATGAAAGAAGAGAAATTTATTAATATTCAAAAATAATAAATAATAAAATAAAGTAAAATAAAATAAAAAATACTAATAAAATGAAATAAAATAATAAATAATAAAAATTAAGAAAAGTAAAAAAATAAAAAATAAAAAATAAAAAATAAAAAATAAAGGTTGGGTTGCCTCCCAACAAACATTTGTTTAATGTCGCTAGCTTGACGGCTTAACTAGTATTGGAGCTGTTCCAACTGAATTCTTTCATTTGTACGAGCTTGGGAATTCTCCTTTTCTGCCACATCCACCATATAATGGGTTCAATCGTCCTTGTGCCTCTTTTTTTGGTTTTTTTTTCTCTAAGAAAATCTTATGTGTGTCAATCAAGGGGTTAATCCCTTTTAAGTCGTGTATGGTCCCATCATTTTCCAAAAATGTGCATTTGAGATGCTCGAAAAGTGGTTTTAATTCCAAATCTGGTGCCTGCATAACAGAAGGTAGAAGCTTAGTATCCATAGGAGCCAATAATTTATTAACAGAAAAATCATCAAACATCATTTTGGATTTATCTCCATAAGATGACTCAAAAGTTTTTTCTACTGATGAGTAAATTATGTCGACACAGTTTACGTCCAAGACTTCACTTGGGCGACTAATAGTTCCATAAATGTTAAACTTCACGATCTCCCTATCAAACTCCATCGTGAGGGTTTCGCTTCGTGCGTCAATCTTAGTATTTGCAGTACTAAGGAAAGGTCTCCCCAACAAGATGTCTAAAGACCCAGGAGCGTTATCCTCCATTTTTATCACATAAAAATCTGTAGGGAAGATAAGTCCATTGACTTTCACTAGTACATCCTCGAGGACTCCTTCGGGATGCACAATGGACCTATCTGCCAACTGAATGATAACACCTTTCTTTGTCAAAAAACCCGCGTTAAGTGATTCATTAACGGAAAAAGACATGACATTTATGGAGGCCCCTAAATCACACATAGCCTTCTTAATTCCTAAATGGCCTATTTTGCATGGTATTGCAAACATGACCTTATCTTTACATTTCGCTGGCATTTTTTGCTGCAACACTACGGATACATTTTCACCAACACTTACCCTTTCATTACCTGTTAATTTTCATTTGTTGGTGCAGAGTTCTTTAAGGAACTTGGCATACCGCAGAATTTGTCTGATAGCGTCCAACAGTGGTATGTTAATCTCAACATTTCTGAATGTCTCAAGAATCTCCTTGTCTTCTTTACCCTTTCGACATTGATTTAATCGTCCTGGAAATGGAGGTTGAATTATGGGTAATGAAGGTTTCGTTTGAAACTGTTTGTCGTTTGTGGGATTTTCTTGGGCGGGATCTTGGCCAAGATTTCTGCCAAGAATTGGTTCCAGTAGTTTTCCACTTCGCAATGTCACTACATTTGCGTGTTGTCTTGGATTAGGTTCTGTTTGTGACGGTAGCTTCCCTTATGAGTTCATTCTCTCAATTGATGTGGTCAACTCTCTTATAGACGCCTCGGTTTTCTATTAAAAATCCTTTGTTTCCTTTTGGAAATCAAGAGTTTGTCGTAAAATTTACTGTTGGATATCAACAGTTTGTCGTTGTATCTGCTGTTGGAAATCAATCATATTAGCTGCTAATTTGTTGACCATGGTTTCTAGAGAGGTACTTGAATCTCACATCTATTGTGGAATCAAGTTTTGGTATGGTTGGTCGTATCGTGGGTTGGCCCCATAACTTAAGTTAGGATGATCCCTTCATCTTGGGTTGTAGGTGTTAGCGTAAGGGTCCTATCGCCTTTGTGGTGGCCTAGGGAAATTTCCCATAGCATTTAAATGAGCTATAATATCACCATACAAACTGGGACATGCATCAGTTGTATGTTCAGGTGTAGCACATATTCTGCATACTCGGGCTGGTTTGGCTTTTTTTGCAACAAGAGAGCTCACAATATTAGTAAGTCTATCAACTTTATATTCTAAGGTTGAATTACTTAGCTGATGAACCCTTCTAGGGGGTTCACGATTAGCTCGAAATTGCTGAGTATTTGTAGCCATTATGGAGATCGAGTCTCTTGCTTGTTGGGGAGTCATGTTAACCAACGCTCCTTGTAACAACCCGTTTTTAGGATTAACCGGAACAGTGGTTTCGGTGCCACCAAATCCGACGAGTAGGTTTGTAAATATTATATTTAATATTTACGAGTTAATTGTGATTTTAAAAAAAAATATTTTTGATATTGTGATATTTGTTTTATAAGTGATTTATTAAGTTCAAGTGGTATGACCTTAAGGTCAAGTGGGTTTAGGAAATGAGGTATCAGGACCTTATTTCTATAAACCGAGTTGTAAATATTTTTATAAATATTTACAGAGTGGCAAAAAGATGGTATTAAAGTTTCGTTGAAAAATTTTATCATTTCGATAGTTAATTAAGCAAAAAGGACTAAATCGCAAAAGTTGCATTCTAATTGTTTAAGTGTTTATTTTCCATGTTTTACTAAAGTAGAAGTCCCTATTTATCTATTAAACCATTACTTTATGATAGTGGAGATTGGTGGTTTGGCATATATGAAATTATGTATTATTATAAAGGACAAAAAGGTAAATGGAATATTAAAATGTATTAAATAAAAATAAAACATAAAATGGCCATGCAAATCTTATTTCTTGGCCGAATATGGAGGAGAAAAAGAAAGCCATTGAAGCTTCCTTATTTTCGGCACTTGCATGAAGTGATTTAGGTATGTTTTGTGTTCGGTTTTTGATAATTTTTATGTTTTTGAGATCGTTGCTTCGTATTCTAGCTAGCCCGTATCTCTGATTTCAAAACTGTTAAAGCATTTGAATGTTGCCATTGTTGAATGCTTGAGTATTTTGATAGTTGATGATGGAAAATAAATTATTGTTGTTGGATATACATGTTTTGTAAAGTGAATTTTGGTAAAAATGTCAATTTTGGATTAAATTGTGAATTATTGAAATTATATGGTTGAAAGTGTGAATAAATGAAAATATGGGCTGTCATGAAGTTGTAGTAAATTTGGCTAGGCATGGGTTTGGCCAAAATTGAATGAATTTAATTTTTCGAGCTTAGGGACTAAATTGTAAAGAAGTTGAAATATCAAGGGCGAAAATGTAATTTTGCCATGAAATAATTTATGGGCTGTTTTAATACCATGAATATTCGGTTAAGCTTAATTATGGTTAAAAATGGTTAATTTGCATTTTTTTGAGCTTAGGGACTAAATTGAATAAAAGTGAAACTTTAGGGGTAAAATAGTAATTTTACCAAAATATGAAATTGAGTTAAAATGAATAGAATATGAATTGTAATAGTTGAATTTGATTGATTAGATCAAGTTAAGCCTCGTACGAGTCTATATCGAGGGAAAAATGAAGTATCGAATTCGTCGATCTAATTTGTCGTTACCGCGAATGAGGTAAGTTCGTATGCAATAAGCATTGTTAAATTTATGTTTCTAATGCTTTAATATCACATAAATTGTATATACGTGAATATTTTAATGTCTGACAATATATCGACAAAATGTGGCACTTAGTGTGCGGGGCAATCAAATATGGTACTCAGTGTACGAAATATTGAGAATGGCACTTAGTGTGTGAGATATTGAGAATGACACTTAGTGTGCAAAATATCAAATGATTCAAAGGGCAATTATATATTGTGATTGAATGATTAAATAGAGCAAAGTGAACAGGTATACATGCTATATTATATGAATTGTTTATGAGACGACTTTATAATGGTGATATTCGAGCTTTGAGCCTAGCAAGCTTTAAGCTGGTGAATAATATTATCGGGCTTCGCCCTAGCAGGCTATATAATGCCGGTGAAATGATATCGGGCTTCAAGCCTAGCAGGCGAAATGCCGGTGAATGAGTTCGCACTTAAAGTCTAGCGGGCTTCGTGTCGTGCGGTGATGAATTCGAGTTTAAAACCTAGCAAAGCTAAATGCTGGTGATTTGATAAAAGTCTAAGACTATGAGACCTTGTGTTAAATCGGCAATTGAATTTGTTCAATACATTAAGTTGGCCAGGTATGTGATATATACTTATGCATGTTAGATCGATTGGAATTGAATCATGAATGTGAAATGAGAAGCATAGATGAAAATGCCTATGTCATATATGTGAGTAAGGGTAAAACCATCGTAAATTATCAATAAGGGTGGGCTATGTGCGGAACCATCTTATAATTGCTAATTTGAACGGTTGTGTGCGAATCATTGAGCATGATGTATTGTATTGAGATTATGCTTAAGTGAAATTATAGAATTGTGATGAAATTGATTAGTGATATACATGTTTAAATAATGTGAATGCAAAGAATGTGTGAAAGAGTAAATTTGTAATAAATTTGTTTGGGATAGCAGCAGTAACATGATTTTGGAAAATCACCATAAATTGTGGGAGTTGAGTTAGAATCTGAATAAATTATAAAATTAAAGCTTAATGTGTCTAGTTTTTTATAAAAGAAACCGTGTAAGCAAAATAATTGCTGATAATGAGATATTTGAAGTGGCATGGGATAGAGTCAAATGACTTCGGGTCCCTTGTTCTGTTTTTTAGAAAATCATTATAATTTTTACAAAAATGTTTATAAGATAAAATTTATATTCTTAGACTCCTTAATAAGTCTAGTTCCAAATGAAATCAACGAGAACATATTTTGAATTCTGTACAATGAGAAATTTGATTCGTACTAAAGAGTGGTCAGATTAGTCAAACAGTGAAACAGGGGAAACTTTAAGAAAAATCTGGTATTGATTGGCCAAACCAAAAATTCTGAAAATTTTATGTATAGAAGATATATGAGTCTATTTTTAGGGAAAATTAACGGAAATTGATTTGGAGTTTCGTAGCTCCAGTTATAAATAATATAGTGACTGTTGCTTAGGAAGACAACTTGTAGTGAATTTATGATTATGTTGTAAACATTGATAAAACTTGTTAATGAGTTGCTTATTGTTTTCTTATGAACTTACTAAGCATAAAGCTTACTCCCCTTTTCTTTCCCATATTCCCTAGGATTTCCAGGTTAGCTCGGGTAGGAGGCCGTCAGAGATATTATCACACTGTCGAGTTAACACTATTAGTGTAAGTAAATCCTAGTGTTTC
Source organism: Gossypium longicalyx (assembly GCA_025698465.1). Lineage (NCBI taxonomy): Eukaryota > Viridiplantae > Streptophyta > Magnoliopsida > Malvales > Malvaceae > Gossypium > Gossypium longicalyx. Next base: position 61,703,109 of record CM047004.1, on the reverse strand, counting down.
GAGTCTATGGCATGTATAGGGTTTTAATGTTGAGTATGTGATATTATGATTTAGCCAAAGGTGTTGGCTTGTATTGATAAAGTGTTGTAGCCATGTGAATTGGCCTATGTTAGCTAATGATATTGTGGGCCTAAATGTTTATTAATATATATGTATGATACTATATCTTGTGATGTGGCTTATAGTATGTATGCCTAGAGATTGAAATGAGATTCATTGATGAGTTAGTAACTGATGCAAGATTTGGTGATTGGTAAATAGTTAATAATGCCTCATGAATGGTTTGTGGAAATGATTATGTATGCTTAGTGATGGACATGAGGTTCGTGATGTAATGATAGTTATGACTAGTATGTGGTAATGATGTGGGCAAATTCTATAATATTTATTGCATAAGAAAATGACTTGAGCATAACATGTTTGTAGATGTTTAAGAGCTCATTTATGCCATGTTGTATGTTATTGGATAAGTATTTATCTATGCATGTGGTGTGAGAGTGACAAAAGGCTTGGTAAATAGCCTATTTCTGGCCACACACTGAAGCATACGAAGCGTGTGAAGCCTTAACGCAAGAGATTTTTCTAAGTTTTTCATGAGTTCTCGGTTGGGTCCTGAACCACACCGGATGTATGTTTTGGGCGTCGTAAGCCCGTATATGGGACAGATTACATGTGAAAAGAAAAGTTTTTAAATTAATCAAAATTTTACGGCCCAATTTTTGTGTGATTGATTGAGTTTTTAATTATTTGAGATTTCGTGGCCCTGTTTAGTATGGAAGTGTTAGTAAAAGTCAGGTAGCACCTTGAACCCTGTCCCGGTGTTGGATACGGGCGAGGGGTGTTACACTCCTCCACTAGCGGCATCTACCATATTCTTCTACATGGGTTTCAGGCCTTCATAAAAGTATTGGAGGAGAGATTGCTCTATTATACCATGTTGTGGGCAGCTCACACAAATTCTTAAATCGTTCCCAATAATTGTAAAGGGACTCTATTTTTTTTTTGTCTTATTCCAACGATCTCTCTTCTTAACTCAGCTGGTCGTGATGCTGGAAAACACCTGTTGAGAAATAAATGAGAAAGAGCAGCCCAAGTTGTAATGGATCCAGGAGGAAAATAAAATAGCCATTCCCTAGCTGAATTTGCTAGGGAAAAAGGGAAAGCACGCAATTTAATTTAATCCTCAGTTACCCCCTGAGGTTTCATACTAAGGTAAACCATATCGAACTCTTTCAAATGCTTGTGGGGTTTTTCGTTTTGCAACCCACGAAAAGTTGGCAGTAGCTGGATTAAGCCTAACTTTAATTCAAATTTAGTATCCATAGTAGGATACACGATGCATAGTGGCGGTTGTTCTACCGGAGCTTCGGCCAGTTGCATAGGCTGAGGTGCTAGATTAGGGTTTTCGTTAACCCTAGCGTTAGGCATTTTTTCTGGGGAATCGACTTCTACTTTTTTGCCTTTAAATATTTGAGTATAGTTTTCGTTAACCCTAAACTCTACTTCGTCGTCGATTCTGATTTCTGGCGGTGGATTACTTTGAGTTCCAACCACCGCTGATTACTTTTTCTTTAGCTTTGTTTCGTAGCGATTAGCTCTCACACTCTTTTCAATCTCTGAATCAAGCTTAAGAGTACTTGGAGCAGATCTGGTCATAAGAAACAAAAAAACAAGATTAGTACATTGCCAGTCCCTGAAAACGGTGCCAAATTTTGATGCAGTCGTTGAGAGCACCAAATATATACTATTTCCTACAAAATAATTAAAAAGAACAGTAAAGGGGAAGTAGGGTCGAATCCTCAGGGACCAGATTGCACGAATGCTTGTTTCTTAAAATCCTGGGTGGAATCGTGCCCAAGAAAACCTACGTTTCTGAAAAAAATAGAATTAAATGTTTTGATCTGGAAAAAAATAGAATTGGAAGTCGAATTGAAATTGTGAAATTAAATAGATTGTGAAAATTAAAATGGAGAATATAAAAATAAACAGAGTTTGGGAAAAGAGAGAGTTTCTTATGTGGCGAGATTCCAACCTCCGGTTGTCTCGATTCACCTTGGGTCCAATCCTTAGCTTTTAAGTAATCCTTCTCGAGCAGAATAAGCCAGTTATAGTGGAAGAGGATGCCTAGACCACCAGCTCTAAGAATTTAGACTTAAGACTTGACGAAGCCTGACTCCAGCCAATAATCGCTTTTGTGGGACTATCTTCTGCTAGATCATCACTTCCTAATGGTGAATACCATGCCATTTTGTCTCTTGGGCTCGCCAACCTCTGACACAGAAAGCCAACGAATCAACTGTGCAACCTTTCCAAAACATACAAAGTGGCCGTTCCTTACACAAGTTGAAAAGATCACTTATTAAGGGACATGGACGAAAGCGTCAACCCCGTAATGCAGAGAAGTGATGAATACCCTGTTGAGAAGGCTAAGCGCGGATTCTAAGCCTCATGAACCTTTTTGGGGAATTTTGACAACCTTTGGCTAGATTAGATTTAGTGGCTCATGATTTTTGGGGAAAAATAAAAAAAATAATGGAAAGGGAATTTTTATTGAAAGAAAATATAGAAAGAACAAAAAGACTAAATTTATGGGGGAAAGAGTGTTTACAGCAAAAGATAGACCAAATTTGTGTCACTTCATCCCCTATTTATAATACTAAGAAACTTAGCCTATTACTAATTAAATTCTAAAAGATAAATACAAATAATTAAAGATAATTAAAGATAAATGAAAATAAATCCTAAAATTAAATCTAAATAATAATCCTTAATAATTATCCTAATATAATTAAACATTAAATAGAGTCTTGTACTATAAAATCTCTTCTTTTGCACTTTAGCCCTTATATCGCCCATGCTTGCATTTTTGGCATCACCTTTTTCCAATGTCGCATGTTGGCCCATTGTATCTTCAAATTTGTACTTTTTTCCTTTAAATTTCCTTTTTGTCTTCAATTTAGTCCCTGAAAGATAAAATAGCATAAATAGATCAAATTAGTATGATCATACTTAAAATAAACATATAATTAATACATAAAAATATTTCATTCTAGAGTATTAATAATTGGCATCGTTAATCGATTTCGTGTAATGCCCTGTCTGGGACAGTGGCATCTATATGTGATAACATGTAAGACCATATCTGAGATATGGCTCTGTACGAGCTTATGTGATTCCCGAGTATCTTTAATGATTCCAAACGGTTCAACAAGCAAAGTCAAGTTGAAAAAGAATATGTGAATGAGCTAAGTGATTCAGGTACGTATGAAATTCATTCTAGTATTGAAAAGGGGAAATATTTGATGAACTCAATTAAGACATTTAATATATGTTCAATGAGAAAGGTTTGTGAATTTGAATGTGATTAGCTATGTTTAGCATATTTGAATTGATATGCAAATGTTCATGTGATGATTTTGTTTGTATATGGCTTACTAAGCTTTTAAAGCTTACTGTATTTATTTTTCACTATTTCATAGATTATCAAAGCTGGCTCAGACTCGGGGATCGTTAGGAAACGTCATCACACTATCGATCATCTCGTTGGTACTTTTGGGAGCTTTGTATGTTTGGTATATGGCATGTATAGGCTAGTGTCATCTTGGTATGTTTTGAACTATGTTTTAGCCATGAGATTTGGCTTGTAAATGTTAGTGTGTATGGCCATTTAAGTTGGCTTGAATTATGTGTTTGATAAGTGGTATATGTGAATTATAAATTACCTTATGTTTTAGCATGTTGCCATGGTTGTTAATATGGTTAAATGGTTGCTCATTTGGCTATTTATAAATTGATGTATTAATGCTTGAAGAATGGTATGTTTTGGTATAATTGATACATGATGAATTGATATGTTTGATAAGCATGATTTAGTTGATGGAAAGGTGATAAAAATATATTTAGAAGTTATGTAAGTTGTGATGATTTTGACTTAATGATTTGTTATGTTTTGAATTTGGAATTGAGTAGTTGAAATGGTTGAGTATAGATGACATGATATGTGTATGAATTGGCATATTTTGGCTGCCTATATGTGTTTAAATGGTACCAATTTGGTCACTTTGTGTGCATAAGAGAAGGGTGGCAAATTGGCTTTACAAATGACCTATTTTTGTCCGCACGTGCAAAGACACGGGTGTGTCTTAGCCGTGTACGACACATGGTCATGTTACAGGCTGTGTGTCTCCTGGGGTACCCTTTCGAATTAAAGTCAGTATACCCTACAAGTTTGGTACGGCCTAGACACACGGGCGTGTCTACTAGTCGTGTGAGGCATACGGGCTTGCACATGGGAGTGTGGTCGGCCATGTGACCCAAGTCAGTAACCCCTCCAGTTTTCCTATGGCTATGGCACACGGGCGTGTCCTCGGCCGTTTAGTACAAGTTAGTATGTATGCCCTATTTTCACACGGCCTATGACACGGGCATGTCTAGTGACCGTGTAAGGCACACAGCCTGTTCACATGGGCGTGTGACCTTATATGTTTGAAAATTTTCTAAGTTTCTCAAAGTTTGCAAACGTTATCGGTTTAGTCTCGAACCACTTCTAAGAATGTTTTAAGGTCTCGTAGAGCCTTACAAGGGACATTGTGAATGTTTTGAATGAATTTTGAGTATGAATGTATAAATATATGTGAATGAGGTGTGTTATCCAGTAATGCCTTGTAACCCTATTCTGGTGACGGATACAGGTTAGGGGTGTTACAAGGGTACTTAACTAGATCGTCTATACTGATACTACTTTAAGACTGCTTTCTAGGGGAAGTACGTGGATGTGAGTTATGTGGATGCTCGTAGGCATGAGTTCATGAATCTCACGCAAGGTGATAAGTTTATGGCCGAGTATGAGGCCTAGTTTCTGAGGTTGAGTTATTACGCTCGCATAGTGGCAATCAAGTATGAGAAATCTGTCTGTTTTGATGACAGCTTGAGTGATAGTCTAAGGGTATTGATTTCTCTGTAGAAGGAGTGTGAGTTTGCTATTCTGGTAGATAAGGTGAAGATCGTTGAAGAGGTTAAGCGCATGGAGTGCCAAAACAGTGACCATGAGAAAGGCAAGAATAAGAAGGATTCAGAGCCTTCTAGTTCTATTCAGGGGCCTAAGAAACGGGCCAGACCTGATGGGTCTGTTAGAGTGGGGGTTCTTGTTGCTCTTGCTAGGATTCAGTCTTGTGGTGGTTGTGGTAGGCACCATTCGGGCGAATGTTCGAGGAGATTAGGGGCTTGGTTACGATGTGGGTCATTAGAGCACCGGATTAAAGAGTGTCCACATCATGCTAATCAGATGCAAGCTACTTGATCGAGTTCTATTCAGCCTCATAGGGCAATACAGTAGCCACTTAGGGGCCATGGTATGGCTAGGGGTTGTAATGGTATAGGCCGAGGTCAGAGAGCACTGGGCAGAGGTACTAATCAGACTGAGGCGAGATAGCCTGCACCAGTTTATGCTGCTCGACGCTGAGAGGACAGAGACGCTCCTGATGTGATCACAGGTACGTTTTTAATTTTTGATGCCCTATATACTACTTTGATAGACATAGGTTCTACACACTCCTATGTAACTAGTTCTATTCCCAAGAACTTGGGGATTTTTTTTGAGTGTACTTCTAGTGAGATTACTATACTGAGTCTGTTGGGGCAATCTGTTTGGGTTAGTAGACTATATAGGAAGTTGGAAGTACAAGTGGTTGTGTTTTCGGTAAATCTAATAGAGCTACTGTTTGGGGAGTTTGACTTGATTTTGGGTATGGACTGGTTGGTAGAGCACAGGGTTAGTTTGGACTGCACAACTAAGAGGGTTGTTCTAAGGAGCGAGAATGATAAGGAAGTGGTTGTGATCGGTGAGCGTCGAGATTACCTGTCTAATGTAATTTCTGCTCTAGTGGATGAGAAATTAGTTCAGAAAAGGTGTAAGGCGTATTTGGCCTACGTCAGTGTTTTAGTTTCTAAGGACTCTTCTATTCGAGGATATCAGAATAGTGAGGAAATTTCCAAATGTTTTTCCTGAGGAGTTATCGGGTTTACCTCTAAATCGGGAAGTTGAGTTTGGCATTGAGCTTCTATCGAGTACAGCTCCGGTGTCCATCACTTTGTACCATATGGTAACGAAAGAGCTTACAAAGCTTAAGGCTCAACTTTAAGAGCTTCTGGATCATAGTTTCATCCACCCTAATGTGTCTCCATGGGGGCATTGGTTCTGTTTGTGAAGAAAAAGGATGGTACCATGAAGATGTGCATCAATTACCAGAAGTTGAAGAAACTGACTGTGAAGAATAAGTACCGACTTTCGAGGATCAACGACCTATTTGATCCGTTTATTAGGGCTGAGGTATTCTAAAAAATAGATTTTCATTCTAGGCATCATCAGCTTAAGGTTAAAGAAATTGATATTCATAAGACGACTTTTAGGACTTGTTATAGGTATTACGAGTTTCTAGTTATGCCCTTTGCTTTGAAAAATGCTCTGGCTGCATTCATAAATCTAATGAACTGAGTTTTTCAACAGTATCTGGATCACTTTATCGTAGTCTTCATCGATGATATTTTGGTGTACTCTAAAATTGAGGTTGAGCATGATTAGCATATTAGAGTAGTGCTTTAGATACTCTAAGAGAAGTAACTCTACACTAAGTTGAGAAAATGTGAGTTCTAGTTACATGAGGTAACATTTTTGGGGCACTGAGGGGATCCGGGTTGATTCTAAAAAGGTTCAGGTTGTGCTTGGTTGGAAGCAACCTAAGAATGTTTTGGAGATCTGCAGATTTCTAGGTCTTGCAGGTTATTATCGGTGTTTTGTTGAGGGGTTTTCATTGATTACGGCTCCTCTGACTAAGCTTCTACGCAAGAATGTTCCTTTTATCTGGACAAATGTGTAACAATAGAGCTTTTAGAAGCTCAAGTCTGTTCTAACTTAGGTTCTCGTTCTGATACAACCTAAATTGGATAGGGAGTTTGTGGTGTACAGTGATGCATCACATGTCAGTTTGGGTTGTGTATTGATACAAGATGGTAAGGTTGTGGCTTATGCGTCCCATCAGCTTAAGTCACACTGGGAAAATTATCTGACGCATGATCTCGAGTTGGCTATGGTGGTGTTTGCGTTAAAGATCTAGAGGCACTATTCGTTTAGTGAAAGGTGTATTATTTACACCGATCACAAGAGCCTCAAGTACCTCCTTACTCTGAAGGAGTTGAATCTTAAGCAGCATCGATGGATTTAGTTGCTCAAAGATTATGACTGCACGATAGAGTATCATCTCGGTAAGGCCACTGTGATGGCTGATGCTCTCAGTCGTAGAGTAATGTCTGATTTGAAGGCGATGTTCACTCATCTCAGTTTGTTTGATGATGGGGGTCTATTAACCGAGTTACAAGTTAAGCCGAATTGAATTGATTAGATTTGAGATAAATAGTTAGGGGATGATTATCTGGTCCTGCGATTTTGTCAGGTTGAGGGTAGCAATACTTCTGATTTTAGACTGAATAATGATGGAGTTTTGTGTTTCTGAGGTCAGGTTTGTGTAGCAAATGATTCTGATCTGAGGTAGCCGATTATGAGGGAGGCGTATAGTAGCCCTTATACTATGCATCCTGGTGGTAATAAGATGTATCAAGATCTCCGTGAACTTTACTGGTGGTCAGGTTTGAAGTGTGAGGTAATTGATTTCATTTCTCGTTGTCTGACGTACTAGCAAGTTAAGGCTGAGCATCAGTTGCCTTCGGGTTTGCTTCAACCTATTAAGATTCCCTTGTGGAGATAGGAACGAGTAACGATGAAATTTGTTAGTGGGTTGCCTTTGACATCCACTAAGAAGGATTCTGTTTGGGTCATCATGAATCAATTGATCAAGTCCGCCCATTTTATTTTGGTTCAAACGGACTAGTCTCTGCGAAAGTTAGTGAAGCTCTATATTTCTGATATTGTGAGGCTGTATGGGCTTCCGGTTTCGGTAATTTTTTATAGAGATCCTCGCTTCACTTATCAGTTCTGGAAAAAATTGCATGAGGCTTTGGGTTCAAGAGTAGACTTCTGTACTGCGTTCCACCCATTGGTCAATCTGAGAGGATGATTTAGATACTGAAGGATATGCTTCGGGGCTATGTGATTGATTTTTTAGGTAGTTGAGAGGATTTTCTACCGTTAGCTGAGTTCGCCTACAACAATAGTTTCCTATCTAGCATCCAGATGGCACCTTACGAGGCTCTATATGGTCGTAAATGTCGTACTCTGCTATGTTGGGAAGAGTTGGGTGAATGACGGGTTTTGGGTCCTGAGTTGGTTTCCAAGATTGAAGATATGGTTAGACTGATTCGGGATCATCTGAAGGCGACTCTGATAGACAGAAGTCCTATGCGGTTCTGAAAAGGAGGCATATCGAGTACGCTATAGGTGACTTCGTATTTTATAAGGTATATCCATGGAAGAAGGTTCTGAGGTTCGGTCGTAAGGGCAAGTTGAGTCCTAGATTTATTGGACCGTATCAGATTTTGAAGCTTGTGAAATCGATTGCTTATCAGTTAGATCTACCTCTAGAGTTAAATCATATCCATTATGTGTTTCATGTCTCGATGTTGAGGCGGTATCGATATGATCCATCTCACATTGTCTCTGGTAAGGAGATTGAGGTTAGACTGGACTTGACGTTTGAGGATGAGCCGATTCAGATTTTGGATCGAGATATGAAGGTTCTGAGGAGAAAGTCCATACCATTGGTTAAGGTTCTGTGGCGGAATCATGGCACTGAAGAAGCCACATAGGAACTTGAAGACTTGATACGTCGGTAGTATCCTCATATTTTGGATCAGGTAAATTTCAAGGCCGAAATTTCTTTTAAGGGGTAGAGTTGTAATGCCCTGAATAATTTATTTCTATTTCTATAAATCCTGATACAAATATGTATCTATTTCAGTGGTTAAGTGATTTGGGTGTGTGTATGAGGTATTGGGTTCAACACCCTCTTTTGAAAATTTTGATACTTTTTTTATCCAAGCCTTATCCCTGTTGGGTGGGCTTATGTAATATTGTTTGCAAACTCATTTCAGAATGAGCCTGTTGGTTCAAGTGGTAAGGTGTTAACTTGCCCTGTGGTCTCGTGTTTGAATCCTTGTGTGAGCGTGGATGTTAATTTTTGTCTTAGTTGTCTGTCAGAGTTTCGGTGGGGTTGGAATTCTGAAGTGGTTGGTTTGGGTTAGTGGAGAGTTAGAGAGATTTTAGGGATATGACTAAAATAATATTAGTTAAATTTATTTTTATTTTCTTTTTCCAAATTGTTTTCCCTTCCCCAAATTCACCTTTTTTTTTCCTCATCTGCAATATTATGTTTTCTTTTCTTTCTTTCCATTGCGTTTGGTCAAACGGCGGTGTGGTAAGTTTTTCGATTTTGTTTAATCGTTCAGGTGCTTCTAATTGTCTGTTTTGCAGTGGGAGTATTTCGTAAGTAGTTTTACCTTTTTCGTTGCGCATTAGGGATTTTCTGTTGTGGGATTTAGTTTGCAATTTTCATGAACGTTGAGTTTGAATGCTTGGATTTGGTTGATTGTGTAGGAGAGGGGCTAGAAACTTTTGATTCTTCGGCGGTTTGGATTTAAAGGGAGTTGTTCGTCAAAGGTGAGCACTTCAGTGGATTGGGGATTTTTAGTTCTATACATCGTTTCAATTATTGACGACTGTTCTTAATTGAATTTAGGTTTTGATGGTCTCAGGAGTGTTTTCGTATCAAAATTGTACCAGTTGTGTACCTTAAACATGAAAAATCGAGGTTCCGTGAAAGCCAAAAAAGGGCACTGGCGTGTGCGAGACACTATCGTATGAATGTTGAAGGTGTGGCTATGTGCAGGACACAGCCGTGTGAATGTCGAAGGTGTGGCCGTGCACACGACACAACTATGTGACGGTGTGAGTGTGGTCATGTAGGCCACACGGGCTAGGCCAACTTGGGTGTGAGGGTCGCATGGGTCGTTCCGATCGACTGTGGGCCTACCATAGGGTCGGTAAAGGCTAATCAAACCCTAACTAATGTGATATGATATATTGATAGTCTGATCTAAGTAGGACACTGATAGGTATGTCTAACTATTCTATTTGAGCATATATGATTTCTGTATACAAGCATGTTAAGCATGTTAATTCTGTTAATTCTGTATTCTGTATCTGTGTTTGAGGTGGGATTTACATATACGGAGGAAGTGATCTGTTCGACACCTTTTTGCCTATATTTTGACAGCTTGGCTGCATATCATTCTGTTATGTGTCGCTTTGACACTATATGGTGTGTTGGTATGGGTGGGTGTTTTTAACCCCACATAGTGTGATGGGATGGTCAGAGATGGTATGTAGTGGATGGGGGTAGGATTCTGTATATTTGTATCTTTTAGGGACTTAGTTCCGAATCTATATCTAACTGTATAGGAAATTCTGTATATATTGCATGACTGTTTCTGATGGGTTACACACTGAGTTTATGAAAACTCATATTTGTTTGTCTATTATGTTCAGGTAATCCACAAACTTAGGCGGGTCGGTGCGACGGAGGCTGAGCGATGACCACTCGACAGAGAACTGCTTTTATTTAGTAGTAACGGTTTTATTTTAAAATCTGGCTTTTCTTGATAGTTTGTAATTTTTGGGACTCTTCAGACTGTATGGTTTAACTTTTGGAATTGGATTTTGTTTTGCTTTCTTTTCTGCAACGTTGACAAAACACTTTACACAAACAATTGGTTTTAACAAATGGTTTTGTTCTAAACGATTTTCAAACTTCCATTGCGAAATATATGGTTTACTTTAAAGCATAACTTATAATGGTTTCAATAATATATAAATGGAATTATTTTATAAAACTTGGACGTTTTATCAAATAGCTACACATGGTTTTATCGAAGTGTCGTCGGTTTCAAAACCCTTCTTCGTAACACTCTCGGATTCGACCATAACGTCTAGGTTGTGTTTGAGGTGTTACATAAGAGATATTCCAAGTTATTCATTCTATGAGCAAGTTTTAATAGTTATTGCAACAATGGTTTTGCATAATCACATTTGAAGACATGCTTGGTCAAATTATGAGGATTTTTGACAATTTGAGAATATACCCGACATGCCAGCCTCTTCAGGCCATTTTGGTCGAGGTGAATCGAGTTCTTCTAACAGTGAATGTGACCTTGAAATCGCGATGTTAAGGGAAATCATTGTGACTAGTTTAATGAATTCATATTTGTAACGACATTTTGTATCATAACCTAATTTCTAATAATAGTGAAACTTGTTATGTCTTATGTTATTATTTTTTTTGTATTAAAAATCATTCGATTAGATACTTCAAATTTTGATCCAAGTATAATGTTATTATTTGTAAAAATAATATTTATCATTGTTATAAAAGAATATTTAACTATAAAAAAATTAAAAATAATTATCATTTTATCTAATAAATAATTTGAAATGATTATATAATTCATTAAAATATTTATAATAAAATAGTGAAAGATACATTTTAATATTTTATTAAATGAATTTATAATTTCACATATTTTAATAATTCTATAAAAGTAAAATAATTTAAATTTTTTTTATTATATATCAATTCTAATATGATGTCCTTAATAGTCATTTTCTATTCTCACCTCACCGCTACAGTTTTGTTTGAATCCAAGCACACACTCCACTGCTGTTTCTAATCTCAACGCTACAGTAACTAATCTTACCGCCACCATTATTTTTAACCTCACTGAAGGTAAATGCATAGCCCATCCAAACTAAGTCTTAGTCATTCTAATTAAGATAATTGTTAGAATTGATGCTGTTAAAAATTCTGTTAATCTATTTATGGGTTGCTGACTTGTAATTTTTTCTTACTTTGGACTAAAACTAAAAAATCTCTATAATTAGTCTAAAACATTTTTATTTATTTATTTATTTACAACATAAGAAACATAGTACTCAACATCGTTCATCCCTTGCTTCTACTCCACCCCGCACTATAATAACCAATTAACGCGACTCTTTTCTCAACATGGCTAAATATTCTACTAATGTAGGAATATCAAATATACTCACTTACCTTCTCTTATTCGGGAAGGCCCATCAGGTATTGAATCAATGGTTTTGAATATTCTGCTAATGTAGTGACAGTGTTTATATCTGTCAGATCGATACTGGAACCAGTGAGATCCGTGGCAGTAGGTAAAAGACCCACTTCCTCTAACTGGGCAATTGATTTCTACAACACCATGCCCCAAAGCCTTCTCCATGTATCTAAACAACTCTTCTAAACTTGATATTTCCAAGAGATTCAACCACTTGCAAACAACATAAAAATAGTATCACAATTCACTTTCTAGAAATGCTTATGCTAATACAACTATGTTTATTTCAGTTCACTTCAACATAAATTGTCTGCAAGGTTTAGCCTCCATTAAGTTTATCACTCATCTTTAAATGTGACTAAAGATATAGATGCGAATCAAGAGCCATCTAATTATTCTGATGCGGTTAGCTGTGAAGACTCAGAAAAGTAGATGTTTGCTATGCAAGAGGAGATGGAATCACTCCACAAAAACAGAACATGAGATCTTGTGAAACTTCCTAAAGGTAAAAAGGCTGTTCATTGCAAATGGGTGTTTAAAAAGAAAGAAGGGACTTCAGGAGTTGAAGAACCCAGATATAAAGTAAGGATTGTTGCAAAGGGTTACAATCAAATTCTAGGAGTGGACTTCACAGATGTGTTCTCCCCAGTTGTTAAGCATAGTTCGATTCGAGCTTTGCTTGGTATTGTGGCCATGCATGATTTGGAGCTTGAGCAGTTAGATGTAAAAACTGCATTTTTGCATGGAGAACTTGAGGAGGACATTTACATGCAACAACCAGAGGGTTTTACAGTCTTAGAAAAAGAGGACTATGTTTGTTTGCTGAAAAAGTCCCTTTACGGTTTGAAACAGTCACCAAGACAGTGGTACAAGAGGTTTGATTCCTTTATGACTTCTCATGATTTCAAATGAAGTAGTTTTGATAGCTGTGTTTACTTTAAGAAAAACAGTGATGGTTCTTTTGTGTATCTACTTCTTTACGTTGATGACATGTTGATAGAAACAAAAGATAAAAGAGAGATAAGAAAGGTCAAAGCCTAACTAAGTGAAGAATTTGAGATGAAATATTTAGGACCAACAAAAAAGATACTTGGTATGGAGATTCTCAGAGATAGAAAAACAAGTAAATTGTACCTAAGTCAAAAGGGGTACATTGAGAAAGTTCTTTGCAGATTTAATATGCAGAGTGCTAAGCCTATTAGTACTCCTTTAGCAGCCCATTTCAGACTTTCATCGACTTTGTCTCCACAATCAGATGATGAGATTGAGTACATGTCACACGTTCCATACTCTAGTGCAGTGGGATCTCTCATGTATGCTATGGTTTGTTCATGTCCAGATTTCTCATATGCAGTCAGTGTAGTTAGCAGATATATGGCGAATCCCGGTAAAGAACACTGGAAAGCAGTTCAGTGGATTTTAAGATACTTACGAGGTACTACTGATGTTTGCTTACAGTTTGGAAGAACTGAAGATGGAGTCATTGGGTATGTTGATGCTGATTTTGCTGGAGACCTTGATAGAAGAAGATCTCTCACAGGTTATGTCTTTACAATCAGAGGTTGTGCAATCAGTTGGAAAGTCACTTTGTAAACTACAGTCACTTTGTCTACCACTGAAGCTAAGTACATGGTGATTAATGAGGCTTGTAAAGAAGCTATTTGGTTGAAGGGACTCTTTAGTGAACTCAATGAAGACCTTCAAATCAGCACAATATTTTTTGACAGTCAGAGTGCCATCTTTCTTAAAAAAGATCAAATGTTTCATGAGAGAACAAAACACATTGATGTTCGATATCATTTTGTTCGTGATATTATTGCTCGTGGTGATATTGTTGTGAGCAAAATTAGTACTCATGAAAACCCTGCAGATATGATGACTAAGTCACTTCCTATAACCAAGTTTGAGCATTACTTAAACTTGGTTGGTGTTCATTGTTGAAGTTAAACCCTTAAGGGGTTTTTATGGAAGAGGTGGAGAACTTGTTCGTTGAAAGTTTGCGAAGAAGAACTTGTTCATTGAGAATTCGTGTCAAGGTGGAGATTGTTAGAATTAAGTGACTCGAATCCTTATTTAAATAAAATACAGTGGTAAAATAAAATAAAAGAAGAATCCATATAGAATTACACTTCTTTTATTTTATTTTTAGAATAAGGTTTTTTAAACCTTATTAAATTCCATCTATTTGATATTGATTAGAATAAGGTGTTTCAGTCTTACTAGAATATGGCTTTACAAGCCTATAAATAGACATAGTCTATTCCTCTTGTATTAATTTGAATTCGACATAGTGAATTTTTTTCTCCTCTACTCGTGATTTTTTCCCGAAAGGATTTCCACGTAAAAATCTGTGTGTTCTTTATTTTATTTTATTTTTCACAATTCATATATTTGTATTATGTTTGAAACATTTAATCATTGTAATGTCTAATTATGAGTTTTAAAGACTTCAACATTAATATTTATGTGTTGAATTATTCTCCAAATACATCGTTTGGATTATGTTCCATGAGGTTAATAATTAAACAAATTTATTATATTTCCCTAAATGTAAATTAAATATCTGAAAAGGTTTCAAAAATATCGAATACCCCTGTAATAAAACTTAAGGAAGGTTGATAGAAGATAATGATGGTTTCTGAAGAATTTTGTTTTTCATTTTCAAAAAAATATTTTTTTATTTAAAAAATTGACAACATCTTTGATAATTATTTTTTTCTAACTGATATAAAATATAAATTTGTTTATATTTATATGAATTCGAATAAGAGTACTAGATTTAATATTTGAAAATTTGTTTAAAAAAAAGAATATTTTTACGTCTAAATGTGTTTGAACTAGGATGAATTCATCTAAAATTAAAAATAGGGGTAAGAAAACTTAATTGGATTCGAAAATATCGAAAAAAATTGAATTTCAAGTTAATTAAATCGAGTTCTTCCAGTCAACTCGATTAAGTAATTCGAGTTTTGAGTTCAAGTCGAGTTGAATTTTACAATTCGAGTAACTCGAATAATTCAAATAACAGGTTGGTGTAAATATTTTTTTGGTCCTTGTCAATTTTGAAAATGAGTTGAGTTGAATTTTACAATTTGAATAACTTAAATAATTTGAATAACATATTAGTGTAAATACCCTTTTGGTCTCTATCAATTTTGAAAATGAGCAAATTGGTCTCTATCCTAACAAAACTTACAAATAATTTAAAATAAATTTAAAAAATTCAAAATATTTATAAAAATTATAAAATTCAGATTTTTTTAAAAAATTATAAAAAAATTCTAAAGAATATAAATAAACTTAAAGATTTTAAAATTTTCTAAAATAATAATTTTGTAACCTAAATAAGTTAATTAATAATTCATACTTATTATACTAAAGTATTTTTTTACTATTTTACTTAGAAAAATATACATAGTTTCCATATTTTCATATTTATTTTTTAAAATTTTCAACCAAACACGTTTTCTTCAATATTTTTTATTTTCTAAAAAATGAAAATGATGTCTATTTCTTTAAATCAAACTGAACCTAATTCAATTCTCTAAAAATACATGTGAATTCAACCCAACGAGTACATCTAATTTAAAATGAAGGAATAAACTGCAAATTGCATAGCTTATGTGTGGAATTTTTTTTGATCAAATTCTTGAGTTTTTTACATAATTTAATACAATTACGAAGAAAAAACCAAAAGATACTTAAATTTGAAAGCAACTGAAAATGTTGAGGGACACATAGATGTGGAAATTTTGGTCAAATTCTTGACTTTTTTTAACTCAATTTAAGAAATTTTAAACTTTCTTCAAAGTAATGAGAATTATGTTGATGAATGTCCTACCAACTTTTTATTTATTTGGAAAAACGACTTCCTATAAAAAAAAACTTCTTTTTTTCCTCTCAATATTTTGTAAATGAAATTGAAATGCCATGAGATAAAAGATACATATAAATTATTTATGATTATTTTATTAATTCAAAAAGTGGAATTTTTATCAAATTCATGAGGTATTTATTTTGGTACAATCACATATATACTTCACTGGTTTGATGGTTTGAATACAATACTATTCGGATCAAGGGTGATATTTAAGTAAAACCTTCCTATTAATATTGATTTGATATTTCAATTTTTATAATAATATAATTAATTCAAATACAGTATAACTTGTCGAGATGAATTGTACATGCATACCAATGAAAATTTTCATTGATGCAATTGAATCGATATGTATAAATATTTTTTTATTAAAACACATTTGTCTAATATTCATTTGGTTACAAAACCTACGAGCAAAAAAAAAAAAAGGTGAATAATTTTGAAAGAAACCAAATTTCTGCGAAGAGATAAGTCATCTTGAATAGCTCTTGAAAATCATAGCAATTTCCAAAAACGCAACTTAAAGTAGTTCTACCAAAAATTAAGTCCAATTTATTTAGGTGTTGCGAGAAAACTACTAGGTAAACTTCAATTTATTTTGCAACGGAAAATCTTAAACCGTAACGTTTGTAAAATCGTGGTTCTTTTTCCTCTAGTTATTTTAGTTAAGCGTCATTAAAAAGGTAAAGGCTTTTACATAATAAAAACAGGAATGGTTCTAACGATCTAAACAAATCATAAAACGTCCAGAAATAAACAAAACCCAAGAAAAAGTCCAGAATGTCCATAAGAAACAAAACATATGAAATCCATAACACTTAAACCAAAATCATGAAACCTGAGCCCCAGAGTCATCCTCCAATCCTAAATCGAAGGATCACCTAAAACGAAGCAAACAAGGCGTGAGCTTTGAGCCTAGTGTGTGATTTGGCCCATAACTTTAGTACAATTAAATTTAATCATCAAATTGTCTTATAGCATATCAGAACTCTAATTGAAGTATAACTTATGACATCATTACGAATCAAAACATATCATGCCATGCCACACCGTAACATGGCATGCCATATCAAATCATATAATGTCCTATCCCCATTCGCTACACACCATATAGGATTACAAGAGTCCATCCATCCAATCACACCATTAGGTGGCAGTGTGCTACTCAAATTTGCAGCTGAGCTGCCATACATAAATTAGCGGCCTAATCGCTATGATTGCAATATAGTTTCCATATAGCACTTCCTCCATCATAGCAAAACCCACCCCGAAACACAAACAAATCGTAATCATATATCATACTTATTTATAGGTCATAAATCATATGACATGCACACTTACATATTTTTATACAAATCATAACATAACACATGATTAAATGGTACATTACCTACTTAACATACCTCCTAAACTTATCCATAAACTTTTATGTTTAGATATTTAGGCTTTTCCATCCCCATATGATGCCTACAAACCAAAATTTTGAGTCCCTTAACTGCCCTTAATTGGGCCCTAAAATTGGGAAAAAAAAGGCCCACACAGTCTGTACCTTTTCGCATTGCCAACCACACTAGCTGCAAGAATTCACACTGTCGTGTGCTCCACACAGCCTAGCACACAGTCGTGTAGCACACATGGTCCACCACACAGCTTGACACATGGTCGTGTGGTCGCTGAGCAGTTTCGAAATAGCCCCTGTTTTTGAAATTTTATCTAATCTTAAATGCATTTTTTGGGTCATTTTCACACATCTAGTGCAATAATTGATCGACCATGCTAACAGAACTCACAAATCCTACAAACGTTCAACAAATCCCACGAAATAACCAACAATTAACATCCAAAATCAATATCCTTAAAACAAAATTCCAGCCCCTAAATGAAGTTTCAATACTTACTTCCTTGAAACGACATCAAAAAATCGAACCTACTCTACTAGAGGGTTAAGATTCTCACACCTTTTCCTAATCGCACATCATAAAAACACTAATTAAAACATCGAATAATGACATTTAAGCACAGAGCCACCTTGCTCACGAACCCAATTAAAACCAAAATAATAAAACAACAAGAAGAGTAACCAACGGACTTACACTATGGTTGGGGAAGAACCATGCAACAAGAACGTACGAATAGTAGCAAAATCCAAGAAATAGTAACAAGAAAGGCTCAAGAAAAATAGAGGCAAAGAAAAGAAGAAGACCCAAGGAAGAAAATATTGCAAAACGGTTGAACAAGGGTAACATAACATTAAAAAAAAGACCATGAAGTAAAAAAAAATGAATGAGGGAGTTTGTGAAAAAATATTCCTACTCGCTAGATATCTTTAAAATTTAAAGAAAACTCTAATTCCCAACAAAAGCCCAAGCAAAAATATTCCACACTTGCGCTTAATGGGACTCAAACTTAAAACCAAAGAGCAAACAAATGCTTAATCATTGAACCACTAGGCTCATCGTTGTCATAACCTAACAAAGAAATTAATTTAAGCACTAAAGCCCAAGCTTAACTTAAAGCCAAATTAATAGGGAAAAAATCCAAAACTAGGGAATTAAACCTAAGACCCCAAAGAAAACTTCCAAGACACCTAACCACCAAACCAAATTAAATTATTTTTCAAACATACACATTCAAAAATCCAAAAATTTTGGGGCATTATAGTAACATTAGTTGTAACACCCCTAACCCGTATCCAATGTTAGAACAGGGTTACGGAGCATTACTAGACATATAGATTCAAACAATCATACATTTCATATTCATTTCTTATTCAAATAAAAAACCATTCAAATTCATTCATATAGTCACTAATACGAGCCCTCGAGGCCCCATATAGACATTAAACATAGTTTGGGACTAAATTGGGTACTCAAGAAATTTTTCAGAGAACATGTAAAATTTTCAAAAGTACAGGGACAACCGCCCATGTGGCTAGGCCGTGTGAGACAAGAGGCACGCCCGTGTCTCAATTCATGTAGGCATTCGAAATGAGGCCACACGCCCCTGTCCTAGGCCGTGTCCAAACTAGTAAACATACTAACTTGGGTCACACGGCTAGACCATACGCCCACATGCCAAGCCATGTACCAATAGAAATGGCCTCAAACGCCCGTGTGTCAAGCCATGTGCTAGGCCGTGTGAACACTAGAGGGTATACTGACTTATGCCACACGACCAAGCCACACGCCCGTGTACTAGGACGTGTAAAGTTACTGACTTGTCCCCACCGACACATAGTTGAGACACACACCCGTGTCTCTACCCGTATAGACAAAAATAGACCATTTTCCAAGTAATATTTCTTACCCAAATTGGAACCAATCTAAACACAACAATTTGCATATAACTAAAGCATAATTAGACATTCAAAACTAACCAATATCAAGCTTGTAACATGTAATATCCACACATACAACACAATGCCCATAATGCACATCAATTGATCACTTATAATCATGCAAACTATGTATCTCAAACATACCTAAATGGTCAAGCATATACATGCATCATTGTGCCTATAACTTAACATGCATGACACTTCTCAATCTCAACCATTTGGTACCCAAAATACAAATTCACAAATAAGGAATTCACAAGGCAACCATACGCTACATATACAAAGGCTATTTACATATTTACATAACAAAAATACGTCCACAATACAAGCCAACACAAATGGCTAAAACACAACAAAACATATAGGCTACCATTAGCCAAAATGACCTATACATGCCATTTAACCCAAAATATAAATTCCAAAGTACCAAAATAAAGTTCGATAGTGTGATAAGATCCCTGACAAATTCCAATCCAAACGAGCTTCCGAATCACCATAAAACACGAAAAAATAAACAAAGTAAGCAATTAAGCTTAGTTAGTTCATATAACACAGAATTAAACTTACCATTTAACCACAATTTAGGTAAGTAACTCAAAGTATAACACAATTCAATTTGGCCAAAGCCTATCACATAATCAATAACCAAGTTAGCCATGTATTCGTATAAAAACCGAGAATCATGTATGAATTCAACAATTATTAAATTCCATTTTACATGTAACATCTATATTGTGTATCCGTATATCATATATAAACCATTTCCATGTAAATACCTGTACTAGTTCGTATCGAACTTGTATAATCTCGTAATAACACTATACCCGTTGAACCACTTAGAATATTGTTAGATATGCGGGTAGTACACACGAGGTGTACTGAACTGTAATCCGTCAATTCTTGTACTTGTATGCTCATATGAGTGATAAATGGTATTCTCCTCCAAGCTGAATAACGGTAAGCTCATACGAGCTGAGTATCGGTAAGTTCATAAGAGGTAGAATCAGTAACCCTAATGACATGTTATTTGTATCCTATGAATTCCTAAGGTTCAAAAAGGGCTCCGTATTCTTCGTACTTCTTTGGTTATGAGCTCGATAATTATACATAATAATTAAACCATTCATATATATATTTCAATTAAAGTATATAAATACGCAATTTAATTACACGAACTTACCTCAAACTCGTACAAAGAAAAATGATCGTTTAATCAATAACTTTGTCCTTTCCCTGATTTAATTTCGTACATTGCTTTTCTTGATCTATATAATCAAATTTAACCAATTTAAACCTCACTCTATTCAATTCAATCCAAAATTCATGTTATTATAAAATTACCATTTTGCCCCTATACTTTTGATTTCTTTACAATTTAGTCCCTAGGCTTGTAAAATGAAATTCATACAATTTCACCACACCCAAGCCTAGCCGAATATCCTATGTCCTCATAGCGGCCCATACATTTCATAATTTCACACATTTAACACATAATTTTCACATTTCTCAATTTAATCCCTATTTGACAATTTCATTAAAAATCACTTAACAAAAGTTGTGTAATTAACAATAAGGATTTGTTTTCTTCCATTAAACGTCAAGAACAACTAAAATGCTCTCATGGAAAAACCCTAGACTTTCAAAGAAAAGAAGAAGACCCAAGGAAAAAAAGATTGCAAAACAGTAGAGCAAGGGTAACCAAACATAAAAAAAACGATGAAGTAAAAACAAATGAAGTAAGGAGGTAGTTTGTGCAAAAAATATTCCTACTCGCTAGATTTTTTTAGAATTTAAAGAAAACTCTAATTCCCAACAAATGCCCAGGCAAAAATATTCCACACTTGCGCATAATGGGACTTAAACTCAAAAAAAAAAATGCTTAACCATTGAACCACTAGGCTCATCGTTGTCACAACCTAACAAAGAAATTAATTTAAGCCCTAAGGCCCAAGCTTAACTTAAAGCCAAAATTAATAGGGAAAAAAATCCAAAACTATGGAATTAAACCCAAGACCCCAAAGTAAACTTCCAGGGCACTTAACCACCAAACCAAATTAAATTATTTTGCAAACATACACATTCAAAAATCCAAAAATTTTGGGGCATTACAGTGACATTAGTATTTTATTGTTGTAACACCCCATACCCGACCTAGGTGTTACGGTTGAATCATAGAGGTTACATTGTACTTGCAAAAGAAACAATTGTTTAGTTTTAAGGAACCAAACTTTTCGAGAAGAGAAAAGCCAATTTGAGTAGCTCATTTGAAAATCATAGTTTTTTTCTGAAACTGTAACTTAAAATAGTTTTACTAAAGTCAAATCCAATTACTTAAGTGTTGTGAGATAAAACCTCTTAGTAAACTTAAATCTATTTTGCAACGGAAACCTTATAATGTATCGATTTTAAAGTTGTGATTCATTTTTAGTTATCTTAAGTTAAGCGTCATTAAAAGTTAAAAACTTTTGTGAAATAAATACCAAATAACCCTAACATCCTAAACAAAACTTAAAATGTCCAAAAGTCCATAAAACCAAAGAAAAGTCCAAAATGTTCATATTAAACAAATTGATAGTCCATAGTAGTTAAACCAAAAATGTGAAATTCAAGCTCCAGAATCGTCGTCCAATCCTAAGTCAGAGGATCACCTGAAACGAAGCAAACAAAGGCGTGAGCTTTAAGCCTAGTGTGTGATTTGGCCCATAATTTCAGTACAAGTAAATATAATCATCAAATCGTCTCATAACATTTTAGAAATCAAATCAAAGTATATCTTATCACATCATAACATATTGCAACATGTCATATCATATTGAACATAGCATAACTTATCATATCATATCATATCAAATCATATCCTACCCCCATCCGCTACACACCATCTCCGACCAGCCAATCACACCGTATAGGACCACAAGAGTCCATCCAACCAATCACACCAATATGTTGTGGTGTGCCACTCATATATATATGCAGCTGAGCTGCCAAACTAAAATTCGCGTCTAGCCGCCATAATTACAGTATAAACTGCCATATAACACTTCCTCCATCATATCATAACCCATCCCAAAATATATGCATATCGTTATCGTATATCATACATATTTATATCACATATCATATCACATGCATACACACATTTTCATATGAAGCATAACGTAGCATATAATTTAATTGTAACATATCTTACTTAACATACCTCCTAAGTTTATCCATATATTTTTACATCCTAAAACTTATGCTTTTTGGTCCCACATGATACCTACAGACCCATATTTTGAGTTCCTCAAATGAACTCTAATCGGGCCCAAAAATTGGCCAAAAAATTGGTCTACACGGCCTACCCACAAGGTTTGCAAAGTTTCACAAGGCTAAGCTACACGGGCTATAAGATTTTACACGACTGCGTGCTCCACACGGTCAAGCCATATGGGCTACAAAAACACACATAGTTGTGTGGCACACACAGTCTACCACATGGCCATGTGGTGTACACGGTCTACCACATAACCGTGTGACACTGGACAGTTTCAAAAACAACCCTTATTTCATGATTTAATCGAATTTTGATTGAGTTTTTGGGTCGTTTTCACACACTTGATTGTTGAGTTGATTAACCAAACGTCTAGAAAACACGAAACCTACTTTTGCTCATCAAATCACACGAATTAATCACAAGAAAATCCATCCAAGAACACATCCTTAAACAGAATTTCCAGTCCATAAAATACAATTCAATTACTTACTTCTCTAAAATAGCATCCAAAATCGAGCCTACTCTATTGGGTGTCTTGGTTCACAACCTTTTCACCTACCAAGAACAAAAAATACACAAATCACATTTCCAAACATGAATAATAACCAAGCAACCATCACTTTACCAAAAACAAACTAAGAACAAGACAACCATAAAAATAATCAAATAGTACTTACCCTTCAAAAGAATTACTATGCGAGAGATATGATCACATGAACACAATAGAGTTTAATGAATGGCAGCCAAGAATCAACAAGAAAGAAAGGGAAAAAAACCCCCAAAAAAAAAGGAAGGGAGAAAATAAAATAAAATACCAACATTAGGAAAGCAAAACAGAACATGAAAACAAGGGGGATTAGGACCCTTACTTTTGGGAACAAATAAGGGACATTTGAAAATTAAGTAAAAAAAAATATAATATATTTGCTAACAACTTATCCCCCTAACATCCTACAATAATCCAGCCACTAAACTTGTAATTCAAAATGAACTCAACCATTAGCAAAACAAGCAACAAAAACATTTCTTATGCTCCCACCGAGATTCAAACTCGAAAACACAAGAATACGTTGAGGCTTAACCATTAAATCTCTAGGTTCACCATTTTTACAATCCAACAAAGAAATTGATTTAAATCCAAATACTCAAGCTTAACATAAAACCAAAATTTACGAGATAAATCCAGAATAAAGAAATCAAACATAAGACCTAAAGCAAACATCCAAAGTACTTAACCATCATACCAAATTAAATTACTTGACAAATATACACATTCAAAAATCCAAAAATTTAGGGCGTTACATTTGTTCTATTTTTCATTTATAATTTTATGTGATATATATTAGTTAAGTTTAGGATATTAAAATATTATGTGATATATATTTTGATATATCCGTGTAATATGTTTGTAGTATATAATCGTTGTAATGTCTAATTATATGAGCTCTAACATTAGTATTTTATACATGTGCCATTACTCTTCTAATTGAGTTTATGCCACCAATCTAACGTATGTAGCTGAGGTTAATAATTAAACATTGTTATGTTTCCCCTTATAATTAGTTTTAATTATGATGTGATAAAACACAAATCACATCTTCATTAGTGTAGGATATATCATTACCTTTAAAAATATTAGAATAGTTGTCATGCTTCACCTAACAAAAATTTGAAGGTTAAAAGATACTTTACGTTTTTATACATTTTATACATTTGAAATTTAGTCACCTACTTATATTTTCAGGAGTTTAGTCTCTCAACATTTTGAATTTAAAAATTCAGATGCAGTAGTCATCACCGTTAAAATTATTCTACTAAATCTACTATTATGACATTTTAAAATAAAAGAAAAATCACTTGGTAATCATGTAACAATAAAAATAATGTTGAATCAAATTATAAAAGTAGAGGAATCAAATTAAATAAAAAAATTAAAGTGTATACATTAGATCTTAAGTTTTAGCATTATATATTTTATTAACCTACCATCTTTAAAAGTTTATTAATCTACCATCTTGGCTTATCCATTTTGGAGGACATTGTTGTTTACTTCGTGCAGTACTAACTTTCAGTGTGGACTTTAATTGCCATTATCTCCTATGGAACTCCTCCGTCCTTCATTCTCATTTTCATGTATTATGCACATATACTCATTATCAATATTTGATACTATGCTTATTTAGCGTATTTATTGTCACTTAATATCATCATCTGGCATGCTATCATGCATTCATTCATAGCAATATTCACATATATACGTATAATTTGTGCGAGTAAAAATAAATAGTGTCACATGTATCTCCCTCAAAATTTGAATATTTGACTGTTGAATTCTGTCATAATTAGATCTTTGTGTCTATGGCTATGTATTACTGTTTATGTGTTCGGGGTCAGGGGTTCGAGTCGCATCTTTGGAAATTTTTTCTATTTTATTCTATGTTAACCTCTATCCTTGAACTATCAACAAAAGTTTAATTATGTGTGAATCGGTGTCAAGAACGAGTCTGTTGATTCACTAGTTAAGCTTCCATATTCTACTTGATCCTGTGTTCGAGCCTCGGTGTATGCGTTAAGGAATATTTTTGCTAAATGTTAGAAATATTATTGGTAGTTAAAATAGAATTTAATGTTTCCCTCTCTCTTTTCCCTTTTCCATTCTCCTTCCTTTCTCTTCTTTCCTTCCCTTTTTCGTTCTTATTTCCTTTTATTTTTTCTTTTTGATACATTTAAAAAGTGGCTACTAGGACTAATTGAGGGTCTTATGTTGTTTGTTGCATCGTTAAAAGATCTTTGTGCAAGTTCTATCGTAAATTCTTTTCGTTTCTGCGAGTTTTTGGTTGTTTTTGGTCTTTGGTTGAAATTGTTTTACTACTCAAATTTTCTGTTTTAAGCATACATTTGACTCCCTTTTTAGGCAAGGATCTTGCGAGAACCGTTTCACCAACACGTTAGTTCCATTTTCGCGATTTCGTGCGAGGTAAGTGTTGAAATCCAAGTGGGCAAGTTGTGTCAAAGTTTTTCGACATAAGAGTTAGTTTTGTATGTTAATTCTTGCGTTCGTTGAGAATAGTTTTTGAATTGGTTATTGGATGGTCGTTCTAGGGTTTGAGGTTCCTCTACATTGCTCCTGCGTCAAAAACTACATTAGGTGCATACCGAAAATCTGACTCTACAAAATTCAGACGCTAGAAACCATGACTATTGACGCCACACGGCCATGTGTTAGGTCGTGTGGCAAGCCATGTGACTAATTGTTTATCATTAAAGACCACACGAGCCAGAGCCGCGGGTGTGTGTTAGGCTGTGTGACTCATTGTTCGCGATTCAGGGCTACACGGGCAGACGACATAGGTGTGTGCCAGGCCATGTGGAGCCATATAAGCCAGTCATTTAGGCCGTGTGAACTCATACGGGCATGTGGGTTAGAAATAAGATTTATCCTTGGGGTCGTAAGCATCGTCTGACACAAGCGTAGGCCTCTTTAGTGTACATATAACCAGAATTAGACTGTATAAGTTGCTATCTAATGATATGAAACTAAATAATTGACTATCTAAATGTATACTAATTGTGATGACTGTTGATGATATTGATCTATATTACGTAATGATGAGTCACTAAACTAACTAAAATTACGACAAAGGCAAGCGCACCTATCGAATAGTAGTATAACTATGGTGATTCAGGAATATCGTATCCACGAGGACTAAAAGTACTAGTAATTACCTTTTTTTCTATTATCTAGCCTATAAATTGAAGTGGATGTTTTTAACCTAAAATTAACTAAACTAATTACTAAGAACGCGACAGAGAGCGAATTAAGAAAATATTTGAAAAAAAACCAGCAAGATAGACAATACCCAGGAAAGAATCCACCTAGACTTCATTTATTATCCTGAATCTGAATTAAAAATTTTATTCACTTGTGCCTCGATCTGTAGAAATTCCTAAATTATGTTAATATCTCTTTCGAGAATAAGAACAACTGACTCTAGTTTAATTAATTGAAATATCTTTCTAATTAAAACCCCTATTGTCACATTAACTCGATCTATAGATTCCCCTATTAGATTTTACTCTAATCTGGTAGATTTATGTCGACCTATTTCTAGGATTGCATGCAACTCCACTCAATTATACCAGATCTACTCTTAAATAGGGACTTTTGCTCCACTAAAATAGGCACATCACACTTGAATTAATATCCTAAAAATATTAAAGTAATAAATAAGCATACATAATTGAGAACAAGAATCAAATATTTATCATGTAATTCAGTAAATCAAATAATAAAATCCATCATAGGTTTCATCTTCCCTAGGTATCTAGGGAATTTAGTTCATAATTTGGGAAGGAAACATCTCAAAATTAGAATAACAACAGGACATAAGAAACCCAATAAAATTTAGAAGGAAATTTGAATGGAGATCTTCGATCTTAAAGGAGATCTGAAGGAGATCTGCTTTTGAGTTGATTCTCACGGTGTTCTTCGAGTAATTTCTTTGTTCTATTCTACGTGCTCCCTTAGGTCCTCTTCTAGTGTGTATTTATAGACTTTAGAATGCTCAGAAAGCCTAAAAAATTGGTTTTTTTCACGTGTTTGGGAAACAGGGAGCGATATCGACACAAGCTGGCACATGGGCGTGTGGCCAGCCCATATGGCTCACACGGGCGTGTGCCCAGCCCATGTGGAAGTGCCTAGGCCGTGTAGTTCCTGAAAACAGCTCTTTTTGTCCAATTTTGGCCCATTTTTCGCTCCTTTCACTTCCCTATGCTCACCTAAGTATAAAAACATAAATTTAAAGGATTAAGAGCATCAAATTCACTCATTCACATAATAAATCATCCAAAAACATGCCAAGCATGGGATTAAAACATGTTAGTTTTATGGTTTATCACCTAACTATGAACTGTATCTACTTAACTGTGTATACATCCTTGATATTTGACATCTATAATCTACATTTGCATTGGGTTGGAATTGTGTAAAGGAGGAAGTGATGTCTTCTGGTTCAGTGGCTAAGCCACAATTTATATGTGAATATGGTGTCTTATCACAATTTGATCTGCCAGTTAGTCTACAATCATGTTGAACGTGTCGGACCGACACTATGTGGTGTGGAGGGCTGGATGTGTATTAAATTCCCTTAACGGTGTGTTGGTTGGTTGGAGATGGTGTGTAGCGGATGGGGTAGGAAAAATTGTATCTATTTCTGATCTGTTTTGTATTTGAACTTGAATTGTTCTGATATTCCTTTGATTGGTTAAGACTATACTAGATATCCTCTGATTCTGATTTGAACACGAGCTTAGGAAAATACTATTATATTTACGCTTCTAATTGAATTCATATCAATTACACACTGAGTTATCAACTTATTTTGTCTGTTGATGGAATTACAGGTAACTCACAGTCTTGATTAGGTCGGCGTAATAGAATCTCGGTCATTCTGCTTTATCACTTTTTATGTTACTTGTAATTCAGTGTTTTATTCGCATTAGAACTTTCTAAGATTGTTGAATTATCGACTAGGTTTTTCGGAATGTTATAATTTGTTAAACGTTTTTTTAACTGTGTTTATAAAAGTTGGCTTTCCTAATAATGTTAATGTAACTCTTCAGGCTTGATCCCAATGTCCAAGCTGAGTTTGAAGTGTTACATCATATATGCAGGATTTTTATATAAATAAACATGTCTAGCTATTTAGCACATATACAAGTTGGCATAACATATAAGCTCGCATGAGCCTAAGGTTCACACATCAAATAGGCTCGCATAACACATAGACTTGCATATTAACTATATTTTATTAGATAAAAAGGATATAAGTTAAGTTATTATTTCAATAAATTTTATAGGTATTTCAATAAAAATTATCTTAAGTAACCATTAAAAACATGAATAGTATTCTTGGTCAATATAAGCATTATAT
The DNA here is from genome assembly GCA_025698465.1 of Gossypium longicalyx. NCBI lineage: Eukaryota > Viridiplantae > Streptophyta > Magnoliopsida > Malvales > Malvaceae > Gossypium > Gossypium longicalyx. Next base: position 61,674,622 of record CM047004.1, on the reverse strand, counting down.
TACTGCCAAGAGAATGAAATCTATTAAACAAGTTACCATTAAAATCTTCTTCAACTAATTTTTAAATTTTAATCTTGACATTTAAGTAGCTTCTTTTTATTTATTAATAAAATATAAATATAATTAAAACTTTAATTTAAATATAATTTTATTTCAGTATTAGGGTTGATATTGGGAATTTGTGGTTTTCTCTTTTATTAATATTATTTCTAAAATTTGAATTTATATTTTCTCTTAAGAGTAAAATGTACTTTATTATTACACCCAAAAGAGTAATATTAAGTAGTAATAAACTTTTGTTTTTGTTTTTATGAATTCAAATAATAAGGTTTTGAGTTTGATTTTGGAAGCAAATAAACATATAAGTAAAATAAAACCAATGAATTTTCAACGAGGAATTGTCAATAATAATAATAATAATAATAATAATAATAATAATAATAATAAAACTAATTGACTTCCAAAGTCTTGTTTCTCCTCCAAAATAAATAAAGTCGGATGAAGCAACCATAAACATCAGCACAAAAATCAGATTGTGAGGAACGAAAGATGCTCTACAAGAAATCAGCGGTGCATTTGATACTAGTCCTACTGCTATCATTTTTTCTACTCTGGCCTCCATCTTCAACTACAAACACTCACTTAACCGGTAAGTTGAATTATAACTATATATAAAACTTGTTCTTCATTACTTATTTTTATGATCTCTTTTTTATTGTTTTTTTTTTATTGAATATGTTGTGTTGGTATTTGGGGTTAAAATTGCAGTGAAGGAGAGGAATGAAGTGATACATAGAAATCTAGGTGGAGGAAAACCACCTCCATGTCCTCCACGTGATCCTGTTTGTCATGATAAAAGTAATTTGGCTCCTCCTCATCATCATGGTAAGTAAGTAGTGCCCTCATCCTTCACGCTGTAACCCAAATTAATGGTTATTATTAATCATAGCTTGTGATATTGTATTCTTATGTTTTTCATATTTCCAATTTTGCTTAAAAGGCTTTACATATTTCAAATAAATTAAGGAGGTTAGAATTTTATATGATGTGTATTTTAATATATATTCATGTATTTGTATTATGTTTGAAACATTGTAATGTCTAATTATAAGCTTTAAAGACTTGAACATTAATATTTATGTGTTGAATTACCCTCCAAATACGCATTTTGGATTATATGCAACTAGTCTTATATATATACTCTTGAGGTTAATAATTAAACAAATTTGTTATATTTCCCAGTATTAATTATTAATTAGTTTTAGTTATTATGTGATAAAATATAGTTTGACTATATACTAGATAAATGGCGGCGCCTTGCTTATACGATTTCAGAGGGAGAGAATAATTTTTATAGTTTGAATTATTAAAATGAGAAGAGAAGAGAAAAAAAGTACTTCATAGCTTATAAAAATATATATAAACATATTTACAAAAATTCAGTTTTTTTATCGAATTTAGTAAGTCGAGGTAGCCGAAAAATTTTTATTTGAGTAACTTGGAGTCAAAATATGAAATTTAGAAATAGAATTATTTAGTATAATTATTAAACAATAATAATACAAAGACTAGGTTGGGAGTGGTTCAAAAACTAGTGGAATTGAATTGAGATTTCAATTAAGTCCTTAAAAGTGCAATTATACTAAGGATCTAAAAGCAATTAAACCATGGGTCAGCTCATGTTAATGGCACCGCCTAAATCCAACCATTATAGACCATTAAGCTTGTCATTCTTCAATAATAGCCATTGATTTAATTAATTAATTATTATTTAATTAAATTAAATATATATATATAATAGACAGGAGAATAGACTTTTAGCGGCCTTTTTTTGGTCTTTAGCAGCGTTTTTAAGCGCCGCTAAAACTATTAGCGGCTTTTTCACAAGCGCCGCAAAAAACGCCGCTATAGCAGGCGCCGCAAAAATTTGTGGCGTTTATTTAAAAAAACGCCGCTAAAGACCATGACTTTTCATAGCCTTTTTTTTACAAACGCCACTAAAGGTCATGGTCTTTAGCAGCGCTTTTTTTACAAACGCCGCTAAAGACCATGACCTTTAGCGGCGCTTTTCCAAAAAACGCCACTAAAGAACATGACTTTTAACGGCGCTTTTCTCACAAACGCCGCTAAAAATCATGAACTTTAAAAAAATTATTTTATTTTAATTAAATAATATTTATTTCTATGTTAAATATTATATTATGTTTAATTTTTGAAATTTGAACTTTAAACAAATTTGAACTTTTATGGATAAATAAAAATTATTAATTAAATTAAATTTTCCATTAAAATTTAAACTTCAAAACTAAATATAAAAATTAATGAAATTAAATTTAATACATAAACATTGATTCAATATGTAATTTAATATATAAAAACACACACGCAGAGACATACAAAGTATTACAATTTCTAAAACAAAATTCATCCTGGTGAGAATATAATGCCAAATCATCATCACCTCTCATTGTAATGCCTGCATATATAACTTAGTGAAGTACTTTGATCTTGATCTTGGTTAAGACTTGTTCCAGCAATAAAGAAAATTGTTAAACGGAATCTCGGTCACCTGACTGAGCAAAACAAGGAAATTAGCTATATCATCTACTGTAATGAAAGTGAAATCAGTAAAAAGTAAACCCATAATAAAAAAAATTGATGCTAGGCTAATCGTAAATGCTACTGTAGTGAAAGTGAAATACAGAAATTATACATAATTGCTACATGTTTTGAACCAGACGAAATGCTATCCTCCCTATATGTATGTGCAGGACCAATTACCAGGCGGTGATGCTCTGAATTATGCTAGATGCCAGATTTGAAGCTTCAATACAAGAGAGACTATCTATTGTATGGATATTAAAATGTGGCCAGAGATAACTTACGCAGCACCGAGGAGGAAAGCAAGGGTAAGATTGAAGCCGAACAGAAACACTGAAACAACAGCAGTGAGAAGCATTGCCACTGAAGTAGAATAGACCTGCACCACATTGAATAGACAATGGAACTTCAACTGAAGGATTCAAAATGGTTACTAATATGCTATGAATGTACCATTTTATCCCTTTTATCACTTCTCTAAATAGGCTGATGTTTACTTTATGTTAAAAAGTTAATTTGCATAAGATTTGATCCATCGAAATAATTTTAGTTTCGACTGTGGTTAAATAATTCACTGGACACGTGGAGTATATCATTAGGAAGCCACAAAGTCATTCCTTAGCTTCAATTTCTTTTGAGGAGGCTTCTAGTATGCAGCTAAAGATTCTTAAAATATTATTAAACCGCATACCACTTAGCTTAGGTTGCAGCAACGTTGTAAATAGTATAATCAAAAGACAGAAGATGACATTCTTTGTAACGCCCCCACGCCCGAGACCGTCACTGGAGTCGAGTATGAAGTGTTACTAAACTTAATTTAACATTTTAAGAACTTTAGATTATTTGTTTCTACATTCACAGCTTTTTAGCTACTTGCGTTACAGTCACAAGAAAAATCATATCTCGAGTTACGAAACTCGAAATCAAGATCCGTAAATTTTTCCTGAATCTAGACTCATATTCCTATCTACTAATATTTTTCTAGAATTTTTGGTTGGGTAAATTAGTACAGTTTATTAGTTAAATTTACCCCTGTTTCAGAGCTTGACTGGTCTGACCTCTGTTTACTACGAACCACTTTTCTCTCTGTATAAAATTCATATGAATATGAGGTTTATTTCTAATGAAACTATACTCAATAAGGATTCTGAGGATATAAAATAAGCCACCTAATTATATCTGTACAATTTATGGTGAATTTATAAAGTTGGAACAGGGGATTCAAAAACTGCTCTGACCCTGTTTCACTAAAATTCAAATATCTTCCAACATATAACTCCTTTACCCGTTTCATTTATTTCATGTGAAACTAGACACAATAAGCTTCAATTTTATATTTAATTCATCATGTAATTCAATTCCTATGATTTTTAGTAAATTTTAAAACTCACGTCAGTGTTGCTGTAATATTCTGTTTATGGCAAATTTCATCCTTTTTATGAATTTTCATGAACTAGGTAACTTATTAACTTTCCATAACATCAAACATATTCTAAACTAACCATTTCCATAATTTATCATTATCAAGCACTTCCTCAACCATTTCATCACCATACCATAAGATCATTTACACAAAATAAGTATTTTGCTATACATGCCATACTTAAATTTACAAGCCATTTTACCGAAAAGTTCTTCCGGATAGTGTGACTGATCCTCCGACCAATCCCGACTCCTGAGCTGGCTTGTCCAAACTACAATGAGTAAGAAAGAGGGAGTAAGCATAAATGCTTAGTAAGTTCATATGCAAATAATAAGTAACATAACAAAGCAATCATACCAAACAACATTAGCATGGTATCACCAAAACATAAATCTCATTTCTAATCATCTTTCATCATTTTACTACCTTATCGTTATTGTATCAATACTCAACCCGAGGGTTAAGTACATACCTGTCCAAGTATCCATTTCACATCACTTACCAATACGTCTCTTTTCATCTCAAGTATTCCTTCATTTGAGTAGAACTTTACCCGTTGAACTCATCGGAATATAATTCGGATACGTAGGAAGTTTGCACATAAGTGCCACATATGTAGCCAAGCTACCATGTAACCCGCCCATAAGCGAACTCAGACTCAACTCAACGAGCTCGGGCGCGTTCGCATCCATAATGAACTCGGACTCAACTCAACGAGTTCGGATGCCTAGTTACATCTCACGAACTCGGACTCAACTCAACGAGTTCGAACATTCGCATCCATAAGTGAACTCGGACTCAACTCAACGAGTTCGGATGCTCAACCATCCTAGTGACATGTCACTTGTATCCTAATCTATTCCTAAGGTTCAAACAGGATTTTCCTCGAACACATATCCTTGCCGCCTTCCGTAGAATGCCAAATCAATACTCGGTAACAATTTATATTCAACAAATAACTCACATAATTTGCATTTTATTCAAAATTAACCACAAAACATATATTTCATGATAAAAATCAGCATATCATATAATTAACATCAATGACTTAAAAATCACAATTATGTTACATTATTTACACATGAACTTACCTTGGTACCAAAATACAAAGGTTTTGCAATTTAATCCACAATCTTTTCTTTTCCTCGATTGGGGTCGTTTCCACGTCTTTCTTGATCTAAAATAACACATTTAGCTTATTTAATACTCACATTATCAAATTAATCCTTAATTCAAATTTTGGCAAAATTACAAATTTACCCCTAAACTTTTGCATATTTACATTTTTGCCCCTAGGCTCGGGATTAAACTTTATTCCTTTTTCTTATGTTTTACAACATGCTGATCACTTTTCCCTTCTATGGAAACATCAAATTCTCACTCTAACATGTACTTGTGACTATTAGGTATTTTTACCGATTAAGCCCTTTTACTCGTTTTTGCTTAAAATCGAGTAGTACAAGTTGTCTAACATAATTTAAAACATCATATTCTATCATAAAACATCAAAATACACAAATTTCACCTATGGGTATTTTTCCAAATATAAACCCTAGGTTAAATTATTGCTAACATAAGCTTTATCGAGTTATCGGGATCTCAAAAACATAAAAATCATTAAAAACGGGGCTTGGAATCACTTACTATGAAGCTTGAAAGTTGAAGAAACCCTAGCTATGGAGACATGGAGCATTCGGCAGCAACTAATGGGGAAGATGACTATTTTGTGTCATTTTTCCCATTTTATTTCATTAATTATCCAAATGACCAAAATGCCCTTAATGCCTTTCTTTGAAAATTTTCATGTACAAGCCCATTTTTGTCCAAAATTTTAGAAATTGGTCAAATTCTATTTAAGACCTCCTAATTAATATTTCAAAGCAATTTCATACTAAAAACTTCTAGAATGCAAGTTTTGCAACTTATTCGATTTAGCCCCTAACTTCAAATTAAGCATTTTATGCATGGAATTTCTTCACAAAATTTTCACACAATCATGCAATCATATCATAAACCTCAAAATAATTATAAAATAATTATTTCTATCTCAGATTTGTGGTCACAAAACCACTATTCCAATTAGGCCCTAATTCGGGATATTACATTCTTGCTCAATAAAATAAATCACCTTACTTACAGGTTTCAGCAGCAAGAAAACTGGATATTACATATAGTGGAAGCAGAGGAATAAACAAGTAACCCAATCAACTTAAGAAAGAGAAGCAACTTCCTTTATTATGCCATGCAAATGCATGAACATTACTGATAACCATGACATGCCTAACAAGTTTCTTAAAAAATCAGAGAGATGGATGTAAATGCAGACAAATCAATGATTGACTAACATGAAATTTTGGGTCATATCTTACCTTCACAATATTGTCTGCATATTTCATTACCATTGATATAGCAATTCCGCTGCAAATGAAACAAATATAAGCATATTTCAGAAAGCAAAATATGGAAATTAAAAGGTCTTTAAAATAGTACTTCACTAGGAAAACATTAGCAAGCTTGCAAGCAGTCAACAAAGCATCTTGAACTCTAGCAATCTGGTAAGTATTTGAAGTTAAATACATTAGCTTAAGCCATCAATATTTTTGAGGTATTGAGAAGGAAATAAAAGGAAAGCTTTCGATGGTGCAAACACTAACAATGAAAATGAAGGCGGCCATATAACAATGATTTTAGGAAGACTTAAAAAAAACTTTCTTTATAAAATGATTTTCAGAAATAATTCAATATAAAATGATTAAACGATTTTCAATCATTTAGGTTGTTCCTTGACAGCAAGTTTAGAGAGTTAAGAGGAAATAATTGACTGAGGGTGGAAATGCTATGAAATATAAGAATGTCACATGATGCATTCTAATAGGCTTCATGTGTCTGGGTTTCAAGTATCAAAGTGGACAAAAAAAATGATATAATTAATTAATTAAGGGTCAAACCATCAATAAAGCCTAGAAGTTAAGATTCAATCTAATATCTTTTGCCATTTGCTGTTCAAATACATTCATTATTATCATTAACAGGTGTAAGGAATGCTTTATAACATCCTATCAAAAGGCTCACAGACAACTTGTAATGCCAAACTTAACCAAACCAAAAGCATTATTGCAATTAAGGATGAAATGTGTTTTGACTGAAGCACTTGGGTTTTAGAGTTGACATGTAAACTAAATAATATTAATTTATTGAAAAAATGTCAGTCAACTTTCTGCAATCCCAACAGTTATCAAGCTGTGTAATGAATTCATGACTTACAAGTTCAACTTTATATCAGCTTCTTCTACTATCATGTTCAAGAGCTAGAGTTGGTAAATTGCCATGGCCTCACCATCAAGAATAAGAAGCTCGCCATTCTTGAAGCACTTTGTTGATAATTTTGCTCTGAACCGTGTAATAACATCGAAAGCATTAAGTCAAACACTACAATCTGTTGTTAAATTTTGAAAAATATAAAGGAGAAGTAAAAGTGTTTATGAGCAAAACTATCAACAAAGTGCTTTCGGTGTATGCAACTTATTCATTGTTATATTTTTTACTCAATTCAGAGCAAAAATGTAAAAAGTGTTTATGAGCAGAAGAATGCTTACATTTAAGGCAATGATGAATTGATACAGACACTGTGCTTTTGAATTTATCTGTCAAATGGAAAGCAGGAAACATTAAACAGAGGATACAGACACTGCTTAAGGTGATATATATATATATATATGATACAGAAGATTCATAATCATGAGCAACAGAACTGCATCACCAACATACAAGCAAGCACCACTTTTGGTTTCATGTACCAGATAATTTTATGCCACAGAAGTGCAGATGACAGTCGATTGATAATTTTATACCCTATTTTTTTAGGGCTAAATTCTTCGTCAGACTCATCATCCTCACGGTACTCATAACGGGCCGTGAAGATAATCCGCACTGGTAAATGGCGTACAGCAATGAGAGAGCCGCGAAGAGATATATTATGTAACAAAACTGATAGCAGAAAGAGAAATTTCAGGTGATTTTTTCTTTTTCAATATACTTGACAGTAGATGTCGACAAAGATACAGCAGCGGGCTATTGACGGAGATGCAGAGGGCTGCCGATTTGGGGAAATTAGGGGAAAAAATAAAGGGAATCAGGGTAGGGGAGAAATGGTTTGGGAAAAATAAAATGAGAAAGAAAAGAGAAGAAATTTCAAGTGAAATTTTAGGATTTCTTTGGGAGGGGGAGGAAACCGATTTTAGGGAAAGAAAGGAGGGAAGAAAGAAAGATTTCTTGTCAAATTTTGGGATTTCGGGGAAGGGGGAACGAAAAAGTCTAATGCATTTTGGGTAACAAGACGGCACCGCTTTTGTGTAAAAATTTTATGGCGTTTTTATAAAAATGCCACTATTGCTTACTTTTTATGGCATTTTTAATAAAAATGCCACAAAAGTCATTTTCCGCTTTTAAAGGCATTTTTAATAAACTTTACCATTATCTCTTAAATAATTTAAACTATATTTAATTATATGTATACACCTAAATTTTGATAGAGATACATTTCTAATTATATATGAATTTCGGTTTAATGTGTAATTGTAGACTTGAAATTCTAATTGTGCCTTAAATGTATAGTTAGAACTTTAATTTTGATTTAATCATACACGTTTTAAAAAATAAATACATCAATATATTTTTATATTGAATAAATATAAATATTTATGTATGCAATATATAAATATAAAATGATGTTATATCAATAATTGTGTTCATAATTTATGCTTTTGGAATTTAACCCATTTTGATATATATATTTTTAAAATAATAATTTATATTTATCTTATTTAGATTTATATTATAAAAAAATCCAAGATACACAAGTTAAGTTGTTCACTATATTTACCCCTAAACCCTAACCCTTAAACCCAAAACCCTAAATCATAAATCCTAGACCATAAACCCCAAACATTAACCTATTATTTAAACTATAATCATAATTTTAATATATTAAAATTAATCTTATCTCTTTTACAATTATATAATAAATTATTTAATATATAATTTACAAAACATTAATTAATCTAAGCCTTAAACCCCTAATCCTTACCCCCTAAACCCTAATTCATAAACATAGTCTATAAACCCTAAAAACCAAACACTTAACCCCTAACCCCTAAGTCTTAAACCGCAGCCCTTAAACCATAAACCATAATCCCTAAACCCATAATTCATAAACCTTAAAATAGTAACTCATAAACATTAAACCCTTAACCAAATACCGTAAAACCTAAACTATAATGATAATTAATTCAATATTTTAAAATTAATATTATCTCTTTTACAATTATATAAGAAAATATTTAACATATAAATTAAAAAGCAATTACTCATATACCAAATATCTTTAAAATATAAACTAAACCCAAAACTCTTAATCCTTAATCCCTAGACCCTAAATCCTAAATCATAAAATATAAACTCTTAATCCTAGACCCCTAACCCTTAAACCATAATCCCTAAACCCATAATCCATAAAACTTAAAATAGTAACTCGTAAACCTTAAACCCTTAACCACATGCCATAAATCATAAACCTTAAACTATAATGATAATTAATTCAATATTTTAAAATTAATACTATCTCTTTTACAATTATATAAGAAAATGTTTAACATATGATGTACATCAACATCCATGTGATATTTTTTGGGGTTTAGTATTTTAGGGGTTATAGTTTAGGGTTTAAGATTTTTTAAGGTTTAGGAGTTTAGTGTTTTAAGGATTATAGATTAGTGTTTATGATTCTTTGGTGGGTTTAGGTTTTTAGGGGTTATATGACTTTTAGCGGCGTTTTACCGAAAGCGCCGCTAATGCTTCGATTTTTAGCGGCGTTTTACCAAAAACGCCGCTAATGCTCTTGTTTTTGCGGCGTTTTACAAAAAGTGCCGCTATTGCTCTGGTTTTTAGCGGCGTTTTACCAAAAACGCCGCTATTGCTCTATTTTTAGCGGCGTTTTACCAAAAGCGTCGCTAATGCTCTGGTTTTTAGCGACATTTTACCAAAAGCGCCGCTATTGCTCTGTTTTTAGCGGCGTTTTAACAAAAAAGGCCGCTATTGCTCTGTTTTTAGCGGCGTTTTTGGTAAAACGCCGCTATTGCTCTATGTTTTACAATTTTTGTGGCATTTTTTGATAAAACACTGCTAAAAACGCTGCTAAAGCCCTGTTTTCCTGTAGTGAGAGGGCATTATCATCTTACCTTCTCCACCAATTCAAGAAGAAAGAAGATGAGAAATTTTCTTTCAACATTTCACCAATGCCAATGAAAACTCATAAGGTGAATAAGCTTTCTTTTTTAATTTTTATTAAAACATACTATAAAGATGTTAGATTAAACTAGCTCAATTGTTAAATTATGAAATTGTAAATGTTTAGTTAAGTTTTGGTTAGAAACTATGGATGATGAGAATCATGTTTTAATTATATAGAGTCTTGTTAGAATCTTATTGGGTCGTATTGATTTAAGCTTAAATTAAAATTAAATTGTATAGTCAGTAATATGTTAATAGGGATCTATTTATAACGAATAAGAACTTGGAGGGTCGTTAGTAAATGGTGAATTAGGGCTTTTATAGGATTTAAATTTAATAAAGTAAAATCTAAAATATAAAGATTTTGAATTTTAGTGATATAAGGGACTAAATTGAAATTTTTATAGAATGGGTTTAAATTGAGTGTTTATATGTTTGAAGTGAGAATTTAATATATTTTCTATACCCAATTTATTGAATGAGGTTAAAAACCAAATTGGAATGTATAGGGACAACGGAAAGACGAGAACAAACAACGAACAACAAATCTAGTTTGGACTCTTATAATTTATTTTTTAAATAGGTAGTTAATTATAACGGAACGATATTAGTGATGAACAGTATCAAGGTATGTATAATGTGACTATTCGTTTCATTGAGTTATGTTGAATTATATGTAAATTGTGCTTGGTAATATGATACTATTTATGATACAATGGCATTTAGTAATAAACGGCAAAGAATAAAGCTTTATCTGTTGAGAAAAATCCGATTTAAAAATGGTTTTTTTGTCAAAACAAAAATTTAAAATTTTAAAAATCGAGTCTATTTGTATATTTATAGTGTAATGGGCCAATTTAGCTCAGGCCCAAAACAAAAAAATAAAATAAAATCAAACCCAAATATACAGTCCAAGTCAAAGTCCATTTACATCAGGCTCAAATTAATTAACCCAAACCCTAAGACCCAAAATTATAAAATCCAATGGCCCAAAATTTTTCAGAAAAATGGAAACCCTAAACCCTAGGGTCTTCTTGCGCCGCAATCAGCCTCCAACGCCGTTCGTGCCTCCACGTCAACACGCCCGCACCACCACCGCATGCCATAGCTGGCCTCCTCCGTACCTACAAACAAAACAAACACGCAACAACATAGAGGCAGCAAGAATAAAAACAAACAAAAAACATTAACAGTTGTAATATTTTCGACTATAAAAAGCCACTATACAAGTTGTAATTTTTTTACAGACAAATACACACGAAGAAAAACACAAAAAAATACCTTTCTTGAGATCGGGGAAAGAAACTGAGGGGTTATTTTTTTTTATTTTTTTAAAAGGCTTTTTCTAGAGTTTTGGATTTTAAATCAGGGTTAAGGAGACAATATCGGTAAAAAAGGGCCCTTTTTTTAGTTCTCAACTGCCGTACTGGCATGGATCGGCATGGATCAATATGATCAAACCAAATTCGGCCGAATAGGGAGGGCAAGAGAGAAATAAAGAGTCTCAGAATTTTTTTTGGAAAAATGAGGGGCTGATGCTTTTTTTTTTTTTTTTTTTTGGTATTTATATAAGGTAAATACGGCATCATTTTGGGCTTAGGCATCAATGGCCAAAACAATGTCGTTTTGCGTCAGACCCGAAACCCTACCCGACTTTAAGGCTAGGATCCGCGCGTTTTCCCTCAAAAGGGGTATTTGCGCGACGAGTCCTTCAGATTTTGCGCACATTTTCAATTCGCCCCTTTTTCTTTTATTTTGCATTTTTAATTCACCTTATGGTTTGTGCATTCGTTTCATTTCAGTCCTGCGTGAAACGGTGCACAAGGAACTTCAGGGATAATTTCCTGATCAGTCCCTTGTCGTTTTTCACGTGTTCATTTGGATCTTGATTTGTGTTTTATTATTCCTTGCAATTTTTTTAAATTTATGCCTCCTGATTTTATACTGATTTGCAATTCAATCCTTAATCTTTTAGCTTCGTTTTATATGTTATTTATTTTAATATCTTTTTTATATATTATTTATTTTAAACTATTTTATATGTATTATCTATTTTAAATTTTTATATATATTATTTATATTAAACTGTTTTATTATTATTTATTTTAAGTTTTTCATATATTATTTATTTGAAACTGTTTATTATTATTATTATTCATTTTGAATCGTTTTTATAAATGATTTATTTTAAACTATTATTTACTTTAAATTGTTTTATATATTATTTTGTTTCGTTTTCTTTGATCGTTAATATTGGTTTCAAAGTGACATGTATTGTGTGATTAATACCATTATATGCACTAGGAATTATTTATTGGTATTTTTCTATTGTTGACATGCATTAACATAACATTTTGTTCATATATTATTGCTCCATGATTCCACATTACCTTTTAGCTATTTTCATTCGAATCACATCGCAAATTATGTTCCACTAAATAATGCACATCGTTTAAATATTGTACTTGCTATTATTCATAAAAAGAAAATTTAAAAAAAAAATCGGTAATATTTTGCATTTTCGAAATTCGAGAAAATTGTGACCTAACTTACGGGGTTTCAATTTTTCTCGTCGAACCTAAATAGCCAAATATCTGTCTAAATTTCGAAATATATGTTTTCTTAATAAAAATAAAGGCAATATTCCGTTTTTAGAAACTTGAAAAGGTTGTGCCCTAACTTACGGGGTTTCGTTTTTATTGTTGGATCTGAACAACTAAACAACCTTTTAAAAACTAAAATACAACTTTTAAAATAAAGTAATTAAAAGGCGAACTTATTTTCGAGGATTCAAATGTAATGTCCTAATTTATGGGATGTGATGTTTTGTTATCTCGAGACAAGAGGGCCTTTAATACTCGTTTTAATCTATTCAAGCTTTTTCTTTAAATCAATGTTAATAAAAAAAGAGAGGATCCTATTTTAAGTTCTTTTCGAGTTTCCAACTTTCGACGTTAAGACATTAATTAATTGATTAGGTACCGATTTTGGGCGTTACGAGGGTGCTAATCCTTCCTCGTACATAACAGACTCCCGAACCTGCTTTCTCAATTTTTCGTAGACCAAAATTGTTATTTTAGTAAATTAAATCGTTTTATTAAAACGATCAATCATAAGGTGACCCGATCACACCTTATAAAAAAGAGATTGGTGGCGACTCCCGTTTCCATTTTCAAAATAAAATATCGACCGTTTTCAAAAAAATTGGTTTCTACATATAGCAATACATTTTTTCCCAAAAAGTACATGTGTTTTGGAATGAGACAAATCCTAGACGTTCCCGGCTTTCAACCGAACGACCCTTTCTGACATTCTTGTACCATGAAACACTTTGAATGTGGGCTTGAACAATCACGAATCATACACAGAACTATAAATAATTTTCTTACTTCTAGTAGGAAAGTAATTCTCTCTCTTAATAGAAACCGGTAGAATTGCTATTCCTAGAAAATAGAATTTGTACTTAGAAAATAAATTCTCACTATTTTCGAATAAAGTGACAGTATAACAAAGTTATATATATTTAGCCCCACCAATGCCATCTATTTTTGGGAGAGATAGAAGAATCCTCGTTGAATTAGTAGAATACAAATAATACTTATCAGATAAAAAAACTAGTCCCCTAATTCTACTAGGAGAGAGGGGCGACACACTCTAGTTAGTATATACTAGGATTGTCGCCCCTCAAATGCATTATGAGGGGTTTGGACCTCTCTTGTATTGGATTCAATTTATATGTGTTTCTTAAACTTTTAACTCAACACTTTATAATTTAATCCAACCCAGTACATGTTTTTCTATTTCCCAAAATAAATATTATTTAATAAATTAATTTAAATTAATTGATTTTCTAATTAAATAATTTTCTCAACCCAATTCTAATTCCATTAAAGTCATGGCAACTTTATCGTAAAAAAATTTGAGAAAATATATTTAATTTTTATATTCAATGAATTCATAATAACCAATTAATTTAATTTTATTTCAGTTCATTTGATTCCACACATATTTCATTTCTAGTTTCAATAAGCAGGCAGAGGGACCAATTGGACATATATAATTAGGGCTCAAATGATTTATAATTAAGTTTTAGATTTTCGCCTATTAATTCTAAACTCATTCATTCATAAAGTCATTTCACTATAGTATCGTGACTTAGCTCTTTCTAATTGCATACCATTATGAAAGCTACTCAATTAATGCTCGTCTAATGACTTTATCATAAGTGTGTTATAGGATATCCTTAATCTCTTTGTGATAAATTTTTTCTCTCAATATGGTCCTATTTTATCTTATGGTAACCATTACATCTTCCTTCGTGAAAAGTCAATTACTATCAAATAGTAATTAACTAAGTTATCACAAAGACAAACAACCTGTAGCCGCGCTTACTTTTCATTGTCGTGTAATACCATTGAGAGGATATTATTTACTCATTTCTTGGGCTATGGATTTCACTATTAGAATGATGATACATACTACAGAAGTAATATTCCCAAATCACCAACTTTTGATTCCTTATCTATTTGAACTCAAGTTTTTACTTACATCAAAGTATACGAGTCATGCATACATAGTTCATCATCCACTCAAAATTAAGGTATGTCGCACTATGAACGTCATAAGTGAATAAATCTATAAATGGATTTAGGATCTATTCTACTTAGGTCTTGTCTGATGTATTGTCGGTCCAGTTAGTCACATCTTTGTCTCTATCTTATAGGAGTCATCCTACCTATGCTTAAGAGAAAGCATCCCCCCAACTGGATCTGACAGATGACATATTAGTATTTCAATTGGTTTGCTCATTTTCTATTAAAATAAGGACATATATAGGTTCATCTACTGAAATAAATTGTCTTTCCGTATAATGATCCAACCATGTAATATTGTTTGGTATTAGTTAAAGTTTAGATAATTAGTCAACTAATATTTGTTTTCATTTTGTTTTGCATGCAAAAACCATTGAGGACAATATACAAATGGTATTAATATAATTCATAGTAATTTTATTAAACCAATCAGTTTGAAAAATACAAGTATACATGGATGAAAGTACTAGTCACCAAATCCAACAGTCTCTTACTCGCCTTATGAAAAATGGATAAGCAATATACAAATTAACTTAAGCGTGACAACCGGAAAGAAGGTTTCTTCGTAACTGTTACCTTTCTTCTGGGTGTAACATTTTTCCTACAAGTCTGGCCTTGAAAGTTTCCACTTTTTTACTCGTAGTTCTTTCCTTCTTATAGATCCACTTACACCCTTGTGGGTTTCAACCCTTTCTGTAAATCTAAAAGTTCTCACACTAAGTTGGATTGCATACAATTCATACTAGATTCTATAGTAATTTCCCAAAACTTGGAATCAGCACTTTGCATTGCTAAATCAAATTTGAGTGGGTCATCATCTTCCTGTTTAGCAGACTCGATGTTTAAAATACTTTTTCCAGATTGGAAGAATTCAAGCCTATGAGAGACCCTTCTGTTGGGAAATGTGCTCATATTGTAGTAATTATGTAACTATTTTCTATGTATTTCAACTGTAAATAAATAAATAAAGTTAATTTCACATTTTTCTATCTTTTATGTTTTTGTCTTTCATGTTTTGCTTTCATAGAAAATTTGTGACAATAAAATATTAGCTCATTGATTGTCTAAGTTAAAACTGATGATAAGTGGCGTTGTACGAATGTTTACATTGCAAGAAAGATAACTTACTTCAGTAGATAATCTAATCAAGTCAATAATCTCATAAAAGAATCAAAATGAGCGTTTGATTCAAATACTTAGAAGGATTATTATTTTGTCTACAATTCCAATTTGGGAGATGACTAATCTTGTCTATCAAAACAGTTGACTCCTCAGGTCGAGACATAAATGTACTCATTGGAAAAATGATACATTGGACTGGACCCAAGTTGAATTAATTCTGAATTCGTTTGTAAATTAGTTCACCTGTGACATTCATGGTGTGACTTGCCTAAATCCCGAGTTAGTCACTAACCATTCTTATGTAACTTATGTGTTTTGATATAAGTGGAGGTTTCTACTCTAAAGATGACCGAGCCCATAGTATGTTGGGTACATGACTTCTATATGACATTGCTTTACTAGTAGTAATGAAATTCATAGCTCGATTAAAGAGTTAACAATATCCTCTCATTGGCTTTGTATGTGAATTGATACATATGGAACATGACCACGGGTTTCCTGTTTTCGAACGAGTAATTTATCATAGTGATTTGTTGACAGTGGTCATATTAATCATTAAGAAGACATAATGGTAACAATGAGATAAAATATGATTGTATTGAGTGAACAGATTTAAATCAAGGGAATCAAGGATATGATATAAAGGTAACACACACATGACGAGGTCGTTAGACAAAGGAGTTGGATAAATTGCTTTCGTAAAGAGTATACAAAGGGTTTCGTATTTTCAATAAGGAGTATATGTTTGATTGGCCCCTCTGTTAGCTCAACTAAAGCTCGATTGGACCGTATTTGAATCAGAATGAAATTTTATCACCTTGGAAATAATTTAATTGAGTCGATTTATTCAATGCAGAATTAAATTGGGTGATCGTGAAAATTGTTCAACTAGAGAATTTGATTAAATAATTTTCTTGAAAATTTAATTTTGGAAAATCTCAGTGATTTTTTTAGAAAATTAATTTTGATCAAGAAAAATTAAATTAATCAAATTAATTAAAATAAATATGATATTTTTGAAATTTAATTTTAAGTTAGACAATTGACCTAATAGGTAATTGAACTTGAAAATTGGACTTAAGATCGAAAGTTTGAATCGAGAACCAAAAATCGAGACTCAGACCCAAAACTAGTCGGACTGAACCTAATATGTGAAACCAGGTCAACAGTCTAACCAACGGCTAGACTGGATCAGTCAGGACGTTATTAGCTCGGATCGAACTGGCTTAGTGTGTCATGAGGGTATCGCATTTGCGATGACACTACCAGGTACAGCAGTGTCAACGGGTACCATGACTGATATAGAATTGAAGCGGAGGAAGCGGATCAAGTATCAAATTCAAGTTGTTTGACTCAAAAAGGAAATATTTTGATCTGATCTAAAAAGAAGAAATAAACAAATTTAGAAAATAACAAAGGAGAAAAAGTCTGCTTTGTAACATGGGGCTTCTTTAGTCTGCCTTGTAGCACAAAACTCTCTTTTTTTAGGGTTTTATTAGGGTTTTTTCTTAAAAATTGTAGGGATTTTGATTCTAAAAGATTGAAGGAGTGATATGGTTGACATCACTACGGTGGATGAAGATCTAGCAAATCTCAACATTATGGATGAAGAGGAAGACCCTACGGTGGTATTAGGTGATGATATTTCCATAGATCAATTATACGATTTATGTCCGGTAAGGTGAGTTCTTACAGATAGTGTGGTGAATTTTCCATCTTTAAAAAATACACTGGCTAATTTATGGCATTTGCTGAGAGGGGTGACTATCACAGAGATAGAGGACAAGCGAATCTTGTTCAAATTCTATAGCGAGATCGACTTGAAATGAGTTATGGACTATATACCATGGTTTTTTAATCGTCATCTTATTATTTCCCACAGATTAACAGGGGGAGAGGAGCCAAATATAGTTCCTCTTTGGGATATAATTTTTTGGGTGCAAATTCATAATCTTCCAATTGGATTCATAACAGAAGGAATGGTATGACAGTTTGGGGTTTTCATTGGAAAATTCCTGGAATATGATGCATCGATGGTGACAAGAGGAGTTAGCAAATTCATGTGAATTAGAGTTTTAATTGATACTCGTCTTCCACTCAAAAGGAAGAAACGAATTGGTATTGGTCAAAACAGATTCATATAGGCATTATTCCAGTATGAAAGATTATCATTATTTTGTTTTCTTTGTGGTCAGCTTGGACATGGTGAAAGTTTCTATCAGATCAGATTGACTTTAGGTAATCAGCAAGTGGAATTTGGTTGGGATCTGTCACTGAAGGCTGCATCAAAAAGGGGTGGTCAATTGATGAGTAAATGGCTATGAGAGGAACCTAAATCTAAAAGGTGGATCAGTATGGAAATCGATAGGGCAAAAAGGGAAAGGAAATTTAGAGTGGATGTAACAAATAATAGTGATCATAGATGAGCGATATGGTCATTGGGACGATTTATAAGGCAGACACCAAAAAATATGGATATAAGGGTTTTTGAAAAGTTGGAACAATTGGAGGAAATAGGGAACGGAGTTGAGATGGAAGACATACCTGTGGATTTTGTTGATGGAAAAAAGAGGTAGAGGTTTAATCTAAAAATGAGCAATTCCGAAAATAACAAAAGAATATTAGAGTTAGGGTTGGAAAACAAAATATTGGCAGCCATTATTAAGTTGGCTGACCAGGCACAATGAAAATCCTTAGTTAGAATATTTGTGGTTTAGGGCAACCATGAATAGTTGCATGTCTCAAAAACAAATTGAGACAATAAGAAGGTAATATGGATTTATGAACGATATTGATGTTGAAGCGATGGGAACGAGAGGGGATTATCATTAGGATAGAGGGAGGGATTGAACTTAACTTTAAAAAGCTTTTCAAAATCTCATATTGATGTGGAGGTCGAAGAAGAAAATGAGTTGGCAGTATGGAGATTCACGAGATTTTATGGGGCACCAGTGGAGCATGATAGAAGGGAGTCATGGGAATTATTAAGAGTATTGAAGTATGGGAACAACAAGCCCTGGCTGATAGCTGAAGATTTTAATAAAATCCTATTTTCTTTTGAAAAACAATGGGGTAGAATTAGAAAGGAAAGACAGATGGTTGCGTTTAGGGAAGTATTGAAATATTGTGAGCTGACTGATTTGGGGTTTTCTAGACAGTGGTACACGTGGGAAATGGGTAGGTTTGTTAGCAACAATATTAGGGAGAGGTTGGATAGAGGAGTTGCAAATCCAAAGTGGTGGGATTTGTTTCTAGGTAATGCAGTAAGCCATTTACAACATAGTTTCTCAGATTATTGCCCGATAGTTGTGAATACAAATAGGGATAGGGGGATGCAAGTTGGGGGGGCAACAATGGCAATTTTGATTTAATGTTGATTGGATACAGAATTCAAGTTTTAAGGAGAAAATTAAATATGAATGGAATTCAAATACTCAGGATGTATTGGTGAAATTGAAGGAATTAGGAATAAGTTTGAATTGTTGGGCAAAAAAGGAGAAAAAACTAAAGGAACGGCGAACAACAGAACTAAATGCCAGATTGTTTGAATTGGGAGCTAGTGAGATCAGTGAAGCTGTAACACCCCAAACTTGACCTAGAAGTCTAGACTAAATCCAGGATGCTACATTGATCACCGAAGTGATAGTGAGAAAATTTCTACAAAAACAAGTCGTTCAAAATTTCCATTTCCAAAAATGTTTATCTCAAAACCATCAAAACACTCAATCGTTAAGATTCCGTCCACAAGTTTAACAGGAATAAATGTACGAATCAAAAGTTTAAAATTGTAAGTGTATCACAGTTTATAAAATATACAGTTCAAAACCAAATATAAAAACTAGAAAACACAAACTGATATTCCAATTTGCCGAATCTGTCCTAGACCTCCACGTACTGAGCCCATCAACAGAATCCAGAACTGTACCTAAAAGGGGAAATAGAAGAGGGGGTGAGCTACACGAGCTCAGTGTGAGATCAAAACCAATTAACTACAGAATCAGAAACAAAAAACCAGTAGTAGTTCAGAAACAGAACATACACGCAGAGTTGTACAGAACCAATCAGTACATTCGTATCAAACGTACCAGCAAGTAGCAGTGTTTCGTACATATTAATAACACACTCAGAACACACAATCGCAATACCATTCAGTCACAGTAAAAATAATTCTCAAACAGTTAGATAGTTATAGTTCAAAGTATACAGAATTCACATAAGTACAAGCACTTTTTAGTCGAAGTGTACAACCAGACAATCGCACTCACAAGATAGTCAATAAGATGCATATGAATGCAGTTAAGTTAAAGAAAACCCACCCATCCAGCCAACACACATCTCTCTCCCTCATCACTCCTCAATAGAGCTATTAAGCTCATCCAACCAATCACTCCATATAGGACCTTGAAAAGCCCATCCAACCCTACACTCCATATGATGTCATCCAGGGTTGCCCGGCAATAATAGACATTAACATTGTCCTCAATCCTCAAAGAATTGGGATTGCCCATAACCCTTTGGGTATTGGGGCTACCAGTATACAGGTAAACTGCCAGTCACATATATTACACAGCAAAGCTAACGTATAAGTTGTACTGTGCAAAGCGGTAAACCCCGATACAGACATGCAGTATGAATTGCCAGATCAGATAGTGATACGTAGCATAGCTGATGTACATGCGGTACAGTACAATGCGGTAATCCGCTATACCGATAGCTTGCAGTGAAACTGCCAGTACAGTCAATGGTACGTAGCGTAGCTAACGTACATGCGGTATAGCGGAATGCGGTAATCCATTATATCATTATCAGTAAAGTCCACGATCCCTAGGATATTGGGGCTACCCACGACCCTCTGGGTATTAGGGGATATCAATAACTAGCAGATCAACTGCCAGTTCAGTCAATCTTCCTTCACTTCAAAATGCCACCCAAAAACAATATATGCATATGTATGTATGCAGTCAAATGTACACGATCAGAATACTAGTTTCAAATAGTTAATTAGAAGCAGACACTAAAATCCAATCAGTCAGTTATAGAATCAAACATGTGCACACTCATAATTCAGGTTCAATATCAAGCTTATCGCACAACTAATAAAAAATAACACACACATTAAGCCCAAATCAGAGTCATAATTACCCTTAGTAAAGCTCAGTCGAGGGTTGGAACACACAGAGTTGTGATTACACTTAAACTTGACCTAAAATCATTATTTGGCGAGATAAGGCCACACGCGCATGTGATCTGGCCGTATGGAGCAATCCAGGCTGTGTGAAGGTCCAAACACCCGTGTGAAGGGTAGCAAACAGTCGTGTATCAAAAGCACACGCCCGTTTTAGGTAGGGACATGGCCGTGTAAATAAGCTGTGTAACTCACTATTCAATTTCACTAAAATAGGGTGCAGGGCAGACACGGCCGTGTGAGGGTCTCACACGTCCGTGTGCCTACCATACACGGCTGTGTTCCAAAACACAAGCTCGTGTGGGACCTCTAATCCCCAAATCAGTCACCCAACCGTGGGGCCAAGCCATGTGACCCTAAAACTCTGAATCCCTAATATCCCCAAACTCACATACCCGTGTGCCTTTGGGACAGGGCTGTGTGAATTCTGACAAAGTCCTTAAATTAGCCACACAGTTGTGTGGCTAGGCCATGTGGCATCCAAGTTGGCTCGAAAATCCTAGTTCCCAAATCCACACGACCGTGTGCCACGGCATACGCCCATGTGGCCATTGGGGAGGTCACAAAACCACCTTAAAATAGCTCCAAAACTGCCATTTTAGCCACCAGAACCATCCCTAACCTTTTCCCTATCAACATATATCAGAAAGTGATGATTTCCCATCACTTCCATCGACTAAAAACCCAAAACTAATGGGCTAGCATACAGTCAAGAAAACCCAGAAGCGAAGATTCACAAAACAAAATAAACAGATAAGAACTGTAGACAAGGTTTGAATCCCATACCTGTTATGTGATCGGAGATGATGACGGAGGAGCGTAATTCTAGTGGTCACAGACGAAACGTTTCCTAAGCAATCACAACAATCCTAAAAGAAAAGCCAGAGAAAACCCGCAAAAAGAAAAGAAAGAAGAACATCCAAAAAGAGACCAAAAATAAAAATAAAGATAATAAAATCCTAAAATAATTTACAATCAAATAAAAATGAAAATAAAAATAAGTAGCAGAATAAAAACTTAAAAAAAATTCATCTAGAGAATGTACACAAGACTTAAACCCGGAGCCTCAAAGTACACTAACACTCACTCAAACACTAGACCAGCAGCCTATTTTGACACTAAAACGCAAAAGTTTACTCATGTGTGAAACTTTCTCACTGTCATGACACTCAAAACCCAGAACTTCCAAGCCCAAAATTCGAGGCGTTACAGAAGCGACTTTAGAGGAGATTACAAAGATCAAACTTGAGCTGAACTTTAAAGCTGACAAGGAAGAGATTTTATGGGAATAGAGGGCGAGATCTAATTGGCTTCGAATAGGAGATAAAAATAAGGCATTCTTTCATAGAAGTGCATTATATCACAAGAAGACAAATATGGTAATGGGACTGGAAGATAGTTCTAGAAACTTGGTTACCGATATTGATGAGATGTCTAAAATTGCTGCTGATTATTTTAAAGATCTGTTTTCATCCAAAGATATTAGTGATTGCGATAGATTGCTTGCGTCTTTCTCACAATGTATAATAGAAGAACTCAACAGAGATTTAATAGCAGAAATTAAAGCAAAAGAGGTTGTAATGGTGATAAAATCTATAGCCCTCTTTAAGGCGTCAGGTAAGGACGAATTTCTTGTAATTTTTTATCAAAAATACTGGCATATCATTGGGGAGAAAGTTACCAGGTACTATTTGGATGTTCTAAATGGTTGGAGAAATATAGAGGAAATTAACAAAACAAGTATCGTCCTTATCCCTAAGGTAAATTCACCGAAGTTAATGAGCCAGTTTATACCCATAAGACTTTGCAACATGATTTATAAAATTATTTCAAAAGTAATAGTTAACCAGTTTTGCCTGGTACTTAACTACTGCATTGAAGATAATCAAGGAGCGTTTATCTCAGGAAGGCAAATCACGGACAATATTTTTGTGGCATATGAAATTCTACATTCATTCAAGAAAAGAAGAGGGTCATCGAAGAAAGGCTTTGCGTTAAAGCTTGATATGAGCAAATCATACGACAAAATAGAATGGAGTTTTTTAGAAAAAAAATGATGCGTAGGCTAGGATTTTGTGAAGACTAGATCTTACTTATTATGAGGTGTATTACTAGTGTGGCATATTTAATAGTGCTTAATGGAATACATGGGGAAGAATTTCAGCTTCAAAGAGGTTTACGACAAGGAGATCCACTAAGCCTATATTTGTTCCTTATTTGTGCTGAAGGTTTCTCACGATTAATCGCACTAACTAGAAGGGGGGAGGCTTGCCGGGACTAGGGTGGGAAGAGGTAATGTCTCGGTGTCACACCTATTTTTTGCGGATGATAGTGTGCTATTTGGAGAGGCATCAATCGAAAGAGCAAATAATATGAAGAATGTGATCAAAGATTATGAAAAAGTTTCTGGTCAATTGGTTAATTTTGACAAGTTTTTAACCTATTTTAGTGGTAATATTGATCTAGAAACACAAGAGTAGGTGGGAGGAATTTTGAGAGTAAGGATATCTAATAATTCTAAAAAATACCTAGGGCTGTCGACTATGGCAGGACGATGGAAAAATCATGCTTTCTTGGATATTAAAGAGCGTTTTGTTAAACTGTTGAATAATTGGAGCTTGTGTTTCTTATCATCTAGGGGCAAAGAGGAATTTTTAAAATCCATTTTACAAGTGATACCGATTTATGCAATGCAATGTTTTAAGTTACTGATTTCATTTTGTCAAGAATTAGAGAACATAATGTGTAAATTCTAGTGGCGTAATTCCAAAACAACTAAAGGCATACACTGGTGCAAGTGGAGTGACATGTGTATCCCTAAAGCGAAATGAAGGTTAGGTTTTAAAGATTTAGAAAAGTTTAATTTCGCCATGTTAGCAAAGCAGGGATGAAAAATTATTACGCAGCCTCATTGTTTATTTGCGCGTGTCATGAAAGTAAAATATTTTCCAAAAAGGGAGTTTATGAGTACTGGTTTAAGCTCTTACCCTTCGTTTACTTGGCGTAGTATTTGGGGTGCTAGACAATTAGTCACATGGTTAGTGAGTTGGGAACCGGGAAGCAATTAACATATGGAATGATATTTGGTTACCGGGGCCTAGAAGTGGAAGAATACAATGTCAGAACATAGATTTTAGATATACTACTATTTCTGATTTAATTGATAGGAATACTACTACCTGGAAGCAAGACACTATCCGATCGTTATTCAGAGAAAAGCAACTGAAAAGTATTCTTTCAATCCCATTGGTGTGCAACAGACCACATGATGAGCTAGTATGGAAAGGGGACAATATAGGGATTTACACAGTTAAGAGTGGCTACAAATGGGTTAATACACTAGGGAATCCTAGATTACATAATGAAATTCCATCTACTTTCTTTACAAAGCAATGGGGTCTCAAGGTACCAAGTAAAATCTGTATACTCATGTAGAGAATGGAAAATGAGTTTATACCCACTTTACACAACCTAAGAATTCGTAAACTGGATGTAAATACACTTTGCTTGGTGTGTTAAGTAGATGAGGAAACGGTGAGCCACCTTTTTAGGGATTGCACTTTCATGCAGCAGGTATTATGAAAGTTGGAAATGACAAATACAACATGCAATAGAGAACCCAGTTGGAAAAAATGGTTAGAAAAAGAGTTCGACAGATAGAGTACAGAAACATATAAAATTAGATCTATCGTATACTGGGCTATCTGGTATAATCGCAATAAGATTTATCATGAAGGAACATGAGAGCAAGTAAATGAAATAGTGGCATTTATCAATGCTTATTATGCAGAAATAACATTTATAAGGGAGTTTACAAAAAATGTGAATGGAGTCAACGAAGTTGTTTGGAAACCTCTGAATGATGAAATTATAAAAATCAACTTTGATGCCTCATTTAATCAACGCACGAGGAGATTAGTATCAAGAATTTTAGTGCAGAATAAAGAAGGGTTAGTGATGGCTGCATGTACCTTTCCATGGGAGAATATTCCAGATCCAGTTATGGTAGAGGTAAGGGCGTGTCTGCAAGCAGTCACTATGGCGAAGGAAATGAGTTTCCAAGACATTTGTGTGGAAGGAGATGCATTGACCATAATACGCAAACTGAACTCCTTTGAAGAAGATAAATCGAACATTAGCAGTCTGATTAAAGAAATCAAGGAGAGAACCCCCAAATTTAGAAGACTGAGTTTTAAGCACGTACCTAGGGAAGTCAACAAAGCGGCTCACAAGATGGAAATAGAAGGAAGACGATATGAAAATCCCCAATACTGGATAGAGGAGGTTCCACATGCAGTGGAAGGACTGGTAAATCACGATAGAGAAAGCGACGATAACGGTGGTTAAATGGCAAAATAGAGTCCAGACCATGTGACATTGGGTCTGTCCAAAGAACTCGTAATTTTGACAGAGATTGAGGATTAAAAGGCAAGACTTTGGAGAAGAATCGGTCTCTCAAATGGCTGATACATGGTAGATTTTTTTTTCAAACGACAGAGAGGAAGGGTTTCCAAGCCTGAGTTTTTTTTAGTTATCCAATCGATTCACTTCTTTCTATTTGTTTTATTAGGTTATTTTGCCTTTAGTTTTTTTCTTTTTTAGATTTTCAAAGCATCGTTTTGATGCCCAGTAGTTAATAAACAACTGTTGTTTCCTTTTATCAGGGCCTGTAACCGAATTATTACTTCTTCCATTAATAACAGTATCAGTTGGTTTTTCAAAAAAAAAAAAGAAAATAACAAAGGAAGTAACAAAAATAAGAAAATTTTAAAAAATAAATGATAAATATTCAAAATAATAACTAAATAGAGAAAATATAGATTAAAATAAAGTGGAAGATGGATTGAATAAACTAATGGCTATGATGGATATAAGGATAAATGTTCAATTGAACCCTTTGAGATATAAATCCCAACAAACTCAATTAATGACTCTAATCAACCCTCCAGGAATTAATTCTTGGCAAATTGAAGGTTGAAAAATGAATTCTTACGACTTTTTGAAAAAAATCGAGAAGAAAACTATTTCTAAAAATCACAAGAAAGAAATCTTGCACAAATAAACAAACTCTCAGACTTGAAACTTTATTAATGAAAACCAAAATTGTCTCATTTGTGTACAATGCAAAGGTCTATATATAGGCTAGCTAAATAATTCTAAATAAAACTATTAAGTATACTAGAACTCTAATTAATCTAAACAATAAGTAGTTTTAAACTAAATTTTCTTGTTGATATAAAACTCCTAAATAACATAAACTACTTAATAATTATTGAAAATTCGGAATAATAAAATAATAAAATAATAGGAGTTGATAGATACAATATTGGCTCATATATAATAAAAATTAAGCCCTAAACCCAAACTCAATATGATTCAAACTCGAGTTAAAAGCCCGAAACTCGTAATTCCCGTCATAATTCAGTCTAGAAATTTTGCTTGCGTAGTCATCACTAAAATGGTCATAACCTGAGCTCCCAAACTCAAAATCGAGTGACTCAAAGTACATTTCGAAGATAAGAGAGAGATATTCAAATGCTGTGAAGATATCTAAGCCCATAAATTCCTAGATCCAATCAAAAAATTTGTCGAAAGTTGACTATTCTCTTTTTAAAAATTGGCAACTTGGTTGAATTGACTTTAATAAAATTTACCCCATTTGATGTGATGTGAAGTTGTGGGCACGACTATAATCGCGACAACGATTCTGGTCACGAAAAAAGGCAAAATTAGATAGCCAGTCCCTGTGGATTCGACCCTATTACTCTATAATGCTAATTACTATTATTTTATTGTAGGAATTTATATTTGATGGTTTTGACGCCCATCAAATAACATGAAAGAAGATTATTTACTTATACTTTAAAGTAGTAAATCATATTTTATTTAAAAATGTCGAATAACACCAATATCGAATTTTATTTTGAGGGATAAAAAATTTATTTATTATTTTCTAAAAGGATATTCCTCTTGAATGGAGATGGGTGAAATCCCACCCATCATTCACTAACTCTATTAAATAAAAATGTTACTTTATGCACTTAGAAATTTGTTTAAACACAGTTTATGAATGCGTGACAAATAATTATGATAAAAAAAGTAATAAGATAATAATAATCATGGTAAAAATAACTGTTACTAAGTACAAACATACAACAACAATAATAACATACTAAAATATAAACAAGTATGAATTTAAATGAAAGAACCAAAGATTCTAAGGACTAAAAGGCAAAAATCTAAAATACTTAAGGTCCTAAAGCTAAATATTCCCTTATTATTATATTGGCTGTGAAAAGATTCCTCATTTTAATGTTTTTTAATGGTATTTAATAAAACATTTATCATCCCAACATTATTTACATGTTTTATATGAAATCATCCAATATTAAAGCATACAAAAGGTAAATGATATAAGTTATTAAATACCCATAATAATGAAAAGCTAAGAACATAAAATCAAATAACACAACTTCAAAGTCATTTAAAGATATCAAATATTTTATTTAAATAAACATCAATTAAATATTGCAAGTTAAAATACTGATGAAGCTAATCTTGTTCAATAAATTTCCAACGGTTTTAATGATCCTTCCAACACTTAATTATTAATTTCATATTTTTTTAATAATTTTAGTATGATGCTAAAGAAGTGATATTATATGATTAACTCTAGTTGTATAGATTTATATATTACAAACCGTTTTAATTTTGTTGAAATAATTAAAGGAAACAGGAGCAATGAATTTTCAAGGAAGAATGGTGAAAATAATAATAAACTAACTAGACCCAACTGTTGGAGTCCAAATCCGAAATAGTTAGCAGTTTACTGATATATTAAATGATAGAGTTCCAAAGTGATGTTTATCCTCCTAAAAAATCACAACCAAGTCTGATCAATTTCTCTCTCTCCAGGCCTATAATATGTCCTCCATGCTTTGTATACTAGTCATACTGCTATCGCTTTCACTACTCTTGCCTCCATCTTCAACCACAAACACTCCCGTAACTGGTAAGTTGTATATATAAAAGTTTTATTAATTACTTATATATCATCTCTTTCTGAGTGTTGGTTTTGGGGGTTAAAATTGTAGTTATGGAGAAATATAGAAATCTTGGCCAAGTAAAACCGCCTCCATGTCCTGCATATTATCCTTCTTGTCATGCACCAAGCGGTAGTGGTCCTCCTCATAATCCACCCAGGGGAAAGTACTGTCCTCATCCATCACACTGTTACTAGGAAGAAAGAAAGCATTACCAGGACAACCCAATTTAATGGCTATCAGATATGATGACTTCTGAATTTCTATTGTAATGTTTTTTTTTTTTTTTTTTTTTTTTTTTTTTTTTTTTACAATCCTGCTTAAATTTAATGTTACATATATTGTAATGTTTACTTATGAGCTGTAAAGCTTCCAACCTTAATATTTATATATATGCCAGTACACTTCATATAAACTTTTTTTTTTTTTCTGATTTGAGTTTATGCCACTAATCTAAGATATGTAGCTGAGGTTAATAATTAAACATTCGTAATAATTAGTTTTAATTATGATGTGATAGAACACAGATAAGATGTTAATCATTAGCTTTAAAAAAAATCAAACAGAATGAGGTAAATTAATCAAAAGGGATGCTGGAAATATTTCAAACGGTCACTCTACTAGCTACCGACTGCAAGCAAACATGATGTAAAGGTTGATTTTAGAGTGAAAGTATAGATGAAGACAGTGGTGTTAAAACCAATCTCATAAACTGGGTGTGGAGATAGCAGAGAAAGGTTTGGAAAACGCTGGAATGGTTGCTAATGGTTTTCACCATATAATTTGAAATAACTAGCTGATACTCTGGAGAAATTAGCCTCAACTCATCCTGTTTTGGACCAATTGTCTCATATCTACTGGCGGTAAAACTATTTACCAAGTCACATTAATCTTATTTAATCCTACTGCATCAATTTAATAAAATATCCAAACTATTATGAACAAATAAATTTTTAATGGATGAAATAAAAAACTAAATCCCACCTAAAATTTTTAAAACTATGTGTTGATGCATATCATGGAATTGAATCTCTTTTTAGGATTAATTAAATGGTTTGTGATTTTCTAACAAAATATTTTTTTCTTTAATTTTTTTAAAAATTTCTATGATTTTGCAAAAAAAAAAAAAAAAACATTTTCGTTTTCTTTTTTGGGTTTTGAATGACCCATTATTTTTTTAAGCCTTTCATTCCAAAAATGATGTGGGGTTCATCTGACTTATTTTACGGCTTTTTCTTCTTCTTTTTTGAAATTCATGTATTTTTAAACGATAAACGCTAACATTATTAAAACCTAGTCTTGTTTGATGGTGTAAAACTTAACTTTATTTTTATAAAATAAACTTCATAAATTAGCCTTAAACAACTTTAAAATAAAAAAGTAAATTCCAGATAGAGATTTAATTATCAATTTTTTTATTTTATGCCTATAAAATTACTTTTAGAATAAAATGTTTACAATTTAAGCAATTACGTTACATAATCTGATAATTTTGTCACTCCCATTAAAGCCACAAATGACAAGATGACGTGACAGTTAAAAAATTAGTATAATAACAAATTTAGCCCTCAACTTTTATATGTTATATCAATTTAGTCATAATTTTATAAAACTAACTCTTGAAATTTACACATGATCTCACTTTTATTCTAATTCTAAAAAATTCAAAGAAATATAGAAAAATACATAAATATTTTTTAAAAATATAATAATATATTTAAAAAATATAATAATATAATAATAAAATTTCAAAAAAATATTATAGTAAATTTAATTTTTAGATTATTATTTATTTTAATATTAAATAAATATATTTATATTAATATTAAATAAAATAAAAATCCCGTCCCTCTTACCGGACCTCCCCCACTATCATCCCTCTCCCTCTCTGTTGTTGCTGCTAACCTTACCATGTAGAATTTACAAGAAGAAGAATTCAACTAGTGATGAGCTTGAGCATGTCCCTGTCTCTGCCCCTACCAGTGGGATCATAAGTGAAAGCTCTGACCAAGAGAAGGAAGAAAAAGAAGATGTGGCAGCAAAGGATATGGCGATCTTCGAAATGAAGAGATGCGTGGTGGGAAGGGGGATGGATTCTCACAATCATTTTCTGTTACCATGAATGTAAGTTAGTTTCATATATATAACCATTTGCTGACCACCAGAATGTTATTGTCGCAACCGCCGGCACCTCGAGCTAGTTTAGTCTAGGCCAATAACGGCTCGATCGGTCCGATCCAGTCATCAATTGGACCGTTGGTCTAGTTTCACATATTAGACTCAATTCGATGAGTTTTTGGGTCCTGGTCTCAGTTTTGGGCTCTCGGACCCAATTTACAATCTCAAGTCCAATTACCCATTTGACCAATTGTCTGACTTGAAAATTAATTTTCAAAAATATCATATTAATTTTAATTAATTTGATTAATTTAATTTTACTTGATCAAAATTAATTTTTCCAAAAATCACTTAGATTTTCCAAATTAAATTTTCAAGAAAATTTTTTAGTTAAAGTCTCTAGTTGAACAATTCTTACGACAATCCAATTTAATTCCACATCGAATAAATCGACTTAATTAAATTATTTCCAAAATCGTAAAATTTTCTTTTGATTCAAATGCAGTTCGATCAAGCTTTTTTGTTGAGCTAGCAGAGGTACCAATTGAACATATACAATTAACCTCTAGTAATTGCAATTATGTCCAGAAGTATCGTTATGATAATTCGCAATTACTTAATCATGGAGTCAGTCCACAAGAAATGTCATGATTGAAAACTCCTTACTGTATACTATTTACGATAACAATTCATCAAATTGCCTTGTCCAATGACTTCGTCATGTGTGTGTTACCTTCATATGACATCCTTAATTCATTTGAGTTAAATATGTTCGCTCAATACAATCCTATTTTATCTTATTGTCACCATTATGTCTTCTTAATGATTAATATGATCATTGTCAACAAATGACTGTGATAAATTGCTCGTTCGAGAACAAGCAACCTGTAGTCACGTTTCATAATTATCAATCCACAAAATGCCAATGAGAGGATATTGTTAACTGTTTAATTGAGTTATGAATTCCACTGTTGCTAGTAAAGCCATGCCATACACAAGTCATGTGCCCAACATACCGGCTATCGACTGATCATCCTTAGAGCGTAAGCTTCCATTTATATCAAAGCACATGAGTTACATACGCGTGGTTAGTGACAAACTCAGGATTTAGGTAAATCACACCATGAATGTCACAAGTGAATTAATTCATAAACGAATTCAGAATTAATTCATCTTGGGTCCAATCCAATATATCATTCTCAGTATTTGAATTAAATTGTCGCATTGATTCTTTTATGGGATTACGTACGGACTCGTTTAGATTATCTACTGAAGTAAGTTGTCTTTCTCAAATGTAAACATTCTTACAATGCCACTTATCACCAGTTTGAACTTAGACAATCAATGAGCTAATATTTGCTTGTCACAATTTTGCTATGCATGCAAAATATGGAAGACAGAAATACAAAAGACATAGCAATGAAATGTGAAATTTATTTATTCATCATTCAAATACATAGAAAATAATTACATGTTTACTACAATATGGATTAATTTCCAAACACTCGAGTCTCCCCTACATGTCGATCTTATGCAGGCCATCGAGCTTTTGAGGTTACAGCAGAGTACGTTGCATACACCCGAACTGTCGCATCACTCGGTGGGATTCGTGCATATCTACCATTGCAAAAGTGATCAGTGGCACTTTCACGTGCCAAATGCTACGATTGGCCAAAAATTTGTCCAAGACGCATTATTAAATCCTCGAATCAGCTTATGGCATCCATACGAACTGCAGTATGTATTTAATTTCAAATGCTAGAATAAAAAAACGATAACTTCAAAATACATAAACTAACCTCCTTTTCCCTTTCTTAATCAAAACTTAGTCGGATTTCCTCAAGCTCGGATGGTATACCGCTGTAACTCGAGGGGTCATTCCACCTATTCAAAAAATATGTTATTTCAAAATTACAATAATGAAAATTCCAAAATGGTAACAATATTATCAAATGAATTTTACCATATTATGAGTGAGAATTAGTAAGGGACTTGCACTCGGGGGCATAGAAATGATAGTCGATACCATGCCCATGATTGAAGAAGGAGCATGAAACTGTCTATTTTAGCTTTTTTCAGTATCGTTGCTCGACACATGTTTTGGTACAATATCGCCAACACCATCGATCCCTAACTAAGTTGTCCCGCTTCTTTCAAGTCGACTAGTATTAGTAGCCACCTTAAATGTACCAGATTACAAGATTTATTTGGCATTAGTAGACCCCCAATCAACTTCAAGATGAATGCGCAGGTGAATTGTTCCTTTTCAACGTCACTCGCTGAAGCCTTGATAGTTTGGAAACTATCCTCCAACCATCTCATCTCTATCTGACTACTCCTAAACTTGTTCAACACTTTCCCTAGCAGTTGCTCGTATGTTGCACTCCAATCAGCACTAACAACTGACCCCATAATGACATCCCCATTGACTAATAGATTGAGTTGTAAACTAACATCCTCAAGTATAATTGTACACTCACAACAAGGAAGATGGAACGTGTGTGTCTTCGGTCTCCATCTCTCGACCAAATCACTGATGAGTGGGGAATCCAACTTAGTCCCCCTAAGCATGTGAGCCGCATAAAAAAAGCCTGCATCTTGCAAGTGTCCACGAATGACCTCCTATGTACTTTCGCTTAAGTTGTTTATGTATGTCTCCAAAATCCAATCTTCACGTTAAGTATATAAACATAAAAAATTAATAGTCTAAACAAAATAATAATTAACTACTTAAATTTAAATAAGTTAATAAAATTTTCGCTATGGGACTCCATAGCTGTTCGAATTTTTGCCCGTTGGTAAATGCTATCGTTGGACCAAAAACGCATCCTACATGACATGTTTTCACTGATCAGGTAGAGAAAACGCGCCACATAGGACGCATTATAATGAAAGAGAAGAAAACATGTCCTATGTGGTGCGCTTTCACTACTAAATTAGTGAAAAAGCATCCTGTAGGATGCGTTTTCTTTATTTTTCCAAAAACAATATAGATCAATAGATTTCCAATAAAATAGCATAGTTACTCAATTGATTTTTTTCAGGAAATTTAGATATTTTAACCATTATATACTTACACATGCATTTTTTTTAATTATTAATAAGGTTTTACAATTTTATTATTAAAATATATTTCAGTATGCTTGAATTTTGTTTTTATTATTATTACATAGTAGTATAGCCAATTGTTTGCTTCAACAGCAAGTCAAGTATTATTATTATAACTACCAATGTGAACAAATCACTAACCAATGGACAAATAATCTTGAACTCGAATCCATGATTTGGGTTGTAGACTGGATATTCCTGACCAATCGACAATAGTGAGGTTGATATAAATTTGTATATTAATAATGTATTGTGAACAAACCATTTTAATTTTGTTCAACAATAAGCTTTTGATTTTGAAAAACTAAATAAGGAAAACAACTGCAATAAATGTTCAACGAGGAATTGTCCCCGAAAAACAATTGAACTAAGTTAATCAAACTTGGTGCAACCTTAATTGGTATGCAGTTATTGTATTGATATATATAGCCCTTGAGTTCCAAAATAATCACAACGCAGGCCAAAAATAAGTTTCTCGGTGACCAAACATGGCCTACAACGTATACCCTGTGCTTTTCCTACTTGTCTTACTGCTATCACTTTCTCTACTCCTGCCTTCATCTTCAACAACAAAGGTTCACTTAATCAGTAAGTTCAATTCAAACTATAAACAAATGTTCTTTCTTGATTTCTTTTCCGAATAATTAGTTTTTCTTTTTTGGGTTATAATTGTAGTTAAAGAAAGCTATGAAGTGATACATAGGAATCTAATCGGCGCAAAACCACCTCCATATACTACTCATGGAGGTGGAGGTGGAGGACATGGTCGTTAAATATTGGTGCTATTAGATTTCATCAAAACTTTGTGTATTTGTTGTGTTATTTTTCATATTTAAAACATTATATTTATGTTATACATATTTTGCTATATTCATAAATTTCTTATGTTGTATTTTAACTTTTTTCCCCTCTTTCTAACGTATAATCGTTGTAATGTTTAAATATGATTTATGCTCTTTTTTTTTTTCAAAATTACTATTGTTGAGGTCCAATTTTGGCCCGAAATAAACCCCACTACCCAATTACAATAACTAAACCTACCCAAGCCCAATACCCCAAAACTAACTCAAATAACAACAAGCCCAAAATTAAAACACCAACCCTAGCCCAATACATTAAAAAATCAAAAAAAAAAGAAGAGAAAAACCCTAATCCTCCTATGTTTAGCCGCAGCCCCTAGGGACACTTGCCTCTGCCACCACCTGCCCACTGCAGCACTGCCTTTGTCAAATCCACCGCCACTGGTACCTGCAAGCATCAACGAGAAAAGACAAAAAGCAAGCATGTAAACGACTATTTAAAGCCGAATCCAAAACCATTGTATGTTTGGACATTCTAAAATACAAATAAAATATAGATTCAAGCATACAAAAATAATCAAAAGAACAATAGGCAGACGAAAAGAGAGATACAAGAGGAGGAATCGAAATTTTCAAACAAAAAAGGTTATTCCTTCTTTCTGTAAATCAATTACTTTCATATTACGAGTAGGTTTAACATACATACACACACAGTACATATATATATATATATAAAAGAGAGAAAGAGAAACCGTTACCGTCTCAAAGATCGGAAAAGTCAGGAGCCGAAGGGTTTCCGGGGTTCGATTAGATCACCAAAGGGGCTTTTGCTCGCGTAGAACTGGATCTGGAGAGAGAAGGGCAAGGGGAACCGATCCGGTGTCACATTTGCACCTCCAGCCGCCGTGCGCGGCGGACGCCAGCGACGGACGGGCCACGATCCGGCGATCGAAAATCGCCCTGGCCAGAGGGTCTTACCCCTTTTCCCTTTTTTCTTTTCTCTCTGCACTAATGGAATGAAATTTTTACAAAAAAAATTCTGCTTTTATAGCCCCTATAGTACGACGTCGTTTTGGAGCAAATATTCAGTACCCAAAACGGTGTCGTTTCACGCAGACCCGAAGACCCGACCCACTCCACTAAGGATCCGCGTGTTTCTTCGACGGAAGGGCTATTTGCGCGTTTAGTCCTTCCGCATATTTTTGCTTTTAAATTTCTTTTTTTTCTACTTTTAATTTATGCCCAGGAATTTAATTTATTTTCCAATTTAGCCCCTGTGAAGCGACGCGTTTTGGGAAAAAGGGTTATTGTCCATTTTAGTCCTTCCTGGTTATTTGCGTGTGCGAATTAATCCCCTCTTCTTTTATTTATTACGAATTTGCCCCAAAATTGTGCTTTCAGATTCAATTATGTCCTTTCTATTACTTTGAATTGTTTTATTATATTATTTATAATATTATATTTATTATTATTATTACTATTATTATTATATATCAGTGTATATTTTTTATGTATATATATATATTTATATGGTATTGTTTTTTACTTTAATTTAATATTTTTATTATATTTTCTTTTTGCATTTCTATATTATTATTATTATTATTATTATTATTATTATTATTATTATTATTATTTTTTTATATAGTAATGTGTATTTCTATTATATATGTATATATATATTTACGTATAGTATTATTATTTACTTTACTTTAATATCATTATTATTATAATCATCATCATTATTATTATTACTAATATTAATCTCTCATTATTTTTATTCCCATTATTTTACTACCACTATTATTTCTACCAATATACTATTATTATTATTATTATATTAAAACGTTATTATTTCCTGTCTCATGTATTGTTATTGACATTAGCATATATATTATCAGCATTGATGTATTGTTATTCTTTATTGTTATTGCTATTACAATTATTAATATTCCTATCATTACTATATTTTTATTTATGTATTATCAATATATTATTACTATTATCGTCACTATTATTTCTATTATTACTTGTCATCATTTTCATTACTATTATTTATACTTTATTATTATTACTTATTATTTTATCTAATATATTATCATTATCACTATTATTATTTTACTATTGTAACTTAATATATTTGTTTTCATTATTATTATTATTAGTATTACCACCTTATTTCATTATTAACACACTTAATTGTTACCACTATCGTATCTTTCATTTAACGCATTATTATTACTAACTTCTATTATCGTTATTGTCATCGTATTATTACTATTATACTATTATTATTATTTTTTTACTCATTGCTCTCTAAATATACTATATTATTTCTACTCCTCACTCACATTATATATTCTTTATTTATATATCTATATACATTTTTATTTTTAAATACTATTAGCTCATTTATCATTTCTCTTAGCTTATCTGTTTATTCATTTATTTATCTCCGTTTTTATCGTTATCATTCACATTTGTATTTATGTTTATTTTGTTATGGTTATCAATTTTTATTTGTTTTTGTTATGCATTCTTTATCATCTCATTTTATCACGAATTTAAGTTTTATCCAACCCAATATTAATTTTCCATAAAGGCAATATTTCGTATTTGAAATTTCGAGAAAATCGTGCCCTAACTTACTGGGTTTCGATTTTTCTCATTTAATCCAAATAAACGGAGTATTCCCTTAAAACACAATACGAGTTTTAAAAAGAAAATGCTCATTCTCGGAAATACGAGATGTGGTGCCCTAACCTACAGGGTATGACATTTCGTTACCTCGAATAAGTTTTTTTTCGCAAGTAAAGGCAATATTCGGTGTTTGAGAAATTCGAGAAAATGTACCCTAACTTACTGGGTTTCGAATTTTCTCGTTTACCCTAAATAACCAAATATCCTTTTAAAAAAGGGGGTTAAAATACATGAATTTTAAATAAAGGCAAGCTCATTCTCAAAAGTTCGAGATGTCGTGTCCTAACTCACTGGATATGACATTTTGTTGCTTCGAGACGAGAAGATCTTTAGCATTTGAATGTTCTTTAAAAGAGAGGGATCGTATTTCAAAGTCTTTCAAGTTTTCAATTTTTGACACTAAGACACTAATTAATCAACTAGGTACCAATTTTTGGGCGTACCGAGGGTGCTAATCCTTCCTCCTCGTGCATATGCAGACTCCGAACTCATTTTCTGATTTTCGTAGACCAAAAATTATCGTTTTAGTAAATTTTAACTTTTATTAAAATGATTAATTTGAGGTGATCCGATCACACCTCATCAAAAAAGATTGGTGGCGACTCCTCTATTCGTTTTCATTTTCAAAATTTAAGTTGATTCCCGTTTTTTTTCAAAAAAATGGTTACGACAACTATTTATACATGTGTCAATACTCTTCATTTACGTCTTTCTTATCATTAATCTAACATATCTAGTGAGGTTTGTAAGGGACCAATTTCGTCTGGCCCAACAAAAATCAAATAAATAAATAAATAAAAACAATAAAAAATGTCCATTATTAAAGTTTATTTACAAAAAATAATGGCCCAAATGCAAAACAAAAAAAAAACCCTAAGGCCCATTATCTTAAAAAATTTCAGAAACACTAATTGCCCTAGCCTCCTATCGCGCTGCTCCCCGACATGTTAGCGGACGTGGTTCCCAAAACCTTCCCCCTTGCACCAAAATGGCAGCAGCAACCCTATTTACTTCTACTGCCCCTGCAAGAAACACAAAAAAGGAAAAGAAGCAGAAACAAGCAATCGAAAAAAGCATATATTGTAATATTATTTCAGTTATAAAAATCGATCTTTGTAACACTAAAAGGGATGGAATAGATCAAAATAAAAAAATGAAATCGAAATACAAAAAATATCAGAAGAATTACCACAAAGTTCAAAAAGGTAACATTTTATTGTTTATTATTATTATTATCATTTTATTTTGATTTTTCTCTTTTTGAAACAAAAAATAAAAAAAAGGAGAAACTTAACCTGTTTTACGCCGTCGCCGGAGGTCCCCTCCAACTCGAGAAGCCTCGAGCCCCTTAGGGTCCATGGAGGGCCTCGTTGGAGAGAGCAGAAACCGAAAGGTTTCTTTCATTTTTTGGGATTTTAGCTAAGTTTTCGACGATTCCGACTCCAGATTGGAGATCTACTCGGAAAAAGGATTTCGAGAAATTTTTTTGGTGATCTTCCGCCACCGGAGGTAGCAATCTCCATCGCTGGTGATCAACGGCCACGATGGAGACTCATCAGCCTTGTGGCCGGACTTGAAGCCACTTCAGAGAAAAAAAGAAAACGAAGTTTTTTTTTTAAATAACAGGCTAAACTGAGTTCTTTTTTTCAAAAGTTTAACTTATATAGACATATCAAAACGACGTCGTTTTGGCCTGGCTTCAGAAACCCCAAAATGACTTCGTTTTAAACTTAACCCAAAAGCAGACCCATTTTCCCCTAGGATCCGCGTGTTTTTTAAAAGAGGGGATATTTACAGCTTTGGTCCTTTCACTTTTTTCATCTTTTTAATTTAGTCCTGCTCATTTTATTTGTTTTAATTTTCATCCCATAATTTAAATTCTTGTGCAATTTAGTCCCTTGTCCCACTGTGAACCCTTGAGGAGTGACATGTGCCAATATGATGGGGATAATTTCCATTTGACCCCCTAAAATTTTCTGTCTTATTTTAATTTAATCCTTTAAGTTCTGTTTCTTTATAATTTACGCTTTTAGTTTTGTTATATTTTTAATTTAGTCCTTTATTTCCTTTTCCTTTATTTTTTCTTGCAATTTGTGCTTTATGTTTTGTTTGAATTATAATTTAATCCTCCATTCATTTAATTAAGTCCATATATTTACTTTTTTTCATTTTTTAATGTCTGATTTTTTTATTATTTTATTTTGATCTTTACTTTTAATTATTGATATTACTAACATTATTAAGTAATTATTGTTTTTAATTAATTTAATTTTATTAAAATTTGCTCAAAGAACCAATATTTTATAAACGCAATTCTATTATTATCATGCATTTTTTTATTTCATTATTAGTATTATTAGATAATATTATTTATTGAATATTATTTATTGTTTTTTCATTTGTACTCATTATATTATTGTCATTTTGTTATATTATTTATGTTATTTTACCATAACTTTCTCCATTATCGTACATTGTAAACAATTGCTACATACATTTGTTTTTTGGTATAAGCGCATAAAAGAATAAAGACTAAGGCGATATTCTTTATTTTAAGGATTCGAGATATTGTGCCCCTAACTTTCGGGGTATGATTTTCTCCTCGAACCAAAATAATCGTGTAACGCCCCGATTTTTGGGCCTAGGAGTAATGGGCCTTGAGTCTAGGTTCGGGTAGAAGACGGCCCGAACAAATTGGATGTTTTAATTATTATTATTATTATTATTATTTAGTATGTAATTAAATAAATTACAAAGAGTTATGGTGTGGGAAAAAGGCCCAAGAGTAAATTTAATTCGGGGCAATTCCTGAATTTTTAATTTTAGAGAAAGAGAGTTCTGGCGATATGGGCTTTTAAAATTGAGGTGGTAAATTATGATACAAATAAGGCATTGGTAAAGTGGCAAGGTGGCGCCACTAAGTTCCTAAAAAAATGGCGTCTGGGAAGGAATTAAAGGTCTAGGGTTCAAGTTGCAAGGTAGGCATACTGTTACTTTTGAATTTTAGGCATGTGCCGGGCATGTGATCACTTAAATAAATTTCGGCAAGGGCCTTAGGGAGGCTGGGCCAATTGTTTTAGTTGATATTAGGGTTAGGTTCTTTTCTTTTTCTGTCTTAGAAAATTAGGGTTAGCCACCTGAAAGCTTTCACTTTCATTCATCCTTTCTGAGTTCTCATAAAAGCCGAAAACGCAAATTCCTTCTCCTTGGTGCCGAGTTCTTCTTTCTCTCTTTTTCCTCCATTTTTTTCTTCCTTTTTGCTTTTTCTTCTAGCCGAAACCTTCTGATCACCTTACTCACCTCCTCTATCGATCCCATCCTCCACAAAACATTCATAGCTGATCGCCATAAAAGCCGAAATCCCGAAAACTCACTTCTTGTGCCGATTTCTTCAAGCCAAAATCCTTTAGTTATTTTTGTTCCTTTTGATTAACTTTCATATTCTCTAAAGCCTTAGTATCTGTCGACAACATTACTTCAAAGTTATAGCCTCAAATCGTCATCTTCTTCATCACTTAAAAAGCCGAAGTATCATAGATTTAGGGACTTATAGCCGAAACTTCAGATCTCCTGGATTCGAGTTCTACTATCGTTTAGAGGATAGATCTGCATCATATCTGTGTAGAAATCAAAAAGGAACAAGTGGTAAGTGCTCATCACCTCATATCTAGTCTTATTTTACAATTTAGAA
Organism: Gossypium longicalyx; assembly: GCA_025698465.1. Taxonomy (NCBI): domain Eukaryota; kingdom Viridiplantae; phylum Streptophyta; class Magnoliopsida; order Malvales; family Malvaceae; genus Gossypium; species Gossypium longicalyx. The sequence continues at coordinate 61,633,951 of CM047004.1, read as the reverse complement.
AAAGTCGAAGTCCTTAAAATCTAGGGAGGCTGTCGATTTGGGCATAGGGCTTTAAGGGTCTTTAACCAACGATTTCTTTTGGTGATTAGTGTCTTCTAGAGGTTGGATCGAAGGCTTGGATCTTTGGAACAACTAGACTTAGATCTAGTCATCGGTTTTCGGCAAAAAGGTAAGATTCTAAAGGCTTTAGGGGCATGGTTCGAATATGGTAGGTGAATATTGGGATTGATTATTGTGGTTTGCAATCTAAGAATTGTGGTAATCAATTGTAAGACATCGTAAGGGATCTCAGTGGCAGTCGTCGCAAAACAGGTGTGTAAACGAGACCCACTTATAGACTAGATCGACAAAAGCCGAAAAGCTGAAAAGCCGACATTTGTGAACTTGCGAGCGTGCGAGTGCTCGTGAGGTGGTTTGGTTGTTAATTTTTGGTAATCGCAAGCAGTATGACTGTAGAGTGCACAATTTCGTGCACTTCGGTATATTTGGGCTTAATAGGCCGAAATCGGGTTAATGGGCCAACAGGCCCAATTCGATAAAAACGCTCGGTAAGTGTTGCTGATAGTACGTTAATAACTGTAATGAGCATGAAACCCTAAAAAGGCTGATAAAATTACTGAAATATCTCTGTAAGGTGGAATTACCGTAATACCCCTAAAGGGGTAAGTTTACGATTACGCCCCTCGAGGGTAAATAGCTGTTCTTACGCTATAATCTGACTGTCTTTCTGAAGCATGCCTTGTTAATTATATATATTCTACATACATGTCATACTGCATGGGGTTGGGTTTTGTTATGGAGGAAGAACTTCGTTACGGTGGTCATGCCACATATTCTGATATAAGCAACTTTGCTACGGATTATAGTTAGTGCCGCAACCAGTGCTAACACTGTAAGTGTAGGGATGGCGTGGGTGATTTATTCCCCACAGGAAGTGTAGGGATGGATGGAGGCAAGTGCAGGGTTGGATAAGTTTATCATGCATTAATCATATGAGACTGTATTGAAATGGGCTCAACTGTGTTAATATGGGCAAGGCCCAATATATCTCTACTTGTAATAGGGCTACGGCCTAGATTAATACTGATATGGGCTAGGCCCAATATACGCTGATACTGTAAGGGGCTATGGCCCAGATTAATATTGATATAGGCTAAGACCCAATTAACACTGATTTCTGAATAGGGCTTAGGCCCAGTAAAGCTTGAACTGATTTGGGCTCTGGTTGGGATACTTTACACACTGAGTTTTCCAAACTCACCCCATTTTTCCCATCCTTGTAAGTGAGCCCTAGTTGGTGGACTTGGAGCTGGGTGGGATTCAGAGTGGCCACGAAGATTAAATTCCTAGTTTTTTAAATAAGTTTCAATTAGCTCCCTTTTAAATTTCACATTTACTTTTGATTATTTCTATTTTGGTTAAAGTTGTAATAAGGCCGCTCTATTATTTTTATTTTGGGTTTTTAAATTACTTAAATCGTTTTCAACTTGAGATTCACATCACTTAAATTGATTCCTTAAAATTGGTTAGCTCTAGTGCGCGTTTTATAAAAGTTACTTATTTTCAAAATATCACGATAACCGAGCAAAGCTTCCGCAACGTAAATGTTTTCAAGGGAAATAAATATTTTAAATAGACTTAAACTTAATTTGTTGTTCGTGGACAAGTAATAAGCTTAAAGTGTGGCAATGGATGTGTGCATGTCTAGGATTGGATCATGGAAGAGATAGGTACTTAAGCAATCTAATTGACTCACCTCCTCTTTTCTTGAATCCTACTTGGTGCGCAGCATCCATTCGCTTTAAGCCATAACAAAGAAGGTTTGATTTTTTTATACTTAATTGTTTTTAAAATAACATGTTTCTGCCACTACAAAGGCTTACAAGTTTAAACGGTAAAAGTTTCTAAACATCAAGAAGGGTTTTCAATGAAAACATGATTTTCGAAAAACACTTCAATGTGACACACCAGACTTGCCCATAATGTCTGGGCCGAGTTTGGGGTGTTACATTTAGTGGTATCAGAGCCCGGTTACAACAACTCGATTGTGGATCGGGTTCGAAAAGCTTTTCAAAATTTTTTTTGCTAAACTTAGATCCAAGAAGGGTATTTTGGAAACGATTTTTGGGAAAGTTCTTTTCAAAGATATTTTACAAGGCATACATGTTTTAAGGTTCAATCTTAAAATAGTTTAAGTTTTTTTATGTTTCTGAAATTTGATTTCTGAAGAGGTGGCACACTGAATCCCCGGCACCAAGTCTGTAAGTACCTTTTTCTGAACTTTACTAAGTATCTGTTATATTACTGAAACTCTGCTATGACATTGTAGTTGGAGCTATATTGAGACTATAAGATTGAGACTGTAGCTAGGCTGAGATTTGCAAAAGCGAACTCAGAAACTCTATCTGTGCATAAGACATCTGTAATAAACACTGAAATACTAAGCTGTTTCATAAAATTCGCATAGTTGTTACTGGAATTAGACTGCGCAGTGGAAGCATAGTGGTATGACTTGAGTAATACGATTAGTTGATAGTTTTAAATTTCGAGGACGAAATTTTTTTAAGGGGAGTAGAGTTGTAACGCCCCGATTTTTGGGCCTAGGAGTAATGGGCCTTGAGTCTAGGTTCGGGTAGAAGATGGCCCGAACAAATTGGATGTTTTAATTATTATTATTTAGTATGTAATTAAATAAATTACGAAGGGTTATGGTGTAGGAAAAAGGCCCAAGAGTAAATTTAATTCGGGGCAATTCCTGAATTTTTAATTTTGGAGAAAGAGGGTTCTGGCAATATGGGCTTTTAAAATTGAGGTGGTAAATTATGATACAAATAAGGCATTGGTAAAGTGGCAAGGTGGCGCCACTAAGTTCCTAAAAAAATGGCGCTTGAGAAGGAATTAAAGGTCCAGGGTTCAAGTTGCAAGGTATGCATACTGTTACTTTTTAATTTTAGGCATGTGCCGGGTATGTGATCACTTAAGTGAATTTCGGCAAGGGCCTTAGTGAGGCTGGGCCGATTGTTTTAGTTGATATTAGGGTTAGGTTATTTTATTTTTCTGTCTTGGAGAATTAGGGTTAGCCACCTAAAAGCTTTCACTGTCATTCATCCTTTCTGAGTTCTCATAAAAGCCGAAAACGCAAATTCCTTCTCCTTGGTGCCGAGTTCTTCTTCCTCTCTTTTTCCTCCATTTTCTTTCTTCCTTTTTGCTTTTTCTTCTAGCCGAAACCTTTTGATCACCTTACTCACCTCCTCTATCGATCCCATCCTCCACAAAACCTTCATAGCCGATCGCCATAAAAGCCGAAATCCTGAAAACTCACTTCTTGTGCCGATTTCTCCAAGCCAAAATCCTTTAGTTATTTTTGTTCCTTTTGATTAACTTTCATCTTCTCTAAACCCATAGTATCTATCGGCAACATTACTTCAAAGTTATAGCCTCAAATCGTCATCTTCTTCATCACTTAAAAAGCTGAAGTACCATAGATTTAGGGACTTATAGCTGAAACTTCAGATCTCTTGGATTCGAGTTCTACTATTGTTTAGAGGATAGATCTGCATCAGATCTACGTAGAAATCAAAGAGGAACAAGTGGTAAGTGCTCATCACCTCAGATCTAGTCTTATTTTACAATTTAGAAAAAGTCAAAGTCCCTAAAATCTAGGGAGGCTGTCGATTTGGGCATAGGGCTTTAAGGGTCTTTAACCGATGATTTATTTTGGTGATTAGTGTCTTCTAGAGGTTGGATCGAAGGCTTGGATCTTTGGAACAACTAGACTTAGATCTAGCCATCGATTTTCGGCAAAAAGGTAAGATTCTAAAGGCTTTAGGGGCATGGTTCGAATATGGTAGGTGAATATTGGGATTGGTTATTGTGGTTTGCAATATAAGAATTATGGTAATCAATTGTAGGACATCGTAAGGGATCTCAGTGGCAGTCGTCGTGAAATAGGTGTGTAAACGACACTCACTCATAGACTAGATCGGCAAAAGCCGAAAAGCCAAAAAGCCGGTATTTGTGAACTTGCGAGCGTACGAGCGCTCGTGAGGTGGTTTGGTTGTTAATTTTTGGTAATCGCAAGTAGTATGATTGCAGAGTGTGCAATTTCGTGCACTTCGGTATATTTGGGCTTAATGGGCCGAAATCGGGTTAATGGGCCAACGGGCCCAATTCGGTAAAAACGCTCGGTAAATGTTGCTGATAGTACGTTAATAACTATAATAAGCATGAAACCTTAAAAATACTGATAAAATTACTAAAATATCTCTGTAAGGTGGAATTACCGTAATACCCCTAAAGGGGCAAGTTTACGATTACGCCCCTCGAGGGTAAATAATCTGTTAAATGCGCTATAATCATTGTCTTTCAAGCATGCCTTGTTAATTATATATATTCTGCATACATGTCATATAGCATGGGGTTGGGTTTTGTTATGGAGGAAGAACTCGTTCTGGTGGCTGTGCCACATATTCTGATATAAGCAGCTTTGCTGCGGATTATAGTTAGTGCCGCAACCGGTGCTAACACTGTAAGTGTAGGGATGGTGTGGGTGATTTATTCCCCACAGGAAGTGTAGGGATGGACGGAGGCAAGTGCAGGGTTGGATGGGTTTATCATGCATTAATCATATGAGACTGTATTGAAATGGGCTCAACTTTGTTAATATGGGTAAGGCCCAATATATCTCTACTTGTAATAGGGCTACGGCCCAGATTAATACTGATATGGGCTAGGCCCAATATACTCGATCTTCGTAAGGGCTATGGCCCAGACAATATTGATATGGGCTAAGGCCCGCTAACACGATTTACTGAATAGGGCTTAGGCCCAGTAAAGCTTGAACTGATTTGGGCTCTTGTTGGGATACTTTACACACTGAGTTTTCCAAACTCACCCCCTTTTTCCCATCCTTGCAGGTGAGCCCTAGTTGGTGGACTTGGAGCTGGGCGGGATTCAGAGTGGCCACGAAGATTAAATTCCTGGTTTTTTAAATAAGTTTCAATTAGCTCCCTTTTAAATTTCGCATTTACTTTTGATTATTTCTATTTTGGTTAAAGTTGTAATAAGGCCGCTCTATTATTTTTATTTTGGGTTTTTAAATTACTTAAATTGTTTTCAACTTGAGATTCACATCACTTAAATTGATTCCTTAAAATTGGTTAGCTTTAGGGCGCGTTTTATAAAAGTTACTTATTTTCAAAATATCACGATAACCGAACAAAGCTACCGCAACGTAAATGTTTTCAAGGGAAATAAATATTTTAAATGGACTTAAACTTAATTTGTTGTTCGTGGACAAGTAATAAGCTTAAAGTGTGGCAATGGATGTGTGCATGTCTAGGATTGGATCATGGAAGAGCTAGGTACTTAAGCAGTCTAATTGACTTACCTCCTCTTTTCTTGAATCCTACCTGGTGCGCAGCATCCATTCGCTTTAAACCATAACAAAGAAGGTTTGATTTTTCGATACTTAACTATTTTTAAAATAACATGTTTCTGCCACTACAAAGGTTTACAAGTTTAAACGGTAAAAGTTTCTAAACATCAAGAAGGGTTTTCAATGAAAACATGGTTTTCGAAAAACACTTCAATGTGACACACCAGACTTGGCCATAATGTCTGGGCTGGGTTTGGGGTGTTACAAATCAAATGTTCCTTTTCTTTTTTGGAAGAAATAATAATTAAAATTTTATAAGATTTAGGCAATAATTAAAAAATGAGTATTCTTATTTTTAGGAATTCGAGATATCGTGCCCTAACTTACAGGATATGATTTTCTTCCCGATTAACTTGAAATACAAAGACATTCTTCATAACATTTTTATTTAATTTCTTATTTTCGAGAATTCGAGACATCGTACCCTAACTTACGAGACATGATTTTCTTCTCGATTAACTTGAAATACAAATGCATTTTTCATAAAATTTGATTTCATTAGAGATATTTTAATCAAATAACATCATGCAAAAAAAAAAAAGGATCGGATTGTAAATTTTGTTTTAATTCACAGGTCTCGATGTTAAGACATCAAGTAATCAACTAGTTACCAATTTTGGGCGTTACGAGGGTGCTAATCCTTCCTCATGCGTAACCGACTCCCGAACTCATTTCCCGTGTTTGTAGACCAAAAATCATCGTTTTAATAAATTTAACCTTTTATTAAAATAATCGAATTCCAAGGTGACCCGATCACTTCTAAATAAAAAAAAATGGTGGCAACTCCATTTTTGTTTTTAAAAAAAAAAAGCCAATTTCAAAAAGGTTTTGACAAGGTTAATATTTTTTTATACTTTCAACCAAATAGTTTTAAGCACTTTTTAAAGATAAAAAAAATAGTTTTAGTAATTAACTAAACATTTTATTACTAATCTAATAGATGCTTATTTAATATATACATGTAAAAATAATTAAATATAAAATAAAGATTATTTAATAAAATTTCAACATGAAATTAGAAAATGAGTAAAAGTTTTCTAATAAAAAAATTTCTAACTAAAAAGTTTCCCTTCTCTTTGCTAGAGCAATTAAAAATAATCATTTGAAATTATTTGAAAGATAATAATTTATTTGGCCTTTTAATTTTTTGAAAAAAAAATTATTTTAGCTCTAACTTGATTTTCATCTTTTTTAACTTTTAAATTTGTGTTTTCTTTTTGTTAAATCACCTTAAATGGTTGGAAAAATTAACATTTTTTAACTTTGTTAATGTGGAATACAAGTGTGTCGAAACCAGTTTTTATTTTTTTGGAAAAAACAAGGATCGACTTTAAAATATGGTGTGGAGTCGCCACCAACCTTTTATTTTTTGAGGTGTGATTGGATCACCTTGTAAAATGTCTTATTTTATTAAAAATTCAATTTTGGCCTACAGAATTTAAGAAAGCGGGTTCGGGAGTCAGTTACGTACGAGGAAGGATTAACACCCTCACAACACCCAAAATTGGTACAAGATTGATTAACTAAAGTCCTATTGCCTAAAATTTAAAGAAAATATTTTGAAATACGATTTCTTTTAAAACATTTGGATAACTTGAATTGGACGTTAAAATTCTCTTGTTTCGAAGGGATACAATATCACATCCAACACGTTAGGACATGACCTTTTAAACCCTCGAAACCATAATCAATTCTTGATTTCCAAAAGCTCATACATTTGAAAATTACAAAAGGATATTCGATTATTTGGTCCAACGAAAAATTGAAACTCAATACGTTAGGGCATGATTTCTCAGATTTCCAAACATAGAACATTGCCTTGTTTTGAAGTTTAGAAAACGCGGACAAAATTTTTAAAGGGATATTTGATTATTTGGACAAATGGAAAATCGAAACCTAACACGTTAGGGCATGATTTCTTGAATTTCCAAACATCAAATATCGCATTTGTTTTGGGAAATTTTCAAATAAACAATTATGAAACCGGCTCAAAACACATTAGCTTGACTTGAAATAAAATGGAATAATTAATCTTGGATCAATAAGTTGAAAATTTCAATTTTAATGTGACACATGTGAATGAAAGGCGAAATTATAAATATGGAACAATATACATGGATGAAGAACTCTACTAATGAGTGAAAATAGTATAGACGTAAAAATGAAAAGAACAAATTAACAAACACACAATAACAATGAGCTCACATCCAAACACTAATAATCAAAATAATGAAAACTAGAAATATAGCTAATTAACGAAACAAATCATAATAAAACTAAACAAGTTTCTAAACATAGATAAATAAAATTAAGATAGTAACACAAAAGACTAATAGACAATATGAAAACCAAAAACCGCACTTAATATACAAAATAATATGGAAACTAGGAGTCAATATGATACAAAACAATTTAAAAACGATATGAAAAATTTACAAATGAATAACACATGCTAGAATTTGAAATAATTTACATGTATAAAATAAAAAACTAGTAATATATAAATGATTATTGAAATATTATGAAAGAAGAAACTTGGATCAAATAATGTACAAAATATTTTTAGAAAATGAAACATCTATTTAAAGTTGACAATATACATACAATAAAAGATAATTTAAATAATATATAAAATATGAAAGGTTTTTAAATAACAAAAATATATATATATATAATAAAATATATTCTTAACGAATGTACTTTATACATAATAAATTTAATATATATAAAAACAGATTTAAAAAGAAATTATATATATAATAACATAAATTTAAAAAATATATATAAATAGATTTAAAAAGAAATTATATATATAATAACATGGAATTAATAATGTATATAGAATAAAACTAATTTTAACATAAACTATATATATAAAATAATATTATACAAAATTTTAAAACAATATGATATAAAAGAGGATCTTAAAATAATAACAATATAACTTAAAAAAATAAAATAAAAATAAAGAAAACAAATGCAAGTAAAATACCAAATTGAAATGAAGTAAAAATAATTAAAGTAATTCAAAATATATATTTAAATAATTTTTAAAAGAAATGAATGCTAAGTAAATAAAGAAATAAAAAAAATTACATATTGAAATGAAAGAAAAACTCAATTGAAATAAAATCAAACTTAAAGGGATAGTTAATAAATAAAATAGAACATCAAATTAGAACTAAGGACCAAAGCGCAATGCGCGCAGATTCGCAGGGATTGAAAATGTAAATGATCCAAATCTCCAAAACGCAGCACTTAGGCGCAGACTGAATTGTAATAGCACGCAAATTTCAAGAAAAATTTTAAAAAACAAATAAAATGCAAATAGGGGCTAATTAAAAGCTGGCGCGAAGGGGAAGGACTAGCCACGCAAATTACCCATTTGAAGTGCAAAGGCGTGGATCCGGGCTATGGAGCGGGTTGACGCGCGGATTCCCCTCCCCTTAAACGATGCCGTTTTATTTTTATTATTTAAATCAATTTTTTTGTTAAAAAAACATTTTAACCTTTGTTTTAAAAAAACCCTAAAAGCTTTGAAATGTTCTCTCATTTCCTCCCCTATTCAGCCGACGCCGCTTTCGTCGGAGATCTAACGCACCATAGCCGCAGACGGTGGCCCGAGCCTCATAAATGGGGTGTTTAACCCCCTTTTTGAAAAAGAACCGAAGGCTTAGCCTTCTTGACTCGAAAGAACAAAAGAGGAAAGCTCTCGACCCTCCCCTCTGACGACGCGAGCACGATGTGACTCCAGTGAGCCACTTCCTCTCTCTCTCTTGTATTTTAGTATTTGTATCGTGGATTCAAATGAAAAAAAAAAAACAGAAACGACAATAATAGATCACCTTTGAAGTGTATTCTTCTGGTTGTTCTCTGTTGATTCTTTTCGTCCCCCTTTACATTTGATTTCATTCTGCTTTATAGCCGAAAAATAAAAATAAAATAAATAAAAAAAGAAAGAAAAATAAAAATTTCATTGCTGTCATTTTGATGTTATTTGTTGCTTTCTCTTTTTGTTTGTTAGTCTGTTGCAGGTGTGTATGGCATGGAGGAACGGAGATCGTGACTTGAAGACTGGTTTCGTGCGAGGCTGCGGCGAACGTAAGCTTGGTGGCTTAGGAATTCCAGAGACTTTACCTGTCCGAGCCATTTGGGCCAGTTTTGGGATTGGGTCATTTGGGTATTGGGTTGGTGATTTGGGTTTAATGTTTGGGTCGGCTGTTGGGTTTATTTTGGTTTGGGCTCTGTTGTAACAAAGGGTCTTGAACTATTAAAACATTTGGTTTTTTTTTTTGTATCGGCCCGGGCAAATTGGGCCTGTTACAGCTACCCCTCTTTGCTCATTGTCGTGTAACAAGAATAGAGCAAAGACTTCAAATAGGGCCAATATTTCCCGGTCTTACTGAATCTTGACTTCTTTAGTGCTCCTCTTCTTCAAGTAGTCTCACTGTAACTTTAGGGAAATAAGACTGGTAGCTTAAAGCTACTCCATTGCTACCTCATGGAGATAAGATTTACAAACTTCAGTCTGTTCCACTACAACTTCAGGGAGATAAGACTTTCAATCTTCAGTCTGCTTCCTTGCTACCTTAGGAAGATAATACTTCAAACTTCAACCTTCTCTCTTGCTACCACAAAGAGATAAGGCTGGTGGTTAAAATCTGCTCCCCTGCTATATTGGGAAGATAAGATTCGCCATCTTCGATCTGCTCCACTGCTATCTTAGGTAGATAAGATCTACAATCTTCAGTCTGCTTCCTTGCTACCTCAGGAAGATAAGACTTTAAACTTCAACCTTCTCTCTTACTACCACAAAGAGATAAGGCTGGTGGTTAAAATTTGCTCCCCTACTATATTGGGAAGATAAGATTCGCCATCTTCGATCTGCTCCACTGCTATCTCAGGGAGATAAGATCTACAATCTTCAGTCTGCTTCCTTGCTACCTTAGAAAGATAAGACTACAATCTTCGACCTGCTCTCTTGCTACCTCGGAGAGATAAGGCTGGTGGCTAAAATCTGCCCCCTGCTACATCGGGAAGAAAAGATTCACCATCTTCGATCTGCTCTACTGCTATCTCAGAGAGATAAGATCTTCAATCTTCAGTCTGTTTCCTTGCTACCTCAGGAAGATAAGACCACATTCTTAAACCTGCTTTCTTACTACCTTAGAGAGATAAGGTTGGTGGCTAAAATCTGCTCCATTGCTACCTCATGGAGATAAGATTCGCCATCTTCGATCTGCTCCATTGCTACCTCATGGAGATAAGATCTACAAACTTCAGTCTGCTTCCTTGCTACCTTAGGAAGATAAGACTTCAATTCGGCCTGCTCTCTTGCTACCTCAGAGAGATAAGGCTGAATTCACCGATGTTGCTACACCGTCCTCTAGGGACATGATCTGTAAAATTAGTTTTATGTATCTATGCTGATGCCAAATAATTATGATGCTATGATCGAAATGAACCAAATGCTCCTAACTAGATGTGTTATGAATGATATATGAATGCAAAAATGAAAATGATCCTTTTTTTTAAAAGCTTAAGGTATCATCGCTCGTTGTTCATCAGGGCATTATTACTGACGTATTACGCTGCCCTCTCGTTTGGCTGGTGTTCTTGACAGAAAACCCAAAGAAACAATCACATTCTGCTCAACAAACTTGCCTTGCTATAATTTCAGACTCCCTTCCATTGGGACATAAAGTTTGTACTTCTCACTACACTTCAGGGGAATAACATTTGGTTTCTTCTATCCATTCTGCTGCAACTCAGAGGTATAGGATTTGCATCATTTTCAATCAATTTGATCTGTTACACCATTCCCTGGGTGTAATGACTAGATGTATATGCCTGATATCTGTATGAATACAGAATACCATTTTTTCTTTTCTCGAGAATAATCCCATTGCTCACTTTTCATTGGGATTATAACACCGATGTAATTTCATTTTTTTCAACCAATATCTTTGACAGAAATTCTGAAGAGATAATCTCAATTTGGGCTTAAATATTTCCAACCCTTAAGCTTGGTGAGTTTTGAACAATAGTCCCGTTTCAGGTTCTTGTATTAATTAGAAGCTTCCAAAATAATATGCTAAACTCCTTTTGATGAAAGTATTATTAGTCCACTAATCGTTATTTCAATGTAAAATGCTTGAAAAACAATCATAACAATGGACCAAAAGGAAATTAGGAGCATAGCTCGAACCAAGTAAGCAAATACAACTAAGAAGGAAATTTATTGGGATGTATCTTGAAAAGAATAAGGTAATCAAAGATAGAAAATTCAAAAATGGGTAAAACAAAAAACTAGGTGCCCCAAATATCGCAACCTGAGCTTCTCTGTCCAAACTTCTTGAGGACCATTTTGAGCTCAATATGTGTTTAGGGGATCAAGTGTACTATGTCGATGCCCCAAAACATAGCATACCTCTTCATTGTTAATTTAGGAATAGCAAGACTATTGTGTGCCCCACTTTGATCCAAATTTGAGCTGCCCTTTTCGGGTTTTCAACTCAAATCCCCTTTGGTCTCAAGGCGCCCTTTGCGGGTTTTCACCTTGGCCTCTCTTTTTTCTTTCTTCTCTTTTTGTTGATTGATTTTTAATTATATTTTTTTCTTTTTTTAAATTTTTTTCTTTTTATTTATTTTTTTAAGGTCTCAAGACGCCCTTTGTGAGTTTTCACCTTGGCCTCTCCCCTTTTTAGGTAAAATACTTCCTTGACTGAATTTTGAATTCCTTAGATTGGGCAAATCCTTTCGGTCAATATCAATGCTCCTCCAGTACAAGCCTTCTTTACTACATAAGGTCCCTCTCAGTTTGACATATTTCTTCCTTTGAAATCCTTTTGTATAGGAAGGATCTTCTTCAATATCAAGTTCCCATCCTTTAAATTCGACTGATCATATCGGGATTGGATTCATTCTACCTTATCCCACTCCAGCTCTGACAAGACTCAGAGAAAAGGAATCTCATTTTCAAAAACCGTTTTAATCTTATAAACCGATATGTTGCCCCGGCGAAGGTCTCGGCCAACGTTCGATAAGCATAGAGGGTAAATGGTAACTTCTTTATACCAATCTTTACAAGTCTCGGTCGCCTTTCACTATGAACTTTGTTTTATTGTTTTTATTCTTCTTTTTATTTTTTATTTTTTGTACTTTTTTGTATTTTTTTTGCTGCCTTTGCTGCATTGTGATATGATGTCTGATTTTTGAACAGACTGCAAGCTTTTGACATTGTGCAGTTGTATGATCTTTTCTGCCATTCCTTGTCAGCATCTAATTTTTTTTTGTTTTTTTCCTTTTTTTTTGGGGTTTAATGACTGTCGACTTTGTAATATTGGCATATGAAGTGACATTCACCCTCTTCGTGAAGTAATCGTCGACTGCCAAGATGAATCGATGTATATTAGATGAGAATGGCCTGATAATATCCATGACCCACACAGAGAAAGTTTGTGAAGAAATGAATAAAGCACATGAATCTTGTCTCCCATAAAGCACATGAATCTTGTCTCCCTAAATACAGCCTAGCTAATACAATCCCCTTCCATGGAGAATCAACAGTACCTGAACCTCATGATTAGTGTGGCTACTGTGAAACCATTAACATGTGTCCTTTTAACAACCATTTAGACATTTTTTAGCGTCCACAGGTCTTAGTATCCCAAGTATATCCTGACATGATTGTCGTAACCATTTTTTGGTAAAACGGGAATCGACTTAGGTTTTGGAAAATGAAAATGAATAGAGGAGTCGCCACCAATCCTTTTTGATGAGGTGTGATCGGGTCACCTAAAATTAGTCATTTCAATAAAAGTTTAAAATTTATTAAAACGATGATTTTTTTGGTCTACGAAAATCAGAAAACGAGTTCGGGAGTCGGTTGCGCACGAGGAAGGATTAGCACCCTCGATACACCCAAAAATTGGTACCTAGTCGATTAATTAGTGTCTTAGTGTCGAAAATTAAAACTTAAAATACTTTGAAATACGATCCCTCTCTTTGTAAAAAACTCGAATATTAAAGACCCTCTCGTCACAAGATATGAAACGTCATATCCAGTAAGTTAGGTCATGACATCTTGAATTTTTCGAGAGTGAGCTTGCCTTTTATATAAAATTTGCGTATTTTAATTTATTAAAAGGGTATTCGATTATTTAGAGTAAACGAGAGAAATCGAAACCCAGTAAGTTAGGGCACGTTTTCTCGAACTCTCAAACACCGAATATTGCCTTTATTTTAAAATAAATTCTTACTTCAAGGTGACAAAATGTCATACCCGGTAAGTTAGGGCACGACACCTCGTATTCCCAAGGATAAACTTTTTTCAAAACTCGTATTGCGATTTAAAAGAATATTCCGTTATTTAGGTTAAACGAGAAAAGTCGAAACCCAGTAAGTTAGGGCACGATTATCTCGAATCACCTAATACCGGATATTGCTTTTATGAAAGAATTGTCTTAATGTATTGAGCAAAAAGTAACGCGATTTATTGTAAAACGTAAAAGCATAACATGGTATTAACACGTATAAGAACATAATAATAGGTGTGACTATGTCAAAGACAATAATGTGAGCAAATATAAAAGATGAAATAATATTGAAGCTTTAGAGATATGTGGACATAAACACGTATGTGAAGAAAATGAAATAATTGAATACGCAAGCAAATAAATGGATAAATGTAAAAAATGGCAAAATGAAATGACAATGATAACGACAGTAGTATATACATATACGTATTAAGGTATATACATAATAATAGAAGTAATAAGAAATATATGAGAAAAGTGTACATACATAATAATAATACAATATTTAAAAATGTATATAGCATATATATAAATACGTATACGCAATGTAATATAGTAAAAAAAATATAGTATATATATGCATGTTAATAATAATAAATGAAAGTAATAATGCAATAGTGACGACAATGAAAGATATAATAACGATAGTAACAATGCAAAGATAATGATAATACTAAAGACAATACATAAACATATATTGAAAATAGATATACATATAACTAATAACACGAGCGATATATGCATACTATATATAAAGGCATATACGATACGTATATATTAGAAATGGTGATAATAATAAAAAACAATTATTAGTGATATTATATAAATATGTATATATAAATAAATACCTAATAATATTAAAGGTATATACGTAATATATACATAGTATACAAAACAAAACATACACGTAATATATTAAAATATATACATAATATTAAAAGGAGGAATATACATATATGTATACCTATATATAAATATAAACAAAATGTAATATTAACATACATATACGTTAATAAGAATAATAATGTTGAAACTATTAATAATACTTTATAACATATACGTATATATAATAAAATGATAATAATGAACTATTAATAAAAATACAACAATAATAAAATATGGTATTATAAATAATATTAAGATTAAATTAAAATAATGAGGAAAAGCGAAAAAAAAAGGATGAAATTGAATTAACAGTGGAATTTTGAGGCGAATTTAAAATAAATGAAGGAAAAAGGGGATTAATTTGAACACGCAAGCAACCAGGAGGGACCAAAGGAGTAAATATCCCGATCTACTAAAACGGCGCCGTTCGCAAAGGTACCCAATCGAAAATGAAGTAAATTTTAGGGCCAAATTAAAATTAAATAAGACTCGATTGTGAAGCCTTGGAAAAGCGGAAGGACTGAGGGCGCAAATAACCCCTCAATCCAAAAACACGCGGATCCTGAGGCGGTCATGGGTCGGGTACCGGGTCGGAGGCTAAAACGACGTCGTTTTGGCCTTTGGAACCCATCCTCAAAACGGCGTCGTACCCAGGGCTTAGAAAAGCCAAATTTTTTTTGAAATCTTCATTTTTTGAGATTCAAAAGAAAAAAAAAAGAGAGAGAGGGGTTTCTTTCTCTCGAAAGAACTCGGACGGCCCGTGAATTCGCCAAGACTCTCCTCATTGTGGCTCATAGATCTGCCACCACCGTACCACCGTGGTGGCGAAAATCGCCTTAGGTAAAAAAAAAGAATTTGTTTTTTTTATTATTTTTTTGGATCTAATATATATGCATGTATTACTTACAATAAAAGAGAGATATTCATAGATTCGAAGAAAAGAAAGAAAAAAATAAAAAAAATAAAAAAAGGGGAAAGTAAATAGACCTTTCTTCTCGTTTTTTTATGTATATCTGGCTGTGATTTTTTAGTCTTTGAATCTGTTTTCTATTGCGAAAAAAAAAACCTTTTTACAATCGGTTTTTAGTATGGCTTTTATAGCCTTGTTTACATACTTTTATTCTGCTTTATGTCAACTCTTGTTTAATGCTTGCAGGGGCACAACTTGGACGACGGTGGGGCGGTGCTGCAGCACTGGCGATGTGACGGGGCGGTGGAGGATGGGACAGGGGTCAAAGGCGGCTAGGGTTTTTTAGGTTTCTTTTTTTTTATTTTTGTTTTGTGTTTGGGTTGGGATTCGTTTGGGCTAAGGTTGTTGGGGGGTTATTTGGGCTCAATTGGGTTTTGGGGGGGTTAGTTGGGCTAGGTTAAAATTTGGGCCTGTACAATGATTATACGAAAACATCTTTGAATTCTTGTAATAACTCAACGATGATTCGCTTTGTCTTTGTGGTGATTCAGGCTCCGATCTTTTCCTCTTACTCACAATGTCCACTAACCTTTTGTAGAGTCGGATATATATTTCATCTTGTTCTACCATCATTAACAAATCAGGAGATAAGTTAAAATCTCTGTCATCTTCAAAGTCCTTAGATCCCCCTAAACACATATCTTACCCCAAAAGGGAGTCAGTAACAGCGTTGCTCATGTCGTTGATATCTAGGGACCTATTGTTTCCAAAGAATAAATGATTCTAAGGATGATTATTTGTATGGTATGATCATGAATTAAGAACAAAAGAATATATAAAAAAAAAGTTCAAAGAACAAAAGAATGTATACTATGAAATGGAAAGAATGAAAAAATATTTGCTCAAAAAGATGCATTTTATTGAAATAAAAATTCTGGACACAAGCCTATTTCACAAAAGGACTCTTATTGCTTCTAGGCTTAAAGCAACAAGCGTGTTTTGAATATTACTCTAGATCTCTAAAAATATAGAGATCTCTTCCACAGTCCCATTGTTCAAAACACTCTCAAGTATGCAAGGGTTTGGAAACTTTTATTTCTCAGTTCGCTCTTTAGATATGTCATTCAGATTCTCCGATATTCCTTCCAGGCTTTTGATTTGTTCAAGGCATCGTAACCATTTTGCCCCCACTTTCAAATATCGCATTTACTTTATTGTCAGAGCGATTAGGTTCTGAAGAATCGTTGAACTTTACAATTCCCATTTCAATAAACCTTTCGACCAACTTTTTAAATGTAGTGCAGTTTTCAATTGAGTGTCCTGTTATTCCCACATGGTACTCGCATTGAGTATTCTCATTATACCATTTTGGGAAAGGAGGTTGCACAGGTTCCGAGTAGAAAGGTGCATGTACATAAAAAAGATGTTGATACAACTCCTTATATGACATTGGGATGGGTGTAAACCGGAGCTTTTCTGTATTTGGTCTCGAGTCAGATTCTTGTTTTGAAGAGCCTTGACAGCTAGTGGTTACAACCCTCAACTGGCCTATATTGGCTAATTTGGAAGGCATGCTCACGATGTTC
Source organism: Gossypium longicalyx (assembly GCA_025698465.1). Lineage (NCBI taxonomy): Eukaryota > Viridiplantae > Streptophyta > Magnoliopsida > Malvales > Malvaceae > Gossypium > Gossypium longicalyx. Next base: position 61,616,815 of record CM047004.1, on the reverse strand, counting down.
ACTTCATTTTCCTTATTTCTCGGGGTTGATCTTTTAGCGCTTTCTCCTATATCCATCTTCCCACTTTTTACTGCATTTTCAATCATCTCACCAGACATTACTATATCTGAAAAGCTCAGAATAGCGCTTCCCAACATATGGTTAATGAAGGTGGCTTTCAGAGTATTGATGAAAAGTACCGTGGCCTCCTTTTCCAGAAGAGGCGGCTGGACTTGTGTTGCTACCTCTCTCCATCTTTGTGCATATTACCTGAAGCTCTTATTTTGCTTCTTTTCCATATTCTGCAGGGTAATTCTATCGGGTGCCATGTCTATTACATGGCTATACTGCTTCATGAAAGCTTGTGCTAAGTCCTTCCATGAATTGATTTTAGCACGACTCAATTGATTGTACCATTTAGTCACGACCCAATCGATCGCTTTGGAAGCGAAGTGGATTAATAGTTGGTCGTTATTAACATATCCTGTCATCCTTCGACAGAACATTGTAGTGTGAGCTTCAGGACAACTAGTCCCATTGTACTTTTCAAACTCTAGAGTCTTAAATTTTGGCGGGAGTACTAGATCGGGGACCAAACTTAGATTCTTGGCGTAAATCCCACAATAGTAGTCAACATTCTCCATTGCCTTAAATTTTTCCTCTAACCACTTATACCGATCCTCGAGTTGTTTTGGCAGTCCCATCTTTGCTTTTTCCATTTCATCTAGATCAGGAACTACAAGATTGGTTGGATTGCCCCCCGGATTGGAGCCTGAGCCTATCGGGTAATCCACTGGTGCCGAGGTACCAGCCTGATATTACTGGGTTCTGATAATAGGTACACCTTGCGAACATGTCTGAGCATTTGTCGGGGTGAAACCTGGAGGGTAGAGAGGCTCCTCGTTGTCCTTTCCAGCATTGATTATGGAACATTTTCCTTTTTCTAGCCCCTTAGTCAGCAATTGGGACAACTGATTCGTCATATTCCTTTGGGACTCTAGCACTTGGTCCCTTATATCTTGTTGAATCTTCGCTAGTTGCTCTTTTATTTGCATTTGTAACTGGTCTTGCATCTCTCTTTGAAGTTGTTCAAGTCTTTCCAATCTTTGGTCCATATCTTTTATCTTAGCACGGGTAGCGTAAAGATGCTTAGTTGTTTGACTTTTGTCTGTTCCCAAGTTAACTGAAATAATTTTACCTAATTACGGTTCTTTTGTGAAAGTTTAATGAAAATGATGCAATGCAATGCAGATGCATGGGATGAATGCAAAGAAAGAAAGGCGTTGATTCTGAATTCAATTCTATTAGAACAATTTTTCTAAAAAACAAATTCCTTTACATAAAACAAATTACATATGCAGCCTTGCCTTTATATCCCAAGTGAAGACACCGATTCCTTTTCTTCGTAATAGTCAGATCTCACAAGCTTCCAATAGATACCTCCACTAGGTCCTTTTTGCTTGATCTCAGTCGTGACTTATTACTCACTTATCCTCGCGATGCTTGTTAGCTCCTTTAAGAAAGTCAGGACGTGACGGCTCTTTATCAGCTTGAATCCTCTTGCAATAAAACAAAGTCTTGTTTTCCTCCGCGAACTATTAGCCCTTCTGATGTGTTTACCTGGACCATATTCTGACAACTGTATTATAATCCACTTTATCAAGAAATTTGTTTTCCCATGATAAGTTGTTCTATTTAGCAATCAAATATGAATCAAAACCTCCTTTCTATGATGATGTAATGCAATGCAATCATAAACAAAACAAAACACGTTAGCACAGGAGGAAAAAACAATATAGAACACCTATCCAGGTGACCACTAAGATTTGGCATGGCTCTACCTAGCGTAGGCTCCTAAGTCTCTCTATATGTGGCTCGGTTCTAAAGAAAGGTACCTGAACCAGCAGATTCCTCAATCCTCACCCATTATAGGCTCATATGGATCGAGTTCAGTTTAGGGGAATACATTTCCCTATGGCCATGCGGAGATGAAAATCTCACGAAGACATAGGTACGAATGTATCCCGAAAGTAGTCCATTAGCCCATGCAGAGGTGAAAACCTCACGAAGGCATGACTTCTCACTCCTACTTAAAAGGTGTAACCATAACGGTCATGTAATGTAATGCAAAAGTATTCTATGGGACTCGAACCAAGACGAATGCAGTAAAAGGATCGTAATTTTTCAAATTAGATTTTCAGTTTTCAACAAAAGGACAAAAATTAACCAATTTTGTGGCTCGACTCTCTAGTGTCCTCAGTGGAGTCGCCAAGCTATCGAAACTATTTTTTATTTTTTTGGAAAAAATGAGGATCGACTTTAAAATATGGTGTGGAGTCACCGCCAACCTTTTTTTTTTTTGAGGTGTGATTGGACCACCTTGTAAAATGTCTTATTTTATTAAAAATTCAATTTTGGCCTACGAAATTTAAGAAAGCGGGTCCGGGAGTCAGTTACGTACGAGGAATGATTAGCACCCTCGCAACACCCAAAATTGGTACCAAATTGATTAACTAAAGTCCTATTGCCTAAAATTAAAAAAAAAAGATTTTTAAATAGGATTTCTTTTAAAACATTTGGATAACTTGAATTGGATGTTAAAATTATCTTGTTTCGAAGGGATACAATATCACATCCAGCACGTTAGGACCTTTTAAACCCTCGAAACCACAATCAATCCTTGATTTCCAAAAGCTCATAAATTTGAAAATTACAAAAGGATATTCGATTATTTGGTCCAACGAAAAATAGAAACTCAATACGTTAGGGCATGATTTCTCGGATTTCCAAACATAGAACATTGCCTTGTTTTGAAGTTTAGAAAATGCAGACGAAATTTTTAAAGGGATATTTGATTATTTGGACAAATGGAAAATCGAAACCTAGCACGTTAGGGCACGATTTCTCAAATTTCCAAACATCAAACATCGCCTTTGTTTTGGGAAATTTTCAAATAAACAATTATAAAACCGGCTCAAAACACATTAGCTTGACTTGAAATAAAATGGAATTAATCTTGGATCAATAAGTTGAAAATTTCAATTACAATGCGACACATGTGAATGAAAGGCGAAATTATAAATATGGAACAATATACATGGATGAAGAACTCTACTAATGAGTGAAAACAAGTATAGACGTAAAAATGAAAAGAACAAATTAACAAACACACAATAACAATGAGATCACATCCAAACACTGATAATCAAAATAATGAAAACTAGAAATATAGCTAATTAACAAAACAAATCAGAATAAAACTAAAGAAGTTTCTAAACATAGATAAATAAAATCAAGATAGTAACACAAAAGACTAATAGACAATATGAAAACCAAAAACCGCACATAATATACAAAATAATTATGAAACTAGGAGCCAATATGATACAAAACAATTTAAAAACCATATGAAAAATTTACAAATGAATAACACATGCTAGAATTTGAAATAATTTACATGTATAAAATAAAAAAAAATTAGTAATATATAAATGATTATTGAAATATTATGAGAGAAGAAACTTGGATCAAATAATGTACAAAATATTTTTAGAAAATGAAACATCTATTTAAAGTTGACAATATACATACAATAAAAGATAATTTAAATAATATATAAAATATGAAAGGTTTTTAAATAACAAAAATAAATATATATACATATATATAATAAAATATGTTCTTGAGGAATGTACTTTATACATAATAAATTTAAAATATATATAAATAGATTTAAAAGAAATTATATATATAAAATAACATGGAATTAATAATGTATATAGAATAAAACTAATTTTAACATAAACTATATATATAAAACAATAGTATACAAAATTAAATATTATACAAAATTTTAAAACAATATGATATAAAAGAGGATCTTAAAATAATAACAATATAACTTAAAAAAATAAAATAAAAATAAAGAAAACAAATGCAAGTAAAATACCAAATTGAAATGAAGTAAAAATAATTAAAGTAATTCAAAATATATATTTAAATAATTTTTAAAAGAAATGAATACTAAGTAAATAAAGAAATAAAAAAAATTACATATTGAAATGAAAGAAAAACTCAATTGAAATAAAATCAAACTTAAAGGGATAGTTAATAAATAAAATAGAACATCAAATTAGAACTAAGGACCAAAGCGCAATGCGCACAGATTCGCAGGGATTGAAAATGTAAATGATCCAAATCTCCAAAACGCAGCACTTAGGCGCAGACTGAATTGTTATAGCACGCAAATTTCAGGAAAAATTAATAAAAATAAAATGCAAATAGGGGCTAATTAAAAGCTAGCGCGAAGGGTAAGGACTAGCCATGCAAATTACCTATTTGAAGCGCAAAGGCGCAGATCTGGGCTATGGAGCGGGTTGACGTGTGGATTCCCCTCGCCTTAAACGGTGCCGTTTTATTTTTATTATTTAAATTAAATTTGTTTAAAAAAACATTTTAACCTTTGTTTTCAAAAAAACCCTAAAAGCTTTGATATGTTCTCTCATTTCCTCCCCTATTCAACCGGCGCCACTTTTGTCGGAGATCTGAGGCGCCATGGCCGCAAACGGTGGTCTGAGCCTCATAAATGGGGTGTTTAACCCCCTCTTTTTGAAAAATAACCAAAGGCTTAGCCTTCTTGACTCGAAAGAAAAAAACAGGAAAGCTCTCGACCCTCCCTCCGACGACGCGAGCACCTTTTATATTTTAGTATTTGTATCGTGGATTCAAATGAAAATAAAAAAAAACAGAATAGAAACGGCGATAATAGATCACCTCTGAAGTGTATTCTTTTGGTTGTTCTCTATTGATTCTTTTCGTCCCCCTTTACATTTGATTTCATTCGGCTTTATAGCCGAAAAAATGAAAATAAAATAAATAAAAAAAGAAAGAAAAATATAAATTTTATTGCTGTCATTTTGCTGTTATTTGTTGCTTTCTCTTTTTGTTTGTTAGTTTGTTACAGGTGTGTATGGTGTGGAGGAACGGAGATCGTGACATGAAGACTGGTTTCGTACGAAGCTGCGGCGCGCGTGAGCTTGGTGGCTTAGGGTTTCCAGAGACTTTACCTATCTGGGCCATTTGGGCCAATTTTGGGATTGGGTCATTTGGGTATTGGGTTGGTGATTTGGGTTTAATGTTTGGGTCGGCTGTTGGGTTTATTTTGGATTGGGCTCTGTTGTAACAAAGGGATTTAGACTATTAAAACAATTGGTTTTATTTATTTTATTTTTTTGGTTTTTGTATGGACCTGGGTAAATTGGGCCTGTTACAAAGTGAATTTTCACGTGAATAACATGTAAGCATTTAATTAAATTTTTAAAAACTTAAAATTATTAAAATTATTTTAAAATGATAAAAAATATTTTTTTTATTTTGATGGTATAAAAATTAAAAATCATCATCCATCCAAGGGAAAGTACTGTCCTCCTCATCCGTCAAATTGTTATTAGGAAGATAGAATGCGTGACCAGGACAACCCAATTTAATGGTTATTAAATATGATAACTTATTGTAATCATATTCACGATTCAAACAACAAATTATTATAAATTGAATACAAATTAAAACAAATTGAATTTCTATTGTGATGTTTTTCATTTACAATCCAGCTTAAATTTAATGTCATATTTACTTTAGATAAATTTAACATGTTAAAAGTTTTATGTTATATTCATATATTTGTAGTCCATACAATCATATTTGTAATGTTTACTTATGAGCTGTAAAGCTTCCAACCTTAGTATTTATATATATATATATATATGCTTCTCTTTTTTTCTGATTTGAGTTTATGCCACTAATCTAAAATATGTAGCTGAGGTTAATAATTAAACATTCCTAATAATTAGTTTTAATTATGATGTGATAGAACACAGATAAGATGTTCATCATTAGCTTTAAAAAATATCAAACAAAATGAGGTTAGTTCATCAAAAGGGATGCCTCATTTAGAGGAAATATTTCAAATGGTCACTCTACTAGCTACCGACTGCAAGCAAACATGATGAGTGAAAGTATTGATGAAGACAGTGGTGTTGAAACCAAGCTCATAATCTGGGTGTGGAGATGGCAGAGAAAGGTTTGGAAAACGGTGAAATGGGTGCTACTGGTTTTCACCATTACCTCAACTGAATCAATTGAGAGGCCTCTTCCTGTTTTAGACCATAATCAGCCTCTTATTGACTGGTATCTAAATGCGTTTGAGGTCATACATTTCTCTACATCAATTTAATTCTTGTACCAGTAGCATTGAATGTTAACAAAATCGCTTCTTAAATGAATGAAAACTAAGGTTGCGTTTATTTATCATTAAAATATTTTTTAAAAAATAATTTTTAGAAAATGATTTATTTTTCTAAAAATAATTTACTTTTCTGGTGTTTGGATGAATCTGTCTAAAATATATTTTGTTGTTTGGCAGATTTCCTGAAAATATTTCATAAAAGCTGTTTTAAATTAAGCAAATATATATTTAAGAATTTATTATCTTTTTATTGTTTAATTGAGTTTATTATATATATATATTAATAAATTTATATTTTAAATTATTTTTACATATATTGAAATGATTTATTTATAAATAAATAAATCAAATTAAATATATAATAATATTCAATTATTAAGCTAGAATATTAACCGTCATAAATTGAAAACAACCAAAGTCAAATAAATTATTTGTAATTGTACAATTAATACTAGAAATTAATAATATTATCCAAATGCATAATTAGTAGTACACCACATGATAACAACATTGTCTAAGTGCATAACTAATATTACACTACATTAAAAGTATCAATATCTTCAACCTTGAGAAAATTTTTGAAGCCAAATTTTTCAATGCTTCTTACTTTTAACTAAAAAAGCTTTGGCCTCAGATTCATGACTCACTAGATAATCAAACACAGAACACAAGAAGTCATCATCAAATCCTTCTACCTCCATCGACATCACTTCTTCGTAAAGATGTGGTGTCTTATCCGCAATAAATTGTTCCAAAGTATTAGCAATCTTGTCAAGTTGTTCACCCACAAATTTAATTTGTTCATCAACGACACTTTCTTAAGCATTTTTTCTTTTACATTTGGATGTGCCAGATGAAGATACTTTTGTTCTTACCTCTTTAGTCTCTTCACTACCGCAGTCTATAGGCACTGAATCTTAGTTACCATCATCCAAATCTATGTCAGCAAATATTCTGGCAAAACTCCTTGTTGCCATATCTTTGCCAACAACCAAAGCCATTTCATCATAATGATCAATGCTTTTATTCAAAAATGGTAAATACTTCTTGTGTGCCTGTTAGATATTATACACAATTAGAATAACAAGTAAAAAACAATTGAAATATACTTAACATATATATACATATATTACCATCACTGTTGCATCCTATGTCGTCCTATCACATGTGATCATTCTCACGTTATCATCCCATCCAAAACCACTTTCATCCCAAATTATGCATATAATCTGCCATTGGTTTTTTACAGTCCTCAAATGATTTTTCACATGCTTCGCATCGCATTGGACTTGAAATCTTTCAGAAATAGCTTCAGCAACTCCATTAATAGAAACTTCTTTGAAAGTGTTAGAAGGCTTATTTCCTTTTAAGGCCACCTATAACACCCCAAACCTGACCTAGACGTTATGGCCGAATCTGACAATGTCACATGATAGTGCTTTCGAAAACTAAATCGTTGATAAATCATTTTTGTTATCTTATATAATCTCTAAATCAAGTTATTTGTTTCCAAAACATTATCCATTTATTTACACGTTTTTATAATTTGCAGAAGCTTTTAAAACGATTTACGTAGTGGTGAGTGTTTTGAAAGAAAACATTTGTAACTTTTGAAAACACATGTTTCCCTACCGCTAGTGATTACGAATCATAAGCAACGATAAACAAATCCCTAAATTAAAGTAAAAATCCATAAAGGCCTTATTATAGTAAAAATACCCCAAATAATAATACCTATAATCATAATCAAATACGTAAATACATGCGATTGTGTGGCCACCTTTGAGTCCCTCGTTGCACCGATCCACCTATGTCTAGGGATTACCTGCACAGTAAAACAAAATGGGTGAGTTTATGAAAACTCAGTGTGTAATCCCTATGATCAAAAATAGATAGTATATAGATAATCACAGTCTGGGCATAAGCCCTTTTTCAATAACAGTGTCAGTCAAGTTTGGGCCTTAGCCCATCTCAGTACAGTAACAGTCACATATATGCAGTCACAAGAATCCTACTCAACCAGCCTCTACACGCTATCTCCGTCCAACCGTACATTCCATGTGGGGATATAATCAACCCACCCAACCCTACACTCTAATGAGTACCGAATGCGGCACTATACAGTAATATGCAGCTGAGCTGCCAGTAAATCAGGCTCAAGGCCTTTCAGTGCACTTCCTCCAAATAATATAACCCCCAACCCAATACAATGCTATATACAACATATCATGCCAAATCATAGTATTATACATGCATTCAGTACAGTTTTAGCAGTATGCCTCATATACATTCATTTAGATGTTTATATCACATAAGGGTATAACAATCATTTCAATCAATCAGGGGTTTAAGTACACGTACCGACCCTACAGTAGGTTCACATTCGTCTCGGGTGACCCGTACAACCTTAGTAGTTTAACAGTAAAAATGGGCCCGCAAGCCCATGTTGTTTGCCTATGTAGGCCCACACGCCTGTGTGGCCCACACGACCCAAATCGGCCTGCCCGTGTACCTCACATGGCCAACCTCGTCAACCACACGCCCATGTTCGATCACACGACCTACCGCACGGGCAGTCGCATGCCCGTGTGGCGTCGATGATTTACATTTCTGGCTTTTTTTATCGATTTCAGTTTGCGAGGTTGTGTTTATACACACCTGGTTACAGAAATACGCACATCGTTCTTGAGCACTCCAAACCTATATTCAATCATAACACACAATTAATCACTTAACAATTTGATTAAAACGACCCTTCAACAACACCTGTCTAAAAGATTGATTGCCACTTGCCTTGTTTGAACAACTGAGGCCTTGCACACTCAAACCGTTATAAAAAACTGATTACTAGCTCCTTAGTGATTACCTGCATTCCAACCGAATCCTATTAACAATTATTCACACGAATAGTTTGAACCAAACGAATATCAAACTTACCAAAAGCACAGAACCGTGTAAAGAAGATGGGTCAATAGAAGGCTAAAATCGAAAAGGAAAGAGACCAAGTTAACCACATTTCAATAGAGAGCAAAACTCAAAGATCAGTAGAAACAACGAAGGAAGTAGAAGAAGGAAAAGAATCGGCAAAAGAGGGGAAAGAATGTCTGTCGTGGGAAGAGCCAAGGCCGAATGGAACAAAAGATATAGCAACCACACACCTAGCAATATTTGACTGAGGTTTTCCGGGATTAAAAAAATACAAACGAAACACTGAGGATGGAAAGCAAAAAGTCGACGGCAATAGGGAAGTATTTGGGGAAGCAAATGGCAGCAAAGGAAGGAAATTTTGGGAAACAGACTAATTCGGTAGAGAGAACTAGAAGGGTGAAAATTGGCAGGAAAGCAACCAAGATGAAAAGCAAGAAAATGACCAAAATCGAAAGAATTGTGAGAAAATAGTTGATAGAAAAAAAAATGGAGAGAAAGTACCATCCAAAGCCGAAATCTTGAGAGACAAGAATTCAAGTTCGATACCAACTCTCCCACTATCCTCAAATTCCCATATTTTCCTCCCCAAATCCCTCAAAATAGTCCACTTCTCCCCCAACCACCAAATTCAAAATCCACTACAACTCTTCAGTAGTTTAGTTAGAATCAAACACCCACACGGCACTAGCAGTAAAATAAAACACTCCATTGCGCATACCACGACTCGAACTCAAGTCCACCAGCACTTCTTCACTCTACTTAACCACCAGACTAGAAGGCCCATTCTGACATGTTATACCCATATTACTTAAAAACCCGCTGACTAGAAACAGGGGTTTATTCATTTAAAACAAACTTTTGTACAAGCTAAGGCTTGAACCCAAGACTTCTCAGACTCTTCCTAGGACACTTAACCACTGAAGCAGACATGTATTTGTGTAACACAAACATGCAAATATAAATATTAAGGATGTTTGAGGCGTTACAACTCCTTTGTTAGAATTTCAAGAAAAAGATGTTTCAACGGTTTTGTTCACCTGAATTGCTTATAGGTCCCTTCTTTGTTACCCTTATCCATTCTACGTTAATAATTATCATTGTCAATCATTTCAATATCCAAAAAGCTTAAAACATAATAAATTCAATATCTAACAAATTCAAGACATAATAATTTCAAAATCCAACAAACTAAAATTTCAATATCATTATCCAACCAACATTAACAAAAAAAAAACAATTTTAATACTAAAACATACATAACATAGAAACAATAACCCTAAGCCCTAAACCTACCTAATATTTCTAGCCATAGAATCAGTCCACATAGTTTGTGCAATTTCGTCCCTCTTAGCAGACCATTCTCTTACTTCTTCTCTTTCTTCTCTCCCCGTAAGACTTGGTATTATCAAATCGGACTCAAGCTCCTCGTATAATCATTGATTAAGTAAATCACTAGGATCAACTCTCATTATATTATTATGAATGATACAACAAGCCAAGACTATATCTACTTGAGTTTGAAAATTCCAAAATGGTTCACCATCTAATACATGAAATCGTTTCTTCAAAATCCCAATAACACATTCAATAGTGATTCACAATGATGAATGACGAAGATTAAAGAGTTCTTTTGCATTTTCAGGCACCTGAGCACTAAACTCTTTTAAATGATATCGGAAACCATGATATGGGGTAAGATATCCATTTCGAATGCCATATCTAGTGTCAGCAAGATAATATTTACCTACAATTTTATAAAACATAATTATTACTAATAAATTATGAGCTTACTAGAACTATTTGGTATTTAATGTTAATTCTTACCTTCCAAAATTCTTAATCCTCTTGAGCGTGAAAGTGCATCACTTAAAATGCGAGAATCATGTGCACTACCTTCCCAACCAGCTAGAATATAGGAAAATTTCAAATCAGATGTAATGGCAGCCAATAGATTTTGTGTCGTCCCTCTTTTACGGCTACAAAATCTTCTTTGAATGCTAAGTGGAACGGATGCACGAACATGAGTTCCATCTAATGCTCCAATACAATCTTTAAAATAAGGATAAAACCTTAGATTGTTTCTGATTTCACTAGGAGTTGACTCATCAGGTAATCTAATAACTAGTTTATACAATTTCAAAATAGCTCTCAGTCCAACCCTAAAGTAACGGTGAATTGTTTCAATTTATCTATAATATCTAGATCCAATCATTCGAAACCTTACATTATGACCAATTACATGTAAAAATATAACTACTTGCTCCCTAATATTCACCGATTTAGTTGATTGTAACAAATTATTCCTACTAAGAACATCACACAAACTAAAAAAGGCAATCGGTCTCATCCTTATCACATCAATACAATGCTGGTCACCACTATATAAAATACTATTAATATAATTTTCTCTTTCATAATCTCGATTCACACGAGGGTGAGAAGCAATTTCCTTCTTAGTTTTTAATTTTTTAATCCAAAGAGCCCCAAAAGCTAAAACTGAAGCCACGACGCCAACAATTACATTTTGATCTTGATTACGATCCATATACACAAAATAATGCCACACAAATATTTGATCACTACAAAAATGATGCAAGCTTTTCATAAGATCACATATATGATTAAAGTTAACTAAAGTGCATACATACATAAATAAGGAAACTAATGAATTAATTCCAACACTGATCTGAGCAAACAATGAAACAAGAGAAGAATCTTCGAGTTTCCTTATTCTTTTCTAAGAATATATATTGGACAGCCGCTTAGATTAAAGTAAACAAACATGATTCACAGAGTTGTTTTTATTTTGCAATGCTTACCTTAAAGATTCCACTACAAGTAACATTAAATAGCTTTTTTCAATCCATATAATGACAATACTTAGCTATTTTAACTCAAAAGACATTGTATATGTGGCAGAAATTTAAAGCTTTCCAAATTCAAATTCTGCACTTTCTTTCAATGGGATAACTTTAATAGTATAGATTAGTATTATTCACTCGTTTACCTGGTTCTTTTTAATCCTTCTATAAATATCTAGTCAAATATTAGTAAAATTTAATTGAAAGTTTAATTAATTAATATTTATTTTAAAGTTTTATTTATAATTGTTATATTGAAATTGAAATTAAAATACCGTATTTTGTTAATTATAAAGCTTATGTCTATTATAATTATTTAAGATTACATGTGAATTTTAAATTAATCCAAAAGCCTTTTTTTTATTCTCTCTTTGGTTCACTATGTATTTTAAAAATAAAAATCTATTGGATGGAAAAAGGATCTTAAATCAACTCGCACCAACTAGTTAAATTGACATCTAACCCTTTTAATACTGTACATGTACTTGTTAGTTGATGAACAATCTATATATATACATAGGTGAAGTTTATATATAAGTTTACATATATTGAAAAATTCTTTGAACTCCTTAACAATAGGCCTTCAGTTACTACTACTGCAAACTTAGCTAGTACGATCCATAAAATTCGGATTGATGAATCAGAATTTGAATGGATTTTAGACACTAAAGCCACAAATCAGTTTTTCTTTTAAATACTCTAGGACATTCATTAATAATGAAGGTCTAGCTAACTATTCATACACCAACTTGAAAACAAATTAAAGCAACCTAACTTTCATTAAAAAAATAAAAGCAAGGCAATGCCAAAGCAGGCAGTTTATGGAAAGATACACATAACCTGACACTTAATAAACTAAAATCTCTAGTTTTCATCCAGAATCTGTGAAAGAAAATTTCAGAACCAAAAGCAGGACAACAACAAGTACATTCTAAAAAGTCATCAACATCGTATGAAACCAAAAAAATAGAGATCAGTATATATATAGGAACTTATAAGACCAACATAGTTAAACTCCAACTGATTAATCCTATACGTTTCCAATTGAGAGAAAAACAAAATTCTATCTTTATTATCCCTATAGAAGAATTTTCCAACATTAACACAACTCGCCTGCTTCCTTATCTAAGCCAATGTTTTTTAATCAAACACAACAAGAAACAACGAGTGAAGGCCTTTTGTCCTATGAAATCAAGATTATAAATTATACAACAACAAGAAACAAAAGTTAATGATGACCAAGCAAACAAACATTGAGTGAGGTGAGAAGGGAAGGGAAGGGAAGTTCATGATGACTAGGATTCAAATGTGGCTTTGCTCCTTTCTCTTTGTGTCTCAGCTCAATCAAATGCATGCGAAACCATTACTACCAAATTCAGCAAAATACATAAAATGTAAGTTAAGCAAACCTTAACAATGAAGCAAAGAGGCATAAAAGACAAACATTTAAAGTTTCAAAAGCCTTACATGTTACTAAGAGCCAGCTCCTTTACCCAAAACTCGGCACATTTAACTAGCTGCAAGACCAACAAAATTTTTTTATTATCATTAAATGAACCACCAATATGGAAATATATCATAACTCTAAGACTGAAAGAAGAGCGGGCATGTAAATTTACTCAATTAAAACAATTATAGAGTAATGCAAACAAACAAAAGAAAAAAAAATCAATCTAGAAAATGTCATCACAGACTAGGCAAAAACTCAAGTTAAGTTATTTACATTATTTTGTTCAAGTTTCCTATTAAAACATTTCTTGGATCCACAACAATCAAGCAACTTTAAACATGCAACAGAATTTCAATGGAAAAAGAAAAATCTTTGCTTTAAACTTTGTATTGAGAAATGGATAAGAAAGTCATGAAATTTATTAAATGGTGTAGTTGGCTGAAATTCGGGAAGTTCAGGACAAGCAATGGATACGGATACGGATAATTGGCACTCCAACAAGTACATGCACAACAAGTTATTAGATTGCTTTGGCGTTATGAATACCCCCAACAAATTTCTTTCTGCTTTTTCATTTTGTTTACTAATTTTTACAGAGACGTTAGAGTTTAGATATATATATATATACTATTTTAGGTAAAAAGATGCAAATTTGAATGTATATTAAACAAATTACAGAATTTTTTACACATATTGCAACAAGCAAAAGTAAAACCGACAAGAAAATAAAAGTTAATGCTGAGAACTATGGTTTAATTTACAAATAAGAAGAAAGAAACTTAAACTAAAGCTAAAAAAAGGATCAAATTTTAGCACACAACTAATTTTTCTGTGAACTAGATCAGATCTGTGATGCAAAATTAAGCAAAAATTCCAAAAAAAATCATATAAAGAAGAAAAAGAAATGAATAAAAGAGTACTTTGAAAAACTGTAGCTTTAGCGTTATTGACAGCCAATTCAAGGAGTTGAGGATTAATGGAATACACGCCCTTGGGATCTTGGAGTTTCCTTTTGAGGAATTTAGCCAAAGCAGCAACTTTATTAGTTGTTAAAACTCCTTTTGGATGAGCCAATCTGCAATCATAAAAAGCATAAAAAGGAAGAAGAAGAAGATTCTTCAACAGACAGATGAAATATAGAAAATAAAAAGCATAAAAAACTTAGCTTGATTGAGATTCAAGAAGGGAACTGGATGAAGAAGGAGAAGGAAGATGAAGAACAAAAGAATGAGAAAGAATATGGTGAGAGTGGAGGAAGATTTTCCAAAAACTGTCTTACAGAAATAAAATTGGTAAGACATTTTCCCTAAAAACCTATCTCATTTACCATGTTTTGGAAAATATTTTCCCTGTGTATTTTATTTTCAAGCAAACAAACACCGTAAAACAAGGAAAACATTTTTTGAAAAATGTTTTCCTGGCTAACAAACGGACCCTAAATTCTGTTAGAATAGTAAATTATGATATGATATAAAACTTAATAAATTATAAATTAGGATTTATCATGTCAAATCATATAATAAAAGGATAATAGAACTAGAAGCGAAAATGTACCTGAATTCATGGATTCTTTAAAATTTTTCGAGTCTTGGGGATTTGATCTTTCAAATTTGCACACAAGTAATCTTGAGAAAGTGAATCTTTCTTTTCTAAAGATTGGATATTAGAAAAGTTACCTTGTGTGTAATTTGGGGACCATAACCATAATATATATAACTTTGGCACACTAGTCCTAATTTCTAATCAACCCATCATCAATTAGAAATTAGTTACTAGAGTATCTACACATATTCGACCCATACTTGATTTAGTAATTAAAGCCCAATAAACCTTAACCAAATTGGGTCACTTTTAATTTGGGTTAACCTATCATGATAGTAAATAATAACATGCAATTGTCCTTATTATATATGTGATGTCTATATTTTCCAACAATCTCCCACTTGGACCACATATATATACTAGTTACTCTATAATTACATGTCATTATATAACCTTATGAGCTCAAAAATTTACTATAATATCCAAAAAGTATTTCGAACAATCTCATCCATTAATTATATTAACATAGAACCAAGGCGACTTTCGTTAACTATATCGTAACTAAATTCATCCCTAATCATATATACACAACCAAATGACATAGATCAAGTATGGATATGTAGTATGGAAATTACATGCAACATGATCTAAAGATGTCTATTTCCAACTGGTCCTCCTTAAACTTAAGTAAGGTCAATATCAAAATAACAAAATAGATTGAATAAACAAAATACTTCATTTCTGATCAGAAAATAACCAAATACATAAATTTCTGAAAACAAACATAAAGTAAATAAAATACAAACTCCCACTAAATCATGATATCCTCAAATAATGTAACACACATATGAGCAGTGTGCTCATAAAAGACCTTAGGAGGTAAAGCTTTTATGAGTGAATCAGCTATCTTGGAGTTTGTCCCAATGTGCCCTATGGATATTTCTCCATTTTTCACTCTTTCTTTCACAACTAGGAACTTTATGTTAATATGCTTTGACTTAGATAAACTCCTATTGTTGTTGGAATACAACATCGCTGACCTATTGTCACAAATTAATTTGAGTGGTCTTTCTACATTCTCCAAAATGCGTAGTCCAGTGACCAAGTTTTGCAACCATATTCCATGGTTTGATGGCTCATAGCATGTTACAAACTCTGCTACCATAGTAGAAGAAGCTACAAGTGTGTGTTTGACACTTTTCTAGGATATAACTCATCCAACTAATAGGTAAATATAACTTGATATAGATTTCCTGCTATCTTGGCACCCAACAAATCAGAACAAGAATATCCTATGACCTCCAAATGGTTTGATCTCTTATAAGTGAGCATGTAATCTTTTTTTCTTTGAAGATACCTCATAATCCTCTTAGTTGCTATCCAATAGTCCATACCAAGGTTGCTTAAATATTTGTCTAACATCCCAACAATGTACACAATATCTGAACGCGTACATATTTAAGCATACATTAAACTCCCAATAGCTAATACATAGGCAATCTTCTGCATTTCTCGAATTTCAAAGTTACTTTTAGGGCATTGAGTAAGACTAAATTTGTCTCCTTTAGCAACAAGGATGACACCTGGTTTACAACTTTGCATGTCAAACCTTTTAAGTACTTTATCGATATAGCTCTTTTGTAACAATCCAAGAATACCTTGAGATTGGTCTCGATGTATCTAAATTCCTAAAAAAAGAGGCGTCCCCAAGAGCTTTCATCTTAAAATGCTTAGTTAAAAACCTCTTGGTTTCATGCAGTGAGCCTATATCATTAGCGACAAGCAAAATATCATCGACATATAGAACCTAAAATATGTACTCACTCCCACTGAATTTGTGATACACACAATAATCAACAATATTCATCTCCAAATTGAATGAAACAACTACTTGAAGAAACTTGTAGTACCATTGATAGGAAGCTTGTTTGACTCTATAGATGGATTTTGTCAATTTGCAAACCATATTCTTTGGGTCTTCCGACTCAAAGTTTTCTGGTTGCACCATGTAAATTGTTTCTTCAATGTCGCCATTGAGAAACACAGTCTTAACATCTATCGGATGTAACTCAAGATCAAACTGAGTAACAAGCACCATAATTATTCTAAAAGAGTCTTTCGATGAAATTGGAGAGAAAGTCTCTATAAAATCGATGCCTTCTTTCTGAATATATCCTTTAGCTACAAGATGCACCTTTTACCTTTCCACATTACCATTTGCATCTCTCTTGGTTTTGAATATTCATTCACAACCAATTGGTTTTGTACCTTCAGGTAATGGGACAAGTTCCCAAACTTTATTGTCTTGCATAGTCTTATACTCATCTTTCATGGCATCAATCCACTTTTGAGAATTAGAACTTTTAACAGCCTGATGAAAGTTGATTGGATTATCTTCCATCATTCCATTATCATCCTCATATTCTTGGAGAAATACAACATAATCGTCTAGAATAACATTTCTCATTTCTCTTGTGGACCTCCTTAATGACACTTGTTCTTGAGGTAGTTGAGTTTGTTCTTCTGGAACAATGACCTCATCTTGAATAGGGAGTTTTTCAACATTATCTTGTTGAGGTTCTGGATTCACTTCTTGATCAATGATAGGTAACCTGAACATCGTCAAAAGTGATAGTAGGAACTGAGTTAGAATCTAATTCCTCCTCAAAAGTAATGTCTCTAACCTTATTTCTCCCTCCAAACTCAACATCCTCAAAAAAAGTTCCTAATTATGGGACCATAAAACTAATAACCCCTATATCGCTCAAAATAACCAATAAAGTAGTTGCTCACTATTTTGGAGTCCAATTTCTTTTCATGTGGACTATAAGCCTTGCCTCAACTGGATATCCCAAAATGTGAAAGTGCTTTAGACTAGGATTTTGACCTATCCAAAGCTCATAAAGTGTTTTTGCAATTGCTTTAGTGGGTACTATATTCAGAATATAAGTTGATGTCTTTAATGCTTCTCCCTAGAGGGACTTAGGTAAGGTAGAATGAGTAATCATGCTCCTTACCATATCCTTAAGAGTCCTATTTCGTCTTTCAGCTATGCCATTCATACTAGGTGACTTGGCATGGTGTACTATGGGAAAATACCACATTCCTCTAGGAATTTCGCAAATGGTCTGGACATTTTTCACTTAAGCCATCATATCTATTGTAGTACTCACCACCACAATCAAATCTAACATTCTTAATCCTTTTGTTGAATTGATTCTCAACTTTAGCTTTATAGGCTTTGAACACATCTAGAGACTGAGATTTCTCATGAATGAGATATAGGTACTTATAACATGAGTAATTATCCATGAATGTTATGAAATATTGTTGACCAATCCAGGATGTTGTAGGGAATGACCCACAAATATCTGCATGAATTAATTTTAAGACTTTTGAAGATTTATTGGCACCTAATCTTTTAGTTTTGGTTTGTTTTTCCTTAATGCAATCAACATAGACATCAAAGTCTATAAAGTTAAGGGACTCTAAAATACCATCAAACACAAGGTGTTCAACGCTAACTTTTGAGATATGACCTAATCGCTTATGCCATAATAATGTTGAATTTTTCTTATTTAATTTGCATTTAATACCACGTGATTCCACATGCAAGGTTTCATTATAGGATGCAACTGTTTCTAGCAAATAAAGGTTTTCCTAAGTATTTAAATAATCAGTTCCAACAAAATTCAAATTTAAAGACAAACTAATTTGATTGTTTTCGAATGAACAATAATATCCAAATTTGTCCAACAAAGAAACAAAAACTAAATTCCGTCTAAATGACAGTACAATAAAAGTGTCTTTTAAATCCAAATAAAAATCAGCTCCTAATAACAACCTAAAATGCTCAATTACTTCCACTTCTATCAATTTTTCATCACCCATGAAAATTTGCCTTTCACCATCACTTAGCTTTTGGTAACTCAGGCAACCTTACATAGAAACACTTATGTGAGTAGTAGCACCAGAATCTATCCACCAAGTGTTTCTAGGTATTGAAGCTAAATTAACCTCAGAACAAACCAAATTAAGAATTATACATTTCTTTGTACACTAGGCATGATATTTGATAAACCATAAAACTAATACATTTTAATCCCATGATTCGCATGTTTTTGGATGATTTATTATATAATTTAGTGAATTTGATGCTCCTAATCCTTTAATTTCATGTTTCTATACTTAGGTGAGCATAGGGGAACAAAAGGGGCAGAAAACAGGCCAAAAACAGATAAAACGAGCTAATTTAAGGACCCACACAGCTAAGACCATTCCCACATGGGCTAAGCACATGCCTGTGTGAACCACACGGGCTGGCCACACACCCATGTGGTAGCCCGTGTTGATATTGCTCCATGTTTCCCAAACAAGCGGAAAAAGCCAATTTTTGGGGTTTCTGAGCATTCTAAACTCTATAAAAACACACTAGAAGAAGACCTCAGGGAGCACGTAGAGTAGAACGTAGAAATTACTCGAAGAACGCCGATGGACTCAACTCAGAAGTAGGATCTCCTTCAAGACTGAAAGTCTCCATTCAATTTCTTTAAAAGTTTTTGGGTTTCTTTATGTTTTATTGTTTTCTTATTTTTGAGATGCTTTCCTTTCCAAGTATGAACTAAATTCCCTAAATACCTTGGGAAGATGAAACTTATGACAGATCTTATTATTTGATTTTTCAGGATTACATGATAAATATTTGTTCTTGATCTCAATTATGTTTACTTATCTTCATGTTTAATGTTTTCAGGATATTAATTCATGATTGATGTGCTTATTCAGTGGAGCAAAAGTCCCTGTTTAAGAGTAGATATGGCATAATTGAGTGGAGTTGCATGCAATCCTAGAAATAGGATGACATAAATCTACCGAATTAGATTCAAATCTAATAGAGGAATCCATAGATCGAGTTAATGCGAAGTTCGGGGTTTTAATTAGAAAGAGATTTTGATTAATCAACCTAGAGTCAGTTATTTTTACTCTCGAAAGAGATATTAATATAATTTAGAGATTTCTACGGATCAAGTCAAATGAATAAATCGTTTAATTCAGATTTAGAATAATAAGTGAAGTCTAGGTGGATTCTTTCTTGGGTATTATCTCTCTCATAAGTTTTCTTCGATTATTTTCCCAATTCGCTCTTTGTCGCTTAATATTTAGTTTAGTTAAAATTAGATTTTAAAACAATTCCTTCAATTTATAGGCTAGATAATTAAAATATAGTAATTACTAATACTTTTAGTCCTCGTGGATACGATATTCCCAACTCACTGTAGCTATATTACCATTCGATAGGTGCGGTTGCCTTTGTCATATTTTAGTTAATTCATGACGTTATCAAGTTTTTGGCGCTGTTGCCGAGGACTAAAATATTAGGAACACTTAATTTTTATTACTTTAGCCATTTTTATTTTTATTTCATTTTGTTTTTGTTTTTACTTTAATTTACTAGCTTTTCCTTTATTTTCTGGTAGGTTCCTTTAGTTTATGACTAGAAGAAACCCGTCAAGACCTCTAGTATTCGACAGTGAGATCGAAAGTATAGCTCGCAGAAATTGTAGAAAAGTGAGGCAAAGTTGACAAAGTCTAATAGAAGAGCAAGAGGATAGTGTTATTAATACTGAGGAGATGACAGAAAGTCATAATAATCAGCTACCCCCTATGGTTGCTGTAAATCCTATAAATCCGAATCTTGCTCCTCGTACTATGTACGATTATGCCAAGTCCAATTTTACTGGGGCTGAATCGAGTATTGTTAGACCTGCTATTGCTGAAAATAATTTTGAACTGAAACCTAACACTATTCAGATGATTCAACAGTTTGTTCATTTTGATGGTTTGCAGGATGAAGACCCAAATACCTATTTGGCTAACTTTTTGGAATTCTGCGACACTTTTAAAATAATTGGCATTTCTGACGATGCCATTCAGCTATGATTATTCCTTTTCTCATTGAGAAATAAAGCTAAGTAGTGGTTGAACTTCCTACCAAGAGGTTCCATCACTACTTGGGAACAAATGACCGAGAAGTTTTTGCTGAAGTACTTTCCATTGGCTAAGACAGCCAAATTGAGCAATGATATCTCTTCCTTCATGCAAATGGATTTAGAAACTCTATATGATGCATGGGAGAGGTATAAAGATTTATTGAGAAGGTGCCTTCACCATGGGTTACCTCTTTGGCTACATATTCAGACTTTCCACAATAATTTGAACCCCTCAACTAGGCAAATGACCGATACAGCTGCCGGTGACACTTTGAATAATAAAACACTAGAGGAGGCTTACAAGTTTATAGAAGAGATGTCACTGAATAATTATCAGTGGCAAGTTATGAGGAAAAAGTCGATAAAAGCAGCCGATGTTTTTAACATTGATGCAGTAACCATGTTATCAAACCAGGTAGAACTCTTGAATAAAAAGATTGATAGCTTATATGGTTCTATGCAAGTACATTTTGTGATGCAATACGACGCGAATGAAGGAGGGAAACATCCAGAAAATCAATACTTCAACCTTAGCACAGAAGACGAACAAGTCAACTATATGGGTAATTCTAGACCTCAAAATAATCCCTATAGTAATACTTACAATGTAAGTTGGAGGAACCATCCCAATTTCTCTTGGGGTGGTTAAAGAAATCAAAGACCACAACCCCCTCCAGGCTTTCAACCACCGTACTAGCAGAAGAAGAAGCTGAACCTTGAAGAGATGTTGACAAAATTTATTTCAGTGTCAGAAACCCTCTTCTAAAGCACTGAAACATCACTCGAAAATCAATAAGTGTCAATTCAAGGGCTTGAGAATCAAATCGGTCAAATGGCAAAGATGATTTCAGAACGATCGCAAGGTAACTTGCCAAGCAACATTGAAACTAACCCAAGAGAACAGCTTCATGCGATTACTGTTTGAGATAAAGAGGGGTTAGCTGAATCTAAATCGAGGCAAGAAACTGTGGCCAGTAATGGTAAGGTTGAGGTAAGCCAAAATAAGCAATTCATTAAGGAATATAAATCTCGTATGCCATATCCAAATGCGACAAGGAAAGACCACACAAACAAACAATTCATTAAATTCCTTAAACTTTTAAAAAAGTTACATATTAATTTATCATTTATTGAAGCTCTTTCGCAGATGCCCAATTCTGTAAAATTTTTAAAGGAACTTTTAGCAAACAAGCAAAAGTTAGATGATTCGTCACATGTGGAGCTAAACACAGTTTGCTCAGCCATTTTGCAGAATAAACTACCCAATAAGTTGAAAGATCCAGAGAGTTTTACTATTCCTTATTTAATTGGTAGTTTAAATATTAACAATGCTTTGGCTGATTTAGGAGCAAGTATTAATGTCATGCCCTATAAAATGTTTAAACAACTCAGTCTTGGGAAACCCAAACAAACTAGGATGAGCATTCGATTCGTAGATAAAATTATTAGATTTCCTAGGGGTATTGTTGAAGACGTGCTTGTTAAAATTGATAAATTTATATTCCCAGTTGACTTCATTGTTCTAGACATGGATGAGGATAGTGACGTACCTTTAATTTTAGGACGACCCTTTTTAACAACTGCTAAAATTATCATAGATGTTGGTATAGGTGAGTTAATACTTCGTGTAAGTGATGATACGATTAAACTCTAACCTCGTGATTCTGTTAGGATATCTAGTGATCGAGATGATATTACGAGTTCTTTTAATGTGAGTAACCTTGTGGCTTAACCTTTTTTGTAAGAAATTTCTCGAAAAAAGGTGATAGAGCCATAGTCCAGCTCAAGTGACAAAAATAGAACAACTCATGAGGAACGAAGACTACAAATTGATGAACTAGATGAATGGCAGACACATGTTAAGGAGAAACCAAGAATACACAATAAACCAAAGCGACTCAATGACGAGCTTAAGGATGTAATGAACCACTTTAAGGTTGGGAACCAAGTATTATTAGATGAAAAGGACCCTTGAATTGCCACTTCAGAACTTATTTCAAACGGAGCAACTCCTTTCACGATACTGAATGTTTTTCTATACAGTACAGTCGAGGTAAATCATTCTAAATTCGGTAATTTTAAAGTAAATACTACTCGGCTCAAACCATATGTTGATAATAGAATTGATAGTAAGAAGAAGGTGTTTCGACTCTGTGAACCACCATGACCTTGTGAATACGAGGTAAGTCGAGCTTAGACTTTAAATAAGTACTTTTCGGGAGGCAACCCGAGTGCTAACATTGCTAATTTATTAATTTTATTTCATGATTTTTTTAAATTAATTAAAAAATAAAAAAATGAGTTTTTAAAACTCACACGGCTTAGACACACGGGCGTGTCCTTGGCTGTGTGGCTCATTTGACTTAGTTTTAAATCTTGAAACAAATCGGCAGTGAGTTACTCGGCCTGGCGACATGGTCGTGTAAGACACACGGGCTTGTCCTTGGCCATGTAGAGCTTGGGCCTTAATTTTTCCCAAAAATCAATAGATACACGGCCTAAAATAGTCCACACGGGCGTGTCCTTGATTGTGTGAAACCTGGAGCTTAATGTCCAATTTTAAAATAAGTCAGAAAGTTACACGGGCAAAGTATACGGCCGTGTGTGCAAGCACATGGGCGTGTGGGATGTCACACGGGCGTGGGAGAAATGAAGGATATGCCACACGACCATGCGACAAGGCAATGTGTTCCACACGGCCTGGACAGATGGGCGTGTCCGTGGCCATGTGAAAACTGGGTTAAAAGTATTTAACGTACACGGGCTAAACAGAGGCAACACAAACATGTGACACAGCTGTGTAGCCAACACTGGCCTCACACAACCGTGTCCCCCTTAAAATCCCTAGCCCCAAATTTTCTTTTCACTTTTGTATTCTTCCCCAAGTCCCCCAACCCTAGCCGCCGCAACAACCCCATGCCCTGACCGTCCGGCCATCACCCTCTCCTACATTATTTTCTTCCCCCAAACTGACCACGCCACTCTCCTCCATCCTCTCTCCATCGACCATCCCCTCGTTGCACGACTCCCTCTGCCCCAGCCCCATTCGACCTTTTTCTTCCTTTCTTTTCTTTCCCCTTAAACCACCATCACCCTCCCTTGACTGAACCTCACCAGTCTATTCCCTCATTGCATACACAACCCCACAAGCCAGCACCACCCCAACGCACCTTCATTCATCCCCTTTCAACCCCATCTCGACCTTCACCCTCTCCTTGCGTAAACCACCACTGCCGACCCACAATACTGCCGATCACCTAGCCGTCGTTCACTCGACCATAACAATCGATTTTCAATGTTCTTTATTTTCAATATTTTATTTCATTTTATTTTATTATTTTATTTTATTGATTTACTAAATCTTTTGATTCTTGTCATTTTCTATTTTACTATTGATTATTATTTTGTTACTATTATTATTCATTTTATTATTCGTTTGGTAATTTATGCCTCTTCTTAATAGTTTGGATTTGGGATCTTATGATGTTGATTCTTGTTTTTCATTCGCTTCACTTATTGTTCTAATCATCGATTCTTTTTATATTTTTGTGGACTTGGTTAGTCGTTAAATGATGTTAGGGTTGTCTTTAGTATTTATTTATTTTCATTATTAGATGCCTTGGCTTTTCCCTTTTTTGCTATTATTATTACTAATTAGTTTAGTATGTTGTTACTTTTGATTCATATATCGTTAATCTTTGCATGTTTAGGTATTAGTGCATAAAGGATTACATTCTACATCTCAGCCACTTTTATTTTATCACACTAGAGTCTTTCAAGTCATATTTTATTCCTAAGCTTCTCGATGTGTTTGATTGGTGATATTTTTATTCCTGTTTTACTAATATTGGAATGTTCTATTTTTCAGGCACACCATGACAAACACACGAGGCAAGACCAAGATCGCTGTCCCCGCTTCGGAAAAGCAAAAAGGGCCTAGAGCGACCTCCTACTCGAGCGCATCCACTGAGGCCCGCCACCCCTATCTCTAATTTCGGCAGGTCCCTAAGAAGATTTATACCAGCTTCATCAAGTGTGACTAGTCGGTCTGGGCCATTGCATTGATTGGGCCGCGCTAGAGCAAGTCTGACTCGCTGATGACATGCATGCCATTATTGCCATAGCTCTGTGGGATAGGTTTTTCGCCATCATCGAACCTACCTACACAGAGCTTACCTTGGAGTTCTATGCTTCATTTTTAGTGCAGCAGGTCATGACGGTTTACGATGAGCCAGTCACCATCACTTTTCACCTCGGTGGTTTAGTGCGATACATGAGCATTCCAGAGTTCGGTGCTACCATGGGACTCTATTCTGAGGATTTCATGAGCATCGAGGACTTCTTTCAACTTTATCGACATATACATCACTCGCCATCGCGTTGTTGGACCAACCGGACAACTAGCCAGACACCTTATGACGCGAGTCGCTCGAAAGTAACTTCTCTCTCTCTAGTCCTACGATATATTCATGCACTCCTTGCTCACACTTTAACAGGACGAAGAGAGAGCACTGAAGACGTTAGCACCCACGATGCTTACTTCTTATGGAGCATGGCCCATGGCCATATTATCGACTTGGCATACTTCATTGCTCTATCTTTCCGCCATTAGACTGACCGCCACAGGAGAGGCCCCATCTATTTAGGCCCTTACGTGACTTGCCTCGCTCAACACTTCAGTTTTCTCGACACACCGAAGCAATCCTCGACACTTACACTTGTTGGCCAGATGTCCCCTCAGGGCATCTTAAGCATGATCCACATGAGGATGATCGAGCGGTGACGTGGAGTGGATCCTCCCCAGTACAGGTTGTTTCATTTTGACGTTCAGGATGACTTCGAGGACTTCACTAATGATGTCCCTCCCCTTCACGAGGATCCACCTCAACTACCACCTTCAAGTCATAGACCTGTTCATTCTGCTGCTAGCTCCCGAGGAGTATCCTACGAGGAATTCACTAGTTTCCGTCAGTACTGTGCTGAGCGGTTTGACAGTATTGATGTGACATTACAGTAGATTTGTCAGCATTTTCATATTTCTCCTCCAGTGCCGACAACTCACGCGTCTGATTATGAGGGCCATTGAGTCCATCTCATTTATTTTATTTTTATATTTATCTTTATCTTTATTTTAATTTTAATTTTAATTTTAATTTTATTTTACTGTTTATTTTTATTTTATTAAACTCTTTCTGCTTTTATAGTTTAAACTATCATTTTATTTATTATGGTTGTTTCTTAACGAGTAACCCTTTAATCTTCTTCAGCATTACGTTTATTTTCTTATCAGTTGCTCAAAATCTTGCACACAACTACATTTATCTACAATTTCGCTTTTCACTATTTTGGGAATTTCATCCAATATTCAGGACAGTTCCAATTATCTCCCTCTCTTATGATATCTTGTTTCTACTGTGATTATTTTTGTTTGTACATTGAGGACAATGTACATCTTAAATGTGGGGAGGTTATTTATATGATTATTTGAAAATCCCTGAATTATGCCTTGTGTTTAAGTAATTTTCTCATATTACTATTAGAATGAATTCTTATTGATTTGTAATTATCATTGATGTGTTTTAGATTAAATTCATAGGTAATTGTGCATTGATTGTTTAAACTTTAAGAGATGAGAGAATCAAGCATGATAAGTCTATTTTCAGAATTAAAAATTTGTTAGGTTGTTTCCCTAAATTTAAGTATTACCTTGAAGTTTGAGATTTGCAAGATTGACATCAAAAACTGCAATTTTTGTGAGATTTTGAGCCTTCAGAGCATACACCTTTCTTGTTCACTTTATTATTGGTTATGAGTGTGTCAATATTAATTTGTTATTCTAGAACTTGCTTCGATTATACATGTCGAGACCACACCTTTGATTTGATATACTGTGATAAAGGCACCTAGGTTTTAACCCACTCATCCTATAAGTCTACCTTCATAATTAACCCTTCGTGAACCTCTTTGAGCCTCACAAACCGTTTCTTGATTCACCCATTAATATTAACCCATAACTCATTTTTAATTCATGTTCCCATTTTATTGATTCCCTTTTTATTGAGATTTGACTTGGTTAGTTGCCTAACTATGTTCTTTTGTTTCAGTTGTTAAATTTTCTCTTATTATCCATTGATAAAAAAAAGTAAAAAAATTATATTTATATACATTTATGTGATTATTACTAGTTCTTTGGTTTGCACTTAAAATTTTATATCCTGATAAGAAGCTTGTGTTAGTCTTTATTAATTTCGATTGATGTAATTATTCAGTATTAGTTTATTTTTGTAGTTAGGTAATTTATCAATTTAATCTCGATTCTAACCTTCGTTTTTAGCCTTTATCCACACCTTTAACCCAAGCCCCATTACAACCCTTTAAAGACCTTTTGATTTGTGTATCATCTCATTTTATAGTGGTGGAGATTTGATTTTCATGCAAGCTTATGGTAATAACTTTTCATGTTTGACTTTTGAGTGCTTAATTTTTTAACCTTAAACACTTTGAGTGATTTGGGTGAATCTTTAGTGAGGATATTAAATCTTGTAGGTTTTGAATTAAAGGAAATTATTTAGATAAGGGGAAATACCTATGTTTTCATGCTTTAAAAATGTGTGACTTGGATTGTTTGAATCTTTAGTGCTCTTTTAGTTGAATTATCAATATGTGATTATTTGTGAATTATGATAAAACATTATTAATGAGAACTATGAATTGAGAAAGTTTAATTTTAATTATGAGTTGAGGATTTTGCTTGAGGACAAGCAAATGCTTAAGTGTGAGGATATTTGATAAACCATAAAAGTAACACATTTTAGTCTCATGCTTAGCATGTTTTTGGATAATTTATTATATAATTTAGTGAATTTGATGCTCTTAATCCTTTAATTTCATGTTTCTATACTTAGGTGAGCATAGGGGAACAAAAGGGATGAAAAACAGGCCAAAAACGGACAAAACGAGCTGATTTAAGGATCCACACGACCAGGGCCATTCCCACACGGGCTCACACGGGTTGGCCATACGCCCATGTGGCAGCTCACGTCGATATCACTCCATGTTTCCAAAACACGCAAAAAAAAAACAATTTTTAAGGTTTTTGAGCATTCTAAACTCTATAAAAACACACTAGAAGAAGACCCTAGGGAGCACGTAGAGTAGAACGTAGAAATTACTCAAAGAATGCTGATAGACTCAACTCAAAAGCAGGATCTCCTTCAAAACTGAAGATCTCCATTCAATTTCTTTAGAAGTTTTTAGGTTTCTTTATGTTTTGTTGTTTTCTTATTTTTGAAATGTTTTCCTTTCCAAGTATGAACTAAATTCTCTAAATACTTAGGGAAGATGAAACCTATGACAGATCTTATTATTTGATTTTTCTTGATTACATGATAAATATTTGTTCTTGATCTCAATTATGTTTACTTACCTTCATGTTTAATATTTTTAGGATATTAATTCATGATTGATGTGCTTATTCAGTGGAGCAAAAGTCCCTGTTTAAGAGTAGATCTGACATAATTGAGTGGAGTTGCATGCAATCCTAGAAATAGGATGACATAAATCTATCGGATTAGAGTCAAATCTAATAAGGGAATCCATAGATCGATTTAATGTGACAATAGGGGTTTTAATTAGAAAGAGATTTTAATTAATCAACCTAGAGTCAGTTATTTTTACTCTTGAAAGAGATATTGATATAATTTAGGGATTTCTACGGATCAAGTCAAATGAATAAATCATTTAATTCAGATTTAGAATAATAAGTGAAGTCTAGGTAGATTCTTTCCTGGGTATTGTCTCTCTCATAATTTTTCTTCGATTATTTTCCTAATTCACTCTTTATTGCTTAGTAATTAGTTTAGTTAAAATTAGATTTTAAAATAATTTCTTCAATTTATAGGCTAGAAAAAGATAGTAATTACTAGTACTTTTAGTCCTCGCAGATACGATGTTCTTGACTCACCGTAGCTATACTACCATTCGATAGGTGCGGTTGCCTTTGTCGTATTTTAGTTAGTTTGTGACATCATCAATATTCGGTACAATCTTTCTTCACGTGTCCAGACTGGTTACAAAAGAAACAACTCTTTGTAGCTTACTATTGTTTCTTTTGAGCTGGACCATTAGGAACTTCATTATGATATTTTCTTTTCTTGCCCTTGTCTTTAGGGGCATTGGCCAAATGAGCACTTTCAGACTTATCATGCTTCAACCTTTCGTCCTCTTGCACACAATGAGAAATGAGCTCATTTAGAGTCCATTTCTCCTTTTGACAGTTATAAATAATTTTAAATTGATTGAACTGTGCAGGAAGCGATACCAAAACCATAAGAACAAGCAATTCCTCAGAAAGCTCGATCTTAAGTGCCTTAAGTCTTAAAGCAACATGGAACATCTCCATAAGGTACTCCCTCACGTTTACTTAACTCTTATACTTCATAGAAGTCAAAGACGTCAGAAGTGATGTCATTTCAACTTTATCGTTTTTAGCAAAATGTTTCTCAATTTCGCCAAGGAAACCCTTGACCTGAGTAATCTCTTTAGATTCTGTACCCCTAAAAGCTTCTGGAATATTATGTTTTATGATCATTAGACTCATACAATTTGAATGATCCCACCTCTCAAAATCCCTCTTAACATCAGGGGTGCTTTCCACAGTGAGAGGTGCATGTTGTTCTTCCCTTAGTGCAAGGTCTATGTCCATACAGCCAAGCGCTATAAGTAAGTGCATTTTCCATTTCTTAAAATTAGTCCCATTAAGTATGGGTATAGAATTTATATTAGCAGATATTATGGCAGTAGAAGATGAACTAACTGAATATAGAATAAAAACAAATAAAAATAAGCTCACATCAGTATTCATAAGTACACAATAAATTTAAGATAATGGTTAATCGCATCTCAAGATACTAAACATAACATTAATATTAAATCTTTGGACAACAATATTAACAATAAACGATACTCTTATTGTAGCAATTAAACACTGACAATAAATTATGTCAAAAAATTAATTAATCTTTGGACTAACTTATTGCTCACATAAAATATCTTATAATTGTCACAAGTTTATCACCATAGATAGCGTTGAAATTCAACCAAATATTAACTTACCTTTGGGTCAATTAATAAACGCATGAATCACAAAAACATATAATCATCTTGATATTTTAAATAAACTAATATACATAAAAGAGGTCAATTTGGCGACATTTTGTTTCAACTAATCTATTTAAAATATTAGACATCCTTGGTTAAAACTCAAAGCCAAAATCTATTTATTTGTTTCAAAGTATTTTAGTCAATCTCATCTTTCAATCAAATTAAAAGATAATCATAAATATATACTTTTCCAAAACAACATGCATATATTATATATGTATATTTAATAATATATATATGAACTAAGCCATGCGTATATACTGTTAACCCCCTTTTTTTCTATTCTTTTTTAATTAAATTTCGTATAGGATTAAATAATATTAATTAAATCACTTGCAAATACAAAAGAAATAAAAATTGAAACACAGATCATACAAATTGAAATTGTATGAAGAAAAACAAAACCCACGATTAATATATATACATATATTCATATTTTCACAGTAGCATGCAAACTTCAAGTGAATTTAACCTTCGATATGTAAATAAAAATTTGTACGATTTCTATTTCAAACTCTAAATATTGAATCCATCGATTCAAAATCACCCCAATTAAAAATTAAAAACAAAACCTTAAAATTTTAATATGAATTAAAGATAATCAAGATCTAAAAAAATAAAACTTTAATATAAACTGTTGCAAGCCTAATTTGCCTGACCCACACCAAAACTAAAAAATAATAAAAATTAAAATAATAAAATAATAAACCTAGAAAAAATAAATTAAAAACCAAAAAATAAAAATAAAAGGTCCAAATTTAGTAAAAGTCCATAGTCCATTTACAATTTTTCACTAGCCCAAAGTCTAAAACCCAATTTACATTAAGACCCAACCTAATGGCCCAATCCTAAAAAGACCCAGGTGGCCTAATTTTCAGTTTCAGAAACTGAAACCTTAGGGCCAGCGCCGCAGCCTCCTCAACAAGGGTCTCCAGTGCGTCTTTGCCACGTTTGCTCCTCCGTACGGTGGTTCACCTGCAAAAGAAACTGAATAATAGCAGCAACAATATACGGCAATTGACAGCAAATGATAACAGAAAATCTAGGGCCATTGTATTTTCTTTTATTTTTCATTTATCCTTGAATTGGCTATAAAGAGGGCTGAATATAAGTTGTACAGTGGTTTTTTACGTTTTTCAATATGAACACAAAATACGAATATACATCAGTCAAGAAAATTTCGAGAGGTGATTTTTTTTATTTTCTTTTTTTGATTTGGATATTTTTTTTGTTCATGATCTTTTTTCGATTCTATTTCCTTCGGTCTTCTAGTAATATGCATTTGAAAATAAAAAAGAAAACGAAAAGTTACCTTACAAATATGCCATCGAATTCTACTTGCTTCGTTAAAATCGAAGTTTGGAAGGAATTTCGTGGCTGAAAGTAGCCGTCCTCAAAGCTTAAATCTGCTAATCTCCGTTTGTGTGGTAGATCGGCATTTAAGAGAGAAAGTTCGGGATTGGCAAAGGGGAAATCAAAAGGGGGACTAGGGTTTTGGTTCATAAACTGTGGCCGGAGGGTTATTCTGCTTTGTTTTGGCCTTTATAAAGGATAGAAAACGGTGTCGTTTATAGCCTTCTGCAATGGCTTCAAAATGGTTCCGTATGGGACAACCCGTTTCGGCTTGACCCGCTTCGCTGTCAGGATCCGCGTATCTCTACGGTGAGGGGATTTTAGCGCGTTTAGTCCTTCCTTCTTGCACCATTATTTGATTAGGCCACTTTTCTATTTCTTTTTGTTTTTAAATTTTTTCCTTAAAGTTTGCACATCATTTTATTTTAGTCCGCATTGAAACGTTGTGTTTAGAAGCCAGGAATAATTTTGTTTTAATCCCCGCCCGTTTATGTGTATTCTATTTTGGCCCTGGATTTCTATTCTAATAATTTATTTATTTGTAAATTATTCTTTTGCTTTTGTTTTTATTTCAATTGAGTCTTTTAGTTTATGTTTTTTTACTCTTTGTAATTATTTTGTTTTATTATTTTAAAAAGATTTATTATTCATTTTTTAAAATTGTCTTAACATGGTTTTTAAATTATTTTATCAATTCTATATTGTTTAAATTTGTAATTTCTTTCATTTGAATTATGTTTTTTTAAATTGTTCTATAATAAATTTTATTTTTATTTTAAAGTTTTCTTTTGTACATATCCCCTTTATTTTTTTAAAAACTCATATGATATTTATTTTAAATAATTTTATACATTGTTATGTTGTACATTTTTAGCATATACCTTGATTCTGTATTCTTTATGTATATATTTTCTTAAAAATCTATTTATGTTATTTTTTTTTCTAAATCTATATATAATTTATCTATTTTAAAGACCCTATCTCATTATGCATTATTGTTTATTTTATTTCTTTTCTATATATTATTATTTCTATGTATATATATTTATAACAAGTTTTTATTTCATGTATATTAATCATTTAGGTTAATATATATTATTTAGTATATGTTTTGATTTTCTTCTCACCTAATATACATTTTAAAATCTGCTAATGTGTTACCCTTTAATATATTATTTATCTTTATTTCTTCTTTTTACCTATCTAAAATCTTTACACGTATTATTTGCTTTTAAAATTTTTACATATAATTTGTTGTTTGTTATTGATGATTTCCAATTTCTTTTTTTTCCGTATAATTCACTCTTTATTTATGTTGAAACTTGTTCCATTTTATTTGTGTTAATTTGCTTGGCATTACTTCTAAAATTATCTTTTAATTCGTTGACTTTCGAATATTGATGTTAGTATGTGTATAGTGTATGAAATGTTTCCATTATATGAACTTTAATTTGGTTCCTTTGTATTTTCGTACAATTGTTATTCATTTGTGTAGCATATTATTATTTCATGCTTGTAAATTATGCTTTTATGTCTTGCTATTGCATCATGATTCTAATTCCCACTTTAGCCTGATATCGATTTTCTTTTACCCAAAACAAACTAAACAAATACATTTTTTGAGCCGGTTTCATAATTGCTTATTTGAAAGTTTCTCAAACAAGGCCATGTTTTGTGTTTGGAAATTTGAGAAACCGTGCCCTAACGTGTCGGGTTTCGATTTTTCGTGTGACCAAATATCCTTTTAAATTTTGTCCTCATCTTTTAACTTACAACGAGGCAATATTTCGTGTTTGGAAATTTGAGAAATCATGCCCTAATGTGCTGGGTTTCGATTTCCCATTTGACCGAATAACTAAATATCCTTTTGAAATTTCATCCATATTTTCTCAAATTAAAATGAGGAAATATTTCAAGTTTGGAAATTCGAGAGATCGTACCCTAACGTGTTAGGTTTCGATTTTTCGTCGACCAAATAATCAAGTATCCTTTTAAATTTTCAATGCATGAATTTTAAAAAATCATAAGATGACCTTGGTATCGAGGATTTGAAATATTGTACCCTAACGTGCTAAGTATGGTATTTTATTCCTTCGGGACACAGCATTCAGTTCGAGGTATTCAAACATTTTCAAATGGAATTACATTTCAAATCTTTTCAAATCATCGACAATAGGACATTAGTTAATCAATTTGGTACCAATTTTGGGCGTTATGAGGGTGCTAATCCTTCCTCGTACATAACCGACTCCCGAACCCGTTTCTTGATTTTCGTAGGCCAAAATCCATACTTTAATAAAATGATTTATTAGGTGATTCGATCACACCTAAACAAAAAAAGATTGGTGGCGACTCCATATTTCATTTTTTTAAGTCGATCCCCGTTTTTCCAAATTTTAAAAATGGTTTCGACAGCTTGGCGACTCCACTGGGGACTTGAATAAGAGATTCAAACCGTAAAATTGATTATTTACTGTCCTTTTGTTGAAAATTGAAAATTTGATTTGAAAAATCACAATTCTTTTGTTACATTTGTTTGTGATCCTTATGATTGTGTGGCCTGAATCTCGCATTGTATTGCATGACCGTTGTGGTCACACCTTTAAGTGGGAGTGAGAAACTATGTCTTCGTGAGTTTTCACCTCCGCATGGGCTAGTGGACTGCTTCCAGGATACATCCGTACCTATGTCTTCGTGAGATTTTCATCTTCGTATGGCCATAGAAAAATGTATTCCCCTGAACCGAACTTGATCCATATGAGCTTATAATGGGTGAGGATTGAGGAATCTGCTAGTTCGGGTACCCCTTTCTTTTAGAACCAAATTTCATATAGCGAACCTTAGGAACTCACCCTAGGTAGAGCTATGTCGAACCTTAGTGATTACCCAGATTGTTGTTTGATTATTTGTTGCTTTGAATTTTATTATTTGTATATGATACTAACTTGTGGTGTTTTGCTTTGTTTGTATTTTGCATGACATTGCATATTTAAAGAGGTGTCGATTCGTATTCAGTTACTAAGTTAGAAGGCTTGCCATGGAGAACGAATTTCTTGATAAAGTGGAGGATAATGCGGCTATCCGCGCATGATAAGAGAAAGTACAATTAGAAAAGGGGGATAGTCTAGCTGAGGGGTATACATCAGAGTTGTGGGACTTCACCCGTATCAGTGTGACGCAAAATGAGCTTCAAGAATTAAGAAATATATGGGCCCAGTGGGATGATGGGACTAAGCAGTTGTTCTACCATAACAATTGCGATCTGCCCTATTTACTCGATATCAAGGTGGACAAGCATCTGTTTCGGGCTATGGCTCAGTTTTGGAACCCTGCCTATTGTTGCTTCACTTTTAGAAAGGTGGACTTGGTGCCCACTGTGGAAGAATATACAACCTTACTTTGCTGTCCAAAGATCCAAGTTGACAAAGCTTATTCTAGGGTCGCTAATGTCCCAACGTTCGTGAAGAAGTTAATGAATATTACTGGGATGAGTGAACAGTGGGTTACAGCCCGAATTCAACAGAAAGGGGATAGCAAATGCATTCCTTGGGTGAGTTTGAGGGACTTGGTCTTAGCACATCCAGATGTAAAGAAGAAAGTGGACGTCTTTGCCTTAAGGATTTATTGTTTGGTAATCTTTCCTAAAGCTTTAAGGCATATAGATGAAACAATCGTTGATTTATTTGATCGTCTTGATAAAAGGGTCACACCTGTACCTGCAATTCTAGCTGAGACATTTAGATATTTGAATATGTGTCAAAGGGCCAGCGAGGGCAGATTTATTGGATGCGCACAACTATTACTGGTATGGTTTCATGGTCACTTTTGGAAGGTGGAAAAAATCTCTTACTGAGTCTTCTCTGAGAGTTATTCCCCATTAAAGGAAGAAGCAGCTATGCAAAGAAGGGATGACATTTTAGAAGAAAGGTGGATGGCAATCCTTTAAAATCTCAAAGAGGAGGATGTTGAATGGAGAGCCTTTTGGATGGTTCCTAACGAGATCCTTTATCAATGTAGAAGCTTTGATTGGGTACCTTTGCTTGGAATTTGGGGAGCCATTGGATACGCCCTTTTGCTCGTATTAAGGCAATATAAGTCAAGGCAGTTCATACTAACAACATATGGGCTAGCTCAATGTGAGTTCTCGTATAAAGGTGACAATTATAAGAAAAAGGTTCAAGAAATTTTGGATGCTTGGAAACAGACCCATCAGATGAAGAGATTAGTTGTTGGTTTAATGACGACTCTTGAATACAGTGAATGGTTTAGTAAAAGGATTAATGATAATATCCCTGAGCTGAGTTTAGAGGGCGCTGGAGGAATACTTGCAAGTAGTCCCATCAAAGTTAGAGATTATAAGGCAAGCTTTCGAAAGGAAGAATTCAGAGCTCAGTAAAAAGATAGAACAACTTGAAGAAGAAAATATGCATCTGAGACTACACGTTGATGTTCAAAAGTTGGAGACGGAGAAATTAAGAAGTTACGCTTATCGATGAGAACTACTGGGTTGGAGAAAACTTCGGAACAGTGGCGTCAAGAGATTTGAGAGGAAAAGATTAAAGCTGATCGGTGGGAAAGAAAATATCAAGAGGCTCAAACATGAAATGAGGCCCTAGAGAGGAGTCTGTCGGAAGCCCAGGATGAGAAGATTGGGTTGAAGGCTAGAATAATTGAACTTGAAAAATCACTCCATCAGCATCGTAGTCGTAACACTGTAATGGAACTGAAAGCAAGCTTGGATAAAATTGAAGAGCTAAAAAGGAAGGTCCAGGAACTTGAGATTACAGTACAAAACAGTGAGCTCCAGATTGAGTTTCTTGAAGCAAGTAATGAGCAGTGTAATGAGAAACTCCATCGATCTCAGAATCAAATTAGAGACAGAGACTACATTATGGGTGAGGCCGTGTCCCAGATTCGAGAGGTAGCTGACCATCTACAAACTTTAGCAGTTCAAGCAGATGTATTGAGTGTGAAATACGAGCTAGAATCAGACCGAGGTCGAGAATTGGCTTGGTTGCTTAGGAAAGTAAAATCTTTGAGCATTAGGGCTAGGCCGTATCTGTAATCTATTTCTATGTAAAGAATTTTGTTTTCTAATAAAGTTTTCTAAATAGGATTGAATCAGAATCGACGCCTTTTTACATTCATGCATTTGCATTAAATTATATCATATGCATTAAAGTCCACTAAAAGATCCTAATTAATTAAAATTATTTCAAAAGTAATCTAGAAATCGACAAAAGCCAACCAAGTACGCATACTTACGGTACATGAAGAAAAACCAAAGCAATGGATAAAAGACATGAAAGGTTGGAACAAATACAAAAGGAGATGCAGGAACAGATGCAAGCATAGATGCAAGAGCAAATGGCTAAGATTTAGCAGGATATGAGGGACCAAATGCTAGAGTCCCAAAGAAACATGATGGCTCAATTGACTCAACTGCTGACTGGAGGAATGGACAAAGGAAAAGGCCCCATGGACAATGTTGGGGAGAATAATGAAGACCCTCAATATCTTCCTGGTTTTACTCCAACACACGTACAGGTGCAACCTGAGATAAACCCACGGAGACCATCTGTTACGATCAAGCCTCAACAGTTTCAGGCCGGAGCTGCGATACCATTGAATTTCCAGACTGGCACAGGCTCTGACCCAGGAGATAACTCAAATAATCTAGTAGTTCCTGATTTTGATGAAGTTGTGAAAGAAGAGAAGGCAAGGACAGAATCACAAAAGCAATTAGAGGAACGGTGTAAATGGATGGAAAAAAAGTTTAAGGGAATGGAAAGTACTGATAGTCATCATGGAATCGATGCTAAAGATCTAAGTCTGGTGCTAGACTTAGTACTTCCTTACAAGTTTAAAATGTCAGAATTCAATAAGTACAACGAGACTAGTTACCCTGAAGCTTATATTACCATGTTCTGCAGAAGAATGACTGGGTATGTTAACAACGATCAACTACTGAGCCATTGCTTCTGAGACAGTTTGGTGGGAGCAGCATCTAAATGGTACAATCAGTTGAGTCGTAGCAGGATTAGTTCATGGAGAGATTTGGCACAAGCATTCATGAAGCAGTACAGCCATGTGATGGATATGACTCCTGACAGGATTACTTTGCAGAATATGGAGAAGAAACCAAATAAGAGTTTCAGACAATATGTACAGAGATGGAGGGAAGTGGCCACTCAGGTTCAGTCGTTGCTCTTGGAGAAGGAAACCACGATGCTCTTTATTAATACACTGAAGGCTCCGTTTATCACCCACATGCTGGGAAGTGCCACAAGAAGTTTTTTAGACATGGTAATGACTGGAGAAATGATTGAGAATGCAATAAGAAGCGGAATGATAGAGACAGGGGAAAATGCCAAAAGGTCAACCCCGAGAAAAAAGGAAAACGAGATGAATAATACAAACATGGGTATTCAAAATCAGTTACTATAAGCCAACCAAAAGTAATGGCTACTGGTCAGGGCTCATAAAGACAAGAATTTGGTGCAAAGCAAAACATTGAGAAACTCCAATTTACGCCAATCCCAATGATGTATAAGGAGCTATATCAAAGTTTATTTGATGCGCATGTGGTGGCACCTTTCTATTTAAAGCCATTACAGCCCCCATACCCTAAATGGTACGATGCAAATGCTTAATGTCAGTACCATGCAGGAATTACAGGGCATTCGATAGAAAACTGCACTACTTTTAAGAAGTTAGTTGAAAGATTTATTCAAATGGGTATTGTGAAGTTTGATAATGCACCTAGTGCAGAAAATCTGTTACCTAATCATACCGATAATGGGGTAAATGCAATAGATAGAAGTATAGCGAGAAGGATCAAGGCAGATATTACAGATGTAAAAACTCCTTTGAAATAGGTCTAGAAGGAGATGGCAAAAAGGGGGTCAGTTATTTCAAATTCAGAAAGGAGTTGCGAAGAGATAGGGAGCTACTGTGAGTTCCATCATCAAGAGGGGCACAAAATTCAAAAATGTGAGGAGTTTAGAGCTTTGGTACAGGGCTTGATGGACAACAAAGAGATAGATTTCTGTGAGAATGTTAAAGAAGAAGGGAATATATGTGCATCAGAAAACAACCAAGGTCCCAAAAGTCAATTACCCAGTGGTCATTATTTCACGACCCCAGAATAATAAAGCGGGAATATGAATGCCACCAAAGATCATAATTCAGAAACCGACAGTCTTCTCTTATCAAGATAATAAGAAGGTCTCTTGGAACTATGATTGCAACGTGACAATACCGGGAAAGGAGAATTTAGCTAGCACTTCAAAATAGGATCAAGACTTAGGTTCTCAGACGCATAGTGAGAGACGTTACAATTTGATAAATGCCCAAACAGAACCCGTAAAAAAATGCCTTGATAGTAGAGCAAAATAAAGGAAGAGCCGCTGAACTTGAGTCGTCTGTCAATGAGCCAGTAAAGGAGGAGAAAGCAAGGAGTTCCTGAAATTTCTGAAGCATATTGAGTACAGTGTTGTGGAACAGTTGCATAAGCAACCAGCTCACATATCTATTCTAGCTTTACTCCTAAGTTCAGAGGTACACCGGATTACATTGATGAAACGTACGTGACAAATGATATCTCTGTAAATAAACTGGATTGGTTGGTTAATAATATAAGTGCTGATAACTACATCTTCTTCAATGATAATGAAATACCACCAGGAGGTATGGGATCCACTAAAGCCCTACACATAACCACCAAATGCAAGTGATAAACATTGCCTAGAGTTTTGATAGATAATGGGTCGGCACTGAATGTATTACCCTTTTCCACATTAAATAGATTACCCGTGGACAGTTCACACATGACGGGATGTCAGAATATAGTATGGGCATTCGATGGCACGGAAAGAGGGGTTATGGGAAGAATCGAAATACCTTTGTTGATTGGACCAACGACATATGAGGTGGACCTTTTAGTGATGGATATTAAGCCCTCTTACAACTACCTGTTAGGGAGACCTTGGATACATTCAGTAGGGGCAGTGCCTTCATCGCTACATTAGAAATTAAAGCTAATATCAAAAGGTCGACTGGTGAAGATAAACGTCGAAGAAGATATTATTGCAGCTGTAACTAGTGATGCACCATATTTGGAGGCAGATGATGAAGCAACTGAATGTTCTTTTCAATTTTTAGAGTTTGTAAATGCAACATTCGTCACTGAAGGGAGTAAGATTCCAGTGCCAAAATATCTAAAACCACAAGAATGGGTTTACAGTTGATGGTAGGAAAAGGAGCTTTACCAGGAAAGGGACTAGGGAGATATCTCCAGGGAAAAGTTGAAGTTCCAATGCTGAAGGACAAGCATGACCGCTTTGGCTTAGGATATAAGCTGGATGTGAGACAAATAAGGGAAGAACTGGAAAATAAATAAGAAAGAAGAAGGGCCTATTTGAGTGGGGAAGAAGTCAAGTGGAAGCGAATGGTGTTCCCTCACATATCCAAAACTTTTGTATCGGGAGGGATTATTTATCCTGAACAATAGAGGCCAAAAGAAGAAAACATTGAAGAAATGCTAGGGAACATACATATTAACGCCATATCCAAAAAGACAGCTGAAGAAAGGACTGTACCAAATATCCACCCTTATGAGCCTGGGAGTGTTCTAAACAATTGGACTGCAGAAGAAATTCCTGTAGTTTTTAGAGCTTACTCAGAGTAATGTTCAAAACACTTGTTGCTTTAAGCCTAGAGGAAATAAGGATTCCTTTATGAAATAGGCTCATGTTCAAACGTGATTATTTTAATGAAGTACATTTTTTCTATCATTTCAAACGAATATTCGTTCATTCTTTCCATCTAAATAATTATTCTTTCCTCCATACGAGCAATTATTTCAAATTATTTCAAATCATTCTTTCATTTCATTCATAATCATACCAAACCAGTAATTATTCTTAAATTTATTCGATTATTTGTATATTTTTTGTACCCATAATAGGTCCCCGGATATCAATGACGTGAGTGACGCTAATACTAACTCAGAGTCTCCTTTTGAGCAATACTTGTGTTTAGAGGGATCCCAGGACTTTGAAGATGACATAGACTATGGTTTATCCCCAGACTTGTTAAGGATTGTAGAACAAAAGGAGAAACAAATTCTACCTCATAAAGAGACAGTGGAGACTATGATTTTAGAAGAAGGAAAGGTAGTGAAAATGGGAACGTGCATAACCGAAGAAACGAAGCAAGACCTTGTTGAGTTACTTAAAGAATTCAAATATGTCTTCACATGGTCATACCAAGATATGTCTGGGTTAAGCACCGATATTGTAGTGCATCACTTTCCCATAAAAGAAGATTGCAAGCCAGTTCAACAGAAACTTTGGCAGATGAGGCCAGACGTCGTGCTAAAAATAAAGGAAGAAGTCAAAGCAATTTGATGCTGGATTCTTGCAAGTGGTTAAATACTCGGAATGGGTAGCCAACATTGTGCCTGTTCCTAATAGAGATGGAAAGGCGTGAATGTGTGTAGATTACAGAGACTTAAATAAGGCTAGCCCAGAGGACAACTTCTTCTTGCCTCACATTGATACTCTTGTGGATAATACGACAGGTTACTCATTGTTTTCCTTTATGGACGGCTTCTCGGGATATAATCAGATAAAGATGCATCCTGAAGACATGGGAAAGACTACCTTCATAACCTTGTGGGGGACATTCTGTTATAAGGTGATGCCATTTGGGCTGAAGAATGCAAGAGTTATGTATCAAAGGGTCATGGTGAACTTGTTCCATGATATGATGCACAAAGAGATTGAAGTTTATGTTGACGATATGATTGCCAAATCCCAAACTGAAGAGGAACATATCCAAGTTCTGAGGAAGATGTTCTTGAGATTGAGAAAATTTCAACTAAAACTCAATCCAACAAAATGTACTTCTAGAGCTAGATCGAAAAAATTGTTGGGTTTTGTAGTTAGTGAAAAGGAATTGAGGTTGACTCAAATAATGTTTGGGCTATACAAGAATTGCCTCCATCATGTACTCAAAAAGAAGTTTGAGGAATGGAAGACTAAATTGCATTGCTCGGTTCATTTCACAAATAACTGAGAAATGTGACCCCATATTTCGTCTTATTAAAAAACACAACCAGGTGTACGAGATGATGAATGCCAGAAAGCTTTTGATAGGGTTAAGCAGTACTTGTCAAGTCCCCTAGTACTGTCACCTCTAAGCCCAGATAGGCCATTAATACTGTATTTAACAGTGTTCAATAACTCTATGGGATGTGTGCTTGGTCAACATGATGAATCGGGAAGAAAAGAAAAAGCAATATATTACCTTAGTAAGAAATTCACTGAGTGTGAATTGAGATATTCAACAATTGAGAAATTGTGATGCGCTTTGATCTGGACAACTCGGAAGTTGAGGCAATACATGCTGTACCATACGACATGGCTAATCTCGAAGTTGGACCCTCTAAAATATATGATGGAGCCAAGTGCTTTGAATGGAAGGATGGCTAGGTGGAAAATTCTGCTTTTTGAATTTGACATAGTTTATGTGAGCCAAAAAGCCGTGAAAGGGAATGCAATAGCAGATTTTCTAGCCAGCAGAGCTCTAGAAGATTATGAGTCCTTGAATTTTGATTTCCCCAATGAGGAGATAATGTATGTGGCAGCTACTAAAGAGGATGCTACAAAAGGTCATCTTTGGAAATTGAATTTTGACAGAGCCTCAAATGCTGTGGGTAATAGAGTTGCGGCAGTCCTGGTATCCCCAAATAGAGATTATTATCCATTCACATGTAAATTGGATTTTGATTGCACAAATAATATGGCAGAGTATGAAGCATGTATCATGGGACTCCGTGTAGTCGTAGAATGCAAGATCAGAATGCTGGAGGTATATGGAGATTCTACACTAGTAATTTACCAACTTAGAGGTGAATGGGAGACAAGAGATTCCAAATTGATCAGTTATTAAAGGCTAGTTCTATGGTTAATTGAGGAGTTTGATGATATTACCTTCAATTATCTCCTACGAGACGAAAACCAGATGGCAGATGCTTTGGCTACTTTGGCTTCCATGATCAAAGTAAACAAACAAGAGGTTATGAAGCCTATTCAAATGAATGTTTTTGAGGCCCCGGCTCATTGCTACAACATTAACGAAGAAGAGGAAAGAGATAACCATCCTTGGTATTAAGATATATTTAACCATCCTTGGTATTAAGATATATTACGATATGTGAGAAATCGTGAGTACCCGGATCATGCAACTGATAATGATAAAAGGGCATTGAGAAGACTGGCT
This sequence comes from Gossypium longicalyx, assembly GCA_025698465.1. NCBI lineage: Eukaryota > Viridiplantae > Streptophyta > Magnoliopsida > Malvales > Malvaceae > Gossypium > Gossypium longicalyx. Next base: position 61,574,020 of record CM047004.1, on the reverse strand, counting down.
ATTGATAATGTCTTAGATGAGGAGATTCTATACAAGAGAAGAAAAGATCAGGTACTATTGAGATACGTAGATGTTGTTGAAGCTAAGAAGATCTTGGAAGAAGTTCATGAAGGTGTTTGTGGAATGCATGCTAATGGTTTCACAATAGCAAGACAAATTATGAGATTTGGATATTACTGGTCTACCATGGAGGGAGACTGCATTAATTATGTCATAAATGTCAAATTTATGGTGACAAAATTCATGTACCTCCTTCGCCTTTGCATGTTATGACTTCTCCATGGTCTTTCTCCATGTAGGGCATGGATGTCATAGGGCCAATCTCGCCGAAAGCTTTAAATGGACATCCATTCATCTTTGTGGTTATCGACTACTTCACCAAGTGGGTAGAGGCCGCTTCATATGCCAATGTTACAAAATCGGCAGTAAGCAAATTCTTGAAGAAGGAGATCATATGTCGATATGAAATGCCGGAAAGGATCATATCTAACAATGCATTAAATTTAAACAACAGTACGATAGTAGTGGTCTGCAGTTAGTTCAAGATCAAACACCATAACTCATCACCGTATCGCCCAAAAATGAATGGTGCAGTGGAACAGCCAATAAAAATATTAAGAAGATTGTGGGGAAAATGACCGAAACTTATAGAGATTGGCACGAGAAGTTACCATTTACTCTCTATGTTTATCGAACATCTGTTAGAACTTCTACTAGGGCTACACCTTTCTCATTGGTTTATGGAATGGAGGCAGTCTTACCCATCGAAGTAGAGATACCTTCCCTTCGAGTTTTGTCATAACTAAAGTTAGATTAAGCAGAATGGATACAGTCTCGATATGATCAATTGAACATAATTGAGGAAAAGAGGCTAAGGGCTATCCAGCATGGTCAGATGTATCAAAAACGAATGATACGAGCCTATGACAAAAAGGTTTGCCTTAGAGAATTCCATGTGGGGGACCTAGTTTTGAAAAAGATCCTTCCCATACAGAAGGATTTCAGAGGGAAATGGATGCTAAACTAGGAAGGACCTTATGTGGTAAAGAAAGCTTTCTCCGGAGGAGCATTAATTTTGGCTGAAATGGATGAGAAAAACTTGCCTAATCCTATGAATTCAGACTCCGTCAAGAAGTATTTCACTAAAAAAAAGAAATAGGCCAAAGTGAAAACCCGCAAAGGACATTTTAAGACCAAATAAAAAATGAAAATAAAAAGATAAAAATGAGAGGCCAATGTGAAAACCCGCAAAAGGCGTCTTGAGAACAAAGGGGATTTGAGTTGAAAACCTGAAAAGGGTGGCTCAAATTTTGATCTGAGATGGGGAAAGCGATGATCTTGCTATACCTGAATTAACAAGGAAAAAGGGGTATGCTACATCTTGGGGCATTGACAAAGTACTTCTGATCTCCTAAACACATGTCAAACTCAAATTGGTCTTCAAGAAGTTTGGCCAGAGAAACTTAGTTGGTGATATCAAGGGTACCTAATTTCCATCTTATTCATATTAAATTGGCTATCGTTGAAATATTTTTCTTGTAACATCCCAAAATAGGGCCTAGTCGAGACAGTGGTTTTCGGACCACATATTCAACATCAAAATATTTATTTTATGATTATTATGAGACCTAAAATATGAGATTATGCATGTGTTAAAGTTTCATGAAGAAATTTCTTGAGTAAGGTGTCTAATTGGAAATCAGGGACTAAATTGAATAAATTACAAAAATTTGATTCTAGAAGCAATTTGTATGAAATTACTTTAGATTATAAATTAGAAGGTCTTGGGGAGCAATTTACCCAATTTTTAAGTTTTTGGACAAAAATAGGCTTGCATGGATGAAATTTTAAAGAAAGGACTTAAGGGTATTTTGGTCATTTGGCAATTTAATGAAATAAAATGGGAAAAAGAAGGCAAAAATCAGCCATTCTTCTTCCTTTTCCAGCCAAAATTCTCAAGTCACCATAGCTAGGGTTTTCAAGCTTTTCAAGCTCAATAGTAAGTGCTCCCAAGCCCCATTTTTAATGTTCTTTGTATTTTTGAAATCCCGGTAGCTTGATCTTTCCATTTCTACCCATATTTCATGCTAGGATTCATGTTTAAAAATTTACCCATGCATGAGTTGCTTGTATTTTGGTAGATTATGGAGGGGGTATGAAAGTTGAAGGTGTGATAAACATCTTTTCCTAAGTGATTTTCATGAAAAACCCTTAAAAATGACCTTTTTCCAAATATTTTAAAATGTGTGGTAGAAATGAGAAAATAATGGAAAATTTGGGCTGCCATAAGAGAGAAAATATTCGGCTAGGCTTGGGTAAGATAGAAATTCCACGTGTTTTATTACACGAGCTTAAGGACTAAATAGTAAAAATGTCAAAGGTTAGGGGCAAAATAGTCATTTGGATCGGGGGTAGAAATTAAACTTGAAATATGAAATGTAATGAATTAATAATATAATTTTGTTGTTATAGACCCCGAGGAACAAATTTCTGAGGTCGATCGAGGAAAACTCAAGGTTTGAGAATAACCGAAACACAGTTCCGAAACGAATACCAGGTAAGTTCGGATAACTCGAAGTAAACCTATAACATGCATATTTTTATGTTTTGTGAATGCATGATAATTGCATTGTGATGGTATGAAAATGCATGAATGGCATCTTTAATAATAGATTGTTGGATAATGTCTCGGTTGAGGTTGGAAAGCGAATTCGATGGATAAACCATGATTTACATGAGACTTGAGATCCTGCGTGTGTTGCAGAAAAGGATTTAACCTGGACTAGTAATCCGAAGATCTCAAGTATAAAAAGGATCTAGCCTGGACTAGTGTTCCTTGAGTGTTCGAGCCTCCCGAAGAATATATGTGAATTGTGGATTTAGCCCGGACGGGTAATCTGATTAGGGTCTGAATTTAGACTGGACTGGTAATTCAGATCCGAGCTCATTAAGGGTGTTTGTCATTATAAGGGATTTAGCCTGGACTGGTAATCCCGACATCACCTTATGAGTTTATATTATGGGAGATTTAGCCTGGACTGGTAGTATCACTGTAAGATGTGAGGTTCGCGGGAGTGCATACATGAAATGATCATTCGTATGAATTGATGGTGATTGGATAATCCATCGAGATTTCCTACAAACTTAACGGGACTATCACGAGGATTTTATATAAATGATATGTTAAATGATGAGCTCATTTAATATGAATTACATGGTACATTGTTATGTAACTAACTTGATGATTGAGTATATGTGTTAGGGAAACCATTTCATGCTTGTTGGTTTCATTGCCTAACATGGTTGCATGCTAAATAATCGGTAAGTTTACCTTTCAGTTATACGGGCTTACTAAGCATGTAAATGCTTACCCCTCTCTTTTTCCTGCTTTTCAGAGCTCCAGGACTCATAAGGATTGGAAGACAATTGGAGAGTCAACACACTATCAACTAGAAAAGCTTTGGTATGAAGACATTTCTATTTTGTCCAATGGCATGTATAAGATTTTTGAGTATTTTGTTATATATGTCATTTGATTTGCCTAATGAAGGCATGTAAAAATATGTTTATCTTTTTGTATATGGCCATAGGAATTGGCTCATTTTGCAGTAGGCTATGCCCTACAAATCTATACATGTTTATATTTATATGCGATGGCTTAGTTATAATTGGTAATGAGTTATAATAACGAGTCAATCTTAATATTTCAAGCAGACATATAAATCATTAAATGCAAGATAAGAATTAACTTAGCATGTATGAAACCAATGACATGAGGTTCACATGCAATGAGGTTAATCAAAATTTCATGTTTACAAATGGATAATTTGGCCCAAATATGCACTATAGTAATCTATAAGTGTAATTGGCTAGTAGAGGGTGACTTAAGGCTTGGACAATAGCCTAACAAAGTCTATATGGGTAGACACACGGGCGTGTGTCTAGGCCGTGTGTGACACACGGGCTACTCCCATGGGTGTGTGCTATGACCGTGTGTCCCCTGCACTTGAAATTTTAAGTCAACATAGAGCACGGGCTAAGCACACGGGTGTGTGCCTTGGCCGTGTAAATTTAACAGAATGGTGAGGTTGAAGTTAGTGTAGCACACGGGCTAAGATAACGGGCTTGTGCCTTGACCGTGTTGCATACTGGAAAAAGGACACGGGCGTGTTACACTTCAACTAAGGGAAAATTTCCTAAAGTGCCCCAAGTCTATCGAACAATTTCAGTTTTTTTCCGTACTACCCCTAGGAGTGTTTTTAGGCCTTGGAGGCCTGTATAAGAGACAAAGTGCACATGTTTGAAAAGTGTTAAATCACGAGCGAAATTTAGTAACCCAATTGAGTAGTTTGTAAAGGTGAATTACCGGTAATGCCTCGAACCCTATCTCGACGTCGGATACGGGCGAGGGGTGTTATATTTAGTGGTATCAGAGCTACAGTTTAGTCAGTTCTAAGACTACCGTAGAGGATGTTAATGTTCGCTATACATGCCATTATTCGAATGTTGATAGTGTGACATCTCCTAATTGTTTAAATTATTTTGAATATAGTAAATGTCTTCAAATCGAGCACAAGATGAGTCAGAGAGAGCCGAGAGCCATGCTCCAGCTTCCGTACAACGAGCTGTATCTAGTAGTAGTAGAAGACTTATGTCTGAAGGCCAGAAACAGGCTCGAGCCGCCTTTTTTATATGATGGATGAATGGTTTGGGGATTATCTAAGGAATCGCCCTAACATACCACGACCGCCCCCACCCCCCAACCAACCTAATGAGGATGTGCCACGAGGTATGGCACCGCTAAAAATCGGTAAGGCCCTTGTAGACAAGCTTAGAAAGTATGGAGCTGAGGAATTCAGAGTGAAAGTCGATGATGACGCTGAAAGAGCCGAGTTCTGGCTCACAAATACTACACGGGTGTTAGATGAATTGTCATGCACACCCTAGGAGTGTTTAAAGTGTGCCGTGTCCCTTTTGAAGGATACTGTAGACCACTGGTGGAAGACTGTATCCTCGGTAGTGCCGGAGGAAAATATTACTTGGAAATTCTTCCAAATAGAGTTTAAGAAGAAATTTATTAGCCAACGATTTTTAGACTCGAAGCGAAAGGAGTTCCTGGAACTCAAACAAGGGAACAAGACTGTAGCGAAATATGAGAGAGAGTTCATACGGCTAAGTCAGTATGCAACTGAATGGGTCCAAATTGAATCAGAAATGTGTAAACGCTTCGAGGAGGGTCTGAATGAGGACATCAAATTGTTGATCAGAATTCTTGAAATACAGGAGTTTGCCGTATTGGCTGATCAGGCCAAGAAAATAGATGAGCTTAATAACGAAAGAAAGCAAGAAAAGAGAGAGGCTCGAGTTACGAGTAAAAAGACCAGCGGTAAAACACTCTCATTCTTCACGAAGAAAGCTAGGAGCCAGCATGAACGCTCCACTTCATCAGTAGGATATTCGGGTAGAGCGAAAGGTCCTAGATGAATAAGTCAAAAGTCTTCCTCCTCGATGATGACTAGTATGGGGAGTGTAGATGACCAAAAGCCGAAGTGTAAGAGCTACAAAAAATTTCACCTCGGAGAGTACCGAGTAAAAAGCAGTGCGTGTTTCAGATGTGGTTCTCTTGACCACTTTCTCAGAGACTACCCAGATTGAACAGAAAAAGAAGTGGAAGTAACCTAAAAGTCGAGTGCTCCTATGGCACAAGGTAGACCTCCATGATACCCTGGAAGTGCTAGTGGCAGTCGAGTTACAGCTAAAGACACTGCAAGATCAGAGGCTAGAACCCCGGCAAGAACGTATGCAATACGCGCTCGAGAGGAAGCCTCTACTCCTGATGTTATCACGAGTACTTTTTCTCTTTTTAATACGAGTATTATTGCTTTAATTGACCCGGGGTCAACGCATTCTTATGTTTGCATGAGATTGGTGTTTAGTATGAATATACTCGTTGAACCTACGAAATTTGTTATTAAAGTGTCGAACTCATTAGGCAAATCGGTTCTAGTTGATAAAGTCTGTAAGAATTGTCCTTTAATGATTCAAGGTCATTGTTTTCCGGCTAACCTTATGTTGCTACCATTTGATTAATTTGATGTAATACTTGGTATGGATTGGTTAGCCCTTCATGATGTAACTGTGAATTGTAGTAGTAAGTATATTAAGTTAAAATGTCTGGATGGTGAGACTTTACAGGTCGAATCAAGAGAATTGGGTTCACCGCTGAATGTAATCACGACAATGGTTGCTCAAAAGTATATGAGAAAAGGGTACGAAGCCTACCTTGCTTTTGCACTGAACACTAAAGAAACAGAGTTGAAGATCGAATCTGTACCGATAGTATGTGAGTATTCAGATGTATTCCCGGAGGAATTACCAGGATTACCTCCTGAGAGAGAAATTGAGTTTGGTATTGAATTGGTGCCAGGGACAACTCCTATTTCTATTGCTCCATATAGAATGGCACCAACCGAGCTAAAAGAGTTAAAAGCACAGTTACAAGAGTTGACGGTTAAAGGATTTGCAAGGCCAAGTTTTTCACCTTGGGGTGCCCCCGTGTTGTTTGTAAAGAAGAAAGATGGTTCAATTATATTATGTATTGATTATCGGCAACTGAATAAGGTAACCATCAAAAATAAGTATCCTTTACCAAGGATTGATGATTTATTCGATCAGTTGAGAGGAGCCACTGTGTTCTCTAAGAAAGACTTGAGGTCTGGCTACTATCAGCTGCGTGTCAAGGAATCAGATTGCCAAATACAGCTTTCAGGACGAGGGATGGTCATTACGAATTCCTTGTTATGCCATTTGGGCTAACGAATGCACCGGCCGTATTTATGGATCTAATGAATAGGATCTTTCGGTCATATTTGGATAAGTTTGTTGTTGTGTTTATTGACGACATCTTGATTTATTCCAAAAATGAGACAAAACATGCCAAGCACCTTAGAATTGTATTGCAGACTTTGCGAGAAAAACAATTGTATACTAAGTTTAGCAAGAGTGAATTTTGGCTCCAAGAAGTTGGATTTTTGGGTCATATTGTTTCGGGTGAAGGCATCCGAGTTGATCCAAGTAAAATCTCTGCTATTGTTGATTAGAAACTGCCTAAAAATGTAACCGAGGTTAGAAGCTTTTTGGGCTTGGCCAGTTACTATTGAAGGTTTGTAAAAGGATTTTCTATGATAGCAACTCCAATGACGAGGTTGCTACTAAAGGATGTTAAGTTTGAATGGACGGAAAAGTGTCAGCAAAGTTTTGAGAAATTAAAGACATTGCTGACTGAAGCTCCTGTTTTAGTGCTATCTAAATTGGGAAAAGAATTTGTGGTCTACAGTGATGCATCCTTAAATGGATTGGGTTTTGTGCTTATGCAAGATGGCAGGGTGATAGCCTATGCTTCACGGTAATTGAAGCCTCACGAGAAGAATTATCTGACCCATGACCTAGAGCTTGCTGCGATTATTTTTGCCTTGAAGATTTGGAGGCATTATTTTTATGGTGAAACATGTCGTATCTTTACAGACCACAAGAGTTTAAAGTACTTGATGACTCAAAAAGAATTAAATTTGAGACAAAGGAGATGGTTAGAATTAATTAAGGATTATGATCCGATCATTGACCACCACCCGGGAAAGGCGAATGTGGTCGCCGACGCTCTGAGCAGAAAATTCTTATTAGCTTTGAGAGTCATGGATACTCGTTTGACATTGCTTGATGATGGTTCAGTCTTAGCAGAGCTGAAGGCTAGGCTGACATTTCTACAGAAAATTCATGATGCTCAGTTTAATGATGGTGACTTGCAAGCAAAAAGGGCTCAATGTGAGTCAGGGACTGAATCAGATTTCTGGATTAGTCCTGATGGGTGTTTGATGTTCAGAGATAGAGTATGTGTACTTAAAGACGATGAACTTATCCGGAAAATATTGCAAGAAGCACATAGTAGCCATTTGTCTATTCATCGAGAAGTACCAAATGTAGAACAATTTGAAGAAAATGTAATGGTAGAACGGTATGAAAAGAGATATTTCTGAGTTTGTGTCAAGATGTCTCGTATGTCAGCATGTTAAAGCTGAACATCAAGTGCCTTCAAGTTTGTTACAACCTGTGATAGTTCCCGAATGGAAGTGGGACAAAGTTACCATGGACTTTGTGACAGGATTGCCTTTGACTCCGAAAAAGAAAAATGTCATATAGGTCGTAGTGGATAATTTGACCAAGTCAGCTCATTTTATTCTGGTAAGGACAAATTATTCCCTTGATAGACTGGCCGACTTATACGTTTCTGAGATAGTAAGATTACACGAAGTACCATTAGCGATTATTTCAGACAGAGACCCAAGGTTCACTTCGAGATTCTAAAAAAAGCTGTAGGAAGCCTTGGGGACGAATTTGAGTTTTAGTACAGCTTTTCACCCTCAGACCGATGGTCAATCTGAGCAGACGATTCAGATTCTTGAAGATATGTTGCGATGTTGCATCCTCAAATTTTAGGGTAGCTGGGAAAAATACATGCCATTGGTAGAATTTGCCTACAACAATAGTTTCCAAACAAGTTTGAAAATGGCACCTTATGAGGCCTTGTATGGCAGGAAGTGCCGAACTCCATTATATTGGACAGAACTTAAGGAAAATCAGATTCATGGAGTGGATCTGATTAGGGAAACTGAAGAAAAAGTTAAAGTAATACAAGACTATTTAAAAACGGCATCGGATAGGCAAAAGTCTTATGCTGATCTGAAAAGAAAAGAGATTGAATTCCAAGTTGGAGACAAAGTAGTCTTGAAGGTGTCTCCATGGAAAAAGGTGTTGAGATTTGATCAGAAAGGTAAACTGAGTCTGCAATTTATCGGACCTTACGAGATCACTGAAAGGATTGGACCATTGGTCTATCGCTTGGCATTGCCACCCGAATTGGAAAAGATTCACGACGTGTTCCATGTATCCATGTTATGACGATATCAATCAGACCCCTCTCATGTGATTTCACTAGAGGAGATTGAGATTAGACCATACATGACTTACGGAGAGGAACCAGTCAAGATTTTGGCTCGAGAGGTTAAAGAATTGAGAAATAAAAGTGTGACTTTAGTAAAAGTTCTATGGCACCGACATGGTGTAGAAGAAGCTACATGGGAACCAGAAGAAACCATGAGAAACCAATATCTGAACCTGTTTACTGGTAAGACTTTCGGGGACGAAAGTCCCTAAGGTGGAGAAATGTAACATCCCGAAATAGGGCCTAGTCAGGACAGTGGTTTCGGGACCACAAATCTGACATCAAAATATTTATTTTATGATTATTATGAGACCTAGAATATGAGATTATGCATGTGTTAAAGTTTCATGAAGAAATTCCTTGAGTAAGGTGTCTAATTGGAAATCAAAGACTAAATTGAATAAATTACAAAACTTGGATTCTAGAAGCAATTTGTATGAAATTGCTTTAGATTATAAATTAGAAGGTCTTGGAGAGCAATTTGCCTAATTTCTAAGTTTTTGGACAAAAATGAGCTTGCATGGATGAAATTTTAAAGAAAGGACTTAAGGGCATTTTGGTTATTTGGCAATTTAATGAAATAAAATGGGAAAAAGAAGGCAAAATGTTTTAAAATGTGATTTTCATGAAAAACCCCTAAAAGGGACCTTTTTCCAAATGTTTTAAAATGTGTGGTAGAAATGAGAAAATAATGGAAAATGTGGGTTGCCATAAGAGAGAAAAATGTTCGGCTAGGCTTGGGTAAGATAGAAATTCCACGTGTTTCATTACACGAGCTTAAGGACTAAATAGTAAAAATGTCAAAGGTTGGGGGCAAAACGGTCATTTGGATCGGGGGTAGAAATTAAACTTGAAAAATGTAATGTAATGAATTAATAATATAATTTTGTTGTTATAGACCCGGAGGAACAAATTTCGGAGGTCGATCGAGGTAAACTCAAGGTTTGAGAATAACCAAAACACAGCTCCGAAACGAATACCAGGTAAGTTCAGATAACTCGAAGTAAACCTATAACATGCATATTTGTATGTTTTGTGAATGCATGATAATTGCATTGTGATGGCATGAAAATGCATGAATGGCATCTTTAATAATAGATTGTTGGATAATGTATCGGTTGAGGTTGGAAAGGGAATTCGATGGATAAACCATGATTTACATGAGACTTGAAATCCTGCGTGTGTTATAGAAAAGGATTTAGCCTGGACTGGTAATCCGAAGATCTCAAGTATAAAAAAGGATCTAGCCTGGACTGGTGTTCCTTGAGTGTTCGAGCCTCCCGAAGAATATGTGTGCATTGTGGATTTAGCCCGAACGGGTAATCTGATTAGGGTCTGAATTTAGCCTAGACTAGTAATTCAGATTCGAGCTCATTAAGGGTGTTTGTCGTTATAAGGGATTTAGCCTGGACTGGTAATCCCGACATCATCTTATGAGTTTATATTATGGGAGATTTAGCCTAGACTGGTCGCGCCGTAAGATGTGAGGTTCGTGGGAGTGCATACCTGAAATGATCATTCGTATGAATTAATTGTGATTGGATAATCTATTGAGATTTCCTACAGGTGACTTAAGGCTTGGAAAATAGCCTAACAAGGTCCACATGGGTAGACACACGAGCGTGTGTCTAGGTCGTGTGTGACACACGGGCTACTCCCATGGGTGTGTGCTATGACTGTGTGTCCCCTGCACCTGAAATTTTAAGTCAGCATAGAGCACGGGCTAAGCACAAGGGCGTGTGCCTTGGCCATGTAAATTTAACAGAATGGTGAGGTTGAAGTCAGTGTAGCACACGGGCTAAGCCCACGGGCGTGTGCCTTGGCCGTGTTGCATACTAGAAAAAGGACACGGGCGTGTTCTATGCCCCACGGGCGTGTTACACTTCAACTAAGGAAAAATTTCCTAAAGTGCCCCAATTCTATCTGGCAATTTCAGTTTTGTTCCGTACTACCCCTAGGAGTGCTTTTAGGCCTCGGAGGCCTGTACAAGAGACAAAGTGCACACACGTTTGAAAAGTGTTAAATCACGAGCGAAATTCAGTAACCCGATTGAGTAAGTTTGTAAAGGTGAATTACTAGTAACGCCTCAAACCCTATCCCAGCGTCGGATACGAGCAAGGGGTGTTACATTTCTTTTCAAGATATGCATTCCCAATTAATTTTCATTTTGATAATCTATTCGCTTCGAGTTATGCTCCAATTTAATTCCATTCTTATTCATCGTTACGATTTGTTGCAAGCATGGTGCATTGAAATAATGATTAATGAACTAATAACATTTTCACAATAGAAGTTTCGCATATTACTTTAGAAACTTCTAAATAATATAAGAACCTAAAACATGACTATTGTTTAGAATTTGCCAAGCCTAAGGGTTGGAAATATTAAATACAAATTGAGATTATACCTTCGGATTTTCAGTCAAAGATATTGGTTGAACAAAAAAGATAAGATATTGCATCAGTAATGCATTTTCGGCGAAAACGAGCAATGTCGACCCAAGCATAAAAGGGGGATCAATCTCGAGAAAAGAAAAATGATATTTTACGTTCATGCAAATATCAGGCATACACGTCTAGTCTTGACACCCGGGGAATGGTGTAACAGACTGAATTGAAGGGGGAAAATTCAGATCCTATAGTGGAGGGGATTCAGAAACTACAACAGGGCAAGCTTGCTGAGCAAAATGTGATTGTTTCTTTGGGATTTCTGTCAAAAAAATACCAGTCAAACCAGAGGGCAGCGTAATATGTCAGTGATAATGCCCTGGTGAACAACGAGTGATGATACCTTAAGCATTTAACAAAGAATCATTCTCATTTCTGCATTCATATATCATGCATAACACATCTAGTTAGTAGCATTTGATTCATTTCGATCAAAACATCCTAATTATTTGGTATAAACATAGGCATATAAAATCGAGTCTACATGACATGTCCAAAAGGACGGTATAATAATACCGGTGAATGCAGATTTTGTCTCCCTAAGAAGTAGTGGAGCAGATCGAAGACGGCAAATCTTATCTTCCCAAGGTAGCAGGAGAGCAGATTTTAGCCACGAACCTTACCTCTCTGAAGTAACAAGAGAGCAGGTTGAAGATTGTAGTCTTATCCTCCTGAGATAGCAAGGAAGCAGACTAAAGATCTTATCTCCCTGAGATAGCAGTGGAGCAAATCGAAGACGACGAATCTTATCTTCTCGAGGTAGTAGGGGAGCAGATTTTAGCCGCAGCATTATCTCCCTAAGGTAGAAAGGGAGCAGGCTGAAGATTGTAGTCTTATCTTCCTAAGGCAGCAAGGAAGCAGACTAAAGATGGTAGATCTTATCTCCTTGAAGTTGCAGTGGAGCAGATCAAAGCCACAATCCTTATCTCTCTGAAGTTGCAGTAGAGTAGGATAAAAATATACAAACCTTATCTCTCTAAAGTTGTAGTGAAGCAGTTGAGCGGATTAAAAGATACAAAGCTAATCTCTCTGAAGTTACAGTGGAGTAGATAGAAGCGACAATTCCTATACCCCTGAAGATGCGGTGGGATAGAATTGAGCTACTTGAAGAAAAAAAGTGTCAAGAAGTCAAGATTCAGCAAGACCGGGCAAAATCGGTGCTTTAGAAGTCTTTGCTCCATTCTCGTTACACGACAATAAACAAAGAGGGGTAGTTGTTGCAAGCCTAATTTGCCCAGCCCACACCAAAACCAAAAAATAATAATAATAAAATAATAAACCCTGAAAAAATAAATTAAAAACCAAAATAAAAAAACAATAAAAAGGTCTAAATTTAATAAAAGTCAATAGTCCATTTACAATTTTCACTAGCCCAAAGTCTAAAACCCATTTTACATTAAGACCCAACCTAATGACCCAATCCTAAAACGACCCAGGTGGCCCAATTTTCAGTTTCAGAAACCGAAACCCTAGGGCCAGCGCTGCAGCCTCCTCAACAAGGGTCTCAAGCGCGTCTTTGCCACGTCTGCTCCTCCATACAGTGGTTCATCTGCAAAAGAAACCGAATAGTAACAGCAACAATATACGGTAATTGACAGCAAATGAGAACAGAAAATCTAGGGCCATTGTATTTTCTTTTATTTTTTATTTATCCTTGAATCGACTATAAAGAGGGCCGAATATAAGTTGTACAGTGGTTTTTTACATTTTTCAATACGAACACACAAATACAAATATACATTAGTCAAGAAAATTTTGAGAGGTGATTTTTTTTCCTTTCTTTTTTTGATTCGAATTTTCTTTTGTTCCTGATCTTCTTTCGATTCTATTTCCTTCAGTCTTCTAGTAGTATGCATTTGAAAATAAAAAAGAAAATGAAAAGTTACCTTACAAATATGCCATCGAATTCTGCTTGCTTCGTTAAAATAGAAGATTGGAAGGAATTTCATGGCTGAAAGTGGCCGTCCTTGAAGCTTAAATCTGCTGGTCCCTATTTGTGTGGTAGATCGGCATTTCAGAGAGGAAGTTCGGGATCGGTAAAGGGTGAAATCAAAAAAGGGGACAAGGGTTTTGGTTCATAAACTGTGGCCGGAGGGTTATTTTGTTTTGTTTTGGCCTTTATAAAGGACAGAAAATGGTGTCGTTTATAGCCTTCTGCAATGGCTTCAAAACGGTGTTGTATGGGACAACCCATTTAGACTTGACCGGCCCTGCCCTCAGGATCCGCGTATCTCTGCGATGAGGGGATTTTAGCGCGTTTAGTCCCTCCTTCTTGCGCCATTATTTGATTATGCCCATTTTCTATTTCTTTTTGTTTTTTAATTTTTTCCTTAAAGTTTGCACATCATTTTATTTTAGTCCGCGTTGAAACTTTGTGTTTAGAAGCCAGGAATAATTTCATTTTAATCCTCGCCCGTTTATATGTATTCTATTTTGGCACTGGATTTCTATTCTAATAATTTATTTGTTTGTAAATTATTCTTTTGCTTTTGTTTTTATTTCAATTGAGTCTTTTAGTTTGTGTTTTTTACTCTTTGTAATTATTTTGTTTTATTATTTTAAAAAGATTTATTATTCATTTTTTTTAAATTGTCTTAACATGGTTTTTAAATTATTTTATCAATTCTATATTGTTTTATTTTGTAATTTTCTTCATTTGTATAATGTGTTTTTAAATTGTTCTATTAAAAAACTCATATGATATTTATTTTAAATAATTTTATACATCGTTATGTTATATATTTTTGGCATATACTTTGATTTTGTATTCTTTGTGTATATATTTTCTTAAAAATGTATTTATGTTATATATTTTCATTCTAAATCTATATATAATTTATCTATTTTAAAGACCCTATCTCATTACGCATTATTGTTTATTTCAATTGTTTTCTATATATTATTATTTCTATGTATATATATTTATAACAAGTTTTTATTTCATGTATATTAATCATTTAAGTTGATATATATTATTTAGTATTTGTTTTGATTTTCTTCTGACCTAGTATTCATTTTAAAATCCGTTAATGTGTTATCCTTTAATATATTATTTATCTTTATTTCTTATTTTTACCTATCTAAAATCTTTACACATTATTTGCTTTTAAAATTTTTACATATAATTTGTTGTTTGTTATTTTTGATTTCCAATTTCTTTTTTTTTCTTCGTATAATTCACTCTTTATTTATGTTGAAACTTGTTCCATTTTATTTGTGTTAATTTGCTTGGCATTACTTTTAAAATTATCTTTTAATTCGTTGACTCTCGAATATTGATGTTAGTATGTGTATAGTGTATGAAATGTTTTCATTATATGAACTTTAATTTGGTTCCTTTGTATTTTCATACAATTGTTATTCATTTGTGTAGCATATTATTATTTCATGCTTGTAAATTATGCTTTTATGTCTTGCTATTGCATCATGATTCTAATTCCTACTTTAGCCTGATATCGATTGTCTTTTACCCCAAACAAACTAAACAAATACATTTTTTGAGCCGATTTCATAAATTCTTATTTGAAAGTTTCTCAAACAAGGCCATGTTTTGTGTTTGGAAATTCGAGAAACCGTGCCCTAACGTGTCGGGTTTCAATTTTTCGTGTGTCCAAATATCCTTTTAAATTTTGTCTGCATCTTTTAACTTCACAACGAGGCAATATTTCGTGTTTGGAAATTCGAGAAATCATGCCCTAACATGCTGGGTCTCGATTTCCCGTTTGACCAAATAACTAAATATCCTTTTGAAATTTCATCCATATTTTCTCAAATTAAAATGAGGAAATATTTCGAGTTTGGAAATTCGAGAGATCGTACCCTAACGTGCTAGGTTTCGATTTTTCGTTGACCAAATAATCAAATATCCTTTTAAATTTTCAACGCATGAATTTTAAAAAATCATAAGATGACCTTGGTATCGAGGGTTTGAAATATTGTATCCTAAAGTGCTGAGTATGATATTTTATTCCTTCGGGACAAGAGAGTCTGAGCGTTCAATTCGAGGTATTCAAACATTTTCAAATGGAATTACATTTTAAATCTTTTCAAATCATTGACAATAGGATATTAGTTAATCAATTTAGTACCAATTTTGGGCGTTACGAGGATGTTAATCCTTCCACATACGTAACCGACTCCCGAACCCATTTCTTGATTTTCGTAGGCCAAAATTCATACTTTAATAAAATGATTTATTAGGTTATCCGATCACACTTAAACAAAAAAAGATTGGTGGCGACTCCATATTTCTTTTTTTTAAGTTGATCCCCGTTTTTTTGAAATTTAAAAATGGTTTCGACATAAACCTTCAAAGATCAACATATATATCCGAAATATAAAACCCATGAAATTTCATGAATCAATCATTCAAAGAAGATAGAACCTTAATCAATTCCCAATGATTCAACATGACGAGGCTCTGATACCACTTGATAGAATCGTAAATCAAGATATGATATAAAACTTAACAAATCATAAATCATGATCTATCATGTCAAATCATTAATAACAAAACGTGTAACATCCCAAAAATTGGAGGTTAGTTGAATCGGGTTTGTGAATTGAGAGAGTGTGGTATTGCCTTAATTTTTTAGATTATCTATGCATTTTTAGAAAATAAAGAAGGTATTGGTTTGTTGGTTAATTGTTAGTGAAACGTTCCTTGAAACCCAAGTTCAAATCCATTCTCTCTCACCTTTTTTATTATTTTGCAAATTTTGCCTTAAACCCTAATATGACATGTCTTGTTTTTAAAATAAATATTGTAAAATTATTTTAAGAATGAGGAAAAAACCTAATGGTTAAAAGAAATATGAGAAAGCATGAAAATTAAATGAGGTTCCAAGTTCGAATCCTTTCCCTTACGAAATTATTATGTTTTACAAAATCTCTTATTTTTTTAATGTGTGTGTCATCACCCTTGAACCCTAAGTATAAATACAAATTTTTATTTTATTTTTCAGCTTTTAATTCAAATTTTTCCTACCCTAGCCATTCACCCTCTTCCTCTCCTCATTTCTCCTCAATTTTATTTCTTTCTCCATTGTTGTCGTTGCTTCCATTTTACTATCTCTTTCTTCTACTTTTTGCATCAAAATTTTGCACCATCTCCTTTACTCTATTGCTTCCATTTATACTCATCAAAATCAGCTCCAAATCTGAAATCTTGAACCCCAAGATCTATCCCAAACATTGCCAAGAAAGTGTCGTCATCTTTTCTCTCAACTAGCTTGGGTAAGATATCTTTTCTCTTCAATTTCTTGATTAATCTTGTCAATTAAAAACCAAAATTTCCAAATCTTAAATTTGGAGGATTTTAAATGATTTCAAATGTGTTTTTCTAGATTTTAATGAGCTCTCAAACCGTTTTAAAATTCAGCCCCAATTTTGGCCACCATGGGTGGTGGTGCATGCTCCTATGTGCAAGAAAGGGGGTTGTTTTGTTTCTTTGGTCTTGCCCATATTTTTATAGAATTAAATTGTGTTCTTGAACCCTCCTAATCAACATTTAATCACATGTTAATTAGGAAGAGGTGTTCTTGATCAATTAGGCAATCAGAACCCACAAATCATGAAGCATAAGTGCAATTAAGGATAACTAGTTTGTTATTTCAACATAGTTGGTGGGTAAAGATTATGAATTGATTAAATGAAGGAATTTAATCATTAATTAACTATACAGTTCGCATCAATATAGTGTAAGGAATCTAAAGTGTAAGGAATCTAACTAGTTTGGATTCATAAAATAGTTATAATTTCAATGATTGGTTTGAACTCTTAAGTGGGTGTTTGGCTGTTTAGTGGTAAATTGATTGAATTTATACTGAATTTTGGTTTAGGTTCGTTTAAGGAATTATTAAGGAAAATTGGAAGATTCGTTAGTGTGCTGCGAGGAAGCGAAAAATAAGGTGTGGGTCCTAAACTCATAAAATTATTTGAAAATGCTAAATATCATGTTATATTCGATAAATTAGCTTGCTAATTGGATTGAATTAATAGCCAAATTATTAATTTTGTGAGTGACCGAACCGAGTATGTTTCGAGCCTTAAAAGATTGACAATTATTAAACGACCAAGGCCCCCACGCAATCATCTTTCTCAAATCCACCTTGTGAAAAAAATATATTACCCCTATCTTCGAATGGCTTAATACTCGCCCTCTGAAGCGACCGCCAAAGAGAAAGAAGAGTCCTTTCCATTGTTGCAAAGTTCACCACCCTCTCCCCAACAAATCGACCCACCAAGTGGAGATCATAGTCAATATCCTCCTGCCGCTCGTTCACCCCACCACTAACTCACCATCCTCATCTTGCAACAACAACCAATTGAACTGAGAATCCATATAAAGAACAAAACTAAAAAAACTATTTGAAAAGCAATACTAAACATGTACCAAGTACATGACCATCTGTATTTTTCTTAATCTTGAATAGCCATTTACAGCCTACGAGTGATCTATCCTGGGGAACTAGCACCAACTCCTATATCTTATTACAAATTAAAGCATTAAGGTCATCATGAGCTATCACTTGCCATTCTAGAATGCCCATAACTTCATGAATAATTGTTGGAGTGATAGAGCTAATGGTAGCCACTTATGTTTTCAGTTTGAAAATCCCAACCTCACTCTTTATGACCATTGGATGAGTATTACCAACTACAGGCTGAGGGACCAAGGCAAAATTGGTGACCTATGGTGTAATAGGAAAAGAATCACTGTTACGAGTAGAGAAAACCACATCAACAGGCCTCAAACTTTCAATATGACTAGAACCAACATCAAATTTTGAAGATACTATATCATCAGTATTGGTGGCCACTTGCACTATGAAGGTGGGACCAGACACGAGAACCAGGACTGGAAGAGTGGTAACCAAAGGGAGACTTTCTGAAGGAATAGTGAGAGTTGTCAATACGGACTTGACATTGAGATAACATATTGTAACTATTTGTAGCATAATCATAACTAGCTAAGCTAACTAATTCAACTTATTCCCATCTTCAATATTTTGCAACTTCTCTACAGTTGCTAATAAAGATAATTGCTTAATTTAATTAATTCCTTCTTTTTCTTTTAGTTAATTGAAACAAATCGACCCACAAAGCAGATATCATAGTCAATATCCTCTTGCCCCTCGTTCGCCCCCACCACTAACTCACCATCCTCCTCTTGCAACAAATTGAACTGAGAATCAATATAAAGAACAAAACTTAAAAAAAAAAACTACTTGAGAAGCAATACTAAACATGTACCAAGTACATGACCAAACTTGCACATCTAGTAGACAAAGAGAAACCCTAGCAGCAAGACAATCGCTTAATTTAATTAATTCTTCCTTTTTCATTTAGTTAATTGAAACAACGATTAAATCTTTTTTTTTTTAAGCATTTAGCAATTACAAGACTCAATTATGCAACATATGGAGTAAAATTCTCACTTCTCACTTCAAACGCTTCTATTTAAATTTAATCAACACATATTATGTAATTTGAAATGGTTCAGGCTTAAGACGTGGAACTGGTCAAATCATATTATAGATTCATAATATATGTGTGGAGAACCAGTTCTCATTTCATAGGAAAAAGGAAAGCAGAGACATGGAAACGAATTTTCAAATTGTTCAGATTTAAAAAAAAAAAAAAAAAACCTTCAAATATAATGAAAATTTTCAACTTGTTTAGTTAAAATAATATGATATATATATATATTTTTTTTGGGGGCAGGGTTTACCAATGTTTTCCAGTTTTCGAGCTTTCAAGGTGTTTTCGCTAATTCGTCAACTATTCGGTCCTATAATTGAAAGCTCAATTGGTAAAAAAATTTAATTTTTATGATACATATAAAAGATTAAATCTAGAGTTCTCACATGTTTGTCAGCTGATTTTAATCATCAAATCCAGATGAACTCAATTGATTTTTTAGATTAACAATAAAAACTCAATTAATTAAATTAAGTCCAAAGACTTAATTATTTTTTTCCTTAAAAAGCATTTTAGATTATAACACAAAACTTTTTTTATAATATTTTTAATGAGATGTTAAGGAAGTGATGCTATGTGATTATTTGGATGAAGTATTTTTAAATTTAGAGATTTTAAAATTGTTAGTATTTTGTGGACTGAGTCTTAATTTAGTTGACATTGTTATTTTTGTCAGCATGCTAAAGTACCTTTATTTTCTCATATTTAAAAGTTGTAGAAGGGTTAATGGTAATTCTATTCCTTCTATAAAAAAAGATTAGCATTTTAAAATCCACCAATTCAAAATGTTAGCAATTGAATTGTTTTAAGAAAAATTAGGTTACTAGAATTTTACAAATTTAAAATAATTATATAAAAAATATAAAATATAAAAATATCCAATATGGATATCATTAGATTAAAAACTTATCAACATTTTTAATATTTAAAAATTTAGGAGCAATAGTCAACATTGTTAAAATCTTCTACTAAACCCACTAGTATGACATTTTAAAATAAAAAAAAATCACTTTGTAGTCATGTAACAATAAAAATAATGTTCAATCAAATTGTAAAAGTAGATGAATCAAATTAAATATAAATTAAAGTGTATAAATTAAATCTTAAATTTTTACCATTATATAGGGGTTAAATGTAAATTTTGACCATTATTTTATAACATAAAAAAGCAAAAGGCAAACCCCAAAAAAAGGTGTCAATGGGCTAATTAATAACATTAAAAACTATAGGTATCAAATTATATTAAAAATTAAAATATATAGATTAAATATCAAATTTAAGTATATTAGAAAAAAAAACAAAACAAAACAAATGAAACATATGATTGTGTGCCACATGTCAGAAGGAAAGTTCTTTGGACCTTCCTTTTATATCGAGGTGTATAGATATCAAACAAGATGACGTAAGTTAAAAGCGATGCTTCATTTAAAGTTAGACACTTGATGAATTAAATGAAGATCATATCGTTGATTTGCTTAAGAGATGGAAGGAATATTGATCTCGAAACCTTCTATGCTTGTGTAACATTTTTTATCCAATTCGATAATAAATATGAGTAAGAGATGTCACATTCAAACATTTGAGACATTTCATGACTTTCATATATTATTCTAACATTATCAATACCTCGTATAACTTTCTAAACTATTTTCAAAGTTCGAATATGAAGCCATTACATTTGGACTGTTGGGAGTTTGAGCCTTTAATGTAGTTATTTTGTTATAAATGTTTATAATTTTTTGAACAGATAGATTAATAAAATTGTATAGTTAAATTATTATCTTTCGTATTCCATCCCCATCGTTTTTCACAAAAAGTAAGAAAAAACTAAACAATTATTAGCTCGTAGATTACTTAATATTTAACTAATACAAAGTTGGATCATGGGGATGAATTATGATGTGATAATACAACTTATACTAATAGGTTATTGTAATACTTCATACTTTGAGAAATTAAAATTAACAATTGATTTAAGGAACAATTATATAATTTGTCAAGTCCAATTGGTGAGATAACTTGAGTAGCCTATAAAGAAAAGCTATTAATTATATTTTATTAAATAAAATGGATGTAAGTTAAAATATTATTTCAATTAATTTTATAGTTATTTCAATAAAAAAATATCTTAAGTTACCATTAAAAACATGGATTGAATTCTTGGTGTTACATTACCACCAAGAGAAAGAAATCTATCAAAACATTAAAAACTAGTTGAACTAATTTTTAAATTTTAATAATGGAATTTAAGTAGCTTTATTTTATTTATTGATAAAATATAAATATAATTAAAATTTTAATGTAAATATAATTTTATTTTGGGATAAATATTAAAATTATATATGAATTTTGATCTAATATGCAATGTTATATATGAACTTTGATTTTATGCGATTTTATACATGAAATTTTTATTTGATTACAAATCAGGAACAATTTAGTGACTTAAATAAAAAATTTTAAATAATTTAATGATAATGTTATAATTTTGTTGAAAATGAATGATGAAAATATAATCTTATGTGGCTGTAATTTAACTAAAGGTAAACTCTATATCTGAAAAGGTTCCAAAAATATGGATTACCCCGGTAATAAATCTTAGGTAAGGTTGGTAGAAAATAGTGATGGAAATAAATAAGAAAATTAAAGATTGATGACCATGGGAAGAAAACAAGTGACCAAGAGAAAACGCGATTTTGATTTTGTTTTTGTTTTTCTTACGTATTTTTCCTCAAATTTGAAAAGAATATTAAGGAATATTATGATGTTGTATATAAGTGCATAGATTTGTAGAATCGATCATGTTTAAATTTTTTTATTTTTTTTCTTTTAATTTTCGATATTTATTTTAAGAATCGTTTTTATTATTGTATCTTATATTAATACTATTTACAAAATTTAAATCCGTGTAGTGAAATGTATTGTGCAATAACTATTATTAAGTAATAATAAGCTTATTATAATAAAACCAATGAGTTTTCAACGAGGAATTGTCAATAATAATAATAATAATAATAATAATAATAATAATAATAATATGTTTTATTGACTTCCAAAGTCTTGTTTCTCCTCCAAAATAAATAAAATCAGATGACGCAGCCATAAACATCAGCACAAAAATCAGATTCTGAGGAACGAATCTACAATAAATCAGCAGTGCATTTGATATTAGTCCTACTGCTATCATTTGCTCTATTCTGGGCAAAACAAGTTTTTAGTGGCGTTTGAATGAAAAACACCGTTAAAGAACGAGCATTGGCAGCGCTTTTCGAAAAACGCTGCTAAAGAACGAGCATTAGCGGCACTTTTTAAAAAACACTGCTATAGATTCACCTTTAGCGGCGCTTTTAAAAAAAACGCCGTAAAACTTATGCTCAACGTCGTCGTTTTAACTGAGGTTCAGCGGCTTTAGCGGCGTTTTTTGAAAAGCACCGCTAAAGATTGAGTATTTGCGGTGCTTTTTAAAAAACGCCGCTAATGCTTGATCTTTAGGAGCGCTTTCCAAAAAAAGCTGCAAAAAATTTAACACAACGCTGTCGTTTTGTATTAAGCCTTTAGTGGCTTTAGCGGCGCTTTTTTAAAAATGCCACTAAAGATCGAGTATTAGCAGTGTTTTTTAAAGAAACGCCGCTAAAAACGAAGTTAATGCTCGATCTTTAGCGGCGTTTTTCAAAAAACACCGCAAAATAATTTTGAAAAACGTCGTCGTTTTGTATTAAGCTTTTAGCCGCAAAAACATTTCATCTGTCTATTTATAGTTTAACTGGTTTATTTATATTAAAATACAATTTATTTTTAATTGGATATTTAAATTCTTCAGAAAAAATAATGACACGTAGAAAAAATTTGAAAGTAAAAACATAGAAAAATATTTGTTAAAAATGAAAAAAATTAAATACTATTATTTAAAATAATTTTAACGATTTTTGGTATATGACTGATTGTTTTTTAATCTATATGTTAAATATTTTAAGGTTTATGGATTATGGATTATGGGTTTAGGGATTACGGTTTATGGTTTAAGAGTTGAGGTTTAAGGCTTAGGGGTTAAGTGTTAGGTTTTCAGGGTTTAGAGATTATGTTTATGATTTAGGGTTTAGGGGGTTTAGAATTTAAGGTTTAATGTCTATGGTTTGGGGTTTTAGGGTTTATGATATAATATTTATTATTTTGTGATTAGAGTTTTTATTTTATGGTTTATGGTTTAAAGTTTGGGGTTTATGATTTATTGTTTTATAGTTAGGGTCTTAGTATTGTTCATGATTTTAAGGGTTAGGATATTAAGGTTTAAGGGTTAGGGTTTTTGATAAAATGAAAAAAATTAATTTATTTTAGGGTTTAGGTAAGTAATAAGATTCTTTTTTAATTACTTTTGTCCCTTGTAATACATATATATTTAGGGTTTATAGTATAGGTTTATGGTCTATGATTTATGGTTTGGGGTTTGGGGTTTGGTGTTTGAGGTTTATTTTTTAGTGTTTAGGGGTAAATATGGTGAACCCTTAACTCGTGTATATTGGATTTTTTTTATAACATAAACCTAAATAAGATAAATATAAGTTATTATTTAAAAATATATATATATCAAAATGGGTTAAATCCCAAAAGCATACATGAACAATGGTTTAGTGTGCAATTGTATGCATGAACTTTAATTTGATCCAGTTCTTGTAAATTATTATCACAATTATTGATATAAAAATATTAATATTTATTCAATATAAAAATATATTGATGTATTTATTTTTTAAAATGTGTATGATTAAATCAAAATTAAAGTTTTAGCTATACATTTAAACCACAATTAGAATTTCACGTCTACAATTGCCGTTAAACCGAAATTCATACATAATTCTGAGATGTATCTCTATCAAAATTTAGGTGTATACATATAATTAAATTCCATTTATATAAAAATCTAAACAACTAATGCGGACCATACTAAAAAGAATAATGCTTGTATTACTGTGTCATTTTTGTATTTTTTTAATTCTTCGATTTCATTTTATTTCTGTTAAAATTTCCTTTTGTATTTTATATAATAATTTAAAAATTATAAAAATCTTCAAAAAAATTAAAAATTTTAAAAAAATTAATATTTAATATTTTAGTCTATATTTCAATTAAAAAGTTTAATATTTAAAATTAAAAATATTTCAAAAAATAATAATCTCAGCACAAAAATTTTAAAAACAAATGTTAAAAATAAAAAAAAAATAAAATTAAGCAATAGTGGCGTTTTTCTCAAAAACATCACAAACAATTAAGCTATAATAACGTTTTTACGAAAGATGCCGCAAAAAATTGAGTTATAGTAGAGTTTTTATTGAAAACGCCGCAAAAGGAAAAAAAAAAAAAGGAAAAAAAATCAAAACCCCGCTCACCCCAAAAAATAACTTTTGGTTACCCGCTCGTTACTCCCTCTTCTTCTCATCTATGTCGCTCGCCCTAAATCCCCCAAATAAAATTTAGCTACTCTTCTTCTACACTTTCCTTTAACTTCATCCATCTCTCTTTCCCTTCTCCATTATACACCCTTCTTTTGACTTTTCTGTGCTTTCTTTTGAGGTAAAAACAAGGGGAAGGTAATACTGCTGTGAAGTTCAGCTTTGGGTTTCCTTTTTTGGTTTAGGTAACGGTGCTAAGGCTCGATGGCACAGATGTTTTGGGGTTTAAATTCCTCTTCTCATTGGCGGTCATGTATGGTCTCATGTCCATCCTTGTTCACTCCGTAATGTACACCAAGTTCATCACGCCTTTGGGGATCGACACGCCTCTCGATCGTTTCTCTGAAGCCAGAGCTATCGAGCATGTTCGAGTCTTAGCACATGAAATCGATGGTCATCAAGTGCGTCAGCTTATCTCTTTTAACTTTCTTTCCATCATGTCCTGTACTTTTTTTCTTTTGTTTTTCCTTTCAATTTTACTGGATAGCTTTAAATCATTACTATTCTTATTAGTTTTTTTCTCACTGCTTAGATTGAAGGTAACCTCTGGGGTAGCTGAAATGGAATTTTTTTTTTCAAATTTATTGTTGTGGTAGAGTAGGACTTTATGTTAGTGATTATGGGTTTTCGTTGTTCAATAGGAAGGGCTTCAGGGTTTGAGAGAAGCAACAGAGTATATTAAGACATAGTTGGAAAGGTTGAAGGAGAGAGCTGGGTCAAATTTCAGGTTTGTATACACTTGTTTTAAGGCTGGATTTTGTTTCAAATTGGGTTTTTATATTTTTCATTAAATTTGTTCAAAGTTTCTGGCTTTAACTTTATTTAATTTCCTTAATTTTCAGGATTGAGATTGAAGAGAATGTTGTTGGTTGGTCATTCAATATGATGTTCTTAGGCCATGGTATATCATTTGGTTATAGAAATCATACAAATATTTTGTTAAGATAAATCTTTGAAACTAAATAGGGTTCCTTTGATTTTGATTTATATTGTTTTCTATCATTTGATTAGGATTTTCAACTCCTACTTTTGATGTGCCAATGTCACCAAAGAAGGCTCTCCGTGCTGCAATGCTGAAACGTCATTTTGCAGACACTATTCTGAAAGCTCAAAAGAAGGCACTACTGGATCATGTAAAGTTTTACTTTGGCTGCTAACAACGAAAAGGTCTTCTAATTCTCTTATCAAATGGAATTAAAAAGATGAAGTGAAGCTCTCTATCAAATAACTTGTTCACTTAAATTCTTTTTACTTGCCATTATAGATTTTGAACTGCTTTAATCTATGAACTGTTAAAAAACTTAGCTTGTTTTCTTGCTTGTGTCTGCCATTTCAATCTTATCAGGATGATGTAATATGTGCCTTCCTACACAATAATAAATTTGAAACCAAATTCCACAGTTTCGCTTTCTTTCATGTTTGATGTGCTAATGTGTTTATATCTTTAGGTTATCCTTGAATGAGAGAAATGAAATGATTTGTTTGGCTAGCTTGATATATATCTATATTTAATGGTAATTTGAGATATGTTTTGAGTGATTAGGAATATTAGTCCTTCTGGTGCATGCAGGGACCAATTCCTATTAGTAGTAGTAGTTTTAAGTTGGTTAAGTATTTGTGAGGCAATAGTGTGCCTTGAGATCTTATAGATGATGATTGAACGTTCACAGAAAAGGCAAAGATTGAAGCTCAAATCTTAGCTGCTGAAGCAGCAGCAAAAATGAAGGCAGAGGTTGAGCTGAAAAAACAACGGGAAAGAGAAATAGAAGCTTCTCGAATTGCGTTACAAAAGGTTTTTATCTTTTTCTTGTGTTTTCTTTTTTGTCCTTATTATGTTTATATAGTGGAGGGTTTTAGAGGCTAGAACACTGTAATACAATATAGTATATACAAAAAATAAGAATTATAATAATTTATCATAATTTTTTAGAATATCAAAGGAACTAAACTTTTTATGAAGCTGAGGTTAAACTCACTGGAATTCTCAGTTTAGGAGCTTTGCAGCCTAGTGAAACTCGTAAATATGGCACAACCATTGCTCCTGGATTATATGCCCCTGTTCATCAACACTTTTTTGTGGCTCGCATGGACTTGGCAGTAGATTGTAAACCTGGTGATGCATTTAATCAAGTTATTTGTGTTATTATACCATTATCATGGTTTCGTTTTCTGCCTTCATTATGCTGACATTTTCTGTTTGTAATGCATCTTATGATATCCATTATATATTTGTATTTTACATATGTAACATGTTCATGAGATTTGTCGCTTTATTTTCCATTCTTTTTTGCTCCTTTAGAAATATTAGGAGTTATTAAACGTAAGTTTATGCAAATACATGAGTTCGTACAGGTTGTTGAGGTGAATTTTAAAGTTGAAGAACCAGGGAAGAATAATGTTCATAATAACACATTCTATGCTGAAGAGGAACTACTGAGATCTGAACTGCAAGCAATGCGTGATTGTAATCCGTTGACTGCACGCCACTGGATTGTAAGTAATTTTTCTCATACTCGGTTGTTTAAATCACAAGGATATACATTTTTACTGGTGTTTAATTCACAAAGATTTTCTGAATATTGTGTGGATGGTGAGGTACTAATCCCAGTGACTTGATTGGTCAACTGTACTTTCTATTTTCGAAATTAGGTTAGAAACACAAGAAATGTCAACCGGACTGGGCAGCTAACAGGTTTCAAACTGGTACCTGGTTCAAATTGTTTGCCACTGGCTGGATCAGAGGCGAAATTTCTAAGAAGAGCTGCTTTCTTGAAACATAATCTTTGGGTCACACCCTATGCACATGATGAAATGTATCCAGGAGGGGAGTTTCCAAATCAAAATCCACGTGTTGGGGAGGGATTAGCTACTTGGGTTAAGCAGAATCGTTCTTTGGAAGAAGCTGATATAGTTCTGTGGTTAGTAACATCACATCGGATAACTTCATATGAAATCCTAGGCATTTTATTATCTAACATGTTAATTTTCCTCTGTATCAGGTATGTCTTTGGAGTGATACATATTCCTCGGCTGGAAGACTGGCCTGTCATGCCTGTTGATCGCATTGGCTTTATGCTTATGGTATACACTCATCCTAATAACATTCACTCTTTGCATCACTTGATTGCTTCATCATAATAAAATATATTGACATTCTTTTTCCTTTTCTGTTAATTCATCATTTTCATAACGATATCAAAGTTAAGGGTTACTCCGTCTCATACAAGCTTCTTGCTTTTGATTTACTAGCTTTTAGTTACTGACATGTGATATATAGGATGTTATTATGGACTCGGACAGTTATCCATCGTCTTATGTAGTTTGAAGATGTTGTCTACACATTGTCCCCTTTAGTACAGCGGCTAAATTATTCTTTTCAAAAATAGGACTAATTTGATCTCGTTACTATAATATAGGGACTTGAGAGGTACATTCACGGATGTATATATGTAAAGTCAAATTGCTTAAATTGTGAAGAGATGCATATTATTATCATAAATAACCAAAGGTAAAATATCATCTTTCATGCAAGAGGTAAATGATATTCAAATTAATCATTTTTCTTCAAGTTTTTTGCTTTGTTGTGAGAATGTAATAAGATGCTTTTTACATT
Source organism: Gossypium longicalyx (assembly GCA_025698465.1). Taxonomy (NCBI): domain Eukaryota; kingdom Viridiplantae; phylum Streptophyta; class Magnoliopsida; order Malvales; family Malvaceae; genus Gossypium; species Gossypium longicalyx. The sequence continues at coordinate 61,546,033 of CM047004.1, read as the reverse complement.
AATTTTTATTCTCCCATTATGCTTTAAATGTCTTTTATCATATTTTTTAATATGTATTTATGATCTGAAATTTAAATAATTCATTTGGATGAACAACTTATTATAGTGCCTGAAATTTAAATTAATGTCTTTATCTCTGACTGTCGTCTTGTTAATTTTGTTCCTTTTAAATAGATTTGACATTTTTCCGTGTTATAAGAAAGAAAAAGAAATGACCTTTTAATGGACATGTGCACGTTCTTGATGTGTTTGTTTGCAGGCTTACATGCATCTGTTTGCATGTTTATATTCATATCTCTGCTACTGTGGCATCATACTCATGTTTCAAATGGCATTTAGACAACATAATCAATTACCAGTATCTTACTTGTCGTAAAATAATCAGTTTAATGTTGTCGTAAATTAAAAACAAAAACTATTTAGGTTTTGATAACTTCAATGAATCAATATTTCTTGGTTTGGTTAAGTTTCATTATATTCATTTAATTTTAATTATAATTATTTGTAATTTTACCTTTTTTATTAAATATTTTATAATAAAAATCTTATATAACTTTTTTTTTTAATTTTTTAATAAACTGCTTACTACCCTCAATTTCTAAAGTAAAATGTTGGAAGTATATTTTATAATTTTTTAATGAAGCAATTTTAGGCTCTAATTAACCTGCTAGTGCATCACTAATGAAGTGTTTAGTTGCTGGAAATTGAGATGTTAATTGAGGTGTATAAATGTTATTAATTGAGATGTTAAAGTGCAGCAAATTGAAGTGTTTAAATGCTGTAAATTGAAGTGTTAAAGTGCTGCAAATTGAAGTGTTAAATGCTGTAAATTGAAGTGTTTAAATGCTGTAAATTGAAGTGCTTAAAAGTTGTAAATTGAAGTGTTGTTGGAAATTGAGATGTTTTATCGCTGTAATTGAGGTGTATAAATGGTGTTAATTGAGATGTTAAAGTGCTGCAAATTGAAGTGTTTAAATGCTGTAAATTGAAGTGTTAAAGTGCTGCAAATTTAAGTGTTTAAATGCTGTAAATTGAAGTGTTTAAATGTTGTAAATTGAAGTGTTTAATTGCTGGAAATTGAGATGTTTTATCGTTGTAATTGAGGTGTATAAATGTTGTTAATTGAGATGTTAAAGTGCTGCAAATTGAAGTGTTTAAATGTTGTAAATTGAAGTGTTAAAGTGCTGCAAATTTAAGTGTTTAAATGCTGTAAATTGAAGTGTTTAAATGTTGTAAATTGAAGTGTTTAATTGCTGGAAATTGAGATGTTTTATCGTTGTAATTGAGGTGTATAAATGTTGTTAATTGAGATGTTAAAGTGCTGCAAATTGAAGTGTTTAAATGTTGTAAATTGAAGTGTTAAAGTGCTACAAATTGAAGTGTTTGAATGTTGTAAATTGAATTGTTTAAATGTTGTAAATTGGAGTGTTTAAGTACTGCAAATTGAAGTGTTTAGTTGCTGGAAATTGAGATGTTTTAATGCTATAATTGAGGAGTATAAATGTTGTTAATTGAGATGTTAAAGTGCTGCAAATTGAAATGTTTAAATGTTGTAAATTGAAGTTTTTAAGTACTGCAAATTGAATTGTTTAGTTGCTGAAATTTAGTTTATGTGCCATGTGATGATTGTGTTTTAAAATTTAACTTGTTTTAGTTCCTTACATTCTTATAGGATTCACATTCAAGGAGCAAAAAACATCGTAGCAACTCATTGGGATCGAGCAGTCAGAATTCAGAATCAAGCGATACACAAGAGCTATATTTGGAGCTTAGACTGTCACTGTAATTAGTAAAATTTTTTTGCCACTTTAAATGCATGCTCATGGAATTGCATTTTATGCTTTCCTAGAATTGTAAGTTCAAATAAGGTGTTGATATTGCAATTCATACATACAACTTGAGCAAGTTGATATGAACTAGTTTGATTTTTTTTTTTAATTTCAAAGGAATCTTATGTAATCAAAGACAATTTTACTTGCTGCATGAGATATAGTGAAAAACATTGATATTCTTGTTTATGAATTTCCAAAGAATGGAGTGATGTATGTACTGATAATAATATTTTTAAAGGATTTGGTTAAGCAGGTAAAGGGATGGGAATGGATTTATGGCATTTTATAATATTTTAATTTTTTTTTAATTTTTTATGACCTTTAGTGCGTTTTTGGGAAAGCGTCGCTAAAAAATAGATTTTTTAGGGCGCTTTTTAAAAATACCGTTAAAAGTCATGTTCTTTAGCGGCGTTTTATGAAAAGTGCTGCTAAAAGTTAGATTCTTTAGCGGCGTTTGTGGAGAAAGCGTCGCTAAAGGTCATGTCTTTAGTGGCGTTTGTGGGGAAAGCGCCGCTAAAAGTTATGTTCTTTAGCGGCGTTTGTGAGAAAAGCGCAGCTAAAAGTCACGTTCTATAGCGTCGCTTTTTCACATAAACGCTGCAAAATTTAGCGACGTTATTTATAGCTACGTTTTTTGCAGCGCTTGTAAAAATGCCGCTATAGGCCTAAAAAAACGCCACTAAAAGTCAGTTTTACTGTAGTGCTCCATCTTCAACGACAATCATATTATTATTATTTCGGACGTATCGATCAGCATTAGGTACATGTATATATATAGCATCAGAGGTATACTGCTTTGGTAGTTCTTGGTGTCCGTTAGAGCATACTGATGAGCACTGAGTGTATTTTATATTAGTGTGATGGAGAATTAATTCGAAATAGATCATATTCAGTTAATAGGGGTTATAATACGAGTATAGCATGTTACATAATATAGAAATGATGTGTTATAACTATGAATATGGTAAACATACTAATATTGATTGTGGAAACTTGAATAGCATATGAAAGATCATGTGAGATTATGAGATGCCAGTTTTGAGGGCGTAATGAAATATACTATTTGAAACATATGTCAAATTAAAATTATTAAAATAATATTAATTTAAATATGTTTTTTTCCTTTTAATTGATTAAGCTCTCATGCTTTTAATATAATGTTCTTGCCATTAAATTAAAAGATTGTTGGCATAATTAAATTAAACAAATGAACTTAATTAATAAATTTGAATTTATATCTACATAAAATATAGAAATATAAGACAAAATGTCAAATTCACGTGTACTTCATTCTAAATATGGCCCTCAACCTTTGAAAAAAAGTCAAAATAATTTTTTTAACGAGAATACTAACTAAAATGTTAATTTTTAAACATTGTAGCTTGCATGACAATTCACATGTACTTCATTCTAATTTTTTGAATTATTATGAACTTCTTATATTTTTTAATTCTAATTTTTTTTATAAATTTTAAATTATTTATTGACGTGACAAATAAGACAAATGGTTTTATGTTAGTATGATGTGCATATATAAAGAGTTTTTGGAAGCTCGTATAAGATCCAAAAATAATTATATAACATATTGTGAATGTGTAATACAGTTACTAGTATACATAGATGGTTCAATTGTGATATATTTTATCGTAATTGCTTCGACAACGAATGTAACATCATGTAACTCAAACTCGATCACAAAAGCAACCATGAAAATAAAATTACATCCAAATGTATCAACAAAATTAACAAATATTAACTTTGCTTATATGAACATACAAGTGAACTTTGTTTAATGATTATTAAAATAGATATGATAACTTGTGATTTTTTATTGTAGTATTTTTCATTTACAATCCTGCTTAAAATTAATGTGATATATATATATATATATTAGTTAAGTTTAGGATATTAAAATTTTATGTGATATATATTTTGATATATCCATGTAATATGTTTGTAGTATATACTCGTTGTAATGACTAATCCAATGACCTCTAACATTAGTATTTTATACATGTGCCATTAGGCTTCTAATAGAGCTTATGCCACTAATCCAGCGTATGTAGCTGAGGTTAATAATTAAACATTTGTTATGTTTCCCCTTATAATTAGTTTTAATTATGATGTGATAAAACACAAATTACATCTTCATTACTGTAGGATATATCATCAGCTTAAAAATATTAGTAAAGTTTTCACGCTTCACCCAATAAAAATAAAAATTTGAAGGTTAAAATATATTCTAAGTTTTTATATATTTTGTACATTTAAAATTTAGTCACCTATTTATATTTTCAGGAGTTTAGTATATCAACATTCTGAATTTAAAAATTTAGGTGCAATAGTTATCACCATTAAAATTCTTATACTAAATCCATTGGTATGACATTTTAAAATAAAAAAAAATCACTTGGTAGTCATGTACCAATAAAAATAATATTGAATCAAATTTTAAAAGTAGAGGAATCAAATTAAATAATAAATTAAAGTGTATAGTGGTTTATTAACCTACAATCTCGACTTATCCGTTTTAGATGACATTACTGCCTACTTCGTGTAGTACTAACTTTCGGTGTGAACTTAAATTGCCACTGTCTCCTACACAACTCCTCCGTCCTCTGTCCTTCATTCTCGTTTTCATGTATTATGCACATATACTCATCACATCATACTCATTATCAATATTTGATACTATGTTTATTTAACACATTTATTGTTACTTACTATCATCATCTGGCATGCTATCATGCATTCATTCATAGTAATATTCACGTATAATTTGTGTGAGTAAAAATAAACAATGTCATATGTACAGGATTTTTATGTGAATAAACATGCATAGTTATTTAGCACATATATAGGTTCGCATAAATATAGGCTCGCATGAGCCTAGGGTTCACACATCATAGGCTCGCATATATCTAGGGTTCGTATAACACATAGGCTCACATATTCCTAGGGTTCACATAACACATAGGCTCGCATATACCAATTGTTCACATAATGCACAAGCTCACATATTCCTAAGGTTAGCATAACATATATAGGCTCGCATATTCCTAGGGTTCACATAACATATATAGGCTCGCATCTTCCTAGGGTTCGCATAACACATATAGGCTCACATCTTCCTAGGGTTCACATGACATGTATAGGCTCGCATATTCCTAGGGTTCACATAACATATATAGGCTCGCATATTCCTAGGGTTTGCATGCACTATACAATTTAGGTTCGCATGTATTAACCTAAGGGCTCACACAATGACTTCTACACAGTTTAACATATGGTATCGCAGTAGAGGGCACGCTCATAAGGTTTAGCATTCAAGGGCTAACCTATAGGATTTTGCATACAAGGAGGATTCGCACATGAAAGGGGTTCGTACTAAGGGGTTCACACAACAGGACTCACACTAAGGGTTTTCACATGGGCTCGTACTAAGGGGTCGCACTAAGGGTTCTCACATGGGTTCACTCACCTAAGTTTACACATACTGGGTTTGTATAGGTGAGGTCTATAGAGGTCACACAAGTAGGGGTTTACACTTGATGGGGCCCATACATGTGGGTTTACTTAATGATATCATAGTGGTTTGCATAAAAACACTTATCTATAGGTTTACATATAAGACATGCAAGGTTTGCATACCATGGTTCACACTTTGACACATACAAGGTTTGCATTTACATATGTTATAGGGCTTTCGCATGTTATATGCTTAAGGGTTCGCATGAATATGCTAGGGGCTTGCCTAGTATCTACTTAAGGGTTTACATATATTTATATTCTCCTCCTAGGGTTCGTCTAACAATTCAAGTGGTACGCACAATAAATCACATAAGGAGTCGCAGGTGTTCTTACCAAAGAGGGGCTCGCATGCTTATTCTTTATGTATTTTAACCCTAAATTCTCAATGATTCAACAATATTAATTATACATAATGATTTTAAATTAGATCCTACACCTATTTTGAAGACACAAAAACCTTAATTTTGGAGAGAAAATTGAAGATCCACTTGAGGGTGAGGGATGATTTTTAAAACTTTAACTCCTTTTGCTTGAAAATTGTTTTGGAAAGAAAACTGCTTGAGGGTGTTTTTCTTGAAAATTTGCTTGGTAAAATTTTTAGGGTTTGGTTTAAAATTTGCTATTTATAGGACTTATTTTCTCTAATTGAAATAGGTTTTAGGAATTCATGTGTAATTAGGATTATTTTGAATTAAGGACTAAATAGAAAAAATGGTTTTTGGGTTGGGCTATTTTGGAAATTCGGTACATTTAGGGGGTATAAAAATGAAATAAAATATTTTGATTGAATGCATGCAAGGGGTTCCAAACTTAGGATCTAAGAGTAAGCTAAAACCTTACCACTGAACCAACAAGCTCATTCTTAGCAAGAATTTTTATCAAAAATAAATTTCAAGGCAATCTAATTCTCTAATTAGAAAAATAAAATCCTAAATTTTATCCCTATTTCTTCTGGGCTCAATTTTGGAATGTGACATTTATATATTATCCTAACATTATTGAGACCTCATATAACTTTTTAAACCATTTTCAAAGTACCATTATGAAGCCATTACATTCTAACTATTGGGATTTTGAGTCCTTAATGTAGTTATTCCATTATAAATGCTTATAATTATTCGAACAGATAGGTTAATAAAATTATATTATTAAATTATTATCTTTCGTGTTCTGTCCTTGTTGTTTTCCACGAAAAACAAAAATAACTAAGCAAATATTGATTCATTGATTACCTAAGATTTGATTAATACTAAGTTGCATCATAGGGATAAATTATGATGTGAGAGTACAACTTATATTAATATGTAATCTAAACAGTCCATTGTAACACCCCTAACCCGTATCCGTTGCCAAAATAGGGTTACGAGGCATTACCGATCAATCATAACATAAATCATTCATTTTCACATAAAATTCAATCAAATATAATCACAATGTCCCTTATAAGGCTCTACGAGACCTTAAAACATGCTTGGAAGAGGTTTGGGACTAAACTGATAACATTTGAAAACTTTAGGAAACACGTAAAATTTTTATGCATTCAAGGGTCACACGCCCGTGTGAATAGGCCATGTGCCTCACACGGCCACCAGACACGCCCGTGTCACAGGTCGTGTGAAAACATGGCATACATACTGACTTGCACCACACGGTTGGAGACACGCCCGTGTGCCATGGCCTTGGAAAAACTAGAGGGGTTACTGACTTCGGTCACACGGCCAGCCACACGCCCATGTGCCAGTCCGTGTGCCACACATGGCCAGTAGACACGCCCGTGTGTCTAGGCCGTTCCAAACTTATAAGGTATACTGACTTAATTTGAAAGGGTACCCTAGAGGACACAAGGCCGTGTCCCAAGGCCATGTGTCACACACGGTCAAACTACACGCCCGTGTGCTTAGCCATGTGGAGTAAAAATAAGCTTGGTTTAAGCCACATTTCTCACCCTCCTCATGCCTTCCTACAACAAGACATTTTATACCATTTCAAAGCATTTATAGGCATCCAAAACATCATCAACTCATGCACATTTCATACCATATAAACACTAGCCAATTCAATACACATTTACTACTCCAGTCATATTGATTTTGTCGAAACCATTTTTTTATTTTGGAAAAAAAGGGGATCGACTTTAAAACGAGTGGAGTCGCCACCAATCCTTTTGCTTAGGTGTGATTGGATCACCTAATAAAACATTTTGTTCCATTTAAATCAATTTTGGCCTACGTAAATTTGAGAAAACGGGTTTAGGAGCTAGTTACGTATGAGGAAGGATTAGCACCCTCATTACGCCCAAAATTGGTACCAAATTGATTAAGTATTGTCCTTATGTTTATGATTTAAAAATATTTTGAAATATGGTTCCTTTTAAAACATTTGAATGGATCAAGTTGGTCGTCAAAATTCTCTTGTTTCAAAGGAGTACAGCATCATATCCAACACGATTGGACATGACCCTTTATACTTTCGAAAGCACGATTAATTTTCGACTTCCAAAGGCTCATACATTGAAAATTACAAAAGGATGCCCAATTATTTAGTCCAACGAAAAACCAATACCCAGCACGGTAGGGCACGGTTCTTCAAATTTCCAAACATTGAACATTGTCTTGTTTTAGAGAATTTTCAAATGAATAATTGCAAAACTAGCTCCAAAATGCATTAGGTTGCCTTGAAATAAAATGGAATAATTAAACCTTAAAGCAAACAATTGCAAATTACAAAGTAGCATTTGTAAACAAAAAGCAAAATTATAAGCATGGGACAATATGCACAAATAAAGTACTATACTTGATGAATGAAAATAATATAAACTTAAGAAACAAATTAACAAAACAAATAATAAAATATAACTAATCAAAGAAAAATATAACCAAATCTTCAAACATGGATGAATAACAATTGATATAATAATGCAAAAAAACGAATAAATAATATGCAACAATAATATATGGAATAATATAAAACAATCAACACATAATGTACAAAAAAAAAAAAATAGAAATTAGGAGCCAAAATGATACAAAACAATTTTAAAACTATCAAATATACGAAAACTTATGAATGAACCACACATGCTAGGGTTTGAAATAATTTACATGTATAAAAATAATGAAACTAATAATTTATGAATGATTATTAAAATAGATATTATGTAGGAAGAAATTTGAAATAGATAACATACAAAATAATTTAAAATAAAACATATTGGTTTAAAAATGATGATATATATATATATGAAATAAAAACTTAATATAAATAATGTAAATACAAAAAGAATAATAATATAGAAAAATATTTGAGACAAACAAAATATAATACCAAAATTGGATTCTTAAAAGAGACAAATAATATACATAAATAAATTTAAAGGAAGAAATATATGAACATGTTTGAAGGAATTTAAATAAGTAGTTCGGTGTAAAATATATATATGTATCTATAAATATGAATGTATGAAGATAAATATTATATAAAAAATTTTAAGCATAGAATTACATGAAGAAAATTTTAAATTAATAAATTATATAATAAAACAATTCAACAATATAAAAAAAATGAAACAAAATGAAATTAATAAAATAGTTCAAAATAGTATGTCAAAATAATAGGTTTAAAAAAATTATAATAAATAAATCCTAAAAAATATAAAACATAAACTAAACTTGATTGAAATAAAAACAAAATAGAAAGGATAATCTATAAATAAACAAATCATTAAAACAGAACCGAGGATCAAAATAAAACGCGCCCAAATGAGCAGGGACTTGGAATAAAAATATACCAAATCTCAAAACGCAGCGTTCAAATAAGGATTAAATTGTAACAACGCACAAATCTCAGGGAAAATGTAAAAACGAATAAAGCACGATGAAGGCTTAATTAAAGATCGGAGCAGGAGGGAAGGGACTGACTTCGCAAATAATCCCTTTTAACAAAACACGTGGATTCCCCTGGGTACCGGATTAGGTCGCACGAGTAAAGCCAATACGGCACCGTTTTAAAACCATTGCAATTAACTCTGAACGGTGCCGTTTTCTGCCTTTATAAAATCTAAAACACGGTAAGAAAACAATGTTCAACTGTTCTCTAGGGATCAAAACCCTAGCCCCTCTTGATTCTCCCTTAACCGATCCTAACCCCTCACTTTGAAACGCCGACCCGCCACCATAATCGGCGCCCAGCAGATTCAGGTCTTGAGGGTCGACATTCTCGACCATAAAATCTCCTCTCAACTTCGATTTCAACGATCACAGTATTCTCGCAAGGTAAACCACTCGTTTCTTATATTTTCAAATATTTTTAAAGTTTTCATAAAAAATAATAGAATCAAAAGAAAAGCGTAAGATTGAGAAAAGTTGTATCTAAAATCACCTTTCAAAACTGATTTTGGATTGCTCTATATTTTTTACAATATGTGTGTATCCGTCCAAGAGATCCCCTTTTACATTCAATTCCTATTCGATTTTGTAGCTGAAAAAATAAAAAAGAAATAAAAAGAAATACAAATTTTATTGCTGTCATTTGCTGTTATTTGTTGTCCATTGCTTGTGGTTATTTTTGTTTGTTAATCTGTTGCAGGTACAGCTAGAGGGTGGCGCTTTGTGGAGCGTGAAGCCACTGGTGGCTGCTTGTGGCACGAGGAGCCCTTTGCCCTAGGGTTTTCTGAAACTATTAAGGAGATGGGCCTATCGGGCATGTTTTGATTTGGGTTAGGGGTTTATTTATTAATTGGGCTGGGTTTATTTGTAAAAATGTTACAATTTGTATGAGGACTGTTTTTGGACTTTAATTTTGGTTTTTTTATTTTGATTTTTATTTTGGTTTTTGTGTAGGCCCGGGCAAAATGGGCCTATTACAGCTGCCCCTCTTTGCTCATTGTCGTGTAACGATAATAGAGCAAAGACTTTAAATAGGGCTATTTTTGCCCGGTTTTGCTGAATCTTGACTGTAACTTTAGGGAAATAGGACTGGTGGCTCAAAGCTGCTCCATTGCCGATACATGGAAATAAGATTCGCCATCCTCCATCCGCTCCACAACCGCTTAGGGAGAAAAGATCTTCAATCTTCAGTCTGCTTCCTTGCTACCTCAGGAAGATAAAACTACAATCGCTAACCTGCTCTCTTGCTACCTCAAAGAGATAAGGCTAGTGGCTAAAACCTACTCCCTTGCTGATACATGGAGATAAGATTCGCCATCTTCGATCTACTCCACAACTGCTTAAGAAGATAAGATCTTCAATCTTCAGTTTACTTCCTTGCTACCTCAGGAAGATAAGACTTCAAACTTCAACCTGCTCTCTTGCTACCTCAGAGAGATAAGGCTAGTGGCTAAAATCTGCTCCATTTCCAATACATGGAGATAAGATTCACCATCTTCGATCTACTCCACTACTGCTTAGGGAGATAAGATCTTCAATCTTCAGTCTGCTTCACTGCAACTTCAGGGAGATAAGGCTTCAAACTTCAACCTGCTCTCTTGCTACCTCAGAGAGATAAGGCTTGTGGCTAAAATCTGCTCCATTACCGATACATGGAGATAAGATTTGCCATCTTCGATCTGCTCCACTACTGCTTAGGAAGATAAGATCTTCAATCTTCAATCTGCTCCTTTGCAACCTCAGAGAGATAAGACTTGTATATTGAGCCTGCTCCTCTGCAACTTCAGGGATATAAGGGTTGTGGCTTAAATCTGCCCCATTGCCGATACATGGAGAGAAGATTTGTCGTCTTTGGTCGGATCCACTGTAACTTCAGGGAAATAAGACCTGTAACTTCAACCTGTTCCACTGTAACTTCAGAGAGATAAGGCTTGCTATGATCTGCTCTACTGCAACTTTAGAGAGATAAGATCTGCTTATTTATAGCTTCAATCCGCTCCACTACAACTTCAGGGAAATAAGATTTGTTATCTTCAGTCTGCTCCACTGTAACTTCAGGGAGATAAGACCTGTCACTTCAACTTGCTCCACTGCACCTTTAGGGATATAAGTTGTGAATTCACCGATGTTGCTACACCGTCCTCTGTGACATGTCCTGTAGACTCAGTTTCATGTATCTATACTTATGCCAAATAATTAGGATGTTATGGTCGAAATGAATCAAATGCTCCTAACTAAATGTGATACTTATGTCAAATAATTAGGATGCTATGATCGAAATGAATCAAATGCTCCTAACTAATGTAATGCTTATGTCAAACCATTAGGATGCTATGATCGAAATGAACCAAATGCTCCTAACTAGATGTGATGCTTATGTCAAATAATTAGGATGCTATGATCGAAATGAATCAAATGCTCCTAACAAGATGTGTTATGAATGATATATGAATGCAAAAATGATAATGATCTCTTTTTTTTTAAATGCTTAAGGTATCATTGCTTATTGTTCATCAGGGCTTTATCAATGATTTATTATGCTGCCATCTTGTTCGGCTGGTATTCTTGACAGAAAACACAAGGAAACAATCACATTCTACTTAGCAAGCTTGCCTCGCTGTAATTTTAAAGCCCCTTCCACTGTACCTTTTGGGACATAAAGTTTGTACTTCCCCCTACAACCTCAGGGAAATAATCATTTGATTTCTTCTATCCATCATGCTGCAACTTAGAGGTATAGGATTTGCATCATTTTCAATCAATTTGATCTTGTTACACAATTCCCTTGGTGTAATGACTGGATGTATATGCCTGGTATCTACATGAATACAGAATACCATTTCTTTTCTTGAGAATAATCCCATTGCTCGCTCTTCATTGGGATTATAACACCGATGTAATTTCTTTTTGTTCAACCAATATCTTTGACAGAAATTCCAAAGAGATAATCTCAATTTGGGCTTAAATATTTCCAACCCTTAAGCTTGGTGAGTTTTGAACAATAGTCCTGTTTCAGGCTCCTGTATTATTTAGAAACTTCCAAAGTAATATGCGAAACTCCCTTTATGAAAGTATTATTAGTCCAAAAATCGTTATTTCAATGCAAAATGCTGGAAAAAGATCATAACCACGAACAAGAAAGGAATTAATTGAGAACATAGCTTGAAACAAATAAGAAAATGCAACCAAGAAATAAATTTACTGGGACGTGATCTGAAAAGAATAAGGTAATCAAAAATAAAAAAAATGGGTAAAAATGGAAAGCTAGATGCCCTAGATTTCGCAGCTTGAACTTCTCTGTACCAACTTCTTGAGGACCATTTTGAGCTCAATTTGTGTTTAGGGGATCCAGAGTACTTTGTCGATGCCCTAAGACGTAGCATACTTCTTTCATTGTTAATTCAGGCATAATAAAACTATTGTATGCCCCACTTTAGATCAACATTTGAGCAGCCTTTTTCGGGTTTTCAACTCAAATCCCCTTTGGTCTCAAGGCGCCCTTTGCAGGTTTTCACTTTGACTCCATATCTTTTCATTTTTATTAGGTCTCAAGGCGCCCTTTGCAGGTTTTCACTTTGACTCCATATCTTTTCATTTTTATTAGGTCTCAGAGTGTCCTTTGCGGGTTTTCACTTTTGCCTCTTTTTTTTTAAGAAAGTCTCAAAGCGCCCTTTGTGGGTTTTCACTTTGGCTTCTTCCCCTCCTTAGGTGTAATACTTTTTGACTAAATTTGAGTTCACTGGATTAGACAAGTTTCTTCCATCCATTTCAGCCAAGATTAATGCTCCTCCGAAGAAAGTTTTCTTCACCACATAAGGTCCCTCCCAATTTGGCATCCATTTTCCTCTAAAATCCTTTTGTATGGGAAGGACATTTTTCAAAACCAAATCTCCTTCATGAAATTCTCTTGGGCGAACCTTTTTATCATAAGCTCACATCATTCTTTTTTGATACATTTGACCATGCTGAATAGCCCTCAGCCTCTTTTCCTCAATCAAATTCAACTAATCATATCGAGACTGTATCCATTCTACTTCATCTAACTTCAATTCTGACAAAACTCGGAGAGAAGGAATCTCCACCTCAATGGGCAGAACTGCTTCCATTCCATAAACCAATGAGAAAGGCGTTGCCCCAATAGAAGTTTTGACAGATGTTTGATAAGCATAGAGAGCAAATGGCAACTTCTCATGCCAATCTCTGTAAGTTTCGGTCATTTTTCCTACAATCTTCTTGATATTTTTATTGGCTGCTTCCACTGCCCCATTCATTTTCGGGCGATATGGTGATGAATTACGGTGTCTAATCTTAAACTGACTGCAAACCTCTGCTATTGTGCTATTGTTCAAATTTAATGCATTATCAGATATAATCCTTTCAGGTATCCCATATCGACATATGATTTCCCTTTTTAAAAATCTGCTGACTGTCGATTTAGTTACATTAACATATGAAGCAACCTCCACCCACTTGGTAAAATAGTCGATGACTACAAAAATGAAACGATGCCCATTTGAAGCCTTCGGCGAGATTGGCCCTATGACATTCATGCCCCATATGAAAAACGGCCATGGGGAAGTCATAAAATGCAAAGGCAATGGAGGTACATGAATCTTATCACTGTAAATTTGACATTTGTGACATCTCTTAGTATAATTGATGCAGTCTCCTTCCATGGTTGACCAATAATATCCAAACCTCATAATTTGTCTGGCCATTGTGAACTCGTTAGCATGTGTTCCACAAACGCCTTCATGAACTTCTTCCAAAATTTTCTTGGCTTCCACAGCATCTACACATCTTAAAAGTACTTGATCCTTTCTTCTTTTGTACCGGATCTCCTCATCTAAGACATAATCACAAGCTAACCTTCTCAGTGTCCTTTTGTCATTCTCCGTTGCTTGATCCGGATATTCACGATTTCTCACGTATCGTAATATATCCTGATACCAAGGGTGATCATTTCTTTCTTCTTCTTCTTCTTCTATATTATAATAAGATGGGGCCTCACAGATACTCATCTGAATGGGTTTCACATCCTCTTGTCTGCTTACTTTGATCATGGAAGCCAAAGTAGCCAAAGCATCTGCCATTTGATTTTCATCATGCGAGAGATAATTGAAAGTAATATTATCAAACTCTTCAACCAATCACAACACCAACTTTCTATAATTAATTAATTTGGAATCTCTTGTCTCCCATTCACCTCGAAGTTGGTAAATCACTAGCGCAGAGTCTCCATATACTTTTAGTGACTTGATTTTACGCTCTATAGCTGCTCGGAGTCCCATGATACATGCTTCATACTCTGCCATATTATTTGTGCAATCGAAATCCAAGTTACATGTGAAGGGATAATGATCTCCACTTGGAGATACCAAGATTGCTCTAATTCCATTACCCACAGTGTTTGAAGCTCTATCAAAATTCAATTTCCAAGAGTGATATTTTGTAGTGTCCACTTCAGCAACTGCCACATACACTATCTCCTCATTAGGGAAATCAAAATTCATGGGCTTATAATCTTCTAAAGCTTGACTGGCCAGAAAATCTGCTATTGCGCTCCTTTTCATGGCTTTTTGACTCACATAGATAATGTCAAATTCAGAAAGCAAAATTTGCCACCTAGCCATTCTTCCATTCAAGGCATTTGACTCCATCATATATTCTAGAGGATCCAACTTTGAAATTAACCAAGTCATATGGTACAACATGTATTACCTCAACCTCCAAGCTGTCCAAATCAGAGCACAACACAAATTTTCAATTGGCGAATATCTCCATTCACACTTAGTGAATTTCTTACTAAGGTAATATATCACCCTTTCTTTTCTTCCTGACTCATCATGTTGACCAAGCACACATCCCATAGAATTATCAAACACTGCTAAATACAGTATTAACAGCCTATCTGAGCTTGGGGGTAATAGCACTGGAGGACTCGGAAAATATTCTTTAACATTATCAAAAGCTCTCTGGCATTCATCATCCCATTCTCCCAGATTATGCTTTTTAAGAAGACAAAATATGGGGTCACATTTCTCTGTCAATTGAGAAATAAACTGAGCAATGTAATTTAGTCTTCCCAAAAAGCCTCGAACTTCTTTTTGAGTGCATAGTGGAGACAATCCTTGTATAGCTCGTACTTTGTCTGAATCAATCTCAATTCCTCTTTCATTGACTACAAAGCCCAATAGTTTTCCTGATCTAGCCCCAAAGGTACACTTGGTTGGATTAAGTTTCAGTTGAAATTTTCTCAACCTCAAGAACAACTTTCTCAACACTTGGATATGTTCCTCTTCAGTTTGGGATTTGGCGATCATGTCGTCAACATAAACTTCAATCTCTATATGCATCATATCATGAAATAAGGTCACCATAGCCCTTTAATATGTCACTCCAGCATTCTTTAGTCCCAACGGCATTACCTTGTGCCCCAAAAGGTTATGAAGGTAGTCTTTCCCATATCTTCAGGATACATCTTGATCTGATTATATCTCGAGAAGGCATCCATGAAGGAAAACAATGAGTAGCCGGCCGTATTGTCCACTAGCATATCAATGTGAGGCAAGGGGAGATTGTCCTTTGGGCTTGCCTTATTTAAATCTATATAATCCACGTACATTCGTACCTTTTCGTCTTTCTTAGGAACAGGCACAACGTTGGCTACCCATTCTGAATACTTGATCACCTGAAGGAATCCAGCATCAAATTGCTTTTTGACTTCCTCCTTTATTTTTAACATAATGTCCGGCCACATCCTTCGAAGTTTCTGCTGAACTGGCTTGCAATATTCTTTTATGGGAAGGCGATGTACTACAATATCATTGCTTAAACCAGGCATATCCTGGTATGACCATGTAAAAACATCTTTGAATTCATGAAGCAACCCAACAAGGCTTCACTTTGTTTCCTCAGTTATGCATGTTCTAATTTTTACAACTTTCCCATCTTTCAAAGTCACCATGTCCACTGCTTCTTTATGAGGTGAAATTTACTTTTCCTCTTATTCTACCATCCTTAACAAGTCTAGAGATAAGTTACAATCTCTGTCATCTTCAAAGTCTTGAGATCCGCTTAAACACATATCTAACCTTAAAAGGGAGTCAATTATAGCGTTGCTCATGTCGTTGATATCTGGGGACCTATTGTAGGTACAAAGACATATTTCCAAAAAATAAATGATTTTAAGGATGATTGTTTGTATGATATGATCATGAATGAAGAATAAAAGCATATTTAAAAGACAGTCCAAAGAACAAAAGAATATATCAATAATGAAAGAACATTTACTCAAAAAGATGCATTTTGATTGAAATAAAGATTCTGGACACAAGCCTATTTCACAAAAGGATTCTTATTGCTTCTAGGCTTAAAACAACAAGCGTGTTTTGAATATTACTATAGATCAACTCTAAAAATACAAGGATCTCTTCCACAGTCCTATTGTTCAAAACATCCCCAAGTACATAAGGGTTTGGAAACTTTTATTCCCTAGTTCCCTCTTTGGATATGTCATTCATTCCCCGATATTCCTTCCAGGCTTTTGACTTGTTCAAAGCATCGCAACTCTTTTGCCCCTACTTTCAAATATCGTATTTACTTCATTGTCAGAACAATTAGGTTTTGAAGAATCATCAAACTTCACAATTTTCATTTCAATAAACCTTTCGACCAACTTTTTAAATGTAGTGTAGTTTTTAATTTAGTGCCCCGCTATTCCCGTGTGGTACTTGCATTGAGCATTCTCATCATACCATTTTAAGAATAGAGGTTGCATAGGTTTCGAGTAGAACGGAGACACCACATGCACATCAAAAAGATTCTGATACAATTCCTTATATGACATCGGAATAGGTGTAAACCAGAGCCTTTCTGCACTTGGTTGGCCTATGTTGACCGATTTCCTAATTAACTAAAATGATTTCAATTAATTAGGGTCTCTTTTGTGAAAATCTATCGCAAATGATGTAATGATGCAATGCAATGCAAATGCATGGAATGAATGCAAAATAAATAAAGGCATTGACTTTGAATTCAATTCCATTAGAATAAATTTTCTAGAAAACAAATTCCTTTACATAAAACGGATTACATATACGGCCTTGCTTTCATATTCCAGGTGAAGACACCGATCCCTTTTCTTCATGAAAGTAAAATCTCGCAAGCTTCCAATAAATGCCTCCACTAGCTCCTTTTTGCTTGATCCAAGCTGCTACTTATTATCCTCGCAATGTTGATTAGCTCCTTTAAGAAAGTCGAGACGCGACAGCTCTCGAATAATCTTTATTGGCTTGAATCCTTAGGTAAATTCTTGTTTTCCTCCGCGAACCATCAGTCTTTTCTCATTATTGTAACACACCAAACCCGGCTCAGATGTTATGGCCGAATCTGGTGTGTCACATTGAAGTGTTTTAGCGAAAATCATGTTTTCATTGAAAACCCTTCTTAAAATAAAAGAAACCTTAATTAACTTAAAAAAACACACACCTTTCAGTTGCGAAAACCTTGTTTGAAACATTTGATTTAAGAAAATTTATCATTTAAAAATTTAATTGCGGAAATGTAGAAAACATACTATAATTTAGGAAACCCATATTCAACTTCTTGTAAATTACAATGAAAATAATAATAATTCAAGTAATAATAACATAATGAAAACCTTATTACAATCTGATCTGAAACATACTTAATTAAATAAAAACTTATATGCTTAAAAAAAACAAGTCCAAATTATCTTGCTAACTGGCCACCCAGAGTCCCTCCAAACATCGAACCTTCTATTGAGCATCACCTGAAAATAAAATAAAAGAGGGGGTGAGTTTTCGCAAACTCAGTGTGTAAAACCCTCGATGAAAACAAGCATTCAAAAAAAAAATACCATTCATCAAACATGCAATGCAATCCCATCCAAATTATCCATCCGCTACACACCAGCTCCGTCCCCCGTCACACCATGTGGGGATATAAATATCGACCCACCCAACCGACACACCAATGGTAGCCTGGTTGCGGAACTACCTTCATTTACATAATGGGCTTTAAAAGCCGTCGGTGGATCCACGATTGTTAAGCAATGATGCGATCCTCGTATACTTCCTCCGTTCCATAATTCCCAACCCATATGCAACCTAAGTAGAATATCATATGTATGCATGTCACATCCATAAAACTTACATTCAACATCTAGGGGTATTTTGGTCATTTTCGCCTTTAGGGGCATTTCGGTAATTTTCCTTTTATTACGGTTTTCACTTACCTTGGCCCGTTAACAAATCTCGTGAGCTAAGATGAAGGAATATTATACACCACGTAGGATTCTAGAGAAGAGGAGGTGGGTCATTAAGACCGCTTAACCTGGACATGCATATACCCGTTGCCACACCTTAACCCTATGACTTGTCCATGGTCACAATATATTAATTAAGTTTTATGTAGTTATCATATACTAGGCTCAAAACCCCTTACAAAGTCCAAACAAATTCACATACCTGTATTTGGCCCATTAAGCCCAATCATATTCATATGGCCCATTAGACCCAAATCACCTATATATGGCCCATTAGGTCCAAATCACATTTATATGGCCCGTTAGGCCCAATCACATTCATATTCATGCTCACATATGAATTTCTATCACATAGCATCAATTATCAATTTTGCCTATTATGGGCCCAACAGCCCATCGGGACCATTAAGCCTATTCTGGCTCGGCTGGCCAATTCACAGCCTAAGCCCATGGAATCGCCCATGGGGCCTCAGACAACCTATCAGTTTCCTCTTCATGAGTGTTCATGCACTTGCAAGACTACCGTAGCCAAATTTTTGGCTTTTCGGTATTTTAGCTTTTCGACTCTTTGGCTTTTACCGATTCATTGTGTGTGTAGTGTATGTACGCACCTGGTAAGCAAGCATGCTGCGATTCCCTTAGTCACCAACCTACAAATGATATCATCCTTCAATTAATAGCATGCTTAATACATATCTTTACTAAAACCGAAACCTCACCTTAACCTTACATTGCGCGATAAGTATAACAACCCCTTCTTAAATCACTAACCACGATCAACTCCTAGATCTGCACCAATCTTAACTATTAAAACCAGAATAATAGGTGACTCGTATCCAACACAAGTCCCCTTACTTTAACTATGAACATTCGACCACTTTAGCCAATGGAAGAGGAATACTTACCAAAATCGCAACACCTAAGGAGCAATTCGGCAATGTGCTAAGATTCGAGATCTGATACTAACTCCCTACCAAAGTTGATTAGAAAGAGTGAGGGAAGAACAGCATAATAGATTCATAGCAAAACCGATTGGAAGAGCAAACACTTACACTAGATTCGGTCAAAGGGTATTCGGCCTTTGAGAGATTCGACTTTTCAGCTTTCAAACTTAGTGTGGTGAATAAGGTTTATTTGGAACGGATAAAAGAAGAAGAGTAGTAGAAGAAGTCGACAAAGAAGATTGTATAGAGGAGAATAGAAATCGGTAGAAAGAAAAGAAATAAAAACAAAAGAGTTTTCGACTTTTTGGAGAAAGGGGTTTCTGGCAACAAGGTGAAGAAGAATTTCGGCAGTAGCTTGGAAACCTTGTATTCGGCCCCTATTTATAGCCCTTATAGCCGAATTTTCCATGCCCAATTCCCAATTCGGCTCCATCACTTCTCCCTTCTCATCTCCTCGTTTTTCTCCTTAATAACCCCTTGATCCTTTCCTCAAATTTCTCTTCTAAGCACTCCCCTTGGAGTCCATCTTCACGCCAGGCCAAAATTAAACTTCTAAAAATACTAAGCTAGGATTCAAACCTTGGATCTCCTTGCTAGCTACTAATGTCACCTTCTTACTCCCTAAGTGGCGTCACTTAGCCACTCCTCCACAAATCTTTTTTATGCCATTTTCCCCTATTTTTTATTTAAAAACCCAACTACTTGCCAACAAGGTCCTTTTAATTATTAACACATACTTTCCTTTTCCCCTAAGTTCGAACTTAAACCTTAGCCAAGACCTACTATTACCTACTTAACCGAAAATACCTAGCACATTTTTTATCAGAATCGAAAAAAAGAAAATTCAAGATTTCGGGATTTTTGGGTTTCGAGATTTTTGGGGCGTTACAGTTATGTTTACTTGGACCATATTCAAGCAATCGTATTATAATCCACTTTATCAAGAAATCTATTTTCTTATGACAAACTGTTCTATTTAGCAATCAAATATGAATCAACACCTCCTTTCTATGATGATGTAATGCAATGCAGTCATCAACAAAACAAAAACAAAACGCATTAGTATAGAAGAAATAAATAATAAATAAAGTACCTATTCGAGTGACCACTAAATTTGGGTAAGGATCTACTTAAGGTGGACTCTCAAGATTCACTATATATGTCTCGGTTCTAGAGAGAGGGTACCTGAACCAGCAGATTCCTCAATCCTTACCTATTATAGGATCATATGGATCGAGTTCAGTTTAGGGGAACATTTCCCTATGGCTATGAGGAGGTGAAAATCTCACGAAATCATAGGTACGGATGTATCTCGGAAGTAATCCACTAGCCCATGCAGAGGTGAAAACCTTACGAAGGTGTAGTTTCTCACTCCCACTTAAAGGTATAACCACAACGGTCATGCAGTGCAATGCAATATTATTCTACAAGACTTGGACCACAACAATCATGCAAACAAATGTAACAAAGAATCATGATTTTCAAATTAGATTTTCAATTTTAGATAAAAGGACAGAAATAATCAATTTTATGGCTTGACTCTCTTGTTCAATCCCCAGTGGAGTCGCCAAGCTGTCGAAACCATTTTTTTTTTGGAAAAAAACGTGGATCGACTTTAAAACAAGTGGAGTCGGCCCCAATCCTTTTGCTTAGGTTTGATTGGATCACCTAATAAAACATTTTGTTCCATTTAAATCAATTTTGGCTTACGTAAATTTGAGAAAACGGGTTCGGGAGCCAGTTATGTATGAGGAAGGATTAGCACCCTCAATACGCTCAAAATTGGTACCAAATTGATTAAGTACTGTCCTTATGTCTATGATTTAAAAATATTTTGAAATATGATTCCTTTTAAAACATTTGAATGGCTCAAGTTGGTCGTCAAAATTCTCTTGTTTCAAAGGAGTACAACATCATATCCAACACGATTGGACATGACCCTTTATACCTTCGAAAGCACGATTAATTTTCGACTTCCAAAAGCTCATATGTTGAAAATTACAAAAGGATGCCCAATTATTTAGTCCAACGAAAAACCAATACCCAGCACGGTAGGGCACGGTTCCTCGAATTTCCAAACATTGAACATTGCCTTGTTTTAGAGAATTTTCAAATGAATAATCGCAAAACTAGCTCCAAAACGCATTAGGTTACCTTGAAACAAAATGGAATAATTAACCTTAAAGCAAACAGTTGCAAATTACAAAGTAACATTTGTAAACAAAAAGCGAAATTATAAGCATGGGACAATATGCACAAATAAAGTACTATACTTGATGAATGAAAATAATATAAACTTAAGAAACAAATTAACAAAACAAATAATAAAATATAACTAATCAAAGAAAATATAACCAAATTTTCAAACATGGATGAATAACAATTGATATAATAATACAAAAAATGAATAAATAATATGCAACAATAATATATGGAATAATATAAAACAATCAACACATAATGTATAAAACAAAATAGAAATTAGGAGCCAAAATGATACAAAACAATTTTAAAACTATCAAATATACGAAAACTTACGAATGAACCACACATGCTAGGGTTTGAAATAATTTACATGTATAAAAATAATGAAACTAATAATTTATGAATGATTATTAAAATAGATATTATGTAGGAAGAAATTTGAAATAGATAACATACAAAATAATTTAAAATAAAACATATTGGTTTAAAAATGATGATATATATATATATATATATAAATAATGTATATACAAAAAGAATAATAATATAGGAAAATATTTGAGACAAACAAAATATAATACCAAAATTGGATTCTTAAAAGAGACAAACAATATACATAAATAAATTTAAACGAAGAAATATATGAACATGTTTGAAAGGAATTTAAATAAGTAATTCGGTGTAAAATATATATATATGTATCTATAAATATGAATGTATGAAGATAAATATTATATAAAAAATTTTAAGCATAGAATTACATGAAGAAAATTTGAAAATAATAAATTATATAATAAAACAATTCAACAATATAAAAAAAACAAAAAAAAATGAAATTAATAAAATAGTTCAAAATAGTATGTCAAAATAATAGGTTTAAAAAAATTATAATAAATAAATCCTAAAAAATATAAAACATAAACTAAACTTGATTGAAATAAAAACAAAATCGAAAGGATAATCTATAAATAAACAAATCATTAAAACAGAACCGATGAGCAAAATAAAACACGCACAAATGAGCAGGGACTTGGAATGAAAATATACTGAATCTCAAAACGCAGCGTTCAAATAAGGATTAAATTGTAACAACGCACAAATCTCAGGGAAAATGTAAAAACAAATAAAGCACGATGGATGCTTAATTAAAGATTGGAGCAAGAGGGAAGGGACTAACTTCGCAAATAATCCCTTTTAAGAAAACATGCGGATTCCCCTGGGTACCGGATCAGGTCACATAGGTAAAGCCAATACGACACCATTTTGAAGCTATTGTAATTGACTCTGAATGGTGCCGTTTTCTGCCCTTTATAAAAGCTAAAACACAGTAGGAAAACAATGTTCATCTGTTCTCTAGGGATCAAAACCCTAGCCCCTCTTGATTCTCCCTTCACTGATCCTAACCCCTAACTTTGAAACGCCGACCCGCCACCATAAACGGCGTCCAACAGATTCAGGCCTTGAGGGACGACATTCTCGGCCATAAAATCTCCTCTCAACTTCAATTTCAACGACCACAGTATTCTCGCAAGGTAAACCACTCGTTTCTTATATTTTCAAATATTTTTAAAGTTTTCATAAAAAAGAATAGAATCAAAAGAAAAGCGTAAGATCGAGAAAAGTTGTATCTAAAATCACCTTTCAAAACTGATTTTGGATTGCTCTATATTTTTTACAATATGCATTACATTCAATTCCAATTCGATTTTATAGCCGAAAAATAAAATAAATAAATAAAAAGAAATACAAATTTCATTCCTGTCATTTGCTGTTATTTGTTGTCCATTGCTTGTGGTTATTTTTGTTTTTTAGTCTGTTGCAGGTACAGTTGGAGGGTAGCGCGTTGTAGAGTGTGAAGCCACTGGTGGCTGCTTGCGGCGCAAAGAGCCCTTTGCCCTAGGGTTTTCTGAAAGCTATTAAGGAGATGGGCCTATCAAGCTTGTTTTGATTTGGGTTAGGGGTTTATTTAGTAATTGGGCTAGGTTTATTTCTAAAAATGTTACAATTTGTATGAGGACTGTTTTTGGACTTTAATTTTTGTTTTATTTATTTATTTATTTTATTTTTTGGTTTTTGTGTAAGCTCGGGCAAAATGGGCCTATTACAGATTTCATATGTCAACTTCATCCATTCCACTTATTTATCCAACCATCAAAACAACTACAACAACTTGACCAAATTCACAAGGCATACCATTCACATCACATAGCATATATAAACACATTTTATAAGCAAAATTCACATATCACAACTTTACCATATACTAGCCAAATCATATGGCTATAATTCCATAACACAAAATATACCATAATGACACTATCCTATACATGCCATATACCACAATTACAAGGCTTCTAAAGTACCAACAAAGTGTTCGATAGTGTGATGACGTTTCCCTACGATCCCCGAGTTTGAGTTAGCTTTGATTATCTATAAAACATAGAAAAATAACACAAAATAAGCTTCATAGCTTAGTAAGTTCTTAAGTGAATAACACAATTCATCAAATAAATAAAATTTTAACTATTTTCACATTACCAAATCAAAATTACATTAACCACAAACCTTCATTATGTCTCAAAACATGATCAAATACCATCTCAATGAACTTTCTCAATGTAATACTTGAATAGGTTACGTACGTACCTGTACCACATCGTACTAACCTATTTCTCAACTACGTTATTCTTTACCCGTTGAACCATTTGGAATAGAAGTTGGATACTCAAGGATCACAATCAATACGTACCTATATCATAGCTCATAGCCAAATCAAGGTAACTTATCCTAGAGTACCTATACCATGGTCCGTAGCCAAATCAATGTAACTCCTTTCTGAAATACCTATACCATGGCCCGTAGCCAAATCAAGGTATCACTCGCACTTGAAGTGCCGATATCGTGGCTCGAAGCCAACACAATAACCTAATGACATGTCACTAGTATCCTAAACTATTCCTAGGTTCAACTAGGAAGTTTCACTTGTCGATTTCATCGTCGAACACCTCCGTAGAGTCGTAATCACAATTTAAACATTATTCGAAATCTCATAATCATATTTTATGCGATATGAAAGCATTTAACATGCATTTATAATGAAATTATCACATACAAACTTACCTTGTACTCGAAATTGACGAATCAGATCGATTACTCGATAACTTTGCTTTTCCCCCGATCTAAATCCAAATTCTTTCTTTCTCGATCTACATGTATTCAAAATTAACTCATTTAATCATTCATTCATTCAATTTAATCTACAAACACATATTTGGGCATTTTTACACATTAGCCTCAAAACTTTCACATTTAATCAATTTAGTCCCTATTTCACAAATATACAAAATTCACACAATTCAATTTAAATACATGCTAGCTGAATTTCATAGGGACCCCTCGCAACCCTAAACTTTCATTTATTTCGCATTTAAACCCCTCAATTGTACATTCCACAATTTCATCCCTATTTGACATTTTTGTCAAAAATCACTTTACAAAATTATTAAATCTATCAATAAACCTTCATTTTCCATTATCAAACATTTAAAAACTCAAGCATTCAATAATGGAACTTCATGAAATCATTAACAAATTCAAAAATTAAGACACGAACCAGGTAGAATACGAAGCAACGATCACAAAAACATAAAAATCATCAAAAACTGAGCTCAAACCATACCTTAATCAAGCTAGGAGAGTACCGAAATTTTCAAAGCTTCAAAACCTATCTTTTTCCTTTGATTTTTAGTTGAAAGATGATAAAATGAAGCTAATTTTTGTTTTGTTTTTATTAATAATAAAATTACTAACCAATTTGCAATTTTAACCTTAACTAAAACCATTTAAAAACATTCATTTAATAGCCATTTATGTCAAATTCCACCATCAATTGTCTAATTACATCATAAGGACTTTTCATTTATTAAGCCATGGCAATTAAGCACATTTAACAAGTAGAATGCAACTTTTGCATTTTACGCAATTAAGACTTTTTTTTCTCAAATTGAGCTATTAAATGATAAAATTAGCTCACGAAATTTTCACACATATATATTCACATGCTATAGACACCAAAAATAATATTAAAATAATTTTTCGACATCGGATTTGTAGTTTCAAAACTACTGTTTCGATTTAGCTAAAATCAAGCTGTTACATTCATAGCCTAATAAATCAAAATGCACTAATTTAGTAAACTGTTATATCATTTATCAAATCCAATTGAGGAGATAGCTTTAGTAGCCTATAAATAAATCTATTAATTATATTTCATTAAATAAAAAAGGATGTAAGTTAAAAATGTGAATTGAAATCTTCGTCAACATAAATGTTATATTACCACCAAGGGAATGAAATTTACCCAACAAGTTACCATTACAAACTTCAACTAATTTTTAAATTTTAATCTTCGCATTTAAGTAGCTTCGTTTTATTTATTGATAAAATATAAATATAATTTTAATTTTAATTTAAATATAATATTAAAATTATACATGAATTTTGTATTGTGCAATGTCATATATGAACTTTGATTTTGTGCGACGTTATACATAAATTTTTATTTAATTCAAATTTTCACAAATCAGTAACAGTAGTGACTTAGATGAAAACTTTCAAATAGTTTAGTGATCATATTATAACTTTTTGAAGTTGAATGACCAAAATATAATCATATTAGTAGTTTACTGATTTGGGAGCAATTTACTTAAACGTAAACTATATATCTAAAAAAGTTTGAGCATTGCTTAGACTTGGTTGGTGTTCATTGTTGAAGTTAAACCCTAAGGGTTTTATGGAAGAGATAGAGAACTTATTTGTGAAGAGTTCGCAATGAAGAACTTGATTATTGAGAATTCCTGTTAAGGTAGAGATTGGTAGAATTGAGTGACTTGAATCATTATTAAAATAAAATACTGTGGTAAAATAAAATAAAAATAAAATCCATATAGAACTATATTTCTTTTATTTTATTTTAAAATAAGGTTTTTCAACCTTATTACACTTCATCTATTTGATATGAATTAGAATTAGGTGTTTCAACTTTACTACACTTCTTCTATTAGAATATGATTTTACAAGCCTATAAATAGACATAGTCTACTTCTTTTGTAATTAATTCGAATTCGACATAGTGAATTATCTTCTCCTTTGCTCGTGGTTTTTTCCCGAAAGGGTTTCCACATAAAATCTATGTGTTCTTTTCTTTCTCTTTTCTTTGCGATACATTATTATTATTGAAGTTCTATTTTTTTGACACAAATAATAAGCTTTTGAGTTTGATTTTGGAAGCAAATAAACAAATAAGTAAAATAAAACCAATGAGTTTTCAACGAGGAATTGTCAATAATAATAATAATAAAACTAATAGACTTCCAAAGTCTTGTTTCTCCTCGAAAATAAATAAAGTCAGATGAAGCAACCATAAACATCAGCACAAAAATCAGATTGTGAGGAACGAAAGATGCTCTACAAGAAATCAGCGGTGCATTTGATACTAGTCCTACTGCTATCATTTTCTCTACTCTGCCCTCCATCTTCAACGACAAACACTCACTTAACCGGTAAGTTGAATTACAACTATATATAAAACTTGTTCTTCATTACTTATTTTTATGATCTCTTTTTTATTGTTTTTTATTGAATATGTTGTGTTGGTATTTGGGGTTAAAGTTGCAGTGAAGGAGAGGAATGAAGTGATACATAGAAATCTAGGTGGAGGAAAACCACCTTCATGTCCTCCACGTGATCCTGGTTGTCATCCAAGGGGTGGTTTTAAAAAGATATGCCCTCCTGATTGTTCATAGCTTAGAAGGAAATTGTGTTAGCTGGGCAACTCAAATGAGTGGTTATTAGACATGCATTACTTGTGATTTTGTATTCTGATGGGCTTTATATATTTCAAATAAATTTAGGAGGTTAAAATTTTATATGATGTGTATTTTGATATATTCATATATTTGTATTATGTTTGAAACATTTAATCATTTTAATGTCTAATTATGAGTTTTAAAGACTTCAACATTAATATTTATATGTGTTCAATTATTCTCCAAATGCGTCTGTTGGATTATGTTCCATGAGGTTAATAATTAAACAAATTTGTTATATTTCCCTAAATGTAAACTACATATCCGAAAAAGTTTAAAAAATATCGAATACCCCGGTAATAAAACTTAAGAAAGGTTGGTAGAATATAGTGACGGTTTCTGAAGATTTTTTTTTCCATTTTCAAAAAATATTTTTTATTTAAAAAATTGAGAACATCTTTTATAATTATTTTTCTCTAACTGATATAAAATATAATTTTGTTTATATTTATATGAATTCGAATCAAAGTACTAGATTTAATATTTGAAAATTTGTTTAAAAAAAAGAATATTTTTACGTCTAAATGGGTTTGAACCAGGATGAGTTCATCTAAAATTAAAAATAGGGATAAGAAAACTCAATTCGATTCGAAAAGATCAAAAAAATTAAATTTCAAGTTAATTGAATCGAGTTATTTCAGTCAACTCGATTAAGTAATTCGAGTTTTGAGTTCAACTCGAGTTGAATTTTACAATTCGAGTAACTCGAATAAGTCAAATAATAGGTTGGTGTAAATATTTTTTTGGTCCTTGTCAATTTTGAAAATGAGTCGAGTTGAATTTTACGATTTGAATAACTTAAATAATTCGAATAACAGATTAGTGTAAATACCCTTTTGGTCTCTATTAATTTTGAAAACGAACAAATTGGTCTCTATCCTAACAAAACTTACAAATAATTTAAAATAATTTTCAAAAATTCAAAATATTTATAAAAATTATAAAATTCATATTTTTAAAAATTATAAAAAATTCTAAAGAATATAAATAAACTTAAAGATTTTAAAATTTTCTAAAATAATAAATTTTGTGACCTAAATAAGTTAATTAATGATTCATGTTTATTATAATAGATTTTTTTTTTATATATTTTGCTTTGGAAAATTATAGCAACCCAAATTTACCCGGGCCCAGGAATAAATATAAAAACAAATAAAAATAAAAGTTTTATACAGTCCATGTACAAAGCCCAAAACTTGGTTACATTTTTAACCCAATAAGCCTACACCCGGTTATACCTAAACCCACTGGCCCGTTACACCCTTGACCCAATTCAGTGTAGCCCAACTGGCCTAAAAAACCACTAACCCTATATCCGTTACACCCTTAACCCAAAAAAAACGAACGGAGCCCAAGAGGCCCAAACTGTTAACAGAGGATGGAAGACCTAGGGTTTCTGAACCCTAGGCGCCGCAAACGCTAAAGGAAGGTTCCAGAATTCGCGCCGCAGGCACGCCAATCGTCACGGCCTTTTTGCGCCGTTCCAGTGACCTTCATCGACGCCACCATCGACATCGTGACTCCGACGCTATATCGCGCCGTAATCGGCGCACGAATCAACGCCAGCGCATTCACCGCCAGATTCTTCGCTGGTACCTGCAAAAAAGGAAAGAAGAAACAGCAAAGACCGATGCAAATATGGCAGGAAATAAATCAATGATTGTAAAAATATTTTTCTTTTTCTTTTTCAGTGGCTATAAAAGCCCGAATCAAAAAGATGTAAACTACGGTTTTTTTTATATACACACAGATACAATAAAAAGACCAATAGTCGATTGAAGAAACAGAGGTGATTATTTATTTTTTCTTTTTATAAATACATACATACATCGAAAATAAAAGGAAAGGAAGTTTACCATTGGATTTGCACAAAAATAGAAGCTTTTTCAGCTTTCGGCCGCCGTATTTGGCGGAGTCAAGGACGGCGCGTGGGCGCGTGGGTGCGTGAGTCTGATGATCGGGGCCTGGCCTGATGGAGACCGGAGCCCAGAGGACTGCCCTCTCCTCTCCCTATTTGGAGAGAATTTCATTTTTTTTTTAAACACAGTTTCTAAAATGAGTTTTGGGCCAAAAATTGATTTAAATAGCATAATAGAAACAGTGTCGTTTTTACTTAATCTGATAAGTACCAAAACGACACCGTTTAGACCAGGTTCCGCGTGTTGACCCGAAACCCGGATGAGATCCACGTGTTTTTATTAAAAGGGTAAATTATTCAATCGATCCTTTCATATTTTTTTAATTTACAATTACATTTTATTTTTATTTCAAAATGACCCCATTATTTTACAATTAATTCAATCTAGTCCTAACGACTATTAAAGCCTATTTTGAAGAAAGACGTCGTTTTCTGGGATTAAGTCTAATTGCCCAATGAGTCCCTCTGATTTAACGAGCCTTTTAATTAGGCCCAAAATTTTTCATTTATTTGTAATTAACCCTAAATTTTTTAAATTAAATTAAATTTTAATTCCTTTTTTTATATAAATTCAATTTATTTTAAATACTATATATTTTTATAAACATTAGTCATATGAAAAGGTATATATATATTTTTTGTATATTATTTATTATATTATATATTATTATATATTATATTACATACATTTTATTATATATATTATTTTGTATATTACTTATCATATGGTTTATATTATTATATTTTTTTAAAATTTCATTATATGTTATATATTTCACCATATATTATTCCTTACATTACTTTTATTTTATTACAAAATATACATTATTTTATTACTCATTAATTACATATGTTTTTTTATTAATATGTGTAATATTAATATTTAGTACATTATTTCGTTAATATTAAGTTATTATATCCTATAATATGATTTATATATTAATCATTTAAAAGAAAAAGGATCTCCTTTATCGTTCTTATATTATTCTAAATATTTTTTATATATCTTTATTTTTATTTTGTTTAATTTAGATTTTATATGTTTATAATTTGCTTATTTATTTTTGTTTTCTTTTATTTTAATGTTGTTTAGTAGGTTAAATTTTTATTATTTTATGTTATTGTTTTTACATATTCGCATGAAATTAATTGTTTATGTTGATCTAAGTTACATTTGCATAAAATATTATCACATGTATATTATGCAATTTATATTGTTGTGTTCATTATGTTCTATGTTGTATTTAGTGTGTAACGATAATGCATGTACATTTATGTTATTTATGATTATATATGCATAAAATGATAACGTATATTGTGTAATTTATGCCATTATTCATTGTTTTTATATTATATTTGCGTGGAATGATAAAGAAGGTATTATGTAGGTTAATTTATTTAAAAATTGATCCTTTGTAATGTGTTAAATGCATTATTACTTTAATGAATTTCTATATTTCATCCGATTCAAAAATTTTAAAAAAGGATAAGGCAATGTTTTTTTTTGGTAGTTAGAAATTCGGGAAATAGTGCCCTAATATGCTGGGTTGCGATTTCCCGTTTGTCTAAATACCTAAAAGATCTTTCTAAATGAGTTTTGAAAATCACAAGATGATTTTAGTTATGGAAGTTTAAAAATATCGTGTCCAATCATGCTGGATATGATGTTTATATTCTTTCGAAGCAAAAGAATCTTGATTCTTTTTAATTTAAATTATTACGATTTTAAAAGAGATCTTATTTCTAAATTCTTTCAAACTTTTGACATTAAGATAAAATTATTCAATTCGGTGCCAATTTTGGGCGTTACGAGGGTGCTAATCCTTCCTCGTACGTAACCGACTCCCGAGCCTATTTTCTCGTAATTTCGTAGACCAAAATGTTTTATAAAGTGATCCAATCACACTTTAAAAGATTGGTGGCGACTCCCGTTCCCTTTTTTATTAAAAAAATCGTTTTTACGAGAGGTTTCAACAGCTTGGCGACTCCACTAGGGAATTATAAGAGAGTCAAGCCAAGAAATTGATTTTTTGTGTCTTAATGTCAAGTTTGGAAGATTTTAAAATATTGATCATTTTTCTTGTGTTTGCTGCATATGTTGTTACTTTGATTTCGCACATTGCATTTGCATGACCGCTGTGGTCGCACCTTTAAGTAGGAGTGAGAAGCTATGCTTTCGTGAGGTTTTCACCTCCGTATGAGCTAGTGGATTGCTTCCGAGATACTTTACCTATGTCTTCGTGAGATTTTCATCTCCGCATGGCCATGGGGAAATGTGTCCCTTTGAACTGAACTTGGTCTATATGAGCCTATAATAGGTGAGGACTGATGAATCTGCTGTTTCAGGTACCCTTACTTTAGAATTGAAACGCATATAGTGAGCTTTAAGTGCTTACCCAAGGGAGTAGAGTGATAACCTTTAGTAAGCTATCCTTATAAGTGCTTGATTGTTATACTTTAATATGATACTAACTTATTTTGTTTTGCTATCATTGTATGTCGTTCAACATTCAAAGGTATCGATTCACGGTTCGATTTCTGGTTTAGAAAGTTTTGTAATGGGGAACGAATATCTTGATAAAGTGGAGGACAATGTCTCTGTCTGTACCTGGTCAGAGAAAACCCAGTTAGAGAAAGGAGATAGTATTATCGAGGGGTATACCTCAGAGTTATGGGACTTCACTCGGATTAATTCGACACAGAATGAGTTTCAAGAGTTGAGAGACATTTGGGCTCAATGGGATGATGAGGCTGATCAGCTTTTCTATTAGAATTTTGGAGATCTTCCCTATTTGCTAAACGTCAAAGTAGATAGGCGCTTATTTCGAGCTATAGTACAGTTCTGGAACCCTGCTTATAGTTGCTTTACATTTGGTGATGTTGATCTTGTACCTACTTTGGAGGAGTATACAACTTTACTATGTTTCCCGAGGATTCAGGGTCACAAGGCTTATGTTAGGCCCGCTAGCCTTCCAACTTTTGCGAAGAAGTTGGTAATGATTACTGGGATGAGTGAGCAGTGGGCTGTAGCTCGTATGCAGCAAAAGGGTGATAGTAAGTGCGTTTCATGGGCCGTTTTGAGGGATTTGATATCAACACATCCAGGCGTAAAGGAAAGGGTCGATGTCCTAGCTTTGAGTATTTACGACATGGTGATTTTCCCAAAGGCGTTGGGGTACATAGATGAGGCAATAGCAGAATTGTTCGATCGCGTTGGTAAGCAGAATACACCGGTACCAACAATTCTAGCTGAGACATTTAGATCTTTGAGTGCATGTCGGAGGGCCGGCGAGGGTAGATTTATTGGATGTGCGCAATTGTTACTAGTCTGGTTCCATAGCCACTTCTAGAAGCTTGATAAGGTTCCTTGCCGAGTATTCTTTGAGGGTTATTCTCTCTTAAAAGGAGCAGTAGACATGCCTAGGACAGATGACATTTCAGAGGAGAGGTGGATAGACATTCTTCAGAATCTTCGAGAGGAAGATGTTATGTGGAAGGCTTCTTGGTCGGTTCCTAGTGAAGTCATTTACCGCTATGGAAGTTTTGATTGGGTCCCTCTGCCAGGAATTTGGGGAATTGTTAGATATGCACCATTGCTTGTTCTAAGGCAATATCGAGTGAGACAGTTCATTCCGGCTACACAGGGTTTAGCTCAGAGCAATTTCTCTTATAAAGGAGATCACTATAAGAAGAGGATGCGAGAGATTTCTGAGGCTTGGAAGAAGCGTTTCTATATGAAGATCTTGACCAAAGGCTCGACGTCAACCCTTGAGTATAAAGGGTGGTTTAGTAGGAGAGTCAATGATAACATCCCTAGACCAAGTTTGGAGGCTACTCGATCAATGGAGGAGAAGTTACGAGCGATTCCATCAGAGTTAGAGGTCATATTCGAAAGGAAGAGTTTAGAGCTTGGAAGAAAGATAGAGAAGCTCGAGGAGGAAAAGATGTACCTAAGCTTAGACGTCGACGTTCAGAAAATCGAGGTCAAAAAAGTAAGGAAAGAAAATAGGAAGATTGAGGAAGACCAAGATGACTTGAAGACACAGTATAAGAGGACACAACTATCATTGAAGAGAGCGGGATTAGGAAGTCTTCAGAGCAGTGGCAACAAGAGGTTCAAGAAGAAAAAGCCAAGGCCGAGTATTGGGAGAAGAAGTTCCAAGAGATGCAGTCGCGTAATCAGGCCCTAGAGAAGGAAAATCAAGGATTAAAAATTAAGGTGGCTGAGCTTGGACGATCTCTTCATCATCACCAAAGTCGTAACTCTGTGGTCGAGTTAAAGGCAAGCTTAGATAAGATCGAGGAAATGAAGTACAATATTGGAGGGTTGGAAGCAACACTATAGGACTGTGAGTTACAGATTGAGTAGCCCGAGGCAAGAGAACAACAGTGGAAGGGAGAACTTCACCATCTTCAGGATTAAGTTGGAGATAGGGATTATCTCATGGGAGAAGCTATAGTCCAGATTCGAGAGGTTGCTGATCATCTACAAGACCTAACAGCACAAGCTAATGTATTGAGTACAAAATATGAGTTAGTGTCAGATAGAGGTCTAGAGTTAGCTTTGTTGTTGGATAGGGTTAAAACCTTGGGCCTGAGGGTAAAGGCGTATTTGTAATCCATTTTGTGTAAAGATTTTTGCTTCTTAAATAATGTTTTCTAAAAAGAAACTGAATCAGAATCGATATCCTTTAGGATTCATGCATTTGCTTCTCATCACATCATATGCATTCAAGTTTATAGAAAGACCCTAATTAGTTTAAATTATTAGGGAGAAAGAGAGAGTAAGAGAAAGAAAATCTAGAAGCAACACATCATTACGGAACTCGTGCAAAAACTAAGAACATGGACCAAAGATTTGAACAGCTACAGAAGGACATGCAGGATCAATTGCAAGAGCAATTGGAAAAAATGCAAAACGACATGAGGGAGCAAATGTTGGAAGCTCAAAGGAATATGATGGCTGAGATGGCTCAACTACTGAGGGCCACTAATAAGGGAAAAGCCCTTATGACTACCACTGAAGAGGATAACGAGGGTCATCCTCCTGGTTTTACTCCACCTCACGTACAGACCCAACCTGAGGCATATCCTCGAGGGCCGTCTGTCACAATAAGGCCTCAACAGGGTCAAGTCGATGCTGGAATACCCATAAACTTTCGAACTGGTTTGGGATTCAATCCTGGATACAATTCCTGCCAATCCAGTTATACCCGATCTAGATGTAGCTGAGAGGGAAAAAATGAGACTCGAATCATCAAGAAAATTAGAGGAACGCTGCAAATGGTTAGAGGAGAAATTTAGGTCACTAGAAAACGCTGATAATCGTCAGGGAATGGATGCTAAGGACTTAAGTTTAGTCCCAGATTTGGTGCTTCCCCATAAGTTCAAAATGCCGGAATTCGAGAAGTACAATGGTACTACTTGCCCGGAAGCCCATATTACCATGTTCTACAGACAGATGACTGGTTATGTAAACAATAATCAATTATTGATCCATTATTTTCAGGATAGTTTGGTTGGAGTAGCGACCAAGTGGTATAATCAACTGAGCTGGGCCAAAATAAGTTCATGGAGGGATCTTGCACAAGCCTTCATGTAGTAGTACAATCATGTGACTGACATGACTCTGGATAGGATCACGCTGCAAAACATGGAGAAAAAACCTAATAAAAATTTTAGGCAATATGCACAGAGATGGACAGAGGTGGCAATGTAGGTTCAACCACCGTTGTTGGAGAAGGAGACTACCATGTTGTTCATCAACACTCTAAAGGCTCCATTCATCACTCACATGATTGGGAGTACCACTAAAAGCTTTGCGGATATAGTCATGGCGGGAGAGATGATCGAGAATGCCATAAGGGGTGGCAAAATCGAGGGGGAAGCGACCAAAAGATTGGCCCCAAGGAGAAAGAATAGTGAAGTGAATAACAAAAGCACCTTCAACACGAAGGCAATCACAGTTGGTCAACCTAAAAAAGTTAGGTTTAGCAACAGAGTTCTCAAAAGCAAGAGTCGGGTACAAGGTAGAATTCTGAAAGGATGCAGTTCACACCTATCCCCGTAACGTATCGTGAGCTTTATCAAAGCTTATATAATGCACATGCTATTGCTCCTTTTCACTTGAAACCATTTCAGCCCCCATATCCCAAATGGTATGAAGCAAACGCCAGATGCGAATACCATGCTAGAATACCGGGGCATTCAATCAAAAACTGTACCGATTTTAAGAAGGCTGTAGAGAGGCTTATTAAGATGGGGGTAGTGAAGTTCGACAATACTCCTAATACTGAAAACCCGTTGCCAAATCATAGCGATCAATGAGTGAATGCCATTGGTGAAGTTAGTGAGAGGAGAATGAAGGAAGATGCTGCTGAGGTGAGGATGCCTATGAAGGTGATTTGGGAGGAGATGATGAAGAGAGGTATGTTAACCTCTAAAAACAAGAGAAGAGAAACAAAGAACTATGGTGAGTTTCATGAGAAAGAAGGATATGAAGTTCAAGATTGTAAAGAATTCAAGCCTTGGTGCAAGGCTTTATAGACAACAAAGAGCTACAAATTTTTGAAGGTAGCTTTTGTGAAAAACAAGTATGTGTGCTGGAGGATGAATAGAAAGGAACTAGCCGACCAAGGATTATTATTTCCCTGCTGGGGCATAATGAAGTGGGGGCACAAATAATGCCAAAGGTCATTATCCATAAGCCTACGCCTTTCCCTTATAAAGTTAGCAAAAGGGTACCGTGGAGTTATGACTGCAGTGTGACAGTGCCGGAGGAGGAGAGTATAGCCAGTACGTCTAAGGATGTACAAGTTGAGGGTTCCCATACATGGAGTGCGTAGCGGTATGATATGGTGGGCGTCAGAGAGGAGCCCATAAAAACAAAGAATGTTAGTGCGGAGAAGGAGAAAGAGGCTGAAATGCCTGTCAAGGAGCTAGTAAAGGAGGAGGAGGCTAAAGAATTTTTAAAGTTCCTTAAGCATAGCGAGTATAGCGTAGTCGAGCAGTTACGTAGGCAGCCGGCTCGCATATCAGTATTGGCTCTACTTCTGAGTTCTGAGGTGCATCGGGATGCATTGATGAAGTTTCTCAACAAAACATATGTCACCCATGACATATCCGTTAACAAGCTGGACCGGTTGGTGAATAACATAAGTGCGGATAATTTCATCTACTTTAATGATGATGAAATCCTACCGGGGGGCAGGGGGTCAACTAAGGCCTTGCACATCACCACTCGATGCAAGGGGTACACACTCCCAAGCGTGCTCGTCGATAATGGATCAGCCTTGAATGTTCTACCATTGTTTACATTGAACAGATTACCCATTGACGATTCTCACATGAAAACATGTCAAAATGTGGTAAGAGCCTTTAACGGTACAGAAAGGAAGGTGATGGGAAGGATTGACATCCCCTTGGAAATTGGGCCGAATATATACGAAATAGACTTCTTGGTGATGGATATCAAGCCCTCCTACAATTGTTCTATTAGGGAGGCCATGGATACACTCAGTAGGAGCGATGCCCTCATCGTTGCATCAGAAATTAAAGTTAGTGACGGATGGACGGTTGGTATCCATCAATACGGAGGAGGACATTATAGCCATAGTCACTAGCAAGGCCCCTTATATCGAGACGAATGAAGAGTCTATTGAGTGTTCCTTTCGCTATTTAGAATTTATGAATGCAACCTTCATTTCAGAAGGGAGTGAGTTATCGGTGCCAAAGATAGCAAGAGCCACGAGGATGGCTCTACAAATGATGGTGGGAAAGGGAGCCTTACCAGGAAGAGGGTTAGGAAAATACCTGCAAAGAGGGACTCAAATCCCAAAACTGAAAGAGAAGAGAGATCGCTTTGGTCTGGGCTTCAAGCCAGACTATAAGCAAATGAGGAAGGAAGTTGAGAAGTGCCAAGAGGGAAGAAGGGTATGCCTTAATGGAAGAGAAGTGGAGTGGGAGCCAATGACATTCCCTCCAATATCCCAAACCTTCATATCGGGAGGATTACTTATAGAAGAAAATCATCAGATTAATGCTATACACGACAAAGGATCAGAGCAAGGAAACCTTGAGGGCATTCGCCCTTACGAACCGGGAAGTTTTCTAAAAAAATTGGACTGCAGAGGAACTTCCTGTAGTCTTTAGGAATTTTTCAGAGTAATTCTCGAAACATTCTTGTTACTCTAAGGCCTAGGAGTAATAGGATTACATTTGTGGAATGGGCTTATGATTATCTATTATTTTTTAATAAAACATAATTTTTATCAATTTGAACGAGTATTGTTTCATTTTTATCAATCAATATTCCGTTAAACTTTTGCAATTCTTATTCTTTCGTTCATAGCACATAAATAGTCATTCTTAAATTCATTCATTCTTTGTATATTTTTTATACTTCACAGGTCCCTAGATATCAATGACATGAGCACTAATATTACAAATCCTGATTTTTCTCGTGAGCAAGACATGTGTTTAGAGGAATCTCAGGATTTTGAAGATGTCCTGGATTGTGATGCGTCTCCAAATCTGTTGAGGATGGTAAAAAAGGAGGAGAAACAAATCATGCCCCATGAGAAAGAGGTAATAGAGAATGTAACCCTAGAGGAAGGGAAAGAGGTGAAAATTGACACGCATATTGCCTAGGACACAAGGCAATGACTGATTGAGTTGCTATGTGAGTTCAAGGATATCTTCGTATGGTCTTATCAAGATATGCCAGGGTTAAATACTGATATTGTAGTGCATCGTCTTCCAATAAGACAGAATTGTAAGCCAGTCCAACAGAAGTTGCGAAGAATGAGGCCAGATATTGTATTAAAGATAAAGGACAAAGTCAAGAAGCAGTTCGATGCAGGGTTCTTACAAGAGGTGAAGTACTTTGAATGGGTAGCTAACATTGTACCAGTCCCTAAGAAGGATGGGAAGGTACGAATGTGCGTTGATTACAGAGATCTGAACAAAGCTAGCCCAAAAGATAATTTCCCTTTGCCACACATAGACACTTTGGTAGACAACACAGTGGGATATTCTTTGTTCTCCTTTATGGATGGTTTCTCAGGGTACAATCAGATAAAGATGCATCTAGAAGACATGGATAAAACCACTTTCATAACATTGTGGGGCACCTTTTGTTACAAAGTAATTCTATTTGGATTGAAGAATGCAGGTGCAACATACCAACGGGCTATGGTGAACTTATTCCATGACATGATGTACAAGGAGATCGAAATGTATGTTGATGACATGATTGCTAAATCTCGAACAGAGAAGGAACATATTGAAGTTTTGAAGAAGTTGTTCCTAAGATTAAGGAAATTTCAGTTGAAGCTCAATCCGGTAAAATGCACCTTTGGAGCTAGATCAGGAAAGTTATTAGGCTTTGTGGTCAGTGAAAAGGGGATAGAAGTTGATTCAGACAAGGTCAGAGGCATACGAGAATTGCCTCCACCACAAACTCAGAAGGAAGTTTGGGGTTTTCTTGGAAGATTGAATTATATTGCTTGGTTCATTTCGCAATTAACCGAGAAATGTGATCCTATATTTCACCTCATTAGAAAACACAACCAAGGTACTTGGGATGAGGAATGCCAGAATGCTTTTCATAAGGTCAAGCAGTACTTGTTGAACGCTTCGGTGTTGTCTCCGCCCAGTCTAGATAGACCATTAATACTGTACTTATCAGTTTTTAGCAGTTCTATGGGATGTGTGTTTGGTCAACATGACGAGTCGGGAAGCAAATAAAAGGCGATATATTACCTCAGTAAGAAATTCACTGAGTGTGAAATGAGATATTCACTGATTGAGAAGTTGTGTTGTGCTTTGATTTGGACGACTTGGAGGTTAAGACAGTACATGCTATATCATACTACTTAGCTTATTTCAAAACTTGATCCTTTGAAGTATATGATGAAGTCAACAGCTTTGAATGGGAGAATGGCGAGGTGGCAAATTCTACTTTCAGAGTTTGACATAGTCTATGTGAGCCAGAAGGCCATAAAAGGAAGCGCGATAGCGAAATTTCTGGCTAGTAAAGCTCTAGAGGACTATGAGTTGTTGAATTTTGATTTCCCAAATGAGTAGTTGATGTGCGTAGCAACTACAGAGGATTATCCTTGGAAGCTGAGCTTTGATGGGGCATCCAATGCGGTGGGAAATGAAATTGGGGCAGTCTTGGTATCCCCAAATGGCGATTATTATCCATTCACATGCAAATTGGATTTTGATTGCACAAACAACATGGCCGAATGTAAAGCATGTATCATGGGGATCCGAGCGGCTATTGAGCGAGGAATAAGAACATTGGAAATATATGGGGACTCTGCGTTGGTAATTTACCAGCTTAGAGGCGAATGGGAGACAAGGGATCCTAAATTGATCAATTATCGAAAGGTAGTTTTGGGGTTACTTGAGGAGTTCGATGACATCACTTTCAATTATATCCCACGAGCCGAAAACCAGATGGCAGATGCTCTAGCAACCTTGGCTTCAATGATTAAAGCGAGAAAAGAGGAAGAGATGAGACCCATTCAGATGAGTATCTTTGAGGCTCCAGCTCGTTGTTGCAACATTGAGGAAGAAGAAAAGGATAATAACCCTTGGTATCAGGATATATTACGATATGTGAGAGATTGTAAATACCTAGAACAGGCAACTGAAAATGATAAACGAACTTTAAGAAGATTAGCCTGCGACTACGTTTTGGATGGGGACATCTTATACAAAAGAAGAAAGGACCAAGTACTGTTGAGATGTGTTGATGCCGTGGAAGCTAAGTTAATCTTGGAGGAAGTTCACGAGGGGTTTGTGGGGCCTTGCGCTAATGGTTTCACGATGGCTAGACAAATCATGAGGTTTGGATATTATTGGTCTACCATGGAAGGGGATTGTATCAACTACGCCAAGAAATGCCATAAATGTCAGATTTATGGAGACAAGATTCATGTACCACCTTCCCCTCTACATGTTATGACTTCTCCATGGCCTTTTTCCATGTGGGGCATGGATGTCATTGGACTAATATCACCAAAAGCTTCAAATGGGCATCGCTTTATTTTTGTGGTCATTGATTACTTCAGGAAGTAGGTAGAGGCTGCTTCTTATGCAAATGTTACTAAGTCGGCTGTAAGTCGATTCTTGAAGAAAGAGATCATTTGTCGGTATGGGATGCCTGAAAGGATCATATCAAACAATGCATTGAACTTGAACAACAGAACGATAGCAGAAGTTAGCAGTCAGTTCAAGATTAAGCATCATAACTCTTCTCCGTATCGCCCAAAAATAAATGGGGCAGTAGAAGCAGCCAACAAGAATATCAAGATGATAGTAGGGAAAATGACTGAGACTTATAGAGATTGGCATAAGAAAGTATCGTTTGCACTCTTTGCCTATCGAATATCTGTCAGAACCTCTACTGGGGCAACGCCTTTCTCGTTGGTTTATGGGATGGAAGCAGTGTTACCCATTGAAGTGGAAATACCGTTTCTTTGAGTCTTGTCAGAGATAAAACTGGATGAAGCTGAATGGATACAATCGCGATATGATCAGTTGAACTTGATTGAGGAAAAGAGGCTAAGGGTCATTCGTCATGGTCAGATGTATCAGAAGCGAATGATGCGAGCGGACGACAAGAAAGTGCGACCAAGAGAATTCCATGAGGGGGATCTTATGCTGAAAAAGATCCTTCCCATTCAGAAGGACTTTAGAGGAAAATGGATGCCGAATTGGGAAGGGTCGTATGTCGTGAAGAAGGCTTTCTCTAGGGGTGCATTGATCTTAATGGAAATGGATGGAAAGAGTTTACCCAATCCAGTGACTCAGTCAAAAAGTACTTTTTCTAAAGGAGAGGTGAATCCAAGGTGAAAACCCGCAAAGGGCGCCTTAAGTTTTCAAAAAAAAAAATAAAAGGTGAAAACCCGCAAAGGGCGCCTTGTGACCAAAGGGGTTTTGAGTTGAAAACCCGAAAGGGCAGTTCAAATTTTGAAGAGCACACGGTAATCTTGCTATATCTGATTCAACAAAGAGCGAAGCGCGTTGCATATCGGGGCATCAACAAAGTACTTTGGATCTTTTAAACACATGTTGAACTCAAGAAAGTCTTCATGGAGCTGGTGTATAGACGCTCAAGCGGCGATATCTAGGGCATCTAACTTTTGTCCTGTTTGCTATCTTTAAATTTTCTTTCTTCTCAAAGATAGGCTATCCGATTAATTTCCTTTGTATTTTTTTTGACAAATTTATTCAAATCTAATTATTCTCAAGATTAAATTCATCTTCCATTTTTCCTAAAGTATGTTGCATTAAAATAATGATAGATGAACTAAATAATTTTCACAAATGAAGTTTTGCTCATTACTCTGGAAATTTCTAGATAATACAAGAAACTAAAATAGACCAATTGTTCAAGGAATTCACGTAAGTGAGGTTTGAAAGAACTCGAGAAAATTCTTTCTTTAGTCCAAAATGATGATTGGACAAATCAAATGATTCGATTCTAAGAGAGGATCATCTTACAAACATTTTTGGTGGGTCATAGCATTTGAAGAATGGTTCAAACCCACAGGTTGAGTAGGAATGATACTTCGAGAGAAATAAGGATAAACTTCGACGAAGGGATAAGTGGTGACGTCTGGAATATGGGTCATATTCATAAACATTTTGCATTATAACAGGTTTAATTAGGAGCATTTGACTCACTTCGATCATAGCATCCTAATCATTAGGCATGAACTCATACACATTATACAGGTTATGTTCTTCAATGGACAATGAAGATTGATGCGCCTTAACCCCTTGAGCAGTAGGGTAATAGGCTAAAGCATAGTAGATCTGACCTTCAGGTGTTTACATCGAAGCAGATCCAAGATGATTTGGCATCTTTGCATTTACAAGGAGCAGATCGAAGACATAGTAGATTTGGCTTTCACGTGTTTACGCTGAAACAGATCTAAGATGATTTGACATCCCTGTATTGTTAGAGAACAAATCGAAGAAACAGATTTGGCATCTCCATATTCGACAGAGAGCAGATCGAAGACATGGCAGATCTAACCTTTGGATGTTTTCACATCGAAGTAGATCCAAGATGATTTGGCACCCTTGCGTTTACAAGGAGCAGATCGAAGACATAGCAGATTTGGCTTTCACGTGTTTACGCTGAAGCAGATCTAAGATGATTTGGCATCCCTGTATTGTCAGAGAACAAATCGAAGAAACAGATTTGACATCTCCATATTCGACGGAGAGCAGATCGAAGACATAGCAGATCTAACCTTCAGATGTTTTCACATCGAAGTAGATCCAAGATGATTTGGCATCCTTGCGTTTACAAGGAACAGATTGAAGATAGTAGATTTAACGTCCCTATATTGTCAGAGAGCAGATCAAATATAGCAGATTTGGCGTCCCTGTATTGTCAGAGAGTAGATCGAAGTTAGCAGATTTGGCGTCCCTGTAATGTCAGAGAGCAGATCGAAAATAGCAGATTTGGCGTTTCTGTATGGGCAGAGAGCAGATCGAGGATAACAAATTTGGCGTGCCTGAGTTTGTAAGAAGCAAGTTGAAGATAGCCAATTTGACATTCCTGAAGCTATCAGAATACCTTTGAGGAAGATGAGGATCATGATTTTGAGACTTAGCCAGGTCGGGCAAATTTGGTCCTTTTATAGTCTTTGCTCGATTCCTATTACACAGCAATGAGCAAAGAGGGGCAGCTGTAGCAACCCAAATTTACCCGGGCCTAGGAATAAATATAAAAACAAATAAAAAGAAAAGTTTTATACAGTCCATGTACAAAGCCCAAAACTTGGTTACATTTTTAACCCAATAAGCCTACACCCGATTATACCTAAACCCACTGGCCCGTTACACCCTTGACCCAATTCAGTGTAGCCCAACTGGCCTAAAAAACCACTAACCCTATACCCGTTACACCCTTAACCCAAAAAAAATTGAACAGGGCCCAAGAGGCTCAAACTGTTAACAGAGGATGGAAGACCTAGGGTTTCTAAAACCCTAGGCGCCGCAAACGCTAAAGGAAGGTTCCAGAATTCGCGCCGCAAGCACGCCAATCGTCACGGCCTTTTTGCACCGTTCCAGTGACCTTCATCGATGCCACCATTGACATCGTGACTCCGACGCTATATCACGCCGTAATCGACGCACGAATCAATGCCAACGCATTCACCGCCGGATTCTTCGCTGGTACTTGCA
This sequence comes from Gossypium longicalyx, assembly GCA_025698465.1. NCBI lineage: Eukaryota > Viridiplantae > Streptophyta > Magnoliopsida > Malvales > Malvaceae > Gossypium > Gossypium longicalyx. The sequence continues at coordinate 61,502,349 of CM047004.1, read as the reverse complement.
AAAAAGGAAAGAAGAAACAGCAAAGACCGATGCAAATATGGCAGGAAATAAATCAAAGATTGTAAAAATATTTTTCTTTTTCTTTTTCAGTGGCTATAAAAGCTCGAATCAAAAGGATGTAAAATACGATTTTTTTATATACACACAGATACAATAAAAAGACCAACAGTCGATTGAAGAAACAGAGGTGATTATTTATTTTTTCTTTTTATAAATACATACATACATCGAAAATAAAAGGAAAGGAAGTTTACCATTGGATTTGCACAAAAATAGAAGCTTTTTCAGCTTTCGACTGCCGTATCTGGCGGAGTCGAGGACGGCGAGTGGGCGCGTGGGTGCGTGAGTCCGATGACCGGGGCCTGGTCCGATGGAGACTGGAGCCCGGAGGACTGCCCTCTCCTCTCCCTCTTCAGAGAGAATTTCAATTTTTTTTTAAACACAGTTTCTAAAATGAGTTTTGGGCCAAAAATTGATTTAAATAGCATAATAGAAACGGTGTCGTTTTTACTTAATCTGATAAGTACCAAAACGACACCGTTTAGGCCAGGATCCGCATGTTAACCCAAAACCCGGATGAGATCCGTGTGTTTTTATTAAAAGGGTAAATTATTCAATCGATCCTTTCATTTTTTTTAATTTACAATTACATTTTATTTTTATTTCAAATTGACCCCATTATTTTACAATTAATTCAATCTAGTCCTAACGGCTATTAAAGCCTATTTTGAAGAACGGCGTCGTTTCCTGGGATTAGGGCTAATTGCCCAATGAGTCCCTTTGATTTAACGCGCCTTTTAATTAGGCCCCAAATTTTTCATTTATTTGTAATTAACCCTAAATTTTTTAAATTAAATTAAATTTTAATTTCTTTTTTTATATAAATTCAATTTATTTTAAATACTATATATTTTTATAAACATTAGTCATATGAAAAGGTATATATATATATTTTGTATATTATTTATTATATTATATATTATTATATATTATATTACATACATTTTATTATAAATATATATAAATAATTAATAAATATATAATACAAGTAAAATATAATAATATATAAAAATAATGATGGAAAATAATAATAACAATTTGTTAAAAATAATATACGATAAATAGTAATAATATATATATATATATATATATATATATATGATAAAATAATCTTATAGTGTATAATATAAAAGTAAGGTTTTTTAAAACAATATCTACATATAAATATATATATAATAATAATAAAAAAAATGAATATAGGGCTAAATTTAAAGTTCAACAAAATTACGGGATGAATTTAAAAGAAATAAGGCTGAATTAAGGCCCAATTTAAAACGCGCGTAAAATAAAATGGACTCATTGGGCAAATTGCCCTATTCCCAAAACGACAGCGTTTCGTTATAAGCCTTGGAATGCTTTCTGTTGGGACTAAAATAAAATAAAATTAATTCATTAGGGCTAAATTAGAAATAGAATGAAACATAATTATAAACGCAAAAAAAGTGGAAGGACCAATTGGGTAATTAACCCAATCTTTGAAAATACGCGGATCCTCCCCGGGTAGTCGGGTCAATGTGCGGATCCTAGGGTCTTAAAACGTCGTCGTTTTGAGCTTATCAGACTAAGCTAAAACGGCGGCGTTTCTCTTGGGCTATATAAGCCAAATTTCACTTAAAAAAAATCATTTGGAAGCTTATTTTAAAAAAAAAAAAAACTCAGAGAAAATCTCTGAAAGAGAGAGGGAGGAAGGGAACCCCGGGGTCTGGCCTCTGTAGGCCACACTCCGACCAGTGGTCCTGCATGCGCTCACGCGCCGTCGTACATGGAGGCTCAAAAAGGCTAAAAGCCTTCGCTTTCCATGGTAAGTCACAGGTAACCTCTTTCTTTTTTAATATCTCAGTAATCGATTTGCAAACGATGGTAAAAAAATAGTAGAATATAGAGTATATGTATTACCTTAAGACTGCTTGTAACACTTCTGAATGGATATCTATAAATAGGAAATTCCCCCCTTTCCTTTACAATGGTTTGATTTCGGGCTTTTATAGCCACTACTGTCATTACATAAACTGGAAAGAAATCAAAGATTTCTTTCCATTTTTTGTCTGCTGTATCATATCCTTGATTGTGATCTGCTAAATCTCTTTAGTTTCTTTTTTTGTTTTTCCTATCTGCTGTGTTTCTTTCCTTTTTTTTGTAGGTGCTCGCGAAAAATCCAGTAATGGAGGGGTCGCTGGCGTTGATGGAGGCCTGAAGTCTGGCGGTGGTGAAGGCGAGGTGCTGATTGGTAACTGAGGAGTCGTCCAGGCTGTGCTGAGAAGACTCATTAATGGCCTCGATTTTGGGGAATTCATCGGACACTCCCCAAGGCTTCCAAAAGCTACTGCGGTGCTGTAGTCCTCAGGAAACCTTAGGGTTTCCTGTTTCCTTAAAGTTATTTGGGCTTTTAGGCCATTTCTAATTTGGGTTTGGAGTGTAAATGGGTCTGCTGGGTAGTTTTAGGTCTGCTGGGTAGTAACCGGGTTAGTGGGTCTGAAATATTTGATTTTGGGCCCACCGTTTGGGCTTTGTAACATGAAATTGGACTGTTAAATAAACAATTGTTTATTTATTTATTTAGTTTTCAGCCCGGTCAAATTTGGGCTCTTACAGCTGCCCCTCTTTGCTCATTGCTGTGTAACAGGAATCGAGCAAAGATTTAGAAAGACCAAATTTGACCGATCCTATTATGGTCTTCAATCTGCTTCTTGCAAACTCGGGATTGTTATGTTGATATCTTTGATCTGTTCCTCGCCAAACGCAGAGATGCCAAATCTACTTTTTCGGTTTGTTCTCTGACAATACAGAGATGACAAATCATCTTAGATTTGCTTCATCATAAGCACGTGAAAACTAAATCAACTATGTCTTCGATTTACTCCTTGTAAGCACAAGGATGCCAAATCATATTGGATCTTGTTTCATTCTAATCGTCTGAAGGTCAGATCTGCTATGTATCTGCTCTCTATTGAAGTGGAGATGCCAGACGTCGATTTGTTCTCTGACAATGCAGAGACAAGAAATCATCTTAGATTTGCTTCATCGTAAACACGTGAAAGCCAAATCAGCTATGTCTTCGATTTGTTCCTTGTAAGCACAAGGATGCCAAACCATCTTGGATCTTGCTTTAGTATAAACATCTGAAGGTTAGATGTGCTATGTGTCTGCTTTCTGTCGAATATGGAGACGCCAAACTTCGATTTGTTCTCTAACAATATAGAGATGCCAAATCATCTTAGATTTGATTCATCGTAAGCACGTGAAAGCCAAATCAGCTATGTCTTCGATTTGTTCCTTGTAAGCACAAGGATGCCAAACCATCTTGGATCTTGCTTCAGCATAAACATCTGAAGGTTAGATCTGCTATGTGTCTGTTTTCTGTCGAATATGGAGATGCCAAACTTCGATTTGTTCTCTGACAATACAGAGATGCCAAATCATCTTAGATTTGCTTCATCGTAAGCACGTGAAAGCCAAATCAGCTATGTCTTTAATTTGTTCCTTGTAAGCACAAGGATGCCAAACCATCTTGGATCTTGCTTCAGCATAAACATCTGAAGGTTAGATCTGCTATGTGTCTGCTCTCCATCGAATATGGAGACGCCAAACCTGTTATCTTAGATCTGTTTTGGTGTGAGAACATCCGAAAATCAGATCTGCTATACTTTAGCCTATTACCCTACTGCTTAGGGGGTTAAGGCGCATCAATCTTCATTTTCCCTTGAAGGACATAACCTGTATAATGTGCATAAGTTCATGCATAATGATTAGGATGCTATGATCGAAGTGAATCAAATGCTCCTAATTAAACCTGGTATAATGCAAAATGTTTATGAACATGACCCCTATTCTAGACGTCACCATTCATTTCTTCATTTGTCTTTTCTTTTCTCAAAGTATTATTCTTGCTCAGCCTGTGGGCCTGTACCCCTCCTCAAATGCTACAACCCACCAAAAATGTCTGTAAGATGATCCTCTCTTAGGATCAAATAAAGAATTTCCTCGAGTTCTTTCAAACCTCACTTACGTGAATTCTTCGAACAATTATTCTGTTTTAGTTTCTTGTATTATCTAGAAATTTCCAGAGTAATGAGCAAAACTTCATTTGTGAAAATTATTTAGTTCATCCATCATTATTTTAATGCAACATACTTTAAGAATAATGGAAGATGAATTTAATCTTGAGAATAATTAGATTGGAACGAATTTGTCAAAAAAATACAAAGGAAATTAATCTGAAAGCCTATCTTTGAGAAGATAGAGAATCTAAAGATAGCAAACAAGACAAAAGTTAGATGCCCTAGATATCGCCGCTTGAGTGTTTATACGCCAGCTCTATGAAGACTTTCTTGAGTTCAACATGTGTTTAAAAGATCCAAAGTAGTTTGTTGATGCCCCGATATGCAACACGCTTCATTCTTCGTTGAATCAAATATAGCAAGATTACCGTGTGCTCTTCAAAATTTGAGCTGCCCTTTCGGGTTTTCAACTCAAAAACCCTTTTGGTCACAAGGCGCCCTTTGCGGGTTTTCACCTTGGCCTCTGCATTTTTTCTTTTTTCTTTTTTTTTTATTTTTTCTTTTTATTATTATTTTTTCTTTTTTTCTTTTCTTTTTTCCTTTTCTTTTTTCTTTTTTTTTGAATTAGAAGTCCCAAAGTGTCCTTTACGGGTTTTCACCTTGGCTTCTCTTCTCCTTCAGACAAAGTACTCCTTGACCGAGTCTGAATTCACTGGATCAGATAAATTCTTCCTATCCATTTCTTGTCAAAATCAGTGCACCTCTAGAGAAAGCCCTCTTCGCAACATATGGCCCTTCCTAATTCGGCATCCTTTTGCATGGGAAGGATCTTTTTCAGCACAAGGTTTCCTTTATGAAATTCTTTTGGACGAACCTTCTTTGTCATAAGTCTGTGTCATCCATTCTTGGTACATTTTCTAAGGATGAATACTTTCAAGTTAATTTTACTAGAGGTATTCAATTCTTGACTCCATCAAAGCTTGGAGGAAAAATCTTGATTCATAAACCCATGAGAAAGGGATTGCCCCAGCAGCAGTCCTTACGGTTGTTTGTCAAACCCTACAAAAAGATGGTTCAATGATTCTCAGCAGACAAGAATGAAGTTGCTGACTTTATCCTTCAATCTGGAAAGCTGAGGTACAGAGATTACTCCCGGAGCATGCATCCCACCATGACTCGATGATGTTTCTGAAGCATCCCTAATCTTCATAAATTGCCCCCAACTGTGAAGCTGCCAAATGAGCGTAGCAAATAGGAGCCACAACAAATATGGCTGTGGTGCTCCTTTGATACATATAGGATAGAGAATTAACAAACTCTTACAGATCATCAGCCGAAAACCCAGCCTGGTCTAAGAGAACATGTTAGTGGGTCTGCCTCGTGATTCCAATCATTCCAGCATGGGTACCAAGGTAAAAATCATTGTTCTTTGGATGACATACTTTGTTGTCAATGACAGTACCATGTAGCACATTGTCAGGAGATCCCTGCTGAAAAAACTTGGTATGATGGTTTTTCGTACAACAATAACCACAATCTTTAGGGTTCCACTTCTCGTCAAAGAACTTGCAAGCCTCAATAACTTGATCAAAACTTGATTGAATTGAGACTCGCTAACCCCATCCCTGAAAATAATGATTTGATCAGGTTTCCTCTTCCCTGAACTCGTATAGAAGTCTAAGAGAGCTTCCTTCATGATACCGTCATCCACTTTGTCAGAAACTGGTTTTGAAGAAAGAATCTATCATTTTAAGCTTCGAGATCGTATGCGGCCGATGCCCCATAGCTGAAATCAATGGCCACCGCCTGGAGCTAACCATCGCAGCTATTGACGGCACATCAGACTGCTCAGGAAAGCCAAACAATGCACCCATTCCAAGGATAATGGTTGGAACCTTTGAAACAACTGGAATTGAAGGTGTTTGCCCCAGCATAAGCATAGAAAGTAGGCGGTAGTTTCTTATGCTAATTTTTACCAGTCTCGGTCATCTTCTGTAATTTGTTTTTTTCTTCTTTTTCTTTTCTTTTGGCAACCTTTGTTGTATTGTGGTATGACGCATTATCTTTGAAAAGACTGCAAACTTTTGGCATTGTGCAGTTATATATAAACTTTTTTTTTTGAAATGGATGACTTTTGACTTTGTAATATTGGCATATGAAGCTATCTCCCCCTCTTAATGCAGTAGTTGACGTCCTCAAAGATGAGTCATTGTCAGTTTGAAACTTTTGACGAGCTCGGGCCCATAACATACATGCCCCATAAGTCTTGACTCCTTTAAATTTGGCATTCATTGTGCAACTGATACGATCCCTTTCCATGGTGGACCAACAGTGCCCCAAAACCTCATGTTTATCCTGGCAATTGCAAGTCCTCCTGCATGCGTCTTTGGACCACATTTTTGAATTCCCATAATAGTCTCAACAAGGTCTTGTTTTGTCTCCTCAACTAATTCCAATTTCGCGATCTTTCCTTCCTCTAAGGCTATATTTCCTACCACCATTTCATGGGGTAAAAACCATTTTCAACAAATTCAGAAACAAGTCACAATTTTTGTCACCTTCAAAGTACTGAGATTCCTCTAAACACATGTCACGCTCAAAAAGAACTCTGAATCTGTAGTATCGTTGCCCGTGTCATTGATATCTAGGGATCTATGATAGGCACACAAAAGAATATACAAGGAATAAATGAATTCAAGAATGACTATTTACATGAAATAAAAATTTATAAAGAATGTCAAAGGTCAAAAGAATCAGAATGAAAGAATATTTACTCGGATAAATAATAAAAGTATGTTTTATTGAAAATAAAAATGTCTGAACATGAGCCCACTTCTCAAAAGAAATCTTATTACTCCTAGGCTTTAGAGCAACAAGAGTGTTCTGAATATTGCTCCGTAAAATTCCTAAAGATTACAGGAAGTTCTTCTGCAGTCCAATTGTTTAAAGAACTTCCCAGTTCGTAAGGGCGAATGCCCTCAAGGTTTCTTTGTTCAGTCCCTTCCTCATGTATGACATTGATGGGATGATTTTCATTTCCAAACATCCCATTCTTCAGGTAAGCTATCCCTCACAAAAGTCAGGGATATGTAAGGGAATGTCGTTAATTCCCATTCAACTTCTTTTTCACTCAGCCGTGACCCTCTTCTCTCTCTCTCTCTCTCTCTTTCTTTCTCTTTTTAATAACTTTAACTAATTAGGGTCTTTTTATAATTTTGAATGCAAATGATGCAATGAAATGCTATAAGATGCAAATGAATGCAAAAGGTATCGATCTCGATTCAATCTCATTTAGAAAACTTTATTTAGAAAAAGAATATCTTTACATATAAGAGGATTACAAATACGCTTTCGCCCTAATGCCCAAAGTTTTAACTCTATCTAATAAAAAGGATAACTCTCGACCTACATCCTACGATAACTCATGCATCATACTCAATACATCAGCTCGTACTGCCAAGTCTCTAACATGTTCAGCTACCTCTCGGATCTGAATTATGGCTTCCCCAATAAGGTAATCTCTATCTCTAACTTGTTCTTTAGACTGGCACAGCTCTCCCTTCAAATAATCCTCTCGTGCCTCAAGCTGCTTGATAAAAAGCTTACTATCTTGGAATGCTGATTCCAACTCCTCAACTTTGCCTTTTAGCTTCTTTACCTCTACCGTGGAATCATGACTTCGTTGCAGATGAAGGGATCGCCCAAGCTCAGTCACCTTAGTTTTTAACCCTTGATTTTCTTTCTCTAGGGTCTGATTACGCGACTGCTTCTCTTGAAACTTCTGATTACGCGACTGCTTCTCTTGAAACTTCTTCTCCCAATACTCGGCTTTGGCCCTTTCTTCTTGAATCTCTTGCTGCCACTGCTCTGAAGATCTCCTTAATCCAACCCTTTTTAACGTTACCTAGGCCTTTTTGTAGTGTGTCATTAAATCATCTCGATCTTCCTCAATCTTTCTCTTTTCCTTCCTTACCTTTTCGACCTCTATCTTTTGAACGTCGACGTCTAGGCTCAAGTATATCTTTTCTTCCTCGAGCTTTGCTATCCTCTTCTCGAGCTCCAAGTTCTTTCTCTCGAACTCTTGCTTCATAATTTCTAACTCCGAGGGTATCACTTGCAAATATTCCTCCATCAGTCGAGACTTCCACATCCTTTGACTGCAGGTTCTGAAGTAGCGCTATCCAATTTTTTTGGGAACATCAACTCTCCTAGTTGAAGCTGCTATGTCCTTCAACGAGAAGTAATCCTCAAAGAAGACCTGACAAACCACCCTATCTATCAATCGTAAGTGATCAGAGAACCAAGCTAAAAGTAACTGAGCACAACCAACAAACCTGCCTGCACCGGCCCTCCTACATGCACCTAAAGACCTGAATGTTTCCGCCAAAATTGCAGGGACAGAAGTGACCTTTTTACTGAGTCAATGAAAAAGATCTGTGGTTGCCTTATCCACATATCCCAAAGCCCTAGGGAAGACCATTAATCCATACAAAATTAAGGCAAAAACATCTACCTTCTTCGTCTCATCAGGGTGTGTCAGAATCAAATCTTTCAAAGCGTCCCACGAAATGCACTTGCATTCACCCTTTTCCTTAATTTGGGCCGTGTCCCACTGCTCGCTCATCCTCGTAATAATCATTAATTTCTTCCAAAAGGTAGGGACACAAGCAGCTCGAGAATAGTTCCTATCGTTTTGAAACCTGAGACAACGAAGCAAGGCAGTGTACTCCTCCACAGTAGGTACCATGTCTACTTCCCCAAAAGTGAAGCAACTGTACGCCGGGTTCCAAAACTAAGCAAGGGATCGGAATAAGTGCTCGTCTATCTGAACATCAAGCAAGTAAGGTAAGTCTCCGTAATTACCATAGACTAACTACTTGGTCTCTTTGCCCCACTGATCCCAAATTTCCTTAAGCTCCTAGAGATTATTCTGCGTGACAATAATACGAGTGTAATCTGACGAATCCGACACGTATCCCTCAGCTATACTATCTCCTTTTTGTAGTTGAGTTTGCTCGGACCATCTATGGACGTTGGCGTTGCCTTCCATTCTATCAAGAAGTCCATTCTCCATAATAAAACTTCCTAACTTAGAAACTAATCGCGAATCGATATCTTTGTAAATGCAAAATGATATGCAAACAAAAGAAAAGAAATAGCCAGTGTCACATGATATTAATAAATTTCAATGATAACTTATAAGGTAATATCTAAAGTTTAAACCTAACTAAGTTGGGCTCATACGGTCTTTCGATATGAGGTTGGTTCTAAAGTTTGAGGTACCCGAACCAGCAGATTCCTCGGTTCTCACCCATTATAGGCTCATTTGAATCGAGTTCGGTTCAGGGGAATACATTTCCCTATGGCTACACGGAGATAAAAATCTCACGAAACCATAAGTACAGATGTATTCCGAAAGTGATCCACTATCCTGCACGGAGGCGAAAACCTCACGAAGGCGTAGTTTCTCACTCCCACTGAAGGGTATGACCACAATGGTCATGCAAATGCAATGTGTATCATAATATATCAACACATGCAATAATACAAACACATGTAATGCAAAGAGGATTATATTTTAAAATTTTTAATTTCCGACATTAAGACAAGAGGTAATCAATTATACGGCTTGACTCTCTTATTAGTCCCCAGCGGAGTCGCCAAGCTGTCGAAACCATTTTTAGATCGAGTTTTTAAAAATGGGAATCGACTTTAAAAACGAAAACGGGAGTCGCCACCAATCTTATTTAGGTGTGATTGGATTACCTTTAAAACATTTTGTTTTTAAAATCATTAGTTTTGGTCTACGAAATCAGAAGATGGGTTCGGGAGCCGGTTATGTACGAGGAAGGGTTAGCACCCTCGTAACGCCCAAAAATTGGTACCTAATTGATTATCAAGTGTCTTTAATGCTGGAAATTTAAAATTTTTAAGATGTAATCCTCTTTAAAGTATTTTGATTTTTTGTAAATTGGAGTTCACTCGTATCAAAGTATTGACACTAAGTTAGCTTTTTAGAAATCCCTATCTCAAAACAACAAAACACTACATCCAATAAGTTAGGACATATTGCTTTGCCATTCCAAGACAGTTGCTCACATTTTGAAAACCTTTGAAAACTTAGAAGGGTACTTGATTATTCGAATTCAACGAGAAAAGTCGCAACCCAATAAGTTAGGGCACTACTTTCTCGAAATTTCCAAACACCAAGCATTGCCTTTATATTTTCGAAAACTTTGGAGCATTGTTTTTTTTTTAAGTGATGCGTGGGGAATTGTATTGTAATATAAATCACACATAGTAACATATTATTATAGTAGGTAAATAATACATGCATTTAAACAAAATGATGGCAATAATATAAAAATCGTGCATTAGATATATACATATATATATATATATATATATATATCTCAAATATTAACAATATGAGTACAACGATATATATATATAGCATGTATTAAGAAATGAATAAACGAAACGAACAAACATACAAAGTAATAATTAAATAATACATGATATACAAAAAAAAATCAAATAATGCATGACATACAAAAAGAATAGTACAATATCAATGTACATGTTCATGAAATGTAATATTAAATAATAAATATAGAATAATATGTATCACACGATATATGCAATATATATATGAAAAAAATGGAATGAGTTATTATTAACAAAGTATTCATATAAATAAAGACATAATATTTAATAATAATCTTAAAATATTATTTGCTATACCCTATATAAAACATAATAACAAAATATTTATAAAAGAATAATAATTATATATAAAATATATTGTTTAAAAAAATAAAATAAAAAGTATGTGAACGAGTTTATAAAATAACAAATAACATAAAAATATTGTTTTAAAATAATACATAATAAATAAATAATTAATAATTTAATATGTGTATAATATGAGTTAAAAATATAATTCAATTTACAAACTTTGAAATTTTAAATAATATAATGAATAATAATAATATAGTAGATAATATATGATATACATAACATATATAAAAAATAATAAGTAATATGGAATAAAAATGAAATATAATAAATGTTATATAATAAAATATAATTTGAATATATAGGAAATAAGAATTATAATAGATATGATATAAAATAACGAAAGTATATATGTAAGGATAATATATATAAATAATTAATAAATATATAATACAAGTAAAATATAATAATAATATATAAAAATAATGATGGAAAATAATAATAATAATTTGTGAAAAATAATATACGATAAATAGTAATAATATATATATGATAAAATAATCTTATAGTGTATAATATAAAAGTAAGGTTTTTTTTTTTAAAAAATAAAACAATATCTACATATAAAATATATCTATATATATATATATAATAAATGAATATAGGGCTAAATTTAAAGTTCAACAAAATTACGGGATGAATTTAAAAGAAATAAGGCTGAATTAATGCCCAATTTAAAACGCACGTAAAATAAAAGGGACTCATTGGGCAAATTGCCCTATTCCCAAAACGGCAGCGTTTCGTTATAAGCCTTGGAATGCTTTCTGTTGGGACTAAAATAAAATAAAATTAATTCATTAGGGCTAAATTAGAAATAGAATGAAACATAATTATAAACGCAAAAAAAAGTGGAAGGACCAATTGGGTAATTAACCCAATCTTTGAAAATACGCGGATCCTCCCTGGGTAATCGGGTCAACGTGCGGATCTTAGGGTCTTAAAACGTCGTCGTTTTGAGCTTATCAGACTAAGCTAAAACGGCGTCGTTTCTCTTGGGCTATATAAGCCAAATTTCACTTAAAAAAATCATTTGGAAGCCTATTTTAAAAAAAAAACTCAGAGAAAATCTCTGAAAGAGAGAGGGAGGAAGGGAACCCCGGGGTCTAGCCTCTGTAGGCCACGCTCCGACCAGTGGTCCTGCATGCGCTCACGCGCCGTCGTACATGGAGGCTCAAAAAGGCTAAAAGCCTTCGCTTTCCATGGTAAGTCACAGGTAACCTCTTTCTTTTTTAATATCTCAGTAATCGATTTGCAAACGATGGTAAAAAAATAGTAGAATATAGAGTATATGTATCACCTTAAGACTGCTTGTAACACTTCTGAATGGATATCTGTAAATAGGTTTTTTATTTCATCAAAATTCCCCCTTTCCTTTACAATGGTTTGATTTCGGGCTTTTATAGCCACTACTGTGATTACATAAACTGGAAAGAAATCAAAGATTTCTTTCCATTTTTTGTCTGCTGTATCATATCCTTGATTGTGATCTACTAAAGCTCTTTAGTTTCCTTTTTTGTTTTTCGTATCTGCTGTGTTTCTTTCCTTTTTTTTTTGCAGGTGCTCGCGAAAAATCCGGTAATGGAGGGGTCGCTGGCGTTGATGGAGGCCTGAAGTCTGGCGGTGGTGTCGGTGAGGCGCTGATTGGTAACTGAGGAGTCTTCCAGGCTGTGCTGAGAAGACTCATTAATGGCCTCGATTTTGGGGAATTCAACGGACACTCCCCAAGGCTTCTAGAAGCTACTGCGGCGCTGGAGTCCTCAGGAAACCATAGGGTTTCCTGTTTCCTTAAAGTTATTTGGGCTTTTGGGCCATTTTTGATTTCGGTTTGGAGTGTAAATGGGTCTGCTGGGTAGTTTTAGGTTTGCTGGATAGTAACTGGGTTAATGGGTCTAAAATATTTGATTTTGGGCCCACCGTTTGGGCTTTGTAACATGAACTTGGACTGTTAAATAAACAATTGTTTATTTATTTATTTAGTTTTCAGCCCGGTCAAATTTGGGCTCTTACAATCGAAAAACTGTACCTACTCTGCTGGAGGGTTAGGATTCTCACACATTTTGCCTAATCGCACATCATAAAAACATTAATTAAAACATCGAATAATGACATTTAAGCACAGAGCCACCTTGTTCACGAACTCAATTAAAACCAAAATAATAAAACAATAAGAAGAGTAACCAATGGACTTACACTATGACTGGGGAAGAACCACGCAACAAGAACGTACGAACAATAGCAAAATCCAAGAAATAGTAACAAGAAAAGCTCAAGAAAAATAGAGGCAAAGAAAAGAAGAAGAGTTAAGGATGAAAAGATTGCAAAATGGCAGGATAAGGGTAACCAAACATAAAAAAAAAAGACCATGAAGTAAAAAAAATGAAGGAGGGAGTTTGTGCAAAAATATTCCTACTCGCTAGATTTTTTTAAAATTTAAAGAAAACTCTAATTCCCAACAAAGGCCTAAGCAAAAATATTCCACACTTACACATAATGGGACTCAAACTCAAAACCAAAGAGCAAACAAATGCTTAATCATTGAACCACTAGGCTCATCGTTGTCATAACCCAACAAAGAAATTAATTTAAGCCCTAAGGCCCAAGCTTAACTTAAAGCCAAAATTAATAGGAAAAAATCCAAAACTAGGGAATTAAACCTAAGACCCCAAAGCAAACATTAAAACAATGTATACCATTATGTTAGGTTAAAATCATTGATGCAATTGAATCAATATGTATAAATATTTTTTTATTAAAAACACATTTGTCAAATATTCATTAGGTCACATAACTGTAACATCTCATACTCGGCCTAGACGTTATGGTCAGATCATAGGGGTTACATGAGCAAAAAACAATAGGTGAATAATTTTGAAATAAACCAACTTTCCCCGAGGAGATAAGTCATCTTGAATAGCTCTTGAAAATCACAGCAGTTTCCAAAAATGCAGCTTAAAGTAGTTCTACCAAAAATTAAGTCCAATTTACTTAGGTGTTGCTAGAAAACTACTAGGTAAACTTCAATTTATTTTGCAGCGGAAAATCTTAAAATGTAACGTTTGTAAAATCGTGGTTTTTTGTCTTCTAATTATTTTAGTTAAGAATCATTAAAAAGGTAAAGGCTTTTGCATAATAAAAATTGGAATGGTTCTAACGATCTAAACAAATCATAAAGCGTCTAGATATAAACAAAACCCAAGAAAAAGTCCATAATGTCCATAAAAAACAAAACATATGAAATCATTAACACTTAAACCAAAATCATGAAACCCGAGCTTCAGAGTCATCGTCCAATCCTAAGTCAAAGGATCACCTAAAACCAATATTGTCTTTTGTTGATATGATAGAGTTGAGACAATGTATATCATTATGTCATTGGTTAAAATCATTGTTCCAATTGAATCGATATATGTGTAAATGTTTTTTTTATTAGAGCATAGGTGTCAAACATTCATTGGGTCACAAACACTATTTGATTTTGGTATCAAATTGAACTTTAAAACCAAACTCAAGTACCAAATAGTATATTAATGCTTGAATCACTACAGCAAAATATGTTTTTAGCGACATTATTTTGGCCTTAAGCGCCGCTAAAATAATTTGCTGCATTTTGATAAGCACCGCAAAAAATGCCGCTATAGATAACGCTGCTATAGAACATGACCTTTAACGGCAGATTTTACCAAATCATTTTAATTCATATAGAACCCGAATTTTCAACATAATATCCTTTAACATCAAATTCAAGCAAAAACTTCAAATCTAAATGATATTATCATGAAAGAAATATGTATATGATTTAAATTAATAAATGAAATAACAAAATATATTATATTCAAAAGTTATATTGTTAAGATATTCTCACAATAAGAAAACAAAAGTCTAAGATGGCGGATTTTGTGATTGCTCAAACTTCTTTTTCATATTATGAAGTTGTAGCTGGAGTTTGTCATATTTTCTGCTTCCCTCGCTGCTGCTTCCACTTTAAGTTGTAGCTGGAGTTCATCATATTTTCTTTGAGCCTTTGCTTCTCTCGATGCTGCCTCAGCTTTAAGTTGAGCACTTTGCTCAACTGTGCTCACTTGCATCTGAGCCACTTGGTCTCTGAACCTCTGAACTTCAGCTTGAGCCTAATTTGCCGAAGGCATGTATTGCTGTTAGCTAGATCTAAAATATTGGGTCAGGTTATAAAATCGAACCCGATCATACCTTTCAGGACCCAAAATTTCAGTAATAATTTGGTTATCAATATCGTTTAGATTAACAGAATTGGTATTTTGTGTACAAAATGATTGAATTTGAGAATGTGGTATGAATTTGAATGGCCAATTGTGATGTTTATGAGCAATGTTTTTGTTGGTATTGGAATTGTATGAATTGGACTAGGTTGTGATTGTTTTGAATGCCTATTGAGGGTATGGTCATATGCTACTTGGTATGCCTAGGTTGACAACACTTTGGGTGAGAAATGTGCCTTGAAACATAGTCTATTTTTGTCCACAAGAGCAGAGACACGGGCGTGTGTCTCAGCCGTGTGTGATAGATGGTTAGGTGACACAGCCATGTGTCCCCTGATACTTAATTAGAAAACAAGTCAGTAGCTTCACACGGCCTAGCACACAGCCTGGCACACGGGCGTGTGAGGCCATTTCCAAGGGTACACAGGCTAGTCACACGAGCGTGTGGTTGGCCGTGTGACCCAAGTTAGTGAGTTACACGAGGTCAGACGCGGTCTGGGACACAGCCATGTGATCCCATTATAAACCAAATATCAAAGGCCATTTACACGTATATACATAACCAAGTATACCAAAATAAGCCAAATCACATGGCTAAACACATAACCAAAATATACATCATTTACATGCCAAATCAATTGGCTATACCCATTACAAACATATAGGCCATATTAACCACAACACCTATACATGCCATATAACCAAGTACACAAGTTCAAAAGTACCAAAACAATGACTGGATAGTGTGATGAGATCTCTGACAACTCTAAATCCGAGCAAGCTTTGAAATCACTATAAAACACGAAAAGGTAAACAACATAAGCTATAAAGCTCAATAAACTCGTATGGTTAATAAGTCAATTTACCATTCATTCACAGTTTAAGTAATATAAACATAATATACTACAATTCCATTTAATCACAAGGCTAACATATATTCATTCACATAGCTAATCATAAAACTCACCAATTTCATGGGTCAGTGCTTATATGGATTACGTACATACCTGCACTAATACGTATCAATTTCTTACCCTTTTCATATCATCAATATACCCGTTGAACCATTTGGGATAATATCGGATACTCAGGAATCTCGCACACTAAGTGCCAATACATGGTCGAAATCATTTCAATCTCATATCTCATATAAATGCTCACTCTCGAGCTATCACTAGGTCTACTCACACAAGCTGACAGTCAAGATGTAACTACACGATGCTGCTCACACAAGCTGACGAGAATTCGCAACACATGCCAGAAAACTTAGCCACTGGTAAAACGTACGGACCAACACCCACACACGGTAACCCCTAATGACATGTCATTTGTATCCTATCAATTCCTAAGGTTCAACCGGGATTTCATACTTCGTCAATCTTCATCGAATGTTTCTGTGAAGTCGTATTCATAAATAATGTAATAATAAAGCATTTAAAACACAATTACATTAATGCTTATTAACATACGAACTTACCTCGAATTGATACGGAGAGAATCGAACTATCAATCCACTATTTTGTTTTTCCCTCGATCTAATTCCAAATGTTGCGTTTCTTGATCTATATATAATCAAATTTAACTTATTTAAATATCATTCTATTCAATTTAATCTATAATTCATTTTACAAAAAAATACTATTTTGCCCCTAAACATTTAACTTCTTTACAATTTAGTCCCTAGCTCATAAAAAATACAATTTCATTCAATTTAACCCACACCCATGCTAGCCAAATTATATATATGTCCATAGCAGTCCATAATTTTCATTATTTCACAAATGTACCATATAATTTTCACATTTCTCAATTTAATCCCTAATTGACAACTTTATCAAAAATCACTTAACAAATGTTGTTTATCTAACAACAACCATTCATTTTCTACCATCAAACACCAAAACAATACAAATTCATCAATGGTAAAACCCTATACTTTTAAAAGTTTCACAAATTAGTCCCCAAGCTAGCTAGATTAAGCTATAACGACTCGAAAAACATAGAAATCGTTAAAAACCGAGCAAAAATGCACTTACATGCAATGAGACTATGGCCGAACCTTCAAAAGCAAAACAATGGAGTATTTTTCTTCCTTATTTTTGGTGGTGTAGCTCAAGTGAGAAGATGATACCATCCTTTTATTATTTTGATTTAATAAGTATTTATGCAATTACCAAATTAACCTTTACTTACAACTTTAAAGTTCACCTCTTAAATGTCCATTTTTGTCTAGTCAAATAAACAATGGTCTATTTACCTCATAAATCCCTTACTAATTAATTTCATATCCATTTGATATTTTTATCTAATAGAACACAAGTTTTACACCTTATGCGATTTAATCCTTTTTATCAAATTAAGCATGCAAACAATAAAATTTCTTAATGAAATTTTTATACAATCATACTATCATGCTTTAGACCTAAAAATAATAATAAAATAAATATTTTGACCTCGAGTTTGTGGTCCCAAAAGTACTATCCTGATTTCACTAAAAACGGACTGTTATAGTAAATATACCATAATTTCTACAGCTTCAGTAGTCATAGGAGATCCATCTTTCTTTCTATGTGTAATGTCAAAAAGCTAAAGGCATCCAAATTTTTGACTAGAAGACAGTTCCTACAATATAGTAGGAAAAATATTATTTAGTAGAAAGTAATTAACAAAATTATTAAATTCAAAATACCTCGTCATCAGCTACACAAGCAAAACTGAAACCAATAGAGACAGATTAATACTTATTAAATAAAATACTTTGAGGTCCGAGGTGATTCTCTGAATGCCGAGTCTGGTCTTAATTTCAAGGTGTACCTAAAAGGTTAAACACTATTGGGAAGTGAGCTTATGAAAAGCTCAGTGTGAGTTGAACAATTATTTAAAAATAAATAAATATCGAATACAGTGAAACATATTAGCTTTAACAGAAGAAAATAGGACCATCATAGGAATTTCATATCATTACATAGCCATTATCAAATTGATATCAATGGTGTATGAGCATGGGAAATCATTCATCAAGTAACAATCATTAATTTCGATACCATTCGGTACAACAAAATACAACACATATCATAAATCAATAACATTCGAATATGTCGTGAGCATGATGCAATGCAAAAAGGTTCCTACTTGTAACAGCCCGATTTAGACCCTATTTGGAACGGTGATTTTGGGACCATGAATTCGAGTCAGAAAAATATTTAAAAATTATTTTCTATGTTTATTATGTGTGAAATTTTCGTGCATTAATTTTTTCGTTTGAGTGCTCGATTTAATAAAAGGGCTTAATCACGTAAAATGAAAATTTGGTGGTTAAATATGTAGGGACCGAATTGAACTTGTCTTATTAATATGAAGCATTTAAGTTGCAAATAGACCATTGGAGTTAGTGATGGACGGTTGTATCCTTGATATATATGTTTTAGTTATTTAATTATAAATGTTATATTTGTAAATTAATTAATATGTA
The DNA here is from genome assembly GCA_025698465.1 of Gossypium longicalyx. Lineage (NCBI taxonomy): Eukaryota > Viridiplantae > Streptophyta > Magnoliopsida > Malvales > Malvaceae > Gossypium > Gossypium longicalyx. The sequence continues at coordinate 61,483,786 of CM047004.1, read as the reverse complement.
ATAATAATATAAAACATAAAATAAAACACAAAGTGTTCATACACTTTGCATGACCGAAATTAGAGAAAGGAAAAAGAAAATAAGGAGTTTAGGGTTCGACCATTAGTAAAGCTCAATCAAGGTATCTAACTAGCTCGGTTTTTTATAAGTTTTACGTTTTTGAGATCGTTGCTAAGTTATCTACAAAGCCCGTGCTCGAATTTTTTTATCTTGGTGAATATTTTGAGTTATTCCATTAATGAATATTTTAGTTTTGTGATATTAGCTAATGAAATATGAAAGATATGTTTTGGATTGATATGTTTTATATTAGAATTTTTGATGATTTTGAGTAATTAGGACTAAATTACAAAAATAATAAATTTAGGGACTAAAATGTAAAATAAATGAAATTTATGGACTTGTATGAACACTAGGAACATTTAGCCTAAGCATAGTATCTTCAAATTTTGTATGTTTTGTGTTTTGTGCAATTTGGACTAAATTGTAAAAACTGTAAAATGTTAGGGGTAAAATGGTAATTTGTTCATTTATGTGTTTTTGGACTAAATTGAGTGAAAATATATTTGAATGAGTTTAATTTGAATATGTTTAGATCAATAACCAAAGAAATCAGATTTGGATCGGGGGAAAACTAAAGTTGTTGACTAGTCGTCCCGTTTTGTTTTTCATCGCCCGAGGTAAGTTTATAAGCAAATAGATATTGTTAATTCTAATTATATATGATTTTATAAGCTAAAATTAAATTATATGAGATTATATATGTGAAAGCTGAATGTGAATATGCTTGGGAACTAAGTCTGCGAGTTTGATTCGATCGAGTTATGACATTCGAAAGCCCCATTTAAATCATAGGATTCTGATATGTGTTTTCATGTAAGACCACATATGGGACATTGGCATCGATATGTAGTTACGAGTAAGACCATGTCTGGGATATCGACATTGTATTTGATTCGTGTAAGACCTTGTCTGAGACAGTGGCATCAATATGAGATAGCATGTAAGACCACGTCTGGGACGTTGGCATTGTATGGTATATGTGATTATCCGAGTATCCTATTCAATTATGAATGGTTCAACAGGCAATGATAGTTGTGATTGAATGTGTAAAATCAATTAAAGAGATCAGGTACGTGATAGCTTATTACCTATTGAAATAAGGTAAGTAAGTTACTTGATATGTGATTCAAATCAAGTATGATATAAATGAAAAATGTATGTGTATATGGGAAGTGTATTCGGCCATTTGATTGCTTAATATGAATATTTATGAAATGATTCATGAATTTATGTATATAAGTATATGGATGTTCGGTTATATAATGATACTATGATTTTAAAATTGAATGTCACTTTGATAATACAAACATGCATATTCGACCAATGTATAGTTTGTATAGGGATTATAAGTTATAGATGAAATTTTGATCTTGAAAATATATGTAACTATGATAGTATAACTTAGTTTGGTTTATTAAGTTGATAATGTCATTGGGTTTCTATTTACTTATGACTTACTAAGATATGATAGCTTATTTTGTGTGTTTATGTTTGCCTCTGTTTTATAGATTTTGAGATCTAGTTACGAGCTTGGAGATCGTCAGCAAAGTCTATCACACTATCGACTGTCTTCGGTATTTTATAAGCTAATTTTCGAACCTATGGAATGTATAGGTTGGATTATATTATGAAATGTTTGATTTTGGTTAATGTAATCAAGAGCCATGCGAAAATGGCTCATTACTTTGTTATGTTTGGATTTAATGCTTCGTTTAGGTGATGGTTATGTTTGATTTTAGTGTTCGACTATTGCTTATATATATATGGGTAAGGATTTTTTTATGTGACATAATATTAATGGTTTCATACATTCGGTTTTGGCACAAGAATGTTAACATGGTGTACTATAGTAGGTATGTTTTATGATATTGATATGCTAAATTAGGTATGATATGAAATGGTGTGGATAGATCTTCTTGTTAAATAAATATGTATGTTACATATATATATGATGAGCTTGGTTTTGGTTATTCGGTACTGGTAATTATGGATGTATATGTGATTGACTTGGCGATGGTTTATGCATAGATGAAATATACATGTGTAATTAGTTGTTATGTTTGGTTAATGTGATATACAAGATTTGGTATTAATGGACATTGATTATATTTGAGCATAGTAAGAGTTTATTTCAATATGATTATTATCTAGTATGTAAAATTTGTGTTTTGGATTTATGTTTATATTTAGTTAATGACTTATTCTTGTGAAGTATAAATTTGTACATGATTCGGTTGGAAGTTATTATAGAGTACTTGTGTATTTGGTTATATGATGAAAATATATGAAATGGTTATAATTAACTTGGTGATTCGGCACTTGCACATGTATAATTATATATATTTATACTTTTGGATATGATATATTTGGTATGTTTTGTTTTCAAGATTGGTATATTAAGACAGCCTAGTATTGAAATGAAATGATAATGAAATATATATATGTATTCGAATGGGATTTATTATTTTAATTCAGTTATAATGGTAATGTATGTGTCTATATAGATGTGCATAGGTCATGGTTGTTAACATAGTTAAATGGACAAGTAAAGACAAGTTGGTATGTTATTTAGATTTATTAATATGTTATATTTCTGATTTGGCAATTGTGTTTAAAGTAGGTGCATAAAATTTGTAAGTTGATAGATTATTTCATATATAAATCATTCAAATGCTTTAAATGTTAAGTCTGCATATATGATTTGAATATGAAATGAATACATTGGGTTATTAGTTAAGCATTTGATTTTTATGATTATTTGTTTGTATTGATTGAACAGAAATTTGAATAATTAGATAAATGGTATAATCGAAATATGTTAGTTTGGTTTAAAAATTTATTTAGATGATTTTGTCATAAAAGTTTGTTCTGAATTGTGTTATGATCAGTAATGCCTCGTAACCCTATTTTAGTGGCGGATACGGGTTAGGGGTGTTTCACTACCCATACCATTTGCTACACACCACGAGTTCCCCAGAACCCATCATCCGAACTCCAAAACATTATGGGCTTAAGCCCGTTATGGTTAAAACCACTGATAACAATATGCAGAAGATTCTGCCAGTAAGAATGCAGACAAGCTGTTAGGAAAAATGCGATAAATTGCCATTCCTCTCGGTACTCTAGGTGCAGTGCACTGACTATGAATAATGCAGACTTAATATGCTGTCAGTACTCCACGAAACTCCTCCGTAAACCAAAAAAATCCCAACCCAATGTAAATACAATATGTCACATAATCTCATACATAATCATATCTTAATACTTTTACATTCATTTGACATGCTCAGCATGTCCTCAATAATCACATACTTTTAGTAAATGGAAACAGTGTTCCAATCTTTCAAATTACCATTGTGTTGGTATCAATAATATTGTTCAATTTCACATACTTTACGGATTTTCACTATGCATAAATAGCACCCTTTTCAGTACACAATATAACAAATATCTCATGCGTTTAAATCATACATAAGCTTAATATCTCAACACATTATACCATTCAGTCAAACATTCTCATATCTCATAACTCAAATATGCAATTACAAACTCAATCAAACATTCATACTATCAAGCTAACAATTTTGCCAACATGTTAACCTTTTAAGGCTCGAAACATACCTGGTTTGACCACTCAAAAAATCAATAATTTGGTTATTAAGCCAATCCCATCAGCAAGCTAATTTATCAAATATAACATGATATTTAACATTTTCAAACAATTTTATGAGTTTAGGACCCGTACCTTATTTTTCGCTTCCTCACAGCACACTAGCGAATATTCCAATTGTCCTTAATAATTCCTTAAACGAACCTAAACAAAAAATCAGTATAAATTCAATAAATTTACCATTAAACCAGCCCCAAAAAACCCACTTATGAGTTTAAACCAATTGTTGAAATTATAATTAATTTAGGAATCCAAACTAGTTAGATTTGTTACACTATTTTGTTGCGAATCGTGCACGTGAACGAATTTTGGCTTTATGGTTGATTTGGAGTGTTCTAGTCAGCACCTAACACAATTATATACTGGAAAGTCAGTAGCTAATATTCATTAAAATCCCTCATTTAATAAATCCATAACCTTTTCCCTACAACTTTGTCGAAACAACAAACTAGTTTACAATTAATCGCACTTACACTTCCCGATTTGTGAGATCCAAATGACCAATTGACCAAGAACATTTTTCCCTAATTGGCATGTGATTATACTGATTAGGAGGATTCAAGAAATAAATTTAGTTTTTGAAAAATATGGGAAAGAACCAAGAAACAAAACAACCCCCTTTCTTGCGCAGAGGTGCACACACCACCACACATGGTGGCAAAAATTGGGGCTGAATTTTAAGACAATTTGAGATCTTATTAAAATATGGAAAAATAAATTTGAAATAATATAAAATCCACCAAATTCCAGATCTGGAAATTTTGGTTTTTAATTGACAAGATTAATCAAGAAATTGAAGAGAAAAGAGATCTAACCCAAGCTAGTTGAGAGAAACGGCAATGACACTTTCTTGGCAATGTTCGGGATCGATCTTGGGGTTCAAGGTTTCAGATTTGGGGCTGACTTAGAAAAGGATAAATGGAAGAAATAGAGTAAAGGATATGACCCACAATCTTGATGCAAAGAGAAGAAGAAAGATATGGTAAAATGGAAGGTGTAGGTGAAGACAACAATGGGAGAAAAAAAGAAAATTTAAGAGAAAACAGGAGAGGAAGAGGGTAAACGACGAGGGTAGGGAAAGGATAAAAAATACAAAAAAAAACATTTATACTTGGGGTTCAAGGGTATGGATGACACACACATTAAAAAAAATAAGGGATTGTCGAAACCATTTTTAAAATCGAGTTTTGGAAAATGGGAATCGACTTTTTGAAAAATGAAAACGGGAGTCGCCACTAACCTTTTTAGGTATGATTGGATCACCTTATAAAATGTTTAAGTCTACGAAATTATGAGAAAATAGGTTCGGGAGTCGGTTACGTACTAGGAAGGATTAGCACCCTCGTAACGCCCAAAATTGGTACCAGAATGAGTAATTTTGTCTTACTGCCAGAAATTTGAAAGAAATTAAAAAAAAGATATTTCTTTAAAACTGTGATGTTTTAAGAAAAGAATCAAGATTCATTTGTTTTTAAAAGAGTACAAATATCATATCCAACATGATTGGACATGATATCTTTAATCTTTCGTAACTAAAATCATTTCGCGATTTGTAAAACTTATTTAAAAGGATATTTTAGATAATTAGACAAATGAGAAATTGCAACCCAGCATGTTAGGGCACTATTTCTCGAATTTCTAAGTATTCAAAACATTGCCTTGCTCTTTTTAAAAGTTTCTTTTTAATTAAATAAGATATGACTTTTGGTTTAAAAAATGATATGTTTTACATATTATAAGAAATTAAAATCACCTAATTTCAATATATATATGCTTTATCATTTCATGCAAATATAGTAAAGGTGACGAACGAGGATTTAAATTGTCTAATGTGCTATTATTTTATGCATGGTCATAAATAGCATTGTTACATACAAAGTACATCATGAAATATAGTGAATTCAATAGTATAAATTGTATAACACATACATAACAACATTTCATGCAAACATGTCTAAATTATTATAAATATCTAATTTTATGTGAATATAAAAAGCAAGAACAAAATGATAATATAAAATTTAACATATTAGACAATATCAAATAAAAGGGAATCTAAAAATAAATAAGCTATATATAAAATATAAAAAGGCTATTTATAAACATATTAAATAATATAAAAAATAATAAAAGAGAATCCCTTTTCTAAAATGAAAAATACATATATGTAGATTATATCTTAAAGCATAATAACTTAGTATATAAGAAAAATAATGTACTAGATATTGCTATACTTTTTTAAAAAGGATGAAGAATGTATTAATTAGTAATAATGTATACTTTGTAATAGAATAAATGTAATATAAAGAAATATAATGTATAATATAATTTACAACTAAAGATATATAATAATATAAATCATTTAGTAATAAAAATATATGTAATAAAATTTATATAATATAATATATGAAGAATAATAATAATCTAATAAGTATATAAAAATATAGTAAAATAATTAATACATATAGGGAATACATAGTATATACTAAATTTATAAATAAAATGTATAATAATATGAATAATATAATTAATAATATATAAAAATAATATATACTAAAAACGTATAATATAAAGATAAATAATATATATAATAAATATATGATATAAATTAAAAATGTATAATAATATAATAGATAAAATATAGTAAAATAAATAATATATAATGAAAATACATATAACATATAGTAAAATGCAAATATAACAAAATAAAATATATAATAAAAATATATGATAAACAAAAAAATATATTGGATAATAAAAATAGTTTATACTATTTTTTAACTAATATTTTAAAAAAATAAAAAAGGATTAAAATTGAATTTAATTGAAGAATCTGGGGTTAATTGCAAAATAATAAAAATATTTGGACTTAATTAAAACACAAGCTAAAATCGAAGGGCTCATTGGGTAATTAAACCCTAATCCCAAAACGATGTCGTTCTCTGGAACTGATTTTTAAAAGGGCACTAGGATTAAATTGAAATAAATATAAAAGATTGGGGCTAAATTAAAATAAAAATAAAATGAAATTAAAAAATTTGAAAACACGGAAGGGTCAATTGGGCAATTTGCCCATTTTCTAAAAACACGCGGATCCTACCCGGGTTTTCGGGTCAACACGCAGATCCTGTACCTACAAACGACGTCGTTTAAGGCTTATTGGATTAAGCTAAAACGGCGTCGTTCTATTAAGGCTATATAATCCAAATTCCAGTTTTAAGATCATTTTGAAACACCGTTTTTAAAAAAAAAAAACAAAAAATCCTCTGAAAGAGGATCGAGATCGGTCATCTGAGTCCGCTGAGTCTCCGCCCGAGGGTCTCCCTACGCTCCAAGCACCACCACGCATGGTGGTCGGAGGGTCAAAACCTTCTCCTTTTCAGTGAAAGTCGTAATCCCTTTCCTTTTTACTATTTGTAATATATATTAAAAATATTCACCTTTGTACTCGATTGGCTCTGTATTGTAAGTTGGTATCACGTGCTCTCGTTGAATCTGTTTGTATATTTCTCTCTGGAAATCGTGTGTTACAAATCAGAAAAAGATGGGTTTTTTATAACCCTTTGTAAGTGATTTACAATCTGGGAAAGAAATCCTTTGATTTCTTTCCATATTTTGCCCCTGTTTTCTGTTGTTGTTTTTTCATTTTGTAGATGTCTCGCGAAGAAATCAGTGAGCCAAGATGATTAGGCCCTGATGGCGACGGTGCTGGTGCTGATCTGCGTTCACTTGGCTTTAACTACGGCCAGAATTTAGGCCGGGAATCACGGCGTCGATAGGGGGTAGATGGAACGACGCACTGATTTAGCTTCTGGAACCTTCCATTTGCGGCGCTGCAAGGTGCAGATACCCTAAGGTTCCTGACCTAGGGTTAAGCATTTGGGCCTTTGGGATGCAGCTTATTGGGTCTTAGGTTGAGGGTGTAAACGGGTTTTGGGTAGTTAGGTATTTTGGGCTTACGGGTTAAAAGATGTGGGCTACCGGTATTGGGTGTTGGGTACCGGGTTTATTGGGTTTAAGTATTAATGGTTTTGGGCTAGTTTGTAACTGGGCAATGGTATAGGGTTTAGGTATCTAGGCTTATCAAGCTTTAAAGCCCGTTTATTGTAAATGGACTTGTATAAATGGACTTAATTTATTTTAATTTAATTCTTGCAAGCCCGGGCAAATTTGGGCTGTTACAGGGATTTTACAAATTTTAATTATTTCGCAAGGGAAAGAATTCAAATTTGGGACCTCGTTTAATTTCCATATTTTATCATATTTCTTTTAACCATTAGGTCTTTTCCTCATTCTTAAAATAATTTTGCAATATTTATTTCAAAAACAAGGCATGTCTCATATTAGGGTTTAAGGCAACATTTGCAAAATAATAAAAATGATGCGAGAGGAGGGATTTGAACTTGGGTTTCAAGAAACTCTTCACTAACACTTAACCAACAAACCAATACCTCATTTATTTCCTAAAAATGTATAGATAATCTCAAAAATTAAGGCATGACCACTCTCCCTCGATTCACAGACTCGATTCTACTAACTCTCGATTTTTGGGATGTTATAGGTACCTCAGTATTCCCGGCGGGACATTTCGCAATTTCTCTTTGAGACTTATATTTTTCTTAAAATATTCCTTCCTTAAAGTACTTTTATGGTCTCTCCTTTTCTTTCCTAATGTCTTCTTCACATAATTATCCGAGAACTCTAAAGAAAATCTCTCCTGCAAATAACACAAGTTTAGGAAGTAAATAGAAATAAAAATTAAACCAAATTATTATAAATTACATTCACGTTATTACCTTAATATTATCGAGAGCTTGATTTTTGTTTCTATCAAGCATATGATGTCATGACTCATAGTTGATTGGAAACAGATTGGCATTTCGTGTTATAATGCCTAAGTATCTTGCTAAAAGTCGAGCTTCTGATCCAATAGGTTGACCATGACTGTTTCTAGCAACTTTGACACACTCGACAGAATTTAAATCATATAAATCTTTTAATAGCACACGTCCTCGAGTTTTGCACCTCCCACTACTTTCAGCTAAAAAAATGGTATATGATGATATAAGAATTTGAAACAAAAATCAATAATAAAAGTCAACATGCATGTAAATTAAAGTTAACATTACTTTGAATTTCTAAAGGCTTGTCAGCTATATTCGGAACATTCGAAGATCCAGTAGCAATCTATTGTTCACTATATATATTTTTTTTTGAATTTGGAGGATTTTCAATAATACTTAGATTTCGCAATCTTCTTCTAGGCATATTATCTACAATACACATAAAATAGTTGAAATATTAGTAACTAATTACAACAATAATAGTACATTAAAATAGTTGAAATATTTAACAAGATCAAGATTTAAATTATAATATTACATATAATTAAAAAATCGTAAAATCTTACTACATCATAATTCGTAAATATCTTCATCCACATCTTGGCAAACCCATTGAAATTGTCTACTAGCACTAGGGATAGTTTCATTTAAGTTTTGTTCCAGAAAAGGTAAAGTTTTTGATCTTTCGTCGATGTCATCTCTACTTCCATTGCCCATGTCAAACAAGTCTCTAGGGGTGTTACGGCTCATAACATACTAACCCTCATCAGTTGGATCTTTCGAGTAAAAAACTTGTTTGACTTGAGAAGAAAATACATACGATTCGTCTATTAATTGTTGTCCAGTGTGAATTAATTGAGGTTCACCATTGTAAAACCAAATTAATCTTTTTTAATTCCCCGAGCAGTATTAACATCAACCCAATCACATCAAAATAAGACAACCTTCCATTTTCCATATAATCCAACTTAATAGTGTCTGTAAGAAGTTCGTAATACTCCACATTTCCCTTAACAAGATTACTGCCCCTAGCACTAGCATAACTTGTAATTGAAGAATTAACAACTATTCCACAATATTGAGTCCTCCTTAATCTTTCGCGAGATTTTGTTTGAAACCTGAATCCATTAATTAGTAAGGCGATATATCTTTTTACTACTCTATTTGGACCTTGGGAAAGCCATTTAACTTCATCATTGACGTCCTTTCCACTCCAAACCTATTAAACTGAAAGTTAATTGATTAATTATAAATGTTAAACAAAAACATTATTATTTGTTAATAAAAGCTTCAGTTGCATACCGTTTTCCCTAACCATTCATGAAAAGATTCTATGAATAACTTATGAATCTCTCGATGTTGTAATCTTCGGGAGCGTGAACGAGATCTCAAGACTTGTTTGTACTCACTATGTTAAAAATTGGATTACTTGGTTAGAAGATAAACAAATTAAAAATATGAATATTTATCAAATTCTTACATACAAGATGAATATTAAAAATATGTCACCTTTTCTTACATACAACACCGTAAAGCAACTTACAGTAAATCTTGCATCAAGATGTGATAATCATGTGATTTTAGGGAATATAGACCTAAACTCGATGAAAGTAACACAAAAAACCCTTACTATACCCTAGATTGTATTTTAGCCATTCGACTAAAAAATGGGTAAATTAGCCTTTATACATTAAATGAGTGAGCAAACTAAGCCTTGGATATCGAGGTAGAGAGTTTGGATCACATTTTGTTATAACTTTGTATAGTTTTACAACACATGTAGTGTAACATCCCAAATTAGGGCCTAGTCGGAACAGTGGTTTCGAGACCACAAATCTGAGATAGAAATAATTATTTTAGGATTCTCATGAGGTTTATGTTATGAATGCATGTGTATGTGAAAGTTTCATGAAGAAATTATATGCATAAAATGTCTAATTGCATTTTAGGGACCAAATTGAATAAAGTACAAAACTTGTATTCTAGAAGATTTAAGCATGAAATTGCATTAGATATTGAATTAGAAGGTCCTAATTAGCAATTTGACCAATTTTTATAATTTTGGACAAAAATGGACATGCATAGGAAAAATGTAAAAGAAAAACCCTAAGGGTATTTTGGTCATTTAGTAATTAAAAGAATAAAAAGGGAAAAATAAGTCAAAATTGGTGTCCATATTCTTCCTTCATTGCCAAAATTTTCAAGACACCATAGCTAGGGTTTGTTCAACATTTCCAAGCTTGATTGCAAGTGCATCTTAGCCCCGTTTTTAATGTTCTTTGCATTTTTGAAGTCCTTGAAGCATGATCTACCCATTTCTATCTATATTTTGAGCTAGGGTTCATGTATAAAATTTGACAACATGCATGTATTTTGATGATTAATGGAGAAATATGAATGCTTGGTGCATGATAAACATCTTTTACAAGGTGATTTTTAGTGAAAACACCTAAACAAGGGACTTGTTTGTAAAACTGTAAAAGAGAATAGTAATAATATGAAATAAGATAAAATATGGGCTTATATAAGCTTAGTAAGGGTTCGGCTAGGCTTGGGTAACCAAGAAAATGCATGCATTTTATTTTACGAGTCTAGAGACCAAAGTGTAAATATGTGAAAGTTTAGGGGTCAAAATGTAAAATTTTAAAAGTATGATTTATGGACCCATTTGGATAATGTGATTGATAAATAATTTAAATTTGGCATTATAGATCAAGAAAAACGTGAATCGGGACTTGATCGAGGAAAGAATAAAATATAAGACAATTAAGCTCGATTATCATCATTTTGTACTGAGGTAAGTACATATACAAATAATGTGGTGTTGTAGTATGTTTTAATGCTTCAATATATTGTGTTAAATGTTTTATTGTAATTATGAGTTATATGCTTATTGATTGTTATGAAAGCATTAATGTTATCATGGTTGTTATCCACGACGTTACGAGCAAGTACGATGGAGATACTATATGCAAGTGAGGAAAACCCGTTTGAACCTTAGGAATAGTTTAGGATACAAGTGACATGTCACTAGAAAATAAGAAGTCCGAACTCGTTGAGTGGTCCGGGTTCGTGAGGTATGTAGCATCTGAGCTCGTTGAGAAGTCCGAGTTCATTATAGATGCAAACATCCGAGCTTGTTGAGTGGTCCGAGTTCATAATGGATGTGATTCATGTTGTCGAAACCTCTTTAAAAACGAGTTTTTTTAAAAAAAAATGAAAACGGGAGTCGCCACCAATCTTTTAAAGTGTGATTGGATCACTTTATAAAATGTTTTGGTCTACGAAATTACGAGAAAATAGGTTCGAGAGTCGGTTACGTTCGAGGAAGGATTAGCACCCTCGTAACGCCCAAAATTGGTACCAAATTGAATAATTTTGTCTTAATGTCAGAAATTTGAAAGAATTTAGAAATGAGATTTCCTTAAAACCGTAATATTTTAAATTAAAAGTATCAAGATTCATTCGCTTCAAAAGAGTACAAACATCACATCCAGCATAATTGGATACGATATCTTTAAACTTTCGTAACTGAAATCATCTTGTGATTTGTAAAACCCGTTTTAAAAGTATATTTTAGATATTTAGACACACGAGAAATCGCAACCCAGCATGTTAGGGCACTACTTCCCGAGTTCCTATATATCAAAACATTGCTTTATTTTTTTTAAAAAAATCCCCTTTTAAATTAAATGAGATATAATTTTGATTTTAAAAGTAATGATATGTTTTACATATTACAAGAAATTGAATAAACCTAATTACAATATATAAGCTTTACCATTTCATGCAAATATAATATAGAAAATAATAATGATGTCATAAATTACACAATATGCATTACCACTTTAGGCATATATCATCATAAATAACCTAAATGTTCATGCATTATTGTTACATACAAAACATAATGTAATGCATAATGAATACAACAAATATAAAATCGCAATATACATATATGATAATATCCTATGCAAATCACCATAAATAATTAATTTCATGCAAATATACGAAACAAATGATATGTAAAAGTTTAACCTACTATATCAAAATAAGAGAAAACTAAAAATAAATAAATAAATTAAAATATATAAAATATAAATTCAATAAAAAAAACAAGATATTTAGAAATACATTGAATAATATAAGAACGATAAAAGAGAACCCCCTCCTTTTTAAAAAATGATACATACATATAAGTTATATTATAGGGTATAATAACTATATATAAAAAATGTATTAAGTATTAATATTACATTTATTTATATATTTTTTAAAAATGTATATAATTAATAAATAATAAAATGATGTATACTTTATAATAAAATAAAGGTAATGTAAGGAAATATAGTATAATATATAGTGTATAACATAATTTACAAATAAAAATATATAAAAATATAAATTATATAATATAAAATTATATAATATAATATATAAAAGTATTATGATATATAGTAAAATATAATATGTAACAAATATATATAAATAGAATATAATGAAATATAATATGATAAGGGATATATAAAATAATAAAATAATAAGTATTCTACATATAATAATAATAATATAAAAATGTATAATAATAATCTAATGAATAATATATACTATTTTATATAACCAATATTTTTTTTAAAAATAATATAAAATAAAAAGGATTAAAATTGGATTTAATTAAGAAATCTGGGGGTTTATTTGCAAAATAATAAAAATTTTGGGCCTGATTGAAATGCGCGTTAAATTCAGAGGACTCACTGGGCAATTTAGCCCTAATCCCAAAACGACACCGTTTCCCAAAAACTATTTTAAAATCACTGTGAGGACTAAATTGAAACAAAATTAAAACATTAGAGCTAAATAAATAAATAAATAAAATGAAATTATAAATATTAAAAATGTGGGAGGACCAATTGAGTAATTAACCCAATCTTCAAAAACACGCGGATCCTCCCCGGGTAATCGGGTCAACACGCGGATCCTGGTCTAAAGACAATGTCGTTTTGTGCTTTATTGAATTAAACCAAAACGACACCGTTTCGTTTTGACTATATAAGCCAAATTTTAAGTTTAAAAATCATTTTTGAAGTCTGTTTTTTTTTTTAAAAAAGAAACTCTCTGAAAGAGAGTTGGGGAGGGGCTCTCGGAGTGTCATCGGACCTCCGTCCAGGGGTTCACACGCGCTCACGCGCCCCCGTCGTCTTCACCGCATACGATGGCCAGAGGTTTAAAAACCTCGCCTTCCAACGCCGATTAAAGGTATGTCCTTTTCCTTTCTATTTTCTACAATATTTGTATGTATTTAAAGAGAAAAATAATAATCACCTGAGTATTCTTTATTGACTGTCGATTTTTAGTATAAAATCAGTTCTCTTTTTTTATTCCATCTCCCTATTACAAGTCTGAAGAAGGGCTTTATAGCCTTTAAACTATGCATATTTAGGAAAGAAATCTTTGATTTCTTTCCTTGTTTATTCGAGTTTATCTGCTGCTATTTGTCATCTTTTGTCTGTTTAGTTTCCTTTTCTGCTCCGTTTTCTTTCTCTTTTTGCAGGTAATCAAGGAAAATCCAGCGATGATCGTGCTGGTGACGTAGATCTACCAGTGGCGTTGGTCACGGCGTGACTAGGAGCCTAGAATCATGGCCTTGATGGTGGGTAGCTGGAACGACGAGAACTGAAGGGACGTGACGCTTGGCTTAGCTTCTGGATCCTTCCATTTGCGGCGCCTAGGGTTCCAGAAACCCTAGGTCTTCCCTCATCTATTAAACTTTTGGGCCCCTTGGGCCCCGGGTGTAATGGGTCTACTGGGTTTAGACTAAAACCGGGTGTAGGACTTTTGGTAGTTGGGTCAAGTGTAAACGGGTATAGGGTAGTAGTAGGCTTCTTGGGTTGTAACTTAGGTTTGGGCTTATCGGGCCTTGAAGCTTGTTTATTTGTAAATGGACTTTATTAATGGACTGTTTAAACATTTATTTATTATTTATTTTATTTTATTTTATTTTGTATTAAAGCTCGGGTGAATTTGGGTTATTACACATGTAACATCCGAGCTTGTTGAGAGGTCCGAGTTCATTATGGATGTGTTACATGTTATGTGGTAGCTTCGGCTACGTTTGTATATGTGGCACTTATGTGCAAGGTTTCCGCGTATCCAATAGTATTCCGATGTGTTCAACAGGTAATGTAATGCAATGATTGTAATGAAGTCCCGAGGAGGCATAAGAAAGAGTTATGGTCATCGATACTCTACTATGAGTACAGGTACGTACGCTAAACCTATGAGTATTGCTTTGATAAAGATCGATGTATGATGAGCAAGTATGTATGTGCATATGATGAGTAAGCAAAGAGGTTTGAATGAAGAATAATCTTTATGTATATGTTATGATGTTTTGCATGTTAATTGTTTACCGCTATCACAAATTATTTGTATGTGGACTTACTAAGCTTTAATGCTTACTCCCCTCTCATTTCCCTTCTTTGTAGTTCTGCCAAGCTAGCTCAGGGATCGGAAGCTGTCGGATTATTCGATCACACTATTATCATATGACATGTATAGGAACTTGGTCATTTTGTGATATGTGTCATGCTATTTGGTCAAATTGTGAAGGCCTATGATAATGATGATTCATTTTGTAATGGCCATGTGATTTGGCTCATATTTGATCATTTGGGTTGTAATCTAATTACCCATACTTACATGTGCTAGTGTTTGATGGTATATGTTATTACTTGGTGAGTGCATGATAATGATGTGATATGTTGTTGATTGATGAATGTGTGGTAAACTATGAATTAGGTGCTAAAGGATAAGGGATGACCTAATGGCTTAAAATTACTATAAGTATGAATGCACAAATCGAAGCCATGATAACATGTTTAATAATGCATGCAATTGGTGTGGAATGCCTCTAAATGGTGTAATAAATGAGTGTGTAATAAGATGACATTATGAAGATGTGAGAGTGCTATGGTGTGGAGTATTTGAGTGCATAAATATGTCATGTTGCATGTTTAAAGTGTGTTTGAATGTATGAGTGATTGAGGATGACCATTGGCTTGAAGAATAGCCTCCAAAAAGGTTCACACGGGTAGACACACGGGTATGTGTCTAGACCGTGTGTGACATATGGTCTGCCTTAAGGGTGTGTTGAATGGCCGTGTGTCCCCTACACCTAAAACTTCTAAGTCAGTATGCATGATAATAAACACACGAGCAGACACACGACCGTGTGTCTCAGCCGTGTAAAAAATACGGCTTAGAGCACGGGTGTGTGCCTTGGTCGTCTGCCCCTAAATGAGCGATGACATCATAAACAGAATGTCTAGGTTTTTGGACACGGGCAATGACACGGGCGTGTCTAGGCCGTGTGAGGGACACGGGCGTGTGCTCAGCCGTGTGAAAACCCCTGTAGGTTCGAAATGAAAAATAAATTTTAGTAATTCCACACGAGTAAGGGACACGGGCGTGTCCCAATGCACACGAGCGTGTCCCAATGCACACGAGCGTGTCCCAATGCACACGAGCGTGTCCCAATGCACACGAGCGTGTGCATTGCCTCCACATAGGCGTGTGAGGCTTAAACCTAGAAACTTTATTAGAATTTTCTTAGGTCCTCGGTTTAGTTTCGGATTTCTTTTAATGTATGCTTTGGACCTCATGGGTCCATAATAAGGACAATATGATTTTGTTTGATCGGTTTTAATTTGGGATGAAATTTTATGACCCGTATTTTCCAAAAATGCCCTGTTTATGTTCGGTAATGCCTCGTACCTTGTCTTGGCCTTGGGTACGGGTAAGGGGTGTTACATTTAAAAAAAATTACCATTAAAATATAAGTTATTTTGTACCCTGATCCACTTATAAACATCTCTATGTTTTGCTCACAAAAATTGTCTTTGAAATATTAAAAAAAAAGTTATTTTGTACCCTAGTTTGACTTATAAACAACTCTATATTTTGCTCACTCATCTAATGTATAAGGGTTAATTTTCCCATTTTTCAATAGAGAGACTAAAATGTAATTTAGGGTATGATACAAAGGGTTTTGTGATACTTTTACCACCTAAATTCTCTAACCTCAATATTTAATCCTCGATTTGGTTTATGATGATATTTTCTTTTTTCTTTTTCTTTTTCAAAAAATATTTGTTTTATAAAAAAATGAAAACATGTTTGATAAAAAGAAATAAAAATTTGTTTTTAAAAATGAAAATAGGAAAACTTGTTTGGTAATTTTTTTCTTTAACTGAAAGAAAATATAATTTTTTATATTTATATGAATTCAAATCAGGATACTAGATTTAATATTTAAAAAATTGTTGAAAAAATAGAATATTTTTTGTATTTATATGGGTTTGAACGAGAATCGATTCATCAAAAGTTAAAAACAGGGATGAGCAAAACTCGATTTGATTCAAAAAAATCGAAAAAAATCGAATTGAGTTATTCAAATAAACTCGAATTACTAATTCGAGTTTTGAGTTCGAGTTGAGTTGAATTTTACAACTCGAGTAACTCGAATAATTCAAATAGTTCGAATAATAAATTTGTGTAAATATCCTTTTGGTCCCTTTAAATTTTGAAAATGAGTTCGAGTCAAGTTGAATTTTACAATTTGAATAACTTGCGTAATTCGAATAACAGATTAGTATAAAATACCTTTTTGGTCCTTATCAATATTGAAAATGAGCAAATTGGTCTCTCTCAACAGAACTTACAAAAAAATTTAAATAAATTTTAAAAATTCAAAACATTTATAAAAATTCTAAAATTTATATTTTTAAAAAAAATTATAAAGAATATATAAATAAATTTTAAAATTTTCTAAAATAAGAATTTTGGGACCTAAATAAGTTAATTAATGATCCAAGCTTATCATACTAAAGCAATTTATTTATTTATTTTACTTTGAAAAAAGATTCAAATATATATGGTTTCAAATTTATGTGCTCTAACATGAAATTAGTTATATTGTAACAAGATTTTAATTTGACATGTTTATTTTTTTCAATTTAACTTGAACAATTTCACTCGATTTGATTCGACTCGACTTTGAAAAATTTCAAATCGAGTTAGGATGATAAAATAGGACTCGTCAACTCAAAATTTTTCACTCAATTCGATCGAACGCTCACCCTAGTTAAAAACATTGTTTTCATCTTTTTCACTTTTACAATGTATTTTACTTTTACAATGTATTTTTGGTGAAAACAGTGAAAACAAATATTTATTATTTTCTAATTTTCACATATTTTCTTTTTTATTTTTAAAAATTATTTTTAAAATTTTCAATTTTCTTCAATTTTTTTTATTTTCTAAGAAAATGAAAATGAACTCTATTTCTTAAAACCAAACAGAGCCAAATTCAATTCTCTAAATGTGAATTCAACCCAACAAGTACATCTAATTTAAAATGGAAAAAAAACCGCAAATTACATAGCTTATATATATAATATGTGGATTTTTTTATTATCAAATTCTTGACTTTTTTACATAATTTAAGACAATTACGAAGAAAAAACCAAAAGATACTTAAATTTGTAATTTCAAGCTTTCTTCAAAGTAACTGAAAATGTCTTTTAAAAGTTTTTCCTATGTGGAAGACCAACTTCGGATTCAAAGAGTTTTTTGTTCCTTATAATATTGCAAATGTCATAGCTTGCTGAGAGGGGTTGATGGACACATAGATGTGGAAATTTTGGTCGAATTTTTTAATTTTTATAATCTTCTCGACCCGACTTAGACATTAGGTCCAAATTTAAAAGATTATATTAGTTATCGAAAAAGTCTAGTAAATTATTGGAGTTTATAAAATAATTATTTTAAAACATTTGTTTATTTTAAAAGAAAATTTAGTCTATTTTCAAAAAAAAAAAAACTTATGAGTTAATAAAAACCTGAATAACTTTAATATTTTTTATTGAAATGGTAACTACTTCCAAAAACTTAGTTAATTTCCAGATTGTTTATTTAATTCGGAGTTTATCTATATTCTAGCAGCGAAAAAGTGACATATATTTATGTTTTTAATTGAAACTGAAGTTCATGCATAGTTAATTATTATTCATATTCCGTTATCCTTAAATCAAATTAAATGTCATGCATGCTATATAAAAAAGATCAAATTCTAAGTTTTTGGATAACAAAAAATCAAATAATAAATCTAAATACTTTATAAGAAAACAATTCCGAACCGAGACCCTTTGTATGTTGTGTCCATGTACTAATCTAGTCGGTTATCTGAAGAGATGAAAATAAAAGTGGAGTGAGCTATAAAGCTCAGTGTAAGTTCCATCACAAGCAAAATGAATGTAGAGGTATAATAAACCAAGCATACATAATAACAATTTTTAGTACAATAATGATCATATCACATAGTAGAATTTTCTATAGTTTATTTAAACATACTTGTGTGTGTGGATCCAATGCAATGCAATTTCAGTTTAACAGTAAAAAGTCCTACCCCATCGCTACACTCCACAATAAGAGTTCCCCAGAACTCTTATATCCTAGACACTCCAGTTTGTGGATGAACCACCAGTGTTGCAGGTTAATATGTTGCCAGTAGTTGTGAGTTCACAATGGGTTTGCATGTAAAAGTTGTCAGTAAAAATTGTGGATAAACCACCAGTGTTTGCAGGTTAAGGCGCTACTAGTAGCTGTGAATACATAACGGGTTTGCTGACAAAAGCTGCCAATAAGTTTGTGGATAAAACACCAATGTTTGCAGATAAACTGTCAGTACTTCCTCCTTTCAAAGTGTCCCGCCCCATACAATGCAGTATGACATGATAATAATAGTATAGTACATAAACAGTAGACATGCTTAGCATGTATTTAGATTAACAGTAGCACTAGACATGTATGACATGTATTCAGTTTATCAGTAATAGTTGTAATACCCCTTACCCTTATTCAACGCTGGAATAGAGTATGAGGCATTACCGGACTTACATCACAAGCAAACATACAAATCGAGTTATAAATTTTGCATCAAAATTAAAACCATTTGTATTCAATCATAAAGTCCCTAATACAAGCCTACGAGGCCCAAAACATGCTTTAGAAGTGGTCCGGGACTAAACCAAGAACTCAGGAAATTTTTACAAAACTTAGAAAAATTTTGTTACAAATAGGGGTCACATGCCCGTGTGGTTTGGGGCACGCCCGTGTAGGCAGGTCGTGTGGTCACACACGTCCGTGTCCCTAACCTATGTAACTCTTTGACTTGCAAGTCATGAACAAATTGAGGTCACACGGCCAAGTCACACGCCTATGTGCTAGGCCATGTGGTTAATTTAATGTTCATAAAATAGGTGCAGACTTCACATGCCCATGTCTCTGCCCGTGTGCTCAATTCTGAGTATTCTATTTCTCAAAATTTAGGTGTAGGGGACACACAGCCAAACACATGCCCATGGGGCAAGCCGTGTGTCACACAAGGCCTAGACATAGGTCCGTGTGTCTACCCATGTGGACAAAATAAAGGTTATTTACCAAGCCATTTGTCACCCTCATTTACACATACACATGCACAAATTCAAGGCATAATTCATAGCACACTTGGACAACCAATACATTCACAAAACAAGACCACTTCATGTCATTTCACTATCCACACTCATCATATTTACAACATCATATTTTTACTAAACCAAATCACACCAAACACATATCGACAAGTACTAACACAATACTTCTATCATGCATAATTCTTCATAAATTTCATAGCATACCAATGAGCCAATCTCAACTATTCAACAACAAACCATTAAGTCACATTCAACCATTCATCAAGCATGTATAAACCACATCACACAAGAGATAGTTACACATGCATGCATATATATATATGAGCTTACAACTAATTCAAACAAAATGAGCCAAGTTACATGGCCAAATACCACATCAAGCCTTTGACAAATTACAAGCCAATACATTTGGCCAAATTCACAATGACTCATATAACAAAATGACCAAGTCCCTATACATGCCATAATCTTAAAATGTTTAAAATCATCAGTACCCAAAATAACAGTTTGATAGTGTGAGGAGATCTTTGACAATCTCCAGCCCGAGCTAGCTTGGTTACGCTATAAAACATGGAAAATAAAACGGAGTAAGCTATATAGCTTAGTAAGCCTGTATGTAAGAAATAAGCAAACCTTACCATACATCAATCATGCAAGTAATATAACATAAGATAATACAATTTACTACAATCTCATGATCATAATTCACTTCCATCACAACTTACCTTGAAATCGTCATTTCTCGAATTAGTAATCATAAACTTTGAGTACATACCTGTACCATATCGTAATAATTTCATACTTAGTCTCATCGTTGTCATACCCAGTGAACCACTCAGAATAATAATATCGGATACACAGGAAAACCTTGCACACAAGGTGCCACATATGTAGCCATTGCTACCTCTATCTCATAACACGTATATGCTCGTTCTCGAGCCATTATCTGGCCTACTCACACGAGCTCTCAAGTAACCGCAGCATATGTTAGTATACTCAGGCACCGGTAGGACATACAGGACCAGCACTCGGATCACATAACATAAACCTTAGTGACATGTCACTTGTACCCTAATTATTCCTAAAGTTCGATTGGGATTTCTCGCTTGCCAAATCGTCGTCAAATATGTCCGTAAGGTCGATTACACAAATCATACATAAATTAAAACAGTTAAAATACATTTAAAGTAAAGCTTATTTACATATAAACTTACCTCGGTTACAAAAACGACCAAAGAGATCTATTCGTCAATTACTTTGGTTTTCCCCCGATCTAGACATGAACTTCATTTTTCTTGATCTATAATACCACATTTAACTTATTTAATCATCACATTATTCAATTAAGCCAAAAGCACATTATGGAAAAAATTACATTTTTGCCCTTAACTTTTCAACATTTTACAATTTAGTCTCTAGGCTCTTAAAATGAATTTCATTCAATTTCATCACAACCCAAGCCTAGCAGATTATTATTACTACTCATTAAGCCCACATTTTTCATTTATTCACACTTTTTTACACATTTTATAGACCTTTACAAATAAGTCCCTATTTAATGCTTTTATCGAAAATCACTTTACGAATGTTGTTCAACTAACCACAAACTTGCATTTTCTACCATCAAACATGAAATACATGCATATTCCACATGGGTAAAGTTTTAAAATTTAGTTTTCTTTCAAATTATTCCTTGAAAAAGCTAAATCAAATTACAACAATCTAAAAAATATAAAAATCATCAAAAAGGGGATAAAAACGGACTTACAATTGAGCTTGAAAGCTTGGCCAAAACCCTAGCTATGGTTTCCCCCAAAATTTAGGCTATAAGGATGAAATTGAAGAAGATGACATCTTTTATTTTAGTTATTTTGTCTTTATTTACTAGATTACCAAAATGCCCTTCATTTAAACTTTGAAATTTTTCCTACTCCATGTCCATTTTTGTCCATCTTAAGGTATAATGGTCTAATTACCATTTAAGGACCTCTATTTTAGAATTTCATAACAATTTACTACCTTTAGCCTATAGAACTCAAAATTTGCACCTATTGCAATTTAGTCCTCCTAGACAAATTGAGCACTCAATCGACAAAATTTCTTAACGAAACTTTCACACAATCATTCTATCATGCTGTAGACTTTCAGGAAATAATAAAATAAATATTTATAATTCAGATTTGTGGTCCCGAAACCACTGTTCTGATTTGACCCAAAAATAGGCTGTTACAACTCTCCCCCCTTTAGGGATTTTCGTCCCCGAAAATCTTACCAGAAAAGAGGTTAGGGTACTATTTTCTCATTGCTTTTTCGGGTTCCCACGTAGCCTTTTCGACCCCATGTCATTTCCACAAAACTTTCACTAGGGCTATCTTTTTATTTCTCAATTGTTTGACCTCTCGAGCTAATACTTTGATCGGTTCTTCACTATATGTCATATCGGGTCGAATCTCAATCTCTATTGGGGAAATTACATGCAATGGATCTGATCGGTATCATCGCAACATTGACACATGAAACACATTGTGGATTTTTTCCAACTCAGTTAGTAAAGCTAATCTTTTCCCACTCAGCGAGAAAGATTGTGTAATTGGATTACAAGATTAATGTGGATCATAATTCTAAAGAAATTCAAGATTAATCATCGGGATTGAGATGTACTTACCAAACTTAGTTGAAAAAAAATAAATGTTTTAAATGGTGAAATCGATGATCAGTAGAAAACAATTCAAACAAGAAATGATTTTGATTCAGAAAGAAAAAATAATTTCAACAATGGAGAGAAAATATTTTACAAAGAAGATGATGAAGAAAAGGAAGAAGAAATAGGGAAAAGAGAGAAAAATTTTAGTTTAGTTTGGAAAGGAAAACCACAATTCAATTGTAATTAGGAAAATGTCTAAATACCTAGGTTTTCAAACTTTAAGGGGTTGCAGGGTAATTTTTCCTTGCTTTATAAAAAAGGGAATAGAGGGGATAGAGTGGCTCAAACTCAAGTATGTAAAGGGAGGGAATAGCATGTTAACGATTAGGCCTAAGCTCATTTCATTTTTAATTTTTACTCCAAATGGTATATACTTTAGTGTGATCTTTATACTAGTTTCCTAAAATTAAAAAGAAAGAAATGGGAGAGGAATGACTTGAACCTAGGACCTCTAGGGAGTGCACTAACTACTTGTCACATCCCAAAAATGGGCCTAGAAGTAATAGAGATAAAATGTAGACTCTTATTTTTTAAAGCATATGGTAAGAGAATTAGAATGTCATAAAAATTATTTATGATAAAAAGTTAGTAAGAATAAGTCTGTTAGTTCAGTGGTAAGGCATCAACATACCCTTAGGCCCCAAGTTTGAAACCCCTTGTATGCATCTAGTCAAGTATTTTATTTTCTTATTTTTACCCCATAAAGTGTAAAATTTTCAAACTAGCCTAGCCCAAAAACTATTTTTTAAATTTAGTCATTGATTTAAAATAATCCTAATTCTATATGAATTCTTAAAACTTATTTCGATTAAGGAAAGCAAGTGTTATAAATATCCAATTTGAATTAAACCCTAATTTTTACCTAGCAGGTTTTCAAGAAAAATACCCTCAAACTCTTTTCTTTCAAATTCAATTTTCAAAGTATAAGGAGTCAAAGTTTGAAAATCATCCCTCTCCCTCAAGTGGATGTTCAACCTCTTCTTCCAAACTATGGTTTTTGTGTCTTCAAATTAGGTGTGGGATATAATTTAAAATTATTATGTATGATTAATATTGTTGAATCACTAAGAAATTAGGGTTAAAATATGTAAAGAATAAACATGCAAGCCCCTCCTTTTTAAATAAACATGTGTACCCCTATGTGGTATACTATGTGAACTTACATGATTTGTTAAGAGAACCCTTATGCATGAAAACTGTAGGTGTGAATCCCCATGCTAGGCGAACAGCCATGATATGCGACCCCTAAGTAGTATGAAAACCTCCTATCACAAAACCATATGCCAAACCTTATAGGAATCATTATGCGACCCTTAGTATATTGCATGCAAAACTTAGGAAATACGCAAACTCTATATAGCATATAAGCCTACATGTTAGTACATGCGAGCCTATATGTTATACCATACGAACACTTATGCTATTTATGCGAACCCCTTATATGTTATTACATGTGAATCTAAATACAAGAGAGCCTAATATTCCTGTGAACCCTCGCAAAATTCATTGTATGAGAACTGTATGTGCGAACCCTAAAGTGTGAAACCTTAAGGTATGAACATACAATTTGCGAACCCAAGGTGTGCTAACCCTTGTGCGAACCCTAGGAGTGAGAGCCCTATGTGTGAACCTGTAACACCCTGATTTTTGGGATTTTCGTAATTCTCGAGAATTTGGTAAATTTTTGTGAAATTCATTATTGGAGTATGTAAATGGGCCTATGGAGGGCCCATGTGTTAGCCAAAACCCGGTAGAATTTTTCAATTTTGGGCTTAAGAAGTTAGGGGCATTGGATAAGTGGCCTTATTAAAAGACGAGGGTAAAATGTAACACAAGAGAGTGGCACCACTAATGAGCTAAAAAGGTGGCATGTAAGTGGTTGGGGGAAGGCCAGGGTTCGATCCATTAAGCTGGCAATTGTGTTGTTATTTTTATGTCTTGGGCATGCAGGAGTTGGAAGTCGAATGGAACTCTGTTGGAGAGAGTTTGAATCAGTCAAACGCATAGATTAAGGAGTGATAAGGGGAGAGATTTTGGGGATTTGGAGAGAAGCTAAGAGTTGGCCGAATAGTGGGAATTAGAGAGGGGTTTTCGGCAGAGGAGTATTAGGTTAGCATTTCGGCATTTGAGGACTTAGTTGTGTCGTTTTCTTCTATGTAAACACCATAGGATTATTCTTTTCTTCTCTTTTTCTTCTCTAGCCGAAACTACCACCCTTTCCATCCATTTTTTCTTTCCTTTTCTTTTCTGGCACCAGTCTACTATTCCCTACTTTTCAACTACTACTTCCTTTCTATCTTCACCTTTGCCGAATAGCCAAGAGCCGAAACTTTTTGAAGGTTGGTGGTGTCGATTTCTTTGAGACCAGTATCCTACTGTTCTCTTCAATTGTTGTGGTTGATTTCTTCATCTGCTAAACTCTAAATAGTACACAAGGAAGACTGTGGTAAGTATTCATACTCCAACCGATTCTGTAGTAAATATTAAGAAAAACCGAAAACCCTATAGTTTAGGGGGGCTATCGTTTTGAGGTATAGGCCTTACTGGGCCTTTTTCATTTGATTTTTATGGTTTATGTAGTGAGATAGATAACTTTGGAGGAGTAGCAAGGCTTGGGGTATCGACTTGGATAAGCTTGGATCGTATCATCAGACCCGGTGAGGGTAAGTGACCTATGGCCATTAGGGGTTCTTTGGCCGAATAAGGTAAGGTGGATTTTGGGTTTGATAAGCATGACTTGTGCGCTAAGAATGGTGATACTTAATTGTAGGTTGTCGTGGGAGACTCTGTTAGCAAACGTCACAAATCAGGTGTGTAACAACCCTCGTAGTAGCTTAGGCTAATATTCGCAGAAAAGCCGAAATGCCAAAATTTTGGCATTTCGGGAACTTGAGATTTTGCATTTGGTTTTAGATGCGATAAAAATGATATGATCAGTGTTTGGATCGATGGAACCGATAAGAGCGCAATTCTGTACACGACGGTAAGTTGGGCCTCAATGGGCTGAAATTGGGCCTAATGGTCTTCTGTGCCCATTTGGGTAAAATTGATAGAAAATAGAACTTGGATAAATTTCATGTTAACACGATTAGATCTGCTATAAAAATTGGGTTAAGTGGGCTTAAAGGGCTAAATCAACATTCATGGGGCCCATTAGGGGTTTTAGGACCAAAAGCCTTAATTTGGTAAAGTGCGTTAAAATCACTGTTTAAACACTTGAGAATATTGATAATTGTTAATGAACGTGGAAAACCCATAATATTTGGTAAATTTATGAAATTACCCCTAAAATATAGAAAATGACTGTTTTGCCCCTAGGTAAAAATGACCATTATACCCCTAGGGTTTAATTGTGAATATGATGCATGAGGTATTGATTTACATGATATGACATGATATGCACATGATAGGTTATAACATGCACATGATATGCTATGATATACTCATTATATGCATGGGTTGGGTTTTTGATATAAATGGAGGAAGTGCGACAAGGGCTTTGCCCCAATTTATCAAAAAGGGCTTTGCCCCAGTTATTAAAAGAGGCTAGGCCTCCAGTTATATGATAAATCAGCTATGCTGCCAGTGGAGAGTTTGGTTGGGTGGGTTGAGTTATTCCCCACACGGAGAGCTTGGTTGGTACGGGTGGAGAGTAGCGGATGGTGGGTTGAGTAGTCTCCCCAAATGGGCTTGCATACATCCATTAATATTACATGTGGCATTGAAATGGGCCTATGGGCCATACCATTTGCAGTTAAGGCTTCGGCCCAGTAACATGA
Source organism: Gossypium longicalyx (assembly GCA_025698465.1). NCBI lineage: Eukaryota > Viridiplantae > Streptophyta > Magnoliopsida > Malvales > Malvaceae > Gossypium > Gossypium longicalyx. The sequence goes on along the minus strand of CM047004.1, from coordinate 61,457,192 downwards.
TTAATGAGAAGGCTTTGGCCCAGAAATCGTTAAACGGAAAGGCTTCGGCCCAGTACGCCGATATTAGTTGGGCTCCGAAGGGGGCTTGTTGCATACTGAGTTTCCAAACTCACCCCATTTTTCTTAACCTTGCAGGTGAGCCTTGATGAGGAGACTTGGAGCCGGAGGGGATTCAGAGTGGCCATGGTGATCGCTTTTGAACTTTGAAATCAGTAACCGGTTTTATATTATAGTATTATCTTAACTGTTAATATTATTTGTTTTTGGGTTGTAATAAGGCCATTTTAGCTATTTTTCTGGAATTATTTTACTTTTAATAACTTTATTTTTTTCTGATAATAGTTTGAAATGGGCTAGACTTAGGGCACGTTTTCAAAATGATACTCGTTTTCAAAATAACGCAACGATACAATTAATCAGTTTATCAAAAATATCTACTTGAATGAATTTCAACTCGTTTATCAAAGTGTGGCAACGGTTGTGGGCATGTCTAGGATTGGATCCATTCCAGAGCTTGGTACTTAAGCAGCCTTCATGGTTCACCTCCTCTGTTTCGGATACCTACCTGGTGCACAGCTTCCATTCACTTTGATTGCTTAGCAAAGACTATCTTTTAAAACACTAAGAAAGACGTTGAAAGAGGCATGGGTTTTCTTAAAAAAAAACTTCAATATGACACGTCGGATTCGGCCATAACGTCTGGGCCGGGTTTGGGGCGTTACATTTAGTGGTATCAGAGTCAGATTGCAACAACTCTGCTGTGGGTTTCTAAATGGGTTTAAAATCAAGAATTTCAAAATAAGGGTATTTTAAATCAATTTTTAAAGAATTTCTATTCTCTGTGACCAAATACATGTTTTTGTTTTGGTTTGAAGAAAGAAGTGGCACACTGAATCCTCGGCACCAAGTCTGTAAGTATACTTTCTTTTACGCCATGTGATATTGATATGATACTATGGATAGAACTGAGACCCTACTATGATACTTTAGATAGGGTAGAGCTGTAAAATAGTAAGATTGAGACTGTAGCTAGGCTACGACGTTGCGAGAACAATCCCTGAACTACTATATTTCCATAAAATATCTTGTAATAAACAACTGAAATATTAAACTAATGTCATAAAATTCGTAATCAGATAATTCGATATAAGTAGAAAGGGAACTCGTGGACGGGGCCACGGATGTGGTCACGGAAGGGTACAAGCTGAATCTTTATCTTCAGGGCATAGGCCAGTTGAGGAGGCATTCGTGCCACAGGCAACTGAGATTGGGTCATATGGTCGGGCTGCGGGGGACGATGCTTTGTCCCAAGCGATGTTAAGGGTTTTGGATTGGAGCTAGCACCGGGATAGTAAATAGGGGATCCATCTCTAAGCGACTCCGAGCTAACGGAGCAGAGGTTTTTAGGGGCGTATCTGGAGTAGCCCCAAACGTGGCTGAATATTGGCTAGAGGTAACAGAACAGATTATGGACGACCTAGATTGCTTTGTGGAGCAAAAGCTGAAGGGGGCCGTGTCGTTGCTACGAGATGAGGCATACCGATGGTGGATCACTGTAAGGGAGAGTACCCCGATCGAACGAGTAACCTGGGAACTGTTCAAGTGCTTTTAAGGGGAGGTATGTTGGAGCTAGTTATGTGGATGCCCGTCGAAAGGAATTTTTGAATCTAGCTCAGGACAATAAGACTGTATATACATTGATTGCTATATGTTCCATATGTTATGCATAACTCACTATTATGATATCAATTCTATGCTTTTCTATTTGAGCAATTATATGTAATGATTTATAAGTTAGTCTCACACTGAGCCATTGTAAGTTCATTCCCCATTTTCCTTTACATACTAGGTAACGCAGAAAATTAGGACTCGGTATGGCATTGGAGGACTCTAGAATTAGCAGCTTGTTTTCTTATTTAAAAAGTTTCCTTTTATCATTTATTTTTAGGATTGTAATTATTATTTTTGGTTTTTATATCTTAAGTTTGGGATTGATTAGTTTGTTTATTTTAAAGCATGACACTTAGTTAATACTCTTATATTTGCATATTATTTGGTTTAGAAAACCCTTACTTTAAATGTTTTCCATTGCTTTGGAAAATATTTAAAAGTTTTGATAAAGTCTTTTCTTAAATATCTAAAAATCATTTTCCTAAAACTTCACATTAGTAATGTTGTATTCAATTTATTAAGTAAAGCCAGTTAAAATTAATAAACGTCTTTCTTAAAAACAAAAGAGCGTTTTCCATATAAATCAATGCTTCGAAAAGAATGGCTTTATAGGATCACTTCGGTGATCGAATGTAATGCTTTCGACTTGGCTGAAAATCCTTGGTCGGGTCAGGAGTGTTAAACTACTTATTTATCCATTTAGCTTAAGTCATTTCTTGGTTAATTATTTCAATTAACCCCTATATTATGGGGCGTAAAATTTTTTAACTCAATTTAAAACAAACATGTAATAAAACTCCCCCCAAAAAAAACAAATCTAAGAAAATTCAAACTTTCTTCAAAGTAATGAGAATTAACTTTTTATTTGTTTAGAAAAAACGACTTCCAATCAAAAATGTTTTTTTTCTTCTCTCACAACACTTTGTAAATAAAATTGAAATGCTATGAGATAAAAGATACATACATGTTATTAGTAAATTATTTATGGTTATTTTATTAATTGAAGAAGTGGAATATTTTATCAAATTAATGAGCTTTTTTTTAAATTTCCTGAATATATATATATATATATATATATATATATATATATAAAATTTCAAACTGTCTTAAAGCTATTGAATTTATTTAAAAACTTTTAACCCAAACACATAAAGATAACAACAATCCTTCCTTTCAACATCTATAAAATTTAAAGAGTGCAATACACCAATATTCATTAACAAATTTTTGTAGTATATATTCATTGAAAATCTTTGTAAAACAATTGTTGTGAGAAAGAAATCAGCCCCAAGCCATACTTTATTTATTGAATACTTGAAATCTGAACGGATTTTTTTTTTTACGTCCTTATATTTTCGAATGCTTAGGCTATGCTTCATACTTTTCTTTGCACAGTATAAGTCTTATGCCCCATTCTTCACAGAAATAAGATCGAAAGATTATTTACAGTATATGATTAAATAACTGACGTATTTTTCATCATGCAAATTTTGGGCGTGGTAGTGAATTTTGTCTAAAATTTTTAGATGTGTAATGATGTCAGAACCATACTAGAAATTGAAACTGACTTTTTTACTTGTTGCATGAAATTAAGAGACTTAGGCATGGAACATGAGATGGGTAGTAAATCTATATGTTAGTTTTTGAAAATTTTCCATTAATTTATTTCCTTTGTTGATTTCAAATAGATTATTTATTTAAAGATTTTCCTCGATCGAATTACGTTTTAATGTTTTAATATTAAAATAAATTAATATATAATTTGGTACATGAGTTTGACATTTTTTTTAATGTGATACCTGCGTGTTCTTTTATCCAATGTCATACTTGTATATGAAAAAAATTATATATTTTGGTACAATGGTGTTAATTTTTTTGTGTTTAATTCAAGTTTTATAGTTAATTTGATGAAAATTCGTAATTAACTATAATATTAGCAATTAATAATGAAATTAGCCTTAAAACTCGAATTAAATCTCATACACCAAATTGTATTTGACAAATTAGATGCAAAATTAAACAAAATCAAAATTGATACTAGATTTATTCTATTAACAAAATCATGAAAAACTCAAACCTAATAATATTAACAATTAGCTTTCATCAAATTAATCCTAAAACTCGAATTAAACACTAAAAACTTAACACCATTACTTTGCGTATCAAAATATATAAATTTTGTCTAATACGGGTATCACATTAGACCAAAAAATAATATAGCTACCACATTAGAAAATAGTGTAAAACTTGGGTACCAAATGATATATTAAGTCTATTAAAATTACTAAATATTAAGTTGTTAAACTTAAAATATAGTTTAAAAAGCACATATTAACAACATTTATCAAACTAAATTTATATTGTCACATCCTGAAAACTAGGTTAGAAGAAATTGGGTTGGTGAAACCAAAAGTGGTTATACCTTGATTTTGAGTTAGGATTGTGAAAATTTTAAAAAATGAAGTGATTTGGTTCAATGGTTAAGGGTTGTGTTGGTGTGTTAGATGTTCTAGGTTTGAATCATTTCCCTTGAATTTTTGTTATTTTTGCCTAAACCCCTATTTTTGAACATTTGATTTATAAATTATTTTCGCTAAATTATTAACAAGATTTAATTTGTTGGTTCGGTTGTAAGATTATAACTTACCCAGAAGTCTTGTGTTTGAAACCTCATGTGTGAAAAATATTTTTTTTGTTTTTAACTCTAAAGGAATCTGATAGGTGGTTATTTAATAGGATTTAGTGGTATGTGGGTAATTTTGAAATTATCCTCTCTCCTACTCCCCCTCTTCTCCATCTTTTCTTTTGTTTTTTCCCTTCCTCCCCTTTATTTATTGTTGAGTTTCTTTCCTTTTTTCTGTTAAATTTGTTTTGTTGTCATTAAGTCATTACGAGACTCGCCTTTTTTTACTCTCCATTTTTGGTCATAATCCAATATTAGAGTAAGTAACATTGTGTTATTTTCTGATATTAAGTTTTAATTTGTTCTTGAGTAAGATTGAGTGTTAATGCTTAATTCCTGTTCTACGTTGTGTTAGGTGTTTTCATAGTTTTTTATTAGGCGAAGGGGGTGAGAATCGAAACCCTCTAGTAGAGTAGTCACTATTTTCGACACTATTTTTTTGAAGTAAGTGCTCGTATGTGATTTTAAGGACTATTTCTTTTAGAAAATGAGGTAAATTTGGGTTAATTCGTGTTTTTAAATCATTTAATTTGGTGTCGTATGTAGGATTCAGAGTGCGTGTTGTATGGTTTATCAGAACTATCATCAGGTGTGCGATTCTAACCTGAAACATTGTTTAGAACTCGAAAATTTTAAGAAAAGAAAGGCTATTTTCGAGATTGTTGTTCGACACATGGTCATGTGGCTAACGATGTGCTATGACGTGTGCATCACACAGGCATGTGATCGGCCGTGTGGAGCACACGAGCGTGTGCAATTAGACGACAATTTCGATTGTTGTGTGGCATATACGGGCTGGCCATTTAGGCCATGTAGTCCTATTTTCTAAAAATTTTCACCTAGGCCCGTTTCATTTTGAAAGTTGTAATTAGACCTTTTGTGGGGTCTGTTTAGCTTAAATATGACTTGAAATGTGACATCTGTTGATATGTGTCTATATGTGATATAGGTAAGGTAAGTGGAAAAAAATATATGTACGATTTGTGTTTTGATAACTCCGAAAGTCTGATTAGTATGAAAAGTATGCATGACATCTATTTATGGAATATATGTGTTAGTTTATTTATGCATGTGCATTAGAATAAGTTTGATATGTGATAGAGCAAGTGTATTCTAATAGTATTACTGTAATTTTTGTAGTTAAATCACAATATCTACCTAGCACCTCAACTACACCTTTATGTGTTGCATACCTCCACGAACCAATGTGATTGGATGGATGGACTATTGTAGTCCTAACTGGTGTGATTGGTTGGACAAATTTGGTGTGTAGCGGATGGAGGTAGGATTTGTTACTACATCTATATTTGAATCTGTCTGCAGTTGTTTCTAAATCTGAATATACATCTAATTTTGAATATGAGAATATGTTTGAATCTATATCTGAAAATGTATCTATTTATTTATGTGTGTAATTTGTTTCTTGGGTTGTATTATACACTGAGCTTGTAAGCTAACTCTTTGTTTGATTTTCTCTTAGGTAACCAGCAAGTTTAGGACTAGACGACGTACGAGAGCTCAAAATTTTTTTCTTGAGTTATTGAATAAGATGGTTTGAATTATCATTAATTATGTTTTGTTTGGGCTATTGGTTTTTGGATTTAAATTTTGGTTCTGGGTTTCGTTATTTGGCTTAAGTATTTTGCATGTTTTCTTTTAAGTTAACGGAATGCTTGGTTTTTAAAATTAAATGAAATATGGATTTTTCGCTGCAAATTTAAAATAAATTTTACGTAAGATAACAACAAAAATTTCATAATATTCACAATCAGTAAACACACGATTTCTAAGCTAGATTTTAAATTAGATTTTCAAATGAGTTGATGTAACGTCTCCAAATTCAGCCATAACATCTAGGTCGGGTTGGGATGTTACATTTAGTTGTATCATAGTCAGGTTACAAAACTTGTGCTGTGATTTTTAGGTTTAACATTTTATGCATAATGTGTTGAAATTTTTTTATTCTTAAGAAAATTTTGGAAATTTGGTGTGGGTGAATTTGCACAAAAAATTACTAAAGTTATGAAAATGTGGATCCAATAAGGTGCTAAATCAAGTAAGTTAATTGTATTATGGTTATTTATACTTTAGTTACCTTAGTTAGACTAATGAACTTTAGAGATTATTGAATAAAACATTCTTTGCTTTAAGATAACTAAGCACTTCTGCTAAACATTAGACTTAGGATTTTTAATAACCTAAGCTAAACTTTAGACTTTTGAATTGAAGAGAATTAAAATGAGTTTACGCAGTATCTGTGGATGCGGTGCACGAAGACGTAATGGACATTGTCAAGTGACTCATGCCGAGTCCTCCTCTTGGGGCAATATGCTCAATCTAAAAATTAGCCAGAATGTGGAGACACTCATTTCTTAGGGCGGTAATCAGGAAACTGGGGACGATGCTGAGTCCCAAGAGTTGCCAAGAGATTTACAAAGGTTCGTTAGGGCCTAATTTGTATTTGTGAGTTGAGGGTCTGTGACTAAGTGACTTCGATCGAATGAGACCAAGTTAGCTGAGGAGATTAATTGCTTAGGGAACAAGGAAAAGGAAGAGAATAAGTGTAACACCCCAAACCCGACCTAGATGTTATGGCCGAATCGGGCGATGTCACATGGAATGGAAGTCGAAAACGAGTTTTTTGAGTTAAAACCGTTTCAGTTAAGTTAGTCTTTATCTTAGTTCGAAGCAAAACACATGTTATTCGTTCTGTCTAAAATCATATCTTTTTAACGGAAGCTTTGGAAGTCACTTATTTAAAAAAAGTATCATTTGATCTTAGTGAACACCGAGTTTTATCATGCAAAACAGTAATAAATAGTAAAACAATTAAGAAACTGAAAACTTGATGCCAGACAATCCAAAGTCCATAAGTTACAGCAAAACCTCAAATAAGTAATAAAATATGAAAATTTGTGAAAAACGTCTAAAATTTATGTGTGGCCACCATCGAGTCCTCTGTTGCGCTGATCTGTCAAGTCTAGGGATTACTTGTACATATTAAACAGAAAGGGTGAGTTTTCACAAACTCAATGTGTAATCCCCATAGAAAACACGCATACAAATACACATCAGAATACAGTCAAATATAGGCTAGGCCTGAGCCCACTACAAATTCAGTTTGGGCCTTAGCCTAATCAGATATAGTATGCAATAATAGAAAATCAAAATCCTACCCACCATCCTCTACAAACCATCTCCGTCCATCCCTACACACCATGTGGGGATTAAATCAACCCACCCATCCCTACACAGCAGGCTATACTGAAATACGGCACATAATTAGAAATTTGCAGCAGAGTTTCCAGATAACAGGCTTGGTAGCTGTTCAGATACTTTCTCCAAATAACAGTAACCCACCCCGATGCAATGCAACATACAAAAGATGTCAAGCTATTATGCAGTTACAGTCCATACATTCAGATCAACATACATGCTCAGTTCAGATATCATACAAGCATATCACACAATTAGGGGTCTAAGTAATGTTTACCGACCCTATAGTAGGTTCATAGTCGACCTGGACGACCCATGCAACCTTAAGCAACTTTTCAGAAACATGGGCCCACATGCCTATGTGTCCTGCCTGTGTGGGCCCACATCTACACGTCCGTGTGGCCCACAAGTCCCAAATTGGCCTTGGCCGTGTGGTTTACCCGTGTGGGCCCACACACTCGTGTGGCCCACATAGCCCAATTCGATCTAGTCCGTGTGTCACACACAGCCTACCTGGCCATCACACGACCGTGTCTTCCGTGCATAGCCTGGTTCATCGATTACATGCCCGTGTTCTGTTACACGGCCTACCACACGTGTGACCACACGCCCGTGTGGCATCGACAGAGAGCTTTTTTGGCTTTACGTCGAATCTCGTTTTCTACGTTTCGGGTACACACCTGTTACTATTTGATGCTAAAATGATTCCCGAGCACTTCAAAACCTATTATGGACCAATATTTCACTCAGTTAATCATTTAACAGTCGAACAAAAATTGAATCCAAAATAAAAACTTAACCATCGAATGATTAAATCTTACCCCCAACACCTCAAAAGATTCGACTAAGACTCCACTAAAAACGAGTCCCTTTGTTCAAAATTTTTCGCTGCCCAAGGAATCGATATAACCCCAATTAGAGCATTAGAAAACACATATTACATTATACCAAAATTTCACTTACCAGTATTGCACAATGAAACGTCAAATAAGAAAGGGAGAAGGTACGATTTCAGTAAAAAGGGAAATAAAATTGAAAAGAGAGAAGATGGGGAAATTTTCGGCAAGGAAAGAGGGAAAATTTAACAGAAGCAAAAAGAAAAAAATATATCATGAAACCCAATAACCCCCAATCCTTTTCCCTTTAATTCTCTTTACCAACTCTCACTACTCAGAATTTTACTAAAACTCAAATTCTTCTCTAACTGACCGAGCAAAAACATTGCCCAACTAGGGATTTGAACTCAAGACCTTTAGCAATCTAACACTCTACTCATCCACCAGACCAGCAGACCCATTTTGATATAAACCTACTAACAATTACTAAAAAGCCTACTGGCCAAGGATAAGGTTTTATTCATAAAATATCAAAATTTGCGCAAGTAAGGCTTAAACTTGGGACCACTCACACACACCCAGAACACTTAGCCACTAAAACAGATACACATTTGTGTGTCACATTTATCCAAAACAGAAATATAAATTTTTGGGGTGTTACAACTTTACCCCTAAAAGAAAATTTCAGCGTCAAAATTTACTTGATCAGAATAGATGAGGATACTACTAACGCATCGCATACTCAAGCTCCCACGTAGCTTCCTCAGTGCTATGATTTCGCTACAGCACCTTCACTAAAGGAATGAATTTTGTCCTCAGAAACTTAACGTCGCAATCCAGAATCTGGACTGGCTCTTCTTCGAAGGTCAAGTCTGGCCTAACCTCAATCTCCTCTACAGGAACAATATGCGTGGGACTAGAGTAGTAGCATCTCAACATCGAAACGTGGAACACATCGTGAATACGATCTAACTCTAGAGGTAGCTCAAACAAATAAGTAATCGGTCTCACTCGCTTTAGAATTCGGTACGACCCAATAAACCTAGGGCTCAACTTGCCCTTGCGACCAAACCTCAGAACCTTCTTCCATGGCGAGACCTTCAGAAACACGAAGTCTCCCACAGAGTACTCAATCTTATGTCTCTTCAGATCAGCATAAGACTTTTGTCTGTTAGAAGCTGCCTTAATGCGATCCCTAATCAATCGAACCTTCTCCTCAGTTTCAGAGACCTACTCGGGACCCAGAACTCGTCGTTCATCCAACTCCGTCCAAGACAAAAGACTGTGACACTTACGACCATATAGGGCCTCGTAAGGTGCCATCTGGATGCTAGATTGGAAGCTATTATTATAGGCAAACTCCACTAATGGCAAATAGTCTTCCTAACTGCCTCGAAACTCAATAACACAGGTCTTCAACATATCCTCCAATATCTGAATCACCCTCTCAGACTGACCATTAGTCTGAGGATGGAACGCAGTACTGAATTCCAACCTTAAACCTAGAGCCTTATGTAACTTCCCCCAAAATCGAGACGTGAAGTGAAGATCCCTATTAGAGATAATAGAAACTAGTACCCCATGTAGTATCACTATCTCAGAAATATAAAGCTTAGCCAGCTTCTGTAACGAATAATCTGTACGAACCAGTATGAAGTGTACTGGCTTGGTCAATCGATCCATGATGACCCAAACAGAATCCTTCTTAGTTGGTGTCAAGGGTAGCCCACCAATGAAGTCTATCGTCATACATTCCCACTTTCAAAAGGGAATCTTAATCAGCTGTAGTAGACCCGAAGGTGACTGGTGCTCAGCCTTAACCTGCTGGGATGTTAAGCATCTAGCTACAAAATTGGTAACTTCACGTTTCAGACCTAGCCACCGGTACAACTCACGGAGATCTCAATACATCTTATTCCCATCAGGATGCATAGCGTAGGGGCTACTATGCACCTCTCTCAATATAGACTGCCTCAATCAGGATCATTCGACACACATATCCAGCCTTGGAAACACAACACACCCGCAGAGTTCAACTCAAAATTCTTAGTGCTATCACTCTCAACCTGTCGAAATCGAAGACCCAAAGACTCATCTTTCAACTGTTTACCCTTAATCTGTTCAATCCATGTCAGCTTAACCTAAAGCTCGGCTAATAAGCTACCATCATCAAATAAGCTTAGGCGAGCAAACATCACCCTCAAATCAGTCATAACTCTACAACTCAGTGCATTAGCCACTACATTGGCCTTGCCAGGATGGTACTTGATGGTGCAGTCATAATCCTTAAGCAGATAGATCCATCTATGCTGTCTAAGATTTAGCTCCTTCTAGGTGAGGAGGTACTTGAGGCTTTTGTGATCAATGTAGATGATACACTTCTCACCATATAGATAATGCCACCAGATTTTCAGTGCAAATACCACGGCGGCCAACTCTAAATCATGCGTTGGATAATTTGCCTCATGAGTCTTATGCTGACGAGATGCATACGGAACGACCTTACCATCCTGCATCAATACACAACCCAAACCGACGTGTAATACATCACTGTATACCATAAAGTCTTTACCAGGCTTAGGCTATATCAGAACAAGAGCCTGAGTTAGAACAGTCTTGAGCTTCTCGAAGCTCTCTTACTATGCATCAGTCCACACAAAAGGAACTCCCTTACACAGAAGCTTAGTCAACGGAGTTGAGATCAAGGAGAACCCATCCACAAAGAGCCGATAGTAACCCGTCAACCTTAGAAAGCTGCGGATCTCAGGTACATTCTTTGGCCATTTCCAATCTAACACCACCTCAATCTTACGAGGATCGACTTGTATCCCTTCAGTAGAAACAACATGTCCTAAAAATGTTACTTCCCGGAGCCAGACCTTAGACTTGTTGAACTTTGCATATAGTTGTTTCTCACGAAAAATCTGTAGTACAACTCTCATATGCTCATCGTGCTCGTCTTTAGACTTAGAATACACCAAGATGTCATGGATGAACACTACCAAAAACCGATCTAGGTAGGGCTAGAACACTCGATTCATCAAGTCAATAAATACCGTTAGAGCATTAGTTAATCCAAAGGGCATCACTAGGAACTCGTAGTGACCGTAACGAGTCCTAAATGTCGTCTTGTACAAATTAGCCTCCTAAACCCTCAATTGATGATAAACCAAACGTAGATCAATCTTGAAAAACACAGAAGCCCCACTGAACTAGACGAATAAATCATCAATCCTCGGAAGTGGGTACTTATTCTTAATCATTAGCTTGTTCAGCTGTCGATAGTCGATACACATCCTCATTGTCTCATCTTTCCTTTTCACAAACAACACAGGTGCTCCCTACAGAGACACACTGGGACGAATAAAACCAGGATCCAACAACTCCTAAATCTGAGCCTTAAGCTCCGTAAGCTCCTTTGGTGCCATTTGGTAGGGGCGATAGACACAGGAGCTGTACCCGATATAAGTTCAATTCGAAATTCCCCTTCTTGGCTCGAAGGCAAACCAAGTAATTCCTCAGGAAAGACATCTGGAAAATCCCTTACAGTTTTGATGTCCTTTACAAAAGAATCCCCAGAGTCAGAAACACTTACAGAGGCCAGATATGCCTCACACCCTTTTCGCACCAACTTTTTTACCACCAACGTAGAAATCACATTAGTCAAAAAATCCTGACGTTCCCCAGTCACTACTACCTTATCGTCCCCCTCGGTTCTCAAAACAACCCTCTTAGTCGCACAGTCCAGACTTACTCGATGCTTGACCAACCAGTCCATCCCCAAAATTAAATCGAACTCCCCAAACGGAAGCTCTATCAGATCAGCCAAAAATACTGTCCTTTGGACCTCTAACGAAACATCTCTATATAGTCTACTAACTAGGATAGATTACCCCAAAGGGCTTAATATAGTTACCTCACTATCAGTAGTCCCAACTGGAGTCCCCAAAGTTTCAGATATAGTACTTGCTATGTATGAGTGTGTAGAGCCTATGTCTATCAGTGCAATGTAAGGTACATTATAAATTAAAAACATACCCCTAGCCTGAATAAGAGTAACACAAACAAGAGCAGGTTACCTCACCTCAGTATGTCCAGCACCTCTGCTTGGTGCTCTCTGTCCACGGACTATGTCGTTACCACCCCTAGCCTAACCACGGCCCCTAGGTGGCCATTGAACTACCTTCGGTGGCTGTGCAGTACCAGAACCCGGAGCTTGCATCTGATGATCCCTTAGCGGACACTCTTGAATGTGGTGCTTAGTAGACCGACATCTCAAACATGCCCCAATCGTCCTCTAACATTTTCCCGGATGGCGTCTACCACAATACTTACAAGGCAAGATCCCAATAGGTGCAACAGGTGCCCCAACTCTAACTGGCCCATCAGGTCTGGCCTTTTTCTTAGGCCTCAGCACAGAACTCGAGGGCTTCAAATCCCTCTTATCCTTATCCAGATTTTGGCACTTAGCGCGCTTCACCTTCTCGGCAATCTTCGCCTTTTCTATTAGTGTTGAAAAGTCATGCTCCCTCTGCAGAGCTATCAAAACTCTCAAACTGTCCCTGAGTCCATCCTCAAAGTGGACACAATGCTCATATTTAGTGGCCACCATGCCTCGTGCATAGCGGCTCAATCTTAGAAAATTGGCCTCATACTCTACCACAGAACGATCCCGTTGCGTGAGATTCAAAAACTCACGTCTCCTAGCGACGATGTAGCTTGTCCCCAAATATTTACCTTGGAAAGTATACTTATAGAAATCCCATGTCAGTCATTTGGGCTGAATGCTCTCTTTAACGGTCAGCAAACTATTGGTATGCTTCATCGCAAAGTAAGTAAACAACCCCTTTCAATTTCTGTTTGGGGTTAAAGTTCAGATCGTCCATGATTCTTTTCGTGGCCTCCATCCAGTACTTGGCCACGTTAGGGGCGACTCCAGCAACACCCCTAAATAGCTCAGCCCCATTGGGCCAAAGTCATTCCGTAATCGACCCTCGACCCCAAGAACTAGTATTGGGCCGAGTAACCTTCTCTAAAATCCTTAACATAGCTTGGGATAATGCGTCGTCCTCGGCCATGTGGTCTTGAGACTCAGTCTCTATGGTAGGTAAAACCGGTATCTCACTCGTATCTAGATTCGGCATGCTGCCTATAACACCCCGATTTTTTGGGCCTAAGAGTAATGGGCCTTGAGTCTAGGTTCGGGTAGAAGACGGCCCGAAAAATTTGAATGTTTTAATTATTATTATTTAGTATGTAATTAAATAAATTACGAAGGGTTATGGTGTGGGAAAAAGGCCCAAGATTAAATTTAATTCGGGACAATTCCTGAATTTTTAATTTTGGAGAAAGAGGGTTTTGACGATATGGGCTTTTAAAATTGAGGTGGTAAATTATGACACAAATAAGGCCGTGGTAAAGTGGCAAGGCGGTGCCACTAAGTTTCTAAAAAATTGGCGCCTGGGAAGGAATTAAAGGTCCAGGGTTCAAGTTGTAAGGTAGGCATACTGTTACTTTTTAATTTTAGGCATGTGCCGGGCATGTGGTCACTTAAGTGAATTTCGGCAAGGGCCTTAGAGAGGTTGGGCCGATTGTTTTAGTTTATATTAGGGTTAGGTTCTTTTCTTTTTCTATCTTGGAGAATTAGGGTTAGCCACCTGAAAGCTTTCACTGTCATTCATCCTTCCTGAGTTCTCACAAAAGCTGAAAACGCAAATTCCTTCTCCTTGGTACCGAGTTCTTCTTCCTCTCTTTTCCCTCCATTTTCTTTCTTCATTTTTTCTTTTTCTTCTAGTTGAAACCTTCTGATCAACTTACTCACCTCCTTTATCGATCCCATCCTCCACAAAACCTTCATAGCCGATCGCCATAAAAGCCGAAATCCCAAAAACTCACTTCTTGTGCCGATTTCTCCAAGCCCAAAACCTTCAGTTATTTTTGTTCCTTTTGATTAAATTTCATCTTCTCTAAACCCTTAGTATCTATCAGGAACATTACTTCAAAGTTATAGCCTCAAATCGTCACCTTCTTCATCACTTAAAAAGCCAAAGTACCATAGATTTAGGAACTTATAGCTGAAACTTCAGATCTCCTGGATTCGAGTTCTACTATCATTTAGAGGATAGATCTACATTAGATCTACGTAGAAATCAAAGAGGAACAAGTGGTAAGTGCTCATCACCTCAGATCTAGTCTTATTTTACAATTTAGAAAAAGCCAAAGTCCCTAAAATCTAGGGAGGCTGTCGATTTGGGCATAGGGCTTTAAGGGTCTTTAACCGATGATTTCTTTTGGTGATTAGTGTCTTCTAGAGGTTATATCGAAGGCTTGGATCTTTGGAACAACTAGACTTAGATCTAGTCATCGATTTTTGGCAAAAAGGTAAGATTCTAAAGGCTTTAGGGGCATGGTTCGATTATGGTAGGTGAATATTGGGATTAGTTATTGTGGTTTGGAATCTAAGAATTGTGATAATCAATTGTAGGACATCGTAAGAGATCTCAGTGGCTGTCATCACAAAACAAGTGTGTAAACGACACCCACTCATAGACTAGATCGGCAAAAGCCGAAAAGTCGAAAAGTCGACATTTGTGAACTTGCGAGCGTGCGAGCACTCGTGAGGTGGTTTGGTTGTTAATTTTTGGTAATCACAAGCAGTATGATTGCAGAGTGCGCAATTTCGTGCATTTCGGTATATTTGGGTTTAATGGGCCGAAATCGAGTTAATGGGCCAACGGGCCCAATTCGGTAAAAACGCTCGGTAAGTGTTGCTGATAGTACGTTAATAAATATAATGAGTATGAAACCCTAAAAAGACTGATAAAATTACTGAAATATCTCTGTAAGGTAGAATTACCGTAATATCCCTAAAGGGGTAAGTTTATGGTTACTCCCCTCGAGGGTAAATAACTATTCTTACGCTATAATCTGACTGTCTTTCTGAAGCATGCCTTGTTAATTATATATACATCCTGTATACATGTCAAACTGCATGGGATCTAGGTTTTGTTATGGAGGAGGAACTCGTTCTGGTGGCCGTGCCACATATTCCGATATAAGCAGCTTTGCTGCGGATTATAGTTAGTGCCGCAACCAGTGCTAACACTATAAGTGTAGGGATGGCGTGGGTGATTTAATCCCCATAGGAAGTGTAGGGATGGACGGAGGCAAGTGCAGGGTTGGATGGGTTTATCATGCATTAATCATATGAGACTGTATTGAAATGGGCTCAACTGTGTTAATATGGGCAAGGCCCAATATATCTCGACTTGTAATAGGGCTACGGCCTAGATTAATACTGATATGGGCTAGGCCCAATATACTCTGATACTGTAAGGGGCTATGGCCCAGATTAATATTGATATGGGCTAAGGCCCAGTTAGCTCTGATTTCTGAATAGGGCTTAGGCCCAGTAAAGCTTGAACTAATTTGGGCTCTGGTTAGGATACTTTACACACTGAGTTTTCCAAACTGACCCCCTTTCTCTTCCATCCTTGCAGGTGAGCCCTAGTTGGTGGACTTGGAGCTGGGCGGGATTTAGAGTGGCCACGAAGATTAAACTCCTCATTTTTAAATAAGTTTCAATTAGCTCTCTTTTAAATATCGCATTTACTTTTGATTATTTCTATTTTGGTTAAAGTTGTAATAAGGCCGCTCTATTATTTTTATTTTGGGTTTTTAAATTACTTAAATCGTTTTCAACTTGAGATTCACATCACTTAAATTGATTCCTTAAAATTGGTTAGCACTAGGGCGCGTTTTATAAAAGTTACTTATTTTGAAAATATCACGATAACCGAGCAAAGCTTCCGCAACGTAAATGTTTTTAAAGGAAATAAATGTTTTAAATATACTTAAACTTAATTTGTTGTTCGTGGACAAGTAATAAGCTTAAAGTGTGGCAATGGAAGTGTGCATGTCTAGGATTGGATCATGGAAGAGCTAGGTACTTAAGCAGTCTAATTGACTCACCTCTTCTTTTCTTGAATCCTACTTGGTGCGTAGTATCCATTTGCTTTAAGCCATAACAAAGAAGGTTTGATTTTTCGATACTTAACTGTTTTTAAAATAACATGTTTCTGCCACTACAAAGGTTTACAAGTTTAAACGGTAAAAGTTTCTAAACATCAAGAAGGGTTTTCAATGAAAACATGGTTTTCGAAAAACACTTCAATGTGTCACACCAGACTTGGCCATAATGTCTGGGCTGGGTTTGGGGTGTTACTAATGAGGAGGACTTAGCTCGAGCCCCTCTACGGCCTCTACTTCAACCTCTACCCCATTCGCGGATACCTCGTGCATTCATTGTAGAATTCGTAGCTTATCTACATTAATAGTATTATGAATCAGTTACAGTTTCGATATTTATTAGCGGATTTTTATACAAAACAGTATCAGGAGTTTAGAGTTTTTTCTCGCAAATCGCAGTCTCTATCAGTCTTCACTACAGCCTCAGAGTACACTAACTATAGTATTTTTAGACAAAACTTATCAAAGTTTCAGAACACTTATAGAATCAGCGCTGGCGACTCGGTGTACCACATACTCGGTCAAAAATATTTCAAACCATTTTAAAAATAATTTCTTTAAAACCAAGTTTTAAACCTAAATCCATAGCTGAATTTTGTAACCTGGCTCTGATACCACTAAATGTAACACCCCAAACCCGGCTTAGATGTTATAGTCGAATCTGGCAAAGTCACATGGAATGGAAGTTGAAAACGAGTTTCTTGAGTTAAAACCATTCCAGTTAAGGTAGCCATTATCTTAGTTCGAAGTAAAACATATGTTATTCGTTCTGTCTAAAATCATATCTTTTTAGCTAAAGCTTTGGAAATCACTTATTTAAAAAAAGTACCATTTGATCTTAGTGAAAACTGAGTTTTATTATGCTTAACAGTAATAAATTGTAAAACAATTAAGAAATTGAAAACTTGACGTCAGACAGTCCAAAGTCCATAAGTTACAGCAAAACCTCAAATAAGTGATAAAATCTAAAAATTTACAAATAACTGTCTAAAATTTACGTGTGGCCACCGTCGAGTCCTCTACTGCGCTGATCTGTCAAGTTTGGGGATTACCTGTATAGATTAAAGAGAAAGGGCGAGTTTTCACAAACTCAGTGTGTAATCCCCACAAAAAATATGCATACAGATACACATCAGAATACTGTCAGATATAGGCTGGGCCTGAGCCCATTACAAATTCATTTTGGGCCTTAGCCCAATCAGATAAGTATGCAATAACAAAAAACCAGAATCCTACCCACTAGCCTCTACACACCATCTTTGTCCATCCCTACACAGCATGTGGGGATTAAATCAACCAACACATCCCTACACACCAGGCCGTACCGAAATGCGGCACAAAATCAAAAATTTTACAGCAGAGCTGCCAGATAACAGGCTTGGTAGCCTCTCAAATACTTCCTCCAAATAACAATAACCCATCCCGATGCCATGCTATTATGCAGTTACAATCCATACATTCAAATTAGCATAAATGCTCAGTTCAGATATCATACAGATAGATCACACAATTAGGGGTCTAAGTAATGCTTACCGACCTTATAGTAGGTTCACAGTCAACTTGGGCAACCCATGCAACCTTAAGCAACTTTTCAGAAACATGGGCTCACATGCCTATGTGGCTCACACAGCCCAAATTACCCTTGGCCGTGTGGATCACATGGCCTGGCCTAGAATCCCATACGCTCGTATGGGCCCACATACCCCCCGTGTGGCCTATATGGCCCATTTGGTCTAGCCCGTGTGTCGCACACGGCCTATCTGGCCATCAAACGGGCTCGTCGATCACACACTCGTGTTCTATCACACAGCCTACCACACAGGTGACCACACACCCGTGTGGCGTTGGCAGAGAGCTTTTTTGGCTTTTCGTCGAATATCGTATTTTGCATTTTGGGTACACACTTATTACTATTTGATGCTAAAATGATTCCCGAGCACTTCAGAACCTATAATTGACCAATATTTCACTCAGTTAATCATTTAACAGTTGAACAAAAACTGAATCCAAAATAAAAACTCAACCATCGAATGATTAAATCTTACCCCCAACACCTCGAAAGATTTGACTAAAACTCCACAAAAGATGAGTCTCTTTGTTCAAAATTCGCTGCTGCCCAAGGAATCGATATAACCCCAATTAGCTCATTAGAAAACACATTACACTATACCAAATTTTCAATTACCGATGTTGCATAATGAAATGTCAAAGAAGAAGGGGAGAATGTACGATTTCAGTAAAAAAAGGAAAGTAAAATAGGAAAGAGAGAAGATAGGGAAATTTTCGACAGGGAAAGGGGGAAATTCAGGAAAAAAAAGAAAAAGATATCAGGAAACCTGATAACCCCCAATCTTTTTCCCCTTAATTCTCTCTACCAACTCCCCACTACTGAGAATTTTACTAAAACTAAAATTCTTCTCTAACCGACCAAGCAAAATCAATCCCCAACCAGGGATTCGAACTAAAGACCTTCAGCAATCTAACACTCCACTCATCCACCAGACTAGCAGGCCCATTTTGATATAAACCTACTAAAAATTACTTAAAAGCCTACTGGCCAAGGATTAGGTTTTATTCATAAAATACCAAAATTTTCCCAAGTAAGGCTTGAACTTGGTACCTCACACACACACCCAGAACACTTAGCCACTGAAACAGATACACATTTGTGTGTCGCATTTACCCAAAATAGAAATATAAATTTTTGGAGAGTTATAATAAGTGTGAAGTAAGAGGAGTTTTGGTTCTGTTGACTTGAATCGACGACTTAGGAAATGAGTCAGAATAGTTAGGCCTCAGTAGGTTGAGACAGTTGTGATCGTAGGTCAGGTTTCGATTTGTGCTTTCGGTGATAGGTGCCATTTGGGCGAGTGTTAAAGGGAAATGGAAGCATGTTTAAGATGTGAATCTGATGAGCATCGTGTCAGGGATTGTTCATGACATCTCTTAGTTGGATGCAAGCTTTGGCTTAGAAAGGGAAGACTGAGACTGGTTTGTGCAACTAGGCGTTGAAAGGACCGAGACGTACCTGGTAGTGATACATGTACTTTTGTGATTTGTTTCAAATGTACCTTGCTTTCAATAAGGATTGTTTGAACTAAAGAGTCTATTATAAATGGTGTTCCTAAGTATCTGGGATAATGGGATCATTAGCAATAGTTTTGTAGATAGCTTTATGAGATAAAACGTGTTAGCAAATAGTAACTCTATTAGAAATATTCATTGCATTGCATGGAAAACATAGTTGCGTAGCAGTAGCGTGATGGTCAATTTGGAATGAGGAGTTTCAGATATTGTGGTTAAGTGTTTGGTGTGACAACGAGAATTTAGAGGATGAAATTCTTTTAAGGAAGGGAGAGTTGTCACATTCCAA
This sequence comes from Gossypium longicalyx, assembly GCA_025698465.1. Taxonomy (NCBI): domain Eukaryota; kingdom Viridiplantae; phylum Streptophyta; class Magnoliopsida; order Malvales; family Malvaceae; genus Gossypium; species Gossypium longicalyx. Next base: position 61,437,385 of record CM047004.1, on the reverse strand, counting down.
AAACCAGGTTAGAACAAATTGGGTTAGTGAAAGCAAGAGTGGTCACATCTTGATTTTGAGTTAGGATTGTGAAAATTTTGAAAAGTGAAGTGATCTAGTTCAGTGGTTAAAAAGTATGCTGGTGTGTGAAGGGTTTTAGGTTCGAAACCTTTCCCTTGAATTTTTGCTATTTTTACCAAAACCCCTATCTTTGAAGACCTAATTTATAAATTATTTTCATATTGTTGACAGGAATGAGCATGCTGGTTCAGTGGTAAGGCTTTAACTTACTTAGAGGTTTTGTGTTTGAAACCCTGTGTGTGCAAAGTAGAAATTGTTTTCATTTTGAACTCTGAGGGAATCCAATAGGTGGTTAGTTAATAGGATTTAGTTGGATATCGGTAGTTTTGAAAATATCCCAAAATATCTCTCCCACTTCCCACTCTCGTGTTCCTCTCTCCCGCTCCCCCTCTTCTCTATCTTTTTTTTCTTTTGTTTCTTCCCTTCCTTCCTTTCTCTCCTATCGAGTTTCTTTCCTTCTTTTTTTGTTAATTTTATTTTTTTGTGATTAAGTCATTGTGAGAGTACCTTTCAACTCTCTGTTTTTGGTTTTACTCTAAGATTAGAGTAAGTAACGTTGTGTTATTTTTTGATATTAAGTTTTAATTCGTTCTCCAACAAGATTGAGTGTTAATACTTAATTCCCATTCTACGTTGTGTTAATTGTTTTCGTAGTTTTTTATTAGGTGAAGGGGGTGAGAATCAAAACCCTCTAGTGGAGTAGTCATTGTTTTTTACATTGTTTTTGTGAAGTAAGTGCTTGTATGTGACTTTAGGGAATGTTTCTTTTAGAAATGAGGCTAATTTTGGGTTAATTCATGTTTGTTAATAAATTCAATTTGGTGTCGTATGTAGGATTCAGAGTGCTTCATTGTGTGGTTTATTAGAACTATCATTAGGTGTGTGATTCTCACTAGAAACACCATTTAGAACTCAGAAAATCTGGGAAAATAGAGGTTTTTTCAAGACTGTTGTTCATCATACGACCATGTAGGTGGCTTTGTGCCAGGCCGTGTGCATCACACAAGTATGTGGTTGACCGTGTGTCAGGGCGTTTAGAGCACACGAGCGTGTGCGATTACATGGGCAATTTAAGTAGGCTTTTTGGGGCATATGGCCATGTGTGATCACACGGTCAGAGCGGCTTATTTTTTGAAAATTTTAACCTAGGTCCGTTTGACTCCGAAATTCGTAATTACACCTTCCATGGGGTCAATTTGGCTTAAATATGATTTGAAATGCGACATCTGTTGATATGTGTCTGTATGTGATACAGGTAAGGTATGTGAAAAATATATGTGCGATTTGTGTTCTTATAACTCTGAAAGTTTGATTACGTATGAAAAGCATGCATGACATTTGTTTATGGAATATATGTGTTATTTTATTTATGCATATGCACCAGGATGAGCTTGATATGTGATGGAAGAAATGTATTCTAACAGTATTGCTGCAATTTTTGCGATTAAACTGCAATATCTATCTGGCAGCTCAGTTGCACCTTTATGAGTGGCATTCCACCACGAATCGGTGTGATTGGATTGATAGACTATTGTAGTCCTAATTGGTGTGATTGGTTGGACGGGGTTGGTGTGTAGCGGATGGGGGTAGGATCTATGACTGCATTTGTATCTAAATATGTGTCGGCATTTGTGTCTAAATCTGAACATACATATGATTTTGAATATGAGAATATGTTTGAATCTTTATCTGAAAACGTATCTGTTTATTCATGTGTATCTAATTTGTTGCTTCAGTTGTGTTACACATTGAGCTCGTAAGCTCACTCTTTGTTTGCTTTCCTCTCAAGTAACTAGCAAGTTTAAGACCAGACAGCATGCGGGAGCTCGGATTGTTTTCTCGAATTATTGAATTAGATGGTTTGACTTATCATTAATTAATTTTTTTGGGCTAATTTTTTGGATTTAAATTTTGTTCTTAGGTTTCGTTATTTGGCTTAAGTATTCTGTATGTTTTTTTTGTTAAGTTAAAGGAAGGTTTGGTTTTTAAAGTTAAATGAAATATGGATTTTCCGCTGCAAATTTGAAATAAGTTTTACGTAAGATAACAACGGAAGTTTCAGAATATGCACAATCAATAAACACATGATTTTTAAGCTAGATTTTATGTTAGTTTTTCAAACGAGTTGATGTAATTCCTCCAAATTTGGCCATAACGTTTAGGCTTGGGTTGGGGTGTTACATATATATTTTCAAATATAATAAGATTTAATTCTATTAATTGATTAAAAAAGAAAAGATAAATATAAAATTATAAATAAAATCAAATTTTATCAATTTAACATTAAAACACATCAATTAAATAATACATATAAAATAAATAATGTATAAAAAGCTAATAATATTATTATTGAAATTAGGTTTAAATATGTCAAAGGTTCTTATACTCTTTCGAAATTTAAAAATTAGTCATTATACTTTAATTTTGAGACATTAAGTTCCTGTAACTTTTATTTAAAAATTTTGGTGCACCCATTTAACTCAGTTGTTAAAGTTAACAATGTAAAAGGTAAAATAACTTTTTTAGTTGGCACATTCCGAAAACCGGGTTAGAGGAAATTAGGATTGTGAAATTATGTTAAGTATGTTAATTTGGTTCAGTGGATAGGTGTTGTGCTTGTGTGAGGAAGGTTCTAGGTTCGAATCCTTTCATTTGTAATTTTGTCAATTTTGTCTAGACCTCTAGCTTTTGGTATTTGGTTTATGAAATATTTGTGTGCATTTATTAACAAGAATGAGTCAGCTGGTTTAGTGGTAAGGAGTTGGTTTATTCTTTGGTTTTGTGTTTGAATCCCTCCATGAATAGAATAGAATTATTTTTATTTTAAGCTCAGAAGAAAAATCTAATGTGGATAATTATTAAGAATTAATGGGTACTTTTCTTAAAAAAAATAGTGGGGGGCTATCTCCTAATTCTTCTCCCCACAACCGTCCCTCTACCATTTTCACATTATTTTGTTTTGTTCTCTCTCCTTGCTCATTTTTCCATTATTTCGAAATTCTTTGTTTTCATTCTTTTTGGATTTATGTTGGTTGCCAATTCATCTTCCTTTAGTGTTTGTACCCAGTAATCATTTTATGATCATTTCATTTATAGTGTAAGTTTTGTCGAGCTATTTTCGATTATTTTCCCTTTTTAATCATTTTTGTACAAGGTTAAGCTTTAATTTTAGTTTTCGTTCTACTCTCTATTAAGTGTTGTATTGGTGTTCTTGTTAGGCGAAAGTGTTGTGAATCAAAATCCTACAGTGGTGTGATTGTTATATTGTTTGCTATTTTTGTGGAGTAAGTATCTGAACGCTGATTTTTGGGACGATTTCTTTAAGGAAAAAGGGGTGTTTTTAAGTGAGCTATTGGGATTTAATTATATTGTAATCGATTCGTTTAAACATTGTATGTAGGTTTCAAAGTGCTATAGTTTTGTGAGTAATAAAATTTGCAATCAGGTGTGTGAAACTAGATTTATCGCTTGAACTCGAGAATAATGCGAAACAGAGTCTATTTTTGAAACTACCCAACACCACACGGTCCTGTGCCAGGCCATGTGGTAGACTGTGTGCGCCACATGACCATGTGTGATTTTGTAGTTCGTGTGGGTAGGTTGTGTGGGGCACATAGCCATGTGAAATCAAACAGGCCGAGTGGGTAGGTCATGTAGGGCACACGGCCATGTGAAATCATGCAAGCTAAGTGGGTAGGTTGTGTGGGGAACATGGTCGTGTGAAATCATGCAGACCGTGTGAACAACAGGATCTTGCTTTTTGGGCCGTGTAGGCATTTTGGGCAAATTTTGATGCCCGATTAGGGGGCAATTAAGGGAATAAAAAATTGGGTCTATGGGCGTTATGTAGGCCCAGAAAAGCATAAGTTTCAACAAACATGGGTAAGTTTCGGAGGTATGTTAAATAAGTTTTGGTAAGTGTAATAATGTGTTATGATTTCTATAAGTAGGTATGTGAGTTAAGTTTGTGTTATACGTATTATGTTACCTATTCTAATAAGCTATCTGATTTGACCATGTAATATTTTATGCTACGATCTGTATAAGTTATGTGTTTTGTTACACTTCGTATAATTTCTGTTTATGTATGCATGCTATACAACCTATGTGATATGTATGTATGTTAATGTGATTTTTCATATGCATTGGGAAGGGTTATGATATGATGGAGGAAGTGTTATTTGCCAGTTTATACTATAATTATGGTGGCTAGACCGCAAATTTATATATGGCATCTTAGTTTCAATTATATAAGTGACACACTGCCACATATTGGTATGATTGGCTGGTTGGAGATGGTGTGTAACACCCCAAACCCGACCTAGACGTTATGGCCAAATCTGATTATGTGATAAGGTAGGGTCTCTGAAAACGGAGTCATTTCGTCAAATCATTCCAGTTTCAAAACTCATATTCATTTATATCTATTTTCAAAAGCGTTTGTTTAATTTATTTATTTTCCCAAACGTAAATACAATAGAAATCATAAAACATTTAATTTGGTAATCTCATTCGTATTTTCAAAAAACTGTTGTTTTAGTAAAAACCATCGCAAATGAATAGTGAAGTCAAAACCAAATCCCGAAATAAAATCAAATAGTCTGGAGAGTTCATAAGTTACAAAACTTCATAAATAACCCTTAAAATCAATATAAAATCATAATCATTAACTGTTTATAAACCCTGGTCACCAAGAGGCTCTGTCGCACTGATCTGCCTAAGTCTATGGTTTACCTGAACAGAACAAACAAACAGATGTGAGTTTTCATAAACTGAGTGTGTAACCCAACAGAAAGGGACATACAATTTATATAGAAATCAATATAAACAGTCAGATACAGATTTAGACTTAAGTCCATTTCAGATACGGATAACATATACAGATATACAGATCAGATAAATAGAGTCCTACCCTCATCCTCTACACATCAACTCTGACCATCCCATCACACCATTTTGGGTTAAAAACACTTACCCAGCCCTACACATCGTATTGTGCCATTATGACACATATCGGATAAAGTGCAGCCAAGCTACCAGAATATAGGCGGTGAATGCCATACAGAACACTTCCTCCACATATATAAATCCCGCCCCAAAATAGATACAAAATATAGCTACAGCTACAGATATAACATGCTTATTATGTTTGTGTACAGATATCAGATATACATATAGCAGAAATAATCAAACAGGCATAACAATGTCCTACTCAGAGCATAATATCAAAATAACATATCACATAATCTAGGGTTTAGTTAGCCCTTACTGACCTTACGGTAGGCCTATAATCAATCGAAACGACCCGTGCAACCCTGGGGAAAATTTCAAAAATATTGGCCCACATGCCCGTGTGGCCCACACAGCCACACTCGCACCACACACGGCCAGGCACACGCCCTTGTGGCATCGACAGTCGTGTTTTTCGGCTTTTGTCGAACCTCATTTTTCTATGTTTCGGGACACACCTGTTACATTTTTGATGAAAAATCCACTCCAAAGACCTAAAAATCGACATACCAATGCCCAAATTCAGTAATACCTTTGAAAATTTAACAGAAATATTCCACAAACGAAAACTCACAGCATCCAACAATGTATTCGTATACTTAGCGGTAACGAAAAGGAACCCCTAACGCGTAAATCACTGCAGGAGCACCAACAGATTCTTACCCTTCCCCTAATTGAAAGTAAACACAAAACCCCCATTAAAACACTACTCATGAAACATTAAGATCGAATCCACACAAGACTTACCGATCGAACATAGTCAAAAGTTGCACAAAATGAGGCGAATTTAGAAAAATCGAAAAGGAGAGGGAGAGACAAAAATTAACAGAGGAAAAAAGGGAATAAGGAACGTCCAAAGAGGAAGAAAGAAAATTGGGAAAAACATAATTAAAATAATTAAAAGAAATAAAAATTAAAAGAGATTAAAATCCCTCAAAATCCTCCCCACTATCCCACTGACAACCACTAACTTAGAAATCCAACTCCACTGAAACTCTCACATGCAATTGAGAAAAAATATATCATCCTTCCTTGCACAGGGATTCAAACACAGGACCTCCAACACACTAACTCCTTACCACTTGAACCCGCAGGCTTATTTTGATATGGTTTAATGGACAATTTAACATAAGTCCACTCAATAAGGATGAGGCTAGGATTAGAAAAATAACAAAATTGGCAAAGATGAGACTTGAACCCAAAACCTCTCACTCACACCCAAAACATTTAACCACTGAAGTAGATACACACTTCTGTCAAATATTTATAGAACTAGAAATAAATTATTCAGGGCGTTACATGGTGTGTAGTGAATGTGTGTAACATCCCAAAAATGGGGGTTAGTAGAATCGGGTTTGTGAATCGAGAGAGAGTGGTCATGCCTTAATTTTTGAAATTATCTATGCATTTTTAGGAAATAAATGAGGTATTGGTTTATTGGTTAAGTGTTAGTGAAACGTTCCTGTAAACTCAAGTTCAAATCACTTTTCTCTCACCATTTTTATTATTTTGCAAATTTTTCCTTAAACCCTAATATGTGACATGCCTTGTTTCTGAAAAAATATTGCAAAATTATTTCAAGAATGAGGAAAAATCCTAATGGTTAAAATAAATATGAGAAAACATAGAAATTAAATGAGATCTCAAGTTCAAATCCTTTCCCTTATGAAATAATTTAATTTTTGGCAAAAATCCCTTGTTTTTAATGTGTGTGCCACCCAAGCCTTGTAACCCTAGGTATAAATTTCAATTTTTCACAAATAATCAGCCTTTAATCCTCCTCCTCTTTGCCCTAGTCATTCATCTTCTCCTCTCCCTCTCTTTGATTTTATGTTTTTCCTTTCCTCTATTAATGTTATTGCCTATACCTCCCATTTTATCATTTCTTTATTCTTCTTTTTGCATCAAGATTGTGCACCATCTCCTTTACTATATTTATTCCATTTATATCTATCTAAATCAGACCAAATCTGAAATCTTCAACCCTAAGATCGATCTCGAACATTTCCAATAAAGTGTTATTGTCGTTTTTCTCAACTAGCTTGGGTAAAATCCCTTTTCTCTTCAATTTCTTGATTAATATTGTTAATTAAAAACCAAAATTTCTAAATATAGAATTTGGGGGATTTTAAATGATTTCAAATTTATTTTTTTAGATTTTAATAAGATCTCAAACTATTTTAAAATTCAGCCCTAATTTTGGCTACCATGGGTGGTGGTGCGTGCGCTTATGTGCAAGAAAAGGTGTTGTTTTGTTTCTTGGTTCTTGCCCATATTTTTCCAGCATTAAATTGTGTTATTGAACCCTCCTAATCAGTTTTTAATTACATGTTAATTAGGGAGACACGTTCTTGGTCAATTGGCCATTCAGATCTCACAATTCGGGAAGTATAAGTGATTAATTGTAAACTAGTTTGTTGTTTCGACAAAGTTGTTGGTAAAAAGGTTATGGATTGATTAAATGAGGGATTTTAATCAATATTAGCTACTGATTTTCCAGAATGTAATTTTAGGTGCTGACCGGAACACCCCAAATCAATTGTAAAGCCGAAAGTCGTTCGTGCACACGATTTACAACAAAATAGTGTAAGAAATCTAACTAGTTTGGATTTGCAAAATAGTAGTAATTTTGACAGTTGGTTGGAACCCATAGGTGGGTGTTTAAGGTATGCTTAAGAGATGAATTATTTGAATTTATACTAAATTTTTGTTTAGGTTTGTTTAAGGAATTATTAAGGAAAATTGGTAGATTTGCTAGTGTGCTACAAGGAAGCGAAAAATTAGGTGTGGGTCCTAAACTCATAAAATTGTTTGAAAATGTTAAATATCATGCTATATTTGATAAATTAGCTTGCTGACTAGATTGGCTTAATAGCCAAATTATTGATTTTATGAGTGTCTGAACCGGGTATGTTTCGAGCCTTAAAAGATTGACATGTTGACAAAATTGCTAGTTTGATAGTATGAATGTTTGATTGAGTTTGTAATTGTATATTTGAGTTATGAGATATGAGAATGTTTGATTAAATGATATAATGTGTTAAGATATTAAGCTTATGTACGATTTAAACGTATGAGATATTTGTTATATTGTGTACTGAAAAGGGGGCTATTTATGCACAATGAAAATCCATAAAAGTATTTGAAATTGAAAAATATCGATTGATACCAACCCAATGGTAATTTGAAAGATTGGAAAAATGTTTCCATTTACTAAAAGTATGTGATTATTCAGGACATGCTGAGCATGTCAAATGAATGTGAAAAGTATTGAGATATGATTATGTATGAGATTGTATGACATATTGCATATGCATTGGGTTGGGATTTTGTGGTTGACAGAGGAGTTTTGTGGAGTGCTGGCAGCATATTAAGTCCGCATTATTCGTAGTCAATGCACTGCACCTAAAATACCAAGGGGAATGGCGATTTATTGCATTTCTACTGGTAGCTAGTCTGTATTTTTACTGGCAGAATTTTTTGCATATTTTTATCGGTGGTTTAACTACAACGGGCTTTAGCCCATAATGTTTTGGAGTTCGGATGACGGGTTCTGGGGAACTCATGGTGTATAGTGGATGGTATGGGTAGAAACCTTTTTGCATTGCATCATGATCATGATTTACTCGAATGTTATTGATTTATGCTACGTATTGTATTGTGTTGTATTGAATGGTATCGAAATTAATGATTGATACTTGAATGAATGATGTCTCATATTCATACATCATTTGACATCAATTTAATAATGGCTATGTAATTATATGAAATTCCTATAATGATTCTGTTTTCTTTTGTTAAAGCTAGTCTGTTTCACTGTATTTGATATTTATTTTTGTTTAAATAATTGTTTTACTCACACTGAGCTTTTCATAAGGTCACCCCCCAATAGTGTTTAAATTTTCAGGTAAACCTCAAAATTAAGACTGGACTCAGCATTCAGAGAATCACCTTGGTCCTCGGACTATTCTTAATAAGTATTATTAAGTCTTTATTGATTTTGGCTTTTAATTTTTAATTATTTCTGGTCTATGGCTTGGTAACTTTTCTTTTGGGATTTTTGCATGCATGGATTACTCAAGCATAATAACTGAATAATGCATGATACTGGGCTTAAGTAAAATTTGATATTGTTCCCTAGTTTTCGCTGTATTACAAAGGAACCGTTATTGAAAAACAAATCGATAAGGCAACTAAGTTTCTAAAATTACTTGAAAAACGGTTTTTCTGCTGCATTAGTTTAACATTGAGTTTTTTTTTTAAAGAAGAGCGACAAGCAAACGATTTTTCTAAAACAACACTATCAACAATAAAATGAATCCTAAGTATACACGACCTAATGAATGAGTGCTTTTAAGCTAAATCAAAGTACAACTATGGTTTTCTTTAAAATTAGTTTATTTTAGGTCTTCAAAAGTAATGTAAGTTAGCTTAGCCATTTCGACGGCTAATGTAGCACTCTTAATCTAGCCATAATGTCTACACCGAGTTTAGGAGTGTAACACCCAAATTTTTGGGGTTAGAAGTTTTGAGTTTTATGGTTAGGGTCAGAGAGAATGGTGTGCTATTGTGTTTAGTTATGTTTTTATGTGACAAGAATAGACCTGTTGGTCTGGTGGTTGAGCGAGCATTAATGTACCTCAAGGTTCTGGGTTCAAGTCTTTGTATGTGCATTTTGGAGAAACATTCTTATTTTGTTTTGTTTTGTTAAGTAGCAATTTTGTTTAAGTTAAAAGATATAACTATTTATTTTCTTATTTTTATTTTTGATTATATTGTTTTTTACCGTAACAGCCCGATTTTAGCTAAATTAGAATAATAGTTTCGAGATCACAAATCTGAGATCAAAAAATTATTTTAATATTATTTTTGGTATTTAAAGTATGTGATTATATATGTGTGAAAATTTCATGAGCTAATTTTATCGTTTAATAGCTTAATTTGATAAAATGATTAAATCGCGTAAAATGCAAAGGTATCATTCTACATGTTTAAAGTGTCTAAATGCTATATGATATTAAATTGAAGGTCCTTATGTGTTAATTATACCCTTATATATGTTGGTGGACATTTATGGACACTTATTTAAATGATATTAAAGGTTATTACAAAGGATAATTTAGTAATTTATAAATAACTTAAGTAAAATAAAATAAAACATAATGTATTATCATCATCTTTTCTTCATTCCACCGAAAATACAAATAAAAGAAAAACCATGGATTTGTTTTAGGGTTCGACCATGTTGAAGCTCAATTGAAGGTTCGTTTATGTTCCGTTTTCGATGATTTCTATGTTTTTGTGATTGTTGCTTAGTAATCTAGCTAGCCCGTACCCTAATTTCTGAAATTGTTGATGAATTTGTGAGTTGCCATTAATGAATGCTTAAGCTTTTGAACGATTGTTGATGAATTATAAAAGCTTGATGATAGATATTAAAGTTTTATTAAGTGATTTTTGACAAAAATGTCAAATAGGGATTTAATTATGAAAAGTGTAAATTGAAGGGTTAAAATGTGAAATAAATGTGAAATATAGGCTATTAGGGACCTATAAAGAATTCGGTTAAGCATGGGTCTTAGTAAATTTTATGTAATTTGTGTTTTTGTGAAATAGGGACTAAATTGAATAAATGTGGAACTTTAGGGGCTAAAATGCAAAAATGCCCAAATATGTGCTTGTGGATTAAATTGAATGTGTTGATGAATAAAAGAGTTAATTTTAATATATATAGATAAAAAATGAAAGAAATCAGATTTAGATCGGGGGAAATCGAAAGTTATTGAATAATCGATCCGGTTCCTCTATCCCGACTACGAGGTAAGTTCATATGCAAATAAATGTCTTTAAATTGAATTATATGTGTTTACTTGCCATTGAATTATTATGAATTTTGAATGAGTATTTACGAGCAAGAATTGATGAAGTTTTGACATTCGAAAGTCCCGTACGAACCTTAGGAATAGTATAGGATACGATTGTCATGACATTAGGTTATCAAGATGTGATTACATGTAAGACCATGTCTGGGACATTGGCATTGTATTGAGATTACGTGTAAGACCATGTCTGGAACATTGGCATCGTTAATTGATTTCATGTAAGACCCTATCTGGGACAGTGGCATCGATATGTGATAACATGTAAGACCATATCTAGGATATGGCATTGTATGAGCTATATATGAATGCTGAGTATCCTTAACGATTTCGAACGACTCAGTGGGCAAATTCAAGTCGAGAAAGAATATGTGAATGAGCTAAGTGATTCAGGTACATACGAAATTCATACGAGCATTAAAAATGGAAAGTATTGATGAATTTGATTAAGACATTGAATATATCTTCAATGAGAATGGTTTGTGAATTTTGAATGTGATTAGCTATGTTTAGCATATTTGAATTGATAGGCAAAGGTTTATATGATAGCTTTATTTGTATATGGCTTACTAAGCTTTTAAAGCTTACTTTGTGTGTTCTTTCCATGTTTTATAGATTATCGAAGCTAGCTCAGACATCGGGGATTATCGAGAACCATCATCACACTATTGACTACTTGTTGGTACTTTTGGAGCTTTCTATATATGGTATATGACATGTATAGGCTACTGTCATCTTGGTATGTTTTGAATTATGATTATAGCCATGAGATTTGGCTTGTAAATGTTGGTGTATAGCCATTTAAGTTGGCTTAAATTATGTGTTTGATAAGTGATATTAATGTGATGTATATAATGTCCTAAGTGTTGGCTTGATTGGAATGGTTGTTTGGATGCTCTTTTGGTTAGTTATTAGTTGATATATTAATTCTTGAGAAATGGTATATTTTGGTATGATTTGTGGTTGATGAATTGGTATGTTTTAGATAGCATGATATATGATTGAATTGGCATGTTTTGGCTGCCTATATAAGTGTTGAAATGATACCATTTTGATAGCTAGGTGTGTATGAGAAAAGGGTGGCAAATTGGCTTTGCAAATGGCCTATTTTTATCCACATGGGCGTGTGTCTCAACCATGTGTGACACACAGTCATGTTACATGGCTGTGTGTCCCCTGGGGTACCCTTCGAATTAAGGTTAATAAACCCTACAGGTTTTGTACGGCCTAGACACACGGGTGTGTCTACTACCCATGTGTGGCACAGGGGCTGGAACATAGGAATGTGGTCAGCCGTGTGACCCAAGTCAGTAACCTCCCTAATGTTCCCACGGCCATGGCACACGGGCGTGTCTTCGGCTGTGTGGTACAAGTCAGTATGTATGCCTTATTTTCACACGGCTTGTGACACGGGCGTATCTGGTAACCGTGTGAGGCACACAGCCTGTTTACACAAGCGTGTGACTTTTAAAAGTTTGAAAATTTTCTAAGTCTCGTGAAGTTTGCAAATGTTATTGGTTTAGTCCTGAACCACTTCTAAGCATGTTTTAAGGTATCGTAGGACCTTATAAGGGGCAAATTGATTGAGATGAATGGATTTTCATTTTGATTGCTCAAAGGTATGATTTATGTTGTGGTTGATCAGTAATGCCTAGTAACCCTATTCTAACGACAGATACGAGTTAGATGTGTTACATTTATGTTCTTCTCTTCCCTCTTTCTTTGTCTCTTTTCTTTTTGGTTCTTTTTTATTTAAAAAATAATAATTTTTCTTGTGGATTTTGGGTGTTTGGGTGTTTGGGAATTAGGGATTTAGTGATTTACTACTACATGGCTGTGTGGCTAATTTGGGGATTTAGGGATCCCACACGGGTGTGTGTTTTGGACACATGACTGTGTCTGGTAGGCACAAGAGCATGTGAGACCCTCACACGGCTGTGTCTGCCCTGTACTCTATTTTAGCACAAGTGGATAGAGAGTTACACGGCCTGTTCACATGGCCATGTCCCTAGTCTACACGACAGTATGCCTCATCCATACGATCGTGTGCCTCCTCCCACATGGGCGTGTTGACCCCCACATGGTCTAGGCATTTCCACACGACCAGAGCACATGGTCGTGTGGTCTTAAGTCATCAACTTTAGTTCTGTGTATGTTTCTGATCTGAAAGTGTGTCTATGTGTTCCGACCCTTGGTTAGGCTTTGGTGAGGGTAGTTACAATGATCTGGGCCTCGGCTTAAGCGCTATTTGTGATTGTTGTGTGGGATGTCACAGGATAGCTAGGTGTGTGTGCATATCTATTTCTGTCTAACTGTCTGTCGATGTGTTCATTGTTTTTGTGAGATTGTAAGCATACATGCACTTGCATAAAGAATTTTGGGGTTGGTTGTGAAGAGAAGGAAGACTAATTCTGTTCTGATCTGGCAGTTTTACTACAACCCATTCATACAGCGGGTTACCGCACTGTACCGCACATATGTTAGCTTTGTTGCGTACCATTATCTGATCTGGTAGTTTAAACTGCAACATGTGCATGCAAAGGGTTACCGCATTGCATCAGATTTCATATCGCCGCCACCCCTTGCTATGTATTAATATCTGAGTGGCCTAGTCCACATACATGGTGTGTAGGGTTGGATGGGCATTTCGAGCTCCTTTATGGTTTGTTTGGTTGGATGAGCTTAAATATCTCTTTTGGGGTGTGATCAGGGGACGGAGAGGTGTTTTGGCTAGATTGATGGGTTTTTATTATCTGACTGCATTCATAGGCGTCTCTTTGAGTGTTCTGAGTGTAAGATTATCTAACTGTTTTTTGTTTGACTGAATAACACTTGTGACCGAGTGTCTGTGTGTGACTTGGGGTGCTTGAGTTGTTTCGTTCTGTTGGGACATTGGTTCCTAGGTTACTTTCTAACTTTGTGGATAAAATTAAGTCTGTTTTGCTATTGAATTGAGTTTCGTAATTTGTTTTTGTCTCGTATCGAACTCACACTGAGATCATGTAGCTCACCCCTTAGTGTTTCCCCTTTTAGGTAAACTTCCATTTTCTATAGCTCGGACTCGGCATGCCGAAGGTCTTGGAAGCATCACGTTTTCTTTTAAACTAGTTAATAAAGTGTTTGATAAACCATAAAAGTAACATGTTTTAACCCCATTATTAATGTGTTTTTGGATGATTTATCATGTAATTTAGTGAATTTGATGCTCTTAATCCTTTAATTTTATGTTTTTATACTTAGGAGAGAATAGGGGAACAAAAGGACCAGAAAACGAGCCAAAAACGGACAAATGGGCTGATTTAAGGATCCACACGGCCATGACTATTCCCAAACAGGCTGACCACATGCCCGTGTGAGCCACACGGGATGGCCACACTCCCATGTGCCAGCCCGTGTCGATATCGCTCCTTGTTTCCCAAAAACACAGAACAAGCCAATTTTAAGGGTTTCTGAGTATTCTAAAGTCTATAAATACACACTAAAAGAGGACCTATAAGAGGAGCGCAGAGCTGAACTGTAACACCCCTAACTCGTATCCGTCGCTGGACTAGGGTTAAAAGGAATTACGGGACATATCAAAACATTTTACAAACAATTAAATACAACATACAACATCCACATTCATAATCAAACATCATTATAAAGTCCCTTACATAAGTCATCGAGACCTTAAACATACACTAGAAAGGGGTCGAGACTAAACCGAGCTCATAATTTTTTTTCAAAAGTTAAGCATTTTTAAAGTTGTACAGGCCACACACCTGTGTGAATAGGCTGTGTGCCTCACATGGCCATAGGCACGCCCCTGTGTCTAGACCGTGTTAAAAACAGGGCATACATACTGACTTATACACACGCCCATGTGCCTTGGTCGTGGTCGAGACTGACTTAGGTCACACGTCCTACCACACGCCCGTGTGTCTTGGCCATGCTCGAGACTAACTTAAAATGGTAGGGTACCCCAAGGGACACACGGCCGTGCAACACGACCAGGTGTCGTACACGGCTGAGACACACGCCCGTGTGGAAAAAAATAGGCCATTTGATAAGCCAATTTGCCACCCAATTTGGGTCAAACCTACAAGCATCAAACCAAGCACTTAAGCACCATAATTTCAGTCAATTTCAATACCAATACATACATTATTCATATCATAACATGAACAATCAAATTCATGCTTATACCATACTAAAATCATGCCAAATCATAAGTCAAAATCATACCAAAAACTTACCAAATTAACCATTTCTCTTGGCCATCCAAAACACATCACAATACCATAATTTGCATCACATAACATACCAAAAATTCATTCATATTCACAACTAAAACTAAGCCACATCACATGGCTAAGATACACATTATCAAACATATTCAAAGACCTCTAGCTTATACATGCCATACTTCAATATATACATTTTCAAAAGGTACCAAAATCAAGTTTGATAGTGTGGTGACAATCCTCAACAATCTCCAAACTCCCGATAGCTTTGATATATATAAAACAGATAATAAACACACAGAATAAGCTTTCAAAAGCTTAGTGGGCCATATACAAATAAACTTATCAAATTAAACATATAAACATCATCTTAATACATATATTCCATAGTCAAATACTTTCACAAACCACATAACTCATGTACATTTCCTATATACTAATTTCATTTGCACAAATAACATACTTTCTCATACTCATTTTACATATCATCTTTTGTACATAACCTTACCTTTGTTCTCAAACAAAGTATACATCTCAAGCGTACTTGTATTGGATATATATATCCACATATATTCTTTTGTTTCTCGGAATGCCCGTTGAACCATTCGAAAACATATATCGGATCCTATGTCATGACATATGTATCCTAACTATTCCTCTAGTTCGTACGGTAGTTTTTGGACGTTTGAACTTTGTCTATACTTTCTCAGATTTCACATAATCATCTTTCATATTCATCCAACACAATTCAATATCACTTAAGCATAAATAAATCAATTCAAACATGTCTATTTCTATATAGACTTACCTCGTACAGATTCGGATAGACAGAATCGACTACTTGACGACTTTCGACTTTCCCCAATCTAATTCTGTTTTGTTTTGTTCTTGATCCATATAAATTCAAATTGAACCCTTTTATTCACCAAAAAATTCAAATCAATCCACAGACACATATTTAGGGAAATTTACAAATTAGCCGTTACATTTTAACATTTTGACAATTTAGTCCTTATTTCACAAAATCACAACATACATAAAATTTCTTTATACACATGCTTGGCCGAATATCTATAACACTCATACAAGTCCACAAATTTCATTTATTTCACATTTTAGTCCCTTAATTTACAAATTTCACAATTTAGCCCATTTTACTCAAATTTACCAAAAATTCAAATACAAAATATGTTAACCCAAAACATATCTTTCATTTTATATCATCAAACTTCACAAAACTCACACATTCATCAATGGCATCACTTGAAACCATCATCAAATTTCAAAATTGAGACATGGGCTTGATAGTATACAAAGCAACAATTACAGAAACGTAGAAATTATAGAAAACGGATCAAAAACGAACCTTGAATTAGCAACCACAAGTGTCGAACCCTAAACAACTCTTTTTATTTTCTTTTCTTTGTGTTTTTCGGCAAAATGATGAACATATGAAGCAAAATCATGTTTTGTTTTATTATAATAGGTTTATTTATCTATTTACAAATTTAACCTTAATTATAACATTTAATAAACACATAATAAATGGGCATTAATGTCCATTACTCCTTTCAAAGGTCTAATTGCATCATAAGGACTTCTCCTTTAGAAAGCCACAACAAATAGACACTTAATCATAAAGAAGGACACTTTTGCATTTTACGTGATTAGGTCCTTTAATCAAATTAAACATACAAACGATTAAATTTTCATACAGAAATTTCACACATACTAATTCACTTATTATAGACACAGAAAATAATATTAAAATATTTTTTTCTGATTCGAATTTGTGGTCCCGAAACCACTATTCTGACTAGGGTCTAGATTGGACTGTTATATCTTATTCTCACTGAGCTCAGTCTAATATAAAGGTGTACGACATTTGAGACCATATAAGGCTTCGTACGGTGCCATTTTAATGCTCGATTGAAAACTGTTATTATAGGCAAATTCAATCAATGGCAAATATTGTTCCCACGTACCTTCAAACTTAAGAATGCAACATCTCAACATATCCTCGAGTATCTGAATAATCCACTCGAATTGACCATCCATTTGCGGGTGAAAAGCAGTACTGAAATACAATTTCGTACCCAGAGCATCTTGTAATATCTTCCAGAATCGCGAAGTAAATCTCGGATCTCTATCAGACACAATAGATAATGGCACACTATGCAATCTCATAATATCGAAAATGTATAACTCAGCTAATTTATCAAGTGAGTAATCGGATCGTATTGGAATAAAATGAGCTGATTTCATTAATCGATCAACTACAACCCAGATAGCATCTTTCTTTCTCGGAGATAGGGGCAAACCCAAAACAAAGTCCATTGTCACTCTATCCCATTTCCACTCCGGAATCATAATCGATTGTAACAAACTAGAGGGCACTTGATATTCAGCTTTAACTTGCTGACTGATCAAACATTTCGCAACATAGTTAGAGATATCATGTTTCATACCATGCCACCAATAATGTTGTTTCAGATCGTTATACATTTTCGTACTACCAGAATGAACAGATAAACGACTATTATAAGCTTCGTTAGAAATTACCTGAATCAATTCTGAATTTCTCGAAACACAAATTTGATCTTGGAATCTCAGACAATCCTTTTTATCAACTCTGAATTTCGAATTAGAATTTAAATTACACTAAGCTCGTTTTGCTAAAATCTCATTATCAATCTTCTGAGCTTCGATAATTTGTTGTAAAAAAAAAGGCCTTGCTTTCAATTTAGCTAAATTTGAACCATCATCGGACAAAACCAAATGAACATTCATCGCACACAGAGCAAACAATGATTTTTGACTCAAAGCGTCAGCTACAACATTTTCTTTTCTCGGATGATAATCAATCACAAGTTCATAGTCTTTTAACAATTCTAGCCATCTTCTCTATCGTTTATTCAAATCTTTCTAAGTCATCAAATATTTTAGACTCTTATGATGAGAATAAACATGAAATTTCTCACCAAACAGATAGTGACACCAAATCTTCAGAGCAGACACAATCGCAGCTAACTCAAGATCGTGCGTCAGATAGTTCTTTTCATACGGTTTTAATTGTCTCGAAGCATAGGCAATAACTTTGCCTTCTTGCATCAAAACACAGCGCAGACCGTTCAACAAAGCATCACTACAAATCACAAATTCTTTACCCGGTTCAGGTTGCACTAACACTGGAGTTTCAGTTAACAGAGCTTTCAACTGATCAAAGCTTTTCTAACACTTTTCAGACCATTCAAACTTCACATCTTTCTGAAGCAGTTTTGTTAACGGAGTTGCAATCATAGAAAAGCCTTTTACAAATCTTCGGTAATAACCAGCAAGTCCCAAAAAACTGCAGACTTCAGAAACATTTCTCGGAGGCTTCCAATCTAAAATAGCTGAAATCTTACTCGGATCAACTCAGATACTTGATGCTGATACAATATGACCTAGAAAACTGACTTCTCATAACCAGAATTCATATTTACTAAACTTCGCGTACAACTACTTATCTCGCAAAGTCTGTAATGCTATTCTCAAATGCTCAGCATGCTCGAATTCATCATGCGAATAAATCAATATGTCATCAATGAATACAACAACAAATCAATTTAAATAGGGTCTGAAAATTCTATTCATCAAATCCATAAAGATAGCAGGTGCATTAGTTAATCTGAAAGTCATAACTAAAAGCTTACAGTGGTCGTTCCTCGTTCTGAATGCAGTTTTTAAAATGTCTGAATCTTTCACTCGCAACTGATAGTAGTCTGATCTCAAATCTATCTTTGAAAATACGGTAGCTCCTTTCAATTGATTAAATAAATCATCAATTCGAGGTAGAGGATACTTATTCTTAATAGTTACTTTATTCAACTGGCGATAATCAATGTACATTCTCATTGTACAGTCTTTCTATTTCACAAATAGAACTGGTGCACCCCAAGGTGAGAAACTCGATCTTGCAAATCCTCTATTGGTCAGTTCTTGCAACTGAGACTTTAATTCTTTCAATTCTGTTAGAGCCATTCTATACAGAGCTATCGAAATCGGAGTAGTCCTCGGTACTAACTTAATGCCAAATTCAACTTCTTGAATCAGAAGTAATCCCAAAAGTTCTTTAGGAAACACATTAGGGAATTCACAAACAACAGGCATAGATTCCACTGGCACAGATTCCACTTTCTTTTCTGTTACTTTAGAATCAATCGCATAAGAAAAATAGGCTTCACAACCTTTTCTCACAATGCTCAAAGCTTTCATTGAAGATATCACAACTAATAACCTATTTAAATCACTATATTCAATTCGGATTATTTCATCATTTTTGCATCTCAAATCAATAATTTTCCATTTGTAATTCACAACAGCATCATGCAATGTTAACCAATCCATACCCAAAATTATATCAAATTTATCAAAAGGTAACAACATCAGATCAGCCAAAAAATAAATGTCTCGAAACATCAACTTATAGTTCTTGCAGACTTTATTAACTAAAACACATCTTCCTAGAGGGTTCGATACTTTTATCACAAATTCAGTAGACTCTACAAGAAAAATCTTACTGGATACTAAATTCATACATATATAAGAATGTGTTGATCCAAGATTTATCAAAGCAATCATAGAAGTATCATAAAGTGTGAAAGTACCAGTTATAACATATGGAGACGAAGCTTCCTTACAAGCTCGAATGACATAGGCTCTGGCAGGTGCTCTAGCCTCGGATCGAACAGCAGTGTCTTTAGTCCCTCTTTGACTTCCACTTACATTTCCTGGATTTTTGGGAGGTCTACCTCGAGATACATTGCCACTCGACCTCGAATTTTGCATAATTTGTTGCTCAAAAGATTCAAGTGAATCACGAATAAAATGATCCAAAGATCCATATTTAAAGCAAGCTTGGTCATTCAATCTACAACTTTCTGGATGTCTTTTACCACAATGTCTGCACTCAGGACGATCAGATCGAACATTTCCAACACTTGCAACAGAAGTAGCTGGAGTTCTGAAGCTCGAATGCGATCTAGCACGATCTCTACACGGATGTCCCACACTAGCCTTTGAACGGCTATTATCATCTCGAAACTTTTTCGATGCAGACTGAAAAGATTTACTCGTAGATCTTTTTCTCATATCTCTAGCTTCAGAATCAGCTTTTCTTTTCTCTTTCCCGAGATCTTCAGCATTACATGCTCCCTCAACAAGTACAAAAAATTCTTTGATCTCAAGAATCCCGACTAACAAACGAATATCTTCATTCAGACCATCTTAAAATCTTTTACACATGATTGCTTCAGTCGAGACACACTCTTGTGCATATTGGCTCGATCTTACAAATTCTTTCTCGTATTCTGTAACAGACATACGACCTTGTTTAAGCTCAAGAAACTCTTTACGTTTCTAGCCGATAAATCTCTGAATAATGTATTTCTTTCGAAATTCAGCTTGAAAGAAATCCCAGGTGACTTGTTCTCTTGGAACCACCGATATCAAAGTCTTCCACCAATGATACACTGTATCTCTCAGAAGCGAAACTGCACATTTTATGCATTCATCCGGAGTTAGAGACAATTCATCAAATACTATTATCGTATTCTCTAACCAAAACTCTACTCCCTTAGCATCATCATTTGTTGTAGCACAGAATTCTTCGGCCCCATATTTTCTAATCTTATCAACCGGAGGCTTAATCAACTGATTCGAATTAGCTTACAACATAACAGGGACTTACGAAGGATTAGCCCGAGTCAGGGGTTGTTGAATATCTGGATTAGTTCTAATGTATTGGGTGAACCAATCATTCATCATCTTATAGACGGCTTGCTTACCTTCTCCATCATGGCTACTCGTAGTCGGTCTAGAATCAGATGGCGTTGTCCCTTGCGTAGGAGCTGGCGCATTACTTTAAACATCGTTAGCTACGACTTGTTCGGGATTCATATGCTATATAAAAACATATTTTCATTGTCAGGATTCACCACACTATCGTAGTTCATAAATATGGCATGTATAGCAAGACTCACATACGCTATGGTAGTCCTAGAACCGACTAAACTATAGTTCTGATACCAACCAAATGTAACACCCCTAACCCATATTCGTCGCCGGACTAGGGTTAAGAGGCATTACCGAACATATCGGAGCATTTTGCAAACAATTAAATACAACATCCACATTCATAATCAAACATCATTATAAAGTCCCTTACATAGGTCATCGAGACCTTAAACATACACTAGAAAGGGGTCGGGACTAAACCGAACTCATACAATTTTTTTCAAAAATTAAGCATTTTCAAAGTAGTAAAGGCCACACGCCCGTGTGAACAGGCCATGTGCCTCACATGGCTATAGACACGACCGTGTGTCTAAACCGTGTTAAAACAGGGCATACATACTGACTTATACACACGGCCACAAGACACGCCTGTGTGCCTTGGCCATGGTGGAGACTAACTTAGGTCACATGGCTAACCACACGCCCGTGTGCCTTGGCCGTGCTCGAGACTGACTTAAAATCGTAGGGTACCCCAAGGGACACACGACTGTGCAACATGACCGTGTGTCACACACGGATGAGACACATGCCCGTGTCTCTGCCCGTGTGGACAAAAATAGACCATTTTATAAGCCAATTTGCCACCCAATTTGGGTCAAACCTACAAGCATCAAACCAAGCAAATACGCACCATAATTTCAGTTAATTTCAATACCAATACATACATTATTCATATCATAACATGAACAATCAAATTCATGCTTATACCATACTAAAATCATGCCAAATCATAATTCAAAATCATACCAAAAACTTACCAAATTAACCATTTCTCTTGGCCATCCAAAACATATCACAATAGTATAATTTGCATCACATAACATACCAAAAATTCATTCATATACACAACTAAAACTAAGCCGCATCACATGGCTAAATACACATTATCAAACATATTCAAAGACCTCTAGCTTATAGATATCATACTTCAATATATACATTTTCAAAGGGTACCAAAATCAAGTTTGATAGTGTGGTGACAATCCTCAACAATCTCCGAGCTCCCGATAGCTTCGATATCTATAAAACATATAATAAACACACAGGGTAAGCTTTCAAAAGCTTAGTAAGCCATATACAAATAAACTTATCAAATTAAACATATAAACATCATCTTAATACATATATTCCATGGTCAAATACTTTCACAAACCACCTAACTCATGTACATTTCCTATATACTCATTTCATTTGCACAAATAACATACTTTCTCATACTCATTTTACATATAATCTTTTGTATATATACTTACCTTTGTTCTCAAACAAAGTATACATCTCAAACGTACCTGTGTTGGATATATATCCTCATATGTTCTTTTGTTTCTTGGAATGCTCGTTGAACCATTCGAAATCATAAGGATACTCGGATAACTAAGAAAGCTCATACAATGCCAACGTCCCAGACGAGGTCTTACATATAATCAAATATAGATGCCACTATCCCAGACAGGGTCTTACACGAAATCAAATACAATGCCAATGTCCCAGACGTGATCTTACACGTAAAATATATATCGGATCCTATGTCATGATATATGTATCCTAACTATTCCTATGGTTTGTACGAAACTTTTTAGACGTTTGAACTTTGTCGATACTTACTCAGATTTCACATAATCATCTTCCATATTCATCCAACACAATTCAATATCATTTAAGTATAAATAAATCAATTCAAACATGTCTATTTGTATATAGACTTACCTCGTACGGATTCAGATAGACGAAATCGGCTACTCGACGACTTTCGACTTTCTCCGATCTAATTTCGTTTTATTTTGTTCTTGATCTATATAAATTCAAATTGAACCCTTTTATTCACCAAAAAATTCAAATCAATCCACAAACACATATTTAGGGAAATTTACAAATTAGCCCTCGCATTTTCACATTTTGACAATTTAGTCCCTATTTAACAAATTCACAAAATACACAAAATTTCTTTATACACATGCTTGGCCGAATATCTATAACACTCATACAAGTCCACATATTTTCATTTATTTCACATTTTAGTCCCTCAATTTACAAATTTCACAATTTAGCCCATTTTACTCAAATTCACCAAAAATTCAAATACAAAATATGTTAACCCAAAACATATCTTTCATTTTATATCATCAAACTTCAAAAAAATCACACATTCACCAATGGCATCACTTGAAACCATCATCAAATTTCAAAATTGAGACATGGGCTTGATAGTATACAAAGCAACAATTACAGAAACGTAGAAATTATAGAAAACGGATAAAAACAAACCTTGAATTAGCAACCACAAGTGTCGAACCCTAAAAAACTCTTTTTATTTTCTTTTCTTTGTGTTTTTCAGTAAAATGATGAACATATGAAGCAAAATCATGTTTTGTTTTATTATAATAGGTTTATTTACCTATTTACAAATTTAACCTTAATTATAACATTTAATAAACACATAATAAATGGGCATTAATGTCCATTAACCTTTTCAAAGGTCTAATTGCACCATAAGGACTTCTCCTTTAGAATGCCACAACAAATAGACACTTAATCAAATATAAGAACACTTTTGCATTTTACGCGATTAAGTCCTTTTATAAAATTAAACATACAAATGATTAAATTTTTATACAGAAATTTCACACATACTAATTCACATATTATAGACACAGAAAATAATATTAAAATATTCTTTTCCTGATTCAGATTTGTGGTCTTGAAATCCCTATTCCGACTAGGGTCTAAATCGGACTGTTACATGAACAAAGAAAAGACTCGAAGAACGCCAACAGATTCAACTGAAAAGCAGGATCTCCTTCAAGACTGAATATCTCCATTCAATTTCTCTCAAAGTTTTTGGGTTTTTTTTATGTTTTGTTGTTTTCCTAATTTTGAGATGTTTTCCTCCAAAAGTATGAACTAAATTTCCTAGATACTTAGGGAGGATGAAACCTAAGACGGATCTTATTATTTGATTTTATTGAATTGCATAATAAATATTTGTTCTTGATCTCAATTATGCGTCCTTATTTCATGATTTAATATTTTCAGGATATTGATTCATGATTGATATGCTTATGCATTGGAGTAAAAGTCCCTGTTTAAAAGTAGATCTAGCATAATTGAGTGGAGTTGCATGCAATCCTAGAAATAAGACAACATAAATCTACCAGATTAGATTCAAATCTAATAAGGGAATCCATAGATCAATTTAATGCAATAATAGGGGTTTTAATTAGAAAGAGATTTCAATTAATCAACCGAGAGTCAGTTGTTTTTATTCTTGAAAGAGAAATTAACATAAGTTAGGGATTTCTACGGATCAAGACAAGTGAATAAATC
This sequence comes from Gossypium longicalyx, assembly GCA_025698465.1. Classification (NCBI taxonomy): domain Eukaryota; kingdom Viridiplantae; phylum Streptophyta; class Magnoliopsida; order Malvales; family Malvaceae; genus Gossypium; species Gossypium longicalyx. Next base: position 61,412,832 of record CM047004.1, on the reverse strand, counting down.
GTTTAATTCAGATTTAGAATAATAAGTGAAGTCTAGGTGGATTCTTTCCTAGGTATTGTCTTTCTCATCGATTTTCTTCAAAGATTTTCCTAATTTATTCTCTGTTTTGTCTTAGTAATTAGGTTAGTTAAGATAAGGTTAAAATAAATCCCTTCAATTTATTCCGCTAGATAATAAAAAATAGTAACTACTAGTACTTTTAGTCCTCATGGATACGATATTCCTGACTCACCATAGCTATACTACCATTTGATAGTTGCGCTTGCCTTTGTCGTATTTTAGTTAGTTCATGACGTCATCAGTGTTTTCTGTAAATTTGTAGCCATTTTTATTTTTATTATTGTAGCCATTTTTATTTTTATTGCATTTTATTTTTATTTTTATTTACTAACATTTCTTTTATTTTCTGGCAGGTTCCTTTAGTTTATGACTAGAAGAAACCCATCAGGACCTTTAGTATTTGAAAGTGAGATTGAAAGCACAGATCGCAAAAACCATAGAGAAGCAAGACATAATTGATGGATTACGATAGAAGAGCAAGAGAACGTTATTGGTATTATTGAGGAAATGGCACAAAATCATAATAATCAGCTACCTCATTTGGTTGTTGCAAATCTTATAAATCTGAATCCTGAGAAGCTGCCCTCACCATGGGTTACCTCTATGAGAGAGATATAAGGATTTATTGAGAAGGTGCCCTCACCATGGGTTACCTCTACGGCTACAGGTTCAAACTTTTTACAACGGTTTGAACCCCTCAACTAGGAAATTGATCGATGCATCTGCCGGTGGGAATCTGAATAACAAAACACCTGAAGAGGCTTATGAGTTTATAGAAGAAATGTCACTAAATAATTATCAGTGGTAAGTCATGAGGACAAAGCCGATGAAAGCAGCCAGTGTTTTTAACATGATGTGGTCACCATGCTATCAAACCAGGTAGAACTTTTGAATAAAAAAATTGATGGTTTATATGGTTCTACGTAGGTACATCTGGTGATGCAATGCGACACAAATGGAAGAGGGATGAACCATCTAGAAAGTCGATCATACAACCCTAGCACAGAAGACGAACAAGTCAACTATATGGGTAACAATTCTAGACCTCAGAATAATCCCTAAAGTAACACTTATAATGCAGGTTGGAGGACCTATCCCAACTTTTCTTGGGGTGGTCAAGGAAATCAAAGACTACAATCTCCTCCAGGCTTTCAATGACCTTACCAATAAGAAGCTGAACCTTAAAGAGATGTTGACGAAGTTTATTTCGGTGTCAGAAACTCGCTTCCAAAACACCAAGACAACACTTAAAAATCAACAAACGTTGATTCAAGGGCTCGAGAATCAAATAGGTTAGTTGGCTAAGTTGATTTCAGAAAGACCACAAGGTAGCTTGCCGAGTAATACTAAAACTAACCTAAAGGAGCAGCTTCATACAATTACTGTGAGAGATTAAGAAAGGTTAGTTGAACATGAACCGGAACCAAGGCAAGAAAATGTGGTAAGTAAAGGTAAGGTTGAGGTAAGCCAGAATAGGCAAGAATTGATCGGTAAAGAGTATAATCCTCGAGTTCCATATCCGAATGCGACTATGAAAGACCACACCAACGAACAATTTGGTAAATTTCTTAAACTTCTAAAAAAATTGCATATTAGCTTACCATTTATTGGATCTCTTTCGTAGATGCCCAACTCAGTGAAAATTTTAAAGGAGCTTTTAGCAAATAAACGAAAGTTAGATGATGCGTCGCATGTGGAGCTAAACATAGTATGCTCAGCCATTTTGCAAAACAAGCTACCTAACAAATTGAAAGATCTAGGGGGTTTTACTATTCCTTGTTTAATTGGTAGTTTAAATGTTAGCAATGCTTTGGCTGATTTAGGGGCAAGTATTAATGTCATGCCATATAAAATGTTTAAACAAATAAGTCTTGGGAAACCCAAACAAACTAGGATGAGCATCTAATTGGCAGGTAAAAATATTAGATTTTCGAGGGGTATTGTTGAAAACGTGCTTGACAAAATTGATAAATTCATATTCCCAGTCAAATTTGTTGTCCTAGACATGGATGAGGACAGTGATGTAGCCTTAATTCTAGGGAACCCTTTTTAGCAACTGCAAGAATGATTATTGATATTGGTACAGGTGAACTCATACTTCGTGTAGGAGATGAAACAATAAAACTCCAAGCTCGTGATTCTATTAAGACATCTAATGATCAAAATAATTTTATGTGTTCTGTTAGTGTGAATAACCTAGAGGCTCAACATTCTTTGCAAGAAACCCCTCGGAAAAATGCGATAGAGCCACGATCTAGTCCATGTGACAAAACTAGAACAACTCATGAAGAATTAAGGCTACAAATTGATGAAATAGATGAAAGGCAGTCACATGTCAAAGAGAAACTGAGAATACACGATGAAAAATCGAAGCGACTCCATGACGAGCTTAAGGATGAAACAAACTACTTTAAGGTTAGAGCCAAGGTATTGGTGGATAAAATAGATCCTCGAATCACCACTTCAAAGCTTAACGCAAACAGAGTGACTCCTTTAATGGTACTCAATATTTTCCCATACAGTACAGTCAAGGTAAATCATTCTAAATTTGGCACATTTAAGGTAAATATTACTCAGCTAAAACCTTATGTTGATAATAGAATCGACAGTGAGAAAGAGGAGTTTCGACTTCATAAACCACCGTAACCGTGCGGATATGAGGTAAGTCGAGCTTAGACTCTAAATAAGGGCTTTTCGAGAGGTAACCCGAGTGTTAACACCGCTAATTTCTTTATTCTCATTTCATAATATTTCTTTAAAATTACCTAAATATTAAAAAATACAGGTTTTTGACCCACACGACTTGGACACACGAGCATATCCTTGGTCGTGTGGCCTAACAAGGGTACAAAAATGAGTTACACGGCCTGGCGACCTGGTTGTCTAATCCACACGGCCTAGACACACAGGCGTGTCCTTGGCTGTGTAATCCACACGGCCTATACACACGGGCGTGTCCTTGGCCGTATGGATCCTAAGGCTTAGTTTTTAAATTTTAAGGAAATTGACAAAGAGTTACACGGCCTAGCGACATGGCCGTCTAACCCACACGGCCTGGACACACGGGCATGTCCTTGGCGGTGTGGATCCTAGAGCTTAAATTCCCAAAATCAATAGAGACACAGCTTAAATATATTCCACACAGGTGTGTGACATGGCCATGTGGATCACACGGCCTGGACATGTAACACCCCAAACTCGGCCCAGACATTATGGTCGAATCTTGGCGATGTCACATGAAAGTTCTTTCAAAAACTAAGTTGTTGATAAGCTATTTTTGTTATCTTATATTATTTCTAAATCAAGTTATTTGTTTTCAAAACATTATCCATTTATTTACAAGTCCTTATAATTAGTGGAAGCTTTTAAAATAGTTTACGTAGCGGTGAGTATTTTGAAAGAAAACATTTGTAACTTTTGAAAACCCAAGTTTTCCTACCACTAGTGATTATAAAAAATAAGCGACGAAAAAAAATCCAAAATTAAGGTAAAAAATCCATAAAGGCCTTATTACAGTAAAAATACCCCAAATAATAATACTTATAATCATAAACAAATATGAAAATATATGCGGTAGTGTGGCCACCTTTGAGTCCCTCACTGCACCGATCCAACTAGGACTGGGGATTGCCTGCACATTGAAACAAAAGGGGTGAGTTTACGAAAACTCAGTGTGTAATCCCCATGCAAAAAAACAGATAGCATACAGATAAACACAGTCTGGGCTTAACCCCTTTTTTAGTAATAGTGTCAGTCCAGTTTGGGCCTTAGCCCATCTCAATATAATAACAGTCATATGTTTGGGGCCTTGGCCCTTTACAGTAACAATAATCAGCGTAGTAACAATTTAAATAGTATATAATTCCTACCCATCCAACCTCTACACTCCAACTCCATCCAACCCTACACTCCATGTGGGGATATAATTAACCCACCCATCCCTACATTCTAAAAAGTATCGAAAGTGGCACTGTACAGTAATATGTAGTTGGACTGCCAATAATCTAGGCTCGAAGCCTTTCAGTACACTTCCTTTGATCAATATAAACCCATCCCCATACAATGCATCATACAATCATGTCATGTCATATAATAGAATCATACATGTATCCATTATAGTTTAAATGACATGTTAAAATACGGTCATACATGTACATATATATATATCACATAGAGGTATAACAGTCATTCTGTCGATTAGGGGTCTAGATAAGCTTACCGACCCCACGGTAGGTCCACAGTCGTCTCGGGCAACCCGTGTAACTTTAGCAATCAAATAGTAAAAATGGGCCCATAGCCCATCTTGCCGGCCCATATGGGCCCACCGCCTGTGTGGCTCACATGGCTCAAAATGGCCTTGGTTGTGTGGTTCAGAAGACCTAACCCAATAATTTCCACATGCCCAACTGGCTTACTCGTGTGGGGCCCACATGGCCTAATTCGGCCCAACCCATGAAATCGCTCATGGCCGGCCTCATCGATCATACGCCATAGTTTAATCACGTGGCCTACCTACACGGGCACGAGCACACCTGTGTGGCATCGATGTTTACTTATTCTGACTTTTGTCGATTTCTATAATCGAAGTCGTGTTTATACACACCTAACACGAATTCGATGTTGAAAACTCCCTGAGCCAGAATACCTCTAAAAGGTTATTCACAACCGATTAGTGCCTAACAAAGGTCATTCAAAACCGATTAGTAATTTAATTCATAGGTCTCATCAATCGCTAATAGTATTAGCTTGACCTACCTCCCAAAAGACCCTTCGCTAACGCCAATAAACCGAGAACCACGATCACCCAAGAATTTTCCCTTTAGCCAAAATAATGCCACTTAGTCAGTTAAAGTTGCGTTAAAACAAAACGCACAACCAAACCTGATCACTAAATTCACAACACATTACCTACCAGTTAAAGATCTTCCACCCTTCAAATAGTCCCTAAGCAAAAACCAAAAATAGGTAAGCATTCAATCATCAAACAACCAGATATCACTATACTATCACACTTACCAACAACGCGAGAAAAGAACCAATTACGAAGTGCAAGACTTAATAGCAAGAAGAGGCTGCTCACCAGAAAGTAATACTGTCGGCTCCAAGAGGAAGAAAAGGTTCGATGTCAAAGAATATGAAAGAAAAGATGAAAGAAGGGACAGATTCAGCCAAGGGAAAAACAAAATGGAGAACATCGGCTCACAACACTTCAAGAGTAGAAGAACCAAACAAACAGTCGATAACGAAGGAGAAAGGAACACTAGCTGTAGGCACGGCAAAACTTTAAAGAACCAATGCCCTAACTGAAACACACACCTCAGGGAAATTCGACCAAGAAGGAAAAGCAAAAAGAAGAGAGACAACAACTAAAGAGGCAGAGAAAACAATCGCCAAAAGAAACACCAAAATTAGGGAAAATGGGAGGAACCAAATCTAAAAAAAAAAGATCCCAATAAATAGATAATTCCCCCTAATTTTCTCCTAGAATTCAACCACTAAATTCTCACACTTCAAGCACTCCAATCGCCCACTAGCATTAGAATTTCACTAACACATAATCACCTACAAGACAACAGTAAATAAAAATAAAAACTTTCATTCGCATAGAGACTCGAACTCCTTACTCTCAGCTCATAAGCACTCCCCTTAACCACCAGACCAGCAGGCCTATTCTGACAAATTCTATCAACATTTATTTAAAAGTCCATTGACTAAAAGCTGGGGCTTTATTCACTTAAAACAAAAATTTTGCACAAGCCAAGGCTTGAACCCAAGACTTCTTAAACTCTTCCCATGACAGTTAACCACTGAAGCAGACATGTATTTGTGTAACGCAAACATACAAAAATTAATATTAAGGATTTTTTTGGGGCGTTACAGGACACACGGGCCCTAGGTCGTGTGAAACCTGGAGCTAAAATTTTCAATTTAAAAACAAGTTAGAGAGTTACACTGGCAAGGCACACGGCCGTGTGTTTGGTCACACGGGTATGGGAGAAGCGCAGGAGACTGCACATAGCCGTGCGATATGGCCGTATGAACGACACGGCCTGGACACACAGACATGTCCAAGGCCATGTAAAAATTGGGCTGATTTTATTAATTTCACACTAGCGTGGGAGAAGCGACTGAGATTGCACATGGCCGTGCGACACAGCCGTGTGAACCATACGGCCTGGACACGTAGACGTGTCCTAAGCTGTGTGAAGACTGGGCATAGATTATTAAAAACACACGGGATAAACAGAGACCACACGAGCGTGTGGCCCAACACGGGCCTCACATGATCGTGTCCCCTTTTAACCCCCAAACCCTAATTCCCTTTTACTTTTTCTCCTATTTTGTCTTCTTCCTCATAAATCCCTAAGCACCTCAGCCGCCGACCCCACACCTCTACCCTACTCTGACCGCCGCCCCTCCCATCAAGTAGCAACTTACCTCGTCGGACTCCCAAGCCCCCATCACTGCTCCTGTCCTTTCCTTCCTCCCTATTTTCTAGTCCTTGCACCCTCCTAACAAGCCACAATAGCCCCGCTACCTACCCCAACCGCAATCAATTCCTTAGTTGGCCACTACACCTCACTCCTCCTCCGTTGGATCCCAACCTCGCATAGATTGAACCTTCTCAACCCTGACCCCTACCATCTCTCAACACCCCCGATCCCGTTCCCTTTCCTCTCCCTTTTTTCCCTTACCCAAGTCATCAAACTTCCAAGCACACCCCCACGCCAACCACATCACACTAGCCATGACCACTACTGTTTTACCAGTCGACCGCTGCACTTTCATACCGGCCACCGTTGGTTTCTTTTCCATTCTCTTTTATTTATTTATTATTTCCTCTCATTATTAGTATTTCTTTATTATTTCTTTCTTTTCTTTTACTTTATTTTTATTTCATTGCTTTCTTGCTTCTTATTATTACTAATTATTATTATTTTATTGATTTATTCACTCTTATTTATTTATCTTATTCTACTGATAGATTTTGGGATGATTCTTGATTTAGTTTTTAAATTGATTTAGTTGATGCATGCTACTAGTTTAGTTTTGTTCAGCAGGATTATACATTTAGTTGGTTTTAGTTGATTTCATTTTTGCAAATTTCTATGCTTCATTGTATTATTGATTCCCATTAGCTTTAGTTAGTCTTATTACACTTTTATTTGATATTAGCATTTCATTTTTATACTGTTAAAAGTACATCTCTTTAGTAGACTAATTGTTGAGCTTAACTCGAATTTTAATCTTCTTTTAGCTTAATTTTATTTGATTACTTTGTCACAGATACATTATGATGAACACACGAGGAAAGACTAAGATCATAGTCCCCTCTTCGAAAAAGCGGAAGGGCCTTGGAATGACCTCATCCTCGAGCACATTTGCCGAAGCTCGCCATTCCTTTCTTCGATTTGAAGTCGTCCTTAAGAAGGATTTGTATCAGCTCCTTCGAGCAAGACTACTCTACTTAGGCCGCTACATTGATTGGGCCGCATTGGAGCAGGTCCGATTAGCTGATGATATGCGTGCCATTATTGCCACAACTCCGTGGGATAGGTTCCTCACCATCATTGAGCCCACTTACACGGAGCTTACCTTGGAGTTCTGTGCTACATTTTCAATACAGTAAGTCATGACAGTTCATGATGAGCCAGGCACTATCACTTTTCACCTAGGTGGTTTGGTGCAACATATGAGCGTCCTAGTGTTCGGTGCTGCTATGGACTCTACACAGAAGATTTCAAAAGCACCGATGACTTCCTTCAACTTCATTGGCATATTCATTACTCGCCTTCATGTTGTTGGACTGATCTCACAGCTAGCCAGATACCCTATGACGTGAGTCACTCGAAGGTGACTTCTCTCTCTCCAGCCTTACAGTACATTCATGCACTTCTCGCTCACACATTGACAGGACGGAGAGAGAGCACTAGAGTCGTTAGCACGTATGACGCATACTTTCTCTAGAGCATGGCCCACGGCCATATTCTGATTTGGCATACTTCATCACTTTATCCTTCCGCCATCAAGCTGACCGCCATAGGAAAGGCCTTATCTGTTTAGGCCCTTACGTGACTTGCCTCGCTCGACACTTCGGTCTTCTCGACACACCAGAGTAGTCATCCACACTCACATTCGTAGGCCAGATGTCCCCTCAAGGCATCTCGAGCATGATACATATGAGGATGGTCGAGCAGCGTCGTGGAGTAGATCCTCTTTAGTACAGACTGTTTCATTCTGATGCCCAGAATAAACCCAATGACTTCCCTGATAATGTTCCTCCCTATCACGAGGACCCATCACAGCCTCTACTTTTGAGTCACCTCCCTGTTTCATTCTGCTGCTAGCTTCCGAGGAGTTCACTAGCTTCCATCAGTACTGCGTTCAACGGTTCGACAATATTGATGCGATTTTGCAGCAAATTTGTCAGCATCTCCATATTGCTCCTTCAGCGCCACCGACTCACGACATTGATGAATCTAATGATGAGGACCATTAAGTCAATTTGTCTTTTCTTTATTTTAATTTTAATTTTAATTTTTCTTTTTATGTTTATTTTGTTTTTATATTTTGAACTATATTTATCTTTCTAATTATTGTTCCTAATCGAGTTTTAATCTTTTAATCCTCTTCAATATTTGTGTTTATATTCTTATCAATTGCTTAGAATCATGATCTAAATTTAGCTTTGTCTACCATTCCATTTTCCACTATTCTTGGAATTTAATCTATTATTCCAGGCAGTTTCAGTTTTCTCCCTCTTATAATATTATAACAGCCCGATGATAGATAAATTGGAACAGTGGTTTCGAGACCACAAATTTGAGGTCAAAAAATTATTTTAATATTATTTTTGGTGTTTACAGCATGTGAATATGTATGTGTGAAAATTTTGTGAGCTAATTTTATCGTTTAATAGCTCAATTTGAGAAAAATGACTAAATCGTGTAAAATGCAAAAGTTGCATTCTATTTGATAAAGGTGTCTAATTGCTATGGCTTATTTAATGTGAGGTCCTTATGATGTAATTAGACCTTTGATAGTGGAATTTGACATAAATGGGCATTAATATGATGATTTTTAAATGGTTTAATAAAGGCTGAAATAGTAAATTATTTAATAATGAATTATTAAGTAAAACAAAATCAAAATTTGTCACCATTATCATCTTGATAGCCAAAATTTTAAAGGGAGAATAAGCACAACTAGGGTTCTTCATTCAATTTTGAATATTCAAGCAATTAAGGTATGATTTTGATCCTTTTTTGATGATTTCTACATTTTTGTGATCGTTGCTTCGTGTTCTATCTAGCCCATGCCTTAATTTTTAAAAGTTTTGATGATTTTGAAGGTTTCCATTGATGAACATTTGATGATAGAAAATGAGTATTTATTGATAGATTATTATGTTTTGTAAAGTGATTTTTGGTGAAATTGCACAAAAAGGGGTTAATTTTTGAAAATGTGAAAATATGGGGTTAAATGTGTGAATAAATGAAAATTTAGGGCTGCTAGAGGTCCCTATGAAATTCGGCTAGCATGTGTTTAAATTAAATTTTGTGTAATTTTTATTTTTATGAAATAAAGACTAAATTGAATAAATGTGAAACTTTAGGGGCTAAAGTGCAAAAATGCCCAAATATGTGTTTGTGGATTAAATTGAATGAATATTAGATTAAATGGGTTAAATTTGAATACATATAGATCAAGAAAGAAAGAACTCTGATTTAGATTGGGGAAAATCGAAAGTTAACGAGTAATTGATTCGATTCGTCAATTCCGAGCGCGAGGTAAGTTCGTACGTGATAAATGTTGTTACAATTATGTTTTTAATGCTTTAATAATTCATAAATTGTATATATGTGACTATGATTGCGTACGATGACAAATCGACTATGTTTGGCACATATTGTGCATTTCAAAATAGCTTCGGCTATAAATAGCATTTAGTGTGCGAATTGGAATAGCTTCAGCTATATGAGGCACTAAGTGTGTGATACCAATATAGCTTCGGTTTAATGTGATGGCACTAAGTGTGCGATATTGTTATAGCTTCGGCTAATCATTTATGCACTAAGTGTGCGGGTTCTTTAAGCATTGAAAGATTTCCAAACGATTTAACGTGTTGAACAAAGAGGTGATAATGAAATAAATATATATGGGAAAGTACATGTACGTATGATACCTATGTAGTAGTTGATACTATGTGTATGAAGCTTGATGAATTTGTATATATATGATAAAGAGTCATGGATTGGAATTGAATGATAATATGAGAACTACTAAGTGTTTATTAATTGATGATTTGTATATTATGAACTGTTGAGTATATTTGGTACGAACTTACTAAGCTATGAAGTTTACTGTGTGTTATTTGTCTTTGTTTTATAGAGTATCGAAGCTAGCTCGGACATCGAGGATCAACGGGACCCATCATCTCTCTATCGAATCAACTTGTTGGTACTTTTGAAGCTTTGTATATATGGTTTATGGCATGTATAGGCTAGTATTATTTTGATATGTTTTGAGTCATGATATTAGCTATGAAATTTGGCTTGTAAATGTGGTATGTATAGCCATTGAAGTTGGCTTGAATTATGTGTTTGGTAAGTGTTATATGCGATGTATATAATGCTTTATGAGTTGATTTGGTTTGAGATGATGATATGGTGTGTTTTGTGATATGAAATAGGTGATATTATGATGAATTAGTGAATATGGAATTTATGCAAGTTGTGATGATTTTGGCATAATGGTTTGGTATATTTTGAATGTGGAATTGAGTAGTTAAAATGGTTGATGATAGATGGTATGTTATGTACGTGAATTTTGTATGTTTTGGGCTGCCTATAAGTGTATAGAAATGGTTCCAAATTGGTTGCTATGTGTACATGAGCGTAGGGTGGCAAATTGGCTTTTTAAATGGCCTATTTTTGTCCACACGGGTAGAGACACGAGCGTGTGTCTCAGCCGTGTGCGACACACGATCATGTTAAACGGCCGTGTGTCCCCTAGGGTACCCTTTTGAATTAAAGTCAATATACCCTACAGTTTTGACATGGCCTAGATACATGGGCGTGTCGATTGGCCGTGTCTGGCACACGATCTGGCACATAGGTGTGTGGTCGGCTGTGTGAACCAAGTCAGTAACCTTCTTAGATTTTCCACGGTCGTGTGGTGTAAGTCAGTATGTATGCTCTATTTTCACACGGCCTGTGACATGGGTGTGTCTGGTAGCCATGTGAGACACACGGCCTGTTCACACGGGCGTGCGACCTATGATTTCATGAATTTTTTCTAAGTGTCCAAAATTTTTTATATGTGATCGGTTTAGTCCCGAACCACTTCTAAGCATGTTTTAAGGTCTCGTATGACCATAAAAGGGACAATAAGATTGAGATGTATGGATTTTGATATTAAATGCATAAATGTATATGAATGATGTGTTTGATCGGTAATACCTCGTAACCTTATTTCGGTGATGGATACGGGTTAGGGATGTTATAGATATTCTATTTATATTGTGATTATATTTGTTTGTACATTGGGAACAATGTAAATCTTAAGTGTGGGGAGGATATTTATATGATTATTAGAAAATCCCTGAATTATATCTTCTGTTCAAGTAATTTTCTCATTTTACTATTAGAATGAATTTTTATCGATTTGTGATTTTTATTGATATGTTTTAGATTTAATTCATAGGTAATTGTGCATTAATTGTTTAAACTTTAAGGCATGAGAGAACCAAGCATGATGAGTCTATTTTCAAAATTAAAAACTGCTAGGTTATTTCCCTAAATTGAGGTATTACCTTGAAGTTTGAGATTTGCAAGACTGATATCAAAAACCATAATTTTTGTGAGATTTTAGCCTTTACAGCATACACTTTTTTTTCTCCCTTTACTATTGGTTATGAGTGTGTCAATACCGATTGGTTATTCTAGAACTTGCTTCGATTATACATGTCGAGACCACACCTTTGATTTGATATACTGAGATGATAAAGGCACCTAGGTTTTAACCCACTTATCCCAAAAATCCTACCTTCATAATTAACCCCTAGTGCACCACTTTGAGCCTAATAAACCATTTCTTGATCTACCCTTAATAGTAACCCATAACTTATTCTTTTTTATTCACTGAGAATTTTTCCTATTCTATTGACTCCCTTTTTGTCGAGATTTGATTTAGTTACTTGCCTAACTATGTTCTTTTGTTTCAATTTTTAGATTTTCTCTTATTATCTTGATCTTAAAAAAAAAAGTAAAAGTGAAAAAATATTATATATGCATTTATGTTGATTATTACTTGTTCTTTGGTTTGAGCTTAAGTAGTGAATTTCATATTCTGAGAAGAAGCTCGTGTTATTCTTTAATTATTTTGACTGATGTAATTATTCAATAGTAGTTTATTTTTCTAGTTAGGTAATTTATCAATTCAATCTCGATTCTAACCTTCTTTTTCAGCCTTTATCCACACCTTTAACCAAAGCCCCATTACAACCCTTTAAAGAACTCTTGATTTGTGTATCATCTAATTTTATAGTGGTGGAGATTTGATTTTGATGCAAGCCTATGGTAATGACTTTTCATATTTGACTTTTGAGTGCTTAATTTTTTAACCTTAAACATTTTGAGTGGTTTGAGTATATCTTTAGTGAGGATGTCAATTCTTGTCGGTTTTGAATTAAAGGTAATTACTTAGATAAGGGGAAATACTTATGTCTTCATGCTTTAAAAATATGTGACTTGGATTGTTTGAATCTTTAGTGCTCTTTTATTTGAATTATCAGTTTGTGATTATTTGTCAATTATGATAAAACATTATTGATAAGAATTATAAATTGAGAAAGTTTAATTTTAATTTGAGTTGAGGATTTTGCTTGAGGACCAGCAAACACTTAAGTGTGGGGATATTTGATAAACCATAAAATTGACATGTTTTAATCTCATTCTTAATGCGTTTTTGGATGATTTATTATATAATTTAGCGAATTTGATGCTCCTAATCCTTTAATTTCATGTTTCTATACTTGGGAGAGCATAGGGGAACAAAAGGAGTGGAAAACGAGCCAAAAACGGAAAAAGGGGCTAATTTAAGGATCCACATGGCCATGACCATTCCCACATGGGCTGAGCACACACCTGTGTAAGCCACATGGGTTGGCCACATGCCTGTCGAAACCATTTTTAATTTTGAAAAAAACAGGGATCGGCTTTAAAAAAAGGTATGGAGTCACCACCAATCCTTTTTGTCTAGGTGTGATCGGATCACCTAATAAAACATTTGATTTTATTTAAAAAAAACAATTTTGGCCTACGAAATTTAAAAAAATGGGTTCGGGAGTCGGTTACGTACGAGGAAGGATTAGCACCCTCGTTACTCCCAGAGTTGGACCTAATTGATTAAATAATGTCCTTATGTCAAAAATTCAAAAAGTATTTTGAAATACGATTTCTTATGAAAAATTTGAATGACTCAAATTGGACGTTAAAATTCTCTTATTTCGAAAGAATACAGTATCACATACAACATTAGGACATGATCCTTTAAATCCTCGAAACCACGATCAATTCTTGATTTCCAAAAGCTCATACATCTGAAAATTACAAAAGGATATTCGATTATTTGGTCCAACGAAAAATCGAAACCCAACACATTAGGGCACGATTTCTCGAATTTCCAAACATAGAACATTGCCTTGTTTTAAAATTTAGAAAACAAGGACAAAGTTTTAAAGGGATATTTGATTATTTTGGATAAACGGAAAATCGAAATCCAACACGTTAGGGCACGATTTCTCGAATTTCTAAACATCAAACATTGCCTTTGTTTTGGGAAATTTTCAAATAAACAATTGTAAAGCCGGCTCAAAACGCATTAATTTGATTTACTTGAAGTAAAAATGAGACGACAAATATTAATCAAAACATTGAAATTTGAATCACGATACAATAATGTAGAAAAATCAAAGTTACAAACATGGAACAATATACATAGATCAAATATTATACAAATGAACAGAAAAGAACCAAATTAACACACACACAATAGCAATGAGTTCAAATTAGAATAAAATGTAACAAGTTTCGAACATGGATGAACAAAAATTGAAATAATAATACAAAAGACTAATAAACTATATGAAACAATAATACGTGAAATAATATGAAAACTAAAACAACATATAATATACGAAACAATATGAAAACCAGGAGTTAATGTGATATAAAACAATTTATAAACTATCAAACATGCGAAAATTTACGAATGAACAAATTATGCTAGGGTTTGAAATAGTTTACATATATAAAAATAATGAAACTAATAATTTATGAATGATTATTAAAATAGATATTATGTAAGAAGAAATTTGAAATAGATAATACACAAAATAATTTAAAATAAAACATATTGGTTTAAAAATGATGATATATATCAAATGAAACTAATTATAAACAATGTATATACAAAAGGATAATAATATAGGAAAATATTTGAAATGAACAAAATATAATACCAAAATTGGATTCTTAAAAGAAACAAATAATATACATAAATAAATTTAAAAGTAGAAGTATATGAACATGTTCGGAAAGGAATTTAAATAAGTAATTCGATGTAAATTATATATATGTATATATATAAATATGAATGTATGAGGATAAATATTATATAAAAAATTTTAAACATAGAATTGCATGGAGAAAATTTTAACATAATAAATTATATAATAAAACAATTCAACAATATACAAAAAGAAAGTTGAAAAAAAGCAAAATGAAATTAATAAAATAGCTCAAAATAGTATGTTAAAATAATTGGTTAAAAAATGAATAATAAATAAATTTTAAGAATATAAAAACATAAACTTAAACTTAATTGAAATAAGAAACAAAATTAAAAGGATAATTTATAAATAAAGCAAATCATTAAAACAGAACCGAAGATCGAAATAAAACGCGCACAAATGAGCAGGGACTTGGAATGAAAATATCTTGAATCTCAAAACGCAGCGTTCAAATAAGGATTAAATAGTAACAATGCGCAAATCTCAAGGAAAATGTAAAAAAACGAATAAAACATGTTGAGGCTTAATTTAGGATCGGTGCAGGAGAGGAGGGACCTAGCACAAATATTCCTTCAACGCGAAAACATGCGGGTCCTAAGGGTAAACGGGTCGGGTGGTCGGGTTGCGTTTCAACGCCGATACTCACGGCTTAAAACGACGCCGTTTTTAAACACATATAAAACCTAAAGTGTGCCCTAAAAATCATTTAGGAGATCATTTTCTCAAAACAAAACCCTAAATCATCTTTCAGATTCTCTTAACCTCCCATGCAGACTTCGACGGCGCCGAAATATACTTCTATCTCCGCCACGGCTTCAAACGATCCCTAGGGGTCTGTCTGCCTGCCTTTGGATCAGAGAGCGAATGCCGACTAAGTTGACACCAAAACCACCAGTAAGTAAACCCCCTTTCCCGTTTTAGATTCGTTGAATAGATTCAAAAGAAAGTAAAAAAAGAACGGAGAAATAATCTGTGAATCACCTTTCGTAAACTGCTTTTCAATTGATTTTCTCTTTTCTCAATATCCGTGTATCTGACCCCTTTTACAGATTACTTCTGGCTTTTTATAGCCAAGTGAAATAAAAATAATAATTACAGAAACGATTTTTCTTTTCTGTTATTTCTCCGTTGCTGTATATTTGCTGTATTCTGTTGCAGGTATAACTGGACTATGCATGTGGAGAAACCGCAAGAGTTTACAGAACCTTGCTTGGGCCCTGTGATTCGAACTGGGGGCGAAGGCCATTGCTGCGGCGCGATGATTAGGGTTTCCATTTCTGAAACCAGAATTTGGGTCGTTTGGGCCATTGGGCCATTTTAGAAGGGCTATTGGGCCATTGGGTTTGGGCTTTTATTGTTGGGCTATAAGTGATTTGTAAATGGACTTTGATAATGAACTTTTATTGGTTTTTATTTTAATTTATTTTTGGTTTATTTATTTTTGTTTTCTAATTTTTCGGACCGGGCGAAATGGGCTTTCTACAGCTGCCCCTCTTTGCTCATTATCGTGTAACAGGAATGGAACAAAGACTTTAAAAGGGCCAATTTTGCCCGGTCTTGCCAAATCTCAACTTCTTTGGTGCTCCTCTTCTTCCAGTAGTCTTACAGCAACCTCAGGAAGATAAGGTTTGTGACTTCAACCTGCTCTACTACAACTTCTGGGAGATAAGGCTGGTGGCTTAAATCTGCTCCATTGTCGATAAATGGAGATAAGATTCGCCATCTTCGATATGCTCCACTACTACTTAGGAAGATAAGATCTGTAACTTTTAGTCTGCTCCACTGCAACTTCAGGAAGATAAGACTATAATTGCCAACCTGCTCTCTTGCTACCTGAGAGAGATAAAGCTAATGGCTAAAATCTGCTCCATTGCTGATACATGGAGATAATATTCGTCGTCCTTGATCTACTCTACTACTGCTTCAGGAGATAAGATCTTCAATATTCAGTCTGCTTCTTTGCTACCTCAGGAAGATAAGACTACAATCACCAATCTGCTCTCTTGCTACCTCGGAGAGATAAGGCTAGTGGCTAAAATCTGCTCCATTGCTGATACATAGAGATAAGATTTGCCGTCTTTGATCTACCCTACTACTACTTAGGGAAATAAGTTCTTCAATCTTCAGTCTACTTCCTTGCTACTACAATCGTAAACCTTCTGTCTTGCTACCTCAGAGAGATAAGGCTGGTGGCTAAAATCTGTTCCATCGCCGATACATGGAGATTAGATTTGCCGTCTTTGGTCTACTCCACTACTGCTTAGGGAGACAAGACTTGTGAATTCACTGATGTCGCTACACTGTCCTCTAGGGAACATGTCCTGTAGACTCGATTTCATATGCCTATGTTTCTGCCAAACGATTAAGATGCTATGATTGAAATGAATCAAATGCTCCTAACTAGGTGTGATGCTTATGTCAAATAATTAGGATGCTATGATCGAAATGAATCAAATGCTCCTAACTAGATATGTTATGAATGATATATGGATGCAGAAATGAGAATAATCCTTTTTTAAATGCTTAAGGTATCATCGCTCGTTGCATCAAGGCATTATTACTAACGTATTACGCTGTCCTCTCGTTTGGATGGTGCTCTTGACAAAAAACCCAAAGAAACAATCACATTCCGCTCAGCAAGCTTGCCCCGCTGTAATTTTAGAGCCCCTTCCACTGTACCTTCTGGGACATAAAGCTTGTATTTCCCACTCCAACTTCAGGGGAATAATCATTTTATTTCTTCTATTCATCCTGCTACAACTCAGAGGTATAGGATTTGCATCATCTTCTATCAATTTGATCTGTTACACTATTCCCTGGGTGTAATGAACAGATGTATATGCTTGATATCTGCATGAATATAGAATACCATTTTTCTTTTCTCGAGAATAATCCTATTGCTCGTTCTTTGTCGGGATTATAACACCAATGTAATTTTCTTTTTGCTCAACCAATATCTTTGACAGAAAATCCAAGGAGATAATTTCAATTTGGGCTTAAATATTTCCAACCCTTAAGCTTGGTGAGTTTTAAACAATAGTGTTGTTTCAGGTTCTTGTATTATTTAGAAAAGCTTCTAGAGTAATATGTGAAACTCCTTTTATGAAAGTATTATTAGTCCACTAATCATTATTTCAATGCAAAATGCTTGAAAAAGATCATAATAACAGACCAGAAGCATAGCTCGAAGCAAGTAGTTAACCAAGGATAGCAAATTAAGAAAGAAATTTATTGGGATGTATCTTGAAAACAATAAGATAATCAAAGATATCAAATCCAAAAATACGTAAAATAGAAAACTAGGTGCCCCAGATATCGCAGTTTGAGCTTCTCTGTACAACTTCTTGAGGACCACTTTGAGCTCAATCTATGTTTAGGGGATCCGGAGTACTTTGTCGATGCCCCTAGACGTAACATACTTCTTCATTGCTAATTCAGGCATAGCAAAACTACCGTATGCCCGACTTTGATCCAAATTTGAGCTACCCTTTTCAGGTTTTCAATTCAAATCCCCTTTGGTTTCAAAGCGCCCTTTGTGGGTTTTCACCTTGGCCTCTCATTTTTCTTTCTTTTTTTTTGATTGATTTTTTTATTTTTTTATTTTTTTATTTTGATTTTTTATTTCGATTGTTTTAGGGTCTCAAGGCGCCCTTTGCGGGTTTTCACCTTGGCCTCTCCCCTTTTAGGTAGAATACTCATTGACTGTATTTGCCATCCGTCTCGGTTAATATCAATGCTTCTCAAAAACAGGTCTTCCTTACTATATATGGCCCTTCCTAGTGTAGCATCCACTTTTCTCTAAAGTCCTTTTTGTGTAGGAAAGATCTTTTTAAATGACAGGTCCCCCTTGTGGAATTTTCTAGGATCAACCTCTTTGTCGTAAGCCCGCATCATCTGACTGTGACGGACGTCCTTTAAGTTCGACTAATCATATCGGGATTGGATTCATTCTGCCTCATCCCACTTCAACTTTGACAAGACTCGAGAAAAGGAATCTCATTTTCATAAACCGTTTCAATCCCATAAACTAATGTGTTGCCCCAGCGAAGGTCCTGGCCAACGTTCGATAAACGTAGAAGGTAAATGGTAACTTCTTTATGCCAATCTTTACAAGTCCCGGTTTCCTTTCACTATGACATTTGTTTTATTGTTTTTATTCTTCTTTTTATTTTTTATTTTTTATTTTTTTGTACTTTTTTATATTTTTGTTTTTTTATTTTTTTGTTTTTTTTTTCTGCCTTTGCTGCATTGTGATATGATGTCTGATCTTTGAACAGACTGCAAGCTTTTGACATTGTGCAGTTGTATGATCCTTTCTGACATTTCTTGTCGGCATCTGATTTTTTTTATTTTTTCCTTTTTTAGGGGGGCTTGATGACTGTCGACTTTGTAACATTGGCATATGAAGTGACCTTCACCCTCTTCGTGAAGTAATCGACGACTACCAAGACGAATCAATGTATATTAGACGAGAATGGCCTGATAACATCCATGACCCATATAGAGAAAGTTTGTGAAAAAATGAATGAAGCACATGAATCTAGTCTCCCTAAATACAGCCTAGCTGATACAATCCCCTTCCATGGTGGATCAACAGTACCCAAACCTCATGATTAGTGTGGCTATCGGGAAACTATTAACATGTGTCCTTCTAACACCGTATAGACATTAGCGTCCACAGGTCTTAATATCCCAGGCATATCCTGACATGATTATGCGAAAACATCTTTGAATTCTTAGAGTAACTCAATGACTATTCACTTTGTCTTCGTGGCAATGCAGGCTCCTATTTTTATCTCTTGCTCACAATGTCCACTGACCCTTTGTAGAGTAGGATCTATTTTTCGTCTTGTTCTACCATCCTTAACAAAATCAGGACATAGGTTACAATCTCTGTCATCTTCAAAGTCTTGAGATCCGCTTAAACACATATCTCACCCCAAAAGGGAGTCAATTACAGCGTTGCTCATGTCGTTGATATTTGGGGATCTATTGTAGGTACAAAGGCAGATTCCAAAGAATAAATGATTCTAAGGATAATTATTTGTATGGTATGATCATGAATGAAGATTGAAAGCACATTTAATAGAGAGTCCAAAGAACAAAAGAATATATATAAAGAATAAAAGAATATTTACTCACAAATATGTTTTTTATTGAAATAAAGATTTTGGACACAAGCCTATTTCACAAAAGGATTCTTATTGCCCCTAGGCTTGAAGCAACAAGCGCGTTTTGAACATTACTCTAGATCAGCTCTAAAAATATAGGGATCTTTTCCACAGTCCTATTATTCAAAACACCCTTAAGTACAGAAGGGTTTGAAAACTTTTATTCCCCGATTCCCTCTTCGGATATGTCATTCAGATTCCCCGATATTTCTTCCAAGCTTTTTACTTGTTCAAGGCATCACAACTATTTTGCACTCACTTTCAAATATCATATTTACTTCATTGTCAGAACGATTAGGTTCTAAGGAATCATTGAACTTCACAATTCCCATTTCAATGAACCTTTCAACCAACTTTTTAAAGGTAGTGCAATTTTCAATTGAGTGCCCAGTTATTTCCGCGTGGTACTCACATTGAGCATTCTCATTATACCATTTTGGGAACGGAGGTTGCACGAGTTCTGAGTAAAACGGAGACATCGCATTCACATCAAAAATATTTTGATACAACTCCTTGTATGACATCTGGATAGGTGTAAACTTTGGCTTCGAGTTGAATTCCTACCTTGAAGAGCCTTGATAACTAGTGGTTACAGCCCCCCGGCTAGCCTATGTTGACCAATTTGGAAGGCATGCTCATGATGTTCACTTTATTTTCCTTATTTTTTAGGGTTCACCTTTTATCGCTTTGTCCCGTATCTATCCTCCCACTTCTTATCGCATTTTCAATCATCTCATCGGACATTACTATATCTTAAAAGCTCAGAGTAGTACTTCCCAACATATGGTTAATGAACAGGGCTTTCAGAGTATTGATGAAAAGCATCATGGTCTCCTTTTCCAGAAGAGGCAGTTGGACTTGTGTTGCTACCTCTCTCAATCTTTGGGCATACTACCTGAAGCTCTCATTTTGCTTCTTTTCCATATTCTGCAAGGTAATTCTATCGGGTGCCATGTCTGTTACATGGCTATACTGTTTCATAAAATCCTGCGCTAAGTCCTTCCATGAATTGATTTTAGCATGACTTAATTGATTGTACCATTTAGCTACTGACCCAATCAGATTGTCTTAAAAGCAGTGGATTAACAGTTGGTCGTTATTAACATATCCTGTCATCCTTCGACAGAACATTGTGATGTGAGCTTCAGGACAACTAGT
Organism: Gossypium longicalyx; assembly: GCA_025698465.1. Classification (NCBI taxonomy): domain Eukaryota; kingdom Viridiplantae; phylum Streptophyta; class Magnoliopsida; order Malvales; family Malvaceae; genus Gossypium; species Gossypium longicalyx. The sequence goes on along the minus strand of CM047004.1, from coordinate 61,391,868 downwards.
CCCATTGTACTTTTCAAACTCTAGAATCTTAAATTTTGGCGAGAGTACTAGATCGAGGACCAAACTTAAATCCTTGGGGTCAATCCCACAATAATAGTCAACATTCTCCATTCCCTTCAATTTTCCTCCAACCACCTATACTGATCCTCGAGTTGTTTTAGCTGTCCCATCTTTGCTTTTTCTATTTCATCCAAATCAAGAACTACAGGATTGGTTGGATTGCCACCGGATTAGAGTTTGAGCCTATCGGGTAATCCACTGGTGCCGAGGTACCAGCCTGGTATTTTTGGGTTCTGATAATAGGTACACCTTGTGGAGATGTCTGAGCATTTTTCGGGGTGAAACCTGAAGGGTAGAATGGCCCCTCGTCCTCCCCAGCATTAATCATGGAGTTTTTTCCTTTTTCTTGCCCCTTAGTCAACAATTGGGACAAGTGGCTCATCATATTCCTTTGAGACTCTAGCACTTGGTCTCTCATATCTTGCTGGATCTTTATCAGTTGCTCTTGCATTTGCATTTGTAACTGGTCTTGCATCTCTCTTTGAAGTTGTTCAAGTCTTTCCAATCTCTGGTCCATATCTTTTGTCTTAACACAGGTACCTTAATGATGCTTGGTTGGTAAGTTTTTATCGGTTTCCAAATTAACTGAAATGATTTCAATTAATTAGGGTCCTTTTGTGAAAATCTAATGCAAATAATGCAATGCAATGCAAATGCATGGAATGAATGCAAAAGAAAGAAAGGCGTTGATTCTGAATTCAATTCTATAATAACAACTTTTCTAGTAAACAAATTCATTTACATAAAACGGATTACATAAGCGGCCTTGCTCTCATATTCCATGCGAAGACACCAATCCCCTTTTCTTTGTAAAAGTCAAATCTCGCAAGCTTCCAATAGATACCTCCACTAGCCCCTTTTTGCTTGTTCCGGGACGCGACTTATTACTCACTTATCCTCGCGATGCTTGTTAGCTCTTTTCAGAAAGTTGGGATGTGACTCTCAAATAATCTTTATCGGCTTGAATCCTCGGGCAATAAAACAAAGTCTTGTTTTCCTCCACGAACTATTAGCCTTCTTTCGTTGTGCTTACTTGGTCCATATTCAGAAAACCATATTATAATCCACTTTACCAAGAAATCTATTTTCCCATGACAAACTATTCTATTTAGCAATCGAATATGAATCAACACCTTCTTTCTATAATGATGTAATGCAATGCAGTCATAAACAAAACAAAAACAAAACACGTTAGTACAGAAGAAATAAATAACAAATAAAGCACCTATTTAGGTGACTACTAAATTTGGGCATGGTTCTACCTAAGGTGGACTCTCAAGGTTCACTATATGCAGTTCGGTTCTAAAGCAAGGGTACCTGAACCAGTAGATTCCTCAATCCTTACCCACTATAGGCTCATATGGATCAAGTTCAATTCAGGGGAATACATTTACCTATGGCCATGCAGAGACGAAAATCTCACGAAGACATAGGTATGGATGTATCCTGGAAGTAATCCACTAGCCCATGCGGAGGTGAAAACCTCATGAAGGCATAGTTTCTCACTCCCACTTAAAAGTTGTGACCATAACAGTCATGCAATGCAATGCAAGAGTATTCTACAAGACTCAAACCACAACAATCATACAAACAAATGCAATAAAAAATCATGATTTTCAAATCAAATTTTCAATTTTTGACAAAAGGACAGAAAATAATCAATTTCATGGCTTGACTCTCTTATTAGTCCCCATTAGAGTTGCCAAGCTGTCGAAACCATTTTTAATTTTGAAAAAAGTGGGGATCAACTTTAAAACAAGGTATGGAGTCGCCACCAATCCTTTTTGTTTAGGTGTGATCGGATCACCTAATAAAACATTTGATTTTATTTTAAAAAAAAACAATTTTGGCCTATGAAATTTAAAAAAAGGGGTTTGGGAGTCGGTTAAGTACGAGGATGGATTAGCACCCTCGTTACGCCCAGAGTTTGTACCTAATTGATTAAATAATGTCCTTGTGTCAAAAATTTAAAAAGTATTTTGAAATACGATTTCTTTTAAAACATTTGAATGACTCAAATTGGACATTAAAATTCTCTTGTTTCAAAGGAATATAGTATCACATCCAGCACGTTAGGACACGATCCTTTAAACCCTTGAAACCACGATCAATTCTTGATTTCCAAAAGCTCATACATTTGAAAATTACAAAAGGATATTCGATTATTTGGTCCAATGAAAAACCGAAACCCAACACGTTAGGGCACGATTTCTTGGATTTCCAAACATAGAACATTGCCTTGTTTTAAAATTTAGAAAACAAGGATGAAGTTTTAAAGGGATATTTGATTATTTTGGATAAACGAAAAATCAAAACCCAGCACATTAGGGCACAATTTCTCGAATTTCTAAACATCAAACATTGCTTTTGTTTTGGGAAATTTTCAAATAAATAATTGTAAAGCCGGCTCAAAATGCATTAATTTGATTTACTTGAAGTAAAAATGAGACGACCAATATTAATCAAAACATTGAAATTTGAATCACGATGCAATAATGTAGAAAAGTCAAAGTTACAAACATGGAGCAATATACAAAGATGAAATATTATACAAATGAACAAAAAAGGACCAAATTAACATACACACAATAGCAATGGGTTCAAATTAGAATAAAATGTAACAAGTTTTGAACATGGATGAACAAAAATTGAAATAATAATTCAAAAGACTAATAAACGATGTGAAACAATAATACATGAAATAATATGAAAACTAAAACAACATATAATATACCAAATAATATGAAAACCAGGAGTCAATGTGATATAAAACAATTTATAAACTATCAAACATGCGAAAATTTACGAATGAACAACTTATGTTAGGGTTTGAAATAGTTTACATATATAAAAATAATGAAACTAATAATTTATGAATGATTATTAAAATAGATATTATGTAAGAAGAAATTTGAAATAGATAATACACAAAATAATTTAAAATAAAACATATTGGTTTAAAAATGATGATATATATCAAATGAAACTTAATATAAACAATGTATATACAAACGGATAATAATATAGGAAAATATTTGAAATGAACAAAATATAATACCAAAATTGGATTCTTAAAAGAAACAAATAATATACATAAATAAATTTAAAAGTAGAAGTATATGAACATGTTCGGAAAGGAATTTAAATAAGCAATTCGATGTAAATTATATATATATGTATATATAAATATGAATGTATGAGGATAAATGTAGTAGCCCATTTCTGCCCGGGCCCGTAATTGAATTAAAAAATAATAAAGTTTATACAGTCCATGTACAAAGCCCAAAATTCATTTACAATTACAGTCCATTACCCGTTTACATTTGACCCGATTAGCCTAAACCCTTGACCCAAAATCTATTAACCCAATACAACCTTAACCCAAAACATACAGGGCCCAAATGGCCCAAATTGTTAACAAAACACGGAAAGGACTAGGGTTTCTAAAACCCTAGGCGCCGCTGGAACACCAAAAGTCACGACCTCTCGTTTAGGCACCGTTCCAGTGACTTTTCGTCAACCTCCATCGACGATGTGACTCCAGCCTTGTACCACGCCGCAATCGGTGCCTGAATCAGCGATAGTGCAATTATCGCCGTGATATTCTCGCTGGTATCTGCAAAATGGAAAGAACGACAACAGAAAATAGGAGCAAAATATGGAAAGAAATCAAAGATTTCTTTCCCAAATTGTAATGATTTACAAAGGGCTATAAAAGCCTTTCTTTTTAATCTGTAAGGACACGGTTTTTTTTTACGGAGATTCAATAAAAAGAGAACGCATCTTACACTAAAAGAAATCAACAGTCGACTGGAGAATACATAGGTGATTACTATATTTCTTTTTAAAGTACATATTAAAAGCACAAAAATAGAACAAAGGGGTCGCACTGCTTCGATTTGCGGTGAAAACAGAAGCTTTCCACCTTAAATTTGCAGTCATATAGTCGTTGACTGATTGGCGCGTGGGCACGTGCAAACCTCTGGCCGGAGGTTCGAGAGAACACCGGGAACCCTTCCTCAGCCCTCCTTCAGAGGGTTTTCTTTGTTTTTTTTTAAATCAGATTTTAAAATGATGTCAAAATTAAAATTTGGCTTATATAGCCCTAACAAAACGGTGCCGTTTTGCTTAAAACAAAAAGCTTCAAAACGGCATCGTATTAATGCTGAGGATCCGCGTGTTGACCCGTGACCCGGGGAGGATCCGCGTGTTTTTAGAGAATGGGCTAATTGCCCAATGGGTCCTTTCGCATTTTTAGTCTTTGTAATTTCATTTTATTTTTATTTTAATTCGGCCTTAATCTTTTATAGTTGTTTCAATTTAATCCTAACGGCCATTAAAGTTCATTCTGAAGAACGACGTCGTTTTGGGATTAGGGCAAATTGCCCAATGAGTCCCTTGTAGTTTTGAATGCATTTCAATTAGGCCAGATTTTTTGTTGTTATTTTAAGATTAGCCCTAGATCTTTAGTTTTATTTAATTTTAACCTTTTCAAATACTTTTGCATAATTTATTTGTTAAATACCTTATATTATTTATTTTTATAAATATTAGTTATAAAATAATATATATATTTTTTGTTTATATATTATCCATTATATTATTTTTATTATTATACATTTTATTTATAAATTTTATTATACATTATATTTTACCATATATTATTCCTTACATTACTTTTATCTTATTATAAAATATACATAATTTTATTACTTATTAATTACATATGTTTTATTTTTATTAAATAAATATGTGTAATATTAATATTTAGTACATTATTTTGTTAATATTAAGTTATTATATCCTATAACATGATTAATATATTAATCATTTTTTAAAAAAGGTTCTCATTCATCATTCTTATTATTCTAAATATTTTTTATATCTTTATTTTTATTTTGTTTAATTTATATTTTATATGTTTATAATTTGCTTCATTATTTTTTGTTTTCTATTATTTTGATATAGTTTAGTAGGTTAAATTTTTATAGATTATTTATTATTTTATGTTATTGTTTTTTACATATTCGCATGAAATTTATGTTGATCAAAGTTACATTTACATAAAATATTATCACTTATATACTATGCAATTTATATTGTTGTATTCATTATGCTCTATGTTATATTTAGTATGTAACAATAATGCATGTATATTTTATACCACATATTCATAAAATGATGACGTATATTCTGTAATTTATGTTATTACTCATCATCTTTATTATATTGGCATGGAATGTTAAAATAGGTATCATGTAGGTTAGTATTGATCCTTGGTAGTATGTTAAATGCAACATCACTTTAACGATTTTTTTTTTTCATTTGATCCAAAAAGAATTTTTTTTTTAAAAAAAAAGGGGGATAAGGCAATGTTTTTTGGTAGTTAGGAATTCGGGAAGTAGTGCCCTAACATGCTGGGTTGCAATTTCTCATTTTTCCTAATGCCTAAAATACTCTTCTAAACGATTTTATAAATTACAAGGTGAATTCAGTTACAAGAGTTTTAGAATATTGTGTCCTATCATGCTGGATGTGAGATTCGTATTCTTTTGGAACGAAGAAATCTCGATTTTCAACTCGAATTATTTTAATTTCAAAAGGGATCATATTTTTAAATACTTTTAAAATTCTAGCATTAAAGATAGAAAGTTATTCAATTTGGTACCAATTTTTTGGGCGTTACGAGGGTGCTAGCCCTTCTTCGTATGTAATCGACTCCCGAACCCGTTTTCTTGATTTCGTAGACCAAAACAAATGATTTCAACCAAAAGTGGTTTGAAGGTGGTTCAATCACACTTAAACTGATTGGTGACGACTCTCGTTTTTTTTTTAAAACTCGTTTTTTAAAATGGTTTCGACAGCTTGGCGAGTCCACTGGGGACAATAAGAGAGTCAAGCCAAAAAAATTGATAACTTTCTATCTTAATGCTAAAAATTTGAAAGGATTTAAAGATAAAGATCCCTTTTCATGTGTTCGCTGCATATGTTTGTTATATTATCTGCACACATTGCATTTGCATGACCGTTGGTCTCACATTTAAGTGGGAGTGAGAAGCTAAGCTTTCGTGAGATTTTCACCTTCGTATGAGCTAGTGGACTGCTTCTGGGATACTGTATCTATGTCTTTGTGAGATTTTCATCTCCGAATGGCCATAGGGAAATGTGTCCTCCTGAACTGAACTTGGTCTATATGAGCCTATAATGGGTGAGGACTGAGGAATCTGCTGGTTCAGTTACCCTCACTTTAGAACTGAAACTCATATAGTGAACTTTAAGCGCTTACCCTAGGGATTATGGTGATAGCTTTTAGTAATACGATACTAATCTATTTCGTTTTGCTATCATTGCATGTCATTCAACATTCAAAGGTATCGATTCACGGTTCGATTTCTGGGTTAGAAAGTTTTGTAATGGGGAACGAATATCTTGATAAAGTGGAGGATAATACCTCTGTCTGTACCTGGTCAGAGAAAGCCCAGTTAGAGAAAGGAGATAGTATCACTGAGGGGCATACATCAGAGTTATGGGACTTCACTTGTATTAATTCGACGCAGAATGAGTTTCAGGAGTTGAGAGACATTTGGGCCCAATGGGATGACGAGGCTAAGCAGCTTTTCTATCAGAATTATGGAGACCTTCCCTATTTACTAGACGTCAAAGTAGATAGGCACTTGTTTCGAGCTATGGTACATTTCTGGAACCCTGCTTATAGTTGCTTTACATTTGGCGATGTTGATCTTGTACCTACTTTGGAGGAGTATACGACTTTACTGCATTGCCCGAGGATTCAGGGTCACAAGACTTATGTTAGGCCTGTTAGCCTTCCAACTTTTGCGAAGAAGTTGGTGATGATTACTGGGATGAGTGAGTAGTGGGCTGTAGCTCGTATGCAGCAAAAGGGTGATAGTAAGTGCGTTCTATGGGTCGTTTTGAGAGATTTGATATCGACACATCCAGACGTAAAGAAAAGGGTCGACGTCCTAGCTTTGAGTATTTACGGTATGGTGATTTTCCCAAAGGCATTAGGACACATAGAGGAGGCAATAGCGAATTTGTTTGAGTGATTTTCCCAAAGGTATTGGGACACATAGAGGAGGCAGTAGCGAATTTGTTTGATCACATTGGTAAGTAAAATATACCGGTACCAGCAATCCTAGCTGAGACATTATGATCTTTGACTGCATGTCGAAGGGTCAGCGAGGGTAGATTTATTGGATGTGCGCAATTGTTGCTAGTCTGGTTCCATAGCCACTTTTGCGCAATTCTTTGAGGGTTATTCTCCCTTAAAGGAAGTAGTAGACATGCCTAGGAGAGATGACATTTTAGAGGAGAGGTGGATAGACATTCTTCAGAATCTTCGAGAGGAAGATGTTATGTGGAAGGCTCCTTGGTTGGTTCCTAGTGAGGTCCTTTACCGATGTGGCAGTTTTGATTGGGTCCCTTTGCCAGGAATTTGGGGAGTTGTTGGATATTCACCATTGCTTGTTCTAAGGCAATATCGAGCGAGGTAGTTCATACCGGCTACACAGGGTTTAGCTCAGAGCGATTTCTCTTATAAAGGAGATCACTATAAGAAGAGGATGCGAGAGATTTTTGAGGCTTGGAAGAAGCCTTTCTGTATGAAGATCTTGACCGAAGGCTCGACGTCAACCCTTGAGTATAAAGGATGGTTTAGTGGAAGAGTCAACGATAATGTCCCTAGGCCGATTTTGGGGATGGCTCGATCATTAGAGGAGAGCTTACGAGTAATTCCATCAAAATTAGAGGCCATAAAGCAGGAGTTTGAAAGGAAGAGTTTGGAGCTTGGAAGAAAGATAGAGAGGCTTGAGGAGGAAAAGATGTACCTAAGCTTAGACGTCGACGTTCAGAAAATTGAGGTCGAAAGAGTAAGGAAAGAAACGAGGAAGATTGAGGAAGACCAAGATGACTTGAAGACGCAGTATAAGAGGATACAGCTATCATTGAAGAGAGCTGGATTGGGGAAGTCTTCAGAGTAGTGGCAACAAGAGGTTCAAGAAGAAAAAGCCAAGGCCGAGTATTAGGAGAAGAAGTTCCAAGAGATGCAGTCGCGTAATCAGGCCCTAGAGAAGGAAAGTCAAGGATTAAAAACTAAGGTGGCTGAGCTTAGACGATATCTTCATCATCACCAAAGTCGTAACTCTGCGATCGAGTTAAAGGCAAGCTTGTATAAGATCGAGGAAATGAAGCACAATGTTGGAGGGTTGGAAGCAGCACTACAGGACTGTGAGCTACGGGTTGAGCAGCTCGAGGCAAGAGAAGAACAATGGAAGGGAGAACTTTACCATCTTCAGGATCAAGTGGGAGATAGGGATTATCTCATGGGAGAAGCTACAGTCCAGATTCGAGAAGTTACTGATCATTTGCAAGACCTAGCAGCACAAGCTAATATATTGAGTACAATGTATGAGTCATCGTCAGACAGAGGACGAGAGTTAGCATTGTTATTAGATAGGGTTAAGACTCTAGGCCTATGGGCGAAAGCATATTTGTAATCCGTTTTATGAAAAGATTTCTGTTCCTTAAATAACATTTTCTAAAATGAAACTGAATCAGAATCGACACATTTTTGCATTCAAGCATCTCATTGCATCATATGCATTCGAGGTTATAGAAAGACCCTAATTAGCTAAAATTACTTGGGAGTTAGGGAGGAAAATCTGGAAACCACACATCACTACGAAACTCGTGCAAAAACTAAGACCATGGACCAAAGATTTGAACAGCTACAGAAGGACATGCAGGACCAATTCCAAGAGCAATTGGCAAAAATGCAAAACGACATGAGGGAGCAAATTTTGGAGGCACAAAGGAACATGATGGCTGAGATGGCTCAACTACTGAGGGCCACTGATAAGGGAAAGGCACCTATGGCAATTACTGACGAGGATGGCGAGGATCATCCTCCAGGTTTCACTCCACCCCAGGTGCCTACACAAACCGATGCACTTCCTAGGAAGCCATCTATCACTATAATGCCTCAAAAAGGGCCGGCCGATGCGGGGATCCCCATAAATTTCCCAACCGGCTCAGGGTTCAATTTGGGCGACAATCCTGCAAATCATGTCATTCCTGACTTAGATATGGCTAAAAAAGAGGATTTAAGAAATGAGGCTGCAAGACAGTTGGAAGAATGCTACAAATGGTTGGAGGAAAAATTCAAAGCTTTAGAGAATGTTGATGGGCATCATAGAGTTGATGCCAAAGATCTAAGCTTGGTCCCAGACTTGGTGCTTCCTCACAAATTCAAGATGCCAGAATTTGAAAAGTACAATGGGACTACTTGCCCAGAAGCCCACATTACAATGTTCTGTAGGAGGATGACTGGGTATGTGAATAATGATCAACTGTTAATCCACTGTTTCCAGGATAGTTTAATTGGAGCAGCAGCCAAATGGTATAATCAACTGAGTCGGGCCAAAATAAGTTCATAGAGGGATCTTGCACAAGCCTTCATGCAACAGTACAATCATGTGACTGACATGACTCCGGATAGGATCACGCTGCAAAACATGGAGAAAAAGCCTAATGAAAATTTTAGGCAATATGCACAAAGATGGAGAGAGGTGGCAATGCAAGTTCAACCACCGTTATTGGAGAAGGAAACTACCATGTTGTTCATCAACACTCTAAAGGCTCCATTCATCACTCACATGATTGGGAGCACCACTAAAAGCTTTGCGGATATGGTCATGGAGGGAGAGATGATCGAGAATGCCATAAGGGGTGGCAAAATTGAGGGGGAAGCGACCAAAAGATCGGCCCCAAGGAGAAAGGATAGTGAAGTAAATAACACAAGCACCTTCAATATGAAGGCAATCACAGTTGGTCAACCTAAAATAGCTGCGATTGAGCAACAGAGTTCTCAAAGGCAGGAGTCGGGTACAAGGCAGAATTCTGAAAGGATGCAGTTCACACTTATCCCTGTGACGTATCGTGAGCTTTATCAAAGCTTATACAATGTACATGCTATTGCTCCTTTTCACTTGAAACCACTGCAGCCTCTATATCCCAAATGGTATGATGCAAACGCCAGATGCGAATACCATCTTTGGAATACTGAGGCATTCATCGAAAATCACACTTTTTAAGAAGGCCGTAGAGAGGCTTATTAAGTTGGGGGTAGTAAAGTTCGACAATACCCCTAATACTAAAAACCCATTGCCAAATCATAACGATCAAGGAGTGAATGCCATTGGCGAGCCCAGTGAGAGGAGAATGAAGGGAGATGTTGCTGAGGTGAGGATGCCTATGAAGGTGATTTGGGAGGAGATGATGAAGAGAGGTATGTTAACCTCTAGAAACGAGAGAAGAGAAATAAGGAACTATGGTGAATTCCATAAGAAAGAAGGACATGAAGTTCAAGATTGTGAAGAATTCAAGGCCTTGGTGCAAGGCTTTATAAACAATAAAGAGCTACAAATTTTTGAAGGTAGCTCTTGTGAAAAATAAGTATGTGTGTTGGAGGATGAACAGAAAGGAATTAGCCGGCCAAGGATTATTATCTCCCTGCTGGGGAATAATGAAGTGGGGGCACAAACGGTGCCTAAGGTCATTATCCATAAGCCTACGCCTTTCCCTTATAAAGATAGCAAGAGGGTACCATGGAGTTATGACTGCAGTGTGACAGTGCCGGAGGAGGAGAGTATAGCCAGTACGTCTAAAGATGTACAAGATGAGGGTTTTCGTACATGGAATGGGAAGTGGTATGATACGATAGGCGTCAGAGAGAAGCCCACAAAAACAAGGAATGTTAGTGCGAAGAAGGAGAAAGAGGCTGAAGTGTCTATCAAAGAGCCAGTAAAAGAGGAGGAGGATAAGGAATTTCTAAAGTTCCTTAAGCATAGCGAGTATAGCATGGTTGAGCAGTTGCATAGGCAGCCGACTCACATATCAGTATTGGCCTTACTTCTGAGTTCTAAGGTGCATCGGGATGCATTGATGAAGGTGCTCAACGAAACATATGTCACCCATGACATATCCGTTAACAAGCTGGACCGGTTGGTGAATAACATAAGTGCGGATAATTTCATCTACTTTAATGATGATGAAATTCCACTGGGGGGCAGGGGGTCAATAAGGCCTTGCACATCACCACTCGATGTAAGGGGTACACACTCTCAAGCGTGCTCGTCGATAATAGATCAGCCTTGAATGTTCTACCGTTGTCTACATTGAATAGATTACCCATTGACGGTTCTCACATGAAGACATGCCAAAATGAGGTAAGAGCCTTCAACGGTACAGAAAGGAAGGTGATGGGAAGGATTGACATCCCCTTGGAAATTGGGCCGAGTATATACGAAGTAGACTTCTTGGTGATGGATATCAAGCCCTCCGACAATTGCTTATTAGGGAGGCCATGGATACACTCAGCGGGAACGGTGCCCTCATCGTTGCACCAGAAATTAAAGTTAGTGACGGATGGACGGTTAGTAACCATCAATGCAAAGGAGGACATTATAGCTGCAGTCATTAGCAAGGACCGTTATGTTGAGACGAACGAAGAGTCTATTGAGTGTTCCTTTCGCTCTTTAGAATTTGTGAATGCAACCTTCATTTTAGAAGGGAGTGAGCTACCGGTGCCAAAGATAGCAAGAGCCACGAGGATAGCTCTACAAATGATGGTGGGAATGGGAGCCTTACCAGGAAGAGGGTTAGGAAAATACCTGCAAGGAGGGACTCAAATCCCACAACCACAAGAGAAGAGAGATTGCTTTGGTCTAGGCTTCAAGCTAGATTATAAGCAAAGGAGGAAGGAAGTTGAGAAGCGCCAAGAAGGAAGAAGGGCGCGTCTTAATGGAAGAGAAGTGGAGTGGGGGCCGATGATATTCCCTCCAATATCCCAAACCTTCATATCAGGAGGGTTACTTATAGAAGAAAGTCCTCAGATTAATGCTATACACGGTGAAGGATTGAAGTAAGGAAACCTGGAGGGTATTCGTCCTTACGAACTGAGAAGCTCTCTGAACAATTGGACTACGGAGGAACTTCTTGTAGTCTTTAGGAATTTTTCAAAGTAATCTCAAAACATCCTTGTTACTCTAGGGCCTAGGAGTAATAGGATTACATTTGTGGAATGGGCTTACGTTCATCTATTTTTTTAATAAAACATAACGTTTATCAATTTGAACGAGTATTGTTTCATTTTTATCAACCAATATTCTGTTAAACTTTTACAATTCTTATTCTTTCATAGCACATAAATAATCATTCTTAAATTCATTCATTCTTTGTATATTCTTTATACTTTACAGATCCCTAGATATCAATGTCATGAGCACTGATATTACAAATCCTGATTTCTCTCGCGAGCAAGACATGTGTTTAGAGGAATCTCAGGATTTTGAGGATGCCCAGGATTGTGATGTGTCTCTGGATCTGTTGAGGATGGTAAAATAGGAGGAGAAACAAATCATGCCCCATGAGAAAGAGGCAATAGAGAATGTAACCCTAGAGGAAGGGAAAAAGGTGAAAATCGGCACGTATATTGCCAAGGACACAAGGCAAGGACTGATTGAGTTGCTATGTGAGTTCAAGGATATCTTCGCATGGTCCTATCAAGATATGCCAGGGCTAAATACTGATATTGTGGTGCATCGTCTTCCAATAAGACAGGATTGTAAGCCAGTCCAACAGAAGTTACGAAGAATGAGGCCAGATATCGTATTGAAGATAAAAGACGAAGTCAAGAAGCAGTTCGATGCAGGATTCTTACAAGAGGTGAAGTACTCTAAATGGGTAGCTAACATTGTACCAGTCCCTAAGAAGGATGGGGAGGTATGAATGTGCGTTGATTACAGAGATCTAAACAAAGTTAGCCCAAAAGATAATTTCCCTTTGCCACACATAGACACTTTGGTAGACAACACAGTGGGGTATTTGTTGTTCTCCTTCATGGATGGTTTCTCGGGGTACAACCAAATAAAGATGCATCTGGAAGACATGGATAAAACCACCTTCATAACATTGTGGGGCACCTTTTGTTACAAGGTAATGCCCTTTGGGTTGAATAATGTAGGGGCAACATACCAAAGGGCTATGGTGACTTTATTCCACGATATGATGCACAAAGAAATTGATGTGTATGTTGATGACATGATTGCTAAATCTCAAACAGAGAAGGAACATATTGAAGTTTTGAGGAAGTTGTTCTTGAGATTAAGAAAATTTCAGTTGAAACTTAATCCGGCAAAGTGCATCTTCGGAGCTAGGTCGGGGAAGTTATTGGGCTTTGTAGTCATTGAAAAAGGAATAGAAGTCGACTCAGACAAAGTTAGAGCCATACAAGAATTTCCCCCACCATGTACTCAGAAGGAAGTTCGGGGTTTTCTTGAAAGATTGAATTATATTGCTCGGTTTATTTCACAATTAACCGAGAAATGTGATCCCATATTTCGCCTCCTTAGAAAACACAACCAAGGTACTTGGGATTAGGAATGCCAAAATGCTTTTGATAAGGTTAAGCAATACTTGTTAAATGCTCCAGTGTTATCTCTGCCTAGTCCAGATAGACCATTAATTTTGTACTTATCAGTGTTTAGTAATTCTATGGGATGTGTGCTTAGCCAACATGACGAGTCGGGAAGAAAAGAGAAGGCGATATACTACCTCAGTAAGAAATTCACAGAGTGTGAGATGAGGTATTCGCCAATTGAGAAATTGTGTTGTGCTTTAATCTGGACGACTCAAAGGTTGAGGCAATATATGTTATATCATACGACTTGGCTAATTTCAAAACTTGATCTATTAAAGTATATGATGGAGTCAACAACACTAAATGGAAGAATGGCAAGGTGGCAAATTCTACTTTCAGAATTTTACATAGTCTATGTGAGTTAGAAGGCTATAAAAGGAAGTGCGATAGCGGAATTTCTGGCTAGTAGAGCTCTAGAGGATTATGAGCCGTTGAATTTTGATTTCCCAAATAAGGAGTTGATGTGTGTAGCAACTACAGAGAATTATCCTTGGAAGCTGAGCTTTGATGGGGCATCCAATGCGGTGGGAAATGGAATTGAGGCAGTCTTGGTATCCCCAAATGGTGATTATTATCCATTCACGTGCAAGTTGGATTTTGATTGCACAAACAATATGGCCGAGTATGAAGCGTGCATCATGGGACTCCGAGTGGCTATAGAGCGAGGAATAAGAACCTTAGAAGTATATGGAGACTCTGTGTTGGTAATTTACCAGCTTAAAGGTGAATGGGAGACAAGGGATCTTAAATTGACCAATTATCGAAAGGTAGTTTTGGGGTTACTTGAGGAGTTCGATGATATCACCTTCAATTATATCCCACGAGACGAAAACCAAATGGCAGATGCTCTAGCAACCTTGGCTTCAATGATTAAAGCGAATAAAGAGGAGGAGATGAGACCCATTCAGATGAGTATCTTTGAGGCTCCAGCTCGTTGTTGTAACATTGAGGAAGAAGAAAAGGATGATAACCCTTGGTATCAGGATATATTGCGACATGTGAAAGATCGTAATTACCCAGAACATGCAACTGAAAATGATAAGCGAACTTTAAGGAGGTTAGCCTGCGAATATGTGCTAGATGGGGATATCCTTTACAAAAGAAGAAAGGACGAAGTACTGTTGAGATGTGTTGACGCCCTAGAAGCTAAGTTAATCTTGGAGGAAGTTCACGAGGGTGTTTGTGGGACGCACACTAATGGTCTCATGATGGCTAGACAAATCATGAGGTTTGAATGTTATTGGTCTACTATGGAAGGGGATTGTATCAACTACGCCAAGAAATGCCATAAATGTTAGATTTATGGAGACAAGATTCATTTACCACCTTCACCTCTACATGTTATGACTTCTCCATGGACTTTTTCCATGTGGGGCATGGATGTCATCGCTTTATTTTTGTGGTCATTGATTACTTCACGAAGTGGGTAGAGGCTGCTTCTTATGCGAATATTACTAAGTCGGTTGTGGGTCGATTCTTGAAGAAAGAGATCATTTGTCGATATGGGATGCCTGAAAGGATCATATCAGACAATGCATTAAACTTGAAGAATAGAACGATAGCAGAAGTTTGCAGTCAATTCAGGATTAAGCATCATAACACTTCTTCGTATCATCCAAAGATGAATGGGGCAGTGGAAGCTGCTAACAAAAACATCAAGAAGATAGTGAGGAAAATGACTGAAACCTACAGAGATTGGCATGAGAAGTTACCATTTGCACTCTTAGCTTATCGAACGTGCATCGGAACCTCTCTGGGCAACTCCTTTCTCGTTGGTTTATGGGATGGCAGCAGTGTTACCCATTGAAGTGGAAATACCATCTCTCCGAGTCTTGTCAGAGATAAAGTTGGATGAAGCTAAATGGATACAATCGCGATATGATCAGTTGAACTTGATTGAGGAAAAAAGGCTAAGGGTCATTCGTCGTGGTCAGATGTATCAGAAGCGAATGATGCGAGCTTACGACAAGAAAGTGCGACCAAGAGAATTCCACGAGGGGGATCTTGTGCTGAAAAAGATCCTTCCCATTCAGAAGAACTTTAGAGGAAAATGGATGCCGAATTGGGAAGGGCCGTATGTCATGAAGAAGGCCTTCTCTGGGGGTGCATTGATCTTAATGGAAATGGATGGGAAGAGTTTACCCAATCCAGTGAATTCAGACTCAGTCAAAAAGTAATTTATCTAAAGGAGAAGAGAACCTAGGGTGAAAACCTGCAAAAGGGCGCCTTGAGTTTTCGAACAAAAAATAAAAAAAACTAAAAAAATTGAGAGGCCAATGTGAAAACCTGCAAAGGGCACCTTGTGACCAAAGGGGTTTTGAGTTGAAAACCCGAAAGGGCAGCTCAAATTTTGAAGAGCATATGGTAATCTTGCTATATCTGATTCAACAAAGAGCGAAGCGCGTTGCATATCGAGGCATCAACAAAATACTTTGGATCTTTTAAACACATGTTGAACTCAAGAAAGTCTTCATGGAGCTGGTGTATAGACGCTCAAGCGGCGATATCTAGGGCATCTAACTTTTGTCCTGTTTGTTATCTTTCGATTCTCTTTCTTCTCAAAGATAGGCTATCAGATTAATTTTCTTTGTATTTTTGACATTCATTCAAATCTAATTATTCTCAAGATTAAATCCATCTTCCATTATTCTTAAAGTATGTTGCATTAAAATAATGATAGATGAACTAAATAATTTTCACAAATAAAGTTTTGCTCATTACTCTGGAAATTTCTAGATAATACAAGAAACTAAAATAGAACAATTGTTCGAGGAATTCATGTAAGAGAGGTTTGAAAGAACTTGAGGAAATTCTTTCTTTGGTCCAAAATGATGATTGGACAAATCAAACGATTCGATCCTAAGAGGGAATCATCTTACAGACATTTTTGGTGGGTCATAGCATTTGAAGAATGGTACAAACCCACGGGCTGAGTGAGAAGGATACTCTGAGAGAAATAAAGATAAACTTTGACAAAGGAATGAGTGATGCTGTCTGGAATAGGAATCATTTTCATAACATTTTGCATAACTAAGAGCATTTGATTCATTTCAAGCATGGCATCTTAATCATTAGGCATGAACTCATACACATTATACAGGTTATGTCCTTTAAGGGACAATGAAGATTGGTTCGCCTTAACCCCCTAAGCAGTAGGGTAACAGGCTAAGATATAGCAGATTTGGCTTTCATGTGTTTACGCTGAAGTAGATCTAAGATGATTTGACATCTCTGTATTGTCAGGGAACAAATCGAAGAAACAGATTTGGCATCTCTGTATTCAACGGGGAGCAGATTGAAGACATAGAAGATCTAATCTTTGGATGTTTTCACATCGAAGTAGATCCAAGATGATTTGGCATCCTAGCATTTACAAGGAGCAGATCGAAGACATAGTAGATTTGGCTTTCACGTGTTTACGTGGAAGCAAATCTAAGACAATTTGGCGTCTCTATATTGTCAGAGAGCATATCAAAGATAGCAGATTTGGCGTCTCTGTATTGTCAGAGAGCAGATCGAAGATAGTAGATTTGGTGTCTCTGTATTGTCAGAGAACAAATCGAAGAAACAGATTTGGCATCTCCATATTCGACGGAGAGTAGATCGAAGACATAGCAGATCTAACCTTCGAATGTTTTCATATCGAAGTAGATCTAAGATGATTCGGCATCCTTGCGTTTACAAGGAGCAGATCGAAGACATAGCAGATCTAACCTTCAGATGTTTTCATATCGAAGTAGATCTAAGATGATTTGGCATCCTAGCGTTTACAAGAAGTAGATCGAAGACATAACAGATTTTGCTTTCACATGTTTACGTTGAAGCAGATATAAGATGATTTGACGTTTCTGTATTATTAGAGAGCAGATCGAAGATAGCAGATTTGGCGTCTCTGTATTGTCAGAGAGTAGATCGAAGATATCAACATGGCGTCCCTGAGGTTGCAAGGAGCAGGTTGAAGATAGCAGATATTGCATTCCTGAAGTTACAATGAAGCAAATTGAAGCTATCATATTTATGGACCAATACTTCTGAAGTTTCAGATAGGTTGAAAGCCATTTGAAGAAAAATCTCAAGATTGGGTCAGACCGGGCAAAATGGGTCCTTTTATAGTCTTTGCTCTATTACTGTTACACGACAATGAGCAAAGTGGGGCACCTGTAGTAGCCTATTTCTGCCCGGGCCCGTAATTGAATTAAAAAATAATAAAGTTTATACAGTCCATGTAGAAAGCCCAAAATTCATTTACAATTACAGTCCATTACCCGTTTCCATTTGACCCGATTAGCCTAAACCCTTGACCCAAAATCTATTAACCCAGTACACCCTTAACCCAAAACATACAGAGCCCAAATGGCCCAAATTGTTAACAAAACACGGAAAGGCCAAGGGTTTCTAAAACCCTAGGCGCCGCAGGAATACCAAAAGTCACGACCTCCTGTTTAGGCGCCGTTCCAGTGACTTTTCGTCATCCTCCATCGACGATGTGACTCTAGCCTTGTACCACGTCGTAATCGGTGCCTGAATCAGCGATAGTGCAATTACCGCCGTGATATTCTCGCTGGTATCTACAAAATGGAAAGAACGACAGCAGAAAATAGGAGCAAAATATGGAAAGAAATCAAAGATTTCTTTCCCAAATTGTAATGATTTACAAAGGGCTATAAAAGCCTTTCTTTTTAATTTGTAAGGACACGGTTTTTTTTTACAGAGATTCAATAAAAAGAGAACGCATCTTACACTAAAAGAAATCAACAGTCGACCAGAGAATACATAGGTGATTACTATATTTCTTTTTAAAGTACATATTAAAAGCACAAAAATAGAACAAAGGGACGTACCATTTCGATTTGCGGTGAAACAGAAAGCTTTCCAGCTTTCGGTCGCCATACATACAGCCGTTGACGGTGACGCGTGGGTGCTTGCAAACCTCTAGCCGAAGGTTCGAGAGAACTCCGGGAACCCTTCCTTAGCCCTCCTTCAGAGAGTTTTCTTTTTTTTTTTTTTTAAATTAGATTTTAAAATGATTTCAAAACTGAAATTTGGCTTATATAGCCCTAACAAAACGGTGCCGTTTTGCTTAAAACAATAAGCTTCAAAACGACGTCGTATTAATGCTGAGGATCTGCTAGTTTTTAGAGAATGGGCTAATTGCCCAATGGGTCCTTTCGCATTTTTAGTCTTTGTAATTTTATTTTATTTTTATTTTAATTCGGCCCTAATCTTTTATAGTTGTTTCAATTTAATCCTAACGGCCATTAATGTTCATTCTAAAGAATGACGTCTTTTTGGGATTAGGACAAATTGCCTAATGAGTCCCTTGTAGTTTTGAATGCATTTCAATTAGGCCAAATTTTTTGTTGTTATTTTAAGATTAGCCCTAGATCTTTAGTTTTATTTAATTTTAACCTTTTCAAATACTTTTGCATAATTTATTTGTTAAATACCTTATATTATTTATTTTTATAAATATTAGTTATAAAATAATATATATTTTTTATTTATATATTATCCATTATATTATTTTTATTATTATACATTTTATTTATAAATTTTATTATACATTATATTTTACCATATATTATTCCTTACATTATTTTTATCTTATTATAAAATATACATAATTTTATTACTTATTAATTACATATGTTTTATTTTTATTAAATAAATATGTGTAATATTAATATTTAGTGCATTATTTTGTTAATATTAAGTTATTATATCCTATAACATGATTTATATATTAATCATTTTTTAAAAAAGGTTCTCATTCATCATTCTTATTATTCTAAATATTTTTT
Source organism: Gossypium longicalyx (assembly GCA_025698465.1). Classification (NCBI taxonomy): domain Eukaryota; kingdom Viridiplantae; phylum Streptophyta; class Magnoliopsida; order Malvales; family Malvaceae; genus Gossypium; species Gossypium longicalyx. Next base: position 61,372,509 of record CM047004.1, on the reverse strand, counting down.
ATATCTTTATTTTTATTTTGTTTAATTTATATTTTATATGTTTATAATTTGCTTCTTTATTTTTTGTTTTCTATTATTTTGATATAGTTTAGTAGGTTAAATTTTTATAGATTATTTATTATTTTATGTTATTGTTTTTTACATATTCGCATGAAATTTATGTTGATCTAAGTTACATTTACATAAAATATTATCACTTATATATTATGCAATTTATATTGTTGTATTCATTATGCTCTATGTTATATTTAGTATGTAACGATAATGCATGTATATTTTATACCACATATGCATAAAATGATGACGTATATTGTGTAATTTATGTTATTACTCATCATCTTTATTATATTGGCATGGAATGTTAAAATAGGTATCATGTAGGTTAGTATTGATCCTTGGTAGTATGTTAAATGCAACATCACTTTAAAGATTTTTTTTCATTTGATCCAAAAAGAATTTTTTTTTAAAAAAAAGGGGATAAGGCAATGTTTTTTGGTAGTTAGGAATTCGGGAAGTAGTGCCCTAACATGCTGGGTTGTAATTTTCGTTTGTCCTAATTCCTAAAATACCCTTCTAAACGATTTTATAAATTACAATGTGACTTCAGTTACAAGAGTTTTAGAATATTGTGTCCTATCATGCTGGATGTGAGATTTGTATTCTTTTGGAACGAAGAAATCTCGGTTTTCAACTCGAATTATTTTAATTTCAAAAGGGATCATATTTTTAAATACTTTTAAAATTCTAGCATTAAAGATAGAAAGTTATTCAATTTGGTACCAATTTTTTGGGCGTTACGAGGGTGCTAACCCTTCTTCGTACGTAACCGACTCCCGAACCCGTTTTCTTGATTTCGTAGACCAAAACAAATGATTTCAAAATAAAAGTGGTTTGAAGGTGGTTCAATCACACTTAAACTGATTGGTAGCGACTCCCGTTTTCGTTTTTTTTTAAAACTCGTTTTTTAAAATGGTTTCGACAATAAGTATAATATAAAAATTTTAAAACATAGAATTGCATGGAGAAAATTTTAACATAATAAATTATATAATAAAACAATTGAACAATATACAAAAAGAAAAAAAAAGCAAAATGAAATTAATAAAATAGCTCAAAATAGTATGTTAAAATAATTGGTTAAAAAATAAATAATAAATAAATTTTAAGAATATAAAAACATAAACTTAAACTTAATTGAAATAAGAAACAAAACTGAAAAGATAATTTATAAATAAAGCAAATCATTAAAACAGAACCGAGGATCGAAATAAAACGCGCACAAATGAGCAGGTACTTGGAATGAAAATATCCTGAATCTCAAAACGCAGCGTTCAATAAGGATTAAATTGTAACAATGCGCAAATCTCAAGGAAAATGTAAAAAACGAATAAAACATGATTGAGGCTTAATTTAGGATCAGTGTAGGAGAGGAAGGATCTATAGCACAAATATTCCTTCACCGCGAAAACACACGGGTCCTGAGGGTAAATGGGTCGAGTGGTCGGGTTGCGTCGTGAAACGACACCGTTTCAATGTTGATACTCATGGCTTAAAACGATGCCATTTTTAAACACATATAAAACCTAAAATATGACCTAAAAATCATTTAGGAGACCATTTTCTCAAAACAAAACCCTAAATCATCTTTCAGATTCTTTTAACCTCCCATGCGGACTTCGACGGCGCCGAAATATACTTCTATCTCCGCCACAGCTTCAAATGGTCCCTAGGGATCCGTCTGCCTGCCTTTGGATCAGAGAGCGAATGCCGACTAAGTTGACACCAAAACCACCAGTAAGTAAACCCCCTTTCCCGTTTTAGATTCGTCGAATAGATTCAAAAGAAACTAAAAAAAGAACGGAGAAATAATCTGTGAATCACCTTTCGTAAACTGCTTTTCAATTGATTTTGTCTTTTCTCAATATCCGTGTATCTGACCCCTTTTACAGATTACTTCTGGCTTTTTATAGCCAAGTGAAATAAAAATAATAATTACAAAAACGATTTTTCTTTTCTGTTATTTCTCCGTTGTTGTGTATTTGCTATATTCTGTTGCAGGTACAGCTAGAATATGCGTGTGGAGAAACCGCAAGAGTTTCCAAAACCTTGCTCAGGCCCTGTGATTCAAACTGCTGGGGGTGAAGGCCATTGTTGCAGCGTGATAATAGGGTTTCCATTTCTGAAACCAGAATTTGGGTCGTTTGGGCCATTGGGCCATTTTAGAAGTGGGCTATTGGGCCATTGGGTCTGGGCTTTTATTGTTGGGCTATAAGTGATTTGTAAATAGACTTTGATGATGAACTTTTATTGGTTTTTATTTTAATTTATTTTTGGTTTATTTATTTTTGTTTTCTGATTTTTTGGACTCTAACAGGCCTAAGCAAAATGGGCCTTCTACAATGCCCATGTGCCAGCCCATGTTGATATCGCTCCCTGTTTCCCAAAAACGCAAAAAAAAGCCAATTTTAAGGGTTTCTAAGCATTCTAAAGTCTATAAATACACACTAGAAGAGGACCTAAAGGAGGAACGCAGAGCTGAACGAAGAAAAGACGAAGAACGCGAACAGATTCAACTCAAAAGTAGGATCTCCTTCAAGAATGAAGATTTGCATTTAATTTCTCTCGAAGTTTTTGGGTTTCTTTATGTTTTGTTGTTTTCCTAATTTTGAGATGTTTTCCCCCAAAAGTATGAACTAAATTTCCTAGATACCTAGGGAGGATGAAACCTAAGACAGATCTTATTATTTGATTTTACTAAATTACATGATAAATATTTATTCTTGATCTCAATTATGTATTCTTATTTCATGATTTAATATTTTCAGGATATTAATTCATGATTGATGTGCTTATTCAGTGGAGCAAAAGTCCCTATTTAAGAGTAGATTTGACATAATTGAGTGGAGTTGCATGCAATCCTAGAAATAGGACGATATAAATCTACCAGATTAGAGTCAAATCTAATAAGGGAATCCATAGATCGAGTTAATGCAAAAATAGGGATTTTAATTAGAAAGAGATTTCAATTAATCAACCTAGAGTCAGTTGTTTTTATTCTCGAAAGAGATATTAACATAAGTTAGGGATTTCTATGCATCAAGACAATTCATATTTAGAATAATAAGTGAAGTCTAGGTAGATTCTTTCCTGGGTATTGTCTTTCTCATCAGTTTTCTTCAAATATTTTCCTACTTTATTCTCTGTTTCGTCTTAGTAATTAGGTTAGTTAATATTATGTTAAAACAAATCCCTTCAATTTATTCCGCTAGATAATAAAAAATAGTAACTACTAGTACTTTTAGTCCTCATAGATACGATATTCCTGACTCACCATAGCTATACTACCATTTGATAGTTGCGCTTGCCTTTGTCGTATTTTAGTTAGTTCATGACGTCATCAGTGTTTTCTGTAAATTTGTGTTTTTTTTTTATATAATTGGTTTTGGTTTGTAAGTTTTGTTTTAGATACTGTGGTTTGGAACTTTGTGTTAAATGCAAGTAGATGTTATTTGGTTTGAACAACTGTATTTTGGAATATCAAGATTTGTTAACTGAATGGGTAACCAAAATAGTGTTTGTTTACTCACGTGTTGAACTAATAATTTTGCTACGATCGCTTTGGTGAGTAATGTAACCTCTAAAATTCAGTCTAAACTTCTAGGCCAGGTTTTGGGGCGTTACAGGGAGGTTACAATAAGGGTAGGACATTATATGATATAATATGATCCGATACGTTATAATATGATAAGATATGCTCTGATTTGAATTCTATTATGTTATGACATGTTCTGATATATGATAAGTTCTGTTATGTTTTATGATATTCTCTTATATGTAATATGATATGAAGTTACGATTTGTTTATTATATATGCAAAACCAATAGGAAAATTCTTTTTGTGGGTCGGGTCACACACTGGGCTTCTAGCTCACTCGGTTGTTTCATACATTTCTAGTGAACTTTTGACTTAGGATCGGATGGCGTGCGGGAGCTCAGATTGGTCTTTCAAATAATATGGTTTGATTTATGTAATTAAGATTTTTGGACATTTGGTTTTGGACTATGTTTTTGAATTTGGTCTTGTTTTGGGTTTTGATTTGTTCACCAGTTTTTTGAAGTTTTAGCATAGAACTGCAAAATCATATAAGCTAACAAATTAGAATTCTATTTCAAAATTAAATCTTTGAAAAAAATTTGTATTAAAATTAAGTAAACTCTTAAGTGATTTTTTTTTTGTAAATAAATAAATAGATTTTAACAAATGTTAGCATTAACCAGGAAAAAAAAAAGGATGTGCACCAAATTGGTATTTTCGAAGCAAACGATTTTGAGTTAAATTTCGAGATTTGAAACAAGTGCTTCCGGACTGAAGCTTTTCTGATGTTTGTGAGAATTTTGTCAAGTTTTATGTTTTTGAAACGCACAACTCAGTTTGATTAAAACAAAAGTTTTTACACAAACTAATGTAATTCATCTAGCCACAACGTCTAGGCTGGGTTTGGGGTGTTACATTAGCACTCAACATTTACAATTTTTTTGTCAATTTGATCCTTACCCTTTAGAAGTACATAATTTTTTTTAAAAAAAGTTATAATTAATCTTTTATATTTTAAATAAAAAATTTACCATTTTTAAAAATAAAAATTATAATTTTTTAAAAAATTAAAAAAAATATGGAAATAAATAAAAGCTCTTTGAAATTTTAAAAAAATTGATTTTAGAATATAAACAAAAATTGTAAAATTCAGTGTTATCTAAATTGGACTAGACTAGCCAATCAAATCAAGAACCGGTTCGGGTATCGATTCGATGAGAGGTAAAAAATTTGTTGACCCGCAAACTTGCACGGATTGATTGATCTAAGCTAAAAAAAATCGAGTGAACAAATAGTTGAATTGATTTCGAATTGGTCTAACCAATTAGTTCCCAGAACAACTAGTTCAATTTTTTCAAAACAAATAAATTATTAAAAAAAATCAAAATTATAAAATTATAAAAAATGGTTCAATTCCTTATTCAACTATTTTTTTAATCCGATTCAACTAGTTTATGTTGGTTTGCAGTTCAACTGATTTTTCAATTTATTAATTTTTTTACATTTATACCCTTTAAAAGTAGGTAAACTTTTTTTAAAAAAATCAAAAATTATTTTCTTCTTGTTTTAAACAATAATATCTATTTTTTTAAATGAATTTAAAAAGTAAAAAAAATATGAAAAAAAAAACTCTTTAAAATTAAAAACTAAAAAATATTTTTAAAATATAAAAAATTTAAAATTTAATATTATCTAAAATCGACCAAACCGATTGTACGAAGAACAAAAAATATTATTCACCCGAAATCAAAAGACTTTTAAAGCAAAACCGGCAGCAATATGATTCACTCTAAAAAATACAACTCAACCTGGTAATGTTTTAAAGCTTGACAAAAGACTTCATTCAATTCAACTCTTTCCAAATGCTCCGGGGCCAGGCTTCATTGGACAAATATCCATTTATAGTTAAATACATACACTCTAATTGATTCTAAACCTCAAACAATTGAATCATCAATGAGAAATCCACATCGATATAAACATATCTCAAATAAAAAAAATTAAAAACGTACAAATTAGAAATACTATTACAAATATATAAATGTGGATGTCCATATTCTAACCCCTCCATTTATGAAATAAAACCTCCTCATTCATTATTAAAGTAAATATACAAGTTGTTTAATGTATATGTTAATGAAGCACTTAAGTAAGTTTCATTTATTTGTGTTGTATTGAATGAAAATGATCTATTGTTTACTTTTTAGTGTTTTTTTATTTGATTATTTTATAACACATTATTAGCACGAGCCTATCCAAGCTCATAGTGAAGTTCACATCATTGCAACTATATATAACTTGCCCATAAAGCTCTTATTGAACTATATACGACGGATGGTGAAAGACTTAATATCGACTCAACGTTAAATAAGAAAGTTGCTATTAAAACTTTTGTAGAAGAAAAGAAATTGAGGTAAATTTCACTTATTACATTATATGCTTATATGTACCTGTATTTTGTTCATAAAAATTTGTTTTTCTTAATATATAATTACTTGATTATTATATCTAAATGGTGATATATTAATTTTAATGTTGTAAACTAACAAATTTTTAAATCAAAGTTCATAATATTATCTGTCATTTTTATTAATCAAGGCCTAAGGTTCACCATAATATGTGACCCTACATCGGTTCTTAGTCATCATTAAACTAGTTGTTTTATATGTTTATTTGATGGTTTCAATTTATATATATATATATATATATATATATATAGGTTTTCTAAATTCTAGACATAATATGCTTTTGGACTTTGATATTATTTAAAATTCTGTTAATCAACAATGATTAAAGTTATTACATATATTAATAAAATCAAGATTCTTTCACACCAAACTATCAAATATTATTTCACATCAAACATGTTTATTTAAATTCATTTTAATGAAAATTTTTGACGAATGTCTAAATTGATTTTTGGGTTGATTCTAATATAGAATTTCAAGTACAGTTGTTGTCATTTTTTATTCTTGATGTCATTTTTAATTCTTGAATTATTTTGGTTGAAAACATTTTTATAAACTTAAAAAGTGATAATTATTATATTAATTTGGCTATTGACATTTCTATGAACTTTATTTGTATTAACCGATAGTTGTTTGATAAAAAGCTTAAAAAAGGGTTATGTGGTTTGATTTTGTAAATGTCTTGTATTTTTCCTACTATACGACTCTAACAAACTTGTTACTTTTGTAGAGATCTTAAAGGTTGTTCATACACTTTGTAGTATTCCATTTCTTAATTATTTAGAGAAATAATATGAACAATTATAAATGGAAAGGTTTTAGTGAACATGAAATGTATTATTTTGAAATATATTTTATGCATGTCTACAATGGTTTATGAAAGTTTTGCTAGCACTAGCATTATATCAGGTTTGATATTTTAGATGTCAATTTTATCCATACATTTGATTTACAATAAACTCCATGCATGAATTGACTATTTCTTTCTAGTTAATTAAAGAAGCAAAACTCTTGTGAAAAGGGTTTTTAAGTATTCTGAATTGATCTCATGCCTTTTTATGGCTAAACAAAATAATGAGTTATTTGTTCTATTGGTTCTGCTTCATTCCCCGAAGTGAATGCAGCAAAACATAAAAATTATAGAAATGAAACCTATTATCATTATTGACAAATAGATAAAAAAAAAAGATGGATGATTCGAAATGTTGCTACATGTTCATTCTTACAACATAAATTATCAATGATTTATACTAATCAATCATTCCTTGAAGCCGATGATATCTATATAATCCTATTGGTAAGGAATATAGTATACGCTTACATTATTCCTTGAATTCTTGTTTGCACATTCCTTGAAGTGAATGTCTGCAATAAATATAATAAATTTTGTAATAACTTTTGATCATTAAAGTTAATTTGGACATTTAAAGAGTTTGGCATATTCCCTGAAGTAAATATTGCAAATAATTGTTTGCAAATTATATATTTTTTATTGAGTTAATGACATTATGAACTTCACATTGATGTAGACATTTCCAGAAGTAAATGTCATAGTATTGCTTATATATGGATACAAAGTAAAAAGAATATCAATAAAATTATCAATTGTAAAAATTTATATCGACATTATTAGTACAATTGAAAATCATATTAAAGTAAACCAAAAGTTTACTGATACAAATACATTTACTATTTGGCGTGACTAGTTAGACCTTTCTGGATCATATATGATGTGAAAATTAATTGAGAATTCATATGGACATTCATTAAAGAACCAAAAGTTTCTTTAATTTAAAGAATTCTCATGTGTTGCTTATTATCAATGATAATTGATTATTACAAACTCACTAGATAAAGTTGAGATTTAATTTCTGAAATGAATATGGGCTCATTCATTCACCATGTGGATGGTTTTGATATTATATGATTTTGGTAGATGCATCTACAAAATAATCACATGTGTTATCAACTCGCAACTTTTCTTTTGCGAGATTTCATGTTTAAATGATTAGTTTCTGATTATGCAGTTAAAACAATTCATCTTGCTACTGCTAATGAGTTTACATCCCAAACTTTCAATAATTATTGTATGCCAAGTGGGATAAAAGTTGAATATCCTGTAGCTCATGTTCACACATAAAACAATTTAGCTAAATCGTTTATCAAATGCCTCCAACTACTAAATCATTACTTATGAGAACAAAGCTTCCTATTTCAACATGATATTGTGTTGATTTACATGTTGGGCACATCAAACCAATAAATTATAAATACTCCTCATTACAATTGACTTTTGGTCAGGAGCTAAATATTTCCCATCTTAAAATTTTTGGATGTGCAATATATATTCTAATTGCTCCACCACAACGCATTAAGATGGGTCCTCAAAGGAGGCTGGAAATATATGGTGGTAATGAATCTCCTTCTATAATTAAATATATTGAACCATTAACTGGAAATTTATTTAGTGCAGGATTTGTTGATTGTCACTTTGATGAAACAACATTCCCAACATTAGGGGAAGAGAATAAAAAGGTGGATAAATAAAGTACTTGAAATGAATTTTCATTGTCTAAGATCCTCATACAAAGCAATGTGAACCAAAAGTTCAACAAATAATTCATTTTACAAATCAACTGCCAGATTCACTTATTAACCTAAACAGAATTACAAAATCTCACGTACCAGTTGAAAATGCTCCAATACGAATTGATGTCCCAATAGAGAAAATTGTTAGTACAAAATAAAGGAATCCATGCCTAAAGTGTGGAAAATCAATCAGTTCCAAAGATAAAAATCCTCATAACAGGAAATGAGCAAACACTCAAGATGATCATATAGTGGAGGCAGGGGTTCTTGAAGAGACCCATGACATAACTAATTATAAAACTCAAGAAGAGATTTAGGTAACTGAAAGTGAAAATGAAAATGATGAAAATAAAAAGACTTGATAAGTTATGTTAATACGAGAAGAATATCGTACTGGAAAAATATAGTTGTCGACAAAAATTTTGCTTATAATATTACTATTAAAATAGAAAAAGAAAATGAGGATCCTAAGCCTAAATCTATTGAGGAATTTAGAAATATAAAAGATTAGGTAAATGGAAAGATACAATTCAAGCAAAATTGAATTTACTTTCTAAACTTTAGGTTTTTGGACCTGTTGTTCAAACACCTAATGATGTAAAACTGGTAGGATATAAATGAGTATTTGTGTGAAAATGAAGTGAGAAAAATGAAGTTGTAAGATATAAAGCACGGCTAGTAGCATAAGGATTTTCGCAAAGGCCCAACATTGATCACGAAGAGACATATTGTCCTGCGGTGGATACAATCACATTTAGGTACTTTATTAGTTTGACAGTCCATGAAAAACTTGACACGCATATAATCAATGTTGTTATAGCCTATTTGTATGGTACACTTGATACTGAAACGTATATAAAAATCCCAGAAGAATTTAAAATCTTAGAAGGCTATAAAGTTTCTCAGGATAATTGCTTAATCAGATTAAAAAAAAGTTTATATGGATTAGAACAATTTCGACGTATGTCATACAATCGTCCTATTGAATTTTTATAAAAAGAAGGTTATAAAATGATCCAATCTATCCATGTGTTTTTATAAAAAGGTCTGAATTAGACTTTGTGATAATTGCTATTTATGTTAATGATCTAAATATTATTGAAACTCCTAAAGAGCTTCAAAATGCAATAAATTATTTAAAGAAATAATTTGAGATGAATGATCTTGGAAAAACAAAGTTTTGTCTTGGCCTGCAGATCAAACATTTAAAAGATGGAATTCATATCCATCAGTCAACTTATACGAAAAATATCTTAAAGAAATTTTACATGGATAAAGTACAAATATTGAGTACCTCGATAGTTGTATAATCATTAGATGTGAATAAAGATCAATTTCATCCTTGCAATTTCTTGGTCATGAAGTACCATATCTAAGTGTATTAAGGTCATTGATGTATCCTGCAAATAACACCAGACCTGATATAGCTTTCATTGTAAACTTGTTAGCAAGATTTAGTTATTCTCCAACATGTAGACATTGGAATGAAATTAAACATGTATTTAGATATGTCAGGGGGACCATTGATAAGGGACTGTTTTATTCAAATAATTCAAAATCTCTATTAGTTAATTATGTTGATGCTGGATATTTATTGGATCCACATAAAGGTTGATCTCAAACGGCATATTTTTTTACATGTGGAGGTACTGTCATATCATGACGTCCAAGAAAGCAGACATTAGCTGCTGCATCTTAAAATCATGCAGAAAGAATTGAAATACATGAGGCAAGCCGAGAGTGTATTTGGCTAAGGTTATTGAACCAACATATCCAGAAGATATGTGTAACACCCCTTACCCGAGACCGTCGCCGGAGTCGAGCACGAGGCGTTACCTAACTTAACTTACTAATTCGAGGCATAAAATTTGCTTTTAAAATTAATTTATTTACATTCATTCAATATGTCCCTAAAAATTGCCCTCAAGACACTAAAACATGCAATTGAAATAGTTCGGGACCAAATCGGGAACATTAAAAATCTTTCGAATACTTAGACAAATCAAAACAATTTATTTCATTATTCCTTATAAAACTGCCCACCTGCATCATAGTCACTAAATAAATCATAACTCCAGTCACAAAACTCAAAATTTAAATTCTTGAATTTTCCCTATAACTAGACTCATAGATCTTCTTACTAATTTTTTTTCCAGAATTTTTGGTCCAGCCAATTAGTACAGTTTATTAGTTAAAGTTTCCCCTATTGTACTATTCGACTACTTTGACCTCTCCTCACTATGAATCAGTTTTCTCCCTGTATAGAAATCAAATAACCATGCCCTTTCTTTCTCTTGAAACTAGATTCACTAAGGAATCTAGAAATATAAACTATAACTCCTAATTATTTTTGTACAATTTTTAGTGAATTTATAAAGTCATAATATGGGATTCAGAAATTGCTCTGACCCTGTCTCACTAAAATTCAAAATATCTCTTAATATACACTTATTTTGCTTACTCTGTTTCTTTCATATGAAAATATACTTAATAAGATTTAATTATATATCTCATTCATCACCTAATTTCATTTCTACTATTCTTGGTGATTTTTCAAGATCACGCCACTCACTTGCTTATTCAATCTTTGTTTTTAATGTTAATTTCACTTTTTCATGATTTCTTTGTATTAACTACCATTTAGGCATACATAACACCGAAACATATTCTTCATTAGCAATTTCAATAGTTAATCATTATCAAATATTTACATACCATTCTTTATCTATATCATAAGGACATACACACAAAATGGCTAAGTCCCTATACATGCCATAAACAAGAACGCTTGTAAACGAAGATACCCATTTGGTAACTTGATAGTCGATAGTGTGAAGTGATCTCCGATGACCTCAAACTCGAGCTTGCTTTTAAGTACTCTGAAACATAGGAAAGTGAAAGAAGTTAGCTTATAAAGCTTAGTAAGTTCACATGTAAAATAATAAGCATTAGCAATCAATTTAGCTTACTACTATGTTGTCATAATTTCCTTAAATAATGTTTAGTTCTTACTTTCCCATCTTACTCATCAGTAACCTTACCAAAGGCTCAAAATACAAAAGGCACCTTACTTAATAGATTGCTTACATACATGCAACATCTTACTTAACACATGAGTACCCATTCATAAGATAGGCATAGTGCCAATCATGTCATAAAGTGTCACAAGCATAACTGAAAACTCATCACTTACTTAATACTTGATAACTCAATTACTTACAATCTCAATATTAAATAAGCCTTAAATGCATGCCTGTACTCTTTCTTCATGTTCTCACCTTGTCGTTTCTTTGACTTACTCTTTGGATTACTCAGGAACCTTTTCCTTTTATAACTTACCATTGCCATGTCTTGACATGGTCTTACGTGGTATCCTTGCCATATGAACTCACTAATGCCATGCCTTGGCATGGTCTTACATGGGACCTTTGCCTTATAGTAACTCATCAATGCCATGTCTTGACATGGTCTTACATGATTTCCTTGCCTTATAGAACTTATCAATGCCATGCCTTGGCATGGTCTTACATGATATCCTTATCTTACCAAATGCCATGTTCCAAACATGGTCTTACATGGTATCCTTGTCTTACCAAATGCCATGGTCCAAACATGGTCTTACATGGTATCCTTATCTTAGTGCCAATACCACATCTTGATGTGGTCTTACATGGAGTCCTTAATCAATGCTGATGTCATGTCTTGACATGGTCTTACACGGGATCCTTGCCTTACCAATGTCATGTCTTGACATGGTCTTACATGGTATCCTTAACCGTCAATTCCTCCTTAAATGCCATGTTATGAACATGGGCTTTTCCATCAATTCTTCCTTAATGCCATGGTATGACCATGGACTTTGAGATATCAATGCCTTGTCAAGTCATAGTTGAAACATACTTGCTCAAATTCTCAAGGTTAGTCGTATAACTCAATAATAACAATACTAATAACAATAATTGCATAATAATAAAATGCTACTCAACTTACATACTTACATTCTCAATCTCATCATATCATCAACTTAACTTATTATCATCAAACTATGTTAGTCAATACTTTCTTGTTATTATACAAAGCCATAATACAAAATATGGTCTTACATATAAATTATACAAGTTCTCTTTCTAATATCGAATTATTATCAAACATTAATCATTATATCTGAAACTCAATACTAAAGTATTTACGGCCAAAATATAAATTTATCATTCAAATATGCATAAATAAATGCTTATTAAACATATGAACTTACCTCGATACGAAAACGACCATTTTACCAACTTTCCTGATTTTTTATTTTTCTCTCGTTCTAGGTCCAAATCTCACTTTCTGGGATCTAAAACATCATATTTCACTTATTTAATTAATGTAATATTCAAAACATTCCCTAACTCAAACTTTGGCAAAATTACAATTTTACCCCTAAACCTTTACAGAATTAAGATTTTGCCCCTAGGCTCGAAAATTTAAAATTTATCCATTTTTTTTATGTTTTATGACACGCTGAACATTTTCCCTTTTATGGAAACATCATATTCCCATTCTATCATGTACTTATGAACATTAGGTATTTTTACTGATTATGTCGTTTTACTCGTTTTCACTTAAAATCACTTAGCAAAAGTTCTTTAACATAATTTCAAGCTTCATATTATACTATAAAACCTCAAAATAAACACATTTAACCTATGTGTATTTTTCCAAATATGAACCCTAGCATGAATTCTTGCTAGAATAAGCTAAATCAAGTTACCAGGACTCTAAAAACGTAAAGAACATTAAAAACGAGGCTAGAACGGACTTACTATTGAGCTTGAAAAGCTTGGAAACCCTAACCATGGCTTCCCCCATGCTATATTCAGCCTCCATGAAGAAGATGGACCAATTTTGGCTTTATTTTCCCTTTTTAATTCTTTTAATTACTAAATGACCAAAATGCCCTTAAAGGCTTTTCTTTCAAATTTGTCCTATTCTAGCTCATTTTTGTCCAAAATTAAATATAATGGTCTAATTAATAAATAAGGACCTCCACTTTAAGAACCCATTTCAATTAAATCCCCTTTATTATCTAGAACACATTTTGCTAATTTTACAATTTAGTCCTAATTATCAAATTAGGCACTTATACATAAAATTTCTTCACGAAATTTTCAAACAATTATTCAATCAATGAATAAACCTTAAAACTTAATCTAAATAAATTTTTTTGACCTCGGATTCGTGGTTTCGCAACAACTATTCTGTTTAGGCCTTATTTCGGGATGTTACAATATGTAATTTGCCTTTATAGGAAAAGATGTCAACTATCTTATATGAAGATAATGCAACATGTATAGCTCAATTGAAGGGTGGTTACATCATATATCTTTTTACTAAGGCATTGCCAACTTCAACATTTTAAAGACTACCACACAAGATTGGAATCCATCAACTGAAAGATGTAATGTGATATTGTCATTAGGGGGAGTAAAAACCACATTCCATTCTTTTCCTTTAACCAAGGTTTTGTCCAAATGGGTTTTCCTAGTAAAGCTTTTAATAAGGCAACTTGTAATAATAGATTTTGTACTCTTTTTCCTTCATTAGGTTTTTATCCCATAGGATTTTTCTTAATAAAGGTTTTAATGAGGCACAGTTTTCTCTAACGGACATCCAAGGGGGAATGTTACAAATATATAAATGTGGATGTCCATATTCTAACCCCTTTCATTTATGAGATAAAACCCCCTAATTCATTATGAAAGTAAATATGTAAGTTGCTTAATGTATGTGTTAATGAAGCACTTAAGTAAGCTTTATTTATTTGTGTTACATTGAATGCCAATGACTTATAAATAGAACCCTTGTGTGACTAAAAATAAGATATAAGATGTTCCTTGTGTCAATATAAGTCTGAGGACTTGGCTCATGTTCCTCGAGACTGTCCTTCCGCGAAGGATGCATGGTCGCTTGTGCTTCCATAACATCTTAAGCAAAGGTTCTTTTCTACCTCCTTTTCAAATTGGCTTTTACTTAACCTTCGTTTTCATGAAAGAATGTAGGATAGTAGTCTCATTTGTTCATCTTTATTTGAACTAATGGCTTGGCGCATATGGAAGAATAAAAATCTTTTTATTTTTTAGAATATCTCCTGGACAACTACTGAAGTGATTAAGGTCTCTAGCAACTAGGCTCGTCAATATGAATTAAATGTTCGCGGTAGCAAAAGAAATGATCCCACTTTGATTTCACTTAACAATTCAGATGATACATGGATTTTTTTATCCACTGATGGGGCTGTGGATAGAGGTTCAAGATACGCTGGTACCGAGGGTGGTCAAGGATCAAGATGGAAATTGGATAGTGGGATATACTTACTTATTAGGAGTCTATTCTCTGTTTGAGGCTGAAATTTGGTGCATTCTTGATGGAATTCTTATTTTTCTTAACAAAGGTTACAAACGAGCTATTATTCAAATTGATAATCTTGAAGTTGCCCAAAACTTGACGGATTTCAGTTTAGAAGATTCTAGGATCGCTGTACTTAGAAGTACTTAGCGCATCATAAAGTTAGAAGGAAAATGGAAGATTAAACATATTCCAAGATCTCAAAACTTGGTTGCAGATCGTCTAGCTAAACTCAGATTGAGTTGGAAAACAAGCTTTCAAATCCTTAATGAGGCTCCAGAGAAAATAAGTGTTTCGTTACAAGAAGAAAAGGACAATGGGTGGTTTATGTAGTTGATGTAATTCTTTTTTCACAAAAAAAAAAGATTTAAGAAAATTCTTTGTTGATTTGATCTATTGTTTACTTTTTAGTGTTATTTTATATGATTATTTTATAACAAATATAAATTTGAAGAAAAAAGCAATTATGGGTAATAAACAACACAAAATCTAAAAAGAAAAAAAAAACTTGAAAAATCAAATCGAACCAAAAATTTTTAATCCGGATTTACTCCCTAGTTCAATTCAGTTTGTTCGATTTTCATTACTAATTCAATTTATTAGGTTTTTGATGTAAAAAAATCAAATCGAGTTAATCAACTGAATGCACACTCTAAAAATACCTTCCCTATAAGAGGTAGCTTTAAGCAATAGCTAAAAAATTGAATGTAAACTATTTTCGTTTATTTAATTTGGTTTCTTCTTAAAATTATGTTTAGGTAATTTTATTTTTCTAGACAATGATAGATAGAAGATCGATTTTACAAGGATTTTAAGATTCAAAATTTTCTTCATTCTTTCTTATTGATCAATATTTATTCATTCTCCATTTCATAAAATTGTTCGTACCAACTCTTTTTGTTTTTAGTATCATTCCAAGTAGGTTTATTTTCTTGGTATTTATGATAATAAACAGTTAATCAGAGCAATTAGATCCATAATTATCTTTCTATTCTAATAATTAGAACAAGCTAATATATGGTCGAGCAGTTGAGTTATGCTATGAGAATGATTTATACAATTAAAATGAATTGCATAGTTAAGTTTGGTGATTAGAGTTGGCTCTTTCTATTTTGTGTAGTTGTTGGTGAATTAAATCTTAGAAGTGCTTCTTAAGGTTGTTTTACTAACAATAGTTAATTTACAATCTAAGGAAAGATTGATGCTTTGAAATGGTTCTTCGATTGCTATAACTGACTTATTATTGAATAAGAATATACTAGAAATCTGTGATTAACTCAAGCATTGTAACACCCTATATCTGACCCGATCGTCGAGTCCGAGTTAAGGGATACCACATTTGTTGCCGGAGCAACTATGATCAATTCACATTTTAAAATTTTGTAACTTTACTAATAAAATTAAACAATTATACATACAACATGTAATACAATCATTCTCGGGCTTTACACGAGCTTACTAAAGTTGATAAAGAATGAGACGGATGAATTTGGAAGTGGATAGTACAATTTGTCTAAGTTGCGGATTTGACTTAGGGCTATAGACATTCGGAAAGAAACTTGGATTTTTTACACAAACTGAAGCGCAACCAAATCCAAGTTAGATAAAACAATTAAAATAAATAACTAAGATAATTAAAATAGAATAATAAATCTATGATTAGAACAATAAGGAAGAAAATAAAAAAATAGGTAAAAAGATAGAACGTTGTATGCAAAAGTCCTAAGAAACCTTGAAAGCACGAAAGATCCACAACCCTCTTCAAGCGGCTCTAATTTCCCCTCCAAGAAAGAAAACTTGGCAAGAAAAAGTTTGAAGATGATCCCTACAATCTAAAAAGATTGTTAAAACTCTTTTAAAAGAAACGCAAGAGAAATTCTTAAGAAAAAAAAACTCAAAGAGAATTTATAAAAACTCAAAAGAAAAGTTGAATAATAATTAATTGAATTGTATATAATGAAAAGGCCTATATATAGGCTAGCTAAATAAATCTAAATAAAACTCTTAAGTATACTAGAACTCTAATTAATCTAAACAAGAAGTAGTATTAAACTAAATTTTCTTGTTCACATAAAACTCCTAAATAACTTAAACTACTGAATAATTATTAAAAATTTGGAATAATAAAATAATAAAATAATAACCCATCCGTGCATGTCTCAAAAACTCTAAAGCTAAATAGAAACTGAAAAAGGACCAAAATGAAAAGTTTCAAACTCAAAGTTGGCATCATGACGTGAGAGAGTTCCTCACATGATGTGACTCACTGTCTTGGTCTCGTCACAGCGATAAGGTACCTCGTTGCACCATGACCTGGAACTCAACTCGTCCCAATGACAAACACACAACGTGGCAACATGATATCCTCATTGCAATGTCTTTTGAACGATGTCACTAATTGTTTCTATAATTTCAATTCTCAAAACCTTCAATTTTAAAGGCATAACTATACAAACCTATTTCAATCTCATTTTAGACCAAGTGAATAATATTTAAGCAATTTTAACATGACCTAAGCACATTTATATCACATTCAAAATGCAACCTCCTTAACCCAGCCCAGAAGTTATTGTCAGATTTTGAAGGCCAATTTGGCCACTGAAATGGAGCAATAAAAAACCAACCAGATTTTCAGAAACTTCCTTTTTAAATCATTTGCCTATTTTTTTTTTGAAAAAACTGTAATGGGCTTCTCTTAGTTTTATTATTTCAAAAAAAAATTATATGCTTATAATCACCAATGTGTAGGTTAGTCTAATTATTTAACTCAACTAGTTTTAACGGTAATGCATGCAAAATACCAAAATAAACTAGAATATCAAAGTCATACCACAAGCTATATAAAAATTATTACAGTCCTGAATAGTGATAAAAGTTATATTATAAAACTGAAAATCTAATACGAGACTTTCGAATGCCAACTTTGAGTCCTAACTTCTTAGGTTACTTGTAAGATAAATAAACTAAGGGAATGAGCTATAAAGCTCAATGTGAGTCTTAATCATAGGAAATCAGCGTACCAAATATCATAAAAGCATGTAAGTAAATAGAGACAATAGTCATAATAGTGTCACAGATTGCAATGTTTCAGAATATACAAAATCACAGAGTTTTCAGAATGCATGAACATGTCCCTGAATGCCAGTGCAATTTTCGACCCATCCATCCACTACAAACCATGAGTTCCCCAAAACTCATCCATCTGTATGCACCATAGTAGTAAGAGTCGTAGCTCATTGGGGATAAACCACTAGTAATAGTAAATATTTATAGACAAACTGCCAATAATTTAAGGTTAAACAGCGAGTAAAATGTTTGTAGACAAACCACCAGAACTCCGAACAATACTCTAGTGTTACGGTTATACTGCTAGAACTTCAATATTTTTGGATAACCGCCAAAATTCCTCTGTCACCAATCTTCCCAACCCCATGCAATAGAATGGCATAACATGCATGACAGAATAAGGTACAATATAGAAAAATGGCATGTACTAACATGCTATCAGTAATTCATTAACAATGGCATGCTTTACATGCAATCAATGAAATAAGTAATAACAATACAGTATCATATATTAGTAGCTTATACTTATTCAGTCATAGCAGACAACCCTTAGGCATTGTAACACCCCTAACCCGTATCCATCACGAGAATAGGGTTACGGAGCATTACCGAAAACTTTTAACTTAAAACATTTGATTACAATCATTTATAAAACACATCATATTCCATTCAAATGCATGAATAACATTCCTTGTTGGAGCCCTCGAGGCCTTAAAAACACTTTAGAAATGATTCGGGATGAAATCGAAAACATTTAGAACATCATGGCAAAAGATAGAAAAAAAATTCATACTATAGGGGTTACACGACTGTATGGCTAGACCTTGTGAATCACATGGTTTAGACACATGCCTGCGATTTAGGCCGTGTGGACGAAAAATAGGCCTTTTTTCTTGCCAAAAACTTGGTCACTTATACAAGCCAAATGCACCTATTTTCATGCGTCCAAATTGTACCTAACACATGCATATTCAAGCTAGATCATCATAGTATTTAATCATACAATCAATATGCCTAAAAGGCACCTTAATCACAACAATCTAACTTGATTATACATTTGCTAAGTTTAGCCATAAATCAACCAACCATTGTAACTAATTCTATACTGACATTTACCATGATGTTCACATACCAATCATACTCAAACATACCAATTTGACCATTCAACAACTATCATCACTAAATCTTAGTAAACTTGGTCATATGCCAACCACATCCAAACTTACCAAATTAGCCATTTATCTACTCAATACTCACTACCTATTTCCATATCAAAACAACATTTCATAGCATGCATTTAACTTACCATTCCATCATTCACCATTTAAGCGCAAAAATGCCAAAATGTCAACAATTATAACATCACATTACATGCCAACATAACAACCTATTCATTAATCAAATTCCCAATTTACAATTCATATATATAATGACCATTTCATCAAACACAAAACACCTATACATGTCATTATAACCATGACTCAAAATCATCAAAATCTACCGATATAGCCGATGGATAGTGTGATGGATCTCCGACTAGCTTCCAACTCAATTTGTGATTTTGATAATTTGTAAAGTAAAAGAGAAACTACATAAGCAATTAATGCTTAGTAAGCTCGTATAAACTTTAAGCATAATATTCCACTTCAATAATAAACTTTATAGAATAAACATAAATCTATGCCAAAACTATAAGATTCATAAATCGATATGATCATGAACTAACAAATGAATAAGTTTATTAATGTTGCATATTTATTGACCATTCATAACATGATAGGATTTCATGAAAAATAATATATATAATCATCAACCTTTTATAAGATTATATATCTTTCTATTTACTTACTTTCTATTCCATTCCCAATGCTTATTATAAGCCTAAACAACATTATTAAGTCTAAATTCAATGTATTTATCCATGACATAGGTGTATTTATTCAAAGAATAAGAAATTTACTCACATGTAATACATCGCAATTACATACTTACCATTCCATTCCCTTTTCTTACCCGTTTCGTATGCGCAAAATAAGAATAATCATAAACATCAATCATATCCACAAGCTTGGCATAAGTCCCAGCACATCAACAACACATGTTACTTCATTTAAATATGATTCATACGAATTTGACATGGATAAACATTATATTTGAGTATGATTCAATTGGATTTATCATCTGTTACAGCATATCATGTTTTTCCATGTATCGCCATTCCATTGAGTTTCATATAAACATGTCTTAGTTCTTATTGAACACTTACCATTTCATTTGCATATACATAAGACATAAACATAACATCTACCATAGCCATAAGCTAGTGATTAAACACATAACTTAGCAATATCATCACATGGTAATATATGGGTACATAACATAGCATCACTTATATCATACCTTTCATAAACATGAATATTCGTACTTTTATCATTGATACATCATACCTTTCCATTTTTTGTTGTAGTGAAGTCAATCGGAACCCTTACCAAAGCTCACACAAAATGTGCTAAACGATGGTCATAACAGTCCCTTTTCATATTCGATGGTTGAAACCATCCCTTTTCATAGTCGATAGTCGAAGCTATCACTTTTCATATTCGATGGTCGTCACCATCCCTTTTCATAATTGATGGTAGCCACCATCCATTTTCATAATCAATAGTCGAAGCTATCCCTTTTCATATTCGATGGTCGTCACCATCCCTTTTCATAATTGATGGTCATCACCATCCCTTTTCATAATCAATAGCCAATGCTATCCCTTTTCATAATAAATAGACGAAGCTATCCCTTTTCATATTCGATGGTCGTCACCATCCCTTTTCATAATTGATAGCTAAAGCTATCCCTTTTCATAATCGATAGACGAAGCTATCCCTTTTCATATTCGATGGTCGTCACCATCCCTTTTCATAATCGATAGCCAAAGCTATCCCTTTCTATTGGTCGGTGATTGCCGATACGCCATTGGATTTTTCCCCCAAGAAATAATTTGATATTATAAAATGATAGCATTTAAAATGCTATTTAAACATACGAACTTACTTGGCTAAATTGCAGAAATGTCAAAGTATAGGGGCATTTTGGTAATTTTCATTCTCTTTGATTTTCCACCCGATCTTGATCTAAATTAATAATTTCATTCAATCTATTAATTTATACAGTAAAATAATGCATTTTATGTAATTTAATCATTTTTGACATTTTTACAAAATTGCCCCTAAACTTTTACTTTTATTCAATTTAGTCCTTGAGCTTAAAACATGCAGATTAACCAATTTTAATGCCAATTCACATCAACCAAATATTCATGGCCTACAAAACAGCCCACATTTGCAACAATTTCATATCAAATCCTTGTATATTTACTATTTAAACAATTTAGTCCCTAATCGAAAAATTCATCAAAATCACTTAACAAAATACTTTTAAATATCAACCAAAATTTAAAATTCATCATTTAACATCTAAAATCACATAGATTAATCAATGGAAACATTTAAAATCTTTAACATTTTTAAAATCGAAGGTATGGTCTAATTAGACCTAGTTGCAACGATATCAAAAACATAAAAATTATTAGAAATGGATAAATATATCACCTACATGCAACATGTGAAAAATAAAATAAAATAAAAAATAAAGATAAAGATAAAGAACACACAAGTTTTACGTGGAAACCCTTTCGGGAAAAAACCACGGGCAGAGGAGAAGAAAATTCACTATGTCGAAAATTTGAATCAATACAAAAGGAATAGACTATGTCTATTTATAGGCTTGTAAAGCCATATTCTAGTAGGATTGAAACACCTTATCCTAATCAATATAAAATAGATGGAGTTTAATAAGGTTTAAAAAACCTTATTCTAAAATAAAATAAAAGAAGTCTAGTTCTATATGGATTTTACTTTTATTTTATTTTCCATCATATTTTATTTAAATAAGAATTTGGGTCACTTAATTCTAACAATCTCCACCTTGACACGAATTCTCAATGAACAAGTTCTTCATTGCAAACTTTCAATAAACAAGTTCTCCACCTTTTCCATATAACCCCTTAAGGGTTTAACTTCAACAATGAACACCGACCAAGTCTAAGCAATGCTCAAACTTGGTTATAGGAAGTGACTTAGTCATCATATCTGCAGAATTTTCATGAGTACTAATTTTGCTCACAACAATATCACCACGAGCAATAATATCACGAACAAAATGATATCGAACATCAATGTATTTTTTTTCTCTCATGAAACATTTGATCTTTTGTAAGAAAGATGGCACTCTGACTGTCACAAAATACTGTGCTGATTTGAAGGTCTTCATTGAGTTCACTAAAGAGTCCCTTAAACCAAATAGCTTTTTACAAGCCTCGATAATCGCCATGTACTCGGCTTGATGGTAGACAAAGTGATCAGAGATTGCAAAGTGGCTTTCCAACTAATTGTACAACCTCCGATTGTAAAGACATAACTCAGTGAGAGATCTTCTTTATCAAGGTCTCCAAAGAAAATCAGCATCAACATACCCAATGACTCCATCTCTAGTTCTTCCAAACTGTAAGCAAACATCGTGTAGTACCTCGTAAGTATCTTAAAATCCACCAATCGCTTTCAAGTGTTTTTTTACCGGATTCGCCATGTATCTGCTAACTGCATTGACTGCATATGATAGATCTGGGCGTGAACAAACCATAGCATACATGAGAGATCTCACTGCACTAGAGTATAGAACATGTGACGTGTACTCAATCTCATCATCTAATTGTGGAGACAAAACTGATGAAAGTCTGAAATGGGCTGCTAAAGGAGTACTAACAGGCTTAGCACTCTGCATATTGAACCTGTAAAGAACTTTCTCAATGTACCCCTTCTAACTTAGGTACAATTTACTTGTTTTTCTATCTCTGAAAATCTCCATTCCAAGTATCTTCTTTGCTGGTCCTAAATCTTTCATCTCAAATTCTTTACTTAGTTGGGTTTTGACCTTTCTTATCTCTCCTTTATCTTTTGCTGCTATCAACATGTCATCAACATAAAGAAGCAGATCACAAAAGAACCATCACTATTTTTCTTAAAGTAAACGCAGCTATCAAAACTACTTCTTTTAAAATCATGGGAAGTCATAAAGGAATCAAACCTCTTGTACCACTGTCTTGGTGACTGTTTCAAACTGTAAAGGGACTTTTTCAGCAAGCAAACATAGTCCTCTTTTTCTGAGACTATAAAACCCTTTGGTTGTTGCATGTAAATATCCTCCTCAAGTTCTCCATGCAGAAATGCAGTTTTTACATCTAACTGCTCAAGCTCCAAATCATGCATGGCCACAATACCAAGCAAAGCTCGAATCGAACTATGCTTAACAACTGGGGAGAACACATCTGTAAAGTCCACTCCTGGAGTCCCTTCTTTCTTTTTAAACACCCATTTACAACGAACAAACTTTTTACCTTTAGGAAGTTTCACAAGGTCCCATGTTCTATTTTTTTGGAGTGATTCCATCTCTTCTTGCATAGCAAACATCCACTTTTTTGAGTCTTCACAGCTAACCGCCTCAGAATAATTAGATGGCTCTTGATTCGCATCTATATCTTCAGCCACATTTAAAGCATGAGCAACTAAATCAGCATCGGCATACTTCTTTGGAGGTTTAATTTCTCTTCTAGTTCTATTTTTGGCGATAGAGTATTGTGGTGAAGAAGCAACTCTATTCTCAATTTTTGTACTGGCTTGAGGTGTTGACTCTGTATTAATCTGATGCTCCACCTGCTTTTGATTTTCTTTATTGGAAGAGTCTTTAAGAGATAAGTTAGGTAGCATAGCAGTTTCATCAAAAACAACATCTCTGCTAATCACAACTTTTCTATTTTCAGGACACCATAACTTATACCATTTTACACCAGCTTTATAACCAAGAAAGACCCATTTAATGGATCTCGGTTCCAATTTTCCATTATCAACATGAGCATACGCAGGACACCCAAAAATCTTTAAATCAGAATAATTAGCAGGACTACCAGACCATACCTCTTGTGGAGTCTTTTTCTCAATGGCAACGGATGGAGATCGGTTGATTAAAAAACATGCATTAGAGGCTGCTTCTGCCCAAAATGGCTTTGGTAAGTTGGCATTTGACAACATACATTGAACTTTCTCCATGATCGTTCTGTTCATTCGTTCTGCAACGCCGTTTTGCTATGGAGTATGACGAACTGTCAAGTGTCTCATGATCCCTTCTGACTTGCACAATTTATTAAACTCATCAGAATAGAACTCTAAGCCATTGTCTGTGCGGAGGTATTTTATTTATTTTCCCGTCTGTTTTTCAATCATAATTTTCCAAGACTTAAATGTGGAAAACACATCGCTTTTCTGCTTCAGGAAGAACGCCTAAACTTTTCTGGAAAAATCATCAATAAAGGTTAGCATATAATTAGCTCCACCTCTTGAAGGCACTCTGGATGGCCCCCACAGATCAGAATGAATATACTCCAATGTTCCCTTTGTGTTATGGATTCCTCTAGTGAATCAAACTCTCTTTTTCTTCCCAAAAACACAGTGCTCACAGAAATTTAGTTTGCAAATTCCTTGCCCATCAAGAAGTCCTCGTTTGCTCAATTCTGCCATGCCATTCTCACTCATATGCCCTAGGCGCATATGCCAAAGTTTAGTAATATCATCATCTGATAAGGAAGAGGAAGCGACAGTTGTATCACCAGTAATAGTAGAGCTCTGCAAAACATAT
Organism: Gossypium longicalyx; assembly: GCA_025698465.1. Lineage (NCBI taxonomy): Eukaryota > Viridiplantae > Streptophyta > Magnoliopsida > Malvales > Malvaceae > Gossypium > Gossypium longicalyx. The sequence goes on along the minus strand of CM047004.1, from coordinate 61,347,657 downwards.
AACTTGGCAATCTTTCTCTGCCTTTTCATCACAACAAGGGACCCTTTGGAAATCTTTAAAACCCCACTTTCAGCTGTATATCTGTACCCTTTTGAATCAAGAGTACTTAACGAAATTAAATTTCTTTTCAATTCTGGAACATGTCGTACGTCACTAAGTGTTCTGACAACTCCATCAAACATCTTAACTTTAATTGTTCCAACACCTGCGATTTTACACGAAGCAATATTTCCCATCAAAACAACACCTTCAGACACTGTTTCGTAAGTTGTAAACCAATCCCGATTGGGACTCATGTGAAAGGTGCAGCCTGAATCAAGTTTCCACTCCTTGCTTACTTTAGAATCATTGATGTGCGACTAGAAGTTCACCATCCTCGTAGTCTTCTACAACATCGCCTTCACCAGAATTTTCTCTCGTTGTTTTCCTTTTGATTTGCAGCCTCCCTTTAATCTTATTCTCAGAACTTGTAGCACTTAGATTTAATGTGCCCTTTCTTCTTGCGAAGTTGCAAGTTTTACCTCTGTTTGAAGACTTTGATCTACCCTTAGATTTACCGTGAGGATTCCGTTCCTTTGTCCTTCCACGATCATCATCAGCATTCCAATCTTGTCTCCCACGAACAATGAGACCCTCTCCTTGAGAGTCGGGTTTAACTACAAGATGCTTCATCTTATCATACGAGGTTAAAGAATCATAAACCTCATCAACTGTGAGAGACTCGTGGCTATATAAAATCGTGTCTCTAAAGGTTGAATAAGACGGGGGCAATGAACAAAGTAGAATCAACCCTAGATCTTCCTTATCATATTGAACCTCCATGGCCTCCAAGTTTGAGAGAATTTCTTTAAACACTGTTAAGTGTTCGTGTACAGACACACCTTCCTCTAAACGATGGGCATAAAGACGTTGCTTCATATGCAACTTGCTTGTTAGAGTTTTTGACTTACATAATTTTTCTAGCCTCTTCCATAATGCAGCGGCGGTCTTCTCTTTCATCATATCCTGCAAAATTTCGTTGGACAAATGCAGATGTAATTGTGTTAATGCCTTTCGATCCTTATGCTTCTTCTCTTCATCTGTTAATGTCGAAGGCATCTTATCTATCCCTAGCAGTGCATCCTCTAGATCCATCTGCGCAAGAACTGCTTGCATCTTAATCTGCCACAACGCAAATCTGGTGTTGCGATCCAACAGCGGAATTTCATACTTCAAAGACGCCATTACCGTGATCGAGATGAATAACCCGGAAGCTCTGATACCAATCTGTGAAAAATAAAATAAAATAAAAAATAAAATAAAGATAAAGAACACACAAATTTTACGTGGAAACCCTTTCAGAAAAAAAACCACGGGCAGAGGAGAAGAAAATTCATTGTGTCAAAAATTTGAATCAATATAAGAGGAATAGACTATGTCTATTTATAGGCTTGTAAAACCATATTCTAGTAGGATTGAAACACCTTATCCTAAGATAAAATAAAAGAAGTCTAGTTCTATATAGATTTTACTTTTATTTTATTTCCCATCGTATTTTATTTAAATAAGAATTTGGGTCACTTAATTCTAACACAACATTTTAATGTTAGCTGAATTCTCCTTGCTTTAAAACATAAGCAAAAATAGGTTTTTCCATTTCTTTTTATTAAGTTATTACTTATTAACCTTTTTAATTCATTATTTCATAATATAATAACACATAAAACTTTAAAATTAAAAGAAAATAAAGCATCCACCGTCCCACTATTTTAAGGATGGCTAATTTACTCAATGAAGCCATCCAATTAGAATTATTTAATCAATTAACAACTTTAAACTAATAGCGATTGATTTTTTTAAACTTTTACAATTTAGTCCTTTTCGCTTAATTAACTATCGAAACGTTAAATGTTTTCAACGAAACTTTAATACCACATTAATGAAACTCCATAAATATTTATAAAAATATTTACAGCTCGGTTTATAGAAACGAGGTCCCCATACCTCATTTTCTAAAACCACTTGACCTTAGGGTCTTACCACTTGAACTTAATTAACCATTCGAATAACATAAATTATCAAATCGAAAACCATTTTAAAACTGTATTTGACTCACAAATATTGTTATTTAATATTTATGAACTTACTTGTTGGATTTAGTGGCCTCAAAACCATTGTTTTTGATAGCATTGGAAAAAAGCCGGTTGTTATAGGCACATTCGACCAATCATAGAAGTAAGCACAAGTCACATTTAGTTGTTATAGATAGGGGTGCATATGCATTTAATTTACACATTCTAGGCTCGTGGCATTCATCTTTCATAGTTTAAGGTTCATGGCATTCAGTTAATCTCAACTTGGTAACATACACAATCGTTTAAGTCTTATAACATTCACCACACAATCGGCCACCCACATACACTTACCTGACCTTCAGCCATAGCACAAGAAGACATCCATATTCAGCCAACTTGCAAAACACATGCATACATATTTGGCCAACTTAAAAAACACATAAAACACACTCGACCATGGTATAAGGGTTACACACACACACATATCACAAATGTTTAGGACACACAACTCAATGCACGTCCATAAAGCACCACCAATTGTCTGAAGCACCTCTATGAGTCGAATCTGGGTTACTTCCTTCCCGATCTGAAACTGGGATACGAAATACACACAAAATGATAAGAAACGATTCAGTCAAATACCACTATAAGATTCAACCAACACAAGGAAAAAAAATGAGATATGAGATCGGATCTGATTTTAATATCAACGTACTCCTCCACCAGATTTCAGATCTGAGATGACAATTGATCAAAGAATTCAAATGTCCATTGACAAAAAGGACAAATCAGCTTCGACCAAAATGCAACTTGTGATTTCAACAGTAGTAATAATGAATGAAGATAAGGGAAATAATGGTGCAGCAATGGTGAGAAAAAGTCAGTTAAGATTTGGCCAAAAGTGGAGCAAAGTAGAAGAAAGAAAATGAGGAGAAAAGAGATGAGAAGAGAGCGAAAAAAATTCAACAGCAATGGTGACAAGAAGGGACGACATAATAGAAGTAAAACTAGGGTTTAAGGGACAGTAGAATAGAGAAAATAGGAGACAATTGAAGAAGATGAGAGGAAAAGGGAAGAGGGGGCAGTAACAAGAATGAGAAAATACGGAAAAGATAGAGGCTAAACAAGAAAAAGAAAATATATACTACAGTTTTATTAAGCTTATGGACTACACACTCTAGGGTCTAGGAAGCAAAAACAAGCTGAAAATAAAGATATGCGAGGGGAGGGAATCAAACTCGAGTTTCAAGGACAATTTCAACACTTAACCATCAAAGAAGTAACTCATTTTTTGCTAACAAACACACATAAGATAACATTAAAAATCAGGGCATGACACAAAACTTTCATTTCCTATACAACCATCATCAACTTCCTCAATGGCATTAACCAATATATATATCAATTCCATACTTCAATCAAAATACAAAAGTCTTAAGTTACACACTCATGTGCTTATGCATCAAACTTATACCATTCACATGATAAAACTACAAGCCACCTATTCAACTAAAAGCATAACATTAACAATACTTTTAATTCATGCTCAAGGTATATTCACAATCAGCATACTAAAATACCATTCTATAACTTGGCATATTAAACTTACAAACAAACATGTTTGTACTTAACTAGGTACTAAATGACCCAACCTAGGTACATGCCCTTATAACACAAAATAAGACGATTACAAACTTGTTGAGTCGGGAGTTGTAAGCTAGATGTTGTAATGATCAGTCGACTTATCGAAACTCTACTTGTACCTACACATGAAAAACAAGACTCTATGTTTGGTAGTGATACACAATAGGTTTATTAAGATCTAATACCTTATAAATAGGTTTGCACACATGTATATAATTTCTTCTCACAACCTTTCAATCCATTATATAAACACCTATGAATTTCATGTAATAATACATATGATTACTTCCAAGCTAAAACATGTACTTATTTATACAATGCTTACCACATTTTCATCTATGTAAATTGTTTATGATCATGCTTGCAATTGAAGTACATTCTAAAGAACTTAAGCATATTATTTTATTTCCTATAACAGAATTTCATTACTTGAATATGCTAGAGCATAATTTCACGTTACTATTTCCTATCTATTCCAAGTCTAAAAGTTCAGTTTTACATAGTCGGTCCACCTTGCGAGCTTAGAAGCTGATTCATATTCAATGGCCCTTAGTTCATCATTAACTTAATTTAATCCATCATTCAAGGTTGCTCGACAACGATAATTTACCACTCCGGATTGCCCGGCAACCTAGTTTACCATCTCGGATTGCTTGGCAATGATGGTTTTCAATTCAATTTTGTTATCCTGGGTTGCCTGCCAACGATGACTTGCCACCCCGGATTACCTAACACTGATGGCTTACCACCTCAGATTCCCTGACAACAATGAGTTTTAGCTCAATTTTGTCTAGCCACCCTAGATTTCCCGGCAACGATGGTTTTTTACTCCAATTCGATTTCGTATCAATTGTCTAATTTCAATTAGCTTAAAATTTTCTACATTATTCAATTTGGTATTTATCTCAACATTAGTCTTACATACTCTAAATTAATTTAATTTATCCGCAACTTCTTGCTTTAATAGCGTATATTGTAAAATAACATAAAAACATGGAAATAAAATAGGTTTTAAATTATAAAAAGATATACCGTAAACTTTGAGCTATTCATCAATGACTTTATCTTCTCCCTTCCTTTTTGAGGAATCTCGATCAGTGTTGGCTATGGATTATCATAAACATAGAAAAGCATTAATACACAATCAATTTAACACTCAATTGCAAATTTATACAACCTTCACATTTTATTCAATTTAGTCCTTGAAACTGAAACTAACATAACTTACAATTTAGAACTCCAATTTATAATCCAATTTCACTATTGTTCATTAGAGATCTCTTGTTTCTCATTTCTACAACAAATTTTATAGTTAATACATTTTAGTCCCTAATGTACAAAACTATCATTTAACTTCACAATTTAGTCCTTTTCCATCTCTAAGTTTAAAATCTATCAATTTAATACCTAAAACATCAAGAAATCAATAATGGTAATTTCCAAACACATTTACAGTGTTGCAAATTGATACATGGGCTAGATAATTTAAACTCCCATGATCTCAAAATCATAAAAATTACAAGAAAAAAGACTAAATTATACTAACCAATTGATGAATTTAAAACTTAAAACCTCAGGTCGTTCGTCTTCCTTTTCTCCTTTAATGATTCGAATATTTGAAGATGAAAATAGAAGAATTGCTTTTTCTTTCATCCCACTTCACTTTTATCAAATTATTTATTATTAATATTTTAATATGTTTTATCAAATTATTAATTAAGCCATCCGTCCACTAAATTTCCAAGTGGTATAATTTTCATTTTAGTCCCTAACCTCATTCTAATTAATAACAATTCCTAGTAATTGAACTTCTACTACTTTTATGATTTAGTCATTGTACTTTAATTAACTACTAATCTAGCGTATTCATCTATCCACAAATCAATTCCCTTATAAAATAACTCTGTAAATATTAAATAAAAATATTTAAGAGCTTAGTTTATGGAAATAGGGTCCCAAAACTGTATTCTCTAACACCATTGACTTTTGAGTTGTTACGATTCTCTCATTCTTAAGAAATTTTGTCCCTGAAATTTACCTAGAGGATATAGGGATTTCATTGATTCCTCAGGTTCCCATGTCACTTCTTCCACACTGTGACTTCACCATAATACTTTCACAAGTTGAACATGTTTATTCCACAATTATTTAACTTCCCAAGTCAGGTTCAATTTCAATTTCTTCCACTGGAATAACGTGAGAAGGATTCAAAAGATATATCCTTACAATTGATACATGAAACACGTCGTGGATCTTTTTTAATTTCGTCGATACACTATTGGTCCAGCCCTTTCAATGATAAGATCTGATGAATCTAAGGCTTAGCTTTTCTTTACGACCAAACCAAAGAACTTTCTTTCATTGAGAATATTCTAGAAATACCTTATCTCCAATAGAATTCTCGATGCCTCTTTGTTTCATGTCAATAAATGATTTTTGTTTATCAAATGCGACTTTCAGTGTACCCCTAATTAATTTAACCATATTTTCAATTTCCTGAATCAATTCTAACCCAATAATCTTTCTTTCACTTAATTCCAACCAGCAAATTAGTGTTCTACATTGCCGACCATGTAACAATTCGTACAGAGCCATTTGATTACTTGACTGGAAACTGTTATTATTCACAAATTCAGCTAGTGGTAAATAATGCTTCCAGCCTGATTCAAAATTGATTACACAGGCTTGCAACAAATCTTCTAATATCTAAATAACTCATTTTGATTCGCCATCTATTTGAGGGTGAAAAGTTATGCTGGAATTTAATCTCATACCTAAAGATTCATGCAACTATCTCTAGAATCTTGAGGTAAAATGAGGATCTTGGTCGGAAATAATAGATAAGGGTATGTCATGGAGTCTAACTATCTCGTGAATATAAACCTCAGCAAGCATCGGAAGGGACTAATTTGTTCTAACAACTAGAAAATGCACAAACTTTGTTAATCGATCAAGGATTACCCAAATAAAATTCTTTCTACTCAGTGAAAATGATAAGCCAACAACAAAATCCATCGCAATACGCTCTCATTTCCACTCTAGAATAGTGACAAGTTGTAACAAACCAATGAGAACTTGATGCTCAACTTTTACTCACTAGCAAGACAAACATCTAGTGACAAATTCAATTGTCTCCCTTTTCATTCTGGGCCACCAGTATAGTTATCGCAAGTGATGATACATTTTTTCACCCCCAGGATGCATAGCAAAGGGACTATTGTCGGCCTCACAGAAAATCAACTCTTTCAACTTGATATTTCCAGGAATACAAATCCTATTACGAAATTAAGACAAACATTATCATTTATACTGAAATCCTCAACAGTGCCTTGCTAAACCAACTTCTTTTCTTGGATAACTTGGTATTAATAAGTTGTGCTCCTTTTATCTGATCAAACAAAAATGGTTTGACTTTCAACTCGACTAACAAGATACCATCACAATTGATGCTGAGTTGGGAAAACATGACCCATAATTCAATCATGGTCTTCCTACTCAATGCCTCAGCCACAATATTAGCTTTTCTAGGGTGGTAATCAATCACACAGTCGTAGTCTTTCAGCAGTTTGACCCAGCAATGATATCTCAAATTCAACTCATTTTTAGTTAGAAGGTATTTGGGGCTTTTATGGTCAATATAAATATGACATTTCTCTCCATACAGGTACTATCTCTAGATTTCTAAAGTGAATACCACAACAGCTAACTCTAGATCATGCGTCGAGCAATTATATTCATGTTTTTTCATTTGGTGAGATGCGTACACAATTACTTTGTCATCCAACATTAAAACACAACATAGACTCCTCAATGAAGCATCAGTGTAAACCACAAATTCTTTCCCCGATATAGGTAAAGTCAAAATTGGTGCTTTAGTTAACTTTACATTCAACTTTTCAAAACTTTCCTCACATTGGTCATTCCACATGAATAACACATTCTTTTGTATTAGTTTTTTCATCGGTAGGGCTATCTTGGAAAATTCGCTCACAAACCTCATGTAATATCCAGTTAGGTCGTGAAAACAACGAATCTCTAATATATTCTTTGGTGCTTTCCACTGAAGGAATGATCTGATCATTTTAAGGTCAACACGAATCCCTTCAGCTGATATAATGTGTCCCAGAAACACTACTTCTGATAACCAAAACTTGCAGTTATTGAATTTTCCATAAAGTTGTTTCTCCTGCAAAACTTATAATACAATCCTCAGATATCTTTCATGTTCAGCTTCTGATCTTGAGTAGATTAGGTTATTGATATGCTCGTGATAAGTCTTAAATTTATAATTGGGCGTACTTGAAAGCTAACTATTATCACGATGAAGGCAAGCACACCTATCGAACAGTAGTATAGTTTATAGCAAGACCGGAATGTTGAACCCACAGGAACTAAAAGTACTAGTATTAACCTTCTTTCTATTATCTAGCCTAAAAAAATAAGGGGATTTGTTTTATCTAAACTAATTAACTAAACTAAGAATGTACAGTAAGTAAATTGGGGGGAATAATTTTGGGAAAATTGATTGATTTAGACAACACCCAAGGAAAAATCCACCTAAACTTCACTTGTTATTTAACTCTAAATTAGCCGATTTATTCACTTGACTTGATCCGTAGAAATCCCTAATTTATATTATTATCTCTCTCGATACTAACAACGTCTAACCCTAGGTTGATTAATTGAAATCTCTTTCTAATTAAAACCCATAGTGTTGCATTAACTTGATCTCTGGATTCCCTTATTAGGTTTGACCCTAATCCGGTAGATTTATGTCATCTTATGTCTAGGATTGCATACAACTCCGCTTAATTACGCTAGATCTTCTCTTAGACAGGGACTTTTGCTCCTCTGAATAAGCACATCAATACTTGAATCAATATCTTGGAATATTAAAACAAGAATTAAGAACACATAATTAAGATCAAATCAAGTATTTATCATATAATTCAGAAAATAATAACAAGATCCATCTTAGGTTTCATTCCCCTTAGGTATTTAGGGGATTTAGTTCATAATTGTAAAAGAAAACATCTCAGAGGAATAATGATAACAAAACATAAAGAAAACCCAAAAACTCCTGAAGGAAATCTAAGGGAGATCCTTAGTCTTGAAGGAGAATCTGACTTCTGAGATGGATCAATCGGCTTTCTTCGAGTAATTCCTTGCCTCCTACTTCATGTGTCCCCTTTCCTCCTCTTTTCGGGTGTTAATATAGGCTTTAGAATTCCTTAGAACCCTCCAAATTGCCCTTTTTCGATTAGAGCTAGACTTGGGCCCAACAGGGACACGGGCGTGGCAGCTTAAATCGTGTGCAAGTCTGTCAAAAAGACACGGGCGTGTGGTATACCAGTGTGAAAAAGTCCAGGCCATGTTAGAGTTTGTTAAATAGGCACGGGCATGTGGCCTACTCATGTGAGGAAGTCCAGGCCGTGTTGATTTCCCATGTTGACCCATTTTCTCTATTTTTGGCCCGTTTCTCGCTCTTTTTACTCTCGTATGCTTGCCTAAGTATAAAACATGAAATTAAAGGATTAGGAGCATCAAGTTTTACAAATCTAAGGATAATTCATCCTAAAATGTGCTAAGCATGGGATAAAAATATGTATAAATTACGACTTATCAAATACCTCCATACTTAAGTGTTTGCTTGTCCTCAAGCAAAATCCTCAACTCACGATTAAGAATTCACTTTTCTCAACTTATAACTCCTATCAATAATATCTCAAAATCATCCATAAGTAATCATACATTTAGAATTCAACTAGAAGAACATCAGAGTTTCAAATATTCCAAGTTGAGCATTTTATCACGAAAACATAGGTATCTCTCCTCATCTAGGTAATCACCTTTAAATCAAAATATCACAGAGTTTAACATCATCACTAAAGATTCACTCAAATCACTCAAATCACTTGAGGTGTTTAAGGACAACAAATTAAGCACTCAATAGCCAATATGAAAAGTTATTACCATAGGCTTGCGTGAAAATCAAATCTTCACCACTAAATATTGAGATGATACATCAATCAAAAGGTCTTTAGAGGGTTGTAACTTGGCTTTGGTTAAGGGGTGTGGTCACAAGCTGAAAAAGAAGGTTAGAATCGAGATTGAATTGAAAAATTACCTAACTAGAAAAAATAATAAAACTGACAAATTACCTTTCTAATTTCGTAATATGCTAGACGACAAATCTCAATTACAGCAACTTCATTTTTTCTAAGAACAAATCAAGTAAAATAAAACTTTTGCTAACTATCCAGAATAGAACATAGCTAAGAAATTTATTCAAATCAAATCTCGACAAAAATAGGGATCAAATTAATTGAGGGGATTTCAACAATAATGGGTTATGGGTTAATATTGAGGGTGAATCAATGAATGGCTTGTCAGGCTCAAGGGGGTTCGCTAAAGATTAATTATAAAGGTAGATTTTTATGGAGTGAGTGGGTTAAACCTAAGTGTCTTTATCATCTCGACATATCAACTCAATGGTGTGGTCTTGATATGCATAATCGAAGTAAGTTCTAGAATAGCAAATCAATATTGACGCACTCATAGCAACAATAGAAGTGAGCATGAAAGAAATAATATATGCTCTAAAGGCTCAAGATCTCACAAAAATGGCTCTTTGATGTTAACTCTGTGGATTTCAACTTCAAAATAATACCTAAACTTGGAGAAATAACCTAAAAAAAATTAATTCTCAAAAATCAACATATCATGCTTGATTCTCTAATTACTTAAAGTTTAAACAATCAATGCATAAATGTCTATGTTTTAATTCAAGATATATAAATAAGAATCATAAATTATCAAAATTCATTCTAATAGTGATATGAGAGAGTCACGTGAGAATAAGACAAAGTTTAGGGATTTTTCTAATAATGATAAATAACCCCCCACACACTTAAGATGTACATTGCCCTCGATGTACAAGGATAGATTTATTGAAAAATATAGATATAGATTCATAAGATAGGGAGAGAAGTGAAACTTCCTGAATGTTAGATGGAATCTTTTAATTGGAGTTATGGAGAGTAATCGGCTAATTCAAGGTTTAGGTTGGAGGAGGATACTCCGGTGGTGGTAGAGGTTGTTAGTCCACAAGTGCTGCGCCAAAAGAATATTATAACTAGTGGTAGTTATGGTCGTGGTCGAGCAGGACTTGACAGTCGTGGAAAACCTTTCCCAATAGAGTTGTAATTTCCTAAGTAGTAGTGAGCTTTGAAGCTTTTCTTAACTGCGATAGAATCAATAACTCTTTAGGAAATATAAAGTAGCATGATTACTCGTAAAGAGGTGGCCGAAAACATAATTTGCTTAATATAAATTATAAGACCTAACGATAAAATAAAAGTAGTATCAAGGAGAAAGAAAATAAAAGGTAATCTAAAAAGATAAATAAAGATAAAAATAATAATAATAAATAAAAATAATAAATAAAAGTCTTCAAAAATCCTCATCACCAGATGGTTCGCGAGGTGGGGGCGGAGATGAGATGTGAAGGTGCCGACAAATCTAATGTAGGGTAGCATCAATGTGATCAAAGCACTGAAAACATTGCTGCTCGAATCGAGTGAGGCGCTCAGAGATGTCAAAGAGTGAAGCAGCCGTATGAACTAGATGATGGATAGGTGGTGGCTTGGATGGTGGATCCGCGTGAGGTGGAGGGACATCATCAGTAATGTCCTCTAGGTCCTCCTGCTTGGCTGACTGGACGAGGTGGTACTGAGGAGGATCAAATCCACGTCGTCGCTCGATCATCCTTATATGGAGCATACTCAAGATGCCCTATGGGGCCATCTGACCAATAAGGACAAGGGAGGATGATTGTGCCACCGTGTTGAGGAGACCATAGTATCGCGCTAGACGAGTCACATAAGGGCCAATGGAAATGACTCCCTTCCTATGCCGCTCTGTCTAATGGTGAATGGCGAGGGAAATGAAATAAGCAAGGTCGAATACGTGCCCATTCACCATGCTCCATAAAAAATAAGTGTCATCAGTGTTTATGACGCTGGTACTCTCTCGCCGTCCTGTCAGAGTCTGGGCTAGGATGGCGTGTAGGTATCGCAGAGATGGAGAGAGAGCCGATGCCTTGGAGCAGCTAGGATCGTAAGTAGCCGAAGCAGGGACTAGGGCCTTCCAGTAATTTGAAGGAGAATAGTGGATGTGGTGATTGAGACTGGCGAAGTCTTTGTTGTCCATGAACTCTTTCGTATATAGTCCCAACGCGATACCAAACTCAAGGACGCTCAACTGGCGTACTAAACTATCGAGACGGAACTGGACCATTTCGAGAACATCAAACTCTGTCATAACTATTTGAAGGTGGAAGGTTGACCTGAGTTCTAAGGTGAGCTCAAGATATGTCGGCTCGATGATCTCGAAGAAGAGCCCCCATCGTTTAGTAGTCAGAAGAGCCCGGATTACATCAGCTAGTTAGATCTGCTCCAGGGTAGTCCAATCAATGCAATGGCTCACACCTTGGGGTGGTCCCGTAGTATCTGAAATAGTTCCTCCTGGTGTCCCAAGGGGAACTGTAGGAAGGGGTGGCGCACTTCTGCAGATGTGTTCACTGATGTGTCTCCGGGTCCCTTCCATTTTTTAGAAGCAGGGACAACGATTTTCTTACCCCATGGATTTGACATGATGTACTTGCAAGAAGAACGATTTCATATTTTAATGAACGGAGAATAGAACATATGCTACCAAATCCACAAGGAATGAACCATGTAATAAATTAAGCTATCAAATTCATTAAAAGATTAATGACACTAACAAAACTCAGCCAAGAGCATGCAAACTTCACAAAGCAATTGTCAACTGAGATTTTATGCTAAATGGCATAGTAATAGCATGACTAAATACACATGAAATATATGAGAGTGACTAATGATGGTAAGAAAAGAGTGCCAAATATGTGAAATAGAACCTAAGAATGAGGATGACATGATAGCAAATAATAAACAAAATGTAAGTAAATCATGATAGTAAGCATCAAAATAAGGTAACAGAGAAGAGGAAATTGATACTGGAAGTCCGATAGCTGGAGGAGTGGCGGCGTGACGGTGGAGGTTTGAAGTGTGGAAAAGGAGAGAAGAAGCAAGGATGGAAAAGAGGAAAAGAGAGGGGATCTTTGATACGAATGGTTGAAAAGGGAGGAGAAAGGAGAGCTTTTAGGGTGATGGCTGAAGCTAAAGGGGTGCCGGCGGCGAAGGGAGCGACGGATAGGGTTAGGGATTGGGGAAGGAGATGATGAATAGTGGGGGTTTATATAGATATTGGGGCACACGGCCGGGGGGCATGCCCGTGTGCCCTTATATTAGCCCGTGTGTTTCGTGATTTTTGGGTTTGGGTGCGTCAGGTATTCAGCCCATGCCCGTGTTCCTTGGGCATGTTGAGGCACATGGCCGTGTCCTACTTCATTCGCTTCTCCCATGCCCGTGTATATAGGTACGCGCCCGTGTTAGTTTGGCAGTTTCGACCACGGGTGGAAGGCACGGGCGTGTCGCATGCTCGTTTGAATTTCTCAGTGTTGACCATGACTTGTAGACATGGGCGTGTAGCACGTCGGTGTAGATTTGGTAGAATTGCCCACGGCCATGTCGACGACCATGGCAACTTATTGCATCCTGTGTTTTGGGAAAATTTTTGCTCTGTTTTCAAACGGCCATATCGCACGGCCATGTCACCTCCCGTGGTATGAACACGTCCTAAGGCACGCTCGTGTGCCTGGCCGTGTGGAGCTATAAAATCTATGTTCAAAGACTCAATTAATGATTTAGATGTTAAAAACTAAAAATTTAGAGAAATCCACACTGTTAATGCTCGGGTTGCCTCCCGAGAAGCGCTTATTTAGAGTCTAAGCTCGACTTACCTCTCTGTCCTATGGTCATGGTTGTTTGAGGAGTTTATACTCCTCATTCCTGCCATCAATCTTATCAAAATAAAGTTTTAGACGAGTACTATTCACCTTAAAAGTGTCGAATTTGGAATGAGTTACCTCGACTGTATCATATGGGTAGATGTTAAGTATCGTAAAAGGAATTGCTCTATTGGGTTCAGAAGTGGTAATATGAGGGTCTGCTGCATCTAATAGTACTGTGTCTCCAACCTTAAGTTGATTTGATAAAACATTGAGCCCGTCATGGCGTGGCTTTGGTTTATCATGTGATCTTGGTTTTTATGTGCTCCATTCATCTAGTTGCTCGATCTGTAGCCTTTGTTCTTCATAGATGGGTCATTTGTTGTTACTTGAACATAGCTCATATATGCTCTTCGAACGTGTTTCCTGCAGAGAAGATTGCACCACATGGTCAATATTAGTAGCATGATTTATACAACCACTCTTACTATGTGATGTGTTACTCGAGTTATGAGCTTGAAGAGTGATTGTTTCATCACCCACACGAAGTGTAAGTGCACCTATGTCAACATCTATTATAGTTCTAGCAGTTGCTAAAAAGGGTCATCCTAATATTAAAGGTACTTCACTGTCCTCATCCATGTCTAAAACAACAAAGTCAACTGGAAATATAAATTTCTCAACTTTAATGAGTACATCTTCAATAATACCCCTAGGAAATCTGATGGTTTTATCTGCTAACTGAATGCTCATCCTAGCTTGTTTGGGTCTCCCAAGACCTAGTTGTTTAAACATTTTATAGGGCATGACATTAATACTCGACCCTAAATCAGCCAATGCATTATTAACATCTAAACTATCAATTAAACAAGGAATTGTAAAACTCCATAGATCTTTCAATTTGTTGGGTAGCTTATTCTGTAAAATTGCTGAGCAAACTACGTTTAACTCCACATGCGATGCCTCATCCAACTTCTATTTATTTGCTAGAAGCTCCTTTAAAAATTTAACTGCATTTGGCATCTGTGAAAGAGCTTCAATAAATGGTAAGTTAATATGTAATTTCTTTAATAGTTTAAGGAATTTACCAAAATTTTTCGTCTGTGTAGTCTTTCCTTGTCACATTGGGGTATGGCACACGAGGTTTATATTCTCTACTTACTAGCTTTTTCTTACTGTGGTCCACCTCATCCTTACCTTTACTTACCACCATTCCCTACCTCGGTTCTGGTCTATGTTCAACTAACCCTTCATTTTCTTGAACAGTGATTGCGTTGAGTTGCTCCTTTGGATTAATTTCAGTGTTACTCAGCAAGCTACCTTGTGGTCATTCAGAAATCATCTTTGCTAACTGGCCTATTTGATTCTCGAGCCCTTGAATTGATGTTTTCTAATTTTTAAGAGCTGTCTCGGTGTTCTGAAAATGTGTTTCGGACACTAAGATGAATTTTGTTAGCATCTCCTCAAGGTTTGGCTTCTTTTCCTGCTGGTAAGGTGGTTGTTAAAAACTTGAGGGATGTTGCGGCCTTTGATTTCCTTGACCACCCCACGAGAAGTTGGGATGGTTCTTCCAACTTGCATTATACGTGTTATTATATGAGTTATTTTAAGATCTAAAATTATTATTACCCATTTATTGAACTTGTTCCTCCTCGGTGATATGGTTGAAGGGTGGATAATCTGTGTGTACTCCTCCTCCACTTGAATCACACCTCATTACTGGATGTACTTGAGTAGAACCATACAAACCGTCAATGTTTTTATTTAAAAGTTCTACCTGGTTGGAGAGCATAGTAACCGTATCGAGGTTGAAAACACTAGCAGCTTTCGTCGATTTCATTCTCATAACTTGCCACTGATAATTATTCAGTGACATCTCTTTAATGAATTCGTCAGGCTCTTCCGGTGTTTTGTTGTTAATAGTTCCACCAGCGGCTGCGTCAAACATCTGTCTCATTGAGGGGTTCACACCGTTATAGAAAGTTTAAACCAGTAGCCACAAAGGTAACCCATGGTGAGGGCACCTTCTCAATAGATCTTTGTACCTCTCCCATGCACCATAGAGTGTTTCTAAATCCATCTGTACAAAAGAAAAGATATCATTCCTTAGTTTGGCTGTTTTAGCTGGTGGGAAATATTTTAATAAAAATTTTTTGGTCATCTGTTCCCAAGTAGTGATTGATCCTCGTGGTAACGAGTTCAACCACTGTTTAGCCTTATTCCCTAATGAGAATGGGAATAACCAAAGGTGAATGACATCATCAGAAACGCCATTTATTTTAAAAGTGTTGCAGAATTCCAGAAAATTTGCCAAATGAGTGTTTGGATCCTCGTCTTGCAAACCATCAAATTGAACAAACTATTGTATCATTTGAATAGTGTTAGGTTTTAATTCAAAATTATTTGTAGCAATAGCAGGTCTAACTATACTTAATTCAGCTCCTACTAAAGTAGGTTTAGCATAATCATACACAATACGTGAAGCAAGATTTTGATTTACTGGATCTGCAGCAACCACAGGAGGTAGCTGATTATTCTGATTGTCAGCCATCTCATCGGTTGTATTATGGATATCGTTCTCTTGCCCTTCTTCTATATATTGTAAGCTTCGCCTTACCTCTCTTCGGTTTCTGCGAGTTGTGCTCTCGATCTCACTATCAAATAGTAGAGGTCCTGACGGGTTTCTTCTAGTCATAAACTATAAAAATATGCCAGAAATAAAGAAAGAAAAATTAGTAAAGAAAGCTTAGACTAAAAACGAAAAGTAAATTGCAATAAAAATAAAAATGACTAAAGTAATAAAAATTAAGCGTTCCTAATATCTTAGTTCCCCGGCAACGACGCCAAAAACTTGATATGCTCGTGATAAGTCTTAAATTTATAATTGGGTGTACTTGAAAACTAACTATTATCACGATGAAGGCAAGCGCACCTATTTAACAGTAGTATAGTTTATAGCAAGACCGAAATGTCGAACCTACAGGAACTAAAAGTACTAGTATTAACCTTCTATCTATTATCTAGCCCAAAAAAAATAAGGGGATTTGTTTTATCTAAACTAATTAACTAAACTAAGAATGCATAGGAAGTAAATTGGGGGAATACTTTTGGGAAAACTGATTGATTTAGACAATACCCAAGGAAAAATCCACCTAAACTTTACTTGTTATTTAACTCTAAATTAGCTGAATTATTCACTTGACTTGATCCATAGAAATCCCTAATTTTTATTATTATCCCTCTCGAGACTAACAATGTCTAACCCTAGGTTGATTAATTGAAATCTCTTTCTAATTAAAACCCCTAGTGTTGCATTAACTCGATCTATGGATTCCCTTATTAGGTTTGACCCTAATCTGGCAGATTTGTGTCGTCCTATGTCTAGGATTGCATGCAACTCCGCTTAATTACGCTAGATCTTCTCTTAGACAGGGACTTTTGCTCCTCTGAATAAGCACATCAATACTTGAATCAATATCCTGGAATATTAAAACAAGAATTAAGAACACATAATTAAGAACAAATCAAGTATTTATCGTATAATTCAGAAAACAATAACAAGATCCATCTTAGGTTTCATTCTCCTTAGGTATTTAGGGGATTTAGTTCATAATTGTAAAAGAAAACATCTCAGAGGAATAATGATAAAAAAAATAAAGAAAACCCAAAAACTCCTAAAGGAAATCTAAGGGAGATCCTCAGTCTTGAAGGAGAATCTAGCTTCTGAGATGGATCAATCGGCTTTCTTCGAGTAATTCCTTGCCTCCTACTTCATGTGTTCCCTTTCCTCCTCTTCTCGGGTGTTAATATAGGCTTTAATATGCCTTAGAACCCTCTAAATCGCCCTTTTTCAAATAGAGCTAGACTTGGTCCCGACAGGGACACGGCCGTGTGCCACGCTCCTGTGAGGCAGCTTAAAACGTGTGCAAGTCTGTCAAAAAGACACGGGCGTGTGGTATACCCGTGTGAAGAAGTCCAGGCCATGTTAGAGTCTGTTAAATAGGCATGGGTGTGTGGCCTACCCGTGTGAGGAAGTCCAGGCCGTGTTGATTTCCCATGTTAACCCATTTTGTCCATTTTTGGCCCATTTCTCGTTTTTTTACTCTCCTATGCTCGCCTAAGTGTAAAACATGAAATTAAAGGATTAGGAGCATCAAATTCCACAAATCTAAGGATAATTCATCCTAAAATGTGCTAAGCATAGGATAAAAATATGTATAAATTATGACTTATCAGTTATCATCGATGAATACCACTACGAATTGATTCAGATAGGGTTGAAATATATGTTTCGTAAGATCCATAAATGTCGTAGGTGCCTTCATTAGTCCAAATGGCATCACCATGAACTCGTATTAAATGTATCGTGTATGAAACACTATTTTTGATACATCATTATCTTTCATTTTCAACTAGTAATATCCCGATCTCAAGTCGATTTTAGAAAAGATGAATACATCTTTCAACTGAACAAACAAATAATCGATACGTGGTAGGGGGTACTGATTCTTGATTGTCTGCTTATTCAGTTGCTGATAATCACTGCAAAGTCACATCGACTTGTCTTCCTTTTTGACAAACAACATTGGATCTCCCCAAGGTGATATACGAGGGTGTATAAAGTCACAGTCTAGTAAATCTAGTAACTGAACTTTCAACTCTTTTAACTTTGTTGGCACCATTTTGTATAAAGCAATAGATATAGGAGTTGTACTAGGAAAAACTTTCGTAGCAAGTTCAACTTCTTGATTTGGAGGCAATCCTGGTAATTCCTCGAAAAAAAAAACCTTCGAAAAATCGCATACCATCCAAATGTTGCTAATTCAATTTTCATTCAAATAAAAGTTAATAACATAGGTTAGAAATGCTTCACAGCCTTTGTTCAAGAGTTTACTAGCTCAGATTGATGAAATGATTCTAGTTTGGCTATTCAATTTAATGCCATAGACTTCTATTGTCCCATCTCCTGGACTTTGAACTGAAAACTTCTATTTACCACTATCCAAAATCACGCCATGTTCCATTAACAAATTCATTCCTAGAATTACATCAAAATCACCAAAAGGCATAATTAGTAAATCGACTAGAAAAGTTATGTTCTAAATTTCTAGTAGACATCGCTTACAAACTTTATCAACGAGTATAGTTTGCCCCAAAGGGCTCGACACGGTCATAGCAACATATGAAAATTATGATTTCAAATTGCCCAATTTCACAAAACTAGATTTCATATAGGAATGGAAAGAACCAGGATCAATCAAGGCATACACAGGTACCGAATATAAAAGAAAAATACTTGTTAAAACATTTATAGCATCACCTTCTTCTCGGGTATAAACGAAATATGCTCGCGTCGGGGCCCTGGCTTTGGATATTTGTATTAAAGACTCAGTCTCTTTCTTGACACTACCCCTTATTACCAAACCACAGTGGGAATTTCCTTGACCTCTAGCTGTAGATGTGGATCTTTGAATTGAAATAGGTGAATCATCGCCATATCTTGAAAAATCACGTGCAAAATGGTCTCATAATCCACAATGAAAACATGCTCTAATTTTCTTCCAACACTTGCCTCCATGCCTCTTTCCACACATATAACAACTCGGTATATCATTATCTCTAGTTGCACCCCGCACACTACCTACTGACAAAGAAAGTTGTTGACTTTGCCCTCTTTCAAACCTAGCAGATCTTGAGGTAGACTTCCAATTATCTCGAGACTCTTTAGTCTATTTAGGTAAACAAATTTGAACTAGAAGTCCTAACTCGTTTCCTGAAAACTCAGGAGGGTTGATGTTTCTTGTTGAAGCCCATTGCTTGTTCGATCATCTTCACCCGTTCAATTAGATCAAGAAACTTTTTTATTATGTGCGACACTAGTTGAACCTTGAGCACATCTCGTAAACCTCGCAAGAAATGTTTACAATTTTCTTCTTCTATCGATACTAACTCCAAGGTATATTTGCTAAGTCGCAAGAACTCTTGTTCATAGTCGACAATGATCATCTCACCTTGTTTTAAGGTCATAAAATCTTGTTTATGATCCTCCAAATATAGTTCGTTGATATACTTCTTTTGAAATTATGACTGGAAAAATGGCCAATCAACTCTTTCGGTCAACACGTGTCTAGTAATAGTTAACCACTACTGATATGCATCCTCTTTTAGGAGAGAGACTACACGAGTTACACACTCGTGCAAGGTGCATTCAAGCTATTGTAGAACTCGATCCATAGATTCTAACTACGCTTCGACTGACATGGAACCAGTAACACTCAATCCTTTGAATTTAGTTGCACCATACTTATGTAGTTCTTCTATTGGGGGTTGCTTGGTTACAACAACTAGAGTGACTTGCGGAGTATTTTTTGCTACTCGCTGTAAAACTTCTATAATAGATCAGAGTAATTTCATTTCCTCACGTCGAGGGCTTTCATTTTTTGGTAGTTGAGTATCTGTTAAATCTGTGGCAAGTACCTCGACATTAATTTTATTTTCACACCCAGAAAAGCGATCGACACTGTAACCATGATTTTCAGCATCATTTCTCAATGCACTTGACATTTTCAACTATAAAACAGAAACAATTATTATCAGCATCCAAGTCCCCGACTCAAACTCGAATCAACTTGGCTTGTACCTCTAGACCCAATTTCAAGCTTGAATTGATTATAAGCCAATGCTTACAATGTTGGTGCTTTTGATAGCCATGTCTAGTCAAATGTTATGCCAAGCTAAAGTACCTAAAAATGTTTGGTAAAAATAAGGTAAGTTTGTATAATACATGAGAACTTACTAGGCATCCTATATACATACCTTTTTTGATTTCGCTTTTCCATGTAGATCACCACCTTGCGAAACTCGTCCAGCTGGATCATCTCGAAGTTCACACTATCATCGAACTGGTAGTCCTTTTGGGTCTAGGGTTGTGGCATGTATATAAGTGGCTTAGTGTAAACCTTGATGTATAAATTTTTTGATGAGTTGAAAATTTGTGATAAATATTGTATATGATGATGATTTTGAATGTTGGTCATGGCATGTGACTTAGTTAATATATGATTGGGCAATGGTTGATGCTTTTAGAAAGGAGAAATATGAACCTAATTAAACTTGGATGTTAAAGTTTGTAGATTAAGATAAGTAAAATAGTTAAGTTGATGCCTAGTTGAAAATTGTATATTTGATTGTCATGATTGAGATATGTGTTGGTGTGTGGTTGATTTGGTTCATTTTAAGGTCATGAAAGTCTTCATTATTGAATTGTATATGTATGCAAATATCGAGTTTGGCTAAACATGGTTGATATTATAATACCCCACACTCGTGCTCCACGCTGAGTCGAAATGTGAGACATTACCTGACTTAAACTTATGCATATAAGTGTTTTCACAACACCAAAACATGGTCAAGTTTAAAATTTTTCAATTTTATTTATAACTCCTTAATAAGAGCCTATTAAGCCCAAAAAATCCATTGGAACCCATTCGGAAACAATCCAAGTCCTTTAAAGAATTTTGAAAATAACTCTTAACACAGGGGCACACGCCCGTGTGGGAGGGGCAACACGTCCGTATGACATTTCAACATGATCGTGCTATTTGCCCGTGTGGCTCACACGGCCTAAGAAATACAGGTACACACCCGTGTCTTAAACCCGTGTGGAAATAATTTTAAATGCACACCTACAGGGGTTTTCACACGGCCTGGAACACGCCTGCGTCTCTGGTCCGTGTCCTTCACACGGCCATGACACGCCCGTGTCCTAGCCCATGTGTAAAACCTGGACATTTTGTTTCTGACGTCAGCAATCCTTAAGGGCCATACGGCCAAGGCACACGCTCGTGTGCTAGGGCGTGCCCTTCACACGGCTGAGACACACGGCCGTGTCTCTTTCTGTGTGTTTACTACCATCCATACTGACTTACAATTCTTACGTACAGGGGACACACGGCCGAATCACATGCCCATGTGATGGACCATGTGTCACACACAGCCTAGACACACGCCCGTGTGGACAAAAGAAGGATATTTACCAAGCCTTTTTGTCACCCTTACTTGTAACCTGCACAAAAATCACTCTATACTAACATAAGGGCACCTCACCTAGCCAAAATAACCATAATGGACAACATTTCATTTATGCAATTTACTAATCCATGAAACTATCATCTTCTATTTATAAATTAAAATGAGTATTGAACATCATCTATGGCCTTCTAAAAAGTGAGTATCATATTCATCATATGAGCCAACACATTACGGCTAACTAACAAAACACTAAGCAAAGACTTGAGTCTCTATACATGCCAGAAAACAAAACAATGAAACTAGTTATACCAAGGTCTTGAGTGATAGTCTGATCGAAGCTTCTGATGCCACTGGATCCCAGATGCTAGCTTGGCGGCACTATAAGGAAAGAAAAGAAAGGAGGGTAAGCGTGGGAGCTTAGTAAGTACATATACATATACGCAAATAAAATGTAATTATAGGAAAATCATATTCATCCAATGATAGCTTGTCAAGCTTAAAAGATATAAATCACTTAATACACCTCGTTTCTTACTCAGGTCCTAACCATGAGTTCAGTATACATACCTCACTAAAGTATTCACCAACTAAATCTTCGGGTTACTCGTTGAACTCTCGAAATGCATATGGATACGCGGGGAATTTGTGTTTAAATGCCATATTAAAAATCAAGGCTACCTCGTACTATGAAATGTTCACATTTGGACTACTCATGTGCCTTTTTATCAAGTCAGGACCCGGACCCCATTGTTATCACGTAGCGTTTTCTCATTGAGCCACTCACGGGTCTGTACACAAAGTTAGTACCCAGACCCACGTTACCTATAGCATTTATCTCATGAACTCAGACTCAACTCACGAGTTCAGACCACATAATTTTCATGACATACCCCTTTGTATCCTGTGCTATATCTAAGGTTCAACGGGGCTTCATATCTAATTGACTAGCATCGCATTTGCTCACATTGTAATTTACTCACATAACATGTCATTTATACATTCATGGAAACAATTAGAATTTAAATACATAATAGCAATAAGGTAATTACACATGTATATGATTAAAATATACCAAAGCAAGCTTTAATAACACATTATTTACATATGTACTTACCTCGATACAAAATGATGAAGGTGAGCTTAATCCTCGTAAACTTTGTTCTTACCTCGATCAAGATCCGAATCACATTTCCCTTTATCTAAATTAATAAAATTCATTTATTTCATCAGCATATCAATTTAGATGCGTGAAAGTTCATAATTGGGCAAAATGACTATTTTGCCCCTAGACTTTCACAAAATGACCATTTTACCCCTATGCTCGAAAATTTATTTTTATCTAACTTCCTCACATTATAAGCCTAGAAAATTACTTTTTATACTAGAAGCAATCCAAAATTTGCATTATTTCTCACATTTATCAACAAATTTCCAACTTATGCAAAATATTCCCTATTAGGGTTTTCATGAAAAAATCCCTTCATAAAAGTTGTTTATTACACATCTAATACCCATATTCTTCCCTAAAATTTTAGAAAAATACATATATGCTTTCATGGAAAAACCCTAATCTCTTAACCATTTTGCAAAATAATCCCCTTCATAGAAAGCTTATGTTATAAGGAGTCCAAAAATACAAAAATCATCAAGAATAACCTTATAAATAACTTACTTGTAAGAGATGTTAATGGCTAATATTTTGAGTTCTCAAAACCCCCCTTTTGGAGATGAAAATTGGTTGAAGAAGAAGAAATAAAAAGATGGGGACTTTTTGTTTTATTTTATTTAAAACTAGTCAAAATTGGTGACCAAAACACCACCTAATTTTGACTTTTCCAACAATTTGTCCCCCCTATAGCCGGCCACCCTATTCTATAAGGGTCTAATTGCTCTTTAAGGCCCCCAATTTAGGTTCTTTAGCTAATTGACACCCTTATCTAACAAAATAGGACTTTTGCACTTTATGCGATTTAGTCCTATTTCACAATTAAGCAAGCAATCGCTAAAATTAATTCATCAAAATTTTCATATGCTTTCTAATCATGCTACAATACATAAAATGATATTTAAAAATAATTTTCTTGACCTCAGTTTAGTGGTTTCGAAATCACTATTTTGACTAGCCCTAAAATGGAGCTGTTACAGTTCTCCCCCTTAGGGATTTTTGTCCTCGAAAATCTTACCGGTAAAAAGGTTTGGGTATTAGCTTTTCATGATCTCTTCGGGCTCCCATGTGGCCTCTTCAACCCCATGTCGCTGCCATAATACTTTCACAAGGGGAACACTCTTATTTCTCAGTTGCTTAACCTCTCGGGCTAGGATCTCAACTGGTTTCTCACTATAAGACATATCTGGATGAATCTCAATCTCTGTTGGCGTAATCACATGCGAAGGGTCTGATCTATATCAACGTAGCATGGACACATGAAACACGTCGTGAATCTTTTCCAATTCTGGTGGTAAAGCCAATCGATAGGCAACTAGCCCTACTCTCTCAGTAACCTCATAGGGTCCTATGAAATGAGGACTCAACTTGCATCTTCTACCAAATCTAAGAACTTTTCTCCATGGGGACACTTTCAAAAACACTTGATCGCCAACTTGAAATTCAATCTCTTTCCGTTTCAAATCTATATAGGATTTCTGCCTGTCCGAGGCGGCCTTCAAGCAATTATGAATCATTTTAACTTTCTCTTCAGTCTCTTTGACTAGATCGACCCCGTGAATCTGACTCTCTCTAAGCTCGGTCTATTATTAGGGCATTCGACACTTTCGCCCATATAAATCCTCATAAGGCGCCATCTTCAAACTCGACTGATAGCTATTATTGTATGAAAATTCAACCAATGGTAAGTACCTTTCCCAACTACCTTGAAATTCGAGAACACAACACCGGAACAAGTCTTCTAAAATCTGAATCACTCTTTCCAACTGACCATCGGTTTGCGGGTGAAATGCCTTGATGAAACTCAAGTTTGTTCCCAATGCCTTTTGTAACTTTTTCCAAAACCTCGAGGTAAATCTCGGGTCCCTATCTGAAATAATCGACAAGGGCACCCCGTGTAGTCTCACAATTTCAGAAACGTACAAGTCAACCAATCTCTCAAGGGAGTAGTCGGTACGCACTGGTATAAAATATGTTGACTTTGTTAGCCTATCCACAATAACCCAAACAACATAATTCTTTTTCAGGGTTACCGGCCAACTTGTCACAAAATCCATAGTAATCTGATCCCACTTCCACTCGGGGATCGTGATATGCTGAAGTAGACCCAAAGGTACTTGGTGTTCATCCTTCACTTGCTGACACACAAGACACTTGGAAATGAACTTTGAAATGTCTCTTTTCATTCCCGGCCACCAATACATTTTCTTTAAATCATTATACATTTTCGTACTCCCAGGGCGTACTGAGAAACAACCACTATGTGCCTCATCTAATATCTTTCAAATTAATTCAGTTTCCTTAGGAACACAAATTCTATCCCAAAATCTCAAGCAACTGTCAGAACCGATCTGAAAATCCGATTCAACATCCGATTCACACATGGTTTTCTTGTATAGTAATTCGCTATCACTCTTCTGAGCCTCAAAAATTTCCTGAAGAAACATCGGTCTAGCTTTTATCTCTACTAGAATCGAACCATCCTCTGACAAGGTCAATCGGGCATTTATTGCTCTCAAAGCAAACAATGCTTCTCTACTTAATGCATCGGGGACCACGTTTGCTTTTCCCGAATGGTAATCTATAATCAACTCATAGTCTTTTAATAGTTCCAACCATCTACGTTGCCTCAGATTTAAATCCTTTTAGGTCATAAAGTACTTAATACTTTTATGATCGGAGTATACATGGCATATCTCTCCGAACAAATAATGTCGCCAGATCTTCAGAGCAAATACTATGGCGGCCAACTTTAGGTTGTGTGTAAGATAGTTCTTCTCCTGAGGTTTCAATTGTCTCAAGGCATAAGCCACAACCTTGCCCTCTTGCATAAGTACACATCCCAACCCATTCAAAGAAGCATCGCTATAAATCACAAACTCTTTTCCTGATTTGGGTTGTACTAGTACGGGAGCCTCAGTCAACAACATCTTCAACTTCTCGAAATTCTACTGAGACTTATCCGACCATTCAAACTTCACTCCTTTTTGAAGCAACCTTGTCATGGGAGTCGCAATCATAGAGAAGTCCTTTACAAATTGCCTGTAATAACCGATGAACCCTAAAAAGCTTTTATCTTCAATTACATTCTTTGGTGGTTTCCATTCAACAATAGCAGAAACTTTGCTGGGATCAACCCTAATACCATCACTCGAAACAATATAGCCCAAAAAGCTGACTTCTCTAAGCCAAAACTCACTTTTATTAAATTTGGCATACAACTGATTCTCCTTCAGAGTCTGCAAAACGGTTCTCAAGTGTTTGGCATGTTCTACCCTGTCTCTAGATTATATTAGGATGTCATCAATGAATACAACTACAAACTTATCTAGATATGGCCGAAATACTCTATTCATTAAATCTATAAACATGACAGGAGCATTTGTTAAGCCAAAAGGCATGATGAGAAACTCATAGTGGCCATACCGCATCCTAAAAGTGGTTTTAGGCACATCTACTTCTTTAACTCGTAGTTGATAGTAGCCATATCTCAAGTCTATCTTAGAAAACCATCTGCTCCCTTCAGTTGGTCAAACAAGTCCTCAATTCATGTCAAGGGGTATTTGTTCTTGATCGTCCTATTATTTAACAACCAATAATCTATACACAACCTCATAGATCCATCTTTCTTTTTCACAAATAACCCACGATGAAAAGCTTGGTCTCACAAAACCCTTGTTAGACAATTCTTACAACTGTGACTTTAGTTCTTTTAGCTCAGTCAGGGCCATCCAATATGGAGCAAACAAAATAGGCGTGGTCCCTGGCATTAGCTCTATACCAAATTTAACCTCTCTATTAGGGGGTAACCCGGGCAATTCTTCTGGGAATACATCCACATATTCACTTACAACCGGTACCGACTCAACTTTCAACTCCGATTCCTTAGTATTTATTATAAAAGCCAAATAAGCTTCACATCCTTTCCTCAAACATTTCTAGGTAGACATGGAGGATATCATCATAGGCAAGTTCCCTGACTCACTTGATTCAACCCAAAGGGTTTCACCATTTTCACATTTTAATTTAATAGCCTTTTGTCTACAATTTACTACAGCATCATGGAATGTCAACCAGTCCATACCCAATATGACATCAAACTCATCAAATGGTAATATCATCAAATCAGCCGAAAAACAATGACCTTTAACTACTAAAGGACATTACTTACATACTTTATCGACTAACACATGTTTGCCTAATAGGTTTGACACTTTAATCATAAATTTCATAGACTCAACAGGCATATTCGTGGTGGACACCAACTTCATGCTCACATACGAATAAGTAGAACCAGGGTCAATCAAAGCAATAATAGTATTTTCATAGAGAGAAAATGTACCGGTGATCACATCAGCAGAGGATGCATCTTCACGTGCATGTATGGCATAGGTCCTAGCCGGAGCTCTAGCTTTAGACCTTACGGTAGTGTCTTTCATCACATTCTTACTACCAGCCCCAACTCCAACATTCTTCTGAGGTCTTCTTTTAAAATTGGTGCCACTTGGCCTTGTGCTCTAAAATTTCTCTTTGACAGTCATTTCGGGGCAATCTTTAATAAAGTGATCTTGAGAACCACATTGGAAACATGATCCATCATTCATTCTACACTTGGCAAAATGATTTCGACCACAATGCTGGCATTCTAGTTTGGAAGAACTCACATTGCCCACGCTAGCCACTGACGTATCCCGAGACTTAAAATCCAAATCTTGTTTCTTACGATCTCAGTACGAATGTCCAGCTGATGCATGAGAAATAGAGTAGGCGTCTCTGGATTTCTTATAATGTGATTGAAATGACTTACTCGTATTTCTCTTCCTTACATCTTTAGTTTTCACTTCGGTTTTCTTCTTTTCCTCGATTAATTCCTCGGCTTTATAGGCTCGATCAACTAGTACTATGAACTCTTTCAACTCAAGGACACCCACTGACAGTCTAATTTCCTCATTAAGTCTGTCTTCAAACCTTTTACACATCTTGGCCTCAGAGGATACACACTCCCGAGCGTACTTACTAAGTCGGGCAAACTCTCTTTCATATTTAGTAACCATCATGTGGCCTTGTTTCAAGTCAAGGGATTCCTTACGCTTTTGATCCATAAATCTTTCACTGATGTCTTTCTTTCGGAATTCCTCTTCGAAGAATTCCCATGTGACCCTTTTCTGAGTCACCACCGAAACTAACGTCTTCCACCAATAGTATGCAGAGTCCTTCAACAAGGATATGGAACACTTTAAGCATTCTTCAAAAGTGCAAGATAATTCATCGAATACCCTGATTGTATTCTCAAGCCAGAATTCTGCCCTTTCAAGGTCATCATCTTTATTAGCACAGAACTCCTCGGCTCCATGCTTCCGAATCTTATCTATTAGTGGTCTATTCCGCCTCTCAAGGTCCATACCTCAGGGAACTACAGGGACATGTTAAGGGATAGGTGGGGATGGAGGGGGTTGAGCATTCGGGTTCGCTCGGACGAACTCCGTGTACCACTCATTCATCATGTGGAGAAAGGCCTCTTGAGCCCCTTCTCGTACTTCCTGACTAACCTTGGGAGGTAAATTATCGGATGGCACTGCCTCTTCTGCGGGGGCCGACGCATTACTTTCTATGCCGTCCACCATAGCTCGACCGGGATCCATTATTATATGAAAACACAATTTAAAAAGGTCAGGAGTCGTCACAGTATCACAATTTATTTATGGCATGTATAGCTAGACTCGTACACACGCTACGTTAGTCCGAGAACTGACTAAACCAGAGTTTTGATACCACTAAATGTAATACCCCACATTCGTGCTCCACGCCGGGTCAAAATGTAATGCATTACCTGACTTAAACTTATGCATATAAACGTTTTCACAACACCAAAACATGGTTAAGTTAAAACTTTTTCAATTTTATTTATAACTCCTTAATAAGAGCCTATTAAGCCCAAAACATCCATTGGAACCCATTCGGAAACAATCCAAGCCCTTTAAAGAATTCTAAAAATAACTCTTAACACAAGGGCACACGCCCGTGTCGGAGGGGCAACACGTACGTGTGACATTTCAACATGGTCGTGCTATTTACCCATGTGGCTCACACGGCCTAAGCAATATAGGGACACGCTCTTGTTCTAAACCTGTTTGGAAATAATTCTAAATACACACCTATAGGGGTTTTCACACAGCCTGGAACACGCCTGTGTCTCTGGTCTATTTCCTTCACATGGCCATGACACGCTCGTGTCCTAGCCTGTGTGGAAAAACCTGGACATTCTGCTTCTAACATTAGTAATCCTTAAGGGCCACACATCCAAGGCACACGCCCGTGTGCTAGGCTATGCCCTTCACACGGCTGAGACACACGGCCGTGTCTTTTCCCGTGTGTTTACTACCATGCATACTGACTTACAATTCTTACTTGTAGGGGACACACGGCCGAATCACACGCCCATGTGATGGACCGTGTGTCATACATGGCCTAGACACAGGTCCGTGTGCCTGCCCGTGTGGGAAAAAGAAGGCTATTTACCAAGCCTTTTTTGCACCCTTACTTGTAACTTGCACAAAAATCACTCTATACTAACATAAGGGCACCTCACCTTGCCAGAATAACCACAATGGACAACATTTCATTTATGCAATTTACTTATCCATGAAAATATCATCTTCTATTTATAAATCAAAATGAGTATTGATCATCATCCATGGCCTTATACAAAATGAGTATCATATTCAACATATGAGCCAACACATTATGGCTAACTAACAAAACACTAAACAAAGACTCGAGTCTCTATACATGCCAAAAAAAAACAATGAAACTAGCTATACCAAAATCTTGAGTGATAGTGTGATCGAAGCTTCTGATGCCACTGGATCCCAGATGCTAGCTTGTCAGCACTATAAGGAAAGAGAAGAAAGGAGGGTAAGCGTGGAAGCTTAGTAAGTACATATACGCAAATAAAGTGTAATTATAATAAAATCATATTCATCCAATGATAGCTTGTCAAGCTTAAAAGATATAAATCACTTAATACACCTCATTTCTTACTCAGGTCCTAACCATGAGTTCGGTGTACATACCTCATTAAAGTATTCACCAACTAAATCTTCGGGTTACCTGTTGAACTCTCGAAATGCATATGGATACGCAGGGAATTTGTGTCTGAATGCCATATTAGAAATCAGGGCTACCTCGTACTATGAAATGTTCACATTTGTACTACTCACGGGCTTTTTTATCAAGTTAAGACCTGGACCCCATAGCTATCACGTAACGTTTACTCATTGAGCCACTCACTGGTCTTTACACAAAGTCAGTACCTGGACCTACGTTACCTATAGCATTTATCTCATGAACTCAGACTCAACTTACGAGTTCAAGCCACATAATTTTCATAACATACCCCTTTGTATCCTATGCTATATCTAAGGTTCAACGGGGTTTCATATCTAATCGACTAGCATCGCATTTGCTCACATTGTAATTTACTCGCTTAACATGTCATTTATACGTTCATGGCAACAATTAGAATTTAGATACATAACAACAATAAGCTAATTACACATGTATATTATTAAAATATATCAAAGCAAGCTTTAATATCACATTATTTACATATGTACTTACCTCGATACAAAATGATAAATATGAGCTTAATCCTCGTAAACTTTATTCTTACCCTGAGCAAGACCCTAATCACGTTTCCCTTTATCTAAATTAATAAAATTCATTTATTTCATCAGCATATCAATTTAAGTGCCCGAAAGTTCAAAATTGGGCAAAATGATTATTTTGCCCCTAGACTTTCACAAAATGACCATTTTATCCCTGTGCTCGAAAATTGATTTTTATCTAATTCCTTCATATTATAAGCCTAGTTGATTACTTTTATACTAGAAGTAATCCAAAATTTCCATTATTTCTCACATTTATCAATAAATTTCCAACTTATGTAAAATAGTCCTTATTAGGGTTTTCATGAAAAAATCCCTTCATAAAAGTTGTTTATTACACATCTAATACCCATATTCTTCCATAAAATTTTAGAAAACTACACATATGCTTTCATGGAAAACCCTAATCTCTTAACCATTTTGCAAAATAATCCCCTTCATAGAAAGCTTATGTTACAAGGAGTCCAAAAATACAAAAATCATCAAGAATAACCTTATAAATGACTTACTTGTAAGAGATGTTAATGGCTGATATTTTGAGTTCTCAAAACCCCCTTTTGAAGATGAAAATCAGTTGAAGAAAAAGAAATAAAAAGATAAAGCCATTTTATTTTATTTTATTTAAAACTAGTCAAAATTGGTGACCAAAACACCACCTAATTTTGACTTTTCCATGAATTTGTCCCCCTATAGCTGGCCACCCTATTCTCTGAGGGTCTAATTGCTCCTTAAGGACCCCAATTTCGGTTCTTTAGCTAATTGACACCCTTATCTAACAAAATAGGACTTTTGTACTTTATGTGATTTAGTCTTATTTCATAATTAAGCAAGCAATCGCTAAAATTAATTCACCAAAAATTTCATGTACTTATCTAATCATGCTGCAATATACAAAATGATATTAAAAATAATTTCCTCGACCTTGATTTAGTGGTTCCAAAATCACTATTTCGACTAGCCCAAAAATCAGGCTGTTACAGACATAGTTGGGTGGATAATTGGGATCAAATAGGCTTAAATGATGGATGGTTGAGAAATGTGACTTATTCTTGATTATTGATGTACATGCTCAAGGTTTATAAGACATTGATGTGTATAATGTGCATAACTGTATGTAATTGTAATGGAATAACATGTTGCAAGGTGGTATGGCATAGGTAAGGGTTGATATTTGAATGGTTGATTGTTATGTCTTAGTATCATTTGAATTCTTTAAGTTT
Organism: Gossypium longicalyx; assembly: GCA_025698465.1. Lineage (NCBI taxonomy): Eukaryota > Viridiplantae > Streptophyta > Magnoliopsida > Malvales > Malvaceae > Gossypium > Gossypium longicalyx. The sequence goes on along the minus strand of CM047004.1, from coordinate 61,316,005 downwards.
AATTGATAATTAAGTGTTAAATGTACTAATAAGTGATTTGATTTGAATGTTTGAACTTATTTGGTATGATTTGGTATGGTTTGAAACAAATAGAAGTGGTAATTAGATGAACATATTGAATGGTTGTAGTTGTGAGCTATGAAATAGGTACCAAAATATGCATTTTGCTAAAAACAGAGGCCACGACTCAACAACCAACATCCGTGGTTGCAATGTCGATTGATAATAAGTGACGTCATGACATGAAATGGTGTGAAGTCATGATATGACTTATTATTTTGGCAATATCACAATGTGGAAGTGGTGAAGTCGTGACATCGATCTTGAACTTTCAAAAACTTTGCAATTTAATCTTATTTTGTGCTCAAGGTTGACAAAAGAGCTTTTGTTAACTCGTATAAGACTCAGAAATGATTGTTGAACATAAATTTAACGAGTGATTAGTGCTTAATTGCATGCATGAATGATTAATTGGTACTCAATTAATTATTTTTGTTCTGGTAATAAATGTAGTATTCCATAACTCAGACCCAACGATCGGTCGGGTGAAGGGTGTTATATGAGCCATAACTGCATATGTCCAATCGGTCCTTCTGCTAGCTCTTTGAAACCAGAAATGATTTGCATATTGAATCAAATTAACAAGAATGCATAGAAATGGTAAATTGAGAAATGGCAAACATTTGGAAATGAATGCGGTTTTCTTTGAATGAAAATAACCTGAAAATGAATTTATAATTTTTCAAATAGATAAATAATTAATTAATTGAAGTTCAAGAATGGAAATAAATTAATTGGTTATAGTGAATCTATTGAATGTAGAAATATTAAACATATTCTCTCAGAGATTCTTTCACGGTAAAATTATTATGATTTTAACGGAATTAGAATTGGATTGATAAAATTATTTAATTAGAAAGTTAATTAATTAATTTATGATGATTATTTTGGAGAGAGAAAAGCATGTATTAGTGGATCCAATACGAGAGAGGCCCAAAAGCCTCTTATTATGATATATGGGATAGAAAACCCTAGTTTAATTAACTAGGGTTGCCACCCCCTAATCCTAGTTAGAATAAGATTTAGTTTTTCTATTGAAATAGACTTTTACAATTCAATAAAGATTTTAATTCTTCTCTCTACAAATAGATGGTACCAGTAAGGCTAAATACACAAGCAAGTTATACATAACTTTAAGATATTGTTATTCCTCTCTAAAATAGTTAGAATTTATTTTTCTAAGTATAAATTCTATTTTTTGAAATAATGATTCTATCGGTTTCTATTAAAGAGAGATTTTTTTTCTTACTAATAGTAGAAAAAAAATTTGGTTTTATGTTTGATTCAATTTGTTCGATCCCACACTCGAAACAATTTGTGGTCTGAGAATAACGGATAAGGTCGTTCAGTTGAAAGTCAGGAACAACAATGATCTGTCTAGCAGAAAATATGGGTGCGATTTTGTTAAAAGGTTTAATGCTATAAATATCACAAACCGACATGGTTTTGAAATTTTTACTTTTTCGCTCGTAAGAAAATAGTTTTCAAACCAAATATTTTTCCAACACTTGAAAAGACAATTCCTACTCTCATTTTATTAAGCTACCTTGAGGTATGATCGGTTGTGAACGTCACAGCAATAATGTGCAGGCCTACACTATCGATGCAAGTATAATAGACAGATCTGAGTTTGTTGGATATTGATCCCACAGCGATGGTTGTCTTTCATATATTAATGTCGGTGCAATAACTAGATAAAAAGGGGATAATTTGTGACGATAGTTGTTGAAGCAATAACTCAAAAACAATAAGATAAAGTATGCTATGGATAAACTGGGATCCCTAACATGAATCTTCAGCAGTATACTAAGTACTCACAAGGTATAAAAGACAGGTGATTGTCGACGCAATAAAATTTAATGTATATCTTAACAAATGCCACTCTTTTGTTTAATCAGGGACTTAACCATACACATTAATCTCACCTTCTGATAATGGAAATATGGCACTATTAAGAATAGGTGGACTAAATTCTTTTAGTCCTTACTCAACTTCCGCTAAAATGCTTATTAGCTCAAACTATCACAGCACCTTCCAGTGTTAGTGAGTGCACCTTCTAGTACAATCCACACCCCCAAACTTGAATTTTTACTTGTTCTCAAGTAAAATAGAAGCCAACAAAGCATCAAAACATTACTAGGTAAGGCAAATGAACATTCTAGCGACTTGAATCACCTAAAATCCTAATGAATGACTCACATTCAAATGAAAAAAATATTTCATCGACAATACATAAGCATGAATAAGTAAGATTGCACTTTCATCAAGGCTAGTATCATGCTTCATATCCTAAATTCTATCTACCAATACAACATTTATTGTACAATATTATTATTTTTTTTCGAAATAAGGGATATCGTTACATTATTGTACCCTTGTTCCTGAAAAGTAATGATGGGGTGCAACAAACCCTCAAATAGTACGTAATTGCACTGATACACAATCATGCAACAATGACCTTTTGCCAGATTAATTTTTCTAATGCTTGTATTAGAGTGTTCCTTTTTTAACATTCCACAATACACCCACTTTGGAGTGTCTCTTATTTATAACTATCTATATATATATATAGGTAGCTGGAAAAGGCAGTTTCATTCAAGATTCAAGAAATTCTACTAGTCATTTATTATTAATGCAGCCTACATCATTCATCAAAGTATTGAAGATACAACATTCAGTCAAATTTATCCAACTCATTCATTGACAATTCACATGATCCAAGAATTAAGCATCGAATGTAACAAAAAAATTTCGAACAATTGTGCATAAACTTTGCATGCTTCACAAAATTTTGAAATGTGGGTGTATTTCCAAATCCCATATACATTCTCCCAAACTTAAAAATTGCATTGTCCCCAATGCACTGACATGAATATGTAATGACAATGAAAATGCAATGACAATGTATACTTAGCAAAATAAAATCTACAACTATAGGCAATGTATGAATACTATAACTAAAGCTTAAAACAAACTAACACAGTTATCCGTAGCCATCGATGTGGCTACATGATGTTTCTTTTTTCTTTCGTTTCTTTTCCTCATTCTTTTTTTTATCCTTGGAGCGCTTCCTTTTCTTTTCTTTGGGCTTTGCGTAGTCTTTGGATTGCTCCTCGGTTCTTGGCTCAGCCCCAACATTACCGATTGCTGTTTGTGTAGGAGAGGCTACTTGGAGTGGTCCAATATAGACCACTATTGCCCATGAATTGCATTGCTCCTCACTAGTGACCTCAGTAACTTCCACCGGTCTCACTTCAGTTTGCTCCAATTTATCAATATTTGCACCTATAGATCCGGGTGCAGTGACAACCTTCTCAAAAAAATCTTCTTCTTCTTTTTCTTTCTCATTTTCAGTAACTTTTTTAGCAACAAGTTCCACTTCGACAACAACTCTTTCTTCTGCAACATCAATGTCCTTCTCAACAACAGTGTCCTCTTGTTCAGCAAAAATACCATCCTCAGACAAGCTATCAATGTTATGCAGACATTCCTCAATGTCCCTGGATTCTTCATCTTTGTCATTATCAAAGACTTGTATAATGGGAAGAGATGCCACCGATCGATCTCGATATTTAAATTCGTCAGTCGTAGATGAATGCTTATAGTTTTGAATGATTAGTGGAAGCACTGGGAAGTCTGGTATTGGGAATGGGCTCAATTGGCTTTATATGGCCACAATGGAACTGTTCCAGGCTTTAGTATAAGCATAAAACAAATTTTGAGAGTTCTCAATGTCCTCAATTGTAGTAATAAGTTTGATTTGCCTATTGCTAATGGAAGTAACCATTTTCTCAACATCTTTCATCTTGTGCCATAAAGATGTCTTTATATGCAGGGTTGTTCCTTTACTATCGGCTTTATTTTTGCCCTTCTTTTTCTTTTTAGTTTCTGCCTCTTTTAGTATTGGTGTTTCTGTGCTATGAGCCATCCTCTCGATAGAGGCTTAATTAATTGGACCCTTATTATCCATGATTTATTCATCTTCTCAGGGCACATTGCCTTTTTGCCAACATAGTGACATTACCAATGATGGGAAAACCAAAATTTTAGCTTTCTTGGCGGCACATTCAGTAATTTCTTGGTGAAAAATTGTGCATACATCAATTTTTCTACCCTTGATAATGGAATGTATCAGACACATTCTGTCAAGGTTGACGATGGTGCTGTGGGTAGATAGTAGTAGTCTACAGTTAACAAAGTGAAACCATATTTTGCTGTACAATGTTACAAAATGGCAGTGCATTGTAAAATTCTTTGGATGCGACCTTGTCTACCATGCTCCTTCAATACACAAATCCTGTACAAACAGGTCCTTTTTCTCATCTGTCACTTCCACAAAGAAATCGAAGTGTTCGTCGACATCAATCATAAGGTTATACAACTCATTAATTGTGTTGGCATCCCATGGGAGTAAACCTTCACGAACAAAAATAAACTCTAAATCTTGGTCATAGAGGTTGGCATAGAATTCACGTTCCAAGGAAGGGGAATAGCTTCTAGGGTGTGTGCAAAAATTTCCCCATTTCAATTTAGAAATGGTTCAGTGAATTTGTTTGCCCAACTCCTGTTGTTGCGATAGGGAAATGCCCTGTTCAGGGTGAAAATTTTACCACAATATATTTTCTTAAAATCGTTCTTTTGCCACTTTATTCAAAACGAGTAATTGTTCCATTTTTTGTACTTGCTTGAGGGATTCTGACTCGTGAACTGTGGTGGTGGAGGATGCATGTTCTTCAGTAGATTTGTGGGCTTTCTTGGTCAAGCCTCTTATTCTTGCCATCTTTTGTGGAGAGAAAACTATTATAAGTGCAAAAGGTAGTATCTTAAGGAAGAAAAAAGAATAAAAATGGTTGCTTGGAGGTTTTACAGTCGGCACAGTGGTGTAAACTTTATAAGTAGTGAAAGAGGAAGATGTAGAGTCGTGATGTTCTATGGAGGGATACAAAGTTAATGGGAAGAATGGCATCCAATAAGAATTGTGCCTGCTCAAGCAGATCAAACGGCTGGGTAGGTTTTGATCCAACGGTGAAGATTGAATTTCCCTTAATTCTGCATTGACAACCAAATCTTGTTGTGTCGACAGTGGTACCAAATTATTCTACAAAAAAAAAAAAGAAAACAAGCATTACAAAATAGGAACAAAATAAGATAAAATCTTAGAATAATAAGTTAGAAATTTAAAATTTTTGGACCAAATTAATGGTCTCTGCCTGCTCTTGATTTTTATTTCCAAAATAGTGTTTCAATCTCTATCCATTAACTTTGAACTAGTGTCCATCACGTAAATCTCGAATGGTAACTGCACTATAGGGAAATACGTCGACAGCTTCAAACGGCCCAAACCAATGTGAACGCAATTTACCTGGGGTGCAATTTAAGTTGAGAATTGAATAATAAAACCTGTTGACCTACAGTAAATTGTCACTACAAATAATCTTATCATGCCATCGTTCGGTCTTTTCCTTATAAATTGTAGTATTTTCATAAGCATTTCTTCAAATTTCCTCTAGCTCAGTGATATCTAACAGCCTTTTCTTTCCAGCAGCTTCATAGTCCATGTTCATTTGTTTAATTTCCCACATAGCTTTGTGTTCCAATTCAACTGGTAAGTGACATGCTTTCCCAAAAACCAATTGGTATGGTGATATTCCTAAAGGTGTCTTATATGTTGTTCGCAATGCCCATATAACAACATCCAATTAAAAAGACCAATAAAAAGACCAATCTTTTCTCAAAGGATTCACAACCTTCTCAAGAATATTATTAATTTGTCGATTTGAAACTTCAGCTTGTCCATTGGTTTGTGGATGATAATTAGTGGCCATTCTGTGATTGACTCTATATCTCTTTAATGCGGCTACACTTGGTTGCAATGGAAATGTGTACCCTAATCAATAATTAAGGCCTTTGGTGTGCCGAAATGGGTGAGTATATGCTTGTAAAAAAATTTGAGAATTGTCCTTGCATCATCCTTTGGGACAGCAATAGCCTCCACCCACTTTGATACATAGTCAACAGTGACTAATAAATAAAGATTTCCAAATGAACTTGTAAACAGTCCCATAAAATCCATTCCCTAAACATCGAACAATTCAACTTCCATAATTGGCTGTTACAACATTCTATTACGTTAAGAAGTAGAACTGATACATTGACATTTATCGCATTGGTTCACAAAATTATGAGCATCTTTGAACAATTATGGCGAGTAGAATCTTGATTGTAGAACATTAGCAGCAATTCTCATACCACCGAAATGGCCTCCATAAGGAGCATTATGACAGTGCTTCAGGATTGAAACCATCTCTTCTTCTAGAACACAACGCTGAATGATGTTGTCAGTGTATACCTAGAATAAATATGGCTCGTTCCAATTATACTTCACTACGTCACAAAGAAATCTTTCTTTGTATGGCCCTTGATACTTAATAGGAGCTTACCACACGCCAAGTAATTAACCAAATTTGCATACCAAAGAGTTACATCAATAGCGAATAACATCTCATCTGAAAATGTGTTGACAATTGGAAATATTTTCCCATCTTCACTGCCAACTTCCAATCTAGAAAAATGATTGACAACTTGATTCTCTGACCCCTTTCAGTCTTTTATCTCGATGTTAAATTCTTGCAACAATAATATCCATCGTATCAGTCTTGGTTTGGCAACTTTCTTTCCAAAGAGATATTGCAACATAGAATGATCAGTGAATATCGTAACTTTTGCGCCGACAAGATAAGAACGAAACTTGTCGAAAGCAAAAACTATGGCTAGCCATTCTTTCTTTGTGGTCCTATAATTGAATTGAGTTTCCGTAAGAGTTCTACTGGCATAATAAATGGCGTGAAATTTTTTTTCCTTTGCGTTGTCCTAGCACTGCACCCACGGCAAAGTCACTTGTATCACACATAACTTCGAAAGGTTGAGACCAATCAGGTGCAACAACAATGGGTGCATTGACCAGCTACTTCTTTAACTAAATAAAGGCATCCAAACATGCCTCGTGAAAGAGAAATTTTCAATTATGTTCCAGCAATGAGCACAATGGTTTTGTAATTCTTGAAAAATCCATAATAAACTGTCGGTAAAATCCTACATGTCCAAGAAAGCTACGAATACCTTTCACATTTGTCGGTGGGGGTAAATTTTTGGTGATTTCCACCTTAGCTTTATCGACTTGAATACCCTAATTAGAGATGCGATGGCCCAACACAATGCCTTTAGTTGCCATAAAATGATATTTTCCCCAATTCAAGACAAGATGAGTGTCCTCACATCGCTTCTGTACTTTATCCAGATTGCCAGCGCAATGATCAAAATCATTCTCACAAACTAAGAATTCATTCGTAAAACCTCTAAGGAGTCTTCGATCATATTTGAGAATATTTCCATCATGCACCTTTGAAATGTGGTTGGTGCATTGCAAAGACCAAAAGGCATACGATGAAAAGCAAAAGTACCAAAGGGGCAAGTGAAAGTTGTTTTCTTCTAATCCTTTGGTGCAATAGCAATTTGGTTGTATCCAGAATATCCATCTAGGAAGCAATAATATGAATTTCCAGCAAGTCGATCTAACATTTGGTCAATGAAAGGAAGTGGAAAATGATCCTTCCTTGTAGCTGTATTTAATTTACGATAGTCCATACAAACTCGCCATCCTATGAGGATGCGTATTGATAGTAATTTGTCCTTATCATTGTGAACCACTATGAGGCCACTCTTTTTTGGACGCATTACACTGGATTCATTCACTTGCTATCAGAAATTGGGTAAATAATTACTACATCAAGCCATTTTATGATTTCTTTCTTGACCACTTCCTTCATCTTCTCGTTTAACCTTCTTTGTAGTTCAATTGATTGCTGGCCTTCATCTTTTAACTTGATTTTGTGCATGCAAAAAGAAGGACTAATACCTTGAATATCTGTAATACTCCAGGTAATAGCTCATTTGTGTTGCTTGAGAATGTAAGTCAATTTTTTTCTTGTGGCTCATCTGGTGTTACGAAGACAATAACTGGAAGAGTATTGTGATCACCCAAAAAGATGTGTTTAAGATGAGAAGGTAGTGGTTTCAATTCCAGAGTGGGAGCTTCTTCAGTTGATGGTTTGAAAATTGGAGTGGTTCTGTTGGTTAGGTCAAAGGATTCAACTTGCCATCTATGCGTGACTTCAACAGTACTAGCTTTAACCGTCTATTACAATTGTATACGTATTCGGCTTCAGATGTCACTACAATTTCTTCAGCAAGTACTGTGCTTTGGTGTTTGAATGTTTTCTCAACCAACTTATTGAGCACATCGACAGTATGACACTTAGTCGCATGGTGAGTTCTCCTTTATAAACATCAATAAGAGTTCGTCCAGTGGCCAAAAATGGTTGTCCTAAGATTATGGGAACCTCTTTTTTTGCCACGTCAAGTATGATAAACTTAGATGAAAAAATGAATTTATCCATATGAACTAAAACATCTTTGATTTACACTTCAAGTTGAGCTAAAGATCAATCTGCCAATTGTAATGTTACTGTACTGGGTTTCATATGGCCAACTCCCAACTTTCTAAAAGTAGATAGTGGTATGAGGTTGATTCTAGCTCCCAAATTGCATAAAGTTTTGCCCAAATACTAAGTACCAATCGAACATAGAATGATAAAGCTTCTAGGATCTTTCAATCTAAGGGGTAACTTGTTTGCCAAGACAGCACTATAGCCTTCTGTGAGTGCAATAGTTTCAACGTCAGTGAGTTTTTTCTTCTTGAACAAGAGGTCTTTCATAAATTTCCCAGAACTCAGAATTCGCACCAGAGTGTCCACTAAAGGAATGTTGATCTGCAGTTGTTTCAGTGTATCCAAAAACTGCTAATATTGTTTATCATTTTCATTCTTCTTGAATCTTTATGGAAAAGGTACAGGTGGAAGTACATCTGGTTGTGGCAATACTTTTGGTTGCTTCCATAATTTTAAGGGTCAAATATAAAGCATTTGAGCAACAGTTGGCGGTACTTCTTTGTCTGGTACATCAATAAGTTCTTCAAAATCAACCTTCCCATCAAGGTTTATGTCACCAATATATGGGGATGCTATAGTAGAATCAACAATTGGCTCACTAGTTTGTTTACCACTCCTAAGAGTGATAGCTTTGCAATGCTCTTTCCCCCTCGGGCTGGGGTTTTCAGTGTCACTAGGTAGTGAACCTTGCGGTTGAATATTCAGGTTTGAAGCAAGTTGTCCCAATTGTGCCTCCAATACTCAAATGGAAGATCAAGTTCCTTGAATAATAGCTTTTGTGCGTGTAGTATGCTCCCGCATTAAGGCCTCAAGAGATGTTAATGATTCAGAAGTAGAAGTTTGTGTATACTGTTGTTGTCGCTATCCTTGGATATTCTAATTCATCATCGAAGAATGCTATGGTTGCATCTGATTTTGATGTGATTGTGTTTGACCTTGTTGCTAATACCTCTGGGGATGCTAGTTGTTGTTCTGTTGTTGATTGTAATTCCCTTGTCGTGGATTATAATTACCCTAAGTAGATGCATTCCCATATCTGAATGTCGCAGCATTTTTTCTAAAATTCTTAGTTCACCAAAACTGTTGGTTGCATGTAGAGTTATTAGAAGAGTTGCCATAAGAATTGTTGCCATAAGAATTGTTGCCATAAGAATTGTTGCAAATATTACTACATAACAAACATTTTCTGCATATCATAGACAATCTTCATAACTATGGTTGTCACCACAAATTTCACAGCAAAAAGTTAGGAATATCCAATTGTTGAGCAACTTATATAGGTTCAACGTCACTCGTCCCTTGCGTATTTTTAATCATGTTTTTTAACAAAGAGACTTAGGCACTTAGCACGGATATTGCATCCAATTCAATAACTCCTGGAGTAGTCTTTGTTTGTGCAACTCTAAATATGGGATATTGATAATCATATTGAGCACTTCTCTTAAGAATTCTCACTGTATTATTGTAAGTACAATCCAGCAACGGTCCATTGGCTGATGCGTCGACCAGATTCCTTGTATGTGAATTCAGACCATTATAAAAAAATTTAATTTGTGTCTCTGGTTGAATGCCATGCATGGGACAATGCCGAAGCAAAGACTTATAACGTTCCCATGTGGTGTGAAGATTTTCATCATTTAGCTGATGATAAGCAGTGATATCAATTTGAAGATGAGCATTCATTATCGGTAAGTTAAATCGCAAAACAAACTATGTGGCAAGAGCATTCCAAGAAGTAATTGATCCAATAGGTAGCCCAAGAAACCAAGTGCGAGCTTTCCTTTGTAAGGAATCAAACAAACGTAATCCCCGGCAACGGCACCAAAAACTTGATCAACTGTGAATGTCACAGCAATAATGTGCAAGCGTACACTGTTGATGCAAGTATAATAGACAGATGTGAGTCTGTTGGATATCGATCCCACAAGGATGGTTGTCTTTTGTTTGTTAATATCGGTGCAATAACTAGATAAAAACAAGATAATTTGTGAGGATAGTTGTCGAAGCAATAACTCGAAAACAATAAGATAAAGTATGCTATGGATAAACTGGGATCCTCAACATGAATCTTCAGTAGTATATTAAGTACTCACAAGGTACAAAAGATAAGTGATTATCGGTGCAAGAAAATTTAATGTATATCTTACCAAATGCCATTCTTTTGTTCAATCAGGGACTTAACCATGCACATTAACCTCACCTTCTTATGATGGCAATATGGCACTATTAAAAACAAGTGGATTAAATTCCTTTAGTCCTTACTCAACTTCCGCTGAAATGCTTATTAGCTCAAACTATCACTGCACCTTCCAGTGTTAGTGACTGCATTAACACTTTCGTGTTTAGAACATTTAAACCTTCAAGATTAAACAATAAAAATAAGATTTCATAAGATAACATTCAACAAAGCATTCATTGTAATTTCATATAGTAGAAAACATAGAGTAATCACCAATGTTTTCAAATAAATGAGAAAGAATCAAATGGATAATACTATTCCTAGGCTACTCGATTGGATCATTCCATTTCCCCTTGTGTCTGCACTTAGAGCTCCTCGTCAAGAATGGATCTGCATCAGTCTTCCTGTTGGCTCACCCAAAGGAGGCTTAAGCTGCCATGGCTGCAAGCTTCAAAAATAGGGTAAGAGAATGGTGGTCCTCCTCCAAAAAATCTTCTTATGTTATCATTTTATGTTTTCCTCAACAGTACAAGTGTCCTTTCCTCAGGATTCTTTTATCCTTGTTCTTACAGGGTCACCGGACTGGACAGCTCATGCATTATTGGCTCTTATTAAACAGTTGTCAACTGCGGCGACAATTCTAGACGCAATCTAGAATTAATTCATGCAGCGACAATTCTGGACACAATCTGGAATTAACTCATACAGTGACATTAATGCAATAAGATAGAAAAAATTAAAGATTAAATAGGCTAGTATTAACTGAGTTATAAAATGCAATTTACTAAACTAAACATGCTAAAATGTATGCTAAGGGTAACTAAATGGGAACAAATGAACCAGTAAGTAGGGAGAAAACATATGTTATTTCTAGCACAATCAAGGTACTTTTAAACCAACTAGTACAAACATGGGTTGTCATCCAATTAATATGTGAACCTAATTTCTTACGTATTCACATGTACTAATAATTGTTTCATGTTTCCCTATCATTCTAACTTAAGTTTCGTGAAAAGTTACTTAACTAGAATAATCTTTAGTGTATAACCATCAACTTAATATCTATCATAATATGTACTATGACTGAGTCGTCGTGGGATAATCTCAATGAGTAACATGTATGACTAGTTGTCTTTTTAAAAGAAATGTCATAAGTGAAATCCACATGATAATACCTAAGGGTCGAAAAACTATCATATCATCACAATGGACCATTGATTGAGCCTGTAGGTCTTGTTTAAGGACATTCTCTCATTTAATCTTTTAGGAAACATGCAAGGCTTTTATTTCTGATTTCAATAATGAATGATTAAAATTTAATGACATGTGGCATTCATTCCCTAAGCTATATAACATGCTTATCATACGTATGCATGAACATTTTTTTTGTCAATTTAAATTTCATCATACTATATCATGTGCTAAAATATAAAAGCAGAAAATAAATTGACCCTGACCAACCAAAAGTTTCCATGATTACATCCTAGAAAAATAAAATACAATAAAATTTATTATACCAAAGAATACTTTGGGTCTTTTGGGTGAAAGCCAAAAATCCTATTTTGGGAACTCGAACAGTCCACTGAATAAATCTACCGTCAAACCGTCGTAACCACCAAGGGTCACTTTTACCGTCGGCCACCATCGCCAACTATCACCACCGTCATCACTACTGTCAATCCACCATCAGTCAGCCCATTGTTGGCTATCATTGGTCCTTACCAGTTGACCCATTGTTTGTTGGTTCGGTTGGGTTTATGTTGTCTTGATTTATTTTGGATACATCTCGTTTCTTTGGGTTTCACCAAAAAATTTGTTAACCCCGTGTTCATTTTCGGCTCACATGAATTATTCTAAAAAATAAAATAAAAGCTATGTAGAGATGATAGTCCACAAACTGATTACATAACCCAAAAATTTATGAAAAACATAAAATATACTCAATCTAGTTCTAGGAATCACAACTTTGGAAAAATTACATTATTATGGAAAATAAAATAATTACATACATTCAATCATATATATATAAATATACATATACTTACAAATATACATACATATATATAAACATGCATATATTTGAAAGAATGTCACATCTCATCTAATTCAATCAAACATAAGAGGTAGAGTGAAAATCTAATATCAATTTATACTATAAACATAATATAAACTGGATCTAATAGCAATTGTTGAAAAAAATCAGTTAAGAAAATAATTTTTACAGTTATAGCGAAAGTTTTAAAAATTTTCAAAATCTAGCCCTTTTATATATATATATATAGTAATAAACTGTTGAAAAAATCTTGTTCAAAAATGGTTTTCATGCATAGTAGAAAAATACAAAATTTGGAAATCAATTTTCCTTTTGATATATATATAACAATAAACCTTTTCCTAAAATCGTAGCTATTCTTTATGCGAGACAAATCCTTGACGTTCCTGACTATCAACCAAACGATCTTCTCCACTATTCTTGTACCACGAATTGCTTTGAGTGTAGGCTTCAACAATTTCAAATCAAACACAACTAGAAATTATTTACTTTCAATAGGAAAGTAAATATCTCTCTTTTATAGAAACTGTTAAAATTGTTATTCACAAAATAAAATTTGTACTTAGAAGTAAATTCTAACTATTTTTGGGCAGAATAATAGTATCTCAAGAGTTGTATATTTAGTCTTACCGGTGCCATCTATTTATAAGGAGAGGAAGTGAAACCCTCGTTGAAATTAGTATAATACAATTAATGTCTACTTACTAGAAAAACAATCCCCTAGTTGAACTAGAAGAGAGAGGGGTAGCTAAAGAGAGAGGGATGGCTAACCCTAGTTATTTTACTAGGGTTGTCGCCCCTTATGTTTAATATAAATGATTTTTTCTATTTTCTATATCGGGTCCAATTATACGTGATTCCTTGACTTTTAACCCATCACTTTATAATTTAATCCAACCTAGTACATGCTTTTCTATTTCCAAGAACATATATTATTTGTTAAATTAATTTTAATTAATTAATTTTCCTATTAAATAATTCTTACAACCTAACGCTATTTCGTTAAAGTCATGATACATTTACCGTAAAAGAATCCATGAGAAAATATATTTAATTTCTTCATTCAACTGATTTAGAATGACCAAATAATTTAATTTCATTTTCGAACTTTAATTATTTAATTAGATAATAATTTGAAAACGTAAATTACTTCTCAGGTTATTTCCATACTTAGCGAGAACCCTAATTCATTTCTTAATGTAACTCATGTAACACCCTACACCTGGCCCGGACGTCCTGGCCGAATCTGAAGAAATTACACCAATTCGTTTAAAAACCCAAAAACCTAATTTTAAAACATAAGGTAAAACAATGTTAACTTTGATAATTCATTTTCAAGTTTTAAGGAAAAATCCTCATTAAAACCGCTTATAATATTATTTTGAAAAACTATTTAAGTGATCATTTCAATTAGCAGTGGAAGTCCTTTAAGTTATAAAGCTTTGAAAATTGTCATTTGATTTGTACCCTAATAACATTGTAGTTTGAAATATATTTTAGTTTTAAGTACCGTAAAACAATTCAAAAACGAGAAATAAAATCCAAAACCATTTACAGTCCAAAAGTCTCAAACAATCCAAAATTAAAAAAAATCCCTAGTTTAACCCTTTTTTACCATAAACCAATTTCGAGATCCCGCGCATTGTCTAATCCTAGGTTTATTGATTACTTGGGAAGAAAACAAACAAAAGGGTGAGCTACGAGCTCAGTGTATAACTCAACCCAACAAACATATCAAAAACAGATACAGAATCTAATTCAGTTACAAATGCAGTTTCAGAAATAGAGGCAAATCCATATACATTTATGCAAATTTTGGAACACATGTAGATTTTACCTCCATCCGCTACATACCATCTCCGTCCATCCTTAAACACTAATTAGGGTAATAAATTTTCATTCAACTCTACACACCTAAAACTGAGCATTTTTCACTTTTTAGAACATTACAGTCAAGTTGCCAAATATAATGCAGCAAGCCGCCAGATTCATATATATGTAGTCAAGCCACCAGACAAATATATGTAATTTTAACCACTAGATAAGGCGGATTATTAAACTGCCAACACTTCCTCCATCAATTCATATTCCCACCCCAATGCTCATGCAAATACTAACAGATAACAAATGCACATATGACATGCATGTTTTTCACATAAGAACATGATATCAAAATTATCAGATTATAGAACATATACGAATTTCACATTTTTGGCATGCTACCAAATGATACACATGCTTTATCCATTTCTCATACAGTAGCCAGAATATCAAATTTCATGTTTTCAAGTCATATACATCATAGACCCTACAAAATGGTTAAGTTTGATTCATATAAAAATTACGACCCTAAAGCAAATTTTCAGAAAATGGTCCCACAAGGCCTGACATACGCTTGTGAGGCCAACACGGCCCAATTGACCTAGCCCGTGTGGCCCATACAATTTGGCACACGGTTATGTGCCATCCATAGTCCACTTTTTGACATTATGCCGTTCTCTATTTTTCGAGTTTTTTGTTCCACACCTGATTGTTTTTCAATGCCCATACCACAATTGGAATTCCAATACCTAAATTTGACAAAAAGAACATGAGAATTGATAACAATAAACTAAAATTTTGAGTCTCTAACTTGACCTCAAACACCAACGACACAGTCCTAACACTGATATCCGAACCTAAACTACAAATTAATCACTTACCTTGAAGAAAACAACAGCCTAAATGATACTTAGGTTGCTGAAGAGATGTCGTACACCTCATGTTCTTCTCTTAACTGAAGTTCAAGGTAAAATGAATTAATCCATCAGGGAAACAAAATGATATACATAATAAGATTTAGCTATTAACAAATTTATGGAAACTATTACAATACTTACACCACACAATCGTTCGGCAAAATACGGTAGCACAAAAAGGCAATATAATGAAAAAATTGAACTAAAAAAGAAAAAAGAAAAGAATTAGAAAATAAGAAACGTGAAAACAAAAAAAGAGGGGAAAAACTTGGAACAACAATGTGGAAGAGGAGTAGAAAAGTGATGGTAGTTTTTGGAAAGAAGGATGAAACGTGAGAAATCACATGATAACAATCATAATATCGTATAAATAGCATTAAATGATTTAAAATAACGGTTATATTACAATATTTACATATGAACTTACCTCGGTACAATATGTTAGAAATCAAGCCTATTCCTCGGAAACTTTATTTTTTCCTCGATCACGACTTAAATCTCATTTCTCTTGATCTATATTAAAAAATTTAGCTTATTTAATACTCACATTTATTAAAACAGTCCTTGACTCAAACTTTGGTAAAATTACATTTTTTGCCCCTAAACTTTTGCATATTTACACTTTTGCCCCAAAGCTCGAAAATTAAACTTCATCCTATTTTATTATGTTTTATGACATGATGATCATTTTACCCTTCTATAGCAACATCAAATTCACACTCTATCATGTAATTATGAACATTAAGTATTTTTACCGATTTTGTCGTTTTACTTGTTTTCACGTAAAATCGCTTAGCAAAAGTTGTTTAACACAATTTATAGCTTCATATTCTACCATGAAACATCAAAATAAACACATTTCACCTATGGGTATTTTTCCAAATATAAACCCTAGGTTAAATTATTGGTACAAATAGGTAAACCGAGCTACGAGGATTTCAAAAATGTAAAGAACATTAAAAACGGGCATAGAAATCACTTACAATCAAGGCTTAAAAGTGTTGAAACCCTAGCCATGATGGAGAGCAAAATTCGGCAGCAACTTATGTAGAAGATGATCATTTTTGGGTTATTTTCCCTATTTTATTTCATTTAATATCCAAATGACCAAAATGCCCTTCCTTACTAAACTTTCAAAAATTCCATCCATATCCAATTTTTGACCATAAACTTAGAAATTGGTAAAATTGCTACTTAAGACCTCCTAATTAATATTCCAAAGCAATTTCATACTAAAAACTTCTAGAATGCAAGTTTTGCAACTTATTCAATTTAGTCCCTAATTTCAAATTAAGCACTTTATGCATAGAATTTCTTCACAAAAATTTCACACAATTTTGCAATCATATCATAGACCTCAAAATAGTTATAAAATAATTATTTCTATCTCGTATTTGTGGTCCCAAAACTACTATTTCGATTAAGCCCTAATTCGGGATATCACATTGCCAATATAAGTGTTATATTACTACCAAGAGAATGAAATCTATCAAACAAGCTACCATTAAAAACTTCTTTAAATAAATTTTTGAATTTTAATCTTAGCATTTAAGTAGCTTCTTTTTATTTATTAATAAAATGTAAATATAATTAAAATCATTTAAATATAATTTTATTTTGAGATAAATATTAAACCTATATATGAACTTTGATCCAATGTGCAATATTATCCATGAAATTTGATTTTGTCTTATTTTATATATGAAATTTTTATTTGATTTAATTTTTTACAAATCACTAACAACATTATCAAATTAATATCATTTTATGTTGATAGCATACATAAACAATTATATTAATCCAATATGAAAGTAAATATATGTATCCATTTTTAAATGTGTAAAATTAATTAAAATCAAAGTTTCATGTATATATACGAACCATAGTTCAAGTTTCATGTGTATAATTGCACCAAATAAAAGTTGATGTATCAAATTACACATTGGACCAAAGTTCGTGTATAAAATTGATATTTATCCCTTTTATCTTTTATAAGATGAACAAAACAATTGCTTCTCTATAACATTCAGATGATATTATAGACATATACCAATTATTTCACTATAATAGATAAAATCTTGGTAGACAAATGAGGCTATCATTAAGAGGTTTGATTGTATATATTATATATATTATTAAAAAATGAAATATATATATATATATATATGAAAAAGATTAAAAAACTAGTTAACATAATTATAAAAGTTAGGGTAAACTATAGCCAATGTCACAAAAATATCAATAAATTTATGTTTTGTTCACTTAACTTGTAAGGTTACAAAATTGTCATTGAATTATTCAAAAGTTTTCATTTAAGTCACTACTATTCAAAAGTTTTTATTTAAGTCACAAGATTGTCAAGTTTTTTTTTTTGTTTAAAAAGTCCAGCTAGGGAGCTTCAAGCGATGATTCGAGGATTGGTATGGTGGATCAATACCCATCAATGAATAGAAGAACATACCTTATATTTATATTAGAGGTCGAAGAAGAAAGATGTTTGGATTTTGGTTAGAAATTCTTGACGTTCAAAATTGTTTTATCAAAAAATACTGAACTGTAGGAAAGAATGGGGATAAAAGCTTTCCATTGGTGTAGGTGGTGCGAATAGAAAATCTCATACATCAACGATTTTAACAATTTAGTGACTTAAATGAAAATTTTTGAATAGTTCAGTGATCATTTTATAACTTTTTGAAGTCGAGTGATTAAAATGTAAACCTACAAATAGTTTAGTGAGTAGTTTACCCCAAAAGTAGAAGCGTCAGTGGAAAATAAAAAATAAAAAATAATGAATGAGCATGTGAAGAAAAGGAAACCAAGAGAAAACGCGGTTTCGTTGTAATAATAATAAAAAAACTAATTGACCTCCAAAATAAATAAGAACATGATCCTCGTCGTCATGGTAAATACTGTCCTCATCCTTCATGTTGCTGTTAGCCAGAAGCTAAGAAATTGCGTTACCAGTGCAAACCAAATGAATGGTTATTAGACATGATTACTTGTGATTTGTATTATTATGTTTTTCATATTTCTAATCCTACTTAAGAGCTTTTATATAGTTTAAATAAATTTAGCAGGTTAAAATTTTATATGATGTGTATTTATATTATGTTTGATACATTTAATCATTGTAATGTCTAATTATGAGTCTTATAGACTTCAGCCTTAATATTTATATGTGTTCAATTACTCTCCAAATACGCTTTTTGATTATGTGTGACAAATAAAATATATATACTCTTGAGGTTAATAATTAAACAAATTTGTCCCATTATTAATAATTAATTAGTTTTAATTATTATCTGATAAAATATAATCAAGGTTTATATATTTTAGTTGAATTTAGCATCTTTAATTTTTCAAAGAGAGAATAATATATATATGGCTCTGACTAGCTTCTACCGAGAAATTGTTGAAAAACACAAATGGGATCAAAATTTGATTTTATTTAATGTAGCAATTATTATGATAATATATACACTCACACTTAATTAAGAAATCTTTATATATTTATTGGAAAGTTTTTTTAATGAGATGTTAAGAATTATTACGTGGTTCACTATAAATATATAAATTTATATATAGATAATGTTTAATTTTGTTTAGATAATAAGTTTTTTTAAGAAATAATAGAATGTTAAGAGAGATTGAGGCTTAAATTTTTAAAATTAATTATTTAAAAGGATAATCATTAATCTTGAATATGTCAATAAAATTATATAAAAGATAAAAATTAAAATAAAATAAAAGTAAGAACAATGATATTTCAACGACGGATTGTCAAAAAAGTAATAATAAAAAACTAATTGAGTTAGTCTTCTTTCTCCTACAAAAGAAAGTCAACAAGCGAGTCCGACGAAGTCATTGAATAATAATAGTAATAATAATAATATTAATAATAATACCAATAGACTTCCAGTCTTGTTTCTCCTCCAAAATAAATAAAGTCGTATGAAGCAGCCAAAAACATCAGCACAAAAATCAGATTGTGAGGAACGAAAGATGCTCTACAAGAAATCAGCGGTGCATTTGATACTAGTCCTACTGCTGTCATGTTCTCTACTCTTGCCTCTATCTTCAACAACAAACACTCACTTAACCGGTGAGTTGAATTAAAACTATATATAAAACTTGTTCTTCATTACTTATCTGAGTGTTTTTTAATTGAATATTGTGTTTATATTTGGGGTTAAAATTGTAGTTAAGGTGAAGAATGAAGTGATACATAGAAATCTAGCATCAGGAAAACCAAATCCATGTCGTCCTCATGATCGTCGATGTCATGCAAATGGTCATGATTAGTTGTGATTTTGTATTCTATTAATGTTTTTCATATTACCAATCCTGATTAAAAGGTTTTATATATTTTAAATAAATTTGGCAGGTTAAAATTTTATATGATCATTTGTATTATGTTTGAAACATTTAATCATTGTAATGTCTAATTATGAGCTTGAAAGACTTCAACCTTAATATTTACATGTATTCAATTACTCTTCAAATACGACTTTTGGATTATGTGCTATATATATACTCTTGAGGTTAATAAATTGTTAAAATAGTTTTAGTTATTATGCGATAAAATATAGTGAAGGTCAATTTAGCATCTTAAAATTTTCAAAGATAGAATAAAAAGAAAATATATGTAGGAGTGGCTAGCTTCCACAGAGAAATTGTTGAAAACATAAATGGGGTCAAATTTTTGTATAACACCTCAAATCCGGCCTAGACGTTATGGCCGAATCTGGTGATGTCACATAGAA
The DNA here is from genome assembly GCA_025698465.1 of Gossypium longicalyx. Classification (NCBI taxonomy): domain Eukaryota; kingdom Viridiplantae; phylum Streptophyta; class Magnoliopsida; order Malvales; family Malvaceae; genus Gossypium; species Gossypium longicalyx. Next base: position 61,295,705 of record CM047004.1, on the reverse strand, counting down.
TGGAATTTGAAATTGAATTTATCAAGTTAAAATGGTTTCCGTTTATTAGCTTTTATTTATCTTTCGTCAATTTCAAAATTATTTTTTCGTTAATTTGATTCATTTAAAAACATATTCTGTAGCGAAAGCTTTTAAAACCGTGATATTTTAAGAAAATCATTCGCGTTTAGGAAAAACGTTGTATTTAATAAAATTGAGTTTTCGTTGCAGTTCTAAAGTTCATGAAAACAGTTAAAATCCAAACCAAAGGCAAACAGTCCAATAGTCCCAAATTATATAAAAAAAAATACCCCAGAAAACAAATAGGAAATAAATACCATAACTGAAATTAAAACAGTTCAATAATTATGTGGTCACCGTTGAGCCCTCCGCTGCACCTATCCGTTTAAGTCTGGGGATTACCTATACAAATAAAACAGGAAGGGGTAAGTTTATGTAAACTCAGTGTGTAATCCCCACAGAAGACATAAATACAGTCAAACAACAGATATCAGTCAAATGCAATTTGGGATCTAAGCCCATTACAGATTCAGATACAGTTTAGGCCTTAGCCCATTTAGATACAGTTTACATACAATAACAGAAATCAATATCCTACCCACTAACCTCTATACACCATCTCCGACCATCCCTACACACCATGTAGGGTTTAAAACACCCACCCAACCCTACACACTAAGTCGTACCGAATGTGACACTTATCAGTAATATTGTAGCTAAGCTGCCAGATAATAGGCATGAAAGCCTTTCAGTACACTTCCTCCAATAATCAATCAGCCCACCCCCAATGCAGATGCAACTAAACATGTCAATGCAGATATATAGAAATACATGCTTACATGCTAATATTCAGTTATCAGTCATACATACAGATCAGTAAACATGCATAATACATACATTGTATGTTCAGATAACACAATTTAGGGTCTAAGTAGCGCTTATCGACCCTACAGTAGGTTCAAAGTCGACTTGGGCGACCTGTGCAACCCTAGGAAATATTTTAGCTAAATGGGTCCATATGCCCATGGGATTTACCCGTGCGCCCCACACGCCTATGTGGCCTACACATCCCAATCAGTCAAGCTCGTATGTCGCACATGGCCTACTAGGCCATCACATGGTCGTGTCTTGTGCACAGCCTGGCCTTCATCAATCACACGGCCATGTCGTCGCACACAGGTGACCACACGCCCGTGTGGCATTGACAGTTTACAATTTCGGCTTTCACAGCGCACACACTCCTGAGCCTCCTGAAACCTAAAACAGAGTAACAAACATCGATTTAGCGATTACACTTACTAACTTTTCAACCACAATCCGACCCAAAATCACAACTTACCTACGACGAACAGCATCCTTAACACCGATCAATAAACGAAATGAAAGTCATCGCTCGTTGATTTCCCCTACACCATAAAAATATAGCAACGTTCAAATCTTCAGAAAAGCGATACAAAGAAAGCCAATGAAAACCCACTTACCGACTACACGAAGAAAAAGCAAGGATTCGCAACCCCCCAACAGCGAGATTAACAAAAGAATCAAAAATGAAGGAGGAATTTTAGTTTGATAGGGAAAACGAAATCGACAAAAGGAAAATAGGGATTTGTTTCTTTGAAAAAGAAATAACGTCAGAAGTAGAAGAAATTTGGGAACAATAAAAATTCAATTTTGATAAAAACAAAGATATGATGCATATCCCTTGATTTCCTCCCACTAACCCACTTCTCAGAATTCAATTCCCACTAAAACATTTGCGCAGAATCGAGCAAAAATAATTACCCACGCTCACGCAGGGATTCAAACACAAGACCTCCCTACAACTCATAGATTCTCTTACCACTCGAACCAGCAGGCTCATTCTGATATGGTTTTACAATTAATTTAATATAAGCCCACTAATCAAGTATAAGGCTTAAGTCAGAAAAATTCCAAAATTTGCCAAATATAAGGCTTGAACTTGGGACCTCTCACACACACCCAGAACACTTAACCACTGAAGCAGATACACAGTTGTCACATTCCTACAAAAGCCGAATAAAAAAATTTTGGGGCGTTACAACTCTACCCCCTAAAAGAAATTTCGACCTCGAAATTTACCTGATCAGAACAAATGAGGATACTACTGACGCATCGAATCCTCACGCTTCCACGTGGCCTCCTCAGTGCTATAATTCCGCCATAGCAGCTTCACTAACGGAATAGATTTCCTCCTCAGAACCTTAACATCTCGCTCAAGGATCTACACCGGCTCCTCCTTAAATGTCAAGTCTAGCCTGACCTCAATCTCCTCCATAGGGACAATATGAGTAGAATCAGAGCAATAACGTGTCAACATCGAGACGTGGAATAAATAATGAATACGGTCTAGCTTTGGAGGTAACTCCAACTGATAAGCGACCGGTCCCACTCGCTTCAGAATTCGGTAAGGCCCAATAAACCTAGGGCTCAACTTGCCCTTGTGACCAAAACTTAGAACCTTCTTCCGTGGTAAGACCTTAAGAAACACGAAGTGCCCCACAGAATACACAACCTCACGTCTCTTTAGATCAACATAAGACTTCTGTCTATCAGAAGCAGCCTTTAGACGATCTCAAATCAATCGAAACTTATCCTCAGTCTCAGAAACCAACTCAGGACACAAAATTCGACGTTCACCCAACTCAGTCCAACATAAAGGAGTACGACACTTACGGCCATACAGAGCCTTGTAAGGTGCCATCTGAATACTCGACTGGAAACTATTATTGTAGGTGAACTCAGCTAACGGCAAATAATCCTCCCAACTACCTCGAAAATCAATAACACAACTTCTCAACATATCCTACAGTATCTGACTCACCCTCTCAGATTGACCAATGGTCTGAGGATGGAACACAGTACTGAAGTCCAATCTTGAACCTAGAGCCTCATGTAACTTTTTCTGAACCAAGACGTGAAGCAAAGATCCCTATCAGAAATGATTGAGACTAGTACCCCATGCAGTCTCACTATCTCAGAAATGTAGAGCTTTGCCAACTTCTGAAGAGAAAAGTCAGTCCTAACCAGAATGAAGTGTGCAGACTTGGTCAATCGGTCCACTATGACCCAAACAAAATCCTTCTTTGTGGGTGTTAGAGGAAACCCACTAACGAAGTCCATCGTTACTCGCTCCCACTTCCATAGTGGAATCTTAACCGGTTGTAGTAAACCCGAAGGTAACTGATACTCAGCCTTAACCTGCTGGTACGCCAGACATCGTGCCACAAAATCAGTAACCTTCCGTTTTAATCCCGGCCAGCAGTATAGTTCTCGAAGATCTCAGTACATATTATTCCCACCAAGATGCATAGTATAAGGGCTACTATGCACCTCTCTCAGAATAGACTGCCTCAAATCAGTATCATTCGATACACAAATCTGACCGCGAAAATAGAGTACCCCATCATTATTCAAACCAAAGTTCGTAGTGTTGCCACTCTCAACCTGACAAAACTGAAGAGCCAATGATTCACCCTCTAACTATCTATCTCGAATTTGTCCTATCCAAGTCGGTTTAACCTGCAACTAAGCCAACAAACTCTCGTCGTTGAACAAACTAAGTTGAGCTAACATCGCTCTCAGATCAGTCATCGCCCTACAGCTCAACGCATCGGCCATCACATTGGTCTTGCCAAGATGGTACTCAATAGTACAGTCATGGTCCTTAAGTAGCTCAATCCATCTACGCTACCTAAGATTCAACTTCTTCTGAGTCAGGAGGTAGCTAAGGCTTTTGTGATCAGTGTAGATAATACACTTCTCACTGTATAGATAGTGCCTCTACATTTTTAAAGCAAAGACTACGGCGACCAATTCCAAATCATGCATCAGATAGTTTCCCTCATGCGTCTTGAGCTGATGAGACACATATGCCAGAACCTTACCATCCAGCATCAGAACACAACCCAAACCCACATGTGACATGTCACTATAAACTACAAACTCTTTCCTAGGTTCAGGCTGTATCAGAACAGGAGCCTCAGTCAGAACAGTCTTGAGCTTCACGAAGCTCTCCTGCTGCACATCAGTCTAGACAAACGGAACACCCTTACGTAATAGCTTAGTTAAGGGCACTGTAATCAGTGAGAAACCTTCTACAAACCACCGATAATAACCCGCCAAACCCAAAAAATTATGGATTTCTGACACATTCTTAGGCTATTTCTAATCCAGTATAGCCTCAATCTTTTGAGGATGAACTCGAATCCCTTTAGCAGAAACTACGTGGCCCAGGAAAGTAACTTCACAAAGCTAGAACTCACACTTACTAAATTTAGCATAGAGCTGCTTCTCTCGCAGAATCTGAAGCACAACTCTAAGATGCTCATCATACTCATCTTCAGTCTTAGAGTATACCAATATGTCGTTGATGAAAACTACGATAAATTGATCCAGATAGGGTTGAAACACACGGTTCATCAGATCCATAAATGCGACCGGCGCATTCGTCAACCCAAAAGGCATAACTAAAAACTCGTAATACCCATACCGAGTCCTAAATGTAGTCTTATGCATATCCACTTCTTTAACCCTCAACTGGTGATACCCTGAGTAGAGATCGATCTTAGAAAAAATAGAAGCCCCTCGGAACTGATCAAATAAGTCGTCAATCCTCGAAAGTGGATACTTGTTCTTAATGGTCAACTTGTTCAACAGCCAATAATCTATACACATCCTCATGGTCCCATCCTTCTTTTTAACAAATAAAACCGGTGCTCTCCATGAAGACACATTGGGACGGATGAAACCACGATCTAAAAGTTTCTACAGTTGAGCCTTAAGCTCTGTAAGCTCTTTCGGTGCCATAAAGCAGGGGGTGATAGACACCAGAGCTCTACTAGGAAGAAGCTCAATCCCAAATTCCACTTCCCGATTCGGAGGTAAACCCGACAGTTCCTCAAGAAAGATGTCCAGAAAATCCCTTATAGTTCTGATGTCCTTTACAGCAGAGTCCTTAGAAACGGAAATGCTAATATAGACCAAGAATGCCTCATATCTCTTTCGAACCAGAATATCAGCCACCAATGTAGAGATTACATTAGCCAAATAATTTTGACGTGCTCCAATCATGACTACCTCAATATCCTCCTCAGCTCTCAAGATGACCCTCTTAGTCGCACAGTCTAAACTGACACGGTGCTTGACCAACCAGTCCATACCCAAAATCAAGTTGAACTCCCCAAACAGAAGCTCCATCAGATTAGCCAGAAATACCAACCCTTGAACCTCTAGCGGAACATCTCTATACAGTTTGCAAACTCAAACCGATTGCCCCAGTGGACTCAGTATCGTCACCTCACTAGAAGTACTCTCAATCAAAATCCCCAAGTTTCTACACATAGTGTAAGTTACATAAGAATATGTGGAACCTATGTCTATCAAAGCAAAGTAAGGTACATCATAAATTAAGAACGTACCGATAATGACATCTAGAGCATCTCTGTCCTCTCAGTGACGAGCAGTATAAAGAAGAGTAGGCTGCCTCACCTCAGTCTGTTTAGCACCTATGCCTGGTGCTCTTTGTCCACGGCCCATACCGTTACCACCCCTAGCCTGACCACGACCCTTAGGTGGAGCTAAACTACCCTCTATGATTGTGCAGTTCCAGAACCCAGAGCTTGCACCTGATCAGCCCTTAGCGAACACTCTCGAATGCGGTACTCTAAAGACCCACACCTCAAACATGCCCCAGTCCTCCTCCAACACCTACCCTGATGGCGTCTACCATAATCTTCACACGGATACAATCCAGTAGGAGTAATAGGAAGCCTAGCTCTAACCGACCCATCAGTCCTGGCCTTTTTCTTAGGCCTCTGTACCCAACTCGAGGCTCTGAATCCATCTTGTTCTTACCCCTCTCACGATCTTTGTTTTGGCGCTCAGCGCGCTTAACCTCTTCAGCGATCTTTGCCTTCTCTACCAAAAAGGAGAACTCTCGCTCCCTATGTGGAGCTATTAGTACCCTCAGATTATACCTAAGGTCATCCTCAAAACTGACACATCTCTCATATTCAGATGCCACCATACCTCGCACATAGCGGCTCAGTCTCAAAAATTTAGCCTCATACTCCGCCACTGATCGGTCTCCCTGAGTGAGGTTTAGAAACTCACGCCTACAAGCCTCGATGTAACTGGCTCCTACATACTTCCCTTAGAAGGCAGACTTAAAGAACTCCCAAGACAGACGATCAGGTTGTGTGCTCCCCTTAACAGTCAGCCACCACTAATAGGCCTCATCGCTAAGCAACGAGACTGCACCCTTTAATTTTTGTTCAAGGTTACAGTCTAAATTATCTATTATCCTCTCAGTATCCTCCATCTAATATTCAGCCACATTAGAGGCAACTCTAGTGACACTCCTAAAAAGTTCAGCTCCATTGGATCAGAGTCATTCCATAACTGACCCTCAGCGCCCACATCCAGTGTTGGGCCCAGCGACCCTCTCTAGTATCCTTAACATAGCTTGGGACAATGCGTCGTCCCCAACCATGCGATCTTAAGACCCAGTCTCAATGGTAGATGAAACCGATAACTCATTCATGTCCAGGTTCGGCAAGCTACCCAGAGAAGATTACTCAACTTGAGTCCCTTTACGGCCTCTACCTCGGCATCTAGTACCACGTCTATGTATACCTCGTGCGCTCATGTCTATTTAGATTTGTCTGTATTACGAATTTTATGAATCAGTTACAGTACTAGTATTTTTTAATAGATGTTTAATGAAAAGCAATATCATAAATTTAGAGTTTATTTTTTGCAAGTACAGTCTCTATCAGCTTCAGTTTCACTACAGTTTTGGTATACACTAACTAGAGTGCTTTCAGGATAGACTATTTATAATACCATAACAGTTTATTAGAATACTTATAGGAACGACACCAGAGACTCGATGTACCATATTCTCAGTCAAATCATTTCAAATCATTTGAAAATTAGTTCTTAAAAACGAAGTTTTAAAAACCCAAAATCCATATCCGAGTTTTACAACCTGACTCTGATACCACTAAATGTAACACCCCAAACTCAGCCTAAACGTTATGGCCAAATCCGGCGATGTCGCATGGAATGGAATTTGAAATTGAATTTATCAAGTTAAAATTGTTTCCGTTTATTAGCTTTTATTTATCTTTCATCAATTTCAAAACTATTTTCTAGTTAATTTGATTCATTTAAAAACATATTCTGTAGCGAAAGCTTTTAAAACCATGATATTTTAATAAAATCATTCGCGTTTAGGAAAAACATTGTATTTAATAAAACCGAGCTTGTTGTAGTTTTAAAGTTCATGAAAACAGTTAAAATCCAAACCCTTATAGTCCAACAGTCCCAAATTACATCAAAAATACCCCAGAAAACAAATAGAAAATAAATACCATAATTGAAATTAAAACAGTTCAATAATCATGTGGTCACCATTGAGCCCTTCGTCGCACCGACCGGTCTAAGTCTGGGGATTACCTGTACAGATAAAACAGGAAGAGATGAGTTTACGTAAACTTAGTGTGTAATCCCCACAGAAGACATACATACAGTCAAACAACAAATATCAGTTACATGCAGTCTGGGGATTAAGCTGATTACAGAATCAGATACTGTTTAGGCCTTAGCCCATTTAGATACAATTAACATATAGTTACAGAAATCAGTATCCTACCCACCAGCCTCTACATGCCATCTCTGACCATCCCTACACACTATGTAGGGTTTAAAACACCCACCCATCCCTACACACCAAGTCGTACTGAATGCGGCACTTATCAGTAATATTGCAGCTGAGCTGCCAGATAATAGGCATGAAAGCCTTTCAATACACTTCCTCCAATAATCAATCAACCCACCCCAATACAGATGCAACTAAACATGTCAATGTAGATACGTAGAAATACATGCTTACATGTTAATATTCAGTTATCAATCATACATACAGATCAATAAACATGCATAATACATACATTGTATGTTCAGATCATACAATTTAGGGTCTAAGTAACGCTTATCGACCTTACAGTAGGTTCAAAGTCGACTTGGGAGACCCGTGCAACCTTAGGAAACATTTTAGCTAAATGGGCCCACACGCCCATGTAATTTCCCCGTGTGAGCCTACACGCCCGTGTGATCCCACACGTCTAGATTGGCCTTGGCCCGTGTGGATTACAAGGCCTGACCCAAATTCCCACACACCCGTGTGGCCCACACGGCCCAATCAGTCAAGCTCGTGTGTCGTACATGACCTACCTGGCCATCATATGATCGTGTCTTATGCACGGCCTCGCCTTCGTCGTTCACACAGCCGTGTCGTTGCACACGACCTGCCACAGGGGTGACCACACGCCCGTGTGGCATCGACAGTTTGTAATTTTGGCTTTTACCGAATCCTGTTTTCTGTGTTTTCGGGTACACACTTGGTACTATTTTGTAGCGCACACACTCTCAAGCCTCCTGAAGCCCAAAACAGAGTAACAAACATCGATTTGGCAACTATACTTACTAACTTTTCAACCATAATCTGACCCAAAATCACAACTTACCCACGACGAACAACACCGTTAACACCGATCAAATGAAAGCCACTGCTCGTTGATTTCCCCTACACCGTAAAAATACAACAACATTCAAATTTTTAGAAAAGCGATACGAAGAAAGCCAACGAAAACTCACTTACCGACTACATAAAGAAAAAGTAAGGGTTTGCGACACCCCAGCAGCGAGATTAACAAAAGAATCAAAAATGAAGGAGGAATTTTAGTTTGGCAGGGAAAACAAAATCAACAAAAGGGAAATAGGGATTTGTTTCTTTGAAAAAGAAATAATGTCAGAAATAGAGGAAATTTGGGAAAAATAAAAATTCAATTCCCACTAACCCACTTCTCGAAATTCAATTCCCCTTGAAACACTTGCGCAGAACTGAGCAACAATAATTACCCACGCTCATGCAGGGATTCAAACACAGGACCTCCCTACAACTCATAGATTCTCTTACCACTTGAACCAGCAGGCTCATTCTAATATGGTTTTACAATTAATTTAATATAACCCCACCGATCAAGTAAAAGGCTTAAGTTAGAAAAATTCCAAAATTTTCCAAATGCAAGGCTTGAACTTGGGACTTCTCACACACACCTAGAACAGTTAACCACTAAAGCAGATACACAGTTGTCATATTCCTACAAAAGCTGAATAGAAAATTTTTAGGGCATTACATCTTGTGCCTATTTCTTGCAAACATGGTTCAATAATCTGTTTGAAGTAGAAAACGCTTGTGTCTAATTCTTGTTAACATGGTTCAGTCCTTGGATATATTATTTTTAATTATTTTATTTGAATATTATAATAACAAAAAAGATAAAAGCACCATCATAAGTATAGATTAATATTAGGTATCATTTAAAAAAGAATATGCATGAAATTATTCTTAAAACTAAGTTAAAAAAGGCTTAAAATATAGTCATGATAATCACTTATCAATAGCCAATTCTTGTATCTTTTTTTATTTTTATCAATGGCCAATTCTTGTATCTATTTTTATTTTTACTCTTTTAGTTGCTTATCTCTTGTTGCAACGAAATGTACAACTAACTTGCAAATTCAATGAACTTTCGATCTAATCCTTTTAAATAAATGTGGATAAAATTTTCGGTTTAAACTATAAATTTGACCATTGGATGGGTGAAATCGAGAGCTCTAATGTGACTGAAAGAACTCCACAATCCTTATTATTGGCTTATGGACTATGTCGGTCATAATTGATGATATTTAACAAACATGTTAAGTAGGAACAAATAGCCTATGAAGGCATCCAAAACATCATGAAAAATATCAGTAAAAGTCTACCACATTGCTTTATTCCCAAAATGAAAACAAATAATGATAACACTTACGAATTAACGAAAAAGGACTTGCTTGGATCACCCCTTAGAATCACACTGCTCACATAGGCACACAACTAATATGCAATGATTTGAAAGGAGTGGGTGAGTTTAATAAGCTCAGTGAATGCTCAGAATAACCATAATATACACACAATATCAAATGTTAAACAAAAGCATACTACAACAAGTTCACAACCATATTCTAATCAAGTCAAAATAACATATTCATGTTTCATTAAATCATAAAACTAACATATACTCCTACATGCAATTACACTCTACTCATTTACATATAATTCATTTAACAATAATTCATCAAGACTAAACAACATATACATGCTTCAATAACCCACAAGTCTAGCTAATATATTCACATGCATTCATAAGTTAAATGGAAAAGATCCAAACCACAATTATATACACAATTTACTATAATAACATACTAAGATTTTCATCAAACTTAAATCAACTCATTTAGCATATTATTCACATGTTTTTGCATCCATCTCCCATCGTATTATTACAACATATAAGATCACATTTAAATGATAATTTGCATAGCAACCACATACTCATTTAGGCATACATCTCATTACACATATATACATTTTAAGATAATTTGCATAGCAACCATATACTCATATAATCAAATAATCATAATTTAAGATAATTTGGCACTTGAGCTATGAAACGTAAAAATGAGCTCTATCATCACTCATCGAATACAAAGGTCTCCAATACACCATATAAACTCATAAAGTCAAACATGTTCTATAAGTGAAGCATAAAGCTAACACTCTCCAACACACCAAACATGTCCCGATGAATGAAGCTTAGCTCACATTCCCTTATCTCTCCAAACATGTCCTAGGGCCTCAACGCCCAAATCGCAAAACACATATAGGTGAGTACTCACAATCATATGGCATGCCAACTATATCCAACGGCCTCATAAGTTCACAAGGCCAAAATATCCATAATTACACAATTTTAATTTTTGATTTAATGCACATCATGTTTATTCATATTCATCAATTTACATCACAAACTTGTACACAATGCATGCTTAGTAGATTCACATTTAATTGCACTTAAAGTACCAAAATAATGCTTATTGAGCCATCATATATCCAACCACATATGAGTGAATTAAATTAATTTATCACATACATAACCTGTTACATTAGCATCACATTTCATAGTTCAACATATACGCACTTACCGGTTTTTGCACATTTTCACTACACGTTTATATTGTTAACATAACATCATCACTATTATTTGGCATATTTAATATGCCTACAACACTATACAATTCACAACAGTTATCATACATGTCTCATATCATAATATCGCATCATAATAATCAATCTATAAATATTCTCATAATCATATTATTTACTAAAAATAAAACAAGGGAAATAGAGAGTTTACACTCAGAACCTAGGATAGGGGTTTAGGCTATTCTTAAACTCCCAATTAACACTATGAATCATGTCTACTAGCAGTGATTCCAAACACTCACCGGTTATGCTTTCGCCAAAAAGCTGAAAGCTTAAACTAACTTTTCCTTACTTTTTGCCTTGCTTGAAGATCCTATTGAATCAGGAACTTCAACACAAAAATGCATCCAATAATCAGCTAAGAACTCACCACAAGCAATAAAAAACATAAGCCTAAGCTATATTCCTATGTAACCAAAACTTATAACATAGCAATCTTTACATTCGAATATCTCAGTCTATACTCAGTCTTTTCACCTAAAACCAATTCTATTCATCTCATAATTTACCTACGACTAATTTCCAGCCTTTAAACTACAATAAATTACTCAATTCATAGTATCAAATTTTTTGACATGTATTATGGCTATTTTTCGAGAATTTGTTAAATCCTTAGAAATCCTTAATGAAACTTTAATGTAAGTTTAGAAACCTCTTAATCATATCAAAACTAATTGAAAAATACTTTGAAACCATGTTTTTACCCAAAATCTCAAAATCCACCATGAATGACCCAATTTTTGGCTTTTATTTAAAACATGCGATTTAATGACCAAAAATTTCGTTTAAAAGACTATATAACATTGAAAACTAATTAAGATTTGAATTTTTACCTTAGATGAAAAATCCAAGCATTTGATTAAAAACCCGAAAAATCCACAAGCTTGACAATGGAGGAATCTATAGTGTTTTTCTTGGATTTTATGGAGATATTTGGCTTGGGCGATGATAGAAATCAAGAGTATTAAGGTTGAAGAACAAAAAGTGGAAGAGAGGAGCTTTGGGAGCAAGGGATGGGTAAAGCATGAATATGGAGAAGACTAATGTGAAACTTATAAGTAGGGGATGATTTTAGGTTGATTTTTAAAATCTAGTTTAATTGCCTCTTAAAAACTCACAATTTTAGCTCTTTTACAAATCAATCCTATGTTCAAAATTAAAGGTATTTAAAACTCATTTTCAAAAATTGATTTAATTTTTCTTAAAACCATAGTAAAAAATATTACCAATAAACCATGTTGCAAAATTCCGAACACTCTAAGGCTAAAATTCCTAAAATACCTCTAAAACTCCTATGCCCAATTTTGGGGTGTCACATCAGGTGTGTTGCGCTAACTTGAAATTTCATAAAACAACGAAAAATTAAAACTATAGACGCCACACGGGCATGTGCTTGGCTGCATGTCAGGCCGTGTGGGCCATACGAGCGTGTGGGCCCATTTTTAGTAAAATTTAGTTAGGGTCATGTTTTGAACCACGTTTCAAGGGTGGTGATTTTATAGGTTCTATTAAGTGATATATATGTTGTCTAATAAATGAAAATTGTTATTCTGATGTGATTACATAAATTTTAGAGGTATGCTTGCCTTATAAAATGTGTTTCTAATATGTAAATTTATGAGCATCATAAGCATGTTTCTAATTAGTTAAGTATATCCGAGCATGATTATTCTGAATACATTTGAATATATGTTATGTTGTTTCATGTGTATTTAGGGTGGGATATGATAATGTAATGGATAAAGTTCTAGTAGACTCTGATCTTCATTTCTGGTAGTTAAACATTGCATATATCTAATTATGGCGGTTTTCTACATTATATCTAGCAGTTTGACTGCATAGTTCTGTACAGTGACATATGATCACTCATTTGGTATGTAAGGTTGGATGGGTATTAATTACCTTATTTGGTGTGTTAGGTGGGATGGAGATGGTGTGCATCGGATGAAGGTAGGATCATATTTGATATGTTTGTTATGTTGCATCACTTAATAAGCCATGTCATCCGTATCTGAACTATTTATTATGTTGCATTGCCTAATATGACATGCCATGTCACCCGTATTAATCTGCGTATGATTTTCTGTTGTTTGTTTGATTTATGGGCTAAGTTGCATACTGAGCTTTATAACTCACCTAATAATTTATCATCTCAGGTAATTGGCGGACTTAGGAGCGGGCGGGATATGGGGGCTCGGATCAAATTTTAGCTAAAGAAAAAGACAGTTTATAATTTTAACATAATTCTAGACTTTTTTGATAGTATAAATGCTTTGGACTTTATTCTTCAGTTTTTTTGGATTATCTGCCGATTTTTTTTTATAATATCAAATTTCACATTTTAACATATTGAAATCACGACTTTCAAATTAACCACTTTGAAATTTTCGCTGTAAAACTAAGTAACAAATCAAGTGTTTTTTGTAAGATAAATAAGTTTGACGCCTTCTTTTTCTAAAAACTTGTAAGAGTTTTGCCAAAATTAATATTTTCAAAGCACACACTGATCTAGTTAAAATTTAGAGATTTTTTTAAAATGAGTTAATGTAATTCCTCAAGATTTGATCGTAATGTCTAGCCTAGGTGTGGGGTGTTACACTATTTCTTTTGTGAAAACCAAGCAAAGATAAAATGTAGTGATAACCTCTTAAAGTATCGGTGCCCTGATATAGATATCAATACTTTCGTCTAGTATCGATACCATTTTAGCAATCTATTTGCTTGAAAAACTAATTGAAAATGTCAAGTATCGATACCTACGCTAGGGTATCAATACTTTAATGCCAAAAATGTCAAAAACCTCTATTTTGATGTCCATTCCATGCCCAAATTAGCTTGGTTCAAATGGTAGCTTTAGGTACCCTTGAGAACCTGCAAAAACTAGCCAAGAAGCATGCCAAATCATTCATCTAACCTATACAAAAATTAATCAATTCAACATGCCATAAATTGGCACCAAAACACATCAAACAGCTTGCTAAATTACTAACAAATCTTCCAAGCGTTTCAAGTCATTTTTAAATATCCAATCATGCCAAAAACAAGTCCATCATCTTTGCATTACACCAACACAAGTTCGAACATACCAAACAACATTTTAAGACATTATCATCAACTCAATAACTCAACCATCTATTGCCTTAAAATTATCATTCATCATGTTATATATATATCAAGACATATCCAAGGCACATATAACATGCATATGCATTCTCACCATTAGCCAAAAGATACCATTTCAATCTAGGCATCAACCATTCATATCACTTTTACATATCATCTTATATATATCTAATTAATACATTGACCAACTTATATTTCAAACATACTAGATATAACAAGATACCATAAGACTCAATTAGGTACATGTCATTAACTAACAAAAGGAAATTTCACTAACTTTGCTGAGTCTGGGATTCTTCGTGAGATGCTGAAGTCGATATTCTGAATATCGAAAAAGAATCTAACCTGCGCATGAAAAATAAAACCATACACTGAATATAAACTCAATGGTACTTATATAATTCAATCAATTTAAACATGAAATGTAGCAAAATAAATACAATCCAACACTCAATGACAATGGTATTCAAAATCTAACAAATTTGCAACACAAGAACATAATATATTTTATTTTCAAATAGGGTCAATTTAATAACAATTATTTTCATATTGATCCTTCAACTCATAATTCAGTTCGCATACTTTCGGTAATTGCATATCGTAATCATATTTTAAGTTTCAATACACAACATTAATTTATTTTGGTATACCAATCATTAGCTTATAATTTGTACCCCTATTAACTTGACTCGGACTCGAACGGATACACGGATCCAACCAATCACACCAATTTGGCACCTACTGCCTCATCGGATAAATCTGAAGTAAATAGTTTATGCCTTACGCTTATCGATATGACCAAAGTAAAAGTGTGCCCAACAGCTATCGACTCGTAGTCGAAGTAGCCCATACTCGATCTATCTTATGGCATTCCAACTATATTTGACTCTACCTGAATATTGAATAGGGTAACAATTTATCCAATTCTGATTATAGCTCAATTTATACATTATCATTTTTGAAGAAAAATGGTCACTGGAAGATGTTGTTGTTGTACTTTGCAATACCACTGTTGAAGAAGGTTTTAGGTTGAGTAGCACCTATTGTGAAGGTTCAGTAGCTTTGGAAGTGGTTTTACTCTTTCCATTGAAGAATGTTGACAAATCTTAGAGAATGTGGTCTAGTTTAGATGGAAAATAACACTACTCAAGAGAAGTTAAAGGAATTTGAAAGTACAAGAGGAGAGGCCAGGGAAGTTTAAGAAAAAGAAACAGTAAACGCGAAAGAATTGTGGAAAATGAAAGAGGCGTGAGCAGTTCAAGAGAAGTAAATGCGGGTAATGGTGTTGATGGTTCAGAAAAGCTTATAGAGTAAGTTTTGTGGAATTAAAAAAGAAAAATAAATAAATAAAATAAAATAAAAATATTTTGTAGGGAACCCTAGAATGACCTAGCCTTAAAGCAACACGTTTGACATTTTCTTCATGGGCTACCTAATTGGCAAAATAGGCTCAACTGTCCAAAATCTCTTCCTTGAACAGTTCTTTCTTGTCAACCCCTATTTTCTCTTACTTCAATATCTAATAACCCAGTTTGCCATGACATAATTCTCTTTCAAAATGTCGGCACAAACACCTTTTGATACTATATCTAGCAAGCTTGCACCTTTATTTTTTCCTTGCATTTCTTGCTAAAGTTGTACATTGATAAAAAAAAATAACCAGAAATGAAAATAACGATAATTAAATAAAGAGAAAAACTGTAAAAAAAATGAAATTAAAGTAAATCAACTAAAGAAAATAAAGATAGAAAAGATTTTGAGCTCAAACATCTCAAAGGTCAATGGATTGTTTATCTCAATAACATGAGCACCCCTGCAATTCTTTAAATGTTGACCATTAACTTTAAAAATTACCCCATTCTTAGTATCTTTGATGTCCACTGTGCCATGAGGATAGGCCTTGATCACATCAAAAGGCCCTGATCATCGCGGTTTTAACTTATTAGGGAACAATTTCAATCTTGAGTTAAATAGAAACTCTTGTTGCCCCTGTTCAAATTGCCTCGACATGATCCTCTTATCGTGCCATTACTTATTCTTTTACTTATAGAGCTTAGCGTTCTTATAATCTTGGGCTTTAAATTCTTCCATTTCATTCAACCCGAACAGTCTTTTATGTTCGGCATCTATCCAATCCATATTAAGCTTTTTAATAGCCCAAAATGCTTTATGCTTTAACTCAACAAGCAGTTGACATGGCTTACCATAAACAAGCTTAAAAGGCCACATTCTTAACGGTGTTTTGAAGACAGTGCGATAAGCCCACAAGACTTCATCCAATCCTTTCGAGTTGGCTTCACCACCTTTTTCAGAATCTACTTGATCTCCCTGTTAGAAATCTCAACTTGTCCATTAGTTTGTGGGAGATATGTTGTGGCAAGTTTTTGCTTCATCCCATACCTGTAGAAAGCATTAGGGATGAGTTTGTAATCAAAATGAGACCCCTCATCATTGATGATGGCTCGACGCATACCAAATCTCGTGAGGATGTTTTTGTGCAAGAACTTCATCATCGACTTGGCATTATTGGTAGGAAAGGCTACAGCTTCTACCCACTTGGAGACGTAGTTGACTGTCACTAGTATGTATAGGTTGCCAAATGAGGGTGGAAATGGACCCATAAATTCTATTCTCATACATAAAAAAACTTAACCTTTACAATGTTTTGCAATGGCATTTCGTGTCTTCTTGAAATATTACCAGTTCTTTGACATCAATCACATGTTTTATAAAAGCTATGGGCATCCTTGAATAGACTTGGCCAATAAAATCCTGGCTGAAGTACTTTGGCAGCAATTCTCATTCCTCCAAAGTGTCCTCCATAAGGGGTTGAATGGCAATGTTGCAAAATGTTATGTATTTCATTATCAAGGACACACATCCTAATTATCTTATTAGCACACTGCTTGAATAGGAAGGGTTCATCCTAATAATAATATCTTACATCATGAAGGAATTTCCTTTTTGTTTGGTTGTTAAGATTAGGTGGTAGCTGCTTACTAACAGTTGCTCATCTGAGAAGTCTTCCTTAATAAGCTTGACATTGCCATTCTCATTTCTGACTTCTAACCTAGATAGATGGTCTGCTACTTGATTCTATGTTCCTTTTCTATCTCAAATTTCTAGATCGAATTCTTGTAGCAAAAGAATCCACCTGACCAGTCTCGACTTTGTGTCTTTCTTGGTTACTAAGTGTTTAATTGCAAAGTGATAGATATACACTATGACCCTAGTGCTTACTAGATATGATCTAAATTTATCAAATGCAGACACAACAACCAATAATTCCTTCTCAATGGTAGTGTAATTTAGTTGTGCTTCTCTTAGACTATGGCTGTCATAGTAAATAGTGTGAAAAATCTTACAAGTCTATTGCCCAAGCACTGCTCCAACAGAAAAATCACTCGTGTCGTACATGAACTCAAATAGTAGGGACCAATCTAGGGCCACTATTATTGGAGCAACCACCAGTCACTTCTTCAGCTCCTCGAAAGCAAACAAGCAAACATCATCAAAAAGGAAAGGTTTATTCAATTCTAACAAGGTACACAAGAGCTTAGAGATCTTAGTTAATAAATCTCCTATAGAATCCAACATGCCCTAAGAAGCTCCTAATTCCCTTAACACTCATTAGAGGTGGCAGATTCTCAATCACTTTGATTTTTGCCTTTGTCAAATTCGATTCTTTTATGAGAGACCTTATGCCCTAGGATAATGCCTTCTTGTACCATGGAATGGCACTTTTCCTAGTTTAAAATGAGGTTAGTCTTTTCACAATGTTGAAGTACCAACTCTAAGTTATGCAAACCACCTTCGAAGTCATTCCCAAATATAGAGAAATCATCCAAAAATACTTCGAGGAACTTTCTCAACCATATCCAAGAATATTGATATCATGCACCATTGCAATGTTGTTGGTGCATTACAGAGGTCGAAGGGCATTCTTATAAAGCAAAATGTACCATATGGATAGGTGAATGTTGTTTTTTTCTTAATTCTCTAGGGCGGTTGTAGTTTAATTGTACCCAGAATATCCATCTAAGAAGCAGTAGAAATCCTTACCAGCTAATTGGTCTAACATTTGATCAATGAAGGGCAATAGAAAATTGTCTTTCCTTGTGGCTTTGTTGAGCTTGCAATAGTCCATATAGACTCACCATCCCATGACAGTTCGTATAGTTATAAGCTCATTATTATTGTTACTGACTAGGGTTACACCTCCTTTCTTTGGCACACATTGGGCTGGACTCATCCAAGAGTTGTCTGAGATTGGGTAGATAATGACAGCATCCAACCATTTGATTATCTTCTTTTTCACCACCTCCTTCATAATAGGGTTCAGCCTATTTTGCTACTCAATAGAATTACCATGATAATTTTTCAGCAAAATTTTGTGCATGCAGATTGTGGGGCTAATTCCTTTAATATCAGTGATTGTCCATCCTAATTCTTTTTTGAATTTCCTAAGTACATCTAACAATTGAACCTCTTGCTCATAAGTCAGCTCAGTAGATACAACCACTGGCAGTGTGTTGTCCTTCCCCAAATAAGTGTACTTTAACTATACAGGTAAAAGTTTCAACTAACATGGGTAGTTCTTCTATGGACAGTTTAGTAAAGTTAAAGGTTTGAACAGATAAATCTAATATGTCAAATATTTTTCCAAGTGTATCAATAATTAGTTTGGATGTCAGCAACTACTTGTGGTGTCCTAATGACCCTTCATCATCAATATCAATTGAATCCAATTCATTATGCTCTTTGTCATGGTATTTTTTTGAAATTCCTTTTCCACAAAAAATTCTAAGAAACTGATAGCATGACACTTTTTTATATCATCAGCACATTTTAGAGCCTAGAAAACATTAAAAGTGATTTGTTGATCATTCACCCTCATAGTTAACTTACCCTTTTGAACATCAATCATAGTCCTACATGTTGCAATAAAAGGTCTACCCAGAATAATAGGCACATCTTTGTCACCTTCATAGTCTAATACAATGAAATCTGAAGGGATAATAAATTTATCTACCCTTACCAATACATCTTCGATTTTATCTTCTGGTGTGCATATGATTGATCTGTCAATTGCAAGGTCACAGTGGTAGGTCTTACTTCACCAATTCCCTGATTTTTTAACACAGACAGGGGTATAAGGTTTATGCTCGCTCCTAAATCGCACAAGGCCTTCCCAACATATTGGTTACCAATTGAGCAAGGTATTGTAAAGCTTCCTAGTCCTTGAACTTTGGAGGAAATTTATTTGGCAACATAGCAATGCACCTTTAAGTGAGTGTGACTATTTCAAATTCTCTCAATCGTGTCTTCCTTAAAAGTATGTCTTTCATAAACTTGATGTAGTTGGGCATTTTCTTTAAGGCTTCCACCAAAGGTATATTGATGTGAAGTTGCTTAAGGAAATCCAAGAATCGCCTAAATTGTTAGTCTTGTCTGTGATTCTAAAATCGTTAGGGAAATGGTGAGGGTGGGTGAACTTCAGGTTGCAGTGATTATTTTACCTGGGCATTATGTTCAGCAATGCTATCTAAGTTTGCTTCGACATTGTTTGATCCAATTTTCTCAATTATGGTGCTCTTTTTGTGTTGTTCAAGAGTTTTTCTTTGATCAGATTCTAAATTCGTTGTTTCAGCAACAACACTCTTGTCAACTCTATCTAGTTATATGTCATTTCTAAGAGTGATTGCTTTATAATGTTCTTTCTTATGTGGTCTTGTATTCTCGGTATCTCTAGGCAAAGTTTCTTATGTTCTTGAGTTCAAAGCATTAACTATCTATCCCACTTGGTTCTCTAAAGCTCATAAAGATGACGCTTGGCACTAGATCACAACATCGTTCTTGGCCATATACTCATTCAAAAGAGATTAAATAGATGAGAAAAAAGATGATGTCTACCTTTTTTGAACTCGTTGTTGAGGCAAAATAGACTGATGGAAACCAGGTGGGACATCCATGGTATTAGGTCTAACAACTATGTTAGAACTCCTAGCTCCTTAATTGTTCCACCTAAAATTTAGCTGTTACTTCTAAGCAAGGTTATACGTGTTGGAATAAGGGTTATTGTTCATATTGAAGTTGACTATATAGTAGACATATGCTGGGTTTGAGGTACACTCTTCAAACACGTGATCCTTACCACAATAAACACAAGATAACCCAACTGCTTTCAGCTCTTTCACATCACTAGGCTTCTGCATGGTCTTTAACATGTTGGCTAAAAAAGATACCTGAGTAGTAAGCAATGTAATCACATCTAGTTCAAATAATCCAACTACTCTTCTACTAGTTCCAACTCTTGTTGTGGGGTATTGATAATCATTCTTGGCAATTCTCTCCAAAATCTCATATGCTTCATTATACGACTTGTCCAACAGAGTTCCATTAGTTGAGGCGTTAAACACTATTCATATATGTATATTCAAATCATTATAGAACATCTCCATTTGGGTTCAATGTTGAAATCCATCATAGGACATTTCGTATGCAAATCTTTGAACCTTTCTTACACTTCATACAATGTTTCATCCTCTAGTTGCCTGAAGGATGTTATGTCATTTCTCAGTTTAGCATTCATATTGGGTGGGTTATATTGCAATAAGAATCTTTGACAGAGATGATTCCATGATTCTACTGCTCCAAATGGCAAAGTGTTGAGCCATTTTCTAGCATGATCTCTTAAAGAATAGGGAAACAACTTGAGTTTTAAGGCATCTTCAAGGACACCTTGTTGTCTAAAAGAATCACAAACCTCCAAGAAAAGTCTCAAGTGCAATCTATGATCTTTAGTTGGCAAACCACCAAATTGGCCAATTGATTGAAGCATCCAAAACATTACAAGTTTTAACTCAAAGTGGGGGGCTTGAATTTGTGGCCTCACTATTCCAGGGTTTAGGCCATCTAACGTAAGAAGTACATGCTCCCAAATTGGCCTATCCCGATCATCAAACATCAGAGCAACCTGAGGATTACCATTTCCAGCTCCTAGATTAAGTTGCTCACTCAAACCAAGTTGATTGTTACCACCTTGATTCATTGCTCTTTGTTCCATTTCTCCTTGTTTGTAAGGTTCTTTTAATTTCTGTATCTAAGGGATAGATTTCTTCAACAAGAATGCCTTTATGCATACAACTAGTAACAATCCTTTTGTGATCACGAAATAAACAAATTAATAGCTAAAAATATAAAAATTGCAATAACAAAAACTAAAGTTGACAATCGCCAGTCCCCGAAAATAGTGCCAAAAACTTGTCGCTTGTGGATATGATGTGTGAATTGTGCAAGTATACACGTCGAATCAAGTAATAAAGTGATGAGTAAGTATCATTCCAATGAGGATTGGATTAGTATTTCTAAATTACCACAATTGAGTAGAAGAGATAAATGAATTAAATGATATTTTGAGAAATAACAATGCAATTAATACTCTAAAAATGAAAGTAATGAAATGTACTATCGTAGATTGCAATTGCAACTGCAACAAATCGAATAAAAGCACTAAGGATTGTAACAAGATTGGAATATTGATTGTAAAGGTTGGGATTACTAAGAAATTAGTTATAACCCAGGAACAATGCCATGGCAAAAATATGGTAACCTACTGCTAAATTGGGTACTAACGTGGTCTACCTCTATCAAAAGCAAGAACTTAAGCTGGTCACTCCTAAGATATTATACATCTATAGGCTGGGAATTAGCACCCATGACTGAAGCACAATCCGCTAAATTGTATAAGGTAAATCTCTATGTCTAGAGTTTACACGAGCATTTCACTCAACGCTCTCTTATATTACCAAATTTTGGTCCAAACAACCTAACTCTATTGATATTAAGATACTTTTAGACTTATCAAATATTTATCAATACCTTAATAAGCATATAAATAGAAATAAAAATTTAGTAAAGTAGTAAATTGAATCATATTCATCCATAAACATTCATCAGAGTTAAAACATCATCAAAAGTAATCCTCAACTGTGCTAAGTTAGCTCATGATTGGGCTACGGAAATTCAAGTTTTTTAATATCATCAGCATCCCAAAATAATAATTTAAATTAGCAGATTTAGAACAAATTGTAGAGGAAGAAATCTGGGTTCAAAACACGAATTCCCCCAACTTGGTAACTGGTGCGCGTCTTCACCCAATCTTTTAATAGCTCAAATTACCCTGATTGTCACAAAGAGCTCTCTGTCAAAGCTCTGTATTTACAATCAGCTGTACTTTCAGCTCTCATTAATGACAAACCTCTTCTTGGCCTTCAATCCCCCTTTTCATTTATACTTGGGTGTAAAAGCTGTCAGCCAATGATTGTTTTTTCCATAATTTTGAGGTGGATATTTTCCATTACACGTGCATGGGGTGTAACTGCTGAATGCTTTAAGTCATGACTAGGTATTTGTTATTTTTTTCCTCAGCATTGCCAAGGCAATCTCTCATAATGCCTCAGCAAATCTCCATCCTTTGCTATCTTTCTTCCTCAAACCTATCATTGTTACAATTGATAGATGTCCTAACGAAAGGTCTTGGTGTTCAACAACATGAGCATCTGGTTACCAAGTTGGGGATGAGAGACTTTTTTCAGCCACCAACTTGAGGGCAAGTGTAGAATTTGTAAATATAGGTAATAGTTGTTAATATAGTTAGTTAGTTTTAGAAGTAGTTGAGAAGCATTAATATGAAATTTGTATATAAAGAGCAAATGATAAGTTTAATGGGATATAAAAAAACCAGGTTTCTTTTTATTTCAGTTTTTGATTTACTTTGCAATTGTTCTTGCTCTCTTGTAGCATCGTTAACATACTTTTCTCGAAAAAGCTATAACATTGGGTGTGAATTGTTGCAAGAGAGTTATTTCTTGTTTTTCTTGGGCTGGTTATTTCCTATTCTGTTGTGTTCTCATTGTTGCTTTTTCTGCTTTTTGGGACTTTTATGTTTTCGTGTTCTTTTTGGATTTAGGTGAAAAGGGTTTAAGGTGGTTGTTGTTGCCCTCACCTTTGTTTTTGTATATATTTTCTTATTAATAAAAATTTACCCTAATAACCCTAAAAAATGTTATTAAACTTCCTAATATCGTAGTTTTCATATGCAATCTGATTGAATTTGTCAATTACACACTTTGAGTTTGAGAAATGGTAGTTTTTTGTTTTGGTTAATTGTCACTCTCTTATTGTTGTTGATGATTTTGTTTCAAGTAGTGGCATGAAGAGTTTTTCTTATGATGAGTATTATGTTGGTAAGTCTACTGATGACGTTAGATTAAATCGACGTATACAAAATTTGATCGTGTGTGATAAATAGTTTTCATGTAAAATGCTTAATTTGTTTGATTGTGATGATAATGTGAATTCTTTAAATTTTTGTGCAAGATCCTTATGTATGTGCATGCCTATTCGGATGAAATGTGTGATAAATAGTTTTCATGTAAAACGCTTAATCTGTTTGATTGTGATGATAATGTGAATTCTCTAAATTTTTGTGCAAGATTCTCATGTAAGTGCATGCCTATTCGGATGAAATTTGAGAGGATTGGTTGTTTGAACATGTGTATGCTTAAATCTTATTCGTTTAGCATGTGTGAATTATTGGTGATAAAAAAACTCTTGCTGCATTTTGGAACGAGTGAACAAAATCGTGTGTTCAAACCTGGAGTTTGTTATTCTGTTTTGTCATTGAGAGAAATCAAGCATCCTAAATTTTGTGTGAATAAATGTGTGAACAATTTTTGCTTGTTTTATGTTTTCTCTTTAAATATGAAAACAAAATATGTGAATTCTGATGACTCACAGAGTCAAAATCAAATCTTTGATCTCGAAGATTGCTCTATATTATGGTTTAAAGGATTCAAGCATGTTTTGCATGATTATAACTTACAATTGTTTCATGTTCCTTCTATGTTGCCAGCCATGAATGGTAAGAGAAAACTTTATTTTTTGATCCCGGAGATTATTGTTCTATATTATTGTTCAAGGGATTTGAGCCATGGAATTTTTTTTCCAAGATTATAACTTTCCAACGCTTTGTGAATATGGTTTGTTGCCATCGATGAAACTTTTGATTCTTTCTGAAAAGGTAATACCAACTTATAATTTTTGTTCTGTCATTAGTGTATGCACTCCATTTTTTATTAGGATACCAAGAAGTTATTTTTTGCTTATAATTCATAATGTCACTAATTTGTTTCATTCTTGTGTAGGTGACAATTTCAAATGGTACCCTTATAAAGAGGGAGGGCATGCAAATAACCTTCTTTCTTTTCGAACCATTTGTGATTCTCACGTTTTTTGAAGCGACTTTGTCAGGTTTATAAACAAAAGGGTTCGTGATCTTGAAAGATTTTTTCTGAGAAAATGGCCTGATTTGAGGACAAATCATTTCAATAGGGAGGGTATGATGCAATCTCGACTGCATCATGTCATGATACAATTCGACGACATCGGAATTGGCCCAAACACGAGGGGCCGAAGTGAAAAAATGAAGCTTTAATTTCACTTTGTTAATTTGGCTGTTGGAAAATGAGGATGTTTATCCATTTTAGTTATTTTATTTATTATAGTTTAAGTATTTAAATTGTGACATAAATTAATTGGCGTTTTAAACATGCAATAATCTGAACATCTTTAACTGTGTCCTATTTGGTACAGCATTTTAATGTGACTTTGTTCAAACATCATAATTGTGTCTAAGGTTTAGACAAATTAAATGGTGTTTAAATTATGTCTTATTAGTGAATTTAAGCTGACTTTAAATGTGTCTTGTAGGTTGGCTGATTAGCAGGCATGTGCATTGAACGACATTAAAGAAGAGGCATGTATTTGGACTTACATTCAAGAAGAAGCTGCTGATTGCTTTTCTCCAAGCACCTTTTCATGGAGAGCAATGGTTTCAAGTGTTTTCACACTTGACTACTCAGCTAGTAGCTTAGTTCACACCAAAGTGACCAACTGAATCCACATGTTCACATTTGGAGGCTGTTCATGCTCCACAATTAGCATTAAAATGTTGGATGCACATTCGGCTTCCTAAGAAGGAATAAAACATTGTTCACACCTTAATTTGACCGACTAGCTTTTATACATGCATGGATAAAGTCATGAACGTTTAGGGGGAAAATGACACATAAATTCAGCACATTGAATTAACAATATGCATGCACAATGGGGAGGACGAATTTACAAGATACATACTTCAATTCATAAACCAGTCTATCATTAATGCATCCAATTAATTGAAGGTGCATGATCCATGCAAGACACATGTTCATTCAAGGTATTTGAATTTTCTTCCATGCTAAGCATACATGGACGACCATAAAGGAAGAATATGTGTCTACTTAGATTTGGAAAGTATTCAAGAACCATCTTTATTGTTTAAGTGTGAATATTTTAATTGTTGTGTGAACATATAGATGCTGAATTTGAGTAGTCATCTTTGTGTTTATAAATAGCTGTCTTGTAAACATTTGAAGGTTGGACTTTTTAACACCCTTATGCTTAATATACTGTTTGTGAGTTTATTCAACTCTCATTGCTCGTTTTTTACTCAAGCTGACTTATCTAGCTTTGCTAGTGGCGTCTACCTTGTTTCATTTGAGCTTATCACTCCCTAAACAGAGTGTGGAATTCAACTTTTATACATTTGGTTCCTATCTCTTATAGGTAGCGGGTCAAATTTCTATCAACTTCACCTTAAGTGTCAATATATGATTCAGGTCAATATTGTTTATCGTATTGGTTCTTTCTTGGACCTTAAGCCTAATTTTCTTTCCATCAAATTTCCATTTCCAGCTTACCAAACTAGATAAAATTGTATTTGAATTAAAGAAAAATCACTTTATATAAAAATAGACACACACACATATATATATATATATATCTTGATACTTCTTTCATTAACGTTGAATTTACTTCTTATTTTTCTTAATCAAAATGTAATATATATGTTCCAATACACCCATGTCTTTCTTTAAAAAAGTAGGTAGTGAATGTATTAGTTAATCATAATTTATCTTTAAATTCATAATTTTTTTAATAGTAAGTCAAGTTATACACAGGAAACAGTGACTTTTTCCCCAAATTCTAGAGAAACCAAACGGCAAAAGATTCTAGAAGAAGATGATGCATTAGTTTCCTATATGGTAGTTTGTACAACGTCGAAAATTTTAATGTTGAATCAAGATTTACCCCATGAAAACATAAATGCCAAACCAAACCTTTAATCAAGAATTAGAACATTAAAGAAAGATTGGAGAATAATTTATGATATGCTTAGAGGGAAAGACACTAGTGATTTTGGTTGTGATGAGCTTAAACAAA
This sequence comes from Gossypium longicalyx, assembly GCA_025698465.1. Taxonomy (NCBI): domain Eukaryota; kingdom Viridiplantae; phylum Streptophyta; class Magnoliopsida; order Malvales; family Malvaceae; genus Gossypium; species Gossypium longicalyx. Next base: position 61,269,082 of record CM047004.1, on the reverse strand, counting down.
TGGTTGTTACCAAAGATGCAATGTGGGAGTCATACTTAATCGTAAGATTTGTATAACATTTTTTTCCATTTTTTGTTAGTTATATCATAATATTCACATATTACTAAAAATATTTCATTTAAATGTGTCATAAAGAAGCTGCACAATTGAAAATCCAAACATTTTCTTTTTACCGGCAATTGTCAACCATTTATGTAAAAGATCGAGTTATAAGGAAAGATGCTCAAACAACTATCGATGTTTTTGACAACTTAGAAGTTGAAGATGGTGATGAAAGGATGAATGAGGAAGGAAGTAATGAAAACAGATATGAAACAGAGGATTTGTAACACCCATTGCTCATCATTGTCACTGAATTAGGGTTACAGGATGCTATGACAATTAAGTAGACAAGAACTTACAATTTCAAACAAATTTCCATTTAAACAATCATTATCAAGAAATGAATCAATAAACATGCAATTCAATCAAAATCGGGGTTTAAATAAAGCCTAAGAAACTCTAAAAGCAATTCAAAAACAATGAGGGACTAATTTGGAACAAATCATAAAATCAAGGTAAAAATAGAAAACAAGGGTCACACGGTCGTGCTGCCAAACCATGTGACAGGCTAAGGCCATGTGAAGTTGACAACACAGTCGTGCCATTAAACCGTCTAAAATAGCTCAGACCATGTTAATTGCATCAAACGGTAGTGTCACTAGGCCGAATAACTCACTGTGACGGTATGAATAAAATTTGTTATCAAAATCTAACAAGCACATAGTCGTGCCATGTGCCCGTGTGACTCACACGGCCATGTGTCAAACTGTGTAGGAACCTGTGTGTGCCTAAATGTACCTTCAAATGCAAGGTTACCAATCCATGCTTACTTAAATCACAGGCAACCAAATAATCAAACTTTCAACATGTTCAATTTACATAAAAAAAAACCATACCAAAACATGTTATTTACCTAATTATAAAAAATATGCCATAAGGAAGCATCACAAATCAACAATCAAATTTAATGATCAAATTCATTTGATATAAAATTCACACTTAACCGAACATGGTTATTTAAGGTACCAAAATGTAATAATTCAGAAATCAAACATTAAACCTTTATCAAAACAAATTTAAAAACTTGTCTACCCTAAGAAGAAACTAGGCACAAATCATTTTGCATCATCCAGATCAAACTCTAACCACTATTTACCTATTCATGTATTCCATTTCACAATATAACACACCTATATGTATTCCATACAATCAAGTTAAAATCTATCACATATCAATTCCAATATCACATTCAAATCTCTAAATCAAGTTATGATCAACCACATTATTGGCCACAAACAATCAACTTATAAACAAGTACAAAATATGCCACTTATAATGAACACTTATATACAAATTACAAGATACTCCTATTACATGCCACATATCCCAAAGTAAACGTTTTCAAAGTCTACCAAATATAGTTGGATAGTGTGATCTTCCACTTGATCTAATTTCCTAGTTTCGCAAAATAAGATCTATAAGAATTGCATATGTGAAAAATTGTGATCGATGCCAAATAATCGAAAATATATCAAGGAGGAACGAGATGCCTTTGATAAACATTTTAGAGGTTGAACAATTTGACGTATAGGGCCTTGATTTTCTAAGCCCATTTCCTTCTTTGTATGGTAATAAGTATATTTTGGTAGTTGTGGTCTATGTATCCAAGTGTGTTGCAGCCGAGGCCTACCCAACTAATGATGCTAAGGTTGTAATATCCTGATTTTGGGCCTAGTCGGAATAGTAGTTTTATGACCACAAAATCCGAGATAGAAATAATTATTTTATAATTATTTTGATGTTTATGATATGATTGCATGATTGTGTGAAAATTTCGTGATGAAATCCTATGCCTAAAGTGCTTAAATTGAAATTAGGGACTAAATTAAATAATTTGTAGACTTGCATTCTAGAAGTTTTTAGTATGAAATTGTTTTGAAATATTAATTAGGAGGTCTTAAATAGCAATTTTACCAATTTCTAAGTTTAAGGACAAAAATTGGACATGGATGGAATTTTTGGAAAGTTTAGTAGTAAGGGCATTTTGGTCATTTAGGGGTAAAATGAATTAAAATACAAAATTAGAAGCCAATTTTGCTCATCTTCAACCCCATGGCCGAATATAGCAAGGAGAAACCATGGCTAGGGTTTTTCAAGCTTCCAAGCTCGATTGTAAGTCCATTCTAGCCCTATTTTTCAAGTTCTTTACGTTTTTGGAGTCCCGGTAGCTTGATTTAGCTTATGCTAGCAATAATTTAACCTAGGGTTTATATTTGGAAAAATAACCATAGGTGAAATTTTTGTATTTTGGTGTTTTATGATATAATATGAGGTTTTAAATTATGTTAGACAGCTTGTGCTACTCGGTTTTAAGTGAAAACGAGAAAAATGGCTTAATCGGTAAAAATACCTAATAGTCATAAGTACATGTTAGAGTGAGAATTTGATGTTGCCATAGAAGGGAAAAATGATCAGCATGTCATAAAGCATAAGAAAATAGGCTGAAGTTTAATTTACGAGCTTTGGGGCAAAAGTGTAAATATGCAAAAGTTTAGGGGCAAAATTGTAATTTTTCCAAAATATGATTTTTGGTCAATTTGAATAATTTGAGTCCTAATTAGACTATATTTTAAATGATAGAGAAAGGAAAACTGAAATTCAGGCTAAAATGGGGAAAATACCAAGTTGTGGACGAAATGGTAAAAGTAGCCATTTTCGCATACTAGGTAAGTTCATATGTAAATGTTGGTAACATAGTTATTATTTTAAATGTTTTTATATTATTTAAATGATATGATAATTTTATGAAATATTATACTCGTGATAATTGTTTGATAATATGTCAAATTATGTGATATACCTGGAAAATGTGAAATACTACCGAGTATCGGTATCGGTATTCCGTAGAAGATGGTTGAGACACATGATTGGGAAAAAGGTCCCGTTGAACCTTAGGAATGGATTAGGATACAAGTGACATGTCACTGGGATATTTGGGCATCCGAACTCGTTGAGTTGAGTCCGAGTTCACTTATGGATGCAAATGTCCGAACTCGTTGAGTTGAGTCCGAGTTCGTGAAATGTAACTAGGCATCCAAACTCGTTGAGTTGAGTCCGAGTTCACTTATGGATGCGAACGCCTAAGCTCGTTGAGTTGAGTCCGAGTTCGCTTATGGGCGGGTTACATAGTAGCTTGGCTACATATGTGGCACTTATGTGCAAACTTTCCATGTATCCGAATTATATTCCGATGTGTTCAACGGGTAAAGTTCTACTCAAATGGAGGAATACTCAAGATGAAAGGGATGTATTGGTAAGTGTTTTGAAATGGATACTTTGAACAGGTATGTACTTAACCCTCGGGTTGAAAAATCGATATAACAACAATATGGTAAGATGATAAATGAAAATATGATATGAATGTATTGGTGATGATTATGCAAATGATGTTTTATGTTTGCTTATATGGTTATGTTACTTGCTATTTGCATGTGAACTTACTAAGTGCTTATGCTTACTCCCTCCTTTTCATTCCTTGTAGTGTTGACAAGCCAGCTCGGAAATCGGGAACGGTTGGAGGCACGCTCACACTATCCGTATACCATCTTGGCATAATGGCTTGTATATTTTGAGTATGGCATGTATAGCATTATAATCATTTTGTATATATGGTCTTATGATATGGTTATTGAGTAGTATAAAAATGCTTGGTAATGATTAGCCATTGGAATGACTAATTATGATCATATTTGGTGTTATGTATGTCAAATTGCTAGTTAATCCATGGAAACCATGAAATAGGTAAAATTTACCATAAAATAGATTCGAGATGAATGATAGTGACGTGAATTTGAAAAATCATTGAAAATAGTAGAGAGATATAATTAGATGATGAATAAAACATGAAATTGAAGAATTATGAGTCTATTTTCATAGGGAAGAAACGAAACAGGTATATGAATTATATTTTATGAGATGTTTAAATTTTTGTGAAACAGGGCCAGAGCGATTTCTAGATCCCCTGTTCTGACTTTGGAAATTCACCATAAATTGTATAAAAATAATTAGAAGTCATAATTTATATGTACAGATTTCTTATTGAGTCTAGTTTTAAGAGAAACAAACTTCATAGTCATTGAAATTCTGTACAGAGAATAGAGGTCAGAGCAGTAGAACCCTGAAACAGGGGAGACTTTAACTAATAAACTGTACTAATTGGCCTAGCCAAAAATTCTAGAAAAAAATTAGTAAATAGATATATGAGTCTAGTTTCAGGGAAAATTTACAAAATTGGATTTTGAGTTTCAGAACTCGAGATATGAATTTTTAAGCGATCAGTGACGCAGATTAGCCACTTTGTCTGGAAGTTCTAAAATTAAATTGTTTGAGCTGTTTAAGCAATGAATTAAGTCTGTTAACACCTCGTGTTCGACTCCGGCAACGGTCTCGGGTACAGGGCGTTACATTTGGTGGTATCAGAGTAGGTTTAGTCGATTCTCGGGCTAACCTAGCATGTGTAAAAGTTTAGCTATACATGCCACTGATCTGTGATAGTGTGATGTCTTCCGACGCGCGTATGAGTACCGTCTTATTTAGACAGATACTCTCCAACCGAAATCATGCCCGACCATGTTCAACGTTATGTGAAGGTATTTGAGTAAAATTATGATTATGATAAGTATCGATTCAGAAAAGTATGAATAAAGGTTTATGATACATATGTGATAAATATTCATATTTGCTTAATGCTCATATGATGTAGTGTATATGGCTTATTTGATAAGATGAACGGAATAAATAGAAAGTAGTAGAGGTATGAATAAAAGTCATAATATTATGATACGAATGAAAATTTCCTTGTTTTGATTTGGACGTCGAATGTTGATGAATGCTAATGATATATAATTTTTATAAGATAAAAGATTATAATGAAATGAACTTATCTATGTTAAATTATTGGACTGAATTATATGAATGTAATGATATGTACATGATGATGCACGAAATGAAAGTTATGATTGTGGTGCAAATATCTATGTTTGTTTGGCTTTATATGATGTCATGAGCATGACTTAATTTAATTAAATGAATGGATAAGTAAAGCTATCTAGAAAACATAGAATGTATGCATAAGTATATTGTCTAAATGGGACAATAGGAAAATTGGTGTAAGCCAACATGAATGAATGACATGATTTTGATGATGTTGCTATGATGATGGAAGTTGTGTCATATGTGTATGTATAAGAAAGTCAAGTTAGAGGTCCTACAACCCCTCCCCCTTACCGAAATGGTACTTATAATGGAATTTCATGAGATTTGTATTGAATAAGTTTCCGGTAGAGAACCCAAAGAGTTCAATGATAGAATAATTATAAGTATGATCGAGAGATTGAAAATGAGCTGATAAGTAAAGTCGAGCCCGATAAAGTATCGGATTGACGTAAAGATTATTGGAATTATGCACTGCTCCGCTTAGAAAAAGAATTCTCCTTGGTAAACCGAATTACTCAGTGCAAGGTCGAGAAAAGTGTAAATCAAAATTTATTCAAGAACTGGCCTTCTTTAGTGAATGGTTTAATATGAAATTTGTGACGGCGAACTAGTTGGGAAAATGATATTTGAAATGTGAACTATCTCGAGTGTGACAGATTATGGGAGACGACAGATGATCTCTCTTTGAGATGTTCTATGTGTTCACCCGTTCTCGTAAATATTTCTATGGCTATTGATCTTCAAGAAATTCTTGTTATATGGGAATGTCTTCTAATTTTTTATGTTGGATGAAAGCATTGGTAGTCTGATTGGTTTATAATTTATATTGCTCTATTTCATCGGGTATTCTATTTCATTTCGTCTGATAAGAATTGATGAGAGAATACATATGATATTATGATTCTGTTTCTTCTACTTGATGCTTCATCTGATATATATGTATGGGAAGATATATTGTTCTTGTTATATATGATTCCAGTGGGATTAAATGACGTTTTCTTTTGGACTTTCTTTCTTTAAAGAATTATCGGGGTATTCTGTATTTTCTCTATGAGTTTGGTTTTCGATTCTCCGGCATAGTATCGTATCTTGGGTTTCTTTATCCTGGATCTTTTTATTCTGGATTTCTTTATTCCGGGTTTCTCTATCTTGGATTTCTTTATTCGGTTTTCTTGTTATCTTTGTTCCATAATTTGTCAATTATGACTCGTGTTCGAAGTGCGTTCTTCAGCTCATGATAATCATGTCAAATATGACTATACTTCTAATTTGATCTTGGTAATGTGGTGATTTTAGTATTGGTGTTTTTTTTTTCTAATTTCTATGTAAGGATTTGACATCAGGTGATAAAAGCGCGAGTTTCAGTCGGTATTGTGAATCATCTATTTGAAAGATTTCATGCGACAATTATTTCAGGATTATTTTTCCCAAGTCTGATAATAGAATTTCATTTTGTACGGATAAAAGAGTAAATAGTCTGAACGAGAAGTGTATATTTATTAGAAAAAGTTTGGTATTAGTTAAAGTCACTACGAATGATAAGGTTTTCATTTTGTAAAAGCTGAAAAGTTTATTACATGTTGACAAAGTTCAGATAGATGAGAATAATGGTAGCCGAAGCGTCTGAACTAGACTAGTCTACATTGAGTAAAGACTTCCTGACTTTCAGTAATTTACTGTTGTATGAATTGTGATGTGTTTCAAGATGGTGAGGTAATGTGATAGTTTAGAGCATTCGATGTTACATAAAATTGGAGTTGTTAAAGGGGTTAAAGCCGAGCATTGGCATCTATCAAAATTATCCTTGTCAGTGTTGATATTGGGATGGAAATGAGAAGGATTATTCTTGAGGCCATATCAGAATTATTTCCATGGCAAAAAGAGGAAAATGTGATGTATCCTATTGTTAAATGTTTGGCGAGATCTATAAATCATATCTGTATTGAATGAATTCCTACTCATTAGATTCATGGAAATTCAGGTCTCTTTGATTGTTGGATTTCTTGGAATTCCGGTCTCCATTAATCAAGTTAAGATCCGGGTTTTATGTCATGATATCATGGGAAACTGAGAAGAGTTGAAAATTTAAGAACAGATTGAGAGTTGAGACCAAAGCTTTCGATCATATGAGAAATTAAAGAGATGTATTGGAGGTACAGTACAAGTGAAAGTTCTTCGGCACCGAATATGAGATTAAAAGTGAAGACCACTTTTCTGGTAAGATTTTCAGGGACGAAAATCCCCAAAGGGGGGGAGAGTTGTAATATCCTGATTTTGGGCCTAGTCGGAATAGTGGTTTTATGACCACAAAATTTGAGATAGAAATAATTATTTTATAATTATTTTGATGTTTATGATATGATTGCATGATTTTGTGAAATTTCGTGATGAAATCCTATGCCTAAAGTGCTTAAATTGAAATTAGGGACTAAATTGAATAATTTGCAAAACTTGCATTCTAGAAGTTTCTAGTATGAAATTGTTTTGAAATATTAATTAGGAGGTCTTAAATATCAATTTTACCAATTTCTAAGTTTATGGACAAAAATTGGACATGGATGGAATTTTTGAAAAGTTTAGTTGTAAGGGCATTTTGGTCATTTAGGGGTAAAATGAATTAAAATACAAAATTAAAAGCCAATTTTGCTCATCTTCAACCCCATGGCCAAATATAGCAAGGAGAAACCATGGCTAGGGTTTTTCAAGCTTCCAATCTCGATTGTAAGTCCATTCTAGCCCCGTTTTTCAAGTTCTTTTACGTTTTTGAGTCCCTGTAGCTCGATTTAGCTTATGCTAGCAATAATTTAACCTAGGGTTTATATTTGGAAAAATACCCATAGGTGAAATTTGTGTATTTTGGTGTTTTATGATAGAATATGAGGTTTTAAATTATGTTAGACAGCTTGTGCTACTCGGTTTTAAGTGAAAACGAGCAAAATGGCTTAATCGGTAAAAATACCTAATAGTCATAAGTACATGTTAGAGTGAGAATTTGATGTTGCCATAGAAGGGAAAAATGATCAGCATGTCATAAAACATAAGAAAATAGGCTAAAGTTTAATTTACGAGCTTTGGGGCAAAAGTGTAAATATGCAAAAGTTTAGGGGCAAAATTGTAATTTTTCCAAAATATGATTTTTGGTCAATTTGAATAATGTGAGTCCTAATTAGACTATGTTTTAAATGATAGAGCAAGGAAAACTGAAATTCGGGCTAAAATGGGGAAAATACCACGTTGTGGACGAAATGGTAAAAGTAGCCATTTTCACATACTAGGTAAGTTCATATGTAAATGTTGGTAACATAGTTATTATTTTAAATGTTTTTATATTATTTAAATGATATGATAATTATTATGAAATATTATACTCGTGATAATTGTTTGATAATATGTCAAATTATGTGATATACTTGGAAAATGTGAAATGCTACCGAGTATCGGTATCGGTATTCCGTAGAAGATGGTTGAGACACATGATTGGGAAAAAGGTCCCGTTGAACCTTAGGAATGGATTAGGATACAAGTGACATGTCACTGGGATATTTGGGCATCCGAACTCGTTGAGTTGAGCCCGAGTTCACTTATGGATGCGAATGTTCGAACTCGTTGAGTTGAGTCCGAGTTCGTGAAATGTAACTAGGCATCCGAACTCGTTGAGTTGAGTCTGAGTTCACTTATGGATGCGAATGCCCGAGCTCGTTGAGTTGAGTCTGAGTTCGCTTATGGGCGGGTTACATAGTAGCTTGGCTACATATGTGGCACTTATGTGCAAACTTTCCATGTATCCAAATTATATTCCGATGTGTTCAACGGGTAAAGTTCTACTCAAATGGAGGAATACTCAAGATGAAAGGGACGTATTGGTAAGTGTTGTGAAATGGATACTTTGAACAGGTATGTACTTAACCCTCGGGTTGAAAAATCGATATAACAACAATATGGTAAGATGATAAATGAAAATATGATATGAATGTCTTGGTGATGATTATGCAAATGATGTTTTATGTTTGCTTATATGGTTATGTTACTTGCTATTTGCATGTGAACTTACTAAGTGTTTATGCTTACTCCCTCCTTTTCATTCCTTGTAGTGTTGACAAGCCAGCTCGGAAATCGGGAACGGTTGGAGGCACGCTCACACTATCCGTATACCATCTTGGCATAATGGCTTGTATATTTTGAGTATGGCATGTATAGCATTATAATCATTTTGTATATATGGTCTTATGATATGGTTATTGAGTAGTATAAAAATGCTTGGTAATGATTAGCCATTGGAATGACTAATTATGATCATATTTGGTGTTATGTATGTCAAATTGCTAGTTAATCCATGGAAACCATGAAATAGGTAAAATTTACCATAAAATAGATTCAGACAGCAGTAGTGACATGAATTTGAAAAATTATTGAAAATAGTAGAGAGATATAATTAGATGATGAATAAAACATGAAATTGAAGAATTATGAGTCTATTTTCATATGGAAGAAACGAAACAGGTATATGAGTTATATTTTATGAGATGTTTAAATTTTTGTGAAAGCAGGGCAGAGCGATTTCTGGATCCCCTGTTCTGACTTTGGAAATTCACTATAAATTGTATAAAAATAATTAGAAGTCATAATTTATATGTACAGATTTCTTATTGAGTCTAGTTTTAAGAGAAACAAACTTCATAGTCATTGAAATTCTGTACAGAGAACAGAGGTCACAGCAGTCGAACCCTGAAACAGGGGAGACTTTAACTAATAAACTGTACTAATTGGCCTAGCCAAAAATTCTAGAAAAAAATTAGTAAATAGATATATGAATCTAGTTTCAGGGAAAATTTAAAAAATTGGATTTTGAGTTTCAGAACTCGAGATATGAATTTTTAAGCGACTGTGACGCAGTTAGCCAGCTTGTCTGGAAGTTCTAAAATTAAATTGTTTGAGCTGTTTAAGCAATGAATTAAGTCTGTTAACACCTCGTGTTCGACTCCGACAACGGTCTCGGGTATGGGGCGTTACAAAGGTAGTCATGTGGTTCCTACATAAGCACGTATTTACACAGTTTGGGACTCCTAGAGCTATAGTTAGCGATGAAGGATCTCACTTTGTAAATAAGTGGCTTAAGTGGTTGCTTGACAAGTATGATGTGAAACATAAGATTGCTACTACCTATTACCCATAATCGAATGGGCAAGTTGGAAGGGTGACTCATGAAATCGAAGATATTCTTGAAAGAATAATGCGCCCTAACAGAAAAGATTAGTCTCTTAGGCTTGATGATGCACTATGGGCCTATCGAACCACTTTTAAAACGCCATTAGGAGTGACTCCTATCGATTAGTTTTTGGAAAGGCATGTCATTTGCCGCTTGAATTGGAGAATAAAGTCCATTGGGCTTTGAAGCATTTGAATTTTGATCTTATGTAAGCTGGGGAGAGAAAGATGTTACAGCTAGATGAGCTGGAGGAGTTGATGTTATTTTCATACGAGAATGCCAAGATATGTAAAGAAAAATATAACAGATGGCATGACAAACGTATACAACCTCGTCAATTCAAAAAAGGTCAAAAAGTGCTATTGTTTAATTCGAGGCTAAGGTTATTTCCTAAAAAGCTCAAGTCTCGATGGAAAGGACCTTATACCATCCACAAAGTTTATCCATACGGAGTCATAGAATTGTACAACAACCATGGAGGTACATTTAAAGTTAATGGTCAACGTCTCAAGCACTATTGGGATGGTGAAATTGAATGAATTAAAACCTCGTTCAAATTAAGAGACCCTTAATTTTTCATAAACCTACTTTTTAATAAAAAGTTAGAAATTATTTTCTTAAATTAATACATTTAATTAATTCTATCTAAGGAGATTGGAACTTAAGGGGGACCATTGTGACCCCTCTAACCTTTCTTGGGAATTAATTTTATGTAATCTTTTAAGAAGGAAATTTCTAATTAATTTTAAAATTTTTACTCTTAGTTTATTTTTATTTTCATTTTTAATTTTTATCTTTGTCTTTAATTTTAATTTAATCTTAATTTTAATATTTTTTTAAGTTTAGTTTTAATATTATTTATTTTAATAAAGGAGGTCAAATTTTCCCAAATACTAATAAGTTTGTTTATTTTTAAGCAGTCCAAATATTTTAAATTTTGGACCCAATGCCTGAAATAACAAAAAAGAGAAATTTAACCCATGTTGTAGTCTACAGAGGTTCCTAAAACCCTAAATTTTTCCATCATATTTTCCCTCCATCTTACTTGTCACCCAAGTAATTAAAAAATAGCCAAATATTAGCTATAAGACTACCTTACTGTCCTACTCACTTGAATTAGCTAAATTTTTGCTACAAAATTTCCCTAATTCATCACTATATAAACCCCTCTCTACCTACATAATTTTTAATACCCTTCAAGCTATTAGCTTAAACCCTAAACCACTAATTCTTTTCCCTCTTAGCCGCTGGCCTAAATCATGAAAATTCTCCCCAAATTTCTTCCTTGTCGGAAGCCCTTAATTCTGCTGCCACACAACTTTTATTGGAGCAACCCTTTCGTCGTTGCATCCCTATCGTTGCTGCATTTTATCATTGTCACAAGCTTTGCGCTACCACAAGTATAGCAGTCCGGTTTAGACCCTAGTCGAAATAATAGTTTCAGGACCACAAATCCGAGTCAAAAAATATTTTAATATTATTTTCCATGCTTATTATATGTGAATTAGTATGCGTGAAAGTTTCGTACGAAAATGTCATCGATTGTGTGCTTAATTTTGAAAAAGGACATAATCACGTAAAATGTAAAAGTTGCCTACTATTTGTTAAAGTGCCTATTTGATATGGCTTTTTAATTGAAAAGTCCTTATGTTGTTAATATACCATTTACATGGTAAGTGGACAATTATGACCTTAATTTTAATGTTTTAAATGTTTATAATGCAAGGGCAAAATTGAAAATTGATTAAATTATTAATATAAATAAAACAAAATATGAAATTGGCAATTATATTCATCCATGCTTGCCGAAATTCAAAGAAATAAGAAAGAAAAAGATTGAGTTAGGGTTCGGCTAGGAAATTTGAGAATTAAGGTATGTGTTTTGGTCCGTTTTTGATAATTTCTACGTTTTTGTAATCATTGTGTTGAAACCATTTTTTGAGTTAGGAAAAAAAACGGGGATCGACTTTTAAAACCAAGTGTGGAGTCGCCACCAATTTTTTGTTTAGGTGTGATTGGACCACCTAATAAAACATTTTAAAACAATTTTGGTCCACGTAAAATTAAAAATGGGTTTGGGAGCCGGTTACGTATGAGGAAGGGTTAGCGCCCTCACTACGCCCAAAAAACTGGTACCAGATTAATTAAACGTTGTTTTTATGTCTTGGGTCTTTTCTAATAATTTGAATTATGGTTCCTTTTAAAACATTTGAGTAGTTTAAGCTGGTCGTCAAACTTTTTCGTTTCAGAGGTATAAAGCATCACATCCAGCACGATAAGACATGATCCTTTGCACTTTTGAGAACACGATCGAGTTTTGACTTCCAAAAGCTCTTAGGTCAAAAATTGCAAAAGGGTGTCCAAATATTTAGTCCAATCGAAAAATCATAACCCAGCACGGTAGGGCACAATTTCTTGAATTTCTAAATACTGAACATTACCTTATTTTAGGATTTTTAAAAAGATTTGTAAACTCAAAACATATTAATTTTATTTGAAATACAATGGAATAGTCGATTTTAAAGAGTTGGAATTATAAATCAACATTTTGTAAACCAAAAGATAAATAATTAGCATGGGATAATATACACACATAAAATACAATGCTTATGAAAGAAGACAATATAACCTTATTTAACTAATAAAACAAGCGATTAAATATAATTAATCTAAAATATAACCAAATTCACATAAAATACAACAATTAATTTAATAATACATAAATAATGAATAAATAATATACAATAATAATGTATAAAATAATATGAAAAATAAAATGCAACACATAATATACAAAGCAATATGGATACTAAGAGCCAATATAGTACAAAAAAATTTAAAAACTATAAAAAATTTACAAATGAATAATGCATGCTAGGGTTTGAAATGATTCACATATATAAAAATAAAACTAAGAATATGCAAATGAATATCTAAAAAAAAAATTATTGTGAAAGAAGAAATTTAGAGCAAATAACATACAAAAAACATATCTATTTAAAGGTAATAATATACATGCAACAATAAAAAATCAATGTAAACAATATATAATGAAGATATAATAAAATAAAGAACAATATACATGAAGAAATAACAAACCAATATTTAATAAAACAATATGTACATGTAAAGATCTTAAATAACAAAGAAATAATAAAATATGTCTTTTATAAAATAAACCATATACATAATAAATTTGAAAGTAAATACAAATAAACAGATTTAAAAGAAATTATTTAATATAACATGGAATTAACAATGTAGATAGAATAAAACCAATTTTCATATAAATTATACTTTAATAATATATATACATAAGGGTAGTTAAATTAAATATTATGGAAAAATTTCAAACAATATAATAATATAGAATATCTTAAAATAATAACTATATAATTAAACAAATAAGAAAAAAATAATGTAGGTAAAATACTAGATTGAAATGAAGTAAAAAAATGATTAGAGCAATTCAAAATATATATATTTAAATATTTTTTAAAAGAAATGAATATTAAAAAATATATATACATATGTTGAGATGAAAGAAAAACTTAATTGAAGTAAAATCAAACTTAAAAAGATAATTAATAAATAAATAAATAACTATTGAAATAATGACTGAATCACAGTACGCGCGAACGTTTAGGGATCAAAATTGAAAATAATCCAGATCCCAAACATGGCGCCTAAATGCGTACCTAATTGCAAAGTCACACAAATTATAGGGAAAAATTGAAACAAAATAAAATGTAAATAAGGATCAATGAAAAGTCTGCGTAAAGACGAAGGACTTGACGCGCAAATTTACCACCCGAAATGCCAAGGCGTGGATCCAGCCTATGGATCGGGCTTGCGCGCAAATCTTCCCCCCTCTACACGGCACCGTTTTAGTTTGCAACCAAAATTAAAGAAAAAAAAACAGAATGGCAATCTGCCATTTTCACAAACTGTATGCCCCATTTCAATCCAAATTTGAGCCACCCTTTTCGGGTTTTCAACCCAAATCCCCTTTGGTCTCAAAGCGCCCTTTGCGGGTTTTCGCTCTGGCCTCTCCTTTTGTTTCTTTTTTTTTTTTGATTTTTTGATTTTTTTTAATTTTTTCTTTTTTTCTTTTTTCATTTTCATTTTGATTTTTTATTTCAATCTTTATTTCAATCTCGTCTTCAAAACCGTTTCTATCCCATAAACGAATGAGCAATATGTTGCCCTAACGAAGTTCCGGGCCAACATTCGATAAGCATAGAGGGTAAACGATAACTTCTTTATGCCAATCCTTAAAAGACTCAGTTGTCTTTCACTATGACCTTTGTTTTATTGCTTTATTGCTTTTCCTTTTCTTTTTTCTATTTTTGTACTTTTGTTTTTCTTTTTGGATGTCTTTGCTACACTATGATATGGTGTCTAATCTTTGAACAGACTACAAACTTTTGACATTGTGCAGTTTAGAAGTGATCCTTTCTGACATTACTTGTCAACAATCTTTTCCTTTTTTTTTTTTTGAGATTTGATGACTATCGATCTTATAATATTGGCATATGAAGCGACCTTCACCCTCTTCGTGAAGTCATCAACAACTGCAAAGATGAATCAATGTATATTATACGAGAATGACTTGATACCATCTATGCCCCACATAGAGAAAATCTGTGAAAAAATGAATGAGGCTTCTCTCCCTAAATACAGCTTAACTAATGCAATCCCCTTCCATGGTGGATCAACAATACCCAAACCTCATGATCAGCATGGCTACCATGAAACCATTAACATGTGTCTTTCTGGCACCGTATAGACATTTTGTATCCTCCACAAATCTTAATATCTCAGGTATATCTTGACATGATCATGCGAAAACATCTTTGAATTCTTTGAGTAACTCAATGACGATTCATTTTGTCTTTGTAGTGACTCAGGTTTCGATCTTTGCCTCTTGCTTGCAATGTCCATCGACCCTTCGTAAAGTAGGATCCGTTTTTCATTTTATTCTACTATCCTGAACAAATCAGGAAATAAGTCACAATCGCTGTCATCTTCAAAGTTCAGAGATCCGCTTAAACACATATCTCACCCCAAAAGGGAGTTAGTTACAGTGTTGCTCATGTCGTTGATATTTGGGGAGTTATTGTAGGTACAAAAGCAAATTCCAAAGAATAAATGATTCTAAGGATGATTATTTGTATGGTATGATCATGAATGAAGAATGAAAGCATATTAAAAAAATAGTCCAAAAAACAAAAGAATATATGAAGAATGAAAGAATATTTACTCAAAAAGAAAGCATTTTATTAAAATAAAAATTTTTGGACACAAGCCTATTTCACAAAAGGATTCTTATTGCCCCTAGGCTCAAAAGCAACAAGCACGTTTTGAACATTACTCTAGATTAGCTCTAAAAATACAGGAATCTCTTCCACAGTCCCATTGCTTAAAACACCCCCAAGTACATAAGGATTTGGAAATTTTTATTCCCTAGACCTCTCTTTGGATATGTCATTCAAATTCTCTTTGATAATTAGTGGTTACAACCCTCGGTTGGCCTATGTTAACCAATTTGGAAGGCATGCTCACGATGTTCACTTCATTTTCCTTATTTTTTGGGGTTGACCTTTTGGTGCTTTCTCCCATATCTATTTTTCCATTTCTTATCGCATCTTCAATCACTTCACCAGACATTACTATATCTGAAAAGCTCAGAGTAGCAATTCCCAACATATGATTAATGAATGGGGCTTCCAAAGTATTGATAAAAAGCATCGTAGTCTCCTTTTCCAAAAGAGGAGGCTGGACTTGTATTGCTACCTCTCTCCATCTTTGGGCATATTGCCTAAAGCTCTCACTTTGCTTCTTTTCCATATCTTGCAAGGTAATTCTGTCGGGTGCCATGTCTTGTTACATGGCTATACTGCTGCATAAAAGCTTGTGCTAAGTCCTTCTATGAATTAATTTTAGCATGACTCAATTGATTATACCATTTAGCTGCTGACCCGATCAGACTGTCTTGGAAGCAGTGGATTAATAATTGGTCGTTATTAACATATCCTATCATTCTTCGACAGAACATTGTGATGTGATTTTCATGACAACTAGTCCCATTGTACTTTTCAAACTCTGGAGTTTTAAATTTTGGAGGGAGTACTAGATTAGGAACCAAACTGAGATCATTGGCGTCAATCTCATAGTAGAAGTCAACATCCTCCATTGCTTTCAATTTTTCCTCCAACCACCTATACGATCCTCAAGTTGTCTTGGGAATTCCCTCTTTGCTTTTTCTATTTCATCCAGATAAGGAGCTTCAAGATTGGTTGGGTTGCCCCCCGGATTGGAGCCTGAGCCTATCGGGTAATCCACTGGTGCAGAGGTACCAGCCTGATATTTTTGGGTTCTGATAATAGGTTTATGTTGCGAACATGTCTGAGCATTTGTCGGGATGATACCTGGAGGGTAGAGAGAGTCCTCATTGTTCACCCCAATATTAATCATAGAGCTCTTTCCTTTTCCTAGCCCCTTAGTTAGCAATTGGGACAACTGATTCATCATATTCCTTTGAGACTCTAGCATTTGATATCTTATATCTTGCCGGATCTTTTCCAGTTGCTCTTGCATTTGTATTTGTAACTGGTCTTGCATCTCTCTTTGAAATTCTTCAAGTCTTTCCAATCTTTGGTCCATATCTTTTGTCTTAGCACGGGTACCGTAACGACGCTTGGTTGATAATTTTTTATTGGTTCCCAGATTAACTGAAATGAATTCAACTAATTAGGGACCCTTTAATGAAAATCTGATGCAATGTAATGCAAATGCATGAGATGAATGCAAAAGAAAGAAATGTGTTGATTTTGAATTCAATTCCACTAGAACAACTTTTCAAGAAAACAAATTCCTTTACATAGAACGGATTACATATACGGCTTTGCTTTCGTATTCCAGGCGAAGACACCGATCCCTTTTCTTCATAAAAATCAAATCTCGTAGGCTTCCAATAAATGCCTCCACTAGCTCCTTTTTGCTTGATCCAAGCCACGACTTATTATCCTCATGATGTTGATTAGCTCCTTTAAGAAAGTTAATACACGACGTCTCTCGAATAATCTTTATCGGCTTGAATCCTCAGGTAAAGTCTTATTTTCCTCCATGAACTATTAGCCTTCCTTCATTGTATGTACTTTGACCATATTCAGACAACTGTATTATAATCCACTTTATCAAGAAATTCATTTTCTTATGACAAACTGCTCTATTTAGCAATCAAATATGAATCAACACCTCCTTTCTATGATTATGTAATTCAATGCAGTTATAAACAAAACAAAAACAAAACACGTTAGTATAGAAGAAATAAATAACAAACAAAGTACCTACTCGGGTGATCACTAAATTTGGGCAAGGTTCTATCTAAGGTGGACTCTTAGGGTTCACTACATGTGGCTCGGTTCTAGAGAAAAGGTACCCGAACCAAAAGATTCCTCAATCCTCACCCATTATAGGCTCATATGAATCGAGTTTTGTTCAGGGGAATACCTTTCCCTATGACCAAGCGGAGATGAAAATCTCACGAAATCATAGGTACGGATGTATCCCGGAAGCAATCCACTAGCCCATGCGGAGGTGAAAATCTCACGAAAGCATAGTTTTTTACTCCCACTTAATAGGTATAACCACAACGGTCATGCAATACAATGCAATAGTATTCTACAAAACCTAAACCACAACAATCATACAAACGAATGCAATCAAAAGAATCATAATTTTCAAAACAAATTTTCAATTCTTTGACAAAAGGACGACAAATAATCAATTTTATGGCCTGACTCTCTTGTTCAATCCCCAGTAGAGTCACCAAGTTGTCGAAACCATTTTTTGAGTTAGGAAAACAAACGGGGATCGACTTTTAAAACCAAGTGTGGAGTCGCCACCAATCTTTTGTTTAGGTGTGATTGGACCACCTAATAAAACATTTTAAAACAATTTTGGTCCACGTAAATTTAAAAATGGGTTTAGGAGCCGGTTACGAATGAGGAAGGGTTAGCACCCTCACTACGCCCAAAAGACTGGTACCAGATTAATTAAATGCTGTCCTTATGTCTTGGTTCTTTTCAGACAATTTGAATTATGGTTCCTTTTAAAAAATTTGAGTAGTTTAAGCTGGTCATCAAACTTTTTCGTTTTAGAGGTATAAAGCATCACATCCAGCACGATAGGACATGATCCTTTGCACTTTTGAGAACACGATCGAGTTTTGACTTCCAAAAGCTCTTAGGTCAAAAATTGCAAAAGGGTGTCCAAATATTAGTCCAATCGAAAAATCGTAACCCAGCACGGAAGGGCACAATTTCTCGAATTTCTAAATACTAAACATTACCTTATTTTAGGATTTTTAAAAAGATTTGTAAACTCAAAACATATTAATTTTATTTGAAATACAATGATAGTCGATTTTAAAGAGTTGGAATTATAAAGCAACATTTTGTAAACCAAAAGATAAATAATAAGCATGGGATAATATACACACATAAAATACAATGCTTATGAAAGAAGATAATATAACCTTATTTAACTAATAAAACAAGCGATTAAATATAATTAATCCAAAATATAACCAAATTCACATAAAATACAACAATTAATTTAATAATACATAAAAAAATGAATAAATAATATACAATAATAATGTATAAAATAATATGAAAAATAAAATACAACACATAATATACAAAGCAATATGGATACTAAGAGCCAATACAGTACAAAACAATTTAAAAACTATAAAAAATTTACAAATGAATAGTACATGCTAGGGTTTGAAATGATTCACATATATAAAAATAAAACTAAGAATATGCAAATGAATATCTAAAAAAAAATTATTGTGAAAGAAGAAATTTGGAGCAAATAACATACAAAAAAATATATCTATTTAAAGGTAATAATATACATGCAATAATAAAAAAAATCAATGTAAACAATATATAATGAAGATATAATAAAATAAAGAACAATATACATGAAGAAATAACAAACCAATATATAATAAAACAATATGTACATGTAAGGATCTTAAATAACAAAGAAATAATAAAATATGTCTTTTATAAAATAAACCATATACATAATAAATTTGAAAGTAAATACAAATAAACAGATTTAAAAGAAATTATATAAAATAACACGGAATTAACAATGTATATAGAATAAAACCAATTTTCATATAAATTATACTTTAATAATATATATACATAAGGGTAGTTAAATTAAATATTATGGAAAAATTTCAAACAATATGATAATATAGAATATCTTAAAATAATAATTATATAATTAAACAAATAAGAAAAAAAAACAAATGTAGGTGAAATACTAGATTGAAATGAAGTAAAAAAATGATTAGAGCAATTCAAAATATATATATATTTAAATATTTTTTAAAAGAAATGAATATTAAAATATATATATATATATATATATATATATATATACATATGTTGAGATGAAAGAAAAACTTAATTGAAGTAAAATCAAACTTAAAAAGATAATTAATAAATAAAAAACTATTGAAATAATGACTGAATCACAGTACGCGAGGACGTTCAGGGATCAAAATTGAAAATAATTCAGATTCCAAACATGGCGCCTAAATGCGTACCTAATTGCAAAGTCACACAAATTATAGGGAAAAATTGAAACAAAATAAAATGTAAATAAGGATCAATGAAAAGTCTGCACAAAGACGAAGGACTTGATGCGCAAATTTACCACCCGAAAGGCCAAGGCGCGGATCCAGCCTATGGATCGGGCTTGCGCGTGGACCTTCCCCCCTCTACACGGCACCGTTTTAGTTTGCAACCAAAATTAAAGAAAAAAAAATAGAATGGCAATCTGCCATTTTCACAAACAGCAAATCAGATCCCTAATGTTAGGGCTTCAACTTGGAGACACCACCGAACCACCATCAAACTTGGTGGCCGACCATGCGCAGAAGAAATTTCAATCAGAGGCTAGAGGTAAATACTCCCCTTTCTTTATTCACTTCATGCAAAATATAAAAGAAAAGAAAAGAAAAAACATTCAAAAAGAAAAACAGGATCTGAAAACTAAAAAAAGAAACTCGAATCACCTTTTTGATTTCTTTTATTGCTTTTTCAATATGCGTGTATATTTCTGGGAAAAAAAGATCCCCTTTACATCATTTCCTTCTGTTTTTATAGCCGAAGAATCCATAAAAATAAAAGGGGAAATAAAATAAAATAAAATAAATCCTTGCTGTAATCTGTTTTTATTTGTTGTCAATTGTTGTTTGCTATTTTTTGTTATTCTCTTCTCGTAGGTGTGGAGGCCATGGTGCTGCTGACATGGCCAGGCCGTTCGTGGGCGTGTCAATGCTGAGTGTGAAGCAACATCGCACGTGGAAGCTGGCACGAAGGCAACAGTGGTGCAAGGGGGAAAGGGAACCCTAGGGTTCTGAAAATATTAGACTTTGGGCTTGGGCTGGGTTTTTTTTTGTTATTGGGCCATTTAATTTGTATTTTGGGCCTTGTTATTTTGAATTTTGGGCTTGGATATTATTATGGACATTGGACTTTAATTTTGGTTTTTTTAGTTTATTTTGTTTTTTTTTTTTGGTTTTTGTATAGGCCCGGGCAAAAATGGGCCATTACAGCTGCCCATCTTTGCTCATTGTCATGTCACGAGAATAGAGCAAAGACTTCAAATAGGGCCAATTTTTCCCGATTTTGCTGAATCTTGACTGTAACTTTATGGAAATAGGACCGGTGGCTCAAATCTACTCCATTGCCGATACATGGAGATAAGATCCGCCATCCTCAATCTGCTCCACAACTGCTCCTGGAAATAGATCTTCAGTCTGCTTCCTTGCTACTTTAGGAAGATAAGACTACAATTGCCAACCTGCTCTTTTACTACATCAGAGAGGTAAGGCTAGTGACTAAAATCTACTCCATTGCTGATACATAGAGATAAGATTCACCATATTCGACCTACTTCACAGCTTCTTAGGGAGATAAGATTTTCAATCTTTAGTCTACTTCCTTGCTATCTCAGGAAGATAAGACTACTATCGCCAATCTGCTCCATTGCCGATACATGGAGATAAGATTTGCTATCTTCGATCTGCTCCACTACTGCTTAGGGAGATAAGATCTTCAATCTTCAGTCTGCTTCTTTGCTACCTCAAGAAGATAAGACTACTATCACCAATCAGCTCCATTGTCAATACATGGAGATAAGATTTACTATCTTCGATTTGCTCCACTACTGCTTAGGGAGATAAGATCTTCAATCTTCAGTCTGCTTCCTTGCTACCTCAGGAAGATAAGACTACCATCTTCAACCTACTCTCTTGCTACCTCAAAGAGAAAGGCTAGTGGCTTAAATCTGCTCCATTGTCGATACATGGAGATAAGATTTACCTCCAATCTTCAGTCTACTCCACTGCAAACTCAGGGAGATAAGACTTGTATATTGAGTCTGCCCCACTGCAACCTCAAGAAGATAAGGCTTGTGGCTTAAATCTGCTCTATTGCCTATACATGGAGATAAGATTCACCATCTTTGGTCTACTCCACTACAACTTCAGAGATATAAGACCTGTCGCTTTAACCTGTTCCACTGCAACTTTAGGGAGATAAGATTTGTTATCTACAGTCTGCTCCACTGCAACTTCAGAGAGATAAGATTTGACTTCTCTAATGTCGCTACACTGTCCTCTAGGGAACATGTCCTGTAGACTCAATTTTATATGCGCATATTTATGTCAAATGCTTAGGATGTTATGATTGAAATGAATCCAATGCTCCTAACTAAATGAGATATGAGTGATGTCAAATAATTAGGACGCTATGATCGAAATGAATCAAATGCTCCTAACTAGATGTGATGCTTATGTCAAATAATTAGGATGCTATGATCAAAATGAATCAAATGCTCCTAACTAGATGTGATATTGATGTTAAATAATTAGGAGGTTATGATCGAAATGAGTCAAATGCTCCTAACTAGATGTGTTATGAATGATATATGAATACAAAAATAAGAATAATCTCTTTAAATAATCTTTCTTTTTCTTCTTTTTTAAATGTTTAAGGTATCATCGCTCGTTGTTCACCAGAGCATTATCACTGATTTATTATGCTGCCATCTTGTTCAATTGCTATTCTTGATGGAAAACCCAAAGAAACAGTCACATTCTGCTCAGCAAGCTTGTCTCACTATAATTTCAGAGTCCCTTACACTGTAACTTCTAGGACATAAAGTTTGAACTTCCCACTGCAACCTTAGGGGAATAATCATTTGATTTCTTCTATCCATCCTGTGGCAACTTAGAGGTATAGGATTTGCATCATCTTCAATCAATTTGATCTGTTACACTATTCCCCGGGTGTAATGAACATATGTATGTGCTTGATATCCGTATGAATGCAGAATACCCTTTTTCTTTTCTCGAGAATAACCTCATTACTCATTTTTTGTCGGGATTATAACACCAATTAATATCTTTTACAGAAAAATCCAAGGAGATAATCTCAATTTTGGCTTAAATATTTCCAACCCTTAAGTTTGGTGAGTTTTAAACAATAATCCTGTTTCAGGTTTCTGTATTATTTAGAAACTTCCCAAAGTAATATGAAAAACTCCCTTTATGAAAATATTATTAGTCCAAAAATCATTATTTCAATGTAAAATGCTTGAAAAAAATCATAACCATGGACAAGAAAGGAATTAATTGAGAACATAGCTCGAAAAAAACAAGTAAATGCAACCAAGAAAGAAATTTATTGGAACGTGACCTGAAAAGAATAAGGTAATCAAAGATTAAGAAAAAGGGTAAAAATAGAAAGCTAGGTGCCCCAGATATCGCAGCTTGAGCTTCTATGTACCAACTTCTTGAGGATCATTCTGAGCTCAATCTGTGTTTAGAGGATCCGAAGTACTTTGTTGATGCCCCAAGACGTAACATACTTCTTTCATTGTTAATTCAGGCATAGCAAAACTACTATATGCCCCATTTCAATCCAAATTTGAGCCGCCCTTTTCAGGTTTTCAACCCAAATCCCCTTTGGTCTCAAAGCGCCCTTTGCGGGTTTTCGCCCTAGCCTCTCATTTTCTTTCTTTTTTTTATTTTTATTTTTAATTTTTTTAATTTTTTTAATTTTTTCTTTTATCATTTTGATTTTGATTTTTTATTTCAATCCTTTTTTTTAAAAGGTCTCAAGGCGCCCTTTGCGGGTTTTCACCTTGGCCTCTCCCCTTTTAGGTAGAACACTCATTGACTGGATCTGCCCTCTGTCTTGGTTAATATCCACGCTCCTCCAGAACAGAGCCTCTTTACTACATAAGGTCTCTCCTAGTTCGGCATATTTTTTCCTTTGAAATCCTTTTGTAAAGGAAGGATTTTCTTCAATATCAAATTCCCCTCTTGGAATTTTCTCATATTATTCACTTCTGGTGCATTAGACCATGACAGCATCTCCTTTCTTCGAAATCAACTGATCATATCAAGCTTAGATCCATTCTGCCTTATCCAACTTCAACTTTGACAAGACTTGTAGACAAAGAATCTCGTCTTCAAAATCGTTTCTATCCCATAAACCAATGAGCAATATGTTGCCCTAACAAAGGTCCTGGCCAACATTCGATAAGCATAGAGGGTAAACGATAACTTCTTTATGCCAATCCTTACAAGACTCAGTCGTCTTTCACTATGACCTTTGTTTTATTGTTTTATAGCTTTTCCTTTTCTTTTTTCTATTTTTTTACTTTTGTTTTTCTTTTTGGATGCCTTTGCTACACTGTGATATGGTGTCTGATCTTTGAACAGACTACAAAATTTGACATTGTGCAGTTTAGAAGTTATCCTTTCTGACATTACTTGTCAACAATCTTTTCTTTTTTTTTTTTGAGATTTGATGACTATCGATCTATAATATTGGCATATGAAGCGACCTTCACCCTCTTCGTGAAGTCATCAACAACTGCAAAGATGAATCAATGTATATTATACGAGAATGACTTGATACCATCTATGCCCCACATAGAGAAAATCTGTGAATAAATGAATGAGGCTTGTCTCCCTAAATACAGCTTAACTAATGCAATCCCCTTCCATGGTGGATCAACAATACCCAAACCTCATGTTCAGCATGGCTACCATGAAACCATTAACATGTGTCTTTCTAGCACCGTATAGACATTTTGTATCCTCCACAAATCTTAATATCTCAGGTATATCTTGACATGATCATGCGAAAACATCTT
Source organism: Gossypium longicalyx (assembly GCA_025698465.1). Classification (NCBI taxonomy): domain Eukaryota; kingdom Viridiplantae; phylum Streptophyta; class Magnoliopsida; order Malvales; family Malvaceae; genus Gossypium; species Gossypium longicalyx. Next base: position 61,244,574 of record CM047004.1, on the reverse strand, counting down.
TGAATTCTTTGAGTAACTTAATGACGATTCATTTTGTCTTTGTAGTGACTCAGGTTTCGATCTTTGCCTCTTGCTTGCAATGTCCATCGACCCTTCGTAAAGTAGGATCCGTTTTTCATCTTATTCTACTATCCTGAACAAATCAGGAAATAAGTCACAATCGCTGTCATCTTCAAAGTTCAGAGATCCGCTTAAACACATATCTCACCCAAAAGGGAGTTAGTTACAGTGTTGCTCATGTCGTTGATATCTGGGGACCTATTGTAGGTACAAAAGCAAATTCCAAAGAATAAATGATTCTAAGGATGATTATTTGTATGGTATGATCATGAATGAAGAATGAAAGCATATTAAAAAAATAGTCCAAAGAACAAAAGAATATATGAATAATGAAAGAATATTTACTCAAAAAGAAAGCATTTTATTAAAATAAAAATTTTTGGACACAAGCCTATTTCACAAAAGGATTCTTATTGCCCCTAGGCTTAAAAGCAGCAAGCGCGTTTTAAACATTACTCTAGATTAGCTCTAAAAATATAGGAATCTCTTCCACAGTCCCATTGCTTAAAACACCCCAAGTACATAAGGGTTTGGAAATTTTTATTCCCTAGACCTCTCTTTGGATATGTCATTCAAATTCTCTTTGATAATTAGGGTTTACAACCCTCGGTTGGCCTATGTTAACCAATTTGGAAGGAATTCTCACGATGTTCACTTCATTTTCCTTATTTTTCGGGGTTGACCTTTTGGTGCTTTCTCCCATATCTATTTTTCCATTTCTTATTGCATCTTCAATCATTTCACTGGACATTACTATATCTGAAAAGCTCAGAGTAGCACTTCCCAACATATTATTAATGAACGGGGCTTTCAAAGTATTGATAAAAAGCATCGTAGTCTCTTTTTCCAAAAGAGGAGGCTGGACTTGTATTGCTACCTCTCTCCATCTTTGGTCATATTGCCAAAAGCTCTCACTTTGCTTCTTTTCCATATCTTGCAAGGTAATTCTGTCGGGCGCCATGTCTTGTTACAAGGCTATACTGTTGCATAAAAGCTTGTGCTAAGTCCTTCCATGAATTAATTTTAGCACGACTCAATTGATTATACCATTTAGCTGCTGACCCGATCAGATTGTCTTGGAAGCACTGGATAATTAATTGGTCGTTATTAACATATCCTGTCATTCTTCAACAGAACATTGTGATGTGATCTTCAGGACAACTAGTCTCATTGTACTTTTCAAACTCTGGAGTTTTAAATTTTGGTGGGAGTACTAGATCAGGAACCAAACTGAGATCCTTGGCGTCAATCCCACAGTAAAAGTCAACATCCTCCATTGCTTTCAATTTTTCCTCCAACCACCTATACCGATCCTCAAGTTGTCTTGGTAATTCCCTCTTTGCTTTTTCCATTTCATCCAGATCAGGAGCTTCAAGATTGGTTGGGTTGCCCCCCGGATTGGAGCCTGAGCCTATCGGGTAATCCACTGGTGCAGAGGTACCAGCTTGATTTTTCTTGGTTCTGATAATAGGTCCATGTTGCGGACATGTCTGAGCATTTGTCGGGATGATACCTGGAGGGTAGAGAGAGTCCTCATTGTTCACCCCAATATTAATCATGAAGCTCTTTCCTTTTCCTAGCCCCTTAGTTAGCAATTGGGACAACTGATTCATCATAATCTTTTGAGACTCTAGCATTTGATCTCTTATATCTTGCCGGATCTATTCCAGTTGCTCCTGCATTTGTATTTGTAAATGGTCTTGCATCTCTTTTTGAAATTGTTCAAGTCTTTCCAATCTCTGGTCCATATCTTTCGTCTTAGCACGAGTACCGTAACGATGCTTGGTTGATAAATTTTTATTGGTTCCTAGATTAACTGAAATGAATTCAACTAATTAGGGACCCTTTAATGAAAATCTGATGCAAATAATGTAATGATGCAATGTAATGTAAATGCATGAGATGAACGCAAAAGAAAGAAATGTGTTGATTTTGAATTCAATTCCATTAGAACAACTTTTCTAGAAAACAAATTCCTTTACATAAAACGGATTACATATACGGCCTTGCTTTCGTATTCCAGGCGAAGACACCGATCCCTTTTCTTCATAAAAATCAAATCTCGCAGGCTTTTAATAAATGCCTCCACTAGCTCCTTTTTGCTTGATCCAAGCCGCGACTTATTATCCTCACGATGTTGATTGTATCCTTTAAGAAAGTCAGAACACGATGTCTCTCGAATAATCTTTATCAGCTTGAATCCTCAGGTAAAGTCTTATTTTCCTCCATGAACTATTAGCCTTCCTTCGTTGTATGTACTTTGACCATATTCAAACAACCGTATTATAATCCATTTTATCAAGAAATTCATTTTCTTATGACAAACTGCTCTATTTAGCAACCAAATATGAATCAACACCTCCTTTCTATGATTATGTAATACAAAAATAACAAACAAAGTACCTACTCGGGTGATCACTAAATTTGGGCAAGGTTCTATCTAGGGTGGACTCTTAGGGTTCACTACATGTGGCTCGGTTCTAGAGAAAAGGTACCCGAACCAGTAGATTCCTCAATCCACACCCATTATAGGCTCATATGGATCGAGTTTGGTTCAGAGGAATACATTTCCCTATGACCATGCAGAGATGAAAATCTCACGAAATCATAGGTACGGATGTATCCCGAAAGCAATCCACTAGCCCATACGAAGGTGAAAACCTCACGAAAGCATAGTTTCTTACTCCCACTTAATAGGTATAACCACAACGGTCATGCAATACAATGCAATAGTATTCTACAAAACCTGAAGCACAATAATCATACAAACAAATGCAATCGAAAGAATCATAATTTTCGAAACAAATTTTCAATTCTTTGGCAAAAGGACAGCAAATAATCAATTTTATGGCCTGACTCTCTTGTTCAATCCCCAGTAGAGTCACCAAGTTGTCGAAACCATTTTTTGAGTTAGGAAAAAAAATGGGGATCGACTTTTAAAACCAAGTGTGGAGTCGCCACCAATCTTTTGTTTAGGTGTGATTGGACCACCTAATAAAACATTTTAAAACAATATTGGTCCACGTAAATTTAAAAATGGGTTTGGGAGTCGGTTACATATGAGGAAGGGTTAGCACCCTCACTACGCCCAAAAAATTGGTACCAGATTAATTAAATGTTCTTGGGTCTTTTCAAACAATTTGAATTATGGTTCCTTTTAAAATATTTGAGTAGTTTAAGCTGGTCGTCAAACTTTTTCGTTTCAGAGGTATAAAGCTTCACATCCAGCACGATAGGACATGATCCTTTGCACTTTTGAGAACACGATCGAGTTTTGACTTCCAAAAGCTCTTAGGTCAAAAATTGCAAAAGGGTGTCCAAATATTTAGTCCAATCAAAAAATCGTAACCCAACACGGTAGGGCACAATTTCTCGAATTTCTAAATACTGAACATTACCTTATTTTAGGATTTTTAAAAAGATTTGTAAACTCAAAACATATTAATTTTATTTGAAATACAATGGAATAGTCGATTTTAAAGAGTTGGAATTATAAAGCAACATTTTGTAAACCAAAAGATAAATAATTAGCAGGGGATAATATACACACATAAAATACAATGCTTATGAAAGAAGATAATATAACCTTATTTAACTAATAAAACAAGCGATTAAATATAATTAATCTAAAATATAACCAAATTCACATAAAATATAACAATTAATTTAATAATACATAAATAATGAATAAGTAATATACAATTATAATGTATAAAATAATATGAAAAATAAAATGCAACACATAATATACAAAGCAATATGGATACTAAGAGCCAATATAGTACAAAACAATTTAAAAACTATAAAAAATTTACAAATCAATAGTGCATGCTAGGGTTTGAAATGATTCACATATTTAAAAATAAAACTAAGAATATGCAAATGAATATCTAAAAAAAAATTATTGTGAAAGAAGAAATTTGGAGCAAATAACATACAAGAAAATATATCTATTTAAAGGTAATAATATACATGCAACAATAAAAAAATCAATGTAAACAATATATAATGAAGATATAATAAAATAAAGAACAATATACATGAAGAAATAACAAACCAACATATAATAAAACAATATGTACATGTAAGGGTCTTAAATAACAAAGAAATAATAAAATATGTCTTTAATAAAATAAACCATATACATAATTAATTTGAAAGTAAATACAAATAAACAGATTTAAAAGAAATTATATAAAATAACACGGAATTAACAATGTATATAGAATAAAACCAATTTTCATATAAATTATACTTTAATAATATATATACATAAGGGTAGTTAAATTAAATATTATGGAAAAATTTCAAACAATATGATAATATAGAATATCTTAAAATAATAACTATATAATTAAACAAATAAGGAAAAAAAAACAAATGTAGGTGAAATACTAAATTGAAATGAAGTAAAAAATTTATTAGAGCAATTCAAAATATATATATTTAAATATTTTTTAAAAGAAATGAATATTAAAATATATATATACATATGTTGAGATGAAAGAAAAACTTAATTGAAGTAAAATCAAACTTAAAAAGATAATTAATAAATAAAAAAACTATTGAAATAATGACAGAATCACAGTACGCGCGAACGTTCAGGGATCAAAATTGAAAATAATCTAGATCCCAAACATGGCACCTAAATGCGTACCTAATTGCAAAGTCACACAAATTATAGGGAAAAATTGAAACAAAATAAAATGTAAATAAGGATCAATGAAAAGTCTGCGCAAAGATGAATGACTTGACACGCAAATTTACCACCCGAAACGCCAAGGCGCGGATCCAGCATATGGATCGGGCTTGCGTGCGGATCTTTCCCCCTCTACACGGCACCGTTTTAGTTTGCAACCAAAATTAAAGAAAAAAAAACAGAATGGCAATCTACCATTTTCACAAACAGCAAATCAGATCCCTAATGTTAGGGCTTCAACTTGGAGACACTACCGAACCACCATCAAACTTGGTGGCCGACCATGTGCAGAAGAAATGCAATCAGAGTCTAGAGGTAAGTACTCCCCTTTCTTTGTTCACTTCATGCAAAATATAAAATAAAAGAAAAGAAAAAAATATTCAAAAAGAAAAATAAGATCTGAAAACTAAAGAAAGAAACTCGAATCATCTTTTTGATTTCTTTATTGCTTTTTCAATATTCGTGTATATTTCTGGGAAAAAATATCTCCTTTACATCATTTCCTTCGATTTTTATAGCCGAAGAATCCATAAAAATAAAAGGGAAAATAAAATAAAATAAAATAAATCCTTGCTGTAATCTGTTATTATTTGCTGTCAATTGTTGTTTTCTATTTTTTGTTATTCTCTTCTCGCAGGTGTGGAGGCCATGGTGCTGCTGACATGGCCAGGCTGTTCGTGGGTGTATCGATGCTGAGTGTGAATCAACGTCGCGCGTGGAAGCTGGCACGAAGGCAGTAGCGGCGCAAGGGGGAAAGGGAACCCTAGGGTTCTGAAAATATTAGACTTTGGGCCTGGGCTGGTTTTTTTTATTATTGGGCCACTTAATTTGTATTTTGGGACTTGTTATTTTGAATTTTGGGCTTGGATTATTTTGGACATTGGACTTTAATTTTGGTTTTTTTAGTTTATTTTGTTTTTTTTTTGTTTTTGTTTGGGCCCGGGCAAAAATGGGCCATTACACGTTGCTTAGTAATCTATCAAACCACTGCTTTAATTTCTGATTTTGTTGATGATTTTGAATTGAGCCATTGATGAAACTATGAGTTTTATGAAGTTTGATGATAGTAAATGGAAGATATGTGTTAGATTACTAAGTTATGTCTTTGAATTTTTTATGCATTTGAGTAAAATGGGCTAAATTGTGAAATTTGTAATTTAAGGGATTGAAATGTGAAATAAATGAAATATGTGGACTTGTATGAGTACTATGAATATTCGGTTAAGCATAAGTTTATGCAAATTTTGTGTATTTTGTGCTTTTTGTGATTAGGGATTAAATTGTCAAAATATGAAAATATGAGGGTTAATTTGTAAAATACCCTAAATATGTGTTTGTGGATTGATTTGAATGATTTGGTGAATAAAAGGGTTAAATTTTAATTTATATAGATCAATAATTAAATAAAACATAATTAGATTAGGGAAAGTCGAAAGTCGAAAGTCGTCGAGTAGCCGATTCTTTCTATCCGAATCCGTATGAGGTAAGTCTATATACAAATAAATGTATTTGAAATTGTTCAATTATGTTTATATGTTATTTAACAATGATGAATGGCTTTATGCCTTGAATATGAGATATCCGAGAAAATACCGACAAAGTTTCGAAGTCAGAAAAGCCCCGTACGAACCTTAGGAATAGTTAGGATACATATGTTATGACATAGGATCCGATATGTGTTTTCGTGTAAGACCACGTCTGGGACGTTGACATCAACTTATGATTTACATGTAAGCCCACGTTTGGTATGTTGGCATCGTATTTGATTTCGTATAAAACCCTGTCTGGGATAGTGGCATCGATATTTGATTACATGTAAGACCACGTCTGGGACATTGGCATTGTACGAGCTTTCTGAGCTATCTGCGTATCCTTATGATTTTGAAAGGTTCAACGGGCATTTCGAGAAAATAGATGACTATGTGAATTCGTATTTGACTCACGTACATTGGAATTGTATACCATGTTTGAGAATGAAAGGTAAGTATATGTACCTTGGTAAATATGTGATATTGTAACAGCCTGACTTAGACCCTAATCGGAATAGTAGTTTCGGGACCACGAATCTGAGTCAAAAAAATATTTTAAAATTATTTTCTATGTTTATTCTGTGTGAATTTATATATGTGAAATTTTCGTGATTTAATTTTGTCGTTTAGGTGTCCGATTAAATAAAAAGACTTAATCGCGTAAATTAAAAATTTGGTAGTTTAAATGGTAAAGGGCCAAATGGTTAGTGGTTTCTTAAGTTAAGGTATTTATGTTGTAATTATACCTTTAGATTGATGCTTGGACGGTAATGGGCATAGATTATAAAATTCTATTATTATTTTATAAAGGTTAAATAAGCAATTTACCAAATAACATATAATAAGCTAATACTAAAGTATGAAATTCATTTTAATATATCATCATCTTCCATTGCTGAAACTTAAAAGAAAAAGGAAAGAAAAGAGAGCTAGGGTTTGGCCTATTTGGAGCTCAATCAAGGTTCGTTTTCTTGTCGGTTTTTGATAATTTCTACGTTTTTGAGATCGTTGCTTAATAATCTTCAAAATCCAAGCTTTGATTTTTTATTTTGATGAATATTTTGAGTTTTTCCATTGTTGATAACTTGTGATTTTTGTTTTTTGATGATGAAATATGAAAGATATGTTTTAGATTAACATATTTTGTATTGGAGTTTTTGATGATTTTGAGTAATTAGGACTAAATTGCAAAAATAATAATTTGAGGGACTAAAATATGAAATTGATAAAATATATGGACTTGTATGAGCATGGGTACCATTCGACCTAATAAGAGTGTTGTGAAATTTTGTGTATTTTGTGTTTTGTGCAATAAGGACTAAATTGTAAAAATTGTAAATGCTAGGGGTAAACTGGTAATTTGCCTATTTATGTGTTTTTGGATTAAATTGAATGAAAGTATGTTTGAATGAGCTTAATTTGAATATGTTTAGATCAAGAACGAAAGAAATCAGATTTGGATCGGGGAAAAACAAAACTAGCAGCCCTGTCCCGTCTTACGACGTCTGAGGTAAGTTTATAAGCAAATAGACTTGTTAAATTGTAGTTAAATGTAAATATTATATGCTGTTTTGTAATGTAAAAATATACATAAGCTATAGTCGAATATACTTAAGCTTGATTATCACATTTTCGGATTGGTTTCGACCGAGTTACGACGTCCGAAAGTCCCATATGAACCTTAGGAATAGTTAGGATACTTATGTCATGACATAGGATTCCGATACGTGTGTGCGAGTAAGACCATGGCATCGATATGTGATTTCGATATGTGTTTACGAGTAAGACCCTATCTAGGACAATGGCATCGATTTGTGGCTACATGTAAGACCACGTTTGGGACGTTGGCATTATACAATTTATGTGATTATCCGAGTGTCCTATCCAATTCTAAACAGTTCATCGGACAAAGATAAGTCGAGTGTGAATATGTAAATCAAGCTAAATGGCCAAGTATGAGTTAGTTCAATGTTTATTTTAAACAAGGTAAGTGTATTCGGCCTATTGCATTTGATTGTATGAGTCTTAATTTCATATGTGTGTGCTTATGAGCATTCGGCCCAATGACTAATAATTGTACATGAGATTATATTTTGAACTATGAGTATACATCTTTATGAGTATGTGAGCTAGGTGTTTAATGGATGTTCGGCCTTGAAGGTTAAATAATGACTTGTTAATGTTGGCTATATAAGCATTTGGATAAAGTGATAATATAATTGTTTACAAGTGCGTGTGATTATTAAGTATGTAACATGAGTACACAAATGCCTAGATTTAAATGTGAAAAAATGTAGTAATCTTGTCTAATGTAGTTAGGTTGAATAAGTTATTGAATTGTTTATTTGCTTATGACTTACTAAGCTTCAATAGCTTACTATCTATGTTATGTTTACTTTGTTTTATAGATTTTGAAGTCAAGCTACAAGCTTGGGGACTATCAGCCAAGCTCATCACACTATCTACTGCTTTGGTACCTTCAAACTAAATTTAAGTTATGGCATGTATAGGCTAGTTTTGGAGTTAGTTATTTTGGAAATGAATGTATATTCAAGCCATGTGAAAATGGCTAAATTCTTAAGTTGGTTTTGAATGTGTTTTGGTTGTGGTTATTTCTCTCTACTTGAATTCAGTTAAGTATGATCATGGAATGAGCTCATTAGGGTTAATATGTTGTGAGTGAATTAAGTTTAGTTAAGATTATGTGTGTTTTATGCGTCGTAATAATTGATGAATTGGGCAGCATCTATGGTTAATCAGATTATAGATTTTGCATGAGTATAAACATATACATGGAAGCAGTTGTTACATTCTGTTAAGGTGTTGTTATATGCATTGGAACCAGGGAATATTCGGCTATGTCTTAGTGTGAATTGGATTAATTTTGTTACAGTTTTTATATGTTATGTATGTTTGCTTGGCATGACTCACTAATGATTTATATTTAGATAAACCATTTGTCGTATGAGTTGAATTAAAAATAATGTTTAAGTTGATTTATATTCGGCCTTGATACTTAAAATGTTTTGGGAACTTTTTTATATGTTTATGAGGTGATTATAATGGATAATGTACATGCATGATCGGTTATAAGACAAGAGTGAAGGAGATGGCTATAACCAACTTGATTATAGGTATATGTTTATGTACCTATTTGCGCATATGATGGATTAACTTATCTATGATATGGTGGTTGTCTATGCTATTACATTGGGTAAATAATGTGGATAATATGAAGCCTATGTGAATTTTGATTGCCATATCGACATTATAAGGTGTGTATTTTTGCCACACAAGTTGGCTTGAATTTAGTAAAAAAAAATGTGCATTTATATTCGACTAGGGAAGGAAGAAATATACACACATGCAATGATATGATGTTTGTGGTTCAGTGATTAAGTGTATATATATACATGCATATTCAAATGGGTGAATTAACATGTATTAATGCATGAAACATGTAAACTCATGTCAACTATGAAATTATGCTGCATAAATGATGTATTTGGAAATTTGTGTTGTCTGACATGTAAATTGCACATATGCAAATCTTTTATATTAAAGGAATATAATAGATTTCATGTTTAATTAATAAATTTTTTGGTTAGTTATTTGTATTCCGTATACAATAATAATTTGCTTTGACATATATTGGATTATGTTTTAATTATGTTGTAATATGAACGATATGATTTTAAGTTTGATAACAGATTAAGTTATGAGTAATAATGTTATTTTAAATTTTGAATTGTAAATTGTGATGTATGGTTATATGAACTGAGGTACGATCGGTAATGCCTCGTAGCTCTACTCCAGCGATGGATACGGGTTTGGGGTGTTACAGATATAAGTATAAGAAAGTATGCTATATGTGCAAATGAATTGAGTATATAAGAAATGTATATGGATTATGTAGTTTGTTAATGTATTTGACAATAGAGTATATGTAATTAGATGATGTTTATATGTTTTATTTGATAAGTTTATTTGTATATGGCTTACTAAGCTTTTGAAAGCTTACTTTGTGTGTGTTTGCATTGTTTTATAGATATTGTAGCTATCTGGAGCTCTGGGATCGTCGAGGATCATCACCACACTATAAACTTCTTTTTGGTACCTTTTGAAAATGTGAATATTAAAGTATGACATGTATAGGCTAGAAGTACTTTAATTATGTTTTGTGATGTATATATCAAGCCATGTGATTTGGCTTGATTATGGTTATGTATATGAATGAGTTCTTGGTATAAAATATATGATGCAATATGATGCAATATGATGTGTTTTGAATGGCTACAGAAATTGGTCATTTTTGTAAGTATTGGTATATGTTCATTTGAGAAAGTGGTAAGTTTTGGTCATGAGATTGAATGATGTAAGTTTTGGTATTGAAATTGGCTGAAATTATAGTGCAAATATGCTTGGTTTGATGTTTGTAGGTTTGATCCATACTGGGTGGCAAATTGACTTTTCAAATGGCCTATTTTTGTCCACACGAGCAGAGACACAGATGTATGCCTCAGCCATGTGCGACACATGGTCATGTTGCACAGCCGTATGTCCCCTGGGGTACCTTACGATTTTAAGTCAATCTTGAGCACGGCCAAGGCACACAGGCATGTGGCTAGCCATGTGACCCAAGTTAGTTTTGACCACGGCCAAGGCACACGGGCATGTCTTGTGGCCGTGTGATTAAGTCAGTATGTATGCTTTGATTTGACACAGTCTAGACACACGGGTGAGTCTAATTCCGTGTGAGGCACATGGCCTGTTTCACACGGGCGTGTGACCTCTATAACTTAAGAAATTTAGTTAAGCTTCAAAAATTTTTCTATGTGTTCGGTTTGGTCTCGAACCTTCTCCAATGCATGTTTAAGCTTTTGTAAACCTTTTAAAGGGATTATTTGTGTATGAATTGCTATGATATGATGATGTATGATTTATGATTTTGTAATGTTCCGATTTGTCCAGTAACGCTTTTAATCCTAGTTCGGCGATGGATACAGGTTAGGGGTGTTACATTTGGTTGGTATCAAAGCTACAGTTTAGTCGATTCTAGGACTAATGTAGCATATATGAGTCTAGCTATACATGCCATATTTATGAAATGCGATAGTGTGATGAATCCTGACAATGAAAATGTGTTTTATATAGAAAATGGATCCCGAACGAGCCGTAGCTGATGATGTCGAGAGCAATGTGCCTGCTCCCGCGCAAGGGACAACGCCATCCAATTCTAGACTGACTACGAGTAGCCATGATAGAGAGGCTAGACAAGACTTCTATCAAATGATGAATGATTGGTTCAGTTAGTACATTAGAACTAACCCGGTTGTACAACAACCCGCAATTCCACCTGTTCCTCAACAAGTCCCTGTTACCACAAGCTAATTCGACTTAGTTAAATAAGCATTCGATTGATAAAATTAGAAAATATGGGGCAAAAGAATTTCGTGCTACAACTAGTGATGATGCTGAGAGAGCCGAGTTCTAGTTAGAAAATACAATACGAGTATTCGATGAATTGTCTTTGAATCCGGATGAATGCTTAAAATGTGTCGTTTCACTTCTGATAGATACGACGTATCGCTGGTGGAAGACTTTGATATCGGTGGTTCCAAGAGAGCGAGTCACCTGGGATTTCTTTCAAGTTGAATTCTGAAAGAAATACATCAGTCAGAGATTTATCGACCAAAAACGTAAAGAGTTTCTTGAGCTTAAACAAGGCCGTATGTCTGTTACAGAATACAAGCGAGAATTTGTAAGACTAAGCCAGTATGCACGGGCATGTGTTTCAACTGAAGCAATTATGTGTAAAAGATTTGAAGATGGTTTGAATGAAGATATTCGTTTGTTAGTCGGGATTCTTGAGATTAAAGAATTTGTAGTGCTTGTTGAATGAGCATGTAAAGCTGAAGAGCTCGAGAAAAAGAAAAGAAAAGCTGATTCAGAAGCTAGAGAAGTGCAAAAAAGATCATCGAGCAAGCCATTTCAATCTGCATCAAAGAATTTTCGAGATGATTATAGTCGTTCAAAGGCTAATGTGGCACATACGAGTAGAGATCGTATGAGATTACATTCGAGTTCCAGAGCTCCAGCTACATCTATAGCCAGTGTTGGAAATGTTCGATCTGATTGCCTCGAGTGCAAACACTGTGGTAAAAGACATCCCGGCAATTGTAGATTGTATGATCGGGCTTGTTTCAAAAGTGGATCATTAGACCATTTCATTTGTGATTGCCCCAAATTTGTCGAGCAAGAAATTATACAAAATTCGAGACCTAGTAACACTTCAGCTCGAGGTAGACCTCCCAAAAATCCAAGAAATATGAGTGGTAGTTAAAGAGGGACTAAAGACACTGTTGTTCAATCCAAGGCTAGAGCACCTGCCAGAGCCTATGCCATCCGAGCTCGTGAGGAAGCTTCATCCCCAGATGTTATAACTGGTACTTTCACACTTTATGATACTTCTGTGATTGCTTTGATAGATCCTGGATTCACACATTCGTATATATGCATGAATTTAGTATCTAGTAAGACTTTTCCTATAGAGTTTACTAAATTCGTGATTAAAGTATCGAACCCCCTAGGTAAAAGTGTCTTGGTTAATAAAGTCTGCAAGAAATGTTCGTTAATATTTCGAGACATTTGTTTTCGGCCGATCTGATGTTATTACCTTTTGATGAGTTTGATATAATTCTGGGTATGGATTGGTTAACTTTGCATGATGCTGTTGTGAATTTCAAACGGAAAACTATTGATTTGAGATGCAAGAAGGATGAAATAGTTTGAATTCAATCTAGTGATTTGAATGGATTGTCTACTGTGATTTCGTCAATGAAAGCTCTGAGTATTGTGAGAAAAGGTTGTGAAGCTTACTTTGCTTATGTGATAAATTCGAAAGTGTCAGAAAAGAAAGTTGAAATAGTGTCTGTTGTCTGTGAATTCCCTGATATGTTTCCTAAAGAATTTCTGGGGTTACCTCTAATTCGAGAAGTTGAATTTGGTATTGAATTAGTTCTCGGGACTACTCCGATTTTAATAGCTCCGTATAGAATGGCTCCAACCGAACTAAAAGAATTAAAGTCCCAGTTGTAAGAGTTAACCGATAAAGGGTTTGCTAGACTGAGTTTCTCGCCTTGGGGTGCACCAGTTCTATTTGTGAAAAAGAAAGATGGTACAATGAGAATGTGCATTGATTATCGTCAATTAAATAAAGTGACTATCAAGAATAAGTATCCTCTACCTTGAATTGATGATTTGTTTGATCAATTGAAAGGAGCTACCGTGTTTTTGAAAATAGATTTTAGATCAGGCTATTATCAGTTGCGAGTAAAAGATTCAGACATTCCGAAAGCTGTATTCAGAACAAGGTACGGCCACTATGAATTCTTAGTTATGCATTTCGGATTAACGAATGAACCTGCTATCTTTTTGGATTTGATGAATAGAATTTTCATACCGTATTTAGATCGATTTGTTGTCGTATTCATTGATGACATATTGATTTATTCACGTGATGAATCTGAGCATGCTGAGCATTTGAGAATAGTGTTACAGACTTTGCGAGATAAGCAACTGTATGCGAAGTTTAGTAAATGTGAGTTATGGTTACGCAAAGTTGGATTTTTGGGACATATTGTGTCAGCATCAAGTATCTGAGTTGATCCGAGCAAGATTTCAGCTATTCTGGACTGGAAGCCTCCGAGAAATATTTCTAAAGTCTGCAGTTTTCTAGGACTTGCCGGTTATTATAGATGATTTGTAAAAGCCATTTTTATGATCGTGAGTCCGTTGACAAAACTACTTCAGAAAGATGTAAAGTTTGATTGGTCTGAAAGGTGTCAGAAAAGCTTTGATCAGTTAAAAACCCTATTGACTGAAGCTCCAGTGTTAGTACAAACCGAATCAGGTAAAGAATTTGTGATTTATAGTGATGCTTCATTGAATGGTCTGGGATGTGTTTTGATACAAGAGGGCAAAGTCATTGCTTATGCTTCAAGACAGTTAAAGCCGTACAAAAAGAACTATTCGACGCACGATCTGAAATTAGTTGTGATTGTGTTTGCTTTGAAAATTTGGTGCCACTATCAGTTTGGTGAGAAATGTCACGTTTATTTCGATCATAAAAGTTTGAAATGTCTGATGACTCAGAAAGATTTGAACCTGCGACAAAGAAGATGGCTAGAACTGCTAAAAGACTACGAGCTTGTTATCGATTATCATCCGAGAAAAACAAATATTGTTGTTGATGCTTTGAGTCGAAAATCACTATTTGCATTGCATGCGATGAATGTTTATTTGGTTTTGTCTGATGATGGTTCGGTATTAGCCGAATTGAAAGTGAGACCGTTGTTTTTACAACAAATTATTGATGCTCAAAAAATTGATAATGACATTTTAGCAAAATGAGCTCAGTGTGATGTGAATTCTGATTCAGAATTTCGAATCGATAATGATGATTGTTTGAGATTTTGAGATCAGATTTGTGTTCCGAAAAATACAGAGTTGGTTGAAATAGTTTTGAACGAAGCTCACAATAGTCGTTTAGTTATACATCCGGGTAGTACAAAAATGTATAATGATTTAAAACAGCATTACTAGTGGTCTGGAATGAAAAGAAATATCTTCGACTTTGTTTCTAAATGTTTGATTAAAGCTGAACACCAGGTGCCATCTGGTTTGTTACAGTTGATTTTGATTCCAGAATGGAAATGGGATAGATTGACAATGGATTTTGTTTCGGGTTTGCCCCTATCTCCGCGTAAGAAAGATATTATCTGGGTTATAGTTGATCGATTGATGAAATCAGCTCATTTTATTCCGGTACGATCAGAATACTCACTTGATAAGTTAGTTGAGTTATACATTTCCGATATTCTGAGGTTGCACGGAGTGCCTTTGTCTATTGTATGAGATAGAGATCCAAGATTTACTTCATGAATTTGGAAGAAACTACAAGAGGCTTTAGGTACAAAATTACATTTCATTACTGCTTTTCACCCACAAACGGATGGTCAATCCGAGCGGATTATTCAGATACTCGAGGATATGTTGAGATGTTGCATTCTTGAGTTTGAAGGTACGTGGGAACAGTACTTGCCATTGATTGAATTTGCCTACAACAATAGTTTTCAATAGAGCATTAAAATGGCACCGTATGAAGCCTTATATGGTCGCAAATGACGTACTCTTTTGTATTGGACTGAGCTTAGTGAGAATAAGATACATGGAGTTGATTTGATAAAAGAGGCTAAATAGAAAGTAAAAGTGATCCGAAATAGTTTGAAAGTAGCTTCTGATCGTCAGAAATCTTACGCGGATTTGAAAAGAAAAGATATTAAATTTGAGATTGGCGACAAAGTCTTTCTAAAGTGTCTCCGTGGAAGAAAGTACTTCGATTTGGCAGAAAAGGCAAATTGAGTCCGAGGTTCATTGGGACGTATGAGATTATCGAACGTATTAGACTGGTTGCTTACATATTTTTGTTGCCACCAGAACAAGAAAAGATTCATAATATGTTTCACGTATCGATGCTTCGACGATACAGATCCGATCCTTCACATGTGATTCCTCCATCTGATATAGAGATTCAGTCTGATATGACCTGTGATGAAGAACCTATCCGTATTTTGGCTCGTGAGGTTAAAGAACTACGAAACAAGAAAATTCTGTTAGTTAAAGTGACGTAGCATCAAAAAGGTATTAAAGAGGCTACATAGGAGCCTAAAGATTCTATGAGACAACAATATCCGAATATGTTCAACGGTAAGATTTCGGGGACGAAAATCCCTAAGGGGGATAATTGTAACAGTCTGGTTTAGACCTAGTCAAAATAGTGGTTTTGGGACCACAAATCCGAGTCAAAAAATTATTTCCGTGCTTATTATATGTGTGAAAGTTTCATATGAAAATTTGATCGATTGTGTGCTTAATTTTGAAAAATAACCTAATCGCGTAAAATGTAAAAGTTGTCTGCTGTTTGTTAAAGTGCCTATTTGATACAAATAATTTTATGCTTAATTTTAAACATGTTCTCTTTGAGTTTTATGTTTTTGACATCAACTATGAAGTTTTAATTCCTATCTACTAGGATGATTATATTAATTTAATGAGATTTATTTAATTCATGTTAACATGTTTTGTGCCTCAGTCGATTATGTTTTCAATTAATAGCATGATGCATTTCATTCATACGTGATTGGATGCACTCAAATTAGCTAAGTGATCCTAACCAAACAACGGCTAATAGACGCATAACTGAAAAGTGCAATGCTCAATTTAGGTCATTAAACCTAACTAAGTTGAGGTTCATAATATCTGTAGTTAGTTCTATTGTCTTGCATGGTTTTTAGGTTTATGTAATTAAACTGTTGCAAACATAAATATCCGTATGGTCGTGCATGAATTCCAAGAAACCCTTAGTCTAATATGATTAGTAACATGCATACTAAGTAAAAGATTTGAGAGGACTTAATTTGGTTTCCAAACCCATAAAAGATCGAGTTGCCATGGAAGTAATTCTAAACATGTTAAGTATGATAAGAGTAAATTGAATTAATTTATATAATTATCCTAGCCCAATTAATATTGATTACTTTTGTTGCCAAAGCTTTCATTCATACATTTAGTTAAATTGCATCTAGAGTAAATTGCATTAGGGATCACTCTTTACATTCAGTTAAATTTAATCATCACTATTCAAATTTTTTGAGTTATTACATCAAATTGTTAATTATAATTTTGCACTTAATTGATTAAGCTTATACAGTTCCTGCGGAGATTATAACTTATTTTTACTTACTTATTACTTGAACGACTACGTACACTAGCGTAAACCACGTTACAATATGCCCAAAAAATCTTTTCTAATGTGGAAGATCAATTTAAAATGCAACTATGGAGCATACTTTGAATAACCTTTGACTTTGATACCACTTGTTGTGCAAATTGGGTAAAAAAGAGTAAAGTATTGTACTCGAAAATCACACTAGGTTCAATTTCTAAGAAATATTGGAGGGGTCACAAATGGTCACGCTTAAAACCCAATCTCCTAGACAAAATCTCTCTCCAATGTAATTTAGTAGCACAATATATCACTACAATTGTACTCTACAAAATATTGAAAAATAAATAATAATAAAACAGCAGAATTTTAACAAGGTTCGACAAATTACACCTACGTCCTCAGACACTACTAAATATATTTCACTGCAAGATACAAGTTAAAAATTACAAGAGGGAAAAAATGCCTTGCAAAGGAAATGATAATTTTTGGGATGATTTAAAGGAAGGGAGATCACCTCTATTTATAGTAGTACAAGCACTCCACAACCTTGTATTTTTTTGGTGTGAGATTGTGCTATTTCAACAAATTACAGCTTTATTCCGTTGCATTGCATTGCATTGTATCAAACATGGTATAAGTGATCACTGCCCAAAACCCTCATAGGAGGATTTGGAGGTGAGTGTTCTGATCTTTATGCACAAAAGTGAGGTCTCTATACTTGGGGAATGATAGAGTATGATTCATTTGTTTTGTGGATTAAAAATGGTAGAACTACTCACTGAGTTAGGCTCCGTAGACGTAGAGAAACCGAACTCCATAAACAAACCTTGGTGTTATTTATTGTTTGCACAATTTTTGCAATGCCAAGCCTTAGTGGTCACTACAATTAAGCACTTCAATTAACTATTGTTTTATTTGGTAAACATCAACTATATTAATATTTCTTTTTCATCTAGATGGTTTCTAAGTTGTCTAAACTCTAAAGATAGTCAACCAATTATAAAAAAAATTCAGTTTAAGTACTTAAAATAAAAAAAATTATAATTTAAATACTCATATTACATAATTAAGTTATTTTCATCATTCAACTTAACATCACATTACATACGTGTAGACCGAGGAGTATCTACTCGTCATGGACCAAATGGAAAACCACCCATATCTCGTCGTCCTGCGGCAACAAGTACTCAGGCGAGAAAAAAGGAAAATAAGATTGAAATTCCACTTGGCATGTTTGGCTGGAAATAACATCGCCATATGCCAAAATTCTACAGAATTGGCCAAAGAGCTTTCTCGAGGATCCCCTTCACTAATAAAGAAGGCAATAAAAGAGAAACAAATGAGGAAGAGTGCTTTATTTGAAATTATGATTGGCCAAAAAAAGGAATTTCTTTTCGATGGGAGTGGATCTAGTTGATGTAACAGAGGAGCCTAGCCTAGAGAGGGCAGGGCTGTCGTACGGAGGATGCCGCTGATTATAGCAAGAAGGAAAATTTGACTCGGGTAAATGTAACCCAAACCCAGGGTCATAATTAATGCTCAGTAGAGTCAAAATCTTCTTCTTATATAATTTTTCCTTTTCTGTAAAAAAAAAAAATCCTTCCTTGTCTTTTTTCTAGTTAACCTTAATCATATAATGTATTAGTAGCTCTAATGACTATAATCCTTAGTAATTATTATACATGTTTTCTTAATTATTTTTGAACCCTTAAAACCCATTCGATTCCCACACCCTAAACTAAAAAGAAAAAACTTTCAGGCTCTAACCACATGTTTAGGTAATAAAGGAAAGGAAACCAAGGGATGAAAATGTTAAAAAAAGATAAAGGAAATATTTGTTAAATTTAACAAAAGGAAGGAAAGGAATTTTAACATTTTTTCTTTGATTAAGATGAGAATTTCTAGCATGAACTTCACTAAAAAAAAAAAAAAAAAAACCTTAAGCCGAGAGGTGTAAAGGAAAGTAAATGCTTTACTTAAAATTTTAATTATAACCTGACTTAAATAATATATAATAATTAAATTAAATAAAAATTATAACTAAATAAATAAAATGTTCTTCATAACACTAATTACAAGTGTTAACCAAAAAAGTATAAATTATTTTGATAAATTTTTATAAAAAAAATAAAGTCTTAATAATTCAAAAAAGTAATGAAATAATTTTATTTTTTGTTAATTTGATACAAATTTTAAAAAGTAAAAAAGAGCCCTTCTTAAGAGTTACAATAATCTAAAAAGGTAAAAATGATAAATTAAAAGAATAATTAGAATCATGCACAGTAAAACAGGAACCTATTAAAAAATGAAAAAAAAAGTAATGTATTAGTAAGAGAAAAATAACAAAAAGAAGTCATTAAAAAATAAAAGTTAAAAACAACATTTTAAATAATAAAATATTATTATATTATCTTTCTTTCCACTATTCTTATAAATAGATAGCATCAGTAAAACTACTAACACAACTTTTAAATATGTTATTCTACCAAAAAATAGAAATTTTTATTATTTAATAATTCATTATATTTTCAAGAATAACAATTCTATCTATTTCTATTTGAGAAGAGAATTTTGTTTTCACACTAAAGAAAAAAAATATTTCTAAATTTATATTTGATTTAAATAGTTTGAGTTTACACTCGAAGCAGTTCGTGGTACGAGAATAGTGGAAAAGATTATTTGGTTAAAAGCCGGAAACAACAAGAATCTACCTATCCGAAAACACATGTATGAATTCGGTTTAGATTTTATTGCTATAAATATCACAAATTGGATCGATTTTCAAAATTTTTATTTTCCGTTGTGCAAGAAGATTGTTTTCGAACCAAAATTTTTCTAACATATGATGCGACAAGATAACTTATATTAATAGATAATTCAAATAGTTTATAGTCTAAAAAATCAAAATTAACAACTAATTTAAAGGTTTATTATGTTTTCAATCAAATTCAATTGAAAAGATAACATGAGAAACATATGAAGAAAAACTATTAACTATATTTTATTAAATAAAACGGTTGTTAATTAAGATATTGTTTCAATAGATGTTATAGGCATTTCAATAAAAATGATCTTGATTAGCGTACAAGGGAAAGCTATTGAATTTTCACTTGTCGAAAACAGGGATGGACTTCTTCGCCAAAATAAGTGTTATATTACTACCAAGAGAATGGAATCTATCAAACAAGTTATCATTAAAAACTTCTTTAAATAATTTTTGAATTTTAATATTAGCATTTAAGTAATTTTATTTTATTTATTAATAAAATATAAAAACATTAAAAAAATTAATTTAAATAACTATACATGAACTTTGATTTTGTGCGATCTTATACATGATTTTTTATTGTTTAATTTAATTTTCACAAATAACTAACAATATTATCGAATTAACATCATTTTATGTTGATATATTCCATACATAATCTAATATGAAAATAAAAATATATATTCATTTTTAAATGTGTACAATTGAATTAAAACCAAAGTTTCATGTATATATGAATCATAGTTTAAGTTTCATGTGTATAATTGCACTAAATAAAATACCATGTATCAAATTACACACTGAACCAAAGTTCATATATAAATTTGATATTTATCCCTTTTATTTTTTTATTAAGATGAAAAAAATAGGTGCATAACAACCACTTCTCTATAACATTCAAATGATGTTGTAGACATATAATAATTATTTCTCTATAATTAGCAAAATCTTGATAGACAAATGAGGCTATCATAAAGAGGGTTTATTGTATAGAATATATATTATTAAAAAATGAAAAAGTTAAAAAAAACCAATTAATCCGATAATAAAAGTTACGGTAAACTATACCCAAGGTCACTAAACTATTAGTAAGTTTACGTTTTGATCACTTAACTTTAAAAGGATACAAAATGGTTATTAAACTATTCAAAAGTTTTCATTTAAGTCACTGAACTTTTCAAAGTTTTTATTTAAGTCACATGGTTGTTAACCTTTTTCTTAAAAAAAAAAAAGGTCCAGCTAGCGAGCTTCAAGCGATGATTTGAAGATTGGCATGGTGGATTAATACCCATCAATGAGTAGAACATACCTTAGATCTAAGTCGATCTAACAGTTAATGTTGGAGACAAAAGAATTCAAGTGACGATTCGAAGATTGGCATGGTGGATCAATACCCATCGATGAGTAGACCATACCTTAGATCTAAGTCATCTAACAGTTAATGTCGGAGATCGAAGAAGAAAGATGTTTGGATTTTAGTGAACAAATTCTTGATGTTTAAAGTTGTTTCATGATAAAATACGGAACTATAGAAGAAAAGGGGAATAAGAGCTTTCCATTGGTGTAGGCGATACGAATAGAAAAAGTCGTACATCAACGATTTTAACAACATATTGACTTAAATAAAAACTTTTGAATAGTTCAGTGAATATTAATAATATTTTAAAGTTTAATGATTAAAATATAAACTTACTAATAATTTAGCGATGTTAGATGTAATTTGGATTGGTAGAAGACTGTGATTGAAAATACTTGGAGAAAATTAAAAAATTAATAATAATGGATGAGCATGTGAAGAAAAAGAGACCAAGAGAAAACGCGGTTTTCGTATTATTATTATTATTATTATTATTATTATTATTATTATTATTATTATTATTATTATTATTATTATTGTCGAAACCATTTTCAAATCTAGTTTTAGAAAATGGGAATCGATTTTTAAAAAATGAAAACGGGAGTCGCCACCAATCTTTTTAGGTGTGATTGGATCACCTTTAAAACATTTTGTTTTAAAATCATTAGTTTTGGTCCACGAAATAAAAGAACGGGTTCAGGAGTCGGTTACGTACGAGGAAGGATTAGCACCCTCGTAACGCCCAAAAATTGGTACCTAATTGATTATCAAATGTCTTTAATGTCAGAAATTTGAAAATTTTAAAATGTAGTCCTTTTTAAAAATTTTTGATTTTGAAAATTGGGGTTCACTCGTATCAAAGTATTGACACTAGGTTAACCTTTTTGGAAATTCCTATCTCGAAACAAAACGCTATATCCAATAAGTTAGGACATATTGCTTTGAAATTCCAAGATAGTGGCTTGCATTTAGAAAACCTTTAAACAACTTAGAAAGGTACTTGATTATTCAAACTCAACGAGAAAAGTCGCAACCCAATAAGTTAGGGTACTACTTTCTCGAAATTTCCAAACACCAAGCATTGCCTTTATATTTTTTGAAAACTTTAGAGTCTCGTTTTTTTTAAAAATGATGCATAAGGAATAACATTATCACTATAGAATAGAATATTGCAATAATAAGTGAATAAACATGCATTTTAACGATACAATAGCAATGATACAAAAAAAAAATCATATCCTAGATGCATATGTGTTTAGAAATACATCATATATATTAAGATACATACAACTTATATTGAAGATAGATAAGCAAAACATACAAACATACATAGCATTCATTAAGAAATGATGCATGATACACAATTTAAAAGAAATATAATATCGATGCACATGTTCACAAAATATAACATCAAATAATAAATATAAAATAGCATTTAACTCACATGATTCATACAATATAAAAATACATAAAAGACTTAATATACATAACAATATAATATAAAGTGAATAATTGTTAACAAAGTATACATATAATAAAAAATATGATATTTAATAATAATTTTTAGAATAGTTTTTAATATACAATATGAAATATATAACAACAAAAATGTTTATAAAAGAATAATAATTATATATATATTGTACTGGTTTAAAAGTATGTAAAAGAATTCATAATATAAAAACATCAGTTTAAAATGTAATAATGCATAATGTATAAATAATTAACAATTAGATATGTGTATAATATGAGTTCAAAAAATAATCTAATTTACAAATTTTAAAATTATAATAATATAATGACTAATATAGGCATAAATAATATAATAGATAATATATGATATGAAAGTATATATGTATATTAAAATAATTAATAAAATATAATACAAATAAAATATAATATATAAATAAGAGTATGAAATAATTTATGAAAAATAATAAATAAATAAAAAATAATAATATGACTATATAATAAGATTAAAAATAAAACAAATAGCAATATATAAAGTTTTATGTATATAATAATAATAGAAATAAATATATAGGGCTAAATTTAAAGTCCAGCAAAATTACTGGGGCGAATTTAAGAAAATAAAGCTGAATTAAGGTCCAAATTAAAACACGTGCAAAACCAAAAGGACTCATTGGGAAAATTTCCCTATTCCCAAAACGACTGTGCTTTACCTTGGATTTAAAACAGCTACTGTAAGGACCAAATTAAAACTAAAATAAAATAATAGGGTCAAATCATAAATAAAATAAAGCATAATTATAAAAAAAAGGGGAAGGACCGATTAGGTAATTAACCCAACTCTAAAAATGCGCGGATCCTCCCCAGGTGATCGGGTCAACGCGCGGATCCTGGGGGGTTTAAAACGTCGTCGTTTCGTCAAGGCTATATAAGCCCACTTCTTAGTTTTAAAATAATTTAGAAACTTGGTTCTAAAAAAAATCAAAGAAATTCTCTGAAATGGTTCCCTGGTCCTCTGAGCTCTGGCCCTAGGCCGATCTGCTCCGTTCATCGGACCTCCGCGTTCAGATCCACGCGCCGTCACCGACTCCGCCACACACGACAGTCGGAACTTGAAAAGCTTCGCTTTTTAGGGCGATTCTCAAGGTATTTCTTTCTCCTTTGTTTTTAAATGTATTATATGCATGAACTTGTGATAAAGAAAATGAAACAGAAAAAAAAAAAATATATATATATATATATATCACCTTAGTTTATTGTAAAAATCTCTGGTGTATTATTGCGAAAATATTCTGTGTACAATATTTTGGTATATCTCTCTAGTGTTTTTCGTGTCTGTATGCGTAGTCCTTACAAAGGTTACAAAGGGGCTTTTTATAGCCACTGATTTATTACATAAACTGAGAAAGAAATCTCCGATTTCTTTTTATTTCTTGTCCATTGTACCTTTGACTGTGATCTGCTGAGGTTCTTTTTAGTTTCCTTTCTCTTGCTCTATGTATCTGCTGTATTTCCTTTTCTGCTTCGTGTCCTTTGTCTTGTCTTGCAGGTATTTGTGAGAAATCCGGCGGTGGCAAAAGCTTGACGATGGTCCACTGGTGGCATTGAACTCGGTGTGACTCGGAGCTTGGCATCGTGGCCTTGATGGGGGTAGCTGGAACGGCAGAAACCGAAGGGTCATAAGGCTTGGCTTCTGGAACCTTCTGTTTGCGGCGCAAGGAGAAAGAGCTAGGGTTGAAAACCCTAGCTGATAATTTTGGGTTTTGGGGCCTCTATTGTTTGGGTCTAGTTTAGGTCTGGGATTTGGGTGTATTTGGGTTAAGGTTGTAATCGTAATGGGTCTGTTGGGCTGGTTATTTATTTGGTTTTGTAACCTGGACTGTTTATTTTTTAATGGACTTTAATAAATAAATATTTATTTATTTTACTTTTGGGTTTTAAGGCCCAGTCAAATTTGGGCTACTACAGCTGCCCCTCTTTGCTCATTGCTGTATAACGGGAATCGAGCAAAGATTTAGAAAGACCAAATTTGACCGGTCTTATCAAATCATAGTCCTCATTCTGCTTCTTGTAAACTTGTGACTGTCATGTTGATATCTTCGATTTGCTCTCCGCCGAACACAGAGACGCCAAATCTGCTTCTTCGATTTGTTCTCTGACAATACAGAGATGCCAAATCATCTTAGATTTGTCTCAGCGTAAGCACGCAAAAGCCAGATCAGCTATGTTTCCGATTTGTTCCTTGTAAGCACAAGGATGCCAAATCAACTTGGATCTTGCTTCAGTATAAACATCTAAAGGTGAGATCTGCTATGTGTCTGCTTTCCATTGAAGTGGAGATTCCAAACTTCGATTTGTTCTCTGACAATACAGAGATGACAAATCATCTTAGATTTGTTTCAGCGTAAACACGTGAAAGTCAAATCAGCTATGTCTTTGATTTGCTCCTTGTAAGCACAAGGATGCCAAACCATCTTGGATCTGCTTCAGCATAAACATCCGAAGGCGAGATCTGCTATGTATCTGCTCTCCATCAAAGTGAAGACGCCAGACTTCGATTCGTTCTCTGACAATATAGAGATGCCAAATCATCTTAGATCTGCTTCATCGTAAGCACGTGAAAGCCAAATCCGCTATGTTTTCGATTTGTTCCTTGTAAGCACAAGGATGCCAAACCATCTTGGATCTTGCTTCAGTATAAAGATCTGAAGGTTAGATCTGCTATGTGTTTGCTCTCCGTCGAATATGGAGACGCTAAACTGTTATCTTGGATCTGTTTTGGTGTGAGAACATCCAAAAATCAGATCTGCTATGCTTTAGCCTGTTACCCTATTGCTTAGGGGGTTAAGGCGCATCAATCTTCATTGTCCCTTGAAGGACATAACCTGTATAATGTGCATGAGTTCGTGCCTAATGATTAGGATGCTATGATCGAAGTGAATCAAATGCTCCTAATTAAACCTGTTATAATGCAAAATGTTTATGAACATGACCCCTATTCCAGATGTCACCATTCATTTTTTTGTCGAAGTTTATCTTTATTTCTCTCGAAATATCATTCCTACTCCGCCTGTGGGTTTGTACCATTCTTCAAATGCTATAACCCACCAAAAATGTCTGTAAGATGATCCTCCCTTAGGATTGAATCGTTTGATTTGTCCAATCATCATTTTGGACTAAAGGGAAAATTTCCTTGAGTTCTTTCGAACCTCACTTACGTGAATTCTTCGAACAATTGTTCTGTTTTAGCTTCTTGTATTATCTAGAAATTTCCAGAGTAATGAGCAAAACTTCATTTGAAAAAATTATTTAGTTCATCCATCATTATTTTAATGCAACATACTTTAAGAATAATGGAAGATGAATTTAATCTTGAGAATAATTGGATTTGAATGAATTATCAAAAAGATACAAAAGGGAATTAATCTGCTAGCCTATCTTCTAGAAGAAATAAAATCTAAAGATAGCAAACAAGATAGAAGTTAGATCCTCTAGATATCGCCGCTTGAGGGCCTATACACCAACTCTATAAAGTCTTTCTTGAGTTCAACACGTGTTTAAAAGAAATCCCAAGTACTCTGTTGATGCCCCAGTGTGTAGCATTCTTCGCTCTTTGTTGTATCAAATACAGCAAGATTACCGTATGCCCTTCAATATTTGAGCTGCCCTTTCAGGTTTTCAACTCAAAATCCCTTTGGTCACAAGGTGCCCTTTGCGGGTTTTCACCTTGGCCTCTCCATTTTTTTTTTAAATCTCAAGGCGCCCTTTACGGGTTTTCACCTTAAATTCTCTTCTTCTTTAGACAAATTATTTTTTAACTGAGTCCGAGTTCACTGGATTGGGTAAATTTTTCCCATCCATTTTCGCTAAGATCAATGCACCACCGGAGAAAGCTTTCTTCACGACATACGGCCCTTCCCAATTCGGCATCCATTTTTCTCTAAAATCCTTTTGAATAGGAAGGATCTTTTTCAGTACAAGGTCTCCCTCATGGAATTCTCTTGGTCGAACTTTCTTATCATAAGCTTGCATCATTCGCTTCTGATACATCTGACCATGTCGAATGGCTATTAGCCTCTTCTCCTCAATCAAGTTCAACTGGTCATACCGGGATTGAACCCACTCAGCTTCATCTAACTTTACATCTGTCAAAATTCGAAAAGAAGATATTTCTACTTCAATAGGTAATACTGCTTCCATCCCATAAACTAACGAGAATGGAGTTGCCCCAGTAGAGGTTCTGACAGATGTTCGATAGGCTAGGAGTGCAAATGGCAACTTCTCATGCCAATCTCTATAGGTCTCAGTCATCTTCCCCACTTTTTCTTAATATTCTTGTTGGCGGCCTCCACTGCCCCATTCATTTTTGGACGATAAGGGGAAGAATTGTGATGCTTGATTTTGAACTGGTCGCAAACCTCCGCCATCGTTTTGTTGTTCAGGTTCAATGCATTGTCGGATATGATCTTCTCAGGCATTTCATACCGACAAATGATCTCCTTCTTCAAGAATCGATTCATAGCTGACTTAGTAACATTCGCATAAGAAGCAGCCTCTACCCATTTTGTGAAGTAGTCAATTACTACAAAGATAAATCGATGTCCATTTGAAGCTTTCGGTGATATTGGTCCAATGACATCCATGCCCCACATGGAAAAGGGCCATGGGGAAGTCATAACATGTAAAGGTGAAGGTGGTACATGAATTTTATCCCCATAAATCTGACACTTATGGCATTTCTTGGTGTAACTGATACAGTCCCCTTCCGTAGTAGCCCAATAATAGCCAAACCTCATGATTTGCTTTGCCATCATGAACCCATTTGCATGCGTCCCGCATACACCTTCATAAACTTCTTCTAAAATTGGCTTAGCTTCCACAGCATCGACACATCTCAAAAGTACTTGGTCTTTTCGTCTTTTGTACAGGATATCTCCATCTAAAACATAGTCGCAAGCTAACCTCCTCAAGGTTCATTTGTCATTTTCACTGGCCTGTTCAGGGTATTTACGATCTCTCACATATCGCAATATATCTTAATACCAAGGGTTATTGTCATTTCCTTCCCTCTCAATGTTACAACAATGAGCTAGAGCCTCGTAAACACTCATTTGAATTAGCTTCATTTCTTCTTCTTTATTCGTCTTGATCATTGAGGCCAAGGTTGCTAAAGCATCTGCCATCTGATTTTCGTCTCGTGGGAGATAATTGAAGGTGATGCTATCGAATTCCTCAAGTAACCCCAAAACTATCTTTCGATAACTAATCAATTTAGGGTCCCTTGTCTCCCATTCACCTCTAAGCTGATAAACAACCAACGCTGAGTCCCCATATACTTCTAGGGTTTTTATACCTCGCTCTATAGCTGCTTGAAGTCCCATAATGCATGCTTCATATTCAGCCATATTGTTCGTGCAATCAAAGTCCAACTTGCACGTAAAAGGATAATGATTACCATTCGGAGATACCAAGACTGCCCCAATTCCATTTCCGACTAAATTAGAAGCCCCATCAAAATTGAGCCTCCAAGAATAATTTTCAGTCATTGCTGTACACATCAACTCCTCATTTGGAAAATCGAAGTTCAATGGCTCATAATCCTCTAGAGCCCTACTAGCCAAGAAATCCGCTACCGCACTTCCTTTTATAGCCTTCTGACTTATGTAGACTATATCAAACTCCGAAAGCAAAATTTGCCATCTCGCCATTCTCCCATTTAGAGCCGTTGACTCCATCATGTATTTTAACGGATCAAGTTTTGAGATGAGCCAAGTGGTATGGTATAGCATGTACTGTCTTAATCTCCGAGTTGTCCAAATTAGCACATAACACAACTTTTCAATTGGTGAATATCTCATCTCACAGTCAGTGAACTTCTTACTGAGATAATAAATTGCCTTCTCCTTTTTCCCTGACTCGTCATGCTGGCCAAGCACACATCCCATGGAATTACTGAACACTGATAAGTACAGTATTAATGGTTTATCTGGGCTGGGTGGAGACAATACCAGAGCATTCAACAAATACTGCTTGACCTTTTCAAAAGCATTCTGGCATTCCCCATCCCAAGTACCTTGATTGTGCTTTCTGAGGAGGCGAAAGATAGGATCACATTTCTCGGTTAGTTGTGAAATGAACCGAGCAATGTAATTCAACCTTCCTAGGAATCCTCGAACTTCTTTCTGAGTACATGGTGGAGGTAATTGTCGTATGGCTCTGACCTTGTCTGAGTCGACTTCAATTCCTTTTTCACTGACTACGAAGCCTAACAACTTTCCCGATCTGGCTCCAAAGGTACACTTTGCTGGATTGAGCTTCAACTGAAATTTTCTCAACCTTACAAACAATCTTTTCAAGACCTCGATATGCTCTTTTTCCGTACGCGACTTGGCAATCATATCATCAACGTATACCTCAATATCCTTATGCATCATGTCG
This sequence comes from Gossypium longicalyx, assembly GCA_025698465.1. Classification (NCBI taxonomy): domain Eukaryota; kingdom Viridiplantae; phylum Streptophyta; class Magnoliopsida; order Malvales; family Malvaceae; genus Gossypium; species Gossypium longicalyx. The sequence continues at coordinate 61,215,465 of CM047004.1, read as the reverse complement.
TGGAACAAGTTCACCATGGCCCTTTGGTACGTTGCCCCTGCGTTTTTTAGTCCAAATGGCATTACTTTGTAGCAAAAGGTGCCCCCACAAGGTTATAAAAGTGGTTTTATCCATGTCCTCTGGATGCATCTTTATCTGGTTGTATCCTGAGAAACCATCCATAAAGGAGAACAACGAATATCCCGCTATGTTATCTACTAAAGTGTCAATGTGGGGTAAAGGAAAATTATCCTTTGGGCTTGCTTTGTTCAAGCCTATGTAATCAACACACATTCGTACCTTCCCATCCTTCTTAGGAACAGGCACAATGTTAGCTACCCATTCGGAGTATTTCACTTCTTGCAAGAATCCTGCGTCAAACTGCTTCTTGACTTCATCCTTTATTTTCAAAACGATATCTGGCCTCGTTCTTCGCAACTTCTGTTGGACTGGCTTACAATCCTGTCTTATCGGAAGACGATGTACCACAATGTCAGTACTCAATCCAGGCATATCCTGGTATGACCAGGCGAAGATATCCTTGAACTCTCGAAGCAACTCAACCAGACCATGCCTTGTGTCCTCATTAATTAGGGTTCCGATTTTCAACTCCTTCCCTTCCTCTAAGGCTATATTCTCTATTGCCTCTTTCTCATGTGGCATGATTTGTTTCTCCTCTTGGTTAACCATTCTTAACAAATCGAGAGATACGTCACAATCTTGAACATCTTCAAAATCCTGAGGTTCCTCTAAACACATGTCTTGCTCGCCAGAGAAATTAGGAGTTGTAGTATCAGCGCTCATATCATTGATATCTAGGGACCTGTGGGGGTATGAAAGAATATACAAAGAATGAATGAATCAAAGAATGATTGTTTATGTGTTATGAATAAAAGAATAAGAATTGCTAGAATTTGAAGGAATATTGGTCGATAAAAATGAAACAATATTCATTTAAATTGATAAAAACTTATGTTTTATTTAAATAATTATAGATGAACATGGGCCTCCTTTCACAAACGTAATCTTATTACTCCTAGGCCCTAGAGTAACAAACATGTTTCGAGAATTACTCTGAAAAATTCCTAAAGACTACAGGAAGGTCTTCCGCAGTCCAATTGTTCAGAGAGCTCCCCGATTCGTAAGGGCGAATGCCCTCGAGGTTTTCTTGCTCTGATCCCTCATTGTGTACAGCATTGACTTGATGACTTTCCTTTATCAGGAATCCTCCTGACTTAAAGGATTTGGATATAGGTGGGAATGTCATCGGTTCCCACTCCACTTCTCTTCCATTCAAATACGTCTTGGCGCTTCTCCATTTCTTGCCTCCTATGCTTATGGTCTGACTTGAAACCCAAACCAAAACGATCCTTCTTCTCACTCAATTTTTGGATTTCAACCCCTCCTTGCAACTGTCTTCCTAGCCCATTTCCTGGTAATGCTCCCTTCCCTATCATCATTTGTAGGGCCATCCTCGTGGCTCTAGACATTTTAGGTGCTGGCCTCTCACTTCTCTCAAAAATGAAGGTGGCATTAATGATTTCTCAAGAGCGAAAAGAACACTCGATAGCCTCTTCATTGGCCTCAACATAAGGGGCCTTACTGGTGACTGCTGATATGATATCCTCCTCCGCGTTGATGGTTATTAACTGTCCATCTGTCACTAACTTCAATTTTTGGTGCAATGAAAAGGGCACCGCTCCTGCCGAGTGTATCCATGGTCTCCCCAATAAACAATTGTAGGAGGGCTTGATATCCATCACTAAGAAATCAACTTTATACGTATTCGGCCCAATCTCCAGAGGGATATCAATTCATCCCATTACTTTCCTTTTAGTTCCATCAAAGGCTCTTACCACGTTATGACATGTTTTCATATGTGAACTGTCAATGGGCAATCTGTTCAAGGTGGATAGCGGCAGGACGTTCAAAGCAGACCCATTATCTACGAGTACACTTGGAAGTGTGTATCCTTTGCACCGAGTAGTGATGTGTAGGGCTTTGGTTGACCCTATGCCCCCAGGTGGAATTTCATCATCATTAAAATAGATGAAATTGTCAGCACTGATGTTGTTTACTAACCGGTCTAGCTTGTTAACAGATATGTCATGGGTGACATATCTTTCGTTAAGCATTTTTAACAACGCATCTTAATGCACCTTAGAACTCAAGAGTAGGGCTAACACTGATATACGTGTCGGCTGCTTGCACAGCTGCTCGACCACACTATACTCGCTATGTTTTAGGAATTTTAAAAACTCCTTAGCTTCTTCCTCCTTTACCGGCTCATTGATGGGTACTTCAGTCTCCTTCTCCCTTTCAGCCTCAACATCTTTCGTCTTTGCGGGCTCCAATCTGATATTCCCCCTGTCATAACGTTTCCCACTTCATGTATGGGAACCTTCATTTTGTGTGCCCCTGGCCACGCTAGCTATACTCTCCCCCTCAGGTATTGTTATATTGCAGTCATAACTCCATGACACCCTTCTATCATCCTTGGAAGGGAAAGGATTGGGTTTATGAATGACTATTTTGGGCCCAGTTTGTGACATCGCCTCATTATTTCCTGGCAAAGAAATAATAATTCTCGGTCGGTAGGTTTCCTGTTGTTCACTCTCCAGCACACATATTTGTCCTTCATAAGAACTACCCTCAGAAACTTGTAGTTCTTTATTAACCATAAGGCCTTGTACCATGGCCTTGAACTCTTCGCAATTTTGGATCATATGACCCACCTCTCCATGGAATTCACAATGGTTTTCCAATCCTTCTCTTCCTTTTCTAGAGGTCAGCATACCTCATTTCTCCATCTCCTCCCATATTACTTTCATAGGTGTCTTCACCTCAGCAATATCTTTCTTAACCTTTCCTTTCTTTATTTCATCAATGGCATTCACTCCTTGATTGCCATGATCTGGTAACGAATTTTCAGTATTAGGGGTACTATCGAATTTTACCACCCCCATTTTGATGAGCCTTTCCATGACCTTCTTGAACCCAATGCAATTTTCAATTGAATGCCCCGATATTCCCGCGTGATATTCGCATTTAGCATTTGCATCATACCATTTGGGGTACGGTGGCTGCAGCAGTTTCAAGTGAAAAGGAGCAATGGCATGTGCATCGTATAATCTTTGATAAAGCTCACGATAAGTCACAGGGATAGGAGTGAATTGCATCCTCTCCGAATTCTATCTTGTACCCGATTCCTGTCTTTGAGTACTTTGCTACTCACCCGTAGCTGCTTTAGGTTGTCCAACTGTGATTGCCCTAGAATTGAAACTGTTCATGTTATTCATCTCATTGTCTTTTCTCCTTGGGGCCGATCTTTTAGCCACTTCCCCCTCAATTTTACCACCCCTCACGGCATTTTCAATCATCTCACCTGCCATAACTATATCCGCGAAACTTTTCGTGATACTTCCAATCATATGTGTGATGAATGGCGCCTTCAAAGTATTAATAAATAACATGGTGGTCTCCTTTTCCAACAATGGTGGTTGTACTTGCATTGCGACCTCCCTCCATCGTTGTGCATATTGCCTAAAATTTTCATTAGGCTTTTTCTCCATGTTTTGAAGTGTGATCCTATCTGGCGTCATATCAGTCACGTGGTTGTACTGTTGCATGAAGGCCTGTGCTAGATCTCTCCATGAACTGATTCTTGCACGGCTCAACTGATTGTACCATCTAGCCGCTGCTCCTACTAGGCTGTCTTAAAAACAATGGATCAATAATTGATCATTATTCACATATCCAGTCATTCTCCTACAGAACATTGTTATGTGTGCCTCTGGGAAAGTAGTTCCGTTATACTTTTCAAACTCCGGCATCTTAAATTTATGAGGAAGCACCAAATCTGGGACCAAACTTAGGTCTTTTGCATCAATCTCATGATGATTGCCAGCGCCTTCCAAAACCCTAAACTTCTCCTCTAACCACCTGCAACGATCTTCCAATTATTTTACGGATTCAGTTGCCATTCTTTCCTTCTCCATCAAATCCAGATCAGGAGTGATAAGGTTGACCGAGCTATCACCCAAATTATTTCCCAACCCAGATGGGAAATTCACGGGGATTCCAGCATCAACTGGCCCATGTTGAGGCCTCACGGTGACAGATGGCCTTTTAGGAGGTGCTTCGGTTTGCAGTGGCATATGAGGCGGAGTAAAACCCAGAGGAGGACCTTCATTCTCTTCTTCAGTGATCGTCATGGGAGCTTTTCCTTTATCAGTGGCTCTCAACAACTGAGCCATTTCAGCCATCATGTTCCTCTGAGCCTCTAGCATTTGCTCCCTCATTTCATTCTGCATTTTGGCCAACTACTCTTGCATTTGATCTTGCATATCTTTTTGTAATTGTTCGAACCTTTGATCCATGCTCTTAGTTTTAGTACGAGTGCCGAAAGGATGTGTGATTTCCAGGTTTTCTTTTCTACCTTAAAAAGTAAACTTTAACGAATCAAGGTCTTTTTATAACTTTGAATGCAAATGATGTGATGAAATGTTATGAGATGCAAATGCATGAATGCAAAAAGAATATCGATTCTGGTTCAACTTCATTTAGAAAATTTTATTTAGAAAAAGAATATCTTTACATATAAGAAGATTACAAATACACTTTCGCCCTAAGGCCCAAAGCTTTAACTCTATCTAATAAAAGGGCTAACTCTCGTCGTACATCCGACGATGATGAATACATCAGACTCAATACATCAGCTCATATTGCCGAGTCATGCACATACTCAGCAACCTCTCGAATCTGGGCTATGGCCTCACCAATGACATGATCCCTTTCTCTGACCTGTCCTCTAGCCTGATGTAGCTCTCTCTTCAGATAATCTTCTTGCGCCTTGAGTTGCTCAACCTGGAGTTCACCGTCATGCAATGCTACCTCCAAATCTTCAACCTTGCTTCTTAGCTCTTTTAACTCGACTGTAGAATTATGGTTTTGGTGCCAACGCAGGGATCTTCCAAGCTCAATTACCTTAGTCTTCAATCTTTTATTCTCTTCCTCTAATGCTAAATTTTGCACTTGCATCTCTTGGAACTTTCTTTCCCAATACTCGGCTCTAGCCTTTTCCTCCTGAACCTCTTTCTGTAACTGCTCCGAAGATCGTCCTACTCTCGCCCTTCTCAAGGATACTTGTGCCCTTTTGTAATGCTCCTTTAGATCATCTCGATCTTCCTCAATCTTCCTTTTTTCTTTCCTCTCTTTCTCAACCTCCTTCTTTTGAACCTCGACATCCAAACTCAAGTACATCTTTTCTTCTTCTAGCTTTGCTATCCTCTTCTCGAACTCTAAGTTCTTTCTTTCGAACCCTGCTTCATAATTTCTAACTCTAAGGGCCTTACTTGCAAATATTCTTCTATCGGTCGAGCTCCTTCCATGCTTGGCTTGGGAATGTTATCGTTAACCCTTCTGCCTCTCCATTCAACGTATTTCGGTGTGGTTGCTGGGCCAATAGCTACTCCTTTCAACCGAAAAGTCTTTTTCCAAGCACTAGAAACTTCACTAATCTTCCTCTTGTAATCGGCTCCTCTGTATACGAACTCACTTTGAACCAACCCCTGAGTCACTGGTACGAACTGCCTCAATCCATGCTGTCTCAGCACGAGCAAAGAGGCATAACCAATGGCACCCTAAATTCCCAATAGGGGTACCCAATCAAAACTGCCGCATCAGTAAAGAACCTCACCAGGCATCATCCACGGAGCCCTCTACTCGACATCTTTCGATCGAAGGTTTTGAAGTAGCGCTATCCAATTCTCTTCTGGAACATCAACTCTTCTAGTTGAAGCTACTATATCCTTCAACGGTGAATAATCCTCGAAGAAAACCCGACAAACCACCCTATCTATCAACCAGAAATGACTGTAGAACCAAGCCAAAAGCAACTGAGCACACCCTATAAATCTGCCAGCACCAGCCCTCCTACATGCACCTAAAGACCTGAATGTTTCCGCCAAAATTGCAGGGACAGGCGTGACCTTTTTACTGAGTCGATGAAAAAGATCTGTGGTTGCCTCATCCACATATCCCAAAGCCCTAGGGAAGACCATTAATCCATACAAACTTAAGGCAAAAACATCTACCTTCTTCGTCTCATCAGGGTGTGTCAGAATCAAATCTTTTAAAGCATCCCACGAAATGCACTTGCATTCACCCTTTTCCTTAATTCGGGTCGTGGCCCACTGCTCGCTCATCCCCGTAATAATCATCAATTTCTTCCAAAAGGTAGGGACACAAGCAGCTCGAGAATAGATCCTATCATTCTGAAACCTGGGACAACGAAGCAAGGCAGTGTACTCTTCCACAGTAGGTACCATGTCTACTTCCCCAAAAGTGAAGCAATCAGACGCCGGTTCCAAAATCGAGCAAGGGCTCTGAATAAGTGCTCGTCTATCTGAACATCAAGCAAGTAAGGTAAGTCTCCGTAATTACCATAGAATAACTGCTTGGTCTCTTTGCCCCACTGATCCCAAATTTCCTTAAGCTCCTGGAGATTATTCTGCGTGACACTAATACGAGTGTAATCTGACGACTCCGACACGTATCCCTCAGCTATACTATCTCCTTTTTCTAGTTGAGTTTGCCCGGACCATCTATGGACGTTGGCGTTGCCTTCCACTCTATCAAGAAGTCCGTTCTCCATAATAAAACTTCCTAACTTAGAAACTGATCGCGAATCGATATCTTTGTAAATGAAAAATGACATGCAAACAAAAGAAAAGAAATAGTCAGTGTCACATGATATCAATAAATTTCAATGATAACTTATAAGGGTAATATCTAAAGTTTAAACCTAACTAAGTTGGGCTCATACGGTTTTTTGATATGAGGTTGGTTCTAAAGTTTGAGGTACCCGAACCAGTAGATTCCTCGATCCTCACTCATTATAGGCTCATTTGAATCGAGCTCAGTTCAGGGGAATACATTTCCCTATGGCTACACGGATATGAAAATCTCACGAAACCATAAGTACGGATGTATCCCGAAAGTGATCCACTATCCTGCACGGAGGTGAAAACCTCACGAAGGCGTAGCTTCTTACTCCCAATTAAGGGTGTGACCACAACGGTCATGCAAATGCAATGCGCATCAGAATATAGCAACACATGCAATAATACAAACACATGTAATGCAAAGAGGATTAAATTTTAAAATTTTTAATTTCTGACATTAAGACAAGAGATAATCAATTACACGGCTTGACTCTCTTATTAGTCCCCAGTGGAGTCGCCAAGCTATCGAAACCATTTTCAAATCGAGTTTTAGAAAATGGGAATCGATTTTAAAAAAACGAAAATGGGAGTCGCCACCAATCTTTTTAGGTGTGATTGGATCACCTTTAAAACATTTTGTTTTAAAATCATTAGTTTTGGTCCACGAAATAAAAGAACGGGTTTGGGAGTCGGTTACGTATGAGGAAGGATTAGCACCCTCGTAACGCCCAAAAATTGGTACCTAATTGATTATCAAATGTCTTTAATGTCGGAAATTTGAAAATTTTAAGATGTAGTCCTTTTTAAAATATTTTGATTTTGAAAATTGGGGTTAACTCGTATCAAAGTATTGACACTAAGTTAACCTTTTTAGAAATTCCTATCTCGAAACAAAACGCTATATCCAATAAGTTAGGACATATTGCTTTGAAATTCCAAGATAGTGGCTTGCATTTAGAAAACCTTTAAAAAACTTAGAAGGGTACTTGATTATTCAAACTCAACGAGAAAAGTCGCAACCCAATAAGTTAGGGTACTACTTTCTCGAAATTTCCAAACACCAAGCATTGCCTTTATATTTTTTGAAAACTTTAGAGTCTCGTTTTTTTAAAAAAATGATGCATAAGGAATCACATTATCATTATAGAATAGAATATTGCAATAATAAGCGAATAAACATGCATTTTAACGATACAATAGCAATGATACAAAAAAAAAATCATATCCTAGATGCATATGTGTTTAGAAATACATCATATATATTAAGATACATACAACTTATATTGAAGATAGATAATCAAAACATACAAACATACATAGTATTCATTAAGAAATGATGCATGATACACAATTTAAAAGAAATATAATATCGATGTACATGTTCACAAAATATAACATCAAATAATAAATATAAAATAGCATTTAACTCACATGATTCATACAATATAAAAAATACATAAAAGACTTAATATACATAACAATATAATATAAAGTGAATAATTGTTAACAAAGTATACATATAATAAAAAATATGATATTTAATAATAATTTTTAGAATAGTTTTTAATATACAATATGAAATATATAACAACAAAAATGTTTATAAAAGAATAATAATTATATATATATATATTGTACTGGTTTAAAAGTATGTAAAAGAATTCATAATATAAAAACATCAGTTTAAAATGTAATAATGCATAACAGATAAATAATTAACAATTAGATATGTGTATAATATGAGTTCAAAAAAAAATAATCTAATTTACAAATTTTAAAATTATAATAATATAATGACTAATATAGGCATAAATAATATAATATATAATATATGATATGAAAGTATATATGTATATTAAAATAATTAATAACATAGAATACAAATAAAATATAATATATAAATAAGAGTGTGAAATAATTTATGAAAAATAATAAATAAAAAATAATAATAATATGACTATATAATAAGATTAAAAATAAAACAAATAGCAATATATAAAGTTTTATGTATATAATAATAATAGAAATAAATATATAGGGCTAAATTTAAAGTCCAGCAAAATTACTGGGGCGAATTTAAGAAAATAAAGCTGAATTAAGGTCCAAATTAAAACACGTGCAAAACCAAAGGGACTTATTGGGAAAATTTCCCTATTCCCAAAACGACTGTGCTTTACCTTGGATTTAAAACAGCTACTGTAAGGACCAAATTAAAACTAAAATAAAATAATAGGGTCAAATCATAAATAAAATAAAGCGTAATTATAAAAAAAAGGGGAAGGACCGATTAGGTAATTAACCCAACTCTAAAAATGCGCGGATCCTCCCCAGGTAATCGAGTCAATGCGCGGATCCTGGGGGGTTTAAAACATCGTCGTTTCGTCAAGGCTATATAAGCCAACTTCTTAGTTTTAAAATAATTTAGAAACCTGGTTCTAAAAAAAATCAAAGAAATTCTCTAAAATGGTTCCCCGGTCCTCTAGGCTCTGGCCCTAGGCCGATCTGCTCCGTTCATTGGACCTCCGCGTTCAGATCCACGCGCTGTCACCGACTCCGCCACACACGACGGTCGGAACCTAAAAAGCTTCACTTTTTAGGGTGATTCTCAAGGTATTTCTTTCTCCTTTGTTTTTAAATGTATTATATGCATGAACTTGTGATAAAGAAAATGAAACAGAAAATAAAATAAAATATATATATATATATCACCTTCGTTTATTGTAAAAATCTCTAGTGTATTATTGCGAAAATATTTTGTATACAATATTTTGGTATATCTCTCTGGTGTTTTTCGTGTCTGTATGCGTAGTCCTTACAAAGGTTACAAAGGGGCTTTTTATAGCCACTGATTTATTACATAAACTGAGAAAGAAATCTCTGATTTCTTTCTATTTCTTGTCCACTGTACCTTTGACCGTGATCTGCTGAGGTTCTTTTTAGTCTCCTTTCTCTTGCTCTATGTATCTGCTGTATTTCCTTTTCTGCTTCGTGTCCTTTGTCTTGTCTTGCAGGTATTTGCGAGAAATCCGGCGATGGCAAAGGCTTGACGATGGTCCACCGGTGGCGTTGATCTCGGCGTGACTCGGAGCCTGGCATCGTGGCCTTGATAGGGGTAGCTGGAACGGCAGAAACCGAAGGGTCATGAGGCTTGGCTTCTGGAACCTTCTGTTTGCGGCGCAAGGAGAAAGAGCTAGGGTTGAAAACCCTAGCTGATAATTTTGGGTTTTTGGGCCTCTATTGTTTGGGTCTAGTTTAGGTCTGGGCTTTGGGTGTATTTGGGTTAAGGTTGTAATTGTAATGGGTCTGTTGGGCTGGTTATTTATTTGGTTTTGTAACCTGGACTGTTTATTTTTGAATGGACTTTAATAAATAAATATTTATTTATTTTTCTTTTGGGTTTTAAGGCTCGATCAAATTTGGGCTACTACAATTATTATTATTATTATTATTATTATTATTATTATTATTATTATTATACACCTTTAAGGACTTAAATTTTTTTTATAGATTAAAATGTTTGTAGTTCTTTTGTACAGATATTTACTTACGAGGACTCAAAATAAGATAATTTTGTTCTTAAAATATCTTATTATTAACCAAGATTTCATTCGCATCAAAGGGTTTATATTTAAATACACATTAGTGTATAAATTTATACACTCACGTTTAATTAAGGAATCTTTATATTGTAGCGACGTAAAAATTTTGCTTTTGGTCGCTAATGGAGGTGACTTATCGGAAATTTGAAAATCGATTTTCAATTTTATTTAAAAAAGGGAGTCGCCACCGATCCTTTTTCTAGGTGTGATGGGACACCTAATAAATCATCTTTTTAATTAAGGAAATTGATTCTCGAACAAAAATGAAGGCCAAATGTGGGTCTATGCGAAAATCAGAGTAAAGTAGGGTTCGGGAGTCGGTTACGCGTGAGGAAGGTATTAGCACCCTCGCGACGGCCAAAATTGGTATCTTGTAAAACACGTGTTGTTTTGATTTTCAAAAATATGAGTTCGATGTAACATTTAGTCGTGATCCGGTTGAAACACGAGAATTTTTAATTTTTTTTTAGGACATACCATTTTAACACAAGTCGATTGATGTTCACCCAACATAGCGATGAAATCGATAACTTAATGTTAAATCGGTACGTTGCCTTGCTTATTGAAATAAATAAAAAACATGAATAAACATTTTTAATACGGTGAACAGCGAGATGATATAACATGGGCGGGAAACGAAAAATAAGAGTTAGAAATACATCAAGGCATATAATAAATACGACAATAATATTAAAAACAATGATAGTGCATGCGATATATTAAACGTAATAATAGTACCAAACACGAAATAAAAACAATGAATATATATAAACATATAATAATAACAAATGAAGTGATGTAAACATAATATTAAAAATACTAATAGTGCTATATATATATATATATATATATATATATATTAAAGTATGTGTAATGATAAGAGTGAAAAGTGTATACATAGTAATACTAAAATACATACGTAATATATACCTACATAATATATAAAATGAACATGTGCAAGATACATTACAAATACTAATAACATAAAAATTATATACATTAACAATACTACACTTAATATATACATATATTTTAAAATAAATACATAGTAATATTAGAATAAAATAATAAGTATAATAATAAATATAAGGATATATGAAAATAATACTATTTATAAAATATATATATATACGTATAATAAAATACATATACTAATATTAATAATAAATATACTAGGAATAAAAATAAATAAAATAATAGTATATATATGATGTGGTATTAAAAAGAGATATATATATGTAATATTATTTAAGAAGATATGAAAAATAAAAATATACAAATAATATGGTATTAGAGGTATATACATAACATATATAAAAATGCAATATTTAAAGATACATACACACAATATATATAAAAATGCTAAAATATTTACATAGTATATACATATTAAAAATAATGCTAAAAGACAACTCTTAATATTACTACATAACTACATACATATATATTAAAGATATATACACAAGATAGAACACATACTAACATTGATAAGAACAAATACAAGAAATAGTATAAAATGTATAACTAATAATACTGAAAATATATACATATAACAAAGTATTCATTATATTAACAATGATAATAATAATAATGGTAATAATATTAAAAATAATAGTAATAAAATATAATAAAAATAATAAAGTAATAAAAGATAATACTATATATATATACATGTACGTAATATATGTATATTAGAAATAATAATAGGAGCTATAATAATATAAATATCTTATACATAAAAAAAATATATATTAGAATAAAGTAATTGAAATAATATTGTATATAAAAATGTATATACATACATATATAATAAAACATACACTAAGATTAATAATAATAACCATACTAGAAATAATGATGATGTAATACCCCGAAAATTTTTACAGTAAAATATTATCCGTGATATAGTAAAATAAGGAAATAAAGTGACAAAAAGGGAATTTTTGAGTTATGTCAATATTGAGAAGTATATTATGATATATTAATTCAAGAAAGGACTAAATTGCAAAGATGAGAAAAGTCTTGTTGCACAAGAGTAAATACTCAAAATTTAAGGGGCTGAAGTGTAAATATAAAAAAGTTGAGGGACTAATAGTGAAAATATTTTAAGGGTGGAATGATCTAGAAACCAAGAAAAATTGATGAATTAGGACCAAATTGAATAGGTAAAAAAATTATGAGGGACTAAATCGTAATTTTACCAAATTAAGTGATGACTCAAGGATGGAATTCTAAAAGATCATGAAGGGTAAAATGGTCAATTAGTAAGAGAGAGAATTCTAGAATGTAATGATTATGTTGATGATATTTTAAATTAATTAATTAGATAAATATTATTTTATTAATATTTTTATGAGATGTTTATTATTATTATATTATTATATATTTAGTATAAAAGGAAGGAAGATGAAGAATTAACAACACATTTTCATTTCCCATGCAACCAACGTTAGAAGAGAAGGAAAAGAAAGAAATTTTGTTTTCTTTACAATTTGGTCCTTCCACCAAAAATTCACCATTTTCACCTAGAAATCAAAAGAATTTCCATAGCTACTAAGAGAGAAAGATAACAAGGAGATGATGGGGAGCAAGAATATCAAGTTGGATTCAAGAAATTGAAGCTGGAGGAGAGAGAAAAATCAAGTTAAAGATTGAAGTCAATAAGAAAAGGTAAGTACATCAAGATTTCAATATGTTTTTAAGTTTGTTATTATTAACAAAGCATGGAAATAATGTTATAGTAGAGCTTTCTTACATAAGGTCCTATGTTCTTGATATGTTAGTGAAGAGAAAATAAGAGAAAGTGATGAGAAATGATGTAGAAAAAGAAAATAAGGGTGTTACAACATGGTAATTAATATCTTGCACTAAAACAGTTCTAGACAGCAGCAGTATTCTAACTTTGAAAAATCACCAAAAATTGTAGAAATTGAATTATAGGATGAATAAAACGTGATATTAAAGCTTATTGAGTCTAGTTTCTTATAGAAGAAACGGTGTAAGTAATTGATTTTTAAATCATGAGATATAATGAATTTTGTGAGACAAGGTCAGAATGAATTCGGGTTCCCCTGTTCTGACTTTGGAAAATCATCAAAAATTGGATAGAAATAATTAGAGACTTAAATTTATATTTTTAGAATCTTGAATGAGTCTATTTTTAATAGAAACAAACGAGAACATCATTCAAATTCTGTATGAGGAGGTAATTAATTTTTAGTGAAGAAGGGCCAGAACTGTCAGATGGCAGAACAGGGGTAACTTTAAAGAATAAACTGTACTTATTGGCTAAACCAAAAATTCTGAAAATTTTATGGTAATAATATATATGAGTCTAGTTTCAGGGAAAATTAGCGGATCTTAATTTGAAGTTCTATAGCTCCAGATATAAATAATTTAGTGACTATGATGCAGATAGACAACTTGAATATTCATAAAAGTAAATAATAAAAATTATGGATAATGTTACTTACAAGTGTGTTATCTACATTAAGGATGTGGAATGGAGAGGAGGAGGAGGAAAAACATGTATGAATATTCATCTAGCATGGCTAATTTGCATATTTTAGGCTCAGGGACTAAATTGAATAAAAGTAAAACTTTATGGGAAATTTTGTAAAAAGTCAGAAATGACCAAATTGCATGAAATGGATTAATTTTATTATTTAAATTACAAAATTGAATGAAATTATTAATTTAGTTCAAGATAGGGAAAACATGTTTTAGGGATTAAATTGAAATGTGTTGAAATTATGGAAAATTCTGATATTTTATAGAATTCATGGATTGTTATCAATATGTATGAGAATAATAGCCGGAAATAAGGATTAAATTGCAAGAATTTTATTTTCCTAACCCTAAGGATGAAATCGTCATTAATTAAAAGTTTAGGGACAAAATGGTAATTTTTCCTAGATCATTAATTAAATGCATTAGAATATGAAATGAATGAAAATGATGATCAAATTTATTTATAAAGATCCGGATGACTCAAATATGAGACTTGATCGTGGAAAAGAAAAGATATCGGATTAATGAAATTATACACACAAATAAGCAATGAGGTAAATTCGTGTAACTTGAATTATATTCTTAAATGCTTTAAATGTATGTTATTGATGTGAATATGATTCAATGTTCATTGTATGGAAATTTATGAAACATTGATGTATTTGATAAAATGGGAAGAAATCCCGATTGAATGAAAGGAAAATTCGATGGATCTCTCGAAAAGGAATTGACTTTAAAAGGATCTAGCCTGACGGGTGATCCTATCCCGATATAGCCCTCCCGAAGAATATGTGGAAAATGGATTTTGCCCTGACGACGGTAATCCGAATTAGGGTCTGAATTTAGCCGGACTGTAATTGGATCCAAGCTCATTAGAGTAATTGTCGCTGCAGGGATTTAGCTTTGAACTGTAATCCCGACAATACTCTATGAGTTTATATTACAGGATTTAGCCTGGTGGTAATCCCACTTTAAGGATGAGGTTCGCGAAGTGAATCTCGATATGAAATGTGTAAGACCATGGTTGAAAGATACCATGGCAACGTGATAGAAAATGAATAAGACCATGGTTGAAAGATACCATGGCGGTGTGACATGAAATGAATAAGACCATGGTTGAAAGATACCATGGCAACATGACAAAAAAATGAGTAAGACCATAGTTGAAAGACACTATGGCATCATGTCAAAGATAAATAAGATCGTGGATGGGAGACGCGATGACATCTATTGAACAATTGATATTCAGGTAATATGTATTAGATGACGAATGGTTATATGAAATAGTCGTGTGAAATATTTACAAGAACTGGTCATATGGAAATATATGTACAAAATAGTTGTATGAAATAATTATGAAGATAGATAAAAGAAATAAGTATAAGTACATGGAATATAATTTATGTTAAGTTTGATATAAGCTATTTCTAGAATAAATATACATAAAATATATGGAAATGATGGAGCATGAAATATTGATATAATGAAATGAATGATATATGCTTATGAAGAAACGGTAAGAGCATGATATGTTTCATGACATGTACATATATGATTATCTTTGATATATTGATACAAGGAAATTATGTAAGTTGAGACTATTATTAAACTCAAGTGCGATACGTCGAGAAAATAGATATATCAATGTTAAATTTATATGAAATATGTGCAAGTATACTAACAATGTTGCTGTTTGATGCTTATACAAGTGTCAAACTGCTGATTGAATGGTAATATATTTATTTATATGATGCATTGAATCGGTAAGTATTTAAATTTTTTTTAGTGATTTGTAAATGGTAGTAATGCTCTGAAACCCTGTTCTGGCAGCGGATATGGGTTAGGGGTGTTACAGATGAAATATAAAAAGTAAATATAATACAATAGTAATATTAAAATAAAGTAATTAAGATAATACTATATATATATACATACATATATAAAACATGCACTAATATTATATATAATAATAATACTAGAAATAATAATAACTAGAAATAATATATATTAAAATAATAGTATTTAATAACCAGAATATTAATAATAACAATAATAATAATAGAAATAATAGTATTAATAATATTAGGAATGATAATAACAATATTTAAAAAACGAAAATAAAATAAATAAATAAATAAAATGAAAAAAGGACTAAAATTGAATTGAAATAAAAGTTTTGGGGCGAATTTGAAATAATAAAAAGGGAAAAGGGCTTATTTGAACGCGCACAAAACAAAAGAGGACTAAAAACACAATTATTCCTCCCTTCAAAACACAACACAGCAAGAGGGACTAAATTGCAAAGCGCTATATACTTTGGGGCCAAATTAAAAATTGAAAAAGTACTTGATTGCAGAAGCATGAAAAAGCGGATGGGCTAAAAGTGCAATTAGCCTCTCCAATGAAAAACACGTGGATCCTTGGAGCGGGTCAGGTCAACAAACGGGTTAGGCAGAGTGAAACGACGTCGTTTTGGGGCTTATGAATGCCGACCAAAACGACGCCGTTTTGTAATATCTATAAAAGTTAAAGTTTTTTGTTTTAAACTCATTTGTTACCTGTTTCTAAAAAAAACCTAAACTTTCTCTTTTATTTCTCTGCAAATCCATGCCCCGACGAAGTCCCAGGTCGACCGCCACCGCCGATTGCTGCCACCGGTCACCACCGAAGTCGAAAAGGTGTACTTTTTTTATTTTTTTATTTTCTTATCTTTTTCTTTTGTACTTTTATATGTACATATGCATAGAAACACAAATTCGAAAATAAATAAGAAATAAAAAGAATAAAGCACCTTAGACTTTTGATATCAGTATTTTGGTTGCCCAATCGGTGTTGTTCTTGTATTTTTCTTCCTTCAGATCACTGCTTGTATGTATATTTAGATTATTTTTTTGTATTTTTTCAAATATCCGAAAAAAAACCCCTTGAATCCACTTTTCATTCGGCTTTTATAGCCTTATTTACAAACTATTTTCTATTATTTGCTGCCTTTTCTTCATCGATTTTGCAGGTGCAGAGGGTGGTGGATGTGATGGGGCGGTGCTACAGTGGGCAGGTGGTGGCAGAGAGTTGGTGGTGCGGCGTTGAACATGGGGATTAAGGTTAGGGTTAGGTATTTTTTGTTTCTGATTTGTGTAATGGGTCTTGGGTTGGGTTTAGTTATTGGGTTTGTTGTTAGTTGGGCTAATGGGTGTTGGGTTGTGATGTAATTGGCTGATGGGTTATTTTGTTTTGGGTTTTATTGGGTTTAATGTAAATGGGTCATGGGGGTGTGGGTAATTTAGATGGGTTGTAAATGTATTTGGGCTGAGGGTGAGTTATAAACGGCCCAAAATTGGCCTATAACAGCTGCCCCTCTTTGCTCGTTGTCATGTAACGGGAATAGAGCAAAGACATAATGAAAGGCCAATTTTTCCCCGTCTTGCCGAGTCTTGACTTCATTGGTGCTCTTTTTGTTCAGATAGTCTCTTTCCAGTCCACTGTATCTTGTAGCTTTGGTTCAAATCACTGCATCTTCTGATATACGCCTTGTAGCTTCAATCTACTTCAATGTAGCTTTAAGGATATGAGATTTATGGCTTCGATCTGTTCTTCTATCAATTTAGCGAGATAAGGTTTTGGTCTTCTCTTCTACTACTTCAGAAAGGCAAGTTCTGATATCCTTGATCAGCTCCACTACAACTTCAGGGAGACAAAATCTAGTGTCTTCAGTCAGCTCCATTCTTCATTCAGCATGTGATCTTGAGCTCAACTCATTTCTCGCAATATGAATTGACTCTTTAAAAACAGACATTACAAACAGAAATTGAAAATAGTTCAGAACGTGAGCCAAGGCTCAACTCACTTCTCGCAATATGAGTTAGTCTTTTTGAAACTTAAAAACAGATTTTGAAAATACCTCGACATGTGACCCGAGGCTCAACTCACCTCTCGCAATATGAGTTGATTTTTGAAAAATTGAAAAAACAGGAATTGAAAATACCTCAGCGTGTCCTGAGGCTCAACTCACCTCTTGCAATATGAGTCGATTTTTTTGAAAAATATAAATTAAAAAGCAGAAATTGAAAATCAGAAATTGAAAATACATCAGCGTGCCCCGAGGCTCAACCCACCTCTTGCAATATGAGTTGATTTTTTTGAAACACATAAATTGAAAAGCAGAAATTGAAAGTACCTCAGCATGTTCTGAGGCTCAACTCACCTCTCGCAATATGAGTTGATTTTGACAAACAGAAATTTGAAAAAATATATTTTGAAAATACCTCAACCTGTGACCCGAGGCTCAACTCACTTCTCACAATATGAGTTGATTTTTGAAACATAAATTGAAAATACCTCAATGGGTCTTGAGGCTCAACTCACCTCTCGCAATATGAGCTAATTTCTGAAAACAGAAATAAAAACATCAAAATACCAAAACCTGTCATTTGTTAGAATTCAGGTGTCTTTTCCTTTGATTCAATACAGCTATCATCACATCCTCTTGCTCTACTGGAGTACCTGTATATGTCATGCATGATGTTATCATGATATGCACATGTTTATCTTAAATTTCTTTATGCCTACATGATTATGCTATGCGCTTTGGGCTTGCTTGTCATATGTCCCTTTCCGTCATGATTTTTGATGATCTGCGTTCGTTGCTTTGACTCTTGACTTTCTCTTCAGGCCCTGTACCCGTCCTCAAGCTTCACGGACAATTTTTGTTTCTCAGATATCACTCTTTTGCCCCCTGTTGAACTTTGTCCTTGCTTTGAGGCTCTTGTACTTAACAAATTCTTATCCGGGTAACGCTTAACATTTCTTTTGTTTAGAGTATGTCATTTCACTATTTATCATGTAAATGGACCACATAATAAGATACATGAAAATGGTCAGGTAGGGACAAAAGGATACCTCACATTTATTCATTTCAAATGTAGCAAACAAAGAAAGTCAATCAAATGATAGTAAAAAAATGTCACAAAGAGAAAAGGGATAGCATTTCAACAAATACAAATGCTCTAGATATTCAACGCATGAACTCTTCCACGTTCCTCAGTCAAGAATCTTTTCGAGCATGGCTTCTTGCGTAGAAGATTTCGAGCTTTCAGAAATGCTTCAAATATTGTAGTCTACTATTTGACCCACCGTTCAAAACGCCTTGCTCTTTAAGGCCTGGGTTTGCTTCATTAGAATGCCCTTTCAGGTTTTCATCCTAATCTTCTGTGTTAATCAAGACGCCCTTTTCGGGTTTTCACCTTGATCTCTTTCTTTTCTTTTCTTTTTTAAGCATATATTTCTTCATAGCATCTGAATTCACTAGATTAGGTAACTCCTTCCCATCCATCTCAGTTAGAATCAAAGCTCCACCCGAGAATGCCTTCTTTACGACGTATGGTCCTTCCCTGTTTGGTGTCCATTTTCCTCGGAAGTCTTTTTGTATTGGGAGAATCTTTCTCAGCACGAGTTCTCCTTCGTGGAATTCTCTTGGTCGTACCTTCTTATCATGAGTCGCGATCATTCTCTTTTGGTGCATCTGCCCGTGACAGATTGCCTTTAAGCATTTTTCTTCGATAAGATTTAGCTAGTCATATCGAGCTCGAACCCATTCTGCTTCCTCTAATTTCGACTCCACTAAGACTCGTCGAGAAGGGATCTCAACTTCGATAGGTAGCACAGCTTCCATTCCATAGACTAGAGAGAAAGGATTTGCTCCTGTAGATGTCCGTACAAATGTACGATATGCATACAAAGCAAATGGTAGCTTCTCATGCCAGTCTTTATAGGTCTCGGTCATTTTCCCAATGATCTTCTTAATATTCTTGTTGGCCGCTTCAACAACTCCGTTCATTTTCGGGCGATAGGGCGAGGAGTTATGATGCTTTATTTGGAATGGCTCACACACTTCTTTCATCATCTTATTGTTCAGATTCAATGCGTTATCTGAAATGATTCTTTCAGGAAAACCATATCGACAAATGATTTCCTTTGTCAAAACTCACCGCAACTGCAGATCTTCGTCACACCGCAAACGGCGCTTCTTATCCATTTTGTGAAGTAATCAATAACCATAAAAATGAATCGGTGTCCATTAGAAGCTTTTGGGAAAATTGGCCCTATAACATCCATGCCCCACATAGAAAAAGGCCACGGGGAAGTCATGACATGAAGGGGCGAAGGGGCTGCATGAATTTTATCGCCGTAAATTTAGCATTTGTGGCATTTTCTTGCAAAACTAATGCAGTCGCTTTCCATCATCAACCAGTAGTAGCCGAGTCTCATAATCTTCCTGGCCATAGTGAAACCATTGGCATGTGTCCCACAAATTCCCTCATGGACATCTTCAAGTATTTTTCTGGCTTCAACAGCATCTACACATCTCAAGAGCACCTGATCTTTTCCTCTTTTGTACAGGATGTCCCCATCAAGAACAAATCCCTCTGCCATTCTTCTGATTGTTCTTTTGTCGTTCTCATTTTCTTGTTCGGGATACTTTTGATTCTTGATATATTCTAAGACATCATGGAACCATGGCCGTCCATCTGGCTCCTTTTCAATGCTGAAACAATGTGCAGGGACTTCATATATGCTCATTTGAAGAGGCATTATTTATGTTTCTTTGTTTGCTTTGAACATTGAAGCCAAAGTGGGTAGGGCATCAGCCAATTGTTTTTCTTCCCGTGGGAAGTAATTAAAAGTTATTTCTTTGAATTCTTTAATCAGTCCTGCCACTAGATCGCTGTATCTGACTAATTTCAAATCTCTCACTTCCCAATCTCCACGGATTTGGTATATCACCAATGCTGAGTCTCCATATACCTCTAAAGTTTTGATGTTTCGTTCAATAGCTGCACGAAGTCCCATGATACAGGCCTCATATTCTGCTATGTTATTGGTACAGAAGAAATTCAGCCTGGCAGTGAACGGGTAATGGTTCCCTTTTGGCGATACTAAGACTGCTCCAATCCCATGTCCCAATGCATTTGATGCACCATCAAAGCTCATCTTCCATGACTTCTCTTTTGATGACTCGTACTCTTTTTCTGTAATGCACATCAAGTCTTCATCAGGGAAATCAAATCTCAATGTCTCGTATTCATCGGTTGTTCGAGTTGCTAAGAAGTCAGCTATTGCGCTTCCTTTTATCGACTTTTGGCTCACATAGACAATGTCGTATTCTGATAGTAGGATCTGCCATCGTGCCATTCTTCCTGAGAGTGCAGGTGATTCCATCATGTACTTTATTGGGTCCAGTGTTGAGATTAACCATGTCATATGATACAACATTTATTGCCTGAGCCTTTGAGCTACCCAAACCAGAGCGCAACAGTATTTTTCAATGGACGAATATTTTGCCTCATATTCAGTGAACTTTTTGCTGAGGTAGTAAATCGCCTTTTCTCTCTTTCCTGACTCATCGTGTTGCCCCAATACGCAACCTATTGAATTTTCAAACACAGTCAAATACAATATCAATGGTCTTCCCAGAGTTGGCGGTACTAGCACTGGAGGACTAGATAAATATTGATTTATCTTATCAAAGGCCATCTGGCACTCCTTGTTTCATTCTCCCGGATTATGTTTTCGAAGAAGCCGAAAGATTGGGCCGCATTGGTTGGTAAGTTGAGCGATGAATCGGGCGATGTAGTTTAACCTCCCTAAAAATCCTCTGACTTCCTTTTGTGTGCACGGATGCGGTAACTCTTGAATGGCTTTTACTTTATTTGGATCAACATCGATACCTCTTTCGCTGACGATGAAGCCTAGCAATTTTCCCGAGGTTGCCCCAAACGTACATTTGGCCGGATTGAGCTTCAGCTGGAACTTTCTCAGTCTTTCGAACAACTTCTTCAGGTTCACTACATGCTCTTCTTCCCCGCTGGATTTATCAATCATATTGTCGACGTAGACCTCTATTTCTTTATGCATCATGTCATGGAATAACGTCACCATAGCCCACTGATATGTTTCCCCAGCATTCTTTAATCCGAACGGCATCACCTTGTAGCAGAATGTTCCCCATATTGTTATGAAAGTAGTTTTCTCCATATCCTCAGGGGCCATCTTTATCTGATTATAACCCGAGAATCCATCCATGAACGAAAACAATGAATGTTTGGCTGTGTTATCCACCAATGTATCGATGTATGGCAAAGGAAAATTATCTTTAGGACTTGCTCGATTCAGGTCACGATAATCCACGCACATTCGTACTTTGCCGTCTTTCTTTGGTACTGGGACTATGTTAGCCACCCTCTCAGGATATTTGGAGGCTTGTAGGAAGCCAGAATCAAATTGCTTCTTGACTTCCTCTTTTATTTTTAATAACATCTCAGGTCTCATCCGTCTTAGCTTTTGTTGAATGGGTTTGCATTCTGGCTTTAATGGGAGTTTATGGACCACTACATCTTC
Organism: Gossypium longicalyx; assembly: GCA_025698465.1. Lineage (NCBI taxonomy): Eukaryota > Viridiplantae > Streptophyta > Magnoliopsida > Malvales > Malvaceae > Gossypium > Gossypium longicalyx. The sequence goes on along the minus strand of CM047004.1, from coordinate 61,193,258 downwards.
ATCCAGTCCTGGCATGTCTTGATATGACCATGCGAATACATCTTTGTACTCGCGGAGCAAAGTAATCAAATTATGCCTGGTGCCCCCTAAAATAGATGTCCCAATCTTCACCTATTGCTTCCTTTCTTCGGTTCCCAAATTTATTGTTTCAACAAATTCTTGATGAGGCAGAATTTGTTTATCCTCTTGTTCCACCATTCTTAGCAAGTCAGGAGACGAGACATAGTCTTCAGCATTTTCTTCGGCTTTGAATTCTCATAAACAAATAGCCTTCTCAAAATCGATTTTAGGATTCGTAATGGGTTCATTCATGCCGTTGATATCTGAGCACCTGAAAGTTGAATGGAAAAGGAAACTATAGAGGGGCATCCAAGTATTGGAACCAAGACAAAATGTTATGGCATAGCATGAGACAAATGTAAGGATAGGCTATGAAATGAGAAAATGATTATGAAATTAGTGATAATGCGAAAGATCCTGACAAAATGCATCTTCATTGATATTCATTTGAATGATAAAGAGCGAATGCAAGCTCTTATAAAAGAATTCTATTATATCTAAGGACACAATAGAGGGTTAACGTTTGAGCATTACTCTGAAGACTTATAAACTATAAGAAGGTCCTCGGCAGTCCAATTGTTCAACATGAAACCCGGGGGACAAGGGCGTATCCTTGAGACGTCTTTACTTGCGTCAGCTCCTTTGTCAATGACATTTATACTGACATTCTGGAGACCCCTTTCAATAATTAACAGTGTGCTTCGTAGATTGTCTTGCTCGGGGTATATCATTCCTGCAGATGTAAATGTTTTTGACAAAGGAGGGTACGTTATGGGCTCCCATTCTATTTCTCAGCCTAAGGTTCTTGTGATCCTACTTTCCTGATATTTCTTCCATTGTTTCTTTCTTTAACGCATGTCCGGCTGAAAACCTAAAACGTATCGGGCCTTGTGGTGCACTAGCTTTAGAGCCCTGACTATTCCTTGCAGATATCTCCCTAAACCTCTTCTTGCTCGAGTTCCCCTTCCTACAGTCAACCTGACACCTATTCTGGTATTTCTTGACAGTTTTGGCACAGAAATTCTGTTTCCTTTGGCGACGAAGGTGGCATTGACAAATTTAAGGGATCGGAAGGAGCATTCTATAGCGTCTTTGCTTACTTCAAGGTATGGCGCATCAGCAGCGATAGATGCGACAATGTCTTCTTCGCCCTCGACTGTGACCAAACAGCCATCCATGATAAACTTTACTTTTTGATGTAGAGAGGACGAAACTGCTCCAGCAGAATGGATCCAGGGTCTTCCCAAGAGGCAATTGTATGATGGTGTAATGTCCATGACTTGAAATTCAACATCGTATATATACGGGCCCACTTCAAGAGGTATCTCAATCTTTCCCATGACTTCATGCCTTGTCCCATCGAATGCCCTTACGGTGGAATGACAGGGCCTTAAATAGGACAGATCCATCGGAATTCTGGAAAGCGTGGCCAAAGGCATGACGTTGAGCGCCGACCCATTATCGATGAGCACGTTCGGTATTATGTAGCCCTTATAGCGAGTCGTAATATGCAGTGCCTTCACGGAGCCTCTACCGTTTGGCGGTATCTCATCATCACTAAAAGAGATGAAATTGTCCGCATTCAGATTATTCACCCACCTATCCAGCTTCTCAACAGATATGTTGTTTGCTACATAAACTTGATTTAACACCTTCAGCAAAGCGTTTCGATGTTGTTCAGAATTTAACAGTAGAGATAAAATCGAGATTCGTGCTGGTTGCTTATTCAATTGTTCCACCACATTGTACTCACTGTGCTTGATAAATTTCAAGAACTCCTGTGCTTCCTCTTCATCCACAGCCTTTTTGGTTTCTTACACGGGTGGAGTTTCCTGCTCGACTTCGATCTCATACATCACTGTCTTTCCTTTTTGTTTCAAATCACTATTCTTCTTCGCTGGTTCGACCTCTTTTGAATAACATCTCCCACTGCGAGTGAAATGACCTACTTCCCCAACGCTTCCAATCGCGGCTTTGGATTCATTGTCTTCAGGTGTGATGATATTGACGTCGTACTTCTAAGGTACGGCTTTATCGTCCTTGTAGGGGAAATGAGATGGTACTTCGATTATCACTTTTGGTTTCACCGGCTGCTTCTTCGCATCGTAATAAATTATTAACGGTCGGTCGGCACTATATGGGAAACCTGACGATTGATTGTCAGAGGAGCATATTTCTCCTCTATCGGCCTCTTCGCCTTTATAAAAAATCTCAATCTCCTTATTATCCATCATATTTTGCAGTAATCTCCTGAACTCTTCGCAGGACTGAATGTCGTGCCTCTCAAAACCATGGAATTTGCAAAAACTTTGACCTTTTGCAATTTTTCCTTCGAACACTCTGTTAGGACGATAGAGCAAACCCTTTTCAACTAGTACCTCCCAGATTTTCTGCAGAGGTGCTCTTATTTCATAAACCCATCTTCTACTTTGTCGTTTGTCCTCCTCTCCCACTGTGCTCACATTCCCTTCAGTGTGGTTTGGGAATGGGTTCCCGATCGTACTGCCAGTACCATCAAATCGCAGAATGCCCGCATCGATGAGTCCTTGAACTCTCCTTTTGAAGGCAAGGCAGTTTTCCGTAGAGTTCCCCTGGTTCCCGGCATGGTATGCACAACTAGCATTAGGATCGTACCATTTCGGGTACGGGGGTTTCAGAGGTGCCATATAATGGGGAGATATCAATTATTTCTCCAAAAGTTTTGGGTACAATCCCCCATACGACACAGGGATAGGAGTAAATTGCGGTCTCTCGGGATTGGGCCTTGCTGGTCTTGGTTAGTTTCTAGGTTGGCTTTGAGCGAGTGAAGCATTTTATGGGAAGGTAGTAACGGGTCTTTGGTTGTTCGTGGCATATACGGGGTAAGAACGAAGTGGTGCTTGGTAGTAAGGGGTTTTGGGTGGATAATAAAAATTTGGAGGTGGATAATTTTGGGGTCAGGGTTGGTTTGGATATGGATTAGAGGTATAATGGCTACCCATTCCCACCATATGGGCTTCTGGTTCTTTCTTCTTCATGGGCGCTGCCCTTTTTGAACTTTCTGAACCTTCCATCCTCCCACTTTTGATGGCACCCTCAATAAGTTCTCCGGATATTACGATATCCAAAAAATCCTTCGTAGCACTTCCCACCAGCTTGTCATAGAATGGTGCTCTCAGAGTATTGATGAAAAGGACTGTTATCTCAGTCTTAGTTAGGGGTGGTTCCACTTGAGTCGAGATATCTCTCCACCTTTGAGCATATTGCCTAAAGGTTTCTGCTGGTTTCTTCTCCATCATTTGTAGAGTCATTCGATCAGGCACCATATCCGATACATGCTTGTAGTGCTCACAGAATGCTGACGCCAAGTTCTTCCAGGATCGGATCTTTTCCTTACTAAGCTGGTTGTACCACCGAAGAGCCAATCCTACTAGACTATCCTGAAAACAATGTATGAGTAGCTTATCTTCGTTCACATAACCGGTCATTTTTCAGCAAAACATAACAAGATGTGCTTTTAGACATCTTGTCCCATCGTACTTTTCAAAATCAGGCACCTTGAACTTCGGAGGTAGAATTAGATCGGGTACCAAACTGAGTTCTTTAGCACCTAGTGCAGAGAAAACTTCAGTGCCTTCTATTGCTTTAAGTCTTTCCTCCAAGCTCTTATACTTCTCTTGAGCCTCGTGATCATCCATTTTTAATCTGGCTATTTCTGCTGGATTATCCAAATCTGGAACAATTGGATTGGCAGGATTAGCTCCAGGATTTGATATAAATATTCCTTGCCCTAAATGAGCAGGTGGCACCGGCCGTTGTTCTAGGTCTGTGGGTTCCTCTTGCGTGTACCCTCTTTGTGTTGCGTGGGCATGCGGTGGAGTAAATCCTGGAGGATAGAGCAGGTCTTGATTGTGATTAACTCTTGACCGAAGTTCCTCGACGTCAAGGCTCTGCATGAGTCCCTTTCCTTTAACTAAAGTTGACATTATTTTCATCATCTTGGCCATTTGATCTTTCTGTTCGAGTGATTTTTCTCGAGATCTCACCATTAAGTCTCTTGTCTCTTGCTGTGACCTAGCCAATTGCTCTTGTAATTCCTTTTGGATTCTTTCCATCCTTTCAATCCTTTCATTGAAGTCAGCCTCCATTACTCTAGCTTGTCGGCGTGTCCTATACAAATGACGTGGTTCCAGTCTTGTCGTATTATAACTGCGAATTGTATGTTTTAACCTCAGCGAATGATTATGGAATATGCAATGAATGAATGAATGAATGGATGAGTGTATAAATGTCAAATGAATGTTAGTCATGAAAGAAATCCAAGAAATTGGTGTTGATTTCAAGATAGCCCCTATTTAGGCATTTCATTCATCAAAAGAGTTCATTACAAAACATTTCGCCATTTTTGATTCAGCCATTACACGAACTTCGTAGCTATATCACTATATTTCTTTACTCGCTCTAAGAATTCTGATATGTTTGATCTTCGACTTGGAGGGAATTGGCAAATGAGAATTTCTGCTTCATCTGATAGTTGTACCATGTGTATGGCCACCCCACGAATTTCGTTGATCAAATAGTTAAGCTGCATTTCTTTTTCTTGGAGGCCCTCTTCGTAAACAGGAATGTCTCTATCATACTGACTATTCTTTTCTTTCAAAGCTTCCAAGAGAGTATCTAGCTATTGTTGGCGATCTTGCAGCATGTCTTCTAAATCTCGTATCCTCTCTTTTAGTTCTTGACGTTTAGATCGACTAGTCATTACCTCGGCAGACACAGCTTCATATTCGGCTTTATTCTTCCTTAGCTCCATCATAGCCCGCGTAGCCTTTTCCTCCTCTTTCTTCGCTTTTCCTTTTCAAAATTCCATCCCGCCTTTGATGTTGCTTAATTCTTCTTTCCATTTTGCCGACGACTTGCCCAGCCCACTGTTCTTTATTGTGCCTCTTAACTTCTTATTTTCCAGATGGAGATCCCTTAAGTCATTTCTTATGACTTCAGCTTCTTTTTGCACGTTCTCGGTTCTAGATCTTTCAATCTGAACGTCGATCTTCAGCTGGTAGTTTTCCTCTTGAAGAGCACTAAGGTCCTAAAACATCTTGTCCTTTTCTCGTTCAAATTCTTGTCTTGCCATTTCTAGCTCAGACGGTATTTTCTTCGAGAAAGGATTCTGAACAACATAGTTTGTTGACGAGATTTGCTAACTATTCACCCGTTGCTTCCTCCATATGTCGTAATCTTGGGTGAGGGTATCAGCATATAGAGCCAATTCCATCAGATGAATTTTTTTTCCAATACTTTGCAGTGTTTCGGACCCTTTTCATATATCCCTCACCCGTAAAAGCAAACTCGGACTGTGCTAATCCTCCAGTGGCGGGTATGAATTGTCATGAAGAAAACTGCCTCTGGACCAATAACGGAGCATAACCAACTCCTCCCCATAATCCAAGTAGTGGCACCCAATCTTGGTTTCCCACCTTGTATAATAGAACCGAAGGGCGTATCCACGGTGATATCCAAGTTACGTCTTCAGCGCGAAGGTTCTGAAAAACTGAGACCCAATGTTGTTCGGTGACCTCCTTTGGCCATTCTCTCTTGAGATAAGCTTCTAATGGGGCAAATGTTTTTGAAAACATATGGAACGGAGTGCGCTCTACTTTCCAGAAGTGGCTCAAAATCCAAACATTGAGCAACTGTGCGCATCCAATAAATCGTCCTTCCCCTTTCCTTCGAAAAACTACTCAGGGATCTGAAGGTCTCGGCTAGGATAGTCAGGACAGGGTTGATTTCTTGTTTTAACTTTTCAAAGAAATCAACTACTGCAACTTCAAGATATCCGAGAACTTTTGGGAAAATGATCAAACCGTAGATGGCCAAAGCGAATAGATTTACCCTTTTCAGCATGTCAGGATGGTTCAGAACCAAATCTCGTAAGGAAGACCATGGAATGCAAATGGTTTCATTTTCTTCTTTATCTGTTTTTTGGCCCACACGTCAGTCATGTCTGTCAATCTCACTAACTTTTTCTTGAAGGTCATCGGCTTAGGTACTTTCACATATATCTTATGGGGTTGTACATTATCGACACGAAGTAAAGCAGCGTACTCTTCTATAGTCGGGGTCATGTCTTCCTGATTGAAAGTAAAACATTGGTACGCCGGATCCTAAAATCTGATCATGGCTTGAATCAAACGCTCGTCTATGTTGATAGTGATCAGGTGGGCTATATCTCCGTACCTCTCAGTGAAGATACCCCTAGTGTCCGAGTCCCATTGATTCCAAACCCGAACCAAATCTTCAAGATTATTCTGGCGAACATTCATAGTTATGTGCTCGGGCAGATTGGCAATACATCCCTCCACTAGACTATCCCCTTTTTCTTTTTGAGTTTTTAGAGACCAGTCCCGAACCACGACATTCTTCTCGGTTGTTTGTATAATTGACTCTTCCATTAGAAACCCGTTTTTTGGCAACCGATCTCTAATCAACACCTTCCTAATATGATGCCTATAATGCATGATGAAAAACAATAAGGCAAAGACAAACAACCTTGATTAGTAATTAAATACAGGCAGAAAAACATGGAAAATTTAACAAATCGAACTACCCGATCTAGTTTATTAAACAGACCCAATCCCCTTATATAGAAAGCAAAAATGCAAAAGGTAAGAGGCGTTCCTCCCGTGCACTTATTTTGGTGACTATTAACGGACAGAGATTCGGCATGGCTCTAATTAGGTGGCTCGTACGGTTCACTATATGTGGTTTCGGTTCTAGACAGGTACTCGAATTGTTCGTACTATCGTCTACTAAGACTAGTACGAAGCCTCGGTCGTAGCCCATCACAGGCTCACGAGTTCAATTCGAGGGATTACATTTACTTATGCCTATGCAGAGGGACAAGTTAACTCACGAAAGCATAAGTCATATGTAACCCGAAAGTATTCACTAGCCTGTGCGGAGGGACGAGTTAACTCACGAAGGCATAGCGTTTACTTCTACTTAAACGGATGGAGCCCGGGTAGAGAGCTCATGTTATGCAAAAATGCAAGTGCACGGTGTGTGGGGAGAAACTCACAAACCTTTACGTTTCATTTAAAAACTAAACCAAAACTAAAACCATAAAAATTTAAAGCTGAAGAACAACCAGGTAAAACAGGTTAGAAGAATATATACAATACGATGCAAATGCATAATTTTCAAAAACACAATTTTGAGATCACGACTAAATATTAATTTGAACAAGGAATTTTGAAAATTTAGACAACACGTATATAATTCGACTCGACTCTCGAAAATGTGTCCCCAGCGGAGTCGCCAGCTGTAGCGACGTAAAAATTTTACTTTTGGTCACTAATGGAGGTGACTTATTGAAAATTTGAAAATCGATTTTCGATTTTATTTAAAAAAGGGAGTCGCCACCGATCCTTTTTCTAGGTGTGATCGGACACCTAATAAATCATCTTTTTTATTAAGGAAATTGATTCTTGAACAAAAATGAAGGCCAAATGTGGGTCTATGCGAAAATCAGAGTAAAGTAGGGTTCGGGAGTCGGTTACGCGTGAGGAAGGTATTAGCACCCTCGCGACGGCCAAAATTGGTATATTGTAAAACACGTGTTGTTTTGATTTTCAAAAATATGAGTTCGATGTAACATTTAGTCGTGATCCGGTTGAAACACGAGAATTTTTAATTTTTTTTGAGGACATACCGTTTTAACACAAGTCGATTGATGTTCACCCAACATAGCGATGAAATCGATAACTTAATGTTAAATCGGTACGTTGCCTTGCTTATTGAAATAAATAAAAAACATGAATAAACATTTTTAATACGGTGAACAGCGAGATGATATAACATGGGCGGGAAACGAAAAATAAGAGTTAGAAATACATCAAGGCACATAATAAATACGACAATAATATTAAAAACAATGATAGTGCATGCGATATATTAAACGTAATAATAGTACCAAACACGAAATAAAAACAATGAATATATATAAACATATAATAATAACAAATGAAGTGACGTAAACATAATATTAAAAATACTAATAGTGCTATATATATATATATATATATATTAAAGTATGTGTAATGATAAGAGTGAAAAGTGTATACATAGTAATACTAAAATACATACGTAATATATACCTACATAATATATAAAATGAACATGTGCAAGATACATTACAAATACTAATAACATAAAAATTATATACATTAACAATACTACACTTTAATATATACATATATTTTAAAATAAATACATAGTAATATTAGAATAAAATAATAAGTATAATAATAAATATAAGGATATATGAAAATAATACTATTTATAAAATATATATATACGTATAATAAAATACATATACTAATATTAATAATAAATATACTAGGAATAAAAATAAATAAAATAATAGTACATATATGATGTGGTATTAAAAGAGATATATATATGTAATATTATTTAAGAAGATATGAAAAATAAAAATATACAAATAATATGGTATTAGAGGTATATACATAACATATATAAAAATGCAATATTTAAAGATACATACACACAATATATATAAAAATGCTAAAATATTTACATAGTATATACATATTAAAAATAATGCTAAAAGACAACTCTTAATATTACTACATAACTACATACATATATATTAAAGATATATACACAAGATAGAACACATGCTAACATTGATAAGAACAAATACAAGAAATAGTATAAAATGTATAACTAATAATACTGAAAATATATACATATAACAAAGTATTCATTATATTAACAATGATAATAATAATAATGGTAATAATATTAAAAAATAATAGTAATAAAATATAATAAAAATAATAAAGTAATAAAAGATAATACTATATATATATACATGTACGTAATATATGTATATTAGAAATAATAATAGGAGCTATAATAATATAAATATCTTATACATAAAAATAATAATAATATTAGAATAAAGTAATTGAAATAATATTGTATATAAAAATGTATATACATACATATATAATAAAACATACACTAAGATTAATAATAATAACCATACTAGAAATAATGATGAAATATAAAAAGTAAATATAATACAATAGTAATATTAAAATAAAGTAATTAAGATAAAACTATATATATATATACATACATATATAAAACATGCACTAATATTATATATAATAATAATACTAGAAATAATAATAACTAGAAATAATATATATTAAAATAATAGTATTTAATAACCAGAATATTAATAATAACAATAATAATAATAGAAATAATAGTATTAATAATATTAGGAATGATAATAACAATATTTAAAAAACGAAAATAAAATAAATAAATAAATAAAATGAAAAAAGGACTAAAATTGAATTAAAATAAAAGTTTTGGGGCTAATTTGAAATAATAAAAAGGGAAAAGGGCTTATTTGAACGCGCACAAAACAAAAGAGGACTAAAAACACAATTATTCCTCCCCTCAAAACACAACACAGCAAGAGGGACTAAATCGCAAAGCGCTATATACTTTGGGGCCAAATTAAAAATTGAAAAAGTACTTGATTGCAGAAGCATGAAAAAACGGATGGGCTAAAAGTGCAATTAGCCTCTCCAATGAAAAACAGCGGATCCTTGGAGCGGGTCAGGTCAACAAACGGGTTAGGCAGAGTGAAACGACGTCGTTTTGGGGCTTATGGATGCCGACCAAAACAACGCCGTTTTGTAATATCTATAAAAGTTAAAGTTTTTTGTTTTAAACTCATTTGTTACCTATTTCTAAAAAAAAAAAACTAAACTTTCTGTTTTATTTCTCTGCAAATCCAGGCCCCGACGAAGTCCCAGGTCGACCGCCACCGCCGATTGCTGCCACCTGTCACCGCCGGTCACCGTACACGGTGGCCGAAAAGTCGAAAAGGTGTACTTTTTTATTTTTTTATTTTCTTATCTTTTTCTTTTGTACTTTTATATGTACATATGCATAGAAACACAAATTCGAAAATAAATAAGAAATAAAAAGAAAAAAGCACCTTAGACTTTTGATATCAATATTTTGGTTGCCCAATCGGTGTTGTTCTTGTATTTTTCTTCCTTCAGATCACTGCTTGTATGTATATTGAGATTCTTTTTTTTTTGTATTTTTTCAAAGATTCGAAAAAAAAAAAACCCCCTTGAATCCACTTTTCATTCGGCTGTTATAGCCTTATTTACAAACTATTTTCTATTATTTGTTGTCTTTTCTTCATCAATTTTGCAGGTGCAGAGGGTGGTGGATGTGATGGGGCGGTGCTGCAGTGGGCAGGTGGTGGCCGAGAGTTAGTGGTGCGGCGCCGAACATGGGGATTAGGGTTAGGGTTACGTATTTTTTGTTTCTGATTTGTGTAATGGGTCTTGGGTTGGGTTTAGTTATTGGGTTTGTTGTTAGTTGGGCTAATGGGTGTTGGGTTGTGATGTAATTGGCTGATGGGTTATTTTGTTTTGGATTTTATTGGGTTTAATGTAAATGGGTCATGGGGGTGTGGGTAATTTAGATGGGTTGTAAATGTATTTGGGCTGAGGGTGAGTTATAAACGGCCCAAAATTGGCCTATAACATATATATTTATTTGAAAGGTTTTTTTAATGAGATATTAAGAGTTACTACATGGTTGATTTTAGATATAGAAATTTTTATATAGATAGTCTCTAATTTTGTTTAAATAATAGTTTTTTATTAAAAAATAATGAAATGATAAAATATATTACATTTTGAAGAGAAAATAAAGTTTAAATTTTAAAAATAATAGTTTTTAAAAGCATAATCACAAACCCAAAATCACGTAAAAAGTAAAAATAAAATAATATTAAACTAAGAACTGTGATATTTCAACGAGGAATTGTCAAAAAAAAGTAATAATAATAATAATAATAAACTAATTGACTTCCAAAGTCTTCGTTCACCTAAAAAAGAAAGTCGACAAGTGAGTCCGATGAAGAAGTCACTGAATAATAATAATAATAATAAAACCAATCGACTTTCAAAGTCTTGTTTCTCCTGAAAATAAATAAATAATCACCACCAACTCGTATGAAGCAACCATAAACATCAGCACAAAAATCAGATTCTCAGGAACGAAAGATGCTCTACAAGAAATCAGTGGTGCATTTGATACTAGTCCTACTGCTATCATTTTCTCTACTCTTGCCTCCATCTTCAACAACAAATACTCACTTAACTGGTAAGTGGAATTAAAACTATATATTAAAGTTGTTCTTGATTACTTATATTTATGATCTCTGTCTGAGTGTTTTTTTACTGAATATTTTATGTTGGTATTTGGGGTTAAAATTATAGTTAAGGAAAGGAATGAAGTGATACATAGAAATCTAGGTGGAGGAAAACCAACTCCATGTCCTCCACGTTATCCTGGTTGTCATGCACATAGTGGTCTTGCTCCATGTCATCCACATAGCCATGGTTGTCATCCATGTAACACCCCAAACCCGGCCCAGACGTTATGGCCGGATCTGACGTGCCACATAAAAGTTTAAAAATCCATGTTTCGTTTTAGTGTTTAAAAACTGACTTTTGTTAAGCTAACAAAGTGAATGGAAGCTAGGCACTAGGTAGGAATCCGTAACAGAGGAGGTGAGCCATGAAGGCTGCTTAAATACCAAGCTCTTCGATTGGATCCAATCCTAGACATGCGCACAACCATTGCCACACTTGGTTACATCGAGTAGGAATTTATTTAAGTGAATAACTTTGATAAATCGGATAATCGAGGCGTTGTGTTATTTTGAAAACAAGTATCGTTTGAAAACACGTCCTAAGTCTAGCCCATTTGAATTAATATCAACTAGTTTGAGGTTATTAATAATAAAATAATCTCAGAAAAGAAAAAAGAAAAAAATTTAAAATGGCCTTATTACAACCCAAAAATAAATAATAAATAAACTTAAAGAAAACCAAACGCTTATTCAAAGGCCCAAAAGCGATCACCGTGGCCACTCTGAATCCCCTCCGGCTCCAAGTCCCCAAATCAAGGCTCACCTGCAAGGTTAAGGAAAGGGGGTGAGTTTGGAAACTCAATGTGCAACAAGCCCCTTTCAGAGCCCAAAACGATATCAGCCTCTGGGGCCCTAAGCCCAAACTCCATCTCAAAGATATACTAGGCCAAGCCTTTTCAATTTCATATTTCATAAACACTGGGCGAAGCCTTTTCATATTCCATAACACTTTGGCGAAGCCTTTATCAGAAACGATATGGCCCATAGGCCCATTTCAATATCATATGCAAAGTCAATGAAAGAATACAACCCATTTGGGGAGACTACTCAACCCACCATCCGCTACTCTCCACCCGTACCAACCAAGCTCTCCATGTGGGAATAACTCAACCCACCCAACCAATACTCTCCATCGGCAAAAGATAGTCGCTTTATCATATAACCGAGGCCTAACCTCTTTTAATAACTGGGGCAAAGCCCTTTTGATAAACTGGGGCAAAAGCCCTTTTAATAACTGGGGCAAAAGCCCTTTTCGGTAAACTAGGGCATACCCCTTTTGCACTTCCTCCATCCATATAAAAAACCCAACCCAATGCATTATGAATTCATCATGTGTATATCATACATATCATGTGCATATCATACATATCATGTGCATATCATACATATCGTGTATATCAAAATTCCATGTATCAAATTCATAATTAAACCCTAGGGGTATAATGGTCATTTTTATTTAGGGGCAAAACAGTCATTTTCATATTATAAGGGTAATTTCGTAATCTTACCAGATATTAGGGATTTTCCATGTTCATTATCAGTTACTAACTATTCATTTGTTTAAACCGCGATTCTGGTCCATTTTTAGCGAAACCGAGTTATTGGGCTAAAAACCCCTAATGGGCCCTACATAGTCGATTTAGTCATTTAGGCCCATTTAGCCTATATTCCAAAATGGTGTTACCAGTCTTAACGCGCCATTTAACAGGTTTTCATTTTCTACCAATTTTACCCAAATGGGCCTGAAAGCCCATTGGGCCCAATTTTAGCCCCCCGAGGCCCAACTTACCGTGAATGCCAAAATCATGCTCTTACCTTTTCCAACATTCCCCAATCGTCAACTTAGCGAATCTAACTAACCAATGAGAGTTCGCTTGCTCTCAAGTCCTCGAAATGCCAGAATTTCAGCATTTTGGCTTTTCGGCATTTATCGAAACAAGCTACGAAAGAGGGTTCGTTACACACCTGATTTACGATATTCCTCGACGAGATCTCCTATACGATTTCTCATATAATCAACCACTTATAGATCAGCTCACAATAATTAAACCAAAACGAGAACCATCTACTATCAACACTTACACATTCGGCCACCATCCATAATGGCCTTAGAATCCATACCTTTGCCGAAATTGATGACTAGATCTAGCCACTCTGATGATCCAAGCTAATCCAAATCGACACTACGCCTTGCTGCTCCTCCACTATACAAACCATAAAAATATTAAAAAAAGAACCCCATAAGGCCTATACCCATATTCGGCCACCTCCTAAACTATAGGGGTTTCGGCTTTTGTCAACAGTTACAATAGGAATCATTTAGAGTTCGAGCACTTACCACAGTATTCTCTTCTTGAATCCGTCTATGCCTAGAAGATAAGAGAATTGACCACTAAAAAGTGAAAAGAAAAAGAGGTTTGCTGGCCAACAAAGAATCGGCACCACCTAGCTTCACAGATTTCGACTTTTGCGGTATTTCGGCAGAAGTGGAGGTAAGGGAAAGAAACGATCGATGAATGGAGGGAAGTAGTGGGCTGGTTTTGGAAAAGAAAAAGGAAGAAAAGATGATAGGAGAGATGATAGATTCGGCTGCAAAAGGAAAAGAGAGAAAAGACTAAACAAAAGGAAGAAAACAGCACACAAGTACCCAAATGCCGAAAATCCCTAACTAAACCCTGTGCCGAAATCCCCTCTCTAATCCCCATTATTCGGCCAATTCTATCTCCCTCTCAAATCCCTAAAATCTCTCCCCTTATCCCTCCTTAATCTATGCATTTGACTGATTCAAACACTCCCCTATAGAGTTCCATTCGGCTACAACTCTTGCATGCTCAAAGCATAAAAGTTAGCATCATGTTTGCCATCACAGGGAATCGATCCCAAGTCTTCCCTTATCCACTTACACGCCACCTTTATAGCTTCCTAGTGGCATCACTTAGCCACTTTACTAGAGGCTCTTTTGTGTTAAAACTCAGCTCTAATTTATTAATGAAGCCTACTACCCAGATTCTCCTAAGAGACAAAATTAAAACAATTTTGCTAAAGCTATGGGCCGAGCCCCGGACCTTTCCTCACACTATAAATCCTTCGTTACTTATTTAATTACTAATAATAATAATAATAAAAATAATATCCAAATTATTCGGGCCGTCTTCTTCCTAATCCCAGACTCAAGGCTCAATACTTCTAGGCCCAAATTCGGGGTGTTACAATCCACATGTTGGTCTTACTTCTAATCATGGTAAGTACTGTCCTCATCCTTCACACTGTTGATAGCCAGAAGGAAATTGTGTTACAAGGGCAACCCAAATGAATGGTTATTAGACATGATTACTTGTGATTTTGTATTCTAATAGTTTTCATATTTCCAATCCCGCTTAAAAGGTTTTATATATTTTAGATCAATTTAGTATCCTAAAATTTTCAAAGAGAGAAGAAAAAAATATAAGTAGGGCCGACTAGCTTCCACTGAGGAATTGTTAAAAAACGCAAATGAGATCAACTTTTGTGCTTTATGATTGGTAGATGAGACCCAAAAATACATTATACAGTAAGATAATCACTATGCTTTCAATCTCGCTCTACTTCTGTCACTTTCACTACTCTTGCTTGCATCTTCAACCACCAGTACTCGCGTTGCTGAAACCTTGTTAATTACTTATATATACATATCAATTATGTAGCCCTGGGAGGAGGACCTGGTCATGCAAGTATTGGTATTCTACCCTGAGTTCCTCCTGGTCGCTGCTGCTAATAGTAGCGAGAAGAAAGTGAGATTGTTTGGGATTAAAGTCAAAATCTCATGCTTCACAACATAATATCCCTATCACTAGGTTAAAATGTTGTTGGTAGTGGACAACTTTACTCGAGCAAGCCAAACCTAGGGTCATAATTAATGTTCCGGAAGTCGTATTTGTATTGTATTTCTACTTTAATATTTCATATCAAAACTTTCTTATGTATTTTTCTTTTTGTGTTACATATTTCACAAAATTTATAATTGATTATTTCAATAAAAGAAAAAGTAAATATAATTTTTTGGGGCAAACAGTAGAAAATGTCTAATGCGATATTAAAATTCTAATTGGGATGCCCATATTTTTAATTAACACTAAACTAAAATTTCTAACTGATACTAATATTTCTAATGCTATTCCTATAACCTCCCTAATCCAGCTTAGACGTTAGACTCGAATTCGAAAGATTACATTAACAATCAAAGTGACCCAGTAAGCTACCGGAGTTTTTGTAAATAATCAATTTGAAATATGTTTATTTTAGTAGAAAACTTAGTTATATACCAATTTACTATTCCTCAAAATTTTTTAATTATGATTTAGTAGTGGAAAAGTAATATCTATTTGTTTTCAATAAAAATCGAGGTTCATGCATACTAATTAATAATCATAAAATGATATCCTAAAAATTTAAATTTAGTATCATGCAAAATAAAAAAAAATAAAAAACCCCATACCCTAAGTCCCATACCACAATATGAAATAAAATAATACATTCTTGAATAATAATAATCAAATAATGAGCCTAAAATAACTTCATAAAATAAAAATAGAGCCGAGACCCTTCGGATGCAGCGTTCACGTTCTAACCTGGTGGGTTATCTGTAAGGTTGAAAATTTAAGGAGTGATCCATGACGCTCAGTGTGAGTTCATTCACAAGAAAATCAATACAACAATCAGTAAGGCAGATTAAATAATAATGCGTAAAATAATCGCAATTAAGTAGCAGTTCAAAATATATATTAATTTTCAATTTAGCCATCATTAGCATCAAGAATTCATAATAGCAAAATCAAAATATTAATTTCATAGATTACTCATTCATATTTGTAGGTATAAATATATCCTACTAGAAATTCCAGGTTTGTATCCACAAGCTCTCAAAAATGTCATATTGTATCAGTTTTAACAGAAAAGATCCTACCCCCCCCACTACACACCACAATGGGAGGTCCTTGAAACTTCAATTGCCAACACACCAGATTGTGGATAAACCACTAATAATTTGTAGTTTTACTGCCAATTGCTGTGGACACACAACAAAACATTGCAAATGCAATCTGCATATGATTGTGGGTACACAACAAAATAATGTAAGTAAAATCGACCAATGAGCATGGATGCACAACATAATTGCAGTTGATAGCTATCAAAGGGTTGTGAATGCACATAAAAAATGTCGCAGGTGGAATCTACCTATGACTGTGTGTACACAACAAGACCATCATAGATGGAATTTGCTTATGGTTGTGGGTACACAACAAAAATAAATACTGATACATTGTCAATACTTCTTCAATTCATAACGTCCCACCCCATACAATGCAACATGGCATGTTTAGTAGATTAATACAATAGCACTTAAATATGCTCAAAACAATACAATAGCAATTAATATGCTCATATTGGTTCGATTTAGTAGCAATTAATATGCTTGTGACAAATCAACTCAACAGTAAAAATCATGCTATTTTTGTGTTCGATTTATTAGTCACATAAGGCATACCATACATACGATCACAAACCCCGAAATAGTAGACATATATATAATGTTCACAAGTTATGCATATATATATCATACTAAATCACTTCATCAAATCATAGATTCCACATAATTCATATAATCAAGGCATCAATTGAATAATTTAAAGCAATAAAAATAGTTTAGAAATCATTCAGGAACTATATTTAACAAAACACAAAATTTTGGGTCAAAACTGTAAATCTGATGTACAAGGGTCAAACTATATGGAATGTCCTGGACTGTGTGGAAGGGGTACACAGCTGTGTGGCTAGGCCATGTGATAGACTGTGGTCATGTGGTATTTACAAAATCGACCTACAGGGGAGACACGATCGTGTCGTAGGCCATGTGGAGGGTTTTAGGTCGTGTGAGATTCGAAAACCTAGGGTTTCATGAGAACATGGTCGTGTAAGTGGGTTGTGTGATCCATACAGGTGGTCCACATACTCGTGTGGCTGGATGTGTGACCCTATTCCAAGGCACAATTTGCTTTAGTTTGCTTGTAAAAGAACACAAACATTTCATCAAGATTTCAAACAACGTTTTTCACGTTCAAATCTGATTCGATACTCCTAAAACGAGTCCTTCAAATGATAACTATGTATGAATTAGTGTTTAAGTTCAAGATTAATCAAGATTTGTTGAAAGTTTAGACAAGACACTTAAAAGATTGATTAGACCGAATGAAGGATCCATTTCAAAATTTTCGAGATTTATTCTTAGGGGTCGAGATGTACTTACTAGTTTTTGGCTAAAATTAAAGTTGTTACTTGACAATAACTCTATCACCATTAAGAAATCAAGAAAAGTGATTGATTTGATACAAGGAAGAAAATAATCAATAATTCAATGATGGGGATATGTCATAATTACGAGAGAGAAAAAGGAGGAAAAGAAAAGAGGGAGAAATAAATAGAGGATGAAGAGGAATTGTACTAAAATTGTGCAAAGGGTTGTTATTCTAATCCAAGTAGGAGTAGAAAGGGTTAAATTGCTAGGGGTTGTAAACCTTAGGGCAGCAAGGGTAATTTACCTAATTTTAGGTGGAATTAAAAGGAAAATGGGAAGGAAAGGGTGTGGCTTGAAATTGGGTGCAAGAAAAGGGAAACAAGCATGTTTAACTAGGGGTGAGCGTTCGATCGAATCGAGTCCGAATGAAAAAATTTCGAGTTAATCGAGTTGACGAATCATATTTTATCATTCTAATTTGATTTGAAATTTTCTCGAATCGAGTCGAGTGAGATGGAATTCGAATCAAATCGAATCGAATATATTTTTTCGAGTTAAATTTAAAAAAATAATTTTAGGTCCTTGTAACCACTGTCACCCATCGTAATAAAATTTGTTCACCGTAATCAAATTTTTTATTACCTTTCATCACCTCATAATTTATTTACTAATCTTTTAGATACGAATACTTATTTGCTTGCTTAGTTATTTCAATTATCTTCATATTCTTGTTACTATGTATTTTGGAATTAAAAAATATATTAAATGTAAAAATGTGGTTTTTTTAATAAAAGTTATTTTAAAGATAAAATATGAAATTGATACCAATATAAAATTTTAACACGAATATTTTATGGCATCATTAATAATTCAATTTTAATATAAATATTCAATATGACTAAACAATTCAATAATTTAAATAATATAAAATATGAAATTTATTTTAATAATATAAATAGTAGATATAAATAAAATTATTACTATTTATGTTTAGGGATTTTTTTTGGATAATTTTGATTTTTTATTTGAGAGTAAAGAGTGAGAAGTAAAAGTTTAGGGGGAAAATAAAAAGTTTTGGAGAGTAAAAGTTTAGAGGGAAAGTAAATAGGGGGAGTAAAATTTTAGAGGGAAAATATTAAAAAAAAATAAGGGGATGGTTTTGGGGTAGATGGGGGATGGGATGGGAATGAAGTAAAAGTTTTAGGGGGAAAGTAGGAGGAAGTAAAAATTTATGGGGAAAATAAAAAGTTTTAAGGGTTTTTGGGAGTAAAATTTTAGTGGGAAATGGATTTTGGGTAGATGGGGGGTTGAGATAAGAGGAGAGTAAAAATTTTGGAAGAAAAGTGAGAAGGAGTAAAAGTTTTGAGGGAAAAATAAAAAGGTTTGGGAGTTTGGGGTAAAAATGTAAATATTATAGTTTGATATTCGAATTATTCGAGTTATTCGAATTCGAAAACTCGAAATTCAAAAAAAATATTCGAGTTGACTCGAATAAGTCGATTAACTCGAATAATTCGATTCGTTTAACTCGAAATTTAAATTTTTTTTCAATTTTTTCGAGTCAAATCGAATTTTGCTCACCTCTATGTTTAACCATTTGGGCTACTTGTCATTCTTGTTACTCCAATTAATATTTATTTTACTGTGATTTTTCATCCTAGTTTGCTGAAAATTTAAAAAGAGCAAATGGGAAATGTGTAGTTTAAACATAAGACCTCTAGAGAATATACAAGATACTTAACCATCAAACCTAAGATTTGTTTCTTGTTTATTTACTACAACTAACTCCTTATATTTTGGGGTGTGACAATACCAAAATATCTAACACGGTACTAATATTTATCATCTAATAATAAAATTTTTAATGTTATTGTTATATTTCTAACAACATCTCATTAGTTATTTTAGTATATCAAAATTTCTAACAGATACCAAAATATTTAACAAGATGTTATTAGAAATTTTGGTTGTTGGTACTTGGTGAAATTTTTTGTATTGGTTAGAAATTTTGATCAAGATTTTACAAACCAAAATCCTGTCAATACTAACAAATGTTGTTATACCAAAATTCAATTTTTATTTGATGTAGGAATTATTATGATAATATATAATAAACAAAATACAATATATTTAATTCATATTTAGATATTATTTAAACATACTAAAATATATAATGTGATATTAAAATATATTTTGGTTTACAAAACTTCTAAAATATAATATATTTAAATAATATATAATAAAGTATTAGATTATGTTATACCCATGATGCGGATAGCAAAAAATATTTCATGCAAATTAAATTCTTTCACAATTTATTCAACAATGTAACAAAAAACTTGTGTCTAAATCTTATTAACAAGGGTTTAATCTTTGAATATATTATTTTTAATCATTTTATTTGAATATTATAAAAGCAAGGAAAAATAAAAGATTAATATTACTTATCATCTAAAAAAGGATGTGCATGAAATTTCACTTACGAAACAACCTTAAACTAAGAAAAAAGAGGCTTAAAACATAGTCATGATGATCACTCATCAATAGCCAATTCTTGTGTCTACTTTTATTTTTAATATTCTAGTTGTTCATTTATAGTTGCAACGGGACGTCCAACTAACTTGCAACTTCAATGAACTTTCGATCTAATCCTTTCAAATAAATATAGATAAAGTTTTTGATTTAAACCATAAATTTGACCATTGGATGGTGCAATTGAGAGCTCAGGTGCAACTGAAAGAACCCATAATCCTTACTGTTGGCATGTCAATCATGATTGATGATATCTAACAAACATGTTAAAAATTCCTAAACTTTTTTATTTCATCATTAATATATTTCACATTTGATATTTTTCCCACTCCTCTACCTTTAGACTAAAAATACTTTTGAAATCATAAACAATGTTAAACAAATAACTTCTCCTTCAACACATAAGCTACAATTTGAAACTTTTTTTTATTTGAGAAAGCAGTTTGGAGTTAAAATGACATTTTTAAAAAAAAAAATCTATTTTATCATCTAATGTACTTTTTTCAATATTTATATTAAATAAAAAATTAATTTCTTTTGAAATTTATTTCAAATATATAATATTACATTTTTTAATTTATAATTGTCATATTTTAATATCTAAAACACTCTTTATTTATTCAAATTAAACTTTATAAACAATTGACATTAATTACTTACAAGCATTTAAAATTGATATACTTCATATATCAAAATATTAATAATAAATTACAGTAACTTATTTTATTATATTTTTATTGAGATATCATAATATTAATGAATTTAAATATCTTTAAATAATTTTTTTACTTTACAACATCATATCTAAAATGGATATTTTAATTTCTCAAAATCATTTTTTTACCCTAATATTGAATATTTAAATCTTAAATCTGATTTCTCAAAACACTTTTCCACAATAATTTTCAAAAGTAATGCTAAATTAGCCCTAAATCACATTGGACCAAAGTTCATGTTTCATGTGTATAATTGCACCAAATAAAATTTCATGTATCAAATTACACATTGGACCAAAATATATGTATAAATTTGATATTTATCCCTTTATTTTCTATAAGGTGAAGGAAATAGGTGCATAACAACAACCTCTCTATAACATTAAAATGATGTTATAGGCATATATACCAATTATTTCTCTATAATAGACAAATTCTTGATAGATAAATGAGCAAAGGGTTGGTTGTATATATTATGTATATTACTAAAAAATGAAAAAGTAAATTATATATGTAATGGGCCAATTTTGGCCTAGCCCGATTTATAAAATAAAACCCAAATAAATAAATAAAGTCCAAATGTCCACTACAAGGCCAATGTAAAAACAAAAATAAAAACAAAACCCAAACTAGCCCAAATTATCAAAACCCTAGCCCAAATCCTAGCCCACTATCCTAAAAATTTTCAGCAAACTAACCCTAGGGCTAGTCCCTATTGCGGCCGCCGCTCCTCACCAGCTGCCTCCACACGCGTCGCACGCCTCTAACACCTGCAAGGAAGAAATCACACGCAAGCAGCAAGCAAACAAATAACAAAGAAGCAGACAACAGAAACAAACAAAAATAATGGAAGCAAACAACCCTGTATTCGGCTATAAAGCCCAAAACTTCATCTTTGTATTTATTTTCGTACGCACACTAGTGAATCAGAAATCAAAATAGAAGTTTAAAAAAGGTGTTGATTTTTTTTTCTGGTTTTCTTTTCATTGTTCTGTTCCTGTTCATTTATTTATTTGTTTATTTTTTTCTTTTTACAAATCTTTTTTAAAATAAAAAAGGCATGAAATAAAAAGAGCAAAAAGAAAAACTACCTGATTTCTCCGTGGTTGAACTGTCGGAAGTCCTCCCTCCGTCGCCAAGATCGGACAAAAATGGGGTCAATGATGCTTTTATTTCAATTTTTAGGGGTTAAGAAGGCCTGGCCTTCGGACATGGTTTAAAACGAGGCTAAACAAACCCATTTCCTCCGTCGCCAGCCACTGGCCACAGCGGCGGTGCGACAAACCCCCAGGGGAACCGATCGTCGGAAGAAGATAAGAGGGAGGGAGAGTTGAGAAGGCTGTTTTTGATTTTTTTTTTTTAGTTTAGGGTTAAAATGAGTTTTTTTTTTAATTTTGGGCCTTTTATTCAACATTGAAACTGCGTCGTTTGGTGGGGGTGAGGGTCTGCGCATTCTCCCTAAAAGGGAGATTTGTGCGATTAGTCATTCTCCTTCGCAACTCCATTCGATCAGGCCCAATTTTCTGTTTTCTTTTGTTTTTTTAATTTAGCCCCCAGATTTTGTTTGGTTTTCGATTTGGTCCCTTGTGTGGTCAGGGTAAACACGCGCAGAACATCTAGGGGATATTTTTCCATCTAGTCCCCGCTAGTTTCTGCGTGTTCCGTTTTGATCCTTGATTAACTTTCCAGTATTTATAATTTTATACCCCAAATTTTAACTCGTTTTTAGCCATGTCCTTGATCTATTTACTTCATTTATTAACCTTTTTTTGTAAAAAAAAAAAAAAACCAGTTTCATTACATGTTATTTTATATATTTTATATGTTATTTATTTTACATCTATTTTAACTTATTTTAATGTACTGTTTATTCAAATTATCATTATTTATTTTAACTTGCTTTATGTATATATTTTATCCTAATCCATTTTATATGTATTATTTGTTTTATATTCCTTACCTATTATATATATATATATATATATATATAGTTTATTTCAAGATTTTTCTTATATATTTATTATTCTTTTAAAATTGTTTTGTTATATATTTATTTTAAATTATTTTATGTTGTTTATTTTTAATTTATTGTACATTATGTATTTCAAATAACTCTTTTTATACTACCTTTGAACTGTCATTATTATAGAATATATTTATATTGTTTATTTTTAATTCTTTTACATATTATATATTTTAAACTTGTTATATATTATTTTAAATTGACTTGTATATTACTTATTTTAAAAAGTTATTTTATATACCCGATTTTAAACCCCATTTATTTATTTTAAAATATTTCGTTATTCATATTTTGTTTTTTTATTTATCTTACCCTTTTATATATTATTTAATTAAATTTTATATGTACATCATCTACTCTTAAACTGTTGTGTAATTATTAATTTCAAAAACTCCATTTTACATTATTTGTTTTCAACTTAGTTATTATCAATATTTAATGGTTTTTACATTTCTATTCAATTTAATTGGTTTTATATTATTTCTTTTTAGATCGTTATATATGATATTTGTTTCACTGCTCTCCAATTATTAATGTTAATATTTAAATAATGTATGTTGTGTGATTACTGCCATTATGTGTATTTTAATTCATTTATTTCATATTTTTGTATTACTGTTATTCATTCGTATAATGTTGTGTTCATGTACCATTGTTCTAGGCTCATCACTATATTTTATTTCATATCATCGTCTCATGAATTAAGCCTCGTTACATTTATTCAAAAAATTATTTTGTTTTAACCCAAACAAATAACGCACGTCGTTTAAATATTGTACTCGCTATTTTTCAAAAAGGAAATTTTCTAAATAAGGCAATATTTCGCGTTTTAGGAAATTCGAGAAATCGTGCCCTAACTTACGGGGTTTCGATTTTCTCGTTAAACCTAAATGGCCAAATATCCTTTTAAGTTCCAAAACACATGAAATTTCAATTAAAATTAAAGACAAACTTGAGCTCGGGAGTTCATGGTATTGCGTCCTAACTTACGGGATGTGATACTCCGATATCTTAAGACAAGGAAATCTTTAGCAATCGTTTTGATCTAATTCAAACGTTTTTAAAATCGATGTTAATAAAATAGATCGTATTTCAAATCCATTCCCGATTTTCAACTTTCGACATTAAGACACTAACTAATCAATTCGGTACCAATTTTGGGCGTGACGAGGGTGCTAATCCTTCCTCGCACGTAACCGACTCCCGAACCCGTTCTCTTGAGTTTCGTAGACCAAAAACACCGTTTTAGTAAACTAAAATATTTTATTAAGACAAAGGTGATTCGATCACACCTAATAAAGATCGGTGGTGACTCCCGTTTTAATTTTCATTTTTAAACAAAGTCGATTCCCGTTTTCAAAAAAATGGTTTCGACAATATATATGAAAAAAATTTAAAAAAACCAATTAATTCAATAATAAAAATTTGGGTAAACTATACCCAAGGTCATCAAACTTTAATAAGTTTACGCTTTGGTCACTTAAATTTAAAAAGTTATAAAATGGTCATTGAACTATTCCAAAGGTTTCATTTAAGTCATTGAACTATTCAAAAGTTTTTATTTAAGTCACATGATTATTAAGTTTTCTTTTTAAATGTCCAGTTAGTAAAGTTCAAGCGACTATTAGACGATTGGTATGGTGCATGGATCAGTACCCATCAATGAGTAGAAGAACATACCTTAAATTTAAGTCGATCTAACAATCAATGTCAGAGATCGAAGAAGAAAGATGTTTAGATTTTAGTTAGTAGATTATTGACGTTCAAAATTGTTTCATGAAAAATATTGAACTATGAAGGGGAAGGGGAATTAGAGCTTTCTATTACTGTAAGCGGTGCGAATAGATTTACTAATAAAAGTTTTTGAATAATTCAACGATCATTTTGTAAATTTTTAAAGTTAAATAACTAAAATATAAATTGGCTAATAGTTTAATTACCTTTAAATTTAGTTTACCCTAAAAGTAGAAGCATTGGCAGAAGATAGAGATTGAAAATACTTGAGAAAATTAAAAATTAATAATAATGGATGAGCATTTGAAGAAAAAGAGACCAGCAGAAAACGCGGTTTTCTTTTTATTCTTTTGTACCTTTAAGGACTTAAATTTTTGTAGTTCTTTTATACATGACTTTCTTACGACGACTCAAAATAAGAAAATTTTGTCCTTAAAATATCTTATTACTAACAAAGGTTTCATTGTCATCAAAGGGTTTATATTTAAATACACATTAGTGTATAAATTTAAACACTTAATTAACAAATCTTTATATATTTATTTGAGAGATTTTTTTACTGAAATGTTAAGAATTATTAGCTGGGTCACTATAAATATATAAATTTATGTATAGACAGTGTTTAATTTTGTTCAAATAATAAAGTTTTTTTTTCTAGAAATAATGGAATAATAATGAAATGCTAAAGTATATTGCATAAAGAGATCGAAATTTCAATTTTAAAAACAATATTATTTGTAGGAGTAACCACCAACGTTTAACATAATTATAAAATCATTAAAAAAAAACTAAACTAACAACAATGATTTAACGAGGAATTGTCAAATAATAATAAACTAATTGAGTTGCAAAGTCTCCTTTCTCCTACAAAAGAAAGTCGACTAGTCAGTTCGATGAACAAGCCATTGAATAATAATAGTGATAGTAATAATGCTAAAACCAATAGACTTCCAAAGTCTTGTTTCTCCTGAAAATAAATAAATAATCACCACCAAATCGTATGAAGCAACCATAAAATAATAATAATAATAATAATAATAATAATAATAATAATAATAATAATAATAATAATAATAATAGACTTCGAAAGTCTTGTTTCTCCTCAAAATAAATAGATTGAACTAAATTAATGCTGTGTATAATAAAATTTCATCTATCAAATTTGATATTTATATCTTTATCTTTTTTATAAGATGATAGGTGCATAACAATCACTTTTCTATTGCAATATTCAAATGATGCTATAGACATATAACAATTATTTTTTTATATTAAGCAAATTCTTAATAGATAAATGAGCCTATTATAAAGAGGGTTAATTGTATATATTATATATATTATGAAAAAAAATTATATATATGAAAAAAATTTAAAAACCAATTAATTCGATAATAAAAATTAGGATAAACAATACCTAAGGTCACCAAACTTTATTAAGTTTGTGTTTTGGTCACTTAACTTTAAAAGGTTACAAAATGGTGATTGAACTATTCAAAATGTTTCATTTAAGTCACTGAACTATTCAAAAGTTTTTATTTAAGTCAGAGGGTTGTTAAGTTTTTTTTTTTTTAAATGTCCAATTAGTGAGCTTTAAGTGACTATTTGACAATTTGGTATGGTGGATCAATACCCATAGATGAGTAGAAGAACATACCTTAAATCTAAGTTAGTCTAATAGTTATTGTTGGAGATTGAAGAAAAAAGATGTTTGGATTTTGGCTAGGAGATTCTTAATGTTCAGAGTTGTTTTAAGAAAAAAATACTGAACTATATAAGGGAAGGGGAATAAGAGCTTACCATTGGTGTAGGTTGTACGAATAAAAAAGGTCATATATCAACGATTTAAACAATCTAGTGATTTAAATAAAAAAATTTAATAGTTTAACGATCATTTTTTAACTTAAATAAAAACTTTTGAATAGTTTAACAATCATTTTCTAACTTTTTAAAGTTGAATGGCTAAAATATAAACTTACAAGTAGTTTAATGATCATAAGTGTAATTTACCCTAAAAGTAGAAGCATTGGTAGAAGATAGAGATTGAAAATACTTGAGAAAATTAAAAATTAATAATAATGGATGAAACATGTGAAGAAAAAGAGACCAAGAGAAAACGTGTTGTTTTTTATTTATTTATTCTTTTATACCTTTAAGGACTTAAATTTTTATTTTATAGATTAAAATGTTTGTAGTTCTTTTTTACATGACTTACTTATGATGACTCAAAATAAGAAAATTTTGTCCTTCAAATATATTATTACTAACAAAGGTCTCATTGTCATCAAAGGGTTTATATTTAAATACACATTAGTGTATAAATTTATGAACTCACACTTAATTAAGAAATCTTTATATATTTATTTGATAGATTTTTTAGTGAAATGGTAAGAATTATTACGCGGTTGACTATAAATATATAAAATTATATATAGATGGTATCTAATTTTGTTCAAATCATAAATTTTTTTTTTCTAGAAATAATAGTACACTTTCAAAAAAAATCTAGATTTCAGAAGGAATAATCGCCAATATATATGAAAAATAAAAATAAATTAAATTAGACTAACAACAATGATTCAACGAGGAATTGTCAAAAAAAGTAAAAATAATGAAGAAGCCATGGAATAACAAAAGTAATAATTATCATATTAAAACCAATAGACAAAATAATGAAGAAGCCATGGAATAACAAAAGTAATAATTATCATATTAAAACCAATAGACAAAATAATGAAGAAGCCATTGAATAACAAAAGTAATAATTATCATATTAAAACCAATAGACTTCCAAAGTCTTGTTTCTCCTCGAAAATAAATAAAGTCAGATGAAGCAACCATAAACATCAGCACAAAAATCAGATTCTGAGGAACGAAAGATGCTCTACAAGAAATCAGCGGTGCATTTGATACTAGTCCTACTGCTATCATTTTCTCTACTCTGCCCTCCATCTTCAACGACAAACACTCACTTAACCGGTAAGTTGAATTACAACTATATATAAAACTTGTTCTTCATTACTTATTTTTATGATCTCTTTTTTATTGTTTTTTATTGAATATGTTGTGTTGGTATTTGGGGTTAAAGTTGCAGTGAAGGAGAGGAATGAAGTGATACATAGAAATCTAGGTGGAGGAAAACCACCTTCATGTCCTCCACGTGATCCTGGTTGTCATCCAAGGGGTGGTTTTAAAAAGATATGCCCTCCTGATTGTTCATAGCTTAGAAGGAAATTGTGTTAGCTGGGCAACTCAAATGAGTGGTTATTAGACATGCATTACTTGTGATTTTGTATTCTGATGGGCTTTATATATTTCAAATAAATTTAGGAGGTTAAAATTTTATATGATGTGTATTTTGATATATTCATATATTTGTATTATGTTTGAAACATTTAATCATTTTAATGTCTAATTATGAGTTTTAAAGACTTCAACATTAATATTTATGTGTTGAATTATTATCCAAATACGTCTTTTCGATTATGTTCCATGAGGTTAATAATTAAACAAATTTGTTATATTTCCCATTATTAATTATTAATTAGTTTTAATTATTATGTGAAAATATAGTGAAGGTGAATTTAGCATAATCTTAAAATTTTCGAAGGAAATAAATAGAAGATATGTAGGGCCGGCTGAGAAATTGTTGAAAAACACAAATGGGGATCAAATTTTATGCTTTATGATCAGTGGATGAGACCCAAAAATACATTATACAGTTATATATAACCTTCTGTCGAAACCCTTTTTTTTTTAAAGGTCAACTTTTTATTTAAAACAAAAACGGGAGTCGACACCGATTTTTTTGAGGTGTGATCGGATCATCTAGTGATTTGGTCATTTTAATAAAATATTTTGATTTACTAAAACAATGATTTTAGTCTACGAAATTAGAGAAAAACGAGTTCAGGAGTCGGTTACGTACGAGGAAGGATTAGCACCCTCGTAATGCCCAAAATTGGTACCTAATTGATTAATTAATGTCTTAATGTCGAATGTTAAAAATTTGGAAAGAATTAGAAATACGATCCCTTTTTATTAACGTTAACTTTTTTAAAAAAATGCTTGAATTAGATTGAAACGAGCATTAAAGGCCTACTCGTCTCGCGATAGTAATATACTACATCCTATAAGTTAGGATGCGACACTTGAACCCTCGAAGACAAGCTTGCCTTTAATTTTTTATTTAAAACTTAGGTATTTTAAATTTAGAAGGATGTTCGGTCGTTTAGATTTGACGAGAAAATCGAAACCCCGTAAATTAAGGTACGACTTATTGAATTTCTAAAAAACGAAACATTGTCTCACTTTTAAAACTTTTGAATAATAGCGATTACAAAACCGGAACGATACGTGCTATTTAATTGAAGTAAAATATGACGACCTATATTGTATAAACATGTTGGGACTTAATACGCGATGTGATTAAAACAAAATAAAATAAAAAGGCAATATAGAGCATAGAATAATAATACATGAATTAAAGGCTATGTTAATGAATGTCAACAATATGAAAATATTAATAAATAATTCCTAGAGCATATAATGACAATATTCACATAATGTGCATAATTTTTAATACCAATTAATAATCAAAGACAAATAAAATAAAATAATACTTAAAATAAATAATATAAAAATTTTAAAATGAATAACATATAAAATAGTTTACATTGAATATTATATGTGAAAATTTAAGATAGATGATATATAAAATGATTTTAAACAAATAATGTATAAAAAAATATTTAAAATAAATAATATACAAAGCAATTTAAAATAAATAATATATAAGACATTTAAAATAACATATAAAAGACTTTAAGGTAAATAATATGTAAAAAGAAATTTAAAATAAATAATATACAAAACGGTTTAAAAATAAAAGATATGTATAAAAAATAATAATTCAAAATAAATAACATATACAATAGTTTAAAATAAATAACATATAAAAAATTTAAAATGGATAATAGTTTAAAATACTTAATATGTGAAAAACCTAAAATAAATAATAATAAAACAATTTAAACTAACATAAAAAGTTTAAAAATAAATAATATGTGAAAAATAAATTTAAAATAAAGAATATATATAAATATACATGTAATAGGCCCATTGCGCCCGGGCCCATAAATTATTGCGCCCGAGCCCATAAATTATCCAATAAATAGAATAAAATAAATAAAAAAACCAATGTTAAATGTCCAATTACAGTTTTCATTAGCCCAAATACAGATTATAGCCCAAATTTCAGAATTCATTTTACAGAAATATACCAGACCCTAAAATTAAAACCCAAAACTCTATTACACCCAAAACCCCAAACAGACAAAATTGCAATGGCCCAGTAGTGAAAACAAGCCCAATGGCCCAAAATTTTTCAGGAACAGAAACCCTAAGGTTTCCCTTTCTGCTAGGCGCCGTAGTTGCCACGTCCACAGCCCTCCGTACGGTGGTTTTACCTACAAAGAAGAAATAAAATAACAGCAAAAAGGGGAGCAACAATATACAGCAAATTGACAACAAATGCATAATAGAAAATCTAAGGCTATTGTATTTTCTTTTATTATTTATTTATCCTTGAATCGACTATAAAGAGGGCCGAATGTAATTTGTACAGGGCTCTTACGTTTTTACGAATACAAATCAAGGAAAATCAAAGAATACAAGTGTTTTTCAAGGTATTCACCAGTCTTTTATATACCTATTCGAGTATTATATATATAGCATAAATACTGGAAGGAGAAAGGATTTTGACCTTCTTTTGGTTATCAGAGAAGCCGAATCTGAAGAGTCATCTTTTTTATTTTGGAATTTGGGTGAGGGTTTTGGTTGTTCTGTGTTTAGATTTAGGTTTAGGGAGGCTTAAAAGACCAAAATAGTCCTTTTTGGGGGCTCCGACCACCGTGTATGGTGGTGGAAGGTGGCAGAAGGTGGCGGAGGATGACAGTTCGATTATGGAACAAGGCCGTGTTCTGGCCAGTGCTTCGAGAACCTTTTCAGAGATTTTTTATGGCTTTTTTTTAGAGGAATTCATAGAAATGTTTTTTAAACTTTTTTTTAGCATTTATAAGTCAGTGGTACGACGTTGTTTTGGTTTGGCCCATTAGTGACCAAAACGACGTCGTTTAAAGGTCAAATTCGCGCATTGACCCGACCCGACCTCAGGATCAGCGTGTTTTTACGGTGAAGGGATATTTGTGTAATAGACCCTTCTATTTTTGTGGTATAATGCAATGTGGTCCTACTTTTTTTTTCCTTTTTTTAATTTTACCCCATAATTTCTGTTTCTAATTCATTTAGGTTTGCGTTGAAACGACGCGTTTTAAGGGTTTGGGATAATTACCCAGTCGGTCCCTATTTTTTGCGCGTGCACTCCATCTAGATCCTCTTGTTGATTTAATATTTAGTTTCTAGACTTCAGGTTTTGTTTTAATTTCAAATTTGTCCTTAACCTATTTTGATTTATTTATTTATCACTTTTCTATTTTATTATTATTATTTATTTTAAATCTTTCTATATATTTGTAACACCCTAAACCCGGCCCAGACATTATGGCCGAATTTAGTGTGTCACATTGAAGTGTTTTAGCAAAAACTGTATTTTCATTGAAAACCCTTCTTAAAATAAAAGAAACCTTAATTAACTTAAAAAAAAACACACCCTTTCAGTTACCAAAACCTTGTTGAAACATTTGATTTAAGAAAACTTATCATTTAAAAATTTAATTGCGGAAACGTAGAAAACATACTATAATTTAGAAAACCCATGTTCAACTTCTTGTAATTACAATGAAAATAACAATAATTCAAGTAATAATAACACAATGAAAACCTTATTACAATCTGATCTTGAACATACTTAAAAAGAAGTAAAAACTTAAATGCTTGAAAAAAAAAACCAAGTCCAAATCATCTTGCTAGCTGGCCACCCAGAGTCCTTCCAAACATCGAACCTTCTACTGAGCATCACCTGAAAATAAGCTACAAGAGCAGGGGTGAGTTTTCGCAAACTCAGTGTGTACAACCCTCGACAAAAATAAGCATTCACAAAAAAAATCATTCATCAATCATGCAATGCAATCCCATCCAAATTATCCATCTGCTACACACTGGCTCTATCCTCCGTCACACCATGTGGGGATATAAATATCGACCCACCCAACCCACACACCATGGTAGCCCGGTTGCAGAACTACCTTCATTTACATTGTAACATCCTGATTTTTGGGTTTCTCGTAATTTCCCAGAATTTGGTAAAGTTTTTAAATTTTGGTATTGGGTAGTGAAAATTCATAGTTGGAATATGTAAATGGGCTTATGGAAGGCCCATGTGATGACCAAAACCCGAAAGAATTTTTTGAACATTGGACTTAAGGAGTTAGGGGCTTTGGGTAGATGACTTTATTAAAAGTTGTGGGTAAAATGTATCACAAAAAAGAGCCCCTGGCAAAGTGGCTAAGTGACGCCATTAAGGAGCTAAAAAGGTGGCGTGTAAGTGGTTGGGGGGAAGCCTGGGTTCGATTCTTTGTGATGGAAAATGTGATGTTATATTTTTATGCCTTGTGCATGCAGAAGTTTGAAACCGAATGGAACTCTGTTGGAGAGAGTTTGAATAGTTGAATGCTTGAATTAAGGAGTGATAAGGGGAGAGATTTTAGGGATTTGAAAGAGAGATTAGAGTTGGCCGAATAGAGGGGATTAGGGAGGAGAAATCGGCTAGGGGGATTTTGAGGGTAGTATTTCGGCATTAGGCTATAGTTGTGTCGATTTTCCTCTATTTGAGCACCATAGAACCATTCTTTTCTTTTTATTTTCTTCTCTAACCGAAACTGCCACCCTTCCCATTCATCTTTCTTTCTTTTCTTCTCCAAAACCAGTCTACTATTCCTTTCTTCCCATCTACTACTCCCTTTCTTATCTCCACTTTTGTCGAAAAGCCACAAAAGCCGAAACCTGTGAAACTTGGTGGTGCCGACTTCTTATTGACCAGTAACCTTCTTTTCCCTTCACTTTTTGGTGGCCAATTCCTTCATTTGCTAAGCTTTAAGCGGTTCAAGAAGGAAGACTGTGGTAAGTATTCATACTCCAATTGATTCAGTAGTATAATTGTTGACAAAAGCCGAAACTCCCTATAGCTTAGGGGGGCTGTCGATTTGAGATATAGGCCTTATTGGGATTCTTCATTTAAGATGTTTTGTATAGTGGAATAGATAACTTTGGAGGTGCAGCAAGGCTTGGAGTGTCAGTGTTGGATAAGCTTGAACCATATCGTCAGACCTTGTGAAGGTAAGTGAACTATGGCCATTAGGGGTTCTCTGGCCGATTTTGGTAAGGCAAGATGTGGGATGATTGGCATGAATTGTAGACTAAGAATAGTGGTGAATAATTGTAGGTTTCCGTGGAAGACTTTATCGGTGAACATCACAAAACAGGTGTGTAACGAACCCACTTTCATAGCTTAAATCGATATATGCCGAAAAGCCGAAATACCGAAATTCTGGCATTTCGAGGACTTGTGAGCATGCGAACGGTCATAGGTTAGGTAGATTCACTAATTTTGATGATCGAGATCGTTGGAATAGGTAAGAGCACGATTTTTCGGCATCACGATAAGTTGGGCCTCGAGGGGCTGTAATCGGGCCCAATGGGCTTCCTGGCCCATTTGGGTAAATTTGGTAAAAAATGGAATCCAGATAAATTGCACATTAAGACAGTTAATACCGTTATGGAATATAAACTAAATGGGCCTAGATGACGAAATCGGCTAAGTGGGGCCCATTAGGGGTTTTTTGGCCCAGTGACTCGGTTTTTCTAAAATGGGCTAGAATCGCTGTTTAAACACTTGAAATATTGATAATTGTTAATGAACACGGAAAACCCATAATATTTGGAAAATTTACAAAACTACCCTTAAAATATGAAAAATGACTGTTTTGCCCCTAGGCGAAAATGACCATTATACCCCTAGGGATATGTATAATTAGGATGCATGCGATATTGTTTTGTACATGATATGCTATGATATGCACATGATATGCCATGATATATTCATATATGCATGGGTTGGGTTTTATTTGAATGGAGGAAGTGCAAAAGGGCTTTGCCCCAGTCTATCAAAAAGGGCTTTGCCGCAGTTAATTAAAGAGGCTAGGTCTCCAGTTATATGATAAAGCAAACTATGTTTGCCAAAGGAGAGAGTTTGGTTGGGTGGGTTGAGATATTCCCCACATAGAGAGCTTGGTTGGTACGAGTGGAGAGTAGCGGATGGTGGGTTGAGTAGTCTCCCTGAATGGGCTTGCATATGTTCATTGATATTGCATGTGTTATTAAAATGGGCCTATGGGCCATCCGTATACAGTGAAGGCTTCAGCCTAGTGATTTGAATTATGAAAAGGCTTCAGCCCAGTAACCGTTACACGAAAGGCTTCGGCCCAGTATATGTTGAGATTGAATTTGGGATTAGGCCCAGTATGCTGATATTGGTTTGGGCTCTAAAAGGGGCTTGTTGCGCACAGAGTTTCCAAACTCACCCCCTTCCTTAACTTTGCAGGTGAGCCTTGATGTGGAGACTTGGAGCCAGAGGGAATTCAGAGTGGCCATGGTGATCGCTTTTGAACTTTGCAATGAGTAACTGGTTTCTTTTTAAGTTTTACCTTAGCTGTTAATATTAATTGTTTTTGGATTGTAATAAGGCCATTTTAACTATTTTTCTGGGATTATTTTATTTTATTTTTTAATAACTCTAAACTTTTCTGATAATAATTCAAAATGAGCTAGTCTTAGGGCGCGTTTTTAAAAGGATACTCGTTTTTAAAATAACACAACGATACAACTAATCGGTTGATCAAAAATAATTACTCAAATTAATTTCCACTCGATTATCAAAGTGTGGCAATGGTTGTGGGGATGTCTAGGATTGGATCCACTAAAGAGCTTGGTACTTAAGCAGCCTTCATGGCTCAGCTCCTCTGTTTTGGGATACCTACCTGGTGCACAGCTTCCATTCACTTTGTTAACTTAACAAATATATATATAATAATAATAAATAACAAAAAAAGGGGTTCATTTTTAAACACTAAAATAAATCATGGGTTTTCTTAAAAACTTCAATGTGACACATTGGATCCGGCCATAACGTCTGGGCCGAGTTTGGGGTGTTACATTTAGTGGTATCAGAGTCAAGTTGCAACAACTCAGCTGTGGGTTTTTAAAACAAGTTTAAAATCAAGAATTTCAAAACAAAGGTATTTTAAATCAATTTTTAGGAAATTTTTTATTTTCTGTGACCAAACCCAAGGTTTTTGTTTTAAATAGTTTGGAGAAAGAAGTGGCACACTAAATCCCCGGCACCAAGTCTGTATGTATACTCTCTTTTTGTAATATTGATATGATGCTCTGGATAGAACTGAGACCCTACTATGATACTTTAGATCGGGTAGAACTGTAAAACAGCTATATGTCCATAAGATATCTCGTAATAAACAACTGAAATATTAAACTAATGTCATAAAATTCGTAATCAGATAATTCGATATGAGTACAAGAGGAACTCGTGGACGAGGCCGCGGACGTGGTCGCGGAAGGGTGTAAGCTGAATCTTCATCCTCAGGGCATAGGCCAGCTGATGAGGTATCCGTACCACAGGCAACTAAGACTGGGTCATATGATCGGGCTGCGAGGGATGATGCTTTGTCCCAAGCAATGTTAAGGGTTTTGGAAAGGGTTGTTGGAGCAAGCACCAGGACAGTAAATAGGGGATCCATCTCGGAGCGACTCCGGGCTAATGGAGCAGAAGTTTTTAGGGGCGTGTCCGGAGTAGCCCCAAATGTGGCTGAATATTGGCTAGAGGCAACAGAGCGAATTATGGACGACTTAGATTGCTCTGTGGAGCAAAAGCTGAAAGGGGCTGTGTCGTTGCTACGAGACGAGGCATACCGATGGTGGATCACTGTAAAGGAGAGTACCTCGAACGAACGAGTAACCTGGGAACTGTTCAAGACTGCTTTTAAGGGGAGGTATGTTGGAGCTAGTTATGTGGATGCCCGTCGAAAGGAATTTTTGAATCTGGCACAAGGAAATAAGACTGTTACGAAGTAACAGGCAGAATTCTTGAGGTTGAGTCGATATGCTAGCGGGATAGTTGCGACCGAATATGAGTGCAGTGTTTGATTCGAGGATGGCCTTCGTGATGAGCTTAGGGTGCTGATAGCTCCACAGAAGGAGCGTGATTTTGCTGTATTGGTAGAGAAGGCTAAGATAGCCGAAGAAGTGAAACGAACTGAATGACAGAATCGTGAGAAGAATCGACCCAGATTTAGAAGAGATTCTGGACCCTCGGGTGCTACAAATAGGAATGCTAAAAGAGTTAGAATAGAGGAACCGGTTCGAGTAGTTTCGGTGAATACTTTTAGACCGCAGGCTTGCAAGGATTGTGGCAGAGCACATATGAGGGAGTGCTGGAAACGAACTGGGGCATGTTTTCGATGTGGGTCAAAGGAACATAAGTTCAGAGAGTGTCCTCGAAGAGCAGTTCAGGATCAAGCTGCAGAGCAAATCGGTGTCCAACCACAACGAGGAAGACCACCACCACAGAGAGGCCGTGGGTAAGGTAGAGGTGGCAATGGTAATGGACGAGGACGTGGGGCACCTGGTAGGAGTGCTGGAAATGCTGAAGGTCGTCAACCGGTGTTGGTTTATACTGCATGGCATTGTGAGGAGGGTGATGCTCCTGATGTTATAACCGATACGTTCTTCATTCATAGCATGCCTTACACTACTTTACTTGATGTGGGTTCCACTCACTCGTATGTTGCCTGTAAGGTATCTGGGGCATTGGGTGTGTTTCCTGAGGGGACTGTGAGTACGGTATCAGTGATAAGTCCTTTGGGATACTCGGTTAAGGTAGATAAACTCTTTAGGGAGGTGCCTTTAGAGACACAAGATAGGATATTTGTAGGAGATTTAATGGAGCTGCCATTTGGGAATTTTGATCTTATTTTGGGAATGGACTGGCTAACTAAGCATAGGGCGACGTTGGATTGTGCTGCTAAGAGAATGGTGCTAAGAACTATCAAGGATGAGGAGATAATGGTCATAGGGGAGCGAAGGAACTATTTGTCCAATGTTGTCTCGGCTTTGAGGGCAGAGAAGTTGATTCGGAAAGGTTGTGAGGTGTTCTTAGCATTTGTGAGTCAAGCTAAACCCGAGGGGATAACTGTGGAGTCGGTGAGGACCATCAAAGAATTTCAAGATGTATTTCCGGAGGAACTTCCTTGACTACCTCTAAACAGAGAAGTCGAGTTCAGAATCGATTTGTTACCTGGAACAACTCCGGTGTCCATTGCGCCTTATAAGATGGCACCAAAGGAGTTGGTGGAACTAAAAGCTCAGATTCAAGAACTGTTGGATAGAGGGTTTATACGACCAAGTATTTCTCTGTAGGGTGCACCAGTGCTGTTAGTAAAGAAGAAAGATGGGACCATACGGATGTGTATTGATTATCGGCAGTTGAACAAACTGACGATTAAGAACAAGTATCCTTTGCCAAGAATCGGCGATCTGTTCGACCAACTAAAAGGAGCTTCGATATTTACTAAGATCGACCTTCGATCTGGATATCATCAGTTGAGAGTCAAAGAAGTTGATATTCATAAGACGACATTCAGAACTCGATATGGTCATTATGAGTTTCTAGTTATGCCCTTTGGTTTGACTAATGCACCGGCAGCATTCATGGATTTAATGAATCGGGTGTTTCAGCCATACTTGGATCAGTTCGTAGTCGTTTTTATCGATGATATCTTAGTGTACTCGGAAACGGAAGAGAAGCATGATGAACATCTTCGTATTGTGCTGCAAGTACTAAGGGAAAAGCAACTTTATGCAAAGTTTATTAAGTGTGAGTTTTGGCTGAAGGAAGTAACTTTCTTGGGGCATGTTGTGTCTACTGAGGGGATCAAGGTAGACCCTCGAAAGATTGAGGCAATTCTGGAATGGAAGCCACCGAGGTCAGTAACAGAAATCCAAAGTTTTCTAGGGTTGGCAGGTTATTATCGAAGGTTTGTGAAAGGATTTTCTGTGTTGGCAGCACTGTTAACGAAACTTATAAGGAAGGGAGCACCGTTTGTTTGGACAAATAAGCAGCAAGAGGCTTTTGAAAAGTTAAAGAAGGTTCTGACAAAAGCGCCCGTGTTGATTTAGCCAGAGTTTGGTAAGGATTTTACTGTGTACAGTGACGCGTCACATGTAGGTTTGGGTTGTGTGTTGATGCAAGAGGGTAAGGTGGTCACTTATGCTTCACGACAGCTTAAGCCTCATGAGGTAAATTATCCTACTCATGACTTGGATTTGGCAGCGGTGATTTTTGCGCTTAAGATATGGAGGTACTACTTGTATGGGGAGAGATGCATTATCTATACAAGTCATAAGAGTCTTAGGTACTTGCTGACTCAAAAGGAGCTAAATCTTAGACAGCGAAGGTGGATAGAGCTGCTAAAGGACTATGACTGTTCGATTGAGTACCATCAAGGTAAGGCAAATGTCGTGGTTGATGCGTTAAGTCGAAAGACTATGGCGGAATTGAAGGCAATGTTTGCTCGTTTAAGTTTGTATGACGATGGAAGCTTATTGGCAGAGTTACAAGTGAGACTGACTTGGGTGGAGCAGATTAAGAAGCAGCAGTTGGTGGATGAGTTGTTGGTTTCTCAGTTTCAGCAAGTTGAGAAGGGGGAGAATCCAGACTTTGGGTTAAATAATGATGGGGTTCTTTGTTTTCAAGGAAGAATTTGTGTGCCGAAGGACTCTAACTTGAGATTGATGATTTTAAAGGAGGCACATAGTGGAACTTGTGCTATGTATCCAGGAGGGAGTAAGTTGTATCGAGACTTGCGAGAGCTATATTGGTGGCCTGGGCTTAAGCAAGATGTGACCGAATTTGTGGGGAAATGTTTGACGTGTCAACAAGTAAAGGCTGAGCATCAACTACCTTCAGGATTGTTACAGTCAGTAAAGATACCACTTTGAAAGTGGGAAAGGGTAACTATGGATTTTATAAGTGGTTTGCCATTGACACCTTCCAAGAAGGATTCAGTTTGGGTAATTGTAGATAGGCTGACGAAATCTGCCCATTTCATATCTGTCTGAGCCGATTACTCACTTCAGAAGTTAGCCAAGTTGTATGTGGCTGAGATAGTGCGGTTGCATGGGGTGCCAGTATCAATAATTTCTGATCGAGACCCAAGGTTTACATCTCAGTTTTGGCAGAAATTACACAAGGCGTTGTGAACGCGATTGGATTTTTGTACGACTTTTCACCCTCAGTCGGATGGGCAGTCAGAGAGAGTAATTCAGATTCTAGAAGACATGTTGAGAGGTTGTGTTATTGAACTTAGGGGCAGTTGGGAGGACTACTTGCCATTGGCGGAGTTCGCGTATAAGAACAGTTACCAAACAAGTATTTAGATGGCTCCTTATGAGGCACTATATGGGCGAAGGTGTCATTCGCCTACTTGTTGGGCAGAGTTAGGGGAAAAGCAAGTACTCGGTCCAGAGTTGGTAGCAGATACTGAAGACAAGGTTAAGGTGATCAGAAATCGGTTAAAGGAGGCAGCGGATTGACAAAAGTCTTATGCTGATCTGAAGCGTAAGGATATTGAATATACTGTAGGGGACATGGTCTTTTTGAAGGTATCACCTTGGAAGAAGATATTGAGGTTTGGTAAGAAGGGCAAGTTGAGTCCACGGTTCATTGGGCCTTATCGGATCCTTAAGCGGATAGGGCCGGTGGCTTATTAGCTAAAGTTACCTCCAGAGCTGGATTGTATTCACGTCGTCTTTCATGTGTCCAAGCTAAGGCGATATTGTTCTGACACAACTCATATCGTGCCAGTTGCAAAAATTGAGGTACAGTCAGATTTGACCTTCAAAGAAGAACCTGTTTAGATACTTGATCACAACATCAATGTGCTAAGAAGGAAATCAGTCCCATTGGTGAAGGTACTTTGGAGAAACCATGGCAAAGAAGAAGCTACTTGGGAGTCTGAGGAGGCAATGCGTCAACAATATCCTCAACTGTTTGGATTAGGTAAAATTTCGAGGCCGAAATTTCTTTTAAGGAGGGTAGAGTTGTAACATCTTGATTTTTGGGTTTCTCGTAATTTCCGAGAATTTGGTAAAGTTTTTAAAATTTGGTATTGGGTAGTGAAAATTCATAGTTGGAATATGTAAATGGGCTTATGGAAGGCCCATGTGATGACCAAAACCCGGAAGAATTTTTTGAACATTGGACTTAAGGAGTTAGGGGCTTTGGGTAGATGGCTTTATTAAAAGTTGTAGGTAAAATGTATCACAAAAAGGAGCCCCTGGAAAAGTGGCTAAGTGACGCCATTAAGGAGCTAAAAAGGTGGCGTGTAAGTGGTTGGGGGGAAGCCTAGGTTCGATTCTCTGTGATTGCAAATGTGATGTTATATTTTTTATGCCTTGTGCATGCAGAAGTTTGAAACCGAATGGAACTCTATTGGAAAGAGTTTGAATAGTTGAATGCTTGAATTAAGGAGTGATAAGGGGAGAGATTTTAGGGATTTGAAAGAGAGATTAGAGTTGGCTGAATAGAGGGGATTAGGGAGGAGAAATCAGCTAGGGGGATTTTGAGGGTAGTATTTCGGCATTAGGCTATAGTTGTGCCGATTTTCCTCTATTTGAGCACCATAGAACCATTCTTTTCTTTTTATTTTCTTCTCTAACTGAAACTGCCACCCTTCCCATTCATCTTTCTTTCTTTTCTTCTCCAAAACCAGTCTACTATTCCTTTCTTCCCATCTACTACTCCCTTTCTTATCTCCACTTTTGCCGAAAAGCCACAAAAGCCGAAACCTGTGAAACTTGATGGTGCCGACTTCTTATTGACCAGTAACCTTCTTTTCCCTTCACTTTTTGGTGGCAAATTTCTTCATCTGCTAAGCTTTAAGCGGCTCAAGAAAGAAGACTGTGGTAAGTATTCATACTCCAATCAATTCAGTAGTATAATTGTTGACAAAAGCCGAAACTCCCTATAACTTAGGGGGGCTGTCGATTTGAGATATAGGCCTTATTGGGATTCTTCATTTGATTTTTATGTTTTGTATAGTGGAATAGATAACTTTGGAGGTGCAGCAAGGCTTGGAGTGTCAGTGTTGGATAAGCTTGAACCATATCGTCAGACCTTGTGAAGGTAAGTGAACTATGGCCATTAGGGGTTTTCTGGCCGATTTTGGTAAGGCAAGATGTGGAATGATTGGCATGAATTGTAGACTAAGAATGGTGGTGAATAATTGTAGGTTGCCGTGGGAGACTTCATTGGTGAACGTCACAAAACAGGTGTGTAACGAACCCACTTTCATAGCTTAAATCGATATATGCCGAAAAGCTGAAATGTTGAAATTCCGGCATTTCGAGGACTTGTGAGCATGCGAACGGTCATAGGTTAGGTAGATTCGCTAAGTTTGATGATCGGGATCGTTGGAATAGGTAAGAGCATGATTTTTCGGCATCACGATAAGTTGGGCCTCGAGGGGCTGTAATTGGGCCCAATGGGCTTCCGGGCCCAATGGGCTTCTGGGCCCATTTGGGTAAATTTGGTAGAAAATAGAATCCAGATAAATTGCACATTAAGATAGTTAATACCGTTATGGAATATAGACTAAATGGGCCTAGATGACGAAATCGGCTAAGTGGGCCCCATAAGGGGTTTTTTGGCCCAGTGACTCGGTTTTGCTAAAATGGGCTAGAATCGCTGTTTAAACACTTGAAATATTGATAATTGTTAATGAACATGGAAAACCCGTAATATTTGGAAAGTTTACAAAACTACCCTTAAAATATGAAAAATGACTATTTTTCCCCTAGGTAAAAATGACCATTATACCCCTAGGGATACGTATAATTAGGATGCATGCGATATTGTTTTGTACATGATATGCTATGATATGCACATGATATGCCATGGTATATTCATATATGCATGGGTTGGGTTTTATTTGAATGGAGGAAGTGCAAAAGGGCTTTGCCCCAGTCTATCAAAAAGGGCTTTGCCCCAGTTAATTAAAGAGGCTAGGCCTCCAGTTATATATGATAAAGCAAATGGCGTCACCAAAGTGGAGAGTTTGGTTGGGTGGGTTGAGATATTCCCCACATGGAGAGCTTGGTTGGTACGGGTGGAGAGTAGCGGATGGTGGGTTGAGTAGTCTCCCCAAATGGGCTTGCATATGTTCATTGATATTGCATGTGTTATTAAAATGGGCCTATGGGCCATTCAGATCTGATAAAGGCTTCACCCAGTGATTTGAATTATGAAAAGGCTTGCCCCGATGAATCACTTACGAAAGGCTTGGCCCAAAGATATGTTGAGATTAAATTTGGGCTTAGGCCCAGTATGCTGATATTGGTTTGGGCTCTAAAAGGGGCTTGTTGCGCACTGAGTTTCCAAACTCACCCCCTTCCTTAACCTTGCAGGTGAGCCTTGATGTGGAGACTTGGAGCCGAAGGGAATTCAGAGTGGCCATGGTGATCGCTTTTGAACTTTGTAATAAGTAGCTGGTTTCTTTTTAAGTTTTACCTTAGCTGTTAATATTAATTGTTTTTGGATTGTAATAAGGCTATTTTAACTATTTTTCTGGGATTATTTTATTTTATT
Source organism: Gossypium longicalyx (assembly GCA_025698465.1). Taxonomy (NCBI): domain Eukaryota; kingdom Viridiplantae; phylum Streptophyta; class Magnoliopsida; order Malvales; family Malvaceae; genus Gossypium; species Gossypium longicalyx. The sequence goes on along the minus strand of CM047004.1, from coordinate 61,150,985 downwards.
TTTTTAATAACTCTAAACTTTTCTGATAATAATTCAAAATGGGCTAGTCTTAGGGCGCGTTTTAAAAATGATACTCGTTTTCAAAATAACGCAACGATACAACTAATCGGTTTATCAAAAATAACTACTCAAATGAATTTCCACTCGATTATCAAAGTGTGGCAATGGTTGTGGGGATGTCTAGGATTGGATCCACTAAAGAGCTTGGTACTTAAGTAGCCTTCATGGCTCACCTCCTCTGTTTCGGATACCTACCTGGTGCACAGCTTCCATTCACTTTGTTAACTTAACAAAAATATATATATATATATAATAATAATAATAATAATAAATAACAAAAAAAGGGGTTCATTTTTAAACACTAAAATGAATCATGGGTTTTCTTAAAAACTTTAATGTGACACGTTGGATCCGACCATAACGTCTGGGCCATGTTTGGGGTGTTACATACATATTGGGCTTTAAAAGTCATCGGTGGATCAACGATTGTCAAGCAACCATGCGATCCTCATATACTTCCTCCGTTCCATAATTCCCAACCCATATGCAACCTAAGCGGAATATCATATGTATGCATGTCGCATCCACAAAACTTACATTCAACACCTAGGGGTATTTTGGTTATTTTCGCCCTTAAGGGCATTTCGGTAGTTTTCTTTTAATTACGGTTTTCACTTATCTTGGCCCGTTAACAAGTCCCATGAGCTAAGATGAACGAATACTATGCACCAGGTAGGATTCCAGAGAAGAGGAGGTGAGTTATTAAGACCGCTTAAGTACTAAGCTCTCTCTAGATCCAATCCTAGTCATGCATATACCCATTGCCACACATTAACCCTATGACTTGTCCACGGTTGCAAATAATTAATTAAGTCTTATGTGGATATCATATACTAGGCCCAAAACCCCTTATAAAGCCCAAAAAATTTCACATACTTGTATTGGCCCATTAAGCCCAATCATATTTGTAGATACCCAAATTTACCCGGGCCCAGAATTGTTAATCAGCCCAGACCAAAAAAATAAACTAAAACCCAAACCCGTATAGCCCAATAGGCCCAACCTAAACCCAAATCTCAGCCAAGTCTAACCCTAATTTCCCCTAGTGCGCCGTACTCGTCCTCTGCCACCCACGTGCTTCGTCGGTATGGCCAATGCCCGAGGTTCGGCCCTTCCTGTCTCTATTTCACCGAAACGGCAAAGGGTTGGCCTCCTTTCTTTGTTGACCCTCCAAAAACACCTGCAAGAAGAAAAAGAAGGACAATAGAAACAAAAGCAACAACAAAAGCAAAACAAAATGAAACAAACAGTAAACCAATGTCTTGGTATTCGGCTATAAGAGAGCCTAGAACAAGAATGTATTTTTTACAAAGCATTAAGCAATCAATGAAAACAAAAAGGTTGAGTTTTATTCCCTTTTTTTTGTGTTTCTTTATTTCTTTATTTCCTTTTTTTTTGTTCAAGAATCAGTTTTAAAACAAAAATAAAAAAGAAGAGAAAAGGGGACTTACCCGAACCTCGGAGCCGCGACATCGGAGCCCTACTCTGTCGTTGAAATCGACTTTCAAAAAGGAAAATGAGGGTCTCTCCTTTCATGTTTTTGGGTTAAGGAAATAGTGCCTTCGGGCGCCCCAAAATCGGGGTCAAAAGACCCCATTCGCGCAACCCCGACCACCACCTACGGTGGCTTCATGGCGGCGGCGATGATGGGTTATTTCCTAACCCTAGCTGTTAAGGAGAAAGGGGGAGGGAGAGAGAGCCAAGGAACTCTCTGTTTTGCTTTTCAAAATAGGGGCTAGAAACACAAAATAAAATAAAAAAGATTTTAAGTTATTTGTAAAAAAAAAAGGGCCTGCACTTTAACCCGTTTAACAAGCTTAATATGCGCCTTTTAATTGAAAATGGGGGAATTGTGCATTAGGTCCTTCCCATTTGCGCAAACATTCAATCATGCCTCATTTATTTCATTTCTTTTTAATTTGGCTTTGAAACTTATGTATATTATCAATTCGGTCCCATTTCTTTTTTATTTTATTATTTTCGCCCTGAATTTCTGTCTAGAGTTCAAATTAGCCCTTTTTCATCCTCTTCTTTTATATTTTATTTTATTATTTAATATTATGGTATTATAATTGTATTTTATTTTCTTGCATATTATTTGCTATTATTATTATTACCTTCATTCCATTATTATTATCGCTATTGCCTTTTTTTGTTGTTTATATTTTTATTTATATTATTATTAGCATCATTGTTATTCCTTAGTTTATTATTATTATTATTATTATTATTATTATTATTATTTTATCATTTTTATGTATTTATCTACATTATTATTATTACTATTATTGTATTTATTTTTGAACATATCACGCATTTTAAACTATTATCAATTTTAAATATTTTATATATATATATATATCATTTCTTTTTAATCATCATATGTAGCATTTATTTTGAGATTCTTGTACGTATCTTGATATTTTATATTATTACATGTATACATATATATATATATATATATATATTTTATTTTAAACATTTTTCTATGTATTATCTTACATCAAATTTCTCTATTCAGATCATTCTTTCTAAATATTTTGTATGTCATTTGAGTTAAACCCTATTTTAAATTTTTATATTATTTAGTTACACTATTTTATATAAAAACTATTTTAAATCTCTTTATTATGTATTGTAAACCTTTTATTATTTTTAAGAATACATAGGTACTTATTTTAAACTTTTTATATATATTATTTTGGATTTATATATATTTATTTAAATTATTTTTGAACAATATTTATTTTAAGCTTCTTTTTTACACATTATTCATTTTAAGCTCTTTTGTAAGTTATTTTAAAGTGTCCTTTTAATTTTATTTTTTTTGGTATTATTCATCTTGATCCATTTAACATATTGTTTATTTGAAGTTTGCTATATATATATATATATATATATATATATATATATATTATTTTTATTTTATGCCAAAAATATTAAATATGTTAATTATTATAAATTGTTTTATGTTCTTTACTTTAAATTGCCTTTTCATTTTAAAATTGTTTTGTGTATTATTCATTTAAAACTGTTTTGTTATTTTAAATTGTTTTATGTCCCCTTTTAGAACTCAATTTATTTATTTTAAATATTTTATTTATTACTCATTATAAGTTAATTCCTCATATTATTACCTATTTTATACTTATATATACATATATATATGTGTACGCATCATTTGATCTAAAACTTTTGTAAATAAATGTATCATCTTTTCTTAAGTTATTTTATATATTATTGATTTTAAAGATTCATTTTTCACTTTATTTACTCTTAAAACTTAGTTATTATCATGTTGAATAGCTTTTATGTTTTATTCATTTTAATTTGCCTTATACTATTTATTTTTTAGATTGTCATATATGTTATTTATTTATTTTTTATTGTTCCTTGATTATTAATGTTAATATTTAAACAATGCATGCTGATTGCTTATTGTCATTGTGTGTACCTTAATTCGTCCACTCGCATCTTTATATTTGTCGTACATTTGTGATGTTATTCTTGTATTATTATTACATGCTCTATACTCCCTTTTATTTTATTTCGTTTAAATCATATCGCGCATCGACCTCAAATGTATTTGTCCAAACATGGACCGTTTTAATCCTAACAAATAATACACGTCGCTTAAGTATTGTACTTGCTATGGTTCAAAAAGAAAATTTTCTAAATGAGGCAATGTTTTGTGTTTTGGAACATCGAGAAACCGTGCCCTAACTTACGGGGTTTCGATTTTCCCGTTGGTTCTAAATAGCCAAATACCCTTTTGAGTTTTAAAATACACGGAATTCCAATTTAAATTAAGGACAAACTTGCGCTCGGGAATTCATGATATCGTGTCCTAACTTACGCGATATGATACACTGATATCTCGAGACGAGGAAGTCTTTAGCGATCGTTTTGAGCTAATTCAAGCGTTTTTTTAATCAATGTCAATAAAAAGGGATCGTATTTCAAACTCATTCTTGATTTTTAACTTTCGACACTAAGACACTAACTAATCAATTCGGTACCAATTTTTGGGCGTGTCGGGGGTGCTAATCCTTCCTCACACGTAACCGACTCCCGAATCCTTTTCTCTCAGTTTCGTAGACCAAAAACACCGTTTTAATAAACTAAAACGTTTTATTAAAGCAATGGTGATCCGATCACACCTAATAAAGATCGGTGGCGACTCCCGTTTTAATTTTCACTTTCAAACAAAGTCGATTCCCGTTTTCAAAAAAATGGTTTCGACAATATTCATATGGCCCATTAGGTCCAAATCACTTGTATATGGCCCACTAGGCCCAAGTCACATTCATATGGCCCGTTAGGCCCAGTCACATTCATATTCATGCTCACATACAATTTCCTATCACATAGCATCAATATTCAATTTTTGCCTACTATGGGCCCAACAGCCCATTGGGCCCATTTAGCCCATCTGGCCCATATGACCAAATCACAACCCAAGTCCACGGAATCGCCCGTGGGCCTCAAGCAACCTATCGTTTCCCCCTTACGAGTTTTCGTGCACTCGCAAGACTACCGTAGCCAAACTTTCGGCTTTTCAGCATTTTGGCTTTTCGACTTTTCAGCTTTTTGGCTTTTGTCGAATCATTGTGTGTGTGCAGTGTATGTACACACATGGTAAGCAAGCGTGATGCGATCTCCTTAGCCCAAACCTACAATCGATATCACCCTTCAATTGATTGCATGCTTACTACTTATTTACTCAAAAATCGAAACCTCACCTTAACCTTACCTTGAGCCCAATCCTTAACCGCTTTTTCCTTGATCACATATTTCCTAGATCTGCACAAATCTTAACTATTAAAACCCGAATAATAGGTGACTCATATCCAACACAAGTCTCCTTACCACAACTAAGACCATTCGGCCACCTTAGCCAATGGGAGAAGAATACTTACCAAAACCGCAACACCTTAAGGAGCAATTCGACAGAGAGCTAAAAACCAAGATCTAATACTAATTCCCTACCAAAGTTGATTAGAAAGAGTGAGGGACAATAATCGATACTAAACAAAGAAAACCGATTGGAAGAGCAACACTTACACTAGATTCGGTCAAAAAGTATCCGGCCCTTAGAATATTCAGTTTTTCGACTTTTCAAACTAAGCATGGTGAATAAGGTTTATTTGGTACAGATTAAAGAAGAAGAGTAGTAGAAGAAATCGGCAAAGAAGATTGTGTAGAGGAGAATAGAAATCGGCAGAAAGAAAAGAAAGTAAAATAGAGGGTTTTCGGCTTTTTGGATCTTGAAGAGAAAAAGGTTTTTGGCGCAAAGTGAAAGGAAATTCGTCATTAACTTTTCAACCCTCCCATTCGGCACCTATTTATAGCCCTATAGCCGAATTCTTCAAGCCCAATTTCCCAATTCAGTTCTACTTACTCCTCACTTCTCATCTCCTCGTTTTTCTCCCTAATAACCCCTTGATCCTTTCCTTAATTTTCTCTTTTGAACACTCCCCTTGGAGTCCATCTTCACGCCACTTCCATCCTTCTAGAAGGTCAAAATTAAATTCTAAAAATACTAAGCTAAGATTTGAACCTTGGACCCCCTTGCTAGCTACTAATGCCACCTCACTACACCTTATGTGGCGTCACTTAGCCACTCCACCACAAGCTCTTTTTGTGTCCAATTGTTTCTTCATTTATTCAAAAGCCCAACTACTAGCCAACCCTGATTCTTTTAATAATTAAATTATAATTTCTTCTACCCCTTAATTCGAACTCAACCTTAGCTAAGACCTACTAAAATTATTGTTTGGATAAGAATATTAAACACAATTTTCATCAAAATCGAAAATAAAGAAAATTCGAGATTTCGAAATTTTTGGATTTCGAGATTTTTGGGGCATTACAATATTATTTATTTCAACTATTGTTTTATTAAATTTCTTTCATGTATATTATTTATATTAAGCTTATATATTATTATTTTAAATATTTGTATATATATTAGTTAGTTTAAGTTATTTTCATATATTATTTATTCTAATTTTTTATGTAATATTTATTTTAAAAATTGTTTTATGATTATTTATTTTAAGATCTTGTATTTTATTTTTATTAAATTGTGTCACATTTTTTATATATTATTCATTTCAAACTTCCTTTTATATATTAGTAAAGTTTAATTTTTATATGTTAATTTAAGTTGTCTTTAAATTAATTGTTTTAAATAATTTTATATATTATTTTATTTTAAAATCGTTTTGCATATTAATTATTTTAAATTATTTTATATTATTGCCATTTAAAGTATTTATTTCAAACTTGTTTTATTATATATTATTTATTTTCATCTAGCTAACAATAGTTGTTTTTTTTTAACTTTTATTTTTGTTTTTGTTTTAAACCTTTTTTTATTTTTTACTCTTTTTATTACTTATTCTAATCTTTTTCATATCATTTACTTTTTTAGTCTTTATTTTTTAGGTATATCATTTTGTGTCATTTACATCGATTGTTAATGTTGAGATTGTATGTTATGTATTTATTGTTATCACGGGTATTATAATTCTTACATTGTATTTATTAGTTATTTGTGATTCAATATTGTGGCATTTTGCTTGTAAATTATTACTTTGCATTGTATATTATCATTCCACCGCACTTCGTTCGCTTAAAAAGTCGCGTTTTAACATTGTTCCTACTCTGAAATCATTGTTATTAAACAAAGAATTTGCTAAAAACGATGGCAATATCCTATGTTTGGGAATTCGAAAAATCGTACCTTAACGTGTTGGGTTTCGATTTTTCGTTTGACCAAATAACTGAATATCCTTTTAAAATTTCATCTGTGTTTTCTTAAACTTCAAAACAAGGAAATATTCCGTGTTTGGAAATCTGAAAAATCATGCTCTAACGTGCTGGGTTTTGATTTTTTTTTGTTTGACCAAATAACCAAATATCCTTTTAAAATTTTCAATGTATGAACTTTAGAAATCATGAGATGATCTTGATATCGATGGTTTGAAATGTCCTATCCTAACGCGTTAGATATGATATTTTATTTCTTTGGAACAAGAGAATCTCAATATCCACTTCAAGTTATCCAAACTTTTTTCCAAAGGGATTGTATTTTAAAATCTTTTTAAATTTTCGACATTAGGACATTAATTAATTAAAAAGGTACCAATTTTGGGCGCTGCAAGGGTGCTAATCCTTCCTCGCATGTAACTGACTCCCGAACTCGTTTTCTTCAATTTCGTAGGCCAAAATCAATATTTTAATAAAATAAAATTTTTATAGGTGATCCGATCATGCCTAAACAAAAAGGATTGGTGGCGACTCCATATTTCCTTTTAAAGTTGATTCCTTTTTTTTTTCAAAACAAAAAAATGGTTTCGACAGCTTGGCGACTCTACTGGGGACCAATAAGAGAGTCAAGTCAGTAACACCTAAACCCAAACTTGCACGCTATGGTCGAGTCTGGCGCGTCACATTGAAGTGTTTTAGCAAAAATCTTGTTTTCATTGAAAACCCTTCCTTAAGATATGAAACCTTAGTTAACTTATGAAAACACTCTTTTCATTCCATAAAAGCCTTGTTTAAAACATTTGACTTAAGAAAACTTATCATTTAAAAATTTAGTTATGAAACGTAGAAAAACATACTATGACTTAGGAAACCCATGTTCAACTTTTCGTAAATTACAATGCATAAAAATGACAATAATCCGTATAATAACAAAATGGAAGCCTTATTACAATCAGTCCGAAACGTATTTAATAAAATAGAAACTTATATGCTTTTGAAACAAAAAAAAAACACATCCAAGTTGTCTTGCTAGCTGGCCACCCAGAGTCCCTCCAAACATCGAACCTTCTTCTGAGCATCACCTGAAAATAAAATAAAAGAGGGGGTGAGTTTTCACAAACTCAGTGTGTACAACCCTCGACGAGTAACAAGCATTCAATAATCACCATACATCAAACATGCAATGCAATCCCATCCTAATAATCCATCCACTACACACCAGCTCCGTCCCCTGATACACATCATGTGGGGATATAAATATCGACCTACCCAACCGATACACATCCAGGGTAGCCCGGTTGCGGAACTACCTTCATTTACATATTGGGCTTAAAAGCCTTCGGTGGATCTACGATTGTCAAGCAACCATGCGATCCTCATATACTTCCTCCGTTCCATAATTCCCAACCCATGTGCAACCTAAGTAGAATATCATATGTGTGCAGCAGATATGCATGTAACATCCATAAAACTTACATTCAACACATAGGGGTATTTTGGTCATTTTCACCTTTAGGGGCATTTCGGTAATTTTTTTCTTATGACGATTTTCACTTACCTTGGCCCGTTAACAAATCCCGTGAGCTAAGATGAATGAATACTATGCACCAGATAGGATTCCAGAGAAGAGGAGGTGAGTCATTAAGACCGCTTAAGTACCAAGCTCTCCCTAGATCCAATCCTAGACATGCATATACCCGTTGCCACACCTTAACCCTATGACTTGTCCACGGTTGCAATTAATTAAGTTTTATGTAGTCATTATATACTAGGCCCAAAACCTCTTACAAAGCCCAAACTCACATACCTGTGTATGGCCCACTAGGCCCAATCACATTTATATGGCCCATCAGGCGCAATTCATATTCATATGGCCTATCAGGCCCAATTAATATTCATATGGCCCATCAGGCCCAATTCACATTTATAGTCATGCTCACATTCAATTTTTCATCACATAGCATCAATTATCAATTTTACCTATTATGGGCCCAACAGCCCATCGGGCCCATTAAGCCTATTATGGCCCGGTTGACCAATTCACAGCCAAAACCCGTGGAATCACTCATGGGGCCTCAGACATCCTATCGATTTCCCCCTTGCGAGCATTCGTGCACTCGCAAGACTACCGTAGCCAAACTTTCGACATTTCGGCATTTCGGCATTTTGGCTTTTGCCGATCTACTTATGTGTGCAGTGTATGTACACACCTGGTAAGCAAGCGTGCTGCAATTCCCTTAGTCACCAACCTACAAACAATATCACCATTCAATTAATCGTATGCTTAATACATATCTTTACTAAAACCAAAACCTCACATTAACCATACCTTACGCGACAAGTATAACAGCCCCTTCTTTAATCACTAACCACGATCAACTCCTAGATCTGCACCAATCTTAACTATTAAAACCAGAATAATAGGTGACTCCTATTCAACACAAGTCCCCTTACCTTAACTATGACCATTCGGCCAACTTTAGCCAATAAGAGAGGAATACTTACCAAAACCGCAAACACTTAAAGAGCAACTCGGCAAAGAGCTAAAACCCGAGATTCGATACTAATTCCCTACCAAAGTTGATTAGAAAGAGTGAGGGAGAGGATTAATCGGTATTAACAATACTAGGCAAAAAAGAGATAAGGTACTTACACCAAAAGAGTAATCGGGCCAAGGGAGATTCGGGTTTTCGGCTTTCAAAATAGTATGGTGAATAAGGTTTATTTGCCACAAATTAAAGAAGAGTAGAAAAAGGAATCGACTAACCCAAAAGTGAAACAAAGAAGATTGTGTAGAGGAAGGATGGAAATTGGCACAAAGAAAAGAAAGTAAAATAGAAGGTTTTCGGCTTTTAGGGAAAAGGGTTTTTGGCAACAAGGTGAAAGAGATTTCGATATTAGCCTGACAACCATGCATTTGGCACTTATTTATAGCCCTTATAGCCGAATTTCTCATGCCCAGGTTCCCAATTCGGCTCCACCTCCTCCTCACTTCTCATCTCCTCAGTTTTCTCCCTAATAACCCCTTAATCCTTTCCTTAAATCTCTCTTCTGAACACTCCCATTGGAGTCCATCTTCAAGCCTTTTCCAACCTTTTAGAAGGTAAAAATTGAACTCCAAAAAATACTAAGCTAGGATTCGAACCACGGATCTCCTTGCTATCACTAACGCCACCTCCCTACACCCTAAGTGGCGTCACTTAGCCACTTCTTCACAAGGCTTTTTTGATGCTATTTTCCCCTATCCTTATTTAAAAGCCCAACTACTTGCCATCAAGGTTCTTTTAATAATTAAACTATAATTTCTTCTACCCCTAGGTTCGAACTCAAACCTTGACCAAGACCTATCATCATGTAATTAACACTTAATCGGAAATGCTAAGCACAAAAAGAAAAATTTGAGATTTCGAGATTTTTGGGTTTCGAGATTTTTGGGGCGTTACAACTCTACCCCCTAAAAGAAATTTCGTCCTCGATTTTTACCTGATTCAAATAGTTGAGGATATTGGCATCGCATCGTCTCCTCAGGTTCCCAAATAGCCTCCTTAGCCTTGTGATTATGCCAAAGCACTTTGACTAATGGCGTGTCGGGGGTGCTAATCCTTCCTCACACGTAACCGACTCCCGAATCCTTTTCTTTCGAGTTTCGTAGACCAAAAACACCATTTTTATAAACTAAAACGTTTTATTAAAGCAAAGGTGATCCGATCACACCTAATAAAGATCGGTGGCGACTCTAGTTTTAATTTTCACTTTCAAACAAAGTCGATTCCCGTTTTCAAAAAAATGGTTTCGACAGCTTGGCGACTCCACTGGGGAATTTGAGGGTCGAGCCATAAATTGATTGATTTTTGTCTTCTTTCGAAAATTGAAAACTCATTTTAAACTTATGGTCCCTTCATTGCATTTCATTCACTCTTCTCACGGTTTTCATTATGTTTATTGTCTCGAGTTTTCCTTATGCATATATACTCGCACATTGCATTGCATGACCGTTGTGGTTACACCCTTAAGTGGAAGTGAGAAACTACTCCTTCGTGAGGTCTTCATCTCCGTATAGGATAGTGGATCGCTTTCGGAGTATATCCGTACCTGCGTCTTCGTGAGATTTTCATCTCCGTATAGCCGTAGGGAAATGTATTTCCCTGAATCAAACTCGGTTCATATGAGCCTATAATGGGTGAGGATCGATGACTCTGCTGGTTCAGGTACCTTTACTTTAGAACTGAACCACATGTAATGCGCCCTAAGAGCCTACCCTAGGTAAAACCACACCAAACCCTAGTGGTTACCCGAATAGGTGCTTAATTATTTCCTATTTTCTTTGAGTTCTATTCTCTGTTTTAATACTGACTTGTTGTTTTTTGTTGTTATTGCATGACATCTCATCATAAAAGGGTGTTGATTCACGTTCGGTTACTAGATAGGAGAGTTTAGCATGGAAAAAGGATTTCTTGATAGAGTGGAAGATAATGCGATCGTCCGAGTGTGGTCCGAGAAAACGCAACAAGAAAAAGGAGATAGTTTGGCCGAGGGATATGAATCGGAGTTGTGGGATTTCACTCGTATCAGTGTGACTCAGAACGACCTACAAGAACTAAGGGATATATAGAATAGGTTGAATAACGAGGTCAAGTAACTCTTTTACTGTAACTACGGTGACCTACCCTATTTACTCGATGTAAAGGTGGACAAGTACTTGTTCTAGGCCCTCGCGCAGTTTTGGAACCCCGCTTACAGTTGCTTCACCTTCGAAGGAGTCGATTTAGTACCTACTATAGAAGAATACATGGCGTTGCTTAATTGCCCAAAGATTCAAGCTGACAGGGCCTATTCGAGACCTGTTAATATCCCGACTTTTTTGAAGAAATTGATGAAGACCACGAGGATGAGCGAACAATGGGTTGCAGCTCGAATTAAGCAGAAAGGGGATAGTAAATGTATTCCTTGGAGGAATTTGAGAGACTTAATTGTAGCACATCCAGATATGAAAAAGAGGGTCGACATTTTCACCTTAAGCCTCTACGGTTTGATCATCTTTCCTAAGGCATTAGGACATGTAGAGGAAGCCGTCTCGGATTTATTCGATTGCCTTGATAAAGGGACCACGCCCGTTTCGACAATCCTAGCAGAAACTTTTAGATCCTTGAATGCATGTCAAAGAGCGGGCGAAGGAAGATTTATTGGTTGTGCACAGCTTCTATTGGCTTGGTTCCATAGCCATTTTTGGAAGGTAGAAAAGGTCTCTTATCGGGTTTTCTCCAAAGACTATTCCCTATTAAGAGAATTGGTGGCTACATCGAGGCGAGACGCCATCTTCGAAGAGAAATGGATAACTATTCTCCAGAATTTGCGAGCCGAAGATGTTGAATGAAGGGCTCCGTGGTTGATCCCTGACGAAATCTTATATCGGTGCGGTAATTTTGATTGGGTCCCTCTGGTTGGAATATGGGGAGTTGTGGGATACGCTCCACTGATGGTTTTAAGGCAGTATCAATCGAGGCAATTTATACCGGTGACGTAAGGGTTGGCACAATGTGAGTTCCCCTACAAAGATAACAATTATAAGAGGAGGGTTCGTGAGATATCAGATACTTGGAACCAAACTCGAAGAATGAAAGGATTTACCACAGGTCCGATGACGACCCCCGAGTATGAATGGTGGTGTGGTAAAAGAGTCAACGACAACATCCCAATGCCAAGTCAGAAAAATGCCCGACCGATAGAAGAACATTTACAAGTGGTCCCATCCGAGTTAGAAATTATCAAGCAAGACTTCAAGAAAAGGAGCTCAGAATTGGGAAAGAAGATAGAGCAATTAGAGGAGGAAAAGATGCGGCTAGGATTAGATGTCGACATCCACAAGCTAGAGGCTGAGAAGCTAAGGAAAGGGAAGAATAAAGCTAAAGAGGACTTGGATAGTCTGAAGACTGATTATAAGAAGCTGCGTGTGTCAATAAGAACTGCCGGTTTGGGTAAGACGTCGGATCAATGGTGCCAAGAAATAGAAAAAGAAAAGGCTAGAGCCGATCACTGAGAGAAGAAGTTCCAAGATGTTCGAGTGTGGGAAGATGTTTTGAAAAGGAGTTTGTCAGAAAGCCAGAGCGAAAAAGAAAAATTACAAGCTCGGATAGTCGAACTAGAAAAATCGCTACATTTACATCGTAGCCGTAACTCTGTAACTGAGTTGAGGGCCAGCCTGAGCAAGATCGAGGAGATGAAAAGGAAAATAGAGGAACTCGAGACGACACTACAAGATAGCAAAATTCGAGTGGAGTTTATCGAGGCAAACAATGAACATTACAAAACACAACTTTACCAATCTGAAGATCAGATCAGAAATAGAGATTATGTCATGGGTGAAGCCGTGGCTCAAGTTAGATAGGTAGCTGATCATCTGCAAACCTTGGCAGTTCAGGCTGATGTATTAAGCCTAAAATACGAGTCAGAATCAGATCGAGGTCGAAACTTAGCTTGGCTTCTTAGGAAAGTTAAGACTTTGGGCATTAAGGCAAAGTCGTATATGTAATCGTCTGTTCTATGTAAAGAAAATTTTCTTCTGGTAAAGTTCTTCTAATGAAATTGAATTAGAATCAACGCCTCTTTTTGCATTCATGCACTTGCATTACATTACATCATATGCATTAAAGGCCATAAAAAGATTCTAATTAATTAAAAATGTTTCAGTAACCTGGAAACCGACGAAAATCTCCCGAATAGACATCCTTACGGTACAAGAAAGAAAACTGAAGCAATAGATAAAAAGCTAGAGAGACTGGAGCAAATGCAGAAAGAGATGCAGGAGCAGATGCAAGCACAAGTGCAAGAACAGTTAGCAAAAATCTAGCAAGAAATGAGAGACCAGATGCTGGAATCTCAAAGAAATATGATGGAAGAGCTCAAAGAAATATGATGGAAGAGCTAACCCGACTACTGACTAGTAGGCCGGAAAAAGGAAAGGGCCCTATGGCCGATATGGGAAATAATAATGGAGATTCTCTCTACCCCCTGGTTTTACCCCAGTGAACGCTACAACGCAGCATGAGACATACACGCAGAGACCATCCATTACTGAAGATCCCTTTTACCCCCTGGTTTCACCACGATGAATGCTCAAACGCAACTCGAGCCACACATGCGAAGACCGTCTGTTACGATTAGGCATCAGCAATTTCAGACCGATACTTCGATGCCAATCAATTATCAAACGGGCTTAGGTTCTAATCCCGGGGATAACCCTAGTAATCCTACAATCCCTAATCTGGATAATATGGTGGAAGAAGAAAGAGTGAGAACGGGGCTCTCAAAAGAATTGGAAGACCGATGCAAGTGGTTAGAGGAAAAATTCAGAGTGATGGAAAGTGCTGACTACCATTTTGGGATCGATGCCAAAGATTTGAGCCTGGTCCCAGACCTAGTCCTCCCTTCTAAGTTCAAAATCCCAGACTTTGAAAAATACAATGAAACCAGCTGTCCAGAGGCCCACATCACCATGTTTTGTCAAAGAATGGCAGGGTATGTTCACAATGAGCAATTATTAATCCATTGCTTTCAAGACAGTTTGGTCGGGTCTGGGGCCAAATGGTACAACCAACTAAGTCGCGTGCAAATCCATTCATGGAAAGACTTGGCACAAGCTTTCATGAAGCAATACGATCATGTGATAGACATAGCATCCGATCGAATCACATTACAAAACATGGAAAAGAAATAAAATGAGAGCTTTAGGCAATACGCCCAGAGATGGAGAGAGGTGGCGACACAAGTCCAACCACCTCTACTGGAGAAGGAAACGACCATGCTCTTTGTCAACACTTTGAAAGCTCTATTTATCAACCACGTGTTGGGAAACGCTACTAAGAGCTTCTCCGACATAGTAATGTCAGGAGAGATGATAGAGAACGTGATAAGATACGGGAAGATCGAAACAGGGGAAAAGAAATCAGCTCCAAGAAGGAAAGAAAATAAAGTGAACAACGCGAGTGTATACAATAAGAGTTATTCCAAGCCAGTCACTGTGAGCCAACCGAAGACAGTGACTACCAGCCATCAGGGCTCCGCAAGACAAGATTCAAACCCAAGGCCTAACACGGAAAGAGGCCAGTTTACGCCTATCCCAATGTCATATAGAGAATTGTATCAAAGTTTATTCGATGCCCATGTGGTGTCACCTTACTACTTGAAACCCCTGCAGCCTCCATTCCTTAAGTGGTATGACGCAAACGCTCAATGCGAATACAATGTAGGAATCTCAGGGCATACGATTGAGAACTGTACTACCTTCAAAAAGGTAGTCGAAAGGCTCATAGGAATGGGTGTTGTGAAGTTCGATGAGCCCACAGGACCTAATGTGGTAGGGAATCCGTTACCTAGTCATTCAGACAAAGGGGTAAACGCGATAATTGAAAATAAAAGGAAGAGAACCAAGATGGATATATCAGAGGTAAAAACCTCGTTGAAATGGGTTTGGAAGAAGATGGTGGAAGGAGGTTTAGTCACACGAGATTCAAGGAAAAGGCCTAGAGAAGCAAGAAAATACTGTTAGTTTCATGCCGATGAAGGCCATGACATATAAGAGTGCAATAAGTTCAGGTCCATAGTGCAAAACTTGATGGACAATAAGGAGATGGAATTTTACAAAGAAATCGAAGGATCAGAAAAATGAGAGGTTTACGCCTCAGAAGGAGAAACAACAGAAGGGGTCCAAAGAGTTAATCATCCTATGGTAATAATTTCGTGACTAAAGAACAATGAAGCAGGAGTGCAAATGGCGCCGAGAGTCATAATTCAGAAGCCGATATCCTTCCTTTACAAGGATAGTAAAAGGGTTCCCTAGAATTACGACTGCAACGTGACAATCCCGGGTGGGGAAAACTCAGCTAGCGCTTCAAAGGAGAACCAAGATGTAGGTTTCTATACACGCAGCGGATGACGTTATGATCCTGTAAGTACAGAAACTGAAACTGTTAAAGGAAAGACCCCAATAGTCGAGCAAAGGAAGGAAAAGACAGTCAGGCTCGAATCGCCAATCAACAAGCTAGTAACCGAGAAGGAAGCTAGATAATTCCTAAAATTTTTAAAGCATAGTGAGTACAGCGTGGTTGAACAGTTACACAAGCAACCAGATCGTATCTCAGTGCTAGCTTTGCTCCTGAGTTCGGAGACGCATCGAAGCGCATTAATGAAAATACTGAACGAAACTTACGTCGCGGATGATATCTCTGTTAACAAGCTGGACCGTCTCATCAATAATATAAGCGCCGATAATTTTATATTTTTTAATGACGATGAAATACCGCCGGGGGGAATGGGGTCAACAAAAGCGTTACACATTACCACCCGCTGTAAAAGATATACACTACCGGGAGTGTTGATTGATAATGGGTCTACGCTAAATGTCTTACCCCTATCTACGTTGAATAGGTTGCCAGTGGATAGTTCCCATATGAAGTCATGCCAAAACGTAGTGAGGGCATTTGACGGTACTGAAAGGAAGGTAATAGGGAGGATTGAAATACCACTTTTAATCGGCCCAAGCACATACAAGATAGATTTATTAGTGATGGACATCAAGCCCTTTTACGATTTCTTGTTGGGAAGGCCATGGATTCACTCAGCAGGGGCAGTGCTGTCATCGCTGCATCAAAAGCTCAAATTTGTAACGAAAGGCCGACTGGTGACCGTAAACGCAGAAGAAGATATCATTGCGGCCGTTACCAGCGAGGCACCATATGTGGAGACAGATGATGAAGCAATAGAATGCTCATTCCGATCACTAGAGTTTGTGAATGCAACCTTCGTCGTCGAAGGGAACAAAGTCCCAATGCCCAAAATCTCCAAAACTACTAGGATGGGCTTGCAACTAACAGTTGGGAAAGGAGCTTTGCCTAGAAAGGGGCTTGGAAGAAATCTGCAAGGAAGGATTGAGGCACCCATACTCACAGACAAACGAGACCGTTTTGGCTTAGGGTACAAACCAGATGCAAGGCAAAGGAAGAAGGAAATAGAAAAGAGGCAAGAGAGAAGAAGAGCGCATTTAAACGGAGAAGAGGTCAAATAGGAGCCAATGACTTTTCCTCATATATCCAGAACATTCGTTTCGGGAGGGACTATTTACTCTGAAGGGAAGTCGACAGGGAAAGGGGCTACTTTGAGCATTAACGTCATATCCGAGGAAGAAACAAGAGAAGATGATCAATTAGGCATTTACCCATACGTGCCTGGGAGCGTTTTAAACAATTAGACCGAGGAGAAGATCCCTGTAACTTTTAAAGTTAATTCAGAGTAATGCCCAAAACAAGCTTATTACTCTAAGCCTAGGGGCAATAAGAATCCTTTTGTGAAATAGGCTTTTATCCAATTTCAATAAAAATGCATCTTCGTATATCATCTTGAGCAAATATTCTTTTATTCTTTCCATTTCATTCATAATCATACCACCAATAAATATTCTTAGATTTTTTTGTTATTTGGACTTTTCTTCATCTCTATAATAGGTCTCCAAATATCAATGACATGAGTGACGCTGCTACTGACTCAGAGTCCCCTTTTGAGCAAGATGTGTGTATAAAAGATTCTCAGGATTTTGAAGATGACCGGAACTGTAACCTATATCCGGACTTGTTAAGGATGGTAGAACAAGACGAGAAACAAATCCTACGTCACAAGGAGTCAGTGAAAATTATGAGCTTAGGAGAAGGAAAAGAGGTGAAGATCGGAGCCTGTATCACCGTGGAGATAAAACGAGATCTTATTGAGCTACTACAAGAATTCAAAGATGTCTTCGCATGGTCATATCAGGACATGCCTGGGTTAAATATCGATATTGTGGTACACCGACTCCCCATAAAGGATGAGTGTAAACCAGTCCAACAGAAACTCCGAAGAATGAGACCTGATGTTTTGTTGAAGATAAAGGAGGAGGACAAGAAGCAATTCGACGCTGGTTTCTTACAAGTGGTTAAATACTCAGAATGGGTAGCCAATATAGTTTCGGTTCCTAAGAAAGATGGAAAAGTACGGATGTGCATGGACTATCGGGATCTGAATAAAGCCAGCCCAAAAGACAACTTCCTGTTGCCTCACATTAATACATTAGTGGATAACACGGCAGGTTACTCACTTTTCTCCTTCATGGACGGTTTCTTGGGATACAACCAGATAAAGATGCATCCCGAAGACATGGAAAAGACCACATTCGTGACCATGTGGGGAACGTTCTATTACAAGGTGATGCCATTTGGACTAAAGAACGCAGGAGCAACATATCAGAGAGCCATGGTAACTTTGTTCCATGACATGATGCATAAGGAGATCGAAGTTTACGTCGATGATATGATCGCAAAATCCAAAACAAAAAATGAGTATGTGCAAGTCTTGAAGAAATTGTTCTTACGATTAAGAAAGTTTCAATTAAAACTCAACCCTGCAAAATGCACCTTTGGGGATAGGTTAGGAAAGCTGTTAGGATTCGTAGTTAGTGAAAAAGGGACCAAAATCGACCCAGATAAAGTGAAAGCCATATAAGAGTTACCTCCACCACACACTCAAAAAGAAGTTCGAGGCTTCCTAGGAAGGTTAAACTACATCGCCCGGTTTATTTCACAACTAACGGAGAAATGTGACCCGATATTCTACCTCCTTAGGAAACACAACCCAAGTGTATGGGATGAGGAGTGCCAAAGAACTTTCGATAAAGTCAAGCATTACCTGTCTAATGCCCCAGTATTAGTGCCGCCTTGCCCAGATAAGCCACTGATACTGTATTTGGAAGTGTTCAAGAATTCCATGGGGTGTGTGTTAGGCCAACATGATGAGTCAGGAAGAAAAGAAAAGGCGATATACTATATTAGCAAGAAGTTCACTGAATGCGAGACGAGATATTTGCCAATCGAGAAATTGTGTTGTGCCTTGATCTGGACAACCTGAAGACTGAGACAGTACATGTTGTATCATACAACTTGGCTCATCTCAAAACTAGACCCTCTGAAGTACATGATGGAGTCAAATGCTTTAAACAGAAGGATGGCTCGTTGGCAAATTCTGCTTTCTTAATTCGACATAGTCTACGTGAACCAGAAGGCCATAAAAGGGAGTGCGATAGTAGATTTTTTGGCCAGTAGAGCTCTAGAAGTTTATGAACCTTTGAGTTTTGATTTCCCAAATGAAGACTTAATGTACGTTGCGACCACGAAAGAAGACTCTAAAGAAAATCATCCTTGGAGACTGAATTTTGACGGAGCCTCAAATGCTGTGGGTAATGGAATCGGGGCAGTTTTGGTATCCTCAAAGGGAGATCATTATCCCTTTACTAGTAAATTGAATTTTGATTGCACAAATAACATGGCAGAGTATGAAGCATGCATCATGGGTATCCGTGCAACTATTGAACGCAAGATCAATGTGCTAGAAGTCTATGGAGATTCTACATTAGTGATTTATCAGCTCAAAGGTGAATGGGAGATGAGAGACCCTAAATTGATCAATTACCGAAAGCTGGTTCTAGAACTAATTTAGAAGTTTGACGATATCAGTTTTTGCTATCTCCCACGAGATGAAAACCAGATGGTTGACGCCTTGACAACTTTAGCTTCTATGATCAAAGTAAACAAGCAAGAGGATGTGAAGACCATTCAGATGAGTATCTATGAGGCTCCGGCTCATTGCTACAACATTAACGAAGAGGAGGAAAAAGGCGATCACCCTTGGTATCAGGATATATTGCGATATGTGAGAAATCGTGAATACCCTGACCAAGCAACAGAAAATGATAAAAGGACATTGAGAAGGATAGCCAGTTATTATATCTTAGACGGAGAGATCCTATATAAAAGAAGAAAGGATCACGTGCTCTTAAGATGCATGGACGCTGTCGAGGATAAGCAAATCTTAGAAGAAGTCCACGAGGGTGTTTGCGGAATACACGCTAACGGTTTCACAATGGCTAGACAAATCATGAGGTTTGGATATTATTGGTCCACTATGAAAGAGATTGCATCAACTATACCAAGAAGTGCCATAAGTGCCAAATCTACGGAGATAAGATTCATGTGCCTCCTTCACCTCTTCATGTCATGACTTCTCCGTGGCCTTTCTCCATGTGGGGCATGGACGTCATCGGGCCAATCTCGCCGAAAGCATCTAACGGGTATCGGTTCATCTTCGTGGTCATCGATTACTTCACCAAGTGGGTAGAAGCCACTTCTTATGCCAATGTCACGAAATCAGTGGTCAGCAAGTTCTTAAAAAAGGAGATTATATGTCGATATGGGATGCCTGAGAAGATCATATCCGACAATGCACTGAACTCGAACAACAGCGCAATAACGGAGGTCTACAGCCAATTCAATATCAAACACCGTAACTCGTCACCATATCGCCCAAAAATGAATGGCACGGTAGAAGCATCCAATAAGAACATCAAGAAGATCGTAGGAAAAATGACTGAGACTTATAAAGATTTGTATGAGAAGTTACCATTCGCCCTTTACGCCTACCGAAAATCAGTCAGAACCTCTACCGGGGCAACGCCTTTCTCTTTGGTCTATGGAATGGAAGCAATTTTGCCAATCGAAGTTGAGATCCCGTCCCTTCGAGTGTTGTCGGAGCTAAAGTTGATGAAGCAGAATGGATCTAGTCTCGATATGATCAGCTGAACTTAATTGAAGAAAAGAGGCTGAAAGCTATTCGTCATGGTCAAATGTACCAAAAGCGAATGATGCGGGCTTATAACAAGAAGGTTCGTCCTAGAGAATTTTATGAAGGAGACATCGTTTTAAAAAAAGATTTTCCCCATACAAAAGGACTTCAGAGGAAAATAGATGCCAAATTGGGAAGGACCTTATGTGGTGAAGAAAGTCTTCTCTGGAGGGGCTCTAATTTTGACTGAGATGGATGGAAAAAGTTTGCCTAATCTCGTGAATTCAGATTCAGTCAAGAAGTACTTTACCTAAAAAAACGGAGAGGCCAAAGCGAAAACCCGCAAAAGGGCACTTTGAGACCAAATGGGTTTTGAGTAAAAAATCCAGGAATGGGCGACTCAAATTCTAATCGAAATTGGGGCATATGTTAGTCTTGTCTTCTTTAAATTAACAAGAAGGAGGAATGCTACATCTTAGGGCATCAACGAAGTACTCTTGGTTTTCCAAACACATACCAAGTTCAAAGGGTCCTCAAAAAGTTTTGTACAGAGAAGCTTATGCTACGATATCTAGGGCACCTATTTTCATCTTATTCATTTTATATCTTAGCAAAATTTGCTATTCTGATTACCAGATTCATTTCGAGCATTGCTCTAAATAAAATTCCGTCTTGTCCATTACGATAATCTTTTTCAAGCACTTTTCATTGAAATAATGATTAATGGATTAATGACATTCAAAAGGAGTTCTGTATATTACTCTGAAATGATTTTAAATGATACAAGAACCTGAAACGGAACTAGTTAGTTTGAATTACCCAAATTCAAAGAAACATTGAAAAGTAACCCAAATTGTGATTATTCTTCAAGAGATACCAAACTGAAGAGGAGAACTAAATAATACGTCATTGATAAAACCTTGATGAACAGCGAGTAATATCAAATTAAGCATTAAAAATAACATTTTTGCATTCACGCCAACATTATCCATGCACATCTAGTTAGGAGCATTTGATTCATTCATGACATCCTAATTATTTGACATATGCATAGGCTCAAGAAATTGATTCTACAGGTCATGTCCCTCAGAGGACAGTGTAGCAAGATCAATTGTAATCACGAATTATGGCAAATCTTGCCTTCCTGAAGTTGCAGTGAAGCAGATTAAAACCATTAATCTTATCTCTCTGAAGTTGCAGTGGATCAAAATGAAGACGCCGAATCTTATCTTCCTGAGGTTGCAGTGAAGCAGATTAAAGCCATTGATCTTATCTCTCTGAAGTTGCAGTAGAGTAGATTAAAGCTATCAATCCTATACCTCTGAAGTTACAGCAGATCGGATTAAATCTACTATGGCGGATCCTATTTCCCTGAAGTTACAGTAGAGTAGATCGAAGCCACTAACCTTATCTCCCTGAAGATGCAGTGGAGTAGGTTGAAGTTACAAGTCTTATCTTTCTGAAGTTGCAGTAGAGCAGATCAAAACAAGCCTTATCTCCTTGAAGATGCAGTGGAGCAGACTGAAGATAACAAGTCTTATTTCCCTAGAGTTACAGTGGAACAAATTGAACCTATAAATCACAGATCTTATCTCTCTGAAGTTGCAGTAGAGCAGATCAAAACAAGTCTTATCTCCCTAAAGTTGCAGCGGAGCATATTGAATATAGCAAGTCTTATCTCCCTGGAGTTGCAGTGAAACATATTGAAGCTACTTGAAGAAAAGAAGCACCAAGAGAAGTCAAGACTCGGCGAGTCCCGGCAAATTTGGCCTTCTTTTATAGTCTTTGCTCTATTCTCGTTGCACAACAATGTGCAAAGAGGGGCAGCTGTAGATACCCAAATTTACCCAGGCCCAGAATTGTTAATCAGCCCAGACCAAAAAAATAAACTAAAACCCAAACCCGGATAGCCCAATAGGCCCAACCTAAACCCAAATCCCAGCCAAGTCTAACCCTAATTTCCCCTAGTGCGCCGTACTTGTCCTCTGCCACCCACGTGCTTCGTCGGCAAGACCAACGCTTGAGGTTCGGCCCTTCCTGTCTCCATTTCACCGAAACGGCAAAGGGTTGGCCTCCTTTCTTCGTTGACCCTCCAAAAACACCTGCAAGAAGAAAAAGAAGGACAACAGAAACAAAAGAAACAGCAAAAGCAAAACAAAATGTAACAAACAGTAAACCAATGTCTTGGTATTCGGCTATAAGAGAGCCTGGAACAAGAATGTATTTTTTACAAAGCATTAAGCAATCAAAGAAAACAAAAAGGTTGAGTTTTATTCCTTTTTTTTGTGTTTCTTTATTTCTATTTTTTTGTTCAAGAATTAGTTTTAAAACAAAAATAAAAAAAGAAGAGAAAAGGGGACTTACCCGAACCTCGGAGTCGCGACATCGGAGCCCTACTTCGTCGTTGAAATCGGCTTTCAAAAAGGAAAATGAGGGTCTCTCCTTTCATGTTTTCGGGCTAAGGAAATAGGGCCTTTGGGCGCCCCAAAATCGGGGTCAAAAGACCCTATTCGCGCAACCCCGACCACCACCTACGGTGGCTTCATGGCGACAGCGATGATGGGTTATTTCTTAACCCTAATAGTCAAGGAGAAAGGGGGAGGGAGAGAGAGCTAAGGAACTCTCTGTTTTGCTTTTCAAAATAGGGGCTGGAAACACAAAATAAAAAAAAAGGATTTTAAGTTATTTGTAAAAAAAAAGGGCCTACACTTTAACCCGTTTAACAGCCCTAATATGCGCCTTTTAATTGAAAATGGGGGAATTGTGCATTAGGTCCTTCCGATTTGTGCAAACATTCAATCATGCCTCATTTATTTCATTTCTTTTTAATTTGGCTTTGAAACTTATGTATATTATCAATTCGGTCCCATTTCTTTTTTATTTTATTATTTTCGCCCTGAATTTCTGTCTAGAGTTCAAATTAGCCCCTTTTCATCCTCTTCTTTTATATTTTATTTTATTATTTAATATTATGGTATTATAATTGTATTTTATTTTCTTGCATATTATTTGCTATTATTATTATTACCTTCATTCCATTATTATTATCGCTATTGCCTTTTTTTTCTGTTTATATTTTTATTTATATTATTGTTAGCATCATTGTTATTCCTTAGTTTATTATTATTATTATTTTATCATTTTTATGTATTTATCTACATTATTATTATTACTATTATTGTATTTATTTTTAAACATATCACGCATTTTAAACTATTACCAATTTTAAATATTTTATATATATATATATATATCATTTCTTTTTAATCATCATATGTAGTATTTATTTTGAGATTCTTGTACGTATCTTGATATTTTAGATTATTACATGTATACATATATATATATATATATATATTATTTTAAACATTTTTCTATGTATTATCTTACATCAAATTTCTCTATTCAGATCATTCTTTCTAAATATTTTGTATGTCATTTGAGTTAAACCCTATTTTAAATTTTTATATTATTTAGTTACACTATTTTATATAAAAACTATTTTAAATCTCTTTATTATGTATCGTAAACCTTTTATTATTTTTAAGACTACATAGGTACTTATTTTAAACTTTTTATATATATTATTTTGGATTTATATATATATTTATTTAAATTATTTTTGAACAATATTTATTTTAAGCTTCTTTTTTACACATTATTCATTTTAAGCTCTTTTGTAAGTTATTTTAAAGTGTCCCTTTAATTTTATTTTTTTTGGTATTATTCATCTTGATCCATTTAACATATTGTTTATTTGAAGTTTGCTATATATATATATATATATATTATTTTATTTTATGCCAAAAATATTAAATATGTTAATTATTATAAATTGTTTTATGTTCTTTACTTTAAATTGCCTTTTCATTTTAAAATTGTTTTGTGTATTATTCATTTAAAACTGTTTTGTTATTTTAAATTATTTTATGTCCCCTTTTAGAACTCAATTTATTTATTTTAAATATTTTATTTATTACTCATTATAAGTTACTTCCTCATATTATTACCTATTTTATACTTATATATACATATATATATGTGTACGCATCATTTGATCTAAAACTTTTGTAAATAAATGTATCATCTTTTCTTAAGTTATTTTATATATTATTGATTTTAAAGATTCATTTTTCACTTTATTTACTCTTAAAACTTAGTTATTATCATGTTGAATAGTTTTTATGTTTTATTCATTTTAATTTGCCTTATACTATTTATTTTTTAGATTGTCATATATGTTATTTATTTATTTATTATTGTTCCTTGATTATTAATGTTAATATTTAAACAATGCATCCCGATTGCTTCTCATCATTGTGTGTACCTTAATTCGTCCACTCGCATCTTTATATTTGTCGTACATTTGTGATGTTATTCTTGTATTATTATTACATGCTCTATACTCCCTTTTATTTTATTTCGTTTAAATCATATCGCGCATCGACCTCAAATGTATTTGTCCAAACATGGACCGTTTTAATCCTAACAAATAATACACGCCGCTTAAGTATTGTACTTGCTATGGTTCAAAAAGAAAATTTTCTAAATGAGGCAATGTTTTGTGTTTTGGAACATCGAGAAACCGTGCCCTAACTTACGGGGTTTTGATTTTCCCGTTGGTTCTAAATAGCCAAATACCCTTTTGAGTTTTAAAATACACGGAATTCCAATTTAAATTAAGGACAAACTTGCGCTCGGGAATTCATGATATCGTGTCCTAACTTACGGGATATGATACATTGATATCTCGAGACGAGGAAGTCTTTAGCGATCGTTTTGAGCTAATTCAAGTGTTTTTTTAATCAACGTCAATAAAAAGGGATCGTATTTCAAACTCATTCCCGATTTTTAACTTTCGACACTAAGACACTAACTAATCAATTTGGTACCAATTTTTGAGCGTGTCGGGGGTGCTAATCCTTCCTCACACGTAACCGACTCCCGAATCCTTTTCTCTCAGTTTCGTAGACCAAAAACACCGTTTTAATAAACTAAAACGTTTTATTAAAGCAATGGTGATCCGATCACACCTAATAAAGATCGGTGGCGACTCCCGTTTTAATTTTCACTTTCAAACAAAGTCGATTCCCGTTTTCAAAAAAATGGTTTCGACAATATTCATATGGCCCATTAGGCCCAAATCACTTGTATATGGCCCACTAGGCCCAAGTCACATTCATATGGCCTGTTAGTCCCAGTCACATTCATATTCATGCTCACATACAATTTTCTATCACATAGCATCAATATTCAATTTTTGCCTACTATGGGCCGAACAGCCCATTGGGCTCATTTAGCCCATCTGGCCCATATGACCAAATCACAACCCAAGTCCACGGAATCGCCCGTGGGCCTCAAGCAACCTATCGGTTTCCCCCTTACGAGTTTTCGTGCACTCGCAAGACTACCGTAACCAAACTTTCGGCTTTTCAGCATTTTGGCTTTTCGGCTTTTCAGCTTTTTGGCTTTTGCCGAATCATTGTGTGTGTGCAGTGTATGTACACACATGGTAAGCAAGCGTGATGCGATCTCCTTAGCCCAAACCTACAATCGATATCACCCTTCAATTGATTGCATGCTTACTACTTATTTACTCAAAAATCGAAACCTCACCTTAACCTTACCTTGAGCCCAATCCTTAATCGCTTTTTCCTTGATCACATATTTCCTAGATCTGCACAAATCTTAACTATTAAAACCCGAAAAATAGGTGACTCGTATCCAACACAAGTCTCCTTACCACAACTATGACCATTCGGCCACCTTAGCCAATGGGAGAAGAATACTTACCAAAACCGCAACACCTTAAGGAGCAATTCGACAGAGAGCTAAAAACCAAGATCTAATACTAATTCCCTACTAAAGTTGATTAGAAAGAGTGAGGGACAATAATCGATACTAAACAAATAAAACTGATTGGAAGAGCAACACTTACACTAGATTCGGTCAAAAAGTATCCGGCCCTTAGAATATTCAGTTTTTCGGCTTTTCAAACTAAGTATGGTGAATAAGGTTTATTTGGTACAGATTAAAGAAGAAGAGCAGTAGAAGAAATCGGCAAAGAGGATTGTGTAGAGGAGAATAAAAATCGGCAGAAAGAAAAGAAAGTAAAATAAATGGTTTTCGGCTTTTTGGATCTTGAAGAGAAAAGGGTTTTTGGCACAAAGTGAAAGGAAATTCGTCATTAACTTTTCAACCCTCCCATTCGGCACCTATTTATAGCCCTATAGCCGAATTCTTCAAGCCCAATTTCCCAATTCAGCTCCACTTACTCCTCACTTCTCATCTCCTCGTTTTTCTCCCTGATAACCCCTTGATCCTTTCTTTAATTTTCTCTTTTGAACACTCCCCTTGGAGTCCATCTTCATGCCACTTCCATCCTTCTAGAAGGCCAAAATTAAATTCTAAAAATACTAAGCTAAGATTTGAACCTTGGACCTCCTTGCTAGCTACTAAAGCCACCTCACTACACCTTATGTGGCGTCACTTAGCCACTCCACCACAAGCTCTTTTTGTGTCCAATTGTTTCTTCATTTATTCAAAAGCCCAACTACTAGCCAACCCTGATTCTTTTAATAATTAAATTATAATTTCTTCTACCCCTTAATTCGAACTCAACCTTAGCTAAGACCTACTAAAATTATTGTTTGGATAAGAATATTAAACACAATTTTCATCAAAATCGAAAATAAAGAAAATTCGAGATTTCGAAATTTTTGGATTTCGAGATTTTTGGGGCGTTACAATATTATTTATTTCAACTATTTTTTTATTAAATTTCTTTCATGTATATTATTTATATTAAGCTTATATATTATTATTTTAAATATTTGTATATATATTAGTTAGTTTAAGTTATTTTCATATATTATTTATTCTAATTTTTTATGTAATATTTATTTTAAAAATTGTTTTATGATTATTTATTTTAAGATCTTGTATTTTATTTTTATTAAATTGTGTCACATTTTTTATATATTATTCATTTCAAACTTCCTTTTATATATTAGTAAAGTTTAATTTTTATATGTTAATTTAAGTTGTCTTTAAATTAATTGTTTTAAATCATTTTATATATTATTTTATTTTAAAATCGTTTTGCATATTAATTATTTTAAATTATTTTATATTATTGCCATTTAAAGTATTTATTTCAAACTTGTTTTATTATATATTATTTATTTTCATCTTGCTAACAATAGTTGTTTTTTTTTTTAACTTTTATTTTTGTTTTTGTTTTAAACCTTTTTTTATTTTTTACTCTTTTTATTACTTATTCTAATCTTTTTCATATCATTTACTTTTTTAGTCTTTATTTTTTAGGTATATCATTTTGTGTCATTTACATCGATTGTTAATGTTGAGATTGTATGTTATGTATTTATTGTTATCACGGGTATTATAATTCTTACATTGTATTTATTAGTTATTTGTGATTCAATATTGTGGCATTTTGCTTGTAAATTATTACTTTGCGTTGTATATTATCATTCCACCGCACTTCGTTTGCTTAAAAAGTCGCGTTTTAACATTGTTCCTACTCTGAAATCATTGTTATTAAACAAAGAATTTGCTAAAAACGATGGCAATATCCCATGTTTGGGAATTCGAAAAATCGTACCTTAACGTGTTGGGTTTCGATTTTTCGTTTGACCAAATAACTGAATATCCTTTTAAAATTTCATCTGTGTTTTCTTAAACTTCAAAACAAGGCAATATTCTGTGTTTGGAAATCCGAAAAATCATGCTCTAACGTGCTGGGTTTCGTTTTTTTTTTCGTTTGACCAAATAACCAAATATCCTTTTAAAATTTTCAATGTATGAACTTTGGAAATCATGAGATGATCTTGATATCGATGGTTTGAACTGTCCTATCCTAACGCGTTAGATATGATATTTTATTTCTTTGGAACAAGAGAATCTCAATATCCACTTCAAGTTATCCAAAATTTTTTCCAAAGGGATTGTATTTTAAAATCTTTTCAAATTTTCGACATTAGGACATTAATTAATTAAAAAGGTACCAATTTTGGGCGCTGCAAGGGTGCTAATCCTTCCTCGCAAGTAACTGGCTCCCGAACTCATTTTCTTCAATTTCGTAGGCCAAAATCAATATTTTAATAAAATAAAATGTTTATAGGTGATCCGATCATGCCTAAACAAAAAGGATTGGTGGCGACTCCATATTTCCTTTTAAAGTTGATTCCCTTTTTTTTCAAAACAAAAAAAAATGGTTTCGACAGCTTGGCGACTCCACTGGGGACCAATAAGAGAGTCAAGCTGTAACACCCCAAACCCAGCCCAGACGCTATGGCCGAGTTTGGCGCGTCACATTGAAGTGTTTTAGCGAAAATCTTGTTTTCATTGAAAACCCTTCCTTAAGATATGAAACCTTAGTTAACTTATGAAAACACTCTTTTCAGTTGCGAAAGCCTTGTTTAAAACATTTGACTTAAGAAAACTTATCATTTAAAAATTTAGTTGCGGAAACGTAGAAAAACATACTATGACTTAGGAAACCCATGTTCAACTTTTCGTAATTACAATGCATAAAAATGACAATAATCCAGATAATAACAAAATGGAAGCCTTATTACAATCAGGTCTGAAACGTACTTAATAAAATAGAAACTTATATGCTTTTGAAACGAAAAAAAACACATCCAAGTTGTCTTGCTAGCTGGCCACCCAGAGTCCCTCCAAACATCGAACTTTCTACTGAGCATCACCTGAAAATAAAATAAAAGAGGGGGTGAGTTTTCACAAACTCAGTGTGTACAACCCTCGACGAGTAACAAGCATTCAATAATCACCATACATCAAACATGCAATTGAATGCAGTGCAATCCCATCCCAATAATCCATCCGCTACACAACAGCTCCGTCCCCTGATACACATCATGTAGGGATATAAATATCGACCTACCCAACCGATACACATCCAGGGTAGCCCGGTTGCGGAACTACCTTCATTTACATATTGGGCTTAAAAGCCTTCGGTGGATCTACGATTGTCAAGCAACCATGCGATCCTTATATACTTCCTCCGTTCCATAATTCCCAACCTATATGCAACCTAAGTAGAATATCATATGTGTGCAGCAGATATGCATGTAACATCCATAAAACTTACATTCAACTCATAGGGGTATTTTGGTCATTTTCACCTTTAGGGGAATTTCGGTAATTTTTTCCTTATTACGGTTTTCACTTACCTTGGCCCGTTAACAAATCCCGTGAGCTAAGATGAATGAATACTATGCACCAAATAGGATTCCAGAGAAGAGAAGGTGAGTCATTAAGACCGCTTAAGTACCAAGCTCTCCCTAGATCCAATCCTAGACATGCATATACCAGTTGCCACACCTTAACCATATGACTTGTCCACGGTCGCAATTAATTAGTTTTATGTAGTCATCATATACTAGGCCCAAAACCTCTTACAAAGCCCAAACTCACATACCTGTATATGGCCCACTAGGCCCAATCACATTTATATGGTCCATCAGGCGCAATTCATATTCATATGGCCCATCAGGCCCAATTAATATTCATATGACCCATCTGGCCCAATTCACATTTATAGTCATGCTCACATTCAATTTTTCATCACATAGCATCAATTATCAATTTTACCTATTATGGGCCCAACAGCCCATCGGGCCCATTAAGCCTATTATGGCCCGGTTGACCAATTCACAGCCAAAACCCATGGAATCGTTCATGGGGCCTCAGACAACCTATCGGTTTCCCCCTTGCGAGCATTCATGCATTCGCAAGACTACCGTAGCCAAACTTTTGGCTTTTCGACATTTCGGCATTTCGGCATTTTGGCTTTTGCCGATCTACTTATGTGTGCAGTGTATGTACACACCTGGTAAGCAAGCGTACTGCGATTCCCTTAGTCACCAACGATATCACCATTCAATTAATCGCATGCTTAATACATATCTTTACTAAAACCGAAACCTCACCTTAACCATACCTTACGCGACAAGTATAACAGCCCCTTCTTTAATCACTAACCACGATCAACTCCTAGATCTGCACCAATCTTAACTATTAAAACCAGAATAATAGGTGGCTCATATTCAACACAAGTCCCCTTACCTTAACTATGACCATTCGGCCAACCTTAGCCAATAAGAGAGGAATACTTACCAAAACCGCAAACACTTAAGGAGCAACTCGGCACAGAGCTAAAACTCGAGATTCGATACTAATTCCCTACCAAAGTTGATTAGAAAGAGTGAGGGAGAGGAGTAATCGGTATTAACAATACTAGCCAAAAAAGAGATAAGGTACTTACACCAAAAGAGTAATCGGGCCAAGGGAGATTCGGGTTTTCGGCTTTCAAAATAGTATGGTGAATAAGGTTTATTTGGCACAAATTAAAGAAGAGTAGAAGAAGGAATCGACTAACCCAAAAGTGGGACAAAGAAGATTGTGTAGAGGAAGGATGGAAATCGGCACAAAGAAAAGAAAGGAAAATAGAAGGTTTTCGGCTTTTAGGGAAAAGGGTTTTTGGCAACAAGGTGAAAGAGATTTCGGTATTAGCCTGGCAACCTTGCATTCGACACTTATTTATAGCCCTTATAGCCAAATTTCTCATGCCCAGGTTCCCAATTCGGCTCCACCTCCTCCTCACTTCTCATCTCCTCAATTTTCTCCCTGACAACCCCTTGATCCTTTCCTCAAATCTCTCTTCTGAACACTCCCATTGGAGTCCATCTTCACGCCTTTTCCAACTTTTTAAAAGGTCA
The DNA here is from genome assembly GCA_025698465.1 of Gossypium longicalyx. Classification (NCBI taxonomy): domain Eukaryota; kingdom Viridiplantae; phylum Streptophyta; class Magnoliopsida; order Malvales; family Malvaceae; genus Gossypium; species Gossypium longicalyx. The sequence continues at coordinate 61,119,747 of CM047004.1, read as the reverse complement.
AAATTGAACTCCCAAAAAATACTAAGCTAGGATTCGAACCACGGATCTCCTTGCTATCACTAACGCCACCTCCCTACACCCTAAGTGGCGTCACTTAGCCACTCCTCCACAAGGCTTTTTTGATGCTATTTTCCCCTATCCTTATTTAGAAGCCCAACTACTTGCCATCAAGGTTCTTTTAATAATTAAACTATAATTTCTTCTACCCCTAGGTTTGAACTCAAACCTTGACCAAGACCTACCATCACGTAATTAACACTTAACCGGAAATGCTAAGCATAAAAATAAAAATTTGATATTTCAGAATTTTTGGGTTTCGAGATTTTTGGGGCGTTACAACTCTACCCCCTAAAAGAAATTTCATCCTCGATTTTTACCTGATTCAAATAGTTGAGGATATTAGCGTCGCATCATCTCCTCAAGTTCCCAAGTAGCCTCCTCATCCTTGTGATTATGCCAAAGCACTTTGACTAATGGAACGGACTTCCTTCTCAGTACCTTAACATCACGACCAATTATTTGTATGGGCTCTTCCTCGAAAGTTAGGTCTGGCCTGACATCAATTTCCTTAACCGCCATGACATGTGAAGGATTTGAGCGATACCGTCTTAGCATGGAAACATGAAACACGTCATGGATCTGACTTAGTTTAGAAGGTGATTCCAACTGATAAGCGACTGGCCCAATCTGCCTTACAACCCAATATGGCCCAATGAACCTTGGGCTTAGCTTCCCTTTCTATCCAAACCTCAATACCTTCTTCTAAGGAGAGACCTTAAGAAAAACTAAGTCCCCTACTGCATACTCTATCTCTGGTCGTTTAAGGTCAGTATACGATTTCTGCCTATCTGAGGCTTCCTTCAAACTATCCTAAATCAATTTCACCTTATCCTCAGTATCGGCTACTAACTCAAGGCCCAAAACTCTTCGTTCGTCCAACTCCATCCAACATGTTGGTGTTCGACACCTTCGCCCATACAGTACTTCATACGGAGCTATCCCAATGCTTGTTTGATAGCTATTATTGTACGCGAATTCGGCTAACGGTAAATAGTCCTTCCAGCTACCTCGGAACTTAATCACGCATCCCTTCAACACATCTTCCAGTACTTGGATTACCCTTTTCGACTGTCCATCAGTTTGAGGGTGGAATGTCGTACTAAAGTTCAACCTAGTACCCAACGCCTCATGCAACTGCTTCTAAAATTGCAAAGTGAAACGTGGATCCCTATCAGATATTATGGAGACTGGCACTCCATGCAATCTTACAATCTCTGCCACATACAACCTAGCCAGCTTTTGCAATGAGTAATCGGTACGAACCGATACAAAATGGGCAGACTTGGTTAACCGATCCACTATAACCCAAATGAGTCTTTCTTAGTAGGCGTCTAAGGTAGCCCACTAACAAAGTCCATAATGATCCTTTCCTACTTCTAGAGTGGAATCTTTACTGGTTGAAGCAATCTTAAAGGCAATTGATGTTTCGCCTTCACCTTTTGACAAACTAAGCATTTTCATATAAACTTTATAACCTCACGCTTAAGTCCAGGCCACCAATAAAGCTCCCGCAAGTTCCGATACATCTTGTTTCCACTAGGATGCATAGCATAGAGGCTTCTATGCGCTTCCCACAGAATAGACTATCTTAGATCATCGTCCTTTGGTATACACATTCTTTCACGGAAACACAACACTCCTTCACTATTTATCCCAAAGTCCAATGCCTCCCAATTCTCTACTTGTTTAAAACGAGCACCCAAAGTCTCATCCACTAACTGCTTACTCCTTATCTGCTCGACCCACACCGATTTTACTTGAAGCTCAGCTAACAAGCTACCATCTTCCAACAATCTTAAACAGGCGAGCATAGCCCTCAAGTTTGACTTAACCCTACGACTCAACGCGTCAGCTACCACATTCGCTTTGCCAGGGTGGTATTCAATCATACAATCATAATCCTTCAACAATTCCACCCACCTACGCAGCCTAAGGTTAAGCTCCTTTTGGGTAAGGAGGTATTTCAAACTCTTATGGTCCGAATATATTATGCACTTCTCCCTGTATAAATAATGCCTCCATATTTTTAGCACGAAAACCACAATAGCTAGCTCGAAATCATAGGTTGGATAATTCACCTCGTGAGTCTTAAGTTGACGTGACGCATATGCAACCACCTTTCTTTCTTGCATCAATACACATCCCAAGCCCACATGCGACGCGTCACTATAAACCGTAAACTCCTTCTAAAGCATTGGCTGAATCAACACAAGGGCCTCAATTAAATTTTCTTAAGTTTTCCAAAACTCTCTTGCTACTTGTCCGTCCAAACAAACGGTACCCTCTTCCTCAACAACTTAGTTAAGGGTGTAGCAATTATTGAAAAGCCCTCAACAAACCGCCTAAAATACCCTGCCAAGCCTAGAAAACTTCAGATTTTCGACACTGACTTAGGTGTTTTCCAGTTTAACACCGCTTCAATTTTTCAAGGATCCACCTTAATCCCTCTAGCTGACACCACATGTCCTAGAAAAGTTACCTCCCTTAGCCAAAATTTGCACTTACTGAATTTGGCATACAGCTGTTTCTCCCTCAAAGTCTGGAACACAATCCTTAAGTGTGCATCATGCTCATCCTCATCTCTTGAGTACACCAAAATGTCATCTATAAAAACTACCACGAACCTATCCAAGTAGGGTTGAAAGACCTGATTCATGAGATCCATAAAAGTGGTCGGTGCGTTCGTCAGCCCGAATGGCATCACTAGGAACTCGTAGTACCCATAACGAGTTTTAAAAGCTGTCTTATGAACATCCGCCTCTTTAACCCCTAATTGGTGATACCCCGAACGCAGATCAATCTGCAAGAAAATGGAAGTGCCCTTAAATTGATAAAAAAGATCATCGATTCTCGGCAGAGGGTACTTGTTTTTAATAGTTAACTTGTTTAACTGTCGATAGTCGATACACATTCACAATGTCCCATCCTTCTTCTTTACGAATAGCACCAGTGTTCCCCATGGAGACACACTTGGTCGAATGAAACCTCGATCCAACAATTCCTGAATCTGTGCCTTAAGTTCTACTAACTCCTTCGGTGTCATCTAGTAAGGAGAGATGGACATCGAAGCCGTACCAAGTAACAACTCGATTCCAAATTCTACTTCTCTAGTGGGTGGCAACCCAGGCAGCTTCCTGAGAAAGACATCAGGAAATTCCTTAATTGTTCTTAACTCCTTAACAGTAGGACTCTTAGCCTTCGTATCGCTAATATAACCCAAATGGGCTTCGCATCCCTTTTGTACCAACTTTTCAGCCCTTAATGCCGAAATCACATTCGACAGATAATTTCGGCGTTCACCAATCACCACCGCCTCCTTATCTTCTGTAGTTCTTAACACCATTCACTTTGTAGCGCGATCTAAGGTGGCTCAGTGTTTCACCAACCAATCCATACCTAAGATTAAATCGAACTCACTAAATGAAAGCTCTATCAAATTCGCTAAAAAGGTAACCCCTTTGACTACTAAGGGTACCTCCCTAAACAACTTATTCACTCCCACTAACTGACCTAACAGACTTATCACAACTATCCCATTCGCAATAATTTTAAACATATCACCCAAAGGTTCAGTCATACTGCATGCAACATATGAATGCGTCGATCCAATATCAATCAATGCTGTATAAGGTAACTCATATATAAAGAACATACCCGTTATCATATCTAGGGCATCCCTATCTTCCCGGCGACGAGTCGCATAAACCAAAGCTGGCTACCTCGCCTCAGCATGACCTGTATTTTCACCTGGTACTCCACGTCCACGTCCATTACCGTTACCGCCACTAGCCTGCCCATGACCCCTTGGCGGTAGCTGACCACCCATTGGTGGCTAAGCACCACCTTGGCCCACGGCTGGCACTTGACCTAGTATTTTATGGAAATTCCTAATCCTATGCTCCATAGACCCACAAGCTAAACAAGCTCCCATCCTCTTCCAACACTCGCCTCCATGACTTCTCCCACAATTAGCACAAGGTGGCACCCCTAGATAAACAATAGAAGGCCCTGCTCTAACTGGTCCATTAACTCTGGCCCTAGCCCTAGGCCTCTATCCAACACCAGGAGTCTCAGCCTCCCTTTTATTCTTACCCCTTTCTTTCTTTCGATTTAGGCACTCAGTGCGCTTTACCTCCTCCGCTATCTTTGCTTTCTCCACCAATTTCGAGAAAACTCACTCCCTTTATGGAGCTATCAATACCCTGAGGCTATCTCTAAGTCCATCCTCAAACCTAACGCAACGCTCATAGTCAGTTGCCACCATAACTCTTGCATACCTACTGAGGCATAGAAATTCCACTTCATACTCTGCCACAGATTTGTTTCCCTAGGTCAAGTTCAGGAACTCCTTCCTTCTAGCATCCACATAACTCGCACCTACATACTTCCCTTGAAATGTAGCTTTGAAAAACTTCCAAGTGACCAGCTCCGGTTGGGTGCCCTCTTTCACTATCAGCCACCACTGGTAGGCTTCTTCCCTAAGCAGTGACACTGCTCTTTTTAACTTTTGTTCCAGTGAGTAGTCCAGGTCCTCTATTATCCTTTCAAAGGCCTCCAACCAATATTCAACCACGTTAGGAGCCACACCAGCCACGCCCTTAAAAATCTCAGCCCTATTTGCACGAAGTCGCTCCAGAATGGACCCCAATTTCCTGTGCCATTTTTGGGTCCAGCGACCCTTTCCAAAATTTTCAGCATTGCTTGCTGGAAACACAAAAAATTTATATACTTTTTCATACCCGTTTTAACTTAAAATCAGGCTATTCCGGTTAAATTCTTGTCAAAAAATAATTAAATATTATAAAATAATTAAATTATGTTAAAAATATGAAAAATATGAATTTTAATTAATTTTATAGTTAATTTTGATTAAATTTGGTTATTTTTGACAGAATTACACAATTGGAGAAAAAGGACCCGGTGAACATGCGAGAAGAACAAAACCGAGAGTAATTTGAAGTATCGAGGCCAATTAATTTCTAGCCCAAGACGGTTCGAAAATGTGTATTAATTCATAATTAAATTAACTTTAATTTATTTCCTATTTAATTTAGGTTAAATGAATTAATTTTAATTAATTATGAAGAAAGGGCCTAGTGAACCGCACTAGTTGAACTGAATGGAGTGAGCCGAACCAACCACTAATTGGGCTGACCAGAACCGTCCATTGGCTGACGCAAATCAAAAAATTAGCTGATAAAATATGCTTGCAAAAAGGCCCTGAAAAACCTTCAAATTACGTTCAAACCCCACCTTTATTTTAGGCTTTGTAGATTTGCCCCAGCCTATTTTTAGCAAGGTTAGCTGGCCATGGCAGGGCTCTCTTGGCTACTGAATTTGCTATTTTTAGCAGCCCTCTTCAGCTATAAAAGCCACCCTATGCTGCCCATTTCAAAGCATCCCTCAACATCCCTTATTCCACAACATTCTCTCATCCTCTCTTCACTTCTCTCAAGTTTCCTGTCCATTTTTCCATCCCATTTTCCCTTCCTCTTATGCCGAATTCATCTCTTGAGAAAGAGGTGTTCTTTAGCCATCTTGGGCAGCAATCAAGGAGTCATAGAAGCCTTGCTCAGTGAAGACAACGGAGACAAAGAACGGAGCAACAGTCAAGCCGCAGAGAAACTCTGGATTTGCTTTCTGTTCCCTTCCTTTTTAATTTCTGTTGTTTTTATGATGAACATATCTATGAAAAATATTGTTGTTGAAATGGTTATTTTAATCAATTTAGCTTGAATTTAATTCGTGTTGGGTTGATTATATTTTACCTACTTGAATTATTAAAATAGTATTTATGTTGTTATAGGCCTTAGTAAATGCTTGATTAAGTAAAATCATGCTTAGGTCATCTGGCATTATAAGTGTTTAGATAACTAAAGAATTAATTGTTTAAAAGGATTGAAATTGTAATTAATGGACTCGATGATTTAATCGATGCATGTTTAATTCTTCTAAGGTAACTGAAAATTAAATTAGCATTGTATTCGGCGATACATATGCCTTGCATAACTTGCAAGATTGTTGTGATTAAATTGTTTCAAGGTATGGCTACTTTGTTACTTCACATAATCTTTTACATGTTTATTAAGTTGAACTAATCGGTTTAATCGACATAGGAATATGCGAGAGATAATTTAATTCAATAAGTATGTATGTGTGATAGCATGTTTACTTTATTAAATCTGTTTAGTTGGTTGAATTGGCATAGGGATATGTTCAAGAGATAAATGGAATTTTTTTAATTAGTAACTATGTTCATAAGTTAGCAAATTACTGGGTTGCCGTGAATTTATTCATAACGGCATAAGCACGCATTTAATATTTCTAAGTTAAAAAGGTATAATTAATCCAACACAATTATATCATCTTGATTGAATCTTAATTGAAATCATGCACTAGAACTCTTTTATTTTATTTAAGTTGTTTGCTTAGTTTTAAGATCTTAGTTTATAAATCACTCTTTTCAAACCAAAATTATTTTTACCTCACCAAAGTGTTTTAATTAATTTCATAAATATTACTTTTTACAGTCTCTGTGGGTACGATAACTCGGCATTTACTTGTCACTTTATTACTTGTTACGATTGTGTACACTTGTACATTTCCACCGTTCCAAGTTTTTGGCGCCGTTGCCGGGGACTGTTTTTTTTTTGTTTTTTTTGTGAATTTATTTTTACACTTTGGTTCTTTTATTTTTCATGTTCAATTTTACTTACTTAATTGATTCTTCACTGATTATTTCAAGTGTTTATGAGTATTGACCGAATTATCGACTTACTCCCAGTGGACCCTGAAATAGAACGAACCTTTCGCCAACGAAGAAGACAAGCAAACCAGAGAAGGACTGAAGAGATGAATTTCGAGAATATCAAACAAGGAAACGGAGCAAACCTTGCTCAAAATCCTATCCTTATTGCTGATGATAGGGATAGAGCTTTACGATAATATACCGTGCCAGTTTTTAATGACCTTAATCCAGGTGTTAGAAGATCCGAGATCGAGGCACAACAATTCAAGCTGAAGCTAGTCATATTCCAGATGCTTCAGACAGTGGGCCAGTTCAGTGGAATGCCTACTGAAGATCCTCATCTTCATTTAAGATTGTTTATAGAGGTGAGCGACTCTTTCAAGCTAGCCGGAGTATCCAAAGATGCATTAAAATTAAAACTATTCCCGTACTTGCTGAGGGGCAGAGCTCGAGCCTGGTTAAACTCACTGCCACCGAACTCGATTTCTACATGGCAAGAGTTAGCAGAGAGATTTCTTGTGATGTATTTCCCGCCTAGCAAGATTGCTAAGCTGAGAAATGAGATTACTGCTTTCCAACAAATGGCTGATGAGTCCTTGTATGAGGCATAGGAAAGATTCAAAGAGTTATTACGAAAGTGCCCTCATCACGAAATTCTGCATTGCATCCAACTTGAGACATTTTACAATGGTCTCAACGCTCAGATAAGGATGGTAGTAGATGCTTCTGCTAACGGCGCTATCTTATCTAAGTCTTACAATGAGGCTTATGAAATCATCGAGAGGATCGCCAATAACAATTATCAGTGGCCAACCAATCGAGCAACGTCAAAAAAATGAGTTGCTGGAATCCATGAAGTGGATGCTCTCACTTCACTTGCATCCCAAGTATCTTCGATATCTTCAATGTTAAAGAATCTTACCACTAATGGGTCTAACAGTTTTGTAGCTCAACCACCTAACCAATATGAGAATATAGCCTGTGTCTATTGTGGGGAAGGACATGTGTTTGAAGAATGTCTGTCAAACCCAAAATGCATGTACTACATAGGTAATCAGAACTGGAACCGAGGAAGGTAAGGGCTGCAATCCAACTTTTACAACCCATCGTGGCGAAATCACCCCAATCTTTCCTAGAGTAACCAAGGGGCTGGAGGCAGTGACAACTACACCCAACCTAGACCAACCCAGCCGCCTAGTTTTTCACAGCAAGTTCAGAAACCAGTTCAGGCTGAATCGTCCAATAGCTTAGAGAATTTATTGAAGGCATACATGGCGAAAAATGACGCCACTCTAAGGAATTTGGAGAATCAAGTGGGTCAGCTTGCTACTGAACTTAGTAACCGTCCACAAGGTGCTCTATCTAGTGATACGGAAAATCCTAGAAATCCAGGGAAGGAGCATTGTAAAGCACTAACATTGAGGAGCAAAAAAACGGTAGAGCCCAACATCATTGAAGCTGAAAAGGAGCATGCTGAAGCTCAAAATTTGGAAGAAGTTCAACCGCGTGTTGAAGATCCAGTTCCACTAGAACCAGAACCGGTAAGACTTGAAAAGGTAACCTCAGGACCAGCCAATTCTGATCAGCCAACCACTCTGTTAGCAGCAGAATTGCCACCAAAGACAAATCAACCGGTACCAACTTCAGTATATAAACCTCCACTACCTTACCCTCAAAGACTCCAAAAGCAAAAACAGGAGGTCCAATTCAAGAAGTTCCATGACGTACTCAAGCAACTTTATATCAACATCCCGTTGGTTGAAGCACTTGAACAAATGCCAAATTACATAAAATTCATGAAAGATATCCTGTCCAAGAAGCGAAGACTTGGAGAATTTGAGACGGTAGCTTTGACGAAGGAATACAGTGCATATTTTCAAGACAAATTACCCCCTAAGCTGAAGGATCCTGGGTGTTTTACCATACCATGCAACATTGGAGCAGCTTATTGTGGTAAGGCACTATGTGACTTGGGCGCAAGTATCAACTTGATGCCTATGTCGATATTTAAGAAGTTGGGGATAGGTGAAGTTAGACCTACTACGGTTACACTTCAGCTAGCAGATCGATCCTTAGCACATCTAAAAGGAAAAATCGAGGATGTATTGGTATGTGTAGATAAGTTTATATTTCCTGCTGATTTTGTAATTTTAGATTTCGAAGCAGACAAAGAAGTACCAATTATCATGGGGAGACCGTTCCTAGCAACTGGAAGGACACTTATTAATGTGCAGAAGGGCGAACTTACTATGCGCGTTCAGGACGATCAGGTAACATTTAACGTTTTCAAGTCAATGTGATTTCCTGACTCAATAGATGATTATTCTGCAGTATTCGACTTAGAGGATCTAGTAGTGGAGAAGGAACTCAACTCTGTTGAGGATCTAGCATTGAAGAGGAGGATGAAAACTTAGCTTTGCTAGAAGCTAATCAAAAGGGAGTTAATCCACAATCCCGTTTTGAATATTTGGATTTAGAGGAGAGAGATTACACACAGCCAAAAGCGTCAATCGAGGAGCCACCTAAACTAGAACTCAAGGTATTACCTTTTCATTTAAAATATGTTTATTTAGGTGACGCTTCTACTCATTCAGGATTGTTTGATGAGAGTTAACTCGAAAGCAAGAAGAGAAACTTATCTTAGTTCTGAAACAATTTAAGAAGGCTATTGGATGGACCATAGCCGATATTCGCGGTATTATTCCATCTGTATGCATGCACAAGATCATCCTGGAAGATGGTGAAAAAGGGATGATCGATGGACAACGAAGGCTGAACCCCATCATGAAGGGCGTAGTGAAAAAAGAGATTATCAAGTGGTTAGATACGGGTATCATTTACCCCATCTTAAATAGTTCATGGGTAAGTCTGGTCCAGTGCGTACCAAAGAAAGAAGGTATCACGGTCATAGAGAACAAGAATAATGAGTTGATACCGACTAGAACAGTTACGGGATGGAGAATCTACATCGATTACTAGAAGCTGAACAAGGCAACTAGGAAGGATCACTTCCCTTTGCCGTTCTTAGACTAGATGCTGGATAGACTCGTGGGGTGAGATTACTACTATTTTCTCGATGGATACTCGGGGTACAACCAGATTACAGTAGCACTGGAAGATCAACACAAGACCATATTCACCTACCCGTACGGTACATTTGCATTTAGACGCATGCCATTTGGTTTATGTAATGCACCTGCTACATTTTAAAGATGTATGATGTCTATTTTCACTGACATGGTTGAGAAATTTTTGGAAGTTTTCATGGATGACTTTTCAGTGTTTGGAGATACGTACGATGATTGCTTAGCCAATCTGGCTAAGGTACTTAGGCGATGCGAAGAAATGAACCTAGTACTTAATTGGGAAAAGTGCCATTTTATGGTACGAGAAGGTATCGTTCTGGGGCATCGGATAACAAGACACGAGATTGAGGTAGACAGAGCAAAAGTAGATGTTATTGAGAAACTCCCACCTCTAACATCTATAAAGGGTGTTAGGAGCTTTTTGGGCCACGCTGGGTTCTATCGAAGATTTATCAAGGACTTCTCCAAAGTTGCTAAACCTTTATGCAAATTATTGGAGAAGGACACGGTATTCAAATTTAATGAGGAATGCTTAAAAGCTTTCAATGACTTGAAGAACCGATTAGTCACGACACCCATAATTGTCACACCAAACTAGGACTTACCATTTGAATTGATGTGTGATGCAAGTGACTTCGCAATAGGAGCTGTCATGGGCCAGCGAAAGAACAAAGTTTTTCATCCCATCTACTATGCAAGCCAAACTCTGACAGGGGCTCAGTTAAACTATACAGTAACATAAAAAGAGTTACTTGCTATCGTATTTGCTTTCGACAAGTTTCGATATTATCTTGTAGGACCAAGGTAACTGTCTATACAAACCACTCGACAATTAAATATTTACTTGCCAAGAAAGACGCTAAGCCGAGGTTGATCTGATGGGTACTTCTATTTCAAGAGTTCGATTTGGAAGTTCAAGATCGAAAGGGAGTAGAAAACCAAGTAGCAGATCACTTGTCCAGATTGGAGCCGCAAGAAGGGAATTCTCCACTTGTACCGATTCAAGAAACATTTCCAGATTAACATATACTGAAGGTAAGCCATGTCCATAAGACCCCTTGGTTTGCTGATATTGCTAACTTTTTAGCTTGTGGTTTAATACCGTATGGTAAGACATATCAACAAAGGAGAAAGTTTCTTCACAATGTGAAGTACTATTTCTGGGAGGAACCATATCTGTTTAAAAAGTGTGCAGATCAGATGATTAAGAGATACATGGAAGAAGAAGAAATACCGAAGATTCTATACCACTGTCACTCATCCCCAAGTGGGGGTCATTTCGGAGGAACTCGTACTATAGCCAAAGTATTGCAAAATGAATTCTTTTGGCCAACACTATTCAAGGATGCATATGCATACGTAAAGAGTTGTGACCGATGTCAAAGAGTTGGAAATGTCACCAACAGAAATGAGATGCCTCGAACAAACATCATTGAGGTCAAATTATTCGATGTTTGGGGTATTGATTTCCTTGGGCCCTTCCCTTCGTCTTTTGGTCACAAGTTTATACTGGTAGCAGTAGATTATGTGTCCAAGTGGGTCGAGGCAGAGGCATATCCAACAAACGATGCTAGGGTTGTGATGAAGTTTTTGCAAAAACACGTGTTCACGAGGTTTGGAACCCCGATAGCCATCATTAGTGATGAAGGGTCCCACTTTGTGAACAAGTGGTTAAAATGGTTACTAGACAAGCACAGGGTGAAACACAAGGTTGCAACGGCTTACCATCCGCAGATGAATGGACAAGCTGAACTGGCAAATAAAGAAATCAAGGGCATATTGGAGAAGGTAGTTTGCCCGAACCGACGAGACTGGTCCAAAAGAATAGATGACGCTTTATGGGCCTACAGGACAGCGTACAAGACACCTTTAGGGATGTCACCCTATAGGCTGGTTTTCGGTAAAGCATGTCATCTACCTTTGGAGTTAGAGCACAAAGCTTACTAGGCACTTCGACGACTCAACTTAGATCCTAAGCTCGCAAAAGAAAGACGGATGTTCCAACTCAACGAGTTAGAAGAATTCTGAATGTTCTCATATAAAAATGCCAAATTACTCAAAGAGAGACTCAAAAAATGGCATGACAAACACATCCAGGTTCGAGAATTTGAAGCAGGTCAGCAAGTATTGTTGTTCAACTCGAGATTGAAGTTCTTTCCAGGTAAGCTAAAATCACGTTGGTCCGGTCCATTTACAATTCACAGAGTCTATCCATACGGATTTGTTGAACTCCAAGGTGAGAGAGGTAATTTTCAAGTTAATGTTCAGCATTTGAAACACTATCGGGGGAATAAAACTGAACAGGATAATGTCTCGTTCATTTTATCAGATATTTAATATTTTTCGTGTTTTGTTTAATAAATAATTTAGGGTCTATTTTTTGGGTTTAGTATGTTTAAATAAATTCTTTTTAGGAGGTTGGAACTTAAGCGGGGACCATTTGTGACCCCTCCAATCTTTCCTGGGAATTTATTTTAACATAAATTTTCAAGAAATTTTTCCTTAATCAACAAAATAAATTTTTGTTTTTCAAATAAAAGGGTCAATTTGATCCACTTTTTAATTTGCAACTCAATTTTTAATTTTCATTGAGTCTAGGGACTTAGATTGAATTATGTTTAAAATTTGATTTCTCACTTTGTAAATAATGAAAATTAGGTGCCTTTCTTTGTAAATATTTTTTTAAGGCATCTAGAAGAAATATTTTTTTTCTTTTTCTAATATTATTAATAATTTGATAAACTTTAATATATAATTTCATTATAATTTATATATTAATTTTTATCAACTTAGATTAGAATTAGGATTAATTTAATTTCAATTTTTATTTTATGTTTATCTTAATAATTAATAGCAAGTGATAATTTTAGATTTAATTATTAATTGCTGTTAAATTTGAGTAGGATTAGAATTAAACTCTTATCTTTAATTATCAAATTCGACTAAGAGTTCTATTTTAAGTCCTATTACTTATGCTATAAATACCACCTTATACCTCCCATCCATGCATCAACCAAAAACCAAAACACCTTGTGCCGCAACACCCCTAGCTCCAGCAGCCTAGTCGGCAAACACCCTGCAGCATCACGCTGCGCGCCCTTGCTGCTGCTGCCCAAGCTACTTCCCAACTTCTGCACAAGCTTCAGGCCTGCTCGACGAAGTGCCGCGCGCTTCTTGCTGCACACCCTTGCGTGCTGCTGCTTGTTCTCTAGCCTTGTGCGACACCCTCTTTGCACACCAAGCCTTAAGCCAAAATTCTTCAACCCTCTTCCTTTTAATTTGTCATCTTTTTCTTGCATTAATTTTCTTTGAGTTCTTATATTTTTGCAAAAAGGTCAATTATGCCTCGTAAGAGAACTCGCGCAACACATGCAATGGCAGCAACAAGCATACTGGAGATACTCAAAAATAAGGGATGACTCGATTCGAAGTACTTTCCAGAGAATATACAATGACCCATTTATTTTTGTGCCTGAATTTCCAGATTTCATATTCGAGTCATGGACTCCACTCTCGAAAAAGGAGCGAAGCGATTCATGCAAAGGCAATAATGATGGAGTAAAAGATGAGTCCAAGTTGGAAGGATCTGCAAATAAATAAAATGGAGGGATCTTGACTCTACTTCATTTATGTTTTTTAGGTTATTTTAGGATCAAGTTTAAATTAGGAACTTTTATTTTTGCATAATAAAACAAGAGAAGGAAATCTTGAATAAACATGGACAAGTTATAAAGTATAAAGTGTGGCAATAGATATATACATGTCTAGGATTGGATTTCGAAAGAGTTTGGTACTTAGGCAGTCACATTGACTCAGCTCCTCTTTTCTAAATTCCTACCTGGTGTATAGTATTTATTCACTTTAAACAATGAGGACATTGTTCATTTTAAGTTGGGGGACCAAATTTGAAATTATTTTCATCCGAATAAATTTTTCTTTTAATTATGATTAGGGTATATTTCTGTTCAATAAATTTGAATTTTGTTAAGTATGCTAGACTTGAGTATGAATAAAGTTCTATTTTTTTCAATCAATTATCATGTAGTTTAATGATGACATGAATGTATTTTTAATAAAGCATGCAACTTCATACCATAAAATTTTTATCTCTTTAGGAAAGTTAGGTATGCATGAAAGTTTAAGTCTTTAGAATTGACTTAGTAGTTTCTTGAGGTGAAATCCTAGGAAGCTTGGAACATTGGAAATGATTTAGGCAGCTATTGTTTGGACCGTTTGAGCCTTTCAAGCCTACCCTGGTAAATTATATCCTTTGAAACCCAACTTTGAGACTATATGGCCTAATTTTTGGAACCTATACAAATTTAGCCCATCACGTTTCTCTTAATTATCTTTAAATTGCCCCAAACACTAGACTCAGTACTATTCAAGAATATTGTTTGAAAATGAGTTTGGGGGAGTTGAAAAGAAATATCAAATGCTCAAAAAAAAAGCACATATATTTGAAAAAGATCATGTGAAAGTTGGTGATTGAAGGTAAAAATTTTGAAGGTTCGATTTACACTGAGTTTAGAGTTTTTAGCCAAAATTTATCTATCTTTTTACCTACCCCTAAGCCCAGCCACGTTACAACCTTGTTAAAGACCTATTGATTCGAAGTTCCAAAGTTACCTACATTAGTGGAGAGAAATTGCTTTGTTCAACATATGAAGACATAGGTTAAGCTTAATGATTGCGACTTGATCTTGAATAAAGGATTAAAAACTTGAATTGGTAGGAATCAGCATGTCTTTATTAGGAAACATTTAGTCTAATTTTGTTATTTAATAATTGTTGAGATTAATTTGAATAATACGAACACTTGAGTAGCAAAATGATCAAATTTCTTATTCTTTGAGCATAAGTATATCAAATTTATAATTTTGAGAAAATTGTTGTTCTGAAGAAGGTTTTCAAAGTGTTCCGAGAAATTCTTTTCAAAATTTGTGCATTACTCGGGACGAGCAATGAATTAAGTTTGGGGGTGTGGAAACACAAAAAATTTATATACTTTTTCATACCCGTTTTAACTTAAAATCAAGCTATTCCGGTTAAATTCTTGTCGAAAAATAATTAAATATTATAAAATAATTAAAATATGTTAAAAATATGAACATTATGAATTTTAATTAATTTTATAGTTAATTTTGATTAAATTTGGTTATTTTTGACAGAATTACACAATTGGAGAAAAATGACCCGGTAAACACTGCGAGAAGAACAAAACCCAGAGTAATTTGAAGTATCGAGGCCAATTAATTTTCAGCCCAAGACGGTCCAGAAATGTGTATTAATTCATAATTAAATTAAATTTAATTTATTTCCTATTTAATTTAGGTTAAATGAATTAATTTTAATTAATTATGAAGAAAGGGCCTAGTGAACCACCCTAGTTGAACCAAACGGAGTGAGCCGAACCAACCACTAATTGGGCTGACCAGAACCGTCCATTGGCTGACCAAAATCAGCAAATTAGCTGATAAAATATTCTTGCAAAAAGGCCCTTGAAAAACCTCCAAATTATGTTCAAACCCCACCTTTATTTTAGGCTTTGTAGATTTGCCCCAGCCTATTTTTAGCAAGGTTGAAAGCTTCAACCTTGCCATGTATGTGGCTGGCCATGGGAGGGATCTCTTGGCTGCTGAATTTGCTATTTTTAGCAGCCCTCTTCAGCTATAAAAGCCACCCTATGCTGCCCATTTCAAAGCATCCCTCAACATCCCTCATTCCACAACATTCTCTCATCCTCTCTTTACTTCTCTCAAGTTTCCTCTCCATTTTTCATCCCAATTTCCCTTCCTCTTGTGCCGAATTCCTCTCCTGAGAAAGAGGTGTTCTTCCACCATCTTGGGCAGCAATCAAGGAGTTATAGAAGCCTTGCTCGGCGAAGACAATGAAGACAAAGAACAGAGCAATAGTCAAGCCGCATACAAACACTAGATTTGCTTTCTGTTCGCTTCCTTTTTAATTTTTGTTGTTTTTATGATGAACATATCTATGAAAAATATTGTTGTTGAAATGGTTATTTTAATCAATTTAGCTTGAATTTAATTCGTGTTGGGTTGATTATATTTTACCTACTTGAATTATTAAAATAGTGTTTATGCTGTTATAGGCCTTAGTAAATGCTTGATTAAGTAAAATCATGCTTAGGTCATCTAGCATTATATATGTTTATAGAACTAAAGAATTAATTGTTTAAACGGATTGAAATTGCAATTAATGGACTCAGTACTTAATCAGTGCATGTTTAATTCTTCTAAGGTAACTGAAAATTAAATTAGCATTGTATTTGGCGATACATATGCCTTGCATAACTTGCAAGATTGTTGTGATTAAATTGTTTCAAGGTATGGCTACTTTGTTACTTCACATAATCTTTTACATGTTTATTAAGTTGAATTAATCGGTTGAATCGACACAAGAATATGCGAGGGATAATTTAATTCAATAAGTATGTATGTGCGATAGCATGTTTACTTTATTAAATCTGTTTAGTTGGTTAAATTGGCATAGGGATATGTTCACGAGAAAAATGGAAGTTTTTTAATTAGTAACTATGTTCATAAGTTAGCAAATTACTGGGTTGCCGTGAATTTATTCATAACGGCATAAGCATGAATTTAATATTTCTAAGTTAAAAAGGTATAATTAATCCAACACAATTATATCATCTTGATTGAATCTTAATTGAAATCGTGCACTAGAACTCTTTTATTTTATTTAAGTTGTTTGCTTAGTTTTAAAATCTTAGTTTATAAATCACTCTTTTCAAACCAAAATTATTTTTACCTCACCAAAGTGTTTTAATTAATTTCATAAATATGTCTTTTTACAGTCCCTGTGGGTACGATAACTCGACATTTACTTGTCACTTTATTACTTGTTATGATTGTGTACACTTGCACATTTCCACCGTTCCACTTGCGACAATGCATCTTCTCCCGCGGCCCAATCATATGGTTCATTCCTAGCCACAAGTGAGGCCGGAGCCTCTTCTACTCTAATATTGGGCATATGGCCCGCTGCGGATCATTCAGCCCCAACTCTTTCGCGGCCTCGACCACGACCCCTTACACCTCTTCTAGCACTCATCGTGTTATCTGAATTATAAATTTTATGAAGTTTTAGTTAGTTTCAATAATTAAACTAATGTTTTATGAAAGTATTAAAAAGGAGATTGTTTTTGTAATTCCTCTACAGTTCCAAGGTCCTACGGGCTTCAGTTTCTATTTAAAAACCTTAGTATAATCATCTAAAGTTGCCCACTAGCCATCTACACAATATCAAATTAAACAGGCTTAAGAATAAATGAACTTACTTGGTTCGACGTCGACGACTCGGTGTGTCGCACAACGAGACTTCCCTTTTTCCAAACATTGTGATCTAAATTTAAAAAAAAATCCAAATAAGGCCCACTTCACAGCCCGAGTTTTGTAACCGAGCTCTGATACCACTAAATGTAACACCCCAAACCCAGCCTGAACGCTATGGTCGAGTCTGGCGCATCACATTGAAATGTTTTAGTGAAAACCTTATTTTCATTGCAAACCCTTCCTTAAGATATGAAACCTTAGTTAACTTATAAAAACACTCTTTTCAGTTGCGAAAGCCTTGTTTAAAACATTTGACTTAAGAAAACTTACCATTTAAAAATTTACTTGTGGAAACGTAGAAAAACATACTATGACTTAGGAAACCCATGTTCAACTTCTCATAATTACAATCCATAAAAATGACAATAATCCAGATAATAACAAAATGAAAGCCTTATTACAATCAGGTCTGAAACATACTTAATAAAATAGAAAGTTATATGCTTTTAAAAGGAAAAAAAACACATCCAAGTTGTCTTGCTAGCTGGCCACCCAGAGTCCCTCCAAACATCAAACCTTCTATTGAGCATCACCTGAAAATAAAATAAAAGAGGGGGTGAGTTTTCGCAAACTCAGTGTGTACAACCCTCGACAAGTAACAAGCATTCAATAATCACCATACATCAAACATGCAATGCAATGCAGTGCAATCTCATCCCAATAATCCATCTGCTACACACCAGCTCCGTCCCCCGATACACATCATGTGGGGATATAAATATCGACCTACCCAACGATACACATCCAGGGTAGCCCAGTTGCGGAACTACCTTCATTTACATATTGGGCTTAAAAGCCATCGGTGGATCTACGATTGTCAAGCAACCATGCGACCGTCATATACTTCCTTCGTTCCATAATTCCCAACCCATATGAAACCTAAGCAGAATATCATATGTGTGCAGCATATATGCGTGTAACATCCATAAAACTTACATTCAACACATAGGGGTATTTTGGTCATTTTTACCCTTAGGGGCATTTCAATAATTTTTATCTTATTACGGTTTTCACTTACCTTGACCCATTAACAAATCCCGTGAGCTAAGATGAATGAATACTATGCACCTGGTAGGATTCCAGAGAAGAGGAGGTGAGTCATTAAGACCGCTTAAGTACCAAGTTCTCCCTAGATCCAATCCTAGACATGCATATCCCGTTGCCACACCTTCACCCTTTGACTTGTCCACGGTCGTAATTAATTAATTAAGTTTTATGTAGTCATCATATACTAGGCCCAAAACCTCTTACAAAGCCCAAACTCACATACCTTTATATGGCCCACTAGGCCCAATCACATTTATATAACCCATCAAGCCCAATTCACATTCATATGGCCCATCAGGCCCAATTCATATTCATATGGCCCATCAAACCCGATTCACATTTATAGTCATGCTCACCTTCAATTTTTCATCACATAGCATCAATTATCAATTTTGCCTATTATGGGCCCAACAGCCCATTAAGCCTATTATGGCCCGGTTGACCAATTCACAGCCCAAACCCATGAAATCGCCCATGGGGCCTCAGACAACCTATCGGTTTCCCCCTTGCGAGCATTCGTGCACTAGCAAGACTACCGTAGCCAAACTTTTGGCTTTTCGGCATTTCAGCATTTTGGCATTTCGGCATTTCGGCATTTCGGCAATTTGGCTTTTGCCGATCTACTTGTGTATGCAGTGTATGTACACACCTGGTAAGCAAGCGTGCTACGATCCCCTTAGTCACCAACCTACAAATGATATCACCCTTCAATTAATCGCATGCTTAATACATATCTTTACTAAAACCGAAACCTCACCTTAACCTTACCTTGCGCGACAAGTATAACATCCCGTTCTTTAATCACTAACCACGATCAACTCCTAGATCTACACCAATCTTAACTATTAAAACCAGAATAATAGGTGACTCGTATCCAACACAAGTCCCCTTACCTTAAATATGACCATTCGACCAACCTTAGCCAATAGGGGAGGAATACTTACCAAAACTGCAAACACCTAATGAGTAACTAGGCAGAGAGCTAAAACCCGGGATTTGATGCTAATTCCCTACCAAAGTTGATTAGAAAGAGTGAGGGAGAGGAGTAATCGGTATTAATAATACTAGCCGAAAAAGAGATAAGGTACTTACACCAAAAGAGTAATCAACCTATGGAAGATTCGGGTTTTCGGCTTTCAAAATAGTATGGTGAATAAGGTTTATTTGGCACAAATTAAAGAAGAAGAGTAGAAGAAGGAATCGGCTAACCCAAAAGTGAAATAAAGAAAATTGTGTAGAGGAAGGATGGAAATCGACACAAAGAAAAGAACGTAAAAGAAAGGGTTTTTGGCTTTTAGGGAAAAGGGTTTCTAGCAGCAAGGTGAAAGAGATTTCGGCATTAGCCTGGAAACCTTACATTCGGCACTTATTTATAGCCCTTATAGCTTAATTTCTCATGCCCAGGTTCCCAATTCGGCTCCACCACCTCCTCACTTCTCATCTCCTCGTTTTTCTCCCTGATAACCCTTTGATCCTTTCCTCAAATCTCTCTTCTGAACACTCCCCTTGGAGTCCATCTTCTCGCCACTTCCAACCTTCTAGAAGGATAAAATTGAACTCCCAAAAATACTAAGCTAGGATTCGAACCACGGATCTCCTTGCTATCCACTAACGCCACCTCCCTACACCCTAAGTGGCGTCACTTAACCACTCCTCCACAAGGCTTTTTTGATGCCATTTTCCGCTATCCTTATTTAAAAGCCCAACTACTTGCCATCAGGGTTCCTTTAATAATTAAACTATAATTTCTTCTACCCCTAGGTTCGAACTCAAACCTTGACCAAGATCTACCATCACATAATTAACACTTAACCAGAAATGCTAAGCAAAAAAAGAAAAATTTGAGATTTCGAGATTTTTGGGTTTCGAGATTTTTGGGTTTCGGGATTTTTGGGGCGTTACACAAGTCATAAAGTTGATTATTTTCTATCCTTTTGTCGAAAATTGAAATTTTGATTTAAAAAATCATGATTCTTTTGTTGCATTTTTTTGTGATCCTTATGATTACTGTGGTTCGAGTCTTGTAGAATACTCTTGCATTGCATTGCATGACCATTGTGGTTATACCTTTTAAGTGAGAGCAAAAAGCTATGCCTTCATGAGGTTTTCACCTTTGTATGGGCTAGTGGACTGCTTCTGGGATACATCCGTACCTATGTCTTCGTGAGATTTTTATCTCTGCATGGTCATAGGGAAATGTATTCCCCTGAACTGAACTCGATCCAGATGAGCCTATAATGGGTGAGGATTGAGGAATATGCTGGTTTAGGTACCCTTCCTTTGGAACTGAACTGTATATAGTGAATCTTAAGAGCCCACCCTAGGTAGAGCTATATTGAACCTTAGCGGTTACCTAGATAGGTGTTTGACTATTTTTATTTGCTTTGAATTTTATCATTTGTATATGATACTGACTTTTTGTGTTTTGTTTTGGCTGTAATTGCATGACATTGCTTATTTAAAGAGGTGTCGATTCGTGTTCGGTTACTAAGTTAGAAGGCTTGTCGTGGAAAACAAATTTCTTGATAAAGTAGAGGATAACGCTATTGTTCGTATATGGTCAGAGACATTACAATTAGAGAAAGGGAACAGTCTAGCTGAGGGGTATACATTGGAGTTGTGGGACTTTACTGGTATTAATGTTACACAAAATGAGCTTCAGGAATTGAGAGATATATGAGCCCAGTGGGATGATGAGATTAAGCAGTTGTTCTACCATAATTATGGCGATCTACCCTACCTGTTTGACATCAAGGTAGACAAGCATTTGTTCCAAGCAATGACTCAATTTTGGAACTCGGCCTATAGTTGTTTCACTTTTGGGAAGGTGGACTTGGTGCTCACTGTGGAAGAATATACTACCTTGCTTTGCTGTCCAAAGATCCAAGTCGGCAAAGCTTACTCTAGGGCCACTAATGTCCCAACTTTTATGAAGAAGTTAACAAATATTACTGGGATGAGTGAACAGTGTGTTACAACCTGAATTAAGCAAAAAGGGGATAATAAATGCATACCTTGGGTGAGTCTGAGGGACTTGATCCTAGCACATCCGGATGTAAAGAGGAAGTTTGGTAATCTTTCCTAAAGCTTTAAGGCATATAGATGAAGCAGTCGCTGATTCATTTGATCGTCTTGATAAAAGGGTCATACCTATACCTGAAATTCTAGCCGAGACATTTAGATCTCTGAACATGTGTCAGAGGGCAGGTGAAGGCAGATTTATCAGATGTGCGCAGCTATTATTGGCATGGTTTCATGGTCATTTTTTGAAGGTGGACAAAGTCTCTTACTGAGTCTTCTCTGAGAATTATTCCCTATTAAAGTAGGAAGCAGCTATGCAAATGAGGGACGACATATCAGAGGAAAGGTGGATAGAAATCCTTTAAAATCTTAAAGAGGAGGATGTTGAATGGAGAGCCCTTTGGATGGTCCCTGACGAGGTCCTTTTACGATGTGGAAGTTTTGATTGGGTACCTTTGCTTGGAATTTGGGGAGCCATTGCATATGCCCCTTTACTTGTATTAAGGAAATATAAATCAAGGCAGTTTATACTGACAACGCACAGGCTAGCTCAATGTGAGTTCTTGTATAAGGGGGACGATTATAAGAAAAAGGTTTGAGAGATTTCTAATGCTTGGAAGTAGACCCGTTGGATGAAGAGATTGGCTATTAGGTCAATGACTACTCCTGAAAATAATGGATGGTTTAGTAAAAGGGTTGATGATAATATCCATGAGCTGAGTTTAGAGGGTGCTCGATCAATGGAGGAATACTTACAAGTGGTCCCATCAGAGCTAGAGATCATAAAGTAAGACTTCGAAAGGAAAAATTTAGAGCTCAGTAAAAAGATAGAACAACTAGAGGAGGAAAAGATGCATCTTAGACTAGATATCGATGTTCAAAAATTGGAAACTGGGAAATTAAGAAAAGGAAAGAATAAGACTGAGGAGGATTTAGATAGTTTCAAGACAGACTATAAGAAGTTACATCTATCGATGAGAACTGCTGAGTTGGGGAAAACATCAGAGCAGTGGCGTCAAGAGATTCGAGAGGAAAACCTTAAAGCTGATCAGTGGGAAAGGAAATTTCAAGAGGCTCAAACGCGAAAGGAGGCCCTAGAGAAGAGTCTGTCGGAAGCCCAAGATGAGAAGATCGGGTTAAAGGCTAGAATAGCTGAATTAGAAAAATTGCTTCATCAGCATCGTAGTCGCAAATCTGTAATAGAATTGAAGGCGAGCTTGGGTAAGATTTAAGAGTTGAAAAGGAAGGTCCAGGAACTCGAGATTGCGCTACAAAATACTGAGCTCCAGATTGAGCTCCTTGAAGCAAGTAATGAGCGTGTAATGAGCAACTCCATCGATCTTAGAGCCAAATTAGAGACAGAGACTACATTATGGGTGAGGTCATCGCCCAGATTCGAGAGGTGACTGACCATATACAGACTTTAGTAGTTCAAGCTAATGTATTGAGTGTAAAATACGAGTTAGAATCAGACCGGGGCTAGGAATTGGCTTGGTTGCTTAGGAAAGTAAAATCTTTGAGCATTAGGGCTAGGCCATATCTGTAATCCATTTCTATGTAAAGAATTTTATTTTCTAATAAAGTTTTCTAAATGGGATTGAATCAGAATTGACGCCTTTTGCATTCATGGATCTACATCACATTACATCATATGCATTAAAATCCACCAAAAGGTCCTAATTAATTAAAAATTATTTCAAAAGTAATCTGGAAACAGACAAAAACCTACCAAGTACGCATCCTTACGGTACAAGAAGAAAAACCAAAGTAATGGATAAAAGACTAGAAAGGTTGGAACAAATGCAAAATGAGATGCAAGAATAGATGCAAGCGCAAATGCAAGAGCAATTGACTAAGATTGAGCAGGATATAAGGGACCAAATGCTGGAATCACAAAGAAATATGATAAACCAGCTAACAAAATTGCTGATTGGGGGACAGGGAAAAGGAAAATGTCCTATGATCAATGATGGAGAGAATAGTGAGGAACCTCTTTATCCTTCGGGTTTTACCTCAACACATACTCAAGCACCACTGGAAGAAAATCCTCGAAGACCACCTGTTACGATCAGGCCTCAACAGTTTCAGGTCGTGGCTTTGATACCAACGAATTTCCAGGCTGGCTCAGACTCTAACCCAGGAGATAACCCAACTAATCCAGTTGTTCCTGATTTGGATGAAGTTGTGAAAGGAGAAAAGGCAAATACAGAATGGAAAAAATAGCTAGAAGATCAATATAAATGGTTGGAGGAAAAGTTCAGAGCAGTGGAAAGTGCTGAGAGTCATCATGGAATTGACGCTAAATATCTGAGCTTGGTCCCAGACTTAGTACTTCCTTACAAGTTCAAAATGCCAGAATTCGAAAAGTATAATAGGACCAGTTGCCCCAAAACTCACATCACCATGTTTTGTAGACGGATGACTGGATATATTAACAATGATCAACTGCTAATACATTGCTTCTAGTACAGTTTAGTGGGGGCAGTATCCAAATGGTACAACCAATTGAGTCGTACCAGAATTGGTTCATAGAGAGATTTAGCACAAGCATTCATGAAGCAGTACAACCATGTGACGGATATGACTCTTGATAGGATTACTCTGCAAAACATGGAGAAGAAACTGAATGAGAGTTTCAGACAATATGCACAGCGTTGGAGGGAAGTGGCCATTCAAGTTCAGCCACCGCTCTTAGAGAAGGAAACAACAATACTCTTTATTAACACTCTAAAGGCCCCGTTCATTATCCACATGCTGGGAAGTGCCACAAAAAGTTTTTCAGATATAGTGATGAATGGCGAAATGATCAAAAATGTTATGAGAAGTGGAAGGATAGAGGGAGAAGAAAGTACCAAAAGGTTAGCCTCGAGGAAAAAGGAAAATAAGGTGAATAACAAAAAGACATATAACAAGAGTTATTCAAAATTAGTTACTGTAAGTCAACCAAGAATGATGGTTGCTAGTTAGGGCTCATCAAGAAAAGAATCTGGTGCGAAGCAAAATGTTGATAAACTCCAATTTACGCCAATCTCAATGACGTATAGGGAGTTATATCAAAGTTTATTTGATGCGCATATGGTGACCTCTTTTTATGTAAAGCCATTACAACCCCCATACCCCAAATGGTACGATGCAAACGCCCAATGTGAGTACCATGCAGGGATCACAGGGCATTCGATAGAAAATTGTACTACATTTAAGAAGTTAGTGGAAAGATTTATTCAAATGGGCATTGTGAAGTTTGATGATGCACCTAGTATAGAGAATCCGCTACCCAATCATACCGATAATAGGGTAAATGTGATAGATGGAAACATGGAAAGGAAAATCAAGACAGATATTGCAGAAGTAAAAACTCTTTTGAGATGGATCTGGAAGGAGATGGTGAAAAGGGGGTTAATCGTCTCAGATTCAAAAGGGGGTTGCGAAAAGAGGAACTATTGTGAGTTCCATCATGAGGAGAGGTACGGGATCCAAGAGTGTGCCAAATTCAAAGTCTTAGTGCAGAGCCTTATGGACAACAAAGAGATAGATTTCTGTGAAGAAGCTAAAGAAGAAGGAAGCATATACGCGTCAGAATCAACAACGAAGGTCCGAAAAGTCAATTATCCTGTGGTCATTATTTCACATCCTAAAAGTAATGAAGTTGGGATGCAGATGACACCAAAGATTATAATCTAGAAACCAGCAGTCTTCTCTTATAAGGATGGCAAAAGGGTCCCCTGGAATTATGATTGTAATGTGACCATTCCGGGAAAGGAGAGTTCAGCCAACACTTTAAAGGAGGGCCAAGATGTAGGTTCTCACACGCGTAGTGGAAGACGCTACGATTTGATAAATGCCCAAACAGAACCTATAAAAGGAAAAGCTCTAATGGTGGAACAAGAGAAAAGAGAAGCAGTCAAACCTGAGTTGCTTATTAACAAAAAGAGGAGAAGTTAATGAGTTTTTGAATTTTTTGAAGCACAGTGAGTATAGTGTTGTGGAATAGTTGTATAAACAACCCACTCATATATTTATACTAGCTTTACTCCTATGTTCAGAGGTACACCGAAGTGCATTGATGAAAGTGTTAAACGAGACATACGTGACCAATGATATCTCTATCAATAAACTGGATCGGTTGGTTAATAAAATAAGTACTGATAACTTCATCTTCTTCAACGATGACGAAATACCACCAGGGGGTATGGGATCCACTAAAGCTCTGCACATTAATACCAGATGCAAAGGGTACACATTGCCAGGAGTCTTGATAGACAATGGGTCAGCATTGAATGTATTACCCTTGTCTACATTAAATAGATTACCTGTGGATAGCTCACACGTGAAGGGATGTCAGAATATAGGCATTCAATGCACAGAAAGAAGGGTCATGTAGAGAATAGAAATACCTTTGTTGATTGGCCCAACTACATATGAGGTGGATTTCTTAGTGATGGATATTAAACCTTCCTACAACTGCCTGTTAGGGAGACCTTGGATACATTTGACAGGGGCAGTGCCTTCATCGCTACATCAAAAATTAAAGTTAGTATCAGAAGGTCGACTGGTGACAATAAACGCCGAAGAAGATATTATTGCAGCTGTAACCAGCGACGCGCCATATTTAGAGATAGATGATGAAGCAATAGAATGTTCTTTTCGGTCTTTAGAGTTTGTAAATGCAACATTCATCATTGAAGGGAGCAAGATTCTACTGCTGAAAATATCCAAAACTATAAGAATGGGTTTACAACTGACGGTAGGAAAAGGAGCTTTACTGGGAAAAGGACTTGGAAGACACCTCCAGGGAAGAGTTGAAGCTCCAGTTTTGAAGGACAAGCATGACCACTTTGGCTTAGGGTACAAGCTGGATGCAAGACAAAGAAGGGAAGAACTGGAAAAGAGACGAGAAAGAAGAAAGGCAAACTTGAGTGGGGAAGAAATCAAGTGGGAACCAATGATATTCCCCCACCTATCCAAAACCTTCGAATCGGGCGAGATTATTCATCCTGAACAAAGGATGCTGAAAGAAGAAAATGTTGAAGAAATGTTGAGGAATATACATATCAATGCCATATCCGAAGAGACAGTTGAAGGAATGACCTTGTCAGATATTTACCTTTATGAACCTGGAGTGGTCTAAACAATTGGACTGCAGAAGAAATTCCTGTAGTTTTTAGAGCTGACTCAGAGTAATGCTCAAAATACACTTGTTGCTTTAAGCCTAGAGGCAATAAGGATTTCTTTGTGAAATATGCTCATATTCAAGCATCATTATTTTAATGAAGTACATCTTTGCTATCATTTTGAATGAATGTTCTTTTATTCTTTCCATACAAATAATTATTCCTTCATGCGAGCAATTCTTTCAGATTCTTTCAAGTTGTTCTTTCATTCCATTCATAATCATACCATACCAATAATTATTCTTAAATTCATTCGATTCTTTGTATATCCTTTTGTACCTACAACAGGTTCCCGAATATCAATGACATGAGCGACACTGATACTGACTCAGAATTTCCTTTTGAGTAAGACTTGTGTTTAGAGGGATCCTAGGACTTTGAAGATGACATAAACTATGGCTTATCCCCGGATTTGTTAAGGATGGTAGAGCAAGCAGAGAAATAAATTCTACCTCAAAAGGAGACAGTGGAGACTATGACTTTAGAAGAACGCAAGGTAGTAAAAATGGGAATGTGCATAACCGAAGAAACGAAGCAAGACCTTGTTAAGTTACTTAAAGAATTCAAAGATGTCTTCGTATGGTCGTACCAAGATATGCCTAGGTTAAGCATCGATATTGTAGTACATCGCCTTCCCATAAAAGAAGATTGCAAGCAAGTTTAGTAGAAACTTCGAAGGATGAGGCCAGACATTATGCTAAAAATAAAAGAGGAAGTCAAAAAGCAATTTGATGCAGGATTCCTGTAGGTGGTCAAATACTCGGAATGGGTAGCCAACATTGTGTCTGTTCCTATGAAAGATGAAAATGTGCGAATATATGTGGATTATAGAGACTTAAATAAGGCTAGCCCAAATGAAAACTTTCCCTTGCCTCACATTGATACTCTAGTGGATAATACAATAGGCTACTCGTTGTTTTCCTTTATGGATGGCTTTTCGGGATATAATCAGATAAATATGCACCCTGAAGATATGGGAAAGACTACTTTCATAACCTTGTAGGGTACACTCTGTTATAAGGTAATGCCTTTTGGGCTGAAGAATGTAGGAGCGACGTATCAAAGGGCCATGGTGACCTTGTTCCATGATATGATACACAAAGAGATCGAAGTTTATGTCGACGATATGATCGTCAAATCTCAAACCGAAGAGGAACATCCAAGTTCTAAGAAAGTTGTTCTTGAGATTAAGAAAATTCCAACTAAAGCTCAATCCAATAAAATGTAATTTTAGAGCTAGATCTGGAAAATTGTTGGGTTTTGTAGTCAATTAAGGGGGAATTGAGATTGACTCAGACAAAGTTTGGGCTATACAAGAATTGCCTCCACTACATACTCAAAAAGAAGCTCGAGGTTTCCTTGGAAGGCTAAATTACATTACTCAGTTCATTTCACAATTAACTGAGAAATGTGACCCCATATTTCGTCTTCTTAAAAAACATAACCCAGGTGTATGGGATGATGAATGCCAGAAAACTTTTGATAAGGTTAAGCAGTACTTGTCAAGTCCCCCAGTGCTGTCACCTCTAAGCCCAGATAGACTGTTAATACTATATTTAATAGTGTTCAATAACTCTATGGGATGTGTGCTTGGTCAACATGATAAGTCAGGAAGAAAAGAAAAGGCAATATATTACCTTAGTAAGAAATTCACTGAGTATGAATTAAGATATTCGCCGATTGAGAAATTGTGTTGCGCTTTAATTTGGACAACTCGGAGGTTGAGGCAATACATGCTGTATCATACGACCTGGCTAATCTCAAAGTTGGACCCTCTAAAATATATGATGGAGTCAAATGCTTTAAACGGAAGGATGGCTAGATGGCAGATTCTGCTTTATGAATTTGACATAGTCTATGTGAGCCAAAAAGCCATGAAAGGGAGCACAATAGCAGATTTTCTGGCCAACAAAGCTCTAGAAAATTATGAGTCCTTGAATTTTATTTCCCCAATGAAGAGCTAATGTATGTGGCAGCTACTGAAGAGGAGTCTACAAAAGATCATCTTTGGAAATTGAACTTTGACGGAGCCTCAAATGTTGTGGGTAATGGAATTGGGGCAGTATTGGTATCCCCAAATGGAGATCATTATTCATTCACATGTAAATTGAACTTTGATTGTACAAATAATATGACAGAGTATGAGGCATCTATCATGGGACTCCGTGCAACCATAGAATGCAAGATCAGAGCGCTGAATGTATATGGAGATTTCGTGTTAGTAATTTACCAACTTAGAGGTGAATGGGAGACAAGAGATTCCAAATTGATCAATTATTGAAGGTTAGTTCTGGGGTTAATTGAGGAGTTTGATGATATTACCTTCAAATATCTCCCACGAGACGAAAACCAGATGGCAGATGCTTTCGCTACTTTGGCTTCCATGATCAAAGTAAACAAATAAGAGGATATGAAGCCTATTTAAATAAGCATTTATGAGGACCCGGCTCATTGCTGTAACATTGACGAAGAAGAGGAAAAAGATGATCACCCTTGGTATCACTATATACTGCGATATGTGAGGAATCATGAGTACCCGGATCAAGCAACCGACAATGATAAAAGGGCATTGAGAAGATTGGCCATTGATTATGTCTTGGATGGGGAGATCTTATACAAGAGAAGAAAAGATCAGGTACTATTGAGATGCGTGGATGCTGTTGAAGCTAAGAAAATCTTAGAAGAAGTTCACGAGGGTGTTTGTGGAACGCATGCTAATGGTTTCACAATGGCAAGACAAATTATAAGATTTGGATATTACTGGTCTACCATGGAGGGAGACTGCATCAATTATGCCAAGAGGTGTCACAAATGTCAAATTTATGGTGACAAAATTCATGTTCCTCCTTCGCCTTTGCATGTTATGACTTCCCCATGGCCTTTCTCCATGTGGGGCATGGATGTCATAGGGCTAATCATATCGAAAGCTTCAAATGGACATCGATTCATCTTTGTGGTCATCGACTATTTCACCAAGTGGGTAGAGGCTACTTCTTATGCTAATGTGAATAAGTCGACAGTCAGCAAATTTTTAAAGAAGAAAATTATATGTCGATATGGAATGCCTGAGAGGATCATATCTGACAATGCATTAAATTTGAACAATAGCATGATAGTAGAGGTTTGTAGTCAGTTCAAGATCAGACACCATAATTCATCACCGTATCACCCAAAAATGAATGGTGCAGTGGAAGCAGCCAATAAAAATATTAAAAAATTTGTGGGGAAAATGGCTGAGACTTATAAAGATTGGCACGAGAAATTACCATTTGCCCTCCTTACTTATCGAACATCTGTCAGGAACTCTACTGGGGCAACGCCTTTCTCTTTGGTCTACGAAATGGAGGCGATTTTGCCTATTGAAGTTGAGATTCCTTCTCTACGAGTTTTGTCAGAGGTGAAGTTAGATGAAGCAGAATAGATCCAATCTCGATATGATCAGTTGAATTTGATCGAAGAAAAGAGGCTAAGGGCTATCCGTCATGGTTAGATGTACCAAAAACGAATGATGCGAGCCCATGACAAAAAGGTTCGCCCTAGAGAATTCCATGAGGGGGACCTGGTTTTGAAAAAGATCCTTCTCAATCAGAAAGACTTCAGAGGGAAATGTTGCCAAACAGGGAAGAACCTTATGTGGTAAAGAAAGCCTTTTCGGAGGAGCATTGATTCTAGCCAAGATGGATGGTAAAAACTTGCCCAACCCTATGAATTCAGATTCTGTCAAGAAGTATTTCACCTAAAGAGGGAAAGAGGCCAAAGTGAAAACCCATAAAGAGAGCTTTGAGACCTTAAAAAAAAGGGGCCAAGGTGAAAACCCACAAAGGGCGCTTTGAGACTCTATATATGAAAAATAAAAGGAAAAAATAAAAATAAAAATAAGATAAAAAGGAGAGGCCAAGGTGAAAACCCGCAAAGGGCACCTTGAGACCAAAAGGGATTTGAGTTGAAAACCCGAAAAGGGTGGCTCAAATTTTGATCAAAGATGGGGAAGGCGGTGATCTTGCTGTACCTAAATTAACAAGGAAAAGGATATGCTATATCTTAGGGCATTGAAAAAGTACTTTTGATCTCCTAAATACATGTCAAAGCTCAAATTGGTGTTCAAGAAGTTCGTATAGAGAAACTCAGGTTCCGATATTGGGGGTACCGAGTCTTCATCTTATTCATATTGAATTGGCTATCTTTGAAATATTTTTTCTTTTTCAAGATACACAGTCCCAATCAATTTCCATTTTTATTTTTCTATCTTTGATAATTTATTCACTTTAAGCTATGCTCCAATTCAATTACATTCTTATCCATCGTTATGATTTGTTGCAAGCATGTTGCATTGAAATAATGATTAATGGACTAGTACTACTTTCACAAAAAAGAAGTTTCGCATATTACTCTAGAAGCTTCTAAATAATATAAGAACCTGAAACAGGACTATCGTTTAGAACTAACCAGGCTTGAGAGTTAGAAATTTCTGAGAAGAATCTAAATTGAAACTACCTCTTCAGATTTTCTGATTAAATGAAACGATGGGATATTGTGATAAAGCTTTAATGAACAAGCAAGCAATGTTCACTAGGCATTAAGAGGGGGTTATTCTTGGAGAAGAAAATTCTACATTCATAAATGCTTGATCATAATACCCGGGGATGCTATAACAGGCCAAACTGATTGGAAGTTTAAGATCCTATACCCCTAAGTTGCAGTGGAAGGGTTTGAAGATGGGGCAAGCTTTATGTCCCGGAAGTACAGTGGAATAGACTTTGAAGTTACAGCGGGGCAAGCTGGTTGAGCAAAATATGGTTGTTTCTTCGAGTTTTCTGTCGGAAAATACTAGCCGAACAAGATGGTAGTGTAATACGTCAAAAACAAAGCCCTGATGAACAATGAGTGATGACACCTTAAGCATTTAAAAAAAAAGGATCATTCTCATTTCTGCATTCATATATCATTCATAACACATCTAGTTAGAAGCATTTGATTCATTTTAATCATAGCATCCTAATCATTTGGCATAAGCATAGGTACATAAAACCGATTCTACAGATCATGTCCCTAGAGGACGGTATAGCAACATTGGTGAATTCATAGATCTTATCTCCATGAGGTAGCAATGGAGCAGATCGAAGATGACGAATCTTATCTCCATAAGGTAGCAATGGAGCAGATTTAAGCCACCAGCTTTATCTTCCTGAAATTGCAGTGGAGCATATCAAAGCAAGTCTTATCTCCCTGAGCAGCAGTGGAGCAGGCTGAGGATTGTAGTCTTATCTTCTTAAGGTAGCAAGGGAGCAGACTAAAGATTGTAGATCTTGTCTCTTCGAGATAGCAGTGGGGCAAATCGAAAGCAACGAATATTATCTTTCCGAGGTAGCAGGGGAACAAATTTTAGCCACTAGCCTTATCTCCCTAAGATAGCAAGGGAGCAGACTGAAGATTGTAGTCTTATTTTCTTGAGGTAGCAAGGGAGTAGATTGAAGATTGTAGATCTTATCTCCTCAAGATAACAGTGTGGCAGATCGAAAACGATGAGTCTTATCTGCCCAAGGTAGCAGGGAGCAGATTGAAGCCACCAGCCTTATCTCCCTAAAATTACAGTGGAACAGGTTAAAATCATCAGCTTTTATCTCCTTGAAGTTCCATTGGAATAGATCGAAACTACAAATCTCTTCTCCTTGAAACTACATTGGAGTGGTTCGAAGCCACAATTCTTATCTTCTTAAAATTCCAGCGGAGTAGATCGAAGATACAAATATCTTCTCCCTGAAATTGCAATGGAGTGGGTAGAAGCACCAATTCCTATATCCCTGAAGATGTAGTGGAGGCTATTTGAAAAAGATAAACACTAAGAAGTCAAGATTCGGCAAGACTAGGCAAAATCAGCCCTTTTAAAGTCTTTGCTTTATTCCCGTTACATGACAATGAGCAAAGAGGGGCAGCTGTAATAGGTCCATTGCACCCGAGCCCATAAATTATCCAATAAATAGAATAAAATAAATAAAAAAACCAATGTTAAATGTTCAGATACAATTTTCATTAGCCCAAATACAGATTATAGCCCGAATTTCAGAACCTATTTTACAGAAATATACCAAACCCTAAAATTAAAACCCAAAACCCCAAACAGACAAAATTACAATGGCCCAATAGCGAAAACAAATCCAATGGCCCAAAATTTTTCAAGAACAGAAACCCTAAGGTTTCCTTTTCTGCTATGCGTCGCAGTTGCCACGTCCGCAACCCTCCGTACGGTGGTTTTACCTGCAAAGAAGAAACAAAATAACAGCAAAAAGGGAAGCAACAATGTACAACAAATTGACAGCAAATGCATAACAGAAAATCTAAGGCTATTGTATTTTGTTTTATTATTTATTTATCCTTGAATCGGCTATAAAGAGGGTTGAATGTAATTTGTACAGGGCTCTTATGTTTTTACAAATACAAATCAAGGAAAATTAAAGAGTACAAGTGTTTTTCAAGGTATACACCAGTCTTTTATATACCTATTCGAGTATTATATATATAGCATAAATACTAGAAGGAGAAATGATTTTGACCTTCTTTTGGTGATCGGAGAAGCCAAATTCGAAGAGTCATCTTTTTTATTTTGGATTTTGGGTGAGGTTTTTGGTTGTTCTTTGTTTAGATTTAGGTTTAGGGAGGCTTAAAAGACCAAAATAGTCCTTTTCGGGGGCTCCGACCACTGTGTACGGTGGCGGAAGGTGGCGAAGGATGGCGGTTTGATGACGAAGCAAGGCCGTGTTCTGGCCGGTGCTTCGAGAGCCTTTTCAGAGATTTTTTGTGGCTTTTTTTTTAGAGGAATTCATAGAAATGTTTTTTTTTTAACTTTTTTTTAGTATTTATAAGCCAGTGCTACGACGTCGTTTTGGTATGGTCCATTAATGACCAAAACGGCATCGTTTAAAGCTCAAATCTGCGCATTGACCCGACCCGCCCTTAGGATCCGCGTGTTTTTGTGGTGAAAGGATATTTGCGCAATAGACCCTTTCGTTTTTGTGGTGTAATGCAATGTGGTCCTGCTTTTTTCCTTTTTTTTTAATTTTACCCCATAATTTTTGTTTCTGATTCATTTAGGTTTGCGTTGAAACGATGCGCTTTAAGGGTTTGGGATAATTACCCAATCGGTCCCTATTCTTTGCGCGCACATTCCATCTAGATCCTCTTGTTGATTTAATGTTTAGTTTCTAGACTTCAGATTTTGTTTTAATTTCAAATTTGTCCTTAACTTGTTTTGATTTATTTATTTATCTCTTTTTTGTTTTATTATTATTATTTATTTTAAATCTTTCTATATATTATTTATTTCAACTATTTTCTTATTAAATTTCTTTCATGTATATTATTTATATTAAGCTTATATATTATTGATTTTAAATATTTGTATATATATTAGTTAGTTTAAGTTATTTTCATATATTATTTATTCTAATTTTTTATGTATTATTTATTTTAAAAATTGTTTTATGATTATTTATTTTAAGATCTTGTATTTTATTTTTATTAAATTGTGTCACATTTTTTATATATTACTCATTTCAAACTTCCTTTTATATATTAGTAAAGTTGAATTTTTATATGTTAATTTAAGTTGTCTTTAAATTAATTGTTTTAAATCATTTTATATATTATTTTATTTTAAAATCCTTTTGCATATTAATTATTTTAAATGATTTTATATGCCATTTAAAGTATTTATTTCAAACTTGTTTTATTATATATTATTTATGTCGAAACCATTTTTAAATCGAGTTTTAGAAAATGGGAATCGACTTTAAGAAAAACGAAAACGGGAGTCGCCACCAATCTTTTTAGGTGTGATTGGATCACCTTGTAAAATGTTTTGTTTTAAAACATTAATTTTGGTCTACGAAAGTCGAGAAAATAGATTCGGGAGTCGATTACGTACGAGGAAG
This sequence comes from Gossypium longicalyx, assembly GCA_025698465.1. Lineage (NCBI taxonomy): Eukaryota > Viridiplantae > Streptophyta > Magnoliopsida > Malvales > Malvaceae > Gossypium > Gossypium longicalyx. The sequence continues at coordinate 61,085,313 of CM047004.1, read as the reverse complement.
GGTTAGCACCCTCGTAACACCCAAAAATTAGTACCTAATTGATTATCAAGTGTCTTTAATGTCGGAAATTAAAATTTTTTTTTAAGATGCAATCCTCTTTAGAACATTTTAATTTTGAAAATTAGGGCTCACTTGTATCAAATGAATCAAAATATTACATCCAATAAGTTGGGAAGCAATATTTTTAAGACATTCGAAGCTAAGCTAGCCCTTTTTGCAAATCCCTATCTCAAAACGACAAAACACCATATCCAATAAGTTAGGACACAACGCTTTGAAATTCTGAGATAGTTGCTCGTATTTTGGAAACCTTAAAAACTTAGAAAAGTGCTTGACTATTTGAACTCAACGAGAAAAGTTGCAACCTAGTAAGTTTGGGCACTACCTTTCTTGAAGTTTCCAAACATCTAAACGTTGCCTTACTTTTAAAAAAATTTCTTTTGAATTAAGTGAAATATATCTTTTGGTTTAAAAAAATAATGATGTGTTTTCTATATCACAAGGAATTAAATAAATTTAGTTACAATATACATGTTTTATCATTTCATGCAACTATAGTATAGAAAATAGTAATAATGGCATAAATTACACAATATACATTATCATTTTATGCATGGCCATATATGACACATATATACATGCATTATTGTTTCATGCAACATACGCAAAAATGGCAAGATAAATCAACACAAATTAAACATACATAATGATATTTCATGCAAATATAATAATATAAAATGTTCAATTAAAGATAAAACAAATGATATAAAATTTAATTTATTAAGCAACGAAAGAAAACCAAAAACTAAGCAAATTAAAATGTATAAAATATAAGTTGAATGAAATAAGCTATTTAGAAATATACTAAATAATATAAGGATAATAAAAGAACTCCCTTTTTTTTAAAAATGATATATACATATATAGATTATACTATGAAATATAATAACTTAATATGTAAGAAAAATAATATACTAAATATTACTATTATACTTAAAATAATTTAAAAATATACATAATTAATAAATAATAAAATAGTGTGTATTTTATAATAAAATAAAGATAATGAAAAGAAATATGATAAAGTACATAGTGTATAATATAATTTATAACCAAAATATATAATAATATAAACCATATAATAAGTAATATAAAAATACATATAATAAATTGTAATATGTAAATATAATGAAGGATAATATATATACTATCATCTAAAAATTAAAATTTACACAATTAATAATAATACATAATTTTTTTAAAAATAATATATGTGAAATATATAAATAAATATAATTTATAAGTAAAAATTATATATAATAAATAATATATAAAAATAATATATTCCTTTATAATTAATATTTATAGATATAAAGTATTTAATAGATAAAAAAATATTTAAAAGGACTATAACGAAATAAAATTAAAGTTTTAGGGCTAGTTTAAATAAAAAAATTAGCCTTCTGGAATGCGTGTTAAAACCGAGGGACTCATTGGGCAAATTGCCCTAATCCCAAAACGACACTGTTTCCCCAGAATAAAGTTTAATAGCCATTGGGACTAAATTAAAACAACTATATAATATTAGGGCCGAATTAAAAAATAAAATGAAATGAAATTATAAAATTTAATAAACCAAAAGGATCAATTGGGCAATTATCCCAATTTCCAAAAACACGCGGATCCTCCCCGGGTCATGGGTCAACACGCGGATCCTCGACATTGATACGACGCCGTTTTGTGCTTATTGAATTAAACCAAAACGGCACCGTTTTGTTAGGGCTATATAAGCCAAATTTTTAGCTCAAAATTCATTTGAGACCCGAGTTTTAAAAAAAAACTTAAGAATTCTCTCTGAAATGAGAAGGGAGAGAAGGGTCCGAACTCCAATCTCCGTCGAGTCGATCCTAGATCATCGGCCTCACGTGCCCACGCGTCGTCTCCGACCCCGCCACATACGGTGGTCAGAAAACCCAAAAGTTTTGATTTTCGACGCGATTTCAAAGGTAAGCTTGTCTTTTATTTATTTTAATGGTATCTGCATGCATTTAGGAAAAATGAAAAGGTAAAGGTATATCACCTTTTGAGAGACTGCTTGAACTTCTTTCTTATTAATATCTATGTATTTTTATTCTGAGTAAAAAATCCCCCTCTTTTTTTTTTTTCTTCTATTTTTTCTACAGATTTGTGAAGAGGCTTTTATAGCCTTCTATGAATTGTTTACATTTAGATAGAAATCTTTGATTTCTTTTCTCCTATCTATTTTCCTTTTCTGCCGTGTTTTCTTTCTTCTTCTTTTTTTGCAGGTGACCGAGGAGAATTAAACACTGGCGTTGATTCAGCCGTAAATTACGGTGAGGCCAAGGTCACGGCATTGATTCGGGGCTAGAATCCTGGGGTGAGACGAACAGACACGAGTCGAAGGGGCGTGACTCTTGGACTGATTGTGGCGAAGCTTCTGGAACGGCTCTTACGGCACTGAAGTTCCAAGGAAACCCTAGAGTTTCCTGCTGGTTCTTTAAGTTACTGGGCCTTTTGGGCCCGAGTGACTTGAGTCTCATTGGGCCACTATTTGTTGGGTCTAGGTAGACTTAAGATTGTTATAAACGGGCATAGGGTTTAGGCATTTGGGCTGCTGGGTTATGTATTATTTTTTTGTTTTGGGCTCTATATATGGACTGTTTAAATAAATAAACATCTATTTATTTATTTTATTTGGTTTAAGGCTCGGGCAAATTTGGGCTATTACAACTGCCCCTCTTTGCTCATTGCTGTGTAATAGGAATTGAGCAAAGAATTATAGAGAGACCAAATTTGCTCGGCTTTGTCAGATCAGGATTCCTCAATCTGCTCTTTGCAAACTCATGACTATCATGTTAATATCTTCGATCTGCTCTCCGTCGAACACAGAGACGCCAAATCTTCTTCTTCGATTTATTTTCCGACAATACAGAGATGCCAAATCATCTTAGATCTACTTTCAGCGTAAACACGTGATAGCCAAATCTGCTATGTCTTCGATTTGTTCCTTGTAAACACAAGAATGCCAAATCATCTAAGATCTGCTTCAGTATAAACATCTGAAGGTTAGATCTGCTATGTATCTGCTCTCCGTCGAAATGGAGATGCCAGACTTCGATTTGTTCTCTGACAATACAGAGATGCCAAATCATCTTAGATTTGCTTCATCGTAAGCACATGAAAGCCAAATCAGCTATGTCTTCGATTTGTTCCTTGTAAGCACAAGGATGCCAAACCATCTTGGATCTTGCTTCAGTATAAACATCTGAAGGTTAGATCTGCTATGTGTCTACTCTACGTCGAATATGGAGAAGCCAAACTTCAATTTGTTCCTTGACAATACAGAGATGCCAAATCATCTTAGATTTGGTTTAACGTAAGCACGTGAAAGCGAAATCAGCTATGTCTTCGATTTGTTCCTAGTAAGCACAAGGATGCCAAACTATCTTGGATCTTGCTTCAATATAAACATCTGAAGGTTAGATCTGCTATGTGTCTGCTCTCCGTCGAATATGGAGATGCCAAACTTCAATTTGTTCCCTGACAATACAGAGATGCCAAATCATCTTAGATTTGGTTCAACGTAAGCACGTGAAAGCCAAATCAGCTATGTCTTCGATTTGTTCCTTGTAAGCACAAGGATGCCAAACCATCTTGGATCTTGCTTCAGTATAAACATCTGAAGGTTAGATCTGCTATGTGGCGGCCTATTACCCTACTGCTTAGATGATTAAGGCACGTTGTCTTTGATAACCCTGTAGAATGATTATGCCTGATGATTGGGATGCTATGATCGAAGTGAGTCGAATGTTCCTAATTAAACATGTTATGATGCGAAATGTTATGAACATGATCCCTATCCTAGACGTCACCACTCATTCCTTCATTTGTCTTTTCTTTTCTCAAAGTATTATTCTTGCTCAGCCTGTGGGCCTGTATCCCTCCACTGGGGATGTCTGTAAGATAATCTTTCCTTAGAATTGAATCGTTGGTTTTGTCCATTTTCCTTTTGGACTGGAAGAAAGAAATTCCTTGAGTTCCTTCATCCCTTACTTATGTGAATTTCTCGAACAATTGTCCTATTTTAGTTTCTTGTATTATCTAGAAATTCCAGAGTAATGTGCAAAACTTCGTTTGTGAACATATTCACTTCATCTATCATTATTTCAATGCAACATACTTAAAGAATAATGGAAGATGAATAAATCTTTAAGAATAATTGGATTTGAATGAATTATCAAAAGAGATACAAAGGAAATTAATCTGAAAGCCTATCTTTGAGAAGGAAAAAAAGAATCTAAAGATAGCAAACAGGCCAAACATTAGATGCCCTAGATATCGCCGTTTGAGCGCTTATACATCAACTTCATGAAAGCATGTGTTTAGAAGATTCAAAGTACTCTGTCGATGCCCCAGTATGCAACGTTCTTCTTTTATTTGTTGAGCAAGATTACCGGATGCTTCAAAATTTGAGTCACCCTTTCGAGTTTTCAACTCAAAACCCCTTTGGTCACAAGGCGCCCTTTGCGGGTTTTCACCTTGGCCTCTCCATTTTTCTCTTTTTTCCTCTTCTTTCTTTCTCTTTCCTTTTTTTTTCTAAACCTCAAACTGCCCTTTGCGGGTTTTCACCTTGGATTCTCTTCTCCTTTAGACAAAGTATTTTTTAACTGAGTCTAAGTTCACTAGATTAGGTAAACTTTTCCCATCCATTTCCGTTAAGATCAATGCACCACCAGAGAAAGCTTTCTTCACGACATACGACCCCTCCCAATTCGGCATCCATTTCCCCCTAAAGTCTTTTTGAATAGGAAGGATCTTTTTCAGTACAAGGTCTCCCTCGTGGAACTCTCTTGGTCGAACGTTCTTATCATAAGCTCGCATCATTCGCTTCTGATACATCTGACCATGTCGAATGGCTTTTAGCCTCTTTTCCTCAATCAAGTTCAACTGGTCATATCGGGATTGAACCCATTCAGCTTCATCTAACCTTATCCCTATCAAAATTCGAAGAGAAGGTATTTCTACTTCAATAGGTAACACTGCTTCCATCCCATAAACTAACGAGAATGGGGTTACCCCAGTAGAGGTTCTGATAGATGTTCGATAGGCCAGGAGTGCAAATGGTAACTTCTCATGCCAATCTCTATAAGTCTTAGTCATCTTCCTGACTATTTTCTTAATGTTCTTGTTAGCGGCCTCCACTGCCCCATTCATTTTTGGACGATAGGGAGAAGAATTGTGATGCTTGATCTTGAACTAGTCGTAAACCTTTGCTATCATTTTGTTGTTCAAGTTCAATGCGTTGTCGGATATGATCTTCTCAGGTATTCCATACCGACAAATGATCTCCCTCTTCAAGAATTAACTCACAACTGACTTAGTAACATTCGTATAAGAAGCGGCCTCTACCCATTTTGTAAAGTAGTCAATTACCACGAAGATAAACCGATGTCCATTCGAAGCTTTCGGTGATATTGGTCCAATGACATCCATGCCCCACATGGAGAAGGGTCATGGAGAAGTCATAACATGCAAAGGTGAATGTGGTATATGAATTTTGTCCCCATAAATCTGACACTTATGGCATTTCTTAGTATAGTTGATACAGTTCCCTTCCATAGTGGCCCAATAATAGCCAAACCTCATGATTTGTCTTGCCATCATGAACCCATTTGCATGCGTCCCACATACACCTTCATGAACTTCTTTTAAAATTAGCTTAACTTCCACAGCATCGACACATCTCAAAAGTACTTGGTCTTTCCTTCTCTTGTACAGGATATCCCGGTCCAAGACATAGTCGCAAGCTAACCTTTTCAAAATTCGTTTGTCATTTTCATTAGCCTGTTCAGGGTATTTACGATCTCTCACATATCGTAATATATCCTAATACCAAGGGCTATCATCCTTTCCTTCCTTCTCAATGTTACAACAATGAGCTGGAGCCTCGTAGGCACTCATTTGAATTGGTCTCATCTCTTCCTCTTTATTCGCCTTAATCATTGAGGCCAAGGTTGCTAAAGCATCTGCCATCTGATTTTCGTCTCGTGGGAGATAATTGAAGGTGATGTCATCGAACTCCTCAAGTAACCCTAAAACTACCTTTCGATAATTGATCAATTTAGGGTCCCTTGTCTCTCATTCACCTCTAAGCTGATAAATTTCCAACGCAGAATCTCCATATACTTCTAGGGTTTTTATACCTCGCTCTATAGTTGCTTGAAGTCCCATGATGCATGCTTCATACTCAGCCATATTATTCGTGCAATCAAAATCCAACTTGCACGTGAACGGGTAATGATCGCCATTCGGGGATACCAAGACTGCCCCAATTCCATTTCTGACTACATTAGAAGCCTCATCAAAATTTAGCTTCCAAGGAGAATCTTCGGTCGTTGCTATACACATTAACTCCTCATTTGGAAAATCAAACTTCAATGGCTCATGATCCTCTAGAGCCCTACTGGCCAAGAAGTCTGCTACCGCACTTCCTTTTATAGCCTTTTGACTTATATAGACTATATCAAACTCTGAAAGCAAATTTTTCCTTCTCGTCATTCTCCCATTTAGAGCCGTTGACTCCATCATGTATTTCAATGGATCAAGCTTTGAGATGAGCCAAGTGGTATGGTATAGCATGTACTGTCTTAATCTCTGAGTTGTCCAAATCAGCGCACAGCACAACTTTTCAATTGGTGGATATCTCATTTCACAGTTAGTGAATTTCTTACTGAGATAATAAATTGTCTTCTCCTTTTTCCCTGACTCGTCATGCTGACCAAGCACACATCCCATAGAATTACTAAACACTGACAAGTATAGTATTAATGGTTTATCTGGGCTAGGTGGAGATAATACCGGAGCATTCAACAAATACTGCTTGACCTTTTCAAAAGCATTCTGGCATTCCTCATCCCAAGTACCTTGATTGTGCTTTCTGAGGAGGCGAAAGATAGGATCACATTTCTCGGTTAGTTGTGAAATGAACCGAGCGATGTAATTCAACCTTCCTAGGAATCCTTGAACTTTTTTTTGAGTTTGTGGTGGAGGCAATTCTCGTATTGCTCTGACTTTGTCTGAATCAACTTCTATTCCTTTTTCACTGACTACGAAACCCAATAGCTTTCCCAATCTAGCTTCGAAGGTGCACTTTGCCGGATTGAGCCTTAACTGAAACTTCCTCAACCTCAAGAATAGTCTTTTCAAAACTTCAATATGCTCTTTCTCTGTTCAGGACTTAGCAATCATGTCATCAACATATACTTCAATGTCCCTATGCATCATGTCGTGAAACAAGTTCACCATAGCCCGCTGGTAGGTTGCCCCTGCGTTCTTCAGTCCAAATGGCATTACTTTGTAGCAGAAGGTTCCCCACAAGGTTATGAAAGTAGTTTTATCCATGTCCTCTGGATGCATCTTTATCTGATTGTACCCTGAGAAACTTTCTATAAAGGAAAACAACGAATGTCCCGCCGTGTTGTCTACCAAAGTGTGATGTGCGGCAAAGAAAAGTTATCTTTTGGGCTAGCTTTATTTAGATCTCTGTAATTAACACACATTTGTACCTTCCCATCCTTCTTAGGGAGTGGCACAATATTAGCTACCCATTCGGAGTACTTGACCTCTTGTAAGAATCCTGCATCGAACTACTTCTTAACCTCAACTTTTATTTTTAGAACAATGTTTGGCCGCATTCTCCGCAACTTCTGTTAGACTGGTTTGTAATCCTGTCTTATCGGAAGACGATGTACTACAATATCGGTACTCAATCCGGGCATATCCTGATATGACCATGCGAAGATATCCTTGAACTCTCGAAGCAACTCAACCAGACCATGCCTTGTGTCCTCGGTAATCAGTGTTCCAATTTTCAACTCCTTCCCTTCCTCTAGGGCTACATTTTCTATTGCCTCTTTTTCATGCAGCATAATTCTTTTTTCCTCCTGTTTTACCATTCTTAACAAATCAAGAGACACATCACAATCTTGAACATCTTCAAAATCCTGAGATTCCTCTAAACACATGTCTTGCTCGCAAGAGAAATCAAGAGTTGCAGTATCAGTGCTCATATCATTGATATCTAGGGACCTGTGGGGGTGTGAAAGAATATACAAAGAATGAATGAATCTAAGAATGATTTTTTATGTGGTGCGAATGAAAAAATGAGAATTGCAAAAGTTTAACTAAATATTGATTGATAAAAAGAAACCATATTCGTCCAAATTGATAATAAAGTTATGTTTTATTAAAATAATAATAGATGATCATAAGCCTTTTTCACAAACGTAATCTTACTACTCCTAGGCCCTAGAGTAACAGGCATGTTTCTAGAATTACTCTGAAAAATTCCTAAAGACTATAGGAAGGTCCTCCGCAGTCCAATTGTTCAAAGAGCTCCTCGGTTCGTAAGGGTGAATGCCCTCGAGGCTTCCTTGCTCCAATCCCTCATTGTGTACAGCATTAATCTGATGACTTTCTTCTACCAGTAACCCTCCTGACTTAAAGGATTTGGATATAGGTGGGAATGTCATCGGTTCCCACTCCTCTTCTCCTCAGTTCAAACGCGCCTTTCTTCTCGCTTGGCGCTTCTCAATCTCTTGCCTCCGGTGCTTATGGTCTGGCTTGAATTCCAAACCAAAGCGATATTTCTTCTCAATCAGTTTTGGGATTTGAACCCCTCCTTGCAACTGTCTTCCTAGTCCTTTTCCTGGCAATGCTCCCTTATGTCATTCTGCATCTTAGCCAACTGCTCTTGCAATTGGTCCTGCATATCCTTTTGCAATTGTTCGAACCTTTGATCCATACTCTTAGTTTTAGTGCGAGTGCCGTAAGGATGTGTGATTTTCAAATTTTCTTTTCTACCTTTAGAAGTAAACTTTAACTAATTAGGGTCTTTCTATAACTTTGAATGCATATGATGTGATGTAATGCAAATGCATGAATGCAAAAAAGGCATCGATCTCGATTCAATCTCATTTAGAAAACTTTATTTAGAAAAAGAATATCTTTACACATAAATGGATTACATATACACCTTTGCCCTAATGCCCAAAGTTCTAACTTTATCTAATAAAAGGGCTAACTCTCAACCTTTATCAGATGCTGACTCATACATCATACTCAACGCATCATCTTGTACTGCTAAGTCTCGAACATATTCAGCAATCTCTCGGGTCTGGGCTACAGCCTTCCTAATAACGTAATCCCTATCTCTGACTTGACCTTTAACTTGATGGAGCTCTCTTTTTAGACAATCTTCTTGCACCTCGAGCTGCTCAATCCGAAGTTCACCATCATGCAATGCCACTTCCAAATCTTCAACCTTACTTTTTAGCTCATTTAACTCGACCGTAGGATCACGGTTTCGATACCAATGAAGGGATCTTCCAAGCTCAGTTACCTTAGTCTTCAACCCTTTATTCTCTTTCTCTAATGCCAAAATTTTGCGACCGTATCTCTTGAAACTTCCTCTCCCAATACTCGGCTCTAGCTTTTTCCTCTTAAACTTCTTTCTGCCACCCCACTCGCTTTAAACATACTTGTGCCTTCTTATACTCCTCTTTTAAATCTTCTCGGTCTTTCTCAACCTTCCTCTTTTCCTTCCTAACCTTTTCAACCTCCTTCTTTTGTAGGTCAACATCTAGACTCAGGTACATCTTCTCTTCCTCAAGGTTTTCTATCTTCTTTTCGAGTTCTAGATTCTTTCTCTTAAATTCTTGCTTCATGATATCAAGCTCCAAGGGTATCACTTGTAAATATTCCTCCATTGGTCGAACTTCTTCCATTTTTGTCGTAGGAACATTATCATTAATCCTTCTACTCCTCCACTCGACATATTCCGGTGTCGTCGCAGGATTAATGGCCACTCCCTTCAACCGACAAGTCTTGTTCCAAGCACTAGAAACCTTGCTAACCTTCCTCTTGTAATCGGCTCCTCTGTATACAAACTCACTTTGAGCCAACCCATGAGTCACTAGTACGAACTGTCTCAATCCATGCTGCCTCAGCACGAGCAAAGGGGCATAACCAATGGCACCCCAAATTCCCAACAGGGGAACCCAATCAAAGCTGCCGCATCGATAAAGTATCTCACCAGGAACCATCCATGGAGCTCTCCACTTAACATCCTCCGACTGAAGATTCCGAAGTAATGCCATCCAATTCTCTTCTGGCACATCCACTTTCCTAAATGAGGCTACTATATCTTTCAACAGGGAGTAGTTCTCAAAGAAAACCTGACAAACAATCCCATCAACCAATCAAAAGTGACTATAGAACCAAGCCAAAAGTAACTGAGCACACCCTATAAACCTGCCTGCATTAGCCCTCCTACACGCATTTAAGGACCTGAACGTCTCCGCCAAAATCACAGGAACAGAAGTGACCCGTTTACTAAGTCGATGGAAAAGATTCGTGGTTGCCTCGTCCACAAATCCCAAAGCCCTAGGGAAAACCATCAGTCCATACAAACTTAAGGCCAAAATATCTACCTTCTTCGTCTCATCGGGGTGTGTCAAAATCAAATCTTTCAAAGCGTCCCACGAAATGCACTTGCACTCACCCTTCTCTTTAATTCTGGCCGTGATCCACTGCTCGCTCATCTCCGTAATGGTCATTAATTTCTTCCAAAAGATAGGGCCACAAGCAGCTTGAGAATAGATTCTATCACTCTGAAACCTGGGACAACGAAGTAAGGCAGTGTACTCCTCCACGGTAGGTACCAAGTCTACCTCCCCAAAAGTGAAACAACTGTACGCCGGGTTCCAAAACTGAGCAAGGACTCGAAACAAGTGTTCATCTATCTGAATATCGAGCAAGTAAGGTAAATCTCCATAATTATCGTAGAATAACTGCTTGGTCTCATTGCCCCACTGATCCCAAATTTCCTTAAGCTCTTGGAGATTATTCTGTTTGACACTAATACAAGTATAATCTGACAGCTCCGACACATATCCCATAGTTATACTGTCTCCCTTTTCTAGCTGAGTTTGCTCTGACCATCTATGAACATCGGCGTTGCCCTCCACTCTATCAAGAAGTCCGTTCTCCATAATAAAACTTCCTAACTTAGAAACTGACCGTGAATCGATACCTTTTGTAAATGCAAAATGACATGCAAACAAAAGAAAAGAAATAGTCAGTATCACATGATATCAATAAATCTCAACGATAATTTATAAGGGTAATATCTAAAGTATAGCTCTAACCAAGTTGGGCTCTTACGGTTTTTCTATATGAGGTTGGTTCTAAAGCTTGAGGTACTCGAACCAGCAGATTCCTCGATTCTCACCCATTATAGGCTTATTTGAAACGAGTTTAGTTCAGGGGAATACATTTCCCTATGGTTACACGGAGATGAAAATCTCACGAAACCATAGGTACGGATGTATCTGAAAGTGATCCACTATCCTACACAGAGGCGAAAACCTCACGAAGGCGTAGTTTCTCACTCCCACTTAAGGGTGTGACCACAACGGTCATGCAAATGCAATGCGTATCAGAATATAGCAACACATGCAATAATACAAACACATGTAATGCAAAGAGGATTAAATTTTAAAATTTTTAATTTCTGACATTAAGACAAGAGATAATCAATTACACGGCTTGACTCTCTTCTTAGTCCCCAGTGGAGTCGCTAAGCTGTCGAAACCATTTTTAAATCGAGTTTTGGAAAATGGGAATCGACTTTAAAAAAAAACAAAAACGAGAGTCGCCACCAATCTTTTTAGGTGTGATTGGATCACCTTATAAAATGTTTTGTTTTAAAACATTAATTTTGGTCTACGAAAGTCGAGAAAATGGATTCGGGAGTCGGTTACGTACGAGGAAGGGTTAGCACCCTCGTAATGCCCAAAAATTGGTACCTAATTGATTATCAAGTGTCTTTAATGTCGGAAATTAAATTTTTTTTTTTTAAGATGCAATCCTCTTTAGAATATTTTAATTTTGAAAATTAAGGCTCACTTGTATCAAATGAATCAAAATATTACATCCAATAAGTTGGGAAGCAATATTTTTAAGACATTCGAAGCTAAGCTAGCCCTTTTTGAAAATCCCTATCTCAAAACGACAAAACACCATATCCAGTAAGTTAGGACACAACGCTTTGAAATTCCGAGATAGTTGCTCGTATTTTGGAAACCTTAAAAACTTAGAAGGGTGCTTGACTATTCGAACTCAACGAGAAAAGTTTCAACCCAGTAAGTTTAGGCACTACCTTTCTTGAAGTTTCCAAACATCTAAACATTGCCTTACTTTTAAAAAATTTTCTTTTGAATTAAGTGAAATATATCTTTTGGTTTAAAAAAATAATGATGTGTTTTGTATATCACAAGGAATTAAATAAATCTAGTTACAATATACATGTTTTATCATTTCATGCAACTATAGTATAGAAAATAGTAATAATGGCATAAATTACACAATATACATTATCATTTTATGCATGGCCATATATGACACATATATACATGCATTATTGTTACATGCAACATACGCAAAAATGGCAAGATAAATCAACACAAATTAAACATACATAATGATATTTCATGCAAATATAATAATATAAAATGTTCAATTAAAGATAAAACAAATGATATAAAATTTAATTTATTAAGCAACGAAAGAAAACCAAAAACTAAGAAAATTAAAATGTATAAAATATAAGTTGAATGAAAATAAGCTATTTAGAAATATACTAAATAATATAAGGATAATAAAAGAACTCCCTTTTTTTTAAAATGATATATACATATATAGATTATACTATGAAATATAATAACTTACTATGTAAGAAAAATAATATACTAAATGTTACTATTATACTTAAAATAATTTAAGAATATACATAATTAATAAATAATAAAATAATGTGTATTTTATAATAAAATAAAGATAATGAAAAGAAATATGATAAAGTACATAGTGTATAATATAATTTATAACCAAAATATATAATAATATAAACCATATAATAAGTAATATAAAAATACATATAATAAATTGTAATATGTAAATATAATGAAGGATAATATATATACTATCATCTAAAAATTAAAATTTACACAATTAATAATAATACATAATTTTTTTAAAAATAATATATGTGAAATATATAAATAAATATAATTTATAAGTAAAAATTATATATAATAAATAATATATAAAAATAATATATTCCTTTATAATTAATATTTATAGATATAAAGTATTTAATAGATAAAAAAATATTTAAAAGGACTATAACGAAATAAAATTAAAGTTTTAGGGCTAGCTTAAATAAAAAAAATTAGCCTTCTGGAATGCGTGTTAAAACCGAGGGACTCATTGGGCAAATTTACCTAATCCCAAAGCGACACCGTTTCCCCAGAATAAAGTTTAATAGCCATTGGGACTAAATTAAAACAACTATATAATATTAGGGCCGAATTAAAAAATAAAATGAAATGAAATTATAAAATTTAATAAACCAAAAAGATCAATTAGGCAATTATCCCAATTTCCAAAAACACGCGGATCCTCCCCGGGTCATGGGTCAACACGCGGATCCTCGACATTGATACGACGCCGTTTTGTGCTTATTGAATTAAACCAAAACGGCACCGTTTTGTTAGGGCTATATAAGCCAAATTTTTAGATCAAAATTCATTTGAGACCCGAGTTTTAAAAAAAAACTTAAGAATTCTCTTTGAAATGAGAGGGGAGAGAAGGGTCCCTACTCCAATCTCCGTCGAGCCGATCCTCGGTCATTGGCCTCACGTGCCCACGCGTCGTCGCCGACCCCGCCCCATACGGTGGTCAGAAAACCCAAAAGTTTTTATTTTCGACGCGATTTCAAAGGTAAGCTTGTCTTTTATTTATTTTAATGGTATTTGCATGCATTTAGGAAAAATGAAAAGGTAAAGGTATATCACCTTTTAAGAGACTGCTTGAACTTCTTTCTTATGAATATCTATGTATTTTTATTCTGAGTAAAAAATCCCCATCTTTTTTTTTCTTCTCTTTTTTCTACAGATTTGTGAAGAGGCTTTTATAGCCTTCTATGACCTGTTTACATTTAGAAAGAAATCTTTGATTTCTTTTCTCCTATCTATTTTCCTTTTCTGCTGTGTTTTCTTTCTTCTTCTTTTTTGCAGGTGACCGAGGAGAATCAAACACTGGCGTTGATTCAGCTGTAAATCACGGCGAGGCCAGGGTCAGGCGTTGATTTGGGACCAAAATCCTGGGGTGAGATGAACAGACACGAGTCGAAGGGGCGTGACTCTTGGACTGATTGTGGCGAAGCTTCTGGAACGGCTCTTATGGCGCTGAAGTTCCAAGGAAACCTTAGAGTTTCCTGCTGGTTCTTTAAGTTACTGGGCCTTTTGGGCTCGAGTGACTTGAGTCTCATTGGGCCACTATTTGTTGGGTCTGGGTAGACTTAAGATTGTTGTAAACGGGCATAGGGTTAGGCATTTGGGCTGCTGGGTTATGTATTATTTTTTTGTTTTGGGCTCTGTATATGGACTGTTTAAATAAATAAACATTTATTTATTTATTTTATTTGGTTTAAGGCCCGGGCAAATTTGGGCTATTACAATTTATTTTCATCTTGCTAACAATAGTTGTTTTTTTTTTAACTTTTATTTTTTTCGTTGTTTTAAACCTTTTTTTTTACTCTTTTTATTACTTATTCTAATCTTTTTCAAATCATTTACTTTTGTAGTCTTTATTTTTTAGGTATATCATTTTGTGTCATTTACATCGATTGTTAATGTTGAGATTGTATGTTATGTATTTATTGTTATCACGGGTATTATAATTCTTACATTGTATTTATTAGTTATTTGTGATTTAATATTGTGGCATTTTGCTTGTAAATTATTACTTTGCGTTGTATATTATCATTCCACCGCACTTCGTTCGCTTAAAAAGTCACGTTTTAACATTGTTCCTACTCTGAAATCATTGTTATTAAACAAAGAATTTGCTAAAAATGAAGGCAATATTCCATGTTTGGGAATTCGAGAAATCATGAGCTAACGTGTTGGGTTTTGATTTCTTGTTTGACCAAATAACCGAATATCCTTTTAAAATTTCGTCCGTGTTTTCTTAAACTTCAAAACAAGGCAATATTCTGTGTTTGAAAATCCAAAAAATCGTGCTCTAACGGGCAGGGTTTCGGTTTTTTTTCATTTGACCAAATAGTCGAATATCCTTTTAAAATTTTCAATGTATGAACTTTGGAAATCATGAGATGATCTTGATATCGATGGTTTGAAATGTCGTATCCTAACGTGTTGGATATGATATTTTATTTCTTCGGAATAAGAAAATCTCGATATCCACTTCGAGTTATCCAAACTTTTTTCCAAATGGATTGTATTTTAAAATCTTTTCAAACTTTCGACATTAGGACATTAATTAATCAATAAGGTACCAATTTTGGGCGCTACAAGGGTGCTAATCCTTCTTCGCACGTAACCGACTCCCGAACTCATTTTATTGAATTTCATAGGCCAAAATCAATATTTTAATAAAATAAAATGTTTATAGGTGATCCGATCACATCTAAACAAAAAGGATTGGTGGCGACTCCATATTTCCTTTTAAAGTCAATCCCCATTTTTTTCAAAACAAAAAAATAGTTTCGACAATACATATATAAAATGGCTTAATAAAAAAAATATATATGAAATCTAAAAATAAATAATAAAAGGTTTACAATGAATAATAAAAAGAATTTAAAACAGTTAATATATAAAACAGTATAGACTAAATAACATATAAAAAAATTAAAATAGATAATATATAAATTAGTTTAAAATATATGAAAAATATTTAAAATAAATAATATGTAAAGCAGTTTAAAATAAATAATATATAGAAAAACTTAAAAATAGATAATATATAAGTCAACTTAATATAATTTATAATAAAACAATTTAAAGTAAAAGGTTAAGGATTGAATTAAAAATGAAATAAAATTAAATAGGCGAATTTAAAAAAAGAAAGTAAATAGGGCCCAAATGGAATGCGCGCAAAGAAAGAGGGACTGATTGGGAGAATATTCCTAGCCCTTATGCGCACTGTTTCACGCAGGACCAAAATGAGACAAGCGCAAAAACCATGGGGTTAAATTAAAAACGCAAAATTAAGAACAAAAGGGTTGCATTGAAAACAAGTAGCAAAGCGGAAAGACCCGCAGCGCAAATAGCCCATTTGGCCTTAAAAACGCCCGAATCCTCCACCAATCGGGTCAGATCGCACGGGTCAAAGGCCAAAATGACATCGTTTTGGCCTCTAAACCTAAACTTCAAAACAGCGCCGTTTATACAAGCTATATAAGTCAAATTTTTTACCCAAAAATTCATTTAGCCTATCATTTAAAAAAAAACTTTAAAACTTCTTCCAAAAATCTCTCAACCCCCCTTTTTCCGATGGCACTTTGGTCAATGGGCCACTGCCAATCCGCCATCGTATACGGCGACCGGAGTTTTGAAGAGGGCCCTTTTCGGCTGATCTAGTCTCCCCAAACCCCGATCTAGAGTCATTTTCTCCAGAAAATAGCCCAAAATCGCAAAAAAGAAGAAGATTTTTCGACTTTTAGAGTCCTAAAAAAAACTTTCGATATAGAAGGGAGGTCCTCGTTCGTCGGTTGCTCGTGGAGTCGTAAGGTCGACTACCAAGTAAGTCTCCCTTCCGTTCTCCTTTTTTAGACAAATTTAAATGATAGTTTCAAAGGAAAAAAAATAAAAGTAAGAAAAATAGTAATAAATAAGTAAATAGACCACCTTTGTAATTTCGATTCTGTGTTTTTTTATTTTCTTGTGTGCGTAAAAAAAATACAAGGATATATTGTGCCTTTTTTATAGCCGAATTTACAAGCTGTTCATTATTATTTTTTGTTTGTTTCTTCATTGTTTGTTGCCATCCTTTTGTTTTCTTCTTTGTTGTTTTTCTCTACTTGTTTTTTGCTGTTGCGTTTTAGCCCTGTTGTAGGTGTCAGACGCGTGGAGGTGGCTGACATGCAGCGATGGTGGCGCGCGTGAGGAAGCTAACGGCTAGGATTTCCCTTTTCTTTTTGTTTGGCTGAAAACTAGTTTAGTTTTGGACCATTTTGGGCTGCTACGGTTTTTGGTTATTGGGTTTGGGTAGTTTTTTATTTGAGCTATGAGTTTTAGGTTTTAATTTGTAAATAGGACTGTTAAAACTTTTAAACTTTTATTTATTTATGTTTATTTTTTAGGTTTTATTTTATGTCTGGCCCATGCCAAAATTAGCCTATTACACCTTCAAAAGCAATCAGATCAAAGCTGGCCAAACATTGGCGGGTTGTGAGATGATCCCTATGCTTTCAATACTTGTTATACTTGTGTTACTTTCACTACCCTTGCATGCATCTTCAACCACCAGCACTCGCGTTAACCAGTTATCAACCTTGAAAATAATATGTTGTTTTATAAAAGAAATCAGCTTTTGATAATTTCAAAATTAAAAATGACCTTTATAAAGAAAATGAATATTTTGTAATTTTACAATAAAATTTAAATTCCGTCAACTTAATCAAACATGTAATCTCTCTATCCACAATCGTTCTCAGAAATTTCCTCACTCTCCTTTACGTCATTTTCCCCTAGTAAATTAAAATATTTCTTCCTTGGAGTACTCAGGTTAGGTTTGAAAATGACAAATATAAAATAAAATAAATAGAGTGGTGCTTTATAAATTTTCAAAAATTTAGCTTACACTCTCTAATATATATTTTCCTAAAGTTTTCATGTAAAAAAAATTGTAATTGATTATTTCGATAAAATAAAAAGTAGATATATATATATATATATATTGAGTAAACTATAGCAAAATAGTAAAATTCTAATGGAATATCCATATTTTTAATTAACATGAAACTAAAATTTTTAATTAATACTAAAATTTATAACTTAATATCAAAATTTTTAATGTGATACCGATATTTCTAACAACATCTCATTAATTATTTTGGTATATCAAAAACTCTAACTAGATATCAAAATTTCTAACATACCAAAATATTTAACAAAATGCTTTACAAATTTTAGTTTTTGGTACTTGATTAAAAAATTTTGTATCAAATAGAAATTTTGGTACCCCTTTTAAAAATTTTGATATAGACTTTACCAACTAAAATCTTATCAATACTAACAAATATTGTTATATCAAAATTCATTTTTTTTTATGTGACAATTATTATGTAATAGGTCCATTTCGCCAGGGTTTACACCAGAACCAAAACCAAAAATAAAACAAAAAAATAATAAATCAATTAAATGTGTCCTAGTCCATTTACAAATAATAAACCCAAAAATAAAACCCAAGTCTATGGACCTAGACTCTAAACCCAACCCTAACCATTAAACCCAAACCAAATAACAAATTAAAACCCAAATACAAGGCCCAAATAAACCCTAACCTAAATTGGCCCAAAATCTAACCTTAGCCACATCCTTTGCGCCGCCGCAGCCTCCAGTGTCGCTGCTGCCTTCGTGTGAACCCCCACGTGTGCCTCCTCCACTGTTGCCACGTGCGCCACCATCCAGCTGGCTGTTCGTACCTGCAACAGACTAACAAACACAAACAGCAGTTGACAACAAATAATAGCAAATACACAGCAATAACAGAAAGAAAAAAGAGAAAATAATTTTTGTAAATCCGGCTATATAAAGCCATACCAGAGGTATGTATTTATTTTTTAGGATGCATACACACACACAAATCAATACTGCAAAAGAAAATTTAAAAGGTGATTCTCGATTGATTCTATTGGTTAAGTTTTTTTATTTTCATTTTGGTGTGTAAAAAGTATGAATAAAGGGAAGGAATCGCGCACCTGAATCATCTTGATTCGCGCCGTCGTGCCTTCTCTATTGTTGCAATCGAATTCGGTGAGAGGACTGAGGGCCTTTTTTCGCTTTTTCTTCGGTTGCCATGGGTCTAGCCTTCAAAAGGGTTTCGAAAGAAGGGCTGAAATGCCCGTTCTCCGCAACGCTGGCCACTGGCTATGGCAGCGGTTGAGGGCTTGGATATTGGCCTTTCGGTTGGAAAGCAAGGGGAGAAATGGGAGAGTTTTAAATCTCTAGGGTTTTTTTTTAAATCAAGGGTTAAAAATGATTTTAAAACAAAAATTTTGGTATAAATAGCAAAGGGAAAACAACACCGTTTGGAGGGCAAGAGATCCGCGCGTTGACCTGAGCCGTAGGTAGGGTCCGCGCATTTTTGTCCTATAAGGATATTTGTGCAATTGATCCTTCCCTTTCGCGCTTGCATGCAATTAGGTCCTATTTCCATTTTCTTTATTTTTCTTTATTTTTCCTTGGAATTTACGTGTCATTTCAATTTAATCCTCGTCTAAACGCATCGATTTGGGGTTTGGGACATTTGTAGTTTTAATCCCCATATGTTTGCGCGCATTACACTTTGGTCCTTATTTTTGTTCAATGGTTTATTTTATTTATAAATTATCCCTTTTAGTTTGAATCGATTTCAATTCAGTTTTTTATTTCAATAGGTATAATCTTTTAGTTTTTAATTTATTTAGCATTTTTTTTATTTATCTAAATATACATTTTGAATTACTTTAGTAGGTTTTGCCTTGTTTCTATTTGGTTTTTCACTTTCATTTGTTTTTTATTGTTTAATTATATAGCTATTATTTTAAAATATTCTTTTATATCATATTATTTTAATTTTTTTATGATATTTAATTTAATTACCCTTATATTATATATATATAGTTTATATTAAAAATAATTTTATTTTAAGTACATTATCAATTTCATATTGTTTTATATTTATATTTTCTTTTCAATCTATTTATATATAATTTGTCCTTTTAAAGATCTTATTTTACTATATATCTAATTTTTTTTAACACTCCCATTCATTATCATTTTTATATATATTATTTTTATTAAGTTTTTCACTTTATGTACATTATTAATTGTCGATAAATAAATCTTGTTTCAAATTATTTGGTATGATTATTGATTTTATATTATATGGATTGTTATTCGTATATATTCTTTTGTATATTTTTATACGGTTGTATCTATATAATTCATTTATATTAAATTTTTTAATATGTACATTATTTGTTTTAAAATTTCACATGGGCATACATTATTATGTACATAATTTATATTATATCTTTATTTATAAATTTTGGTTTTAAACTGTTATATAGTACTAATTTTAAATTTTTTCTTATAATACCTATTTTGAAATTCATTTATATGTTAAACTTTATATTTTATGTATTATTTATTCTTATTTTTATTTATTTCATGATTTATTTCAAATTTTTACATGTATTATTCGTTTATATACATATAATTCACTTTTAAATTGTTTTTTTACATTGTCAATTTTAAA
This sequence comes from Gossypium longicalyx, assembly GCA_025698465.1. Classification (NCBI taxonomy): domain Eukaryota; kingdom Viridiplantae; phylum Streptophyta; class Magnoliopsida; order Malvales; family Malvaceae; genus Gossypium; species Gossypium longicalyx. Next base: position 61,064,901 of record CM047004.1, on the reverse strand, counting down.
TTTATTTTCCTTTACATTATTCGTTTTGACATTACTCATTACCTTTTTAAAAGCTTTTTGTTCCATTATAGATTTTTTTGTTTAATCTTTATTTAAAAATGTTAAATAGTGTATGTTGTAAGATTATTATCATTGGGTATGTTTTGATTTACATGTTTGTATTGTCAATAGTTTGTACAATATGTTACTCATATATGTTTTCCACATTTGTTAAATTGTTTTCATTTCCATGTATTGTATTATGATTGAGGTTGCCAACTTATTTGCCTTAAATTATTTATTTCATTTTCTTTACTTCAAACAAGCCGAATAAATGTATTTCAAATTCGTTTTTATCATTGCTTCTATTTTTTAAAAAATTCCCAAAACAAGGTAACATTTTGTATTTGGAAATTCGAGAAATCGTGCCCTAACGTGCTGGAATTTGATTTTCCATTTGACCAAATAACTAAATATCCTTTCGAGATTTCATCTATGTTTTCTTAGACTAAAAAATAAGGCAATATTTCATGTTTGGAAATTCGAGAAATCGTGCCCTAACGTGCTGGGTTTCGATTTATTGTTTGACCAAATAACCGAATATCCTTTTAAAGTTTCAATGCATGAATTTTGGAAATTATAAGATGACCTTGGTATCGAGGGTTTAAAATATTGTACCCTAACGTACTGGATATGATATTTTGTTCCTTCGGGACAAGGGAATCTTGGCATCCAATTCAAGTAATATTCAAACATTTTCAAATGGAATTGCATTTTAAATCTTTTCAAATATTCGACAATAGGACATTAGCTAATCAATTAGGTACCAATTTTGGGCGTTACGAGGGTGCTAATCTTTCTTCGTACGTAACCGACTCCCGAACCCATTTTTTGATTTTCGTAGACCAAAATTCATACTTTAATAAAATGATTTATTAGGTGATCCGATTACACCTAAACAAATAAAAAAAAAATTGGTGGCGACTCTATATTTCGTTTTTTTAAGTAGACTCCCGTTTTTTTTCAAAAATTTAAAAAATTGTTTCAACAATTATAATAATATATAACAAACAAAATACAATATATTTAATTCATATTTAAATATTATTTAAACATACCAAAATATATAATGTAATACTAAAATATATCTTGGTATACAAAATTTTTAAAATACAATATATTTAAATAATATATAATAAAGTACTATATTATATTATACTCAAGATGTGGGTGAAAAAAACATTTCAAGTAAAAGAAACTTTTTTAAAATTTATTCAACAATAATCAATTGTGAAGTAGCAAAAAACTTGTGCATGGGTCCAATTTTTGAATATATATATATTATTGTGTTATTTAAAAATTATATAAAAGTAAGAAAAAGATAAAAATAACATTATAATAAATATAGAATAATATTATTTATCATTTAAAAAAAAATATGCATGAAATAAATTTCACTTAGGAAACAACCTAAAACTAAGTAAAAAGAGGATTAAAATATAGTCATGATGACCACTCATCAATAGCCAATTCTTGTATCTATTTTTATTTTTACCTTCTAGTTGTTCATCTCTAGTTGCAATTCAACGTTTTCAATCTAATTCTTTCAAATTCAATGAACTTTCGATCTAATCTTTTTAAATAAATATAGATAAAGTTTTTATTTAAACTATAAATTTGACCATTAGATGGGTGCAATTGTGAGCTCTGATGCGATTGAAAGAACTCCACAATCTTTACTGTAGGCATATGGACCATGTCAATCATAATGGATTATATCTAACAAACATGTTAACAAATCCTAAATTTTTTTATTTCATCATTAACATCGATATTTTGCCCACTCCTCTACTTTTAGGCTAAAAGTATTTTTGGAATCCTAAGCAAATATTAAATAAGTAACTTTTGAAGACAAAAGTGCTTTCATCCTTAAACACATAAGTTACAATTTGTAACTTTTTTTTTTGAAAAAAAAAAACACTTTGGAGTTAAAATCATTTTTTTTTAAATCTCTTTTATCATCCAATATAATTTTTTCAATATTTATATTAAATATACCGTTAATTTTCTTTTGAAATTTATTTCAAATATGTAATATTACATTTTTTATTTTGTAATTATTATATTTTAATATCTAAAATATTCTTTATATATTGAAATTAAAGTTTACAAACAATTGACATTAATTGCTTACAAGCATTTAAAATTTATATATTTCATATATCAAAATATTAATAATGAATTACAATAATTTATTTTATTATATTTTTATTGAGATATCATAATATTAATGAATTTAAATATCTTTAAATGAATATTTTTACTTTATAACTGTTAGAATTAAGTGACCCAAATTCTTATAGAATATGATGGAAAATAAAATAAAAGTAAAATCCATATAGAACTAGATTTCTTTTATTTTATTTTAGAATAAGGTTTTTTAAACCTTATTAAACTTCATCTATTTTATATTGATTAGGATAGGGTGTTTCAATCCTACTAGAATATGGCTTTACAAGCCTATAAATAGACATAGTCTATTCCTCTTGTATTGATACAAATTTTTCGACATAGTGAATTTTCTTCTCCTCTGCCTGTGGTTTTTTCCCCAAAGGGTTTCACGTAAAATTTGTGTGTTCTTTATTTTATTTATTTTTATTCTATTTTTTTCACAAATTGGTATCTGAGCTTCCGGTTATTCATCTCGATCACGGTAATGGCGTCTTTGAAATATGAAATTCATTGTTGGATCGCAACACTAGATTTGCGTTGTGGCAAATTAAGATGCAAGCGCTTCTTGCACGATGGATCTGGAGGATGCCCCGCTAGGGATAGATAAGATGCCTTCGACATTAACAGATGAAGAGAAAAGCGTAAGGATCGAAAGGCATTAACACAATTACATCCGCATTTGTCCAACGAAATTTTGCAAGATGTGATGAAAGAGAAAATCGCATTGCATTATGGAAGAGGCTAGAACAAATATGTATGTCGAAAACTCTAACAAGCAAGTTGCATATGAAGCGGCGTCTTTATGCTCATCGTTTGGAGGAAGGTGCGTGCAGTACACGAACACTTAACAATGTTTAAAGAAATTCTCTCAAACTTGGAAGCCATGGAGGTTCAAAGATGATAAGGAAGATCTAGGGTTGATTCTACTTTGTTCGTTGCCCCTGTCTTATTCAACCTTTAGAGACACGATTTTATATAGCCGTGAGTCTCTAACAGCTTGATGAGGTTTATGATTCTTTAACCTCGTATGATAAGATGAAGCATCTTGTGGTTAAACCCGACTCTCGGGGAGAGGGTCTCATTGTTCGTGGGAGACAAGATCGGAATGCCGATGATGATCGTGGTAGGACACAGAACGGAATCCTCGTGGTAAATCTAAGGGTAGATCAAATCTTCAAACAGAGGTAAAACTTGTAACTTCGCAAGAAGAAAGGGCACATTAAATCTGAGTGCTATAAGCTACAAAATAAGATTAAAAGGGAGGTCATGAATCAAAAGGAAAACAACCGAGAAAATTTCGGTGAAGCCGATGTTGTAGAAGACTACAAATGATGGTGAACTTCTAGTCGCTTCACAATGATTCTAAAGTAAGCGAGAGTGGATACTTGATTCAGCCTGCACATTCCATATGAGTCCCAATCGGGATTGGTTTACAACTTACGAAACGATGTCGAAGGTGTTGTTTTGATGGGAAATAATACTTAAAAAAATCGCAGGTGTTGGAACAATTAAAGTTAAGATGTTTGATGGAGTTGTCGAACACTTAGTGACGTGCGGCATGTTCCGAATTGAAAAGAAATTTAATTTCGTTGAGTACTCTTGATTCAAAAGGGTGCAGAGATATACAATTTGAAAGTGGGGTTTTAAAGATTTCCAAAGGGTCCCTTGTTGTGATGAAAGGACAGAGAAAAGATTGCCAAGTTATATGTTTTGCGGGGGTTCTCATCATTCTCGTGATGCACACTATCGCTTCCTCGTCCTTGTCGATGATGATATTACTAAACTTTGGCATATGCGCCTAGGGCATATGAGTGAGAATGGCATGGCGAATTGAGCAAAAGAGGACTTCTTAATGGGCAAGGAATTTGCAAACCGAATTTACTGTGAGCAGCCTTGTGTTTTTGGAAAACAAAAGAGAGTTCGATTCACTAGAGGAATCCATAACACGAAGGAAACATTGGAGTATATTCATTCGACTGTGGGGGCCATCTAGAGTGCCTTCTAGAGGTGGAGCTAATTATATGCTAACCTTTATTGATGATTTTTCCGAGAAAAGTTTGGGCGTTCTTCCCGAAGCAGAAAAGTGATGTGTTTTCCGCATTTAAGTCTTGGAAAATTATGATTGAAAAACAGACGGGAAAACAGATAAAATACCTCCGCATGCACAATGGCTTAGAGTTCTGTTCGATGAGTTTAATAGATTGTGCAAGTCGGAAGAATCATAAGACACCGACGATTCATCATACTCCACAACAAAACGGCGTTGCGAATCGAATGAACGAACGATCATGGAGAAGGTTCGATGTATGTTGTCAAATGCCAACTTACCAAGTCATCTATCGCATGTTTTTTGATCAACCGATCTCCATCCGTTGCCATTGAGAAAAAGACTCCACAAGAGGTATGGTCTGGTAATCCTGCTAATTATTCTGATTTAAAGATCTTTGGGTGTCTTGCATATGCTCATGTTGATAATGGAAAATTGGAACCGAGATCCATTAAATGTGTTTTTCTTGGTTATAAAGTCGGTGTAAAAGGGTATAAGTTATGGTGTCCTCAAATAGAAAAGTTGTGATTAGTAGAGATGTTGTTTTTGATGAAACTGCTATGCTACCTAACTTATCTCTTAAAGACTCTTCCAATAAAGAAAATCAAAAACAAGTAGAGCATCGAGTTAATACAGAGTCAACTCCTCAAGCCAAGTACAAAAATTGAGAATAGAGTTGCTTCTTCACCACAATACTCTATCGCCAAAAGTGCAGAACTAGAAGAGAAATTAGACCTCCAAAGAAATATGCCGAGGCTGATCTAGTTGCTTATGCTTTGAATGTGGTCAAGATATAGATGCGAATCAAGAGCCATCTAATTATTCTGAGGCGCACTGTGAAGGCTCGAGAAAAGTGGATGTTTGCTATGCAAGAAGAGATGGAATCACTCCACAAAAAGCAGAACATGGGACCTTGTGAAACTTCCTAAAGGTAAAAAGGCTGTTCGTTGTAAATGGGTATTTAAAAAGAAAGAAGGGACTCCAGGAGTTGAAGAACCCAGATATAAAGCAAGGCTTGTTGCAAAGGGTTACAGTCAAATTCCAGAGTAGACTTCATGAGATGTGTTCTCCCAGGTTGTTAAGCATAGTTCGATTCGAGCTTTGCTTGGTATTGTGGCCCATGCATGATTTGGAGCTTGAGCGATTAGATGTAAAAACCGCATTTTTGCATGGAGAGCTTGATGAGGATATTTACATGCAACAACCGAAGGTTTTACAGTTTCAGAAAAAGAGAACTATGTTTGCTTGCTGAAAAAGTCCCTTTACGGTTTGAAACAGTCACCAAGACAGTGGTACAAGAGGTTTGATTCCTTTATGACTTCTCATGATTTCAAAAGAAGTAGTTTTGACAGTTGTGTTTACTTTAAGAAAAATAGTGATGGTTCTTTTGTGTATCTACTTCTTTATGTTGATGACATGTTGATAGCAGCAAAAGATAAAGAAGAGATAAGAAAGGTCAAAGTCCAACTAAGTAAAGAATTTGAGATGAAAGATTTAGGACCAAAGAAAGAAGATACTTGGTATGGAGATTCTCGAGATAGAAAATCAAGTAAATTGTACCTAAGTCGGAAGGGGTACATTGAGAAAGTTCTTTGCGAGTTCAATATGCAGAGTGCTAAGCTGTTAGTACTCCTTTAGCAGCCATTTCGGACTTTCATCGATTTTGTCTCCACAATCGATGATGAGATTGAGTACATGTCACATGTTCCATACTCTAGTGCAATGGGATCTCTCATGTATGCTATGGTTTGTTCACGTCCAGATTTATCATATGCGATCGGTGTAGTTAGCGGATACATGGCAAATCCCGTAAAAGAACATTGGAAAGCGATTCGATGGATTTTAAGATACTTACGAGGCACTCACCGATGTTTGCTTACAGATTGGGAAGAACTAAAGATGGAGTCATAGGGTATGTTGATGCTGATTTTGCTTGGAGACCTTGATAGAAGAAGATCTCTCACAAAGTTACGTCTTTACAATCGGAGGTTGTGCAATTAGTTGGAAAGCCATTTTGCAAACTACGATCGCTTTGTCTACCACCGGCTTTGAGTACATGGCGATTCGAGGCTTGCAAAGAAGCTATTTGGTTGAAGGGACTATTTAGTGAACTCAATGAAGGCCTTCAAATCAAAGACATATTTTTTGTGACAATCAGTGCTATATTTCTTACAAAAGATCAAATGTTTCATGAGAGAACAAAACACATTGATGTTCGGTATCATTTTGTTCGTGATATTATTGCTCGTGGTGATATTGTTGTGAGCAAAATTAGTACTCATGAAAATCCTGCAGATATGATGACTAAGTCACTTCCTAAAACCAAGTTTGAGCATTGCTTAGACTTGGTTGGTGTTCATTGTTGAGTTAAACCCTTAAGGGGTTTTATGGAAGAGGTGGAGAACTTGTTTATTGAAAGTTCGCAATGAAGAACTTGTTCATTGAGAATTTGTGTCAAGGTGGAGATTGTTAGAATTAAGTGACCCAAATTCTTATAGAATATGATGGAAAATAAAATAAAAGTAAAATCCATATAGAACTAGATTTCTTTTATTTTATTTTAGAATAAGGTTTTTTAAACCTTATTAAACTTCATCTATTTTATATTGATTAGGATAGGGTGTTTCAATCCTACTAGAATATGGCTTTACAAGCCTATAAATAGACATAGTCTATTCCTCTTGTATTGATACAAATTTTTCGACATAGTGAATTTTCTTCTCCTCTGCCCGTGGTTTTTTTTCCCGAAAGGGTTTCCACGTAAAATTTGTGTGTTCTTTATTTTATTTATTTTTATTCTATTTTTTTTTCACAATAACATTATGTTTAAAGTGAACATTTTAACTTTTAAAAATTATTTTTTTACCCTAATATTGAATACTTAAATCTTAAATTTGACTTTTCAAAATATTTTTCCACGACAATTTTCAAAAACAATGCTAAACTAGTTCTAAATCACTAACGAAAGGACAATAATGGCATCTTTTAATTACGATAGTAATAAATTTAATTATCAATATTTATATATATACTTAATATATTTAATGATTATAAAAAGAAAATTTGGTTCCCAACATCTTGCTCATTGGCCCATTGAGCAAATAATTGGCTATTTCTGGTTGAAACTTATGGCCCCAAGACTCAACATGTCTAGTTGCTCGACAACCTAGTTTTATATTCAGTCATTTATATTGTATTTGGCAGCTCAACGATAGCAACATTGGAAGAGCTAGCTAGCATTTGGCCTTCAACTAAGAGGTTAACCCTTTTAAATCCATCTTATTTTAGTGTATTTAAATTCATATTCTATTTATTTATTAATAATATTAATACTAATTAAATCGAAATTTAATTGAAAATTTATATGGTTTATTAGATTATTGTCGTATGTTATTTATTTTTTGGGGCCAACCAATTCCATTGTTTAACCTCTCTTTTGCACGTCATTATTTTATGGATTTTCAATCGGAGACTCGAACAAGCTGAAGAAACTGTTTGAAACCATTTTTGCTCGGTAGAATAATTATAACTTTTTATTTATTTTTATAATTTTTTCAAAATTTCAAAAGTTCTTTGAATTTATGAAAAATAATTTTTTTTATAATTTTCATATATTTTTATAAGTTTTGAATTCTCTAAATTATTTTTTAAAAATATTTTTAAATTTTTATAATTTCAAAATATAGTTAATGTTAAATTGAAAAAATATGTAAAAATTGAAAGTTAAATTTATTATTCCAATTTAAAAAATCCTTAACAGAAAAATATCAAAATATCTAATGTCCAAATCATTCGTGATGAAATTAAAAAAATTTGTAGTTGAGTAATCAACTTTTAGATAATTATATGTGTAGTTTATATTATAAATTTCAGCATATTAATGTATTTGTGACATTTCAAACTTGAACTAGATGTTATGAACGAATCCCGAAAGTCATATTAATTACATGAACCCCTGTTCAAATGTTTTCTAAAACGTATCTTACTTTTGAACATTTGTTTTGCTAAAACTTGTCTTGTTCTATTACCTAAAATACTTCATGGTTACCATGTGTGTGTAATTTTCTTTTAAAACGTTTGTAAGCATAACAAGCCGCTTAGAAAATCTTGCGTTTTACTTTATTTATTTCTTTAAATCCACTCTACTCCTCGTTTAAAAGGTTGTAGCGGAAAAACCATATTTTGTTTAATTTTGAAAATAAAGGTCAAAACTATATGAAATCGGGAAATCGGGAAATCGGAAAGTTTGTTTAGACAAGTTACTAAAAGAAAAATCAAAAGCCAACGAAGGTCCAAAAATACCAATACAATCCAAAAAAAAATGTCCACAAAACATAAATAAAGTTTTGTAGAACCCACTTAGGCGTGAGATTAATCCGAGCTCTTGAAAGCTGTCCGATCCTAAACTTGAGGATTACCTAAAAAGATTATTAAATTGAGTGAGCTAAAAAGCCCAGAGCGTGACTTAGCCCACATACAAAACATATAGTAGAGAATAATTGCAACACCCCAAACCAGACCTTAACGTTATGGTCGAATCTGGGAACGTTACGAAGGAGAGTTATAAATCTAAATTTGTTGTAATAGGTAATCCCGTATATATTTTTTTTATCAAGAGAGTCCACTTTTATGAAATGTGTTATTGTACTCATTAATGAAAACAATCATTTGTTTACTCTTTCAGACAAAACCATAATTTGCAACGGATGTATAAAAGTCGTTACATTTCGAAAATCGAGTTTGAGTTCTCAAAAACGTTTGTTTGCGTAAAATGGTTGTTTTCATAAATTGTTTTGTTGAGCGTCGCAAGAAACTTAAATTAGATCCAAATCCAAAAACAAAACCAAAAAGTCCAAAGAGTCCCAAAATTACAAAACTCTCTAAAGAAAACCAGAAAATCAAATAAACTATTAAGTAAATACAGTTTACGAACTAGTGGTCACAACTGAGCCTCCGTCGCACCGACCTGCCTAGTCCTGAAGATTACCTGAACAGAACAGACAAATGAAAGTGAGTTTTAAAAACTCAGTGTGTAACTCAACGGAACATAAATTTAGATTTTATCGCATAGCAGAACAGATACAGACATAATTTCTTTACAGAATCAAATTATCGACAGAGTCATACAGAATCAGATATGCATAGTCCTACCCCCAACCCCTAAACACCAAATCCAACCATCCCAACACACTATGTGGGGTGTAAAACACCCACCCAACCCTACACACCACATAGTGTCCGTACGAAACTTATCAGAATAAATCACAACCATGCTGCCAGTATATTGGCAAAATATCGCCTCACAGAACACTTCCTCCACATATACATAGCCCACCTGATACACAGATACAGATAAACAGAATAACAGATAATATGCATGCTTATACATAACAGACATTATACACGCATAAGCGTAACAGAACAGATCATACATACCATATCTCATAAATCTCATATAAACACTATTTAAACTATTTTCAGTCTAACAGAGTGACATGTCTCAAGCTTAAGGGTTGTTTTACCCATACCGACCCTACGGAAGGCTCACAATCGATCGAAAAAATGCGTACGACCTTAGGGAAAAATTCTAAAATTTAGGCCCACATGCCCAAATTGACCCTACTTGTATGGCCCACATGGCCTAGACCACGGCCCATACGCCCAAATTGGCCTAGCTCGTGTGACCCACATAGCCACACAAACACCTGTCACACAATCATGTGTCGCACACGACCGGGCACATGCCCGTGTGGCATCGACAGGCCAGATTTTCAGTTTTCGCCGATTGTCATTTTCTTGCGTTTTCGTTATACAGCTGGTTCATTTTTTATGTAAAAGCAATCTTGAGACCTCTGAAACCTAGAAACAATATCCCAAATATAGTTTTAGCAATTAATTACTAATTTGACAACGATAATCTAAATAACGCGCACAAGCTTACAGCCGACATAAACAACCACCATCACGGTTTAGGTCGTTGAAACGAAATCCACTACTTCACAGCCATCTCCTATGCAACATGTTCATAGAAAAAATTAACTTCCCTAACTACACACCATTACGCTAATTCAAAAGGAATGAAAACTAAACCAAACGAACTTACAAACTTACCAAAATGAACGAAGAGCAACCAGAATACCGAACCCCCAAAGATTAGAACAATCAATTTGTTGAATCGAGTAGAGAGAAAAAAGGAAAAAAGGAAATCACAGAAGAAAGGAAGGGGATGAGAAGAAACCAACATCAGAAAAGAAAATTTAAAAACAGAGAGAGAAAAATAAAAATAAAAATAAAAAATAAATTAAATCAAAAGAATACCCTAACATCCCATTATCCCACTAACTAACAAATCCTACTTGTAATAACCAAAATTTGCCCGGGCTTTAAAATTGGAAATAAATAGATGTTTTTTTTAAACAACCCTTTTACAGAGCCCAAAAATTAAAACCCAACAGCCTATTAACCCATTACCCGCTTACACTTGACCCAACTACCAAAAGCCTTACAGACCCATTACACCCGGGGCCCAAGAGGCCCAAATGTTAAACAGAACACGGAAAGCCCTAGGGTTTTAGAAACCCTAGGCGCCGCAAATAGAAGGCTCCAGAAGACAAGCACCCCAACAGACGCGTCCGTTCGTCTCGCAGTGACCCACCATCAGCGCCGTGATTCCAGGCCGCAAATCTTGCCGTAGTTGAAGCCAAATGAACACAAAATCAGAGGCCAAAGTGCTCACCTCCGAGATATCCTCGCGTTCACCTGTAAAAGGAAACAAAAGGGACAGTATCTGGCAAGAAATTAGGCAAATGAGAACATACCAAAATTTATATTGTAAAAAGGCTTATAAAGGCCTGATACGAAAGGATGTAAGGAGGGAGACGGTTTTTTTTTTCAGTGCAATATACAAAAATAGTTGATACGCACATACAAATAAAGAAACATCAACAGATCATTACAGAACATAAAGGTGATTATTTCATTTTTTAAAAATACATACTGGTATCATAAAAACAGAAAGAAGAGGACGTACCGTTTCGAACAGGGAGCTTTTTAGCTTCTGACCTCCGTAAGTGGTGCCGTTGATGGGGGCACGTGAGAGCGTGCAAACCTTTAAATGGAGGTCCGAGAGAGCTCTGGGAACCCCCCTCCTTCAGAGGGTTTTCTTTGTTTTTTAAAAAAAATCAGAATTCAAAATGATTTCAAAACTGAAACTTGGCTTATATAGCCCCTTTAGTACGACGTCGTTTTGGCTTAATTCAATAAGCTTTAAAACGACGTCGTTCCAAGGAGGATCCGCGTGTTGACCCGATTACCCGAGGAGGATCCGCGTGTCTTCGTAAAATGGGTTAATTATCCCATTAGTCCTCTCGCATTTTTATTTTTTATAAATTCATTTTATTTATTTCTAATTCGGCCCTAATCTTTTATATCTGTTTCAATTTAATCCTAATTGCTATTAAAGTTGTTTGGAAGAACGAAGTCGTTTTGGGATAGGGGCAAATTGCCCAGTGAGTCCTTCAGTTCTAAAGAGAGTTCTAAATTGATCCATTTTTTTAATTTTTATATTTTTCTAATTAGCCCCAAGGTTTTAATAATTTTTAATTTTAATCCTTTTTTATATATTATTAAATTTATTTATTTTAAATACTACGTATTATTATTTACATATATAAAAATTTATGGTATATTTTTATTTCCAAGTATATTTATACTATTTTATATTATATTAACATATATTATTTTATATTTTATTAAATGTTATATACTATTTTATGCTTTAATATATATTATATATTATTTTATTTCATATTTTATCATATGCTTAAATTTCATCACATATTTTTATTTTATATATATATATATATATATACACATTATTATTCCTATATTTTACTATATGCTACCTATTTTTATTATGTATACTATTTATCTTACTATATTTGTATATATGAAAATACTTATTATATTATTATTATTTTATAAAATTGTTATTATATTATATTTCATTATATTTTATTTATGTATTTTTATTACACACTATATTTATTACATATATTTTATTACTATATGATTTATATTATTACATATTTTTATTTGTAAAATATATTGTATTTTATCATAATTCCTTATTACCTTTATTTTATCCTAAAATATTAATTAATTTTAAACATCTAGTACAATATTTTTCTTATATACTAAGTTATTATATCTTATAATATAGTCTATATATGTATATATCATTTTAAAAAGGAAAAAGGGTCCCTTTTATTGTTTTTACATCGTTTAATATTTTTCTAAATCTCTTATTTTTATATTTCATACATTTAATTTGCTTATTTTTAAATTCTCTTTTATTTTGGATATAGTTTAATAGGTTAAATTTTACACATCATTTTGTTCTTATATTTATATATTTGCATAAATTAGTTATTTATGATAATTTAGGTATATATATTTGCATAAAATGTTTTTATATATATGTTTTACTATATTTGCATGAAATGATAAAACGTATATATATTGAAATTAGGTTATTTTAAAACATATCATTTTTTTTAAACCAAAAGTCATATCTTATTTAATTAAAAAGAAACTTTTTTTAAAAAAAAGAGTAAGGCAATGTTTTGAATACTTAGAAATTCGAGAAATAGTGCCCTAACATGCTAGGTTGCAATTTTTCGTTTGACTAAATATTTAAAATATCCTTTTAAACAAGTTTTATAAATCATGAGATGATTTTAGTTACGAAAGATTAAAGATATCATGTCCAATCATGCTGGATCTGATGTTTGTACTCTTTTAAAACGAATGAATCTTGATTCTTCTCTCAAAACATCACGGTTTAAAGGAAATATCATTTTTTAAAATTCTTTCAAATTTCTGACACTAAGACAAGAATTACTCAATTTGGTACCAATTATGGGCGTTACGAGGGTGCTAATCCTTCCTCGTACGTAACCGACTCCCGAACCCATTTTCTCATAATTTTGTAGGCCAAAACGTTTTATATAGTGATCCAATCGCACTTTAAAAGATTGGTGGCGACTCCCATTTTCGTTTTTCAAAAGTCGATCCCCGTTTTTCAAAACACCTTTTAAAAAATGGTTTCGACAGCTTGGCGACTCCGCTGGGGACATTAAGAGAGTCAAGCCAAGAAATTGAGTATTTTTGTCTTAATGTCAGAAGTTTGGAGCACTTAAATCTTTTTACATGTGTTTGCTGCATATGTTTGTTACTTTATTACTTTACATGGCATTTGCACGACCGTTGTGGTTATACCTTTAAGTGGGAGTGAGAAGCTACGCTTTCGTAAGGTTTTGACCTTCGTATGAGCTAGTGGATTGCTTCCGGGATACTCTACCTATGTCTTCGTGAGATTTTCATCTCCGTATGGCCATAGGGAAAAGTGTCCCCCTGAACTGAATTCGGTCTATATGAGCCTATAGTGGGTGAAGACTGAGGAATCTGCTGGTTCAGGTACCTTAGCTTTAGAACTAAAACTCATATAGTGAACTTTTAAGTGCTTATCCTAGGGATAATAGTGATAACCTTTAGAAAATTACCCTTATAAGGATTTATTTATCGCTTTCCTATATATATATGATACTGCCTTACTGTTTTATTTTGTTGTCATTGCATGTCATTCCGCATTTAAAGGTGTCAATTCAAGGCTCGATTTCTAGATTAGAAAGTTTTATAATGAGGAATGAATACCTTAATAAAGTGGAGGACAATGCTTCTATTTGTACCTGGTCAGAGAAAACCCAGTTAGAGAAAGGAGATAGTGTCACCGAGGGGTATACGTCAGAGTTACGAGACTTCACTCGTGTTAATTCGATGTAGAATGAGTTGCAGGAGCTGAGAAACATTTGGGCCCAGTGGGATGATAATGCTAAGCAGCTTTTCTATCAGAGTTATGGAGACCTCCCCTATTTGCTGGATGTCAAGGTAGATAAACACTTGTTTCGAGCTATGGTACAGTTCTGGAACCCTGCTTATAGTTGCTTTACGTTTGGTGATGTTGATCTTGTACCTACTTTAGAGGAGTATACGACTTTACTGCGTTGTTCAAGGATTCATGGTTACAAGGCTTATGTTAGGCCTGCTAGCCTTCCAACTTTTGAGAAGAAATTGGTAATGATTACTGGGATGATTGAGCAGTGGGCTATGGCTCGTGTACAGCAAAAAGGTGATAGTAAATGCATCCCGTGGGCCATTTTGAAGGATTTGATATTAACGCATCCAGATATGAAGAAGAGGGTCGACGTCCTGGCTTTGAGCATTTATGCCATGGTGATTTTCCTGAAGGCGTTGGGGCACATAGATGAGTCGGTCGCAGATTTATTTGATCGACTTGGTAAACAGAACACGCCTATACCTGCGATCCTAGCTAAAACGATAAGATCCTTGAGCGCATGCCGAAGAGCTGGTGAAGGAAGATTCATTGGCTGTGCACAGTTGCTGTTAGTTTGGTTTCATAGTCACTTCTGGAAGCTCGATAAGGTTCCTATTCGAGTTTTCTTTGAGAGTTATTCTCCCTTAAAGGAAGCAGTGGACATACCGAGGAGAGATTACATTTTGGAGGAGAGATGGTTAGACATTCTTTAGAATCTTCGAGAGGAGGATGTTATGTGGAAGGCTCCCTGGTTGGTTTCTAGTGAAGTCTTTTACCGATGCGGCAGTTTTGATTGGGTCCCTTTGCCAGGAATTTGGGGAGTTGTGGGATATACACCGTTGCTTGTTTTAAGGCAATATAGAGCAAGGCAGTTCATACCGGTTACACAGGGTTTAGCTCAAAGTGATTTCTCTTACAAAGGGGATCACTATAAGAAGAGGATGCGAGAGATTTCTGAGGCTTGGAAGAAGCCTTTATGTATGAAGATCTTGACTGAAGGTTCGACGTCAACCCTCGAGTATAAGGGTTGGTTTAGTAAGAGATTCAACAATAATATCCCTAGGCCGATTTTGGGAGAGGCTCGATCATTGGAGGAGAACTTGCGAGTGATCCCATCGGAGTTAGAGGTTATGAAGCAAGAGTTCGAGAGGAAGAATTCAGAGCTAGAAAAGAGGATTGAGAAGCTTGAAGAGGAGAAAATGTACTTAAGTCTCGATGTTGACGTTCAAAAGATGGAAGTCGAGAAGATGAAAAAAGAAAAGAGAAAGGTTGAGAAAGATCGAGATGACCTAAAGACACATTATAAGAAAGCTCAGATGACATTGAAAAGGGTCGGACTAGGGAGATCTTCAGAGCAATGGCAACAAGAGATTCAAGAAGAAAAAGCCAAGGCCGAGTATTGGGAGAAGAAGTTTTAAGAGATGCAGTCACATAATCAGGCCATAGAAAAGGAAAATCAAGGGTTAAAAGTTAAGGTGACAGAGATTGGACGATCCCTTCATCATTACCGAAGTCGTGACTCTGCAATCGAGTTAAAGACAAGCTTGGACAAGATTGAGAAAATGAAGTGCAACATTGGAGAATTAAAAGCAGCATTACAGGGCTGTGAGTTACGGATTTAGCAACTCGAGGTAAGAGAAGAACAATGGAAGGGAGAACTTCATCATCTTCAGAGTCAAGTAGGAGATAGAGATCATGTCATGGGAGAGGCCTTAGTTCAGATTCAAGAGGTCGCTGAATACTTACAAGAGTTGGCAACACAAGCTAAAACGCTGAGTATGATGTATGAGTCATCGTCAGACAAAGGACGAGAGTTGGCATTGTTATTAGATAGGGTTAAGACTCTAGGCCTACGGGCAAAAGTGTTTTTGTAATCCGTTTTATGAAAAGATTTTTATTCCTTAAATAATGTTTTCTAAAATGAAACTGAGTCAGAATCGACATCTTTTTGCATACATGCATTTGCATTTCATTACATCATATGCATTCAAGTTTATAGAAAGACCCTAATTAAGTTAAAATTATAAAGGAAGAAAGAGAGTAAGAAAAAAAAATCTGGAAGCAACACATCCCTACGGTACACGCGCTAAGTCAAAGAATATGGACCAAAGATTTGAGTAGCTACAGAAGGACATGCAGGACCAATTGCAAGAACAATTGGCCAAGATGCAGACTGACATGAGAGAGCATATGCTAGAGGCTCAGAGGAATATGATGGCCGAAATGGCTCAACTACTGAGGGCCACTGATAAGGGAAAGGCTCCCATGACAATTGCTAGAGAAGAGAATGAGGGTCCTCCTCCTGGTTTCACTCTACCTCACATACAAACTCAACCTGAGGCATATCCTCGTGGGCCGTCTGTCACAATAAGGCATCAACAGGGTCAAGTTGATGCTGGGATTCCTATAAATTTCCCAACTGGCTCGGGATTCAATTTAGGCGATAACCCTACCAATCCTCTCATTCCCAATTTGGATATAGCTGAAAAGGAAGATTTTGAGAGCCGAAGCTACAAAACAGTTAGAAGAACGTTGCCGATGGCTGGAGGAGAAATTTAAGGTCTTAAAAAGTGCTGAAGGGTATCAGGGAGTCGATGCCAAAGATCTAAGTTTGGTCCCAGACTTGGTGCTTCCTCATAAATTCAAGATGCTGGAGTTTGAAAAATACAACAGGACTACTTGCCCAGTGGCTCACGTTACGATGTTCTGTAAAAGAATGACTGGGTACGTAAATAATGATCAGCTGTTGATCCATTGTTTCCAGGACAGTTTAGTAGGAGCGACAGGCAGGTGGTACAATCAGTTGAGCAGGGCTAGAATAAGTTCATGGAGGGACCTCGCACAAGCCTTCATGCAGCAGTACAATCATGTGACTGACATGACCCCTGATAGGATCACTCTGCAAAACATGGAAAAGAAGCCTAATGAAAATTTTAGGCAATACGCACAGAGATGGAGAGAGGTAGCAATGCAAGTTCAACCACCGCTGTTGGAGAAAGAAACCACCATGTTGTTCATTAACACTTTGAAGGCTCCACTCATTACTCACATGATTGGAAGCACTACCAAAAGTTTTGTAGACATAGTTATGGCAGGAGAAATGATTGAGAAGGCCATAAGGGGTGGCAAAATTGAGGGGGAAGCAGCCAAAAGATCGACCCCAAGAAGAAAAGATAATGAAGTGAACAACACAAGTAGCTTCAATTCAAAGGCAGTCATAGTTAGTCAGCCCAAAGTGGCTACGAGTGGCCAGCAAAGTACTCAAAGACAGGAATCGGGATCAAGATAAAATTCGGAGAAGATGCAATTCACGCCTATTCCCGTGACGTATCGTGAGCTTTATCAAATCTTATACGATGCACATGCCATTGCTCTATTTCACTTGAAATCGCTACAGCCACCATAACCCAAGTGGTATGATGCAAATGCTAAATGCGAATATCATGCAGGAATACCCGGACATTCAATTGAGAATTGTACTGGATTCAAGAAGGCCGTGGAGAGGCTTATCAAGATGGGGGTGGTGAGATTCGACAGTACCCCTAACGTTGAAAATCCGCTACCAGATCATGGCAATCAAGGAGTGAATGCCATTGATGAAACTAGGGAAGGAATAATCAAGGAAAATGTTGCTGAGGTGAGAATGCCTTTGAGGGAAATTTGGAAAGAGATGGTGAAGAGAGGGATGATAACCTCCAAGAAAGAAAGAGAAAAATGAGGAACTACTGCGAGTTCCATGGAAAAGAGGGTCATGAGACCCAAAATTGTGAAGAATTCAAAGCCTTGGTGTAAGGCTTCATTGATAATAAAGAGCTGCAAGTTCTTGAAGGTAGCTCTTATATAAAAGAAATAAATGCGTCGGAAGATAAACAACAAGAAATTAGCCTGCCAAGAATTATTATTTCCTTACCAGGGAATAATGAAGCGGGGACGCAAACTAGGCCCAAGGTTGTAATCCATAAACCTGTATCCTTTTCTTATAAGGATAACAAAAGGGTACCATGGAGTTATAACTGCCATGTGTCATTACCGGAGAAAGAAGATGTAGCCGGTGCATTTAAGGATGTACAAATTGAGGGTTCCCATACGCGGAGTGGGAAGCGGTATGATATGGTAGGCATCAGTAATGAGTCCACAAAAATAAAGAATGCTAGTGTGGAGAAGAAAAAAGAGGTTGAAATGCCTGTCAAAGAGCCGGTAACGGAGGAAGAGGCTAAGGAATTTCTGAAGTTCCTCAAGCATAGTGAGTATAGTGTGGTCGAGTAGTTGCACAAGCAACCAGCCCGTATATCAGTATTGGCTCTACTTCTAAGTTCTGAGGTGCATAGGGAAGCATTGATGAAGGTGCTTAATGAGACATATGTCACCCATGACATATCCGTTAACAAGCTGGACCGGTTGGTGAATAATATTAGCGCAGACGATTTCATCTACTTCAATGATGATGAAATCCCACCTGGAGGCATAGGATCAACCAAGGCCTTGCACATCACTACTCGGTGCAAGGGATACACGCTTCCAAGTGTACTCATTGATAACGGGTCGGCCTTAAACGTCCTTCCATTATCTACATTGAATAGATTACCTATTGATATTTCGCATATGAAAACATGTTGCAATGTGGTAAGAGCCTTCGATGGGATCGAAAGAAGAGTGATGGGACGAATTGATATCCCTTTGGAAATCGGGCCAAATACCTATGAAGTTGATTTCTTGGTGATGGATATCAAGCCCTCCTATAATTGTCTATTGGGGAGACCATGGATACACTCAGCAGGAGCGGTGCCTTCCTCATTGCACCAAAAATTAAAGTTGGTGACAGATGGATGGTTAATAACCATTAATGCGGAAGAGGATATTATAGCAGCAGTCACTAGCAAGGCCCCCTATGTTGAGGCAAATGAAGAATCTATTGAGTGTTTATTTTGCTCTTTAGAGTTTGTAAATGCCACCTTCATTTCAGAAGGAAGTGAGTTATCAGTGCCAAGGATGGCAAGAGCTACAAAGATGGCCCTACAAATGATGGCAGGAAGAGGAGCCTTACCAGGAAGAGGTTTAGGAAAGCATCTGCAAGGAGGGATTCAGATCCCAAAGATGATTGAGAAAAAGGACCGCTTTGGTTTTGGCTTCAAACCAAACTATAAGCAAAGAAGGAAGAACATTGAGAAAAGCCAAGAAAGGAGAAGGGCGCGTTTAGATGGAAGAGAAGTGGGGTGGGAATCGATGACATTCCCTCTTATATCTAAAACCTTCATATAAGGAGGATTACTTGAAGAGGAGAGCCATCAAATTAATGCTGTGCATGAAGAAGGGTCGGAGCAAAGGAACCTTAAGAGTATTCGCCCTTATGAATCGGGACGCTCTTTGAACAATTGGACTGCGGAAGAACTTCCTGTAGTCTTTAGAAATTTTTCAGAGTAATTCTCAAACATTTTTGTTACTCTAAAGCCTAGGAGCAATAAGATTACATTTGTGAAATAGGCTTATGATCATTTATCATTTTTTTAATAAGACATAACTTTTATTAATTCAAACGAGTATTGCTTCATTTTTATCAATCAATATTCCATCAAATTTTTGACAATTCTTATTCTTTCATTCATAGTACATAAATAATTATTCTTAAATTCATTCATTCTTTGTATATTCTTTATACTTCTCAGATCCCTAAATATCAATGATATGAGCATTGATACGGCAATTCTTGATTTTTCTTACGAGCAAGACATGTGTTTAGAAGAACCTCAGGATTTTGAAGGTGTTCAAGATTGTGATATATCTCTTGATTTGTTAAGAATGGTAAACCAGGAAGAGAAACAAATCATGCCTCATGAGAAAGAAGTAGTAGAAAATATAACCCTGGAGGAAGGGAAGGAGTTGAAAATCGAAACCCTAATTAGTGAGGACACAAGGCATGATCTGGTTGAATTGCTTCGAGAGTTCAAGGATATCTTCACCTGCTCATATCAGGATATGTCTGGATTGAGTAATGAAATTGTGGTACATCGTCTTCCGATAAGACAGGATTGTAAGCCAGTCCAACAGAAGTTGCAAAGAATGAGGCCAGACATCATTTTGAAAATAAAGGATGAAGTCAAGAAGCAGTTTGACGTAGGATTCTTGCAAGAAGTGAAATACTCCGAATGGGTAGCTAACATTGTGCCTGTTCCTAAGAAGGATGGGAAGGTACGACTGTGTGTTGATTACAGAGACTTGAACAAAGCAAGCCCAAAGGATAACTTTCCTTTACCCCACATTGACACTTTAGTAGATAACACAGTGGGATATTCATTGTTCTCCTTTATGGATGGTTTCTCAGGATACAACTAGATAAAGATGCATTCAGAGGACATGGATAAAACCACCTTTATAACCTTGTGGGGCACCTTTTGTTACAAAGTAATGCCATTTGGACTAAAAAACGCAAGTGCAACGTACCAAAGGGCCATGGTGAACTTGTTCCACGACATGATGCATAAGGATGTTGAGGTATACATCGATGATATGATTGCCAAGTCACATACGAAAAAGGAGCATATCGAGGTATTGAGAAGATTATTTGTAAGGTTGAGAAAATTTCAGTTGAAGCTCAATCTATCAAAGTGTACCTTTGGAGCCAGATCGGGAAAGTTGTTAGGCTTTGTAGTAAGTGAAAAAGGAATTGAAGTCGACTCAGACAAGGTCAGAGCCATACGAGAATTACCTCCACCACGTACTCAAAAAGAAGTTTGAGGATTCCTAGGAAGGTTGAATTACATTGCTCGGTTCATTTCACAACTAACCGAGAAATGTGATCCTATCTTTCGCCTCCTCAGAAAGCACAATCAAGGTACTTGGGATTGGGAATGCCAGAACGCTTTTGAAAAGGTCAAGCAGTATTTGTTGAATACTCCGGTATTATCTTCACCTAGCCCAAATAAACTATTAATACTGTACTTGTCAGTGTTTAGTAATTCTATGGGATGTGTGCTTGGTCAGCATGACAAGTCAGGGAAAAAGGAGAAGGCAATTTATTATCTCAGTAAGAAATTCACTGACTGTGAGATGAGATATTCACCAATTGAAAAGTTGTGTTGTGCGCTGATTTAGACCACTCGGAGATTAAGATAGTACATGCTATACCATACCACTTGGCTCATCTCAAAGCTTGATCCGTTGAAATACATGATGGAGTCAACGGCTCTAAATGGGAGAATGGCGAGATGGCAAATTTTGCTTTTAGAATTTGATATAGTCTACATAACTCAGAAGGCCATAAAAGGAAGTGCGATGAGCGATTTTTTGGCCATGAGGGCTCTAGAGGATTATGAGCCATTGAACTTTGATTTTCCAAATGAGGAGTTGATGTGTATAGCAACAACTGAAGATTCTTCTTGGAAGCTTAATTTTGATGGGGATTCTAATGCAGTTGGAAATGGAATTGGGGCAGTTTTGGTATCCCCGAATGGCGATCATTACCCTTTTACGTGCAAGTTGAACTTTGATTGCACAAACAATATGGCTGAGTATGAAGCATGCATTATTGGACTTCAAGCAGCTATAGAGTGAGGTATAAAAACCTTAAAAGTATATGGAGATTCTGCGTTGGTAATTTATTAGCTTAGAGGCGAATTGGAGATAAGGGACCCTAAATTGATCAATTATCGAAAGGTAGTTTTGGGGTTACTTGAGGAGTTTGATGGCATCACCTTCAATTATCTCCCACGAGAAAAAAATCAAATGGCGGATGCTTTAGCAACCTTGGCTTCAATGATTAAGGAGAATAAAGAAGAAGAGATGAGACCAATTCAAATGAGTGTCTACGAGGCTCCCGCTCATTGTTGCAACATTGAGAATGAGGAAAAGGATGATAATCCTTGGTATCAGGATATATTACGATATGTAAGGGATCGTAAATATCCTGAACAGGCCAATGAAAATGATAAACAAACTTTGATAAGGTTAGCTTGCGACTATGTATTGGACGGAGATATCCTGTACAAGAGAAGGAAAGACCAAGTACTTTTGAGATGTGTCGATGCTGCGGAAGTTAGGCTAATTTTAGAAGAAGTTCATGAAGGTGTATGTGGGACGCATGCAAATGGGTTCATGATGGTAAGGCAAATTATGAGGTTTGGTTATTATTGGGCCACTATGGAAGGAGACTGTATCAACTATGCCAAGAAATGCCATAAGTTTCAGATTTATAGGGACAAAATTCAGATACCACCTTCACCTTTGCATGTCATGACTTCTCCATGGCCCTTCTCTATGTGGGGCATGGATGTCATTGGACCAATATCACCGAAAGCTTCAAATGGACATCAGTTTATCTTCGTGGTAATTGACTACTTTACAAAATGGGTAGAGGCCGTTTCTTATGCGAATGTTACTAAGACAGCTATGAGCCGATTCTTGAAGAAGGAGATCATTTGTCGGTATGGAATACCTGAGAAGATCATATCCGATAATGCATTGAACTTGAACAACAAAACGATAGCAGAGGTTTGCGATCAATTCAAGATTAAACATCACAATTCTTCTCCCTATCGTCCAAAAATGAATGGGGCAGTGGAGGCCGCCAACAAGAACATTAAGAAAATAGTGGGAAAGATGACTGAGACCTATAGAGATTGGCATGAGAAGTTACTGTTTGCACTACTGGCCTATCGAACATCTGTTAGAACCTCTACTGGGGCAACCCCATTCTCGTTAGTTTATGGGATGGAGGCAGTGTTACCTTTTGAAGTAGAAATACCTTCTTTTCGAGTTTTGACAGAGATAAGGTTAGATGAAGCTGAATGGGTTCAATCCTGATATGACCAGTTGAACCTGATTGAGGAAAAAAGGCTAAGAGCCATTAGACATGGTCAGATGTATCAGAAGCAAATGATGCGAGCTTACAATAAAAAAGTTCAACCCAGAGAGTTCCGCGAGGGAGACCTTGTACTAAAAAAGATTCTTCCCATTCAAAAGGACTTTAGGGGGAAATAGATGCCGAATTGGGAAGGGCCATATGTCGTGAAGAAAGCTTTCTCTGGTGGTGCATTAATCTTAACGAAAATGGATGGGAAAAGTTTACCCAACCCAGTGAACTCAGACTCAGTGAAAAAAATACTTTGTCTGAAGGAGAAGGGAAGCCAAGGTGAAAACCCACAAAGGGCACTTTCGGACTTTTATTTCAAAAAAAAAGAAAAAAGAAAAAAGAAAATGGAGAGGCCAAGGTGAAAACCCGCAAAGGGCGCCTTGAGACCAAAGGGGTTTTGAGTTGAAAACCCGAAAGGGCAGCTCAAATTTGGAAAGTCATGCAGTGACCTTGCTATACCAGATTCAACAAGAAGTGAAGTATGTTACATATCAAGGCATCAACAAACTACTTTGGATCTTTTAAACACATGTTGAACTCAAGAAAGTCTTCATGGAGCTGGTGTATAAACGCTTAAGCGGCGATATCTAGGGCATCTAACTTTTGTCCTGTTTGCTATCTTTAGATTCTCTTTCTTCTCAAAGATAGGTTTTCAGATTAATTTCCTTTGTATTCGTTCCAATCTAATTATTCTCAAGATTAAATTCATCTTCCATTTTTCTTAAAGTATGTTGCATTAAAATAATGATGGATGAACTAAATAATTTTCACAAATGAAGTTTTGCTCATTACTCTGGAAATTTTTAGATAATACAAGAAACTAAAACAGAACAATTGTTCGAAGAATTCACGTAAGTGAGGTTTGAAAGAACTCGAGGAAATTCTTTCTTTAGTCCAAAATGATGATTGGACAAATCAAACGATTCGATCCTAAGAGAGGATTATCTTACAAACATTTTTGGTGGGTCATAGCATTTGAAGAATGGTACAAACCTACAGGCTGAGTAGAAATGACATTTCGAGATAAATAAGGATAAATTTCGACGAAAGAATGAATGGTGACGTCTGGAATAGGGGTCATGTTCATAAACATTTTGCATTATAACAGGTTTAATTAGGAGCATTTGATTCACTTTGATCATAGCATCCTAATCATTAGGCATGAACTCATACACATTATACAGTTTATGTCCTTCAAGGGACAATGAAGATTGATGCGCCTTAACCCCCTAAGCAGTAGGGCAACAGGCTAAGACATAGCTGATTTGGCTTTCACGTGCTTACGATGAAGCAAATCTAAGATGATTTGGCATTTCTGTATTGTCAGAGAGCAAATCGAAGTTTGGCGTCTCCATATTCGGTGGAGAGCAGACACATGGCAGATCTAACCTTCAGATGTTTATACTAAAGCAAGATCCAAGATGGTTTGGCATCCTTGTGCTTACAAGGAACAAATCGAAGACATAGTGGATTTGGCTTTCACGTGCTTACGATGAAGCAAATCTAAGATGATTTGGCATTTCTGTATCGTCAGAGAGCAAATCAAAGTTTGGCGTCTCCATATTCGACGGAGAGCAGACACATGAAAAATCTAACCTTCAGATGTTTATACTGAAGCAAGATCCAAGATGGTTTGGCATCCTTGTGCTTACAAAGAACAAATCGAAGACATAGCGGATTTGGCTTTCACGTGCTTACGATGAAGCAAATCTAAGATGGTTTGGCATTTCTGTATCGTCAGAGAGCAAATCGAAGTTTGGCGTCTCTATATTCAACGGAGAGCAGACACATAACAGATCTAACCTTCAGATGTTTATACTGAAGCAAGATCCAAGATGGTTTGGCATTCTTGTGCTTACAAGAAACAAATCGAAGACATAGTAGATTTGGCTTTCACGTGCTTACGATGAAGCAAATCTAAGATGATTTGGCATTTCTATATTGTCAGAGAGCAAATTGAAGTTTGGCGTCTCTATATTCGACGGAGAGCAGACACATAGCAGATCTAACCTTCAGATGATTAGACTGAAGCAGATCCAAGATGGTTTGGTATCCTTGTGCTTACAAGGGGAAAATCGAAAACATAGCTGATTTGGTTTTCGCGTGCTTACGCTGAAGCAAATCTAAGATGATTTGGCATCTTTGTATTGTCAGGGAAAAAATCGAAGAAGCAGATTTGGCGTCTCTATGTTCGGTGGAGAGCAAATCGAAGATATCAACATGACAGTCACAAGTTTACGAGAAGTAGATTAAGGACCATGATTTGATAAGACTGGTCAAATTTGGTTTTTCTATGAGTCTTTGCTCGATTCCCGTTACACAGCAATGAGCAAAGAGGGGCAGCTGTAATAACCAAAATTTTCCCGGACTTTAAAATTGGAAATAAATAGATTTTTTTTTAAACAGTCCTTTTACAGAGCCCAAAAATTAAAACCCAACAGCCTATTAACCCATTACCCGCTTACACTTGACCCAACTACCAAAAGCCTTACAGACCCATTACACCCGGGGCCCAAGAGGCCCAAATGTTAAACAGAACACGGAAAGCCCTAGGGTTTCAGAAACCCTAAGCACTGCAAATAGAAGGCTCTAGAAGACAAGCACCCCAATAGACGCGTCCGTTCGTCTCGTAGTGACCCACCATCAGCGCCGTGATTCCAGGCCGCAAATCTTGCCGTAGTTGAAGCCAAATGAACACAAAATCAGAGGCCAAAGTGCTCACCTCCGAGATATCCTCGCGCTCACCTGTAAAAGGAAACAAAAGGGACAGTATCTGGCAAGAAATTAGGCAAATGAGAACATACCAAAATTTATATTGTAAAAAGGCTTATAAAGGCCTGATACGAAAGGATGTAAGGAGGGAGAGGGTTTTTTTTTCAGTGGAATATACAAAAATAGTTGATACGCACATACAAATAAAGAAACATCAACAGATCGTTACAGAACATAAAGGTGACTATTTCATTTTTTTTTAAAATACATACTGGTATCATAAAAATAGAAAGAAGAGGACGTACCGTTTCGAACAGGGAGCTTTTTAGCTTCTGACTGCCGTAAGTGGTGTTGTTGACGGGGACGCGTGAGAGCATGCAAACCTTTAAACGGAGGTCCGAGAGAGCTCTGGGAACCTTCCTCCTTTAGAGGGTTTTCTTTGTTTTTCTAAAAAAAAATCAGAATTCAAAATGATTTCAAAACTGAAACTTGGCTTATATAGCCCCTTTAGTACGACGTCGTTTTGGCTTAATTCAATAAGCTTTAAAACGGCGTCGTTCCAAGGAGGATCCGCGTGTTGACCCGATTACCCGGGGAGGATCCGCGTGTTTTTATAAAATGGGTTAATTATCCCATTAGTCCTCTCGCATTTTTATTTTTTATAAATTCATTTTATTTATTTCTAATTCGGCCCTAATCTTTTATATCTGTTTCAATTTAATCCTAATTGCTATTAAAGTTGTTTGGAAGAACGAAGTCGTTTTGGGATTAGGGCAAATTGCCCAGTGAGTCCTTCAGTTCTAAAGAGAGTTCTAAATTGATCCATTTTTTTAATTTTTATATTTTTCTAATTAGCCCCAAGGTTTTAATAATTTTTAATTTTAATCCTTTTTTATATATTATTAAATTTATTTATTTTAAATACTATGTATTATTATTTACATATATAAAAATTTATGGTATATTTTTATTTCCAAGTATATTTATATTATTTTATATTATATTAACATATATTATTTTATATTTTATTAAATGTTATATACTATTTTATGTTTTAATATATATTATATATTATTTTATTTCATATTTTATCATATGCTTAAATTTCATCACATATTTTTATTATATATATATATACATTATTATTCCTATATTTTACTATATGCTATCTATTTTTATTTTGTATACTATTTATCTTACTATATTTGTATATATGAAAATACTTATTATATTATTATTATTTTATAAAATCGTTATTATATTATATTTCATTATATTTTATTTATGTATTTTTATTACACACTATATTTATTACATATATTTTATTACTATATGATTTATATTATTACATATTTTTATTTGTAAAATATATTGTATTTTATCATAATTCATTATTACCTTTATTTTATCCTAAAATATTAATTATTTTTAAACATCTAGTACAGTATTTTTCTTATATACTAAGTTATTATATCTTATAATATAGTCTTTATATGTATATATCATTTTAAAAAGGAAAAAGGGTCCCTTTTATTGTTTTTACATCGTTTAATATTTTTCTAAGTCTCTTATTTTTATATTTATACATTTAATTTGCTTATTTTTAAATTCTCTTTTATTTTGGATATAGTTTAATAGGTTAAATTTTACACATCATTTTGTTCTTATATTTATATATTTGCGTAAAATTAGTTATTTATGATAATTTAGGTATATATATTTGTATAAAATGTTGTTATATATATGTTTTACTATATTTGCATGAAATGATAAAACATATATATATTGAAATTAGGTTATTTTAAAACATATCATTTTTTTAAACCAAAAGTCATATCTTATTTAATTAAAAAGAAACTTTTTTTTTAAAAAGAGTAAGGCAATGTTTTGAATACTTAGAAATTCGAGAAATAGTGCCCTAACATGCTGGGTTGCAATTTCTCGTTTGACTAAATATTTAAAATATCCTTTTAAACAAGTTTTATAAATTATGAGATAATTTTAGTTACGAAAGATTAAAGATATCATGTCCAATCATGTTGAATGTGATGTTTGTACTCTTTTAAAACGAATGGATCTTGATTCTTCTCTCAGGAAATATCATTTTTTAAAATTCTTTCAAATTTCTGACACTAAGACAAGAATTACTCAATTTGGTACCAATTATGGGTGTTACGAGGGTGCTAATCCTTCCTCGAACGTAACCGACTCCCGAACCCATATTCTTATAGTTTCGTAGGCCAAAACGTTTTATATAGTGATCCAATCGCACTTTAAAAGATTGGTGGCGACTCCCGTTTTTGTTTTTCAAAAGTCGATCCCCGTTTTCCAAAACACCTTTTAAAAAATGGTTTTGACACTACTAAACCAACCCACTAACTCTCAACCACTACCACAGACTTTCAATCCCACCTAACTTCTACTACACAATCGGCATACACTCATAGAAGCAAAAAATAACATCCTTCTCTCATACAGGGGTTCAAAAACGAGATCTTAGGGCAAGCTAACATCTTACCACTTGAACTAGCAAGCTCATTTTAATATAAGTTAACCGAACATATAACATAAGTCCAACCAATAGGAATAAGGCTAGGGACAAAAATAAATAGTAGAATTTCCAAAAGTGGGACTTAAACCCAAGACCTCAAATACACACTCATATCATTTAACCACTGAAGCAGATACTCAGTTATGATAACATTCACAAAAACAAATTTAAATAATTCATGGCATTTTAATTAAAATTATAACAAAGAAGATACAAATGACATGGCATATTTAGCGATTCAAAATAGCAAATAGATCTGATCCTACCCCCATTCACTACACACCATTTTCGTCCCACCACCTAACACACCAAATAGTGATCGTAAGTCATTGCACAAAGAAATACAGTCAAGTTGCTAAAAATTATGCGAAAATCTGCCAATATCAGATATTGCATTTTTAACTACCAAATATAGATATTGTGGTTTTACCGCCAAAAATTACATAACAAAGTCTGCCAAAACTTCCTCCATCACATTATTATATCCCACCCCAATACACATGTTAAAACATAGTACATATTCAAATGTAATCAAAATAAACATGCTCTTGTATGCTTATTAGAATGGAAACATGCTAACGATACTCACAGAATATAAATCAGATTTACAATTTATATGACTAGCATGCTTTCAGAAAATATGCAAACATATCAGATCATCAGTTTTCAATTATTGCACCACATATATAGCACAAATCAAAACCCACAGAATCCCTGACCTCGAAACAAATTTCAAAACACAGCCCTAACTAAACTTACTTAAAATGAGCCCACACACTCAAGCACACGTCTGTGTGGCATCGACAGTTTTAGTTTTTCACTATTTTACGAAATTTTGAGTTAACACCACACATCTGATTACTTTCGGGATGTCAGCAGAACAACAACACTCCAAGTTCTGCACACACAACATCCACAAGTAAACTTAACAACAAGAAATATATACCAAAATTGTACTAGATATTTGGCCTTTACCTAGAGAGGAAGTGATTCCTGAGACACTCAATTTGTCAAAAGAGAGTTATGCATCTCATGATCCTCCCACAGTAGAGTCACAAATAATAAGGCCACCACAACACAACCAACACCAACAAAACCTCTCAAATAAAACTATCCAAAAGATTCTTCTTAATAAAAGGAAAAAATAAACGAACATTATACTTACGCAAAGACTTAGCACTACCTCTAGAGCTCCATATCACACACACCAATCAATAAAATTAAAGACTATGAATGGTACAAGATAGAATAATAGCAAAATAGACATAAATATGGCAAAAAGAAAAATAATAAGGGGTTGTTTCAAGAAAATCTAGAAGAACACAGGAAATAGAAAAGAAAGAGAGAGAAAAAAGAGTCAAGGGTGGAGGTTTTTTGTTTCAAAAGAAAAAAAAATTGGGGATGGAGGAAAAGTGAGGGGCGAAAAAGGCAAAATTTTAGGGGATATATCTAAAAACAATTTTAAAAACTACCCACATCTCATAAGTTGTTATCCTAATCAGGTTTTTCTCAAAGTTTGAGTTTAACTGAAATTTTGATAGCTTGAGCTACACATCATGGCAGGAACAAAAATAATTTCATTTTGTACATACAGGATTCAAACTTAGGACCAATGGGTAAGCTAAAGCCTTACCGCTAAACTAGTAGGCTCATTCTTGTCAACAATTTATAGAAAATTAAAGATAACCTTACATACAAAATCAAGTACTAAAACAAAATTAATAAATAAATTCTTAAAGAAATAAAATCGAACATAAGACCTCAAGTAAACATCCAAAGCACTTAACCACTGAAACATATTATTTTACTTAATATAATTTAGCAATTCAAAACTAAAAAATTTAATGCGTTACAATATTTATATAGTATTTTTTGAGACAAGTTGTATGATTCTAAGCTAAGTAGCACTCCGCAGTGCTCACTACAAACCGCCACTGAGGTAGTGATGATACTTGTCATATTTGAGTTGACAATTTTACGGAGTAAAATCTTTGGATTAGTTATTGTACTGATATTTTAAAGATGAGATAATCCATCTATGGAAAGCAATCCATGTTTAGTGGAGATTAGATTGGATTCAAATGAATCAAGACAACCTTTGTTTTGTAGAGAATTAATCGGAATTGTAATGCTGATTTTGGAAGGTCATATTTTCATCATATTATGCTTTTATTGACTTAATCGTAATATCTATTTTCAAGGAGTTAATTTGTATTCATTTAGATTCTATGTTAGTAAACTGATAATTAAAAGAAGCTATAAGACTTGTCTAGGTGATTTATGAGAGTACATTGAGAGCACTTACATTCGTTTATTGAAGAACTATTTTGTGAGAAAGTGCAAACTAAATTCTAAACACTTACATTCATTTATCGAGGCCTAATTCAGTGGATCCACTACAAAGCATACGTTTGGTTGACATCAATTAGCTATCACTAGTTGTGTCGTTTACCTTTCTATACCTCTCTATTCCAGCTAATCTTTTAATACCCATTCACCGCCCTACCTTTTAAATTGCAATTCAAAGCATCATTCTTCCCCAACTAACAAATTTTCTCATTATGTTCAATCTCACACTTCATCCAGCATTTCTGCAAGTCCTGCTCTATCTCTCTATTAAGTTTAGTTGCGTATGGTAGTTTTCAATCTCATACTTTGAGAAATGGTAGTTTTCAAACCAGTGCTTTGGATATCTTTCCTATATACAAGTGTTTGTATGTGGTTACTGATTGACATTGAGCTAGGTGTAAAACTAAAAAAAAAGTCTAAAAAAGGTGAAATAATTTCAGCTAAATAGAAGATATGCACAAAACAAATAAGTTTTGTAAATGTCATTCTCTTTTCTTCTTCTTTTTTTGTCTGGTCTATGTGGATTAGACAAAAGCATGTTCACAACTTCTATGCTGCAACACTAGTCAATGTAACATTGCAAGCATCATCCAAGTGCAAACTTGTGAAACAACACTGACTTGCATAAATTTAGATTGTTGGCATACAAATTGTTTTGCTAAATGCTACCTATAAGCTCATGTGACTTCTATAAATTGCAACTAGTCCAGACATTAAAGGGTTTATCCCTATCCTATTACATAAAGATTCATCTTCTCCACATCTCTCTTAGTTTTTAATAAAAGTAATAATCACTAAGATAAAAATAAATGAAAAATTTTAGATTTTTCTAATATAGCAATATCATATAAGATTAGTTGATAATTATAAGATTGCAACTACTTTCAAACAATTGATATACTATTATCTTAATAACATTGATTAAACTAATAAAATGTGTTCATGCTACTTTATCCTTAATAAACTAAATGAATTTTTCACTTTTTTAATTGAATTAAAATAAATTCACTTTATAAAAAAATAGGTGTATATATCATAATACTTATTCCATTAGTTTTGAATTTATTTCTAATTTTTCTTAATCAAAATCTAATATATCTATTCCAATGCACCCATGTCTTTTTTTTTAAAAAAAAGCAAGGTGAATGTATTAGTTAATCAAAACTTAGCTTTAAATCCATATTCTCTTTAATAGTATACTAGGTTATACACAATTAATAGCGACTCCTTCCCAAAATTTTAGAGAAACCAAATGGAAATGGATTTTGGAAGAAAATGCTGCATTGGTTTCACATATGGTAGACTTGCACAATGTTGAAACTTTTAATACTAATATTGGCTTTACCCCATGCAAACCTAAAGAAAAAACTAAACCTTGAATCAAGAATTAATACATTGAAGAAAGATTAGAAAATCATTTACGATATGCTTAGAGGAAAAGACAATACTAATTTTAGTTGGGATGAGCATAGGTAAATGGTTGTTGTTGTAGATGCAGTGTGGGAGTCATACTTAATCATAATTTTTCATTTTACCTTAGTTATATCGTAATAGTCACATATTACTAACTTTTTTTTCCTTTAAAAGAGTCATAAAAAAGTTGCACAAATGAAAATCTGAACATTTCCTTTTTACCAGCAACTATCATGCAAAAGATCAAGCAATAAGGAAAGATACCCAAACAGCCATGGATACTATTGAAGAATTAGAAGCTACTAATGGTGAAAAAGAGATGAATAAGGAAGCAATGAAAATAGGTATGAAGCAGAGGTTTTTCAAGATGAGATAGATGTCTCGACCACACAATCATCTAATCTTGATAAAGGTAATTTTATATTTTTAAATAAGAAAAGAAAGAGTTTTGATGTAATTGAACCTGCTATTTCGAGTATTACTGCTACTATTACATTATAGGGGAGAATATTAGACAAGCTGACATTGAATTAAGTAAGAGTATTAACTCTAAAATCAGCTTCAATTGTAAAGTTGTCATTGAATTATATAGGTTCTCCTTGTGGTAAAATTGGTTTCAATTATACAGTTATTTGTAGCGTACATGTCCTAAAATAGATAGAACAATTTGTCCACAATGAACTTCGAAAACCAACCTTGATGCAAAGCTAGAGGTTTTAATTCTCAAGGTTTTTTTATGAATATTATATACTTTTGTATATATAAATTGAATATTATTTATGAATTTACACTGTAACGCCCCAAAATCCGGCCTAGGAGTTTCAACCAGATTCTTGGGGTCACATTGGCCACCAAGATAGCTCAAGACTGAAATGTCATTTAGTTATCTTAAAACCAGATAAGAATAATTACATAATAACTTTGAAACCAAAATGAATTTGGTAATCATAATATTGAAGTGATACGACGTAAAAGAACGAATGTAATTAAGTAAACTTAAATCGAAAAATCTCATACCGCAGCTTACTTAAAGTTATTTACAAACTACCTGAATTGAAACAAAGTATTATAGAAAACTGATTTAAGCAAACCAAAATGGAATATACTAATATTCTCTGATTTGTTGAGTCTGAGACCTAACCTCGCACTTTACTTGAAAAGAGGAAACTGAGGTAGTGAGCTACGAAGGCACAGTGTGATTCTAAAACAACGTAAATAAACGGTGTCAAATGAACATCCTTACACACTAAAATCTCAGATACTTCATAAAATCCATACACGTATAAATGAATCAATACACAAATATAAAAATTAGACGTATACATAATACATACTCAGATGCAAAACAAACGCAACGAAATCCCACCTATCCAACCATTACACATCATCTTTGTCTATCCCGTCACACCAAATAGGGTTCACTAGACCCTTCTATCCTCTACACACCAGTTTTGGGTTATGATAGACCCAACCAATCAATTAACACCGTTTTGTGGTTATTTGCCACTTGAATTATTGTTGTTTTACCGTCAAATCAAATAATGCAGTTACAACTATCAAATCAAACTTCCTTCACTTCATATTTAGATCATTCAAATTTCAACCCTAAATATAAATACAAATAATACAATCAATACAACTATACGGAATAGATCACAATCATTTCCAGGTAATAGAATCAGTACGAATATTTAGAATCAGACATAATTATTTCGAATAACAAAATCAATATAGATGTACAGAATCAGAAATACTTATTTTCAGATATAGAATAATAGAATGACATTATACACAATTTCCAATTAACACATCCATACATTTACATACTCTAAATTTGAAATATCACAGCAACATGCACTCATGTGAACAATAGATTGAATCTTATAAATACATAGTCTTATTAACATTTGAGGGGTAATACGCCCCTAAATAAACCTTCCATAAATAGAACTAGTGTCCTATCCACTTTTACAAAAGCTTAAACAATTTAGGAATCACTCGAGGACCAAAACGGAACAATTTGCAAAAAGGTGGAAAAACGACAAAAATAAGGCCACACAACCATATGGCCAAGCCATGTGGAAGGGTCCAAGCCCTGTGACTGGGCACACGCCCATATGATTGAGGGACATGCTCGTGTGGCTGAGGGACACGCCCGTTTGAGCAGGTCATATAATTCACTGTCAAATTTAGATCCAGAGGAGACACGGCCATGTAGCCAAGACACACGTTCGTGTGTTAAGGATACACACTCGTGTGGTAAGGATACACACTCGTGTGGACAAGACACACGTCTGTGTGGCCAAGACACACGCCCATGTGTACAACCTGTGTAAGTCACTGTCAATTTTCCTAACAAGGGTCATACAACCGTATAGCCAGCCCATGAAGTGAAAATGAAATAACTAAGAGGGAAACTAATCAACATTCAAAATAGTCCACGTACGTATTTCCTTCTCGAATCCTAATTGAACGATAATGCAAAAGAGCAATTAGAAAAATACTAACAAAGAATGTCGTTGCCCAAGAAAGTAAAACCTCCAATTTGATAAAAATGGAGGAACAAATGTGAGAGGAAAAAAGATAAGGAAAACAGAACGTGAGGGAAGTTTTTGATTGAAAACTTTTTTTTAATTTTAGGATAGAATAAAATAAAATAAAAATATAAAAATTTAAGAACCTTAATATCCAAAATAGATTTCTCATTGCTTACGTAGAGGTTCGAACATAGGACCAATGGGTACATGGAAGCTTAACCATTGAATCAGCAATCTCATTCTTGTCCCTAAATCGCAATTAAAATCGTAAAAGTCTATTAGACGACACTGACTCATCCTACAAACCTTAATACTTTTAACCCCAATTTCAGGGTGTTACAATTCACCCCCTCCTTAAAGAAATTTCGTCCCTGAAATTTTCCTAAAACATGACAATCGCTAACTCATACAAATCGCTATCACGCTTCCGTTGCGCACTCTGATCTTTAACATGTTACCAAACCATACCTAACCTTAAATTAATAAAATGAACAGTCTTACGGGTCCAATTTACCTTTTTCAGGAAGTAAATTCGAACCCAAAACCTCGTACACAGAAAACAACATTTAACCACAAAAGCACATTAATTCACATGTAATACCTCAACAATCACACAAAAGCCAAACCACGTCCAAATAAAATAGAACACAAATCAAAGTAACCCACAACACTACCTGACTCGTTACCGATTCCAGCTCCCTGATTTCGAGTCTTCTTTGAGGCCTATTTCTAACCAGGTAGGCGACAAGGGCAATCTTTAATTTGATATTCCATGGACCCATATTGAAACATGCCCCAGACTTCTTCTAACGTTGAAGTGGTACAACGTAAAAGTACGAAAATAATTCAGTCAACTTAAACCAAAAAATCTCATACTGCAATTTACTTAAATTTATTTAGAAACAAACTGAATTGGAACAAAGTACTATAGAAAACTTATTTAAGCAAACCAGAATGAAATATACTAAGATTCTGCAATTTGCTAAGTTCGATACCTAACTTTGTGTTTTACCTGAAAAAAGGAAACTAAAGGAGTGAGCTACAAAGGCACAGTATGACTCTAAAACAACATAAATATACGATGTCAAATGAACATCTTTAGACACTAAAATCTTAGGTACTTCATAAAATCCATACACAACGAATAAGTGAATCAGTACGCAAATATTAAAATCAGGCATATACATAATACATACTCAGATGCAAAACAAATGTAATGAAATCTCACCTATCCAACCGCTACACACCATCTCCGTTCATCTTGTCACACCAAATAGGGTTCACTAGACTCTTCCACGCTCTACACACTAGTTTTGGGTTATGGTGGACCCAACCAACCAATTCACACCGTTTTTTGGTCATTTGCCAATTATTGTAATTTTACCACCAAATCAAATAATGCAGTTAAAACTGTTAAATCAAATTTCCTTCACTTCATATTTAGATTATTCAGATCCCAACTCCAACTCTAAATGCAAATGGAAATAATAAAACCAATACGGATATTCAAAATATATCACAATTATTATAATACCCCAAAATTGGGCCTAAAACTTTTAAGGGTATTTTGGAAATTTTAGCTTATATGTGCTCAGAATTTCGTAAGGTTGGTAATCAATAATATTTACGACAATGGTTATTAGAAAATTAAGTCAATTTCTAAAAATGAGTTTTAAATACCTTTAATTTTAGAAAAATGACTGATTTGTAACAGGGTCGAAATTGTGAGCATTTATGTTGTAGTTTAGCCAAAATTTGAAATTGAACCTTAAAATCCCCCACCTACAGCCAAACTTACGAAAGTTTTTCACATTTGTTTTGTGTTACCATCACTTGTTTTTCCAAAGGTGTTTCCACTCAATTTTGAATCCTAAACCATATTCTTTTGATTCCTACCATCTCCCAATCAATAAACCTCCATTGAAATCAAGAAAAAAACCCAAAAACCTCATTAATTTCACCATCTTCTTTACTTGTGGGTTTCTTAAATTTGCATCGAAAACTTGTCTATTCTCCTATCAAATTTTCAAAGTCAATAAGACCTTCAACGAGTAGAGACAAAGGCAAATGATAGCTTGTCTGAGCTCTCGACTTTTTGGCAAAAGCATATTTCTGGTAAGTGTTTAAGAATCATTGCTTATAGATGATTCATTGTGTAATTGGAAATTTAGAGGTAGCCTAAACCCCTACTCTAAATTCCAAATGTAAGTTTTCTCACGCCTATGACTAAATGTGATATATGTGTGTTTGTGCAATTGTGAAAATATGAACACATCTGAGATGCTATGACATGTGCCATAAGCTTGTGATGATTGTTGTAAAAAAGTATATATAGGTATGTTATTCATGCCATGTGACAGTAAACATGTGGGTATGTTTTCATACCATGTGACAGTGATTATAATGTGCTAATGATTTGAATATGCAATGAATATGTACGAAAATTCAATAAGAAAATATGTGATAATAATGTGGATATTTTGGCCTTATGATCTTATAAAGCCATTGGATATTGTAACTCCCCTAACCCGTATCCGTTGCCAGAACAGGGTTTCGGAGCATTACTACCATTTGCAGATCACTTAAAAAAAATTTTAAATGCTTATCGATTCAATGCATCATATAAATAAATATATTACCATTCAATCAACAGTTTAGTACTTGTATAAGCATCAAACAGTAACATTGTTAGCGTACTTGCACATATCTCATATAAATTCAACATTTATATAACTATTTTCTCGACATATCGTACTTGAGTTCAATAATAGTCTCAACTTACATAATTTTCTTGTATCAACATATCAAAGATAATCATATATGTACATTTCATGAAACATATCATGCTCTTACCGTTTCTTCATAAGCATATATGATTCATTTCATTATATTAATATTTCATGCTCCATCATTTCCATATATTTTATGTATATTTATTCCGATAATAGCTTATATCAAACTTAATATAAATTATATTCCATGTACTCATACTTATTTCGTTTATCTATCTTCATAATTATTTCATACAACTATTTTGTACATATATTTCCATATGACCAGTTCTTGTAAACATTACACACAACCATTTCATATAACCATTCGTCATCTGATACATATTACCTGAATATCAATTGTTCAACAGATGTCATAGCATCTCCCATCCACGGTCTTATTTATCTTTGACATGATGCCATAGTATCTTTCAACTATGGTCTTACTCATTTTCTATCATGTTGCCATGATATCTTTCAACCATGGTCTTGTTCATTTCATATCACGTTGCCATGGTATCTTTCAACCATGGTCTTACACATTTCATATCAGGTTGCCATGGTATCTTTCAACCATGGTCTTACACATTTCATATCAGGTTGCCATGGTATCTTTCAACCATGGTCTTACACATTTCATATCAGAGAGCACACTCCCGCGAACCTCATCCTTACAGTGGGATTACCAGTCCAGGCTAAATCCCCTGTAATATAAACTCATAGAGTATTGTCGGGATTACCACCCGAGCTAAATCCCTGCAATGACAATTACTCTAATGAGCTTGGATCTGAATTACCAGTCCAGGCTAAATTCAGACCCTGATTCGGATTACCCGTCCGGGCTAAATCCATTTTACACATATTCTTCGGGAGGGCTATATCAGGATAGGATCACCCGTCCGGGCTAGATCCTTTTTACCGTCAATTCCTTTTCAGAGATCCATCGAATTTTCCTTTTCATTCAACCGGGATTTATTTTCAATTTATTTCGAGTATTATCAATATTTCATCAAATATCATGAATTGAACATTCAAATCATATTTTCATCACATAACCACATATTTCAAGTATTTAAAATACAATTCAAGTTACACAAACTTACATCATTGCTTGTTTGTGTTTATACTTTCATTAATCCGATATCTTTTCTTTTTCACGATCCAGTCTCATATTTGAGTCGTTCGGATCTTTATAAATAAATTTGATCATCATTTTCATTCATTTCATATTTTAATGCATTTAATTAATGCTTTAGGCAAAATTTACCATTTTGCCCCTAAACTTTTAATTAATGACGATTTCATCCTTAGGGTCAGGAAAATAAGATTCTTGTAATTTAATCCTTATTTCCAGCTATTATTCTCATATATATTGATAACAGTCCATGAATTCTATAAAATATCAGAATTTTCCATAATTTCAACACTTTTCAATTTAATCTTTCAACACTTTTCAATTTAATCTCTAAAACATGTTTTCCCCCGATCTTGAACTAAATTAATAATTTCATTAAATTTTGTAATTTAAATAATAAAATAATCCATTTCATGCAATTTGGTCATTTCCGACATTTTTACAAAATTGCCCATAAAGTTTTACTTTTATTCAATTTAGTCCCTGAGCCTAAAATATGCAAATTAGCCATGCTAGATGAATATTCATACATATTTTTCCTCCTCCTCCTCTCCATTCCACATCCTTAATGTAGATAATACACTTGTAAGTAACATTATCCATAATTTTTATTATTTACTTTTATGAATATTCAAGCTGTCTATCTGCATCATGATCACTAAATTATTTATATCTGGAGCTATAGAACTCAAAATTAAGATCCGCTAATTTTCCCTGAAACTAGACTCATATATCTTATTACCATAAAATTTTCAGAATTTTTAGTTTATCCAATAAGTACAGTTTATTCTTTAAAATTACCCCTATTCTACTGTCTAACAGTTCTGACCCTTCTTCACTAAAAATTAATTATCTCCTTGTACAGAATTCAAATGATGTTCCCATTTGTTTATATTGAAAATATACTCATTCAGGATTCTAAAAATATAAATTTAAACCCATAATTATTTTTATCCAATTTTTTATGATTTTACAAAGTCAGAACAGGGGAACCCGAAATCATTCTGACCTTGTCTCACAAAATTCATCATATCTCATGATTTACAATTCCATTGCTTACATAATTTATTCTATAAGAAAATAGACTTAATAAGCTTTAATTTCATGTTTTATTCATCCTATAATTAGATTTATACAATTTTTGACGATTTTTCAAAGTTAGACTACTGCTGCTGTCCAAAACTGTTTTAGTACAAGATATTAATTACCATGTTATAACACCCTTATTTTCTTTTTCTACACCATTTCTCATCACTTTCTCTTATTTTCTCTTCACTAACATATCATGAACATAGGACCTTATATAAGAAAACTCTACTATAACATTATTTTCATGCTTTGTCAATAATAACAAACTTAAAAACATATTGAAATCTTGATATACTTACCTTGTTCTATTGATACTAATCTTTAACTTGATTTTCTCTCTCCTCCAGCTTCTATTTCTTGAATCCAACTTGATATTCTAACTCCCCATGGTCTCCTTAACATTTTTCTCTCTTGGTAGCTATGGAAATTCATTTGATTTTTGGGTGAAAATGGTGAATTTTTGGTAAAAGGACTAAATTGTAAAGAAAGCAAAACTTTCTTTCTTCCTCTCTTTCTCTCACGTTAGTGCATGGGAAAATATGGATGAGAATTTCTCATCTTTCTTTCTTTATATACTAATAAAATAATAATAAAATATCTTATTAAAATATTAATAAAATAATATTTATCTAATTAAATAATTATAAAATATCAAAATATCTCTAGCATCATTATTACTTTCTAGATTTCTCTCTCTTCCAATTGACCATTTTGCCCTTCATTATCTTTTAAAATTCCACCCTTAAGTCATCATTTAGTTTGGTAAAATTGCAATTTAGTCCCTCATAGTTTCTTCATCTATTCAATTTGGTCCTAATTCATCCATTTTCCTTAGTTTCTAGATTATTCCACTCTTAAAATATTTACACTATTGGTCCTTCAAATTTTTCATATTTACACTTTAACCCTCAAATTTTGAGTATTTACTCTTGTGCAACAAAACTTTTCTCACTTTTACAATTTAGTCCTTTCTTGAATTAATATATCATAATATACTTCTCAATATTGACATATCTCAAAATTTCCTTCTTTTTTTTTTTTTCACTTTATTTTCTTATTTTACTATATCAAGGATAATATCTTACTGTAAATATTTTCAGGGTATTACAGATATAGTTGGCATGCCATAGGATTTTGAGGACTCACCTTTGCGATGTGATTTTAGGGTGTTGAGGCCTAGGGATAGTTTTTCGAAGAGATAAGGGAATATAAGCTAAGCTCCATTCACAGGGATATGTGTGTTTGGTGTGTTGGAGAGCGTTAGCTATATGCTTCACTTATAGGACATGTTCGACTCTATGAGTCATCTTAGGGTGTTGGAGACTCGTGTATCCAATGTGTGGTGATGAGCCCACATTATGTTTCATAACTTCAAGAGCCAAACTATCATAAAATGTGACCATATGTGATTAAATGTGATTTATACGAGCTGTGATAAATTCTTAAATAATTATGTGATTAATATGATAAATGTGTAATGCTATAAATGGAAGATGCTTAAACGTGTGAAATATGATATTAGAGTTAAACATGTTATGAATATGTGACATGTCTGCTTAGTCTATACATAATGACTTGTTTGCGTAATGGTTGCTCTGAGCATTCACTGAGCTTGTTAAGCTCACCCACTCCTTTTTAACCATAGTAGATAAGTAGTGCCGGTGTGAGTAGTATGGTCTCGATGGGTGATCCAAGCCAAGTACTTTAGTTGCTATTAATAGGTGCTATTTGATTATTTTTGTTTTAGGAATAAAAGGCAATGTGGTAGACATTATGTTGGTTTTGCTATTATTTTTGGTTGTTTGCATGCCTATTATACTTGGAAATTGTGGACTTGAAATATGATGTTAGGACTGATATTTGGGACATTTTGGTGCTAAATTTATGTAGTAGTCGATACATGATATTTTGAACTAGCTTGGAATGACCTATGTGATGATATATGATGTGTTTTTAAGGTTTGGAATAGAGGTATCAATATTCGGGTTTTAAAAACGATACCTCTACAATTTTCGAAGTACATGAAGTCAATTTCACCAGTTGGTATCGATATTTTGCCACTAATATCAATACTCGAGGCAAAATTATCGATACTTTTTCAATGGTACTGATATTTTCTAAAAGTTGAGTTTTTAATACGAGAATCAGTAAGTTAATTTGGTATCGATTTTTTAGGCAGTTTCGATACCACTCTTCTAGTATCGATACCTACATAACAATTTTGGGATATTTTGTAACGACCCGAAATTTATGGTTGTCAGAAAAGTGTATTTTTGGGTCTCTGTTTTCGTAAAACAGATACGTAAATATTTATTAAAAATATTTACGAAGTTAATTGTGTGGTTAATTAGGTTTTGGTTACATGAATTTGTTTAAATTAAGAGTAATTAGGTATAAGAATTAAATTGAATGAAATGTAAAAGCTGTATTTTATACTAGAGAAAATTTGAGGGACTAAATTAGCAATTAAACTATGAGTGCCAAGTGTGTGGTAAAAATAAAATACATGTGTAATAAATATTATACATACATTTGTAATACATGTATATATTTACTTATTATTTAAGTTAATAATAATTATTACTAAAATATAATATAATAATATAATATAATAAAACATAACATAAAATAAAAAGAAATAAAATAAAACAAAGATAAAGAACATAAACAGAATAGCAAATGAAAACAGGGGAAACAGAAAGGAAAGAAAGAAAGAAAGAAAGAAGGGAAAATTAGGGTTTTAAGGTTTGAAGTTCAAGTGGTAAGTCAATTTAATCCCATTTCTTGTAATTTTGATATTTTACAATCCTAGAACAAAATACTACTTGATTTATGTGAAAATTTTGAAAGTTAGCTGATTTTTAGATGTGGTTTATGTTGAATTAATTGAAGAATTAGGGTTTGAATTGATAGAATTTTAAGTAAGAATTGAGAAAAGGATTGAATTGTAAAACAAATCATAAGTTTTAGGTAGTAGGGACTAAATTGAAAGAATTTGGAAATTAGGGATTTATAATAAAAATTAGAGAGTTAAATTTAGTTTTAAGTGTTAATTGAGTGAAAAATAATGAATAAA
Source organism: Gossypium longicalyx (assembly GCA_025698465.1). Classification (NCBI taxonomy): domain Eukaryota; kingdom Viridiplantae; phylum Streptophyta; class Magnoliopsida; order Malvales; family Malvaceae; genus Gossypium; species Gossypium longicalyx. The sequence goes on along the minus strand of CM047004.1, from coordinate 61,022,270 downwards.
TTGTAAAAAAAACAAAGTTAGTTTTGGTTAGGGATTAAATTAGAATTTATTCAAAAGTTGAATAGAAATTGAAATAATTGATGTGAATTATGTCGTATTGATAATTTTTAATTGTTTCGATTTCCGTAGCTAACGTTGAGCCGGAGATATTGGGTAAGAAGGGGAAAGAGAAAGTCAACGTGGATTAACTCGGAAAATATGGTTTGTATTTCTATAATCCAAAAACGAAAATTATTTGTTGTATTTATTATTATGTATGGTAAGTGAAATTGAGGTGAATTTGGTATTGTGGCATTGAATTGAATTTTTAAAACCCTTAACCTGTATCCATCGCCGAAATAGGGTTACGAACTACTACCGATCAAAACATAACACATAGCTTACATTTATCAACCTCAAGCAATCATTCTCATACATCATTCAATACAATCACATTGTCTCTTATGAGGGCTTACGAGGCCTTAAACATGCTTTAGAAATGGTTCGGGATTAAACCGATAACATACGAAAATTTTAGAAAACTTAAAAAATTTTCAATCATATAAGGGTCACACGCCCATGTGAACAGGCTGTGTTGTAACACCCCTCGCCCGTATCTAATGCCAGAACACGGTTTGAGGTGCTACCGAACTTAAACTCAACCAATCTTAGGAAATCGGGCCATAAAATTTTGATCAATTTAAAAATTTTCATTTCATATTCAATTTGTCCCTTAATAGGGCTTATGGGGCCTAAAACATACATTCAAGGTGGTTCGGGACCAATCCGATGGCTCAAGAAAAACTCAGAGAATTTCATGCTTTAAGGCTCCACACGCCCGTATGGGTATAGGGCACACACCCGTGTGCTAGGGCATACACCCGTGTGCTAGGGACACGCCCGTGTCCCGTACCCGTGCTGCCAAGTTAATTCCACAATTTTTCATGAAACAAGTGCAGACTTCACATGGCCTGGACACACGGCTGTGTCCTTTCACACGGCCACGACACGCCCGTGGTGCAGCCAGTGTGCAAAAAACCTGGGTATTCTGTTTTTGACGTCAGCATCATACGACCATGGTACACGCCCGTGTATTAGGCCGTGCCCTTCTACACAGCTGAGACACATGGCTGTGTCTCTGCCCGTGTGACCATTACCATGCATTCTGACTTGAAATTTCTAAGTACAGGGGACACACGGCCTTCTCACACGCCCATGGAGCTGTCCGTGTGTCACACACGGCTAGACATACGCCTGTGTGTCTACCTGTGTGGACAATATGAGGCTATTTACCAAGCCTCATTGCCACCCTAGTATGCCTATTTTCATGTCAATACCAACCAATACCAAATCAAGTATGATAGACATTTATTTAACCATGAAGATGCATCTATTATAAACTCAAAATGAATGTTATCCTCATTCAAGGCTTAATGTAAAGTGTGGAATCTATTCCAAGCCAACACATTTGGCCAATTCTCAAAGACAAAAAATAATAAGGTCTAGTCCTATACATGCCATAATCAAAAATATAAATCCTACTATACCGAGTATTACGGCTGATAGTGTGATCGATATCTCTGACTTTAAGGGATCTCTGAGCTAGTTAAGCGGCACTAAAAGAAAAGGGAAAGGAAGGAGAGTAAGCATAAAGCTTAGTAAGTTGCATATAAATAAATATACAACAACAATTTCACCATCAGTCATCATACTCATAGTTCAAAGGTGAGCATAAACTTGACTTACTCATTACCGACTACTCAAGTCACATTTTCTAATTTGAGCTCATTACTCATGCATACCAACTAGGTACTTGTACCACTCACAACATTATTATACTTTCCTTATTGAATCACTTTCATAACCTTTAAAGTTGAACCTTTCAGAATACCACCGGATATTCTATAAGCCTCAAACGTGGGGTAAGTTGCCGATGCCATGTCCCAGACATGGTCTTACACTGGCTATCATCTTTGAGGCTGATGCCATGCCCCAGACATGGTCTTACACTAGCTCAACTCTTAGCCGATGCATGTCCCAGACATGTCTTACACTGGCTATCATCATTGAGGCCGATACATGTCCCAGACATGTCTTACACTAGCACTCGTCTCAAATGCCGATGCCATGTCCCAGACATGGTCTTACACTGGCTCTCATAATGTGGCTGATGCATGTCCCAGGCATGTCTTACACTGGAACATAAATAACCCAAATGTCATGGCCTGAATATCTGGTTTGTTTCCTAGGGCTTCAATGGGATTTTTCTACTATCTCAATTATTAATATACATTCTCAGTTCACAATCTAGCAATTCATGCTATATCAGCTCAATGACAACTTAAATACATGCATTAACAATTTAGTTGTATTACTTACATACAACTTACCTCGGATTACAAAATTTAGCGACTAGATGATTTATTCGATTTGCTTGGCTTTCCTCTGATCTAGATTCGGGTTCAGTATTTCTTGATCTATAATAACAAAATGTACTTATTTAGTCACTTTATCAACCTAGGCACTCAACAAATTCATAATTGGGCTAACTGACCATTTTACCCCTCAGCCCGAAATTGATTTTTATCGAATTTCTTTATTTTTCAAGACTAGCCGAACCTCTTTGACTCTTATAGCAACTCCAAATTCCTACTATTTCACACATTTACCATCTATTTTATAACTTATGCACAATAGTCTTATTAGGTGTTTCTATACTAACACATTTTACAAAAGTTATTTATAAGATGCCCAAGACTCATTTTCTTCCATAAAATTTCAGAAAACACCTTAAATACTCTCATGTTAAAACCCTAAAATCTTAATCATTTTGCAACATAGACCCCTCATTTGAAAGCTCATGCTTCAAGGGTCTCAAAAATGAAAAAATCTTCAACAAAGGGTATGGAAATCACTTACTTGTGAGTGCTTCAGGTTGCTGAAAATTTTAAGCTTTAAAATCCCCTTCAATGGCTGATTTTCAGTAGAGAAAGAAGATGAACAAGGGATGATATCATCCTTCCTTGATTTATTTCTATTTTAGTCAAAATAAGCCACCTAACTCACCAAATTTTAAGATTATGTCCCCTCTTTGACTCTATGGCCGGCCAAGCACTCTAAAAAGGGTCTAGCTGCCCTTTAAAGACCTCCAATTTTAATTCTCTTGTTATTTAACACAATTGGGTACTAAAATGCAACTTTTTCCTTTTATGCGATTTAGTCATTTTTCGCAATCGGGCTCACAAACATTAAAATTTACTCGCCAAATGTTTTTCATGCACTAATGTAATCATACTATAACCTCATAATAATAAAAATAATTTTCACAACTTTAGATTTGTGGTCCCAAGACCACTATTCTGACTAGGCCTTAAATCAGGCTGCTACACGTGTGCCTCACATGGCTAGTAGACACGCTCGTGTCTTAGGCCGTGTGGAAACAAGGCATACATACTGACTTGTATCACACGGTCGATGACACGCCTATATGCCAGTCCGTACGAAAACTGAAAGGTATATTGACTTGGGTCACACAGTCAACCACACCCGTGTGCCTTACGAAATGGCCATACACACCCATGTGCTAGGCCGTGTGCCATTTAGGGGGTATACTGACTTATACCACACCGCCAGCCACACGCCCATGTGTAAGACCGTGTGGAGCATACTGAATTCAATTCAATTTCAACACCAGGGGACACACGGTCGTGTAGTATGACCGTGTGTCGCACATGGTTGAGACACACGCCCGTGTCTCTACTCGTGTGGACAAAAATAGGCCATTTGCAAAGTCAATTTGCCACCCATTTTGTACATACCTACACAAGCTCATATGGTATCATTTTAAGTCCCAAATATGCATCCAAAGTTCATCAACCAATACATAAACATACCAAATCCATATCAACCATTTCAATACTCAAATCCTTATTATTTACCTATTCAAATATCAAGCTATTTAACTTGCTTTTCTAAGCATAATTCACATGTATAATTCATTAGACACAACTAATTCAAACATTCATACCAATTCAACCCCATTCATTCATTATAGTCCTACTACCAAACATTATAAATATATCCATTTACACATTCATAAGCATCATCAAGTTCATCATTTTATGCCAACTCAAATGGCCAAAATACATATATACATCAAACATACCAAAGTGACTCAAGCATATACATGCCATATACCATATATACATAACTTCAAAAGTACCAAAACAGATGATCAATAGTGCAATGAAGTCTCTGAAGATCCCCCGATCCGAGCTAGCTTCGTAAATCTATAGAATATTGAAAATTAAACAGAGTAAGCTATAAAGCTTAGTAAGTTTGTACATTAACATGAAAGAATCACAACATTCATTAACAATTCAAAATAGATAGCATCATAGACATTTAAGTCATCAATTCACAAGCTAACATAAGGTTTATCCATATCATCATTCATCAATTCTCAACTTTCACTAGTTTGGTATTCGAATAGTTTTCTGTACATACCTGTACCAAGACATTTCTATACCTCATCGATACTTTTATCGAACCACTTCAGTTCACAATTGCTTACAATACAGTTTCATTGATTTTTCGATGCCATATTCCAACTATGGTCTTACATATATACATTGCCAAGGCCCTACCATGGTCTTTCATTCACATGCCATAACCCAGTTATGGTCTTATTATTCGATTGCCATAGCCCGGCTATGGTCTTGTTAGGCAACTTACCTTACTCAATCCACACATTTCCTTTACTATTTCAACATTTATCCAAAAGAATATATACTATCTCAAATTCATACATCAAATAAATAGATATTCATTCAAGTCCAATTGTACGAAATTACCTCGTATTTGGAATTGACGGATCGGGTTGATTACTCGATAACCTTTGATTTTCCCAGATCTAAATCCGATTTCTTTCTTTCTTGATCTATATACATTAAAAATTAACTCATTTATTCATCAATTCATTCAATTCAGTCCACAAACACATATTTAGACATTTTTACACTTTAACCCCTAAAGTTTCACATTTTTATAATTTAGTCCTTAACACATTAAAAACACAAATTACACAATTTCTTTCTAAATTCATGAGTTTCGAATTTCTATAGGGTCCTTAGCAGCCCTAAAATTTCATTTATTTTATATTTTAACCCCTCAGTTTACACTTTTCACAATTTAATCCCTATTTGACATTTTGGTCAAAAATCACTTTACAAAACATTAAAATCTATCATCAAGCTCTCATATTTAATCTTCAAACATCAAATAACTCATAGATTCAACAATGAAAACTCTTAAAATCTTTAAAAAATTCAAAATCTAAGGTACAGGCTAGCTAGATTGAGCTGCAATGATTGCAAAAACATAGAAATCATCAAAAACAGAGCTAAAACCGTACCTTAATCAAAACAAGAATGTGTCGAACCCTAGATGGACATGGAAGCTTTATTTTCTCTTCAATAATCGGTTATAGATGAAGAAATAAAGATGACTATAGTTTTTGTTTTATTTATTTTAGTTAAATAACCAAATTACCATATTAACCTTAGTATTAAAACATTAAAATCATCATATTAATATCCATATTTGTCCACTCATAATTAAAATGGTTTAGTTACCATTTAAGGCCATCATATTTAAAATCCAAGGCCAATTGAAACCTTTAAAAAGTAGAATGCAACTTTTGCAGTTTACACGATTAAATCTTTTTTCTCTAATTGAGCTATTAAACGATAAAATTAGCTCACGAAATTTTTACACATACATACTATCATGTTGTAAACACCAAAAATATATTAAAATAATTTTTCAACCTCAGATTTTTTTGTTCCAAAACCACTGTTCCGATTAAGCTAAAACCAGGTTGTTACAACTCTCCCCCTAAAAGATTTTCGTCCCCGAAAATCTTACCAGTGAATAGGTTCAGGTATTGTTTTCTCATACCATCCTCGGGTTCCCACGTAGCTTTTTCAACCCCATGTCGATGCCACAAGACTGTCACTAATGTAATTTTCTTATTTCTCATCTCTTTGATCTCACGAGCTAGAATTCGAATCAGTTCTTCAGTATATGACATATCAGACTGAATTTCAACCTCTGCTGGGGAAATGATATGTGAAGGGTCAGATTAGTATTGTCGAAGCATCGACACATGAAACACGTTATGTATTTTCTCTAACTCAGACGGTAAAGATAGATGATAAGCAGCTGGCCTAATTCGCTCAATAATCTCATACGGGCCAATGAATCGCGGGCTCAATTTCCCTTTTCGACCAAACCGCGATATCTTTTTTCCATGGCGACACTTTCAAGAAAAGTTTATCCCCGATCTGAAACTCAATATCTTTTCGTTTCAAGTCTGCATAAGATTTCTGTCGATCCGAAGCTGCTTTCAGACTATCGTGAATTACCTTCACTTTTTCTTCAGTCTCTCTGATCAGATCAACCCTATGAATCTTACTTTCGCTGAGCTCACTCTAGTACAACGGCGTTCGACATTTACGATTGTATAAAACTTTGTACGGTGCCATTTTAATACTTGATTGGAAGCTATTATTGTAACCAAATCAATCAATGGTAGATATTTCTCCCAGCTACCTTCAAACTCAAGAATACAACAACGCGACATATCCTCAAGTATTTGAATAACTCGCGCGGATTGACCATCCGTTTGTGGGTGAAACGTAGTGCTAAAATGCAGCTTTGTACCTAAAGCTTCTTGCAATTTCTTCCAAAATCGCGATGTGAACCTCGAATCTCTATCCGAAACAATAGATAGTGGCATTCCGTGCAATCAAACAATCTTTTAAATATACAACTCAGCCAATTTATCAAGTGAAAAATATGTACGTACAGGAATGAAATGAGCGGATTTCGTTAATCTTTCAAATACAACCCAAATCGCATATTTCTTTCTCGGAGATAGGGGCAAACCTAAAACAAAATCCATAGTTACTCTGTCCCATTTCCCCTCAAGAATCATGATAGACTGTAATAAACCTAACGATACTTGATGCTCAGCTTTGACTTTCTGACAAATCAAACATTTCGAAAAACAAAATTTGAGATATCTCACTCCATACCATGCCACCAATAATGTTGTTTCAAATCGTTATACATTTTCGTGCTTCCCGGATGTACAGATAAGCGACTACTATGTGCTTCGTTAATAACCATCTAAATCAACTCTGAACTTATCGAAACACATATTCGGTCTCTAAATCTCAAACAATTTTTGGAATCAACTTGAAACTCTAAATCAGAAATCAACTCACACTGTACCCGTTTTACTTGCAGTTCATTATCAAACTTTTGAGCTTCGCATATCTGTTGTAGAAATAACAGTCTCACTTTCAACTCAGCTAATATCGAACCATCATCAGACAAAGCCAATTGTGTGTTCAAAGCACGTAAAGCGAATAAAGACTTTCAGCTCAAAGCATCAGCAACTACCTTTGCTTTCCCCGGATGATAATCAATCACTAATTCATAGTCTTTTAGCAATTCCAACCATCTTCGCTGTCACAAATTCAATTCTTTCTGGGTCATCAAATAATGACATTTCTCACCAAACAAATAATGGCGCCAAATTTTCAATGTGAACATTATCGCGGCCAACTCTAGATCATGCGTCAGATAGTTTTTTTTTATGCAGCTTCAACTGTCTCAAGGCATAAGCTACAACTTTACCTTCCTGCATCAAAACACAACCCAGGCAATTTAACGATGCATCACTAAAAACTACAAATTCTTTACTCGACTCAGACTGAACTAACACTGGTGCCTCTGTTAATAATACTTTCAATTGTTCGAAGCTCTGCTGACACTTTTCTGACCACTCAAATTTAACATCTTTTTGAATTAATCGTGTCATCAGAGTCGCAATCATCGAGAAACCTTTCAAAAATCTTCTATAATAGCCAGCTAATCCCAGAAAACTATAAACTTAGGTTACATTTCCTGGATGCTTCTAATCTATAATCGCAGAAATTTTGCTCGGGTCAACTCAGATACTCGCGGCTGAAACTATATGTCTCAGAAAGCTAACCGCTCATAACCAAAATTCACATTTGCTAAATTTTGCAAATAACTGTTTATCTCTCAAAGTTTTTAACATGATTCTCAAATGTTCTTCATGCTCAAATTCATCACGAGAGTAAATCAAAATGTCATTAATAAACACAACTACGAATCTATTTAAGTACGACCTGAAAATCTGATTCATCAAGTCCAGAAAAACAGCAGGTGCATTTGTTAACTCGAAAGGCATAACAAGAAATTCATAGTGTCCGTACCTCATTCTAAATGCAGTCTTTGGCACATTTGAGTCTTTAACTCGTAATTGGTAATAACCCGATGTCAAATCAATTTTCAAAAACACTGTTGCTCCTTTTAACTGATCAAACAAATCATCAGTCCGTGGTAGAGGATATTTGTTCTTTATAGTCACTTTATTCAGTTGTCTGTAGTCAATACACATTCTCATCATGCCATCTTTCTTTTTCACAAACAATATCGGTGCACCACAGGGAGAGAAACTCGGTCTAGCAAAACCTCTATCTGTTAGTTCTTGCAACTGAGATTTCAATTCTTTTAACTTTGTCTGTGCCATTTTGTACGGAGCTATCGATATCGGCATTGTATCCGGTACTAATTCAATACCAAACTCTACTTCTCTGATAGGTGGTAAACCCAGTAACTCTTCGGGAAATACATCTGGATACTCACACTTAACTGGTATTGATTCAATCTTTTTTTCGGTCACTTTCGTATCAAGAACATAAGCAAGATAAGCTTCACACCCATTTCTCACAAACCTCTGAGCTAACATAGATGAGATCACAATTGGCAAACTATTCAGATCATTAGATCCAATTCTAATAGTCTCATTATTCTGACATTTCAATTCTATTTTCTTTCATCTACAATTCACTGTAGCATCATGCATGTTAATGTTCATATTTGTCCACTCACAATTAAAATAGTTTAAGACCATCATATTTAAAAGCCAAGGCCAATTGACACCTTTAACAAGTAGAATGCAACTTTTGCATTTTACGTAATTAAGTCCTTTTTCTCTAATTGATCTATTAAACGATAAAATTAGCTCACAAAATTTTTACACATACATACTATCATGCTGTAAACACCAAAAATAATATTAAAATAATTTTTTGACCTCGAATTTATGATTCTGAAACCACTGTTCTGATTTAGCTAAAACAACTGTTCAGAATTGAAATTGTGAGTATATGTGAAAATGTGACTGGTTTGAGAATTGAGATTGAATTGGGATTATGTGATTATTGTGGAATTGATATTGAATTATCTATTGATTGTGAATTGAGAAATGAATTGGGAACTCTATTAACTGTATCGGACTGAGTTGGATATAGTTGGCATGCCATAGGATTGGAAGTGTTCAGGGATGCTTCGACTTTGAGTCGATGAGACACTGAGTGTTGTGTTATTACTTCGGATAAATCTGATGAGGTACTGAGTATCGTATTATTTTACTTCGGCATAGCCGATGAGGCACTGAGTGCCGTATTGATGTATTTTGTTTGGATCCGTGTATTCGTCTGAGTCCGAGTTGTGTTAATAGGGGTTTACAAATGAATTGGCCAATTGATTGATATCGAATGATATTGAATATGGATTTGAATGAATAATGAAATAAAATATGTAATTTTAATGCATGAAATTGCATGAATCATGGATTCATGAATTGAATATTGATACTGAAATTGAATTGAGAATTTTACTGTGAAATGTTATCAAAAAGCAATTATGTGATTCAAATAGAAGATATGATAATTGATATGTTATGAAATTTGATTATTTGTTGAAAGACTTTTGTTATGTGTGACTATGTAGTTAAATATTATAAATATTTGTTTAATAAGTATTCGAATTATAGAAATACCACTAAGTTTATACTCAGCGTACGGTTTGTTTCCATGCACAGGTTAGGTAAAGTCAAATCATTGAATCAGCATCCAGAGCCGATCTTGAACTCAAGTGGTGAAGTATATTTTCTTTTTGGTAAATGGCATGTAATTAGGATGTTATGTTAGTCATTTTGAGAAATGTTGCAATGATGTTATAATATGAAATGGATTGAATATATATAGAAGAACAAATGTGTTATGTTTTAAGCATCTAAGTGATGTATTTTTCTTGAATTTAGCATGAACCTAGAAATGGCTTAATTGGTATATAAATAGATTATTTGATTAGTATGTGTAAAATAACTATAAACATACTTTGATTAGATCTTTAGATTGATGAATTTAGCATATATTAAAGGTATTTGGCTGTGATTTGGATTGGTTGAATAATTGGATTATGAATTGCTTGTTGTTCAAGATTTGCAGGGTTGGTAAACTTGATGTAAAAGGCTCATTTTTGAGTCCACACAGCCTGGCACATGGGCGTATGGCCAAACCGTGTGAGACACACAGCTTACACATGGGCGTGTGGTTAGGCCATGTGTCTCCTGCACCTTAAAATTTGAAAATAGAATGCTTAGGAAATTGCACACGGGCGTGTGTCTCAACCGTATTAGGCACACGGGCATGTGACTGGCCGTGTGACCTAGTCAGAGAGTTACACGGGGTAGGACACGGCCTAACATGTTTAGGGTCACACGGGCGTGTCATTATACCACACGGGCGTGTAAGCTTTACACTTAGGAAAAATTTTGAAAATTTCACGAAAAATTTTCTAAGCTTCTGATTAAGTCCCGATTTGTTTCTAACACGTGTTTTGGGCCTCAAGGGCTCAAACAAGGGACATTATGATTAAATTATAATATATATGAAAAACATATATGTGTTTGCTCGTATTTTTTTGAATTATTCGATAATGCTTCGTAACCCTGTTTCGGCTGCAGATAAGGGTTTGAGGGTGTTACATATTTTGCTAAGTGATCATATTTCTTATTTAGTGCTTATTTTATGATTGTACAATGTATGTTAGCACGTTTTATACACCTTAGAGTAAGTATGACTACAATTCGTATGAATGCCATGATAGTTAAGGAAAAAAAAAGATGTATGTTCAATAATGAGTTGACTTATGTTGTATGCGATGCAAGATGGTGGTGTGGCATCCTATTCTCGGGCTCAATAATTGGGCCGTGTAACAGTCCTGTTTAAACCTTAGTCAAAATAGTAGTTTCAAGACCACAAATCTAAGTCAAAAAGATGTTTAAATATTATTTTTCGTGTTTATGATGTGTGAATTAGCATGTGTGAAAGTTTCATTTGAAAATTTAATCGTTTGTGTGTTTCATTTTGAAAAAGGACCTAATAGCGTAAAACGTAAAAGTTGCTTGCTACTTGTTAAAAGTGCCTATTTGACTTGACTTTATAAATGAGAGGTCCTTATGTGGATATTATGCCATTCACTTTGATAATGGACATAAATGACCTTATTATATGTGATTTTAAATGGTTTATTAAAAGGGGTATTTTGGTCTTTAGCATATTAAACATATGTTAAATAAAATAATTGTATGAAATAGGCCATTAGTTCATCTTTTTGGCTGAAAATGACAAAGGATATTAGGGTTGGAAGATTTTTCACGTTTGGCACTTTGATTTGGTGATTTAGGTATGTGTTTTGTTCGGTTTTTAATAATTACTACGTTTTTGTAATCGTTGCTTCGTATACTACCGAACCCATGCCTCAATTTCTAATTTTGTTAATGATTTTGAAATGTGCCATGGATGAATTCATGAGCTTTGTGATGTTATATGTTGAATTATGAAAGCTTGATGTCGGGTTTACATGTTTTGTCTTTGGGTTTTTGATGAATTTGAGTAATTTGGGCTAAATTGTGAAAATGTTATTTTGAGGGACTAAAATGTGAAATAAATGAAATGTATGGACTTTCATGAGAGCTATGAAAATTCGATTAAGCTTGTGTCCAAGCAAATTATGTGTATTTTGTGATTTTGTGATTTAAGGACTAAAGTATCGAAATGTGAAAATGTGAGGGCTAGTTTACAAAATGCCCTAAATATGTGTCTATGGATTGTTTTGAATTATTTGGTGAATAAAAGGGTTAATTTTGAATATATATAGATCAAGAAAAGAAGAATTCGAATTTAGACCGAGGGAAGTCGAAGGTTTTTGAGTAAACAAATCGAGTCGACAATTCCGAGTACGAGGTAAGTTCGTACATAAAACTTAATGTTACAAGTATATTTTGATAATTTGATATTACATAGATTGTATATATATTTGATTATGGATGAATACGATGATAAATCAATTGTATTTGGTGCTATGTGTGCGATCCAAAATAGCTTCGACTACATGAGGCACTAAGTGTGTGATATCAATATAGCTTTGGTTAATTTAGATGGCACTAAGTGTGCGGAATTGTTTTAGCTTCGGCTAATCCTTACAGTACTAAGTGTGCGGATGTTTAAAGCATGAATAATTTTCTGAAAGTCTTAAAATATTCGAATAAGAGGTGAGAATGAAAATGAATGAATACGGGAAGGTTCAAGTACGTATAATACCTATGTGGTAGATGGTATTATGTATATAAAGTTCATTGAATTGGTGTAAACATATGGATGGTATTGGCATAGAATTAATATATAAATTAAGAATTTATAAGTACTTATGTGTTGATGTCTTATACTTTATATACTATTGATGATTTTTTAGTATGAGCTTACTAAGCTTTTGAAAGCTTGCTTCGTGTATGCGCACATTGTTTTAAAGATATCGAAGCTATTGTAAGCTCGAGGATCGTCGAGGATTGTCACCACACTATCGAACCTCATTTTGGTATTTTGAAAATGTATAAATTAAAGTATGGCATGTATAGGCTAAAAATTGTGGGATTATATTTTGTGATGTATATATTTAGCCATGTGATATGACTAGTTTGTGTTTGAACTTATAGTTTGATAATGGCTTATAGTATGTGATGCTAATGTACAATTATGGTATGTTTTTCGTTGGCTAAAAGAAATGGTCAATATTGAGAACTTGTGGTAAGTTTGGAGCATGGAATTGAATAATGTATTAATCATATGATTAGGTATGATTTTAGTTTAAGTATTGGTATGAGATTTAGTCATGAACTTAGAGATTATGAAACCATATGTTTGATATGATTTGGTCTCATACTTTGGCACAATTGAGTTGAGTTATGAGCATATAAATGGTTGATAATGTTAGGGCATGAATGATGTAAGGCTTGGTATAGAAATTGGTTGAAGTTGTTGTGTATGTATGCTTGGTTTGGTGCTTGTAGGTTTGACCTAATTGAGGTGGAAATTTGGCTATTCAAATGGCCTATTTTCATCCACACGGGCAGAGACACGGGCGTGTGTCTCAGCCATGTGCGACACACGGTCATGTTGCACGGCCATGTGTCCCCTGGGGTACCCTACAATTGTAAGTCAGGCTCGAGCACGGCCAAGGCACACGGGCGTGTGGCTAGCTGTGTGACCCAAGTCAGTGTCGACCACGGCCAAGACATACGGGCATGTCTTGTGGCCGTGTGAGTAAGTCAACAAGTATACCCTAATTTTAACATGGCCTAGAGACACAGGCGTGTCTAATATCGTGTAAGGCACACAGCCTGTTCACACGGGCGTGTGACCTGTACAACTTTGAGAAATGTTTAAGTTTTGGAAAATTTTGTATGAGCTCGGGTTTAGTCCTGACCCTTTTCTAATGCATGTTTAAGGTCTCAATGACCTATATAAGGGACTCTATGTTGATGTTTGATCTATGATGCTATGATGTTTATGAAATGAATGTTAAATGTTTCGATTTATCCGGTAATGCCTTTAACCCTAGTCCTGCGACGGATGCGGGTTAGGGGTGTTACAGGCTGGGTATAGGGTTTTACAATCATTCTCAAGTAACAGAATCAGTACAGATATTCAGAATCAAATATAATTATTTTGAATAACAGAATCAATACAGATGTACAGAATAAAAAAATACTCATTTTTTGGATATAGAATAACAAAATGACATCATATACAATTTCCAATTCGCACATCCATACATTTACATACTCCAAATTCGGTATATCACCGCAACACGCACTCATGCGAACAATAGATTGAATCTTATAAATACATATTCTTATTAACATTCGAGGGGTAACACGCCCCTAAATAAACCTTCCACAAATAGAACTAGTGTCCTATCGACTTTTACTGAGGCTTAAACGAGTTAGGAATAACTCGGAGACCAAAACAGAACAACTTGCAAAAGGTGCAAAAACTGCAAAAAAAGGGCCACACAACTTTGTGGAAGGGTCCAAGCTGTGTGGCAGGGCACACACTCGTGTGACTGAAGGATGAGCCTACATGAGTAGTCTGTGTAACTCACTAACAAATTTAGATCCAGAAGAGAAACGACCGTGTGACAAAGACATACACCCGTGTGGTAAGGACAGATGCCCGTGTGGCCAAGACAGATGCCTATGTGCACAACCGTGTGACTGAAATTTACCCAACTTTCTAAATGACACACGATCGTGTGGACCGCCCATGTGTCAGCCCGTGTGGTACAAAAACCACCCCAAAACTACTGCAAAACCCAAAATTCAGCCACAATTTCCTCCCCCAATTCAAATAATTCAAGAATACACACCTTAGAACACAATTCCAAGCACTAAAATCGACCAAAATACCTCCACAAAATAATCTGCAATTTGTTACAAGAATACACAATAACCTATAAGGAAAAAAATCGATCAAAGTGAAAATGAAATAACTAAGAGGGAAACCAATCAACATTCAAAACAGTCCACTTACGCGTCTCCTTCTTCAATCCTAATAGAATGAGAATGCAGAAGAGCAACCGGAAAAATACTAACAAAGGATGCCGTTGCCAAAGAAAGTAAAACCTCCAATTTGATAAAATGGAGTAACGAACATGAGAGGAAAAAAAAATAAGCAAAACAGAACGTGAGGGAAGTTTTTGTTTGAAAACTTTCCTTTTTAAAAAAAAAAATTAGAATAGAATAAAATAGAATAAAATAAAAAGATAAAAATTTAAGAAACTTAATATCCAAAATAAATTTCTCATTGCTTATACAAAAGTTTAAACATAGGACCAAAAGGTATACATAAACTTAATCATTAAACCAATAGACTCATTTTTATCCTCGTAATTTAAATCATAAAAGTCTAACAAACATCACTAACTCATCCCACAAACCTTAATACTTCAAATCCTAATTTCAGTGTTTCACTAATTTTACTTGTTTTTTATATTAAATATGAAAAATTGAATTCTATGGTACGTCCTAGGAAAGTCAAATATATTAATCAATTAAAGCTGGTATATATATATATATATATATATATATATATATATAAATCTATTAAAGGGTATAATGTGGATGTGAGAATTTTATTCTATTAAAATCATTTTTACATTTTAAAAATTATTATTAAAGTGTATATTCGTCATTTAAAAATTTTAATAATTTTTAATAAATTATCTTTGTAAGAAAATTAATCTATCAAAAGGGTATATTGATTCTTTGAACATTTTAACATTTTCTTAATTGTTTACATTTTTATAAAAAGAATCTCTTAAAGGGTATATTAATCTTTTTATTAATCTTTTACATATTTCATTCCACCTAACCAAATTAGTTTATACACATTTCATTCAATTACAATTTCATTCCCACAAGATAACTATTTAATTATATTTCTATTCCATTACAAACTAAACATAATGTAAGCATTCACTGTTCAAATTTTCATAGGAAAATTTAGAGGTAAATATTCTAGTTTTTATATACAAAAATATAATCTCTATATTAAAAGAATGATAAAGTGTGATTCATTTGTTTTATGGATTCATTTATTTTTGTTTTCTGGGAATGATAGATGCAGCAAACTCTTAAAACTTAAACCATCATAATTTTGTGCTTTTTTTTTTTTCCGACCTGAAGATGACCCTCTTGCAAGCTTATCAAGAGTATCAAGAGACCGGGGGGTGGGGGCGGCGTGGGGGAAGGATGGTGATGAAGGTGGGGGAGGGGAGAGGAGAGAGGGAGGTGGAGGGATTTTTATTTTATTTAATATAAATATTATTTATTATTTATTATTTTCTAAATTGAGATCAGAATGGGTAAGGAGAGGGAAGTGGAGGGATTTTTATTTTATTTAATATTAATAAAATTATATTTATTAATATAAATTTAAAATTTTTTAATATTTATTTTTATATTTTTAAAATTTTAGATATTATTATTTATTGTCAACAATAATTTTTTTATTTTTATGTATTTTTAAATTTATTATTATATTTTTGAAAATATTTATGTATTTTTATATATTTCTTTGAATTTTTTGAATTATGATCAAATTGAAAAAAATTATAAATTTTGAGGGTAAATTTCAAAATTATAACTAAAATGATATAATATGTAAAAATTAAAGACTAAATTTATTATTGTACAGATTTTTAACTATAACATCAGCTTGTCATTTGTAATTTTAACAAAAGTAGCCTATATGACCAAACTATGTAACATTAATGTTTAAATTGTAATTTTTTTTAAAATTTTTGGTGTTTGAAATAAAAACTTTTGATAGTTACTCTTTTTTTAATTAAATTTTGTCTTCTAACTTTTTGAAAAGAATCAAATTTAAGTAACAACTATTCAAACACAATCGAATTTCTTTTTTAATGAAAATACTAAGTAGAACGTTAAACTTTTTAAACATGATAAATGTACATGGCGATCCTAATCTTCTTCATATTAATTTTTTTTTTTTGAATTATGAATTTTTTTGAATATTTTTATAATTTTCAAATTATTTGTTAACATGACATACAACAAATAATATCATGTTAGTATGAAATACAAATAGATTGTTATGCGAGTTGTTATGTCAATATTATTAAGAAATTAATATTTTAGTCAACATTTTAATAAAAAAAATTATTTAACTTTTTTAAAGATTAATGGCCAAATTTGACTTTAAAAAAATATGAACCCAAATTGACAAAAATAAATGCAAACATTTAGAGTTAAATTTATCATTATGTAATTAAGGTATCCATCGTGACTAATTAATTATTATCTTTATGTAATTTATTATTTTTTCATTTATTAATTCGAATACCCAAATTCCTATTTTCTCTTACAAAATAGTCACAATCCAATAGAAAGAAAATTAATCACGGTCCAATCTGATCGAGCCACTGGCTTCAGCCCAGAAATCAGTTTTTCAGCAATCAAACATGGCCTATAAGATATCCCCAGTGCTTTCCATACTAGTTCTTCTTCCATTCTCCTACTTTAATCCTTAATCTCAAACATACAGGTTATCACTCAATCTAGTGGGGATGCAAAATGAGTGTAATAGTCAATTTTGGCCTAAAAAAATAAAACACAAATAAAAATAAAGAATCCCAAAATAAAGTCCATTTTTACAAATATCAGGGCCCAATTCATTAAACCAAACCCAAAACCAAATGACCCATTACATCAAACCCTAGCCCAAATCCTAGCCCAACTACCCAAAACATTTCAACAACCCTAGCCCCCATCTTTTCAGCCGCCGCTCTTA
Source organism: Gossypium longicalyx (assembly GCA_025698465.1). Classification (NCBI taxonomy): domain Eukaryota; kingdom Viridiplantae; phylum Streptophyta; class Magnoliopsida; order Malvales; family Malvaceae; genus Gossypium; species Gossypium longicalyx. Next base: position 61,004,694 of record CM047004.1, on the reverse strand, counting down.
AGCCACCAGCCTCCTCACGCGCGCCACCACCGCTCGGGGGACCAACCACCGGCCTCGCATGCCTCTGACACACCTGCAAAGAGAGACTAACACGCAAAATACAAGGAAACAAAGAAGAAAAAAATAAAAGAAGTAGTAGCAGACAACAAGGAAAAAAACAACGCAGAAACGACAAAGAAATACAAACAAACAGTTTACTATCCGGCTATAAAAATCGAAATATGGCCTTTTGTAATTTTTTACGCACACCATTAATAAAAAAGAACAGAACAGAAGTTTCGAAAGGTGGATTTTTTATCTATTTTCGTTTTTGCCTCTTTTATTTTTTATTTTTTTCTATTTCATAACTAAAATCTTTCAAATTAAAAGAAGAAGAAATAAACGTACCTTGGCAGCCTCACGTCCTCCGTCGTCGTGGGTGTGTCATCGGCGCCAAGGGCCACATAACCATTTAAGGTTTGGCTAAAAGGACCGAGCGTCCTCTTTCATTCGTTTTTTGTTGCAAAAAAAAAAAAAAGGGGCTAGACCTCTAGATCCGGCCAAAACGAGGCTAAGGGGGACCATTTTGCGTCTCACCGACCACCAAATACGGTGGAGGAGCGGTGGTCCGGCGATGATGGGTATATTACCCTAGCCAAATGAGAAAATGGAGAAGGGAGAGGGGGCAGGAAGGCTCTCTGCCTTTTTTTTTAAAGAAAATGAAGTTAAAATAAAAAATAAAAAAATATTTTTTTGCTTTAATAGCCATGCAAAACACTGCCGTTTTGCACACACACACACCCCCACGCCTCAAAACGGCGTCGTTTAGGGGGGAACCCGCGACACGACCCGATCGAAAGGTAGACCCGCGTGTTTTTGAAGCCCAAATGGACTATTTGCGGTTATGGTCCTTTCTTCTCTGCTGCGCCATTCTATTTAGTCCTTTTTGCATTTTTCTCTTTTTTAAATTTCGCCTATTTATTTCATTTCATTTTCGCTTTAATCCTTGGCCTGTGGGGTTGAAACGCATCGCCTTGGACTTGGGATATTGTCCCATTTAGTCCTCACAACTTCGAGCGCGTTTTGATTTAGTCTTTGGCAGCTTTCTGTCACTTATAATCTATACCGTTTCTTTTACTTTTTTTTTAATTTGGTATTAACTTTCTATTTCTATTTGTTTTACCACGTTTTATTACATGTTTTATTTGCTATTTACCTAGATGTTATAATGTATTTAGTTTTAAACTTTATGTGTCATTTGTATATTTGCCTTTTGTTTTTTTTTTTTTAAATTATTTTATATGCGTTTATTCTAAGTTTTTTTTTACCCATCAATTATTTTAACATATACACATGTTTGTTTATTTCATTTTCACTTTTCAATAGATTGTTTATTCCAAGTTTCATATGCCAATTATTTTAAAATATAAATATTATCTATTTTATGTTCTCTTTTGTAAACTGTTTGTTTATTTTATATTTCGTTAATTTGCATGACTATTTAAAGTCTTTCACACGATGTGGTAAAAAATTTTTTATATATATTTTATATTATTTTATCTTATGTTGAAAACATTATTCATAGCAAATTATATACCATCATATTTTTACTTTAAAAGTACCATTTTCTATCTTAGAATCATCTTTTGTATTATTTATTTAAAATTCATTCCATTAGTTTGAATTGTTTTCATATACCTTTTAAAATTCCATTTATTTATTTTAAAACATTATATTTATTATTCATTATAGATTTTTTATTACCCGTGCTATATGCTATGTTTTTACGTACATACATGTACATTATTTGTTCCAAAATTATATATATTATCTTTTCTTAAATTGTTTTATACGTTATTGATTTTAAAAAAAAATTATATTTTCCTTTATTATTTTTAAACTTGCGTATTAGCTTTTAAATAGTTTTTTTTATATATATTTTATTCAATTTGACTTGCTTTGTACTATTTATTTTTTTTCCTTAGACTGTTAAGTATGTTTTTGTTCCTTAATGGTTAATGTTAGTATGTGGATAATGTATGTGAGCCATTATTGTCATTGCATGTATCATAAATTCTTCACTTGTATTTTCACATTATTGTTGTATATTTATGTGATGTCGTCCATGTATTATTGTTTACACTCATTATTATTGTATCTCATATCATTGCTTCGCGAATTAAATCCCAATGCATTTATCCAATAAATCGTTTTATTTTAACATAAACAAATACATGTCGTTTAAATATCGTACTCGTTACTATTCAAAAACGAAATTTTCCAAATAAGGCAATGTTTTGCGTTTTAGAGCATCGAGGAATCGTGCCCTAACTTACAGGGTTTCGATTTCCTTGTTGTTTCTAAGTAGCAAATATCCTTTTTGAATTTTGAAACACACGGAACCCCAATTAAAAATAAAGACAACCTTGCGCTCTGGAATTCATAGTATTGTGTCCTAACTTACGGGATATGATACTCCAATATCTCGAGATAGGGAAATCTTTAGTGATCTTGATTTTCAATTTTCGACACTAAGACAATAACTAATCAATTCGGTGCCAATTTTTGGGCGTGTCGGGGGTGCTAATCCTTCCTCGCACGTAACCGACTCCCAAACTTGTTATCTTGAATTTCATAGACCAAAAATTTCGTTTTAGTAAACTAAAATTGTTTTGTTAAAACAAAGGTGATCCGATCACACCAAATATAGATCGGTGGCGACTCCTGTTTTAATTTTCGCTTTCAAAAAAAAGATCGATACCCGTTTTCAAAAAATGGTTTCGACGGCTTGGCGACTCCACTGGGGACTTTTGAGAGTCGAGCCATAAATTGACTAATTTTTGTCTTTTGTCTAAAATTGAAAATCTGTTTTAAACTTACAATTACCGCATTGCATGTTGTTTGTTATTTTCGTGGTTTTCATAATATGCTTGCTTCAAGTGGTTTAATTCTTTGATATATTGTTGCATATCGCATCACATATTTGGTCAATTTTACCCCTTTAAGTGAGAGTGAGAAACTACTTCTTCGTGAGGTATTCACCTCCGTATAGGATAGTGGATCGCTTTTGGGATACATCCGTACCTGTGTCTTCGTGAGGTTTTCATCTCCGTATAGCAGTAGGGAAATGTATTCCCCTAAATCAAACTCGGTCCATATGAGCCTATAATGGGTGAGGATCGAGGAATCTGTCGGTTCAGGTACCCCTACTTTAGAATCGAACCACATGTAATGAGCCTTAAAAGCTTACCCTAGGTAGAACTACACCAAACCCTAGTGGTTACCCGATTAGGTGCTTAATTATTTCTTATTTGCTTTAAATTCTATTCTTTGTATGTAATACTGACTTGTTGTGCTTTGTTGTTATCGTATGGCATCTCATCATAAAAGGGTGTTGATTTACGTTCGGTTACTAAATAGGAGAGTTTAGCATGGAAAAAGGATTTCTTGATAGAGTGGAGGATAATGCGGTCATCCGAGTGTGGTCCGAGAGAACGTAACAAGAGAAAGGAGATAGTTTGACCGAGGGATATGAATCGGAGTTGTGGGATTTCACTCGCATCATTGTGACTCAGAATGACCTGCAAGAATTAAGGGATATATGGAATAGTTGGAATAGCGAGGTCAAGCAACTCTTTTACTGTAACTACGGCGACTTACCCTATTTGCTCGATGTAAAGGTGGATAAGTACTTATTCCGGGCGCTCGCACAGTTTTGGAACCCCGCTTACAAATGCTTCACCTTCGAAGGAGTCGATTTAGTACCTACTGTGGAGGAATACATGGCGTTACTTAATTGCCTGAAGATTCAGGCCGATAGGGCTTATTCAAGACCTGTCAACGTCCCTCCCTTTTTGAAGAAATTGATGAATGTCACGGGGATGAGCGAACAATGGGTTGCAGCCCACATCAAGCAAAAGGGAGACAGTAAGTGTATTCCTTGGAAGAATTTGAGGGACTTAATCCTTGCACACCCGGATTCGAAGAAAAGGGTTAACGTTTTTTCCTTAAGCCTCTACGATTTGATCATATTTCCTAAGGCGCTAGGACACATAGATGAAGCCGTCTCAGATCTATTCGATCGGCTTGATAAAGGTACCACACCCGTCCTGGCAATCCTAGCAAAAAATTTTAGATCCTTGAATGTATGTCGGAGAGCGGGCGAGGGAAGATTTATTGGTTGTGCACAGCTTCTTTTGGCTTGGTTCCACAGTCATTTTTGGAAGGTGGATAAGGTCTCCTATCGGGTTTTCTCTAAGGATTATTCCCCATTAAGAGAATTAGTGGCCACATCGAGGCGAGACGATATCTCAGAAGAGAAATTGATAACTATTCTCCAGAATTTGCGGACCGAAGATGTTGAGTGGAGGGCTCCGTGGTTGATCCCTGACGAGATCTTATATAGGTGCGGTGATTTTGACTGGGTCCCTCAGGCTGGAATATGGGGAGCCGTTGGATACGCTCCACTAATGGTGTTAAGGCAGTACCGATCAAGGCAGTTTATACCGGTGACACAAGGGTTGGTACAATGTGAGTTCCCCTATAAAGACAATAATTATAAGAGGAGGGTTCGCGAGATATCAGATGCTTGGAACCAAACTCAAAGAATGAAAGGATTCACCACAGGCCCGATGACGACCCCCGAATATGAATGGTGGTGGGGTAAGAGAGTCAACGACAACATCCCTAGGCCGAATCAAGAGAACACTCAACCGATAGAGGAGCATTTACGAGTAATCCCATCCGAGTTAGAGATTATTAAGCAAGATTTCGAGAAGAGGAACTCGGAGTTGGGGAAGAAGATAGAGCAGCTAGAAGAAGAGAAAATGAAGTTGGGATTAGACGTCGATATCCACAAGCTAGAGGCCGAGAAATTGAGGAAGGGAAAAAACAAGGCCGAGGAAGATTTGGATAGTCTGAAAACCGATTACAAGAAGCTGCGTATGTCGATAAGAACTGTCGGTTTAGGTAAAATGTCAGAGCAATGGCGTCAAGAGATCAAAGAGGAAAAGACTAGAGCTGACCATTAGGAGAAAAGGGTTCAAGATGCCCGAGTACGAGAGGACACTCTGAAAAAGAGTTTGTTAGAAAGCCAGAACAAAAATGAGAAGTTACGAGCTCAGGTAGCTGAATTGGGAAGATCACTACATCAACATCATAGTTGTAATTCCGTAATTGAGCTGAAGGCTAGTCTGAGCAGGATCGAAGAGTTGAAAGGGAATGTAGAAAAAGTCGAGACTACACTACGATATAGCAAAATTCGAGTGGAACTTCTTGAGGCAAACAATGACCATTACAAGGAACAGCTTCACCACTCTCAGAACCAAATTAGAGATAGAGACTATGTCATGGGCGAAGCTGTGGCTCAGGTTTGGGAGGGAGCCGATCACTTGCAAACCTTGGCAGTTCAGGCTGATGTATTGAGCTTAAAGTACGAGTCGAAATCAGAGGGAGGCCGAAACTTAGCTTGGCTTCTTAGGAAAGTTAAGGCTTTGGGCATTAGGGCAAAGTCGTATATGTAATCGTCTGTTCTATGTAAAGAAATTTTTCTTCTAGTGAAGTTCTTCTAATAAAATTGAATTACAATCAACGCCTATTTTTGCATTCATTCATTTGCATTACATTTCATCATGTGCAATAAATTTCATGAAAAGACCCTGATTAAACAAAATTATTTCAGTTCATCTAGAAACCAACGAGAATCAACCAACCAAACACAGCTACTATACCCGCCGTAAAACCAAAGTAATGGATTAACGATTAGAAAGGATAGAACAAATGCAAAGGGAAATGTAAGAGTAATTACAAGCGCAGATGCAAGAACAACTAGCCAAAATACAACAGGATATGAAGGAAAAAATGGAAGAATCCCAAAATAATCTGATAGGCCAGTTGGTGCAGTTGCTGGCTAGAGAACGCGAAAAGGGGAAGAGCACTATAGGGAACGATAATGAAAACCCTATCTACCCTCCAGATTTTGCTCCGGTAAATACTCAACCACAACCGGAGGTGCACCCACGAATGGTACCCGTCACTATCAGACCCCAGTAATACCAGGCCAATGCCTCGACACCAATGAATATTCCTATAGGATCGAGCTCTAAGCCCGGAGATAATCCAACTTATCCATTTGTCCCAGACCTTGATGACATGGCAGAAATGGAGAAAGGAAAGGTAGACCTGGTGAAACAACTCGATGATCGGTGTAAATGGCTTGAAGAAAAGTTCAAAGCAATGGAGACTGCTGATTACCGTGGCGGGATCGACGCTAAAGACTTAAGCTTGGTCCCAGATCTGGTGCTCCCACCAAAATTTAAAACCCCGGAGTTCAAAAAGTATAATGGAATGAGCTGCCCTGAAGCTCATATTACGATGTTCTATCGAAGGATGACAGGGTATGTCAACAATGATCAGTTGTTGATCCACTGTTTCCAAGACAGTCTGATCGGATCTGTGGCCAAGTGGTACAACCAGCTCAGCCGTGCCCAAATTGGTTCATGGAAGGACTTGGCTCAAGCTTTCATGAAACAATACGGTCACGTGATGTACATAGCACTTCTGCTTGCACTACTCTACAAAACATGGAAAAGAAGCCAAGTAAGAGCTTCAGACAGTATGCCTAACGATGGAGGGAGATGGCAATGCAGGTCCAACCACCTCTCTTAGAGAAGGAAACAACCATACTTTTTATCAATACCCTAAAGGCCCTATTCATTAACCATATGTTAGGAAGCGTTACTAAGAGCTTCTCGGACATAGTGATGTCTGGGGAAATGATAGAAAACGCTGTAAGATGTGGAAAGATTGAAGCGGGAGAGAGTGCTAAGAGATCAGCTCCGAGAAGGAAAGAAAATGAGGTGAACAACGCGAGTGTATACAATAAAGGTTATTCCAAGCCAGTCACAGTGAGCCAACCAAGGGCAGTGACTGCTAGCCATCAGGGCTCCACCAGACAAGATTTCAACTCAAGACCTAATACGGAAAGAGTCCAGTTCACGCCAATACCAATAACGTATAGGGAGCTTTACCAGAATCTATTCGATGCGCATGTGGTGTCTCCATTTTACGTGAAACCCATGCAACCTTCATTCTCTAAGTGGTATGACGCAAACGCTCAGTGTGAATACCATACAGGAATTGCGGGGCACACAATTGAGAACTGTACGGCCTTCAAGAAATTAGTCGAAAGGTTCATAAAGATGGGTATTATGAAGTTCGATGATCCCACAGAACCTAATGTGGCGGGAAATCCGTTACCCAGTCATTCAGACAAAGGGGTAAACGCGATAGTTGCAAATGGAGGGAGAAGAACCAAGATGGAGGTAGAAGAGGTGAAGACTCCGTTGAGATTGGTTTGGAAGAAGATGATAGAAGAGGGGTTAGTCACTTAAAATTTAGGGGAGAAGCCCGAAGGAGCGAGGTATTTCTGCGAATTTCACAATGAAGAGGGTCATGAGATCCAAGAGTGCAATAAATTCAGGATGCTGGTACAGGAACTAATGGAAAATAAAGAGATTGAATTCTTTGAGTATACCGAGGGCCCGAAGGGAGAAGATGTGTGTACGTCAGAGCAAGGGCCAACCAACAATGTTCATGGAGTCAGTCAGCCAGTCGTAATTATATCCCGACCAAGAGTCAGTGAAGTCAGAGTATCAATTGCGCCGAAGGTCATAATCTAGAAGCCCGTTGCTTTCCCTTATAAAGATAACAAGAGGGTGCCTTGGAACTATGACTGAAACATGACAACCCCGAGAAGGGAGAATTCAGCTGGCACTTCGGAGAAAGGTCAAGACGAGGGTTTCTATACACGCAATGGAAGGCGTTATACCCCGAACACAAAGGTAGAACCAGCCAAAGGAAAATCTGTGGTTGTTGAACAAGAAAAGGAAAGGACAACCAGACCTGAATCACCCGTCAATGAGCTTGTAACTGAAAAAGAGGCTAAAGAATTCTTAAAATTCTTGAAGCACAGCGAGTACAATGTTGTGGAGCAATTGCACAAACAACCAGCCCGCATATCGGTACTAGCCTTGCTCTTGAGTTCAGAGACTCACCGAAGTGCATTGATGAAGGTTTTAAATGAAACATATGTTGCGGATGATATCTCTGTCAACAAGCTCGATCGTCTGGTCAATAACATCAACACGGATAATTTTATTTTCTTTAATGATGATGAAATACCACCGGGAGGTATGGGATCTACAAAGACCCTGTTTATCACCACTCGTTGCAAATGACACACGTTACCGGGGGTATTGATTGATAACGGATCAGCGTTGAATGTCCTGCCCTTGTCCACGCTAAATAGGTTACCAGTGGATCCACATGAAGACATGTCAAAACATCGTGAGAGCATTCGACGGTACAGAAAGAAAAGTGATGGGAAGAATCGAGATACCTCTCTTAATTGGCCTAAATACATACGAGGTGGACTTCTTGGTAATGGACATCAAACCATCATACAATTGCCTGTTGGGGAGACCGTGCATTCACTCGGTAGGGGCAGTGCCATCGTCCCTACACCAAAAGTTGAAGTTGGTAACTGAGGGTAGGTTGGTAACGATAAACGCGGAGGAAGACATCATTGCATCCGTTACCAGTGACGCACCATACGTGGGTACGGACAATGAGGCGGTAGAATGTTCCTTTTGATCGCTAGAATTCGTCAATGCTACATTCATTGTCGAAGGGAACAAGATCCCAATGCCCAAAATATCCAAAACTACGAGGATGGGCCTGCGATTGACGGTCGGCAAAGGAGCTCTGCCAGGAAGAGGACTTGGAAAGTGCCTCCAAGGAAGGAGCGAGGTACCAATGCTAAAAGAAAAACGAGACCGTTTTGGCTTAGGATTTAAGTCAGACGCGAAGTAAAAGAAGAAAAAGTTGGAGAAAATGCAAGAGATGAGAATAGTGCGTCTGCGCGGTGAGGAGGTCAAGTGGGAACCAATGACCTTTTCTCATTTATCCCGAACGTTTGTGTCCAGAGGAATTATCCACCCAAAACAAGTGATGACAGTAAGGAAAACGGTGGAAGAAATGTTGGAAAGTTTGAGCATTAACGCCATATCCGAAGAAAGAACCAAAGAAGGGAATTTATCTGGAATTCGCCCTTACCTCCCGGGAAGTATTTTGAACAATTGGACCGCAGAGGAGATCCCTATAACTTTTAGGATTAACTCAGAGTAATGTTCAAAACAAGCTTATTGCTCTAAGCCTAGGGGCAATAAGAATCCTTTTATGAAATAGGCATATGTCCAAATATCGTCATTTCAATAAAAAATACATTTTTGCGTACCATCTTAAGCAAATATTCTTTAATTCTTTCTACTTCATTCATAATCATACCACACAAATTAAATATTCTTAGATCTTTTTATTCTTTGGATTCCTTTCTTCATCCATAACAGGTCTCCAGATATCAATGATATGAACAGCGTTGCCACTGACTCAGAGACTCCTTTCGAGCAAGATTTGTGTATGGAGGACACTGAGGATTTTGAAGATGATCGAAATTGTAACGTATCCCCCGATTTGTTAAGGATGGTAGAATAAGAGGAGAAACAAATCCTACCTCACAAAGAGTTGGTGGAAATTATTAGCTTAGGAGAGGGAAAAGAGGTGAAGATTGGAGCTAGTATCACTACAGAAACAAAGCAAGACCTCATCGAGTTACTCCGGGAATTTAAGGATGTCTTCGCATAGTCATATCAAGACATGCTCGGTTTGAATACTGATATTGTGGTACATCGACTCCCCATAAAAGAAAAATGCAAGCCAGTTCAACAGAAACTCCGGAGGATGAGACCTGATGTTTTGTTGAAGATGAAAGAAGAGGTCAAGAAGCAATTCGATGCCGGTTTCTTACAAGTGGTCAAGTACTCAGAATGGGTAGCCAATATAGTCCCGGTTCCTAAGAAAGATGAGAAAGTACGAATGTGCGTGGACTATCGAGATTTGAATAAAGCCAGCCCAAAAGATAATTTTTCGTTGCCTCACATTGATACGGTAGTGGATAACACGGCAGGTTACTCACTTTTCTCGTTCATGGACGGCTTCTTGGGGTACAACCAGATAAAGATGCATCCTGAAGACATGGAAAAAAACGACATTTGTGACCATGTAGGGAACGTTTTGTTATAAGGTGATGCCATTCGGATTGAAAAACGTAGGAGCAACATATCAGAGAGCCATGGTAACTTTGTTCCATGATATGATGCACAAGGAGATCGAAGTCTACGTTGACGATATGATTGCAAAATCCAAAACAGAGAAGGAGCATGTGCAAGTCCTGAGGAAACTATTCTTAAGGTTAAGAAAGTTCCAACTAAAACTCAATCCTGCAATGTGTACCTTCGGGGCCAGGTCAGGAAAATTGTTGGGATTTGTAGTCAGTGAGAGGGGAATTGAGATTGACCTAGATAAAGTCAAGGCCATACAAGAATTACCCCCACCGCGCACTCAAAAAGACGTTCGAGGTTTCCTAGGAAGATTAAATTACATCGCTCGGTTTATTTCACTACTAACGGAGAAATGTGACCCGATATTCCGTCTCCTTAGGAAGCATAATCCAGGTGTTTGGGATGAGGAGTGCCAGAAAACTTTCGATAAGGTCAAACATTATTTGTCCAATGCCCCAGTACTAATGCCACCTTACCCGGATAAACCACTGATACCATACTTGGCAGTGTTCGAAAACTCTATGGGATGCGTGCTAGGCCAACATGACGAGTCAGGAAGAAAAGAAAAAGCGATATACTATCTCAACAAGAAATTCACTGAATGTGAGACAAGATATTCGTCGATCGAGAAGTTGTGTTGTACTTTGATTTGGACAACTCGAAGACTGAGACAATACATGTTGTACCACATAACTTGGCTCATCTCAAAACTAGACCCTTTGAAGTACATGATGGAGTCAAATGCTCTGAACGGAAGAATGGCTTGTTGGCAAATTTTGCTTTCTGAGTTTGACATAGTCTACGCAAACCAAAAGGCCGTAAAAGGGAGTGCAATAGCAGATTTTTTGGCCAGTAGAGCTCTAGAAGATTATGAGTCGTTCAGCTTTGATTTCCCGAATAAGGATCTAATGTATGTCGAGACCACGGAAGAAGACTCTCAAGAGGGCCATCCGTGGAAGCTGAATTTTGACGGAGCTTCAAACACTGTGGGTAACGGAATCGGGGCAGTTTTGGTATCCCCAAACGGAGATCATTATCCTTTCACCAGTAAATTGGATTTTGATTGCACAAACAATATGGCCGAATACGAAGCATGTATCATGGGCATCCGTGCAGCCATAGAACGTAAGATTAAAGTATTAAAGGTATACGGAGATTCTGCATTAGTAATCTATCAGCTTAAAGGTGAATGGGAGACGAGGGATCCCAAGTTGATCAATTACCGAAGGCTGGTTCTTGAGTTAATCGAGGAGTTTGATGATATCATTTTCTGCTACCTCCCACGAGATGAAAACCAGATGGCTGATGCCTTGGCAACCTTAGCTTCTATGATCAAAGTGAATAAACAAGAGGATATGAAGCCTATCCAAATGAGTATTTATGAGGCTCCAGCTCATTGCTGCAACATCGAAAAAGAAGAAGAGAAAGATGATCATCTTTGGTATCAGGATATTTTACGATATATGAGGAGTCGTGAATACCCAGACCAAGCGACTAAGAATGATAAAAGGACATTAAGAAGACTGGCTAGTGACTATGTCTTAGATGGAGAGATCCTATACAAAAGAAGGAAGGATCAGGTATTCCTAAGATGTGTAGACGCTGTCGAGGCTAAGTAAATCCTAGAAGAAGTTCATGAAGGTGTCTGCGGAACACATGCTAATGGTTTCACCATGGCCAGACAGATCATGAGATTCGGATATTATTGGTCCATTATAGAAGGAGATTGCATCAACTATGCCAAGAAGTGCCATAAACGCCAAATTTATGGAGATAAAATTCATGTACCTCCTTCACCCCTCCATGTGGGGCATGGATGTCATTGGGCCGATCTCACCGAAGGCATCTAATGGACATCGATTCATCTTTGTGGTCATAGATTACTTCACCAAATGGGTAGAGGCCACCTCTTACGCTAACGTCACAAAGTCAGCAGTCAGTAAGTTCTTAAAGAAAGAAATCATATGTCGATATGGGATGCCTGAAAGGATCGTATCAGACAACACACTGAACTTGAACAACAGCACGATAGCGGAAGTCTGTAGCCAATTCAAGATCAAACATCATAACTCATCACCGTATCGCCCAAAGATGAATGGTGCAGAAGAAGCGGCCAATAAGAATATAAAGAAGATTGTGGGGAAAATGACCGAGACTTACAAAGATTGGCACGAGAAATTACCATTTGCCCTTTATGCCTACCGGACGTCAGTCAGAACCTCTACCGGGGCAACGCCTTTCTCTTTAGTTTATGGAATGGAGGCGGTTCTGCCTATTGAGGTCGAGATTCCCTCTCTACGCGTGCTGTCAGAACTAAAGTTAGATGAGGCAGAATGGGTCCAGTCTCGATATGATCAACTGAACTTAATTGAAGAAAAGAGGCTAAAGGCTATCCGTCATGGTCAAATGTACCAAAAGAGAATGATGGAGGCTTATAATAAGAAGGTTCGCCCTAGAGAATTCCATGAAGGAGATCTCGTATTAAAAAAAGATCATTCCCATACAAAAGGACTTCAGAGGGAAATGAATACCGAATTGGGAGGGACCTTATGTGGTAAAGAAGGCTTTCGCTAGAGGAGCTCTGATTTTGACCGAGATGGATGGTAAAAGCCTGCCCAATCCCGTGAATTCAGATTCGGTCAAGAGGTACTTTACCTAAAAAAAACAGAGAGGCCAAGGCGAAAACTCGTAAAAGTGCGCTTTGAGACCAAAGGGGTTTTGAATTTAAAACCCGAGAATGGGCAATTCAAATCGAAGCGGGGCATCTAGTAGTATTGTCTTTTCTGAATTAACAAGAAGGAAGGATGCTACATTTTGGGGCATCAACAAAGTACTCTTGGTCTTCCAAACACATACCAAGTTCAAAGGGTCCTTGAGAAGTTTGTGCAACGAAGCTCATACTGCGATATCTAGGGCACCTATTCTTATCTTATTCTTTTTGTATTTTTTTGGCAGAATGTGCTACCTTGATTAATTCATAGGTTCTCATTTTGTATCTTAGAAAATGTGCTATCTTGATTACCCTGTTCATTTTGAGCTTTTGCTCTCAACAAAATTCCATCTTGCCTATTACGATAATCTTTTTCAAGCGTCTTCTATTGAAATGATGATTAATGGACTAATAATATTCAAAAAGAGTTTTGCATATTACTCTGAAATGCTTTTAAATAAAACAAGGACCTGAAACGGGACTAATTAGTTTGAATTACCCAAATTCAAGGATTGGAAACGTTGGGGAAAGAATAGCCCAAATTGTGGTTGTTCTTCAGGTTTTCTGCCAAAGATACCAGTCGAAGGAAAAGGAAGAGTAGTACATCAACGATAAAACCTCGATGAACAACAAGTAATATCAAATCAAGCATTAAAAAATGACATTTTTGCATTCATGAAAACATCATTCATACACATCTAGCTAGGAGCATCTGATTCATTCTGATCATGACATCCTAGTCATTTGGCATAAATAAGCCCATGAAATAGATTCAACAGGTCATGTTCTCCAAAGAACGGTATAACAGACCAAAGAAATAAAAGTCCTACGCCCCTGAAGATGGAGTGGGACGGATTGGAATCACCATGGCAAATCTTGTCTCCCTGAAGTTGCAGCGGAGCAGATTGAAGTCGCGAATCTTATCTCCTTAAAGTTACAGAGGAGTAGATCGAAGTTACAGATCTTATTTCCCTGAAGTTGCAATGGAATAGATCGAAGAATAGCAAACCTTATCCCCTTGAAGTTGCACTGGGGCAATTTAAAGTTACAAGTCTTATCTCCCTGAAGTTGCAATGGAATAGACTGAAGATAGCGAATCTTACCTCTCTGAAGTTGCAGTAGAGCAGATTAAGGCTATAAATCCTATACCTCTGAAGTTGCAGTAGGTCGGATCAAATCTACCGTGGCAAATCTTATCTCTCTGAAGTTGCAGTAGAGCAGACTAAAGCCATTAATCTTATCTCCCTGAAGATGCAGTGGAGCACTTTGAAATTACCAAGTCTTATCTCCCTAAAGTTGCAGTGGAATAGACTGAAGACAGCAAATCTTATTTCCTTGAAGTTGTAGTGGACCAGATTGGAGCTATAAATTACAAGATCTTATCTCTCTAAAGTTGCAGTAAAACAGATCAAGGCTAAAAATCTCTTCTCCCTGAATCTCTAAAGTTCCAATAGAGTAGGTCGAGGCTACAAATCCCTTCTCCCTGAAATCACATTGAGAACCAATTCTTATTTCCTTGAAATTCCAGTGGAGTAGATCGAAGCTACCAATCTTTTATCCCTGAAATTTTATCGGAGTGAAACACCAATTCTTATACCCTTGAAGATGCAGTGGAATAGAATGAGGCTACTCGAAGAATAGGAGAAGTCAAGATTCGACGAGACTAGGCAAAATTGGCTCTTTTAAGGTCTTTGCTTCATCCTCGTTACACGACAATGAGCAAAGAGGGGCAGCTGTAATAGCCAATTTTAACCTAAAAAAATAAAACACAAATAAAAATAAAGAATCCCAAAATAAAGTCCATTTTTACAAATATTAGGGCCCAATTCATTAAACCAAACCCAAAACCAAATGACCCATTACATCAAACCCTAGCCCAAATCCTAGCCCAACTACCCAAAACATTTCAGCAACTCTAGCCCCCATCTTTTCAGCCGCCGCTCTTAAGCCACCAGCCTCCTCATGTGCGCCACCACCGCTCGGGGGACCAACCACCGGCCTCGCATGCCTCTGACACACCTGCAAAAAGAGACTAACACGCAAAATACAAAGAAACAAAGAAGAAAAAAATAAAAGAAGTAATAGCAGACAACAAGAAAAAAAACAACGCAGAAACGACAAAGAAATACAAACAAATAGTTTACTATCTGGCTATAAAAATCGAAATATGGCCTTTTGTAATTTTTTACGCACACCATTAATCAAAAAGAACAGAACAGAAGTTTCGAAAAGTGGATTTTTTTATCTATTTTCGTTTTTGCCTCTTTTATTTTTATTTTTTTCTATTTCATAACTAAAATCTTTCAAATTAAAAGGAGAAGAAATAAATGTACCTTGGCAACCTCACATCCTCCGTCGTCGTGGGTGTGTCATCGGCGCCAAGGGCCACATAACCATTTAAGGTTTGGCTAAGAGGACCGAGCGTCCTCTTTCATTCGTTTTTTGTCAAAAAAAAAGGGCTAAACCTCTAGATCCGACCAAAACGAGGCTAAGGGGGACCATTTTGCGTCTCACCGACCACCGACTACGGTGGAGGAGCGGTGGCCCGGCGATGATGGGTATATTACCCTAGCCAAATGAGAAAATAGAGAAGGGAGAGGGGGCAAGAAGGCTTTCTGCCTTTTTTTTAAAAGAAAATGAAGTTAAAATAAAAAATAAATAAAATTTTTTTGGCTTTAATAGCCATGCAAAACACTGCCGTTTTGCACACACACACACACACCCACGCCTCAAAACGGCGTCGTTTAGGGTGGAACCCGCGACCCGACCCGATCGAAAGGCAGACCCGCGTGTTTTTGAAGCCCAAATGGGCTATTTGCGGTTATGGTCCTTTCTTCTCTGCTGCGCCATTCTATTTAGTCCTTTTTGCATTTTTCTCTTTTTTAAATTTCGCCTATTTATTTCATTTCATTTTCGCTTTAATCCTTGGCCTGTGGGGTTGAAACGCATCGCATTGGACTTGGGATATTGTCCCATTTAGTCCTCACAACTTCGAGTGCGTTTCGATTTAGTCTTTGGCAGCTTTCTGTCACTTATAATCTATTCTTTTACTTTTTTTTTTAATTTGGTATTGCCTTTCTATTTCTATTTGTTTTACCACGTTTTATTACATGTTTTATTTGCTATTTACCTAGATGTTATAATGTATTTAGTTTTAAACTGTGTCATTTGTATATTGGCCTTTTGTTTTTTTTTTTTAAAATTTATTTTATATGCGTTTATTCTAAGTTTTTTTTTACCCATCAATTATTTTAACATATACACATGTTTGTTTATTTCATTTTCACTTTTCATTAGATTGTTTATTCCAAGTTTCATATGCCAATTATTTTAAAATATAAATATTATCTATTTTATATTCTCTTTTGTAAACTGTTTGTTTATTTTATATTTCGTTAATTTGCATGACTATTTAAAGTCTTTCACACGATGTGGTAAAATTTTTTTTATATATATTTTATATTATTTTATCTTATGTTGAAAACATTATTCATAGCAAATTATATATCATCATATTTTTACTTTAAAAGTACCATTTTCTATCTTAGAATCATCTTTTGTATTATTTATTTAAAATTCATTCCATTAGTTTGAATTGTTTTCATATACCTTTTAAAATTCCATTTATTTATTTTAAAACATTATATTTATTATTCATTATAGATTTTTTATTACCCGTGCTATATGCTATGTTTTTACATACATACATGTACATTATTTGTTCCAAAATTATATATATTATCTTTTCTTAAATTACTTTATACGTTATTGATTTTAAAAAAAATTCATATTTTACTTTATTATTTTTAAACTTGCCTAATAGCTTTTAAATAGTTATATATATATATATATATATATTATTCAATTTGACTTGCTTTGTACTATTTATTTTTTTCCTTAGACTGTTAAGTATGTTTTTGTTCCTTAATGGTTAATGCTAGTATGTGGATAATGTATGTGAGCCATTATTGTCATTGCATGTATCATAAATTGTTCACTTGTATTTTCACATTATTGTTGTATATTTATGTGATGTCGTCCATGTATTATTGTTTGCACTCATTATTATTGTATCTCATATCATTACTTCGCGAATTAAATCCCAATACATTTATCCAATAAATCATTTTATTTTAACATAAACAAATACATGTCGTTTAAATATCGTACTCGTTACTATTCAAAAACGAAATTTTCCAAATAAGACAATGTTTTGCGTTTTAAAGCATCGACGAATCGTGCCCTAACTTACGATGTTTCGATTTCCTTGTTGTTTCTAAGTAGCAAATATCCTTTTTGAATTTTGAAACACACGGAACCCCAATTAAAAATAAAGACAACCTTGCGCTCTGGAATTCATAGTATTGTGTCCTAACTTACAGGATATGATACTCCGATATCTCGAGATAGGGAAATCTTTAGTGATTGTTTTGAGCTAATTCAAGAATTTTAAAATCGATATTAATAGAAAAGATCGTATTTCAAATCCATTCTTGATTTTCAATTTTCGACACTAAGACACTAACTAATCAATTCGGTGCCAATTTTTAAGCGTGTGGGGGGTGCTAATCCTTCCTCGCACGTAACCGACTCCCAAACTTGTTCTCTTAAATTTCGTAGACAAAAAATGTTGTTTTAGTAAACTAAAATTGTTTTGTTAAAACAAAGGTGATCCGATCACACTAAATAAAAATCGATGGCGACTCCCGTTTTAATTTTCTCTTTCAAAAAAAAGATCGATACCCATTTTCAAAAAATAGTTTCGACAATGAGCTTTCCTATTTCTATCTTAATTTGTTCACTAAAAGATAGCTAATGCATTCCACACCATAGCTAAAAGGGAATCATGTATATTGAAGATCATGATGTATATCTCAAAAGAATTTTATACGCAGCTTCTGATACTGTTTTAGCAAAAGTTAACTGATTTTATATGGGATATACAGTATATCATATGTAATGAAAAAAAAAAAAAAAAAGAACCACTAACCTAGTGGCCTTAAACAATCTATTAGCAGATGATCCTCGATAACTTGTGACCTGTTACTTCAATTCAAAGGACATCAGTAAATGCTTGCTCCTGTCAACTTTCTTTGTCCCAAAGTACGAAGCAACTCATAATCCTGCATATTTCATATACATTAGAAGAGTTGATACAAAGCACAACTGATCATTTCCATTTTCATCGTCCTATTGTAACTTGTAAGCATGGACTCATTGCCACCTTTACAAAACTCTCCTGGAACGGTGAAGGCAACAAGTTTGGCATCTAAGACAACTAGTAATTTGAACTTATGCGGAAAAAGTAGTGGAAGTTGTACCATTGTAGTTAGAACAATGTGATAGAGCAAAGCCACAAGGGAAATGCAAAGTGTACCTGTACAATAGACTGTGCACAAAACTTCCCTGAGAGCACAGCACCTTCCATCGAAGCTAAATACTTTTGCTTTGTGTAATCACCTGCTAGATAGAACCCCTGTATTGGAGATCTTTGCAAGGGGCGGCAGGGTTCACAATTTGGAACAGTTTTATATACAGATCTGAAATGATAATAAGCTTTTAGTTTCAGTAAGGAATCTAATCACCAAGACACAAATGTAAATTGATATAATTGCTGCAATCCTTTAAAATGCGCTTATAGTTCCTTATAAACATACACGTAGTCATGCATGCATATGCAAACATAGGCACGTGATAGTACATAAATCATGTTTACAGGTTATCTGAAAGTTTGTCTAAACCAGCATCGATGAAACATTCTAGCACAATTATAATCTTTGATGCATCTCTATATGAATATAAGGAGAAGCCATTCCCAACCATGTATTTTCCAGCCATGACATACCACTTAAAGAAATGACAAGAATTTGATTTAAAATTAATGAAAACAAAAGTATTAACAGAGATTCTAAAGAAAGCACTCAATCTAACCTTGGTGTTTTAACAATATGGTATTTTACGACTTTTGCTTTACTCTGATCCGCAGATATTTCATCAGGAAAGAGCTTTGCAAGTTCCTTCATTGTAGCATCAATAATTTCTGAGTCACTACATGCAATCCATTCTTCTGCTGGGGCAAAAACTAACTCCAACATGGATTGGTTTGGATTGTAATATTCCTGCATAAAACAATAAATCATTAATTACTGGTCACATGCACGACCGAGACAAGAAGCCAATGCAGTTAGCCCCTTCTTATATGATGAAAATATGTAATTTCTTTTTGTAATTACTGAACAATTCTTGGAAGATTGCAAATAATATCACTATTATGTAATATGTAGAAAAATATAGGCAACATGGTGGCTTAAAGAACATAACTTCAATGGCCATAAAAAAGACAATTTTAGTGATGTTTTACCTTACATGTTACAGACATGTCAGCATAAACACTTAAAAGCGGGCTTCTGCAAGCAAAAAAGAATGAAGTGAAGAGAGAGCAAAACAAAGTAGATGATAAGAGAGAGAAATACGTTAATGAGATTCACTTTATTTAAGGAAAATGAAAAGAGCAAAGGCACTATTGCAATAAATCTCGACACAAAAGATGTCCAGTGAATTGATTTGGTAGAAAACGGAGGATAACCATTCTCCTTACACCCCAGAACTGCTCCTGGGATTAGTTCTAGTTATTTGAATATGGAAAACATTATTACTAAATGGTCAATAACTTAAGTGTTAGAAAATAAAAAATAAACTATGAAACAGTTTGTTTGGCTATCAATAGGCAGAGGACCTAGAGTGGTAACAATAATGTCCCTACTCCGTGATTTCTGCATTCTCATAAGCAAGTAACTTTTTCCTCCCAATGTATTCAATTTCCATTTCAACGTGAATATAGGAATTTCCTAAAGACAATTAGTAAAAATTCATAAAGCTACTAAAGCAGATAATAGCATGAGAGCTAAATATGTAGCAAAGAACAGGGAAAAGAAAGTGCTAATGGATGAAGAAGGAAGACCTGCTAAAGAGTAGATGATCATAGGCGTTCTTCAATTTCCTATCAAACCTGCAAATGGAGATAATTCTAAATCACTTAATTAGGGACTCTTCTAAAATAACAAAACTGTACCACATAATAACAAGAGGAAACAAACACATGCTCTTCTAAAATACTAAAAAAGTGAACAGTGTAGGCGGCCCTAGCAAGTAATAATTCATGGTCAACATGCCTGCTTTTACCTTAGAAGACATGCCAAATGGATATATTTTAAACGATAGCAAATCTTTCGTGAAGGGCTGAACAATAAATACAATCCCTTCATTTCTCCAGCATTGTTCCAATGTGGTCAAGATGAGAATAAGATACTGCATATAAGTTATAGTTTCTCCCCCTATCACTTCTTTTAAGTTCATAGGTTGAATCAGTTGAACAAATATCTACAGAAAGCCAATGGGATGTACCTACTTCAAATAACCGTCTTTGAAGCACAGAGATTGAGAAAAAGGTGGGGAAAATGTGACAGAGAAATAGCAATATCAAAAGTTACATGAACAAATAATAGAGTTTGTTACTAACCAGATGTGAACGTTGATAACTGGAACTCCAACTAATTTCTCTAATTTCTTGAAGTATGAAATTTCTCTCCAGTCTTCAGGCAAAAGTAACTTGAAGATATCAACTGAAAGTTCAACATCCATCAGCTATTATTAGAGAAGCCGGTAACAGCGGAAGCTAAATAGTTCAAGAGGAAACAGAGTATACCGGGCGTTGCAACTACATAAGCATCTCCTTCGATTATATTGCCATTATTTAGAAGAAAACTCTTCACAGTTCCATCTTCATTGAGCTCTATTTTTTTTATACGTGAATTAAGCCGGACCTCACCACCCAGTGATTCGATATGATTGACGATAGGCATGCAAAGCCTCTCGGGAGGGTTTCCATCCAAGAATGCCATCTTTGATCCATGTTTCTCCTGTTGGTAGATTTTAGTAATTCTTCACAAGCTAGTGTAAATGTTTAATGTTATATACCAAATTTTCCTTCTATTTTATACAACCTTAATATAAATGGATGAACATGACTATCCAAAAAATTTATATACAACCTTACTTTAAGTACAAATTACTTCGAGACTAGTGCATCAGAGTTGCAAGAAAAACCTGTGATCTCAAGTTCTCCAGTACGCCTTATGATGAAGAAATTAAGGGATCCAAGTTTCATATAGATTCCTTTGGCACAAGGTTACTGCTCACAGTCAAGTAACTTCGGCCAAGGATCATTTAAAGATTTTGTTGCTGACCTTGTATCCACCAAAATCAAGTTACAAATACAAAGTCAGTGGGGCAAACAAAGGAACCATACCTGAAGAAATCGATTCAATGCAATCAATATACATTGCATTGAAAGTTCATCAGGATTAATGAAGTTCAGTGCCTTTGACATGGCAATAAACACCTCCTCAGTCACACGATCAGGTACGCCCTGCAAAGAAAATTAATGAAACCAATTTTCTGTCTTTTAATCATTTAACAAGTTTTGCTAATAATGCAATTCATAGCAAATTCTTAAAAATCAGACATAAGCACGATTAGAATGAATGCAGAGGATAATGCATAAATTAAGCGATACACTTTGCAGCACTTACGAAAGTTACAGCCTAATAAACATAACTCAGTACATGGCAACTTGGTTTCTAAAATTTTCTTTAGTTACACAATTCCAGAAATTAACACCTCTCCCTCTTTTTTTTTTTTTTTTTTTTTTCCATTTTCGTAGAAGCCTCCGGCAATGCTTTTCTCCCATCTAAAAGGTTTGCATTTTGATGTTTCATGTTGTACTCATAAAAATGAAGCATCAACCCTAAAATAAAGGAGAGACATGCACAGATATAATATTATGAATATAGCACAGAAAATGAGACACAGGACTGCAAATGACTTCAAACAAATCCGGATGTAACAACTGTTGGAGAATTATACTTGCGCTCTTATGCACCTTTCAAGCAAATAAAGCATCACGAATTAGGTAAAGGCTTGAAACTCTGTAACCCATACATGCAAGTAAGTGTAACAATAGGAAAGTAAATTAATTGCCATTATATGAGCAAATTTCAAGCTAAAAATGCTCATTTTGGCATGTATTCACTAGGATGAACTAAGTTCACCACTCAGAAACAAGCCAAACTTACAGCAATACCATTTTTGTAAGTAGTATTAGCCTCGAGGGGAGAGTTTTATCGAAGAATAACCAGATACCTGCTTTCTCATCCAGTCTTTAACAGATAAACCATCTTGGGCCTCAACATAAGGTTGTCCACCCAGCATTGCCGGTAGGAGTCCTATTGCAAATTTCACTTTCTCTGGCCAAGTCAGCATTTCATTATTCTTCAAAATGGCCCATATTCCTGTCAGTTTATATTGATAAGAAGTATAAGCAAAATAGATGCAAAATGTAATTTTTTACATTTTTAGGTGTTTTTCCTGGCATTCAGTGTCTGTAGAAAAACTTTCCATATTAATTTAATTGAAAAAGGCAAAACAACAGTTTCCCAATCACCCCAATGGTTCCGACATCAGAAACATTCTATCTGAGGAATGTAATTACCCTCAGCCAGATAAAGCTTTCTACATACATGCACCAAGCAAAACTAAATAAACAATAGTACCTGTTGAGATTTGTTCCTAGATCAAAAAACTTACAGAAGGAACATCCAAGCAAATAATCTAGTATTTGAATCAATCACACCTAAAAAAAAAAAAAAAAAAAGAATTGAAACAGGGAACAAGCAAACATAGAGAAAAATTATATGAAACATCATTATTATGTGCTTTTCTCACTCAAAAGCTCATTGGCAGACTTAGAAACATCAAAAGACTCCTTTCATCGATGGATAATGGATTCATTAATCCCCCTTAGCATGATTATGCTGAAACATAAGCAGGTGTTACTGAAAGTTGGACTGTAAAACCACACTCATATTTTTATCATTCTTATAAGCTCAAAACTTCATAAACTGAGGAAGCAAAATTCTACCACAAGCTAGAGTAAAAAAAAAAAAACCCAAAGTGTGGTTTCAAAATTTGCCCAGTCTGCGAGTTCAAGATTTCAAGAAAGGAAAAACAATAATCTTCAATATCTAAGTTTAAATCAATTAGCAATAAATCAAAAGAGCAGTCCTCAATATTAGGTTGGTCACAGGAAACCCCAAACTAAGCGATCTGTGATTATCAGGAACTAATGGGGATGACTAATGTTTCGGTCTTATGTTTTCTACCATGACAAACAAATGAAGGAAACTAAGGGAAAAAGGGTGGTAAATTGGGAGGCTGGAATCATACAACTTTTAATTGAAATGTAATTTCCAATATGCCAATTCTATAGTATATAATACCAAAAGTAGATGTAAAGAAATTTAACTGGTCCTTCACAATAAATATACATAGATGGCAATAACAATCCTCAAACCGAACTGGAATACATTGACCAACCTATATGATAGAGTAGTGACACAAGCAAATAAACTTGTTCGAGATATTAATTAATCATTCCAAACATGGACACATCCAACCATTAAAAGAAAATAGGTAAAATTAGGTGCTTCTATTTTTTGATCCAAACTTTGTTGTAACATACTGTTTGTAAGGGCAAAAACAAATTGTCATAGATTTCTACAAACATAAACATACTTTAGTTACCATGCATTTTAGTTGTTTACCATTTAATGGTGCAGGTAGAACTTCTGGAAAATCAAATCGACTGAACTCTCCAGGTTTATTTGGCATCGCAAATATCATAGAATGCTCCTTCCATTGCAGCCGATCATTAATGCCAAGTTCTCCAAACAAGTTTTGCACATTTGGGTAAGCCCCAACTTGCCAAAAAGAAAGGATTAAATTAAAAAAACGTTGGATGTATCAGATAGTTTGGTATAGTAAAACAGTCGGGAGATGAAAAAGAAAATAGTAGGTTGAAATACTGTCCTAAATCTCCAAAACCAAATGTATTTACAACTTTGAAGTACTAAAAAGGAGGATGATAAAGTAAAACAAAATATAAAACAAATGAATTACCAATAAGAGATTTCAGAAACAAGGCTACAACCTTCAAAATTGTAAAGAGGAAGACCACATGTAGGAGTCTGAGAAAACAAAAAATGCATCTATACTTACAGAATATATGTAATCCTGTCTCATACCAATCTCCATCATCATCCTTCCATGCAGCCACCTGTTAAAAATAATACCTAACTCTTATCTCCCAGATGACAGAGAAAAGGGAAAAGAAAGGGAACATAAAAACATATATCCCAAAGTGATCTTCCAATCATCTAAATATCTAGCAGAATCACTATCAGAGAACCCAATCACTATACAGGTAAGCATGTCAGTGCTTTATTATTTACGAGCAGAAATTTAAAAATATCTTAATTGGTAGAATATCAACTTCTCTTTTAGAACGAAAGGCCCTTTCCTTCTGGCATGTGATTGGAGGCTCAAGAAACAGCAAGTTCAAAGACGTTATATACAGAAACTCAAGTTAGTCATTGGAGTTGTTTAGTTTCTCATGGTAAACACTAATTATTTCTGGCCGCATGCCGTAATTCAAAAAATAATAAAGCTTCCTTCTAACGAATCTTGCCATTAAAATTGTGTTTTCCTCATAATAGATGAACTCAGAAGATATGTCCTCAGGTCATGAACAATAAGATTTCAGAAATGAGAACTAAGATGATTCAATAATATCAATGGGGGTAAACTTCTATGAAACAGAGTAGTACAAAAACCTTTCCACCTAGAACATCTCTCGCTTCTAATAATATTGGTTTATGACCTGCATCCGCAAGATACTTTGCAGTTGACAAACCAGCCAAACCTGCAAAAATTCAAAAGTGGCCAGTCTACTCTATTAGCAAAAACAAACTTGAGTGATGGATCATGCATTATATCTAGAACCCTGTAATGACCCAATATAGCATTCACAAGACTATTTCCCAAAAAAGAAATACATGGAAAAAGAATGTAGAAAACACTTAAGGAAGAAAATTATAGGCATTACATCAAGACCAACCCACAGCGAAACGGTTATGTTTACATTCTAATAGTAGCTTTTAAGCATGCAGAGTCTCGCTTATCTCTCAAGCAAAAGCATATTCCTGCTTGAAAATCAGTAAAAAGGAAAACATATACATTGACAGACTCCGGACTCTTATGAAGAAGAACGCTGAATTATATTACCTAAGTCTACTCGCATGAAACCATCCAATGTTTACAAAGCACAAGGCCCTAAACTGGCATAGCCTTCTAATAAAACTAGATACAAACAGAAAAAGGAATGTAAAACAGGCACATTTTGAACACAAAATCACAATCCAGTGACAGACAATGAGATTCTCAACTGGAAAATATTCATAATTTTAGCTAAAAACCAAGGCGGAATTAAGTCAAGCCAAAATTCAGTTCATCAGTAGGAAAAATAAGTAACTTCTTAGAAAATTAGCAGCAGAAAAGGCACTATGAAGCTGCAAAAAAAAGGTTCAAAGGCGTAGATCAAAGGCGTAGAAAGTGGATTTCCCGAAAGATGAAGAAAACGAATATAAGAACTAAGACAAAATTGATACCTGCACCAGCAATAATGACTTTCAATGGTTTAGTTGGACGGGAAGCAGAACGAAAAGAAGCGGATAGAGAAGCAGCCTCCAAAAAATTAACAGTATTCTCTAGCTCTGGCCTTGGATAATCTATGCAAACTACCTGGCTCATAATAAAGGTAAAATTATTGATTCAACTATTACAAGAGGACAAAGTTACCCCAAAATTCATCAACAACGAACCAACCTGCAAAGGACAAGCAGCACCCTTACTTGACCTCTTTTTAAAGGGAATTCTCAAGGTATTTCCCATGGATTCACCACTTCTAAAAGCTAAGACACTTCCCATGCTTATCTTGCTGCTTTGTAAGTTTAAGTACAGGGCAGAAACACTCCCACAGAGACTCATTTTCTTCAAGACCAAAATCCCAAAGCTCAGATGACCGAATTCAACTGCAGATGTTGCAAATAAGCAAAAACAAGAAATGGGTAATTGTCGTTTATCAACATAAACAAGAAAAAGTAAATGAATAGAACACCAACAAAGAGAAGGAATAGATTGAGTTACAGCAAAGGTGAGTAAAGAACTTGAGTTGAATAGAAAGTGGGTTGGGCAGATACAAAGGAAGTGGTGGAGGTGATAAGTTAATCGTGTACTTGTATTTATTTTTTATGGCATGGAATGGGAGTTCGTTCGGCCGAACCCAAATAGTGGGAAATATGACAGTAAATCGTGGAAAAGAGTTTTTGGCTGATTGCTAAGTTTTGGGGTTGCTGGCTATTACAGGAATATTCCGTCTGTTAAATTATTATTTATTATAGTAATTTTTTATATTAAATACAATAATTGATAATTTTATCTAAAATAATAATTGACAATTATTTTTTAAAATTTAATGTGTTATACAATAAAGAAACAGAGAATAAAGAAAGTTAAAGAACAAAGAATTGAGACAACAAAAGAAAATGTATGAATTTTATTGATTAATGGAAAGTTTACAATGCTTCTACTATCTTTATATTTATAGAATGATATAAAACTCTACTTCTAATAAATATTAAAGTCTTAATGTATATCAAATTTATTTTGATATCGATAGGCATTTAGATAATGATAAAATATTTATAACACTATCCTTTAATTATCCATTGGCAACTATTGTGCCTCATACCATAGCATACGGCCTCATTAAAAATCTTACCAAAAAAGTTCAGTAGAAAAAAACATTGGTTAAGGGAAAAAAAGTACAATACTCATTTACTCCCCGTATGATAACATCACATGATATCTCAAATTCTACATATTCAATCTTAAATGCTAACTTTTCAAATGATCACTTGAACGTATTTACTAAGCATTTTCATCACCATTCTTTTGAAATTCATGATTGAGAAAATTTTTTAGAGAATTATATTTTGTTCCCTTCAGAAGTTCCAACAACAATCTTAATAAACTTTGATCATGATCATTTTATACTAATACATATGTTCAAATCAAATAAATAAATATTTACACAAATATATTGAACAATTTCCTTAGAATTTATATATGTTTCCAACCTTCTAAATCCTTTAAGAATTATAACATAAACTTCATTATATAGTGATTTATATAAAAGTTATAATAATAATTGTTAGACTCATTGTAAATCTTTCATAAATTGTCATACTAATGAGATATCTAAAAGTTTATTGCATCCACCACAAAAAATATTATATTTTCTCATAATTATTGTTAGGATTTTAGCCAAAAACTTCATTTTTCTTATTTCGTTTTCACAAAACTACTTCATTTGTACCTTTATTGGCTTTATACATTTTAGATATTTGGATTACTGGTCCAAAAATTTCACAAATTTTATTCTACTTGAGTTGCGTCTTTCTATATTGGCCAATCTATTTTATGTATATATTTCTCAACAAATTTACTTAAGATTCTCATTTTCTTTCATTATCTCAACAATATTATTCCATACAAAATCGTTGTCGATAATTTTCTATTTCCTACAGTTTCATATTTTCTCATATTGACACAACTTATCGAGAACTCTTTATTTTTATTATTTTATTTTCAAGTACATGAATCTATTCTAAAGTTTTAATAATTAGTTATGTCTTAGGTCTTGTAATGACCTAGTTTCCAGTAATGTTGAAAAATACAGTATCGAAATTTCATTGCGTAAACTGAGTTTGTAAATATAAAATAGGAATATTTATAAAGTTATTATAAAGATATAATAAAATTCAACCAAGTAATATAGCCAAAAAAGTGGTCAATTAAAGCTCAAAGACTAAATTGTAAAATTCTAATTACTATAAAGTTTTAATTAAGAAAAGACTTAAGGACTGACCTGCCACAATTTGTAGTGGCAAATTAGGCACTTTTAGCACTTAATGAGCTTGTTTTTAAGTCGTTCTAGGTTATTTTATTACATTTTTAGTTTTAGTAGCTTAGATTTAATTTCTTGCACAATAAGCATTTTTATGCATAATTTTGAGTTAGTTGACCTCTTGGGCCAATACGGGCCTTAAGGTAGTTTTGACAAGTTAATTAAGTGTGCAGGAAACCTATTTTCAAGCCCAAAAGCATCAAGAACGATAATCAGGTCACAATACAAGCTTTCGAGGTCACAACACAATTGAACAAGATCCAAAAATCAAGTTCGAAGTTGTGTGTTGCAACACGCATAAGCTTGTGTCAGGACACAGGTCTGATAGAAGACAAAAAATAATTAAGGGTGTTTTCATCCACACAATCCATATTTAGTCTAATTAAGGCTTGTAGTTGGCCTAAGTGAACAGCTAACTTTGCCTTAAATAACAAAGCTTATGCTAATCTAAAGAGGCAAACTTTTAGGGTTTAATTATAGACTTAATTTTAATTAGATTTTTATGTTCTTTTCAAAGTAGTTTTTATTTCTTATTCTAACTTGGATTCAATCTAAGTCCAAGACTTCGTTATTAAGTATTTTTTTTATATTTTTCTTTCACTTTCTTGCCTGTCAACATTGATATCTTAATAGTTGTTAAAAGGGTTTTGCGAAACCGAGCGTATCCAGTTTATCAAACGGATCATTTCCTATTTTTCTTTCGTTTTAGTTTAATTTGTGTCTTTGCATGATTAAATTAATTCTTAGGAAAATGGTCCCAACATTCATGAGTAGCTAAATCCTTTAGGAAGGTTAAAAAGCAGATGTCAGCGTAATTAACGGAAAAATAAGGGTTCCCATAGAATTAATTGGCTTAAATTATGTATGCTTAAACCCTAGGATTGATGACCTTAGGAAGTTATCTAGGTAAACGAGGTCAAAAGGTAAGTTTGTTGACTAAATCATAATTTATCTCGGTTTAGAAAGCGAGTTCGAAATATAAGTGAGTATTTATCGATTAATTAATCAGTTAGAGGCCGAAAGGTAATAATTGGTTAATTATTACCTAATTCACTAAAACTCAATTTCTAAAGTTAATTACAACCACTGAAGCGAGTTAATATTCTGTCTGTTAATTGAGATTTCTTTGTTGATTGATTTCTTTCTAGTAATTTTATTTTCTTTCATAATATTAATCCTCTTTATTATTTGTCGAATATGATTTTTGGTGAGTATTTTTTAGACTTATTGTTGTAGAAATAATTTTATATTTAATTCATCTTCCCTTAAATACGATTCTCGGAGTACTTCTTGTACTCTGTTGTATAAAATTATATTACAACTTGACATGTATACTTGCAAACACTGCTACTTGATTATATATATTGTTGTTGCAGTATTTCCAACCCAAACATTCGCATGCTTGGCGACGGTTTGGGACCTCGATTGCAATTATCTAAAGGACTAAAATGGTTATTAAACTATCATTGTCTTATGGTTAGTGGATGATGATGTTAATCCTACTTTAATTAACAAATGGATGGTTAATTATAATAATTTAATTAAAGAAATTAATTAAGTCTAATTAAGTTTAAACTAAGTATATCTATGTTAATTTAATGGAAAGTTGTCATCTTCTTTCATTGGTTCCACCATAACCTAGAATAAAAAGAGAATAAAACACCATTGTTGAGCTTAGACATTCAGCAAGTAAAATTTCCAAGGTATCCAAGCCCTTTTTCTTATACCTTTTATATATTTGTGATCATGGGATCTTGATTTAGCTAGCTCATATATCAATTTTTTCAGTCGTTGAATTTTTAACAAGTTGTCATTGTTAAGAAATTGATGAATTAGGCTCGAAATTGATAGATATTAAACTTGGATTATGAAAAAGACTAAATTGCAAAGCTTAACAAGCTTGGTTGTTAACTTTGTTACATTAGGTACCAAATTGAATAAATTGAAAAATTGTTATGAAATTATGCTACGAATAGAAACTATAAGGTCCCTAATGAAAAAATATGAAGTCAATTTTTAATACAATGTTAAATATCAGAAGATATACATATCCCAAGTATAAGGACTAAATTAAATAAAATACAAAATATGATTGGTTTTATATTTGAATGTGAATTGGATGAATTTTGATATTGTTCTTTTATTAATTATCAGTGACATCGGGCCATTGGGACAAGAAAAGCGAAAGTCGTCGACAAGTGATGTGAGATTTCAGTTTGTGCTTTTATGTTTCGAGAACAATTTATTAATTTTCATATTCATGTCATATTGCATGATTAAGCATCGAGGCATAATAATGGTCATATGAATTGATTTGCTATGAATGATACTGAATATCAAGATAATGGATTGAATTGAATAAAATGGAAAGCATTATGATTTAGTGGGACATGATATGGAATATAAGAATGGATTGAAAAATGTTATATAATATGAGATATTGTGTGTTGATAATGAATTTATATGTGATTTAAAGATATGAAATTATATATATAAATTGGATTGAATTTAAATGAAATGGGATTGGTGATTGTTATGTGATAGTATAGTGTATAGGGTATGATATATACGTGTGAATAATTACAAGGTATGAATATATTGATATGTATGATTGATGCCCATATGAACTTAGTAAAATGTTAGGATACAATTGGCATTCCAATAGAGTCATATGCACGCTTGTACAAGATATTTGATGATATGGAGATTATGGTAGGTTATATCGAGATCCAGCATCTGTTGCAGATCATCGAGTATTATTTGTCTTTACGGAGACTTTTGTGTGGTGGAGGGATATTGAAAATGTTTAAATATATGATGCCTACGAGCTTTGCACTTCAGTGCTCTGGTGTGGTGTAGTTTAAACTTATACGAGCTATCTTGGTGTGGTGTAGTTCATCAGTGTATCCGAGTTTATTTTACTAGGGTTCCATTAGGTGAAACATTGAAATCAAATCTTGAAATCTAAAAATGAAATATTGGCAAGCTATTATAATGTATGATTTGAATTGAAAAGGTTTAAACTTGTGAATTGATAATAGTGTATGAAATGATTTGATTATGTGGAACTATATGTGTGTATATCTGTAATTCATGATAGATAAAGTAAATAAAGATTAAGTTAATTGGTTAAAATCAAACCCTAGGGCCAAATTGAATACGAATGAGTCAATAAACTCTAGAAAGAGAATTGAATGGTGAGTTGATTGGTTAAATAACATTGATTGAATATGGAAATTGGATAACCTATTTTTAAAGGTACATATGTTTCAAACTTAAAATAGTATGGCATGTTTTAAATGGCACATAGATTGGTTCTTGATGAATGGTATGGTTTGAGGAATTCCATTGTAAATGTTAGATGAATTAATATACAACTTGCCATATGTATGTATATATATGATAATGGGATTACTTGGCATGATAGTATATAAATTGGTTAGACATGGAGCATGAATTCCTTGTGGCCATTTGCTAATGCTAATGTTATATTATCTTAATCATGAAGTATCAATGAGCTTTATTACTCAGCGTACGGTTTTTTTATTTCGTGCATAGGTGCAAGTAAATTTGAAGGTTATGAGAAGTGATTCCAACATCTAAAAAGTGATCCTCGACTCAACAATGTTCGTTTAGTTCTCTTTTTATTTAATATATAGCATGTACCTAGGTTTGAGTCAGTTATATATCAATTGGATATTTTGAGTCCTAAATTGGTAAGGTAATGAGAATTTTAGAGTTGCTATATGGTTGAGTCATTAATATAACTTGATTAAGGTTTATATATGAAAAATGGCATAGCAGTGAATGATGAATTGAATGATTGAACTTGTGATAATTGTTAATCATGATATTGGTGAAATGAAATTGTGTTATGTAAATGCCTATAAGATATCCAAGGTTAGAAATGAACTTAGCAGAATGATATTGTTGCTAAAATGTTGGCAATTGGATGATTATATGATCATTCTTGAAATATGGGATAAAATAATCTTGCATGTTATTTTAAAATATTGAGTGGGAGAAGTTCCTTGAACAAGACCTACAACCCCCATTGATGGTCCCTAAGTGATAGCATGATAAAGTTTCGAGTCGATTCCTACATTGGTCTCACCCTAAGGTAAACTTTATAATGTGGGTTCACTGGATGAGATTTCTTTTTAAGGACAACTAGTTATGCATGACTCTCGGTAAGATTGTCCCAAGATGACTCCGAAATGAAAGTGTGTTCATGATGGGTGTTAAGACAATGGTTACACACTAAAGATCTTCTCCTATTAAATAGTTTTCCAAGAAATGATATTTAAGCTAGAGATAATGGCCAAACGTTAAACGATCGTTAGTTCGTGTGGAGTCTTGAGAATTAAGATTCACGAACTGATTGGATGTAATCTATGCTCTTGCTAGTTAATCATGGAACCTTAAAGGGACATGGTTGATGGTTGTGAGAATGATCGTAGTAACAAAAAAATGTTTTTTCAAGGTTTTAGTACAGGACGCATGCATCATACTGCATTATTGATATGTTGCTAAAATGAAAATATCTTTTAAATACAAAAATAGTAATTAGTGAATCCTTTTTTTTCAGTTCAAATATGTTTCTTACTCCTCTTATTAGCATTCTTACTGAGAATAAATTGAATGGAGATAACTTTCAAGAAAGGAAACGAAACTTGCTAATAGTTCTCAACTGTGAGAAACACAAATTTATTCTTGACGAAACGTGCCCTCCTAAAGCTCAGCCCAAAGTGAGAAATCTCTGGAGGTATTCTGACTTGATTGCTCGACGTTGTATCTTAGCGAGCATTAGTAGTGTGTTGCAAAAGCAACACGAGAATTTTCGTTCTATCAATGAGATCATGACAAATTTTGAAGATTTGCTCAGAGGTCAAGTTGCATTGGCTCGACAATCTGCTATTACAAATTTGATGAACTCTCTGTAGAAACCCAAGACTTTGGTTAAAGAACATATGCTTAAGCTTATGGGATTCTTTGCAAAGGCAGAGGACAATGGGGCTGAACTAGAAGTAAATACTCATATTGACATAGTGTTCAAATCCTTAACCAATGAGTTTGCTAGTTTTAGGGCTACTTACAACTTGGGGAACAAAGCGCTTACCTTGACTCATCTCATGAAGGAATTAAAATCATATCAGTTGATGTTGAATGGTGGTAAGCCGGTTCGGGAGAAATCTGAGGCAAACTTAGTTGTGGGTCCCTCGTCCTTTAAGGGGAAGTAGAAAACTAAGGGTAAGAAGAAACTGACTAAGCCTCCACTTCCACCTCATGTGGATAGGAAGAAGGCTAAAAATTCAAAAGATCCTAAAAATATCAATTGTTTCTTCTCAAATAGGCAAGGGCATTTCAGATCAAACTGCAATGAGTATTTGGATTACCTAGCCAAAAAGGGAAAAGGTATGGAACTCTTTGTGATTGAAGCTTTCTTAGTGGAAGAATCAATTGGTAGTTGGGTTATTAATTCTGGAGCTAGTAACATTGTGTGTGTTTCTTTACAAGGTTTCAGTGAAAAGAGAAGTCTCCGTGACAAACGCCTCTCTTGGCGGACTGGAGATGGGAGTTATGTTTCAACCGAAGCAATGGGAGAAACTATTTTACATTTTGATAACTTTAGAAAGATTATTTTAAAGATTGTATTTTATGTACCTCATTTTAAGAAGAATTTAATTTCTGTAGCATGTTTATTTTATGACAGTTATACCGTGACATTCAATAAAGGGATTGCTATTCACAAAAAATTGTTATTTAATTTGTAATGGTTGGATGGAAAACAATCTCTACTTTATCAAACCAAATAACTACTCGATGCTTCAAACTGAAATAGTGAATGAAAAGCTTAAAACTTTTACTCTAATGAGGGGTACCTATAGCACTTAAGATTTGGTCATATTAACCAAGAAAGAATCACTAGTCTCGTGAAATATGGTCCATTAAGTATGCTTAAGGAAGTTAGTCTTCCACAATGTGAATCTTGTTTGGAAGGTAAAATGATTAAGAGGTATTTTAATGCAAAAGGTACAAGGGCCAACCAACCTTTAAAACTTGTGCACACTGATGTATGTGGTCCCCCACAAACATCAATGTTCGAGGAAGTTATGATTATTATGTGACTTTTATCGATGACTATTCTCAATATGGATATGTGTATCTAATGCACAGCAAAAGCGAAACCTTTGATAAATTTCGAGAGTTTCTTGCGAAAGTGGAAAAGTAATTAGGTTTATCTATAAAGAATTTTCGGTCTGATCAAGGTGGGGAATACTTGTCCGAAGTGTTCTTAGAATACCTCACAGAAAATGGGATTTTATCCTAGTTAACTGGTCGGGCACTCCACAATAGAAAGGCGTAGCTGAGAGAATGAATAGAACCTTTCTTGACATGGTTCATTCAATGTTAAGCTATTCACAACTCCTTTCCTCATTCTAGGATATGCGATATAAACTACTTGCTATATTCTGAATGATGTGCTAACATAGTTTGCTTGTAAGACACATTATGAACTGTTACATGGAAAGAAACCTGCTCTAAATCACTTTAGAATATGAGGTTGTCCAACACACGTTCCGGATAAGGATGCAAAGAAGTTAGATGCGCAGACAAAATTGTACATGTTTGTAAGATATCTGAACAGAACAAAGGGTGGATTATTCTACAATCCGAAAGTTAATATGATTGAATTTTCTACTCATGCTACTTTCCTCAAGGAAAGCTACATGGATAACTTTAAGCCTCGAAGTAAAGTGATATTATAACACCCCTAACCCGTCTCCGTTGTCGAATTAGGGTTATAGAGCATTACCACGCATATCATAACAGATAGTAACATTTAATCATTCAAAGATCAAAATAAATAACATATTATCAATTTCAAATGTCATTCATAACCTAAATATAATTATTGAGCTTAAATCAACCTTACAAGGCTTTAAAGATAATTCAGGAACCATCACAGACTTGTTTGAAACATAACAGAAAGTTTTAGAAAAATCTAAAACTTTTGAAAACAGGGGTCACACGGCCGTGTGGCCAGACAGTGTGACAAAGCCCAGGCCGTGTGACTCAGGGACATGACCATGTGGCCAAACCGTGTAACTCATTGTGTCCGTGTAATCAAGGTCACACGGTCGTGTGGCTGCCAATGTGGACCTGAAAAACCTTTAAAATCAAGTTATTTCAAACCCTATTCTTGCACACCAAAACACACGTTTTCAACCTATTTTCACATGTATATAAACACTTGTAAAGACATCTATAAACATGTCAAATTCAATCATCCTAAGCCTAACCAATATGCCTTCATTTGGCACCACAACTCATATACCAAAACAATCAAAACCAATCTTATACTTTCATGTCACAAGTCTGCACCAAATGGTTTGCATTTAAGCTCAAAAACCATATATTAACTCATGTCAAAACTTACCACTATTCTTCTCATTCAATCACATTCATTTGTACCATAATTCAAACGCGTTTGTAAATTTTATATCAAGTGATCAATGAGCACAACAAGACCTTAAACACACCAAAGTCTAAAACATGATCACATACAAGTTATTACATAACATAAACATTATTTCATCAATCTAACCAATACCACATATACTAAACAATCAAAGCATATACAGATTTCACCTATTACATGACAAGTTCCACACCATATTTGAATTTTCATAACAAACCATGAACTAGCACATTATTAACCAAAGCATATATTCATTACACAAGTAGAGAACATACCACTTATAATAAGTACTTAAAACATATACAGGATATTCCTATTACATGCCACATATCCCAAAATTAAACATTGTCTAAATTTACCAAAAAGAATCTAGATAATGTGATATTCGCGTTGATCTGTTAGCCCAATTCCACAAAATGTTATCTACAAGGAAACAGGAAATGACATGAGTAAGATTTAATAAACTTAGTAAGTTCACAGGTAAAAACGATAAAACTTACCGAAAAAACATAATAAATCATTTAATAACAATATAATAAACATTAGCCTTGCCAACCACAATCAATTAATGGTGAGTTGTACAAATATACAAGTTGCATATCAAGTCATGACATACTATCTAAAATTAAACAAATATTTATACAATTCAATATACAAGTCATTTAACAATTTTAAATCTGCCCGATGAACAATAAAATAGATATGGATACATAGTTATCCACTGAAACACACTAAAACGATCTAACGAGCCAAACCAACCGAGAATAGGCCTTGGCACCAAATGCCTAGCCCGTAGGCTAACATCCCTCCAAAACACACCTCAGCACCAAGTGCCAAGCCCCAAGGCTTTACATCTGCCCCCGATAACACGCCAGAAGCACTGTAAATATAACATGATAGTCTGCAAAAGATGCTAGACTCTGATATATTCAATGGACAGGGATAAATCAGGAATCATCATCTTATCTCAAGTTAGACCCGTACAGCGCACGATATAACCTATTGGCATGCCAATTGTATCCTATCTTATATTCATCCGAGCTCAATACAGGTAATTGTATAACATTTTACAATTCAGTTCATTTTCTCACCTTGTACCAATTTATTATAATTCAATTACATGTATATATTTATTACCACAACTCAGAAATCAATATAATAATATAAATCATATCTAAATGAATTGTATGAACTTACCTAGACAAAAACAACTACAAAAACAAGGCCGACAACTAATCTGTTAATTTAGCTTTTCCACAATTTGAGTCTGATTGTATCGTTTCTTGATCTAAATATAATAATTTTATTTAATTAATCAATTCAAATATTATAAAACACTAAAATTCATATATTTGACCCTTAATCGACATTTGACACTTTTACCCTAAACTTTTACTTTTTATTCAATTTAGTCCTTAAACCCGAAACTCACAAATTAACCATATTTAACAAAAAAACCATGCTAGCTGATTATTCCTAGGGGTCTATTACAACCCATATTTCTCATCATTTCACACTATTTTCATTTAATTTTACTATTTAAACAATTTAATCCCTACACATTAAAATTACTAAAAATCACTTAACAAAATACTTATATCTAGCTATTAAACACAAGAAACCATCAAATAAATTCTCAACACAACTAAAATTCATTAATGGAAAAATCCAAAATCTTTAACAGTTTCGAAAACGGAGGTATGGGTTAGCTGGATCTAGTTGCAACGATTAAAAAAATTAAAAATTACAATAAACGGGATAAAATTGCACTTACATACAATGAAAATATCAAAGCCGAAGCTTCCCAAGTTCTCCCATGGTGGTTCAATGTTCAAATTAAAAGAAGAAGAAGAAGAAGAAGATACTAATTCTTTATGTTTTCTTATTTTTAACTTTACTTATTTTATTTACTTTATTATTTAACTTATAATACAACATATATAATCTATAAATAAATTTCTTAACCATCCACTAATATAAAACATGGTATAATTATTTCATAAGTCCTCATACATCCACTAGTTAAGCTATTTAACCATTAAAATTCAATAGTGATTAGATTTTTTAACTTTTACAATTTAGCCCTATTTAATTAATTAACTCACTAAACATTAAAATTTCCTAATTGAATCTTCACATACCTATATAATACTTGTTGAAACCATTTTTTTAACGGTGTTTGAAAAACAGGATTCGACTTTAAAAATGAAAACGGGAGTCGCCACCAATCTTTTTAGGTGCGATTGGATCACCTTTAAACATTTTGGTCTACGAAAATTTGAGTAAACAGGGTCGGAGTCGATTCACGTTTAGGGAAGGATTAGCACCCTCGCAACGCCCAAAATCAGTACCAAATTGAATAGTTTTCTGTCTTAATGTCAAAATTTTGAAAGGGTTTAAAAATAGGATCTTTTAAAAGTCAGAATAGTTTGAGTTTAAAACCGAGATTCCTTCATTCCAAAAATATATAAATATCACATCCAACATGATAGGACATGAAATTCTAAAATTCTTGTAACTGAAATCACCTTGTGATTAATAAAATCGTTTAGAAGGGTATTTTAGGCATTTAGACAAATGGGAAATCGCAACCCAGCATGTTAGGACACCATTTCTCGAATTCCTAAATACGAAAAAACATTACCTCATTTTTAAAACTCTTTGGGGTTAAATAAAAAATTTTAAACGATGATGCATTTAACATATTTCAAGATATCAATAATAACATAAACTACATGATACATATTTTAGCAATTCATGCAAATATACCTTAAAAAAAAACAACATACATTAACATTTCATGCAAAACACAACATGGAAAACCCTAAATTTCATAATATATATGCAAACATAGCCTAAAATAACAATATAAATAGTCAATTTTTATGCAAATATATAAAAATAATAAATAACATAAAAAATAATTTAAGATAAAAATTAACATACTAAAAAACACTAAATAAAAAAAACATATGAAAATAAATCAACAAATTTATGAACATATATAAAATAAATCAAAAAGGAAATAAATGCAGTGAAACAAATATTTAAAACAATATATAAATAGTGAAAAGAGATTTTTTTTTAAAAAAAAGGGTTAATATATATACATTTAATAAAAAATATACTATATGGTATAATAACCTAATATATATACTTATAATAATATGTTAAATAGGAACAAAACTTTGTAATAAGTTTAGAAGATTATATAACATACTAAATATTCAATAATATATAAAATATAATTTTTAATAATAATTTACAAGTGTTAAAATTATAATAATAAAGATAAAGATAAATAACATAATAAATAATATATGATAAAATATAAATAGATAATAGATAATATATACAATAGACAACATAACATAATAATATATAATAAAATAATATACGATAAATAATTTTTTTATATATAAATAATGTTTATAGTAAAATAAATAATATATAAAATATTTAAAATAAATAAATAAAAATTTAGAAATATATAAAAAAAGATTAAAATTAATGATTAATAAAACTGTAGGGTTAATTTTTAAAATATCAAAACTAAATTTGGGGCCTAATTAGAGTGCGTGTTTAAAGAGAGGGACTCACTGGGTAAATAACCCTAATCCCTAAAACGTCACCGTTTCCAGCATTCAAGTATCACAGGCTCGAGACTAAATTGAAATTAAAAATAAAGTTATTGGGCAAAATTTAAATATGAAAGAAACTTAATTTTAAAGGATAGAAATACGGAAGGACCAATTGGACAATTATCCCAATAACAGAAAATACGCAGATCCCTTGGCCGGGTCGGGTCGACACACGGGTTATATGCTTAAACGACACCATTTTAGGGATTATTGTTTTAAGCCAAAATGGTGTCGTTTTATACTATTATAAAAACAAAATTTTACACCCAAATTCATTTAAACCCTGCCCTTTTTTTAAAAAAATCTAAAACTCTCTCTCGGTTCTTCTCCTCAACCCGGAATCGGGCGAAAGCTCCGACGGTCGACCGCTACACGCGCCACCACACGTGCCATCGTACGCGGCGGTCGGAGAGTCTAAAATCTTCTGTTTTCTAAGCGCGTCAAAGGTAACCCCCTTTCCCTCTTTATTTTAGTAATATTCTTTAAAAATGTTGTTTTGTAGGTATTAAAAAAACAGAAACGAAAAATAACAATAAACAAAATATCACATTTCTTTAAAAAAACACCGCTTGTGTTTCGCTTATGAGTAAATCGCATAAATCGCTTTGCGTATGTGGTCCGTGTGGTTCCTATTACAATGATAGCACTCGGGCTTTATAGCCACTGTTTACATTTGGTAAGAATAATTTCCTTTGGTTTCTTCCTATTTTTGTGCTGCTATGCTGCTTTTCTTTCTATTTGTGTGTAGGTGAGCATGAAAATCACGACAGTGATGAAGGCTTGACGATAGCGACGACGGACCAGGCATTGACTGCGCATTGGTGCTTGCGGCGCGAGATCTTCTGACGTTTGGTATGGCTTGGGAACTGTGGCGCAAACCCTAGCTAGGGTTTCCCGAAGCTGAAGATAAGTTGGGCCAATTGGGCCAATTAAGTCTTGGGTTACTAGACTAGTTTAGGGTATCAGGGGTATTGGGTATTTGATTGTAAATAGGCTGCTGGGTTAAACGGGTTATTGGGTTAGTGTTTAGCTGGGTTATGGGTGTAACGGGTTATTGGGTTAGGCATTTAATTTTGGGCCTACGGGTTAGTGGGCTATGGTATTTGGGTTCTGTAAAAGGATTTAAATAGACTGTTTAATTTTATTTTTTGTTTGATTTCATTTTTTTAATTTTTGTAAGCCCGGGCAAAATATGGGTTCTACAGCTGCCCCTCTTTGCTCATTGCTGTGTAACAGGAATAGAGCAAAGATATAAAAGAACCAATTTTGCCCGGGCTCGCCGAGTCTTGAGTACTTCGATCTGTTCCCCGTTGAAATACAGAGACGCCCAAATCATCTTGAATCAACCTTGATGAAGGTCAAATCTACTAATGTCTTCTATTTGCTCTCCGTCCATTATTGAGATGCCAAATCATCTTGGATCTGCCTCGACAAAGGTCAGATCTGCTATGTCTTCGATTTGCTCCCCGTCAAATACAGAGATGCCAAATCATCTTCTTAGTTTTGCTCCCCGTCGAATACGGAGATGCCAAATCCGTCATTTTGGATCTGCTCCCCGTCGAATATGGGGATGCCAAATCTGCTTCTTGGATTTGCTCCTCATCGAATACGAAGATGCCAAATCATCTTGGATCTGCTCCCCGTCGAATACGGAGATGCCAAATCTGCTTCTTGGATTTGCTCCTCGTCAAATACGAAGATGCCAAATCATCTTGGATCTGCTCCCCGTCGAATACGGAGATGCCAAATCTGTTTCTTAGATTTGCTCCTCGTCAAAATATGAAGATGCCAAATCATCTTGGATCTGCTCCCCGTCGAATACAGAGATGCCAAATCTACTATCTTCGATCTGCTCTCTGACAATACTGAGATGCCAAATCTTCTATCTTCAATCTGCTCTCTGTCAATACAGAGATGCCAAATCTGCTATCTTCGATCTGCTCTTTGACAATACAGAGATGCTAAATCATCTTGGATCTGCTTCAGCGTAAACACCTGAAGGTCAGATCTGCTATGCTTTAGCCTGTTACCTTACTGACGTATCAATTTTCATTGCCCCTTGAAGGACATAACCTGTACAATTTGTATGAGTTCATGCCTAATGATTAGGATGCTATGATCGAAATGAGTCAAATTCTCCTAATTAAACCTGTTATAATGCAAAATGTTTATGAATATGAGCCCTATTCCAGACGTCACCACACATTCCTTCATCGAAGTTTATCCTTATTTCTCTCGAAGTATCATTCCTTCTCAGCCTGTGAGTTTGTTCCATTCTTCAAATGCTATGACCCACCAAAAATGTCTGTAAGATGATCCTCTCTTAGGATCGAATCGTTTGATTTGTCCAATCATCATTTTAGACTAAAGAAAGAATTTCCTCCAGTTCTTTCAAACCTCACTTACGTGAATTCCTCGAGCAACTGTTCTGTTTTAGTTTCTTGTATTATCTAAAAATTTCCAGAGTAATGAGCAAAACTTCATTTGTGAAAATTATTTAGTTCATCTATCATTATTTTAATGTAACATACTTTAAGAATACTGGAAGATGAATTTAATCTTGAAAATAATTATATTTATTTGTCAAAAATACAAAGGAAATTAATCTGATAGCCTATCTTTGAGAAGAAAGAGAATCTAAAGATAGCAAACAGGACAAAAGTTAGATGCCCTAGATATCACTGCTTGAGCGTCTATACACCAGCTCCATGAAGACTTTCTTGAGTTCAACATGTGTTTAAAAGATCCAAAGTACTTTGTTGATGCCCCGATATGCAACGTGCTTCGCTCTTTGTTGAATCAGATATAGCAAGATTACCGTGTGCTCTTCAAAATTTGAGCTGCCCTTTCGGATTTTCAACTCAAAACCCCTTTGGTCACAAGGCGCCTTTTGCGGGTTTTCACCTTAGCCTCTCCATTTTTTTTTTGAAGCGAATCAAGGCACCATTTGCGGATTTTCACCCTGGATTCTCCTCTCCTTTAGACAAAGTACTTTTTGACTGAGCCTGAGTTCACTGGATTGGGTAAACTCTTCCCATCCATTTCCGTTAAGATCAATGCACCCCTAGAGAAGGCATTCTTCATGACATACGGCCCTTCCCAATTCGGCATCCATTTTCCTCTAAAGTCCTTCTGAATGGGAAGGATCTTTTTCAGCACAAGATCCCCCTCGTGGAATTCTCTTGGTCGCACTTTCTTGTCGTAAGCTTGCATCATTCGCTTCTGATACATCTGACCATGACGAATGACCCTTAGCCTCTTTTCCTCAATCAAGTTCAACTGATCATATCACGATTGTATCCATTCAGCTTCATCCAACTTTATCTCTGACAAGACTCGGAGAGACGGTATTTCCACTTCAATGGGTAACACTGCTTCCATCCCATAAACCAACGAGAAAGGAGTTGCCCCAGTAGAGGTTCTGACGGACGTTCGATAAGCTAAGAGTGCAAATGGTAACTTCTCATGCCAATCTCTGTAGGTTTCAGTCATTTTCCCCACTATCTTCTTGATGTTTTTGTTAGCAGCTTCCACTGCCCCATTCATCTTTGGGCGATACGGAGAAGAGTTATGATGCTTAATCTTGAACTGACTACAAACTTCTGCTATCGTTCTGTTATTCAAGTTCAATGCATTGTCTGATATGATCTTTTCAGGCATCCCATACTGACAAATGATCTCTTTCTTCAAAAATCGACTCATAGCCGACTTAGTAACATTTGCATAAGAAGCAGCCTCTACCCACTTCGTGAAGTAATCAATGACCACGAAGATAAAGCGATGCCCATTTTAAGCTTTTGGTGATGTTGGCCCAATGATATCCATGCCCCACATGGAAAAAGGCTATGGAGAAGTCATAACATGTAGAGGTGAAGGTGGTACATGAATCTTGTCTCCATAAATCTGACATTTATGGCATTTCTTGGCGTAGTTGATACAATCCCCTTCCATGGTAGACCAATAATATCCAAACCTCATGATTTGTCTAGCCATCGTGAAACCATTAGCGTGCGTCCCACAAACACCCTCGTGAACTTCTTCCAAGATTAACTTAGCTTCCACGGCATCAACACATCTCAACAGTACTTGGTCATTTCTTCTTTTGTACAAGATGTCCCCATCCAAAATGTAGTCGCAAGCTAATCTCCTTAAGGTTCGCTTATCATTTTCAGTTGCCTGTTCTGGGTATTTACGATCTCTCACATATCGCAATATATCCTGATACCAAGGGTTATCATCCTTTTCTTCTTCCTCAATGTTGCAACAGCGAGCTGGAGCCTCAAAGATACTCATCTGAATGGGTCTCCTCTCCTCCTCTTTATTCGCTTTAATTATTGAAGCCAAGGTTGCTAGAGCATCTGCCATCTAGTTTTCGTCTCGTGAGATATAATTAAAAGTGATGTCATCGAACTCCTCAAGTAACCTCAAAACTACCCTTCGATAATTGATCAATTTAGGATCCCTTGTCTCCCATTCACCTTTAAACTGGTAAATTACCAACACAGAGTCTCCATATACTTCCAAGGTTTTTATTCCTCGCTCTATAGCCGCTCGGAGTCTCATAATGCACGCTTCATACTCGGCCATATTGTTTGTGCAATCAAAATCCAACTTACACATGAATGGATAATAATCGCCATTTGGGGATACCAGGACTGCCCCAATTCCATTTCCCACCACATTGGATGCCCCATCAAAGCTCAAATTCCAAGGATAGTCCTCTGTAGTTGCTACACACATCAACTCATCGTTTGAGAAATCAAAATTCAACGGCTCATAGTCCTCTAGAGCTTTACTAGCCAGAAATTCCGCTATCGTGCTTCCTTTTATAGCCTTCTGGCTCACATAGACTATGTCAAACTCTGAAAGCAGAATTTGCCACCTCGTCATTCTCCCATTCAAAGCTGTTGACTCCATCATATACTTTAAAGGATCAAGTTTTGAAATAAGCCAAGTAGTATGATATAGCATGTACTGTCTTAACCTTCGAGTTGTCCAGATTAAAGGACAACACAATTTCTCAATTGGAGAATATCTCATCTTACACTCTGTGAATTTCTTGCTGAGATAGTATATCGCCTTCTCCATTCTTCCCGACTCATCATGTTGGCCAAGCACACATCCCATAGAATTACTAAACACTGATAAGTACAGAATTAATGGTCTATTTGGACTAGGCGGGGATAACACTGGAGCATTTAACAAGTATTGCTTAACCTTATCCAAAGCA
Organism: Gossypium longicalyx; assembly: GCA_025698465.1. Taxonomy (NCBI): domain Eukaryota; kingdom Viridiplantae; phylum Streptophyta; class Magnoliopsida; order Malvales; family Malvaceae; genus Gossypium; species Gossypium longicalyx. The sequence continues at coordinate 60,960,550 of CM047004.1, read as the reverse complement.
TTCTGGCATTCCTCATCCCAAGTACCTTGGTTATGTTTTCTAAGGAGGCGAAATATAGGATCACATTTCTAGGTTAATTGTGAAATAAACAGAGCAATATAATTCAATCTTCCAAGAAAACCCCGAACTTTCTTCTGAGTACGTGGTGGAGGCAATTCTCGTAGGGCTCTAACTTTTTTTGAGTCAACTTCTATTCCCTTTTCGCTGACCACAAAGCCTGATAACTTTCCCGACCTAGCTCCGAAGATGTACTTTGCCGGATTAAGCTTCAATTGAAATTTCTTTAATCTCAGGAACAACTTCCTCAAAACATCAATATGTTCCTTCTCTATTCGAGATTTAGCAATCATGTCATCAACATACACTTCGATCTCCTTGTGCATCATATCATGGAATAAGTTCACCATAGCCCGTTGGTATGTTTCCCCTGTATTCTTCAATCCAAACGGCATTACTTTGTAACAAAAAGTGCCCCACAATGTTATGAAAGTGGTTTTATCCATGTCTTCCTGATGCATCTTTATCTGGTTGTACCCCGAGAAACCATCCATGAAGGAGAACAACGAATATCCCGCTGTGTTGTCTACCAAAGTGTCTATGTACGGCAGAGGGAAATTATCTTTTGGGCTAGCTTTGTTTAGATCTCTGTAATCAACGCACATTCGTACCTTCCCATCCTTCTTAAGGACTGGTACAATGTTAGCTACCCATTCAGAGTACTTCACCTCTAGTAAGAATCTTGCATTGAACTGCTTCTTGACTTCGTCCTTTATCTTCAATACGATATCTGGCCTCATTCTTCGCAACTTCTATTGGACTGGCTTACAATCCTGTCTTATTGGAAGACGATGCACCACAATATCGGTATTTAACCCTGGCATATCTTGATAAGACCATGCGAAGATATCTTTGAACTCACGTAGCAACTCAATTAGTCCTTGCCTTGTGTCTTCGGCAATATGCATGCCGATTTTTACCTCTTTCCCTTCCTTTAGGGCTACATTCTCTATTGCCTCTTTCTCATGGGGCATGATTTGTTTCTCCTACTGTTTTACCATCCTCAATAGATCTGGAGACACATCACAATCCTGGACATCTTCAAAATCTTGAGATTCCTATAAACACATGTCTTGCTCACAAGAGAAATCAGGATTTGTAATATCAGTGCTTATGTCATTGATATCTAGGGACCTATGAAGCATAAAGAATATGCAAAGAATGAATGAATTTAAGAATGATTATTTATGTGCTACGATTGAAAGAATAAGAATTGCAAAAGTTTAACGGAATATTGGTTGATAAAAATGAAACAATACTCGTTCAAATTGATAAAAGTTATGTTTTATTAAAAAAATAATAGATGATTGTAAGCCCATTCCACAAATGTAATCCTATTACTCCCAGGCCCTAGAGTAACAAGAATGTTTCGAGAATTACTCTGAAAAATTCCTAAAGACTACATGAAGTTCCTCCACAGTCCAATTGTTCAGAGAGCTTCCCGGTTCGAGAGGGCGAATGCCCTCAAGGTTTCCTTGCTCTGATCCTTCGTCATGTATAGCATTAATCTGATGACTTTCTTCTATAAGTAACCCTCCCGATATGAAGGTTTGGGATGTTAGAGGGAATGTCATCGGCTCCCACTCAACTTCTCTTCCATTAAGGCGCGCCCTTCTTCCCTCTTGGCGCTTCTCAACTTCCTTCCTCCTTTGCTTATAGTTTGGCTTGAAGCCCAGACCAAGGCAATCTCTCTTCTCTTTCAAAGTCTTTGATTTGAGTCCTCCTGCGCAGTATTTTCCTAACCCTCTTCCTAGTAAGGCTCCCTTTCCCACCATCATTTGTAGAGCCATCCTCGTGGCTCTTGCTATCTTTGGCACCGGTAGCTCACTCCCTTCTGAAATGAAGGTTGCATTCACAAATTCTAAGGAGCGAAAGGAACACTCAATAGACTCTTCGTTCGTCTCGACATAAGGGGCCTTGCTAGTGACTGTGGCTATAATGTCCTCCTCCGCATTGATGGTTACTAACCGTCCATCCGTCACTAACTTTAATTTCTGGTGCAACGATGAGGGCATCGCTCCTGCTGAGTGTATCCATGGCCTCCCTAATAAGCAATTGTAGGAGGGCTTGATATCCATCACCAAGAAATCTACTTCGTATATACTCAGCCCAATTTCCAAGGGGATGTCAATCCTTCCCATCACCTTCCTTTCTGTACCATCGAAGGCTCTTACCACATTTTGACATGTTTTCATGTGAGAACCGTCAATGGGTAATTTGTTCAATGTAGACAATGGTAGAACATTCAAGGCCGATCCATTATCGACGAGCACGCTTGGGAGTGTGTACCCCTTGCATCGAGTGGTGATGTGCAAGGCCTTAGTTGACCCCCTGCTCCCAAGTGGGATTTCATCATCATTAAAGTAGATGAAATTATCCGCACTTATGTTATTCACCAAACGGTCCAGCTTGTTAACGGATATGTCATGGGTGACATATGTTTCATTGAGCACCTTCATCAATGCATCCCGATGCACCTCAGAACTCAGAAGTAGAGCTAATACTGATATGCAAGCCGGCTGCCTACGCAACTGCTCGACCACGCTATACTCGCTATGCTTAAGGAACTTTAGAAATTCCTTAGCCTCCTCCTCCTTTACTGGCTCCTTGATAGGCACTTCAGCCTCTTTCTCCTTCTCTATACTAACATTCTTTATTTTTGTGGGCTCCTCTCTAACGCCCACCCTATCATACCGCTTCCCACTCCGTGTATGGGAACCCTCAACTTCTACATCCTTAGACGTACTGGCTATACTCTCCTCCTCCGGCACTGTCACACTGCAGTCATAACTCCATAGTACCCTCTTGCTATCTTTAGAAGGGAAAGGCGTAGGCTTATGGATAATAACCTTAGGCACTGTTTGTGCCCCCACTTCATTATTCCCCAGCAGGGAAATAATAATCATTGGCCGACTAGTTCCTTTCTGTTCATCCTCCAACACACATACTTGTTTTTTACAAGAGATACCTTCAAAAATTTGTAGCTCTTTATTGTCTATAAAGCCTTGCACCAAGGCATTGAATTCTTCACAATCTTGAACTTCATGTCCTTCTTTCTCATGGAACTCACCATAGTTCCTTGTTTCTCTTCTTTCGTTTTTAGAGATTAACATACCTCTCTTCATCATCTCCTCCCAAATCACCTTCATAGGCATCCTCACCTCAGCCACATCTTCCTTCATTCTCCTCTTACTGGCTTCACCAATGGCATTCACTCTTTGATCGCTATGATTTGGCAATGGGTTTTCAGTATTAGGGGTATTTTCGAACTTCACTACCCCCATCTTAATAAGCCTCTCTACGGCCTTTTTAAAACCGGTACAGTTTTCGACCGAATGCCCCGGTATTCCAGTATGGTATTCGCATCTGGCGTTTGTGTCATACCATTTAGGATATGGGGGCTGCTGTGGTTTCAAGTGAAAAGGAGCAATAGCATGTGCATTGTATAAGCTTTGATAAAGCTCACGATACGTCACAGGGATAGGTGTGAACTGCATCCTTTTAGAATTCTGCCTTGTACCCGACTCCTGCCTTTGAGAACTCTGTTGCTCAACCGCAGCTTTTTTAGGTTGACCAACTGTAATTGCCTTCGTGTTGAAGGTGCTTGTGTTATTCACTTCACTATCTTTTCTCTTTGAGGCCAATCTTTTGGTCGCTTCCTCCTCGATTTTGCCACCCCTTATGGCATTCTCGATCATCTCTCTCGCCATGACTATATCCGCAAAGCTTTTAGTGGTGCTCCTAATCATGTGAGTGATGAATGGAGCCTTTAAAGTGTTGATAAACAACATGGTAGTCTCCTTCTCCAAAAACAGTGGTTGAACTTGCATTGCCACCTCTCTCCATCTCTATGCATATTGCCTAAAATTTTCATTAGGCTTTTTCTCCATATTTTGTAGCGTGATTCTATCTGGAGTCATGTCAGTCACATGATTGTACTGCTACATGAAGGCTTGTGCAAGATCCCTCCATGAACTTATTTTGGCCTGGCTCAGTTGATTATACCACCTGGCATTGCCACCTCTCTCCATCTCTATGCATATTGCCTAAAATTTTCATTAGGCTTTTTCTCCATATTTTGCAGCGTGATTCTATCCGGAGTCATGTCAGTCACATGATTGTACTGCTGCATGAAGGCTTGTGCAAGATCCCTCCATGAACTTATTTTGGCCTGGCTCAGTTGATTATACCACCTGGCAGCTGCCCCAACCAAACTATCCTGAAAATAATGGATCAATAATTGATCATTGTTTACATAACCAGTCATCCGTCTGCAGAACATGGTAATATGGGCTTCCGGGCAAGTAGTCCCATTGTACTTCTCGAATTCCGGCATTTTGAACTTATGAGGAAGCACCAAATCTGGGACTAAACTTAAGTCCTTAGCATCCATTCCCTGACGATTATCAGCATTTTCTAGTGCCCTAAATTTCTCCTCTAACCATCTGCAACGTTCCTCTAATTGCCTTGATGATTTGAGTCTCATTTCTTCCCTCTCAGCTACATCTAGATCGGGTATAACCGGATTGGCAGGATTATCTCTAGGATTGAATCCCGAACCAGTTTGAAAGTTCATGGGTATTCCCGCATCGACTTGACCCTGTTGAGGCCTTATTGTGACAGACAACCCTTGGGGATATGCCTCAGGTTGGATCTGTACGTGAGGTGGAGTGAAACCATGAGGATGACCCTCGTTATCCTCTTCAGTGGTAGTCATAGAGGCTTTTCCTTTATCTGTTGTTCCCCTTAACAGCTGAGCCATCTCAGTCATCATATTCCTTTGAGCCTCCAACATTTGATCCTTCATCTCTTGTTGGATTTTTGTCATTTGCTCCTGTAACTGCTCTTGCATTTCTTTTTGAATCTGCTCAAGTGTTTGATCCATATTCTTTGACTTAGCGCGTATACCGTAAGGATGTGTTGCTTCCAGATTTTCTTTCTCTTACTCTCTTTCTCCCTATTAATTTTAACTAATTAGGGTCTTTCTATAAACTTGAATGCATATGATGTGATGAGATGTAAATACATGAATGCTAAAAGATATCGATTCTGATTCAGTTTTTTTTTAGAAAACGTTATTTAAGAAACAAAAATCTTTACACAAAACGGATTACAAATACGCCTTTGCCTTTAGGCCCAAGGTTTTAACCTTATCCAACAACAAAGCTAACTCTAGACCTCTATCTGACACTAACTCATACTTTGTACTCAATACATTAGCTTGTACTACTAGGTCTTGTAAATGATCAGCAACTTCTCGAATCTGGACTAAGCTTCTCCCATGAGATAATCCCTATCTCCCACTTGATCTTGAAGATGGTGAAGTTCTCCCTTCCACTGTTCCTCTCTTGCCTCGAGCTACTCAATCTGTAGCTCACAGTCCTGTAGTGCTGCTTCCAACCCTCCAATATTGTGCTTTATTTCCTCGATCTTATCCAGGCTTGCCTTTAATTCGACCGCAGAGTTACGACTTCGGTGATGATGAAGGGATCGTCCCAGCTCAATTACCTTAGTTTTTAATCCTTGATTCTCCTTCTCTAGGGCCTGATTACGCGACTGCATCTCTTGGAACTTCTTCTCCCAATACTCGACTTTGGCTTTTTCTTCTTGAACCTTCTGTTTCCACTGCTCTGAAGATTTCTCCAATCCAGCTCTCTTCAATGATAGTTGTGTCTTCTTATACTACGTCTGCAAATCATCTCGATCTTCCTCAATCTTCCTCTTTTCTTTCCTTACATTTTTTACCTCAATTTTTTGAACGTCAACGTCTAAGCTTAGGTACATCTTTTCCTCCTCGAGCCTCTCTATCTTTCTTCCAAGATCCAAACTCTTCCTTTTGAACTCTTGCTTCATAACCTCCAACTCTGATGGAATCACTCGTAAGCTCTCCTCTAATGATCGAGCCACCCCCAAAATTGACCTAGGGACATTATCGTTGACTCTCCTACTAAACCACCATTTATACTCAAGGGTTGACGCCGAGCCTTCGGTCAAAATCTTCATACAGAAAGGCTTCTTCCAAGCGTCAGAAATCTCTCGCATCCTCTTCTTATAGTGATCTCCTTTATAAGAGAAATCACTCTGAGCTAAACCCTGTGTAGCCGGTATGAACTGCCTCGAACGATATTGCCCTATAACAAACAATGGTACATATCCAAAAACTCCCCAAATTCCTGGCAGAGGGACCCAATCAAAACTGCCACAGCAGTAAAGGACTTCACTAGGAACCAACCAAGGAGCCTTCCACATAACATCTTCCTCTCGAAGATTCTGAAGAATGTCTATCCATCTCTCTTCTGAAATGTCATCTCTCCTAGGCATGTCTACTGCTTCCTTTAAGGGAGAATAACCCCCAAAGAATACTCGGCAAGGAACCTTATCAAGCTTCCAAAAATGACTGTGGAACCATACCAACAGCAACTGTACATATCCAATGAATCTACCCTCCCCAACTCTCCGACACGCATTCAAGGATCTAAATGTCTCAGCGAGGATTACAGGCACAAGTGTATTCTGCTTACTAATTCGATCGAATAAATCTGCAACTGCCTCATTTATGTACCCCAACGCCTTTGGGAAAATCACCATGCCGTAAATACTCAAAGCCAGGACGTCGACCCTTTTCTTTACGTCTGGATGTGTTGATATCAAATCCCTCAAAACGGCCCATGGAATGCACTTACTATCACCCTTTTGCTGCACACGAGCTACAGCCCACTGCTCACTCATCCCAGTAATCATTACCAACTTCTTCGCAAAAGTTGGAAGGCTAGCAGGCCTAACATAAGCCTTGTGACCCTGAATCCTCGAGCCACGCAGTAAAGTCGTATACTCCTCCAAAGTAGGTACAAGATCAACATCACCAAATGTAAAGCAACTATAATCAAGGTTCCAGAACTGTACCATAGCTCGAAACAAGTGCCTATCTACTTTGACGTCTAGCAAATAGGGAAAGTCTCCATAATTCTGATAGAAAAGCTGCTTAGTCTCGTCATCCCATTGGGCCCAAATGTCTCTCAACTCCTGAAACTCATTCTGCATCGAATTAATACGGGTGAAGTCTCATAACTCTGATGTATGCCCTTCAGTGACACTATCTCCTTTCTCTAACTTGGTTTTCTCTGACCAGGTATAGACAGAGGCATTGTCCTCCACTTTATCAAGATATTCGTTCCCCATTATAAAACTTTCTAACCCAGAAATTGAATCGTGAATCAATACCTTTGAATGTTGAATGACATGAAATGATAGCAAAATAAAATAAATTAGTATCATATAAAAGTATAACAAACAAACACTTATAAGGGTAGTTTACTAAAAGCTATCACCATAATCCCTAGGGTAAGCACTTAAAGTTCACTATATGAGTTTCAGTTCTAAAGCGAGGGTACCTGAACCAACAGATTCCTCGGTCCTCACCCATTATAGACTCATATAGACCAAGTTCAATTCAGGGGGACACATTTCCCTATCGCCATGCGGAGATGAAAATCTCTCGAAGACATAGGTAAAGTATCCCGGAAGCAGTCCACTAACTCATGCGGAGGTGAAAACCTCACGAAAGCTTAGTTTCTCACTCCCACTTAAGGGTGCGACCACAATGGTCATGCAAATGCAATGTGTGCAAGTAAAATAATAGACGTCTGCAGCAAACACATGAAAAGGGATCCTATTTTAAAAATTTATAGCATTAAAACAGAAAACAATAAATTTTTGGCTTGACTCTCTTAAGGTCCACAGTGGAGTCGCCAAGCTGTCGAAACCATTTTTTTAACGGTGTTTGAAAAACAGGATTCGACTTTAAAAATGAAAACGGGAGTCGCCACCAATCTTTTTAGGTGCGATTGGATCACTTTTAAACATTTTGGTCTACGAAAATTTGAGTAAACAGTGGTCGGGAGTCGGTTACGTCTGAGGAAGGATTAGCACCCTCATAACGCCCAAAATCGGTACCAAATTGAATAGTTTTACTGTCTTAATGTCAAAATTTTAAAAGGGTTTAAAAATAGGATCTTTTAAAAGTCGAATAGTTTGAGTTTAAAACCGAGATTCCTTCATTCCAAAAATATATAAATATCACATCCAACATGATAGGACATGAAATTCTAAAATTCTTGTAACTGAAATCACCTTGTGATTAATAAAATCGTTTAGAAGGGTATTTTAGGCATTTAGACAAATGGGAAATCGCAACCCAGCATGTTAGGACACCATTTCTCGAATTCCTAAATACGAAAAAACATTACCTCATTTTTAAAACTCTTTGGGGTTGAATAAAAAATTTTAAACGATGATGCATTTAACATATTTCAAGATATCAATAATAACATAAACTACATGATACATATTTTAGCAATTCATGCAAATATACCTTAAAAAAAATAACATACATTAACATTTCATGCAAAACACAACATGGAAAACCCTAAATTTCATAATATATATATGCAAACATAGCCTAAAATAACAACATGAATAGTCAATTTTTATGCAAATATATAAAAACAATAAATAACATAAAAAATAATTTAAGATAAAAATTAACATACTAAAAAAAACTAAATAAAAAAAACATATGAAAATAAATCAACAAATTTATGAACATATATAAAATAAGTCAAAAAGGAAATAAATGCAGTGAAACAAATATTTAAAACAGTATATAAATAGTGAAAAGAGATTTTTTTTTTAAAAAAAGGGTTAATATATATACATTTAATAAAAAATATACTATATGGTATAATAACTTAATATCTATACTTATAATAATATGTTAAATAGGAACAAAATTTTGTAATAAGTTTAGAAGATTATATAACATACTAAATATTCAATAATATATAAAATATAATTTTTAATAATAATTTACAAGTGTTAAAATTATAGTAATAAAGATAAAGATAAATAACATAATAAATAATATATGATAAAATATAAATAGATAATAGATAATATATACAATAGACAACATAACATAATAATATATAATAAAATAATATACGATAAATAATTTTTTTATATATAAATAATGTTTATAGTAAAATAAATAATATATAAAATATTTAAAATAAATAAATAAAAATTTAGAAATATATAAAAAAAGATTAAAATTAATGATTAATAAAACTGTAGGGTTAATTTTTAAAATATCAAAACTGAATTTGGGGCCTAATTAGAGTGCGCGTTTAAAGAGAGGGACTCACTGGGTAAATAACCCTAATCCCTAAAACGTCACCGTTTCCAGCATTCAGGTATCACAGGCTCGAGACCAAATTGAAATTAAAAATAAAGTTATTTGGCAAAATTTAAATATGAAAGAAACTTAATTTTAAAGGATAGAAATACGGAATGACCAAGTGGACAATTATCCCAATAACAGAAAATACGCGGATCCCTTGGCCGGGTCGGGTCGACACACGAGTTATATGCTTAAACGGCACCATTTTAGGGCTTATTGTTTTAAGCCAAAATGGTGCCATTTTATACTATTATAAAAACAAAATTTTACACCCAAATTCATTTAAACCCATCCCTTTTTAAAAAAAAAAAATCTTAAACTCTCTCTCGGTTCTTCTCCTCAACCCGAAATCCGGCGAAAGCTCCGACGGTCGACCGCTACACGCGCCACCACACGCGCCATCGTATGCGGCGGTCGGAGAGTCTAAAATCTTTCGTTTTCTGAGCGCGTCAAAGGTAACCCCCTTTCCCTCTTTATTTTAGTAATATTCTTTAAAAATGTTGTTTTGTATGTAATAAAAAAATAGAAACGAAAAATAGCAATAAACAAAATATCACCTTTCTTTCAGAAAAAAAACACTGTTTGTGTTTCTGTTTGCGTAGTAAATCATACAATTGTTTGCGTATGTGGTCCGTGTGGTAACTATTACAACGATAGCACTCGGGCTTTATAGCCACTGTTTACATTTGGTAAGAATAATTTCCTTTGGTTTCTTCCTATTTTTGTGCTACGATGCTGCTTTTCTTTCCATTTGTGTACAGGTGAGCGCGGAAATCACGGCGGTGATGAAGGCTTGACGATAGTGGCGACGGACCAGGCATTGACTGTGCACTGGTGCTTGCGGCGCGAGATCTTCTGACGTTTGGTATGGCTTGGGAACTGCGGCGCAAACCCTAGCTAGGGTTTCCCGAAGCTGAAGATAAGTTGGGCCAATTGGGCCAATTAAGTCTTGGGTTACTAGACTAGTTTAGGGTATCAGGGGTATTGGGTATTTGATTGTAAATAGGCTGCTGGGTTAAACGGGTTATTGGGTTAGTGTTTAGCTGGGTTATGGGTGTAACGGGTTATTGGGTTAGGCATTTAATTTTGGGCCTACGGGTTAGTGGGCTATGGTATTTGGGTTCTGTAAAAGGACTTAAATGGACTGTTTAATTTTATTTTTTGTTTAATTTCATTTTTTTTAATTTTTGTAAGCCCGGGCAAGATATGGGTTCTACAATACTTTTGTAAATATTAAATAAAATATTTATGGGCTCGGTTTATAGATATGAGGTCTCAAAATCTCATTTTCTGAAACCACTTGAACTGAACTAATCACTCAATTAACTAAAATTATCAATTCAAAATTTACTATAATACTATATTTGACTCGTAAATATTAAATAATAATATTTACAGACTCACTCGTTGGATTTGTGGTCCCAAAACCACTATTTTTGACACCACTGGAGAATGAGTTGTTATAGGTACTCGAGGAACTTTTGGGAGTTGTAGAACATCCGCCAAGTTCAATTATAGAGAAAATTGTAGAAAGACCTGTAAATAATCAATAGCATAGGGGAATCCACCGTAGTGGGAAAGTTTCTAAGAAACTGAACTTTTCCATCTATGATGGTAGTATTTATAAGACAGAAGTCAATCATGAGGATGATGATCCCTTCACTTACGAGGAGTCTATTCAAAACGTTGATTCCAAACTTTAGAAATAGGCCATGGATGCCAATGTGGACTCTATGAAATCCAATACGATGTGGGAACTTGTAGACTTACCGGTTGGGATTAAACCCATAGGGTGTAAGTGGATCTACAAGAAGAAAAGAAATGCGGAAGGTAAAATGGAAACACATAAAAGTAAACTTGTAGGGAAATGCTATACACAAAAAGAAGATATCGGTTACGATGAAACTTTCTCTCCGATAGCCATGCTCAAGTCTATCTACATACTCTTATCCATTGCCTTTTCTCTCCATTACGAGATCTAGCAAATGGATGTCAATACAACATTCTTGAATGGCTATATTAATGAGACTGTTTATATGGTTCAACCCACTAGCTATGTTGTCAAAGGAAATGAGGACAAAGTTTGCAAATTGCTAAGATCCATTTATGGCCTTAAGTAGGTGTCCAGCTTATGGAATAAAATATTTGATCAAATGACCATGCGTATATAATTCATGTGCTTTGATATAAATGGAGGCTTATGCTCTAAAGATGATTGAGTGGATAGCCGGTATGTTGGGTACATGAATTCTGTATGGCATAGTTTTACTGGCAACAGTGGCATTCATAGCTCAATTAAAGAGTTAACGATATCCTCTCATTGGCATTGTGTGGATTGATAAATATGGAACGTGGTTGTAGGTTGTTTGCTCTTGAATGAAAAATTTATCCCAGCCATTTGTTAACAGTGATCATTTTAATCATTAAGAAGACACAATGGTGACAATGAGATAAAATAGGATTTTATTAAGTGAACAGATTTAACTTAAAGGGATCAAGGATATCATATAAAGGTAACACACATATGACGAAGTCATTGGACAAAGCAGTTGGATGAATTGCTTTTGTAAATAGTATACAATAAGTAGTTTTCAATTATATTACTTCTTGTGGACTGATTTTATGATTAAATAATTGTGAATCATCGGAACGATGCATCTAGACATAATTGCAAGTACAAGAGCCTAATTGTATATGTCCAAGTGGTCCTTTCACTAGCTCAACAAAAGCTCGACCGGACTGCATTTGAATTAGAAGAAAATTCTATGACTTTGGAAATAATTTAATTGGGTCGATTTATTCAATGTGGAATTAAATTGGGCGGTCATAAGAATTGTCCAACTAGAGAATTTGATTAAAGAATTTTCTTAAAAAATTAATTTGAAAAATCTAAGTGATTTTTCGAAATATTAATTTTGATTAAGTAAAATTAAATTAATCAAATTAATATGATATTTTTGCAAATTAATTTTCAAGTTAGACAATTGGCTAAATGGGTAATTAAACTTGAAAATTGGACTTGAGATCGTACATTGGGCCGGAGAGCCCAAAACCGAGATCAAGACACAAAAATTCGTCGAACCGGACTTGGTATGTGAAACTGGGTTGATGATCCAACCGGTGTTTGGACTAGACCGGTCAGGTCATCGCTAGCCTGGACCGAACCGGCAGAAATCGAACTTGCTCAGGGTGCTGACAGCTACGACTATGGCATTCCAGTGGTCGAAAAATGGTTGGCGACAATGAGTCTTTCGTGGTTGAGCAGTGGAAGAACTACACTTCTACTGGGACTCTACTAGAGAACTTGATTTCATATTAACTATTCCAAAAATAATATTATTTTAATAGATTTAATATTAAATTTAATTTAATATTTATCTTAATAGTATTTTGTTATTTTAATATTAAAATGATTATCTTAATATTAAATTTAATTCAATGTTTATCTTGTAGATAAATATTCTATTAATTTAATATTAAAGTGATTGAGTTTAATCATAATTGAACTCTATAAACTCTCCCTATATAAATAGAGCCTTGGGTCATTATTTACACTAACTTGAATTCAAGAGAATGTTGCAAAGAGAAAATTCTTTGAAGAAATTATTTTAGAAAATTTCTAGAGATATTTTTTCTTATTTACAATTTAGCACAAAAATTTAGAGAAATTCTAAAATTATTCCGCTGGTAATTTTTGTGAATTTTTTTCTGATTTGAAGCGAGCCTACACTCGACAAACATGAGCTTGAGAATAGCGGAGAAGACTACTCAGTCAAAGCATTCATCCTAGACGAATCAAAAAGGTACAATTTTGATTAAGTGTTTATTTCTTTAAATATCATAACCAAATTCTTGTTTTGGAAAAAAAATTTAAAACTCTGATTTTCCCTAAATTTATTTTTCGTTGTGTTTTCCAAAGTCCATTTTCCAACACCATGAACTTTGATAGATTCGACCATTAAAGAGAGTAAAGGAAGAAGGGAAAAACAATACTAGATCCAATTCAAACTTCAACTTACACTCTAGATTTAGATCTATGATGAAAGAATTGCAGAATTGACAACAAATAGAGAAGGAAGGAAGTGCGATTATGGGGCTTCAAGGGGCGACAATGGTGTGAAAAAAAAAGAATATGGCAACAACAATTGGCCAAAAATAAATGGTAGGTATAGCCACAACAAAGAAGGAAAAAACAAAGAGAGGGTGAGAGGTTTCTAATGGATGACGGAAATAATGGTGGTTGTTCACTAGGATGGCACAATGAAAAAGAAAGAAAAATAAAATTGGGGAAGATAAGAGAGAAAGGAAGAGGTGGCAGCAACATCAAGCAAAAAAGTGATCAAAAGAGTGACTGAATAGTAAATATTTAATATATATATACTAGGGTTTACAAGATGGGACGACACAGCTAGGTTTTTGAGCCAAAAATACTAAGAATAAAAATTCACAGGAGAAGGGAATCAAACTCGGGTCTCAAGGATAATTTCACTAACTCTTACCTATCTCTTGACCATATAGACAATAACTCAATCTTGCTACAACCATGCAAAATTAACAATAAGAATTTAGGATGTGACAAGTTACCTTAGGGGTATAAGTCTGCCAAGTATCATGTTCAAATCCGTGAATGAGGATATTAGAAAGAAACCTTATTCAAAAAAGTGATCAAGGATAGGTTAAGTTGAAAAGTAGATTACTACCGAAATAGTATGATGAATCCTTATAGGGTTTAGTGTAACAGTCCGATTTTGACCCTAGTCGGAATAGTAGTTTCAGGACCACAAATTCGAGTCTAAAAAATATTTTAATATTATTTTCTGTGTCTGTGATGTGTGAATTAGCATGTGTGAAAGTCTTGTGTAAAAATATAACTGTTGTGTACATAATTTGCAAAAAGGACCTAAACGCGTAAAATGTAAAAGCTATGTGCTAGATGTTAAAAGTGCTTATTTGACTTGGCTTTATAATTGTGAGGTCCTTATGTGGTTATTTGACCAAACTTATGATTAAATGACCTTAGTGGACATTAGTTGTTGGCATATCAATGTTTTAATGCATGGGTAATATGGTAAAATACATATTAAAGTAAATTATATGAAAACAAATTAGAAAATGATGCCATAATGTGTGTTCATCCATTGAAATTGAAGAACAAAAAGAAAGAATAAAATCTTTAAGGGTTTCGGCACATTGAAAGCTTAATTCGGGTATGTTTTTGTTTCGGTTTTTGATAATTTTTACGTTTTAGTGATCGTTGTTAAGTGCTCTAGCAAGCCCATGCCTCAATTTCTAATTTTAATGATGAATTTGAAATATGCCATGGATGAATTCATGAGTTTTGTGTTGTTAAATGGTGAAATATGAAAGCTTGATGTTGGGTTTACATGTTTTGTCTTTGAATTTCTGATGAATTTGAGCAATTTGGGCTAAATTCTAAAAATATTATATTTGAGGGACTAAAATGTGAAATAAATGAAATGTTTGGACTAGTATGAGTACTAGGAAAATTCGACTAAACTTGTGTGTATGCAATTTATGTGTATATTTTGATTTTGTGAAATAGGGACTAAAGTGTCGAAATGTGAAAATGTAAGGGCTAATTTGAAAATTTCCATAAATAAATGTTTATGGATTAAATTGAATTAATTGGTGAATAAAAGGGTTAATTTTGAAAACATATAGATCAAGAAAGGAGGAATTCAGACTTAGATCGAGGAAAGTCGAAGATTATCGAGTAGATAGTCCAAGTCGACAAATTCCGAGTACGAGGTAAGTTCGTACTTAAAATATGATGTTAAGTAAGCTTTGATGCCTTAATTATACATGGTTTGTATATAATTAAATTGGATGATATGATGATGAACCGGAAGTTTTGGCACTAAGTGTGCGATTTAAACTATCTTGGCACTAAGTGTGCGATTTAAATTAGCTTCAACTATTTGAGGCACTAAGTGTGCGACACCAACTTAATCTCGGTTATTTGAGATGGCACTAAGTGTGAGAAAATATTTATTTTGGGCTAACCATATAGCACTAAGTGTGCAGATGTCTAAAATACGAATAAGTTATAAAAAATCTTATAACATTCACAAGAGGTGAGTATGAAAGTGTATAAGTACGGGAAGATTCAGGTATGTATAATACCCAAGTGGTAGATGATGTTAAGTATAAGAATTTCATTGAGTTGATATAGATTTATGGATTGAAATTGTGCAAATAATTATATGTTGTTATTTTATGTTTCATATATTATGAATCACTTGAGTATGAGCTTACTAAGCTTTTGAAAGCTTACTTTGTGTGTATTTGTATTGTTCTTTTTAGATATCAAAGCTACTGAAAGCTCGGGGATCATCAAGGATCGTCATCACACTATCGGACCTCATTTTGGTACTTTTGAAAATGTATATATTTAAAGTATGACATGTATAGGCTAGTAGTTGGAAAATATGTTTTGTGATGTATATATATATATTTCATCATGAGATTGGTCAAGTTTTGTGTTTGAATTCATGGTTGTGAATGGTTTATAGTAGGTGAGGTTATATGCAATGGTGGTATGTTTTAGATGGATAAAAGAAATGGTAAGTTGGTGAATTCATGGTATGAGATTAAATGATATATGTTTTTAGCACAAAGAATGGTTGATTGGGTTGTACATATATGTTTGATTCCTTGCTTGTAGGTTGACCCATAAAGGGGTGGCAAATTTTGGTTTAAACCAAGTCTGCTTGGTGCCACATGGTCAGGGGACACAGGCGTGTCTTGTGGCCGTGTAAGAAAAACAGTATTCACCTAAAAATCACATGGCCTTGACACAGGTGTGTCATATGGCCGTGGGCTAAAGTCAGTAGCTAGCTAAGTATCACACGACCATAGTACACAGGCGTGCTTTTTGGCCATGTCAAAAAGTCAGTATGCATGCTCTATTTTAGCACGGCTGATTCACATGGGTGTGTCTGATGGCCGTGTGAGGCACACGTCCTAGACGCACGGGCGTGTGACCTCAACAGAATTGAAAAATTTTCTATGATCTGAAATTTTATGAATGTGTTCGGTTTAGCTCTAACCATTCTTAAACGTATGTTTTAGGTCTCGTAGACCATCTTATGAGATAATTGCTTATGAAATGATACTAAATAATATAGGTGATTCTGAATTTGGCCTGAGATGTTCTGTCTATTTGGTAATGCCTTGTAACCCTAATCAGATGTCGGTTACGGGTTAGCGGTGTTAGATTTAGAGTGGATTAAAAGGATCAAAGAAAGGATCCATTGTAACATCCCGATTTAGGGACTAGTCAAAATAGTGGTTTTGAGACCACGAATCCAAAGTCATAGAAATTATTTTATTATTATTTAGATGTTATAGCATGTTTTTAAAAGTGTATGAAAAGTTTGGTGAGTCAATTTTAGCGTTTGGAAGCCTAATTGAGAAAAAAGACTAAATCGCATAAAGTACAAAAGTCCTAAATTGATAGATAAAGGTGTCAAATAGCTAGAGGATAAAAATTGGGGGTCTTTAAGGGGCAATTAGACCCTATTTAGATAGCTTGGCCGGCTATGAGGGGATAAAAATGTTGAAAAGTCAACATTTGGTAATTGATGACATCATGTGTATTATAATAATACCATAAGCCTAGCTATCATCTTTTTCTTTCATTTCTTCTTCACTACCACCGAAATTTCCAGCAAAGACATGGGGTTTTAAGAGCTTGAAATTTCAACAACTTTAAACCTTCACAAATCAAGAAATACCAAATCCGAACCTAGAGTGGGGAAAAGCCAAGCAAATCGACTAAATCGACTAGTTGCCACATTTTGTAATCTGAGGTAAGTTGTATATAAATAACACAACTACGTTGATAATATATGTGTTTGAATTGTATTGAGATTGCCATAGTATAAATTGCTTGATTGTAGAAATGAGAAAATGTGATGAGAATAGAGATAGTAAAATTCTCATTTGAACCTTAGGAAATAAATTGGATATTCATTCTATGACTCTTGGGTCACTTGTGTGAGCTAGTGTAAGACATGTTTGGGACATGCATCAGCCATATTATGAGAGCCAGTGTAAGACCATGTCTGGGACATGGCATCGACATTGTGACGAGTGCTAGTGTAAGACATGTCTGAGACATGCATCGGCCTCAAGACGTAAGCCAGTGTAAGACATGTCTGGGACATGCATCGGCTACGAGATGTGTCGGTGTAAAACCATGTTTGGGACATGGCATCGGCAAAAATATGTGAGAGCTTGTGTAAGGCCATGTCTGGGAGGCATCAGCACCTTATCCCATGTTTGAGGCCAAATGAATATCCGATAGTGTTCCAAATGGGTCAACGATGAAAGTTGTGACTTCAAAATAACGAGAAAATTATAACCGTTTTGTGAGTGGTGCAGGTACCTATTTGGTATGTATGAAATGTGAGCTCGTTATATGCTATATGGTGTATTGAATACTGATGAGTAAGCTTTACTTATGCCCATTTGTATATTATGATGTTTCTTGATAAATGGTAAAGACATGTTGTATAATTATGTATGTACAACTTACTAAGCCTTATGCTTACTCACTCTCCTTTTCCTTTTTCTTATAGTGCCGCCTATCTAGCTCAAGGATCAACGGAAGTCAGCGATATCAATCACACTATCAATCGAAGTATTCTGTATATTTTGATTTATATTTTTGAGTATGGCATGTATAGGGAACTAGACTTGTGTCTTGTACGATTATTAATTTGGCCAAATGTGTTGGCTTAGGATAAATTCCTCATTTCGTATTAAGCCTCGAATGATGGCTAATGTTCATTTTGATATATGCAAATGATGTTGTGTTCATGGATGTGTAAAATGCATATACGAAGTGTCGGTTATTGTATCTGATCTTAATGTATGAAATAGTCTTGTAGGTTGTGTAAGTAAGGGTGGAAAAGAGGCTTGGTAAATAGCCTTATTTTTGTCCACACAGGTAGACACATGGGCATGTGAATAAGCCATGTGTGACACACAGTCATCCCCATGGGCGTGTCATCTAGCCGTGTGTCCCCTGTACGTAAAATTTTCAAGTCAGTATGCATGGTAATCAACACACGGGCAGAGACACGGCCATGTGTCTCAGCCGTGTGAGAGACACGGCCTAGCACACAGGCGTGTGCCTTGGCCGTGTGACATTTTGGGTTTGCTGACGTCAGAAACAGAATGTCCAGGTTTTTACACATGGGCTAGGACACGGGCGTGTCATGGCCGTGTGGAGGACACGGGTGTGTGCCAAGCCGTGTGAAAACCCGTGTAGATGTGCATTTAGAATTAATTTAACATGGGTGTGTTGCCCTTTTCACACGGGTGTATGCCCCTATGTCAAATGACATTTTCCTATAGTTGGCAAAAGAACCCGAATTGGTCCCGAGTGATTCTAGATATTTGTTTTAGGCCTCGTAAGCCCATATTAAGGATATGTTGATAATTTTGAGAAAGTTTTAAAAATTTCCAAACCTTGGATACCCGAAATTGGTTGTAAACATGAGTTTAAGTTAGGTAATGCCTCGTACTCTGTCATGGTGTAGGATACGGGTATTGGGTGTTACATCCACAACTATGGTGAAGTCTCGGTAAAAACGCCAATAGGTGTTGCCAGTTTGTGATGGAGAATACGAGTAATTAGTGATGAGACACACAATGAAAGGTATGAGGCAAGATAGGAGTAGCGATAAATAGAGTCAAGACCCTTAAGAAATCATTGTTTGATGGAACATATTTATAACCAGATCAGTGGTTATGTCCGTCTACAGTTGCCTCAGAGAAGGCAAGGCATTGGCTACATCAGCGAGATTTTTAGATTTTCAACAAAATTCAGGGAGTTTTAACTTGAGCATGAAATCTCACTCTTCCTAAATTTAAGAATTATTTTATGAATACCATTGTTCATGATCTCACTAAGTTCTTTTGAACTTTTAAAATTTACTTCTTATATGCAGGGTAGGTTATGACTCGAGGATCGAGTGGAGGGACTGTTACACCCCTAACCTGTATCCGTCGCCAGAATAGGGTTACGGAGCATTACTGTAAAAATGTAACTCAAATCATTCATTTCCAACATTTCATAATCATTGCAAAATCCAATCAAACTCATGCATAACATCCCTTTTTCGGGCCATGGAGGCCTTAAAAACACTTTAGAAACGATTCGGGACTAAATCTAAAACATTTAAAACTTCATGGAAAAAGATAGAAAAATTCACACTACAGGGGTCACACGGCTATGTGGACAGGTTGTATTACTCACACGGCTGAGACACATGCCCATGTCTCAGACTGTGTGGGCATTCAAAGTAGGGACACACGACCGTGTTCCAGCCGTGTCCTTGCCCGTGTAACTCTCTGACTTGGTTCACACGGCCAAGCCATACGCCCGTGTTCTAGGCAGTGTAACTCTTGAAATGCAACCTTTAAAAACCTACAGGGCACACACAGTCTTGTCGTATGGCCGTGTGTCACACACAACTGAGACACACGCCCATGTCTTAGGCCGTGTGGACAAGAAATAGGTCATTTTCAAGCCATTTCTCTCACCCAAAATATGCTCATACATATAAGCCACTTGCACCTATTTCAAGCATTCAAAAATGTACCTAAACATGCATAATAAATTTAGATCAATATGATATTTATCCATACAACCAATATGCCATATAGGCACCTCAGATGGAAACATACAATTTATCTAAACATATATATGTACTTAACACAGTCCGTTCATCAACACTTAATTCATTTTCCATTTCAAAACTCATCATAGATTGACCACATTTATACTATTACAAATAGTTCATATTTACCTAAAAGCATAACTCCACTTAGACTTATATAAACATCCAAATATGGTCATTCCAAACATGACTAAACATGTGCATGTTTAAGCATATCATACTTGGCTTATACCATGTCAATATAACTTATCATTTGAATCATCATTTTCATGCATCTCTCATACACATATACCTAACTTATGTATATATGACCATAACTCATCCGTATATATATATTTAGCTTAATTCCATATCAAGTATACCATAATTGACTACAAGCCAGATTCACAATCAAACATACCAAATGGGTTATAATTCAACCAATTATACTTAACTAAATTCCATATCAAATCATGCCCTAAATGATCATTTTGCAAATATGCCAACACTTACCACTTTGGCCATAAAAACCATGCATCAATTTGATCATATAAAAACCAACCACTAACCATTAAGGTGCCAAAAGCACACCAACTATCAAGGCATCAAAATAACATAAATTTCACAAAATCATAACAATATTACATGTCAATATCATTAACTAAACATTAGACATAGTCCACCTATACATGCCATTATAACCACGACTAAAGCATCAAAATCTACCGATAAAATCGATGGATAGTGTAATGGATCTCCAACTAGCTTCCAACTCGATCGAGCTTCCGATAATCTGTAAAGTAAAGGAAAATAACTACGTAAGCAATGAATGCTTAGTAAGCTCGTATAAACTTTAAACATAATATTCCATTTTAATAATAAATTTTATAGAATAACATAAATCTATACTAATGCCATAAGATTCATAAATCAATATGATTATCAACTCATAAATGAGTAAGTTCATTAATGTCACATATATTTATCATTCATAACATGATAGGATTTTATGGGACTTAATAGATAATCTTCAACATTTCTATAAGATTATACACTTTCAATATACTTTCTTTCCCTTCCGTTTCCAAAGCTTATCATAAGCCTAAACAACATTATCAATTCCTGACTTAGTGTATTTATCCATAATATAGATATATTCATCCATAGCATACGTAAATTCCTCACATATAGTACATCATTCAAACTCATTACTCCCTTTTCATCAAATTTCATTTCAACTATAAATTTACCATTTCATTACCTTTCCTCACCTGTTTCATATGCATAACACACAAGTTATAAGCATAACATCAACCATGACTACAAACTAGTGCATTTAAACATAACTCTTTTGGAATCAACTACATGATAAACCATTTCATAAGAAATTACATACTTCGATTTATTCCACCTTTTCATGAACATAAGCACGTTACCAATTGAGCACTTACCATTTCAATGTATTTCATTAAGATTAAACATGATATCATTCAATCATAAACTTGGCACAAGCCTAAGCACCAACAACAACACATGTTAGCATAATTGAATATAATTCATGTGAACTTAACACAAATAACCATTATACTTGAGCATGATCCAATTGGATTTATCATCCTTAATAACATATCATGTTTTCTATGTATCACCATTTCAATGAGTTCCATGCATACATGTCTTAGTTCATATTGAACACTTACCATTTTATTTGTATGACACATAAGACATAAACATAACATTAAACATAACCACAAGCTAGTGATTAAACACATAAATTAACAATATCATCATATGGTAAGATATGGTACATAAACATAGCATCACTTAAATCATACTTTTCATAATTATGAATGTTCATATCTTGATCATCGATACACCATACCTTTCCATAATTGTTGTAGTGAAGTCAATCGGAATCCTTACCGAATCTCACACAAAGTGTGCTAAACGATGGTCGTAACCATCCCTTTTTCATATTCGATGGTCGTCACTATCCCTTTTCATATTTGATGGTCGAAACCATCCCTTTTCATATTCGAGGGTTGTCGATTCATCGTTGGATTTTCTATCGAGGCATGATATGATAATATAACATAATAGCATTTAAAAAAAACAATTTAAAATGCTATTTAAATGTACAAACTTACCTGGCTAAATTGCAAAAATGACAAAGTATAAAGGCATTTTGGTAATTTTCCATTATCCTCGATTTTCCACTCGATCTTGATATGCATCCATTTTTGTTTGGCCGAAGCTTGGAGCTTCTCCCTTTCTTTATCCATGGTGGCATTCGTTGTTTAAAAAAGAATGAAGAAAACAAATCATATTTTTATCTTTATTTTAATTATAATACTTATTATTAATTATTTTAACCTTTATACATAAATAAAACAAAACTTTAAAGTTTCCTTGTCGTCCCACTATCTTTAGGATTGCTAATTTACTTAATAAGGTCATATAATTATTATTTTTTAATCTATTAACACCTTAAACTAATAGCAATTGATTTTTTCAACGTTTACGATTTAGTCCTTTTCGCTTAATTAACTATCGAAACGTTAAAATTTTTCAACAAAACTTTAATACCACCTTAATGACATTCTGAAAATATTTGTAAAAATATTTACGACTTAGTTTATTGAAACAAGGTCCCGATACTTCATTTTCTAACACCACTTGACCTTAGGGCCTTACCCCTTGAACTTAATTAATCATTCATATCACATAAATTACCATAACAAAAAATCTTTTTAAAATCATATTCAACTCATAAATATTCATATATAATATTTACGAACTTACTCGTCAGATTTGTGGTCCCGAAGCAGTAGTTTCTGACACCATTGAAAAATGGGCTGTTATAGGGACCAAGCTAGACACCACCAGATTCTAGTGATGGGCGCGGTAGCTATTCATGTATATAGAGGGCCAGCCTTAGAAACCACGCCTCATGATTTAATTTGATTATGTTTGTATTGAAGTCTTAAATAGTTGTTGGATTATCTAAGGAATCAAAGTTGTAAGAAGTTATCACTAGTGTGATATGAGTTTTAATAGTGGTTAGTTTTTGGAAATTGAGGTTGTCTAAGTGTGTAATTAAATCAGATCAGAAATTCTGTTAAGTTACTCGATTTTTTTGTAACATTCAATACCTAGACCTAGCAATTGGGTCGGGTATAAGACATTACACAAACCTACATATTGTGAATGAACCTTACACCCATTTTATTTCGTTGGAAGACGAAGTAAAGTATAATATATGTATTCACTAAATATCAATAGAACTGTCTATCATTTTCTCCTTTTTTATTACCTAAAATGTCGAGAACTTCAAACTTTATTCTTGATAAAGTCATTGCAAACTCTTTTCATTACCTTTGATTATAATTCAAATCCGTTACTTGCCTAGTTTTCTTGAGGCCATTGGTTGCTACCCCTTTTTCAATAAAACTTATTAAATAAAATCTTAAAGTACTATTTTTGTGAGTCCATTCGTCTTTTCGGTAGCACCGCATTTTGTCGGTCGACCCGTCGGACTTGGGATGTTACAGCATGGGCCTATTATCGAATTCATATCAATTCCATATTTGAAACATCACCATGTACATATCATTCATTCGTGTAACAATTTTACATCCATTCGATACTGCGTATATATTCGTATTTATCATGTATCTCATATTTTCTGATTTAATCCTTTTAATGCCAAAATCACCAAGATTACATAACAATTCAAACCAATAAGTAAAACAATATAATAAAATCATATCATGAATTAAATAAGTAAGTAAGTCTCATATGAACTTACCTGATAAAAATAATAATAAAAGGTGGTGAGGATTAATTGGCAATTTTTTTATTTTTACATTTATTGTAATGCCCCAAATTTCTCTAATTCTGGCTTTAAACGAGTTGGATTAAGTGGTTATGTGCTCTAGGATGTGTATGGGAGGTTCTAAGTTCAAAGCTTTAACTTGGGCTAAATTTTGGGTTTTTATTTGAATAAAGTCGGACTTTAGGTCAGTGGGCTTATAAGGAATTATTGGTAGAAACTTAACAGAATGGGCCTGCTAGTCTAGTGGTTAAGTGGAAAAGGATTACATTTAGGGTTTGGAGTTTGATTCCCTGCAATAGCGATGAGATTATTATTTTTGCTGCAAGTTTTAGTTAAGTGTTGAGTTTGATTAAAATTCTGAGTTGAGGGTTTTAGGGAAAATTTAAGGGTTTTCTTATTTCCTTCTTTTGGGCAAAATATTTTCTCTGCCATTCTTTTTCT
Source organism: Gossypium longicalyx (assembly GCA_025698465.1). Taxonomy (NCBI): domain Eukaryota; kingdom Viridiplantae; phylum Streptophyta; class Magnoliopsida; order Malvales; family Malvaceae; genus Gossypium; species Gossypium longicalyx. The sequence continues at coordinate 60,936,288 of CM047004.1, read as the reverse complement.
TCCAAAACCCCTATTGTCGAAAATTCTCTTTTCCTTTTCCCTTTCTCTCTTCTTCGTTTTCTTATTTTTCGATAAGCTTAGGCGTATTGCTAGCGATTCTGTCGATTCGGTAAGTGTCGCTTTATTAAGTTGTGTGATTTTCTTTGGAGATTGTTTAAAAGGGATTTTGGTTGCTATTTAGGGTATATTCAAGGTTCTATGGGTCAATAGTCGGGGTTCTAAACAGCAAGGAATCACCGTTATTCGTTGAAGGTAAGTAGATCTCTCGTTTCGGGATTTGCCTATTCTTAATAATCTGACTTAAGAGACTGATTTTGGGATCGCTATGATCGATTTTAGGCTTTGGAGTGCTCGTTGTTGGATTAGCAGCGAAAATGAACCAGGTGTGTACTCTGATTACGCAGAAATCGAGTTTCAGCAAAAGCCGAAACATGGCCTGTCGACGCCACATGGGCTTGTGGTCGGCCTGTGTGGTAGCCTGCGTCGCGAGACACGGGCGTGTCACTGATGAACCAGACCGTCCGCGCACCACACGGACACGACAGATACTGGTATGTGAGCCTGACGAGGCCGTGTGTGAGGCATGAGCTTAGGCAAATAGGCCCACACGGGCATGTAAAAATTTGGGCCAGGCCTTGTGATCCACACGGGCAAGGCCAATTTGGGTCGTCTATCCCACAAGGGCAAGGCACACGGGCGTGTGAGCCCCTTTAATCTGAAATGTTCTGTAAGGTTGCATGGGTCGCCCAAGTCGACTATGACCTGTAGTAGGGTCAGTAAGCCTTATCTATACTCTTAATTCTGTGATGTATGTGTCCGTATGATATACTTAGCATGATTATCTGATCTGTTCCGTAAATAAATGTATGATCTGTTTCTCTACATTATAGCATGCCATACTTGTATGATGCATTGTATCGGGGTGGATTTGACGAAGTGAAGGGAGTATCTAAAGGGCTTCCTAAGCCCGTTATCTAGCAGCTATGCTGCATATTTAGGGTATGTGCTGCAATGCGGTACCTTATGGTGTGTAGGGTTGGATGGGTCGATTATATCCCCATATACGGCGTGTAGGGTTAGGTGGGTCGATTCTATTCGCACATGGTGTGTTGGGTTAGACGGAGATGGTGTGCAGGGTTGGTGGGCATGTTTTCTAATATCTGATCTGTTATGCATGTGATATCTATATGGCTACGGCCGAAATATCTGGATTCTATTATATGTTTGTATGCATGATGTTTGTAGAGATGTACACACTGAGTTTGCAAAAACTTACCCCTTGTTTATTTTGTCTGTCAAGAAATCCTTAGCAATAGATGGATCGGTGCGACGGAAGGCTCGATGGTGACCACTGGTAGACACTTGTTGGTTTTATGAGTAACATTTATTTCATTTGTTTTACTTTAGTATTTGTTTTTGGGATTACTCATGTATTCGGTCTCAAACTATTTCGGGTTTATTTGGGATTTTAAATTTTTAAGTTTATTGATTTATAACTTAATGATGTTTTAGCTTCCGTGTTAATGAAATGTTTTCACATAATAATTGAAACAGAGATTTCACGACTTAAGTAAAGATAATAATCTGTACAATTTTCATTGGATAAGATTTTAAAAAAGGTTTTCTAAAAGCACTCTCATGTGACGCCGCTAGATTCGGTCATAACGTCCAGGCCGGGTTTGGGGTGATACATTTAGTGGTATCAGAGCCCGGTTGCAAAATTCAGCCATGAATTTGGGTTTCAAAATTTACTTTTTGTAAAATGATTTGTAAAGCGATTTGAAATAATTTTAATAACGAGTATGTGGTACATCGAGCCTCCAACACTGATCCAGTAAGTTCTCTAAAACTCTAATATTTATTATCTGAAAGCATGCTTAAGATGGAATATCATTTGTATTTGTCTGAAATACTATGTATGTATTATGAGACTACTATAGATAGTACTTTACTAAAATAGTTGGTTTGTGTAGACTGAAACTGTAGTGAGCTTATTACTCGCGATAATTGACTCTGAAACTTTGATACTATTTGGCATAAAATATTTTGCTAATAATTATCGAAACCGTAAACTGATGTGCATAAAAATTCTAAAAACAAATTAATTCAAAATTATGATTAACATACGTGGTACTCGTGAATGGGGTACTAGAGACCGAGATAGAGGCCATAGACGGATTCGAACTGAGTCATTTGCATCTGATAAGATTCCTAATCTAGACATTAGTGAGACGCTGATGTCACCTGTCACTGAGATTGGTGCTAAGTCTTAGGACCGTGCTACTGGGGATGACGCATTGTCCTAGACCATGCTGAGGATCCTAGAGAGGGTCGTTGGGGCTAATACTGGATCTAGGGGCTGTCGGTCAGTTACAGAACAACTCCGTTCCAATGGGCTGAGGTATTTAGGGGCATCGCTGGAGTTGCTCCTAATGTGGCTGAGTACTGGATAGAGGCCACGGAGCGTATCATGGACGATCTGGATTTTACTGCTGAGCAGAACTCAAGGGGGTTGTTTCGTTGTTTCACGATAAAGCGTATCAGTGGTGGCTGACGGTTAGGGATGGCACTCAGCCTGACAGTCTGACATAGGATTTGTTTAAGATGACTTTCCAGAGTAAATATATGGGGTCCAGTAACATCAACGCTAGGAGGCGTGAGTTCCTGATTCTTACTCAGGGAGATCGTTTAGTGGACGAGTATGAGGCTGACTTTCTAAGGTTGAGCCATTATGTGCGAGGCATGGTGGCGACTGAGCATGAGCGCTGTGTTCATTTTGAGAACGATCTTAGGGATAACTTGAGGGTCCTAATAGCTCCGCAGAGGGAACGTGAGTTTGATATGTTGGTCGAGAAGGCCAAGATTACGGAAGAGGTTAAGCGCGCTGAGCACCAGAACCGTGACAGAGGGAAGGCTAATAGGGATGTAGAGTCTTCGAATACTGGGATGAAGCCTAAGAAGAAGCCAGAGCTGATGGCCTCATGAGATTTGGGCCTACTGTTGCACCTGCTGGGGTGGCGATTTGTCAGCTTTGTATTAGACGCCATCCAGACGAGTGTTGGAGGTCTACTGGAGCTTGTCTTAGATGTGGGTCTTCTGAGCATCGTGTTAAGGACTGTCCATTGAGGACTAATCAGATGCAAGCTCTGGCTACTGAGACTGCACAGCCACCGAGGGTAGTTCAACAGCCACCTAGAGGCCTAGGCCAAGCTAGGGGTGGTAACGGTATGGGCCGAGGACAGAGAGTACCAGGCCGAGATGCTAGGCTGACTGAGGCTAGGCAGCTTGCGCTTGTGTATGCTGCACATCGTCGTGAGGATAGAGATGCTTCAGACGTCATCAGGGTAGGTTCTTAATCCTTAATGTACCTTATATTGCACTGATAGACATAGGCTCTACACATTCCTACGTTGCATGTTATGTGTCTGAGACTTTGGGAATACCGTATGAGAGCACTCTTAGTGAGATTTCAGTGGTGAGTCCGTTGGGGCAGTCTATTAGGGTTAGTAAACTGTTCAGAGACGTTCAGTTAGAAGTCCAAGGAACGATATTTCTGGCGGATCTGATGGAACTTCCATTTAGGGAGTTCGACTTAATTCTGGGTATGGACTGGTTGGTGAGGCATCGTGTAAGTCTGAATTGTGTTGAAAAGAGGATTGTTCTGAGGACCGAAGAGGATAGTGAGATAATCGTGATTGGAGAACGGCAGAATTATCTAAGTAATGTGATATCTGCGTTGGTAGCAGAAAAGCTAGTGAGGAAAGGATGTGAGGCATTTTTGGCCTACATCAGTGTTTCTGATTCTGTAGACTTATCGGTTAAGGACATCCGTACTGTGAAAGACTTTCTAAATGTTTTTCTAGAGGAACTACCAGGTTTGCCTCCGAGCCGTAAGGTAGAATTTGGGATTGAGTTGATTTCTGGTATAGCTCCGGTGTCTATCGCCCCTTACCGAATGGCACCGAAGGATCTGAAAGAACTTAAGGCTCAGATTCAGAAGCTGTTGGATTGTAGGTTTATTCGTCCTAGTGTGTCTCCGTGGGAGCACTTGTTCTGTTCGTAAAGAAGAAGGACTGTACAATGAGGATGTGTATCAACTACCGTCAATTGAACAAGTCGATAATTAAGAATAAGTACCCACTTCCGAGGATAGACGACTTATTCGATCAGTTCAGAGTGGCTTCAGTGTTCTCTAAGTTCGATTTACGGTTAAGTTATCACCAGTTGAGGGTAAAGGAGGACGATGTGCATAAGACGGCATTTAAGACTCGTTATGGGCATTACGAGTTCCTAGTTATGCCCTTTGGGTTAACTAATGCACCAGCGGCATTTATGGACTTGATGAACCGTGTGTTTCAGCCCTACTTGGATCGATTTGTGGTGGTGCTCATCGATGACATTTTGGTGTATTCTAAGTCCGAGGACGAGTATGATGAGCATTTAAGAGTGGTTCTACAGATCCTTCGTGAGAAACAGTTGTATGCAAAGTTCACGAAGTGTGAGTTCTAGCTTTGGGAAGTGACATTTTTATGTCATGTAGTTTCTGCTGAGGGGATTCGAGTGGATCCTCGTAAGATTGAGGCTGTGTTGGATTGGAAGCAGCCGAATAGTGTGTCAAAAATCCTCAGTTTTCTGGGATTGGCAGGGTATTATCGACATTTTGTAGAGGGATTCTCGTTGATCACAGCGCCGCTGACTAAGTTGTTGCGTAAATGAGTTCCTTTTGTTTGGACTGACGTACAGCAGAAGAGCTTCGAGAAGCTCAAGATAGTTTTGACTCAGGCTCCAGTTCTGATACAGCCTGAGCCTGGTAGGGACTTTGTGGTTTACATGATGTGTCGCATATGGGTTTGGGTTGCATCTTGATGCAAGACGGTAAGGTAGTGGCTTATGCGTCTTGACAGCTTAAGACTCACGAGGCAAATTATCCGACACATGATTTGGATTTGGTTGTTGTTGTCTTTGCATTAAAGATTTAGAGGCATTATCTGTACAGTGAGAAGTGTACCATTTACACTGATCACAAGAGCCTCAAATATCTCCTAACTCAGAAAGAGTTAAATCTTAGGCAGCGACGTTGAGTCGAGCTCCTTAAGGATTATGACTGCAGTATAGAGTATCACCCTAGGAAGGCCAATGTAGTGGCCAATGCGCTAAGCAGTAGGGCTATGATCGATCTGAGAGCAATGTTCGCTCGATTGAGCCTTTTTGATGATAGGAGTCTCCTGGCTGAGTTGCAGATTAGGCCGACATGGCTGGTTCAGGTTAAGGATAAGTAGTTAGGAGATAAGTCTCTTCAACTACGATTTCGTCAGGTTGAGACTGGGACTACTACTGACTTTGGGATTAATAGTGATGGAGTACTGTGTTTCTAAGGTAGGATCTGTGTATCTAATAATGAGGATTTACAACTGTCGGTTCTGAGGGAAGCGCATAGTAGTCCTTACGCTATGCATCTTGGTGGAAACAAGATGTATAAAGAGCTTCGAGAGTTGTATTGGTGGCCAGGGTTGAAGCGCGAGGTAACCGACTTTGTTGCTCGTTGTTTGACTTGCCAGCAGGTTAAGGCTGAGCATCAGTTACCTTCGGGTTTGCTGCAGCCGGTAAAGATACCGGTGTAGAAATGGGAGCAAGTAACGATGGACTTCGTTAGTGGGTTCCTCTAACACTCACTAAGAAGGATTCTGTTTGGGTTGTCGTGGATCGATTGACCAAGTTTGCACATTTCATTCCGGTTAGGACAGACTTCTCCCTGCAAAAGCTAGCTAAGCTCTACATTTCAAAGATAGTAAGACTGCATGGGGTTTTAGTGTCGATTATCTCCGATAGGGATCCTTGGTTTACTTCTTGATTTTGGCAGAAGCTTCATGAGACTTTGGGTTCTCACCTGGATTTCAGTACCACATTTCAGCCTCAGACTGATGGTCAGTTGGAGAAAGTGATTCAGGTATTAGAGGACATGTTGAGGGGTTGCGTAATAGATTTCTGAGACAGTTGGGAGGAGTACTTGACTCTAGCAGAGTTCGCTTACAACAACAATTATCAGTCTAGTATACAGATGGCACCATATGAGGCACTTTATGGTCGTAAGTGTCGCACTCCTTTGTGCTGGACTGAGTTGGGTGAGTGGCGTGTTCTAGGTCTGGAATTGGTATCAGAAACTGAGGATAAGGTTTGGTTGATTCGAAAGCGTTTGAAAGCGGCTTCTGATAGATAGAAGTCCTATGCGGATTTGAGAATGAAGGACATTAAGTATTCTATGGGAGACATGGTTTTTCTTAAGGTCTCGCCATGGAAAAAGGTTTTGAGGTTCGGTTATAAGGGCAAGCTGAGTCCTCGATTTATTGGGGCGTACCAGATTCTGAAGCGAGTGGGGACAGTCGAATATCAGTTAAAGCTGCTTCTAGAGTTAGATTGCATTTATAACTTGTTTCACGTCTCGATGTTAAGACGCTACTGCTCTGATCCTACGCACATTGTGCCCGTGGAAGAGATTGAGGTTAGGCCAGATTTGACGTTTGAAGAAGAGCCGGTTCTGATCTTGGATTGCAACATGAAGGTCTTATGTAGGAAGTCTATTCCCTTGGTGAAGGTGTTGTGGCGGAATCATAGCACTAAGGAGGCTACTTGGGAGCCAGAGGATTCGATGCGATAGTAGTATCCTCATCTTTTCTGATCAGGTAAAATTCGAGGACGAATTTTCTTTAAGGGGGTAGAGTTGTAACACCCTAAATTTCTCTAATTTTGGCTTTAAACATGTTGGGTTAAGTGGTTATGTGCTCTGAGATGTGTTTGGGAGGTTCTAAGTTCAAAGCTTTAACTTGGGCTAAATTTTGGGTTTTTATTTGAATAAAGCCGGACTTTAGGTCAGTGGGCTTATAAAAAATTGTTGGTAGAAACTTAACAGAATAGGCATGTTGGTCTAGTAGTTAAGTGGCAAAGGATTACGTTTAGGGTTTGAAGTTCAATTCCCTACAGTAGCGATGAGATTATTATTTTTGCTGCAAGTTTTAGTTAAGTGTTGAGTTTGATTAAAATTCTAAGTTGAGGGTTTTAGAGAAAAATTAGGGGTTTTCTTATTTCCTTCTTTTGGGCAAAATATTTTCTCTACCTTTCTTTTTCTTCCAAAACCCCTATTGCCGAAAATTCTCTTTTCGTTTTCCCCTCTCTCTCCTTCGTTTTCTTCTTTTTCGATAAGCTTAGGCATATTACTAGCGGTTCTGTCGATTCGATAAGTGTCGCTTTATTAAGTTGCGTGATTTTCTTTGGAGATTGTTTAAAAGGGATTTTGGTTTCTATTTAGGGTATATTCAAGGTTCTGTGGGTCATTGCTCGGGGTTCTAAACAGCAAGGAATCACCGTTATTCGTTGAAGGTAAGTAGATCTCTCGTTTCGGGATTTGCCTATTCTTAATAATCTGACTTAAGAGACTGATTTTGGGTTCGCTATGATCGATTTTAGGCTTTGGAGTGCTCGTGGTTGGATTAGCAGCGAAAATGAACCAGGTGTGTACTCCGATTACGCAGAAGTCGAGTTTCAGCGAAAGCCGAAAAGTGGCCTGTCGACTCCACACGGGCATGTGAGGCTGACGAGGCTGTGTGCGAGGTGCGGGCTCAGAAAAATGGGCCGTATGGGCCACACGGGTGTGTGGGCCCACACGGGTGAACTACACGGGCGTGTGAGAATCTGGGCTAGGCCGTGTTATCTACACGGGCAAGGCCAATTTGGGCCGTGTGTCCCACACGAGCAAGGCACACGGGCGTGTGAGCCCCTTTAATCTGAAATGTTCTGTAAGGTTGCACGGGTAGCCCAAGTCGACTGTGACCTATAGTAGGGTTGGTAAGCCTTATCTAGACTCTTAATTCTGTGATGTATGTGTCCGCATGATATACTTAGCATGATTATCTGATCTGTTCCGTAAATAAATGTATACTCTGTTTGTCTACATTATAGCATGCCATACTTGTATGATGCATTGCATCAGGGTAGGTTTGACGAAGTGAAGAGAGTATCTAAAGGGCTTTCTAAGCCCGTTATCTGGCAGTTATGCTGCATATTTATGATATGTGCTGTGATGCGGTACCTTATAGTGTGTAGGGTTAGATGGGTCGATTATATCCCCATATACGGTGTGTAGGGTTCGGTGGGTCGATTCTATTCCCACATGATGTGTTGGGTTGGACGGAGATTGTGTGTAGGGTTGGTGGGCATGTTTTCTAATATCTGATCTGTTATGCATGTGATATCTATATGGCTACGGCCGAAATATCTGGATTCTGTTATATGTTTGTATGCATGCTGTTTGTGGATATGTACACACTGAGTTTGTGAAAACTCACCCCTTATTTATTTTGTCTGTCAGGAAAACCTCAGCAGTAGATGAATCGGTGCAACGGAGGGCTCGATGGTGACCACTGATAGACACTTGTTGGTTTTATGAGTAACATTTATTTCATCTGTTTTACTTTAGTATTTGTTTTTGGAATTACTCATGTATTCAGTCTCAAACTGTTTCGGGTTTATTTGGGATTTTAAATTTTTAAGTTTATTGATTTATAACTGAATGATATTTTAGCTTCCGCGTTAATGAAATGTTTTCACATAATAATTGGTACAGAGATTTCACGACTTAAGTAAAGATAATAATCTATACGATTTTCACTGGATAAGATTTTAATAAAGGTTTTCTAAAAGCACTCCCATGTGACGCCGCCAGATTCGACCATAACGTCCAGGTCGGATTTGGGGTGTTACATTTATTCTCTAATTGATTCAATTCCTGATTAATTGAAGGACTAAAGATTGAAAAGCTCAAACCCTCTTTCTCACCCACCCATGGCAAGGTTGAAGAAGATGAAGCCAAAATTGTCATCCTTTTTCTTTTAATTTAATAAATATACTAAGTTTAACTCTTAATTAACTTAATTAATTAATAATTAATTAACACTAATCTTAATTAATCAATTTGGGGATAAAATTTGTCCACCATTACCATCCATTATATTAAAAAGGGTCAAAATACTTAATTGGTCCTTCAATTAATTAAAATTTCATAGTGATTAACTTTTATTAATTTTACAATTTATTCTTATACATTAATTAGTCTTTAATTTGACAAAATTATTTATCCAAAATTCAATTTACTTATATAACTACTTCATAAATATTGATATTAAATATTTATGGGCTCAATTTACGTAAATGAGGTCCCCATACCTCATTTTTTCGACACCACTAATTTTAGGGTCGTTATACTTGTACCATAGTTAACTATCCGTTCAATAAATTACTAAATTGAGATTCAATATAATATTATAATAGACTCATAAATATTAAATTATAATATTTATAGACTTGATCATCAGAAAATGAGATTCTGAAACCATCCTTCTTGATACCACTGAAAAATGAATTGTTATAATTTTTTTTATAAATTATCGATTTTCTTTAAAGGGTAATAGTAAGAATTCTTATTGTTCTCTTATTTATCTACATTTTTTCATTTCTAATAACAAAAAATAATGAGTACCACAGTTAAAAAAAAGAGGCAAATATACTTTTCGAAATTTCGTCTTAAAAAAAATGCATGTAATCCATACAAACATCAAAATCAAACTATAAACTTAAAGTTTAGTAATGATTAAAAATAATAATTATAGCAACAAATTCCTCTGTATGAATATTAAAAATCCTAAATAATTAGTATGGTAATATTTAAAATGATTTATCATAATTATTAATATGGCATGCATTCTTATAATCGATTATTGTTTTACCTTCATATTTGCAGAGTTTTCTTCCTTCTTCCCCTATTTTTCATAGTCTTCATATATTCCATTTTTATTATATCTGTCCTTATAAAACAACTCATTGTCACTCCTTAATTTCCTTCTAATTCATCTACAAAATCATTCTTTAACTCAAAAGAAGTAACCAAGTTGTAAAGGAGAAACTATTGATTGCTTATGGTTTCTCTATACGAGGAACAATGATTAACACTACCATCTTAAAGAATATGTGATGATACATTCTAAGTTTTTTAGAACCAATCTGATAACTGAATCAGTTAAGTGATTGATTTGTTAGTTTAATCAATTCAGTAGGTTTAATTAAATAAATTATTAAAAATTCATAAAAGGTAAAAAAATTAAAAAAAATCTTAATCAATCTAATGTCTTTTTTTGAACCGATATTTCAACAATTTTTTAATTTAATCAATTTGATCCGATTCAAACAACCATGATATGTTATGATCTATTAAATATCTTTAAAAACTTAAAAAGAAAATTTATGTATTCATACCTAACACATACACCATATAAAGCCAATTTTTTTAATGAACTAGAATTTAATTATAATTTTTTTTCAAAAAGACAAAATGTAATTTTAAAATTATATTATTTTTAAATTTTAGAGGGTTAAGTTATAACTTTATTGTTTTCAAAGAGATATAATGGAATTATAAATTTTTAAAGAGTCAAAATGTAATATATTTTTATATCAACCTAAATTCTATAACTTTTAAGGGCTAAACTATAAATTTATCATTTGATGGATCCAATCTACTGCCGCCCCTACTAACTAACCCTTGTGGAATCCATTAAATTAAAGTTCAAAAATAATAAAGAATGGAAAATAGCAAGTGGAAAATAAAATATAAAAGAAGATATTCATATTTGAAGTCAAATTATTCCTTGATGCAAGGAACACTTGGTTTTTTTAGGTGGAGGTTGAATGGGATATGATCACCAACCACAAAAGTAAGAAGCATACCACAGTTTGATGTTGTGTAATAATAATTGAATGCCACCAAGAAGAGTTAGAAAGCAGAGGAGATAGAGATGGCAAGTAGAATGCAGTACTGTTACAACCATGTTCTGCCATTGACAGCCATGGTTGCTGTGGAGTGCACAAATGTAGGGTTAAACGTTCTATTCAAAGAAGCAACAGCAAAGGGGATGAACCGCTATATCTTCATCACTTATTCTTATGCTGTTGGAACTCTTCTTCTCCTCCCTTTATCCTTCATCTTTCCCAGGTTTTCCTTTTTGTTTCTCTTCTTATTATCATCATCCAGTTTTCACATAACACTATTAGAGTTTTGCTTGTTTTTGATGCAGTAGTAGAACAGTGATTCCCTCTTTGAAATTCCACCTTGGCTCTAGAATTTTCCTTCTTGGCCTTATTGGGTAATTGAATTTCTTTTTCTTTTCAGTTCTGGAAAAGATTTGAAGATGGAAAATGAAAACTAGATTAACTTTTTTTTTGTTTGTTTTATTGTGATAGGTATTTAGCTCAAATATGTGCATATAAGGGTATAGATTATAGCTCCCCAACTCTTGCTTCTGCCATCAGCAATCTTGAGCCAGCTTTTACCTTCATACTTGCTGTTCTTTTCAGGTTTCTTCTTTCTACTTATCTTAAATTCAATAAAACCAAACCTAATTCTTCTTGTTTTCTACCTTTGATTCGATACTTTATAATCAACAAGATTGGAAAGAGTAGCTTTGAGAAGCTCCAGCGGTCAAGCTAAAATCATGGGGACTATAGCATCAATTTCAGGTGCATTACTAGTTGTTCTTTACAAAGGTCCCAAAGTTTTAGTTCAATGGCCCTTGGAATTTTCAGAGCCAAATTGGGTCATTAGTGGGATCTTACTTGCTACTGCCTATCTTCTATTTTCAATTTGGTACATTGTTCAGGTAAATCATTCATGTCCAATGATTGTAAAAGGACCATGAAATCCCTGTTAAGAGTCGGATTGTATTTGGCTTTCTTTATTAAAAAAATTGATAAATTAGTCTCAATATGTTAGATTAATAAAAAATTGACAAATTAGTCTCAATATGTTAGATTAGAGAACAAACAGATCCTTTTTATTAAAAATTTCATATATTTTTATTGTTAAAAAATGACGTGACAGATGGAATAACTAGATAATTTCATGTGGAGTGCCACGCATTACTCATTTTGATGTAAAAGGACTAATTTTTAATGTAGAAATTGATGAAATTTTTAACAAAATTAATTCAACCTACATGAACTAATTTACTTATATTTTTAATATAAGAAACAAAATACAATCTGAAAGTATAAGGGCCTCATGATGCTTTTAGCCTCCTACAACTCATTGGATCCTCTACAATACTCAAAAGTTTCGTATAAACTTAACTAAATTTCGGATTTCGAAAACTTGTCAGACCCAAGTATTGGAGATTTACCCAGCTGAACTGATTGTTGCATTGTTTTACAACTTATGTGGAGCAATTATCTCTGTACCTGTTTCCTTAATAACACAACCTAAGTTGAGTTCTTGGATACTAAGGCCTAGTGTTGCAGTCATTGCAGTACTATACTCGGTAAGAACTTAATAATTAACTATAATTTGGTAGATACATATAGGCAAATATATGGAAAACTTCGTATTTAATATTTTGAATGTGTGTATTTTGTGTTAGGGTGTTTTCCAATCCTTTAGCTCACTTGTGGTCACATGGGGCCTTCATTTGAAAGGGCCTGTATACGTTGCAATTTTTAGCCCTGTATCAATCGCCATTGCTGCTTTTATGAGTGCAATTTTCCTTGGTGATTCTCTGCATCTTGGAAGGTACTAAAATTCTCTTTTCCATAGCTTTCATGTTACCAATTTCATATATTTTATCTTCAATTTGCAGTATTATTGGAGCAATTATAATATCAATGGGATTTTACGCTGTAATATGGGGTAAAGCGAAGGAAGGTGGAAGGGATTCATCATCTAGTGGTAAAGTTCCCCTGTTGAAAGTGGAAGACATTGTAGAATAGCTGAATTGATTATTAATTGTTCCTGGAATCATCAAATGATTAGTTCAATGGCAATTGCAATACAATAAGAACACCAAAAGGGGTTTTGGATTTTCTCAGAATTTAGATTAGATCACACCTAATGGATCATCTCTATTGTTTTCCATTGAAAAATAGTAATGTGGAGCTGATGAATGATGATTATCATTTCAACCTAAATAATCCAATACTATTAGCAGCTCCGACAATAGTATACAAGTGCATGATATGAACACGACACTACAAATATAAAAACAAATATGATACCAATACATGAACATAACAAAATTAATAATAACACAATTATTTCAAAAATTCTATAGTATGAACTAATTTAAACACAATAATGGTACAAAAAACCTACACAACATAAATAATTTTTGTTAATTCTCGAACTGAGACCTCAGAAAGGAAAAATTCTCGAGTAATTTTGACTGTGGCCTAAAATTTTAGGTTCTTTAAGGTCTTCTTTTCATGAACTGAAGATATAGATTCGCCACAGCAGGAATCTACTTCCAAAAAAAAAAAAAAAACTGTACACTTCTCCAGCTAAAAAACAACGGATTTGAAAGCCAAAGTTAACAGAAAATACAGTTCAAAAATCTCGGAAACTCATTCTAGGGTCGACCTTTTTTCCAGCTGTACGCCCTCTTCCCCTATATCCACCTCTACCTCGTCCTGTTCCTCTTCCTCTGCCTCTTCCTCTTGCACCAAAGCCTCGGCTAAATGATTTACCATGCTTCACCTCCACAAGTGAATGAAGCAACTCGTCACAAAGAATGCAACCAGTATGCAATGTAGCTCCATCTTCCAAAGGAGTTGTTTTCTTATTAAAGTCTACCTCTATGATTGTTGAGTCACATTCAGCACAGCGGTCTCGGGTGGTGGCAATGCGGTGAGCGCCCTCGGGGAGTAAGACAAGGCAATTGCATTTGTTGCAATACAGTCTCCATTTCGGAGCACTTACTGGGTCTAAAACTAGTGTTCCACTGCATTCAGGGCAAGCACAGACTCCCTGGGCCACCACAGAATGTCGGCATGTGGGGTGTGGACAGAGGAAGCACGGCATGCCTGCTCCCTTCCCCAACTTCCCTGTACTACCTATCTTTGTGGAACCAAAGAGAGTGTCTATTCCTTCAAATGGAGGGCTATTATAGCAGTACGGGCAAAGGGGGAATGACTTGCCTTCCGGGCCGGGCATGGAGAAGATCAAAAGCTCGAAATTATCCAGCGGACATGAAAGTTCCTTGTACAACTGTAGAAAATTAAAATGTAAGTCAGAAGGGACAACATTAAGCACAGTCAACGATATAGATATGATGACATGACAATACAGCCACTTCTGAGGCTTTTCCTGCCATCAACTTTCAAAACAACCTATAAGATCTAAAACTTTGCCACATAATATGTGGCCACGTCTATATTTGTGTCATTGCTTGCGTTCTTTTGCATGTCAGTCGTGTAAATACAAGCTCAACACAAAATATTAAGTTACTGTGTTTAAAGATGTGAAGTTTATTACTGTTGTATTTTATTGAATATGTCATGTTTGTGCAATGTTTTAGTATCATATTCAAAATTACCAAGTCTAGAGTACTATAATCCATGCAATTCTGTACGGCACATCAAGCTATTGAAAGAAAAAGACTTATCAAATCAAATCACATTTGCTATGCATAAGTTACATTCAGCTTTAATTTTCTTCTAGATTAATTTCCTTAAAAAAATCAAAGACTAGTATTGTACACTCAGGAGACCAACATGGCTAGAGATAACAAGTTCAATCTTTCCTGTCATGTCCCCGGGATGCCCCACCTTCAAATAGGTTTCTTTACAAGAGGAACAAGAGAAAGAAGACGAACCAGGCGCCTAAAGTTACGTATTGCTCCCTCTGCTCCATTGTGTTTGACCTTTTTAATCATTTTTTGTTAGATCAAAAAGGCCCTTTTTTCTGACTTTTTCAATCTACCAAACTCAACTTCGAACATCTTTTTAAAAACATACTGAATTTAAAATTTAAGAAATACGTTCTGGAAATTTTGAAATTCTAATTTGTAAATCTTATTTATTTAAGATGTTATTAAAAATAATGATCAAACTTATTTTAGTCTGATCCAAAAAGCCAATAAGAGAAACAAGTTTGGATGAGGAAGTAGTACATTCTAGAATCAATCCATGCATGGGAGGAAATGAAAGAAAAAGAGAGAAGATGGGGGGATGGAGTCGAAGATGAACTAGGCAAGCTAAGGGAAGACATTTACCATAGTGCTTAACTAGTTTTCCTTCTAATCCAAGGATTTTGCGCAGACACAAAATTTATGTGCCACTTATATGCAAGGAATAACAGCCACACAAAACATGCTTTAGTGAAAATATAAATTTTGAAAAGGTCTAGCATTTCAGTGTTACCTTGATTGTGCCTTTTTGAGGAAGATAGTAAACTTCTTCACATGTGCCACAAAACATACGTTGTGGTTGTGCAGAAATGTACTTCATGTACCGCAAACATTTACCACATCTACTAAGATTACGCCCCGAATCAGCTAGTGGAGAGAATTGCACTTCAAACAATGCATCCATGTTCTCTATCTGGAAAAAGAAGGGGGAGTTAAAGTGATGGATAAATATTTCTAAATTACAATATCCAAAAGCAATCATAAAAATCAGTAACATAAGCTCTCAAACCTGCTGAAGAAAATAACAGAATTTTTGCATGAATTGTTGGAGTACATGCTGCACAACACGAGAATGATTGGCCTGACCCTTAGCAACCAAAGTGATCTGGTGCTCAATGAAACTGCGTATGTCTGGCAAACAAAGATCCGGATCAATACATTGATAGCCTCTTATCAATGTTATGCCTAAAGTAGTTGGAACCAACCTCCTACCAGCTTGAACCTGCATTTTAAGTAAGAAAGAAATATCAATCTCGTGCAAAGATAAACTAAACTATTTTGCATACCAATGCTAACCATCACAAGGGTAAACTTAAATTAGTTGCTTAATTTATAAACCTGAACATAGTTCCGTTCACATATGTTGTTTATATGCACAGGTATTGATGCATCTGTGCCTATCCCGTTCTTCTCCATTAGAGAAATGAGCTCACTCTCACTGAGATAATCAGGAGGTGAAGTTTCACCCTAAGGAATTTACAAAATCAGGCATCAGTATCAATATTTGAACACTTGATGATTCGCTAAATGGAACTGCAAATATTACCTCATATAAGTCCACTCTTGAAACTTCAATTTTCTCCCCCTTAGTAAACTGGGGTAGATTTTTCTCATTTATGGCCAACCATGGCATAATATATGTAAATCCTTGTACTGTGACACGCTGCCCAATGCAATGGAAGAATTCTCCACCAATTGAAAATTCTACTTTTGTCCTGAAATAGGCAGCAAAGATACATATTGTGAAAGAAAAGCGAATAATAAAATATAATTAATCAATAATAATCAAAATGTTTCGGTGGCAAATCAACAGATGAGAAGATGGCTAATCATGCATTAGAATCACAAGAATGTTTCAGTGGCACCAGTCGCATTCATTTTTTACATTGATCACAATAGGATATAAGAAACTGCTGGAAATAACTAAACTAAATAAATAAGATTACGCATTAGGCTATTACCTCACATATTTGCAGTCAGGAGACACAGTTCCCATAAAATGTTGACAGATATACTGATATAATCTCCAAGCATCATTCCCAAGAACATCCTCAGTTGCTGGTCGCATTGGAGTTATAGGAGGATGATCACCAGCATCTGTTCCTGTCCGTGGTTTATGATAACCTTCAGCAAGCAGTCTTTGGACACAATCAGTCCATGATGGATTGTTCTCTAGTACCTTAAGCGTGCCTTTGAAGTCAAATGATGAAGGATATGCTGTACTTTCAGTTCGCGGATAGCTAAACCGCCAAAATTCCAAAAGGAGAATAAATAAATAAAATAATTACTACTGAATACAATGGAAGTACAAAATAATATGCAGTTATACATGAAGTAAAATGCAACAGTGTTATTTATCGTAATACTTTCTTAACCATGCTTATTAGAACCAGGAATAGTGATTAATGAATCTAAACCATAACCCCTAATTTTCATCATTCAAGGCTCCAAAACATCAGTTAAGGAAGCACCTGCAAATTCACAAAACCATTAACCCATGATTTAGTTAGGTATATAAAGACTAATCACATAGTTTTTAATTTAGTTTTTAATTTATTATTGTATAGTCTAAACAATACAATGAAAGTATGCATGCCTGTGTATATCTACTTCAATCAAAAGGACACATAGAACTAAGCTCCAGACAAGACAACCCTCTTAAGCCTAGACACACACAAAGCTTCGTATCAATCCTGACAACCCTAAAAGGGAAAAAGATTCAGAGTATATACTCTTACAGTCACCACAAAACAGAGTTTTGTACTGAACTTTAATCATCAATTAAATATAAACACAACAGAAGTACTAAATCGTCCAGATTTCATTTCCAGCAGAAACCTTTCTGCAGAACATAAACCCTATGTTGAGTCTAGGTAAAACTAATATCATTCTATTAAAAAAATCAGTCATCTAAATAGCTAAATCTTTAGCAACAACATTTAACATCAGTTCCAAAGACTCAACAGGTCATATCCAAGAATATCGATAAAGAATCTATATGCTTTCTTCATAATAACAAATTACAATGGAATAGCCAAAATCAGTAAGCTGTTGACAGCCTTGAATCCTAGCTGCTGAAAGCCAATATTGACAGCCATGAGATTCTTCCATTCTCTGTAAATTAGGGATTGTATATTATTCCTTGCCTGCCTTAGATTTTTCTCTTTGTATAAATACCTATGTAATCATCTTTTTGTATGAGTGAAAATTATTCAAATCCCTATAAAATTCATCTCTCAAATATTTAATTTCAACATAAGCAAAGATACAAAGAAACTCATTGTAATCTAAAACAGTGAGAGAAGAGGACCTTATGAAACCTTGAGTGTATAAGCGTTCAGCAATTTGCATGGCTGTCTGAGGTCCATAGCCTAATGCACTTGAAGCAACCTGAACAAAATTAAGAAGGGTTATCCTGATATATTTTATTTACTTATGGTGTTTAAAGACCATGTAAGAGTCTAAAAAATTTACTTCCAAAGGTCCAAAAAGTTGGGATTACAAATTTGAAATTTTCAATAATTTTTAAGAAAGCCGCTTTGAGGAACAGCAGAAGCAAATGCTAAGATACCTGCTTCTGTTATCAATAACTTTTCTTGCCCTTTTCTTTACAACTTAACATTGTGTGCTGATATTGGACATTTTATCTCAAACAAACACTTCTTTTTAATCATAGCAATGCCAAATGCCCACATTGCAACCACAAATTTTCTCCATATCTTTCAAACTGCATGCCTTTAACCATGATTTTCATCCATAGCAGCAATGTCACACTAGATCTTATAGTTACAAAAACAGAAAATTCAGCAAGATTTAATTCGTCCGTAAGGAATCAGCCATGCAACAATAGAACATCTTACAAAAAGAATGTTACGTGATCGAAAGCAATCTACATTCACTCTTTCCTCATTGGATACATCAATATGCTATTCATGTAACAACTAGCCATGAAAAGCAAAGATTTTTATACCCATATACGGTCCACCCAACATGTCCGAAGTAATTTACAGTTCTTTAAACATCTATTCAAGAATCAAGTAGAAAATTACTTTTACAAGTAAAAAAATTAGAGCAATTCATAATTCTTCTAACCTTCAAAAGATTTACTGTATTGAGACCAGAAGGTCGACCTTTAGTTTCCTGTTTTTCTGATACATCAATTACTTCAAGAATTCCATCCTCAGTCACCAACTTTTGAAACATCATAGCAACCTGAAAATATACCAAAAATCATCAGTTAGCATAGCTCGTTAAAACTCCAAGAGAAACATCAATAAATCTTTTTTTTACGACGACTCACATCTATGTCAAACAACTTTTGACGTTTCCATTCTAGCTGGAGCTCATAACCATTCTGAATAATATAAGGATGTAATGCCCAAAACTTTTCAGGTTTGAAAGTATTAATTTGCAGATAACGCTGTACGCAGAACCCAAGGGTAGGAGTTTGACATGGTCCGTAGCTGAAATAAGCAATTAATTAGAACATTAAGTAGTGCAGCGAAGTTGGCCAAAAAGATTATCAGTTGCTGCGAAGCAAAAAATAAACAAACCACTTTTATGGGATAGTAGTCAGTGTAACTCTAGAGAAAGAAGACAAACCAAAAAGAAAACAATCAACATTGCCTAGTCTAAAGGTAAAATGAAAGGCTAAAAGTAGAAAAATAAGCAAGACCATAAACTTGCAGATAGCTGTACAGAACAAGAAACCTAGAAAAGAAGCTAGCTAAATCAATATCCAGAAAACAAAAATTGTGAATAAGCAAAGGTAAAACAACACCAAGAATGACATTTCTGTATGTTCAGCATGGGGCGCCCTAAATCAATGGAGCTTGAGTTTAAAGTGGACAATAGTAATGATGAAGGATAACTAAGAAATAACTGTTAATTAATGGCCAAAGAAACAAGGGTGGGAGCTGAAAGAAAGACCTGATTGTTCAAGGTACGCCAGAGGAGGGGGAAAACTCCCTTTTACCTTTTTTTCCCCAAACTATTTTTATACAATTTTTAATTTTATTCCTTTTTTAAATTATTAATTTTAGTAACTTTTATTTTATTATTTTATGTCTTATTAAAATTTTAATATGTTTGAATTATTATTTGACAAAAAGATAATTTTAATATTTTTTATTCACTTATTATATATACACACATCTTAATCTAATGTCTCTAATAATCGTTTTCTCTTCTCCTTGTAATTCACCTCACTGCAATTGTTGCTTTTGTATTCAAGCATGTATCCTACTATTGATTTTAGCACGACCATTGTTTCCAATCGCACTAGAGCGAACCTCATATGTCCATCCAAATAGACCCTAAATTATCAAAATAGAAAGGGCAGAAATATAAGGCAATGACTAATTTAGATGTCAATAAAATATTATCAACAATAGAACTACGATGTAATCCTCGACTCTGGTATAAGCAAATGAGAACTGACACGCACAAACTTCTCCGTGGACATAAAATTATTAAGCAAATAAAAACCCCAAGGAAAAAAATGCAAAAAGAACTAAAAAATGATAGGAGAGGTGAAAGAACCAACGAGATAACCCTGGAGTCAAGATTCCCATATTTGCCTTGAAAATAACTAGTTTGAAATCGTGTAAATGCAACACCAACTTTCAAATCTATCTCTTGCCGAGCATCCACAGCAAGTGCCTCGTGTCTGTTTGGTTCCACCAGGTTGTCCATAGCCTTCAAAATGTCCTTCTCAGTCACAGAAGAAAACCGAGCACGATAAACCCTTTTCTTTGCCTCATTCACTGGAAATCTCGTACATTCAATGACTGCAAGAAATTTATAATGATGATAATGAGTTAAATAAGAAGACATGCAAATCTGTAATTCAGTCATTGAATGTACGAGCAAGAAATCTCATACATTTAAAGACTGGAAAACCCGTACATCACTATTCAGTATAATCACAATTGGAAAAACAAATAATTTTGTTCTTTCTTCTTCTTTTTCCAAAGTAATTATAAAACAGTAATGCAGATTAATTTACAGGGAATAAGACATAGCACCATTTATCCTCTCATAAATTCGCTTAATAATTTGATAAGTTCATGGACCAACAAACTTCACAGTGATGTACATGGAACTACAAAAAGCAAAAAGAATATATATACCTTCAAAACAAATGTTCTCTCCTTCACGATCACAATCCAACCATAGTACCAAATAACCACAACCACGCGCTTCTTGACTTAAATGTTTAGAAATATGAGCCTGATTATCCAAAAAAGTTATTAGAAATTTATATTTAAAAAGGAGTTATAGCTTAAGAAATATTGCACCAGAACAAGGAGCTAAACACACTCATCACCAAGAAATAAAATGCAGATCGGACCATAATGTGATGGAGAAACAAATTTTTTGTTTGTCCGACCAACTCCAACTGTCAGGTTTACTGTCATATACTTTATGCACTGTGACTACAGCAGGTTGGTGGGTTTAAGTAGGTCAACATTCCAAGTTAAACTACATCCAAATCCTTATGAGACATGAATTTTAGAGAACTCATGTATGAAATTAATTTACAATTCAACTTAAGTGCAAATTTTCATTCACTCACTAAGTGCATAAGGCAGACATATCTGATAATAATAAACTAATCTGTGAATTTGCGTAGCCATTTCCATGGCAGGAAGAGAGACACTTTTAATTCCATCACTAAATTGCTGAGATACATCCCAGAATTCAGACATATTTGTCAACTACTGCCATCACATGAATTGCTGAGATCATGATAACAGGAACACAACTCTTTTAGTAATGCGAAGTTGACACAAAAATCACTAAAAAGAACAACAAAGTAGAAAATTATAAAGGTAGATAGGAAGCCACATAGACTATATACCCTGGGGTTTGCTTCTGTCTTGACAACTGAAGCTTGAAATAGGTCCAGAGGATTAGTGGCGTTCCAGTCTTGATAAGACGCTGGAAAATCTACACTAGATTTGTACAATAAAGAAAAAAGGAAAAAATATCATCACCAGGAATCGAGATAATAAATTATACAAGATAAGGCTACAATAGGTAAACATAAAAAAGTAACAAACAAAGTTAGCAGTTCTCTAACATCTACAAGCCATTTTGTTATGGAGTCAAACTGTAAATTGCAATATTGCTTAGACTAAATTTCACTGCACCATATAGCTGCATATGTTCTTTCTGAATCAAGAGAGTCAAACTTTACATAATGTCTTTTCCTGTATCAAAATATTCACTCAAGCCTTGTCATACTATTTTTTTTAACTAGAATAGACATAAAATAACTTCAAAAGGGGAAAAGCATCAGCATTCTGGGCACCTAAATATAATAAAACCTCAAGTAGCAGTCAGCATAAGACAAGAAAACAAAAAGAAAATAATCTTCTTCTTTTTTTTTCAGTTTTTCAGGGAGAATAAAGACCTGAATACATGTCCAATAACTGAAGTAACTTTATAATGGGCATGAAAGCCAAGAAACTTCCCGTTGAACTCGTGGACTTCCGTACTACCTTTCCTTGTTGACATCTGACAAATGTAATAGAACTTGTAAGTAACTAGCAATTCAATGGCAAAAACTGAAACTTTGGCACAGCATTTACAAAAAAGACAATGGTATCCTAACCAAAACATGAAATGCTTCAAGATCAGTACTAACATGCTAAAATGAAACTTATATAAGAAAGAAAAAAGAAAAGAAGATCCATTCAGCATTGCGTCCGACACATAAGAGCACTATGCATTACTTCTACTAACTGTTATTTTAAACCAAATCCAACACCGACCAAGGGGTATGGAATTTTCCAATCAGATTATTGTTCATTCAAAAAAGAAGCCATTAGTAATGTAGCTCAAGAACAAATATTAGAAGGAGAATCAAACAAATCAAGCATTGATTGAATTCAGTGATGTCAAGGCGAGAACCTAGGCACTAAGACACAGCGCAAATGGCCATTGCCGCCTCAAGGCGAGGCGACTTCGATCAGGCAAGCACTTGGTGCGCTTCTCAGGCGTTTTTGTTGCAAAGCCAGACGTAAAAAAAGTGCACTTCACTAAAGAGCCATTCCATTCTCCATTCCCATGATTCTTTTTTTTTTTTTTTTGACTTATAAAAGAAAAATATAATAAAATATAATAAATGACTTTTTTAATTAATAATTGACCTAATTTTACTATATAAAAACCTAGTTAAATCTTAAAAGTTAAAACTTTTCAAGAGAAGATGAAGATGAAGGAAATTCAGAGCTAGTTTCTGATGATGATATTTAATTTCGTTCTTATGGTGTTTTATTTTACAATGCATTAAGTAAATTATTGAACTTAAACTATTGAACAATGTTTTGAATTTATAAATTGAATTATATTAAAATTTGTGTACATTTTACATTTTACATATAATTTATATTTATGTGCTTGCGCCTTGGTTTACTCAGGCGAGCGCTTTTTTTGCATCTTGCGCCTCATGCTATATAGAGGTTCTTGCGCCTCAAGTGTGCCTCGTGCCCTTGAAAACATTGATTGAATTTCTATAACTCAAAAGAAGGCAATGCCAACATTCTCTTAAAGGGCTTTCTAATATAAAATTCAATAATTTGCTTTAACTTACGTAGCCTAAAATAAAAATTAATGAAACTAATTAAATCTTCATAAATATAGAACATTTTCTTATTTCTCTAAACTTCGTTTTCTTTTCGAATGTCTGCTCTCGCAATGAAGTCAATGATCAATAACATCCTAAAGAAGAAACCTAATCAAGATTAAATATTTCAAAGTTCAAATTTACAGAATCAGAATAACTACAAGGGGATTTCACAAAATAAGAGAGAGTTTAAGCATACCTGGCCACGAGAGAGTACGGAAGCAATGGAGTGTGCGATGCTAGGCTTCTCCGCCACCTGTAAAAACAGTGAGAAAAATCAACTTAAACAATAAGCATGAAGAAATTTATTTTATGATTAATCTTATGCATTTAGCAAAAAGAAATTGAAATTTAAAATTTTCAAAAGCTTTGTTTGATTGATTACCATTAGAACTTTGGGAGGCGAAGACATTTTCGAATTTAAACCTGATTTTTCCAATTTCCAGTTCCACTGTATTTGTTGAGTTTTTCAGCTTCAACTTTGGCTCTAAATAATACGCATCGAGAAGAAAAACGACGTAGTTTTTAGTTTAAATACTCTCTACCCCCTAGCACGCTTATTAATCCCATATCGGTCCAAACGTCCGATAGATGATCCGGTGTCGGGATTCTTTTTTCCCACTAGAATTAAAATTCAATATATTATCTGGAATAAATATTATAATTATATTATTAGTACTGATTATTGCTGATTATATTACTTAAAAGTTTACATAAAAATGAAAGAATGTTTTGTTATAATGGAAAGGTTGAATGTTTAGTATCAAATTGTTTAATTTTATTGATTTTATTAAAAAAATTCCTAAAAATATATAAAAAGACTCTTAACTTATTTTGTATAAATAATTATTTTTTAATCATATTTCAAATGAATCGATACTTGGTTGATTAAGGATAGAAACTCAATTAAAAATTTAAATAATAATATAGGTGTTACATGATAATATGATACAAAATTCAAAATAAATTTATTTAAATTTTTAATTATTCCACTCAATTTGTATGAATCAAATCTTTAATAATAATTTTAAAAAATTTGATAAGCTCCTTGTATATATTTGAGAGGAGGATAGGTTAAAGAGTTGGTTTCAAATTAGTAAGGTTTTCCAACTTGCAAGATAAAGGAAGAACTATGGGAAGGGTTACGACTAGTGTTCGATGCATCTATGCGTTTGTAGGAATTGAGCATTTTAGTTTGTTGGTTGTCTCAGGCCTGGGTTTGAGCTCTCGATTAGTATAACAATATATCCCATTTTATGTCTAAGGCGAGTTATAAAGTGACCTAGCAAAGACCTGATAAAGATGGTCAGAAAATTTGTTGATTTCATTTTTATTCATTGTGGGTTTGAGCTTTGAAGGAGGAGTAAGAATTTAAAAAGTCAAGTTACTTAACTTTGTTGTATTCTATGAAGGATTGTATCCTTAATCCCTAAACTCCACCACTTAAATGGGAGCGAATTTTGAAAAAGTTGAATTATTTGACTATGTCTTATACCCTAAGGAATTATGTACTCTAAAGGATTGAGTTCTACTAATTAAGTGGGAGTGAGTTTTTGCAAAAATAATTTATTTCACTTATTCTATACCTTAAGGGTGTGTCATTTAAGGGATTGAGCTCTAACAAATAAGTGGGTGTGGGTTTTAGAAAAGTCAAATTATTTGACTATGTTTTACCCCTAGAGGAATTATGTCTTCTGAAGGAAAAAGTATAGTGACTACGAATTTTGGTAGGAAAAAGTACAATTGTCATGATTTGCAAATCATCATGACATTTATGCTTTTTTCTTAAAAGGCAACTTGCATTAATGCAAATTAACCATCATTTAAGGACTTTAGCATAATGATGGCGAGTGGAAATTTCTAATTTTATGATTATCCCACTTAAGACAAGTGGCTTGAGATTATTAGTTCGTTGTGTACATGCTCTATTAAAGAGGAAAGGCGTGGTGGGTGATTTTAAATATCTGCAGATGGCCAAATTAGAGAAGTTTGTCATTTCATAATCTCATTTGAATTCAAGTATTTTGATAGGGTTTGTATCTCTATATATAGCTAATAGTGAACAAAAGTTAGGACTTTTAATTCTCTAGTGCCTTTGTGCTTTCCTCTTTGCATTTCTTCTTGAGTCCTTCTGTCTTCCTTATTTTCTTTGATTTGTGCCTCTTTTGCCTCTCTTGATTTCTTCTATGATAACTTAACAATGTCATTATTTTGCAAAAAAGAAGATATGTTTGTATCTTTATTTGTTTCTATTTGGTTTTCATCTCTTATTACATCCATCTTGTAATGTTGTTTTGATGAGATATAGGCCAACTCGTAGTCAATTGTTACCAAGGGGATGGATTGTGATGATAATCTTTCTCATTGTTAGTCAAAAGCATAATTTGGAATTGATGATAAATTCTTTCACTAATTTATATGTGAAAGTTGAATTAGGGTTGTTGGTTCTTTATTCAAACTCCTTAGAAAGTGACTGAAGATACTCAACAAGTATTTGGGTAATGCAAAGAAAAAGAAGAAGAAGAAGTAGGTTTTAGTGGTGGAAAAGAATGACAATGTTGATTGGGGTTTTGACCCTCAATGACGCTTGAGTTTCATGAATTGTAATGATATGCCACTCTCTATGGGGATGAGAAGAAAATAATCAATTTATTTCGATGAAGTGATTTTTTCTTGCACTATAACCTCCAAAACCCGACCTAGATGTTATGGCTAAATCGTAGAGATCACATTGGTCACCTATGCGACAATGCTACCCTATCGTTCGTTTAAAAACCTTAAGTACTCTCTCTTTTAGGAAAACCACGGTTTACCTCTGTTAATTTTGGGACAACATTCATTAATTAAATCAACCATTCTCAGGCCATATTATTAGCATTAGTATGGTTTAGAAAACACTTAACTCATCGTACATTATTGAAAACTTTGTTATCTTTTATTATAGCAAAAAAATTGGTATTAACAAATTATTCGTTTTAGCCAAATATCATGCTTTGTCCAATTTCAAGTATTCCTATAAAAATCAAATCTATACGTCAAGTATGCATGCATGAAAATCCCAAAGCAAAAATAAAACTCAACCATAGTTTAAATGGTTTTACAATCCAAAAACCAAATAAACTTAATTAAAACCCAAGAAAAATAATAAAGTTCGAAGTTCGTCATATGTCCACATGCCATGTCCGGTCCTAGTCATGAGCATTACCAGTGAAGGTTGAAACTATGGGGTGAGCTAACTAGCTCAGTGTGAGTCAAATCAATATGAACATTCAATCATACATGCAAATATCATTCACCATTATTACAATTGCAACACAAACATTGCATAAATATTATCATGCATAACTGTCATGGACATATCATAATGCATAATAGATTCCTACCCAAACCAACTGCTACACACCACGAGTTCCCCAGAACCCCTCTGCCAAACTCCAATCATTATGAGCAAAGCTCGATGTGGTTGAGCCACAATAATTCATAATGAAGTTATACTGCCATTTAACATAAAGTGCGATATAATCGCCAATCTCCTCAGTACTTTTGGTGTAGTGCACTGACAACATATATGTGGACTTAATATGCTGCCATTACTCCACGGAACTCCTCTGTCATCCATAAAATCCCACCTCATGCACACGCGATATGTTATACAAATTCCAATCAAAACGTATTTCTATTATATTACCATGCTCAACAAGCCCTCATATTATCATTCATTCTCATTCAATAAGAGCACTTATCAAATAGTCAGTTTGCCACACCCTAAAATTGGGCCTAGAAGTTTTGAATGTAAATTAGGAATTTTGGCTTAATAAAGGTTCATAAATTTTGTAGTGTGGTAACCCGAAATTATTTTCAACTATAACTTTTTGAAATCAAATAAAATTTTGAAAATAAGGTAGGAAAGAACTTAAATTTTGAAAAGAGGATTGTTTTGTGAAAAAGGGTTTAATTAAGAGTAGTTTTAAAGAAATAAACCAAGTTTTAAAATCAGCCTAATTTAACCCCCTTTTTTACCCTATTTTAACGTGTAGAAATGAAGAGGGCATTCTTCACCTATTTTGTGTCGTCCCTTGAAACCCCAAACTTCATTCATTTATTTTGATCTTCCAATTCTGATTCCTAAATTTCACCCCTTTGATTTCTATCATCACCCAATTAACAAACCTCCATGAAATTTCAAGAAAAACACCAAAAACACCATTGATTTCATCATCTCTCAAGCTTATGGGTTTTTTGGATTTCCAACCAAATGCTCATTTTTCTCCCATAAAAGGTAACAACTCATTTTCCTGTTAGTTTTTTTTTATATAATCTAGTATTTTAAGTAGAGTTTTTACCCATGAATCGAATGTTTTGAATAAAAGCCAAATTTTGGGTTGTTAATGGTGGATTTCAAGATTTTGAATAAAAATGAGATTTCAAAGTGTTTTTCCATTAGTTTTGATGTGATTAAAAGGTTTCTAAATATTCCTTAAAGTTTTGTTAAAGAATTCCAACGTTTTATTGAATTTTCGTAAAAATTGCCATAGTATGTTGAAAATTTTGGAACTATTAATCTATATAGTTTTGGGTAGTTTGAAGGCTAAGAATCATTCATAGATGAATAAGTAGATGAATGAAATCAGATTTAAGTAAAAAGAATAAGTAGAGATCGAGATATTTGAGTTTCAAGTTTGTTATGTCGAAAGTTTGGCTCCAAGAGAATCTAACTTAAGCTTGTGTTTTTTATTGATTTAGGAGATTGTTTGGCTGAATGTTTATTGTGCTTGTTGTATGATTTACTTGTTGAAGCTTCGGTTTCATTAAAACCTTCTACAAGTAAAGAGAAAGGCAAGGAAAAGCTAGTTTGAGCTTTCGACAATTAGGCAAAAGCGTGATCGGTGAGTGTTTGGAATCACTGTTTGTAGACACGATTCATAGTGTTAATTGGGAGCTTAGTAGTAACCTAAAACCCTACTCTAAGTTTCGAGTGTGAGCTTTCTTATACCTTTAATTTATTTTGCAAAGTGTGTGATTGTGTGATGAGCATTGAGTACTAAGTTGTGATAATGTGACATGTGATATATATTGTGACAGCTCTTGTGAATGTGTTAGCTTTGGGAATATTAAACATGTTGAATGAAAGTGATAATGTTGTATTAGTGAAACAAATGTGTAGTGAAAGTGTGCAGAAATTGGTAAGTACATATGTGTTAAATTGTGGAATGTGATACTATTATGACAGATAATATGTGGAAATACTTGAATGTCATATATGATGTACTAATTTTAATGTACACATGTCAGATTTGATAAATGATAGCTCAACGAGCATTATTGTGGCATTTAAAGTACAATTAAATGTGAATATGATAAGTGCGCATTGTGTATGAGATTGTCATGTGAATTGATGAATATGAACAAAGATTATATGCATTAAAAGAGTAATTAAATGTGTGTATTTGAGGATATTTTGGCCTTGTGATCTCTTGGAACCATTAGATATAGTTGGCATGCCATAAGATTATAAGTACTTACCTTTGTGTTTTGTGATATGGGCAGTGAAGCCCTGAGACAGTTTGGAGAGATAAGGGAATGTGAGCTAAGCTCTATTCATTGGGACATGTTGGTGTATTGGAGAGTGTTTAGCTTTATGCTACACAACTATTTGAGTCATTGTTGTGATGGAGATCTGTGTATCCAATGTGTGGTGATAGAGTCCACTTTTATGTTTCATGTTTCCAAATTGCCAAATTATCATAATGTGATTAATATATGAAAATGTTGTGTGTAAATACATGTGAACATTTAAGCTAGACTTGTGAGTTATTAAAGCATGAATACATTGTTTTATCCTGATAAATTATCGTTAAATGAATTATATCAATACGAGTTTAGTGTAATTGCATGTGAGAGCATATGCTAGTTTTATGATTTAATGAAGCGTGAATATGTTACTTTGACTTGCTTAGAATATGATTGTGAATGTGTTGTAGTATTCTTATGTTTAACCTTTGAAGTTGTGTATACTTTATGGTTATTTTGACATTCACTGAGCTTGTTTAAACTCACCCACTCTTTCTAACCATTGCAGATATTTAGCGTTTGTAGTGTGAGCGATGCGAAAATTTCAAGGAAGTGATCTAAGTTAGGCCTAGTGATTAAGTAGGTGATATTATTCCTTTTATTTTAACTGGGGGAATAAGGCAATGTGGTAGACTTGTGGTTAATTATTGTCATGATATTTTTGGATGTTTGCATAATTTCATTACTCATAGAAATTATGGATGTATGCCATCGGTTTGTTGGTTTACATGGTTTAGTTTGTTGGCAATTCATTAAACTGTAAATATGAACATTTTATTGATGATTTTTGAGGTTTTATGAACTTACTGATATGGTATGTGCTTAATTGTGTTAATTGCCCTGTTTTGGTATAATTTTTGTTACTAAGTACAGAGGTATCGATAATCGGGCATAAGTATCAATACTTCTAAGCTAATTCAAGTATGTAGGAAAACAATAGCTCATTTTGGTATCGATACCATTTCTGAAGTATCGATACTCGGGGTAAATATACCAATACGTTTTGGATTTGTATCGATAATTTCTAGGTCTTAACTTTTGCAGGAAAATAGAATGCTAATTTGGCACCGATTTTCTGGTCCGTATCGATACATATATGAGAAATATCGATACCATTGAATTAGTATCAATACTTATGTGATTTTTTGGTAATTTTTGTTAAGTGGTCTTAAAACATGCTTCTAATTTGTTTTGGGCTCGTTTTTATTTATGTTTGGCATAACTTAATGTCGCCTAGGGTACTCTTGGCTTGGAATCTCTATAATTGATTCAAACTTGATGACGTTTGCATGCTAATGAGACGTTATGTGATGTGTGATGTTTTGACAGTGGTGTAGCATCTTGTTGCTCAATGACCGAGCTGGGTATAGGGTGTTACATAGTTTCACCATCAATACGGTGTCTGTAAACTAAAAAATATATAGGATTTTTCCTATGTAATTTATCACCTTTTTACTTAAATTCGTTGTTAAACTAAGTAATTGTTTAATAAATTAATGAAATATGTGAAAACATGAAATTAGGACATAGAAATTATTAAAATATGACTTTATGCTTTCTTGTATAGTTTTCATGCATAAAATGGTTTATTTTATATTTTTTTGAACATATTATATTTTTAATATATAAAATGAGTCATTCATGATTAAATTAAATAATAAAAAATAAAATTATATTTAATAATTCATTTTAAAATATTTCATTAATAAATTGGATTTTAATTAATTATTTAAATTGGATAAATTTTATTCTTTTTCTTTAATTTATTGATTTATTTTGGACAGGTCTAATAGCTTTGTTAGATTACAAAAACCGTCCAAATTGAAGACCAAGTCAACTTAGTTTCGGCTACACATGGCTGTCCACATAAACCACTTTTTGGTTTAATTACACAAGGTCCTTGCAATGTTGAAGAAATTAGAGATTTGCTCGAAGATTTACAATTGATTGAGTCTCAGTCCAGAGTTATTATGGCATTTAAATTGCTTAAAAATAAAGCAAAATTCAACTCAAAATCCACTAAGCATGGCCAGCCACTCATTGGAAAAGCTTGAAGAGACTACATCTCTCTATTTTTAGCAAACTACTCTCCTTTCTTCACCTATAAATAAGACTTCATTTGATCTTCATCCATCATCCCTCATCATTCTCTCTTTTCTCTCAATTTTCTTTAGCATTTTCCATTCCTCATACCTAGCATCATCTCTTCATAGAGATTTTAGCAATTAAGCCTCTTAAAAAGCCCTTGGTCGGCCACCTTGGAGAGCCATCAGCAAAGGAGCAAAGTGAAGGAGCGAAGAAGCCTCGTTAGTCAAAGTCTTAGGTGACAGCCACTTTGATTTGGGTTTAATCTTTCTTTTCTTTAATTTAATCTGAAAATGTTTGCTATGTGTTCTTTGTTCTTATTTACAACAATGTTAGCTTAATTTTATTTAAGCTAGGATGATTGCTTTGATTAAATAATATTTATCTGATTCATGCTTATAATGTTTATGCCTCAATCGATCATGTTTTCAATTAAAATTAAGTCTACATTTCGTTCATACGTGATTGAAATGCACCTGAATTAGATGAGCCATCCTAACTAGACGATGGCTAGTAGACACATAATTGAAATGTGCATGCTCAATTTAGATCCTAACCCGATTAAATTGTAGGTTGCATAACAACTCTAACCAAGCTCTGTTATCTGCATAGTTTTTAGATTTGTGTGATTAAACTGTTTCAAACCTAACACGTCCCTGTTACCTCACACGAATGCTAAGAAACCCTTAGTAAATAAGGATCAGTAAAATGTGTATTTACTAAGTAAAGGATTCTAAAAGGACCTAATGTGGTTTCCAAACTCATGAAAGATCGAGTTGCCATGGAATGTTTTTCCGAATGTTATTAGTCATGTTGATAATAAATTGAGTTTAATTAAAGTAATTGTCCTAGTTTATTTATGTTATAATTGTTGCAAATTATGTTTAATTTTGCTAAAATCTATTTCATTCATATAGTTTGCATACTAAGGATAATTTACATTGGAGATCATTGCATTTAGTTATCATTGCATTTAGTTTAATATATTTAATTTTAATCATCACTTCTCAACCATATTGTTTTTTTATTTACCGAGTTGTTAATATAATTTTACAATTAAATGATTTAACACAAATACAATCCCTGTGGAGACGATAACTCGATACTTACTTATTATTTGATAACGACTGTGTACACTTGCACAAACCTACGCGTTACAGTGTCACTCAAACATGCCATAATTTCCATATCAGCTCATAAACACTATTCTCAGTGAATGTATAGCAAACTTTCATTCTGTATATTTCATAGTATTTTACCCAATCATATGTTCCATGCATTCAAAATTTATTTTCATTTTGATTCATTCTATACAGACAATTGACATATAATATATATTAACAAACTATTCATAACAGTACCAATGAAACAACCATTCAGTCAATCAAACAACTTTGCAAACATGCCATTTACTTGATTCGACCACTATAAAATCATTTACTAGCCATTTAACTAAGCCTGACTAGCAAGCTTAATCAATGCTTATAACATTTAAAATATTATTAAAGCATTCAAGTTAAGAAGTTAATACCCACACCTTATTTTTCGCACTACAGTAGCACCACTTACGAAACTCACGATTTCTCCTTAATACCTTAAATCGAATCTAAATTAGAAGAAATATTTTGTCGAGTTAGGACGTTGTAAAAACCAACCTTAGAACACTTCCATAAGGGTTTAATCAAATTGACATTATCGTAAAAAAATTCAGATCCAAAAACGACTAGGCTACTTACATTGGTTTGACGCTAAATATATGTGCGAATGTTTATTGGCTTCACTGTTGATTCCAGGTGTTTAAGTCAGCACCTAACATGAATAAAGTACTGAAAAATAAGTAGCTAGAAAAACATTGAAAAGGCTAATCTAATTAGTTAACACGATCCCCAATAATCAAATTGAAAACTTCGCATTAACCCACAACTATCACACTTATGCTTCTCGATTGTCAGATCTGAGTTGGCGAATGATCAAGATCAAATTTTCCTAAGTCAAATATGATTAAAGGATGCTTAGGAAGGGTTTAAAAGACCAAGATCTTGCTGAAAATAGATGTTAAAAAAAGTAGCTCATTTTTGGTGTTTCTAGACACAGCGCACCACCACTAACAGTGGCAATTCGAGGTTGTTTTGTGAGCCTATTAAAAACACTTTTGAAGGCTAGAAAATTACCCTAAAGTCATAAAAAATTACCCCAATTCTAGATTTGGAAAATTGTGCATTTTATTGAAAAATTGGATAAGAAAGCGAAAGAAAATTACACTCGCTCTAGTAAGAAAAAGTGGGTGGCAATGAAGACCTTTTGGAGCAGCAATAGAGACCGATTTTGAGTGTCAAAAATTTTAGATTTAAGGTTGTAAAGATTATGATA
Source organism: Gossypium longicalyx (assembly GCA_025698465.1). Lineage (NCBI taxonomy): Eukaryota > Viridiplantae > Streptophyta > Magnoliopsida > Malvales > Malvaceae > Gossypium > Gossypium longicalyx. The sequence goes on along the minus strand of CM047004.1, from coordinate 60,903,132 downwards.
AAATTATAGTAAGGAGAGGAAGAGAATGGTGCACAAACTCGTCATTAAAGAGGGAAAAATAGGTGGTAGAGCTTGGTGGTTTTGGCGGCAGCACACAAGGGAAAAGAAGAGAAAAATTAAAGAGAAAGGGAGAGAGGAAGAGGAAGGGGCGGCTAGGGTGGAAAAATAATTGCCAAAGGTTGAAAAAAAATAAAAGTGATATTTATACCTAGGTTTACTAGGTAGGGGCAACACAAAAATAAGGAAAAGGAAAAAAATTAGCAAAATTTTAGTTATTTGGCAAAGGAAGGGATTCAAACTTGAGACCTTAATCTAAATACCTAGAAGGACCTAGAAAACTCTGAATCTATAAGACACTCTTTGGTTGCTTTCAGTCCAAGATATCTTCTATCTTTTTAGGATCCATGCAGATACCCTCAGCTGATACTACATGACCCAAAAACATATCCTCTTTCAACTAGAATTCACACTTACTAAATTTGGCGAAAAGCTTCTTTCACGAAGTATCTGTAGAAGTGCACCCTCAGATGCTCATCGTGCTTAGATTTTGACTTGGAATAAACTAGGATGTCGTCGATGAACACAATGATAAATTGATCTAAGAAAGGTTGAAAGACACGATTCATAAAGTCCATAAATGTAGCTGGTGCATTAGTCAATCCAAAGGGCATGATAAGGAACTCGTAATGTTTATAACGAGTAATAAAAACAGTTTTGGGAACATCAAATTCTTTCACTTTACTTAGTAATACCCGAATCTTAGGTCAATTTTAGAAAAGATAGTTGCACCTTTGAACTGATTGAATAGGTCATCAATCCTTGGTAGAGGATACTTATTATTTATGGTTAGCTTATTCAACTATTTGTAATTGATACATAACCAAAGTGTACCATCCTTTTTCTTCACAAACAAAATCGGTGTGCCCTGTGGCAAAAAACTGGGTCTAATAAAACCCCTATCCAACAGTTCTTGCAACTATACCTTCAACTCCTTAAGCTCTTTAGGGAGGAACGGATATAGGTGTCGCTCCTGGAAACAACTCAATACCAAATTCCACTTCCCAATCTAAAGGCAACTTGACAATTCTTTGGAAAAACATCAGGAAATTCTTTTAGTGTACAAATACTATTTATAGAAGGATCAATTGCGCTCGTATCTTGTACGTAAGCCAAAAATGTTTCGCACCCCTTTTGAACCATCTTCTCTGCTACCATAGCAGAGATCACACTGGATAACTAATTTCGACGTTCTCCGACTATAACAACCTCTTTTCCAGACTCAGACACCAAAGTTACCCTTTTTAGTGCACAATCCAAGAGGACTTGGTGTTCATCCAACCAATCCATTCCCAGAATCATATCAAATTTGTTAAAAGGCAATTCTATTAAATTGGCAAGAAAAATCTCCCCTTGAATTTCTAAAGGGTTTCTCCTATATATTTTATTTACAAGTATAGATGATCCTAAATGGCTGACTAAAATAACAGTGTCATCAGTTGTCTTAACCCCAATCCCCAGTTTTACAGCCATATAACATGCAATATAAGAATGAGCAGATCATATATCAATTAATGCAAAATAATACACCAAATAAATAGTAAAGGTATCTACAATGACGCCACCCACATCTCTATCCTCTCAGCATCTAGCTGCATATACCAATGTAGGTTTCCTAGTTTCAGCCGGATTCCTACCCTATATTGGTGCTCTCTATCCTTGATTACCATTCCCATTTCGGTTCTGATTACAACCCTTCTGAACAACCTAGTTACCCCTTTGATTTTGACCCCTAACCGGGCCCTGATTCTGAACTAGAGCTTGTATCTGATCATTTTGACGAGGATAACCCTTAATTTTCTACTCCATCGAACCACAAACTAAGTAAGTACCCATTCTTCTTAAACAGTCACCCGGATGACACCTCTCATAAAATTGAGATACCTGAATTTGCCCCTCTCTAGTACCCATTGGTTCCCTATTCGGTGGTGGCTTAGCCTCTCTGGCTTGCTTAACAGGTTTCAGATTTGGGCCAGTAGAGCCCACTTTTCTCTTAGTCTAATATTTCCTGTTTACCCTTTTTTCTCGCGGTTAATCTCCTCAATAATTTTGGTCTTCTCGACCAGAGCCTCAAATATGCGCTCCTAATGTGGAGCTACCTGCACCTTAATATCATACTTCAAACCCTCTTGAAAATAGAAACTCTTTTCCTGTTATGGCACAACCATACTAGGTGTATAGCGACTCAACCTCAGAAACTTTGCCTCATATTAAAAAACTATCATGTCACCCTGTTTAAGCTCTATGAACTCCAAACGTCAAGCCTCAACATAGCACGAACCCAAAAACTTACCCTAAAAGGCATCCTAAAAATCGACCCAGTCAATACGCTCTGGAAGCGTAACTCTAACCACTAATTACCACCACATGTATGCCTCATCCCTCAATAAGGTTACAACACCCTTAAGTTTCTACTTATGCGTATAGTCTAGATCATCCAATATATGTTTAATGGTCTCTATCCAATATTCGACCATTGTAGGGGTAATTCTAGCAATACCCCTAAACAACTCTACCCCACTAGAATGAAACCTCTGAGCAATCGTCCCACGACTACTACCATCAATTAGGGCTTCAACGACCCTTTGTAAGGCTCTTAACAAAGCTCGCATTACCGGATCATCCTCATCGTATTCATTATCATAGTGCCGATTACCCATATTCCCACCTTCAGTAGTGGGTCTACTAATAGCCTTATTCAGTTTACTATTCTATACAGGCTCTTAAGATGTAGATGACTCAGTCAAAGCCATTGGAGGTTGCCCTCTACGACCCCTCTTACCACGAGTTATCATTCCACGGGTATTCATTTTGATGTTTTATGGAATCTACAATTTACAAGTAAGAATATCTTTAATATTTTGTTTAATCTTTTAGCGTACTCTAATCAAAGTTATTTCATTTAAAATATTATGCAATAGTTTCTAGTGTTTTTATAGAGTTTCAATACTATTTCTATGGGTACGACATTAGACCTTTGGATTTCGTCATTTCCTAAAAAAATAAAAAAAATTTCAAAATACTATGGTTGTTTTCCCCAAAATTTTGCCTTTTTATGTGTACATGCATGCAGACTCATTTTTGAGAAAGAATCAAAATTTAGTCTGAGGTTTTGAACCTTAGCTTTGATACCACTAAATGTAACCTCCTAAACCTGACAAAGACATTATGACCGAATTATAGAGATCACATTGGTCACCTATGTGAAATTCTACCCTATCATTCGTTGAAAAACCTTAAGTACTTTATCTTTTAGGAAAAACCCCGATTTACCTTTTTTTAATTTTTGGAAAACTTTCATTAATTAAATCAACCATTATTAGGTCACGTTATTAGCATTAGTGTGGTTTAGAAAACACTTACCTCATCGTACCTTATTGAAAAGTTTGTTATCTTTTATTGCAGCGAAAAATTCAGTATTAAAAAATTAATCATTTTAGCCAAATATCATATTTGTCTGATTTCAAGTATTCCTATAAAAACCAAATCTATATGTCAAGTATGCATGCATGAAAATCCCAAAGCAGAAATAAAACCCCAAACATAGTTTAAATAGCTTTACAGTCCAAAAACCAAATAAACTTAATTTAAAACCTAAGCAAAATAACAAAATGCGAAGTCCGTCATATGTCCACATGCCATGTCCGACCCTAGTCACGAGCATTATCGGTGAAGGTTGAAACTATGGGGTGAGCTAACTAGCTCAGTGTGAGTCAAATCAATACGAACATTCAATCATACATGCAAATATCATTCACCATTATTACAATTGCAACACAAACATGGCATAAATATTATCTTGCATAAATGTCATGGACATATCATAATGCATAATGGATTCTTATCTAAACCAACCGCTACACACCACGAGTTCCCCAGAATCCCTCTACCAAACTCCAATCATTGCGAGCAAAGCTCGATGTTGTTAAACAACAATAATTCATAATGCAATTATACTGCCATTTAACATAAAGTACGATATAATCACCAATTTCCTCAATACTTTTGGTGTGTTGCACTGAGAACATATATGTGGACTTAATATGCAGCCATTACTCCACGGAACTCCTCCGTCATCCACAAAATCCTACTCCATGCACACGCGGTATGTTATAGAAATTCAAATCAAAATGTATTTCCATTACATTATCATTACATTAGCATGCTCAACATGCCTTCATATTATCATTCACTTTCATTCAGTAGGAGCACTTATCAAACAGTCAGTTTCATCATCAATATGGCGTCATTCAAACATGCCATAATTTTCATATGACATATCGTGACACACACTTACGCTTCATATGATTGTAAGATTTCATTCTATATATTTCATTCAATCATACGTTTCATGCATTCATACTTTATTTTCATTTTGATTCATGCTATACACAGAACTGACATACAATATATATTAACATACCATTCATAATAGTACCAATAAAAAAACAATTCAGTCAATCAAGAAACTTTGCAAACATGCCATTTAGTTGGAGCTCGTAATGTACCTGATTCGGCCACTTTAAAATCATTTACTAGCTATTTAACTAAGCCTGGACAACAAGCTTAATCAACGTTTATAACATTTAAAATATTATTAAAGCATTTAAGTTAACAAGTTAGGAACCACACCTTATTTTCGCAATGCTGCAGCACCACTTGCGAAATTCGTGATTTCTCCTTAAGACTTTAAATCAAACCTAAATTAGAATAAATATTTTTTCAAGTTAGGAAACTATCAAAACCAACCTTATAACACTCCCATAAGGGTTTCATCAAATCGATGTTACCATAAAAATTTTCAGATCCAAAAATGACTAGGCTACTTACACTGGTTAAACACGAAATGTATGTGTGAACGTCTAATGTCTTTACTATTGATTCGAGCACCTAACATGATTAAATACTGAAAAGGAAGTAGCTAAATAACCATTGAAAACCATAATCTAATCAATTAACACAATCCCCAATAATCTAATTGAAAACTTCTCATTAACTCGCAACTATCACACTTACGCTTCTCGATTGTTAGGTCAGAGTTGAAAAACGATCAAGATAAAATTTTCATAAGTCACACATGATTACAGGCTGATTAGAAAGGGTTAACGAGACCAAGATCTTGTTGAAAATAGATGGTAAAAATAAAAAAAATAGCAGTCCCCTTTTGGTGCTTCTAGGCGCGACGCACCACTACCAACTATGACAATTCAGAGCTATTTTGTGAGCCTATTAAAAACACTTTTTAAAGCTAAAAATTTACTGATGTTTATCGATATCTCTTGGTTGGATAGAGGAGGTCATTCTGCAAAATGTTATCATTAGTAAAAGTACTCACTTGGATTAAGATATTAAAGGTAGGATTTAGAGAACTTCTTTGTAACTATCGCAATGGCTATGTTGTGTTAATTTATGATATTATTGTCTCATATAAGGACAATGTGAATGCATGTCTATCTCCAAGAAATCTTTAGGGGATGCAATGCTAGTTACGAACATATAGAGGTTCATTCCTTTACCAAATAGACAAATTCAAAAGATGTTGTGTAAATGCAACGAAATGATCGTAAATTTAAAATCGAATCATCAATTTCGACCAATAAGCCAAGAATTAATCGAATCATGGATTGACTCTCTTATTTTGTCACCAGCGAAGTCGCCAACCTGTCGAAACCTATTTTTTTGAAAATCGGCTAACATTTTATTTTAAGAAAACGAAAAATGGGAGTCGCCACCAATTTTTTTTATGAGGTGTGATCGGATTACCTCATAATTTGATCATTTTAATAAAACATTTTGATTTACTGAAACAACAATTTTGGTCTATGAAATTTGAGAAAACGAGTTTGGGAGTCGGTTACGTACGAGGAAGGATTAGCACCCTCGTAACGCCCAAAATAGTTACCTAATTGATTAATTAATGTCTAAATGTTGAAAGTTGAAAACTCGAAAAGAATTTAAAAGACGATCTTTTTTTATTAATGTTGATTTAAAAGAAATGCTTGAATAAATTGAAACGAGCATTAAAGTCCCTCTTGTCTCGAGATATCAAAATGTCACATCCCGTAAGTTAGGAAATGACATTTGAACCCTCGAAAATAAGCTTGCCTTTTAATTGTTTTATTTTAAAATTCGTACTTTGATTTTTAAAAGGATATTCGGTTGTTTAGATCCAACGAGGAAAATCGAAACCCCATAAGTTAGGACACGACCTTCTCGAGTTTCTAAACGCTGAATATTGCCTTTATTTTTATTTAAAATTCATATGCTTTAAAATTTAAAAAGATATTTGGTTATTTAGGTTCAACGAGAAAGTCGAAACCCCATAAGTTAAGGTACATTTTCTCGAATCTCCCAAATACCGAACATTGCTTGTTTTTCAAAAATTTTCCTTTTTTATGAATTTGGGTGAAAATTGATATAATATTTAAAAGAGGTATGTGAATAAAATATTATGCTAACGAATGAGAACAATATGAGTGTACTAATAAACGATTCATAGTATAAAATGGCAATAATCACGTAACATACATTAATGTCAATATTAACAATCAAAGAAAATGAAACAAAATAATATATAAAAACAATTTAAAATAAATAATATAAAAAGGTTTAAAATAAATGATAAATGAAACAATTTAAAGTAAATCATATAAAAAAAGTTTAAAATAAATAATATATGAAAAAAATTAAAATAAATAAATAAATAACAAATTTGCAAAAGGGTTGAAATCAAACTGATTAGGGACTAAATCATAATAAAAATGATATCTAAAAGTAAAAATTATGACAAAATAAACAAATGAGGACTAAAATAAAAAACGCGAAAAGACAGAGGACCAAATGGGCAACAAAATAATTTCTAGACAAGTGTCCATTTTTTAAAGCGTCATTGGGTCAGAGACTCGATTGAAACGCACCGTAAATTTTGGGGTACAATTTATAAAATAAATAAATAAGCAAAAGGACTAAATTAAAAAGGACAAGAATGCGGAAGGGTCAAGGGCGTAAATAGCCCATTGAACGAAAACACACGGATCCCGCTGGAGCAGGTAGGGTCGCGCGCGGGTCAAGGTTAAACGATGCTGTTTTGGCGCTGGTGACCCTAGTTCAAAACAGCACCATTTCGTGCCTCTATTTAAATAAAAAAATTTTAAAAAATAAATTTTCACCCTTCTTTATAAAAAAAAAACAAAAAAAAAACTCTCAACTCTCTCTCCCTCTCTCCATTCCGGCCGAACTCCGATCGTCGGACCACCGTGGAGGCCATTGGTCGCCGACGACGATGCCGCCATCCATGATGGCCGAAAAATAGAAAAAGGGCCATTTTTTTGGCTTTTCAACTTTCCCGCTTCGAAAATGCCATCTTTCTTTGGAGATGGAGGCCTCGACTTCCCTCACGACGGCGTAAACGTGAAAGAAAAGGGTAAGATTTCGGCCCCTTTTTTATTTTGTTTATTTCTTTTTAAAAAAAGAATGAAAAATTATATAAAAATAAAAGATATTAAAAGAAAAACCACCTTTGTTAGACTTTGTTTTGATTTGCTTTGTATTTGAATCTCTGTGAAATATTTTTGTATTCAATATCTCGTAAAAAATTTACAACTCGTCTATGGTGGCTTTTTATAGCCGAGAAAGAATGAAAAAATATAAAGTTTTTCATTTTTTCTTCGATTGTTGTTGTCGTTTTTTGTCTTACTTGCAGGTACGGAGGTCGTAGGTGGCGTGTGGACATGGAGACACGAAGGGGAACCGCGTTGGAGGCTGCTGCAGCGCAAGAGGAAACCTAGGGTTTTCGAATATTTTAAATATTTTAGGGCCTATTAAGCTTTATATTTTTGGGCTAGGTTTTTTTTATTATTTTGGGCTTGTAAAATTTGGACTTGGACTATTTATTATTTGGTTTTATTTAATTTTTTGGCTCGGGCAAATTGGGCTGATTACAGCTACCCCTCTTTACTCATTGTCATGTAACGAGAACAGAACAAAGACTTTAAAGAGGACCAATTTTGCCCAGTCTTGCTGAATCTCAACTTCTTTGGTGCTCATCTTCTTCCGGGTAGCCTCGTTTTGACCCACTGCATCTTTAGGGGTATGGGATTTGTAACTTGTAGCTTAATCTGTTCCACTGTAACTTTGGGGAAATAAGATCCGCTATCATCAACCCGCTCCACTGCAACTTCAGAGAGATGAGATTTGTAACTTTTGACCTACTCCATTGCAACTTTAGGGAGATAATGCCTGCCATAATAACTTCAATCCGTCCCACTGCAACTTCAGGAGTATAGGAATTTGCTCCATCGCAACTACGGGGAGATAAGATTTGCCATGATAATGTTAATCTGTTCCATTGCAACATCAGGGGTATGGGATTTATAATTTGTAGCTTAAATCTGTTCCACTGCAACTTCAGGTAAATAAGATCCGCTATCTTCAACCTGCTCCACTACAACTTCAAGGAGATAAGGTTAATGGCTTTAATATGCTCCACTGTAACTTCAGAAAGATAAGATTCACCATGGTAGATTTGATCTGACCTACTGCAACTTTAGAGGTATAGGATTTATGGTTTCTCTGATCCATTACACCATTTTCTGGGTAACATGACCTATAGAATCCATTTCATGGGCCTATTTATGCCAAGCCATCAGGATGTCATGATCAGAATGAATGAAATGTTCCTATTTGGATATGTACAAATGATATTTGTATGAATGCAAAATGTCATTTTTCGAGAACGATCCCTTTTCAATGCTTAGGTTATCATTGCTCGTTGTTCATCAAGATTCTATCACTGATATGTTACCATGCCTTCTTTTTTAGCTGGTATCTTTGACAGAAGATCTAAAGAAACAGTCACAATTTGGACTATTCTTTCTAAAATGTTGCCAACCCTTAAGTTTCGTTAGTTCTAACCAGTGGTCCTATTTCAGGTCTTTCTACTATTTAGAAACTCTTCAGAGCAATATACAAAACTTCTTTTATGTGATTATTATAAGTCCAATAATCGTTGTTTTAATGAAAAATTCTTGAAAAAGATTATCATAATGGACAAGATAGAATTTTATTGAGAGCAACGCTCGAAATGGATAAATTAATCAAGATAGAAAAATTTGCTAAGGTACAAAATGAATAGGATGAAAATAAGTGCCCCAGATATCGCAGCATGAGCTTCTCTATTCAAATCTCTCAAAGACCATTTCGAGCTAGATATGTGTTTAAGAGATCTAAAGTATTTTGTTGATGCCCCAAGGTGTAATGTTCCTCCTCCTTGTTAATTCTGAGAGGACAAGACTACCACATGCCCCATCTTTAATCAAAATTTGAGCCACCTTTTTTCGGTTTTTAACTCAAAACCCCTTTGGTCTCAAGACGCCCTTTGCGTATTTTTGCCTTGGACTCTCTTTTTCTTTTTGGGTTTCAAAGTGCCCTTTGCAGGTTTTCGCATTGGTCCCTCCCCCTTTTAGATGAAGTGCTTCTTGACTAAATCTGAATTTATAGGATTAGGCAAGTTTTTCCCATCCATCTCGGTCAAAATCAATACTCCTCCGGAAAAGGCCTTCTTTACCACATAAGGTCCTTCCCAGTTTGGCATCCATTTTCCTTTGAAATCCTTTTTTATGGGAAAGATATTTTTCAATACCAGATCCCTCTCATGGAATTCTCTTGGGCGAACCTTTTTGTCATAAGCTCGTATCATTCGTTTTTGGTACATTTGACCATGACGGATAGCCCTTAGCCTCTTTTCTTCAATTAAGTTCAACTGATCATATCGAGACTGGATCCATTCTGCTTCATCTAACTTTAGCTCTGATAAAACTCGAAGGGAAAGAATCTTGACTTTAATAGGCAAAACCGCCTCCATTTCGTAGACCAAAGAGAAAGGTGTTGCCCTAGTGGAGGTTCTAACACACGTTCGATAAGCATAAAGGACAAATGGTAACTTCTCGTGCCAATCTTTATAGGTCTCAGTCATTTTCCCCACAATCTTCTTAATGATTTTATTGGCTGCCTCCACTGCACCATTCATTTTTGGGCAATATGCGATGAGTTGTGGTGTCTGATCTTGAATTGACTACAGACTTCCGCTATCATGCTGTTATTCAAGTTCAATGCATTATCAGATATGATCCTTTCTGGCATTCCATAATGACATATGATCTCTTTCTTCAAAAATTTACTGACTGCTGACTTTGTGACATTGGCATATGAAGTGACTTCTACCCACTTGGTGAAGCAATCGATGATCACAAAGATGAATCGATGCCTATTGGAAGCTTTTGGCGATATTGGCCCAATAACATCCATGCCCCACATAGAGAAAGGCCATGGAGAAGTCATAACATGAAGAGGTGAAGGAAGCACATGAATTTTGTCTCCATAAATTTGGCACTTATGACATCTCTTGGTGTAATTAATACAATCTCCTTCCATGGTGGACCAATAATACCCGAATCTCATAATTTGCTTGGCCATTCTAAAGCCATTAGTGTGTGTTCCACAGACACCTTCATGGACTTCTTCCAAGATTTTCTTAGCCTCAACAGCGTCCACACATCTTAGTAATAACTGATCATTTATTCTTTTGTCTAAAATCTCCCCATCTAAGACATAGTCACTGGCCAGTCTTCTTAACTTCCTTTTATCGTTCTCAGTTGTCTAGTCAGAGTATTCACGATTCCTCACATATCGTAGTATATTGTGGTACCAAGGGTGATCAGCCTTTTCTTCATCCTCAATGTTGTAACAATGAGCCGGAGCCTCATAAAAACTCATCTGAATAGGTTTCACATCCTCTTATTTGTTTACTTTAATCATGGAAGCTAAAGTAGCCAGGGCATCGGGAGGTAGCAGAAGGTGATATCATCAAACTCCTCAATTAACTCTAGAACTAGCCTTCGGTAATTGATCAATTTAGGGTCTCTTGTCTCCCATTCGCCTTTGAGCTGATAGATCACTAGTGCAAAATCCCTATATACCTCTAGCACTTTGATTTTGCATTCTATGGCTGCATGGATACCCATGATGCATGCTTCGTATTCTACCATATTATTCATACAATCAAAATACAAATTACCAGTAATGGGATAATGATCTCCGTTTGGGGACACCAAGACTGCAACGATTCCATTACACATAGCATTTGAGGTTCTGTCAAAATTTAGTTTCCAAGGGTGGCCTACTTGGGAATCTTCTTTGGTGGTTGCAACATACATCAGATCTTCGTTTGGGAAATCAAAGTTCAAAGGCTCGTAGTCTTTTAGAGCTCTGGTCAAAAAATCTATTGTTGCACTCCCTTTTACAGCTTTCTGGTTCACATAGACTATATCAAATTTGGAAAGCAGAATTTGCCATCGGGCCATCCTTCCATTCAAAGCTGTCGACTCCATCATATACTTCAGAGGGTCTAATTTCGAAATGAGTCAAGTGGTGCGATACAACATGTATTATCTTAGTCTTCGGGTTATCTAGATTAAGGCACAATACAATTTCTCAATTGGTGAGTACCTTATCTCCCATTCAGTGAACTTTTTACTGAGGTAGTATATTGCTCTTTCTTTCCTTCCTGACTCATCATGTTGGCCGAGCACGCATCCCATGGAATTCTCAAATACTGCCAAGTACAATATCAGTGGCTTATCTGGGTTGGGTGGCATTAGCACTGGGGCATTGGACAAGTAATGTTTGACCTTGCCGAAAGTCTTTTGGCATTCCCCATCCCATACACCTGGATTGTGTTTCTTAAGGAGACAAAATATGGGGTCACATTTCTTAGTTGGCTATGAAATGAAACAGGTGATGTAATTTAGTCTTCCTAGGAAACCTCGAACTTCTTTTTGAGTACACGGTGGAGGCAACTCTTGTATGGCCTTGACTTTGTCTGGGTCTGTAACATCTCGAAATAGGGCCTAAATAGAATAGTGGTTGCGAAACCATAAATTTGAGATAGAAAAGTTTATTTTGATTAATTTTTTATGATTTACCGAGTGATTAGATGCATGTGTTAGAGTATTGATAGGAAATTTTATAAATTGCATGTTTAATTTGCCTATTAGGGCTTATTTACAGAAGTTGCTGTAAGAGCTCGATTTAGGGCCTAAACAGAACGATGGTTTTAGAACCATGAATTCAAAGTCGAAAAATTTATTCCGATTAAATTTTAAGTTTTATTTATTGATTAAAATATTGTGTAAAAATATCGTTAAGTAATTTTACTGATAAAGTGCTTAATTGGACTTTTAGGACTAAATTGCAAAAGTTGCAAAATATGTGCTCCAATTCACAAGTACTGGATTGAAATGGGGGTTTAAAGAGGATGTCCTTAAATGGTAATTAGACCATTATATTTCGTTTGGACAAAAATGAGCATGAATAGGACAAAATTTTGAAGAAAGGCCTTAAGGGCATTTTAGTCATTTGGTAATTAAAAGAAATAAAAAATAAAGCCAAAATTGACTCATCTTTATCATGGAGGCCGAAATTAGCATGGGGGAAGCCATGGCTAGGGTTTTCAAACTTTCCAAGCTCAATAGTAAGTCTGTTCTAGCCTCGTTTTTCAAGTTCTTTACGTTTTTGGAATCCCGGTAACTTGATTAAGCTTATTCTAGCAATAATTTAAGCTAGGGTTCATATTTGGAAAAATACCCATAGGTGAAATGTGTTTATTTTGATGTTTTATGGTAGAATATGAAGGCTGAAATTATGTTAAACAACTTTTGCTAAGCGGTTTTAAGCAAAAATGAGTAAAACGGCTTAATTGATAAAAGTTGTTATTGTTCATAACTATGTGTTAGAGTGAGAATTTGATGTTGCCATAGAAGGGAAAAATGATCAGCATGACATAAAACATAAGAATAAGGGATGAAGTTTAATTCCCGAGCTTTGGGGTAAAAATGTAAATATGCAAAAGTTTAGGGGCAAAAATGTAAATTTGCCAAAGTTTGAGTCAAGGACTGTTTTAATAAATGTGAGTATTAAATAAGTTAAATTTGCTATTATAGATCAAGAGGAACAAGATTCAAGTTGTGATCGAGGGAAAAATAAAGTTTCCGAGGAATAGGCTTGATTTCTAACATATTGTACCGAGGTAAGTTCATATGTAAATATTGTAATATAACTGTTATTTTAAATCATTTAATGCTATTTATACGATATTATGATTGTTATTATGCGATTTTATGCTTTGTGGTAATTGTTGGACAACATGCAAAAATTTTATGAATTATGTGAAAAATGTGAAAGACTACCGAAGTATCGTCACTGGTATTCCAAGGAGAATGGTAAAGGAGTACGAACAAGGAAAGTCCCGTTGAACCTTAGGAATAGATTAGGATAATTGGGCATCCGAGCTCGTTGAGTCGAGCCCGAGTTCACTTATGGATGCAAATGTCTGAACTCGTTGAGTTGAGTCCGAGTTCGTGAGATGTAACTAGGCATCCGAGCTCGTTGAGTTGAGTCCGAGTTTGCTTATGGGCGGGTTACATGGTAGCTTGGCTACATATGTGGCACTTATGTGCAAACTTTTTATGTATCCGAATTATATTCCGATGTGTTCAACGGGTAAAATTATAGTAAAATGGAAGAATACTCAAGATACAAGTGACGTATTGGTAAGTGTTGGAGAATGGGCACTTTGGACAAGTATGTACTTAACCCTCGAGTTGAGACTTGATACTACAACAATAATATGGTAAGATGATGAATGATGAATAGAAATGTGATACATGTTTTGGTGATATTATGCTATTGTTGGTTGGTATAGTTGCTTTGTTAAGTCATTTGTTATTTGCATATGGACTTACTAAGCATCTGTGCTTACTCCCTCCTTTTCATTCTTTGTAGTTTTGACAAGTCAATTTGGAGATCGGGACGGTCGGAGGCACGTTCACACTATCACTGGACAATTGCGGTATAATGACTTGTAATTTTTGGAAGTATGGCATGTATAGCATTCCAATCATTTTGTGTGTATAATCTTTCGATATGGCCCATGGATGGAATGGAAATGTTTGAGAATGATTAGCTATTGGAATGGCTAATCAAGTTTATATATGATAACATGTATGCTTTATGTCTTAACTAAACCATGAAAATCCTTGGAAAGGTAAAATTGACCACAAAACAGAATCAGTCAGCAGCAGTGACTTGAATTTGAAAAATCACTAAAAATAGCAAAAATGGAATTAAATGATGAATAAGTTGTGGAATCGCAGCTTGATGAGTCTATTTTCATATGGAAGAAACGAAACAAGTAAATGAGTTATATTTTATGAGAGATTTAAGTTTTGGTGGAATAGGGTCAGAGCGATCTCTGAATCCCCTGTTCTGACTTTAAAAATTTACCATAAATTGTAAAAAAATAATTAGGAGTTTTAACTTACATGTATGAAATCCTTATTGAGTCTATTTTTATGAGAAACAAATGTCATAGTCATTGAAACTCTTTACAGAGTGATATCTGATTCGTAATACACAGGGGTCAGAGTAGTCAAACCCTGAAATAGGGGAGACTTTAACTAATAAACTGTATGAATTAGCCTAAAAAAATTTATAGAAAAAATTAGTAAGTAGATATATGAGTCTAGTTTCAGGGAAAATTTACGAAATTGGATTTCGAGTTTCGTAACTCGAGATATAAATTTTTTAGTAACTGTGACGCAGATGTACAGTTTACTATGAGAATTGTTTGAACTTGTTTAAATGCTAAAATAAGTTTAGCAATGTCTCATACTCGACTCCAGTGATGGTCTCGGGTAAGGGGGCATTACAGGGTCAATCCCAATCCTTTTTTCATTGACTACAAATCCTAGCAGCTTTCCGGACCTGACTCTGAAGGTACACTTTGCTGGATTGAGCTTTAGTTGGAATTTTCTCAACCTTAAGAACAATTTCCTTAGGACTTGTATGTGCTTCTTCTCTGTTCGAGACTTTGCGATCATATCATCGACATAAATTTCGATTTCTCTATGCATCATATCATGAAACAGGGTTACCATGGCCCTTTGATACGTTGCTCTCACCTTTTTCAGTCAAAATGGCAGCACCTTAAAACAAAATGTTCCCCACATGATTACGAATGTGGTCTTCTCCATGTCTTCAGGATGCATCCTAATCTGGTTGTATTCAGAGAAACCATCCATGAAGGAGAATAGTGAGTGACCTATCGTATTGTCCATTAAGGTGTTAATATGAGGCAGTGGGAAATTATCTTTCGGGCTGGCTTTATTCAGATCCCTGTAATCTATACACATTCGTATTTTTCCATCTTTTTTAGGGATGGGGACGATGTTGGCTACCCATTCTGAGTATTTAACCACTTATAAGAATCCAACATCAAATTGCTTCTTGACCTCTTCTTTTATTTTCAGTAAAACATCGGGTCTCATTCTTCAGAGCTTTTGTTGAACTGGCTTACACTCTTTCTTTATGGGGAGTCGATGTACCACAATATCAGTACTTAACCCGGGTATGTCTTGATATGACCATGCGAAGACATCCTTGAATTCTTAGAGTAACTCAATGAGGTCTCTCTTTCTCTGCAGTGATACAAGCTCCGATCTTCACCTCTTTTCCCTCTCCTAAACTCACAATTTCTACTGACTCTTTGTGAGGTAGGATTTGTTTCTCATCTTGTTCTACCATCCTCGACAAACCAGGATATAGGTCATAGCCTTGGTCATCTTCAAAATTCTAAGAATCCTCCATACACGTATCTTGCTCAAAAGGAGACTCTGAGTCATTAGCAGTGTCGCCCATATCATTGATATCTGGAGACCTGTTATAGGAATGAAGGAAGATCCCAAGAACGAAAGAATCTAAGAATAATTATTTGTATGGTATGATCATGAATGAAGAATAAAAGAATGTTTGAAAGGAAGTCCAGAGAACAAAAGAATCTAAGAATAATTGTTTGTATAGTATGATCATGAATGAAATGGAAAGAATAAAAGAATATTTGCTCAAAATGATAGCAAAGATGCATTTTATTGAAATAAAGATTTTGGACACAAGCATATTTCACAAAAGGATTCTTATTACTCCTAGGCTTATAGCAATAAGTCTGTTTTGAACATTACTCTGAATTAGCTCTAAAAACTATAGGAATCTCTTCCGTAATCTAGTTGTTTAGAACATTTCCAGGTACATAAGGGCAAATGCCCGATAAATTCTCTTCTCCGGTTCCTTCTTCGGATATGGCGTTGATGTCCAAATTTTCTAACATTTCTTCCTAGTTTCCTTTCTTGGCATCCTCCATTAAGTTTGAATAATTCCTCCTGACACAAAAGTTCTAGATATGTGGGGGAAGGTCATTGGTTCCCATTTGATCTCCTCCCCACTCAAATGTGTTCTCCTTCTCTCTTACTACTTTTCCAGCTCCTTCTTTCTTTATCTCGTGTCTGGCTTAAATCCTTAGCCAAAGTGGTCTCGTTTGTCTTTTAACATCGGTGCCTCAACCCTTTCTTAGAAGTATCTCCCTAGTTTTTCCCCGGTAAGGCTCATTTCTCGACTATCAGTTGTAAACCCATTCTTGTAGTCTTGGATATCTTACGCATTACAATCCTGCCCCCTCAGTAATGAATGTTGCATTCACAAATTCCAAAGATCGAAAGGAATATTCAATCGCTTCATCATTTGCCTCTAAATATGGCACGTCACTAGTTACAGCTACAATGATGTCTTCTTCTGCATTTATTGTCACTAGTTGACCTTCTGTTACTACCTTCAACTTTTGGTGCAGTGATGAAGGCACTACCCCCCTGAATGTATCCAAGGCCTCCCCAATAAGCAGTTATAAGAAGGCTTGATGTCCATCACTAGAAAGTCTACCTTGTACGTATTTGGGCCAATCAAAAGGGGTATTTCAATTCTTCCCATTACTCTTCTTTCGGTGCCATCAAATGCCCTTAGTATGTTTTGGCATGTCTTCATGTGAGAGCTATCCACAGGCAACCTATTCAGTGTGGATAAGGGTAAGACATTCAGGGCTGACCCATTATCAATTAACACCCGTGGTGGTGTATATCCCTTGGAGCAGGTGGTGATGTGCAGAGCCTTGGTCGATCCCATACCCCCGGGTGGTATTTCATCATCATTAATAAAAATGAAATTATCGGTGCTTATGTTGTTAACCAAACGGTCTAGCTTGTTTACGGAGATATCATTAGCGACGTAAGTTTCGTTCAATACTTTCATCAATGCGCTACGATGTACCTCCGAGCTTAAGAGTAAAACTAGCACTAATATACGAGCTGATTGTTTATGCAACTGCTCTACAATGCTATACTCATTGTACTTTAAGAATTTCAAGTATTCCTTAGCATCCTCTTCATTTACCAGGTTGTTAACAGGCTATTCAAGTCTGGTCGCTTTTTCTTTCTTTTGTTCAAAAACCAAGGCTTCTCCTTTTACAGGCTCCACTTTTGCATTTGCTGAATCATAGCGCCTCCTACTACTCGTGCAAAAGCCCATATTTTGATCCTTCCTTGAAGCGCCAACCAAGTTCTCCTCTCCCGGGATCGTCACGTTGTAGTCGTAATTCCAGGGAACCCTATTGTTGTCTTTATAAGGAAAGACTGCAGGTTTCTAGAGTACGACCTTTGGTGCCATTTGTACTCCGACTTTATTGCTTCTTGGTCATGAAATGATGACCACTGGGTAGTTGACTTTTTGGACTTTCATTGTCGATTCTCCCTCCGATGCGCATATATTTCCTTCTTCTTGCCCTTGGACATCTTCATAAAATTCAATTTCTTTATTATCCATCAGGTCTTGAACTAGGACCTTAAACTCGATACATTCTTGGATCTCATGCCCTCTCCATTATAGAACTTACAATAGTTCCTCATCCCTTCAAATCTCTCCTTTGAATTCGGTACGATTAATCCCCTGTCTACCATATCTTTCCAAACCTATCTTAGAGGGGTTTTAACTTTTGCAACTTCACATTTGATTCTCTTACTCCCACTTTCATTTATCTCGTTTACCACTTGGTCAGCATGATTGGATAACGAGTTTCCTACCGTATTTGGTCCTGATAGGTTGTCGAACTTTACAATTCCCATTTTTATAAACCTTTCGATCAGCTTTTTAAATGCGGTGCAATTTTCAATTGAATACCCAGTGATCCCTGCATGGTATTCGCATTGGGCATTAGCGCCATACCATTTGGGAAATAGAGGCTGCATCAATTTTAGGTAGAAAGGGGATACCACGTATGCATCAAACAGAGTCTGATACAGCTCTCTCTACGTCATTGGTATGGGTGTAAACTGTAGCATTTTTGTATTTGTCCTTGTATTGGATTCTTGTCTCGGAAGGCCCTGATGGCTAGTGGTTTCTGTCTTCAGCTGATTCATAGTAATTGGTTTTAAATAACCCTTGCTATACATGCTTGCGTTATTTACCTTATTCTCCCTTTTCCTTGGGGCTGACTTTTGGTGCTTTCCCCCGCATCTATCTTACCGCTCCTCACTGCGTTTTCAATCATTTCGCCAGACATCACTATGTCTGAGAAACTCTTAGTGGCACTTCCTAACATGTGAGTGATGAATGGAGCTTTTAAAGTGTTGATGAAAAGCATTGTGGTTTTTATTTCCAGGAGAGGTGGCTGGACTTGTATGGCGGCTTCCCTCCACCTTTGAGCATATTGCCTGAAGCTCTCGCTTGGCTTTTTCTCCATGTTCTGCAATGTGATTCTGTTAGAGGTCATATCCATCACATGTCTATATTACTTCATAAAAGCTTGTGCTAGATCCTTCCATGCCCAACCAGACTGTCTTGGAAGTAGTGAATCAATAGTTGATCATTGTTGACATACCCTGTCATTCATTAGCAGAACATGGTGATGTAGGCTTCAAGATAGCTAGTCCAGTTATATTTCTCAAACTCTGGTGTTTTGAACTTGGGGGGAAGCACTAGGTCAAGCTCAAATCTGTAGCATCGATTCCACAATGATAATCAACATTTTCCATTTCTTTGAATTTTTCTTCTAACCATCTGTATCGGTCTTCAAGTTGTTTTGGGAGCTCCACTCTCGCCTTTTCTATTTTCGCTATATCATCAAGATCAGGGACAACGAGATTAGTTGGGTTATCCCCCGGATTAGAGCCTGAACCTGTTTGGTAGTTCATCGGTGCCAAAGCACTGGCTTGAAACTGTTGAGGCCTGATTGTAACGGGTGGCCTTCGTGGGTACACCTCGGGTTGTGTCTAGACATTTCTCGGGGTAAAACCCGGGGGTAGTGAGGATCCTTATTATTATTTTCAAAATTGACCATAAGGCTCTTTTCCTTTTTCTAGCCCTCTAGTCAGCAATTGGGTTAATTGGTTCATCATATTTTTTTGGGATTCTAGCATCTGCTCCCTTAAGTCTTGTTGAATTTTGGCCAATTGTTCTTGCATCTATATTTGTATCTGATCTTGCATTTCTCTTTGAATCTGTTCTAACATTCTCAATCTTTGGTCCATTACTTTAGTTTTGGCGCGAGTACCGTAATGATGCTTAATTGATAGACTTTTGTCGGTTTCCAGATTAACTGAAATAATTTTTAATGTTAAGGTCATTTTGTGAAATTTAATGCATATGATGCAATGCAAATGCATGGGATGAATGCAAAAAAGGCATCGAATCTGATTCAATTCCATTTAAAATAACATTACTAGAAAACAAATTTCTTTACATAAAACAGACTACATATATGGCTTTGCCTTGATGCTCAAAGTTTTAACTTTCCTGAGAAGCGAAGCTAGCTCTCGGCCCTTGTCCGATTCTAATTCATATTTCGCACCTAGCACGTCAGCCTAAACTGTTAGGGTCTATAAATGATGGCCACCTCTCGTATTTGAGCCACAGCTTCACCTATAATATAATCTATGTCCCTAACTTGATCCTGAGAATGGTGGAGTTGCTCTTTCCAACGCTCCTTATTTGCTTCAAGGAGTTCGACCCGGAGTTCACAGTTTTGTAACACAATCTCAAGTTCTTCTATCATCCTTTTTAGCTTTTCAATCTTGTTTATGCTCGCCATCAACTCAATCGCAGAGTTGTGACTACGATACTGATGAAGCGACTTTTCTAGTTCTGCCACTCTAGCCTTTAATTAATTTTTTTCACTTTGGCTTTCTGACAAACTCTTTTCTAAGGCCTCTTTTCGAACCTGAGCATCTTGGAATTTTCTCTCCTATCGATCGGCTCTAATCTTTTCTTCTTGAATCTCTTCTCGCCATTACTCTGAAGTTTTCCCTAATCCAGTAGTTCACATCGATAAACACAACTTTTTATAATCTATTTTCAAGCAATCCAAATCTTCTTCGGCCTTATTCCTTCCCTTTCTCCATTTTTCGGCTTCTAGTTTCTGAACATCAATATCTAATCTTAAATGCATTTTTTCCTCCTCCAGTTGTTCTATCTTCTTTCCTAACTCTGAATTCCTCGCTCCGAAATCCTGTTTTATGATCTCTAGCTTGGATGGGACCACTTGCAAGTATTCTTCTATCGGTCAAGTGCCTTCTTGACTTGGCCCGGGAATGTTGACATTGATTCTTCTACTCTACCACCTATTATATTCAGGGGTCATCATTGGACTCACATCAAATCTTTTCATCCAACGGGTCTGATTCCAAGCGTTAGACATTTCTCGAACCTTTTTCTTCTAGTTATCACCCTTATATGAAAACTCGCACTGAGCTATCCCCTGTGTTGCTGGTATGAACTGTCTCGATCTGTACTGTCTCAACACCAATAGAGGAGCATATCCGATAGCTCCCTAAATCCCAAGCAGAGGGACCCAGTCAAAGTTCCCACACCAATATAAAATCTCATCGGTAACCATCCAAAGGGCACTCCACTTGACGTCCTCTTCTTGTAGATTTTGAAGGATCGTTATCCATTTTTCCTCTGATATGTCGTCCCACTTCGATGTAGCCACTATTTCTTTTAATAGAGAACAATTCTCGAAGAATACCCGATAAAAAAATTGTCTACTTTCCAAAAATGGCTGTGAAACCAAGCTAGCAATAGTTGCGCACATCTGATGAATCCTCCCTCCCCCACTCTACGGCACACGTTCAAAGATCTGAATGTTTCAGCCAAATTGCGGGAACAAACGTGACCCTCTTATCAAGTCGATCAAACAAATATGAAACCGCCTCATCTACGTGTCCTAGCGCTTTAAGGAAAACCATCAGCCCGTAAATGCTCAAAGCAAAAACATCAACCCTTTTTTTCATATCTAGGTGTGCCAAAACCAGATCTCGTAAACTTTTCCAAAGAATACATTTGCTTTCTCCTTTTTGCTTGATTCGAGCTACGACCCATTGTTCACTCATTCCCGTGATATTCATTAACTTCTTTATGAAGGTCGGGATATTGACAGCTCTAGAATAGGCCTTGTCCACCTTCGGACAAGGAAGCAATGGTGTAGGCACCAAATCCACCTTCGCAAAGGTAAAATAGTTGTAGGCAGGATTCCAAAATAGAGCCAGAGCTCGAAACAAGTGCTTGTCCACCTTAATGTCGAGTAGATAGGGTCGATCACCATAATTACAGTAAAATAAATGCTTGATCACATAGTCCCAATGGATTCATATCTCTTTCAATTCCTGGAGATTGTTTTGTGTGACGCTGATACGAGTGAAATCCCATAATTTCGATGAGTATCCCTCTGCCAAACTATCACCTTTCTCTAATTGTGTTTTCTGACCATATTCGGATAGCCACATTATCCTCTACTTTATCAAGAAATTCGTTCTACATGGCAAGCTCTCTGTTTAGTAATCGAACGTGAATCGACACCTTTTTTATGATGGAAATTTCATGCAATCACAATCAAATCAAAACAAAACAAGTCAGTACATTTTATACAAAAACTAAAAATTTAAATTAAGTAAGAAATAATAAAAGCGCCTAATTGGGTAACCATTAATGGTTCAGTGCGGCTCTACCTGGGGCAGGCTCTTATGACTCACTATATGTGGTTTGGTAGATTCCTCGATCCTCACCCATTATAAGCTCATACGGACCGAGTTTAGTTTAGGGGAATACATTTCCCTATGGCTATACGGGGATGAAAATCTCACGAAGGCATAGGTACGGATGTATCCCGAAAGTGATCCACCCTCCTATACTAAGGTGAAAACCTCACGAAGGAATAGCATTTCACTCCCACTTAAAAGGGTAAGATCGAATGGTCATTCAATACAAAATGCGGAAATAAACCATAAGACACAGACCAATTAAAGTAAATATGAACGAAGTAATGAAAATCATAACAAAGTCAGAAGAAATGCAACAAAATGATCGTAAATTTAAAATTGAATCATCAATTTCGACCAATAAGACAAGAATTAATCAAATCGTGGCTTGACTCTCTTATTTTATCCCCAGTGGAGTCGCCAAGCTGTCGAAACCTATTTTTTTGAAAATCGACTAACATTTTATTTTAAGAAAACGAAAAATGGGAGTTGCCACTAATCCTTTTTTACGTCGAAAGTTGAAAACTCGAAAAGATTTTAAAATACGATCCTTTTTTTTATTAATGTTGATTTAAAAAAAATGCTTGAATAATTTGAAACGAGCATTAAAGGCCATATTATCTCGAGATATCAAAATATCACATCTCGTAAGTTAGGACACGACATTTGAACCCTCAAAAATAAGCTTGCCTTTTAATTGTTTTATTTTAAAATTCGTACTTTGATTTTTAAAAGGATATTCGGTTGTTTAGATCCAACAAGGAAAATCGAAACCCTGTAAGTTAGGACACGACCTTCTCGAGTTTCTAAACGCGGAATATTGTCTTTATTTTTATTTAAAATTCATATACTTTAAAAGTTAAAAGGATATTTGGTTATTTAGGTTCAACGAGAAAGTCGAAACCCCGTAAGTTAGGGTACGTTTTCTCGAATCTCCCAAATACAGGACATTGCTTGTTTTTCAAAAATTTTCCTTTTTTATGAATTTGGGTGAAAATTGATATAATATTTAAAAGAGATATGTGAATAAAATATTATGCTAACGAATGGAAACAATATAACTGTACTAATAAACGATTCATAGTACATAATGGCAATAACCAAGTAACATACATTAATGTCAATATTAACAATCAAAGAAAACGAAACAAAATAATATATAAAAATAATTTAAAATAAATAATATAAAAAGGTTTAAAATAAATGATAAATGAAACAATTTAAAGTAAATCATATAAAAAAGTTAAAAAAATATATGAAAAAAATTAAATAAATAAATAAATAACAAGTTTTCAAAAGGGTTGAAATCAAACTGATTAGGGACTAAATCATAATAAAAATGAAATTTAAAAGTAAAAATTATGACAAAATAAACAAATGAGGACTAAAATAAAAAACGTAAAAAGACTGTGGACCAAATGGGCAAAAAAAAAATAATTCTTGGACACGTGTGCATTTTTCAAAGCGTCAGTGGGTTAGAGACTCGATTGAAACTAGCCGTAAATTCTAAGGTCCAATTTATAAAATAAATAAATAAGCAAAATGACTAAATTAAAACGGACAATAATGCAGAAGGGCCAGGGGCGTAAATAGCCCATTGAACGAAAACACGCGGATCCCCCTGGAACGGGTCGGGTCGCGTGCTAATCAGGGTTAAACGACGTCGTTTTTGCAATGGTGACCCTAGTTCAAAACGGCACCATTTCGTGCCTCTATTTAAATAAAAAATTTTAAAAAATTCATTTTTCACTCTTCTTTCTAAAAAAAAAAACTCTCTCAACTCTCTCTTCCTCTCCCCATTCCGGTCGAACTCCGGTCACCGGACCACTATGGAGGCCATCAGTTGTCGGCGACGGCGCGGCCATCCACGGTGGCCAAAAAATCGAAAAAGGGTCTTTTTTTTTGGCTTTTCGACTGTCCCACTCCTAAAATGCCATCTTTCATTGGAGATGGCGGCCTCGACTACCCTCACGTCGGCGAAACGCAAAAGAAAAGGGTAAGATTTCGACCCATTTTTTATTTTGTTTATTTCTTTTTAAAAAAAGAATGAAAAATGATAGAAAAATAAAAGATATTAAAAGAAAAACCACATTGTTAGCCTTTGTTTCGATTTGCTTTGTATTTGAATCTCTGTGAAATATTTTTGTATTCAATATCTCGTAAAAAAATTACAACTCGTCTATTGTGGCTTTTTATAGCCGAGAAAGAAAGAAAAAAATACAAAGTTTTTCATTTTTTTCTTTGCTTGTTGTTGCCCTTTTTTCTCTTACTTGCAGGTACGGAGGCCGTAGGTGACGTGTGGACGTGGAGACACGAAGGGGAACGGTGCTAGAAGCTATTGCGACACAAGAAGTAACCTGGGGTTGCCGAAAATTTCAAATATTTTGGGCCTATTGGGCTTTGTATTTTTGGGCTAGGTTTTTTTTTTTATTTCGAGTTTGTAAAATGTGGTCTTGGGCTATTTATTATTTGGTTTTATTTAATTTTTGGGCCCGGACAAATTGGGCTGGTTACAATGCTGACTACCTTTGCGAGGTTGATGCTAAGGAGTTAAGCTTAGTCCCAGATCTAGTGCTCCCACCAAAATTCAAAACTGCAAAATTCAAAAAATGTAATGGGACTACTTGTCCTGAAGCCCATATCACAATGTTCTGCCGAAGAATGATAGGATACGTCAATCACGACCAATTGTTAATCCGCTGCTTCCATGATAGTTTGATCGAATTAGTTGTCAAGTGGTACAACCAGCTAAGCCATGCCAAAATTAACTCATGGAAAGACTTGGCACAAGCCTTCATGAAACATACGGCCATGTGACTGACATGATACCCGACAGAATTATGTTGCAAAACATGGAAAAGAAACAAAGTGAAAGCTTGAGGCAATACACTCAGAGATGGAGGTAGGTGGCAACACAAGTTCAGCCACCTCTTCTAAAGAAGGAAATGACAATCCTTTTCATAAATACTCTGAAAGCCCCGTTCATTAACCATATGTTGGGAAGTACTACCAAGATCTTCTCAGATATAGTAATGTCTGGAGAAATGATTGAAAATACAGTAAGTAGTGGGAAAATAGACATAGGGGAAAACGCTAAAAAATTAACCCCGAGAAAGAAAGAAAATGAAGTGAACACCGCAGGTGTGTATATAACAGTTATTCAAAATCGATCACTGTAGACCAACCAGGGACCGTAACAACCAGCCATCGAGTCCTATCAAGGCAAGAATCTAACTCAAGGCCAAACACGAAAAAATGTCAATTCACACACATCCCGATGACATATAGAGAGTATTATCAGAATTTGTTCGATGCCCATGTAGTGTCCCTGTTTTATTTAAAACCCATGCAACCTTCGTTCCCAAAATGGTATGATAGGAATGCTCAATGTGAGTACCACGTAGGAAGAAAGAGACATTCAATTAATAACTGCACTGCATTTAAAAAGTTGATTGAAAGGTTCATTGAGATAGAGATCGTAAGGTTCGATGATCCATCTGAACCTAATGTGGCAGGAAATCCATTACCTAGTCATTCAGATTAAGGGGTAAACGCGATAATTGAGAGTGGAGGAAAGAGGAACAAAACCGATGCGGCGGAAGTAAAAACCCCACTAAAATGAATTTGGTAAAAGATGATAAATGTGGGATTAATCGTTCAAGATTTAGAGTAATTACTTAAAGGGGTGAGGAGCTACTATGAGTTCCACGCTGAAAAAGTTCATGAAATCCAGGAGTGCGTTGAATTCAAAGCTTTGGTGCAAAGTCTGATAGATAATAAGGAGTTGGAATTCTTTGAAAATATCAAAGGCTTAGAAGGAGGAAACATTTGTACCTTAAAGGAAGGATCAACAGAGAAGGTCTACAAGGTCAACCACCCGGTGGTGATTATTTCACGGCTAAGAAATAATGAAATAGGAACACAAGCTGCACCGAGAGTCATAATTCAGAAACCCGTAGCTTTTCTCTATAATGATAGCAAAAGGGTTCTATGGAATTATGACTGCAACGTGATGATCCTAGGAGAAGAATACTTCGTTAGTACTTCTGAAGAGGGCCAGGATATTAGTTTCTATATACGCAGCGGGAGACGATATGACCCTGCAAATGTGAGAACCGAACCCGTTAAAAGAAAAACCTTAGCAATTGAACATAAGAAAGAAAAGACGGCTAGGCTTGAGTTGTTTGTTAATGAGCTGGTAACTGAGAACGAGGTTAAGGAATTCTTAAAATTTTTGAAGCATAGCGAGTATAGTGTTGTAGAACAGCTACACAAACAACCAGCTCGCATATCAGTACTAGCCTTACTCTTGATATCAGAGACACATCGTAGCGCGTTGATGAAAGTATTGAATGAAACTTATGCCACTGATGATATCTCTGTGAACAAGCTAGACCACTGGTTAACAATCTGAGTGCTGACAATTTCATCTTTTCCAATGATGATGAAATACCTCTAGGGGGCATGGGATCAATGAATGCCCTACACATCACTACCCGCTGCAAAGGATATAGTTTACCAGAGGTGTTAATCGACAATAAGTCTATACTGAATGCCTTGTCTCTATCCACACTGAATAGATTGCCAGTGGATAGCTCTCACATGAAGACGTGCCAAAATATAGAGCATTCGATGGTATAGAAAGGAGGGTGATGGGAAGGATTGAGATATATCTTTTAATTGGTCCGAACACATATGAGGTAGACTTTTTGGTGATGGATATCAAGCCCTCTTATAATTACTTGTTGGGGAGGCCTTGGATTCACTCGGCTAAGGCAGTGCCGTCGTCACTACACCAGAAACTAAAGTTGGTAACAGAGGGTCAACTGGTGACGATAAACGCTGAAAAGGATATCATTGCATCCGTAACTAGTGGTGCACCATACATAGGAGCGGATGATGAGGCTATAAAATGTTTCTTTCGATCACTGGAATTTGATAATGCAACTTTTATTATTGAAGGAAACAAAATCCCAGTACCAAGAATATCCAAAACCATGAAAATGGGATTACAGTTGACAGTTGGAAAAAGAGCCTTATCGGGAAGAAGACTTAGAAAATACTTTCAAGGGAGAGTCGGGGTACCAATATTGATGGACAAATAAGACTATTTTAGCTTAGGATACAAGCTAGATGCGAGGCAAAAGAAGAGGGAGCTGAAGAAGAAACAAGAAAAAAGAAGAGCGTGATTGAGTGGGGGAGAGGTCAAATGGGAACCGATAACCTTTCCTCATATATCTATAATATTCATGTCAGGAGAAATAATTTATCCTGAACAAAAGATTTCAAGAAAAAGAAAATGCGGAAGAAATGTTGGGAAATCTGAGTATCAACACTATATCCTAAGAAGGAAAGGGAAAACTTATCAGGCATTTGTCCTTATATCCCTGGAAGTGTTCTAAACAATTGGACTGCGGAAGAGATCCTTATAATTTTTAGAACTAATTCAGAGTAATGTTGAAAACACACTTATTACTCTAAGCGTAGGAGTAATAACAATCCTTTTGTGAAGAAGGCATAAGTCTATTATTTTTATTTAAATAAAATGCATCTTTGTGTTTCATTTCGACAAATATTCTTTTATCTTTTCCATTTCATTCATACTCATACCACACAGATAATTATTCTTAGATTCATTTTTTCTTTGGGTCTTCCTTCGTTCCTATAACAGGTCTCCAGATATCAATGATACGAGCGACGCTGCTACTGACTCAAAGTCTCTTTTTGAGCAAGATATGTGTCCAGAGGAATATCAGGACTTTGAAGATGATCAAAATTGTAACCTATCCCCTAATTTGTTAAGGATGGTAGAACAAGATGAGAAACAAATCCTACCTTACAAAGAGTCAGTAAAAATTGTGAGCTTAAGAGACAAACAAGAAAAGAAAGAGGTAAAGATCGGAGCTTGCATCACTACAAAGACAAAACAAGACCTTACGGAATTACTCTGGGAATTTAAATATGTTTTCGCAAGGTCGTATCAAGACATGCCTGGTCTAAGTACTGATATCATGGTACACCGACTTCCCATAAGGGAAGAATGCAAGCCGGTCCAATAGAAACTTCGAAGGATGAGACCCGACATTTTGTTGAAAATAAAAGAAAAGGTCAAAAAACAATTCGACGTTGGTTTCTTACAAGTGGTTGAATACTCGGAGTGGGTAGCAAATTCTGCTTTTCGAATTTGATATAGTCTATGTGAACCAGAAGGCAGTAAAAGGAAGTGCAATAACAGATTTTCTAGCTTGTAAAGCTCTAGAAGATTACGGGCCTTTGAATTTCGATTTCCCAAATGAAGATCTAATATATGTTGTGACTACTAAAAAAGGCATTCAAGAATAACATCCTTGGAAGCTAAATTTTGATAGGGCCTCCAACGCTATGGGTAACGGAATCAGAGCAGTCCTAGTATCCCCAAACAGATATCATTATCCCTTTACTAGTAAATTGGATTTTGATTGCACAAATAATATGGTAGAATACAAAACATGTATCGTGGGTATCCATGCAGCCATAGAACGCAAGATCAAAGTACTGGAGGTATATGGGGATTCGACACTAGTGATATATTAACTCAAAGGTGAATGTGAGATGAGAGACCCCCAATTGATCGAGTATAGAAGGCTAGGCCTAGACTTAATTAAAGAGTTTGATGACATCACCTTCTACTACCTCTCGCGAGATGAAAATTAGATGCTTGACTCCTTGGCCACCTTAGCTTCCATGGTTAAAGTGAACAAACAAGAGGATGTAAAACATATCCAGATGAGTATTTATGAGGCTCTAACTCATTGTTAGAACATCGAGGAAAAAAAATTATAATCACCCTTGGTACCATGATATACTACGATATGTGAAGAATCATGAATACCCGGAACAGGCAACTGAGAATGATAAAAAGATGCTAAAGGGATTGGCCAATGACTATGTCTTAGATGGGGAGATCTTATATAAAAGAAGAAAGGATCAAGTGCTACTAAGATGTGTGGATGTTGTTAAGGCCAAGAAAATCTCGAAAGAGGTCCATGAAGGTGTTTACGGAACACATGCTAATGGTTTTACAATGGCTAGGCAAATCATGATATTTGGGTATTATTGGTCCACCATGGAAGGGGATTGTATCAGTTATGCAAGAGAAGTCATAAGTGCCAAATTTACAGAGACAAAATTCATGTGCCTCCTTCACCTCTTCATGTTATGACTTCTCCATGGCCTTTCTCTACGTGGGATATGGATGTCATTGGGCCGATCTCGCCAAAAGCTTCAATAGGTATCGATTCATCTTTGTGGTCATCGACCACTTCACCAAGTGGGTAGAGGTTGCTTCTTATGCCAATGTCACAAAGTCGGTGGTCAGCAAATTCTTGAATAAAGAGATCATATGTCGGTATAGAATGCCAGAAAGGATAATATCTGACAATGCATTGAATTTGAACAACAACACAATATCAGAAGTCTACAGTCAATTCAATATCAAACACCATAACTCATCACCATACCGCCCAACAATGAACGGTGCAGTAGAGGCAGCCAATAAGAACATTAAGAAGATCGTGGGGAAAATGACTGAGACTTATAAAGATTGGCATGAGAAGTTACCATTTGCCCTTTATGCCTATCGAACATCTGTCAAAACCTCTACAAGGGCAACGCCTTTCTCTTTGGTTTATGGAATGGAGGTAGTTTTGCCCATTAAAGTCAAAATTCCTTCTCTCCGAGTTTTGGCAGAGTTGAAGTTAGATGAAGCAGAATGGATCCAATCCCGATAAGATCAATTGAACTTGATTGAAGAGAATAGGTTGAAAGCTATCAGTCATGGTCAGATATACCAAAAACGAATGATGTGAGCTTATAACAAAAAGGTTCGCCCTAGAGAATTCCATGATAGGGACCTATTATTGAAAAAGATCCTTCCCATATAAAAGGATTTCAGAGGAAAGTGGATGCCAAACTGGGAAGGACCTTATGTGGTAAATAAGCCTTTTTCTGGAGGAGCGTTGATTTTGACCGAGATGGATGGCAAGAACCTACCTAATCCTGTGAATTCAGATTCAATCAAGAAATACTTCACCTAAAAAAAAGAGAGAGGCCAAGGTGAAAACTCGCAAAGGGCGCCTTGAGACCAAAAGGGTTTTGAGTTGAAAACTAAGGAAAGGGCAACTCAAATTTTGATCGAAGATGGGGCATGTAGTAGTCTTGTTCCCTTAAAAATAACAAGGAGGAGAAACTTCACATCTCGGGGCATCAACAAAGTACTCTAGATCTCCTAAACTCATATCAAGCTCAAAAATGGTACTCAAGAAGTTTGTGCGGAGAAGCTCATGCTACGATATCTGGGGCACCTATTTTTCATCTTACTCATTTTGTACTTTAGCAATGTTTGCTATTTTGATTATTCTATTCATTTCGAGCTCTGCTCCCAATAAATTTAATTCTTGTCCATTGTTATGATCTTTTTTAAGCATTTTTCATTGAAATAACAATTAATGGACTAACGATATTCAAGTAAAAGGACTTTTACATATTTCTCTGAAAAGTATTCTAAATAGCACAATGACCTAAAACAGGACCGCTAGTTAGAACTAACCAAATCTAAGGATGAGAAATATCTAGGAGCGAATAGTCTAAATTATGATTACTTCTTCAGGTTTCCTGTCAAAGATACCAAATCCGAACAAGAAAGCATGGTAACACATCAGTGATAGAACTTTGACGAACAACGAGCAATGTTGACCTAAACACTAAAAACGGGATCATTCTCGAAAAATGGCATTCTACATCCATGCAAGTATCATTCATATACATCTAATTAAGAGCATTTGATTCATTTTGATCATAACATCCTAATTGCTTGGCATAAATATAGGCTTATGAAACGGATTCTATAGGTCGTGTTTCCTAGAAAACTGTGTAATAGCTTAGCGAAACCACCGATCCTATACCCCTAAAATTGCAGTGGGATGGATTGAATTTACCATAGTGAATCTTATCTCTCTAAAGTTGCAGTGGAATAGATTAAAGCTACAAGTTACAAACCTTATCTCCCTGAAGTTATAGTGGAGCAGATTGAAGATAGCAAATCTTATTTCCCTAAAGTTGTAGTGGAGCAGATTAAAGCTACAAGTTACAAACCTTATCTCCCTAAAGTTGCAGTGGAGCATATTAAAGCTACAAATCTTATTTCCATGAAGTTGTCGTGGAAAGATTAAAGCTACAAGTTACAAATCTCATCTTCCTGAAGTTGCAGTGGAGCAGATTGAAGCGACAAATACCATACCCCTGAAGTTGCAGTGGGTTAGAATGAAGGGCCCATTGAGGTCGAGATACGGCAAGACCAAACAAAATTGGACCTCTTTAAGGTCTTCGCTCCATTCTCGTTACACGACAATGAGCAAAAAGGGGCAGCTGTAAAGGCCCAATTTAGTCCGGCCCAAAACAAAAAATAAATAACCAAATATAAAAAAAACAAAAACAAATAATAATAATAATAAAAAGCTTAAGTCCAATTCAAAAAAAAAAGCCCAAAATACAAAAAACATTAAGCCTGAATTTGCAAGCCCAAAACACCCCAAATAAAAAAAAAAACCTAAAGGTCCAATGGCCCAACAACCTAAACTCATCCTTTCAGAAAACTAAAAACCCTAACCTCCAGCGTCGTGCCCCCTTCGCACGCACGCCGCTTGAGGTTCTTTATCCCGAGTCTTGACACCCCTACCGCCACTTCACCACAATAGCCAGTGAGCACCTTTCCCTCCACCTCCATTTGCGAAAAAAAGATGCAAAGAACAACAAAGAAATAGTAACAAAAATAGTAGAAAAACAGTGAAAGACAACAGTGTAAATCAGCTATAAAAGCCATAACAATCCCAATGTAATTTTTTACGGAAAAAAAAATCAACCAAAGTAATAAAAAGACAAAATAAAAAAACTTTAAAGGTGATTTTTTTTCTTTTATTTATTTTTTATGAATCTATTTTTTATAAATAAAAACATAAAATAAAAAGAAAAGTTGGGAATATACTTGCCGCTTTGTATTCTGCCACCGTGAGCAGCCAAGGTTGTCACAGCCGATGAACGGTGACCCTTTTTATCTTGAAAAGTTTTTTTTAGAACCCTAAAACCAAAGGGTTCTTTGCCTTTTTGGCGAATTTTGGCCAATTTCTAAAAAAACGACCCCAGATTTGGATTCTAGGAGTCGAGAAGCCTAAAAGGGAGACTTTTTTTTTACATTTTTTGGCCACCGGGAATGGCAGAGTCTTTGCCGGCGACCACTCGTTAGACCTAGGGGACAGAGGTGGGAAGACTTAGAGAGAAAAAAAAAGGGTTTCAGAGATTTTTTTTAAAAAAAAACTTGTTTGAAATGAAATATTTGAATTTTTTTTACTTATATAGGCTTCCAAAATGATGCCATTTTAGGACTAGCCTCAGATGCCCCAAACGGCGTCATTTTGACTCAAACCTGAGACCTGACCTAAAAGTGGGTAGGATCCGCGTGTTTTCGCGATAAAAGGGTTAATTGCAGTTCTAGCCCTTCCACCTTTTATTTATTTTTCAATTTGGTCCTGTCATTTTTTTTATATATTTAATTTTTTACCATATAATTTCAATTTTGTTTTATTTTGGTCCCCCATGGAACGTGCGTTTAATGGGCTTGGGAATAATTTCCCAATTTGTCCCCGCCCTTTTGCGTGTGTTATATTTTGGTCCTTGTAAGAAACGGTGTGCATAAGGATAAGGTATATTTTTCTATTCAGTCCCTGTAACACCCCTAACCCGTATCCGTCGCCGGAGTAGGGTTACAAGGTATTACCGATCAATTTACAACATATATCATACATTTATCAAAATAAAGCATTTATTCGCTTAAATGATTCAACACAATCACATTGTCCCTTATAAGGGCCTACAAGGCCTTCAACATGCTTTAAAAGTGGTTCGGGACTAAACCAATAACATATGAAAATTTTGGAAACTTAAAAAAATTTCAATCATGCAGGCGTCACATGCCCGTGTGAACAGGTCGTGTGCCTCACATGGCTCCAGACACGCCCGTGTCTCAGGCTGTGTGAAAATAGGGCATACATACTGACTTGGGTCACAAGGCCGACCACACGCCCGTGTGTCTAGGCCATGTCAAATCTATAGGGTATACTACCTTATGCAATACGGCCAAGTCACACACCCGTGTGCTCGGCTATGTGCCAATTAGGGGGTATATTGACTTGTACCACACAGCCAGTCACACGCCCGTGTGTGAGACCGTGTGGAGCATACTGACTTCAATTCAATTTCAACACCAGGGGACACACAGCCGTGCAACATGACCGTGTGTCACACATGACTGAGACACATGCCCGTGTCTCTGCCCTTTTGGACAAAAATAGGCCATTTACCAAGCCATTTTGCCACCCATTTTGCACATACCTATACAAGATCAATTGGTACCATTTTAAGACACAAATATGCAACAAAAAGTCATCAACCAATACACAATCATACTATATCCATTTCAATCAATTCAATACTCAATTCAATGCCATTTACCTATTTAATTACCTATCAATTTAAATTTTCCTTACCATACGTAATTCACATATCTATTTCATTTAGTTAAACCATTCCAAACATACATTATTCATTCAACCTCAATCACTCATTATAGGTCAATTACCAAACTCAAATTAGAAACCATTTGCACATATATATATAAACATCATCAATCATCATCTTAAGCTAGCTAAAATGGCCAAAATACATATCCATCAAGCATATCAAAATGACACAAGCCTATACATGCCATATACCATATATACACATTTCAAAAGTACTAAAATAGATTTTCAATAGTGCGATGAAGTCTCTGACGATCCACGGATCTGAGCTAGCTTCGTAAAACTATAAAACATTGAAAATTAAACAAAATAAGCTATAAAGCTTAGTAAGTTCGTAGGTAAATATGAAATAATCAACATCATTTATTTACATTTCCAATTAGATACATAATTTGAAATTAAAACCTCAATCAATGAGATAACATAAAATTCAACTACAAAGCAACTCATAAGTTCTCATCTTCTTTTAATTCATCATTCGAACAGTTTTATGTACATACCTGTACTGATACATATCTATTCTCACCAATTCACTTATCGAATCACTTCGAGTTTATAAATGCTTACGAAATAAGTAAATCAATTTTTTGATGCCATAGTCCAACTATGGTCTTATACATACATTGCCAAGGCCCTGCCATGGTCTTACATTCACATGCTATAACTCGGTTATGGTCTTATTATCCGATTGTCATAGCCCAGCTATGGTATTATTCAGTATCTCATCAACTTAAACTGTACATTTAAATCAAATTCATCACATTTAGCCATAGAATAAATAAAGTCTCAATAACTTCCATCAATTGAATAATTATACATTCAAATTAAATTATACGAACATACCTCGTGTACGGAAATAACGGAACGGACTGACTATTCAATTACTTTGCTCTTTCTCCGATCTAAGTCCGAATTCCTCTTTTCTTGATCAATTGCACAAATAAGCTTGGCCCAATGTTGAGTGTTCAACAATGGAGTTTGCCCTATTATTTTTGATTGGAGAAGAAACTAAAAGATGATAATATGTTTTGATTTTATTTATTTTATCTTTAATTAACCAAATTACTAAATTAACCTTATCACTTAATCAAAATTTCAATAATACCAAGCCATTATCATCCAGTATCAACATAAATGGTCTAATTATCACTTAAGGACCTTAATTTTAAGGTTCTATAGCTATTATACACCTTTAGCTAATAGAACTCAAATTTTACACTTTACGCGATTTAGTCCTTTTTCTCAAATTGAGCAATTAAACGATAAAATTTCTTATCAAAATTTTTACACCAACATGATATCATACTGTAAACATTAAAATAATAATAAAATAATTATTTGACCTCAAATTTGTGGCCTCGAAACTATTGTTCCGATTTGACTAAAAATGAACTGTTACAGTCCCTGTCCTTTTTAGCCCACTACACATTCTAGTTTTTATTATTTATGATTTATGCCCCCTAATTTCATTTAAATTTCAATTATATCCTCTGTTTGTTTAATTTCAACCTTTTTACAAACTGTTTTTTTATTTATTTCTACTTTTTTATCCATTTATTTATTTTTTACTTCTTTATTTATTTTTTACACTTAAAAATTAGATTGTAAACATGCTTTTATTAGTGTATTTTTATTTATTATTTTCATTATTTTTTTATTTTTATTTTTTTTGGTGTGTTCTTGTTATTTTATTATTTCTTTTATTTTTTTTCGCACTTGCATGTCATGTCCATTTATCTTTTTAATCATGTATCTTCCATTTTTTTTTATCTTAAGTTATTTTACTTATTTATTATTACTATAATATGATTATTAATATTATTTTATTATAATTATTATGGAAATTTACTAAAAAAGCCCTTTTATATCATTATTTATCGAAATGGACCGATTTTTTTTATTATTTACCGAAAAGGGTCATTTCCCCTGAAAGCGCGTCCACGTCAGCGCGAAGTCAGGGGACGTGTTAGCAAAACGCCTCCCTGGGGGAGTGTTTTTCCCACGTCAGCACAAAGTGCTTCCTTGAGGGCGCGCTTTGTGCTGACGTGGACAAAACGCTCGCCAAGGGACGCGTTTTGCCCCCCCCTTTTTTTAAAGTTAGGGTTTTTCTGATTGGTGTAGGGTTAGGGTTTAGTTTAGGGTTTTTAGGGTTTAGAGTTTTAATATTTTTTAATGAAAAAATTAATTAAATTAGGGTTGAGGGCTAATTAATTAAATTAACTATTAAACTAAAAAAATCAATTAAATTAGGGTTTAGGGTTTTTAGGGTTTATTAATTAAATTAACTATTAATTACGAAAAAAAGCTCCCACGTGGACGCTCTTTTGCTACAGTAGTATCTGAAAAATTAATTTTGAGAAGATGTTTCTGAACAAATAGTGTCAAAACGCTTCAAGTAGGATGCACTGTCAGTAAAATTACGGAAAAAAGCTCCCACGTGGACGCTCTTTTGCTACAGTAGTATCTAAAAAAGCCTTAGACTATAAATGAGCCAAATTTCATTCTCAGGTTGCATAAGTTACAGCAAGAGAAATTGAGGCTAAAGTAAAATAGAAACTGAAGATGAGTGAAGGTATTAGTGTTGTTATTTACTATGATGGCGAGGTCTATGACATCAAGAACGGCGTTATTTTTTTATCGGAGAACACAACGCCAATCCTAATTGCAATTGCACGTCTTCCAGAGTGATAGTACACTCTCTGTATGGAAGATGGAAAGTGT
Source organism: Gossypium longicalyx (assembly GCA_025698465.1). Classification (NCBI taxonomy): domain Eukaryota; kingdom Viridiplantae; phylum Streptophyta; class Magnoliopsida; order Malvales; family Malvaceae; genus Gossypium; species Gossypium longicalyx. Next base: position 60,866,774 of record CM047004.1, on the reverse strand, counting down.
GCGTCTCGGGTCTCCACCTCTCTATCAACGCACTGATTAGTTTCGGGTCCAACTTGCACCCCCGGCCTATCGTGGCCACGTGCCAAAAATCCGCTTCTTGCAGGTAGTTCTCTATCAACGGCGATGGAGGACCAGACATATTACGGATATAGCATTGCAACACCCGATCTACAGACTGTTATAAAAAAATTATAAAATAAATATTAATTAAAATTGCATAAATGAAAAAAATTAAATAGTATTCAAAAATTAATTAAACTTATCACTTACCATTGTCATTTGATCGACGGAGATGTGTTTCGTATCGAGACGAATTAATTCTCTGGCCATTGCTAACACGATTGAATATTTTATAATTTAAAAAATAAAACTAATTCAAAAAAATTTAAACAGAGCTTTTTTGCAAAAATTAAAGGGAGCTTTGACAAAAATTGAAAGAAATTTGAGAGAATTTGGAGAGAATTGTGAAAGAATTGTGAGAGGACTATTGTGTGAAAAAATGAAAGGGGGGAAGGGCCTTTTATATATATATATATATATTACCGTTGGAGTTCAAACGGTCAAGTGATCGTTGGAGCGGGGCAAAACGCGTCCCTAGGGGAGCGTTTTGTCCACGTCAGCACAAAGCGCGCCCTCAAGGAAGTGCTTTGTGCTGACGTGGACAAAACACTCCCTCAGGGACGCGTTTTGCTAACACGTCCCTTGACTTCGCACTGACGTGGATGCGCTTTCGGGGGAAATGGCCCTTTCTGGTAAATAATCAAAAAATCGGGCCATTTCGGTAAAAAATGATATAAAAGGGCTTTTTTTAGTAAATTGCCCTTATTATTATTATAGTATTCTTTTATTTACTTATTATTTATCATTCTACCCACATATTCATTTTATATTATTTCATTATCACTATAACATACATTATATTTAAACATTTATCCATTTTTATATCATGCCTGAATAAGTCAAATGCACATCACTTTAAATGTTACGTTCATTTTTGCACGATGCATAAAAAAGGAAAATTTTTAAATTGAGGCAATGTTCATTATTTTTGGAATTAGAAGAGTCGTGTTCCTTACTTACGGAATATGACTTTTTTCTAAAATCGAAATAGTCGAATATTTATTTCAAAAATAAAAGACAAAATTTAAGTAATGAACAAATGTCGTTTATTCTTGTCTCCGAGGATTTAAGGCATTGTGTCCTAACTTATAGGACATAATCTTTTTTTCTCTATTAACATGAAATAAGCCCTTTTCAAAAAAATTAGTTCAATTAAGTAATGTCTTAATAAAAAAAGGGATCGTATTTTAAATTTTTTTTTCAGATTTTTAATTCTCGATACTAATACATCAAGTAATCAATTAGATACCAATTTTGAGCGTAACGAGGGTGCTAATCCTTCCTCGTGCATAACCGACTCCTGAACTCATTTTCTAGATTTTGTAGACCGAATAAATTTATTTTAGTAAATCAAACCTCTTATTAAAATAATCAAATTACAAAGTGATCCGATCACACCTCCTTAAAGTGATTGGTGGCGACTCCATTTTAATTCTCTAAAAAAAAAAAAAAGGTAAATTTCAAAAATAGTTTCTACACTCGCAAGTCCCTACAAAAATCCAAAATGACTTCAACTTAACTCCCTTAAGGATTACACTACCACAACAATTTTTGTTTTGTTTTTCTTGGGTTTGCCTCTCTTTCTATTGCCTTTAACCTTGTTTGGAGTCGAAGGTAGAAGTTGATCATCGATAGCTTTCGAACTAATCACTTTTCTATGGTTATGAGCAATTAAGGCATCGTGATGTACTGTGCCCTAACTTTCTAAAAGACCTTCAGCTCCAACTAAATCAACTTGATAATCCACCTGCCCTATATTAGCCTCAACTACCTAATGGGTTGACCGCGCAAGTGAGTATTCCTCACAACCCACTTCATTTAACATAGACTTGTTCATAATTACTTAGGCCTGATACTCAACTACAACATCCTCTTGAAATTTGGGGTTAGAGTCACAATTTATAATAAAAAAGATTTTTTCACAAAATGAAGCCTACCTCCATCTTTGACAAAATAACCATTAAAAGCCACCAACCCAACTTGGTTTTCTTAGAACTTCACATTCTCGCTGCCAAAATCACAATCTTCAATTCGCATGTGTACACCCTTTCACAAGTTGTCATTATTACAAACAACAACATTGACAACATGTTGTTCCTTTGACTGCTCAGATTCCTTATTCCGATCATCAAAAGAAGCAACGACATCTAAAAAATCATTTTTCGACGACCAAAATCCATCCAATATCTTAGACTCTAAATGCAATGATGAAAACCTACCATAATCTCTCGATTTTTGATAATTATTCTGAGCATGCTTCCCATTCTCCTACAGCAGGCTTTCCTTGATATGATAATGTTCTGTGTGGCACTTCTCCCTCTTTAGAGACCATCAATTTCTCAATTATTCTTACCGTAAGTTAGTGTTTTTTCCTCCAATAAGCTGATCTTCCTCTGTATTTCGCCATATTCACATGGATATGATAGTTCCAAAACCACCTCCCATCAAGTCATTGAATTACCTTTCTGTCATATTTGACACTGCTGGAGCAAACAAAGCCAAAAATAGCTGCCACCTTTTTATACACCATCCCTTGCTCATCATCTACACACACATGTTTTGAATTTTACACGCTTCTTGAGCCGACGATTGGGAACTTAGAATGTGCTTTGCCATTTTTTCTTTCTTTAATTACTGATCGATACTTACAATTTTGTTGCAAGCATTAAAATATAAGATAGCGTTTCATGAAATTCTATTTTGGAAATCACAAATTTAATAATATCTCATTGTAGTTCTTATTGTCATTTTGTCATTGCAACAGTAATGTTCCCTGCATAATTAAGAAACATTCCACCACACTTAGACTACAGTTATCTTTATTTTAATGTGTCTCAGTTCTTTTTTTTCCCTTTCTTTTTGATAATTGTATTGAAATTGACAGTCCTGTTAGATAGTTCTTTCTTCTTTAAACTATAATTACATCTTTTTCTGGCTGATTCTAGAATTATCTTCTAATTGTCGTAATTGTTGCAGCTGAAAAATTACCAGTTAACAGGGATTGTCATGACAATCAAAGTGGAAAACATTTCCTCATTCCGACAATAATTACATACTTTGATTAACAAATCTTGAGTATATCATTAGAATAATGCAAAAGTTTTGATTTTGTAATAGCTCTCTTTTTTAACTTCATAAAAAAGATTTTGCAATGTTCATAGCTTTGGCTTATTTAGGATTCAACCCAATAACTTCTGGTGATTTTCTTGCACTGATTGGAGAAGGCGCGAATCATCTGTTTCAAGAGTCTCCAATCTTGTAAGTGTATACGACATTCGAACCCGCTTTAGCTTTTATTTTTGTTAGAATGAAATTTATTGAGATGAAACCATGATAGCCTTTCTCTTACTTCCATTCTTAACCTTTTGTTTCTTCCTCTAACCAAATTATGTTCCGTAGATTTTTAGTTTTAGTTGAAGTTTAGTCCCACCATACATTCAGCAATGAGAAGCTTGGCACTACGAAATAATTGTTTGATTTAATGAAAGTTGGCACCATGTTTTTTTTAGCTCGGCACTGGGAACATAGGGCAATACGGTTGGAAAAATCGTTTTAGAAAATAGTTCTTTTAGGTATAGTAAAAGTTTGAATTTTTTTTTTTGGTAAAAATAGTACTTGTGCTTTAAATGAGGTAGCCCAAATCATTTCCCAACTTTCTATTGGTTGATTTTCTTTACTATCCTCCAATCTCATATTCTTGATGTCTAGGAAATTAGTGATAGTATGGTACATACACGGATAGGGTAAAATTTATTAAATTCAATTCACCGAAGCTACCAATTTTCAAGTTTGAGAAATCATTAGACTTGTGACGACTTTTTGGATGGGATCCTGCATTTCTTGGTTAAGATGTCTCATTGTGTTCGAAGATCTATCTCTTAACTTTGAAATACACTTTGAATCACTCGATTTTAAGTTCAGGAGCTCAAGTTATGACCGTTTTAGTGAAGACTACGCGATCAAAATTTTTGGACGGGATTATGACAAGATTTACGAGTTTCAGGCTTTTAATTCAAGTTTAAATCATATTAGATTCGGGTTTTAGACATAGTTTTTATTATATATGAGCCTAATATTGTATTTATTAGATCTTATTATTTTATTACAAAATTTTTATAATTATTAAGTATTTTAAGATATTTAAGAGTTTTATGTTAACAAGAAAGTTTTGTTTAAAATTACTTCTTGTTTAGATTAATTAGAGTTTTAATTGGATGTACTTAGCTAGTCTATATAAAGACTTCTTCATTGTTTATTTTATTAAGGAGACAATAATTTTTACTCTGGGAGTTTGTTTCTTTGAGTAAGCTTTCTTTTTTGTGATTTTTAAAAGTAGTTTTCTTCTTGATTTTCTTCAAGGGGTCGTGAAAATTTATTATTCACCCTTCAATTTGCCAAGGATTATTTATTAAAAGGTTAATTGAAACCATTAAGAAGCCAGTTGTGCTTTACTATGATAGTCAAGCCGCAATTCAAATTGCAACACCTCTTATTTACCATGAAAGGACTAAACATGTTGAAATTGACAATTATTTTGTGAGAGAAATTATTAAAAAAGGATTGGTGCAAACTAAACATGTTTCAACAAAGGAGCAACTAGCGGAAATCCTCATCAAAGGACTGGAGTAGAACAACATGAATATATCACCCTCCAACTTGAAGGGAAGTGTGTAGGTTATTAATAAATTGTTATAACAACTCTTTAATATTTAAGAAATAATTATAAGAAATTAGTAGTTAGAAGATTGTTTAGTTATCAACTATCTAGTATAAAACCAAGATTGCTGTAGCCACAAAATATAGATAAATGAAATGATTCAATTCCTTTTCTTCTGCATTTCATTCTCTCACTTCTTAACAACTATGCTAAGAAGATCCACGGCTTAAATGATTTGCGTGTACATCTATGGCCTAATTAATGTGGCCTTCTACGACAATCAATAAAAGGATCTGAAATGTGAAAATGGTTAGGCGGTGGCAAAATTGGTGTTTCAATGTATTTGGGCTTTTAGTCCGATAACCCGAATTATAAAATTTTAGGTAAATAGTTGAAAATTAATATATTTTATTTTATTTTTATTTTTATTTTTATTTTTATTTTTATATAAAAATTTTAAATAAAACATCTAAAAACTATAGCATAAAATAAATTTAAGTATTCAAAGATAGAATGTAATATTAGTTAAGATTTATATACAAGTGTTTTATTATTCATTTAATTAATATTTTTTATAAATATATTTTACATAAATAATTTAATATTATTTAAGTAATATCAATTTAGTTGAAGAAAAGATAAAAAGAGCCCATCTTTACAATTAACTCTTTTTATAACAATCATTTTCTATAACAATATTTCATTATAACAATTAAGTTTATTGTAAAATAAATTTTTTTATTTTATTTTTATCTTCTATAACAACCTTTTATCAAGTGGTGTATGCCATAAATGGATTTTGTTCAATTGCTTCCCAGTTTCATTTGATTCTTTCTAATTTTTCGTTCATTATGTTTTGTATTAATTAAAAACACAATTGAAAGAAAGTGTAATGATTATGGTAATGATTATACTCTCTAAGAAATTTTAATTCTCAAGATGTGTTTGATTGAGAGAGTCTAATTGTCATTGTAATAAGTCCAATTGGCCAAGGCCCATACAGATGCAAAAAGCATAAATTAAATTTAAATAAACAGTTTTTACAGTCCAGATTACAAATTCAAACCCAAATTAAAAAAGACCCAAACCCAAAATCATTACAGTGGCCCAAAATTCAAATACTTAAAACCTAAATACAAGCCTGAAACAAAATTAACCCTAAGGCCCAAACGGCCCGAAAGCTAAAACAAATTCAACCAAAACCCTAGCCCCCATATGCCTCGCGCCGCTCCCCAACGTACGGCCTCTAGCGCGCCTCTGTACGCCACCACACAGCCTCCGTACGCCAAGTGCCACGTTCTCTGTACCTGCAAACAAATACAAAAGCAACAACATAGTAAGAATTTTTTTTTTTGTACTTTTTCTTTTTCATTCGGCTATAAAATAAGGCCAGAAACGTATTGTATTTTTTACAAACACACGGACACGATTATTGAATACGTATACATAACAATCAAAAACAGAAAAGAAATTGAAAGAGGTGATTTCTTATATTTCAGTTTATTATTATTATTATTTATTTTAAATAGAAAACAAAAAAAAAACTAAATAAGGGGTTTTGAAAACTACCTGTTTTCTCTACATTTCGTCACTATCGAGGCTCCTCTCCCTTCGAGAAAGCTTTGAGACCTCTCCAAGGTTCGAGTTTGGGCTTCGTTTCAAGAGATACGAGGGGACTGTGGCTAGTTTTTTTCTCTTTTTCAGGCTTTCGCCTTTGGTTCCTAAACCAAGGTTAAAAAGGGGAAGGAAATCGGTAGAAAAAGGTTCCCTTTTGGGAACCCAGGCCGTCTTGCCCTTCTGGGATATTTATCCCCTTGGTCCCTCTGCCTTTGTGATGCGCTACAATCTGCCCCTTTATTTACTTTATTTATTTATTTATAAATTTGGTCACATATTTCTCGCATAGTTCGATTTGATCCTTGGCACGTTGAGCTCTTGGAAATGGACGCGTGTCCGAATATTGGGTTATTTGTCCATTAGTTCCCTGCTTGTTTCAGTCCATCTTATTTTGATCCTTATTATCCTTTTTATTTTAGAACTTGTACCCTGAATTTCAATTTAACTTCAGCAGGGTCCTAGTCTGTTTAATTAATTTATTTATTTATTTATTCAACTTTTTAGGAACTGTCTTATTATTATTTATTTTAAGTCATTTTATTATTATTTTATTTAATCCTTTTTACCTATTATGTATTTTAGACTATTATTCATTTTAAATTATATATATATATATTATTTATTTTGAACAATTATGCATATTATTTATTTTGAAGTTTTTACATCCCTTTTATTTTAAACCATTTTATATATATTATTTATTTTAAATTTTTTATATGTTATTTAGTTATACTATATTATATGTTAATTATATAAAATTATTTTATTATTTATTGTAAACCTTTTTATTATTATTTATTTTAAGATTTCATATATATTACTTATATTAAATCGTATATATATATATGTATTTTTATATATTATTTATTTTAAATTTATTTTTCAAATATTATTTATATTAATTATTTATGTTATTTTAAAATGTTTTATAAATTATATATTTTAAGTTTACTCTATATATTATTTTATTGTTTTTATATATCAATGATTTTAAATTGTTTTATACTGTTTACTTAAAATTGATTTTTATAGTATGTATTGTAAATTTGTTTTTCCACATATTATTCATTTTAAAATTGTCTTATTGTTTATTTTAAATTGTTTTACATCATTCACTTCATTTTTCTTTGATTATTAATGTTGGTATCAAAATAACATATTTTGTGTGATTATTGCCATTATATGTTTTATAATTCGTTTATTCATATTTTCATGTCATTGTGATTCATTATTGTAATATTTTATTCGCAAATTATTATGCCATGTTTGATATCATCATTCCTTCTCGTTTCTTTTAAATCACATCATGGATTAAGTCCCATTGTATTTATCCAATATATCGTTTCGTTTTACTCCAAATAAAATAAACGCACATTGTTAAGTGTTGCACCCAAAAAATTAAAAAACAATGCAATATTTCGTATTTGGAAATTCAAGAAATTGTGCCCTAACGTGCTGGGTTTCGATTTACCGTTTGACCAAATAACCGAATATCCTTTTAAAATTTTAATGCATAAGTTTTGGAAATCATGAGATGATCTTGGTGTCGAGGGTTTGAAATGTCGTATCCTAACGTACTGGATATGATATTTTATTTTTTCGGAATAAGAGAATCTCAATATCCACTTCGAGTTATCCAAACATTTTTTAAAGGGATTATATTTTAAAATCTTTTCATGTTTTCGACATTAAGACATTAATTAATCAATAAGGTACCAATTTTGGCCATTGCGAGGGTGCTAATCCTTCCTCGCACGTAACCGACTCCCGAACCTGTTTTCTTGAATTTTGTATGCTAAAATCAATATTTTATATAAAATAAAATGTTTTTATAAGTGATCCAATCACTCCTAACAAAAAGGATTGGTGGCGACTCTATATTTCTTTTTAAAAGTCGATCCCTATTTTTCGCAAATAAAAAATGGTTTCGACAGCTTGGCGACTCCACTAGGGACAAATAAGAGAGTCAAGCCGTAAAATTGATTATTTTCTGTCCTTTGTCGAAAATTGGAAATTTGATTTGAAAAATCATGATTCTTTTATTGCATTTGTTTGTGATCTTTATGATTACTGTGGTTTGAGTCTCGTAGAATACTCTTGCATTGCATTGCATGACCGTTGTGGTTACACCTTTTAAGTAAGAGTGAGAAACTATGCCTTCGTGAGGTTTTCACCTCTGCATGGGCTAGTGGACTGCTTCTGGGATACATCCGTACCTATGTCTTCATGAGATTTTCATCTCCGCATGGCCATAAGGAAATGTATTCCCCTGAATTGAACTCGATCCATATGAGCCTATAATGGGTGAGGATTGAGGAATCTGCTGGTTCAGGTACCCTTTTCTTTAGAACCGAGCCACATATAGTCAGCCGTAGGAGCCTACCCTAGGTAAAGCCGCGCCAAACCCCTAGAGGTCATCCAAATATGTGATCTATTTGTTATTTATGTTTTTGTACTGACATGTTTCTTTTGGTTATGATTGCATTGCATTTTCATCATAGAAAAGAGGTATTAATTCACATTCGATTGCTAAATAGAGAATCTTGTCATGGAAAATAGATTTCTTGATAAAGTGGAATATAATACGGCCGTCTGAATATGGTCCGAGTAAACACAACGAGAGAAGGCTGATAGTCCGTGGAGGAATATACAACTATGTTTCGCTGCCCGAGGATTTAAGCCGACAAAGATTATTCAGGAGTCATCAACTTTCTTAAAGAAGCTAACAAGCCTCGCGAGGATAAGTGGGCAATGGGTCACAACCCGGATCAAGCAAAAATAAGCTAGTAGAGGCATCCATTGGGACGTTCGCGAGATTTGATCTTAACATTCAAATATGAAGAAATGGATCGATGTCTTCACTTGGAGTTTGAGGGCAAGGTCGTATATGTTTTCGCTTTATGTAAAGAGATTTGTTATTTAGAAAAGTTGTTCTAACAGAATTGAATCAGAATCAATGTCTCTTTTTTACATTCATTTCATGCATTTGCATTGCATTTCATCACATGCATTGAATGTCACAAAAGGGCCCTAATTAGTTAAAAACTATTTCAGTTAATCTGAAAATTTATAAAAACCTATCAAGTACGCATCCTTACAGTACACGAAGAAAGACTAAAGCGATGGATAAAAGATTGGAAAGTTGGAACAAATGCAGAAGGAGATGCAAGAACAGATGCAAGCACAAATACAAAAGCAATTGGCTAAAGTCCAGCAGGATATGAGGGACCAAATGCTAGAATCACAAAGGAATATGATGAACCAGCTAACACAACTGCTGACCAGTGGGCCAGACAAAGGAAAGGGTCCTATAGTCAATATTGGTGATGACAACGAAGATCCTCTCTACCCCCTTGGTTTCACCCTGACAAACGCTCAGACACAACCCGAGGTGTACACACAAAGGCCATCAATTACAATCAGGCCCCAACAGTTTCAGGCCGGTGATTTGGCACCGATGAATTACTAAGCCGGCTCAAGCTCTAATCCAGGGAATAGCCCAACTAATCCCGTTGTTCCCGATCTCGATGGTATGGAAGAAACAGAAAAAACAAGGGTAAAGCTCTCGAAATAATTAGAATACCAATGCAAGTGGTTAGAAGAAAAGTTCAAAGAAACGGAAAGTTTTGGCTATCACTGCGGAATCGATGCTAAGGATTTAAGCTTGGTTCTAGACTTAGTGCTTCCCCCCAAGTTCAAAATTCCAGAGTTTGAGAAGTACAGCAGGACTAGCTATCCCGAAGCTCACATCACCATGTTCTGCAGACGAATGGCAGGCTATGTCAATAATGACCAATTATTGATTCACTGTTTCCAAGAAAGTCTGGTTGCTATCCCGAAGCTCACATCACCATGTTCTGCAGACGAATGGCAGGCTATGTCAATAATGACCAATTATTGATTCACTGTTTCCAAGAAAGTCTGGTTAGGGCGGTATCCAAATGGAACAACCAATTGAGCCGTACCCAGATCAATTCATGGAAGGATCTAGCACAAGCTTTCATGAAGTAGTATAGTCACGTGATGGATATGACTCCTAATAGGATCACCTTACAGAACATGGAAAAGAAATCGAATGAGAGCTTCCGGTAATACGCCCAAAGGTGGAGGGAAGTTGTCATACAAGTTCAGCCACCTCTCCTAGAAAAAGAGACCACCATGCTATTCATCAATACTTTAAATGCTCCATTCATCACTCATATGTTGGGGAGCGCCACTAAAAATTTCTCAAATATAGTGATGACCAGTGAAATGATTGAAAACACAATAAGGAGCGGGAAGATAGACGCAGGAGAAAGCGTCAAGACGTCAACCACAAAGAGAAATGAAAATGAAGTGAATAATATGAGCAAAGGGTATTCCAAATCGGTCATTGTAGGCAAGCCGAAGATAGTAACCACCAACAATCAGGCCCTTCCGAGACAAGCAAAAAAGTTACAGTTCACACCTATACCCATGACATATGGAGAGTTGTATCAGAAGCTATTTGATGCACAAATGGTGTCCCCTTTCTACTTAAAACCGATTCAACCTCCTTTTCCCAAATGGTACGACGCAAATGCTTAGTGTGAATACCATGCTAGAATCATTAGACATCCAATCGAAAACTGCACCGCGTTCAAAAAGCTAATTGAAAGATCTATTAAAATGGGGATTGTGAAGTTTGACGACTCATCCGCTCCCAATGTAGCAGGAGTTCAATAATGAAGAGAGGCATGAAATCCAAGAACACATCGAGTTCGGGGCTCTGGTGTAGGACATGATGGACAATAAAGAAATCAAATTTTATGAAGATATCGAGGGCCTGGTGGGAATGTTGGGGAATTTAAACATTAACGACATATCCGAAGAGGGAACTAGGGAATATACTTTTCCAAGTTTATGCCTTTACATACTTGGGAGTGTTTTGAACAATGAGACTGTGGAAGAGATCCCTGTATTTTTAGAGCTAATTTAGAGTAATATTCAGAACACGCTTGTTGTTTTAAGCCTAGAGGAAATAAAAATCCTTTTGTGAAATAAGCTTGTGTTCAAAATCTTTATTTCAATAAAATGCATCTTTTTAAGTAAATATTCTTTTATTCTTTATATATTCTTTTGTTCTTTGGACTCTCTTTTAAATATGCTTTTATTCTTCATTCATGATCATACCATACAAATAATCATCCTTAGAATAATTTATTCTTTGGAATTTGCCTTCGTACCTACAACAAGTCCCCAAATATCAATGACGTGAGCGACGCTGTCACTAACTCAGAGTCTCCTTTCGGGTGAGATATGTGTTTAGGAGGATCTCAGGACTTTGAAGATAACAGAGATTGTAACTTATCTCCTGATTTGTTAAGAATGGTAGAACAAGATGAAAACTAGATCCTACTCCACAAAGGGTCAGTGGACATTGCGAGCCTAGGAAAGAGGTGAAGATCGAAGCCTAGCACACCATAAAGACAAAGTGAGACATCATTGAGTTATTCCCAATTCAAAGATGTTTTCGCATGATCCCATCAAGATATACCTAGGCTACTAAGACGTAAGGATGCTATAGGGTGTTCAAAAAGTACATGATAATGGTTTTTCGATGGCCAGGTTAATCATGAGGTTCGGGAACTGCTGGTCCACCATGGAAGGAGATTGCATCGGTTATACCATAAATGCCAAATTTAGGGAGAGAATATTCTTGTGCTTCATTCATTTCGTCACAAATTTTCTCTATGTGGGGCATGGGTGTTATTGGGCTGATCTCGACAAAAGCTTCTGGCCGACATTGATTCATTTTGCCGTCGTCGATTACTTCACTAAGATGGTGAAAGTAGCTTCATATGCCAATATTACAAGGTCGACAATCATCAAACCCAAAAAAAAGAGAGCGAGAGAGAGAGAGAGAAAGAAGAATAAAAATAACAAAACAAAGGTCACAGTGAAAGGCGACCGAGACTTATAAAGATTGGCATAAAGAAGTTACCATTTACCCTCTATGCTTATCGAACGTCGGCCTGGACCTTCATCGGGGCAACACATTACTCATTGGTTTATGGGATAGAAACGGTTTTGAAGACGAGATTCCTTTTCTCTGAGTCTTGTCAGAACTGAAGTTAGATAAGGTAGAATGGATCCAATCCCGATATGATCAGTTAAATTTGAAGAGAGGAGGTTGAAAGCTATCTGTCGTGGTCCAATGCACCAGAAATGAATGATGTGAGCTTACGATAAAGAGGTTCATCCTAGAGAAGTCCACGAGGGGAACTTGATATTGAAGAAGATCCTTCCTATACAAAAGGACTTTAAGGAAAGTGGCTGTCAAACTGGGAAGGAACTTATGTAGTAAAGAAGGCTTGTTCTGGAGGAGCATTGATATCGACTAAGATGGATGGCAAAGATTTGCCCAATCTGATGAATTCAAATCCAGTCAAGGAGTATTCTACCTAAAAGGGGAGAGGCTAGGGCGAAAACCCGCAAAGGGCGCTTTGAGACCTTAAAAAAAATGGAGAGACCAAGGCAAAAACTCGCAAAGGGTGCTTTGAGACCAAAGGGGTTTTGAGTTGAAAACCCGAAAACGAGCGACTCAAATCTTGAATATGGGGCATGTGGTAGTCTTGTCCTCCCAGAATTAATAAGAAGGAGGAACATTACATCTAGGGGCATTAACAAAATACTTGAGATCTCCTGAACACATATCTAGCTCAAAATGATCTTCGAAAAATTTGAACAAAGAAGCTCATGTTGCGATATCTGGGGCGCCTTTTTCATTTTGTACCTTAGCAAAATTTGTTATCTTGATTAATTTATCCACTTCAAGCTTTGCTCTCAATAAAATTCCATCTTGTCCATTATGATAATCTCTTTCAAGCATTTTTCATTGAAACAACGATTTTTAGACTTATAATATTCACATAAAAGAAGTTCTGTATATTACTCTGAAGACTTCTAAATAGTGCAAGAACCTGAAATAGGACTGTTGTTTAGAACTCACTAAACCTAAGGGTTGAAAATAATTGAGAAAGAGGAGTCTAAATTGTGATTATCTCTTCAGATTTTCTGTCAAAGATATCAGTTGAACTAGGAGACAAGATATTGTGTCGGTAATACAACCTCATTGAATAACGAGCAACCCAAGCATTAAAATGGGATCATTCTTGAAAAATGATATTCTGCATTCATACAAATATCATGCATACACATTTGGTCATGATACCCAGAGAATGGTGTAACAGATCAAATCAATTGAAGATGGTACAAAACCTATACCCTGAGTTGCAATGGGATGGATGAAAAAACCGCAAATATTATCTCCCTGAAGATACAGTGGAGCAAACTAGCTGAGCTAATGGTGATTATTTCTTCAAATTTTCTGTCAAAGATACCAGCTAAGCAAAGAAGGCAGGATAACACATCAGTGACAGAACCTTGATGAACAACGCGCAATGACAACCCAAATATTAAAAAGGGATCATTCTCATCACATTCTACATTCATGTAAATATCATTCTGTACATCCAGTTAGGAGCATTTGATTCATTCTGAACATGGCATCCTAATCATTTAGCATAAATAGGCCCATCAAACAGATTTTACAGGTCCTGTTCCCCAGAGAACGGCATAACAGACCAGTGAAACCACAAATCCTATACCTCTGAAGTTGCAGTAGGTCAGATTAAGTCATCATAGCAGATCTTATCTCCTTGAAGTTGCAGTGGAGCAGACTAAAAATAGCGAATCTTATTTTCCTAAAGTTGTAGTGGAGCAGATTAAAGCTATAAATAAATAGATCTTATCTCTCTGAAGTTGCAATAGAGCAGATCGTAACAAACCTTATTTCTCTAAAGTAGCAGTGGAGCAGGTTAAAGATGAAGTCTTATCTCCCTGAAGTTGCAGTGGAGCAGACTGAAGACAGTAGATGTTATCTCCCTGTAGTTGCAATGGAGCAGATCGAAGCCACAATCCTTATCTCTCTGAAGTTTTAGTAGAGCAGGATAAAAATACACAAACCTTATCTCCTTGAAGTTGTAGTTGAGCAGGTTGAAGTCACCAATTCTTATCTCCTTTAAGCTCTAGCGGAGTAGATCGAAGCTACAAATCTCTCCTCCCTGAAATTATATTAGAGTAAATTGAAGTTACAAATCTCGCCTTCTTGAAGTTGCAATATGACTACTTGAAGAAGAGGAGCACCACAAAAGTCAAGACTAGGCGAGACCGGGCAAAATTGACCCTTTTTGAAGTCTTTGCTCCATTTTCGTTACACGACAACGAGCAAAGTGGGGTAGCTGTAACAAGCCCAATTGGCCCGGGCCCATACAGATGCAAAAAGCAAAAAATTTAAACCTAAATAAACAGTTTTTACAGTCAAGATTACAAATTCAAACCCAAATTAAAAAAGACTCAAACCTAAAACCATTACAGTGGCCCAAAATCCAATTACTTAAAACCCAAATACAAGCCCAAAACAAAACTAATCCTAAGGCCCAAATGGCCCAAAAGCTAAAACAAATCCAGCCAAAACCCTAGCCCTCATATGCCTCGCCCCGCTCCCCCACGTGCGGCCTCTAGTGCACCTCCGTACACCAGCGCACAGCCTTTGTACACCGAGTGCCACATTCTCTGTACCTGCAAAAAAATACAAAAGCAACAGCACAGCAAGAAAAAATTTTTTGTACTCTTTCTTTTCCATTCGGCTACAAAATTAGGCCAGAAATGTATTGTATTTTTTTTACAAACACACGGACACAATTATTGAATACGCATACATAGCAATCAAAAATAGAAAAGAAATTGAAAGAGGTGATTTCTTATATTTCTGTTTTTTTATTATTTATTTTAAATAGAAAACAAAATAAAACTAAAAAAGGGGTTTTGAAAACCTCCTGTTTTCTGCGCATTTCACCACTACCGGGGCTTCTCTCCCTTCGCAGAAGCTGTGAAACCTCTCCGAGGTCCGAGTTTGGGCTTTGTTTCAAGGGATACGAGGGGACGATGGCTAGTTTTTTTTTTCTCTTTTTTAGGCTTTCGCCTTTGGTTCCGAAACTTAGGTTAAAAAGAGGAAGGAAATCGGTCGAAAAAGTTGGGAACCCCGACCGCCATATATGGTGGTGAACCGGCGACGGTGCGATGATGGGTTTGTACAACCCTAGCAGAGAAAAGAAATGGGAAGGGGGTGTTTTCTATTTTTTTTTAAAGAAAAGGAAGCAAATGGCAAAAGAAATAAAATTTTTTAACTTAAATAAAGGCACAAAAAGGTGTCGCTTGGAACCAGGGATACCAGCGCCGAAACGACATTGTTTGGGGCATATTCGCGAGCGACCCGACTCGCCCCAAGGGGGATCCGCGCGTATTTCCCTTTTGGGATATTTATCCCCTTGGTCCCTCCGCCTTTGTGATGCGCTAAAATCTGCCCCTTTATTTACTTTATTTATTTTTTATAAATTTGGTCACATACTTCTCGCGTGGTTCGATTTGATCCCTGGCACGCTGAGCTCTTGAAAATGGACGTGTGTCCGAATATTGGGTTATTTGTCCATTATGTCCCCGCTTGTTTCAGTCCGTCTTATTTTGATCCTTATTAGCTTTTTTATTTTACAACTTGTACCCTGAATTTCAATTTAACTTCAGCATGGTCCTAATCTTTTTAATTAATTAATTAATTTATTTATTCAGCTTTTTAGGAACTGTCTTATTATTATTTATTTTAAGTTTGTTTTCTTGTATTATTTATTTTAAGTCATTTTATTATTATTTTATTTAATCCTTTTTACCTATTATGTATTTTAGACTATTATTCATTTTAAATTTTATATATATTATTTATTTGAACAATTATGCAAATTATTTATTTTGAAGTTTTTACATCCTTTTTATTTTAAACCATTTTATATATATTATTTATTTTAAATTTCTTATATGTTATTTAGTTATACTATATTATATGTTAATTATTTTAAATTATTTTATTATTTATCGTAAACCTTTTTATTATTATTTATTTTAAGTTTGCTCTATATATTATTTTATTGTTTTTATATATCAATGATTTTAAATTGTTTTATACTGTTTACTTAAAATTGTTTTTTATAGTATCTATTTTAAATTTTTTTTTCCACATATTATTCATTTTAAAATTGTCTTATTGTTTATTTTAAATTGTTTTATATCATTCAGTCATTTTTCTTTGATTATTAATGTTAGTATCAAAATAACATATGTTGTGTGATTATTGCCATTATGTGTTTTATAATTCGTTTATTCGTATTTTCATGTCATTGTGATTCATTATTGTAATATTTTATTCACAAATTATTATGTCATGTTTGATATCATCATTCCTTCTCATTTCTTTTAAATCACATCATGGATTAAGTCCGATTGTATTTATCCAATATATCGTTTCATTTTACTCCAAATAAAATAAATGCACCTTGTTAAGTGTTGCACCTGAAAAATTAAAAAAAAGGTAATATTTTATGTTTGGAAATTCGAGAATTCGTGCCCTAACGTTCTGGGTTTCGATTTACCATTTGACCAAATAACCGAATATCCTTTTAAAATTTCAATGCATGAGTTTTGGAAATCATGAGATGATCTTGGTGTCGTGGGTTTGAAATGTCGTATCCTAACGTGCTGGATATAATATTTTATTTCTTTGGAACAAAAGAATCTCAATATCCACTTCGAGTTATCCAAAAAAATTTTAAAGGGATTGTATTTTAAAATCTTTTCAAATTTTCGACATTAAGACATTAATTAATCAATAAGGTACCAATTTTGGGCATTGCGAGGGTGCTAATTCTTCCTCGCACCTAACCGACTCCCGAACCTCTTTTCTTGAATTTCGTAGGCCAAAATCAATATTTTAAATAAAATAAAATGTTTTATAGGTGATCTAATCACCCCTAAACAAAAAGGATTGGTGGCGACTCCATATTTCTTTTTAAAAGTCAATCCCCATTTTTTGCAAATAAAAAATGGTTTCGACAGTCATCTTTGATAGTATAAATTATAATTGTACAAGTACATAATTTCAAATTTCATAAAAAAATATTAATTATTATTAAAAAAACATGACAATTAAAATCTATTAGAAAGTATTCAGCAATACGATTACTAATAAAAATAATTAGAAAATAAACATATTATGTAATTTTATCTAATTACTCTTGCATTTCATATTTATTAGACTATTCCCTCTTTAATATTTGAAATAAGTTCCTTATTATTATCCATTAGCCATTGACTAAGTTCTTCATCATCCGAATCTGTATTATTAAGGCTTTCAAGATCATTTTCCATGAGTCTTCAAACCATAAATCATCTCAGATCATCCCAATTCTACCTACGAATGAAGCTACAAAGTAAGCAACATGCTAATACGATCCAATTTTATTATTTTATGTTATATTAAGGTGGTGTTGTTTATATGTGGATTTTTTTTAGAACGAATGCCCTTTAAACCACATTTCAAATCTTTGAGTGCTTTATTTCATTATAACAACATGTTGGTCTATTATTTGAGTGCTTTATTATTTAAACATGTTGGTCTAATTTTAGTTAAGATATTATTTCAATAAAATGGTGGAGCATGATTTAGGCCTCGACAAGAAAATAGAGCTTATGCAAGTTGCTGGAAAACGATCAAGGACTGCTAGTTCAACATTCGTTACCTAAACAGATTAGGGATTATTGTGGAAATTGGATATCGACTTTAAAATTTGATAGATATAAAAGGAACAGAGATCGTCAACCATTCGTATCAGTGGGTAGTGTGTGAGGTCCAACTCGAGATTTTGATGTATCGAACTGTGAGCACTATAGAAAAAGTATCGAGGTGAATGTTGGAAGTTCTCATGAGCCTATTTTCATTGAATATTGTTAGAGCATTTTGCTCGAGAGTGTCCGAGAAGTGATAATGCTTCTCTAGTCCCTACCCAAAGGCCTGCACTTGTGGCTAAGGGTCAGAGAATTAACCATGGTAGTTTTGTATCGAGAGTTGGTTCAAGAAAGGTGAGTGAAACTATTGTTCATCAACCAGAGGCTAGAGTGTCGGGTCGAGCTTATCTTGTATGGACTCATGAGGAGGGCAACACTATCGATGTTGTAGCAAGTATCTTTCTTCTATTATCTGTACTTGTTTACTCTTTGATAGACCCCGGATCCTCACATTCTATATTAATGTTGAATTGGTTAAACCAAGAAGTTTAAAATATTAGATGTCAAAAGTGGATATGGTTGTATCGAGTTCTTTAGGGCAAACAGTGTTAGTTGATCAAGTGTGTAGACTGTGTCCGTTAGAGTTTCAGAATGTATCTTTTCCTGTTAACTTGTTAATTATGCCATTTGGTGATTTCAATCTGATTTTGAGTATGGATTGGCTAACCGAGCATGGGGTGATTTTGGATTGCCATAAAAAGAAGTTTTTTTATTCAGAGTACTGATGGTAATGCGATAAAAGTGAATGACGTCAAAACAAGTGGTTTAACTCATATCATTTCAGTAGTTCAAGCTAATGAACTCATAAATCAAAGCTATGAAGCTTTTCTGACCTATGGTATTTACTCTACTGCTAATGGTAATCAAGTTAGCAAGATTCAAACTATTTGTGAATTCCTTGATGATTTTTTTGAGGAATTATCAAGATTACCAACAGATCTAGAAATTGAGTTTGTAATTGTAGTGTTTCCTTGTACGGCTCTGATGTCAATTTCCCCTTATCGTATGGCACCACATAGCTAAAGGAGTTGAAAGTTCAGTTGCATGATTTACTAAACTGTAGCTTTATACCCCCTAGCATATCGCCCTAGGGAGCTCCAGTATTGTTTGTTAAAAAAGAAATATGGTTTGATGCAGCTTTATATTAACTATCAACAGCTGAATAAGCTGATGATTAAGAATTGGTATCCTATACCTCATATCGATGACTTATTCGATTAGTTTAAAGGAGCTTCAGTCTTTTCCAAGATTGGTTTGAGATCAGGTTAATATCAGTTGAAAGTGAAAGATAGTGACGTATCGAAAACGACATATTATACATGTTATGGCTGCTACGAATTTTTTGTGATGCCATTAAGATTGACAAAAGCTCTCGCAACATTCATGGACCTCATGAACCACATCTTCCAACTCTATCTAGATCAATTTGTAATTCTTTTTATCACTAATCTCTTAATCTATTCGAAAACTAAAGCTGAGCATGAACAACATCTTAAAATTATTTTGCAAGTTTTGATTAAAAAAAAAGTAATTGTATGGAAATCTTAGTAAATGCGAATTCTGGTTACCAGAAGTTGTGTTTCTGGGACATGTTATTTTAGCATATAGGATTTGGGTTGATCCTTAAAAGATCAAGGCTATCTTATAGTGCAAAGGACTGAGAAATGTGTCAGAAGTTCGTGATTTTCTTAGACTAGCTGGTTATCGAATATTTGTAAATGGGTTTTCGAAAATAGCTACGCCGATGATAAAATTGTTGCAAAATAATATTCAGTTTATTTGGAGCGGTTAGTGCCAGGTGAATTTCAAAAAATTGAGATAGATGTTGACTAAAGTACCAATCTTGACTTTGCCTAACTAGGAAAAAGACTTCATGGTCTATCGTGATGCCTTGCTGAATGGTTTGGGTTGCATCTTGACGTAGGATTGTAAGGTAATTACATATGCATCTCATCAGTTGAAAATGCAAGAACACAACTATTCAACACACAATTTAAAGTTAGCCGATGTAGTTTCTGCTCTAAAGATCTAGAGACACTATTTGTATAGTGAAAAGTGTCATATTTATACTGATCACAAAAGTCTTAAATACCTTCTAACCCAAAAGGAGTTGAATTTGGGACAACGTTGTTGGATTGAACTTTTAAAATATTATGCTTGCGTTATCGATTATCATCCCGAGAAAACTACTATCGTAGCTGACACTTTGAGCAGAAAAGTAGTAGTTGATTTGTGGCAATGTTCACTCAACTCAGTATGAATAATAATGGTAGCTTATTTGTCGAATTGATAAGCAAACTGGTGTTATTTGAACAAATCAGTGATACCAAGTTGTTTAGGAAAAAGGAAATCGTTCAACGTGGCCTGGTAGAAAACTTCAGCATTGATAATCGTGGTTGTTTGAGATTTCATAATTGAATTTGTGTTCTAAATGTTGCCAATTTAAAATCCTTAATACTTTGTGAAGCTTAGGATAGCCCTTTTGCTATGCACCCTGGCGAAATGAAAATATATCGCGATTTACGATAATTATATAAGTGGCCCAATATGAAAAGAGAGATAGTTGAATTTGCTACCTAATGTTTGACTTGTCAGCTAGTTAAGGAGAAACATCAAGTTCCTACCGTACTTCTTCAATCTATCTAGATTTTTGAATGAAAACTGGAGCGCGTAACGATGGATTTCGTAATAGGGTTATCGTTGTCTCCAAGAAAAAGAAATGTCATTTGGGTGATAGTTGATCGGTTTACGAAATCAACCTATTCTATTGTAGTTAGAACCAATTGGTCACTTTCGAAGCTAGTTGAAGTATACATTCGGGAAATTATTAGGTTGCACAGTGTACCTATGTCGATTATCTCTTATCTAGATCCCTAATTTACTTCGAGACTCTTAAAATAGATGTAGGAATCTTTAGGTACAAGATTCAATTTCAGTACTTCCTTTCACCCACAAATAGTCAGACAATTGGTGTGAGTTATTCAAATTTTGTAGGATATGTTTTGAGCATGCGTAATTGATTTTGAATTAGGCTAGGAAGGTTATTTACTTTTGGCTGAATTTGTGTACAATAACAATTTCCAGTTGAGCATTCAAATGGCTCCGTATGAAGCATTATATGGTTGTAAGTGTAGAACACCAGTTTATTGGTCGAATTTTTGTTAAAGAAAAGTTGTTGGGCCAAAAATGATTCAAGAAACGAAAGATATAGTTATGGTGACCCGAGATAGATTGAAAGCAACTTTTGATAGATAGAAATCGTACATAGATTTGAAACGTCGAGATATTGAGTTTGTAGTGGGCGATAAAGTGTTTTTAAAGGTTTCTCCAAGAATGAAAGTTTTAGGATTTGGTCGAAAGGGAAAATTGAGCCCTCAATTTGTCGAACCATACGATATCAATAAAAGAGTTGGATTAGTTGCATAGAGGTTGCCATTACTGGTAGAGTTGCAAAAAATACACGATGTTTTTCATGTATCGATGCTCAGGAGATACCAATTGGATCTGTCTCATGTTATTTCGACAAAAGAAATGGAAATTCAGCCCAACTTGTCATATAAGGAAGAGTTAAGGTAAAGTTGGATACCCTATTAATTGAGTAATGAATACCCTATTAATTGTTTAGGTATAGTTGGATATAGTTGGCATGACATATGATAGGAAGAGTTTAATGTTACTTCGATTACGAGCCAATGAGGCACTAGGTGTTAATTTTCTTCCATTATACCGATGAGACACTGGGTGTCAAACTTATTTATAGTACTAGGCACAAATATTTGCTTCAGGTTTATCTGATGAGGCATTCGGTGCCAAACTAGTGTGTTGGTTGGATCCATGTATCCATCCAAGTCCGACTTATGTTAGTAGTGAAATAAACGGTAAAAACGAGATGTTTGATATTGAAATGGAAAATGATGAGAAATGGAAATGAAATGTGAAACAGAATATGAAATGGTGGACTGTATTGTGAATATTGATTGATTATGATAAATGAATCCATGAATTTTGGAAATTGAGATGGAATGTGCCATTATATGAATTGAGTTATCAAATGACATATGAAATGTAATTTCTATGTATTAATATTGGTAAAATGTGTTGGTTGTGATCACAGAATATGTAAATTGGCATAATTGACTTATTATATTGCTTATTGTAACAGCCCGTTTTCAGTGAAATCGGAACAGTGGTTTCGGGACCACAAATCTGAGGACGGAAGAAAATTTATTTTAATATTATTTTATGGTCTACAGTATGATAGAAATATCATATGAAAATTTCATTAAAAAATTTTACCGTTTACATGCCTCATTTGATAAAAAGGACTAAATTGCATAAAGAGTGAAAATTGAATTCTAGTTGTTAAAAGTATCAAATAGCTATAGAATTTAAAATTAGAGGTCCTTATATAGCAAATAGATTTAAAGGAGTTAGTGGATAAGTATGATTATTCATCATTGGAAATTGAAGAAAATATTAAGGTTAATTTTGGAAATTAAATATTTAAAGTATTATTAAATAAAAGAAAAAAAATCTATTTTCATCATCTTTCATCAAAAAACATGGAAACCTTAGTCATGTAAGCTTGAGTTTTAGCAAGCTTATTTTGCTCATTTGCGTAAGTATTCTTGTCCTGTTTTTAATGATTTTTATGTTTTCGAGATTGTAATAGCTTAATCTAGCTATCTCGGGGATTAATTTACAAAACTGTTAAAGTATTAGGATTTTTCCATGGATGAGTATAGTTGAATTTTGAAGTTTTATGATAGAAAAAGAAAGGTTGTTGTTAGCTAAACAACTTTTGTAAAGAGAATTTTGATAAATTTATCAATTAGGGACTAAATTGAAAAGATGAAAAATTTATGAAAAAATTCTGAATTTTGTGAAATACATGGAATGCTATTGATATGTATGAAAATCGGTTAGGCTTGAATAAGGATTAAATTGTATGAATTTCATTTTTCGAGCCTAGAGACTAAATTGTAATTAATTAAAAGTATAGGGGCAAAAGAGTAATTTTGCCAAAGATGTGTGTTGGATTAAATTGAATATGAATTATATTAAATTGAGTTAAATTCATTTGTATAGATTTGGATAGACCCAATACGGAGTTAGATCGAGGTAAAGAAAAAGTATCGGACTAGTAGCCTTCGTATCTACGAAAAATTATTGAGATAAGTTCGTGTAACTAAATTGTATATTTAAATGTTTTAAGTTGAATATTGTTGTGTGTGATTTGTACAAATTTCCATGTACAATTATGATCACATATCCGATAATTATGGAGTCTCGTTTGAACCTTAGAAATTCGAAGGATACAAATGACATGTCATTAGTGTTCCCAATCTGGTTATGATCCTGCATGTGTTGTAGACATACCACAGCTCTCTTGAGCCTCCTGATATTTGGCTTACATGAGCTTTCCGATTTCAGCTCGTATGAGCTTCCCGTTATATGGCTCAGAATAGCTTTCTGTTTACATACTTGTATAAGCATACAAGTATATGAATTGACGGATTACAAATTTGTACACTTTGTGTGTACTACCCGTGTATCCAACGATATTTTAAATGGTTCAACGAGCAAAGTTCTGACATGAAACAATATGAGTTCGAAATGAACAAATACGGGTATATACTTGAGTTACATGGAAAATGATATTACATGATATATTGAAATATGAGATGGATGATACATGTATGTGAATCTTACCTAATGATTATGTACAACCATGTTTATTGGTTATGGAAAGTGTTACATGGCTAACATGTTGAGGATATGTGTTTAGACTTTTGGCCAAATTGGTGTGGTTATATTATCATGCTTACCTTAAATGTGATTAAATGGTAAGTTAATTTTCTTGTTATACGAACTTACTAAGCTTAAATGTTTACTCTATGTTATTTTCCATGTTTTATAGTAATTCGGAAGCCCATTTTGGTTGGAAGCTGGTCAGAGCAACTTCACACTATCCAGTAGCCTTTTCGGTATAATTAGTAAATTAATTTTTGTTATAATGGCATGTATAGGTTAATTTGGCCAATGATGGCATATAAATGTTTTGTTGGAACTAGTCATTTGAATGGCTTGTGATGGATAAATTTTGATGTGTAGGTAAGTGGCCTTATCATGTTTGATGTGTGTTTGAAATGGTTGAATGATGAAAATCTTATAGGTATATTGATGGTTGGGTTGTATAGGTATATTTGGTAAATTATGCATATATGTATTTGGTCATGTAGGTGAAATTGGTTATTTGATTGATATGAGTTATGTTGTCATTTAAAGAGCCTAAGGGCATATTGTTGGTATGTGATAGCGTTACATGTTTAAGTATTGATTTTTGACTAGATTTGAATGCCTTGTTATGGCTTGTTGATATCCAAAAATGTTGATTTAGGTTGATCACAAATTGGGTGAGAAATATGGCTAGGAAAATGACCTATTTTTGTCCACACAGGCAGAGACACGGGGGTGTCTCAGTCGTGTGTGACAAACGGCCAGGTGACACGGCCGTGTGTCCCCTGTATCTTTAATTTGCAAAAAACAGAATGCTCACACGGCCTAGCACACAGGCGTGTGGCTTGGCCGTGTGACCTATGTCAGAGAGTTACACAAGTTTGGACACGGGCTGGGACACGGCCATGTGCCCCTATTTCGAATACCCACAAGGCTTGAGACACCGGTGTGTCTCTTGACCGTGTGAGCCACTCATCCTAGGCACACTGGCTTGTGTCCCCTGTACCTTTGAAAATTTTTGATATTTTCTGAAAAATTCTTTGAGTACCTGATTTAGTCCTGACCTATTTTCGATGTGTATTTTGAGCCTCGAGAACTCATTTAAGGGACAATATAATTGTTTTTGATTAGTTTCTGACATGAATGTTATATGACATAAGATGTCTGAATATTTGGTCTGTAAACTCCGATAATACTTAATAACCCTGTTCTGGCGATGAATATGGGTTAGGGGTGTTACACATATCATCACTTATTTCATTTTTTTTGCATTTTAATAACTTATGTTATGTTTTAATGTTTGGATTATAGAAATGTCACTGAGTTACACTCAGCGTACAGTTTGTCAACTCAGCATCTAGTGGGAATCTCGAACTCAAATGTTGATGAAGAATTTATTTTGGTATCAGCATGTACTAGGATGTCTTATGGTTATATAATGTTTATTTGAATTGTGTTGGAATTTTAAGAAATCTTATGCATATATGTGTGTATGATGGCATTGATCACGATAATGGTATTTTGTTGAGTAGTTGGTTTGTATGGTTCATAGCTTAAATAAGGATTAGGTAATGTGCCATGGAATAGGTGTGTAAGAGTGATTCATATGCCTATGTTATGCTTGAAATGATTTGGTAACTTTAGTGCATAAGATATAAAGTTGAATTAGAGTCAATTTGAGATTGTTTTGCATGGTTAGTTTGGTGTTAAATTGAGTTATTACTTGAGATGTCTTGGAAGGCATATTGAAATGATGTGTATATAATGTTTTAGTTGATTTTGGATTGTTGATTAAGGTGCCAATTATGGAATATTGGCTAGACACTTAGGAAGGTTGTTGTAAGTAATGTTTTTGCATGGTTTTGATACTTTTAGGAGTTGATTAAGATATGGTATATTTTCCTGCTTGTGGTATAAGGGAGTTAGGGTTATAAAGCTTACATTAAAAGATATTTCCAGAAACACATGACCTAGCACACGTATGTATGCCTTATACGGAATATGACATGACTATGTGACCTGTAGGTTTTAGTTGATTTTTGGTGCACACGGCAACAATCTGTTACATGGCCCAACGACATGATTGTGTGACATATTTTTGAATATTTACACTTTTGACATACATGACATTGGTGAGTGTACACTATTGTTCACATGGTTGTGTGACTCTAATCCCACATAGCATCAATCTATTTCATAGCTTGTCTACATGACCATATGTCCCATCTCACACGGCCTTAGCATTTCCACCGTGTGACCCCTATTTATAGATTTTTCCTAAGTTTTTGTTTTTGTTTCAAAATGATCCCTGTTTGGTACCAGGTTGATTTTAAGCTTTCGTAAGCTCAATATTAACCCAATGCTTTAGCTACGATGTTAGCTTTACCAAGGTGGTAATAAAAAACGCAACCATAATCTTTCAAAAGTTCAATCTAGAGACGTTATCTCAAATTCAACTCCTTTTGGGTTAAGAGGTATTTAAGACCTTTGTGATCAGTATAAATATAACACTTTTCACCACACAAATAGTGCCTCCAGATCTTTAAAGCAAAAACCACAGTGGGTAGCTCTAAATCATGCATTGGATAATTGCGCTCATGCATTTTTAGTTGGAGGGACGCATATGCAATCACTTTCTCGTCCTGCATCAAGACACATCTCAGACCACTCAACGAAGTATCACTATATACCACAAAATCTTTTCCCGATTCAGGCAAAGCTAGAACTAACATTTCAGTCAACATTTGTTTCAATTTCTCGAAACTTTCCTAGCACAAATCACTCCAAACAAACTGAATATTATTTTGTAACAATTTCTTCATTGACATAGCTATTTTTGAAAATCTGTTTACAAATCTTTAGTAATAACTAGCCAACCTAAGAAAATTATGAACTTCTAACACATTTCGTTGTGCTTTCCACTGTAAGGTAGCCTTGTATTTTTCGGATTAACATGAATCCCATTTGCAGGAACAACGTGTCCTAGAAACACAACTTTGAGTAACCACAATTTGCATTTACTAAACTTTCTGTATAATTGATTTTCTCACAAAACTAGCAAAACTATTCGAAGATATTGTTCGTGCTTAGCTTTAGATTTCAAATAAATCAAAATATCATCGATAAAAACCACCACAAACTGATCCGGATAAGGCTGTAAATATAGTTCATGAGATCTATGAATGTTGCTAGAGCGTTTGTCAAATCAAAAGGCATCACCAAAAATTCGTAGTGACATAATGCGTACATAATGCCACTTCCGGTACATCACTATCTTTCACTTTCAACTGATAGGAATCTGATATCAAATCAATCTAGGAAAACATTGAAGCACCTTTTAGGTAATTGAATAAATCATCAATACTAGGTAAGGATACCGATTCCTAATCATCAACTTATTCAATTTTCGATAGTCTATACAAAGTTCTATCAAACCATTTTTCTTTTTAATGAACAAAACTAGAGCTCCCTAGGGTGATATACTAAGGCGTATAAAGCTGTGGTCCAATAAATCTTGCAACTGAACTTTCAATTCCTTTAGCTCTGTCAGTGTCATACAATAAGGGGAAATCGACACCGGAGCTGTACCAGGAAACACTTCAATTGCAAACTCAACTTCCTGATTTGGTGGTAATCTTGATAATTTCTCAAAAAACATAGCAGGGAATTCACAAATAGTTCGAATCTTGTTGATCTGACTATTACCACCATTCAAGTTAATAACATAGGCCAGAAAAGTTTCACAACCTTGATTAAGAAGTTTATTAGCTTGAACTACTAAAATGATACGAGTTCAACCACTCGTCCTAACACTATTTACCTCTATTGTGTTACCATTTGAACTTTAAACCAAAAACTTCTTTTTATGGTTGTCTAGTATCACCTCAAAATTGTCGTATCACCTCAAAATTGTCGAATGGCATAATCAACAAGTCGACATGGAAAGATACATTGACTGTTCTAAAAGACTCGATACAATCACAGCTACTTTTGACATCTCAGATTTTAGACTCCTCAATTTAACCAATTCAGCATTAATATAAGAATGCAAGGATCCATGGCCTATCAAAGTGTAAATAGGTGTAGAAACTAGTAGAAAAATACCTAATACAAGATAGGTGGTGTCATACCCCAAAAAGCGACGGATCCAAAAAGGTGAATAAAGTATGTATGTGAGCTATTTGGTGCACTACCATAGCATAATTCACCATTCTGTTGGCTTGATGGTGAGTTAGAGTATTGACGCATACTAGCATTAAAATATCTACCTATTAGCGGTGTCTAAGAATTTAATGGTATCTTCAAGTGAAGAAAGAGTATTCAAAAGAAAAAGAGTACACCCTATAGTTTTGGCTGAGCACTAAGAGCCTATCAAATGTGTAAGAAAGCTATAGGAAATTTTATTGTCTTTAAGACCACGCCATACGCAAGTCACCGACAAGGTATAGTACGCTCAGTTTACATAACCACTATTCTAGTTGGTTTTCGTAACAAGATTAGTTATGAGTCAATTGGATTGATTAGATCCTCTCCATGATAGGTCAAACAGTAACATAGATCTTTATCGATTTTTTTACCTTTTCGTAGATTTTTGTGGGAAAAAATAGAAGATTTGGGTTAGTTAAGCATCGTCACTGTCAAAGTCCACAGTAGGAGGATAAAGAGTTTACATCTAGTGAAGAGGGAAGACCTTCTATATGGTCCTCTATCTACTTTACATTTTGGTTATTCTTTTAACTTAAATGTTCCCTTCTTCTTCGATAAGATCGGGTTAAGACCTTATTTAATCAATGGATGATTCAATCTTCTAGTAAGCTTTGTAGTCTTGTATTTTATGATTGTTTATGAGTAAGGATAATGAAAGGTGTGAGAACAGTAGGGTGTGAATGAATGGCCCTACATGGGGGTCGCACGTAGTTGAAACATTAATAAAATGTCTATAATAGGGATTCTAGTGGAAATCTTATAATCTTTTAAGTAGTTTCCGCTACTGGATTAGGAAAGACGATCGAAATAGAAACTCCAGGTTGAGGTAAAGGTTGGTCCCTAGTAAGTCTCTAGACTTGACATCTACACACCATATTGAAATGATTCCTTGTATGGTCGATGCACTTATCTTCTTGAGAAGTTGTTGCATGCATGTATGGTTGTATAATCTCTATGAAGCATTTTTATGTATATTCTGAAGTGTACAATGCGCTGCATGAATATGACAATATGTGGTAAGCATGCATAGGAAGTTTTGTGTTAAGAAGTATGATTCTTTTAAAATTATGAATGAAATATTTGTTGATGCGTCCATTATGTTATTTGAGTTATGTAAGACCAAGTATGGTTGGCATTAAGAGGGTTCGACGAAGTGCCAAGAAAATATATTATATGATAACAGACCTTGTGGTGGTATTTCGATGACATCCACTGGGATAATAAACACAAAGGCCATTATGTCGAGCATGTAGTCTGTCGGGACCGTAAATATAAGGTTCTCTGGGACCATAAACACAAGAAAAGTCCAGTGTAGCATATATGTGGAAGGACTATGATCATGGCACATTCTGGAAATAACGAACGAGCCGTATTTATCTACTAGGGTTTCTACATGTCCTTGGGGTGATGATGGCAAACCTCAGGTAATCTGAGTTTACACAAATCTATATCACCAAACACAATATTATCTAGGAAGCCTTTGTGGCTAATCTTTTGAAAACCCTCTGTGACGCATTATTTGCGAAGCCTATGTGGCTAATGTTTGAAAAGCCTCTATGGCGCATTATCTAGGAAGCCTTTGTGGTTAATCTTTTAAAAAGACTCCATGGTACATTATCTGGGAAGCATTTATGGCTAATCTTTGAAAAGCCTCTATGGTGCATTATCTAGGAAACTTTTTGGCTAATCTCTTGAAAATCCTTTGTGGATAAGTATCAGAAAAGCCCTTGTGGCGTATTGTATGAAAAGCTTATATGACGAATTACGTAACACATCAATGGCGAGTGGTTAGGCTGCCCTTTTTTGTGAAATCTAGGTATGCCATGGAATCAGATTTTGGAAGATTTATTAGCATTGTATTCGACTAAAGAATCCACCTTAGCAATCCACTAAGATGATGAACTTGTTGTATTCGGAGGTACGGTGGTGTAAGAGCCCGCAAAACTTGGGAATTATCACATTATGTATCAAAGCTATCTAGAATTCTATCAAGTGATCAAAACTTTACATTCATCTGAGAAAGTACGTTAGCATAGGTTAAAGTGAAAAAACAGTGTGAATAACGTTTAATACCCTCTAGAGTCGGTATGAGAATCAGATAAGAATAGTATCCATAGAAATATCTTTCTAAGGAGTATATCCAACGATTATCTTTAGAAAGTGTGTCATAGGGTTCGAACTAAGGGGTGCAATCTAAGGTCCGCCATTCAGGTGGGTTGTCTCTAAGGTATTAAAGTGTAGAGATTAGCGTACAATTATTCATCAATCGGAAAACAGAAAGGCATTAGCCAAGGTCTGAAAGGAAGTCCAAGATATTAAATTTGAGGATTTCTATAGTAACGATAAAGAGGTAAAACTGGTTGGCACTCATTAAGCTCCATTTAACTTATAGGACTTTATTTGTGATGTAGGTTCTTAGGTTGAACCAGTTCGTCAGAGCGACCAAGCCAGGAATGCACCAAGATGAAGGATTGTAGTGCAATATTATGCATACAAGAGGAACATTTATGGGAAAATGTTTTCAATTGGCGAATAGTATTATACGCTACGGTGGAGTTTATTTTGGTAAAGATTTAAGTTGTAATGTTTTACACTAGTTTATAAGAAACTGTTGTAATTAATAAATTCTTCAGTCAAAATCTTTTGACCTAAAAAATATATATATATATAAAAGGTATGTCTAATAAGGTCTTCACCAGTTTTAAAACTTTTTTGTTAAGTACGTAAGTATTGTGACATCCTATATTCGGGTCTGGTATATCAGGTCGAGTATAATGTGTTACAGCTAGCGTTGCCCTCCTTGTAAGCTCGTACAATGTATGCTCAAGTCGGCTCTATAGCTTTTGATTAATGAGTAACAGTTTCAAGCCTTTTTCTTGCACCAACTCTAGAAACAAAAATACCACGACTAATCCTTTGACTCCTAACTGCAGGTACATACCTCTGAGTAGGAATAGAAGTAGCATTATCACTTCTCGGGCACTCACAAGCAAAATGTTCTAACGATCCACAACGAAAACAAGCTCGCAACAACTTCTAGCATTTACCTCAATGCTTTTTTTCATAGTGCTCACAGTTCCGTACATCAAAATCTCAAGCAGGACCTTGCACACTATCCACTGACACAAATGGTTGACAATCTCAGTTTCTATCAGATATGTTGGTCTTAAAAGTCGAACTTCAATTACCATGAAAATTCCAAGTTCATTAGGTAGGGGATACGAACTAGCAGTCTTTGTTCATTTTCCAGCAACTTATGTAGGCTCCGTTTTCTCGTCTAGACCCAAAGCGTGCTCCACCATTTTCGCTCATTCAACTAAATCGGCAAACTCTGAAATTTGATGTGACACAAATTGAACTCTAAGTTCGTAGCGCAAACCATGTAGGAAACTTTTACAACTTCCAGCTTCAATAGGTACAAATTTTGAGGAGTATTTACTGATTCATAGAAACTCACATTCGTAATCAAGTACTGGTATTTCATTCTATTTCAATAAGAAAAATTCTTGCTTCTGATCTTCAAGGTATAACTCTCTAACGTACTTTTTCTAAAATTCGGCTTAAAAGAACTCTCAATTAGTTCACTCAGCAAGTACATGGCATGTTACTGCCTTCCACTATGTATATGCTTCTCTTTGTAGTAGAGAAACAACATAGATTACGCATTCACACGGGTGCATTCAAGTTGTTGCAGAAATTGTTTAGTCAATTCCAATCTGTAACACCCTGAAATTTTCTACAGTAAGATATTATCCTTAATACAGTAAAATAAGGAAATAAAGTGACAAGAAGAGGAAATTTTAGTTATGTCACTGGAAATTATATTATGACATATTGATTCAAGAAAGGACTAAATTGTAAAAGTGAGAAAAGTTTTGTGGCCCAAGAGTAAATACTCAAAATTTGAGGGATTAAAGTGTAAATATGAAAAACTTGAAGGACTAATAGTGAAAATATTTTAAGGGTGGAATGATCTAGAAACCAAGGAAAATTGATGAATAAGGACCAAATTGAATAGGTGAAGAATTATGAGGGACTAAATTGTAATTTTACCAAATTAAGTGATGACTCAAGAATGAAATTTTAAAAGATCAAAAAGGGCAAAATGGTCAATTGGAAGAGAGAGAAATCTAGAAAGTAATGATGATATTGGTGATATTTTATAGTTATTTAATTAGATAATTATTATTTATTTAATATTCTAATATTTTAATAAGATATTTTATTATTTTATTATTTTATTTAGTCTATATATATATGTGTGTGTGTGGAAAAAAAATATACACCGTCCATCTTTCTTCATGCATTTCACGTTAGAAGAAAAGAGAAGAAAGAAAGTTTTGCTTTCTTTACAATTTAGTCCTTCAACAAAAAATTCACCCTTTTCACCTAAAAATCAAAAAAAAGTTCATAGCTACCAAGAGAGAAAAATGTTAAGGAGACTAAGGGGAGTTGGAATATCAAGCTGGATTCAAGAAATAGAAGCTGGAGGAGAGAGAAAAATCAAGTTAAAGATTAAAATCAATGGGACAAGGTAAGAATTTTAAGATTTCAATATATTTTAAGTAGAGTTTCTCATGTAAGGTAATATCAAAAGCATGAAAATGATGTTAAGGTAGAGTTTTCTTATATAAGGATCCATGTTCTTGATACATTAGTGAAGGGAAATGAGAGAAAATAATGGGAAATATGGTAGAGAATGGAAATAAGAGTGTTATAAACTTGGTAATCAATATTTTGCACTAAAGTAGTTTTGGACAGCAGCAATAGGCTAACTTTAAAAAATCACCAAAAATGGTAAAAATTGAATTAGAAGCTGAGTGAGATATGGAATTAAATATTATTGAGTCTATTTTTATATAAAATAAATAGAGAAAGTAAAGGAATTCTTTATTCTGAGATATTTACATTTTTGTGAGACTAGTTTAGAATGATTTCGAGATCCCCTGTTCTGACTTGACAAAATCATTAAAAATTATAAAAAAATAATTTTGGTACATAATTTATATGGTTAGATTCCTTAATGAGTATATTTTTATAAGAAACAAATGATAAAATCATTTGAATTCTGTTTAAAGAGATAATTAAACTTTAGTGAAGAGTGGTCAGAACTGTCAAATAGCAAAATAGGGGAGACTTTAATGAATAAACTGTACTAATTGGCTAAACCAAAAATTCTGAAAATTTTATGGTAAGAATACATGTGAGTCTAGTTTCAGGTGAAATTAACGGATCTTAATTTGGAGTTCTTTAGCTCAAGATATAAATAATTTAGTGACTATGACTCAAATAGACAGCTTTGAATATACATATAAGTAAATAGTGAAATTATAGATAATGTTACTTATAAGCATATTATATAAATTAAGGATGTGGAATTTAGAGGAGGAGGAGGAAAATATGTATGAATATTCAGCTAGCATAGCTAATTTGCATGTTTTAGGCTCAGGGACTAAATTGAATAAAAGTAAAACTTTATGGGCAATTTTGTAAAAATGTTAGAATGATCAATTTGCATGAAGTGCATAATTTTATTATTTAAAATTACAAAATTGAATAAAATTATTAATTTAGTTCAAGATCGGGGAAAAACATGTTTTAAGGATTAAATTGAAAAGTGTTGAAATTATGGAAAATTATGATACTTTATAGAATACATGGGTTGTTATCAATTTGTATGAGAATAACGGCTGGAAATAAGGATTAAATTGCAAGAATTTTTATTTTTAAATGCATGAAATATCAATATAATGAATTACCTGATTTATGTTTATGAAGAAATGGCAAGGGAATGATATTTATCATGGTATGTCAATATGTGACTATCTTTGATACGTTGATACAAGGAAATTAAGTATATTGAGACGAGTAATAAATTCACGTAAAACATGTCGATAAAAATAAGTATGTTTAAGGGATAATATGATTGATTTTAATTGGTTCCAAATATGAACGTTAGATGAAATAAAATATCTAATAAATAAATCGGTAACTCTGGTAATGCTCCGTAACTCTATTCCGGTGACGGAATTGGGTTAAGGGCGTTACATTTAGTGGTATCAGAGCCAAAGTTTAGTCGATTCTTGGACCAAATGTAGCACATGTGAAATGTGAAGCCTAGAAATACATTACATAACTTGTGATAGTGTGATATCTTCTGACTCTATGAGATTTGTTTTACTTAAAGATAGAGATGTTTCCCAACCGAGCTAATTTCGATAATGTTGAAAGCGATACTCAAGTATATGAGTAAAAGATGATTATGATGAGTCTGAACTCATAAAGGTATGAATAAATGTTATATTTAAATTTATGTGTATAGTAAGTAAAAATTTTAAGGTAAGCATCAATATTGAACTGAATGAAATTGAGATAAATATTTGATAGTATGTTGTTGGAAAGTGAAATTTGAAATGAATTTTTTTATTATTTAAATTAATAAATTGAATGAAATTATCAATTTAGATAAATATCGGGTGAAAAATAGAGAAAAATAGAAAATTTCTAAAATGCTCCTGAATTTTGGTATTTCTGCAATTTAGCCAGGTAAGTTTATATGATTGAACTTTCATGATTATTTGCTAAATTATGACTGATATAATATATTATTTCATATGTTTGCTATTGAATTATAAATATTGTTAAATTATGGAAATCGGATCAAAAGTTCAAATGGAGTAGAACGTTGAATTGAGTATGACCATTCAGTGATCAGTGATAGATTGACGGATAAGACCATGGCTGGGCCATGACAATATATGTGTAAGACCATAGCTAGGCTATAGCATCCTGATGATAAGACCATATCTGGGATATGGCACCACGAGTGTAAGACCATGGTTAGGCCATGGTAATACACGTGTAAGACCATAGTTGAACTATGGCATCATACCAGAAATGAGTAAGACCATAGCTGAAAGACGCTATGGCATCACGATTCAGACGAGTAAGACCATAGTTGAAAGACGCTATGGCATCGCGATTCAAATGTGTAAGACCATGGTTGAAAGATACCATGGCAACATGATATGAAATGTGTAAGACCATGGTTGAAAGATACCATGGCAACATGATATGAAATGTGTAAGACCATGGTTGAAAGATACCATGGCAACATGACATGAAATGAATAAGACCATGGTTGAAAGATATCATGGCAACATGACGGGGAAATGAATAAGACCATGGTTGAAAGATATCATGGCAACATGACGGGGAAATGAATAAGACCATGGTTGAAAGATATCATGGCAACATGACGGGGAAATGAATAAGACCATGGTTGAAAGATACCATGGCAACCTGACAGAAAATGAGTAAGACCATAGTTGAAAGACACTATGGCATCATGTCAAAGATAAATAAGATCGTGGATGAGAGACGCCAAGACATCTGTTGAACAACTAATATTCAGGTAATATGTATCAGATGACAAATGGTTATATGAATTGGTTATACAAAATGGTTGTGTGAAATGTTTACAGGAATTGGTCATATGAAAATATATGTACAAAATAGTTGCATGAAATAATTATGAAGATAGATAAATGAAATAAGTATAAGTCCAAGGAATATAATTTATGTTAAGTTTGATATGAACTATTACCGAAATAAATATACATAAAATATATGGAAATGATGGTGTATGAAATATTGATATAATAAAATGAACGATATATACTTATGAAGAAACGATAAGTATTTAATTGAATTTTTTGTTAAATGATATGTAAATCCTAGTAATGCCTCGTACCCTATTCCGACAACAAATATGTATAGGAGGACTATGTGATTCTGGTGTGTTTGGGAGGATTACATGATTATTCTGGTGTGTTTTGGTTGGATATTACTGGTGTGTTTGGGTTGGAATCCGTGTATCCGTCAAAGTCCGGGTTTGTTAATAGGGTGAATAACTGAAATGAGAAAATTAAATAAATTTGATTGATCGTACTGAATATATATATAAGAAAAAAATTATGAATTGAAATTGAGATATCGAAATAAGAAGTGAAAATAAAATGAATTGGAAATAATGAAATAGTGTATGAGTTAATTGAATATAAACTTATGAATTAATTATAATTATTTTTATTGAAAAATGTTGGTTTAAATAATTATTGAAAAATTAACGTCGTAAGGTTTTAGATATAAAATAAAATAAGTTATTGAATTGGGATATAGAAATGAAATATATGAAATAATGATTTTATAAAATGCTTATTGATAAAATGCATGAAATGAATATTGATATAGTAAGAAGGCATATAAATTAAAATGAAGAAAAGCTATTTGAGATACATACTATTAAGAAAATTTAAAGTTTTAAATACATGAAAAATTTATTGAAAATAAAATAGGTAAGATTAGGTACAGAAATTTTGAAGAGTTGTATTTGAGATTACGAGCTTCCATCTCATCACATCTCTAGGTAATAAGAGGGTAAGTTTAAAATTTTTTAATAGAATGACATGTACTTAAGAAAAATTAAGTATGTTTCAAGTAGTAGTAAAGACTAAATTATAGATTATTTTAATTTTTCCGTTTATGTTCTAGTATATTAGTGATTGGCCAAGAATTACTTTTGCACCAAATGTAATATTCCTATATCAATTTCCTTGAGACAAACATGGTATAAGGGTGTTACATGGTATATGAGATTGAAAGCTAGAACCAAAGGTTCATGATTTGATTAAAGATAATATATATGATATATGATGCCATTTGATAAAAGACTATTGTTGAGATATGAAATTAAAGCATAAATTAACACATATGACTTATATTGTTACATGTTTGATGTCTATTATTTATTATAGTTTTTATAATTTGAATTATGGTAATACAATTGAGTATAGACATAATCAGCGTACGGTTGTATTAATATAATTCAAATTATTTATTATTAAATGTTAAATTTAAATTATGTATATGGTAAGAGAAGTATGAGGTAGTATTATTGTTGAATTGAATGGAAATTAAATTGAGTTGTGAATGAATTGAAAGTGAAAATGGAATTAGAAAGTGATATATGAAGTACATGATAAAGATTATTAGTGAATTTTGAAATATATTACATGTATTAAAGAAAGAGAAGATATAAACATACAGGTTATTGGCACAATGATTAAATTGTAAAGTATGTAAAAGCATTATGCTAAAAGTGTAAAAGTGATATGCGTGCATAATGTATTTGCCTAAGTAGATGAGATTAGATCTACTAAGATATTAGTGGTATACCATTAAGAAACTCTAGCACATTATCCGATAATAGCACGTTGGTACTCACCAAGTACTCTCTGATTAATAGTGCATAATAATACACTTCTATATATGTTCCGTATATCCTAAAGTGTTATGTTTAGTCTATTGGGCCTCTTATAAAAAGGTAAACAATTTTCGTTATAAGGTATGTTTGCAATATTGAATTAAAAATAAATTGTGACATGAAAGGATAGGGGATGAATATAAATGATAAACTAGATAAATATATGCAAAAAAGGAGCTATAAAATTATGGAAATAATGAAGTTCATGATCAAAAGAAAATAAGGAAATTTCGAGGACGAAATTTCTTTTAAGGGGGAGAAAAATGTTACACCCTGAAAATTTTTACAGTAAGATATTATTCTTAATACAGTAAAATAAGGAAATAAAGTGACAAGAAGAGGAAAATTGAATTATGTCACTAGGAAGTATATTATGACATACTGATTCAAGAAAAGACTAAATTGTAAAAGTGAGAAAAGTTTTGTGGCCCAAGAGTAAATACTCAAAATTTGAGGGATTAAAGTGTAAATATGAAAAACTTGAAAGACTAATAGTGAAAATATTTTAAGGGTGGAATGATCTAGAAACTAAGGAAAATTGATGAATAAGGATCAAATTGAATAGGTGAAGAATTATGAGGGACTAAATT
The DNA here is from genome assembly GCA_025698465.1 of Gossypium longicalyx. Classification (NCBI taxonomy): domain Eukaryota; kingdom Viridiplantae; phylum Streptophyta; class Magnoliopsida; order Malvales; family Malvaceae; genus Gossypium; species Gossypium longicalyx. The sequence continues at coordinate 60,828,826 of CM047004.1, read as the reverse complement.
GTAATTTTACCAAATTAAGTGATGACTCAAGAATGGAATTTTAAAAGATCAAGGGCAAAATGGTCAATTGGGAGAGAGAGAAATCTAGAAAGTAATGATGATATTGGTGATATTTTATAGTTATTTAATTAGATAATAATTATTTATTTAATATTTTAATATTTTAAGAAGATATTTTATTATATTATTATTTTATTTAGTCTATATATATGTGTGTGTGGGGAAAAAAAACATATACATCATCCATCTTTCTTCATGCATTTCACGTTAGAAGAAAGAGAAGAAAGAAAGTTTTGCTTTCTTTACAATTTAGTCCTTCCACAAAAAATTCACCCTTTTCACCTAAAAATCAAACGAATTTTCATAGCTACCAAGAGAGAAAAATGTTAAGAAGACTAAGGGGAGTTAAAATATCAAGTTGGATTCAAGAAATAGAAGCTGGAGGAGAGAGAAAAAATAAAGTTAAAGATTAAAATCAATGGGACAAGGTAAGAATTTTAAGATTTCAATATATTTTAAGTAGAGTTTCTCATGTAAGGTAATATCAAAAGCATGAAAATGATGTTAAGGTAGAGTTTTCTTATATAAGGATCAATGTTCTTGATACATTAGTGAAGGGAAGTGAGAGAAAATAATGGGAAATATGGTAGAGAATGGAAATAAGAGTGTTATAAACTTGGTAATCAATATGTTGCACTAAAGTAGTTTTGGACAGCAGCAATAGGCTAACTTTGAAAAATCACCAAAAATGGTAAAAATTGAATTAGAAGCTGAGTGAGATATGGAATTAAATCTTATTGAGTCTATTTTCATATAAAATAAATAGAGAAAGTAAAGAAATTCTTTATTCTGAGATATTTATATTTTTGTGAGACTGGTTCAGAATGATTTTGAGATCCCCTGTTCTAACTTGGAAAACTCATTAAAAATTATACAAAAATAATTTTGGGACATAATTTATATGGTTAGAATAATTAATGAGTATATTTTTATAAGAAACAAATGATAAAATCATTTGAATTCTGTTTAAAGAGATAATTAAACTTTAGTGAAGAGTGGTCAGAATTGTCAAATAGAAAAACAGGGGAGACTTTAATGAATAAACTGTACTAATTGGCTAAACCAAAAATTCTGAAAATTTTATGGTAAGAATACATGTGAGTCTAGTTTCAGGTGAAATTAACGGATCTTAATTTGGAGTTCTTTAGCTCAAGATATAAATAATTTAGTGACTATGACTCAAATGGACAGCTTTGAATATACATATAAGTAAATAGTGAAATTATAGATAATGTTACTTATAAGCATATTATATAAATTAAGGGTGTGGAATGGAGAGGAGGAGGGGGAAAATATGTATGAATATTCAGCTAGCATAGCTAATTTGCATGTTTTAGGCTCAGGGACTAAATTGAATAAAAGTAAAACTTTATGGGCAATTTTGTAAAAATGTTAGAAATGATCAATTTGCATGAAGTGCATAATTTTATTATTTAAAATTGCAAAATTGAATAAAATTATTAATTTAGTTCAAGATCGAGGAAAAACATGTTTTAAGGATTAAATTGAAAAGTGTTAAAATTATGGAAAATTATGATATTTTATAGAATACATGGGTTGTTTTCAATTTGTATGAGAATAACGGCTGGAAATAAGGATTAAATTGCAAGAATTTTTATTTTTAAATGCATGAAATATCGATATATTGAATTACCTGATTTATGTTTATGAAGAAATGACAAGAGAATGATATTTATCATGATATGTCAATATGTAATTATCTTTGATACATTGATACAAGGAAATTAAGTATATTGAGACGAGTAATAAATTCTAGTAAAACATGTCGAGAAAAATAAGTATGTTTGGTGATGGATTCGGGTTAAGGGCATTACACAATCAAACTTAAGCAGTTGAGGGATCAACCCCTTTCAAACCCAAAAATTCGATAGCACCATACCTCCGTACTTCTTTAACTGGGGCCCGTCGAACAATAGGCACAGGAACTACTGCAGGAGTAGCTCCTGCCACTCTTTGAAGAGCATCAACAATAGCTTGAAATATAATCGAATCACCTTGCCTCTTGTTTTTATCTCTCTCAGCCCTAGGTTGTTGAGCACCAACTGAATCGACGTTAATGCCATCAATTCAACCCTAATTTCATTTTTAGCAGAGTGATTGCTACTATGAATATTTTGATTAACTTCATTTTCATATTCTCCTGACATCTTTTAATTATAAAATAGAAACATTATAATTAACATCCAAATCCCGACTCAGGCTCGACTCAACTTTTTCATGTACCTCTAGACTTGATTTTGAGCTCAATTTAGTCTGATAATTGGCTAAATATATAGCTTTGATACCAATAAATATAATACCCTTTACCCAATCCGGCCACTGAACCCGAGTAATAGGATGCTACGAACAAATACCAAACGATTACAAGCAATTTATAAATCGAAATCTCAACAAAAAACCATTACATCAAATCTGATCAAGTGTAACATGTAATTCAATCAATTTCGGGTTTATATCAAGCTTGCGACAGCTTAAAAACAACCTGATATCAAATAGGGATCAATTTGAAATAAAAACAAAAAGATGGGAAAAATCTGCAAATTGGAGTAACACGGTTGTGTCCCCTGACTATGTGGAATGCTAAGGCCGTATGGGATGAGAGACATGGTCATGTAGGCAAGCCATGAAACAAATTGATGTCATGTGAGGTTGGAGTCACACGGTCGTGTGAACAACTGTGTACACTCACCCAAGGTCATGTTGGTTAAAACTGTAAATATTCAAAAATATGTCACACGATCATGTCGTTGGGCCGTGTAACAGGATGTGGTTGTGTGCATAAAAAATCATCCAAATCCTACAAGCAACACAGTCATGTTTGTTGCCATGTAAGGTACACGGCCATATGTCAAGTCATGTACCAAGCCATGTGTAACTGAAAAATACCTTTCAAGACAAGTTTTCAACCTTAAACCACCTAGGCCTCAAGTAACCATTAAGTCATATTTCAACCAATTCAAGAGCATGAAATTTATACCAAAGTATCACTTATAACAATCAACCTAAGTGCTTAACCAACATGCCACAATTAACACCTCAATCAATAATTCAAAACCAACAAAGAGATCACATACATACCAATCCAATAAACCTTCAATGGCACCTCAGCCATCAACTAGTCATACATCAAATAGCCATTCAAGCAATCTCATGTTTTATACATCAAACCTACCAAATCATTTTAAGCATACATAAGCTTATAAATTACTTTATACAACTATTCCTTGGCATATCATCTTATCACCATTTAAGCAAGTAATTATACAAGTTAAACTACTCATCAAGATGCCATTTTCATGATCATTGCTATCACATACATATATATACATATACATAATTCTCAAAATACCACAAGAATCCAAAAATAAAACATTGAATGCCTAAATGGCACCTTAGGTACATGCCAAGACCAAAATTTAAAACATCACTAATGATAGAGTCTAGGATTGCCACTGGATGCTGAGTTGAAATTCAAATCGTAAAGTACCTAACTTGCACACGTAAAACAAAATTGTACACTGAGTATAACTCAATGATATTTCTATAATCTGAACAATTAAGCATAACATAAATCATTTTAATTAGTAGGATAAGTTAAAAGTGAATGTTGATATGCAATTTAACATGCCAAAATCATTTATCACATTTTTGGATCAAAACTAATACAATTTATCAATATGAAAGCATGATAGAACCACTTCACAAATCCTTGATATTTCAAGTCATATGATAGCACAATCCATTACCATTTTCAAATTCATGAAGTCAATGAACTTATATATCATTGTTTCAACATTTTTCACATATCATTTTCATTTTCTAACCATTTGTCATTGCAATACTAGTTTCACATCTCTTATAGAATATTCATTCACTTGAATTTGAGGACTTATTCAACAACATCATTTTCATTATAAATATTCTGATTTTATCATTTATTTTCCCCTATTAACACGACTCGAACTCAAATAGATACACGGATCCAACCAACACATCAGCTTGGCACCCAGTGCCTCATCGGATAAATCTGAAGCAAATAATTGCGCCCAGCACTAATTAATAACTTTGACTCCCACTGCCTCATCGACTCGTAGTCGAAGTAACCTAAAACTCTTCCTATCCTATGGCATGCTAACTATATCTGGCCCTAGCCAAACTATTCATTACATATTTCGTTCTCAATCAATATCTCAATTCACATCAATTTTTATCATGGATTCATTTATTCAAACATATGGTTGCATCAATCAACTCCTCATGTATTCAATTTCTTATTTATATGAACACACATGTTTTTGCATCTATCCAATTTAGTCCTCATAAACATAAATAAACTCAAATCAATCTAGAACATCTCATAGCCACAAAGTAGCTCACCTTATGTTCTTACCATGCACAAATAGTTCAATATGCAACAATTTACAAATAGTTCGGATTATAGAAACACAAATCATAAACTCCGAGCTATTCATCAACGGTTTTGTCTTTTCCTTTCTTTTTCATCTGGGTCAACGTTAGCTATAGATTAAAACAAACAAGATATTCATCAATACTCAACCATTTTCACATTTAATTTCTAAATTATGCAACTTATGAATTTTATTCAATTTAGTCCCTAAAATCGGGACTAACTTAACTTCCAATTTTTACACCAATTTCACTCTAGACCTAATTTAACTTCCTATTTTCTCATTTCTACCACAAATTTCAAAACTTGTGCAATGTAGTCCTTATTGCACAAAATCATCAACTAACTTTACAATTTAGTCCTTTTTCAATGCTAAACTTAAAATCTATCAAATAGGTCCCTAAAACTTTAACAATGGTAACATCCTCAAACTTTAACAGTATCAAAAAATATGACATGGGTTAACTAGCTTAGGCTCTCGAAATTCCAAAAGCATTAAAATTACAAGAAAATAAATAAATTAAACTAACCAAATTGAAGCCCTAACCATGTGTTTAGCATCTTCTCCTTCAATGGTTTCAGTTTGAAAGAATAAAAAGAACAATGCTTTATCTTTCCACTAAGTATTTTGGTTCTACTTTAATTTAATTTAATTTAAACCAAAATGTTATTATAAATACAATTAGAAATTGACCACTAAATTTATAAGGGCGTAATTACTATTTAATTCTCTTACTTTGAATTTTAATTAAAGATTTCCTAAGAATTAAACTTTTGACATTTTTATGATTTAGTCCCTGTGCTTAAATCAAGCACTAATTCGACGAATTTACCTAACCAAATTTCAATTCACTTCAAATATAATTTCATTAATATTTAATAATATTTACAAGTCCGGTTTACGAAAATGGGATTTCGTAACCACACTTTTCGACACCACTGATTTTTAGATCGTTACAATTCTTCCCCTTAAGAAATAATTGTATTTATAATAAATTAAAGATTAAATTAAATTAAAGTAAAAGCAAAATACTTAATGGGAAGAGAAAGCATTGTTGTTTTTACTCTTTCAAATCGAAAGCATTGATGCTCACAGCTAGGGTTCTAACTTTTCAAGCTTCAATAAATACTATGTAATTTTGTTAAATTTTTTGCCAGAATTTAGTTATACATTTAGCAACTCAAACTATAAGGAAAATTATCTCTCGTCAATAAAATTTTTAGATTATTTAAATGAGATTAATAAAATTACATATAATTATAATTTTAAAAATAAAATATATGCCTTAAAATTAAAATTGTAACGCCCTAAAAATTATATTTCTGTTTCTGTGAAAAACTAACACAACTATGTATCTGCTTTAGTGGTTAAGTGTTTTGGGAGTGTGTGAGGGGTCTTGGGTTCAAGTCTCACCTTTGTTAAATTTTGTCATTTTTTATTCAAGCCTTACCCTTGTTGAGTGGGCTTTTATAAAATTGTTTGTTAATTTATATCAAAATGAGCCTATTGGTTCAAGTGGTAGGGGAGTTGGTGTGTTGGAGGTCTTGTGTTTAAATTCTTGTGTGAGCAAGGGTAATCATTTTTGCTTGGTTGATTGATAGAGTTTCAATTGAATTTAAATGCGAAAGTGGTTGAGATTGTATAGTTAGTAGGATAAAAATTTTGATAATTTTTATTTTTATGATTTTTCCCAATATTTTTCTTTCCAAGTTTCTGACGTTTTCTCTGTGACCTTCTTCTATTCAAGAAATTTATTTCCTTTTATTTGATTTACCAATAATATTCTTCCAAAATCACAGCGTTATAATTTTCTGAATTTTTCGTGTCTGATAAGTGAGAGTTGTGAACTTGTTCGATATGGAGGTAAGTATTTTAACTGTTTATACCAATTTTGGTCATCTCGTTAATATGATTCTGGGTTTTGGCAGCGAATCGTGACAAACGGAATTCTTCCCTTGCAAAACCGTAGTCGGGTTGTTCGTGAAGTTGGGTAAGTAGCGAGTGCTTGAGTTTCTTCATTGCCGATCTTCGTTGGTTCGGTTTAATTGAGGATTAATATTGAATTTTTGGGTATGATTGTGTCGAATTTAGGTTCTGGTGGTCTCGAGAGTGCTTTAGCATCGAAATTGTTCCAGGTGTGTTCTCAAATCGCGAAAAACGAGCTAAAACTGCTCACTGTCGACGCCACACAAGCGTGTGGTCCCCCGTGTGAATGGTCATGTGCGAGGCACGACCGTGTAATAGATGTAGGCATGGTCGTGCACAAACACGGCCGTGCGGTGGCTTGAATGTGGCCGTGTGGATTTTGGGCCAGGCCATGTGGGCCACACGGGTAAAGGCTAAACTGGGTGTGTGGGCCCACACGGGCAAACCACACGGGCATGTGGGCCCATAATTTTAAAAATTTCCATAGGGTCGCACGGGTCGCTCCGGTTGATTGTGGGCCTATTGTAGGGTCAGTAAGGGCTAATTAAACCTTAATTTGTATGCTATGATATTCTGATAAACTGATCTGAGTAGGATACTAAATGTATGCCTGACTATACTGATGTATGTGTATCTTTTATTTGTATAAAGCATGCCGAGCATGTTTAATTTGTTATATCTGTATCTGAATCTCTGTATCTACTATTGGGATGGGACTTGTATATGAGGAGGAAGTATTCTGATCGGCACTAATCGCCTTTATTCTGGCAGCTTGGCTGCATATTATCTTATATGTGTCTTAATGGCACAACATGGTGTGTAGGGATGGGTGGGTGTTTTTAACCCCACATGGTGTAATGGGATGGTCAGATTTGGTGTGTAGAGGATGGGGGTAGGATTCTCATATATGAATCTGAATCTAAAACTAAATTTGTATCTGTATTTGACAGTGCATATAATTCTGTATGTGTGCATGCTTAATTATGTTGGGTTACACACTGAGTTTTCGTAAACTCACATTTGTTGTTTGTTTTGTCAGGTAATCCACAGACTTAGGCGGATCGGTACGGCAGAGACTCAACGGTGACCACTTGACCGTAAATTGATTAAACTTAACAACTTATGGTTTTATTTATGTTTTTGGTATTTATTATGAGAGTTTGTAATTTTTGGGACTCTTTGGACTTTTTGGTTTTCAACTATTGATTTTGGATTGCTGATTTTCTGCATGCTTGGTTAAGTTGATTTACGAAATTGATGGTTTTTACGCAAAAAGAGGTTTTTCCTAAAAAAAATATGTATCGGATATCTAAATGTATCGGTTTTGTTAGACTTCCGCTGTAAAATAGGTTTTGGAAAATAAACTAATTAATTGACGTTTCTGAAATGGATATAAAGTATTTGAGTTAAGTAACTGAAATGATTTTACACAACTAAACCCATTCTCTGTAACTTCTCCGGATTCGGCCATAACGTCTAAGCCGAGTTTGGGGTGTTACAAAAATATTCTTAAATCATGTATGGATGTGATTGGAAAGCAATAGATTAATGCTAGATTTGAGTATAATTGATTGTAATTATTGGCATAATTATTCCAATTCACAACCTCATCAATAAGAACTAGAAGTGTAATGGGGGGTGTTCCATTTACATTCAAATCATTATGTTAGCTTTGGTATTCCAAGTTTTTTATATAGCAACTTTTAATATAAATTTATAAATTGTATTAATTAAATCATTTAGTGGTCAAACATTTTCAATGCATTCCAAAGAGTTGCAAAGTACTCTAAAACATGTTTCAAATGTATTTTAACTTATCTAAATATTTTTGAGTCAATATCAAAGTATTTTTAAGTGTTTAAAATTGATTTTATGCAAGTTTGAAACCTGGTTCCGATACTTATATTAAATGTATTGGAACAGCAAAGTTTTGTAGCCAAATAACAAAATTGGAAGGACATATATCAATACATTGCTTCAAGTATTGATACATGACTTGATGTATCAATATATGATTTTATGTATCGATACATTGGTGTTAGAATAGTCACTAACGACTATTTTTTAGCAAAGGATCAATACTTACTCAGTAATTATCGATACTTGAATTCTAGTAAATGATTTTTGAATTAGATTGGATCGATTGGTTAGACTATTTGGACCTGGAACCAACCGGAGCACTAGTCTCGAGAATGGAACTGGATTGATTGAATTGTGAACTAGTATAGACCGATTAAATATTGATTGAACTGGTTTTTTTTCGGTATCCCTATCTACCAAAATTTTTACTTCTGGTTCCGGCGAACGAATAATCATTGAGTCCTCCTCTTTCCGGACAACACATACAAAGAGACCCGCCAACAGTCAATAATTAGTGAACCTATGAGAGACGCTTATAATTAGTTTCTTTCTCTTCTATCTCGCATCTATCTATCTATTTTTTATCTAGTTATTCATATTTTTATTTTAATAATTGTTTTAAATAGATTAGTCGAATTTTCTAGACTGATGAAATGATGACTTGATTGATTTGCCCATCAGTCCAATTCTAAAAACATTTGTTGTAAGGACACTTTTTCTGCCCAAAATTAATACTTCCAATGGCTCCAAATCATCTCCCATGTTCATAAACGTCAACAAATATATTCCTTGATATAAATACAAATTAAAGACACATCAAGATACAATCCAAGTATTAAAGTTAAGAGAAAAGCCTCAAATTCTTTATTCTTTTTGTTAAATCTCTTTATCATTCTTATTTCCATTATTTTAGTGAGCCAAAATTTTGTAAACACGTACCAATTCATCCTTAATCGAGGTATACCAAAGTAGCGAAAATAGATAATTAAAGTAAAATAACTATAAATTAAATTATCAAAATTTTTCTCCCTTCTCTTTATAATTTAAAAAAGTTTGTAAAAAATTTTAAAATTTTATTTCCGAACCTAATACATTAAGATCCATTAATATATCATATATATATATATATAATTACAAATAATTATATTTAATTTAATTACTAAATAATTTTCTAAACATGAATACTTGTTTTGCCTTAACTTCATATAGAAGTTAAATCAAACTAAAATAATGAGCAAAAATTGTAGATGGTCATGTTTTTGTAAAGGACGACATTGGGTTTTAATAAAATAAATTTAAAGAATGCTATATACATGCAAATGGCGGTTAAGTACTTTGATCCCACTCAGATTTTGTCTGCTCCCAATCGAATATTCTCATGCAAAGCAAAGCATAGACCAACGTCAATTTGATACAATTAATCTAAATAAATTAATTAATACTCTTTTTACTATTGGAAATCACAACTGCACATGAAAGAAGTAGATTAGGGTTTATAGGATTAGATGGCCAAACAAAAAAGTCAATCAAACTACATAAAGAACAAACCTTTGCCCACAGTTTTAACCCTTTATTATTATTATTATTATTATTATTATTATCTCTGTTTTGATCTTCATGGGGGAGGGTGTATGTATATGTATTTTCAACTTTTTCTTTTATTTCTATAATTTCTTACCTCATTGTAAAAACAGTGTAATATGATTATTTATTCATGTTAGTGACAGTGATAGAGAAGGACCAGGTTCATTGATTTGTATATAGTGATAAATTTTAAAATCATATATCAGATTTAAAGTATAATTTCATACATAAATTTTAAATTTGTGTAATTATACACATAAAAATATAATTGTGATTCAAATATATACATGAAATTTTAATTTTGACTTAACCATATATATTTAAAGAAATAAGTACATCAATTTATTTATTTTATTGAATAAATGTAGTTATTACTATGTGCAACATATAAACATAAAACGATGCTACATCGATAATTGTATTAATAATTTGTAAGAATTGAATCAAATCAAAATTATATACATAAAATTGTACAAAATTAAAATTTATATATACAATTGAACATTAAACCAAAAATTATATATAGCTTTAAGATTTAACCATTTATATTTATATATCACCTTAAATCATTTCAACCAAAATTATATATGGAATTTTTTTACTTAAAAACTAAGTATTGAGAGGTGTTCCAAAACTAAGTTGGACCATAGTTTATAAAGTTTTTCACATAATCAACAAGTTAAATAGAAAGTTCCTTTGTTAATTAAGACTTGTTATTATAATAATTATAATGATGTGGGTTCGAGGATGTTTATGTTTTTAATTTACTCAAATTAAAATAATATCATGTCTAGACTTCAAGTTAAATTTAATTTGATACTAATTGAAGTTAACATCATTTTAGAAAGTTATAATAACCTTTTTTTATCCTTTAATTTTACAAAAATAAGTTATTTTAGTCCTTCATTTAATTTCTAGTCTTGTTTAGCCTTTAGACTTACATTGTTTGTCAAATCACCCTAAAATAAATAAAAAGTTAATATTTGTCAACTTTATTCATGTGGCATACACGGTGGATTGCCATGTGTATGTCACGTTAGTAATTGGTTATTTTTTTTTAAAATTTAAAAATTCAAAAAAGTTATAAAAATTATTTTAAAACTAAAAATTATTAAAATGTATAAAAATTATAAAAAAAATTAATTAATTGTTGACGGTGGCATACACATGACAATCCATATGTATGCCACATCAATAATGTCAACAAACATTAACTTTTTTTATCCATTTTCGGTTGATTTGACAGATAATACGAATTCAATAGTTGAAAAAAACAAAAAATTAAATGAAGTATTGAAATAACTTTTTTTTTTTTATAAAGTTAGAAGGTAAAAGAGATTCATTATACCTTTTAGAAACTAAAAACAATGTTAGAATGTAATTTTTTTTTAAAAGAACTTAGAAAATCTATGTTATTAATTTATGTTATTAATATAATTAGATTTTTATACCGGCTACACTCTGGAACTAAAAAAATAATAAATAATTTTTATTTTATTTTATTTTATTTTATTAAATAATTAGAATAGACAGGACAAAAAAAGAATATATTGATTGGTAAGTAAGATCATTTCACAAGAAATAAATAATTTAGAAGGATGTGAATAAATTCGGAAGGCCCAACTCGTTGAAATATATCATTTAGAAATTTTAGAAATCAAGTACCAATATTAACATCAATTATATTCAATGTTTATTTAAATATATTATTTAAACAACAATTAAACAAATATGCCAAAATATACCTAATAAAATAAGAAAAAATATTTATTATATTGTCAATGAAATTTTTAAATAGAGAAAATTAACAAGTGTCTTATAAATATATAGTAAATTATTAAAAAAAATAATCACATAACAAACTTTCAACACTACTTATTAAATAAAAAAATAAATCTCCAATATATAAAACACTCACCCTTAAAATAGTTAACTTATCTATGCACTATATATAAAAATAGTGTCCAAATCTTTCCTTTTCATTTTTTCTTACACACGTAAAAACACAAATAAAGCTGTCTCTATTTTGTGAGATTTTAAAAGAAGGGTATATAATTTTATATCTATATAACTATGAATAAAAGGAATGTCGAATGAACTTTCCTTTTGTTGACACACGTCACACCCACATTCCCCCTTTTTTCTTTTTACATTTTAACTTTACTTCCTCTAATATGCTTAGATTTTATATTTAATCTTTTATCCTTTAAATTTTAACATAATTGAATTTTTATATTTTTATAATATTATTAATTAATCCAAATAATTAATATCGTTAATTTTCAAATCAAGACATTACATTATTATATATAGTTTGAATATCTTATGAGTCTCAAAGACTTATATAGAACTTCTCATTTATTTCAGGTTTGCATCTTTTTTTTGACATTATAAGACTATAGTCAATTTTTTTGCCCTAAACTATACTAAAAGTTAAGATTTAATTTACTTACTTTAATTTTTAACACAATTAATCCCTCTACTTTTATAATATCATTAGTTAATCTAAATAGTTAATATTATTAATTATTTCAATCAAAATTGATGCCATTTTTTTAAAAATACTATTTAAATAAAAAATAGTTGACAGCTTCGAAAGGTTATTTTCAAGAAAAATACTATTTTAATAAAATTATCATGACGACTCATATGTGGCATATCTACCGTACCCTCATTTATCCTCTTTTGATTTTAAAGATAGTAATTTTTGAAGAAAGTGAAGCTTTCTTAACAGTGAATTTTTTTTATATAAAATATCTATACAATTTATTAAATGTTTTAATGAGTTTATGTCATTTTTAATTAAATAATAAATTTAATTAAGGAATTATAAAGATATTTTTTTCATAATTAAAATAAATTATATTATTAAAGGGTAATTTAATTTTTTTATTTAAAAAATTAATAAAAATATGCATATAATGGGATTTGGACTCCTTCCAATTACATTAGTAAAAATATTTAATCACCACTCACTTAAAATTTTATTTTAATATTTTTATACATTTTAATTTGGTATTCACACTTTATTATTGTTATCAATTGTATTTTTATATTATTATTTAAGCTCCTAATTGAATTGGTGTCACTCTTAATAGAGTTACCAACTCGGTTAGGAAAATTATCAAAATGCCCTTCTATAATTAAAATAAGTTATATTATTCGAAAATACTTTACCATTTTTATTTAAAAATAAAAAAAATGCATATGGTGGGATGTGAATCTGAACCAATTGCATTAATAAATCTTTTAATTTACCACTAAATTATTGGTTCTGGTTCAAATATCACTATATGCATATTTAAGCAATTGGTAAATTAAAAACTGTATTAATGCAATTGGTTTAAGTTCAAATCCCACCATATGTATCTTTTATTTTTTAAATAAAAAGATTAAAATACTCTTAAATAATATAATTTATTTTAATAACAAAAGGATATTTCTATAATTTTCCATCAAGTTGGTGACCCGATTGAGGGTGACACCAACTTAGTCAGAAGTTTAAATAATATTTTAGATAATAAAACTTTTGGTTGAATCAGTGTCACAGGTTAACTAGATACCAATTCAGTTGAAAAAAAATTATTTATCCTTTTTCTTTTAAATTATAACTAATATTAATCTATACTTATTATGCTAACATTTTTGTCTTTTCATACTTTTATATAATCTTTAATTAGAATTAATATATTCAAGGATTCAACCTTATTAACAAAATTTAAATGCAAACACTTTATCACTCCACCAATGATATTTTTAAATAATATTTTTTTTAAAAAATTTACTTGAAATGTTCCACATAAAAATTCTAAATAACTGCCTTATATATATATATATATATACTATTATTTAGTTTATATTAAATCATTATACACCCACAATAAGGATAAAGAAAAATTATGTAATGGATATATTTATAAAAATAATCTAAAAATAAATAAAATTTTAATTGAAATGATAAAAATATTAAAAATTATAATATTTTGAATTTAGATCTCATTAAATATATATTTTTATTTTTACATTATTTGAAATGATTTAATATTTTTAATTTTATTATTTTATAAATATTTTTTTATAATTACTCAATTAAATTAATATCAAATTAAAATTTCACACTAAATATTAAATATCTATAAATAAATAATATGGACTGCCATCAAACTCATAACACCAATACAACCACATGATATATAACATTAGTATAGTGTCAACTTGCCTTATTAAGTCTCTAAAAGTAGTGAGCCAATTTAGGTACAAAATTCCTCTCAATAAGGCCTACTATTTTGTCTCCATCTTGGGGCCGATGGCACTGACATTCCCTGTCTCTAGTGCTAACGTTTCCTAGGCATCCCCTGGCTTATTGAACGAGTGTCTGCGGAGCACGCAGTCCTTTCTGGTCCTGGGATTGACACCTCCAGCGAGCCTTATACCCGCTGGTCACAAGCGGAGCTATCTTTGCGAACATCCAGCATCCCAATAGGGTCCCCAGTGAACTATCTCTACGGCGAACATTCTTCTTCTGGGTCGAGTCTGTCTGGGTTGGAGACTCGAACCCTATTAGGTCATTTGGGCTGGCAATTACCAAATCCTAACAATCCAGTCCCCCCTTAGTGGGCCTAACGGATGTTATAAAATGGCGAGCCTTAAGTTTATTTCGAAAGTAGCTTGTTGGGTACGCCGCGAGCCGTGGTGCATAACAGCTACCTTGCCACGTTTGAGGTTTGTTTGTTTTTCCATCTTGTACTCCCCTTTCGATTTTTGCCTTTTTCAGTAAAGTTTTCTTTGCCTGTAGTTTTTTATCCTCTTTGGAAAGGTTTTCCCACGTAAATATTTGTGTCCAATTTTCTCGATTTTCGTTTGTATTCGTTGCATAATTTGGGTTCAACCCAACACTATATAATATGCCTATGGTCGATTGAATTGATTGAATTAAACAAGTGGCCAAAGAATCACAATGGGAGAAGTTTGATAAATTCATGAAAATTTTGTGTACTTTCACCGTTGTTGGATTCCCTTGTTATGCCCTTAACTGATGAATGATTTGGGCGTTCTATAATATTGTTTCTTGTTACTAGTTGTATTTTTCTGACAAAAGCTTAAGTTGCTCTCGAAGCTTAGTGTACTATTGTGCCATAGGAGTATTGTTTAGCATAATAAGGTTCTCAGCCCTGGAGGTTGTTGTTGTTGGTTATCTCCAACAATATCTAGCTGATTCGGGTAATTTTGATAATATATGGTTGGCTGCTACCGCTAAGGCTACTGGTAGTAACCTATTTTTTTTTTAGCCAAATTAGTGTAAGTAGCATAACCTTGATACTTTGCTCTTGGTTGTTGCTAATGATATTTCTCATAATCATGACCACATTAGTAATACCCCTTGGTTGTATTAGTTGTCTTTATAGTCATACTAGTTGTAATATCAATTCTAATAATATTTACCATCTTGCCCATATTTGGCCTTATTTACTTGTACTTTTGAGATATTTGGGTTGATTAAGATATATCTTTTCATTTAAGTTCCAATAAATGATGTCAACTTTTATAACAATCATGTTATACATGGTGTTGGGATAGCCAATGATGGTGGTTCACACTGTAGGTGTTTGTAGAGAGCCAATAAGGACGAAGGTCTAAAGGTGGTACTTGAGCAAGTGGGGGGCTATATGATGGATCTTATATCCCCTTCATCTTGGACATAGGGTATGTAAGAAAAGAAGGGCCTGGAATGGGTCCATCATATAGTGATTGTTTTTTTGGTAGAGTTCAATCTAGACCTAGGTTAAGGTATAGCTCGAATGTATCCTAAAATGACCATTTGATAAGTTTGATAAGTTGGAATTATTAATGAGATTAGATTTGATTAGGGCTGCAAATGAATTGGGCTCAAACGAACAACGCTTTGTTTGTGTTCATTTGTTTAGTTTTGAAGTGGTTCATGTCCGTTTAAATTTTCAACGTCATGTTTGAACTCGGTTCGTTTATTATTTGGTAGGTTCAAGCTCGGTTCATTTAACGTTTGTGAACATGTTCGAACACTCATGAACATACTCGTTTATATGTTTGCAAACGTTAAACAAACATGTTTACAAATAGTAAATCAAACAAACAAACAAAATTAAAAAAATAAACCAACTAATTTAAATATAAAAATAGAGGGTGTAAATGGATAGGACACAAACGAATAAAACTTTCGTTTATTTTTGAAGTTGCTCATGTTTGGTTCGTATTTATTTAAATTTTCAACATCATGTTTAAATTAGATTCGTTTATTATTTAATATATTTTGGCTTGAATTATTAAATATTCGTAAACGCATTAAACCAACATGCTTATTAAACCAAATAAACAAACCAAGTAAATGTAAATATAAAAATAGAGGCAAACAGAATACACTTGTCATAAATGATTGGTTTATTTAGTTTCATAAATGATGATTATACAAACAAGTTACGAATAACTCTTGGAGCGCTTTAATCATTTTTAACCCATATGATGTTTGCTCTGATTACATGTTGGCGAAGTTCTCTCATCGTGGTGAGGGGTGTCTAGGCGCATCTAAGGATATAACAGTAATTTTCACTATATATTGTGAACATTTTTAAAAGAAATCGCTGGATATAAGGAATTTTAAAAACTTTTACTTATAAAAATATTTATGATTTTTAAATGATAATAAACAAAGAATTTACCTTGGAGTTTGTTCTTGTTGAATCATATAAGAAACGACACGTGTCGCGAAGTAAAAATTTGGTCAAATAGGTTAGAGTAAGTGGAAGGTTGCATGTGAAAGTGTGCATCAATGATTGAACCTAACGTCGGTTCCAACTAAATTAATAGATTTTCAACTAAAATATTGTAATTATATATTATTTAATATAAGTGAACTTTTTCATTTAAAAAAAAAAAGAAGAAGATTGCATTAAATTGCCTTTCTGCCATGTTCGTAGATTCCTGTAATTTGGTTGGTCATTTTCAATCTTAACAATTACATGGGCGCTGACGTCTTTGGTTATAATTCAATCCCCAATTGAATACCTTTAAAATCACATCTAATGTATAATACATGCAATTATATATTGTTTTGTAATTGAATTTAGGTACAGTGATACCTTAATGTTAAGTGGTAATTATTAATTTATATTTTGATTCAAAATAAATAATGTTTTGTATATCTGTTTAAATATTATTTGTATGATTTGATAGGTTGATTTTGAATCAAATGAGAATTAAGATTTGAACTAAATTTTTAAATAATTTTTATTTATATTTATTCTAAAATAGATATAAGTATTAACATTAAATATTTATTATATTATTTTTAATAGTAAAACAGATTATTCCAACCATTTTTAAAATTTTTTGAATTACAATTTAATTCAACACTTCTACTCACGGATCAAGTAGATAAAGTTCATGTCAAGCCTATTATGATATTAGTACATTTTATGTTTGTTTAAGTTCGGCTCAACTTGAAATATTTATTTAAAATTTTGTTCAAACTTGTCCATATTTGTAAATGATTAATCTATGCATGTTCTAGGTTCATCCATATCATTTTTCAAAAAATATATATCTTATTTTTAATATTTAATATTTAATAGTATTTTTATTTTATTGAAATTTAAATTTAGACTTTTTTTTTAAAGTAGACATAATTTTTAGACTTAGTATATCATTTGGTATTTGAGTTTGACACTTTTTTCTAATGTGATATCTGTGTTATTTTTTTGTCCAAATTGACAGATGTATTTGACAAAAATTATATATTTTGGCACCCCAAAAGTAACTATGTTAACTGTTTAATGTTTAATTCAGATTTTGAGATTGATTTGGTGGAAGTTAATTGCTAATATTATTATATTTGAATTTTGCATAATTTCTTTAATAGAATAAATTTAGTGTTAATTTTGAATTTGTTTAATTTGTCAAATTCAATCTTATGGATGTGATTTAATTCAGGTTTTAGGATTGATTTGATGAAAGCCAATTGTTAATATTATCAGCTAATTAAAAAATTCATTAAAATCAACTACAAACCCTGAATTAAACACTAAAAAATTAACAGTTACCTTTAAGTACTAAAATGTATAACTTTTGTCAAATTATGTAACACAGTGGACCATAAAATAACATAAGCATCACATTAGAAAAAAGTGTCAAACTTAGGTATCAAATTATATATTAAATTTTTTTTATATTTACATAGTATTATATTATTATATATTTTATTTTATGTGATATAAATTACATAATACAAATAAAATACAAAAAATATAATACAACCCCAACTAAACCGAGTTGAGACTTTGAATCTTGAAAATTTAACCCAACCAATATTTTAAATTAATCTAATTTTCTATCATATCTAAACTCTCTTATATTTCTAGCTTGAACAAAGAACAAATTTACTCTAGCGAAAAAAATCCCATGAAAATCCATAGAAAAACAGTTGTATATATTGCTTTCAAAGGAAAAAAAGAAAAACCAAACAGTTGATATTGAGTTAATCTCTCGTTGGTGAGATGTGAATAAATTAAATAAATAAATAAACAATCAATTAAATTTAAAAGCAAAAAATTAAACTAATTTTTTTAATAAGTGTTGACATTATTGTTAAATGTTTTATTGATCATCATTAATTGCGTAATCTCACTTAGGTTTTCATGCATATTAAAATCATTTACAATTTTTTTATTTGTTTTGTTAATAATCGTTAGTTTCTTTATACAATATAACCATTCGTTTTTGAAGAAAAGGTAATCAGGCATTTTTTTAGTAAACTAATATATTAGGTATAAGATTATCTTCATACTCAACCACTATGTTTGGCATTGCATGGAAACCAAGATTATTGAATATAATCACTAAAATATCTATAGCTGCCAATTAAACCAATATAACCGACTTTTTTTCTTTTCTTTTTTTTACAAATATACCTTAATTGTTGACATAAAATCACTTCTTAAATAATTATTTACAAAAATATCACTCAAAACATGTCACATAAACAACGCTTTTGCAAATACTCTTATTGTTACAAATATAAAACAAGGTGAGTAGAAAATCGTTCACTTATAATAGGCGAACAACATAAGATTGGAGGATTAGGAGAGGATGAAGAAGGGAGAAAGATATAATTAGATAGGTTTTCTTGGAGGAAGAGAACATATCATTTGCCGCTCGTGCTCTAGGATATATATATATATATAGGAGAGGTACCCCTTTTCTGGTAGTATCATGTAGTCAACAACATGGATAGTAGGTCAACCCGTGTGGTCGACTAGGTGGCAAGATTATTACAAGTCAGTTGTCACCATACATAGTAGTGTGTGGCTTTGTTTTGGCATTCTAGGTTGTACGAGGTTGTTATACATTTATGGTCCCTCAGTGATTCTTACGAAAGGTCCGTAGTGTATGATCTATTAGCTAACTCAAGTCAGATTCGTGGATGGTTGCTCAAGGATGGCTCTAGATGGAGGGTCACCGTAAAATGTGTTAAATGTAGGGCTACTCGCAAGTTGCATCCATTGGAGGTCCCTGCCAAGCCACCCTATGTTTTGCCTCGTGTCAAAGCTAGAACAACTCTCTTTATATAAATTAAACGAAGACTTAACCGATCCAATTAAAAATCACATTTGTTATGTCGGAAAACACTTTTAATTACATTTGTTTAACAAAATGCTTGAAAAATAAAATAAAAAATCTAATGAGACTCGTCATGTAGGTAAAAATACACTTTATGATAACTATTTTCAAAAAATACGTGACGAGTTTTGTTAAGTTTTAATTGATATTTTTATAAATAATTATTCTAAAATATATATTTTGAATTTGGTTTTTAAAAAGTGATATTGCTAATAAACTGAATTGATTTTAAGCATCAAAATTTTGAGCGGAGATAAATTCAACATGATTATGATTCCATCACATTATCATTAGTGCAGTTTCTAATGATTTAACCCAAATTAGAAATTGTTTTTACCAAGTTATAGTTGTCCAAAACTTGAAGGATGTTATCCCAAAGATTAAAGTAGGATGTTTAGAAATGGGTTTTGTTTTATGCTTTATTTGTGTCCAAAGCTTTAAACGCGTGGTAGCCTCTAATTATAACCAGACACACTATTATATTACTTGTAAAGTTAAAACCAGTGTTATCTTATTTAAAGAACTGTCCCTATCTCATCAACTCCTATTATTTTAAACTTCTCTTTTTTAAGTGCTCACCTCGTGTTCTTTAACCTTTTAATCTTTGCAACATCACCACTTCATCCCAATTTCCTTTTCCAAATCATTTTGCCTCTATGTCTTTCTACTACTTCATTTTTTTTCAAATATAAATTTTATAGATTATCATTTCATATTTTTAAAATAAAAAGCTTAAAATTTAAGCAGGTCACTCTTGTTAAAATTATAGATAATAAGTTGATATAATAGTTAAAAATTCTGTATAATAATAAATTTAATCTTCAATTTTTACATATTATATTAATTAATTAGTTATAATTTTAAATTTTCACCCTCAAAATTTACAAATATTTTCAAGCTAATACAAATTCTAAAAATTTAAAAAAATATATATAAAAATACATAAATATTTTAAAATAATATAATAAATTTGAATTGTATATTAATATTTATATTAGATAAATAAAAAAGGCCCAACCCTCCCCCACCCCACCCCGTCTCTCTCCTTCCTCTCCCTCACCGAACCTTCCCCTACCACCCTCCCAGTCCCTCTCCAAAATCTAGTAATGAGATCTCAAAAACAAAACAATCCTAATCAGCAAATTAATATATATATATATATATATATATATATCAGCAGTAAAAAACTAAAGAAATTGTCTTCTATCAAAAAAAAAAAAACTTAACCAATTTGAATCATATAGAGGCTGAGGGACGCGGGAGGGAGGGTGGGGAGGGGTTTTTTACTAAAGAAGTACAAAAAAATAAAAAAATTCTAAAATAATACAACATAAAAAGTAATTATCAAAATTGTATGTTCAGGGTGGTCACGCCACTGTGAGAGGCGGCACCACCTTGATTTCTGACAATAAACAGTAAAAAAAAATTTGCTGAAAATTAAAAAAAAAGCTGAAAACGAAAAAAATAAAAAAAATAGGTGATGTGGGTGCCAGAGGCGGCACTGGTGGTGTGGGTCCCAGAGGCGGCACTAAGCAGTATAAAAGCAAGTAGAAGCAGCAACTTCGGGGGCAAGAAGCAGCAGCAAGAAGAAGAAAAAAAGGAAAAGAAAGGAGAAGAGAAGAAAAAGAAGAAGGAAAAAAGAAGGTATAATTTTTTTTTAAATAATAGATTTTTATATTGTTATTGTGTTTTTGCTGTTATTATTATTGTTGATTTTTATTATTTTTTGTTGTTAGTTATTATTATTGTTAGTAAAAAACCATTATTATTATTATTGTTAGTAAAAAAACCCTAATTATTGTTAGTTATTATTATTGTTGATTTATATTAATTTTGTAAAAAAAAACCCTAAAAAAGCCTATTTATGTTATGTAAAGAATGTATTATTTTTTTTATGTAACTTATTTGTTATATGTGTTTTAGGTGGGTTTTTTACCCTAATAATATAAAAAAATAAAATAAAATAGCAAAATAGGTTGTTTGAAAGATTAAGTACCATTTTTGGCACTTAATCTTTCAAACAACCTATTTTGGTATTTTATTTTATTTTTTATATTATTAGGGTAAAAAACCTATTTTAGGTTGATTAGATAATATTTATGAAATTTATTTGGCATGTTATAGATATTGTTAGAAATGACAACATATTTGGTATTGCCTGATGAAATAACAATTTCAGCACAAAGGGAGAAAGTTGATAAGATGATGAGAGAAGTGCAAGATTACAGAATGAAACCAGAAGAAGACATTGTTGAACACGTTATCACAGTAAATAAAAAGATGCAAGAAGTGTTGTGGAAAGGTCATGAAATGATTAGGAAGAATAAAGTTCAATACTTAACCCTTAGAGAGACATTAATAGAACGGGAACATCAAATCATTTTAGACCAACTTTGGAAGACATTAGTACCACGAACCTATTGGAATCTAGTTATATGCTTCGTAAAGTTTATAACCTCTTATGGAGCAAGGAAAATAGCGAGACAAAGTATAGGTTCACGAAAGTTGACTGGGAAGCAAAATGTGATTGACATACCATGGATGGATAAATTAGATGTTAGGAAATTACCAAGAGAATTTCTAATTTCAATACCCGTTATAAAAATTGAAGAGGAAGAAAATCCCGAGGAATTGCCAAATTGGATTGTAGAAGATGAATATGAAGAGAATCAAGAATATCTAAATTGGATTGTACAGTATTTCCCAGAGAAAAATACAGGGTCGGAGATGGAAGAAAACATAGAACTGAATTTAAATGGTTAAAATGTAAAGATAAATGTTGTTTATGTATAAAATGAGAATTGAAAAACTATGAGCTTATGAATGAAAAAAATTACATATTGATTAATTAATTTTTTTTATTTAAGTAGTTTATTTGGTGTTCGGAATTATTTTGAGAAAGTTTATTTATTTTTTAACAGATTGAGCATTAAAGATGGATAATCAGTTTTTCGTATGCGTTTATTTCGATGGAATTATCTTGACAACAACTGTTGGATGCATATTTGAATGTCGGCAACAAATAGCAATGAGATTTAATAGAAATGTCTCGTTGGATGATATGAATGGAAGAATTAATGAAAAAATTGTTAGATGTTGTGGGAGATGGATCTCGAAACTTTTCTACAAGTTTCCAGTTTCGACAGATCCTATCAAATTCACTGAAATGGAACTTGTAGACGACGAAGACGTGGAGACAATGATCGCTCTTTACTGTGGGAATAGGAGCAACAAAAATGCACCGATTCATTTATTTGCTGAGTTAGCCGGTATGGAGGAAAATGAAGATCTCACTGCATATGGTGAAGAACATAGAGCTCAAGAACCGTGCATTGTGGCTCCAATATTGTAAGTTGATAGTGAATCGACTATACATGAGATCGATATTGATTTTAATGTTACATCCGATATGGATGTGGTTGGTGATGATGGTTACGATAGTAGTGATCCTTGTTATCAAGAGGTCGATAGTGATAGTGATCCCGATGTGGATGATGTCCCTGATGATATTGATGATGAAGACGTGAATGACGATGAAAACATTAACGCGTCTTCGGTCGGGAACCAGATGCGACGTGTTGTGATTCACAATAATCCTGGGCCACACATGTCGCTCATAGACCCCGACGCGGCGCATGTAGCCGAGTTCCCAGAGTACCCTGAAATACTTCCTGCTCACCGACTGGCCGTAAATTCTGATCCTGAGGAGTTATTCGTCGGCCAGAGATTCGAAAATAAAGAAGAGTGTGTATTTACTATTAAGCGGTATAGCATGAATATATCAGTAGATTATAAAGTTGCAGTATCTAAACCGACATTATATACTCGGAAGTGTTGGAAGTCGGCGGAAGGCTGCAATTGGCTGGTACGAGCTGCATTTATTCAAAATTCGCAGATGTAGGAGATACGCAAATTTGTTGGGCCTCACACATGCACATCAACACGTATGACAGAAGATCATCGAAAACTTGATTCTAAAACTATCTGTACGTGTATCATGCCAATGGTGAAGGACATGCCGACCATTAAAGTTTCGGTACTGATTGCCGAAATGCAGGCACGATTTCAGTATCGAGTGTTATATCGAAAGTCATGGATAGCAAAACAGATGGCAATGGGCAATTGTATGGGGATTTCGATGCGTCGTATAACGAGCTACAGGGATGGATAGCCGCTATGCGGGAGTACGTACAGGGGACTGTCATTGAGTTACAGACACGACCTTATTACAACCTAGATGACCAACTATAGCCTGGAAAAAAAAGAATTTTCCATCGAATGTTCTGGACGTTTGATCCATGTATGCACGCATTTCTCCACTGCAAGCCATTTGTGCAAGTGGATGGGACCTGGCTATATGGAAAATATATATAGATCTTACTTCTTGCGGTTGCTCAAGATGGCAACAGGAACGTGCTCCCGATAGCATTTGCCATTGTAGATAAGGAGAACATGGAATCGTGAGAATTCTTCCTTACCAACCTGCGGAGGTATGTTATTAGCAAAGATAATATTTGCATTATCTTTGATAGAGGGAAATGATTAATTACCGCCATTAGACGTTCCGGTGTACCATGGAGATCTGTTTATTGCATCTGTTATATCGCAGCTAACTTCATTAGAGATTATAAGAATGTAGACTGGAAGAGACAATTTGTGAAAATAGGTAAATGATTGCCTTATCTTTTCAATATAAGTTTTTAGTGCAATACTGTAACTTATCTTTTTTTAATACATATACAGCGTACGAGCTAGAGCCACACATTTTTCGTCAAAAAATGACTCGACTTGAGAGTGACATGGAGGGTCAAACGAATACATCTTTCCAATAGTGGTTGGGTACTATGGAGCCGTGGCAATAGGCTCAAAGTTTTGACGAGGGCTTTCGTTATGGTCAAATGACCACAAACTTAGTGGAGAGGGTCAACGCTGTATTGTTGAAAACACGACATCTTTCGATTTCAACAGTCTTCTCGACTACATTCTACAGGTTGGCTACCTTGATGCCAAGAATGGGTCAGCAACAAGTTAACCAAATTGAGGCGGGACACGTGTTTGTCAAAGATGTCAGGGATGCAATGGTTGCAAACCGTCGGATGGCGAGGTCGATGAATGTATAAATATATTCACGACGTCTTAAAATGTTTGAAGTTATGGAGACCATTGGTCGTCGACCCGGTATACCACTTAGGTCCTATGGAGTTGATCTTCGGAATGGACAATGCGATTGTAGGAGATTCCAAATACTTCATTATCCGTGTGCGCATGTTGTGGCAGCGTGTGCTAAAGTGAACCTTAATGTTGAACAATTTCTCGATGATGTGTACACACTCAATCGCACGTTACGTGTATGGAAAAATGAGTTCCCTGTCCTGCCCGACCTGTCTATGTGGGAAGTGCCTTCGATGACTTTCGAACTTGTCCTAGACAGAGGGCTAAGCAAGAATCCGAGAGGTCGTCTGCAATCAACTAGAATCCATAATGAAATGGACATTAGGGAGAAATCTGATGGTACGCGTTGTGGATTATGCAGGTTAGCTGGTCATAATC
The DNA here is from genome assembly GCA_025698465.1 of Gossypium longicalyx. NCBI lineage: Eukaryota > Viridiplantae > Streptophyta > Magnoliopsida > Malvales > Malvaceae > Gossypium > Gossypium longicalyx. The sequence goes on along the minus strand of CM047004.1, from coordinate 60,803,768 downwards.
GGAGTAAATGCCCGCAGCGAAACTATCATGTCGGACAATCGTCACGATCAGGTAGGAATTGAGCTTATGTTGTAATGTATTTATTTTATATGAAAAAAATTATATTGCAAATATTCCTCTATTTGTTCAAAATCCAGTCAAGCTGTTTTCTCGAGTCGCAGTTACAAATTTATTTATATCTAGAGCTACGAAACTCTAAATTAAGATCCACTAATTTCTATAGAAACTAAGCTCATATATCTTCTTACCATAAAATTTTTAGAGTTTTTGATTTAGCCAATTAGTACAGTTTATTCTTTAAAGTTATCCATGTTTTGCTGTTCCACAGCTCCGACCCTTATTCACTAAAAATAAATTATATTACAGTACGAGATTTGGATAATTTTCTCGTCTATTTCTCTTGAAAATAGACTCATTAAGGATTCTAAAAATATAAATTATAACTCATAAATATTTTTGTAAAATTTTTAATAATTTTCTGAAATCAAAACAGGGAATTCTGGAATCATTGTGGCTCTATCTCACAAGAATTCAAATATCTCATAATATGAAATTCTTTTACTTACACCGTTTCTTATATGTGAAACTAGATTCACTAAGATTTAATTCCATATTTTATCCAGCCTTTAGTTCAATTTCTACAATTTTTATTGAATTTTTAAATTTGGCTGCTACTGTCCAAACTGTTTTTGTACAATATAATGATATTTATCATAATATCATTTTCAACTAATCATGAACTCACCATTTCATGGATCCCATGCTCAATTACACAATAAAACTTAATATAATCATCATTCAATTCTCATGAAGCACACATAACCAAACATTCCATCGATCAAGGTAATTTTTACCAATTACCTACACTCAATCAACGAATTAGTCACATATACAAACAAGGTAATGGTTGAGTTTACATTTACTCAACTTGCATATATAATTACATATGCATCATCTATTTCATATGTTTATGTAATAGTATGTTCCAATTTAATTAATGTTCCAATTAGATTAATGTTGTAATGTATTTAAAGTTTGTTTCAATTTATATTACATGACTAAGTTTGTTACAAATTTTTGTGTTTTAATGTTCAAAAATGGTCAAATTAATCTAATTTACGTTATGGTCAAATTTTGTTCCACTTTTCAAAGTTCCAATTAATCTAATTAAATATGTACAAAAAAAAATACAAACTTTTTAATATCAAAACCCAAGAAACCCCTAAAATTGATGGTTCGATGGTGTGGTCCTAGGGGTATATTGGGTGATTGCGACGACCAACATCCTCTTCAGCCGCAGGTGAGGGTGTCTGATACATAGAAGAAAAATCATATGGCTCGAATGACATCGATGAACTTGAGCCGGGAGGACTGCCATGCTGCGGTCGATACAACCCAGTAGGAGTAGAGTACTGCAGTAGATACGGGCCGGGGCTAGTGCTATAATGCGGTGGATATAGGCCGGGAGAAGTGCTGTGCTGTGGTGGGTACGACCCAAACATATCAAACCCGTAATGGTATTCGCCTCCTGACGAGCCCGGGAAATAGTTATTGCCCGAAAAATTCGGATGATAAGAAGTATCAGCCGAATGTAAATGCGATGACGAGCCCGAGAAATAGTCATTGCTCGCCAAATCTGGATGATAAGAAGTATCAGTCGAATGTGAATGCGATCGTTCGGACTCGGCCTCCGGCTATGCCTCGAGCTCCGGCTCTGGGTCAGGCTCGAGATCTGGCTGTGGATCGTGGTCTATATCGGCCACTAGCTTGTATGCCCTAGATCGCTGCACGTGCCGGGGGCTATAGTTGACTGCCCACCAAGTAAATATGGCTTCCCCATATTAAAGTACCATTGTATGTACTCTAACGATGGTCACAAATCGAAAGACATATCCATCTGAGGTCTTCGAGCCATCCGATTCTCCCACACCGTAATATACCTCCGGTGCGTAACCCCCCAATGTTGTCCATGTCTCCCTCTCTTGTTCTTACCGTGAACCTCCTCCCCCACCTGCATTGACGGATCCGAGATGTACTGGATGCAACCAAACTATCGTAGTACTCGATCCCCGTGGTACCACTCGACTACATTGAAACTGATAATTCGTGCGTTAGTGCACCACAAATGAGAATCAACGTAGGCAGACGAGGGTATAATAGCCGCAATTTTTGGTCTACGGTATGACATCCATATAAACTGCACGAGTAATACCATGATTAAAATTTAACACGGTTGGAGTAAGATGTACAAAGCAATTACATGTCACGAATATTTGAATAGCTTACCCTTTCCCCGGCATGTTGTTCAATCATCAGACGATATATCAGGACAGTGTACGACCTCCCGATACCCAGATAAATACTCCATCTACGAAAACAATTTTCAAGTAAATATAGTATCGTTAGAATAGTATCATTATAAAGAAATTGTCGATTAATAACAAGTTAAATTTTATCACCTGTTAACTGGCAGATATACGTATGATTGGTGACTAACCGATGCCAATAATGGCATCCGATAAAGAGCCCATGATTGCAACAATATAAGGCATCCGCCCATGTCTACAGCATCAGGCTTTGTCGTCCGACAAAGCTCATGAATGTTGCCAGAACTGCGGAACCCCAACTATAGGAGCAAACACTACTCAAATCAGCTAATAGAGGTAAATACTGGAGATGAACCTTGTTGTTGTTCGAATTGGGCATCAGTACACCCCTTATGATATGCATAATGTACGCTCGAGCTGCGCACACCAACTCTTCTTCAGTGGCATTATCTGATAAATGCTGAAAATTGGCTTTTAGCCATGTAAATTTCAACTCCGAAAAAGTAGACTCAGCATCGCCGGGCGAGGCTCCTAGTAGGCTACAACAAAGTGCAGCTGGCTCAGCTATCGCACTTACGCCCTTGACAGTATCTTCGTCGATTGGGAGCCCAAACTGTAATGCAACATCCTCCAGAGTGACTGTGCACTCCCCACACGGCAAATGAAAAGTGTGGGTCTCCGGTCATAACGCCGAAATAATACGGATATTAAATCGTACCGCAAATCGAACGTCCGGGTCAATGTTGCTGACCCGAATCTAGCTACCTCCAAGTAGGGCATCAGTCGCGCATCCGGGGAATATCCTACTCCATTCACCCGACCCCTTAATATGCAGTACGAGTCATGACAGTATTAAATTACAGAAAATAGTTATAATAACACAATTTATTTCCTTAAATTACGTAGATCTTTTTTTAATGGAGCCCATGGTTAACAAATAACAATATATTACCGTATTATTAACTGTGTCACATATGTGAGGAAGTTTCTTACTGATGAATGAAGCTATTGCGATGCCTGCAATTTCAAAATAAATTTCGGTTATTAATTTTAATGTTTGATAGATTTTAAATATTTATTAGAATAACTTACAAAAAAAAAAATAGCAAACAATTTTTTCGACAACATTTTTTTTTGCTATACTACATTAAAAAGTTAAATATATCCAACTTAAATACAAATATTTTTATTATTATTTTAAAATGATAATAAGTAAAATAATTTCGTATATTATTTTTTAAAATATATTATTTTCGTATTTTATTTTTATATTATTTTAGCAAAAAATGTTTCAAATGTATTATTTAAGTGTTTTTTATATTAATTTAATAAATAACCCTGATTTTGGCACTTTTTTCGTATTTTTTTATTTTCGTATCTTATTTTTTTAAATATATTATTTTCGTATTTTATTTCTTTATATTATTTTAGTACATAATGTTTCAAATGTATTATTTAAGTGTTTTTTATATTTTTTTAATAAATAACCCTGATTTTAGCACTTTATTCATATTTTTTATTTTCGTATATTATTTTTTAAAATATATTATTTTCGTATTTTATTTTTTTATATTATTTTAGCAAAAAATGTTTCAAATGTATTATTTAAGTGTTTTTTTATATTAATTTAATAAATAACCCTGATTTTGGCACTTTCTTCGTATTTTTTTATTTTCGTATCTTATTTTTTAAAATATATCATTTTCGTATTTTATTTCTTTATATTATTTTAGTACATAATGTTTCAAATGTATTATTTAAGTGTTTTTTATATTTTAATAAATAACCCTAATTTTAGCACTTTATTCGTATTTTTTATTTTCGTATATTATTTTTTAAAATATATTATTTTCGTATTTTATTTTTATATTATTTTAGCAAAAAAATATTTCAAATGTATTATTTAAGTTTTTTATATTAATTTAATAAATAACCCTGACTTTGGCACTTTGTTAGTATTTTTTTTATTTTCGGATTTTATTTTTTAAAATATAATATTTTCATATTTTATTTTTTTATATTATTTTAGCAAAAAACTCGTCAGCACCACTTTCCAAAAAAGTTTTTTTTTCGTATTTTATTTTTTCATTAACATAGTATTTTATTTTTTATACTATTTTTTGTAAAATATTTAAAACTCCCATCACATAAAAAATAAAAAAATAAAAAATAATCAAAATATAATAAGTCAAATAAATTTTATAAAAAATTTATTTAATCAACCTAAAACACACTTAACAAATAAATTACATAAAATAATAACAATAAAATATTCTTTGCACATAACATGCGTATTACTTCAATGAAAATATAAAATAAATACAAACATACATTAATATCTCTTCTTAACCAAATAACACCTTGCAAAGAAATAAAAATAAAAATTATATCTGAATTAAGTCCAAATCAATCAACAACAACAATAATAATAACTAAAATAAATAAATTATTTTAATTAAACTAACATTAATTACTCAAATTTATAAAAAAATTTACCTTTTTTTCCTTCTTTTTCATTCCCTCTTCTTCTCCCTTCTCTTTTTCTTTTTTTTTTTCTTCTCTCAAGTGCCAGCCTCCTTCTCCTCTTCCTCCTCCTCATTCTTCTTCTTCTTCTTCTTCTTCTTCTCTTCTTTCCTTCTTCTCCTTCTTTTCTTTTTCTTTTTCTCCTTCTTTGTTCCCGAAATGAGCCTTGGGGACCATATATTATGGTCCCCCAAACAAAAAAACAAAACCCCTCTGCATGACGGGTCAAATCGGCCTGATGGGGTCAGTACTTGGGTGCCGCTTCTGCCAGAGGCACAACCAATGTCGCCTTTGGGACCCACATCACCTATTTTTTTTTTTAGCTTTTTTTTTCGTTTTCAGCATTTTTTTTACTGTTCATTGTTAGAAATCAGGGTGGTGCCGCCTCTCACAGTGGCGTGACCACCCTGAACATACCATTTTGGTAATTACTTTTTATGTTGTATTATTTTATTTTTTTTATTTTTTTGTACTTCTTTAATAAAAAACTCGGGGGGGAGAGATAGGGGTACGGGAAGGGTGGTGGTGAGAGATTTTTTTTATTTAATGTTAGTATAAAATTTAAGTTTATTATTTTATTTTTTTGAAAATATTTATGTATTTTTATATATTTTTTAGAATTTGGATCAAATTGAAAATATTTGTAAATTTTGAATGTTATTTTTTTAAAATTATGATTAAATTAATATAATATGTCAAAATTGAAGGATAATTTTTTTATTATACCAATTTTTAACTGCCACATCAAATTACCATTTGTAATTTTTATTAGAAACTCAATAAAAAAAAATTATTCAACCTTATTGATAAGCATATCAAGTACATATTTATACATCATTAGATAATACCGACTATTGATAACTATTTATGTAGTTTACGTAATAGAACTAGGAATACAACCTTGTCGCTTGTCATATTAATTATATTTATTTAATAGTTAAAGTTATAAAATAAATGTTTAATATATTAAATTTTATTATTTTTATTTTTAATTATATGAAAATTTTCATTCTATAATTTCGAAATTTAATTTTATGGGTAAAATATTGTACTCTTACTTCTACTTACTATTGACTTTTTCTATTTTATTAAATGTAAAATAATATATATTTTTTTATTTTTGAAAGTGATTGTTTATTTTATCAAGTAATGAAATGTTTAAAGTACCAATATGTTTTAACTACAATATTGTAAAATTCTTTTCGAAAGTATTGTGAGAATAAAAAAAAAATTTAAAAACTCACAATTAAAATAAAAGTGCAAAAGTTTCATCAAATGTAATTTACTAATCAATATTTAAAATTAAAATACATTAATACTCAAAATAGTAACTGCAAATTTAATACCATAGATATAGATTTAATTTGTCCAAATCACACTTATTTTTTTTTTTTTTTTGCTTTTATAATACTTCTTTCCTTTATAATCTATGCTTAAAGAGCATTAGAACAAGAATTAAAGCAATATTCTCATAGTTAATTAAGAAGCTATTAAAAGACCATAAAAAATGAAAGATAAAACTTTCATTTAGTAACCTCTGTATGGAAAAATAATCAAGTAATTAAAGAATTTTATAACTTCAAATATCATATACACAAATAATACAATAGAATTTTGGAACTCTATGTGATGACTTGATGGTCAGGGTGTTCATCGCCCCAGTTGTGGTCTGAGTTTAAGTTGTACAAGCCCATTTGGCCCGGGCCCAACTACCCAAAACCCAAATTAAACCAAACCTACCTACCCAAAACCCATTACAGTCCCAGCCCAAACAAATCAAACCTAAGCCCAATACCCAAAATAAAACTAAAAAACCCTAGCCTAATCAGCTGCTGCCGCCCCATGCCAGGTCTATCACCACTTGCCTGGCCACCGCCTCTGCTTCCACTGACAGGTCACATCCACCGCCACAAGCACCTGCAAGCCATTAAAATGAAATGACAACAAAAACATAAAAATCTTGTAAAATGGCTATAAAGAGCTAGATCTAGTACCCTTGTAAGGGTCGGACATTTTTATCAATGAAAAACAAGAGATTTGAACACAAAATAGCATAGATCTAATAGAAAAATAAAGAAAAACACCAAAGGGAAGCGAACGGGGGTCGAAATCGGAAGGTGATTTCATCTTTCTTAATCTGTTTTTTTTCTTTTTTTCTTTTTCTTCGTTTCTCACATGTATATACACATATATATTTAAATAAAAAAACATAAAAAAAAGAAAGAAAAAGGAGATTTTTACCTTTTCTGGCCACCGTGTACGGTGGTCGGCGGCGGCGGCGCACGGCGGTCCGGCGACCGGACGATGACCGGCCCGGTGACCGGGAATCGCTCCCCTCCCTCCTCTCTCCTTTTTTTTCCCTCTCCTTTCTTTTTTTTTCTTCTCCAGCAGCTCAAATGTTTTTTTTTGAAAGAATTTGGGCCTTTTATAGCCTACCAAAACGACACCGTTTTGGTGCCCAGGCCAAGACCCAAAAACGGCGTCGTTTGACACCAAACCCGGAAACCCGACCCGCCTATGCCCAAGATCCGCGTGTTTTTGAAGCGGAGGGGTTATTTGCGCTTTTGGCCCCTCCGTTTTTTCCTGATCTCGCAATTAAGTTTTTTTTTTTAATTTTACCTTAAAATTTATTTTGGTTTCATTTTAGCCCCCATTCGAACGACGTCGTTTAGGAGGGCGGGGATTATTTCACTTTTGGACCTCGCATGTTATTCGTGATTTCGAATCGGCCCCCTTTCTTCTTTGTTTATTTTCAAATTGGCCCCGAACTTTCATATTAGGTTCGATTTAGTCCTTCTTTTTCTTTTAACATTTTAATTAAATTAATTAATTTAATGTTATTAGATTTGCTATTATTATTTTACTATTATTATATAATATATTTTTATTATCATAATTTTTATTATTTTACTATTATAACTTAACGTATTATTATTACTATTATTTTTATTACCATTATTATTATTACTTCTATTATTTTTTTATTTATTTCTAGCTGTTATTATTTATATATATATTATCATTATATTATTCTTATTATTATGTTATTGTTATTATTATTATTTACATGTATTATCTCTCTTTCTTTTTTATTGTGTTATTATTGCTATTATTATTATTGCTAGTATCATGGTTATTTTATTATCATTATTATTTCTGTAATTATTATTACTATTATATTTTTATTTAACATACTATTTTTTCTTATTAACATTATCACCGTTATTACTAATATTACCGCTTCTATTATCCTTATTATTTTTTTTTACTACCATTGTTTTTTCATACACATATGCATCATTATTTACATTATTACTATCTCTCTTATGTTTATTCTTGTTAATATTGTTATTATAATCTTATTTTATCACTATTATTCTTATTAATATATTAATATTTTTACCATATTATCATTTCCTATTTTTACATATTATTATTAGTGTTATTAACATATATCATTATCATTAATGTATTGTATTCTTTATTATTATCGTTATTACTATTCCTATTATTCCTATATCCTTTTATTATCCCTTCTTTTATGTATTATTAATATATTATTAACTACTATCGTCACTATTGTTATTATTATTATTACTTGTTATTATTTTCATAGCTATTATTTATGCTTTGTTATTATTACTTATTATTACTTATTATTGTTATCTAATATACTATTATTATCACTATTATTATTTTACTATTGTAACTTAATATTTTGTTTTCATTATTATTATTATTATTATTATTATTATTATTATTATTATTACCACCACCTTATTCTATCATTAACATTCTTAATTATTGTCACTATCATACTATATTTACTAACTTTTATCATCATTATTATCATCGTATTATTACTATTATATTATTATTATATTTTTTACCCATTACTCTTTAAATACTATATTATTTCTACTCCTCACTCACATTATATACTCTTCATTTATATATATATATATATATATACATTTTTATATCATTCCAAACTTTAAAATATTTATTACATCTATTATTACCATCAATATTATTATTACTATTACTAACATTTTTATTATTTTACGTAATATTTATTTACAACTAGTTTTTTAAATACTTTTAGCTTATTTATCATTGTCTTAGCTTATCTGTTTATTTATTTATTTCATCTCTGTTTTTATCGTTATCATTCACATTCGTGTTTATATTTATTTTGTTATGGCTATCAATTTTTATTCGTTATGCATTCTTTATCATCCCATTTTATTACGACTTATGTTATACTAACCTTTACCCAACCCAAAATAATTCTTTCATAAAAGTAAATATTCCGTATTTGGTAATTCGAGATAATCGTGCCTTAACTTACTGGGTTTCGACTTTTCTCATTTAACCTAAATAACATAATACTCTTTTAAACCACAATACGAGTTTTGAAAAATGCTTATTCTCGGAGAAACGAGGTGTTATGCCCTAATTTACTGGGTATGGCATTTCATCACCTCGAAATAAGACTTTGTTTTAAAATAAAGGCGATATTCAGTGTTTGAGAATCCGAGAAAACGTGCCCTAACTTACTGGGTTTCAATTTCTCTCGTTTATTCTAAATAACCGAATACCCTTTTAATAAATTAAAATACGCAAATTTTATATAAAAGGCAAACTCGCTCTCGAAAATTCAAGATGTCGTGTCCTAACTTACTGGATGTGACATTGCATATTTTGAGACGAAAAGGTCTTTAACGCTTGAGCCTTTTTTTATAAAGAAGGATCGTATTTCAAAAGTCTTTCAAAGTTTTCAATCTTCGATCTTAAGACATTAATTAATCAACTAGGTACCAATTTTGGGCGTATCGAGGGTGCTAATCCTTCCTCGTGTGTAACCGACTCCCGAGCTCATTTTCTGATTTTTTCGTAGACCAAAAATTATCATTTTAGTAAATATTAACTTTTATTAAAATGGTTAATTTAAAGGTGACCCGATCACACCTCATCAAAAAGGATTGGTGGCGACTCCCGTTTTCTGTTTTCATTTTTTCAAAATCTAAGTCGATTCCCATTTTTCAAAAAAATGGTTACGACATAAGTCATGCTAATTGTATTTGTCGTTCGGACTTTGTCCTATTCTTATATTTCAAAAAAAAACTATATTTATAATTGGTCAAATACCTTATTACCTTGCAATACATGAATTTTAAGTATTTAAAAAATATTTTACAATTATTAAATGTCCCATTTCGAATATCTAAAATAAATAATAATTACAACATATTTATAACAAATAATACAACAATATACATGATAAAGGATAAAAATAATAAACTCATAATATCTTATAATTGTAAGGTTTTTTTTTTTTTTACAGGAAAACAAATATAATATATGAGTTTGAGTCAACAATCTAATTTGATTTGTTATATAAAATCAAATGCTTTAAGAACAATTACAATAATCAGTTTCATTTTAGTTACCAATAAAAAATATAAAACTTAGTTAAAATAATAACTCAATCCAAATAAATAATATTTCATTGTATTATCTTAAGCTTAAAAGCACTTCCATATACAACAATGTTGAACTTGACAATTTGGTAAAACTGTTTGACCAAGTAAACATGGTTGTGGAGTTTAGATGTGTTAAATGTTTTTTTTATATCTTTTTATATGGGTTAATTCTGTGTATTTATATATATATATATATATGATCCAGTCATTGTTTATAGATATGACATGTTAGGTAGATTTTCATGCATGATATGACACGTACATTACCTCAGGGTTAATATGTGTATACTCGAAGTGGATTCACATACACAGGGTTCGCACAATGTGTAGGCGAACCCATGTTGCATATTACTCGTCCTCATCTGGAATTTGCCCATACTACATATGTGCGAGCACTATGCATGTGCAAACCCATACAGAGTATGAGTCAAGACTTGATAGACTAGCGGATTAGTGAGTTAATAATAGTTAATATCATAACATGTCTTAATATCCCAATTTATAAATGAATATCATTATAAAAAATGCATTTTTATATGTATATAAACTATGAAATCATTTTTAATAAATACAAAGTAGTACTTATAAAACAATTAAACCAATAATAATCAATACATACTTAATGGATAAACAATAATTTATATGTAAGTCTTAAACAAATGAAAGACAATAAAAAATATATTTAATAAGTTTGTAATCTCTAAAAATTAAAAACCATAAATGTAACTTCTAACAAATAAAAGCAATTAATAAAAAAATAAAACTATCATATTAAATTATAATAACAAAAAATCACCTTAAGAATAGTATAAATTAAATCTATTTAATAATTTAGTAATGGTAAACTAAATACAAAATAAACAAGTAAGTATTAACCAAAAAAATAAATTAAAATTTAAAACTACTAATTAAATAAAATTCTATTTCCCATTTAATTATAGATACATAATTTATTCTATTTGATATAGAATGATTTTTAGTATCAATTTAGGATTATTACTATTATTTTATTATAAATAATTAACCATATCAATAAAATTATTATATTTTTTTTATGAATCATTAAAATAATATTATTAATTATGAATTTATAAATAAAGGAAAAAGTTGAAATACATTCAAACAAAGAAAGTGATAAAGAGACCAATTTCTTTTATTGACATTTACATGTAAACTATCAGGAAATGGAACTTGTTTATATGATAGAACAGACATACCTAACTTGTTGTTTAACCCTGAATTAAGAGGCAAATGATTTTATATGAAGTCTTTAATTGCCACTTATCTCAAGTTTGATTTTTTTTTAAAAAAAAATTTCCTAGTTAAAAAAAATCAATCCTTAAAAACTAATCATGATTTTTTAAAAATGTTTAACGTCTATTTGCACTCTAAAACATCAAAACATATCCATTTATACACAAACAAATCTTGAAACATTTATTAAAAAACTAATGCTAAAGAAATTAAAAAAATGTAACTGTTAATAGAATTAAAAAACATTGAAATATTTTAAAGTAATTAAAATAATATTTTAAAAAACTAAAGGAAAATTTTAAATAAAAACTAAATTATTGTAAAAGTAATTAAAACACAATTATTAAAAATGTAACACAAAACTTATAGCTATCATTAATTAATCAAATAAAAATAATTTCATAAATTAAAAAATTATTATCTACAGTACCAATATTACCCCTATTTAACTTGGATGGGAGATATATATTTATTTAAATATAGATTACTAATAAAAAGTAAAATATAATATATTAAAAGTCTATTATGCCCTATTTATTTCTTAGAAACTGAAAATATATATTAAATCAAGCTAAAAAGTCATTTATACCCCTATTTATTCTGATAGCTCCTTTGGGAGTTGAGTTTATATAATATATAAATAGATATAGATAAAAATATCGAATATAAATTTTAAAATTAAATAATATTTTAAATCTAAATTTTAGCATCAAATAAAGACGTATAAATTTTTTTTTAAAATGTAATGACTTTTTATTAATTGTAACTTCCACAATATATAACTCACAATTAAAAATTTATAAAATGACCTTATTAAAAATAAACGAATTAAATTTTAAGATAAAAAAAACTTAAAAGACAAAATTAAGAATAACCTTTAAACTGCAACAAATAAATTAAATTAATAATATTGAAAAACTCATAATTTTAATAATTTTATTCTAAAAACCTTAAATTACCGTTATCTTGATGGAGTTGAAAAATATATAAAAAAAATATAAATTTAAAAATAAAAAATAAATAGACATAAATGAATTTGTTTAGTCATTAAGTAGAAATCAGGAATATTTAAAATATAACAATATAATTTAAAAATATATTTGAACATTAAGAAGCAATAAAATCACAAACAATTTAAATGTAAAACAAAATTTAAAAATTAATTCTTTTCTAAAATATCTTTATTAAATTTTAATTCCTAAATTACCCCTACTAATTGTTTATAATACTTAAACTACTCCTATTTACTCCTAATAAAGGTGCTGATTTTATTTTATATATATATATATATATATATATATATATAGATTGGATGAAGTAAATTGATTTGAATGCATAATAACTTCAATTTGTTATGAATATCTTATTAGTGAATGAATATCTTATTAAGTGAATGTCCATCATAATCAAGATAAAGTTTTAATGTACTTTAAATTCTAATAGTTATTAGAATTATATCTTTATTTCTTTTATACTTCTTATGCCTATAAATAGAGACTCTGATGAAGCATTGTAATCACCCTTTTTGATCAATAAATACATATCTATTGCTTTCGTATTTTCTTTGTTTTTTATTCTCTCAATCTCTCTTTATTTTATAACAACGTTATCATCACGATCTTGCTCAAAGTGATAGTTCCTTTTATCGACGATTAAATTTATCCTCCATGATTTTTAATTTCTTTGATGGCAAGTTGTAAAGTGTTTATAGAAAGTTTCTTTTATTTAATGTTTCATATCTAATTATTATTTTTCATTCTTCTTTCATTATATGTTATGATTGTTTTGATTAACTTATTTTACTTTTTGTTCTTAAGGATGGTGAAAGATTTGATACTGTTACCTATATGAAATTAAGAATATTTTCGAACGGTCTCATACCTTCTAGTGATGACGATGATGTTAAAAATATTTAGATTTTGATTTGAAATCTCACGCATGTTTGCGATGGTGATTATGAAATAAAGAATCTATTGGAATATTTATATGTTCGTCCTATTAGATTTGTTGCATTCCCCGAAGTGAATGTAAACATAAAGAAAATAAAATATATTATCATGGACCACTAAAAGTGGGAACATAGTAATAAATAAGAGAACAATGAGAGTTCTCAAGATAACTCTTCAAAGGGTAAAGATAACTTATGTTATCAATGTGATATGAAAGATTATTGGCCACATATATGACATATACCTAAATATTTTATTTCTGTTAATATTAATATTCTTTGAGGAAGGATGTGAGAATGTTGTAATAAATTCTATCATTATAGATAGAAAGTATTTATCTTATTTGGTACTAAAATAAAAAAAAATTATTTCAATATTTTATAGCACAAAATTAGTCGAAAGCTTTAGAAGAGCTAATATATTAATATTTTATGACTGTTAATCTATTGGTTTTAAAGGATATTTCTAATGGATTTCATATTGAGATTGTGAATTAGGAAAATATTATATTTCATATAAATAAAAAAAGGGATTGAGTTATTAATTTACATTTATTTTATAATATTTGTCATCTTCTTTTGTCATCAACCCCCATTAAAGGGTTGAAATTAAATATTTGACTGTGAAAGATTTACTTATGAGTAATAGAATATGATAATTCTATCTAAAGCTTATTATAGTTGGAGGCACCTAAAGTTGCAAGTTTTTTAAAAACTGTGAGTATAACTCTACAGTATTCAGAATAAGTTCTCAGTTAAAATTACGTGGTAAAATATTATTGATGAGAACTTGCAAGAAAGAAAATTTATGTATGAAAGTAATTGGTTTATATACCTATTGTATACCTGGAAAATAAGATCCACTCTCAAAGTCTGATATTAATAGATTTTTGGGCATTTGAAGATTTTGGCATATTCCCCTCAAGCGAATACTATATATAATTATTTAGAAATTATATTTATCGACTTTGTGGAATTATAGATTTCACATTGATTTAGACATTTCCAGTAGTAAATGTCATAATAGTACTTATATGTGGATACAATTTAAAAGGAATGATAATAAAATTATCAATTTGTTACAATTCAGTACAATTGAAACACATGTTAAAGTAAACTAGAAGTTTACTAATACAAATACATTTACTACTTGGCGTGACCAGTTAGACCATCTTGGATAATATATAATGCAAAAATTAATTGAGAATTCATATGGACATTCATTAAAGAACCAGAAGATTCTTTAATTCAAAAAATTCTCATTTGTTGCTTGTTCTCAATGAAAATTGATTCTTAGAAACTCACTAGCTAAAGTTGAGATTTAATGTCTTACATTTCTGAAATGAATATAGGCCCATTCATCCACCATATGAATGGTTTTGATATTATATGATTTTGGTAGATGCACCTACAAAATAATCACATGCGTTATCAACTCGCAACTATTCGTTTACGAGATTGCTTGTTAAAATGATTAATTTCAGATTATACAATTAAAACAATTCATCTTGCTAATGGTGGTGAGTTTACATCCCAAGTTTTCAATGATTATTGCTTGTCAATTGGGATAAAAGTTGAACATCCTGTAGCTCATTTTCACACGCAAAATGATTTAGCTGAATTGTTTATCAAATGCCTCAAACTAATAGCTAAATCATTACTTATGAGAACAAAATTTTTTATATCAGCATGATATTGTATTGATTTACATGTTGTACGCATCAAGCGAATAAATTATAAATATTCCCTATTACAATTGAGTTTTGGTCAAGAACCAAATATTTCCCATCTTACAATTTTTGGATGTGCGGTATATGTTCCAACTGCTCCACCATAACGCAAAAAGATGGGTCATCATAAGAAATTGGGAATCTATATTTATATGAGTCTTCTTATAATAATTTTTAGCTATTAATTTGATATTTAGTTATGACATGAGTTGTCAGTTTTCTCAACATTAAGGGGAGAGAATAAAAAGTTGGATTAATAAAGTACTTGAAATGAATTATCAATGTCTAAGATCCTCATACAAAGCAATGTGAACTAGAAGTTCAACAGATAATTCATTTTACAAATCAACTACTAGATTCATTAAATCTCACATACCAGCTGAAAATGTTCCAATACGAATTGATGTCCCAATAGGCCAAACTGTTAGTGTAAAAGAAAGTAATCCATGCTTGAAGCGTTGAAGACCGGTCGGTTCCAAAGATAAAAATCCTCGTAAAAGTAAATGAGCAAACATTCAAGATGGTTATTGTAACACCCCTAACCCATATTCGTCGCCGGAATAGGGTTATGAGGCATTACCAAATAATACATGTCATTCTCATACATTTAAGCATTTATAATCAGAGTCCATTCAAATCATTCACAATGTCCCTTAAATAGGTCTACGAGACCTTAAAACATGCTTAGAAGGGGTTCGGGAGTAAACCGATAACATTTGCAAACTTTGAGAAACAATGAATTTTTTCTTTAATTTCAGGGTCACACGTCTGTGTGAACAGGCACACAGCCACCAGACACGCCCGTGTCACAAGCCGTGTGAAAATAAGGCATACATACTGACTTGTACCACATGGCCGAGGACACACTCGTGTGCTAGGCCGTGTGAAATCTAAGGGGGGTTACTGACTTGGGTCACACGGCCGACCACATGCCCATGTGCCAGCCCGTGTGCCACACACGGCCAATAGACACGTCCGTGTGTCTAGGCCGTGTCAAAACTGTAGAGTATACTGACTTAAATTCGTAGGGCTACCCTAGGGGACACATGGCTATATAACATGACCGTGTGTCGCACACGGCTAAGACACACGCCCTTGTCTCTACCCGTGTGGACAAAAATAGGCCATTTGCAAAGCCAATTTGGCACCCTATCCTCATGAACACTTAGCAACCAAAATACCCCATTTCATTATATCATTAATCAACCAAAAACATACCAATTCATACTCATATCATGCCATCAATTCACAACCATTTCAACCATTCAATTCCATATTCAAAACATACCCAATCATTATACCAAAACCATTACAATTTACCATTCCTTAAACATTGATAACTAACCAAATCAACATCCATTTAACTATATCCACAACTATGGCAAACATACCAAAACAAGCCAACATATAAAGGCATTATATGCATCTCATATATCACTTATCAAGCACATAACTTAAGACAACTTAAATGACTAAAAACATACCAACATTTACATCATTAACAAGCCAAATCACATGACTAACATCATATCTCAAAACATACCAAAATAACACTAGCCTATACATGCCATATACCATATATACAAGCTTCAAAAGTACCAACAATTGATCGATAGTGTGAAGATGCTCCTGACGATCTCCGAGTCTAAGCTAGCTTTAACTATTTATAAAACATAGACAAATAACACACAGTAAGGTTCATAGCTTCATAAGTTCGTAGTTAAGCAGTTCAATTCATCAAATAAATATAATTCAGCTATATTCACATTACCAAAACAACATCTCATTAACACAAACCTTCCTATCATGTCTGAAAACATGATTCATTAACATCTCGTTGATCTTTCTCAATGTAATGCTCAAATAGGTTCCGTACGTACCTGTACCACCTCGTACCTGCCTCTTTCTCAAACAAATCATTCTTTTATCCGTTGAACCATTAGGGATATAAACTGGGCACTCACGAATCACAATCGATAAGTACCTATACCATGGCCCGTAGCCAAGTCAAGGTAACTTATCCTGAAGTACCTATACCATGGCCCGTAATGAAATCAAGGTATTATTCACACCCGAAGTGTCGATATCATGGCTCGAAGCCAATGCATTAACTTAATGACATTACATTATCATCATCACTGTACTTAAAGTTTAACTAATAAGTTTAGCTTCTCGATTTCATCGTTGAACACTTCCGTATAGTCGTATTCACAATTCAAACATTATCCGTAATCCCATAAATATATTTTATCCAATATCAAAGTATATAAAATTCATTTATAATGAAATTAACACCTACGAACTTACCTCGATCGTAGAAACAATGAAACTATCTAATTAGTCGAGTACTTTGTTCTTGCCTCGATCTAAGTCCGAGTTCCTCTTTTCTTGATCTATATGTATTCAAAATTAACCCATTTAGTCACCTATTCATTCAATTTAATCCAAAAATACAAATTTAGGCATTTTTACACTTTAGCCCCTAAAATTTCATATCTATTCAATTTAGTCCTTATTTCACAAATACACGAAATCCACAAAATTAAATTTAACCCATGCTTGGATGAATTACCATAGTGTACCTAGTAGCCCATATTTTTCATTTATTTCACTTTTCAACCCCTCAATTTACGCTTCTCACAATTTTTCCCTTAAATGGCAATTTCACCAAAAATCATTTTACAAAACATGATAATCTATTAAC
Organism: Gossypium longicalyx; assembly: GCA_025698465.1. Lineage (NCBI taxonomy): Eukaryota > Viridiplantae > Streptophyta > Magnoliopsida > Malvales > Malvaceae > Gossypium > Gossypium longicalyx. The sequence goes on along the minus strand of CM047004.1, from coordinate 60,785,796 downwards.
AAATACTCATTTTCCATCATCAAACATTCAATAACTCAAGCATTCATCAATGGCAACTTTAAAAATCATCAACACTTTCAAAAATTGAAGCATAGGCTAGCTAGAACACGAAGCAACGATCACAAAAACATAGAAATCATCAAAAACCGAGCAAAGAACACTTACCAATCAAGCCTACAAGTGCCGAACCCTAAAGCAATATTTTTGGCTTCTTTTTCCATCAACATTCGGCTAACATGGTGAGAAGATGAGCAAAATTTCTTTTATTATTATTATAATATCATTTATAAACATTTTACTAATTTAAGCATAATCAAAATCATTATAAAACACATAATTCAAGGCCATTCATGTCCATATCCACTATCAATGGTCTAATTACAACATAAGGACATCTCATTTAATAAGCCATAGCAAATAGACACCTTTATCATATAGAATGCAACTTTTGCATTTTATGCTATTTAGTCCTTTTTCTCAAATTGAGCTATTAAACGATAAAATTAGCTCACGAAAGTTTCACACATGTATATTCACATACTATGAACACAAAAAATAATATTAAAATAATTTTACGACCTCAGATTTATGGTTCCAAAACCACTGTTTCGATTTAACTAAAACTAAGTTGTTACAGTTATATAGTGGAGGCGGGGGTTCCAGAAGAAACCCAAGACATAACTAATAAGTAGAACTCCAAAAGAGATTTAGATACCTGAAACTGAATTTTAAAATAATGAAAATAAGAGATCTCGATAAGTTATGTCAATTCGAGAAAATGTGGAACCAAATAATAAAAGTGGTCGACAATTATTTTGCATGTAATATTATTATTGAAATAATGAAATAAAAGGAGGATCTTGAATAAATCTATTGAAAAATATAGATATGGAATAAATTGATCAAAATAGAAAGACACAACTCAAGTACAATTAAATTCGTGGATTTTTTGGACTAGTAGTCTAAATATCTAAAGGTATAAAGCCAGTGATGGTGTAATTGAAGCAGTTTTGTAAAAGCGGAATAAAAATATGAAGTTTTTTGTAACGCCCTAAAACCCGACCTAAGAGTTTATACTGAATTTCGGAGGTCACATTGATAACCAAAGTGATCTGAAACAATTTTACAAAACAAGTTGTTAAAATCTTATTCGAACACAGTTATTAAAATCAAACTAAACCATTTAGCCTATTTAGGATTCAAAACAGAGAATTCACGTCACTTTGAAAGCGTTCGGAAATAAAGTTTTGAAGTTTCTAGAAATCAAAACAAAACTATTTACGAAAATCCAAAATTAGATTGTACCACAGTTTTTATAGACGTTTACAGTCCAAAATAGTTCACAAATTTAAAAATTTAAAAAGTCCTTTTATTAGTCTGGCTTAAAACATGTCACTCCGAGACCTCCAGCATGCCAAGTCCAGCTACAGAAAATGAGGGTACTTGCAAAGGAATAAACTAAGGGGGTGAGCTACATGAGCTCAGTGTGAGTTCGAAAACGATAGATAAATGAACATAAAAATGTCACAATAGAAAAATAAAACTCAATAGCAATCCGATATACGAATAGTCTTCACAAATAAATCAAACGTATCAACAGTAAAACACCTCGATCTATAAACAATTAGTCTCACAATCAGACAGGCAGACAAAATGTGGAATGAATGCAACAAGTAATAAAAACCCACCCAACCAGCCAAATACCTCTTCGTCCCCTAATCACACCCCAAAAAGAGCTAATTAAGCTCATCCAACCATGCACACCACATAGGACCTCGAAAGGCCCATCCAACCTACACACCAAGTATGTGGACTAAGCCACACAAATGTTAATATGCACTTAAGCTGACATATATGCCGTACTGTGCTTTGCAGTAAACCGCTGTACAGACATGTTGTAGTTGAAACCGCCAAAACAGATCAGACTCCCTTCTCTTCGCAACCAAACCCAAAAAGATTAATGCAAATGCAAAATGCACACCATTTGAAAACAGACTTACAGAAGTAGAGTACAGAATCAGAAATGCACATATTCAAATGCCTAGAATCAAAATCAGATATAACATAACATCAATTAACACTCAACTAAATCGCTTAATTAGAGCTATGATTGCGAATAACGCACAAGTCCAGGCCGAAACAAAGTCCCAACCTCCTTTACAAAGACCTAGCCAAGGGTCAAAACACACATAATCATAATCAGATAAAAAACCATACATAGAACAAAATTTGGTGACATAAGGCCACATGGCTGTGTGCCCTAGCCGTGTGGAAGTGCCCAGGCCGTGTGGGGGTCTACATGCCTATGTGAAGGCCACATACGCCCGTGTGGAGGGGGCACACGCCTGTGTGGAGGGGGCACACGCCCGTGTGAGTAGCCCGTGTAACTCACTGTCCAAAAGTGCTAAAAATTAAGAATAGAGGAGACACAGCCGTGTGGAGATCTCACACATCCGTGTGGGGACACATGCCTGTGTGGTCAGGCCGTGTGGCCCCAAAATTAGCCCTAAAGCCCTAATTCTCAATTCTACACGACCATGTGAAACACCCATGTTGGGGCACACGCCCGTGTGGCCACCCGTGTGGTCACGAAACCATACCAAAACTCGCTGTAGAATGTACCTGTAACAGCCTAATTTTCAGTGGTATCGGGAATAGAGATTTGAGATCACTAAATCCGACGGGTGAGTTGAAAATTTAATAAATTAATACCTATGAGTTAAATATGAATATAAAAGCATTTTTGAATTAGTGAATTTGGTGATTTAAAAGAATTAATTAGCTAAAATGGGTCGAGAATGAGGTATCAAGACCTCGACTTCATAAACCGAGCCATAAATATTTTTAGAAATATTTATGGAGTGTTGGTGAGGTAATAATAAAATTTAGTCAGAAAATTTTGACGTTTGGGTGGTTAATTAAATAAAAAGAACTAAATTGAAAAAGGTGTAAAAGTTGCTAAAATGATTAAATAGCTCAATTGTCAAATGAGGAAGGACTTAAAGTGCAAATAAGCCCAAAGGAGATATTTTGAGCGGCAATAGCTGAGAAAAGTTAGGAAATGGGTGAAATAAGGGCAAAATTGGAAAATTGCCAAAATTGGCTAAATAAAAATGGGACTAAATTGGAATATCTAGAATTCTCTTCATTTCTCTTCATATTCATCAGCTGAAAAACAGCCAAGGAGGAGGGTTCAAGTTGGTTTTCATACTCCAGCTTCATGTAAGTTTAATTCTTGCTTTCTCCTTGAAATTTTTATGTTTTTGGACTTCTACAATTGGGTCCAACTTATTATTTCATTAGTTTTTGATTCCATGGCTAATTTTTGAAGTTGTTATGGATGAGTGTTGGAAATATATGATGATTTGGCATGGAATTAGAGTTTTAAATTGTTTATATGTTGATTTTATTGAAAGAATTGAACAGAAAGTGAATGTTTGGGACCTAAGTGTAAAAGAGTTTGAAGTTAGAGTTTTATGTGGAAATTCTGAATTTTAATAGTTATGAAATAACTTATAATGTCTAGTAAAAGTATTAATTGAGAAAATTATCTTAATTTAGGGGTTAATTGAGCAAGGACTGAATTGTATGAATTGTGAAATTTGGGGCAAAATGGAAATTAACATTTTGCACTACAACTGTTTTGGACAGCAGCAGTAGTCTAACTTTTAAAAATCACCAAAAATTGTATAAATGGAATTAGAGGATGAATAAAATATGAAATTAAATATTATTGAGTCTAGTTTCTTATACAATAAATTATGTAAGCAATGGAATTGTAAATCATGAGATATGATAAATTTTATGAGACAAGGTCAGAATGATTTCGGGTTCCCCTGTTCTAACTTTGTAAAACCATAAAAAAATGGATAAAAATAATTATGGGATTAAATTTATATGGTTAGAATCCTGGATGGGTCTATTTTCAAGAGAAACAAACGGGGACATCATTCGAATCCTGTACGAGGAGATAATTAATTTTTAGTGAAGAAGGGTCGGAACTGTCAAACAGCAGAATAGGGGAGACTTAAATGAATAAACTGTATTAATTGGCCCAGCCAAAAATTATGAAATTTTTATGGTAATAAGATATGTGAGTCTAGTTTCAGGAAAAATTAGCGGATCTTAATTTGGAGTTCTGTAGCTTCAGATATAAATAATTTAGTGACTATGACACAGATGGACAGCTTGAATATTCACCTAAGTAGATAGTGAAAATTATGGATAATGTTACCTACAAATATGTTGTTTATACTAAGGATGTGGATGGAGAGGAGGAGGAGGAAAATATACAAAAATATATGAATGACTCGTGTATAAATTGATCACATGCCTGATTACAATCGATAAGTGTTGGATTAGAAATGATATAATGTTTTATTTGAAATATTTATTATGAAATTATAATTATTGTTATAATACAAAAATTGAACTTGTGAGTCTATATGACTAAATTTTAGTGATTATTTGTTAATTTTATGAATTTCATGATGTGTTATTTCATATGTATTGATGATAAAACCGTGAATAATGTAAAAGCATGAAAATTGAATAAATGATCAAATTGAGCATTTCAATTCAGTGACAAGATGAATTGAAGGAAAAGACCATGGTTGGACCATGGCAACAAGTGATAAGTGATAGCTTCGGCTACACTTATCTGATCAAGGACAAGTGAAAGTGATAAGTGATAGCTTCGGCTACACTTATCTGATCAATGACAAATGAAAAGTGAAAAGTGGTAGCTTCGGCTACCTGATCAGTGAAAAGTGGTAGCTTCTGCTGCCCGATCAATGAAAAGTGGTAGCTTCGCTGCCGATCGATGAAAAGTGGTAGCTCCGCCACTGCGATCGATGAATAGTGGTAGCTTCGGCTACAAGTGACAAGTGACAAGTGATTTCCGTATAAGACCATATCTGGGATATGGCATCGGTGTGATATATGCTACCGTATAAGACCATATCTGGGATATGGCATCAGTGAGATATGTGATTCGTGTAAGACCATAGCTGGGCTATGGCATCGATATATGAATATGTGTAAGACCATAGCTGGGCTATAGCATCATTATGTGAAGATGTGTAAGACCATAGTTGAACTATGGCATCGAGAAAACGAAGTACTCAATTCCGTAAGACGTTCACTAATTTGACAACGTTTGGTAAGTGTTAAATGGAATTATGTGATACAAGGAAGTACGAGTTGATAAGATACAAGTATAGAACTTGGTTGATAAATTAATTCATTTGTGATTATATAATTGCTCATCTTGAATGTACTGTCCATGTGTATTGATAATTCAAATGTTTTAATGAATAAAGTTTCGCATGGAATAAATTGAACACGAGACAAATAATCATGAAATTGAACTCGAATTCATGAAAATGACAAGATTATTGATATATGGAGACATGAGACATTGATATATGAATATGGAAAATGTTTGATAAATGTGTTTATTTATAATTATGGAATTATATACCTCATGTGTACTATTTTCATAAAGATGATATTTCAAATACTTTGGTTATTTAAGTCTAAATATGAAATAGTATGAAATCAAGATAAGCTGTTATGAAAACATATTTAGACTACAGAGATATGGCTGATATATGTTGTATGATTACATAACGTGAAATTGTGTATATATATGAGAAATTTAATGAGAATTGAGCCCATACACGTTTCTTGTTATTTATATGAAGTGTAACATCGACAAGGGTGATAAAATCATAAACAGAGAGTTACACGGGTAGAAAACACGGACATGTGACTCTCCAAAGTGTGGAAATTTTTTAAGTGTTGCAAAAGTTTCATATGTTTACGGTTTGGTCCCGAACCACCCTGAATGTATGTTTTGGGCCTCGTAGGCCCATATAAGGGACGTTAAACATATGTATGAAAGTTTTTAATTTAGAAGAAATTTTATGGCTGATTTTTACATGATTGATCATATTAAGTTCGGTAATGCCCCGTACCCTATTCTAGGCTCGGAATACGGGTAGAGGGTGTTACAGTACCTTTGCTCTCGAAACACTACCCAACCACTGTTAACCCAATCACACACCAAAAACCCACAATATTTCAAGCAAAACCGCAACAATTGACACTTCGAATGATAATTTTTTAGAGATACACCAAATATGTTGAATTTAACTGAACTAAATCAAAATTTTGACAATGAAAAGAAAAAGTTACTGAACCCACACCTGATTTCGTGAACCAAAGCCCCCGAACGGATCGGATGTCACCACTTACCTGATTGAAATCTCAATTCCACAAACAACTAACCTAAGAACTCAACTAATTTAATTTGAAAGTCAGCGAAAAACATACCAAAAGATGACACTTACCCGATTCAAACTCCTATTAGATGAAAATGTGAGGCAATGACATGTGAAATCGGAAAGAAAATAAGAAGAACAAACTACAATGATTCCCAAAAACAAAACCACCAAGAAAACGAAAGGGAGAAGGAGGAGAAGATAAAAAGAAAGACAAACATGCTAGAGAGGGAGAAAAGAACGTGTTTAAAATTTTTTTTTATTAATTCACTAACTAAAAAAAGATAAATAAATCATAAAATAAAATAAAAACATAAATATCTAAAATAAAATTACTCCCATAAACACACACGAAGATTCGAACCCAAAATCTAGAGGCAAATTAACACACAACAAACCACAAGACCAGCAGGTCCATTCTGACATAAAACACAGCAACAAACCCAATTGTTTGATCTAGCCACTGACTCTACCTACAAATCACAGAACTTGTAGCCCCAAAATTCGGGGTGTTACATTTTTCACTATGTCCTGGTATTGATTATGAAAAGATATAATATTCTTTTGTGGTGGATGTAATAACCTTTAGATATGTTATTAAATTCACAATTCATAAAAGATTTAACTTGCGTCTAATGGTTGTTGTTACAACCTTTATAAATCACTATATGGTAAAGTTTATATTAAAATCCTTGAAGGATTTAGAATGCTAGAAACATATTGAAATTCTCGGGAATTACTAATTTAAATGATTTGAAATAATTGAACATATGTGGTAAATTTGAGTTAGTCAATAGTAGTTTAAAGATGATTATAAAATGATCCAAAATACCTATTTGTGTTTTTATAAAAGAATCATGATTAAAATTTGTTATGATTATTGTTGAATCGCCTGAAGAGATCAAAATATATTTCCCCCAAATTTCCCTCACTCATGACTTTTAAAAGAATGGTAATATAAATGTCTAGCAATACATTCAAATAGTCATTTGAAAAACTAGTATTCAAGATTGAAAATGTAGAATAGGAGAAAGTATGTTATGTTTTTATGAGGGGGAGTAAATACGCGTTGTACTCTTTTTCCCTTAACCGAGGTTTTGTCCCATTGGGTTTTCTTAGTAAGGTTTTTAATGAGGCAGCATATTATGCATATGTGTACTCTTTTTCCTTCATTAAGTTTTTATCCCACAGGGTTTTTCCTAATAAGGTTTTAACGAGGCACATTATCAACCAATGGACATATAAGGGGGAGTGTTATGAATATCTTATTAAGTGGATGTCCATCATGATCAAGATAAAGTTTTAATGTACTTTAAATTCTAATAGTTATTAGAATTATATCTTTATTTTTTTTATACTTCTTATGTCTATAAATAGAGACTCCGATGAAACATTGTACTCACCCTTTTTGATCAACAAAGTACATTATCTATTGCTTTTATATTTTCTTTGTTCTTTATTCTCTCCATCTCTTTTTATTTTATATAACAATTTTATTATTTAATGTCGATTTGTTAATTTATTATTTATATAATTTTAATTTTGAATATAAACTTAATTTGGTTTTAAATTAATATAAGTAATTCATTTATCCTTTTTCATTATATGTATGTATATAATTTATGGATAAGCTACTGAACCCTCTGACTCAACTTTCGTTCTTTACTTGAAACAATGTGGAGAATAGATTTGATATGATATCACCACGTAATATGTATATGCTATTGAAAGAAAAAACTAAAAATATAATATAAAAGAAAATACCAATATGAATACAATATAAATATTATATTTATTAATTATTAACTAGATTTTGATATATTCATTACATAAGTGAAAAAAAAATTAAATTTAAGGGTTGAAAGAATTTCTGACTTTTTCCTAAAAAATCAGTTAAGTCCCTATAACAAACATACTCCCAGTTGAATTTTTGAATGTTAAAATTCCTATCAATTAAGTCATTTAATCGTTAAAATATAATAATTACTTATATTTTTTTATTTATTTTCATCACATGTCACACTAAAATTGTGTCATGTGGCGAAAATAAGTATTTTCCTTTTAAAATCAGTTAAAAATTATAAAAAATCATAATAAGTATAGAATATTATAAAAAATAAAAATTATTAAAATAAAAAATATTAAAATTTATAAAATCATAAACTATATCAAAAGTGAAAAAAATATAAAAACTATTAAAAGTTACAAAACTTAATAGTGAATAATATTAAATTATAAAAATTAAGAATACCTACAATTTTATATACGAGAAATAATTGTATGAAACTGTTATTCGACGTATCTCTATCTCTCTTAGGAGAATGACAAATTAGATTTTTTTATCCTAATTTTCAGCCTTTTCCTCCTGAAAAAAATTAAATCCAACTAAAAATGCTAAAAATTAAGAAAAAAATTAATTAATTATTCTCCTATTGAAAATGTATAAGGATAACATAGAATTATAATTTTATACAATCTGTTATCTTTTATATATAATCTCAGTTATTTTTTTTTACTCTCTCAACCTATCTCACCACCTTAATTTGCATCTCAAAATACTCCCTTTTATTTCTCATCATTCTTCTTTCCGAGAAACCTCTATACATATAATCCTTTCAAAATCATTTTTCTACCATCATCATTGTCGACCAAAACATATAGAGAAATCACAAAAGAAAATGTGAAAAGCCGAGATGAAAATGCTAGCACTTTCGCTGTTCGTGATAACATTGTCAGTGACAATGATGTTGTAGTTAATGTTGGTTAGTGCAGAAATGAGAAAATTTTGTTTTTCTTTTTTATTTTATAATTTTTCATAAAATTTTAATTTTTTTATAACTTTAAATATTTTTTAAACTTTATATAAATTTAATAATTTTCTTTTATTTTAAATATTTCTTTTGTAATTTTTATATTTTTATGTAATTCATAATAATTTTTATAATTTTTTATTTTTAAAAGTTTATTTTTTTATGATTCCCTATGATTTTTTTTTATCTTTTTAATAAAATTTAAAGGGAAGAGATTAATTTTCACCACATGGCACAATTTTAGTGTGACACATGGTGAAATTAATTAAATATAAAAACCAAAAAAAACAAAAAGGCAACCATTGCACTTTAACAATCATCCACTAAAGCTAATAGTCATGGAAATTTTATCATCCAAAAGCTCAATTGAGATTTTTTTCGTAGAAGCTTAATTGATTTTTATAAATGGTTTAGGGGCTCTCTGAACCCTTAAGCAAAAAATTTAATACCAAATTTATATGGCTTAATGATAAATTTAGCTACTAATATTTATATGTTTTATCAAAATGACCTTAATTATATTTTTAAAATTTTTTTTGCCATCAGCTTTTGTTCCTTTTTTCAATTAGCTTTTTCTAACAGATTAAATGAATAAATTCAAGGTTTCAAATTTCCTTTTCTTTTAATAAGTTTTTAATCTTTCATATGTTTGTTTACTGAGAAGTTTTTCTACTGAGTTAAATTTTTTTAGATAATTATGTTTATTTTCTTTAAATTAAGAGTTATTTTTTAAATTTAATGTATTATTTTTTTAATTTATTATTTTTCACGTGTAATTATCTTATTGGGTTATCTAAGTAATAAATTATATCTCATTAAAAATATTCCACATATGAAATTCCACATCATCCCCGTTAACTTTTTAACGGTATTTTCATTAAATCTGGTAGATAAAGTAGATTGAAAAAAAAAAATAAAAGTTGATGGCCAAAAAAAGCTTAAGAATACAATTAGGGCCATTTTGACAAAATATGTAAACATTAGTGGCCAAATTTGCCATTAAGTCAATTTATGTTTATAAAAAGATTATTCAATAACCAAGTAACAAGTAAAATGATAAATTATTTATAATTAAATCGTATTTAGGTTTAAGTACAATCTTTAGTCATTATGTATTTAGTTGTTTTATTTAATATTTCATATAAAAATAGTAAAAGATGAAAATAATATCGTATTAATATTTATTACTTTATTAAAAATAATTTTAAGTAACTTCTTTGATGAGTTGGTATCCAGTTGACTCATAATATCAACTCAGTTAAATACCTTATATGTACTATAGATATATAAATTTATATAAATATAAAATGAATTCAAATAATATTGTAACATAATAAATTACTAGATTTTATCGTACCACTATGTGGGTGAATGCGAATATTTATATTTAAAAAATATTTATAAAATATTTTAACAATTTATTATTAGTGGGTTGGTAAGAGATTTTCACTTGAATTTATTGGTTTTGTGTTTGATTATCAAATAATGTTTTTCAGTTATTTTAGTTAAAGATTACCTAAAAGTATAAAAAGATTAAAATATCATTATAATAATATTAATTACCTTTTAAAATAAGAGTATTTTTATAATTTTACAACCAATTCGGTGTTGAATTGACTCGTGACACCAACTCAGTCAATCATTTTATATATAACTAGAAACTCTATCGCATGCGTTTGTGTGTGAAAATCACGTATTTAGAACACAAATGTTAGTTTAAAAAATAACATATAATAAATAATAAAATAATTGGTTTGAAACAAATTAATAATAGCATATGAAATATGTACTATATTAAAATAAAGAAATTAGATTAAATTCTAAGTAAAACGAAATTTAAACATATCAATACATCAGATAAAGAAGACTAAATGAATACAATTATTTATTATGGTATTATCATAAATCTTAAGTTGATGTTGAGTTAATTTAAGACATCATCTCAATCAAATGCATTATTAATATACACAATTGATGTAGGTAATAAAATATTCATAATAAAATTAAAATGTATAAAAATAAAGTTTTAGTTGAGTCATAAATTTAAGATTTTATTAGTTCATTTAGTGTAGATTCAAATATCATCATATACATATTTTTTAAAAATAAAAAATGAAAGTATCTTAGAATAATATTATTTATGTTAAATATGAAAAAAATATCGTTATAATTTATCGTTATAATTTTTCTAATTAATTTAATCTCTGATTAATTCATAATATTAATTCAATTAAAATTTAAATAATAATATAGATCTAAATTACTGTAACTACCGGATTTAAAAGGGGGAATGGGATTATTAGGCTCAGAGCCACTTGAATATATGTTGGTTCAACACTCAAGATCTTGGGACCAAAAAAAGTATAAATAAATATGAAATTATTTGACCTTTGTGTGTGGTCCACTTTGGCAATTAGTACATAATTCTTTTTATCTTTATTATTTTTTTTCTAAAGTACATAATTTGAAGAATGGGTAATATAATTTTTTTTTGCTTTTCGCAATTAAGTTTATTTTGATATTTGTATTTTTTAATTTATTTTTGTCCTTAACTTAAAAATTATAAAAATTTGATGACGTGACACTAAATATTGTGCCACATCATCATTTGAAAATTAAAAAAATATAAAATTATTGGTGATATGGAATAATCTTAAAGCGTTGCACATAATGTTCTAATAATCGGATCGATGGTTGAACCAACCAGACCATTGATTTCTTATTCAATCAGTTTGATCAATTCAATTGCTAGACCAACAATAAATAAATAAATAATTAAAAATTCATAAAAAATTATAAATAAATAATTTTATTAAACCGGTTCAACTTGTTCAACTACTAGTTTTTGTGTCAATTTTTGATTTTTACCAATTTCAAGAAGTTTTCGCTTCAACCCCTTTGTTCCAACCATTGATCAAGTTGGTTTTTAGTCCAATTAGTCTGATCGACCAATCCGGTCCTATTTCAAGAATACTAGTCACATCATTAAATCTTGACGAAATCTAAGTTTAAGAACCAAAATGAATTTAGTTGCCAAGTTCAGTACCAAAATTAAAAAAAAGAGTACATGTACCAAAGTAGACCTAGTTACCAAGTTCAAGGGTAAAAAATTATATTATTCCTTTAAAGAAAGTAGGGTATTTTTAACTTTAACATGGTCAAAGTATTCATTATTTCCTAAAATGTGTTCATTAAATTTATTTTTCAAAATACTTTTTTAACGAGTACTTCAACATTTATAGGTGTTTAGTTTCATTGTAAATTTTATGTCGTAAAGTTTTCATCACCTCAATGAATTTTGAGCAATAATTATGCTATGATTTTAGTATCTTGACACGTACAATTATCAAATAACATATTGTTGTAGTGTATCAACAAGGGAGGAAGCGCGGAAGATGATATGGTGGTGCTATTGAAGGCCGGTTCACCCAATCTGGACAGAGAGCTGAAGGAGGAAAATGAGTAAAGAGGCTAAGATTGAGAAAGAGTATACTGAGGGTAATAAGGAGGCTTGAATACTTGAGGGTCGATCCCTTCTTCATCGTGCCAAGGGGTATTTATAGAGGAGGTTCAGTGTTAGGTGGTGTTGACGTGGTAAACCTGCTATCGTGCCGTCATTGCAGGACACATGGGGGATGTTTGTGATGAGACACATTCTATCATTCCTTCTGAACTAGGGTGCAAGGTGGTTAAGCCCACGTGGGGTTTGGTGGCGTAAAGAGTCATGTTCTAAACAAAAGAGCAAGTATTGAGTAGAAACCTTTTATACAAAAAAAGATGGCTATCTCGCGGGGATGGTCGATCAGAATCCTTTTAGGGGAGATGAAAAGTTGGCTGGAATCAATCCTTCCTGACTAACAGCCGTCTAGGGACTGGCCAATAGTTAGTAAGCAGAGGGGTGTTTTCTTGGTAGCTCATTGTGTTGCCACATGTTCTAGGTTGAAGAGGGAATAATATATATAATACATAAGATATATGCAATTAATTGTTATTTTTGGGATTTAAACCCTAATTAATACATGGATATGAGTTCCACACTTGTGGGTATCGAGTTTACATGTTTTGAAGTTTTCACGATTTACTCTAAACCTAACCCTGTAAATTGTATTGAGCTCAAAGCTCATGAGTGTTGAGTTTATTTGTACGTAAGATCTTTTTGTTTACTGTAAACTTAAACATAATAAATGCATTGTATAGAGATCTCAATACCCACGGTTGTCAAGTTTAGATTGAAAATGAATTTTGATCGTTTAACTCAATCTAACCCTCATAAATTGAACTCGACTTCTTTAGAATATTTTTTTGTACTTATAAATACCCCTCTCCTATTTTGTTTTTTTCACTCAAGCTAAAGTTTCCTTCCATTGTTGTTGACTTTTTAACCCCAAAACTTTCCAAATCCTTCATATTAACCTTAAATTCAATCTTTTAGACTCTATTTTGGCTCTCTTGAAGAAACTGAATCATATAGCTCTAGTATTCATTGATATGGTAATTTTTTATATTAAATTATTAGTTAAACAAGTATTTACTTGTTGTGTATAGTTAATTTTTGAATTAAATTATATGAATATTGAATTTAGAACATTGATTTTTTTTCATTTAGGCTCTATTTGTTTGACTGAAATGGCTTTAGAAAATAAATTCTGGAAAATGACTTACTTTTCTGGAAAAGTTAATATTTTCTGATGTTTGGATGAATCTGTCTAAAATATTTTCTATTGTTTGATAGATTTTCTGAAAATATTTTATAAAAATTGTTTTCAATGAAATAAACATGCATTTTAATTTTTTTTATTTTTTCATTATTTAATTGAGTTTCTTAATTCCAATGTGAACATATTAATCATCTGCCATAACTATTCTCTCTCTTCTGCTTAATATAGAAAGTGCTAAGAGAATAGCAGTGCTTGCTTTTGTATGAATCTGTAACACCCTAAATCCGGCCTAGACGTGATGGTCGAATCTGGCGATGTCACATGAATTGGAATTTGAAATCAAATGTATCAAGTTAAAACCGTTTCTGTTTATTAGCTTTTATTCATCTTTCATTCATCTCAAAACTACTTCATCGTTAATTGATTAGTTTAAAAATATATTTTGATGCGGAAGCTTTTAAAACCGTGATATTTAAAGAAAATAGTTCGCGTGTTAGGAAAACATCTTTTTGAATTAAATCGAGCTTTTGTTGAGTTTGCAGTTTAAAAATTCATGAAAACAGTGAAAATCCAAAGTAAAAGCAACAGTCCAAGAGTTCAATTTACTTCGAAAATAACCAAGAAGATAAATAGGAAATAAATACCATAACTGAAATTAAAATAGTTCAATAATCATGTAGCTACCGTCGAGTCCTCCGCCGCACCGAACCGTCTAAGTATGGGGATTACTTGTACAGATAAAACAGAAAGGGGTGAGTTTACTTAAACTCAGTGTGTAATCCCCACAACAACATGCATACAGTCAAGCAACAATTATCAGTCAAATATAGTTTGGGCCTAAGCCCGTTTCAGTTTCAGTAGCAGTTCGGGCCTTAGCCCATTTCAGTTTCGGTATCAGATATGCATTAGGGCTTAAGCCCATCACAGTAACTCTATCAGATATACATTAATCAGTAACAGAATCCTACCCAACCAACCTCTACACACCATCTCCGTCCATCCCTACACTCCATGTGGGGTTTAAAACACCCACCCATCCCTACACTCCAAGTAGTACTAAATGCGACACATAATCAGTAAATTGCAGCTGAGTTGCCAGATAATAGGCTTGAGAGCCTTTCGTACACTTCCTCCAAATATCAACATCCCAACCCAATACAATGCAAAAAACAGTATATGACATGCTAATAGATGAATATCAGTTATACATACATTTTAGTATTCATTCATATAATCATCATGCTCAGTACACACATCATACATACAGTTTACGCATTTAAGGGTCTAAGTAGTGCTTACCGACCCTATGGTAAGTTCACAGTCGACTTGGGTGACCTGTGCAACCTTAGAACACATTTCAGTTAAATGGGCTCACACGCCCATGTGGCCTGCCCGTGTGGCCCATACAGCCCAATTTGGCCTTGGCCGTATGGATCGTACGGCTTGGCCCAAAATTCCACACACCTGTGTGGACCCACACGCCTGTATGGCCCACACGGCCCAAATTAGTCTAGCTCGTGTGTCGTACATGACCTACCTGGCCATTACAAGGTCATGCCTTGCGCGCACGGCCTGGCCTCCTTAATCACACGCCTGTGTGGCGTCGACAGTAGGGTTTTTGGCTTTCTCTAAAACCCTACTTTCTGCGTTTTTTGGTACACACCTGGTTCGTTTACACAGCTAACGCAATCCTGAGCCTCTAAAACCTAGAAATCGACATTCCAGTGCCCGAATTATTAACACTTACGAAATCACAATTGAACTTAATTCACAATCGACCTTATACTATTAATCAACGCGTGCGAAAACTTACCACTATCGATCAGCACCTCAAACACTTAAATCGTTGCAGAAACCCCAGCCAAATCTTGCCCTTCGCTTAAATCGAGAGTAACCAATACAAAACCCCATTTAGAAAACTATTCACAAAAAAAGAAGATAGAAATAAAACCACTACTTACTCGATGATCATAGTCAAACGTTTGCACAAGAACGAGGCAGATTTGAATAATCAAAGGAATGAGAAGAAGTAAAATTTTGACAGAGAAGAAAAAGAAACAAAATGTCAAAAGATGGAAGAATTTTGAGGAAAATTGACGTCAGAAGGTTTTGAAAGGAGAGAGAAAATAAAAATAAAACAAAATAAATTTGATAACTCCCAAATCCCTTATTTCACTCTCCCATTAATCCACTTCTCTGAATTCCAACTACACTGAAACACTTGCACACAACCGAGCAAAAATAAACTCCTATGCTCACGCAGGGATTCAAACACAAAACCTTCATCATCCTAACACTCAACTTAATCACTAGACCAGCAAGCCCATTCTGATTATTCTTACAAATAATTAAATATAAGCTCACTCTCCAAACGCAAGGCTTAACTTAGAAAAATATAAAAATTTTCCAAAGAAAAGACTTGAACTTGGGACCTCTCACACATACCCAAAACAAAGAACCACTGAAGCAGATACACAGTTGTGTCACATTTTCACAAAAGCTGAAATAGAAATTTTTGGGGCGTTACAACTCTACCTCCTTAAAAGAAAATTTCGACCTCGAAATTTACCTGATTAGAACAGATGGGGATACTGCTGACGCTTCGTATCCTCCGGCTCCCACGTGGCCTCTTCAGTGCTATGATTCCTTCACAGTACCTTCACTAGTGGAATAGACTTCCTCTGAAGAACCTTTACATCGCGATCCAAAATTTGAACCGGCTCTTCCTCGAAGGTCAAATCTGGCCTAACCTCAATCTCCTCAACAGGAACAACATGAGTAGGGCCAGAGCGATAGCGCCTCAACATCGAAACCTGAAATACATCATGAATATGGTCTAGATCTCATTCTAACTCTAACTGATAAGCGTCTGGTCCCACTCACTTCAGAATCTAATATGGCCCGATAAACCTAGGGCTCAACTTGCCCTTGCGACTGAACCTCAGAACCTTCTTCCATGGCGAGACCTTAAGAAATAAAAAGTCCTCTAAAGAATACTCAATCTCACAACTTTTCAAATCTGCATAGGACTTCTGTCTATCAGAAGCTACCTTCAGACGATCCCTGATCAGTTGGACCTTATCCTCAGTCTCAGAAACCAACTCAGGACCTAGAACTCGATGTTCACCCAGCTTAGTCCAACATAGGGGAGTGCGACACTTACGTCCATACAAAGCTTCGTAAGGTGCCATATGAATGCTAGACTGGAAGCTGTTATTATATACGAACTCCGCTAGCGGCAGATAATCCTCCTAACTGCCACGAAAATCAATAACACAACTCCTCAACATATCACTCAGTATCTTAATCACCCTCTCAGACTGACTATCGGTCTAAGGATGGAACATAGTGCTAAAGTCCAATCTCGAACCCAGAGCCTCATGTAACTTTTTCCAAAACATAGACATGAAGCGTGGATTCCTATCAGAAATGATTGAGACTGGAATGCTATGCAGTCTCACTATATCAGAAATGTAGAGCTTCGATGACTTCTACAGTAAATAATTAGTCCTAACTAGAATGAAGTGCGAAGACTTGGTCAATCAATCCATGATGATCCAGACAGAATCCTTCTTAGTGAGTGTCAAGGGCAATTCACTAACGAAGTCTATCATTACTCGCTCTCGCTTCCATAGCAGAATCTTAATCGGTTGCAACAATCCCGAAGGTAATTGATGCTCCACCTTAACTTGCTGTCATGTCAGACAACGAGCCACAAAATCAGTAACCTCTCGTTTCAATCTTGGCCACCAGTATAGTTCTTGAAGATCTCGGCACATCTTATTCCTACCGGGATGCATAGCATAAGGGCTACTATGCGCCTCTCTCAGAATAGATTGCCTCAGATCAATATCATTCGGTACAAAAATCTGACCACGAAAATAGAATACCCCATCGTTATTCAGCCCAAAGTCTGTAATGCTGCCACTCTCAACCTGACGGAACCGAAGACCCAACGACTCATCCTCTAACTGCCTATCCCGTATTTGTTCTATATAAGTTGGTTTAACCTGCAGTTCAGCCAACAAACTTCTGTCATCGAACAAACTCAGTCGAGCGAACATCGCTATCAGATCAGTCATCGTCCTACGGCTCAATGCATCGGCCATCACATTGGCCTTGCTAGGATGGTACTCAATAGTACAGTCATAGTTCTTAAGTAGATCAATCCATCTAAACTACCTAAGATTCAACTCTTCTGAGTCAGGAGATACTTGAGGCTCTTGTGATCAGTGTAGATAATACACTTTTCACTATATAGATAGTGCCTCCAAATTGTCAAGGCAAAGAATACGATGGCCAATTCCAAATCATGCGTCAAATAGTTTGTCTCATGTGTCTTGAGCTGACGAGACACATATGCCACAACCTTACCATCCTGGATCAGTACACATCCCAAACCCATATGTGACGCATCAGTGTAAACCACAAACTCTTTTCCAGGTTCAGGATGTATCAGAACAGGAGCCTCAGTTAGAACAGTCTTGAGCTTTTCGAAGCTCTCCTACTGCACATCAGTCCAAAAAAACAGAACACCCTTACGTAGCAGCTTAGTTAAGGGTACTGCAACCAGTGAGAAACCTTCTACAAACCGTCGATAATAAGTTGTTAGACCCAGAAAACTGCGGATCTCAGACACATTTTTAGGCTGTTTCCGATCCAGTATAACCTCAATGTTTCGAGGATCAACTCAAATCCCTTTAGCAAAAACTACGTGTCCCAAAAAAGTGACTTCACAAAGCTAGAACTCACACTTACTGAATTTAGCGTACAGTCTCTTTTCACGCAGAATCTAAAGCACAAATCTAAGATGCATGTCATGCTCATCTTCAGTCTTAAAGTACACCAAAATGTTGTTGATGAAGACAGCGACAAACTGTTCTAGATAAGGTTGAAACACTCGGTTCATTAGATCCATAAATACAGCCGGTGAATTCGTCAACCCAAACGGCATAACTAGGAACTCGTAATCCCTATAACGAGTTCTAAATACAGTTTTATGCACATCCACTTCTTTAACCCTCAACTAACGATACCCTAAACAGAGGTCAATCTTAGAAAACACAAAAGCCCCTCAGAACTTATCAAACAGGTCATCAATCCTCGAAAGCGGACACTTATTCTTAATAGTCAGCTTGTTCAACTACCGATAGTCTCATCATTCTTCTTAACAAACAAAACCAGTGTTCCCCATGGAGACACACTGGGACGGATGAAAGCACGATCCAAAAATTATTGTAGTTGAGCCTTAAGCTCTATAAGCTTCTTTAGTGCCATACGGTAAGGAGCAATAGGCACCGGAGCAGAACTAGGAAGAAGCTCAATCCCAAATTCTACTTTTTGATTCAAAGGTAAACTCGGTAGCTCCTTAGGAAAGACGTTCGAAAAATTCCTTACAGTTCTAATATCCTTCATAGTATAGTCCCTAGAAATGGAAACACTAATATAGGCCAAGAACGCTTCACATCCCTTACGAACCAGTTTTTAGCCACCAGTGCAGATATCACATTAACCAAATAATTCCGACGTTCTCCAATCATGACTACCTCATTATCCTTCTCAGTTCTTAGGAAGACCCTCTTAGTCGCACAGTCCAAACTGACACAATACTTAGCTAACCAGTCCATACCCAGAATCAGGTCGAACTCCCTAAATAGAAGCTCCATCAGATTAGCTAGAAATACTTACCCTTGAACCTCTAGCAAAACATCTTTATACAGTTTGCTAACCAAAATTGGTTGCCTCAGAGGACTTAGTACAGTCACCTCACTAGAAGTACTCTCAACCAAAATCCCCAAGTTTCTAGAAACAATGCTAGCTGCATAGGAATGTGTGGAACCTATGTCTAGCAAAGCAAAGTAAGGTTCATTATAAATTAAGAAGGTATCGATAATGACGTCTGGAGCATCTCTGTCTTCTCAACGATGAGTAACATAAACAAGCGCATGCTACCTCGCTTCAGTCTGTCCAGCACCTCTACTTGATGCTTACTGTCAAAGGTCCATACCATTACCACCCTTAGCCTGACCATAGCCTCTCAGTGGTTGCTGAACTACCCTTTGTGGCTGCGCAGTACTAAGACCCGAAGCTTACACCTGGTTGGCCCTCAAGGGACACTCCCGAATGCGGTGCTCTAATGACCCACACCTCAAACACACCCTAGTCCTTTTCCAACACTAGCTCTAATGGCGTCTCCCACAGTCTCCATATAGCTGCAATCTAGTAGGAGTAACAGGGGCCCAACTCTAACCGGCCTATTAGTCCTGGCCTTTTTCTTAGGCCTCTGTACTAAACTTGAGGGCTTCAAATCCCTCCTGTTATTACCCCTTCATGGTCTTTGTTTTGGTGCTCAGCGCGCTTGAACATTTTGGCGATCTTCGCCTTCTCCACCAGAACGGAGAACTCTCACTCCTTTTGCGGAGCTATCAATACCCTTAGATTATCTCTAAGGTCGTCCTCATAATAGATGCATCTCTCATACTTAGACGCCACCATACCTCACGCATAGTGGCTCAGTCTCAGAAACTCAGCCTCAAACTCAACCATTAATCTGTCTCCCTGAGTGAGGTTCAGAAACTCATACCTACGAGCATCGATGTAACTAGCTCCCACATACTTCTCTTGGATGGTAGACTTAAAGAATTCCCAAGACAGATGACAGGGCAGTGCCCCTCCTTAATAGTCAGACACCACTGATAGACCTCATCGCGAAGCAACGAGACTGTGCCCTTCAATTTTTGCTCAGGGGTATAGTCCAAATCATCCATTATGCTCTCTGTAGCCTCGATCCAGTACTTAACCACATTAGGGGTGACTCCAATGACACCCCTAAAAAGTTCAACTCTATTGGACCAGAGTCGTTCCGTAATCGACCCTCGACCCTCAGATCTAGTGTTGGGCCTAGCGACCCTCTCTAGTATCTTTAACATAGCCTAGGATAATGCGTTATTCCAAACCATGCGATCTTAAGACCCAGTCTCAGTAGTAGGTGACACAGGTGTCTCACTCATGTCTAGATTTAGCATGCTGCCTAGAGAAGAAGACTCTACTAGAGCCCTTCTACGGCCTCTAGTACCTCGTCTAGGGATACCTCGTATGCTCATATCTATTAAGATTTATTTGTATTACAAATTTTATAAATCAGTTACAGTTTCAGTATTTATTAACAGATGTTTTATGTAAAGCAGTATCATAAATTCAGAGTTTATTTTTCATAAACACAATTTCTATCAGTTTCAGTTTCACTACGGTTTTGATATACACTAACTAGAGTGTTTTCATGACAAGCTATCTTATAACATCATATCAGTTTATCGAAATACTTACAGAATTGGCATTGGAGACTCGGTGTACCACGTTCTTAGTTAAATCATTTCATATCATTTGAAAATCAGCTCTTAAAAACCAAATTTTAAAAACCCAAAATCCATAGCTCTAATACCACTAAATGTAACACCCCAAACCCGGCCAAGACAAAATGTCCGAATCTGGCGATGTTACATGAATTGGAATTTGAAATCAAATGTATCAAGTTAAAACTGTTTCTGTTTATTAGCTTTTATTCATCTTTCATTCATCTCAAAACTACTTCCTCATTAATTGATTCGTTTAAAAACATATTTTGTTATGGAGCTTTTAAAACTGTGATATTTGAAGAAAATAGTTCGCGTGTTAGGAAAACATCGTTTTGAATTAAATCGAGCTTTTGTTGAGTTTGTAGTTTAAAAATTCATGAAAACAATGAAAATCCAAAGTAAAAGCAACAGTCCAAGAGTCCAATTTATATCGAAAATTACCCAGAAGATATATGAGAAATAAATACCATAACTGAAATTAAAATAGTTCAATAATCATTTGGCCACAGTCGAGTCCTCCACCACACCAAACTGCCTAAGTATGGGGATTACCTGTACGAATAAAACAGAAAGGAGTGAGTTTACGTAAACTCAGTGTGTAATACCCACAGAAACATGCATACAGTCAAGCAACAGTTATCAGTCAAATGCAGTCTGAGCCTAAACCCGTTTCAGTTTTAATAGTAGTTCAGGCCTTAGCCCATTTCAGTTTCTGTATTAGATATGCATTAGGGCCTAGGCCCATTACAGTAATAGTATTAGATATACATTAATCAATAACAGAATCCTACCTCACCATCCTCTACACAACATCTCCGTCCATCCTGACACTCTATGTGGGGTTTAAAACACCCACCCATCCCTACACTCCAAGTAGTACTAAATGTGACACATAATCAGTAAATTGCAGCTGAGCTGCCAGATAATAGGCTTGAGAGCCTTTCGTACACTTTCTCCTAATATCAATATCCCAACCCAATGCAATGCAACATATAGTATATGATATGCTAATACATGAATATCAGTTATACATACATTTCAGTTTTCATTCATATAATCATTATACTCAGTACACACATCATACATACAACTCATGCATTTAAGGGTTTAAGTAGTACTTACCGACCCTATGGTACGTTCACAGTCGACTTGGGTGACTCGTGCAACCTTAGAACACATTTCAGTTAAATGGGCTCACATGTCCATGTGGCCCCAATTTATCCGCACGGCTTGGCTCAGAATCCCACATGCCTGTATGGACTACTTGTGTGGACCCACACGCCCGAGTAGCCCACACGACCCAAATCAGTCTAGCCCGTGTGTCGCACACGGCCTACCTGGTCATCACACGGCCATGTCTTACGCGCATGGCCTAGCCTCATCAATCACACACCCATGTTATGGCACATGACCTAGCACATAGGTGACCACACTCTCATTTAGCGTCGATAATGTGGTTTTTGGCTTTTTTCAAAACCTCATTTTCTGTATTTTCGGGTACACAACTGGTTCGTTTACGCAGCTAACGCAATCCCGAGCCTCTAAAACTTAAAAATCGACATTCTAATGCCCGAATTATTAACACTTACGAAATTACAACCGAACTTAATTCACAATCGACCTTATACTATTAATCAACGCGTGCGAACACTTACTGTAACAACCTGATTTTAGGGCTAGTCAGAATAGTGGTTTTGGGACCACTAACCTGAGGTCGTGTTTTTCTTATATTATTTTATGTGTGATGACATGTTTATAAAGGTGCATGAAATTTTTGGTGATTTAATTTTATCGTTTGAGAGCTTAATTTCGAAAAAGAACTAAATCGCATAAAGTACAAAAGTCCTATTTTGATAGCTAAGGGTGTCAAATAGCTAGAGAACCTAAATTGGAGGTCTTAGACCCTTATAGAGGGGCATGGCCGACCATAGTAGACAAAGATGGTCAAAAAGTCAAAAGATAACTAGGGTTGGTAAGTGATGACATTAGCAAATTGAATATTAAAATAAAATCAAAGAGGTCAGCTTTATTCTCCATTTTTCCACCGAAAATAACAGCCATTAGAGTAGTTTTTGAAGCTTTAAATTTTAGCCACTTAGTCTCTCTGCAAGTAAGTGATTTTGATGGTCTTTCTTGTTGATTTTTGTACTTTTAGAACACTTGTAGCATGAGCTTTCAAACGAGTGGACTATTTTGTAAAATGGTTAAAAATCTAGGGTTTTACCATGTGTGTGTTCATGTTGTTTTGTGAAATTTTATGGAAGAAAATGAGTTATGGTGGTTTAATAAACAACTTTTGCGAAGTAGTTTTCATGGAAACCCTAACTAGGGACCATTTAGCATAAGTTGGAAATTAGATGATAAATGTGAGAACTAATGGAAATTTTGGGTTGTTATAAGAGTAAAAAGGGTTTCTTTAGGCTTAAAATATGAAAAAGTTTGATATTAATTTTTGGACCTTAGGGTAGAATGGTCATTTTGCAAAAGTCTAGGGACAAAATGGTCATTTTGCCCAATTTTTAAATTTTTGAGTACCTAGATTAATAACATGATTAAATGTGTGAATTTTCATTATTATAGATCAAGAATTACAAAATCTAGGCCTAGACTGGGGAAAAGCAAAGCAAGTAGATTAAACCAATTAGTCGCCATATTTTGAGTACCGAGGTAAGTTGTATGTTAACAATACAACTATATCTTTACTATATCTTTATGATGTGAAATTGAATCGATATGGCATAAATTGTTTTGATTTGAAATACGAGAATACATGTTGAGAAATTAACATAGTAGAGACTTTCATTGAACATTTGGAATAAACTTGGATATTGGCACCTTGATATTGGGTGATTGTGTGCTAGTGTAAGGCATGACTGAGATATGCATCGGGCACAATATGAGAGCTAGTGTAAGACATGTTTGGGACATGCATCGGCATTGAGACGAGAGCTAGTGTAAGACATGTTTGGGACATGCATTAGCCTCGCAATGGACAAGCTAGTGTAAGACCTGTCTGAGACATGGCGTCAGCTTATTGTGTGTCAGTGTAAGACCTGTCTGGGACATGGCATCGACACTGATAGACGAGAACTAGTGTAAGACCTATCTGGGATATGGCATCGGCCTCGCTATATGAAAGCCAATGTAAGACCATGTCTGAGACATGGCATCGGCACATTAACCTATATTAGGGCTATTGAGTATCTGTTAGTATTAAAAATGTTTCAACAAAAGGTTTATTATTTATATCAAAAAGAAAAAAGCTATGATCATGTGATGAGTGGTACATGTACCTAATTGAAATGTATGAGATATGGGCTCAATGTATGCCATATGAGTTGTATTGGATGGTGATAAGTAAGTTGTACTTACGTTTATTTATGATATTCATGAATAAGCTGTGAAAGGTTATGAGCATATTGCCTTATGATAGTGGTTGTTGTTTA
Organism: Gossypium longicalyx; assembly: GCA_025698465.1. Classification (NCBI taxonomy): domain Eukaryota; kingdom Viridiplantae; phylum Streptophyta; class Magnoliopsida; order Malvales; family Malvaceae; genus Gossypium; species Gossypium longicalyx. The sequence goes on along the minus strand of CM047004.1, from coordinate 60,761,243 downwards.
TTTTCATGCAACTTACTAAGCTTTATGTTTACTTCCTCTCTTTACCATTTTCTTATAGCGCTGTTTAGCTATCTCGAGGATCAACAAACGTCGGAGGCATCGATCACACTATCAACTGAAGCACTCAGTATGGTTAGATCTTTCATTTTGATTATGGCATGTATAAGATCTTGGCTTTTGAGTTTTGTGTCATTGTTTTGGGGCCAAATATGTTGGCTTAAACTAGTACTTGACTCATTTTGTATAAAGTCATGAAAAATGGCTAATTCTGAAAGTTATCATATGAATGCAAGATAGTGTTTCACGAATGTCAAATTGATGGCATGTTTGAATATATGAAATGTACATAAGCCTTAGCTATGGTTGTTTGGTTGAGGAATCATATTAAGTTAGATTTTGAAATGTTGGTTGGCATTAGATTGTGTTTTAGAGTGGCAAAGGGCTTTGTAGATGGCCTCATATTATCCACATGGGTAGACACATGGGCATGTGTCTAGGTCGTGTGTGACACATGGCTAGCCTCATGGGTGTGTTGTCCGGCCGTGTGTCCCCTACATGTAAAATTTTCAAGTTAGTATGTATGGTAGTAAACACACGGGTAGAGACACAGCCGTGTGTCTCAGCTGTGTGGAGGACACGGTATCTGGCCATAGGCGTGTGCCTTGGTCATGTGCCCCTTTTTAGATGATGATGTCAGAAATAGAATGTCAAGGTTTTTGGACATAGGCTAGGACACGAGCATGTCATGGCCGTGTGAGGGACACGGGCCATAGACACTGGTGTGTGTTAGGCTGTGTGAAAACTCCTGTAGGTTCGAATTTAAAATTTAATTCACACGAGTATGGGGCACGGGCGTGCCCCTAGATGCTTAGGCCGTGTGTGTCACATGGGCCATCAGCACAACCATGTTGTAAGGATCACACGGACGTGTTGCCCTTCCACACGGGCATGTGCCCTATTTTAAGGGTCATTTTTATTAACTCGGTTTAAGGACCCAAGTTGGTTCCGAATGGTTTCCAATGAGAGTTTGAGGCATTGTAGGCTCACATCAAGGAGTTTAAACAAGGTTCAAAAAAGTTTTAAGTTTGATCAAGTCTTGGTGACTCGAAAACGATTGTATGCATATAGTTATGTATGGTAATGCCTCGTGCCCAGTCTCAACCTTGACTCGGGTAAGGGTCGTTACATTTAGTAGTATCAGAGCTATGGTTTAGTCAGTTCTAGGACTAACCTAGCGTGAGTACGAGTCTAGCTATACATACCATAATTGTATATTGATAGTGTGACGACTCTTGACGAGATAAATTGTGTTTTTATTTATATAATAAATAGATCTTGACGTAGCTATGGCGGATGACATGGAAAGTAATACGCCGGCTCCCGCTGAAGGGAATGCGCCAGTAGATAGTGGGCCCGTACAATGAGTCAGGGCGGAGGGGCTAGAGAAGCTTACCTCTACATGATGGACGCTTGGTATACGGAGTTTGTTTGTGCGAATCCGAACACTCTACCTCCCCCACCTCCTCCGATTCCTCAGTATGCCCCTGTCACTCCATAAGGAATGAATATGGTTAGGAGAGAGAAACACCTTGTAGATAAAATACAAAAGTAATGGGCTGAGGAATTTCGGACAAATGTTGATGATGACACCAAAGGGGCCGAGTTTTGGTTGGAAAATACCATCAGGGTATTCGATGAATTATCATGCACGCCGGAGGAATGTATGAAGTGCGTAGTGTCACTCCTACGAGATTCAGCTTACCAATGGTGGAATACTCTCGTGTCATTCATACCGAGAGAGCGGATAATATGGGAATTCTTTTAGGAAGATTTCCGAAAGAAGTATACTAGCCAGAGGTTTATAAACTAGAAAAGGAAAGAGTGTTTAGAGCTGAAGCAAGGCCGTAGGACGGTGACTGAATACGAGCATGAGTTTGTGAGACTCAGCAAGTATGCACGAGAGTGCGTATCTACAGAAGCCATTTTGTGCAAGAGGTTTGCAGATGGTTTGAACGAAGACATCCATTTATTAGTTGGCATCTTGGAGATAAGGGAATTTGTGGTGCTCGTGGAGAGAGCATGTAAGGCTAAGGAATTGGCTAATGAGAAGAGAAAAGCTGACATCGAGTACTGGCACTTAAGGAAAAGAAAGATGGGGAAATCAAGCAGACCTCATCTAAGAGATCGAGAGAGGTTCTTACTTGATCAAACACGTTAGTAGGGTTTTTGAACAAGAGCAAGAACAGGCAGCACACAGCGTCTAAAGCTCAAACCACTTCTATCGCTAGTGTTGGTAGTGCTCGACCAAATAGGATAGAGTGTTCACAATGTAGTAGGCGTCATTTCGATGAGTGCCAAGGAAATGAGAGGGGCTGCTTCAAATGTGGATCACTAGACCACTTCATCCAAAACTATCTCGAATTAGAAGATAAAGAGAAAAAACATGATGTGAGGGTAAATAGTGCTCCTTCAAGGGGTAGACCACATAAGAACCCTGGAAGTGGGGCTAGCAGTAGAGGTGCACCAAGAGATGCTGCAATGAGGTCCGAGGGCAAAGCTCCTGCAAGGACTTATGCGATACGTGCCCATGAAGAGGCAGAATCTCCTGATATGATAACGAGTACCTTTTCTATCCATGATATAACTGTTGTTTCTTTAATTGATCCGGGGTCTACCCACTCTTATATTTGTATGGAATTGATACCCTGTATGAACATGCTAGTAGAGTCTACCGAATTTCTGATAAAAGTGTCAAACCCATTAGGCAGGCATGTGATGATTGATAAAGTGTGTAGAGATTATCCTTTAATGATTAGAGGTTAATTTTTTCCGTCTAACTTGATGTTATTGCCGTTTAATGAATTTGATGTAATCCTTGGGATGGATTGGTTGACTTCTCATAGTGTTGTAGTGGACTGTGGAAAAAAAGTTATTGAGTTGAAGTGTGAAAGCGGGGATGTTCTTCGGGTTGAATCAAATAGAACAGACAACTTGCCTGTGGTGATATCATCCATGTTGGCAGTGAGATATTTGAGAAAAGGGTATGAGACTAATCTCGCTTTTGTGCTGAATACTCAAGTATCTGGGTCAAAAATTGAATCGGTGCTAGTGGTTTGTGAGTTTACAAATATGTTTCCGGAGGAATTACCCGGATTACCTCCCGTGAGGGAAGTTGAATTTGGAATTGAGTGAGTCCCCGGTACGACACCTATCTCGATTGCTCTGTATAGAATGGCTCCTACGGAGTTAAAGGAGTTGAGGGTTCAACTACAAGAATTGACTAATAAGGGTTTTGCGAGACCGAGCTTTTCCCCGTGGGGTGCTCCGGTACTTTTTGTGAAGAAGAAAGACGGGTCGATGAGGTTATGTATAGGCTACAGACAGTTCAACAAGGTGACTATGAAGAACAAGTATCCCTTGCCAAGGATCGATGATTTGTTCGATTAGTTGAAGAGAGCTACTGTGTTTTCTAAAAGTGACTTAAGGTCTAGCTACTACTTGCTAAGGGCTAAGGAGCAAGATGTACCGAATTTAACAAATACCCTTACGGTGTTTATGGATTTGATGAACCGCATTTTCTAGCCATATTTGGATAAGTTCGTAGTGGTCTTTATTGACGACATACTGATTTACTCACGTGATGAGAGTGAGCACGCGGAGCATTTGAGAATGGTTCTACAAACCTTGAGAGATAAGCAGTTATATGCCAAGTTCAGTAAGAGTGAATTTTGGCTTAAAGAGGTTGGATTCCTAGGACACATCATGTCGAGAGATGGGATCAGAGTTGACTCGAGTAAGATCTCAACTATTGTTGCGTAGAAACTACCGAAGAATATGACAGAGGTTTGAAGCTTTTTGGGTTTGGCGGGATATTACAGAAGAATTGTGAATGGATTCTCTATGATAGCCACTCTGATGACAAGGTTGTTACAAAAGGATGTCAAGTTCGAATGGTCAGAGAAGTGCCAACAGAGTTTTGAGAAATTAAAGGCCTTGTTGATTGAAGCCCCAGTTTTAGTGCAACCAGAATCGGGGAAAGAATTCGTGGTATATAGTGACGCCTCCCTAAATGTATTAGGGTGCGTGCTCATGCAAGAAGGTAAGGTGATAGCATATGCCTCGAGACAGCTAAAGCTACATGAGAAGAATTATCCTACGCATGATTTGGAGTTGGCTGCCATCGTGTTCGTGCTGAAAATTTGGAGACACCATTTGTATGGCAAGAGATACCGAGTGTTCACCGACCATAAAAGTCTCAAGTATTTGATGACTTAGAAGGAGTTGAATCTATTACAACGAAGATGGCTGGAGTTGATAAAGGATTACAAATTGGTAATGGACTAGCACCCGGAGAAGGCGAATGTAGTCACCGACGCTTTGAGTAGAAAATCATTGTTCGCCTTGAAGGCTATGAATGCTCAGTTGACCGTGATCAGTGATGGCTTGATTCTAGCTGAGATGAGAGCTAGACCGACGTTCCACCAAGAGATTTGTGAGGCTCAGAAAGGCGATAGGGACTTGCAAGCTAAAATGGCTTAGTGTAAGGCGAGAAATGAACCAGAGTTTAGTATTGGTACCGACGATTGTATGATGTATCGAGATCGAGTTTGTGTACCCAAGGATAATGAGCTTATTCAGAGGATTTTATGAGAGGCACATAGTGGTTGCATGTCTATCCATCTGGGTAGTGTAAAAATGTATAACGACTTGAAGAAAGTGTACTGGTGGTCGGGGATGAAAAGAGACATTTTTAAGTTTGTTTCTAAGTGTTTAGTTTGTCAACAAGTGAAAGCCGAACACCAAGTACCCTCGGGTTTACTTCAGCCTGTGATGGTTCCCGAGTGGAAATGGGACTGAGTAACCATGGATTTTGTGTTAGGGTTGCCTTTGACACCCAGGAAAAAGGATTCAGTTTGGGTAGTTGTTTATAGACTTACTAAGTCGACACATTTTATACTAGTGCGTACTGACTATTCCCTTGAGAAATTGGCCGATCTATATGTTTCTGAGATCGTGAGGCTTCATGAAGTCCCCTTGTTGATTATTTTAGATAGAGATTTGAGGTTTATCTCGAGGTTTTGGAAAAAGTTGCAAGAGGCATTGGGAACGAAACTGAATTTTAGCACAGCTTTCCACCCGCAAACCGACGGACAGTCGGAGAGAGTAATTCAGATCTTAGAAGATATGTTGCGGTGTTGTGTTATCGAGTTCCAAGGCATTTGGGAAAAGTATTTACCGCTAGTCGAATTCGCCTACAACAATAGTTATCAATCAAGTCTGAAAATGAAGCCTTATGAGGTTTTGTATGGGCGTAAGTGTCGAACACCCTTATCTTGGACCGAGCTGGGAAGGAATAAGATACACGGGGTTGACTTAGTTAAAGAGACTGAGGAGAAAGTTAAGGTGATTTGCAACTGTTTGAAGGCTGCTTCGGATAGACAGAAATCCTACGAGGATTTGAAATTGAAAGAGATCGAGTTTCAAGTTGGGGACAAAGTATTTTTAAAAGTATCCCTGTAGAAAAAGGTTCTCCGATTTGGAAGGAAAGGCAAATTAAGTCCACGGTTTAGTGGACCTTATGAGATTACAGAGAGAGTAGGGCCTGTTACCTCTCGATTGGCTTTGCCCTCAGAGGTGGAAAAAATTCACGATGTGTTTCATGTGTCCATGCTACGTCGATATAGATCAAATCCTTCACATGTGATCGCGCCAATTGAGGTTGAGATTCAGCCGGACATGACTTATGGCGAATAGCCAGTTAAGATTTTGGTTCGGGAGGTCAAGCAATTGAGGAATAAAAGTGCAGCACTTGTTAAAGTATTATGGCTTAGACGTGGAGTCGAAGAAGCCACATGGGAACCCGAAGAGACTATGAGAGACCAATACCCAAACTTATTCACCTATAAGATTTTCAGGGACGAAAATCCCTAAGGGAGAGAATTGTAACAAACTGATTTTGGGGCTAGTCGGAATAGCGGTTTTGGGACCACTAACTCAAGGTTGGAGAAATTATTTTTTATATTATTTTATGTGTGATGGCATGTTTATAAAGGTGCATGAAAATTTTGGTGATTTAATTTTATCGTTTGAGAGCTTAATTGCGAAAAAGGACTAAATCGCATAAAGTGCAAAAGTCCTATTTTGATAGCTAAGGGTGTCAAATAGCTAGAGAACCTAAATTGGAGGTCTTTAAAGGGAAATTAGACCCTTAGAGAGGGGCATGGCTGGCCATAGTAGGCAAAGATAGTCAAAAAGTCAAAAGATGAATAGGGTTGGTAAGTGATGACATTAGCAAATTGAATATTAAAATAAAATCAAAGAGGTCATCTTTATTCTCCATTTTTTCACCAAAAATAGATGCCATTCGAGGAGTTTTTGAAGCTTGAAATTTCAGCCACTTAGTCTCTCTACAAGTAAGTGATTTTGATGGTCTTTTTTTATTGATTTTTGTACTTTTAGAACCCTTGTAGCATGAGCTTTCAAATGAGGGGACTATTTTGCAATATGGTTGAAAGTATATGGTTTTACCATGAGTGTTTTCATGTTTTTTTCTGAAATTCTATGGAAGAAATTGAGTTATTGTGGTGTAATAAACAACTTTTGTGAAGTAGTTTTCATGGAAACCCTAACTAGGGACCATTTTGCATAAGTTGGAAATTAGATGACAAATGTGAGAACTAATGGAAATTTTGGGTTGTTATAAGAGTAAAAAGGGTTTGGTTAGGCTTAAAATATGAAGAAGTTTGATAAAAATCAGTTTTTGGACCTTAGGGAAGAATGATCATTTTGCAAAAGTCTAGGGGCAAAATGGTCATTTTGCCTAATTTTTAAATTTTTGAGTACCTAGATTAATAACATGATTAAATGTGTGAATTTTCATCATTATAGATCAAGAATTACAAAATCCGAGCTTAGACCGGGGAAAAGCAAAGCAATTAGATTAAACCAACTAATCGCCACATTTTGAGTACCGAGGTAAGTTGTATGTTAACAATGCAACCATATATTTTTGATGTGCAATTGAATAGATATGGCATAAATTGTTTTGATTTGGAATACAAGAATACATGTTGAGAAATTAACATAGTAGAGACTTTCGTTGAACATTTGGAATAAAATTCGATATTGGCACTTTGATATTGGGTGATTGTGTGCTAGTGTAAGACATGTCTGGGACATGCATCGGCCACAATATGAGAGCTAGTGTAAGACATGTCTGGAACATGCATTGGCCTCGAGATATTTAAGCTAGTGTAAGACATGTCTGGGACATGCATCAGCCTCGCGATAGACAAGCTAGTGTAAGACCTGTCTGGGACATGGCGTCAGCTTGTTGTGTGTCAGTGTAAGACCTGTCTGGGACCTGGCATCGACACCGATAGACAAGAGCCAGTGTAAGACCTGTCTGGGACGTGGGATCGGCCTCGCTATATGAAAGCCAGTGTAAGACCATGTCTGGGACATGGCATCGACACCTTAACCCATGTTAGGGCTATTGAGTATCCGGTAGTATTCCAAATGGTTCAACAAAAGGTTTATGATTTATATCAAAATGAGAAAAGCTATGATCATGTGATGAGTGGTACAGGTACCTAATTGAAATTTATGAGATATGGGCTCAATGTATGCCATATGAGTTGTATTGGATGGTAATGAGTAAGTTGTACTTATGTTTATTTATGGTATTCATGAATAAGCTATGAAAGGTTATGAGCATATTGTGATAAACCGTAATTTATACATTTTTTACCCCATGTTTTGCGCATTTTATGGATGATTTTTCCTTAGAATTGGTGAATTCGATGCTCTTAATGCCTTAATTTCATGTTTTATACTTAAGTGAGCTTAGAAGAGTAAAAGGAACCAGAAACAGACAAAAAACGGAAAAAATGGGCCAATGTATGAAATCAACACGACTTGGACTTCTTCAAATAGGCCGACCACATGGTCGTGTCAATTTGGTGGAATCGAAGCACGACTCACACGAGTAGACCACACACCCGTACTATTTTAACAGGCTTGACCACAGCCTGAAGTAATCGTGTACGGGCGTGTCACACGGGCATGTCCCTGCCGAACCCATGTTGAGTCCAATTCGGAAAAGGCTAATTTTGAGGGCTTTAGGCATTCTAAAGCCTATAAATACACCTTAAAGGAGGAGAAAAGGGGGACACACAAGAGGAAGCAAGGAATTACTCGAAGGAAGTCGATTGATCCATCTCAGAGGCCGAATTCATCCTCAAGACTGAAGATCTCCCCTCAATTTCCCTTTAGGAGTTTTGGGTTTTCTTTATGTTTTGTATTCATTATTCTTCTAAGATGTTATCCCTTTTAGTTATGAACTAAATCCCCTAAATACCTAAGGGGGATGAAACCTAAGACGAATCTTGTTATTATTTTCTGAATTGTATGATAAATATTTGACTTGTTCTTAATTATGTGTTCTTAATTCTTATTTTGATATTCCAGGATATTGATTCAGGTCAAACGCTTATGCAGAGGAGGAATAGAGCTTGTCTAAGAGTACATTTTTCATAATTAAGTGGAGTTGATTGTGCGCCTAGAGATAGGGTGACAAGATTTTGCCAGATTAGGGTGAAACCTAATAAGGGGATCCATAGATCGAGTTAATGCAACCCTAGGAAGTTAATTAGAAAGAGATTTCAATTATTCAACCTAGGGTTAGACGTTGTTAGTCTCGAGAGAGATAATAATATAACTTAGGGATTTCTACGGAACAAGTTAAGTGAATAAATCGTCCGATCAGAGTTAGAATAACAAGTAAAGCCTAGGTGGATTCTTTCTTAGGTATTGTCTTAATTCAATCGTTTTCCAAAAGTAATCCCCCAATTCTATTTTCAGTGAGTTCTTAGTTTAGCTAATTAGTGTACCTATTGCCTTATGATAGTGGTTGTTGTTTATTTTCATGCAACTTACTAAGCTTTATGCTTACTCCCTCTCTTTTCCATTTTCTTATAGTGTCACTTAACTAGCTCGAGGATCAACAGACGTCGGAGGCATCAATCACACTATCGACTGAAGCGCTCGATATAGTTAGATCTTTCATTTTGATTATGGCATGTATAGGATCTTGGCTTTTGAGTTTTGTGTCATTGTTTTGGGGCCAAATGTGTTGGCTTAAACTAGTACTTGACTCATTTTATATAAGGCCATGAAAATGGCTAATTTTGAAAGTTATCATATGAATGCAAGATCGTATTTCACGAATGTGAAATTGATGGCATGTTTGAATATATGAAATGTACATAAGCCTTAGCTATGGTTGTTTGGTTGAGGAATCATATTAAGTTAGACTTTTAAATGTTGGTTGGCATTAGATTGTGTTTCAGGGTGGCAAAGGGCTTTGTAGATAGCCTCATATTGTCTACACGTGTGTCTAGCCCGTGTGTGACACATGGCTAGTGCCATGGGTATGTTGTCTGGCTGTGTATCCCTTGCATGTAAAATTTTCAAGTCAGTATGTATGGTAGTAAACACACAGACAGAGACACAGCTGTGTGCCTCAACCGTGTGGAGGATGCGACCTCTGGCCACGAGTGTGTGCCTTGGCCGTGTGCCCCTTATTAGATGCTGACGTCAGAAACTAAATGTCATGGATTTTGGACACGGGCTAGGACATGGGCATGTGATGGCCGTGTGAGGTACACAGGCCATAGACACGGGTGTGTGTCAGGTTGTGTGAAAACCCCTGTAGGTTCGAATTTAGAATTTAATTCATATAGGTATGGGACACAAGCATGTCCCTAGATGCTTAGGCCGTGTGTGTCACACGGGCCATCAGCACGGCCATGTTGTAAGGATCACACGGGCGTGTTGCCCTTCCACACGGGCGTGTGCCCTGTTTTAAGGGTCATTTTTATTAAGTCGGTTTAAAGATCCAAGTTGGTTCCGAATGGTTTCCAATGAGAGTTTGAGGCCTTGTAGGCTCACATCAAGGAGTTTAAACGAGGTTCGAAAAAGTTTTAAGTTTGATCAAGTCTTGGTGACTCGGAGACAATTGTATGCATGTAGTTAAGTATGGTAATGCCTCGTGCCCAGTCCTGGCCTCAGACTCAGTTAAAGGGTGCTACAATTACCGCTATCGATCAGCACTTCAAACACATAAATTATTCCAGGAACCCCAGCCAAATCTTGTCCTTCGCCTAAATAGAGAGTAACCAATGTAAAACCTCATTTAGAAAACTATCCACAAAACAAGAAGATAGAAAGAAAACCACTATTTACCTGACGATCACAGTCAAACATTTGCACAAGAACAAGGTGGATTTGAATAATCGAAAAAAGGAGAAGAAGTAAAATTTTGGCAGAGAAGAAAGGGAAACAAAATGTCAAAAGATAGAAGAATCTTGGGGAAAATTGACGTTAGAAGATTTTGGAAGGAGAGAGAAAATAAAAATAAAACAAAATAAATTTGATAACTCCAAAATCCCTTATTTCACTCTCCCACTAACCCACTTCTCCAAATTCCAACTGCACTGAAACACTTGCGCACAACCGAGTAAAAATGAACTCCTACACTCACGCAGGGATTCGAACACATGACCTTTAGCAACTTAAAATTGAACTTAACCACTAGACTAGCAAGCCCATTTTGATAAATTCTTACAAATAATTAAATATAAGCTCACTCTCCAAACGCAAGGCTTAACTCAGAAAAATATCAAAATTTGCCAAAGACAAGGCTTGAACTTGGGACCTCTCACATATACCCAGAACACATAACCACTGAAGCAGATACACAATTGTGTCACATTTTCATAAAAGCCAAAATAGAATTTTTTTGGGCGTTATAGAATTTGACTAAGATGAGATCATGGTGTAACATTGAGATTTGAGATAACAATGCAGTTGTACTCAAAATGATATTAACAAAATACATCATTTGAAAAAAATTTATGCGAATTGTACAGTAGATTGAAACTTAAAAAGGCTGATAAAAAAAGGAAAAACACAAACAGAGGTTTAGCTCCACTATCTCCTACTTCATGGAAAGATCACCAATGATGCTATACAAGTAGTGAATTTCCAATGTGTTAAAAATACTGAAAAACTTAAAAGAAACAATTAAGCAATGGTCTAAAATTGTATTCAATAGAAGACTTACTTTTATGTCTACATCAATTGCTATTTATATAGATTGAGTAATGAGTCTTAACTAAGCTAAACTCTTGAAGTAACTTCTTCTTCTATGTTGTAAAAAAAAATCTTCACTCCTACTACTTTTTCTTCTTCTATCATTAACCATACATTCTTCATTCTATCATTCACTTATTTTTTTATTTTCCTCTCATAATTTTTTTAAAACTAGGCTGTTAGGCTACTAAGCTTTCAAAAAATGAAAACAAAGCCTGTTTGAGCCTAAAAAAGAAAAAAAAGATAAAAAGAAACATTTTAAAAGCAGGGTTATTTAACAACTTACTTTCCATTATACAAAAAGGTAGGCTATTAGGCTCTTACTTACTTCCAATTTTCGTTCAACATGGCTTCAGCAATGGAACCTAGGTTTCAATCCACTAACTCTCTACTCTAGAGAGCAAAGTTACATCAAGAGTAGGGCCATTGTAGTTTCAATGGCTATAGAGAACTACTGCAGAGAAACACTATTGTACAATGGTAAATTAAGGCTCACATAAAACAATAGATCACCTGGTGGAGTGTCTAAGTCATGGGACCTACCAAAAGATAAAGATGGAAATGCTTGAGAACCATTTGCAAAGATGCCAAGAGATAAAGCTGAGGATGCACTTGAATCATGTAAAATGGAAAATTCAAGATGATTTACGTGAAGATGAGAAAGGTGTTGATGATAAAACTTTTACCATTTGATGTAGATGAAGATGGTATTATAACAAGTGCACCAAAGACAACCTTCATGCAAATACATCAAGAATGTGAGAAGATTCAGAAAAAGACACCAAAAACAGTAACAAAGAAATACATATCAGCCAAGAACATTGGCAAACAATATTTGCAGTAAATTGAACTATCTCATATCTTTAGCAACTTAACCACAAGGCTTCAGAGAACAACTCATCAATTATGAACAAATAATGGATTAAGTGTACATACATACGACAAACTAAATATGGCTAATAATACTATCAATTCAATTATTTATGTACAATAAAACTATTAAATTACATTAAATACTGAGAATAAGCTAAAACACTCTAGTAATTGGCTTAGGAATAGCTTTTTTTAAAGAGTTATCAGCTGGAATAAGGGATTGATTCCGAAGAAGATCATTGTTGAACACAGACTCCATGCTCTCCCATACACCAACATGTGAAAAGGACTCTAAAACAAATGAGTAGTGGATAAAACTTGCAACTATTTTGATCACTGAATTTCAAGATGTCGTTGAATTGAAGCTTCGGTATGTCTTTGTATTGTTGGTGAGTAAATTTAGTCACTATCAAAGTGACATACAAACAACTCCTATTAGTAAAAAAATCTCTCCAGTCCCTCTCAAATTTGAAATTAAGTAAATTGGTCATTCTCAAAGGAATCAAAACAATAATGAGATTTCAAAATTTACATCACAAAGCAAGCAAAATTGCAACCCCACCAAAAAAATGGAAACCCAAAATGAATTAAACATCCAAAAAGTTAAAAATGAATAAAATCAAGTTCCATGAACTTGATTAAGCTCAAGCACTAAAAATAAACAAATATCCAGCGTGCACAATTAAAGGAAGACAAAATATAAAAATAACAAAACCCATAAAAAAGTAAAAGTAAGGATTAAACATCAACCAGTTGGGCCAAAATAGCTAGCTGCTGCTTAAAAACAACTGCATATTTCTTTTTTTTTTTTCGTTCTTACCTTCAAGAGAGGAAGATGAACATTATTTCCAACTAGTGTAGTGCAGATTTCAACAAAGAAAGGCTAAAAGAGGGAAATCAAATATGAATACTGGTGATTGGTGTTGAGAAATGTTGCTGGCTGGTGGCAAGCACTAGTTCAGGGTGGCAAGGAAGGGGGATGGGAAGTTTGCCGGTGAAGAAAAAAATTTGGAAAATGTCTTACCGAATAGAAAAAGGTAAGACATTTTCTTAAAAAAAATACCTTTCATTTTTCACCAAATAAACAAGGGAAAACAATGAAAATGTTTTCTACAAATGGTTTTATAAGTAAACAATCACACCCTTACTTACTAGGTCGTGGAATGCAACCTCTAGATTTGAAGTAATGTCTATTATCCCATGTCAAACGATGAACATGCTCGACTTACAAATTATTTGGAGGCAATAGGGTTTTTTTAGGTGGCCTAAGCACCTCCTATTCTATTGCAACCATCGTTTCTTATGACATTGGTTGAAAGGTGGAGACTAGAGACTCCTACCTTCTACTTCCCTTGCAGCGAGACTACAGGCACATTGGAAGATGTAAAACTAATAATTGGTTTTCCAATTAAGAGAGTCATTGTCATCGAGGTGGTTAAATTTGCGGTTGAGCTAAAAAAGAATAGGTTACTCGGCCATTATACTAGTGATGAGAAAGATTTAAAGAGTGGTCGAGTGAAGTTCATGGTTGTGTACATTGATAAAGCATCCACTAGTGATCTTGTGAGCAAAGAAGAGATCGACTAGTGTGTTAGAGCATATATACTATATGTCATATGTGGATTGCCTATGGTAGATAAGTTTGGGGGTCTTTGCCATATCTACCATTGCTAGAGGATGTTGATCGTGTCCACACATACAGTTAGGGGTCTGCGATATTGGCATTCTTTTACTAGTGTTTAACAATGAGATTGATAAAAAAACACAATAGTCGAACAATCATTGCACCCATTTTCAAGTATGACTCTAGATTATATATCATTTATAGCGTCAATTATTTCTCATCTATTATCTTTTCCATGGGTGAGATAACATTTAGAGTGTATTTTAGGATTCAATTTTTATAATATGTATGATAAATAGTTAATATGTTTGCAGATTTAAGGTTAGTTTGGATTACACCACTTATTATTGGTATCTTACACAAATTTGAATTGACATTGATAGATATATAACTCAAAAAGTTAGTTGTTCATCTATTTTAGTATTTTTTTTTTAAAATTTATTGTTATAATGACTTATTATTTTGTGAACTTTTAATAGTTACTTGTAGTTTTGTTAGACACCATACTAGGCTGAGGATATCCAAGTCGTGTTACTGAGGTTGTAGAAAAAGAGGCACACACATTGAGGAAGGCTTGTACGGTCATTATATGCTTACACGTTGTTGAATGATAGCACAGAGATGAGGTGTTGCCTCAATTCAACATGTTGCGACCTCTTCCAAGAGAGTTGAAAGAATTGAAGAAAGTCCAGATGGTGATAGGAGGGGTCAATAAGATAGGAACTGAGCTTAGGAATATTAAGAAAGGATTGTTCACTAGACAGTTGATCCAATACTATCAGTTTGACATGAATCTATAGTACACAATTTGGTTTAAAGTAATAGATTACCATTCTTTTTTCAAGATGACAGGTATCTAGTCATCTCAAGGACAACTGCTAAATTTGAAATCAACGAGCTTGAGTACAAGCACATGCCTCATAATTTGTTAACAAGTTTATCCTAGAATCAGCCCATATTGAGCCTAATGTTGGCAACAACTATCATAGTTGGCAACAACCTCATTAAGTTGGTAGGGCCATCCTATTATCAATGAGCCTACCGGCCCCCTCAGTTCATAGCGTAAAACCTCTTCAAGCTATCCCTTATTCAGATTCGGGTGTTGTGTACTAGCAACAATCCTCATACTATTTCGAAGAAGACACTTCATGGTTAACTCCTTCAATTGCATTATTTAGCTTTGACATGGCATGGACACCGAACAGTTTTTATTTTTCCTAGGGATAGCAAAACTCGAACTGTTGAAAGAATTTTGAACCAACTCGCTCTGAATGGAGTGGAGTGGTTTTCTTTTGGAAAGTGGATGTGGGGTGGGGCAGTTTTTTTGGGACAATGGGTATAAAGTAGTTATAGTAATTACTTTCCCTACCCTACTCTACTCTATTATATAAAATCACCATTTTATCCTTATATACATATAATTATTAAAAGAGTAAAAATGTAAATGATATAGAAAAGTCCATGTGATTTGAGTTTAAATATTTTTTTGAATAATTATGTTTAAACTTTACTTGCCTTTAAAAAGATTGAAATATTAAAGATAAGTAGAAAACTAAATTGAAGCAAAATAGGGTGGGGCTAGGATGGATGCATCCAACATCCTTAAAGGTGGTAGTAGTTTTCAAGATTATACATCCATCGTGATGTGGGGCAAGTGGTGGAGCAGAGCATACTAAATATGGAATGGTGGTGGATTTAGCAACATATGCTCTCACCCTTGCTCATCTACTATCCTTAACTTTTCCCTATCAATCCATGCACCTCAAGCTATCCTTCATAAAAAAGGTAGCGAAAGATTTCCTTCTCAACCCAACAAAAAAATTGATCAAATCGAGAAACCGAGTCAAACCAACAATTTAGTTTAGTTTGGATCGGTTTTAGTTAGATGATGTTATTGACCCACATCAATTCGCTTTCAATTTATTCCATTAGACATCGAAAAGTCTAAAAATACCGTTTAAAAAAACCCAATATTTTTTTAATACATAAACCCAAAATATAAACCTATTTAAAATCCAAAATAAAGCTCATTGCCTCTAAATTCTAAAGATAGCTTTTATTATACTCTTACATATTTAGAATTTAGAAGTAATGAGCTTTATTCTGGATTTTAAATATTTTTATATTTTGGGTTTATATATTAAAAAAATATTGGGCTTTTTTTAAATGGTATTTTTAGACTTTTCGATGTATAATGGAATAAATCGAAACCGAATTAATGTGGTTAAATAACATCATCTAATTTATGTGGTTCAATAAACCCTGAATCTAATTTCAGTGTAGGTCTTTCACGAATTCATTGCTTATTTATTATTATTGTTAAAACTTCCAAAAATTAAAGTGTTCACCATTTTTTTTTTACTTATTATGTGTTCTGAAACTTATAAAGCTTTTGTTATTATTATTAACATTTCGGAGGTGGGTGCTTTTTTGTTGTCATTACATGTTAATAGTTATAAATATAAATAATTTAACATTTGATTATGTTTAGTGAAGATTAAAAGTGATTGAATCAATATTTAATTAGGTTTTTAATAAACATTTATAATTATATATTTTACAAATTATTTTTTAGATAAATATATTAATTGAGATTTTATGTATAATTGAAAAAAAGTTAAATTGTCAAATAGTGTCTAAGAAACATAAAATAAAGATAATTTTGTCTAAATAAAGTCTAAAAGCTCAAAACTCAAAAACAACATGGAAACCCAAAACCCAAACTAATTTAGTACAGTTTAGTAATAATTGGAAACTTATGTCTACTGGCTTAGTTTCGATTTAAAAAATGGAAAAGCCGAATCGATCTCACCCCTAGGAGGATGATATTTATGATCTTCTATAGATTTCCTATGTCATTAAATCCGATCATATCTAGCCACTTTTAGCTTTTTGATGATGAAGATGTCGTAAAAATGATAACAATTCATTGCAAACCAAAAAATTATGTTTTTGAATTATATGTGGAGTTGAACGATGAGGGGGGGGATGAATGCGGCTGCTGAATATCCTAGTCCATTTAGTCAGCCTGTGAATATTTTCATCAACCCCGTTAGTCAACAAAATGAGTTGCAGGAGCCATACGTAGAGGTGTCATCAGTGTCTCAGGGGAGACAATCGTCAGTTTACTGGTTGGATTTTGATCTAAATGTCATGACCATCTATATCTAGGGGGATTTAAAATCCTGCAGTTAATCTTAATGAAAATGTTGTTAAGCTGGATGCGGAAGAAATGTCAGTTGATGCTACATACAATGATAGAAATAATTTTGAATTTAGTGATCCTTATAAAGATAGTGTATCGAAGGAAATGAATGCTGAAGAAGATGATGATGATTTTGATACTGAACAATGCATGCTACTAAATACTGCTAAAACCTAGACCCAGTCTAACGAATTTAGTTTGGTTCTTCCATCGTACCAATCCCCGTCTCATGTGCTTAGCATCAACTTAAATGCAATGCATATTGTAGAATTTCCTAAATATCCTCATATGCTATTAGCATACATGATGTATTTTGATGCACATCCTAGAGATTTATGCGTGGGTTTACAATTCTTGATGAAGAAGACTATTTTATGAGCTACTAAGGAGCATAACTTTGAAGTCAACATAGAGTACAAAGTCACCATTTCTACGACAAACAAATATGTAGAGGAGAGATGGAAAGGTAATGAAGGTGTGAATGAAGGATCAGGGTAAAAAAAAATTGAGAAATTTTAAAATTTGAAAGTCCTCATACATGCACAATTGCACGGCTAACACGCGATCACAAAAAATTGGATTCAAAGTATATTTACAAATGCATCATCTCGTTGTCTGAGTGAATCTGACAATTCTGATGTCAGAACTAATAGCTGGCATGTAGTCTCAATTCAGGTACTCCTTCATATATAAAAGGGCATGGAAAGCGAAGTTGAATGCTATGAGGGAATTGTACGGTGATTGGTACAATTCCTACTCTGAGTTGTAGAGACGTATAGTTGTGCTACAAGAGTTCATTCCAACTATGGTGGTTGAATTGCAGACTCTTGATGCACACAATGTTGGAAAAATTGGTTTGGAAAATAGTATTCTTAGACACAACGAAAGTTTAAAATTTTTATTTAAAATCGAGCCTTATGATATTTATATCAATCAACTTTAACCAAAATTATTTGAAAAATGATTAAAGTTTAAAAAGACTTGTCAAAACTTAAAGTATCTGTAAAGCAGCAGAAAACATTATTAAGAATAATATATATCTAAACCAAGTAGCATGCATTTATCTGAGAATTAACTAGGTATCATGCTTAAAATTAATAAACCAAACAATCCCAAACCTAAGATATAAAAGCAATAAATAATTAATAATTACAATCCCTAAAATAAACGATTATAGAAAAACTTTAAAGAAAAGTTTTAAATATAAAAGAAAAGGAGTTGCTAATCCAATGTTTCTTTGATGCCATTCCGATCCTAGCTCTCTGCGTTACCTAAGAGGTAATGAAAGGGGGAGTTAGCTTATGACAACTCAGTGTGAGTCTAATTTTTAAATCATTATAAACATACAAACAGTACAACATTCAATTTATGGCATACTAGAAAATTAAGCATAACATAAGTAGCATTCAGTAAATCCATGCATGTACTGATTATACTCATGGTGTCATGTATAATTTAAATTTCCCACTCATCCATCCTATTCGCCCTCATGCATTGCTTGACACTCCAAAACACGTATCAATAACTAATCATCCCGGATTTCCCGGTGAAGATGGTCGTTCACTTGTCATCTGTAATGATGAATTTTATTACAATAACTTACCATCTTGGTTGTTCAATTTTGATGGATTTTTAAACTATCATCACAATTTATTCGCTTTTGATGACATTACCGCCTACTTCGTGCAGTACTGATTTTCGGTGTGGAATTAATTTGCCACTTTCTCCCACGAAACTCCTTTGTTATCCATACCCAATTTCATGTTCTTATGGACATATACTTTAGCATATTATGTTATTTATCATCAATCAATGCTACATTTAGTATTTCATACTATCATTTAATGGCATGAATTCATGCATTCATTCACATCAATCTCACATATACAGTTAATTTATGCGAACTAAAAATAGTTTCACATATACAGTATCTTTATGCGAATTTAACAGGCCTAGTTCGACTAACATATACATTTCAGTTCACAAGTAAGGTTCAGACATATGGTTCGCATCTAGGGGTTCGCATATAAATATTGGGTTCCCATTTTTTTAAACATGCTAGGTTCGCATAAATAACACATATAGGGTTCGCATTGCAACCAGATAGGGTTCGCATTTATACTTTATATAGGGTTTGCATAAATATAGTAAGGGATCACATACTATTTCTTATAAGGTTTTGCATATGGCTTCGAAATAGGGTTCGCACATATCTGCTATAGTTCGCCTAGTGGAGTTCTTATATATAACAATTTACATAAGGGCTCGCACCTAGGGTTCTTATTTATAGAGTTCGCACATACAAATGGTTCACATATGGGGCTCGCCTATTGGGGGTTTGCATTCAATGGATTCACATACAGGGTTCACATGCAAAGGGGTTCACATATGGGGCTTCACATGCAAAAGGTTCGTGTACAGGCTACCTACTTTCTAACATTACAATTTATCATACATAATGATTTAAGTTTAGATCCCACACCTGATTTGAAATCTCAAAAACCTTAATTTAGATTAGAAGATCGATGATCTACTGGGAGGAGAGGGACGGTTTTGAAAATTTTTGAAATCTTGGTTTGAAAATTAATTTGGCAATGAAGGAGAAAGGAAAGAATTTTCAGAGTTTTTCGTGAAAAATTCTCTAGATGAAAATTCTAGTGTTTGACAAGATTAGCTATTTATAAAACTCTTTTGCCCTAATTGAAATAGATTTTAAGAATTAATGTAGAATTAGTGTAACACCCTTTACTCGATCTGATCGTTGAACCCGAGTAATAAGGTGCTATTAGTAAATACAAACACTTACAAGCACATTGTAATTTAAAATCTCAATTAATTATCAACAATTCATATTTAATCAAATTAGAATTTGATTCAATCAATCTTTGTATTAATATCAAGCTTACGGAAGGTAAAAATAAGTAGGCAATTAATAGGGATTAAATTAAATCAAATTTAAAAATGAAGGAAAAATCTGTATACAGGGGACAAACGGCCGTGTGCAAAACTCAGCTTATATGTGAAGAATCACACAGTCGTGTTGCTAAACCGTGTACAAGAGTCGTGCCCATGTGAGATAGGCCACATGGTCATGTAAGTGGGTCATATGGTCATGTGAGCAACCCATGTAACTCTCTGTGCTCATGTGCACCAAAATCATTTAAAATTTTAAATACCACACAGTTGTGCCACGAGCCCTTGTATGGCACATAGCTGTGTGTACCTGGAAATGCCTTTCAAAATAAGAAATTTAACTATAAAACACTTATGCCACAAGTTATCCTTAAAGCCATATTTTAACCTATTCAAAAGCATTTACTTCAAAACAAAATCATCATTTTAAGAAACCATCTTAAGAGCCTAACCAATATGTCACAATTGGCACCTCAATTAACAATTCAGAACTAGCCAAATGACCATATTCATTCATGCCAATATACCTTCAATGGTACTAAATTATTTAAGACAATCATGAAAAGACATCCTAGGTACATGCCAAGACCAAAATGAACAATTCACCAAAATGAACAAATCGAGAAGTACCTAATTTGCGTATAGAAAAACAAAATTGTACACTGAGTATAACTCAGTGGTTTTTCTATAATGCAAACATTTAAAACATGATATAAGTCATAATGATGCATAAACTTAATTAAGATAATAAGAAATATGAAAACTTAATAGGCTAATTCACAAAGTCATTAATCCTAATATGCTCATTTAGCGTTATTAAGACATAACAATCACCTCTCATAGTCATTAGCAAAATCAACCAATGTAATGTCACATTTCATCTTGATTTCTCATTTTAAGTGTTCATTGAACACGTACAATCAATATTCATAGTTCAGTCTACTATTTTATATTCCCTTTTTCACATTTCATTTCATTCAATAACATTTTCCTTTTCAATAGCATTGCCATTACCATATTGTTTGCTATTTCAAAATCGTTGTCTCAATTTCACCATTTATTTTCCCTATTAACACAACTCGGACTTGAAAAAATACATGGATCCAACCAACACACCAAATTGACACCCGGTGCCTGACGGATAAATCCGTAATAATGAATTGCATCCTGCACTAGTTGCAAAATTGACAAATAGATGTGCCTAGAACTGGTTGGTATAACCAAAAAATGGGTTGCCCAACACTCCCAGACACGTAGTCGTAAAACCTTGAATTCTTCCAACCCCATGACATGGCAATTATACCCGACCCTGCCCGAACAATTAATAGGGTAACATATTTCTCGGTTCAATCATAA
This sequence comes from Gossypium longicalyx, assembly GCA_025698465.1. Taxonomy (NCBI): domain Eukaryota; kingdom Viridiplantae; phylum Streptophyta; class Magnoliopsida; order Malvales; family Malvaceae; genus Gossypium; species Gossypium longicalyx. Next base: position 60,740,118 of record CM047004.1, on the reverse strand, counting down.
ACCAATTTCTCAATTCTTTAACACAATTTCATAAATCCAATAATTCAATCATATATATTCATATACATAGCCACATATTTTATTTCCAGATCAAAATCAATTTCACATTTTGAATAATATTCAATATTTCCACATCTATTCAATATAATCCTTAACACAATTAAAAAATTCAACCACTTCAAAATATATCTCACCGAATCAAATTTTATAGCTTACCTTATAACTTACAATGCAATGCAATATACAAATACAACAATTGAAAAAATTCGGACTATAGAAACACAAATTGTAAACTCCGAGCTATTTGTCGACGACCTTGTCTTTTCCCTTCTTTCTTAAGGATTCTAGGTCAACATTAGCTACAGATTAAAACGAGCATAATAAATTAACACTACACAATCCAATTCGCATTTAATTGTTAAATTATATGACTTTTACATATTATTCAATTTAGTCCCTGAAATCAAGACTAACTTAACATTCACAATTAACCCCCAAAATTTATACAAAATTTCCTAGGGTCCTTGTAGGACTTCTTATTTCTCAATTACACCCCAAATTTCAAAATTTACACAATTTAGTCCTTATTGTATAAAATTATCAATTGACTTTACAAATTAGTCCTATTTCACTTCTAACCTTAAAATCTATCAAAATAACGCCTCAAACTTTAATTATTTAACAATGGCAACATCTTCAATCTTGAACAATTCTAAAAAAAATACTATATGAGTTAGCTAGCTGGTATTATCGAGGTTCTAAAAATATAAAAAATTACAAGAAACAGACTAAATTGAACTAATCAATTTAAGCCTTGAAAATCAAAACACCGTGGTCATTTGACCTTTTCTTCTCCCCTAGCTTCAAAATGCTTGAAAATGAAAGAGTTTTAACTTTCTGTTTCAATCCACTACATCTTTTAGTCTTTATTAGTTTTATGTTTTATTATTTTTATTATTTTCATTTTATAATTTGTTTAACCACAATTTTAACCATAATAAGCCATGTTACCATCCACTACAATTTAATATTTGGTTTAATTGCCTCATCAGTCTTTTAACTATTTCCCACCTTATCATTTAATAATTCACACTTTTATCACTTATGCGATCTAGTCCCTATATTTAAATTAAGCACTAATTCAACAAAATTACCTAACTGAAATTCAATTCGCTTCTAATATAACTTCATAAATATTTAACAGAAATATTTACATGTCCAATTTATGGAATCGAGGTTTCAAAACCACACTTTTTGACACCACTAACTTTTGGGTCGTTATAATTAGGACTATGTTAAATTAGGGACTAAATTAAAAAATAGATTTTGGGTTGGGTTATTTTGAAAATTTGACACTTTTATGGGGTAAAAAATAAGAAAATAGAATATTTGGCTGAAAGGTGCACTAGGGATTTTAAACTTGGGACTTATGGGTAAGGTAAGGCTTTACCACTGAACTAGCAACTCATTCTTGCTAATTCTTTAACAGATGTAATATTTAAGGCATTCTAGATTTTCTTTATTTTCATTTTGAAAATTTTTCAAATTAATCCTTGTTTAGTTTTGAGTTGATTCGGAGCTTTCATAAGCTCGATTTAGGTCTGATTTTATTTGTAAAGTATGAATTCTATTATTTTATGAGAATACTTGAAGGTTTGTATGAATTTTGATCTAAAGTCATTTGTAACTGTTCTATTAATTACTGTAGCATTCTGTAACTTGATTCCGATGACGGAGAAGGGTGTTAAGTGTTACAAAAAAATCCTTGCAATAATTAACATATTGTTAATGCAATTGAATGAATTGGATATAGAAAAATCGTAACATACAACAATAGACCTGCTAAACATATCACATAAAAACTTGGATGGGTGCTAATATAAAATTTTGAATTGAAGAAATGAATAAAATGTGCTCATTAACTTGGCAAGTGCAATAGGCCTTTACCTTAACATCGGTTGTATTTTTTTATGGCCTCCCCCAATTTATCCATCTCTATGCATGTTTGGCCTGATTGTGGTTGTTTGGCAGCCTACAATATTGCGGATTTGGATAAAATTCAAAAGGAATGATGTATCCATTTTTGATTTGGAAGTGAAACAAATAGTGTCTATATACCTTCACAATATGATCAAATTTATACATGTCAACAACATAGCCCAAGCCATCAAGATGCACCTTCTAGCATGCTACATAATTGTATGAACATGAGTATCTCTCTACTTGGAAACTTCCAACAATTTATAATAGGCATTAGCCTTTCCTTTACTTACCACTAACTTCCCATTAAACTAGTTAGTAGCATACATATTATTACTTAGGTAGTGGCAATTCTTAAACATCTAACTTCATAGTTCATAAGCAAAAAAAAAAAAACCAATAATTATGTTCATGTATACTTCAATCATTATTTCCATTCTTTTAATTTTCTTTCTCAACTATGTTGCACATTAGCCATAATTTATTTATGTAATCCTTAAATCACAATTTGATTACTAATTAAAACCTTCTTAACCATTAAACATAAATTAAACCACATAAAATTTCACTTACCATTACAAACAACTATATTAGAATTCATGGAGTTCATACCTTGATCAAACTATACCAAAAATGTAATGTCCTAAAATTCTTGTTTTTGAATTTTTAAAACATGACAAGTGATTAATATGGCTCAATGGTTAAGAGTTCTATTTATGTGCTTGAGGTCTTGTGTTCAAATCTCTTCCCTTTATTTTTTTATTAATTTTGTTTCAACCCCTATCTTTGCAACTCTAGCTTATCTACTATTTTTGCTCAACAGTGACAAGAATGAACTTGCTGGTTTAGTGGTAAGGTTTCAGTTTACCCAAAGGCCTCGTGATCGAATCCTTGTGTATGCAAAAAAAAATTATTTTTGTTCTTCTTTAAGTGTGCCACTCATGTGTTAGTAGTTAAGTTAAATTCGAACTCTACATAATCTGATAAGTTGTCAAAAAATTGGTTTGGTTAGGATATCATGTAAAAAAAAATTAAAAAGATTTCCCGAAAAATCTCTCTCACATTCCCAATCTCTCTCAATTTGTTGTCTAATTTTAGTGTGTTGTGGGCGCTCTTTCTTGTTCCAGTGTTGGTTGTGCATTATTGAGGTGTCGGGTAAGAGTATGAATTCCTATAGATGATGTAGAATTTTTGGTTATTAAGTTTTTAAGGTGAAGAATTAATATTTCAATTGATTCTTGGTACTTAATCTAATTATTTTGTTGTGCTGTTAGGACAAGATAGGGAGGCGTACAACATTTCTCCAGTGAATTATGTACTTTAGGCTACTGTTTCTTTCAAGGATAAGTGATCAATACCTTCGATTAAGGGCTGATTCTTTGTGAGTAAGGCCGAATTCTTAGTGCTTGTGGTCGAATTAATGATTGAGTTATGTATGTTGTTACTAATTAGTCCATTTTAAATGCTGGTTTTATGGTTTGGAAGTGTGTTGTATTGTCATTTTCCAGAAATAGTAAGGTGTGTGACTCAAACTCGAAAAAATAGTGAACGACGTGAAGCTGAAAAACCCACTGTCGACGCCACAGGACCGTGTGCCAAATTGTGTAAGCCATACGAGCTTGTGTCCAGCCGTTTGGGCCACACAGGCTGGGCCAGATTAGGAATATGGACCACTCGAGCGTGTGGGCCATATTTAGTAAACTCTAATTAGGGCCATAATTTGAAGTGGGTATCGAAGTTAACTATTTTGTAAGACTTGTTAAGAAATAAATATGATCCTGATACATGAATTTTGATATTCTGCTTTTGTATGTGTGACATCTACAAGCATGTTAGCATGTACTAATGTGTAAAGCATGTATGATATATGTGTATCTAAATGTCTGGTTAGTGTTTGCATGTACATTGGCGGTGAGATAATGATGTGATGGAAGAAGTGTGGCAGTTTAATGATCTGCCTTATCTAGTGGTTTTAACCACATTTTTTCTGGTGGCTTGACCAAATTTAAATGATTCTAGAAGATTACTGCACTATTTTTGATAGCTTGACTGCATTATTCTAGAAAGTGACATATACTCACTTATAAGTGTGTGGGGTTGGATGGGTATTTATTACCCTAATTATTGTGTAGGGATGGACGGAGATGGTGTGTAGTGGATGGGGGTAGGTTCTATATCTGTTTTGTATTAAGTGTTGCAACACATGATAAGCCATGTCATTCGTATCAGATCTGATAATCATGTTGCATTGTATCATATACCATGTTGTGTATGCTATTCAAAATCTAACTTCTGTGTGAATTTGCTATCTGATCTGTTTGTATAGGCTGAGTTACACATTGAGCTTTGTAAACTCACCCAAATTTCTGACTTCTCAAGTAATCAACAAATTTAGGATCGGACGTGTAACACCCCAAACCTGGCCTAGAAGTTTTGACTGGATATTGAGGAATTACATCAAATTGTTCAAAAGCTTTTATTTTAATCAAACTTAGTTATGCATTCAGAAACTTAAAATTTGGCAGAATTCTCAAAACCTTAAGTCCAAAAACACTATTTCCAACCCAGAAATTAAATTCAAACTCATGTGTTTAAAAATACTAATGTTGATATACAATTTCCAAAACTAAGGTAAAAATTCATTAAAAACCATTTAATTATTTATAGAAAAACATTAAAGTGATTACTTAATCTTAGCAGCAGAAACTTCCAGATTTTAATTTTGAAAACTGAATTTTTAGTTTGGTAAATCATACGATTTTGCCGTTTTACGTTAAAATACCAAAACTCAACAAACAACGCAAAAACCAAAGGGAAAGCCCAAAACAAATTTATAGTCCAAAAACATTTAAAACATAAACCAACTTATATATTTAATCGATAAACAATCCAAGCTCCCGCACGCCATCCAGTCCTAAGCTCGTAGTTCACCTGAAACGTATTAAACAAGTGAGTAAGCTAGAAGCCCAGTGTGTGACTCGAACCACAAAATAAAATTTCCTTAAAACATACACAAACATAAACACCAATACAGAATTTTACTTATAATGTTCACATATGCGATTATCAAATCAGAATGACACAATACCAGAAACATAAATCAAATTAGAATAACATATTTCCAGAACATATATCATATAAAAATGTCATATCACGTCAGAAAAAATCCTACCCCCATCCACTAACACTAACTCTGTCCAACCAATCACACTAATAGGACTACATGAGTCCATTCATCCAGTTACACTGGGTCGTGGTGGTATGCCACTCATAATAGTGCAACTGAGCTGCCAAACATATATTGAAGTTTAACAGCCAAAATTGCAGTAATATTGCCTAAAAACACTTCTTGCATCATCAAAACCCAAACCCCACTCAACGTATGCATATACAGAATTAGAATGATAAGCACGTAGGACATGCTTACATATAATAACACAAAACACAAGGTATGAGAGCTCACGCTTTGCAAAATATATTTATCAAACCTTATTGAAACACATCAATTTTTCCATGAAGTCATATGCATGGTTATATAATAGATTCAGATATATACAAATTAACATAATCACATATCATACACACATATACAGATAGTGATCTATGACATACCATCAGAACTATCAGTATTAAATCATGCAAATATATTTTACATACCTTAAACACATTGTACATAGTAGCATATTAATAGATACCTTGTTTCCAAGGCTTAATTAAGTAGTATGAGCCCTACATAAAGTCTAATTATAAATTTCAGAGTCAAATGGGCTGAGGTAAAATTTTTTAGAAATTGGGCCCACATGTCCGTGTGACCCACACAGCCAAACTTCCCAGCTTGTGTGGTCCACACAGCTTCACACAAGGCCATGTGACCCACATGCTCGTGTGGCCCTTATGACCCAGTTGATTGAGACTGTGTTCACATGGTCTAGCACACGGCCATGTGGCAAACACGACTTGGCACATGACTATGTGGCATTGGCAGCCTAATTTTCAACTTTCTGTCATTCACTGTTTTTACGAGTTTGAGTCACACACCTACTTAGATTCCGATGCAAACACCTCAGCGTGAATTCCAGTACCTAAACTGACATTTTAGAACATAAGAATTATTAAAAATAACCAAAATTTAAAATCCCTAACTCATTCATAAACATTAACAACCAAATCCTAGCATTGAGATTTTATTTTAAACGTCAGAACAATGACTTACCCTTACACAACATCATTCCTGAACTGCAATTAAAATACTGGAGGAGTTGATGTTTCATATACTTTACCTAGAAAAACCGAACTCCATGAGAAGCGACAGAAACGATAAAGAACATCTAGTTATCACAAATCATCAAAAAATAATAGAAATTGACACACTTACCGTAGAAAGAAGAACCCAATCAGCACTTACACAATGACTAACCCGTTAAACTCCATTCGATAAGCATAACACATGAAAAGAAAACAAATTGATTTACGTTCTAATAAAGGTTAAATTTGTAAAAGAAATGAGTAAAATTTCATGTTTCCTTCTAAATGTATGAAGCAACCAAAAAGGAAAAAGAAAAACAGAATACTGAAATGGTAGGAAGGAAAAAAAACAAAAGAAAAGTTAGAAAAAGTGGGTAAAGGAACGTGAGATAATATGGGAGAAAATAGTCGAGAAAGATAAATCTTTTATTAATATAGATTATTAATAAATATTTTAAAAGAAAAATCTTTCAAAAACTACCCACAACTCCTACTAAAATTGGTACCTTATTCTTATTAGATTTTTTTTGGAATTTAAAATAAAAAAGAAATAATTTCAACTTTGCACACATATGGATCCAAACATGGGACACTTGGGTAAGCTGAATCCTTATCACTGAACCAGCAGGCTCATTCTTATCAACAGACGAGCGAGAATAATTTATAAACAAGATTTTCAAATATAGGGGTTTAGGCAAAAATGATAAAAAAATGCAAGACAAAGTATTTGAACTCAGAATCTCACTTACAATCACAACACTTAACTACTAAACCAATTTGATTTACTTGTTATAATTTCCATAACCTTTACTCAAAAACATGACGTGACCACTATAACAGCCCGATTTTGGGCCTAGTCAGAACAGTGGTTTCAGAACATCTAAACCAAAGTCGAAGAAATTATTTTTGATATTATTTTATGCGTGATAGCATGATTATAAAGGTTTATGAAAATTTTGGTGATTTAATTTTAGTGTTTGTAAGCTTAATTATGAAAAAGGATTAAATTGCATAAAGAGCAAAAGTCCTATTTTGATAGAAAAGAGTGTCATATAGCTATAGAATTTAAATTAAGGGTCTTTAAAGGGCAATTAGACCCTTAGATAAATGATAGCCGACCATAAGGGACAAAAGAAAGAGAAATGGTCAAAGTTAGGTGAGTTGGTGACCTATTTTGACTAGATTAAAAAAATAAAATACAGAGAAAAAGATATCATCTTTTTCTCACCTTCTTCACCACCGAAAATACCAGCAAAAATAGGGGTTTTGAGAGCTTGAAATATAATGCCACTTAGTTCCCTCACAAGTAAGTGATTTTGATGGTCTTTCTTATCGATTTTTGTACTTTTAGGACCCTTGTAATATGAGCTTTCATATGAGGGGACTATTTTGTAAAATGGTGGAAAGTCTAGGGTTTTACCATGAGTGCTTTCATGTTGTTTTCTAAAATTTTATGGAAGAATATGAGTTATGGTAGTGAAATAAACAACTTTTGTGAAGAGATTTCTCATGAAAACCCTAAAAGGGACCATTTTGCATAAGTTGTAAAATAGTTGATAAATGTGTGAAATAATGATAATTGTGGGCTTCTTGTAGTATAAAAAGTATTTGGCTAAGCTTGGTTTGTGTGGAAATGTGATAAAAATTGATTTTCGGACCTAGGGGTAAAATGGTCAGTTTGTGAAAGTCTGGTGGAAAAATAGTCATTTTGCCCAATTATTAATTTTTGAGTGTCTAGATTAATATGCTGATGAAATGAATGAATTTATATCATTTTAGATCAAGAATTACAAAATTTGGGCATAGACTGGGGAAAAGTAAAGCTAGTGGACTAAGTCGAACTAGTCGCCTACATTTTGTATACCGAGGTAAGTTGTATGTAAATAATACAATTGTATTGTTATTATATATGTTTGAATTGGTATAGCATAAATTGCTTGGTTGTGGAAATGATTATGTGTGAAGAATATTCAGATAGTAGAACTCTCGTTTGAACCTTAGGAAATAAATTGGATATTCATGCCATGACATTCGAGTCAATTGTGTGCTAGTGTAAGACATGTCTGGGACATGCATCAGCCACATTATGAGAGCTAGTGTAAGACCATGTTTTGGATATGACATCGGCATTGAGACGAGAGCTAGTGTCAGAGTTGTCTGGGACATACATCGACCTCGTGACGTAAGCCAGTGTAAGACATGTCTGGGACTTACATCAGTTATGAGATATGTCAGTGTAAGACCATGTCTGGGACATGGTATCGACACTGATACGTGAAAGTTAGTGTAAGACCATGTCTGGGACATGGTATCGACTTAACGTGAGAGCTAGTGTAAGACCATGTCTGGGACATAAGATTGGCATTATACCCCATGTTTGAGGCTTAGTGAGTATCTGATAGTAATTCAAATGGTTCAATGGTGAGGGTTATAGTTGAAGTTAAATGACAAAAGTATAACCATGTTGTGTGTGATACAGGTGCCTAAATGAAATGCATGAGATGTGAGCCAAGTATATGCAATGTAAATTGTGTTGGATAGTGACGAGTAAGTTGTGCTTATGCCTAATTTAGTGTTATGAGCATGATCATGAATGGTAAAGTGTCATTATAGTTATTTTCATACGACTTAATAAGATTTATGCTTACCCTATTTCCTTTCCATTTTCTTATAGTGCCACATAATTAGCTCGAGGATCATCGAATGTTGGAGGCATCAATCACACTATCAACCAAAACACTTGGTATAGTTAGATCTTTTTTTGACATGTATAGGACCTTGAATTTTGAGTTTTATGTCATTGTTAGTTGGTCTAATATGTTGGCTTATTTTAGTATTTGATTCATTTTGTATAAGGCCATGAAAAATGGCTAATATTGAAGTTATTATGTGAATGCAAGCTAGCCGTTCACGAATGTGAAATTATAGGTGTGGTTGGATATATGAAATGCATATATGTCTTAACTATGGTGGTTGGATGATAAATCTTATTAAGCTAAACTTGAATGTGTTGGTTGATGTTAGATTGTGCTTCAGAGTGGCAAAGGCTTGGTAGATAGCCTTATATAGTCCACACGGATAGACACACGGGCGGAGGCACGGGTGGAGATATGGTCTTTTGTCTCAGCCGTGTGAAGACACAGTACTTGGCCACAGGCGTGTGCCTAGGTCGTGTGCCTTAAATTGAATGATGACGTCAGAAACAGAATGTCAAGGTTTTTAGACACGAGCTAGGACACGGGCGTGTCATGGTTGTGTGAGGGACACGGGCTATAGACACGGGCATGTGTCAGGCCGTGTGAAAACCCCTGTAGGTTTAAATTTTGAATTTCATTTACACGGGTATAGGATACGGGCGTGTCCCTAGATGCTTAGGCTGTGTGTGTCACACGGACCATCAACATGGCCATGTCATAATGATCATACGGGCGTGAAGCCCTTCCACACGGGCGTGTGCCCAGCTTCAAGGATTTTTTTCCAAAAGTTTGTTAAGGACTCGAGTTGTTCCCGAATGGTTTTCAATGGTCGTTGAGGCCTCGTTGGTCCCTGTTAAGAAGTTTAGACAAAGTTGAAAAAGTTTTAAGTTTGGTCAAGTCTAAATGATACGAATATGGTTGAATGCATGTGTTTAAGTGAGGTAACGCCTTGTATTCCATCCCGACATAGGGTATAGGTGTAGGGTGTTACATTTAGTGGTATCAGAGCATGGTTTAGTCAATTCTAAGACTAATCCACCGTGAGTACGAGAGTAGCTATACATGTCATAACCGTATATTGATAGTGTGACGACTCCTGATGATCTTAAATTATGTTTTTCATATAGTAAATGGATCTTGACGTAGCTACGGCAGATGATATGGAGAGTAATACGTCGACTCCCGTTGAAGGGACTGCGTCACTAGATTGTGGGCCTGTGACGATGAGTCAGCACGGAGGGGCAAGAGAAGCTTACCTCTACATAATGGATGCCTGATACTCGGAGTTTATTCGAGCGAATCCAAATACTCCACCTCCACCACCTCCTCCGATTCCTCAGTATGCCCCTGTAGCTCCACAAGGAGTGGATTTGGTTAGGTGAGAGAAACTCTCAATAGATAAGATACGAAAGCAAGGGGCCGAGAAATTTCGGGCTAAGAATGATGACGACTAGGAGAGTGCAGAATTTTGGTTAGAAAATACCATTAGGGTATTTGATGAATTATCGTGCACGTCTGAGGAGTGTGTGAAGTGTGTAGTGTCACTTCTGCAAGGCTCAGCCTACCAATGGTGGAACACCCTTGTGTCGGTTGTACTAAAGGAAATGATTACATGGGAGTTCTTCCAGGAGGAGTTCCGGAAGAAGTACATTAGTCAGAGGTTTATAAACCAAAAAAGAAAAGAGTTTTTAGAGCTAAAGTAAGGTCGTAGGATAGTGACTGAGTACGAACGTGAGTTTGTGAGACTTAGCAAATATGCACGGGAGTGCGTATCTATAGAAGCCATTATGTGCAAGAGGTTTAAGGATGGTTTGAACGAAGACATTCGTCTATTAGTTGGCATTTTAGAGATAAGGGAATTTGTGATGCTCGTGAAGAGAGCATGTAAGGCCGAGGAATTGGCCAAAGAGAAGAGAAGAGCCGACATCGAGTCTCGAGACTCAAGGAAAAGATAGATGGGGAAATCACAATAGACCTCATCTAAGAGATCAAGATAGTTTCCTATCCGATCAAATGCGTCAGTGGGGTTCTCAAGTAGGAACAAGAACAAGCAGAAAATGGCTTTCAAAGCTCAGACCACTTCTGTTGCGTGTGTTGATAGTGTTCGGTCAAACAGGCCGGAGTGTTCATAGTGTGGTAGGCGTCATTTTGAAAAGTGCTGAGCGAATGAAAGAGGTTGCTTCAAATGTAGATCTTTGGATCACTTCATCCGAGACTGCCCTGAGTTAGAAGAGAAAGAGAAAAAGCAAGATGTGAGGGCGAGTAATGCTCCTACGAGGGGTAGACCACAGAAGAACCCAGGCACTGGGGATAGCAGTAGAGGTGCCCCTAGGGATTCAGTTGTGAGATCCGAGGGCCATGCGCCTGCAAGAACTTATGTCATTCGCGCACGAGAGGAGGCATCTTCACCAGATGTGATTACGGGTACTTTTTCTCTTTATGACAATTCTATTATTGCTTTAATTGATTTGGGATTTACTCATTTCTATGTATGCGTAAAATTAGTACTCATTATGAATATGCTAGTTGAACCTACCGAATTTGTGATGAAAGTATCTAACCCATTAAGCAAACATGTATTGGTAGACCAAGTATGTAAAAATTGTCCCTTGACAATTAGAGGTCATTATTTTCTGGCTAACCTTATGTTGTTGCCATTTGATGAATTTGATGTAATCCTCGGTATGGACTGGTTGACTTCTCATAGGGTTGTAGTGGATTGTGGACGAAAAGTCATCAAACAAATATGTGAAGACGGGAACGTTCTTCGGGTTGAACTAGGTAAATTGGGTGAATTGCCTGAACTGATATCGTTTATGATGACAAAGTGATATTTAAGAAAAGGGCGCGAGGCTTACCTCGCCTTTGTATTGAATACTCGAGCATCTAAGTTGAAAATCGAGTCAATACCTGTGGTATGTGAGTTTAAGGACGTCTTTCCAGAGGAATTACCCAGATTACCTCTCATGAGGGAAGTTGAATTTGGAATCAAGTTAGTCCCCAGTATGACACCCATCTCGATTGCTCCGTATAGGATGGCTCCTATAGAGTTGAAGGAGTTGAAAGTTCAACTACAAGAATTAACTGACAAGGGTTTCGCGAGACCAAGTTTTTCTTCGTGGGGTGCTCCGGTACTTTTTGTGAAGAAGAAAGACGGGTCGATGAGGTTGTGTATAGACTACAGACAGCTCAACAAGGTGACTGTGAAAAACAAGTACCCCTTGCCAAGGATCGATGATTTGTTTGATCAGTTGAAGGGAGCCACCTTATTTTCTAAGATCAGTTTAAGGTCGGGCTACTACCAGCTAAGGGTTAAGGAACAAGATATACCAAAAACCGCGTTTAGGACAAGGTATGGGCACTATGAGTTTCTTGTTATACCCTTCGGTTTAACAAATACTCTTGTGGTGTTTATGAACTTGATGAACTGCATTTTTTAGCCATATTTGGATAAGTTCGTAGTGGTTTTCATCGACGACATACTAATTTACTCACGTGATGAGAGTGAACACGAGAAGCATCTGAGAATGGTTTTACAAACCTTGAGAGATAAGCTGTTATATGCCAAGTTCAGTAAGAGTGAATTTTGGCTTAAAGAGGTTGGATTCCTAGGACACATCGTGTCGGGAGATGGGATTAGAGTTAACCCCAGTAAGATCTCGACTATTGTTGAATGGATGCCGCCGAAAAATGTGTCAGAGATTTGAATCTTTTTGGGTTTGGTTGGGTACTACAGAATATTTGTGAATGGATTCTCCGTTATAGCTACTCCGATGACAAGGCTATTACAAAAGGACGTCAAGTTCAATTGGACAGAGAAGTGCCAACAGAGTTTTGAGAAATTAAAGGCTTTGTTAACCAAAGCTCCAACTTTAGTGCAACCAGAACCGGGAAAGGAGTTTGTGGTGTTTAGTAAGGCATCTTTGAATGGGTTAGGATGTGTGCTCGTGCAAGAAGGCAAGGTAATAGCCTATGCCTCGAGAGAGCTAAAGCCACACGAGAAGAATTTCCCAACCCACGATTTGGAGCTAGCAGCCATCATGTTCGCATTTAAAATTTGGAGACACCATTTGTATGGCGAAAGATGTCGAGTGTTCACCGACCATAAATTTCTAAAGTATTTGATGACTCAGAAGAAGTTGAGCTTACGGCAACGGCGACGGTTGGAGTTGATAAAGGACTACGAAGTGGTGATTGACTACCACCCCGGTAAGGCGAATGTAGTCGCCGATGCTTTGAGTAGGAAATAAATTGTTCACCTTAAAAGCTATGAATGCTCAGTTTTCATTGACTGATAATGGTTCGGTTCTGGCAGAATTGAGAGCTAGGCTGATGTTCTTTCAAGAGATTTGTGAGGCTCAGAAAGGTGATAAGGACTTACAAGCTAAGATGGCTCAGTGTGAGACGGGAAATGAATCAGAGTTTAGTATTGGTTCTGACGGTTTTATAACGCACCGAGACATAATTTGTGTACCTAACGATAACGAGCTCATTCAGAAGATTTTACAAGAGGCACATAGTGGTTGTTTGTTAATTCACTCGGGTAGTGCGAAAATGTACAATGACTTGAAAAAAAATGTACTCGTGGTCGGGAATGAAAAGAGACATTTCTGAGTTTGTTTCTAAATGTCTAGTTTGTCAACAAGTGAAGGCTGAACATTAAGTACCCTCAGTTTTACTTCAGTTTGTGATGGTTCCCGAGTGGAAATATGACCGAGTAACCATGGATTTCGTGTCAGGATTGCCTTTGACGCCAAAGAAAAAGGATTCAATTTGAGTCGTTGTTGATAGACTTATTAAGTTGACACATTTTATACCAGTGCGTACCGATTATCCTCTTGAGAAATTGGCCGAACTTTACGTTTCTGAGATTGTGAGGCTTCATGGAGTGCCCCTGTCAATTATTTCAGATAGAAACCCGAGGTTTACCTCGAGGTTTTAGAAGAAGTTACAAGTAGCATTGGGAACTAAACTGAACTTTAGTATGGCATTTCACCCGCAAACCGGTGGCCAGTCAGAAAGAGTGATTCAGATTTTAGAAGACATGTTGCAGTGTTGCGTTCTCGAGTTTGAAGGTAGTTGGGAAAGGTACCTACCATTGGTTGAATTTGCCTACAACAATAGTTATCAGTCAAGTGTGAAGATGCCTCCTTATGAGGCTTTATATGGGGAAAGTGTCGAACGCCTTTCTATTGGACTGAGCTCAGAGAGAGTCAGATTCACAAGGTCGATTTAGTCAAAGAGACTGAAGAAAAAGTTAAAGTGATTCGCGACAATTTGAAGGCCGCCTCTGATAGATAGAAATCCTACGTGAATTTGAAACGGAAAGAAATCGAACTTGGAGTCAGTGATCGAGTGTTTCTAAAAGTATCTCTGTAGAGGAAAGTCCTCAGATTTGGTAGAAGAGGCTAGTTGAGTCCTCGTTACATAGGACCTTATGAGGTTACCGAGAGAGTAGGGCCTGTGGCCTATCGATTGGCTTTGCCATCCGAATTGGAAAAGATTCACTACGTGTTTCATGTGTCCATGTTATGTCGATATAGATCAGACCCTTCGCATGTGATTGTGCCATCAGAGGTTGAGATTCATCCGGACATGACCTATGGCGAAGAGTCAATCAGGATTTTGGCTCAGGAAGTCAAACAGTTGAGAAATAAGAGTATAGTACTCGTGAAAGTTTTGTGGAATAGACATGGAATTGAGGAAGCCACATGTGAAACTAAGGAGACTATGAGAGACCAATACCCGAATCTATTCACCGATAAGATTTTCGGGAACGAAAATCTCTAAAAGGGGAGAATTGTAACAGCTCGATTTTGGGCCTAATCAGAATAGTGATTTCAGAACCACTAAACCAAAGTCAAAAAAATTATTTTTGATATTATTTTATGTGTGATAGCATGATTATAAGGGTTCATGAAAATTTTGGTGATTTAATTTTAGCGTTTGTGAGTTTAATTATGAAAAAGGACTAAATTGCATAAAGAGCAAAAGTCCTATTTTGATAGAAAAGGGTGTCATATAGCTATAAAACTTAAATTAGGGGTCTTTAAAGGGTAATTAGACCCTTAGATAAATGATAGCTGGCCATAGGGGACAAAAGAAAGAGAAATGGTCAAAATTAGGTGAGTTGGTGACCTATTTTGACTAGAAAAAAATAAAATACGGAGAAAAAGATATCATCTTTTTCTCACCTTCTTCACCACCGAAAATACCAGAAAAAATAGGGGTTTTGAGAGCTTGAAATTTATAACTACTTAGTTCCCTCACAAGTAAGTGAAATTGATGGTCTTTCTTGTTGATTTTTGTACTTTTAGGACCCTTGTAATATGAGTTTTCAAATGAGGGGACTATTTTGCATAATGGTGGAAAGTCTAAGGTTTTACCATGAGTGTGTGCATGTTGTTTTCTGAAATTTTATGGAAGAATATGAGTTATGGTAGTGAAATAAACAACTTTTGTGAAGAGATTTCTCATGAAAACCCTAAAAGGGACCATTTTGCATAAGTTGTAAAATAGTTGATAAATGTGTGAAATAATGAGAATTGTGGACTGCTTCTAGTATAAAAAGTATTCAACTAAGCTTGGTTAGTGAGGAAATGTGATAAAATCAGATTTTCGGACCTAGAGGTAAAATGGTCATTTTGTGAAAGTCTAAGGGGCAAATAGTCATTTTGCCCAATTATGAATTTTTGAGTGTCTAGATTAATATGCTGATGAAATGAATGAATTTCTATCATTTTAGATCAAGAATTACAAAATTCGGGCCTAGACCGGGGAAAAGTAAAGCCAGTGGACTAAGCCGAACTAGTCGCCTACATTTTGTATACCAAGTTAAGTTGTATGTAAATAATACAACTGCATTGTTATTATATATGTTTGAATTGATATAGCATAAATTGCTTGGTTGTGGAAATGATTATGTATGAGGAATATTAAGATAGTAGAACTCTCGTTTGAACCTTAGGAAATAAATTGGATATTAATGCCATGACATTCAGGTCAATTGTGTGCTAGTGTAAGACATGTCTGCGACATGCATCGGTCACATTATGAGAGCTAGTGTAAGACCATGTCTGGGACATGGCATCAGCATTGAGATGAGAGCTAGTGTCAGACATGTCTGGGACATACATCGGCCTCCTAACGTAAGCTAGTGTAAGACATGTCTGGGACATGCATCGGCTACGAGATGTGTCAGTGTAAGACCATGTCTGGGACATAGCATCGACAAGGATACGTGAAAGTCAGTGTAAGATCATGTTTGGGACATGGCATCAACTTAACATGAGAGCTAGTGTAAGACCATGTCTGGGACATGGCATTGGCATTATACCCCATGTTTGAGGCTTAGTGATTATCCGATAGTATTTCAAATGGTTCAACGGTGAGGGTTATAGTTTAAGTTAAACGACAAAAGTATAACCATGTTGTGAGTGATACAGGTGCCTAAATGAAATGCATGATATGTGAGCCAAGTATATGCTATGAACATTGTGTTGGATAGTGACGAGTAAGTTGTGATTATGCCTAAATTTAGTGTTATAAGCATGATGATGAATGATAAAGTGTCGTTATATTTATTCTCATATGACTTGCTAAGCTTTATGCTTACCCTATTTCCTTTCCATTTTCTTATAGTGCCGCATAATTAGCTCGAGGATCATCGGACGTTGGAGGCATCGATCACACTATCAACCAAAACACTTGGTATAGTTAGATCTTTTATTTTGATTATGGCATGTATAGGACCTTGACTTTTAAGTTTTATGTCATTGTTAGTTGGCCTAATGTGTTGGCTTACTTTAGTATTTGATTCATTTTGATTATGGTGTGGTTGGATATATGAAATGCATATAGGTCTTAACTATGGTGGTTGTATGAGAAATCTTATTAAGCTAAACTTGAATGTGTTAGTTGATGTTAGATTGTGCTTCAGGGTGGCAAAGGCTTGGTAGTTGATGTTAGATTGTGCTTTAGGGTGGCAAAGGCTTGGTAGATAGCCTTATATGGTCCACACGGGTAGACACACGGGCATGTGTCTAGGCCGTGTGTGAACACGGCCAGCCCCATAGGCGTGTTGTCCCGCCGTGTGTCCCCTGCACGTAAAAATTTACAAGTCAGAATGCATGGTAGTAAACACATGGACAGAGACACGATCGTGTGTCTCAGTCATATGGAGGACGCAACCCTTGGCCACGGGCGTGTACTTAGGCCGTGTCCTCTACACGGCTGAGACACACGGTCGTGTCTCCGTCTGTGTGTTTACTACCATGCATTCTGACTTGTAAATTTTTACGTGCATGGGACACACGGCCGGACAACACGCCCATGGGGCTAGTCGTATGCCTTAAATTGAATGATGACGTCAGAAATAGAATGTCAAGGTTTTTAGACACGGGCTAGGACACGGGCGTGTCATGACCGTGTGAGGGACACGGGCCATAGACACGGGTATGTGTCAGGCAATGTGAAATCCCCTGTAGGTTCGAAATTGGAATTTCATTTACACGGGTATGGGACACGAGCGTGTCCTTAGATGCTTAGGCCGTGTGCATCACACGGGCCATCAACATGGCCATGTCATAATGACTACATGGGCGTGTGGCCCTTCCACACGGGCGTGTGCCCTGTTTCAAGGATTATTGCCCAAAAGTTTGTTAAGGACTCGAGTTGGTCCTGAATGGTTTCCAATGGTCGTTGAGGCCTCGTTGGTCCATGCTAAGAAGTTTAGACAAAGTTGAAAAAGTTTTAAGTTTGGTCAAGTCTAAATGATTCGAATATGGTTGAATGCATGTGTTTAAGTGAGGTAACGCCTCGTATTCCGTCCCAACGTAGGGTACGGGGGTAGGGTGTTACAACCACTCTTGGTCTCACTAACACAATTTCTTCTAAACTGGTTTTTGGGATGTGACAGGGCGGCGCACGGAAGCTCAGATTCATATTCTAATTTATAGATAAGACAATTTATGTTTTTTTAAACTATTCTGGATTTATCAGACTTTTTGGACTATAAACTACTTTGGACTTTATTTTTCGTTTCTGATTTACTTCTGTCATATTTAGTAATTATTATTTTTAAACTGTGAAACTACTTGTTTTTATAATTCAAGTCACAATTTTCAAAAATATAATAACTCAAAAATTTCTATTGCAAAATAAATTAATCATTTAAGTGTTTTTTTGTAATGAAATAAATAGTTTTAATGGGTACTTCTAAAAATTGGAAAGCGAATTACCAAAATTAACATTGTCAAAATGTACGTTCTTGAATTCAAAATCTAGATTTAAAATGAATTCATGTAATTCCTCAAGATTTGGCCATAACGTATAGGTCGGGTGTGGGGTGTTACAAAAAACCAACTTCTCAACAAGGCTTCAATCAACTTGCTTAGCTTTACCTTTTCCACTTCCTTCACCAATGTCTTTAGTTTCAAAAACAAAAAAACTAATGAACCAACTGTATTTACCCTATAATTTTCTTAATATATATCTAAGTTCATAATTCAAGCTTAAATTCATAAATTCCTAAGAATTTCACCTTTCAAGTAATTAACTCCTCCAAGACATGGGCAATGGGATCAAGACTAGCAAAACACTTCAAATTCCTAAAACTCAAGTAAAAATAAAATGAAATAAAGGCTAGGAACTTATGGTTTTGAGGAGTTTCCAAGCTCTTCATTTCCGTCAAAATGGAAAGAACAAAAACAATTTCCCTTTTCTTCCCTAGTGTTGTTTTAATGTCGGTACGCCTCGTAGCGCAACGAAAAAAATTTTGACGATCAATAACCATGGATCCAAGTACGAGAAACAAATTAAGTTGAAACATTATTGAAGATACACATTTTTTATCTGATCCCTTTGCGCGATGTTGATCCCAAGTAGCAAAAAATCGTCTTGACCTCTACATAGTCTACCTAGTCAAAGAACGAACAACAAAACTTTCCTTGAACCTTTTAGAGAGAATTGTCAAAATGGCTATTAGACCCTCTTCAATCTTTTTCTTGGTAACATACACACAATTAGGGATTTTATTCCTTTTTCTTTAATATCACATAAAAAACAGAATTATTCCTTTAAAGAAACATATGGAAAGTATTAAAACATTATATCTTTTCCAAAAGAATTTTAGCTTCCATGTTTTTATATTTGACTAAAATCATTATAGCTATTTATTTTAATAATTTCGGTAAATTATATTTAGTTAATATTTTTATATGGATCAAATTCATATATTAATTTTAACTATTTTTTCTATTTGTGTACAATAAGTTTGTACATATAATGCGTTCAATATTTAACTATTAAATTAAATTAATTTAATAATTAATTTAATTCATATGACAGCTAAACACAATACTAATTGTGTCTGAATTTGTTCACTTCAACCATATGATGTGACCCTATAGGCTCTTGTAATGTTAGTAGTAACACTAGAACATTTCTAATGTTATAAGTAATAAGTGGCATATAGCAATGCATCATTGCTACCCCAGTTACAAAAAGTCGTGATTTAACATAATTATTCTGTGATGAATTTTTCATGCATTATATCATTTTATCCTTTATATCTACACTGGACACAAGTCATGGAATAGTCACATTTGTATAGTCCAATCTCATATTTCTTGATATTCTAAGTAGACTACAATAAACAAATAAGTGCGATATCTCATATCATCTTATTTGAGCTTGGTCATGCATTTTTAGTTTCACTCCGTCAAGTGGCATAAGATATTGCTCTCATTATACAGGATGGACAAATCCTATTTTGATCAATCATATCCCATTACATAGATTGTGGCATACCTAATATCAGTTTTTATAGTACAGCCTGTTACGGTAAACGTTTGATTGTATCAAAATATACGACTCACGATATTGGGACAATGATGATCTCAAGTCTGAGGATCGTATACATAATTATCACAATGAGTAATGTTGTGACTATTACATAATAATTCAAGAAACATACTCATAGTGGGTCAGTCTAATATGTTGTTATCTAACATATACTAAAGTATTGATTGTGACATCCCTATGTTAATGGCAACACTTTGTCATCAATCAACTACACATTAGTCTCAATGGACTATTATTGTCCAAGCCTACAATAATACTTGACTAAGGACCTTTTATGAATAATCATATTATTCTCAGGATTTTATTATTAATCGGTTCATTTACACACAAAAAAGCCATTGAAATAACAATGACAATGCCTTATATTAACAAATAAGGTAAAACGAGTATATGATTACAATCATCTCATGATTGGTCTTTGGGCATACTCTAACAAAAGTTTAGTGAAAGTGAAGAAGAATAAAAGGAAATAGGTTGTATTTACTAGGAATTACTGTTGATCAATAATTAAGTTTGTCCACTAACACTTTATGTTTTAGGGATTAATAGATATAATAGGTCTTAAAAAATCTCCTTTGCAGTCCTTTATAAATTCTTTGAATTCAATTCTTTTTGTCACATCTATGCATTCCATTTTTCAATCCCTTCAACTTACTCCATACCTTAATTTAACTATTCACCATTCAAATCAATTTACAAAATTTTTTATGTCACATTTAATTAACTAAACATAGATGCAATCAATCCAGTGTTTGTTCTCTTAAATTAAATTAGTGACATCACGAAATGGTGAAAATCAATGGGTTCGAAGGCACCTCACCTTTAACATTTGTTTCTTCTTATGCTTAGGCTTTGTATCAGCTCCAACTTCGGTGAACTCACCAACATCCTCATTTAGAAGCTTTAATTTTGAGATCTAGTCAAATGAGTTAGGTTTGGTTTCCTTCTTAACTACATTCTTGAAAGAGTATTCCTTACCATAAGTGTCAAACATATTTGGATAATATGGTTCAACTAGTAAAACTACTTTGAACAGTGACCTAACCAGTATCTTGTCCTGCAACTCTTGAATATTCACCATCGTGGACTCCTAGGTATAGTACTCTAGATAGGGCCTATGAATATTCCACTTCGAAAGAATATTCAACATTGTGGACTACTGAGTACAGTAGTCTTGAAAGGGACCTAAATCATTCACCAATGATGGAATACCCTAACGACATGTAGGCCCCAAGATAATGGATCTTCTTGTGTAATTCAAAATCTCGTAGCCAATATCAAGCTTATCTTCAACCTCCACTAACAATTCCATAGCGACATCGTCACTTTCCTTATGCCTAATCACCACAGTGTCAACATCTTCATTATTGTTGAGGTCTACCGCAGTATATTTAAACCCTTTTCCTCTAGGCCTTATAAATCTATACTTAATGTTGGATACGCACTTAGTACTTCCAACCTATATCTCCCTCATGTTCTTCTTTTTCATGTTGCCCAAGGAAGCGCCATGCTTAAATGTCATGTTGAACATCATGTACGATTGGAATATGACTTCATAATCAGTCAAATACATGTTTCCATTCAAATGGATTTGTGCCAATAATTGATATTCCATCTTGAGACTTTCAAATAGTAAGTTCCAAATATTACAAAGCTCTAACAATTCAATAATTATTAATAATAATGATTCCAACGAAATTAACATTGACTTACTATAATGGCAACCATACACAATAACACAACTTCCTTGTACCATATGTAAAACAAATTCAACAAATGCAACAACAATAATAACATCACAATTCTAACAATTTCAACATTTGTTACAAACAAACAACAGTAACACTTACTACACCCTAAACCATATACTATGACACAACTTTCTTATACTATACATTGAACATATTCAACAAATATAAAAATAATATTAACACAATTATCTCTAAAAAATTTAAAAAAATTTGTTTTTAAAGTTTTATAAACAGACAATAATATCGTAAGATTGACCGCAAAAACTAAATATATATGTCAAACCGCTAATTTATGTATTATTGAAAATGGACACTTACTTGATTAATTGAGTTACGAGTCATTTATTAATATTGAAATGTCTGTGATAGGATTATAAATAAGAAGATTTGAAGAGAGTTGAATTTTGGTATGATTTTTTACATTTCTTTCATAATAAAACTACATAATTTAAAGAAGGGAGATGCCCAAAGTCAACGTCCATCCATGTCACTTTCCTCATTAAAAAACAACAATGAATTCGACACTAACAAAATCAATTTCAAGTTTCATCACATCAACCTATTTTCCTTAACTATAATGTATAATTACAAGATTCTTGAAGGGAATTCTTTAGTCATCAATAGCTCTCTAATGCCCTGAATAATTTATTTCTGTTTCTGTAAATACCTGACACAAATGTGTATCTATTTTAGTGGTTAAATACTTAGGTGTGTGTGTAAGATCTGGGGTTCGAGTCCCACTTTTGAAAAATTCTGTTATTTTTTAATGTTAGCCGTATCCCTGTTAGGTAGGCATTTGTATTATTTTCTGTTAACCCATATTAGAATGAGCCTAGTGATTCAAGAGGTAAAGAGTTAGCATGTGGGAGGTTTTGTGTTTGAATCTCTGCGTAAGCGTAGGTGATAATTTTTGCTTCTAGTGTTTGATAGAGGTTGGAAGGAACTAAAATTCTGAGGTGGTTGTAAGTTAGTGGATTAGTGGGGAGTGGGGAGTGAGAGGAAAATTATGATAGGTTATCAGATTTCCTAAGTGGTAATTTTAGTTTTTCTCTTTTCCAAAAAAGAAAACCTCTCCCATTTTTTTGATTTTTTTTATTTTTGTTCCCACTGTCAAATTTTTTCTCTCTTTTTTATTTTCCTGCTAATTGTAGTGTTTTCGGTTCCCTTTTTTCGTACGTTTTAGTAAGTGGTGGTAGTAGGGTTTGCTAGGGTTAGGGAGGTTTATTTAAATGTCGACTTTATGATGTTGTCATATTTGTTAGTTTGACTTTTGGGGTTTTGGCAGCAGTAAATCGTCCAGAACGGGACTCTCCTCTTACGTAATCATAGTCGAAGTCAATCGGGAAATCGAGTAAGCGTTGAACACTCAAATTTCACCCTTGTTGGTTTCACTAGTTCTGTTTAACTGTGAGTTTAGATTAATTTTAGAAGTTTCATTGAATCGATTTTAGGTCTTGATTAGCTTGGGAGTGATTTCGCATCAAAATTGTACCAAGTGTGAACTCCTAACGCAAAAAATCGAGCTTCGACGAAGTCAAAAAAGCATTCTATTCACGCCACATGGGCGTGTGCCTGGCCGTGTGTTTGAAGAAGGCGTGGTTGTGCGCAGGACACGACTATGTGATGGTGTGAATGTGGGTGGGCCCATAATTTTAAAATTTTTCCTAGGGTCACACGGGTCTCTCTGATCGACTGTGGGCCTACTGTAGGGTCGGTAAGGGCTAACCAAACCCTATTTTGTATGCTAGAATATTCTAAGAGACTGATCTGCGTAGGATACTATATGTATACCTGACTATACTATTTAAGTATGTATGTTGTTTGTATACAAGCATGTTAAGCATAGTAAATCTGTTAATTTTGTATCTGTGTTTGGGGTGGGTTTTGTGTATGTGGAGGAAGTGATCTGTATGGCGACACTTCGCCTATATTCTGGCAGCTTGGCTGCGTATTATTTGTAATGTGTCGCATCGACACTATATGGTATGTAGGGATGTGTGGTGTTTTTAACCCCACATGGTGTGATGGGATGGTCGGAGATGGTGTGTAGAGGATGGGGGTAGGACTCATTGTATCTATTCTGCTTATTTAATTCTGATAATTGCATCTATCATGGACTAAGGCCTGAATCTATATCTGACTGTATATGAGATTTCTGTATGTATTGCATGTCTATTTCCGTTGGGTTACACATTGAGTTTGCGAAAACTCACTTCTGATTGTCTGTTCCTCTTAGGTAATCTACAGACATAGGCGGATTGGTGCAGTGGAGTCTCACAGTGACCCAATTTGATGAACTGACTTTAAATATGGTTTTTATTTAATTAAAGATTATTTTTGGGAGTTTTGTAATTATTGAACTCTCCGAACTGTTTAGTTTTTATTTTGGATTTGGATTTTCGTCTTGACCCTTTATTTGTGACGGTTGGCTAGAAACATGGTTTTTACAAAAACAAAGGTTTTTCTAAAAATACGAACTAGATTTATAAAATATAACGGTTTCTAAGACTTCCACTGTAAATTATGTTTTAGTAAATGAACTAATTAAACAATGCTTTCAGTAATAGTTATAAACGAATATGGGTTATAAAATTTGGATGATTTATCAAAATAACACTGTTTTCAAAAAATTTCATCGTAACATTACCAGATTTGACCAAAATTCTAGGTCAGGTTTAGAGTATTACATTTAGTGGTATCAGAGCCAGGTTTCAAATCTTGGACTATGAATTTTAGATTTTAAAAAGGTCTGGTTTTGAGATGTTTAGATAATTTTAAGTGAGCGTATGGTACACCGAGTCTCTAGCGCCAATTCTGTAAGTACTTCTGAACGTAGATAGAACTTTCTGATAATACTGTAGTTAGTACTTTCTGAAACTGTATTGAGTTAGTTAAGAGACTGAAACCTCTAAAATATTTCTGAACTTCTGATAAGTAAACGTAAAATATCTGCTAATAAATATTGGAATTGATGCATAAAATTTTATAATGTAGATAAATTTGAAATATACGATGAACACTCATGGAACTCGCAGTCATGGTATTCATGGGCGTAGAAGGCTCGAGCTGAGTCTTCTTCTCTAGGCAGTATGCCAAATTTAAGAGTGAGATACCGATTTCACCTGCTACTAAGACTGGATCTCAAAGCCGCTCAGTTGGTGATGACGCACTATCTCAAGCTATGTTGAGAGTGTTAGAGAGGGTCATTGGACCCTATTCTAGATCTGGGGGTCGTGGGTCAATAATTGAATGACTCTGATCTAATGGAGTTGAGTTGTTTAGGGGTGTCACTGGATTCATCTCTACTATGGCCGAGTATTGGTTGGAGGCCGTAAAGAGGATCATGAGCGATATCGATTGTACTCTTGAGTAGAAACTAAATGGTGCAGTATTTTTGCTTCGCGATAAAGCATATCAATGGTGGTTGTCGGTTGAGGACGGTACTCAATGGGATCATCTGAACTGAGATTATTTTAAGACTGCCTTCTAAGGGAAGTATGTGGGCGTGAGCTATATTGATGCTCGTAGGTATGAGTTCATGAATCTCACGCAAGGTGATAAATTTATGGCTGTGTTTTTAAGGTTGAGCCACTAAGTTTGAGGCATGGTGGCGTCTGAGTATGAGAAATGTGTCTATTTTGAAGACGATTTGAGGGACATTTTGAGGGTTCTGATTGCTCCGCAGAGGGAGTGTGAGTTTGCTGTTCTTGTGGATAAAGCGAAGATTGCTAAAGAGGTTAAGCGCGTGGAGCGCCAAAGTAGGGATCATGAGAGAGGCAAGAATAAGAGGGATTCAGAGCCCTTTAGTTCTATTCAAAGGCCCAAGAAACGGGTCAGACCTAATGGGCCTGTTAGAGTGGGAGTTCCTATTGCTCCTACTGGGATTCAACCATGTGGTGAATGTGGTAAGTGTTATCCAGGTGAGTGTTGGAGGAAGTTAGGGGCTTCTCTGAGGTATGGGTCTTTAGAGCATCAGATTAGAGAGTGTCTACATCTTGCTGATCAGATACAAGCTTCAGGACTGAGTTCTGAACAGCCTCAGAGGGCAGTTCAGCAGCCACCTAGGGGCCGTGGACCGGTTAGAGGCGATAATGGTATGGGCCGAGGATAAAGAGCACCGAGTAGAGGTGCTAGTTAGATTGAGGCGAGGTAGTTTACACTGGTTTATGTTGCTTGACGCCGAGAGGATAGAGATGCCCCTAATGTGATCACGGATATGTTCTTTAATTTTTATGTTCCATATACTGCTCTGATAGATATAGGTTCTACACATTCCTATGTAGCTAGTATTGTTTCTGAAAACTTGGGGATTTCTATTGATTGTACTTATAGTGAGATTGCTGTGCTGAGTCCGTTGGGGCAATGCTGTGTTGAGTCCGTTGGGGCAATCTCTTTGGGGTTAATAGACTTTATAAGAATGTTCCGTTAGAAGTGTAAGGGGCTGAGTTTCTAAAAAATTTGATGGAGTTACCGTTTGTGGAGTTTGACTTAATTCTGGGTATGAACTAGTTAGTTGGGCACCGAGTTAGCTTGGATTGCACAACTAAGAGGGTTATTTTGAGGATCGTCGATAATAATGAGGTGGTTGTAATCAGTGAGCGTCAAGATTACTTGTCTAATGTGATTTTCACTCTGGTGGCTGAGAAATTGGTTCAAAAAGGGTGTGAGGCATATTTGGCCTATGTTAGTGTTTCAGTTTCTAGGGACACTCCTTTGGTTCTTCGATTTTGTTAGGTTGATAGTGGTAGTACTTCAGATTTTCGGCTGAATAAGGATGGAGTTTTGTGTTTTCAAGGTTGGGTTTGTGTACTGAATGATTCCGATCTGAGGCAGTTGATTCTGAAGGAGGCACATAGTAGCCCTTATGCTATGCATCCTGGTGGTAATAAAATGTATCGTGATCTCTGTGAATTGTACTGGTGGTCGAGTTTGAAACGTGAGGGTAACAGATTTTGTTGCTCATTGTCTGACATGCCAACAAGTTAAGGCTGAGCACCCGTTGCCTTCAGGTTTGCTACAACTTGTTAAGATTCCCTTATGAAAATGGGAACGAGTGACGATTGACCCCGTTTGTGAGTTGCCCTTGACACCCACTAAGAAGGATTCTATTGGGGTCATCGTGGATCAATTGACCAAGTCCATCTATTTTATTCCGGTTCGGATGTACTACTCTCTGCAAAAGTTATCGAAACTTTACATTTCTGAGATTGTAAGACTGCATGGGGTTTCGCTTCGATAATTTCTGATAAAGATCCTCGTTTCACTTCTCGATTCTGGAAAAAACTGCATGAAGCTCTAGGTTCGAGATTGGACTTTAGTACTGCGTTCCATCCTCAGACTGATGGACAATCTGAGAGGGTGATTTAGATACTGAAGGATATGCTTCAGAGTTGTGTGATTGATTTTCGAGGTATTTGGGAGGATTTTCTTCCGTTAGCTGAGTTTGCCTACAATAACACTTTCAGTCTAGCATCTAGATGGCACCTTACGAGGTTTGTATGGTCGTAAGTGTCGTACTCCGTTATGTTGGACTAAGTTGGGTGAGCAACAAATTTTGGGTCCTGAGTTGGTTTTCGGGACTAAAGATAAGGTTAGATTGATTCAGAATCATCTGAAGGTGGCTTCTGATATACAGAATTCTTATGCAGATCTGAAAAGGAAAGATATCATGTACACTGTAGGTGACTTCGCATTCCTTAAAGTATATTTATGGAAGATAGTTCTAAGGTTCGGTCATAAGGGCAAGTTGAGCCTTAGGTTTATTGGGCTGTATCAGATTCTGAAGCATGTGGGACCGGTCATTTATCAGTTGAAACTACCTCCAGAGTCGAACCGTATCCATGATGTGTTTCACGACTCAATGTTGAGGTGGTACCGGTTTGATTCATCTCACGTTGTCTTTGTCGAGGAGATAGAGATTAGACCGAATTTGACTTTTGAGGAGGAGTCGGTTCAAATTTTGGATCAAGATATTAAGGTTCTGAGGAGGAAGTCCATACAGTTAGTGAAGGTTCAGTGGCGGAATTATGGTTTCGAGGAAGCCACGTGCGGACCTGATGACTTGATGCGTCAGCAGTATCCTCATCTGTTCAGATCATGTAAATTTCGAGGCCAAAATTTCTTTTAAGAGGTAGAGTTGTAACGCCCTAAATAATTTATTTTTGTTTCTGTAAATACCTAACACAAATGTGTATCTGTTTCAGTGGTTAAGTGTTTTGGGTGTGTGTGAGAGGTTTGGGGTTTAAGTCTCACTTTTGGCAAATTCTGTTATTTTTTAATCCTAGACTTATCCCTGTTGGGTAGGCATTTGTATTATTGTTTGTTAACCCATATTAGAATGAGCCTGCTGGTTTGAGTGGTAAAGAGTTAGTATGCGGGAGCTCTTGTGTTCGAATCCTTGTGTGAGCGTAGGTGATAATTTTTGCTTCTGGTGTTTGACAGAGGTTGGAAGGAACCAAAATTCTGAGGTGGTTGTAAGTTAGCGGGTTAGTGGGGAGTGGGAGGAAAATTAGGGGTAGTTTATCAAATTTCCTGAGTGGTAATTTTATTTTTTCTTTTTTCCAAAAAGAAAACCTCTCCTCCCTTTCTGACGTTTTTATTTTTGTTCCCACTGCCAATTTTTTCTCTCTTTTTCATCTTCCTATTAATTGCGATATTTTCGTACATTTTGGTGAGTGGTGATAGTAAGGTTTTGTTAAGGAGGTTTCTTTTAATGCCATCTTTATAATGTTGTCCTATTCATTAGTTTGATTTTTGGGGTTTTGGCAGTAGCGAATCATGAAGAACAGGACTCTCCTCTCACAAAATCATAGTTGGAGTCGTTCAGGAAATCGAGTAAGCGTTGAACACTCGAATTTTACCCTTTTCAGTTTTATTAGTTTAGTTTAACTATGAGTTTAGATTGATTTCAAAAGTTTTATTGCATCGGTTTTAGGAGCTGGTTGGCTTAGGAGTGATTTCTTATCAAAATCGCACCAAGTGTGTGCTCCTAATGCGAAAAATTGAGCTTTGGCGAAAGTCAAAAAAGTATTCTATCGATGCCACACAGGCGTATGCCTGGCCGTGTGGTTGGCTGTGTGCGAGACATGGCTGTGTGTTTGATGAAGGCATGGCCGTACGCAGGACACAGCCATGTGATAGTGTGAGTGTGGCAGTGTGGGCCACACGGGCTAGAAAATATTGGGCGTGTGGGCCACACGGGCTTGTGGGCCCACACGAGCATGCCACACGGGCGTATGGGTTTTGGGCCTGGCCGTGTAGGCCACACGGGCGAGGCCAATCTGGACGTGCGGGCTACACGGGCAAATGGGCCTATAATTCAAAAATTTTCCCTTAAGTCGCACAGGTCGTTTCGATCGAATGTGGGTCTTCCGTAGGGTCGGTAAGGGCTAACCAAACCCTATTTTGTATGGTAGGATATTCTGAGAGGCTTATCTAAGTAGGATACTATATGTATGTTTTACTGTACTATTTAAGTATGCATGTTATCTGTATACAAGCATGTTAAGCATATTAAATCTATTAATTCTGTATCTGTATTCTATATCTGTCTTTGGGATAGATTTTGTATATGGGGAGGAAGTGATCTGTATGGCGACACTTTGCCTATATTCTTGCAGCTTGGCTACATATTATCTGTAACGTGTCGCATCAACACTATATGGTGTGTAGGAATGTGTGTGTATGTTTTTAACCCCACATGGTGTGATAGGATGGTCGGAGATTGTGTGTAGAGGATGGGGGTAGGACTCACTGTATCTATTTTGCTTATTTGATTCTAATAACTGCATCTGTTATGGGCTTAGGTCTGAATCTGTATCTGACTGTATATGAGATTTCTGTATGTATTGCATATCTATTTCTGTTGGGTTGCACACTGAGTTTGCGAAAACTCACTTCTGATTGTTTGTTTTGTTTAGGTAATCCACAGACTTAGGCAGATCGGTGCGGCGAATCGGTACGGCGGAATCTCATGGTTACCACAAGTTTATGAACTAACTTTAAATATAGTTTTTATTTAATTAAGGATTATTTCTGGGAGTATTGTAATTATTGGACTCTCCGGACTGTTTGGTTTTTATTTTGGATTTAGATTTTCGTTTTGACTCTTTATTTGCGACGGTTGGCTAGAAACATGGTTTTTACAAAAATAAAGGTTTTTTTGAAAATACGAACTGGATTTAAAAAATATAACAGTTTCTAAGACTTCCGCTGTAAATTATGTTTTGGCAAATGAGTTAATTAGACAATGCTTTCAGTAATAGTTATAAACAAATATGGGTTATATATCAAAATAACATTGTTTTCAAAATCCGTCATTGTAACATTACCAGATTCGGCCATAACGTCTAGGCCTTGAGGTGTTACAAACTCAACACACGCTAGTGTTGAGTTCATAGTACTATCTTTTTATCATCATGAAATGATGGGATAATAGATTCTCCACATGTTATTCAATAAAATTAAAGGAGTTGAGATTTTTTTTAAAATGCATTCTAAAAAACAACTTTCTCATATGTGCATGTTAGTAAATAATATTAAAATATAACAATAAAGTCAAGAGAAAAACTAAGAGAGTATATTCATTTCATTCAAATTTATATTTAAGTAATTGTAAAAGATTGCTTAAAGACTTCATCTAAAAATTTTAATATAGATTGTCTCCTATAATGATATAATCAATTTTTTTGAAGATGTCACATTATACATTATAAATCATATTGTCAAATAGTAAATAACAATAATAATTAAAAAATAAAATAATATTTGGTACACTTTAGTGGAGTTTTTAGACTCCATAAGTAAGTTTAGGGGGTCAACAAGTTTTTTATAGGGTATAGTAAAATATGTAGGGTGTGCCTCGCATTTATCAAACTCTTTGCAGGCACTTAGATTGACAATCGATGAGCAACTAAATAAGGGCCAAAGTAGGCCCAATGTCACTACGAGGAGCGTCGGGACGTGGAAACAACACAATGAAACCCAAGACAAACGTGGCATCAACATTGTGATGAGGAGAGCATGGACGTCATGATGTTTTCCCAACTTATGCAGCTGCGATTTGACAGTTCAACAAGACTTCTTTGCCCCAGTTAAACTCTGATTACTCTAGGAATATTTTGGTCATATTAGGACTATAATATTAGCCTATTTAAAGGGTCTTTATAACCTTATTTTAGTGAGTTCATAGAATATCCCTTATTAGAGATTTGATGTAGAGTTTTGAGGGGAGTTTTTGAAAGAGCTTTGTATTCGAGTTTTGCTCTTTTAAGGTTATTTTCTCCATCTTGTACTTTCATTTGTTTACTCATTTAGTAAACATTCAAAGTCTCCTTTGCTCATGGTTTTTATCTTCTTTGGAGGAGTTTTCCACGTAAAATTTGTGTTCGATCTTCTCTACTTTTTTATTTCATTGTTTATACGAGTCGATCCCCAACAAAATGGATTAGTATTTGGTACATTGAAAGTGTATTTTTTTTATTCCACAAGTAGCTTTAAAAAAAATTGTTATGTATCTCCTTTTCTAAAAATATTTAAAACCATATCCTTGTAAGACACTTGGCACTCCCTCAGTTTGCTTGTGGAGTCTAAAAACTCCATTGGTAGTGTACTAAATAATTTTCCTAATAAAATATTAAAAATAAGTATTTAAAAAATACACATGACAATTTTTATGGCTAATTGTGAAATAAAAAATATATACTGTCAATCTACCAAATACTAATTCATTTTACTATACCCTTATAGGACACTTATTAACCCTTTAACCCTATTTGTAAAGTCTAAAAACTTTACTAATAGTGTACCAAATATTATTCTATTTTTTAATTATCATTATTATTACTAGTTGACATTTATAATGTATACCTTGACATCTTAAAAAAAAAAAAGTTGATTAAATCATTATAGGAGACAATCTATATTAAAATTTGTAGTTGAAGTCTTTAAACAGTGTTTTACAATTACTTAAATATAAATTTGAATGAAAGTAATAAACTTTCTTAGTTTTTTTTTTTTACTTTATTGTTATATTTTAATATTATTTACTGATATGCATATATAATTATTATACCGTGAATGCATTAAATATTAACTCTTAAAAATTATTAAAATATAATTAATATATTATTTTAAAAATCAAATTAATGTATAATAAAATATATTGAAATTATTTTTTTATCTAGACTAAAGATAATTTTAAACTTGAAGTGACCGCTTATATTAAAATAATATTTTTATATTAATATATATTGAAATTATAAAATTAAATGGTAGTTAAAAGAAGAATTTGAAGTAGCTGTCTTTGAAAAGTTGTAATACATTCAATAAATTCGAAACGTTGAAGGCTCCGCATTTCCTTCTACCGTCTATTACGCAGCCAGTATTAGGCTGAGTCTTGGTGTTTTTTTTTTTCACTTAATATTTACTAATTTATAAGTATTATTTTAAATTAGGAAAAAATTAAAAAATGAATTGGTTGAAAAAGTTTATTTAATTTTCTTTTTAAGGTCAAATAGACATTTTCTTTCTTTATCTATGTTTGCTTGCTCTTCACTTTCCCACATTTCATCACTCTTTCTTTGTTTTTCTTTTTCGGTTTGCTTTTTCTCAACTCCTACACACACACACACACACGCACACTCTTCTCTTTGCTTTTTCACATTGCCATCATCATTGTTGTATAAGAACAACCTCCTTTTTTCACTCAATTCCAACTGTAAACCTTTGCTTCTTGTTTTTCCTTGGAATATAATTCTGGGTTGTTTCTTGTGTCTTCATTCTTGGGTTTTCACCCTTATTCTCCATCTGGGTCTTCAAATTTTCCTACAAAGGTTTTTTTTTTTTTTTTTTCTCTCCCATGGAAAAAGATCAGGTTTTTATGGGTGAGGGACTAAACAGAGCTGCTGCAGCACAAGCAGGTTGGAATTCTTGCAGTTTTGGGATGGAAATGGAAACAGATGAACTGAATTGTGTTGGAAGTTGTTTTTTGAATCCCAAATGGCATAATTCAATGGATCAGAGCGATCCCTTTGAGTCAGCATTGAGTTCTATGGTGTGTTCTCCAGCTGCATCCAATGCTGGAAGTACTAATTTTCCTGCTTCTGGTGATAATACAATGATGACAGATTTGATTGGAAAATTAGGAAATATTTGTAATACTGGTGATATTTCACCCCAATCTTTCATTAAACCACCAAATAACAACAACAATTGCAGTTCCAACACTTCCTGTTACACTTCTCCATTGGATTCACCACCCAAGCTCAATCTTTCTATGATGGGAGGAAACCAGATACTCAAACATCCAAGCTTGGTACCAGTTTCAGCTGACCCCGGATTTGCTGAGAGGGCTGCTAGATTTTCCTGCTTTAATGGCCTAAATGCTCAGCTTGGAGTGACTGAAGCTGAATTTGTTCAGCTGACCAGAGTTTCCACGAATCAATCCATTATGGTCACTGGATCTCAAGTACATGTTCCAGACAGCAACAAGAACACACTCCAGAATGGAAATTCATGTTCTCATAAGAGAAACAGTAGGCTCTCAAGGTGTTCATCGCCAGAGAATGGTGATTCCAAGGATGAATCTTCAATATCTGAACAGATCCCAGGTGTGGGTTCAAGCGTTAAAGCCCAAAACGATGCCAATGCCAGGAAAAGGAAATCAATGCCCAGAGGGAAAGCAAAAGAAACCCCATCTCCAGCAACTGCTGATGCTAAGGTATTGCTGTCTTTGAATTATCAAATTCTGAAGATAAATCTATAGGGAAACTAACATTGTTATCCATTTTAGATTGCTGAGGAGAACGATGAATCCACTAAACGAAGCAAGCAACAAAATGACAGTGCTAAAGCAGAAAATAAAGAGAATCCCAAGCCACCAGAGCCGCCAAAGGACTACATCCATGTCAGGGCCAGAAGGGGTCAAGCAACTGATAGCCATAGTCTTGCTGAAAGAGTAAGAAACTTCAAAACCAAGGATCTTTAGTCATTCATTGCGGGGGGTATTTAGGATTTGTATTCATCTGTTTATCTTTTTGTAATCTTGTATTTATCCAGGTTCGAAGAGAGAAAATAAGTGAAAGGATGAAGTTCCTTCAGGATCTTGTTCCAGGTTGCAATAAGGTGAGTTTGAAGATGGTACACCATTTTCAGACATTTTTAATCTGGGAATTTACTAAATTGTGAATAAAATTTGTTGCAGGTGACTGGCAAAGCACTTATGCTTGATGAAATTATTAACTATGTGCAGTCGTTGCAGCGTCAGGTCGAGGTAAACCGGAATTCTCCAGTGTCTCTTTCGTTAATTGCACTATTGATTTCAGTTTTGGGTGCTTAAAATTGCTTCTTATATTCTATATTTTCTACAGTTCTTGTCTATGAAGTTGGCTACTGTAAATCCAAGGATGAATGCTAACACGGAAGCCTTACTGTCTAAGGATGTAAGTTAATATTCCTCCATGGTATTGTTATCTGTTTATGGTTTAAGTCATCTGAATTTTTGAGTGACAAACTTGCATCGGTTGCATGCTGCAGATGTTTCGGTCTCGTGAATCTTTGCCGCATTCTCATTATCCAATGGATTCTTCTGTGCTGGCATTCGGTTTAAGGTATCAACCCCAGAAAGGGCTTCCTATGAACAATGGCATATCCAATGACACACAGATTCAATTCTCAATGAATCCAGCAAATGCTGCCTTGCATAAAACACAAGGCTTGCAGCTGCCTCCTGTTGATGGTATTACTGATGCTAACCCTCAGGTAATCAATAAAACCACTAGTCTCTGTGTAGTTTGTAGTTAATTCCTGGTTAATATCGTTCAGAATCTTAACCGAAAGCTGAATAAATTGTCTTCAGATTGGATCAGTTTGGGATGATGACCTCCAAAGCATTGTTCAAATGGGATTTGGCCAGAATCAACCACAAAGCTGTCAAAGTAAGCATAGTTGAACAAGATTTTGATGAAATTATGTGGTGCATGCCAAGTGAAAACTGAGATGTAATTAACCATTAGAACAACAATTTCTGATTCACTTTTAGGCCCTCCATGAGAGACCAAGAGAGGCCTTTGTATATACAGAAGAATTACAGCTTGAGAGAAATTTGATCTATTAATCTGAATATTCCCAGATTGTTTTCTGCAAATTCATTCTTTAGCGAATTCTTACAGGGATTCCTGATTTGTAATATGGTAGGACTAATTGCAATGAAGTGGTGCATTATTTATGATTTCAACCATGTGTGTTGGCCTTACCTAATTTAGAAATGAAAGTTGATATTTCCATTTGAGAAACTTTATACCTAACTTAACCGAATTTGAATTATGGACAGAAAAAGATATTATTTCGAGCTAAATCCCAGATTTTAGTTAGGGGAATATTGATGAAAACTGAATCCCATGAATTTGTCCATTTTCCTTTTCACTTTCTTGGCAACCAAATACTAGAGTTGAATGAAAATGATTGATAGTATTTAGCTGGAAATTTTGAAGATGTTGGGGCGGGGTTAAATTCAAATCTGTTTTAACTAATGGGAAAATTAGATTTGTTTATTTGTAAACAGCTGTTAAAGGTGGGGACAAATGGTCACTTAAGTCTTTACTTTATTATTAACAATGATCTGTTTCCTTGAGCTGGAATCCAAACTCATTTCTTGACGTGACTTAATTAACACATTATTATTTCTTTTCCAAATAATATCATACTTCTTTTTGTTAATAATTTTAATAATTTTTTTTATATTTTTCATTGAGGTAAACTATACCGGTAGTTATTCAATTATAAAATAATCACTTAATTATTTAAATTTTTATTTTTTAATCACCCAATTATTCAAATTTTCTTTTCTGGTAATCAATTGTTAAATTATTAATAGAAAAATGATTTGACAGTTTTTAAAATTGACATAATAATAATTTTAACCCTCGATATTTATATATTGTGTCAATTTAGTTTTGATTAAAAAAAACTTCAATTTTTATACATTGTGTAATTTGATTTTTTTTATTTATTGTAGTTTTACTTTTATCTGTGACATTGAGGGTTAATTTTTTTTAAAAATATCATTATAAATTTTGACTATATCTGATCTTTTTGATATAATACTTAAAACTACCCATAATCTCTCTCAACTCATAATGCGTTTCAGCGTATTTGAACCCACATCCTCTTGTATTGACAACAATACCCATACCAATCGAGCTAAGACTCAATCGGTGACATTGAGAAAAGAAAAATTATTATTTTGGATTTTGAGTGTTTCTATTTTTGGTATATTTCCAATCACATTTAGTTGATAGATTAAATTTTTAAACTTTTAGGTGAAAGGCTCACAAAGAAAAGATAAATTGAAAAAAAAATGACCAAATTACATGATGTGTAAACATTGAGGGTTAATTTTAAAAAAAATCAAGACTAGATTGACATGTATAAATGTTAAGAGCTAAAGTTGCTATTATGTCAATTTTAAAACCTAACACATCATCTTTCTGCGTCATTTAACAGTTGATGACAAAAAAAAATCAAATAATTAAATAACCATTTTGTAACTTTTCAAGAAGATAAAAAAAAAAAAACTTTACCAATACTTAAATTTCCCATTTATCAATTGACAACATTATGTTATCCCTTCTTTAAAAATATTGTATTTAACATTTATTTTGAAAATATTTATATATATTTCTATATTATCTATAAAACTATCAAGGGTAATATACAAAAAGGCCCTTTAAGAATTACATTTTATTTAAACAAGCCCTTAAATTATTTTTTTAGTTAAATAAGCATCTATCTTGTGATCTTTACCCATAAAAGCTCTTGATTTTAATACTAAAGTAAATTTATTTTCAATTTCAAACTCTTATCTTAATTTCTCGTTAATTCAATAAAAATTCTATACACTTTTAACATCACCGTAAAATTTGAAGAAGTAATTAAAATTTTCAAAAGAGTAATTAAATAGTTCATATATATATATATATATATATATGCACATTCAAAAAAATTGAAATATTATTTTGTTTTACTTTCAAAAACATTAGTTTATTTTTATTTAATAAAGTATTCTCATCAAAATCACATTATAAAAAAAATGAGTGTAAAAATTCAAAATAATTTTACTTTAATATTAATCAAGGTCATTTATGGATATAAATCATAGGATAGGGGCTTATTTAACTAAAAAACAATTTAAGGACTTATTTAAACAATGTATAGTAATTTAAGAGCTTTTTTAGTATATTAGCGAACTATCAATTCTAAAAATACAAATACTAAATTACATATTTGCACTTGAAATTTTTTAAAATTAATTATTCAATTTTTAATTAAAATATTAATAAAATATATTTAAAATTCCTTAATTAGTTAAAATATTAATAAAATATACTACTTTTAACACAACAAAATCTTTAGTAAAGTAAAATTCTTTAATTGGTTATTAAGGTGAATTTTGAATAATCGTTTATTAATTTTTAACATATTTAAATTGATAAAAAAATTATTGTTGATATAATTTAAATTATTAAATCCTGTTTTTTTATCAAATAAAATATTATCTTTTAGCGTTAAAATTGATGGATACTTATTTTTTAATACAATTTTTATTAAAATAAAATTTTAATTTACAACTAATATTAAAGTATTTTTAAATTAAAATTAATTAATTAATTTTTTATTAAATTAAATATTTATTAAATTTCTCTATTATTTTTTATATTTACAATGATAAAATAAATTAACTTTTTTCTTTTTATTTATGAAATATATTCTTTAAAAACTTAATCGACAACAAATAAATTAACTATTGTATCTTAATGTTTTATTAGACAAACTATTACTCCCATTTTCGCAATAAAAATGTCATAGTTGACGTTTTTAAGGTAAAATTTAACTATTTTAATTACTTAAAATTTTAAAAATATATATTTAAAAACTATTTCGTTGAAATTTATTATAATATATTTTTCTTCAAATTTTTATTTATAATAAATTTTAAAGAATAAGAAAACACAGTTAAAATATTTTAATCATTAAAAGTCAAATGTGTCAAATTTAATGGACGGATGAAATAATTATTTTTATTTATTTTATTACCATTAACATTCAAGTGTTTATTAAAATAAAATTATTTATTTAATTTACTATTATATTTTATTTGACATTAATACCCTTTTTTTTTTTTTTCAATGTGA
This sequence comes from Gossypium longicalyx, assembly GCA_025698465.1. NCBI lineage: Eukaryota > Viridiplantae > Streptophyta > Magnoliopsida > Malvales > Malvaceae > Gossypium > Gossypium longicalyx. The sequence continues at coordinate 60,702,393 of CM047004.1, read as the reverse complement.
GGTTAGGAAAACATACTAACACAATTTGGTATAGCTGGAAACAATCCAAAAAAGGATGGTAGAGAGTAGAGACAGCATTACTAGCAAATTCACACTCGTGGAATGTGATAGGTGTATTGAAGATTGTTTCATTACGGGGATCTAAGAAATTAGTTACTAATTTTGTTGATTGTGAAGTGTTGTGGAATTTTTAAACATAAAGCACACATACCATACATATAGTATAAAAATTTCAATTCTATTCTAAACAAAAGGAAAAAATTAAAGGAAAATCAAGATGAGATTCAATCTTTTGAAATCTGGTTCTTCAAGAACTAATTTATATTAATAATCTTTCATTGTGTAAATTATATCTTTACATAGCACTTCTAATCATAAATGTATAGAAGAGGTATTTTTAACAATGCAATGTATCATTGTATATACATGAATGTACCTAATGCCATGTAACATGAATCTCATAAATGCCCATATGAATATTCATCCATTACATGCAAAGAATGCATGTATTACAACACTTCCCTTGGAGACCAAATCGAGCTAAATAATTAACACTTTAAGGTAATTCAATCCAAGTTGAAAAAAATAAATAAGAATTAATAATGTTAGCGAATGAAATTGTGAAATAAGAAAACAATTGTAAAATTTAACAAAAGTTTATTAATATCTATAAATTTAGGTACCTAACTTCTCCACTATATTTTCCTTCAATGAGCCTTTCTATCTTCATATCCTTATGCTTTGGATGTTAACCTCAAAATCTTGATTAATCACTAAGTTCTCTTGAATCAATAATGAATCTAATTATTAGATCAATTTCCTATATTTTTGTGACAAATCACAATCTAATAAAGGTATTAAGCATCAACCTTAATTTGAATACTTATATTGTTTAGGTATATTCTTATCCTAACCACAAATTTACAATTTTAAAGGTCAATCACAAGTTATATTGATTGGGTTTAATCTAAGCTCTCGTTCCTAAGTTCACTTAGATAACACTAAAACAATTCCAAAATTGGCTAGATAATGGAAAGCATTAAACATATTCAACATAAAAAACCTTCATTACCATTAGAATAAGAATCATGAAAGAGCTCAATTGAAATTAAACAAAGGGTTTCATTAGTTCCCTAAAAAAATAGTTCCTTATGGCAAAGTGCATATCAAAATAATAACAAAAATTGAATATCAAAATGAGAGTAAAAACTAAAAGATAAAGAAGATAAATCCTAGAGTAGTAATCTTCCTCCTTTCACTCCCTTAAATCTTGCCTTCAAAATCCTTCAATTCTTGTCCCAAATAGCTATTAATCACCCTTTGATGATACTTTTCAAAATTCCCTCCTCTATTTAAGTCAACTAAAAATAAGTTTAGAAGGGATGAAAATGTGCTTTTAATCAAACACAATGTTTTGGATCGCTGGAGAGCCACTTAAGGGAAAACACTGCCTTCCATGTAGAAAGCAAGCTACCTGTTTGACATTTCCTTTGTATTTTGAAGTTGGCATGCCACTTAGGTGGGAAGCATTATGGTAGTAGATTGCTAAGGATGACTTTTTCTTCATGTTTGCTTCCACTTTACTTGCTCCAAAAAATATCTCTAAGCTCTATCAAGATCCTACCAACCACTATTTGCAAGGTTAGCCTAAAAATAGGCACAAGACACAAACTTAAGATAAAATAATAGTAAGATTAAACACAAATTTTATTCCTAAAATAATTAAAACTGTAAAATAAAAGGTTAAAATTCTACCTAAAATAATAGCAAAATAACTCTAGTTCATCGAGTTATTATGAAGCTATGAATAACTTGGAGAAATTTTTTATTGCCACTAAAGAAAATTTTCAGAAGTTAACATATTGAGAAATAATTTTGAAGAGAAGATATTGGAAGGAATTGCAATAAGGAGAATCTCAAGCAAATTTTTTTTTTTCTTGAGTTTAAAATGAATAGGCTAGAAGAATTATTTTTTAAACATGGATAAGATTGAATATTAAATTGGTTTAAATATGTGAAACCATGAACAAGAGGATAGGGTTACAATCACAATTAAATTACTATGAAGATTTTAACTCATCAAGTAAGTTGGTTTTGATACTTAATTGCCATCAATTCTCAATTTAAAGTTTCATAATGTGGAGATGCATTAACATCAGTTTCACATCCCAAAATTAGGCCTAGAAGAAATAGAAATTAAATTTAGATTTTTATTTCCTTAAAAGCATTGGGTAAGAGAATTAGAATGCCTTAAAAATAATTTATGTTAAGAAAGTAAAAAAAATGAGATTGCAAGTTCAACGGTAAGACCTTAGCTTACCCATAAGTCCCAAGTTTAAAACATCTAGTGCACAATTTAGCCAAAATATTTTATTTTCTTATTTTTACCCCATAAAAGTGCCAAATTTTCAAAATAGCCCATCCTAAAATTGTTTTTTTTAATTTTGTCCTTAATTTAAAATAGTCCTAATTCTACATGAATTCCTAAAACCTATTTTAATTAGGGAAAATAGTTTTATAATAGGAAATCTTTTCAAACCCTAGAATTTTTATCTAGCAAATTTTTCAATAAAAACTCCCAAAGTTCTTCCTTTTCTCCACCATTACCAAATCAATCTTCAAGGAAAAGAATTCAAAGTTTTCAAAATTGTCCCTCTCTTCCCGTATAGATCGTTAATCTTCTCATCCAAATTAAGGGTTTTGTGTCATCAAATCAGGTGTGGGATATAAATTTAAATAATTGTGTATAAGTAATTAAAGAATTAGGATGTAAGCAATCATTATACAAACCCCTTTTGTGCGAGCCTTTGTCTGTGAGCCTTTGTGTGCGAGCCTCAATGTGTGAGCCCCTGTATGTAAACCCCCTACATGTGCGAACCCTTATGCATGAAAACCCTATAGTATACGAATCCCATATAGTATGCAGACCCCTTATAATATATGAACCCCCTTGCATGTGTGAGCTCCCTTAGGCAAACCTCTATAAGCGAGCTCCTTATGCGAACCCCCTTGTATGCAAATCCCCTATTGCGAACCCATATGTAAAATCATATAGGATTTATTATGCAAACTCTTAGTATATCTATGAGAACCCTACACGGATATCATACGAACCCTATATATTGTTTATAAAAACCCTACAAGTACTACTATACGGACCCTACATGTTATTTATGTGAACCCAATCTATTCAAATATGTGAACCCTATATGTTGTTTATGTGAACCCTACATGTGGTATATGCAAACCCTATTTGTTGATTATGCAAACTATATGTATGAACCTTGATGCATGTGAATCTTAGATGTGCAAACCCATATGTGTGAAACCTAGGTGCGTACGTTATATATGCAAACCTTATTTGTGTATGTGTTAGCTGAATTAAGAATGTCAAATCGCATGAAGATACTGTATATGTGAAATTGTTTTTAGTTCGCTTAAATTAATTGTATATTTAAAATTGATCTGAATAAATGCATGAATACATGCCACTAAGTGGTAGTATAAAATATTGAATGTAGCATCGATTGATGATAAAAAGTATAATATGCTAAGTATATGTGTATAATTACATGAAATTGGGTATGGAGAATAGAGGAGTTCTGTGGGAGATAGTGGCAATTTAAGACCACATCGAAAATCAATACTGCACGAAGTAGGAGGCAATGTCATCAAAATCGAATAAACCGAGATAATTGTTTAAAAAGCCATCAAAATCGGGCAACCGATATGGTAAGCTATTATAGTAAAAGTCATCGTCACAAATGACAAGTGAATGACCATCTTCACTGGGAAATTCGGGATGGTTAGTTATTGATATGTGTTTTGGAGTGTTGAGCAATGCTTGAGGGCAGATATGATGGATGAGTGGAAAACGTAAAATTATAATTACATTGCATCATGAGTATAATCTGTACATACATGGATTTACTGAATGCTTCTTATGTTAAGCTAAAATATCTATTATGACAAACAATGAGTGTTTTATTGTTTGTATGTTTATTTATATAATGATTGAGAAGTTAGACTTACACTGAGCTATCATAAGCTCCCCCCTTTTTTTTATCTCTTAGGTAACATAGAGAACTAGGACCCGATTGGCATCGGAGGAACATCAGATTAGTGGTTTTTTTTATATATATCTATTATTATCTTAAAGTTTTCTTAAAGTTTGTTTATAATCGTTTTATTTTTGGGTTGTAATAATTAAGTATTTCTTGCTTTTATATATTAGGTTTGGGTTGTTTAGTTTATTTATGTTAAGCATGATACTTAATTAATACTCTGATAATTACATGGTATATTGTTTAGAAAACTAATATTTTCATAACTATTTTCTGCTGCTTTACAAAATACTTAAAGCTTTAAATAAATCTTTCTCGAAAAACCTTAAATTATTTTTCAAGACGCCATGATAATAGAATTGTAATTAAATTACTAAGAAATGTTAACTTAATAAATGAATAGTTTTTTTCTAAGAATAAAAGAGTGATTTCCTCACATATCAAACGCAAGTAAAAAGGTGGCTATACAGGATAGCTTCGGTGATCGAATGTAATCCCTTAGACTTAGCCGAAACTCTTAGGTCAGGTCGAGGGTGTTACATTAAGAGGTATCAGAGTCATGTTTTCTAAACATGGTTTTAAAACTTTTAAAGGAGTATTTTAAAGGAGTATGCATGCATAGGAATAAATTTTACGATAAAAAGTAAGTTTTTATTCAAAAAACTAGTTCGAAGAATCTGATGCTAGGTACTGTAGAAAACTTTCTAAGGAGTAGAAAAACTTTAGATAGAAACGTAGTGTAAATCGAAAAGTTGAAATAAGTACTAATTACTTGAAATTGTAAAGATATCCTTATGAACACCCAAGGCAAACAAGGTAGGGCTGGATTGTGTAGGGCTATACCCGTTAAACCACCCACGGTACAGGGAAAAAACCAAACCCAGGAATACGTAGAAAATTCTACCGCCAATGATTGTGGAGGTTACGAGAACGGAGATATGAGAATGAGAAATTAGAACGATGGAACCATTGGAGACGATGTTGTGACTCAAGCTATGCTAAGAGCTCTCCAAAAGGTTGCCAAAGCGGGTAATGAGGCCAAATTGTTCAAGGGAGTCGTTGGAACAACTCTCACTGTAGTGGAGTATTGGATGGAAACGACAGAAAAAATTCTCGAGGACCTAAACTTCATTTAGAAGCAAAAGCTAAAAGGAGTTGTGTCATTACAAAGAGACGAGGCGTATAAGTGGTGGCAAGCTGTTGTTAGGGGAACACTTTTGGAACGAATAACTTGGAAACATTTCTAAGAGGATTTTCAGAAAAAAGTATGTGGGTCCCCATCATGTTAAAGCCTGAAAATGCAAATTAATCGAAATAAAGCAAGGAGATATGTCAATTTTAGAGTACAAAGCTGAATTTTTAAGATTGAGTTATTATACTCCCGATTTGGTAGAAACAGAGGAAGATAAAAAAGTGACGTTTGAAGAAAGGTTAAGATGTGACCTAAAAGTGCAAGTGGCACTCCACCAGGAAAGGAATTTTGAAAATTTGGTTGAAAAGACCAAAATCCTTGTGGAATAAAACATACGGAGTGGGAAAAAAAAGGCAAAAAGTTCCAAATAAAAGGAAATCAGGTTCAAATAATTCGACACACAGGCTTGCTAAAAGGGCTAAGCCACAACCCAAGTCCAATAACGAATGTATTCCAAAGTGTTAGTATTGTGAGAAACACCAAAGAGGGAATGTTGGAAAAAGATTGGCGCTTGTCTTATGTAACATCCTCAAAACTCCCTTGGTCGTAAATAATATGAGGTAAAATTTTAGTAGAATAAGGTATAAGATCAAAAAAATGAAAGTTGCAAGATATCAAAAGAGAGTTAAATTAAGAAGCATGTTATGATGTATAGTAGATTTCTTGATAAAATGAGAAAATGATATAAAAATGATAAAAAAGAATATTGAGGAGTATTAAAAAAATAATAATTAAGTAGGTTTTAGTATATTGATTTAAAGTAAGGACTAAATCATAAATATGTGAAAATTTTTTGGCTCAAGTGTAAATATTCAAAATTTAAGGGATCAAAGTGTAAAAATAAGAAAGTTTAAGGACCAAAAGTGAAAATAATCCAATTTACTATGATATTGAATTGGCATGCAGGGACCAAATTGAATAGGTGAAGAATAATGAGGGACTAAATCGTAGTTTTACCAAATTAAGTGATGATTCAATGATGGAATTTTGAAAGATCATAAAGGGCAAAATGATCAATTAGCAAGAGGGAGAATTCTAGAATGTAATGATTATGTTGATGATATTTTTGTGATATTTTTAATTAATTAATTAGTTAAATATTATTTTATTAACATTTTACTTAGATATTTATTGATATTTTATTTAGAAAATGGTAGTATAAAAAGAAAGGAAGGATGAAGGAAATTTATCATCCTTCCAACGTGGGTGAAAGGGGTGATAAAGGAAGTTTTCTTTTCTTTACAATTTAGTCATTTGCAATGAAATCCTACTTTTTTACCTAAAATTTTTGAAAATTTCCTTAGATATTAAAGAGAGAAGATGAAGTAAAGATTCTAGAGAATATGTTCATTAATTTAGAAGCAAGAAAATAGTAGATGAAAGTGGAGAAAATGAGAAGAAAAAAGAAGAAAAGTGGTGAAGATGAGAAGTGCATGAAAATAAAGAAGAAAGAAAGAAATTCTTGACAAAGGAAGTAAGTTTCATACAAAACCTACTTGTATTTCAATAGATCAAGTTAAAGATGTTTTGAGTGAGATATATGAAACATGTATTTAATCTAAATATTAGAAATAGAAAGTATTTGATGAAGAATAGAGACTTAAAATACTAAATTGGTAAGAGAGAATGTGATTTGTATGGCGAAAAGTACTAATATTAAGAAATGCATATGTAATCTGCACATAAGCATAAGTGACTAAACTGTATAGTAATAAAAAATATGGCAATTATGTGTGATTGAATGAAAGATAGTGCAAAGAACCACAGAAAAAAATATTTTCATTAAAACAATTTGGACAACAATAGTGATTTAATTTTAAAATCTCACCAAAAAATTATATAAATTTAGTTAGAGATTTAATTAAATATGGAATTAAAGTTTATTGAGTCTAGTTTCATATGGAAGAAACAGTGAAACAAACAAAATTTTATAGTTTTAGAAATATTAATTTTCGTGAAATAAGGTCGGAGTGGAATTGGGTTCCCCTGTTCTAACTTTGGAAAATCATCAAAAATTGTAAAAAAAATGATTACGGGTTTAAATTTATATGTTAAAATTCTTAGTGAGTCTATTTTCAAGAGAAACAAATGGAAACATCATCCAAATCCCATGCTAAGAGATAATTAATTTTTAGTAAAAAAAAGTCAAAACAGTCAAGCAACAGAACAGGGGAAAATTTGAAGAATTTACTGTAGTTATTGTATAAAGTATAAATTATGAAATTTTTATGGTAAAAAAATGTTTGGCTTTAGTTTCAAAAAAATCAATCAGATCTTAATTTCAAATTCTATAACTCAATATATAAATAATTTAATGACTATAACTCAAGTGGACAGCTTTGATATGAACACATAAGTAAATATTGAATTATAGATAATGTTACATATAAGCATGTTATATACTAAAAGCTAAAGATTCTAATAAAAAAATATATAAAGGATGTGAAATGGAGAGAAGAAAAAAAATATATGAATATATATATATATATATATATATATATATATATATATAGTAGATGAATTTGAAATGTTTCGAAATGGTTGTAAGTGATGGAATGATTAATACATGTGAGTATGTTTAAACGGATTGATAAAATAATAAGTGCATAATTGTTAATTGATGTGATATTGAATTTTTTGTTAAAATTTTATGAAGAATTAAATTGATTGGAACAATTTAGAAATAAATATGAAATATACATAAAATGGGTAAACTACTTTTGAAAGTGCAAGTCCTCCAATGGTCTTATTTGTAAAAGTTTAATATTTATGTTAATTTTATAAAATTTGTTATCTTTTATTGAATATCATGTTTTTATGATGACTTGAGATTAGAAATAGATGTAAGTGGATGATATGTAAAATGAAGTGACAGTTATGATATCTGAATACGGTTCGGGTAATGAAATAAAAATAAATAAATAAAAATAAAGCGTGGAACTTGTAGGAAAATGGAGATGACGTCACGATGACAAGTTCGCCATGTCACGACGTGGAAACCCCAATGTCGTGACAAAAGTTCAAAAATTTTTATGAACTTTACAATTTGGCCTTTGATCAATTGCGGATAATGAACTCCTTTAACTCATAATTAGTTCTATTGTAAATTCAATTATTACTAAAATGAGTTAATGATCTATATTAATTAAATAATATGATAGATTGATTTGAAGTTTTTGATAGTTGCTTCGGCAATGAATGTGACATCTTGATGCCTTGACTCGGTAACCGGGTCGAGTATAGGGGTGTTACATCTTAAGTGTGGGTCGAAAGAACACCAAATAAAATATTGTCCCCTTTGGAATAGACCCACTCAACCACAAAGTTAGGGCCAAAGCTGAACCCAAACAACGAAAATCATGGTCCCTATTGAAATAATGAAAATTGAGGCTAAAAAGTGTAGACTTAATGTGCAAACTGGGTAGAAATAAGGCAACCAACTTTAGTTTATGCGACAAGAGGATAAGAGGGTAAGGATGTCGCCAATGTCATCACAAGTACATTTCTTATCCATTTTGTGCCTTTCTTTGCTTTAATCGATGTGGGATCTACTTATTCGTATGTAGCATTGAATATGGTTGAAAAATTGAAATAAAAAGTGGAAAAAATGAGTAATGTTATGACAATAATAAGCCCATTAGGACAAACAGTTAGGGTAGATAGAATTTACAAAAGATGTCTCTTGAAGCTGTAAGAGGAAAGTTTTCCCGCTGATCTTATGAGATTGTCATTCGAGGAATACGGTCTAATTTTGGGGATGAATTGGTTGGTGGAGCACTAAGTAAATTTGGATTATGCCTTAAAAAGGGCAACTATAGGAACCAAAAATGGCAAAAAAATTGTCATGGTGGGAAACAAAATAAATTACTTATCAAAGGTAATCTCAGCCATGGTCGTAGAAAAGTTGGTTCACAAAGGTTGTGAATCATTCCTAGCCTATGTCAAAGGTGTCAAAGTCACCAAACCCAAAGTAAGTGACGTTTATCCTGAAGAGCTTCCAAGGTTACCTCCGAATCGTGAGGTAGAGTTCGAAACTGAGGTGATGCTAGGAACTGCACCAGGTTCGATATCGTCTTATCATTTGGCACCAAAGGAGTTAAAAGAATTAAAAATTCAACTTCATGGAATGGTTAAATGATCCAAATGATATATGTTCACATGGAAATGAATCATCATATGTTTAATTCAATTGAATTATGTATGAATGCACTTACTTGTCTTTTAATGATGGTGCTTAGGCTTGTGCCAAGCTTGTGGTTGGATTACATTATACATATACTTAATGCTATTTAGATGAATTGGTAAGTTATGTTTCATGTTCTACGAACTTACTAAGTATTATGTGCTCACATAGTTTTCTTTCCTATGTTTTATAGACAATCGGAAGCTCGATCAATTTGGAAGCTCATCATCTATCACACTATGTAGCACAAATTTTGGTAGTTTTTTTGATGTTTTGGCCAAGGTTGTAATGGCAAGTATAGGTGGACTTGTATTGGTATCTATTTGAATGCTAGTTGATGATTTTGACATGTATAAGTTGTTTGGTTTTGATATCTTTTGATACTTTCCAAAGGAGTTAAAAGAATTAAAAATTCAACTTCATGGAATGGTTAAATGATCCAAATGATATATGTTCACATGAAAATGAATCACCATATGTTTAATTCAATTGAATTATGTATGAATGCACTAACTTGTGTTTTGATGATGGTGCTTAGGCTTGTGCCAAGCTTGTGGTTGGATTACATTATGCATATACTTAATGCTATTTAGATGAATTGGTAAGTTATGTTTCATGTTCTACAAACTTACTAAGTATTATGTGCTCACATAGTTTTCTTTCCTATGTTTTATAGACAATCGGAAGCTCGATCAATTTGGAAGCTCATCATCTATCACACTATGTAGCACAAATTTTGGTAGTTTTTTTGATGTTTTGGCCAAGGTTGTAATGGCATGTATATGTGGACTTGTATTGGTATCTATTTGAATGTTAGTTGATGATTTTGACATGTATAAGTTGTTTGGTTTTGGTATCTTTTGATACTTGCCAAATTATGTCATTTTGGGTACTTGTGGTGCATGAATCGTATGGCTTAAATGGTATGTTTGTGATGAGGTGTTTATGGCCATATTTGTGGCATGATTTGTTAGAAGCTGAATCATGTTTGATGATGGAAATGTGATCAAATATGTATGTATAGGTAAGCTTTGATGTTTGCTTGTGAGGTGCCTTGAAATGGCATATTGGCTGTTTGATTTAAAGCAATTGAATTGGTCATTATATGTACGTTTTGGTAAGGTTTTAAAGTCTTGTTTATGTGCAAAAAAAGGCCCATAAATGTATGCATGAGTTGGTGTTGGAAATGGCTTGATTTTGGGCAAATTCATGTCCATACAGTTTGAGACACAAGCATGTGACTTAGTCCTATGTGACACACGGCCTGTCAACACGACTGTGTGTCCCTTGTAGGTCTTATTGCATGCAAGTCAAACAATTACACGGCCTAGCACACAACTTGGTATGTAACATCCCGAATTTGGGACTAGTCAGAATAGTGATTTCGAGACCACAATCTGACATTAAAATAATTATTTTATGATTATTATGAGATCTAGGATATGAAAATAAGCATGCGTTAAAGTTTCATGAAGAAATTCTATGTGTAAGGTGTCCAATTAGAAATTAGGGACCAGAATAAATTGCAAAACTTGGATTCTAGAAGCAATTTCATTTCGAATGTTAGTTAGAGGTCCTTAAATAGTAATTTTTTCAATTTCTAAGTTTTTGGACAAAAATAGACATGCATGGAAAATCTTAGAAGTTTAGTAAGGAAGGGCATTTTGGTCATTTGGTAATAAACTAAATAAAAAGGAAAAATCAAGCTAAAATTAGCTCATTTTCTTCTCCATGCTGTCAAAATTCTAAGGGCCTCCATAGCTAGGGTTTTCAACATTTTCAAGCTCAATAGTAAGTGCTCCCTAGCCTTGTTTTTAATGTTCTTCGTATTTTTGAGATCCTCGTAACATGCTCTCTCTATTTCTACCCATATTTCAAGTTAGGGTTCATGTTAAAAAATTTACCCATGCATGAGATGTTTGTGTTTTGATGATTTATGGAGGAATATGAGAGTTTAAAGGATGGTGAACAACTTTTACTAAGTAGTTTTTCATGGAAATGGCTTAAAAGACTAAATTGTAAAAGTTGTGGAAATGAGTAGGAAAATATGGAATGAAGGAAAAACATAGGCTGCTATGAGTGTGAATAACATCCAGCTAAGCTTGGGTAACCAAAGAATTACATGCATTTCATTATACGAGACTTAGGACAAAATTGTAAATATTATGAAAGGTTAGGGGCAAAATGGTCATTTTGCTTGGGGGTGAGTTTTAGGCCTAAAACGAATATTTTGATGTGTTAATAATTTATTTTTACTGATATAGAACCTGAGGAACCAATTTCAGAGGTCGACCGTGAAAAACGAAAGGTTTCGGAATAACCGAAATACAAATCTGAAACGACTACCAGGTAAGTTCGTGTAACTCGAATGTAGACTATTTAAATACATTAAAAAAGTATATTCCTGTATGATTTTAATGGTGATTTACAATTTAAATAATTCAAGAAAATTGATGATATGGTAAAATGCCTCGGTTGAATAAAAAGGGTTATTTGATGGATACGCTATTCTTACATGACACGAGATCCTGCATGTGCTGCAGAAAAGGATTTAGCCCAGACGGGTAATCCGATGATGTCAAAATAGAAAGGATCTAGCCCGAACGGGTAATCTGATGATGTCAAAATAGAAAGGATCTAGCCCAGACGGGTGTTCCTAAAGTGATATAGCCTCTCAAAGAATATGTGTGCATTATGGATTTAGCCCGGACGGGTAATTCGATTACGGTTTAAATTTAGCCTGGACTGGTAATTCAGATCCGAGCTCATTAAGAGTGTTTTTCGTTACAAGGTATTTATCCTGGACTGGTAATTCTGACATCACTCCATGAGTTTATACTACGGGGGATTTAGCCTGGACTGGTAATCCCGCCATAAGATTTAAGGTTTGCGGGAGTGCGTACTTGAAAATGATCACTTGTATGATTTGACAGTAAATGGCCTGTCCATCGAGATTCCCGAGAAATTCAACGAGATTAAAATGAGAAATGAGAATGGAAATTCTTAAATTGATGAGCTCATCTAGATTAACGTTATAATATTTTGACATGAGACTAACTTGATAATTTGAGTGCATGTGATAGGAAACTATCCTATACTTGTTGGAATGTATGACTAATATGGTTGTATCCTAAATAACCAGTAAGTTTACCTACCTGTTATTCGGACTTACTAAGCATATAGATGCTTACTCCCTTCTCTTCTCATTGCCTTATAGAGCTAGTGAACTCGTGAAGATTGGAAGATAGTTGGAGAATCAACACACTATCGACTTGTCCCGCTTTGGAATATAGATACTTTTATTTTGTTTAATGGCATGTATACGGTTTTTGGTTATGTGTCATTTGGCTAGCCAATGGAAGGGCTTAAATGGTATACCTATTCTTTTGTATATGGCCATGAGATATGGCTCATATTGATGTAGGTTGTAAACTTACTAATGATGCATGTTTATGTTTAAATATTTCATGAGATATGATGATAAGGTTTATCATGGATGGATGCTTGAAATGAGACATAATAATTTGAGAGTTGGACATAGCATATAACGGTGTATGGTTATAATATGGCCTAAATGTAAAATGTGCTATGTTAATCCCTCAAACGGAAAGGGAAATCTAGCATGTACTAAGCCGATGAGATGAGGCTAACATGCAATGAGTTATGCCAAGGTCGTTTAAGAGTATAATTAGGCCATGTTACATACCATTGAAGTCTATAAGCGTGTATGGATGTTAGAGGGTGACCAAAGGCTTGGAAAATAGCCCTAAAAAGGTCCAAACAGGTAGACACATGGGCATGTGTCTAGGCCGTGTGTGACACACGATCAACCCCCATGGGTGTGTTGCCTGGCCGTGTGTCCCCTGTACCTAAAATTTTAGGTCAGTTTGTATGGTAGTAAACACATGGGCAGAGACATAGCCATGTGTCTCAACCGTGTGGAGTACACGACCTAGCACACGGACGTGTGCCTTGACCGTGTGCCTCAAAATGAATGATGACATCATAAACAGAATGTCTGAGTTTTTGGACATGGGCGATGAACGAGCGTGTCTAGGCCATGTGATGGACACGGGCGTATGCTTGGCCGTGTGAAAACCTCTGTAGGTTTGAAATGATAAATAAATCTAATAATTCAACACGGGTGAGGGACACGGGTATGTTCCCAAGCACACGGGCATGTGCTTGCCTCCACACGGGCGTGTGAGGCATAACCTTAGGAACTTTACTAAAATTTTCTATAGTTTTCAGTTTAGTCACGGATCGATTTAATGTATGCTTTGGACCTTGTAGGTCCATAATAGGGACACTAGGATGTTGTTTGATTGGTTTTAAATTAGAATGAAATTTTATAACCCGTAATTTCTAAAATGTCTGAGTATGTGTCTGGTAATGCCTCGTACTTTGTCCCGGTCTCGGGTACGGGTAAGGGGTGTTACATGGTACATAGGCGTGTAGGGCTATTTTGAGAGTTACACAGCCTAGCACACCGGCGTGTGACATGACCGTGTGACCCTACTTAGAGAGTTACATAAGTGAGGACACGGGCTGAGACACGGTTGTGTGTCCCTATTTTGATTGTTACACAGCTTGAGACATGGGCGTCTGTCTTAGCCGTGTAAGGCACACAGCTGGCCGCACAGCCATGTGACCCCTGCAGTTAAAATTTCCTAACTTTTTTTAAACTTTCCAAATGTTTCCAATTTAGTCCCAAATTGTTTCTAATGTATTTCTAAGGCCTCGAGGGCTTGATTTAGGGATGATTTATATGTGAATGAATGATTTATGTTATGTTTGTATTAATGTATGAAATGTATGTTTTAATGTTCCAATTGTATGATAATGCTCTATAACCCTAATTCAATGATGAATACGAGTTAGGGGTGTTACATTTAATGGTATTAGAGCTATAGTTTAGTTGGTTCTCGAGCTGAACGTAGCATGTATGAGTCTAAAAATGCATGTCATTATATAACCTGTGATAGTTTGATAATTCCTGAGTCAAATTGAACTATGTTTTTATATAGATAAAATGTCAACCAACCGAACTGATTCTGATGAAGTTGAAAGTAACACGCAAGCCTCCATTTACAGAGCAGCGTCTAGTGGAAGTAGGCCCGTATCTGAGGGCCGAGAAGGAGAGGCTAAGGAAGCCTTCTTCCAAATGATGTCTGAATGGTTCTTCGAGTTTGTGCGAACGAACCCAATGGCTTAACAACCTCCACCCCCACCTCTACCCTAATTGGTCCCTGTAGTTCCTCAAGGTTTGGAACCAGTACAAGCTAGCAAGCTTCTAGTTGATAAAATTCGTAAGTATGGGGATGAAGAGTTCCGAGGTATAGTTGTAGATGATCCAGAGAGAGCCGCGTTCTAGTTAGAAAACATGGTTAGAGTTTTCGACAAATTATCATGTACTCTTGTGGAATGCTTGAAATATGTTATTTCATTGTTAAAAGATTTGGCTTATTAATGGTGGAACACCTTAGTTGCGGTTGTACCGAGAGATTGGGTGACCTAGGAATTCTTTCAAATTGAATTCCGAAAGAAATATGTGAGCTAGAGATTTTGAGACAAGAAACATAAAGAATTCCTTGGGTTGAAACAAGGCTGTATGTTTGTATCAGAGTATAAGAGGGAATTTGTTCGAATTAGTAAGTATGCCCGAGAATGTATACCAACAAAGGTTGCTATGTGCACTCAGTTTGAAGACGGGTTAAACGAAGACATCAAGTTGTTTGTCGAAATCCTTGAGTTGAAAGAATTTGTAGTTCCGGTTGATAGAGTGCATAAAGCTGAGGAGATTAGACATGTAAAGAGAAAAGCCGATTTTGAGGTTCATGACATGGAAAAAATGCTTATGGGAAAGTCATACTCATCATCGTCGAAGAAGTCGAAAGAATATCATGGTCGTTTGTTAGCTTTAGTAGGTTATTCTTGAAAAGATAGAGGAAAACAACATTTGAGCTCGAAACCTCAGGCTACGTCTATAGTGAGTGTGGGTAGTGTCAGAAATAATAAGCTCGAATGTTAGCAATGTAATAGATGACACTTTAGTGAATGCAAATCGAAAGATGGATCATGTTTTAAATGTGGTTCGTATGAACATTATCTCAGAGATTGCTCGAAAAGGTTAGATAAGGAAAAGGCTCAGACTACTTGATCGAGTAATGCAGCTGCGAGAGGGAGACAACCACAAAACATTGGTAATGCGGGTAATAGTCGTAATGGGATGAAAGATTCTACTGTGAGATTTGAGGCATGAGCACCAGCAATAGCTTACGCCATCTGTGCTCGAGATGAAGCTTCAACGCCTGGTATGATCACTGGTACATTTTCTATCTTTGATACTAATGTTAATGCTTTGATTGATTGAGGGTCAACGCACTTGTATGTATGTACGACTTTAGTGTCAGATAAGAAAATACCTTTCGAGTCTACTGAGTTTGTGGTTTAAGTAACAAACCTTTTAGGTTAGTATGTGTTAGTTGATAAAGTCTGTAAAAACTATGCTTTGATGATTCGGGGTTGTAACTTTCTGGCTGATTTGATGTTACTACCCTTTGATGAACTTGATGTGATTCTAGGTATGGATTGTTTAACTTTGCATGATGTTGTTGTGAATTGTAGACGAAAGCATATTGTGTTAAAATGTTAGAACAGTGAAAAGCTTCGAATTGAATTAGACAGACTGTATAGTGCATCTAATGTTATTTCAGCTATGTCAGAATAAAAATATGTTAGAAAAGGCTTTGAAGCGTATCTTACTTATATATTTGATTCTAGAGTTTTAGAATTGAAGTTAGAATGGTTTCCATTTGTATGTGAGTTTACAAATGTGTTTCCAGAAGAGTTACCAGGGTTACCGCCTATCAAAGAAGTTGAGTTTACTATTGAACTGATGCTAGGAACATCTTTGATATCGGTAGCTCCGTATAGAATGACACCTACAGAATTGAAAGAGTTGAAAGTACAGCAGTAAGAGTTGATAGATAGGGGCTTTGCTTGGCCCAATTTTTCTCCTTGGGGTGCTTATGTATTATTTATTAAGAAAAAGGACGGATCTATGAGACTATGTATCAACTATCGACAACTCAACAAAGTCACGATGAAGAATAATTATCCATTGCCATGTATTGATGATCTGTTTGACCAGTTGAAACGTGCAACGGTATTCTCAAAAATCAATCTTCATTCTGGTTATTATCAGTTACAGGTTAAAGACTCGGATGTGCCAAAAACCGCGTTCAGAACTAGGTACAGACATTATGAGTTTCTTGTGATGCCATTTGGTTTAACTAATGCATCTGCTGTGTTTATGGATTTAATGAATAGAATTTTTAGAACGTACTTAGATAGATTTATGGTTGTATTCATTGATGATATTCTAATCTATTCACGAGATGAGACAGAGCATGCCCAGCATTTGAGAATTGTTTTGGAAACTTTACGCAAAAAAAATATTCTTTAAGTTCAACAAATGTGAGTTCTAGCTTCGAGAAGTCAGATTTTTGGGACATGTGGTATCGGCAGATAGTATTAGAGTTGATCTAAACAAAATTTCAACTGTGGTAGATTGGAAACCTCCGAGAAATGTATCTGAAGTCAGAAGTTTTCTTAGTTTAGCATGATATTATGGAAGGTTCGTCAAGGAATTCTCAATGATTGCTACGCCATTGACGAAATTGTTGCAAAAAGATGTTAAATTTGAATGGTCTAAAAAATGTCAGCAAAGTTTTAATCAATTGAAATCTTTATTAACCGAGGCACCTGTGTTGGTTTAGCCAGGGTCCGGTAAAGAATTTGTGATTTACAGTGATGCTTCATTGAATGGTTTGGGCTGTGTTTTGATGCAAGAAGACAAAGTAATTTAGTAGAAAATCCCTGTTTACCTTAAAAGCATTAAATACGCGAATGACGTTGATTGATGATGGATAAATTTTGGTAGAATTAAAAGCTAGACTGACATTTTTGCAACAGATTTGTGAAGCTAAAAAATGTGATGATGTTTTGATCGCTAAAAAAAAAAAATTGAGATGAAAACTAATTTAGATTTTCATGTTGGTTCTAATGACAGTTTGTACTTCAAAGACAAAATTTTTTATCTGAGAAATTTTGATCTCGTTCAGAAGATTTTACAGGAAGCTCGTAGTAGTAGTTTATCGATTCATCCTGGTAGTAGTAAAATGTATGACGATTTGAAACAGATGTACTAGTTGCCAGGTATGAAACGAAAGATTTTAGATTACATATCAAAATGTTTGGTTTGTGAGCAAGTTAAAGTCGAGCATTAGGTAATTTTGGGTTTATTACAACCAGTGATCATTCAAGAGTGGAAATAGGAACGTGTCACGATAGATTTTGTATCGGGATTGCCTCTATCTCCGAGAAAGAAAGATGTTGTGTGGATCATTGTAGATCATTTATCGAAGTCCACGCATTGCAATCCAGTGCGTATAGATTTTTCACTTGAGAGATTGGTAGAGTTGTATGTTGTTGACATTGTTAGATTGTATGGTGTGCCAGTTTCTATTATTTTTAATAGAGATCCATGGTTTACATCTCGATTTTGAAGTAAATTACACGAAGCTGTAGGTGTTCAACTGCATTTTAGTACAGCATTTCATCCACATATTGATGGTTAGTCTGAGTGAGTAATTCAGATACTCGAGGATATGCTTTGATGTTTTGTTTTAGAATTTGAAGGTAATTGGGAGAGATTTCTATCATTGGTTGAATTTTCATACAATAACAGTAATCAAGCTAGCATAAAAATGGAACTATACGAAGCTTTGTATGGTCGAAAGTGTCAAACTCCGTTATACTATACTGAGCTCAGTGAGAAAAAGTTATTCAATGTTGATTTGATTTGAGAAATCAAAGAAAAGGTTAAAGTGATACGTGATAGTTTGAAAGCAACTTCGAATCGACAGAAATCTTACGCAGATTTGAAAAGAAAAAACATTGAATTTCAAATTGGTGACAAAGTATTTTTGAAAGTGTCACCTTGGAAGAAAGTCATTCGATTTGGCCAGAAAGGAAAACTTAGTCCACGATTCATCTGGCCGTACGAGATCATCGAGACAATTGGGCTAGTATCTTACAGATTGGTTTTACTGTCAAAATTAGAAAAGATTCATAATGTCTTCTATGTATCGATGTTATGATGGTATCGATCAGATCCTTCACATGTGATTTCACCTGTTGACATTGAGACACAATCATATATGACGTATAGTGAAGAACTAATTAGAATTCTAGCTCATGAGGCTAAAGAATTGATAAATAAAAGCATAGCCTTAGTTAAAATTCTCTAGCAGCAACATAGAATAAAAAAGCTACCTGAGAACCGGAAGAAGCTATGAAAGTGTAATACCCAAACTTATTTTCTGGTAAGATTTTTGGGGACGAAAATTCTTTTAGGGGGAAAGTTGTAATAGCCCGTTTTTAGTGAAATTGGAACAGTGGTTTTGGAACCACAAATTCGACGAGTAAATTATTATTTTGTTATTGTTTTAATGTCTATGGGATGTTTGTAAGATCATATTAAAATTTTGTTAAGAAATTTTAATGTTTGCATGATTACTTAAGTGAAAAGGACTAAATCATAAGAAGGTTCAAAAGTGAAGTTCTATTAGTTAAAGGTATCAATTAGCTATGAAGCTCTAAAGTGAATGGACTTAATTGGAAATTAGACCATTCAATATGTTAGTGGACTTTTATGGACACAATTTAAATGATTTTTAAGTTAAAAGCTAAGGTTAAAATAGTAAATTAATAAATATACTTAAAATTAAAGTAAAGAAAAGATGTATCATCTTCTCTAAACTTTGCTCCACCAAAAATTTGATAAAGGAGAAGCCATAGCTAGGGCTTGAAGTTTTAGTCACTCATATAGCTTGCATGTAAGTGATTTTTGAGCCTGTTTTTAATGATTTCTATGCTTTTGAAGTCGTTTTAGCTTAACCTAGCTAGCCCGGAGATCAATTTGCAAAATTGTTAAAGATTTAGGGTTGTGCCATGAATGCTATTGTTTGATTCTTGATGTTTAATGAAATATTGTAAGTCCTTGTTGATGAAAATGGTATTTAGGGACTTATTTGTAAAATTGGTAAAATTTCATAGTTAATTTATGAAATGATGATTTGTATGGATTGATTTAGGTCCCTAAAGAATTCGCCTAACATGAGAAGAGGATTAAAATGTTTAAATTTCAATTTATGAGCTTAAGGACTAAATTGTGAAAAAGTTAAAATGTTAGGGGTAAAATAGTAATTTTATAAAAAAATATGGACTAAATTGAATGCTAGAGATATTAAATGAATTCAATTTGTCTATTTAGATAAAGATAGACCACGTATGGATTTAGATTGGGGAAAAGCTAAGGCCTTGGATTAATCGACTTCGTTTTTACGCTCTAGTTGTCGAGGTAAGTTTGTTTGTACAAATTAATATGTTTATGTTATTCAATTGTATGTTATTATGTATTTATAATGTTATTGATAAATGTATATCAAAACAAATGCCATGACAGTTAATGAGTCCTAGTTGAACCTTAGGAAGTCGTAGGATACAAATGACATGTCATTAGGGATTTCATGTTTCGGGTGTTGGTCTTGAATGTCCTACCGATGGATAAGGTCCTAAATTTGTTGTGGATACTCCACAGCTCATGTGAGAAGCATCGTGTAGCTTATATTCTGACCCACAGCTCATGTGAGCAGGCCTAGTTCACAGTTCGTGTGAGCAATGATGTAAATGAAAGGTTACGGTTATATGTTTAAGCACACTTTGTGTGAGCTTTCTCGAGCATCTGATGGTATTCTAAATTGCTCAACGGGTAATGAAAAGGAATGAAAAGGTAAGTGTCACATGGTATTATGCATATGTTCAAGGAAAGGTTAAATAATCCAAATGATATATGTTCAATGGAAATGAATCATCATATGTTTAATTCAATTGAATTACGTATGAATGCACTAACTTGTGTATTGATGATGGTGCTTAGGCTTGTGCCAAGCTTGTGGTTTGATTATAGTATGCATAAAATTAATGCTATTTAGATGAAATGGTAAGTCAAGTTTCATATTCTACGAACTTACTAAGCATTATGTGCTTACGTAGTTTTCTTTCCTATGTTTTATAGATAATCGAAAGCTAAATCAGTTTGGAAGCTCGTCAGAGATCTATCACCCTATCCAACATAAATTTTAGTAGTTTTTTTTTTTTTGGCTAAGGTTGTAATGGTATGTATAGGTGGACTTGTATTGGTATCTAGTTGAATGTTAGTTGATGATCTTGACATGTATTTGTTGTTTGGTTTTGGTATCTTTTAATGCTTGCCAAATTATGTCATTTTGGGTACTTGTGGTGCATGAATGGTATGGCTCAAATGGTATGTTTGTGATGAAGTGTTTATGGTCATATTTTTGGCATGATTTTTTAGAAGTTGAATCATGTTTGATGGTGGAAATTCCATCAAATATGTATGTATAGGTAAGCTTTGATGTTTGCTTGTGAGGTGCCTTGAGATGGCATATTGGTTGCTTGATTTAAGGCTATTGAATTGGTCATTATATGTATGTTTTGGTAAGGTTTTGAAGTTTTATTTATGTGCACAAAAAGGCCTATAAATGTATGCACGAGTTGGTGTTGGAAAAAGCTTGATTTTGAGCAAATTTATGTCCACATGGTCTGAGACACAGGCGTGTGTGACACATGGCCTGGTGACATAGCTGTGTGTGACACATGGCCTGGCGACATGGCCCTGTGTCCCCTATAGGTTTTATTGCATGCAAGTCAAGCAATTACACAGCCTAGCACATGGCCTGGCACATGGGCATGTGGGGCTATTTCGAGAGTTACATGGCCTAACACATGGGCGTGTGACACAACTATGTGACGCGACCGTGTGGCCCAATTCAGAGAGTTACATGAGTGAGGACACGAGCTGGGACAAGCTATGTGTCTCAACCGTGTGAGGCACACGGCCTGGCTAGACAACCGTGTGACCCCTGTAGTCAAAATTTTCTAACTTTTTCTTTAACTATCCAAATGTTTCCAATTTAGTCCCAAATTGTTTCTAATGTATTTCTAAGGCATCGAGGGCTCGATTTAAGGATGACATGTATGTGGACGAGTGTTTTATGTTATGTTTGTATTAATGTATGAAATGTATGTTTTAATGTTTCGATTGTATGATAATGCTTTGTAACCCTGATCTGACGACGGATACGAGTTAGGGGTGTTACAATATGTACCCAAACCTACCTTTAGAACTTGTTATGGGCACTACGAGTTTTTAGTCATGTCGTTCGGGTTAACAAACGCACGAGCAGCATTCATGGATCTCATGAACCGAGTGTTTCAATGTAACAGCTTGTTTTCAGTGAAATCGAAATAGAGGTTTTGGAACCAAAAATTCGAAGTCAGAAAATTTAATTTTTCATTATTTTATTTTCTACTGTATGATAGTAATACCGTATAAAAATTTTGTTAAGAAATTTTACTATTTACATGCTCAATTTGATAAAAAAGGACTAAATTGCGTAAAGTGTAAAAGTAGTGTTCTCGTAGCTAAGGGTATTAAATAGCTATAGAACCTTAAGGTATGTGTCCTTATGTTGTAGTTAAACCATTTCTTATTATGAGTCCTTATGTGGTAATTAGACCATTTCTTATTTAAATGGACAAATATGAGCATTAAATTAAGTGATTTGGATGTTAATTAATATTGTTAAAAAGGTAAATAAATAAAACAATTTAAATTAAATTAAAGTAAAAGAAAGATATCATTTTTATTCTTCTTCAACAATTGAAAATAGGGCTTAAGGAAGCCATAGCTAAGCTCAAACATTCGACCATCTCTCTCTTTGTGCATGTAAGTGCATTTTTGTCCATTTTTAATGGATTTTATATTTTTGGAGTCGTTGTAGCTTAATCTAGCTAGCCCAATGACTGATTTGTAAAGCTGTTTAAGGATTTGAGTTTTTCCATGAGTGAATATTGGTTGGTTTTGTTGTTTGATGCTAGAAAATGGATAGTTGTTGATAGATAAACAAATTTTGTTAAGTGATTTTTGGTAAAAATGTCAAATAAGGATTAAATTGAAAAATAGAAATTTTACATTGTATAATTTGTGAATTTATGAAATATGTGGGCTGCTATAAGTATGTAGAAAAATCGGCTAGGGTTAGGTAACAATAAAATTGCATGAATTTTATTTTTCGAGCCTAGGGACTAAATTATAAAAAATTAAAAGTATAAGGGCAAAATGGTAATTTTTCCAAAAATGTTTTGGATTAAATTGAATACATTACATGTTGAATTGAGTTACATTTATATGTATAGATGGAACGATAGAAATGTGCAAGTGTACACAATCGCAATAAGTAATAAAGTGACAAGTAAATGTCGAGTTATCGTACCCACAAGAACTGTGAAAAGAATTATTTATGAATGCAATTTAAAACACTTTGGTGAAAAAAAATATTTTGTTTGAAGAAGGTGATTAAGTAAAATAAGATTTTAAGCTAAATAAAAATAAAAGTTCTAATGCACGATTTCAAAATATGATTTAATCGAGATGAAATAATTATGTTAGATTAATTACATTTTTTAACTTAGAATTATTAAACTCATGCTTATGCTGTTACGAATAAATTCACGGCAACTCGGTAATTTGCTAACTTATGAACATACTCACTTACACAAATCCATTCATCTCTTAACATATCCCTATGTCAATTCAAACGATTAAACAGGTTTTAATAAGCAAACATGTTATTGCACATACATACTCATTAAATTGAACTAACCTCTTGCATATCCCTATGTCAATTCAAACGGTTAATTAAATCTAATGTGCATATAAAAGACTATGTGAGGTAACAAGGTATTCTTACCTTGAAACAATTTAATCACAAAAATCTTGCAAGTTATGCAAGACAAGTGTATCGCTAGATACATTGCTAATTTAACTTTCAGCTACCTTAGAAGAATAAACATGCACTGATTAAGTATTGTGTCAATTAATTATAATTTCAATCCGTTTAAATAATTAATTCATTAGCTATCTCACAATTTTAATGCAAGAATAACTTAGGCATGATTTTACTTAATCAAGCATTTTACTGAGGCCTATAACAGCATAAACACAATTTTAATAATTTAAGCATATGAAATGCAATCGAACCAACACGAATTAAGTTCAAGCTAAGCTGATTAAATTAACCATTTCAACAAAATAAATATTCATAGATATGTTCATCATAACAACAACAAAAATTAAAGAGATAGGGAACAAGAATGAAAGCTGGTGTTTTTCCGTGGCTTGACTAGGTTGCTTCGTTCTTCCTTCTTTGTTGTCCTTATCGATCAAGGCTTCTATGAACACTCAATTGCTGCTAAAAAATGGCTAAAGAAGAACCCTTTCTCAAGGGGAGAAATCGGCACAAGAGCAAGGGACTTGGAATGGGAAAATGAGAGGAGAAAGTGAGAGAGGAGAGAAAAAATGTGAATGAATGAGGGATGCTTTGAATGATCAGCCAATGGGGTTTTTATAGCTGAATGTAGCAGCTAAAATTTGCTAAAAATAGCAGCCAAAGAGTCTATGTGGCAAAGTTAATGGCTTCACCTTTGCTAAATTTTGCTTGGGGCAAATCTTCAAAGCCATCAATTGTGGAGGGGCTAATTTACAATTTGAACTAGTCTTCAAGGGCTTCTTTGCAGCTTAAATAATCAGCTAATGAGCTGAATTGGGTCAGCACTTGGACGCTTTTGGGCTATCCTTTCCTTGGTCGGTTCGGTTCACTCGGTTGGGTTCAATCAGACCATTTTTTCATAATTAATTAATAATAATCTATTAACCCAAATTAACTTGGATATAAATTAAAATTAATTATATTATGATTTAATACATATTATTTTGGACCATCTTAGGCTAGAAATGTAACGCCCCAAAATTGGGCCTAGAAGTATTGGGCCTTGAGCATGGGAGCGGTTAGGAGACTGCTCATAAATATTTTAGTTAAGCAAGAAATTGACACAAATTTCATGTTTGCTTTGTTGGCTAAGGGATTTGGGCCTGTTTGAGAGTGTTTAAGAAGCCTGGTTCAAGTCTGGGCTTTTGCAAAAAATTTAGTTTTTCCCCTTAAGTGAACCTTGGCTTTAGCTTGTAGGCCTTATAAATATTTGTGGGTAAAATGTGTCACAAAAAAAAGCCTTGTGGCTTGGTGGCAAGTGACGTGTTGAGCTACTGAGAGGGCTTGGGTTCGAATCCCATAACAAGTAAGGAGTATTTATTTTGTTAATGGGGCGGCAAGTGTTTGAATTGGATACAAACTCTGCTGAGGTGGTTGTGGAAGTGGTCAAAGGGAGGAAATCAAGGAATTTGAAAAGCATGGTTATGGATATGAGAGAGATTTAGGTGGAGAGAATAATGGATTCCAAATTTGGAGAGTTTGAAGTCGATTGGGGGAAATTGAATATGCAAATTCAGCTAAGGAGTCCATTGTGTACATTTTTTTATGCAATTTGAGAGTGTATAGGTGCCGAATTCTTTTTGGCATTTCGGGTTATTTTTTTCCTTTTTTTGCGTTTTTGGTTTCTTTCTCTTCTAAAAGTCGAATCTAGTATCTCTCTCTCCTCAATTTTAGTTCACCATTTGGTCGAACTTTGCCTTTCTTCTTCTTCCTCTCTTTTATTCTTTCGGTTTTACTCTCATAGCCGAACCTTTTATTTCCTTTTCTCAATAATTCTTCTATTGTTCCTAAGGTTTGATTAAGCCGAATTCAACTTCTTCTTTACCCTTTTACTGTTTCTCTTCTTTTCAAGATATCCGAATACTTCTCCCTTCTCATTACCTTGGGTTTGCGTCTGTTTAGGCATCTAGGCTCTGACAAGTGACCGACTGTTTCTTCGTTCTACCTTTTTTATCAGTTGATCTTGGGTAAATATTTCTTGCTTCTTGACTTCGTTCTGGATTCTTTTTGTATCGTTTTCTCTAATGAAGCTGAATGATTCAGTTTAGGGCTACTGACTCTTTGAACCTTCTCATGTGTTTGGGTTCTTAAATATTCGTAGGCGTTCAAATCCCTCTTTTGGCATTCAATCGGTAACTGGGGTAAGTAGGCTTATTTTGGCCAAATGTTCATTAGCCTTCTGTTTATTCGCTCGGTGCTAATGGATTCTTTTGATTAACTCAGCTTCTTGGCAAAAAAGGGTGTAGTTGTCATCCGATTAGCATAATAGACATAACTGTAGTCATCAAGGGTTAGTGGTAAGTGTTGGTTTGAGATGAAGTACTTAATGAACCCTTTCGATTAGGAAGTTGACAAGTATGCATCGATGGATTGTAGGTTGATCATACGTGGGTTAATCTGCTTCTCGCTAAACAGGTGTGTAACCGTATGCCTTGTTTTAATAATCGGCTGAAAAGCCGAAAATGTGTGTTGTTTACTCTGCTATGACTGTAGATCGACAAAATGCCGAAAAGCTGAAAATATGGCGTATGATGCCACATGAGTGTACGATCACGCGTGTGGTGAACCAAGCTCACGGAACTTGGGCGTACGACAAGGAAGGCCATCATGAGCAAATTCGTGGGCTTAGGCCGTAGTGGGCCACTTGGGCCACCAAATAGGTCGAATAGGCCCAATGGGCCCGTGGGCCCGCTTGTGTCAAATTAGCTGCTAGGTGGAATATGGTTGGGCTTGTCATGTCGCGTCATGGCATAGGTCATTTTGGGCCACGTTGGGTCGGAATGGGCCGTGTGGGCCACACGGATAAAATGTATGTTATGTGATAAGTTTTGGACTGGGCTACGTCATTCGTACAATTGTGAATAGTTTTGGGTTAAATGGGCCAGATGGGCCCAATGGGCTCGTGGGCCCGCGTGGGTAAATTTCACTGTTAAGTAGGAAGTAGATAGACTTGTCATGTCGCGCACATGACTTAGGTTGTTTTGGGCCTCGATGGGCCAAAATGGGCTATTGGTCCCAATGGCCTCGTGGGCCCACACGGATAAAATCTGCGGTAAGTGACTATTAATGAACCAGGCTATGGTGTACACATAGCCGTATCTAAATTTGGGCTAAATGGGCCACACGAGCGTGTGGGCCCACTTGGGTTGAGTATTGGGCCTTAGGCCCACTTGTACTGTTATGTTTGTTTAGGTTATTTAGGTCACTCGAGGCGACAATAGACCTTCGGTTGGGTCGTTAAGACCCCTGATTTGTGAAATTACCGTAATACCCCTATAGGGTAAAATGACCGTAATGCCCCTGTAGGGTAAAATGACCGTAATACCCCTGTATGGTAAAATGACGATTATGCCCTTATGTTTCGTATGACTGATGTGCTTATGATTTACATATATGATTGCACTGAGTATAGCTTTGCATACACGTAATATTTATGACATGACATACTACATGGGGTTGGGATTTTGATATGGAGGAAGTATCAGATCGGTGACTATGTCACATTCATCGCATCGGTGGCTATGCTACGATTCTCGACATCGTGGCATTGCCACATTTACTGTTTCTGGCAACTATGTTGCATTATTATTACTAGCAGCTTTGTTGCGATATTGGTTGCTGGGTGGGTGGGTCGATTTATATCCCCACATGGTGTGTTGGTTGGTACGGGTGGTGTGCTGGCTGGATTTGGGTGGGATGCATAATTGCATTACACTGTTCTGATACTGTATTGGGCTTAGGCCCACACTGTTATTGTATAGGGCTAAGGCCCAGACTGTACTGATACTGTATAGGGCTAAAGCCAGACTATTTTGCATATTCTGATTTCTGTTGTCTGTTAGGAAATTACACACTGAGTTTTTGTAAACTCACCCTTTCTTTTTAACTGTACAGGTAATCCCTAACCTTAGACAATTTGGTGCTGCGAGGGACTTAGAGGTGGCTACACGACTGCCGTGTCTTGCATTTGCTTTATTTAATTTAAATTTCACTTTTGGGTTTTTAATTTT
The DNA here is from genome assembly GCA_025698465.1 of Gossypium longicalyx. Classification (NCBI taxonomy): domain Eukaryota; kingdom Viridiplantae; phylum Streptophyta; class Magnoliopsida; order Malvales; family Malvaceae; genus Gossypium; species Gossypium longicalyx. Next base: position 60,674,965 of record CM047004.1, on the reverse strand, counting down.
GTAATAAGGCCGTTTGTAGGTTTAATTTTTAATTGGGCTTTGGAATATATATTTTTTTTAAATTGCTAGTCTAGGTAAAGACGAGTTTTTAAAACAATTACTGTTTTCTAAAACACGCGTTTTAAACTTCATCGACTTAAAAAGCTTCCGCGTCTATAAATCAATTTAATATAACACTGATGGTTAATAAGGTAAACGTTTTGACGAGAACTTTTGTTAAATAATAATAAAAGGATTTTAATTCAGTAACAGATTTTTACTGAAAAGATCAATTTTTGAAAAACACTTCGATGTGACACGCCAAATTTAGCCATAATGTCTAGGCTGGGTTTAGGGTGTTACAAGAAATTAATTTGCCTCGATACTTCAAATTGCTTCTCGATTTTGTGCTTTTGGCAGTGTCTGCCGAGCCATTTTTCTCCCTTTGTGCAAATCTGTCGAAAATAACCAAAATTCATCAAAAATAATTATAAAATTAACTAAATTTCAACATGTTCATATTTTAAGTGCACTTTAATTATTTTGCAAGAATTAATTATTTTTTGACAAGAATTTAACCAAATTTGCATGAATTTAAGTTAAAAAGGGTATGAAAAAGTGTGTAAATTTTTGTGTTTCCACTCCCTCAAACTTAATTCATTGCTCATCCCGAGTAATGCACAAATTTTGAAAAGAATTTCTCGGTAACACCTTTGAAAAATTCCTTCAGAACAACATTTTTCTCAAAATTATGAATTTAATATACTTATGCTCAAAGACAAGAAATTTGATAGTTATACTACTTAAGTATACATATTGTTCAAATTAATCTCAACAACTATTATGATAGCAAAAATTAAACTAGATGCTTCCTAATATAGTCATGTTAAACCTTACCAATGTAATTTTATTCCCTTTATTCAAGATTAAGTTGCAATCATTAAGTTTAACTTATGTCTTCATATGTTGTACGTAGCAATTTCTCTCCACTAATGTAGGTAGTGTTGGAACTTTTGAATCAATAGGTCTTTAACAAGGTTGTAACGTGGCTGGGCTTAAGGGTAGGTAAAAGATAGATAAATTTAGGCTTTTAAACCCTAGACTCAGCTTGTATCAGATCTTCGAAATAATTACCTTCAATACATCAACTTTCTTTGCTTTCACATGCTCTTTTGTACATCTTATTTTAAGAACTCATGCTCTCTCTCTTTTTTTTTTAAATTCGAGCATTTTGCTGAATGTACTACAATTTTAGAGCATTCAATACTTCTTATCAACTCCCCCAAACTTATTTTTAAAGAATACTTCGAATAGCACTGAGTCTAGTGTTTGGGACAAATTTAAGATACTTAAGAGAGAAGTGATGGCTAAATTTGCAAGGGTTCAAATAAAATTAGGCCATATAGTCTCAAAGTTGGGTTTTAAAGGATAAAAATTTAATCATGGTTTGCTTGAAAGGTTCAAACGGTCCAAACAAAAGTTGCCTAAATCATTTCCAATGTTCCGTGCTTCCTAGGATTTTACCTCAAGAAACTACTAAGTCAATTCTAAAGACTTAAACTTTCATGCATGCCTAACTTTCATAAGGAACTAAAAAAATTTATGGTACGATTTGCATGCTTTATTAGAAATATATTCATATCAGTATTAAGCTCATAATAATTTATTGAAATAATAGAACTTTATTTATACTGAAGTTTAGCATACTTAACAAAATTTCAAATTATTGAACAAAATATATCCTAATCATAATTAAAAGAAAAATTTATTCTGAATGGAAATAATTCAATTTCAATTTTTCGGTCTTCCCTAATTAAGATGAACAATGTCCTCATTGTTTAAAGTGAATAGATACCATACATCAGTAGGATTCTAGAAAAGAGGAGGTGAGTAAAATTGACTGCTTAAGTACCAAGCTCTCTCTAGATCAAATCCTAGACATGTATATACTTATTGCCACACTTTATACTTTGTGACTTGTTCATTATTCATGATTTCCATCTCTTGCATTATTATGCGAAAATCAAGATTCCTAATTAAACTTGATCGTAAAATGACCTAAGAATAGAAATAAAATAAGGTCAAGATCCCCCTTTTATTTATTTGCAGACCCTTCCAAATTTGACTCATCTTTTGTTCCATCATTATTGCCTTTGCATGAATTGCTTCGCTTTTTCTTCTATAATGGACTCCATGGTTCAAATATAAAATCTGGAAATTCAGGCACAAAAATAAATGGGTCATTGTAAATTTTCTTAAGAGCACTTCTCATCGAGTCATCCCTTATTTTTAAGTATCTCCAATAAGCTTGTTGCTGCCATTGCATATGCTGCATTATGTCCATCAACTTTGATAGCTCATCTCGAAGATCTGGGCTAGGCGGTTGAGCTCTGAACATTGAAGTTTCATCCTCAGGTTCAACTTCTGGTTCCATTGGTTCCACCTATCAGGGACTTCAACCGAATGCATTGATTCGATCTCTATGGGATCTTCATCCTCTTCTTCGGGATCCTCACTTTCTTCAATTCACTGTTGTAGAACAGAATCTCCAGCTATTTGGTAGAGGTCCTAATCTGTGATTGTGCCCTGGCTATAGTCTGTCTTCTTTACGTTTGCAAGAATTTTAGCTTTCAAGCACAAAATTGTTATCGTAAAGGGAAAATAAGCTGGGCCAGAACATCTAACAGCACAATTCCGTATTTCTCTCAGGATGATTTTTCCCACATCAATGGTCTTTCCAATTAAAATTGAGTATAATAAGACCATTCGATCTAATGAAATTATAATTGCATGTGAGCTAGGTATAAGGCTGAAATGGATGAAATAGAACCATACATTTGCGAGTGGTGTCAAATATTCTTTTCGACAAGTGTGGATTCCTTGCTTTGACACAATCCACTTAGAACCTAGAACTGTAAGTTCCTCGAGAATTTCTTGCAAATTTTTAGGCTTTATATTGCTCATCAAGGAAAAATAATCATCGTTTTTGAAATCAAGCAATTCAAAGAACTCATTAATAGCGTTTGAAGTTCTTGGTACCTTGATTCCTCGAACTGGAACTTCTGTCAACTCGCTTGAGGTTAAATTCACATAGAATTCACAAACTAGTTCCTTATCCACACTAGGTCTCTTCTCACAAAATAATTCCCAATTGAGGGTTTTAGTAACTTGATGAATACGTGCCATAAAGTCTTTTTAGTTGCTCTCTTTCAATGTAAAGCCTTTCTCTGGATGCACCAGTTGATTTTTGAAGATACTCTCGTATCTTACTTTGGCTTCTTCACAATGGAACTTGTTTTGTGTTTCATCAATTTGAGCACAGGCACGAGTTCTCTTGCCAGGCATTATTAACCTGAAAAATATGAGAAAAAATATTTTCTCAAAAATTTAATTAAATAAAAATTATTAATGACTCAATAAATTGAAAAATTAAATAATTAAATAAAATTAAAATTTAGGAGAAAAAAATTTGTCTTACCACCCTTTCTATAAAAATTAAAAACTCCTAAAAATAATTAATGAACAAAAGAAGTCAATTTAGGGTAGGTTGGAGGGTTATCGGCTAAGGATATTAGTGCGAGGCTGGTGCGAGTAATGGGCTGATGTGCCACACGGATGCTGGGCAGCAAGCAGACTCGTCGAGCAGGAGCAAGGAGCGGCACAATTTGGCGTGATGAGCTGCACAGGCAACAGGCCGCAATGTCGGCGTGTGCGAACTGGAGCGAGGAGCAGGTGCGTCACCAAGGTGCGGGCGTGGCGAGCGCTGGAGTTGGACGTGCGTAGGTGCAGCGACAAGAAGCAGTTGCTGGGTGCGAACGGTGTGAGCTACTGGCCGAATGGCTGTCGGGCGGTATAGTGGCTGAGGGGGCTTGCGGAACTAGGTGATTGGGTATTTGGTGGGAATGGATTTGAGTGGTGAATAAAGGAGAAGGTTGGTGATATTTATAGTGAGAGTAGTAGAAATTAGAGTAGAATTCTTAATATAATTTAACAAATTAAAAAAAATCTAATTCTAATTGTACTCAAAGTTAACAACAATTAATAATCAAATATATGCATAATAAATTATTAATGCTATTAATTTATTTAAACAAAAATGAAATATGATTAAAAATAATCCTAATTCTATGCTAAATTGATAAAAATTAATATATAAATTATAATAGATATAATTATATATTAAAGATTATCATTTTATTATTATTTGAAAAAAAAACTTATCAAATAAAATATGATTAAATTAACACTAATCCTAACTCTATATAAAGTTGATAATAATTAATATATATTATAATAGATATAATTTTATATTAATAATTATTATCTTTTTTTATTAAACTAAAAATATTTTGTAACACCCCTCGCCTGTATCCGACGCTAGGATAGGGTTTGTGGTGTTACCTGACTCAACTCAACCGATTATATAAAACTGGGCAGTGAAATTTCAAACAATCTAAAAACTTCTCTTTTAACATGCAATATGACCCGTATATAGGCTTACGAGGCCCAAAACATACATTTAGAGTGGTTCGGAATCCAACCGAGAACTCATGAAAGACTTAGAAAATTTCATGCATCAAGGCTCCACACGCCCGTGTCCCGAACTTGTGTCTGAAAGCCTGAGCATTCTGCCAAAACCACACGGCCGAAGCACACACCCGTGCCCTATAACCGTGTCCTTCACACGGTCGAGACACACGGCCGTGTCTCTTGCCCGTGTACTACTAGCATGCATACTGACTTTATGGCACAGCCTGGGTACACGCTCGTGTGGCTTGCCCGTGTACTAAAATGACTTTAAAGTTTTAAGTGCAGGGAATGCACGACCACAACACACACCCATAGGCGTGATCTGTGTGTCACACATGGCCTAGACACATGCCCGCGTGTCTTACCCGTGTGGACAAACTAGGCTATCTTCCAAGCCATTTTGTCACCCATTTTGCACAACCTACACAAGATCATTTCAATATACAAATTTCATCATAATTGACACCAACTCATCCATAGAAAGAACATTGTATACATTTATCAAAGTGAAAAATAGCCATTATTCCAGGCTTGATACAAAATGAAGGGCTTTTGACTTGAGCCAAAATACATAAATAATTCTCTTAATCCAACATCCTAGTCTAGCCCTATACATGCCACCTTCAAAAATATAAATCAAGCTATACCGAGTATTGCGGCTGATAGTGTGATTGATATCTCTAACTTTAAGGGATCCTTAAGCTAGCTTGGTGACACTGAAAGAAAAAGGGAAGGAAAGGGAGTAAGCATAAAGCTTAGTAAGTTGCATATAAATAACTATACAACAATATCACCACTTACCATCATGCTTATAGCTCAAAGGTAAACATAACTTAACTTACTCATTATCATCTACTCGAGTCTCATTTTCTAATTTAAGCTCGTTACTCATGCTTATCATATAGGTACCTGTAACACTCACAACATGATCATCCTTTCTTTATCAAAATTGAACTATAACTTTCACCATTGAACCGTTGGAATACTACTGGATATTCCATGAACCTTCAACATGGGATATATTGCCGATGCCATGTCCCAAACATGGTCTTACACTGGCTCTCATATATGCGTACTGATGCATGTCTGAAACATGTCTTACACTAGCACAACTCCTAGCCGATACGTGTCCCAGACATGTTTTACACTGGCTATCTCTGTCGAGGCTGATGCATGTCCCAGACATGCCTTACTCTAGCGCTCAACTCTAGGCCGATGCCATGTCCCAGACATGGTCTTACACTGGCTCTCATAATGTGGCCGAAGCATGTCCCAGACATGTCTTACACTGGCGCACAAATCACCCAATGTCTTGGCACAAATATCCAGTTCATATCCTGAGGTTTCAACGGGATATTTCTACTATCTCAATATTACAAGGCATTCTCAATTTATAACTTAACAACTCGTACAATATCAATTCAATGACAATGTGAATACAAGTATTAACAGTGTAGTTGTATTATTTACATACAACTTACCTCGGTTTATAAAAAGTACTTGACTAGCCGGCTTATTCGGATTGCTTGGCTTTGCCCCGGTCTAGGCTCGGTTTTGGCAAATCTTGATCTATAATATACATCCATTTAGTCACTAAACACAATTAGGCATTCATAAATTCACAACTTTGGTAAAATGACCATTTTGCCTCTAGGCCTTGGTAAAATGACCATTTTACCCCTATGCCCGAAAATTAATTTTTATCGAATTTATTTGTATTTCAAGCCTAGCTAAACTCTTTTTACTACTAGAGAAATCCCAAATTCTCACTATTTTACACACTTACCACCTATTTTGCAACTTATGCAAAATAGCCTCTTTAGGTGTTTTCATGCTAACACCTTTCACAAAAGTTGTTTATAACACAACTAGAACTCATATTCTTCCATAAAAACTCAGCATATATCACAAATACATCCATGGAAAAATTCTAAACTCTTGACCATTTTGTAAGATATCACCCTCATTTGAAAGCTCGTGCTTCAAGGGTCTCAAAAATGAAAAAATCTTGAAGAAAACTCATTAAAATCACTTACTTATGAGTGTTTTAAGTTGTTGCAGATTTTTGAGCTTTCAAATCTCTATTTTGGCTGATATTTTTGGTGAAGAAAGAAGATGGAGAAAAAGAAAATGATAGCTAGGCTTTTAGGCATTATTTTATCACCAAAACATGACATCATCAATCTAATACTTTGACTATTTGTTTAAAATCCATCACATGGCCGGCCAACACTATTAAAAAGGGTGTAATTGCCCTGTAAAAGCCCTCAATTTTGATTCTCTAGCTATATAACACCTTTGGGTACTAAAATGTAACTTTTGCCTTTTATGTGATTTAGTCCTTTTTCGCAATCGGGCATGAAAACATTAAAATTAACTCACCAAATTTTTCATGCACTAATATAATAGTACCATAACCTCATAAAAATAATAAAAATAATAAAAATAATTTTTCTATCTTTGGATTTGTGGTCTCGAGACCACTGTTCCGACTAGGCCCTAAATCGAGTCATTACATATTTATTCTAGAAGCCTTTTGAAAATATTTACAAAAAGAGGCACCTAATTTTTATTATTTACAAAAAGAGCAACCAAATTTTAAAAATAATTCAATTAAGTCCCCAGACTTAATGAAAATTTGAAATTGAGTTGCAATCTAAAACTTGGATCAAAATTGACCCTTTTATTTGAAAAACCAAAAATTTATTTTGCATTTAGGGAATAATTTCTCGGAGAATTATGTAAAAATCAATTCCAATGAAAGATTGGAGGGGTCACAAGTGATCTCACTTAAGTTCCAATCTCCTAGACAGAATTTTTTTAAACATACTAATCCCAAAAATATACCTTAAATCATTTATTAAAAAGGAAAATAAGAAAATTTAAACATTTGAAAAAATGAACGAAATTTGATTTCGTTCAATCTTATCTCCCCAGTAATGTTTCAAACACTGAGCATTAACTTGAAAATTACCTCTCTTACCCTGGAGTTCAACAACTCTGTATGGATAGACGCGATGAATCGTAAATGGACCAGACCAACGTGATTTTAGTTTACCTGGAAAGAACCTTAATTTGGAATTAAATAACAAGACTTGCTGACTTGCTTCAAATTCTCGAACTTTAATGTGCTTGTCATGCCATTTCTTAAGTTTCTCCTTGATTAATTTGGCATTTTTGTACGAGAATATCTGGAATTCCTCTAGCTCATTGAGTTGGAGCATCCGTTTCTCTTTAGCAAGCTTAAGATCCAAGTTGAGTTGTCGAAGAGCACAGTAAGCTTTGTGCTTTAACTCCAGAGGCAGACGGCAGGCTTTTCAAAAGACTAACCTATAGGGTGACATCCCTAAAGGTGTCTTGTATGCTGTTCTGTAAGCCAATAAAGCATCATCCAGTCTTTTGGACCAATCTCATCGGTTCGGGCAAACTATCTTCTCAAGTATGCCTTTGATCTCCTTGTTCGCTAGTTCTGCTTGCCCATTCGTCTGTGGACGGTAAGCTGAAGCGACCTTGTGTTTCACTCCATGTTTATCTAATAACCATATCAACCACTTGTTCACAAAATGGGACTCTTCATCACTAATAATAGCTCTTGGGGTTCCAAACCTTGTGAACACGTGTTTCTGTAAAAACTTTATCACAACCCTAGCATCATTTGTCGGATAAGCTTCAGCCTTGACCCACTTAGACACATAGTCTACTGCTACTAATATGTACTTGTGACCAAAAGATGGCAGAAAAGGACCAAGAAAGTCAATACCCCATACATCGAACAATTCTACCTCAATGATATTTGTTCGAGGCATCTCATTTTTGTTGGTGACATTTCCAACCCTTTGACATCGATCACAAATCTTTACGTAAGCATATGCATCCTTGAATAGTGTTGGCCACTGCACGAGTACCTCTGAGGTGTCCCCTACTTAGATCTAAGTGACAATGGTATAAAATCTTTTGTACTTCATCTTCTACCACGCATCTCCTGATCATTTGATGTACCCACTTTTTAAAAAAATATGGCTCTTCCCAAAAATAGTACTTCACATCGTGAAGAAACTTTTTCCTTTGATGATACGTCTTATCAATCGGCATCAAACCACAAGCTAAAAAGTTAGCAATATCAGCAAACCAAGGGGTATTATGGACATGATTTACCTTCAGTATGTGTTCATCTGGAAACGTCTCTTGAATTGATATAAGAGAAGAGTTCCCTACTTGCGGCTCCAATCTGGACAAGTGATCTGCTACTTGATTTTTTACTCCCTTTCGAACTTGAATTTCTAGGTCGAACTCTTGAAGTAGAAGTACCCACCGGATTAGTCTCAACTTAGCGTCTTTCTTGGCAAGTAAATACTTAATTGCCAAGTGGTTCGTATAGACAGTCACCTTGGTACCTACAAGATAAGATCGAAACTTGTTAAAAGCAAACACAATAGCAAGTATCTCTTTCTCTGTTACCATATAATTTAGTTGAGCTCCTGTCAGAGTTCAGCTTGCATAGTAGATGGGATGAAAAACTTTGTTCCTTCGCTGGCCCATGACAGCTCCTATCGCGAAGTCACTTCCGTCACACGTCAATTCAAATGGCAAATCCCAGTTTGGTGTGACGATTATGGGTGTCATAACTAACTGACTGTTCAAATCTTTGAAAGCTCTTAAGCACTCTTCATCAACTTTGAACGTCGTGTCCTTCTCCAATAATTTACATAAGGGTTTAGCAATTTTGGAGAAGTCCTTGATGAATCTTTGATAGAAACCGGCATGGCCCAAAAAGCTCCTAACACCCTTTACAGATGTTGGAGGTTGGAGTTTCTCTATAACATCTACCTTTGCTTTATCAACCTCTATTCCATGTCTTGTTATCCAATGCCCTAGAACAATACCTTCTCGTACCATGAAATGACACTTTTCCTAGTTGAGTACTAGGTTTGTTTCTTCGCATCACCTTAATACCTTCGCTAGATTGGCTAAGCAATCGTTATAAGTATCTCCAAATACTGAAAAATCATCCATAAAAACTTCCAAATACTTCTCAACCATGTCAATAAAAATAGACATCATACATCTTTGAAATTTAGCAGGTTCATTACATAAACCAAATGGCATGTGTCTAAATGCTAATGTACCGTACTGGTAGGTGAATGTTGTCTTGTGCTGATCTTTCAGTGCTACTGTAATCTAATTACACCCTGAGTATCCATCGAGAAAATAGTAATAGTCTCGCCTCGCGAGTCTATCTAGCATCTGGTCTGAGAACGGCAAAGGAAAGCGATCTTTCCTAGTTGCCTTGTTCAGCTTCCGGTAATCGATGCAAATTCTCCATCGCATAACCGTTCTAGTTGGTATCAACTTGTTATACTCATTTTCAATGATTGTGATACCTCCTTTCTTTGGCACGCACTAGACCGGACATACCCATGAACTGTCTGAGATGGGGTAGATTATACCCGTATCTAACCACTTGATGATTTCTTTCTTTACTACGTTCTTCGTGATGGGGTTTAGTCTTTGTTTTCCATCAATCGTCCCTTTTTCGCCATCTTCAAGGATAATCTTGTGCATGCATATAGATGGACTAATTCTACGAATAACGACTATAGTCCATCTGATAGCTTTCTTGAATTGTTTCAATACAAGGATGTGTTTCCCTTCTTGCTCACTAGTTAATTTTGTTGAAACAATCATAGGAAAAGTAGAAGTGTTACCTAAATAAACATATTTCAAATGTGAAGGTAGTACCTTGAGTTCTAATTTAGGTGGCTCCTCGATTGACGCTTTTGGTTGGGCATAATCCCTTTTATCTAATTCCAAAGATTCAAAATGGGATTGCGGATTAAATCCCTTTTGATTAGCTTTTAACAACGCTAAGTATTCATCATCCTCTTCATCATTTAGAGGATCTGATGTCAAAATTTATTCCAACGGATCCTCAACGTAGTTGAACTCCTTCTCCTCTATTAAATCCTCTAAATCAGATACTGTAGAGCAATCATCAATTGTGTCAGGAAATCGCATAGACTTAAAAACGTTAAATATTACCTGATCATCCTAAACACGCATAGTAAGCTCGCCCTTCTGCACATCAATAAGGGTTCTTCCAGTTGCTAAAAAAGGTCTTCCTAAGATAATTAGCAGTTCTTTATCTGGTTCAAAGTATAGAATAACAAAATCAACAGGGAAGATAAATTTATCTACAGGTACCAATACATCCTCGATTTTTCTTTCTAGATGTGCTAAGGATCGATTTGCTAATTGAAGTGTAACCGTAGTAGGTCTAACTTCACCTATCCCCAACTTCCTAAATATTGACATAGGCATCAACTTAATACTCGCAATGTAACACCCCTCGCCCGTATCTGACGCCGGGATAGGGTTCGAGGCGTTACCGGTAATTCACATTTACAAACTTACTCAATCGGGTTACTGAATTTCGCTCGTGATTTAACACTTTTCAAATGTGTGCACTTTGTCTCTTATACAGGCCTTCGAGGCCTAAAAACACTCCTAGGGGTAGTACGGAACAAAACCGAAATTGTTCGAGAGACTTGGGGGACTTTAGGAAATTTTCCCTTAGTTGAAGTGTAACACGCCCATGGGGCTTAGAACACACCCGTGTCCTTTTTCCAGTATGCAACACGACCAAGGCACACGCCCGTTGGCTTAGCCCATGTGCTACACTTCAACCTCACCATTCTTTTAAATATACACGGCCAAGGCACACGCTCGTGTGCTCAGCCCTTGCTCTATGCTGACTTAAAATTTCAGGTGCATGGGACACATGGTCATAGCACACACCCATGGGAGTAGCCCGTGTGTCACACATGGCCTAGACACACGCCCGTGTGTCTACCCATGTGGACCTTGTTAGGCTATTTTCCAAGCCTTAAGTCACCCTCTACTAGCCAATTACACTTATAGATTACTATAGTGCATATTTGGGCCAAATTATCCATTTGTAAATATGAAATTTTTATTAACCTCATTGCATGTGAACCTCATGTCATTGGTTTCATACATGCTAAGTTAATTCTTATCTTGCATTTAATGATTTATATGTTTGCTTGACATATTAAGATTGGCTCGTTATTATAACTCATTGCCAATTATAACTAAGCCATCGCATATAAATATAAACATGCATAGATTTGTAGGGCATAGCCTACTTCAAAATGAGCCAATTCCCATGGCCATATACAAAAAAAAAAGATAAACATATTTTTACATGCCTTCATTAGGCAAATCAAATGACATATATAACAAAATACTAAAAAATCCTATACATGCCATTGGACAAAATAGAAATGTCTTTATACCAAAGCTTGTCTAGTTGATAGTGTGTTGACTCTCCAATTGTCTTCCAATCCTTATGAGTCATTGAGCTCTGAAAAGAAGGGAAAAGAGAGTGGTAAGCATTTACATGCTTAGTAAGCCCGTATAACTGGAAAGTAAACTTACCGATTATTTAGCATACAACCATATTAGACAATGAAACCAACAAGCACAGGATAGTTTCCCTATCACATGCACTCAACCATCGAGTTAGTTACATATCAATGCACCAAGTAATTCATCTTAGATAAGCTCATCATTTAACATATCATCTATACATATTTCTTGTGATAGTCCCGTTGAGTTTCTAAGAAATCTCGATGGATCATCCATTTACCATCAATTTGTACGAATGATCGTTTCAGTATGCACTCCCGCGAACCTCACATCTTACGGCGGGATTATCAGTCCAGGCTAAATCCCCTGTAATATAAACTCATAAGGTGATGTCGAGATTACCAGTCCAAGCTAAATCCCTTATAATGACAAACACCCTTAATGAGCTCGGATGTAAATTACCAGTCCAGGCTAAATTTAGACCCTAATCGGATTACCCGTCCGGGCTAAATTCACAATGCACACATATTCTTCGGGAGGCTCGATCACTCAAGGAACACCAGTCCAGGCTAGATTATTTTTATACTTGAGATCTTCGGATTACCAGTCCAGGCTAAATCCTTTTCTGCAACACATGCAGGATCTCAAGTCTCATGTAAATCATGGTTTATCCATCGAATTCCCTTTCCAACCTCAACCGAGACATTATCCAACAATTCATTATTAAAGATGCAATTAATGCATTTTCATGCCATCAACAATTGAATTATCATGCATTCACAAAACATACAGTTATGCATGTTATAGGCTTACTTCGAGTTATCTGAACTTACTTGGTATTCGTTTCGGAGCTGTGTTTCGGTTATTTCGAAACCTTGCGTTTACCTCGATCGACCTCCGGATTTTGTTCTTCGGGGTCTATAACAACAAAATCATATCATTAATTCACTGCATTACACTTTTCAAGTTTAATTTCTAACCCCAGTCCAAATGACCGTTTTGCCCTTAACCTTTGACATTTTTACTATTTAGTCCTTAAGCTCGTGTAATGAAACACATGGAATTTCTATCTTACCCAAGCCTGACCAAACATTTTTCTCTCTTATGGCAGCCCATATTTTCAATTATTTTCTCATTTCTACCACACATTTTAAAGCATTTGCAAAGTGGTCCCTACAAGGGCTTTTCATGAAAATCACTTAGGAAAAGATGTTTATCACACCTTCAACTTTCATATTCCTCCATAATCCACCAAAATACAAGCAACTCATTCATGGGTAAATTTTTAAACATGAAGCCTAGCATGAAATATGGGTAGAAATGGAGAGAGTAAGCTACCGGGATTCCAAAAATACAAAGAACATTAAAAATGGGGCTTTAGAGCACTTACTATTGAGCTTGGAAAGCTTGAAAATCCTAGCTATGGAGAGCATGAAATTTTCAGTAGCTATGGAGAAGAAGATGGCTGATTTTGGCTTAGTTTTCCCATTTTATTTCATTAGAAAGCCAATTGACCAAAATGCCCTTAAGTCATTTCTTTAAAATTTCATCCACGCAAGCTTATTTTTGTCCAAAAACTTAAAAATTGGGAAAATTGCTCCCCAAGACCTTCTAATTTATAATCTAAAGAAATTTCATACAAATTGCTTCAAGAATCCAAGTTTTGCAATTTATTCAATTTAGTCCCTAATTTCCAATTAGACACCTTACTCAAGGAATTTCTTCATGAAACTTTAACTCATGCATAATCTCATATTCTAGGTCTCATAATAATCATAAAAAAAATATTTTGATGTCAGATTTATGGTCCCGAAACCACTGTCTCGACTAGGCCCTATTTCGGGATGTTACATTTCTCCCCCTAGGGACTTTCGTCCCTGAAAGTCTTGCCAGTAAACAAGTTTGGATATTGGTTTCTTATGGTTTCCTCTAGTTCCCATGTAGCTTCTTCCACACCATGTCAGTGCCATAGAACTTTTACTAAAGTCACACTTTTATTTCTCAACCGTTTAACCTCTCGGGCCAAAATCTTGTCTGGTTCCTCTCCGTAAGTCATATTTGGTCTAATCTCAATCTCCTCTGGTGAAATCAAATGAGAGGGGTCTGATCGATATCGTCTTAACATGGATATATGGAACATGTCGTGAATATTTTCCAATTCGGGTGGCAATGCCAAGCGATAGGCTAATGGTCCAATCCTTTCAATGATCTCATAAGGTCCGATAAATCGCGGACTCAGTTTACCTTTTCGACCAAATCTCAGCACCTTTTTTCATGGAGACACCTTCAAGAATACTTTGTCCCCAACTTGGAATTCAATCTCTTTTCTTTTCAAATCATCATAAGACTTTTGCCTATCCGATGCCGCTTTTAAATAGTCTTGTATTACTTTAACTTTTTCTTCAGTTTCCCTAATCAGATCCACTCCATGAATCTGATTTTTCTTAAGTTCTGTCTAGTATAATGGAGTTAGACACTTCCTGCCATACAAGGCCTCATAAGGTTCCATTTTCAAACTTGTTTGGAAACTATTGTTGTAGGAAAATTCTACCAATGGCAAGTATTTTTCCCAACTACCCTGAAATTCGAGGATGCAACATCGCAACATATCATCAAGAATCTGAATTGTCCGCTCAGACTGACCATCGGTCTGAGAGTGAAAAGCTATACTAAAACTCAACTTCATCCCCAAGGCTTCCTGTAGCTTTTTCCAGAATCTCGAAGTGAACCTTGGGTCTCTGTCTGAAATAATCGATAATGGTACTCCGTGCAATCTTACTATCTCAGAAACGTATAAGTCAGCCAGTCTATCAAGGGAATAATCTGTCCTTACTGGAATAAAATGAGCCGACTTTGTCAACTTATCCACTACGACCCATATGACATTTTTCTTTTTCGGAGTCAAAGGCAATCTTGTCACGAAGTCCATGGTAACTCTGTCCCACTTCTATTCGGGAACCATCACATGTTGTAACAAACCTGAAGGCACTTGATGTTCAGCTTTAACTTGCTGACATAAACAGACATCTTGACACAAACTCAGAAATATCTCTTTTCATACCGTTCCACCAATACATTTTCTTCAAATCGTTGTACATTTTGGTACTTCCCGGATGAATAGACAAGCATCTACTATGTGCTTCTCGCAATATTTTCCAGATAAGTTCATCATCTTTAGGTACGTATACTCTCTCTCTGAACATCAAACACTCATCAGGACTAATCCAGAAATCTGATTCAGTCTCTAACTCACATTGAGCCCTTTTTGTTTGCAAGTCACCATTATTAAACTGAGCATCATGAATTTCCTGTAGAAATGTTGGCCTAGCCTCTAGCTCTGCCAAGACTGAACCATCATCAAGCAATGTCAAACGAGTATCCATGACTTTCAAAGAAAATAAGGATTTTCTGCTCAGAGCGTCGGCGACCACATTCGCCTTTCCCGAATGGTAGTCAATGATCAGATCATAATCCTTAATTAATTCTAACCATCTCCTTATCTCAAATTTAATTCTTTTTGAGTCATCAAGTACTTCAGACTCTTGTGGTCCGTAAGATATGACATGTTTCACCATATAAATAGTGCCTCCAAATCTTTAAGGCAACAACAATCGCAGCAGCTCTAGGTCATGGGTCAGATAATTCTTCTCCTGAGGCTTCAATTGCCATAAAGCATAGGCTATCGCCTTGCCATCTTGCATAAGCACACAACCCAATCTATTTAAGGATGCATCACTGTAGACCACGAATTCCTTTCCCAGTTCAGGTAGCACTAAAACAGAAGCTTCAGTCAGCAATTTCTTTAATTTCTCAAAACTTTGCTGACACTTTTTCGTCTATTCAAACTTAACATCCTTCTGTAGCAACCTCGTCATCAGAGTCGCTATCATAGAAAATCCTTTTACAAACCTTCGATAGTAACCAGCTAAGCCCAAAAATCTTCTAACCTCGGTTACATTTTTAGGCGATTTCTAGTCAACAATAGTAGAGATTTTACTTGGATCAACTCGAATGCCTTCACCCGAAACAATATGACCCAAAAATCCAACTTCTTGGAGCCAAAATTCATTCTTGTTAAACTTAGCATACAGTTGTTTTTCTTACAAAGTCTACAATACAATTCTCAGGTGCTTCGCATGTTCTGTCTCATTTTTGGAATAAATCAAGATGTCGTCAATGAACACAACAACAAACTTATCCAAATATGGCTGAAAGATCCTATTCATTAGATCCATAAATACGGCCAGTGAATTTGTCAGCCGGAACGGCATAACAAGGAATTCGTAATGACCATACCTCGTCTTGAAAGTTGTCTTTGGCACATCTGATTCCTTGACACACAACTGATAGTAGCCAGACCTCAAGTCTATATTAGAGAACACAGTGGCTCCTCTCAACTGATCAAATAAGTCATCAATCCTTGGTAAAGGATCCTTATTTTTCATGGTTACCTTATTCAGTTGCCGATAACCAATACATAATCTTATTGAACCATCTTTCTTCTTTACAAACAACACAGGGGCACCCCAAGGTGAAAAACTTGGCCTTGCGAATCCTTTATCCATCAACTCTTGCGACTGTGCTTTTAACTCTTTTAGCTGGGTTGGTACCATTCTATACGGAGTGATAGAAATAGGAGTTGTCCTTGGCACCAATTTAATACCAAACTCAATTTCTCTCTCAGGAGGTAATCCTAGTAATTCCTCCAGGAATACATTTGAATACTCACATACTATCGGCACAGACTCGATCTTTAACTCTATTTCCTTAGTGTACAGTACAAATGCAATATAAGCTTCATACCCTTTCCTCATGTACCTCTGGGCAACCATGGTCGTGATTACATTCGGCGGCTAACCCAATTCTCTTGATTCGACCCGTAGAGTCTTACCATCCAGACATTTTAACTTAATCTACTTACTACCACAATTCACATTACATCATGAAGGGCTAACCAATCCATACCAAGTATTACATCAAATTCATCAAATGGTAGCAACATAAGGTTAGCCAGAAAACAATGACCTTGAATCATTAAAGGACAATTCTTACAGACTTTATCAACTAGAACTGATTTGCCTAATGGGTTCGACACTTTAATAACAAATTTCGTAGGTTCAATGGGTATATTCATACTAGACACCAATCTCTTGCAAACGTAAGAATGCGTCGACCCCAGGTCAATTAAAGCAATAATACTCGTATTAAAAAGGGAAAAAGTACCCGTGATAACGTTAGGAGCAGAGGCTTCCTCTCGAGCACATACTGTATACGTTCTTGCCGGGGCTCTAGTCTCTGGTCTTGCAGTATCTTTAGCTACGACTTGACTGCCACTAGCACTTCCAGGGTATCTTAGAGGTCTACCTCATGCCATAGAAGCACTCGACTTCAGGGTTACTTCCACTTCTTTTTTCGTTCAATCTGGACAGTCTCTGAGAAAGTGGTCAAGAGAGCCACATCTGAAGCACGCACTGCTTTTTACTTGCACTCTCCAAAGTAAAATTTGTTCCAGCTCTTACATTTCAGCTTTTGATCATCTACACTCCCCACACTAGTCATCATCGGGGAGGAGGACTTTTGAGTTCGTCGTCTAGGACCCTTCGCTCTACCCGAATATCCTACTGATGAAGTGGTGCGTTCATGCTGGCTCCTAGCTTTCTTTGTGGAGAATGAGAGTGTTTTACCGCTGGTCCTTTTGCCCACAACTCGAGCCTCTCTCTTTGCTTCCATTCTTTTGTTATTAAGCTCCTCGACTTTCTTGGCCCGATCAGCCAATGCAGCGAACTCTCGTATTTCAAGAATTCCGATCAACAATTTGATGTCCTTATTCAGACCCTCTTCAAAGTTTTTACACATTTCTGATTCAGTTTGGACCTATTCAGTTGAGTACTGACTTAGCCGTACGAACTCTCTTATATTCCGCTACAGTCTTGTTCCCTTGTTTGATTTCCAGGAACTCATTTCGCTTCGAGTCTAAAAACTGTTGGCTAAAAAATTTCTTCCTAAACTCTGTTTGGAAGAAATTCCAAGTAATATTTTCCTTCAACACTACCGAGGATACGGTTTTCCACCAGTGGTATGTAGTATCCTTCAAGAGAGATACGACACACTTTAAACACTCCTTGGGTGTGCATGACAATTCATCTAACACCCGTGTAGTATTTTTGAGCCAGAACTCGACTCTTTCAGCGTCATCATCTTCTTTCTCTCTGAATTCCTCAGCCTCATACTTTCTAAGCTTGTCTACAAGGGCCTTATCGATTCTTACCGGTGCCATACCTCATGGCACATCCTCATCAGGTTGGTTAGGGGGCGGGGCGGTCGTGGTATGTTGGGGCGATTCCTGAGATAATCCCCAAACCATTCATCCATCATATCAAAGAAGGCGGCTCGGGCTTTTTCTTGGCCTTCAGACATAAGTCTCCTACTACTACTAGATACAACTCGTTCTCTAAAAGCTGGAGCATGGCTCTCGGCTCCCTCAGACTCATCTTGTGCTCGATTGGAAGACATTTACTATATTCAAAACAATTTAAACAATTTAGGAGATGTCACACTATCAAGATTCGAAATATGGCATGTATAGCGAACTTTAACATCCTCTACAGTAGTCCTAGAACTGACTAAACTGTAGCTCTAATACCACTAAATGTAACACCCCTCGCTCGTATTCAACGTCGGGATAGGGTTCGAGGCATTATCGATAATTCACCTTTACAAACTTACTCAATCGGGTTACTGAATTTTGCTTGTGATTTAACACTTTTCAAACGTGTGCACTTTGTCTCTTATACATGCCTCCGAGGCCTAAAAACACTCCTAGGGATAGTACGACACAAAATCAAAATTGTTCGATAGACTTGGGGCACTTTAGGAAATTTTCCCTTAGTTGAAGTGTAGCACGCCTGTGGGGTTTAGAACACGCCCGTGTCCTTTTTCCAGTATGCAACACGACCAAGGCACACACCCGTGGGATTAGCCCGTGTGCTACACTGACTTCAACCTCACCATTATGTTAAATATACACGCCCAAGGCACACGCCCGTGTGCTTAGCCCGTGCTCTATGCTGACTTAAAATTTCAGGTGCAGGGGACACACGGTCATAGCACACACCCATGGGAGTAGCTCGTGTGTCACACACGGCCTAGACACACGCTCGTGTATCTACCCATGTGGACCTTGTTAGGCTATTTTCCAAGCCTTAAGTCACCCTCTACTAGCCAATTACACTTATAGATTACTATAGTGCATATTTGGGTCAAATTATCCATTTGTAAATATGAAATTTTTATTAACCCCATTGCATGTGAACCTCATGTCATTGGTTTCATACATGCTAAGTTAATTCTTATCTTGCATTTAATGATTTATATGTTTGCTTGACATATTAAGCTTGGCTCGTTATTATAACTCATTGCCAATGATAACTAAGCCATCGCATAAAAATATAAACATGCATAGATTTGTAGGGCATAACATACTTCAAAATGAGCCAATTCCCAAGGCCATATACAAAAAAAAAAAAAAAGATAAACATATTTTTACATGCCTTCATTAGGCAAATCAAATGACATATATAATAGAAATGTCTTTATACCAAAGCTTGTCTAGTTGACAGTGTGTTGACTCTCCAATTGTCTTCCAATCCTTATGAGTCCTTGAGCTCTGAAAAGAAGGGAAAAGAGAGGGGTAAGCATTTACATGCTTAGTAAGCCCGTATAACTGGAAAGTAAGCTTATCGATTATTTAGCATACAACCATATTAGCCAATGAAACCAACAAGCATAGGATAGTTTCCCTATCACATGCACTCAACCATAGAGTTAGTTACATATCAATGTACCATGTAATTCATCTTAGATAAGCTCATCATTTAACATATCATCTATACATATTTCTTGTGATAGTCCCGTTGAGTTTCTAGGAAATCTCGGAGGATCATCCATTTACCATCAATTTGTACGAATGACCGTTTTAGTATGCACTCTCGCGAACCTCACATCTTACGGTGAGATTACCAGTCCAGGTTAAATCCCCCGTAATATAAAATCATAAGGTGATGTTGAGATTACCAGTCCAGGCTAAATCCCTTATAACGACAAACACCCTTAATGAGCTTGGATCTGAATTACCAGTCCAGGCTAAATTCAGACCCTAATCGGATTACCCATCCGGGCTAAATCTACAATGCACACATATTCTTCGGGAGGCTCGATCACTCAAGGAACACCAGTCCAGGCTAGGTCCTTTTTATACTTGAGATCTTCGGATTACCAGTCCAGGCTAAATCCTTTTCTGCAACACATGCAGGATCTCAAGTCTCATGTAAATCATGGTTTATCCATCGAATTCCCTTTCTAACCTCAACCGAGACATTATCCAACAATTCATTATTAAAGATGCTATTCATGCATTTTCATGCCATCAACAATGCAATTATCATGCATTCACAAAACATACAATTATGCATGTTATAGGCTTACTTCGAGTTATCCGAACTTACCTGGTATTCATTTTGGAGCTGTGTTTCGGTTATTCTAAAACCTTGAGTTTACCTCGATCGACCTCCGGAATTTGTTCCTCGAGGTCTATAACAACAAAATTATATCATTAACTCACTACATTACACTTTTCAAGTTTAATTTCTACCCCCAGTCCAAATGACCGTTTTGCCCCTAACCTTTGACATTTTTACCATTTAGTCCTTAAGCTCGTGTAATGAAACACATGGAATTTTTATCTTACCCAAACTTGACCGAACATTTTTCTCTCTTATGGCAGCCCATATTTTCTATTATTTTCTCATTTCTACCACACATTTTAAAGCATTTGCAAAGTGGTCCCTACAAGGGCTTTTCATGAAAATCACTTAGGAAAAGATGTTTATCACACCTTCAACTTTCATATTCCTCCATAATCCACCAAAATACAAGCAACTCATTCATGGGTAAATTTTTAAACATGAAGCCTAGCATGAAATATGGGTAGAAATGGAGAGAGTAAGCTACCGAGATTCGAAAAATACAAAGAACATTAAAAACGGGGCTTCGGAGCACTTACTATTGAGCTTGGAAAGCTTGAAAACCCTAGGTATGGAGAGCATGAAATTTTCGACAGCTATGGAGAATAAGATGGCTGATTTTGGCTTATTTTTCCCATTTTATTTCATTAGAAAGCTAATTGACCAAAATGCCCTTAAGTCCTTTCTTTAAAATTTTATCCATGCAAGCCCATTTTTGTCTAAAAACTTAGAAATTGGGCAAATTTCTCCCCAAGACCTTCTAATTTATAATCTAAAGAAATTTCATACAAACTCCTTCTAGAATCCAAGTTTTGTAATTTATTCAATTTAGTCCCTAATTTTCAATTAGACACCTTACTCAAGGAATTTCTTCATGAAACTTTAACACATGTATAATATCATATTCTAGGTCTCATAATAATTATAAAATAAATATTTTGATGTCAGATTTGTGGTCCCGAAACCACTGTCCCGACTAGGCCCTATTTCGGAATGTTACACGCACCTAAGTCACATAATGCCTTACCACAATATGTTGCTCCAATGTTGCAAGGTATGGTAAAACATCCAGGATCATTCAAATTTGGGGGTAATTTGTCTTGAAGATATGCACTGCATTAATTCGTCAGAGCTACCGTCCCAAATTCTCTAAGTCTTCATTTTTTGGACAAGATATCCTTCATGAATTTGACATAGTTCGGCATTTGCTCAAGTGCTTCAACCAACGGGATGTTGATATGAAGTTGCTTGAGTACGTGTAGGAACTTCTTGAATTGAATCTCTTGCTTTTGCTTTTGAAGTCTTTGAGGGTAGGGGTGGTGGTTTCTTTACTGGAACTTGCTTCTGCTTTTGAAGTCTTTGAGGGTAGGGGTGGTGGTTTCTTTACTGGAACTAGTTGATTTGTCCTCTGTGACAATTCTGCATCTAATGGAGTTGTTAGTTGATTAGAATCAGTTGGTTCTGAAATTACCTTGTCGGGTTTTGTAGATTTTGGTTTATGTGAAACTGGAATTTCAACATTCAGTTGAACTTCTTCTGAATCTTGAGTGTTAGCTTGCAGCTTTTCAGCTTCAATGGTGTTGGGCTCTACTGTCTTTCCACTCTTCAATGTCAATGCTTTGCAATGCTCCTTCCTCGGATTCATCGGATTCTCCGTATCACTAGGTATAGCACCTTGTGGTCGGTTTCTGAGTTTAGTTGTAAGCTGACCCATTTGGTTTTCTAGGTTTTTCAATGTAGTTGCTTGGCTTTGGATTAAGGCATCATTATTGGCAATGTATGCCTTCAACAAATTTTCTAAGCCATTGGATGGTTCAGCTTTTGTTGATTTCTGAACTTGTTAAGGAAAACTAGGTGACTAGGTTGGTCTAGGTTGGGCATTAGTGTTACTAGTTCCAACCCCTTGGTTACTCTAGGAAAGGTTCGGGTGGTTTCGCCACGATGGGTTATAGAAATTGGATTGCAGTCTTTGCCTTCCTCAATTTTGGTTCTGGTTACTTATGTAGTACATTGATTCTTGGTTTGATGGACATTCTTCAAACAAATGTCCTTCCCCACAATAAACACAGGCTATATTTTGAAATTGGTTAGGTGGCTGTGCTGCAAAACTGTTAGACCCATTAGTAGTAAGAGTTTTTAACATTGAGGATATTGATGATACCTGAGATACGAGTGAAGTAAGAGCATCTACTTCATGAATTCCGACAACTCATCTTCCTGACGCTGCTCGATTGGTTGGCCATTGGTAATTGTTGTTGACAATCCTCTCAATGATTTCATAAGCCTCGTTATACGACTTAGAAAGGAGAGCACCGTTAGCAGAAGCGTCCGCTACCATCCTTTTGTGAGTATTGAGACCATTATAAATGTCTCAAGTTGGATGCAATGTGGGATTCCATAATGAGGGAACTTTCGTAATAACTCTTTGTACCTTTCCCATGCCTCATACAAGGACTCATAATCCATTTGTTAGAAAGCAGTGATCTCGTTCCTCAACTTAGCATTCTTGCTAGGCGGGAAATACTTCATAAGGAATCTTTCTGCTAACTCTTGCCATGTGGAAATTTAGTTTGGTGGCAATGAGTTCAACCAGGCTCGAGCTCTGTCCCTTAGCGAATATGGGAACAGCTTCAACCGTAATGCATCTTCGGGTACTCTGGCTAACTTGAAAGAATCACTCATCTTCATAAACAGTCTTAAGTGTAGGTGAGGATCTTCGGTAGGCATTCTACTGAATTTGCCCACTATTTGAAGCATCTGCAACATGACTGGCTTCAGCTTAAACTGTTGTGCCTCAATTTCGGGTCTCCTAATACCCATATTAAGATCATTAAATATTGGCACGGCATACTACCTTAAAGCTCTATCCCTATCGTCAGCAATAATGATAGGATTTTGAGCAGGATTTGCCCCGTTTCCTTGATTTGGATTTTCAAAGTTCATCTCTTCGGTCCTTCTCTGATTTGCTTGTCTTTTTCACTCTCGAAAAGTTCGTTCTATCTTAGGGTCTATAGGGAGTAGGTCCATAATCCGCTCAATACTCATAAACACCTGAAATAATCACAGAAAAATTAATTAAGTTAAAATTTAAACATAAAAATAAACCTAAATGTAAAACTAAAAAATTCACAAATAATGACTTATTAAAACATTCCCCGACAACGGCGCCAAAAACTTGGAATGACGGAAATGTGCAAGTGTACACAATCGCAACAAGTAATAAAGTGACAAGTAAATGTCGAGTTATCATACCCACAGAGATTGCGAAAAGAATTATTTATGAATGCAATTTAAAACACTTTGGTGAAAAAAATATTTTGTTTGAAGAGGGTGTGTAATACCCCATACCCGTATCTGAGACCGGGATAGGATACGAGGCATTACCAAAATTTTCAGAATAATTTCAATTAATTTATGTTATTTAGTATTCATTTTCATGTTTCATGTAACATCCTTTTCATATATTCAATTCAAAATATCATATAAAATATGATACAATACTTAAATTGTCATATTTACATGCTCATTCAGTATCCAAACTACTCGACTAAATTGCGAAATACCAAGATTTAGGGGCATATTGGTAATTTACCATTTTCCCAAATTTCACCCAATCTTAAATTGATAATTTCATTCAATTTATTAATTTAGATAATAAAACAATTTATTCCCTTCAATTTAGTCATTTTTGACATTTTTACAAAATTGCCCCCTAAAGTTTTACTTTTATTCAATTTAGTCCATGAGCTTAAAACATGCAAATTAGCCATGCTAACTAAATATTCATATATATATTTTTCCTCCTCCTCCTCTCCATTCCACATCCTTAATGTATATAACATTCTTGTAAGTACGATTTCACAATTTACTTATTAATGCTCACATCAAGCTGTTCACACGAGTCATAGTCACTCAATTATTTATAATTCGAGCTACAGAGTTCAAAATTAAGATCCGTAAATTTTCATAAAACTAGACTCACATATCATTCCACCATAAAATTTTAAGAATTTTTGGTTTATTCAATTAGTACAGTTTATTCATTTAAGTTTCCCCTGTTTCACTATCCAATAGTTCTGACCTCTCTTCACTAAAAATTAATTATATCACAGTACAAAACTCGGATAATGTTTCCATTGATTTCTATTGAAAATAGACTCATTAAGGATTCTAAGCATATAAATTTGAGACTCTAATTAATTTTCTCCAATTTTTGGTGATTTTCCAAAGTCAAAACAGGGGAACCCGGATTCATTCTAACCTTGTCTCACAAAATTCATTATATCTCATAATTTACAAATCCATTTCTTACACCGTTTCTTCTATGAAAAACTAGACTCAATAAGATTTAATTTCATATTTTATTCATCTTCTAATTCGATTTCTAAAATTTATGGTGATTTTTCAAAGTTAGTCTACTGCTGCTGTCCAATATTATTTTAGTTCAAGATGTTTATTACCATTTTTCCTCTAAATTTCAAAGGTTATACAATTCAGTCCTTGCTCAATTAGCCCATCTATTAAGCTAATTTTTCTCAATTAACATTTTATTTCATCATTCTAAACTATTACACAATCTTTGAAAATCAGAATTTTAACACTAAACCTTAATTCACAACTTTTTCACAATCAGGTCCTAAAATCAATTTCTATTGAAATTACTTGATAAAATCATCAA
Organism: Gossypium longicalyx; assembly: GCA_025698465.1. Classification (NCBI taxonomy): domain Eukaryota; kingdom Viridiplantae; phylum Streptophyta; class Magnoliopsida; order Malvales; family Malvaceae; genus Gossypium; species Gossypium longicalyx. Next base: position 60,649,870 of record CM047004.1, on the reverse strand, counting down.
ACAACAAAATCAAAGCTTCAAATTCATTTTATTTCATCATAACCAGCTAACACTTATCAATGATAGCTTTTAATTTTGTTCATAAAATCAAAAACTAATGAATTAAACACTTGGACCTAATTGTAAAAGTCACAAAAACATAAAAATCTCAAAGAAAAGGGAAAGAATTGAACTCACATATGTCAAAGTATGAAAAACGAGCAGCTTTCAGACCTCCCATGGGGTTTTTGCTGAAGAAAAATGATGATATCTCTAGATTTTTCAAATTTGTCTTGTTTTATATGTTTAATTTGCAAAATTTCCCATTTTGCCCTTGTTTCTCCTTGTCTTTTTTTGCTGATTTTCTTGCCCAACCGTCCAGCCCATACAATTTGGGTCCAATTGCCTTTTAAAGCCCTCCTTTTTAATCACTTAAACTATTTAATCACAATTTAATAAATTTGCACTATTTTCAATTTAGTCCTTTTTAATTAATTGACTAACCAAACGTTAAAATTTTCTAACGAAACTTTAATACTAACTTAATAACACTCCATAAATATTTATAAAAATATTTATGGCTCGGTTTATAAATCCGAGGTCTCGATACCTCGTTTTCAACCAAATTTACCTGATTAATTCTTTTAAAATCGCAAAATTCACTAATTAAAAATAATTATTTTAAGTTCGTGCTTGGCCTATAATTATTATTTGTTAAAATTTCTAAACTTACTCGCCGATTTAGTTATCTCGAATCATCAAGCTTCGACACCATTGAAAAATTTGGTTGTTATAACTCTCCCCCTTTAGGGATTTTCGTCCCAAAAATCTTACCGTAAAAAGTTGCTTTCAACTCTAATGAAAAACTTCCACAAAATTTCTCGTAACCACAACCGGATTAATCTCAAACATCTCTTCCCAATAACCTTTAGATCAGAGCATACAAAGGTCGTAGCATATCATCAAAATCTCACTTATTCCTCATAATTACAACTCTGGTAAGGGGGTGAGGTCGTAAAGCCTCTAACTTAACTCTCATAACTACACACATATGACTTGACATTCATACATAACATCATCGTTTTCACATAATTCACTTCAAGAAAATTTATACACTTATATAGTCTATCAATATTTTCTGCCATCTACAATTTCAAACAACGAATTCACTTAGTTTTGCTCAATATCAACAATTAATCAATTTCAATAAGTCCATTTATCACTTACCTTTCTTAATCAATTTAGGGAACCATTTCAGAATTGAGTACTTCGTTTTCATCATGCCATAGTAAAACTATGGTCTTGCACATAGTCACATATCACACACCGTAGCCATAGCCCAGCCATGGTCTTACACGAATCACATATCACACTGATGCCATATCCCAGATATGGTCTTATACGGAAGCATGTAATCACATATCTCTGATGCCATAGCCCAGCTATGGCCTTACACAGATCACATATCACATTGATGCCATGGTCCAACCATGGTCTTTTCCGTCAATTCGTCTTAGCCACTGAACGAAAGTACTCAAATCCGTTGTTCCACTTAATTTGTACTTTTATTCAAATATCATTTTACAACTATCACAGTTTAATGACATTCATATGCAATAATATACTATATCATTCATGAAATTTTCATATCACAACATTAAATTTAGCCATATGAACTTACTAATCATACTTATTCAACCAAGTGTACATAAACACACACTTATTCAGTTTTGAATAAAATTTACTTAATCAAACATGTTGGGCACATAACATCGTAGACATGCCAAACAAACACGGATAGTCTTATCATAATAGACATAGTCATCATAAACCAAAGAACATACTTTAAGGATAAATCATGATCGATAATTTACTAAAATAAGAGTGATAGGAAAACCGAGATAAAGAACTCCAAAATACGATACCATACCGTAAATCCAAAACATAACTCATAGGAAAATAATAATAAATATCCAAATAATTTCTTAGAGAAAACCTAAGAGATGTAAGAATAGTCCATGTAAGTTTCACCATCGACTTCTTTTTCCAAACATAATAGAATTGAATCGCATATGGAGTGATAGGGATTTAACACTTAATAATAATAAATAATTTGAATTATAATAATATAATTGTATGTTGAGCATGTTTGTACTCAGTGGTATTACCATAATTCAAATTATAAATACTATAATAAATAATAGACATCAAACATCTAACAATATAAGTCATATGTGTTAATTATGCTTTAATTTCATATCTCGGCAATAGTCTTTCATCAAATGGCATCATATATCATCTATATTATCTTTAATCAATTCATGAAACTTTGGTTCAAGCTTTCAATCTCATATATCTATTTCAATTCACAATTCACATTTCTTTTCATAATTCCACTTTTTCACACTTTCGATAGTTTATTCGATCAAATTTATTCGATTTTCTCATTTCATTTACTCAACCCTATTAACATAACTCGGACTCAGACGGATACACGGATCCAACCAAACTCACCAGTACGGTACATTGTACCTAAAACGGTACGTAGTACCTGATCAGTATACAACACCTAAGTGCCTGAAACGACACACGAGGTGCCTAAAACGACACACAAGGTGCCTGATACGACACACAAGGTGCCTGAAATACGAGACATAAAGTGCCTGATCAGTATAGCCGACAAATCCCGTACACTTCCAGTTCCTATGGCATGCCAATTATATCCGACTAGTCCGACAAGTTAATAGGGAATTCAATTCTCATTTCAATTTCACTTAATATTCATATTTACCCCTATTAACAAGACTCGGACTTTGGCGGATACACGGATTCCATCCAAACACACCAAAATGTCCAACCAAAACACACCAGTATAATCCTCCAAAACACACCAGTATCATATAATCCTCCCAAACACACCAGAATAATATAATCCATCCAAAACACACCAGAATAGCACAAAGTGCCTCTTCGGATAAATCCGAAGGATATAAACATCAGCATATCCAAATCTCATCTCCAAATCCCTTCTCAAAATCCTATGGCATGCCAACTATATCCGACTCTGTCCGGTATAGTTAATAGGGTATTCAATTCACTTTCCAGTTTCCAATCAATACACATTTCAATTAATCACATATTCATATCAATTTCATCACATTCCCAATCAATAAAATTTTCAAATATAATTTATACCCAAAATTCTATTTCCACATCAATCACATATATCCATACAAATTCAATTCAATATTAATACTTACATTAAAATTTTACTTACTATACACATAAATTTAAATATAACATTTATTCATACCTTTATGAGTTCCGACTCATCATAATCTACTTTTGCTCATATATTTGAGTATCGCTTTTATCATTATCGTAATTAGCTCGGTTGGGAAAGTATCTCTATCTTTAAGTAAAATAAATCTCATCAGAGTTGGAAGATATTACACTATCTTATCACAAGTTATATAATGGCATGTATTTCTAGACTTCACATATGCTACGTTCGGTCTGAGAACCGGCTAAACCTTAGCTCTGATACCATTAAATGTAATACCCCATACCCGTATCTGAGATCGGGATAGGATACGAGGCATTACCGAAATTTTCAGAATAATTTCAATTAATTTATGTTATTTAGTATTCATTTTCATGTTTCATGTAACATCCTTTTCATATATTCAATTCAAAATATCATATAAAATATGATACAATACTTAAATTGTCATATTTACATGCTCATTCAGGGTATCCGAAACTACCTGACTAAATTGCAGAAATACCAAGGTTTAGGGGCATATTGGTAATTTACCATTTTTCCAAATTTCACCCAAGCTTAAATTGATAATTTCATTCAATTTATTAATTTAGATAATAAAACAATTTATTCCCTTCAATTTAGTCATTTTTGACATTTTTACAAAATTGCCCCCTAAAGTTTTACTTTTATTCAATTTAGTCCATGAGCTTAAAACATGCAAATTAGCCATGCTAACTAAATATTCATATATATATTTTTCCTCCTCCTCCTCTCCATTCCACATCCTTAATGTATATAACATTCTTGTAAGTACGATTTCACAATTTACTTATTAATGCTCACATCAAGCTGTTCACACGAGTCATAGTCACTCAATTATTTATAATTCGAGCTACAGAGCTCAAAATTAAGATCCGTAAATTTTCCCTAAAACTAGACTCAATAAGATTTAATTTCATATTTTATTCATCTTCTAATTCGATTTCTACAATTTATGGTGATTTTTCAAAGTTAGTCTACTGCTGCTGTCCAATATTATTTTAGTTCAAGATGTTTATTACCATTTTTCCTCTAAATTTCAAAGGTTATACAATTCAGTCCTTGCTCAATTAGCCAACCTATTAAGCTAATTTTTCTCAATTAACATTTTATTCCATCATTCTAAACTATTACACAATCTTTGAAAATCAGAATTTTAACACTAAACCTTAATTCACAACTTTTTCACAATCAGGTCCTAAAATCAATTTCTATTGAAATTACTTGATAAAATCATCAAACAACAAAATCAAAGCTTTAAATTCATTTTATTTCAGCATAACCAGCTAACACTTATCAATGATAGCTTTTAATTTTGTTCATAAAATCAAAAACTAATGAATTAAACACTTGGACCTAATTGTAAAAGTCACAAAAACATAAAAAATCTCAAAGAAAAGGGAAAGAATTGAACTCACATATGTCAAAGTATGAAAAACGAGCAGCTTTCAGACCTCCCATGGGGTTTTTGCTGAAGAAAAATGATGATATCTCTAGATTTTTCAAATTTGTCTTGTTTTATATGTTTAATTTGCAAAATTTCCCATTTTGCCCTTGTTTCTCCTTGTCTTTTTTTGCTGATTTTCTTGCCCAACCGTCCAGCCCATACAATTTGGGTCCAATTACCTTTTAAATCCCTCCTTTTTAATCACTTAAACTATTTAATCACAATTTAATAAATTTTGCACTATTTTCAATTTAGTCCTTTTTAATTAATTGACTAACCAAACGTTAAAATTTTCTAACGAAACTTTAATACTAACTTAATAACACTCCATAAATATTTATAAAAATATTTTTGGCTCAGTTTAAATCTGAGGTCTCGATACCTCGTTTTCAACCAAATTTACCTGATCAATTCTTTTAAAATCGCAAAATTCACTAATTAAAAATAATTATTTTAAGTTCGCGCTTGGCCTATAATTATTATTTGTTAAAATTTCTAAACTTACTCGTCAGATTTAGTTATCTCGAATCATCAAGCTTTCGACACCATTGAAAAATTTGGTACATATACGTGGTGATTAAGAAAAATAAGATTTTAAACTAAATAAAAATAAAAGTTCTAATGTACGATTTCAAAATATGATTTAATCAAGATGATATAATTGTGTTGGATTAATTACATTTCTTTAACTTAGAATTATTAAACTCATGCTTATTCTATTACGAATAAATTCACGGCAACTTGGTAATTTGCTAACTTATGAACATACTCACTTACACAAATCCACTCATCTCTTAACATATCCCTATGTCAATTCAAACGATTAAACAGATTTTAATAAGCAAACATGTTATTGCACATACATACTCATTAAGTTAAACTAATCTCTTGCATACCCCTATGTCAATTCAAACGATTAATTAAATCTAATGAGAAAATAAAAGACTATGTGAGGTAACAAGGTATTCTTACCTTGAAACAATTTAATCACAAAAATCTTGCAAGTTATGCAAGGCAAGTGTATCGCCAGATACATTGCTAATTTAACCTTCCGCTACCTTAGAAGAATAAACATGCACTGATTAAGTATTGTGTCAATTAGTTATAATTTCAATCCTTTTAAATAATTAATTCATTAGCTACCTCACAATTGTAATGCAAGAACAACTTAGGCATGATTTTACTTAATCAAGCATTTTACCGAGGTCTATAATAGCATAAACACAATTTTAATAATTTAAGCAGATGAAATGCAATCAAACCAACACGAATTAAATTCAAGCTAAGTTGATTAAATTAATCATTCCAACAACATAAATATTCATAGATATGTTCATCATAACAACAACAAAAAAAAAATTAAAGAGATAAGGAACAAGAATCAAATCCGGTGTTTTTCCGTGGCTTGACTAGGTTGCTCCGTTCTTCCTTTTTTGTTGTCTTCACCAATCAGGGCTTCTATGAACACTCAATTGCTGCTAAAAAATGGCTGAAGAAGAGCCCTTTCTCAAGGGGAGAAATTGGCATAAGAGCAAGGGACTTGGAATGGGAAAATGAGAGGAGAAAGTGAGAGAGGAGAGAAGAAATGTGAATGAATAAGGGATGCCTTAAATGATCAGCCAATGGGGTTTTTATAGCTGAATGTGGCAGCTAAAATTTGCTAAAAATAGCAGCCAAAGAGCCACCCCTTGGCTCTATGTGGTAGAGTTGATGGCTTCAACTTTGCTAAATTTGGCTTGGGGCAAATCTTCAAAGCAATCAATTGTGGAGGGGCTGATTTACAATTTGAAGAAGTCTTCAAGGCCTTCTTTGCAGCTTAAATAATCAGCTAATAAGCTGAATTGGGTCAGCACTTGGACGGTTTTGGCCTGTCCTCTCCTTGGCCGGTTTGGTTCACTCGGTTCGGTTCAATCGCACCATTTTTTCATAATTAATTAATAATAATCTATTAACCCAAATTAACTTGGATATAAATTAAAACTAATTATATTATGATTTAATACATATTATTTTTGACTGTCTTAGGCTGGAAATTAATTCACCTCGATACTTCAAATTGCTTCTCGATTTTGTGCTTCAAGGCCTTCTTTGCAGCTTAAATAATCAGCTAATGAGCTAAATTGGGCCAGCACTTGGACGGTTTTGGCCTGTCCTCTCCTTGGCCGGTTTGGTTCACTCGGTTCGGTTCAATCGCACCATTTTTTCATAATTAATTAATAATAATCTATTAACCCAAATTAACTTGGATATAAATTAAAACTAATTATATTATGATTTAATACATATTATTTTGGACTATCTTAGGTTGGAAATTAATTCACCTCGATACTTCAAATTGCTTCTTGGTTTTGTGCTTCTGGCAATATCTGCCGAGCCATTTTTTGCCCTTTGTGCAAATCTATCGAGAATAACCAAAATTCATAAAAAATAATTATAAAATTAACTAAATTTCAACTTGTTCATATTTTAAGTGCACTTTAATTATTTTATAAAAATTATTATTTTTCGACAAGAATTTAACCGTATTTGCATGAATTTAAGTTTAAAAGGGTATGAAAAAGTGGGTAAATTTTTGTGTTTCCAATAGATCAGATTAGACCTCGTATGGAGTTAGATCAGGGCAAAGAGAAAGTCTCAGATTAATCGCCTCCGTATCTATGTATACTCGTCGAGGTAAATTTGTGTAACTAAATTGTGTTTATATGTTTTTAATTCGAATATATAAAAGTTATGATTTGTCATATATAATTATCGAGTGCATATCCAATGACGTACGGCAATTACCGAACCTCGTTTGAGCCTTAGGATTTCATAGGATACAAATGATATGTCATTAGGGTTACCGATTTATAGCTCATGGGAGCATACCGATTTATAGCTCATGAGAGCATACCGATTTATTACTCGTGAGAGCATACCGATCTTCCGCTCAAATGAGTAAACTGATTCACAGCTCGTATGAGCATACATGTACATGAATTAACGGATTACAGTTAATGAGCTAGCACACTATGTGTAAGCTATCCCGACTATCCAATGTTATTCTAAACGGTTCAACGGGCAATGTTCTGATACGAAATGATATGAGTTTGATATGAACTATTACATGTATACACTTGAAATACATAGAAATGTTACATGATATATAGATATATGAAATGGATGATACATGTATATGAAACTTGTTTAATTGTTGAGCTCATCCATGATTATTGGTTCATAAATATGGATTTACATGGCTAATATGGTTGGTGTGTATGTGCTTAGGCTTTTGGCCAAAATGTGTTGGGATATGCTTTGTACTTACCTATTACTTAATTAAATGGTAAGTTAAATTCTAAGTTATACGAACTTACTAAACTTAAATGGTTATTCTGTGTTATTTTCCATGTTTTATAGTGAATCAGAAGCTCTTTCGGGTTGGAAGCTTGTCGGAGCTATATCACACTATCCATCGGCTCTTTTGGCTTTTTGGTTGTTAAATTTTGGTTATAATGGCATGTATAGGTATTTTGGCTAAGGTTGGCCTATATGTTAGTTGTTGGAGTGGCCATTTATTTGATTTGTGTTTTGGGTATTTTGATAATGGTACGAGTTTGGTTTTGGCATGTAAATATTGGATTTAATATGGTTGATGGTTTGGTTAATGTGGTTGAATGATGGAAGATGAAACGATAGATGAATATGCACAACTTATATGGCTTGTGACTTGTTGAGAATTGGTACTTTTTTTGAATACCTTAAACGACTATTGATGCTAACTATAGAATAACATTTTGGTATCATTTGGTATGTTTTGGTAAGTTAATTCAATGGTTGGTATTGATGCAAATCTAGTTGGAAGTTAGTTGATCATTTTGACCAAAATGAGTATATGCTTTTACATGTTTGCATATTGTCATTTGTGGAGCTTAAGGGCATATTGGTTGTATGATGTTATACCATATGTATATGACTTGTTATGCATGATTTTGGTGCCTTGATATGGCTTGTATATTTGTGCAAAAGTGCTTGTAGGTACATACTTGTTTGGGTGAGAAAATTGTCTTGTAAAATGGCATATTTTTGCCCACACGGGAGTGTGTCTCAGCCGTGTGTGACACATGTCCAGGTGACACAGCCATGTGTCCTTTGTAGCTTTTAAAGGGTCGTAAGTTAGGCTATTACACGACCTAGCATACGGCTTGGCACACAGGCGTGTGAGGTTATTTCGAAGGGTACACGGGTGTGTAGCTTGGCCATGTGACCATGTCAGAGAGTTACACGGGCACGGGTTGGGACATGGCCGTGTGACCCTCGCAGTGTTGAAAAATTTTAATGTTTTCTAACAAAATTCTCTGACTTTCTGATTTAGTCCCGACTTGTTTTTAACATGTATTTAGGGTCTAGAAGGCTCGTATAAGAGGCATATATGTATGAATTAACTTGATTTTAATATGCTTAATGATATATTATGAAATGTTTGAATTTTTTTCTGTTCGTTTGATTTGTAAACTCCGGTAATGCTCTGTAACCCTGTCCTGGCGACAGATTCGGGTTAGGGTGTTACATTCAACATTTCCTTTACCAATTTGTCGTAGTCTTTATTGAAAACATATTAGTGTACTCAAAATCTGAAATGGAGGACGACGAACACTTAAGGATCGCTTTACAAATTTTACAAGAAAATAAAATTTTTCCAAAACTTAGCAAGTGCGAATTTTAACTTAAGAAAGTCATGTTCCTAGGTCACATTATATCCGCCGAAGGAATTCAAGTAAATCTGAAGAAGATAAAAGAAATCTTAGAATGGAGGCAGCGAAAGAATGTCTCAAAAATTTAAAATTTTCTGAGCTTATTGTCGAGGATTTTTCCCTAGTGGCCGCCTCCTTGACTAAGTTACTAAGGAAAGACATGCCTTTTAAATAGATCGAGGAGCAGCAAAATAATTTTGAGAAGTTAAAATCGATTCTATCTCAAGCTCCTAACCTAATCTAACTCGAATTAGGAAACAATATGTTATTTATAGTGATGCATCACATATGGGGCCTAATTGTGTTTTAATGCGAGATGGAAAAGTGGTTTCTTATAGCTTAAGGCAACTTAAGACGAATGAGTGTAACTACCCTACATGTGATTTAGAGTTAGTCGTGGTAGTCTTCGCACTTAAAATTTGGAGGCATTATCTTTATGGAGAAAAGTGCACAATTTACACAGACCACGAGAGCTTGAAATACCTCCTAATGCTAAAAGAACTTAACCTATGAAAAAGGAGATGGATCGAGATACTCAAAGACTATGATTGCATAATTGAATACCATCCATGGAAATCAAACTTTGTAGCGACACCCTAAGCAGGAAGGCAAAAATGAAACTAAAGGCAATGTTCACAAGATTGAGTCTTTACGATAATGGGGGCATCCTAGTTGAATTACAAGTAAAATTGACCTTGGAGAAGGAAATAAAAACCAAATAGCCCATGGATGTTGAGTTTTTGTTGCACATAAAAAGGGTGGAAAATGTATCGATAGAAGACTTCTTAATCAATGGGAACTAAGTCTTTTACTTCAAAAAAGATTTTGTATGCCAAACAATCCAGAATAAAAATAGAAGATACTTCGAGAATCCCATAATAGCCTATACTCTATGCATCTCGAAAGTAATAAAATGTACCAAGACTTGAAAGAATTATATTGGTGGCCAGGACTAAAAAGAAACATGGCGGGTTTTATGGCAAAGTGCTTGACATGCCAACAAGTAAATGTGGAACATCAATTTCCATTAGGTTGCTACAACTGATCAAAATACCATAATGGAAGTGGGAAATAATAATAATGGATTTCATAAGTGGGTTACCATTAACTCCCATAAAGAAGGACCCAGTATGGGTGATTGTGGATTGACTCACCAAATCAACCCACTTCATTCCAATTCAAACCGATTACCCCTTAAAAAAATTAGCAAAGTTGTACATTGCGGTGATTGTTAAACTACATGGAGTACCAATTTCAATTATATTCGATTGAGATCCTCGTTTCACTTCGAGGTTTTGAAAGAAACTACATGAAGCGTTGGGCACAAAACTCAATTTTAGCACAACATTCCACCCACAAATCGATGGACAATCCGGAAGAACTATCCAAATTTTGGAAGACATGTTAAGAAGTTGTGTTATTGGCTTCCAAGGTAGTTGGGAGGAATTTTTACCACTTGTTAAATTTGCTTACAACAATAATGATCAAGCAAGCATAAAGATGGCACCATACAAATCGCTTTATGGAAGGAAGTGTTGTACACCCCTATGTTGGATGGAATTGAAAGAAAGAAAAATTTTAGGTCTTGAATTGGTATAAGAAACCGAAGAGAAAGTTAGTTTGATTCAAGAAAGATTAAAAACAACCTCAGATAGACAAAAGTCCTATGTCAACTTAAAGAGAAAAGATATCAAATTAAATGTGGGATAACAACTCTTCTTAAAAGTCTTACCTTGGAAAAGGTTCTAAGGTTCGGCAGAAAATGGAAACTAAGTCCTCCTTTTATTGGTCCTTATTGTAACATTCCTCACTTGGTTTGGACGCCGGACCCGAGTTATAGGTGTAACAGTCCGGTTTAGACCCTAGTCGAAATAGTGGTTTCAGGACCACAAATCTGAGTCAGAAAAATATTATAATATTATTTTCTGTGCTTATTATATGTGAATTGACATGTGTGAAAATTTCGTATGAAAATTTGATCATTTGTGTGCTTAATTTTCAAAAAGGACCTAATTGCTTAAAATGTAAAAGATGTGTTCTACTTGCTAAAGTGCCTATTTGCTATGTCTTTATAATTGAGAGGTCCTTATGTTGTTTTTTGACCATTGAACCTATGAGTGGACATTAATGGCCTTAATGTAATGGTTTATTAATGTTTAATTACTAAGGGTAAAATGGTAAAAGGTTTATTAATTGGTGTTATAATTAAATAAAACATGAAATTAGATGATTAATTCATCTATGTTGCTGAAATCAGCAAAAGAAAAAGAAAGAAATTCAAGCTTAGGGTTTCGGCTATTGTTTCCTTTGATTTAGGTATGGTTTTTGATCTGTTTTCGATAATTTCTACGTTTTTGTGATCGTTGCTTTGTGTTTTACTAAACCCATGCCTCAATTTCTGATTTTATTGATGATTTTTTGTTGAGCCATTAATGAAACTATGAATTTTATGAAGTCTGATGTTAGTAAATGAAAGATATGTGTTGGGTTAGTATATTTTATCTTTGAATTTTTGATGAATTTGAGTAATTTGGGCTAAGTTATAAAAATGAGATTTTGAGAGACTAAAATATGAAATAAATGAAATATATAGACTTGTATGAACTCCATAAAAATTCAGCTAAGCATGTGTAAAAGGAAATTTTGTGTATTTTGTGAATTAGGGACTAAAGTGTCAAAATTTGAAAATGTAAGGGCTAATTTGTAAAATGCCCTAAATGCGTGTTTGTGGATTAATTTGAATGATTTGGTGAATAAAAAAGTTAAATTTTAATTTATTTAGATAAAGAAACAAAGAAAATAGATTTAGATCGGGGAAAGTCGAAAGTTGTCGAGTAGTCGATTTGTCTATTCGAAACAGTACGAGGTAAGTCTATATACAAATAAATGTGTTTTGAATTGAATTACTATTGATTATATGCTATTGAATTATGATGAATGACTATATGAGTTGAGAAATATGAGACATCCGAGAAAGTATCGACAAAGTTCCGACATCCAAAAATCCCCGTACGAACCATAGGAATAGTTAGGATACATATGTCATGACATAGGATCCGATATGTGTTTTCGTGTAAGACCATGTCTGAGACGTTGGCATCGACTTATGATTTACGTGTAAGACCATGTCTGGGACATCGGCATCATATTTGATTTCGTGTAAGACCCTGTCTGGGACAATGGTATCGATATTTGATTACATGTAAGACCACGTCTGGGACGTTGGCATTGTATGAGCTTTCTGAGTTATCCGCGTATCCTTATGATTTCGAGCTCCAAGAAAATGAACGACTATGTGAATGTGTATTCGATTCAGGTACGTTTGAATTGTATACTATGTTTGAGAATGAAAGGTAAGTACATGTACTTTTGTGAACATATGATATAAGTATGAGAAAATATGCTATATATACAAATGAATTGGGAAATTTGTAGTGTATATGAACCATGTGGTTGATGATAGTATTTGGCTATGGAATATATGTAATTTGATGATGTTTATATGCTTATAAAGTTAATTTTATTTGTATATGGCTTATTAAGCTTTGGAAAGCTTACTTTGTGTGTTTATCATCTGTTTTATAGATATCGAAGCTACCGAAAGCTTGGGGATCGTCGAGGATCATCACCACACTATCGAACTTCTTTTTGGTACCTTTTGAAAATGTGATTATTAAAGTATGACATGTCTAGGCTAGAAGTACTTTGATTATGTTTTGCGATGTATATATTTAGCCATGTGATATGGCTTGGTTTTGGTTGTGATTATGGTTTAATTTGGTATATGAAATGTGATGCAATATGATCAATATGATGTGTTTATGAATGGACAAGAGATTTGGTAAGTTTGGTAAGTTTTTGTTATGTACTTAATTGTGGATTTGGTAAGAATGTGATATGAGAATTAATAAGGTAAATTGAAGTTACAAAACAAATGTTTTGGTTTGATTATGACTCATGATATAGTATGTTTTGGTATGGATGTTAAGTATGAAATTTGCGATCGATTATCTACCCAAGAAGATAGAGAGTCCCACATACAAGAAAAGGTCACAAATAGAGTTGAACCAAGTAACATTGCAAAGGCATAATGATAGTAGGGTCGGGATATCCCCGCCCTCCGAACCGGACGTGAAGGTCTCCCCTCATCCGGCTCTCTGCAGGGGAATCCCCACTCACTGCTTCCCCTAATATCCTCCCTTTACCACATCATGGGGGTTTACAGGAGATCCCAGAGGCTCGCTCGGAAAGGCTGCTATACCATACCTTTTGACTCAACTCGGGTACCCGCTCCTTCTGTTTAGGATTCCTGACCTTACTAAACGCTCCCTTTCACAAATCATTCCTTTTATTTATGGTTTGGTAAACCTAGAAAGATTGTTCCAGGAGAGGGTGAATCTCTTGAGTCTCGTTTAGCGAAGCTTGGACTTCATTGTAAGATTTTTATAGATGGGAAATAAATAGTGTGTATAGTCGAGACAAAGCAGATATGACTCAAGAACTGGTACCGCTACTTATGAATATTCAACTAAATCTGCACATCCAACATCTAGCTTTCCAGTAGATTCTGTATGATATGAGAACGTCTGTGAGTAGCCAACATCTGTATCAGTAGCTGAGTCAATCGAAAGAAGGGCTTCTGAATTAGACCATATGGTCAGAGATCTTCTTATATCAACCAGTTATTTCCTGCACTTGTGATTGTTCCAATGCCCAAGGAAAATAAAACAGAGGTTATGTTTTGGTTGTGAAATAGTTGAGAATTTGGTATAAAATGATGTGGTTTTGATGCTTGTATGGAGGACCCTTAATGGATGGTAAATTGGCCTTGTAAATGGCCTATTTTTGCCCACATGGGCAGGGACACGGGCGTGTGTCTCAGCTGTGTTGCTTAATGGCCATTTCAAAATGAGCTTGGGCAGACCACATGTTTGCACACACGGGCGTGTGCTAGGCCGTGTGGCCAAGTCAGTTTCGAACACGGGCTAGACACACGGGCATGTGACTGGCCGTGTGACCCAAGTCAGCAGCCTCGCTAATTTTCTCACGGACTGGCACACGGGTGTGTCTTGTGGCCGTGTGGACAAGTCAGTATGTATGCCCTGTTTTGACACTAACTAGACACATGGGCGTGTCTAATGTTGTGTGAGGCACACGGCCTTTTCACATGGGCGTGTGACCTGTATAACTTTGGAAAAAATGTTTAGGTTTTGAAAAAATTTAAATGAGCTTGGTTTAGTCCCGATCCCTTTCTAAAGCACGTTTAAGGTCTCATTGACCTATGTAAGGGACTTTGTATTGATATGTGACTTTAATGTTGTGATGATTATGAAATATTTGTGAAATGTTCCGATATGTCTGGTAAGGCCTATTAACCCTAGTTCAGCGATGGATACAGGTTAAGGGTGTTACAAAAGGATGCTACATCAACCAACGAAACTTAATCATATGAATATACATTTTCGAATAAGAGAAATGACTACTAAAATTAACGTTTAAAGAAAAGATCATGGCTAATTTGAACCTTTAAAATACAATAGAAATAGTTTTTAACCATAATTAAGGTTCAATTTTAATAAATCTAGAAAAACCACGTAGGTACTGGTACAAAATGAGTAGGTATTGATATTTTTATCACGAGTATCAATACTCGTATATTGGTATCGATACTAAAGTTGGATTCTGTCAAATTTTGAAAATGTCCCAACTTCGAGGTACCAATATTCATTTCTCGAGTATCATACATTTACCCAAAATACCAAAAATTCACAAGTTAAAATGTTATCCATGCTCAAAATAATGAACTATTTAACACACAAATTATAGTCTAATTTAACTAAACTTATTAACATCCTTTAAACATTTATCATGTCACATTCATTCATTTAAATAAGAATATCTAACATGCATTATCAACCTTAATCTCAAATGTCAATTTAGTCGAAAACAAAGTCCAAAACAACATTCATATTTTGTCAATCTAATAACAAGATAGAATTAATTAAATAATGTCAATAATCAAAACTAAAACTCTAACTTACATTGCCTTTATTCAGTGAGTTCAAAAGAATCGCAATAACCACCTACTAAAAAATATTGCCTTGCTTAGATCACTTCCTTTGCCATTCCACTCACACTGAAAAAACCACTTATCTGCACGATGTTAATGTGGAGTCTGAGATTAAATAAGCTCAGTGAATGTTTAGAACTACTGCTAAGCATACACAGCGTCACATGATAAGCAATAGCATACTAAGGCACATTCACAACCATATATTCATCAATGCAAAATAATATAACCATGCTTTATTATCTCATTGGGCTAGCATATACTCTCATTTGTATTTACACACAACTTAACTCATATATAATTCAAATAATGATAATTTGGTAGCTTAAGATTATGCAATGTGAAAGTGGACTCTATCACCACACATTAGATAAACGGATCTTCATCACACTAATGACATAAAGAGTCTAGCGTGTCCTTTAAGTGTAGCATAAAACTAAAAACTCTCCAACACACCAACATATCCCGATGAATGGAGCTTAGCTCAACATTACCTTATATCTCCATCTTGACCCAAGGCATTAATGTCGAAGTCATAAAACACAAAGGCAAGTACTGACAATCCCATGGCATGCCAACTATATCCAATGGTTTCAAGAGATCACAAGGTCAAAATATCCAAAATTACACATATTTAATTATTGTTTTAATGTACATAATCTCTGTTCATATTCAATAATTCACATAATGTAACAACCCGTTTTTAGCTTAATAGGAACAGTGGTTTTGAAATCACAAATTTGATGTCAGGAAAATTATTTTAATATTATTTTTTATATTTAAAATATGTTATTTGATATGTGTGAAAATTTTATGAGCTAATTTTACTGTTTGAATGGTTAATTGGTAAAAAGGACTAAATCGCGTAAATTAAAAAAGTGTTGTTCTATTAGCTAATGATGTCAAATAGCTATAGAAATTTGAAGTTAAGGTCCTTAAGCGGTAAGTATACCATTAGTTGGTTAGTGGATGTTAATGGTTTGACATAAATGAAATTTTGTATTAATTTTAAGGTAAAAATGGTTAAATAGTTAATAAATGTTATATTAATAAAAACAAAGTGAATTTTTGTCCATCTTTTCTCTCTTTTGGCCGAATATTGATGAAAAAGAAAGCCTTTGATTGAGTTTTAGGGTTCGGCACTTGCAAGGTTGATTGGTAAGTGTTTTGAGCTCAGTTTTTGACGATTTTTACATTTTTGAGATCGTTGCTTCGTATTCTAGCTAGCCCGTACCTTAGATTTTGAAACTTTTAAAGAGTTTTAGAGTTTAAATTATTGAATATACGTGTTTTTTGATGTTTAATGTTGAAATATGAAAGCTTGATGATAGATTTTCATGTTTTGTAAAGTGATTTTTGATAAAAATGCATAATGGGGATTAAATTGTGAAATGTGCAAATTATGTGGTTGAATGTGAAACAAATGAAAGTTTTGGGCTACTAGGGACCCATAAATAATTTTTCCAAGCTTGGGTTTATTGAAATCATGTGAATTTTGTGTTTTGTGGAATAATGACTAAATTGTTAAAAGTGTGAAAGTTTAGGGGCTAATGTGTAAATAGGCCTAAATGTATGTTTTGGACTAAATTGAATGAATTGTTGATTAAGTAAGTTAGTTTTAAATATATTTAGATCAAGAAATGAGAAATACAGACTTGGATCGGGAAAAGATAAAGTTATTAACTAATCGACTCGATTCGTCGTTTTAACATCTAAGGTAAGTTCGTATGTTATAATTTTATTTCAAATGTATTTTATGTGCTTTTATATAGCATGAATTGTGATTATGTGATTACAAACAAGTTCAGAAATGATTCGACGAAGATTCGACAGTTGGAATCCCGGTTGAACCTTAGGAATAGTTTAGGATGCTAGTGACATGTCATTATGGATACCTTGAGTTGGCTTCGGGCCATGATTTAGCACTTCGGGTGCGAGATAAACTGATTTGGCTTCGGCCCATGGTATAGGTATTTATCGTGTGAGATCCTTGAGTATCTGATTCCTATTCCAAATGGTTCAACGGGTAAATGAAAGACGAGAACGTATATGAGATTGGTACAAGATGGTACAAGTATGTGAATAAA
Source organism: Gossypium longicalyx (assembly GCA_025698465.1). Classification (NCBI taxonomy): domain Eukaryota; kingdom Viridiplantae; phylum Streptophyta; class Magnoliopsida; order Malvales; family Malvaceae; genus Gossypium; species Gossypium longicalyx. The sequence continues at coordinate 60,632,250 of CM047004.1, read as the reverse complement.
CCATTTTAAATTTGAATTGAAGAAATGATGATCAGAGTATATAGTTTTGTGAATGAGTACTTGAAAGGTTTGATAGTTAATGAATATTACATATTGATTTATGTTTATGTGATTGCATTAAGTTTATCTCATACAAGCTTACTAAGCTTAAAAGCTTACTTTGTGTTATTTTTCTATGTTTTATAGTGAATCAAGGCTAGCTCGGATCTGAGAGTCGTTGGGAACATCATCGCATTATCAAATATCTAAGTTGGTACTTTTGAATTATACAATTTTGGTATATGGCATGTATAGGCTAGATGTGGTATTTTGGTTGTGATTATAGCCATGAGATTTGGCTTGTAAATGATGTTGATATTGATGTGTGTTTATCTATTAGAAATGGCTTGTAAATGTTTATGTTTTGGTTCGTATATATAGCCATTGGTGATGGCTTATTTTGGTTTGTTTTGGTATGAATGTGGTGATAGTTTTATAGTTGCTCAAATGGTATGAATTGTGCATTTGGTTGATGATTTTGGCTGCCTAATTGTATAATGAAATGGTACCATTTTGCCTTGTATAGGTACTTTGATGTTGGGGTGGAAAATTGGCCTTGTAAATGGCCTACTTTTGTCCACACGGGCAGAGACACGGGCGTGTATCTCAGCCGTGTGTGACACACAATCATGTTACACGGCCGTGTGTCCCTTGGTGTTGAAATTGAATTGAAGTCAGTATGCTCCACACGGTCTCACACACGGGCGTGTGACTGGCTGTGTGTTACAAGTCAATATACCCCCTAATTGGCACACGGCCTAGCACACGGGTGTGTGACTTTGCCGTGTTGCATAAGTCAGTATACCCTACAGATTTGGCACGACCTAGACACATGGGCGTGTGGTCGACCATGTGACCCAAGCCAGTATGTATGCCCTATTTCCACACGGCCTGAGACACGGGCGTGTCTGGAGCCATCTGAGACACAGCCTATTCACACGGGCGTGTGACCCCTATATGGTTGAAATTTTTTCTAAGTTTCCAAAATTTTCATATGTTATCGGTTTAGCCCCGAACCATTTCTAAAGCATGTTTAAGGCCCCGTAGGCTCTTATAAGGGACAATGTGATTGTGTTGAATGATTTATGAGAATGAATGCTTTATGTTTGATAAATGTATGCTATATATTGTGAATTGATTGGTAATACCTCGTAACCCTACTCCGGTGAAGGATACAGGTTAAGAGTATTACATTTTATTGGTATCAGAGCTACGATTTAGTTGATTCTAGGACTAACGTAGCGTGTGTGAGAGTCTAGCTATACATGCCATATATATAAACTGAGATAGCGTGATGACTCCTGACGTTTTAAACTGTGTTTTCATATAGTAATGGATCCAAATTGAGCTATAGCCGATGAGGTTGAGAGTAATGCGCCTGATCTCATGCAAGGGACAATGCCATCTAATTCTAGACACGTGACGAGCAGTCATGGAGGAGAGGCTAAAGAAGCTTTCTTTCAAATGATGAACGAATGGTTCACTCAATACATTCGTACAAACCCTACTGCTCAGCAACCTCCACCCCCACCTATTCCTCAACAAATCCCTGTTATTCCTCAAGTTATAGATCTGATATAGTTGAATAAGCCTCCAGTTAACAATATCAGCAAATTCGGGGCTGAAGAGTTTAGAGCTAATGCTTGATGATGATGCTGAGAGAGCTGAGTTCTAGCTCAAAAATACGATTTGAGTACTCGATGAATTGCCTTGTACTTCTGATGAATGTATTAAATGTGTTGTATCTTTGCTGAGAGACACCGTATTTCAATGGTGGAACACGTTGATATCTGTGGTTCCAAAAGAACGGTTATAGAAAGTTGAATTTTTTTAATTACTAATATTTTGGTGTTGGATTACGAAAACATGATATTCTCTCATTAAACATTAAGGGTGTAAATATTTAAAATAAGTTGAATGTTTCATGAAACTTGTTCTTTTTTTCAGAAAATCTTTTCACTGCAATGAATGAGAAAAAAAGATACAAATGTAACACCCCAAACCAGGCCTAAACGTTATGGCCGAATCCGGAAGTCTCACATGAAATGGTTAAAAACCATTGTCGTTAAGTTGGAACATTCCCAGTTCATTAACCTTTAGAGTTATTACTATTTACAAAGCTTTTAAACATTTAGAGATTAAACGTGTTTGTAGCAGAAGCTTGTGGAAACATTGTGTCCAGAAAATCCGTTCAAGATTTTCGAAAACCATAACAGTGTTAAATAAGTAAAAAAAAAACCCAAAACCCATGTCAAATTTTAAAAGAGTCCAGAGTCCTAGAAGATACAACTTCAATGCCAAACTTAATAACCCCAAAACAAAATAAAACAGTAAAATAACTGGTCACCGTCGAGTCTTCCGTTGCACCGATCCGGCTAAGACTGTGAGTTATCTATATAGACAAATAAAAAAGGGGTGAGTCTACGTAAACTCAATGTGTAACCCAGAAGATTTAAGCATGTATACATACAGAATATCACGAACCAGATAGTTTCACGATCAGGAGTGAGCGCCAGTTACATATATAGATTCGGGCCTCAACCCATTTCAGATACAGATACTGTTACAAATATGCAAATAAGATAATAGAGTCGTACCCCCATCCTCTACATACCATCTCCGACCATCCCTATACACCATTTGGGGTTTAAAACACCCACCCAGCCTTACACACCACGCTGTACTGATGCGTCACATATCAGATATAATACAGCTATGCTGCCAGATATTAGGCATAATTTGCCTTTCAGAACACTTCCTCTAGTACACATCATCCCACCCCAATCACATTAACAAAACACGCATACAGAATTAACAAATGAATCATGCTTAACATGTTTTCATAAATAGACAACAGATAAACAAACATAGGCATGCTCAAAACCATATTTTGGTCTAACAGATCATTTGATTATAGGGTTAGATAACATTTACCAACCCCGTGGTAGGCCCATGATCGAAAAGGATGACCTATACGACCCTATAGAGAATTTCAATAATATGAGCCCATACATCCGTATGGCTTACACGGCCAGATTTGCCTTGCTCGTATAGATCACACTGCCTTGCCCAGTTATCACATGCCCGTGTGGCGTACCCGTGTGGGCCCACATGCCCAATTCAATCTAGCTCGTGTGGCCTACACGACCATATTCCATTCCACACATGACCGTGTCTTGAGCACAGCTGTGTCATCACACACAGCCTACCACACGGCCGTATGGCGTCGACATCGGGGTTTTCTTTTGTCAAACCTCATTTTTCTGCATTTCGAGTACACACCTGGTATCTTTTCGACGCAAAAACCCTCTTGAGGCCCTTGGAATCCTAAACTGAATGACAAAACAACATATAAGCCACTTAAACCGATACCAAATCGAACTACCCGAAACTAACAATCCTTCAAACCATAAAACCCTTACCTTAGGATGAACAACGATGAATCGCACCACTTCAACACCGATCGAAAACCCCAACCTCTCAATCTTCTCCTAATCACATAACAAACTCTATCAAGAAACAATTCCTTAACCCAAAAATAGATGCTACACTTACCACACTTACTAGAAAACACCAAGAACACTGACGAACTAAGATTCATTTCGACCACCAGATGGCAAAAAGAAAGAAAAAGAAAGCACAGTAGGAGATGGGAAAAGAGAACGTGAAAATTAGGTGAATGGAAAAAAAATTAAAAAAGAAAAATAAAAACCAAAAATAATCTTGATTGCCACATCCCTAAAATATTTCCAATTCCCCCACTAACCCACTATCACTAGGAGTTTTGGCTCAACCGAAACTCTCACAACCAATCGAGCAAAAATAAACTCCTCACTCCCATAGAGATTCAAACACAGGACCTCCAACACACTAACCCTTAACTGCTTGCACCAGCAGGCTTATTATGATATGGTTTAGCCAATAGTTTAATATAAGCCCACTGAGCAAGCATAAGGCTTAAGTCAAGAAAATACCAAAATTTACCAAAGGTAAGGCTTAAACTTGGGACCTCTCACACACACCTAGAACACTTAACCACTGAAGCATATATAGATTTGTCAGAATTTTATAGAAGCAACTTAACAAATTTGGGGCGTTACAACTTTACCCCCTAAAAGAAATTTTGACCTCGAAATTTACCTGATCAGAATAAATGAGGACACTGCCGACGCATCGAGTCCTCAGGTTGCCATGTGGCCTCCTCAATAGAATGATTCCGCATTAGTACCTTTACTAATGGAATGGACTTCCTCCTTAGAACCTTAACGTCTCGATCTAGAATCTGAATCGGCTCCTCCTCAAAGGTCAAATCTGGCCTAACCTCGATATCCTCAATAGAGACTATGTGAGATGGATCAGATCGATACCTCTTCAACATCGAGATGTGAAATACATCATGAATACGGTCTAACTCTAGAGGTAATTCCAACTGATAAGCATCTGGTCCTATACGCTTCAGAATCCGGTATGGCCCAATAAATCTAGGGCTAGCTTGCCCTTACGACCAAAATTCAGAACCTTTTTCCATAGAGAGACCTTCACAAACACAAAATCCCCCACATAGTACTCAATCTCACGTCTGTTTAGATTTGCATACAATTTTTACCTATCAAAAGTCACTTTCAAATGATCTCAAATCAGTCTAACCTTATCCTCAGTCTCGAAAACCAATTCAGGGCCTAAAACTCGACGTTCGCCAAACTCAGTCCAACCCAACGGAATACAATACTTACGACCATATAGAGCCTCGTAAGGTGCCATCTGAATACTAGCTTGGAAATTGTTATTGTAGGTGAACTCCGCTAGCAGCAAGTAATCCTCCCAACTACCTCTAAAATCAATCACACAACTCCAAAGCATATCCTCTAGTATCTGAATCATCCTCTCATATTGACCATCGGTCTGAGGATGGAATGCAGTACTGAAGTTCAACCTTGAACCCAGAGCCTCATGCAATTTCTTCCAGAACCGAGAAGTGAAGCAAGGATTTCTATCGAAAATGATCGAGATAAAGACCTCTTGCAGTCTTACAATCTCAGAAATGTACAACTTCGCTAGCTTTTCCGGAGAGTAATCAGTTCTTTTGTAGAGAGTAATCAGTTCGAACCGGAATGAAGTGAGCATACTTGGTCAATCGACCCACGATGACCCAAACATATTCCTTCTTAGTGGGTGTCAGGGGCAACCCACTAACGAAATCCATAGTCACTCGTTCCCATTTCCATAAGGGAATCTTGACTGACTGCAATAAACCCGAAGGCAACTGGTGCTCAGCCTTAACTTGCTGGGATGTAAGACATCGAGCCACAAATTCAGTAACCTCACGATCCAAACCCAGCCAGCAGTATAGCTCACGAAGGTCGCGATACATCTTATTACCGCCGGGATGCATAGTAAAAGGGCTACTATGCGCCTTCCTCAGAATAGACTACTTAGACCAAAATCATTCGCCACACAAATTTGGCCTCGAAAACATAGAATACCATCACTATTCAATCCAAAATTTATAGTAGTACCACTCTCAATCTAATGGAACCTCACACCCAGAGTCTCATCTATTATCTGTTTATCTCGAATCTGCTCAATCCAAGTCAGCTTAACTTGCAACTCAGCCAATAAACCCCCATCATCAAACAAACTAAAGCGAGCAAACATCTCCCTCAAATTAGACATCGCCCTATGACTCAGAGCATTGGCCACCACATTGGCTTTACCCAGATGATACTCTATCGTGCAATTATAGTCCTTAAGCAGCTCAATCCATTGACACTATCTAAGACTCAACTCCTTCTAAGTGAGGAGATACTTGAGGCTTTTGTGATCAGTGTAGATAATACATCTCTCACCTACAGATAGTGCCTCCAAATTTTCAGTGCAAAGACCACAGTAGCTAACGTAAGGTCATGCATCGGATAGTTGGCCTCATGCGTCTTAAGCTGACAGGACGCATAAGCCACAACTTTACCACCCTCCATCAAAACACAACCTAATCCAATATGTAACGCATCACTGTATACTACAAACTCCATTCCAGATTAAGGCTGTATCAGAATAGGAGCCTGAGTTAGAAAAGATTTGAGCTTCTCAAAGCTCGATTGCTGCGTATCAATCCAGACAAATGGTACACCCTTATGCAAAAGCTTAGTTATCAGTGCAGTAATCAAAGAGAACGCCTCAATGAAACACCAATAGTATCCCGCCAAACCAGAAAGCTACGGATTTCAGATACATTCTTAGGTTGTTTCCAATCTAGCACGGCCTCAATCTTTTGAGGATCAAGTCGAATCCCCTCTACAGAAACCACTTTCCCCAGAAAAGTTACTTCACGTAGCCAGAACCCACACTTGCTGAATTTAGCGTATAATTACTTCTCGTGCAGAATCTGAAACACTACTCTAAGATGCTCATCATGCTTGTCCTCAGTCTTAGAGTATAACAGAATGAAGTTGATGAAGACCACGATGAACTGATCCAGATAGGGCTAAAATACTTGATTCATCAGATCCATGAATGCAGCCAGTGCATTCATCAAGCCGAAAGGCATCACTAGGAACTCGTAATGTCCATAACTAGTCCTAAATGCGTTCTTATGCATATCCACCTCCTTAAACCTCAACTGATGATACCCTGAATGGAGATCGATCTTAGAGAATATAGAAGCCCCTAAGAATTGATCAAATAAGTAGTCGATCCTCGGATGTGGATACTTATTTTTAATGGTCAGCTTGTTCAACTGCCGATAATCTATACACATCCTCATGGTCCCATCTTTCTTCTTAACAAACAGAACTGGTGCTCCCTAAGGAGACACACTAGGACTGATGAAACCACGGTCCAAAAGTTCCTGCAGTTGAGCCTTAAGCTCTGTAAGCACCTTCAGTGCCATACTGTAGGAAGCGATGGATATCGGAGTTGTACCCGGAAGAAGCTCAATCCTAAATTCCACTTTCCAATTTAATGGTAATCCCGATAACTTCTCAGGAAAGACATCTAAAAAGTCATTTACTGTTTTGATGTTCCCAACAGAAGAGTCCCTAGAATTTGAAACACTTACATAGGCCAAGTACACCTCACATCCTTTCTGGACCAATTTTTCAGCTACTAGAGTGAAGATCACATGCGACAGATAATCTCGATGCTCACCAATCATCACCACCTCCACATCATTCTTGGTCTTTAGAATGACCCTCTTAGATACGCAGTCCAAACTGACTCGGTGTTTAACCAACCAGTCTATACCCAAAATCAGGTAGAACTCCCCAAATGGAATCTCTATTAAATTAGCCAGAAATATCTCCCCTTTCACCTCTAATAGGACATTCTTATATAGTTTACTAACCTGAATAGACTGCCCCAACGGACTTATCACAATAACCTCATTAGAAGCACTCTCAACCGATAACTCCAGAATTTCAAAAACAGAATAGGCTATATAGGAATGAGTGGATCCTATGTCTATCAAAGCAAAGTAAGGTACATCAAATATAAGAAACGTACTGGTGATGACGTCAGGAGCATCTCTATCCTCTCGGTGACATGCAATATAAACCAAAGTAGGCTGCCTCTCCTCGGTCTGACTAGCACCTCTGCCCAGTGCTCTCTATCCACGACCTAAACTGTTACCACCCCTAGCTTGTCCACGGCCCCTAGGTGGCTGCTGAACTGCTCTCTGAGGCTATATAGTACCCAGAGTTAGAGCTTGCATCTGATCTGTACATTGTGGACACTCCCTAATATAGTGTTTAAGAGACCCACACCTTAAGCATGCCCCAATCCTCCTCCAGCACTCGCCCAGATGGCGTCTCCTATAGTCACTACATGGCTGTAACCTAGTAGGAACACAGAAGCAACAGGGGTCCCCACTCTAACTGGCCCATTAGATCTGGCCTTATTCATAGGCCTCAGAACAAAACTAGAGGGCTTCGACTCCCTTTTGTTCTTGCCTCTCTCTTGATCCCTATTTTGGCGCTCTACGCGCTTAACATCCTCAGCGATCTTAGCTTTCTCCACCAGTACAACAAACTTTCGCTCTCTCTGTGGAGTAATCAGAACCCTTAGATTATCCCTCAATTTATCCTCAAAGAGAAAACACCTCTCATAATCCGATGCCACCATACCTCGAGCATAGCGGCTCAACCTTATAAACTCGACCTCATACTTGGCCATAGATCGGTCACCTTGCGTGAGATTCAAAGACTTACGCCTGTGAGCATTAACGTAACTGGCCCCCTATATGTGCTCTGGAACGAAGTCTTAAAGAATCCCCAAGTCAAACGATCGGCTGAGTGCCCTCTTTAATTGTCAACCACCACTGATATGCCTCGTTACGAAGCAACGAGATTGCACCCCTTAATTTCTACTCGGGGGTATAGTCCAAGTCATCCATGATCCTCTCAGTGGCCTCCAACCAATACTCAGCCACATTAGGGGCGATTCCTCTGACACCCATAAACAACTCAGCTCTATTAGACCGAAGTCACTCAATTACCGACCCTCGGCCCCCAGATCCAGAATTGGGTCTAGCAACCCTCTCTAATATCCTCAACATGGCTTGGGACAGTGCATCGTCCCCAGTCAAACGACTCTGAGACCCAGTCTTAGTAGTAGGTGACATAGGTGTCTCACTCGTGTCCAGATTCAGCATGCTTCCTAGAGATGAGAATTCAACTCGAGCCTTTCTACGGCCTCTACCACGACCTCGAGTACCATATCCACGGATACCTCGTGCGCTCATTGTCTAATTCGAGTTTATCTACATTAAGAGTTTTATGCATTAGTTCAATGTTTATTAATAGATATTTAATGTAACAATTATCAGAAGTTCAATAATGTTTTCGAGAGTTTTAGTATTTCGTTTCACTATAGATTCAGAGGGTACTAACTATAGTGTTTACAGAGTATGTTGTCTATGATATTTCAACATAACTATTTAAGTTTCAAAATACTTACAAGATCGACGCCGTAGACTCAGTGTACCATATTCTCAATCAAAATATTTTTAACCCATTTGAAAATCAATTCTTTAAAATATATTTTAGAATCCAAAATTCACAGTCGAGTTTTGCAATCTGACTCTGATACCAGTAAAATGTAACACTCCAACCCGACCTAGACGTTATGGCTAAATCTAGAAGTCTCACATGAAATAGGTTGAAAAACCATTGTCGTTAAGTTGAAACCTTCCCAATTCATTAGCCTTTAGAGTTATTATTATTTACAAAGCTTTTAAACATTTAGAGATTAAACGTGTTTGTACCGGAAGCTTGTGGAAACGTTGTGTCCAGAAAATCCGTTCAAGATTTTAGAAAACCATCACAGTGTTAAATAAGTAAAAATCAAAAACCCAAAACCTACGTCAAATTTTAAAAGAGTCCAGAGTCCTAGAAAATACAACTTCAATGCCAAACTTAATAACCCAAACACAAAATAAAATAGTAAAATAACTGGTCACCGTCAAGTCCTCCGTTGCACAGATCTAGCTAAGACTGTGGGTTACCTGTACAGAAAAATAGAAAAGGGGGTGAGTTTACGGAAACTCAGTGTGTAACCCAGTAGAGTTAAGCATGTATACATATAAAATATCACAAACTAGACAGTTTCACAATCAGGCTTAAGCCTATGCCAGTTACAGATACAGATTCAGGCCTGAGCCCATTTCAGATATAGATACAGTTACAGATATGCAAATCAGATAATAAAGTCCTACCCTCATCCTCTACAGACCATCTCCGACCATCCCTACACACCATGTAGGGTTTAAAACACCCACCCAGCCTTACACACCATGCTGTATTGATATGGCATATATCAGATATAATGCAACTGTGCTGCCAGAGATTAGGTATAATCTGCCATTCAAAACACTTCCTCCAATATACATCATCCCACCCCAATCACAGTAATAGAACACACATACAGAATTAACAAATAAATCATGCTTAACATGCTTTCATAAACAGATAATAGATAAAGAAACATAGGCATGCTCAAAACCATATTTCAGTCTAACAAGTCATTTGATTATAGGGTTAGATAGCATTTACCGACCCCAAGATAGGCCCACGATAAAAAAGACAACCCGTGTGATTCTACAGAGAATTTCAGTAATATGGGCCCACACCCCAGATTGGCCTTACCTGTGTGGATCACATGGCCTGGCCTAGTTACCACACGCCGGTGTGGCATGTCCGTGGGGGCCTACATGCCTAATTCAATCTAGACCGTCTAGCCCACACGGCCACACTCTAGCCCACACACGGCCGTGTCTTGCATATGGCCTGACCTTCATCGATTACACGGCAGTGTCATCATACACGGCCTACCACACGGCCATGTGGCATCGACAACGAGGTTTTTAGCTTTCATCGAACCTCATTTTTTTGCATTTTGGGCACACACCTGGTATCGCTTCGGCGCAGAAACTCTCCTGAGGCCCTTGAAACCTAAACTGAATGATAAAAAAAACATATAAGCCACTTAAATCGATACCAAATCGAACTACCTAAAACAAACAGTCCTTCAAACCATAAAACCCTTACCTTCGGATGAACAACGACGAATCGCACCACTTTAGCACCGATCAAAAATCCCAACCTCTCAATCTTCTCCTAATCACATAACAAACCTTATCAAGAACAATTCCTTAACCCAAAAATCGATGCTACACTTACCACACTTACCAGAAAACACTAAGAACACCAACGAACTAAGATTCGTTTCGACCACCAGACAAGAAAAATAAAGAAAAAGAAAGCACAATGGGAGATGAGAAAAGAGAACATGAAAAATTAGGGGAAAGGCCAAAAATTTCAAAAAGAAAAAGAAAAACCAAAAATAATCTTGATTGCCACATCCCTAAAATCTCTCCAACTCCCCCACTAACCCACTATAACTAAGAGTTTCGGCTCAACTGAAACTCCCACAACCAATCAAGCAAAAATAAACTCCTTGCTCCTGCAAGGATTCGAACACAGGACCTCCAACACACTAACCCTTAACCGTTTGCACCAGGAGGCTTATTATGATATGGTTTAATTAATAATTTAATATAAGCCCACTGAGCAAGCATAAGACTTAAGTCAGAAAAATACCAAAATTTACCAAAGGTAAGGCTTGAGCTTGGGACCTCACACACACACCCAGAACACTTAACCATTGAAGTAGATGCAGATTTCTCAAAATTTTACAAAGGCAATTTAACAAATTTGGGGCGTTACAACAAAAGTTAAGGTTGATGAAAATTTTGAGTTTTTTTTTTTGTAGCAAGTAGTAAAGATAGGAGATTTAATTATAAATGAGGATAAAAACAAGTTCATAATGTATTTGAGCATTGTTAAGCATGACTAGCTTTTATTAAAGAGATTGTGTAAATTTTTTTTGAACTAGTGATGATCTATATGTTTTCATTGTGTGGAATCAGTAAGAAAAAAACTTTCAAATGAGATAGTAATGCTTAAAATCTCTATTCAAAGGCAATAGTGATGGCCAATGTATATGCATCACGTGAGTTTATTCAAAAAACAGAAAATAAACCATGTGATAAGATATTTTATATTTTAATATTTGTTTAATTGCATAAGGGGGACAACATAGTGAAAGTTTTACAATTATGCCTAATTTCAATGGAATTATTTATGAATAGAAGTTCATAAATTTATTAAGAAAGGGAAGATTGTTGTTTCTTTATGGACTAATCGTTACAATTGACCACAAAAGTTGTACAATACGAAACTTGATCAAATTCAAGATCTACTGTCTGAATCCCTTTTCCCATGCTATGCTTAGGCCTTCAGAAATGGCACGTGCTTCAATCCGAAAAATTGATTCCTTGCTTACCACCATGGAAAACTGACAACCATTTTGCACTTGCATATCTGAATACACCCCCACTGACGCCCAATTATTAAAATCAGAAATAGCTCCATCAATGTTAAGCTTAACCCAGCAAATCTCAGGCGGTGACGAATAAGTCTTCGATACCGAATGATTCGATTGTAGTCCAGCTCTCCCCATATTCACATAACTTCTAGCACAAACAACACCTGTATCAACAATTTTTTCCACACAATTGTGGCCATTAACAAATATAAAAGAATTACAATCTTTCCACAAAAGCCAACAAGGAATACCACCAAAATTCTCAAACCCCTATCTGTTAGAACTGTAAATAATATCTAATATAAAATTAGAACTGTAAACTAGGATCTATCATGTCCAACCATCAAGAATAAATCAAGAACAAAACTAGATACTACTGATCTTAGGGATTTGGTCTTCCAAATTAGCACACAAGTAATCTAAAGAATGTGGCTTTCCCTTTTCTAAAGATGGGATATTAGAAAAGTTAGCTTATGTGTAATTTGGGGACCATAACCCTAATATATATAACTTTGGCACATTAGCCCTAATTCCTAATTAGTACATCATTAATTAGAAATTTATTAGAGCTTGATTACTAAAGTATCTACACATATTTGACCCATACTTTATTTAATAATTAAATCTTAATAAAACTTTAACCAAATTAGATAACTTTTAATTTGGGCTAACCTATCATGATAGTAAATAATAACATGTAATTACCCTTATTATATATGTGATGTCCAAATTTTTCGACAATCTCCCACTTAGACCACATATATGTAGTAATTACTCTATAATTGCATGTCATTATATAACCTTATCAGCTTAAAATTTTACTATCATATTCACAAGGTATTCCGAACAATCTCGTCCATTAATTATGTTAACATAGAACCAAGGCAACATTTGTTACATATATCGTAACTAAATCCATCCATGATCACGTATATTAACACAACCAAATAACATAGATCAAGTATGGATGTGTAGCATAGAAATTACATGTAATATGATCTAAACATGTCTATTTCGAATTGGTCCTCCTCAAACCTTACTGAGATCAAACCTTCCCAAAACCAGAGTGTGAATAAACCAAATAAACATTATTTCTACAAAAAAATAAACTTAATATTTGTGAATTGAAATAACTGAAAATGTGTCTATAACATAAAATCATTTAAAAGTACAAACTCCCACTAAAACCAAATATCCTTAAATGATATTACACCCATGCGAGCAATGTGCTCATGAAAAACCTTAGGTATAGTCCCTTAGTAAGTGGATCCATAATCATGGAGCTTGTCCTAATATGCTTTATAGGCACCTAACCGCTCTGAACTTTTACTTTAACAACTAAGAACTTAAAGTCTATGTGTTTTGACTTTGATGTTGTAACAGCCAGTTTTTAGGTCAAATTGGAACAGTGGTTTCAAGACTACAAATCTGAAGTCAAAATATTTATTTTATTATTTTAATAAGGTTTAAAGTATGATGTATTAATTATGTGAAAGTTTCATAAAGAAATTTTACCGTTTAAATGCTTAATTCGGTAAAAAGAACTAAATCGCATAAGGCATAAAACTTGAGTTTTACTATTTAAAAGTATTAAATAGCTATGGTTTATTAATATGGAAGTCCTTATTATGTAATTAGTCCATTTATAATGTAAGTGAAAATTCTGGGACATTGTTTAAGTGATTTATAAGTTATATTATAAGGTTAATATAGTAATTTACGTACTAAATAATAATAATAAAAAGCCAAAACCATGTTAATTCATTCATCATCTTATTGAATTTGAGAGAGAAAATAAGGAATTGAAGCTTCCATGGTTTCGGCACATTCTTAGCTAAATTAAGGTACGATTTTAGCTCGATTTTTAATAATTTCTACGTTTTTTAGCTCGTTGCAGCTTAATCTAGCTAGCCCATACCTTCATTTCCAAAAATGTTATAGATTTTGAATAATGCCATTATTGAATGCTTGAGTATTTAGATGTGTAATGATAGATTATGAAGGTTTAATGATAGATATACAAATTTTATAAAGTGATTTTTGATAAAAATATCAAATAGGGATTAAATTGTGAAAATGTAAATTTTGATAGTTAAAAGTGTGAAATAATGAAAGATATGGGCTGCTAGTAGTACATAATAAATTCGGCTAGACATGGGTTGGTATTAAATTGCATGAATTTGCAATTTTATGTGTTAAGGACTAAATTGCAAAGTAGTCAAAAGTCTAGGGGTAAAATTATAAATTAACAAAAATGAATCGTTTTAGGCTAAATTGAATTGAATTAAAGTTTGAATGAGTTAATTTGATATTATATATATCAAGATAAGCAAATATCAAATTAGATCAGGGAAAACGAAAAGTGGACGAATAGCCGATAGTTTTATCTGAGGATACGAGGTAAGTTCGTATAATTAGAATCAAACTTCTATATATATTTGAAAATATTTGAAATGAATATTGTAATTGAGAATTGGATATACTTGAATTACAAATGTATTATAATGTATTTGTTATTGAGCCCCGTTTGAACTGTATAGATTCATTGGATACTAGTGACATGTTACTGGGATTACCGTTTTGGTCAAGCCCCTGCATTTGTTGTGGACTCACCACATCTCGTATGAGCTTACTGATATATTAGCTCGTAAGAGCTTACTATTTACAGCTCATTGGAGCTTATCATTTCAGCTCATATGAGCTTACTGTTCAGCTTGATAGAGCTTACCGTTTCAGCTCATTAGAGCTTATTGTTCATCAGCTCAGAAGGAGCTTACCGATCATCGCTCAAAAGAGTATATATAATAATGAATTGACGGATTATTGACATTGTTCACTCGAGTATCCTTTGAAGTTCTAATAGGTTCAACGGGCCTAAATACTATTTATACAAATAAGTTACGAATTATAAATGTTACTAATGCTATATATATATGGTATGTGAATTTTGGATTGATTTAAAGTATTATATTAATGGATGGTTTTATGCATATGCCAAATGACTAACATGTGATGGATACTTGTGATTAGGTGTTGGTTAATTGAATTGTTGGAATTTTTAATGTTGATTTGATTATATATAGATGGTATGTTTAATTCTGAATTATACAGCTTACTGAGCTATAAAGCTTACTCTGTTTCTTTTTCCATGTTTTATAGAGGCTCGATAGCTCGCTTGTTTCAGACAAGTCGGAGTTACACATCACACTATCCAATTATCAATTGGTATTTTGAACTTGTGAATATATGTAAATATGGCATGTATAAGCTATCTTAAATGATGTTAGTTATGTTACTTGATATCATGGTTTTGGTATATTTTGTATATGTGTTAAGCCATGTGATTTGTCTTATTTTGGTACTATATTTTGGTTAAATTAAGTGTTTAATTATGGTATGTTTTGGTAAAGTAATGTTTGAATGAAAATATGCAAATGAGGTATTGATATGTATTTGTTAGATGAATGGATAATGCATGGTATTAAATAGGTAATTGAATAACAAGTTGAATTGGTTTATAATGGGTATTGAAATGGTTATTTTGGGTTGCCAATTGAGTTGTAAAATGTGATCATTTATGTTTGTGAATGCTTGTGTTTTTAGGGTGTAAAAATGGCTTACAAATGGCCTATTTTTGTCCACACATGCAGAAAAACAGGCGTGTTTCTCAACCGTGTGCGACACACGGTCACGCTGTACAGCCGTGTGTCCCTGGGGTACCCTTTCAAATTATGTTAGTATACCCTATAGGTTTGACACGGCCTAGACACGCGAGCATGTCTACTGGCCGTGTGTGGTACACGATCTAGCACATGGGCATGTGGGCGGCCGTGTGACCCAAGTCAGCAACCTCTCTAATTTTTCCCACAGCTTGGCGCACGTGCGTGTCCCTGGCCTTGTAGTGTAAGTCTTTATGTATGCCTTGTTTTCACACGGCCTGTGACACAGGCGTGTCTGGTAACCGTGTGCGGCACACGGCCTGTTTACACGGGTGTGTGACATTTAAAATGTTGAAAATTTTCTAAGTTTCCAAAGTTTTAATATGTTATCGATTTAGTCCTGAATACATGATTAAAGCTTTGTATGCTTGATTTGGGTAAATATTGAATATGAATGAATGATAGTTATTGAAATGAGATGACATTTAATAAACGATTGTTTTGAGTTGAGTTATAAGTCTGGTAATGCCTCTTAACCTATTCTGGTGACGGTTACGAGTTAGGTATGTTACATTTGTTGGTATCAAAGCTACGGCTTAGTCGATTCTATGACTAACGTAGCGTATGTGAGTCTAGCTATACATGCCATATATAAAATTGTAACAGTGTGATGACTCCTGACATTTTCAAATGTGTTTTATATAGTAATGGATCCCGAATGAGCTGTAGCGAATGACGTAGAAAGTAACGTGCCAGCTCCCGCTCAAGGGTCAGCGCCAACGAAATCTAGACCTATGACAAGTAGTCATGGGGGTGAGGCTAAAGAAGCTTTCTTTCAGATATTTAATGAGTGGTTCACACAGTATATTCGTACGAACCCAGCTATTCAGCAACCTCCACCCCTACTAGTTCCCCAACTGAGCCTTATAGTTCCTCAAGGAATTGATCCTTTGCGGCAGAATAAACCACTGTTGACTATATATGAAAACATGGAGCTGAAGAATTTAGAGCCACTATTAATGATGACTTTGAGAGAGACGAGTTTTGGCTTGAGAACACGATTTGGGTATTTTATGAATTATCTTGCACCCCTAAAGAATGCTTAAAGTGTATAGTATTGCTGTTGAAAGACACTACATATCAGTGGTGGAATACCTTGATATTTGTATTTCTGCAAGAAAGAGTCACTTGGGATTTCTTTCAAGTTGAATTTAGAAAGAAATACATCAGCCAAAGGTTCATCGATCAGAAGAGAAAAAACTCCTTGAATTGAAGTAGAGGCGTATGTTAGTTACAGAATATGAGAAAGAGTTTGTACGAATTAGAAAATATGCTCGTGAATGCGTCTCTTCTGAAGCTATAATGTGTAAAAGATTCGATGATGGATTGAATGAAGAAATTAGAGTGTTAGTCAGAATTCTTGAGTTGAAAGAGTTTGTTATTTTGTTTGACTGAGCTTGTAAAGCCAAAGAGCTTTGCAAAGAGAAAAGAAAAGCCGATATTGTGGCTAGAGATTCTAGAAAGATATTTACGGGCAAATCACATCAGTTAGCGTCAAAGAAATTTAAAGACTATCATCCTCGTTCTACAACTTCTGCGGGAATTTCGATTAGGGACAGAGATGTGAGACATTTCAGTTCTAAACCTCAGGCAACATCTGTTACTAGTGTGGGAAGCATTAGAAATGTTGGACTTGAATATAAACATTGTAATAAGAAGCATTATGGTGAATGTAGATTAGTGAGCGGAGCTTGTTTTAAATGTGGATCGCTTGATCAATATCTCCGGGATTGCACAAAAAATTTACTGCTGATAGAGATTAAGCAGTGAAAGCGAGTAACATGACTTCAAGAGGGAGACCACCTCAAAATACTGGAAATATGAGTGGTAACCGAGGTGCTATGAGAGATTCGACTGTGAGATCTAAAGCACGAGCACCTGCTAGAGCTTATGCTATTCATGCACGGGAAGAGGCATCATCGCCAGACGTTATTACCGGTACTTTTTCTCATTTTGATACTGATATAGTTGCATTAATAGATCCTGGATCAACCCATTCTTATATCTGTGTGAATTTGGTGTTTAAAAAGAGTTTACATGTCAAGTCTACACAGTTTGTAATTAAAGTGTCGAACCCCTTAGACAAGTCTGTTTTAGTTGATAAAATTTGTAAGAATTGTTCTTTGATGATTCGGGGTTACTGTTTTGGAGTTGATTTGATGCTTCTACCATTTGATGAGTTTGATGTTATTCTAGGTATGGACTAGCTGACTATGTATGGTACAGTTGTGAATTGTAGACAGAAGACTATTGAATTAAAATGCCAAAATGGTGAAATTATTCGGATTGAGTCTAATGATTCGAGTGAATTACCGGTTGTGATATCATCTATTTTAGCTCAGAAATAGTTGAAAAAGGGTTATGAAGCATACCTTGCATACGTATTGGATACAAAAATGTCAGAATCAAAGATTGAACTCGTACCTATTGTTTGTGAGTTTTCAGATGTATTTCCAGAAGAATTACCAAGTTTATCGCCGATCAAAGAGGTTGAATTTGGTATTGAAGTAGTATCGGGAGCAACACTGATATCGATAGCTTCGTATAGAATGGCTCCAGTAGAATTAAAAGAGTTGAAAACTCAGTTACAAGAATTGACAGATAAAGGTTTTGTACAACTGAGTTATTCTCCTTAGGGTGCACCAGTATTGTTCGTGAAAAAAAAAGATGATACGATGAGAATGTGTATCAACTACAGACAGTTGAATAAAGTGACTATAAAGAATAAATACCTTTTAATGCGTACTGATGATTTATTTGACCAGTTGAAAGGGGCTATAGTATTTTCAAAGATTAATCTGAGATCATGTTATGATCAGCTACGAGTCAAAGAGTCGGATGTCCCGAAAACTACATTCAGAACGAGGTATGGACATTATAAATTTCTTGTTATGCCTTTCGGTTTAACTAATGCTCGCCATTTTTATGGACTTGATAAACTGGATATTCAGAAAATATTTAGATTGATTTGTTGTCGTATTCATTGATGATATTCTGATCTATTCACGAAATGAACCTAAACATACCGAACACTTGAAAATTGTGTTACAAACTCTACGGTATAAGCAGTTATTTGCAAAGTTCAGTAAATGTGAGTTTTGGCTTAAAGAAGTTGGATTTCTGGGGCATATTGTTTCAGCCAGTGATATTAGAGTTGATCTGAACAAGATTTCTGCTATTGTTGATTGGAAATCTCCAAGATATGTATCTGAAGTCCGTAGTTTTGTGGGCTTAGCAGACTATTACTGAATATTCATGAAAGGATTCTCAATGATTGCGACATCAATGAAACGACTGTTACAAAAAGATGTGAAGTTTGAATGGTCAGAAAAGTGTCAATAGAGTTTCGAACAGTTGAAAGCACTGTTAACAGAGGCACCAATTTTGGTTCAACCTGAATCGGGTAAAGAGTTTGTGATCTATAGTGATGCATCGTTAAATGGATTGGGTTGTGTTTTGATGCAAGATGGAAAAGTTATAACTTATGCTTCCCGACAGTTGAAACCGCATGAAAAGAATTATCCGACACATGATTTTGAGTTGGCTGTAATAGTGTTTGCGTTGAAGATTTGGAAAAGTTATAGCTTACACTTCCCGACAGTTGAAACCGCATGAAAAGAATTATCCGACACATGATTTAGAGTTGGCTGCAATAGTGTTTGCGTTGAACATTTGGCGACACTACTTATACGGTGAAAAATGCCACATTTATAAGGATCACAAGAGCTTGAAATATCTGATGTCACAGAAAGATTTGAATTTACGACAACGAAGATGGCTTGAGTTATTGAAAGATTATGACTTTGTGATTGATTATCACCTGGGAAAAGCTAATGTTGTTGCTGATGCCTTGAACCGAAAATCATTATTTGTATTACGAACAATGAACACCCAATTGATGATATGTGATGATGGGTCTATTTTAGCCGTATTAAAAGCTAAACTGGTATATCTTCAACAAATTCGTGAAGCTCAAAAAGATGACCGTGAATTGCAAGCTAAACGAATTCAATGTTAGTCTATTTCTGATTCAGAATTTCATATTGGAAGTATTGACTATTTAATGTTTCGAAATAGAATTTTTTTACTGAAAAATATAAAGCTTGTTCAGAAAATTCTGAGTGAAGCACACAGTAGTCGTTTCTCAGTTCATCCGGGTAGTACCAAGATGTATAATGATCTGAAACAGCTGTACTGGTGGTCGGGTATGAAATTGGATAAACTGAAGTTTGTATCGAAATGTTTGATTTTTCAGCAAGTAAAAGCTGAACATCAAGTACCATCTCGTTCACTACAGCCTATAATGATTCCTGAGTGGAAATGGGATAGAGTTACTATGGATTTTGTAACACTCCTAACCTATATCCGTTTCCGAAATAAGGTTATACGGCGTTACTGATCATATCACAGTTTAGACAAATATGCATTACATATTATACTTCAAAATTACAACCACATCAGTACTCGTAACATTTTCAAATATCAAATCTTAAATTTTGATCATTTACAACATAACATAAATAAAACATAATCCAAGATATGTCAAAACAATTTATAAATGTACAAAACGTATAACACATCATTAGTTTCATTATTCGAATATTAGACCTATTTTTATATAAGTCATGTGTGTACACAAGTTATACATTAAGTGAAATAAATTTCGTTACTAACCCTTTTATACATATATGCAGCATTAATGTGATAGTCTAAGTGAAAATCATATGTTTGCATATTAACACAAATTAAAATCAAGCATTTAGTTATAAGTAAACCCATTTCATTTCCTTGTCTATTCGGCTAACACAGACCATTTGCACATATATGCGAACTTATAAGTAGCTAACAGATTTATATAGCCATACACATACATATAACATCCTTAATTTAAATACATTAAATACATGTAAAGCATATAAAAACTCAACTAATATAATAAGATCGACTATCAAGTATACATAACTTATATTACTAATTCAATCTCCTTATACCAATCCAAGTCCCAATATATACTACTTATCGTAACAAACAAACAAGTATTACATGTATCATTAATATTGTCTCGATTTTTACCTAACAAACACATGGCCTACCTTAGCTCAATTAACATCCATTATAAACATATAACCGAAACACAAAGCATCTTCACAAGCATCATATACTTAGATACACTTTCAATATAGGCTCAATCAAGACAAAACATATATATTTATATAACATAGCCGATTCCTTCATGCCACATCCGAATTCAACAACCACCTCAAAATACATTCATATAACACAAATTATAATCAACCATGACATACGGCATGATAACCAAATAAACTTAAACCATAATTTAACCAAAACTGAATTTCAAACCTATTAGTAAAGCCATTTTCACATGGCTCAAATTATACAAAACCAAAATCCAACATTTCAAAACACATTCCAGCCTATACATGCCATAATTCGAGTTTAACTTATAAAGGTACCAAAATAGTAGATAGTGTGATGAACTTTGCTGACAGTCCCCGAGCTCGTAGCTGGACTTCAAAATCTATAAAACAGATTAAACATGTACACACAGAGTAAGCTATCATAGCATAGTAAGTCATAAGTAAATAAACAATCCAATGATATAATCAATTCATTTTTAAACTAAACCGAATTACATTAACATTACATGTTTAATCTCAATTTTATCTATTTCATAATTAATACATTTTCATACACATTCCCTACATTGGCCGAATACTCACATAAGCAAATTGACCAAATGTCATTCAACTTTCAAATCCATAATGTCATTATTTAACCAATTATACATATATTCATATAAACAAGCTCGAAAATCATAATAAAACATTAGGTACATAAACTTTATATTTGGCCGAATATGCATAGTTATATCTACATATACCTAAGTATCAATTCCACAAAATTTCTATCATTTATTCATAAGGCCGAATATTCTTACTAAGTTCACATGTAATCCTCATTTGCATCACACATAATTTGTAACAAGTACCAAGTCACATACCTACCTTATTTCAAGTAGACAACAAGCTAATCATACCTGGCCATTTAGCTCATTTTACACATTCAAACACAATTTATCTTTGCCCGATGAACCATTCGGAATTGGATAGGACACTCGAATAATCATACATATCATACAATACTAACGTCCCAGACGTGGTCTTACATGTAATCACATATCGATGCCACTGTCCCGGACAGGGTCTTACTCGCACACATATATCAGAATCCTATGTCATGACATATGTATCCTAACTATTCCTAAGGTTCATATGGGGCTTTCAAATGTCGTAACTCGGTCGAAATGAATGCATGAACATGGTTACCAAGCTTACACACATTCGGCAATAACATATATAAATTCATATATTTCATTTTAGCATATATACTTTGCACTTAATTAAAATTAAGTATGTTCGTTTGCTAGTCGACAACTTTCGTTTTCCCCCAATCCAAATCCGATTTCTTTGGTTCTTGATCTTGATTGAGCTTGAAAGTAGCCGAACCCTAAGTTTCTTTTCTCTTTTCTTTTGTTTAAGCTTCGATCATAAAGATGATAATATAAAACCATATTATAAACTTTATGTTTTATTATACATATATTATTTCATATTTTACCATTATAACCTTTATCATTTAATAACTAAAACATATTTAACAAGGGCACAACCGGCCAATACAAGTTCCAATGGTTTATTTACAACTTCAATACTTCAATTTAAAAAGCCAATAGCAATTCAACCTTTATGCTTTAAACTATCAAGTTTTTAATTTACGCGATTAAGTCCTTTTATTTAATCGGGCACTCAAATGACAAAATTAAATTACGAAAATTTCACACATACAAATTCAAATATATTAATCATAGAAAATAATTTTTAAATATTTTTTTGACTCAGATTCGTGGTCCCGAAACCACCATTTCGACTAGGGTCTAAATCGAGCTGTTATAGATTTTGTATCGGGACTACCCCTAACTCCGAAAAAGAAAGATGCTATTTGGGTTGTCTTAGATCGACTAACAAAATCTGCTCATTTCATACCAGTTTGTACAGATTACTCACTTGACAGATTAGTTGAATTGTACATTTTTTAAATTGTTCGGTTACATGGGGTGCCATTATCTATTATTTCTGATAGAGATCCAAGATTTACGTCGCGATTCTAGAAGAAACTGCAAGAGGCTCTGGGGACAAAGTTGAATTTCAGTATTTTTTTTCATCCTCAGACTGACGATTAGACTGAAAGAGTTATTTAGATTCTTGAAGACATGTTGAGATGTTGTATTCTAGAGTTTTAAGGTAGTTGGGAAAAATACTTACCATTGATTGAATTTGCGTATAACAACAGTTTCCAAACGAGTATAAAGATGGCACCGAATGAAGCTTTACATGGCCGCAAGTGTCGAACTCTATTATATTGGACTGAATTGAGTGAGAAACAAATTCACGCGGTTGAACTGATCAGAGAAACTGAAGAAAAAGTGAAAATAATTTGTGACAGTTTAAAAGCAACTTTAGATCGACAGAAATCCTATGCAGATTTGAAACTTGGAGAGATTGAATTCAAGTCGGGGACTGAGTATTTTTGAAAGTGTCACCATGGAAAAAGGTTTGTCGTTTTGGCCGTAAAGGAAATTTAAGTTCGCAATTCATCAGGTCGTATGAGATCATTAAAAGAATAGGGCCTGTAGCATATCAATTGTTGTTACTGTCAGAACTTGAAAAGATTCATAATGTCTTTCATGTTTCTATGCTACGTCGTTACAGATCTGATCCATCACATGTGATCTCTCCGATAGATGTTGAAATTCAACCCGATATGTCATATAACGAAGAACCGATCCAGATTTTAGCTCGTGAAATCAAAGAATTGAGAAATAAGCGCATAGCCTTGGTAAAGGTTCTTTGGCGTAAACACGAAATAGAAGAGGCTACGTGGGAACTCAAAGAAGCTATGTGAAAATAGTACCCCTAACCTTTTCACTGGTAAGATTTTCGAGGACGAAAATCCCTAAGGGGAAGAGAGTTGTAACAGCCCATTTTTAGGTCAAATTAGAATAGTGGTTTCAGGACCACAAATCCGAAGTCAAAATATTTATTTTATTATTTTAATAAGGTTTAAAGTATGATAGATTAATTATGTGAAAGTTTCGTAAAGAAATTTTACCGTTTAAATGCTTAATTCGGTAAAAAGGACTCAATGGCGTAACGCATCAAAGTTGAGTTCTATTGTTTAAAAGTATTAAATAGGTATGGTTTATTAATATGGAAGTCCTTATTATGTAATTAGTCCATTTATAATGTAAGTGGACATTCTTGGACATTGTTTAAGTGATTTATAAGTTATATTATAAGGTTAATATAGTAATTTACGTATTAAGTTAATAATAATAAAACAAAGCCAAAATCATGTTAATTCATTCATCATCTAACTGAAATTGAGAAAGAAAATAAGGGTTTGAAGCTTCCATGGTTTCGGCACATTCTTAGCTAAATTAAGGTACGATTTTAGCTCAATTTTTAATGATTTCTACATTTTGAGCTCGTTGCAGCTTAATCTAGCTAGCCCGTACCTTCATTTTCAAAACTATTATAGATTTCAAATGATGCCATTATTGAATGCTTGAGTATTTAGATGTGTAATGATAGATTATGAAGGTTTAATGATAGATATACAAGTTTTATAAAGTGATTTTTGATAAAAATGTCAAATAGGGATTAAATTGTGAAAATGTAAAATGTGGTAGTTAAAAGTGTGAAATAAAGAAAGATATGGGTTTCTAGTAGTACATAATAAATCCGGCTAGACATGGGCGGGTATTAAATTGCATAAATTTGCAATTTTACATGTTGAGGACTAAATTGCAAAGTAGTCAAAAGTCTAGGGGTAAAATTGTAAATTAGCTAAAATGAATTGTTTTAGGCTAAATTGAATTGAATGAAATTTTGAATGAGTTAATTTGATATTATATAGATCAAGATAAGCAAATATTAGAATTAGATCAGGGAAAACGGAAAGTGGACGAATAGCCGATAGTTTTATCTGAGGATACGAGGTAAGTTCATATAATCAGAATCGAACTTCTATATATATTTGAAAATATTTGAAATGAATATTGTAATTGAGAATTGGATATATTTGAATTAAAAATGTATTATAATGTATTTGTTACTGAGCTCCGTTTGAACTGTATAGATTCATTGGATACTAGTGACATGTTACTAGGATTACCGTTTTGGTCGAGCTCCTGCATTTATTGCGGACTCACCATAGCTCGTATGAGCTTACGGATATATCAGCTCGTAAGAGCTTACTATTTTCAGCTCATTGGAGCTTACCGTTTCAGCTTGTATGAGCTTACTATTCAGCTCAATAGAGCTTACCGTTTCAGCTCCTTAGAGCTTACTGTTCATCAGCTCAGGAGGAGCTTACCGGTCATGGCTTGAAAGAGTATATATAATAATGAATTGACGAATTACTGACATTTTTCACTCGAGTATCCTTTGAAGTTATAATAGGTTCAACGGGCCTGAATACTAGTTATACAAATAAGTTACGAATTATAAATGTTACTAACACTATATATATATATATATATATGGTATGTGAGTTTTGGATTGATGTAAAGTATTATTTTAATAGATTGTTTTATGTATTTTCCAAATGACTAACATGTGATGGATACTTGTGATTAGGTGTTCGTTAATTGAATTGTTGGAATTTTTAATGTTGATTTGATTATATATAGATGGTATGTTTAATTCTGAATTATACGGCTTCCTAAGCTATAAAGCTTACTCTGTTTCTTTTTCCATGTTTTATAGAGGCTCGATAGCTCGCTCGTTGCGGACAAGTCAGAGTTGCAAATCACACTATCCAATTTTCGATTGGTATTTTGAACTTGTGAATATATGTAAATATGGCATGTATAGGCTATTTTAAATGATGTTAGTTATGTTACTTGATATCATGGTTTTGGTATATTTTGTATATGTGTTGAGCCATGTGATTTGGCTTATTTTGGTATTATGTTTTGGTTGAATTAAGTGTTTAATTATGGTATGTTTTGGTAAAGTAGTGCTTGAATGAAAATATGCAAATGAGGTATTGATATGTATTTGTTAGATGAATGGATAATGCATGGTATTAAATAGGTAATTGAATAACAAGTTGAATTGGTTTATAATGGGTATTGAAATGGTTATTTTGGGTTGCCAATTGAGTTGTAAAATATGATAATTTATGCTTGTGAATGCTTGTGTTTTTAGGGTGGCAAAATGGCTTTACAAATGGCCTATTTTTTTCCACATGGGCAGAGACATGGGCGTGTGTCTCAACCGTGTGCGACACACAGTCACGCTGCACGGCCGTGTGTCTTTTGGGGTACCCTTTTGAATTAAGTTAGTATACCCTACAGGTTTGACACGGCCTAGACACATGGGTGTGTCTACTGGCCATATGTGTTACATGGGCTGGCACATGGGCGTGTGGCCAGCCGTGTGACCCAAGTCAGTAACCTCACTAATTTTTCCCACGACTTGGCACATGGGCGTGTCCCCGGCCATGTGGTGCAAGTCAGTATGTATGCCCTGTTTTCACACGGCCTGTGACACGGGTGTGTTTGGTAATCGTATGAGGCACACGACCTGTTCACACAGGTGTGTGACATTTGAAATGTTGAAATTTTTCTAAGTTTCCAAAGTTTTAATATGTTATCAATTTAGTCCTGAATACATGATTAAAGCTTTGTATGCTTGATTTGGGTAAATATTGAATATGAATAAATGATAGTTACTGAAATGAGATGACATTTGATAAATGATTGTTTTGAGTTGAGTTATAAGTCCGGTAATGCCTCTTAACCTATTCTGGTGACGATTATGGGTTAGGGGTGTTACAGATGTGCTCCTGTTGCTATTGGAATAAAATGCTACAATTTTTTTCACAATTTGCACCTTATTGATAAAAACTTGTATCCATATTCCATCAAAATCAGAGTCTGTATACTTGATGATCTCTAATTGATTAGACCTCTAATATTTGAGCATGTAATTTTTTGTTCTCTGAAAATATCTTATAACCCTCTCAGATGCTATCCAATGGTTCAAACCAGGGTTGCTTAAAATATCTGTCTAACATCCCAACATTGTACACAATATTCCATTGTATACAAACTTGAACATACGTTAGACTTCCCACTGCTAAAATGTAAAAAATCTTATGCATTTTTGTAATCTCAAAATCATTCTTAGGGCATTGGTTGAGACTATACTTATTATTGACAAGCAGTATGTCATTAACATATAAAATAAAATATAGAACCTTACTCCCACTAAACTTATGGTATATACAATTATCGACAAAATTCATCTCTAAACTGAATGAGATAATCATTTGGTAAAATTTGTAATACTATTGATGAGAAGTATGTTTAAACCTATAGATGAAGTTCTTTAATTTGCAAATCATTAACTTTGCATCATCAGACACAAAGTTTTCTAGTTACACCATATAAATGTATGATCAATGTTATCATAGAGAAATCATTAACTTAATATTCATCTGATGCAGCTTAAGGTCAAAGTATTCCACTAAAGCCATTATAACCCTTTCTCTAGTGGACCTTTTTAATGACATTCATTCTTGAGGTTGTTGAGTTTATTCTTTTGGAACAATTACCTCATCTTGAATAGGGAGTTGCTCAAGATTGTCTTATTAAGGTTCTGGATTCACTTATTAATCAATGATAGGTATGAGAACCTAAACATCATTAAAAGTGATAGTAGAAACTGAGTTAGAATTCAATTCCTCCTTAAAGGTAATGTATCTAACCTTATTTCTCCCTCCAAACTCAACATCCTCAAAAAGTTGCAATTCTCATCTAAAAAATATTCTTAATTGTGGGATCATAAAAATCATAGCCCCTAGATTACTTAGAATTTCCCTGACACTTATACTTTATAGACATCAAAGAAGTCAAAAGTGATGTCATCTCAACCTTATCGTTTTCAGCAAATTAAACATTTCTCAATTTCATCGAGGAAACCTTGGCCTGAGTAATCCTTTCAGATCCTGTGCCCCTAAAGTCTTTTGGAATGTTGTGATTCATAATAATTAGACTCATGAAATTTGAACAATCTCACCTCTCAAAATCCCTTTTAACATAAGGGGTGATTTTCCACAGTGAAGGGTGCGGGTTGTTCTTCCCTTAGTGCAAGGTTTATGTCCATACAACCAAGTATTATAAATGCCTTTTTCATTCCTTAAAATTTGTCATATTAAATATGGGTATAGAATTTATATTAGCAGATATTGTGGAAACAAAAGATAAACTAGTTGAATACATAACAAAATAGATAAAAACAAGCTCACATAAATATTTATAAGTAAAAAATAATTTCAAAATAATGGCTAATCCCATCTCAAGATACCAAACACAAAATTAATATCAAGTCTTTGGATAGTAATATTAACAGTAAGTGGCACTCTTGTTGTAGCAATCAAACATTAATAATAAATTATGTCAAACAATGAATTAATCTTTGGACTAAGATATTGCTCACATAAAGTATTTTATAATTGTCACACATTTATCACCACAAATGTTGTTGAAATTTTTCCAAATATTAACTTACCCTTGGGTCAATTAATAAACGCACGAATCAAAAAAACATATAATCATCTTGATATTTTAAATAAACTAATCTACACAAAAGAGGCCATTTTGGCGACATTTTGTTTCAACTAATCTATTTAAAATATTAGACATCCTTAATTAAAACCTAAAGCCAAAATATGAATTTATTTATTTCAAAATATTTATCTCAATTTCATCTTTCAATCAAATTAAAAGATAATAGTATATATATGTATATATATTTATCCCAAAACAACATACAATGATGTTGGCGAATATAATAATAGTTGAATAAATCATAAACCATAAACAACCTCACATAAGACTTCAAATTTAAACCAAAATAATTTGAATAAAGGTAAACCTCATCTCAAGATATCAGACACCCATTAATATTTTCTCTTTGGACAAAATATTAACTTGTAAGTGATATATTTGTGTAACGATCAAACATTGACAATAAGAACATGTCAAACCATAAATCTTCCTTTGGGCCAATTTATTTCTCACATGTAAAACTGAATAATTGTCATATGTTTATTACCATAGTTGCTGTAATATCCCGAATTAGGGCCTAATCAGAATAGTGGTTTCGTGACCACAAATCCGAGATAGAAATAATTATTTTATAATTATTTTAAGGTTTATGATATGATTGCATGATTGTGTGAAAATTTCGTGACGAAATTCTATGTATAAAGTGCTTAAGTTGAAATTAGGAACTAAATCGAATAATTTGTAAAACTTGCATTCTAGAAGTTTTTAGTATGAAATTACTTTGGAATATTAATGAGGAGGTCTTAAATAGCAATTTGACCAATTTCTAAAATTTTGGACAAAAATGGGCTTGTACATGAAAATTTTCAAAGAAAGGTATTAAGGGTATTTTGGTTATTTGGTAATTAAAAGATTAAAAAAAGGAAAAAGATGGCAAAATTTGTCCATCTTCTTCATTAGGACAAAAATTAAAGGGTTCTCCATAGCTAGGGTTTGTTTCAAGCTTCCAAGCTCCATAGTAAGTGATTCCAAGCCCCGTTTTTAATGTTCTTTACGTTTTTGGAGTTCCGGTAACTTGATTTAGCTTATGCTAGCAATAATTTAACCTAGGGTTCATATTTGGAAAAATACCCATAGGTGAAATTTGTGTATTTTGGTGTTTTATGATAGAATATGGGGTTTTAAATTATGCTAGACAACTTGTGCTACTCGGTTTTAAGTGAAAACGAGTAAAAGGGCTTAATCAATAAAAATACCTAATATTCATAAGTACATGTTAGAGTGTGAATTTGATGTTGTTATAGAAGGGAAAAATGATCAGCATGTCATAAAACATAAGAAAACAGGATGAGGTTTAATTTACGAGCCTTGGGGAAAAAGTGTAAATATGTGAAAGTTTAGGGGTAAAATAGTAATTTTGCCAAAGTTCGTACTAAGGGTTGTTTTGATGAATGTATGTATTAAATAAATTAATTTATTATTATAGATCAAGGGAAACAAGATTCAAGTCATGATCGAGGGAAAAACAAAGTTTATGAAGAATAGGCTTGATTGCTAATATTTTGTATCGAGGTAAGTTCATGTGTAAATAAGGTAACATAATTTTTATTTTAAGTGATTTAATGTTATTTATATGATATGATACTTATTATCATAAAATATTATGCTTTGTGAATTATTATTTTGTAATATGCAAATTATGTGAACAACTTGATAAGTATCGGTTTCTAGCAAGTATTATGCTAGCAAGTATCGGTTTCTACATTTCGAAAAAGGCGATCAAAATGTGTAATTGAGAAGAATCCCGTTTGAACCTTGGGAATAGATTAGGGTACAAGTGACATGTCACTAGGATGGTTGAGTTCCGAGCTCGTTGAGTTGAGTCCGAGTTCACTTATGGATGCGAACGCCCGAGCTCGTTGAGTTGAGTCCGAGTTCGTTTATGGGAGGGTTACATGGTAGCTTGGCTACATAGATTTCAAAAGCTATTGAGCTTGTTTAGCTATGAGTATAGCACTTACGTGCACACTATCCGCGTATCCAAAATTATATTCCGATGTGTTCAACGGGAGAATCCTAAGAGAATAGGGAGAGTACTTAAAACGAAAGTGATTGACGATGAATGTGTTGAAGAAGTGAAAATGGACAGGTATGAGTTTAATCCTTGGTTGAGAATTTGGTAAGACAAAAATTGTGGTAAGATAGTAAGTATTCTTATGACATGAGTGTCTTAATGATGTTTATATTGGATTGCATGATCATGTTACTTGTTATTTGCATGTGAACTTACTAAGCATTTATGCTTACTCCCTCATTTTCATTCATTGTAGTTTTGACAAACCGGCTTGAGAATCGGGATAGGTCGAAGGCTCGTTCACACTATCCGAAGACCTAAATTGGTAAAATGGCTTGTATATTTTGAGTGTGGCATGTATAGCACTATACTCACTTTGTGTAAATAATCTTATGATATGGTTATGTTTTGGTAAGAAAAGGTTTGGAAATGATTAGCCATTGGAATGGCCAATCTAGATCATATTTGATGTCATGTATGTTTAATGTGTTACTTAGTCCATGGAAAACCATAAAAATGGTGAAATTGGTTATAAAACAAAATCACACAGCAGCAGTGACGTGAATTGGAAAAATCACTAAAAATAGAAGAAATAGAATTAGATGATGAATAAAATATTTAATTGAAGCCTAATTAATCTATTTTCATGTGGAAGAAACAAAATAGGTAAAAGAGTTGTATTTTATAAGATATTTAAATTTTTGTGAAATAGGGCCAGAGCAATTTTTGAATCCCCTGTTATAACTT
This sequence comes from Gossypium longicalyx, assembly GCA_025698465.1. NCBI lineage: Eukaryota > Viridiplantae > Streptophyta > Magnoliopsida > Malvales > Malvaceae > Gossypium > Gossypium longicalyx. The sequence continues at coordinate 60,601,136 of CM047004.1, read as the reverse complement.
TCGAAATTCACAAAAAATTGTAAAAAAATAATTAGAAGTTATTCTTTATATGTACATATTCCTTGTTGAGTCTAGTTTTAATAGATACAAACGGCATAGTCTTTTGAGTTCTGTACAAAGATAAAAGTGGTTCATAGTGAACAGAGGTCAAAGCAGTCGAATGCGGAAACAGGGTAAATTTTAACTAATAAACTGTACTAATTGACTTGACCAAAAATTATAGAAAAAAATTAGTAGATAGATATATGAGTCTAGTTTCAAGGAAAATTTATTTATCTTAATTTTGAGTTTCGGAACTCGAGATATGAATTTTAAAGCGACTGTGATGCAGTTAGCCAGCTTGTCTGGAATTTCTAAAATAAATTGTTTGAGTTGTTTAATTAATGAATTAAGCCCGTTAACACCTCGTGCTCGACTCCGGCGACGGTCTCGGGTATGGGGGCGTTACAGTTGCACATGTAATATTATTAACCTTCATTTGGGCCGATCAATATTAATATAACTTAAGTTACATGCACACAACCTTTTATATTTTAAAACAAAATAATTTATACAAAAAAATCACTTTGGTGACTTATTGCTTCAATTAAGTTATTTTAAAAAATATATAAACATACCAATATTCAAATTTAAAATTTACCCAATAGTCAAATGTCAAAACTATTTTTTTATTGCTTTATAGGCTCCGAAATAACCCAAAATAAGGTTGTCTTAATAATACAATAAAAAACCGAAAACCTTAATCTTTGAATTTTTTTTTTGGTTCCAAAATCATATGTATAAACACCAAACAAAAATAATGTAGTGGTTCAAAGCCAAATAATTAACAAGCACATGTATTCATAATTTTGGCATGGACAAAAACACCAAAGCAATTCAAGCATATACATGTATTCATAATCAAATAGAAAAACTTACCTTCAATTTACCATGTAAATCCAAAGTTGAATTTATGATTAAACATATATTCACATGAATACTTGAAAAATATTTTCAACCCAATAAATCTCAAAAACAAAATCATAATAGCTGGCATATCTCACAATTCATATAATAAACCATATCATCATAATTTAACCAAATATTTGGAACCATAAGATGCCAAAACCTACGATTATAGAACCAAACTTAAAACCAAATTATTTAAATATGTATATAGTTTACTTGAATTTGCACCAAAGCACCCATAAAATTGAATATATAACCATAACAGAAAAAAAAAAAACAACTTCAACGATATTCATCAAAACTTAATGTCACCAATTAAACTATAAAAGATATCTTATTGAATAATGGTTATAAACACCTATTCATGCAAACTATAATCATGCATTAATGCTCAAAATCATTGATATGCATATAATATATATACACAATATGTACACAATTATAATAACAGAAAAATAATTCTGGCTTGCCTTATATATTTCATGTAAACTTAAATTTATATTCATGACTAAAAACATTATCATAAAACTTCTTTATACACACAAATACTTAAAAAAATCCATAACCACCAAATATAAAAAGAATCCCAAATTGTATAAAAGCCTTCATACTAATGAAAATTCATAGCCACCATATAACAATATAACAAAACCCAAATCTATTATTCCTAATACTCGAAACATATATTTCAAAGGTATTACCATAGATAATCAAAATTAAAAAAATTGATTCTAATAGTTGAACACATATTATTGCAATTGAAGAATAACAGTCAAACCAACTTTCGTGAAATCAAGAATGCACCGATTTTTAGTTTTGGAAATTCTAGAATAATAAGTTTATTTAATTCGTCATTATCGATTAACAATGAAAGAAGATTGAAGAATAATTGAATCTAGAGAATCAACAACTAATAACTGAAGTTGTATGAATACTCAAAATATACATGCCTTTGATTTCTTTAAAATATATAATAATCGACTAAAGAAAAAAAAAAGAGCCTTCATTCAATGCACTTCAAAACCAATTTGATTGTCGTTTGTTTTATTATAAAGAATATATAACACAAGCAAAGCCTTTATATATATACACACATATTGCATTAAAAAAAACCAAAGTAATATTGCTGGAACATTAATAATATATTCATATTTTAAATTCAATTGTCAGGCTTCAATTCCATTAAAACTTACGCTAATTCCTTCGAGATTCAAAACTTTTTTTTAGCAAATTTTCCTTTTAAAACCAACATGTAACACCCCAAACCCGGCCCAGACGCTATGGCCGAATCTGGTATGTCACATTGAAGTGTTTTAGCGAAAACTGTATTTTCATTGAAAACTCTTATTAAAATAAAAGAAACCATTAATTAACTTTTTAAAAAAATACACCTTTCAGTTGTGAAAGTCTGGTTTAAAACATTTGATTTAAGAAAACTTATCATTTAAAGATTTAGTTACGGAAACGTAGAAAACATACTATAATTTAGGAAACCCATGTTCAACTTTTCGTATTTACAATGAAAATAATAATAACAATTCAAGTAATAATAATATAATGAAAACCTTGTTACAATCTGGTCTGAAACATACTTAATAAAATAAAAACTTATATGCTTAAAAAAAATAAGTCCAAATTATCTTGTTAGCTGGCCACCCAGAGTCCCTCCAAACATTGAACCTTCTACTGAGCATCACCTGAAAATAAAATAAAAGAGGGAGTGCGTTTTCGCAAACTCAGTGTGTACAACCCTCAAAGAAAATAAGCATTCAAAAAAAAAATAGAATCATCATACATCAAACATGCAATGTAATCCCATCCAAATTATCCATCCGCTACACACTGGCTCCGTCCCCCGTCACACCATGTGGGGATATAAATATCGACCCACCCAACCCACACACCATGGTAGCCCGGTTGCGGAACTACCTTCATTTACATATTGGGCTTTAAAAGTCGTCGGTGGATCCACGATTGTCAAGCAACCATGCGGTCCTCATATACTTCCTCCGTTCCATAATTCCCAACCCATATGTAACCTAAGCAGAATATCATATGTATGCATGTCGCATCCACAAAACTTACATTCAACACCTAGGGGTATTTTGTTCATTTTCGCCCTTAGGGGCATTACGGTAATTTTCCCTTAATTATGTTTTTTACTTATCTTGGCCCGTTAACAGGTCTCGTGAGCTAAGATGAATGAATACTATGCACCAGGTAGGATTCTAGAGAAGAGGAGGTGGGTCATTAAGACCGCTTAAGTACCAAGCTCTCCCTAGATCTAATCTTAGACACGCATATACCCGTTGTTACACCTTAACCCTTGGACTTGTCCACGGTCGCAATATATTAATTAAGTTTTATGTAGTTATCATATACTAAGCCCAAAACCCCCTATAGAGCCCAATCAAATTCACATACCTATATCTGGCCCATTAAGCCCAATCATATTCATATGGCCCATTAGGCCCAAATCACCTATATATGGTCCATTAGGCCCAAATCACATTTATATGGCCCGTTAGGCCCAGTCACATTCATATGCATGCTCACATACAAATTCCTATCACATAACATCAATATTCAGTTTTTGCCTATCATGGGCCCAACAGCCCATCGGGCCCATTTAGCCCATTCTGGCCCATATGGCCAAATCACAACCCAAGTCCACGGAATCGCCTGTGGGCCTCAGGCAACCTATCACTCACCCCCTTACGAGTGTTCACGCACCCACAAGACTACCGTAGCCAAACTTTTGGCTTTTCGGCATTTCGACTTTTTGGCATTTTGGCTTTTGCCGATTTATTGTGTGTGTGCAGTGTATGTACACACCTAGTAAGCAAGCGTGCAGCGATTTTCGTAGCCCAAACCTACAATCGATATCACTCAAAGATTAATCTTACATACTTATCGAATACTTTACCAAAAGCCGAAATCTCACTTTAACATTACCTAAACGCTAAGCCTTTACTAGCTTCTACTTTGGTAACTAATCACGTATATCTCTCAGATCTGAAGAGCAAATCGGCAGGAATCCAAAACTGAGATCTGGCACTAATTCCCTACCAAAGTCGATTAGAAAGAAGTGAGGAGCTGGATACTCGATACTTATCAAAAATCGATTGGGAGAGCGAACACTTACACTAGAACCTACTAGGTAGAAAGAGTAGTGGCGCCACCAAGGGTATTCAGCCAAAGGATATTCTACTCTTAGAGATTTGAATGGCAACAATAGATTACTCAGCACCAAAGAAGAAAAGAAGAAGAATCGGCTAAAGCAAAAAAAATATTGAGTAGAGGAGAAATAGAATTCAGCACAAGGAAGAAGAAAAAAAAGAAGGCAGAGAGTTTTCGACTTTTAGAGAAAAGAGTTTCTGGCAACAGGGTGGAGGAAATTCGACATTAGTTTCATACCCTAGCATTCGGCACCCATTTATAAGCCTTATAGCCAAATTTTCCCATGCCCAATTCCCTATTCGGCTCCATCACTTCTCCCTTCTCATCTCCTCATTTTTCTCCCTGATAACCCTTTAATCCCTTCCTTAATTTTCTCTCCTGAACACTTCCCTTGGAGTCCACTTTCACGCCACTTTCATCCTTCTAGAAGGCTAAAATTAAACTTTTAAAAACACTAAGCTAGGACTCGAACCTTGGACCTCCTTGCTAGTTATTAACGGCACCTCCCCACACCCTAAGTGGCGTCACTTAGCCACTCTTCCACAGGGCTTTTTGATGCTATTTTCCCCTAACTTTATTTAAAAGCCCAACTACTTGCCAACCCTGATTCTTTTAATAATTAAACTATAATTTCATTTACCCCTAATTTTGAATTAAGACCTACTATAATTATCACTGGGCCAGAAATATAAAACACAATTTTTATCAAAATCGAAAACAAAGAAAGTTCGGGATTTTGAGATTTTTGGGTTTCGAGATTTTTGAGTTTCGAGATTTTTGGGTTTCAAGATTTTTGGGGCGTTACAACTCTACCCCTCTAAAAGAAATTTCGTCCTCGAAATTTACCTTGTTCAAACAGTTGAGGATATTGACATCGCATCACTTCTTCAGGTTCCCAAGTAGCCTCCTCAGCCATGCGATTTTGCCAAAGTACTTTGACCAATGGAACGGACTTCCTTCTCAGTACTTTGACATCTCGACCAATTATTTGTATGGGCTCTTCCTCGAAAGTCAGGTCTAGCCTAACCTCAATTTCTTCCACCGCCACGACATGTGAAGGATCTGAATGATACCGCCTTAGCATGGAAACATGAAACATGTCGTGGATTTGGCTTAGTTCAGGAGGTAACTCCAACTGATAAGCAACTGGCCCAATCCATCTTACCACCCGATATGGCCCAATGAACCTTGGGCTTAGGTTCCCCTTTCGTCCAAATCGTAACACTTTCTTCCACGGAGAGACCTTCAGAAAGACTAAGTCTCCTACTACATACTCTATTTCTCGTCGCTTAAGGTCAGCATACGACTTCTGCCTATCTGAGACCTCCTTCAAATGATCCCGAATCAATTTTACCTTATCCTCAGTATCGGCTACTAACTCAGGGCCCAAAACTCTCCGTTCGCCCAACTCCGTCCAACATGTTCGAGTTTGACACCTTCGCCCATACAGTGCTTCATACGGAGCCATCCCAATGCTTGCTTGGTAGCTATTATTGTATGCGAATTCGGCTAACGATAAATAGTCCTCCCAACTACCTCGAAACTCAATCACGCATCCCCTCAACATATCTTCCAACACCTGGATCACCCTTTCTGACTGTCCATCAGTTTGAGGGTGGAAAGCCGTACTGAAATTCAACCTAGTACCCAACGCCTCATGCAGCTCCTTCGAAAATCGTGAAGTGAAACGTGGGTCCCTATTAGATATTATGGAAACTGTCACTCCATGCAATCTTACAATCTCTGCCACATATAGCCTAGCCAGCTTTTGCAACGAGTAATCGGTGTGAACCGGTACAAAATGGGTAGACTTGGTTAACCGATCCACTATAACCCATATCGAGTCTTTCTTAGTAGGCGTCAAGGGTAGCCCACTAACAAAGTCCATAGTGATCCTTTCTCACTTCCAGAGTGGAATCTTCACTGGCTGAAGCAATCCCGAAGGCAACTGATGTTCCGCTTTCACCTTTTGACAAACCAAGCATTTACCTACGAACTCCATAACCTCGCGCTTAAGTCCAGGCCACCAATAAAGTTCACGCAAATTTCAATACATCTTGTTTCCGCCATGATGCATTGCATAGAGACTGCTATGTGCTTCCTGCAGAATAGACTGCTTTAGATCATCGTCCTTTGGTATACACATTCTCCCACGGAAACACAATACTCCTTCACTATTTATCCCAAAATCCGATGTATCCTCACTCTCCACTTGTTTAAAGTGAGCACTCAAAGTCACATCCACTAATTTCTTACTCCTTATCTGCTCGACCCACACTGGCTTACTTGAAGCTAACAAGCTACCATCATCCAACAAGCTTAAACGGGCGAGCATAGCTCTCAAGTCTGACTTAGCCCTACGACTCAACGCGTCGGCTACCACATTTGCTTTGCCAGGGTGGTATTCAATGGTACAATCATAATCCTTCAATAATTCCGCCCACCTATGCTGCCTAAGGTTAAGCTCCTTTTGGGTAAAGAGGTATCTCAAACTCTTATGGTCCGAATAGATTATGCACTTCTTCCCGTATAAGTAATACCTCTATATTTTTAGTGCGAAAACAACCACAGCTAACTCCAAATCAAGTGTTGGGTAATTCACCTCGTGAGTTTTAAGTTGTCGTGACGCATACGCAACCACATTTCCTTCTTACATCAATACACAACCTAAGCCTATCTTCGATGCGTCACTATAAACTGTAAACTCTTTCCCAGGCACTGGCTGAATCAACATAGTGCCTCAGTTAAAACTTTCTTAAGTTTTCCAAAACTCACTTGCTGCTTTTCTATCCAAACAAAAGGTACCCCTTTCCTCAACAAGTTAGTTAAGGGTGCAGCAATTACGGAAAAGCCCTCAACAAACCGCCTATAGTATCCTGCCAAGCCCAAAAAACTTCAGACTTCCGATACCGTCTTGGGTGTTTTCCAGTCTAACACCGCTTCAATTTTCCTAGGATCCACTTTAATCCCCTCGGTTGACACCACATGTCCTAGAAAAGTAACCTTCCTTAGCCAAAATTCACACTTACTGAATTTGGCATACAGCTGCTTCTCCCTCAAAATCTGCAACACAATCCTTAAGTGTGCACCATGCTCATCCTCATCTTTTGAGTACACCAAAATGTCATCTATAAAGACTACCACGAACTGATCCAAGTAGGGTTGAAAAACCCGATTCATGAGATTCATGAAAGCGGCAGGTGTGTTCATCAGCCCGAATGGCATCACCAAGAACTCGTAGTGCCCATAACGAGTTCTGAAAGTTGTCTTATGAACATGGGCCTCCTTAACCCTTAGTTGGTGATATCCCGAAAGTAGGTCAATCTTTGAGAACACCGAAGCTCCCCTAAACTGATAAAAAAGATCATCGATTCTCGGTAGAGGGTACTTGTTCTTAACAGTTAACTTGTTTAACTGTCAATAATCGATGCACATTCCCAAGAATCATCCTTCTTCTTCACGAATAACACCGGTGCTCCCCATGGAGACACTCTTGGTCAGATGAACCCTCGATCCAACAATTCCTGAATCTGTGCCTTAAGTTCTACCAACTCCTTTGGTGCCATTCGATAAGGAGCGATAGTCACCGGAGTCGTCCCAGGTAACAACTCGATTCCAAATTCCACTTCTCTACTGGGTGGCAACCCAGACAGCTCCTCGGGAAAGACATCTGAAAATTCTCTAACTGTACTCAACTCCTTAACAATAAGGCTCTTAGCCTCCATATCACTAATATAAGCCAAAAAGGCTTTGCATCCCTTTCGTACTAACTTCGCGACCCTTAATGCTGAAATCACGTTCGACAGATTGTTCTGGCATTCATCAATCACTACTACTTCCTTATCCTCCGTCGTTCTTAACACCATTCACTTTGCAGCACAATCCAAGGTGGCTCGGTGCTTCACTAGCCAATCCATACCTAAGGTTAAGTCGAATTCGTTAAACGACAGTTTCATCAAATCTGCTAAAAAGGCAACCCCTTGGATTGCTCTAAACATCTTATTCACTCCTATAGACTGCCCTAACGGACTTATCACAGTCATCTCATTCGCAATAATCTCATGCAACATATGAATGCATCGATCCAATATCAATCAAGGCTGTGTAAGATAACTCATATATAAAGAACATACCTGTTATCATATCTGGGGCATCCCCGTCTTCTCGACGACGAGTAGCATAAACCAAAGCTAGCTGTCTTGCCTCAGCATGGCTCGCATTTTCGCTTGGTGCTCTGCGTCCACGTCTATTGCAATTATCGCCCCTGGCCTATCCATGACCCCTTGGCGGCATCTGTCCACCCCTTGGTAGCTGAGCACCTCCTTGACCCACTACTAGCTCTCGACCTAGCGTTCGAGGGCAATCATTGATCCTATGCTCCATAGACACACAAGAGAAATAAGCTCCCATTTTCTTCCAACACTCGCCTCCATGCCTTCTCCCATAATCAGCACAAGGTGGCACCCCTGGATTAGTAGCAAGGGGCCTTACTCTAACTGGCCCATTATTCCTGGCCCTAGCCCTAAGCCTCTGTCCAACACCCGGGGTCTCAGCCTCCCTCTTATTCTTACCCCTTTCCTTCTCCCGGTTTAGGCACTCAGTGCGCTTTACCTCATCCGCTATCTTTGCCTTCTCCACCAACTCCAAGAAAACTCGCTCCCTTTGTGGAGCTATCAATACCTTAAGGCTATCTCTAAGCCCATCCTCAAACCTAATGCAACGCTCATACTCTGTTGCCACTATTACCCTTGCATACCTACTAAGGCGTAGAAACTGTACCTCATACTCCGCCACCGATTTATTGCCTTAGGTCAAGTTCAAGAACTCCTTCGTTCTAGCATCCACATAGCTTGCACCCACATACTTCCTTTGGAATGCAGCTTTGAAAAACTCCCAGGGGACCCGCTCCGGTTGGGTGCCCTCTTTCACTGTCAACCACCACTGGTAGGCTTCCTCCCTAAGCAATGACACCGCCCCTTTCAACTTTTGCTCAGGTGAGCAGTCCAAATTCTTCATTATCCTTTCAGTGGCCTCCAACCAATATTCCGCCACATTAAGAGCCATGCCAGCCACGCCCTTGAAGATCTCAGCCCCATTCGATTGAAGTCGTTCTGGAATGGACCCCCGATTTTCGTTGCCATTATTGGGCCCAGTGACCCTTTCCAAAATCCTTAGCATTACCTGCGATAATGCATCTTCTCCCGTAGCCTGATCATACGGTTCATTCCTAACCATCGGTGAGGCCGGAGCCTCTTCTACTCCAACATCGAGTATATGGCCCGATGCCGACGATTCAGCCCTAACGCTTCCGCGGCCTCGACCACGGCCTCTTGCACCTCTTCTAGCACTCATCGTCGATTCGCATATTATCTGGATTAGAAATTTTATGAAGTTTTAATTAGTTTAATAATTACACTGATGTTTTATGAAAATATTTAAAGAGAAGATCGTTTTCGAAAATCCTCTACAGTTTCTAGATCCTACGGGCTTTGGTTCCATTCTAACCATCATCTAGGGTAGCCCTCTAACTATGTACTGTATAACAATTTAAACAAACTTAAATAAAAGTACTTACTTGGTTCGACGTCAGAGACTCGGTGTGTCGCTCAGTAAGATTTCTCTTTTTTCAAAGCATCGCGATCCAAAATATTTTTTTAAAATCCAAATAATAAGTAGAAAAAGAAACCAAATAATTAAAATATCATATCTATAAAATCTAAAAAATGAATCAATCCAAAATAATAGAAAATCAATTCATTCTCAATGATTCAACATGACGAGGCTCTGATATCACTTTTTAGAATCGTAAATAATATCTAATATAAAATTATAATTGTAAACCAAGATCTATCATGTCCAATCATCAAGAATAAATCGAGAACAAAACTAGATGTGGAAGCATACCTAAATTTATCGATATCTTGAAATCTACGGATCTTAGGGTTTTGATATTCCAAATTATCATACAAATAATCTAAAGAATGTGGCTCTCTCTTTTCTAAAGATGGGATATTAGAAAAGTTAGCTTGTGTGTAATTTAGGGACCATAACCCTAATATATATAACTTTGGCATATTAACCCTAATTCCTAATTAGCTCGTCATTAATTAGAAATTGATTAGAACTTAATTACTAGAGTATCTACACATATTTGACCCATACTTTCTTTAATAATTAAAACCCAATAAAACTTTAACCAAATTAGATCACTTTTAATTTGGGCTAACCTATCATGATAGTAAATAATACCCTTATTATATATATGATGTCCAAATTTTCGAACACTATCCTTTTGTGCTTTTTAATTTCCACTTCAACCAATCATGAAGCAGCATAGAAAAGAACGATAAATGAGAACTTGTCGGAACTACAAATAACCAAACCTTTCTTGAAAAATCATAATCAATAATTGCATGAAGACTTGATTCCAATATTGCTCCACATCTGGGACAGTGTCCTTCATTAGACATATGTCTTTTTGTTCTCTCAGCATTAGTTAATAAATTGTCCTACCCAAAAGTCCAAAAGAATACACGAACTCTTTGTCCAAATGAATTTCCAACAAGAAGAACCAACACCACAAACAAGATGATACAAATTCTTGTAGGTTATGACACTTGAGAACTTGTCCATAGACATCCATTTCCAAGCCAACCTATTTGTTTCTGCAGCAACAGAAGAATGAATCATAAAAACAATTATCTTAACAATGTTTTCAAGAAGGAATCTATATACTTATGCCAATTCCATCCCCCACTATTAGTCACCAAATCCCAAACACATAAAGTATCATTAGTGTGTCCAGCACCAACATAAAGATCCCTAATTTTGCCAACCTGTTGAACCCATACATCATTTCAGAAATTTGTGAGTCAACCATCACCTATAGCCCAAAACACATTACCTACAATGTCCAACCAAACCTTCATCAGAAATCGCTAAATATACAAACAATTATTCATTTTTATGGTCAACAGAAGGACCCCTTGAACTCTGTATTTACTTCTCAATAAATGAACTCATATTGCTTCCATATTAGAAAGAATCTGGAAAACCAATTTCAATTAGAAAATCTTATTCTAAACAAATAAGTTCCAAAGGCCAAGGCCTCTAGTATCAAGAGGACAACCATAAATTTTCCAAGAAACTAAAGTTTTTTTCTTGGACTAAGATGTCAAACCCCAAATGAAGTTATGGCTAACTTCTCAATTTCATCGCAGATAGAGAGAGGAATGTGAATGGTACTCATAAAATAATTGGGTATACTACACAACAACGATTTAACCAACGTGATTCTGCTCGCCAAAGAAAGCTTACTAGCTTTGAAACACCTCATAAAGTGAACAGCTTTATAAGAACATTTATTAACATACGAACTTACCTCATCCGCTGAAATGACGAATTATGTCGACTAATCTGATACTTTGATTTTCCCCGTTCTAGATCTGAATTTCGCCTTTCTTGATCTAGATATATTCAGAATTAATTTATTTAATCATACTTTTATTCAATTTCATTCAAAACACACAAATAGGCATTTTTACACATTAGCCCCAAAAATTTCACATTTTTTCAATTTAGTCCTTATTTCAAAACAAACCAAAATTCACATGATTTCTTTATACCCAAGCTTAGCCAAATTTTATGTGAGTCCCTAGCAACCCATATTTCACATTTATTTCACATTTCAACCTCTCAATTTGCAAAATTCATAATTTAGTCCCTAAATAGCATTTTCACCAAAAATCACTTAACAAAAAGTGATAATTTATCAACAAATGTTCATTTTTCATCATCAAACATTCAAGAGCTCAACTATTTATCAATGACATCTTACAAAATCATCAACAAAATTAAAAAATCAAGGTATTGGCTGGCTAGTACTCCATGCAACGATCTCAAAAACATGTAAATCATCAAAAACTGAGCTCGTATGCTTACCTAATTGAACCTAACAATGGCTGAACCCTAGTTGAGCTTCAAACTTTCTTCTTTTTTTGTTTTTTTTTGCAAGAAGATGAGCAAAATAAGCTTAAAATTAATTTTTGTTTAATTAATTATGTAACGCCCCAAATCCCGAAAACCCTTGTTAAAATTATTTTTGTGTGTTGTGTAGCATAATGTATGTCTGCTTCAGTGGTTGGATGTCTTGAGAAGTGTGGGAAGTGCTGGGTTCAAGTCTGGGCTTTAGCAAAATTTTGTTTTTATTGAGTAAAACCATTGCTTCTTGATAGTGGGTTCTTAAATAATTATGGGGAAATCAAGTAGCAAAAAGGCTGTTGGTTCAGGGGGTAGTGGCGTGTTACTACTTCTAGGAGGTCTTGGGTTCGAGCCCTGTTGTTGCAAGGGATGTTTATTTTACAGCTCTGTCATGTGGGTTTTTGACGTTGACCGAAACTCTTCTAGTTAAGGAGAGTTGAATAAGCGGTTGAGGAGATGTTGGAGGAGGGATTTTAGGAGGATTTTGTGGAATTTGACAGTTGGGAAGGTTGTGCCGAAATTGAACTCTTGTTCATGTGAGTTTCAGCTGAGGTGGGAAAGGGTTGAAAGAGTCAAATGTGTGGGTTGTGCTGAGGTTTTGCCAAACTAGGAGTGCCTTTTAAGAAAATCGACATTAGTTTTCCCCTTTTTGCCTGGGGTGCCAAAATTGAGTCTCTATTGTATTCTCTCTACTTCTCGTTTTGGTATTCTCCCTCTTGGAATTTCTTCTTTGGTTGACTACTCTAATTTTTCTTTTTTCTTTCCCTCTCTCAACCGTTCCTCTCTTTGACCGAGCACTTTTTGCTTCCCTTTTTATTCCTTTGCCGAATACTTGATAGCTTTCTCTCAATCGGTACTAAACAAGCACCACCTCCTTTTGTGCTTGTGCTGAATATCTTTGTTCCTTCTCTCTCTTTTCTTGTTCGGCTCCTTCAAGGCCTTCTGTATTGCTAGCCGAATATCCCCCTTCCCTTGTAGCTGAATCTCTCCCTGTATTTGATTAAGGTAATGGGATGTTCATTTTAGGTTGTCGAATTCTTGGCCATAGTCGAACCTTGTTATTGTCATCATCTATGTGTGGGTTCACGATTGTTTTGTTTTCTCTTCTTTTTCTGTGCAATAATAGTTTCCCCTCTAACCTCTTCTTTCTCTATTGGTTACTACCAGGAGTGTGATTGTGCCATCGCATGCCTCGGCTTTTTGGTGTTGGCCGACTACTCTTTCCTCCTAATTGGTTCTTCTTTTTCAGTAGGTCCTTGGTTGGTTTCTACTCTTTCCATTTCCTCTTATTTCCCCTATCTGTTGTGCAAATCGTGTGACTAACACTGTCGATTTGCTAGGAGATTTGGGTGATCAATATTATTCGGTAGTTTAAGGGGATTGAACCACTTTTGGTTCATTCAAGGCAGGTATCTAATGCTTTGGGATTAAGTAATATAAAGAAGGGTGATTACCCTAATATTAAATGGCTAACTAAATGCCTTGAATGAATGTAGGATTGGTACTTGTGGACTTCTAGCACTTCTCACTAACAGGTGTGTGTAACAATACTGCTATTAATGTACATCGGCAGAAAGCCGGAAAGCCGAAAAGTGGGCTGTCGACACCACATGGGCGTGTGGTCGCTCGTGTGGTAGACTGTGTAGTAAAACAAGGCCGTGAGGTCGACAAGATGACCATGAGCATTTTCATGGACCGACGCGATATTGGGCCATTTTGAGCCGAACTAGGCTGTGTGGGCCTAATGGGTCTGTGGTTCCCACATGGGTAAATTGCACAAAGGTGTGCTGAAGTTGGGCCAGGCTGTGTTAACACACGGCTAAGGCCTTTTTCTAGGCTATGTGGGCCATACGAGAGTGTGGACCCACATGGGCCCGCAATATGGGTTGTAGGCCCATTATCACTGATTAACTGTTAAGGTTGCATGGGTCGCCCAAGACGAATATGGATCTAATGTTGGGTCGATAAGTGTACCTGGATCCTTATTTTGTGTAAATGACTGATATACCCCTATGTGATGTATGACTGTTTGAGTATGCCATTTTTACTGTATACACATTTATATTATGTAGCATTGCATGGGGTGAGATGTATGATTTTGGAGGAAGGATACTGAAAGGCTATAAGGCTATTTCTGGCAACTCTGCTACAAATACTGTTTTAGTACCGCAACCGGTACTACTTGGTGTGTAGGGATGGGTGGGTCGATTTGATCCCTGTATGGTGTGTAGGGTTGGAGATGGTGTGTAAAGGATGGATTGGGTAAGACTCTTTGTTTACATACTATACTGATACGTTAATGGGCTTAGTCCCAGACTACTACTGTTACTGAAAAGGGCTTATGCCCAGACCGTTATTATTACTGAGATAGGCTAAAGCCTAACTGATGCTAAAAGGGCTTAGGCCCAAATTGTGATTACTCTGACTGTATGCTTTATGGGATTTCACACACTGAGTTTTCGTAAACTAACCCATCTGTTAACTGTGCAGGAAATCCCCAGGCTTAGACGGATCGAGAAGACGGATTGAGGCGACGGAGGACTCAGAGGTGGCTACTGGACGTAGTTATTTTTTTTTATATATTATATTTAAGATTTTATTTTGGGTTTTTCAGTATCTAATATGGCCTCTTTAAGTCTCATTTTAATTTGGGGATTTATTTACCTTGATCTTTAACTGATAGTAATAGAGCGTGGATTTTCAAGAAAATATAAACAAATGTTTTTCTGAAACACCACGATTATGCGACATATTCTGAGAGCTTCCACAACAAACACTGTTTTAAAGGGGAATAACAATCAAATATGATCATTATTTTGCTAAAACAACTTGAGTTTTCACAATGAACATACACCCTAAAATTTTTATTAAGAACCCAAAAAAGTTTTTGTGTGGGACGGATTTTCCAAGAAATTATATTTTGAAAAACACTCCAATGTGACATTGCAGATTCGGCCATAACGTCTAAGCCGGGTTTGAGGTGTTACAAATTAACCTTTAATTCACTAATTACCATTTTGTCCTTTAGTTAAAACATTATAAATTCACCAAAATATGCACATAACCGTCCACTTACCATCTAAAAGGGATAATTAAAACATAAATCCCCCAACTACATATCTCTTAGCCATTTAATGTATTTAAACTATAGAACTCATATTTTCCACTTACATGATTTAGTCATTTTTACTGAATTAAGTATTTAAACGGTAAAATTACTTTACGAAACTTTCACATAATAATTTCATCATGCTATAAATCTTAATAAATTAATAAAATAATTATTTAAAATTTGGATTTGTGGTCCCGAAACCACTATTCCGACTAGACCCAAAATCAGGCTGTTACAACTCTCCCCCTTAGGTATTTTCGTCCCTGAAAATCTTATCAGCAAATAGATTAAAGATTTGCTTTCACATAATACTTTCAAGTTCTCACATAGCTTCGGATTTCATAATTCCTTAATCTTTCGAACTAAGATTCTGATCTGCACTTTACTTGATGACGTAACGGATTGTTTCTCAATCTCGTCAGAGAAATTTTTATACGAAAAGCCTGATCTTTACCGTCGTAGCATTAATACATATAGTACAATATGAACCTTCCCAAGTTAGTTAAAGAAGTCACTGGTCTTACCTTCTCTAATAATTTCGTACAACCCAAAATAATCACGAAACTAACTTCTCTTTATAGCTAAGTCAAGAAGTTCTATTCCCATAGTAATACTTTCACGAACACTTAGTCCATTAACTTAAATTTAATACTTTTACGTATCAAGTCTGCATAAGTTTTTTGTCAATCTGAAATGACTTTCTAGCTGTTACAATTTACTTTCACTTTCTTTTCAATTTCTTTGATAAAATTAATCCCGTTAATATTTTTCTCACAAAGTTCGATCCAGTACAGCTGAGTTTGGTAACTACAATCATACAATACCTCATACAATGTCATCTTTATACTCACATGATAACTCAACCAACAGTACTAGTCATTCTTAGTTGCTTCCAAACTCTAAAACACAGTGACAAAACATACTTTCAAAAACTCGAATCACTTTCTCTGTTTAGCTATCCGTTTAAGGATGAATTATGATATTACAGTGCCTATAATCACTATATAAACTTCTGATCTCTATCTGAAACAATGAAGACTGGCACCCTGTGCAAACTGACAATCTCAGAAATATATAATTTAACTAGTCTATCAAGAGAGAAAGTCGTACGTACGGAGATAAAATATGTAGACTTCTTCAAACAGTAAACAATAATTCAGATAACATCTATCTTTTTTGATGATATGAATAATCCCGATACAAAATTTCATCAAAATTCTATTTCATTACTACTCAAATATCAACACATGTTGTAATAGTCCCGAAGACACTTAATAGTCAATTTTAATTGTTGATAACTCAAGCATTTGTTTACAAAGTAAAAAATATCACACTTTAACCACATAACTGTCTCAGATCATTATACATCTTATCACTCCTGTATGAACAGACTAACTGCCACTGTGAGCCCCCTATAACAATTGTTATACACTCTCTGAACTCTTCGGTATACGCACTCTATCTCGACACAACAAATAATCATTGATTCCACATCTGAAATTCTGAATCAAAAGTTAATTTTTGATGAACTCCCTTTTTAACTTATAATTCGTTGACACATTTGTGAGCTTCACAAATTCACCGAATAAACATCAATTTAGCTTCTAACTTAACTAATAACTATTCATCATTTGATAAGATCAATTGCATAATCATCGCTTTTAAAGCATACAAAGTTTTCCTGCTCAAAACATACGTGACTGTAACCGTTTTGCTTGGATGGAAATCAATTACTAACTCAAAACTCTTCGATGGTTCAAACCATCTTTGTTGTCCCAAATTCAGATCACTCAGTAACATTAAATACTTTCAACTTTTTCTTTCCCAAGTAAGTTACAATTCTCACCAACAATTAGTGTCGCAAACTATACAGCACAATATAATGTTAACTGTTTCTATTTCGTGTATCGAATAGCTCTTTTCATGTAGCTTTAACTGTACGGAATCAATAGATACCACTATACATTCTTGTATTAGAACACACTTCAAACCATTCAATGACGCATGACCGAAAATCATACACTTCTTGCTCGACTCAGGCTGAACCGAAACTGACGCTTCAATTAACAATGTCTTCTCACAAATGAGCACTTCAACAATAAAAACAACTTTAATTTACAAAAACATTTCTCAATAAGACTATTTCGATAAATACAATTTGGTATCACATCTTCTAGAATATGAATTCTTCATTCGGGCTACTTATCAATTAACCCATGAACGTACAAAATTTAGTTACGGATATGAGGATAAACTCAAACACATATAACTCTTTTAACCTTTCTAGCAAATAACTCAAATCAGACAAAACCATTGAATCAACCTCGACTTTCAAACGATAACTTTTCAATTATTAATCAACGGAGCTTTGAACCACATTGAAGCCATAACCATCAGATAGATTAAAATAATAGTGCCATAATAAGGCCGACATCTCAACCATAAAGATAGATAATGTCCCAGCTATCAATAATACATTTTGAACACAAGAGAAATTCAAATATGATTTCAATAGCAACCAGTGCAGAAACACAACCTCTAAAAATCTGATAACTATACCACTGTATTTCCATGATCAAACCAGAAATTATAATCACAATAGATATAATCGTTTCTGTCAAAAGAATATCTCTTGTAGACAATCACATAGAATCATATAGATACATTAGAAAATCAAAGTAGCAAGATCTCAAAATGTTGAGCTATACAGAATTTCTAAAAATTACAACTCACATAGAATAATAAAGATCTTGGTGAAATCCCAAAAAATTTCCAAAAGGAACATCGTCTCTTATAAGCACTGAAATCCACAGTAACAGAAGCAATATAATCTTCATGTATATTCAACAGAACAATAACCAGTAGAAGCAAAATACTAGCATCATATAACTTTACCGTCAGCTTTCCTATCAATACACTGGGATAGAATACCAAAGAAAGGTAGAGCAATGCTGAACATAACCCAAATAGACCAACAATGCTTTCGTCTATTAGTATGTTTAACTACCATTCTCATACGATAAGAATTTCATCCGAAATATTCAGCTACATATATATCTGAGAGTAATGGAACACACTGCATACCCAAAAAAGATCATCGTAAGTTTCTCAACTATAACCACTGCACTCAGTCATCAATACAATTCAAAAATTATTCCACTGTCTAATTCTTTCATCACCAAGTCTACATTATCCCATCTTTAACAGAAATAAATTCAGAAGAACTTTCAGTTAATACATTCTTTTGATACCATACCTGAATAGGTTATTTCATTGAAGTCAACTTCTTCTTTAACCTTGACTTGGCAGAATACGAATAGTTTTCAGAATGATCAAATATCTCTTTTAATACTGTCATCACTTGCTGACTCATTCTCTTATCTGACCACAGCATTAATCTTTCAATTATGAAACTCAATAATTCCACACTTGTGAGATTATTCATTCTAAATATTTACAGATTTCTTTGTAGCACTATACTGATAAGGGGGTGAGGGTAGTAAAGCCTCAAATTTAACTCTCATATAAGCATGCAGATCACACATTCTATTACAAATAGTCAATTCATTACTAATTTCCACATTCTCAAAACACCTAATGATCATTTGCTTATAAGCACTTTTGTACTTAGCACATAGCTCATATGTCAATTCAAATCACTAGTTCACATTCAAAGTATTCATATAAAAATCATAGACCAAACATCACAACTCATATAATTATAACATTTGTCAATAACAAAATATCATGCACTCTGATTCATACCTTTAAGAGTTTCAACACATCACCAACACATTTTCACTCAAACATTTGAGTATAACATTTTGTGCTATTGAAATTAGCTCGGTTGGAAAGCATATCTGTCTAATTAAAACAATTCTCGTCAGAGTTGGGAGATATCACACTATCTCAGGTTAAATATAGAATGTATGGCTAGACTTACATACACTACGGTAGTCTTAGAATCAACTAAACCGTAGCTCTGATACCAATAAATGTAACACCCCTAACCCATATCTGTCACCGGAATAGGGTCACGAGGTATTACCGATCAATCACAACATTAAACATACATTTCACATTCAAAGATCATTCATTATCAAATAATACTCATCCACAAACACAGTGTCCCTTAAATAGGTCTACGAGACCTAAAACATGCTTTTAGGAAAGTTCGGGACAAAACTGGTTACACATAAAAATTTTTGAACTTTAAGAATTTTCTAAGTAACAGGCGTTACACACCCGTGTGAATAGGCCGTGTACCTCACACGGCTTCAGACACGCCTGTGTGTCTAAGCTGTGTGAAAATAAGGCATACATACTGACTTGCATCGTACGGCCGAGGACACATCTGTGTGCCAAGCCGTGTGAAAACTAGAGGGGTTACTGACTTGTGCCACACGGCCTACCACACGCCCGTGTGCCTGGCCCGCATGCGAGACTGATTTGGTTTGAAATGAAACATCGAAGGACACGACCGAGACACACGCTCGTGTGCTCAACCGTGTGGATGAATATAGGAGATTTTCAAGGCCAATTTGCCACCCATAAGGGTCAACCCTACACAAGTACAAAATATACCATTTTTATACACAATAGGCAACCTAAACATTGCCAATTCAGGCATCAAACATTAACCACAAATGCATCAAACATGTCATACCAATTCAACCATTTCATCTATTCATTGACAACCTTTTGCCTAACCACAAACATATCAAATCGATATGATTTATTACTCAACCAAAAAATCATCATTTAAACCAATTTAACAAGGCATGCAAATCAATGTCTTTTAGACCTAAAAGACTCCATTCCTTTTTCATCGTCTCAATTGCAACCTAACATCTCAATACCAATAAGCAATCACATAAATACCATTATCCATCAATCTTGAATATCATTTTGGACACTTCCACTAATGCATCAATAACTTTACTAAAGCTTACCACATAACCACAATCACATACCAATTATAAGGCCATCTACATATCAAACCTTATATTATAAATAAGCCAAATCCCATGGCTCAATATATTTCAAACATATAGGCACCAATAGCCAAAATCACTTATACACTTAATAAACCAACTAGCCTATACATGCCACATAACCAAAACTCAAAGCTTTCAATTACCGAAGCGATAACTGGATAGTGTGATGAAATCTCCGACGACTTCTAGCCCGAGCAAGTCTCCGCAACTCTATAAACATAGGAAAAATGCACAAAGTAAGCTATAAAGCTTAGTAAGCTCGTATGGCTAATAGACTCATATAAGCAATTAAACACATTATAAGCAATTACACATAGTATAACATAATTCATATGCTTTCACCATTCAATCATATAATCATTTACATAGCTCTCCTTAGCTTTCACAAGTTCAATTAATTTAATTCTCATATAACATTCAATTCATACCTCTATATAACTAAACGAGCACATTTTGGCATATAACTTATTTGAACACATATCTTTCTCATTTCATATACATGATACGATATGAACTCACCAATTTACTTTCATTTGATTCTCACATAGGTTCTATACGTACTTGTCTTACTTAACTTGATTGTATTTTCATTCTCAACTTAACTATGCCCATTAAATCGTTCGAAATCAATAAGGATACTCAGATAGCTCGAAAAGCTCATACAATGCCAACGTCCCAAACATGGTCTTACATGTAATCAAATATCGATGCCACTGTCTCAGACAGGGTCTTACACGAAATCATATACGATGCCGATGTCCTAGACATGGTCTTACACGTAAATCTCAAATCGATGCCAATGTCCCAGACGTGGTCTTACATGAAATCTCATATCAAAATCCTATGTCATGACATATGTATCCTAACTATTTCTATGGTTCGTAGGGACTTTTCTAGACGTCATAACTCTGTCGATCTTGGCTAGTATTCATGATCATTCAGCATTTAGTTCAATTCCATAATAAATATGCATTTATAACACAATCTAAGAACATTTATTAACATACGAACTTACCTCATCCGCTGAAACGACGAATTATGTCGACTAATCTGATACTTTGATTTTTCCCCGTTCTAGATTCGAATTCCGCTTTTCTTGATCTAGATATATTTATAATTAACTCATTTAATCATACTTTTATTCAATTTCATTCAAAACACACAAATGGGCATTTTTACACATTAGCCCCAAAAATTTCACATTTTCTCAATTTAGTCCCTATTTCAAAACAACCCAAAATTCACATGATTTCTTTATACCCAATCTTAGCCAAATTTCTGTAAGTCCCTAGCAGCTCATATTTCACATTTATTTCACATTTCAACCTCTCAATTTGCAAAATTCATAATTTAGTCCCTAAATAGCATTTCACCAAAAATCACTTAACAAAAAGTGATAATTTATCAACAAATATTCATTTTTCATCATCAAACATTCAAGAGCTCAACTATTCATCAATGGAATCTTACAAAATCATCAACAAAATTAAAAACCAAGGTGCGGGCTAGCTAGTACTTGATGCAACGATCTCAGAAACATGTAAATCATCAAAAACTAAGCTCGTATGCTTAACTAATTGAGCTTAACAATGGCCGAACCCTAGTTGAGCTTCAACGTTTCTTTTTTATTTTGTTTTTCGGCAAGAAGATGAGCAAAATAAGCTTAAAATTGATTTTTTTAATTAATTATCCTAATTCACTAATAACCATTTTTTCCTTTAGTTAAAACATTATAAATTCACCAAAATATGCACATAACCGTCCACTTACCATATAGAAGGGATAATTATAACATAAATCCCCCAAATACTTATCTCTTAGCTATTTAATGCATTTAAACTATATAACTCATATTTTTTACTTTACGTGATTTAATCCTTTTTACCGAATTAATCATTTAAACGGTAAAATTACGAAACTTTCACATAATAATTTCATCATGCTGTAAACCTTAATAAATTAATAAAATAAATTTTGTGACTTCAGATTTGTGGTCTCGAAACCACTATTCTGACTAGACCCAAAATCTAGCTGTTACAGTTCAGGACTAAACCGATAACATATGAAAATTTTGGAAACTTAGAAAAATTTCAACATTTCAAGTGTCACACACCCGTGTGAACAGGCACACGACCAGTGGACACACCCGTTGCATAGGTCGTGTGGAAATAGGGCATACATACTGACTTGTATCACACAGCCGAAGAAATGCCCCAGAGCCAGGCCGTGTGAAAACTGGAGAGTATACTGACTTATCAACACAGCCAAGTCACACGCCCATGTGCTAGGCCATGTGCCTTTTAGGGGGTATACTGATCTATACCATATTTTCTGTCACACGCCCGTGTGTGAGGCTGTGTAGAGCATAATGACTTCAATTCCATTTCAACACAAGGGAACACACGGTCGTATTTCATATCATTTCATACACATATAATGCCAATTCCACATAATATTCATTTCTCAATAAATAATATACATCTTCCACTCATATACCTACCAAATAACAACACATCATTTGCATAATTTCCATTCCATCAACCATTTGCCAAAACAAACCAAAACATACTATCAAGTTTAACCAAATCACATGGCTTAACTTATACACAAAATTTACCAAAACCATAATCTCAAGTAACCGTAACTAACATCTTTATAACTAGCCTATACATGCCATATTTACAAATATCTAAAAGTTCAGAAGTACCAATTGGCAATTGGATAGTGTGATGTCTAACTACGACTTGTCCAAAATGAGTGAGCTAACGAACCTCTATAAAACATAGAAAAGGAACAGACTAAGCTTTATAGCTTAGTTAGCCTGTATAATTTAGAATTAAACTTACCATTTATACCAAATCAATACAAATAATTAAGGTAAACTCCATACAATTTCCAAATGCCTAACACAAGCATTCATCCATAGATTAGTCATAATAATACATGAAATCATCCATTATCACAATTCAATACTCAATATATATTGCATTCAACATTTCATTCTCAATCATATAATCAATAATTCATTCAATAATAGTACTCATCCGTATAAACAGAATTTATACCTGTTGAACCTAATAGAACTTCAAAGGATACTCGGGTGATATACATCAGTAAGCTGTCAATTCATTATCATTTCTACTCTTTCGAGCCATGACCGGTAAGCTCCTCTTGAGCTAATGAACAGTAAGCTCTATTAAGCTGAAACGGTAAGCTCTGACGAGCTAAACAGGAAGCTCCTACGAGCTGAGAACAGCAAGCTCTTACGAGCTGAGAACAATAAGCTTATACTAGTTGATATATCGATAAGCTTTTATGAGCTGCGGTGATTCCGCAACAAATACAAGAGCTCGACCAAAATGGTAACCCTAGTGACATGTCACTCATATCCTACGAATTCATACGGTTCAAACGGGGCTCGATAACCATCAATCTATATCATTAAGGCATTCATATTCCAAGTATATCAATTACTCAATTATAAACATTCATTTCAAATAATTATAAGTATTTAAAAGTTTGATTCTAATTATAGGAACTTACCTCGTATCGCTCGGATAACAACTAACGGCTATTCGTCAATGTTTCCTTTTTCCTGATCTATACTTGATCTCGGCTTATCTTGATCTACATACTATCAAATTCAGTACATTCAGTATTCAATCAATTCAATTTAGCCTTTAATACATAATTTTGGCAAATTTACACATTTTCCCCTATATTTTTCACTTTTTTTTTTACAATTTAGTCCTTTTCACACAAAATTGAAAATTCATACGATTTAGTATAATTTCATGCTAGCCGAATTTCATAGGGACTCCTAGCAGCCCATATCTTTCATTATTTCACACTTTTAACCACCATATTTTACATTTTCACAAATTAATCCCTTTTTGACATTTTTGTCAAAAATCACTTAACAAAACATGTAAACTATCATCAAACTTTCATAATCTATCATCAATCATCAAATTACTCAAGCATTCAACAATGGAAACATGTTAAATCTTCAACAAGTACAAAATCTAGGGTACATGCTAGCTAGAATATGAAGCAACGTTATCAAAAACATAGAAATCATTAAAAACCGAGCAAAAATCGTACCTTAATTAAAGAATTTATCAATGCCGAATGATAAACCTATTTTAGATTCTTCTACCTTTAATTTTTGGCTAAAAAAATGAATGAATAAAGAATTTTGGTTTTGTTTTATTAATATTAACATTAATAAACATTTTACCAAAATAACCTTAATTAAAAACCACCAAATATCATGATATTATGCCCATTAATGTCCATTCAATTTAATTATGGTCTAATTACAACATGAGGACTTCTAATTTAATGATTCATAGCTATTTAATACCTTTAACTAATAGAACATGTATTTTACACTTTACGCGATTTAGTCATTTTTACCGAATTAAGCATTCTAACAGTAAAATTTCTTTACGAAACTTTCACATAATAATTATATCATGCTGTAAAATTTAATGAAATAATAAAATAATATTTTAACCTCGGATTTGTGGTCCCAAAACCACTTTTCTGATTTGACTAAAAAATAAGTTGTTATAGTAATAATGCACAAGCAAGTATAATATGACACTAGAGTTGGAATGGTTAAGGTTATGCTATATGGTTGTCTCATTGATGCTTGATGAATTGTTTGCATTGGGGTTATTCTGAGCATTCACTGAGCTTGTTAAGCTCACCCACTCCTTTCTTAAAACCATTACAGATTAGTAGTGTGTCGGTGTGAGCGATGTGGCCCCCAATGGGTGATCTAAGCAAGTCCATTTCCATTTTATCATAGGTGTTACTGTTATTTGTTTACTTTTTGGGAATAAGGAATTGTGGTAGACTTTTAATGATATTTGTCATGATATTTTGGAAGTTCATTAGCTTAATTGCTATTAGTATTTTAAGAATTGAATCATATTATGCCATTTATCATTTGAACTTATTTTCAATGTTTGAGACTACTATTATGGTTGTTTTGATGTTTATTTGATGATAATATCATAGCATGATGATTTGGTACAAGTTAGAATGACTTATATGCTTATATATGTTCTATTTTTCTGGTTTGAAGCAATGGTATCGATATTCGTGTTGTAAAAATGATACCTCTATGATTTTAAAATGTACAGGAAGTTAGAATTGTAAATTCGTATTGATATCCTATCATGAGCATCAATACTCGAGGGTAGAAATATCGATGCTTTGGCAAAGGTACTGATAATTTTTGATGTTTGGGTTTTTAAGCGAGAAACAGTAAGCAGTTTTGGTATCGATTTTCCAAGCAGTATCAATACCACTTGAGAGAATTATCTATACCTCACCTTTAGTATCGATACCTATGTAGTCAGTTTTGAGATTTTTGTTAAATGGACCTTATGCATGTTTAATTGTTATTATAAGACTATTTGATATATGTTTAGCATGTAATAATAATGTTAGAGAGTATGATTGACTTAAAACCTATACAAACACTAAAATGGAGGACATTTCATTAGAATAAGCTTTTACCTATTGTGTATAACATGAGACGGTGGTGTGGCATCCTGATATTCGGGATTGGTGACAAGGCCATATATTGAGTGTTACAATATATATCGATAAAATAACTTTTTAAATAGATAATTATAAATTTTTATTCATGGAAAAAAAACAATATCAACTATTCATAAATATCCTAATTGCTGATTTGAAATAGACAGTTGTTGTTTTGAATGGTATAGTATTGTGATAAGGCTAGGTTTATTTGATTCTGACAACATAGAAAATGAGAGGTTAATTTGGAACATGACAACTTGCTCATGTCATTAAAATTGTTAAATAAATAAAGCATGGTTAATATGTGATTATTTTTCTAGTTACCATATTGAAAACTAATCAATTAGTATTTATAATTGGATAGAGTCGATTTCAATTAAGTTTTATACCTTTCAATTAGTTTGATTTATTTTAGATATCACCATGTATGTTATTATAGAGAATAGTTATTTTTTTAACAGTAATTTTATTATTTGCTATTTTTGATACAATGTCTAAAACTACCCGTAGTCTCTGCACAACCCTTAAATAGGAGGATAATGCATTTCAACACACTCAAACCCATATCCTCTTACACTGACAACAACATCGGTGTTAATTGAATTAAGACTTAATCGATTATCAAGAAAAATAGTTAGATACTCTTCTAATAAAACAAACTTAGTCGAACATATCATCAAATTTAAAGGGATATTTTTTACATTATTTGAATTTAAAATCAGGATTTTTTTATTGTACATTTTGAATTCAAATTAAGTAAGTTTATCCTTGTAACCATTATAAATACCATAACAACGATAACTCATTTAGTATGTCGCTACAGTAGACATAGCTTCTACTTATGGTATCAAATTTTCCATACACAATTTAAACACCATTTTTTTTATCCTTCCCATGACTACCCAATCAAGCTTTCTTCCTCAAATTATCTTCTTCAAAAAAATGCAATTTATTTCATTCCTTTATGGGAAACAATCGATTCATCACTGTAACAACCCAGTTTAGGCCATCAAAATAGTGGTTTTGGGACCACAAATTCGAGTCAAAAAAATATTTTAATATTATTTTCTATTCTTATTATATGTGAATTAGTATGCGTGAAAATTTCGTCTAAAAATTTGATCATTTGTGTGCTTAATTAGATAAAAGGACTAAATCGCAGAAAATGTAAAAGTTGCATGATATATGTTAAGTGTGCTTAATTGTTATGGCTTTTTAATTTTGAGGTCCTTATGATGCAATTGAACCATTGATATGGTAAGTGGACATTTATGGCCTTGTATATTAATGTTTTATATGTTATAAATCAAGGGCAAAATTGGTATTTAGTAATTAAGTTATTTTAACTTAACCAACATGAAAATAAAGGCCATTATCATCCATTTTGCACCAAAAATTAAATAAAAAGAAGAAGTTGAATGTGTTTAGGGTTTCGGCTAGGAATTTGGCTAATCAAGGTATGAGTTTTATTCTGTTTTTGATAATTTTTACGTTTTTGTGATCGTTGCTTAGTGTTCTATCAAGCCCATGTTTGAATTTGTGAAATTTTTGATGATTTTGAGTTAATCCATTGATGAAACTATGAGTTTTATGAAGTTTTATGATAATATATGGAAGTTTGATGTTCGATTAATATGTTTTGTCTTTGAATTTTTGATGAATTTGAGTAATTTGGGCTAAATTGTAAAAATGATATTTTGAGGGTCTAAAATGTGAAATAAATGAAATGTGGGGGCTTATATGAACACTATGAATATTCGGCTAAGCATGTGTGCAAAGAAATTTTGTGTATTTTGTGAATTAAGGACTAAAGTGTCAAAATGTGAAAATGTGAGGGCTAATTTGTAGAATACCCTAAATATGTTTTTTGGATTGAATTGAATGATTTGGTGGATAAAAGGGTTAAATTTGAATTTATATAGATTAAGAACAAAAGAAAACAGAATTAGATCGGGGGAAATCGAAAGTCGTTGAGTAGTCGACTCTGTTCGTTCGAATCCGTACGAGGTAAGTCTATATACAAATAAATGCATTTGAAATGGTTTATTTATGCTTATATGTTATTGAACAATGATGAATGGCTTTATGCCTTGAATATGAGATATCCGAATAAGTATCGACAAAGTTTTGACGTCCGAAAAGCCCCGTACGAACCTTAGGAATAGTTAGGATACATATGTCATGATATAGGATCTGATATGTGTTATCGTGTAAGACCACATCTGGGATATTGGCATCGACTTATGATTTACAAGTAAGACCACGTCTGAGACGTTGACATCGTATTTGATTTTGTGTAAGATCCTATCTAGGACAGTGGCATCGATATTTGATTACATGTAAGACCACGTCTGGGACGTTGGCATTGTACGAGATTTCTGAGTTATCCACATATCCTTATGATTTCGAAAAGTTCAATGATCATTCCGAGAAAATAGATGACGATGTGAATTTGTATCCGACTCAGGCACGTTTGAATTGTATATCATGTTTGAGAATGAAATGTAAGAACATGTACCTTGATGAATATATGATATAAGTATGAGTTACTATGAGAATGAGTTATGAGATGTATATGTGAATTATGTTCAAATGAAATATAAGAGATAAATGGCTAATTAAATGTATTTTGACTTAAATTTTATGAATGAATTAATGTTATTTGTTAAGTTTATTTGTTTATGGCTTACTTTGTGTGTGTTTGCATTGTTTTATAGATATCGAAACTACTAAGAGCTCGGGGATCATCGAGGATCATCACCACACTACCAAACTTTATTTTGGTATATTTTGAAATTGCAAATATTAGAGTATGACATGTATAGGCTAGAGGTAGTTGAATATGTTTTGTAATATGTATATTTAGCCATGTGATATGGCTTAATTATGGTTGAAATTATGGTTTGATTTTGGTATATGTTATGTGAAGCAAATTATGTTTATGTCATGTGTTTATGAATGACCAAAAGAAATGGTCAATTTTGGTAAGTTTTGGTATTGAAATTGGTTGAAATTATAGTGCAAATGTGCTTGGTTTGATGCTTGTAGGTTTGACCCAAATTGGGTGGCAAATTGGCTTTTCAAATGGCCTATTTTGTCCACACGGGCAGAGACACAGGTTTGTGTCTTAGACATGTGCGACACGGTCATGTTGCACGGCCGTGTGTCCCTTAGGGTACCCTACGATTTTAAGTCAGTCTTGAGCACGGCCAAGGCACACGGGCATGTGGCTAGCCGTGTGATCCAAGTCAGTTTTGACCACTGCCAAAACACACAGGAATGTCTTGTGGCCGTGTGATTAAGTCAGTATGTATGCCCTGACTTGACACAGTCTAAACTCACGGGCGTGTCTAATGTCGTGTGAGGCACACGGCCTGTTCACACGAGCGTGTGACCTTTGTAACTTTGAAAAATGTTTAATTTACGAAAAATTTTGTATGAGCTCGGTTTAGTCCCAACCCCTTTCTAAAGCATATTTAAGGTTTCGCAAACCTTATAAAGGGACTATTTGTGTATGAATTGCTATGATATGATGATGTATGATTTATGATTTTGTAATGTTTCAATTTGTCTAGTAATGCCTTTAACCCTAGTCCGGCGATGGATACGGGTTAAGGGTGTTACGCTTGGTTGGTATCAGAGCTACGGTTTAGTTGATTCTAAGACTAACATAGCATATGCGAATCTAACTATACATGCCATATTTATGAACTGCGATAGTGTGATGAATCCTAACAATGAAAAATGTGTTTTAATATAGCAGATGGATCCCAAACGAGCCGTAGCTGACAATGTCGAGAGTAATGTGCCTGCTCCCGCGCAAGGGACAGCGCCATCTGACTCTAGACTGGCTACGAGTAGCCATGATGGATAGGTTAGACAAGCCTTCTATCAAATGATGAATGATTGGTTCACCCAATACATTATAACTAATTCGGCTGTTCAACAACCCCCAACCCCGGTCAATCTTTTGGAAGTCCCTGCTATGCTACAAGTTAATCCGAATCAGTTGAATAAGCCTTTAGTCGATAAAATTAGAAAATATAGGGCTGAAGAGTTTCGAGCTACCACTAGTGATGATGCTGAGAGAGCCGAGTTCTGGCTAGAAAATACAATAATAGTATTTGAAGAATTGTCATTGAATTTTGATAAATGCCTAAAGTGTGTAGTTTCGCTTTTGAGAGATACGGCCTATCATTGGTGGAAGACTTTGATATTAGTGGTTTCGAGGGAACGAGTTACTTGGGATTTCTTCCAAGCTGAATTCCAAAAGAAATACATCAGTTAGAGATTTATCGACCAGAAACGTAAAGAGTTTCTTAAGCTTAAACAAGGTCGTATGTCTGTTACAAAATACGAGCGAGAATTTGTAAGGCTGAGTCAGTATCCTCGAGAATGTGCATCTACTGAGGCAATAATGTGTAAAAGATTTGAAGACGGTCTGAATAAAGATATTCCTTTGTTAGTCAGGATTTTTAAGATCAAAGAATTCGTTGTGCTTGTTGAACGAGCATGTAAAGAAAAAAAAACTCGAAAAAGAGAAAAGAAAAGTTGATTCAGAAGCTAGAGAAGTGAGAAAAAGATCATCGAGCAAGCCATTTCAGTCTATGTCAAAGAAGTTTCAAGATGATTATACCTGTGCAAAGGCTAATGTGGGACATCCGAGTAGAGATCGTGCGAGATTGTATTCGAGCTTCAAAGCTCCAACTACATCTGTTGCTAGTGTTGGAAATGTTCGATTTGATCACCCTGAGTGCAAACACTATGGTAAAAGACATCACGACAATTATAGACTATATGATCGGGCTTGTTTCAAATATGGATCATTAGACCATTTTATCTGTGATTGCCCCAAATCTGTTGAGCAAGAGATTGTGCAAAATCTGAGGCCAAGTGGCAATGCATCTCGTGGTAGACCTCCCAGAAATACGGGAAACATGAGTGGCAGTCAAAGAGGGACTAAAGACACTGCTGTTAAATCCGAAGCTAGAGCACCTGCCAGAGCCTAAGCCATCCGAGCTCCTGAGGAAGCTTCATCTCTTGATGTTATAAAGGGTACATTTACACTTTATGATACTTCTGTGATCGCTTTGATAGATCCTGGATCAACACATTCGTATATATGCATGAATTTGGTATCCAGTAAGACTTTGCCTGTAGAGTCTACTGAATTTGTAATTAAAGTATCGAACCCCTTAGGTCGATGTGTTTTGGTTGATAAAGTCTACAAGAATTGTCTGTTAATGTTTCGAGATATTTTTTTCTGGCTGATCTGATGTTATTACACTGTGATGAGTTTGATATAATTCTGGGTATGGATTGGTTAACTTTGCATGATGCTATTGTGAATTGCAAATGAAAAACTATTGATTTGAGATGCAAGAATGATGAAATAGTTTGAATTGAATCCAGTGATTTAAATGGGTTACTAGCTGTGATTTTGTCAATGAAAGCCCTGAGTATTGTGAGAAAAGGTTGTGAAGCCTATTTTGCCTATGTGATTGATTCGAAAGTGACAGAAAAGAAAGTTGAATCAGTGTCTGTTGTCTTTGAATTCCCTGATGTGTTTCCTGAAGAACTTCCGGGATTACCTTCGATACGAGAAGTTGAATTTGGCATTGAGTTAGTACCTAGAACTACCCCAATTTCGATAGTTCCGTATAGAATGGCTCCGACCGAACTAAAAAAAATTAGTCTCAGTTGCAAGAGTTGATCGATAGAGGATTTGCTAGACCGAGTTTCTCACTTGGGGTGCATCAGTTCTGTTTGTGAAAAAGAAAGACGACACGATAAGAATGTGTATTGTTTATCTTCAATTGAACAAGGTGACTATCAAGAATAAATACCCTTTGCATCGAATTGATGATTTGTTTTATCAATTAAAAGGAGCTATCATGTTTTGGAAGATAGATTTGAGATCAGGCTATTATCAGTTATGAGTAAAAGACTCAGACATTCTAGAAACTGCATTCAGAACGAGGTGTGGCCACTATGAATTCTTAGTTATACCTTTCGAATTAACGAATGCACCTGCTATCTTTATGGATTTGATGAACATAATTTTTAAAAGTATTTAGATCGATTTTTTTTCGTATTCATTGATGACATATTGATTTATTCACGTGATAAATTCGAGCATGCCGAGCATTTGAGAATAGTGCTACAGACTTTGTGTGATAAGCAATTGTATGTGAAATTTAGCAAGTGTGAATTCTGGTTACGAGAAGTTAGTTTTCTGGGTCATATTGTATTAGCATCAGGTATCCGAGTTGATCCGAGTAAAATTTCAGCTATTTTGGATTAGAAGCCTTCGAGGAATGTCTCTAAAGTCTGCAGTTTTTTGGAACTTGCTGGTTATTATAGACAGTTTGCAAAAGGATTTTCTATGGTTGCAACTCCGTTAACGAAACTGCTTCAGAAAGATGTGAAGTTTGAATGGTCTGAAAAGTGTCAAAAAAGCTTTGATCAGTTGAAAGTCCTATTGACTGAAGCTCCAGTGTTAGTACAACTCGAATCGGGTAAAGAATTTGTGATCTATAGTGATGCTTCATTGAACGGTCTGCGATGTGTTTTGATGCAGGAAGTAAAAGTCATTGCTTATGCTTCGAGACAGTTAAAGCCGCATGAAAAGAACTATCTGACGCACGACCTTGAGTTAGCTGCGATTTTTTTCTTTGAAAATTTGGTGCCACTATCTGTTCAGTGAGAAATGTCACATTTATTCTAATCATAAGAGTTTGAAATATCTAATGACTCAGAAAGATTTGAATCTGAGACAAATAAGATGGCAAGAACTGTTAAAAGACTACGAGCTTGTTATTGATTATCATCCGGGAAAAGCAAATGTTGTTGCTGATGCTTTGAGTCGAAAATCACTGTTTTCTTTGCGTACGATGAATGCTCATTTGGTTGTGTTCGATGATGGTTCAGTTTTAGCTGAATTAAAAGTAAGACCGTTATTCATTCAACAGATTACTGAAGCTTAGAAGATTGATAATGAGATTTTAGCAAAACGAGCTCAGTGTGGTTTAGATTCTGACTCAGAATTCAGAGTTGATAATATAATTTGTCTGAGATTCCGAGATAGAATTTGTGTTTCAAGAAATCCAGAATTGATTCAGATAATTTTGAATGAAGCTCATAACAGTCGTTTATTTGTTCATCCGGGTAGTACGAAAATGTATAATGATCTGAGATAGCTTTACTGGTGGTCTAGAATGAAAAGAGATATCTCTAAATTTATTTCTAAATGTTTAATCTGTCAACAAGTTAAAGCTGAACATCAAATGCCCTCTAGTTTATTACAGCCGATTATGATTCCGGAATGGAAATGAGATAGAGTAACAATGGATTTTGTTTCAGGTTTGCCCCTATCTTCGAGAAAGAAAGATGCAATTTGGGTTGTAGTTGATCAACTGATGAAATCAGCCCATTTTATTCCAGTACGATCTGATTACTCACTTGATAAGTTAGCTAAGTTATACATTTCTGATATTGTGAGATTGCACGATGTGCCATTATCTATTGTGTCAAATAGAGATCTAAGATTCACATCGCGATTTTGGAAGAAGTTTCAAGAGGCTTTAGGTAGGAAGTTGCATTTCAGTACTGCTTTTCACCCGTAAATGGATGGTCAATTCAAGTGGATTATTTAAATTCTCGAGGATATGTTGAGATGTTGCAGTCTTGAGTTTGAAGGCAGGTGGGAACATTATCTGCCATTGATTGAATTCGCTTATAACAATAGTTTTCAATCGAGCATTAAAATGGCACCGTACGAAGCCTTATATGGTAGAAAATGTCATACACCTTTGTATTGGTCAGAGCTCAGTGAAAATAAGATTCACGGGGTTGATTTGATAAAAGAAACTGAACAGAAAGTAAAAGTGATCCGGGATAGTTTGAAAGCAGCTTCTGATTGTCAAAAATCTTATGCAGATTTGAAATGAAAAGATATTGAATTTGAGATAGGCGACAAAGTGTTTTCGAAAGTATCCCTATGGAAGAATGTACTTCGGTTTGGTAGAAAAGGCAAATTGAGTCCGAGGTTCACCGGACCGTATGAGATTATTGAACGAATCAAGACAGTTGCTTATTGTTTGTTATTGCCACCAGAGTTAGAAATGATTCATAATGTGTTTCATGTATCGATGCTTCGACGATACAGGTCTGATCCTTCACATGTTGTAACACCCCAAACCTAGCCCAGACGTTATGGCCAGATCCGACGTGTCACATTGAAGTTTTTAAGAAAACCCATGCCTCTTTCAACGTCCTTCTTAGTGTTTTAAAAGATAGTCTTTGCTAAGTTAATAAAGTGAATGGAAGCTGTGCACCAGGTAGGTATCCGAAACAGAGGAGGTGAGCCATGAAGGCTGCTTGAGTACCAAGCTCTTGATTGGATCCAATCCTAGACATGCCCACAACCATTGTCACACTTTGGTGCGAGGTTAGGTTTTGGAAAAAAAATCGAGTTGGAATTCATTTAAGTAGAAATTTTTTATAAACCGATTAATTGTATCGTTGCATTATTTTGAAAACAAGTATCATTTTGTAAACGCACCCTAAGTCTAACCCATTTTGGATTATTATCAGTAAAAAATAATCCTAGAAAAATAATTAAAATGGCCTTATTACAACCCAAAACCAAATAATAATAATAATTAAGATAACATTTATAAAAAAAAACGGTTACTTATTGCAAAGTTCGAAAGCGATCACCACGGCCACTCTGAATCCCCTCCGGCTCCAAATCTCTACATCAAGGCTCACCTGCAAGGTTAAGGAAAGGGGTGAGTTTGGAAACTCAGTGTGCAACAAGCCCCTTTTAGAGCCCAAACTAATATCAGCATACTGGGCCTAAGCCCTAACTCAGTCTCGACATATACTGGGCCGAAGCCTTTTGTTTAACGGTTACTGGGCCGAAGCCTTTTCATAAATCATATCACTGGGCCAATGCCTTTACTGTAAACGGTATGACCCATAGGACCATTTCAATATCACATGCAATACCAATGAATGTATGCAAGCCCATTTGGGGAGACTACTCAACCCATCATCCGCTACTCTCCACCCGTACCAACCAAGCTCTCCATGTGGGGAATAACTCAACCCACCCAACCAAACTCTCAACTGGCAGCAAAGCTACTTTATCATATAACTGGAGGCCTAGCCTCTTTTAATAAATGGGGCAAAGCCCTTTTTGATAAAATGGGGCAAAGCCCTTTTCGGTAAGTTGGGGCAAAGCCCTTTAAGTACTTCCTCCATTTATATAAAACCCAACCCATGCATATAATGAGTATATCATAGCATATCATGTGCATCTCATAACATATCATGTGCATATAATGTCATATCATTTATAACAATATCTCATGCACCATATTCATAATTAAACACTAGGGGTATAATGGTCATTTTTACCTAGGGGCAAAATAGTCATTTTTCATATTATAAGGGTAATTTCGTAATTTTACCAAATATCAGGGTTTTCCATGTTCATTAACAATTATCGATATTTCCGAGTGTTTAAAAAATGATCTTTAACCCACTTTATCAAATTCGGGCTTTTGGGCCCAAAACCCCTAATGGGCCCTACGAATGCCGATTTAGCCCACTAAGCCCACTTGACCCAAATTTTACAACAGTACTAATCGTGTTAACATGTAACTTTCCCAAATTTCCTTTTCTATCAATTTTACCCAAATGGGCTCGAAAGCCCATTGGGCCCAATTCTAGCCCATTGAGGCCCAACTTACCATCGTGCACAAAATTGCGCTCTTACCTGTTCCATCGATCAAAACACCGATCTTATCGTATTTATCGCATCTATAACCAAACGCAAAATCACAAGTTTCCGAAATGCCAGAATTTTAGCATTTCGGCTTTTCAGTGAATATTAATCTAAGCTACTATGAGGGTTGTTACACACCTATTTTGTGACGTTTGCTAACAAAGTATCCCACGACAACCTTCACAGGGTCCGATGATTCGATCCAAGTTTATCCAAACCGATACTCCAAGCCTTGCTGCTCCTCCAAAGTTGTCTATTTCACACAGTCTTCCCTTCTGCACTGTTTAGACCCAAAGTAGACTTAGCCCTCAACCACCTAGCAGCCTTCGAATCTTAGAGGTCTACAGGTTCGGCTATGCCCCTAGAATTAAGGTATTTCGACTTTTAGGACCAAGAAAAAGAAATAGTGTGGTGGCTTGTATTAGTGTTGCCATCGGGGACTTTTAGAGTTTAGCAGATGAAGGGATCGGTCACAACAAATGAAGAGAAAAGAAGGATGCTGGTCTAAGTGAAATCGGCACAACCAACTTCAAAAGTTTCGGCTCTTGTGGCTATTCGGCAAGGGTGATGAAAAGAAAGGGAGTAGTAGTTTGGTTTTGGCAAAGAAGAGAAAGAAAAATGGATGAAAGGAGTGGTGATTTCAGCTAGAGAAGAAAAGGAAGAAAATAAATAACCCTATGATGTTTAAACAAAAGAAAATGGCACAACTAAAGCCCCTAATGCCGAAATACTAACCTAAATTTCTCCTCCCTAAATTCCCACTATTCGGCCAACACTAAGCTTCCATCCAAATTCCCAAAATCTCTCCCCTTATCACTCCTAAATTCATGCATTTGACCGATTCAAACTCTCTCCAACAGAGTTCCATTCGACTTCAAACTCCTGCATGCTCAAGACATAAAAAAATTGCCAGCTTAGTGAATCGAACCTTGGCCTTCCCCCAACCACTTACACGCCACTTTTTTTAGCTCCTTAGTGGCGTCACTTAACCACTTTGCCAGGGGCTTTCATGTGTTACATTTTACCCACATCTTTTAATAAGGCCACCTATCCAATGCCCCTAACTCCTCAAGTCTAAAATTCAAAAATTCTACCGGGTTTTGGCCAACACATGGGCCTTCCATAGGCCCATTTACACACTCCAATTATGAATTTCACAACCAAATACCAAATTTTAAAAATTTTACCAAATTCTCAAAAATTACGAAAATCCCAAAAATCAGGGTGTTACACATGTAATTCCTCCGTCTGAAATTGAGATTCATTCTGATATGACCTACGATGAAAAACCGATCCGTCTCTTAGCTCGTGAGATTAAAGAACTACAATGTAAGAAAATTTCGTTAGTAAAAGTAATGTGGCATCGACACGGTGTTGAAGAGGCTACGTGGGAGCCTAAGGACACTATGAGACAACAATATCTGAATCTGTTCAACAGTAAGATTTTCGGGGATGAAAATCCCTAATGGGGGAACTGTAATAGCCCGGTTTAGGCCTTAGTCGGAATAGTGGTTTCAGGATCACAAATCCGGGTCAAAAAAATATTTTAATATTATTTTCTCTGCTAATTATATGTGAATTAGTATGTTTGAAAATTTCGTATAAAATTTTGATCGTTTGTGTGCTTAATTAGATAAAAGGACTAAATCGTAGAAAATGTAAAAGTTGCATGATATAAGTTAAGTGTGCTTAATTGTTATGGCTTTTTAATTGTGAGGTCCTTATGATGCAATTAGACCATTGATATGGTAAGTGGACACTTATGGCCTTGTATATTAATGTTTTATATGTTATAAATCAAAGGCAAAATTGGTATTTAGTAATTTAAGTTATTTTAATTAAACCAACATGAAAATAAAGGCCATTATCATCCATTTTGCACCGAAAATTAAAGAAAAAGAAGAAGTTGAATGTGTTTAGGGTTTCAGCTACGAATTTGGCTAATCAAGGTATGAGTTTTATTCCGTTTTTGATAATTTCTACGTTTTTGTGATTGTTGCTTAGTGTTCTATCAAGCCCATGTTTGAATTTTTGAAATTGTTAATGATTTTGAGTTAAGCCATTGATGAAACTATGATTTTTATGAAGTTTGATGATAATATATGAAAGTTTGATGTTGGATTAATATGTTTTGTCTTTGAATTTTTGATGAATTTGAGTAATTTGGGCTAAATTGTAAAAATGATATTTTGAGGGACTAAAATGTGAAATAAATAAAATGTGAGGACTTTTATGAACACTATGAATATTTGGCTAGGTATGTGTGCAAAGAAATTTTGTGTATTTTGTGATTTTGTAAATTAAGGACTAAAGTGTCAAAATGTGAAAATGTAAGGGCTAATTTGTAAAATACCCTAAATATGTGTTTTTGTACTGAATTGAATGATTTGGTGAATAAAAAGGTTAAATTTGAATTTATATAGATCAAGATCAAAAGAAAACAGAATTTGATCGGGGGAAATCGGAAGTCATCGAGTAGTCGACTCTGTTCATTCGAATCCGTAAGAGGTAAGTCTATATACAAATAAATGCAATTGAAATGGTTTATTTATGCTTATATGTTATTAAACAATGATGAATGGCTTTATGCCTTGAATATGATATATCCGAGAAAGTATCGACAATGTTCTGAAGTCCGAAAAGCCCCGTACGAACCCTAGGAATAGTTAGGATACAAATGTCATTACATAGGATCCGATATCTGTAAGACCACGTCTGGGACGTTGGCATCGACTTAAGATTTACGTTTAAGACCACGTCTGGGACTGTAAGAGCTTGATTTAGACCCTAATTAGAATGGTGATTTCGGGACCACGAATCCGAGTCAGAGAAATATTTTAAAATTATTTTCTGTGTTTATTTTGTATGAATTTATATCTGTGAAATTTTCGTGCTTTAATTTTATCGTCTGAGTGTCTGATTAAATAAAAAGACTTAATTGCGTAAATTAAAAATTGGGTAGTTTAATGTATAAAGGGCCAAAATGCTATTGGCTTTTAAAATGGAAGCCTTTATGTTGCAATTAGCCCATTAATTTATCAAGTGGACAGCAATAAGTTTATATTATAAGGTTTTGATATAAATTTATTAAGGTTACTTTAGTAAACTAATATTATAAACCATTATAATATAACATATATCATAAAAAAATAAGCCATGTTCTTTTTATATACTTTTGACTGAAACCAAAATAAGAAAGAAAAAAGAAAATAAAACCTAGCTCGACCATAAATAAGGTTGATTGAAGTATGTGTTTAGCTCGGTTTTTGATAATGTTTATGTTTTTGAGATCGTTACTTCGAGTACTACAAAACCCATGCTTGAATTTTTTATTTTGATGAATATTTTGAGTTATGCCATTGTTGAGAGCTTGTGGTTTTGTTGTTTGATGATGAAATATGAAAGATATGTTTTAGATTAACATGTTTTGTATTGAAGTTTTTGATGATTTTGAGTAATTAGGACTAAATTACGAAAATAATAATTTGAGGGACTAAAATGTGAAATAAATGAAATATATGGGCTTGTATGGTTATAGTTAATATTCGGCCTACCTCGGGTATAGATAAATTTTGTGTATTTTGTGTTTTGTGCAATAGGGACTAAATTGTAAAAAGTGTAAATGATAGGGGTAAAATGGTAATTTGCCCATTTATGTATTTTTGGACTAAAATTAATGAAAATATGTTTGAATAAGCTTAATTCGAATATGTTAAGATCAAGAAGAAAAGAAATCGGAATTGGATCGGGGGAAAACAAAAGTCGTCGACTAGCAGCCCTGTTCCGTTTTATAACGTCCGAGGTAAGTTTATAAGCACATAGACTTGTCTAATTGTAGTTAAATGCTAAATATATATGCTGGTATATAATATATGAATTTATAAATGCTATTTCTTAAAGTGTATAAGCTTGGTAACCATGTTCAAGCATTCACTTCGATCGAGTTACGACGTCCAAAAGCCCCGTATGAACCTTAGGAATAGCTAGGATACATATGTCATGACATAGGATTCCGATATATGTGTGTGAGTATGACCATGGCATCGATATGTGATTCTCATATATGTGTACAAGTAATACCCTGTCTGGGACAGTGGCATCGATATGTGACTACATGTAAGACCACATCTGGGACGTTGGCATTGTACGATTTATGTGATTATCCGAGTGTCCTACCCAATTCCTAATGGTTCATCGGGCAAAGGTAAATCGTGTACAGAAGTGTAAAACGAGCTAAGTGGCTAGGTATGAATTAGCTTGTTGGCTACTATTAATAAGGTAAGTATGTACATAATATTTGTTCCATTCATGTGTAATCAATAATGATGAATATAAATGAGATTGGCATGTGTATTCGGCCTTGTGGCTAAATAAATCGAGTATCAATGAAATGATTCATAATTACATGCAAGTGTGTGTGACCATGAATATTCGCCCTTATAGGTGATATATATATGTAAGGTTATGAAATGATTTTCGAGCTTATGTATATAAGTATACGTAGGTATGGTTTTATTATAACTAATTGGTTTTGGAAATTGATTGTTAAAATGTTTATATGACCATGTGAGTATTCGGCCTAAGTGAAGAAATGGTCTATAAAAAAAATCTTAAGTAACCTATTTGAAAATTTGAGGTCAAGTATGCTAATGTTAGTATAATTCGGTTGATTATATTAAGTTGAATATGGCATTTGGTTGTTTTTTTTTGTTTATGACTTACTAAGCTATGTTAGCTTACTCTGTGTGTTCATGTTACTTTGTTTTATAGATTTTGGATTCAAGTTACAAGCTCGGGGATCGTTAGTAAAGTCTTTCAGACTATCCATTGCCTCGGTATTTAAATAGTTAAACTCGAAGAATGGCATGTATAGGCTGGATTTTGTTTTGAAATGTTGGGTTTGGTTGTATATAACTTAGCCATGCAAAAAAGGCTTAATTGTTATGCTTAAGCTTGGTTTGGTTTGGTTATGGTTTAAGTCTATTTTGATCAATATGTTGAGTGTTATGAATAATTATAAATTATGATATGTGATGGTATTTTGAGGTTGGTTTATGATTTTAATTGTGGCATGACTAAATCGGTCATAGGTATATGTGTGAGAATTTATTTGATATGTTTAGACTTAGTCGTGAATGTCCTTAGATATAATGTTTGAAGAGCTTAAATTTAAGTAATATAATTCGGTGATAATGAGTAATAAGTAATGAATTTATTCCTTGATTATTTTGGTCAAATGTTTGGCATGTATTCATATGTTAGGTGTGGCCTTAAATTTTTTGGGTAAATGCATACTATGTATGTATATATATTAATAGCATTTACGACTGTATTATATTGTATTAATGATGCACATGTGATTGTTTTTTAAATCATGTAATATGTTTACTATTGGTTTTATTATGTGCATGTACAGAGATTGTTATTTGTAGTTAAATGGCAGCTTGATGAAAAAGTGAATTATGCATATGAGAAATTGACTTGATATGTATTTTATCTTAAGGTATATATAAATATGATGATGATTTAATATATGTTTCGATTATGCATTGATAGGGAGCATATATTGTGTTATAACAAGTTATGCATTAATAAATTAAATGCATGTTATTTATAGGAGAAGTATTTAGCGTAAGTTGATGAAATATGTACTACTATAAAGAGCCAAATATGACATGGTGAAATTGGAATGATTTGGTGTACTTGATTTTATGAGTCCTACTTATAAATGAATTTTAAGATTGTAATTGAGGTATAATGTTGATTGTATATTTTGTGTAATCTATAAGTTGAATCCATGTTACATTCGGTTATGTGATGTTAAATAAAAAAAATGACTATTCTTACTATTAATGAATGGCTTAAAAGTTTGTTTAAGTATATTCTTGTGATTATTTGAATCTCCGTCTTGGCTGGTAATGCCTCGTAACCTCAGTCCGACGATGGATACGGGTTAGGGGTGTTATATTTTATTGGTATTAGAGCTACGGTTTAGTCAGTTCTAGGACTAACGTACCGTGTGTGAGTCTAGCTATACATGCCATAATTATATACTGCGATAGTGTGATGACTTTTGACATTTGAAAATGTGTTTTCATATAGTAAATGGATCTCGACAGAGCTGTAGCTGATGATGTTGAGAGTGTAGCGCCTGCTCCCGCGCAAGGGACAGCGCTGGTTGATTCTTGACCGATTTCGAGTAACCAGGAGGGAGAGGCTAGACAAGCCTTTTACCAAATGATGAATGACTAGTTTACTTAGTATATTCAGACTAACCCGACTGCAAAATAACCTCTACCCCCGACTAATCCATCTTCGATGCCTGTTGTACCTCAAGTAAGTGATCCGTTGAGATTATATAAGCCACATGTTGATAAAATTAGAAAACACGGGGCTGAAGAGTTTAAAGCTACTGATGATAATGATGCAGAGCGGGCTGAGTTTTGGCTTGATAATACTATCCGTGTGTTTGATGAGCTGTCCTGTACCTCGGATGAGTGTTTGAAATGTGCCATATCTTTGCTTCGAGACACAGCCTATCGCTGGTGGAATACTTTAGTATCAATGGTTCCGAAGGAGCGGGTTACCTAGGAATTCTTTTAGACTGAGTTCTGTAAGAAATATATCAGCCAATGATTTATTAACCAGAAGCGCAAAGAATTTCTGGAGCTGAAACAGGGTCGAATGACCGTGACAAAGTATGAGTGGAAATTTGTGAGACTCAGTCGGTATGCCCGAGAGTGTGTTTCTACCGAAGCCATAATGTGTAAAAGAGTTGAAGATGGGCTGAACGAAGAC
Source organism: Gossypium longicalyx (assembly GCA_025698465.1). Lineage (NCBI taxonomy): Eukaryota > Viridiplantae > Streptophyta > Magnoliopsida > Malvales > Malvaceae > Gossypium > Gossypium longicalyx. The sequence goes on along the minus strand of CM047004.1, from coordinate 60,558,769 downwards.
ATTAAACTATTAGTTGGCATACTAGAGATAAAAGAGTTCGTGGTACTAATTGAACGAGCCTGCAAAGCTGAAGAGCTCGGGAAAGAGAAAAGAAAATCTAACTTTGAAGTAAGAGATGCACGTAAAAGAACATCTGGTAAGTCATTCCATTCGGCACCAAAGAAGTTCCTTGATGATTTCAGTCGTTCCAAAGCCACTTCGGGTTATTCTAGACGGGATCAGAGTAGACCACCTTTGAGCTCGAGAGCTACCTCAGTAGCTAATGTGGGGAATGTCATATCGAACAAACCCGAGTGTAAACATTGCAGCAAATGACATCCCAGTAGTTGTAGATTTCATGATCGAGCTTGTTTTAAATGTGGATCGGTGGATCATTATATTCGTGATTGCCCAGTGTTAGCTGAAGAAAATCCAGTGCAGAATACGGGATTGGGTAATACTACAGCTCGAGGTAGACCATTCAGAAATACGGGTAATGTGAGTGGCAGTCAAAGAGGGACTAAAGATACAGCAGTCAGATCTAAGGCTTGTGCACCTGCCAGAGCCTATGCTATTCGTGCATAAGAGGAGGCTTCATCCCCAAATGTCATTACTGGTACATTCACACTCTGTGATACTAATATAATTGCATTGATTGATCCTGGTTCGACTCATTCTCATGTATGTGAGATATTAGTATTAAGCAAGACTCTGCCTGTTGAGTCTACTGAGTTTGTGATTAGAGTGTCAAACCCCTTGGGCCAGTGTGTTATGGTTGACAAAGTGTGTAAAAATTGTCTTTTGATGGTTCGAGATTCGTGCTTTTCGACTGACTTGATGTTGTTGCCATTTGATGAGTTCGACATGATTCTAGGTATAGATTGGTTGACTTTGCATGATGCTATTGTAAACTGCAAGAGAAAGACCATTGATTTACAGTGCTAGAATGATGAGATTATTCGGATTGCATCTAATGATCTAAATGGGTTACCGTGATTTCTTCAATGTTAGCTCAGAAATATGTGAGAAAAGGCTGCGAAGCTTACTTTGCATATGTACTTGACAGTAAAGTGGCCAAAAGAAATATTGAATCAGTACCTATTGTGTACGAGTATCCAGATGTGTTTCTTAAAGAATTATCAGGTTTACCACCTATTCGATAGGTAGAATTTGGTATTGAGTTAATGCCTGGGACAGTTCTGATATCCATAGCTCCATACAGAATGGCACCTACTGAATTAAAAGAATTGAAAGCTCAGTTGCAAAAGTTGACAGATAGAGGTTTCGTGCGACCGAGTTTCTCACCTTGGAGTGCGCCAGTATTATTTGTGAAAAAGAAAGACGGAACTATGAGAATGTTTTTTGATTATAGATAGATCAATAAGGTGACTATAAAGAATAAGTATCCATTACCATGAATTGATGATTTGTTTGATCAGCTGAAAGGGACTACAGTGTTTTTGAAGATAGATTTGAGATCTTGCTACTATCTGTTGTGACTTAAAGACTCTAATGTGCCAAAGACTACGTTTCGAACGAGGTACAGACACTATGAGTTTTTGGTTATGCCTTTCAGACATACTAATGCACCTACTATTTTTATGGATTTGATGAATCAGATCTTTAGACCGTATCTAGATCAGTTTGTGGTTGTGTTCATAGATGATATTCTAATCTACTCCTGTGATGAAACGAACATGATGAACATTTGAGACTTGTGTTACAGACTTTGCGAGATAATCAGTTGTATACGAAGTTTAGTAAATGTGAGTTCTGGTTAAGCGAAGTTAGTTTTCTGGGCCATGTTGTATTAGCATCAAGTATTCGGGTGGATCTGAGCAAAATTTTTGCTGTACTTGATTGGAAACCTCCGAGGAATGTTTCTGAAGTTTGAAGTTTTCTGGGACTTGCTGGTTATTATAGAGGGTTCATGAAAGGCTTCTCTATGATTGCAGCCTCGATGAAAAAGCTATTACAGAAAGATATTAAGTTTGAGTAGTTAGAAAAGTGCCAGAAAAGCTTTGATCAGTTGAAAGCCGTTTTGACGAAACTCTAGTGCTAGTTCAGCCAGAATCGGGTAAAAAATTTATTATCTATAGTGATGCATTTTTAAATGGTTTGGGCTGTGTTTTGATACAGAAAGGCAGAGTTATAGCTTATGCCTTGAGACAGTTAAAGCCACATGAAAAGAATCATCTGACACACGACCTAGAATTGGCAGCTATCATGTTTTCATTGAAAATTTGGCACCACCATCTGTTCGGTGAGAAATGTCATGTTTATTCTGATCACAAAAGCCTGAAATACTTGATGACTCAGAAAGATCTGAATTTGAGACAACGTTGATGGTTAGAATTGCTAAAAGACTACGAGCTTGTGATTGACTATCACCCAGGAAAGGCTAATGTTGTTGCTGATGCTCTAAGCCGAAAATCACTGTTTGCTTTGTGTGCAATGAATGCGCATATGGCTATGTCTGATGATGGTTCGATAATAGCTGAATTGAAAGTAAGACCGTTATTCGTTCAACAAATTTATGATGCCCAGAAGGTTGATAATGAGTTGATAACAAAATGAGCTCAATGCGATTCAAATGTTGATTCAGAGTTTTGAGTTGATGCTGATGACTTTTTGAGATTCAGAAACCGAATATGTATCTCAAGGAATTCAGAGTTGATTCAGATGATTTTGCATGAAGCTCACAGTAGTCAGTTATCTGTTCACCCAGGTAGTACGAAGATGTATAATGATCTGAAATAGCTTTATTGGTGGCATGGTATGAAACAAGACATTTCTGACTTTGTTTCAAAATGCTTAATCTGTCAACAAGTAAAAGCCGAGCATCAGGTACCTTCTGGATTGCTTCAGTCGATTATGATACCAGAGTGGAAATAGGATAGATTTATGATGGATTTTATATCTGGTTTACTGTTGACACCGAGCAAGAAAGATGCAATCTGGGTTGTTGTGGATAGATTAACTAAATTCGCTCATTTTGTTCTGATATGTATAGACTACTCACTTGATAAGTTGGTTGAATTGTATGTTTCTCAAATTGTGAGATTACATGGTGTGCCTATATCTATTATTTTGGATAGAGATCCGAGGTTTACATCGCAGTTTTGGAAGAAACTGTAAGATACACTGGGTATGAAATTGTATTTCAGCACTGCTTTTCATCCGCAAACAGATGGTCAGCCTGAGCGAATCATTCAAATACTTGAGGATATGTTGAGATGTTGCATTCTCAAGTTTAAAAGTACGTGGGAATGATAGCTACCTCTGATTGAACTTGCGTATAACAACAACTTCCAATCGAGTATCAAAATGGCACCTTATGATGCTTTGTATGGTTGTAAATGTCGTACACCATTGTATTGGACTGAGCTTGGTGAAAATAAAATACATGGGGTTGACTTGATTAGAGAAACTGAGCCGAAAGTGAAAGTGACCCGTGAAAGTCTAAAAGCGACATCAGACCGTCAAAAATCACATGCGGACTTGAAACATAAAGATATAGAGTTTCAGATTGGAGATAAAGTCTTTTTGAAAGTCTCACCATGGAGGAAGATACTCAGATTTGGTCGCAAAGGCAAATTAAGTCCGAGGTTTATTGGGTCTATGAGGTAATAGAACGCATTGGGCCGATTACTTACAGATTGTTGTTGCCATCTGAGTTAGAAAAGATCCACAATGTATTCCATGTTTTGATGCTTCGTAGATATCGATATGATCCTTCAAATGTGATTAGTCCAGCTGAGGTTCACATTAAGGCCAATATGACGTACGAGGAAAAACTGATTCGTATTCTGCCTCGTGAGATTAAAGAGTTGTGAAATAAGAAAATTTCGTTAGTTAAAGTACTGTGGCATAGACACAGAGTTGAGGAAACATGGGAGATAGAGGATTCAATGAGAGAACGTTATCCGAACCTATTCACTAGTAAGATTGTCGGGGACGAAAATCCCTAAGGGGGGAGAGTTGTAATAGCCCGATTTAGACCCTAATCAGAACGGTGGTTTCGGGACCACTAATCTGGGTCAGAGAAATATTTTAAAATTATTTTCTGTGTTTATTTTGTGTGAATTTATATCTATGAAATTTCTGTGCTTTAATTTTATCATCTGAGTGTCCGATTAAATAAAAGGACTTAATCGCGTAAATTAAAAATTGGGTAGTTTAATGTATAAAAGGCCAAATTGCTATTGGCTTTTAAAATGAAAGCCTTTATGTTGCAATTAGCCCATTAATTTATTAAGTGGACGACAATAGGTTTATATTATAAGGTTTTGATATAAATGTATTAAGGTTACTTTAGTAAACTAATATTATAAACCATTATAATATAACATATATCATAAAAAAATAAGCCATTTTCATTTTATATTCTTTTGACCGAAACAAAAATAAGAAAGGAAAAAGAAAATAAAACCTAGTTCGGCCATAAACAAGCTTGATTGAGGTATGTATTTAGCTCGGTTTTTGATAATTTTTACGTTTTTGAGATTGTTGCTTCGAGTACTACAAAACCCATGCTTGATTTTTTTTATTTTGATAAATATTTTGAGTTATGTTATTGTTGAGAGCTTGTGATTTTTGTTGTTTGATGATGAAATATGAAAGATATGTTTTAGATTAACATGTTTTGTATTAGAGTTTTTGATGATTTTGAGTAATTAGGACTAAATTACAAAAATAATAATTTGAGGGACTAAAATGTGAAATAAATGAATTATATGGGCTTGTATGGTTATGTGTAATATTCGGCCTAACTTGGGTATAGAGAAGCTTTGTGTATTTTGTGTTTTGTGCAATAGGGACTAAATTGTAAAAAGTGTAAATGTTAGGGGTAAAATGGTAATTTGTCCATTTATGTGTTTTTGGACTAAATTGAATGAAAATATTTTTGAATAAGCTTAATTTCAATCGAATTTGGATTGGGGGAAAATGAAAGTTGTCGACTAGTAGTCCTGTCCCGTTTTATAACATCCGAGGTAAGTTTATAAGCAAATAGACGTGTCTAATTGTAGTTAAATGCTAAATATATATGCTGGTATGTAATATATGAATTTATACATGCTATTGCCGAATGTGTATAAGCTTGGTAACCATGTTCAAGCATTCGTTTCGACCGAGTTACAACGTCCGAAAGCCCTGTATGAACCTTAGGAATAGCTAGGATACATATGTCATGACATAGGTTTCTGATATATGTGTGCGAGTAAGACCATGGCATTAATATGTGATTCCGATATATGTGTATGAGTAAGACCCTGTCTGGGACAGTGGCATCAATATGTGACTCCATGTAAGACCACCTCTGGGACGTTGGCATTGTACGATTTATATGATTATCTGAGTGGCCTATCCAATTTCGAATGGTTCATTGGGAAAAGGTAAATCGTGGACAAATGTGTAAAACGAGCTAAGTGGCCAGGTATGAATTAGCTTGTTCGCTACTAGTAATAAGGTAAGTACTTACTTAATATTTGTTCTATTCATGTGTAACCGATAATGATGAATATAAATGAGATTGGCATGTGTATTTAGCCTTGTGGCTAAATAAATCGAGTATCAATGAAATGATTCATAATTACATGCAAGTGTGTGTGACCATGGATATTCGCCCTTATAGGTGATATATATATGGGAGATTATGAAATGATTTTTGAGCTAATGTATATAAGTATACGTAGGTATGGTTTTATTATAACTAATTGGTTTTGGATGTTGATTGTTAAAATGTTTATATGACCATGTGAGTATTCGACCTAGGTGAAGAAATGGTCTATAAAAAAATCTTAATTAACCTATTTGAAAATTTGAGGTCAAGTATGCTAATGTTAGTGTAATTCGGTTGATTATATTAAGTTGAATATGGCATTTGGTTGTTTATTTGTTTATGACTTACTAAGCTATGTTAGCTTACTCTGTGTGTTCATGATACTTTGTTTTATAGATTTTGGATTCAAGTTACAAGCTCGGGGATCGTCAGCAAAGTATTTCGCACTATCCACTGCCTCGGTATTTAAATAGTTGAACTCGAAGTATGGCATGTATAGGCTGGATTTCTTTTTGAAATGTTGGGTTTGGTTGTATATAACTTAACCATGCGAAAATGACTTGATTGTTATGCTTAAGTTTGGTTTGGTTTGGTTATGGTTTAAGTCTATTTTGATCAATATGTTGAGTGCTATGAATAATTATAAATTATGATATGTGATGGTATTTTAAGGTTGGTTTATGATTTTAATTGTGGCATGACTAAATCGATCATAGGTATATGTGTGAGAATTTATTTGATATGCTTAGACTTAGTCACGAATGTCCTTAGGTATAATGTTTAAAGAGCTTAAATTTAAGTAATATAATTCGGTGATGAAGAGTAATAAGTGATGAATTTGTTCTTCGATTGTTTTGGTCAAATGTTTGGCATGTATTCATATGTTAGGTGTGGCCTTAAATTTTTTGGGTAAATGCGCACTATGTATGTATATATATTAATAGCATGTACGGCCATATTATATTGTATCAATGATGCATTTGTGATTGTTTTTTAAATCATGTAATATGTTTACTATTGGTTTTATTATGTGCATGTACAGAGATTGTTATTTGTAGTTAAATGGCAGCTTGATGAAAAAGTGAATTATGCATATGAGAAATTGACTTGATATGTATTTTATCTTAAGGTATATATAAATATGATGATGATTTAATATATGTTTCGATTATGCATTGATAGGGAGCGTATATTGTGTTATAACAAGTTATGCATTAATAAATTAAATGCATGTTATTTATAGGAGAAGTATTTAGCGTAAGTTGATGAAATATGTACTACTGTAAAGAGCCGAATATGACATGGTGAAATTGGAATCATTTGGTGTACTTGATTTTATGAGTTCTACTTGTAAATGAATTTTCAGATTGTAATTGAGGTATAATGTTAATTGTATATTTTGTATAATCTATAAGTTGAATCCATGTTACATTCGGTTATGTGATGTTAAATAAAAAAATGACTATTTTTATTGTTAATGAATGGCTTAAAAGTTTGTTTAAGTATATTCTTGTGATTATTTGAATCTGTATCTTGGCTGGTAACGCCTCGTAACCTCAGTCCGGCGACAGACACGGTTAGGGGAGTTACAGGGACATTGGCATCGTATTTGATTTCGTGTAAGACCCTGTCTGAGACAGTGGCATTGACGTTTGATTACATGTAAGACCATGTCTGGGACGTTGGCATTGTACGAGATTTCTGAGTTATCTGTGTATCCTAATGGTTCTGAACGGTTTAACGACCATTCCGAGAAAATAGATGACTATGTGAATTTGTATCTAACTCAGTTACGTTTGAATTGTATATCATGTTTGAGAATGAAAGGTAAGAACATGTACCTTGATGAATATATGATATAAGTATGAGTTACTATGAGAATGAGTTATGAGATGTATATGTGAATTATGTTCAAATGAAATGTAAGAGATATATGGATAAGTGAATGTATTTTGCCTTATGTTTTATGAATGAATTGATGTTATTTGTTAAGTTTATTTGTATATGGTTTACTAAGCTTTTCAAAGCTTACTTTGTGTGTGTTTGCATTGTTTTATATATATCGAGGCTACTGAGAGCTCGGGGATCGTCAAAGATCATCACCACACTATCAAACTTTATTTTGGTACTTTTTAAAAGTGTAAATATTGGAGTATGGCATGTATAGGCTAGAAGTAGTTGAATATGTTTTGTGACGTGTATATTTAGCCATGTGATATGGCTTAATTATGGTTGAACTTATGTTTTGATTTTGGTATATGTTATGTGATGCAAATTATGTTTATGTGATGTGTTTATGAATGACCAAAATAAATGGTCAATTTTGGTAAGTTTTGGTATTGAAATTGGTTGAAATTATAGTGCAAATGTGCTTGGTTTGATGCTTGTAGGTTTGACCCAAATTTGGTGGCAAATGGGCTTTTCAAATAGCCTATTTTTGTCCACACGGGAAGAGACACGGACGTGTGTCTCAGCCATGTGCGATACACGGTCATGTTGTATGGTCGTGTGTCCCCTGGGGTACCCTACGATTTTAAGTCAGTCTTGAGCACGACTAAGCACACGAGCGTGTGGCTAGCCGTGTGATCCAAGTCAGTTTCGACCACAGCCAAGATACACGAACATGTCTTGTGGCCATGTGATTAAGTTAGTATGTATTCCCTAATTTGACACGGTCTAGACACACGGGCGTGTCTAATGCCGTGTGAGGTACACGGCCTGTTCACACAGGCGTGTGACCTTTGCAAATTTGAAAAATGTTTAATTTACAAAAAAATTTGTATGAGCTCGGTTTAGTCCCGACCCCTTTCGAAAGCATGTTTAAGGTTTCGTAAACCTTATAAAGGGACTATTTGTGTATGAATTGCTACGATATGATGATGTATGATTTGTGATTTTGTAATGTTTCGATTTGTCCGGTAATGTCTTTAACCCTAGTCTGGCAACAGATATGGGTTAGGGGTGTTACAATCACATTGATGTCTCCAAGCCTCTCCTTAAGGACCTGATAATACTCCAAATCTCGACTAAAGGTTACTTATGCTTCATGATCAAAAACTCAAGTTCGCACTCTAAAAATACTCTTTATGCTTTGTATCAGGAGAATGACTGCATTATCACCTATATGTATCATACCAAGTGACTATTTTATCAACTGTTGCACTTGATGTTACTATCTATGAGGATGATCATATATGTTTGATCAGCTTGTTGCACTCGATGTTTTTTAGATTATAGACCATTTATCCACAATATTGAAGTAATGTTAACTTCTATCTCCTTTGATGATTTATTTGGCTTACCTCTTTCTAAATAAATACAACTAAAAGGTTTAAATGACACTCTATTCTTTTACCATTGCCCACTATACTGCTTGGAAAAATGTTGTGAGTGATACACAAGGTAAAGGCTACGGAAATAGACGTGGGGGGGCTATCAGTCCAATTATGACCATGGGCATTCAACTCCCCCAATATTAAGACTTCAATTCTTACTTGTTACAATAGTTAAGGTCGCAGGCATACCTCCAAACAATGTCCAAGCCCTAAATATATTAACTACACTAGTTACTACTCCAAATTGACAGCCAATTACAGCTCATCTCATGCTCCATCAACCAAATTGTCACATCCCAAAAATCAGGTTAATGGACCGAATACCGAAATTAGGTTCATATTAATTATTAGGTACAAATATTAAAATAATAAACGTATTAAAATTCAGGTAACAAAATTAAAATTAAGCGTTTAATTATTAATTAATTTAAAACGGATTTTGAATATGAAGTCAATTTTGAAAATAATTGATGAAATGAGTTTTTAATTAAATTTGGACTAATTTGAAAATAGGTGGAAATCTAAAGTGGTTAAAAGGGAAATTTCCCAATTTTTAAAAAATGGTTGGCTATTTAAGCACCCAACTATCACTTTCCCTCCTTTATCTCTTCCATTTGACATCTCTCTAAAAATCTCAATCTAAGTTTTCCTCTCAAATTTGCCAAACAACTCAAACTCCCTAACCTCCCAAACACTAAATAACCTCCAATTTCAAAGAAAAAACTATGATTTATCCATCAATTTTGCTATTGTTCTTCTTACGTTCATCCTTGAATTAGATTCATAGTTCGCCGTTTTTAACAAATTGAAGTAACATTCTAACTTTTTATGAAAAACCAAAGCATTTTGTAAATTCAATTTGAGTTTCACTTAATTCTATGGAGATTTTGATAGATCTAACGTTTTTAAATCAAACTTTGATTGAAAAATTTTGAATCCCAAAATCTTAAGTAAACCTACTATTTTAAAGTGATTTTTGACTCATTTTGAACTAATTAGAAGGTGTTTCAACTCAATTTAATATATGGTTAACGAATTTTTCTCTCTTTTAAGAATTTGACTACTTAGATGAAATTGACAGCTTAAATCTGTAACTAAATAGTATTTAGGATGTTTGAAATCAAATTTGAGGTTTAGAAATGAAAATTTCACAAGACATCTCTTATTTTGGAAAAACTAGTTAATTTTCGGTAGTAATAAGAAAATGTGTAAATCAAAGATTTTTCTATGGTTTGGATGCAAATAAGGTTGTAATTAATGAGTGTGTAATTCTTTTTATTATGTATGAAATGTTCCATATCAATTGGGAGCTTTTATGAGCAAGGCAAAGGGCAAAGACAAGTTTACCTAGCCTTTGACGTTCGATCGAAAGCAATCCGATGAGTGATCGGATTTGTTGCTTCTAGGAACAATTCACAGTGTTATTAAGGAGCTTAGGTTAGCCAAACACCTATCCTAAGTTTTGAGTGTAAGTATCCCTATTCAATCTATTATCATTATGCAAATCATGTATATGAGATGTGATATGCTATGTGAATTATGTTGGAAAAAGTTTAAAGGGAAAACCAGAGTTTTAAAAAAAAATCAAAACAAGAACGTGGTTGTTATATCTAAAGTAATAAACACTTAATCAAAATTGTACATTTCTAATTTGTCTAGGATGAACGCTTCGACTGAGTAGTCTTCTTCATTATCCTCAAGCTCACGTCTGTCGAGTGTGGGCTCGTTTCAAATTAGAAAATTTTCCACAAAATTACCAATGCGGTAATTTCGCAATTTCTCTAAACTTCTAGGTCTAGTTGTAAATAAGAAAAATATCTCTAGAAATCTTCTGAAATAATTTCTTCAGAGAATTTTCTCTCTACAACTTTCTCTTGAATTCAAGTCTATGAAAAGTAATGACCTATAGCTCTCTTTATATAGTGAGAGTTTAGAGAGTTCAACTATTATTAAACTTAATCACTTTAATAATAAATTAATATAATACTTATCAAGATAAATATTAGATTAAATATAATATTAAAATAATCACTTTAATATTAAATTAATAAAATAATACTAAGATAATAATAAATTAAATTTAATATCAAATTTATTAAATTAATATTATTTTTGGAATAGTTAATCTAAAATCAATTGTCCAGTAGAGTCCCACTAGGAGTGTGATTGCTCCACTGCTCAACCGCCAAAGGACCACCCGTTGGCCACGATGGTGCCATCGCAAGTACGACATCGTTACAGCACCCCGAGCCGGTTGGGCTGTTATCAGTTTGGCCCAGGCCAATGATGGTCCAATTGGTCTGATCCAGGCACTGGTTGGACCGTTGGCCTGGTTCGACCAATTTCTTGGTCTTAATCTCGATTTTGGGTTCTCGGGCCCAATTTTCGATTTTAGATCCAATTTTCAAGTTTAATTTCTAAATGGGCCAATTTCTTGACTTTAAAATTAATTTCTAAAAAGTCATACTTATTTTAATTAATTTGATTAATTAATTTTTACTTGATCAAAATTAATTTTCCCAGAAATCCTTAGACTTTAAAAAATTAATTTTTCAAGAAAATTCTTTCATCAAATTCTCTAGTTGAACAATTCTCACGACCGCTTAATTTAATTCCACATCGAATAAATCGACTCAATTAGATTAATTCCAAAGTCGTAGAATTTTATTATGTTTCAAATGCAGTTCGATGGAGCTTTTGTTGAGCTAGCGAAATGACCAATCAGACATATATAATTTGGCTCTAGTAATTGCAATTATGTCTAGAAGCGTTATTCTGATAATTCATAATTACTTAATCATGGACTCAGTCCACAAGAAGTACCATGATTGAAAACTCCTTATTGTATACTCTTTACAAAAGCAATTCATCCAACTTCTTTGTCCAACGACTCATCAGGTGTGTGTTACCTCCATATGATATCTTTGATTCTTTTGAGTTAAATTCATTCTCTCAATACAATCCTATTTTATCTCATTGTCATCATTGTGTCTTCTTAATTATTAATATGATCACTGCCAACAAATGATTGTGATAAATTGCTTGTTCAAGAACAAGCAAACCGTGGCCACATTCCATATTTATCAATCCACACAATACCAATGAGAGGATATCATTAACTCTTTAATCGAGTTATGAATTTCATTGTTGCTAGTAAAGTCATGTACCCAACATACTGGATATGAGCTCAATCATCTTTAGAGCATAAGCCTCCACTTATACCAAAGCACATGAGTTACATATGCATAGTCAATGACTAACTCAGGATTTAGGTAAATCACATCATGAACGTCACAAGTGAATTAATTCAAAAATGGATTCAGAAAAAATTCAACTTGGGTCCAACCCAATGTATTCTTCTTCCAATGAATACGTCTATCTCTTTACTCGTGGAGTCAACTGCTCCGATAGCCAAGCCTAGCCATCTCCCCAATTGAAATTGCAGACGATATAATAATCCTTCTAAGTATTTAAATCGAATGCTCACTTTGATTTTATTTTTTTGCAAGATTACAGACTCATTTAGATTATCTATTGAAGTAAGTTGTCTTTCTCACAATGTAAACGTTCTTACAGTGCCACTTATCATCAGTCTGAACTGAGATAATAAATGAGCTAATACTTACTTGTCATAATTTCACTATGCATGCAAAACATGAAAGACAAAACCACAAAAGACATAATAGTGAAATGTGAAATTAAATTTATTTATTTATTCATCGTTCAAATACATAGAAAATAATTACATGTTTACTACAACATGGGCACATTTCCCAACAAATTATCATGAAATGTAAATGAAAATGTCATGTGATTATGACTGAATATGATATGAGCTTGTTTGTATTTATGCACACGATATGAGATCAATGTGATATGGCTCTTTGAGCGTTATGTCAGCACTTGAAAGTGCCTTATATGAGATTTGATTAAGTGAAAAGGACTAAATCGTAAAAAGAGTAAAAGTAGAATTCTAGTAGTTAAAAGGGTCAAATAGCTATGAAACTTTAAATTGAATGGACTTAAATGGTAATTATACCATTCATAAAGCTAGTGGAAATTTATGGACACAATTTAAGTGATTTTTAAGTTATAAATCAAGGTTAAAATAGTAAATTAATAAATTAACTTAAAATTAAAGTAAAGAAAAGATGTATCATCTTTTTCATGCTTTATTCCCACCAAATATTTGAAGGAAAGGAATCCATTTTAGGCTTTGAGCATTCAGCTAACTTCCTCTCTTGCATGTAAGTGTTTCCGAGCCCCGTTTTTAATGATTTCTATGTTTTTTAAGTCATTTTAGCTTAATCTAGCTAGCCCAATGATCAATTTGTAAAACTGTCAAATATTGAGGATTACACCATGAATGCTTTTGTATGATTCTTGATGTTTAATGATAGATTATGAGTCCTTGTTGATAAATAAATAAGTTTTGTAAAGTGAATTTTGATGAAAATTGCATTTAGGGCTTGTTTATAGAAATAGTAAAATTTCATATTAAATTTATGAAATGGTGGTTTGTATGGGCTGGTATAGGTCCCTAATGAAATTGATTATCTTGATTGGAGGATGAAAATGTTTAGATTTCAATTTATGAGCTTAAAGACTAAATTGTGAAAAGTTAAAATATTAGGGGCAAAATAGTAATTTTACGTAAATATGAAATGTGAACTAATTTGAAAACTAGGTATATTAAATGGATTGAATTTGTCTATTTAGATCAAGATAGACCATGTACAAATTTAGATCGGGGAAAAGCTAAAGCCTCGGATTAGTACGACTTCGTTTCTATGCCCCTAGTTGTCGAGGTAAGTTTATATGTACAGAATATTATATTCATGTAATTCAATTGTATGTTATTATGTATTTGTACTGCTATTGAACAATGTATATCCAAAGCAATGTTATGACAGTTATCAAGTCTCGGTTGAACCTTAGGAATTCGTAGGATACAAATGACATGTCATTAGGGATTTCATGTTTCGGGTGCTGGTCTTGAATGTCCTACTGATGGCTGAGGTCCTGCATTTGTTGCAAATACTCCACAGCTCGTGTGAGCAGCATCGTGTAGCTTACATTCCAACCCATAGCTCGTGTGAGTAGGCCAATTTCATAGCTCGTGAGAGCAATGATGTAAAGGAAAGGTTATGGTTATACATTTAAGCACAATTCGTGTGAGCTTTCCCGAGTACCTAATGATATTCTAAGTGGTTCAATTTGCAAGAAAAAGGGATAGAAATAGTAAGTTTCCTAATGGTATTATTCATATGTTCATGGAAAGGATGGATGATGTAAATGATGTATTTTCATATGGAAATGGCTTATCATGTAGTTAATCCAAAAGATTTATGTATAAATACACTAACTTGTGTATTGATGATGTTGTTTAGGCTTGTGCCAAACTTGTGGATTAAGTTGTGTTATGCTTATACTTATTGTTATGTAAATGAAATGGTAAGTTATGTTTCTTTTTCTACAAAATTACTAAGCATTATGTGCTTACGTAGTTTCTTTCTTATGTTTTATAGATTATCGTAAGCTTGTTCAGTTTAGAAGCTCGTCGAAGACCTATCACACTATCCAGCATAAATATTAGTAGTTTTTGAATGTTTTGGCCAAGGTTATAATGGCATGTATAGGTGAACTTGTAACGGTACTTAGTTAAAGGTTAATGGATGTTTTGGTATGTATAAGTTGCAAATTTCACCTTGGTGTGGTACCCTTAATGCCTTGATGGTTTGTGTCATTGTGCTACTTCATGTTGCATGTTTTTGGAATGGCTTATGTGGTATGTTTAGGTAAGTTTTTATGTTTGTGTTTGAGGTGCCTTGAATGGCATATTGGTTAATTGATTTTAGGACTCTTGAATTGGTCATTATATGTATCTTTTAAGAGAATTTTGATGCCTTGAATGTGTGCCCAAAAGGCCTATAGGTTTATGCATGATTTGGTGTTGGGAATGGCTTGATTTTGGGAAAATTTATGTCCACACGAGCGTGTGACTCAGCCGTGTGTGACACACGGCCTGGTGACACGGTCGAGTGTCCCCTGTAGGTTCTTTTGAATGCAAGTTAGTCAGTTATACGGCCTGGCACACGGGCGTGTGACATGGCCGAGTGACCCTACTTAGAAAGTTACACAAGTGAGGACATGGGCTGGGAGACAGCCATGTATCCCTAGTTTGAAGGTTACATGAGCATGTATCTCAGCCATCTGAGGCACATAGCCGTGTGACCCCTGTTTTTCAAAATTTGTAACTTTTTCATGAACTTTCCATATGATTTCAAATTAGTCCCGTATTGTTTCTAAGGTGTTTCTAGGGCCTCAAAGGCTAGATTTAGGAATGATATGTATATGAATGATTGTATTATACTGTGTTTATGTTAATGTATGAAATGTATGTTAAATGTTCCATTTGTTCGGTAATGCTCTGTAACCCTAATCCGACGACAAATACGGGTTAGGGGTGTTACAGATATGCTAGACTTGTGATCTTTTGGAACCATTGGATATCATTGGCATGCCATAAGATTGTGAGTACTCACCATTATTTGCTTATGTATTTGGGCATTGAGGTCCCAGGACTGGTTTGGAGAGATAAGAGAATGTTGAGCTTAGCTCCACTCAATGGGTGCAACGCCTCAAAACCCAGAATAGGAGTTTAGTCCGAATTTCGGAGGTCACATTGATCACTAAAGTGATCTGAAACAATTTTACAAAATGAGTTGTTAAAATTTTATTCGAACAAAATTATTAAAATCGAACCAAACCATTTAGCCCATTTAGGATTCAAAATAAAGAATTCAAGTATGTTGAAAGTGCTCGAAAATAAAGTTCCGAAGTTTCTAGAAATCAAAACAGAACTACTTACGAAAATTTAAAATTAGACTGTACCATAGTCTTTATAGATGTTTATAGCCCAAAATAGTTCACAAATTTAAAATTTTGAAAAGTCCTTTTATTAGTCTGACTTAAAACATGTCACTCCACGACCTCCGGCATGCCAAGTCCAGCTACAAAAAACGAGGGTACCTGTAAAGGAATAAACTAAGGGGGTGAGCTACATGAGCTCAGTGTGAGTTCGACAACGATAGATAAATGAACACAAAAATGTAACACCCCTTACCCATATCTGAGGCCGGGACAGGGTTCGAGGCATTACCGAACTTAAACATTCACAAACATGCAAAACCAAGTCACAAAATTTCGTCCAAAATTAAAACTTTTCAAACATATGCATATCGTCCCTTATACAGGCCTTCGAAGCCTAAAACATATATCAGGGTGGTTCAGGACTAAATTGAGAACTTTAGAAAGTTTTTGGAAAACTTAGAGAAATTTTCGTGAAATAGGGTTACACGCCCGTGTGGACACAAGGACACGCCCGTGTCCTTAGGCCGTGTAACTCTCTATTTATGACATCAGAAAAATAAATTTAACCACACGGCCAGGCCACACGCCCGTGTGCTTAGCCGTGTGTAACGCCCCCACGCCCGAGGCCGTCGCCGGAGTCGAGTATGAGGTGTTACTAAGCTTAATTTAACATTTTTAGAACTTTGGATTAATTGTTTCTACATTCACAGCCTTCTAGCTACTTGCGTCACAGTCACAAGAAAAATCATATCTCGAGTTAAAAAACTCGAAATTAAGATCCGTAAATTTTCCCTGAATGTAGACTCATATACCTACCTATTAATTTTTTTATAGAATTTTTGGTTGGGCCAATTAGTACAGTTTATTAGTTAAAGTTACCCCTGTTTCAGGACTTGACTGAACTGACCTCTGTTTACTACGAACCATATTTCTCTCTGTAAAAAATTCATATTATTATGATGTTTGTTTCTCCTGAAACTAGACTCAATAAGGATTCTGATGATATAAAATACACCACCTAATTATATATGTACAATTTATGGTGAATTTCTAAAGATGGAACAGGGGATCCAGAAACTGCTCTGACCCTATTTCATTAAAATTCAAATATCTTATAACATATAATTCCTTTACCTGTTTCATTTGTTTTATGTGAAACTAGACATAATAAGCTTCAATTTGATATTTAATCCATCACCAAATTCGATTTATATGATTTTTAGTAAATTTTCAAACTCACGTCAGTGTTGCTGCAATATTCTGATTATGGCAAATTTCATCCCTTTTTATGAGTTTTCATGCACTAAGTATCTTAATAACTTTCCATAACATCAAACTTAATCTAAACTAACCATTTCCATAACTTATCATTATCAAACATTTTCTCAACCATTCCATCACCATATCATAAGATCATTTACACAAAATAGGTATATTGCTATACATGCCATACTTAGATTTTACAAGCCATTTACCAAAAAGTCTTCCGGATAGTGTGACTGAGCCTTCGACCTATCCCTACTCCTGAGCTGGCTTGTCCAAAACTACAATGAGTAAGAAGGAGGGAGTAAGCAATAATGCTTAGTAAGTTCATATGCAAATAATAAGTAACATAACAAAGCAATCATACCAAACAACATTAGCATGGTATCACCAAAACATATATCACATTTCTAATCATTATTCATCATCCTACTACCTTATCGTTGTTGTATAAATTCTTAACCCGAAGGTTAAGTACATACCTGTCCAAAGTATCCATTTCAAAACACTTACCAATACGTCTCTTTTCATCTCGAGTATTCCTCCATTTGAGTAGAACTTTACCCGTTGAACACATCGGAATATAATTCGGATACATGGAAACTTTGCACATAAGTGCCACATATGTAGCCAAGCTACTATGTAACCCGCCCATAAGCGAACTCGGACTCAACTCAACGAGCTCGGATGCCTAGTTACATCTCATGAACTCGGACTCAACTCAACGAGTTCGGACATTCGCATCCATAAGTGAACTCGGACTCAACTCAACGAGTTCGGATGCTTAACCATCCTAGTGACATGTCACTTGTATCCTAATCTATTCCTAAGGTTCAAACGGGATTTTCCTCGAATACATATCCTTGCCGTCTTCCGTAGAATTCTGAAATCAATACTCGGTAATAATTATATTTAGCAAGTAGCACACATGATTTGCATTTTGTTCGAAAATAACCACAAAGCATATATTTCATGATAAAAATCAGCATATCACATAATTGACATCAATGACTTAAAAATAAGAATTATGCTACATTATTTACACATGAACTTACCTTGGTACCAAAATACAAAGATTTTGCAATTTAGTCCACAATCTTTTCTTTTCCTCGATTGGGGTCGATTCCACGTCTTTCTTGATCTAAAATAACACATTTAGCTTATTTAATACTCACATTATCAAATTAATCCTTAATTCAAATTTTGGCAAAATTACAATTTTACCCCTAAACTTTTGCATATTTACACTTTTGCCCCTAGGCTCGGGATTAAACTTTATTCCTTATTCTTATGTTTTATAACATGCTGATCACTTTTCTATTCTATGGCAACATCAAATTCTCACTCTAACATGTACTTGTGACTATTAGGTATTTTTACCGATTAAGCCCTTTTACTCGTTTTTGCTTAAAATCGAGTAGTACAAGTTGTCTAACATAATTTAAAACCTCATATTCTATCATAAAACATCAAAATACACAAATTTCACCTATGGGTATTTTTCCAAATATAAACCCTAGGTTAAATTATTGCTAACATAAGCTTTATCGAGTTACCGGGATCTCAAAAACGTAAAAATCATTAAAAACGGGGCTTAGAATCACTTACTATGAAGCTTGAAAGTTGAAGAAACCCTAGCTACGATGAGAGTGAAATTCGGCAGCAACTAGATGAGGAAGATGACCATTTTGTGTTATTTTTCCCATTTTATTTCATTTAATATCCAAATGACCAAAATGCCCTTAATACCTTTCTTTGAAAATTTTCATGTACAAGCCCATTTTTGTCCAAAATTTTATAAATTGGTCAAATTGCTATTTAAGACCTCCTAATTAATATTTCAAATCAATTTCATACTAAAAATTCTAGAATGCAAGTTTTGCAACTTTTTCGATTTAGTCCCTAATTTCAATTTAAGCACTTTATGCATAAAATTTCTTCACAAAATTTTCACACAATCATGCAATCATATCATAAACCTCAAAATAATTATAAAATAATTATTTCTATCTCGGATTTGTGGTCACGAAACCACTATTTCGATTAGGCCCTAATTCGGGATATTACACCGTGTCCTCCACACGGTTGAGACATACAGCCGTGTCTCTGCCTGTGTGGCCAACACTTAGGCTATTTTCCACGCCTTGGTCAACCATAAACCCTTACACATTTATACAACATCAATAACATATAACATGGCATCCATTTAATGATTAAACACCTACAATTAGGCCACAAGCATAGCATTTGCATGTCATGATACATGTGTTTTACATACTCATTTTATACTAAGTTAAACACTCCAATTCACACCCATTTGGCCTTGTCTATTGTGATATCACTTATACTTTTATACCATGATTACCATCATACCAAAAGATTTCAACTTAATCATCAAACATTCATATTCAAGGCTAACTCATAACTTTATAAAATACCAACATATTGTATATGCATAGAATAACATGCTTATCTAAGACATTGCACACCATAGCAAGTCACATACTCACATCACATGAAACTTTTAAGCTTATGCATGCACATATAATAGGGTTACAACCCATTAATCAATATAAGCCACACCTCATGGCTATATACAATTGAATCATTATAAGCCAATACATTTTGCCAAAACATAAGAACACATATCAATATTTAAGTCCCTGTACATGCCACTCACTTGAAGACATTAAGATTCATCAATTCTCTAAAGGAAGTAGCTTGATAGTGTGAGGTTGCCTCCGACGATCTCCAACCTCGAGCTAACATGTCAACACTAAAGAAATGGAAATGAGGGAGCAAGCTTAAAGCTTAGTAAGTCCATATGAAAATAATAAGCAAATTATCAACATGATTCCATGATAATATAACCATAATTATACTTTTACTTATATTCTGGTCATGTTGTTTTCTCGAGTCATAGTTAGTAATTTATTTATATCTGGAGCTAAGGAACTCCAAATTAAGATCCGTAAATGTTTCGTAAAACTAGACTCATATATCTTCTTACCATAAAATTTCCAGAATTTTTGGTCTAGCAAATAAGTACAGTTTATTCTTTAAAATTACCCCTATTCTGCTGCTTGACAGCTTTGACCTTTCTCTACTAAAAATCAATTACCTCATAGCACGGGTTTTAATTAATGTTCCTGTCTATTTCTTTTGAAAATAGACTAATTAAGGATTCAGTAATATAAATTCTAACCCATAATAATTTTTTTTATAATTTTTAGTGATTTTCCAAATTTGAGACAAGGGAGCCCGAAAGTACTCTGACTCTATCTCACAAAATTTCAAATATCTCATAATATGAAACTCATTTGCTTACACCGTTTCCTCTATGTTAAACTAGATTAAATAAGATTTAATTTTATATCTTATTCAATGTCTAATTAAACTTCCACAATTTTTGGTGGATTTTCAAAGTCACACAACTACTGCTGTCTAACACTATTTTAGTGCAATATTATGATGACTATCATAGGATAATAACATAACCACCAATATTATTCATCATTCAAGCATTCTAGCTCATCAATCAAGTATTCATATATTTACATGAACATACTTTCATGTCACATATCATCCTTTAAGAGAGCATCACTCATGAATATAACGTACGTACCTGTACATTCTTGTAGCATATCAAGTAACTTTACCTCTTTAACATGCCCTTCTCGGGAGTTTCATTACATTATCCTTCATAACATTCGTTGAATCTCCCATTGAATTACCCATTAAACTCTTGGAATACTAATGGATACATGGAACCTTGCACATAAGTGCCATATAAACATGGGTAGAACCCAATCACATGTCTCGCATCCATTCTGAACTCAGACCACTCAACGAGCTCAGATGCTCGCATCCATAATGAACTCGGACCACTCAACGAGTTTGGATGCTACATATCTTACGAACTTGGACCACTCAACAAGTTCAGATTAACCACATGTTTCACAAACTCGGACCGCTCTACGAGCTCGAATATCATATACATCACGAACTTGGACTGCTCAACAAGTTCGGACCTCTTAACTTCCTAGTGACATGTCACTTGTATCCTAAACTATTCCTAAGGTTCAAACGGGATTCTGTTACTCATGCACGTAACTTATTCATCATACTTGCTTGTGGTGTCGGAATAACGACCATAACATCACTTATGCTTTCATAACCATCAATAAGCATAATATACATAAAATGACATAATATTGATCATGTACTATTAACACATCAAAACATATTACATTATCACATTATTTAGACCATTCCATCAACTTTTCCAATATATTAAATCATACAATACGTGCAATAATAGTAAGGAATATAACTCAAACAAAACATTGTATTATTATTATCATACGAACTTACCTCGGGTTCGAGTACAACTACTTATTCCGAATTAGTCCATAACATTGTTCAACCTTGTTCTAAGCCCGAATTTTTTTTTCCTTGATCTATAATATCACATTTAGCTTACTAATTAGTCACATTATTCATATGGGTCCAAAAATCATATTTTTACAAATTTTCATTTTGACCCCTAAACTTTCACATATTTACACTTTTTCCCCAAGGCTCGTAAAATGATTTTTATTCAATTTCCTTGCATTTTAAGCCTATCCAAATCATTTTCATGACTGTAGTAGCCCCTAATTTCCATTAAATTACACTTTTATGACAAATTCTATAAATTTTACAAAACAGCCATTTTAAGCATTTTCAGCGAAATTACTTAGCAAAAGTCGTTTATTTAACACCCAACATTCATTTTCTACCATTAGACATCAAAATACAAGCATATAATTCATACGCAAATTTTTAAACATGAACCCTAGCTCAAAATAATGGTAGAAATAGATAGATTGAGTTACCGGGACTTAAAAAATGTAAAGAACATTAAACACGGGGCTCGGGATCACTTGCAAATGAGCTTGGAAGCTTGAACCAAACCCTAGCCATGGCTTCCATGCAAAATTTAGGCCAAAGGTTGAAGATGGACAAAAATTGGCTTATTTTGGCTTTTTAATTCCTTTAATTATTAGATTACCAAAATGCCCCTAACTTAAAAATATTCTATTTCACCCATTTCATGTCTATTTTTGTCCAAAAATTAACAATTGGTCTAATTACCGTTTAAGGACCTCAAATTTAAAATTTCATAACAATTTGACACCTCTAACATGTAGAACTCAACTTTTGCACTTTTTACAATTTAGTCCTTTTGACTAAATTGAGTGCCCAAACGTCAAAATTTTCGAACGAGATTTTCACGAAATCATTCCGTGAAATCATAGACCATAAAAATATAATAAAAATAAATTTTCTTATGTCAAATTTTTGGTCCTGAAACCACTGTTTCGACTAGGCCCTAATTCGGGATGTTACACTAAAATGTCACAATAGAAAAATTAAACTCAATAGCAATTTGATATACGAATAGTCTTCACAAATAAATCAAACATATCAGCACAAAAACACCTCAATCTATAAACGGCTACTCTCACAATCAGACAAACAGACAGAATGCGGAATGAATGCAACAAGTAATAAAAACCTACCCAACCAGCCAAACACCTCTCCGTCCCCCAATCACACCCCAAAAAGAGCTAATTAAGCTCATCCAATCAAGCACACCATATAGGACTTCGAAAGGTCCATCCAACCCTACACACCAAGTATGTGGACTAAGCCACTCAAATGTTAATATGCAGTTGAGCTGACCTATATGTCGTACTGTGCTTTACGGTAAAACGTTGTACAGACATGTTGCAGTTGAAACTACCAAAACAGATCAGACTCCCTTCTTTTCGCAACCAAACCCAAAAAGATTAATGCAAATGCAAAATGCACACCATTTGAAGACAGACTTACCGAAACAGAGTACGGAATCAGAAATGCACACATTCAAATGCCAAGAATCAAAATCAGATACAACATAACATCAATTAACACTTAACCAAACCACTTAATTACAGCTATGATTGTGAATAGCACACAAGTCCAGACCGAAACGAAGTCCCGACCTCCCTTAGAATAACCTAGCCAAGGGTTGGAACACATAAAATCATAATCAGATTAAAAACAGACATAGTAAAAAATTTGGTGACATAAGACCACATGGTCATATGCCTCGGCCGTATGAAAGTGCCCAAGCCGTGTGGGAGTCTACACGACCATGTGAAGGCCACACATACCCGTGTGTGACCAAGTTAGAGAGTTGCACGAGCATGGACACGGCTGTGTATCCCTATTTCAAATGCCCACATGGACATGTCTCTTGATCATGTTAGTCACACGGCCAGGCCACACGACTGTGTGACCCCTTTAGTGTTGAAATTTTTTACTATTTTTTGAAAAATTCTTTGAGTTTTCAATTTAGTCCCGACTTGTTTCTAAAACATATTTAGGGCCTCGAAGGCTCGTTTAAAGGACCACATATATGTTTTGAACTAGTTTTAATATGTTTATTGATATGATATGAAATGTTTGAAATTTCTGTCTGTTTGAATTGTAATCAGGTAATGCTCCGTAACCCTATTTTGTTGACAGATATAGGTTAAGGGTGTTACATTTATTGGTATAAGATCTACAGTTTAGTCGACTCTCGGATTGAACGTAGTGTGTACAAGTCTAGCTATACATGTCCTTATATAACCTGTGATAGTGTGATATCTTCTAACCGTTTTAAAACATCTTTTCATATAGCAATGACATCCAACTGAACTGATTCCAATAAAGTAGAGAGTAATGCTCAAGCCTCCGTTCACGGAGTGGCATTGAGCGGCACAAAGCTCGTATCTGATGGCCGGGGAGAAGAAACTAAGGAAGTCTTTTTCTAGATAATGAATGAATGGTTTACCGAGTTTGTACAAACTAACCCGGCTACTCAACAACCTCTACCCCCTCCTGCTCCCTAACTGGTTCCTGTTATTCCTCAAGGTATGAAACCAATCTGTGTTAGTATGTATTTTCCCTTTACTCAACTCTTCGGCTTTATGTGCTTAATCAACCAATACAATAAATTCTTTCAGCTCAAGAATTCCAACTAGTAGCTTATTGTCTTCATTTAACCCTTTTTCAAATCCTTTACACATAGCAGTCTCGATTGAAATACATTCTCGGGCTTTTTTATTCATTCTAACAAATTCTGGCTCGTACTCTGTTGCAGACATACGACCCTATTTGAGCTCAAGTTTCTGATCCAGAAACCTCTAACTAATATATTTCTTTTGAAACACAGTTTGGAAGAATTCTCAGGTGATTCACTCTCTTGGCATAACAGAAATTAACGTGTTCCACCACTAGTAAGCCGAATCTTTCAACAAAGATATTACACATTTAACACATTCAACCGTTGAACAGGATAGCTCCTAAAAAACCCTGATTGTATTCTCTAACCAGAATTCAGCTCTCTCGGGATCATCTTCAGCAGTAGCTCAGAATTCTTCAGCCCCGTACTTACGTATCTTATCAACAGGCGGCTTACTAACTTAGATTGGTTCCATACCTTGAGGAATAATGGGAACCAGTTGGGGAGCAGGAGGGGGTGGAGGTTGTTGAGCAACCGGGTTCATCTGTATGAACTTGGTAAACCTATTCATTCATCATCTAGAAGAAGGCTTCCTTAGCCTCTCCTCCCTGGCCCTCAGATACAGGCCTCATACTACTCGATGCTACTCCGTGAACGGAGGCTTGAGCGTTACTCTTTACTTCATCAGAGTCAGCTCAGTTGGATGTCATTGTTATATGAAAACATTTTTTAAAACAGTCAAGAGTTATCACACTATCACAGGTTATATAATGGCATGTATAGCTAGAATTGTACACGCTACGTCCAATTCGAGAATTGACTAAATCGTAGCTTTGATACCAATAAATGTAACACCCCTAACCCGTATCCATCGTCAAACTAGGGTTATAGAGCATTACCAGAGTTTACCATTCAAACAGAAAGAAATTTCAAACATTTCATATTATAGCAATAAACATATTAAAACCAAGTCAAATCATATATATTGTCCCTCATACGAGTCCTCAAGGCCCTAAATATGCGTTAAAAACAAGTTGGGACTAAATCGAAAACTCAGAGAATTTTTCAGAAAACATTGAAAATTTTCAACGCTACAGGGGTCACACGACTGTGTGGCTAGGCCATGTGGGCATTCAAAATAGGGACACGCAGTCGTGTACCAGCCCGTGTTTGTGGCCGTGTAACTCACAGACTTGGGTCACACGGCCAAGCCACACGTCTATGTGCCAGACTGTGTACCCTTCGAAGTAACCCAACACGCCAGCGTGGCAGGCCGTGTGCTAGGCCGTGTAATAGCCTGACTTGCAACCCTTTGAAAGCTACAGAGGACACACGGTTGTACCGCCTGGCCGTGTGTCACAGACGGCTAAGACACATACTCGTGTCTCTGCCCGTGTGAAAGAAAATAGGTCATTTTACAAGCCATTTTTCTCACCCCAAACTAGCATGTACCTACAAGCACTTTTGCACATATATACAAGCCATATAAAATCATGCATGAACAAGTCATATACATATGGTAAAATATCATACAACCAATATGCCCTTAGGTACCTCATATGACAATATGTAAACATGTATAATCATATACTCATTTTGGTCAAAATGATCAACTAACTTCCAACTAGATTTGCTTCAATACAAACCACTGAATTAACTTACCAAATGGTACCAAACATACTACTCAATTACTAGTCTCAATATACATATATGTTTTCCATAACAAAGTACCAATCCACAACAAGTTATAAGACATATATAATATGCACATTTAACTACCATTTCACCTTTCAAACACATTAAGCAAGTCGTCAACCATATTAAGACTAATATTTACAGGACAAAACTAAATTCATTAGAACACCAAAATACCACAAATCAAGCCAAACAAAATAGCCATTTCAACAATTAAACACATAGAACAACATTAGCCAAAATACCTATACATGCCATTATAACCAAAATTAAACAACCAAAAGTACCAAAAGAGCCGATGGATAGTGTGATATAGCTCCGTCAAACTTCTAACCCGAACAAGCTTCCAATTCACTATAAAACACAGAAAATAACATAGAGTAAGCATTTAAGCTTATTAAGTTCATATAACATAGAATATAACTTACCATTTAGTCATATAATAGGTAAGTAAACCAAACATATCCCAACACAATTTGGCCAAATGCCTAAGCACATATTTACCAACCATGTTAGCCATGTAAACACATATATAAGCCAATAAACATGGATGAATACAACAATTGATCAAGTTCCAAATACATGTATCAACCAATTCAAGTTTCCATATACCATGTGTAACACCCCTAACCCGTATCCGTCGTCGGAGTAGGGTTAATACGTATTACCGATCAATACACATCACTTAATATCCATATCTCATACATTCATACATTCATATACAAAAACCATTCAACAATGTCATATTGTCTCTTATAAGGGCCTACGAGGCCTCAAACATGCTTTAGGAGTGGTTCGGGACTAAACCGATAACATATGAAAATTTTGGAAACTTAGAAAAATTTCAACATTTCAAGAGTCACATGCCCGTGTGAACAGGCCGTATTCCTCACACGGCTAGTAGATACACTCGTTCATAGACCGTGTGGAAACAGGGCATACATACTAACTTGCATCACACGGTCGAAGACACGCCCGTGTGCCAGACCGTGTGAAAACTAGAGGGTATACTGACTTATTAACACGGCCAAGTCACACACTCGTGTGCTAGGCCATGTGCCATTTATGGGATATACTGACTTGTACCACGCGGCCGGTCACACGCCAGTGTGTGAGGCAGTGTGGAGCATGCTAACTTCAATTTAATTTCAACATCAAGGGACACACGGCCGTGTAAAATGACCATGTGTCACACATGGCTGAGACACACACTCGTGTCCCTGCCCGTGTGGACAAAAATAGGCTATTTTTAAAGCCATTTTGCCACCTTATATACACAAGTATACACAAACATAAATGACAACATTGCATAACCTAATTGACAACCATTCCATAACATTTCATACATATAATATACCAATTCAATTTAGTACTCAATCACCTAATTAATGTCATGCAATTTCCATTCATATGTCAACTACTTATCAAAACATCATTTGCATATTTTCATTTCATCTATTTTTTTCCAAAACATATATCATAATCAAACACTTAAACACAACCAAAACATGATACCAAAATAAGCCAAATCACATGGCTTAACTTACATACAAAAAGTACCAAATCCATAATCTCAAGTAACCATAATTATCACCATTAAAACTAACCTATACATGCCATATTTACAATAATCCACGAGTTCAAAAGTATCAATTGGCAATTGGATAGTGTGATGTGTAACTCCGACTTGTCTGAAATGAGCGAGCTAACGAACCTCTACAAAACATAGAAAAAGAAACAGAGTAAGCTTTATAGCTCAGTAAGCCCGTATAATTTAGAATTAAACTTACCATTTATACCAAATCAAGATAAATAAATAAGGTAAACTCCTTACAACTTCCAAATGCCTAAAACAAGCATTCATGCATAAGTTAGTCATATTAATACATGAAATCATCCATTATCACAATTCAATACTCAATATATATTGTATTCAACATTTCATTCTTAACCATATAATCAATAATTCATTCAGCAACAATACTCATCCATATAAACAGTATTTATGCCCATTGAACCTAATTGAACTTCAAAGGATACTCGGGTGATATACATCAGTAATCTGTCAATTCATTATCATTTCTGCTCTTTTGAGACATGATCGGTAAGCTCCTCCTGAACTGATGAACAGTAAGATCTATTGAGCTAAAACAGTAAGCTCTAACGAGATGAATAGTAAGCTCTTACGAGATGATATATCAGTAAGCTCATACGAGCTTTGGTGAGTCCACAACAAATGCAGGAGCTCGACCAAAACGGTAACCTTAGTGACATGTCACTTGTATCCTACGAATTCATACGGTTCAAACGAGACTTGGTAACAAATAGATTATATCGATAAGGCATTCATATTTCAAGTATATCAATTATACACATTCATTATAAATAAATACAAGTATTTAAAAGTTTGGTTCTATTTAAACGAACTTACCTCGTATCGCCCGGATGGAAATTGTCTATTCACCAACCTTTCTTTTTCCCCGATCTAGTTCCAGTATTTGCTTATTTTTATCTATAATATATCAAATTTAACCCATTCAATAGTTATTCAATTCAATTAAGTCCATATTTCCTAATTTTAACAATTTACACATTTGCCCCCAATGTTTTACATGTTTCACAATTTAGTCCCTAAGCTCGTAAAAATGAAATTCATTTAATTGTCATGAAACCCAAGACTAGCTGAATTTATTATACAATACTAGCGACCCATATTTTTACTTTATTCACACTTTTAACCACAACATTTCTCATTTTTTCAATTTAATCCCTTTTTGACATTTTTGTCAAAAATCACTTCACAAAAACTATTAATCTAACATCAAACCTTCCAAAACTATCATTAATCATCTAAACATCCAGGAATTTAACAATGGCATCATTCAAAATCTATAAAAATTTTGAAATCTAAGGTATGGGCTAGCTAGACTACGAAGCAACGATATCAAAAACGTAAAAATCATCAAAAACGGATCAAAATACATACCTAATTACTTGAATTTTGGTTAGCCAAATGAAAACCCTATTTTTTTCTTCTTGTTCTTCTTAATTTTGGTTGTAAAATGATAATGGGAAACTTTTAATTACCTTTGTTTTATTTATTATATGATAATTTACTAAATTACAAATATAACCTTAATATATAACCATTTAAATCACTTAAAATATGTCCATGTAAGTCCACTTACAAAATTAATGGTATAATTACAACATAAGGACCTTAAATTTAATGTTCTATAGCTATTTGACACTTTTAACAAATAGAACATGCATTTTACACTTTACACGATTTGTCCTTTTACCAAATTAAGCATCCAAACAGTAAAATTTCTTTACGAAACTTTCACACTATAATTCTATCATGCTGTAAACTTTAATAAAATAATAAAATAAATATTTTGACTTCAAATTTGTGGTCCCAAAACCATTGTTCTGATTTGACTAAAAAATAGACTGTTACACCATGTAACAACATTTCCATGTAATTCATGTGTATACCTATAATAGTTCGTATTAAACTCTTATCATTTCATATCAGAACATTGCTCGTTAAATCGTTTAGAATACCATTGGATACTCAGGATAGCTCACACATAGTGAGCTAGCTCATATAACTATAATCCTTAAATTCATGTACATGTATGCTCATACGAGCTGTGAATAGGTATGCTCACTCAACCTGTAAATCAGTATGCTCTCACGAGCTATAAGTCGGTATTCTCACACGAGTTGTGGATCAGAACGTAGCTACATAATGCTGCTCACACAAGTTGTGGAGTATTCGCAACACATACAAGACATCAGCCATCGGTACGGCGTTCAGGACTAGTATCCAAATAATGTAAACCCTAATGACATGTCATTTGTATCCTAAGGATTCCTAAGTTTCAAATGGGGCTCGGTAACTATACATCATTGGATATGCAATTGTCTATACATATATCAAATTTACAATTCATGCATATTTCAAAACAAAACATATATTCACAACTTAATCACACAAACTTACCTCGACGAGTTTACGTAGATACTGAGGCGATTAATCTGAGACTTTCTCTTTCCCCCAATCTAAAGTCGTACAAGGTCTGCCTTGATCTATACGGATAAATTTAACTCAATTCACTATATTTTTCATTCAATTTAACACAAAATAATATTTTTACAGAATTATTATTTTGCTTCTATACTTTTAATTCTTTACAATTTAGTCTCTAGCTTATAAAAATGGAAATTTAGGCAATTTCACCACAATCCACTATGGCCAAATATCAACTAAGTCCCTAGCATGCATTATATTTCATTTATTTCACTATTTAACCATGTAATATTTTCTATTTTTTAATTTAATCCCTATTTGACAATTTCACCAAAAATTCCTTTACAAAAGTTGTTTATCTAACAACCATTCATTTTCTAACATCAAAATTCAAAACTCATGTACATGCATCAATGGTAAAACCCTAATAGTTTAACAGTTTCACAAATTAGTCCTTGGACTAGCTAGCTTAAGCTACAATAATCCCAAAAACATAGAAATCATTAAAAACGTATTAAAAAATCACATACTATTAGACAAACTAAGGTTGGCCAAATCAAGCGTCTTCCATGGCTAGCTAGCTTAAGCTACAATAATCCCAAAAATGTAGAAATCATTAAAAACGTATTAAAAAATCACATACTATTAGACAAACTAAGGTTGGCCAAATCAAGCGTCTTCCATGGCTATTCTCCCTTTTTGGTTTTGGTTGAAAATGGTGAAAAGAAAAATGATACTTAATTTGGTTTTATTTTAATTTATCAATTATTACTTAATTACTTAATTAACCTTTAAAAACTTTAAAAATTACAAAAATGCCAAGCCATTAAAATCCATTATCAACTCTAATGGTATAATTACCATATAAGGACTACCACTTTAAAGTTCTATAGCTATTTAATATCTTTAGCTATTAGAAGTCAACTTTTGCACTTTACGTGATTTAATCCTTTTTATCAAATTGAGCATGTAAACGGTAAAATTTTTTAACAAATTTTTTATGTGATATGTAACGCCCCAAAATCTAAGTATTTATTTTTGTGTTGTGTTGCTTAAATGCATGCTTGCTTCAGTGGTTAAGTGTCCTGAGAAGTATTGGAGAAGTCCTGAGTTTAAGCCTTGGCTTGTACAAAATTTTGTTTTTACTTGAATAAAACCCTTAACTCTAGACAGTAGGTTTTAATTAATTGTGGGGATAACATGTCATAAAAAGCCTGCTGGTCTAGGGGATAGTGGCGTGTTACAGTTTCTAGGAGACTTAAGTTCGAGTCTTGCTGCGTGCAAAGTGTGTTTTATTTTGCAAGTTGTCGTGTGAGAGGTTGTATGGTAGTGTAACTCTAATGCGTGGATGGTTGGAGTGTTTGAGTGGTGTAGGGGATTATGTAGCCGAAATTTAGTAGAAGAAAGGGGGGATTTGGATAGTGATCGGTTGGAGGGCTTTGTGGAGAGATTTTAGGAGAAAATCAAGGGAGTGTGAAGTTGAGGGAGTGTTGGAGCCGAATGGGGATTGCAGGCACCTTTTGGTCTCGGTTTTGGTAAGCTTTTGCACTACTTTTCGGTTGCTAACAATGGTTTTTGAGGTATTTTTTCTTTAGAAGCCGTTTAGGGCTAGAGAATTTGACCATATTCTTTCGTTTAACTTGTTTTAGTTGGCATTTAGGGTCTCTTACTTTTCTTTCATTCTTCTTTTCCTTTCCTATTGGCTGAATACCTCACCAACTCCTCTCCATTTCTTTTGTTTCAGTTTGGCAAGTGTTCATTGACTCTTCTTCTTCTCTCTCTCAACACCCTCAATTCTGTCCTTTCTTCACCTTGTGCTTTGATCGAATATTGTATCTTTCCCTCTCATTCAATCGTTCATCCTTTGGCCGAATATTGTCAAGTAAGCATTTGCCCTACTTCTTTCTCCATTTGGCTTTTACTTTTCTGAGCACCGTTTCCTTTCTTCTCTTCATCCTTATCGCTACCCCCTATTTACCATTTCAGATCAATCCTCCCTCTTCTACCTATTTCCTTTTCTTAAGCTGTTGGTTCTGTCCTACGTGAATTGCTTCAGAGTGGTAAGTCTTTTGGTAAGGGTCGAAGTTTTTGCATCAAACGGTTGAAAGTTGTTAGTTGTATTTATTTCCTAAAGTTCCTAATATTTGGTCCTATCAAATGGTGTTTGGCAGCTACTAATTGTAACGAACGGGGTATATCTTTGGAGTTGTAGACTACATCCTTTCTGGAGCAGTAAGGTAAACAACACTTCTGTAAATCAATTGTTTTTGGTTTGGGTTCAAGCGTGACTAACATTAGTTGTGGAATGGTCATTTGTTTTAGGTGTGATTCATTTCAAGGGGGGTCGCGTACGTAGAATCCAAGCAGGTGCGTAAATCACTATCCCTAATCGTAGATCGGCAAAAGCCAAAATAAGTGACCGTCGATGCTACACGAGCGTGCGCTCGCTCGTGTGGTAATTCGAATGCATAAACGTAGGCATTTGATCATAAAGGCCACTATGAGCATTTTCATAGGCTTAGGCCATTTTGGGCTATGTTGGGCCGAAATAGGCCGTGTGGGCCCCACGGGCTTGTAAGCCCCACACTGGTAAACCACAAGGATGTGTGGAGATTCTTGGGCCAGGCTGTGTAGTTCACACAATCAAGGCCAATTTTGGGCTTTGTGGGCCACATGCGCCTATATTATGGGCCTTAGGCCCATTTTCATTGTTTGACTGTTAAGGTTGTACAGGTTGCAGGATACAAATGTTGACCTACTGTAGGGTCAGTAAGCATACCTCGACCCTAAAATTGATAAATGACTATTATGCCCTTATGAGGTAAAATGACTATATTGCCCTTATAAGATGTATGATTGTGTTGAGCATGCCATTTTATATATGTTGCATACATGCATGATATTATGGTATGTTGCATGGGGATGGGTTATTATGATTGGAGGAAGTGTACTGTACTGGTGGCTCTGCTGTAACTTCTGTTTAGTGCCGCAACCGGTTCTATTTTTGGTGTGTAGGGATGGGTGGGTTGATTTTATCCCCACATAGTGTGTAGGGCTAGATGGAGTGGTGTGTAAAGGCTACCTGGGTAGGATTCCTGATTGTATCACTGTTCTGTGACTGCTACTGAATTGGGCTAGGCCCATACTGATACTGATATTGTAATGGGATAAGGCCCTAATTGAAATTGAATCATTATCAAATAGGCTTAGGCCCGCATCAAATTGCCTCATCAGTATGATCGATCACAAAGGGATTACACACTGAGTTTTCATAAACTCACTCTTTTGCTTTTCTGCGCAGGTAACCCTTAGGAGGATCGGTTCTGCGAGGGACTCAAACGTGGCCACACAACCGAATTTGCTTCTATTTTTTATTTTTAATTGTTTAAAATTTGGTTATTTGTTATGTAATAACGCCTCTTAAAGTTTTTATTTTAATTTGGGATTTATTTACCTTGATTCATATCTATTAGTAGTAGGCCACAAATTTTCGAAAAGATAAATACTTTTCAAAACACCACGTTTACGCAACATATTTTAAAAGCTTCCGCAACAGACATTGTTTTAAAGTGTAATAACAATCTAATATGATTAACACTTTGCTAGAATGACTTGAGTTTTGACAATAAACAAGATATCCTAAATTTTTGTTAAGATCACAAAGAGGTTTTATATAAATCAGATTGTTTCGACGAAATTATGCTTTTCGAAAAACACTCTAATGTGACATCGCAGATTCGGCCATAACATCTAGGCTGGGTCTGGGGTGTTACATTTAGTGGTATCAGAACCAAGTTTGAAAACTCAGCTGTAGATTTGGGTTTCTTTTAAACTTGAAATTTCAAAAAAGAATTGTTTAAAATAATTTGAAATACTTGGAAATGTTTTATCGAATGTGTGGTACACCGAGTCTCCGACGCTGATTCTGTAAGTCCTTTGAAACTACTGCTTGTTTAAATTGAAATACTGAAAATACTGTAGACAATAAATTGTACTGAAATACTATGTTTAGGGTAACCTAAAACTATAGTAAGACTGCAATCTGCGAAAGTAAAACTCTGAATTACTGATAATATTTTTCATAAAATATCCGTTAATAAACACTAGAACTATAAAACTGATGCATAAAATTTGTAATACAGATAATACACAAATCAATAATAACCACCAAAGGTACTCTTGGAAGGGGTACAAGAGGTTGCGACGGAGGCCGTAGAGGTGCTCAGGTCGGGACTTCATCATCGGGCCACATGCCTAACGTAGAAGCTAGAGAGGCACTGGCTTCACCAGTAACTGCGATTGGGTCTCATGATTGTATGGCTGGGGACGATGCACTATCCCAAGCTATGTTACAAATTTTAGAGAGGGTCGCTAGGCCCAATACTGGGACTGTGAGCCGTGGGTCGATTACGGAATGACTTCGGTCTAATGGGGCTAAAATTTTTAGGGGTATCGCTGAAGTTGCCCCTAATGTGGCTGAATATTGGATTGAGGCCACGGAGAGGATAATGGATGACCTCGACTGCACCCTCGAGCAGAAACTAAAAGGTGCGGTGTCATTGTTGCGAGATAAAGCCTATCAGT
The DNA here is from genome assembly GCA_025698465.1 of Gossypium longicalyx. Lineage (NCBI taxonomy): Eukaryota > Viridiplantae > Streptophyta > Magnoliopsida > Malvales > Malvaceae > Gossypium > Gossypium longicalyx. The sequence continues at coordinate 60,524,405 of CM047004.1, read as the reverse complement.
GGTGGCTTACAGTTAAAGAGGGTACTCAGCCCAACCAGTTGGCCTTGGAATTTTTTAAGACAACTTTGAAGGGAAAATATGTGGGCACTAGTTATGTAGATGCCCGGAGGAGAGAGTTTCTAAATTTGACTCAGGGGGATAAATTAGTGGCTGAATATGAGTCTAAATTTTTACGATTAAGCCGCTATATGCATTGGATAGTGGCAACCTAATATGAGCATTGTGTTCATTTCGATGATGACCTCAGAGATAGTCTACAAGTTTTGATAGCTCCACAGAGGGAGCAAGATTTTGTTGTATTAGTGGAAAAGGCAAAGATCGCAGAGGATGTGAAGCGCGCTGAGTGCCAGAACCGTTAAAAGGAAAGAGGTAGGAACAAGAGGGATTCGGAGCCCTCAAGTTTATTTGTGAGGCCTAAGATAAAGGCCAGAGTTGTTGGGCCGGTCAAAGTTAGGGCCCTTGATGCTGCTACTGGACCGTAGCCCTGTACTGATTATGGGAGATGTCATCAGGACAAGTGCTGGAAAAGGATTGGGGAATGTTTTAGGTGCGGATCTTTGGAGGACCATATCAAAGATTGTCTATGGAGGCCGGAGCAGATGCAAGCTACTGGCATGGGTATTGTTCAGCCACCGAAGGGTGTTCAGCAGCCACCGAGAGGCCGTGGTCAGGCCAGAGGTGGAAATGGTATGAGCTGTGGGCAGAGGGCACCGAGTAGAGGTGTGGGACATACAGAGGCGAGGTAACCAGCTCTAGTTTATGCTGTACGTCACCGAGAGGACGAAGACACCCCAGATGTTATCATGGATACGTTCTTTATTCATAATGTACCTTATACTGCACTGATTGATGTTGGGTCTGTACATTCTTATATAGCATGCACTATGTCTGAGATTTTGGGTATAATGGTGGAAAACACTGTGAGTGAGGTTACTTTTTTGAGCCCACTAGGGCAATTAGTGGGGGTAAATAAATTGTTCAAGGATGTACCTTTGAAGGTTCAAGGGACTATCTTTTTGGCAGATTTAATGGAACTCCCTTTTGGAGAATTCAATTTAATACTGGGAATGGACTGGTTAGTTAAAACATCAAGTGAACTTGGACTGTGCTACCAAGCGGGTGGTACTGAAAACTGCAGAGGGTGACGAGGTAGTTGTAATTAGGGAGCGTCGGAATTATCTGTCAAATATGATTTCTGCACTAAGGGCTGAGAAATTGGTTCCTAAGGGTTGTGAGGCATATTTAGCCTACATTGGTGTCTCAAATTCTTAGGTTTCTTCCATTAAGGATATCAAAACAGTTAAGGACTTTTCAGATGTTTTCCTTGATGAGCTACCTAGATTACCTCCAAACCGTGAAGTTGAGTTTGGGATTGAGCTACTGCCTAGTACGGCTCTAGTGTCCATCGCCCCTTATAGAATGGCACCGAAGGAGCTTGTGGAGCTTAAAGCTCAGATTCAAGAGTTATTGGATCGAGGGTTCATCCACCCTAGTGTGTCTCCATGGGGAGCACCAATTTTATTTGTGAAAAAAAAGGATGGATCCATGCGTATGTGCATCAACTATCGGTAATTGAATAAATTGACTATTAAGAATAAGTACCCTCTACCGAGGATTGGTGATCTATTCGATCAGTTTCGTGGAGCTTCAGTTTTCTCTAAGATAGATCTTCGATCTGGGTACCATCAACTGAGAGTCAAAGAAGCTAATGTTTACAAGATAGCATTTAGGACTCGTTATGGTAATTATGAGTTCCTAGTGATGCCGTTTGGATCAATGAATGCACCAGCAGCTTTCATGGATTTGATGAACCGAGTGTTCTCGCCCTATCTGGATCAGTTCGTGGTGGTTTTTATAGATGACATTCTAGGGTATTCAAAAACTGAGGATGAACATGATGCACATCTCCGAGTTGTTCTGTAGATTCTAAGGGAGAAACAACTGTACGCCAAGTTCAGTAAGCGTGAGTTTTGGTTACGAGAGGTAACATTTCTGGGCATGTGGTATTTTCTGAAGAGATTAGGGTTGATCCTCAGAAAATTAAAGTTGTTCTGGATTGGAAGCCACCTAAGACGGTATCTGAATTTCAAAGTTTTCTAGGTCTGGCAGGGTATTATAGACGGTTTGTTGAGGGGTTTTCATTGATTACTGCACCTCTAACTAAGTTGTTGCGTAAGGGTGTGTCATTTAACTGGACTGATGCTCAGTAAGAAAGTTTTGAGAAACTTAAGAGAGTTCTGACTGAGGCCCCTGTCTTGATACAGCCAAAGTTTGGGAAAAAGTTTACTGTTTACAACGATGCATCACACATTGGGTTGGGTTGTATTGATGCAAGAGGGTAAGGTGGTGGCATATGCATCTCGCGAGCTTAAGAATCATGAGGCAAATTATCCGACGCATGACCTGGAGTTGGCTGCGATGGTATTCACACTAAAAATTTGGAGGCATTATCTGTACGGCGAAAAGTGTATTATTTACATGGATTACAAAAGCCTCAAGTACCTCCTCACTCAACAAGAGTTAAATCTTAGGCAGCGTAGATGGATTGAGCGGCTTAAGGACTATGACTGTTCGATTGAATACCACCCTGGTAAAGCTAATGTGGTGGCCGATGCACTGAGCCATAGGGCTATAACTGATCAGAAGGCGATGTTTGCTCGCCTCAACTTATTTGATGATAGTAGTCTGTTGGCTGAATTTCAGGTTAAACCGACGTGGATTGACTAGATTAAGGGTAAAAAATTGGAGGATGAGTTACTAGGTCCTCGATTCCGACAGGTAGAGAGTGGTTGCACGTCAAATTTTGGACTGAATAGCAAAAGGGTACTTTATTTCCATGGGAGAGTCTGTGTACCGAAGAATAGTGATTTGAGGCAGTCTATACTGCAAGAGGTGCATAGTAGTCCTTATGCTATGCATCCTGTTAGGAATAAAATGTATTGAGATCTTCGTAAGTTATATTAGTGGTCAGGTCTTAAGTGTGATGTTATTGACTTTGTGAGTAAATGTCTGACTTGCCAACAGGTTAAGTCTAAACACCAATTACCTTCAGGGTTGCTTCAGCCAGTTAAGATTCCACTGTGGAAGTGGGAGAAAGTAACTATGGACTTCGTTAGTGGGCTACCCCTAATGCCTGCTAAGAAGGATTCAGACTGGGTCATCGTGGATCGATTAACCAAATCTACCCATTTCATACCAGTTCGTACCGATTATTCATTGCAGAAGCTGGCTAAATTGTATGTGGCTGTGGGTATCGATTTCCATAATATCTGACAGGGACCCTCGCTTCACGTCTTGGTTTTGGAAGAAGCTACATGAAATACTGGGTACAAGGTTAGACTTCAGTATTGCGTTCCATCCTTAGACAGACAGTTAGTCAGAGAGGGTGATTCAGATACTGGAGGACATGTTAAGGAGTTGTATGATTGAGTTCCAAGGTAGTTGGGAGGAATACTTTCTGTTAACAGAGTTTGCATATAACAACAGCTATCAGTCTGGCATACAAATGGCACCTTACGAGGCATTATATGGTTGTAGGTGTCGTACTCCCTTATGTTGGACTGAGTTGGTCAAGCGGCGAGTTCTCGGCCCTGAGTTAGTTTTTGATATCGAGGATAAAGTTAGACTAATTCGGGATCGACTGAAGGCAACATCAGACAGGCAGAAGTCGTATGCGGATCTAAAACATAAGGAGATTGAGTATTCTGCGAGGGACTTGGTTTTTCTCAAGGTCTTGCCATGGAAGAAGGTACTAAGATTTAGACGGAAGGGCAAGTTGAGCCCTAGGTTCATTAGGCCTTATTGCATACTAAAACGTGTGGGACTGGTTGCCTATCAGCTTGAGTTATCTCCCGAGTTAGACCGGATTCATGATGTGTTCCACGTCTCTATATTGAGGCGCTACCGCTCTGATCCCACGCATATTATCTCGACTGAGGAGATTGAGCTTAGACCAGATCTAACTTTTGAGGAAGAACCGATTCAGATTCTAGCCCGTGATGTGAAGGTCCTGAGGAAGAAGTCGATCCCACTGGTTAAGGTACTTTGGCGTAATCACAGTTCTGAGGAGGCCACATGGGAACCCAAGGAGATGATTCAACAACAATACCCTCATCTATTTTTACTAGGTAAATTTCAAGGCCTAAATTTTCTTTTAAAGGGGTAGAGTTGTAATACCGTAAAATCTAAGTATTTATTTTTGTGTTGTGTTGCTTAAATGCATGCTTGCTTCAGTGGTTAAGTGTCCTGAGAAGTATTGGAGAAGCCCTGATTTCAAGCCTTGTCTTGTACAAAATTTTATTTTTACTTGAATAAAACCCTTAACTCTAGACAGTAGGTTTTAATTAATTGTGGGGATAACATGTCATAAAAAGCCTGCTAGTCTAAGGGATAGTGGCGTGTTACAGTTGCTACGAGACTTGAGTTCGAGTCTTGCTGTGTGCAAAGTGTGTTTTATTTTGCAAATTACTGTGTGAGAGGTTGTATGGCAGTAGAACTCTTATGCATGGACGGTTGGAGTGTTTGAGTGGTGTAGGGGATTATGTAGCCGAAATTTAAGAGGAGAAAGGGGGGATTTGGATAGTGATCAGTTGGAGGGCTTTGTGGAGAGATTTTAGGAGAAAATCAAAGGAGTGTGAAGTTAAGGGAGTGTTGGAGCCAAATAGGGATTGTAGGTACCTTTTGGTCTCGGTTTTGGTAAGTTTTTGCACTACTTTTCGGTTGCTACCAATAGTGTTTGGGGGATTCTTTTCTTTGGAAGTCGTTTAGTGCTAGTGAATTTGGCCATATTCTTTCGTTTGACTTGTTCGGGTTGGCATTTAGAGGTCTCTTACTTTTCTTTCATTCTTCTTTTCCTTTCCCATTGGCCGAATACCTCACCAACTCCTCTCCATTTCTTTTGTTTCATTTTGGCAAGTGCTCATTGACTCTACTTCTTCTCTCTCTCAACCCCCTCAATTCTATCCTCTCTTTACCTTGTACTTTGGCCAAATACTGTATCTTTCCCTCTCATTCAATTGTTCCTCATTTGGCTGAATATTGTCAGGTAAGCCTCTGCCCTACTTCTTTCTCCTTTTGGCTTTTACTTTTCTGAACACCTTTTCATTTCTTCTCCTCGTCCTTATTGCTACCCCCTATTTACTATTTCAGATCAATCCTCCCTCTTCTATCGATTTCCTTTTCTTAAGCTGTTGGTTCTGTCCTACGTGAATTGCTTCAGAGTGGTAGGTCTTTTGGTAAGGGTGGAAGTTTTTGCCTCAAACGGTTGAAAGTTGTTAGTTGTATTTATTTTCTAAAGTTCCTAATATTCGGTCTTATCAAATGGTGTTTGACAGCTACTAATCGTAACGAACGGGGTATATCTTTGGAGTTGTAGACTACATCTTTTCTGGAGCAGTAAGGTAAACAACACTACTGTAAATCAATTGTTTTTGGTTTAGGTTCAAGCGTGACTAAAATTAGTTGTGGAATGGTCATTTGTTTTACGTCTGATTCATTTCAAAGGGGGTCACGTACGTAGAATCCAAGTAGGTGTGTAAAACATTACCTCTAATCGTAGATCGACAAAAGTCGAAACAAGTGACCGTCGACACTACACGAGCGTGCACTCACTCGTGTGGTAATCCAAATGCATAAACGTGGGCTTTTAATCGTAAAGGCCACCATGAGCGTTTTCATGGGATTCGACCATGTTGGGCCGAAAACCACAAGGACGTGTGGAGATAATTGGGCCAGGCTGTGTAATTCACACGGCCAAGGCCAGTTTTGGGCCCGCATTATGGGCCACATTGTGGGCCCGCATTATGGGCCTTGGGCCCATTTTCACTGTTTGACTGTTAAGGTTGCACAGGTTGCACGAGACGACTGTGGACCTACTGTAGGGTCAGTAAGCATACCTCGACTCCAAAATTGATAAATGACTGTTATGCCCCTATGAGGTAAAATGACTATATTACCCTTATAAGATGTATGATTGTGTTGAGCATGCCATTTTATATATGTTGCATAAATGCATGATATTATGGTATGTTGCATGGGGATGGGTTATTATGATTGAAGGAAGTGTACTATACTGGTAGCTCTGCTACAACTTCTGTTTAGTGCCACAACTATTTTTGGTGTATAGGGATGGGTGGGTTGATTTTATCCTCACATAGTGTGTAAGGCTGGACGGAGTGGTGTGTAGCGGCTGGCTGGGTAGGATTCTTGATTGTATCACTATTCTGTGACCGCTATTAAATTGGGCTAAGGCCCACACTGATACTAATACTATAATGGGCTAAAGCCCTAACTAAAATTGAACTATTACTGAAATGGGCTTAGCCCAGCATCAAATTGCTCATCAGATGACCGATCATTGCTAAGGGATTACACACTGAGTTTTCATAAACTCACCCTTTTGCTTTGCTGCGCAGGTAACCCTTAGGCGGATCGGTGTTGCGAGGGACTTTAAGGTGGCCACACAACCGTATTTGCTTCCATTTTTAATTTTTATTTTTATAAAATTTGGGTATTTGTTTTGTAATAAGGCCTCTTAAAGTTTTTATGTTAATTTGGATTTATTTATCTTGATTCATATCTGTTAGTAGTAGGCCGCGAATTTTCAAAACGATAAATGCTTTTCAAAACACCACATTTACGCAACATATTTTAAAAGCTTCCGCAACAAGTATTGTTTTAAAGTGTAATAACAATCTAATATGATTAACACTTTGCTAGAATGACTTGAGTTTTGACAATGAACAAGATAGCCTAAATTTTTGTTAAGATCACAAAGACGTTTTATATAGATCAGATTGTTTCAACGAAATTATGCTTTTCGAAAAACACTCTAATGTGACATCGCAGATTCAGCCATAACGTCTAAGTCGGGTCTGGGGTGTTACACGGTACTACTATCATGCTGTATGAAATAAAATACTAATAAAATAAATTTTTTGACTTCAGATTTGTGGTCCCCAAACCACTGCTTTGATTTTTCTGAAAACAAGTTGTTACAGTTTCTGAAAATAGTAATTTTACAAAACTAATTGTTAAAATCTCATTTCGAACGCCATTTTCTTGCCTCAAACTAAACCGTTTAACATTTTAGGATTTAAAATAGTAAATTTAAGTTAAAAATACTTTGGGAACATAACTCCGCAGTTTTAAAATTTAGTGCAAAATAAAATTTATACTACAGTTCATATAAAATGTTAACAGTCCAAAATAGTTTAATAACTTAAGATCTAAAGAAAAACTTTATTATCTTGATTCAAAACGTATTACTTCAAGACCTCTGGCATGCCGAGTCCAGCTTCAGAACACGAGAGTACCTGAAAGGGTGAAAACTAAGGGGTAAGCTACGCGAGCTTAGTGTGAGTCCAAACTCCAAAACTTAATTAATGATACGAAGTAGCATATTGAATATTCTAGATGCACGCACACGAGTCACATACCAAGGAGAACCTAGATCGACAATTCAATATACAAAATTGTATTCACGCATACTTAGATCACATATTGAAAATGCACTTATTATAATATAATAACCATATTTCCATATTCCAATATTCACATAAACAAACATGCGTTCAGATACGCAACGAATGTAACGAGTGAAAAACCATCCCAACCATCCAAACACCACTTCGACCACCCTGCACACCACATGGAACCGTAACTCGTTCATCCACCCTACACACCACAGGTTGTGGAACTAAGCCACTGAAATAACGATATGCAATTGTGCTAGCGTATGAATAGTACAGTGCGGTAAACCGCTGTACAAATATATTGCAGTTTAAAACTGCCAAAACAGATCAGTCTTCCTTCTCTCCATAACCAAACCCCAAAGTTTTCATGCTAATGCAGTAATGCAGATAGTACATAGACATACATATAGAAATAGACATTCAAGTTTTCAATTGCACAAACTCAGATATGATTGCACTAGTATTTCAATACTCAATTATGAAAGTAACATTAATTTCAGAATTCTTCACCATATAAACAAACGATTCAATTAGAGCTCATGAATGCATAAATATCCATGAAACCATATTTGACCTAGTCCCAAACATACATACCAAGGCTTACTGAGGGTCTAAACTTATAGAAACACACAAAACGAGTCAAACTTTAACACATAACAAAAACTTGCGAAACAAGGCCACACAGCCATGTACGCCTGTTCTGTGGAAGTGTCTAGGCTATGTGGAGGTCTACACGCCCGTATGGAGGAGACACAAGCTCGTGTGATCAAGTTACAGGGCCATGTGAGCAACCCATGTAACTCACTATTCAGAAATGTCAAAATTAAGTGCAGATAAGACACGAGCGTGTGGAAATCTCACACACTCGTGTGGCTAAGAGACAATGTCATGTGACCAAGGCACACGCCCATGTGAAAATCGATTAAAACCTCTAAATCGTAGCCTCACAGCCGTGTCAGACCCGTATGTGGTACACGCCTGTATGGTCACCCCTGTGGTCACGAAACCACACCGAATTAGGCTGCAAATCGTGTCTTTGTTGTTAAAACAATCCCAACCCTTGGTAACTCATAAATACACCATAATATATCAAGTTTCATAAAATTTAATAGTGATACCGAGTTAAACAGTTTTAGAACACACACCGAAACAGTCCAAAATCGTGAATATGCATCAATAAAGAAATCCCTAATTACTAAGGGTTCAAAAACACACCTGATTTTGATCTAAAACTTCCAAAGAAAATGATTGAAAAGTCTCAATTTCATCAATTCTGAAAACTAGCAAACCAATCATACTAAATTAACATCAATCCAAATCACTACAATCAACTAGCTACTAATTAATCTAAAACTCAAAAAGAAGTAATTAACACATACTAAAACTTACCCGATTTAAAACCCCAACGAACACAACTGCACACAACCGATTGTAATTAAAGATTCAGTACCGAATTTTTGAAGTTATGATCTTGAAAACAATGCAAAGAGCAAAATTCCCAAAAAGAAAAAAAATCTGAAAATAAGTTTTTAGATCAAATGAACTAAAACCCCAAAATTGAAAAACAAAAATTGAAGGATGAAGAAGAAGGGAAAAAATATGACCAGGAATATGGAAAAGAACGTGAAAACTTCTTCCTTCGAATTAATTGAAAATGTTTTGAGGAAATAGAATAAAATTTAAATAAATAAGTTTTTAAAACTTTAAAACAAAAAATAACTTAATTCAAAAATAGAATAAATTTAATTCCTCTTTAACACACTTGAGGACTCGAACCCGGGACCCAGAGATAAGCTAACACAACCACCACCATCAAACCAGCAGGCTTATTCTGACATTAGAACATGGAAACAAACACAATAGTTCGACCTAATCACTGACCCTTACTGCAAACCTCAAAACTTCTAACCCCAAATTCTGGGGTGTTACATAAAAGCTCACACTCTTATGTATATTTTACAGATAAATAGTTGGTTTGTTGGAGGAGAAGTGAGTCATCTAAGTGATACAAGCAAGGCCAAACATTCTTGAGTATGTGTTGTGTTTTCTACTTCAATAAGGAAGGCAATGTAGGACTTTACTTGGGGAGTTAGACTTTGATATTATCTTGGGTTGTGATGGACATTTTGAGGACTATTTATGGACTTTTATAACTAGCTTTTGGTCATTGATTGCTTAAGAATGTTGATTTTCAATATGCATGTTATGATGGTTTGAGTTGCATGATAAATGATTTGTATGCCTATAGGTGAATAATGATATAAATGTTTTTTGTAACACTCGTAACTCGTATCCGTCACCAAATAGGGTTATGAAGCATTACCATATAAACAGAACATTAAAACATACCTTTTATACATTGACATAAACATAATATAAATCATTCACTCACATAACTATCGTCCCTAAATTGAGCCCTCGAGGCCCTAGAAATACATTAGAAATAATTCGGGACCAAATTAGAAATAATTAGAAAGTACAAGAAAAAGTTAGAAAACTTTGACTACAGAGGTCACAAGGTCGTATAGCTAGGCCATGCGCCTCACACAACTGAGACACACACCCACGTCTCAGGCTGTGTAACAATCAAAATATGGACACACAGCTGTGTCCCAACTTGTGTCCTTACCTGTGTATCACTCTGAGTAGGTCACATGGCCAAGTCACAAGCCCGTGTGCTGGGTCGTGTACCTCTTGAAATAGCCCCACACGCCAATGTGCCAGACCATGTAACAACCTAACTTGCATGCAATAGAACCTACAGGGGACATACGGCTGTGTCGCCAGACACACAGCTAAGTCACACGCCCGTGTCTCAAGCCGTGTGGACATGAAATTGCCCAAAAACAAGTCATTTCCATCACCAAATCAAGCATATACCTAAAAGCCTTTAGTACACATAATCAAGGCATCAAACATGTCGAAAACCTGCATGAAATGACCAGTTCAATAGTTCAAAATCAATCAACCCATATGCCATACAAGGCACCTCAAATGCATTCATCCACAACTTACCTAAACAAGCATATTTGGTCACATTTCCATCATTCACATTAGCTCAATACATTTCCAAAACATGCCATATTTTAACCACAACCAAACCAACTTAACACATACCATTTGAGTTATTTCTACATTCAACAATTTAACCATATTGGCACAAGCTAACAAGGCATCAAATGTACCAAATCAACCTCTAAGCATTCAACTATATATCATCATAAGTCCACCTATACATGTTAATATTGCCATTTTCCATACATACTAGCCTAGCTCAAATATGAACTAAACCATGTCACAAGTATCCATTTTCAAACCATCATCAACATGCCAAGATATCCATATCAACAAGTACTTTAAAGTAATCAACATCACATAATTTGCTAAGGTATCAAGGTGCACCAAACCAATATAGCTTTCTAAAGCTTATATATACCAAAACATCATTACACATGCACTATAATACCATTATGAATCATCCTATACATTATAAACATTAACCAAATTACTCAAAAAATATAGAATTGTCCACTGGATAGTGTGGTAGATCTCTGACAAACTTCCAATCGATCGAGCTTCCGATAAACTGTAAAGGAAAATAACTACGTAAGTAATGAATGCTTAGTAAGCTCGTATAAACTTTCAACGTAACTTATCACTTCAATACTATAATACATAGTTTAAACATGATTCAACACCAGCACTCTAAATTTGGTATAAGCCTATTGAGCACCATTCAACTCACAATTAAGTAGGTTCGTCAACATCACATATAATTTCATTCATGACATAATAGGATTTTATAAGACATATTACATATTTATCAACCTTTTCATAAGATTATGAACCATTCCATCTACTTACTTACCATTTCATTTCAAATGTTTAGCATAAGCCTAAACAACATCATCAACTCACAAGTTAGTACATTTATACATGGTTCAAACGAATTTGTAATACTCCTAACACATATCCATCGCCAGAATAGGGTTAAAGGTGTTACCAGACAAATCGAAACATTTCACAAATAACTCACAAACATCATTCACATATAATCATGCATCATTACAGAGTCTCTTACATAGGTCAATGAGACCTTAAACGTAGTTTAGAAAGGGGTCGGAACTAAACTGAGTTCATACAAAATTTTTCAAAACATAAACATTTTTCAAAGTTGTATAGATCACACGCCCGTAGGAACAGGCCGTGTACCTCACATGGCTTTAGACACGCCCGTGTGTCTAGCCCGCGCTAAAAATTGACTTGGCCACACGACCTAGCACACGCCCGTGTGTACGACCATGTGGTCTGCTCAGGCTCATTTCGAAATGGCCCTCGAGTAACACAGCTAAGACACACGCTTGTGTCCCTGCCCATGTGAGCAAAAATAAGCCATTTACAAGGCCAAAATGCCACCTATTAAGGGGTCCTCCGTAAAAGCAACAATTAAACATTGATTGCACACCAAATGCTCAACCATTTCACAACCAATACATACATCAATCATGTCATATTATTATCAACCAATCTCATGTTCATAACACATACCAATTCATGTCATTCCATAAGCTAAAACATACCGAAACATATGGTTTATAACCTTGATACATTCCATTCATTCTCATACCAAATCCTTACCAAATTCTAAAATATGTATATGCCAAAACTTACCAAATTGATCATTTCTTTTGGCCAACCAAATGCACATCATAATGGCATATTTGCATCACATCTCATATATCAAAATCAAACCATAAGTTCAAACACAAACTAGCAATATCACATGGCATGATATATACATTACAAAACATATCCAAATACTTCTAGCCTATACATGCCATAATTTTATATTCACAGTGTCATAAGGTACCAAAATAAGGTTTGATAGTGTGGTGACGATCCTTGACGATCCCCGAGCTCCCTATAGCTACGATATCTATAAAACAGTTGAAAAACACACAAAGTAAGCTTTCAAAAGCTTAGTAAGCCATATACAAATAAACTTAACATTCAAAACATTAAAGCATCATCAAATTACATATGCTCCATGTCCAAATACTATCTCAAACCACATAGTTCATATACATTTAACATATTCCCGATTCATTTACACATATAGCATATTTTCTCATACTTATAACATATATCATCAGTTGTATATTTACTTACCTTTTATTCTCAAACATAGTATACATTTCAAACGTACCTGAATCGGATACACATCACATATAATCATTAGTTTCACAGAATGCCCGTTGAATCGTTCAGAATCATAAGGATAAGTAGATAACTCGGAAAGCTCATACAATGCCAACATCCCAGATGTAGTCTTACATGTAATTAAATATCGATGCCACTGTCCTAGACAGAGTCTTACACAAAATCAAATACGATGCCAATGTCCTAGACGTGGTCTTACACATAAATCATAAATCGATGCCAACGTCCCAGACATGATCTTACACGAAAACACATATCGGATCCTGTGTCATGACATATGTATCCTAACTATTCCTATGGTTCATACGGGGCTTTTCGAACGTCGGAACCTTGTCGATACTTTCTCGAATATTTCATATTTCTCAACTCATATAGTCATTCATCACAATTCAATAGCATATAATTGATAGTAATTCAATTCAAAACACATTTATTTGTATATTGACTTACCTCGTATGGATTTGGATAGACGGAATCGGCTACTTGACGACTTCTGACTTTCCCCGATCTAATTTTGTTTTCTTTAGTTCTTGATCTAAATAAATTCAAATTTAACTCTTTTATTCACCAGAGCATTCAAATCAATCCAAAACACGTATTTAGGGCATTTTATAAATTAGCCCTCACATTTTCATATTTTGACAATTTAGTCCCCAATCACAAAAATCACAAAATACACAAAATTTGCATATACCCATGTTAGGCCGAATGTTCCTAATATTCATATAAGCCCCTATGTCTCATTTATTTCACAATTTAGTCCAAATTATCCAAATTCATCAAAAATTCAAATACTAAATATGTTAACCCAAAACATATCTTTCATTTACTAACATCAAACTTCATAAAACTCATAGTTTCATCAATAGCTCAACTTAAAATCATTAACAATTTCAGAAATTAGGACATGGGCTTGATACTATACTGAGCAATGATCACAAAAACATAAAAATTATCAAAAACGGATCAAAACACATACCTAATTTCAAACTCAAAGTGCCGAAACCCTAAAACAAGAATATGGCTTCTTATTTCTTTTTGAATTCAGAAAAATGGATGATAATATGACTAAAATTATATTTTGTTTTATTAATAATAACTTTAATAACTAAATACCAATTTTGCCCTTAATAAATAATCATTTAAAACATTAGCATTAAGGCCATAAATGTCCACTCATGCTTTCAATGGTCAAATTGCATCATAAAGACCTCTCCTTTAATAAGACAAATCAATTAAGCACTTTAACAACTAGCAGGAAACTTTTACATTTTACGCGATTAATTCATTTTTATCAAATTAAGCACACAAACGATCAAATTTTCGTACAAAATTTTCACACATACTAATTCACATATATTAAGCACAGAAAATAATATTAAAATATTTTTTGACTCGAATTTGTGGTCTAAAAACCACTATTCCGACTAGGGTCAAAACCAGACTGTTACAATTCTCTTCCCTTAGGGATTTTCGTCCCTGAAAATCTTACCATTGAATAGATTCGGATATTGTTGTCTTATAGTATCTTCGGGCTCCCATGTAGCCTCTTCAATACCGTGTCGATGCCATATCACTTTTACTAACAGAATTTTCTTATTTCACAATTCTTTAACCTCACGAGCTAGGATACGGATCGGTTCTTCTTTGTAGGTCATATCAGACTGAATCTCAATCTCAGACGAGGAATTACATGTGAAGGATAGGATATATATCGTCAAAGCATCGATACGTGGAACACGTTATGAATCTTTTCTAATTCAGGTGGCAACAACAAACGATAAGCAACTGGCCTGATACACTCAATAATCTCATATGGCCCGATGAACCTCGGACTCAATTTGCCTTTTCTACCGAATCGGAGTACTTTCTTCCATGGAGATGCTTTCAAAAATACTTTATCACCGATCTCGAATTCAATGTCTTTTCTTTTCAAATCTGCGTAAGATTTCTGTCGATCGGAAGCTGCTTTCAAACTATCTCGAATTACTATTACTTTCTGTTCAGTCTCTTTTATCAAGTCAACCCTGTGAATCTTATTCTTGCTAAGCTCAGTCCAATACAAAGGTGTATGAAATTTGTGACCATATAAGGCTTCGTATGGTGCCATTTTGATGCTCGATTGAAAGCTACTATTATAAGTGAATTCAATCAAAGGTAAATATTGTTCCCACGTACCTTCAAACTCAAGAATGCAACATCTTAACATATCCTCTATAATCTAAATAATCCGCTTGGATTAACCATCCATTTGTGGGTGAAAAGTAGTACTGAAATACAATTTCGTACCCAAAGCATCTTGCAATTTCTTCCAAAATTGCAATGTGAATCTTGGATCTCTGTCTGACACAATAGATAATGGCACACCATGCAATCTCACAATATTGAAAATGTATAACTCAGCTAACTTATCAAGTGAGTAATCGAATCGTACTGGAATAAAATGAACTGATTTTGTCAATCGATCAACTACTAGATAACATCTTTCTTTCGTGGAGATATATAAGGCCAAACCCGATACAAAATCTATCATCACTCAATCCCATTTCCACTCCGAAATCATAATTGGCTGTAACAAACTAGAGGGCACTTAATGTTCAACTTTAACTTGCTAACAGATTAAACATTTAGAAACAAAGTCAGAGATATCTCTTTTCATTCCAAACCACCAGTAATGCTGTTTCAAATCATTATGCATTTTCATACTACCCGGATGAACAGATAAATGACTGTTGTGAGCTTCATTCAAAATCATCTAAATCAATTTTGGATTTCTCGAAACACAAATTCGATCTCAGAATCTTAGAAAATTATCTTTATCAACTCTGAATTCTGAATTAGAATCTAAATTACACTGAGCTCATTTTGATAAAATCTCATTATCAATCTTCTGAGCTTCAATAATCTATTGAATGAATAACAGTCTTGCTTTTAATTCGGCTAAAATCGAACCATCATCGGACACAACCAAATGAGCATTCATCGCTCGCAGAGCAAACAGTGATTTTTGGCTCAAAGCATCAGCAACAACATTTGCTTTTCCCGGATGATAATCAATCACAAGCTCTCTTTTAGTAATTCTAACCACCTTCTTTGTCGCAGATTTAGATCTTTCTGAGTCATCAGATATTTCAAACTCTTATGATCAAAATATATGTGACATTTCTCACCAAACAGATAGTGGCGCCAAATTTTCAAAGCAAACACAATCGCAGCTAATTCCAAATCGTGTGTCAGGTAGTTCTTTTCGTGTGGCTTTAACTGTCTCGAAGCATAAGCAATGACTTTGCCTTCCTGCATCAAAACACATCCCAGACCGTTCAATAAAGCATCACTATAGATCATAAATTCTTTACCCGATTCGGGTAGTACTAACACTGGAGCTTCAGTCAATAGGGCTTTCAATTGATCAAAGCTTTTCTGACACTTTTCGGACCATTCAAACTTCACATCTTTCTGAAGTAGTTTCGTTAGTGGAGTTGCAAACATAGAAAAGCCTTTTACGAACCGTCTATAATAACCAGCAAGTCCCAGAAAACTGCAGACTTCAAAGACATTCCTCGGAGGCTTCCAATCCAAAATAGCTAAAATTTTGCTCAGATCAACTCGGATACCTGATACTGATACAATATGGCCCAGAAAATCGACTTCTTGTAAACAGAATTCACATTTGCTAAACTTCGCATATAATTGCTTATCACGCAAAGTCTGTAGCACTATTCTTAGATGCTCGACAGGCTCGAATTCATCACGTGAATAAATCAATATGTCATCAATGAATACAACAATAAATCGATCTAAATACGGTCTGAATATTTTGTTCATCAAATCTATAAAGATAGAAGGTACATTTGTTAATCCGAAAGGCATAACTAAGAATTCATAGTGGTCGTACCTCGTTTTGAATGTAGTTTTTGGAATGTCTGAGTCTTTTACTCGTAACTGATAATAGTCTGATCTCAAATCTATCTTTGAAAACACGGTAGCTCCTTTCAATTGATCAAACAAATCATCAATTCGAGTCAAAGGATATTTATTCTTGATAGTCACTTTATTCAACTGACGATAATCAATGCACATTCTCATCATACCATCTTTCTTTTTCAAAAACAAAACTGGTGCACCCCAAGGTGAGAAACTCGGTCTAGCAAACCCTCTATCAATCAACTCATGCAACTAAGACTTTAATTCTTTTAGTTCGGTCAGAGCCATTCTATATAGAGCTATCAAAATCGAAGTAGTTCCCGATACTAACTCAATGCCAAATTCCACTTCTCGTATCGGAGGTAATCCCGAAGGGTCTTTAGGAAACACATCAGGGAATTCACATACAACATGCACTGATTCAACTTTCTTTTCTGTCACTTTCAAATTGATCACATAATCAAGGTAAGCTTCACAACCTTTTCTCACAATACTCAGAGCTTTTATCGAAGATATCACAGCCAGTAATCCATTCAAATCACTAGATTCAATTCAGACTATTTCACCTTTTTTACATCTCAAATCAATAGTTTTTCGTTTGCAGTGCACAATAGCATCATGCAAAGTTAACTAATCCATACCCAGAATTATATCAAAGTCGTCAAAGGGCAATAACATCAGATCAGCTAGAAAATAAATGTCTCGAAACATCAACGGACAATTCTTGCAGACTTTATCAACCAAAATACATCTACTTAAGGGGTTCGATACTCTAATCACAAATTCAGTAGACTCTACAGGAAAAGTCTTACTGGATACTAAATTCATGCATATATACGAATGTATTGATCAAGGATCTATCAAAGAAATCACAGAAGTATCATAAAGTCTGAAAATACCAGTTATATTATCTGGAGATGAAGCTTTCTCACGAGCTCGAATGGCATAGGCTCTGGCAGGTGCTCTAGCCTCAGATCGAACAGTAGTGTATTTAGTCCCTATTTGACTACCACTCACATTTCCCAGATTTCTGGGAGGTCTACCTCGAGCTGAAGTGTTACTAGGTCTTGGATTTTGTACAATTTCTTGCTCGACAGATTCAGGGCAAGCATAGATGAAATGGTCGAATGATCCACATTTGAAACAAGCTCGATCATAAAATCTACAATTGTCGGAATGCCTTTTACTATAGTGTTTACACTCAGGGCGATTAGATCAAACATTTCCAACACTGGCAATAGATGTAACTAGAGCCCTAAAACTAGAATACGATCTTGTACGATCTCTACTCGCATGTCCCACATTAGCCTTTGAACAGCTATAATCATCTTGAAACTTATTTGATGTAGATTAAAATGGCTTGCTCGATGATCTCTTTTGCACTTCTCTAGCTTCTGAATAAGCTTTTCTTTTCTCTTTCCCGAGCTCTTCAACTTTACATGCTCGTTCAACAAGCACTACAAACTCTTTTATCTCTAGAATCCCAACTAACAAATGAATATCTTCATTCAGACCATCTTCAAATCTTTTGCACATTATTGCCTCAGTAGATACACATTCTCGAGCATACTGACTCACTCTTACAAATTCTCGTTCGTATTTTGTAACAGACACACGGCCTTGTTTAAGTTCAAGAAACTCTTTACGTTTGTAGATAAATCTCTGACTGATGTATTTCTTTCAGAATTTAGCTTGAAAGAAATCCCAAGTGACTCACTCTCTCAGAACCACTAATATCAAAGTCTTCCACTAGTGATATACCGTATCTCTCAAAAGTGAAACAGCATATTTTATACATTCATCTGGAGTCAAAGACAATTCATCAAATACTCTTATCGTATTCTCTAACCAGAACTTGGCTCTCTCAGCATCATCACCAATGGTAGCTCAAAACTCTTCGGCCCCATATTTTCTAATTTTATTGACTAGAGGCTTATTCAACTGATTCAAATTAACTTGTGTCGTAACAGGAACTTGCGGAGGATTGACCGGGGTTGGGGGTTGTTGAACAGCCAAATTAGTTCTAATGTATTGGGTGAATCAATCATTCATCATCTGATAGAAGGCTTGTCTAGCCTCTCCATCATAGCTACTCGTAGCCAGTCGAGAACCAAATAGCACTGTCCCTTGTGAGGTAGCAGGCGCATTGCTCTCGACATCGTCAGCTACGGCTCGTTCGGGATCTATTTACTATATAAAAACACATTTTCATTGTCAGGATTCATCACACTATCGCAGTTCATAAATATGGCATGTATAGCTAGACTCACATACATTGTAATACCCAAAAATCCTAAGTATTTATTTTTGTATGTTTGTGGTGCACAAATGCATGTCTGTTTCAGTGGTTAAGTGTTCTAGGAGGTGTTTGAGAAGTCTTGGGTACAAACCTTGGCTTGGGCAAAAGTTTTCTTTTTAAAAGAAAAAACCATGTCTCTAGTCAGTTAGCTTTTTAAATAAATATGGCTAAAACATGACAGAAAGGGCCTACTAGTCTAAGAGATACATGGCAAGCTACTGTTACTGAAGGGCTTGATTTTGAATCCTGCTATGCGCAAGGGAGGGTTTTATTTTGCTACCTTTGCCGTATGGGTAGTAGAAGTTGACCAAAACACTGTTGAGTTGAGTGGAGTTTGAATTGGTGGTTGAGGAGATTATGATGGAGGGATTTTAGGAGGGAATGTTAGGATGTGGATAGTGATCAGTTGGAGAGATTTGAGGAGCTTGGTAAGGAGTGTGATAGGGGTATGCCAATTATGGGAGTCCCATTTTGTCAAAATTGGTCATAGAACCTTTTTGCCTATTGGTGCCGAATTTTGCTTTTAGTTTTACTCTTTTTGCACTGATTTCCTTTCGTTTTTTCCCTTCTTAAAGTCGACTATAGCAAAGAATCATTCGGGGTTTTTCTTGTTCTGGCTTAGGCCGAGTTGTTCTCCCTTAGTGCCCTCTTGATGACCGATTGCCTCTTCCTTTCTCCCCTTCTCAACTCTGTCGAGTTTCAACAATTCCCTATCCTTGCATCTTGGTACTTTTGCCGAATATTTCTTCTCCTTGCTAAATACTCTCCTTCTCTTTTCTTTCTCTCGATTCTCTTCTCTCTTTCTCAATTGATTTCCTCTCTGACCGAATACCTCATCTCTCCACTCTCTTTGCGATTGTGGAAAATATTCTTTTATCAGTCGGGGTCGAGTGTAAGGTTCTTTTTTCTCTCCCCCTCACTTTTTCTTCTCTCGATTATTCTTTTCTTTCATTTTTTGTGTTAGCCAATTACTTCATCTTTGGTTTGAGTGCACGGTTGTTATCCTCTCTCTTTCTACCATATTAGTCTTTTATTTAACGTCTTCTTTTAATGCCAATTTACTAGGAGTGTGGTGGTGCGAGCCTTGGCCTCTGTCATATCGTGTACTTTTGGCGCTTATGTTGGGTGTAGGCCGATGGATTCATCCTTCTAATCCTGGCTTTGCGTTTTCGATAAATGAATGTTCGTCTAGTTCAAGCTATTTATTTAAGCAATGGTTAATAAGGTTTGGTTGGAATGCAGGTAACCCCTAAGGCCTAGTGATTAGTCTCTTGCAACGGATTAGGTGTGCAAGCCTCAATCGATCGATCAAGGCAAGTGATAGGTAATATTTTGGATAAGCGTTTTGGTTAGGGTTCTTGTTAACTCGATTAGTAAGCGATTAACCAAAGCTTGTGATTGAATATAGGTTGGAGTGCTCGTAGACTATTCGCACACTTTCGCAAACAAGGTGTGTAATCACAATCCTAATTTTGAGAATCAGCAAAAGCTGAAATAAGTGAATGATGGGGCTACATGAGCATACATGCGCTCGTGTGGTAGCCCGTATGCCTAAACATAGGCGAATGATCGTTGAGGCCGACCATAAGCAATTTCATGGGCTGAGGCCGAATTAGGCCATATCAGGCCGAACTGGATCGTGTCGGCCCTACGAGTACTTGTGCCCCACACGGGTAAGCCACACAGACATGTGGGGAATATTGGGCCAGGCTATGTAATCCATATGGCCAAGGCCATTTTTGGGCTATGAGGACCACACGGGCGTGTGGGCCCACATGGGCTCACATTACGGGCCTCGAGCCTATTTTTACTGTTTGACTATTAAGGTTGCATGAGTCACCCGAGATGATTGTGGACCTGCTGTTGGGTCAGTAAGTATACCTAGACCCCGAATTGATAAAATGACTATTATGCCCCTATGTGATAAAATAACTATTATGCCCTTATGAGATATATGATTGTACTTGACCATACCATTTTAAACATATTGAGTATATGTATGATATTATGACACGACATGATATGTTACATGAGGATGGGTTTTATTATAATTGGAGGAAGTGTACTGTGCTGGCAGCTCTGCTGCAAATATTGTTTAGTGCCGCAACCGGTGCTATTTGGAGTGTTGGGATGGGTGGGTTGATTTTATCCCCACATGGAATGTAGGATTGGATGGAGGGGAGTGTAGAGGCTGGTTGGGTAGGATTTCTGATTGTATATCTGTACTTTTACTGTTACTGTAATGGGCTAAGGCCCTAACTAAAATTGATATTGATGCTGTAATGGGATAAGGCCCCCTAACTGAAACTGAACTGTTACTAAAATAGGCTTAGGCCCAGACTATATTTGCTCACTGTATGATTGACTTAATGTTTGATAAGGGATTACACACTGAGTTTTCATAAACTCACCCTTCTATTTATCTGCGCAGGTAATCCCCAGTCTTAGACGGATCGGTGCTGCGAGGAACTCAAAAGTGGCCACACAATCGCACATGCTTCCATATTTGATTTTAAAATTGTAAGTAATTTATTTTGGGTATTTTCATTGTAATAAGGCCTCTTTGGATTTTATTTTTAATTTGAGATTTTTATTTGCTTTGATTTATAACTACTAGCAATAGGAAAAAGGCGCGGGTTTTCAAAAAAATAAATGTTTTTCAAAGACACCATGAATACGAAACCTATTTTGAAGAGCTTCCATATGTAATAATGTTTTAAAATGAAAATAATAATAAAGATGTTTTAATATGATTAAATTTTTGGAAAACAACTCACTTTTTTTAACAAGCATATTAAAATAAGTCTTAAGTCACATAAAGAGGTTAAAAACGATCAGGTTTTCAACGATTTTATGAAAAACACTTCAATGTGACATCATCAGATTCGGCCATAATGTCCAGGCCGGGTTTGGGGTGTTACATTTAGTAGTATCAGAGCTAGGTTGCAAAACTCAGCTGTGGATTTGGGTTCCTTTTAAAACTTGGAATTTTTAAAAAGAGATGTTCAAATGATTTGAAGTATTACTGAATGTGTGGTACACCGAGTCTCCGGTGCCGATTCTGTAAGTCTTCTAAAACTATTGTTTGTTTAAACTGAAATGCTGAGACTACTATAAGTAGTAGACTTTACTGAAATACTCTAGTTAGGGTAAACTAAAAACTGTAGTAAGACTGTCGATCTACAAAAATGAACTCTGAAATACTGATACTATTTTTCATAAAATATCCTTTAATAAACACTGGAACTATAAACTGATGCATAAAATTGTTAATACAGACAAAACACAATTCGATAATGAGCACCAGAGGTACTCGTGGAAGAGGTACAAGTGGCCGCGGTAGAGGCTGTAGAGATGCTCGTGCTGGGTCTTCGTCATCTAGCCATATGCCTAATATTGAAGCCAGGGAGGCATCGGCTTCACCTGAGACTGAGACTAGGTCTCATGATCGTGCAGCTAGGGACGATGCACTATCCTAGACCATATTACGAATTTTGGAGAGGGTCGCTAGGCCCAATACTGGTACTGTGAGCCGTGGGTCGGTTACAGAACAACTCCGGTCTAATGGGGCTAAGATTTTTAGGGGTATTGCTAGAGTTACCCTTAATGTGGCTGAATATTGGATTAAGGCCACAGAGAGGATCATGGATGATCTCGATTGCACCCCCAAGCAAAAATTAAAAGGTGCAGTGTCACTACTGCGAGATGAGGCCTATCAGTGGTGGCTTACAGTTAAAGAGGGCACTCAGCCCAACCGGTTGACCTGGGAATTTTTCAATACTGCTTTTTAGGGAAAGTATGTGGATGCTAGCTATGTGGATGCCCAGAGGAGGGAGTTTCTAAATTTGACACAGGGGGATAAATCAGTGGCCAATGAGGCTGAGTTTTTGTGATTAAGCCGCTACGTATGGTGGCAACTGAATATGAACGGTTTGTTCATTTTGAGGACGACCTCAGAGATTGTTTAAGGGTTCTGATAGCTCCATAAAGATAGCGAGACTTTTCTACTTTGGTTGATAAAGCAAAGATCACCGAGGATGTGAAACGCACTGAGCGCCAGAACCATAAGAAAGAAAGGGGTAGGAACAAGAGCGATTCGGAGCCCTCAAGTTTATTTTTGAAGCCTAAGAAAAAGGCCAGAGTTGATGGGCCAGTCAGAGTTGGGGCCCCTGTTGCTGCTACTGGACAGCAACCATGTGCTGATTGTGGGAGACGCCATCAGGGCAAGTGTTGGAAAAGGATTGGAGCATGTTTGAGGTGCGGATCATTAAAGCACCATATCAGATATTATCCACGGAGGCCCGATCAAGTGTAAGCTAAAGGTTTGGGTATTGTACAGCCGCGAGGGTTGTTCAACAGCAACCGTAAAGACGTGGTCAGGCTAGAGGCGGTAATAGTTTGGGCCGTGGTCAGAGAGCACAAGGAGGTGTTGGTCATACTGAGACGAGGCAGCCTGCTCTGGTTTATGCTACACGTCCCCGAGAGGATGGGGATGCTTTGGATGTTATCATGGTTACATTCTTTATCTATAATATACCTTATACTGTACTGATAAATATAGGATCTACACACTCCTATATAGCTTGTACTGTGTCAGAGACTTTGGGTATCATGGTTGAAAGCACAACGAGTGAGGTTACTGTGTTAAGTTCATTAGGGCAGCTAGTAAGGGTAAATAAACTGTTTAGAGATGTACCTTTGGAGGTTCAAGGAATGATATTTTTGGCGGATTTGATGGAACTTCCTTTTGGAGATTTTGACTTAATTCTAGGAATGGACTGGCTGGTTAAACATCGGGCAAGCTTGGATTGTGCTACTAAATGGATGGTATTGAAAACTGCGGAGGGTGATGAGATAGTTGCAATTGGGGAGCGTCAGAATTATTTGTCAAATGTGATTTCTACACTAAAGGTCGAGAAATTGGTTTGTAAGGGTTGTGAGGCGTATCTAGCCTACATCGGTGTTTCAAATTCTGAGCTTCTGTTAAGAATATTAGAACAATTAAAGAGTTTTCAGATGTTTTTTCTGATGAGCTACTTGGGTTCCCTCCAAACCGCGAAGTTGAGTTTGGGATTGAGCTCCTACCTGGTACAGCTTCGGTGTTCATCGCCCCTTATAGAATGGCACCGAAGGAGCTTGTAGAGCTTAAAGCTCAGATTCAAGAGTTATTGGATCGAGGGTTCATCCGACCTAGCGTGTCTCCATGGGGAGCATCGGTTTTGTTTTTGAAAAAGAAGGATGGATCCATGCGTATGTGCATCGATTATCGGCAAATGAATAAATTGACTGTTAAGAATAAGTACCCCCTACCGAGGATTGATGATTTATTTGACCAGTTTCGTGGAGCTTCAATTTTCTCTAAGATTGATCTCCGATCAGGGTACCATCAATTGAGGGTCAAAAAGATTGATGTATACGAGACAGTATTTAGGACTCGTTATGGTCATTACAAGTTCCTGGTGATGCCGTTTGGACTGACGAATGCACCAGCGACTTTTATGGATCTAATGAACCGAGTGTTCCAGCCCTATCTAGATCGATTCATAGTGGTCTTTATTGATGACATTCTAGTGTATTTGAGAATTAAAGATGAACATGATGAACATCTCCGAGTAGTTCTGCAAATTATGAGAAAGAAACAACTT
Source organism: Gossypium longicalyx (assembly GCA_025698465.1). Taxonomy (NCBI): domain Eukaryota; kingdom Viridiplantae; phylum Streptophyta; class Magnoliopsida; order Malvales; family Malvaceae; genus Gossypium; species Gossypium longicalyx. Next base: position 60,499,845 of record CM047004.1, on the reverse strand, counting down.
TACACCGAGTTTAGTAAGTGTGAATTCTGGTTACGAGAGGAAACATTTTTGGGCCATGTGGTATTTACTAAAGGGATTAGAGTTGATCCTTGAAAAATTGAAGTTGTTCTGGATTGGAAGCCGCCCAAGATTGTATCTGAAATCCTTAGTTTTTTGGGACTGGTAGGGTATTATAGACTATTTGTTGAGGGATTTTCATTGATTGCTGCACCTTTGACTAAGTTGTTACGTAAGGGTGTGCCTTTTAACTGGATTGATGCGCAGCAAGAGAGCTTTGAGAACCTTAAAAAAGTTCTGACTGAGGCCCCTGTCTTGATACAGCCAGAGTCTGGGAAAGAGTTCACTATCTATAGTGATGCATCACATGTTTGGTTGGGATGTGTGTTGATGCAAGAAGGTAAGGTCGTAGCATATGCGTCTCGTCAGTTTAAGACTCATAAGGCGAATTATCCGACACATGACTTGGAGTTGGTCATAGTGGTTTTCGCATTGAAAATTTGGAGGCACTACTTGTACGGTGAGAAGTGTATCATTTACACGGATCATAAGAGCTTCAAGTACCTCCTCACTCAGAAGGAGCTAAATCATAGGAAGTGTAGATCGATTAAGTTGCTTAAGGACTATGACTGCTCGATTGAATATCATCTTGGTAAGGCCAATGTGGTGGCTGACGCACTGAGCCGTAGGGCTATGACTAATCTGAGGGTGATGTTTGCTCACCTCAGTTTATTTGATGATGGTAGCTTGTTGGCTGAGCTCTAAGTTAAACCAACATGGATTGAGCAAATTAAGGGTAAACAATTGGAGGATAAGTCACTGGGTCTTCGATTCTAATAGATTGAGAGTAGAGAAACATCAGATTTTGGACTAAATAGCGAAGGGGTACTCTATTTCTATGGGAGAGTCTGTGTACCAAAGAATATTGAGTTGAGGCATTCTATACTACGATAGGTGTATAGTAGCCCTTATGCTATGCATCATGGTGAAAATAATATGTACCGAGACCTTCATGAGTTGTATTGGTGGTCGGGTCTTAAGCGTGAAGTTACCAACTACGTGGATAAATGTTTAACTTGCTAGCAGATTAAGGCTGAACATCAGATGCCTTCAAGGTTGCTTCAGCCAGTTAAGATTCCACTTTGGAAGTGGGAGAGAGTGACTATGGACTTCGTTAGTGGGTTGCCCCTAACGCTTACTAAGAAGGATTCAGTATGGATCATCGTGGATCAGTTGACCAAATTTTCCCATTTCATACTAGTCCGTACTGATTACTCATTACAGAAGCTGGCTAAACCATATGTGTCTCAGATAGTGAAACTGCATGGGGTACCGGTTTTCATAATATCGGATAGAGATCCTCGCTTCATGTCTCAGTTTTGGAAGAAGTTGCACGAAGCACTAGGTACAAGGTTGGAATTCAGTACTGCGTTCCTTCCTCAGACAGATGGTCAGTCAGAGAGGGTGATTCAGATACTGGAGGACATGTTAATGAGTTGTGTAATTGATTTCCGAAGCACTTGGAAGGATTACTTGCCACTAGCAAAGCTTGCTTATAACAATAGCTATCAGTCTAGCATACAAACGGCACCTTACGAGGCATTATATAGTTGTTGGTGTCGTACTCCCTCATATTGGATTGAGTTGGGCAAGCGGCGTGTTCTAGGCCTTAAGCTAGTTTCTGATACAGAGGACAAAGTTATACTAATTCGGGATCGACTGAAGGCGGCATCAAATAGACAGAAGTCATATGCGGATCTGAAGCATAAAGAGATTGAGTATTTTGTGGGGGACTTCGTTTTTCTCAAGGTCTCGCCATGGAAGAAGGCACTAAGGTTTGGACGGAAGGGCAAGTTGAGCCCTAGGTTCCTTAGGCCTTACCGCATACTGAAATGTGTGGGACCGGTTGCCTATCAGTTAGAGTTACCTTCAGAGTTGGACCGGATTCATAATGTATTCCACGTCTCTATGTTGAGGTGCTACCACTCTGATCCTACGCATGTTATCTTGATTGAGGAGATTGAGGTTAAGCCATATTTGACTTTTGAGGAGGAACCAGTTTAAATATTGGAGTGTGATGTAAAGGTTTTGAAGAAGAAGTCTATTCCACTGGTTAAGGTACTTTGGCATAATCACAGCTCTGAGGAGGCCACGTGGGAACCCGAAGGGGCGATGTAACAACAATACCCTTATCTATTCTGGTCAGGTAAATTTTGAGGCCGAAATTTTCTTTTAAGGGGTAGAATTGTAACACCCCAAAATCCTAAGTATTTATTTTTGTATGCTTGTGGCACACAAATGCATGTCTATTTCAGTGGTTAAGTGTTCTAGGAGGTGTTTGAGAAGTCTTGGGTTCAAGCCTTGGCTTAGGCAAAAGTTTTGTTTTTAAAAGAATAAACCCTGTCTCTAGTCAATAGGCTTTTTAAATAAATATGGGTAAAACATGACAGAATGGGCCTGCTGGTCTAAGGGATAGGTGGCATGCTACTGTTACTGAAAGGCTTGAGTTCGAGTCCTACTATGCGCAAGAGAGTGTTTTATTTTTCTACCTTTGCCATGTGGGTAGTAGAAGTTGACTGAAAAACTACTGAGTTGAGTGGAGTTTGAATTTGTGGTTCAGGATATTATAATGGGGAGATTTTAGGAGGGAATGTTGGGATGTGGATAGTGATCGGTTGGAGAGATTTAAGGATCCTAGTGAGGAGTGTGTTAGGGGTATGCCGATTATGGGAGTCTCATTTTGTCAAAATCAGTCATAGGACCTTTTTGCCTATTGGTGCCGAATTTTTCTTTTAGTTTTACTCTTTTTGCACCTGTTTCTTTTCATTTTTCTCTTTTTAGAGCCGACTATAGCAAAAAATCATTCAAGGTTTTTCTTGCTCTGGCTTAGTCTGAGTTGTTCTCCCTTAGTGCCCTCTTGCGGATCGATTGCCTCTTCCTTCCTACCCCCTCTCAACTCTATCGGGTTTCAACATTTCCCTATCCTTGCATCTTGGTACTTTTGTCGAATATTTCTTCTCCTTGCCGAATACTCTCATTCTCTTTTATTTTTCTCGATTCTCTTCTCTCTTTCTCAACCGATTTCCTCTCTGACCGAATACCTCATCTCTCGCCTCTCTTTGGGTTGTGGAAAATATTCTTTGATCAGTCGAGCTCGAGTGTAAGGTTCTTTTCCCTCTCCCCCTCACTTTTCCTTCTCTCGATTATTCTTTTCTTTCATCTTTTGTGTTAGCCGATTACTCCATCTTTGGTTCGAGTGCACGGTTGTTATCCTCTCTCTCTTTCTGTCGTATTAGTGTTTTATTTAACATCTTCTTTTAATGCTGATTTACTAGGAGTGTGGTGGTACGAGCCTTGGCCTCTGTCATATCATGTACTTTCGGCTCTTGTGTTGGGTGTAGGCCTATGGTTTCGTCCTTCTAATCCTGGCTTTGCGTTTTCGATAAGTGAATGTTCATCTACTTTAAGCTATTTATTTGAGAAATGGTTAGGATGGTTCGGTTGGAATGCAGGTAACCCCTACGGCCTAGTGATTAGTCTCTTGCAATGGATTAGGTGTGCAAGCCTCAATCGATCGATCAAGGCAAGCGATAGGTAATATTTTGGATAAGTGTTTTGGTTAGGGTTCTTGTTAACTCGATTAGTAAGCGATTAACCGAAGCTTGTGCTTGTGATTGAATATAGGTTGGAGTGCTCGTGCACTATTTGCACACTTTCACAAACAAGGTGTATAATCACAATTCTAACTTCAGGAATCGGCAAAAGCCGAAATAAGTGAATGATGGCGCCACACGAGCATAGGCACGCTCGTGTGGTAGTTCGTATGCCTAAACATGGGCGAATGATCGTTGAGGACGGACATGAGTGATTTCATAGGCTGGTACCAAATTAGGCCATATCGGGCTGAACTGGGCCGTGTGGGCCCTACACAGACGTGTGGGGAATATTGGGCTAGGCTGTGTAATCTACACGGCCAAGGCCATTTTTGGGCCACACCCGCATTATGGGCCTCGGGACCATTTTCACTGTTTGACTGTTAATATTGCACGGGTCGCTCGAGACGACTGTGGACCTGCTATTGGGTCAGTAAGTATACTTAGACCCCGAATTAATAAAATGACTATTATGCCCCTATGTGATAAAATCACTATTATGCCCTTATGAGATATACGATTGTAATTGAGCATACCATTTTAAACATATTGAATACATGTATGATATTACGACAAGACATGATATGTTGCATGGGGATGGGTTTTATTATGATTAGAGGAATTGTACTATACTGGCAGCTCTACTGCAAATACTGTTTAGTGCCGCAACCGGTGCTATTTGGAGTGGAGGGATGGGTGGGTTGATTTTATCCCCACGTGGAGTGTAGGGTTGGACGAAGTGGAATGTAAAGGCTGGTTGGGTAGGATTTCTGATTGCATATCTGTACTGTTACTGTTACTGTAATAAGCTAAGACCCTAACTAAAACAGATATTGATACTCTAATGGGATAAGGCCCTAACTGAAACTGAATTGTTACTGAAATGGGCTTAGGCCCAGACTGTATTTTGCTCACTGTATGATTGACTGAATGTTTGATAAGGGATTACACACTAAGTTTTTGTAAACTCACCCTTCTGTTCATCTGCGCAGGTAATCCCTAGTCTTAGGTAGATAGGTGCTGCAAGGGACTCAAAGGTGGTCACACAATCGCACATGCTTCCATATTTGATTTTTAAATTGTAAGTAATTTATTTTGGGTATTTTTATTGTAATATGGCCTCTTTGGATTTTATTTTTAATTTGAGACTTTTACTTGCTTTGATTTATAACAGCTAGCAATAGGAAAAAGACACGGGTTTTTAAAAAAATAAATGTTTTTCAAAGACACTACGAATACGAAACATGTTTTAAAGAGCTTCCGCATGTAATAATGTTTTAAAATGAAAATAATAATAAAGACGTTTTAATATGATTAACTTTTTGGAAAACAACTCACATTTTTGAACAGGCATAGTAAAATAAGTCTTAAGTCACACAAAGAGGTTAAATAACGATCGAGTTTTCAACGATTTTACGAAAAACACTTCAATGTGACATCGCCAGATTCGGCCATAATGTCCAGGTCGGGTTTAGGGTGTTACATACGCTACATTAGTCCTAAAATTGACTAAATTTTAGCTCTAATACCAATCAAATGTAACACCCCTAACCTGTATCCGTCGCCGGACTAGGGTTAAAGGCGTTGCCGGACAAATCAAAACATTTCACAAATAACTCACAAACATCATTCGCGCATAATCATGCATCATTACAGAGTCCCTTACATAGGTCAACGAGACCTTAAACATGCTTTAAAAAGGGGTCAGGACTAAACTGAGCTCATACAAAATTTTTCAAAACTTAAACATTTTTCAAAGTTGTACAGGTCACACGCCCGTGTGAACAGGTCGTGTACCTCACACGACTTTAGACACGCCCGTGTATCTAGGCCACGTCAAAACAGGGCATACATACTGACTTGTCCACACGGCCACAAGAAACGCTCGTGTGTCAGGCCGTGTGAAAATTAGGTAGGCTACTGTTTTGGGTTACACAGCCAGTCACACACCTATGTGTCTAGCCCGTGCTCGAAACTGACTTGGCCACACGGCCTAGCACATGCCCATGTGTGTGACCATGTAGTCTGCTCAGGCTCATTTCGAAATGGCCCTCGAGCAACACGGCTAATACACACGCCCGTGTCCCTGTCCGTGTGAGCAAAAATGGGCCATTTACAAGGCCAAAATGCCACCCATTAAGGGGTCCTCCGTAAAAGCAACAATTAAACATCAATTGCATACCAAATGCTCAACCATTTCACAACCAATACATACACCAATCATGTCATATTATTATCAACCAATCTCATGTTTATAACACATACCAATTCATGTCATTCCATAAGCTAAAATATACCAAAACATATGGTTTATAACCTCGAACCATTCAATTCATTCTTATACAAAATCCTTACCAATTTCTAAAATATGCACATACCAAAACTTACCAAATTGATCATTTCTTTTGGCCAACCAAATACACATCATAATGGCACATTTACATTACATATCATATATCAAAATCAAACCATAAGTTCAAACACAAACTAGCCATATCACATGGCATGATATATACATTACAAAACATATCCAAATACTTCTAGCCTATACATGCCATACTTTTATATTCACAGTGTCATAAGGTACCAAAATAAGGTTCGATAGTGTGGTGATGATCCTTGACAATCCTCGAGCTCTGATAGCTACGATATTTATAAAACAGTTGAAAAACACACAAAGTAAGCTTTCAAAAGCATGGTAAGACATATACAAATAAACTTAACAGTCAAAACATTAAAGCATCATCAAATTACATATACTCCATGTCCAAATACTATCTCAAACCACATAGTTCATATACATTTAACATATCCCCAATTCATTTACACATACAGCATATTTTCTCATACTTATAACATATATCATCACCTGTACATATACTTACCTTTTATTCTTCAACATAGTATACATTTCAAACATACCTGAATTGGATACACATCACATATAATCATTCATTTCTCGAAATTCCCATTGAACCGTTCAGAATCATAAGGATACACGGAGAACTCAGAAAGCTCATACAATGCCAACGTCCAAGATGTGGTCTTACATGTAATCAAATATCGATGCCACTTTCCCAAATAGGGTCTTATACGAAATCAAATACGATGCCAACGTCCCAGACATGGCCTTACACGTAAATCATAAGTCGATGCCAACGTCCCAAATATGGTCTTAGATGAAAACACATATCGGATCCTATGTCATGACATATGTATCTTAACTATTCCTATGGTTTATACGGGGCTTTTCGGACGTCGATACTTTGTCGATACTTTCTCAGATATTTCATATTTCTCAACTCATATAGTCATTCATCACAATTCAATAACATATAATCGAAAGTAATTCAATTCAAAACACATTTATTTGTATATTGACTTACCTTGTACAGATTCGGATAGACGGAATCGGCTACTCGACGATTTTCGACTTTCCCTAATCTAATTTTGTTTTCTTTAGTTTTTAATCTAAATAAATTCGAATTTAAATCTTTTATTCATCAAATCATTCAATTCAATCCAAAACACATATTTAGGGCATTTTACAAATTAGCCCTCACATTTTCATATTTTGACAATTTAGTCTCTAATCATAAAATGCACAAAATTTGCATATACCCATGTTAGGCCGAATATTCCTAATATTCATATAAGCTCATATATCTCATTTATTTCACAATTTAGTCCAAATTATCCAAATTCATCAAAAATTCAAATACTAAATATGTTAACCCAAAACATATCTTTCATTTACTAACATCAAACTTCATAAAACTCATAGTTTCATCAATAGCTCAACTCAAAATCATTAAAAATTTCAGAAATTAGGACATGGGCTTGATAGTATACTGAGCAACGATCACAAAAACGTAAAAGTTATCAAAAACAGATCAAAACACATATCTAATTTCAAACTCAAAGTGCTGAAACCCTAAAACAAGAATATGGCTTCTTCTTTCTTTGTGAATTCGGCAAAATGGATGATAATATGACTAAAATTATATTTTATTTTATTAATAATAACTTTAATAACTAAATACCAATTTTGCCCTTAATAAATAAACATTTAAAACATCAGCATTAAGGCCATAAATGTCCACTCATGCTTTCAATGGTCTAATTGCATCATAAGGACCTCTCTTTTAATAAGACAAATCAATTAAGCACTTTAACAACAGTAGGTAACTTTAACATTTTACTCGATTAAGTCCTTTTATCAAATTAAGCACACAAACGATCAAATTTTCGTACGAAATTTTTACACATACTAATTTACATATATTAAGCACAGAAAATAATATTAAAATATTTTTCTAACTCGGATTTGTGGTCCAGAAACCACTATTCCGACTAGGGTCTAAACTGGACTGTTACAGAATTCATCCATAACAAGTAATTTATACATGCATCCACATCATTTGGATCACCATTCCTTTTTATGAGTTCATAATACATTCCATTTAAACACTTACCATTTCATTTCCTTTTCATACCAGTTTCATTTGCATAGTACAAAGCATATGTATAAAGATCAACCATAACCACAAGATTAGCACAAGCCTAAACATCATCACCAATACAGAAGTTAATACATTCATACATAACTCTTTTGGGATCAACCGCATGATAAGCCATTTCATAAGAATGTAGATCAGTTGATTATATAACTCTTTTCATGAACATAAGCACATTTCCATTTGAAAACTTATCATTTCAATCCCTTTCCTTGCTCGTTGAACCAACCAGAATATCATCGGATACTCGAGAAAGCTCACACGAAGTGTGCTTAAACATATAATTGTAACTTTTCCTTTACATCATTGCTCACACGAGCTGTGAAATGGGTCTGCTCACATGAGTTGTGGATCAGAATGCAAGCTACACGATGTTGCTCACACGAGCTGTGGAGTGTCCACAACAAATGCAGGACCTCAGCCATCGGTAGGACATTCAAGACTAGCACCCGAAACATGAACTCCCTAATGACATGTCATTCGTATGTTAAGAATTCTGAAGGTTCAACGGGGACTTATTGTTCGTCAATTCGTCAAACATTGATACGTTTATATATATATATATATATATATATATATATCGATCCATTTTCATTAAGAGTAACGTAGCATGGCATTCAATTTAAATAACAATAATACAATAAACGTTCATATGACCTTACCTAACTAATTTTTTGCAATGACTAAGTATAGGGGCTATTTGGTAATTTTCTCTTCTCCTTGATTTCCCACTCGTTCTGGATCTAAATTAATAATTTCATCCAATTCATTAGTTCAAACAGCAAAACCAATTCATTTTATGTAATTAAGTCTTTTTTGACATTTTTACAGAGTTACCCTCAACTTTTCATTTTTATTCAATTTAGTCTCTATGTCCTAATCATGCAAATAAACCAATTTTATTGAAAAATCATACCACCCGAATGTTAATAGCTTCTATTACAGCTCATATTTGTTACAATTTTACATCAAGTTCTTGAATTACTATTACTTTAACAATTTAATCCCTAAACATTTAAATCATTAAAAATTACTTATAAAATAATCAAATTTAACAACAAAGCTTCATAATCATCCATAAATAATAATAATAAAACTCAAACCTTCAATGGCAAAAATTTTAAAGTTTAACAGTTTTACGAATTGATTCTCAAGTTAACTGGACCTAGTTGCAACGATCTCAAAAATATCAAAATTATTAAAAACTAACCTCAAAAGCTAAACCATGCAAGGAAGGAAAGCTTGCCAAAACTCCATGGCTTCTCCAATGGTGTGTCTTCCTTCTCTTTTTGGTGACGGAACAAAATAAGATGATACAAATCTATTTCTACTTTTGTTTTAATATTTTAATACTTAAACATATATTTAATAAGACATTTCAAATAATAATTTACGAACCAACCATATTATCGTCCACTATTACCAATTATGGCTAATTTGCCATATTGAACCATCCATTTTTTTAATTATACAAATGGGCACTTAAATACTAATAATAATTGACTTTCGCACTTTTTACAAATTAGTCCTTTTTAATTAATTAATCATTTAAACGTTAAAATTTCTTAACGAAATTTTAATACAACCTTAATAACACTCCATAAATATTTAATAAAATATTTATGGCTCAGTTTATAGAACGAGGTTTCGATACCTCATTTCCTAAAACCACTTGACTTTAGGGTCTTACCACTTAAACCTAATTATTCATTCATATAACATAAATTACCATATCAAAAACCTTTTTAATACCATATTTGACTCGTAAATATTAAATAATAATATTTACAAACTTACTCATTAGATTTGTGGCCCCGAAATCACTGTTTCTAACATCACTAAAAAATGGGTTGTTACATTTTTAATGCATGTTGAATGTTGTAGCAAGTTTTAAATGACTTATTGGTATGAAATAGACCTTTAATGCACATAAAAATGCTAGTAATGTAAAATTGGTATGCTAAGTAATTGATTTATGGAGTCAAGAATTGCATGCTGGCATAACTATTTACCTTGGATGTCGAATTGTGTGTCGGTAAGTCTTGAAGTGTGTAAGCATGCTTAATACAATCTATGTATGTTATATGATATGTTTGATTAGAGAAATTAGGCTAAATGCATGAATTGGTATGCTTGGTAATGTTACAAAGTGTCATATGTAGTTTTGGGATGTTTTCTACTGAAATTGCAGTTGATGTAGCGATGACGTTGGAATGATGTTGTGACGAGGGATCGATGTCACGACGAGGAATGTTGCATAGCTACGACGTAACATACTGACTGATTGAACCATGTTTTGATAGTTTTACAATATAGTCCTGATTTTTATGCTATGTAATTAGAGTCCTTATATGTGATGAAATAACTTGAAATTTTGCATGATTAAGTCCTATTTGGTTAGTTTCATAATTTTACTCTCGATTTTACAGAAAGATTTTTCAAAGTATTTTACTAAACTTATGAATTAATCTTTAATTTTTTTTATTTTGTAATTAAATGAGTCTTTCTTATCATTTTGAACTATTTCTATTAAATATAGTCTAAGTTCAAATGCTTTAAATTGTATGTATGCTTAACTTATTAAGTTATGTATGATTTGTATATTGCATGAGAAAAGACGAATTTGTTTATTGATTAAAGTAGTGCAACAAAGCATGACTTAGAGTTTATATTGTTTACCCTAGACTATATGATTGATGTTTATGCATGTAAATATGTTGCATGAATATTGTGAGGTGTGAACGGTGGTTTTGTGGTGTGTTTGGTGGTCGGTAAGAAGAGTCATGTAAGTGGCTAATGTGACATTCTAGATTCAAGTTAGACCATCCTGGCCGGGTTTGGGGTGCCACACAAACCATGAATCATTAACATTGTGTCACATCCCAAAAATCAGGTTAGTAAATCAAGGGTTAGTGAACCAAAAACTGGGTTAGGTTAGATTATTAAAATAAGAATATATAAAATGAAATATTAAAATAGTTAGAATTAAAAAAATTAGGTTAGGAAATTAAAATTAGGTATTTGGGAAATAATTTGGTTAAAACAGATTTTAAAAACGAAATCAAATTTGAAAATAATTTAGGAAATGAGTTTTAATTGGAAACAAGGATTGATTCAAAAAAGGGAAGAAATTGGAGGTGGTTAAAAGGGTAATTGCCCTATTTTTAAAAATTGGTTGCCTATTTAACAACCCCCACCGTCCTTTCCCTCTCATTTCTTACCTCATTCAAAAATTTACCAAACATCAAATTAAAGCTTTTCTCTCATAATTGATTCATCCTCTTTGATTTCTAGCCCTCCAAACACAAGTTTTCTTTTCAATTTTAAAGAAAACTCATCTTTTCTCCTTCAATTTTATCATTGTTCTTAGCACGTTTTAGCTCGAATTTGATCCTCAACTTTTTTATTTCTTCAAATTGAGTTAACATCTGAATTCTTATGATCAAACTAAGTATGTTGTTATTTCAATTCGAGTTTTAATTGATTTAATCAATATTTCAATAGATCTAATAATTTTAAACTAATTTTCTGTTTGAAAATTGTAGATCTCGTAATACTAAGATAAGTTACTATCTTAAAGTTATTTTCAACTCATTTTGATTTAATTAAAATGTTTCTAAACTTAATTTAACAAATCCTTAATGAATTTTAATGAATTGGACGTTTCCCCTATTTAATGTTCATACAATCTTAATTTTTTAGAAAAGTTATATCTAGCCATAACATTTAGGCTGAGTTTGGGAGGTTACATTTAGTGGTATCAGAGTTTTGGTTCAAAACCTCGAACTGAGTTTTTAAATCTACTTAAGTAAGTCTGCAGTTATACATGAAAAGGGGGAAATTTGGGAAAAACAAGCCACAGAGAATTTTAAAATTGATATTTTTCAAAGAAAATCAGGTCCAAGACTCCGATGCCAGTTGCCATAGAAAAGATGTTGTTAAGTTATACGTAAACACTTGAGGTGTATTATTGTAGACATAGAACTGAAATAGTTAGTATTTAACTTTTTCTTTGAAACTGTAATATAGAAAACTAAAAATTGATTGAAGTCAAATAGTGATTTTTTTCCTAAAATTGTATAGCAAATTTAAAATAATAAGATACATAATGAATAAACATAGAATGAGGGACAACGGGGCCCAGCGTCGAGCTACCCAATTTGAGTCATTTGCTTCTCAAGGAATTGCGCCTACTTCTAAAGATGAAAACCAAGAGGTTGGGGATGATGTAGTGTCTCAAGCGATATTGGGAGTCCTAGAAAAGGTTTTCACGGTTATGGTTGAAAGGAATAATATGGAGGAAGAGACTAAATGCTTGGAGTACAAAAGAAAGGAAAAGAATAAAGTTTGGAAAAATAGAGAGTTTGCTTCCACTGGACCGAATTCGCGACCTTTAAAGTGGGTCAGATGAGTTAGACCTCAATGAAAGGTTGTAGTAGTTATTATTGGAGAAACTATTAGATCAGCTAAGGTTTTGATTTTTAGATATTATGGTAAGCGTCATCTAGTAGAGTTTCTGTTAAAATTGGGAATTTGGATAAAGGAAATTGTTAGTAAAGTTTCGGTAATTAGATCTGCAAGATTTATGTTGGGAATTTAAGGAGACACATTGTCTAGAATTGTGTTAGAATCAAATTTGCGCAGTGAAAGCTTGGTGCCCTGGTTTGAAAGAAAATGGGTAATAGACTTTGTGACTAAGAAAATTTTGAAGACAAAATTTCTTTAAGGGAGAATTGTAACATCCCAAAAATTAAGGGTTAGTAGAATCGGGTTTTTAAATCGAGAGAGAGTGGTCATGCCTTAATTTTTTAGATTTATCTATGCATTTTTAAGAAATAAATGAGGTATTGGTTTGTTGGTTAAGTGTTAGTGGAATGTTCCTTGAAAGTCAAGTCAAATCCCTTCTCTCTCACCATTTTTATTATTTTGCAATTTTTGCCTTAAACCCTAGTATGTGACATGCCTTGTTTTCAAAATAAATATTTCAAAATTATTTCAAGAATGAGGAAATAGCCTAATGGTTAAAAGAAATATGAGAAAGCATGGAAATTAAATGAGGTCCCAAGTTTGAATCCCTTCTCTTGCGAAATAATTAAATTTTGCAAAATCCCTTATTTTTTTAATGTGTGTGCCATCCATACCCTTGAACCCTAAGTATAAATACAAATTTTTATTATATTTTTCAACCTTTTATTCAACGTTTACCTACCCAAGCCATTCACCTACTTCCTCTTCTCTTTTCTCGTCAATTTTATTTCTTTCTCCCATTGTTGTCGTCGCCTACACCTAGTTTTACCATCTCTTTATTCTTTTTCTTTTTTACACAAGATTTTTTAACATATTCTCCACCATATTTCTGTCATTTTTCCTCATTAAAATCATCCCCAAATCTGAAATCTTGAACTCCAAGATCGATCTTGAACATTGTCAAGAAAGTGCCATTGTCGTTTCTCTCAACTAGCTTGGGTAAGGTCTCTTCTATCTTCAATTTCTTAATTAATATTGTCCATTCAAAACCTAAATTTAAAGATCTGGAATTTTGGGGATTTTAAATGATTTTAAAGGTATTTTTCTCAAATTTAATGAGATCTCAAACCGTTTTAAAATTCAGCCCCAATTTTGGCCACCATGGGTGGTGATGCATCCGCCTATGTACAAGAAAGGGGGTTGTTTTATTTCTTGGTTCTTGCCCATATTTTTCTAGAATTAATTTGAGTTATTTAAACCTCCTAATCAGCTTTTAAACACATTACAATTAGGGAAAACGTTCTTGATCGATTAGCCATTTGAATCCCACAAATCGTGAAGTGTAAGTGCAATTAAGGGTAACTAGTTTGTTATTTCGACATAGTTGTTGGATAAATGTTATGATTTGATTAAATGAAGGAATTTAATCATTAATTAGATACTGATTTTCCAATATATTATTAAATTAGGTGCTGACTGAAATGCCCCAAACCATCCGTAAAGGTGAAGAACGATTGTACGTACGGTTTGCATTGATACAGTGTAAGAAATCTAACTAGTTTGGATTCATAAAATAGTTATAATTTCAATGATTGGTTTGAACTCATAAGTGGGTGTTTGGGGCTGGTTTAATGGTAAATTGATTCAATTTATACTGAATATTGGTTTAGGTTCATTTAAGGAATTATTAAGGAAAATTGGAAGATTCGCTAGTGTACTGCAAGAAAGCAAAAAATAAGGTGTGGGTCCTAAACTCATAAAATTTTTTGAAAATGTTAAATATGATGTTATATATGATAAATTAGCTTGTTTATTTGATTGTCTTAATAGTTAAATTATTGATTTTGTGAGTGGCCGAACCAGGAATGTTTTGAGCCTTAAAAGATTGACATGTTGGCAAAATTGCTAGTTGATAGTATGAATGTTTGATTGAGTTTGTAATTGCATATTTGAGTTAGGAGATATGAGAATGTTTGACTGAATGATATAATGTTTTAAGATATTAAGCTTATGTATTATTTAAACGCATGAGATATTTGTTATATTGTGCACTGAAAAGGGTGCTATTTATGCACAATGAAAATCCTTAAAGTATGTGAAATTGAACGATATTGATTGATACCAACACAATGGTAATTTGAAAGATTGGAGCACTATTTTCATTTACTAAAAGTATGTGATTATTGAGGGCATGCTGAGCATGTCAAATGAATGTGAAAAGTATTGAGATATGATTATATATGAGATTGTATGACATATTGCATATGCATTGGGTTGGGCTGGGATTTTGTGGTTGACGGAGGAGTTCCTTTGAGTACCAGCGGCATATTAAGTCTGCATAATTTGAAGTCAGTGCACTGCACCTAGAGTACCGAGGGGATTGGAGATTTTATCGCATATTATATGTTATTGGTGATTGTATCGCACTATTTGATATCCGATAGATTTTCTGCATTATTGATTATTCGGTGGTTTTACCACATCGAGCTATGCTCATAATGTTTTGGAGTTTGGCGGACGGGTCGTGATGTGTAGCACATGGTATGCGTAGGAACCTTTTTGCATTACATCATGTACATGACATATTTGAATGTTATTAACTTATGCTACGCATTGTATTTTGTTGTATTGAATGGTGTCAAAATTAATGATTGTTACTTGAATGAATGATGACCTATGCTCATACACTGTTTGACATCAATTTGATAATGGCTATGTAATGACATGAAATCCTCTAGTGGTTTTGTTTTCTTCTATTATTGTTAATATGTTTCACTGTATTTGATATTTTTTCCCGTTTAAATACTTATTCGACTCACACTGAGCTTTTCATAAGCTCACCCCCCAATAGTGTTGAACTTTTCAGGTAAACCTTGAAATTTTGACCAGACTCAGCATTCAGAGAATTACCTTGGACCTCAGACTATTCTTAATAAGTATTATTAAGTCTTTATTGGTTTTGGCTTGTAATTTTTAATTATCTCTGATCTGTGGCTTGGTAACTTTTCTTTTAGGGATTTTTGCATGCATGGATTACTCAAGCATAATAACCGAATAATGCATGATATCGGACTTAAGTAAAATTTGATATTTTTCCCTAGTTTCTAGTACATTGCAAAGGAACTATTTTTGAAAAAACAAATCGATAAGGCAACTAATTTTCCAAAATTACTTAAAAAATGGTTTTTCTACTGCATTAGTTTAACTTCGAGTTTCTTTTAAAGAAGAGTGATAAACAAACGGTTTTCTAAAACAATACTGTCAACAATAAAATGAATCCTAAGCATGCACGACCCAATGAATGAACACTTTTAAGCTAACTCAAAGTACAACTATGGTTTTCTCTAAAATGAGTTTATTTAAAGTCTTCAAAAGTAATGTAAGTTACCTTAGCCATTTTGGTGGCTAATGTAGTCTTCTTAATCTAACCATAACCTCTAGGCTGGGTTTGGGAGGTTACAGATAAGTGTAAGTTTGCATAAACCAAAAAATGAATGTGTGATATGGATATATTAGCCTTGTGATCTTTTGAAAACATGGGATATAGTTAGAATGCCATAAGATTTGAGTATTCATATATGTGTTTTGATATTGGGACATGTTGGAGGGATAAGGGAATATGAGCTAAGCTTTATTCAAAGGGACATGTTTGGTGTGTTGGAGAGTGTTAGCTTAATGCTATCAAAGGGACATGTTTGGTGTGTTGGAGAGTGTTAGCTTAATGCTACACTTACTTAGGACATGTTGGACTCTATGAGTCATTGGTGTGATGGAGATCTGAGTATCCAATGTGCTGTATTTTTATACATATTTCATATTTACAAGATGTCAATATATCATCATGATTAAATGATTAATGGTGATAAGTGCTATGGGCTTCCTGGTCTTACTTTTAACCTTTGATATTGTGGTTTACTGTAGCATCTTGAGCACTCACTAAGCTTGTTTAAGCTCACACTCTCTTGTGCTTATTCTTTTGTAGAGAAATAACTTGTACGGAGTGATGAAGTGGGGAAGCTTGTGATCTTAAGGCAAAGCAACTTGATTGTGTATGTTAGATGGTTTTCTTGGGTAATAAAGAATGGCAATGTGGGAACATTTTGAGGGTTTAGACTTTAGTTTTTGTTTTGGTTTGTAAATGGACATTCCATGGACTATTTAAGGACTTCTATAATTGGTTTTTGGATGCTTTTATTGCTCAGATTGTTGCATGAATGATGCTAGATGAATGGTTAGGTTATATGTGTATTAGCATACATGTGCCTTAGTGAAATGTGGTTGTAGACGTTTAAATGACTAGATGAATGCTTGGACAAATGAAAAATAGCAAAAGGGAAAGGTTGGACCTATATTACACTTAAATCTTCCTTATATGCAAATTTGGTATGTTGAGTAGATTGAATTAGGACTTTAGAAAAGCATGCTAGCATAGGTAATTAGATTGGATGCCAAAGTATGTTAATGTAAGATCTTGTGTAATTGAGCATGATTTATAAGCTCTATGTATGTTATATGACATGCTAGAATAAGGAATTTGGCATGAAATCATGAAATAGTATGTATAGTTGAGTGTCAAACTATCATATGCAAGTTGCTGTAATTTTTCTGCAAATATTCTAGTCAATGTCGTGATGAGCCATAAACAACGTCGCGATGAGGGGTCATCATCAGGACTCCGTTTATTGCAACATCAGGATGAGAGAGGGTCTCCAGGTCATATCATGACAATAAAAATCGCGTGGTCATAATGAAACTCTTTAAGTGTTTTGGGTACGTTTTGTTATCTTTGCAATTTTGTCTTGATTTTTGTATTATGTAATTGGAGTCTTTAAACATGTTAAAATGACCTAAAATTTGCATGATTAAGTCATATATGGTAAATTCATAATTTTAATCTTAATTTTGTAAAATGGTTTTTCCAGATATTTCGTAAATCTTATGATTTAGTCCTTTAAACTTTATTTTAAAATTAAACGAGATTTACTAATCATTAAGAACTGAGTTTTTTTTCAAATATAGTCTTAAATAAGGTGTTTAACTATAGATAGGTTTAATTGGATAAATTATGGTTGTTTTGCACAGTAGTTGTAAAATGACATTTTTACCCCTATTCTTATTTTACTATAATGTGATAGATGAAGCATGACTTAAAGTTGCATGTTTATTTTTAATGGATAATTGAATAATATGCATGTATTGTGTGGTGTGAATGGTGGTTCCTATGGTGTGTTTTGGTGGTTGGTAATGAGAGTCACGTAAGTGGTTAATGTGAAGTTCATGATTCGAGTCGGACCCTCTAGGCCAGGTTTAGGGAGCAACCCATCACTTGACTTCTGAACTAGAAAATACAGGAATTCACTCTAAATATTCAGGCATTGACAAAGTGGCACTCACCAATGGTAAAAGCTTACCCATAACTCATATTGATTCTAGTGATATTTCTCTCAATTCTCAAAAGTTTTTGTTAGATATTATGCTAAATGTTCCAAAATCTAACATAAATTTGTTATTTGTTTGTTAGTTCACTAACTCTAATGATGTATTTATTGAATTTTTCTCAATTTTTTTGTGATTAAACATTGGAAAACGAAGAAGCCACCCCACCATGGATACATTAAAGATGGACTCTATCATTAAGTTTCAAATCTAGTTTCTCCAGCTTGCCATTCAGTTTCTTTGTTCACTTCGCATGCTATATTAGGCCATGCATGTTTAATAACTATAAAAAAATTCCTTTACTAAGGTTGATCCATCTTTGTGCAAAACATGTTGTTTTAGCAAATAACATAAGCTATCATTTCATTATTTCGATTATCAAGCAAAAGAACCATTAAAATTAATCTATCTGATTTATGGGGTCCTTCTTTAGTTGCTTCTTCTTATGGTTTTTTTTTTTACTATTTTTTTATCATTATACTAAGTACACATGGATTTATTTTCTTCATCATAAATATGATGTTTTCAATTGTTTTGTTATACTTCGAGCTATAGTTGAGTTTTTTTGTTAAATCCATTAAACAATTTCAATCAAACAAGAGAGGGAAATATCAAGGTCTACAACACTACCTTTCCTAAAATGTCATTCTACAAAGAAGCTCTTATTCATAAACACCCAAACAAAATAAATATGTTGAACAAAAACACTGACACATTATAGAAATAGATCGAGCTTATCTTTACCAATCCTCTATACCGCTAAAATATTGGGATCATGCTTTTTCCATTGTTGTTTATACCATAAATCGCTTACCCATTCCAAAGCTAAAGTGCAAATCACCTTATCAACTAATTTTTCAACGTAACCTAGAATATAACTTTCTTCGTGTTTTACTGTTGTTGTTGTTGTTATTCATGGCTTCGTCCTTATACTAAAAATAAATTGGAATCATGTTGTAAATGTGTCTTTCTCGGTTATAGTCTTCTTCATAAGGGTTATAAATGTTTTTCAATACCTATCAATAAATTTTTTATTTGTTTCATGCCGTATTTGATGAACAAGTGTTCCCATTCAAAAGAAATGATGGACAATATTCAATTCTCAATCTACTGCCATCACCAATTACTATTTTTTTTCTCTTGTACAACCTATTAAGTCCATGACCTCCCAACCAAAACCAAAGTCACGCCTACTACACAATCGAGACTCTTACAAACAACACCATCAACCAGTCCTTTCTTTTCTCCTACCAAAAACACCACTACAAACCCACCATCTTCCTCAATATCCCAACCACTCCTTAAACGTACAAGTGAATTTTCATCCTACACGGACCACAATATAAATGCTCAAACCCAACAATCCATGATTACTAGATCCAAAATCGACAACTTGAAACCTAAACTCTTTCAGACTACACTCACTTTTATTATCATTGCCCTGTGCATATATAAAAAAAAGTAGCCAAATAAAAAATTTGGCGTCAAGCAATGTCAGAGGAAATAGATGCATTATATGAGATTTAGAGTTAAGATCACAAGCAACAAATATAATCAATTGCAAGTGGATTTATCGCATCAAAACCAAACTTGACGGATTCGTTGATTGTTATAAGGCCAAACTTTGGGCTAAAAGGTTTCATCAAACCAAGTGTATACCATGCTAAAACTTTAGCCTCATCATCAAACCAACCGCAGTTCGTCAAACATATCATTCAAATTTAAAGGGGGATTTTATGTTGTACATTTTTTAAATTTAAACTTAGGATTCATTTTTGTACATTTTGAATTCAAATTTAGCAAGATTATCATTGTAACCATTATAAATACCTTGATAATGGTAACTCATTTACTATTCCACTACAATAACTTTGCTTCTCTTTCTATTTATGGGTCATGTCTAAATTTAATTTATTTTTTTTTAGCTTTAGATATATTTCAGTTTTTAATTCAATTGTACTTTGTGCCGATTTATTTCTAGTTATAATTAGGATAGTTTAGCATTGCTTTTGAAAAATGTTTTTGAAAAGTGTAGTTTATGATTTTAAGTATTTATCATTGCTATCAAAAGTGTTATCAAAGGTTAAAATTTTCATTTTAGACATGATGTTGTGAAACAAAAAAATAAATTAATTTAAATAATATTCAATTCATTTGGAATATTAATTTTAAATATAAATTATTTGTAAACTTTAATTTCAATATAAAATCATATTTTTATATCAAATTAACATACAAACATAAATTTTTAAAAATAATAAAAATTTTATAAGTAATAGAATAATTAACTCAAATGTAAAATATTATTCTCTCGTGTTGTTGTTGCTACTATTGTTACCACAATGTTATGTTGATATGTTTTTGTATTAACAAATGTTAAACTAAGGTTATAATAAAAATATTAAAAATTTTATAGTAACTTGTTACTAATGTTATGATAAATAACATATAACTTTTAAATACTTTCAAAATTTTAATAAAAATTGTTTGTAAAATTTAATTTGAATATGAAAAGTATATTTGTAATTTATAATTCATATAAACAATAGACAATTCTATACTTTTGCACCTAAACTGGGTTTTGAAAAATCAAAAATTTAAATTTTTAAATTTTTGGATTGGTTAAAAAGTTAGTTTAAAAAGTGAATCTTACTTAAAAAGCTTACTCTTTGATATTCCTTATAGCTAACCTGTAATGCCCCAACGATCTTAGGTTGCATGTGTTAAATTCAAGCATAGTTGAGTGTTTGGTTTATTGGCGGGAGGGTTGGAATGTGTGATGTGGATCTTTGGTTTAAATTGTGAAAGGGGTAGAGTGATTTTATTTTGGTTGTTACAAGTCTATTGTTAAAATCAAGGAGTTTGTATGGGTTTTAAATTCATAGGTTCTGAGATAAAATTAGTGGAGATTTTTTTTTTAAATATAGGGGTAATCTTAACAAAGTCTATTTCCACTTCTTTTTTTCTTCACGATATTTCTCTTTTCTTCATTTTCTTCTCTGTTTCTTTCTTTTCTTCAATTCCTTTTGTTTGGCTCCTCTACTTTGTTCCTGATTTAAGTCTGTTGTCACTCTTCGATCGTGTGTTGTTCGTTGCTTGGATTCGATTCTTAGCGGTGAGGTTTCATTGATTTTTACATTGTCCTTTTTGCGTAATTGTCCATTGAATGTTTAGGGGTTTCAAAATTTTGATTGTGTGGCGTGGATTCTATAAGCCATTTCTTTTGTTGTGTTATCTAATTGGTTCGCTATGCTTAGGAGAGGTCCAAGGCGTAGTTGGTGCGCCTCTAGCTACGTAGAACTTGTGTAGTGGTCGTTCATAAGAGGTAAGTGTGTGGATTTTTTTTTGGAAGTGTTGTGCAAGTTGCTTGGGATGATTTTGGTGATTAAATATTACGAATTGTTACTGATTTGGAAAGTATTAACTGTTGTATTTAGGTTTCGAAAGTTTCGAGGGTGTTTTGCATTAGAATCGAGTCAGGTGTGTAACAAGAAACTCAAAAAATGGCTATCGACGAAAGCCAAAATTGAGGCCTTTCGATAGCATATGGTCGTGTGTCTGGCCATGTAGTAGGCCATGTACGACACATGGGCTTGTGACAGGCCGTATGCGAGGCGGTGTGTGACACACGGCCAAGGACATTTTAGGCCATGTGGGCCACACAGGCGTGTGCAGGCCATGTAGGCCACACGGGCTAGGCCATTTCGGGCGTCTTGGAACAAATTTCAATTTTTTTTCCTAGAGTCTTACATGTCATCCCAATTGACTATGGGCCTTCTGTAGGGTCGATATGTGTGGTATAAGCCTTAAAGTATGAAATCTGTCACTCTAATAAGATTGAAATTGACGTAAACAACATTTACATGTGTATTATGTAATACAGTATGTATGATCTGTTCAATTATGTATAAGCTTGTGTTTTATCTGTTATATGAGCATGCATGATATATTACCTCTAATATCTGTTAATACTATCTGTATTTGGTTTTGGTATGAGATATGTGTTATGTGGAGGAAGTATTATGTGTGAGGCGATACCTCGCTAATATACTGGCAGCACCACTGCAATTATTCTGAAAAGTGTCGTATAGACACTATGTGGTGTGTAGGGCTGGGTTGGTGTTTTATACCCCACGTGATGTGTTAGGATGGTCAGAGTTGGTGTGTAGAGGATGCGGGTAGGACTATGAATATCTGTATCTATACGATTCTGTTATAAATCTGATTCTGTAAAGGATTTATGTCTGTATATGTTCTGTCATGTGATTGAATCTGAATTTATGTTTCTATTGAGTTACACACTAAGTTTATAAAACTCACCTTCTGTTTGTTTGATAATTTCAGGTAACCCTCAGACTTAGGCTGGTCAGAGTGACGAAAGCTCGAATGTAACCACTTTTTCTGTAAAACTCTATTTATATAAAATTTGTATAATTAAAATTCTTGTTTTGAGAGATTTGTAATTTTGGGACACTATGGACATTTGGGTTAAATTTTGGGTTTGGATTTTTAATTTGGATTATTTTTCATGACATGTGATAAACCGATTTACAAAATTAATGGTTTTCGAGAAAACAAACTTGAGTTTTCAAAACATAACGACTTGAGAACTTTCGCTGCAAATTATTTGTTTTATTTAAAAGTGTAAACAATTTATAGTTTAACTGGTAAGAATGACAATATGTTTTTAAATAAGTCAAATTTCCAACATTTCCTCGTAACATTTCCAAATTCGGCCATAATGTCTAGGCCGGGTTAGGTGTGTTACATTTAGTTGTATCAGAGCCATGTTGTAAAACTTGGGTTGTGAAATTTTTTGTTCAAAATTTTATTTGTAAAAAATTGTTTTCAAGTAAAGTTTATTTTTTAAATCAGAAAAGTAAGTATATGGTACACCGAGTCTCCGGTACCGATCTTGTAAGTACTTCTAACTTCGAAATACATTAGTTAGAAAACTCTAAAATGACTAAAACTACAGTGAGTTATTTAGAGACTGAAATTTTTGAACTTTTTGAAACTACTTCTGATAATTATTTGAAGCATAAAATACTACTAATAAATATTGAAACAGATTCATAAAACTTCGTAATGTACATAAAATTTTGAATACGATGAGTTCTTGTGGAACATGTGGTAGTAGTACTTGTGGACGCGGCGGGTTCCATAGAGGGACTCGAGCTGAGTCATCCTCGATGGGCAGTATGCCTAATTTGGATACGAGTGACACACCAGCTACATCTACTGCTGAGACTGGGTCACATAGTCTCTCGGCTGGGGACAACACATTGTCTCAAGCCATGTTGAGAGTGTTGGAGAGGGTCGTTGGACCCCATGCTGGTTCTAAGAGTTATGGGTCGGTAACTGAATGACTCTGGTCTAATAGTGTTGAGTTGTTTAGGGGCGTCACTGGAGTCGCCCCAACTGTGGCCAAAAACTAGTTGGAGGCAACCGAGAGGATAATGAATGATATTGGTTGCACCCTTAAGCAGAAATTGAGGGGTGCAGTATCTCTACTCCGTAATGAGGCGTATCAATGGTGGTTAACAGTTGATGAGGGTACTCAACTAGATCGGATTAATTGGGAATATTTTAAGACCTCCTTCTAGAGGAAATATATGGGGCGAGTTATATGGATGCTTGTAGACGCAAGTTCATGAGCTTCATTTAGGGAGATAGGACTATGGCTGAGTATGAGGCCGAACTTCTGAGATTGAGTCGTTACGCTCGTAGGATGGTGACGACCGAGTATGAAAAATGTGTCTATTTTAAGGATGGTCTAAGAGATAATCTGAGAGCCCTGATAGCTCCGCAAAGGGAGCGGGATTTCACCATTTTGGTGGACAAGGCAAAGATCGCCAAAGATGTTAAGCGTGTTAAGCACCAAAATAGAGATCGAGAGAGAGGTAAGAATAAGAGGGATTCAGAGCCCTCTAGTTCTATTTAAAGGCCTAAGAAACGGGTCAGATCTTATGGGTCTTCTAGAGTTGGAGTTTTAATTGCTCCTATTGTGGCTCAGTCATGCAGTGATTGTGGTAAACGCCATCTGGGCTAGTGTTGGAGGAGGTTAGGAGTGTATCTATGATGTGGTTCGATGGAGCACCGTATCAGAGATTGCCCACAGCATTCTGATCAGATGCAAGCTCCAACTCCTAGTTTTTTCAGCCCCAAGAAGCAGTTTAACAGCTGCCTAGGGGCCGTGGTCCTGCCAAGGGTGGTAACGGTATAGGTGGAGGGTAGAGAGTACCGGGCAGAGGTGCTAGTCAGATTGAGGTGAGACAGCCTGTGTTAGTTTATATTGCTCGACATCGTGAGGATAGGAATGCTACCGATGTGATTACGGGTACATTTCTTATTTATGATGTTCCTTATTCTGCACTGATAGACGTAAGATCAACACATTCCTATGTAGCTAGTTCTGTTTCTGTAAACTTGGGGATTCCTGTTGAGAGCACTTCTGGTGAGATTTCTGTACTAAGTCTGTTGGGTCAGTTTGTTCGAGTGAATAGACTTTATAAGAATGTACCATTAGAGGTACAAGTGGTTGTATTTTCGGCTAATTTGATGGAACTATCGTTCGAAGAATTTGATCTAATTTTAGGAATGGACTGACTTGTGAAGCATCGAGTCAGCTTAGATTGTGCCACTAAGAGGGTAGTTCTGATATCTGAGAAGGATGTGGAAATGATTATGATCGACGAGTGTTGGGATTACTTATCCAATGTGATCTCCACTCTTGTGGCCAAAAAACTGGTCCAAAAGGGATGTGAAGCATATTTGGCTTTTGTAAATGATTCAATTTTTGTGGACTCTTCTGTTGGGAACATTGAACAATTAAGGAATTTCTGGATGTTTTGAGGAATTACTAGGTTGCCTCCGAATCAGGAAGTGGAGTTTGGTATTGAGCTTCTGCCTGGTACAGCTCTAGTGTCCATCGCTCCTTATCGCATGGCACCGAAAGAGCTTACAGAGCTAAAGGCTCAAATTCAGGAGCTCTTGGATTGTAGATTCATCCGTCTTAGTGTGTCTCTATGGAGGGCACTAGTTTTGTTTGTAAAGAAAAAGGATGGTACCATGAGAATGGGTATCGACTACTATCAATTAAACAAGTTAACGGTGAAGAACAAGTACCCACTTTCGAGGATCAATGACCTATTTGATCAGTTTCATGGGGCTTCTGTGTTTTCTAAACTAGATCGTCGTTCTGGGTATCATCAGCTTAAGGTTAAAGAAGTTGAGTTTCAGAAAACTGCTTTTAGGACTCATTATGGGCACTACGAGTTCCTAGTCATGCCCTTTGCTTTGATGAATGCTCCAGTTGTATTCATGGAACTTATGAATGGAGTTTTCCAATCGTATTTGGATCAGTTCATCATGGTCTTCATCGATGACATTCTGGTGTACTCTAAGACCGAAGATGATCATGATGAGCATCTTAGTGTAATTCTTAAGATTCTACAAAAGAATTAGCTCTATTATAAGTTAAGCAAGTGTGAATTTCTGGTTAAGAGAAGTGACTTTTCTGGGACATGTGGCTTCTGCTAAGGGAATCCGAGTTGATCCTAGAAAGATTGAGGTCGTACTTGTAACACCCCTTACCCATATCCCACGCCAGGTCAGGGTACGAGGCGTTACTAGACTTAAACACATACATAAAAACATATTCGGGTCATAAAATTTCGTTCAAATTTAAAACTTTCAAACTTCCTCTCAACGTCCCTAATATGAACCTACGAGGCCCAAAACATGCTTGGAAAATAGTTTGGGAATAAACCAAACACTTTGGAAAACTTTGAATAATTTCAATGCAAACAGGGTTACACGCACGTGTGGGAGGGCGACATGCCCGTGTGTCCTCTTAACATGGCCATGTTGAAGGCCCGTGTAGCTCACACAGCCTGAACCTATTAGGACATGCCCATGTCCCTATCTCATGTGGATTTATTTCTCAATTCGAACCTATAGGGGTTTTCACACGACCTCGCACATGCCCGTGCCAATGGCTCATTTCCCTCACACGGCCATGACATGCCCGTGTCTCAGCCCATGTACTAAAACCTTGACATTCTATTTCTAACGTCATCAACCATTTAGGGGCACACGACCAAGGCATACGCCCGTGCGCTAGGACGTGTGGCGAATTTAATTTCGCATTTAAGGTGCAGATTTCACACGGCCTGGGCACATGCCTATGTACTATGGTTGTGTCCTTCATACGATTGAGACACACGGCCATGTCTCCGCTCATGTGGTTACTATTAGGCATTCTATTTTGCCAAATTTAGGTGCAGGGGACACACGGCCTGACTACACGCCCATGGGGCAGATCGTGTGTCACACACGGCCTAGACACACGCCCGTGTGTCTACTCATGTGGACAAAAACAAGGCTATCTACCAAGCCTTTTTGCCACCCTTACTTGCACCAACCTACACAACATCAAACATCTCCAATCCAAGCATAAATATATACCCAAAACAACCACAACCAAACATCCACACATCGATTCTAAGCTATATTCTATCACATACAACATCTCCTACTTATCAATACAAACCATGCAATAACCACAACCATGAAGATTCTCATTAAACACATTTAGCAATAATAAATATTAGCCACCATCCATGACCTTATACAAAATGAACCAACCTTCATGACAAGCCAACATATTTGGCTAAAATAATATGGCACTTAGCAAAAAGACCAAGTCAATATACATATCATACTTAAAATGATAAATCCAACTATACCAAATATTCTGATTGATAGTGTGATTGAGCCTCCGACGTCGTTTAATCCCCGAGTTATCTTGGAGATGATATAAGAAAAAGTAAAGAAAATGGAGTAACCATAAAGCTTAGTAAGTTACATGTAAGTAAGTAACAACATTCAACCATGCATCTTTGAAACACATAGCATATTATAAACCAGCACAACATTTCTTGATTTAACAATGGTAGGTTTACTATATTTACACTTCACAAGTATAAGCCAAAGATTTCAAGATAGTCCCCAAAATCATTCTCATAGATAGAACTTGCTCAATTTCATCTTTACCATTAAGGCATCATAACTAAACTCATATCTCATGAGTTTCGAATAAGAACCTGTATCACTCACAACATGATTATATCCATTCATTTCTTTATCATAAGCTTAAAATAACCCGTGGAACCATTTGGAATACTAAAGGATATCCGATAAGCCACACACAAGATGGGTAAATTGCCAATGCCATGTCCCAGACATGGTCTTACACTGGCTCACATGTCGAGACCGATGCCATGTCCCAGACATGGTCTTACACTAGCTCTCATCTAAATGCCGATGTCATGTCCCAGACATGGACTTACACTGGCTCTCATAATGTGGCCAAAGCCATGTCCCAGACATGGTCTTACACTAGCACACATATCAACCAAATGTCATGGCAAGGATATCCAATCTATTCCTAAGGTTCAACCAGGAGTTTACCACATTAAATTTCACCATGCATTACTCATAAGAGTATTCAACCATATTATATAAAATCAATCATTCAATACATAATAACGATAAAGTTCCAATATTTACATACAACTTACCTAGGTATACAAAAAGTGGGCAACTAGATTGAATTAGTCTACTAACTTGGTCTTCCCCCGGTCTAGGTCCGGATTTCGTATTTCTTGATCTAAAATGATAAAATTCACTAATTTAATCATCACATTAATCAAGACATTTCATAATTCATATTTTTGCAAAACGACCGTTTTCCCCTTAGATTTTCACAAAATTACGATTTTTCCTCAAGGCTCATAAATCAATTTTCATCAAATTTACTCATTAACCAAACCTAGCCGAATCTATTTTAAGCTTATTGCAATTCAAAAATCCAATTATTTCACACCTTTACTACTTATTTTGTAACTTTTACAAAATGGTCCCTTTTAAGGGTTTTCATGAAAGCCACTTCACAAAAGTTGTTTATTTAACAACCATAATTCATTTTCTTCCATAAAATTTTAGAAATCAACATGATTACTATCATGGAAAAACCCTAGACTCTCAATCATTTTGCAAAATAGTCCCCCTATTAGTTAGCTTAAGCTACAAGGGTCCTAAAAGTACAAAAATCATCAAGAAAGACCATCAAAATCACTTACTTGCAAGAGTATAAAGTTGCTAAAAATTTCAAGCTCCCATGGCCTTCTTTCTTGGAGAAAATAGATGGAGAAGAAAGAGATAATGAAAAAGATGAAAGCTTCTCCTTATTTTATTATATTTCTAGTCAAATTAGTCACCAAATTTCACCTAACTTTGACCTTACAATTTCTTTGTCTCCATGTTTAGCCACTAACAAATTTCTGGTCTATTTACCCAATAAAGACCTCTAATTTAATGTTTCATAGCTATTTGACACCTTTAGCTAGTAGAACAAAATTTTCGCACTTTATGTGGTTTAGTCTTTTTTCAAAATTAAGCATGCAATCACTGAAATTAATTCACCAAAAATTTCAAACACTCGTATAATCATGCTATAACACATAAAATAATAGTTAAATAATTTTTCCGACCTCAAAATTATGGTTTCAAAACCACTATTCTGACTAGGCCCAAAATCGGGTTGTTACAGTACTTGATTGGAAATAGCCCAAGAATGTTTCTAAGATCCACAATTTTTTAGGTCTTGTGGGCTATTATCGGAGATTTGTCGAGTTCTCGTTAATTGCACCTCCTTTGACTAAGCTGTTGAGTAAGAACACCCTTTTTGTTTGGACTAATGTGCAGCAATCGAGCTTTGAAAAGCTCAAATCTGTTATCACTTAGGCTCCTGTTCTGATACAGACGGAATCTGGTAAGGAGTTCATGGTAATAGTGATGTGTCGCATGTCGGTTTGGGATGTGTTCTGATGCAAGATGGTAAGGTTATAGCTTATGTCCCAATAGCTTAAGTCACACGAGGGGAATTATTCGACACACGATCTCGAGTTAGTTGTTGTTGTCTTTGCCTTAAAGATTTTGAGGCACTATTTATATGGTGAGAGGTGTATCATCTACACCGATCACAAGAGCCTTAAGTATCTCCTTACCCAAAAGGACTTGAACCTTAGACAATGTAGATGGATTTAACTGCTCAAAGATTACAACTGCACTATAGAGTATCATCCCAATAAGGCCAATGTGGTGTTCGATGCTCTTAGTCGTAGGGTAATGTCTGATTTAAGGGTCATGTTTGCTCACCTAAGTTGTTTGATGATGGGAGTCTACTAGGTGAGTTGCAAGTTAAGTCGACTTGGATTGATCAGATTCGTGATAAACAATTAGGGGATAATTCTTTGGTTCTGCGTTTCTGTCAAGTACAGGATGGTAATATGTCTAAGTTTGGACTGAATAGTGATGGGGTTCTGTGTTTCCAAGGACGGGTTTGTGTACTGAATAACTCTACTTTGAGACAGTCTATTTTAAGAGAAACGCATAGTAACCCATATGATATGCATCTTGGTAGAAATAAGATGTATTGAGATCTTCATGAACTGTATTGGTGGTCAAGTTTGAAATGAGAAGTAACAAATTTTGTTTCTCGTTATCTGACATGTCAGCAAGTTAAGCCTGAGCATCCGTTGCCTTCGGGTTTGCTTCAACCCATTAAGATTCCCATGTGGAAATAGGAACGTGTGACTATGGACTTCATTAGTTGGTTACCCTTAACACCTACTAAGAAGGATTTTATATGGATCATCGTGGATAGGTTGACTAAGTCTGCCCACTTCATACCTATTTGGATAGATTATTCTCTTTAGAAGTTGGTCAAGCTATACATTTATGAGATTGTGAGACTTCATGGGGTACCGATTTGATTATTTCGGATAGAGATCCTCGCTTTACTTCTCAATTTTGGAAGAAGCTTCATAAGGCTCTGGGTTCGAGGTTGGACTTCAGTTCTGTGTTCCATCCTCAGACAGATGGTCAATCTGATAGGGTGATTCAGATACTGGAGGATATGCTTCGAAGTTGTGTGATCGATTTCTAAGGTAGTTAGGAGGACTTTTTATTACTAGTCGAGTTCGTCTACAATAATAGCTTCCAGTCCAGTATTCAGATGGCACCTTATGAGACTCTATATGGTCGTAAGTGTTTTACTCCGTTGTGTTGGACTGAGTTGGGGGAACAACGAGTTTTGGGTCCTGAGTTGGTTTCTGAGACTGAAGACAAAGTTAGACTGATTCAGGATCGTCTTAAGGCAGCTTCTAATAGACAAAAGTCTTATACAGATTTGAAAAGGAGGGACATCGAGTATTTTGTGAGGGATTACGTGTTCTTTAAGGTATCTCCGTAGAAGAAGGTTTTACGGTTTGGACGTAAAGGCAAGTTGAGCCCTAGGTTCATTGGGCCGTATCGAATTCTAAGGTGTGTGGGACCGGTTGCTTATCAGTTAGAGCTAACTTCAGAGTTAAACTGTATCCATGATGTGTTTCACATCTCCATGTTGAGGCGGTATCGGTCTAACCCATCTCATATTGTTTTTGTTGAGAAGATTGAGGTTAGACCAGATTTGACTTTTGAGGAGAAGTCAGTTCAGATTCTGGATCGAGACATTAAAGTTTGAGAAGGAAATATATCCTGTTTGTTAAGGCTCTATGGCAGAATCATGGCGCTAAGAAAGTCACGTAGGAACCTGAGGATGCATTATCAACAGTATCTATATCTGTTTGAATCAGGTAAATTTCGAGGTCAAATTTTCTTTTAAAGGGTAGAGTTGTAATGCCTCAACGATCTTAGGTTGCATGTGTTAAATTCAAGTATAGTCGAGTGCTTAATTCAGTGGCTGGAGAGTTAGAATGTGTGATGTGGGTCTTTGGTTCGAATTGTGGAAAGGGTAGAGTGATTTTATTTTGGTTGTTACAAGTCCATTGTTAAATTAGAGGAGTTTGTGTGGGTTTTAAATTCTTAGGAAGTGGGAAGTTACCAGGTAGTGGGATGAGATTTGAGCGGATTTTTTTATTTTTATTTTTTATTTATTTTTTAAAAAAAATATAGGGGTAATCTTAACAAAGTCTATTTCCACTTCTTTTTTCTTCACGTTTCTCTTTTCTTCTTTTTCTTCTCTGTTTCTTGCTTTTCTTCAATTCTTTTTGTTTGCCTTATCTACTTTGTTCTTGATTTAAGTTCGTTGTCACTCTTCAATCATGTGTTATTCGTTGGTTGGATTTGATTCTTAGTGGTAAGGTTTCATTGATTTTTACACTGTCCTTTTTGTGTAATTGTCCATTGAATGTTTGGGGGTTTCAGAAATTCAATTGTGTGGCGCGGATTCTATAAGTCATTTCTTTTGTTGTGTTATCAAATTTGTGCGCTTTGCTTAGGAGAGGTCCAAGGCGCAGTTGGTGCGCCTCCAGCGACGTAGAACTCGTGTGGTGGCTGTTCATAAGAGGTAAGCGTGTGGATGTTCTTTTGGAAGTGTTATGCAAGTCATTTGGGTTGATTTTGGTGATTGAATATTACAGATTGTTATTGATTTGGAGAGTTGGTTCGCTATGCTTAGGAGAGGTCCAAGATGCAATTGGTGAACCTCTAGCGACGTAGAACTCATGTGGTGGCTGTTCGTAAGAGGTAAGCATGTGGATATTCTTTTGGAAGTGTTGTGCAAGTAGTTTAGGTTGATTTTGGTGATTGAATATTATAGATTGTTATTGATTTGGCGAGTATTAATTCTTGTATTTAGGTTTTGGAAGTTTCGAGGGTGTTTCACATCAAAATCGAGCCAGGTGTGTAACAAAAAACTCGGGAAATGACAATCGGTGAAAGCCAAAATTAGGGATTGTTGACGCCACACTACCGTGTGCCTAGCCGTGTGGTAGGCCGTGTGGGATACACGGACGTGTGATAAGCCATGTGCGAGGTCGTGTGTGACACACAGCCAAGGCCATTTTGGGCCGTGTGGGCCACACGAGCTAGGCCATTTTGTGCGTTTGGGCCCAAATTTCAATTTTTTTCCCTAGGGTCGTACATGTCATCCCGATCGACTATGGGCCTTCCGTAAGGTTAATATGTGTGGTATAAGCCTTAAAGCATGAAATCTGTCACTCTAATAAAATTGAAATTTACGTAAACAATGTCTATATGAGTATTATATAATACAATATGTATGATCTGCTCTGTTACGTATAAGCTTGTGTATTATCTATTATATGAGCACGCATGATATGTTACTTCTGGTATCTGTTAATACTGTCTGTATTTGGTTTGGGGGCAAGATATGTGATATGTGGAGGAAGTATTCTGTGTGAGGCAATACCTCGCCAATATACTAGCAGCACTACTGCAATTATTCTGAAAAGTGTCGTATAGACACTATATGGCGTGTAGGGCTAGGTGGGTGTTTTATACCCCACGTGGTGTGTTAGGATGGTCGGAGTTGGTGTGTAAAGGATGGGGGTAGGACTATGCATATCTGTATCTATACAATTCTGTTATAAATCTGATTCTGTAAAATATTTATGTCTGTATCTGTTATGTTATTTGATTGAATCTGAATTTATGTTCCTATTGAGTTACACATTGAGTTTTTAAAATTTGTCTTCTGTTTGTTTGATAATTTTAGGTAACCCTCAGACTTAGGCAGGTTGGTGCGACGAAAGCTCGAATGTAACTATTTTTCCGTAAAACTCTATTTATATAAAATTTGTTTAATTAAAATTTTGGTTTTGAGAGTTTTGTAATTTTGGGACTCTATGGACATTTGGATTAAATTTTGGAGTTGAATTTTTAATTTGGATTATTTTGCATGACATGTGATAAACCGGTTTGCAAAATTAACAGTTTTTGAGAACACAAACTCGGCTTTTCAAAACATAACGACTTGAGAACTTCCGCTACAAATTATTTGTTTTATTTGAAAGTGTAAACAATTGACCAATTTAACTGGTAAGAACGACAACATGTTTTTAAATAAGTCAGATTTACAACATTTCCTTGTAACATTTTCAGATTCAGCCATAACGTCTTGGTTGAGTTTGGTGTGTTACATAATCAAAAAGTTAATTTATTTGAGGAGAAATGCCAAATAAAGCCTTATTCAAACATGCATTATTTGTGATTGTATCTATACTTATGATTGTCCTTATAAACTCTTTTGTTAAGAGTAGGTTTTGAAGAAGACTGTGATATGTTTTTTGTCAAGAGTCGACAAATCCCCTTAACAAGTTTGGTATTATTTCAAGTGGGATTTTTGTTTGTCAACTCTACTAAGAGCCACAAGTGTCCAAACAAGGGGAGGGTTCATTGAGTGGGAGTGTTTCCTATGGTGCCTAAGAAAATGAACCGTGCACAATTGCACATGCTCAAGCTCAAACCCCCTAAGTTATAGCTTATAGGACATTAGCGGGGGAGCATGATACCACTTGGGCTAGGCAACGTACAAGACGCATCTACTTTGTGAACCACTACCTATTTAAGCTCTTTGACTTTAGGCAGAGTTGGGAGACAAAACCCTCATCGAGAACAAGACTAGACTTGTTGAAAGAGGTTTTTCGATTCCATTGAGAGAAGTTTGTGAAATGTTGTCCATCATCGACAAACCCTTCAACAAGTCTAGTATTGTCTCTGATGGAATTTTGTCTCTCGGATTTGTCGAGAGTCCAAGTGCCTAAATAGGTGGCTAATTCATGGGGAACTAACTCAAGTGGTAGCATCCTCACTCGTTAATTGCCTATATGCTATTGGACATAAGTTTGAGTTAGACATTGCTCAATTGCACATGGTTCATCTTCTCAGGTATTCAACAAGGTGCTCACTTTGTGAATCTGTCACTTGTTTAGATACTTGAGATCTTGGTAAAGTTGAAAGATAAAACTCCAATCGTATATAATATTTAATTTATTAAGGAACTTATCAACTCTTGACAAATGATATTTCCTAATTTTCTCATAACGAAATCTGTCATCCAATTATCCCTCAACATCTTTAAATAAAATATTTTATTTTAATCAAATTTGACTCCACCATGAATAGTTATATAATTTCAGAGGTGTTAAATTTGGTTAAGGTTGATAATTAAAGAACAAATTGAGTTGGATGAAGGGATATTAATATTATTGCTTTGATAATAAGTCAAAGAAAAGAGATTTTATTATCACCTGAAATTTGGGAATTTATGTTAATTCTTAGACGTTATTATGAACCAACCAATGAGAAAAATGCCAAAGCAAATTATGGGACTAAATCTAGCAGGATTTCTGACTGTTACTAAACATTGCCAATGGAAACCCAATATTTTTCTATGCTTCTACAAAAGATAGAGAATTTAATACAAGATTGATTTATAAAAAAAATTTGTGAACTTTGAAATTATTATAGGAAATTGAAAGTGTTATTATAGAGGAATTATAACATGTAATTATTGGATGGTAATTGTAATGATAACGTGTTTAGTTGATAAAGAGTAATAATTATATTTTAAAAAATTAAAAATTAAAAGGAAAGTTTGGAAGTAATTATTATTAATTATTTGGTATAATTCCTTCAATTCTCATCTTTTGCTAAAGATTTGAGAATGTAATTGGGTAGTCCAATAACACTCAATTTAGTGAAACACATTTAATTATAATGGTTAGCTAAGCATACCACAATTTGTAATTACAAGTAATTATATCCAATTCAATTATCAAATGATTTTAGTCTAGTGGTAATATTCTCGCCCATAAGTGCCTTATATGTTATAGA
Source organism: Gossypium longicalyx (assembly GCA_025698465.1). Lineage (NCBI taxonomy): Eukaryota > Viridiplantae > Streptophyta > Magnoliopsida > Malvales > Malvaceae > Gossypium > Gossypium longicalyx. The sequence continues at coordinate 60,465,071 of CM047004.1, read as the reverse complement.
GCATGGTTCAAGTAATTTGACTTCTTAGGAACTAGATGAAACACTCACTCTATAAATTTGCCGCTACCTCTTCCAGCACTACAGTTCTTGATAGAATTGAGAGATAAAACCTTTACTAAAGACAATAATATATATGTTCAGGGTTCGACCCATGGTCCAATCCTTAACAAAAAGCTTTCCAAATGCAAAATAAAGTTCTTCAGCTACAAATATGAAGTGAATTATGCTTATCGTTATGTTGAGATACTTTAAAATAATTGTAAAAATCTATAATTATAAGACAACTTTGAAATTACAAGGAACTCTAACTTTATAGACAATTTTGTTTCAAAAAATGTAATTACATCTTAAAAAATATAAAGGGAAAATATAAATATCTTTTTTAAAATTATCATGACGCACAATTATTAAGTTCAATGAAATTCATTAATTATAGTAGCTATCCAAACACACTACATATTTTATTATAAATTATTACACTTAAATTCAATAACAAAAATATTTTATATTTAAAAAGAGATTCCGTAAAAGAAAGTGTGACAAAGGGGAATATTTCATTTACTTATTTTATTAAAGACTATAATTATTCAATTATAACATAAAATATTAGCATAAGATTTGTAACTTAAAAATATTATTTGTACGGATTGAATATTAATTTAATAATAATATTGTTATCAATGCAAGAAAATTTGGGTTCGATTACCCAGGATTATAGATAATTTTAAACATGGTATAAAAAATTATAAATTTCACATATACTTTTGTGAGTGATACTCAGTATTCAATTCAAGATTTTAATTACTTAAATTTATAAGAATAATGGCCGTAAAAACCATAACACTTAATTTAAATGTAATCTCCATCTAACTATAGTTAGGTAAAATTAGTTGCACCATCAAATTGATAGATACTTTTGGTTTGGTTATTCACTCCTACTTATTACAAAATGATAAAATTACATTTTAATATTAACCTTCACATTAAAATAAAATATCTACATTATTGAAAAGCTTTTTTTCAAATCAAAGGAAAATGTTATCCAGATTGATTTTTTGGAGTTAGAGTTAAATGAAATAAATACCTTTCAAAAATATGAACATGTAAAAGCATGTTCAATATTTTTTATTCGAAAAAAGAAATTCAATATTTATTTACAATATTATCCTTTTATGTCAATGTTTACAAGAAAAGCATCAAATGCTAAATTACCCTAGCTTTGAGATAAATGACGCATACAAATATGTTCGATGTTTTCATATACTGAAAAAATTATATCCTAATACATGATGAACATGAGTAGTTTAAAAAAAAAATTAAAAATCCATATAACATTTATGTAAAATGCATTAAGTATCTAATTTGATTATTTTAAGAAAAATCAAGAATCCTTGTATTGTATGGCTCGTGGTGTTTGATGACCACTCCAGCCATGGGATCTCAAAGCGTGAGAAACGGTCCAGAGGATTGGATAGAGTTACGTCAAAGGGAAGACAAAGTCACAAGCTTCTTGTTTTATGGTCTCCTATAGACAAAAGTTTAAGATATGAAAATGATATGAATAAGCATAAAATAGCACATTTTATATATGTGCATTATTAGTTTAGGATTTTGATGATATGACAATTAATACAAAAATACAAACATACAGTGCAATACAGACACATGAATTACCGGATTACCTGATTTAGTTGGGAGGGGGGGGGGCATAGACAACCCCGTGTTTGATCCGCTTGAGGGATTGGATTGCCCCCTATCCTATTGACAACAAAACCAAACAAATAAATTATCTACAAGGCTTCAAAAAGAACATATTAATTAGGCCTTCAGGTCCATTGTCTATACACAACTTTGAAGGTACACCATATCCATTATCACCACAACACACCCTTAAAGAAAACACTGCAAATTCGAATACAAGTTGAACAAGTCTTCTTTCCCTGTCTCTCCTTCAACGCTATTGTCCTGGAATGTGGAAACCATATATGGATAGGAAAAATATGTGCCATGATGCATGTTTATGTGTTTAAATGTGAACACGTTACTCGCATTCGTGTTTCATTTCATTGCCAAGAGATAAGAAAAAGAATACAAGTCATTCATTCAACTCTTATGTATGAAAGAATCTGGATTTGATTACAAAGAACAATAAGGGAACCAAGATAATGGTCCCACTACCTAGATGGGCAAGAACTGGTAATAACCAAATGAACAGAAAAACTGCTAGAGTTTTGGAGCTATACGAGAGAAATTGTTAGTATACATACATGATTCTGCAGTTAAACGTGATCTAAATATTGCAACGATCATATCCGGAGAACCATGACGAGTTTTCTTCAAGCTTTGATAACTCATGATCTTCACCATTACAGAATGGTTCAAATACTTGTCGCCATTGCTGATCAGTATCATTGGCATCATTGAACTTACCTGCATCATGCTCAGCAATGTCAACATTATCAAAAGTATGTTGTATTGCTTCTTTAGGTAGACATGATTCTGTAAATTAAACGTGAGAGAAACTGTTACTAATAATACATACATGATTCTGCAGTTAAGTGTGATCTAAATATTGCAACGATCATATCCGGAGAACCATGACGAGTTTTCTTCAAGCTTTGATAACTCACCATCTTCACCGTTGTAGAAGGGTTCAAATACTTGTCGCCATTGCTGATCAGAACTGGCATCATGGAACTCTCCCGCATCATGCTTGGCAAGGTCAACATTATCAAAATTATGTTGTGTTCCTTCTTTATGTAGATGTGATTCTGTAAGTAGCTCATTAAGAGTGCTGATCTCATGTTCGTGTTTTCGCTTTAATTTCTCAATCTGTCTGTGAGCCTTTTCAGTTTCTTGTTCTGATTCCATTGCCCGCTTCTGCAATTATTTTATAACAGAAGAATATGAGAACAATGCTAAAATTTTCAACAAGTCTGAAGCTCATGAAACCAAGGGAACAGTTTAATCAAAATCCCAAATGAAGTAATATGCTCATCCAACAGCCTTACAATTTGAAGCAAACAATATCAAGCACAGATATTTTTTACTGCAAAAAGACAGCAGAACTACGTTCTAGACTTTTGGCCATCTAAAGTCTTAAATCCCAGCCCTTCAGCAAAAAGAAAGAAATAGAATTTTATGACTCAGGAAGAGACATGTTCTAAACTTGAGGTAAAAAGATCTGATTCAATAGTTGTAGCAAAAAGTTAACTGAAATCACATTAATTTGGTGGGGGAGAGAAGGGGGGGAGGGGGATATGGTGTCCCTCCATCCACTCATCTTGTAACTTTTGTGATAGTGAATCAATAAATTGACTGAATGTTTCCTACTTAGGTACCAGACTGGACAGACACTTTAACTATCAGCTTTCATTAGAGATGAAAACTTAATGTGTAACAAAAATCTTAATATCGAATTTGATAAATGCTGTGCTCGTGAAATATGTCTTTGTTTATGCCTATGCCTGTTGTTTAGTGGAAACTTGAAACAAGTGTTCGAGAAAAAACAATTGCTTAATTACAGTGTATCAAGCAGAAAAGTTAAGAAGTGCATGAAAACGAATAATAACTTCACTTACTTGGGCAGCAGCCACAGCTTCTTCTGCTTCTTTAAGCCGTACAAGCAATTCACCTGCAGCCTGAACTGCTTCAGCAGTATCCCTTAATTGAGCCTGGAGTCCTCTATTCTCATCCCTAAGGTATCGCCTCTCCTTTTCCCTTTCCACTTTCAATGCAGAAATTTCAGCAGCAAGGGCATTTATGAACTTAGATTCAGCACCCTTGACCCCTGCCCTAGCAGCTGCCTTTTTAACATCATCTATTCCCTCTTGAATATTCCTATGCCTTGCAAGCAATTGCATGTGTTTTTCCTCAAGATCAGCATACTGTTCAAGCATTCTTGCATGTCCCGCCATAGCCATCTGCATTGCTTCCTTCAATTCTTCTGCACATTTCTTCTCCATATCTAGTTCCTGCTTCCTTTTGTCAGCCAGCAACTTACTAGCATCAAGTTCAGTCCTTAATTCCTCCGCAAGAGAAATCCATTTGCCTTCGGCCTCAGTCCACCGGATTCTCTCTTGTTCAAATTTCTCTTCAGCACTCTCCTCATTTGTCTCTGATATTGCTCTAAGGGGTAGAGGGACATTGGGCTCACATGAATATGTTAACTTCAGTAAAGAATTTTGTCTTCGAGCTGATGCGGAAGAAGGGTCGATATAATACTGTAACTGATTTCTTAAATCCTGAATTTCTTCTAACAACACTTCCCTCTCGCCCAAATCATGAAAATTTCGAAAACGCTCCAGCTCATCCTGAGCTCTTTTCAGCTCAATCTTTATTCTTAAAACCTCAGGATGATTCTCATATTTCTCCTTCAGAAGCTGTAGGCAATAGGTAAGAAATGGATATACATAAAAATGTTAAACTGAAAAAGAAAAAGAAAAGAACAAAAATATACCTTGTGCTCTTGGGTGAGGGAAACAAGCTCTTCTTCCATGAATTCCTCAGTAGGTAAAACACCATCCATAAGGCTCTCAAGGCGAAGAATTTTATCCTCCCTTGTCTGCCCTATAATAGCATTGCACTCTCGCTCATGTTTGTACTGTTGCACCTGTAAATAGTAGCCCATTATAAATTTAACATCAACAATTCACAACGATGATGATGGCTGCTAGTAAAATTACCAAGAAACCTACCAAACGGTTTAATTGCATTATTTCAGAAGCTTGCTTGGCACAGAACTCTTCAAGAGCCATTTCTCTCCTGATAGATCCAGCCAAAACCTTCTCCACTGCCTGTGCAATACAAAGGTAAAATAATGTCAGTGATGCAGAAGATATAAATCTCAAAAGCTAGGACTTGAGACTTCTTGCCTTCGGGACTTGCTTCTTGGTTTTGTCACCAGAATCGGACTCATCAACAGGAACTAATTGCAGGTTAGAGTTTTCAGGGTCCTCTTTGCCATCTAGGTTTGTTCTCTGTGTACAATTGCTACATAGAAATACTACTGGGTCTTCTTCTTGTGGAAATGTTTGAACTCCAACATCAACTTTTCTAGCTGCAAGGATTGGCTTAGAATCAGCAGGTTTTAATGAAAAACGAAATGATGACCTCCTCAATGCCAAACTCTGTTGGTGACTATCAATAATCTCAAGACCACGGTGGAGGCTAGCTGCTAAATGTTCGGTTGGTGTGACCCGCATAGTCTCTGGTTTATCATCCCTAAGATCTTTCTGTGAAGCAGTGTACATTGATGATGTCCTCAGACTCTTCCTACTCTGATTCACTCTAGGTGAGACACTTGGTGTTGGAGACTTAAGAATTGCAGAAGAATCCCCATCGGTTGTTTCAACAGTTAGCTGGCATGGATCCTGTTTGACACTTTCATGTGCAATAAAAATGTTTGGCGTATTTGTAGCAGTTTCAACACAATCAACAGTCATAATTTCAGAGGTTTTAGGCTCTCCAGAGATTTCTTCCTCCATGTTAACATCAGTATCCTCAGCATCTTGCACTTCAAAAGTTTCAGATGAGTTAGGCACTAGATCACCAGCGCATCCATTTTCAGAGGTGGTATTTCCCGAAATTGATTCAATTATCTCTTGTTTGGTTAATTCATTTGAATGGAGATATATATCTGCTGGTTGCAGACCTATTTGAGCACATAAATCCTCAACGGCTTCCTCATCAATTTCCATCTCCTCATCACCATCTTCATCAACATGAGGTAATGTCCTTGGATGATGGAGGCTAAATTTTAACAAGTTCAAGCTCCTACGGGCATTCCATCCAGTTGAGTAACTTCCATTTGGATCAGTTTGGTTGTTTCCATTAGATTTCATACGATGGAGTTCATCCTGCATGATTCCCTCCACATTTTATATATTTGCATATTTGATCACGTAACTGATAAGGGAAAAAAACTGATTATGAGAACATACCTTCAACTGTCGAATCACTTCTCGCAGAAAATTTACATCATCCTGCATTACTTCATTAACAACTGCCTTGTTCTTGATTGCCTTTGCACGCTGAGCAAATCGTAGTGTGCTGAATGTTTCGCTCTTACAGCTGCATTATGACTCATGTAAACTTCCCTCACACAAAAATGGGCCGGGAGTCTTAAATAAAATAAGAGCAGCTATCACATTACCTCTGTGCTGGAGAAATTGCACAGACCATGGCTAATTTTGCATTGCCACCAAGAGATTCCTGCAATAAAAATGTTAACTTGGAGTCTCTGTAGGGAATATGCCTTTGCTTTCCAGTTTGGGAAACTTCAGCGAGGATGTTTATCAAGTTCCTGAACTCCAAAATTAAATAAAATTATCAAAATTCTAGGAGTCTGGGCCTCTTGATCCATGAAAACATGCTTATGCAACAAAGAAGCAAGAAAACATGGCATAATTAGATCTGAATTGAGCAATTGTCCCCATACATCATATCACATACACCTTTTATGTATCAAAAACTGTAATCCACAAACTCAATTTTTTTCTACAGACTATCCTTTCAGTCAAATATATGCTAAAAATAGTTTTCTTTAAAATTTTGGACATACATTTTCTTACTATAACTTATTTTTATTGCATTTTTACATTTTCTGTAACAATGCTCTGTACTTTATTTGGCAACTATTTGAAATTAAAAGATTCAGAAAATGCCGATGCCTACTATTACACTGTAGTCAAAAGTTGAAAGATCCACCTTTTTGAACAATAAGGTAAGAGCTAGAAGTTGAATATAGAGTTTCAGTAAAAGATGATCTGAAAGAAGACATGCACATGAAAGAAAAGATAGAAAAAGCATACCCAAGCTGTGAGAGTGAACGGTTAATATTTCCTGCCTCCTTTAAGCGTTCCCCTGCAGCACCAGTTAGTTTTTGTCTCTCTGAGCCTGCTAGATCAACAAGATTTATTCGGCTTGTTTTAAAGCTGCTTACACCATCGGCCACACTCTGCAAGAAAAGAGAGTTCTTCAGAATCCTCAAGTATAATTGAGAGAGAAAAACCCATGAAAAATAGGAGATATTCTCCAATTGTTCTGCAGATGATTAGATCCTTGTAATTTTATTATTACCAAAATTAACAAATGCACAAATTAGAGATTAATGCCATGATTTGATTCGACAAACTTGTAATCTAACAAGATGTATATTTGCTCAAACATAACAATAAAAAAAATTCGACAAATCATGTGAAATTCAAAGCATTATTACCTTACATCGAGACTCAACAACACAAGTAAAGACACTATGTGAACGGGAACTTTCAGCATTGATACTAGTCGCACCTGTCCTTCTATTTGATAATCCCTGCATTGTTTTTGTAGTGAAACTTGTGAATATAATTATTTGATTGAAATTTAACAGTCAAGTTTCAATTTGCTTTTACCAAATTGGAATAAACTGATCAAGATAATAAGAAGTACATACAAGTGTTCCTTTCTATAAGAAAAAGTTTAATGCTATTATTCTAAACATAAAGAGAAGTTCTACCAAGCAAAAAACCAAATAGCAGCCAAAGCATTGGAAAGTATAAAAAACACACAAAAAAACAACCTTTATCAACAGCTGGGTCACGTCCTTCATCGAACTTACACACTCCTCTGTCAAATTCTCAACATAAACACCAGATTTTACATCTTCCCTTATCTGGATGAAAATCATAAACAGTCTAAGAAAACAAAAACAAAAAAGTCATCCTAGGAAAGAGTATTTGAAAAGTTATTTATGATGAACCATTCTACCTGCAAGTTTCTTTGATTTGGATCCAATAAATCCGTGATTTGCTCATTATAGATCTGCAAAAGAAAAATAAAAAAAAAAAGTGGTAAGGAATAAGAACAATGAAAAGCTAAACAGTTCGATTATTATCAAAATTCAGTATCACAACAAGTAAATTAACTCTACCTCAAGAAAAGAACAGCGACATTGGTACTTGAGTTGTTTATCAGCATGCTTAATTTGCTCCTATAACATAGAAGGTCAAAAAACAAATAGTCCATTCAAAACATAAATATTGATGAAAATAGTAGAAACTTTTATGGTTTTACCTCATTTATACGAGCAAAAAGCCGCTCAAACACACGGGGAGTTAAGCCTTGTTGATCACTTGATAAATTTTCTTCCAACAAGGCGTTGGCTGGACCCCAAATGGTATAAGTCTTTCCACTTCCAGTCTAGTGACAATCAATGAATTCACACACACAAATCAAAAAGTTATAAATCCATTCAAGAGTAATTCGAAGATTATAAATAAAAGAAAATGAAGAAGCAAGTACCTGGCCGTAAGCAAACACCGAACTGTTAAACCCGGCAAGACAATTTTCAACCAGAGGTGCTCCTACAAGCTGGAAGATATCTAGCTGCATTTTTAAGTGGAAACAAAATTTAGGGTATTTCACAAATAATCAAACAAAGGGAAACTAAAGAAACAAAAGATGAGGGCGTCAGTGCCTGAGTTGCATCCGAGCTGGCAACTGAGTCAAACGTGAAGGTTTGCCCATTGATACTCAAAGAATCACTAGTAACTTTCTGAACAATCGTGTCCCCTTCTTCCTCTTCTTTAATTGGTGGCCGCATCCGTACAACCACCTAAAACAAACAATAATAAAGAAAAAGAAAGTTCAAAAATTGAAATCTAAGAAATTAAATTAAATTGATTCAGAAGAGAAAAACCTTGACACCGGAATCGGAAATTCCAGAGAGGGAGGCATTGTCGGGGAGGGTTTCGGTATAAAGTTTGCGCTTGAGAGGGTTGGAGGAGGGCGGGCGAGGAGGCAACTGAGACTTGAACTTGGCGGTTGATGCGGGGGAAGGTTGGGAGTTGGGATCGGGCGGCGGGGCGTTTTCTTTGGAGGGTTTAGGGTGTTTACGTTTGGATTTAGAAGGGGTAGGGTTTGGGGAAGAAGGGGTGTTCTCCATCGGCTCTCTCAAGATCGTGTTTCTTGGTAACATGAAATGCTTCATATTTCTTTCCTTTGGACAGAAAGGAAAAAGGGAGAGAAAGGGGGGGGAAGATTTAGGGCAAGGAAGCGAGAGAGATGGAGAGAAAGCAAAAAACAATAACAAGTCACAGAAATGTAGCCGTTAGAGAGGAAACAAAACACAGTTTGAAAATTTTTTATCTATTTTTTTTAAATGAAAACTGTGGATTTGAATTTGTGATGTTGGATCTGGAGCGTTTTTTTAATGGAATAAACCCTACGTGTCCTGGGCCCACTTTCCAATACGACATCGTTCTTTCTTGGACGGCCCAGATTTCGTTTTTCAGTCAATTAGCCAATCTACAAGTTTCTTTAGCAGCTAATTTAACATAATCATTAGAGTTGAGCTCATAATTATTCGAATTTGTAATTATTTAGTTTTAAAAAAATTTGAGTTTTCTCTTTTGTAATTATTTAGTCTAAAAAATTTCGAGTATGAGAAAACTTGATATATGGTCCATGCTGGAAATAAATTTAATTTAAACCTCAAAAAATCTAAATTTAGGTAAAAGTTACATGAAAGCTTTCTATTAAGAGTCTGATTGTATTTTATTCTTTCTACTTGAAAATTAGATAAATTAGTATCTTAACATTAAATCAAAGCATAAACTAATCCTTCTGTTAAAAGTTTCATCCATTTATTGTTAAAAATTAGTTTATGTATGTCAAAATAAGGTACACATGGCACATCACATATCATTGTCTGCTTACTTTGTCAATCACATCAATTTTTAATTGTACAAATTGATAGAATTTTTAAAAAAAATTATCAACTTGCTCTTTAATCTAATGTACAAAGACTAGTTTATCTATTTTTTAAGTAAAAATAAAATAAAATACAATCCAACTTTTAGTACGATAATCTTCATGATACCTTTATCTTTAGATTTATAATTTAACGAATATTAATATAGCATACAATTATAATATTATATATATATATATATATAAAAGAATGGAAGTAAAAATGGAAATTTTAAATTCTAATATCGTTAGTGTGTCACTAATAATTGTGAAAGCATAAATTACTCTCAATTAAAATATATGAACTTTACTTAATTCTTAGTTTTAGTTTAATTAATTAAGTATTAAAATTACAAATATTTTCATAATCAAAATTCATTTAAATAAATAGATTAAATGAATTTCATTGTGTGATTATTACAATTTCTTTTATATGGAATATTAAAGGTAGAGATTAAAGTAATACAGTTTAAACTTGTATCTAACGAATGTTTGATGAATACTTTAATTACAGTTATATTCAAGTCAATATCTGAGAGCGTTTAATTTTAAATTAAAAATAGCTTCTAAGTATTTATATAATTTAATTTCTTTAAATTTTAATTAATTTACCTAGTTTTTCCAAATCCTAAAATCTATATTTGGAAGTAACACTTTCAACTATTTCCACTACTTTATTTTTGTTTATATTGAGTTATCTTATAGTTTTATATAATAATATTTTTAAAATACTTAAAATTATAATTAAATATGTACATATATTTTTTTAAAATTATTTTATATATTTTTTAATGGATTCTTTGACAAATACCTGATTTTAATTCTTTACTTATATTATTTGTAATTCAATTAAACCTAAAAATAATATAATATATTTTAATTATAAGATATATTTCAATTAAACGTATTGTTTGACAAGCAATCTGTCAGATTCAAGTTTATTGGTACAACATATAAAAAATTACATCGTTGTTTTCAGTCTTGGAATATATCTTACCTTGCCCTCTCAAAGAACCAACATATAAAAATAAAATTTTAATTTTAATTTTACATAATTTCGAAACATTAAAATTCACTATGTTTATTTCTAATTTTATTTACGAAAATAGTCTACTTAAAACTTTATTTATCGGAATGGACTAAAAAACTCAAAACATGCCTACGTGAAAGCTATTTAAAAAGAAATTTCAGAAAAACGCGTTGACGGGGACGCATTTTACCCCATGTCAACAAAAACGCGCTGAGACATAGGCGTACTTACAAAACAGATTTTTATATAGATCCAAAGTCTTATTTCCCTTGTTTTTTTTTAGCAATGTGGGATGTGAGATATGTATATATATAGACTTGTGAATAGGTTTGCGACTTATTCCTAGACAATGTAGGATTCCTTTCTCTTTTAATTAACAACATAAATTAAATGTTACACTATATTTTATATTTTTTTACATATAGAGTTTAATTTTTTTTACAAAAAGTTAACATTTTTTACATTATAAATAAATTTTTTAAACTCTATAAGTAAAAAAAAATATAAAATATAAAATGAGTATGGTAAAATATTAAAAAATATTTTAAGAAATTACTAATAATTGAGTGATTATTTTATAATTTTTTAAAATAAGATAGCCAAAAAAAACATAGTTAAGCGACTTCTAATGTAATTTAATCTAGATTTAAAAATATGAAAAATAATTATTATATTTTATGTATATTATATATTTCTATAAGAAAATTTTATTTAACATAACTATATATTATGTTTAAATAAATTATCTATCTAGTCAAAATACATTTGAAATAAATTTATTAACATTCATTAGGTGATGAAAATTAAATTAAATTTAGGATTAAAAAATTAATGAATATAGTAAAATATTAAAAAAATTAAAAAAGAGATATCAGTTTTTAAAATTACAAAAAAAATATACTATTTGAGTACCAAATATTCACCATTTATTTATTAATCAAACATTCATAACATAAAATAAAATAATTAATTAATTAATTAAAGTATAATTTCTAAATTGAAATAATAAAAAAATATTTTAAAAATTAGAATTGCATGGATATTAACTTCAAATATCTAAATTTGAATAAAAGATTACTGCATGTACAAGTTTCATATGTGCAATTTGTTCTTTTTTTTTTAATAGACCTTTTGTACATGCTAACAATTCTAAAATACAACAAGATAAAAGATCTCAAAAGATAATTTTATAATATGAGAAAATGTTAACAAAATTTAAAAAATAGAAATTGTTTTGTAAAAAATTTTTAAAATATAGTGTAGCCTTAATCTTAGGTTGTTAGTTAAAAGAAAAAAGAATCTCACATTATTTAGGAACAAGTTGCAAACTCATTCATGGCTCTATATATACACATATCTCACATCTTATATTGCTTAAGAAAAAAAGGAAAATGAGACTTCGAGTCTATATAAAGATCTGTTTTATAAGTTTTATTTTCATATTAATTGGTGTCACTTTAAAATAAAAAAAATTTGGTGTTGCCACTTTGGGTCTTTATAAAGGCTTATTCTCGTAAATTTTTAAAAAATTTGTCTATTTTTATAACATTTTAAAAAATGACTTTTTTTTTTGAAAATTTAGTCCAAGCATGGGGTAAAGTGCACTCATGTCAGTGCACTTTTGTTGACACGGGATAAAATGCATCCCCATCAATGCGCTTTTCTAAACTTTTCCCTTAAAATGCTTTCACGTAGACACATTTTAAATTTTTTGACTCATTCCGATAAATAAAATTTTAAGTGACCTAATTCCGTAAATAAAGTTGGAAATGAATTTTCTTTTAATAAAATAGTCGTTAAAATCAGTAAAAATTGGTGAATAACCATTTGAACTGATTTTTCATATATACAGCCTTTATTCAACTCATACAAACCAAAAATCATAACAAAACCCCCATCTAAACCAAAAACAAACCCCTCTTGTAATCTTGCTCCTGCTCCCAAAACAGGTAGTTGTGCTGCTTCTCTCCAATTCTTGCCTTCAACCTCGCCCTTGTCATCTCCACTTGTCGCTGCCAGCGTCAAGTTCAACTGAAAAAGATGGACTATCTTTACCTATTTGGAAGCGAATTTTAATTTTCTTATTTCAAGGCAAGAGGAATTAATGCATATTTGTATTAATTTATTAAATTTTTATTTATTTTAATATTTAAATTAGTTGAATGGACTATTAAACCTAAAGATTAATTAAATAAAAAACAATGAATTAATAGATTTAACAATATTAAAGAAAATTTTCTTCTTATCATTACATCAACCAACCAAACAAGCTGTTATTATTATTGAATTGAGATTCAGGCTTACTGTTATACTACAAATAAAGGATGATTTTTAAATGTTTATATTAATTTAGATTATATTAAATTGATATTGGATCAACTCAAATTATCGAGCTCAGATGTATTTTATTAATTTTAAATTTTGATTTTTTTCTCAATTAAAAATTCTAAAAAGCTATAAAAAAAACTATTTCCCTCCCTAATATAATTTTAAATGTTTTTAAAGGGTTGAATCAAAATAAAAGTGAAAATTAGGAGTGAATTTAAAAAAAAAACACTCTAACTAGTTGATTAGATCTTAGTTTAGTTGACATTGATATTGTTGTTAGTGCAAGAAGATGTAGGTTCGAATGCACCAAAATGCATTTACCCTCCTATTTAAAAGTTGAGAAAAAGTTATGAATAGTTTTAATTTATGTATAAAAAAACACTAACTATATAAATTAAATATCTAATTATATGCTATTTTTGCTTATATCCTCCCTCCCAATGTTGCCTGCTGTCTAGTCTTCTTTGCTCGACAACCGTCTTAGTTATATTCTTACTATGAAATGTATCTTAGTTTTTTAGAATTGAGTGATTCGAATCCTTATTAAAATAAAACACATTGGTAAAATAAAATAAAAATAAAATCCATATAGAACTACACTTCTTTTATTTTATTTTAAAATAAGGTTTTTCAACCTTATTACAATTCATCTATATGTATTGATTAGAATAAGGTATTTCAACCTTACTACACTCCTTCTATTAGAATATGATTTTTCAAGCCTATAAATAAACACAGCCTACTCTGCTTATAATTATTCGAATTCGACATAGTGAATTATCTTCTCATATGCCCGTGGTTTTTTTCTTGAAAAGGTTTTCACGTAAAAATTTGTGTTCTTTATTTTTCTTTCTCTTTTCTTTACGATACATTGCCATTATTAACGTTTTATTTTTCACAAATTGGTATCAGAGCTTCTACGTTGTTCATCTCAATCACGGTAATGACGTCTTTGAAGTATGAAATTCCACTATTGGATCGCAACACCAAATTCACGTGGTGGTAGATAAAGATGTAGGGAGTTCTTGCACAAATAGACTTAGAAGATGCCTTGCTATGGATAGATAATATGCCTTTGACATTGATAGAGGAAGAGAAGAGGCATAAAGATCGAAAGGCGTTAACATAATTACATCTGTATTTGTCTAACGAAATTTTGCAGGATGTAATGAAGGAGAAAAATGCCGCTGCATTATGGAAGAGGCTGGAACAAATATGTATGTCGAAAACTCTAACCAACAAGTTGTATATAAGCAGCGTCTTTATGCTCATTGTTTGGAGAAAAGTACGTCTGTGCACGAACACTTAACAGTGTTTAAAAAAATTCTCTCAAACTTGGAGGCCATGGATGTTCAGTATGATAAGGAAGATCTAGGGTTAATTCTACTTTGTTCATTGCCCCCGTCTTATTCAACATTTAGAGACACGATTTTATATAGTCGCGAGTCTCTCATAGTTAATGAGATTTATGATTCTTTAACCTCGTATGATAAGATGAGGCATCTTGTGGTTAAACCTGACTCTCAGGGAGAGGGTTTCATTGTTCGTGGGAGACAAGATTGGAATGCTAATGATGATCGTGGAAAGACACAGGAACGGAATCCTTACGATAAATCTAAGGGTAGATCGAAATCTTCAAACAGATGTAAAACTTATAACTTCTGCAAGAAGAAAGGACACATTAAATTTGAGTTCTATAAACTATAAAACAAGACCAAAAGGGAGACTGCGAATCAAAAGAGAAAACTAGAAAAATTCAGTGAAGTTGATGTTGTAGAATACTACAGTGATGGTGAACTTCTAGTCGCTTCTGTCAACAATTCTAAAGTGAGCGAAGAGTGGATCATTGATTCAGGTTGCACCTTCTAGATGAGTCCCAATCGGGATTAGTTTACAACTTACGATACAGTGTCTAAAGATATTGTTTTGATGGGAAATAAATCTTTGTGTAAAATTGCAGGTGTTGGAACGATTAAAGTTAAGATGTTTGACGGAGTTGTTAGAACACTCAGTGACATGTGACATGTTTCAAAATTGAAAAGACATTTAATTTCGTTGAGTACTCTTGATTTAAAAGGGTACAAATACATAGCTGAAAGTGGGGTTTTGAATATTTTCAAAGGTTCCCTCGTTATGATGAAAGGGCAGAAAAAGACTGCCAAGTTTTATGTTTTAGAAGGTTCTACTGTTACTAATGATATAGTTGTCGCTTCTTATTCCTTGTCAAATGATGATGTTACTAGACTTTGGCATATGCGCTTAGGGCATATGAGTGAGAATGCCATGGCAGAATTGAGTGAAAGAGGACTTTTTGATAGGCAAGGAATTTGCAAATTGAAGTTTTGTGAGCATTATGTTTTTAGGAAGTAAAAGAGAACTAGATTCACCAAAGGAATCCATAACACGAATGGAACGTTGGAGTATATTCATTCTGATCTGTGGAGGCCATCCAGGGTGTCTTCGAGAGGTGGAGCTAATTATATGCTAACACTTATTGATGATTTTTCTAGAAAAGTTTGGGCACTTTCCTTGAAGCAGAAAAATAATGTGTTTTTTGCATTTAAGTCTTGGAAATCTATGATTGAAAAATAGACGAGAAGACAAATAAAACTCCTCTGCACAGACAATGACTTAGAGTTCTGTTCTGATGAGTTTAATGAACTATGCAAATCAGAAGGGATTGTGAGACACTTGACATGTAACACCCTGATTTTAAGGCTAATCGAAATAGTGATTTCAGAACCACTAAATCGATGTCAAGTAAATTATTTTAAATATCATTTTATGTATTGTAGCATGATCAGATAAGTACATGAAAATTTTGGTGAATTAATTTTAGCGATTGCTTGTTTAATTATGAAAAAGGACTAAATCGCATAAAGTGCAAAAGTCCTATTTTGTTAGATAAGGGTGTCAATTAGTTAAAGAACCTAAATTGGGGACCTTAAATATCAATTCAACCCTTAGTGAATAGGGTGTCTGGCCATAGGGGGACAAATTGATGGGAAAGCCAAAATTAAATGGTGTTTGGTCACCGATTTTGACTAGTTTTAAATATAATAAAACCAATAAGGCTTCATCTTTTTATTTCTTCTTCTTCAACCGATTTTCAAATTCAAAAATAGGGTTTTGAGAGCTCAAAATATCAGCCATTAACATCTCTTACAAGTAAGTCATTTATAAGGTTATTCTTGATGATTTTTGTATTTTTAGACTCATTGTAACATAAGCTTTCTATGAAGGAGATTATTTTGCAAAATGGTGGAGAGATTTGGGTCTTGCCATGAAATCATATGTGTAGTTTTCTGAAATTTTATGGAAGAATATGAGTATTAGATGTGTAATAAACAACTTTTATGAAGGGATTTTTCGTGAAAACCCTAATAGGGACTATTTTGCATAAGTTAGAAATTCGTTGATAAATGCGAGAAATAATGGAAATCCTGGATTGCTTCTAGTATAAAAATTAATCATCTAGGCTTATAATATGAAGAAATTTTTTCGAGCATAAGGGTAAAATGGTCATTTTGTGAAAGTCTAGGGGCAAAACGATTCCAATTATGAACTTTCGGGCGTCTAAATTGATATATTGATGAAATAAATAAATTTTATTAATTTAGATCAAGAGAAACATGATTCGGGTCTTGATCGGGGTAAGAACAAAGTTTACGAGGATTAAGGTTGTCTTCATCATTTTGTATCGAGGTAAGTACATATGTAAATAATGTGTTATTGAAGCTTACTTTGGTATATTTTAATAATAAACATGTGTAATTAGCTTATTGTTATTATGTATCTAAATTCTAATTGTTGCCATGAATGTATAAATGACATGTTACGCGAGTAAATTACAATGTGAGAAATTACGATGCTATTAGATTAGATATGAAGCCCCGTTGAACCTTAGACATAGCATAGGATACAAAAGGGCATGTTATGAAAATTATGTGGTCTGAACTCATGAGTTGAGTCTGAGTTCATGAGATAAATGCTATGAGTAACATGGGTTCGGGTACTGACTTTGTGTACAGACCCGTGAGTGGCTCAATGAGTGAACGTTACATGATAGCTATGGGGTCTGGGTCCTGACTTGATAAAAAGGCCCGTGAGAAGCTCAAATGTGAGCGCTTCATAGCATGAGGTAGCCCTAATTTCTCATATGACATTTAGACGCAAATTCCCCGCGTATCCATATGAATTTTGAGAGTTCAACGGATAACTTGAAGATTTAGTTGGTGAATACTTTGATGAGACATGTATACCGAACTCATGGTTAGGACCTGAGTAAGGAATGAGGTGTATTAAGTATACATGAATGAAAGGAAGAGTAAGATAGAGATGTTAAGTGATTTATATCTTTGAAGCTTGACAAGCTACCATTGGATGAATATGAATTTCTTATAATTACACTTTATTTGCATATATGTACTTACTAAGCTCTCACACTTACCCCCCTTTCTTTTTTTTTTTTTATTTTCTTATAGTGCTGCCAAGCTAGCATCAGGGATCCAGTGACATCAAAAGCTTCGATCACACTATCACTCAAGACCTTGGTATAGCTAGTTTCATTGTTTTATTTTCTGGCATGTATAGGGACTCGAGTCCTTGTTTAGTGTTTTGTTAGTTAGTCATAATGTGTTGGCTCATATGATGAATAAATTACTCATTTTGTATAATGCCATGTGTCGTAACCATTTTTTTGAAAAAAACGGGAATCGACTTAGATTTTGAAAATGAAAACGAATAGAGGAGTCGCCACCAATCTTTTTTGATGAGGTGTGATCGGGTCACCTCATAAAAGTGGTTGTTTTTAATAAATGGTTTGATTTATTTAAACAACGATTTTGGTCCACGCAAATCAAGAAAATAGGTTCGGGATTCGGTTACGCACGAGGAAGGATTAGCACCCTCGATACGCCCAAAATTGGTACCTAGTTGATTAATTAGTGTCTTAGTGTCGAAGATTTGAAAACTTGAAAGAATTTAAAATACGATCCCTCTTTGTATTAATGTTGATTTAAAAATGATCGAATAAATTAAAACGGATGTTAAAGACTCTCTCATCTCGAAGTAATAAAATGTCACGCCTAGTAAGTTAGGATGCGTCATCTCGAACTTTGAGAATGAGCTTGCCTTTATTTAAAATTCATGTATTTTAATTCTTTTTTTTAAAAAGGATGTTCGGTTATTTAGGGTAAACGAGAAAGGTCGAAACCCAGTAAGTTAGGGCACGTTTTCTCAAATTTCTTAATACCGAATATTGCCTTTATTTGCAAAAGCTCTTATCTCTAGATAACAAGATGTCATATTCAGTAAGTTAAGACACGACACCTCGTATCTTCGAGAGTAAGCATTTATTTCAAAACTCGTATTGTGATTTAAAAGAATATGCCGCTATTTAGGTTAAACGAGAAAAATCAAAACCCAGTAAGTTAGGGCACGGTTGTCTCGAATTCCCAAACACGGCATATTGCTTTTATGAAAGAGTTATTTTGATGTAAATGTCAACATAAGTTTGTAATAACAAGATAGAGAACGCGCAAACGAATATAAATCTCGATATTGACGAGCATAATGGAATGAGCATAAACGCGAACGTGAATGATAACGATAAAAATAAATAACAGACAAGCTAAGAGAAATGATAAATAATCTAATAGTATTTAAAAAAATAAAAAAAAATAAAAAAACTAGTTATAAATAAATACTACGTAAAGTTATTAAAATATTTGATAGTAATAGTAATGGTAATAATGTTGATAATAATAGAAGTAATAAATATTTTAAAATTCGGAATGATATATAAAAGTGTATATATATATATATATATATATGTATAAATAAAGAATATATAATGTGAATAAGGAGTAGAAATAATTTAGTGTTTTTAAAGAGTAATGGGTAAAATATAATAATAATATAATAGTAATAATACAATGATAATAATGATGATAAAAGTTAGTAAATATCGTATGATAGTGACAATAATTAAGAATGTTAATAATAATAATAATGAAAACAAAAATATTAAGTTACAATAGTAAAATAATAATAGTGATAATAATAGTATATTAGATAACAATAATAAGTAATAATAAGTAATAATAATAAAGCATAAATAATAGTTATGAACATAATAACAATAGTGACGATAGTAGTTAATAATATATTAATAATACATAAGAGAAGGGATAATAAAAAGATATAGGAATAATAGGAATAGTAATAACAATAATAATAAAGAATACAATACATTAATGATAATGATATATGTTAATAACACTAATAATAATATGTAAAAATAGGAAATGATAATATGGTAAAAATATTAATATATTAATAAGAATAATAGTGATAAAATAAGATTATAATAACAATATTAACAAGAATAAACATAAAAGAGATAGTAATAATGTAAATAATGATGTATATATGTATGAAAAACAACGGTAGTAAAAAAAAAAAAAGAATAATAGAAGTGGTAATATTAGTAATAACGGTAATAAAAATAATAATGGTGATAATGTTAATAAGAAAAAATAGTATGTTAAATAAAAATATAATAGTAATAATAATTACAAAAATAATAATGATAATAAAATAACCATGATACTAGCAATAAAAATAGTAATAATAGTCATAATAACGTAATAAAAAGAAAGAGAGAGAATAACATGTAAATAATAATAATAACAATAACATAATAATATATACATGAAAAATAATATTAATAATGATAATAATAATAAAAATAAAAACAGTAACAATGATAACAATAATAATATCTTAGACTAATTAATTTAATTAAGATATCAAAAATAAATAAAAAAGGACTAAATTATGAAAAAAAAAAGGTTTAGGTATAGATTTTAAAAATAAAAATAGAGGAATGCAGACTGAAGGGCTAAAATGAATTGCGTGCAGAGATATGGAGACCAAATAGGAAATTAATCCCTATCCATAAACGACGTCGTTCAGGCGTTTGGCCTTTCAAATGGTCTGGGGACTAAATTGAAACAAAAACAAAAGGAGTGGCCAAATTTATAAAAATGAAAAAAGGGGAAAAGGATCAGATTGTAGCGCACAGAAAAAGCGGAAGGGCTGATTGCGCAAATTGCCCATAGGCTAGAAAACAAACAAGATCTTCAGGCGGATGGGCCGGGTCGTGGGTCGGCCCCCCAAAACGACGCGGTTTTGGGCGTTTGGGGGGCCTAGTAAAACGGCGCCGTTTAGTAGCCCCTATTTAAGCCCCAAAATTTTTATTTTCTTCATTTTAGCGCACCTTCAAAAAAAATTTGCTCTCCAATCTCTCTCCCCTCTCTCAAGGCCTTCGGTCGTCGACCAGTCTCGTGTCGCCGATCACGTAGGCGCCATGCATGCCATCACTAATGCTTCACTGCCACACTTCACGGTGTGAAATTCAAAAGGTATATTTTTTCCCCTTTTTTATTTTTTTATGTTTTTTTTAATATATATATGTAAGTGAGAAAATGAATCCAAAAACAAAATGAAAACAAAGTTAAAAATCACCTTAGATTTTGGTACTTTCGGTCCTGCTTTTGATGTTGCTATAGTTTGTGTTACAATATGTTTTTCGTATTTTCAAAAAAGAAGAAAAAAAAACTCTAATACAATCGGTTTCCCCCTTTCCAAATACACTCGGTTTCCTCTATTTATTTTGCCACTACCTATTTGTTGCTTCCTGTTTCTTTTTCTGCTTTGCGTGTTTCTTTTCATTTTGCAGGTGGTACATGAGATAGAACGGGTTTAGGTGGTGCCAGCAGGCAGAAGGATGGGCATGCTGGCCTAGGTACAACGGCTAACAGTTGGGGCAAGGATTTGGGTTTCCAAATGTTGGGCTATTTGTTTTTTTTTGTTTGGGGCTTTTTGGGTTTAATTGGGCCTGGACGGATTTGGCCTATTACACCATGAATGATGGTCAATACTCATTTTGAATTATAAATAGAAGATGACATTTTCATGGATGAGTAAATTGTATAAATGAAATGTTGTCCATTGTGGTTATTTTGGCTATGTGATGTGCCCTTATGTTAGTATAGAGTGATTTTTATGCAGGTTACTTAAGTAAGGGTGACAAAAAGGCTTGGTAATAGCCTTATTTTGTCCACACAGGTAGGCACACGAGTCTGTATCTAGGCCATGTGTGTCACACGGTCTACCACATGGATGTGTGATTTGACCTTGTGTCTCCTACACGTAAGAATTGTAAGTCAGTATGCATGGTAGTAAACACACGGAAAGAGACACGTTCGTGTGTCTCAACCGTGTGAAGGGCACGGTCCAGCACACGGGCGTGTGCCTTGGCAGTGTAGCCCTTAAGGATTGCTGACGTTAGAAACAGAATGTCGAGGTTTTTGTACGCGGGCGTGTCATGGCCGTGTGAAGGACATGGGCCAAAGACATGGGCATATTCCTGGCCGAGTGAAAACCCCTGTAGGTGCGCATTAGAATTAATTTCACATGAGTATAGGACATGGGCGTGTCCCTGTATTGCTTAAGCCGTGTAAGCCACACGGGTCAATAGCACAACCATGTTGAAATGTCACACGAGCGTGTTGTCCCTCCCAAACTGGGCGTGTGCCCTTGTGTTAAGAGTTATTTTCAGAGTTCTTTGAATGACTCGGATTGTTTTCGAATGGGTTCCAATGGATGTTTCAGGCTTAGTAGGCTTTTATTAAGGAGTTTATAAATAAGATTGAAAAAGGTTTTAATTTGACCATGTTTTGGTGTTATGAAAATGTTTATATGCATAAGTTTAAGTTAGGTTATGTCTCATATTTCAACTCGGCGTGGGGCACGGGTGTGGGGTGTTACATGACAGTTCGTCATACTCCACAACAAAACAGCATTACAGAACAAATGAACATAACGATCATGGAGAAAGTTCGATGTGTGTTGTCAAATGCTAACTTACCGAAGTTGTTTTAGGCCAAAGTAGTCTTTACTGCATGTTTTTTTATCAACCGATCTCCATCCATTGCCATTGAGAAAAAAAAAAACTCCACAAGAGGCATGGTCTGGTAATGTTGTTGATTATTTTGATTTAAAGATCTTTGGGTGTCTTGCATGTGTTAATGTTGATAATGGAAAATTGGAACCGAGATCTACTAAATATTTTTTTCTTGGTTATCAAGCTAGTGTAAAAAGGTATAAGTTATGATATCCTGAAAATAGAAAAGTTGTAATTAGCAGAGATGTTGTTTTTGATGAAACTGTTATGCTACCTAACTTATCTCTCAAAGACTCTTCCAATAAAGAACATCAAAAACAGGTGGAGCATCAGATTAATCTAGAATCTACAACAGAGTCGACTTTTCAAGGCAGTACAGAAATTCAGAATAGAGTTGCTTCTTCACCACAATACTCTATCACAAAAAATAGAACTAGAAGAGAGATTAAACCTTTAAAAAAGTATGTCGAGGCTGATCTAGTCGCTTATGCTTTAAATGTTGCTGAAGATATAGATGCAAACCAAGAGCCATCTAATTATTCTAAGGTGGTTAGTTGTGAAGACTCAGAAAAATAGATGTTTACTATACAAGAGGAGATGAAATCACTCCATAAAAACAAAACATAGGATCTTGTGAAACTTCCTAAAGGAAAAAAGATTTGTTGTAAATGGAGGTTTAAAAATAATAAAAGAAACTCTAAGAGTTGAAGAACCCAGATATAAAGCAAGGCTTGTTGTAAAGGGTTACAATCAAATTTCAGGAGTAGACTTCACAGATGCGTTCTCCCTAGTTGTGAAACATAGCTCAATTTGAGCTTTACTTGGTATTGTGGCCATGCATGATTTGGAGCTTGAGCAGTTAGATATAAAAACTACATTTTTGCATGGAGAACTCAAAAAGGATATTTACATGCAATAACCAGAGGGTTTTATAGTATAACAAAAAGGACTATATTTGCTTACTGAAAACCTTTACGGTTTGAAACAGTCACCAAGACAGTGGTTCAAAAGGTTTGATTCATTTATGACTTCCCATGATTTTAAAAGAGGTAGCTTTGACAGTTGTGTTTTCTTTAAGAAAATAGTGATGGTTCTTTTGTGTATCTACTCATTTATGTTGATGACATATTGATAGTAGTGAAAGATAAAGGAAAGATAATAAAGGTCAAAGCCCAACTAAGTGAAGAATTTGAGATGAAAGATTTGGGACCAGCAAAAAAGATACTTGGTATGGAGATTCTCAAAGATAGAAAATCAAGTAAATTGTACCTAAGTCAGAAGGGGTACATTGAGAAAGTTCTTTGCAGGTTCAATATGCAGAATGCTAAACTTTTTAGTACTCCTTTAGTAGCCCATTTTAGACTTTCATAGGCTTTGTCTCCACAATCAGATGATGAGATTGAGTACATGTCACATGTTTCATATTCTAGTGCAGTGGGATCTCTCATGTATGCTATGGTTTGTTCACGTCCAGATTTATCATATGCAGTTAGTGCAATTAGCAGATACATGGCGAATCCTGGTAAAGAGCACTGGAAAGCAGTTCAGTGGATTTTAAGATACTTACGAGATACTACTAATGTTTGCTTACAGTTTGGAAGGACTAGAGATAAAGTCATTGGGTATGTTGATGCTAATTTTGCTAGAGACCTTAATAGAAGAAGATCTCTTACAGGTTATGTCTTTATAATCGAAGGTTGTGCAGTCAGTTTGAAAGCCATTTTGCAAACTATAGTCACTTTGTCTACCACTGAAGTTGAGTACATGACGATTACTGAGGCTTGTAAAGAAGCCATTTGGTTGAAGGGACTCTTTAGTGAACTCAATGAAGACCTTCAAATCAATACAATATTTTGTGACAATCAGAGTGTCATTTTTCTTACAAAAGATCAAGTGTTTCATAAGAGAACAAAGCACATTGATGTTCAGTATCATTTTTCTCGTGATATAATTGCTCGTAGTAATATTGTTGTGAGCAAAATTAGTACTAATGAAAATCCTGCAAATATGATGACTAAATCACTTCCCATAACCAAGTTTGAGCATTGCTTAGACTTGGTTGGTGTTCATTGTTGAAGTTAAACCCTTAAAGGGTTTTTATGAAAAAGGTGGAGAACTTATTCGTTGAGAGTTCGTAATGAATCGTGTCAAGGTGGAGATTGTTAAAATTGAGTGCCCGGAATCCTTGTTAAAATAAAATATAGTGGTAAAATAAAATAAAAGTAAAATCCATATAGAACTACACTTCTTTTATTTTATTTTAAAATAAGGTTTTTCAACCTTATTACAATTCATCTATATGATATTGATTAGAATAAGGTGTTTCAACCTTACTACACTCCTTCTATTAAAATATGGTTTTTCAAGCTTATAAATAGATGTAGTCTACACTTCTTTTATTTTATTTTAAAATAAGGTTTTTCAACCTTATTACAATTCATCTATATGATATTGATTAGAATAAGGTGTTTCAACCTTACTACACTCCTTCTATTAAAATATGGTTTTTCAAGCTTATAAATAGATGTAGTCTACTCCTCTTGTAATTATTCGAATTCGACATAGTAAACTATCTTCTCTTCTGCCCGTGTTTTTTTTCCTGAAAGGGTTTCCACGTAAAAATCTATATGTTTTTTATTTTTCTTTCTTTTTTCTTTGAGATACATTGCCATTATCGACGTTATATTTTTCACATAGTTCTATGTCTATAAATAAATAAAGTGTTCAATAAATTTTGATTTTCATTTATTTATCTTAATTTTTTAAGCTAAATAAATAATTTTGAACAAGATCTTGAGACTAATTTATTAAACTAATCGAACATAAAAAAATCTTGTTCAGATCATTTATGTTCATGAACAAATTTATTCATGTTCATTTAAAGTCATTTTATAAATACAATTGATTATTTTATATCTAAAAAATAAGACATATTTTTATTTATTGTTTGTTTATTTATTTATTATTCATGAATATTGTTGTGAACATGTTCAATCATGTTCGCAAACAAGTATGCTTAATGTTTGAACATGTTTGCAAACAAGTACACTTACTTTTTGAATATAGCTTTTGGCCTGAGTTTTTTGACGAGTACTATTGAAAAAGTGCTACTAAAAGGTGGTATTATAGTGCTGATCAGAACATAATTGTTGATATAGAGAAATAAAGTGTGTGCGCTTATAGTTATAAAATTTATTCATTAACCTAACTCTGATTTTTATGAAGAAGATATGCCTCACCTCCACTGAGAGCAAAAAAGGTTCATAGAGGGGCCCAAATGGCCTTGTTCTCAGACACATGGGGAGAGGCTTATGGGAGGTGATAAAGTGGCCCTGCTCCTCGACTCATAGGAAAGGCTTATAGAAAGTGGTAAAGTGGCCCTGCTCCTAGATTCATGGGGGAGGTTTACGAAAAAAAGCATTGGTCAATTACACTACCATCGGCTCTTGCTACATAAAATTATGTGGAGAGTGAATGCCTACCATGTCGAATCACAACCGTAAACCAAATCTACTTGGCTTATATGTAAAATTATATATATGACATAATTTTATATGGTGGACTTAATTATTCATAGAAGTCCTCCGCAGATTCCCTTTTTCTAACAATATACACTGTATAAATATGCATATATACAAGGGTATAACCTCTCATGAAAATCCCTTTCGGGTTCCCTGTATCGAATATTGCAATTTAAAAAGTTGGCATTAGTTGGTAATCGTCAGTGGGGTATAGGGGTGTATTATTGCAATTTGAACTGTATGAAATAGAAAGCTACAACAATAGTTTTGGATGATAACAACAAAGGTTAGTGGACTAGGTGGAGCTGCAGGACACGGCTCATTATTCTTTGGGTTAAATGTGCAAATACTCCCCCTCCCATATGGCTAATCAATACGTGAGGATCCACATCAAAGATATCAGCAACCATTAATATAACAAATGATCTGATAACATTATGCTAAACCATTCAATTTATAACACCTCTAGCCAAATTCATATCAATGTAACAAGAACATGCAGATACTTTCGACCTTGTAAAATGCGCCAGAACCTAACTTATAACCCCGTAGAAGAGAGTCGAGTTGAGTTAAAAATAATAATAATTAAATAAGCCTACAAGTGAGATAAATATCAAATGAATAATCAACAACAATAGCTCATCAGCTTCTTATATGATGCATCACAAAATACAAATGCACAGACAAGTTGATGCAATACAAGCTTCTCTATGAAAAGTGATATGACAATAATAACTTTAGCATTATAAGGTAGCCATTTTGAAGTTTGCAATATGCAGCAAAACCTAATTTATACTCCTAACAAGAGACCAAAGTTATTGTAAAAAATAATATCAAGCCTATAAGGGAGACAATAATCAAATGAAGAATTAACCATGGGAACATCTTATAGCCAAATTCTTTTTCCACATTATCATCTCCGTTTAAAAAATAAGCAGAAAAGGAAATATAAATTATGCCACTTATTGGAGTCCAATTAAGTCTAAATTGAGGACAAAGATATTACAGGTATTCACAAATCAAACTAATGTTATAAGAATAAACTTTTGAAACTTCACACCAATTAAATTTTATATGGAATGGATAAAAGTAGAGATATTTTTCAATTAAACTTCTCGATCACATTCCTCAAATAAGAAAAAATAATCATACTAAATCATTTCGAGTTTCCTTAATGAAACATCTTATTAAATTATACCTAATATTTGCTGCAGAAAATGCTTTCAATAATGGCACAAAAATGAACATTTCAAACTAGTCAAAAGATACCGACGAAGTAAATATGTTTAAACATGGCAATTGCTTAAATTAATTACATTAAACTGTTACAACTCATTTACCAATACATTACAATGTCTAAATACGATTTCATCCCTTAAAATTGATTCTCCATAATCATCATCTCAAAAGATGTACAAAACTTGAAGTATATCAATTATAAGAAAATTAAATATTCTAATATTTTAAAAATATAATTTATATAAATACAACTATTTAGTTAATGAAATTAGATATTGTATTACATGCTAGTACCCTTTCATTGTAAAATCTTTTTCTTTAAAAACCTGTCACCAATATGGGATTGTAAAATATTTGTTTTGAGATTTGTTTACCAAACTTGTCCATACGAGGAGACCTATAAATCTTCACCAACTCATGCTTATGAGCCTACACCACACCACTAAAGCAAGTAGTAGGAAGAGAAGAAAATCATGAATAAGTCAATTACTATCCCCATGATTTGTGTTGCATTTTGGCTAGCTCTAGTCTCTCCTTCACATTCTCAAGTTACTCTCTTCCAATTTCAATAAACACTTCCCTTATTCTTTTTGGGTTTTAACATATTGTTAATGTTTGTAGGGGAGATTAAATTTTGCCCAACTGAACTAAAGATAGTAGGGCAATGTGGCATCAAAAGAGGTTGGGATTGTTAGCCATAAATGCCAAGGTTGGAGCTTCAGGAATGGCAATGAATTGTAGTTGTCAACCTTTGCCAAATAATGAGTGCAATTGTAAATGTATGGTTGTTTGTTGTGATCAGATTTACAACACTCTCACATTTGTTTCTTTGCTTAGGAATAATAATAATGATTGATTATTCCTCTTTATTATTTTTCATAATTAAAGAATACTATACAAAAAAAACTCAAAGGAAGAAGCTGTATGTATGGAAGTGTTATTGTGAGAATTGTAGAACAAGTTCCAACTACTGCATTCACTCTCATCCTTTATGTGCATGATACATTTCTTATGCAAATCGTACTTCTAAGCCAGCTAAGCTTCCATCTTCCTTTTCTTTTTTAACCTTTATAAATTAAACCATGTACGTATATATGAACGTAGAATTATAAAATAGAACTAACGGGATAATAAAATAGGGTCATATTATCCTCACAGACTTTAGGTTCCATTGGGACTTACAGTCAAATCAAACCATTGATTTTATTGACTTTAAGATTTTAAATGAGAGCTAATGTTTAAATTAAGGGTAAATTATCAAATAGTCACTTTTGTTTGTCTCAGATTACATTTTAATCACTTATGTTTGAAATGTTACGTTTTAGTCACTTACATTATTTGTTGTAACATTTTAGTTATTTAGCCATTAATCGCCGTCAACGGTGTAACGGTAAGTTGACATGACACGTTAAATCATCATTTCAAACGAAAATTTTACGTTAAATTCTACAATTAGCCCTTATATTTTTTTTATTTTGACCAGTTTAATTTTTTTCTTTTATGTTCTTTTAACTTTCCTTTTTTTCCATTCTCTTCTGCTTCTCCCTTTGTTTTCCTCCCTTCTTCATCTCTTTTAACATAGTTTTTCTATATTTTCCATTTGTTGAAACTAGTTCAGAAGCTTGCCTCACTCGAAAAAAATCAAATTATTCAAAAAATAAAAGTATAAGGACTAGTTTTAATAAATGGAAAACATAGAAAATTACATTAAAAGAAATAGAGAAGGGAGAAAAAAAGATGGAGAAGCAGAAGATAATGGAAAATTAAAAAAATTCAAAAAAATAAAAGAAAAAGGTTAAATTGCTCAAAAAGAAAATTTATGGGAACCGATTATATAAATTAACTTAAATTTTTTTGTGTAAATTAAAATTTTTGTTTGAAATGATGATTTAATGTGTCACATTAGCTTACCGTTATAACGTTAACGGCAATTAATGGATCAGTGACTAAAATGTTACAACGTGATAATATAAGTGACTAAAACATAACATTTCAAATATAAGTAACTAAAATGTAACCTAGGATAAACAAAATTAACTATTTTGATAGTTTATCTTTAAATTAATATATATGATTTAAGGTTTAGTATTTAATATTTATGATTTAAATTTTATTATTTATTTATAATTTATATTATTAATTATTAATAAAATTAAATTTTATTTTTTTATTTTTTTAAAAAATAAGGGTAAATTACACCAGCAGTCACCCAACTTTGGGGTAGCTGACAAAACAGTCACCTATATTTCATTTCAGTCACTCAACTTTCAAAAAGTTACAAAGCAGTCCCTTTTGCCATTTTCCGTCACAAACGTCACGGCAAAGTGACATGGCAAGTAACGGTGTCCAATGAAAGTCTAGCTGGCCGGTTAGTCTAACTTTAACAGCCTGTTGAAGCACCATTTTAGGGTTAGAAAAAAAAGTAAAAGAAGAATAGGAGGAGGAGGAGGAGAAGAAGAAGGTGAAGAGGAAAAATAGAGATGCCTGAAGTGATTCCAATGTGCTATTGTAGAAACCTAGCCAAATTAAACATGTCTTGGCCCAATGACAACCCAGGTAGGAGATTTTTTGGGTGTAAGAAATTTGACAGTGGATTTCGAAAACCATGTCAGTTTTTCAACTGGTTTGATCCACCATTGACACCCCGTTCAAGAATTGTGTTGTTGGGTCTTTTGAAAAAAGTGAGGACATTGGAGGATGCAAGGAAGAGGGAGAGAAGAACCTAGTTATTGATGCTTGTAATTGTAACTACTTTGTTGTTTTTAAAAGCTTAAAAATCATCTTATGTTTATTGAAAACCAGCTTATGTTTTGTAATTTTGTTGCTGGTAAATTGTTACTTATGTTGGTATGCATGGCTGCTGGTATATTGTTGCTTAACATATGTTATACATGGCTGCTGGTATACATGGCTGCTGGTATACATGGCTAACCAGCTCATATTGTTGTTTACAAATACTTGAAAGACTTGAAATGAGATATTTTTGTTGATTACAAATTGTTTTGGAATATTTTTGTTGCTTAACATATGTTATACATGATTGTCGTGTATATGGCATAACTAACCAGCTCATGTTCTTGTTTACAAATTGCTAGAACAAGTATTATACATGGCTGCTGGTATATATGGCTAACCAGCTCATTTCATTTGTATTTCTCAATACTCATATATCAGAAAAAGACAACAGATGAAAAAAACCTATACATTTCTCCATTTTTTTACACAAAAAACATATACATTTCTCAATTCTCAATTCTCACACATTTCTCAATAGTCACACATTTGTTAGAAAAGATAACAGATGAAAAAAAAACATATGCTAGAAGAGAAGAGATAACAAATAGCATGGATCAATGCTCATATATTAAGGTGAAAACGCCAAACTGTTTACAAAGGGAGTGAGGGGCAAAATATTGCCAAATTTTCCTACAAGTCACCACAATTGAACATATGTGCATTGTACGGAAATTTACAAAAAAAATTCAATGACTATGCCTAAGTTTATTAACAGTAGCAATCATAGGCAAATTTACAAAAAAAATTATCTGCCTAAGTTAATAAATCAGTAGCAGGAAAATTTACACATTTTCAAAAAGTTAACAAAATTCAGTCTGTTCACATCATTATCAATGGTCTGTCATGGATGGCTCTTGAATAAAAGACATCCATCTAACAGTGGTTGGTTTTTTCTTGAATGGGAGCTTTTGTCTTATGACAGCTTGTTGATGAGTTGGGGCAGTAGCTAGCTGAGTTGGGGCAGTAGGTAACTGAGTTGGGTAGCCTGTTGAGTTGAGGTACCCTCTTGCTAATTTAGGGTAGCCTGTTGCTGAGCTAGGACACCAACTTTATGTTTTTAACCTACAAGAATAAGAGAAATCTGAAAAACAAACAAATTCATAAATAGAAGTATACTATAACTTAACTTAAAGCAAATGACTTACTGGAATGTTTTGGCCAACTTTCCATTTGCAACTCCTCTTATTGTGGCCCTACTCTTTTGTATTTACTGCACCTCATCTCCACCTCTCTCTTACTCAACCTTTCTATTGTTTGTGGTTCATCAGGTTCTTTCCTTTTCACCTTAGTAGGTCTGCCAGGTGGCCTTCTTAGTGGAGAAGGCAATATTGGTAGCATGTTTGACAAAGAAGCCTATTGTTTAGGACCCCCTACTGGAGTTACAAAGTTGGAGTAAATTTGAAGTTGGGTTTGCTTGGTATACCAGGTTTGTACATAGGTCTCTGGGAACTCTTCTTTTAAATGAATGACAGTTAATGCATGTATGCAAGGGATGCCTGTGAGATCTCAATTCCTGCAGGAGCAGGAATTCTCAACTAAGTCCACCATATGCTGGCTGCCTGGACCACATTCAACCTGCTACTTGTCTCCACCAGCATGTGATGGAACATATCTAAAAAATAGTCAGCATGCTTGTTTAAAACAAAATCACTAAAACAATATTGTGAATAGCCCCACCAACAATGATATACACACACCTAAAAAAATAGCCCCACCAACATGCATATTATAAAAAAAATACTCACTGCATGCATATTAAAAAATAGGCAACACACCAACAATCACTGCATGCATATTAAAAAATAGTCAACACACCAATAATCAGTGCATACATATTAAAAAATATTTACTAAAATAGCAAGTGATCAGCAACATGAAGTCAAAATATAGGCATTAGAAAGAATCTCTACCTTAATAAGTCTTTTATATTTATATCCATATTTTTCTTGATCTTTGGACACAACATTCCTTTCCATTTGTCAGCTTCTTCTTTCTTCTTGACAATAAGCAACATAATCTTGGTCCTTATTGTTTCCATCATGGTCAGAATAGGTTTCCCTCTTGCTTCCAGTATCATCTGTCAGTAAACAACATAAATGATTAGTGAATTGCTAATGATTAGTAAGAAACATAAAACATAGGGGTTTACCTTGTTAAATGATTCAGAAAGATTATTCACCAACATGTCAAAATGACTCCTAATCGAGAAGTGAGACCTTGACCATTGAGTAGGGTTCTTTTCCTTCAACTAATCATAAGCATGCTGATTCGTTTTCCTCAGTTCATCTATGGCATCCTCAAACTCCCTTGTAGTGCTTGCTCTGGCAGCTTTCCAAAGCAAATCTTTCAATTTCTTTGTTCGAAAACCAATCTTCTTGAAATCGACATGTAGGTGCCTAACATAGTGTCTTGTTTCTGCATTAGGAAACAACATACATATTGCTTCCACAAGTCCCTACAATTAGAAAAAAAATAGTTTAATTCTTTGACAAACCCTAATAGAAACAACATAAAAGAATAAATAAATAGAGTTTTACCTTTTCTTTGTCAGACATGAAAGATATCTGGTACGAGCTCACAATTTCCAAGTCTATTGCAAGCAACTCTAAGAACCAAAGCCATGATACTTGGTTTTCACTTACGACAACAGTATATGCAAGAGGATAAATGCCATTATTTGCATCTATCCCAACAGCTACAAGCAAGTAGCCACCATAGTATCCCTTCAAGAAACATCCATCTAAACCTACTATCCTCCTACAACCAGCCCTATAGCCATCTTTGCATGCCTGTAGATAGACAGACATCTTTTGAAACAACCTGTTATCCAAATAACAGATTGTTGTTGTTCCCTCATTTTAGGTCCTAACCTCCAACAAATA
This sequence comes from Gossypium longicalyx, assembly GCA_025698465.1. Lineage (NCBI taxonomy): Eukaryota > Viridiplantae > Streptophyta > Magnoliopsida > Malvales > Malvaceae > Gossypium > Gossypium longicalyx. Next base: position 60,432,572 of record CM047004.1, on the reverse strand, counting down.
ATCATAAATCTTCTCATATTGAGCCTTATGAGCTACTTCAATTAATTTGAATGCCCTAAGTTTAGCCCTCCTACATTTGGTTAGTGAGACTAAGCAACCAAAATCTCTTTTCACATCTTGTTGTAATGATTTCAAAGAATAATCAGGATCAGTAATGAATTTTTCTTTATATTGTTCACCTATCCAAGCTGAGGTTACATTCCTATTTTTATAGACTTTAGAACAAGTATGGTTAGGGTTTGAACTCCTAATTTGCCAAGTCTAGTCAGTAGGGTCATTAGGGTTTAGCCTAGAAGCCCATATGAACCAAGAACATTTTTCACTGCAGACTGAATTTAACCTTTTTAAATCATTTTTGGGAAACTTAATAAAATAACTATTCAACCTACCATACTGCTTGGCAGCTTCTTTTAGACTATCTTTAGACTTAAATAACATTCCAACATTAAGTCTAGGATTACTCATGACATTTTCTAGGTTGAACTCAGGCTAATTTTGGCCATCTGAGTCAGATTCATGTACACTATCTAACCTTCCAGAATCATCACTATCACACAGTTCATCTACTTCTATACCATCCATGTTTAAGCCATCTAAATTAAATCTTTCAGATGCATTACTATCACTACCAGACACATCACTATCAGACATGTTTTCTTCATTCTCATTAAAGTTGTCATCAATTAAACCTACCAAACAAAGTACTCATCAATAAAGGTAGACAACATAGGCAAACACTTTAACCATTTCTGTCAGACAATAACCAATACAAAATACCCAATAATTTAATACAAACACTTCTGTCATGCACATGGCAGACAACAACCAATACAAAAATTAATTTAATCAAACACAACCATTTTTCTCATACAAATGCCAGACAATAATAGGCAATAACCAATACAATAAAGAAGGTAAATAACAAATTTTGATTTTGCCATATACAATAGGAGCTTGGATACAAACAATGGCAAATATACACAATAAACATCAGTTTGATAATGGCATTCATACAATGGTAGATATAAACAATAAACATCATGCACATGGCATACAATACACATTATATGTCATACACTTTAAAAACCAAACCCTAATCTGTTATACACATTAATAACAAATAAAATCCAAATTGAAATAAAAATCAAAATCAAATTTTAATTCTAAATCGAGATCAAAATCGAAATCGAAATTGAAATCCAAATCTAAATCATAATTAGTGAGTGTTTCAAAATTGTAATCAAAATCAAAATAGAAATCGAAATCGAAATCAAAATCAAAATCGAAATTAAAATTGAGAGCGAAATAACCCTAATTAACCCTAAATCGAAATAACATTATTGAAATACAAAAAATTTAAAACTAAATGCAACAACTTACCCGTTAAAGTGGATGTAACAACACTAGTAGCTTCTCTTCTATTGCCTAGTGTCGCTGACAATCAAAAACACTGAATGGTTTCTGGTTCGTCTTTATTTCTCCCCAAACAAAATAGACAATCGTACCCTAAACCTTATACCCTGATAATCGATTATTAAACCAATTTCTAACCCTAAACCCTTCTTAATCGATTCTCAATTCAATTTAAACCCTAAAAAACCCCAAATCACGATCAAAATTTCCCAAATCAATTTTCCTTTCCCCCCTAAATCTTTTAATCCTAATCTATTTCCAACCTTAAAATATTAACTCATAACCCTTCAATTTTTTTCCCTAAACCCACCCTAAACCAAGTACCCATCAACCGTTGCCAACATGGCAAGTTAACTTGACACATCAGCAGCTTAAATTGCCACATCAGCAATCCCGTTAACTATTAAATTAACTCATAACCCTTCAATTTTTTCCTTAAACCCACCCTAAACCAAGCACCCATCAGCCGTTGCCAACGTGGCAAGTTAACTTGACACATCAGCAGGTTAATTTGCCGCGCCAGCAATCCCGTTAACACCCTAACGGTAATAGTTAATCAGTGACTATTTTGTCACTTTTTTATAACATTGGTGACTGTTTTGTAACTTTTTAAAAGTTGAGTGACTGAAATGAAACCTAGGTGATTGTTTTGTAAGCTACCCCAAAATTAGGTGACTGTTAATGTAATTTACCCAAAAAAATAAACACTAAACTTTTAATTTCTAAACATTAAACATTAAATAATAAATTCATTTATAAACCATAAATCCTAAATCTTAAAAATATTAAACCTATACCCTTTAAAAGAAAAGGATTAAGCTACAAAAGCTTTGTGGCGGTTGGTAAGTTAGAAGAGGACTTTTGGACTGTCGCACAATGGCCTTCCGATAAAAGCTATATATTGCCAAAGCCATTCGTTTTTTACACCTGTCCAAAAAGCAAAGGTTTTTTTAATGTTTTTTTTTAAAACAATGGTACAATTTCAATTTTAGTCTTTAGATTACGTTCAGAATTTAAATATGAAAGGAAGGCTTTAGGACTTTCCAACAGTAGACATCTCCTGCTTTTTACGTTATAAAATAATGGTTGAATTGCAATTACGATTTCTTTAGTTTATATAATAAAAGTTAAATTTCAATTTAGGTCTCTATATTATACTTAAATTCAAGATTTAATCTTTTCTTTTTAATTTATAACACGATTTGGCATCTCAGGAGGCACATGTTCTGCTATTCTCTCTCTCCATTATAAGATGATCCAATTTTAATTTTGATTATTTTATTATTATTATTATAAAATAATGATGAAATTTTAATTTTAATCTTTATATTAAGTTTGAGTTTTAAAATTTTATCTCTATATTTAATTTTTGACATAATTTAATACTTTTTCGAGAAATATTTATATAATTTACATAGGAATTCTCTACAGATAAATATATTTTATTTGTTTATTTTTGAAAGGCATTAATGGACAATCTTTATCAAATGAGTTTAAGTCTGAATAAATATAAATGAAGTTAGTTTTAATTTGATTTGGGGATGTTTTTAACTGGAAACTCTTTACCGCCTATCCCCAATATCGGAATTGACTGGGAGGATGATCCGCTAGACCCGTTTGAGGTTAATGAGGATGTTGTTCCTGTGCAGAAAGTTTCTTTTTAAGGATATGTTATGTGGTGGTAATAAGAATAATGCTGGAAGCTCTGAGGAGGATATTGTTTTAGAAGAGGGTGATTTTGTTACCTTCCATAAATTTTTTCAAGAGGGTACAGGAGATTGATTGTTGTTATTAAGCTTTTAGGGAGACGTATTGGTTTCAATGCTTTATTAAGTCAAATACTCCTATTCAACTCATGGATCTTGAGAATGTCTATTACTTTGTTAAGTTTAAGAATGAACAGGATTATACAAAAGCGCTGATGGAAGGACCTTAGGTGGTTTTCAGACAGTATTTGACTGTTCAACCATGATCACCTCTCTTTTCAACAGCTCAAGATCATCCTTACGTAATGGTATGGATTCAATTGCCAGGACTTTCTGGAGCTTCTTGTAAAAGAAGCATCCTTAAAACAATTGGTAATATTATTGGTCGAGATGTGAAGGTGGACTATAACAAGGGTAATGGTTCGAAAGGTTGTTTTGCTCGCATGGCTATCTGTGTTGGTTTATGCTCTCCTTTCGTGTCGAAAATACGAATCAATGGTGTTCTTCAAAGGGTAGAGATGAAGGTCTTCCCACTGTTTGTTTTGGGTGTGGTCGATATGGGCATAACCAGCATATTTGTGGGTTTCAATCGGATACTGATGGCCATCCTAATACGAAACCCCAACAGAAGTCACCGGAGGGGGAGATGGCTCGCCGGCTAGAGGACAGTACGGGCTTGGATGATTGTTGATAGTAGGAAACCCCGTAAGCAAGGAAGGAGGGACGGAATGGGAATGTAGGGAATAGATAGAGATTTTCGGTATTTAATAATGCTGAATTTGGGGACGTGGTAGTTAATGAGGGAGGAAATCCGGATGAAGCTAATATTACTAATGGTAAGGATTTGGGAGGTTGTCTGAAATCACCCGCAGTTTCTTCATGTCCAGCTCAGGGATCGTCTTTGTACTTTCGTTTATGCAAGTCGGCAACCAACCAGGGCGTAGAAGGCAGTTGTGGGAATGTTTGCATCTTATTGCTATAGAGTGGAGGATTCAGAATCCTTGCGGTAATCTTTTTCAGCATTTTCTTTTCAGCCCGAGAGGGTTTACTTGGAATCGGGGAACCTTGTTTAAAAGGCTTGATAAATAATGAAAAATGGGACCTTTTTGCCTCTAATTTTAAAATTCATCACTTAAATAATTATTTAATATTTTAATATTTTAATAAGAATATAAAAAATAATTTATCATATATTGTTAATATTTTAATATATAAAATATAATTTTTAATTTTTAATTTTTTTAAACAATTAATATTAATTATTTATAAAACTTATTTTGAATATATAAACTAAATTTTAAATGTTAAAATATAACCAATAAAAATTTAAATATATAATATTATATATTTAAAATAAATTTCAATAGGGAAGTTATTATATAACGTACTTTATAAGAGTTAAACTTCTCATTTATCTTGAAAACGCTTTTACTAAAATAAAAAAAAAATTAAAAAAACTTTTAAGGTTAACAGAACTTCTGATTTCAAAAATTATTTATTTAACATTGATTATCACTTCAAAAACATTTTTAAGAAGCAATATTAAATCATATGTTTCAGTTTTTTGGACTGATAGTTTTTTTATTTATTCAAAAGTTATGATGAACAGTGATGAAACAAATAAACTTTAAACACTTTTATAAGAAATGGATAAAATAGACCTGTAGTGAACCACTACGAACTCGATTAAAATAAAGGAGACGAGCACATAATTTGTTTATTTAATTTTTATAAATAAAATATGTTTTAAATATAAATTTACTTTTTATAGATTGAAGATAAATTAAAGTTAAGTAATTTGTTATAATTTGTTTTCATGAATGAGTTTGACTAAATGACCAGAGCCCATTCCCAAAAATATGTTTTAAATGGGTCATTTTCAAGAGAAACGCAGAAAAGCATGTCTAACTTAGTGTTTTTTTCCTTGATGATCTGTAAAACTCACCCACGTCAGTGTATTTTAGTAAAACACTTCCACGTAGGTGTGCTTTTACCCGTGCTCCAACGGTCAACTCCAACGGCTATTTAAACTAGCCGTTGGACCCCAACAGTTAAAAAAAAAAAAACTATAAACCTCCCATATATTTTTCACACACAATTCTCACAATTCTCTCCTAAATCTCTCAAATAGTCTCTTAAAATTATTTTCCTAAATTTTATTTTTATCTAAATTATTCTTTTTATTATTTTTTATTAGTAATTTCAAGAAATAGTATTTTTGTTAAAAATTTATTAGTGTTCAATTATATATTTAGCAATGACCAAGTCTCTAATCCGCCTTGATAACAAGCATATCTCCGCCAACCAATTGCAAATGGTAAGAATAAATTTTAAATATTTTTAATTTTTATTTCATAATTATAATAGAACTTAATATTTTTATAACTTTTATGTAAATAGGCAGAAGATCAAATTTTACAATGTCATATTTGTAATCTACCCGGTCCTCCATCATCATTAATCGAAACATACCTAAGGGAAGTTGGTTTTTTGCACGTGGCCCTTGTAGGCCGGGGGTGTAAGTTGGACCCGAAACTCATAAGCGCGTTGGTGGAGAGGTGGAGACCCGAGACGCACACATTCCATCATCCATGTAGTGAGTGTATTATCACTCTAGAGGACATACAATTATAGTTGGGTTACCCGTGGACGGGTCGGTAGTTACCGGGTCTGTTCAATCTACTAATTTGGGAATCGTATGTTACGATCTTTTGGGTGTGGTTCCAAAAATGATTTACGGAGGTCGGATCGAAATGGTCTTGTTACGAAATAATTTCGCAGAGCTAGTTGAGGATTCGACTGAAGTCCAAAGAGAACGATACTCTCGGGCTTACATCTTTCAAATCATCGGGGGCATCCTGATGCCGGATAAGTCACAAAATCTCGTCCATCTAAGATGGCTGCTGAAACTCGTCAATTTTAGAAGAGCGACGAACTCAGTTGGGGGACCACTGTGTTGGCGACATTGTACCGAGAGATGTGTCGGGCGACGCAACCAGAAAAAATCAAAATTGATGGTTGCTTTTTACTACTACAATCATAAGCTCAGTATCGCTTTCCATTTTTACGTCCTCAAGTAGACTACCCATATACATTCCCACTCATAACAAGGTAAAATTCAGTAGATATTACCATTATTAAATTGATTTAAGATAAAATTATTATTCTAATAAGTTATTTAAATATGTGGAACCATGACCCGAGTCACGTGGGATTACCTACCGAGCTTGAAGATATACGTCTTCTATTAGACTAATGACCGGAAGGGGATGTATGTATTTATTTAATTCTGAACTATATACAAATAATGTAGTCGATTCTGTATTTAATATTTATTAGTATATATATAACTAATGTTTTTATCATATTCATATAGTTTGAATGGACACCATACAAGACTTGACAATTTGGGCAGTAATTCCAAAGGAATTCTTTGTGAATCCCAACTCTTGGCACATTAAGGCCCCATAGGTAGTATACGCTACCATCGAGATGTACAAGGTGGATAGAGCGTTACATTAGTTTAGATTTCGACAATCGATTCTCGTGACACATCAAGAGCTTGATGATCTACATCGTATCGACTTACGGCAACCAGATATGAATTGGTCGATATTTCACGCACAATACATTAACATGTGGAATAATCTGTATGATTTTTTACCTACTAGCAACGCAATTCTCATTCTAGAGTTAGCATGCGATCTGGATTACATGTCATGGTTTAAGATCCATGGCAAGCCATATTTATTAGGGGAAGAGGTGAGGCATTGGCATTCCCATACAAGTAGGTCACGACAGGCCCCTTTAAATCGAAGGGGTGGCGATGCGAGCTTATCATCAGCATCCACGCAAGAATTGGCCCTGACCGCCTTATTACCTTGTTACCCTTGCCACACCCCCTTCAGTATGTACCACCTTATTCTAGTTTATATCCTAACCCTTTTTTTTTCACACAAGCACAAAATGTTGCTCCACATTTTATTACTCCTAGTCCTATGTCAGGTTGGACTATTGGTCATCCATCCTCGGTGTGGTACACACCTGGGCCATCTCATTTCTCGATGACGATGACGCCTACGACGATATATAGGCCGTCTATGCATGAGGCATCAATGGAGAGTGTAGTCGTTATCCAATTAGCTTATGGGACTCAACTTAGTTAAGTTCATTTACCATGGTTGACGCAAACACCTCCGAGATCTTTGTTCTATCAATGTGGGTTATCTTTCAAACCACCTATTTATAGACCAGAGAATACACAAATGCAAGGACCTACACCGACCGAAGGAGAACCTCGACTTGTGTGATCCGCTAGACCGCATTTTCTTTTTACTCATAGTCTGAGTTTACTTAGAAACGGGGAACCTTATTTAAAAGGCTTGATAAATAATGTGTTAGAATTAAGTGACCCGAATCCTTATTTAAATAAAATATAGTGGTAAAATAAAATAAAAGAAGAATCCATATAGAATTACACTTCTTTTATTTTATTTTAGAATAAGATTTTTTAAACCTTATTAAATTCCATCTATTTGATATTGATTAGAATAAGGTGTTTCAGTCTTACTAGAATATGGCTTTACAAGCCTATAAATAGACATAGTCTGTTCCTCTTGTAATTATTCAAATTCGACGTAGTGAATTTTTTTCTCCTCTACTCGTGTTTTTTTCCCGAAAGTGTTTCCACGTAAAATCTGTGTGTTCTTTATTTTATTTTACTTCATTCTATTTTACTTTATTTTCACAAATTAGTATCAGAGCTTCCTGGTTATTCATCTCGATCACGGTAATGACGTCTTTAAAGTATGAAATTCTGCTGTTGGATCGCAACACCAGATTTGCGTTGTGGCAGATTAATAAGCAAGCAGTTCTTGCACAGATGGATCTGGAGGATGCCCTGCTAGGGATAGATAAGATGTCTTTGACTTTAATAGATGAAAAGAAGAAGCGTAAGGATCAAAAAGAATTAACACAATTAGATCTGCATTTGTCCAACGAAATTTTACAGGATGTAATGAAAGAGAAGATCGCCGCTGCATTATGGAAGAGGCTAGAACAAATATGTATGTCGAAAACTCTAACAAGCAAGTTGCATATGAAGCAGCGTCATTATGCTCATCGTTTGGAGGAAGGTGCGTCTGTACATGAACACTAAACAATGTTTAAAGAAATTCTCTCAAACTTGAAGGCCATGGAGGTTCAGTATGATAAGGAAGATTAAAGGTTGGTCCTACTTTGTTCGTTGCCCCCGTCTTATTCAACCTTTAGAGACACGATTTTATATAGTCGCGAGTCTCTCACAGCTGATGAGGTTTATGATTCTTTGACCTTGTATGATAAGAGAAAGTATCTTATGGTTAAACCCGACTCTTAGGGAGAGAGTCTCATTGCTCGTGGGTGACAAGATCGAAATGCTGATAATGATTGTGGAAGGACACAGGAACATAATCCTCGCGGTAAATCTAAGGGTAGATCGAAGTCTTCAAACAGAGGTAAAACTTGTAACTTCTGCAAGAAGAAAGGGCACATTAAATCTGAGTGTTATAAGCTACAAAACAAGATTAAAAGGGAGGCTGCGAATAAAAAAGAAAAACAACCAAAAAATTTTGGTGAAGCTGATGTTGCAGAAGACTACAGCGACGGTGAACTTCTAGTCGCTTCTGTCAATGATTCTAAAGTAAGCGAAGAGTGGATACTTGATTCAGGTTGCAGCTTCCATATGAGTCCCAATCAGGATTGGTTTACAACTTACAAAACAGTGTCTGAAGGTATTGTTTTGATGAGAAATAATGCTTCGTGTAAAATCACAGGTGTTGGAACAATTAAAGTTAAGATGTTTGATAGAGTTGTCAGAACACTTAGTGACGTGCGACATGTTCCAGAATTGAAGAGAAATTTAATTTCGTTGAGTAGTCTTGATTCAAAAGGGTACATACACACAACTAAAAGTGGGGTTTTAAAGATTTCCAAATGTTCCCTTGTTGTGATGAAAGGGCAAAGAAAGATTACCAAGTTATATGTTTTGCAGGGTTCTACTGTTACTGGTGATGCAGCTGTCACTTCCTCTTCCTTGTCAGATGATGATATTACTAAACTTTGGCATATGCGCCTAGGGCATATGAGTGAGAATGACATGGTAGAATTGAACAAAAGAGGACTTCTTGATGGGCAAGGAATTTGCAAACTAAATTTCTATGAGCACTGTGTTTTGGGGAAGCAAAAGAGAGTTCGATTCACTAGAGGAATTCATAACATGAAGGGATTATTGGAGTATATTCATTCTGATCTAGGGGGTCATCTAGAGTGCCTTCAATAGGTGGAGCTAATTATATGCTAACTTTTATTGATGATTTTTCCAGAAAAGTTTGGACGTTCTTCCTAAAGCAGAAAAGTGACGTGTTTTCTGCATTTAAGTCTTGGAAAATTATGATTGAAAAATAGATGGGAAAACAAATAAAATACCTCCGCACAGATAATGGCTTAGAGTTTTGTTCTGATGAGTTTAATAGATTGTGCAAGTCAGAAGGGATCGTGAGACACTTGACAGTTCGTCATACTCCACAGCAAAACGGTGTTGCAGAACGAATGAACAGAACGATCATGGAGAAAGTTCGATGTATGTTGTCAAATGCCAACTTACCGAAGTCGTTTTGGGCAGAAACAATCTCTACTGCATATTTTTTGATCAACCGATCTCCATCCGTTGTCATTGAGAAAAAGACTCCACAAGAGGTATGGTTTGGTAATCCTGCTAATTATTCTGATTTAAAGATCTTTGGGTGTCCTGCGTATGCTCATGTTGATAATTGAAAATTAGAACTGAGATCCATTAAATGCGTTTTTCTTGGTTATAAAGCTGGTGTGAAAGGGTATAAGTTATGGTGTCTTGAAAATAGAAAAGTTCTGATTAGAAGAGATGTTGTTTTTGATGAAACTGCTATGCTACCTAACTTATCTCTTAAAGACTTTTCCAATAAAGAAAATCAAAAGCAGGTGGAGCATCAGATTAATACAGAGCCGACTCCTCAAGACAGTACAAAAATTGAGAATAGAGTTGCTTCTTTACCGCAATACTCTATCGCCAAAAAAAGAACTAGAAGAGAAATTAAACTTCCAAAGAAGTATGCCGAGGTTGATCTAGTTGCTTATGCTTTAAATGTGGCTGAAGCTATAGATGCAAACCGAAAGCCATCTAATTATTTTGAGGCAATTAGCTGTGAAGACTCAGAAAAGTGGATGTTTGCTATGCAAGAGGAGATGGAATCACTTCACTGAAACAGAACATGGGATCTTGTGAAACTTCCTAAAGGTAAAAAGGTTGTTCGCTGTAAATGGGTATTTAAAAAGAAAGAAGGGACTCTAGGAGTTGAAGAACCCAGATATAAAGCAAGGCTTGTTGGAAAGGGTTACAGTTCCAGGAGTAGACTTCACAGATGTGTTCTCCTCAGTTGTGAAGCATAGTTTGATTCGAGCTTTGCTTGGTATTGTGGCTATGCATGATTTGGTGCTTGAGTAGTTAGATGTAAAAACTACATTTTTGCATGGAGAACTTGAGGAGGACATTTATATGCAACAACCAGAGGGTTTTACAGTCTTAAAAAAAGAGGACTATGTTTGCTTGCTGAAAAAGTCCATTTACGGTTTGAAACAGTCGCCAAGACAGTGGTACAAGAGGTTTGATTCATTTATGACTTCTCATGATTTCAAAAGAAGTAGTTTTGATAGCTGTGTTTACTTTAAAAAAAACAGTGATGGTTCTCTTGTGTATCTACTTGTTTATGTTGATGACATGTTGATAGCAGCAAAAGATAAATGAGAGATAAGAAAGGTCAAAGCCCAACTAAGTGAAGAATTTGAGATGAAAGATTTAGGACCAGTAAAGAAGACACTTGGTATGGAGATTCTCAGAGATAGAAAAACAAGTAAATTATACCTAAGTCAAAAGGGATACATTGAGAAAGTTCTTTGCAGATTCAATATGCAGTGTGCTAAGCCTGTTAGTACTCCTTTAGCAGCCCATTTCAGACTTTCATCCACTTTGTCTCCACAATCAGATGATGAGATTGATTACATGTCACATGTTCCATACTCTAGTGCAGTGGGATCTCTCATGTATACTATGGTTTGTTCACGTCCAGATTTATCATATACAGTTAATGCAATTAGCAGATATATGGCTAATACCGGTAAAGAACACTGGAAAGCAGTTCAATGGATTTTAAGATACTTAAGAGGTACTACTGATGTTTGCTTACAGTTTGGAAAAACTGAAAATGAAGTCATTGGGTATGTTGATGCTGATTTTGCTGGAGACCTTGATAGAAGAAGATCTCTCACAGGTTATGTCTTTACAATCAGAGGTTGTGCACTCAGTTGGAAAGCCGCTTTGCAAACTACAGTTGATTTGTCTATCACTGAAGCTAAGTACATGGTGATTACTGAGGCTTGTAAAGAAGCTATTTGGTTGAAGGGACTCTTTAGTGAACTCAATGAAGACCTTCAAATCAGTACAATATTTTGTGACAGTCAGAGTGACATCTTTCTTACAAAAGATCAAATGTTTCATGAGAGAACAAAACACATTGATGTTCGATATCATTTTGTTCGTGATATTATTGCTCATGTTGATATTGTTGTGAGCAAAATTAGTACTAATGAAAATCCTGCAGATATGATGACTAAGTCACTTCCTATAACTAAGTTTGAGCATTGCTTAAACTTGGTTGGTTTTCATTGTTGAAGTTAAACCCTTAAGGGGTTTTATAGAAGAGGTGGAGAACTTGTTCGTTGAGAGTTAGCGATGAAGAACTTGTTCATTGAGAATTCGTGTCAAAGTGGAGATTGTTAGAATTAAGTGACCCGAATCCTTATTTAAATAAAATACAGTGATAAAATAAAATAAAAGAAGAACCCATATAGAATTACACTTCTTTTATTTTATTTCAGAATAAGGTTTTTTAAACCTTATTAAATTCCATCTATTTGATATTGATTAGAATAAGGTGTTTCAATCTTACTAAAATACGGCTTTACAAGCCTATAAATAGACATAGTCTATTCCTCTTGTAATTATTCGAATTCGACATAGTGAATTTTTTTCTCCTCTACCCGTGATTTTTTCCTCGAAAGGGTTTCCACGTAAAATTTGTGTGTTCTTTATTTTATTTTACTTTATTCTATTTTATTTTATTTTCACATGATGAAAAATGGGTCCCTTTTACGTCCAATTTTAAAATTCGTCACTTAAATAATTAATTAATATTATGATATTTTAGTAAGAATATAAAAAATAATTTATTATAATTTATTGTTAATATTTTAATATATGAAATATAAATTTTAAATATTTTTTAAACAATTTATATCAATTATTTATAAAATTTAATTTGAATATATAAACTAAATTTTAAATATAAAAATATAACCAATAAAAATTTAAATATATAATATTATATATTTAAAATAAATTTCAAAAGGAAAGAAATTACATACCTAATATAAATATTATATAATTTATTTTATAAGGGTTAAAATTGTCTTTGGTCCTAAAAACATTTTTGCCAAAAACAAAAACTAGAAAAAATTATTTTTGCTTTTGAGTTAAAAAGAACTTTTAACTCCAAAAATTATCTGTTTAATATTGCTTATGACTCTAAAAATATTTTTTTACCCAAAAACATTTTTAAGAAGCGATGTTAAACCAAGTTTTAAGTGCTATGCTTCAATTTTTTGGACCAGTAATGTTTTTTATCCAAAAATTATGATGAACAATGATCTAAGAAATAAACTTTAAACACTTTTATAGAAAATGGATAGAAAATTTTTTTATTTAATTTTTATAAATAGAATATGTTTTTTTTATAAATTAGACATAAATTAAAGTTAAGTAATTATTTTGATCGAATTAATATATAATTTTTAATAAATCTTTTATAGAGTTGTATGCAACTTATATGTCCAGATTTTGTTTTCTACTTTATAGGTTTTCGTTTAATAAATATTTTCTTTTTGTACTTTCATTAGCTTTTGACTTTGAAACTCAAATCGTGGCTTTTTTACGGTAATATTATATATATATAAAAATTTAATATCAAAATGGTGTGTCAGTATAATTATATACTAAAATGGTATGTTAAAGGGTAGTGCCTTTTTCACAAGCGGATTTAATAAATTTTATTTTTTATTTTTCTAAAAAATATTATTTTATTAGCTGTTCAATTTACATAGGCGGCACTACTTGTAGAAAATATTCGAATTTAGTACACAACCCGTGTACAAATGCAAAAATGGTATAAAAGTGGGTGTGCCTACCTGATAGGCGGCACTAGTGACCCCTATCTGGCCGCCTATCAAATTATGATGTATTTTTATTTTTTTAAATAGAATAGATTATGATGAGGATACATTATTTTGGTAGTATTGTGTAGTTTGTTTATTGTTATTTTTATGTTGTTTTTAATTTATTTTGTTAGTTGCTATTATAAGTTATTTGTTTAATTTAATGTATATTGTGATTTCTTAGGTTATGAATATAAATTTTTTTATTTTGTTAGTAAGTATTGTGATTATGTTAATTGTTTGTTTAGGATTTATTGTAATTTGTTATGTTATGAATGTAATCTTTAATATTTTTTTAATTTCTTTGAAAGTTATTTTGTTAGTAACTATTATAAATTAATTATTAGTTAGTGATGACATCAGAGGAAAATAGATAAAAACTGAAAATTGAGAAAAAAATATTTTTTGTCATAGATATTGGTAGAAATGACAATAAATCTGATATTGCCTAATGAGATAACAACTTCAGCACAAATGAAGAAAGTTGATAAGATGATGAGAGAATTGTAAGATTACAGAAAGTTGATAAGATGATGAGAGAATTGTAAGATTACAGAATGAAACCAGAAGAAGACATCGTTCAACTCCTAATTACCGTAAATCAAAAGATGCAAGAAGTGTTACGGAAGAGTCGTGAACTGATTAGAAAGAATAAAATGCAATACTTGACCCTTATAGGGACATTAATAGAACAAGAGCATCAAATCATTTTCGACAAACTTTGGGTACCAAGAACCTATTGGAATATAATTATATACTTCGTAAAATTTATAATCTCTTATGGAGCAAGGAAAATAACGAGACAAAGTGTAGGTTCACGAAAGGTGACTGGGAAGCAAAATGTCTTTGACACGCCATGGATGCATAAATTAGTTGTTAGGAAATTTCAAATTGGATTATAGAAGATGAATTTGAAGAGAATTCAGAATTTAATATAGAGAATTTCCCGAATAAAGATATAGAATCGGAGATGGAAGAAAACGTAGAAATGAGTTTAAGTGGTTAAATGTAAGGATAAATGTTAGAGATTAGAGAATATGAAAAAAAAGAATAAATATGGTTGTACATGCACGAAATGAGAACTGAAAAAGTCTGAGCTTATGAATGAAAAATTTTGCATATTGTTATAATTTTGGTCTCTTTTTATTCATTAAATTTTTTATGTAAGTATTTTTTTTGCTGTTCGAAATTGTTTTGAGAATTTTTATTTGTTTTTTAACAGATTTAGTATTGAAGATGGATAATTAGTGTTTCGTATGCATTTATTTCAATGAAGTAATTTTTGACAACAACCGTGGGATGTATACTTGAATGTCGCCAACAAATAGCAATGAGATTAATAGAAATGTCTCGTTTGATGATATGAAGGAGAGGATTAGTGCAAAAATTATTAGATATTGTGGGAGAAGGATCTCGAAACTTTTCTACAAGTTTCCAGTTTTGACAGATCCCATAAAATTCACCGAAACAGAACTTGTAGACAATAAAGACGTGAAAGCAATGATTGCTCTTTATTGTGGGAATCAGAACGAACTAAATGTATCGATTCACTTATTTGTTGAGTTAGCTGGTGTGGAGCCAACTGAAGATCCCACTCCATTAGGTGAAGAATATGGAGCTCAAGAGCCGTGTATGATGATTCTGATATCGTGTGTTGATAGTCAATTGACTGTACGTGGGATCGGCATCGATCTTAATACTGCACCCAAGACTGATGTGGTTGGTGATGATGTGTACAATAGTAGTGATCCTTCTGATCACAAGGTCGATAGTAATAGTGATCCCGATGTGGACAAGGTCCTAGATGATACTGACGACGAAAGCGTGAATGACGATAGAAACGTTAATGCGTCTTCAGTCGGGAACCAAATTCGACATATTGTGATACACAATAATCTTGGGGCACACATGTCGCTCATAGACCCAGATACGGCGCACACAGTTGAGTTCCCGGAGTACCTTGAAATACTACCTGTTCACCAGTTGGCCGTAGATTCCAATCCTGAGGAGTTGTTCATGGGCCAAAGATTCGAAATTAAGGAAAAGTGCATATTTGCCATTAAGCGGTATAGCATGAATATCTCAATGGACTACAAAGTCGCCGTATCTAAACTGATATTATATATTGGGGAGTGTTGGAGGTCGGCAGAAGGCTACAATTGGTGGGTACGAGCCGTATTTATCTAGAAGTTGCAAATGTGGGAGATAGAAAATTTGTTAGGCCTCACACATGCACTTCAACACGTATGACAGAAGATCATCGAAAACTTGATTCTGAAACTATCTATACGTGCATCATGCCAATGGTGAATGATATGCCGACCATTAAAGTTTCGGTATTGATTTTCAAAATGCAGGCACGATTCTAGTATCGAGTATCATATTGGAAGGCATGGATAGCTAAACAGATGGCAATGGAGCAATTGTACGAAGATTTTGATGCATCGTACAATGAGCTACAGGGATGGATAGTCACTATGCGAGAGTACATGCTGGGAACTATCATTGATTTGCAGACACGACCTTATTACGGCTCGGATAATCAACTACAATCGGGAAAAAAGATTTTCCAACGGATGTTCTAGACGTTTGATCCACGCGTGCGCGCATTTCCCAACTGCAAGCCGTTTGTGCAAGTAGATGAGACCTGGTTATACGGCAAATATACACAGATCTTACTTCTTGCGGTTGCTCAAGACGAGAACAAGAACGTGCTCTTGATAACATTTTCCATCATAGATAAGGAGAACATGGAATTGTGGGAATTCTTCCTTAAGAACCTACGGAGGTATTGTAACACCCCCTACCCGTATCTGTCATTGAAACAAGGTACGAGGCATTACCGGAACTTATCGAATCATTATTAATTAGGGGAAAAAGTAAAACAAAGTAAACGTGTAATATTTAATAAATTCGTATAACATGGTAATTAACTTACCGCTTCTCTATATTCAACATAATTATTCGAATTGATCATGAGCCCTAATGCCTATTCTTATCACATTGTTAGTCATATAATTCATATAAATATCAAGAAACATGTATGGGTTCAACTTTCATTAAATTTCTCATATACATATACTTTTACACATCATTTATTCACATAACTTATAACAATCATATCTATGTATTTTAAATACGCTTTCATAACAATTTGTCTTGATTTCAAACTATCTCACATTGGAGCTTTACTCATCAAATCATTTGAAATACTATCTTTATACAAATAGTACACTTGAGTTGCACAATTCTATATTAATTATGAACGAACACATTAATAAAATATATTCCATGTTCATATATCATAGTCTCATGTCTCCATATATCAAATATATAACCATCATTTTCTTCTGTTTCAGATAAATACATATAACCATACATAAGCATGCCATTCACTATTTCTTTCTGTCTATCACAATTTCAAACGACAGATTCATGTGAATGAGCTCAATAATAACCATGAAAATACTTATCACATTCTTTCACACATGTTCCGCTTATAACATTTTTTTTTATATTTGGCTTGACATTTACTAAGTAATATCGGATATTCATTTATTAGGCAATATCAAATATTCAAATTATTTTTTTAACATATATAACATTTAATTCAAACATGAATTTATAACATTTTTCATTTTAACAAAGTTTAACATTTACCAAATATAATCGAGCATGTGATCAATTTATGCATAAGTCACTCACATATTTTCCTCATCCTCCTCTCCAGTCCATATCCTTAATGTATACAACACGCTTATAAGTAACATTATCTATATTTCACTATTTACTTATATTTATATTCCAAAGCTGTCCATCCATGTCATAATCACTAAATTATTTTAACTTGAGCTATGGAGCTCCAAATTAAGATCCACTAATTTTTCCTGAAACTAGACTTAAATATCTTCTTACCATAAAATTTTCAGAATTTTTGGTTTAACCAATAAGTACAGTTTATTCTTTAAAGTCACCCTCATTCTGGTTTTTGACAATTTCGACCCTTCTTTACTAAAAATTAATTATCTCCTCGTACATGATTTGAATAATGTTCCTGTTTGTTTCTCTTAAAAATAAACTCATTCAGGATTCTAAACATATAAATTTAAGCCCCTAATTATTTTTTTTCAATTTTTTATGATTTTCTAAAGTTAGAACAGGGGAACTCGAAATCATTCTGACCTTGTCTCACAAAATTTATTATATCTCATGATTTACAATTCCATTGCTTATATTGTTTCTTCTATAAGAAACTAGACTAATTTAATTTCATATTTTATTCATCCTCTCATTCGATTTCTATAATTTTTGGTGATTTTTCAAAGTTATACTACTGTTGCTATCCAAAACAGTTTTAATGCAAAATGTTGATTTCCATTTTCCCTAAATTTCACAGTTCATACAATTCAGTCCTTGCTCAATTAACCCCTCAATTGAGCTAATTTTTCTCAATGAATACTTTATTCTATCATTTTAAACTACTTCATAACCTCTGAAAATCAAATCTTTAGCATTAGACCTTATTTCCAAATTCTTTCATAATTAGGTCCTAAAATCAATTTCCATCAATTTTACTTGATAAAATCATCATATATAAAAAATAAAGCTTCAATTTTATATTTATTCATCATATGCTTCCAGCACTCATCCATAGAAACTTTCAAAATTAGTCATAGAATCAAAAACTAATGACATAGTAAGTTGGACCTAATTGTAAAAGTCCAAAATCTTAAAAATTTCACGGAGAAAGAAAGAATTAAACTTACATGAAGCTAGAGTATGAAAACCAGCTTGAACCCTCTTCCATGGTTGTTTTTCAGCTTATGAAAATGAAGAGAAAATGAAGAGAATTCTAGATATTCCAATTTGGTCCCATTTTTATTTAGCTAATTTTGGCAATTTTCCAATTTTGCCCTTATTTCACCCATTTCGTGATTTTTCTCAGCTATTTCCACCCAAAATATCTCTTTTTGGCTTATTTGCACTTGAGGTCCTTCCTTATTTGACAATTGAGCTATTTAATCCTTCTAGCAACTTTTACACCTTTTTCAATTTAGTTCTTTTTATTTAATTAATCACCCAAACGTCAAAATTTTCTAATGAAATTTTAATACTACCTTATTGACACTCCATAAATATTTATAAAAATATTTATGGCTCGGTTTATAACACCAAGATGTCGATACTTTTTTTCTCAATTTCTTGACCAAATAAACCTTTATAAAACACAATTTACTATTTCAAAAATCTTTTAAAAGCTACATTTGGCTCATAAATATTAAATAATATAATCTACGAGTTTATTTTTCGGATTTGGTAGTCTCGAACCAGTATTTCCAACATCGCTGAAATTTGGGCTATTACAGGTATGTTATTACTAACTAATATTTACATCATCTCCGATAGAGAGAATGGATTAATTATCTCCATTAGGCATTCTGGTGTACCATGGATATCCGTTTACTGCATCGGACACATCGTGGGTAACTTTTAGCGAGATTATAAGAAGACAGACTGGCGAAGACAAGTTGTGAGAATGGGTAAAGGATAACCTTATCTTTTCAATATATAACCTAATGTTTTAGGGCGAGACTGTAACATATATATTCTTAATACATACACAACGTACGAGCTAGAGCCACACATTTTCCAACAAAGGATAACTCAACTTGAGAGTGACATGGAGGGTCAAACGAACACACCTTTCCGACAATAGTTGGGTACCATAGAGCTGTGACAATGGGCTTAAAGTTTTGACGAGGGCTTTCACTATGGTCATATAACCACTAACTTGGCAAACGGGGTTAACTCCAAGTTGATGAAAACACAACATCTTCTGATTTCATCTGTCTTCTTGGCTATGTTCTACAAGTTGGCTACCTTAATGTCAAGAATGGGGCAGCAACAAGTCAACCAGATAGAGGCGGGACACGTGTTTGTCGAAGATGTCAGGGATACAATGGTTGCAAACCGTCGGATGACAAGGTCGATGAATGTAGAAGTATATTCACGACGTAATGAAACGTTTCAAGTTACAAAGACCATCAGTCGTCAACCCAGTAAACCACCTAGGTCCTACAGAATTGATCTTCGAAACAGACGGTGCAATTGTAGGAGGTTCCAAACACTTCATTATCCCTGTGCACACACCGTGGCAGCTTGTGCTAAAGTCTCTCTTAATGTTGAACAATTTATCGATAAGGTGTACACCCTCGCATACACGTTGCGTGTATGGGAGAACAAGTTCCCTGTCCTGCTTGACATGTCTACATGGGAGGTGCCTCCGACGACTTTCAAGCTTGTCCCAAAAAAAGGGTTGCGTAGGAATTTGAAAGATCATCTGCAATCATCCATAATCCATAATGAAATGGACATTATGGAGAAATCCGACGGGAAGTTGTTTGGTGTATACAGATTAGCTGGTTATAACCGGAGTAAATGCCCGCACCGAACTACCATATTGGACAATCGTTGCGATCAGGTAGGAATTGAGATGTTCATTAACCCCTATTAATCGGAGTAAATGCCCACATTAAATACATTCACTACATGCAAAGAGGATTGGATCTAAAATTTGTTTAAAATTTATTGCAATTAGTCTAACTTGAATTACAAAGTTAGTCTAAAGTTTGTTACATTTATATTTTTTTAGAATTAAATAAGGCTTTTTTTTACGTAAATAATACAAAAAATAAAATTAATAACTGAAATGACATGCCCATAAGATTAATAAATGAAATTTTCCATTTTGAGTTTAAACAAGCCTTAAATGTGACTAATTGCCTTATAAACCCTCCTTAAATATGACTAATTGCCTTGTAAGCCCTCATTATTTATTATTTCCTTTTTATTCCCCTTCAACTTACTATATTGTGTTTAAACAAATCCTTAACCTATTTTTGTCATTAAATAAGCCCTTAACTTATGATTTTTACTCATAAAATTCTTTTATTTTAATATTAAAGTAAATATATTTTACCTAAAGTAAAGCTATTTAAAAAAGTATAAACTAATTCGCATTTTATGTTGATGTGAATTTGATGAGAATAGTCTATTAAATAACAAAAATAAAATTTTAAAATTTCTTGAGAATAGTTTATGTGAATGTATTATTTAGGCAAAAAAGTCATTAAGTAAATACAAACTTGACTGTTTAAATTGCAAAACCCCCTAAAATTGATGGTTTGATGGTGTGGTCCTAGGGGTATATTTTTGTGGAGATCGACGTTCACATTGCGGGTGACTGTGGTGATCAACGTTTTCTTCACCCGCATGTGGGGGTGTGCGACACATAGATGAAAAGTCATATGCCTCAAACGCTATCGATGAACTTGAGCCAAGAAGAATGGAACACTACGGTGGTAGTGGGCTGAAAATATCAAACTCTGAATGATATCAGCAGCCTGACGAGCCCGGGGAATAGCAATCGCCCCCAAGTCTAGATGATAAGAACTATCCCCAGAGTGTAACTCCGGCTCCAACTCTAGCTCTGGCTCTGGTGCAGGAGGCGGATGTGGAAAGGGATGGGAGGGTTGACTAAGTCGTGTCATGTGTGGGGGGACTACCATCGACCACCCACCAAACAAAAATGGTTTCCCCATATCAGAGTACCACTGTA
Organism: Gossypium longicalyx; assembly: GCA_025698465.1. Classification (NCBI taxonomy): domain Eukaryota; kingdom Viridiplantae; phylum Streptophyta; class Magnoliopsida; order Malvales; family Malvaceae; genus Gossypium; species Gossypium longicalyx. The sequence continues at coordinate 60,411,494 of CM047004.1, read as the reverse complement.
TGTACTCTAACGAGGGCTGCAGTCCAAAGCACGATCCATCTAAGGTACCTGCCCCAACCGGTTGTTCCACATTGCAATATATCCTTCATGCACTTCTGCCCAATCATTTTCTTGTTTCCCCCTCTTGTTAATCCCATGGATGTCCCCCAACTTTACTGGCAGTATCGGGATATACTATATACAATCTAACTGCAGAGTACTCGATCACCATAATACCACTCCACTGTCTAGAAATTGATAATGGATGTATTAATATAACATAGGTTTGAGTGGATGTGGACAGACGAGGGAATAACCACCATAATTTCTTGGACAGAATACGACATCCAAATAAACTGCACAGTTAATAACATGATTATATAAATAAGGGTCGAGTGAGATAAAATAATAAAATGTCATGAATATTGGAAAAACTTACCCCCTCTCTAGCATGATTCTCAATCATCAAACGGTATATCGGAACTGTGTATGACCTCTCGATACCTGAATTAGTGTTCCATCTACGAAAATAAATGGTTAAAATAATATCATTTGAAAAAAAGTCAACTAATTGTTATAATGAGTAAAAATTCATCACCTATTCACGAGTGAAAATACATATGATTAGTGACTAATCGATGCCAAGAATGGCATCCGGTAAAGTGCCTAAGACTGCAGCAATATGAGGCATCCACCCATGTCCACCATAAAAGGATTTTTCATTCTACAAAGTTCGCGATTTAACATAACTAACACTGCGGACCCCCAACTGTACGATCGGATGTTGTGCAAATCAGATAATAGGGGCAAGTAGATCAAGTGGACTTTGTTGCCATTTGCATTCGACATGAGTACACCCTTTATAATGTGTATAGTGTAAGCTCGAACAACATGCAGTATCTCCCATTCATTGACAGTACTCAATAAATGCTCGAAATTGGTCTTTAGCCATGAAAACCTCAAACCCGTAAATTTTCCCTTACTGGGTGAGCGTCCAAATAAGTTATAGCAAAGGGCGGCTGATCTAAAGATTAAACTTATGCTCATGACTACATTCTCATCGATGGGGAGCCTGGGCTGCAGTGCAACATCCTGTAGAGTAATGATGCACTCCCCACATGACAAATGAAATGTGTGGCTCTCCACACGCCATTGCTCGACCAAAGAGGATATTAAGTCGTATCGTAGATCAAAAGTCTGAATCAATGTCACTAATCCGAATCTGACTAACTCCAAGTTCATCTGGTAGAAAGCTCACACTATTAAAAGACCCCTCAATTGCACAGTATGTGCCCTAAAATTATTAAAGTAGAAAAATAATTAATATAATCTAATTTAATTACATAAATGCCGTGGGTAACAAATAACAATTTTATTACCATCTCATTAATAGTACTTGATATGTGATCATCATTATTAATCAAAGAACCCATTTGTTACAAATCTGCAATTAAAAAAATGAATCTATTTAGTTTGTTGCAAAAAACACAATAAATAATTTGAAATTTGAGAAACAAAAAAACACAGTAAAAAAATAGTAAATACGTGAGTAACAAAAAACACAGTAAAAAACACAATAAAAAATATCTCATAATTTTCCATATTTCACCTACATAAAAAAATTATGTTAGTTTACAATAATAACATAATTAAAATAAACATAAACTATCTAAACATAAAAAACATACGAATCAACAAAAAATAAAATAGAAACATATCTATTTAGTTTTTTTCAAACAACCTATAAAATTATATAAAAATAAATTTAATCAACATTTCAATAAATTAGTAAAAATTGTCAAATAAATAAAATTACATTATAACAAATCATAATACACATTAAATTAAACAAATAATTTATAACCTAATCATAAATTACTAACAAAATAACTTTAAAATAATTTTAAAACACTAAACTAAACACAAATAAGTTATAAGCTAATTATAAATTACTAACAAAATAACTTTAAAATAATTAAAAAAAATTTACATTCATAACAAATCACAATAAACACTAAACTAAACACATACAATTTATAACCTAAACATAAATTACTAACAAAATAACTTTCAAATAATTAAAAAAAAAACAAAAAATTTTACATTCATAAAAAGTCACAATAAACATTAAACTAAACACACACAAACAATTTATAACTTAATCATAAATTACTAACAAAATGACTTTAAGATAATTTTAAAAATACAAAAAAAATTACATTCATAAAAAATCACAACACTAAACTAAACACAAACAATTTATAACATAATCATAAATTATTAACAAAATAAATTTAAAATAATTTAAAAAAACAAAAAAATTACATTAATAAAAATTCACAAAACACTAAATTCAACACACACAATTTATAACCTAATAATAAATTACTAACAAAATAACTTTAAAATAATTAAAAAAATTACTTTCATAACAAATCACAAAACACCAAACTAAATAAAAAAAATAACTAATCCCTTTAAATTAAAAAAAATTAATTACTAAAATAATACATACCTTCCTTTCTTCTTTCTTTCTTCTTCTTCTTTTCCTTTCTTTCTTCTCCTTCCTCTCCTTTCTTTCCCTCTTTTTTTTCTCACCACTAACCCTTTTTCTACAAGGGGGACCATGCTTATAAGGTCTCCCATCATCTTTTTTTTTTTTCCTTTGAAGGGATTCATCACTGCAAAATACAATATCTAGGCACAACAGAGAAGACTAATGACTGGCACCAATGCCGCTCGTCAGGGAGGCGTGACTGGAGCGGCTAGTCCAAAAAGCTTCACTTGGGTGGGCCAGTCACAAGTCAAAGTTGACCCATATTTTGACTGTATATAAGGAGTATAAAGTAGTACTGCCTGTGTACATGAGCACAATTAATAAAATAATATTTTTTTTAAAAAATAAAAAATAAAAAATATTAAAAAAATAGTGATGCCGCCTATGAGAAAGGCAACATCCCCTAAACATACTATTTTAGTATTTAATTGAACTGTTGATATTTAATTATACTGAGACACCATTTTAGTATTAAATTTCTTTTATAATATTAACGAAAAAAAAACCCCAAATCTTTTTAAATAGTTCCTAGGATTCATATTTGCTCGTCTTTATTATAATGCTTAATGCTAAATTTTGCCCTAAATTGTGATTGTTTTTTCATTTTAATATCTAAATTTCTTTTATTCTAAATTAATACTTAAATTATTATTTCGTTATTTAGTTTAATTAAAATAACTTATTATCACGTCACACCAATTAAAATATACAACGTGCACATCTAAGCAATCACATTGTACCATATAACAATTGAAAATAAAAACGTTAACCTTAAATTTTTCAAAAAATTAACTTTAATTTTGGTTCACTATTGACCAGATATTAATCATCGTTAACTAAGTTAACCTTCCACATACACGTGTCATTTATGTTTTTTAATGTTATATTGATTAAAAATAATAATAAAACATATATTATATATAAATAATTCAAAATATTAAAATATCTTTTATAAAACTCTAAAAATATATAAATATAAATTTCAAAAATTCAAAATAATATAGAAAAATTAAAATTTTTTATAAAAATTAAAAATACATATTTAAGTTTAAAAAAAGTGCAAAAAGAAAAAACTCAAATTTTTAAAACTTGGAAATCTAACATTCTTCTAATATATATATATATATATATATTTAAAAACTTAAGTTTTCCTTTTTGCAATTTATTAAAATTAGAAAATGTTTCTAAACTTTTTTTAATGTTTCTACCTTATTTTGACTTTTAGAAACTTATATTTATATATTTTAAATTTTAAATTTTTTTGAGTTATGCTTTTTACCATTTTTAATTCATATAATATTAGAACATATAGAGATGGCACGTTCTAACATCTCAACGCAGATGGTCAAAAGTACGTAATCAATGCCAAGGAGTTAAAAGTCAAATTTGTTTTTTTTTTAAATTAAATGTTTTTATTTAAATAATCTTAATTATCACAACATTACAAGACAACCAATTTTTTACCACCTTTACAGAAAAAATTCAGCCGAATAATAAAATAATAGTTTAAAATTGAATACCAAATTAAAAAAACAAGTTCCAAATTTATCGCTAAGCTTTATTATAGTTTAAACATGATGAATAAGATTAGAAGATAAATTAACCAGTTTTATACAAAATAATCCATTACTCTTTGGATTTATAGAGGTGATAATAGCTTAGCTTTGACGTCACAATCTTCCATTCTGAACTTTGTTTCAAAGAAATAATAAATCAACAATTCATCTAATCTAAGCTTAAAAGGATGCTCTTTCAAAGCAAGGACAAACAGATTATGACAAACTTCAATTAAAAAAAAAAAAAAAGTGGAACACGTTGAAAAAGGAGTGCAGGTTATAGACCGAGTTGCTTAAGAATTTTGCAGAAATCCTTGTGGACAAATAGTCGCCTGAAAAACTACAGAATAATGTTATCCATATCTAACATCAAGTAAACACTTTATACATCGTACAAATAACTTCCAAGGAAAGACATTAACTACTCATATAGAAAGTCGGTGACCGGAATTATTTTTCTTTCTAACTTCATTTAATTTAACTCCACCTTTTCTTTTAACTTTTATTTTAAATAAAATAAAATAAAATAAAATGCAACATTTCATGATGTAAATGCCTAAAAGTTTAAAGTATCATTTTTAACACAAACATAAAAGCACACTATAGTTTGAGAACTAATTTACATTTAAGCCTAAAATTAAATAATAATAATAATAATAATAAAACACGAGGGTTAATGAAACTTACAGAATTGAAGGTGTTGACATAGGTTATCTTAATCATTGAAAAGTGAGTGTCCACAACAAATCACACTCAGTAGTCCTCAACAACCTTTCTACCTTACAAAATAAATTTACACCGATGCCCTCGGCGTTATCTACAATGCACCCCCACCTCTAAGCAAATTCTTCATCATTCTCTGTTACTCTAATGTGTTGGGGTTGCTGACCTGACCGATACACACTCCACATCTTACAGTAGGCCCGTTCAAGGTTCCTAACCTGAATTTATGAATTTTAACTCAAATCTTGTTAGCATTGATGATGAACTCATTCTTGTATGCTAAACCATGAATACAGATCCAAAGATTGTTGAGGTAAGCTTTGCTTGAATTCAACCACTAAAAAAAAAAAAAAAGAATCTCACCCAGCGTGCTGTGTCAAAAAGAGGGCAAGTCATTCTGGCTGCTTTTAATTTATCGGAAAGCTCCTGAAGCTTTGGACGATTTAGAGCAAGTGACACTGCTTTCTCTTCATATTCTTTCAAACTGAAAAGAAAAGGCACCACCATCAGCAAGAAAAAGGAAAAAGAAAAAAGCAACAGCATTGAATGCTTCTTAACTCAGGAAAGCGCGTATGGATTAAGACAACTCGATTTTATTCCCCAAAAAAGCTTCCTAGACCCCTTAATTTTATCAGCAACCCATTTCATTCAAGGAATCTAAAATGGCAGAGTGCTAAAATTCATGGTCATGGTTTATAAGTGGAATGTTAGCCTGGCAAGAAGTTATGTGCAGGCAGGTAAACCACGCACTCCCATCAGCTTTTGTCAATATTAAGACTCAAAATTCTTTTTATTATTAGCCGCAATTATACTATATTTTGGGGGTATGTTGACCATGAAAAGAAGCTAAGAAGAAATGTGCCACTATCTTCGTCAAAGAATGATAGGAAGCTAAATCAATTAGCATCCAATCCACGCTATTTTAGTAACGAGAAGTGTTCTTTGCTCCTTTAATTAGATAGTTGGTCACATACCTACTGACGATCATCTCCTCCCCAACACCAGTAGCCAGGCACAAAGAACCAGCAACTCTAGTAGCCATCTTTTCAAGTGGAAGGGTCACCATTGGAAGACCAGCCCATAGAACATCGGTGCCTGTTGTGTGTGCATTGCATAATGGTCTACTCAAAAACAAATAAAAAAGCATAAGTACAATAAAATGTAAGCCATAGATTTTAATGTGCCTAAAGAGATCAAAATTTAAGAGGAAATATGAATCAATTTATATCGGAAGTTTGGAGGAAAAAGAAAAGAGGTTCTAGGATTTATTTAAATATTTACGTATCAAGGAAGAGATCTGCCAAGGCACTGCGTCTTATATGTTCACTTTTCATGGCAACATCTGTAAAAATAATCTGATCTGGCTGCACGCCCTGTTGAGTTGCATCTGAATCACACCAGAACCAATTGTTTTAATAATAACGACTAATAATAATTCAAGGCATATTTCACAGTGCAGAAGAGATCACTAGAAAATCTACACAATACAGATGCCACCTACATGCGCGAAGTCTCGTTTCACCAGCAGCTGGGAATCGAAGCAGCCAAAGAGCACTATTTGGAACACGCTTAAGAATATTGCACCTAAGTTTGATTGCAAGAAGACTTAGGTATGAAGATAAAACAGGCAAGTAAAACAGGATTAAGAAACTGACATATATTTACCACGTGGTGAAAATATCAGGATCCATCTTGTACAGCTGATTGAAACATGCAAAGAGAAATTTGTCTTCAGGTAGTCCATAATCAGATCTCTTAGGCAGGCCGTTTGGATCCAAGACATCAAGATTTTTCTAGTGACAATTGCAATGCAAAGAAGCAAGTTATGGAACCCAGACAAAAACAGGATACTAAAAACATGCGGAGACATGGAATCAGCTCTAACCTGCTTATAGTCATTTACAAAATAACAATGAGGAAGGTGTACAAGCTTCTCAGAGTAGATATGAGAAAAGTGAAGAGGTGAAACAAACTGCAATACGAAGAGGCAAATGATGTAAAACGGAAAAACACAAGAGGATGAACTTGGAAGCATAACCAAACAATGACCTATGGATTTCTAACCTCATCCGTGACCAAATAGTGTATATATGATGCACCAGTAGTCCCAGGAAATCCCATGTAAGAAATCTGAATAGGAGCAGGTTGCATAGCAAATATTTCATTCCTTGCTCCCTGAAATATCAAGCAATCAAACAAATAACAAAATAAAATCCCAATGAGATCAGAACAGAAATGACAAGCAGTGTTATGAGAGGTAGACCAGGTATCTTCATATATATTTGGTTCACAAAAGTATTCGTCCACCCAATCAAGCAGAACCAACTGAAAGCAAAAATATTTCTTTTCTCCGTATCTTTCAAGAGTTTCAATTGGACTACCAACTAGAGAAAGGTTACCTTAGTATAACCATTAAGATTGACAAGAATTTGTATTTTGTCCTCATTTATCATCTTTGCAATCATATCAGAGGACATAGACGATACATCTATGAAGTGCTCAGCTTCTGACTGTATTCGCAACCTCCACTCTGTCCCATCATTTGGACTCAATGCATAGCAAAATACCTGCAAATAAGTAATTCTAGAATGTACTGACAAAAACATAGAAAATATTCGAACAGCCAAACCAAATAATTAGGGTCATATGTGAGAAGAACAATTTACAAACCTCGACATTTTCTCTGTTGTGCATGCCAAACACTGAACCCATGAGATGAGATAGGGGATGGTTGCCAAAATCACTACTCACATATCTGAAAACCATAGTGCCTATTAAAGGACCAGGGAGAGGGAGAAAAGAGAGGTGTAGAGGAAGAGAAAGAGATCTTGAAGCATACCCAACCCTAAGGCGTCGATTCCCATTCTCACCAGGGAAGGGTGCAGGATAGTTGAAAGGAGGAAGAGAAAAACGGGAAGCAACAACAGAGCTGTGTGCCGCATATTTACGACTACAAAAAACAAAAATTAATCAGAACTCAAAATTGTAAAGTTTACATTCTACTTACATTCAAAACAATCACAAAACTTGCCTGATTTCTAGTGCGAGCATTGGATCTATAGGATAGGCTATTGCATGGAAAGGCTGCACGCTAGGAATAACTGACGTCTGAAGGGTAAAACAAAACCATCAATGCTTCTTGGCAAGGAATTGACTAGGAAAGAAATTTAAAGCAAGACATCAGAGCCGAAGGAGGAGTAGAGCTTATAGCAGATTGAGCATGAACCTTAATCTGTCTCCTGAGTATGCCTTCAACTTCAAGAAATTTATTCTCCCGATCCTCCCAGTCACAAACACACTGACCAAGGATATATCAAATTTATTAAACGCAAACAGAAAAAGGTAAACTGACTTACCCAAGGCAACTAATATAATATAATCGAGGTAAAAGAAAGATGGACTGTGAAACCATTCATCTATTTTGCATATAACCAGACATATAAAAGTGTGGATCTCTGTTCTCTTTTTGTAATATCACGTAAACGGGGGACCATTTAATCAAATTCATCAGACAAAACTAAGCAAGACAAAAGGCATAAAACATTTTTCGTTTATGAACCACAATGTAGTTGAAACCCGTCTACCCATGAATTTTAAGATAACATTACATTATCACCTAATGACTTGGGAGAGAAAAACTTGGGGTGCAGAAAGAAATACTCATTAATCAACAAAACTTACTGCTATGTGTGCTCAAGTAGACTATCTGCTGATTCCCAAACAAAGGGTAAATGAAATATTCCCAGTTTGTTAAAATAAGCACTCATGTAATTACTACCACCAATAGATGAGATCATGTAGAACATTATCTCGAACTTATCAACATTTACAAACCAAAAACCAAGCAACACTTGACCTACAGTTGCAATCATAATTTTGTTCCTTGGTGGTCTTTACCTGTATAGTGTGCAGAAGGTTACAGGTTGCTTCTGGGAAATCAGGGCGAAGAACCAGCGCTTGCTTGTAGCTTTTTATTGCAGCTTCAACATGCCCACTGCAAAATGTTGAAAGCACAACACATTGAAACAAACAGATCTCCGCAGAGAAGCAAATCGCTCCATTTAAGTATGGCATACCTGTCCTTGTAAGCTGAAGCCAAATTTGCATGAGCTTCAGCCATTGCCGGCCTAATGTTGATTGCTCGTATGTAGTCGTGAATGGCTTCATTTACTCGTCCACTCTCCTTATATGTATTCCCCCGGTTGACAAGTGCATCGGCAGCCATAGGATCAATACGGAGAACTTCATTGTAACAAGATATAGCATCTGCAAGATTACCCTATAAAAGAAGAGAAAAAGACAACCATGCATCAGCAGTGTGAAAAAAATGAGTGTTCAAAAGAGAAGATGCACCTACCTGCTGTTTGTAAATGATTGCTAAATTGTTAAAAGGAGCAGAAAGTCCTGTAGTTACAGATAAAGTTGCCTTGTAGCATGAAGCAGCAGCACTCAACATATTCCTACAAACAAGAATTATCACATTATGAAATCCTACCAAAGCACCAATCAACCAGAATCATTCAAAAAAAGTGTAGTCAACCAGCACAAACCATTCCATATATATATTCCCAAGATTTGTAAGTGCCTGAGGATGGTTAGGTTGCAGGGCAAGACATTGCTTCATAAGACAAATGACATAAAATCAGAACAAAATCTGGAAAGGCGTGATAGAGAAAGAAATCATAATGATAACAGAACCACATGGCTAAAACAACCCTACCCTATAGCATTGCATTGCTTCATCAACTTTTCCAGCATCTTTCAAAGCATTGCCCTGATTTAACATGTCAAGAAAGAGTGACTACAGAAATCATAAAGAATCAGTAAGTACTAAATTAGCAACCAATCAAAAGGTATAATAGGACCAACCAAGTTGTTATATGCCTCCAAGAATCCTGAGTCAAAAGCAATTGCTCTCCTATAGTTGAGAATTGCCATATCCAGGTTTCGTTGTTCAAAATAAACACTAGCCAAATTACCTGCAAAAAGGCATGATTGCATAACATTGTTAATAAGTTTGATAGAATTGCATAATGACACAAACTGCAGCATCTTCTCGTAACTTCATTTAAAAGTCATGCCAAAACAAGTTTTACATACGCATGGCTTAACTTGCTACTATTCAATGATGCATAAGAGACATGTTAACCAAAAGAAAATTACGATGACATGGTAAGGGCTTTGAATAGGCACCTTTATTGATAATAAAATTCTTAACTTGATGATAGATATGCGAGGTTCTGTTTTCCTTGTATATTAGTCAGGTTTTAAAACTGTTTTGGTAATTTTTACTTTGATAAACACTACTGTGGTCAACAAATTTTTAGTTTTAAATGTCCACATGCTACAATTTCCTTCATTCCAGAACTCTAATCCTTCATCAAATCAAAGAAAATTTTTACAGAACTTTCAAGAAAATTATGCAATGCAATCAACCACACAAGATCAAGGAAAAATCTAGGTCTCTCTAGCAATTCCCTGAAGTTTACCATTGTTTTAGATCTGTAAACCACCCCAATAGTTCCTAGAAAAGACCTAATAAAGCAAATTCCAACACTAACCAGTTGCTATTTATAGCTCCCATTAGTCCAAGACAGACTCAAGATTTGATTTTCTACATCCATTTCAGTCCAAACCTTGATCCTTGATTGAGCTAATTCAAATATTAAACTCCATCCACTGTAAAACTCTAAATAATAAATGTAACTCTAAAGCCTCAAAGTAATTCTTTACAAAACTGTCCTCGTACATCATGCTGAAAGATGTTAACTTGAATCAGATGAATTTACATTGCCCAAGACTTTTTAAATGCCCTACACTTTTTCGTAGTTGCATTCAAATTCAATAAAAACAAGGCTAATGCAATAAAAATCTCATCAGTATAAGTTAAAATCAACACTTTTAGAGTGCCAGTTACACTACAAAGTACATACATGCCCATAGTGAAGAACAGTCACAGAGACATTACAACTCACCATAGGCCATAGCATAATCCGGTTGCACCTGAAGAGCTCGCTGATAGCATACAATTGCCTCTTTAGGCATTCCCAAAGCCTGGAAAAGGCAAAAGAATTGTGTTTTTTTTCTCCAGATACCTGTCCCCGCATTGCAGCTACCCGACCATACTAGCATAATAGATTATAGCTTACCTTATAAACATTTCCAAGGTTTAAGTAGGCATCAAAAAATGCAGGTTTTAGTCTCACTGCTTCCTGTAAATTGACAAGAATTCACAAAAAAATTAGCTATAAGATCAGACACAAATAGACACAACATAGAACTCAAAGAATATCTACAGCTTTGAATGCAAAATTGCATTTACTCATGACATAAATATATATATTTGATTCAATGTTTAATTTAGTAATTGAACAAAAAACTGAGCACTATGGTATCTAAATTATGTTTTTTATTCAATTATTTATCCAACATTTCTAGCCCAACCATTATTATCTGATCAGGCACACACCTAGTGCACTTAGGAGAGCTTTTTTGTAAGATATTAGGCACACACAAAAAGCCCACCTAATTGAAGTTTTCCTTAACTTTTTTAAAATTAATTACACCTTTACTAGTAAAAACGAGATAATATCAAACTTTCTACTTCTAATGTTCAACTACTCAACAAAAGACATGGGACCATAACAAATCACGCATATTAGCAAATGAAAAAAAAGAATTTCGCATGTTTTGTATAATAAATTGATCACTTTAGAGCTTAATATCATAATTATACATCCTAAGATTATTTTATACATAAACATAGCTATACATGCAAAATATACGCATACATACACATTCCACCTAGCTTCACTCAGGCAAGCACTTCCTTTTCGTCTCAGGCAATACAGGGGTTCTAGTGCCTAGAGTGTACCTTGCATCCTTGACAACAATGATATAGATAATATATCTCTTATGCTTATAAATACTTTATTATTTTTGGAGAAAAATCAACCTCTGTTATTGTAAAATTAGAACTATATGCCTCAGTTTCAACGCAACAAGTTACTATATTATCTAGCAAGTTAAGTTGTGTGATTAACAACACAGTTGCAACGTGAGTACAACCAAAAAAAGGAGAAGAAAATAAGAAAACCTGAATCCCCCTGGATTATTTTACCTCCTTTTGTAACAAGTTTGTTAGATCTATCTCTGCAGTCTTTTTGTTTCAATCTTGATTGCTCCTCTCTTACTTTTCTTAGAAAACAATTTGCTTTCTCTTTCATAACTTACCCAAGCTCTTAAATTTTTTTGTTATCAGAACTGGTTCCAACCCTCAAGATAACAGGAAAATGACAGATCCAAGTCAAAAGCCTAGTGATAAAATGCTTATTAATGCATTCAGTCATGATTCTGTAGATTAAAGGATACCTGAAAGAGTAAACTAATTTTTCTGTTTTCAAGTAAACTGATTTCTCTGTTTCTTGTACAAGGATCGGAATCTGCTCTATAGCCTAGAATAAAAAGTTACAGTTCCAATCACTATGCTTAAGGTATTTATTCCCCATATAGATACTATAATATAAACAGCCAAGAACATTGTCTTAGGCTGTATAATTACACAGTTGAAAGTTTTGTAAATGTCAATGATGCAATTAAATTGCTTCAATTCACCTAAAACTTGGTAGACATGGTCTACATAAAAAGATCACAAACATAATAGTGGATTGAATATAGCAAAACTATAAATTAGCCAAAAAACTGTGAAAGTATTATAAATGAAGATACAGGAACTTGGATATGAGACTACGGATCTGAGTAGTCATTTGCTCTAATTTTGGACGTGCAGAGTTGCACAAAAAGGAGTCCAAAAGAAAGAAGTATGTGGATACATCTTTTAAAGGGAATGAAAAAATATAATATATTTATATATAAATAAATGTCTTTAAAGTTCTAGCCTAATCAAAACCAAATTTATTTTTTTCTTTACTTTTAGTTCCTTTTTATCCAACATATTAGTTTTAAATAGTTTTTCAACCAAAACTATTGAATTGTTTCAATAAATTCAAACTCAAAGCCATACACCAATCAGTACAAATTACATAAGCAAGCAAGACATCAAAAATTTAAAATGAAAAAAAGAAAAACCAAACATGATACAAATTGAAAAAATAATAAGCAAGAGACCTCTAAAATCACTTGTTAAACCCAATATGGGAAAACTATAAAAGCACTTTTGGAATAGATTGTGGCTTGAAGATTAAACCCACAGTTCACTACAGTATGGAACACATACCTTATAGTATTGAAGTGCCCTGTTAAGGTCACCTGCCTCCATGAAAAGACCAGCAAGATTGGACCATGCAATTGCAAAATTAGGTTGTATACGTAGCGCCTCAAGGTAGCAATTGTAAGCCTATAAGTAGAACTAATCAAACAATTAAATAAAGGAGCAACGAAGTACAAACCAAACAAAATCATGTAGCACATTGCCCTGGCTTGTTAATATAAACACATCAGAAGTCAAGCATATATACCAGTATGAGAAACAGATTAACACAAACCAAAACAAAAGAGTAGTGTCTTCAAAATCTCCAGGTCAGTGAGGGCTCCGAGGCCTTAATATTTAACAGGAAGGATTTAAGTCACCATGATGAACACCATACAATGCATGGCAACCCATCTTTTAACATAAACATAAGAGGATCTAAATCTTTCCCAATGGAAGTATATAGACGAATTTTATGTAGCAAAAGTTAGAATTCAAACCAGTTCAGGGTTAATAAGAATTACTTAGTAGGAGGAAGATGCAAATGGCACAACACAGCACTCCAATCAACATGAAGAGGGATTTAAATAAAATTTCTGAAGCAGACATGATTTTGTTCTCCTTGCGTCAATAAGGACATCTAAATAAAACTCATAAAAGAGCTTAATAATCATGATTAAGTAGAAGATGATTTAGTTTATCACCCAAATAGTCAAACAAACAACATCCAACATTTGCAGTGTAGCCGGAGAAACACAAAACAAACAGCATCAAGCAATCAGAGGGAAAAAAGACGACAAGCCCTTTGCCTTACCTCTTTCACGAAACCTTGAATTTTCATTAAATTGCCAAGGTTACTGTGAGCATCAACCTGCATCATCAAGTGAAATCCCATAGAAACCTCAGAATTTTCCCAGCCATATACGCAGAAAATGAAGATGAAAAAAGCAAATAAGGATGTACCAAACGGGGATTTAATGCAAGTGCCTGGCGGCAACATTGGGCTGCCTCATTAAGCCTCCCTTTTCGCATGTATGCACTTGCTAAATTTGACCATGCATCAGCAAAATTAGGTTGAAGCTTCAAATCAAAATTCAAACAGAGGTGAATAACATACCAAGGCTAATGAATAGAAAAAAGTTACATTATGCAGTCAGCATTAACAGACCAATAATAATAAAAGCACAACAACGGATCATTATGCTCATGAGATTGCTGATTTTTAGTTCTTCTGAAGATATCGTGAGGGAAAGAAACCAAAGGAAATGTTGGCATCAATTGGTGCACTAGTTTTTCCATGAAATGAAAATTTGATAAGCTTAAAACGTGCTTTCAATCAATGAAAAAATTCAGTCATAAATATATGTAGAAGTTTACAAATCATGCATACTGTTTACCAGTTCAGACGCTAAAAAAAAAATTTAAAATACAAGCTGCCTATTCTATCAGCCACACGAACATTTTGAGAGAGAATAATAGTGGACCATTAGCTCATTGGAATAATTTTATGATCTTATCCTCTTTGGAAACCAAAGAAAAAGGTCAAGGCTCTTCATTGGATGAAAGTGTCTTTTACAGACAGCGTTCTTATCAGTAGATCATTGGGTTAACAAAATTATCAATTTTACTAAGCAACCTAGAAAAAATTTTAATATGAAGTAGACCCAACATAAATATTGTTGCGAGTGGATGTAAAGGGATAAAGATAAAACTCTACCAATTGCAATATAATCAATCATAGGTGAGAATGTACAAAAAAAAAAAAAAAAAACTATTGACATGTAGCTGTCCATGCTTAATCTGTTGCTCTCCAAACACCCCCCCACCCACCCACACATATATGGTAAATAACATGCAGTTCAAATTACAATCATAATGTTACAAGTAAACAAATAAAGATAATTTAAAACCTAACCATAAACTGTTCCTCAAAAAAAAAAAAAAAAAAAAAAGTAAGTGCAATGCTTGCATATAAGTTATTTTTATAAATACAACAGCCATATTTCATTTCTGATCTGATAGTTCTAGTTATATTACTTCTTAGAAACATAGCTCTATTTTAGTGACACTTCTACTAAAAGTTATAACCACATCCAAGTATTTGAAATGAACTTATATATCTTTGATCTAGATTGTCTTGGTTCCTCAAACCAAATGTTAATTATATTGGTCCTGATATGATAATAGTATGATTCCAAACTTGCTTCCAAATTCTTTTCACAGTTTGGCAAAAGCCAGTTATCGCTCCACCTTGTTATCAGAGCTCAGGAAAGAATAACTATGAAGTGTAACAAATAAAAGACAGCAGCAAAACACACACACACACACACAAAAATAAAAAATAAATAAATAAATAAAGAATATCAAATTCTTAGTTTACAAATGCTTCAAATAAGAAAAGGACAATGAATGCATGATGGGGAACACAAAGCAAACAAATATTGTTTACTAACCTCAATGGCAAACAAATAATACTGGATTGCAGTGTCAATATTGCCTTTCTCCTGCAGCATAAAGCATTATTAATGCAAATACCACCAACAATGGACTATATAATGAAATGCATCTAAAATCAAAGACACTCAGAAGATACCTTCCAAGCATTGGCCATATTTCCGTAGCACTCCGCAAAGTGTGGATCAATTCTAAGAGCTTCTTCATTCTTTGCAATGCATTGATCATAATCATGCAACTGAGATCAAACAAAGTGTCCACTTTCAGAGGCATTTAAGGATCCTCTCCAAATAAAGCATTTACAACTAGAGCTAAGAAGGAAAGCTTCTATGAAAAATATATATCCAAAAGTTTCAGAACAAGAATGTAGGTTCTATTCTTTCTTTTCTTTTCTTTTTTTTTTTTTCATGAAAGGACTAGGGTGAGAAGTCAAGAGTTAAACAAATGACCGGCAACAAACAACTGCGTGACCAGTCAAGGCAATAAATCTTATGAACAACACCCATACATGACAGGAATCAATCAAAACCTATGAAACAACCTGATAATGAATTGCACCCAGGAGAAGAAGGTTATCAGTACGACATGGGTTCCTCTCATAGACTACACTGCTGTGTTCTAAAGCTTGCTTGTAGTTCCCAGCCTTGTAGTTTTGATGAGCAAGTGCCATGAGTGTGTTGTCATCAACTGAAACACATACACGTAGATGCCCTTCAGCATTGATAAATTTTAAGTCCTCACCATGTCAGCTAAACTTCACCCAAAAAGGAAAGGTAAAGAGAAAAGAAAAGACAAACAAATATGATATGTTAGAAGGTTCTTCCAAATAGACATGAATATTGTAATTGCCACACCCTCAGGCAAAATCCAACCTTGTCAAAGGGCAATGTGCGGTTTTACTCTCCCAACCCCAATGGTTAATTATTGGAATTTTTTTTTAAGCTAAAGCAAGTATAAAAATAGGGACAAAAAGGATGATATACAGAATTCTAAAATTCAGTCCAGCATGAGCTATCTTACCAAGCAGAAGAGCTACCTTATAATGGACAAAACCTCCAACCACCATAATCAACCAAAAGCCCAGAGTTCATCGGCTACCATAATCACATCCTTGTATAAATGCATCTTTAACAACTAAAAATTCTACAGGTCAAAATTTCCAAAAGTTTGAAGTAGTTCAAGCCAAAATAGGTATGATTATGGAAGTGATTTTTGTCATTAAAAGAAGAAGTCCTTAAATTTAGAAGCTGAAAAGTGCCCTAACTCCCAAGTCTGGCATCATATTGGTGTTCAATTTTTCATCTGTTAATTGCTATTATGTGTTACACATCTAGTTCTTGCACAACATAAGTTAGTCATATGACATTTCCAAATCTAAAAGTTACTTCTAGATAGAAAATTTCCGATCAATTAAAAGCGAATAACAAGATGTGCACCATCTAACCTAAAAAATGCCACTTTTTAACACAAGAGTTCCTTGATTAATTATAAGAAAAGTGAAGGCTCAACCTAACAATGGTTAACTCAGGATGAAAACCCAAGATCAGGACTAACAAATTTATAATTTCAAAAGATCATATCAACCATAGGAGGACTCTGTAACCATTGCTATAAAAGAGCTTAAACAAAAGCAAACATCTTCACCCATAAATATGAAATGATTGAGACTGTTCACAAATCATAGAATAAAAATAGCTTTCAATCAAAAGCCGACTAATTAAGACTCGCCGAGTTATTGCTTTTATTACTAGCCTTTTGCTTTCTCAAAAGTTTCAAAAAATTACTAAGAGTTGAAGAAAATTAACATCCGTTTAAAAAGGAGCAAATGACTAATATATTACGTATAATCAATATTTATATAATCGTACCGAATAAATCTAAAATTTTGAAGTTAGAAAAGAAAGTATTACTGATGTTCTTTTTATCTTCAAATAAACTTGTTTGTTTCTTATCCGAAGTAAAAGGCAAGTAGCAAAAGTAACCAAGAAAGAAAGATTAAAGCTAAGTAAAAATAATCAAGCATCCACTTGAAATCCGTAAGCTAAGCTTCTTTTAAGGGAAAATTTTAGTAAAGCGAAACATAAAAGCACAATTACATGCAAATATAGCAGTATAGTTTATTGCATGAATCTACATACAAGACATTTTGCAAAACCCTAGAAGTGAAAATTTTGAAAGCATGGAAAATTTGCAAAAGGCCAAAAATAAACGAACCTTCATTTGGATCAGAGAGCTTAACATTAGACAAAGCAGCAGCAGCAGAAGAAGAAGAGGAAGAAGCAGGAGCAGCAACGGCGCCTCCAAAATCCGAGTTCAGACTCGATAAGTCATGGTTATAAGGAAACAATTGAACCTGTTGCTGTTGTTGTTGAAACAGTTGGTTATGGTGATACTGTTGCAGCCGAGGATCGCTCTGCAAGGAGAGCATTTCTCTTTTTCCCGCTTGGATCACGAAGAAAACTTTCTAGGAAAATAGAGAAGTAAAAGGAATTTGAATTATTTTTTTCTCGAGAAAATTCTAAATTCTAATATTGAGTGAAAACCCCGCTTTTCCGATTATGATGTCTCTCAACCTCTATTATACATACTTTTGTAATAAGAACCAGAAATATTAACATTGAATCGGTAATTATGACGTGTGAACTCTCTGAGTTTATTCTTCCACTACTATGCAATGGTTATTCACCACGTTGCACATGTGACACTGTTCATATAACTTAAAAGAGGTATTTAGTAGTTTCGAGAAGAGATTCCATGTAGCATAGGAATAGTAAGGGTCGTAGGGGATTTCTAGGTCCAGTTTTGGAATGTAAAAATACACGTGTCCACAGCCTGTGAGGTTGAGTAAATCTGTCGGGAAAAGTCAGGCCATTAGATACGTGTCTAACGGGCCGGACTGGATCCGATGCGTCCCATTACTCGAATATAATAGTTTTTATTTTTTATTTTGACCAAATATCCTCAAATTATAATCTATATTTTAAATTAATTCTCAAATTTTAAAATATTTTAATTATATCTTTAAACTAATGATATTATATCGATAAGGTTCTTCTATTACTAAAATTATTAATTTAACTGTCAAATGATACTTTAGATCTTATGTGATTTAACTTAAAATAAAAATTTTAAAGAAAAATGAGTATTATAAAAATGTATGTCGTAAAAATTTTAGTTTTTGAAACTTTTACAAAAACTATTGTCTACTCTTTTTTTCTTTTTAGAAATTACTTAGCAAAATTTTACTTTTCCATAAAACTTACTTAGCAACATTTTACTTAGATTAACGGTTTCAACAATTAAATGACCAAATTGATATAACATCGATAGTTTGAAGATGTAATTAGAACATTTTAAAGTTTAGAAACCAATTTAAAATGTAGACTATAGTTTAAAAATGCTTGGTACAATTAACTTTTTACATTTTAAATAAAAATATATATTATACATGATGAATGGATAAATTTCACTAATGGAAATTTTTGGCCAATGAATAATACAGCTTTTAGTATATTAAAATTAGTTAAAATACGACATATTTTTTTATTCTTCACAAATTTAAAATATAATATGTGCACTTTTATTTTTGGGAATTTAGTTTTTTTTACTTTTTAAATTTCAAAATTCAGATCCAATTGTTAATGTTATATCTTTTTGTTGTTAAATTTGTTGGTGTTTCATTTTGAAATTAAAAAAAAATATTGAATGATGTTTGTAATGAATATGAATTTAACAAAATAAATTTATTAAATTATTTTTTGGTAACTAAGAGAAAAAGAACAAATTACAACCCAATCATTTGAGTTATGGCCAGAAGGACAATATCCTCATGCAAAACATGTAACAACTATGTAGAAGGAAAATTAAAAACATGAAAACCTAGATTTAGTCGTTTCTGTTGGAAAATATGCTTATATTATAGTAAACATGTATTGTTTTCTATTTATTTGAACAATGAATAAATAAATAACGTTAATTTCACATTTCACTATTATGTCTTTTATATTTCTATCTTTTATATTTTGCATGCATAGCGAAATTGTGACAAGCAAATATTAGCTCATTGATTGTCTAAGTTCAAACTGAAGACAAGTGGCATTGTAAGAACGCTTGCATTGCGAGAAAAACAACTTACTTCAGTAGATAATCTAAATAAGCCTGTAATCCCATAAAAGAATCGAAGTGAGTGTTTGATTCAAATACTGAGAATGATTATTATGTCGTCTACAATTCCAATTGGGGAGATGGCTTGGCTATCGGAGCAGTTGACTTCACGGGTAGAGATATAAATGTATTCATTGGTAGAATGATACATTGGACTAGACCCAAGATGAATTAATTCTGAATCCGTTTGTGAATTAATTCACTTGTGACGTTCTTGGTGTGATTTACCTAAATCCCGAGTTAGCCACTAACCATGCATATGCAACTCATGTGCTTTGATATAAGTGGAGGCTTATGCTCCAAAGATGATTGAGCCCATAGTCGGTATGTTGCGTACATGACTTGTGTATGACATGGCTTTACTAGTAATAGTGAAATTCATAGTTCAATTAAAGAGTTAATGATATCCTCTCATTGGCATTGTATGGATTGATAAATATGGAACGTGGCCACGGGTTGCTCATTTTTGAACGAGTAATTTGTCAGAGTCATTTGTTGACAGTGATCATATTAATCATTAAGAAGACACAATGGTGATAATGTGATAAAATAAGATTGTATTGAGTGAACAAATTTAACTCGAAAGAATAAAGGATATCATATGAGAGTAATACACACATGACGAGGTCATTGGACAAAGTAGTTGGATGAATTGCTTTCATAAAGAGTATACAATAAGGAGTTTTCAATTATGGTACTTCTCGTGGACTGACTTCATGATTAAGTAATTTCGAATTATCAGAGCTATGCTTTTGGATATAATTGCAATTACTAGAGCGTAATTGTTTATGTTTGATTCGTTCCTCCGTTAGCTCAACAAAAGCTCGATTGGATTGCATTTGAATCAGAAGAAAATTCTACGACTTTGAAAATAATTTAATTGAGTCGATTTATTTGATTTAGAATTAAATTAGGTGGTCATTAGAATTGTTCAACTAGAGAATTTGATTAAAGAATTTTCTTGAAAAATTAATTTGGAAAATCTAAGTGATTTTTGGAAAAACTAATTTTGATCAAGTAAAATTAAATTAATCAAATTAATTAAAATTAATATGATATTTTTGGAAATTAATTTTCAAGTCAGACAATTGGTTTAATGGGTAATTGAACTTGAAAGTTAAACCTAAGATAGTAAATTGGGCCCGAGAGCTCAAAATAGAGACCAAGACCCAAAAATTGGTCGAATTGGGCCTAGTATGTGAAACTGGGCCGACAGTCCAACTAGTGGCTAGACCGAAGCCATGGATCGAACTGGCTCATATTGCCGTAAGGGTGTCGCACCTGCATCACTGGACACGGCAGTGCCGGCTACTGTGACGGCGGCTCCCGATGGTCGGCGGGGGTTGATCTTCGGTGGTTGAGCAGTGAAAAAGTTACACTCCAACTAAGACTCTATCGAAGAATTTGATTTCAGATTAACTATTCCAAAAATAATATTATTTTAATAATTTAATATTAAATTAATACTTATCTTAATAGTATTTTATTAATTTAATATTAAAGTGATTATCTTAATATTAAATTAAATTAAATGTTTATTTTGTAGATAAATATTCTATTATTTTAATATTAAAATGATTAAGTTTAATCATGGTTGAACTCTCTAAACTCTCCCTATATAAAGAGAGCATTGAGTCATTATTTTACACACTTGAATGCAAGAGAAAGTTGTAAAGAGAAAATTTTCTGAAGAGATTATTTCAGAAAATTTCTAGAGATATTTTTTTATTTACAATTTAGCCAAAAAGTTTAGAGAAATTATGAAATTACCCCACTGGTAATTTTTGTGAATTTTTTTTATTTGAAGCGAGCCCACACTTGACAGATGTGAGCTTGAGGATAGCGGAGAAGACTACTCGATCAAAGCGTTTATCCTAGATGAATTGAAAAGATACAATTTTAATTAAGTGTTTATTACTTTAAATATCATAACCAAGATTTTATTTTAGAAAAAAATTTAAAATTCTGTTTTCCCTAAATTTATTTTTCGTTGTGTTTTTCAAACCCGTTTTTTCAACAATTTTCCCATTGCATCCATTTTATCAATTACCTATTGCCTTCCCTAACATATCTTGAACAATAACCTCCAACTCCTTCTCAAGCCAACTACAAATCAAGCGAACCAGCGAATTCATGTAACACCCCTCACTCGGTCCAGTCGCTAGATCTGAGCTACGAGATGTTAAGAATAATTCAAAACAATGACATGCAATTTAAAACATTAAATGATCATATTAATACACCCATTAAATATTAAAAATGAAAACAAAACTAAATTGAGTTTTAAAATACAATAAATTAGATTTGAGTATGAAAAAGGACTAAACTATAAATTTTTAAAATTTTGGAACTAGGTATCGATACTAAAGGAATAAATACCAATAATTTTATGATAGGTATTGATATTATAATCAATATCGATACTTTTATCCAAATGATAAAAAATCACAAGTTTAAAAGTTCATTTAATGCCCAACCTATATCTTAGCTCATAGATACATATAGGTACATAATTAACCTGCAAAGAACTTATTCAATCCATTACAAACAAACAACCAATATGCCACATTTGACACCAACATAATCATCAATATAAATTCACAATCCATACCAAAACACTTAATCATTTTATACCACAAACTAGATCACATACCTATCATTGTTTGAGGTTGCCATTCTCATTTACAAATACCATTCAACATTTACTAAAGCTACCATATGCACATGTTTATATATATGTCCAAACTCAACAATGCCAAAACACAAGCACCTACGAATTCATATGCCTAACATCATCCAAACTTTGCCACAAAACATCCATCATTTAACAAGTTACCATATATGCTTTTATACATGAATAACTATACCAAAACACACTCATTGACTTGCAAAAGCATAATCATCCTATGTACATATTACCTTATATCACACATTTATAAACATGTTATACCATTAATCGTTCATCACATATCTTTTAACCATATCAACCAACTAACTCAACCATAATCACTTCCATGATATTATCATTTCATAGATATATACCTCAATATGTCATTCAGGCATTTCCATTACAACCAATTACCACACATATATCCTAGCCTTATATACCTATTATACACACATTCAAAACAAGTATTATAAATATGGACCATTTCATCAACTTTCAAAATCAATACTTAACCATATTGAAACCTATTTACATGCTACAAAACCGAACTTTAAACGATAGAAAGACTACCGAAACAATAACAAGATAGTGTGAGCTCCACAACGATCTGCCAGACACGTTCCACAAGTCGACAATCTATAGGAAAAGGGAAAACAAATGGAAATGGAGTAAGCATTACAAATGCTTAGTAAGTTCACAAGTATAAAACCAAGTAACTTACCTCAAGTTATAAATATACTCTACATGCTACTTAGCTGAGTAAAGTTTACCTATCATGGAAAATCAAATATAAAAAAGGCTAGTTCAACATTTATCATACCATATAGTAACTCAATCATATAACATTTCAATTCACTTAATTTAACTTTTGATAATCATTCACGAAACAAATAATCATTTAATCAATTCACTATCTTAATCATATCATACAATCTATTTCCCTGTAATATATCCCATTTTAAATTAATGTCAACCATTATTTTCATTTCATAATTTGAATTCTCGATCAAATTCATATTAAATCATATAAATTTCATTCCCATTTCATATGAATTCATCTTTATACCAAATATATATCAATTTCCAATTTAATGCCAATCACTACTTCGTTTCATAATACGAATTCCAATTCACATTCATTGATTTGTCACATTTCCATAGTGGCCCTTTGGCTTGTATAACTGATTCTCAATATGTATATATATCATCTAATCATCGTATCAAATCAATTTGAATATCATTTATTTCATTTACATTATGCATGTCCCTATTAACTGACTCGGACTCAAACGGATACACAGATCCAACCAACATAGTAATTTGGCAACTAGTGCCGTCAGATAAATCTGAAAATAATATGTTGTGCCCTGCGTTGGCTGGGAAAATAAAAAAATATATGTGCCGAGCACTAGTGGTATAACCAAAAAAATAGGGTGCCCAACACTCCTTGACACGTAGTCGTATAACCCTGAACTCTTTCTATCCTATGACATGCCAACTATATCCGACTCTGCCTAAACAGTTAATAGGGTAACAGTTTCTCAATTTCATTACATAGTTCCATCAACCAAATAATCAATTCTCAAACATAGTAGCACATCACATAACCATACTGATTGAATTTCACGTTTATAACATTATATCATATTTTCACAAATATTCAAATTAGTCCTTATCACTATAAAAAAGGTCTAAATCAAATCAAATCAACTGATTTAATCAAATCAGCACTTCATCACACATAACATATCCTATTCTCATTCAATTTAAGGTCACTTCCATAATTATTTCAATTTACAATTCAATATATTCAATTTAATCCTATATCTCACCTTTTTGTATCGAATCATAAATAATAAAAATTACAATTAAACATGTAACACCCCTTACCTACATCCGTCGCCGGAATAGGGTAGAGGCATTATTGGACTCAAACGCATGCATACAAACATTCCAGGTCATAAAATTTCGTTCAAATTTAAAATTTTTCAACTTCTATCTTAAAGTCCCTTATATGGGCCTACAAGGCCCAAAACATACATTGGGGGTGGTTAGGTACTAAACCGAGAACTTTTGAAACTTTTGAGGCACTAAAAAAATTTTCATATTTTGGAGAGTCACACGCCCGTGTGGGCAGGCCGTGTGGTCACACACGCCCTTGTGGCTCAGGACACGCCCGTGTCCTCCACCCATATAACTCTCTGTTTATGACGTAATCACCCATTTAGGGTCACACAGCCATGTCACACGCCCGTGTGGCCATCCGTGTGGATGATAGTTAGGCTATTTACCAAGCCTTTTTCCATCCAAAAACACTTGCACACCCATACTAAGTTTATCAACACGCAACATGGCATTTTTAGGCATCCCAATAACCACACCATGACATTCACACACTATTTATAAATCACATTAAACATGTACAACCACACACACTTAACTAATTATAACATGTAACTTACTCAACCATTCACATTTAGTATTTGCCACACATAATTATCACACATTCACTCATCCAACCCAAACAAGCATGCACATCCATGTAATGCTTCATCATAGACTTATAACATAACAAATATTGGCCACACTAAATGGCCTTATACAACAATGACCTTCAATTAGCATAGGCCAATATTCTATGCCAACTCATAATATCATGTACACAATAACCAAATCCCTATACATGCCATACACTTAAAATGCTAGAAAATCATTGATACCCATCAATAGCTTGTTAGTGTGATAGGATCTCCAACGATCTCCAACTCGAGCTAGCATCTGTGACACTATAGAAAAAAGAAAGGAAGATAAAGTAATCATATAGCTTAGTAAGTAGGTATGTAAATAATAAACAATTTATTAACATGCTTTTAACAATCCTCATAATATGTTCTCAAGATAATGCAATCATAATTGCACAAAGTTCCACTAGTCACTTATGTTCATATCAAGCTGTCTACGCAAGTTATAGTCACTAAATTATTTATATCTTGAGCTATGGAACTCCAAATTAAGTTCCGCTAATTTTCCCTAAAACTAGACTCACATATCTCCTTACCATAAAACTTTCAAAATTTTTGGTTTAGCCAATAAGTACAGTTTATTCTTTAAAGTCGTCCTTGTTCTGTTGTCCGACAGCTTCAATCCTTCTTCACTAAAAATTAATTATCTCCTTGTACGGGACTCGGATGATGTTCTCGTTTGATTCTCTTAAAAATAGATTCATTAAGAATTTAAAAAAATATAAATTATAATATGAAATTCAAACATCTCATAATATGAAATTTTTTTGCTTACACTGTTTCTTCTATGTGAAACTAGACTCAATAAGATTTAATTCATATCTTATTCAACCTCTAATTAAATTTCCACAATTTTTGGTGATTTTTTAAAGTTATACACTTACTCCTATCCAAAACTATTTTACTGCTAACTTTACTCTTTCATGGTTTCTTTGTATTAACATCCATTTAAGCATACATAACACCAAATCATATCCTTAACTAGTCATTCCAATAGCTAGTCATTATCAAATATTTACATGCCATTCATTGGCCAATTTAACCTATACATCAACAACAAAACTTAAACTTATCATGTCTCAATTTAATTTGGCCTAAAAGCCTCACACATCAATCAAATTTACCACCTATTTATACATCATAAGTATAGACTTATAATCACAAGGTCATCACAAGATCATTTTCATAGGTAGGACTTACTCATTTACATTCTTACCAAATGTCCCATATACATCAAATTCATTACTTATGAATTTTGCATACATACCAATGATACTCGGAAAACTCGTACATGATGTATCATACCAATGCCATGTCCCAGACATGGCCTTACATGGAAATCTCATATCAATGCCAATAGCCCAACTATGGTCTTAAATGATGCCTCATGCTGATGCCATGTCCCAGACATGGTCTTATACTGGCTCACATAACGATGCCGATGCCATGTTCTAAACATGGTCTTATACGAGATCACATGCCGATGCTATATCTCAGATATGGTCTTACACGGTTACACATATTGCCATGGTCCAACCATGGTCTTTACCGTCAATTCATAAGATGTCGTAATTCGATCATGCTCAACCCTGCTTTTCTCTTAATTTGATCTTTCAATACGATCTCGTGTTTTTATATTATTCATGATCCAATAATAACATAAAAAATAATACATGATATCAATTAAGCATTTAAACATATCAAATTTAATGCTTATTAACATACGAACTTACGTCGGTATGAAACGACAAAATAAGTTAATTACTCGATTATCTTGTTTTTCCCCTATCTAATTCCGAATTTCATCTTCCTTGATCTATAACAACACATTTAATTTATTTATTCATAATGCTGCTCAAATTAGCCCAATTTCACATTTTTGGTAAAATTACATTTTTACCCCTATACTTTATCATATTTACACTTTTGCCCTTAGGCTCGTAAAATGAAATGTGTTCAATTTCTTTACTACCCATGCATAGCCGAACCTTTTTCATGCTTAGGGCAGCCCACATTTTCCATTATCTCACACATTTACCACCTATTTTACAACTTTTACAAAATGGCCCATTTTAGGTGTTTTCATGAAAATCATTTAACAAAAGTTGTTTATTTAACAACCAATATTCATTTTCTTCCATAAAAATGCAGCAAACAACATGAATATTCTCATGGAAAAACCCTAGACTTTCAACCATTTTGCAAAATAGTACCCTCATTAGCTAGATTAAGCTACAAGGGTTCCAAAAATACAAAAATCATCAAAAATGACCATCAAAATCACTTATTTGTGAGGGTTAGAAGTTGCTGAAATTTTCAAGCTTCCATGGCCATTTCCTTGGATAAGAATCGGTGGAGAAGAAAGAGAAGTAAAAAGATGATAGCTTTTCTTTTTATTTTACTATTATTCTACCTATTAAGTCACCTAAAGCCACCAACTTTGACTTTTTTAATTTTTTTGTCTCCATGTACATCCACCACTTATTATTAGTGGTCTATTTACTCAATAAGGACCTCTACATCTAATTTCTTTAGCTACATAACAATTTTGACTAGTAGAACATAATTTTCACTATTTATGCGATTTAATCCCTTTTTCGAAATTAAGCATGCAACTGCTAAAATTAATTCACCAAACTTTTCAAATATTTATAAAATAATGCTATAACACAAAATAATATCAAAAATAATTTCTCTGACCTCAGATTGTAGTTCCGAAACCACTGTTCCGATTTGGCCTAAAATCGGGATGTTACAAAACATAATTACAATTATAATTCTAAATGCATAACAAATTAATAAAAACATACCGTATGAACTTACCTGGTCAAGACAACAAACAAATGACTCTCTAAGGACTAATCAACAACTTTTGCCATTTTCCTAATTATCTTCAATTTGGTCCAATTTTCAATCTATTCAATAATTCGATTCAATTTATCAATTCCAAACATCTTATTTCATCTTATATCAGTATATATCAGTTTAAATTTATTATCTGAATGCCCCCTAAATTTTTGCATTTTATTCAATTTAGTCTCTAAAACTGAACTTATCATATCTTTCAAATTTGAACCCCAAATTTTAAACCAACTTTAATTATGTCCATATATAACCTCCTATTATCACAATTTAAAAAAATCATACCAATTTCAAGATATTCACAATTTAGTCCCTAAACTCAAAGCTAACAATATTTACTTAACAAATTAATCCTATTTTATTTCTAAGCTTCAAAATCTACCATAAACATTCAAAAACTTCAATTAACATCAATGGAAACTTTAAAAATCTTCAACAGTTTTGGAAATAGAGACATGGGTTAGTTGGACCTAGTTGCAATTGTAACGCCCTAAAATTTCAAAATTTTGATTTGTTAAAATCTATCATAATTAAGTATCTGCTTCAGTGGTTAAGGGCCTTAATTGTGATTTTGAAGTCATGGGTTGAAGTCTCACTCTTGGAAAATTTTACTAATTTTGTTTCTATCCCTATCTTTAAACACTATTTTCACTCAACTTATGACAGAATGAGCTTGTTAGTTTAGTGGTAAGGTATTAGCTTATCCTTTGGTCTTGTGCTTGAATCCCTGCCGTGAGCAAAGTGGCAATATTTTTACTATTTTTATTTGAGCCGCCCATGTAGTGGTTGTGGTTAAATCGAATTCTATTTGTGGTGATCTGATAGGATATTAGAATATTAGGTTAGTTATTGAATGAGATTTGGTTGTAAAATATTTGGATTTTATTTTATTTTTCTTTTTTTAAAAAAGAAGAAGAAAATATTCCTCTTTTTCCTCTCCTTTAATTCCTACGTCTATTTTTTTCTTCAATCCCTTGATTTCTTTCTTTTTCTTTCTTGCGCCATTCTACACCTTGTTCTTTGCAAATCTGATTGTCATTGAAGTGTTATCATACTATTTATTAATTGTATAGGTACCTTTAAGTGTCTCTTGTAGTAAGTGGGTTCTTCTTCTTCGTTAGGTGTGGGTTAAAAGGGGTTGTTCTTTTTCGTTAGTTGTGGGTTAAAGGTTTCGTATATTAATTATTTGAGTTTATAGGTGAAGTTGGCGAGACAATTAATTCTCCAGTGACCTAGAATCTTTGTTGGGCTACTGTTTCTTGAAGGTAATGAGTTAATTTGGGGCTTTAGGTCGAAATTCTTCGATTTAATTTTAATGTTTGATATATTAATATTTGTGAATTGGGTTCGAGAATCGTCTCAATTAGTGATTTAATTGTCCTGTTTAGGTTCTGGAAGTCCCGTGGTTGCTTCCTATCAAAATTAAATCAGGTGTGTAATGAAAACTCGAAAAATCACGAATGAAAAAAATCCTAAAAGTGGATTGTTGATGCCACACATCGTGTGTCGACCATGTGAGCTACAAGGTCTAGGCTAATTAGGCCATGTGGGCCACACATATGTGTGTGAGACCATGTGCCAGGCTATGTAAAGCCAAGTAGGTCATGTGGGCCACACAGGTGTGTGGGTCTAAATTTTGAAAAATTTCCCTATGGCCATATTTATCGTATTAGTCGAATGTGGGCCTTTCGTAGGGTCCATATGATACATATTAGGCTATAAATCAAGATTTCTGATGTTTTGTTAGTGTTAAATATGATTTATGTACGCATGGTTAATATGCTATATGCTAAGTATGATCTGTTATTTGCTAAGCATGATCTAAATTCTGCAGTAAACAAACCTGTAATTTGGCAAATCGACATTTAGAAACTTCCCCACTTACCATTTCGTACATTAGAGGCCTAAACAGTATGCAAACAAGTCATAATATGATCATACATCAATTGGAACATGCTCACATACACCATAACATATCATAGCAAAATTTGACATATGATGTAATAATTATGCTAGCAACCATACTTTTACTCCAATAAATCACTACTCAACATATCAATCCAATATCTCAAGGTTTCCTAAGGATCCTAAATGTCCATTTTTAACCATTTGGTTATTTTTAAACATGCTCAATTTTCCAAAATACTGATTTATGCCCATTAACACTTCCTAACCATTTTACATGCCTCTTTATTACATATTCATCAAGAAAACATAGCATGCATCCTTAACCTCATTTTCAAGAGTCAAAATATCCATGATCAAAGTCCAAAACCATTATCAGTAGTCCATGAGTCTAGTCCCAAAATAACAACCCACATTTCCTTTATTTAAAGTGTTCAAAACCACAAAAAATACTCAACCACAATGCCTTGTGCAAATCACTTCCTTGCCCACTTCACACTCCTCGATTGCACTACTAGCCTACTAGTGTTAGGAAAAGAGTGTGTGCTTTTACAAGCTTAGTGAATGTTCAAAAGTACTACCGAGCATAAATAATAGCACAAGTTAAGAAAGAACATACTAAGACACATTCGCAAACTCATTTTCATCAAGTTAGTGAATTATTTTCATGTTTTATATGCATAACAAGTTTAGAATTTACTTCTAAATATAATCACACACATCATAGCTGATCTATTTCACAAAATGATAGGTTGACATCTTGAGATTATGAAACATATAAGGGGACTCAATCACTACACATTGGATAAATGGATCTCCATCACACCAATGACTCATAGAGTCTATATCAGTTCCATAAAAAGTGTCGCATGAAGCTAACACTCTCTAAACACACCAATCAATCTCATAACGTGTAACATATAGCCTACTATATCCAGTGGTTTCAATAGATCACAAGGTCAAAATATCCACATTTACACATATTTATTTACTGTTTTAATGCACATAACCTTCATTCGTATTCATCAATTTCACATCACAACCTCATTCACAATGCATACTTATCGGATACACATTTAATTGCACTTACAAGTGCCACAATAGTGCTCATTGAGATATTAAATATCATACTTCATATGTGTTCATTAAAAATCAATAAATCATTTATCACATTAATGTATTTCTCATATTGCTTGCTGCATTGGCATCATATATCACAATTCATCTTACTTAGGCATGATTTTACAAACAAGGCAAAAAGTATAAGAAAGGCTTACTGTAAACTGAAAAATATATAAGATTTTTCCTATATAAATTATCACCTTTTTACTTAAATTTGTTGTTAAAACCAAGTAATTGTTTAATAAATTAATGAAATATGTGAAAATATGAAAACATGACTTAAAAATTATTAAAATGTGATTTTCTGTTTTATTATATAGTTTCCATGCATAAAATGGCTTATTTTATATTAAATTGAGCATATTATATTTTTATGATATAAAGTGGGCCATGCATGATTAAATTAAATAATAAAATATAAAGTTATATTTAATAATTTATTTTAATATATTTTATTAATAAATTGGGTTTTAATTAATTAAGTAAATTGATTAATTAAAGTGGTTAAATTATTTTCTGTGGTCCTCTAAATTATTTACTATTTTTGGACAGGTCTGAGAGCTTTATTTTTATTACAAAACCATCCAAATTGGGGACCAAGTCAACCCAAAATTCTACTGCACATGGCTGTTCATAAACCATCTTTTGGTTTAATTACACAAGGTCCTTGAAGAGTTGAAGAAATCAGAGATTTGCCCGAAGATTTGTTGGTGACCGAGTCTTAATCCTGAGTTGTTGTGGCACTCAAATTGACCAAGAATAAAGGAAAATCAGTCACATTCCCTCAATTCATGGCTGGCCACCCTTGGAAGGCGTTTTGAAAGATGGACACTCCTATTTTTAGCAAACTAGCTCCCATGTCTCACCTATAAATAAGAGCCTCTTTCTCACTTTTTCAATCATCCCTCACTCATTCATCACTCTCTCCTCTCTCAATTCTCTCAACTTTCTTAGCCCTCACGCCTATCATCATCTTTGCATAAAGATTTTGAGCAAAATTAGCCTCTTAAAGAACCCTTAGTCCGCCATCTCGGAGAGCCATCAGCAAAGGAGCAAGAAGCCCTCATCAGTCAGAGTCTTGGGTGACAGCTACTCTAAATTGGGTTTAATCTTTCTTACTTTAATTTAATTCAAGAATGTTTGTTATGTGTTCTTTGTTCTTGTCTACAACAATGATAGCTTAATTTTATTTAAGCTAGGATGATTGCTTTGATTTAATAATAATTATTTGATTCATGCTTTTGATATTTGTGCCTCAATCGATCATGTTTTCAATTAAAATCAAGTTTGTATTTCATTCATACGTGATTAATATTAACTTGAATTAGCTGAGCGATCCTAACTAGACGTTGGCTAATGGATGCATAATTGAAATGTGCATGCTCAATTTAGATCTTAACCCGATTAAATTGCAGGTTGCATAACAACCCTAACCAGACTCTGTTATTTGCATAGTTTTTAGATTTGTGTGATTAAACTGTTTCAAACCTAACACGTCCCTGTTACCTCGCACGAATACTAAGAAACCCTTAGTAAATAAAGATCAGTAAAATGCGTATTTACTAAGTAAAGGATTCTGAAAGAACCTAACCTGGTTTCCAAACTTATGAAAGATCGAGTTGCCGTGGAATATTTTCCGAATATTGATAAGCATGTTGATAATAATTTGAGTTTAATTAAAGTAATTTTCCTAGCTTATTTATGTTATAATTGTTGCTTATTGTGTTAATTCTACTAAAATCTATCTCATTCATATAGTTTACATACTTAGGATAAATTGCATTAGGGATCATTGCATTTAGTTTCATATACTTAATTTTTCATCACTTCATAATTATATTGTTTTTATTTATCAAATTGTTAATATACTTTTACAAATTAAGTGACTTAGCACAAATACAATCCTTGTGGATACGATAACTCGATACTTACTTATTACTTGATAACGACTGTGTACACTTGCACAAACCCGAGCATTACAAGTTTTTGGTGCAGTTGCCGTTGATTGTCAACTGTTACCATAGTTATTTTTTGTGAAATTATTTATTTTCAATTTGGTTACTTCTAACATTACTAACTTATTTTTTTTAATTTTGTAATTTTCTTTCTAGGGGTTTATGAGCATAGATCAGATTATCGACTTACTCCCAGTAGACCCTGAAATTGAGTGAACTTTTAGACAAAGAAAACGTGAACGAATAGCTCAGAGACAGAACAAGATGGACCTTGGAAATCAAAATCAAGACCAAGGTAATGAAACCAAACATGTACGAAATCCTATCCTCATTGCCGATGATAGGGATCGATGCATCAGACAATATGTTGTGCCACTTTTCAATGAGTTAAATCCAGAAATTAGAAGGCCAGATATTGAGGTAACCCAATTCGAATTGAAACCAGTGATGTTTCAAATGCTACAAACGGTGGGCCAATTTAGTGGTATGCCCACGGAAGATCCACATCTCCACCTTCGATTATTTATGGAGGTGAGTGACTCATTCAAGATAGCCGGTGTGACTAAAGACGCACTGAGGTTGAAGTTGTTTCCATACTTATTGCGAGATCGAGCACGAGTATGGCTCAATTCATTGCCACCAAGTTCTATATCTACATGGCAAGAATTAGCAGAGAGATTTTTGGTTAAGTATTTCCCGCCTAGCAAAAATGCTAAGTTGAGGAATGAGATCACAACTTTCCAACAAATGGATGATTAGTCTTTGTATGAGGCTTGTGAGCGATTCAAGGAGTTACTTCGTAAGTGTCCTCATCATGGGATTCCTCATTGTATCTAGTTAGAGACATTCTCTAATGGTCTCAATGCACATACAAGATTGATGGTAGATGCTTTTGCGAATGTTGTAATTTTGTCTAAGTATTATAATGAGGTTTATGAGATCATCGAGAGGATCGCGAGCAACAACTATCAATGGCCAACAAATCGAACAGCTTCAGGAAGACGTGTAGCCGGAGTTCATGAAGTTGATGCTCTCACTTCGTTATCAGCTTAGGTATCATCTATTTCCTCTATGTTAAAGTAGTTACCGTTAATGGTACTAATAATCTTACAGCTCAGCCACCAAGTTCGTTTGAAGTAGTTTCTTGTGTGTATTATGGGGAAGGTCATTTTTTCAAGAATTGCCCATTAAATCCCGAGTCAGTATACTATATGGGGAACCAACATCAAAATAGGAGTGGACAAGGACCCTAGTCCAACTTCCATAATCCTTCATGGCATAATCATCCCAACTTTTCTTGGAGCAACCAAGGAAATAGACCAAACAACAACTTTATGCAGCATAGACCTAACCAATCTCAAGGGTTTAATCAGCAAGCTCCAAAACCACCTCAAGCTAAATCATCAAATAGTTTGGAGAACTTGTTGAAAGAATACATGGCGAAGAATGATGCTTTGATCTAGAGTCAAGTAGCAACACTGAAAAATTTAGAAAAGCAAATAGGTCACTTAACTACGGAGCTTCGTAATAGACCACAAGGAACCTTGCCAAGTGATACTGAGAATCCAAGAAATTTGGGTAAAAAAACATATCAAGGCAGTGGCATTGCGAAGTGGTAAAATTCTGGAACCCCGATTGATTGATGTTGAGGATGAACCTGTTGAAAAGGGGGAAAGTCAACCAGCTGTTGAAATCCCTACACCAAAAGAGTTAGAATCTGCAAAGACTGACAAGGGAAATCTTAACTTAGTGAATTTAGATATTTTAACATCTTCTTTGGATGCAGATTTACCTACTCAGAAGAGTTGTCCGGTTCAACCAAAATTTCCATCACCTCCATATCCACAAAGATTGCAGCAACACAAGCAGAAACAAGAGGTGCAATTCAAGAAGTTTTTGGATGTTCTGAAGCAATTACACATCAATATTCCATTGGTGGAGGCTTTAGAACAAATGCCGAATTATGTGAAGTTTATGAAGGATGTACTATTCAAGAAGAAAAGACTGAGTGAGTATGAGACTGTCGCTTTGACAAAGGAGTGCAGTGCATTCCTGCAGAACAAGCTGGCACCAAAATTGAAGGATCTAGAAAGCTTTACGATACCCTGTAACATTGGTGAATCTTATTGTGGTAAAGCTTTATGTAACTTAGGAGCAAGTATCAACTTGATGCCTAAGTCCATTTTCAAGATGCTAGGGATAAGAGAAGTAAGATCTACAACTGTGACACTTCAGCTAGCGGATCGATCTTTAGCATACCCCAAAAGAAAGATCGAGGATGTTTTGGTAAGAGTTGATAAATTTATATTCCCTGCTGATTTCATTATTCTAGATTTTGAAGCAGACAAGGAAGTGCCAATTATCCTTGGGAGACCTTTCCTAGCCACTAAAAGAACGTTAATTGATGTGCAGAAAGGCGAACTCACCATGCGAGTTCAAGACGATCAGGTAACTTTTAACATTATTAAAGCAATGAAATTTCCCTATCTAACAGAAGAGTGCTTAGTTATGGAAGAAATAGAAACCTTGATTTCTATGGAAAGCCATTTTGAAGAAGATCCATTGGAGAAAGCATTAGGGTTTGACCCTTTGGAGGATGAAGAAGGTAAAGAAAACATGGCTGTGATGAAAGCCGACCCGAGGAATTTTATTCAATCCACACGGTTTGTACCATTGGAGTTGGAAGTCAGAGAATTTGTGCAACCCAAATTGTCAATCAAAGAACCACCTACACTCAAACTAAAGGTATTTCCTTCCCATTTGAAATATGTTTATCTAGGTAATTGTTCTACTTTACCTGTGATTATTTCAGCTGAACTTACAAAGGATCAAGAGGAGCAATTAATTTCTGTTATAAAGAAATTTAAGAAAGTAATTGGTTGGACTATAGCTGATATTTGAGGTATAAGCCTTTCATTTTGCATGCACAAAATTTTTCTAGAGGAAGATGAAAAAGCTCGAATTGATGGGCAAATGAGGCTTAATCATATTATGAAGGAAGTTATGAGAAAGGAATTGATCAAATGGCTAGATGAAGGAATCATCTATCCTATTTCAGATAGTTCATGAGTAAGTCCAGTACAGTGTGTGCCGAAGAAAGGTGGAATTATGATTATTGAGAATGAGCGTAATGAATTGATTCCAACAAGAATTGTTACTGGTTGGAGAATTTGTATTGACTACAAAAAGTTGAATAAAGCCACTCGGAAGGACCATTTTCTGTTGCCTTTCATGGATCAGATGTTAGATCGACTGGCAGGTAATGAATTCTATTGTTTCTTAGATGGTTATTCAGGATATAACCAAATAGTTATCGCTCTGGAAGACCAACATAAAA
This sequence comes from Gossypium longicalyx, assembly GCA_025698465.1. Lineage (NCBI taxonomy): Eukaryota > Viridiplantae > Streptophyta > Magnoliopsida > Malvales > Malvaceae > Gossypium > Gossypium longicalyx. The sequence goes on along the minus strand of CM047004.1, from coordinate 60,375,481 downwards.
CAACCTTTACTTGTCCGTACGATACTCTTGCTTTTAGGTGAATGCCTTTTGGTTTATGCAATGCACCTGTAACATTCCAACGATACATGATGGCAATATTCATTGATATGGTTGAAAATTTTGTTGAGGTTTTCATGGATGATTTTTCTGTTTTTGGTAACACTTATAATATTTGTTTGAGTAATTTAGCTAAAGTACTGAAGAGATGCGAGGAGACGAATCTAGTCCTTAACTAGGAGAAATGTCATTTTATGGTTAAGGAAGGGATTGTCTTAGGATAAAGAATTTCAAAGAAAGGAATTGAAGTCAACAAAGCAAAGGTGGATGTAATTGAAAGATTACTGGCCCCGATGAATGTAAAAGGAGTCAGAAGTTTCTTAGGCCATGTCAGTTTTTACCAAAGGTTTATCAAAGATTTTTTGAAAATTTCTAAACCACTGTGTTCATTGTTAGAGAAAGATGCAGTGTTTGATTTCAACAAATCATGTTTAGAAGCTTTTCAAGAGCTGAAAAAATGGTTAATCACAGCTCCAATAATCATTACACCTGATTGGAGCACACCTCTTGAGATGATGTGCGATGCAAGTGATTATGCTGTTGGAGCTGTAATGGGTCAAAGAAGGAATAAAGTGTTCCACCCCATTTACTATGCAAGTAGAACTTTGACAGGAGCCCAACTCAATTATACGGTAACTAAAAAGGAACTATTTGCTATAGTTTTTTCTTTTGACAAATTTCGCTCATAACTTATAGGTACCAAAGTTATAGTATTTACTGACCATGCGGGCATTAAATACTTGCTCATGAAGAAAGATGCGAAACTTAGGCTAATTTGTTGGATACTTTTACTCCAAGAGTTTAACCTTGAGATCCAAGATAGAAAAGGTATTGAAAATTAAGTAGCTGATCATCTGTCAAGATTGGAGCATGATGAGGTAACTTGATTACATATGCCTATCAACGAGAATTTCCCAGATGAGTACTTATTTGAGGTAAGTCAAATTCATGAAACACCATGGTTTGCTGATTTTGCTAATTATCTTACATGTGGAATAAATCCTCGAGAATTGACATACCAACAAAGGAAGAAATTTCTTCATGATAGTCGGTATTATTTCTGGGAGGACCCATTTTTGTTTAAATAGTGTGCAGTTAATATAATCTGAAAGTGTGTAGTTGAAAATGAGATTGCTGAGATCTTGCATCATTGCCATTCATCTCCAAGTGGGGGACACTTTGGTGGTGCACATACCGCAACAAAGATTTTGCAAGTAGGTTTCTTTTGGCCTACACTATTTAAAGATGCTTATGCTTATGTGAAGAACTGTGATAGATGCCAAAAGAGCAGAAACATATCATGGAGGAATGAGATGCCCTTAATAAACATTTTAGAGATTGAATTATTTGACATATGGGTTATTGACTTCTTAGGATCGTTTCCTTCTTCACATGGGAACAGATACAGCTTAGTTGCTGTGGATTATGTGTCCAAGTGGGTTGAAGCTGAAGCATACCCTACAAATGATGCTAAGGTAGTCATGCGATTCTTACATAAGCATATGTTTGCATGATTTGGGATGCCAAGAGCTATTATTAGTGATGAAGGTTTTCACTTTGTGAACAAATGGCCTAAGTGGTTGCTTGACAAATATAATGTGAAACATAAGATTACTACTGCTTATCACCCTCAGTCTAATGGACAAGTTGAAAGAGTGAACTGTAAGATCAAAGGTATCCTTGAAAAGGTAGTATGCCCTAGCAGAAAAGATTGTTCTCGAAGGCTTGATGATGCATTATGAGCCTATCGAACAATATTTAATAACTGAGAGAGATTTTAGTGTTTTAAGAGAAAGGAAAGTAAAATTGAAGAGTTTGATTTGAGAGTAAATAGAGTGTTTTGGTGTTTGTAAAATTTTCAAATATTAAGCAGGGAAATGGGAAAGAAATGTGTGAACTTTAATGTACAAGAGAAATAAGTAGGTTTTTAGACAATTGTACAATTGTGTCAAATCCCAAGAATTGGGTTAGTAGAAACAAGTTAGTAAATTGGGGGTTAGTGAACAGGAAACCGTAATTATGTTAGATAATTAAATAATTAGGAATAGTTAAATAAAATATTAAAATAATTAGAAATAAAAAATTTTAGGTTAAAAAATTATAATTAAGTGTTCGAGAATTAATTTGGTTAGGCATAATGTCAAAAATAGCCCCTAACGTTTGAGTATTTGATCACTTTGGCCTTTTATGTTTTTTTTGGAGCACTTTAACACTTAATTTTTTTTGGGTCAAATTGATCTATTTTTAACAGACATATTGATGTGTCCGTTAGTTGACTAACAGTCAAAATGAACTGCTAACGTGGTAGTGTAAATGTAATTAAATGCTGATGTGACACTATTTTATTTTATATGTCACCTCAAAAAATGATTTTAAAATTATTAAAAAATAATAAAAAAAGAATAACCTTTCTTCTTCATCCACCGTCCAATCTCTTAACCCTCCTCTCCTGTTTTCATCCCTGACCACCTTCTTCGACAGCTTAGAACCATACGCGCCACCATTAAATAAGCTGGGCTTGAGAAGAGAAATAAGTGTTTATATGAGCATTGTTGGCTAATCTACTGATGATTCCAACAACAAAAACCACCAAAAAAGGATAGAACTTGAACCAGTGTCAGCAAACCAGTGTACTTCTCAACATCTTATTTATCTCCTCTACCTCTTGCCATGATTTTTTTTTACTTTTTTCCCCACATAGGAATTTTCACAAACAAATTGGATCCTTTTTTTCCTTCAACAACCCAAATCAAATTTTCAAAAAAAAAAGAAAGAAGAGGAAATCTCTTCTTTCCTGTAAAAATATTAATAACAAACCACGAAAAATCAAACAAAGAACAATAAAAAACAAATAATTTAAATATTGTGATTTGTAGTGTAAAAAATTAGAGAATATTTATTTGTACGTTACCTGTCTTTCTTTTAAGTAACATGGGGATATCCCAATCACCTACTCCTTTCGCTCTCTTTTACTTTTTCATTTCTTTACTCCTCATTTCATCAGGATTAAGTCGTTTCTTGTCTGACTCTTGTTTCAAATCCATAATTCCCATCTCTTTGTTCTGATCTTCACCATTCCCATCAACTTTCTCGGTCATTGAATCAAAATCCAGCACTGTTAAGCTACTGAACCTGACCCGCTTCCATCAAGTTCTTTGGTCATTGTCGAATGGACACGTAGAAATCCAAAAATCAAAAAATAGAAACCCCCCCAGAAATTTAAAAATAGAAAAACCTTTGTTTTGTTAAATCAATTGATTATGTGAAAAAGGGGAAACCCTTTTTTTTTTCTCTTAAAGCTTGGGGTGTTTTATTTTTTGTTTACATGATTGTGCTGCATTTGGGTGAGTAATGAAGTAAGATATATTAAATATTTATCGTATTTGTTTTAATTGATTTTGCAATTTATTTTTATATGATTTGTTTAGTTTTGACGAATTTTCATAGTGGATTTTGAATAAAAAGGGTTTTGTTAAAAAAAATTGGGATTTTGATGCTTGTGAATTGGGATGACTACACGAACATCATGGGTAGATATGGCTGCAAATTTTGCAGCTGAGAATGTAGGTTCTGGGTATTCTTTTTCTAGCAATATCAAACCTGTTTATGTTCCTCCACATCTCCGTAATCGTCCTCCTTCTGCTGACCCACCTTCTCCTACTTCCACTTGTCTTGCTTCGAGTAATGATTGACCTAGACAAGGTGAATTGTAACACCCCTTACTCGTACTCAATACCGGAACAGGGTACAAGGCATTACTGTACTAGAACTCAATCAAACACACAAAACTAGACCATAAAATTTCATTCCAATTAAGGTCCTTCAAACATACACTTAACATCCCTTATACGGGCCTACGAGGCCCAAAACATGTATCAGAAAAGATTTGGGACTAAACCAGGAAATTTCGAAACTTTTACAACACTTAGAAAATTTTTCATGTTTTGGAGAGTCACACGCCTGTATGGGTAGGCCGTGTGGTCACGCACGCCCGTGTGGCTTGGGATATGCCCGTGTCTTCAGCCCGTGTAACTCTTTGACTATAATGTCATCAACCAAATAAGGTCGCACGACCAAGTCACACGGCCGTGTCCTTCGGCCTGTGGTGAATTAAATTCTAAAATCAGGTGCAAACTTCACACGGCCTGGGCACACGCCCAAGTTCTGAAGCCATGTCTCTCACACAGCCAAGACACACGGCCCTGTCTCTGCCCCTGTGTTTACTACTAGGCATTTTATTTTGCACAAATTAGGGTGCAGGAGACACAAGGCCAGATCACATGCCCATGGGGCAAACAGTGTGTCACACACTGTCTAGACACATGCTTGTGTGTCTACCTGTGTGAGCAATTTTAAGGCTATTTTCCAAGCCAATTGCCACCCTTATTTGTACAAACACATATATGACTTCGATGATACCTTATAACTCATAAACATAACTTATGCATGACAACTTCCCATCATATTATACTTATTTAAGACTTCCTAATATGACAAATCAAATCTTACCGACACGCATATACGAATAAATAATATTTCTTAGACTTATATGTATGCATTTTCATACCATCTTATACACACACACGACTTTCATCAACATTCAATCATCAATAGCCACAGGCCATATCATAATAGAGTTGGCACTTACATACATGGATGAATAGGTTTACAACCCAATAATCATTATGAGCCATATCTCATGGCTATATACAAAATGAATCAACTATCATTATAAGCCAACACATTTGGCTAGACCAATATGACATATAACAAAAAGACCAAGTCCCTATACATGCCATGCTCAAAATGTTGAGACTAACTATACCCAAAAGATCCAATTGATAGTGTGAACGAGCCTCCGACGTCCTTTGATCCCCGAGCTAGTTTGGCGATACTATAAGGGAATGGAAGAGAGAGGGAGTAAGCATAAAACCTTAGTAAGCTTGCATAAAATTAATAAGAAATAAAAATATGCCTTTTTATGCACAACATAACATAACTTAATTCATCTCAATTTCAATAACCATCGTAGTCATGCCTTATCTCATTCAATTTACATAAATTTCAATGGAATTCAAGGTCATAATTCATTCATTCTCATCTTACCAAAGTCTTATCATTTTGTAATCTCAATAGCTACGAGCTTGACGTACATACCTGTACCTCTTTTGACATGATCATACCTCGTCATTTCCTTCACAAATCCTTAGACTGCCCGTTGAACCATTTGGAATACTAAAGGATACTTGGAAAGCCTCATTCACATAGTAAGATGCCAACGCCATATCACAAATTTGGTCTTACTTGGGATCACAACTTGATGCCAATGCCACGTCCCAAACATGGTCTTACATGGGATCTCTTATGTCAATGCCAATGCCATGTCCCAGACATGGTTTTACATGATATCTCATATCAACGCCATATCCCAGACATGGCCTTACATGATAACACATGCCGATGCTGATGCCATATCCCAGATATGGTCTTATACGAGATCTCATCAACCCAAATGTCATGATATTTGTACTCTAAGAATTCCTAAGGTTCAACCGGCTTTCACCACCTCAAATCTTTGTCGGACAACATCAAAAATATTCATAAAGATAATTATACAATTCATGCAACATTAAATGTTAAGTACATAATAAAATGCTATATCAATTTCACACAAACTTACCTCAGTACAAAAATATGGACAATCAATTCAATTTAGTCCAAGATTTTGCTATTTCCCTAGTCTAGGCCCGGACTCCATTTTTCTTGATCTATAATAAAAAAAATTCACTTATTTAGTTACCATATTATTCAAAATAGCCCATAAATCATATTGTGGAAAAATTACAATTTTGCCTCTAAACTTTCACATAATTACAATTTAGCCCTTAGGCTCGTAAAATGAAATGTGTCCATTTTCTTGGTTACCTAAGCCTAGCCGATTTATATTCCCTTTTATAGCAGCCTACATTTTTCATCAAATCACATTTTTAACACCTATTTTTACATGTTTTACAAACAAGTCCTTTTAGGTGTTTTCATAAAAAAATCACTTAGAAAAAGATGTTCATCTAACACCAAACTTCCATATTCCTCCATTAATCATAAAAATACATGCATGACACACATGGGGTAAATTTTTTGAACATAAACCCTAGCTCACAATAATGGTAGAAATAGTTATATCATGCTTCAAGGATCTCAAAAACATCAAAAACATCAAAAACTAACACCAAAATGACTTACATGTAGGGGGTTTATTGTGTTGAAAATTTTAAGCTTCCATGGAGGATTTTCTTCTTCAATTTTTGGTGGAGACAAGATGGAGAAGAAAGATGACCATTTTTCTTTATTTTATTCATTTAGCTATTGTCATCAAATACCAACCCTACCAACTTTGACTTTTTTTACTTTTCTTCTCCACGTACATCCATTCACACATATAATGACCTATTTACTCATTAAGGACCTCAAATTTTAAGTTCTATAGCTATTTAACACATTTACCTAATAAAACACAACTTTAGCACTTTCGCGATTTAGTCCTTTTCACAAATTAAGCATTCAAACGATTAAGTTTCTTAACAAAATTTTTATACAATCCTATTATCATGCTGTAGACCTAAAAATAATACTAAAATAACTTTTATGACCTCAAATTTGTGGTCTCAAAACCAATGTTCTGACTAGGCCCAAAATCGGGATGTTACATGGATCTCGTTGGGTTGCTTCCAAGAATGATTATGGCAACCAATCAGGATATGGTGGTGGTGGTGGTGGTCGACTTGGTGGATGGGTAGCAGAGGTAGTTGGGATTGTGGGAGGGATAGGAAAGTTAAAGAATGGAAGAAGAAATGGTGATAATGATGACCAAAAATGGAGAAGAAGAAGAAGAAAAAGAAGAAGAAGAAGAAGAAGAAGAAGAAGAAGAAGAAGAAGAAGAAGAAGAAGCGGTGATTATACAATGATGATGATGATTTTAAAATAATTTTAATTTTAAAATCATTTGATGATGTAGCTATAAGACAAAATAGTGCCACATCAACATTTAATTACATTTGGACTACCACGCCAACTGTTAATGTTGGTTGTTAGTCAACTAACGACTACATCAGCATGTCCGTTAAAAATAGATCAATTTGATAAAAAAAATAGGTGTTAAAGTGCTCAAAAAACACATAAAGGGCCAAAGTGACCAAAAAATCAAATGTTAGGGGCTATTTTTGGCATTATGCCATTTTGTTAAAATGGATTTTAAAAAAGAGACTTAATTTGAAAATAATTTTGAAATTGGCTTTAATTGAAAGCCAAGAACCAATTTGGAAAAGGAAGAAAACTATTGGTGGTCAAAGGGGAAAATGCCTAATTTTTAGAATCTGGTTGGCTATTTAAAACCACCCATGTTTTTTCCCTTCCATTCTTCATCTCTCTAAAAATTTTTCCAAACAAAAATTATTGTTTTTCTCCCAAAATTAGTTCATTATTTTTTATTTCTAAGCTCTCCAAATATAAAATCTCCTTTCAATTTCAAAGAATACTTATGATTTCATCTTCAATTTCTCTAAAGTTCTTCACATGTTCAAACTTGAATTAGCTTCGTAGCTCATTGATTTTTCAAAATTGAGGTAACATTCTAAATTTTCTTAATTAACTTAAGTGTGTTAACATTTCAAATTGTGTTTTAACCGTTCAGATAATGATTTCAATGTATCGATTGATTTTACATTGATTTTAAGCTTGAAATGGTGAATCCCATTTTATTAAGTTAAAATACTATTTCAAAGGTATTTTTAACTTATTTTGATCCTATTAGAAGGTTTTTAATCCTAATTTAACAAATCATTAAGTAATTTTGAAAGATTTGAATGATCTTTTCACTTTAAAGCTTTTTTGGCTTAATTATTTCAGAAAAATGATATCCACAAAATGTGACTAAATTGAAGATTTAAATATGTAATTAGATTATATTTAGGGATATTAGGATCAAAATTAAGATTTAGAAACAAGATTTGACTGGTGAAATCATATTTTTGACAAAACTAGCTAAATTTTGGGGTATAGAGATCTAGATGCTTTGATCAATGATTTTAGAGTGATCTAATCTTGTTTACTGCTGTTTGTAATGCCTTTGTATTGTGTTTGATGCTTATGTAAAGTGCCAACTCATTTGGGAGCCTTAACAAGCAAGGACAAAGGCAAACAAAAGCTCACTTGAGCTTGTTTTGGAAACTAGTTACTAAGGTGAGTGATCTTGTGTGCTATAGTTAATGCACAAAATAGTGACTTAAAGGGGTTTTAGGTGATCAAGTCATCTAATTGAAGTCCTCGAAGTAAGTTTTCCAACTTAATCTTTGTTATTCTATAAACAAGCTTAATTGTATTATAATATGCCAAAGTGTGTGATGTGCATATACGTATTGGATATGACTGAATATGCCTTGTGGATAGCTGGTATCATGCACACATCTATGATATGAAAGTAAATTTGGCTCAATGAGCAAAGTTTTAGCACTTGTAGTGCAATATGTGAACATGTCTGAGTGTTTGGCCATGGTAAAGCATAATATGTGTAGTGTGCATAAACTAGAAAATAAATGTGTGAAATGGATATATTGGCCTTGTGAACCTTTGAAAACATTGGATATAGTTGGCATGTCATATGATTTGAGTGCTTATTTATATGTTTTGTTATTTGGGCATGTGGAGGGATAAGAGAATGTAAATCATTGCTTCATTCATGGGACATGTTAGAGTGTTAGAGAGTGTTAGCTTTATGCTACACTTACTTGGGATATGTAGACTCTTTTGAGTCATGGTGTAATGGATATCCAAGTATCTAATGAGAGACATTTTTATGCATTTTCATCTTCACAAGTTGCTAATATATCAATATGATATGATATTTGATGATGCTATGTGATAAATGTATTTAGCATTCATGTTTTAACTATTCTATTTATGAATTATTGTAGCATCTTGAGTACTCACTGAGCTTGGTTAAGCTCACGCTTTTTTGTGTCTATTTTTGCAGAGAAATAGTTTGTGTGGAGTGGTGAAGTGGGCAAAGTTGATATCCAAAGGAAAAAGGTATCTTAATTTTATGGCAATATGGGTTTATATTGAGGGATTAGACTTTGGATTTGATTTGGCTTGTAAATGGACTTTCCATGGACTGTTTAAGGACTTTATAACTATTTTGTGGATGTTTTAATTGCTTGGATAATTGCATGAAGTATGTTAGATGAATGCTTAGTTTAATTATTGAGTAGCATGTACGTGATGTACCGATTTTTGGTTGAAATGACTTAAATGATATGTTGAGTGCTTTGACAAATGTAAAAATGACCAAATGGTAAGGTAGGTACCTTTATTTCACTTTAAATTGCCTTATATGCAAATTTACTATGTTGAGTAAATTGGTTTGAGACTTTAGAAAAGCATGTTAGCTTAGGTGATTGATTTGGATGCCAAAGCATGGTAATGTATGATATTGTGTATTTGAGCATAGTTTATGTGTATTATGTATGCTATATGACATGTTAGAATAGGGAAAATGACATGAAATTTTGAAATGGTATGTCTAATTGAGCGTCAAAGTATCAAATGCATATGTTGCAATTTTTTTCCAGTCGGTGTCGTGACAAGCCCTATAGGATGTTGTGACGTGAAAATCGCATGGTTGCGACAAGGTTTTCAGAGTGTTCTGGGCATGTTTTAAAACAATTGCAAATAAGTCATGATTTTTACACAATAAAATTAAAGGCCTTAAACACCACGAAATGCTTTGAAAATTTACATGACATGGATTTAAACATTGGATTTCAATATGTTAACTTCAATTTCTCAAAATGGTTTATCTAGATATTTTGTGAAATTTATGTTTTAGTCCTTAAATTTGGTTTTGAAATTAAGTGAGTTTTAAATGTCGTTTTAAGCTGAAATTTTTGCAAATGGTTTAAAATAAAATGCCCAAGAAACTTGTTGTATTAATTTTATGATTTATGTGTGTTTCATCAATGATGTGCAAAATAACGATTTTAGCCATGTTCTTAAATTGCTAATTTGTGTTAATCAAAACATGATTTAGGCTTGCATGATTAGAAATATTTAATTAAGCATAGTTTGATGGTGTGATGGCTGGTTTTATGGTATGTTCGGATGACCGGTAAGAAGAGCCACATAAGTGGCTAATGTGACGTACCAAATTCGGGTCAGTCCATTCTGGTCGAGTTTGGGGCGCCACATAATGCATTTGGGCTACTCCCAAATTTAACCCTTTTACAAATCAGTCCTATTTTTCTAATTAAAAGCCTTTTTCCTTATTCTTTTTTAAAATTGATTTTATTTTTTGAAAGACGTTTTAAGGAAAACATTTTTTTATTACTAAATTCTGAATTCTTGAACCTAATTTTAGGCCATATTTTCTGGAACTAATCTCGAGCCTAAAACGAAAAAACCCGATTCATTAACCCGATACTGCTAGGCTGAATTTTAGGATGTGACAACTCTCCCCCTCTAAAAAGAATTTCGCCCTTGAAATTTATTTAAACCAAACAGATGGGGATATTGACGTCTCATCGTATCCTTGGCTTCCCAAATAGCGTATTCCATTTTGTGGTTACGCCACAAAACCTTAACCAACGCTATGCTCTTATTACGCAGTACCTTTGCCTTTCATGCCAAAATCTCGATTTGTTCCTCATCTTAAGTGAGATTAGGTCAAACCTCGATCTCCTCTGCTGGCACAATGTGAGATGGGTCCAATTTATACTTCCCTAACACGGACACATGAAACACATCTTGAATACTCTCAAGCTCTACTGCTAACGCAACTCGTTAGCTAAATCGTTCAACATATACAAGTACATAAAACTTGAATCTATCAACGAGAATAAAGGAATTGATTGCAGAGTAAAAATATGCAATCTCTTCATTTGACTCTCGGTCTCACAACTCCCTAATAGTATAAACTCGAGTTAGTCCTCCAGACTCAGTCTGAACAACTACAGTATGAGCAATGATCCTCTGTCTAGTCTGTCTACCGTTTCCTCCTCTGTCTTGGTCTATAATAGATGCATAATTTTGTGTCTGATTAGTCATAGCCTTTCTCGAAAAGTCTTTCAATCGATGCTCCATTTATCTACATCGAAGACATGCCTCGTTAGCCTCCAACACTCTTCGAGGTGTCTACAATTATAGTGTTCGCATGACAACCAATCAATTAGAAATATCAGAGCAACTTCTGTCGTGCTCTGTGGACAAGACTTATTTGTTCAGAACTCGCATTGTGCACTCCTATCCGACCTTTGCATTTCTCGATACCTCTTATTCAGTCACCCTAAAGCATCAGACTGATCAAAAGCCCAATTTCTGGACTCAGTTACTACTTGTCTCGGTGGCTCAATTAAAGTCTCCTCAATAGCCTTAGCCTTTTCAAGCATATCATTGAAAATGTAAGTACTTTGAGCCACTAGAAAAATCGGGATATCCCAATTTATCCTAAAATAAAACCTCTTGCATCGGTCTTTCTTAGTAAGAACCATCTTAGAAGCATACTAGCTGAGTCGTACAAACTTCGACTCGTAGTCAGTCACAGCCATACTACCTTGAATCAAGTCGAGAAACTCACATTTTCGGGCCTCCATGTACTGCTGGCCTATAAAATTTCCTCTTAAACAGTTCTAGGAAATGATCCCAAGTCAAATGGTCTACAACAGTTCCTCTCCTCAAATATTCCACCAACGATGGGCTTCACCATCGAGTAGGGATATGGTATAGCCCAACTTCTCCTTATCAATGCAGGACATCTGATCAAGGATCCTCTCAACATTTTCGAGCAAATACTCCGCTATAGTCAGATTGGCAACCTTTGCTTGACTAAACTCCTTACCACCCAACGCCTGTAGATGCTTGAGTGGCAGTCCTCGACTGACAGGAGCAGGGTTGGCACCAACAATTCGTTGGAATTCCCCAATCATGGCTTACTTTAGAGGGCTAACACCCTCATCCGATATATTTCTTCTTTGAGGCGGAACAAGTGGTGTAGAGGATGTACCATCCCCCGAAGCATTCATATTCACATTAACATGTCTAGGAGGCATATTGTAACAAATATAAACGCACACAAACAAACCAAGAGTCTGAGTGGTGGCAAATGATCCAAGGCATATTCCCGTAAGAACATTTTAATAAAGGCAATGTGTTCCCAATCCTACCCCAAAATAAGTAATTACACAATAATTTCATATAAGGGTACTATGAAAATCTAGGTCCAAGGGTTATGTTACCCGAGTCTCGAGTATTGAAAAAATCAAATCTGGGTGTTGAAAAAATCTAGCTCTGATACCACCAAATGTAGCACCCCAAACCGGTCAAGACGATCCAACCCGAATCTAGGATGTCACATTAGTCACCGAAGTGACAAACTCCACACAACATTTTCGCATGCAATTAATTATTCGTTGGCTTTTTTAATCAACAACGAAAATCTCATGCATGCATTCAACTCATATATATAGACAAAAATAAACAATTGAAACTTTGTTGCATGCTTTTTCTATAAAAAGTAGTGGGTTAAGCTCGTGAAAGCTTAATAAGTACGTTAATAATTAAACTTTTCATTAAAAATTAACTAATACAAATGTATAAGAACTTATGAAATAAATACTATCATAAATGAAATTAATTAATAGATAACTACAATAAAGTCTCAAGCTTACATTTCATAAGTCACCTATCAATCTTATTGTTAAATACATGTACCCTTAAAATTTGTAACCCAATTTTAGACTCAACAGAGCATATAGGATATGTGAAAAAATAAATAATTTGCATTGAAGTGCCACTATCACTAGCATCGAAGTGCCATTGTCACTTGTATAAGAGTGCCACCGCCACTTGCATCGAAGTGTCACTATCACTTGCGTGCATGAAAATTTCCCTAATGACGTGCCATTTATATCCTACTAGTTCTCGTTTTGTCTACATGGGCATTTACATATTTAATTTCTCTACATTTTCTCAACAAATAAAAGTAATTCCAACTTTGCTCTTATTATGACTTAGTCATTATCTATATTGAAATCAACAATTATCAAATTTCACTTGACATTTATTTTATCAACATTTAACACTTCACTTAAGTGCTTTATCTTATTACGTATTTCACTTATCAAATTTTTATACAGCTTAGAATTTAGTCCATTTTCACCAAATTCACTACACATAGGTTATTCAATTTATTATAAGAATTCATCTTCACTTTCAACTAAATTCCATAATACATATTAATATTTTCTTATATAAAGAAATCCCATAACTACCATTAAAACCAATTTATCAAGTTTTCACTTAGGTTTTAATTAGGTAAAGTAAAATTCTTGGGGTAATTATAATCAAATGCTTGGAATGAGCTCTTTTATTCTCCTTTCACTCTTTTCTACTTCCTTCCCTTTATCAAGCCCTTTTTATAACAACCTGATTTTCAGTAGTGTCGAAAATGATGGTTTCAAGACCATAACTCTGACTAGTGAGTTAGTAAATATTATTTATTTGACAATTACAAGTCTATTATAGTGTCGTATTAAATTTTGGTTAGAAAGTTTTAACGTTTAGATAGTTAATTAAGTAAAAAGGACTAAAATGTAAAAGCTGCAAAAGTTAATTACTATTAGGTAATTGTGCTAAATGATCATGAATTTATGATTTGAAGGCCTTAAAAGATAATTATTCAATTTTTAATAGAATTCGACTATTTAGGCTTAGTTAATAAAGAAATTTTATAAGTTAATTAAGGGTAAATTGGTAATTAAGTAATTAAACATAAAACAAAAGATGAAATGACTATCATCTTCTTTTTCATTTTGTTCAAAACTGATTCTTCCATGGATGCATAAGATTTCTTCTTGCATGGTTTAAAATTCAAGCCCATTTTTAGTGATTTTTATGTTTTTTAGATCGTTGTAGCTTAATCTATCTAGAATAGAGATTATTTTGCAATACAGTTAAAGTTTTGTAAATTGGCCATTGATTTTTTTGAAGCTTTCTTGTTGTTACTGGTTTAAATTGGGATTTGACGATGATTTTAAACTACTTTGTAAAGTAATTTTGGTTAGTTTTGAAATTAAGGATTTAATTGTTATAATCTTAAATTTTGCATGGTTTAATTGTGAAATTCAATTGTTTAAGGGCTATAAGGGAACCATAATGAATTTGGCATTGATGTTTTTGGTTTAATTGTGAAAGTTGTGCAAGTTTTGATATAGGGATTAAATTGCATAAAGGGTGAAATTTTAGGGTAAAATTGTAAAATGTTAATAAAAGGACTTATATGCATAAGTTTAATTGTTCAAGAAACAAATCAACCAGACATTAATCATGGAAAAGGAAATTTAGTGGAGTAATCATCGGTGTTGTGTTTGTTGCAAATTCGGTTTAGGTAAGTTCGTATATTGATTAAATTAACTAGTTTTTGTTATTGTGATTTATTAATTGTTTATATATGTTATGATTGAGTTTATTTGTTTGATAAATGTAAGTGGTGAATTGGACTAAGTTGCAGTGATATTAGAGTTAAAGGTTATGACTAAAAATGGAATACTATGTAGATGAATTCATGTGAAGAAGTAATGTATAAATAATTAAATGATGTGAATGTGAATAATGGCCCATATGAACCTTGTGAATTCTTCGGATACAAATGACATGTCATTTGGGTTATTACCATTTTGAGTGCTAGTCTTGGATGGCCTTCCGATGGCTAAGATCCTCCATTTGTTACGAATTCTTCACAGCTGGTATGTGCAACATCGTGTAGCCTAACATCCTAACCTATAGCTTGTGTGAGCATTTACAGTCACAGCTCGTGTAAGCATTTATCATCACAGCTTGTCTGAGCATTATTCCCGTGTATCCAACATTAATTCACTGTGGTTCATAGGGTGGAAATGGATATATGAATTGGTTATATGAAAATGGATATTTGAAATGGATTCTTGAAATAGAAATGTGAAATATTAAATGAATATGTGATGGTTGAATTGTGTATCAAATGTGATTACTTGTATATGTTTAATGACATGATAAAGTTACATGTTTCATATATGAACTCACTAACCTTGTAAGACTTATGATATGTATAGGCAAATAATGAACTCATGCTCTTGAGTTTTGAAATTATGTATAACATGTTTAAGTTACATCATATTTAGTAAGTTAAAATTTAAAGTTTATTACGAGCTTACTAAGAAATGGTTTGCTTACATCCATTATGTTTGATTTCTTTGTATATTATCAGAAGTTTTGGTAGGTTGGAAGACAAGTTAAAGGTCACACTATCCGTTCAATGACTTGGTAGAACTTTTGATTGTTTTGGTTTAGGTTATAAGTGGAAAATAGTAGGTGATTTAAACTTCATATGTATTTATTCACGTTATGGTGTGTTTATGGCTAGGTAAATATGGTAGTGACTTTTGGCTTGGTTGGTACTTTTGGTATATAAATATGTATATATATGAATGGTTTTGATTATTTATTGGTTAAATTGGTTCATCTTGCATAAGGTTACTTGATAATTCTAGTTGATTGTATGCCATATGCACATGATATTTAATGGTGTTTAAGTGGAAATTTTCGGTAGCTTGAAATTGTTTGAATTGAGGTATCTTTTATGGCATATTGGCTAGGCACTTTGGATGCTTGATATTGTGATGATTTCAACATGTTTTAATGTGTTTTGGAACAAGTTTGAAAATTTGCATCTTATTGCTTGTGGATTAAGAGAGATTAGTTGGGTTAACTTGATGGAAAAGTTACCTTTAGGTTCACACGGATTGATTCATGGGTTGATGGCACGACCGTGTGATATGTGTATTTTAGGTACCAATTTGCATACATGGTTACAATTTGTTACATTGCCTGGCGACATGGCCGTGTGAGGCTTTATCACACGACATTAGTTTGTTACATGGAGTTTTATGTAGCCTTGCATAGACAGCCTCAGGCTGTCACACGGTTGTGTGACCCCAATTTTACTTTTTTTCCATGTTTTCCTTACATGTTTCAAATTAGTCCCTACTTCATTCTGAACTGTTTTAAGACTTCCGTAAGCTCAATTTAACCCCGATTATGTATCAATATAATGTTTTTAATTACTTGTTTAATGAATAATTTTTATTTAAGAAAAATTGAATTGTTTTAGCTCGTTTTTGTTTTGTTTTTATTGGTAACATTTTGTAACCCTAATCTAGTGACGGGGATGGGTTAGGAGTGTTACACTTGTTGTTCACGTCACTTCATTTTTTGTTCATTAACATAACACACATACACAAGATTTAATATCAAAACAATAATCACATACTATTTCCATGCATTTTTAATGAGATAAACATGAAATCCTTTAAGAAAACTTCATCAAACTTACCTTAAGCTTACTCAAATCACTAACTTCTCTTTCCTTTCTCCTCAAATATGTACTCTAGCTAACTTCACAAGAAAATTAGCTTACCATGGGATTTTTTTATTGATTTCATGTAACACCCCTAACCCGTCTCTGTTGTCGGATTAGGGTTACAGAGTATTACCAATCAATCAGAAAACATTTATCATCATAACATTTAATAAATTAATCTCAATGAAAATCATATCAAACATATACATTTGGTCCCTAAATCGAGCGTTTGAGGCCTTAAAAATAGCTTAGAAGCGATTCGGGACTAAATCAAAACAAAATAAAAGTTTTAAGAAAAAGATGCAAAAATTGGAAAACAGAGGTACATGGCCGTGTGGCCAGGCTGTGTAGCAATCAAACAAGGGACACATGGCCATGTCCCAACCTGTAACCCTACCCGTGTAACTAACTGAGTAGGGTCATACGGCCGTGTAACTCACTGACTTGGCACACACGGTTGTGTCGCAGGCCGTGTAACTCACTAACTTAAAATACTAGGATTTCAAAAATGACACATGGCCTTATAGCCAGGCCATGTATGTCACTCGGCCTTGTGATAGCCCATGTCCCAGGTCGTGTGATCCAAAAATTTACCCTAAATTCATGCCATTTTAAGGCCAAACTAAATCTAACCAACCATTCCATTTGAGCACACATTCAAGAGGTTTAACCACCATTCAAACACACCTAAATATACCATTTCAAACATCCTAATTCATCTGACCAATATGCCATTCAAAGGCACCACAATTGTAACAAAACATCATGGATTAAGCCAAAGCAGCATAGCTACTTTTCAAGCATATTACCTAGTTCAAATATCTACTGAATCATATCACAAATGACAATTTGCATATCATCATCAACATACCAACAAAAACTATGCATTTCAAGTTCCCAAAAGTGGCCAAAATGACCTAACTTAACAAGGAATTACAAACCAAATCAAAATTTATAGGCATATACATACCAAGTCAACCATTAACACATTCATAAACTACCATTACAAAATATCCTATACATGTCATATATAACATTGGCCAAATGACTCAAAAACTACCAAAATGGTTGCTAGATAGTGTGATAGGTCTCCGACGAGCTTCCAACCAATCAAGCTTCTGATAATTTATAAAATAATGGAAAGTAACTCCGTAAGTAACGAGTGCTTAGTAAGCTCGTATAAACTTAAACATAACTTACCATTTCATTAGAACAATTCATAGATTAAGCATAATGTCATTACAATACCATAAGTTTAGTAAAAGCCTATACAAACATCATCAAACTCACAAGTTATAAGCTCATCCATGATACATATAAACTCATCCATAACATAAGTAGATTTTCATATGTACATCATTTATTACATTTTTCTTTTCATAGATTATGATTCAATATCACATTGTGTACTTACCATGCCATTCCTTTTCTTACCCATTGAACCATTTAGAATTGCATCGGATACTTGGGAATACTCACACACATAGTGTGCCTTTCTATATAATCGTAACATTTCCTTTTTAATAATGCTCACACGAGCTATGAAATTGGCCTACTCACATGAGCTATGAGTTCAAATGTAAGCTACATGTTGCTGCTCACACGAGCTGTGGAGAATCCGCAACAAATGTAGGACCTCAGCCATCGATAGGACATTCAAGACCAACACCCAAAACATGAAATCCCTAATGGCATGTCATTTGTATCCTAAAAATTCTTAAGGTTCAAACGAGATTCGTTGTCCATTAATTATTCAAACATTGATTCATATACATTTACAAATCCGTTTATATTACAACAACATAGTAAATAATCAATTTAGCTAACAATAATATGATCATAATTCATACGAACTTACCTCGATAACTAGGGTCATAGAAGTAGAATCCGAAACTAATCCGAAGCTTTAGCCTTTCCTCGATTTAAGTCCGGTTGTTGTTTATCTTGATCTAAATAGATAATTTCAATCAATTAAGTACTTCTAGCATTCAATTTAATCCATAACTCATATTTATGAAAAAATATGAAATTACCCCTAACATTTTAACTTTTCACAATTTAGTCATTAAGTTCATAATTTGAAATTTAACCATTTTAATCCTCCATACTACCTAGTCGAATTTCATAGGGACTCATACCAACCCATCTAAATCATTATTTCATAATTTTACCATGAAATTTTACTATTTTCACAAATAAATTCCTAAATGCAGTTTCAGCAAAAATAACTTTACAAAACATGTTTATTTTACAACCAAGATTAATAATCTATAAAATAACATCAAAGCATATTCAAAAACATCCATTGCAAGTCCCTCAACCTTTAACAATTTTGCAAATTAACCCTTGGGATAGCTAGATTAAGCTAAAATGAACTCAAAAACATAAAAATCACTAAAAACAACCAAAAATTACATACCAAGCATTAACAAAATGACTTGGTCGAACCTAGCTCCTCCTTTGCTATGTTTTTCGGTTGAAACAAGAAAATTAAAGGTTGAAGATGGCTACTTTTGTTTTATTTGTTTAGTTTATGTTTTTTGTTTTCTAAATTACTATTTTGTCCTTTAAAAACTAACAAAATTTCATGATTTACTCATCAAAGCCATCCACTATAAACTAAATTGGTATAATTACCATCTTAGTCTGTTAGTTTAAGGTTTCATGGCCATTTAACCCTTTTTTCTAATAGAATTCAACTTTTACACATTTTATTATTTAGTTTTTTTTATTTAATTAACCGTTTAAACTTCAAAATTTCTTAACGAAACTTTAATACGACCTTAAAATAATCTCATAGGTATTAAATAAATATTAAAATAATAAGTCACTTATCAAAATTGTGGTCCCGAAACCACTGTTTTTGAAATCACTGAAAATGGGTTGTTATATTTCACTAAAAATCTATGGAAGAAATTTAAAGTTATGAGCTTGAAACGGTTGGTAATGGTGGAAATGGAACCAAAACGAAATAAAATTAAAGTTGGCTAAAATGGGGATGAAGGTGATGTGAATGGAAGATGATGTTGGAAAGATTTGCTACATCTTTCTGAAAACAAATTTCTATCTAATTTTTACATTTGAAAATATTAAAATATTTAACTAAAGAAAAAAAAAAATCTAACATCACCTTTTACATTTTGTGGCTCAAAATTACTTTCAATTCCATCTACAATTCCTGGTACTTTCTTGGTTAAATTGCACTTCTAGTCCTTCCTCTTTTTACCATCCATCTAATCTAATCATTTCTTATTTTTAATTTTCACGCTTTTACCCCAACACTTTGCATATGTTTACGATTTAGTCAATACCTCAAATTAATTTCTCCCAATTCGAAAGCCTTATTAATTTCCTAAGGTATCCAACGACCTTTTCCACTAATATTAATAGTTTCTATTATCTATTTCAAAAATTCTAACACGTACAAGCTCTAAAATGACATTGTTATCATCTCAAGGGATGTTAGGGATGTTACAGTGACACTCTTTAAGAGAACGCATGTATTGTGAGAGTTTGTTGACTTTAAAACCAATATCAAGTCTTGTAAACAACCAATATTGAAGCTTGCCAAGGATGCGTCAATAATAAGATCCATTAATAATGGCACCAGTAGGAGTTGTATAAATTGTGGTGGAGCTCTTAGGAGTGGCCGTAAGCTTTCTTGAATCCATATGAAATTCATTAAGCATATCTCAAATTTATTTTTTTGGGATAAAATATTGACAATGGAGGAGTAAATTACCTCAACTCACAAGAACTATGAAAGAAGCCCAAGATCTTTGAGAGAGAACCGACTAGTAAGACCATCATAATAGATTTGACACCAGTTTTAGTATTGCCATTAAAAATAATATCGCCAACATAGACTAACACATAGGCAATGAATCCATGATTATAAAGGATAAATAAGGATGTGTCAAATATGAACCTGGAAAAACCCACAGTAGCTAAATAGTTCTAAAGTTTAGTGTACCAAGTGTGAGGAGCCTGTTTAAGGTCTTAAATTGCTTTCTTTAGCTTGCATGCATGAGAAGAGTGGGGTCTTCTATAATTATCCAATTTTCTTTAGTGTCAAAAAAATTCAATTTCAAGACTGGATTTATTAAATCGAATCATTCAAAAATTTTAATAAAGTAGTTACGAGGTAAGTAAGAAATTAGTAAATAGAAATGTTAGTAATTAAAGAGAAATAAAATCTTTAATTTAGTAATTATTTAAATATAATAATAAAAATAATAAATGGACTAAATTACAAGGTGACTAAACTAGAAAATTTTGATTAAGTATTTAAGCAAGTCCTTATATCGTTATTACACCAAAGACTAAAATGCTAATAAAACATGACCAATTCATGGTTAGTGGATAGGCGTGATCTTGGCCATCCAATCCCACTAACCTTTCATGCATTAAATCTTAGCCATTGGATATTATTTATTAAATTTACTTGTTATCACATATTCGTTAAAAAGATAGAAAATAGGAAGACAACTCATTCTGTTTTATATTTCCCATGGCAAACATAAGAAAGAAAGGAAAATTTTAAGTCATTGTGCCTCCATTTCCATTCCTCAAATTACCAAGGTAAGGGAACCTTTTGGTTGATGTTTTTTTATGGATTTTTAGTTTAGAAAACTTAATAACTTCAACCCAATAGGTAGGTTTTATGGTTGTTGAATGTAGCCAAGCTTACCATTGTTGAGTTCAATAGAGAGTTTGAAACTTGAAAACCATGAAAAATTGAAAGCTAACCTTAGAAAATGCGAAGATTATATTAGTGATGGTACGAGTTAAGCAAGATCAAAACTTAGTTTAAGTTTTTAACTATATGACCAATTATGAGTTTTTAGGGACCTAGGTGTAAGAAGTAAGAACTTTGGGACTGAAAGTGATGAAATAACATTTTGAGGTCCCTAAAGTAATGTTATGAAATTGGATTTAGATTCGATCGGGTAGATTGTAAAATATAGGATTTTCAAACATTAAGGTAAAAAATGACCTAATAATTGTAAAATTGTGCAAATGCACTTGGTTGTTGGCTAGCCTTTGTCATATGTCAACTAATATCATTTTTTGTAATCGAATTATTTCGCACAGTTGAGACAAAGTCAAAATGTCTAGGGTCAAAGGCGAAATGGACGATGGACAAAAGTTTCGGTTTGTGTTTTGTAACTTAACTTTAATTTACACTTTGTTAGGTAGTTTAATATAATTGAATAACATTGATGTCACACAAGGTTCGAGGTTTGTATAAACTGGATTATTTGAGTCTATAAGATAACATTGGAAATATGTATATTTATATTTTAGATATTGTGATGTTACATGTTTAAAGACCTTACATTTATTACTATTAGGTGGATTTTACTTAGTTAAACACGAATGGTAAGTTACCAGGTATATGTATGTGAATTAGAAGTGTTTATAATAGTGTTTGTGATCTTGAGAATTATGCTTGGGTATGAATTGATATTACAATAAGGATGAATTAGATATGAAAGTAAAAATGGTGTAATTTGATTGAGTATATGGGATGAAAATTATAAATAATATGAGTTAAGATTGTAGTCGACTTTGAATGCTACTAGAGATTGTTAGTTTTAGTAAGATTTAAATGTCATAACTAAATGAAATGATTATCAATAAATATTATAATGTTATATGATTGAAATGTGATTTTGAAATGTTTATTTCTTTGTAAATGTAATTTTATTATATTCGATAAAAGTGTCGAGTAAACTTAAGGTACATATAAACTTGATTACTTGATTCTGTTGAAATATGTTAGAATGTGTTTACATTGGTGACTATGGAATCATATTATGATAATATTATGTTTCTTGTCATAATATGTTTTGATGATAATTGGTAATAATTAATGTCCTACCAATGATGTCGAATAGAGTCATGGGTATAGCATAACCTGAATTTTGGTACTACTTGTTGGAAAAAATTTGGTTTGAAAATAATTTTCTAACATAGTGAAAATTTAAAATTTTTAAAATCGACCTATTACACCCCAAAATTGGCTCTAGAAGTTTCAAGGGTAACATAGGAATTTTAGCTCATATGTGCTAGGAATGTCGTAAGCTTGGTAACCAAAAATATTTTCGTTTATGGCTTTTAGAAAATTGAATCAATTTTTTGAAAAAGATGTTCAAAGGACCTTTAATTTTGAAAGTGGACTGATTTGTAGAAGGGTCCAAATTTTGAGTTTTTAAAAGGTAATTAAACCAAATTTTAAAATCAACCTAATATTCCCCCTTCACCTACAACAACTTACGAAAACCCCATCCCCTTTTAATTTAGTTGCTGTCCCTTACTTCCCTAAAGCACATCCAACTCAATTTTATTTTGCAAACCTAAATTCCATTGATTTCTATCAGCACCTAAGTCATATACCTCCATAAAATCTCAAGAAAAATACCCAAAAACACCAAGATTTCTCCATTGTTTAGCTTTCGGGTTCTTTCAAGATTTCAACCAAAAGCTCTCATTTTTCTCCCATCGAAGGCAACAAATCATTTTCCTATTTGTTTTTAATGTTGTTCAGTCTTTTAAATCTAGTTTTTAGCCATTAAATCACATGTTTCAATTAAAAGCCAAAAATTGGGTTGGTAATGGTAGGTTTCGGGATTTTGAATAAAAAATGTGGTTTCAAAGTATTTTTCAATTAGTTTTGATGAGATTAGAAGGTTTCTAAACCGAGTTTAAAGTTTCGTGAAAGATTTCCAATGTTGTAATGGATTTTCGTCAAAACTGCCACAAACTTGTTGAAAATTTTGATACTATGAACTGGGTAGTTTTGTGTAGTTTAAAGGTTGAAAATTTTTCTTAGGTGGATAATTAGATGAATGGAATTCGTTTGAGGCAAAAAAGATTAAGTATGAACCGAGATATTTGAATCTCAAGTTTGCTATGTCGAAGGTTTCAGTTACAAGAGAACCTAGCTTAGGCTTATGTTTTTTATTATTTGAGGTGAGTCTTTAGCTAATTGTTGGTTATTTTGTTGTGTGATTTATTTTGTTGAAGCTTTGGATTCATTAGGACGTTCTATGAGTTAAGGAAAGACTAATGTGAGCTTTTGGTGTCTAGGCAAAAACGCAATTGGTGAGTGTTTAGAATTGCTTCTTGTGGAAACGATTCATTGCATTATTGGGAATTTAGAAGTAGCCTAAACCTCTACTCTAAATTTTGAGTGTAAGATTCTAATACTCTTGATTTAATATATGATTGTGTGTTGTGAATTATGGATTTAAATGTGATACTGTCATATGTGAAATAAGCTTATGATAGCTATTGTAAAAGAATTGATTGTAGGCGTGTTATACATGCCAAGTGACAGTGATTATGTGTGTTTAATAACGGATGTTTTGGCCTTGTGATCTTTGAGACCGTTGGATACAGTTGGCATGCCATAGTATTGTGAGTACTCACCTATATGTGTTGTGTATTTTGGGCATTAAGGCTTGAGACAGATTTAGAGAGATAAAGGAATATGAGCTAAGCTCCATTCACCAAGACATGTTTGGTGTGTTGGAGAGTGCTAGCTATATACTTCATTTTAAGGATATGTTCAACTCTATTAGTCATTTGATGTGTTGAAGATCTGTGAATCCGATGTGTGGTGGTAGAGCCCACTTTATGTTTCATAACTCAAGTGTCAAATTATAATAAAATGTAAATATGTGTAATGTGAAAAATGCCTAAATGAGTATGTGGTTACTATGTAAATGAATCAATGAATAATGCATGAGTAAGTAATATGGTATTAAAGGTTGAGATGTTGTAATTATGTTATATGGTTGTTTCAATAATGCATGATGACATGTTTGCGTGGTAGTTATTTTGATCATTCACTAAGCTTGTAAAGCTCACCCACTCCTTTTTTAAACCATTGCAGATTAGTTGTGTTTCGGTGTAAGCGGTGTGGTTTCAAGGGAGTGATTCAAGCAAGAATTTAGCATTATTTCCTAGGTGTTTATTTATTTGTTTTTGTTTTGGGAAATAAAGGCGATGTGGTAGAATTTTTGTTGGTTTTTGCCATGATATCTAAGATGTTTTCATGGCTTTATTGTTTTAGATTTTAAGGACTTGAAATTTGTTGTGTTGATACTTGCTCGGACATGTTTTCGGTGTTTTGAAACTGTTATTTTAGTCATTTTGATGAAGGTTTGATGAAGTAATAGATGCTTGTTGATTAGTTTTTAATTATAATAGATTAAATGCCTTTGAATGTTGTATTTTTATTGTCTGAAACAGAGGTATTGATATTCGGGTTTTAAAAATGATACCTTCATGATTTTCGAAAGTGCAGGAAGTCAGTATTGCAATTTGGTATCGATACCATAACACAAGTATCGATATTCTGGGTAAAATAATCGACACATTAAGAAAGGTATCCATAATTTCTTAGGTTTTAATTTTAAACGAGAAACAGAATGTTGTTTTGGTATCGATTTTGCAAATGGTATCGATACCATTTAGAGAAATTATTGATACCTTAGTTTCAGTATTGATACCTAAGTGAATTGTATTCAAATTTTGCTGAATGGTTCAAATACATGTTGTAATTGTGCAATAAGCTCAGTTGATGTTTGTGTGGCTTAATTTAACTCTGCTTGAGTATGACTGTTGAGATTAAATGCATGTTTGTTGAGATGTTTGACTATGGTTGTTGATAAGATAGTGGTGTGGTGTCCTAATATCCGGGCTTAATGATCAGGTCGGGTATAGGGTGTTACATTTGGTGGTATCAGAGCCTAGGTTCATTAACACTTAGACCTAGGTGATTTTTATGTGGATTGGGATTGGAAAACCCAAGTGTTTAAGTTACTTTGACTGCTTGAACTATTTGAAATATCTCTGATAGAATTGCATGCCTTTAGTTCTAAAGTTTGCTTGCAGGAACATGACTTGGATCATTCCCCGCCACTCGCACCTTTGTTTGTGTGTATTAGATTAGATTTGATATGCCTCCTAGACGTGTTAATGTGAAAGCTAATGTTCAAGTGGATGGTACATTCTCTATACATCTTATGCTACTGCATAAAGTAAACATACATAATAAGAGTGTTGGCCCTTTGATAGAAGCTATGATTGGAGCATTTCAGTGGATTGCTAATGCTAACCCTGTTCCTCCACTTGTCAATCCTAAACTTGTTAATTGAGGGTTGCCGCTTGAGTACTGGTTTGAAGGAGTTGAAAAGATCCTCGAGCAGATGTCTTATTTTGACGAGGAGAAGTTGGGTTGTACTGTGTCCTTACTCAACGATGAGACTCATTGTTGGTGGAATACGATTAAGAGAGGTACTATTGCTGATCACTTGACTTGGTATTATTTCCTTTAGTTCTTTTAGAGGAATTTTATAGGCGAGCAGTATATGGAGGCTCGTAAACGTGAGTTTTTAGGTTTTGTTTAGGGAGATTTGTCAGTGGCTGATTATGAGGCAAAGTTTGTGTGACTTAGTCAGTACGCTCCTGATATGGTTCTTTTTTAGAGGGACTATTATTAGAGGTTCCATTTTGGGCTTAATCACGAGATTCGGGTTTATCTGGTGGCCTACGACGTGAAACTATTTGATGAGTTAGTTGAAAAAGCTAAGGCAGTTGAGGAGACTTTGACTGAGCCGCATTGTTCTGTGGTTACCGAATCTGGTAAGAGGACTGTTGATTGTACATCTATTCGACCGCCTAAGAGAAGACGTAATAATCATAGTTCTGGTAGAGGTGCGATATGTAGGTCTTGATCGAGTTAGTCTAGATAGAGCAATGTTGTGAATAGTACTGGTGGTTCGACGAGTGGTTCCGGATAGCCACTTTGTGCATATTGTGAGCGTTGGCATCCTACTAAGTGTCATAAGATGATAGGTGGTTGTTTTATGTATGGTTCGAAGGAACATTTTTTGAGGGATTAGCCAAAAAGAGTTGAGGTTTCATAGACTCAGAGTTCGACACCTGCTTCTGTGTCTGCTAGAGGTCGTAGTTGTGGTAGAGGTAACGGGAGACCAGTTGGACAGCGATTGTTGCACTTACTGTTGCTACACAGGTTGAGTCTAAAGGTCCAGCTCGGGTTTATGTTGTTAGGGAGCTAGAGGATCAAGATCTGACTAATGTTATCGCAAGTACTAGTAATTAGTATACTCCATTATTTTCTTTGGTTGATTCTAGTTCTACATATTCGTATATCTTGAGTGAATTGGCTTGTTAGTTAGGGATTCTTGTAGGAAATATTGATTTGGGTATGATAGTAATTAGTCTTTTCAATGATAGTGTGGCAGTGAAAAAAGTTTGTCGTAGGTGCCTCCTTATGATTCAAGGGCACGTTTTCTCTGTTGATATTATGAAATTGTTGTTCTATGGTTTTAACATGGTTCTTGGTATGGACTTGCTGACTGAGCATAAGGCTAAGGTAGATTTTGAAATGAAGTGAATTACTTTGAGGAATAGTGATGGGTTGGAAATTGTTGTTATAAGTAAAAGACTGGGATTTATTTCTAATGTGGTTTTGGCTATAAAGGCTATGAAGTTGATCGGAAAAGGTTGTGAAGCTTATTTAGCTTATGTGATGAATTCGGTTAGTAAGAAGTTGAGTGTTCAGGATATTCGTACCGTTAAGGATTTTTTTTATGTTTTTCCTGAAGAGTTGTCGAGTTTGTCACCAGAACGTGAGGTTGAGTGTGGTATTGAGCTTTATCCTGGTATTGCACCGGTGTCCATTGTTCCCTATCGTAGTGAACCAAAAGAGTTCAAAGAGTTAAAGATTCAGTTGCAAGGGTTACTTGACAGGGGGTTCATTCGACTGAGTGTATCTCCGTGGGTGCACCGTTTTTTTTTTGTAAAGAATGATGGTTCGATGCGGTTTTGTATTGACTATAAGAAGTTGAATAAGTTGACTGTCAAGAACAAGTATCATTTGCCTCGAATTTATGACTTGTTTGATCAGTTCTGAGATGCAACAGTGTTTTCGAAGATTGATTTAAGATCTGAGGATTATTAGTTGAAGGTGAAGGAGTCTGATATCCTAAAAACTACTTTTAGGACTCGGTATGGGCATTATGAGTTTTTGGTCATGTCGTTCAGTTTAACTAATGCCTCTCTTGTGTTCATGGATTTGATGAACCAAGTATTCCATTCGTACTTGGATCAATTTATGGTTGTCTTCATAGACAATGTCTTCGTGTATTCTCATTCTAAAGAGGATCACTGAGGATTGTATTGCAAATTTTGAAAGATAAGAAGTTGTATGCGAAATTAAGTAAGTGTGAATTTATGATACATGCACAGGTGGGGTGAAATTTATTAAATTTCAATTCACCGAAGCTGCCGATTTTTAAGCTTGGGAAATCAGCAGAGTTGTGATGACTTTTTGATGGGATCCTGGAATTTCTGGGTTGAAATGTCTCATTGAGTTCAAATCTTTATCTCTTAGCTTCGAAACACACTTTGAATCACTCGATTTTAAGTTCAGGAGCTTAAGTTGTGACTATTTTAATAAAGACTGAGTGAATAGAATTTCTGAATGGGATTATGACGGGAATTATAAGTTTCGAGTTTTTAATTCGAGTTTAAATCATATCAGGCTTATATTATATATGAGCCCAATATTTTATTTATTAGCTCTTATTATTTTATTATTTTATTATTCCAAATTTTTAATAATTATTAAGTAATTTAAGTTATTTTGGAGTTTTATGTCAACAAGAAAATTTAGTTTAAAACTACTTCTTGTTTAAATTAATTAGAGTTCTAATATACTTAAGAGTTTTATTTAGATTTATTTAGCTAGCCCATATATAAGTCTTTGCATTGTACACAATTCAGACAATTGTTTTTATTAATAAAGTTTTCAACTCTAGGAGTTTGTTTCTTGTGCAAGATTTCTTTTTTGTGATTTTGAGAAGTAGTTTTCTTATCGATTTTCTTTAAGAAGTCATGGAGATTCATTTTTCACCCTTCAATTTGTCAAGGATTATTTCTTGGAGGATTGATTAGAGACATTAATTGAGTTTGTTAGGATTTATATCTAAAAGGGTTCAATTGGACATTTATCCTTCTATCCATCATATCCATCGGTTTATCATTCCATCTTTCACTTTACTTTAATCTAACTTTTCTCTATTTAGTTATTATTTTTAATATTTATCCTTTTTTAATTTTTCTTATTTTTATTATTTCCTTTGTAATTTTCTAAATTTATTTGGTTTCTTCTTTTCAAGTCACATCCAAATCTTTTCTTCTTGAGTCAAACAACTTAAATTTGATCATTCTTCTGCTTTCTCCACTCCAATTTCTTATCATTTGGTATCAAATTCGGGTGTTTTAGGTGTTCCTTGTGTTATTATAAACTGATTTCCAACAAACAATCTCAAAAAAAAATTTCTTTTTACCCAGAATTTTTTCAGAAAAAATATTTTTCAATGGGTAAACGCTTTCCAAACGATCTGAAATGTTACATACTGGTTTTTGGCACTCTCTTAGAATATAAAAAAATATTTCCAACAAAAAAAGTGTTTGAAAAAAGAGCAAAAACAAAAAAAAATGAAGAAAAAAATAAAAATAAAAAACATATTCTATGGGTTGAATTTTGTGCCAAAAATTTCCAAATCCAATCTACATTATTTTAGGAGACTCCAGTTTAAATTTAACGATTTTTGGAAATTGGGTACACCTTAAACGAAAAAATTCAAGTTTTTTTTTTCCATTGTTTTGGGTTTTAGGTTGAGTAGTTTATTTTCTTTGATTCTGGTATTAGGGTTTCTTTTGTTTTAGTTTTTCTTATTTTATTACGCATTCTAACACATTTTCTTTTCTTGTGTTAATAGGTACAAAAAGAGTTGTCTCTCCTTTCTCTGCACAACTTACTTCTTTTGGAGTCCAGTTTTTCTTTGGGTTTTTAGAGCCTTAGGTCAACTTTGTTAGAGGACGGTCCTACATCTTTTAGCATTCAAGTAAGGGACGATTCTAACGAAGTGCAAAGGACTAACATCTTCCACTCAAGGGGATTGATTCAAGCAAAGTTGTGTTCTCTTATTGTTGATAGTGGTAGTTGTGCCAACATTGTGAGTATCTTTTTAGTGGATACTTAATCTTTACCTTGTCAAAATCATCCAAAGCCATATCACTTACACTGGCTTCACAAAACTTTAAAAGTTAAGGTAGTTAAACAGTCCTTAATTACATTGAGAATTGGAAATTATTCTGACGAGGTTTGGTGTGATGTAGTTCCCATGCATGTCATCCGTTTACTTCTTGAAAGACCATGGTAATATGATCGTGATGTGGTACACCATGGAAAATTGAACCGTTACTCCCTTGTGTTTAAAGGAAAAAAAATACACTTTAGCCCCATTGGAGCCCCAAAGATGTGTATAAGGACCAATTGAAAATGATGAAATTCTGTGAGATGGTTAAGGGGAAAGAAAGAATTGAAAAGATAGAGAAAAAGAGACTTTGAGTGATAAAAGTCTAATTGATGGTCCACTTTTGGTGAGTAAAAATAAATATGAGGTAAAATTGGAGAATTCTCAAATGGGAAAAGAAAATGAAAGGCAAGAGAAAATCCATGCAAAAGTGAGGAATAATTTGTTATAACTAACCATAGCTCGAATTTGTTTAGTGGTGTTTATTTGTTACAAGATTTCAAGGATCCATTGACGAACTTCTAATTACATTACTCTACTATCAATAGACAATTTTACTGTGGGAGAAAGGTAAGTTCAACATTGATAATTTTCCACAAGTACTACAAGGTAAGAAAAGTAAAGATACATTGGAAATTGAAACATGTAGACATACCTTGAATGTTTTTTTATAAGTATGCTATTGATTTTAAGTTTCCTTTTGACATGTTTTCTAACTGGTCAATGTTCAATAAACTTTGGTATAAAACTTCAATTAATTTTATGGGCATATCTAGATTTGTAAAGGTTAAAAATAGTAATTATGTTGCATTAAATAGGTTTATTAAAGCATTTTATAAATTTGCTCTTACAACAAAATTTTCTATCTTGACCTTTAACGATGAATTTTTACATAATAATCTTAATGTTCTTGATTTTTATTGTTATGTGAAATTCTTGACTCATCATTGGAGATTCTTATGGATGACCGTGCATATTCAAAGAAAGGTACAGGTTATTTTTTCCTTGAACACTCATGTACTTAGCATTTATTTGTTTAGTGTTGATACATTGTTTTTAAGGAGACGTACATGATCGAAGCAGATTTGAAAGATCAAAATAATGTCTTTGATCCTTAAGATAGTTTTAGCGCACAAGAAAGCTTAGTAAGTACTTTTTTCATTTTATTTTTATTTATTGTAATCCTTTTTTTCTTTTTATGTAGCTAAAGATTCAGGGATGAATCTTTGTGAGGAAGGGGGAATGATGCGAGTCTCAAGGCCCAATTTCAGACCCATGGATTTGATGGGCTCACACTACCTCAAGGCCCAGGAGCAATGTCAAAGGCCAAGCAAATCAAATTATGATTCGATCAAAGACAAGATTTATTAAAGATTTGTGATCGAAATTCTTGTTAAAATAAAATACAAGTGGTAAGGTACGGTATAGGCTGCATAAGTGAAATTTGTATAGAAGTATACTACCTCTATTTGATGTTGGATAGAATAAGGTGTTTTAACCTTACTATATTACTTCTATTTGAATTTTATTAGAATATGGTTTCACAAACCTATAAGTAAACATAGTCGTCTCTCCTCTTGTATCATTCAAATTCGACATAGTGAATTTTCTTCTCCTCTACCCATGGTTTTTTCCCAAAAGAATTTCCACGTAAAAATTTTGTGTTCTATTTTTCTTTCTTTTCTTTGTGATATATTGAAATTATCGACTTTCTATTTTTAACAAGATTCGAGGATGAATTTTTTGGAGGAAAGGGGGAATGATACGTGCATGGACGGGGTGAAATTTATTAAATTCCATTCACAGAAGCATCCAATTTTCAAGCTTGGGAAATCAATAGACTTGCAACGAATTTTTGGATAGTATCCTGGTATTTCTGGATTGAGATGTTTGCATGGCATTCAAAGATCTATCTCTTAGCTTTGAAAAGCACTTTTAATCACTCGATTTCATGTTCGGGAGCTCAAGTTATGACCATTTTAGTAAAGACTGCGTGAATAGAATTTCTAAACGGGATTATGATGGGAATTACGAGTTTTGGACTTTTAATTTGAATTTAAATCATATTGAGTTCGGGATTTAGGCTTAATTTTTTTATTATATATGACCCCCAATATTTTATTTATCAGCTCTTATTATTTTATTATTCTGATTTTTTAATAATTATTAAGTAACTTAAGTTATTTAGGAGTTTTATGTCAACAAGAAAGTTTAGTTTAAAAATATTTCTTGTCTAGATCGATTAGAGTTCTAGTATACTTAAGAGTTTTATTTAGATTTATTTAGCTAGTCTGTATATAAGCATTTGCATTGTACATGTCTTCATCAATAAAGTTTTCAACTTTAGAAGTTTGTTTCTTATGCAATATTTCTTTCTTACGATTTTTAGTAGTAGTTTTCTTCTCGATTTTCTTTAAAGAGTCGTGGGAATTCATTCTTCACCCTTCAATTTTCCAAGTATTATTTCTTGGATGGTTGATTAGAACCATTAATTGAGTTTGTTCGGATATATATCTCAAAGGGTTTAATTAGACATTTATCCTTCTATCCATCATATCCATCAATTTATTGTTCCATCTTCCACTTTACTTTAATCTATCTTTTCTCTATTTAGTTATTATTGTTAATATTTATCCTTTACTTTTTAAAATTTTTCTTATTTTTGTTATTTCCTTTGTTATTTTCTAAATTTATTTGGTTTCTTCCTTTCAGGTCACATCCAAATCTTTCCTTTGAGTCGAACAACTTGAATTTGATCCTGACCTTCGCTCTAATTCCCTATCAATTTTGGCTTAAAGAAGTGGCGTTTTTAGTCATGTTGTGTCAGATGAAGGGATTCAAGTGAATCCAAAGAATATTGAGGTGATTTTACAATGGAAGCCACCTAGGAGTGTTACCGAAGTTCAGAGTTTCTTGGGTTTAGTTGGCTATTATCGTAGATTCGCTGAAGGGTTTTCCCTTATTGCTACACCATTAACGAAACTACTTTAGAAAAGCATGGTGTTTGAGTGGACTGATGAAAGGTAGAAAATTTTTTAATAGCTTAAGGCAGTTTTGACTGAGGTACCTGTGTTTATTCAACCAGAGCCCAGAAAAGATTCTGTGGTTTACA
This sequence comes from Gossypium longicalyx, assembly GCA_025698465.1. Classification (NCBI taxonomy): domain Eukaryota; kingdom Viridiplantae; phylum Streptophyta; class Magnoliopsida; order Malvales; family Malvaceae; genus Gossypium; species Gossypium longicalyx. The sequence goes on along the minus strand of CM047004.1, from coordinate 60,342,729 downwards.
GTGACGTTTCATATACAAGTCTTAGTTGTGTACTGATGCAAAAGGGTAAGGTTGTGGCTTATGCTTCGAGACAGTTGAAGACTCATGAGCATAATTATCCTACTTATGATGTAACAACCTGAATTATTTAATTTTATTTTGAGAATTTTGATATAAATAAGTGTCTACTTCAGTGGTTAAGTGATTTGAGTATGTGTTTGAGGTCTTGGGTTCAAGTCCCATTTTTGGGAAAATATGTTATTTTTTATCTTAGCCTTATCCCTTTTTGGTGGGCTTATGTTATATTCTTGATAAACTTATATCAGAATGAGCCTGCTGGTTCAAGTGGTAAGGTGTTAGCTTAATCTAAGATCTCGTGTTTGAGTCTCCATGTAAGCGTGGATGATAATTTTTGCTCGGTTGTGTAAATAGAGTTTCAGTGGAATTAAAATTCTGAGGCAGTTGGATGAGGTTAGTAGTTGAATATAATGGGATTGGTAGTTAGTGGGGTTGTGGGGAGTAGGGATTTTGGTAGAATTAAATTTTAATTTTAATTCTTTTGTTTTCCCAAAATTCTTTTTCCTTCTTTCTTTTCTCTGACGTTATTTATTTTTTCTCTTCTTTTTCGTCTCTTCTTTTTCTTTCCCAATTATGGGCATCGTATGTACTGTTGTATCACACTTTTGAGGTTCTTTGATTCGTTCCAAATAAGTAAGCTATCGAATGGTTTTCTTTTTCCGTTTTGCGTTGTGGTGGAATTTGATTATGTTTAACAAAATCCATTGATAATGTTCATATTTTTGGTTAGGGGAAAGACAAGAAGCAACTATTGTTTCTCCAGAGACTTGAGTATTAAGTGGTTTCTACACGTTGGTGGTAAGTGTTTCGCGAGTAGTTTGGTTTTGAGAAGCCTTAAGTTGAGATCAAATTCTAGTTTAAATGCTTAAATCAATTGCTAAAACGGTGTTTGGTATATTGTTTTTAGGTTTTGGAGGTCTCGAGATTACTTTAACATAAAAAACGAATCAGGTGTGTAACGAACACACTAGAAAATAAAGATTGGCAAAAGCTGAAAAAGTGGCCTATCGACGGCACACAGACATGTGCCCGGCCACGGCCATGTGATAGGTGAGTGTCTGACCATATGGGTCACACAGGCTAGGCCGATTTGGATATGTGGGCCTACACGGACATGACACACGGGCATGTGAACTATGGGCCAGGCTATGTAGGCTACACGGACAGGGCCAATTTGGGCATGTGGGCCCACACGGACATGTGGGCCCAAAATTCTAAAATTTTCCCTAGGGTCACATACGTCGTTCCGATCGACTGTAAGCTATCCATAAGGTCGGTAAGGGAAATACAAACCGTAGTGCATTATATCTGCTATTCTGATAGACTAGTTTGAGCATTTAAAAATTGATATTTATGATTTGACTGATTCATAATAACACGTATGTTATCTGTATATAAGCATGTGGGATATGTTAAGTCTGTTATATCTGTTACATGTCATTCGTATCTATGTATGGGGTGGGATCTGTTTATTGGAGGAAGTATTCTGTGAGGCGATAATTCACTGTTATTCTGGCAGTATAGCTACAATATTTTTTTTTATAAGTTTTGTATGGACACTATGTGGTGTGCAGGGTTGGGTGGATGTTTTAAACCCCACATGGTGTGTTAGGATAGTCGGAGATGGTGTGTAGAGGATGGGTTAGGACTTTGTATATCTGTATGATTCTGTTGAGGACTATGTCTGTATCTGTATCTATTCTGTATTTGAAAAACCTTAGTTTATGTGCCTGTATGACTTTGTTTAGTTGCACACTAAGTTTATGAAAACTCACATCTATTTGTCAGTTTTGTTCAGGTAACCCTCAAACATAGGCGAGTCAGTGCGATGGAGTCTCAGGGGTGACCACTATTTCACGAACTGGTTTAATTATTGGTTTTATTTAAATTCTGGATTATTCTAAGAGTTTGTAATTTTGGGGACTTTTCAGACTGTGGGTTCTAATTTTGGGATTTTGAAATGGTTTATATTATTATTCCACAGTTTTTAAACAAAACGATTTACAAAAACAATGATTGATGCAAACAAATATTTTTATGTAATCTACCTCGATTTTCAACTATAACGTCTTATAAACTTCCGCTGCAAAATTTATGTTACACTTAAAAGGGTAATAAATAACAGATTCGTTAAACAGGATAATAATAAGTTTTTCTAAAAATGTGATATCTTTTAGAATAACTTATTCGAGAAGTTTTAACATGAAAGTCATTGTTTCAAAACCCTTCTTCATAACATTTCTAGATTAATGTCTGGGTCGGGTTTGAGGTGTTACACATGATTTGGAGTTAGCTGTTGTGGTATTCGTGCTTAAGATTTGGTGCCATTATTTGTATGGAGAGAAGTGTGTTATCTATACGGATCATAAGATCCTTAAGTACCTTCTCACCCAAAAGGAGTTGAATTTAAGACAAAGGCGATGGATTAAGCTTATGAAGGATTATGATTCTGCGATAGAGTATCATCCTAGCAATGCAAATGTTGTTGCTGATGCTTTGTGAAGAAAGTCGATGATGGAGTTGAGAGCTATGTTTGCGCGCTTGAGTTTAGCTAGTGATCGTGGTTTGTTAGTTGAACTTCAAGTAAGGTTGACTTTGTCACAACAGATTAAGTAGAAACAACCATTTTATGGGGATTTGTTAAAGAGGATTCAATAGGTTGAGCAAAGGGTGAAGGGAGATTTTGATGTTGACAGTGATGGTATATTAAATGTTCGAGGTAGATTGTGTGTGTCGCATGATGTAGATTTGAGGCAAGCAATTCTTACTGAGGTGCATAGTAGCCCTTACACTATGTATCCTAGTAGTGGTAAAATGCATCATGATCTTCGAGAGATTTATTGGTGGTCTGGTTTGAAGCTTGATGTTATGGATATAGTTGGCATGCCATAGGATTGTGAGTACTCACCTTTATGTGTTGTATATTTTGGGTGTTAAGGCTTGGGATAGATTTGGAGAGATAAGGAAATATGAGCTAAGTTCTATTCATTAGGACATGTTTGGTGTGTTGGAGATTTGTGAATCCGATGTATGGTGATGAAGCCCACTTTATGTTTCATACCTCAAGTGTCAAATTATAATAAAATATAAATATGTGTAATGTGAAAAATGCCTAAATGAGTATGTGGTTACTATGTAAATGGATCAATGAATAATGCATGAGTAAATAATATGATATTAAAGGTTAAAATGTTGTAATTGTGCCACATGGTTGTTTCGATAATGAATGATGACATGTTTGCGTAGTAGTTATTTTGATCATTCACTAAGCTTGTAAAGCTCACCCTTTCCCTTTTAAACCATTGCAGATTAGTTGTGTTCCAGTGTGAGCAGTGTGGTTTCAAGGGAGTGATCCAAGCAAAACTTTAGCATTATTTCATAGGTGTTTATTTATTTATTTTTGTTATGGGAAATAAAGGTAATGCAGTAGACTTTTTGCCGGTTTTTGCCATGATATCTAGGATGTTTTCATGACTTTATTACTTTAAATTTTAAAGACTTGAACTTTGTTATGTTGATACTTGCTCTGACATGTTTTCGATGTTTTAAAACTGTTATTTTAGTCATTTTGATGAAGTAATAGATGTTTGTTGATTAGTTTTTAGTTAGAATGGATTAAATGCCTTTGAATGTTGTATTTTTGTTGTCTAAAACAGAGGTATCGATATTCGGGTTTTAAAAACAATACTTCTATGATTTTCGAAAGTGCAGGAAGTCAGTATTGCAATTTGGTATCAATAACATAACATAAGTATCGATACTCGGGGTAAAATAATCGATACATTAAGGAAGGTACCAATATTTTCTTAGGTTTTAATTTTAAGTGAGAAAAACAATGTTGTTTTGGTATCAATTTTGCAAACGATATCGATACCATTTAGAGAAATCATCAATACCTTAGTTTTAGTATCAATACCTACATGAATTGTATTCAAATTTTGTCGAATGGTTCATATACATGTTGCAATTGTGTAATAAGCTCGATTGATATTTGTATGGCTTAATTTAACACTGTTTGAGTATTCGTGACTTATGAAATCTATATATGCTTAAGCTTAATAATGTGACATTAAATGCATGTTTGTTGAGATGTTTAACTATGATTGTTGATGAGATGGTGATGTGGCATCCTAATATCTGGGCTCAGTGGCGAGCTGGGTATAAGGTGTTACACAACTCGGTTTGTGATATTTATAGCAATAAAACCTTAGACCGAAATCATACTTGTGTTTTTAGATAAACGGATCCTTGACGTTTTCTAACTTTCAACCAAATGATCTTCTCCGCTATTCTCATGTCATGAACTGCTTCGAGTGTAGGCTCAAACTAAAAGAATCAAAACACAAAACTAGAAAAAGTTTTCTTTTTTTTAGAGTGAAAACCAAAATTCTCTCTTCTAAATAGAAACCAGCATAATTGTTATTTCAGAAAAAATATATATAATAGTTGAGATTAATTCTCTCTATTTTTCAGTAGAGTAACAATTTCTCAAAGTTGTTTTAAATATCTCTATTGGTGCCATCTATTTATAGGAAGAGAAAGTAGAGCCCTTGTTGAATTGTAAAGGTTTATTTCAAATATAAAAACAACTTTTTAGGCTAACTAGGAGAGAGAAAGGGGCTAATAAGGTGTACTTCCTCTCATATGTGTTATGAAAAGGATTCGGGTCTCTCTCACATTGGGTCCAATTACGAGTACTTCCTCGGCCTTTTGACCAAGTACTCTATAATGTGATCCAACCCCATTTGATTTTTTTTATTTCCCGAAATAAAATTTAATATTCTATATTAAACAATTTTCACATCCTTATTTTACCCCTAGTAAAAATTTAATGATTTTAACCTCGGTAAATTTTTTGATGAATTTACCTTTAGTAAAATTTTGAGAAAATATGTTCAATATTTTATAACTCAACATGTTCACTGTGACCGAATAGTTTATTTTCATTTTTGGGCTTCAAAACAGCTCAAAACTATAAACTCATTCATTCGATCATTTTTAAGTAATTCATATAGAATTGCAAAAGGATTTTTCCATTTTCATTTCCATTTTTGGAAACCTACGTTCATTTCCAAACCATTTTTCCATTTCAAGAAACACCATAATCATTAATGAATATTTTCCATTTCTCTTTTCCTATTCATTCTGTTCATTTTTATTTAAACTCGCAACTCATTTTAGTAAAATCTTTATTACTCTAAATATCACAAACCGGCTCAGATTTCAAATTTTCAATTTTCCACAGTGATTAATAACCGTTTTCTAAACCAAATTTTTCCAAAAGCTCAAGCCACCACTCAAGTGGTAAGGTAGAAAATATTAATTTTGTTAAGCTGTCACCTAGGCGACACAACCTGCGACTCAGGCGGTATTGAAACTATTCACAATTTTGAACATTCTTCAACTTTAACTAATTTCTTAAGCCTTCACCAACTACACTATAAGAAAAACCAAACTTTTAGATCTTAAAATTCACTTTTTATTGGCGTAGAAAATTGCCAAATCACCTGCAAACAAGAATTTTACAAACCATGTTCAAAAAATAGATTAAAAAACATAATCTATGCTCATGTAACATGTTCAAAATGGGGTATAACATATCACCACAACCAAGATATTAAACTAGCCTATTAAGCCGATATAAAATCACCCAAAAACCAATATAAAGCATGGAAATCCAAGGATTTTATAGATACATTCAAAAGATATAGAATTTGGCTTGGAACCAATAGATAATAAACAAAATAAAAGTAGATATCATCACTATTACAACTAATAGTTATATGAAACATTTATATATGAATCCCTAGATGACTTTTCTAGTACATTACATTAGTGCCAATTGAAAATACAAAACTTTAATACCTTTCGATGTTGAAAATGGTGTTTGCTTGCGATCCTCAAAAAGAACAAAGCCATGATTTAAAAGACTTACGCGTAAAAACAACAGCGCATTAAGCATAAAGCTTAGTAAGATAATATAGAACTTTCCTATATGCTTACATTTTAAACGATGATTCAAACTTTATACAATAGTTTGTAAATCATTTGAAAATCAATGCTCATAATATCTAATCAACAATTCAAGAATCAGAAAAACTAATTAGTTTGGTAGTATGTAAATAGTAGTATTTATCAGCTTCAAGAAATCATTTATACAATGACAGAAACAGTTTAAGTTCAACCCATAATAAGTGTAGATGAATAAAGAGGGGATACTGGGGCCTAATAGGCCAAAGCTAAAACAATAGAAATGCTGGAACATGGGTGTTTAAAGATCATATCAGAATTGCACCAAAGTACTAGTAACAAAAGTACTAAAGTACTAATAACAGAAGTATCATATTACTAGTAATAGATGTCCCCTATTGGCATGTCATTCGTATTCAAACCATTAAACTAAGCTACTAGGGCCTTGTTTCAGAATCTCTAAAATGTTAATGTTAAAAATCTCCGAGCAAGTTTATAGTTTGAAACAATTTTTGAGGCAATAAACACTGTATCATGGAATAATGATTTCAGTCATAGCATTAAGCTACTAAATCAAATTTTAAACTCATATTAACTTCTCTTCAAGAGACTTAACTTGACAATCATTTATAAAATTGTTTTCTTGTCATTAACCACACTTTCATAGCATTAGGACATTAACATCTCATAACATAATCAAATTGATAATTATAAAAATTCAATTAGAAACAATATTAATTCAAAGTAAGTAAATTAATGGATTTTCTAAATGCTATACCACACTAGATATTCAAAAGTTGTTGGAGAAGTCTATATCCACATCAATCCACTAGTTTTTTTATTTCCCCTTTCTTCTTCTATTTCTTCACCATTAATAAAGCTATCATAAGTACCACAACATCAAAAAACCATTAATATGGCTCACCAACACCTAAAACTTGTAATAAATATGCTGTCATGCATGAATGATATGAAAGCTACAATACTCATACCTTAACCACATCCCTTTTCTCTCCTAACAGACTTTCTCACATCAGGGCTCAAACCATAAACACTTGGATGATGGAGATGATAAAGGATTATGCTCAAGAAAGGTATTAATAATGGTTTTACAAGGAATTTATAGGAAGTGATGAAAAATGGTGTAGATTTGGGAGAGAAATGAGTAGAGTTGAGAGAAAGATGAAGAAAAATAAAGTTTCTCCACACTTTTTGACCGATCACTTTTGAGGAAGAAGAAGATATATTTATTATTTTATGTAAATTTTTACAATATAATATTCAATTGGAGAAGTCAACAAATCAAAGGTACTTTTATCATGTGTTAAAAATTTCATTACAACACTTGAAAAATTCAATAAAAATGTCTCATCATCATCTCATCACCACAAATCACAATTTTTTTTTCTAATACTTAATCTCATGTTCTTTTTAAATGTATAAAATACCCTTGATAGAAACAATTATTTCTTTACCCCTACTCTCAGATCTTTACCTGATTCTACCAGTAACACTTAGATTAGCTAAAATTGTCTTTTAAAGGCTTCCCAATAAATTAAAAATAATTTAATCCCTCATAAATTCTAATTTTCTCGCACCAAAATTATAATTAATTTTTTAGTATGTTGGTCTACGATAAATCATAAATTTTGGGGTGTTATAACTCTCCACTCTTTATAAAAATATTGTCCTCAAAATTTACCTGAACAAAAAAATGGGGATTTTGTTCTCTCATAACTTGCTCACTTTCCCATGTAGCATCTTCAACCTTATGATTGTGCCAGAGTACCTTCGCTAATGAAACCCTTTTATTCCTTAGCTCTTTAATATCTCGAGCTAAAATTTTCACTAGTACTGCTTTATACGTCAAATCAGGCTAAATTTATATCTCCTCAAGGGTGGTAACATGAGAAGGTCAAATATATACTTCTTCAAACATAAAGACATGGAAGACATTATGAATCTTTAATAGCTTAGGAGGTGATGTTAGACAACATGCTATTGGTCTTACACGTTCCAGTAACTCATACGGTCTAATAAATCTTGGACTCAAATTTCCCTTTCGTCCAAGCCGAAACACTTTCTTCCAAGGGGGCACTTTCAAGAACACTTTGTCTCCCACATTAAATTCAATATCCTTTCTCTTCAAGTCTAGATAGGACTTTCGATGATTTGAAATAGCTTTCAGAAAGTCACGAATGATTCTTACTTTATCCTCGATTTCTTAAACCAAGTCAAGTCCTAGTACTTTACTCTCATTCAATTCAGTCCAACATAACTACCATCCATATAACGCCTCATAAGGTGCTATCTAAATGCTAGACTGATAAAAAATTCAACTAGCAGTACATATTTTTTCCAAATATCTTAGAGAATTTGAATCACCCTTTTTGATTAACCATACGTTTGATGATGAAATACAATACTGCAATTTAAACGTGTAACAAGAGCCTCATGCAATTTCCTCTAGAATCTTGAAGTAAATCTTGGGTCCCAGTCTGAGATAATATATAATGGCACACCATGTAGTCTCACAATCTCAGGAATCTATAGTTAAGCAAGTTTTCTTGAGTATTCAACTCTTATAGGAATTAAATGAGTTGACTTAGTTAATCTATCAATAATAACTCAAATTGAATCCTTTTTCTTTTGAGTCAAAGGCAGTGTAGACACAAAATCCAAGGTGACTCATTCCCATTTCCACTCAAGAATCGAGATAGGTTGCAATAGTTTTGAAAGAACTTGATGTTTTACATTGACTTAGTGACATACTAAAAACTTCGATACAAACTCTATTATGTCTCTTTCCATACTTGGTCAACAATAATGTGACTTCAATTTGTTATATATCTTGCTTCTTCCAAGGTGTATCGCATAAGCACTACTATGAGCTTTCATTAAGAATAACTTGCTTCAACTCAACACTGTTTGGTACATATAATCTTCCTCGGAATTATAAACTTCCAACTTAGCATCCCCTAATTGATTCTCTCAAATCTATTGGTTGAATGTTGGTTTAACCCTTAATTCGGCTAAAATTGCACCATCTTTTTCCATCACCAAATGTGCATTTATAGCTCTTAATGCTACCAATGATTTCTGCCTCAATGCATTAGCTATTGTATTAGCTTTACCCGAATGATAGTCAATAACATAATCGTAATCCTTGAGCAAGTCAATCCAATGCTTTTGTATCAAATTCAAATCCTTCTGATGTGATCTATAAATATGTAGGATTGTTCTCCGAATAGGTAATGCCTCTGGATCTTTAAGGCGAAGACTACTGCAGTTAACTCTAAATCATGAGTAGGATAATTCCTTTCATTTGACTTGAGTTTCCGAGAAGCATAGGCCATAACCTTACCTTCTTGCATTAATACGGATCCTAACCCATTATGAGACGCATCATTGTAAACTACATATTCTTTCCTAGTTCTAATTGTTTCAAGATCGAAGCCTTAGTCAATATAGCTTTCAATTTATCAAAACTCTACTGGCACTTATCTGTCCACTCAAACTTAACGTTCTTTTGAAGCAACATAATCAATAGAGAAGCAATTCTCAAGAATCCCGTAACAAAAAAATCTTTGATAGTACTAGTGATCTTGCCCAGATCCATTCGAATATAATTGGGAATTTTCTTATAATGTGTAAGTCTACACAGTCACTCACAAGTAATATAGTAGTAAATACTAGAACTATCGTCCCTATAGGGATTCGTTTTAAAACATAAATTGCAAATTAACAAATGAAAAATTGGAAAGTAAATAAAATTTTGCAAGGATTCAAATAAATATGCAAAACAACTTAAAAATTGTAACACAAATTAATAACAATGAATTGAAGAGCTAGAATAATTATTTCCCCCTAATATGCAATTATCGATAGTGATGTTGTGACAATGAGAGAGTTTATAGGCTTCTCTCGAAGTCACTAGGTTCAGTCCTATCACTAATTTAACATATGTCTATGCCAAATTAATGTCAAAATATAATTTCAAGTACCATTCCTATAGGATTATGCATGGTAACAATATATGTCAATATCATTACACATTTAAAATCAAATAAACTAAACATGCAACATTCAAGTTTTACATTAATTAATCACAACCTTCTTAGAATTAAAAATTAACTCAATTACCCACTAATTTTGATCAAGCAAAAGCAAGTATTAAACATTAAAAACACTTGAATGAATAAACCTCATATTGCAACAAAAATTCTTAACAAAGTACCAATAATCACATATTATGGTTCCATAATTATTCTAACTAATAAACGTTTAGCCCATAATCATCAAATTAAAAACAATTAAGCAAAACTCAATCATGGTTCAAGATAGCAAAGGAAAAGAAATAAAAGGAAAAGAGAAAGCTGAAGAGATAATGAGTTGAATGAGGTGGTTCTCCTCCAGTCGTTCTTCTCTCTTTCTTCCTCTTCAAATCTTCTTCTTCTCCAACTTGCTTCCTCCTGAAAATTGATGTTCTTTTCTGTACCAGGCGGCTCTCTTCTTTTTTTTTCTCAAAGTGAGATATATATATTCCCTCAAAAGGTTGTGGACTAGGTCAACTCATTTTCTTCTTTTATTTTTGTCCTCTTGAGAGTGTTTGGACATTTACATTTTCACATAGCCTATTCTTTTTTATTCTTGGTAATTATCAACACTTGATTAAGAGATGGGTTAACCCTAAAACCTAATGTAATGTTCTTTAAGTGTGAGCTTCCCAATCTTGTCCCATCAGGCTCGATGTTGCGGAATTCCTACAGTATTGAGGCTTAAGATGTCAAAATTTAACATATTATTTTCTCCACATTTCCAATGTTCTATTAGCCACCTTCAAGAATAAATTTTCACATTTTCAATGTCTAATTTGGAAAAATATATATTATTAAAATAAAAGCTTTAAAACTAAGCTACTTAACATAAAAATAACTAAAACAATTACGAAAATACTCTAAATCACTCTTAACTTGATTGAAATATAAGCTTAAGACTAATAAAATAACTCTATATCCTAGAGTTATCAAATACCTTCTATTGATACTACATGACCCAAAAAGGTCACCTGACAAAGCCAAAATTCCCATTTACTAAACTTAGCATACAATTGCCTCTTTCTCAAGGTCTACAGTGCAATCCTCAAGTACTTATAATGTTCTTCCTTATCCTTTGAATACACCAAAATGTCATTTATAAATACTATTATGAATTGATCTAAATAAGGTTGAAAGATCTGGTTTATGAGGTCTATAAAAGTGGTTGGTGCAATTGTTAGCCCAAACGGCATCAATAGGAACTCATAGTTATCAAACCTTGTCCTAAAAGTTTTTTTAAGAACTTCAGACTCCTTAACTTTTAGTTGATAGTAGCTCGATCGAATATCAATTTTAGAGAACATATCGACTCCTCTCAACTGATCAAACAAATCATCTATCATTGGAAAATGGTACATATTCTTGATAGTGGCTTTATTAAGTTAACGATAATCAATACACAATTTTAAAATTCTATCTTTCTTCTTGACAAAAAGTATCGGAGCTCCCTTGGGTGATACACTACGCCATATGAACCCTCTGTCTAGTAGTTGTTGTAGTTGAGTCATTAGTTCTTCTAACTAAGTTGTGTCATCTTAAAGGGCACAATAGAAATCGATGTTGTACCAGGAGCAAACTCAATAACAAATTCAACTTCCCTATTAGGTGGCGAACTAGGTAATTCCTCAATGAATAGATTAAGAAATTCTCGCAGTGTAGGCATTTCCTCTAATTTTGATTCAACAGTTCTAATATCAAGGATGTAGGCTAATATGTTTCACATCCTTTTGTCACCACTTTTTGAGCCTCAAGAGTTTATATCACATTACCAACACAATTTGCTCTAATTCCCAGTATCACCACTTCTTCATCGTTGGAGCTATAAGAGAAATTCTTTTTTGTTTACAATCAACAATGGTCCTGTGTTTAGATAGCCAATCCATACCCAAAATGGTATCAAATTCTTGAAATATAAGTGACATAAGATCGATAAAGAACTCATGAACTTGCACTTTCAGTGGACACTTATTAAACACTTGGTTTACTACAACACTTTGCGCCAACAAGTTAGTTACTAAAACATCAAACTCAGTAGACTCTACCGGCAAGCCCTTTTTCTCTACCAATGTAGTGTAAATGTATGAATGAGTTGACTCGAGGTTGAATAATGCATGAATGGGCAAGTCAAATAAAGAAAATAACAAATAATGACATTTGGGGTAACCTCCTCCTCCTTCATACAATATATTATAAAACATTTGAAAAACAATGCTATAACATCTAACCAACAATTCAAAAACCAAAAAAAAAAAAATAGTAGCATTTTTCAGTTTCAAGAAATAATTTATACAACAAAAAAAACGGTTTGAGTTCGTCCCATAGTAAGTCTAGATAAATAAAGAGGGGATACTAGGGACTAGTTGGCCAAAGCTACAATAACAGAAATGCTAGAACATGGGTTTTTGGAGATAAGATCAAAATCACACCAAAGCATCAATAACAAAAGTAACAAAGTACTAATAACAGAAGTAATGTACTACTAGTAGCAAAAGTCTGCTATTGGCATGCCAATCATATCCAAACCATTTAACTAAGCTACTAGGGCCTTGGAACGATGGAAATGTGCAAGTGTACACAATTGTATCAAGTAATAAAGTGACAAGTAATGTCGAGTTATCACATGAAATGCAAGTTTAAACAATTTGGTGATGGAAATTTTGAAGAGGTGCTATAAAAACTAAAAATTAACCAAGTAATTTAACAAAGAAAAATAAAAAGTAAAAATATTACAATGCACGATTTCTAAAAGATGAGTTTAACCAATATGACATAAATGTGTTAGATCAATTGTATTCTTTAACTTAGAATAATTGAAGTTGTGTTCATGTTGTTACAACTAATTTCACGACAACTCGGTAAATTGCTAACTAATGAACATAGTTACTATTAGAACCTCTTAATATCTTGACCATATCTCTATATATATTCAATCGATTAATCAAATTTTAATAAGTAAATAAAAGATTACGTAAGGTAACAATATATCTTTATATTGAAACAATTTAATCATAATAATCTTGCAAGTTATGCAAGGTTAATTACTGTTTAAAATTGTCGCTAATTTAACCCTCAGCTACCTTAGAAGATTAAACATGTACCAATTAAACATTGTGTCTATTAATTACAATTTCAATCCGTTTAAATAATTAATTCAATTGTTGTCTTACAATTAAAATTCAAGCATAACATAAGCATGGTTTTATTTAATTGAACAATTTACTGAGACTTAATAACAAGACAAACACATTTTTAATAATCTAAGCGGACAGAATGCAATCAATCTAACACGAAAGAAATTTAAGTTATTTCAATTAATTGAAGAAAAACAACACAAAATGTAATACCCCAAACCCGGACGTTATGGCCGAATATAGTGATGTCACAAGGATTTAGTTTTGAAATCAGTGTTGTTTCGAAAAATCATCAAAGTTTTATAACCAAAATGTCGCCATGCCTACATCGATCACACAATCGTATCTCGTACACGGCCTACCACACAGCCGACCACATACCCGTGTGGCATCAACAGAACTATTTTTTGGCTTTCGCTAAAACTCAATTTTTCACAATTCGGGTACACACCTGATATCGTTTTGATGCAAAAACCCTCCCGAGGCCACCAGATCCTATAATCGACATACCAAAGCTTAGAATCAGACTTAATTCACGATTAAATCAAAACTATGAAATCGACAACAATTTCAATCAAACAAACAACACTTACCCCTACACTCCGAACGATTTTGATTACAATTCCGCAAAAGGGGAGCCTTGTACTTCTCGATTCACCACTGCCAAAACAGAGAATTAAGCTCCAAACGGCAATTTTGGAAATGAAAACCTCATAAACACAAACGCCATTTACCTATCAATTGAAAGGTAGGACAATGAGACACAGAGATTTGTTGACAAACCGGAATAATAGAAAGAAGTAGCAAAATAGATGAGAAGCAAAAGAGTAGAGCAAAGCCAAAACGAAAAGTGGACGTCAACTTTTTCTAGAAAGAGGGGATTTTTTTGAAAAAAAAAGAATAAAAATAGATAATACCATATTAACTCCCCAAAATCCCTTAAATCTCTCCCCACTAACCCATTAACAACCAACCTTCTTAGAAACCCAACTCCACCGAAACTCTCACATGAAACTGAGCAAAAATAATACCCACACTCGTGCACGGATTCGAACACAAGACCTCCAACACACCCCCTTACCATTTGAACCAACAAGCTCATTCTGATATAATTTTACAAGCAATTTAATATAAACCCACTGAACAAAAATAAGGCTTGGATAAAAAATAACCAAAATTGCCAAGGGTGAAACTTGAACCCAAAACCTCTCACACACATCCAGAACACAAAACCACTGAAACAGATACATAGTTGTGTCAAATACTTACAAAATAGAGTTACAACTCTACCCCCTAAAAGAAATTTCGACCTCAAAATTTACCTAATCAGAACAGATGAGGATACTACCGGCGCATTGAATCCTCATGTTCTCACGTGGCCTCCTCAGCACCATGATTCCACCAAAGAAAAAGAATGGACTTCCTCCTCAGAACCTTAACATCTCAATCTTGAATCTGAACTGGCTCCTCTTCAAAAGTCAAGTACGGCCTAACCTCGATTTCCTCAACAGATACAACATGAGATGGATTCGACTGATACCGCCTCAACATCAAAACATGAAAGACATCATGGATATGGTCTAACTCCGAAGGTAACTCAAACTAATAAGCGACTGGTCCTACACACTTCAGAATCCGATATGGCCCAATGAACCTCGAGCTCAACTTACCCTTACGACCGAATCTCAGAACTTTTCTTACAAGATAAACCTTAAGAAACATGAAGTCCCCCAAAGAGTACTCAATATCTCTCTTCTTCAGATCTGCATAAGACTTCTACCTATCAGAAGCCGCCTTAAGACGATCCTGAATTAGTCTAACCTTGTCTTCGGTCTTAGAAACCAACTCAAAACCCAGAACCCGACGCTCTCCCAACTCAGTCCAGCATAGTGGAATACAAAACTTACGACCATATAAAGCCTCGCAATGTGCCATCTGAATGCTTATTGGAAACTGTTATTGTAAGCAAACTCAGTTAGCGGTAGATAATCCTACAGACTTCCTCAGAAATCAATAACACAACTCCGAAGCATTCCTCCAGTATCTGAATCACTCTTTCAGATTTACCATCGATCTAAGGATAGAACGCAGTACTAAAGTCCAACCTCAAACCCAGAGCCTCATGCAACTTTTTCTAGAACCACAAAGTCAATCGAGGATCCCTATCAGAAATAATCGACACAGGAACCCCATGCAGTCTAATTATCTCGGAGATATAGAGCTTCACTAACTTCTATAGAAAATAATCGGTCCTAACCGGAATAAAGTGAGCAAACTTGGTCAATCGATCCACGATGACCCAAACAGAATCCTTCTTAGTGGGTGTCAAGGGCAACCCACTAACAATGTCCATTGTCACTTCTTCCCATTTCCACAAGGGAATCTTAACTGGTTGTAACAGAACTGAAGGCAACTGCTATTCAGCCTTAGCTTGCTGGCATATCAAACAAAGAGTAACAAAATCAGTAACTTCATGTTTCAAACCCAGCCACCAATATAGCTTACGAAGATCGCGATACATCTTATTACCTCCAGGATGCATAGCATAACGGCTACTATGTACCTCCTCAAAATTGACTGCCTTAAATCAGAATCATTTGGCACACAGATTCGACCTTGAAATCATTAGTCAGCCAAAAATTTGAAGTACTGCCACTCTTAATCTGACGAAACCGCAAACCCAAAGACTCATCCCTTAACTGCTTATTTCGAATCTGATCAATCCCAGTCGACTTAACTTGCAACTCGGCTAACAGCCTCCCATCATCAAACAGAGCCCTCAAATCTGATATCGCCCGACGACTTAGAGCATCAGCCACCACATTAGCCTTACCAGGATGATATTCTATCGTGAAATCATAATCTTTGAGCAATTCAATCCATTGGCGCTGACTAAGATTCAACTTCGTCTGAGTAAGGAGGTACTTGAAGCTCTTGTGATCAGTGTAGATGATATATCTCTCACCATACAGATAGTGCCTCAAGATTTTCAATGCAAAGACCACAGTAGCCAACTCGAGATCATGCTTCAAATAGTTCCCTTCGTGTGTCTCAAGCTAACTGGACACATAAGCCACAACATTTCCATCTTACGTCAATACACATCCCAAACTAACATGTAATGCATCACTATAAACCACAAACTCCTTACCAAATTCAGGCTGTATCAAAATAGGAGCCTGATTCAGAATAGACTTGAGCTTCTCGAAGCACGATTGTTGCACATCAGTCCAGAAAAATGAAATACCCTTATGGAGAAGCCTTGTCAAATGAGCTACAATCAGAGAAAACCCCTCGACAAACAGCCAATAATACCTCTCTAAACCCAAAAAATTACGAATCTCGAATATGTTTTTAAGCTATTTCCTATCCAGCACAGCCTCTATCTTCCTCGGATCAACACAAATCCCCTCAGCAGAAACCATATGCCCCAAAAAAGTCACTTCACGCAACCAGAACTCACACTTGCTCAACTTAGCGTAAAGTTGTTCCTCACGTAAAATCTAAAGCACTACTCTAAGATGCTCATCATGTTCATCCTCAGCCTTAGAGTAAACCAGAATATCATCGATGAAGACTACAACAAATTGATCAAAATACGGCTGAAACACTCAGTTTATCAATTTCATGAAAGTAGCCAGAGTATTCGTCAGACCAAAAGGCATAACTAGGATCTCGTAATGTCCTAAATGTAGTCTTATGAACATCAGCTTCCTTAACCCTCAACTGATGATACCCAAAATGAAGATCTATCTTAGAGAACACTGAAGCCCCTCGGAACTGATCAGACAAGTCATCGATCCTCGGAAGTGGATACTTATTCTTCACAGTCAACTTATTCAACTACCGATAATCGATGCACATCTTTATGGTCTCATCCTTCTTTTTAACAAATAGAACTGGTGCTCCCCATGGAGACATGCTAGGATGGATGAAACCATAATCCAGAAGCTCTAGCAGTTGAGCCTTAAGCTCTGTAAGTTCTTTCAGTGCTATACAGTATGGAGCAATAGCCACCAGAGCTATACCCGGAAGGAGCTCAATTCCAAACTCAACCTCTCGATTCGGAGGTAAACCTAGTAACTCCTCAGGAAAGACATCTAGAAAATCTTTCACAGTTCTGATATCTCTGATAGAAGTGTCTCCAGAATAAGAAACACTGACGTAAGCCAAGTACGCCTCACACCCTTTCCGAACTAGTTTTTCAGCCACAAGAGCGGAGATCACATTGGAAAAATAATCTCGACATTCACAAATCACAACCACCTCCATATCATCCTTGGTCCTCAAAACAACCCCCTTAGATGTGCAGTCTAAACTGACTTGGTGCTCAACCAACCAGTCCATACCCGGAATTAAATCGAACTCCTAAACGAAAGCTCCATCAGATTTGCTAGAAAAATAGCCTCTTGCACCACTAACGAAACATCCCTATAGAGTTTACTAACCCGAATAGACTACCTCAACAGACTTAGTGCAGTAATCTCACTAGAAGTGCTCTTAACAGAAATCCACAGGTTTTTAGATATAGTGCTAGCTACATAGGAGTAAGAAGAACCTATGTCTATCAAAGTAGTATAAGGCATATCAAATATAAAGAACGTACCAGTGATGACATTAGGAGCATCTCTATCCTCTCAGAGTCATGCAGTATAAATCAATATAGGCTACTTCACCTCAGTCTGACTAGCACCTCTACTTGGTGCTCTCTACCCACGACCCATACCATTACCACCCCTAGCCTGTCCACGACCCCTAGGTGGCTACTGAACTACCCTCTGAGGCTGCGCCGAACTTGGTCCCGAAGCTTGCATTTGATTAGCCCTTTATGGACACTCTCGAATATGGTGCTCTAAAGATCCACACCTCAAACAAGCCCCTATCCTCCTCCAACACTCTCCTGGATGACATCTACCACAATCACCGTAAAATTGAATCCCAGTAGGAGCAACAGGAGCCCCCACTCTAATCGGCGCATCAAGTCTGGCCTTTTTCTTAGACCTCTACACAGAACTAGAGGGCTCCGAATCCCTCTTATTATTACCGCTCTCTCGATCCCTATTCTGGAGCTCCACGCGCTTAACATCCTTGACGATCTTCGCCTTCTCAACTAAAACTACGAAATCTCCTCCCTCTGTGGAGAAATTAAAACCCTCAAGTTATCCCTCAGACCGTCCTCAAAGCAGACACACCTCTCATATCAGACGCAACCATGTCTCGAGCATAACAGCTCAGCCTCAGAAACTTAGCCTCATATTCAGCCATATATCTATCGCCTTGCGTGAGATTCATGAACTCACGCTTGCGAGCATCCATATAGTTCGCCCCTACGTACTTACTCTGAAAGGTGGTCTTAAAGAAATCCCAATTCAGACGATTAGGCTAAGTACACTCCTCAATCGTCAACCACCACTGATAAGCCTCATTGCGAAACAAAGAGACTGCAACCTTCAGTTTTTGCTTGGGACTGCAGTCTAGATCATTCATGATCCTCTCAGTGGCCTCCAACCAATACTCGGCCATATTAGGGGCGACTCTAGTGACACCCCTGATAATACTCTAGAACGACATATTTTATGTACTAATTGCATGATTATTTTGAGTATGATCCTAATAATTTGGATTATTTTGTGGTCTTTTATCTTTTAAGGACTAAGTTGGAGGCAAGAGGAAATTTAAAGACAAAAAGTGAGAATTTGAATATATAATGGGCCAACATGCAAAAAAAGAGAGAAGTGGTGCCAAAAATGCAAGTATGGAAGACATAAGGGAAAAAGTGCAAAAAAAGAGATTTTATAGCAAAAGACTCTATTTTAATTTCAATTATATTAGGATAATTATTAAGGATTTTTATTTAGATTTGATTTTAGGATTTATTTTCATTTATCTTTAATTATCTATATTTATTTGTATTTATCTTTTAGAATTTAATTAGGAATAGACTAGGTATTCTAGTACTATAAATAGAGGATGGAGTGGCATATATTGGACATCTCTTTTCTTCTGTAAACACTCCCTCTCCTAAAAACTCTGTCTTTTGTTCTTTTCATACTTTCTTCAATAAAAATCACATTCCTATTATATTTATTTCTTTCCCGAAAATTATGAGCCACTAAATCAACCTAGCCGAAGGTTGTCGAAATTTCCCAAAAAGGTTCATGAGGCTTAGAATCCGCGCTTAGACTTCTCAACAGCGTATTTATCGCTTCTCCACATTACGGGGCTGACGCTTCCGTCCATGTCCCTTAGTAGGTGATCTTTTCAACTTGTGCAAGGAAGGGCCGCTTTGTACGTTTTAAGAAGGTTTCACAGTCGGTTCGTTGGCTTTCTACGTCAGAGGTTGGCGAATCCAAGAGACAAAACGATGTGGTATTCACCGTTGGGAAGTGATGATCTAGTAGAAGATAGCCCCACAAAAGCGATTATTGGCTAGAGTCAAGTTCCGTCTAATTTAAGTCTAAATCCTTAGAGTTGGTGGTCGTAGGCGTCCTCTTCTACTATAACTGGCTTATCCTACTCGAGAAGGGTTACTTCAAAGCCAAGGATTGAACCCAATGCAGATGAAGACAACCGGAGGTTGGAGTCTCGCTACATAAGAAACTCTTTCTCTTCCCAACTTTATTTATTTTTATATTCTTCCTTTTAATTTTCGCTATTTATTTAATTTCGCAATTTAAACTCAACTTTAAACTCTGTTTTTATTTTATTTTTCCAGATCAAAATTCTTAATTCTGTTTTTTTTTATTTTTTCATGAATGCAAGTTTTCTTGGCCAAGAAATTGTCTAGGATTTTAAGAAACAAGCATTTGTACAATCCGGTCCCTGAGGATTCAACCCTACTTCCCCTTTACTGTTATTTTTACTATTTTACAAGGAATAGGATATTTTTGGTGCTCTCAACGATGCATCAAATTTTGGCTTCGTTGTTGGGGATTGGTAACATATTAATCTTGTTTTTTGTTTCTTATGACCAGATCTGCTCCAGGTACTCTTGCGTTTAATTCGGAGATTGAAAAGACTGCGAGAGCTAATAGCAAGGAAAAAAAGCTAAGGAAAAAGCAGTCAGCGGTGGTTGGGACTCAAAGTAATCCACCGCCAGAAATCAGAGTCGACGACAAAGTACAGTCTAGGGTTAACGAAAACCCTACTCAAACTTTTGAAGGCGAAAAAGTAGAATTCGATTCCCCAGAAGAAGTGCTTAACACTAGGGTTAACGAAAACCCTAATTTAGCATCTCAACCTATGGCTCAAACAATTCGGCAACTAGTCGAAGCTCCGTCAGAACAACTGCCACTATGCATCGCGTATCTTACTATGGATACTGATTTTGAACTAAAGTCAGGTTTAATCCAACTTCTGCCAACTTTTCGTGGGTTGCAAAACAAAAATCCCCACAAACATCTGAAAGAGTTTCATATGGTTTGTCTTAGTATGAAACCACAGGGGGTAACTGAGGATCAAATTAAATTGCGTGCTTTTCCTTTTTCCCTAGCAGATTCTGCTAGGGAATGGTTATTTTATTTACCTCCTAGATCTGTAACGACTTGGGCTGATCTTTCTCATTTGTTTCTCAACAGGTTTTTTCCAGCGTCGTGTGCAGTTGAGTTAAGAAGGGAGATCATTGGAATAAGGCAAAAAGAAGCAGAGTCTCTGTACGACTATTAGGAGCGGTTTAAGAAGTTGTGTGCAAGTTGCCCATAACATGGTATAACGGAACAATCTCTTTTCCAGTACTTTTATGAAGGCCTGAAACTGATGGAGATGAATATGGTAGACGCCACTAGTGGAGGAACGTTGGTTAACATGACTTATCAACAAGTAAGAGACTTGGTCTCCACGATGGCTGTAAATTCTCAGCAATTGAGCCAATCTTGAACCCCCTAAAAGGGTTCACCAGCTAAGTAATTCTACCGTTGAGGATAGACTTGATAGACTTACTAATATTGTGAATTCTCTTGTTGCAGAAAAAGCAAGACCAGTCCAAGTATGCGGAATATGTGCTACACCTGAACATACAACTGATGCATGTCCCAGTCTGTATGATGATACTATGGCTCATTTAGATATTGTGGGAAATTTCTCTGGGCCACCACAAAGGCGATATAACCCTTACGCTAATACCTACAACCCAGGATGGAGGGACCACCCTAACTTGAGTTATGGGGCCAATCCATGATATAACCAGCCATACCAAAATCAGGTTCCACAACAACCACAAGATTCAGGTAATTCTCTAGAAACTTTGGTCAATAAATTAGCAGCTAATATGCTTGATTTTTAACAGAAAACCGAGGCAGCTATAAAAGAATTGACCATATCAATTGAGAAATTGAACTCTCAAGGGAAGCTACTGTCACAAACAAAACCAAACCCGAGGCAAAACGCAAATGCAGTGGCGCTGCGAAGTGGAAAGATACTATAACCAATTCCTGGTAGGAATCTTGGCCAAGAAAACGCCTAGGAAAATCTCGAAAATGACGAACAGGTCCGAGCAAAACCTCCACTGTCGAAAATCCAACCTCCATTCCCAGGACGATTAAATCAATGTCGAAAAGGTAAAGAAGATAAGAAGATCCTCGAAACATTCAGAAATGTCGAGATCAATGTACCACTGTTGAATGCCATCAGACAAATTCCGCGGTATGCCAAGTTCCTTAAAGAACTCTGCACCAACAAACGAAAATTAACAAGTAATGAAAAGGTAAGTGTTGGTGAGAATGTATCTGCAGTATTACAGTGGAAAATGCCAGCGAAATGTAAAGATAGGGACATGTTTGCAATACCATGCAAAATAGGCCATTTAGGAATAAAGAAGGCTATGTGTGATTTAGGGGCCTCCATAAATGTCATGCCTTTTTCTGTTTATGAATCACTTAACGCGGGTTTTTTGACAAAAACAGGTGTTATCATTCAGTTAGCAGACAGGTCCATTATGCATCCTGAAGGAGTCCTCGAGGACGTATTAGTTAAAGTCAATGGACTTATCTTCCCTACAGACTTTTATCTGATAAAAATGGAGGAGGATAATGCTCTTAGGTCTATAGACATCTTGTTGGGGCGATCTTTCCTTAGTACTGCAAATACTAAGATTGACGCATAAAGCGGAACCCTCATGATGCAGTTTGACAGGGAGATCGTGAAGTTTAACGTTTATGGCACTATTAGCCACTCTAGTGAAGTCTTGGACGTAAACCGTGTCGACCTAATTGACTCATCAATAGAAAAACTTTTGAGTCATCTTATGGAGATAAATCTAAAATGATGTTTAATGATTTTGAATCTGTTAATAAATTATTGGCTCCAATAAATACTAAACTTCTACCTTCTGTTGTGTAGGCACCAGATCCGAAATTAAAACTACTTCCCGAGCATCTCAAATGCACATTTTTGGAGAATGATGAGACCATTGCCGACTTAAAAGGGATCAACCCCTTGGAGGAAAATACGAAACCAAAGAGAGAAGCGCAAGAATGATAAAACCCAAATATGGTGGACGTGATAAAAAATGAGAATTTCCAAGCCCATACGAACGAAAGAATTCAACAGAAATAGCCCCAATACTAGTTGGGGCGTTAAGCTAGCGACGTTAAACAAGCGCTTATTGGGAGGCAACCCAATTTTTCTTTATTTTTATTTTATTTTATTTTATTTCACTATTTATTATTTATTGTATTTTTTGGGGGATGTTGATAAAATTCTCGTCTTTTGTCCAGGTAAACCGAAGCAACAATAGGGAGAACTCATTACCATAATGCGCGAATGACAGTAACTACACGGAGAGTTCTTCTAAACTTTTTTTCTACCTATTTATTTATTTATTCCACATCGAGGACTATGTGTTTTAAGTAGGAAGAGGCATTCCTCATTATTTCTGTCGTTTTAGATGCTGATTTTTTTGTTGTTGCTGCTATTTTGGTCGTTGCTGTCCATATATAATTTTTTTTATGAATATTCTGCCTCTTTTCATGCCTAGGAATTTGATGACGACTTTCCTACTGTTTGACCCACATGCATGATTTTTGTCTATTGAGTTAGTTATGATTTTGCCTGTTTGATTGCATCTCCATTGTTTTATTTCTTTTAGGTAGAATAATTATGATTAATAGAGTTAAATCTAATTTTTTTTAAGTAAATTTGATTAAGTCTAAATAAAAAAAGGACACTTAATACAATTGCATGCTTAGATATGTTCATGACTATTAAGGTGGTTGCTGAAACTTATTTTTGACACTTGATTGTTACTCTTAAGTCCTCCAAAATTAAAATTTTGTTTAAAAATAATAATGTTTCCATGGTTATGGGTACAGCTTAAGACGTGACTAGCTAAGTAACCGGGGTAGGGTGCTTGGGTTGTCATCCTATTTCGCGTCAAAAGGTTATGTGACGTGTTAGGTAAACTCCGCTAACCGGAATTAATTTTTAAGAATATGTTGGGCTTAGTAATCGGGGTGAGGTGCTTGGCTGTCATCTCTCTTCGCGTCAAAAGGTTCGATATGACTTTAAGATAAATAAAAATTAGGAGTATGTTGGGCTGAGTAACTGGGGTGTGGTGCTTGGCTGTCATCTCTCTTCGCGTCAAAAGGTTCAATATATTCCTAAGTAAAAATAAATAAATAAAATTAAAATTCTATTAAAAAAGAGAACAAAAAAAGAAAAAAAAAAGAAGAAAGAAAGACAATTAATAAAGTGTGAGGACTAAAGGTAGAAACGAATAGGGTGTCTTGATAAGTTTGGTAAATTACCTAATTTTCATGAAATAATTCAAGTCGATCTTAATTTTTGTGTGTGTTAATTGGAATACTTTTTCAATTTTACTTAAAGCAAGCTAAGGGTTCTCTTTATTTTTCATATGCATTTTAACTAATTTTTATAAAACTTTGGAGTAGTATTTCTTTCATGGTAGGATTTAATTTTCACAGTGGACATGAACCATACTTGAGAGCAAGCATAGGCTAAGTAGGGGGAATTTGATAATACTCTAGAATGACATATTTTATGTGCTAATTGCATGATTATTTTAAGTATGATCCTACTAATTTAGATTATTTTGTGGTCTTTTATCTTTTAGGGACTAAATTGGAGGCAAGAGGAAATTTAAAGGCAAAAAAGTGCGAATTTGAAGATATAATGGGACAACATGCAAAGAAAGAGAGAAGTGGTGCCAAAAATGCAAGTATGGAAGACATAAGGGCAAAACTGCAAAAGAAGAGATTTTATAGCACAAGACTCTATTTTAATTTCAATTATATTAGGATAATTATTAAGGATTTTTATTTCGATTTAATTTTAAGATTTATTTTCATTTATCTTTAATTATCTTTATTTATTTGTATTTATCTTTTAGAATTTAATTAGGAATAGACTAGATTTTCTAGTACTATAAATAGGGGATAGAGTGGCATAAATTGGACATCTCTTTTTTTCTGTAAACACTCCCTCTCCCAAAAACTCTGTCTTTTGTTCTCTCCATATTTTCTTCAATAAAAATCTCATTCCTATTATATTTATTTCTTTCCCGAAAATTATGAGCCACTAAATCAATCTAACCGAAGGTTGTCGAAATTCCCCAAAAAGGTTCATGAGGCTTAGAATCTGCGCTTAGCCTTCTCAACAGGGTATTCATCGCTTCTCCGCATTACGGGGCTGACGCTTCCGTCCATGTCCCTTAGTAGGTGATCTTTTCAACTTGTGCAAGGAATGACCGCTTTGTACGTTTTGGGAAGGTTGCACAGTTGGTTCACTGGCTTTCTGCATCAGAGGTTGGCGAATCCAAGAGACAAAACGGCGTGGTATTCGCCGTTGGGAAGTGATGATCTAGCAGAAGATAGTCCCACAAAAGCGATTACTAGCTAGAGTCAGGTTCCGCCTAATTTAAGTCTAAATCCTTGGAGCTGGTGGTCGTAGGCATCCTCTTTCACTATAACTGGCTTATCCTGCTCGAGAAGGGTTACTTAAAAGCCAAGGATTGAACCCAATACGGATCAAGACAACCAGAGGCTGGAATCTCGCTACATAAGAAACTTTTCTCTTTCCAACTCTGTTTATTTTTATATTCTTCCTTTTAATTTTCACAATTTATTTAATTTCGCAATTTCAACTCAACTTTAAATTTTGTTTTTATTTTATTTTTCCAGATCGAAATTCTTAATTCTATTTTTTTTCAGGAACTCAAGTTTTCTTGGCCAAGAAATTGTCCAGGATTTCAAGAAACAATCATTCGTACAATCCAATCCCTGAGGATTTGACCCTACTTCCCCTTTACTGCTATTTTTACTATTTTGCAGGGAATAGGATATTTTTGGTGCTCTCAACGACTGCATCAACCCCTAAACAACTCAACACCATTAGACCAGAGTCATTCAGTTACCGACCCTCGGCCTCCAGCTCTAGAATGGGGTCCAGCAACCCTCTCTAAGATCCTTAACATGGCTTGGGACAATGCGTCGTCCCCAGCCGAGCAACTTTGAGACCCAACCTCAGTAGCAGGTGAAACTAGTGTCTCACTCGTATCTAAGTTCGGCATACTGCCCAGAGAGGAAGATTTAGCTCGAGCCCCTTACGGCCTCGAATGCCACATCCGTGAGTTCCACGAGCGCTCATTGTATATTTCGAGTTTTATCTACATTAAAAATTTTATGCATCAGTTCCAGTATTTATTAGCAGATGTTTTATTTATAAATTATCAGAAGTTCAAAATAATTTCAAAAGGTTTCAGTCTCTAACTACTCAATACAATTCTAGAAGGTACTATCTACAGTGTTTCAGAGCAGTTCTAACTAAGTTAGAAATACTTACAGGATCGGTGCCAGAGACTCGGTGTACCACATACCTTCTCAAATTATTCATATTATTTAAATGATTTCAAAATCAATTATTTTTAAAACATAACTTTGGAGCCCAAAATTCACAACCGAGTTTTGCAACCTGACTCTGATACCACAAAATGTAACACTCCAAACTCGATCTAGACGTTATGGCCGAATATGGTGATTTCACAAGGATTGAGTTTTAAAAGCAGTGTTGTTTCGAAAAATCATCCAAGTTTTATAACTATTACTGAAAACACTATTTAATTATTTCATTTGCCAAAATATAATTTATAACAGAGGTCTTTAAAATCATTATATTTTGGAAATCCAGTTCGAATTTTCAGAAAAACTTTTGATTTTGTAAAACCATCATTTTAGTCAAACGTCACAATAAAATTTAAAACATAATCAAAACCAAATAAAAATTTAAATAGTCCATAGAGTCAAATAATTACAAAACTCCCAGAAATAATCTGAAATTAAATAAAACCATTATTTAAAGTCAATTCACAAACTTGTGGTCACCGTGAGACTCCATCGCACTGATCCGCCTAAGCCTGTGGATTACCTAACAAAATAGACAATAGATGTAAGTTTACAAAAACTCAGTGTGTAACCCAGCAAAATTAAGCATGCAAACATACAAAATTATAAGCATAGTTAGAAACAGATACACTCTCAGATTCAGAATCAGATCCAGAAGCAGATATGCAAAAATCCTACCTCTATCCTCTACACACCATCTTCGACCTTCCCATCAAACCATGTGGGGTTAAAAACACTCACTCATCCTTACACACCACATTATGCCATTAAGACACATATCAGAATATATGCAGCCAAGCTGCCAGAATATAGGCGATTAACGCCGAACAAAATTCTTCCTACTCATATAAAAATCCCACCCCAAATCAGATATAGATTTATCAGATTAAACATGCTCGACAGGCTTTTATGAAAATAACAGATATACATATGGCAGTACAGCCAGCCATACACTTAGTATCCTATTCAGATTAGTGTATTAGAATATCATAACATTCAAAATACGGTTTAAATAGCCCTTACTGACCCTATAGTAGGCTCACAGTCGATATGAGTGACCCGTGCGACCCTAGGGAAAATTTCATAATTATGGGCCCATATGCCCGTGTAGCTCACACGCCCGTGTGGCCCACACGCCCAACTTGGCCTAGCCCGTGTGGCCCACATGACCACACTCAAGCCACCACACAATCGTGTCTTGCGCATAGCCATGCCTATATTGATTACACGGATGTGTCTCGCACACGACCTACCACACGGGTGACCTCACGCTCGTGTGGCATCGAAAAAACAATTTTTTAGCTTTCGCCGAAACTTAATTTTTTTATGATTCGGGTATGTACTTGGTATCGTTTTGATACAAAAACCCTCCCAAGACCACCAGAACCTATCTCAACATAGCAAAGCTTAGAATCAGACTTAATCCACGATTAAATCGAAACTACGAAACTGACAACAATTCCAATCAAACAACCAACACTTACCCCTACACTCTGAACATTTTCAATTACAATTCCTCGAGAGAGTAGCCCCTTTATTTCACGATTCGCCGTTGCCAAAATAGAGACTTAGGCTCCAAAAGGCAATTTTGAAAACGAAAACCTCATAAACACAAACGCCAAAAGAGGGTAGGATAATGAGACAGAGATTTGTTGACAGACCGGAATAATAGAAAGAAGTAGCAAAATAAATTAGAAGCAAAAGAGTAGAGCAAAGCCAAAAAGAAAACTGGACGTCAATTTTTCCTAGAAAGAGAATGGATTTTTTTTAAAAAAGAATAAAAATAGATAATACCAGATTAACTCCCCAAAATCCCTCAAATCTCTCCCCACTAACCCATTAACAACCAACCTTCTTAGAAACCCAACTCCATCAAAACTCTCACATGCAACTGAGCAAAAATAATACCCACGCTCGTGCACAGATTCGAACACAGGACCTCCAACACACTACCCCCTTACCACTTGAACCAGCAGGCTCATTCTGATATGACTTTACAGGAAATTTAATATAAGCCCACTGAATAAGGATAAGGCTTGGATAAAAAAATAACCAAAATTACCAAGAGTGAGACTTGAACCCAAGACCTCTCACACACACCTAGAACACTAAACCACTGAAGTAGATACACAATTGTTTCAAATACTCACAAAACAAAAATAAGAAAGTTAGGGTGTTACACAAATATTCATATTCATGATCAAAACAAAACTAAAAACAAAGATTAAGAGAAGGGAACTAGAAAAACAAATCTCGGTGGTTTTTCGAAGCCAGACTAGTGCGCTTCTCTCTTCTCTGCTCATTCTACTGATCCAAGACCTTCATGAATACTCAATTTCTGCTACTCCAAGAGGTGTGCAAGCTCTTTTTCAAGAGGATAAATCAAAAGGAGAAAAAAAAGAAGTGAAAGGCAATACAAAAGGAAAAGGAGAGAAAATGTGTGTGTGAGATGTGTGAAGTGAGGGATGAGAAATGAGGGAATGAATGGGACTTTTTATAGATGGATATGGCTGTTAAAAATAGAATCCAATCCCATTTCCCTTGGCCAGCCATGCATGGTAGAAGGGGTGGTTTGACTTGAATTTGCTATTTTTAGCTTGTGGCTAAAAAAAGAAAGCTTGAAAAGAAGAGGGGTTTGAACAGAATTAAAGACAAGTTCAAGGGCTGATTTACAATTATAAAAATCAACTAAAATAAGTTGATTGGGTCAGCTACATGGGACAATTTGGGCTGCCAAATTTCTTGGTGGATCATTCCTTTTCACTTAGCACAACTGGACCCCTTTCTCTTCATCAAGCTTGAAATTAATTTTAACCCAATTTGTGTTGGATAAAAATTAATTATAAAATGTGTTCAATATTTATTATTGGACCGTCCATGGCTGGAAAAAAATAACCGGCCATACTCTTGGGTCACTTGATACAAAAATTGCCTCAATGGTTCAAGCTTCTCAAGGTGACTGTCAAGTCTATTTTCACCCTTTGTGCAAAACTGTCAAAAAGAAATCAAATTTGTGTAAATTTATTATAAAAATAATTAAAATTCAATATGTTCATAATTTGATTATAATTTAATTATTTTATAATTAAAACATGAATTTCAACAAAAATTACAACGAAATTGCATGAATTAGAACTCAAAAGGTGCTGAAAAAGTCTATATATTTTTGTGTTTCCAGGCCTTGTTTCAGAATCTCTAGAATGTCATTGTTAAAAATATCCAAGCAAGTGTATAGTTTGGAACAATATCTAAGGCAATAAACACTATATCACGGAATAATGATTTCAATCATAGTATTAAGCTATAAATCAATTTTCAAACTCATATTAACTTCTCTTTAAAGAGACTTAATTTGAAAATCGTTTATAAAATTGTTTTCTTGTCATTAACCACACTTTCATCACATTGAGACATAAACATAGCATACCATAAGATATTCAAATTGATAACTATTACAATTCAATTAGAAATGATATTAATTCAAAATAAGTAAATTAATATATTTTCAAAATATCTTACCACAATATATATTCAAAAGTTGTTGGAAAAGTCTATATCCACCTCAATCCATTAGCTTTTCTTTCCCCTTCCTTGTTTTATTTCTTCACCATTAACAAAAATTTCATAAATACCAAAACATTAAATGGCCATTAATATGGCTTAAAAACATCCAAAGTTTTTTAATAAATATGCATGAATGAGATGAAAACTACAAAACCTATACCTTAACCACATCATTTTTCCCTTCTAACACACTTTCTCACATTAGGGCTCAAATCTTAAACACTTGGATGATGGAGACGATGAAGGATTATGCTCAATAAAGGTTTATTAATGATGGTTTTACAAGAAATTGATAGCATGTGATGAAAAATGGTGGAGATTTGGGAGAGAAGTTAGTGGAATTATGAGAAAAATGAAGAAAAATAAAGAAGCTTCTCCACACTTCTTGACTGGTCACTTTTTGAAGAAGAAAAAAGATATTTCTTCTTTTATTTAATTTCTTATAATATAATATTCACTGAGATAAGTCAACAAGTCAAAGGTAATTCTATCTTGTGTTAAAAATGTCATTACAACACTTGAAAAATTCAATAAAAAGGTCTCATCATCATCCCATCACCAAAAGTCACAATTTTTTTTCTTATACTTAATCTCATATTCTTTTTAAATGTCTAAAATACCCTTGATGGAAAAAGTTACTATTTTTCCCCTACTCTCAAACTTTTACCCAATTGGGCCAATAATAGTCAAATTAGCTAACATTGCCTTCTAAAGGCTTCCTAATAAATTTAATTTAATTTAATCCCTCAAAAATTCTAATTTCCTCATATTAGAATTTAACTAAATTTTCAGTGTCTCAATATACGATAAATTGAAAGTTTCGAGGTATTACACTTACATTCCCATAATCCTATTATGAAACATAATCTTACATTCCTCCAACCAAACACCCTATTAAGTAATAATGACAGAGGACTTTCCCAATTTTCCCATCTTATTACTCACAAAAAAACCCCATCTTTGGGGGAACCCATGAACCACAGAAAATTCATCTCCTTCTTCAATAAGGCATCATTACACGGGCTCCACCAAAGGCCCTTTTATATACACATTTATGGAATAAGGACAGTAGACTGAATCTCTCCCACTTTTTCCATCCTATTACTCATGGGAAAACCCCATATTAGAGGATCTAATAAACCATGGAGATCTCATCTTCGTCTCCATCAAGTTATAGGCTTCCTTTTCCTTTTGTGCACATTATCAAGACCCTTAATCATATAACTCTCTTTATCATTCCTCAAATCCCTAAACCTAAAGCTTGTATCAACAAGTACCAAAATTAATATCAAAGGCAAATATAAGTAGCAAAAAGTATATTTACTCTAATGGATTAAATGTTTAGATGTTAATATGGAACAAAAATAGGTTTAAGAATCAAGTAGGAAAAAAAATTATCAAGTTTAGCGACTTAATGTTACTTTATGCCTTTAAAAACCATAGTATTTTATATTTAAATCTTATCATGTGTAGATACTTCTAAGTTTCAAAAGGCATAAACATTCTTATAATAAAATTCTTAAATTCCTTGTGTAGGAAAAATCCGATTAAGAAAATAGTTTAAAGTTATAGTGGAAGTTTAGAATTGTTCAAAATTGAGCCAATTTATGATATTTATAGCAATAAACTCTTACCAAAAAGTACATGTACTTTGTGCGAGACAATTTTATCGCAGGTTTAATAAACATGTGCAAGTGTACACAATAGATCACAAGTAATAAAGTAATAAGTATAGAGTACCGTCTCCACAGGGACTGAATTTAATTCAATGATTGTAAAATTAACTAATGGCAAAATGGAAGTAAATCAAATTATAGATGAAAATATGTAATTTGAATCTAACTAACTATGCAAACCAACTTTAAGACAGAACCAAAAAAATCAATAACAAATTAAAATAATGATGTGAGAATAAAGAGAAATAAGATGACAAGTTAAAATGATTATTTCCTCTTAACATTCAATCATTGGAAATGATGCTAAAGAAATGTTGCAGACAATCTGTGTCAATGTGATCATTTATTAATCCAGACTCCATAAGCTGTAGGCTTCTCTCGAAGTCACTACATTTAATCTATTGATTAATTAAACATATGTCTATGCCTATTAACATTAAGATTACTATGAACCATCCCGATCCTAAGGATTATGAAAGGTAGCGATATATGTCTATACCGTTACAGAATTAATATTAGAATATTAAACATACACCACTCAAGTCTTTTGTCTAATAATTACCGACCTCCCAGGTTTAATAATTACCTCACTTCCTCACTAACGTTAGCTACGTAATAGCAAGAGTTAGACATGAATTATACCTGAGTGAATAAACGACCAATTGCACAAACAATCATAGCAACATACCAATAATTAAATAATAAGTTTCCATAATAAATCTAACAAATGTATTTAAGCAAACATTGTCACAGACCACAGTGAAGCTAGTTGCAGTCATGGTTTTGAATAATGGAACAAGTGAAATAGCAATTAAAGAGAAAGAGAAGATGATTAGCCAAATTTCAGCGGTTCTCCGTGACTTGCTCAAGTTGTGCTCATCCTCCTTGTTTCATCTTTTGATGGTTGAATGCTCTCAACCTCTTCTTGGTTCTCTCCTCTCTTTGTGCTTCTCACAAAGACTCACGCACAATTGATTTTCAACTGATGCCAAAACCGATATCCTTTCCTTCTACCAAGCTCTCCCTTTTATAGTGTTAAATTCCTTTAGAACTGCCCAACTTCTCCTTGATTTCCTAATATGTTCCCTAATCCTCTCCCGTTGGTTTTCCTTGATTCTTTTTAGGTGGTTCCTTCGTTTTCTCTTCCTCCAAGCTGCTAGTCGGCTAAGTTCTCTATTGAAGAGTGAATCAGGCCTCCTTGTATATCCTAGCCCATATTGTCTGATTATGGGTTATTTATAGCACTGGTTTGAGAGGTGATCATTGCCCAATAGATGTTGTGGTGCTCCTAGGATGTCGGCTAGCTTGTGACATTG
The DNA here is from genome assembly GCA_025698465.1 of Gossypium longicalyx. Taxonomy (NCBI): domain Eukaryota; kingdom Viridiplantae; phylum Streptophyta; class Magnoliopsida; order Malvales; family Malvaceae; genus Gossypium; species Gossypium longicalyx. Next base: position 60,310,064 of record CM047004.1, on the reverse strand, counting down.
TTATGGCATTGAGTAAACTTCAGTAGTCTCCTTCAACGACAAAATTGCCTATTTTAGCATGGAAGTTGACCAAAAATGTAATATTCAAGTAAAACCTTTCAAATATCAGATATTCAATAGAAATATAACAACAATAGCTACTAAAAAGTTATCAAGCCCTCTTAACTCGCCCAAAATATAAACTCAAAAGTACTTAAACAATGTTATATATTAGAGTTATCAAAATTCGAGTCGACCCTAGCTTTCAACTAAATGACCTTCTTCACTATCCTCATACCCCGAATTGCACCAAGTGTGGGATTGAGCAATACAATCCAAACACAGAACAGGAAATGATATCATTACCTTCAGTATGAAACTCTCAATAGAAACTAGTAAAGATTGTAATTCCTAGAAAATAAAATTTACTCTAAGTAAATAAATTACCACTATTTTCCAGAAAAATAATGATAACTTAACAATCAAAAAGTGTGTGTTTTAGGTCAACCGGTACCATCTATTTATAAAGAGAGATAGAAGAATCCTGATTGAATAAGGCTTAAATAAATAATATTTATTTAATAGAAAACACTCTCCCAGTATAACTAGGAGAGGGGTGGGTGACACACTCTAGTAAATATTACTGGGGTTGCGGCCCCTCACTTATCATATGAGAGGAATTGGGTCTCTCATATATTGAGTCCAATTATATGTACTTCTTAAACTTTTGACCAGCACTTTATAATTTAATCCAACCTAATATTTGTTTTCTATTTCTCAAAATAAATATTATTAATTAATTAATTAATTAACTAAATTAATTTTCTAATTATATAATTTTCTCAACTTAATTCTAATTATGTTGAAGTCATGAAAACTTTATCATAAAAGAATCTATGAAGAAATATATTTAATTTTCATATTCAATGAATTCATAATGACTAATTTATTTGATTCTATTTTCGAACTTCAATTATTTAATTATAATTAATTAAATAATAATTCAAAAATCTTAAATTAATTCTCCAGTCATTTTTATACTTAGTGAGAAAATGAATTCAATTGTGAATGTGACACATTTCTCTAACTTCACCATTTCCATTAATTTCTATTCATTTGGTTCTACATGTAATTCATTTCTGGTTTCAACGAGCTAGCAAAGGGACCGGTTGGGCATATATAGTTAAGGCTCAAATAATTTATAATTAAGTTCCAATTTTTTGTCTATTAATTATAAACTTATTTAATCATGAAGTCATTCCATTGTAGTATTGTGATTGAGCTCTCCCTAATTACATACCATTACAAAAGCAACTTAATAATTGTTTGTCTAATGACCTTGTGATAAGTTTGTTACCCTCATAAGATATTCTTAATCTCTTTGGGATAAATTCGTTTTCCTAATAAGATCAAATTTTATCTTATGGTAATCATTACATCTTCCTTCTTAAAAATTTAATCACTATCAAATAGTAATCAAGTCATTTATTATAAAGACAAACGACTTGTCGTCACGTTTACTTTTCATCTATCATGTAATGTCAATTAGAAGATACCATTTACCTATTAGTTAGGCTAAGAATTTCACTATTGTGGAATGATGTTACACACTGGAGAAGTTATATACCCAATACACCAACTTTCGGTTCATTATTTATTCGAACTCAGACTTTTACTTACATCAAAGTATACAAGTCATACATATATAGTGCATCACCCACTCAAGATTAAGGTATGTCACACTATGAACATCACAAGTAAATAGATCTATAAATGAGTCTAGGATCTATTTTACTTGGGCATTGTCTAATGTACTGCTACTCCAGACAATCACATATGTGTCTATATCTTTGGGGAATCAATCACTCATATACTCAAGATAAAATATCTCCGCAATTAGACTTGATAGACGATATATTAGTCTTTCAATCGATTTGCTGATTTTCGATAAGATTAAGGAAATGTTTAGATTTATCTACTAATACAAGTTGTCTTTCCTATTACGATTCAACCACGTAATACCGTTTAATATTAGTTAAACATTAGATAACCAATGATTAATGTAATCAATGGATATTTTATTAAACCAATTTATTCGAAAAATAAAAATATACATAGATAAAAATACTACACTTAGAGTACTAGATCCAACACTTTAAGCTTTGGCCCTCAAATCCACGATCTTGACCATGGTAAGTTGACCCAGAGCAAGAGGAATAACATACCTCAAACTCACGACCATCCAACGTCGGAGCTAAGGCTTTGATTCAAGTTCTAGAAAGAAAAATATGAACTATAAAAGTTGAAGAGGAGAAGATGGGTTATCATTTGGTGTTGTTGTGGTAGAGCGACAACAATAGCTTATGTAAACTTTTTAACCATTTATTTCTAGATTTGTCGAAGAAAAAGTAGAAAAAGAAAGAAAGAAAACGTTTTAGTGGGATAAAAGGAAAAATGTTATTTAATATTTTTGACTAAAAAGGGAAGGAATTTTTTTTGCAAGTCGTTCATACCTACTTAGCCCTTTAGATTTGACCCAAACTACTTCACACCTTTGTAACTGTCCACCATTAGATCAAAGTATCTAAAAGTTGGTTGAAAAAAAATACAAACTACGCATCGAAAATTTTAAAGTACAAACAGATTTTATGTAAAATTGTATTAATAACTAACAAGGGTTAAAATGATATTCATAAGAAATATATAATTAATGCATTGTTTTCAATTATATTTAAAGAAAATAGAAGTGATTACAATTACAATCTTTAAATTTCTCACAAATCCCAAATACCTAAATTAGAAAATATTACAAAATTAAGCGCACTCAGAACCCGGTTTAAATAAAAATTGTTCATTGTATAAAAGTGGGGCTTAATTACAATCGTCATTAATTTCATCACATAAAAGTTATCCAAACAAATTCTTGGGTCATGATACAATATTATAAAGTACGACTCTTTATCTTTGAACTTGAACATGTTTACACAAAGTGGTTTAAGACTTTGAGATCATTTTATCTTTGGTTATTTTCAGCTGCAAATACATCCACTTAAAGGGCGCTATCTTTGAACATCACATAACTACCCGATCGACAAGGGGATCTGACCATTTTTGCCAAATCACGGCGGCAATCACAGGAAGTATCAGAAAGATGCAAACCAAAAGAACCGGCAATCTGCAAACCTGCTAGGAGTACAAAGGCAAAGATTCTTCATTAGATGCATCAGAGACCATCATCAGCATCATACATGACTTTTCACAATCAATTCTTTCCACTATCTGAACCCTTTTAGTCTTTTATGGTTATGTGTGTGTGTGTGTGTGTGTGTGTGGTGTTAGAACAAAAACTTCACCTTCACTCTTGTATCACATTAAGAAGGAAGAAAGGGAGGAGGGATGGGGGATGGGGTAGAAGAAAGGGGATTTTCAGGCAAATGCTATCAAACCTTTCTACCAATGGTTATGTGCCTTGACTCCTTTTTGGTTGCCTTTGCTTGCTCTAACTTGCTCATCTTTGCAATTATGTTGCCATAGAACCGTGCATCCTTCTTGTTGTACTGTCTAATTTTCTCCTTTAGAACTCGGTACTCAAGTTTCACATCCCTGTTACAAACATGAAAGCAAATTAGCTTCAACTGCAATCATAAGTCCATATTGATTGGAATAAAACAAATCTTGGGAGAAAATACGAGAAAAAAATATACTGCAACCCTGCAACATGATTTCTTATCCAACATTTGCTTTCCACTTCAGTTTTTGAGTCCTTGTTTCTACAACATCTCAAGTGCAAAAAGGCACATATTCACCTAGAACATTTGTGCAAGATAAATTCCTACCTGGCTCACATCCCACCATTCATAGAGGTAGGATGCAATGACTATCAGCTAAGATAAATCATAAAAGTAACATATTCTGGATACTATGTTCAAAAAAAAAAAAACATATTCTTCGTACAACCAACATTTTGCAGTAGACAAATACCTGTTGTCGGGGTCAATCTCCAGGGCCTTTTTGATATCTGCCTCAGCCAAATCGAAATCAACAAGTTCCATATATGCTTGAGCCCTCCTATATAGTGCTTTCACATTTCTATCATCAAGTTCTAACACCTACAAAATCATACATGCCTAATTGTCAGCATGAGTGCATTAACATTTACAGTTCATCAAAAATGCCATTAAAGATGCAACCTCAGTACACAGTTTCTTAGCCTTCTTGTAATCTTTGAGTTTCAATTTGCAAGCTGCATTGTTGAGATTGCAAGTTACTTTTAGCAACTTAGCTTGCTGCTTCTCCTCGTCACTGAAAGAAGAGTCATATTCTATGAACCTAAAAGCCTGCACAAAGGAATTGTTGCGAAATAGTCAAATCACTAGTAAAAACAGTCACAACAATTGCACTAATGACAAGGTGCATGTTACATAAGCATACCTTCTCATATCTTTTCGATGCTCTTTCATATTTACCTGCCTTGAATAAAGCATTCCCTTCTTCTTTCTTCTTCCCAGCAGCTTCAATCTTTTCCTGAGCATTCATGTCCCAAGATTCTTTCTCCTGCAATCAGTAGGCCTGTAGTCACCACTACACCCACATACGGTGGACAGATCTACTAAGGGGGTAAAATGTGATATAAGGACTAACCTTCACAAAAGAGACCATCTCAACCTCATAATACACAGTCGAGTTTGCAGGAACAACAGCCAACTCCTGCTGTGATTCGGACGAACCAAACGCGTATTCTGGCTGAATAGTGATAAGTGCAAGTTCTCCTTTCTTCATGGTCTTCACAGCTTTATCAAGCCCATCAATAACTTGTTCTGTAACAAGTGTCATCTACATTAGAAACAACTTTCAATGAAGACAAAGTATGAAACAAATGCCATTATGTCATAAAATCTTATTGAGAAAGAAAGATAAGAAGACACAAGTCCAGAAAGAAACAAATCAGGATCACAAAACTATTATTACCTTCATCAATTTTGAACTCAAAAAGTTCATCATGTCCCTTCTTCACAAAAATCTTCCCATCCTCCAGCTTTCCAATAAATTTAACTAGCAAGCAGTATTAAAATGAGCTATAAATACACTGAAGAAAAATAGATAAAATGGAAAACCTACCAACCAACCGAACAATTATAGACTATAATGAAACATAAAATTCCAAGCCATATTACCTTGAACTATTGTTCCATCATCTGGTCGTTCATAACCCTCTCCCTCCTTCAAGATCTTCTTCAAGACCTTTTTGTTCTTTGTGACATCCGAAACACTCTTCCAAGAAACCAGCTCAAGAGTAACATGAAGGCTAGCATTTGGAGGAACAGCACCTTCACTGCCCAATGCTGGCCTACCATCCTCACCAAATGCATCTATAAGCAAACAGAAGTCAATTAGGTTTCATAGTCTGCCATAACCAATGAAGCATAAAGGAATCTAACTTACACTGTGGCTTCACTATCAAAAGAACTTTCTCCCCTTTCTTCATTGTTTTGACTGCCTTCGCCAATGCAGGGCAGAAATAGCCTGCATGGTACAATCTCATTGTCATATTTGAGCTAGCAGAGATCATTCTAGACAACTGAGTATAATAGAGGGGAATAATGCTAACCATCTCCAACAGTGAACTCCAGTCCACCAGATTGTGAAATCAGTGTGCCATCTTCTAAACAAGCTTCATACTTAACTGTCACAAAAACAGAAATTCACAGTACACATTAAGCACACAGTCACATAAGATCTCTGAATAATTAAAGCAGCAAAAGAGGAAATTAATTTATATTTACCAAATACTTCATCCAAGTCTTTAGGATTCTCCCATTTCTCCCCTTCAACAAGTATTTTCTTGAAGATTCCTCCATCTTTGCATATATCCTTGAAGCTAGTCCAAGAAAGCAACTCCACATCAAATTGAAGTGTTGCATTAGGAGGAATAGTTGGAGGCGATCCAGATTCACCATATGCCAACTCAGGAGGTATGGTGAAAATGGCATTTTCACCCTTCTTCATTGTTTTGATACCCTCATCCCAGCCCTTGATTACTTGTCCTGAAGTTTAAGGAGAGAAACAAGTGAGCAAATCCCAGTTCATGCTGTTACAGACAAATACTCCAGAAACAATAATAGTTGACAAAAATGTCTGTTGAAATTTGGAAAAATTCACTTATTATTTCATTGAATTAGATAGCTATACCACCCTTTACTCTCTCTTTTTTCAGATGAAAAATCTCCCTGTTTTCTCAATGCTTCCAGAACACACATTCAGTATCATACCATTTCACTTATTATTTCATCAAATTTGGTAGCTATAACCTTCCTTTTCTCTTCTCTTTGAGGACAACTAACCTTCCTGTTCACTCAGTGCCTCCATGAAACACATCCAAATATCACACTGGACAGTAACCCTTTTCTCTTTTCTCTTTGGACAGGTAACCTTCCTGTTCTCTCAATGCTTCCATGAAAAACATACAAATATCACACCAGAGAGTGCTTTATTTTCAAGGTTATGATTTGAAGACAGACCTTAGGTATCATATACGAAGAAGGATCTTAAGAGGTCACACCTATGAACTAACTACAGATTTTTATTAGAAAGCATAGTTCATGCCAGCATTTTTCCTAGAAAAGAAGCACTTAAGTAATCCACGTATCACCAATGAGACCTTGGCCGTGTTAGCAAGGTAGAGGCTGGAATCTAGAGTGCCAAGGTTCGAATCTTACCCCATATATAAAGCATTTCTGGGCTCTATCTAGACTTATTCATAATTAAATCTGCCACATTTGTAATGATTAATTCTGCTTGAAGTGATTAAAATATATTCTCTTAGTAATTGTCAAGCACTTCTACCCCTTCTCAAAGAAATAAAAAAGTGATCCACATGTCATTCAACTCAATGTTTCATGATTACCATGAAATTCAACGGTCTTATTAAATTCATTACATTGTTATTATTATAAAAACACCAGATTTAACAGAGAAACTAACTAAATTCATCAAAAAATGAAGCTGAACATACAATTATTTACCTAAGCCAAGCTTGAACTTAAAAGGAGTCCCTCTATCGCGGCTGGAATCAAACTTGGTTCCATCAAGCAAAGTTCCAGTATAATGCACTTCAAAAGAAGGAAAACAAAAATCAAAATCAACAAACCCAACAACTAAAAAGTCCCAAAGAAAGTCAAACAAAAGAATAACCAAATCAAGAAATGAAGAAGAAGAAGAAGATCATTACCTTCAACTTCATCACCATTGGTGGGAGTCTCCCATCCTTCACCTTGCTTAACCAGTTTTTTCTTCAACCCGTTTTTCCCAATCTCTTTCTCCTCGCCGACTTCAAGAAGTGAGTTGACTGGGTCATCTCCTGGGATGCCCATCTCGTCTTCCTCCACGTTGTTGGCTGTTGGGAAATCGAAGTCGTCTTCCATGGGGGCTTTTTGCAAGACTACTGGCTAGCTGAGATGAAAATGAGAGAGTTTTTTTATGAATTAAGAGAAGGCAAATTGTCAAATTCTTGAAGGATTTCGCTGGTTTTGCTAATTTGATTGATGCAAAATAAGTCTTGAGACAAAGGAAATTTTAAAATAGCGAGACAGAGTCTAGAGAGTTCTAACAGTCTGATATAGAATACGCGAACACTTATTCAGCTTATTTTATTTTCTTTAAATATGCTTGAATAGATCCCGCAAACAATGTTACTGAACCACATTCGACTGCCTACTCATACAGCTTGGATTGAAAATCGGGTAGTAGTTTCAAACCTGCTAAAACATTAGTTGAATTGGTGCATTCATTTTTAATAATTTTTTAATTTTTTTTTTTTGTGAAGTTATTTAAATTTATTTGATCTATTGACCAATTTGATTATTGTCCACAAAGATTTTAGGGTGCATTCTATACAAACAGCTTCCCATAATCTCCCGTTCACATTTAATAGAAAAAGAAAATTTTAAAATGGTAAGTTATAAACATTTCTAATAATTTATTAAAATATTTAAGAATTTAATCAAATTTTTAAAGATTTATTAAAATTTTTAAGGTTATACAAAAATATGTGAGTTATGTTTACCAAAATTTATAAAAATTTAACATTTTTGCATATCAATATTTCTAAGGATTTACCAATAATTCTAGGGATTTACCAAAATTTATAAAGCCTTACCAAAAAATTATAAGAATTTACCAATACTTTTAAAGATTTACCAATATTTTTAAAGATTTTCTTGGTGCCTCAAACCAGATTAACTCAACATTTTGGCATACCAAAATTTCTAAGGATTTACCAAAATTTATAAGATTATACCAAAATTTCTAAGGATTTACTAGACAATACCTAAACACACTCCATAAAGTAATCTCAAGCGAGACCACTAGTATACCCTTCTCATTCATCAATTTGTACTGTTGAGTGCCACTATGAATGTCTGTCTGTCTGTCGCGGTCGGAACATGCATTTAGCGGTAGAAGGTCATTTCCACTCGATTGAGAAATCAAGCTTTCTACCAAATTTCAACTTTACGAGTTTATATTTATGATAGTCAATACTAATCATAATCTCTTTACTAAAAAAATATGTCATTTGCCTTCGGGTGGGTTTCTCATGGATAGAATTTGAGTAACCTGAGAAGCTTCTCTTCATCTATCTCCCTTAGGTAATATATATAGCGAAAAACAAGAGTGGAAGGATGGAAACCTCTTTTATGAAGCAAAATTAAAGATCTAAATATCAGCCACCAAGAGACATGCATCAATTGCCTAAGTGCTACGTTAAAGTCATAAAGTATGTCCTGCATGAATTCAGGGAGAGGGAGTTTGAACCCTGCTTCAAACAAAAATAATGAGAGACAGAAGCCGAGTCTCCGTTGGTATAATTGGAACCAAATACCTTACTTAAGTGATGAGATCCCTCTAGGATGCTAAAGTCAAAATGATAATGCTTATCAAGTAGGCTCCGACACCTCAACACCTTTTGCTTTTCAAACTTTGTTATGCTACAAGGATTGTAACACCCCTCACCCGTATCCGATGCCGGGACAAGGTTCAAGGTGTTACCTTTCTTGACTCAACCAACTATACAAAACCGGGCCATAAAAAAATTTCAAACAATTTAAAAACTTCTCTTTTCACGTGCAATCTATCTCATATACGGACTTACGAGGCCCAAATTATACATCTGGGGTGGTTCAGAACCCAACCGAGAACTCATGAAAAACTTAGAAAAGTTTCATGCATCAAGACTCCACACGCCCGTGTGGATATAAAACACACGGACGTGTGCTAGGGACATGCCCATATCCCGAACCCGTGTTTGAAAACCTGGGCATTCTGCCAAAACCACACGGCCCAAGCACACACCCGTGCCCTATAACCGTGTCCTTTACACTGTCGAGACACACGGCCGTGTTTCTTGCCCGTGTACTACTAGCATGCATACTGACTTTATGGCACGGCCTGGGCACACGCCCGTGTGGCTTGCCCGTGTACTAAAATGACTTTAAAGTTTTAAGTGCAGGGGACGCACGGCCACAACACACACCCATGGGCGTGAGCCGTGTGTCACACACAACCTAAACACACGCTTGTTTGTCTTACCCGTGTGGACAAACTAGGCTATCTTCCAAGCCATTTTGTCACCCATTTTGCACAACCTACACAAGATCATTTCAATATACAAATTTCATCATAATGGACACCAATTCATCCATAGAAAGAACATTATATGCATTTATTAAAATGAATAATAGCCATTATTCCAGGCTTGATACAAAGAGAAGGGCTTTTGACTTGAGCCAAAATACATAAATAATTCTCTTAATCCAACATCCTAGTCTAGCCCTATACATGCCACCTTCAAAAATATAAATCAAGCTATACCGAGTATTGCGGCTGATAGTGTGATCGATATCTCTGACTTTAAAGGATCATTAAGCTAGCTTGGTGACACTGAAAGAAAAAGGAAAGGAAAGGGAGTAAGCATAAAGCTTAGTAAGTTGCATATAAATAACTATACTACAATCTCACCCTTTACCATCATGCTTATAGCTCAAAGGTAAACATAACTTAACTTACTCATTATCATCTACTTGAGTCTCATTTTTTAAATTAAGCTCGTTACTCATTCTTATCATATAGGTACTTGTAACACTCACAACATGATCATCCTTTCTTTATCAAAATTGAACTATAACTTTCACCATTGAACCTTTGGAATACTACTAGATATTCCATGAACCTTCAATATGGGATATATTGCCGATGCCATGTCCCAGACATGGTCTTACACTGGCTCTCATATATGTATGCTGATGCATGTCCCAGACATGTCTTACACTAGCACAACTCCTAGTCGATGCGTGTCCCAGACACGTCTTACACTGGCTATCTCTGTCGAGGCCGATGCATGTCTCACACATGTCTTACTCTAGCACTCATCTCTGTGTCGATGCCATGTCCCAAACATGGTCATACACTGGCTCCCATAATGTGGCTGAAGCATATCCCAGACATGTCTTATATTGGCGCACAAATCACCCAATGTCTTGGCTCAAATATCCAGTTCATATATTGAGGTTTCAACAAGATATTTCTACTATCTCAATATTACAAGGCATTCTTAATTTATACTTAACAATTCATACAATATCAATTCAATGACAATATGAATACGAGTATTAACAGTGTAGTTGTATTATTTACATACAACTTAGCTTGGTTTACAAAAAGTACTTGACTAGCTGGCTTAGTCGAATTGCTTGGCTTTTCCTCGGTCTAGGCTCGGTTTTGGCAAATCTTGATCTATAATAACAATATACATCCATTTAGTCACTAAACACAATTAGGCATCCATAAATACAATTAGGCATTCATAAATTCACAACTTTGGTAAAATGACCATTTTGCCCCTAGGCCTTGGCAAAATGACCATTTTACCCCTATGCTCGAAAATTGATTTTTATTGAATTTCCTCGTATTTCAAGCCTGGATAAACTCTTTTTACTACTAGAAAAATCCAAAATTCTCACTATTTCACACACTTACCACCTATTTTGCAACTTATGCAAAATAGTCCATTTAGGTGTTTTCATACTAACACCGTTCACAAAAGTTGTTTATAACACAACTAGGACTCATATTCTTCTATAAAAACTCAGCATATGACACAATTAAATCCATGGCAAAATCCTAAACTCTTGACCATTTTGTAAGATATCACCCTCATTTGAAAGCTCATGCTTCAAGGGTCTCAAAAATATAAAAAACTTGAAGAGAACTCATTAAAATCACTTACTTATGAGTGCTTTAAGTTGCTGCAGATTTTTGAGCTTTTAAACCTCTATTTTGGCTGATATTTTTGGTGATAGAGAAGAAGATGAGAAGGTGATATCATCCTTTTCTTATTTTATTCCTATTTTAGTCAAATTAGCCACCAAACCCAACCAAACTTGGACTTTTTGACCAATTTGTCTCCCATGGCCGGCCAAGCACTCTACAAAGGGTCTAATTGCCCTTAAAATACTCCAAATTTTGATTCTCTAGCTATATAACACATTTGGGTACTAAAATGCAACTTTTGTCTTTTATGCGATTTAGTCCTTTATCGCAATCGGGCTTGAAAACATTAAAATTAACTTACCAAATTTTTCATGCACTAATATAATAGTACCATAACCTCATAAAAATAATAAAAATAATTTTTCTATCTTCAAATTTGTGGTCCCTAGACCACTGTTCCGACTAAGCCCTAAATCGGGTCATTACATTTCTTCCCCCTTAGGGATTTTCGTCCTCGAAAATATTACCGGTGAATAAATTTGGATACTGTTCTCTCAGAGACTTCTCGGGTTCCCATGTGGCTTCCTCGACCCCATGTCTATGCCACAAAACCTTCACAAGCGATATACTCTTATTTCTTAACTGTTTGACCTCTCGAGCTAGTATCTTGACCGGTTCCTCTCTATACGTCATATCTGGGAGAATCTCAACTTTAGTTGGTGCAATTATATGCGAAGGGTCTGATCTGTATTGCCTTAGCATGGATACATGAAATATGTCGTGAATCTTTTCTAACTCTGGCGGCAAACTCAAACGGTAGGCAACAGGCCCTACTCTCTCGGTAACCTCATAAGGTCCTATAAAACGAGGACTCAACTTGCCTTTTTTACCAAATCTGAGGACTTTCCTCCACGGGGAAACTTTCAAAAATACCTTATCCCCAACTTCAAACTCAATCTCTCTTCGTTTCAAATCCGTATAGGATTTTTGTCTATCCGAGGCGACTTTCAAACAGTCACGAATCACCTTAACTTTTTCCTCAGTCTCTTTAATCAAATCAACCCCGTGAATTTGACTCTCTCTCAACTCAGTCCAGAATAGGGGTGTTCGGCACTTTCGCCCGTACAAAGCCTCATAAGGCGCCATTTTTAGACTCGACTGATAGCTGTTGTTTTCGGTAAATTCAACCAATGGTAAGTGTTTTTCCCAACTTCCTTGGAACTCGAGAACACAGCACCTCAACATGTCCACTAAGATTTGTATTACTCTTTCAGACTGTCGGTCAGTTTGCAGATGAAATGCCGTACTGAAACTCAACTTAGTTCCTAAAGCTTCTTGTAACTTCTTCCAAAACCTCGAGGTGAACCTCAGGTCTCGATCAGATACAATCGATAACGGCACACCATGAAGCCTCACAATCTTAGAAACATACAAGTCGGCCAACTTTTCAAGGGAGGAGTCGGCACGCACCGGTATGAAGTGTGCTGACTTAGTGAGTCTATCAACAATATCCCATACTGCATCTTTCTTTTTTGGGGTTAGAGGCAAACTAGTCATGAAGTCCATGGTGATACGATCCCATTTCCACTCAGGAATCATAATAGGCTGAAGTAAACCCGAAGGCACTTGATGTTCAGCCTTTACTTGTTGACACACTAGGCACATGGATACGAACTCAGAAATGTCTCTTTTCATACCCGACCACCAATATATTTTCTTAAGGTCGTTGTACATTTTCACGCTACCCGGGTGAATTGACGAACAACCACTGTGTACCTCTCGCAAAATCTTCTAAATGACTCACTATCTTTGGGTACACAAACTCTATCTTTGAACATTATACACCAATCAGTACTAACACGAAAATCTGACTCAATCTCTATTCACATTGAGTTCTCTTAGCTTGTAGTTTCTCGTCATCTTTTTGAGCTTCACAAATTTCATGAAGAAAAGTTAGTCTGGCTCTTAACTCTGCTAAGACTGATCCATCACTAGATATAGTCAACTGAGTGTTCAAAACTTTCATAGCAAACAATGACTTTCTACTCAAAGCGTCGGCGACTACGTTCGCCTTTCCTGGATGGTAGTCAATGATCAGCTCATAATCTTTTATTAGCTCTAACCATCGTCGTTGCCTCAAATTCAATTCTTTCTAAGTCATTAAATACTTTAGACTCTTGTGATCAGTAAATACTCTACATTTCTCCCTATACAAACGGTATCGCCAAATCTTCAGGGCGAACACTACAGTTACTAGCTCTAAGTCATGGGTCGGATAATTTCTCTCGTGAGGTTTTAGCTGTCTCGAGGCATATGCTATAACTTTGCCTTCTTGCATGAGTACACACCCCAAACCATTTAGGGAGGCGTTACAAATTCTTTACCCGACTCTGGTTGCACTAAAATTGGGGCTTCGGTCAATAAAGTCTTTAACTTTTCGAAGCTCTGTTGGCACTCTTCTGTCCATTCGAACTTGACATCTTTCTACAGTAGCCTCGTTATTGGTGTAGCTGTCATGGAGAATCCATTTACAAATCGTCTATAGTATCCTGCTAGCCCCCAAAAACTACGAACCTCTGTTACATTCATTGGCGGTTTCCATTCCACAATAGATGATATCTTACTTGGGTCAACTCTGATCCCGTCACCTGACACAATATGTCCTAGAAACCCGACCTCTTTGAGCCAAAACTCGCTTTTACTAAACTTGGCATAAAGTTTCTTATCCCTTAAGATCTGCAACACAGTTCTCAAATGCGTGCTCATTCTCGTTACGCGAATAAACCAAGATGTCATCAATAAAAATGACGATGAACCTATCCAAATACGACCGGAAGATACGGTTCATCAAGTCCTAAATACCGCCGGGGCATTTGTTAATCCAAAAGGCATAACAAGAAACTCATAATGCTCATATCTTGTCCGAAAAGCAGTCTTCGGTACATCATGTTCCTTGACTCTTAACTGGTAGTAGCCCGATCTTAAGTCTATCTTAGAGAACACAGTGGCTCCTCTCAATTGATCGAAGAGATCATCAATCCTCGGCAAGGGATACTTGTTCTTCACTGTCATCTTGTTAAGCTGTCTGTAGTCGATACATAACCTCATCGACCTGTCATTCTTTTTCACAAAAAGCACTAGAGCACCCCATGGTGAATAACTCGGTCTAGCAAAACCTTTGTCTGTTAACTCTTGTAACTGTACTTTCAACTCTTTTAACTCGGTGGGGGCCATCCTATAAGGTGTAATCGAGATTGGCGTCGTATTAGGAGCCAACTCGATACCAAACTCAACCTCCCTCTCTAGGGGTAACCCTGGTAACTCCTCCGGAAAGACGTTTATAAACTCACAAACCACTGATACTGACTCAATCTTCGACTCAGACACTTGGATATTCAGCACAAAAGCTAGATAAGCTTCATAACCTTCTGAAATATCTTTCGGCTGCTAAAGACGATACTATCACAGACAAGTTATCCGACTTATCTGGCCCAACTCGAAGAACATTTCCATCTTCACATCTTAACTGAATTACTTTTCTCCCACAGTCTACTACAATACCATAGGAGGTCAACCAATCCATCCCAAGATTTACATCATATTCATTAAATGGCAACAACATCAAGTTGGCCGGAAAACAATGGCCTCAATCGCCAAAGGACAATTTCTACATACTCAGTCCACTAATACATGCTTGCCTAACGGGTTAGACACTTTTATTACAAACTTATAGACTCTACTAACATGTTTATACGAGGTATTAATTCTATACATATGTAAGAGTGGGTAGATCCCGGGTCAATTAAAGTGACAACAATTATATCGTGAATAGAAAAGGTACCCGTGATCCCGTCTGGAGACTCTGCCTCTTCTCAGGCTCGTATAGCATAGGTCCTCGCTGGCGCTTTGCCTTCAGATCTTATCGCGACCTCTCTTAGTGCACCTCTACTACTATTTCCACTCCCGGGGTTCCTTTGAGGCCTACCCCTCAAGGGAGCACTGCTTGCTTTCACCTCTTATTTTCTCTCTCTTTCATCCATCTCAGGGCACTCGCGGATAAAGTGGTCAAGTGACCAACACTTGAAACATCCCCTCTCGCTTATTCGGCATTCACCCAAGTGACGTCTTCCACATTGCGAACACTCCGGCCTATTTGGCTGAGCACTACCAACACTTGCCACTGTGGTAGTTTGGGCTTTAGATGCCATGTTTTGTCGATTCTTATTTCTCTTCAAATATCCAACCGAAGTATTCGATTGAGTAGTAAACTCTTTTGACCTCTTGAAGGAGGACTAATGCGTCTTCCTCATCTGTCTTCTCTTTAAATCTTGCGACTCAATGGCCGCCTTCCTTCTCTTCTTCACCAGCTCTTCTGCTTTACATGCTCTCTCAACGAGCATCACAAATTCTCTTAGCTCTAGGATACCCACAAACACTCAAATGTCTTCATTGAGCCTCAAACCTCTTACACATAGTAGCTTCAGTGGATACGCATTCTCGCACATACTTGCTGAGTTTTACAAACTCCCGCTCATATTCTGTCACAATCTTATCACCTTGCTTCAACTCTAGAAATTCCTTTCTTTTTTGGTCCATAAACCTCTGGCTAATATACTTCTTTTGAAACTCTTCTTGGAAGAATTCCCAAGTCACTCTTTCTCTCGGTACTACAGACACGAGTGTTTCCTGTGATAATAATGTAACACCCCTAACCAGATTCTTTAACAGAGTTACGAGGCATTACCTGACACATCAGACAACTTATGAATAATTCACAAATAAAATAACATTCATAGTATAATTTAATAATTAAGTCCTTATAATGAACTTTCGAAGTCTAAACATGTATTAAAAGTGAAACGAGACTCATTCAAGTACTTCATAATTTTTTTTATAAATTTCGACAGCATTTCTGCTTATTTTTACATAAAACCCCCTGCAATTAAAACCGTATCCATTTCAAACATAACCAATTCAACCAACTCATTTCACATACTTATTTTCTATTCAAAATACTTTCTAATCAAACTCAATCAATATAATATCAATTTAAATTTATCAATATACTAATTAAATTAAAATGGATAAACTTCTTTCATTATAATTCTTAGACTTGTATTGCTAACATTTTTAACCGTTTACATTCAAAACATAATAACCTTTATACATATCCTATGTACAAGCCACATTACCGAAAGAAATTATGCATCACCAAAAGTTTGTTGAAGTCGGTTACGGCTTGGATCTTTGATTCAATGATTGACTTCTACAACTGCGCAAGACGGAAACAACCGTCTGTACGAGTATGCATATACTCAGTGGTACCACTATAATTCAATTTATAAATAAATACATTAAATCCCACATGTTCTATTACATTCCAATTATCAACACTTAATGAACAATTCAATCTTTTTATGTTATTATTTATTATATATTTATACCATTCTTATTTCTTTATTTCAATTATCACCTTTCACATATGTATATCATCTAAATCTAGTTTTATCAGTAAATTTACTTTATTTGTCCCTATTAACTTGACTCGGACTCGGCGGATACACGAATTCCAACCAACACACCAGTACGGCACATTGTGCCTTAACGGTACATAGTACCTAAACAAGATGTCGATATAATGGTAGCGATGCGATGCGAATATGCGATATTCAACACACAAAGTGCTGAATGCATAGCGATAAGATAACGATGTTGACACACACAAAGTGTCGAATCGAATAACGAATCGATAAGCGATGATAAGATGGCGGCACATAAGTGCCTGATCAATAAGCCGGTAAAAACCCGTACTCTTTCATATCCTACGGCATGCCAAATATATCCGACTATCCCGACTAGTTAATAGGGTATTTAATTCACTTTTCAGTACAATTTTCATTTCGATTAAGTATTAATTATAATTTATTATTTTGATCAATTTTTCACGATGTCTGATGAGTTCGTTTCATCAAAAATTTTACAGTTCAATGCAATATACGTAACAATATTCAGTAATTTCATAGTTCAATTCCATATTCAAAACAATATTCAGTATCCCATAATTCAATTCAGTATCAATCTCATTTTTAATACCCAATCACGAATTTTATCAGTTCATTAAATACTTACCTTAAAATACTTACGACACATGCATGTTAAATTAAACACATAATAATTATAAAGCTTGAGTTATAATGATACAAACCGAAATTTTCTTCGAATTTAATTCTCGATGATCTTTCCTTTTCCTTTTTGGGTCGATGCTTCAGGCTCGATATTGGCTACGAACAATTAAAATAATTCCACAATTATTAGCATAACACAATTTAAATGCTGAAATTTTTATTTAACTTTTACTTTAATTCTAATTTAATCCTAACTAAACCTATATATTTTTCTTTCTCAATTCATACCTTTTTACTACTCAACTTCTTGCCAAACTCACATTTAACTATTTAATTTTTATCATAGTTTCATAATTTCGAATTTATTTTAATTTAATCCCTAAAACTCAAAACTTATAGCTTAGTTTACAATTCAATCTTTTATTCAATTCCAATTAAAATTTCTATCAAATAAACCCCCAATTCCATCATTTGTTCAACATAACTCATGTTTAGAAATCTACTATCTTTCAAATTTTCAATATAAATCATGACATATTTTGTTCTAGAACTCCAAAAACTTAAAAATTACAAGAAAAAGGATTAAATTGACTTACCAATTTAATTTTGAACCTTGAAACCTAAATTTTCCTTTTTCTTCTTTCTCCCCTGTTTCTTCTCTGTTTTCGTTTTCATTTCTATTTCTTTTAACTCATTTGTTTCTTTTATATATAAAATAATATAATATAATATAATATAATATAATATAATATAATATAAGAATATAATATAATATACTTAATTATTAAACAAATATATATATTTTAATCAATAAAATCTTTGATATTTTTCCACGTTAAACCGCCTCAGCTATAGGAAATGGTTTAATTTCCTCTTTAGTCCTTCTAGTTTTTCTTTAATCTATAATTAAACTTTTACCCTTATTCAATTTAATTCTTTTTACTAATTACTCTAAATTAAACTAAATTCACTTAATCAAATTTTAATTACACAAACCACTAAACTCATTATTATTCCTAATAATTATTTTTAAACCCGGTTCACTAAGTCGAAGGCTCAATAATATACTTTTCCGGTGCCCACGGATTTTGGGTCATTACAGATAAGCCGAGTCTCGTATAAGTGACACGGCACACTTCACGCACTCTTCAGCCGTGCATGACAGCTCATCGAATACCCTCATGGTATTTTTTAGCCAAAACTCCGCTCTCTCCGGGTTATCATCTACACTAGCTCGAAATTTCTCGGCCCCTTGCTTCTGGATCTTGTCTATTGGAGGCTTCTCTCGTCTGAACACATCCGCACCTTACGGAGCCATCGGGGCGTATTGAGGAATCGGAGGAGGTGGGGGTGGTGGGGTGTTCGGGTTCGCACGAACGGACTCTGTATACCAAGCATCCATCATTACTTTCCTAACCCCTCCGCCTTGGACCATACTTACGGGCTCACTCTCTATCGGCGCGGTCCCTTCTGTGGGAGCCGGCACATTACTTTCCACGTCATCCGCTGTGGTTCTATCAGGATCCATTACTATAATAAACACAATTTATAATCTTCAAGAATCGTCACACTATCAATATGCATATACGTGGCATGCATAGCTAGACTCGTACTCTGGCTAGTTCAGTCCTAGAATCGACTAAACCATGCTCTGATACTACTAAATATAACACCCCTCGCCCGTATCTGACGTCGGGACAGGGTTCAAGGTGTTACCTTTCTTGACTCAACCAACTATACAAAATCGGGCCATAAAAAAATTTCAAACAATTTAAAAACTTCATTTTTCACATGCAATTTATCTCATATACGGACTTACGAGGCCCAAATCATACATCTGAGGTGGTTCAGAACCCAACCGAGAACTCATGAAAAACTTAGAAAAGTTTCATGCATCAAGACTCCACACACCCGTGTGGATATAGAACATATGGCCGTGTGCTAGGAACACGCCCATATCCAGAACCCATGTCTGAAAACCTGGGCATTCTGCCAAAACCACACGGCCCAAGCACACACCCGTGCCCTATAACCATGTCCTTCACACGGCTGTGTCTCTTGCCTGTGTACTACTAGCATGCATATTGACTTTATGGCACGGCCTGGGTACACGCCTACGTGGCTTGCCCATGTACTAAAATGACTTTAAAGTTTTAAGTACAGGGGATGCACGGCCACAACACACACCCATGGGTGTGAGCCGTGTGTCACACACGGCCTAGACACACGCCTGTGTGTCTTACCCGTGTGGACAAACTAGGTTATCCTCCAAGCCATTTTGTCACCCATTTTGGACAACCTACACAAGATAATTTCAATATACAAATTTCATCATGATGGACACCAATTCATCCATAGAAAGAACATTATATGCATTTATCAAAATGAATAATAGCCATTATTCCAGGCTTGATACAAAGAGAACGGCTGTTGACTTGAGCTAAAATACATAAATAATTCTCTTAATCTAACATCCTAGTCTAGCCCTATACATGCCACCTTCAAAAATATAAATCAAGCTATACCGAGTATTACGGCTGATAGTGTGATTGTTATCTCTGACTTTAAGGGATCTTTAAGCTAGCTTGGTGACACTGAAAGAAAAAGGAAAGGAAAGGGAGTAAGCATAAAGCATAGTAAGTTGCATATAAATAACTATACTACAATCTCACTCTTTACCATCATGCTTATAGCTCAAAGGTAAACATAACTTAACTTACTCATTATCATCTACTCGAGTCTCATTTTTTAAATTAAGCTCGTTACTCATTCTTATCATATAGGTACCTGTAACACTCACAACATGATCATCCTTTCTTTATCAAAATTGAACTATAACTTTCACCATTGAACCTTTGGAATACTATTGGATATTCCATGAACCTTCAATATGGGATATATTGCCGATGCCATGTCCTAGACATGGTCTTACATTGGCTCTCATATATGCATACTAATGCATGTCCCAGACATGTCTTACACTAGCACAACTCCTAGCCGATGCGTGTCCCAGGCACGTCTTACACTGGCTATCTCTGTCGAGGCCGATGCATGTCTCAGACATATCTTACTCTAGCGCTCATCCTTGTGCCGATGCCATGTCCCATACATGGTCTTACACTGGCTTTCATAATGTGATCGAAGCATGTCCCAGACATGTCTTACACTGGCGCACAAATCACCCAATGTCTTGGCACAAATATCCAGTTCATATCCTGAGGTTTCAACGGGATATTCCTACTATCTCAATATTACAAGGCATTCTCAATTTATAACTTAACAACTCGTACAATATCAATTCAATGACAATATGAATACGAGTATTAACAGTGTAGTTGTATTATTTACATACAACTTACCTTGGTTTACAAAAAGTACTTGACTAGCCGGCTTAGTCGAATTGCTTGGCTTTTCCCCGATCTAGGCTCGATTTTGGCAAATATTTATCTATAATAACAATATACATCCATTTAGTCACTAAACACAATTAGGCATCCATAAATTCACAACTTTGGTAAAATAACCATTTTGCCCCTTGGCCTTGGTAAAATGACCATTTTGCCCCTAGGCCTTGGCAAAATGACCATTTTACCCCTATGCCCGAAAATTTATTTTTATTGAATTTCCTCGTATTTCAAGCCTAGATAAACTCTTTTTACTACTAGAAAAATCCAAAATTCTCACTATTTCACACACTTACCACCTATTTTGCAACTTATGCAAAATAATCCATTCAGGTGTTTTCATACTAACACCGTTCACAAAAGTTGTTTATAACACAACTAGGACTCATATTCTTCCATAAAAACTCAGCATATGACACAATTAAATCCATGGCAAAATCCTAAACTCTTGACCATTTTGTAAGATATCAACCTCATTTGAAAGCTCATGCTTCAAGGGTCTCAAAAATATAAAAATCTTGAAGAAAACTCATTAAAATCACTTACTTATGAGTGCTTTAAGTTGCTGCAAATTTTTGAGCTTTCAAACCTCTATTTTGGCTGATATTTTTGGTGATAGAGAAGAAGATAAGAAGGTGATATCATCTTTTTCTTATTTTATTCCTATTTTAGTCAAATTAGCCACCAAACCCAACCAAACTTGGACTTTTTGACCAATTTGTCTCCCATGGCCGGCCAAGCACTCTAAAAATGGTCTAATTGCCCTTTAAATACTCCAAATTTTGATTCTCTAGCTATATAACATATTTGGGTACTAAAATGCAACATTTACCTTTTATGCGATTTAGTCCTTTATCGCAATCGGGCTTGAAAACATTAAAATTAACTTACCAAATTTTTCATGCACTAATATTATAGTACCATAACCTCATAAAAAATAATAAAAAAATAATTTTTCTATCTTCGGATTTGTAGTCTCGAGACCACTGTTTCGACTAGGCCCTAAATCGGGTTATTACATGGATAGTTAAGGCTCGCCACTGGTTTTCAACCTTTTGAGTTGCTTAATAATAATCCTCTGTTCCCTCATTGTCTCCCTTGGTGGCACATCCCTAGATCGACCATCGCTTCTGATTTGAGTTCTATTTGATCTTCCATCTCCTTTAGCCATGTCTACTTAAAGGACACTAAAAATTGCTAAAATGATGGCGAAAACAACATACCGCGACATAAATCGAAGTAGAGACGCCTTACCAAAATGAAAATCACCATAAAAATCAAGCACGAAATTTAGAAAGAGAAAGGGGCACAGTTGCAAAACAAAAGCATAAATAACATTTCAAAATTGCAAAAACAAAATGGTCTTAAAGGAAGAAAGCTGAAGATTATATAGAGTTATTCATCAAAACGCATTGTTTTATTACCAGATCAAAGCCTAATGCAACTCAGACATGCTCGAATCATTATCACATTTCCCTCGAAATAGCCCATAGAGCGTATTTATGGTAGAATTCTAGGAGCTTCATCATGACTCTTCATTTTCTGTTGAAAGTTGTTTCAACTCTATCCACCATTCTCTTTAGACATGTGGCAACACGGAAAGCCACTTAAAGGACATATTTCACCCACTGTTGATTAAGAAGTCACCAAAAGCCTCACTTCCTGGCTCAATCATCAGATCAGGAGAAAGGCGACTATTCAAGGAAGCCAATCACCTGCCCTTCAGAATGTACCTACCATTTGTTCCTCCAAGCACCTAACCTTCTGTTCAGAACGTGATCCTTTTGGTCATCAAACCCTATGTAGATTCAACTACGTCATACCTCGAATAAGAAAGAATGACAAAATGTGTCTTATCACATATATCCTCATCCCATCAAGGACATCTGCCCTATGATAGCTCGTCGCAGTGTGCATGTACCGAGGCCAATTGAGAATTAACACTACAACAATCAATAATATAATGTTATACGCAAGTGTAGTAGGCCAACTACAATATTTATAGTGTTCAATGGAGCACTCAAGTCTTCTAAGGATCGAACCCACATAAGTCAATCGTTAAGCAAATTCCTAGAATAAAGACATGTGAATCAAGGAATCTAATTAACTACTCGCTAAATACTATAGTACGACAAACCATTCAAGAGTTTGATTATAGCAATTAATTACCTAAAATTAGCAAAGGACTAAATTGTAAAGAACACAAACTACACAACTATCAAATACAAGCAAATACAATAACAAAGAGTGGTTAGTTGATTTCCATGTGGTTGGTTGACTTTCGAATTAGGGATCTAAATTTCTATTACTCCTAAATTGGCTCCATTTTACCTATCAACCTCAACTTTACCAATTTCGACAAATCAGTCCGGTTTATCTCTTGACCTCACCAAAAAACCCAGGACTTATCAAATTAATGCCCAATAGGATCTTCTCTTAGTCTTAGTTATCTTGATTTTCCCTTAGGGGCGCCAATCCTAAGTTTATAAGCCTATTCGATTTAGTCTAATTTTACAATTTAGTCCCTAAACCCAAAAATTAATTACCTAACATTTCCATCAACCAACCCCTAAATATTTAGCCACTCATGCTTGTATTAAAATTCATTAACTGCAAAAAAACTAAATAAAAAAAAACATTAACTTAAATCCTAAGCAAATCAATAAAAACCCAAGCTTTCTTACAAAAGCTTGGATTGAACAACAATGATAGGAAGAAAAGTCAACAAGAGCACTAAAGAAATGGTTTTTAATAGAGGAAATGTAACAAAATTAAATGGCATCCAATTAATGGATTAGATTATAACTACAAGAGCATTTGAAGGACTAGATAAGCAAATAAATCCTAGCTACAGTAGTAACTAACTTAACTAACTACAAGAAACAAAGACACTAGAAAATGAGCAAGAAATTAAACCCTAAACTATGAAAAAGAGAACTAAACCCTAAAAGATAAAGAGAATAATCTTAAAAACTAAAAAATGTGTAGTGTTCCTTTGTCTCAGCCAATTTGGCCTATTTTAACAGAGTTCACATACAAAAATATTGACCAAATTGCCCCTAATCGTCTAATTTTATTGGGGGACATGTTGGACAAGGACTACCCCTATAGTCATTTTTGTCTCCCTCGACAGTGACATCGCGATACCCAGAGCCCGGTATTGCGATATTAGTATCAATATTGAAATGGGGGTCCTTGGAAGTCTTGGGTATCGTGATACCCTATGGTCGATATCGCGATACCATTGTCAGTGGCTCAAGCTTCCTTATTTCAACATTCTTAAGGGTATCACAACTTTCATGCTTCAATATCGCGATGCCCTCATTCTTAATGATGTTCTCGCTCCATTTGGGCCACCATGAGCTCCCTACATCATCCATCAACCTCATTAGATGCCCTGGATGCCAATTGGTCATCTTGGGTCTTAACATAACATAAAATACACACTAATCACTTATTTGTGCAAAGAACTAAATCTAAGTAAAAGCATGAAAAAAATATATAAATTGCCTGAAAATAAGCTCTTTAAGCATATTAGAGAGCCTAATTTGTCATATCAAATTACGATAGATCACCCCAAATGTCCTATAATGATGGCTTGATAACAAGTCCGCCACGTTAATGCTACCTAACACGAGACCTCTCTCATAAATAGTCTCCAAGACAATGAAGAAGGGATTGACTTTCCAGTACACTTACCTCCACTTTGCCAACTTACCTTCAACTTCCACCTCCACATCTTCACTCTCTTTACTCTTTGGCTTTCCGCCCAAACATGATGAACCAGCCTTCATCAGCACCACCACTTACTCTTTTATGTCTACTCATTAACCGTACACATCAACAATATTTATTAGCTCAATCCATTAAATTTTGTCTCAAACAGATAAACCTAAAATAAAATAAAATCCAAAAATAAAAACATGACAAAAATCCAAATAAAACCCAACATGAAAAAAAAAATGTAAAACAAATAAAATCCAACTTTGTTAATGTTTTTTTATTAGTTAACTTTGGATTCCAATGTTTAATTAGTTGTGGATTTTGTTAAGGTATTTATTGCTTAAAAATAATTTTAATTATTTGGATGATATTGGATCTTGTATGTACCTTTGCTCGTGCTTAGAGATTAGTTAATGTATATTGTTAAATGTTTATTTTGGTGGTTGAATTTCAATTTTCCAATGCTTCAATTATGATTTAAGTAATGATAATGATAATGTTTTAATTTAATTTGGAATGTTTAGTTGATGTTTATGTCATTATTGTTATTTGCTTGTATTTATTAATTTTTTTATTTTTTTATTTTTAAAACTTTTTTTTTATTTTGGGTGGTTGAATTGATTAGATTGAGAATCGATGGTTTAATCAGTTTGATCATTGATTCGATTTTGAAAACATCAGTATTTATACCAAGAAATAAATTTATGACCTTTTGTAGTAATTAGGGATTGAAAATAGTGGTTTTTTTTAAATTGATCCAAATAAAATAATTATTTATGAAAATGACCCAGGTACAAAATCTTGTACGAAAATGTCTTGCTTTTTACAGTGCACTTGGGTGTCCATAATCTCACCGTTGGCATCACCCCCATCATCCCATAATCATTGCCCCATGATTGTCCAATCCATAAAATTGTTTTTTTTTGTCGAAACTGTGTTCGCTGGCACCGGTATGTATTTTTTAAAGCATTTTAAAAATATTGGTATTCTTGGATCTTTAAAAAAAAAAAAAAAAAAAATATTTTAATAGGTGTCGGTGTTCACGTTGTTGATATCGGTGTCAAAATTTTTAAAAAAATATGATTTTTTGCTTCTTCTTTTTTTGTGCCAACGTTCTCTTTGCCAACACTGGTGTGGTTTTTTTTAAAAAAAATAGTCAGTGTGCTCTGATTGCCGGGATCGATGAAAAAAAGAGAGAAAGAGAGAATGCTAAGGAAAAATGAAAAAAAAGAGAGGAAACTAAAAAAAAGTCGTATATAGAGATTAAAAGTTTAAAGAATTGAAGAATTTAGAATGAAATTTTTATTGTAATTAAATTCCATTAAATTAATTCTTAATATCCATTATTTGTGTTAAAAACAAAATAAAGAAAAAGAGAGATAAAGGGTCATGAAGAAGCAGAAAATCTTTTAATTAATGCAAAATTGTGGTGCGTTAAAACATTAGTCTTCTCTTTACTATAGTTGTAACACACCTAACCCGTATCAGTCGTCAGAATAGGGTTACAGAGTATTACCGAGGATAACTATATATAATCAATTCGAGTCAAATTTACCATTCATAAATGAAAACATTCAAACTGTCCCTTAAATGGACCCTTGAGGCCCAATATGAACATTAGAATCGAGTCGGGACTTATTTGGAGTCTCAGAGAAATTTTCACGAAACTACTAAAATTTTCGCACGTGCATGGTTCACACGCCCGTGTGGCTTAGGGACACGACCGTGTGGTTACACATGCCCATGTCCTGACCCCGTGTAACTCTCTAACTTACATTCTATGAACAAATTGAACTCACACAGCCAAGTCACACGCCTATGTGCTAGGCCGTGTGGTTATTTTAAACTTTACAATTTAAGTGCAGGTTTCACACGATCAAATCACATGGCAGTGTCTAAGACCATGTTACCCATACAGCTGAGACACACGCCCGTATCTCTGCCCATGTGCTTAATTCAGAGCATTCTGTTTCTAAATTTTAAGGTGCAGGGGACACACGGCTACAACACATGCCCATGGGGCAAGCCGTGTATCACACATGGCCTAGACACACTCCCGTGTGTCTACCCGTGTGGACGAAAATAAGTCATTTTAAGACCACATTTCTCACCCTTTTTATAATCTACATGCACACAACCTTCAAATATACAAATATGTCAAAACCAATCAACCAAAACACAAGCTTTTCATCTACCAACATACCATAATACTACTACTTTATCCTAGTTTGTCAAAATGGTTTCATTCATTACCTTACCAAAATAACTTCAAAATATAGATATTCAAACTTACAAATTTCAATATTTCAAAACTACATCTTTCAACCATGTCCTATACATGCCATATAAATCAAAAGTTGTATTCAAAATCTACCGGTGTAACTCTGGATAGTGCTTCCTGATGTGTTAATCTAATCCACCGATATCACGCAAATCTACAGGAACTATTAACACACAAAGTAAGCTTTGGGAGCTTAGTAAGTTCATAGGTTCATAATAACAATCTTACTAAGTATTCACAACTAATTCAATAAATAATATTAAACATTCAATTCCTGCCAAATACAATTTCAAATGATGAGTTTACTCAATTGAGCTCAATACCCAAATATCAATTCATAGTTCAATACTTGGCCTCAACTATTACTTACCCACACATGTCAAATTAAGGGACAACTTACGAATTTGAGTACATCGTTTGCTCAGTGCCACGATTCACAACTTAGTATGGTTAATACCATACCTACGTTTCATAACTCGGTATGGAAAATACCATACCTGTGTATTATAGCTTGGTATAGATAATACCATACCTACGTATTATAACTCGGTATGGATAATACCATACCTACGTGTCATAGCTCAGTATGGATAATACCATACCTACATTTCACAGCTCAGTATGGTTTTCTTTATTGAAATACCATACCTACATTTCACACTTTGCCATGGATCAACCATGGTCTTATCCGTCAATTCATCACTTATCACAACACGAACGTACTCAATCCTACGTCTTTCTCAATTTGACTTTTAGCTCAATTTTTCACATTATTTCCCAATATTAATAATTCAATAGCAATATATGAAATAACACATTATATCATTCTCAAATTAACAAACAATTATACAATTTCAACCATAGCAACTTACCTGGGCCAATTTGTAAAAGTTGTACTATTTTAGGGACTAATCGGTAACTTTTCCTTTTCCTCGTTTATCTTCAAATTCTGGATATAAAATATAAAATTATTTACTCATTAGCATCTAATTCAATTCAAATTCGATTCATGCTTTATGCCCTTCAATTTTTGAAATTACACTTTTATCTCAAATTTTATAGTTTTTACAATTTAGTCCCTACTTAATTAACCTCTCAATTGAGCTGATTTTTCTCAATTAACACTTTATTCTATCACTTTTACTACTTCATAACCTTTGGAAATCAAAATTTTAGCATCAAACCCTAATTTCAACATTTTTCACAATTAGGTCCTAAACACCAATTTCTATTAAAATTACTTACTAAAATCATCTCACAACCAGATTAAAGCTTCAATTTCATGCTAATTCATCATAAACTTTCAGAAATCATCCATGGAAACTTTCAAAATCATCCATAGAATCAAAAACTAATGAATTAGATAGTAGGACCTAGTTGTAAAAGTCACAAAAGATGAAAAATTACCATGAAAAAGCAAGAATTGAACTTACATGATGAAAAATATGAAAAACCAAGTTTTATAGCTCTCTAATGGCTGTTTTTGGCTGGAGAAAGATGAAGAATTGTTTAGCTTTCTTTTTAGTCCATACTTTATTTAGTTAATTTTGCAAAATTTCTATTTTGCCCTTGTTTCACATTGTTTTATTGCTGATTTACTTGTCCATGCCATCCAGCCACTCTACATTTAGGCTTATTTGCCTTTTAAATCCCTCCTATTTAGTCACTTGAGCTATTTAATCACTATTTAGCAAATTTTTGCACCTTTTACAATTTAGCCCTTTTCAATTAATTAGCCATCAAAACGTTAAAATTTTCTAATGAGATTTTAATAACATATTACTAACACTCCATAAATATTTATAAAAATATTTTTGACTCGATTTTACGAAATCGAGGTCTTGGTACCCCGTTTTCAACTTAATTTATTTGATAATTTCTCCTTAAATTTTAATTTCACCTATTTAAAAATATTTCTAATATCTCACTCACTTCTAAATATTATTTTTATTTAATTTTATACTCTTATTCGTCTAATTTAGTGATCTCGAATTACTATTCCGACACCACTGAAATTTTAGGTTGTTACAATAGTATACTACTAGGGTTGTTGCCCTCACTTATGATATGAAGGGTTTTGGTTCTCTCATGTATTGGTTCAACTATATGTGTTTCTTAAAATTTTAACCTAATATTTTATAATTTAATTCAACTCAATATTTGTTTTCTATTTTCTAAAATAAATATTAATTAATTAATCTAATTAATTGAATTAATTGAATTAATTTCTTAATTAAATAATTTTCTCAATTTCGCTAAAATTATGACAATTTTTTTGGCAAAAAAAATCATGGCAACTTTACCGTAAAAGTATGTATGAGAAAATATATTTAATTTCTATATTGAATATATTTAATTCTATTTTCAAACTTTAATTGTTTAATTATAAATAATTAAATAATAATTCAAAAACCTTAAATTAATTCTTTAGTCATTTCTATACTTAGTGAGGAAACACATTCATTTATAAATGTGACCCATGTCTTTAACTTCATTTCCATTCACTTCTGTTCATTTGGTTCTACATGCAATTCATCTCTCATTTCAACGAGCTAGTGGAGGGATCGATTGGGAATATATAATGAAGGCTCAAATAATTTATAATTAAGTTCTAGATTTTAGCCTATTAATTATAAATTTATTGAGTCACGAAGTCATTCCATTATAGTATCATGACTGAGCTCTCCCTAATTACATACCATTATGAAAGCTACTTAATAAGTGCCCATCCAATGACCTTGTCATAAGTGTATTACACTCATAGAATTTCCTTAATCTCTTTGGAATAAATTCATTCTTCCAATATGATCATATTTTATCTCATGGTAATCATTACATATTCCTTCATGAAAAGTTAATTACTATCAAATAATAATCAAGTCATTTATCACAAAGACAAACGACACGTGGCCACGTTTACTTTTCATCTATCATGTAATGCCGATGAAAGGATATCATTTACCCATTAGTTGAGTTATGAATTCCACTATTGCAAATGATGCTACATACTACATAAGTCTTATACCCAATGCACTAAATTTCGATTCCATATTTATTTGAACTTAGGTTTTTACTTTCATTCGAGTATACAAGTCATGCATATATAGTCCATCATCCACTCAAGATTAAAGTATGTCACACTATGAACGTTACAAATGAATAAATCCATAAACGGATTTAGGATATATTCTACTTGGGTCTTGTTCAATTTACTATCAGTCGAGTCAGTTACATCTATGTTTCTATCTTCTGGGAGTCATCTGCTCTAATGCTCAAGACAAAGGATCTCCTCAATTGCACTTGGTAGACAACATATTAGTCTTTTAATCGGCTTGCTCATTTCCGATTAGACTAAGGGCATGTTTAGATTTATCTACTAATATAAGTTGTCTTTTCATATTAGAGAGGTGAGTATTCAATCGAGTCGAGTCGAATCGAGTCAAAAAATTTCGAGTTAGTCTAGTTGATGAATCTTATTTTAGCAATAGAACTCAATTGAATTTTTTTCGAATCGAGTAAAAAAAATTCGAGTCGAGTTGAGGTGTATTAACGAATCTTATTATTTATACTCAATGTTCCGGTTACATGGACCGATTATTTTACTAGTAGACGAAGTACAAGCTTTTAGATTAATTTTGAGTAAAGGAAAAAAAGAGAGTGGGGCAATTCCGGAAGAAAAGTAAGATTAATGGGTAATCATTTATCAAAACAACGTAGTTTTACCTTTTAACTTAGTAGTTTTGACTTTTAACTTTAGAAAATGTAAACATTTATCAAAATGACGTAGTTTTGCCTTTTTCATTTAGATTTTTGGATAACTAGAATTAGGGGTGAGCATTCAATTGAATCGAGTGAAACCGTTTGAGTTAAATTAGAAAAATTAATAATGTTAAATTAAAATCTTGTATAATATAAATATTTCCATGTTAGAACACAAAAATTTGAAACAATATATATTTAAAAACTTTTTTAAAGCAAAATAAAAGAAGAAAAAGATATTTTTGTATGATAAACTTGAATCATTAATCACGTATTTAGATTCCAAAATTGTTATTTTATTAAATTTTTTATATATTTTTTAGATTTTTTTTAAAATTTATAATTTTTTTAAAAATATAAATTTTAGAATTTCTATAAATATTTTGAATTTTAAAAATTATTTTCAAAATTTGAAAATTACTTTGATTATTTTTGTAATTTTTGTTAAAAGATAGACCAATTTGTTCATTTTCAAAATTGACAGGGACCAAAATTGTATTTATACTAATCTATTATTTGAATTGTAAAAATTCAACTCGACTCAAACTCGAAATCCAAAATTTCTTATTCGAGTTGACTCGAATAATTCGAAAAATTCATAAAACTCGATTCAATTAACTCGAAATTTGAATTTTTTTCGATTTTTTTAAATTGAATCGAATTTTGCTCACCCCTACCGTATTACGATTCGATGACGTAGTACCGTTTAGTATCAGTTAAACGTTAGATAACCAGTGAGTCAATGTTTGCTTCCCTTTTGCTTTGTGTGCAAAAACATCGAGGATAATATACAAAGAACATTAATGTAATCATTGGATATTTTATTAAATCAATTTCTTCAAAAAATACAAGTATACATAGACGAAATACTACACTTAGTACACTAGATCCAACACACCTCGCACCTGACAAAATCGTCAAGTCCAAATATGAGATACAACATTTGTTTTTGGAACAACTACAACTAACTTCTTATTTAATATCAACACCACATCAAGCGTTTACCACATTATACCAAAAATTCATATTGATTAAAAACAAGTTTAAGTTATTTAAAACACTTTTAGGAACACTTTTAATTGAGTTCTAGGTGTTCGTGGATGATCGAGACCAAGTTTGGGTCTTTAGAAGGTCAAAACAATTCAAAACAGGGGTGGGACCCTATTTTGATCTAACATACTTGTATTGGTAGAAGTCTAAACTTCTATCGGTAGAAGTCCCTACTACTGTTCATTTTTTGCTACTGACTTACTTGTATCGATGGAAATTTCCATGACCTAAAAGTAACCCAAAAATTCACCTAGTTTAGTCCAAAATATTACCAATTCTAAACACCATTCAAGCATGTTGAAACACTTTCAAACATATGATTTCAATCATGAACACAACACTACAAATTTCAAACATCATTTTCACTTACAAGACATGATTACAACTAATGAAACATATCAAAATCACTAACTTAAGAACATGCATCTCAACATAATCACATATTCATATCATCACACACTTATATACTTATAAAACGTGCTTAATTTACATTTTCTCGACCGTAGAAGATACCAAGATATCACAAATGACTCCAAAACCAAGTTACGACACCAAGTACATGCCATTTCTATTTTAACATTCAATTTACAAACCACACATTACTGAGCTAAGATTTGATACCTGGATGCTGCCATCCTTTTCATATCCACTAGACTTAAGCATCACCTACACACGGGAATACACAAAGCAACACACTAAGAAAAAAAAGCTTAATGGTGCTAACTGTAACACCCCTAACCCGTCTCCGTCACCAGATTAGGGTTACAGAGCATTACCGTACAATTGAAAACATTTAAACATCACATCATACAACATGTTAATATTATCATAAACCATTCATTCACATGCATATTGTCCCTAAATCGAGCAATCGAGGCCTTAAAAATAGCTTAGGAGCAATTCAAGACTAATTTGAAACAAAATAGAAAGTTTAGGAAAAAGTTACAAAAATTGGAAACAAGGGTCACACAACCGTGTGGAAATACCCTAGGCAGTGTAACTTTCGAACAAGGGACACACGGCGTGTCCAAGCCCGTGTCCTCACCTATGTAACTCTCTGAGTAGGGCCATATGACCGTGTCACATGCTCGTGTGCCAAGCCATGTAACTCTCTGAGTTGCCCCACACGCCCGTGTGTCAGGTTGTGTTCTAGGCCATGTAACTCACTTACTTGTACTCTTTGCAGTCCTAAGATGACACACAGCCGTGTTGCCAGGTCGTGTAAACCCAAAATTTACCTAAAATCAAGATATTTCAAAACCATTTGATGCATAACCTTTCAACCCATTTAAGCACACTTTAATGGGACCTAAACATCACCCAAACACATATCAAAATGCCATTTCAAGATCCTAATTAAACTAACCAATATGCCATTCAAAGGCACCACAATTAACATCCAAACTTAACATGCCAAAACATATAAACAATTCCTTATTTCAAGCATCATAACCTAGATCAATTGCTTACCACACCATACCACAAAGTAACCATTATCAAACATTTCCAAGCATGCCATAAAGAGCCTTATAAACATGTATAATAAGGTAACTAAAATGACATAGTTTGATACAGCACCAAATGGTACCAAACCAACATAACTTTCAAAACTTATACATGCCAAATCATTAACTCATTCATCAAAATACCATTACAAACACCCTATACATGCCATTATAAACCTTGGCCAAAATGCTCAAAAACTACCAATTGACTATTGGATAGTGTGATAGGCCTCCAACGAGCTTCCAACCAAATCGAGCCTCCAATAATCTATAAAACATAGGAAAGAAATTACGTAAGCGAAGAGTGCTTAGTAAGCTCGTATACACCTTAAACATAACTTACCATTTCAATAATATAATACATAGTTTAAACATAATTCAACACCAATGCCATAAGCTTAGCAAATCCAAATCAACATCACCAACTCACAAGTTAGTGTACCAATCCATATCATAATTGAAATCAACATGAGATATGTAAATTTCCATATATATAACATCATTTAGTTCATAAGTTCTTTCTCTAAGTCAAGATTCAATCCATTTGAATACTTACCATTTTGTTCCCTTTTTCTTACTCATTGAACTATCTAGAATTACATCGGATACACGGGAAAGCTCACACAAAATGTGCCTGTACATATAATCGTAACATTTCCTTTACATTATTGCTCACACAAGCTGTGAAATAGGCCTACTCATACGAGCTGTGGATCGAAATGTAAGCTACATAATACTACTCACACGAGCTGTGGAGAATCCACAACAAATGCAGGACCTCAAACATCGGTAGGACATTTAAGACCAGCACCCAAAACATGAAATCCCTAATGACATGTCATTTGTATCCTAAGAATTCTTAAGGTTCAACTGGGACTCAATATCCATCAATTCGTCATAGCACTGATACATTTATATATCGATTAATTACATTAAACATAACATAGTAAACATTCAATTTAAATAGCATTAACATGATAATCGTTCATACGAACTTACTTCGATGACTAGGGGCGTAGAAGTTAGGTCGAATTAATCCGAAGTTTTAGCTTTTCCTCAATCTAAGTTCGAATGTGGTTTATCTTAATTTATATAGGTAATTTCAATCAATTAAATACTTCTAATATTCAATTTAATCCATATTTCATATTTATGCAAAATTACCTATTTGCCCATAGCATTTTAACTTTTCACAATTTACTCCTTAAGCTTATAACTTAAAATCTAACAATTTGAAGCTAAATCCATGTTAACAATAGATGCAAGAGACCTTGAAACAAACCATATTTACCATCATTTCACAATAAAACTTATATATTTACACCTTTAACAATTTAATCACTAATTCCCAAATTTATCAAAAATCACTTGTAATAGCCTAATTTTTAGTGGTGTCGGAAACAGTGAATTGATATCACAAAATCCGACAAGTAAGATTGAACAAGATAGTAATTTAATATTTAAGAGTCAAGTAAGAAATTAGAAGAATTGGTGAATTGGTGAATTTGGTGAATTAAAAGAATTAATTAGGTAAATCGGGTTGAAAACGAGGTATCAAGACCTCAAATTTTAAAATTGAGCCATAAATATTTTTAGAAATATTTATTGAGTGTCATTAAGTTATTATTAAAGTTTGGTTGAGAAATTTTAACGTTTGGGTAGTCAATTAAATAAAAAGGACTAAATTATAATAAATGCAAAATTTGCTAGAAGGATTAAATAGCTCAAGTGTTAAAAGAAAGAGAATTTAAAGAGAAATTAAGCCTAAAAGTGAATAGGCTGGATGGCAAGGGCAAGAAAATCAGCAGAAAAATAAGGGAAATAAGGGCAAAATTGGAAATTTTACAATTTTAACATATAAAATAAAGACAAAATTGAAAAATCTAGAGATCTCTTCATATTTTCTCAGCCAAAACGCCATAGGAGGTATGGAAAAAGCTGGTTTTTCATATTTTTACATCATGTGAGTTTAATTCTTGCTTTTTCTTGATAATTTTTATGTTTTTATGACTTTTACAATTAGGTCCACTTATAGAATTCACTAGTTTTTGATTTGGTGGGTGAAATTGGAAGTTACCCTAGATGAGTAAGGGAATTTTATGATTAATTATTATGAAATTGAAGTTCTAATTTCATATTAAGGTGGTTTTATTAAGTAATTTTGATAGAAAATGGTATTTAGGACCTAATTGTGAAAAAGTTGTGAATTAGAGGTTGGTGTTGAAATTCAGAATATCAAAAGTTATGAAATAGTTTATAATGATAAAATAAAGTGTTAATTGGGAAAAAAATAGTTCAATTGATGGGTGAATTGAGTAAGGACTAAATTGTAAAAATTGTAAAATTTGGGGTAAAAGTGTAATTTTGAAAATTAAAGGGCATAAATTGTGAAGTGAATTAGATTTGAAATGAATGCTAATGAATGGAAAATTCTATATTATAGATCGAGAATCCGAAGAAAACGTGCAATAGAGGAAATTTTCGATTAGTCCCTGAATTTCCATAACTTCTACAAATTGGCCCAGGTAAGTTCATATGGTTGAACTTTCATAATTATTTGCTA
The DNA here is from genome assembly GCA_025698465.1 of Gossypium longicalyx. Lineage (NCBI taxonomy): Eukaryota > Viridiplantae > Streptophyta > Magnoliopsida > Malvales > Malvaceae > Gossypium > Gossypium longicalyx. Next base: position 60,274,410 of record CM047004.1, on the reverse strand, counting down.
AACTAAGAATATTTAAATGTATTATTGTATATATATTTGTTATTGAATCATGAATATTGTAATAATATGAAAATCGAAGCAAAAGTTCAAATTTAGCAGAATGCAGGAAATGAGTACGATCGTTCAGTGAAAAAGATGAATTGACGGTAAATTATCCAAGTAAATCGAGATTCAGCATTTGTTGCGAATTCTCGTGTTTGCTTTCCGTTTAGCTCTTACGAGCTTCCGTTAACTCATATGAGTTTCAGTTAACCCTTTTGGGGTTTCAGTTCAACTCTGATGAGCTTCAGTTAGCCTTTGGGCTTCCGTTTAGCACTTGTGTGTTCAGTTAGCCTTCGGGCTTCCATTTAGCACTTATGTGCTTCAATTAGACTTCAGGCTTCAGATCACGATGTACTCAAATCCGTAAGACGTTCTCTAATTTGACAAGTGTTGGTAAGTGATAGTTGAAGCTAAATGCTGGAATACGATTGGATATTTGATGTTTGAAATTGAGCTCAATGAAATGAATTTATCGTGTGAAATTTTGGATGGCAGGAGATATATGTATAATACTTGTTTATTGAATTTCTATGGTATTTTGGTAAGATTTATGTTTCAAGCCTATGAACTTACTAAGCTTATATAAGTTTACTCCTGTGTATTTAATGTTCTTTGTAGATTGACGTGAGGTTGGCGGAACGGATCAACACATCAGGGCACACTATCGAGATTACGTAGGTACATTTTATTATGCATCTTAAGGTTTATATGGCTTGTATAGGGTTTAATTGAAAGGAAGTGAAGGTGTTATAAACTTAGTTATCAACATTTTTCACTAAAATAGTTTTGGACAGCAGCAGTAGTTCAACTTTGAAAAATCATAAAAAATTGTGTAAATCGACTTAGAGGTTAAATAAAATATGATATTAAATCATATTGAGTCTAGTTTTACATAGAAGAAATGGTGTAATCAAAAGAATTTTCTATTATTATATATTTTAATTTTTGTGATACAAGGTCTGAATGATTTTGGGTTCCCCTATTCTGACTTTAGAAAATCATAATAAATTGAATAAAAATAATTAAGGGTTTAAATTTATATTTTTAAAATCCTTAATGAGTCTATTTTCAAAAGAAATAAACGAGAACATTATCCAAATTTTGTATGAGGAAATAATTAATCTTTAGTGAAGAGAGGTCGGAACTGTTTGATAGCGAAATAGGGGTGATTTTAAAGAATAAACTGTACTTATCGGTTAAACAAAAAAATCTAAAAATTTTATGGTAAGAAGATACATGAGTCTAGTTTTAGAGAAAATTAGAGGATCTTAATTTGGAGTTCCATAGCTCCAGATATAAATAATTTAGTGACTATGACTCGTGTGGACAGCTTTGAAATAAACATAAGTGAATGGTGAAATTATGTGTAATTATTCTGTAAACTCCGGTAACATCCTGTAACCCTGTTCCGGCGACGGATGTGGGTTAGGGTGTTACATCACTTAACAAAACTTGTTTATTTTTTAACAAAGATTCATAATCTATCATTTAACATGAAAACTCATTCAAAAGCATTCATGGTAAGTCCCTCAACCTTTAACATTTTTACAAATTAACCTCCAGGCTTGCTAGATTAAACTAAAATAAATTCAAATATATAAAAATCATTAAAAACGGGGCTTGAACACATACCATGCAAGTGAAAAAATGCTTGGTCGAACCCTAGCTATTCCTCCATTGAAGAATCGATCAAGAAGAAACAAATGTGAAGATGATGATGATTTTAGCCTATTTATTTTTAACTTTATTTACCATTTTACCTTTTAAAAATAATCAAAATTTCAATAAAACCCTGTCCATAACTATCCTCTAACTCATTAAATGGTCTATTTGCCATTCAAGTCCTTTATTTTAAGATTTCATAGCCATTTCACCCTTTTAACATAGAAATCAATTTTTCACCTTTTGCGATTTAGTTCTTTTCACTTAATTAATCATGCAAACATCAATATTTCTTAACAAAATTTTAATACGACCTTAATATAATTCTATAGAAATCAAAAATAATAATAAAATAATAATTCGTTTGTCGAAATTATGGTCCCAAAATCACTATTTCTGACATTACTAAAAATAGGCTGTTACACTAACATAATTCGAAAGCAATACATAAACAAATCAAATATATAAATTAGCCATTAAAACCTTTTATAACATGCCCATGTCAATTACTATCTGTCTCATGACTATTCCATTTGAAATTTTCATATGTTCACCCTTAATTTTTAGGTTTTAAATTGCTAACTTCTCATTTTGCTTTCAAGGGGTTACAATTTGATATTTAATATCTATGATTGGACTCCAATCATACTATCAATATCATCTCAATCTCTTTTATAAATATATGACATTCTCATATCATTATTCCATATCACAACTTCATGATACATAATGCATTTTTTATTTCATTTTCCATTTGAATTTACTAATTTGTTACATAACATCCTCGATCTCATGGGTCGCAACTTTCGAATTACATGATTTTTCACATGCTATCTTTCAATAATTTAGCATCTTTATAGATTACTCAAATCAATATTCTGTGCTCCACATCTAATGTCAAATATCATAATCAACCATATGTTATACAATTTTATAACCCTATTAACCGGGCACAATGTAATATCCCTAAACCGAGTCTAGTAGTTTCGGGTATATTTTTCGAGTTATAAGCATGAATTTAGGAATTTATCAGGTTAATAGTAATTTTTTAATTTAATTTAGGAGGTCAATTTCATCTAAAATTGATTAAACAATAATCCAAAAAAATAAAAATATTTTTGGAAAATTAATTTTAAAGTAATTAAATAATTATTAGTGAAAATAATTAAATTGGGTTGAAAAAGAATTTTAAAATAATTTTTATTGGGGGTTTATTTGAGTTAAATTTAAATATTAATTAAATTAGATTTAATTGTAAAATAAGGGACATTTTGGAGTATTTATTTGGCAAATAAACCTTTAAATTTAGAATTTTGGAGGAAAAGGATCAATTGGTAAAGTAAGGGAAATGTGGGAGTGACCATTGGGCAAATCTCCCATTTTTTAAATTTTTGGTGGTTTGTTTCAGCTTTAAACACAATACATCTAGCCTACTTTTCACACCATTTATATCATATTAGAGAGCTATAAAATTTATTTTCTTTGCATGGTTTTAAAGATCTATCATTAGAGAATAGTTTCAACAAATTTCTTTCTCAAAATACTCTTTCTTTTCACCCGAAATTATTCATAAGTAGCCAAAAAAATATTATGAAATTTCTCGAGATTCTTGAATCAAGATTTTCAATTAAAGGATTTAGAATGAATCAAATGTAATTATTATTTCTAAACTTATTTTTATGATGATTAGAAGCATATTTACATGATTTGAGTGATAGTTACATGATTTTTTATCAATGTCATCTTCTTCAAAAGCTTAAGGTGCTTTAATGGTGGATCTTGAATTTTGAGAGGAAATCCACAAATTAATGGATGTTCTAACTCAAAATGGATCTATTAGAAGGTTTTTGATCTTATTTATCAAGATTAAACATGTTTTGTAAGTTGATTTAAAGAAATTTGAATTTCATCATCTTCATGAATTGATTTTTCTGATATATGTGAAATTGATTTAAATGTGAAATTGATGCTTAGTACATGTTTATTTGGTCTAGAATTGATGTTTGGAAGTGATTAGGAGGGCTGGAGTGATCAATTTTGTAAGGAATCAAGTTTTCAACTTGATGATACAAATCCGGTAAGATAACTTTGAGTGAGAATTTCTTTTAGCCTAGTTGATGAAATTTGTGTTTATTATATCTTTTGAAAGGTGGTAATATCCATTTTATCTCTGTTGAAGCTCCAAATCTTGAAGAAGATCGAGCTAATCGAAATTGAAGCTTGGATTTGCTTGGTTGATCACTTGGTCGTGGATAAGTTAGTTGTGTGGTGAGTGTTATTAAAGGGCGATTTGGTAAATTAACCCTCACTTATGCTTAATTAGATGATTAATTATTGATTGCAAATATTTAATTGAGTTTTGGTTAGTTAATTTTGCAAGATTATTGATATATGTTTAAGTGATGATTTTTTTGTTAAGTGTTGGTAAGTGAGCATCTAGTGAATTTATGTGCTTGATTTGATTGATTATAATGGTGACCTAAAGAAGCATGCTGGAGTTTTTGGTTCATGGTATGTTGATATTTCAATTGATAAATGAACATTGATAATAAGTAATTGGTATGCTAGATTTAATTTGATGTTAAAATGGCTATATTACATTATTCACATATGCATTTTGACACTTTAAATTGAGCACATTATTAACTAAAATTATGTTATGATTGATTTGTTATATTGGCGTTATAGCATGGTAGATCCATTGGATATAGTTGGCATGCCATAGGATTTGTAAGCACTCACCATATTGATATGTTATTTGTGAGTTCTATGTGGACTGATTTGGAGTAGATAAGGGAGTGTTGAGCTTCTGTCTCCACTCAACGAGACTAATTTGAGGAGATATGAGGGAGCATATGGCCTCGGCCCGCTCAATCCTGGACTAATTCTGATTGAGCGTAAAGAGATCCGGTTATCCAATGTATGATCACCTAAATAAGCTATGATTGTATATGTCAATATCAATGTATGAATTGTTATATGCTAAATTAATGATTATATGCCATGATTAGTTATGATTTTTGATACATGGTTGAGCATATGACATTGAACTATTATGGATTGATATTGTGACTGAAAATTTGTATTTTCGATATAAGCATGATTTGGGTGCTAATTTACTCATCGTTTTATTAACATTCAAAGAGCTTTTTAAGCTCACACCCTTACATTCGTGCTGTTAACCGACGAGATTGAGGAGCTGAGGAGCCGAGCAAGAGAGTTCTAAAAGATTAAGGCTTGGTAGAGATTTAGTTACACGTTTTAGATATGTTAATTGGGCATTGTGGAACTTCTAGGACTTAGTTTAATTTTGGTTGTAATTGGACTTGGATATTGGACATTTTTAATTTTGGATGGTTTATAATGTAACACCCCGAATTTGGGCCTGGAAGTATTGGGCCTTAAGTCTGGGATCAGGAAGAAGACGGCCCGAATAATTTGGATAGTATTATTATTATAATTATTATTAGTAGTAGTAGTAATTAAATAAGTAACGAAGGATTTATAGTGTGAGGAAAGGTCCGGGGCTCGGCCCATAGCTTTAGCAAAATTGTTTTAATTTTGTCTCTTAGGAGAATCTGGGCAGTAGGCTTCATTAATAAATTAGAGCTGGGTTTTAACACAAAAGAGCCTCTACTAAAGTGGCTAAGTGACACCACTAGGGAGCTATAAAGGTGGCGTGTAAGTGGATAAGGGAAGACCTGGGATCGATTCCCTGTGATGGCAAACATGATGCTAATTTTTATGCTTTGAGCATGCAAGAGTTGTAGCCGAAGGGAACTCTATGTGGGAGAGTTTGAATCAGTCAAATGCATGGATTAAGGAGGGATAAGGGGAGAGATTTTTGGGATTTGAGAGGGAGATAGAATTGGCCGAATAATGGGGATTAGAGATGGGATTTTGGCAGAGGGTTTAGTTAGGGATTTTCGGCATTTGGGTACTTGTATGCCGTTTTCTTCCTTTTGTTTAGTCTTTTATCTCTTTTCCTTTTGCAGCCGAATCTATCATCTCTCCTCTCATCTTTTCTTTCTTTTTCTTTTCCAAAACCAGCCCACTACTTCCCTCCATTCATCGATCGTTTCTTTCCCTTACCTTCACTTCTGCCGAAATACCGCAAAAGCCGAAATCTGTGAAGCTAGGTGGTGCCGATTCTTTGTTGACCAGCAAACCTCTTTTTCTTTTCACTTTTTAGTGGTCAATTCTCTAGGCATAGACGGATTCAAGAAGAGAAGACTGTGGTAAGTGCTCGAACTCTAAACGATTCCTATTGTAACTGTTGACAAAAGTCGAAACCCCTATAGTTTAGGAGGTGGCCGAATGTGGGTATAGGCCTTATGGGGTTCTTCTTTTAATATTTTTATGATTTGTATAGTGGAGAAGGAGCAAGGCATAGTGTCGACTTGGATTAGCTTGGATCATCGGAGTGGCTAGATCTAGACATCAATTTCGGCAAAGGTATGGATTCTAAGGACATTATGGATGGTGGCCGAATGTGTAAGTGTTGATAATAGATGGTTCTCGTTTTGGTTTAATTATTGTGAGCTGATCTATAAGTGGTTGATTATAGGAGAAATCGTATAGGAGATCTCGTCGAGGAATATCACAAATCAGGTGTGTAACGAACCCTCTTTCGTAGCTTGTTTCGATAAATGCCGAAAAGCCGAAATGCCGAAATTCTGGCATTTCGAGGACTTGAGAGCAAGCGAACGCTCATTGGTTAGTTAGATTCGCTAAGTTGACGATTGGGGAATGTTGGAAAAGGTAAAAGCATGATTTTTGGCATTCACGGTAAGTTAGGCCTCGATGGGCTAAAATCGGGACCAATGGGCTTTCGGGCCCATTTGGGTAAAATTGGTAGAAAATGAAAACCTGTTAAATGGCGCGTTAAGACTGGTAACACCATTTTGGAATATAGGCTAAATGGGCCTAGATGACTAAATCGGCTATGTAGGGCCCATTAGGGGTTTTTAGCCCAATAACTCTTGCTTTAAGCTAAAAATGGGCCGTAATCGTGGTTTAAACAAATGAATAGTTAGTAATCGATAATGAACATAGAAAATCCCTAATATCCGTAAGATTACGAAATTACCCTTATAATATGAAAATGATTGCTTTTGCCCCTAAGTAAAAATGACCATTATACCCTGGGGTTTAATTATGAATTTGATACATGGAATTTTTATATACATGATATGTATGATATGCACATGATATGTATGATATACACATGATGAATTCATAATGCATTAGGTTGGGTTTTTTATATGGATGGAGGAAGTGCAAAAGGGCTATGCCCTAGTTTACCGAAAAGGGCTTTTGCCCCAGTTATTAAAAGGGCTTTTGCCCCGGTTTATCAAAAGGGCTTTGCCCTGATTATTAAAAAAGAGGCTAGGCCTCCAAGTTATATGATAAAGCAACTATCTTTGCTAGTGGAGAGTATTGGTTGGTCAGGTTGAGTTATTCCCACATGGAGAGCTTGGTTGGTATGGGTGGAGAGTAGCGGATGGTGGGTTGAGTAGTCTCCCAAATGGGTTGCATTCTTTCATTGACTTTGCATATGATATTGAAATGGGCCTCATGGGCCATATCATTTACTGATAAAAGCTTCGCCCAGTGTTATGGAATATGAAAAGGCTTCGTCCCAGTGTTATATGAAATATGAAATATGAAAAGGCTTCGCCCAAAGATATGCCGAGATGGAGTTTGGGCTTAGGCCCGAGAGGGTGATATCGTTTTGGGCTCTGAAAGGGCTTGTTGCACATTGAGTTTCCAAACTCACCCCATTTCCTTAACCTTGCGGTAAGCCTTGATTTGGGGACTTGGAGCCGGAGGGGATTCAGAGTACGGCCACTGATCGCTTTTGGGCCTTTGAATAAGCGTTTGGTTTTCTTTAAGTTTACTTTATTTATTATTTATTTTTGGGTTGTAATAAGGCCATTTTAACTTTATTTTTTTTCTTTTTTCTTTTCTGAGATTATTTTATTATTGATAACCTCAAACTGGTTGATATTAATTCAAATGGGCTAGACTTAGGACATGTTTTCAAACGATACTTGTTTTCAGAATAACACAACGCCTCGATTATCCGATTTATTAAAGTTATTCACTTAAAAAAATTCCTACTCGATGTAACCAAGTGTGGCAATGGTTGTGGGCATGTCTAGGATTGGATCCAATCGAAGAGCTTGGTATTTAAGCAGCCTTCATGGCTCACCTCCTCTGTTATGGATTCCTACCTGGTGCCCAGCTTCCATTCACTTTGTTAGCTTAACAAAAGTCAATTTTTAAACACTAAAACGAAACATGGATTTTTAAACTTTTATGTGGCACATCAGATTCAGCCATAACGTCTGGGCCGGGTTTGGGGTGTTACATATAATATCATATATGCATGTTTGAGTTTGATTATTGAATAATTTACAGTGTATTGTTGCTTGATAACACGATGATTGATAACACAGTGTGTGAAGCATGATGTTTACACTAACCATTGTTTAAATAAAGCTTCCATTGAGTGGTTTACTAGCGACTAAGGTAAGCCATTTGTTTGAATTAACCGGTGGGTGATATGCATGAAATTGAATGTTTAATTCTATTTAATTGAGGCCTAATTGGTGTTGATAAATTCAATTGAAGGTGTATGAGTATGTATGATATTTAATTGTAGTACAATCGGGTTTAATTGGCCATTAAAATACTCAAAATCGGGTTTAAAATCACATTTTTCGCACACAAAAAAACTGCAGTGGATTGTTGGGGGTTTGAATTCTGGTCTTTTTAAATTGGTTCTCTAATCTGTTTAAATTACAAATTAGTCCTGTAACTTGATAAGTCTAATTAGAGCCTTAAATGATAAGGGAACTTAATAAAATTTTAGGATTAGACTTGTAAATGGATAAGATTGAGGTGTTATAAGGCTGGGGTGTGTCTTGGGAGGTCGTTACCCGGAGAGTCACTTAGGTGGTTAATGTAATGCTTCGAATTCGAGCCGGTCCGTCCCGGTTGGGTTTGGGGTGTCATATATGAACTCAAGAAAGATACACGGTCAACCAACCATCACACCAAGATAACTGGCACTCAATGCATCATCGATATTGTTGGAAAAATCCCAGTTTGAAAACAGTTTTCTTACACAACGAAAAATTAAAATTTTAAAAACTGACCCGGTTTGTGATATTTATAGTAATAAACATTAACCGAATTTATACCTATGTTTTCAGCTTAGTGAACGTTCATTTTTTCCGACTTTCAATCAAATGATCTTCTCCACTATTCTCGTATCACGAACTGCTTCGAGTTTGGGCTTAAACCAATTGAACCGAAACATAGAACTAAAAAAAAGTTTTCTCTCTTTTTAGGGTGAAGACGAAAATGCCTTTTAATAGAAACTGATAGAATTGTTATTCCTGAAAAATATATGTAATAATTGAGAATAAATTCTCTTTATTTTTGATAGAATAATAACATCTCAAAATTATATTAATAGCTCTACCAGTGCCATCTATTTATAGGAAGAGAAGGTAGAACCCTTATTGAGTTGTAATGGTTTATTTCAAATAGAAAAACAACATCCTGCTTAGAATAGGACTAACGTGGATGACACATCCTAGTATTCTTATTAGGTTTGTGCCCCTCTTCATGTCTATGAGGGGTTTTTGGGTCTTTCTAACATTGAGTCCAATTACAAGTACTTTTTAAGCCTTTTTTACCTAGTACTCTGTAATGTGATCTAACCCGATTCAATTTTTCTATTTCCTAAAATAAACTTTAATATTTATATATAAAATAATTTTCTCATCCCTATTTTACCCCTAGCAAAATTTTGACGATTTTACCTCTAGTAAAATTTTGACCATTTTGCCTTTGGTAAAATTTCAAGAAAATATGTTCAATATTTCACAACTCAACAAGTTCATTATGACCAAATGGTTTATTTTCATTTTTGGGCTTCAAAATAGTTCAAAAACATAAACTCATTCTACTGATCATTTTTTAAGTAATCCATATAGTATTGCAAATGGATCATTTCCATTTTCATTTTCATTTCTATTTTTGGAAACCTAGATTCATTTCCAAATGATTCAATTTCTCCATTTAGGAGAAAACCGTAATCATTCTTGAATGTTTCCTATTTCTCTTTTCCTATTCTTTCTGTTCATTTCTATTCAAATACGCAATTCATTTTTAGTTTCAACGAGCTAGTGAAGGGACCGGTTGGACATATGTATTTGAGGCTCAAATGACTTATAATTAAGTTCCAAATTTTCTCCTGTTAATTATAAACTCATTTAGTCATGAAGTCATTCCAGAATAGTATCGAGAATGAGCTCTCCCCAATGATATACCATTACGAAAGCAACTACTCAGTGTTCGTCTAATAACCTTGTCATAAATTGTTACCTTCATAGGATATCCTTGATCTCTTTAGGATAATACCCGTTCTCCCAATACGATCTTATTTTATCCCATGGTAAGCATTACATCCTCTTTCATGAAAAGTCAATCACTATCAAATAGTGATCAAGTCATTTATCACAAAGACAGACGACCTGTGGCCACGTTTACTTTTCATCAACCATGTTATGCCAATGAGAGGATATCATTTACCCATGTTTTGGGCTATGAATTCCACTGTTGTGAATGATGCTACATACTACAAAAGTCATACACTCAATGCACCAGCTTTCGGTTCCATATCTATTTGAACTCATGCATACATAGTCTGTCATCCACTCAGGATTCAGATATGTCGCACTATGAATGTCACAAGTGAATAAATCCATAAACAGATTCAGGCTCTATTTTGCTTAGGTCCTGTTTGATGTACTGTCAGTCCAATCAGTCACATTTATTTCTCTATCTTCTTGGAGTCATCCGCTCCGATGCCCAAGACTAGGCATCTCCCCTATTGGACTTGATAGATGACATATTAGTCTTTCAATTGGCTTGCTCATTTTCGATTAGACTTAAGACATATTTAGGTTCGTCTACTAATACAAGTTGTCTTTTCGTACTACGACTTGACCACGTAATACCACTTAGTATTAGTTAAACATTTAGACAACCAATGAGAAACATTTGCTTCTATTTTGCTTTGCGTGTAAAAACCATGTGATGACAATTATACAAAGTATATTAATGTAATTAATGAATTTGTTTTATTAACCAATCTATTTGAAAAAAAATTACAAGTTTATAAGCGAATATACTACACTCAAGGCACCAAATCCAACAGATATGTCCTCAGTATAATGTGCTCTACACCTCACTGGTACAAACCGAAGTAAACCCCGTATACTAATCCTATGGCATGTCAACTATACTCGACTCTACTCGAGACAGTTAATAGGGTAATCAATGATTCTATTAATACATGTTCACATATCATTCATATCACTTTCAATCACATTAACATTTGCATACCAATACCTTACTTTCACATACCATTTATACATTGTATCACATTTCACTTATTATTCATTTCATACTCATATTTTCACATCTAAACACATGCATACGATTACAAAACATTTTCATATCATTTATGTTTCTTTATCATGCTTTGCATTTCACTAATTTCCATCTCAATTGTATTTCATTAACATACTTACTTATAAAATATAATCATTCACTCACACTAATTTCCATCTCAATTGCATTTCACTAACATGCTTACTTATAAAATATAATCATTCGCTCACACTATCAAATAACCTTTATTAGATTCATTTACTTATCATAAACTTTCATTATATCTTAGCATAAATTCAATAAAACACATATTCACAACATTTCAACAATTCATTATATCACAATTTGAATTAAATACTGAGTCATAGGTAAAATTTATCTTTCATGAGACAAAGCACTATATACTACCTTATTCAAATTAGTTATCCATCAAGCTATGAATTAAAAAGAATGTCATGAAATCACAAATCGAATTACGGTTACTCAACTATGACCTTCGCATTTCATTTACTCCTCGACGTCCAGACTTTGTCGTTAGTAACGTATGGTAAATCCAATTATAAAAAAAACGATGTTAGTTTCACTTGAAACACATCACTAAGTCATGAATTGCAATCTATTCAATTTAGTCCCTTTAAGCCCTAATATCTGAAATGCTCGTATCTTTTGATATTATTTATCGAATCAAAATTCGACTTTATATTCATTCATTAGGGACCTCAAGCTTCCAATCAATGACATAATTTTCCAATAGCTTTTACTTTATTCAATTTGATCTCTAATACCATAAAATTGACTATAAGACTTAACTAAATTTCTAATTTAACCCAACACTTTCCACTACATTCTAACATGGTCCTTAACATAATCTATGCATATCATCCTAGTTTCATCACTCCCAAGCTTCAAACTCATTAAAATTTATTAATGGCAATTTGATATATACCTATCAATTAAGAAATCTAATACATAAATTAACATATTAAGCTCTCATAATTAAAAATCCATAAAAAATTCAAGAAAAAAAAGGTTTATTTACCTCGATGGCCAAAAGTGAAGAAATAAAACCTTAATTTCCATGTTTTTTTCCCCTTAAATCGGCAATGGATAGAAGATGATAATATTTACCTTCTCTCTCAAACTTATATATATATCCTAAGATTAATCATCAAAATTAATCTTTTAATAAATGGTCATGATCTAATGTTACTTAAGTTAGTGGAAAAGTATGGCTATGATTAACTTAAGGCATTAACCATGTTTTTAATAATGATTTTATTGCTTTAAGGTCTTTCTATTGCATTTTTTTTAAATTAAAATTTAATAGAGAGTATATTTTTATAATTTAATTTTTATATCATAATTAACGATTTTTTAAATTTAATTACTCAACAATCTAGTAATATAATCCTGTACTAGATATGAAAATCATTCTATTAATGATTTCACTAATTCGATTTATGCAATCTGGCTTCAAAATTGTATTTTTTGATATCGGCTAAAAATCAGATCGTTACATATGGTATGTGAGTTTTTGTCCAGATTATTTTAATTATTAATTTATTTTATACTGGTATTAGTTAGATTCTATTTTATAGTTACTCGAATATATGTTTTGGTACTAGTTTAATTTGATTCTATTTTGTAATTGTTCGAATATATATTTTAATATTAATTTAATTGTATTTAATAGGTGCTTGAATATGTATTTATAATCTTATATTTATAAACTCTAAAAAAAATATTAATATAAAATAAAAAAGAAAGCATGGAAGAAAGATGAAAGAAATTAATTAGATAGAATACAAAATTTAAAAACAAATAAGAAAATTGGGTTAATACAGAAGGATGCTTCCGAGTAGTGACATATTTCTCAAATTTTGAGGCATTTTTATTTGGTTACTAAATTAATCCAAAAATAAATTGTAGCGTATCGGTAAACAATGGAAGGCGATAATATTCCGTAATTACAAATCTGAAATCTTCCCCTTTAAATACCCACTTTTTAGTTCATTCCTATTTTCACTTTTCCTTTTCAGATACGCTTTTACTTCAACCCTTCTCTCTTTTTATCTCCCGGTGACCCCTTTCTCTTCAGTTTCTTCAGGGGTCGCCCAAAATCAGGAAAAAGTGTTTGAAAAACCCTGAAATTCTTATTCAAGTTCAAAGTTAGTGATCGAATCTAATCCAAAAAAAAAAAAAAAAAAACAATTGTCTTCGATTTAAAAAAAATTCAAATAAATTTCAACCATGTCGGAAATGGCGAACATGGATCCCGAAGGGATAGATGCCGTACGGATGACGTGGAACGTTTGGCCACGCACTAAAATGGAAGCCAGTAAGTGTGTCATTCCGTTGGCTGCTTCAATCGCTCCGATCCGTCCACACACGGACATTCCGATGCTGCCTTACGCGCCGCTGCGATGCAAGACATGTTCCGCCGTCCTTAACCCCTTCGCCCGCGTTGACTTCACGGCCAAGATCTGGATCTGCCCTTTTTGTTACCAGCGAAACCATTTTCCGCCTCACTATGCCATGATATCCGAAACGAACTTGCCTGGCGAACTCTATCCGCAGTATACCACCGTGCAATACGCGCTCCAATCGTTTCCCGATCCCAACAATTCCAATGCTCCTCAATTGCCACCAGTGTTTGTGTTCGTGTTGGACACTTGCATGATAGAGGAAGAGCTTGAGTTTGTTAAATCGGCGATGAAGCAGGCTATTGGGTTGTTGCCAGAACATGCGCTTGTCGGCTTTGTTTCGTTTGGAACTCAAGTCCAGGTCCATGAATTGGGGTTCTCGGATATGTCGAAGGTCTACGTTTTCAGGGGTAGCAAGGACATTTCCAAGGAGCAAGTGTTGGAGCAGTTGGGCCTCGGTTCGGCTGGGCGGCGGCCAACAGTAGGGTATCCGAAAGTCCAGCAAAATGGTTACACAAATACTGGCGTTAACCGGTTTTTATTGCCTGCTTCCGATTGCGAATACACCCTAGATACGGTGCGTTTTGATATATTTTTCGTGGGAATTCAGTTTTTTAAATGGTTAAATTCTTTTATTTAGTGGTTGGTTTAATTTAATGTAGTTGTTGGATGAATTGCAAACGGATCAATGGCCCGTACAAGCGGGGCACAGGGCGTCGAGGTGCACTGGAGTGGCCTTAAGTGTTTCAGCAGGATTGCTTGCAGCTTGCTTGCCTGGAACTGGTGCTAGGATTATTGCTTTGGTTGGTGGTCCATGTACTGAAGGGCCAGGCACGGTAATGCCATTACTTTGTTTAGCTTCTGAATTCTTACGTACTCTAAAATTAAATGATAGGACCAAATTTTATGGGTATCACTTGTTTACTGATGAATGTTTTGGTAGTTTATGATCAATCCACTTTAATAATATGGCATGGTTGATATGGACATGGTTTGTTGTAATTGGTATAACCTTTATTTTTGCTGCAAATTGACTGAGACCTTTATTTTGTTTGATTGGTATGAATGTTGGCACATTTACTTGTGCACTTGGTTAAAAAGAGAAATTCTATCTCATAAGGTTTATTCCTGTTGAGTACCTTCATTCTGTCTCCAAAGTTTTTTGCTAATTTTCATGTTACCTGTATAGTTTCATATAGCCTGGTACCTTAATATATCTTTGTGCAAGACAAGCTTCGTTCTTTGGTACCTTGTAGTTGTAGGAATACTTTGTACACAATTACGATCTAATTGAGAAAATGGAGATTAATCAAATCATCTTTATTTGAGAGTTGCTTTGTTTTTAATTTATACTAATAAACTTGTATTATATGATTCATATGATTTTTGCAGATTGTATCAAAAGACTTGTCAGAACCCGTACGTTCCCATAAGGATCTTGATAAGGATGCTGCACCGTATTTTAAGAAAGCAGTCAAATTTTATGATAGTCTTGCGAAGCAGCTTGTCAGCCAAGGTCATGTACTTGATCTTTTTGCATCTGCCCTTGATCAGGTGTGTCTTGCCCACATTTTAGTTCCTCATTGTTATATTTGTGTTTTTTAAATAAACCAGTCTCTATACTAGATCTAGTTGATTTGCTTCAATATACCTAAGTCATATTATCATATCAGTAATATGTTAGGTTCATATTTCTTTTCTGCCTCCTAACTGGTCTATGGATCAAGTTAACACATCAAAGAACCTGCTGCAGCTAATAGGCCATAAATACCCTAGGTTCATTTGTAAACTTGAACTACCCAAATGTAACCCCCTCTCTCTCTTGTCTGTGCGACCATGCTTAATTTTCAGCGCATCAGAGGTAAGATGCAATGAAAATATGAGGTCATTAGAGCTTGTTTTTTATACCATGCTTCTTTTTATTGGTAGCTTGTAATTAGACCTGTCAATTGGGTGGATCAAGTTGGTTTGAGGTTGGGTCAAATTTGGGTTTAAAATTTTTGGGTTACTTTGGCTTGGGTAATTTCAGGTTTATATCATTATGGGTTGGGTTATTTCTGATTCAGGTTTGAGGCTCATATTTTTCGGGTTGAGTCAGTACAGGTTTTGGATTATTTCTGGTTCTTGTTAGTTAGGTATTGGTCATTTTGGGTTTGGGTAATTTTCAGTTCAAATCAATTTTCGTTCAGGTTGGACTGAGTTCAGCTTAGTTTCAGGTTCAAGCTGTTGACTTTTTATGGTTAAATCAGGTTTGGGTTCATCAGTCAGGTTTTCGGTTCAGGTCAGAATTGACAGCTCTGCTTGTAATGTGAATGTTTTATGTTGTAAAAAAAAAATCGTACATGTTGATATTTATTCTGTTTAGGGTGCAAATCATTTATTTTAGGTAAACGCTACTAACTCCAGGCAAATTTATTGTCATAATGTAATGGGTTTTCTTGTATTCTCAGGTTGGGGTTGCTGAAATGAAAGTTGCAGTTGAAAGAACAGGTGGCCTTGTTGTTCTAGCTGAAAGTTTTGGTCATTCTGTATTCAAAGACTCTTTCAAGCGTGTATTTGAGGATGGAGAACATTCTCTTGGCCTTTGCTTTAAGTTAGTTCTATTACCGGATCAAATCTTCTCATTGTTGATATACTTGTCTTCTTCTCTTATCTATGGCGTTGATAAATAGCTATGCACTAGCATTCTGTATTGGTCAATTTACATTTATACACCAGTTGTTACTGTCTATGTTTGTTTGAGTAAATATGCCAACCTCCAAATTCTTGATTTCAGATTTAATTTTTATTACCAGAAATGAAATCTCTCCTTCAAAGTTTAATGAAGTTAATTTATCTGGTCTAGCTTTAGCTTCTCTCTCTTTTGATACACATGCATTGTCTGTGCATATGATTGGCTATGGCATGGTTTTGAGCACTCAGAAATATCCACTATCAGTATCAGTTACAGTATTAATCTTACTCATTATAAGGCTTCCTTTTTTCCCCTTTCTAGTGGCATGCTTGAGATTAACTGTTCAAAGGACATCAAAATTCAAGGGGTAATTGGGCCTTGCACATCTTTGGAGAAGGTTGGACCATTTAACAATTTAGCAACATTTCTTATTTACTCCAAACAGTAGAGTAAATTTTATTGTATTTTGGGGCTTTGAGATGATTACTTTTGAGTGTTTCAGAAAGGACCTAATGTTGCTGACACAGTCATTGGGGAGGGGAACACTACATCATGGAAAATGTGTGGCCTCAACAAGAGTACTTCCTTGACGGTATTATTTGATCTCTCATCAACTGAGCGATCAAATGTTCCAGGAGCTGCAAATTCACAGTTCTATTTGCAGTTTCTTACAAGGTTTGGTGCATGAATTACTCACAAGGGTCCTCTTTATTTCCCTTAGTTAAGTTCGTTTGATTTGGTTTTCACTTTGTATGTTAGTTAAGTTATTGTGATGTTGTTTATCTAACTGCAGCTATCAAGACCCCGAAGGTAAAACAATGCTTCGAGTTACGACTGTGACAAGACAATGGGTAGACAGCACTGTTAGTTCAGAGGTTTGTTTGAATTCTCTCGTTTTTGTTCTTTTGTTTTTTAAATTGCCTACATAATGGATTAGGTTATTGTTTTCAGTTCTGCCATTTCATCCCATTTTGTATCATTGTTATTGTATTGTGATTTGGATACCATCAATCGTATATGATTGATTATTGTTGGAAATAATTTATGGTAATATGTCCTTTCTAGGAATTGCTACGAGGTTTCGATCAAGAGACAGCAGCTGTTGTAATGGCAAGAATAACTTCCCTGAAAATGGAGACTGAGGTAAATTAAAGTCTTCTTTTCAGTTATCTCCCATTTGTATTTCTGTTTGAATGTATCCACCATCTGATTTGGATGATTCCTTTACTAGTTCATTATGCTATCGTTTATGGAATAATTCCTTTATAGAATATGGATCGGAGCTCTTTCTTAGTGCTTTGCCCTAGTTTTTAGCGCTTCTCTCTGCTTGTTTTCCTCTTAGCCCTGACATTTTGTTCCTGCTCTCTTTTATCTATTATCTGTGAGGGTAGTTGCTACTACAACAAACATCTATTTGCTGCTTCTAATCGCGTGTTTATTATTTGCTTAACCATTTGCATAATAATGCCTTATGTTTCTTTTAGGAGGGGTTTGATGCTACACGGTGGTTAGATCGGAACCTCATTAGACTTTGTTCCAAATTTGGCGACTACCAGAAGGATGATCCATCATCCTTCACTTTAAATCCTTGTTTTTCTTTGTTTCCTCAGTTTATGTTTAATCTGCGGAGGTCTCAATTTGTACAGGTAATTTTTTTTATTTCAAATTTTCTGTCTTTTCTCAAATCTTATTGACTTGTGCTCTTATACAGGTTTTCTTTCTTTCCTTTTCTGATGCAGGTTTTTAACAACAGTCCAGATGAAACTGCCTATTTTCGCATGTTGTTGAACAGGGAAAATATTACAAATACAGCTGTTATGATTCAACCATCATTAATATCATATTCATTCAACTCGCTGCCCCAACCAGCATTATTGGATGTGGCTTCCATTTCAGCTGATCGCATTCTCTTGCTGGATTCATATTTCAGTATTGTTGTTTTCCATGGTATGACAATAGCGCAGTGGCGCAACATGGGTTACCAGAATCAGCCTGAACATCAGGTAAGCTGATTTTGTTCATACTATCTGAATCTAGAGCTTATTATAATGATTTATTTAGAAGCATTATATTGTAATGTGCGAAATTACTCCCAGTAAACATGGTTTCTTTTTACATTTACGTAATAATTTTGATTGATCACTTTGGGGAACAACCGAAGTGGTGTTAGTACTAAATTTATGGTCTTCTGAAGCTAGAAATAATGCTTTGTCATTTTTACTTTGGTTTTACTGATTTAATGTGAGAATTCTATCCGAAACTACTGACAGAAGCAAACCTTTGGTACAACCAAAATGAAACTATGATCTGCTACCTCCCTGATTATGTAATGTAGAGGATATTGATTTTTGCTCTTTCCCTCTAAATAGATAATTGCTTTCTAGGGGAAGCTAAATGTATATGTCCTAATCTTTTAAAGCTAAATAATATAAACTATCCAGTAACTGATAATGAGGCATTATAAAGTATGCATAAAACACTTCATCAATCAAATAAATTGATCCAATACATGTCTCGTACTTTATATGGCAATGGCGTGTTTCTTTTTGCAATGTCCTTCATATGTTAAGCTCCAAATTGCATTATTGCATGAGAATGTTGGAATTCGCCCAATTCTTCAATGAAGTTTATAATGCTGCTTAAGTTCTGGTGTTTAGTATCCTATTTCTATGTTCACATTGTTACGTAAAGCTTATTTCTTTTAACAGGCATTTGCAGAGCTTTTGCAAGCACCCCAGGCTGATGCCCAAATGATAATTCAGGAACGATTCCCTGTCCCTAGATTGGTTGTATGTGATCAGCATGGATCCCAGGTCAGTTTATTTCATTAGGACTGATTTTCTTTTTTATTTCATCAGGATCTTATCTCCATAAGGTTGCAGTCAGCCATAGGTTTGGTCTGAATTGGACCATGCTGAATCCCTTGAATTGAATCCATTGAAAGAGAGGTGTCGTGATTGTGGTTTGCCACTTAGGGCTCATAAATGTTCTTTCTGCACTCGGTCTGCTAAGCCGAAGTTTCAAATATTTTCTATCGAATAACTTACCCTCTCTTTTCCTTCCCCTTTTCTAATACTTCTGATAGCCAATGCAGTATTTTACATTAAGAGGCTTACTGTTATTCAGTCTTCTTAAACCAGTTTTTTTTTTTCACTGAGTTATATATTTGTTAATTTTGATTTCCTTGTGCAGGCAAGATTTTTATTGGCAAAGTTGAACCCATCAGCAACATACAATAATTCCTCGGATATAGCTGCTGGATCGGATATAATCTTTACTGATGATGTAAGCTTACAAGTCTTCTTTGAGCATCTTCAGAGGTTGGCTGTGCAATCTTGATTGTAGAAAATAGTTGCAGGACTTGGGTTTCTCTGATTTCTTGGTAATGTGAAATTCCCTCAGTCAATGTGAGTTCTGTATCCTGTCTTTGACATCCCCTATTCACTTCGTTCTTTACCTATTATTTCCATCAATTTTATGATGGTGAGGTTGTGTGCCCCCGCAATATTGGAAAAAAAATATGGGAAGCACATTTCTTTGTTCGAAGGGTTAACGCCTTGCTTCTTTGAAGGAATAAGGGATGCAACAAACAGGTTTTACATTTGTAGGGGGGAAATAAGGTTAGAATGAGTGTAAGTTTGAGAATAGATGCGGGTTTCGAACTCGATAGTGAATTAGGAAATAGATTTTGACAGAAATTCTTTTGGTTTTTAAACAGTGGATGTGTTTGTTTGTGTACTGAATTTTTGAGGTTATATATTTACTGATTTGGAGTTGAAAGACTCCTTAGGTTGAAATGGGTACGTGTTCTAATTTATTTGACCTAGTTTTTCATTCTTTTTAAGATACATGTAATAAAATTCATCGTGTTTTTTTATTTTTTATAGTGTTTTGTGTTTTAAAGGTATTCGTCCCCACCCCTCTAACCGGAGAAGCACAGTGAACAAGTTATATTATACATAATTGCAATAATGAATAAAATTTAAAGAAACTCCCCTGAACTGAAGATATGCCAAGTAATTTCTTTGAAAATGATATTCTGAGGGTGGTGGATTTTGAAGTGTAATGAGAAATCTGACGATCATGTGGATACCATTGTCTATGGAAAGCCAGACGAATGACTGTTCATGATTTGGTTTGGTATGAGAAGGCAATTAGCTTTTCGGAATGTTTATTCTTGTTATGGTTCAATAAAGATCTGACTTTGAAGACCCAGGGAACAAGCATGGTTACACACCTATTGCTGCTCATACACACTTCTTGAGTCTCAAAAGCACTTCGGAGGCAATGCTTCTGCGCTTTTAGAGCCAAACCGGAAAGTTAGAGACAGCAATGTCAAATCATAATTTTTTTACAGTATTTTTTCACCGTACTTATTGAAAGTAATTTTTTCAAATCACCCTTTTAAAGTGAGGCAATCATTGGCGATCCTTGTAGGAAATGGTGGATGCTATTACCTAATGCCTTTGTACCTCATTGGAAACTGAAACCTGAAGTACCAAATATCCGGAGATTACGCCAGTTAATACATTCGGGGATCATTCATCTTAGTTTTTATATTACAGCACACGATGCTCCATTGTCTTTTTTTTTTTTTTTTAATTATAATTGGAATTAACATTTTAAATGCTTTTGATTTGGTAAAAAAAGAAAGCATTGCTAAAGCTTGATTTAGAAAAAAATATCTGAATAGGAATTGTTGATGTTGGGATTAGATAATGACGGTGTAGTTAGATAGTTCACCTCGTTTGATAAAGGCGGAAAGTCACCATAAAAGGGTGTTTGAGTAAAGGTGGTGTAGGTTGAGTTATGAGGTTGAAGAAAAACGAGAGAAATGAGAGAAGAGAGAGGAGAAGGATCACTTTTCAGTCGAGGCTAGGAGCTTATATACTCATAGCGACAATTTTGAGACACCACGTGTTATGCATCTATTGGCGAGTTAAGGGCAAGTGGTCAAGTGATCTGTTATCATAAGTTTAGGTTGAGTTTTGATTGGATGTGCTTTTTATCATTTCAGATGGGACGTGGTAATTAAAACTAAGAATAATGGTTAATAAGTAGGGTCACTTGTAGTTATATGAATGCAAAGTTGAGGAGTGTTCCTGAGGGGTTTGTTTCGAGGAGTAGGTAGGACCCTTATGAGGTGTAGATTCGAGGGATTGTCTATCTCATAGGGATAGAGATCTAACAAGAATGATTTTTTTTTATTTAAAGTGTTTTTGAAAAGGGTAAAAAATTTTTATTAATTCTTGTACCATGCATAAATTATGAATTTAGTTTTTGTATTTTAGTTGGGTCAATTTTAATCTTTTTATTTTTCAAATTTAGAAATTTTAGTTTTCAATTAAATTGATAATAGCTAAGTTCATTCATTATGTTACATCCTTTTATTAGTTTTATAATATTTTGATCATTATTATTCTATGCTTTTTGAAATTTTAGTCCTGATTCAAATAGAAGCTTTTAAATTTATTAACTAAAATGTTGTGGCTATTCTATTAGTATTATGTAAAAATAACATGTTGACATGACATTATCTATATGATTATATGTTTGTCGCATAAGATTTTGAAAAGAGTAGAATTTAACAATTTAACACGATCATTTGGTCAAGATCTAAATTTCAAATTTCAAAAAGTATAGTAACAAAAAATAACTAAAATAGAGTACATGGACTAATTTTGTAACTTAAGTATATATAAGGTCTAATACCAAAATGTAACCTTTTGAAAAGTGATGTGATAAAAGTGTTTTTTTTTTTTTAAATTTAAATGCTTAATATTACTATAAAAAATTTCAAAAATTTAGTATTGTTATAAAAAAGTGCTGTGAAATATTATAATATTTATTTTAAACATTATGCTAAAAAAATTAAAATAATATTTAAATAATATTCAAATTCATTAATATTAGGATATATGAAATATATATCTGAAATACTTTCTATGTAATTAATATAAATTATGTGTAAAATTTTATCTAATATGTAAAACATATATTATATATTAAAATCACATACAAACATATCCTTACAAATTTAAAAAATACAATATTATGGGTTTGATATAAATTTCAAAAAGAAAGATTATTATATACACTATAAATATTTCAAAAACCATGTCTATTTATTTAAAGTGAATTGTATATCAAATATAATTATATATCCAATGTAAATGAGAGGGTAAATTATACATAAAACCAGCTTCTTCAAAATCTAAAAGTATTTAAATTTAGTATTTTGGTTTGAATTAAGTCTGTTTATTGATAGAGGAAGTATCGAGGATAGAATTCCAATCAGATTATAAAAATAGTTAAATTTTAATTTCATCTAAATTTTAAACTTAATTTATATATTTTAATTTTGACATAATTCTGTACTTCAACTTTTATAATGTCATTGGTCAGTCTAAATACTTTATTCTAATTAAAATGATGATGTAAAATTTAAAAATTATTAGCACCGTTAAAGTTCTGTATTAAATTATGGTTCGCTATAATGTTATAGTTTTTGTTACAAAGATAATAGGTGAATTTTTTTTTTTAAATTTACAAATGCAACATCAGTAAATTTAACAAAAAAAATTTAATAATGTTAACAAATGGACCTAAATTTTTAAATTAAAAAAACAAAGGGATTAAATTCATGAAAAATAATTTAAATATATTATCTATATAATCTTTTTATTAGGTTTAAATTTGAGATTTAATCTTTATAATTTAATTCCTAACATAATTTGATCTTATATTTTTATAATGTTATTAGTTAAACCAAATAGATATATTGTTATAATGCTATGAGGTTATATATCATTTAAATGCTGTATGGATCATGTTTGGGTTTGCCTTTGTTGACATTATAAGACAATTGTCAAATTTCAGTTTTAATCCTTATACTATGTAAAAACTTGAATTGAATCCATATATTTTAATTTTTGATTAATTTAATCCCTCTACTTTTGTATTATCATAGTTAGCCAAAATAGTTAATATTGTATAAAGACTTACAATATATTTTAACTCTCAATAATTTTTTCAAAACAAATAAATAACCCAATTAGTTAATTCATTAAAATCAAAATAATTTCATTATTCTCTCTCTCTCTCTCTGTCTCCATTCCATGCCAACCTCTTAGATGTAAAAACAAGGCTAATATATATAAAAAAAAAAAGTCCTCAAACTACTATACTATGTTTAAAAAAGTTAAATAAGCTACTTATCTTATTACTTTTTACCCATTAAAGCTCTTAATATTAATTTAGATAATTTTTTTTTTATCATTTAGTTTTATTTTCACACATGTTGTTAGTTACAAATATATGGGATTAAAACTCTTTGACTCTACTAAAAATAAAATAAAACTATTTTTTAACAATGAAATTCATATTTTTCAACAAAAAAGTGACTAGTTTTTAATTATTAATTAATATTTTTGAGACCTTTTCCATCTAGGATTTGTATTGAAATAAATGAATTTAAATATTGTTAATTTGACAATATATAAAGAAATCACACTCTTCTTGTTTGTAATAAATGAGTGGGAATGAAATGTTCAAACTTTTTTACTTTTTTTTTTTTTTTGCTTAGTTAAAAAGAATCATTTGGTATGAAAAAGATTCAAAGAGAAGTAAGTTAGCCAAATTACCCCCCGTCTTCAAACCAATGTGAAAAGCGAGAGAGTTGGGAAGGCTAGGAGGAAAGGTGTTGTAGGTGGATGAATCAAATTTTTAATCTAACCAAATTTTAACAACTTATATATATAATTCTTTTTATTTTATTTTATTAGATTAAAAGAGTTTTAATCTAACAATATTGTTCTTATAAGCATTTTCTTGCTTTGTCACCAAAACACTCTCTGTTGAATGCATTTTTCATTCTCTCCTGAATCATCTTATGGTTTTTCTTTCAGCGTTCTTAAGATTTATAGGAGTTTTAAGAGTCACATTAGGCTTTATGGGATAAATATTTAGGGTTTAGGTGGTTTTCATAATGTTCTTGTTTGAGGGTTAAAACTCTCGAATTTTTGAATTTACCAATTCAACTCTAATTCTTAACACCAATAAATTTTTTTATTAAATTTGTTAGAGTGATATTTTAATTTTTTCTGTTAAATATATGGTGATCATGTAACAAAAAAATATTCCAATGGACATAAATTTATTAGATAATTTTGATAGGTAATGTGGAATTTTTTATAAAAAAAATTATTCCAACACATCATACAAAAGTATTTTTTTTGTTAGAATAGTAGTTTGTTTAAAACTTAATGTAAATTTTTTTATCAAAGTAAATCAGCAAAATTAACTATTTGAAGTAAACATTATAATAAAAAATAAAAATAAAAGTAAAAATAGGACCAAATAAATCAGTCTATGTATCAATATTATAAATTTACTTTTATGTACACATTCTATAATTAAAATCATATTCGATTGAATTGTATAATTAATTGATTAATCGATTGAATTCTTAATTGTGTTTGTGTTTGAGGTAGACATCGTAAAAGAGGGGTTGACAATGGGAATGAGTAAATATGCAAAAGCTACTCGCGTGCCCTAAAAATATTACATGGAATCCCAGAATATCTGAAGGATTCTAGCATGAGGAAAAATTTTCACAATATGCAAACCTTTTGCCTTAAAAGCATGGCCCGCAAAAATATTATTTGAAGGATTCCTGGGTGAGGAAAACTTTTCAAGGCGGGTTGACAATGGGAGAGTAAAAACACTCCCAACAATTGTCGCATGTTCCTTGGTACATTCAAATCACATGAGTTTTGTGGACAAAGTGTACAAACTAGAACATATATATAACATGTGGAACTATGAATTCCCACCGATCGGTATCGAGTGCTCCATTCAAGTTGTTACCGAAATATTCATTGCACAACCACCCAAAAGGTCGGCCAAATTCTACTCGAATACGCAACAATATGGATATTCGAGAGAGGACAAACCAACTGAGGTTATGCGATTACTATAAGAACCCAGGGCATACAAGGCCATCATGTCCACACTTGAGGGATACTTTGAGGACAAGACCTCGTTAGTCGATTTATTATTTTATATAGACAATTTGTTGATTTTTTCATTAATTCTCATTTTTTTTTTGTAATTTGTAAATATCAGTATATTATCAGTATAGATTTGTAATATCCGTATAAATTAATCGAATAAAACTTACCTTAACAATGACAATCTATTTCAATGCAAACATTACTTTAAAAACATTTCATTTCCAATATTTGTACAAATTGATTGAATAAAACTTAGCTTTACAATTAAGATTAACATGAGAAGTACGCAAAAAAAAAAAAATCATTGGCTTGGTCGGGCCAAATGTGTGCCACATCCGGGTAGGCGTTGGTTGCGAGACGAATTTCTTTTTTGTACAAGTTGTGGTTCAGCTCCTCCTCCTCTTTTTCATCTTTGTCAGTTGCGAGACAAGTTTCTTCTTTGTGTTCATCTTCATCTCCTTCATCTGTTGTTGAGTGCGATGTGCTCTTACATTGCCATTGTCTCTCCTCCGTTCTAGGAATAGGTGCTTGCGAAGATGATCCACCTTGGTAGAACAATGATGCCCAAGGTGTTTGCGACACTAAAACTGTATAAGTGTATGGTGTCCCAAACACAAGTGACGTAAAATATAGGGGAAATGTCCTCAATGGCACAAACATCGTTGGCGGATACATCGACGGCGAATAAGTCAAAGTCATCGGGCTATAATATGTTGGGGACGGAGGTGGTGCAAAAAACCCTACACCTGCATAAGGTGTAGAAGCATGGAACGAAGGTGGTGCAAATAACATTACCTAAACCATAATAAGTCGAGCCATACTGATTAGGAAGTGGTTCAGATTGCAGTGCCTCTTTTTGCGTTGGTGTCGATGATGGACTCGCCATGGCACCTGCTCTAGACCTTGGATTCCCAGGCGACTGTCATGGCCTCCTCGAATGAAGTTGCCTATGCCTCGCCTCCTCCGATAGTAGATATGGCTTGCCATGGTTTTTAAACCATGACATGTATGATGGATCGACAACTAATTCACGAACGGTAATGCGTTCGCGATTAGGCAAAAGTTGTACCTATGCTCCCAAATGTTGGTATATTGCTCGTTGAATTTAGCTCAATCTTCCTCGGTTCTCCCTAGCAAGTCGATCTTGTGCAAATTTTCGATGTCTTGGGGTGACAGTAGAATCATTTGCCAAACCTGAACTGCCGCATAACTCAATCGGATTCGTGCATCTCCATCGTGTCATAAACTATCAATGACACTTTCACGTGCCAGATGTTGGGATTCACCAAGACAAGATGCATGCTTGAATTCTCGGATCGGAGTATGGCGTCCATTCAAACTATAGTACAGAATAATAATTTCAATTATATACTTACTAATAATTTTTAAATTCTTGTGTCAATATTATATAATTAAAATTTTAGAAATACTAACCTCCACTTCTGATTGATGATCTAAAAGGAGCTGTATATCTTGAAACTCCTCCGGTAGTCCCACATAACTCAACCCTTGATACATAAAAACCTATAAAACTTCAACTTAAAAATAAACTCTAATCAAAAGCTTTATTTCTTGATACATAAGTCTAATAGAATACACATATATTTATAGCAAGGATTTTTAAATTATAGATTTATCTAAATAAAAATTAAATTTTGAAATGAAATAATTTAAAGCAAATCTTAACCTCTGTGATCTATTCTCAAATAATTTTTTTTTTCAAAATTTGAAAAAATATTTATAAATGGAATAATTATTTTTTACTAATTGAATAAATTTTATTAATATCATGTGTGTGAATAGAGTGAAGAATTTGTTTACCATTGTTTGTTTATGATAGTTCAAAATTATAATTATAATATATTTTTTTAAAACATCTATAAAACATAATAAAAGAAAGATACATGGCTAAGGACGGTAGATGTACTTAGCTTAGGATTGGGCACGTTTTAAGAAAAAGGAAAAATCTTTATTTGATTTTGTATTTTTATGCATTAAATATTTATTCAAAATTTATTTAAGTTTATAAATATAAATACAATGTAATCACAATATAACCCTATATTATATGATTGAGTAATTATAAAATAAAATTAAAGTATATGCAAATTAAGAACTAAAATAATTTAGACTAAAACCTACACATTTATTATACGTGATAGATTTCAAAATTGAGTAGACAAAAAATCAGAGTCTCAACTTTTATTAACAATGTTAAAATTTCAATCTTTGATAACATTAGAGTTTGAACATGATTTTTTGGAGTGACAAGAAAGGGCTTAGTACTTGTTCCCTTTTTGAATCCATTTTGGTTAATATGGGCTGCAAATTCATTGAGAATGCGTGTAAAAATGAGTCATCGTTTATGATTTTAAGATGGGCATGAGTGTTAGATGTATATGAAATATCATGGTGCTATTTTATGTACTGATAAGTAATTTCGAGAAATGATGCAGAATGATTTAATGATAATCCATGATCAATTGTTAATCTCAACATGCCTAATTGTTTAATACTCTTATATTTTAAAATTTCGATTTTGTTAGCACCATTATTAAATTTTATTACTCTCAGAATTTATTTGTTGTCGTGTGCGTCATTTTGAAAATTGTTTCGTATATTTCTAATGTGACTTTTAACATGCGCACAGTAAGAAAAAAATTTCGAATGCTGAAATTGTAATTATAATTCATATTGGAATTGGAATGATTTTAGTGTAAATTTGAAACAAAATGTAATTTATATTATAAATTGGAATGATTTCAATGTAAGTATGATACGTTATAATTTTTTATTCTTTATTGAAACAATGTCATTTTTATGTATAAATAAAACTGGTTTTTCATAATTTACGTGTAATTATGATTCATATTGGAATTGTAATACATAATTTATACAATGTATTTTGTAAATATAAATGTATAAAATTATTTTTTTTTACCTTTTTTAAATCTCTTATAGAAAATAAATTTATTAAGGAATATTAGTTTTTACAAATTTATTTTTTAATATGTAATTTGATATACTTTAATTATTAAATACAATAAACCTGTACATCACATAATTTAAGAAACTAGTATAAATTATATAATAAGATACACAAGCATTTAGGTAGCAATTCAATGTATTATCTAGCGATAAATGGTGACACGTATTCCATACTTTTTCTTTTTTTGAATTTTTATAAACATTTTATATTTTTTTGAATTTCAATTTTTTTATTCTTTGAGTATTTTTATAATTTTTAGATTATTTGTTGATAATACATAAAAGACAAATAGCATCGTGTTAGTATGAAGTATATGTGAATTGTCATGTAAGTTGTCATCTCAACATCACAAAAAAAAATTAATCTTTTAGTCAATATTTCTACTAAAAAACAATTTGACACTTTTTAAAAGATTAATAATTAAATTTAGCTTGAAAAACAAAAAAGACAAAATTGATAAAAAAAAAATGTAAAACTAAATTCAATATTATACCTATAAAACTTTGACCTACTGTAAAGATTAAAACATTAATTTAATTAAAAAAAAAACGATGTCGTCTTTAATGTCAAGATCACAGTTGTCATTAACAAAGTTCTTTTCCACCAACAAAATGGAGAAGAAGTGCAAAACTCATCTTTCAAGCTTTACCTATTTTATGATTCATACATTTAATTATCAAATCTATTTATGCAATTTTCGACGGGTATGGGTTGTACAATTTGACAAAAGTCAAGAATGAAGATTTTCAACATCTCCTTTACCTAATTGGATTTTATAGAAAACGAACAGATGGTTTTGTCATCTGCCTCACTATCTTTGTCTATAATTTTTAGTTACCATCAGTATTTCAAACTGTTTGGGGAATCGATTCTTTTACAAGAAATATTCAAAGTTTTATTTTTTGAGACATTGATTTGGATTGCCAACAATCAAATCAAAGATATTATTTCTATGGTCGGGTTTTGTCCCTTGACCTCTGTAGAGAGTTGTGTACGTTTTACGTAGTGTGATGCTTCCTAGTCAAGTCTTGTAAGTAACTGTCTTCACCAACTAAGGTATCCTACTCATGGCTCTTTGTAGAGGCTAGGGGATAAAATCCCGACCACGGGGACAATACATTCAATTATTGACAGCCCAAATCGATATTTTTGAGAACGACACTTTAAAAACTTCTTTCAAAAGAGTCGATCTCCCATCAACACAAAACTTAAAACTAATCCCTTCTCTTATATATATATATATATATACACAATACAATCTATTCATGTAACAAAAAGATTTTACGTCCATTTTAATTTTTTTTTCTGAATTAACTCCCAAATCTGACTAAATGAGAAGTAATCCTAATAAACTTACCTAATAGAATCCAATGTTTAGAAATATATAGAAAAGAAGATAAAAGGATTTCCTTTAAAAGCTTTATAATGCTAATCATGTGTTATATTTCCAATGGAGAATAGAGACATGTCTTATGTCGTTTCTCTTTTTTATGTCTTGTTTTTGAGATCAACATCTCAGTTGGTAAAGGTAACAAAATACTTATGGTAAGAGTTAGATTCCGTTTTGCTCCCTTTATTAAAAAATAATTAAATTTATCTTAGGTACATTAGTGGGAACATCATATTGGTTCTTTTTGTTGAAAATTTTATTTATCTGTATTGTTAAAAATTAACATGACTGATGGAATAACAAGACAATGACATATGACATGCCACATGTACATCATATTGATGTATAAGGACCAATTTTTAATAGTAAAGTTGGACGAAATTTTTAATAGAAAGACTAGTTTACTCTTTAATTTATTTTATTAGGATTAATTTATCTATTTTTTAAATAAAAAAATAAAGTATAATTCAACTATTAATATAATCACTTTTATATTACTTTTACCAATCTCAATTCTTTGAAGGTATGTGTTTTTGACCGAAGAAAATTGAAAATAATCACACTTGCAGAATAAGATCAAAAGTGCAAGTAGATCTTGTTGGGTTATATATATATATATATATATATATATATATATATTTGTAATCAGGGAAATCCCTTTATTTAGAGGCTCTAAAAAAAAAAGAAGAAGTGTAAATTAGTCTTTATATATTTTATAATGTATAAATTAATCTATTTTGAAATTTTTTGTTAAATAATAATATAAAAATGTTAAAAATTAACTATAAAAACGGTTACCCAATTATGCTTTCCATTCTATTTTAGTCATTCAACTATTATCTTTTTTGATTTAGTAACTAAACTTTATGAAATTAAATATTTTAATCACTTTAAGTTGATGTAAACTTTTTTATTAGTCTTGTAATAAAATTAGCGCTCTAATATTTACACATTCTATCAATTTGATTCTAAATGTAAAAAATTTAACAAATTTAACCCTCAACATTTACAAAATTTTTCATTTTAATTCCAATTCTAAAAAAAATAAAATAAATTTAGCAGTAAGGTAAGTGATCCCCCCTCATATCTATACACAATACAATCTATTCATGTGACAAAAAAAAATTAAGTCGATTTAAATTTTTCTTTTTCTAAATTAACTCCCAAATATGACTAAATGAGGAGTAATCCTAAAAAACTTACTTATCTAATAGAATTCAATGTTTAGAAATACATAAAAAAAGGTTTCCTTTAAAATAAGTTGGAACTGGTAATTTAGTAGCTTGATAATGCTAATCACATGTTATATGTCTATAATCTTCCAAAGATGAACATTCGTCCTTTTCTGACATGCATACTGCATATTAGCAGGATTTAGGTCCAATGGAGAATAGAGACATTTCTTATGCCCTTTCTATCTTTCTTGCGTCTTTTTTACCTTTGTTTCCGACACCAACATCTCAATTGATAAAAATAATAAGAATTTTACTAAAAAAAAAAGAAAGTAAATTTATCTTTATTTATTAATTCAAAACTTTTTTAATAAAGAGGACAAAATATAATTTATTTATAAATAGAAGTAAGTTTGGTATTATTTTTACCGTTCAAAGTGCAATAAATAATGTTAGTTTTCCTATATATAAATTCGTATTGATTTTCTCTTATATACTAATATAATTACACATATGCTACACAAGTTTTGAACAAAAACAATTTTTTTAATCCAACCTTTTAAATTAGATAAATAGGTGAATGGTTCCAATATACAACTAAACGTTTCACATTGAACACCGACAAATAATTTATTAAAATAACTGCAGATTAAATAAATGTAAATTGTATAAAAGGTTTATACAATAAAAAGCCTTGTGCTTCCCTCAAAAATAAATAAATAAATAAATAAATAAAAAGTTTTGTATCTATTTTTTCAGTAAATTACATAGATAGTTATTTATCTATTAATTTTTATTTTTATTTTAAGTACTCAAAATAAAAAGTTTGCAAATTAAGCATCCATATTATGTAGTTCGATCATTTTGGTCACTTCCATTAAAATCACAAATGACAAGTTGATGTTAAAAAAATCGCTATAATAACAAATTTAGTCATCAACTTGTGATTGTTATTATATCGATTTTCTAATTGTCACGTCAACTTGTCGTTTATGGTTTCAACATAAGTGACCAAAATGGCCGAACTATGTAATTTGGGTGTTTAAATTACAAATTTTTTTATTTTGAGTGCCTAAAATGAAAAATTTTGATAGTTGAGTGACTATTTTGCTTAGTAACCCTTTTTTTCACTATTCAATTTCAAGGAGTGATATAAAAAATGTTTAACTTACAAATTGGCACCTAAATTATATCTATTTTCTGATTTTGGTTCTTAAACTTTTTTTGGGTCATTGGTACATAAACTATTTTTCTTTTTCCAAATTGGTACATTTGTTAGTCTAACAATTAGCCAAACCATTAAGTCTATTTTAAGAAAAAAAATGTTTAACCCTCAAATTAGTTACTCAACTATACCCATTTTTCTAAGTTGGTACCTTTTTTTTTTTTTCCAGAAGTGATAGCTAAACTATCATTCCTACCCATTTTACACGACAATATTATATCTGTTAAAAAAATTTCAATCAATAATAGACTGAGACGTCATATAAACTTTAAAGCTAATTTTTAATTCTTTTTTTTCTTTTTACCTTATTTCTCTCTATTTTTTCTATTCTCCCTTTTTTTTTCTCTCTTAATTCTTGCTTTATAATATATAGCAATATTGTCAAGGTGGGTTGAACCAAGTTAAAAAACCTGATTGAACGTATTTTTCTATTTTTATTATAAATTTTTTAATAATTTATTTAATCGAATCAAACAAATCGATTAAACCGAGAACAGGTAGCTTGACTGGTTCAACCATTGGTCCAATTCTAAAAACCTTGATTGACTAACAATTGAACCAACAAAAATCCCAAGTTGAAAAAAACATAGTTTAGGTATCATTTGTGACTAAAAAAATATTTCAATACCAAAATAAAAAAATGCATAGTTTAAAATTATTAGTTAAGGCAATTTAAAAATAATAGACTTAATGGTATGAGTAACTATTAAACCAAGCAACTTGTAAAAAAAAAAAAAAAAAGTAAAATGAAAAAGGATATAGTTTAAGGACAGAATTTTGTGGATTAAGCCTATAAGTCTATATTTATATTTAATCGAACTAGCTGGCGTTGAATCTATAGAAAAAACAAATTAATCCCAAAAAAATTGTGATTAAGACGGTTTTTGGATAGATAATAATAAAATATTGTGATTGATTATTGGGAATTTTATTTTACATTTATAGGTTAAATTTTTTTGGGATTAATATGAAAACAGAAATCTATATAAAGAAAAGAAAAGAAAAGAAAAGAAAATTGGGTTTGGGGTTTTTATTTGAATGAGATGGGAAGTTTATTCCAACGTTGGAAATAGTTTTCACTATAAAAGGTCTAATTCAGATTAATTATTATTGATAATGAAAATAAAAACAATTAACCCACAAATACAAACTGAAATGGCGTGGATGAAGACCCCTTAAAACTACACAACACACTCCAAAGGCTACTCCCATCCTTAGACTGACACCGGAATGCTTTGCTCATGCTTGAAGAAATTATGTGGATCAACCTTTGTTTTTATGCAAATTAACTTATCAAAGTTATTCTTAAAATATTTTCGTCCCCAAACACTTGCTTTTGCATTACTTGTTTCACCCTTCTTGTTGTTGGTTCCAATATCATCGTCTCTGTAACTAACGTATGCTCCACGTGGAGATTTCGAAACAAAAGGTGTCATAAAGCTGTAAAACTTTCTTATCCAATTCATATACCTTTGGGACTTGGTGTTTTCTTCTCCATCCCACCCCACTGTGTATGCAATATGGTATAAGTTTCCATCTCTGTGTGGGAATGGGGTTGCAGATTCTGGGATTTCCGCCATTTTTCCTCCATAAGCAATGAAAGCCATGGCTGCTGTTTCTGCATCTTCTTCATAAAGCTTAGACCAAATCTTTTCCAATCCTGCTTTTGGAATTGGGTTTTTAACGTAATCTAATTTTGTTTTGAACGATGGAGCATTGAGAGGTGATTTGTAACTCCTGTCAAGTAAAACATCGATAGATTTGTTTTGGATTTGCCCAAAATAAAGAATGGATTCAATCCAACTCATTTCAGTGCAATGTTCCTTCTTTAGTCCCAGTTCTGGGAATCGAGCTTTCATCAATGGAATCAATGCATTAGTTTCACCAAGAAAAAAGGAGCTGAAAGCAACTAGAATCGTTGGTTTACCACTTCGATTCACCTTTCTCATTGTAACAGCTGAGAATATATCACCAGGAAGCTTGTGGGCTACTGATTGCCATTGATGAACCAGATTCGTCGCATTTTCTTCTAGGGTCTTTCTAATGGTGAAAACCGTCACTGTTGATGGAACTGAAACCAGCTTTACTTTCCATGAAAGGACGACTCCGAAGCTCCCTCCTCCACCACCTCGAATGGCCCAAAATAGATCTTCTCCCATGGATTTTCTTTTCAAAATCCTTCCATTAACATCAATAAATACAGCATCAATTACGTTATCCACTGCAAGACCGTATTTTCGTAACAATAAACCATATCCTCCGCCGCTTAAGTACCCACCAACGCCCACAGTGTGGCAAATTCCAGCAGGGAAAGCAAGGGTTCTACTTCTTTTAGCAATTTCAGAGTAAAACTCACCAAGAATTGCACCAGATTGAACCCATGCTACTTTGTTCTTTACATCGATCTTAACTGATCGAAAATGGGTCAAATCAAGAACAACAAATGGAACTTGAGAGACATATGAAAGGCCTTCAAAATCATGACCACCACTCCGAATTCGAAGATTCAGGCCATTTGTTCTTGAACAAAGGATTGTTGCTTGAATATGAGAAGTTTGCAATGGTGTTACGATGACCAAGGGTTTTGGTGTGGTTGGAGTTGAGAATCTGAGATTTTGAATGGTAGCGTTCAATACAGATAAATAAGAGGCATTATTTTGGGTGTAAATTACCTTAGAGATGTCATTGGAATAAAACGAATCAAGGCAACCAAGAAAATTATTGAGATGGGGATTTGCTGAAATCAGCCAAGGAC
This sequence comes from Gossypium longicalyx, assembly GCA_025698465.1. Lineage (NCBI taxonomy): Eukaryota > Viridiplantae > Streptophyta > Magnoliopsida > Malvales > Malvaceae > Gossypium > Gossypium longicalyx. Next base: position 60,239,593 of record CM047004.1, on the reverse strand, counting down.
ATGAGATAAGAAGAATTAGAAGAAATAGAGACATTGAAAGGCACTGAGAAGCGTTCATTTCTGGGAAAAAGAAGCTCATGTTATATGCTCATAGTTCCTCAACATTTCTCTTTTATTTATAGGAAAGAGAAGAGTGATGGCTGACAAATACGACATTTAATAAACCATATGCAAAGGCTCCGAAGTTAATGTAATTGAAATTCTTTCTCTCACGAGTTTATGATTGATGAAATTTAAAGTGAAATAATAATAAAATAATACATGTATTTTTAATAAATAAATAGGATATTTTTACTATATATCTTTTGAGTAACAACCCAATATCTCATCTAATTATTAGCTTATTTTTTATTTAGTCACTAATATTATTTAGGTTTGATATTTTGATCACCCTGTTAAATCATTAACGAAATGTTAATGTGATCTTTTTATTGACATAATAATTAATTTAGCTTTACAATACTATAAATTATATCAATTTGGTTCTAATTTTAAAAAAAATTAACAAATTTAACCTTCAATTTTACACATTCTTTTAATTTAATCCTAATTCTAAAATAATTGAAAAAAAACTTTAAAAATAAAAGTACTAAAATATTTCTATTTCAATAAAAAATTTAAAATTTTATAAAAATTCAAAAAATAATAAAAGTGTCTAAATATAAATATATATATATAGAACAAAGATTATTATATATATAAAGGTTGATCCTACATATGAGTTATAATGTTGATGAGCATGTAAATATATATTTAGTTTAAGATAGAGTTTTAATTCGATTTGATATGAGTATTGTTATTAATGCAATAGGATGTGTGTTTGAGTACCTTGAAACGGATTAAGGAGGAGTTATGGATAGTTCTAGACATTGTGTAAAAAAAAAAATCATATATAATTAAACCTATAATGAGACTATTTAAATATATACATATTGTTACAACCTTCTCACCAAAATTAACAAAGAGAAAAAATGTGAAGGAACCAGGCCCACTATGTCAACTCTAATTTCTAATAAAACACCACACCCTAATTACTTAAGAAATTCTTCCACGGCACGAAATGATGTGTATGGTTAAGGCGAGAAATATAAATGTATATAGAGGGAGATTGTGAATGTTATTTGGAATTTTTCTTTTTTTAAATATCTTTATCCAGTATTTGTGTTGAATATAGATATAAAACTATGATTTATACGGAAAAAAACTTTTAAAAAATAAGTATATATATATATATATATATATATGTCATATACTTTAAAATGTTGCTTCTTATGTTGTTAATGAAACAAATTGTAAAAAGATCATATTAGAGGAGAGGATATACAAAGAAAAGGAAATTATGGGAAAGAAGATCATTCCGCCATGTTTGGTGTGTTTTTTTGTTTATTTAACTTTTTGGTGCCTTTATCTACCCGGTACGTGCTAGAATCCTTAAGTTTCAACTTTAAAAATTTATAATTTTTAAATTTCTGTATATATTTTAGTCTTTTTTTTATCGAAAAAATGATTGATTTAGTAATTTTCTATTTTTTTTAATTCTTTAGAATCAAGACTAAATTGATAGAATATGTAAAGTTGAAGGTTATATTTATTGATGTTTTTAGATTAAGACTAGATTGATAGAATCTGTAAACACTGGAGGGAGAAATATGTTATTATGCAAATGAAAAGGCCACATCAATGTTTGGTTAATGACTCGACAAATGAGTGACAAAAATATTAAATGTTGATAACATTGGTGATTAAATCATAATTTTTTAAAGTTAGATAACCACAACAAAAACATGCTAATAATTGAATGAGTTTTGGTGTAGTTTACCCTTTTCTTTTCTTTTTTTCTTTTTATGAAAAGGTGCCTATGAATCACTCATTGGATTGGAGAGTATAAAAGATTGTTTTTAGAATTGGATTGAATTGGCTGATTGGACCAGTTCGATCGAAAATCGATCGCAGTATCGATCCATAATAAAGGGTTGGATTAGTTTACCCACGAATTCGTTGAACTGACTGGTCAAACCAGTTGAATTGGTTTTCTATATATTTTTTAATATTTCAAAAATTACTTGAGTTTTTAATAATTTGTTCAATTGAACTAAACAAACTGATCGAATTGATCGAACTAGTTAAACCGAAAATTGGTGGATTAATCGATGCAACCATCGGTCTGATTTTGAAAATCTTGGTAAAAAGTGTGCACCACATTCATTGATGGAATTAATATCAAGAAAGCTAGTAATGTAATACCCCAAACCCGACCTAAAAGTTTAAGCCAAATTTGGACGAGTTACACCAACGTGTGGAAAACTGATTTCTTTTCAAAATTCTAACTTTGAAAACCAAAAATTCATTTTAGTCTACTTAGGTGGTTTTGTTCTTTCGTGTTAGAAATTGATGGATACTGACGAGATTCTCAAAAGAAAAGTAAGGCAAGTCCAAAAGCAAATTACAAACCCAAAAGATCAAATCATAGTTATATCAATGCAAGACAGTACGAGCTTCCGTATGCCGTTTGGTCCTAAGTCTGATGTCTACATGAATAGATAAAAGTAAGACAAAGGGTGAACTGCCAAGCACAACGTATAACTGAACTCAAATACAATTAATCAGATATTAATGCATAAATCAAAGTAACGCAAGAACTAAATAACAATTTTATAACCAGTATGGAACAGATCTAGAGTATCACGAATATTTCAGCGACGGTAGTACAACAGAACCGAACAAAACAGAATGGAGCAGAACAAAACCAAACAGAGCAAAGCACAACAGAATAGAGCAAAGCAGAGGATGTGTTATGTAGATGCTGTATTTTTCAAACGGCTCAGAATGCAGATTTATCAGAAAACATCCTACCGAAACTTCGTTACACACCAAAATAGAGTTCTTCCAGAACTCGTCTACCCCAATCACACCAACAGATAACTGTAGACGTTGCCACCAGAATTTTGCAGTTAAGAATGCCAGATCGATAAGCCACTATAGTACAGCTAAGCTGCTAGAACAAAATTGTGGATAAACCACCAGATAATGCAGACCATTAATTACTAGAAACTTCCTCCTTTCACATCAACCCAAATCCCATGTAACGTGTCATGACAAACATATACAAAATCAGAGTGATGAGCATGTAAGTCATGCTATCCTTCAATAACAGAACCAGGAGACATGAGAGTCCATGTTTTGTAAAACAGACTTCTCAAACCCCAATAGACCATATCAGACTTGTCATGAAGTCATATGCACAGTTATAAATCAGAATCAGAAACAATCAGTCTAACCTATTCAGATATCATGTATTCCTCATTAACAAAGTAACATAAAGGGTTATAAATCAGAATCAGTAACAATCAATCTAACATAATCAGATGTCATATATTCTTCATCAACAGAGTAACGTAGAAGCGTACCAACAAACTTAACATAATACAGATCGTACCTGGATAATTCGCACATATCAGACAATAACACATTACATTCTGACAGATCCTACTCACTTAGGTTCAAACATAACAGATATACGTATAGATCACAAATTGTTTGTAACACCCCTAACCCATATCCGTTGTCGGATTAGGGTTACAGAGCATTACCGTACAAATAGAAACATTTAAACTTAGTATCATTAAATAATATAATCACACTATAAACAAATCATATACATACATATCGTCCCTAATTCAAGCCCTCAAGGCCCTAAAAATAACTTAGTAGCAATTCAGGACTAATCTGAAACAATTTGGAAACAGGGGTCACACAGCCATGTGGCTTACACGGTTGAGAGACACGCTACTGTCTCAGGCCGTGTAACTATCGAACTAGGGACACACGATCGTGTCCCAACCTGTGGAACTCTCTAAGTAGGGTCACACGGCTAATTCACACTCTCGTGTGCCAGGTAGTGTAACTCTCTGAGTTGCCCCACATGCCCATGTGCCAGGCTGTGTAACTCACTGACTTGCAACCTAAGAAATCACTAGATGACACACGATCGTATGTCCTACACGGCTGAGTCACAGGCCCGTGTAGACCCAAATTTACCTAAAATCAAACCATTTCCAAAACCATTTCATACATGACCTTTCCACCAATTTATACACACTTTATATGAGCCCAAACATCTTCAAAACGCACATTAATATACCATTTCAAAGTCCCAAATCAATCAACCAATATGCCATACAAGGCACCTTAATATATATACCAAAACATAACATAACAATCAAGCCAAATTTACCATATTTCTATCATCATAACCTAGTTCAATACTTACCAAAACATACCATATACTTGACCATATACATGCCATTCCAAACATACCATAAATGATATTATAAACATGCATAGAAAACACCAAAGTGATCCAACTTGTCAAAACATTAAGATAAGTTTCAAAACTTATACATGCCAAAACACCAACAAACCATTCATCATAATACCATTATAAGTTATCCTATACATGCCATTATAAACCATTAACCCAAATGCTCAAAAACTACCAAAAAAACTTCTGGATAGTGTGATAGATCTCCGATGAGCTTCTAACCAAATCGAGCTTCCGATGATCTAAAAAACAACGGAAAGAAACTACGTAAGCAACATTGCTTAGTAAGTTCGTATAAACTAAAACTAGACTTACCATGTCATTATAACAATTCAAAGGTTAAACATAAGTCACCATTAATGCCATATCCTTAGTTATAGCCTATACAACATCATCATTTCTCAAGTTAGTGTACTTACTCATAATACAAATGAAATCAACCATAAAATATATGAATTCCATAAGTAAATGCATTATTTAATTCATAATTCCTTTCCATAAACCATGAATCAATCCATTTACATACTTACTTACCAATTTGTTCCCTTTTCCTGCCCGTTGAACCATTTAGAACTACATCAGATACTCGGGAAACTCACACAAAGTGTGCCTTTACATATAACCTTTCCTTTACATCATTGCTCACACGAGCTGTGAAATGGGCCTGCTCACACGAGTTGTGGGTCGAAATTTAAGCTACACGATGCTGTTCACACAAGCTGTGGAGTATCCGCAACAAATGCATGACCTCAGCCACTCGTAAGACATTCAAGACCAACACCTGAAACATGAAATCCCTAATGACATGTCATTTGTATCCTATAAATTCCTAAGGTTCAATTGAGACTTGATATCTGTCAATTCATTATAACAGTGATAAGGTTATAATTCGATCCATTTAAATTATAAATAGAATAGTAATATTCAATTTGAATAACATAAATACGATAAACATTCATACGAGCTTACCTCGACGACTAGAGCGTATAAACGAAGTCGAGCTAATATGAGACTTCTGCTTTTCCCCTATCTAGGTCCATACGTAGTTTATCTTGATCTAAATAGATAATTATATTCAATTAAGTACTTTAATTAGCCTCAATCATTCAATTCAATCCATAATTCACATTTATGCATAATTACCATTTTACCCCTAACATTTTAACTTTTCACAATTTAGTCTTTAAGCTTATAACTTAAAATCTAACCATTTTAATCAAATTCGATGTTAACCAAACATGCAAGAGACCTTGAAACTACTCATATTTATCATCTTTTCACAATAAAACCCTATAATTTATACCTTTAACAATTTAATCCCTAATTCCAAAATTCATCAAAAATTACTTAACAAAACTTGTTTATTTTTCAACAAGAGTTCATAATCTAACATTTAACATAAAAAACATTCAAGAATAATTCATGGAATAACCCTCAACCCTTAATAGTTTTACAAATTAACCCCTGGGCTAGCTAGATTAAGCTAAAACCAACTCAAAAACATAAAAATCATTAAAAAATAACCTAAAAAATACTAACATGCAAGAACAATGTTAGCCGAACCTTCAAAGCACCAAAAATGGTGTTTTTCTTCAATATTTCAGTGGGAGAAACCAATTAGAAAGATGATATCATATTTACTTTGTTTTAGTTTTATTTTATTTATCAAATTACTAAATTAACCTTTGGTATTAACATTAGAATTCTTTTAAACTATGTTCATATTTGTCCACTAACCATAAGAATGGTACAATTACCATTTAAGCCCATTTACTTTAAAGTTTCATAGCCATCTGACCCTTTTAAGTAATAGAACTCAACTTTTACACATTTTACAATTTAGTCTTTTTTACTTATTAACCGTTCAAACATCACGATTTCTTAATGAAACTTTCGTATGACCTTAATAATATCCCGTAGACACTAAAATAATAATAAAATAATAATTTACTCGTCGAATTTGTGGTCCCGAAATCACTGTTCTGATATCACAGAAAATGGGCTATTACAGAAACCAGATTTGTGGTCCCAAAACCATTGTCCTAAAACCACTGGTCAGTGTGAACCTTACACAATTCATAACTATACACAGCCTGGGCACACGTCCGTGTGCCTCTAATTTTTTTGAACAGTAAGTTACATGGCCTGCTCACACGGCCTCCCACACTGCCTGGCACATGGCCATGTGGCATCGATAATCCTATTTTCTGATAACTAAAATTAAAAAAAGAAGGGGTTTTCGATACCCACCTGATACAGACTCGATGCAGGAGCAACAAGGATGAATTCCTGTACCTAAACGACAAGTAATTGCCCAATAAGCAATTAATCCGCAGTCAAATCGCTAAAAACTAACATTCCAAAATCAAAGTTACATCGAAGAACTTTCGACACCAAAACTTTAAATCGAACTTATCAGCCAGTGAATTAACTAGAAGGAGAAGTCAGATCCTAACGGTCACTTGAATATAAGAACCAAAATGAAGAAACTAAAGAACGGAACAAAATGACAGAAAACATCGTAGAGAAAGAAAGAACAAAATAAAAATAAAAACACCGAAGGTTTTTGGAAGGTTTTAAATAATCAATCGAAACTAACTATCTTATAACGAAATTCAAAAATAAAACATCCCCTATTGCTTTCGCCAGGATTCGAACACAAGACCAAAGATTATACAAAAGCTTAACTATTGAACCAATAGGCTCACTTTTGACATAAATTGACTGAATTTAACTTATAAACCAAACGTTCAAGGGTAAGGGTTTAAGCCAAATAACAAAATTTCCAGAAATAGGATTCAAACACAGAACCTCACACATACCCAGAAGACTTGACCACTAAACTAGATCAATTTCCTTATCAAAATTTCTAATATTTAAACTCATAATCAAGGGATGACCATTCTTGGTTTCAAAACCCCATTTTTTCTAACTCAATTTTTGGAATGTTACTAGTAATCAATACAACCAAGTGGTTGTTTCCACCATATAAAGAAGTGTTTTACACTTAGAGATGCAAAATATGCAACATGATGGATTGGATTATATTTTGTCCTCCGTAATACATGGTTCAAGTAGATAGTAGTAAAACTGTTCATTTACCATGTTACTTTTGTCATTTACTAATTTTCTCAAGCTACATAAGTGTTGTTTGAAATAATAAGTTAATACACTGACAAATTTTTAGTTCAAAATGGTACAATTGAACTATGGCTCCCTAAAATAATTTGTTGGCTTCGTCTTTAGTTTGTTACCTACAAGAAACTTAATAAGAAGAGTATCACTTTCTACCTTAAAATAGGTCACATGTATTTCTAAGAGCCATTTAATTCCATGAAGTATATACCTCTAACCTCATATTTCACCAAAAACCCTAACTATAATAAAGTTATCTCTAATGTTGTCACACACCAAAATTGAGCTTAGAAGTTTTGAGAGTAAATTAGGAATTTTGGCTTGGTATGGGTTCAAAAATTTTAAAGAGTGGTAACCCAAAATTTCCCCCTATATTTTAAAAGAAAATAGACCAGGTTTTAAAAATCAACCTATATTTTCCCCCTTCACCTACTTTTGACGTGATTGAAAAAAGAGAGAGAAAGAAACCCTTTACCCGTTTTCTTTGTGCCGTCCATTACAGAGGAAAATTCTCAAATAATATTCACCAATTTTGATCTCCATTACTTTATTTCTTTTGGTTTCAATTAACTTCCAAGTATTAAACTTTCCTAGATTTCCATAAAAAGCTTCAAAAACACCATTGATTTCATTATTACTCAACTTGTGGGCTTTTTGGATTTTCAATTAAATATTTGTTTCTCCTTCAACTAAGGTGATGCTTCATTTTCCTATTAGTTTTTAATGATATCTAGTCTTTTAAATAGATTTTTTTACCTATTGAATCGAATGTTTTAAATGAAAGTAAAAAATTGGGTCGTTAATGGTGGATTTCTGGATTTTGAAGGAAAACAATGTTTCAAAGTGTTTTTCAACTTGTTTTAATTTTATTAGAAGGTTTATAAACTTTTCCCAAAGTTTCATTAAATAATTCTAAGGTTTTAATGAATTTTTATGAAAAATGATTATTTTATGCCGAAATTTCAGAATCATGAATCTGTGTAGTTTGAAGGTTGAGAATTATTCTTACATATATAATTAGATGATTGGAAATGATTATAGGTAGTGAGAATGAGTAAAGATTAAGATATTTGAGTTTCAAGTTTGTTAGTCGAAAATTTTAGTTCCAAGAGAAACTAGCCTTAGACTTATGTTTTTGTTTGTTTAAGGTGTGCTATGACTGCTAATTGATTGTGTATATTGTGTGGTTATTATGTGTGACATTTCGGAGTCATTAGGACCTTCTTCGAGTAAGGAAAAAGGCAAGGAAAAGCTAGTTTAAACTTTCGACAATTAAGCGAAAGCGTCATTGGTGAGTATTTGGAATCATTGCTTATAGACACGATTCATAGTATTAATTAGGAGCTTAGGAATATCCTAAACCCTTATCCTAAGTTTCGAGTGCAAGGTTTTTATTCCCCTTGAGTTATTTTGGCAAAATGTGTCATTGTGTGAATAATTGTGAATTGAGTATTATGATGCTAAACTGTGACATGAGATGTATGTGATGGCTATTGTGAATTGTGTTGTGGGCATGATATACATGCCAAATGAAAGTGGTAATGATATGCTAATAATGAAAATATGAAGCAAAAGTGAGCGATTTTTCGGTAAGTACATATGTGTTGAATTGTGGAATGTGATATTATTATGACAGGTAAAATGTGAGAATACTTTTATGTGATATATGATGTACTAATTTTAATGCACACATATGTGGTCAGATATGTGATGGCTTAATGAGCATTATTGTGGAACTTAAAGTGAAATTAAATGTGAATTTGATAAGCGTGCATTGTGTACAAGTTTGTGATCTAAATTGATGAATATGATCAGAGATGATATGCATTAAATTAGTAATTAAAATTGTGTAATTGTGGATATTTTGGCCTTGTGATCTCTTGAAATCGCTAGATATAGTTGGCATGCTATAGGATTTTGAATACTCACCCTTATGTTTTGTGATTTGGGCATTGAGGCCTTGGGACAGTTTGGAGAGATAAAGGACTGTGGCCAAGCTTCATTTATCGGGATATGTTCATGTGTTAGAGAGTGTTAGCTAAATGCTACACTTTTTGGATATGTTTGACTATACGAGTCATTTGGTGTGTTGGAGATCCATGGATCCGATGTGTGGTGATAGAGTCCACTTTTAAGTTTCAAAGCCTCAAGTTCCAAATAATCGTTTAAATTTGATCTTATATATTGTGAAAATACGATGCGAGATGGATGCATAAACATGTGAATAATATGTTAAATGAGTTGATTTTAAGTTTCATGAAAACATTAGTATGTTCTCATAGTAAATTACGTATATGATTATGGCTTAGGTCATTTGCATTTAACTTGTGAGTGCCTTCGAATTTATAAGCTAGACTTGTGAGTTATTAAAGCATGTATTCGTTGTTAGTCTTGACAAATTATTATAAAATGAATTATTTGTATATAAGTTGAGTGTAGTTAAACGTAAGAGTATATGCTAGTTTTATGATTTAATAAAGCATGGATATGTTATTGAGACTTGGTTAGAATATGGTTGTGAATGTGGTGTAGCATGCTCTTGTTTAATCTTTGATGTTGTGTATACATTGTGATTACTCTAATATTCACTAAGCTTGTTTAAGCTCACTCACTCACTCTAACCATTGCAAATATTTAGTGTTTGCAGTGTGAGTGGTGCGGAGATACCAAGGATGTGATCCAAATTAGGCTTTAGTATTTGCGTAGGTGGTATTAATATTATTCTTTGAACTTTGGGGATAAGGAAAAGTGGATAGACTTTGATCGATTATTATTGTGGTTCTCATGATATTTTATGGGTTTAGTTTTCTAGAACTTTTGATGGATGTTATAATTATTTAATTGGTATTGTTTTGGTTTGAATATTTCCTATGTTGAAGAGCCATGAACTATATGTATGGTCAATGGACGTCGAATAATGTGGTAGATTTGTTGCATAAATATTGCCATGATGTTTTGGATGTTTTCATAACTTATTTGCTCTTAGGATTTATGGACATGGAACTTGTTATGTTGATTCTTTGCCCAGACATGTTTTCGATGAATGAACTGTTATTATCATCATTTGGATGATTTTTTGATGTGGTAAAAGTTTCATGTTGAATGGATTTAAGTTAGGTTGGATTGGTTACTTTAATATGCTGTATTTTTGCTATCTGGAGCAGAGGTATCGATATTCGTGTTTTAAAAAATAATACCTCCATGATTTTCGAATTTGCAGGAAGTCAGCAACTCAATTAGACAAGAAATGTACCAATAATTTCTTGTGTTTTGATTTTAGGCAAGAAACATAATGCTAATTTGGTACAATTTTCTAGGTGGCATCGATACCATCTAGGAGAATTATCAACACGTTTTGTTTAGTATTGATACCTACGTGATTTATTCAGAATTTTTGCTTAGTGGTTTAAAAGCAGGTTTAATTCTTGTTATAAGTTCATTTCATGTATGTTTAGCATGCTTATATGATTAGGATATGTTTGACTTGAAATTCTAATAAATGCTAAAATAAATTTTGTTCGCTTGCTAATGGGACTATTATAATGTGTGTGATATGTGATGGTGGTGTAGTATCCTGTTACTTTAGCTCGACGACTGGGCCATGTATAGGGTGTTACAAATGTCTTATAATACTACCCAAAGCCTAACACATCACTATATCTTCCTCGAATAACATCAAAATTTTGTGTCAAGAATCCTTCATTTGAATATTTCCACATTACAAGACTATGAGGGTTTCCAAACTTCATAGGCAATAGCATCTGAGAAAATTGGTACTTATCAATAAAATTAGTACACCACATGTGAACTTTTGAGAAATTTTGAATCATCCTATTAGGGTAGAACTTATTCTGAAACTATTAAACACTTTGATCTTGTGTATATTTTACTTACAAAAACATAAAATCCCATTTTTAAACACGAAATGTTCGCAAGCATAACAACATCAATTTATAGTATAGAAAATGTCTCACAATGAAATACTTTGGTAGTATTCCAAGATCATTTCCACAAAGATTGTCTTACAAAGATGAATAAGTTGCAATCTTACTAGCTAAAAAACTATAGATTTACTAGGATTAAGGATTATTAGCACAACCAATATCAAAATCACTAAGAAACTAAACCAAATTAATTCCTAAAAGACTTAATCTAAAGAGTTTCATTCATCCTAAAAAGACTAACACAAGTGGGAATATGATGGTCAATTGTTCAACTAGACATCAACTAAGCTAAGATTGTATTTAACAATTAAATTGTTAGTTATTTCTAAATGGAAATCTCCTCTTAGTCTCATTCTCACTTAGAAATTACCACTTAGGATCTCACAGTCTCACCTAGTTGATGGATCACCTCTCAGTCTCACCGATTGACACTATTGAATCAAATTCTTTTACACGATAGAATCTCCCCTCGATCTCATCTACCTAGGTTTTTCATTAGAGTAATCAATTCTAGCCTACTAAGCCTCTCAATTTAATCAAACAAAAAAAATCAATCATTAATACATACTTTCTAGTTATAATTAATATCCAACATCCCAATCAACCAGCAACAAATTTAGCTCAACATAGAATTCAAGGCAACAAACATTTTAAACAAGATATTGATGAAAAGAATTAAAAGTAAGGTTTAGAACTACTCATCAATCGAGGAAGAACACAAAATCTAAATAGGAGCTTGCAAGAATCTTCAAAACTTGTATCGCCAATTTCATAAGAAAAATTATCAATGAAAGCTTAATAGAAAAATGAAAAGTCTCACTGCACTAACTCTAAAATTTGTGTCTAAGTATTCTAAGCTAATTTATTCATTTCCATTCCATTTCTAAAATAAATTATTATAATAAAAAAGCTAAAATATGCTAAATGAAACTTTTGTCCCTACTTAAAATAGAATATAGTGACTTTGACCATGGCTTGGAGTCAAGATTCCCTTGAAATACCCTTTGGTAATCATCAGTTTTGCAGTTAATCAAATCAATGTCTCGACCTTATACTTCGTAAAGTTGTGATGTTGTCGAAGAAATTCTCTTTTCTTGGCACCAATGCATCTACATCGTGACCACGAGAATAAGAACACCACGATTTTGCTAGTCAATATTGTGACCACCAAGGTTCTCTTATTGCGACAGAAGTCACCATCTGGAATCTCCTTTAAACCTTGAACAATCAAAAATGCGCCTTTGATTAAGTGACATCGCCACATTCTAGTTCTCCAACTCCTCAACCAGCATAGTGAGTTGGGTCGCAACCTTGTGCAGATCGACATCACAATGTTGTTCGTACACTCTCATTTAACACTCAAATAGTAAGTTAAGTCCCAAATTCAACCATTAAAATGTCGCAACTTTGTCCTAGTTAACCTAGAAGCTTCCAAGTCTATGTTTTTTCACCTACATCCTAGCTCTCCTACATAAGTGTTAGAATTAAATGACCCAAATCCTTATTAAAATAAAATACAGTGGTAAAATAAAATAAAAGAAGAATCCATATAGAATTACACTTATTTTATTTTATTTTAGAATAAGGTTTTTAAACCTTATTAAATTCCATCTATTTGATATTGATTAGAATAAGATGTTTCAGGTCTTACTAGAATATGACTTTACAAGCCTATAAATAGACATAGTCTATTCCTCTTGTAAAATTTGAATTCGACATAGTGAATTTTCTTCTCCTCTACCCGTGGTTTTTTTCTCGAAAGGGTTTTCACGCAAAATCTGTGTATTCTTTATTTTATTTTTACTTTATTCTATTTTATTTTTATTTTTCATAAATTGGTATCAGAGCTTTCGAGTTGTTCATCTCGATCACGGTAATAGCATCTTTGAAGTATGAAATTTCGCTGTTGGATCGCAACACCAGATTTGCGTTATGGCAGATTAAGATGCAAGCAGTTCTTGCGCAGATGGATCTAGAGGATGCCCTGCTAGGGATAGATAAGATATCTTCGACTTTAACAGATGAAGAGAAGAAGCGTAAGGATCGAAAGGCGTTAACACAATTACATTTGCATTTGTCCAATGAAATTTTGCAGGATGTAATGAAAGAGAAGACCGCCGCTGTATTATGGAAAAGGCTAGAACAAATATGTATGTCGAAAACTGTAACAAGCAAGTTGCATATGAAACAGTATCTTTATGCTCATTGTTTGGAGGAAGGTGTGTCTGTACATGAACACTTAACAGTGTTTAAAGAAATTCTCTCAAACTTGGAGGCCATGGAGGTTCAGTATGATAAGGAAGATCTAGGGTTGATTCTACTTTGTTCGTTACCTTTGTCTTATTCAACCTTTAGAGACACGATTTTATATAGTCGCGAGTCTCTCACAGTTGATGAGGTTTATGATTCTTTGACCTCGTATGATAAGATGAAGCATCTTGTGGTTAAACCCGACTCTCAAGGAGAGAGTCTCATTGTTCGTGGAAGACAAGATCGGAATACTGATAATGATCGGGGAAGGACACAGGAACAGAATCCTCGCGGTAAATCTAAGGGTAGATCGAAGTCTTCAAATAGAGGTAAAACTTGTAACTTTTGCAAGAAGAAAGAGCACATTAAATCTAAGTGCTATAAGCTACAGAACAAGATTAAAAGGGAGGCTACGAATCAAAAGGAAAAACAACCTGAAAATTCCGGTGAAGCTGATGTTGTAGAAAACTACAGCGATGGTGAACTTCTAGTCGCTTCTGTCAATGATTCTAAAGTAAGCGATGAGTGGATACTTGATTCAGGCTGCACCTTCCACATGAGTCCCAATCGAGATTGGTTTACAACTTACGACACAGTGTCTGAAGGTGTTATTTTGATGGGAAATAATGCTTCGTGTAAAATCACAGGTGTTGGAACAATTAAAGTTAAGATGTTTGATGAAGTTATCAGAACGCTTAGTGACATGCGACATGTTCCAGAATTGAAGAGAAATTTAATTTCGTTGAGTACTCTTGATTCAAAAGGGTACAGATACATAGCTGAAAGTGGGGTTTTAAAGATTTTCAAAGGTTCCCTTATTGTGATGAAAGGGCAAAGAAAGACTGCCAAGTTATATGTTTTACAGGGTTCTACTGTTACTGGTGATGCAACTTTCGCTTCCTCTTCCTTGTCAGATGATGATATTACTAAACTTTGACATATGCGCCTAGGGTATATGAGTGAGAATGAGATGGTAGAATTGAGCAAAAGAGGACTTCTTGATGGGCAAGGAATTTGCAAACTAAATTTCTGTGTTCACTGTGTTTTTGGGAAGTAAAAGAGAGTTCGATTCACCAGAGGAATCTATAACACGAAAGAAACATTGAACTATATTCATTCTGATCTGTGGGGGCCATCCAGAGTGCCTTCGAGAGGTGGAGCTAATTATATGCTAACCTTTATTGATGATTTTTCCAGAAAAGTTTGGGCGTTCTTCCTAAAGCAGAAAAGCGATGTGTTTTCCGTATTTAAATCTTGGAAGATTATGATTGAAAAATAGACGGGAAAAAAATCAAATACCTCAGCACAGATAATGGCTTAGAGTTCTATTCTGATGAGTTTAATAGATTGTGCAAGCCAAAAGGGATCGTGAGACACTTGACAGTTCGCCATACTCCACAGCAAAATGGCATTGCAGAACGAATGAATAGAACGATCATGGAGAAGGTTCAATGTATGTTGTCAAATGCCAATTTACCAAAGTTGTTTTGGGCAGAAGCAGCCTCTACTGCATGTTTTTTGATCAACTGATCTCCATCCATTGCCATTGAGAAAAAAGACTCCACAGGAGGTATGGTCTGATAATCCTGCTAATTATTTTGATTTAAAGATCTTTGGGTGTCCTGCATATGCTCTTGTTGATAATGAAAATTGGAATCGAGATCCATTAAATGTGTTGGAATCGAGATCCATTAAATGTGTTTTTCTTGGTTATAAAGCTGGTGTAAAAGGGTATAAGTTATGGTGTCCTGAAAATAGAAAAGTTGTGATTAGTAGAGATGTTGTTTTTGATGAAACTGCTATGCTACCTAACTTATCTCTTAAAGAATCTTCCAATAAAGAAAATCAAAAGTAGGTAGAGCATCAGATTAATAGAGAGTCGACTCCTCAAGGTAGTACGAAAATTGAGAATAAAGTTGCTTCTTCACCACAATATTCTATTGCCAAAAATAGAACTAGAAGAGAATATAAACCTCCAAAGAAGTATGCCGAGGCTGATCTAGTTGCTTATGCTTTAAATGTGGCTGAAGATATAGATGCAAACTGAGAGCCATCTAATTATTCTGAGGCAGTTAGCTGTGAAGACTTAGAAAAGTGGATGTTTGCTATGCAAGAGGAGATGGAATCACTTCACAAAAACAGAACATGGGATCTTGTAAAACTTCCTAAAGGTAAAAAGGTTGTTCATTGTAAATGAGTATTTTAAAGGAAAGAAGGGACTCCAGGAGTTGAAGAACCCATATATAAATCAAGGCTTATTGCAAAGGGTTACAGTCAAATTCTAGGAGTGGACTTCACAGATGTGTTCTCCCTAGTTGTGAAACATAGTTCGATTCGAGCTCTGCTTGGTATTATGGCCATGCATGATTTGGAGCTTGAGCAGTTAGATGTAAAAACTACATTTTTGTATGGAGAACTTGATGAGGACATTTACATATAACAACCAGAGGGTTTTACAGTCTTAGAAAAAGAGGACTATGTTTGCTTGCTGAAAAATTCCCTTTACGGTTTGAAACAGTCACCAAGACAGTGGTACAAGAGGTTTGATTCCTTTATGACTTCTCATGATTTCAAAAGAAGTAGTTTTGATAGCTGTGTTTACTTTAAGAAAAATAGTGATGGTTCTTTTGTGTATCTACTTCTTTATGTTGATGACATGTTGATAGCAGCAAAAGATAAAGGAGAGATAAGAAATGTCAAAACCCAACTAAGTGAAGAATTTGAGATGAAAGATTTGGGACCAGCAAAGAAGATACTTGGTATGGAGATTCTCAGAGATAGAAAAGCAAGTAATTTGTACCTAAGTTAGAAGGGGTACATTGAGAAAGTTCTTTGCAGGTTCAATATGTAGAGTGCTAAGCCTGTTAGTACTCCTTTAGCAGTCCATTTTAGACTTTCATTGGCTTTGTCTCTACAATCAGATGATGAGATTGAGCACATGTCACATGTTCCATACTTTAGTGCAGTGGGATCTCTCATGTATGCTATGGTTTGTTCACGTCCAGATTTATCATATGCGATCGGTCAGCGATTAGCGATATATAGCAAATCCCATAAAAATAACAACGGAAAGCGATTCGATGGATTTTAAGATACTTACGAGGTACTACTGATGTTTGCTTATAGTTTGGAAGAACTAAAGATGGAGTCATTGGGTATGTTGATGCTGATTTTGCTGGAGACATTGATAGAAGAAGATCTCTCATAGGTTATGTCTTTACAATCGGAGGTTGTGCAATCAGTTTGAAAGCCACTTTGCAAACTACAGTCGCTTTGTCTACCATTGAAGCTGAGTACATGGCAATTACTGAGGCTTGTAAAGAAGCTATTTGGTTGAAGGGAATCTTTAGTGAACTCAATGAAGACCTTCAAATCAGCACAGTATTTTGTGACAGTCAGAGTGCCATCTTTTTTACAAAAGATCAAATGTTTCATGAGAGAACAAAACACATTGATGTTCGGTATCATTTTGTTCGTGATATTATTGCTCGTGGTGATATTGTTGTGAGAAAAATTAGTACTCATGAAAATCCTACAGATATGACGACTAAGTCACTTCCTATAACCAAGTTTGAGCATTGCTTAAACTTGATTGGTGTTCATTGTTGAAGTTAAACCCTTAAGAGATTTTATAAAAGAGGTGGAGAACTTGTTCGTTGAGAGTTCACGATGAAGAAATTGTTCATTGAGAATTCGTGTCAAGGTGGAGATTATTAGAATTAAATGACCCGAATCCTTATTTAAGTAAAATACAGTGGTAAAATAAAATAAAAGAAGAATCCATATAGAATTACACTTATTTTATTTTATTTTAGAATAAGGTTTTTTAAACCTTATTAAATTCCATCTATTTGATATTGATTAGAATAAGATGTTTCAGTCTTACTAGAATATGGCTTTTCAAGCCTATAAATAGACATAGTCTATTCCTCTTGTAAAATTTGAATTCGACATAGTGAATTTTCTTCTCCTCTGCCTGTGATTTTTTTCCCGAAAGGGTTTCCACGTAAAATTTGTGTGTTCTTTATTTTATTTTTACTTTATTCTATTTTATTTTTATTTTTCACAATAAGTAATAATGCACCAAATAAGTTCCCTTTGATTCATAATACTATAATAACATCAGAAATACTAAAAATGACACTAAAAAAAAATTCATACTAAATTCAAAGCATTTAACTACTAACACCTATTAGACCTAATTTCAAAAAAAAAAAAAAAAAAAGCTAAAAGGAGCATGAAAATGACTTAATTGTATATATCAAATTATGGCACATCACCCTTCATCATGTTATGGCAGAAAACTGCAAAACATGTTCTAGTTTGTGTGACAGGAACTCTTAAATATGGCTTTACAATTATCAAACTAGTTATGACAAATAAGGTTGAACATTACATCAAAGAAAGTTGCTTTGACTTTATAGTAAAACGAAAAAACATGGATTGTCTCCTCTACATCTTACCTAAAAAGGTCATAAGCAAGGATAACATAGAGTTTCTCTTCAATAAGTTATCTCTTATAAGCACTAAGTCGTAAAGTAAATGCTACCCAAAGACCCCAAATCTTACAAGAATGCTTTACTTTTTATCAAGATTTTAACACTCAAACAATTAATGCGTGACCTTCAATATCATTCAGACCTTTATTTGAATGAGCCACCCTGTAGGTTGACTTCACTCTACATGTGACCACTTGCGCACATGTGCAGAAAACAAAAAAAAATTATTAAAGAATTTTAAAAGTGCGGTTTTAACTGCAAGCCTGCAGTGTCAGTTGTAATATTTGTAGTATCCAATGGAACACTAGAGTATTCCAAGCGTCAAACCCAAAGGAGTCGTTGATTAAGTGATTTCTACACTATGAACATGTAATTAAAAGAGTCTACCTGACTAATCACTAACCAATTATATTACGTCAAGTCATACAAGATGTTAATTACTCTAATTAATTATCTAGGAATGAAAAAGAAGTAAATTGTAACTCTAACAAAGTATGAATCTAACAAATACGATAATAGAAAATGGTTGGTTGATTTCCATGTGGTTGGTTAACCTTTGAATTAGGGATCTAAATCGCTAATACTCCTAAGTAGGTTCAATTGTACCAATTTAGAAAAATTAGTCTAATTTATCTCTCGACCTCACTGAACTAACTCGGGACTATCAAATTGGTGCTCGATAAGATGTCCTCTCGATCTCACTTATCTTAATTTTCCCTTAGGGGCGTCAATCCTAAGTTTTGAAGTCTATTTAATTTTGTCCAGATTTTATGATTTAATCCTTAAACCCAAAAATCAACTTTTCCACATTTCCATCAACCAACCTCCTATGATTTAGCTACTCATGCTTGTCTCTAAACACATTAACAACAGATAATCAATCACAAATTGCATTAACTTAACCACAAAGGAAGACAATAAAAATCCAAGCTTTATTTGAAAAGCTTAGAGAAGACAACAATGACAACAAATTAGATGAACAAAAACACTAAAGAAATGATTTACAACTAGTGAAATAAAACAAAGTTGAATAAGATTAAATCAAAGGATTAAAGTGTAACTACAATAAAACTTGAAGTATTAAAAGATAATTAACACCTAGCTATAATAAACTTAACTAACTAAAGAACTAACTTTGCATTAAACCAGAAAAAAAAGAGTTTGAATCCTAAAAAGATGAGAAAAAGACTAAACCTTAAGCTAAAAATATGGATATTCTAAAATGTCTCTTTTCTTTTTTAGCCAAAAGAAGGCCCTTTGATTTGATTACAACCCAAAAAAAGTTAGGGGGCATGTTGGACAAGGACTACCCCTGTAGTCATTTTTTGTCTCCTTCGATAGTGATATCACGACACCCATGTTCCAATATCACGATATCCTCGTCAGTCTTGAAATGAGGGTCTTTTGGGAGCTTGGGTATCACGATACCCTATGATCGATATCGCGATACCACTATTGGTTCAATCTTCCTTATTTTCAACATTATCAGGGGTATCACGACTTCCATGCTTTGATATTGCAATACCCCCTTCTAGGTGGTGTTCTCGTGCCGTTTGAGCCACCATGGACTCCTTGCATCACTCACCAACCTCATTAGATCCCCTAGGTGCCAATTGGCCATCTTGAGTCTCAAAATAACACAAAAATATGTTTTTAACTTATTAATCCAAATAACTAAAACTAACTAAAAATACAACAAAGACCTTTAAATTGTTCGAAAACAAGCTCCCCTAGTTTCACATATCAAATTACGGAAGATCAAACTCCCCTACACTTAATTCTTTGCTTGTCCTTAAACAAACTCACAAACATGAATAAAAGATGACTCTTGAACAATGAACATATTTAATAATCAATGAATGGATATGTATAGTGCAATAAGCACTTCTACTATACAACTTAAGAATTATAGATTGTCAATTCACAAATTTGAGAGCAAATTATTCTAGTTCACAAGTTACAAGTTAAACAAAAATAGAGGTAATATATCAAAAGTCATTTTCCATATTATTCCATCAAAATAAGATATGCTGATGTGATGTATCTATAAATGAAAGGATCTAATGCTGATGTGATGTATCTATAAATGAAAGGATCTAACTTATTCATTTCTTATTAAGTCTCAAGTTTTTGGTTTCATAAACGTCGATGCTAATGTCACATATATTTTTTTGGGTTGGAATGATTGTGAAGAAAAGATCAGCTCAAATTGGTTCCAGCACTATGAACAATATATCACATGACATTGTTCCCAATTCCCCCATACGTAATCGTTAAGATCACCACATTATTTATCCTCTCTCTCTCTCTTGCCTCCATTTTCTCTCCAACAATGTGGAAGAAACGTTTTTATATTGGCTAGTATAAACAACTTAGCGAGTAATTGTGCACTATAAACTCTAATTTATATAGAGTTTTTATAGATGTTTTTAACACCTTTTGACTTAGAAAATAATGTTAATCCTAAGTATTTGATAGTTAATTGAGGGAATTTTTTTCATGTTATGATAATGGGCATGATTTAATAAAATAAGCAATTTTATGGTTTTTTGTATTAATTTTAGGCATAATTTAATTAATTCATGCTACATATTAATGTTATCTATTTTTGTTGTAGTGGGACCATGAGGTTGATCATGCATAAGGCTCATTTTAATTCTTGAATGGACATGCGATTATTTCTATCCTAGTTGGACTGCAAAAACATGCAAATTGGGTCATGAAGATGTCTCCTTGATCCACTTAAAGATGGTTTACATGATGGACAAGTTTGACAACTATTAGGGCATAAAACTGTCCAAACATGGGGGAGAGAAGCCCAATTCAACAAGGGCATATGAATAGCCCAAAATCAGCTTTTGGGAGATTTAATTAGAGGTCCCTACACTTGGAAATGAATTAAAAATCAACACATCATTTTCACCCTTGAAACCGTCCACCACTTTTCTTGATTCAAGCATGATTTCCTGCTTGAATCAAGCAACTAAATAACCCCTTATCTCCATAATTTATGGCTGGCCGTAGGAAAGAGAAACCTAAGGGATTTTAAGCTATTTTTAGCAACCCTCTTATCCATCCATCCATCCACTATAAATACCAACCCTCACTTCTCATCCTTCATCTCTCTCTTAGCATTCATTCTTCATTTCTCATTCTCATC
The DNA here is from genome assembly GCA_025698465.1 of Gossypium longicalyx. Taxonomy (NCBI): domain Eukaryota; kingdom Viridiplantae; phylum Streptophyta; class Magnoliopsida; order Malvales; family Malvaceae; genus Gossypium; species Gossypium longicalyx. The sequence continues at coordinate 60,218,284 of CM047004.1, read as the reverse complement.
ACATTCCTTCCTTTCATGCATATCCATCCTTATTTTCTCTCTCCATTAATTAGTAAATCCTTGAGAAAATACTCTCTTAGTGGCCACCTTGAGGAGCACTTTATGAAGGAGCAAAATAAGTATTGGATGAAGTCGCTACGATTAGATTCTAGAGGACTGCAGAATCAATTAGAGTCTATTCTTCCTTATCATTTTTTACTTTTAAATTTAATCATGCTCACAATTTGTTTTGTTATTTTTTTATCAACAATGGTAGCTTAAAGTTGTTTACCTTGAATGATCACATCAATTAAAGAAAGTTAATTTAAATCATGTTTATAATGTTCTGTGCCTCAGTCATTCATGGTTTTAATTAAACTCAAGCATGTATTTCATTCATGAAAATATAATTGAACGCATTAGAATTTGTTGATCAATCCTAACCAGATGGTGATTAATGGACACAATAATTAAAAGGTGCATACTTAATTTAGATCCTAACCCAATTAAATTAAAGGTTCGTAATAACTCGAGAGAGCTCTATTACCTTGCATAGCTTTTAGGTTTGTGTGATTAAATTGTTTCAAACCTAACCCCTACCTGTTACTTCACATAAATTCTAAGAAACCCTTTGTTAAATATGATCATGATGGTATGCATGTTTTTCTAAGTAAAAGATTCCGAAAGGACTTTAAATTGGTTTCAATCTCATGAACGATCAAATTGCCATGGAACATTTTTCGAAACATTATTAAGCATGGTGAAAATGAATTAAGTTGAATGATGTGATTATTCTAGCCTATTCATGCTATTGATTATTAAAGTTTGTGAATTTGTTGCTAAACCATCTCATTCATTCTATTGCATACATTGCATTTAGATTAATTTGCATTAGGGATCACTTTGCATTTAGTTCATTTATTTTAATTTAATTTAACAATGAACCACCTCCAAAATATTGTGTTCTCTTACCATATTGTTAGTATTAATTTTACAATTAATTGAATAACATACATAGTCCCTGTGGAGACGATAACTCTTTTACTTACTTATTACTTAAAACAACTATGTACACTTGCACAAACCACACGTTACATGCACTATATAGTGAAAAGCAAATTTTTATGATCCTTAATTGATTTCTCATTTTGAGCATATTTTTAAAAATTTTCTCTTTTCACTCACAATGTTTTTAGCCCTAACCATGCTTTTTATTTGCTTGCTTTGCTTTTAACCCTCAAAATGCTTTTATTTGCTCAAAATTTTTAAATTACGCATATTTTTGTTAGAGTCTATACATGTCATATCGAATCATCTCTTCACTATTCTCTCAATTCATTTTCAAGAACTCCAAAATGTTTCTACCCAACCCTCAGTGTTTATGGCCAGACATCCATTTATAGTGAATTTCAAGATTAAGGACTATGAAGGGTTGAGTTTTGAACTCAATTTAGGCTTGAGGTCTAGAAAGAAGTAGGTTCATTAAGAAAAGATAATTAAAGGCTCAAATCACAAGAACTAGGGATGACATATCATTTATGTTGGTCATTTAGGCTCTAGGCTACACAAACAATACTTTAGGTCATCCCTTAACTTTTCAACGACCACGAAACCAAATATGCTTATACTTATTTCCATGAATGATGTTAAATCATAATGCATGTATCCACACATTTATCCATATACTTATTCATCATTCGGGAAAAAATTCACACATATTTTTTACTACCTCTATTCTATTAGGAAATGTAATTAATTGAACTAAAAAAAATATTATCAAAGAATAGCATTCATCAAGCATCATTCCAAATTTGTACACTTAAATAATTTTTTGCACAAAAACATGCCACAATTCACCAGTTGTCGATCAAATCATGTTCAAGTACCATGCAAAAACAAGAAAAATCAAAGAAATAAAAGAAATATAAAATTGATTTTTTTTGAAAAATGGCCTAAAAATAGAAAAAAATACAAAACACACATAAAAACAAAGAAAAATAAGATAATGTGCATCCTCCGCACACTTAAACTACACATTGCTCTTAATGTCTAAGCCCAAAATAAAGAAGGAAGGTTAGTGGACTTCCCTAGTGGTGTGATTGCTCAACGTGGTATGGTCGGGTCATCCACCTTCACATTAATGCTCAAAGTTGTAGTGTTGTTCTTGAATGGGTGCAACTCCCTGCTTCATCAAGCAACACTAGTCCACCAGCCCATATGTAACAGCCCGTTTTTAGTCAAATCAAAATAGTGGTTTTAAAACCACAAATTTGAGGTCAAAATAATTACTTTATTGTTATTTTAATGACTACAACATGATAACATAATTGTATGAAAAATTTGTTAAGAAATTTTATCATTCGAGTGCTTAATTTGATAAAAAGGACTAAATCGCATAAAGTGTAAAAGTTGTGTTCTATTAGCTAAAAGTGTCTAATAGCTATGGAACCTTAAAGTGGAGGTCCTTAAGTGGTAATTAGACCATTAATATTATTATTGGACAAAGATGGACATCATTTAAGTGAATTTTAATGTTTTAATTAAAGGTTATTTAAGTTAATGAATAAATAAGTTAGTAAAATAAAGAAATAACCAAGTTGTCATCTTCCAAAAAAGCTTCCTCCACCGAAAATAAGAATTAGAAACTCCATTGAAGAGGTTTCAAGGTTCGGCCAAGTTTCCTTTATGCATATAAAGAAAAGCGAAGTTCAAAATTAGATCGAGGGAAAAACAAGATAGTTGATTGATAGCTCGATTTCTCTCCGTATAAATCTGAGGTAAGTTCGTATGTTAATTAGCATTAATGTAATTGTGTTTTAAATGCTTTATAATTGTATTGTTGATGAATACGACCTTACATAAAAGTTCGACGAAGATTCAGTAATATGTAAATCCCGATTGAACTTTAGGAATAGATAGGATACAAATGACATGTCATTAGGGCTTATTGTCTTTGGGTGATGGTCTGTACGTTCTATTGGTGGCTGAGTTTTTCGGCATGTATTGGATTCTCGTCAGATTGTGTAAGCAGCACCGTGTAGTTATGTCTTGACCGTCATCAGCTTGTGTGAGCAGACCTGTTGATAGCTGAAGAGTGAACATTATATGAGATATGAGATTGAGATAGCTTTGACTATGTATTGGCACTTAAGGTACGAGATTCTCGAGTATTTGATATTATTCCAAATGGTTCAACGGGTATATTGAAGATATAAAGGGTAAGAGATTGATACGTATCAATGTAGGTATGTACGTAAACTGTATAGATATTGAATCTATAAAATTGGTGAGTTACATGATCTAATATGTGGTTGAACATATATTAGCCTTGTGATTAAGTTAAATTGTTGTGTTTTATGATAGATGACTTACTTTGAGAATGAATGGTAAGTTACGAGCTTACTAAGCTTTATAACTTACTTTCTTTACTTTTCCGTGTTTTATAGTGATTTCAAAGCTTGCTCGGATTGGGAGTTGTCAATGATTTCAAAGTTATGACCTTATGTCAGTAATTTCAAAGTTATGACCTTACTAAGCTTTATAGCTATCGTTTTGGTACTTTTGAACTTATTTATTTGGTTATATGGCATGTATAGGAGTTGTGGTTAATATGTTTTATATGTTTATAATAGATTTAGCCAAGTGATTTGGCTTGTAAATGAAGTATGTTTTGGTTATGTGTATAGCCATGTGATTTGGCTTATTTTGGTATATTTGGTTATGCATATATATATGTGTGCAAATGGCCTTTTGTGATGTGGTTTTAAATTGATATATGAATGCTTGTTGTAGATTGGTATTTTAAGTACCAAATGGTGGAATTTTAAGATATGGTATGCTTGTGGTTTTAGGCAAAATAATGCATAGTTGAACGTGACCATTTAGGTGATTTTTAGATGTGTAATTAGTATAAAGTTGAATGGCTAATTGTTGGTATGGAAATAGCATGGTTTAGGCTTAGATGAGATTGGTTTGGATGCATATTGATGCTATGTTATATGCTATTTGGTTTGTGTAGGTGAATGCAAATTTAGGTGAGAAAGATGGCTTGGTAAATAGCTTATTTTTGTCCACACGGGCAGAGACACGGGCGTGTGTCTCAGCTGTGTGTGACACATGGTCTGCTGACACGACCGTGTGTCCCCTGATGTTTATTTAGAAACCAATTTAGTATTCTTCACATGGCCTAGCACAAGGGCTTGTGACTTGGCCGTGTGGTATAAATCAGTATACCCTGCAGTTTTGGCACGACCTAGCACACGACCTGTCACATGGGCGTGTGTGGCCATTTCGAAGGGTACACGGGCTAGTTACACCGGTGTGTGGTTGGCCGTGTGACCCAAGTTAGAGAGTTACACAGGGTAGGACACGCACGACCATGTGATCCCATTTCGAATGTCCACACAGCCTGTGACATTGGCGTGTCTATGGCCGTGTGAGACACATGGCCGGGCCACATGTGGCCTGGGTATTTTGAAAAACTTTCTATGTTTTCCAAAAAATTCCTGTGTTATTGATTTATTCCCGAACCACTTCTAATGCTTGCTTTTGGTCTTTAGGGCTCATATTGGGGACTATATGATTGTATTTGTATGGATTTTAATTGACATGAGAATTGTAATTCAAATTGTACGATTGCTTATGAGATTAGTCCGGTAATGATTCGTAACCCTATTCATGCGATGGATACAGGTTAAATGTGTTACACTATACTTTGCTGCATAATGGTCAATGTACTATTTAGTGATTTCCATCATTAGTGTATTGTATTTCATCGCTTATAGAAGTTCATCTTGTTGCGATTGTGTGCCATCCAAAGCTTTTCTCGAAAGAGGCTTCTTCGAAAAGGTGCTTGGCACTTCCATCTTGTGTTTGCAACAATAGGTCCACTCCTAAATTTGCTTTCATTGTAGCTCTTGGAATTATTGGAGTGTCAAATTGTTTACAATGCTTCTTGCAGGGGAATAGACATGCTCGGTGGGATCCATAACCACACCTACCTTAGCACATAAATCTGTAACCAAGTGTGGGAAGTAGATCCCGACCTTGCTTTTCACTACACAACGTCTCATTTTTTGATAGATCCAAGTTCCCAAACAGATGCGCTTCATCTATAAGATATAACACAATAAAATAGCTTGGAAAGCATTAACCGTGTTGGTGTCAAGTGTGGGGATAACACGAGCACATATAAGTTGCATCCATAATTTCACTACTGGGAACATTATTTATTGATTAAATAAAAGGGGTAATCCTATTTCTGTCTCTCGTTTCCATTCCTGTCTACATTTCGTTAAGTAGTTTATTATGGCATCCATATCTACATCAAGATAACTGTCAAGTCAAGCAACTTGATGTCATCATTTTCGTAGAATGGGACACGATAATATTCACAAATATCTGCAGGAAAGATGTTCACTTCAGAGTTCCTAATGTATATACCCAGTCTTTTTCAGCAAATTTTAAACTGGAGTAGAACAACAAGACCACGGGTATAGCTGCAGGAGCCTTAGGCAATAAGCAAAAGTTTTGCCACATGTAAAATTGGACAAGATCCTAAACCTTGCCACCCAAGGAAGAGGTTGGGTCGAAACCGCATTCAGAGGTGAACGTTTGTCCCTTTAGCATGAGAAGAAACCCCTAAACCTCTTTTGATACAAATTTGGTTTGATCAGACTCTAACAATGGAGCTAGCTTAGATTAGGATCAGGTTCATTTTGTCTGCCTCAGTGGCATTTTGTAACGTATCTTGACTTAATCAAGCAACAATATTAAGGGAAAAATTCTAACCAACTAGCCTACAACAATGCAAAAGTATTTATCAACAAGTCCACCACTATTCCCCAGCTTGCAACAAACTATTAAGCAAGAATAACAAAAATTTTCAAGAATTAGCGAAACTTGGAACTTTTAACCTCGGTTGTTGTTGTTAAAGGCAAATGGGTTTGTTTTTTTCGTGTTTTCATCGTCCCTAAACACACAGAAGAGAGATGAAAGAAGAATGAAGAAAACACCCAAAAAAACAAAAAAAGAGATTACCAGCGAATGAATAGATTATGAACAAAATTTAAAGAAAAATGAATGGGGAAGAAGTTTTAAGAGATTTATGGTTTGGAATTGAAATAAATTTGGGAAATTTTTAGTGGTTTTGGAGGTTAAACCTTGAAAACACGCGGGTCACGATACCTAAAATGGGTTATTTTTTAACCCTAATAGGGTATCGCGATACTGAGGGTTGGGTATCGTGATATGCCAATAGTTTTGGACCCATCAAATTTGAAACTATTTTGGGTAACATGATACCAAGTGACCAATATCGCGATACCACTATGTATTGGCCAAAATTTTAATTTGTGAAATTGCTCGAGATAACACCATACAAAAGGAGCAGTTTTGTGATGCCCAAAATATTTTTTGCCTCCCATCGAAATTGTCTAGAGTATCATGATATCCACCAATAAATGTCGCGATACCACACTGTATAGTTCTCAAAATTTTCCAAAATTTTCATTCTAACTCCATTTATGTAACACCCCTCACCCGTATCTGATACTGGGGGTAGGGTTTGAGGCATTACCGGTATTATACGTTTACAAATTTACTAAATCGGGTCACCAAATTTCGCTCAAAATTAAAAACCTTTCAAAATTACATAGGCCTTCGAGGCCTAAAACACACCTAGGGGCAGTACGGGACAAAAATCGAAAACATTCGATAAACTTTGGGCACTTTAGAAAATTTTCCCTTACTTTGAAGTGTAACACGCCCGTGTGGCTTGGGACACACCCGTGCCCTCAGCTCATGTGCGTCACTAAGTTTAACCTCATTATACAATTAGGGGCACACGGCCAAGGCACACGCCTGTGTGCCTAGCCTGTGCACAACACTGACTTAAAAATTTAGGTGCAGGGGACACACGGCTATACCACACACCTATGGGGGTGAGCCGTGTGTCACACACGGCCTAGACACACGCCCGTGTGTCTACCCGTGTGGACCTTATTAGGCTATTTTCCAAGATTTTGGTCACTCTCTACCAACCAATAACACTTATAGGTTACTTTTACAGATGATAAGGCCAAATTATACACTTATATATATATATATATAAAAATTTGATTAACCTCATTGCATGTAAACCTCATGTCATTGGTTTCATACATGCTAAGTTAATTCTCATCTTGCATTTAGGGATTTCCATGTCTACTTGACATATTTAAGATTGGCTCTTTTTTTTTTATAACTCATTGCCAATTGAAGACCAAACCATTTCATATGAACATAAACATGCATAGATTTGTAGGTCATAGCCTACTTCAAAATAAGCCAATTTCCATGGCCATGTACAACAGATAAGTATAACTTTACATGCCTTTATTTTGGCAAATCAAATGACGCATATAACAAAATACTTAAAAGTTCTATACATGCCATTGAACAAAACATAAGTGTCTATATACCAAAGTTGAATTAGTTGATAGTGTGTAGACTCTCCAACCGTCTTTCAATCGTTACGAGTCCCCGAGCTCTGTAAGACAGGGAAAAGAGAGGGGTAAGCATTTACATGCTTAGTAAGCTCGAATAATTGGAAAGTAAACTTATCGATTATTTAGCATACATCCTTATTAGATAATGAAACCAACAAATATGAAAATGGTTTCCCTATCACATGCACTCAATCAATGAGTTAGTCACATAACAAAACACCATGTAATTTATCCTAGATGAGCTCACCATTCATCATGTCATTTGTACATATATCTCGTGTTAGTCCCGTTGAGTTTTTAGGAAATCTTGATGGATTATCCAATCACCGTCAATTCAAACGAATGATCATTTCAGGTATGCACTCCCGCGAACCTCAAATCTTACGGCGGGATTACCAGTCCAGGCTAAATCCCTTATAGTGACAAGCACCCTTAGTGAGCTCGGATTTGAATTACCAGTCCGGGCTAAATTCAGACCCTAATCGGATTACCCGTCCGGGCTAAATCCATAATGCACATATATTCTTCGGGAGGCTCGATCACTCAAGGAACACCCGTTCAGGCTAGATCCTTTTCATACTTGCGATCATCGGATTACCCGTCCGGGCTAAATCCTTTCTGCAACACATGCAGGATCTCAATTCACATATAATTCATGGTTTATCCATCGAATTCCCTTTTTAACCTCAACCGAGACATTTTCCAACAAATCATTTACAAAGATGCATTTCATATGATTTCATGCCATTAATAAATACAATCATCATGAATTCGTAAATCATATAATTAGACACATTTTGAGTTTACTTTAAGTTATCCAAACTTACTTGGTACTCGTTTCGGTGCTATGTTTCGGTTATTCCGAAACCTTTTGCTTTCCTCGGTCGACCTTCGAAATTTGTTCCTCGGGGTCTATCACAATAAAATTGAATCATTAACATATCACATTGTACTTTTTGAGCCTAAATTTAACCCCTGGTCCAAATGACCATTTTGCCCCTAACCTTTCACATTTTTACAATTTAGTCCCTAGGCTCGTATAATGAAACACATGCAATTTCTATCTTACCCAAGCCTAGCTGAATGCTTTTACCTCTTATGGCAGCCCATATTTTCCATTATTTTCACATTTCTACCACATATTTAACAACTTTTGCAAAAAGGTCCCTTTAGGGGTTTTTCATGAAAATCACATAGGAAAAGATGTTTAACACACCTCCAACTTTCATATCCCTCCATAAATCATCAAAATAAAGGTAACTCATGCATGGGTAGATTTTTGAATATGAACCCTAGCATGAAATATGGGTATGGAGAGAGTAAGCTACCGGGATTTCGAAAATACAAAGAACATTCAAAACGGGGCTTGGGTGCACTTACTATTGAGCTTGAAAATGTTGAAAACCCCCGCTATGGATTCCCTTGAAGTTTCGGCAGCATGGAGAAGAAAATGAGCTGATTTTGGTTCATTTTTCCCATTTTATTCCATTAAAATACCAAATGACCAAAATGCCCTTAAGCCCTTTCTTTAAAATTTCATCCATGCAAACTCATTTTTGTCCAAAAACTTAGAAATTGGGAAAATTACTCTCTAAGACCTTCTAATTTATAATCTAAAGCAATTTCATACAAATTGCTTCTAAAATCCAAGTTTTGCAAGTTATTCAATTTGGTCCCTATTTCCAATTGGTCACCTTACTCAAAGAATTTCTTCATGAAATCTTAACACATGTATATACTCATATTCTAAACCTCATAATAATAATAAAATGAATATTTCAATGTCGAATTTGTGGTCCTGAAACCACTATTTCGACTAGGCCCTATTTCGGGATGTTACACTTTAAGCACAAAATAGGATCGTTAAAGCCCTAAAATTCAATATACAGGGAATATCAAGCCCAATTAAATAGGAAAATTAGATGGACTCTATTCTTAAACACAAAAATTATTTACAAATAAAATTTGGGGAAGGGTTAAATGTCATTGATGACTTAACACACCTTTTTCAGGGTCAACGTCATCATCCACCTCTAGATCACTTATCTTACCATGGCATGCTTCACAATTGGGATATTGGACCTTCTTGAATGTATTATTTGTGCCTCCTAAATACAACTTCGCTCACTACCTATTTACCAAGAATAATTGGCCATCCTTGGTTACCAGTTCAATGACTCCATTATCTAATACCGGAGTAATTGTGTACAATCTTGTCCAGCGGGACCTTAATTTTCTGAGGAATGGTTTTAGGAGGGAATTGAACAACAACACTTGTTGACCCAGCATGAAATCTTTTTGTTTGATCATTGCATCATGAAGAATTTTACTCTTTCCTTATTCAATTTAGCGTTATAGTAGGCTAAGAATTGAAACACTTCCAATTCGTGCAATTGAAATAGATGAGCTTCCTTTGTCAAACCAAGGTCCAAATTTAGCTCCTTAATTGCCCAATATGCCCACTTTTCTAGCTCAATAGGGAGTTGAAAATTTTTTCATAGACCAATCAATACAGAGACATCCCTAAATGTGTCTTGTACGTTGCTAATAGGCCAACAAAGCATCATCAAGGTGATCAACTAGTCCTTCCAAGTTGGATTTACTGTCTTTTCAAGAATTTGTTGTTTGATCTTCTAGTTCAACACTTCAACTTGGCTACTAGCTTGAAGGTGGTAGGCCATGGCAATTCGGTGCCTCACACTATACTTTGTGAGGGCGCTTTCTAGTTGCCTACTATAAAAGTGTGATCCTTCATCACTAATAAACGTCCAAGGTGTTCCAAATCTTGTTTTGTCGAAGGAACTTCACCAATTCCTTGGTGTCGTTCGTTGGTTAAGCTACTAATTCTATCCATTTAGATACATAAGCTATAACCAAAAGAATGCACCGATTCCTAAAAACATTTAGAAAGAGTCCTATGACGTCGATCCCCCAAACATAAAAAACCTCAACTTCTGGAATCCCTTTTCGGGTCATCTCATTCCTTTTGGAAATATTCCCCATTTGCTACCATCGGTCACATTTTTTTGAGAATTCATAAGTATTTTGGATCATGGTTGGCTAATAAAACTCGGATCGTAGAATTTTTTGTGCTGTCTTCTTTCCTCTGAAATGTCCTCCACAAGAAGAAGTATGACAACCAACAATTATATCCTCCATTTCTTATTCGGCCACACACCTTTTAATGAGCTAGTCGGCGCACTATCAAAAAGGCATATGGTTCTTCCCAAATGCGGTCCTTCGTGTCATGACCAATCTTCTTCTTTTGTTGACTAGAAGCTTTCGCTAGAAAAACACCTTTCACAAGATAATTTACAATGTCGACATACTAAGCTGTGGAAGGTATTCTGTCTCGAATTTGCAAACAACTCAAATAAATAACTGCTCATCCATAGACGCTTTATTTATAATTGGAGTCCCATCTCAGTTTTTATCTAGCTTTAATTGAGAAAAATGATTGATGACCTGGTTATCTGTCCCTATTCTATTCAAAATACACAGATCAAATTCTTGGAGAAGTAACACTCATCTCATCAACCAAGATTTACTTTATATCTTTTTCATCACATATTTCAATGTCAAATGATCCGTGTACACATAAACCCGGTTCGCCATCAAATATTGTGAGAATTTTTTACATGCAAAGACGATGATTAACATCTCCTTCTTAGTAGTGGTATAATTACATCGCGAAGGATTCAATGTTTTGCTTGCATACTGAATCATGTGGGAAACCCTAGCTTTCTTCTAAGCCGATACTACTCCTACCGTATAGTCACTAGTGACGCACATAATCACATATGGCTCCTTCCAATCGGGGCTAACAATGATGGGTGTAGTGACTAATCTTTCCTTTAAGGTGTTGAAGGCATGAAAGCACTCTTCATCAAATATGAAGGGAACACTTTTTTTAAGAGCCGACTTAGCAGTTTCTAGATATGAGAGAAATCCTTAATGAAACATCGATAGAATCTGACATGCTCTAGGATGTTTCTAATTCCTCGTACAAAAGAATGAGGCGGTAGTTTCTCAATAACTTCTATCTTAGCACGATCAACCTCTAACCCCTTTTTAGAAATTAAGTGGCCCAGAATAATATCATTGTTCACCATGAAATGACACTTCTCCCGATTCAGAACTAAATTAGTTTCCTCATATCTTTCCAAGAATCATTCGAAATGTCCCAAACATTTGGAAAAAAAATCTCTATAAATCGAGAAATCATCCATGAAGACCTCCAAACCCTCTTCAATCATATTTTAAAAGGTAAAAGTCATACATCACATAAAAGTGGCAGGAGCATTACATAGCCCAAAGCGCATCCTACAAAAAGCATAAGTATCGAAAGGACAAGTGAATATGGTCTTCTTTTGATAATTCAGATGGATCGAAATCTAATGATACCTAGAATACCCATCGAGGAAGCAGTAAAATTATTTATTTTGGCTATAGTCCACCCAATGGATTTCTTATGAGCCTTTAACACTTGAAGCAAAGCCTATTCTTTTGCCGAAGTTAAGCATGCTGAGATGACAACTAACAATAAATTGTTCTTTCCTAGATACTCGTAATTCAATCCATCGTGAAGGGGTTTCTATTCTAACTCTAGCAGTTTAATTATGGACTATATAGATGTCCCAATGGTTCTTTACAATGCCTCTACCAATTTAATTAGTTTATCCGCTCACTTAAGAGTTGGCTCAGTTTTTTCTTGGGATTCCCAATCATCATCAATGGGCAGTACTTCCACTCGGAGATATGATTTCCTTATGCTCATTAGGTAATTTAGTTCCCACAAATTCCATGCTTTCAACATCGAAAAACCTTTCAACATCACACTCTTTTGGTTCTTCCGAAGGTTCCTCGTCTATAGGTGTAGCTCCCACAGGTGTTGACAACTCCTTTACTTGCCCCATTCCTTGAGTTAATGCTTCTCCCACATTTCTGCTCGAATCTTCTCGGAGAGATGAACGATTATAGTTCTTGGTGGATTCATTGTCGCTAACATTCTCAAGTAGGAAATTTTTTTTCCCATGCAATTTTTGTCCAAATGTTCCCCCTAGAAATAATATCAAACTGTGATTCATTATCCTCATTCAACCTAGTATAAAAGTGTTGCAACTGAACTACACTCTTAACACTGTGACTGATTAAGCTTCGCAACATTCTTTTGAACCTTTCCCAAGCTTGGCCTAGTCTCTCCATACTTTCTTTCTTAAACTCGAAAAATTCTTCGTATGTAGTGAGCACCCTGGTCATCCAGATATTCCACCTTAAAAACAGTTGAAGAAATTTTTCCTATGAGGTAATAGTAACTGGAGGCAACATATCCAACCACTCCCTTGCTTTTCCTCTGAGTGCAAATAAAATTAAAAGAAATTGGATTGCCTCATTCGAAACCCCTTCGTAACCAACAGTGTTACAAATATGTTCAAACCTACGGAGCAAACCCCCTAGATCTTCATTTTCACCTTTATATAACCTAAGATGTCAAAGAAAAATTAAGCTCGAAGTGCGTGATGCCAATATATGGTGTAATTATATTAGGCTGTAGCCAAATTTGATCATACCATATTGTTTCAATTAGAGATGTAAATCTTGGCCTAATTGAAGATTTCTTCCTTCGCAAGAAAGCTTAATTCTCTACAACAAATAAAAGAATCGAATCAAATAAACAAATCATGTGAATCCTTTAATCAAGACAATGAATATTCAATTATGAGAAAGAAGGCAAAGTGTCGTATCTATAAACTTAGTTTTTATCAATTATCTCCCTATATAACACGCACATAACCAAAAATCACTTAATCTAGCATTGGCGCCAATAACTTGACTGCTTGTACGCATGCACAGAAAACAAACAATTCTAAAAGTGTGGTTTTAACTGGAAGCCTACAATATCAGTTGTAATATTTATATAATCTAACAGAACACCAAAGTATTCTAAGGGTTGAACTTAAATGATTCAGAAATTAAGCAATTTCTGAACTATGAATATGCAATTAAAAGAGTCTAGCTAACTAATCACTAACTAAATATATTACGTCAAGTCATACAAGAGGTTAATTGCTCTACTTAATTATCTAGGAATGAAAAATGACTAAATTGTAACTCTAGAAAAGTATGAATATAACAATTACGATAACAACAAGCTGTTGATTAATTTCCATGTGGTTGGCTAACCTTTGACTTAGAGATCTAAGTCACCAATACCCCTAAATTGGTTCAATTTTACCTCTCGATCTCAATTTGATCGGTTTAGACAAATTATTCTGCTTTTTCTCTCGACCTCACCAAACTAACGTGAGACTATAAAATTGGTGCTTGATAAAATCCCCTCTCAATCTCACTTATCTTAATTTTCCCTTAGGGGCGTCAATCTTAAGTTCTGAAGTCTATTTGATTTAGTCCAGATTTTACGATTTAGTGCTTAAACCCAAAAATCAACTTCACCACATTCCATCAACCAACCACCTATAATTTAGCTACTCATGCTTGTCTCTAAACACATTAACATAAGATAATGAATCATAAAGCAAGACAATAGAATCCAAGCTTTCATTCAACAACTTGGAGAAGACAATAATTACAATAAAATAGATGAACAAAAACACTAAAGAAATTATTTTTAACATGTGGAATGAAAGAAAGTTGAATAATACTAAATCATAGGGTTAAAGTGTAACTACAATGAAAGTTGAACTATTAAAAGATAATTAACACCTAGCTACAATAAACTTAACTAACTAACTAACTAACTAACTAACTTAGCATTAAACTAGAAAAGAAAGAGTTTGAATCCTAACAAGATGAGAAAAACACTACACCCTAAGCTAAAAGATGAAAAGATGAATATTCTAAAATATCTCTCCTCTTTCTTAGCCAAAAGAAGGATTTGTTATCTGATTACAACCCTAAAAAATTGACCATATTACCCTTGATTATCTAATTTTGGTTGGGGACATGTTGGACAATGGCTACCTCTTTAGTTATTTTTTGTCTCCCTCATTTCAATCTTGAAATAAGGTCCTTTGGGAGCTCGGGTATCACGATACCACTATTGGTGGCTCAATATTCTTTATTTTCAACACTATTAGAGGTATCACAACTTTTTTTCTTCAATATTTTAATACCCCCTTCTAGGTGATGTTCTCATGCCATTTGGGCCATTGTGGACTCCCTACATCACTCACCAACCTCGTTAGATTCCTCAAGTTCTAATTAGTCATCTCAGGTCTCAAAATAGCATAAACAATACCCTAATCACTTATTAATTCAAATAACTACAACTAACTAAAAACACAACAAAGATGTAACACCCCTCACCTATCTCTATTTCCAAATTAAGGTTACTAGATGCTACCACACCTAATAGAATAGAATCATGCTATATCAATGCAAAATTACTCTAAATGATCATTAATCATAAAAAATATAATAAAAAACATGTTATTAAAATATTATCAGGATTAAATTGAGCCTATAGAAGCTCTAAAACAATTTAAAATAAACTAGGGACTCATTTGGAGCATTTCAAAAAATGAGACAAAAATACAAAATAGGGGTCACACGGATATGTGACAGGCTGAGGTCTTGTGGAGCTGAACCATACATTCATGTCCCCAAACCATGCCACAAACTAATGTCATGTAATCTAGGATCACACGGTCATGTCTCGAAACCGTGTAACTAAAAATGGTCGTGTTGGACTAAATTGTAAACTATACAAACTTTCATACGGTCGTGTGGTTGGGTTGTTAAACTCACTGTGGTCGTGTATACCAAATGAAACCTAAATCAAATAGACCACACGGTCATGACATATGCCCGTGTATGGCACAAATCAGCCCGTGTGTACCTAAAAGACCCGTTTTCAACAAGTCACCTATTTCTAGTTCACTTAGGTCATAAGCTACATTATACACTCATTCAAAACTATTCAAAAATCATCAAAACATACCTAAAATAACACATATTTCATTCATCCTAAGTACCTAACCAATATGTCACATTTGGCACCTCAATTCAAACATTTGCAATCTAACATTCATCACCATTTAAGCATCATTATCATACCATGCACATTTATACAAATTCAACTTCTCATACCAAAACAAACTTAAAGCAAAGTTAACCAAATGACCAAATCATGTTTGTCACTTTATTTCAAAACATAATAATAACTAAAGCTTAACATGACATGCCATTTCAAAACACAAACTTATACTTACACACTTGTAACCAAAATATCTATTTTCATGCCACTTATAACTTATCACAAAATGATAAAAAATCTACTAAGTTTTTGTAACAGCCCGTTTTTAGGTCAAATTGGAATAGTGGTTTTGGGACAACAAATCCGAAGTCAAAATATTTATTTTATTATTTTATTAAATTTTACAGCATGATAGATTAATTATATGAAAGTTCCGTAAAGAAATTTTACCGTTTAAATGCTTAATTCGGTAAAGAGGACTAAATTGCGTAACACGTTAAAGTTGAATTCTATTGTTTAAAAGTATTAAATAGCTATGGTTTACTAATATGAAAGTCCTTATTATGTAATTAGTCCTTTGATAATACTAGTGTACAAATATGGACAACCATTATTGAATTTAAATGTTTTATTACTAATGTTATTATGGTAATTTATGTATTAAGTTAATATTAATAAAAAAAAACCAAAATTTTGTTATTTTTCATTCATCCTTGTCGAAATTTTGTTATTCTAGCTAGCCCGTACCTCAATTTTTGATTTTTTTCATGATTTTGTAAAGTTTAATTGTTGAATACTTGAGTTCTTTGATGTTTAATGATAGATTATGGAAGCTTGGTGATAGATGAACTAGTTTTATAAAGTGATTTTTGACAAAAATGCAAAATAGGGATTAAATTATGAAATTGTAAAATTATGTGGTTAAAATTGTGAATTAATGAAAGATATGAGCTGCTAGGAGTCCCTATGAAATTCAGCTAGGCATGGGTAGGTCTAAATTGCATGAATTTGCAATTTTATATGATAAGGACTAAATTGTAAAATTTGAAAAGTATAGGGTGAAATGTGTAAATTTTCCAAAATTTGAATTATGGACTAAGTTGAATAGATTGGATGCTGGATATTGAATTTGATAATATATAAATCAAGATAAGCTGAGATCGAGTTTAGATCGGGGAAAAAGAAAGATCGACGAATAGCCGATAGTTTTAATCTGAACAGCTCAAGGTAAGTTCGTATAACTAGAGTCGAACTTTTCTATATTTATAATTAGTGAAATGAATATGTATAATTGAAATACTTGAAATATGAATGCTTAAATGATAAAATGTATTTGTTACCGAGCCCTGTTTGAACTACATGAATTCATTGGATACGAGTGACATGATACTAAGATTACCGTTTTGGTTAAGCTCCTGCATTTTTTGCAGACTCACCATAGCTCGTATGAGCTTACCGATATATCAAATCGTAAAAGCTTACTATTTTCAGCTCATTGGAGCTTACCGTTTCAGCTCATATGAGCTTACTGTTCAACTCGATAGAGCTTACCATTTCAGCTTATTAGAGCTTACTGTTATCAGCTCAGGAGGAGCTTATTGATCATGGCTCGAAAGAGCATATATGATAATGAATTGACAGATTACGAATGATGTTTACTTGAGTATCCTTTGAAGCTCTAATAAGTTCAACGGGCCTAAATACTATTTATACGGATAAATTACTAATTACAAATATTACTAGTGTTATATATATATATATATATATATATGATATGTGAATTTTGGAATGATGTAAAGTATGGTATCAATGGATGATTATATGTATTTGTCAGTGACTAACATGTGATGGATACTTGTGATTAGGTGTTGGTTAATTGAATTGTTGGCAATTTAAATGTTGCTTTGATTATGTATTAATGGTAAGTTTAATTCTGTATTATACGGGCTTACTAAGCTATAAGCTTACTCTATTTCTTTTTCTATGTTTTATAGAGGTTCGTTAGCTCGCTCGTTTTGGACAAGTCGGAGTTGTTCATCACACTATCCAATTTCTAATTTTTACTTTTGAACTTGTGAATTTGTAAATATGGCATGTATAGGCTAGTTTGAAAGATGTTAGTTATACTTTTGGCATATTTTGTGTATAAGTTAAGCCTTGTGATTTGGCTCATTTTGATACTATGTTCTATTGTGTATAGATGTTATAATATGATATGTTTTGGCAAGAAATAGATGGAATGAAATATGCAAGTGAGGTATTGATATATATTTTTTATGAGATGGTTATGAAATGTTTGCCAATTGGACTATGAACGTGGTCATTTATGCTTGTGAATACTTGTGATATTAGGGTAGCAAAATGGCTTTACAAATAGCCTATTTTTGTCCACACAAGTTGAGACACGGGCGTGTGTCTCAGCCATGTGTGACACATGGTCATGTTACAAGGTCGTGTGTCCCTTGTGGTAGCCTTTCAAATTAAGGCAATATACCCTACAGTTTTGACACGGCCTAGACACATAGGCGTGTCTACTGGTCGTGTGTGTCACACAGGCTCACACACGAGCGTGTGACTAACCGTGTGACATAAGTTAGTATACCCCCTAAATGGCACTTGGCCTAGCACACGGGCATGTGTGGCCATTTCGAAAGGTACACGGGCTAGACACACAGACATGTGGTCGGCTGTGTGACCCAAGTCAGTTTCGACCACGGCCAAGGCACACGGGCGTGTCTCTGGCCGTGTGGTGCAAGTCAGTATGTATGCCCTATTTTTACACGGCCTATGACACGGGCGTGTCTAGTAACCGTGTAAGGCACAAGGCCTGTTCACACGGGCGTGTAACCTATGATTTCATGAGAATTTTCTAAGTGTTCAGAAATTTTTATATGTGATCAGTTTAGTCCCGAACCACTCCTAAGAATGTTTTAAGGTCTCAAAGAGACTTATAAGGGACAATGTGAATGATGGTTAAAAGTTTTAAATTGTTGCAAGATTTATAACTCGGATTTGTATGAATAATATGTTGTAAGTCCGGTAATGCCTCGAACCCTATTCCAACTCCGAATACGGGTAAGGGGTGTTACAGTTTTGACCTGGATAGTGTGAGCTCTAACTTGAGTTCTAACCGACTATAATACTTTCGATGATCTACAAATAATCAAACAAAACAAACATAAGCAACACTGTTCTTAGTAAGTTCGTACAAAAATTTAAACATAACTTATCGATCTTAGTATAACTTAAGCATGAATCACACATATATATACAATTTCAAAACATGGCATTCTTTGTCCTATGCACATAACAACCCAACAAGGTTAGCATATTCACAACTGTAACATAAATATCAAGTTATGCTTTTATACTAAATACACCACATGCATTCATGTTTCATAACCATTCTACTGTACTTGAATCGAATGTCATTTCCATTACAAATAACCAGTTTCCATTTCATCTAACCATTTGCCATTTCATATATCCAGTTTCCACCCGATGAACTACAACAAAATAATATTGGATACGTGGGATAACAATGCTCACTCGAGCTGTGGGTCGGGATGATAAGGCTACGTGATGCTGCTCATACAAGCTGTGAAGAATCCGCAACAAATGCAGGACCTTAGCCATCGTTAGGAAATCCAATACCAACACCCGAAACAGTAATAACCCTAATAACATGTCATTTGTATCTTAACCATTCACTAAGTTCATACAATCCTTAATTCATAACCATATCTAATAAACATTACCACATTCAAATGAATTCAATCATATAATTTCCATTTCCATTCACATGCCTCAGTTATGCTATATATTACACTTTATTCCATATAATAATCAAAATTGTTATTCAATAATCATACACTACAATTTATATGCATTATGTCAATACATGATACATTTATAAATTAACTAAGTGTTATACGAACTTACCTAAATCAGAACAGCAAGAAACATGACACCAATGAGTACTCAACAATTTTTCCTTTTTCGCGTTTGTCTATCGATTGATCCGTTTCTTGATCTATAGTATAATATAATTCAGTTAACCAATCCAAATACATTATAATGTTTAATTACATGCACATGACCCTTTAGTATAATTTTACATTATTTCTCTAAACTTTTACCTTTTATTTAATTTAATCCTTAAACCCGAAACTTACATAGTTTTCATAATTTATCCCAATTATTTTAAGTCGATTCCCATACCGTCCTTTGAAATCTCTCATTCAACTAAATTTTTATAAACTTCATATCAATTTCAACATTTTAATATTTTAGTCCCAAAATTCAAAACTATCCAAATTCACTTTACAAATTAGTCCTATTTCTTAACATAATTTCATACTCTACCATTTAGCATAAAAAATCCAAAAATCATTAAGGGAAAGTTTCATAACATTTAACAGTTTTATGAAATAGTCCCCGAGTTAACTAGTAAGCTACAATGATCCCAAAAACATAAAATTTACTAAAAACAGAAGTAAAATTCACTTACATGCAAGATGAATGCTTGGTCAAATCTCTTAAGGTCTTCTAATGGTGTTCTTTGATTAGGAAAGTTCAAATGGAGAAGATGATATTGTAACATCCCAAATTTTTTGTTTAAAGTTTGTTAAATTATTTCAAGAATGAGTAATTGGCTTAATGGTTAAGAAAAAAAATATGGAGAGAGTGTAGTTGGCTTAAGGACCCGAGTTTGATTCCTTTCCCTTGCAAAACGACTAAATATTTGCTAATTTCCCCCACCTATTTTTGTGCCACAACCTAGTTAACCTAGGTATAAATGTAACATTTTCAACTATTGTTCAGCCTTTTTTCATCTTTTCTTTTTTTGTAGTCATCCAACCCCTTTCCCCTCTCAAATTCTCTCATTTCTGCTTCTTTTCTCCTTCACTATGTCACTTATTCTCTTTTTCGTGTAAATGTTGTTTTTCCTCTCCTTTCTCTTATTTCTTTTGTTTCCAATTTTAAGCTATTGTTTTGCTGAGATCTCATATTTTTTTCCTGTTCAAATTAGCCCCATTCAACCCCTAAACACCTCTTTTAAACAACCCCAAAGCAGTCCTAGAGCAGCCTTTATTGATGGTGTTTGTCGCCTCCTAAATCCCCTCTATTAGTTGTCATTTTGAAACTTTAATTGTTGTTTAGTGCTTTTGATTCCAGACTTATTTTCCTTTTTTTCAAGCCTAAAAATATTCCCTAAACAGCCCTTAAATTCCCCTTTTGGTGCCGAACAAAAATATCCCCTTGTTATGCCAATTGTGGTTGGTGTCGTCCCTTAAATCACCATTATGAGGCTGCCATTTTTCTTCCTTATTGCCACTCCTCTATATCAAGTTTAATGTTGTTATTGCTCTATTCTAATCAGCCTTTGATCATGTCCATTATAGGTATGTTCAATCTCATTCATTTGGCAACTCAGATCTAGTAAAACAGAAAGCGTTATTGCGGTTGTTATGAATAACTATATAATATTGTTTTCGTTAAGAGGGGATGCTATGGATGAATGTTTTAGTGCTCTTAATTGGTTTTAAGTTACTTAATTTCTATTATATTTTGGTTGTAGAAACTTATTTGAACGTCTCGGATCAACAGTGAAGTCAGATTTTGTTCGCGCCCTCGTTTCGTATCAAATCAGTGTAAGCTTCCTGACCTGAATTGACTTTGAAAATTTGTTGGTGTAATACTAATTTGGACTAACCCTTAGGATGGTGTTTCAAGGTTGGTTTAATAGTATTTTAACGTGTTAAGTTCTGTAATTTGGTTTTAGGCACGTTTAAGGTTTAAGGGTGGAAGCACGGGCTTTGCGGATTAGTGTTAGGGACTTGCTATTTTAAGGTTTGGTTGCTAAATTTGTTTGATTGATTATAAATTCTTGTATAATATATAAATTGATATTAAACGCTTTCTAGTTGAGCATGGCCGAATGGCCTACTAAGTGAATTGACAGGTGCTGAGCAAGGTACATTACGAGCCTTATTGAATTCGCATGGATGAAAAGTTGACATGTCTGATTGATTGACTACATGCCTGATATTGTTAAGCTTTGTAATAACATGATATAGACTGTTAATGTTTGATTGAGTGCTTGTATAACATGCAAATCCTTGTGTTCTTGTTTGATTGCATAATAAGTATGTTTGGTTGTGATGCCATTGTATCGACTAATTGAATGCTTGCAATCCATGTACCGAATATGTTACCGTAAGCATGTTAAGAATCCCATTGAATTGATTATGTTATTGTAAGCACGTTAGACATGCCATTGTACTGAAACTGAACTGAAAGCATTATTTTGCTTAATGGTTGTATGTCATAATGCTTATGCATGGGGTGGGTTATTGTGATTGACGGAGGAGTTCCGAGGAGTATTGGTGATAGTTAAAGTCTGCATTATTGTTGTCAGTGCATTGCATCTTGAGTAACCAGAAGATTGGAGATTTTATCGCATTATTGGTAGTTTAACTGCATTTACCATTATTAGTGGCTTGACCATGATATTGGCAGCTTGTTTGCATATTTATTGGCAGTATAACTGGACTATTGTACTAGTGGTTTATCCACATCTTCGGTTCACCTTGTTTGGTGATTGGCAAACGATTTTCATGGAACTTGTGGTGTGTAGCGGATGAACGGGTAGGAATATTTTTGCATTTTATCATGCTCATGACATGTTCCTATGATTATTGAAGTATGCCATGTATCGTACTGTAATGAAAATGATGATTGTTGCCCATATGATTGATTGTATGATTATATTTTTACTGACTCACAATGATCTATTTTAAGCTCACCCCTAATCTTAACTTCTCACGTACTGATCGAGACAAGGATCGGACCTGACATGCGGACGTAGCATGGACTTCAAACTATTTTACTGTTAATAATTTTTAAAAATTATTTATTTGATTTTTGGACTGTAAAGTTTAATTTTGGACTGTAGTTTGTGGCTCTGGATTTGGGTTTATGCATGCATTATTCAACACAATGATTTTATAAGATAACTGAAAAATGCATGTTACTCGACCTAATTAAAATCTGTCATAAATAGAGTTTTTTGCTGCATTACTAGATAATGGAATTTTGCAAAACAAAATGACAAATAATGTATCACCCCTTACCAATACCCGAGACCAGGACAAGGTACGAGGTATTACTGAACTTAAATGCAACAATCATGCAAACCAGACCATAAAATTTTGTTCCAAATTAAAACCAATCAAACATATTCATAGTGTCTGTATTATGGGCCTACGAGGCTCAAAATATGCATTAAAAATGGTCTGGGACTAAACCGAGAACCTTGAGAAGTTTCAGGATAACTTAGGAAATTTCCTCATGAAACAGGGTCACATGCCGGTGTGGACACAGGGGCACACCCGTGTGCCATCAACACACCCGTGTCCTCAGGCCATGTAACTCTCTATTTATGATGTCATCAAACAAATTGAACCACACGGCCGAGCCACACGCCCGTGTCACCAAGCCCTGTCCCTCACACAGTTGAGACACACGGCCGTGTCTCAACCCATGTAGTCAGTACTTAGGCTATTTTCCAAGCCTTCATATTACCCATAAACCCTTACAACCTTATACGTATTAAAGCCACAAATTATGGCTTCACTTTAGTGATTAAACACCCTTTATCAAGAAATATTCGTAACATTTACATGTCTTCTTACATGCAATGCATCTACTCATGAAAAACCAAGTTTAGATTCCTTACTTCACATTCATAAGACTTGTCATATTGATGACCACTTTTACCATCATACTATGGTTACTATGTAACACCCCCTTACCTGAGACAGCCGCCGGAGTCGAGTACGAGGCGTTAACAGACTTAAAATATCACTTAAACAATCTCAAACATTTTATTTCACCTTTCGTAATAATCTGCCCATCTGCGTCACAGTCGTTTAAAAATTCATATCTCGAGTTACAAAACTCAAAATCCAAATCTGTAAATTTTTCCTGAAACAAGACTCATATATCTATTTACTAATTTTTTTTCTAGAATTTTTGGTTGGGCCAATTAGTACAGTTTATTAGTTAAAATTTCCCCTATTTCAGTGTTCGACTACTCTAACCTCTGTTCACTACGAATCATTTTTCTCTTTGTACAGAATTCAAATGACTGTACCATTTGTTTTTATTAAAATTAGACTCAATAAGGAATATATAAATATAAAGTATGTCTCCTAATTATTTTTGTACAATTTTGTAGTGAATTTCTAAATTCAGAATAGGGGATTCAGAAATCACTCTGACCCTGTTCCACCAAAACCCAAATATCTCATGAAGCACAACTCATTTACCTGTTTTGTTTATTCCCTATGAAAGTACACTTAATAAGCTTAAATTTCATATTTTACTCACCATCTAATTCTTTCCTTAATATTTTTAGTGATTTTTCAAACTCACATCATTGTTGCTGTATGATACTGTTTTATAGCAAATTTCACCTTTTTACGAATTTCCATGGATTAGATAGCACATTAATCATACATAACACCAAATATGATCATTGATTAGCCTTTCCAATGGCTAATCATTACCAAACATTTTCTTACCACTCAATAGCCATATCATAAGATTATATACTCAAAATGATTACAATGCTATACATGTCATACTCAAAGTGTACAAGCCACTATACTGAAATAGTCCTCGGATAGTGTGAACGAGCCTCCGACCGATCCCGATTCTCGAACTGGCTTGTCAAAACTACAAAGAATGGAAAGGAGGGAGTAAGCATAAATGCTTAGTAAGTTCACATGCAAATAGCAAGTAACATAATCATGCAATCCAACTTAAAACATCATTTACATAAACAACACCAAGACATTCATGTTACATTTGCATTTACTATCTTACCACAATTTCATCATACCAAGTTCTCAACCCGAGGGTTTAAGCACATACCTGTCAAATTTCTCATTCACCACACTTACCAACATGTCACCTTAGTTTTAGGTATTCTCCTTATTCACTTAAAATTCACCCGTTGAACACATCGGAATATAATTCAAATACACGGATTTCATGCACATAAGTGTCATACCCGCAGCTAGACAAACTCAATAGCCTGCGAAAATTAAGTAGCCAAGACACCATGTAACTCGCCCATAAGTGAACTCGGACTCAACTCAACGAGCTCGGGCGTTCACATCCATAAGTGAACTCGGACTCAACTCAACGAGTTCAAAACTCAAATATCCTAGTGACATGAAACTTGTATTCTAATCTATTCCCAGCGTTCAAACAGGTTTTTCCTCGGTTACACATCTTTGCCGTCTTCCACGGAATGTCGAAACCGATACTCGGTAGCAATTCATATTTATCAAGTAGCATACATAATTTGAATATTACTCAATAATAACCACAAAGCATAATATTTCATAATAATAATCATTATATCATATCAATATCATTAAATTACTTAAAATAACAATTATGTTACCATATTTACACATGAACTTACCTCGGTACAAAGTATTAGAAATCGAGTCTATTCTTCGGAAACTTAATTTTTCCCTCGACCACGACTTGAATATCGTTTCTCTTGATCTATAATAACAAATTTAGCTTATTTAATACTCACATTTATTAAAACAGTCCTTGACTCAAACTTTGGCGAAATTACATTTTTTGCCCCTAAACTTTTACATATTTACACTTTTTCCCCAAGGCTCAGAAATTAAACTTCATCCTATTTTCTTATGTTTTATGAAATTCTGATCATTTTTCCCTTCTATGCCAACATCAAATTCTCACTCTAACATATACTTATGAACATTATGTATTTTTACCGATTATGTCGTTTTACTCGTTTTTACGTAAAATCGTTTAGCAAAAGTCGTTTAACACAATTTCAAGCTTCATATTCTACCATAAAACATAAAAATAAACACATTTCACCTATGGGTATTTTTTCAAATATAAAACCTAGGTTAAATTATTGCTAGAATAAGCTTAATCAAGTTACCGGGATTCTAAAAACGTAAAGAACATTAAAAACGGGGCTTGGAATCACTTACAATCAAGGCTTGAAAATGTTGGAAACCCTAGCTAAGGTAACAAGTAAAATTTCAGCAGCCTATGGAGAAGATGAGTCTATTTTTGTGTTATTTTTCCCTTTTTAATGACTATATTTACCAAATGACAAAAATGCCCTTAATGCCTTTCTTTGTAATTTTTCATGTACAAGCCCATTTTTGTCCAAAATTTTAGAAATTGGTTAAATTGATATTTAAGACCTCTTAATAAATATTCCAAGGCAATTTCATACTAAAAACTTCTAGAATACAAGTTTTGTCACTTATTCAATTTAGTCCCTAATTTCAAATTAAGCACTTTATGCATAGAATTTCTTCACGAAATTTTCACACAATCATGCAATCATATCATAGACCTAAAAATAATTATAAAATAATTATTTCTATCTCAGATTTGTGGTCCTGAAACAACCACTATTCTGATTAGGCCCTAATTCGGGATATCACATACTAACTTATCCATCAAACACTCATGTTCAACCATTATCACGTTGTTTTTATAACGTACAATTACTTCATGACTATGACTACCTCAATTGGTCATAGAGAATACATCCAACACGCATATCATATTACCAAACATGCATGTCAAACAACATATTCAAATAATCCCATCATATGCATTAAAACATGACATGATTAGCTAGACTTACAAACCATAAACAATATGAGCCATATCTCATGGCCATATACAATAGCTCGATATAGATCAATACATTTAACCAAATCATAATAACTCATGTCATAGAACTAGGTCTCTATACATGCCACTCACTTGAAATTTCTAACAATATGTATCAACACTCTGAAGGTATTGGCTTGATAGTGTGATGCTGCCTCTAATGATCTTCAACCCCGAGCCGACCTGAGAACACTAAGGAAAATTGAAAGGAGGGAGTAAGCTTTACTCTTAGTAAGTCCATATGAAAATAATAAGCCAACATGCTTCTCAAGGTAATACAACCATAATTACATTTTTACTTATATTCTGGTCATGTTGTTTTCTCAAGTCATAGTTACCAATTTATTTATATCTAGAGTTACAGAACTCCAAATTAAGATCTATTAATTTTTCCTGAAACTAGACTCACATTTCTTCTTATCATAAAATTTTCAAAATTTTTGGTCTAGCCAATAAGTATAGTTTATTATTTAAAATTACCCATTTTTTCCATTTGACAGTTCCGACCCCTCTTCATTAAAAATTAATTATCTCATAATAAGGAACTCAGATGACATTCCTGTCTATTTTTATTGAAAATAGACTAATTAATAATTCTAAAAATATAAATTATAACCCATAACTATTTTTGTAAAATTTTCAATGAATTTCTCAAATCAGAACAGGGGATTTCGAAATCATTCTGACTCTATCTCACAAAAATTTAAATATTTCATAGTATGAAACTCCTTTGCTTACAATGTTTATTCTATGTGAAACTAGACTTATTAATCTTTACTTTCATATTTTATTCAGCCTCTAACTCAATTTCCACAATTTTCGGTGGATTTTCAAAGTCGGACTACTGTTGCTGTCCAAAACTATTTTAGTGTAAATTAATGATACTAAGTTTATCACACCTTATTAATTCATTTTCACCACATTGGTAAAAATACATGTTTATACATCATAAGTATAGACCTATAATCATAAGGTCATCACAAAATCATTCTCATCAGCATGACTTACCTATTTACATCCTCACCAATTGTGTAACATAAACCGAAATCATTTCTCATGAGTTTGGCATACATACCTGTGTTACTCAACATGCTCATATACTTACTCATATTCATTCCTTATCAATCATGCAACATGAATTAGATTCACATCTCATCAATTTCATTTTTAGTGCCTGTTCCACACACAACATAGCCATAAGCTCTATCATTTGATAAAAACCATACATCTTCCGTTGAACCATTCGGAATACTACAGGATATTCAATAGCCCCAAACATGGGATAAGATGCTGACACCATGTCCCAGACATGGTCTTACACTGGCTAGCACATTAAAGTCGATGCCATGTCCCAGACTGGTCTTACACTAACTTTTATATATCGAGGCTGATGCCGTGTCCCAGACAGGTCTTACATTAGCTCTCATCTATCGGTGTCGATGCCATGTCCTAGATAGGTCTTACACTGACACACAACAAGCTGGCGTTATGTCCCAGATAGGTCTTACACTAGCTTTTATATCTCGAAATTGATGCATGTCCCAGACATGTCTTACACTAGCTCTCGTCTCAATGCCGATGCATGTCCTAGACATGTCTTACATTGGCTCTCATAATGTGGCCAATGCATGTCCCAGACATGTCTTACACTAGCACATCACCCAATGTCATGGCATGAATATCCAAATCCATTCCTAATGTTCAATCAGGAGTCGTTATTACATTAATTTCTCATCATGCGTACTCATATTCACAATCAAAATGATTTATGCAATATTAATTCAATCACACATCATAATAATATAGTTGCATTATTAACATACAACTTACTTGTTTCAATGGAATGTCATATTCCATCAAAAAATAATTAAATACAATCATAGAAAATTATATTTCAAGTATATTAACAATAATATGGATAACATGCTTATTTAGTCACACGGACTTACCTCGAATGCAAATTTCGGCCAATTATTCCATTTTAGTCCATAACCTCGTACTTTCCGATTTAAGCACGAATCTCAGTTTTCTTGATCTATAATGATAAAATCCACTATTTTAATCATCATATTAACAAATACATTTCATAATTTATACTTTGGCAAAATGACCATTTTGCCCTTAGACTTTACAAAAATTATGATTTTACCCTTAGGCTCGTAAATCAATTTTTATCAAATTTTCTCGCTACCCAAGCCTAGCCGAATTCTTTTTATACTAGGAGCAGCCCACAATACTCATTATTACTCATACTTATCACTCATTTTTCCATCTTTACAAAATGGTCCATATTAGGCGTTTTCATGAAAATCCTTTCACAAAAGTTGTTTAATACACAACCAAGACTCATTTTCTTCCATAAAAATTTAGAAAACAACTTAAATCCTTTCATGGAAAGTCCTTAGACTATCAACCTGTAACGCCCCCTTACCCGAGACCTTTGCCGGATTCGAGTATGAGGTGTTACTAAACTTAATTTAACCTTTTGAGAACTTTGGATCATTTGTTTCTACATTCACAGCTTTCTAGCTACTTGCGTCACAGTCACAAGAAAAATCATTACCCAAGTTAAGAAACTCGAAATCAATATCCATAAATTTTCCCTGAATCTAGACTCATATACCTATTTACTAATTTTTTTCTAGAATTTTTGGTTGGGCCAATTAGTACAGTTTATTAGTTAAAGTTATCCCTGTTTCAGGACTTGACTGGACTGACCTCTGTTTACTACGAACCACATTTCTCTCTGTACAAAATTCATATGACTATGAGGTTTGTTTCTTCTGAAACTAGACTCAATCAGAATTCTGAGAATATAAAATACACCACCTAGTTATATCTGTACAATTTATGGTAAATTTATAAAGTTGGAACATGGGATCCAAAAATCACTCTGGCCCTGTTTCACTAAAATTCAAATATATTCTAACATATAATTCCTTTACCTATTTATTTTGTTTTATGTGAAACTAGACATACTAAGCTTCAATTTCATATTTAATCCATCACCAAATTCAATTTCTAAAATTTTTAGTAAATTTTCAAACTTACATCAGTGTTGCTGCAATGTTCTGTTTATGGCAAATTTCATCCCTTTTATGAGTTTTCATGAACTAGGTATCCTATTAACTTTCCATGACATCAAACATAATCTAAACTAACCATTTCCATAACTTATCATTATCAAGCATTTCCTCAACCATTCCATCACCATATCATAAGATCATTTACACAAAATAAGTATATTGCTATACATGCCATACTTATTTTTTACAAGCCATTTACCAAAAAGTCTTCCAGATAGTGTGACCGAGCCTTCGACCTATCCCGACTCCTGAGCTGGCTTGTCCAAAACTACAATGAGTAAGAAGGAGGGAGTAAGCATAAATGCTTAGTAAGTTCATATGCAAATAATAAGTAACATAACAAACAATCATACCAATCAACATTAGCATGGTATCACCAAAACATATATCACATTTCTAATCATTTTTCATCATCTTA
Organism: Gossypium longicalyx; assembly: GCA_025698465.1. Lineage (NCBI taxonomy): Eukaryota > Viridiplantae > Streptophyta > Magnoliopsida > Malvales > Malvaceae > Gossypium > Gossypium longicalyx. The sequence continues at coordinate 60,188,563 of CM047004.1, read as the reverse complement.
TTACCTTATCGTTGTTGTATCAATACTCAACCCGAGGGTTAAGTACATACCTGTCCAAAGTATCCATTTCACAACACTTACCAATACATCTCTTTTCATCTTGAGTATTCCTCCATTTGAGTAGAACCTTACCCGTTGAACACATTGGAATATAATTCAGATACATGGATAATTTGCACATAAGTGCCACATATGCAATCAAGCAATCATGTAACCCGCCCTTAAATGAACTCGGACTCAACTCAACGAGCTTGGGCGTTCGCATCCATAAGTGAACTCGGACTCAACTCAACGAGTTCGGATGCCTAGTTACATCTCACGAACTCGGACTCAACTCAACGAGTTCGGACATTCGCATCCATAAGTGAACTCGGACTCAACTCAACGAGTTCGGATGCTCAACCATCCTAGTGACATGTCACTTGTATCCTAATCTATTCCTAAGGTTCAAACGGGATTTTCCTCGAACACATATCCTTGCTGTCTTCCGTAGAATGCCGAAACCAATACTCGGTAATAGTTTATATTTAACAAGTAGCTCACATAGTTTACATTTTATTCGAAAATAACCACAAAGCATATATTTCATGATAAAAATCAGCATATCATATAATTGACATCAATAACTTAAAAATAACAATTATGCTACATTATTTACACATGAACTTACATTGGTACCAAAATACAAAGATTTTGCAATTTAGTCCACAATCTTTTCTTTTCCTCGATTGGGGTCGATTTCACGTCTTTCTTGATCTAAAATAACACATTTAGCTTATTTAATATTCACATTATCATATTAATCCTTAATTCAAATTTTGGCAAAATTACAATTTTACCCCTAAACTTTTACATATTTACACTTTTGCCCCTAGGCTCGGGATTAAACTTTATTCCTTATTCTTATGTTTTATAACATGCTGATCACTTTTCTCACTCTAACATGTACTTGTGACTATTAGGTATTTTTACCGATTAAGCCCTTTTACTCGTTTTTGCTTAAAATCGAATAGTACAAGTTGTCTAACATAATTTAAAACCTCATATTCTATCATAAAACATCAAAATACACAAATTTCACCTATGGGTATTTTTCCAAATATAAACCCTAGGTTAAGTTATTGCTAGCATAAGCTTTATCGAGTTACCAGGATCTCAAAAACGTAAAAATCATTAAAAACGGGGCTTAGAATCACTTACTATGAAGCTTGAAAGTTGAAGAAACCCTAGCTATGGTGAGAGCAAAATTCGGCAGCAACTAAATGAAGAAGATGACCATTTTGTGTTATTTTTCCCATTTTATTTCATTTAATATCCAAATGACCAAAATGCCCCTCCTTACTAAACTTTGAAAAATTCCTTCCATGTCCTAATTTTGCCCATGAACTTAAAATTGGTCAAATTGCTATTTAAGACCTCCTAATTAATATTTCAAAGCAATTTCATACTAAAAACTTCTAGAATGCAAGTTTTGCAACTTATTCGATTTAGTCCCTAACTTTAAATTAAACTCGTTATGCTAAAAATTTCTTCACGAAATCTTCACACAATTATGTAATCATATCATAAACCTCAAAATAATTATAAAATTATTATTTTTATCTCAGATTTGTGGTCACGAAACCACTATTCCGATTAGGCCCTAATTCGAGATATTACAACTCTCCCCCCTTTAAGGATTTTCGTCCTCGAAAATCTTACCGGTAAACAGATGTGGGTATTGATTTCTCATATTTTCTTCGGATTCCCATGTAGCTTCTTCTACTCCATGCTTTTGCCACAACACCTTCACAAGTGCAATATTTTTATTCCTTAGTTGTTTGACCTCTCGAGCTAAAATCTTAATCGGTTCTTCTTCATAGGTCATATCTGGTTGTAGTTCAATTTCTGTCGGTGAAACCACATGTGAAGGATCCGAATGATACCGGTGTAACATAGATACGTGGAACACATCATGAATCTTCTCTAATTCAGTGGTAAAGCTAGCCGATATGCTACCGTCCAACTTTTTCAATTATTTCATACGCCCAATAAAACGCGGACTTAATTTGCCCTTCCGTCCAAATCTAAGAACTTTCTTCCACGGAGACACCTTTAAAAATACTTTATCACCAACTTGAAATTCAATGTCCTTTCATTTTAGATCTGCATAAGATTTCTGTCTATCTGAAGCAGCTTTCAAACAATCTCGAATTACCTTCAGTTTTTCTTCGGTTTCTTTTATTAGATCAACTCCATAAATTTTATTTTCCTTGAGTTCAGTCCAATACAATGGCGTTCGGCATTTACGACCATACAATGCTTCATAAGGTGCCATTTCAAGCTCGTCTGATAACTATTATTGTAAGCAAATTCTACCAACGGTAAATATTTTTCCCAACTTCCTTGAAATTCCAATACACAACATCTGAGCATATCTTCAAGAATCTGAATTACTCTCTCTGATTGTCCATCAGTTTGTGGATGAAAAGCAGTATTGAAATTTAACTTTGTACCTAACGCGTCTTGCAACTTTTGCCAAAATCGCGAGGTAAACCTTGGATCTCTATCTGAAATAATCGACAATGGTATTCCGTGTAGTCTAACAATTTCTCTAACATATAGTTCAGCCAACTTGTTAAGAGAATAATCCGTGCGTCTTAGGGATAAAATGAGCCGATTTAGTTAATCAGTCAACTATTACCCAGATGGTATCTTTCTTTCCTGGAGTCAATGGCAACCCTAAAACAAAATCCATAGTAATCCGATTCCATTTCCATTCAGGAACCATAATAGGCTGAAGTAATCCCGAAGGCACTTGGTGTTCACTTTCACACCGTTGACAAATTAAGCATTTGGACACAAACTCGATATATCCTTTTTCATTCCATTCCACCAATACATTTTCTTCAAGTCATTATACATTTTCGTACTACCCGGATGAATCGAGAAACAACTACTATGTGCTTCCTGTAGGATCTTTTGAATCAATTCCTCATTCTTTAGTACACAAATCCGATCTTTAAACATTAAGCACCAATCAGAACCGATTCTGAAATCTGACTCTGTATCAATTTCACACTGCTTTCTCTTGGCTTGCAAATCTTGATCATCTTTCTGAGCTTTAAAAATCTCTTGTAAAAAATCAGTTTTACTCTTAACTCTGCTAGAATCGAACCATCATCTGACATTTTCAACTGAGTGTTCATAACTCTCAAAGCAAACAACAACTTTTTGCTTAAAGCATCGGCAACCACATTCGCTTTTCCCGGATGATAATCAATAACAAGCTCGTAATCTTTCAATAACTCCAACCATCTTCATTGCCTTAAATTCAAGTCTTTTTGTGACATCAAGTACTTAAGACTTTTATGGTCGGTATATACCCTGGCACTTTTCACCATACAAATAATGTCGCCAAATCTTTAAAGCAAACACCACCGCACCAATTCCAAATCGTGAGTAGGATAATTCCTCTCATGAGGTTTTAATCGCCTCAAAGCATAAGCCACCACTTTTCCTTCTTGCATGAGTACACACCCCAAACCATTTAGAGAAGCATCACTATACACCACAAATTCTTTACGATTCGGGCAGTACTAACACTGGTGCCTCTGTTAATAACTTTTTCAATTCTTCAAAACTCTGTTGACATTCTTCCGTCCATTCAAATTTAACATCCTTTCTGAGTAGTCTAGTTATAGGAGCAGCAATTATAGAAAATTCATTTACAAACGCCGATAATACCCAAATAGCCCCAAGAAACTTCTAACTTCATTTACATTTTTCATGGTTTCCAATCAACAATGGCTAAAATTTTACTAGGATCAACCCGTATACCATCACCTCAAAAACAATATGACCCAAAAATCCAACTTCCCGGAGCCAAAATTCACTTTTACTAAACTTAGCATACAAATGCTTATCTCTCAAAGTTTATAAAACTATCCTCAAATGCTCAAAGATGCTCTGTCTCATCTTTTGAATAAATTAAAATATCATCTATAAACACCACAACAAATTTGTCAAGTATGGTCGAAATATGCGATTCATTAAATCCATAAATACAGCAGAGCATTTGTCAACCCGAATGGCATAACTAAAAATTCATAATGACCATACCTTGTTCTAAAAGCGCTTTTAGGCACATCCGACTCTTTTACCCGCAGATTGGTAATACCTGGATCTCAAGTCAATCTTTGAAAACCATGTTGCTCCTTTTTTAGCCGATCAAACAAATCATCAATTCTTGGCAACGGATACTTGTTTTTATTGTCACCTTGTTTAACTCTAGATAATCAACACACAACCTCATAGAACCATCCTTCTTTTTCACAAATAACACGGAGAGCAACCCAAGGTGAAAAACTTCGGTCTCACAAAGCCTTTATCACCAACTCTTGCAATTGCGACTTTAATTCTTTCAACTCATTGGTGCCATTCTATATGGAGCAATCGAAATCGGAGTTGTTCCTGGTATCAAATCAATACCAAATTCTACTTCCCATTCGGAGGCAAACCCAAGCAATTCTTCTGGAAATACGTCCGCAAATTCACACACAATCGGCACTGATTCAACTTTCTTTTCAACTTCTTTTGTATTAATTACATACGCCAAATAAGCTTCATACCCCTTTCTCAGATATCTTTGAGCCGACATTGAAGAAATCACACTAGGCAATGTCTCTGATTTATCTGATTCAACCCGTAGGGTTTTACCATTTTCACACTTTAATTCTATAACATTTTCTTTGCAATTTATTATAGCATCATGCAATGTCAACCAATCCATACCCAAAATAACATCAAACTCATCAAACGGCAACAACATCAAGTCGGCCGGAAAGTAATGATCCCGAATTATTAAAGGACATTTCTTGCATACTTTATCAACAATCACACATTTGCCTAACGGATTTGACACTCTAATCATAAATTCTGTGTTCTCAACAGGTATATTCATACTAGACACCAGTTTCATGCACACATATGAATGAGTAGAACCGGGATCAATCAAAGCAATAACATTAACATTATAGAGAGAAAATGTACCGGTAATCACATCAGGTGAGGAAGCATCTTCGTACGCTTTAATAGCATAAGTTCTAGCCGGAGTCCTTCCTTCAGGTCTAACTGGTGCATCTCTGGCTATATTCTTACTGCTTGCTTCACTCCCAGCTTTTCTTGGATATCTTCCTCTTGAATCCGCACCACTTGTTTTTGTATTCTGAAATTTTTCTTTTTCAGCTCTCTCTGGAAAGTCTCTAATAAAATGATCCGGAGAACCACATCGAAAACATTCATTTGCTCTGCATGGACCAAAATGATTTCTACCACACTGCTGGCATTCGGGTTTAACAAATCTCGAGTTCCCTACACTGGCTGCCGACGTAGTCTGGGACTTAGGACCCACATTTTGCTTCTTATAATTCCCATATGATTGCCCAGCTGAAACTTGGGAACGAGGATTCATATTTCTTGACTTTCCGGGTTGCTGTGAGAATGAACTGCTCATCGGTCTTTTCTTCCAATTTCTAGTCTCAGCCTCTACCTTTTTCTTCTCTTTAAGTAGTTCTTCAGCCTTGCAAGCTCGATCAACCAGTACTACCATTTCTTTTAATTCAAGAATTCTAACAAATACATTGATATCTTCGTTAAGCCCGTCTTCAAATCGTCGGCACATCTTGGCCTCTGTAGGAACATACTCTCTGGCATACTTACTTAATCGAACAAACTCTCTTTCATATTCTCAGAATCGTCATATTACCTTGCTTCAACTCAAGAAATTCTTTAGCTTCTGATCAATAAATCTTTCACTAATATATTTCTTCCGAAACGCTTCTTGAAAGAATTCCTGTGTTACTCTCTCTTTCGGTACCACCAAAATCAAAGTCTTCCACCAATTATAGGTGAATCCTCAACAAAGATATAGCGCATTTCAAACATTCTTCAGTGTACAAGATAATTCATCAAATACCCGGATAGAATTTTCAAGCCAGAACTCTGCTTTCTCGGCATCATCATCAATATTTTCCCTAAATTCTTCGGCCCCTAAGGCATCGGGGGTACAGGTTGAGGAATCAGGGGAGGTGGGGGAGGTTGTACATTTGGGTTCGTACGAACGAACTCAGTGTACCATGCACTCATCATTTGGAGAAAGGCTTCCCGATCCCTTTCTCCTCCTCCCGACCAACAAGTAGGAGGTGGATTTTTAGTCGTGCGCTGCTCCTTCAATGAGCTGGCGCGACTCTCTACTTCATCCGCCACACTGGATCGGGATCTATTTAGTATAAAAAAATCATTTAAAAAGGTCAGAAGTCGTCACACTATCACAATTTATACATATGGCATGTATAGCAAAATCCGTACATACAACACGTAGTCCGAGAACCGACTAAACCTGGCTTTGATACCACTAAATGTAATGCCCCCTTACCCAAGACCTTCGCCGGAGTTGAGTATGAGGTGTTACTAAACTTAATTTAACCTTTTGAGAACTTTGGATCATTTGTTTCTACATTCACAGCTTTCTAGCTACTTGCGTCACAGTCACATGAAAAATCATTACCTGAGTTACAAAACCTGAAATCAAGATCCGTAAATTTTTCCTGAATCTAGACTTATATACCTATTTACTAATTTTTTCTAGAATTTTTGGTTGGGCCAATTAGTACAGTTTATTAGTTAAAGTTACCCATGTTTTAGGACTTGACTGGACTGACCTCTATTTACTACGAACCACATTTCTCTCTGTACAAAATCTATATGACTATGCGGTTTGTTTCTCCTGAAACTAGACTCAATAAGGATTCTGAGAATATAAAATAAATCATCTAAGTATATGTTTAAAATTTATGGTGAATTTCTAAAGTTGGAACAGGGGATCCAGAAATCACTCTGGCCCTATTTCACTAAAATTCAAATATCTTCTAACATATTATTCCTTTACCTTTTTAGTTTGTTTTATGTGAAACTAGAAATGTTAAGCTTCAATTTCATATTTAATCCATCCCCAAATTCAATTTCTACGATTTTTAGTAAATTTTCAAACTCACATCAGTGTTGCTGCAATGTTCTGTTTATGGCAAATTTCATCCCTTTTATGAGTTTTCATGAACTAGGTATCCTATTAACCTTCCATGACATCAAACATAATCTAAGCTAACCATTTCCATAACTTATCATTATCAAGCATTTCCTCAACCATTCCATCACCATATCATAAGATCATTTACACAAAATAAGTATATTGCTATACATGCCATACTTATTTTTTACAAGCCATTTACCAAAAAGTCTTCCAGATAGTGTGACCGAGCCTTCGACCTATCCCGACTCCTGAGCTGGCTTGTCCAAAACTACAATGAGTAAGAAGGAGGGAGTAAGCATAAATGCTTAGTAAGTTCATATGCAAATAATAAGTAACATAACAAACAATCATACCAATCAACATTAGCATGGTATCACCAAAACATATATCACATTTCTAATCATTTTTCATCATCTTATTACCTTATCGTTGTTGTCTCAATACTCAACCCGAGGGTTAAGTACATACCTGTCCAAAGTATCCATTTCACAACACTTACCAATACGTCTCTTTTCATCTCGAGTATTCCTCCATTTGAGTAGAACCTTACCCGTTGAACACATCAAAATATAATTCGGATACATGGATAATTTGCACATAAGTGCCACATATGCAATCAAGCAATCATGTAACCCGCCCTTAAATGAACTCGGACTCAACTCAACGAGCTTGGGCATTCGCATCCATAAGTGAACTCGGACTCAACTCAACGAGTTCGGATGCCTAGTTACATCTCACGAACTCGGACTCAACTCAACGAGTTCGGACATTCGCATCCATAAGTGAACTCGGACTCAACTCAACAAGTTCGGATGCTCAACAATCCTAGTGACATGTCACTTGTATCCTAATCTATTCCTAAGGTTCAAACGGGATTTTCCTCGAACACATATCCTTGTTGCCTTCCGTAGAATGCCGAAACCAATACTCGGTAACAGTTTATATTTAACAAGTAGCTCACATAGTTTACATTTTATTCGAAAATAACCACAAAGCATATATTTCATGATAAAAATCAGCATATCATATAATTGACATCAATAACTTAAAAATAACAATTATGCTACATTATTTACACATGAACTTACCTTGGTACCAAAATACAAAGATTTTGCAATTTAGTCCACAATCTTTTCTTTTCCTCGATTGGGGTCGATTCCACGTCTTTCTTGATCTAAAATAACACATTTAGCTTATTTAATATTCACATTATCAAATTAATCCTTAATTCAAATTTTGGCAAAATTACAATTTTACCCCTAAACTTTTGCATATTTACACTTTTTCCCTTAGGCTCGGGATTAAACTTTATTCCTTATTCTTATGTTTTATAACATGCTGATCACTTTTCTCTTCTATGGCAACATCAAATTCTCACTCTAACATGTACTTGTGACTATTAGGTATTTTTACCGATTAAGCCCTTTTACTCGTTTTTGCTTAAAATCGAATAGTACAAGTTGTCTAACATAATTTAAAACCTCATATTCTATCATAAAACATCAAAATACACAAATTTCACCTATGGGTATTTTTCCAAATATAAACCCTAGGTTAAGTTATTGCTAGCATAAGCTTTATTGAGTTACCGGGATCTCAAAAACGTAAAAATCATTAAAAACGGGGCTTAGAATCACTTACTATGAAGCTTGAAAGTTGAAGAAACCCTAGCTATGGTGAGAGCAAAATTCGGCAGCAACTAAATGAAGAAGATGACCATTTTGTGTTATTTTTCCCATTTTATTTCATTTAATATCCAAATGACCAAAATGCCCCTCCTTACTAAACTTTGAAAAATTCCTTCCATGTCCTAATTTTGCCCATGAACTTAAAATTGGTCAAATTGCTATTTAAGACCTCCTAATTAATATTTCAAAGCAATTTCATACTAAAAACTTCTAGAATGCAAGTTTTGCAACTTATTCGATTTAGTCCCTAACTTTAAATTAAACTCGTTATGCTAAAAATTTCTTCACGAAATCTTCACACAATTATGAAATCATATCATAAACCTCAAAATAATTATAAAATAATTATTTTTATCTCGGATTTGTGGTCACGAAACCACTATTCCGATTAGGCCCTAATTCGAGATGTTACACAACCATTTGAAAAATAGTCCCCTTAATAGCTAGATTAAGCTTTAGGGGTTCCAAAAACACAAAAATTTTCAAGAAAGACCACCAAGAAGACTTACTTGCAAGAGTTTAAGATCACTAAAATTTTTAAGCTTCCATGGTTTTTTTCTAGAAGAGAAATCGATGGAGAAGGAAGAAGAGAGATGAGAAAATGACAACTTTTCCTATTTGATTTATTTTATTCAATTTTTATCACCTAATTTTACCAAATTTTTTACTTTTCTATTTCTTTGTCTCCCATGGTCATCCATCTCTCTCAAAAGGGCCTATTTTCCCTTTAAAGACCTCCACAATATGATACATAGTCAATTTACACCTTTAGCTAATGAAATAGGACTTTTACACTTTATGCGATTTAGTTTTTTTTCGTAATTAAGCATGAAATCGCTAAAATTATTTCACCAAAATTTTCATGCACTCATGTAATCATGCTATAACACATAAAATATCATTAAAAATAATTTCTTCGGCCCTAAAATAGTGGTTCCAAAACCACTGTTCCGATTAGGCCCAAAATCGGGCTATTACAAATAACAAGCCTTTTATTTATATAAAAAAAAGGTCATCATCACCAATAAAAATGTGACTAAAGAATAGAAAACTTAATAAAGGTATATTTTCCAAACTAATTCAAGTGCAACCGTGATTTTCCAAAGTCAGTTAAAATAGGATTTTTACGAATCATAGGGTTACTTAGGCATTTTGGTGACTAATGTTTATTTCACTATCTGGCCATAACATCTAGGTTGGGTTGGGGAGGTTTCAGATAGCTTGTTTTCTTTTTTGTTTATAATTTTATTTACTTAAATACCATTTTACCCCTGTAATTTAATTAAAATTTCACCAAAAACATGCATGAACCGTCCACCTACTTTAAAATATGGGTAATTGCCATTTAAATCCATCTAATTATGCTTGGATAGTCATTTAGCACCTTTAAATTAATAGCGATTAATTTTTTAGCTTTTACGATTTAATACTTTTTGCCTAATTAACCAACCAAACATCAAAATCATTGAACCAAAATTTAATACAACACTCTAATAGACTCATAAATGTTAAACAACTAATAATTACTAACTTATTAGCTAGAATTGTGGTCTCGGAACTACTATTTCTAACACCATTGAAAAATAGATTGTTACAAAAGACCTTTAAATTGCTTTATAACACGCTTGTAAAGTGTAATGAGAAGCCTAATTTGACATATCAAATTACGACATATTAATATGCTCTATCGAGATTAAGACCTTAATACATGATATCTTTTGACCTGTACAAAAGTCAAGGGTGCATCTATAACTAGCTCCCCAACTTTTGATGAAAATTTTGAATTTTGAAACATCTAGTATGTGTCATTTAAGACTTTCTCCTACACTTTGAACCATTTCAACGAATGTTTCCAAACGGAAGAATCTAAAGCTTTCTCATGGCAGCTTAAAACATCCCATCCATATCTTTCTTTAGTAATCTATAAAAAATGGATTGTGAATTTGACATTAGCTATCATACTTGTTTTGCAAAGAGAGCATTAGTAAAAGAGGATAAATCTCTAAAACCTATTCCACTATCTGCTTTCAACATACTAATTATTTTCTATGCTACCCAATAAATTCAACTCTCACCCTTCTTCTCACTTCACCAAAACATATTAAGATATTAGGTTAATGTCCTTACATAAACACCAATAAAGTATAAATAAGCCCATTGCATTGATTGGAATCGTCTAGTCCACAAATTTAATTAATATTTCCTTATCTCAAATTTTAATGTTTTAATAGGCAATTAAATTAGACCAACCCATTCAATTTTGAATTGCCAAATTGACAATAATGCATCACATGACTCAGTCAAGTCTCAATCTCTCTCTTATGCATAGTATTTATATTATTACTAAAAAAATGATGTTTTTTCTATGTTATCTATTTCGCCAAAACTCAATATATATCCTTAGAATATCTTTCATTATGACCATTATAATGACTTAATTTTCAATGGTACCAAAAACATACAATTTCGTAAACCTATTTCGTAAATCGAGTTTGTAAATATAAAATAAGAATATTTGTAGAGTTAATATCAAAATATATTGAAGACTGGTCAAACAAATTTGTCAATTATATAGTTAATTAAGGCTTAGGGACTAAATTGTACAAGTTTAATCGCTATAGAATTTTAATTGACAAAAGACTTGGGGACTTGAATAGCAATTACCCAAAGGTCTAAAATGATAATTAAACCATATTTAAATTAGTGGTAGTGAATGATGATGGTAATTCCACTAAATGTGATTTAAATTTAAATTATATTAATTAAACCATTATTAATTAATTAAACTAACTTAATTAACGTCTAATTGAGGTATAAATCGGTAAGGATAGTGGAATTCATCATATTTCTTCTTCCTTCAACTGTACACCATAGAGAAGCCTTGGAGAAAACTTCAAAAAATCCTTCCTGTCATTTGACCAATAATTAGGTAACGAAATCAAGTCATTTTCTTGTAATTTTTATAGATTTGGGGTCATTGGAGCTTTATTTAGATAGCCTATGCACCAATTTGATAAACTGTTGAAGTTTTATAAAGTTTTCATTGTTGATTAATTGATGAATTAGGCTTGAAATTGATAGATTTTAAGCTTAGATTATGGAAATGGCTAGATTGTAAAGTAATTTAGCTTGTTTGTTAACTTTGTTACATTAGGGACTAAATTGAATAAATGTAAAACATGTCATGAAATTATGCTAGGAATAGAATATTTAAGGTCCCTAATGAGAATATGTGAAATCAAATTTTAAACTAAAGCTAGGAATTGAAAGTTATGTCTATCCTGAGTTTAGGGACTAAATTGAATCAAATGTAAAATATGGGGAAAATTAAAAACTTGACTTATATAGGATCATGCACATCATGAAATTGTATTAAAATGGTTGGTATTGATTTGTTAAACAAAATATTAATATATATTAAGATTTGGATCAAAGTAGAGCTAATAAGGGAAAAACGAAAATTATGGATTAGTCCCTGAATGTAACATCCCGAAATAGGGCCTAGTTGGAACAGTGGTTTTGGGACCACAAATCTGATGTTGAAATATTTATTTTATGATTATTATAAAGTCTAGTATATGAGAATATGCATGTGTTAAAGTTTCATGAAGAAATTCTTTGAGTAAGGTGTCCAATCGGAAAATAGGGACCAAATTGAATAAATTCTAAAACTTGGATTATAGAAGCAATTTGTATGAAATTACTTTATAAAATTGCTTTATAATAACTTGTATGTAAAGATACCCATATCTTTTTGTATATGGCCATGGGAATTGGCTTATTTTGAAGTAGGCTATGACCTACAAATCTATGCATGTTTATGTTCATATGTGATGGCTTGGTTATAATTGGCAATGAGTTATAAGAATGAGCCAATATTGAATGTGTTAAGGGGACATGGAAACCCTTAATACAAAAAGGGAATTAATCTAGCATGTATAAAACCGATGATATGAGGTTTTCATGCAATGAGGTTTATCATGGTTTCATATAAGCGTATAATTTGGCCTTATCATGTATTAATGTATCCTATAAGTGTAATTGGTTGATAGAGGGTGACCCAAGGCTTGGAAAATAGCCTAACAATGTCAACAGGGGTAGACACACGGGGGTGTGTCTAGGCCGTGTGTGAGACACGGCTTGCCCCCATGGGTGTGTGGTATGGTCGTGCGTCCCCTGCACTTAAAATTTTAAGTTAGCATAGTGCACGGGCTAGACACACGGGCGTGTGTCTTGGCCATGTGCTCCTAAATGCATGCTGACGTCATAAACAAAGAGTTACACGGGATGAGGGCACGGTCGTGTCCCAAGCCACATGGGCGTGTGTGACCACACGGCCCCACCCACATGGGCGTGTGACTCTCTAAAGCAAGAAAATTTATAAAGTTACCCAAAATCTATCAAATATTTTTGATTTTGTCCCGAACCGTACCGATATATGTTTTAGGCCTCGAGGGCCTGTATAAGGGTCAGTACGTATGTGTTTGAAAAGTTTTAAATTTTGGGCAAATTTTGGTGAGCCGGTTTTGTATATTGTGAAAGTTTAAGTCCGGTAACGCCTCGAACCCTGTCCTTGCGCTGGATACGGGTGAGGGATGTTACACTGAAAGATCTACTCGTTTTGTTTTTAAAAAGTTAAGTTCACGTGGAATTTACTACCTAATCTTGTGTAATATGTTTGTTTATGTTTAATTTGATTTATATATATGCTTGAGTATGCTTTGAAAAACTAGTGAATTTGACATATATAGCTAGTAATGGATTAAATTAAAATGTTATGTGATAATTGACTATTATGAGATAGTACATAGTATAAATGTGAAAATCTGAATGATTACAAGCTATATAAAATGAAAAATGTGATCATTTATAGGGTGCGATATGTAAATATGGAATGTTACAGGGTATGATCATATGAAATTGATTGTTACAGGGAATGGAAATGCGTATATATAATTGATGCTCATGCGAACTTAGATTTCATCAAACACAACATTATAATTCAAATAAGAAACTTTAAAATGTAATGAAATGGATTTCATAAAATAATTTGATATAACATGAAGTGAATTATAAGGAATTGGTATAATCTTATAGATTGATAATGGAATATGACAATGAAAATGAATTATGTGAAATTGGTATGTTTTTATGGATAATGATAGAATATGACATTGAGATAACTTATATGAAAGTGATAAGAATTGGTATGTTTTGAGGTTGCTTATAATGTCTAATGAACATGGATACTTATGTTCACCTTGTTATTTTAAGTGTGATGTCCTAGCCAAAATTATGCCAAAACTAAGGTAGTTAACATGTTTTTGTATGAACAATGTAAGCATAGTATTTTCCATTTGAACTTACTAAGCATTTATATGTCTATTCTATTTGTTTTCCCTACTTGTAGATCTTCACCTTGGAGAACTTGCCGAGCCGGATCAGTGTGAAGCACATACTATCAACAAGATGGTAGAATTATGTTCATTTTGAGTCTAAATATTATAGAATCTATATAAGGGCACTTTTTTATGCTAATGGTCACTTATGAGTTGATAGTTATGTGTAAATGTGGCTATGGTTGAACTTGTCTGAAAAGCTTGACATATGACTTATTTCATGCATTTCATGCATGGTCTTGGTCATGTTCAATGCTAGTATGTGTGATGATCTTAAACTTGAATGACTTTGGCATGTTAAAGGTTGCAAAGTGAAGTAGTTGGGATAGATAAGTTGATGAATAGTTTGAAAATGGTATGTTTGAATGTTAAGCATGAGATATAACTTAGTGCATGCTTTGTTTGATTCATGTTTGGGTCATTTAAGTGTTTGGTTCCCAAATTGCATAAGTATGATATGTTTGATTTCAATAGTTCACAGGCTTGAATTTGTATAGATTGGTATAGAATGAAGGTGTTTTTATTGTGGAAATATGTATGAAAGTATATAGGTGTTTGATTGAAAGCATGAAATATGTATCAATGTGTTCATTGCTGAAACAAGGGCAACGTCGCAACTTAGATCGATAGTGAGTGGCATCGCGACGTTGATATGTCTGAATTGTAACATAACTTATTGATTGATAATTTTATGACGTGGAAACCGTGATATTGCAACGTTTACTTGAAAATTTGAAAACTTTACAATTTGGTCCTAATTTGACCTTGGGTTAGCAAAAGAGATTTTGATTTAACTCAAATTCATGCAATTTCGGTGTAATTCTTGTCGAAAAACATAATATAATTACAAAATAATTAAATTGTATTTAAATTATTAACATATTGAATTTTAATTAATTTTATAATAAATTTTCATAAATTTTAATTTATTTTCGACAGATTTGCATAAAGGATAAAAATTGGCTCAACAGACACTACTAGAAGCACAAAATCGAGAAGCGAGTTCTAAAGCGTCGAGGCGAATTAATTTCTCAGCTTAAGACGGTCCAAATGATGATTATTAATACATAATATAATTAATTTTAATTTTAATCCAATTTATTTTGGGTTAAATAATTATTATTAATTAAATTATGAAAGGAGGCAGAATTGTGCTAAACCAGAAGACTAATCCAACCGAGCAAATGGGCTGTCCAAAACCGTCCAACATGCTGACCCAATCAGCTCAAATTAGTTGATTATTTGACTTTCAAATCAGCCCTTGAATTTTCCTTAAAATTGCATTCAAACCCTTCCATTTATCAAGCTTTTGTAGATTTGCCCCTAGCTAGATTTAGCAAGTTTGAAGCCTTCAAACTTGCCACATGTATGGCCGTCCAAGGAGGTCTATGGCTGCTTATTTTTTTTCTATTTTTATCAGCCAATCCCACCTTAAATACCCCCTTTGCTACTCATTTCATCCCGCCTCTCACACCTTTCATTCTTCACTTCTCTCATTTTCTCTCTTCCAAACCTTCTTTTGCTTCCCATTTTTCCTTTCCAATCCCTTGTCGATTTCCCCTCTTGGCAAAGAGCCCTTCAACCATCATTGGCAGCAGCATTCAAGTGCTTGTAGAAGCCTCAATTCAACAAGAATGAGCGAAGAAGGAGGAGTGGAGCAAACTAGTCAGACTTCGAAGAAACATAGGATTTGATTCTAATTTCCTATCCTTTAACTTTTATTGTTGTTGTTATGAACATGTTTATGAATATTTGTTATGTTTTTATTCTTAATTTAATTAACATGGCTTAAATTTAATGCATGTTAGGTTGATTTTATTTCGTCCACTTAAGTTACTAAAATTATGTTTGTGTTGTTATAGGTCTTGGTGAATTGTTTGATTAAGTAAAACCAATATTATGTTATTCTTGCGCTACAATTGTAAGATAACTAATGAATTAATTATTAATCATGTTGATATTGTAATTAATTGACACAATACTTAATCAGCGCATGTTTAATCTTCTAAGGTAACTAAGGGTTAAATTAGTGACGATATTAAACTGTACATTAAACATGCATAACTTGCAAGATTATTGTGATTAAACTGTTTCAATGTAGATATATATTTTTACTTCACATAACATTTTACTTGCTTATTTAAATTGATTAATTGTTTGAATTGACAAAGTGATATGTTTAAGAGATTAGTTAATTTAGTAAGTTTGTATGTGTTATACTTAACAAGTTACCGTGAATATATTCATAACAATATGAACATTGCTTTAGTAATATTAAGTTAAGAAATGTAATTAATCGAACACAATTATGTGATCTTGATTAAAACCATCTTTTGAAATCGTGTATTGGAACATTTATTTTTATTTTGTTTTATTTTATTTAGTTAAATTTTATTTTTTAATCACTTCCTCAAAATCAAAATATTTTCAACCACCAAAGTGTTTTTAATTGCATTTCATAAATATTTCTTTGCACATTCTTTGTGCGTACGATAACTCGACATTTACTTGTCACTTTTTACTTCTTGTGATTGTGTACACTTGCACATTTTTGCCGTTCCACATGTGTAAATGATTGTATGGTGCTTAATTGACTCTAGTTGCTTCAAACCAATGGATTAGATAGGGTAAGGGGCATTTCAACCACATCATCTCTCTTAGCATGAATAATTAGAGAGCATCCTATAGTAAAAAATAAGTGAGATATATTAAGACTCTAGGATAATCTTAACACCATGAAGTAACTCTTCTTGAACAACATCCACTATAAATTTTGAAAAACCTTCATCATAGAGAAGAAAGAGGTACGAAAAAATTGAATCCCTCTATTCAAGTTCTTTAGTTGGCATAATGATGTTAGATGTATACCCATTTATCATAACTTTCTAAGAAACAAAATTTAATCATGACATTATCCAAGAAATCTACTTAGTTAAATTTATCAATATTATTACCTCGTGAAGAAAGAACCACTATCATATGCTTTGCACATATTAATTTTAACCACCATTTAATTCTTTTGCCCTCATTATCACCTCCTTAAAACATGTCTATCATCATGCTATCAGTAGTTAATTTCTCTAGGTTTTTGAGATAAACCCTGAAAGATAATCTTTCTATCTATTTTCCAATATCTTTGAAAGGATTTTGTAACTTACATTGCATATGCTTATGGCATATTGTTAATAATCTTCATAACACGGCTCTTCTTCAAAATAAGAACAATATTTGTTTCATTAACCTCATGAAGTAAAGCGCATTGATGTTCAAAAGATTGTTTTTCTATAAATGCTTTACGAACCATGTAGGAATCCTTACCTACCACATCCTAATTATGTTTGTAAAAGTCCCATAAACATCCCATTCGGTCTCAACATTTTCACCGAATTCATCTCCTAAAGGGCTTTCAACACTTTTTTTTTTCAATATCTTGTGTCAAGCTCTTATTCTCATCCTCATATTCCTTTTATAATATTTCCTTTATAACTTTAGCTAGATTATTAGGATTATAAAAGGTAAACAAAATCTGAAAATACATTAAAGCCAAAGCATCCTTATCCTTATGATCTTACATTTTATTGCATCCTCCCATAATAATTTGATAAATTTTTATCTTTTTTCTTAGAGGCCACATTGTGAAATTAAGAGGAATTGTGATCTCCATGCTATAGCCAATTCAAAATAAACCTTTATTTTCATAAAATCTCCTCATATTTAATGAGTAAATTGAGCTATCTCTTTGTTCTTATAATATTGTCATGATACAATCACTCAAAACAAAACAATTGAGTTGTTCTTATTAGTTTTGACAAGCCATAACCTAATTTAAAATATGGCCTTAGGTATCAATGTTCCACTTCTAGAAACTCTCACTATATCCCATAATCTTCTAATTAACTGTAGAAAAATTTCATGTCTGTTGTGACCATCCCCATCTATCATTGATAATTTGATATGCACTTTAATCTCTCATCCAAAACATCTCATATTAATATTACTTTTTCCCTTGATACATATTGCTACTACAATCCAATATAGGCTATAAAAAGCAACGATCAAAATTCAACATGGAGCAACGTTGGTTCTGTGAAAATGAAAATATTTTTGTAACACCACAAAATAGGGCCTAAGAGTTTTAGGGGTATTTAAGGAATTATGGCCTTAGAGTGCTTGGAGTTATGTTACATGGTATATTGGTGATGTTTTCAATTATAGTTTTTAAAAGGTCAAATAGACCAATTTTTGAAATTTTAGAAAAAGGACTGATTTGTAACAAAGTCAAAATTGTGAGCTTTTAAGAGGCAAATAGACCAATTTCTGAATTTGAACCTAAAAACCCCATTTCCAGCTTATTTTCACAATAGTTTTCTCCTTTCTCCTTAGTGTTGTTATCATTTACTTTCCCTTGCTCTCCTAATTTATTAATGATTTACAAACTACATTACTTTGATTCCCATCATTACTAAAGCCTTAAAACTTCATAAATCTTTAAGACAGCATCCTAAAATCTCATTGAAATCATCATCTTCCTCACGTGTGAGTTTTTTGGGTTTTCGATAAAAGTCTATTTTTCTTCCATCAAAGGTAAGCAATCATCTACCCATTAGTTTTTAATGTTACTAGGCCTTTGAAACTAAATTTTTAGCTACTAAATCAAATGTTCTGATTAAAAGCCAAAAATAAGGTCGTTAATGGTGAATTTCAGATTTTTGAGTAAAAATGTGATTTCAAAGTGTTAATCAATAGTTTTTGACATGATTAAGAGGTTTCAAAACTTGTTTTGAAGTTTCGTTAAAGATTTCTTGAGTTTTAATGAATTTTCATGGAAATAGTCAAAAGTTTCGTGGAAAATTTCTAGAGATATTTTTCTTATTTACAACTTGGCTCAAAAATTTAGAGAAATTGTGAAATTATCCCACTGGTAATTTTTGTGAAAAAAAATTTAATTCAAAGTGAGCTCACACTCAATAGACGTGAGCTTGAGGATAGCAAAGAAGACTACCCGGTTGAAGAGTTCATCTTAGGCGAATCGAAAATGCACAATTTTGATTAAGTGGTTATAACTTTTGATATCACAACCAAGTTCTTGTTTTGGATTTTTTTTTAAACTCTAGTTTATCCCTTTTTTTTGTTGCATTTTCCAAATCCGATTTTCCAACAGGAAGGACAAGCGAAGTAGGCACCCTATCAGAATTGATTGGTTTCTTGCCTTGTCTACAGCGGACTAGCCTACTTCTACAGCTCTTCTCGGTACTTCGAGAGCCCCCTTCAGTCCTCAGCCTCTTACGACTACTACCACTCATTTGTCCCCTAGTATCAGTTGTATCAACGACCCTTTGTGCTCTCTCTATGAGCACATCCACGTCCATACTGCTAGAAGCTTGAGACGGAGTGGAAGATTGGGTGGAACCTGCAAAAGAAGAGTTAGGGTCAGCCATATGAGGAAACAAATGACTATAAAAGAACTCACCAGTGGTTACTGGTGGTGGAATAGACCAGCAGCACACGCGCTACCTACAATAGGTGTAAAAGAAGTGAGGGGTTCCTCTTTCCTCTCAATTAAAACAGCAGCTAAGTCACTAGAAGCATTATAAGGCCACACCATGTTAGAGGGGCGTACGACCCGGGAAGCAGCCTTAGTAGTAGTATCCGAAAATAGAAGAGGAGGGTGGGGGTTTGTTTGGCGTCAAGGCTATGAGGAGCGAAGGGCTAGGGTGCTGTAATGGGAAGAGGAAAATGAGAAAGAATGAAGAAGGAAGGAAAAAAAGGGAAAGGGAAGGGCTAGAACGATGGTGGGAAAAGAGGCATTCAGACAGTAGCCGGAATGGTGAGGGGAGGTTTTGGGCAAGTGGTGGCTAGGTTGGGGGAGAAGAATAAGACAAAGTGAAAGAGAAAAAAATTTAAGGTTTGGGTTAAAAAGGGGGACACGGTCGTGTTTAGGCCAGTGTTGGGCCACACAGCCGTGTCACTTGCCCTTGTGGGCCCCCTCATCCCTGTTGGAAATTCAAAGCTCAGTGTTCACACAACCTCAAACATGCCCATGTGTTCTGGTTGTATGGCACACACGGCTGTATGTGCTATGCCTTCGCTTCTCCCACGCCTATGTGACAAGCCGTGTCTCACACACGGTCGTGTCTATGGCCCGTGTAACTCTCTGACTTGTAATTAAATTTGAAAAATAACTCCAATACTCACGTGGCCATGGACATGTCCATCTGTCCAAGTCGTGTGTGCCACACGGCCGTGTAGAGCACCTTAAGCCGGGTAACAATCGATTTTTGGAAAAATTAAGTCACACAACTCACACGGCCAAGGACACGCCCATATGTCCAAGTTGTGTAGGTCCAAAACATATTTTTTTTAAATTTTAAAAATTAATTTAATTAATTTTAAAAATAGCGTGTAATAAAATTAAAATAATTAGCAGAATGTTAAACACTCAGGTTGCCTCCCGAGAACCGCTTAGAGTCTAAGCTCAACTTACCTTGTATGCTCACGGTTACAGTTGTTCTAGAAGCCAAAGCTCCTATTCCTCATTATCAATTTTTATACCAAGATAAGGTTTAAGTTGACTATTATTTACCATCAATGTACCAAACTCAGAATGAGTTACCTCGACTGTATCATATAGGAAGACATTCAGTACCGTGAATAGGTTTGACCCATTTGACTCAAGTCCCGAAAGGGAAATTCGTGGATCCGTTTTATCTAGCAGTACTTTTTCCCCGACCTTAAATTTGTTCATTCTCATCACATGCTTGTCATAGCGTCACTTTGATTCTTCATCGTGTTCTTTCGGTTTCTCCTTAGCATGTACTCGTCACTCATCCAGTTCATCGAGTTGTAACATTCGCTCTTCATATGTTGTTTGGTTTTTATCACCTTGATGGTAACATGGCTCCATTATGTTTTCTCAAGGGATTTCCTGCAAAAAAGGTTAAGCCACATGGTTACTTATACAAACTTACTAGATATTCTCACAGAATCACGTGCTTGGAGAATAATCTTTTCGTCACCTACATGATGCACTAATTCACCCGTACCAATATCGATAATAGTCCTAGTTGTGGCTAAAAAGGGTTGCCTTAAAATTAAAGGTACCTCACTACCTTCATCCATGTCCAACACAACAAAGTTAACGGCGAATATGAATTTATCTATTTTAACAAGCATATCCTCAATAACACCCCTAGGATATCTGATGGTTCTATCCGCTAATTGAATATTCATACTGGTATGTTTGAGTTTCCCAAGACCTAGTTGTTTAAACATTTTGTAGGTCATGACATTACTACTGGCCCCTAAATTAGCTAAGGCATTATCAATATTTAAACTACCAATAAGACAAGGAATAGTAAAACTCTTTAGATCTTTTATTTTTTGGGGTAGTTTATATTGGAGAATGGCCGAGCAAACTGCATTGAGCTCCACAGTCAATAAATCATCTAACTTCCTTTTGTTTGCCAACAGCTCCTTTAAAAATTTGACGTAATTTGGCATCTGCAAAAGAGATTCAACAAACGGTAAGTTAATACGTAATTTTTTAAAAGTTTGAGAAATTTACCAAATTGTTCATTTGTGTGGTCTCTTTTCGTCGCGTTAGGATATGGCACTCGAGGTTTATATTCTTTAACAATCAGCTTTTGCTCTTTCTTATCTTCTACAGCCTCATCATTGTTCACTACAATTTCTTGCCTCAATTCTTGTTCAGATTCAACTAACCCTTATTCGTCTCGAACAGTAATTGCATGAAGCTACTCCCTTGGGTTAGTTTCAGTATTGCTAGGCAAGCTACCTTGTGATCTTTCCAAAATTAACTTAGCAAGCTGACCTATTTAGTTCTCGAGCCTTTAAATCGATGCTTGTTGAATTTTCAATGTTGCATCAGTGTTTTAGAAATGAGTTTCTGACATCGATATAAACTTCAACATCTCCTCAAGGTTCGGCTTCTTCTCTTACTGAAAAAGTGGTTGTTGGAAGCTTGGAGGGGGTTGTGCTCTCTGAATTCCTTAACCACCCCAAGAGAAATTGGGATGGTTCCTCTAACCTGCATTATAGTTACTACTATAAGGGTTATTTTGAGGCCTAGAATTATTACCCCTATAATTGATTTGCTCATTCTCTGTGTTACGACCGAAGGGTAAATATTCTGGATTATTCACTCCACCTCTATTTGTATCACATTGCATCACCAGATTTACCTTCATAGAAAGATATAAACCATCAATTTTCTTATTTAGTAATTCTACTTGCTTTGATAACATGGTGACAACATCTAAATTAAAGACACTGGCTGCTTTCATCAGTTTTGTTCTCATCACTTGCCATTGATAATTATTCAGTGCCATCTCCTCTATAAACTTATAAGTTGCTTCGGGTGTTTTATTGTTTAGTGTTCCACCGGTTGCTGTGTCGATTAACTTCCTAGTTGAGGGATTCAAACCATTGTAGAAGGTTTGTACTTGTAACCATAGAGGTAACCCATGATGAGGGCACCATCTCAATAGATCATTGTATCTCTCCCATGTATCATATAAAGTCTCTAAATTGATCTGAACAAAGAAAGAGATATCATTCATCAACTTGGTGTTTTTAGCTGGTGGGAAATACTTTAGTAAAATTTTTTTGGTCATTTGAGCCCATGTAGTGATGGAACCTCATGGTAGAGAGTTTAACCACTGTTTTGCATTGTTCCCCGATAAGAAAGGGAATAACCGTAAGCGAATGGCATCATCAGTGGCGCCATTAATTTTGAAAGTGTCCCAAATTTCTAAAAAATTGGCCAAATGAGTATTTGGATCTTCTTCTTGCAAACCATCAAACTAAACATACTGTTGTACCATCTGAATTGTATTCGGCTTCAGTTCAAAATTATTTTCAGCTACAACAGCCTGATTTAGGGCCTAATCAGAACAGTGGTCTCGGGACCACAAATTCAAAGTTGGGAAACTCATTATTATTATTATTATAAGGCTACAGTATGATTATATTAGTGCATGAAAAATTTAGGGAGTTAATTTTAATGTTTTTTAGCCCGATTGCGAAAAAGACTAAATCGCATAAGAGGAAAAAGTTGCATTTTAGTACCCAAATGTGTTAAATAGCTAGAAAACTAAAATTGAGGGCCTTTAAAAGGCAATTAGACCCTTTCAAATATGCATGGCCGGCCATAGGAGACAAGTTGGTCAAAATGTCAACTTTAGGTGAATTGATGACATAATAGTTAAATAAAATAATACCTAAGTTGCCTAGCCTTCATCTCTTTCATTCCATTTTTTCTCCTTTGGTCGAATATACCAGCAAAAATTGGGGTTTTAAGCTCTCAAAATTTCAGCAATTTCTTCCTCTCTCAAGTAATTAAATTTTGATGGTTTTCTTGATGATTTTTACATATTTTGAATGCTTGAAGCTTGGGCTTTCAAATGAGAGGACTATCTTGCAAAATGGTGATAAGTCTAGGGTTTCACCATGTGAATGTTCATGTTATTTTCTGAAACTTTATGGAAGAATATGAGCTATGGTTGTGTAATAAACAACTTTTGTGAAAGGTGTTAGCAAGAAAACACCAAAAAGGACTATTTTGCATAAGTTGCGAAATAAGTGTTAAGTGTGTGAAATAGTGAGATTTTGGGGTTGTCATAAGATTAAAAAAAGTTTAGTTAGGCTTGAGATACGAAGAAATTCGATAAAAATCAAATTTTGATCATAGGGGCAAAATGGTCATTTTACCAAAAATGTAAATTTTAGATTGCCTAATTGTGTTTAATGACTAAATGAGTGCATTTTGCTATTATAGATCAAGATTTACCGAACCCGAACCTAGACCAGGGGAAAGCCAAGCAAATCAATTAATCAATTGGTCGAGTACATTTTGTAATCCGAGGTAAGTTGTATGTAAATAATACAACTACATTGTTGATGTATGTATTCGAATTGTCATTGAATTGATATGGTATAAATTGCTAGATTGTGAACAGAGAATGCTTATTAATGATTGAGTGAGTAGAAAGATCTAGTTGGAACCCTAGGAAACAAACCGGATATTCATGCCATGACATTCGGATTACTTGTGTGCCAATGTAAGACCATGTCTAGGACATGGCAACAGCGTAGAGATGAGTGCTAGTGTAAGAAATGTCTGGGACATGCATCGGCCTCGATGATGATCGCCAGTGTAAGACGTGTCTGGGACATGCATCAGCTAAGAGTTGTGCTAGTGTAAGACATGTCTGGGACATGCATCAGCATGTATATATACGAGAGCTAGTATAAGACCATATCTGGGACATGGCATCGGCCTCGATGATGATAGCCAGTGTAAGACCATGTCCAGGACATGGCATCGACAACTTATCCCATGATTGAGGCTTACAGAATATCCGGTAATATTCCGAAAGGTTCAACTTTAAAGGTTATGGAAGTGATTTAATAAGGAAGGTATAATAATTTTGTGAGTGGTATAGGTACCTATTTGGTATGCATGAGTAATGAGCTCAAATTAGAAAATGTGACTTGAGTAGACGGTAATGAGTAAGTCAAGTTTATGCCTACCTTTGAGCAATGAGCATGATGAATAATGGTGAAATAGTTGTTGTATATTTGTTTATATGCAACTTACTAAGCTTTATGCTTACTCTCTTTCCTTTCCTTTTTTCTTTCAGTGCCACTTAATTAACTCAAGGATCCTTTGAAGTTAGAGATATCGATCACACTATCAGCTACAATTCTCGGTATAGTTGGATTTATATTTTTTATTATGGCATGTATAAGGCTAGACCTTATTGTTTTATGTCTTTGACAATTGACCAAATGTGTTGGTCTAGAATAGATCTTACTCTTTACATTGAGCCTTGAATGAGGGCTTTTATTTTGAGTCTATCAAAGATTCATCTTCATGGTTGAATGAATGTCTATTATACTTGTTTTGGTATTGGTTGGTATTAACATGAAAATAGGCACACTAGGGTGGCAAGAGGCTTGGAAGATAGCCTCATATTGTTCACACGGATAGACACACGGGCGTGCATCCAGGCCATGTGTCCAGGCCGTGTGTGACATATGAACAGCCCTATGGGCGTGTAAGGAGGCCGTGTGTCCCTTGCACTTAGAAATTTCAAGTCAGAATGCTAGGTATTGGTCGCACGGGCAGAGACACGGCAGTGTGTCTCAGCCGTGTGAAGGGCACAGCCTAGTACACGGGCGTGTACCGTGGTCGTGTAATGTTGACGTCAGAAATAGAATACCCAGCTTTTTGCACACGGGCGTGTCGTGGCCTTGTGAAAGGACACAGGCAAAGGACACGGGCGTATGTCTAGGCCGTGTGAAGTCTGCACTTGTTTTATGAAAAATTATGGGATTTAATTTGGCCACACGGATGTGGGATACGGGCGTGTCTCTAGCACACGGGTGTGTGCCCTATACCCACACGGGTGTGTGGAGCCTTAAAGTATGAATTTCTCTAAGCCTTTCTTGAGCCCTCAGATTTAGTCCCGAACCACCTTAAGTGTATGTTTTGGGCACCGTAAACCCTATTAAAGGACAAATTGATTATAAAATAAAAAGTTTTAAAGTGATCAAAATTTTATGGCCCGATTTCCTAAGATTGGTTAAGTTTAAGTTTGGTAGCACCTCAAACCCTGTTCTGGCGTTAGATGCGGGTGAAGGGTGTTACAGCAGCAATGGTCAGTCGCACAATACTCGATTCAGCCCCAGTCAGAGTGGGCTAGGCATAATTGTACATAGTACAAGGAACAGAAGCTGCAGCAACTGCAGGAGGTTGCTAAATATTTTGATTATCACCCAAGTCCTCAGTAATGATGTTGTCCTCTTGTTCGTCTACTATAATTTTTTGACCCTGCCTTGCTTCTCAATGATTTCTGTGAGTAGTACTTTTAATTTTACTATCGAAAAGCAATGGTCACGACGAGTTCCTTCTAGTCATAAACCAAAAGAACCTGCCAAAAGCAAATAAAAGAAATATTAGAATGTAAAAATTAAACTAAAAACAAATATTATAAAAATAAAGTAAAAATGGCAAAAATAATAAAAATCAAGTGTTCCTAATATTTTAGTCCCTGGCGAAGATGTCAAAAACTTGATGTGTATGTTTTACGTGACTAAACTAGAATACGACTAACGCAAGCGCACCTATCAAACAATAGTATAGTTACGGTGAGTAGAGATATCGTATCCACGAGGATTAAAAGTATTAGTAATTACTGTTTTCCTATTATTTAGCCGACAAATTGGAGTGATGTGTTTTAAGCTAAATTTACTAAACTAATTTAACTAAGAACTCAACAATGAATGAATCGGGGAAAATAAACAAATAATAACAATTGAGAGAAATAATACCCAGGAAATAATCCACCTAGACTTCATCTATTATTATTAATTTGATTTAAACGATTTATTCACTTGGTATCTTTATCCATAGGAATTCCTAAATTATGCTAATATATCCTTCTAGAGTAAAAGCAACTGACTCTAGGTTGATTAACTGAAACTTCATTTTAATTAAAACTCCTATTGTCGCATTAACTCAATCTATGGATTCCTCTATTAGATTTGACTCTAATCTGGTAGATTTATGTTGTCATATTTCTAGGATTGCATACAACTCCACTCAATTATGATAGATCTACTCTTAAACAAGGACTTTTACTCCTCTAATTAAGCACATTGAACATGAATTAATATCTCGAAAATATTAAAACAAGAAATAAACACACATAATTGATAACAAGAATTAAGTATTTATAGCGTAAAATAAAATTTAAATAATAGAATTCATTATAGGTTTCATCCTCCCTAAGTATCTAGGGAATTAGTTCATAATTGTATACAAAAACATCTCAACGTAAAAAAAACAAACCACAAGAAATAAAGAAACTCATAAAAACTTCAAGAGAAATTAAAAGGAGATATTCAATCTTTATGGAGATCCTCTTCAGAGTTTGCTCTTAATGGTGTTCTTCGAGTGTTTTCTTCGATCTTTTCTAATGGCTCCCTTCTCTCTTCTTCTAATTGGTATTTATAGACTTTAGAATGCTCAGAAAGCCTAAAAATTATATTTTTCCGTGCATTTGGAATTCAAGTTGCGAAATCGACACGGTCTGGCACATGGTTGTGTATCCAACCTGTGTGGCTCACACAGGAGTGTGTCCAAGTTGTGTGGCTCTTGAAAACAACTCTATTTGTCTGATTTTGGCTCATTTTTCACTCCTTTCGCTCCTAAATGCTCTTCTAAGTATAGAAACATGAATTTAAAGGATTAGGAGCATCAAATTCACTAATTGCATAATTAATCATCCAAAAACGCATTAAGAATAAAATATGTTTCTTTTATCACTTATTAGGTTTTCATTGGGGTACCTACCCTGCGATTGTAGGGTCTAACCCTATCACCTTTTTTGTCACCGCTACGATCCCTCTTACTATCACTATCACAATGGTTGCTACTCTTACGATAACTATGTTTGATTATAACCATTTTAGGGGGATAATGAAAGAAACATAAAAGACTTAAGAAATTAATTGGAAAACTTGCTTAGAAGTGGTTAAAGAAAGAAAAGAAGAGGAACTCAGACAAGGACATCGGAGACAACCAAGAGAAAAACTAGGGATTTAGAAGGAAACTTAGTCAATAAAGAGTTGAAGTATAATTTCAGATGAAAGACCTCCTTCCCCTATGTCCTGATTTAAATAGTCAAGCGTCTAAAGAAAGTTTGGTTAATTTGAAGTAAACAATTCAAATTCTTAACTCCGTATTTGACACTTGTCGAGTCAAAGAGAGTTTTCTTGAACCTCTCGATAACCTGAAAAGCGGGAAGGTCCACCAAAGCTAGTCATTTATCGAGTACCCATCATATGACCCATGTTAATCCAAAAATCCCCCGCTATTTTTGTGCGAAGAAAAACGTTAGGCCCATGGTGTAAGTAAGAATCTGCCAGAATGATTACAAAATAATCCTTGTGTAGTTG
Organism: Gossypium longicalyx; assembly: GCA_025698465.1. NCBI lineage: Eukaryota > Viridiplantae > Streptophyta > Magnoliopsida > Malvales > Malvaceae > Gossypium > Gossypium longicalyx. The sequence goes on along the minus strand of CM047004.1, from coordinate 60,160,424 downwards.
ACTACCCTATATAGAGTAAGGATAGATTCGCTATTTGAACGAAATAAGTTCAAGATGAATTTATAAGCTCTAGTGTCACGTTGTGAAAATTGAAGATAGTAGAGGTGTCTGCCCCTAGGCATGCAGATAATTATCTAAGACAAGGGAAAACTAGTTTGGAGCCCACTTTAATAATTTAGGTAAAAGTGAAATTTCTAGGACAAAATTTTCTTTAAGGGTTAGGGGCTATCACACTTAGATTTCTAAATGAACTTAAGTTTAGGGGGATTTGAGGACAAAATTGAACTCGTGGAAAATTAGCAGACTTTACCTAGAATTTTGGGAAAAATTGTGACTGATGAGTAAATAATTGGATTTTAATTCTAGTTTAGTTAGGATGGAACTGAGTGATTCCATTATGGGAGACAAAATAATTAAAGATAAATAGTTGTATTGGTCGATGAAAATCATGCCAAAGGAATATATATATATGGGCGCGTGTAGAGACAAAATTTTCTAAATTCTTTTTACTAGTTTTTCTCTCTAAAGCATCATCTTCTTTAATCGTTCCGAAGAAGGAGTGGATGTAATTGAAGAAAGCTCTGCATGTTGAGGTCGTCGTGTGATTTGAAGTCTAAAAGTAGAGAAATTTGGGAACTGGTAAGTTTCCTTAGCTCTCGATGCTTGTGCATTGAAGGAATAAATAGAGTACGGATTCTTAAAAACTTCTATACAATTAATGATTACGAGTTTTCAAGGACTTACCACCTCTAGTTTAACCGATAAGTTGATGTCGTGCTTAGCTGTTAGAATGAAAGGGGACTCTACTGATTGGACAAGCTAAGCTGACGGGATAAGGGAAATTTAGGTGAGTTTTTATACCCCATTTATGGGATGTCGAATGGTTGGTAAGATTTTGTATTGAGTCCAAAATGAGGTCTGTGATAATGTAGGATCTCTATTGTTGAAAATTTTATGTATGCACAAGTTTGAATAGGTAATTGAGTTATGATTTGTGAAATAGTGTTTTTGTATGCTGCCATACAGTGTTGTTGTAACACCCCTAACCTATATCCATCGCCGAAATAGGGTTACGGAGCATTACCAGAATTTATAGATCAACTACAGACATTTCATATCATTTCTAATTCATATCAGAAACTAATCATAATCAATCATAATGTCCCTTATAAGAGCCCTCTAGGCCCAAAATATGCATTAGAAATAAGTCGGGACTAAACTAGGTATTTAGAGAATTTTTCGCAAAATGTCAAAATTTTTCTTAGGTGCAGGAGGCACACGCCCGTGTGGTTAGGCCGTATGGCTCACATTCAAAATAGGGCACACGACCGTGTCCCAGCCTATGTTCTTACCCATGTAACTCTCTGACTTAGGTCACACGCCCGTGTGCCAGGCCGTGTGATAAATTCTGAGCATTCTGTTTTGAAATTTTAAGATGCAAGGGACACACGGCTAAAATACACACCCATGTGCTAGGCTGTGTGTCACACACGGCTGAGATACACACTCGTGCCTCTGGTCATGTGGACAAAATGAGGCCACTTTTAGGCCATATTTCTCACCCAATTTTGGCATTAATCTATCACCACAAATTGCACATTTACAAATCCTATCATAATACTCAAAACATGCCAAAATCATGTCTTAAACATGATATATTACCACATACAACCAATGTGCTCTTAAGCACCTCAAGTGACAATTTATCATTATATCATTCTATTACTCATATTTACCTATGTACCAAATGCATAATTGCATAATCAACTCATTTTTTTCAAACATGATAAATCTACTTAAATATACATCAAAACATATTCATCGTAAGCAATTCCAGTATCTATTTACAACCAAAACATTTATATGCCAACATTGGCCAAGTTAGCCTATACATGTCATTACAACCAAAATTAGTTTTATATTTGTACCGAAATGGGCCGGTGGATAATGTGAGATATCTCCACCAAGCTTCCAACCGAACGAGCTTTCGAATTATTATAAAATAGAGAAAATAAAATAGAGTAAGCATTTAATGCTTAGTAAGTTCTTATAACATGGAATTTAACTTACCATTACTTCACATTTAAGATAAGCATATAAAACATATTCCAAACAACTTGGCTAAAAACCTAAACACATATCCTCAACAATCATGTTAGTCGTGTATTTCATATAAATATCAAGAAACATATATGAGCTCACAAATAATCAAATTTCTATATTCATACACTTTCCTCATCATCTATCCTTGTAACAAATACAATTATATCCATGTACTTCAAGTATATTTCTGTAATAATTTGTCTTGAACTCAGATTGTCACATATCAGAATTTTTCCTGTTGAATCATTTAAAATATCGATGGATACATGGGTAGTACACACTAAGTATACAAAACTATTATCCATCAATTCATGTATTATCCGTCAATTCATATTCAAGAATGCTCATACGAGCACATAAATGGGAAGCTCTCTCTCTCGAGCAATATAAAGGGAAGCTTATCCGGGTTGTATAATGAGAAGCTTATAAGAGCCATAATCAGGAAGCTCATGCGAGCCAATAACAAGTAGCTCCGAAGAGCCATTAATTGGGAAGCTCCGGATAGCCATATATTAGGAAGTTCAAGCGAGCCAATATCGAAAAGCTCCGAGAAGCTATTAATTAGGAAGCTCTCAAAGAGCCTTTAATCGGGAAGCTCTGAAGAGCCGTATATCGAGACGCTCATAAGAGTTGTGGTATGTCCACAACACATGCAAGATCACAACCGATCAGGATGCTCCGAAGAGCTATTTACAGAAAGCTCGCAAGAACCATATAACAGGAATCTCGAGAGGGCTAATAACAGGACACTCTTTCGAGTTGTGGTGTATCCGCAACATATGCAGGACCACAACCAATTTGGAAACCCTGTATCCATCGAAATTTCATCTATTCAAACAGAACTTAACATTTATCGGGGTTTGTCGTATATATAATCAATTTCATATAAATAGAAATTTCACAATTCACATATACAACATTCAATTCAAACATATAAATATACACAATTAGTTACACGAACTTACCTTGACAAGTGTTCGTTGATTTATTGTCTACTAATCCGACACTTTCTCTTTTCCTTGATCTAATTCGATATTTTGTCTATCCAGATCTATACGAGTAAATTTAACTCAATTTAATACAATTCATATTCAATTCAATTCAATTCACATCTTAGGCAAAATTACCATTTTGCCCTTATACTTTTATTTAATTATGATTTTGTCCCTAGGTTCGGAAAATGAAATTCATGCAATTTAATTTTTATTTCAAGCCTAGTCGATTTTTACATGTCACAATAGCAGCCTATGTATTTCATAAAATTCAAAAATTTTCCATTAATTTTACAACTTTTCAATTTAGTTTCTAAATCATAATTTCATCAAAATTCTCTTTACAAAAATTGTTTATCTATCAACAACCTTTCATTTTCTACCATAAAACTTCATAATTCAACTATATCCATCCATTGCAAAACCCTAATACTTTGATAAATTTGCAAATTAATCCCCAAGATAGCTAAATTAAGCTATCACGATCTCGGAAACATAAAAATTACTAAAAACGAGACTTGAATACTCACCTAATTGAGCCAAAGTAAGCCTGTCTATCTTCAAGCTTCAAACTAGGGTTTCCATGTCTTTTGATTGTTAGGAAAGATGATAAATGATGATTTTTTATTTTATTTTATTATTTTTCATATTTATTTTTCATCTTTCCAATTTTATCATTTTCTTTTCTTAATTTTCCATGGATGAATCATCATACTTATCTACTAACTCCTCTTAATGGTCTATTTGCCATATAAGGACCTCTAATTTTGAATTCCATAGCTATTTGATACTTATAGCTACTAGAACTCAACTTTTGCATTTCATGCAATTTGGTCCTTTTATCAATTAAACATGTAATCGGTAAAATTTTCTAAACAAAATTTTTTCATACAACATTCCTATCATAATGCAGACCATGCAATATTATTAAAATAATTTTCCTTTTGAACTCGAATTTGTGGTCCCGAAACCACTATTTTGATTTCACTGAAAATGGGTTGTTACAGTTGTTGGGTGCAAACCATGATGTATGAAGCCCCAAGCCTTACGAAAGGGACATTTCAGTGTTCGAGCATCAAGGTATTTATGGCAAACTGGATGCATGGGCGGATGAATAGGGAAATGGAATTCTATTAAGATTTCGCCACATAACGTTGTTGGGTGTAAACTGTGATGTGTGAAGGTCCAGGCCTTGCGAAGGGGACACTACAGTGTTTGAGAACCAAGGTAAAAAATAAATGGAATGATATTGATTGGCTCTCTAGAGCAACACCGGGATATGATTATTAGGTTCCATGGAGCAACATCGTGATAATGATCAGCAGACTCTATGGGGCGACACCGCAATGGTGGTAAGGTCTTTCAAGGCGTCACCTTAAATAAGGTTTAATGTGTAAGATCATGGTTTGGCTATGATAGCATATAGAGCCCGCCGGGACAATAAACACGGGGTAGTCTGCCAAGACATTAAACATAGTGAATAATGTATAATACTATGGTTCAGCTATGGCAACATATGGAGTCCATCGGAACAATAAATACAGGGTAGTCCGCCAGGACATTAAACATGGGGAATAATGTGTAAGACCATGTCTCGACTATGGCAGCATATGGAGTTCGTTGGGACACTAAACACGGGGTAGTTCGCTAGGACAATTAACATCAGGAAATCCTTCAGGACATAAAATATGGGGTACACTAGGGAAGTCTGGGGATTAGTATACTAGGAGACACATCGAGGTTTAAACTAGAGTCCGTGGTGTGATTGGTGCAGTAAGTCATAAGAAAAAAATGAGCTTGGTGCATCTAAGGAAGACAAACCATCATGATAATGAGAGAATTTGCCAAAGGCAATGATAAGTGGGGCAAAAGAAATGTCTCAGCCTAGTTAGGGTGAAAAAAGAAAGAGACTCCTTAGATAATGAGGTATGCATAATGTAAGTCAAAGCAAGTCCGCCAAGGAAGCTACGGATCCTACATGGTTTAAGCAGACATGGAATAGGCTATAAAAGGATACAGTCATAATTTGCAAGTCAACAAAGAGTTAGCCGAAAGATTGGGTAGGTCGATAAAAGTCTTCGTAAAAGGAAATGTCTGCTCTAGGCCAAATGACCAGTAAAGTCCATCAGAGTATAGTGGAAAGTGAAAGTCCGTCAGGACTATGAGAAAAAAAAAAAGAACAACAATAAAGTTCTTGTTGATCTACTAAAGGCAGGAAACCCATGTCTAATAAAGCCTATTTAAGGAATAAACTGAAAGAGCGGTACTAGGGTGCTACATTGTGGGCACTAGTTTTCCAAAGAATGTAAAGGTATTGTATTATGGTAAAGACCGTAGTAATGGAAATCAATTGAGCAAACACCAAGCATCACCAGTTAGAAGCAATGGATACAAGCATCAGAGAGGTGCAACATTGATAATTGAGGTGAGACCCAAAAGAGCACATGGTCAGGATCAAAGTAGGGTCTAAGTCCACCAATAAATGGCTCAGAGTGCATAAGGCATGGGTCTTGTCAATGAAGTTCGCAAATTCTCCTACAAAATTCAAGGGGTTTAATCCTAAACTGGAAATCTCAACTTCTTAAGATTTATGCAGTCTTATACGCATTTTGTACAAGTCTCACTAAATTCTTTCGAACTTATAAAATTTCTGCTTGAATGCAAGTTAGATAAAGACTCAGAAAAATCAAGAGGGACCAATCCAAATTCTGCCAAAGTAAGTGGGCGCAGTAGCTTTTCATATATATAGAGAGGCACCCACAGATGCCACGCCTCCGGGTTGTAGTTGACTAAGCCTACTCGGAATCAAATTGTAAATTGTAAATATATGTTGAATCATTAAACCAGTCAGGTTGTAAAAATTTAGAACTAATATGATGTGTGTATAAATGTTAGAAAGAAAATTTAAAGGTTTAAGTTGCCTAAGTATGTATTGAATCTGAAATAGGAATGGGTTAAGTTATTCAGGTTAGTGTAGCATCCAGTACCCGAACTCGACAATCGGGTCGAGTATAGGGTGTTACAAGGTGAAATTGAATAGGTTGATCAAGTATGTTGGGTGCCAAATGATGGCATATTGGTTTGAATGTTGTGAATTGAGTAAGATGAAATGTTTAGATATGGTTTGGACTAGCTTTTATGTAGGTTTAAGGTGTATTTATGCACCATTTGATTAAGTTAATGAGTTGGCTTGAAATAGGTACTAAAATGCATATATATATATATATATATATATATATATATATATATATATTTTGACTTCATTGCCTTGAGGTATAGATATCTCAGAAATGAGTATCAGTACTTTACCAATTTTTTCTTAAAATTTTGAAACTTTGAACCCAAAATGGAATCGATACTGGAATAAAGTATCAATACTCTATATTTGGGTACCGATGCTTTACGAGGGTATCGATACATATGTTTTTGTTTGATTTTTTTGCAAAACATCGAACTGTAAAATAGTATCCATACTGGAATAGGTATCGATGCTTTGTAAAATAGGTAATGGTACCTTATGACAGATATCGATACTTGATATTTTGTTAAGATTTTTCTAAACATCTTAGCTAAAAATGGTATTGGCACCTATATGGGGGTATCTATAACTATTATAGAAATTTTAAAAATGTTGCAATTTAGTCCATTTGCAAGCTCAGGTTTGTAAATGAGCTTTCGTAAGCTCGAGTAAGTTCTGGAAAAGATTGTATAACGTAATTATAAAATGTGTTGATTATAAATGCTTGAATTATGGTTTAAATGTATGTAATTGTTTCGATATCATTTGTAGCATCCTGTAACTCGAACCCGACGATCGAATCAGACGAAGGATATTGCAATATTCTTTTTTCTTTCAAGACATGCATTTTAACTTAAGAACTCCCTGACTTCTATAAACTCACTACAATCCCCAATACAAAGTCATGATCCTCTTGACTAATTCTTCAAGTGGTGTAAAAAATATACTAGTATTAGTATGTATCGTATTTAAAATTATAACATAAATATGACTTTTAGAATATGAAATGATAGAAATATCAAAATCATTATCCATAATAACCATAAACCACCCTTCTACCAACATTATCAATTAAAAAAAATTAACACGTCTTCAAATCACTTGTTATTTACTTTACTTGTTTTTTATTTTGTTTTTTTTTTTAAGAAAATAAATTATGCAAAATCTCATGACCTAAACTCAAATGTTTGGCTTTTGCTTGTTATACATTGTTGTTTACATCTCAATCTATCACTATTAAGAGTCCATCACTCTCTCATCGAATGATCATTGCATAATTCCCTTCCATAATCTTAATATAAAAAATTAAATAATAAATATATTAAAATAAATTATGCAAATTAAAATTAAAATTTATGAACTAAAAATAAGAAAATAAGATTAAGAAAAAAAACTTTAAACTACCAATGGTTTGATTTATAATTCTTTGTTGTGTTTCATTATATCTTCAGAACTCCTATTTATATGTATTATACATACATAGAATGGAAGGGAGAATGGTGAACTTTGAATACTGATTTTATTTTATATAAATTATTCATTAATTATTGTGGTTTTTTTTCCTCGTAATTTTCATCTTAATTTTTATAATTAATATTAAAGAATTTTTTATTACTTTTTACATTAACATTAAAAAGTATATATGTTTTTTTAATAAATTTATTATTGTATATGACATTAACTTGAAAAAAAAATGAATCTTAGACAAAACTACTTAGCCAATAAAATATAATATAAAACGATTGTGCACATTATAAATAGTAAATATATTTACTATCTATTATTATATTAATTTAGTTATAAATTGTGTTAGTAATAAATTACAATTCAAAGTAGAGTATTAGAAAACAATAATGCAAATGCAAATATATATATATATATATATATATTGAGTAGTTATTAAAATGTTTAATAATTTAGAATTTGTAATTCGTATATAAAACATCATTAATGGAAACCATTTTAAACATAATTAAAAAAATTTATTTTATAACTCAAAAAATTAACCAACAACTCAAAGTTTTCTAAAATAGTTGTGTTACTTGAGTCATCTATAATAGTTCTGTTACTAAGTGAATTACCAAAAATGCTTATTTTAACTATAATTATCGGATTAGGCCGGTTTTTATAAAATTTATCGGATTAAGTTAATTTTGGAGGAAATGCGTCGAGCTAGACGCGTTTTTAATGGATATGACAAGAAAACAGCTCCAACTAAATGCTCTTTCAACTTTGACCAAATGGTTAAATGTTAGTGTTTTTATCCTTAAGTCTCGGGTCCGATTCCTCTCCTACTCACATTTGTAATTTTTATTTCATGTTGCTTCAAGCTTTTTAAATTTTTAATTAATTTTTTTAATATATTAGTTTTTTTGTTAGATGGTTAGATAGTTGCAACTATATTTTTGAGTCTTGTGTTCGATTCCTCTCCTACTCATATTTGTATTTTTTATTTCATGTTTCTTCAAGCTTTTTTTTTATTTTTAATTAATATTTTTAACATATCAGCTCATTTTGTTAGATAGTTAGATAATTGCGATTGCATTCTTGAGTTTGAGGTTACATTATTTTTATAAGCATATTAATGTATTTTTTATTTCATATTGTATCAAACTTTTTTTATTTTTAATTAATATTTTGATATTTTTAGTATTTTTATTATTTTTATTTTTAATAATGTATTTTTTATTTTTAAATCTTTTATTCATAAAATTAAATAATTATTGTAAATATTATTAATTGAAAAAAATAATAATGTACTTATAAAAATAATTAAAAATAAAAAATACATTAGTTAAAAATAAAAATAATTAAAAAATCATCAAAATATTAATTTAAAAAAAGCTTGAAACAATAAGCAATAAAAAATACATTAATATGCTTATAAAAATAATGGAACCTCAGACTCAAGATGTAATCGCAATTATCAAACCATCTAAAGAAATGAACTAATATGTTAAAAATATTAATTAAAAAAAGCTTGAAGCAACATGGAATAAAAAATTACAAATATGAGTAGTAGAGAAATTAAACTCGAGACTTAAGGATGTAATTACAACTATGTAACTATCTAACCATCTTACGAAAGAACTAAAATGTTAAAAAACATTAATTAAAAATTTAAAAAACTTTAAGCAACGTGAAATAAAAAATACAAATATGAGTAAGAGAGAAATCAAACTCAAGACTCAAAGATATAGTTGCAACTAGCTAACCATCTGATCAAAGAACTAATATGTTAAAAAATTAATTAAAAATTTAAAAAGCTTGAAGTAACATGAAATAAAAAAAATACAAATGTGAGTAGGAGATGAATCGAACGTGAGACTCAATGATAAAAACACTAACATTTAACTATTTAGCCAAAGATAAAAACACATCAATCTGGTCTATTTTGCAAAAATCGGCCTAATCCAGTAATTATGGTTAAAAAAAGCATTTTTGGGTAATTCACCCCGTGTTACTTACATTATAAGGTAAACTACAAAATGGTCACTAAACTTCACCTTCTTCTATTTTAGTCACTAAACTTTTTGAAATCAAATATTTGGTCACTCAAAGTTGATTTGGCCTTTTTCATTGTCTAATATCAAATTTATCCTCCAATTTTTACACATTATATCAATTTGATACTAAATAAAAAATATTCAATAAATTTAACCTTCAATGTTTACAAAACCTATCATTTTAGTTTAAATTTTAAAAATTTCACATAATTTTATCTATAACTAAATAGTCCATTTTCCATAATTTTATCTTCTACTTTGAGGCTAAAGATGGTAACTTGAGCTCACTTTTTTTTCTTTTTCAGGTATGGAATTTTTCTGTTCGGTGATATTTTTTATTATAAGTTGGTTGGTTGATAGTTACAGCCTCTGCCAGATATTTGTAATCAATTTTGCTTCATCAATTGTAATATTTTAAATATCATTATCATATGCTGTTCTTTTCGGTCCTTTTTTTCCTTTTTCATGTGTTGGGTTGATAAACAAAGTGTATAAAAATTGCCAAAGTCAATGTTAAAAAATTTATATTAGAGTAGGATAAAAATTACAAATTTATGAAACCAAAAGCTAAGATTTATGGGTTAAAAAGATTAAATTATTAATTTTTGTAAAGGATGAAAAATTAATTTATTGAATTTCTACAATTAGAACTAAATTGACAAATTTATAAATTTTGAGGGCTAAATTTATTGATTTTTTTAGAATTCAAATTAAAATGAAAAATTTTGTGAAATCTAAGTGTTAAATTTGTTGAATGTTTTATATTTAGGATCAAATTGATATAATGTATGAATATTGAAGGGCTAAATTTATTATTATACCAATAGAAAAACTCAAATCAATTTTAAATAACCAAAATATTTAATTTCAAAAAATTTAATGAATTAATAAAAAAATTAATAATACAGTAACCAGAATAAAACAAAAATAATAGTTTAGTCACCAGTCTTACAGCTCACCTACTTTATATTATTTATATGTACACACTATATGAAATGAATGTTTGGTGTGCTATCATATTTGGTTCCATTACATAGGTGACGAAAGTTAAAAAAACATGGAAAACATGATTTTACCTAAGCTAATGTAATAAAATAATAATAACGGTAAAAGTACTATTAACACATTAAAATTGATTCACTCATATTTTGTTTAGACTCTCAACTTGCAACTTATAATTACTTTCATTCAATCATTTATTAATTGCTTTTACACTAATTATCATAATAAATAGGAATAAATCTTAAAATTATATATAAAATTTTAATTTGATCTAATTCTTATAAATTATTAACACAATTATTGATACAGTATTATTTTATGTTTATATATTGCATGCATAAATAATTATATTTATCCAATATAAAAATAAATTGATGTATTTATTTAAATATGCATGATTAAATTAAAATTAAAGTTTCAAGTATATATTTAAACCACAATTATTATACATTAAATTAAGATTCATATATAATTTTAAAATTTATTCTCAACACTCCATCCAAAATACAAGTTTTTTTACTTTAATAAATAACAAAAATTCATATATAAGAATTTATTAAATTAAACTCTCTGTTATATAATTTTTCACCCATCAATTATTTGTTTATTTTTATTTTGGAGGCCGAATTATTTGTTTAAATAGCAGTCAGTCAGGTTTGGACAAAGTTTTTTGTTTTTTTTTTTTCTAATTTGAATTGGTTAAATCTGAATTATTGTTGTAATAAAAATACTTTTATTTAAATTTAAAATATATAAATAAGAAAAGTAATACTTTAAATAATAAAATAAAATTGTGAAACTAATTGGATAGTATAGTCCAACTCGATCTAATCCGAGTATTAATAAAAAAGAAATTTGGGTCAGGTCTTGTAATAATGCCTAGAATGATAACATTGGGTGGGAGATGTTTTTTTTATTGATACTTTTTCCTGATTTTAGTGGGGTTGGTTCATTGGGTTGAAGACTAAAATTAAAAATACAAGGAGGGGGATGGGAACCATCGAATTTTTGTCTCAATTTTCAATATAAAAAGGTGGTGGTGGTGGTGATGGTAGACATAATTAATTTTGCTACTTGCATATTAAACATTATAATAATTGTTTAAAATAATTATTCACCATTTTTCTTTGGAACACACGGGTTTTTATTCTTATTCCCATCACCATGTTTTGTCAACCTTTTGCAATTCTTATTTTTTATTATTACTACCTTGTTTGCCGCACCATGTTTCGTAAACTATTTTAATATTATAGATTTTGTTTATGTTTGTTTTTTATACAAAGTTTGAAATTATTTATAGTCTCGAACTTATAAATAAGAAGATAATTTATTTTATCGTATTTAAACTCGCATCTTCTTGTATTGACAACAATATTTATACCAATCGAGTTAAAACTCAATCGATTTAAAATTAAATTGATAAAATATTATATTTAAGATATTTTAAATTTTTTGATAACTTGAAAGAGGAAAAGAGAATCCCCGCATAAATAGATGACAGTTAATAAAAAATATAGGGAAATTTTTTTACATAATATTGAATACAACTTTAAAAAAATGTTGGGTCTAAATTGATATTTCAATGTAGAAATAAGTAATGTCAAGATGAGTTTCATAAAAATAAAAATAAAAAATAAAAAAACAAGATAAGAGATGTTTATGTAGTTTAATTTTCTTACAATTATAGAGCCTTGCCTAGAGAGAATATTCACTATCTTAACATATCATACAACAAGTGAACTCAAGCTCTAATATTCACTAATTTAAACTTCTCACTTTTGTACTTAATATCTAAGCATTTCCACTCTAAGTTAGACTCTTAACCAAGCAACACACTTGATTATTATAGAAGTAATGCATGTAAGATTTTTTTTAAGTCCATTATTATAGACCAAATCCTATCTATTTATTTGGTTACTTGATGGACGTATCAGATTAAAAATTTATCATTATAAATTGATCCTCCTTTTACTTATTAGGGTTAGACACAAATGCACATAAAAAATTATAGCCAACATCACTTAAAATTTGTGTAATTAAAAAAAGAAGTTAAGAGAAAGAAATTAATTTATCGGAATTCTTTTTTATGCTCTTCTTTGTCAAGATTAATACTTCAATAAATAAATAAAAACCTATGATGTCATGAGCTTGGATTAAATAATATTTAATTTTCATTTAATTTTATGAAATATTACCTTCTTTTATTTTTTCTCTTTCTCGTCAATTTTATGATTGATTCATTAAATAATTGATTTTCTATTGAAATTATTCAGTCGTAGGAGCCTATAATAGTTTATTTGGTTCGTAAGACACGCATGAGTTTTCTCTAATCGGAAGTACATAATGCTTTACCTTTCATGCTTCTTATAATGTAACTCTTTATATCCTTCAGAAAATTTTAGTATATATATAGGCGCATGCAGTGCGTGATGATTTATATTTTTTATTTCGTTATATAATAATAATAATAATAATTGCAATAGACCAATTTTATCCGGCCCAATAGAAACAATTAAACCGAACAACAAACAAATAAATAAAAAGCTCTAAAGCCTAAATACAAAAATCCTAAAAGTCTAAAACCTTAAAAAAATCAAAAGCTCTAGCCCTTCTCGCGCCGCAGCCTCGCCACATCAGCAGGCATGCCGTTGACTTCGCCTCTCTGCCACCACTACCTGCAAAACAACATAGAAACAAGAACAAATGACAGAAGCAAAAATAGAAGAAAGAAAAGACAAAACAAATAATATAATGTATTATATTTCGGCTATAAAGGCCGAAAATAGTTTGTAACAAAAAAAAAAGGGGAATCGAACAAAGAATACAAAAAAATAAAGTTCTTGAAAAAAGGTGGTTCTTTTATATCCTTTATTTTTTTGAAGCAAATATAAAAAATATAAAAAAACAAAAAGGGAGTTCTTTTTTTTATTTCTTTTTTACCTATTTCACCGTGCCTCTATCGTAGGGGTGCCCCTTCTCACACTTGAGAGGGCTCCGAATCCCTTGGGATTCATCAAAGACCTTGTCGGAAAAAGGAGAAACCTCACCTTTGGTTGGATTTTGGTCGAGTTTTTGGGGATTCTAAATCTAGATTCACGCTTTACGCGTTTAAAAGATCTAAAGGACCCTTTCTGGGAAATTTTCGGCCACTGATCATCGGTCGCTGCCTCTGGTGGCTGCGGCGGACCAACGACACCTCATGGCCGCCCTAAAGTTTTTTTTTTCAGAGAAAAATGGAGGAAAGAAATTAAAAAAAAAAAAACTAAACTCAAATGATTTTTTTTTCACTTATATAAGGGTCTAATACGAAGTCGTTTTGAGCTTGGCTTCAGACGCCCAAAACGATGCGTTTTGGCACGACCCGAAAATCTGACCTAAATAGCCTTAAGACCTGCATGTTTTCGCACTGATGGTCTATTTTCCATTTCAGTCCTTCCGCTTTTTACCCCTTTTTTAATTTCGTCCTATTTTCTTTTTTTTATTTTATTTTTACCCCTTTTGATTTTGTTCTTGTGCAATTCAGTCCCCTGACCCACTATGGACCCATTGAGGGAATGACACGTGTAAATTTAGGTAGGATAATTTCCCCTGAGTCCCTATACATTTTATCCCACTTTAATTTAATCTTTTATGTTCTGTTTATTTATAATTTAGGCTTTTAATTTTGTTATATTTTCTGTTTATTTAATCCCACCCCTTACTTTCTGTTATTTTTCCAGCACTTTTAATTTCCTTATTTCTATTTTTACCCTTGAAATGACGTAATTTGCATTTTTATTCCTTAAGTTTCTTAATCATTGCGTTTTAGTTTTTTTCTTATTTTTAAATGTTGATATTATTGTTAAATAATTATTATTGCTAATTAATATTTTATGTTTAACATTTTGTCGTTGCTCATATTACCCCAGTCGTGATCATAGCATTATTATACTCTCTCGTATTATTTTACTATTATTACCATTATTAAGTAGTATTAATAATCGATGAAAACTTATTCCCATTACTACCTCTTTTTTTTTTATCATTTTTTTACCCACGTAAGCTATTTTTTTCTATCTTTGCCCCTACCATATTATACACCACGTTTAAATATTCATTCATTTTTGCATTAATACTTGAATAAATTAATCACATATTGCATTAAATGTTATATTCGTTTTTACCCACTCCAAAAAGGTTTTTAAAATAATTAGAACCGAGACGATGTTCTTTAATTAAGGGATTTGAGAAATCGTGCCCTAACTTACCAGGTACAACTTTATTCTTGAACCGAAATAATCTTCTGATAAAAATTTTGTAACAAAAAAAGGGAATCGAACAGATAATAGAAAAAAACAAAGTTCTTGAGAAAAAGGTGGTTCTTTTATATCTTTTATTTTTTCGAAGCAAATATAAAAAAATATAAAAAAACAAAAAGGGAGTTCTTTTTTTTTTCTTTTTTACCTGTTTTACTGCGCCTCTGTCATGGGGGTGCCCCTTCTCCGGCTTGAGAGCGCTCTGAATCCCTTGGGATTCATCGAAGGCCCCATCAGAAAAAGGAGAAACCAAAAGGTTTCTCCGCCTTTTGTCGGATTTTGGTCGAGTTTTTAGGGATTCTAACCCTAAATTTGTGTATTACGCGTTTAAAAGATCTAAAAGATCCTTTTTGGGGAATTTTCGGCCATCGAAAAAGACGATCGCCGTCACCGATGATAAGTGGCCGCGGTGGACCGGCGACACCTCATGGCCAGCCTAAAACTTTTTTAAGAGAAAAGGGCAGGAAAGAAATTTAAAAAAAAATAAAATGATTTTTTTTACTTTTATAAGGGTTTAATATGATGTCGTTTTGGGCTTGGCTTAAGACACCCAAAACGACAACATTTTGGCATGACCCAAAAATTTGACCCAAATGGCCCCAAGATCCGCGTGTTTTCGCACTGATGGTCTATTTTCCTTTTCTATCCTTTTGCTTTTTACCCTTTTTTTTAATTTCGTCCTATTTTATTTTTGTTTTATTTTATTTTATTTTGTTTTTGTGCAATTTAGGCTCTTGACCCACTATGGACCCATTGAGGGAATGACACTCGTAAATTTGGGTGGGGTAATTGCCCCTTAAGTCCCTATACCTTTTATCCCACTTTAATTTAATCTTTTATGTTTTGTTTCTTTATAATTTAGGCTTTTAATTTTGTTATATTTTCAATTTTGCCATTTATTCCCCTTTTCTTTATTTATTTATTTATTTATTTTTTACAATACATGCTTTAAATTCTGTTTAAATTTTAATTTAGTCATTTATTTATTTAATCCCACCCCTTACTTTCTGTTATTTTTCTAGCACTTTTAATTTCCTTATTTATATTTTTACCCTTTAAATTACGTAATTTGCATTTTTATTCCTCAAGTTTCTTAATCATTGCATTTTAGTTTTTTTTCTTATTTTTAAATGTTGATATCATTGTTAAATGATTATTATTGCTAATTAATATTTTATGTTTAACATTTTGTCATTGCTAATATTACCCCAATCATGATCAAAGCATTATTATACTCTCTCGTATTATTTTACTATTATTACCATTATTTAGTATTAATAATCGACGAAAATTTATTCCCATTACTACTTTTTTATGATTTTATTATCATTGTTTTTTTACCCTCATAAGCTATTTTATTCTATCTTTGCCGCTACCATAATATACAACATGTTTAAATCTTCGTTCATTTTTGCACCAATACTCGAATAAATTAATCGCATATTGCATTAAATGTTATATTCGTTTTTACCCACTCCAAAAAGGTTTTTAAAATAAATAGAACTGAGACGGTATTCTTTAATTAGGGGATTTGAGAAATCGTGCCCTAACTTACGGGGTATGACTTTCTCCTTGAACCGAAATAATAGAACATTCTTTCAAAATTCAAGACACATAGGACTTAGGTAATAATTAAATGGAGATTATTCTTACTTTTGAGGGTTCGAGACATCATGTTCTAACTTACGGGGCATGACTTTCTTCTCGATTAACTTGAAATATGAAGACATTTTCCATAAATTTTAATTTAGTTAGCTAAAATTTAATCAAATCATGCAAGAAGAGGATCGTATTTTAAACTTTCTTTGAACTCTCAATTCTTGACACTAAGACATCAAGTAATCAACTAGGTACCAATTTTGGGCGTTATGAGGATGCTAATCCTTCCTCATACGTAACCGACTCCCAAACCCAGTTCCTAGATTTTGTAGACTGAAAATTTTCGTTTTAGTAAATTTAACCCTTTTTTATTAAAATGATTAAGTTTTGATGTAATCCAATCATACCTAATAAAAAAGATTAGTGGTGACTCCATCTTCATTTTTAAAAAATAAAAAGTTGAGCTCCAAAAAAAAGGTTTTGACAATGATAATAATAATAAATTTGAAGTTTACATCAAGTTTCACCATTAATATGGGCGACTGGTGAATGAATATGATGCGATGGTTTTTTCTTTCTTTTCTTGGTTTTCTATTATTATTATGATCATTATTATTGAGAATTAATTTATTAATAATTGTTAATTATAATATTTATATGATATATTTATTTTAAGTTTGACATCTATGTGATGTATATATTTTGTTAATTATCAAAGTGGTCAAATTAGAAATTTTTATAAATGTGAATTAAATTATATATGTATGAATTGTCATTATCCATGTAATTAATCAAATACTCTCCAACACTGCTACTTAAAGCTACAAGCATAGTTAAACTAGTAGTAACAACTTTACCTTTCTATTCAACATATCTTAGGCCTCCTTTAGCAAGATTTCTCTTACAAACAACTAGGATCTCATCTAGTTTGATGCTATTGACATTGAACTTCTCAAGCATTTCTTTCGTGGATTGAAGCTCCTTTCAAGTTTTCTCATGATTAACAGTTTTATCAGCTAGTTAAGACTCTTTAACCTTTACTTCTTTGCTTAACTTATGAACTTTTTCTTTTAGCTCATTATTATGACTTGGTAATTGTTGAGTATGCCTTATATTTCAGTCAAATTTGAAAGATAATCTCTCAGTTAAACTCTTGCTTATTTGCTTCAGTCGAACTCTGATTAGTCTAGATTATGATTTTATTATTTGACCTACGAATTTAGCCTATAAATAGGCTTTTTTAAAACCTTAGAAAATACACCCATTAAAATATTAGAACTCATAACACTTTTGGAGAATTTTGTGTTTACGTTTTAAGGTTTTTTTATTTTCAAGTTTTGGGGTTAACTTTTTATCTTCATCTTTTTGTACTGTTTGTTCTTTTGCCATTATAGTAAATTATCTTTGCTTATGATTTTTTATCCTCTTTGGATGGGTTTTTTCATGTTAAATTTACGTGCTCAATTTCTTCCGCTATTTTTTTATTTGTTCGTTGCTTAATCAGGTCAATCCCCAACAAGTAGTATCAAGAGTTAGTTCAATTTTTGTTAGTTCAATTTTCGTAGATTAGTCCGTTCAAATATGGCAGTAACAAGGTTTGACATTGAGAAGTTTGATGGTGTCACAAATTTCAATCTGTGGCAAGTTTGAATAATGGTAATTCTAGTTCAGACTGGCCTAAAAACAGTCGTTACTGGGAAAAAGCCTGAGAATCTAGATCGGACAGAATGTGAAGAGCTTGATGAAAAGGCATTGTCTGCAATCCAATTAGGCATGGTGAATAGGGTATTGTAGGAGGTATTGATGGAGAAAACCTCATCTTCCTTATGGAAAAGGTTAGAAACTCTTTATGCGGCTAATTCTCTGGCTAACCGCTTAGTCTATTAATGTTTTGCATGAACGAAGGCAAGCTTCTTAGAGATCACGTTAGTCAATTTATTACTCTTTTGAATTATTTAAAGAATGTTGAGGTTAAGATTGACGATGAAGATCAGGCTATGCTATTGTTGTGCACTTCACCCTCTTCATAAAAGTCTTTCAATGAGACCTTAATTTATGGCAGAGACAAATTCTCATTCGAGAATATGAAGGGTTATTTGTTGAGTAAAGACAAACTCGACAATGAATTTGGTTCGGATAGCAAGGCAGATAGACAAGTTCCATTTTGGTCGTGTCAAAGAAGTGAAACAAGAGATGTCGCTATTGTAACAAGTTAGGTCACGTTAAAGTAGATTGTAATAAATTACGAAATAAAAGGACTGTTAAGAGTAACAAGAAAGATGTAGCTTGTGCTAATTTCACCGATGACAGTGGTAATGATTTCTTGTTAGTGTCAATAAGTGACAGCTCTGAGCTTACGTTCGAGTGGATCCTAGATTTGAGATGTTCTTTTCATATGTACCCCAGCAGAGAATGGTTTTCCACATACAATTCGGTTGAAGATGGAGTTGTGCACATGGGAAACGATTCATCCAGTAAGGTAATCAGTATTGGTACTATTAAAATTAGGATGCATGATGGGACGATTAGGACACTCTTAGATGTCAAGTATGTACTTGATTTACCAAAGGATCTCATCTCCTTAAGTATTTTAAATTCAAAAGGTTGTAGAATCAACATTGAGTCGAGCGACATTATGGTGTCTCGTGGGTCTCTCATTTTGTTAAAAGGTAATAGGACCGACAATCTTTATATTTTGGAAGGTTCTACAGTGACTGGTGAAACCAGACGTCCCTCGTCCATTATGGAGTTGAAGTCAACTCGTTTGGAGTGGAGGTAACTTGGTCATAGGAGGGAAAAAGTATGATCATTTCGTTGAAGAGAGGTTCTCTTTTAGAAGCAGCTTTTGAAAAGTTAGGGCACTATGTTCATGAAAATCAAACACAGGTTAGTTTTGATTTGGCAATACACAAGTCAGAGTCTAGAAGTCTTCCAGTTTCTAAGCACAGACTCTATTCAGTTAATTCCCTACATAGTTCAAGATAGGCCCGTAGTGGGCTTTGACAAAGATTGTGTTGTGGAAATACGAGTCAATGTGAAAATTTGTTAAGTATGCCTCATATTTCAGTCAAATTTAAAATATAATCTTTTAATTAAGCTTTGTTTATTTGTTTCAATCGAACTCTGATTAGTCTAGATTATTTTATTATTATTTGACCTACGAATTTAACCTATAAATAGGCTCTATGTAAACCTTAGAAAATACATCCATTAAAATATTAGAACTCATAATACTTTTGGAGAATTTTGTGTTTACGTTTTGAGGATTCTTTGTTTTCGGGTTTCGGGGTTTAGTTTTTATCTCCATCTTTTTATACTCTTTGTTCTTTTGCCATTATAGTAAATTATATTTGCCTATGGTTTTTTATCCTCTTTGGAGGGGTTTTCCACATTAAATTTGTGTGTTCAATTTCTCAATTTCTTCCACTATTATTTTATTTGTTCGTTGCTTAATCGAGTCAATCCCTAACAGTAACCGTGACTTACATACCATCTGTCATTTGTCAAGTATAATCTTATAATTATTTAGGAACTCAACATCTGACACTTCTTATGTAATCTCATCAAAATCATTATTTTTTATGTTTGCTTTAGAGGTGAAATCAACATAGTTGCTCAAATGCTCTTCATCAGTGTTTGATTCTTTGCTAGACTCCTCATAACTCCAAGTGACATAGAGAGACTTCTTTTTCTTCAAGCTATTTGCACACTCAGCCTGGATATGTCCAAAACCATGACATTCATAGCACTGTATCCCTTTCTTTTCGTCTCTAGATGTCTCCCCATTGATGATAACTCCTTTGGAGCTCCCTTACTGAGTGTTCTTGAATACCTTTGACTTTGTTTATATTTGAAGGCCTTGTTGAAATTCTTGGTAAGCAATGCAATGAGCTCTTATAGATCTTCTATAATTGTACTAATCTTAATAGGCATTATCTTGTCACTTGTAGAGCAATACTTTTCTCTATATGTACTCATTTTAGCTTCATCAAGATTGATATTAAATGTTTGGATGGATCCAATTAGTTCATCTATACTCATAGTACTAATGTCTTTGACTTCTTCGATAGCAATAGCCTTGATGCTAAACTTGTCAGGTAATGAACAAAGCACCTTTCTAACCAACTTAGCATTGGTATATTCTTCTTTAAGACCAAAAGCCTGGCTAGACAAGTCACATAAATTGGCATAGAATTCTCTTATAGTTTTATTCTCCTACATTCTTAAATTCTCAAACTTAGTGGTAAGCATTTCAAGTTTGGATATTTTAACAATACTTATATCTTTATGTGTTGTTTGGAGAATATCCTAGACTTCTTTAGCACTTTTCACTTTAAGATATGCTTAAACTCCTATCCATCTACTCTACAAAAGATAGCATTGAGTGCCTTTGAATTTGCGCTTTCAAGTCTTTCCTCTTTAGTGGTCCATTGTGCCTCGAGCTTTAGTGTCTTGACTCTAGATTATACAATAAAAGGATGCATCCAACCATTCACAACTAATCTCCAAGAATGTTCATCAATGACCTTGATGAAAGTTGTCATTCTGACTTTCCAATATGCAAAATTCAAACCATCAAACATGAGGAACGAGACACTTCTCTCGACACTATTAAATATTTGTTGATATTTAACCTGTCAACAAATATTGGGCATTATGGATAAACTATTCACTTCTCTCGACAGGGTATGAGCTCGTCAAAGATCATTTCCATGAAATGTTAGAAAACTTATGGGCAAATTAATAATGATGGGGTGGGCTACCTCTCTAACATATCATTCGATCAATGGATACAATCCTACAATGGGGGTCTACAATATGGGTACATGACAATAAACTTGGTGGAAAGCATCAATTCCGTTTTAAAAGGGACACGTCATTTTCTGATAACCTCGGCTGTCAAAGTGACATACTTCTGTTTGGCTGAACTTTCTCCAAAGCGCAACACGTTATATTGGGTAGATGTAGAGCGGCCACGTTTGGAGCGAGGATGTACTGAAAGAAATTAGGAAGGCTATAGCACGAGTGAATTGTATGCATCCAGTGTGTAACTAGCATGAAGACCTATAGTTTCGGGTAATGAAGTTCGACAAATCGGACCAAGGTATTGTTGGGGGAGTGTACCGTGTACACCTAAGGCAAAGGACTTGCGACTATGATAGATTTGACACACTTTATTTTCCAATCTCTCATGCAATTGCAGCATGTAGTAATAAATGTTTGGATCCCATGAGCTTTGTGGATGAAGTCTACAAACTAGTAAACATGTACAATGTAAGAAACATATTCCTACTGGTCTCAAATAAATGTAGGTGGCCACCTATATCGAGCGCTCCATTTAAATTGTTGTCTAATAGATTATTACGTCGCAAACCAAAGGGTCAATCGATGTCAACTCGAATATGCGACAACATGGATATTTGGAAGAAGTTAAACCAATTGAGGTTATGCGGGTTGTGTAGGAACCTGAGCCATACAATGTTGTCATGTCCACATCGAAGGGATGATACAAGTACAACACATCATTAACATCAAGTTTGTTGTAATATGTAAACAGACGTTTTGCCTTACAATACAAATCAATAAATTATACAACTTTCTTTCATTGTTCACATATAGTCTTGATTTAATATTATAAAATGATAAAAAAGACCAACTTTAATGAAAACACGATATTTAATTAAAAACATAATGATTTACAACATCGCTATAATAAAAATATTTGATATTTATTGAAATGTTAACATGAGAAGTACAATAATAAAGTAAATCAATCTAATACCAGGTCAGAATATGTGCCACATCGGGGAGGTCGATGGTTATGAATCAGATTCCGTCTTAGTTCAACCTCCGGTACAGGTTGTGGTCTTGGCCTCTCATCTTCTTTGCCTCCGTCCGTGGTTGATTGCGACCGGTTGCTCCTCTGTTGCCATCGTGCATCCTTCGGTCTAGAAATAGGTTGTTTGGAAGATGATCCACCACTTTGGTAAAACAATAATCTCGGAGGTGTTTGCAACACCATCGTCATAGGGGTATAACTATATTGTGTCTTATACATTCACGGCAAAATGACTAGACTCTCAGTCGATGCTTGAAATATAGATGGCTTATACATCATTGTCGCCATCGAAAATTTTGATGGTATCAACGTATAATACGCTGAGGTCAGACAACGTGTAATATGGTACTTGTGTGAAAATGACAAGGATAGTATACAGACCAAAATAAGATGAGACGTACTAACCAGGAGGTGGTACAGCAAACGGTGTCAATTCTTGCATAGGTGCTAACGATGGACCCACATCGCCAGACTTTGGATGTATAGATGCTCGTTTTGGCCTCCTCGTATGCGGTTGTCAACCTCTCGCTGCTTCCCCTGACAAGTATGGCTTGCCATAAACCCTAAACCATTGCATGTACTCTGGATCACAAGCTAACTCTAGAACAACAATGGCCTCGCGAGTAGGTAAAAACTCGTACCTATTGTTCCACACTTTGATATATTAGACATCTAATATCATTCAATTCTCATTTGTCCACCCCGCAAGCAAGGGAGAAGCCAGGGGGGTTGGCATGGGCCCTGACCCCCTTAAAATGTAAAATTGCATTTTAGCCCCTTAAAATTTTTTAAAAATTTTAAATTAGTAAAGATAAAATTGTACTTTGGCCCCTCTAAAATTATAAAAATTTGATTTAATCCTTTACAAATTATAAAAATATAAACTATAAAAAATTAAAATTTCATCCGTCCCCCCCTAAAAAAATTTTCTAACTTCGCCCCTGCCCGCAAGTCGACAAAATGTAGACCATCGAAGTCTTAAGGTGCTACTAGAATAGATTGCCTAAAACCAAATTGTCGCAACACTCTATCCAACTCGTGCATCTCCACGATAGCGTACACTACCAATGGCACCTTCACGTGCCAAATATTAGGATTCACCAAGAATTCTGACGGGATGCATTCTTGAATTGTTGGATCCTCGTATGGCGTCCATTCAAACTATATTAAAATAATCCAAATTTTAGTTATATATAGTACTAAATCTCAAATCAACTTTGATAATATTATATAATTCAAATTTTAAAAAATAAATACATATATTCGCTTTTCATCGTTAGTCTAACAAAAGTCATATATCTCGAAACTCATTCAGTAGTCCCGCGTAACTCGGCTCATGGTTCCACCTATTGAAATAATTTGTTAGCATAATAAATTAAATTTTAATTAACTTTATTATGGTAAATATATTATCTAATGAATTTTATCTTATTACGAGTGAGAATGTATAAGGGTAGTTCGCTCAAGGACGTAAAAATGGTAGTCAATACCACGCCCATGATTGCAATATTAGCATGTAAACCAAAAATTTTAATTTTTCGTGGTGGCGTCGCTCAACACATCTCCTGGTATAAGGTCGCCAACACGGCAGACCCCCAATTGAGTTCGCCTACTTCTTTCAAGTTGACAAGTTTTAGCAGCCACCTTAAACTGACGAGATTTCGTGACTTATCTGTCATTAGGATACCACCAGTGATTAGAATGATGAGTGCTTGAGTGTGTTGTTCTCTTTAGACTTCAGTCGAATCCTAATCGAGCCCATCGAAATTTCTTCTTAACCAACTCATTTCGATCCGGCCTCCAAAAATCGTCTATGAAACCCTTCCCAAAAGTTCGGCACATATGCCTCTCCAATCGGCTGCATGAACTGACCCAGTCACTACCGACCTATCCACCAGTAACCAGAGCTATAACTGCATGTCCTCTAAAATTATAGTACACTCACCGCATGGAAGATGAAATATGTGTTACTCGAGTCTCCATCTTTCCACCAACGCACTTATAAGTGTCGGGTCCAACTTACATCCCCTACCTACAAGGCCACGTGTAAAAAACCGACATCTTTCTAGTAAGGTTCGATCAAGGGTGATGGAGGAGCAAATAGATTACAAATATAGGTCTCCAAAATTCGATCTTCCGCCTATTTAGTAAAAAATATACAAAATATTAAATTCAAATATAATAAGAAAACAGAAAAATTAAACAATATTAAAATATAATAAAAAATATTCTTACCATTTGCAATTGATTGACAGAAATGTGGTTGTCATCAAAATAGAATAGAGATCTTGCCATTGCTAATTTCGAAAACCACCGAATAATTTCTAATAGAAAAATATTTTACTATAATGTTAAGATAATTTTAATAAATAAAATAAAAATTGGAGAGAAATAAAATTTGAGTTATAATTTAATAGGGAATTGAGAGAGATTTGAGAATGTGAGAGAGAATTGAGATTGAATTGGAAGAAAAATGAAATGGGGGGTTATATAGAAAAAATTTGGACCATTAGGGGAGTGGGGGGTCTAACAACTAATTAAATAGTCATTGAAGAAAGTAGCCATTGGAGGTTACTGTTGGGGGAAAACGCTTCCAACTAAAAGCATTTTCAGATGATTTGGCAAGAAAGTGCATCCAACTGGAAGCGTTTTCCTGGCAACATGCTGAAAACGCTTCCATCTAAAAGTCTTTTTCTGCAAATTACTTGAAACCGCTTTTAGTTAGAAGCGTTTTCGTAAAATTAATCTATTCTCGTAATTTTTTCAAAAAATGGCCTATTATGATAAAAAAAAATTCTACATTTTTTAGTAAATTAATCATTAAAAATTTAATTAAAAATCCTCTTATTGAATGGAAAAACACAAAGACTTCAAACTTAATTTTGATTTTTCAAACTCCGCTTCTTCTTTTTTTTTTCTAATTAGTAATACTATTAGAATTGAGTGACCCGAATCTTTATTTAAATAAAGTACAATGGTAAAATAAAATAAAAGTAAAATCCATATAGAACTATACTTCTTTTATTTTATTCTAGAATAAGGTTTTTTAAACCTTATTAAACTCCATCTATTTGATATTGATTAGAATAAGATATTTCAATCTTACTACACTCCTATTATAATATGGTTTTACAAGCCTATAAATAGATATAGTCTACTCCTCTTGTAATAATTCAAATTCGACAAAATGAATTTTCTTCTCCTCTGCCTGTGGTTTTTTTCCTTAAAGGGTTTCCACATAAAAATCTGTGTGTTATTTATTTTTATTTCTCTTTTCTTTGTGATATATTGTCATTACCGACATTCTATTTTTTTTACAAATGGGTACCCGAGCTTCCGGGTTGTTCATATCAATCACAGTAATGGCATCTTTGAAGTATGAAATTTCACTATTAGATCGCAACACCAGATTTGCATTGTGGTAGATAAAGATGCAAGCAGTTCTTGCACAGATGGGCTTAGAAGAAGCCCTGCTAGGGGTAGATAAGATGCCTTCGACATTAACGGGGGAGGAGAAAAAGGGCAAGGATCGAAATGTGTTAACACAGTTACATTTGCATTTTTCCAATGAAATTTTACAGGATGTGATGAAGGAGAAGACTGTCGCTGAATTATAAAAGAGGCAGGAACAAATATGTATGTTGAAAACTCTAACCAGCAAGCTGCTTCTTTATGCTTATTGTTTGGAAGAAGGTGCGTCTGTGCACGAACACTTAACAATGTTTAAAGAAATTCTCTCAAACTTGGAGGTCATAGAGGTTCAATATGATAAAGAAGATCTAGGGTTAATTCTACTTTGTTCGTTGCCCCTGTCTTATTCAACCTTTAGAGGCACGATTTTATATAGCCGCGAGTCTCTCACAGTTAATGAGGTTTATGATTCTTTAACCTCGTATAATAAGATGAAGCATCTTGTGGTTAAAATCGACCCTCAGGGAGAAGGTCTCATTGTTCGTGAGAGACAAAATCGGAATGCTGATGACGATCGAGGAAGGACACAGGAACAGAATCCTCGCGGTAAATCTAAAGGTAGATTGAAGTCTTCAAACAGAGGTAAAATTTGTAACTTCTGTAAGAAGAAAGGGTATATTAAATCTGAGTGTTATAAGCTACAGAATAAAATCAAAAGGGAGGCTACGATTCAAAAGGTAAAACAATCAAAAAATTCCGGTGAAGTTGATGCTGTAGAAGACTACAGTAATGATGAACTTCTAGTCGCTTCTATCAACAATTCTAAAGTGAGCGAGGAGTGGATTCTTGATTCGGGTTGCACCTTCCACATAAGTCCCAATCAAGATTGGTTTATAACTTATGAAACAGTGTCTGAATGTGTAGTTTTGATGGGAAATAATACTTCATGTAAAATTGCAGGTGTTGGAACTATTAAAGTTAAGATGTTAGACGGAGTTGTTAGAACACTTAGTGACGTGCGACATGTTCCAGAATTTAAGAGAAATTTAATTTCGTTGAGTACTCTTGATTCAAAATGGTACAGATACACAGCTGAAAGTGGGGTTTTGAAGATTTCCAAAAATTCCCTCGTTGTGATGAAACGGCAGAGAAAGACTGTCAAGTTGTATGTTTTATAGGGTTCTACTGTAACTAGTGATGTAGTTGTCGTTTCCTCTTCCTTGTCAAATGATGATATTACTGAACTTTAGCATATGCGCGCTTAAGGCATATGAGTGAGAATGGCATGGCAAAATTGAGCAAAAGAGGACTTATTGATTGACAAGGAACTTGCAAACTGAAGTTCTATGAGCACTGCGTTTTTGGGAAGCAAAAAAAGAGCTCGATTCACCAGAGGAATCCATAACATGAATGGAACGTTGGATTATATTCATTCTAATCTGTGGGGGCCATCAAGAGTGCCTTCGAGAGGTGGAGCTAATTATATACTAACTTTTGTTGATGATTTTTCCAAAAAAATTTGGGGGTTCTTCCTAAAGTAGAAAAGCGATGTGTTTTCTACTTATAAGTCTTGGAAAACTATGATTAAAAAATAGACGAGAAAACAAATAAAATACCCCGCACAGACAATGGCTTAGAGTTCTATTCTAATGAGTTTAATAAACTATGCAAGTTAGAAGAGATCGTGAGACACTTGACAGTTTGTCATACTCCACAACAAAACAGCGTTGCAGAATGAATGAACAGAACGATCATGGAGAAAGTTTGATGTATGTTGTCAAATGCCAACTTACCAAATTAGTTTTGGGCCGAAGCAGCCTCTACTGCATTTTTTTTATCAACCGATCTCCATCCATTGCCATTGAGAAAAAAACTCCACAAGAGGTATGGTCTAGTAATCCTGCTGACTATTCTAATTTAAAGATCTTTGAGTGTCCTGTGTATGCTGATGTTGATAATAGAAAATTGGAACTGAGATCCATTAAATGTGTTTTTCTTGGTTATAAAGCTGGTGTAAAAGGGTATAAGTTATAGTGTCCTGAAAATAGAAAAGTTGTGATTAGCAGAGATGTTGTTTTTTTATGAAACTGTTATGTTACCTAACTTATCTCTTAAAAACTCTTCCAATAAAGAAAATCAAAAGCAAGTGAAGCATCAGATTAATCTAGAATCTACAATAGAGTCAACTCCTCAAGCCAGTATAAAAATTCAGAATAGAGTTACTTCTTCACCACAATACTCTATTATTAAAAATAGAACTAAAAGAGAAATTAACCTCCAAAAAAGTATGTCGAGGCTGATCTAGTTGTTTATGCTTTAAATGTGACTGAAGATATAGATGCAAACTAAGAGCCATCTAATTATCCTAAGGCGGTTAGCTGTGAAGACTCAGAAAAATGGATGTTTGCTATGCAAGAGGAGATAGAATCACTCCTCAAAAACAGAACATGGGATCTTGTGAAACTTCCTAAAGGTAAAAAGGTTACTCGTTGTAAATTGGTGTTTAAAAAGAAAGAAGAGACTCTAGAAGTTGAAGAACCCAGATATAAAGTAAGGCTTGTTGCAAAGGGTTACAGTCAAATTTCAGGAGTGGACTTCACAGATGTGTTCTCCCCAGTTGTGAAGCATAGTTCAATTTGAGCTTTGCTTGGTATTGTGGTCATGCATGATTTAGAGCTTGAACATTTAGATGTAAAAACTGCATTTTTGTATGGAAAACTTGATGAAGATATTTACATGCAACAACCAGAGGGTTTTATAGTCTCAGAAAATGAGGACTATGTTTGCATGCTGAAAAAGTCCTTTTACGATTTGAAACAGTCACCAAGACAGTGGTACAAGAGGTTTGATTCATTTATGACTTCTCCTGATTTCAAAAGAAATAGCTTTGATAGTTTCTTTACTTTAAGAAAAACAGTGATAGTTCTTTTGTGTATCTACTCATTTATGTTGATGACATGTTGATAGCAGCGAAAGATAAATGAGAGATAAGAAATGTTAAAGCCCAACTAAGTGAAGAATTTGAGATGAAAGATTTGAGACCAGCAAAGAAGATATTTGGTATGGAGATTCTCAAAGATAGAAAAGCAAGTAAATTGTACCTAAGTCAGAAGGTGTACATTAAGAAAGTTCTTTGTAGGTTCAACATGTAGAGTGCTAAGCCTGTTAGTACTCCTTTAGCAGCCCATTTCAAACTTTCATCGGCTTTGTCTCCACAATCAAATGATGAGATTGAGTACATGTCACATGTTCCATACTCTAGTGCAGTGAGATCTCTCATGTATGCTATGGTTTGTTCATGTCCAGATTTATCATATGCAGCCAGTGCAGTTAGCAGATACATGGCGAATCCCTGTAAAGAACATTGAAAAGCAGTTCAGTGGATTTTAATATACTTATAAGGTACTATTGATGTTTGCTTACAGTTTGGAAGAACTAGAGGTAGAGTCATTAGGTATGTTGATGCTGATTTTGCTAGAGACCTTGATAGAAGAAGATCTCTCATAGGTTATGTCTTTACCATCGGAGGTTGTGCAATCAGTTGGAAAGCCACTTTACAAACTACAGTCGCTTTGTCTACCACTGAAGCTGAGTACATGGCGATTACTGAGGCTTGTAAAGAAGCTATTTGGTTGAAAGGACTCTTTAGTGAACTCGATGAAGACCTTCAAATCAATACAGTATTTTGTGACAGTCAGAGTATCATCTTCCTTACAAAAGATCAAATGTTTCATGACAGAACAAAACACATTGATGTTCAATATCATTTTGTTCATGATATTATTGCTCGTGGTGATATTGTTGTGAGCAAAATTAGTATTCATGAAAATCCTGCAGATATGATGACCAAGTCACTTCCTATAACCAAGTTTGAGCCTTGCTTAGACTTGGTTGGTGTTCATTGTTGAAGTTAAACCCTTAAAGGGTTTTATGGAAGAGGTGGAGAACTTGTTCGTTGAAAGTTCACGATGAAGAACTTGTTCATTGAGAATTCGTGTCAAGGTGGAGATTATTAGAATTGAGTGACCCGAATCCTTATTATATAAAATAAATGGTAAAATAAAATAAAAGTAAAATCCATATAGAACTGCGCTTCTTTTATTTTATTCTAGAATAAGTTTTTTAAACCTTATTAAACTCCATCTATTTGATATTGATTAGAATAAGGTATTTCAATCTTACTACACTTCTATTAGAATATAGTTTTACAAGCTTATAAATAGACATAGTTTACTCCTATTGTAATAATTCGAATTCGACATAGTGAATTTTCTTCTCCTCTGCTTGTGATTTTTTTCTCAAAAGGGTTTTCACGTAAAAATATGTGTTTTTTATTTTTATTTCTCTTTTTTTTGCGATAAATTATCATTACCGACATTCTATTTTTCACAATTACAATATTTTAATTATAAATAAATCTTAACATGTGACATCTTGATGAAGACCCTCAACCAAGCATCCATCTCATCTAATTTAGTCTTAATTTTGAACAAAGAAAAATTATTTTAGTTTCCAATAATTTTAAAATAATATTCTTTAATTTTATCAATATTTTCTAACAACATTCTTTTTTATACTTCACTGTACATAACTTGTGTCTCATCAAAAAATGAGAAAATAAATGTTTTTGTGAAGATATCAAAAGATAAATTTATTTTATATTTAATTGAGTTGCTATTATCTATCAAGCGAGTTTTAATTCAATCATAAATTTATTAAAAGAAAACTCTTTTTATAAAATTATTATTATTATTCTAAAGATATTTATATCTTTATATAATTTGATAAATCTAGAAAAAGAATATATATATATATATATATAATAGCGTTTAAACTCAAGACACTTTAATATTCACTTTTTCAACTTTTAAGTGTACGTAATCTAATATATTATACGTATGAGATTGGGGGTTGGATAGTTTTATGATTATATATATATATATATATATATATATATATATATATATATATATATATATTATAATGTTCTATATAAAAATATGAAATTACTAATAATGCTCACATACTACTTTCACATGTGACATTTTCTATTTGAAACATTTATTTTTAATTTAGGTAAATTATACTTTCACTCCCTGCCTTTTAATTAATTTAAAAAATTATTCCATGTCTTTTTTAAAATTTATTTTCTTTAAAAAATTTAAATGTTAAATATAAATTTGATTTTAGATAAATTATCTCTTTATTTTAAGATTTTACTTAATTGGATTGAGTTTTAATTTTTTAATATTAAAATTATTGAAAATTAATTTGCTAAACTTAATATATATATATATATTTTTAAAAAGACACCTATTAATAACATTTATCAAATTAAATTATATTTTTATAATATAATAAGAGCTAATTACATTAATTGATTAAAATAGAGCAAAGATAATTATAAAATTATAAAAAAATTAACAATTTTAACATTAAAAAAATTAATTTTAAAATATATATTAAAATAAATAACCTATCAAAATTATTAATAATATTATCTAAATTATTAAAATTTAATTTTTAATATTCAAATTATAATAAACTTTTTTTATTTTTTAATATTAAACAACATTAATATAACCAATTCTAAATTAAATAATTTTAAAAATATTTTTTAATTGTTATAAAGCTAATATAACCAATCAATCAGTAAATCACACAAGTATACAAACTAATAAATATTATATTTAAGGGAATGATCCACTTACACCAATATAAAAATTGAGTAGTTTTGCACCATTCCGTAACTCTTTTTTGTATGTTTAATAATTTAACAATTCAACTATTAGGTTTATTAATATATTTAAACTTGTCATGCATGTAAAATTTTGAATCGATTTGATATCTCTATAATATCGATCAAAAAATATTGCCTATATTAACATATATTTAACGTTCGAAAGTTTTGTACATAAAACAAATAGTTAGAAAAAAATTTTAAGTTATGTCAAACTTAACATATATGATCTACATAAATAGATCTTGCAATATGATAATTAGATTGTTAAAATATTATACGTATTAAAAATTACAACAAAGTCTAAAGCCTCTTAAATTTTACACCGGTTTAAGTGATCTCTCCCCGGATATATATTTTTGAATTCAATATTGCATTTTTTTTAATTATGAGGTTGAAAAGTGAAAAACCAAACACATGTTTGCAAACATATTGCACCCAAAGAACATGAGATTTGTTTCCTAAAATATATGCAAATCCCTGAACTTAAACAGTTTCACTTGTAAGTTATTGAAGAGAGCACCTACAATCAATAATGTTCTCTAAACTTTGAAGTCTTTAGAGCATTTTATGATCCTAATTTATAGATGAGCAGCATACAAATTGAAACCACAATGGCCTACCTTTTACTCTCCTTTTCTCTCGCTTAATCTCGGCCGGGAACCTTGCCGGCGAACTCCATTCTTTCTCTACTTCAATGTTAGTTGGCTCAGCTACTGGTGTTTCAAGGCCCGCAGTTGAGCTAACTTTACCTCCCATATCTTCATTATCTTCACCTACTTTATCATAATTTCGACCTACAACTGGTGTGGCGCTTTGTTTTGAATTCGGTGACATCGGTTTTGTTTCACTGTTGGGTTCAGAAAGTAAGTTCTTCAATGGAGTGTGTTGCTTTACATTCCAGTTGGTTACTTTTTTTATGATCTCTTCGTTCTTCTTTCTTCCCAGAGACTCATTTGCACCATGAATAACAGAAGGAAACCAGCCAGCTTGCAAAGGCATCGTTCGAGTGTTTTCAGCAGTTTGTACTGCCTGAATTTCAGAAATAGTGGATTTTTCGTCAACCAGTGTCATGAAAGATGGTGGCTCAAATTCATCGGACATATCAAAATGTTGCTTAGATACAGCTTTTGGCTTCTTGGTTTTCTCTGCCTCGGAAAAGGCATCCGATTGGGTTGAAAGAACTGTTCAATGCACAAAAACAATAAATGGAATTACTTCTTTAAACACAATGCAGCCACTGTTCTATGAAGTCAGAATTACATCCATGATGATCTACAGAAGCTCATCAATCAAAGTTCAAAATCAGAGAAAATGCAGTAATTCATTAATTAAATGAAAGTTGTACCAACCTAAAGTAGGCTACTTCAGATAAAACCGGTTCTAAACTTCATATAACTTCGTTAGCAGTTAGCCAAGTCGGATTATAAATTCCTTATTTATATCAAAAAAGTTCTCACCACATCTTTAGTAAATGAATAGATATTAATGTACCTGAAATAGATCCCCAGTGAGCTTCCAGACTATCAGTATGACTACTGGATCCAATTGAAACATCACCTACAGTTGTATCAGGTTGAGGTTTAATAGGACCATTATCAGCCTCTCCTTGCAAAATTACCGTACTAGTCCCGAATGCATCTAGTCCAGACTCTCTGGTATGGTTATCATCAACAGCACCAGAATTTTGACTGGTAGGGTTGGAATACAAAAGAGAATGCATCAACTCTTTCTTCGATTGGTCTATTGAAGTTCTCTCAAACCCATTTCCTCCTCCACTGTTGTCTACTGCAAAAGACATAAGATCTTCGCCAGCACCCTCTCGTATCTTATAATCCATACTTAGTTCGAGTTCTTCATCTTCCCTGTCTGAAACCATATCCAAGTGTGGGCCTTTAGTCTCGTTCACTTCCTCTATGACATCTGGGGATTGATTACCAGTGCTAATGGATCCAGATGTAGAGTTGACCTTTATCAAATCCTCTATTCCGTCACCACTTTCAACTACATTGATATCATGTTTTTTGGTTTTCTTTTCACCAATATCATCAGAATTGTCAACTTCAAGCAAATTGGATGCTGGATTAGTATGAGATGGAGAAGAATTATTCATAGATTCGAATGATGAGTTTTTCACATAAGTTTGATCATCAATTCTTCCAAGATTATCATCGGGAATACAGATAACATCCTCGCCAACTACATTATTTAACTTTCCAGCCTCAATATCAGCATCCACAACCAATGGTTTCCCCTCAGGTAAATCATTTATCATGCTTCCTGAGAAACCTGTCGGATCTAAATCATCAGCAACATAAACAGGCTGTTGTTCTTGGAGAGAGCCAACTTCCTGGTCCTTCTCATTCTCAGTTGTATAGGCATCAACAGGAGACAGTTCATCAGACCATTTATGGTCTTGAAGCAAACCAGCTTTCCCCTCAAAAAGCACTTCTTTAACAATAGCCTCATGGTTTCCGCCAAGTTCGTAGCTGTCTTTGGCAACATGCATATACGAAGCATCTATCTCAATGTCTTCATACAGCTGATTTGTCAGAGCAGTATCAGGTTTGTCCTGTAAAACAGAGCCGTGAACTTCTAGTGATGGTTCAACAATTTTTTCAGCTGATTCAGTCACTGAAGTTATACCCTCACTGTTTGATGTCACGATATCTATTACATTTCTTTCTATACCCGTTCCTGGGTTTCCATTACCACCAGTCTCTTCTTGCTCACCAGTTTCTTTCATGGATGTCTTGGAAGCCAACCTATCACTGAAATCTTCATTCAACTGAAAAATACCTAAAGTTAAACCTAATGTCTTTTCCGAAGTAGGCACTGTTCTTGATACTTCACCAGCAGCTTGTTCACTTGGAAGAATCAAGCCATCCAAGAGGTTTTCATTTAACTTGCCTTCTTCATTTCCATTTGTATTAGTTGGCTGCTCAACAGAGCATTCTGCAGCAGTAGCACGAGGATCAACTTCCCTGCTCTCTTCGGGGATACTCTTTAGTGTTTCCGCTTCGATTGGAACAACACCACTAGCAGAAGCAGTTCTATCCTCGGAATCCTTACTATAGCTCAAGCCAACATCTTGGTACTCTAGTGTGCCATTTGACACAAAAAGAATGCTTTTCGTAAAAGGATTTTCGTTTTGGCTACTTTCAGCTGAATTCTGTGGTGGTTGCACAATATCTGCATATATAAATGAAACCAAGATATTAAAATAATAAAAAAGAATCTAAACATCGGCAATCAAACCAAACTATAAGGGCTCTGTCATGCAAAATTTCACTGGATTGAGATCAGATTCAGATGTGTCATTAATATACAAGCAACTTCTTATAGACATGAGCTAAATTTCTCAGACAAGCCATTAATAAATGCATCTAACACAAACAGACATGTCTGGATTCAAAATAACCCGTGAAGTCTCATAAATAAACTTACCAGAATCTTCTAAATGTTTTAAAGAAATAATAGCAGGAAGATCCCTTTCGGCAACCCTGTCTGGTTTACCAACATTATCCAAACTGTCCAGCCTTCCAACACCAAATCTACCATCTTGAAACTCCATTGCAGCATCTGAAAATTCACCAAACTAAAATTCACCAAACTACCTATCTCCATAAATTTTGGAACTTTAGTATCTAAAATTCACCAAAATTAACACGGTAAATACAATTAGTTCAACAAACACTCTTTTAAAATTCAACAAATTACCCCAACATGGACTGTTATATAGATCAAAACATCCCCACGCACAGAAAGAGACCATAATTATGAAAACAGTGGAATTTCAACACAAATTCCGAGAATAAAG
The DNA here is from genome assembly GCA_025698465.1 of Gossypium longicalyx. Classification (NCBI taxonomy): domain Eukaryota; kingdom Viridiplantae; phylum Streptophyta; class Magnoliopsida; order Malvales; family Malvaceae; genus Gossypium; species Gossypium longicalyx. Next base: position 60,125,098 of record CM047004.1, on the reverse strand, counting down.
TAGGATTAAGTTACTTGGGTTTTTGTGATCATCATATGGAACTGGTTCGTCATCAGAACCATTTGTACGTGTTATTTGTTCTGCCGAGGGAACCAGCTTGAAACCTTCAATGGTACCACAAATCTTCTTGTGGGCACGCCTGTGTTTTGCACTAGGATGTGGGTTTGGAAATGGCCACCCACATTTGTGACACAAATGAACTCCATGGCTCTCATGCCCTGCAAAATCAAAGAAACCCCATTAACAAGTTTCAAAATTACAAAACTTTTTTCCCCATAATGTGAAAAAAAAATTAACTTAACCAGAACAAAATGAACAGAAAAATGGTTACTTTATAAACAAGGGGAAAAAAAACAATGGAAAATTCAAACAACTTCAACCACCACCAAAATAAATGATTATAAAGCCATGAAAAAAGAACCTGAGGAATGATGTCTCCCATGATCCATGGATTAAGAAAAAGAAGCAAAATTTAGACTTGTTACACGAAGAAGAAGATGAAGAGAATTAAACTAAAACAATGGGGTTTGGGCTTTTTCCAATAAAGAAGGTCGAAAACACCAAAGGGAAGATTGACTTAATGGAAGTGAGTATATGGTAAGAAATATAAAGGCGAAAAGGGGCTAAAGGGAAATCAGGAAAAGAAAAGGTTATTCTTCTTTTATAAATGCATGTGTTAGTTTGCATGGTGGGTCTTAAAATTAAGTCTTTACAGACAGTGAGTGTATGTATATGTGTATATGTGTAAGTGTGTGAAACAATGACGGAGTCTTAAACTCTCTGTATGATGATGATAAAGGCTTTATCCTGTATCCCATGTGCCGCTACTTATCAACATCCACTTTCTTTCTAATTTGCTTCAATCCCACTATTCGTCCTTGTGTCCTCTTTATTAAATTATTTTATTATGTTAACAATTTATTGGCTTTTATTTACTATTTGACCTTCAAATTATCTCCATTTTTTAATTCAACATAAATTTTAAAATTATACATGAATTTTAGTTAATATATGATATTATACATAATTTTTTAATAATTTTGTGCAATTCTATACAAGATATTTTAATTTGATTTAATTTTCACAAACCACTAACATCACCTTTTATATAACACCATTTTTTTGTTTATATATTACATATATAAATAATTATACTTATCAAATATAAAAATAAATTGATATATTTATTTTTTTAAATGTGTAGAATTGAATAAAAATTAAATTTTTATAAACATATTTAAACCAAAATCAAAATTTTATGTGTATAAATTACACATTGAATCAAAATTCATTTATAATTTTAGTATTTATCCTTTTAATTTTTTATCTATTTTAATACTTAGACTATCAAAGTGGGTGATATCATCTACCACATGTCACATTCTTATTAATTAGCATTGAGCATTTCAAGGATAAAATGAGACAAAATAATAATTTAAATATTCAAGTACACACAAAAAAATTTGGATACCAAAATGAGAAAATTAATTAATTTAGGAGCTAAATCACAAATTTAATTTAATTTAATTTATATAAAATTAAATTTTATCATAACCTAAAAATATATATTTTAAAATAAAAAATTAGAAAAAAATTATAAAGTGACCTTTTTTTTAAAAAGAAATAATTTTAATTTATTTTATTATTATAATTTGAGTTTCATGTTTTTATACAAATGAATTGGTGTGAAGTCAGTTTTAGTTGATAGCAAACTCTATTTGAGATTTGATAATAGCATAACATGTTGGGTTTTTATTGGTATAATTTATAATAAATTTGTTGAATATTGGATAAAAAAGAAAAAATAAGTAGTGATGGGAGTTGAATTCAAGAAATGAAGGGGCCTAATGGACTGCTGCTAACTACTCCACTTATGAGAATTATAAGAGGTTGCTTGTAAAGGATAATGCCTAATCATTTCTGTAATAATTCAAAGTATTTAGTTGAAGAAATGTTTCGCCCTTTAAAGAAAGCATTGATGCTAACACAGAACATTAATTGAAGACAATTAGGCTGTATCGCTCATTGTAGAACCTTATTAACAATCTATAATTTTTTTACCTACTACTCAATCAAATGCTTTAATAAACATTATTATGATAACTATAATTTAAATAGGTATTGTATTAAATAATTAATTATTATCGATCATGAGATGTGATGAGGTGGTTATTCATCTCATCCATTAACTATTGGTTGACGATTTGATCCTTGTTCATGAAAATGGTGCACATTTAATGGTCAATTATTTACTTGTTTTATGTCTATATGATATTATCCCAAAAGATAATTCACTATCTTCAACTTTGTACAAACAATGATTTAAGTCCTATCACTCACCAGCATAACAACCTCTCTTGTACAAACCTTTAATATATAAGACTTTAAGGCTTGTTAACTTATCAATCTATTATAATCAAGATCTCATTAAAATAGCCTAGTAAAAGAGCTTTAAAAATATCCTTATAAAGTTCAAAATACATCAAAAATCTACAAGATATGTCTTCAAGTGATTCAAGTCAATCTCCACGAACCAAGGGGTCCAATTTGCTTGATTCAAACCAATCCAATATTTAAAGATTTGATGCTCTACAATATCGATATTCATATATAAGTTATCACACATTCATAATATCATCCAAGCTATGATCCAACTAGTTTAGTTTAAAAAAATGTCAACTTCAAATAAGGCAAGTTATAAATCTTGAACAGCGTTGAGTGCAGTTGTAACTGCTCGTGTCATTGCTCTTATAATAGTTCAAACATAGTTACCTCTATCAACGTTGAACAAGATTTTTCATATTTACAGCACAAATATAACTTTACAAAGTAAACTCTAATTAATCCTATTCAAATCTCATCAAATCAAATACCTTAATATAATAAAAAAATTGATCAAGACAAATCTTCATAAAGTCAGCTCACATCTTCTTAGATTGCATATATCAATATATAAGATAAGTAGATCACATTAGGATCCCTGAAAAATAATCTTGTTTTATCGAATCTCTTCTCCTATTATAATCACGAGATTAAATAATATAAAATATTCGCAAGCAAATAATCAAAATACTTTACTCAAACATAATAAAAGATAAATTCTAAATTCTAAACAATACCAACTGCTCTCAAAACTTTCCTAAATAAAAATTAGGGTTAGAAACCTTGTTATAAATTGTGAAGTACAAAGAGAAACTATTGACGAGATAGATGAAGTTCGGATTTGGGACATGGAAATTTTCTATTAGATATCACCATATAGTGTTACTGAGTGCGCACCGGGATGTGCAAAGCTCCGGGCCTTGTGGAAGAGACATTGCGGTGTTTGAGCATTAAGGTTATGAATGGAAAAATGGAGGAATGGGTGGAGGAATAGGGAAAATGAAATTCTTATTAGATACCGCCATACAATGTTGCTAAGTGCACCCATGATATGCGAAGCTCTAGGCCTTGCGGGGGGGACACTTTGGTGTTCGAGCATCAAGGTTAAATATAACAGTAATCAATATCGATGGTTATTAGGTTCCATAGGACAACACCGCAACGGCGTTCAACAAGCTCTATAAGGCGACACCACGACTCGGTAAGGTCTTACAGGGCGACACCTTAAAAGAGGTTTAACGTGTAAGACCATAGCTTAGCTACAACAACCAGGATAGTCTATTGGGATAGTAAACACGGGGTAGTCTACCAAGATAATAAACACAGGGTGAAAAGGGTGTAAGACCATAGTTACAGCACTAAAAGAGAGTCTTTCGGGACATTAAACACGAGGTGAATCGCAAGGACAGTAATTATGGAAAATCACGTATATGGAAAAAAGAGTTGAAAGAAAAATGCAAGTTTTGGCAAGCGGGCTTCGAGAAATTTGCCAAACAAAGCAAAAGTAGTAGAAAAGGAAATCAACACACCAAAATAGTAACCATGGAAGTCAGTAGGGCATAAGGGTGGTAACCCAACAAGAATTAGATAGGGGAAAACGACATGCTAGTAATGCCGGGTAAATAGGCAAGGGAAGAGAACTTATCTGTAGAGTGCAAAAAGAGATCTAGTCTACCAAAGTGGTGTGGGTCTTCATTAGTTAAACCCATTGTTGAAATGTTAGCAAGTCCTACAAGACTAAAGTAAGAAAATAGAGTCTACCAAGGGCTAAACAGGTTTACCATGACCGCCAAGGAAGGCAAATCTAAAGGTTTATTAGGCTGGTAGCCAGGATGACTACCTTATAAGTCCAAGGTGATAAAGAGGATTTATATTGATAACTGACCATCCAACTAAGTGATTGAAGATTAAAAACTATTTGTAAATGGATGACCGGGAAATGAGATAGATGAAGGAAAGAATGTACGTATGGATGGGACAGAGTCTACGGTTATGGCAAGACATTTGAGAAACTACCAAAACTTGTTGAATGGCTATATCGTCAGTCAGGGGAAGATCAATTAACTGTCTATCCACTTATAAATAAATTCGATGAATGAATCAAAGACCACCAACCCAAATTGAGAGAAATTGTCCCAAGACGATCAGGGAGTTAAATGCTTTTATTTTCTCTTTAAAAATACCCCGGCAATATTAGGGCTAATTTGCATAATATAGTAAAGAACCCAACTAAGTTCTTTTGAAGTTACAAAATTTTTGGTTTATGCTTGCAAGCCTTATGGGTGATTAAGGATCTTGAGGAGAGACCCAGTCAAACCGTGTTAGATAAAAAATCATTGCCATTAAAGAGTCATGCACATAGGAAGAGGTATCTTTAGATGCTTCACCTCGGGATCAAACATATTGTAGTTAAATAGTTCCCTTAGAGTTTAAGATTGGTGATAATAAACTTTTGTTTTAATTTAAGGTTTCTGATGTCAGAGATATTTATTATTTAATAAAGATTGTCTTAAAGTTATTAAGTTTACAATTAGAAGTTTAGTCCAAACCAGTCCATTTGTGGCACTCCACACATAGATTCAACGATCGGGTCGAGTGAGGGTATTACACTTTCATTTTAGTCACCCAACTTTTAAGTTGTTTTCACTTTGGTCACCCAAAACTTTTTTTTTAGTATTGATTGGGGTAAAAAAAATCAAGGATTAAAGTGAAAAGGTGGTAGAAACTAAAGTAATACACAAAAATTGTTAAATTGTACTTGTTTATCCCATTGCCAAAATTTTAAATTTCTTTTTTTAATATTAAAAATTTAAATTTCAAAACATCAAAATAAATTGTTGAAATTTTTTTCTCCATTAATAATGTTAATCGATTTTTTACTATAATATTAAAATTAATTAATTCAATCTCCTTTTAAATTTTAAATTTTTCTTTTATGTTTTCAGATTATCCTTAACAAAATTAACTCAAATAACTCATATTTAATAATTACTTACGAAACTTAAATTTCTTTTGTTTATATATTCCCGAATATTCCTTGTTAAGCTAAAAGTAAAGAAAATATATTTGCAATTAATAATATTAATTGTTTGTTTTTCGTTTGGGTAAAGAAATCATGAAAACCATTATAAGTTTTGTTTGGAATGGAAGATAAAATTAATTAATTGCTAGGGTTTTTCTTTGCTTTTAGCTTAGCATGAAATATTCACGATCATATAATAATAAAATTGAGTTTAATGGACATCTATTAAAGATAATAATTTTTTTGATAATTTTTTAAAATAATTTCAAAACATCAAAATAAATTAAATAAATTTTTAAAAAACTATTCATTGATAATGTCAACCAATTTGTTACATAATTTTGAATCTTAATTTTTAAAACTTTATATTTCAAAACCCAAATTTAGAATTTTTAAAAAAAGAGATAAACAAGTACAATTTGATAATTTTTGTGTATTATTTTAGTTTCTACCTTTTTTAGCTTTAATCCTTTTTTTACCCCAATTAATATCTTAAAAAGATATTTGTTGGGTGATAAAAATGATAGCAACTTAAAAGTCGGGTGACCAAAATGCATGTGTAAACATGATGTGGTGTGTGCAGTTAACCATTATTATAGATTTAAAGCTTAGGTGACTAAAATAAAAGCGCCCTAAAAGTTGGGTGACCAAATTGTAAGAATTTCATTTTGAGTGTGTAACACCCCAAACCAGGCATAGAAGTTTAAGCCGAATCTGGATGAGTTACACCAACGTAGTAAAAATGTACTTCTTTTCAGAGTTTTAACATTGAAAACTAGAAATTCGTTTTAGTCGATTTAGACGATTTTGTAGATTCGTGTTAGACTTGACGGATACTGACGAGATTTTAAAAATAAAAATAAGACAAGTCCAAAATAGATTACAAATCCAAAGGATTAAATTGTAGTTATCACAGTGCAAAACAATCCGAGCTCCCAGACGTCGTCCGATCCTAAATCAGATGCTTTCCTGACAGATAAAAGTAAGGTTGTAAACTGAAAAATATATAGGATTTTTCCTATGTAATTTATCACCTTTTTACTTAAATTCATTGTTAAAACTAAGTAATTATTTAATAAATTAATGAAATATGTGAAAATATGAAATTAGGACGTAAAAACTATTAAAATGTGATTTTATGCTTTATTATATAGTTTTCATGCATAAAATGGCTTATTTTATATTGATTTGCACATATTACATTTTTAAAGACATAAAATGGGCCATGCATGATTAAATTAAATAATAAAATATAAAATTGTGTTTAATAAATCATTTTAAATATTTCATTAATAATTTGGGTTGTAATTAATTATTTAAATTAGATAAATTTTATTCTTTGGTCCTTTAACTTATTGATTTATTTTGGACAGGTCTGATAGCTTTGTTGGATTACAAAAATCGTCCAAATTGAAGACCAAGTCAACCCAAATTCGGCTATACATGGTTGTCCATTTAAACCACTTTTTGGTTTAATTACACAAGGTCCTTGCATTGTTGAAGAAATTAGAGATTTGCCCCAAGATTTACATTTGACCGAGTCTCAGTCCTAAGTTATTATGGCATTTAAATTGCTTAAAAATTAAGCAAAAATCAGCTCAAATTCCACTAATTTTTGTCGACCACTGATGGAAGAAGTTTGAAGAGACTAAACCTAGCTATTTTTAGCAAACTACCCACCTCTCTTCACCTATAAATAAGACCCCTTCATTCCCTCATTCATCATACTTCATCCATCATCATTCTCTCTTCTCTCTCAATTCTCTTAGCATTTTCCATTTCCCACGCCTAGCATCATCTCTTCATAGAGATTTTAGCAATTAAATCCTAATAAAAAGTCCTTGGTCGGGCACCTTGGGAGCCATCAGCAAAGGAGCAAAGTGAAGAAATGAAGGAGCCTCGTCAGTTAGAGTCTTGGGTGATAGCCACTTTGATTTGGGTTTAATCTTTCTTTTCTTTAATTTAATCTAAAAATGCTTGCTATGTGTTCTTTGTTCTTGTTTGCAACAATGTTAGCTTAATTTTATTTAAGCTAGGATGATTGCTTTGATTAAATAATATTTATTTGATTCATGCTTATAATGTTTGAGCCTCAATCGATCATGTTTTCAATTAAAATCAAGTCAGTATTTCGTTCATACGTGATTGAAATGCACCTGAATTAGCTGAGCGATCCTAACTAGACGATGACTAGTGGACACATAATTGAAATGTGCATGCTCAATTTAGATCCTAACCCGATTAAATTGCAAGTTGCATAACAACTCTAACCAAGCTCTGTTATCTGCATAGTTTTTAGATTTGTGTGATTAAACTGTTTCAAACCTAACATGTTCCTATTACCTCACACGAATGTTAAGAAACCCTTAGTAAATAAGGATCAGTAAAATGCGTATTTACTAAGTAAAGGATTTCGAACGGACCTAATATGGTTTCCAAACTCAGGAAAGATCGAGTTGCCATGGAATGTCTTATCAATATGCAGTTAAACTGCTAATCAAATATATATGGTCAAGCCACTATAGTGCAGTCAAACTACCGGAATAGAAGTGTGGATAAATCACCAGATAATGTAGATCATTAAAATGCCAGAAACTTCCTCCTTTTACTTCAACCCAAGTCTCATGCAATGTGTCATGGCATGCTTATGCATAATCAGAGTAATGAGCATGTAAGTCATACTATCCCTTAATAACAAAATCAGTAAATATAGGAGTCCATGTTTTGTAAAACAAACTTATCAAACCTCAACGAACCATATCAGATCTTCCATGAAGTCACATGCACTATTATTAATCAGAGTCAGTAATAATCAATCTAGCATGTTCATATATCGCATACTCTTCATCAACAAAGCAACACAGAGGCGTACCAACAAACTTAACATAATATAGATCGTGCCTGATAATTCGCACACATAGACAATAGTACTTTACTTTCTGACGGATCCTACTCAGTTAGGTTCAAACATAACAGATATACGTATAGATCACAAGTTGTTCATCATCAGTCTAACACATTCAGATATCGTATATATAATTCGTATATCAGACTTAAAGCATCAGACAGTCCTCTTACGATCAAATTCAAATTATAAATACATTGTGGAGGTCAATGCTCATGTTGAACAACACTCACGGCCTTAAAAATAAGATTCAAATCCTATTTATATGCCACACGGCCTATACACACACCCATGTCCTTACCCGTATGGCTTACACGGCCCGGGAACATGCCCATGTCCCTAGTCGTGTAGTTTTAAATCATAAACAGTGAGATACACGACCTGGACACACACTCATATCCTTGCCCGTGTGGCTCACACGGCCTGGACACATGCCCATGTCCTTGTCTGTGTGGCTCACACAGCCTAGGCACAAGCCCATGTCCCTAGCCATGTGGTTTTAAAGTGTAAACTGTGAGTTACACAACCTAGACACACACTCATGTCCTTGCCCGTGTGGCTCACACGGCCCAGACACACGCTCATGTCCCTGACCGTATGGCATCGACAGTCTCATTTTCTGACGACTGAAAATGTAAAAAAAAAGAGGGGTTTCAGCACCCACCTGATACGGACTCGATGCAGGAGCAACAAGGATGAATTCTCGTCCCTAAACGACAACCAATTGTCCAACAAACAGTTAACTCACAATCAAATCGCTAAAAACTAACATTTTAAAATCGAAGTTACGTCGAAGAACTTTCAACACCAGAACTTAAATCAAACTTACCGACCAATAAATGAAACTAGTAAGGAGAAGTCAGACCCCGTACAGAATCAATGTAACGTAACATAGCACAAAACAAAAGGAACTTGAAACAGTGAAACTGAATTAATGTAGAAGGAAGCAAAAGGTAACATTAGAAATAAAAAAAATGAAACAATGTGAACAGAAACGGAAGTTTTGTTTTGAAAAAGTTTAGTTAACTAAAATAAACTACCCCATCAGATAGTTCAGAAAAATAATATCTCCATAGCTTTTGCTGAGACTCGAACACAAGCTCAACCATTGAACCAGCAAGCTCATTCTTGATATCAATTGCACACAATTACTTATAAACCACATGTTTCAAAGTAAGGGTTTAAGCAAAATAGCAAAATTTCTAAAACATGATTCAAACCCAAAACCTCACACATATACTCATAACACTTAACCACTAAACCAGATCAATTTCCATGTCACACGTTTCAAAATTTTAATTCAAATCCAAAACTTAACCACTCTGTGTTTCACTAACTCATCTTCTTCTAACCCGGTTTTTGGGATGTTATAGAGTGACCAAAATAGAAGCACCTAAAAGTTGAGTGACCAACTAAGTAGTTTATCCTAATTAAAAATGACTAACTTAAACTCATTCTAGACTCATCCATATTATTTTTAATTTTTTAAATATATTATTTATTAATTTAATATTTTTTCTTTTATTACTTTTTTATGAATTTATTTTATTAAAATTTAAAAATAGATAACTTAGCATATTTTTTAAAAGCTTACATTTATAGTATTATATATTTAATTTAACTTTATATATATTGCATACTATATAAAAATAAAATAAAATATATATTACAAAGTAGAAAATAGATCAAGTCAGTCATTGAATATTAGAGCCCAAGCCTAACTCATGTTTTAAATGGGTTTAATTTTTTTCCAAGCTCATTTTCAAGTCTTATATTTTGTTTTCTAAACCCTCCTATATATTAGGCATGCCTTTGGAGTTTGGATAGTAATCTGACCCTTGTATACGTCTATCTCTACAAAAGTTTGTGAAAAACACATAATTTGTGACTAGAGTTTATCAAACAAGTGAAAAAATATTATATATAAGTTTATATTTTAAAAATAATAATTCATATATAAATTTTACATTTTAAGTAATAATCATATTTAAAAAAGGATGGATAGATTTTTTTCTTAATAATAAGAAGTTACATTTGACAAAAAAAATGGATATGTTTAATTGAGAAAATGATTTTTTAGGTAGTTAGTTTAAGAGTACTCTATAAAATTAATCTATTTTATAAAATAATTACATTTGAAAAGGGTTTGTGACAGTATGTCACGGACTTTCAATAGGCACTTGATAATTTTTCACAAGATGGAACAAGGGGAGGATCCACTACAAGTTCCTTTGATTTATTCGACTTTTTGGGTCCAAATTCATAATCTTCCATTAGGGTTTATGTCAGAGGGATGGTGCATCAATTCGGTAATTTCATTGGTACTTTTTTACAGTATGATGCATCTTTGATTATGAAAGGAGTTAGCAAGTTGATGTGAATAAGGTTAAGGATCGATGTTCGACTACCATTGAAACGTAATAAAAGAATTATTTTGGATCAGAAGCGCTCGATGTATGCTCTCTTTCAGTATGAGAAACTGACGTTGTTTTGTTTCCTATATAGTAAACTAAGCCACGATGAAGATTTCTGCCTGATTTGATTCACGTTAGGAACACAAGTACTGGAGTTTGGTTGGGATAATTCCATAAAAGCGACACAAAAAAGGGGGTCGATAGTATTTAATAGGTGGTTAAGGGAAGAAAATACAGGGGGGTTTTAATGATAGTTTTCAGGGGAGCTAAGAAGGTTGGGGAATGAGTAAATCGTCATGATGGGTCTAACGCTTAACAAATATATAATGGGAGGGATTCATAGGTGGAGGAGCAGATGGATTTGGTTCCCATATAGAGGATAATCTGGTGGAGTTGGTTGATGGTAAGAAAAGACAACGTACCCAAGAGGGGAAGTTAAATGTTTCTAGTTCTATAGAGCCGAAAGACTTGGGTTCTTCCAATGATAGATTGGCGGCCATCAGCAAGTCGGTCGACCGAGAACAATGAAAATCCTTAATTGAAATGTTAGTAGACTGGGGTAGCCACGGGCAATAAGGTGTCTCTAGAATAGGTTAAAACAAATAAGGCCCCAACTTTTGTTTTTGATAAATACAAAATAAGTGTAAGACGTATGAGACGAGTTCGAGAAAGGCGTGGTTTTCAGAACGGAATTAAAGTTGATGCAGATGGTTCTAGAGGTGGGTTATCAATGGGATGGATCGGTGAGTACATAATTTAATTAAGAAGTTTTTCTAGATCACATATTGACATTGAAATTGAGGAAGGTGAAGGATTACCGAGATGGAGATTTACTGGGTTTTATGGGTCACTAGATGAGAAAGGAAGGAAGAGTTTGTGGAATTTTTTAAAACAATTGAGAAAGGATTGTTCCTTTCCATGATTAGTAATGGGCGATTTTAACTAAATAATATATTCATTTGAGAAACAAGAGGGACGGGTGTAGGATGAATAGAGGATGTAGAATTTTCATGACGTATTGGAAGAATGTAAGCTTAGCAATTTGGGTTTCTTTGGTTAGTGGTTTACTTGGGAAAGAGGGCGGCTATCGGCAAATAACATGCGCGAGTGATTAGATAAGGGGTGGCTAGTTCAACTTGGTGGGAGCTATTTCCCCATTATTCTGTGAGGCATCTGTCACATACTTTTTTTTTTATCATTGTCCGGTACTGATTGATATAGTAGGCAAAAAATGTTTTAGGAAAATGAGGGATGATTTCCAATTAAAATTCAACGCGAACTGGATTCTTGAAGAATCTTGTGAGAGGTGTATTAAGGATTTTTAGGATTTATCAAGGCTGAGTTCGTTAATGAAATCGGAAGGGCTAGGTTTAGAATTGAATAAATAGGCAAAGGAAAATTAGAGATACAGAAAATAGAGGATGGATAAATTGAATTAGAGATTGGAAGAGCTGATTGTAGTTGAACCCGATGAGGATAGTTTGATGGAGTTGATGGAAGTCAAGCTTGCTTTAAAAATAGATGCTGATAAAGATGAGTTGTTTGGGGAACAAAGGGCGAGAGTCAATTAGCTTAAATCTAAATATTGTAATACGTCATTTTTCCACAAATCTGCTTCTAGTCGCAGGAAAAATAATAACATCAAGGGTTTGCAAAACAATGATGGAATATAGGTGTTAGAAGAAAGGGGAATGGCTGAGGTTGTTGTCGATTATTTCAAAGAGTTGTTCATGGCTTCTTCGGTAAGAGATTGTGAACACGTACTGTAAAAGATTACACCTAGCATTTTGAGAAGTATGAATAATGAGTTGTCAATTGTCTTTATAGAGAATGAGGTGTGGGAAGCAAGGCATGTTGCCACTAAAAGCTTTAGGTGTGGATGGCTTTTCAGCTTTATTTTTTCAAAAATACTAGCACATTGTGGGAAAAGAGATATACCAGTTTTGTATTTATATGTTAAATGGAGAAGGGTAGTTAGAAGACATTAATAAAACAAATATAATGCTTATTCTGAAAGTTACCAATCTGAAAACAATGTCACAGTTTCATCCTATTAGCCTGTGTAATGTTATCTACAAAATTATTGATATGACAATTGCAAATAGGCTAATAAAAGTGTTGCATGTTTGTATTGATGAAGCTCAATGAGTGTTTATTCCAAGGAGACAAATTTCAAATAATGTCCTCATTGCTTATGAATTACTGCAAGCATTAAAAGAGGCATTCTGCAACCACAAGGTCTTTTACGTTGAAGCTGGATATAAGCGAGGCTTATGATAGGGTGGAGTGCGGGTTTGTGGCTAAGGTGATTAAGTGCATAGGTTTTAATGCAAGCTGGATTGATTTTATAATGCAATGTGTAACAATAGTTTCATACTCAATTATTTTGAATGGAAGGAGGGAAGATTAGTTTTGGCCTTTTAAGAAATTGAGACAATGGGACCCTTTAAGTCCATATTTATTTCTTATGTGTGCTGAAGGGCTTTCAAGTTTACTCTATTTGGTTAAACAAGAAGGAACAATTAGAGGAGAGAAAGTGGGAAGGAGAGGATTAGCAGTGACACATTTATTTTTTGCTGATGATGGTTTATTATTTAGAGAGGCAAAGGAAGAGGGAGCGATTACAATGAAAGAACTTTTATTGGAGTGGGAAGTGGTTTCAGGATAGATGATTAATTTTGAAAAGTCGTTGGTGTATTTTAGTAATAATGTTGATGGTGGGATGAAGGATCGAATTGAGAATATTTTAGGGGTTCGTATTTCAAGTAATCTAGAAAAGTATTTAGGGTTACCAACAATCGTAGGTAAGAGAAAGAAGAAGGCTTTTTTGGGATATAAGGAGAGGTTTTTGAAACGTATTGATAGTTGGAGTATACGTTATCTATCTGTAGGAGGAAATAAGGTGTTCATTAAATCCATTCTACAAGCAATCCCTATTTATGCTATGAACTATTTTTTGCTTCCGATTACTTTATGTCGTGAATTAGAGAGCATCATTAACAAGTTTTGGAGGCAAAATAGCAGAACAAACAAGGGGATCCACTAGTGTCAATGTAAATTATTGTGTAAGTCGAAAGCCGAAGGTGGATTAGGATTCTGAAACTTGGGTTCGTTTAACATGGCTTTATTGGCGAAACAAGCGTAGAGGTTAATGATGAGACTAGATAGTTTACTGGCTCATGTTATGAAAGCCAAGTATTATCAAATGAGTGGTTTTATGATAGCAAAGCTTGGGTCTTACCCTTCATATACCTAGCGTAGCATCTTGTCTACTCGTAGGGTAATTGAGGAGGGAAGCAGGTGGAAGGTGGGTAGTGGCGCGTCAATTAATATATGGCGAGATCCATGGTTGTCGGGTCCTAAACAAGCAAGAGTGATGGGTCAATGCATAAATATTAATTATTCATATGTTTCTGATTTAATTGACGTGGACTCTTATACCCGAAAGGTCAATGCCTTGAATAGACTGTTTGATAACGATCAAGTAATGAAAATTTTATTCATTTTGCTGTCAAGGTTTGCTCTAAAGGATGAGTTTGTGCGGCAAGGAGATAATTGCGCCAAATTAAAGTTCATATATATAATTGCACATTAAATCAAAGTTCATGTATAATTTTAAGATTTATTCCTTTTTTAAAACCAACAAGTTTAGCCTTTTTGGTATTTTTACCAACTGAGTTGATGTCGTTTGACTTGTGGCACTAGACTTATTGAGTTATTTTATTATAGTATAAATAATTATCTTTTGATCATATACACTTCTATATATGAAATAAGGATCATATTCATACACATCCATATATGAACTAACTTAATTTTTAAATCGATCACTTATCTTTTCATTTTTTTTTCTCTCATATAATTTTTTACATCATAGCATATGATGTGATCATAAATTAAACACTTAAGTATAGTGATTAAGGTTTAAATTTTGCCATTAATGTTAATAAAAAAGAAGTTTAATAAATTACATTTTTTTATTGAGAAGATTTTTATATTAATTAAATTATAAAAGAGCTTTTTTTTTTCACAATATAATGAGAGAGAGATGAAGAAAAAATCACAAATTCTATCCATTTAATTTTATAGGTTATGTTGAAATTTTAAACAACATGTAACAGCTCCCTTTTAAAATCTATTTCTTTCTTCACTTTGAAAACTTGATGTAAATTGGTAAATAATTAAAAATGTGTTATACATTAGTATTTATTATTATTGGTAAGAAAAATTAAAAAAAAAAAAAAACCTCCAAACTTTAAGAAAAATCATTTCAACATTAATTTGTAAAAGGCTATGAGAAACTTTGGCATTGACTAACAGCTAAATCAATCAACCAAAAGTCTTGTCTTTGTCCAAAAAGGGGCGCTGTTAGGTAGAGAACTGGACACCATTAAACATTATATAACTTTTAAAGAATAATTAATATATTTTTTTTATGCTTTAAGAATTAAAACTTAATATTAGACCATAATTATTTTGCGAAAATAAGTTTAAAAAAATTTATTATTGTCAATTGCGTATTAGTTTGGTTAGTATTGATATTATTATTAAATTTGAGTATGTTAAAAAAAATATTAATATTTAAAAATCATAAAAGTAATGAGAAAAATATGTGTGATGAAAGGAATAGTGAGATGTAGGTAGGTTTCCCACATAGGACGCAATCTCCACTTTACGCTTATATTGCTTTCTTTTTCTATACAAATCCCGTTATTTGGCAACAACCACTACAACCACCTTTCATGACTAAATGACAAATACGCCTTTTTCTTGTGTGAGAATCATACACTTTTTGTTTTCAAATTCCATAAAGCTTCAATCATCATTCTAATTTATAATTTGATTACTTCAATACACAATCCAACTTCTTTCTATTTTTTTTTAATTTAATTTTTAACTTTTTATAATATAAAAGTAAATCTTTTATATTTATTTAAAACAATATTAATAATTCAAAAAAATTTGAAAATTTATTTTTTATACATGTTTATGACAAAAAAAAAATTTAGACAGTTCATTTTAATAAAATAAGTCTAATTTTTTTAAAAAATTGAGAATCAAATCAAATTGAACCAATTTATGATAGATAGTTTAAAATTCTTTTTAAAAAATTGATTGAACCGAACCGATAACACCTTTATTTATATATTTTTTAATTTATTTAGTCTCTTGTATTTTTTTATAAGAGAGGAAAAAAATTTATATTAAAAAATTTATGAAATGTGATTGTGGAGAATATGATTATTAAAAATGTAAGATTATAATATTTAGTAAAAATGAGTAATGAGAATTAAAATCTATAAAAATTATAATGATACGTATTATATCAGAGATATTAAGCCTAAAGGAATGAACACCAAGCCAAAATATATTACCTAGCCTAAGAGAAAAGAATCTCCATAATTGATAGTTGTCATACAATGGGCGGCTAGCAAGCACTTGTCTGGAATCAACTACAATACTTGCCAATGATCAAGGGGTAAGAGTAACAAGTGAATTGTAGGGCAACCTTGCCAATAAGGACAATGACCTCAACTAGTCCCAAGTAATGAACGGCTAAGCCTCAAACCTTTATGCATTATCACACTAGCCAAGCTCCCATCATTCCTTCACTGTAAAAGTATCGTGTATACTAGTTTGAGGTTTGAGTTCACTTCTTACTCATACTCTTCTTAAATTTATTGTTGTTCCTTACTCTAAATCAGGAGTAAAGTTAAAAATTTTGTGATAATATTATAAAATTTGGGGAGGGAGATAAAGATAAATTTTTTGTATTGAAATTTTTAAAAAAGCCTAAAATTATGGGTTTTCCATTTAATCAAAGGTTAAAAACAACTAAACTGTTTTTTTTTTTTTTTTTAATTTTTAGGAGGGATTATAAATTTAATTTTCTTTTGAGCCAAGAAGGTGGGGAAAAGGCCCCTACCTACCCCTTATGGCTACTCCCCTGCTATGAATTAAGCATCGAAGAGCATCTTGAAGTATAAATTTGGATGCTCTCATCTTGCAGGCCTTCCATCATCTTCAGGGTGTGAAAAATCGTTAAAGTCCATTATCAAAGTGATTAAAACAATACGTTTAGTTAACTAAATACTTTACTTGAAATGTGATGATATTTTTTCAAAATTATCGAATGAAATGAAATAAAAACTTATTAATTTTAACATTTTCAATAACATTTTATTATTGACAAACATGTAATTTAATTTATTTATTTTAAAATATCATTAGTTTATTTAAAAATAATAATGCATTTATCTCAAAATAATATAAGATTAAAATTAAAATAAGTTTTAAACATTTGGTTTGTATTCAAAATAATTCAATAGTATTTGATTTGATAATTATGAAAAAATAGTAATTTTGTCTCAAAAGTAAACTTTATTTTTTATTTTTTCCAATGACCATGATTCAAAAAATACCAATTTACTTTATCACCATTATTGAAAAGGATCATATTGTTATAACTGAAGAAAAAGTAATTCAATTTTTTTTTTTTTTTTTGAGTTTTAAAAGTAATTAATGAAATACATTTGAGTTGTGGGTACCAAATATAACCAACTTCCCTTGAAAACAGCTATCTCTAATTTCTATTTCAAATAAGCAGGCTTGGCCCATAAGTTGGTTGGGTCCTCAATGCTCTACTTCACAGGAGTTTCAAATTTTGATTCCAATTTGTTTAACGCTCTCCAAACTTTTCTTAATCTTTTTTTGTATTTGGGCTGGGTTTAAGATTCGACTTTTTCCCTTGCCCCAAACATGAAAAATCAATCGTGCGATTCCTAATTTAACTGATTACTCATGAGTTAAATGTTGATTAATAGATATTCTAACTCGAGGGTTAAATAATTTTGTTTTAAAGGCCCAACCCACCCGTCCGGCCCATATTTCTAAATTCTCGCTTGCCGCCGGCAAATGAATGTTTTTTTCTATTTCCCTCCTTTCAGTCGCTCCCCACTCATCCCCGAAACAGATTCCAACTACAAAACCTCACTGTTTTCTCCGATATTATCCTAAATTTTCCCGTGAACCAAAAAGGAAAGAAAGATGATCCCCCCTAGCAACTCCAAAACCCCCAAAATTTTCTCGCCATTCAAACAAACCCCTCCTCTCCAAGACCTCCAGCAAGCCTTCTCGAACATCCAGACCCACTGCTCTTCTCTCTTCCGACAAACTCAAAATCAGTTGATGGACGCTTTTAACTCCACCTTTTCTCACTTTAATCCGCCTTCTTTTTCTCCAAAAGGGCCGGTTTTTGCTCGAATTGCTGATTCTAGCAAGACCCAGATTGCTTTGAGT
Organism: Gossypium longicalyx; assembly: GCA_025698465.1. Classification (NCBI taxonomy): domain Eukaryota; kingdom Viridiplantae; phylum Streptophyta; class Magnoliopsida; order Malvales; family Malvaceae; genus Gossypium; species Gossypium longicalyx. The sequence continues at coordinate 60,107,076 of CM047004.1, read as the reverse complement.
AAAAAAAACGGTGCTGCCATGCCGGCTGAGAAATTAGAAGAGAGATTGGCTGGGGTTCCGGTCTATGCCTTGAGTAACTCAGAGGAGGAATTCGTGTTGGTTTCGGGTGTTTCGACGAAAAAATCACTTGGGTTGTTGTGTTTCAAGAAGGAGGACGCTGAGGCTCTTTTGGAACAGATGAAGAGTATGGATCCTGGCATGCGAAAAGGAGGTTCTAAAGTGGTTGCTGTTGCTCTCAACAAGGTTGTTTTCTTTCCTTCTTTCTTTCTATTTGGATTTTTCAAAATGCGTTTGGTAGATTGAATTTGTGTAGAAAATGTACCAAGTTTTATGGACTATGGAGTCCATTAAGAGGCTAATGTCTGTTTCCCACTTGTGTTTGCCATTTTCTTAGATATAAAAGATAAAATAACAGATTTGAAAATGTTTTACGCTTCAGCTGTTTGTTCTTGTAGTGACATAGGATTGAGCTTTTTACTTTCTAATATTTCTTTTTAGCAACATTTTGAGCAAGGAAATAGTAAGCCGCAAAAGCAAAAGACGAAATCGAGCCTGTTATTAGATTGTTAACTTACCGTGCCTTTAAATCTTAATTAATTTGGTTTTTTTTTTCATTGTGTAATTAATTGTTTGTTTGGTTTATATGAACGAGATAAATGTTGGAGGAGTCATGCTAGGATATGGGGATTTTGCAGGTTGTCCAGCTGCAGGTTGCTGGTGTGGCACTTAGGCTGGTACCAGAGTCCACTCAGATCAAGAATGCACTTAGAGTGAGTAGTTTGTTATACAATGAGCTGATTTGTCTGTGAGTCTTTGTGTTATGTGGATAGAATGAATTTTATGCTCTCTATTTTGGGTTCTTATAAGTTTCAAGATTGATGTAGGAATCCTATAACTTTTTATTGTTCTTTCTTTCATGCAAAAGATATGATATGTTTTAATAATCCTGACAAAGGAAAATGTCTGACATGAGGACTTGAGCCAAACAGTATATTCAAAAGTGATTATCTTATTTATTCCTTTTGTGTAAAAGTAGTTTGCATGTTGTCATTTCCTGTGTAGAGAAATGTCATACTTGGAGTCTTATCTTCTCCACTATTAGATTGTCTGGTTATAACTTTCGATATACTTCTCCCATGGGATCGTTGTAATTGTTGGGTGTGATTTTACTGTTAAATTAGCAGAGCCAAATGACAATTGCTTTTTTATTGGGGTTCAATTAATTTCTAGAAAAGTTATTTACCTCTTTGATATTCTACGACAAACTGAATGAAGCACTTATAAGTAGTTATAAGTAGCTGAAGTGTCAGTTTCTTATAGCACCAGTAATTTTTTCCCTCTTCTTAAGAAATGTGCTAAGAAAGCTGGTGAATCACTAAAAACTAAAATCCTTTACCTATGTGATTATTTCAAAAGTTGTTAAGGTTCTACACAATGATGTAAAAATCGGACCAGACCGGCCAGTCAACTGGGAACCAGCTGATCCAGCGGTTTGTCATCTCATACATAACCGGATATTTATCAACCTGGACAGAATTGGACAAAAAACTGGAAAACCAGACCAAGAAAGAGGGAAAAAAAAGTAGAAAAACTGGTTTTAGGCTTTTTAACCCATTTGAGTCAGACTTTTTGAACCCAATTGAAGATCTTCATCTTCTCATCTTTCCTTCTAGCAGCCATATTCATCTCCTCTTCTTTATTTCTATCAAAGTATCTGCTAGAAAACTTGGTTTATTTTCATCAAAGTATCTTCTAGAGATCCATTACAATTCAACCAATCAGATAAAACTTAGTTTGCAATGGTTGAATTTTTTTTGGTAAAATAAAAAAAGAAAGAGTTTAATTGAATGGGGGATTTGGTTTTCTTTTTGTGGATAGGCACAGCTTGGCATGAATTGGGAATTCAGGGTTTTCTTAATTTGGTGGCTAGTAACTATAGAAGGATTTTGATATGAACCAAATTGGCTTGAAATCAAGAAATAATAATTTAAGGAAAAATAGATGCTAAAGTAGAGAAAACAGAGCAAGGGGAGAGAAGAACAATTGAGGGGAGATTGAGAAGTTTTAATATTTTTTTTCTTCATATTCTCTTTAATCAAGAGGGGATCTGAATTAGGGATTTGATATCAAACCGATTGAACTGGGGCTTAACCGGTTTAATCTTTGGTTCGGTTTCTAAAACACTGGTTATGCAGATTGATAGTAGTTATATCAGCTATGAAGTATAGAGTGAGGATTTTGGTTCAGAATTACGTTGAAAGAAATCACAGTAATTTACTCTCAGGTAGATTTTGAACGGTTCCAAGTATGGTCATAACGTTTATGAGATGGCTTTTTCTTCTCCCGGTAGCAAAGGTTAATTGTTTTTTCTGTTCTTCATTCAATGTAATTTTCTTTCTCCTCTTTTTTATTTCTGTTCATGCTTACCAACTTGCTTATTGTTTGTAAAATGAATGCTAAGTATGTATACAACAATTTTTTTTTTTTTTTTTTTTTGAATAGGAACGGGAAAGAGCTGGTTTCTCTGATGATAGCTTCCCCGGTGTTCCAGTTTTCCAGGTCCTTTCTAGCAGTGTTTAATACGTTAGCATGTATTTGTATGTGTTTGGGGCATATAGTAATCCTACTAGAATAGAATGCGATTTATAAAATTTATTAAGCCTTTTTGCTGACAATATTTGTTGCTCTTCATATTTCTTCCTTTCTGTATAATCATGTCATCTCTCAAAGCTTTGGGTTTCTGCATAATCAATTGCAACATCTTTTTTGTTGTCATATGGTATGGAATATTAAAATTAATTTGAGGTAGTCTTGACAATATTATCCAATTTCTGTCTGGGTTAATGGTTTTGGAATTTGACCCTAAGCTTTGTGGGGCCATGAAGCCTGGTGGTCTTTGTTACTAGTTAGCTGCCTTTTCTTTAAACATCACTACATGGGAGAAAACAGCTGTGTTTCTGTAGTTTTATTTGTTACATTTATATCTGAGCACAACCTTTATTTGATTATGCAAGATTTGAAATTGTTGAAATATTTGGTTTTCAGTCTAGGAGCTTGGTACTAAGAAGTCAAAATAAGAGCTATCGACCGGTTTTCTTTCGAAAGGTTGGTAAATAGATAGCCTTTTTATATGCACAATGTTCATGGATAGTCTCCAGATCTTATGTTTCAAAATTCTTTTAGGAGGATTTAGAGCAATCACTTCTGAGAGCTTCCCGTGACCAGAATCAATTGAATCCTGCTTTTAGACCTGGGGATATTCAGGTACGCTGCTGTTTTCTTGAAAAGAATGCTTATGACTGTAATTTTTCATATTCACACACATATGCACACGTATATAGTTACGCTTTATAATTCAACGATATACTTTCTCTACAGTAATATATGTATATTATAAAATTCACAGGTTGCTGTTTTTGAGGACATAATCAGGGGAATGAAAGTAAGTTGCTGCTTTGTATTAACAGTTTTCTCATAGTGTGGAAAGTGGAGCTTTAGGGATAAGAACCATTTGCTGTCCATAAAGCTTGTCAATTAAAATTTGCAGGACACTTCTACGTCTAATTGGGATGATGTTGTTTTCATTCCTCCTGGTTTTGATGTTTCAACCGATCCCACCCAACTACAACAGTAGGCAACTAAATGAGTCGGTAAGGAAATCTTTCGCTAGCATTTACTTTAGGTGAATGTATGTACCTCAGATGTCCCTCTATTATAGGGGCCTGATCAAATTAGTCCCTATACTATTAAATGGATCAATTTAGTCCTTGTATTATTAAAAAGAATCAAATAAGGCCAAATTGGAATAGACTTAACATTTACTTTTTAACAAAATATTTTTAAAGATTTTGTGAAGGAATTTTTTTGTTTAGAATTGAACTGCAATTGAAAAAAAATAATTTTCAATATATTTTTTATACAATAAATGTTAACTCTGTTACAATTTGGACTTATTTGATTCTTTTGAATAGTATAGGGACTAATTTGATCCAGTCCCTATAATATAGAGACCTCTTGGGTACTTTAACCATTTAATTTATATACTTGCTACTCTCTTTATATCGTTTTTCTGAGGTGAACTTACATATGCAATTTAGACAATGAAATGAAGTGTAGAGGTCTAATGTTCATTCATATGACAACTTGTCGGTAATGAAACCTTTAGGTAGTTTCTATTATTCATTCCTCTTGGTTTTGATGTTTCAACCCAACAACAATAATGGTAAATTAAACAAGTCTGTAATAATATCGTTTGCAAAAAAGGAAATTTATATGCTTGCACCTTGTTTATATCGATGTTCTGGGATGATGGTATGATCTGCAATACCGTTAAAAATACAATAAAAGATAACCAGCTCACACCCTAAGATTCAATAATAAACTTGAATAGAGCAGGCGAAAGTCCTTAGAAAAGATAGAATCGGGAAAGGAAGAAAGGTTTGAATACAAGATATTGAACCTGGAAAAGAAATAGCCGCAGCCACAAGGATTCTCAAGCTTTACATGAATCTTTTCCTAGGTTATCACAAATTATTTATACTCAGTATTATTGCAATAAAATTAAAAAGAAAACAGCTAATACTCCACTTAATCCTTAAGGACCACTGCACTAGTCTTCTTCTGTTAGCTAACGGTAAATCGGCAGCTTCTTCAGGTAGTCCCTCTTTTCTAAGGTCTTTCATAGCATTACACGACCCCCTATATTCATACATTTGTCATGCAGTATAGATAATGAAATGTTGGTGTAGAGATTTGATGTTCATTCATTCATATGACAACTTCTCAGATGGTCTACTTGATTATGCTGGCACCGGCCTCCTTCAGCCGTGGATACGACATATGAGCTTTGACTGTTTGAGTGCTGAGTCCGTCTTCGTAGGTTCTTTATTGATGGTTTTTTTTCGGGAGAAGATGTAATATTTGTGTTATGTTACTTAGTTGCATATGCTTTACCATGTAGGTTGTAGGTTTCAATCTGCTTAAAAAGGTCAGAGGTAGATGTGTCTATGACTCGAATTTAGTGGACCTAAATATAAAATTTTGTTTGTTCAAGGTCAAATGTGCAATTTAGTATTTAAAAATTATATTGATGTTTTATGTTTATATATATATATATATATATAACTAAGATGTAATTCTGGTCAGGTTGATCGGTATTATGAAAAACATGTTATAAACATAATCTAATCCGTGGAAACAAATAATTAACCCTTCCCACTGTTATTTTATAATTATTTTAAGCCTTCTTACAACTTATGAGAAACTAGAATTTTGCAAATATTTTAAAGGGAAAATTACTAATATATAGACGTGGCAGAGTACATAGAAAAACAAATTGATAGTAATAAAAACATTGGAAGGCCTCATTATCATCACATTCTAATTTCCACATCATCACATCACCATTTTTCATAAATCAAATAAGCTTTGGTTTGAGCAACTAGTGTTTTGGAAAGAATGATAATTTTGCAATATCTTTTAAAAATTAATTATTCTTATAAAATAATTATAAATTAAACCATAATCAATAATGGTTTTTTTTGTTGTTGTTGGTTTTATTATATATTAATATTATCCTAATTATATTTTGTTACATATGAAATTAAAAACAATGAAAATAATTGTTTACAAATTACATAATACAACATTTTCTTTTTAAATTAATTTATCTAATTGTTTTTATTACTGTTTTTGAAAGCAAAAAACAAAAAGAGTAAAATTTCTCTTTTGGGAAGATGTAACATTTAGTATATGAACTTGATGATTTTTTAATTTAATCCTTAATTTTTTTCTATATTAATCCCAAACTTGAATTCCATCAATTTAGTTTTTAAGTTTTTATGTAATGCAGGTAAAGTTTCATATCATCACCTTAAATTTTTTTTAAAAAAAAATATTATATACAACTTTAAAAATAAAAATAAAAGTTATAAAAATAAAAGTTATAAAAATGTATAAAAACTAGAAAAAATTAAAAAGTTTCCTTTAGCCCTCCTCTTTTCTATAAACTCAAATAATGTGTGTATCATCCCTTTTGAATTGAAATGAAGGAAAAATAAAATAATTCATATGTTTTTTAGAGAAATAAAAATTCAATTAATTCAAATGTCAATATGGTATAAAAGTTATTGGGATAATAAATTAGAATGATAACACAACACATTAAAAAACAAAGCATCAAGATCAAAGAAGTCAAAACTAAAAATAACATTAAAACTGTTTGTTCTCAATACTTCTAACAATTGCATGTTGTGATCAACATAAAAATTCAATGGAGGAGATATATACACAATAAGGATAACTAAAATGGCAATACCAAACAATCAATCACTAATAATAACATCCCAATCCTGCCATTACTGACATTTGATGTTGTACAAACCTCCTTCGAAATTTTCCGTAAACAAAACTAAAAAAACAGTTAAAAAAAAAAAATACTAAAAACTACCATTACTGACATCACCACCAATTTTAAAGAAAACAGAGTAAATTATTGTCATCACCATCGCTTCTGAAAAAACAGAATGAACTTCATTTATACTCATGCTTTCACTAATAACACTTAACGAAGTTTCTTCTTAAAAAACGATTAAAAATCACAGAAAATGGAGGAGAAATGGAGAAAAAAATTACCAAACTAGATATATTTTTTTAATTAGTTTGTTTAATGTATGTTAAGAGCACTCAAGTTGATTTTTAAAAATAATACAAGTTTGGAACATCATGCTTTTATGTTTGATATTTAATTGTCTTTAGAAGATTAAAAATAAATATATGAATCAATATCCAAATTAAATAAGAGTATTTAAAAAAAAAATCACCGAATTAGGGTTTTTTTTTTTTTTCCTTAAAATTATGGGACTAGATTGATTTTGCAAGGACACTTCTAAACACTTTCTGCTACATTAGTACTAAAAGTGATAGCACCAATATTTTCTTTTTATTTTCTAGTGTCACTTATTAATGTGAAAATAAAATTTATAAAACAAATCTTTATATAAACCCCAAATCTCATTTCTCCTGTTTTCTTAAGTAGTGTGAGATGTGAGATATAGGTATATATAAACTTATAATTCATTTGCAGCTTTTTTTTTTTTTTTGCAGTTTATTTTTTTAAGCGACGTAAGATATGAGATATGTGATATAATTATATATAAACTCAGTAAAAAAAAAAACTTACACATATAGTAACACATAATATTTTATATATAGATATTCAACTCTTGAATTGTCTACCGATAACTTTTTTGGAAAGAATATAATTATCGTATGCATGCACTTAAATTAGTATTTTTTTATCTAATTAATTAACAAATGAAAATTTTCGTTGAAATAAAAGAAAACATAACACAGTGTATTAACAAAAATGATCATGGTTGAGTATTTAACTTAATGAAAATTGATAAGGGTAAATTTCCCCTTTTTATTAATTAGAATTCAATAATTTTTTTTATAAAAGAAAAAACAGTATTAATTAGAATTGTATTCCATCATTTTATCTTCTTATGTCATATCTTATATTAATTATAAATATAAATATAATATCAATTTTTTTTGTATAAAAATATAATATAAATTTCTATTTATATGTCAAAAGTATATAATTTTTATAAATAATTACTTGGTGCGTTAACAACAACAAAAATTTAATTTCACAAATGAATGGAAAATTATCATATATCTTTGAGTCGTATTTATAAATTAAAAAAATAAATCGATATTAATATTTAATGTGAAATTAAAAAATTATAATGAAATTAACTATTTGGAGCAATGAGTGTGACAGATTTCAAGTTTAGATATTAAGTAGGTCCGAAAAATAAAGTGTCAATTAAGTATATGTGGTCAAGTTTGGGGGTAAAATATACCTTAACATGATAAAAGTATTATGGAGGTTATTGTAATAGTTGTCAAATTACATTTTGCCCCTCTATTAAAAATAGGTAAATTATTCCCTATACATTAGATAAAATAGTAAACTAACCCTTTAATTAAAAACTGGTCCAATACATCAGCATGAGGTATACAAGACACGTAATGAGTAACTGTTTGGTTCTTCCGTCAACCACACCATTTTTTAACGGTAAAAATGTATGAAAAATTTAATAGAAAATATTAGTTTGTTCTTTGATCTAACATACATATATTAATTTGCTCATTTTTTGAGTGAATAAGACAAAATGCAATCTGTCTCCTAGTATAGGGGCCACTATGATATTTTTACCACCTTAACCCTTACACATCTGTACTATTACTTAAGCTCTTGACTGAGTTGGTGTCACCCTCAACCGGGTTACCAACTCGGTTAGGAAATTATGAAAATGTCTTTTTGTAATTAAAATAAATTATATTATTAGAGGATGTTTTAGTCTTTTTATTTTTTTAAAAATCAATAAAAATATGCATATAATGGAATTTGAACCCAAACTAATTGTATTAGTAAAACCTTTAATTTAACACTTAGCTAAAGTTTTATTTTGATATTTTTACTTACAATTTATTACGTTCATCAATTGTATGTATGTATGTATGTATGTATGTATGTATGTATGTATGTATGTATGTATGTATGTATTTAATTGAGTTGATGTCATAAATTAACTCAACATGGACTTATAAATAATTTAATCTGATTTTTTAAATTTTAATATCGTACATATTTTATTTATTGTTTTATTAATTAGTTTCAGACCATACATTTTATTATTTATTATATGTTATTTTCAAACACATATCTATGTTCTATATTTGTGATTTCTACCATCGTAAAAATTCTTCAACCAAATTCTTTAGTGTGACATTTTAAAATAAAATAAAATTCACTTGATAGTTATTTAATAATAAAAATAATATTAAAAATATTGATTATGATTATTTCTTAAAAACACTCAATCAAAATGCTTTTTCCTATTAGAATAGTATTGTTAAGAAAAATTCACGGCAACATTTTGTTTGAAATAATTAAAAATATCAACTATTTAAACTAACTAATGACATTATAAAAGTAGATGAACCAAATTATGTAAGAAATTAAAGCACAAAGATTAAATCCTAAGCTTTAATATAGTCTAGAGGCCAAAATTAAAATTTGACCGTTGTCTTAAAATGTCAAAAAAAAAAGAAAAGAGAAAGTGATCAAACATAAAAGAAATGAGAAGCAATGTGTTAGTCCCGAAGACTCTTAGGACATTTAAATCATATATAATCACATAATGTTTTAATCAAAAAATTAACGATATTAACTACTTTGACTAATTAATAACATTATAGAAACTAAATTATATTAAAAATTAAAATATATAGATTAAAGATTAAATTTAAATATATTAGAAGAACCACCATTGAAATTTAACCATTTTTTGCAATATGAAAAAAATCATGAGTATGGCATACGTCAACAAAAGGAGGTCCAAAGTCCAAATTTTATTATTATTATTATTATTATTTTAAAGAATAGCTCGAAAGAAGGTCCTCTGATCCTTTCTCTTTCGACCTTCTTTTTATATGTAGATATATAGATATGTTTCGAGTGGTTTAATTATAAAAGTATAAATATTGTGGTAGTCACAATTGGGGATATTTTATTAAATTGATCTAAAAAATTTTAATATATACAAAAATTACTCAGGTTCAAAAATAATCACCAAAATGACTTAAAATGAACAGTAGAACGGGGTTTTGGCCTGTCAATAGCCATCACCAACTCGTATTTTAGACTCATGATTGCTTGATAATTGTGTCAGACTTTAAATTTTTTTTTTGTTTTGGCCTGTCAATGGCCACCATTAGGGTATTTTTAAAAAAAAAATCATATCATACTGGTATACAAAAATATCAGTATTTAAAAAAAATTTTGGTGCTCGCTGTCAATGGCAGGCACCAAGTACAAAAAAAATTAATTTTTATCTGCCACTCACAATGGTCGCACCGAGATCTGAGTTTCAAAAAATTTTTTAGGCGGCGATCAATCAATGGCCGGCACCAAGTACAAAAAAAAATTGTACATGGAAATTTTTTCCTCGTTTCGTTTAAATTTATATTTCTTTCAATTTTCATTTAAATTTTGTACCATTTCATTTCAAACAAAATTTTTTTCTCATTTCATTTAAACTATCAACCTTTCCATGTACTTGGTGCCGGCCATTGACAAGCCAGCACCAATTTTTTTTTTGAAACTCGTACTCTGGTGCCGGCCATTGACAGGGCAGCATCAAATTTTTTTTTTTTGTACTTGGTGCTGGCCATTGACAGACCATCACCAATTTTTTTTTTAAAAATACTGGTATTTTTATATATCAGTATAATAGAATTTAAAAAAAAAAACTCTAGTGGTGGCCATTGACAGGCCAAAACCAAATTTTTTTTAAAGCCTGATACAATTATCAGGCAATCATGAGTCCAAAATAAGAGTTGGTGGTTGCCATTAACAGGCCAAAACCCATTTTACTGTTCATTTCAGGTCATTTTGGTAATTATTTTTGAACCTGGGTCATTTTTGTATAAATTAAAATTTTTAGGTCAATTTAGTAAAATAGCCCACAATTGAAACTTGACCTTTCTAAAAAAATTATTTTGCTGTTAAAAAATTAATAAAATATAAAAAATATAATTTTTAATTAATATTTTATAATTAAATTTAAATTTTAAAAATTATTATTATTTAAATTAAATTCAAACCAAACCTAATCAAAATAAAAAATCTCCTCTAAACTCAACCCGAACCCACATGTTGTACTCACATTTCCTAGAAATTAAAAGGAAAATAAAAGTTTAGGGTTGTTGTCAGGAGTAACAAATTTTACAAAGGCAAATAAAGAAAAATTTAATGCCAAACATGAACAAATTTTGGCATTGGAAACCTTGAGATTAATTATTATGAAATCGGTTCAGCTGATTTTGAAACACCCTCTGTTTCTTTTTCATTCAAATATTGCACTCAAAACCCAAAACACTTTCCAAATTGAGCATCAAACATAACTTCTTCTGCTTCTGCTGCCATTTTGCTTAATTTCAACATATGCCAACCAAATATCATAAGGGAATCATAGTTAGTTCTCACTTTTGAAAGTATAGAGCTTCATGTATTGTATTTTATTTCCTCCATTCAAAAATTGAGTAAATTAGTCATTGTATATTAAATCAAAAAGAAAATTGCTCATTTTATTAAAATTTTCATCCATATTTACTATTAAAAATTGATTTTTAATTCTTGACATGAGGTACATATGGCATGTTATATGTCACTATTTGATTATTCTATTAGCTACATCAAATTTTAACAGAATAAATGAATAAATTTTTTAACAAAAATAATAAATTTACACTATAATCTACTCTATACCCCTAAAATACCTATTTATTGAGTGAATGAAATAAAATATAATCTAATGGTATAAATGGTTAATTCTTCTCACAATATATATATATATATGGCTTAAAAAACCCAGCAAGAAAAAACATAAGTTCAGAAAACCCACCAAAAAAGCCCAACCTCCATCCCCAAAACCAAGTTCAAACCCAGTAACAACATAAGTTCTATCCTACCTGTACCCGCCCCAGACCTCTAAATTTCAGTATCGAATATAACTTCTTCTGGTAGTGCCACCATTCGTGGTTTCATTCCAAGCTCAGCTCTTGCTTTTCCATTTTTGCTTATTTTCAAGACATGGGTAAGCTTAATTCTTCTTTATTTCTTAGAATTTACACTCTTCTATTTCTTATTCTTTAATATCCTTGCTACCCACATCGATGCTTTGAGTAAGAATTCGTCCATGAGGGGAAAGCGAAAAAAGTATGATAGCTTTGATAATGTATTGTCATGTATAATATATATTGATCGATGCACATTGCAATGACGGGATGATTGCTTACGTTGTACATATTGTTGGCACAATGAGAAAGAAGACATTGAGTCTAATGTTGTGACATAAAATATATTGGTTGATGCGCATTGCAAGGAAAGGATGGTGTCTGAAGCTGAATATATTATTGACACAATGAGAATGCAAGGCATTGATCCTGATGTTTTTACCTATAATGCATTAATAAATCGCCATTGTTTGCAAAAGAGGATGGATAAAGCTAGAAGCATACTTCAGTTGATGATTAAGAAGGGTTGTAGACCTCATTTACTTAGTTAGAACATCTTGATCAATGGATACTGCAAAGCTAAAAGGCTAGACAAAGCAATGGAACTCTTTCATGAAGTATCTCAAAGAGGACCAATCCCGGATACTGTCACATACAGCACTCTTATGCAAGGTACGTGTCAGTTAGGGAGAACTTCATCTGCATGTGAACTTTTGAGGAAGATGCTTGCTTCTGGACAAGTTCCAGATCTAGTAACTTGTTCGATTTTGTTGGATGGTTTTTGCAAAAGAGGTAAACTCCAAGAGGCATTGAAACTTTTTCAAGCAATGCGGAACAGCAAGTTGGAACTCAATATTGTCTGTTATAACATCTTCATTGATGGCTTGTGCAAAGCTGGGCATATTGAAGCTGGAAAGGATATTTCATGAACTCTCAGTCAATGGTTTAAAGCCCGATGTTTACACATATGTTATAATGACTAATGAAGCATACCAGTTGTTTAGGAGTATGGGAGATAATGATTGTTTGCCTGATAGGCGCTGTTATAATGTAATTATCCAGGGGTTTCTTTGAAACAGTTATACCTCAAAGGCCACACAACTTCTTAAGTATATGGTCGGTAAGGGTTTCTCTGCAGATTTATGCACTGCCATCTTATTGATGGATCTGATCTTGGGATATTTGAAATATTTACCTACTGTGTAAAGATCGTCACTTGCAATTGTGAACCAATTTGTCCATAACCAATTGTACTGCTGTGATAAGTTTAAAGTTTCTGGAAGTTACAATGAGCATTAAGGTTTATTTTCAGCTTAGTTGATGCACTTTGAACATTAAGGGCGAAAGAAATAATTGTTATACGCCATGTTTCACTCTTCACCAGTGATTTTTTTTGAAAAAAAATTCTTCTCAGACCTCTGAAGTAAGTAACAATCTTGTTCATGGTAATGTTGAAATCCTAAAAAATCGGGGGAACAATCGTGGACACTCTATCCTGTATGCAGTTGTAATGATAACCTCCACCTTTCTTCATTTGGATGGCTATTTCCTGCCAATTGGAGCCTGTATTCAGCACCCATGAGACTATTTCAGACGAATCCTTGACACTTCAACACTTCAGTGCACATGTTTAGAAAAGCTCAATGACTCACTCACCAAAAGCTGAAGCAGTTGGCTGGTCTCAATTGGCCGTATAATACTATAATTTAGGAATATATTAAGAAAGCGTTACTTCTAATATCTAGTGAGTTTTTTTTTGGAAATACTTAGCATTAACCTTTTTGGTGCTACATCTATGCTGGATTTGCCTTCCAGGTTAAGCTCATTTGCTGCCAAAGTCTGCTGAGTGTCAGAGACCATTTTTTTGAAAACAGGGATCGACCTTGTTTGAAAGCGAAAATTAAGACGGGAGTCGCCACTGATCTTTATTAGGTGTGATCGGATCACCTCTGTTTTAATAAAACAATTTTGGTTTACTAAAACGGCATTTTTGGTCTACGAAATTTGAGAGAACAAGTTCGGGAGTCGGTTACGTGCGAGGAAGGATTAGCACCCTCGACACGCCCAAAAATTGGTACCGAATTGATTAGTTAGTGTCTTAATGTCGAAAATTGAAAATCGGGAATAAATTTGAAATACGATCATTTTTATTAACATCGATTTTAAAATTCTTGAATTAGCTCAAAACGATTGTTAAATATTTCCTTATCTCGAGATATTGGAGTATCATATCCCATAAGTTAGGACACAATACTATGACCTCCCGAGCACAAGGTCGTCTTTAATTTTAATTGAAATGCCGTGTATTTTAAAAATCAAAAGGATATTTAGCTATCTAGAATCAACGAGAAAATCGAAACCCCATAAGTTAGGGCACAATTCCTCAATGTTCCAAAACGCGAAACATTGCCTTATTTTAAAACTTTTGCTTTTGAATAATAGCAAATCCGATATTTAAACAATGTGGATTATTTGTTTGGATTAAAAAAACGATTTATTGGATAAATGCGTCGAGGCTTGATTCGTGAGGTGATAAAATAGCAATGAGCATGAAACAAATATATATGGATACAACATTACACGAATGAATAACAATAATACCAAGTAAACAAATTAAAATAAACATCATGGCAATACATCATTTAAATAATAACATCAACAAATAACCAATGAATTTAATAATATATATAACAATCTTTACAAATAAAGAAGATATAAAGTAAATTAAAACAGATAAAAATGTAAACAAACTTTAGAATGATAATAAATGAATTTAAAATAAATAACGTAGAAAAGAATTTTAAAATCCGTAATACACGAGGCAAATTAAAAAGATGATATATATGAATAATTTTGAAATATATATATATATATATATGCAAAAGTGTAAAATAAACCATATGCGAACAAACCTAAAATAAATAATAATAGAATCATTTAAATAAATAAAAAAGGATTTAAAATGGATAATAAATAACACGACTTAAAGTAACTACGTTAAAAATAGTTTCAAATGAATGATGTATAAAAAGAAGAAAAAAGAAAAAAGAAAAAAGAAAAAAAATATATATATATATATAATAAATAAACGGCTTAAAATAGGTAATACAAAAAAAATAAAAGAAAATTTAAAATGAATAACCTACAGAATAGCTTGAATTAAAAGTTATATATGAATATAAAATATATAATAGTTTAATATAAATAATTTATATAAAAACATATAAAGTAAATAACGTGTAGAAGGTTAACAAACAACACATGAAAGCATTAAAATAGAAATAAGACAAGTTCCTTCAAAAAAAAAAAAAAGTTAAGTTTAAAGTAAAACGAATTTGTAAAGCAATCTTAAATGCATAATACATAAGTCAGCTTAAAGAATTAATAAAAATCTAAAATAAATAACATGTAAAACTGTTTAAGATAAATAAATAAATAAAAGTATATATATATATATATATACGAAAAATCAGTAAAATATAAAAAGATTAATGTTATAAGATTAAGGATCGAATTAGAAAAGATTAAAATTAAGGGTCCTATCTGAAAAATAAAAAAAGGACACAAGGCCTAAAATAAGGCACGCGTGAAAGAACAGGGGTTAAACATGAAATTATTCCCCAACTCCGAAGATGTATGCCAAATTTCGAAGCACCAGAGAACCGAGGACTTAATCAAAAAACAAAAATAAAAAATTAAACAGTTAAATCTATGAAAAGATAAAATAATAAAAGGGCCCAAGGTAAACAAGCCCAAAACCGAAGGGACCATGAGAGCAAATAGCCCTTAAGGCCTCAAAACACGCGGATCCCCCCTTTCGAACCGAGTTGGGTCGCGGGTAACCCCCCTAAACGACGCCGTTTTGAGGCGTGTGAGGGGTGCAAAACGGTGACGATCAGGTTTCTTCGTCGCACCATCGCACCACCACCGTATCCGGTGGCCGGTGATGCGCAAAAAAGGGGCTTTTAGCCTACTTCAAACGGATCCAAAGCAAGGCTCTCCAAATCCGAAGAAAAACGAAAGAAAAGGCCTCTCCCCCTCCCTTTTAGATCCGATCTAGACAAAAGAGAAGAGTCCTTCGACGACGTGACTGTGGGTTCTCTGGTAAGGTTCTTTCTTTCCCTTTTTTTGTTCAAAAGCAAAAATAAAATAAAATAAAACGAAAATTTGAAAGTAAAAAGATCAACCTTTTTCTTGTTTTTGTTCTTTGATTTCTTAAAATGTGCGTAAAAAAAAAAAAACAAAGGATATCCTTCGGCTTTTAAAGCCGGATTACAATATTTTACATCCATTTTTCTTGTCGTTTTGTTATTTGTTTCTTCTATTTGTCGTTTTTTTCTTGTTTTTTTACTGCTTGCGTGTTTGCTTCGCTTTGCAGGTGTCAGAGGCACGTGAGGACAAGCCGAGCGGCGATGGCAGAGGCGAGGGTGGCGTGCGGCACTGGTTAAGTTGAAGGTGGCTAGGTTTTTTTTTTCTTTTCTTTACTGATAGTGTTTGGCTTTGTGGGCTAGGGTTTTAATTGAGGCCTGTATTTGGGTTATTTGATGGTCTATAAAATATTAGGACTTTGGGATTTTTATTTGTTTTATTTAGTTTAGGTGATTTGGGCCAAAATTGGCTATTACACTGAGGATGTTATGTGTGGTCTTCTGCCAAAGTCTCCCTCAGCCGCATCCAGCATAACAGACGGTAATACTTCTTTAAAGCTAAGTGAATTGTGATCTGTATATATTTAACTTGACAAGAAAAAATGGTTCGAGGAAGGTCCTCAATTCTTATCAAGTAAGACAATTTTAAACTAGTTTACCAAATTGATGGGCTTGAAACTATTTACGTATATGTAGCTTATCAAATTGCTGCCAGACCTTTATTAGCATACTCGTCGATCCGTGAGGTACATATAAAATGAATTTGCTCTGATCTTGGGTATTGCTTTTGTTTACTGAGATAGACTTTCTGCTGCAGGTGGTATCATATGGGTCAGTGAATGGAATGCTCTGCAACAACCTCTTGTTTGTATTATGAGAGAAATACGCATCGGTGCCAGGGACAACTTGATGCAAGCAGAGATAATCATATAGTAGTGCCCTTATTGTTGGCCTCCTCTGAAATTTGGTCACTACCTCCCATGCAGCTAAATCTTTCACCTGAAGGTACAATTAACCTTTGTATTTGATTACATATTCGTTTGTGTATGTGAAGCTGTATAAAAACCATGTTGTTTCTGCAAATTTATGCACTGTCACCTTATTTATGGATCTGATCTTACAATTTGATAAATCAATCTTGATATGAAATGTTTCACAGAGAGCTTAAATATCACTCGCGAATCTGAATTAATTTGTTGATAGCCAATTGTTGCCACACCTTTATAAGCTTACTTGCAGATCAATAAGCTACATATAAACTGAATTTGCTTTGATTGTTGGTATCGATTTTGTTTACCAGGATAGACTTTCTGCTGCAAGTGGGTATTATATGGGTCAGTGAATGGAATGCTCTGCAGCATCCTGTTATTTACGTTAAGAGAGAAACATATCAGTTTCTGGGACAACTGGATGCAAGCAGAGCCAATTGTATAACAGTGCCCACATTGTTGGCCTCTCGAGTTTGGCCACTACCTGTTCTGCAGTTAAATCTTTCACCTAAAGGTACAATTAACCATGATTATATATTTGTTTCTATATGCTGTATAAAAACAATATTTTTCCTGCAACCTTTAGTTTTAAGTAGCTTGTTTTGCACAAGTAAACTCTGATGTGACTTGCTACAACAGGAGTACTTTGAAGGAAGAAGTTCATAACTTCACTGCAAGTAGATAGTGTAATTCGTTTTTATGTTCAGGTAAACAATTGCTTCGAATTTATTACTTTTTATGAAAGAAATTGCTTCGGATTTAAATTGTATGGTTTAGGGATATAGGAAAATTATAGTGCAATGTGACTACAGTTTGGTTTCATCCAATACTGATTGCTTGCTGGAATTGGATTATGGATAAGTGATACTTATTTTGAACTCTGATGATTGTATCAAAGTGATCATTGAAAGGAATTTCAGCATGCTTTTTCTGATAAAGCTCTTCAGAACGATTAAGGCTAACTTCTAAGGATAAAGAAGTTGCATTTTCTGCATTAACCAGTCATAAACCGAACCAAATTCAAGAAAGTAGAGAAAGTTAAACTAAGTGGATATCTGCTGAAGCAAGATAGGTTGATAAAAAATGTAATAACTGATATCCATAATTCGCCCGCCCTCTTTTAAGCTGGGACCATAAGTTGTTCTTCATTTCAGTGGATTGGTTATCAAAAACAAAGAAGAGCAAAAGTTCTTCACTCATCCTTTTCACCTTTTTTGTCAACCAACAGCTCCAGCAGTGTTGCTGAAATTAACCTGGGGTTGTCCAGTATGGAGCTCCTTTAATACTCAAAAGATCCATATGTATTAAGAGCTAAATTTATCTTTATGCCTGGAATATATATATATATATATATAATATTTCTCCTTTTTAATCTGTTTCTCTTTACTTAAACATGAATTATTTAAATTGTGAAATATTATAATATTTTATTAATTAAAACTGATATATTTTTAATTAGGTAATAAGCTAGAATTCCTTTTCAACTAGGTATTAAAAATGAATGACATTTATAAAAATATAAACGTTTTTACTTAATTAATTTTACAATTATAAGTATAAAGTTGTGAAAATTTTGACATTATTAAATATATTTTTTCGGGTTAGTGAATAGTAATTTTTTTTTATTGAGAAACATAGTTATTAATTGAGTAACATTAGCAGTGTAGAGCTAGTAATAGGAAAGGAGTAAATAAGTGATATTATGATTTTAAACTTTTGGATATGGATTAAATTGAAAAATAAGTGATATTTGAAGGGTTAAAGTGCTGTTTTACCATTAAAAAAAAAGGACATAAGAGCAATTTAACTGTAACACCCAAAAATTCCAATGACATGGCAATGTTCTGAGGTTAGATCTAGTGAAATTCCAAGAAAATTTGAAGAATGAGTCCGAAAGAGAATTTTTATGGATATTAATGGATAATGGAGATGGAAATTAATGAAGCGAATCATGGATGTGAAAAATGTAGTGAAAAGGATTGAATTGTAAATTTTAAAAAGTTAAAAGATTAAAATGTAATTTTGACCAAAAAGAGAAAATATAAAGTTATTATTGGTTATTTGGCATGAGAATTAGTTGGAATGTGCATTGGTGTGGCAAAATCACTGTTAGATCAAATTGAAAATGATTTGAAAGTATAGAGATTAATTGTAAATTTTTCATTTTTGCTGAGAAAAGGTAAAAATATAATTTAAATATCTATTTAATGTAAAGAAATTATGCAAAGAGAAGGTAAAAGAATAATTTTACCATGTACAAGTATTTTTTTCATTTTACATGAATTTTTTATAAAATTAATGTGATAATAAATTTATAAAATTAAATTTATTTAAAAAGGAATTAGTGAGAAGGATTGAGAATAGGAAATTATGGAAAGCGAATGAAATTTGGGAATTGTAAAATTACAAAGTCCAAAAAGTGCAAATATTTTTTTGGATTTATTTAGAAGAGATTATATATTTTTATACTTATATGGATAATAAATCGTTGCCCACTCAAAAACCAAATTTGCTTGGAATTATCATGATGATCAATATTAGGGTTAATTGCACCTAAAGTCATTAAATTATTAGTAGATTTATGTTTTAGTCATTTAACTTAAAAAATTTATAAAATGATTATTGAACTATTCAAAAAGTGATATATGGCCTTCTATGTTCATATCACTTGCACCAATCGAAATATATCTTTCCCTTTCTTTTCTAGAGTTCAATTTTTTTCATAAAACAACTTTGAATGTTGAAAATCTGTGAACTAAAATCTAAATAACTTTATTCTCTAATCTCTTTAGATCGACTTGGATCTACGATATATTTTTATATTTGTCAACGAGTACTGATCTACTGTACTAATAGTCAAATCATTACTCAGAGCTTTCTAGTCAAGTTTTTTTTTAAAGAAAAAATTTAACTGTCTAGTGACTTAAATAAAAAATTTCAAATAGTTCAATGATTTAAATAAAAACTTTTGCATCATTATTAAAAGGCCAATTAGGCCACTAATTAAAATAGAAAAAGAATCATGTTTAAATTGGCGGGGGTGAGAATTTTTTTTTGGTGGAATTACATACAACTTAAAAATAAAACATTAAACGACAGGCATCTATGTGGACTCCTCCATCAACCATAAATCAGTTATTCTATCCCTTACTGCCTTAGTGATCTTGTCTACACATTTATTTTCCTCTCTAGAAATATGTTGAATATTCCAATGACTAAAAAGCTTCAATACCGTATGGATTCTCCTCACCAAGGCGGAACTGGAGCTTACTTGAATGCCATCCTTGATTATGTTAATAACTTCAAGACTGTCTATCTAAATTAAAACATTTTCAAACCCCTGATCTGCCGCAAGATTCAAACCATCCAAAATGCCCCAAAGTTCAGAATCAAGGACAGTACAATTACCTAAGTACTTGTTAAAGCCAATAATCCATCCCCCATTAGGATCTCTTAAAAGCCCTTCAGCTACAGAGAAAACATCCTCATATCTAACCGAGCCATCTGAGTTCAAGTACACCCAGCGGTTTTATAGAAAGAATTGGTGATCAATCTTGAAGATTTGGAAGCACATGAATTTGTCACGAAAGCATACTGCTTAGCCCAACTAAGAGAAACTTTGATAAGTAAATCCGAACTCCAAGCTAGGCTTTGGAAAATATAGAGATTTTGACTTTTCCGGCTTTTTTATAAAAATAACCCCAAAAAATTAATTAATTACATAAATGACTCATTTTTTTAATTAAACATGTAAATGACCTAAAATCTATAGTAAAAGTTGGTGGAGCCAAAGAATTTGGCGCCACCAACATGCCACGTCAGCAACCAAGAAAAAAAATTAATTTTTTGGTGGAGTCATGTAGAATGGCGCCACTTGTATACATAATAGGAAAATATTACAAATTCTGAAAATATGGGAGACTTTAAAAAAAATTTCTATTTTCTGGTGGAGCCAATTATTTTGGCGCCACCATATTCGCCTACACACCCACCCTGTTACTTTCTTCTTCTTTTTTTCTTTTTTTTTCTTTTTTTAAGTTTTGTCTTTATTCTTATTTAATTAATTAATTAATTAATTAATTATTAATTTTAAAAAACTTGAAATGTATATTTGAAATTTTTTATAACATATATTTTTGAAATTATTTTTTAAAATTTTAAATATTATTTTTAAATATTAAATATATTTTTTAATAATATAAAACATTTAAATATTTTAAAGATATGACCTTTTAAATTTATTATTAGTGTTATAATATTTTAAATGTATATTTTGAATTTTAAATATTTTTTTAATTTGTTTTATAACATTTTAAATTATGATTTTTAAAATATTTAAAATATATTATTTTTAAAGATATGACCTTTCAAATTTATTATTTGTTTTATAATATTTTAAATATTTTTTAAATTTGAGATATAATTTTATAAAATATTAATTTTAAAATTAATTTTAAGATATTCAAACGTTTTTCTAAATTAAATTTAAAATTTCAAGAATTAATATTTTATTTGGTGGAGCCATTTAAAATGGCTTCATCACTTTATAGTGTACTTTTTTATATTTTTTAATATAAAAATTTAATATTTAATATTTTATTTTGGTGGAGCCATTCTTTATGGCTCCACTTCTTGGTTCTCTACCATATATAGAATGGTGAAATTGTTGTGTTCATTAGAAAAGTTCAAAAAATCTATTCAAGATGAATAATGAAGTGTTTTTGGTGTATGTTATTTTTTATGGTGAAATTATAGAAGGTGATGTTGGTTGTATATTTCAAGGTCGGCAAAGAGTAGGTTTGCGATTCAAAAAAAATGTGAAGCTAGCAGAAATGAAAAGGAAGATCAGTGAGAAAATAGCTATCCGTTGTGGAAGGGCGATGTCCAAATTATTTTACAAGTTTCCAATCTCTAAAGATCCATTCAAATTTTGTGAGATGCAGCTGTTAGATGATGATGACTTGGGCACTATGATGGAAATATGGTGGTAGACTGGGAGTGAGAACCCCCAACCAGTTGAATAATTCATCGAGTTAACAGACATAGAACCTGTTGAGAATGTTAGTCCAATAAGTCAACATCATGAATTTGACTTTGATCTTAATGTTAGATGGACAGACCAATTAGAATGTGAAGGGACATTATAGATACCCAATAATCCTAATTATGGTGGGAGTTCGTATAACAACCCTACCCCCGGTCCCTGTCTACAAATACATCCGGAGGTGATAATAAGCACAGAGGAAAATGTTAGAGAAATGACCGATAATGATGAAGTTCTGTAATGACCTAAAATTTATGGGTATCGGAAATCGAGTTTCTGGCTTACTATTTTAGAAAATTAGGTTCGTAAATATTTATTAGAAATATTTACAAATGTTAGTTAAGTGATTAATTAGATTTTGACTAGGTGAATTAGCTTGAATTAAGGTTAATTTGGTATAAGTACTAGGTTGAATATAATGTAAAAGTTTAATTATAAACTAAAGAAAATTTAAGAGACTAAATTAGTAAATAAACTAAAAAGGGGACAAATGTGTGGTATAAATTAATACATTTGTAATAAATGTATTTATACAAATGTAAAATCTATATGTATTTACCTATATTTTAAGTATAAAATATTTAATATATAAAATATATTATTATATTAATTAATTAAAACATAAAAGAAAATAAAAGAAATAAAATAAAGAAACAATTGAAAAAGAGAACAGAGAAGAAACGAAATTGGGAAGAAAAAGAAAGGAGAAAAGAAAAAAAGAAAAAGGGAAAAATTAGGGTTTTGAAGCTTGAAGTTTAATTTGGTAAGTCAATTAAGTCTCTTTCTTTATAATTTTGATGTTTCTGGAGTCCTAGGGACAAATATTACTTGATGTAAATGAAAATTTTGAAAGTTAATAGATTTTTAGACATGGGTTATGTTGAACAAATTGTTAAATTAGGGATTTAATTGAATAAATTTCAAGTTAGAATTGATTAATGGATTAAATTGTAAAAGAAGCTATAACTTTTATGTTTGAGGGACTAAATTGAAAGAAACTTGAGATTAGGGTTTTACCATGAATATTCAATGTTTAAGATGAATATGGTAGAAAATTGAATAAAGATAAAGTATGAAATGAGTGATAAAAGTAAAAGTGTTAATTAGGATCAAATTGAAAATTAGGTATGAATTAAATAGAAATTCAATTATTTATTACGAAATTGTTATTGTATTAATAGTATAAATTGTTTAATTTATAGCTAACGTAGCACCGGAGACATCGATAAAAAAAAGAAAAGAGAAGGTGAACGAGGAGTAATCCGAAAAAATATTATGGTTTGTATTTCTATAAACCGAACTTAAAATTAATATTGCAATTATTATACATATATGGTAAGTACTATAGAGGTAAGTAATGCTATTATTGTATTGAATTGAATTGAATTGTAAATATTTGAATTGCAAAGTATATTGACTGTTATCTGAAAACTTAAGTGAAATAAATATCCTATTAACAGTGTCGGGCTAGGTTGAATATAATTGGCATGCCATAGGATTGGAAGTGTACAGGGGTACTTCGACCTTGTGTCGATGAGGCACTAATAGTGTCGTATTTCTACTTCGACTTTGTGTCGATAAGGCACTTCGTGTGTCGTATTGTTTTCGATGCTTCAGTTTAATTTGATGAGGTACTATGTACCGTACTGCTACTGTTTACTTCTGCAAAGCCGATGAGGCACAATATGCGGTACTGGTGTGTTGGTTGGATCTGTGTATCCGCCAAAGTCTAAATTATGTTAATATGGGTAAATTACTGTACTGAACTATTGAATGGCTGTGTTACTGTATTGAAAATCGACTATTGTTGATTGATATTAATTTGAACTGAATGTTTCATTGAGAAAGAACTTTGATTATAATTAGTGTTATTAGATTTGAAATTTAGTAGCTTAAATGCATTTTGTGTTAATAATGATTTAAGTTTTGGTTTATAAAAATACCACTGAGTGCATACTTAGCATACGATTTGTTTCCGTGCGCAGGTTAGGTATGAAAGCATCTAATAACTCAGCATCCAAGCCAAGCCCAAACTCAAATACTTGGTGATGTATCTTATTTTGAGAAATGGTATGTACCTAAGTTGTCTTTTGAAGTTATTTTGTGTAAAAATAATAATGGTTAGCCCATAAATGAAAAGTTATGTTTATAATATAGTCTTTTATATAGTTTAATTTGAATTGATTCAATTAGTACTAGAGTATACTGTCTGGAGGTTCTATGTTAAACACTTAAAAATACACTCGAATTGGATCGTAACAGTGATGATTTTAATATGAAATGGATGTATTTAATCATGTTTTGGATTGGTTGAAAGATTGAATTTTAAATTGATTGTTATTGAAGTTTGCAAAGTTGGTAAACTTGAACTATAAGGTTCATTTTGAGTCCACAAGGCCTGGCACACGGGCGTGTGATCAGACCGTGTGAGACACACAGCCCTTACACGGGCATGTGAGTAGACTGTGTGTCCCCTGCATCTAAAAATTTAGTAAACAAAATGCTCAGGTATGACTACACAGGCAGAGACACGGGCGCGTGTCTCAGCCATGTAAGTACACAGCAATAGTACACGGGCGTGCGCATGGCCGTGTGAAAACTGCATTAGGTTCGAATTGAAAATAAATCTACATAGACTAAGCACACTGGCGTGTGTCTTGGCCATGTAAAATTAGTTTGTTCATGAGCAACAAGTCAGGGAAGTACACGGGTAGTGGACACGAGCGTGTCCTAGCCGTGTGAGTCACACGGGGTGACAACACGGGCGTGTCATAGAGACACACGGGCGTGTCTCCAAACCACACGGGCGTGTGGTACTGTACATTTAAGAGAAATCTTAGAAATTTTACGAAAAAAATTATAAGCTTCTGATTGGATTCCAGTTTATTTTTAACATCTTCCATGGGCCTTGAATGTACGTAAAAGAGGTTAATAAGATATATTACTAAACTTTATAATTATTAAATTTATATGATTAATGTTATAAACTGTAGTGACTGGTAATGCTCCATAATCCTATTCCAATGTTAGAAAGGGTTAGGGGGTGTTATAGATTCTGATCAAGATGTTGAAGATTTTAGTGACCTCGATTTTGATGAGGTTCCAGACGATATCGATGATAAAGGCCCGAAGGAGGTTGAAGATATTCATGACCCTTCATTCAATAACCCGAGTCGTGGTATTATTTTACGAAATAAACCTGGGGCTACATATTGAACGTAAATCCAAATGCAGTGCATGCATCTGAGTTTCCTGAGTACGCCGATATACTTTTTGCTTATAGATTGGAGGTAAATTTACAGTTCGAGGATTTGTTCGTTGGCAACAGTTTGAGAACAAGGCAGACTGTGTGTTTGCCATCAAACAATACAACATGAAGTTGTCGATTGATTACAAGGTTGCCAAATCTACACCAACATTATATGTTGGGAAATGTTAGAGAGTCAGCGATGGGTGTGGTTAGCGAGTTCGAGTTGCATTTATATAGAGGATTCAACAGTGGCAAATATGAAAATTTGGCGTCATACATGTACTATCGCACGTATGTCTCAAGACCACAGGAAATTAGATGCCAAAAGTATTTGCAACTGCATTATGCCATTAGTGAAAAATGACCCAATCATTCCTATGTCAATATTGATTGTAGACATGCAAGCTCAATTTCAGTACAGAGTGTTGTATAAGAAAGCGTGATAGGCAAAACAAATGGCTATACAATAATTGTATGGCGACTGGGATGAGTCATACAATGAACTTCAGGGTTGGATTTCAACGATGGTGGAGTACATCCCAGGAACTGTCGTGGACTTGCAAACATTGCCTTATAAAGGCCCTAATGGACAATTGGAACTGGGGAGAAGAGTTTTCTGTCGACTGTTCTAGACTTTCGATCTAGGATGGTAATGCATTTTATCGGAATACATACGTAGGATACGAGCTGGAAGCACACCGTTTCAGACATAAGTTGGTGAGGTTAGAGACTGATATGGCGGGGTCCAATCCTTCTCTCAGACAGTGGTTGGGTAGCATGGAGCCGTGGCAATGGGCTCAATGTTTTGACAAGGGGTACCGATATGGTCAAATGACTACTAACTTCGTTGAGGCCATTAACTCCGTCTTGAGGCGTACGCGTCACTTACAAATTTTAGCGGCTTTTTCAGCCACATTTTATAGGATAGCAACTTTAATGCCAAAAATGGGGTTAAAACAAGCAAAATAGTTAGAGGCAGGACACGTGTTTGTCGAAAAAACTAGGGATGCCATGAAAGAGAACGCTCAAAGGGCTAGGTCGATGAATGCAGAACTATATTCCCAAAATTTGGAAACTTTTCAAGTGATAAAGTATATCGGTCATTAGTTGAGGATCCTGCCATGGTCCAACGGAGTTGATCTCTGAAATAGACGGTGTGAGTGCGGGATGTTCCAAACACTACGATATTCGTGTGCACATGTGGTTGCAGCGTGTGCTACCTATAGTTTGAATGTCGAACAATATATCAACGATGTGTACACACTTAAACCTACGTTGCATATTTGGAGTAATGAGTTCCCTGTATTAAAGGATATATCAACACGAGAAGTGCAACCGCCTGCGTTCGAGATGTTGCCGGATCGGTCACTACGTAGGAGAGTCAAAGGTAGACCGACAATAATGAGGATTCGAAACGACATGGATATAAGAGAACAAGTCGATCCAAAGTGTTGCACCATATGTAGAACAATTGGCCACAATAAGAGCAAATGTTCTCATAGAAACGTCTACACAGGTCAATCTTCACGATCTAAAAGAAATTAAATGTTGTACCTGATGTTTGCATTTTATGATCTTTTAGAAATAAAGTTTGTATTATTTAGTGTTAAGGTTTTGTTTAAAATTAACAGTTGCAACTTTAAATACTTTAAAAGATATTATAAATTATACAAAAAAGACTAATATATAAGTTGTGGAACCCTAAACCAATACAACAAATATTACATAACACTTGAAATTTACATAACTCAGAATTGGAAAGAACCGAGAGTGTTATCGTCATTCGGGGTATAGCGGTTTACAGGTCTTCGCTTACGGAATAGATGTTAGGGTGTACTGTACACATCAGGAGGATCGACAGTTGGATTGAATATGGCCTGAGGCGGGGTGGAGTACATGTTATTACCTAACATATCAAATGATATCGGTGGTTGCTCTGGGTGAAATGAACTCGAACTGCCTATGTCCGGGTCATATGAACTCAAATCGCCTATGTCTGGGTGATATGAACTTGAACTGCCAATGTCTGAGTGATATGAATTGCTTTGCGACTCATCACAAAAAGTGCCAACCCATTGGTCCGATTTGTTCAAAGGTTAGTCCTCCGAGTCAGGCTCCGCCATATGTTGATCATCTAGCTCCTCTATAGATTAATTTCCACGTCTGTAGTCGTGACCCAGTACTATCATAAGTTGTCCACCATATAAATAAACATGCCATCGAGTTATATACCATTGTATGTATTCAGTCGAGGGGCCGAAGTCAAACATGCAGGAGTGCATCTCAGGCCGCCTGTCGTACCGGGCATTCCATAGTGCTATATAAGATTGATGTTCCACACTCCAATCTGTTGTATGTTTCCCCATCATGGTCTTACCGTGGACATCAGCAAATTATTGTGGCTCGACTGGCACAAATTATCTATACCCAAATTGTCGCATAACTCGATCACCACTGTACCGCTCAACGGTTAATAAGTTGAGTATCGGCGTGTTAATGCACCACATATGGGTTTCAGCGTGAACCCACTGAAGAATAAGGGTTGTAATGTTCAGTGCAGAATACGGCATCCACAAGAACTGCACAATATAACATAATGAGTCAAGTCACATCACATACTGCAAGTGGATAAGTTAAACCAACATTGCTTAAACCATATAAATATATATTACTTTCTCTCCGGCGTACGCCTTTATCATTTGGCGATAAATGATTAAGGTTTGGCTTGTATTATTTCCCGGAGACGTGGCCCATTTGAAACCGAAACAAACACGTTAGCAGTTAAACTTTGGAAAATATTATCCACACTTATGAATCGCTAAATATTAAGTATAATTTTGTTTTTACCTATTTATAAGTGGCCATGAATATGGTTGGTGCCTAACAGCCACTAGAAACGGCATCCTGTATAAAGCCCAAGAATGTAGCAGACCTAGACGACCAGCCATGTTACTAACCCCATGTTTTGTTGCTCGGTAAAACTCATAGTACAATACAACCAACACTGCTGATCCCTAGCTATAACTACCGGCATGAGAAAAATCATCCAATAGAGGCAAGTACTTTAAGTGGACTCTATTAGACGTGTTGTTCAACATAAGTACCCCCGATCAGTAGCATAATATAGGCTCGAGCAGTACACATCACCTCGTACACAGTGGCAGTGCTCGATAACTCCTTACAATTTGCTCTCAACCATGTCAATTTCAAGCATGTGAAATATTGTTCCCCATCATTAGGGGACTGTCCAAGCAATCTGTGGCGTAGTACTGAAGGTTCCAACACTTTGCTCGACCTGTGATCACAGCACCGTTAACTCGTAACCTAAGTTGCATAGCGACGTCTTCCAATGTGATAGTACACTCCCCGCACGGCATAATAAAGGTGTGGGTCTCCGTACACCACCGCTCAACTAAGGCGGATTTTAAGTTTGCCCTCAGGTAAAACCTCCAGATCAATGCGACGTCCTGAAATCCCGCCAACTGTAAGTATGACATGATTTGCTCGTCCGAATCGTACTTGGGAAAATGAAACTACGACCTCAAAACCCGATACCCATCTTGTATGGTAAATTTTTTATAAAAATATGATAAATCAATTATCTATATAATTTAAACATAAAATTATATATTGAAGACTAAAATTGAAAGGTTGAGAAAATAAAAACATCACACTTATACTATACCAACGTAGCCATTCTAAGTATTTTTTATTTAAGTTAAATTAAATAAGTAATAATAAATTAAATACTGTATGGTAAATTTTCTTTTTTTGGTGGAGCCAAATAAATTGGCGCCACTAGTTTCTAAAGTTGCCCACCCTAAACCCTAAAACCCACACTTTTTTCCTTTTAAAAATTTAAATATATTAATTTTTTTTTTGTCTTTACCTATTAAAAAATATATTAAAATTTTAAAATTTTAAAATTGGTTATACTTAAATTTTTTTTAATATGTTCAAAGTTTTAATATATTTAAATATATTCAATTATTAAAATTTTAAAATTGGTTATACTCAACATTTTATTTTAACATATTTAAAATTTTAATATATTTTAATTCTTTTAAGTTTTTTAAAATTTTAAATATATTAAAAATATTTTTATCTTTTCCTATTAAAAATTATATTAAATATATTAACATTTTAAAATATATTTTTCAAAAATATATTGAATATTTTAAAATTTTAAAATTGGTTATACTTAACATTTTTTAATATATTTAATTTTTAAAAATATATTAAATATATTAAAATTTTAAAATTGGTTATACTTAACATTTTTAATATATTTAATTTTTTTAAGTTTTTTAAAATTTTAAATATATTAAGAAAATTGTTTTTGTCTTTACCTATTAAAAATATATATCAAGTATATAAATTTATGAATGTGTACTACAATTAAAAAATTAAAATATAAATTTATGAATGTGTATTAAAATTAAAAAAAATTATAACTAACACATAGAGATTAATTTCATGCAAAAAAATCGTTAAAAATGAATAATAATAACTAAATAGGGATCATTTTCATGCAGTCAAAACACGTTGAGCAAAGTAGTGCTTAGCAAGAAAAAAGAGAAACTATAATGATTTTTTTATTTAATTTATAATTAATTTTATTGTTTCGTTGATCCTCGATGAAGTGTGATCCGTATTTGCTCTAGAAGACATTTTGATATCTGCATATTATAAAAAAAACATAAATACAATATAATTAATTATTATATTACAATAACTATAAAATATAAAAAAACAAAATAAAAATTTTAAGTAACTTACTTTTTTTCCCTCTTTTATTTCTTCTGAAGTGGGACCAAACCTCCCTTATATAACATTCATCTTTTCTTTTTTAATTAATATTTAAGTTTATGACTAGTCACATCACTGACATGATGTGACCAGTTATAATATATATTTTTAATTTTTAATTTTTAATTTACTTTTTAATATATATTTAAATAAATTTATTTTTTAATAAATAAATTTTTTTAACAAATATTTTTTTAATTTTCTAATTAATTCAAATTTCACTTTTTTAAATAAAATATTGTTTTTAACTTTTAAATCAAATTTAAAAAAAGGTTTGGATATCTTTAAAAATAATTTAAAAATCATAATTTAAAATATTATAAAATAAATTAAAAAATATTTAAAATAGTATAAAACTAATAATAAATTTGAAAGGTCATATCTTTGAAATATTTAAATATTTTATATTATTAAAAAATATATTTAATATTTAAAAATAATATTTAAAATTTTAAAAAGTAATTTAAAAATAATATTTAAAATTTTAAATAATAATTTCAAAAATATATATTTAAAATTTTAAAAAATATTATCAAATATTTCAAATATACATTTCAAGTTTTTTAAAATTAATAATAAAAAATAAATAAAATAAATAAGGACAAAGACAAAACTGAAAAAAAAAAGTAAAAAGCAAAAAAGAAAGAATAGGT
Organism: Gossypium longicalyx; assembly: GCA_025698465.1. Lineage (NCBI taxonomy): Eukaryota > Viridiplantae > Streptophyta > Magnoliopsida > Malvales > Malvaceae > Gossypium > Gossypium longicalyx. Next base: position 60,076,594 of record CM047004.1, on the reverse strand, counting down.
CAAAATTTTAAAAAAGTAAAAAAAAAAAAACAGAGAAAGTAACAGGGTGGGTGTGTCAGGCGAATCTGGTGGCGCCAAATTAATTGGCTCCACCAGAAAATAGAAATTTTTCGAAGTCCCCCATATTTTTAGAAATTACAGTATTTTCCTGGTATTTATACAGGTGGCACCATTCTACATGACTCCACCAAAAAAATAATTTTTTTTCCTGGTTGTTGATGTGGCATGTTGGTGGCGCCAAACTCTTTGGCTCCACCAACTTTCACTGTAGATTTTAGGTCATTTACATGTTTAATTAAAAAAGTAGGTCATTTATATAATTAATTACTTTTTTGGGGTTATTTTTATTAAAAAGCCGATTGTCCTAAATGCGCCAAATTATAATCCTGAACAAACAATGCCTATTAACCCGTCTCGCTAAATTTACAATTTGTTGATTTATGATGTTATGCTTCATCCATTCAAAGAGAGACCCAGAGTAAAAAGTAGGAAGCTTACCCGATGGGATTAAATGATTCCAAAAATCCCTTGCTGCAGTACAATCCTAGAGGGTGTGTAGCACATCTTCATACTCATTCCTATAAATTCCACAAGTGAGACCAATTCTTATTCCTCTTCTTATCTTTTCTATGTTGGTGAGTAACCTTTGTCTAAACGCAAGCCATAAGAAAAATCTCACCCTTTGTGGTTCTTGAAACTTCCACGGTAACTACTAAATAACTTCTTTCGAATTCCATGAGCCTCCCCGTATTTTTCCATACACACTTTTGATGGAGAAGGAACCAGATGTGGTACCTCCCCAGATAATTCTTTCAGCACCCGACTTTAACTGGGGAGGGAGGACTCCTACAATCTGCCTAAATAAATCATTTGAAACCCAAAAGATGGAATAACTCCAAATGCCAATCACTATTCTTAGTAACCACATCACTAAGTGTGCATTCCATGTCCAAAGTAGAATTAGTAGGTATATTTTTACACAAAGGCCCAATGTTTGGTATCCAAGGATCTCTCCAACAATTAATACTTTTACCATCTCCAACAGACCAAAGAATATTCTCATGAAGGAGAGGCCATACCTTTGAGAGTGATCTCCACAAAAAAGAACTTCCTCCCATCAATAAAGTCTCTGGCAATCCCTCTTGAACCCTATATTTTGATTTGAAAACTTTAACCCACAGAGTAGATGAGTTAAAAATGATATTAAAACCCAGCTTGATCATAAAGGAAGCGTTGTGATCCTGCAAGGACCTTAAACCAAGCTCACCATGTTGTTTGGGTTGACAAACCGAATCCCAACTCACCAAGGCTGTCTTTTTAGTACCATTACAGGACCTCCAAATAAACTGTCTAACCATTCGTTCAATCTTGTCACGCAATCCCTTAGGGATTATTATCGATTGCATAAAGAAGCTTGGGATAGAGAGTAAGACTAACTACGCCAATGTTACTTTGCTAGCTAGGGAGATTTGTCTAGCATCCCAACTACAAAGTTTGCTTCGCACCTTGTCCACAATAAAACACAAGGTGTTGTTCGTCACCTTTTCGTGAAAGAGAGGGACTCCTAAATACATGCCGAGATTTTGCACCATCTGAAACCAAAACAACATGCTAATGCGCCCTTTAAAGTTCTCTTGAACTCCTCTAGAGAAGAAAATGCTTAATTTTTGCATGTTGACTGTAACAGCCTTTGTTAGGGTTAATCAGAACAATGGTTTCGGGACCACAATCCGAAGTAAAAATATTTATTTTATTATTTTATTATGGTTTACAGCATAATAGAATTATTGTGTGAAATTTGCATAAAGAAATTTTACCGTTTAAATGCTTAATTCGGTAAAAAGGACTAAATTGCATAAAACGTAAAAGTTGTGTTCTATAAGCTAAATGTGTCAAATAGCTATAAAACTTAAATACAAAGGTTCTTATGTGGCAAATAGCCTATTTATGAGATAGTGGATGATAGTGGAGTGGCAATTGGTGTAATTACTAATGTTTTTAAAGGTTAATTTAGTAAATAGTTAATAAAGGTTAATATTAATAAAACAAAAGCCAAAAATCCTTAGTTTTATCATCCCTTCCACCGAAATTTGAAGAGAATGGCAGCCATGGATGAGCTAGGTTTGGCCAACATTGTTTTGCTCATTTAGGTATGGATTTTGATCCGTTTTTAATAATTTCTACGTTTTTGAGATCGATGCAGCTTAATCTAGCTAGCCCGTAACTCTATTTTCAAAACTGTTATAGATTTTGTGAGATGCCATTGATGAATATTCATGCTTTTTGATGTTTAATAGAGAAATATGAATATTTGATGTTAGATTTTTAGATTTTATAAAGTGATTTTTGATAAAAATATCAATTTTGGACTAAATTGTGAAATATGATAAATTGTGTGGTAAAATTTGGAATAAATGAAAGATATGAGCTGTTATGAGCATGTATGAAATTCGGCTAGCTTGGGCTATGATGAAATTGATTAAATTTGCATTTTACGAGTTTAGGGACTAATTTGTAAAATGGTCAAAAGTGTAGGGGTAAAATATTAATTTTACCAAAATATGAAATTGGATTAAAATTAATAGAATATGAATTGAAATAGCTGAATTTGATTGATTAGATCAAGTTAAGCCTCGTACGAGTCTATATCGAGGGAAAAATAAAGTTTCGGAGTTTTGACGATCGAGGTAAGTTCGTATGCTAATAAATGTATTTAAATTGTGTTATAAATGCTTATTTATTATTGAATTGAATTGAATTATATACGTTTATTTGATATTGAATTGCTATGAATGTCAAATGAGTAACTACGAGCAAGAATCGACAGAGTTACGGCATTCAAAAGTCCCGTACGAACCTTAGGAATAGTATAGGATACAAATGTCATGACATTAGATTACCGAAATGTGATTACATGTAAGACCATGTCTGGGACATTAGCATTCTATTGTGATGACGTGTAAGATCATGTCTGGGACATTGCATCGTTCTATTGTGATGACGTGTAAGATCATGTCTGGGACATTGGCATCGTTAATCGATTTCGTGTAAAACCCTGTTTGGGATAGTGGCATCGATATGTGATAACATGTAAGACTATATCTAGGATATGGCATTGTACGAGTTATACATGATTGCCGAGTATCTTTAACGATTCTGAATGGTTCAACGAGCATAGTCAAGATGAGAATTAAAGTACGGTCAGAATAAGTAATACAGGTACGTACAAAACCTATGTGAGAATCGAATGAAAGTAAATTGGTAAGTTCATATTGTATTATGTAAATTAAATAAGAGAGAATTATGTATAAGTATGTTTCATGTCAAAATGTGTTTATTTGACTATAATGAAGTATGTATTGAATGTTATGTGAGATATGAATTATATTTGTCGAAACCGTTTTTTTATTTTTGAAAAACGGGATCGATTTTAAAAAACAAAATATGGAGTCGCCACCAATCCTTTTTGTTTAGGTGTGATCGGATCATCTTATAAAATATTTTGTTTCATTAAAACTTTGATTTTGGTCTACAAAATTCGAGAATACAGGTTTGGGAGTCAGTTACGTACGAGGAAGGATTAGCACCCTCGTAACGCCCAAAATTGATACCTAATTGATTAATTAATGTCCTAATGTCAAAAATTTGAAAAGATTTTAAAATATAATCCCTTTAGAAATTTGGATAACTCGAAGTGGATATTGAGATTCTTTTGTTCCAAAGAAATAAAATATCATATCCAACACATTAGGATACGACATTTCAAAGCCTTGATACCAAGATCATCTCATGATTTCCAAAACTCATGCATTGAAATTTTAAAAGGATATTTGGTTATTGGCCAACGGAAAATCGAAACCCAGCACGTTAGGGCACAATTCCTCGCATGTCCAAACACGAAATATTGCCTTGTTTTTTAATTAAAGAAAACACGGACGGAATTTTAAAAAGGGTATTTGGTTATTTAGTCAAACGGAAAATCAAAACTCAGCACGTTAGGGTACGATTTCTCGAATTTCCAAACACGAAATATTGCCTTGTTTTGAGAAGTTTTAAATAAAAGCGATTGTAAATCCGGCTCAAAATGTGTTTATTTGGCTTGTTTGGGATAAAAATGGAACAATTAAAATTAGCCTAAATACGTTAGAAATTGAATCGCGATGCGATAATAAGAAACAAACATAGTATTAAGCATGAAATAATAACATGTGAGCAAATGAATGACAATAATAAAAGTACGAATATACGAATCAAAATACTCAATAGCAACAATCTCGTAACCACCCTATTTAAAAAACTAACATCTAGTTTTAAAATTAATGAATAAAAATATAACGATTAAAAAATATGTATATATATAAAGCAAAATAAAATAAAATAAAAATAAAATGTACCAAGCTTCCCAAACAATAATGAACAATGCTAAAACAAATGATGAAAAAGGAAAGGAATTTGAAATTGACAATATAAAAACAATTTAAGAATAAATTATATGTAAAAAGAGATTTAAAGTAAGTAATGCATGTAAAAGTTTGAAATAAGCCATAAAAATAAGAACAAAGATTAATAATATGTAAAATAATAATATATAAATTAATTTTAGAATAAGTATTATGTGAGAAGAGAGTTAAAGTAAGCAATATACATAGTAATATATATCGATCTCAAATAGATAATATACATAAAATACAAGTAGTTTATTATAAATAATATATATAAAAATAATAATGTAATATTTGAAACAAAGAATATTCATAAAAGAAAATTTTAAGATAAATAAATTATATAATAAAATAAAACAAAAATATACCAAGGAAAAAAAACTAAAATAGCGTGAAATCAATAAAATAATTTAAAATAATATGTTAAGATAATATGTTAAAAAATGAATGATGAATAAATCATAAAGAATATAAAAAACATAAACTAAAAGACTCAATTGAAATGAAAGCAAAATCAGAAGGATAATTTATGAACAAATCAAATTATTAAAATAGAATCAAGGACCGAAATAAAATGCGCATAAACTCAAGAGGACTAAAAACACAAATGAACCAAATTTCGAAACGAAACGCTTAGGCACGGACTAAGTTGAAGTAACGCGCAAATTCCAAGAAAAATTTAAAAAAAATAAAATATAAATAGGGCCAAATTAAAGGACGACGCGAATGGAAGGGACTAGCCGCGCAAATTACCCATTTAAAGTGAAAAGGCGCGGATCCGACCTATGGATTGGGTCAGCGCGCGGATCTTCCCCCCTGGTGCTGCTTCAATTTTTCCTTAATCTTTCATTATTATTATTTTTAGAACATAACAAAACCCTTTGTTTTAAAAAAAAACCCTAAGTTCTCAACTCTCTCTCCGCTAGGATTTCACCCAAACCTCATGCGGCCGCCGGACCATCACCATTTTTAGTGGTCGACAGTGTGCAACAGATGGCTCGAATTTGACCACGGAGGACCATGATCACGAAGGCCTGGTAAGCGTGTTCCTTCTCATTCCTTTCTTTATTTTTTCATACATCAAAATAAAAAAAAAACAAAAAAAAGAGCTTGAAAACTGAAATCGAACGAGAATCACCTTTTCTATTTTTGAGTATATTTTCTTTGTATCGTGTATTCAGAAATCTCGAGAGCTTTTCAAAATACATTCGGTTTTCTTTTTATAACTGAATAAGAAGAAATAAATAAAAAATAAAAGAAATTTTCCTCTAGATCTTTCTGCTATCTTTTGCTGTCAATTGGTTATGGAATTTTTTATTCTGTTGTAGGTACAGAAGGAGCCAGTTGGATGGTGGCGCAGTTGGCAACGACGGAGGAGGCGCACATGGAGGCTGGCACGGAGGCAGCAGCGGCGCTGGAGGTTGCTGAAAGTTGTTGCGGCACAAAAAGTGTGACTTAGGGTTTCCTAGTGTTTAGGTTTTGGGCCAGTTGGGCCGTGTATATCTTTTGGGCTAGGTTTTAGATTTTGGGTTGGGTCTTATGTAATTGGACTTATTTAATGGACAATTTTGGACTATTTAATTTTGTGGTTTTTTATTATTTTGTTTTATTGTTTTTGATGGGCCCAGGCAAATTGGACTGTTTACAGTAGTTGTGTTAACTAGATATACATATGGTAATCGACTAAGAAGACCATAATCATGTTATGGCAAGTGAAAGAAAGACCACGACAGGGCCTTGGCAATGTATGTGTAAGACTACAGTTGGATTATGGCATCGAAATATCGATGAATTTGTATCATAAGTAATAATAAACCAGAGAGGTTTGATAAGAGTATGGGTGATAAATAGAAAGGTATCAGTATATGTATGTACGAAAAACTACTCAAGTATCGAGTTATATGAAGTTAAGAACTTGCGAATGAGGACATGAATAATTTGATGTTGGCTCATGAATTGATGCTTTAAATGTTAATGATTTATCTATTTTGAATTGCTATATGAATGTTGTGATCATTTTATGCTCACATACGAACTTACTAAGCTGTGAAGCTTACTTTGTGTTACTTTTCTATGTTTTATAATGTCTCAGACGTTCGCTCGGGTTGAGAGTCAATGGAGATCGCATCACACTATCCGGCTATTGATTTTCGGTATTTTACACCTTGTGGCCTGGTTTTATGGCATGTATAGGCTAGTGAGTTGATGATATATTTTAAAGTTTAATATAGCCATAAGATTTGGCTTGCTTTTGACTTGTAAATGTTGGTATGTGTTTGGCCATTTAAGTTGGCTTAATTTATGTGCTGGATAAGTGTTATATGTGATGTATATAATGTCTTGTGTTTTGACATTGTTTGCCATGGTAGTTGATATGATTAAATGGTTATTCATTTGGTTAGTTATTAATGTTTGAGGAATAGTATATTATGATATGGTTATAGATGATGATAAGGTGTGTTTTGATACATGATATAGATGATAATTTGATGAGTAAATGCATTTAGTAGTTATGTGAGATTGATGATTGTGGCATATTGATTTGATATGTTTTTGAATATAGAATTGAGTAATTGAAATGGTTGTGGATAGATGGCATATTATGTGTATGAAATAGCATGTTTTGGTTGCTAAAATGTGTATGGAATTGGTACCAAATTGGCTGCTATGTGTGCATGAGAGAAGGGTGGCAAATTGGCTTTATAAATGACCTATTTTTGTCCACAAGGGTAGAGACACGGGCGTGTGTCTCAGCCGTGTGCGACACACGGTCATGCTACACGATTGTGTGTCTCTTGGGGTACCCTTCGAATTTAAGTCAGTATACCCTATAGGTTTCACACGGCTTAGACACACGGGCATGTGGTCGGCCGTGTGGCCAAGTCAGTAACCCCTCTAGATTTCACACGGCCTGTCACACGGGCGTGTCCTCGGCCGTGTAATGCAAGTCAATATGTATGCCTTGTTTTCACACGGCCTGTGAAACGGGCGTGTCTGGTGGCCGTGTGAGGCATACGACTTTTTCACACGGGCGTGTGACCTTTAAATGTTTGAAAAATTTCTAAGTTTCCCAAAGTTTGTAAATGTTATCGGTTTAGTCCCAAAACACTTCTAAACATGTTTTAAGGTCTCGAAGAGCCTTACAAGGGACATTGTGAATGTTTTGAACGGATTTTGAGTATGAATGCATAAATGTATAGGTTATGTATGTGAATGATATGTATTGATCGGTAATGCCTCGTAACCCTATTTCGGCGACAGATACGGGTTAGGGGTGTTACATTGACACTATGCCTCGAAGAAGAAAAAAACATATCTAATACTTCTTTAATAGCCCTCGCCTGTTTTCCTCTGCTTGACCAATGAGAATCAAATCGTATGCAAAAAAGAGATGGGACAAAGATGGACCTGATCTAGACAGCTAGATAGGAGACCATTTACCATTATCAATGGCTGTATGAATACCATGCCCTAACCACTCCATGCAAAGAATAAAAAGGAAAGGTGAAAGTGGACATCCTTGTCGAACACTTCTTGTCGGCTTAAACTTTTGCGTTGGCACCATGTTCCAAAGAACCTGCATAGTAGAACTAGAAATAGTCGACATAATGACATTACAAAGGAAATTAGGTATACTTGCTGCCTGAAGTGAAGCTTTAATGAAATCCCAACGAACTCGATAATAAGCTTTTTCAAGATCGATTTTAATGGCTATCCACCTTTTGTTCTTCTGTTTGTAGGGGTGAGAGCTTTGCTCTACTTTTCGATTATTGTCTTATATTTTCCTTAAATTTAAAACAAAGTTCGACCCCAAATTTTGATTTTTCACAGGATAGATATCAAAATTATATATGAACTAACGTACAATGTCATATGTGAACTTTGATTTCGTGTAATTTTATATATGAAATTTTGATTTGATTTAATTTTCACAAATCACCGACAACATTAGCAAGTTAACATAATTTTATCTTAATATATTGCATCCACAAATAATTATATTAATCTAATATGAACATAAATATATGTATTCATTTTTTTTTAAATGTATGCAGTTGAATTAAAATCAAAATTTTATATATAAATATAATCGAAATTCAAATTTCACATACATAATTACACCAAATCAAAATTCATATATTAAATTATATACTAAATCAAAGTTACCCGATTTCAATAAAATGAAGTGTTCAAGCTTAGTTCCTTCAGTAATTGCACCATTTGAAGTTTAGAGTTTTTGAATTTATTGGAGAAACTTCATAGTGCATGTAAGATGTGGTTTTCTCACTATTTCTATGGTGTATGTTTAGAGATTTTATGAATGGATTTTTAGTTGGTGGGTACGTTTTATGTTAATATTTTTGAAAAATAAATTTAGATAACTAACTAAAAGAAGTGGTTAAGCCTAATTTTTTTCCAGCTTACAATATATATGGCTTTAAAAACCACCAAAAACTTAACCTCCATTACAAAATTAGAGTTGATTATAAATTAGGCTGGGATGAATCAAATCAAAAATTTAGGTGCGACTTAAAAATTAAATTTAAAATTTTATTCAAATTCAATTCAGATAAAAATATTAAAACTTGAACTTAGCTCGATTCGTTTGTATTAAATTTTTTTATATAAAATAAATTTAAAAAATATAATAGATAAAATATACTACAAATAATATATAAATATTTCTCAACAAATAAAAAAATTTTAAATAACACTAAAATAAGTTCAATAATAAAAATAAAAATATATATAATATTCAAACATTAATAATAAAATAATAGTAATATAAATGAGAAATGATAAAAAAAAAAACAGATTCTTTTACAAATTTGGACTAAACTATAAAATAAATCTTATTCTTTTTTATCCAAAATCTTTTTTCAGTTTATATTTTTTCCCAAATCATATCATGATTTGACATGATGATGATGAGGTCTAAAAGTTCCATCCGATCCGTACCCTCCCCAGACCTCTAAATTTGAGTATCGAACATAACTTCTTCTGGCAGTGCCGCCATTCGTGGTTTCATTCCAAGCACGGCTCTTGCTTTTTCATTTTGCTTATTTTCAAGATATGGGTAAGCTTAATTCTTCTTTATTTCTTCGCTCTATTGTTAATGGTGGAAAGAATCTTTATAATCTCCACTCTTCTATTTCTTATTCTTTTAAAACCCTTGCTACCCACATCGATGCTTTGAGTAAGAATTCCATGTCTGTGAGGGGAAAGCGAAAAAAGTATGATAGCTTTGATAATGTTGATGATGCTTTCACTTTATTTAATAAGATGATTGAGAAGCACCCAAAGCCTTCCATTGTGGAATTCACCCAATTATTAGGAGCCATTGTTAGAACGAAACATTATGCCACTGTTGTTTTTATGTGTAGTCAGATGGAATTATTAGGAGTTCCCCATAATGTTTATTCTTTGAGCATCTTGATTAATTGCTTTTGTCAATTAGGTCATATTGATTTTGGGTTTTCTGTTTTGGGGAAAATGCTGAAGTTAGGGGTTGAGCCTAGTGTTGTAACTTTCTCCACTTTGATTAATGGGTTTTGTAGGCAAAGTAAGATTTCTCAGGCTGTGAAATTGTTTGATGAAATGGTTGAAAAAGGTTATCAACTTAATTTAATTGTTTACAGTACAATACTTAATGGGTTGTGTAAAACTGGGTCCGGTAATACTGATCGAGCTGTTAGGTTTCTAAGAATGATGGAAGAAAGAGGTTTTGAACCCAATATTGTAGCATATAACACTGTCATTGACTGTCTTTGTAAGATAGGATCACTAAATGAGGCTCTTGATCTCTTCTCTCATGTAATGGTTAAGGGCATTAGACCAAATACCGTTACTTACAATTGCTTAATTCATGCTATGTGTAATTCGGGCCAGCAGAGGGAGGCAACAAGGTTTTTGAATGAAATGGTGGATAATAATATTTCACTTAATATTGTCACGTACAATATATTGATCGATGCACATTGCAAGGATGGGATGATTGTTGATGCTGTACATATTGTTGGCACAATGAGAAAGCGAGGCATCGAGCCTGATGTTATCACATATAATATATTGGTTGATGCGCATTGCAGAGAAGGGATGGTTTCTGAAGCTGAAAACATTGTTGACACAATGAGAAAGCAAGGCATTGAGCCAAATGTTGTTACTTATAATACATTAATAAAAGACCATTGCTTTCGAAATAGAATGGACGAAGCTAGAGAAGTATTACAGTTGATGATTAAGAAGGGTTGTGCACCTGATATACGTAGTTACAACATCATAATCAACGGATATTGCAAAGCTGAAAGGTTTGACGAAGCAATGGAACTCTTTCATGAAATATCTCGAAAAGGACCAGTCCCGGATACTGTCACATACAACACTCTTATGCAAGGTATGTGTAAATTAGGGAGAATTTCAACTGCATGTGAACTTTTCAGAAAGATGATTGCTTCTAGACAAGTTCCAGATATAGTGACCTTTCATATTCTGCTGGATGGTTTATGCAAAAGAGGTAAACTCGAAGAGGCATTGAAACTTTTTCAAGCAATGCGGAACAGCGAGTTGGAACTCAGTATTGTCTGTTACAATATCCTAATTGATGGCTTGTGCAAAGCTGGGCATATTGAAGTTGGAAAGGATTTATTTCATAAACTCTCGGTGAATAGTTTAAAACCTGATGTTTACACATATGCTATAATGGTTAATGGATTTTGCAATGAGGGATTAGCAGATGAAGCATTCCAATTATTTAGGAGCATGGGAGATAATGATTGTTTGCCTAATAGCTGTTGTTATAATGTAATGATCCAAGGATTTCTTCGAAACAGCTATACCTTAAAGGCAACAGAACTTCTTATGGAAATGGTCAGTAAGGGCTTTTCTGCAGATTTATGCACTGCTACCTTGTTTTTGGATCTGATCTTACGATCTGAAAAATCAATATTGATCTGAATTGTTCCACAGATGGTGTAAAGATCGTCACTTGTGAATTTGAATCAATTTGTTCATAGCCAACTTGGACTGTTGTGATAAGTTAAAAGTTTTGGAAAGTACAATGAGTGTTAAGTTCTATTTTCAGTTTAGCCGATGTACTGTAAACATTAAGTATGAAAGAAATAAATGTTATACACCATGTTTCACTTTTCACCAGTGATCTTTTTTAGTAGAATTTCTTCTCAAACCTCTCAAGTGAAAATCTTGCTGCTGGTATCGTTGAAAACCTAAAAATCGGGGGGAAATTTGTGGGGACTCTATTCTGTCTGCAACTGTAATCTGTACCTCCACCTTTCTCCATTGGGATGGTTGTTTTCTGCTTACTGGAGCCTGTATTCAGCACCAATGAGAATATTGTGGGCAAATCCTCAACACTTCAACACTTCCAACACTTCAACACTTCACTTAGCAGTTGGCTGGTCTCAATCAGCAACTCCAGCAGGTGCCTCTTTGATTCTCTCTGTTCTTAAAATGCTTATGCTTTAGTTGTATAGTTTAGGAATAAATGAAGAAAGGATTACTTCTAATGTCTGGTGAGTTTTTGTTTCCAGGTTAAGCTTATTTGCTGCCAGTCTGTCAAGGATGTTACATGTGGTCTTCTGCCAATGTCTCCTCAGCCGCATCCAGCATATCAGACGGTAAGTCTTCTTTAAAGCTAAGTGAAATGGATTCATGTTTGTGTTATGTAGATCTTAAATTTGACAAAGAGAAATGGTTCAAAGAAAGTTTTTTAATCCTTATCAGGTAAAACAATTTTAAGCTAGTTTACCAAATTGGTGGGTTTGAGATTAAATACAGTATGTCTAGTTTATCAAATTCATACCCTAATGGTCTAAAATATTGTTGCCACACCTTTATGAGCACACTCACAGATTACTAAGCTACACAAACTGAATTTGCTCTGATCTATGGTGTCGATTTTGTTTACCAGGATATACTTTCTGCTGTAGGTGGTATTATGCGGGTCAGTGAATGGACAGCTCTGCAGAATTCTGTTGCTCAGCAGTTTTAGCTGTTCTTTACAGTGATTACATGCTTGGGTCCTAGACTGCAAAGATAACCCGTCAGGATGATTCATTCAAACCATGGTCCATCAGATCTTAGAATGTTTGCCGAATGACAGGAATGTTGTTTCCTTTATAAGAGAAATACGTTTGCAAGTTCCCTTTCATTCTTTAGGCAAGTAGGGTCATCTTAGGCAAAGGGATTTTGCCACAGGGTCTTTGACTAGTTCGCCTAGTCGTCTATTCTTGCAAGGAAGTGGGCTTTTTCATTGTTTCGTTTGAAGTAAAGGCTTGTTTATGTAAAAGATGCAGCTAAGAATTAGTAGTTATGTTAATCATTCCCACTTGAAAGTAGTATAATAATCTTTGCTTCCTGGCTGATTATGTCCTGGGCAGTTACTTGCAATCTGTTGCATCACAGAGAGGAGCTTCAATTCCAGGGGGTGCAACAATTGCTTGCACTGATGGCTTCAAGTTGCTTAATTTAGCTAAATCCAATCCAAACGTAGCTTTTGGATGCCTTGTGTGTAGGCCTTTCCTTAATGAAACATACATGTAAATCTTTCACCTAAAGGTACAACTGTACAAGCAACCATAGTGCATATTGTTGGTTTATTTGAAGCTGTATAAAAAGTAAAAACCATGTTTTTCCTGCAAATTTTAGTTTTAAGTAGTTTGTTCTACACAGGTGAACTCCAGTGCGGCTCACCTGCACCGAGGAAGGAGTAATGTGGCTAGAACTTGAGTACTTTGAATAGTAAAATTGTTAAGTTCATTAATTCATTTTTGGCTTCATGTAAAACAATTGCTTTGAGTTTGGTTGTATGGTTTACGGATACGGGAATGACTGCATTTTTTTCAATGAGCACTAATTGCTTGTTGGAATTTAACTATGGCTAAGACAGACGCGCTTCGTGCAATTGCTTTGAATTTGAAAATGAGATCCTTTTATTCATTCTCGGAAAGGTTAAAATTATAAAATTTCTGACGAATACTGATTATTGTACTTTGTTGTATTATCAAAGTGATTATTAAAGGGAAAAGGATGGCTATGATTTCAGCATGGTTCTAATAAAGCTTTGCACAAGCATATTTCTGCATTAACCATTACGAAAAGTTGGCTCACACAATTCAATTCATACCATTACAAAAATTTCTACATGGTTCTAGTAAGGTTCACTTAGCATCATAATGAAAAGTTGAATCACTGAAACATTCAATCATACCATTACGAAAGATGGCTGACATTCAACCATCCTTGAACAGATAATGAACCAAATTTCTAGAGGGCTCCACTCGCTATGCATACTAGTTTCTCGCAATCTCATCAGATTCACTTGTTCACTGCAATACATAAATAATTGTCGTTCTTATTCTTCAGTTTGACTAAATAAATGGAGCAAACGACACGAATAATTTGATTTCATCTTGAGCAGAATTGAGCTTAGAAAATCATACTCAATTGAGCTCTAGCTGAATATCAAACTAGGAGTATTGAACTGAGCTTTAGGTCAAGATTCTCATCAGCATGACTCGGATATAAATCACTTGGAAACAACATATTAGATTAACATCCCATCACTTTATTGGCTGGAAGCTTAGGTTTCTCAACCACAGTGCCATCGTTTCCAGCCAGGGCACGGTACTTATCTTTCCTGGTAAAATTTGTGCACTCGTATGAAAGAGTTGCAGCAATCACCCTTTGGATGTAATTGGCAACCTCATGGCTGGACTTTCCTGAGCTGCACGTTAGCTCTGGTGGCAACTTGTTTAAGAAGGTTACTTCATATGCTGGGGTAGGGTTCATGAAGAAGTAAAAGGGGTCCATCCCTTTCCATCCTCTGGCTGTGGTGCCATGAAACATGCTCATACGGTTCACCATGGCAACCGGCACAAGCTGGTCAGTTAATTCAGCAAATAGAGATGAAAACCTAAGAAGGAATGGTTCACGGCAGGTGGTTCCTTCGGGGCAGATAGCTACGTCACCCTCTTGAAGCAGCTTCTTAATCATGGCGGCATCCGTGGCTCGGTCTCTGCTTAGTTTAACAAGTTTGATGGGTGAGATGATCTCGGAGAGACGAGAGATGGAGTAGGTGACTGCAGAGATAGGGCGTCCAAGAGCAGTACAAAGAAAGATTGGGTCAAGTAAGGTTCTATGTGAGCAAATGAAGAGGACACCAGATTGACCGGTTGATTTTTTGACTGGTGGAGGCGGGGTTCCCTTGACAGTGACTCGAACTCCAAGTGCCCAAAAAGCATAGTAGACTATCGACATTGGGAGGAGCGACCCCGCTGCAATGCGCAAGCAGGCCAGGGGGAAACCAATGGGGGTCCACAGAATTATCAGAAGAGCCATCAGAGGTGTTGGCTTTTGAACAAGCCGTCCATCATGAAAAATTACAGGTTTTGGGAGCTTCTCGAATGCAACTGCCTTTGTTTCTGGATTTGGTGGCACAAGGTAACCTTCCTGCAATAATTTTCCATGTATTGGATAGTTGATCGTGTACATGTATATATATATATATGTATATATATGTATATTTGAAAACTTGTTTTTGCTAATTACATACTTTGCACATTGCCATGAAGGGAATATCAGTGTGCCTATCTCCAAGTCCAACATCTGGCTTCGTCTCGCCAAAAGCCTTTTTAAGAGCATCCGCCTTGTTCTTCCCAACGAGTACCCCTGGCTTACAAACAAATCCTGTAGCTCTACCTTTGTAAGTTCCTATCTCAGTGCCTAAAACCATATCAACCCCTAACAGATCTTTCAAGAATGCTTCCACCATAATCCTAGGATTCGCAGTAAGGACGCAACGTTTCCCGCACGAGGTAAAAACTCTCCAGGACTCGGGGTGCAGATCACTGGAGTAGAACTTGGGCAGCACTGCTCGTGCCACCGACTCTATGTCGCTCATTTTCATCCCAACAAACGTTGCGAATATCAGAACTTGGATGCCGGCGGACTCGGACACAAAGTAGTAAAGAAGTCCGGCGAGCGGTGAAGCTAAGAGCAAGAAAAGGAGCCTCAAGACTCCACTAACTTCGAAGGCAACCAAAGCGAAATAAGGGAAAGAGCTACGGCCTATGAGCAAGGTACCGTCCATGTCAGCCACCACAGTTTGCTTTTCTCGGCCTACAGATGGACATTTTTCAACGGCAGGGAAAGGGTTAGAGGTAACCATGTTTTATAAAAACCAAATCAACCAAGGTGGAAAAAACTTGATGCATGTGTTGCAGAGGAGAAGCTGCATTATATAGAGTAGAAAGGGACGAAGAGGGATGTTAAAAGGACAAGAAAGGGAGTGGTTTATGAGAAAAATTAGGACAGGCGCCGTAATTAGCAGGCAGCCAATGGAAGAACCGAGGGGAGGGCTTTGTTGTGGTTTGTGTGGCGGGTAAGAAATAAAAAATTATGGGGAGTTCGGTGCTCGGTTTGCATCGCCAACCCAAATGCTTGTCAAACCTTTTTGTCTGTATTGTAATTAGTTTAACCCAAGGATGCTGTAGTCTTGGATTTTACTGGTTCAGCAAACCATTTCGCTTTTGAAGCAGCCGAATCTTAGGGACTTTCAATCCTCATTTTTCCGTTTAATACTTCCAAGGGTTAATATATTCCGATGTTAGGAGTTTATACATACTTATTAAATTTGTTAAACTTCAAAATTGGTTTAATATTTTTTTTTAGGTAATTGTTGGAATACGTTGATATAACATTGACGACTAATGGTATTATAACACGTTTTATTTTTGTCACATGTTAAAATCTGAAATTGTCATGTATCACCATACTATTGGTCATTAGTGTCACATCTGCATGTCTAACATGTTTAGGTACTAGTTAAATTGTATGAAATCGCCAACTTGGAGATTGTATGTATTTTAAACTTATAAGTAAGGATAGATTCGATATGTATTTTTTTCAAAAAAAACTTATAGTTGTTATGAATATTTTATTAAGTGGATGTCCATGATGATCAAGATAAAGTTTTGATGTACTTTAAATTCTAATAGTTATTAGAATTAAATTTCTACTTCTTTTATACTTTTTATGCCTAGAGACTCTGATGAAGCATTGTAAATTATCCCCTTAATTAATAAAGTAAATTCTCTATTACTTTCATATTTTCTTTGTTCTTTTTTCTCCCCATCTTTCTTTATTTTATAACACGTTATCAGCACACTTTTGCTCAAAGTGATAATTCCTTTTATCAACGATCAAATTTATCCTCCATGATTTTTAATTTCTTTGACAGTAAGATGCAAAATTTTTACAGGAAGTTTATTTTTTTTAATGTTTCATATCTTATTATTATTTTAATTCTTTTTTCATTATATGTTATCATTGTTTTGATTAACTTATTTTACTTTTTGTTCTTAAAGATAGTGAAAGATTTGATATCGTTATCCATATGAAATCAAGAATATTTTTGAACTATCTCATACCTTCTAGTGATGACGATGATGTTAAAGATCTTCAGGTATATTTTACTATGTTATATTTATTGTTTATTATAATTAGAGACTAATCATGACAACATGCATAGATAGATTTTGATTTGAAATATCACGCATGTTTGCGATGGCAATTATGAAATAAAGAATCTATTAGGATGTTTATAAGTCTATCCTTCTAGATTTGTTGCATTCCTCGAAGTAAATGTAAACATAAAGGAAATAAAAGATATATTAATGGACCACTAAAAGTGAGAACATAGTAGTAAATAAGAGAACAATAAGAGTTCTCAAGATAATTCTTCAAAGGGTAAAGATAACTTATGTTCTTAATGTGATAGGCAATATTATTGGCTACATATGATATTTTGTTTTTGTTAATATTTTTTGAGGAAAGATATGAGAATGTAGTAATAAATTCTATCATTATAGATAGAAAGTATTTATCTCTTTTGGTACTAAAACAAATAAATATTATTTCAATATTTGATAGTACAAAATTAATCTATTAGTTTTAAAAGATATTTATAAAAGATCTTATATTGAGATTTTGAATGAGGAAAATATTATATTTCATATGAATCATTATTGTTATAAATATCTATTTTGAAAGAATGAAAAAGGGAGGATTGAGTTATTAAATTGAATTGATTGTGATTATCTTTGTAATATTCTTTTGTCATCATCCCTATTAAAGGGTTGAAAACAAAATATTTGACTGTGAAAGATCTACTCATGAGCAATAGAATATGATAATTCTATTTAAAGCTTATTATGGTTGGATGCATCTAAAGTTGCAAGTATTTTTTAAAAACTGTAAGTATAACTTTTCAGTATTCAGAATAAGTTCTCAATTAAAATTACGTGGTAAAATATTACTAATGAGAACTTGCAAGAGAGAAAACTTATGTATGAAAAGTCATTAGTTATGTATCTGTTATACACATGGAAAATAATATCCACTCACAAAATTTGCTATTAATAGATTTTTGGGCATTTGAAAATTTTGGCATATTCCCTGAAGTGAATACTGCATATAATTATTTAGAAATTATATTTATTGACTTAGTGGCATTATAGAATTCACAGTGATTTAGACATTTCCAGTAGTAAATGTCACAATAGTATTTAATGTGGATAAAAATAAAAAGAATGACAATAAAATTATCAATTTGTTACAATTTAGTACAATTGAAACACATGTTAAAGTAAACCAGAAGTTTACCAATACAAATGCGTTTACTAATTGGCATGACTAATTAGACTATCCTGGATCGTATATGATGTGAAAATTAATTGAGAATTTATATGGACATCCATTAAAGAACCAGAAGATTCTTTAATTTAAAAAAATTCTCATTTGTTGCTTGTTCTCAATAAAAATTGGTTCTTAGAAACTTACTAGCTAAAGTTGAGATTTAATGTCTTGCATTTTTGAAATGAATATGGTCTCATTCATCCACCATGTGGATGGTTTTGATATTATATGATTTTGGTAGATGCATATACAAAATAATCACATGTGTTATCAACTCGCAACCAGTCATTTGCGAGATTACTTGTTTAAATGATTAATTTCAAATTATGCAATTAAAATAATTTATCTTACTAATGTTGGTGAGTTTATATCCCAAGTTTTCAATGATTATTGCATGTCAATTAGGATAAAAGTTGAACATCCTGTAGCTCATGTTCACACACAAAATGATTTAACTGAATTATTTATCAAATGCCTCCAACTAATAGCTAAATTATTACTTATGAGAACAAAACTTTCTATTTCAACATGAGATTGTATTGATTTACATGTTGTACGCATCAAGCCAATAAATTATAAATACTCCCCATTACAATTTATTTTTGGTCAAGAGCCAAATATTTCCCATCTTAAAATTTTTGAATGTGTGGTATATGTTCCAACTGCTCCACCACAATGCACAAAGATAGTTCATAATAAGAGATTGAGAATTTATATTTATATGAGTCTCCTTATAATATTTTTGAGCTATTAACTCGAGATTTAATTATGACATGAGTTGTCAGTTTTCCCAACATTAGAGGAAAAGAAATAATATCTTATAATGAGTTAGGGGGAGAGTAATTTGAACTAGAAGTTCAATAAGGATAACTCATTACAAGTTAACTATTAGATGTATTTACAAGCTTAATAAAAATAACCAACTGTTATATAGATTGATTGGTTCCAAATATGAAAAATTCTTCTAAATAGTCATATAGTGGAGGCGGGTACTCCAGAAGGGACTCAAGACATAACTAATAAGTAAAACTTCGAAGAGATTCAGGTACCTGAAACTGAATTTTAAAATAATGAAAATAAAAAATCTCGATAAGTTATGTCAATCAGAGAAAATGTGGAACCGATTAATAAAAGCGATCGACAATGATTTTGCATGCAATATTATTATTGAAATAATGAAATAAAAGGAGGATATTGAATAAATCTATTGAGAAATATAGATATGGAATAAATTGATCAAAATAGAAAGACGCAACTCAAATACAATTAAATTCGAGGAGTTTTTAGACTAGTAGTCCAAATATCTAAAGGTATAAAGCCAATGAGAGTGCAAATGAAGTAGTTTTTCAAAAGCAAAATAAAAATATAAAGTTTTTCGCTAAGTACTGGTATTGATTATGAAAAGATATAATATTCTTTTGTGGTGGATGCAATAACCTTTAGATATATTATTAAATTGACAATTCATAAAAGATTTAACTTGCGTCTAATGGTTGTTGTTACAAATTTTATAAATCACTATATAGTAAAGTTTATATTAAAATCCTTGAAGGATTTAGAATGCTAGAAGCATATTGAAATTCTAGGAAAATTATTCATTTATATGAATTGAAATAATTTGAACATATGTGGTAAATTTGAGTAGTTGAAGAAGAATTATAAAATGATCCAAAATCTCTATTTGTGTTTTTAAATAAGAATCTGATGAAGTATTGTAACCATCCCTTTTGATCAATAAAGTACATTCTCTATTGCTTTCATATTTTCTTTATTCTTTATTTTCTCCATCTCTCTTTATTTTATAACAATAATTATTATTGTTGCTTATATATATATATATATATATATATATTAACTTTTACTAAATTTTTTTTAACATGCCTGTTGCATATGAATATACACATTTATTTTTAATATATTTTTTATTTTATGTAATTAATATAAATAATTATTATAAAAGATAATTAAACTTATAAAATATTATAAAAGAATAAAATATTTTCAAATTATAACTACTGTAATTATATAATATTTAAAAAATAATAGAAACAAAAACATGCTGAAACATATTTAAAATTGCAATGGATCATAATTTTATCATCTCCTACTCAAAATCGCATTTTGTATTGAATGGACTCTATTGGTTAAAACTTCTTTCTATACTCTCTTAATTTCAAATTTTAGTAAATTAATCTCTCTAAAAACATCAAAGTAATCTCAAAAATTGAACAACTAAGGACAATTAATTATGACGCTAATATTTTTCATCAATTGTACTTGATTTTGATTGGTATAATAATAAATTTAGTCCTCGAAGTTCACACATTCTATCAATTTGGTTCTAATTTAAAAAAAATTATCTCGTAACATTTGTGTAAATGATGAGGCTGAATTAGTTAAACTTTGTAGAATTAAAGCTAAAATGACAAAAAATGTAAACATCGAAGGCTAGATTTGTTATAATACCAATTAAAATTATGTACAATTGAATAATAGAAGACATTAACTCTATGATTAATTGTCCTTAGTTGCTTGCTTTCAAATTTAATAGGGATTAAATTAATCAAAATCTTTTTGAAAGATACCAATTTGTTTAATTTTGAAATTGAAAGAGACTAAAGAAGGATTAATTTTCAATAAAATTCTTTTGTTTCAATTTATCGTAACTCTCGTCATCTTCAATCTTAATCTTTTTTAAGAAGGATCTTACTTACCGAGGCTATTTTTTTTTTATGAGGGATATAATAATAATAATAATAATAATAATAATAATAATAATAATAATAATAATAATAATAATAATAATAATAATACTTAAATTCAACTAAATCACAACACATGTAAAATTAATGATGAAAATTATAGATGTTGAACTATAAACAAATATTATCATTATAATCTTACATTATAGGTCCGTTTGTTTACATGTAAAAAGTTTTACGGAAAATACTTTTTGCATTTTCCTGTGCTTGTTTCATAGAAAATGGTTTGGTTAACGGAAAATGACTTACAGATCAAGGTAAAATAAACCCTTTTTCATATAAAATGACTTACTCTTTTGAAAAGCGTAAGTCATTTTTCAGAAAAGAGCTCATCTATAGATAATTTTATTTTTATATAAAAATTAACTTAAATCAAGATTAATATTATTATATTGATAATAAATTTTATTTTTAATTTTAAAAATATTTAAAATATTATATTTTTTAATATTATTAAACATACATATTTAATTATTTATATTTAGTCATATAATAAATTATTAATGTAATAAATATAGTTTATTATTTTAATAAATTATTTAATATTTTAATTTTATTTTAATAATAAATTTTAAAAATAATGATTTTAAATAATATTATTCACATATTATTGAAAATATTCAATATTAATATTTTAATAATAAATATTTATTATAATTATAAATATATTAATAATAAATGTTTTGTAGTATAAAGGTTAAAATATGCCATAAGTCTATGTACACTTCACAAATTTGTAATTTAGTCTTTGTACTTTTATTTTTAAGATTTTAGTCCCTTTACTTTTTAAATTTGAAAATCAAGTTCAATTGTTGACATCGTTAATTTTTTTTTGTCAATTTTGTTGATGTCATATTTTTAAATAAAAATATTCACTTAGTAATCATGTAATTAAAAAATGACGTTGTAATGAATCTAAATTTAATATAATATTTTTAACATATGTAAAAACAATGTAAAATATAAAATTATAGATAAAAATAAATTTAATTAAACAATGAAAAAAAAGAAAATCTTAAATGTATGTTTATTTAATTGAAAACAACTTTTATAAAATATTTTTAAGAAATTTATCAAATCACAAAAAATATTTTACCATCCATCCTAAAACCGATTTCCATCCCACCAATAAAATGCTCCACCCTTCAAACCTCGTTTCATACTCATGGAATTGCATGAATAAAGTTGATATTATTTAAATGCTATTATTTAATATTTATAATGGTAAATCTTAATTTTATTTTGTATATGATTATAATACTATTTTAATAATAATTAATTTATACCATTTATAAAGTTCTTTATAAGTTGGTGTAACTCATCAATCGAGTCTCAACTCAGATAGGAAAAATAATTTAATATCCTTTCTCATTTTAAATAAATTATATTATATGAGGGTGCTTTAGTATTTTTATTTAAAAAATTAATAAAATTGAGTTAGCAAAACTTTAAATTTACCACACAACCAAAGTTATATTTTGATTTTTTTATAACTTAATTTTTTTATACATTTTAATTTTATTATGCACACCTAAATACATAATATTGTTGATTGAGATGGTGCCACAAATGAACTCAACACCATGATAACTAATTGTATTCATTTAGTAATCTTAATTTGTGTATTCATGTGTTTAGATTTCATTTTACTTACTATTTCATGTGTTATTATTGTTACTAACTAATTTAAAATCACACATTTTATTATTTATTATATGTTATTTTTAAGCACGAATCTATATTCTAAATATTTAGTTTTTACATGCAAACACATATGATAAAATTTCTAGTTTAAAATAACATCTTTTTATTAATAACTAATATACTCCACTTCATTATTAAGTTCAAACAAATAAACACAAAAAAAAAGAAAGTACTATTATATAATTTTATCTATCATTACTAATTAATTAATATTACTTATTTTTAATAAGTTGAATTCAATTTAACTCTACTACATAATTTAATTGAATAAAAAAATTATTATTAAAAAAACACTTATTTTTAATTTTAATTTACTAATATAACGAATAATAAATTACATTCTTATCAATTTAAAAGTTTTTTCATACTCATATTTTTATATATATACCTTTTTTTTTTGTTCATGCATCGTATTATTCAATTACATTTTAATTAGCAACATGTTGAAAAAACAATTCAACATCTTATAAACAAATAACTTCAAATAGATAAAACTCTATTTATATTTTGATATAATAATAATGATTGAAAATGTTATAATTTTACTTCATTTACAAGCTTTTATTTATATTTTTTTGTGAAAAAGTAAATCAATTACTGTAATAAGTGAAAATTGAAAATATAAAATTTGAAATTAATATAAAATTTAAACCCAAAATATTTAAAGTATAAAAATATTGTGAGAAAATACTCAATACTTCATGACTTCATTGAAAAAGTTTGAAAAAAAGCTCTTCATTCAGTGGTAGAGTCAAGGTTGGCAGGGGTCTGATCCCCCTAAAATAGAATATTTTTCAATTAGACTCTTATAATTTATGAAATTTCAAATTAGTAATGATAAAATTTCACTTTGAACCCCAAAATAAAAAAAATTGATTTAATGCTCCTTTACGTAGGAGATGCAACTAAACATCAGAAATATCTGTCTTCAGGTGTCATTCCCACTTAAAATAGCGGGGTATGGAGATAAATACCTACAATATAAGCATCATGGATATGAGCTTCAGATCTAAGTGGTGCAACAATTGGTTGCACTGCTGGCTTCAAGTGGCTTGATTCAACTAAACCCAATGCTATTGTAGCTTGACTCATACGTCGATTCCGATGCTAGCAGTGCCATCTTTGTGGGCCTCCTCCCCTGTTTGGTTTGTTCTATAGGGTGAATGATAAGCTATAAAAGTAACATGTTTTTAATCCCATTCTTGATGCGTTTTTGGAT
Source organism: Gossypium longicalyx (assembly GCA_025698465.1). Classification (NCBI taxonomy): domain Eukaryota; kingdom Viridiplantae; phylum Streptophyta; class Magnoliopsida; order Malvales; family Malvaceae; genus Gossypium; species Gossypium longicalyx. Next base: position 60,052,754 of record CM047004.1, on the reverse strand, counting down.
GATTTATTATGTAAATTAGTGAATTTGATGCTCCTATTCCTTTAAATTCATGTTTCTATACTTAGGTGAGCATAAGGGAGCAAAAGGAGTGAAAAACGGGTCAAAATCGGACAAAAAGAGTTGTTTTCAGGATCTATACAGCTTGGGCATTTCCACACTGGCTGGGCACACGACCGTGTGAGACACACGGGCTAGCCACATGCCCATGTGCCAGCCTATGTCAATTTTGCACCCTGTTTCTCTTTTACGTGGAAAAAAACCAATTTTTAGGGATTGTAAGCATTCTAAAGTTTATAAATACATAGTAGAAGGAGACCTAAGGGAGCACGCAGAGAAGAACAGAGAAATTACTCGAAGAACACCATCGAAAGCAACTTAGAAGCAGATCTCCTTCAAGATTGAAGATCTCCATTTAATTTCTCTAGAAGTTTTATTGGGCTTCTTTATGTCTTGTTGTTCTTTTAACTTGGAGATGTTTTCATTCCAGATTATGAACTAAATTCCCTAGATACCTAGGGAAGATGAAACCTGTGATGGATCTTATTATTTGGTTTCTGAATTACATGATAAATACTTGATTCTTGTTCTCAATTATGTATGCTTATTTCGTGTTTTAATATTTTCAAGATATTAATTCATGTTTAATGTGCTTATTTCAGTAGAGTAAAAGTCCTTGTTTAAGAGTAGATCTAGCATAATTGAGTAGAGTCGCATGCAATCCTAGAAATAGGATGACATAAATCTATCGAATTAGAGTCAAATCTAATAGGGGAATTCATAGATCGAGTTAATGCGACAATATGAGTTTTAATTAGAAAGAGATTTTAATTAATCAACCTAGAGTCAATTATTCTTACTCTCGAAAGAAATATTAACATGATTTAGGGATTTCTACGGATCAAGACACAAGTGAATAAATCGTTTAATTCAGATTCAAAATAGTAGGTGAAGTCTAGATGGATTCTTTCCTAGGTATTGTTTATCTCATTGGTTTTCTTCAAATATTTTCCTAATTCATTCTCTGATGCGTTCTTAGTAATTAGTTAGTTGTTTTTTCATTAAAATCAATCCCATTAATTTGTCGGCTAAATAATAGAAAAACAATCATTACTATTACTTTTAGTCCACGTGGATACGATATTCCCTACTCACCATAGCTATACTATTATTCGATAAGTGCGCTTGCTTTTGTCATAATTTTAGTTAGTTTAGTGACCATCAAGTTTTTGGGGCCGTTGCCAGGGACTAAAATATTAGGAACACTCGATTTTTATTAATTTAGCCATTTTTTATTTTTATTGCATTTTATTTTTGTTTTTAGTTTAATTTTTGTTTTTTATTTTATTTTATTTTATTTGCTTCTAGTAGGTTCCTTTAGTTTATGACTAGAAGAGACCCGTCAGGACCATTAGTATTTGATAGAGAAATTGAAAATACAGCTCACAGAAATTGTAGAGAAACAAGACAGAGTCTACAGAATATAGTGGAAGAGTAAGAGGACGTGATAATTATTACTTAGGAGATAGCTGAAAATCAGAATAATCAGCTACCTCCTATGGTTGTTGCGAATCCTGCAAATCCAAATTCTGCTTATACTATGTACGATTATGCCAAGCTCACTTTAATTGTGGCTGAATCGAGTATTGTGAGACCCACCATTGCTGCGAATAATTTCAAACATAAGCCGAACACTATTCAGATGATTGAACAATTTGTTCAGTTCGATGGTTTGTAAGACGAAGATCCAAATACTCATTTGACTAATTTTTTTGAAGTCTGTGATACTTTCAAGATAAATGGTGTTTCTAACGATGCCATTCACCTGCGGTTGTTTCCCTTCTCGTTGAGGAATAAAGCTAAATAATGGTTGAACTCCCTATCACAAGGTTCTATCACTACATGGGATCAAGTGACCGAGAAATTTCTTCTGAAGTACTTTCCACCGGCTAAGACAGCTAAGTTGAGGAATGATATCTCTTCCTTCGTGCAGATGGACTTAGAGACCCTATATGATGCATGGGAGAGGTATAAGGATTTATTGAGAAGGTGCCCTCACCATGGGTTACCTCTATGGCTATAAGTTCAAACCTTCTACAACGGTTTGAATCCCTCAACTAGGCAATTAATCGATGAAACAACCGGTGGTACTTTGAACAAAAAAAAACTCTGAAGAGGCTTATGAGTTTATAGAGGAGATGTCACTGAATAATTATCAGTGGCAAGTCATGACGACGAAGCCGACAAAAGCAGTTGGTGTTTTTAACTTAGATGCAATCGCCATGTTATCAAATCAGGTAGAACTTTTGAATAAAAAAGTTGATGGTTTATGTGTTTCTACGCAGGTACATCAGTGATGCAATACGACACAAATGGAGGTGGAATGAACAATTTAGAATAATTACCCTTCAGTCCTAGCATGGAGAATGAGCAAATAAATTATATGGGTAATAATTTTAGACCTCAAAATAATCCTTATAGTAATAATTATAATGTAGGATAGATGAACCACCCAAATTTCTCATGGGGTGGTCAAGGAAATTAAAGACCACAACCCCCCTCCAGACTTTCAACAACAACCTTATCAGCAAGAGAAGAAACCAAACCTTGAAAAGATGTTGGAAAAATTCATTTCGGTGTTAGAGACTTGTTTTCAAAACACCAAGACAACTTTGAAAAATCAGCAAGCGTCAATTCATGGGCTTGAAAATTAAATTGGACAGCTTGCTAAATTGGTTTCAAAAAGGCAGCAAGGTAGTTTACCTAGTAACACCAAACCCAACCCAAAAGAGCATGTGAAAACAGTTACACTAAGGGATGGGAAAGTGTTGGCTGAACCTGAAAACAAGCTGCAACAGGAATCTGATAAGGAAAATGATGAGGGGAAAATCGAAGTGAGTGAAACACCGGTACTTAAAGAATATAAACCACCAATCCCATATCCGACAAAGTTGAAGGAAGACCGCATGGATGCACAATCTGGTAAATTTCTTGAACTTTTCAAACAATTGCATATTAACTTACCTTTTGCTGAAGCGATTTTGCAAATGCCTACATATGCAAAATTTTTGAAGGAGCTATTAACAAATAAAATGAAGTTTGAAGAGTTATCCACAGTGGAACTCAACGAGGAATGTTCAGCTATTCTCCAAAATAAACTACCGACTAAGCTGAAAGATCCAGAAAGTTTTACTATTCCCTGTCTTATTGGTAATTTAAACATTGAGAAAGCATTAGCTGATTTGGGTGCTAGCATTAATTTGATGTCTTATAAAATGTTCAAACAACTTGGTCTTGGGGAACCAAAACCTACTAGGATGAGTATTCAATTAGCTGACAGATCTGTTAAATATCCTAGGGGTATTATTGAAGGTGTCTTTGTAAAAATAGACAAATTCATATTCCCTATTGATTTTGTTATGCTTGACATTGATGAGGATGTTGAGGTCCCCTTAATTTTAGGTTGTCCTTTTCTAACTACCGCTAGGGCTATCATTGATGTGGGAGATGATAAACTTGTGATTAGAGTAGGTGATAAAGAGATTATTTTTAAAATCTATGATGCCATGCGATTCTCTAGAGAGCAAGATGATTCAAGTTATTTTATTGACTCTATTGACCATGTTATTCAAGATTCTTTGTAGGAAATTATTCATAAGGACACGTTGGAACTATCTTGTCCAAGGCGAAGAGGTAGATGACGATATTGCTGTGGTAAGAAAGACAAAAATTGATTTAGATTATAATGAGTCTTCATTGAGACAGAAGAATTATGAGGGCATTGAGGTAAACGATAAATTAAAATTAAAACCCTCTATTGAAGAACCTCCCAAATTGGAACTGAAGCAATTACCAAATCACCTAGAGTATGCATTTCTTGGAAATAATTCTACATTACCAGTGATTATTGCGTCAGATTTGCAACCAAATGAGAAAGATGAGTTATTGAGGGTATTAAAGGAGCATAAAAGAGCTATAACTTGGAAGATTTCTAACATTAGAGGGATCAGCCCTTCTTTCTGCACCCATAAAATTTCAATGGAGGATGAATACAAACTATGTGTGCAAGCTCAAAGACGATTGAATCCTAACATGAAGGAGGTCGTTGAGGTTGAGGTAATTAAACTTCTAGATGCTGGAGTTATTTATCCCATTTTTGACAATACTTGGGTGAGTCCTGTGCGGGTTGTTCCTAAGAAGGGAAGCATGACTGTTGTAGCCAACGAGAAGAATGAGTTGATTCCAACGAGAACAGTCACGGGATGGAGAGTTTGTATTGACTATAGAAAGTTGAACGATGTAATGAGAAAATGTCACTTCCTTTTGTCATTTATTGATCAAATGTTGGAAAGATTATCTGAGCATATGTATTATTGTTTACTAGATGGACTCTTTGGCTACTTTCAAATCCCGATAGCTCCCGAGAACTAAGAAAAAATGATATTTATATGTCCATACAGTACGTTTACTTATCGAAGAATGCCTTTTGGATTATGTGATGCTCTTGCTACTTTTCAACGTTGCATGTTGGTCATTTTTGATGAACTTGTAAAAGACATTATGGAGGTATTCATGGATGATTTCTCGGTATTCGATAATTCTTTCCATCTTTATCTTAAAAACTTAAAACGAGTTCTAATGAGATGTGAAGAAACGAACATTATGCTTAATTGAGAAAAATATCACTTCATGGTTCGAGAAGGGATTGTGTTAGGCCATAAAATTTCTAGTAAAGGGATTGAGGTTGATAGAGCAAAAATTGAAACCATTGAAAAATTACCTCCCCCTAGTTCAGTTAAGGCTATTCGAAGCTTTTTAGGACATGCTAGGTTCTATAGAAGATTTATTAAAGATTTTTCTAAAATAGCTAAACCTTTAACAAATTTGCTAGAAAAAGATGTGTCTTTCGATTTTAGTCAAGAATGCTTGGAAGTATTTAATACTCTTAAAGAAAAATTAATCAATGCTCCGATTGTAGTTGTACCTGATTGGAATTTACCCTTTACACTAATGTGTGATGTGAGTGATTTTGCAGTAGGTGCAATTCTTGGACAGCGAAGAGACAAGCATTTTCAACCAATTTATTATGCTAGCAAGACGTTGACAGCTGCACAAGAAAATTACACTACTATAGAAAAAGAATTGCTAGCTGTGGTTTTTGCATTCGATAAATTTAGACCATATTTGATATTATCTAAAGTTTTCATTTATACTGACCGTTCAGCTCTTCGTTATCTCTTAACTAAATCAGATGCAAAACCTAGACTTATAAGATGGATTTTATTATTGTAGGAGTTCGATTTAGAAATCTAGGTTAAGAAGGGGGCTGAAAATCTTGCAGCAGATCTCTTTTCCAGGCTAGAGAATTCACATCTCAAAGAGCTCAATGAGAATGAGATAAATGACTCGTTTTCTAAGAAACAACTCTTAGTTATAACCGACTCTGAAGCCCCTTGGTTTGTGGATATTGCAAATTAATTAGCCACTAACATCCTACCAAAAAGGTTGACACATCATCAAAAGAAGTGATTCTTTGCCAGTATGAAAAATTATTTTTGGGAGGATCCTTTTCTTTTTCGTGTATGTGCAGATCAAGTAATTTGGAGATGTGTTACAAAATTAGAAGCGAGTAAAATCTTGGAACACTGCCACTCAGGACCAACAGAAGGATATTACAGTGGGACTAAGACAACATATAAAACACTTGAATCAAGTTTTTATTGGCCCATACTACTCAAGGATGCAAACAGGTATGTTACTTCTTGTGATAGATGCCAAAGAACAGGTAATATTTCTAAACGTGATGAAATGCCTCAAACTTTATATGCTCTCATGTGAAATATTTGATGTCTCGGGCATTGATTTTATGGGCCCATTTCTTAGCTCGTTTGGTAATAAATACATCCTAATAGCGGTCGATTATATATCAAAATGGGTAGAAGCTCAAGCTTTACCTACCAATGATGCTAGAGTGGTAGTTAGATTTCTTAAGAAGATTTTTTCTAGATTTGGAACACCTAGAGCAATTATTAGTGATAGGTGTACGAATTTTTGTAACGCTGAATTTGATAAAGTTCTTAAGAAGTATAGAGTGCATCATAGGACAGCTACCCTTTATCATCCTCAAATTAGTGGACAAGTTGAAGTTGCAAATCGAGAGCTCAAACGTATCCTAGAAAACACTGTAGATTCAAATAGGAAGGATTGGGCGATAAAAGTAGATGACATTTTATGGGCTTATAGAACTGCTTATAAAACACCTATATGAACATCTCCTTACAAACTTGTTTATGGAAAAGGTTGTCATTTACCGTTTGAACTAGAGCATAAAGCATTCTGGGCAATAAAATTCCTAAACTATGATTTCAAACTTGTAGTTGAGAAATGATTGATGCAGCTAAACAAGTTAGATGAGTGGTGAGCGAATGCTTATGAAAACTTGCGACTATATAAAGAAGCCACAAAGCGACGCCACGATGCTCGTCTGAAGCAGCCTAAAAAATTTGTAGCTGGAGATCATGTCCTTTTACACAATTCAAAACTCAAGTTGTTTCCTGGAAAGCTAAAATCAAAATGGTCAGGTCCATTCATAGTACAAACCATTTTCCCATATGGTACGATAGAGGTAACTCATCCAGCATGTGGCACATTCAAGGTAAATGATCATCGATTCAAATTTTATAATGGTGATGATTTTAGAAATGATAGAGAGGAGCTTCAACTTCGCGAACCTTCATGATTGTGTGTACAAGATAAGTCGAGCTTAGACTTTAAATAAGTGCTTCTCGGGAGACAACTCGAGTGTTAAAACTGCTAATTTTCTTATTTTCATTCCATGGTATTTTTAAAAATTAATTAAATAAATAAAAATATAGGTTTTTTGACCTATACAGCCTAGACATACGGATGTGTCTCAGGCCGTATACACTACAAGGGGTTCAACAGTGAGTTACATGGCCTGGCGACATGGCCATGTGGATCCTAAGACTTAGTTTTAAAATTTAAAAAAAATTGACAGTGAGTTACACAGCCTGACGACACGATCGTAAGAACCACACGGGCATGTCCTAAGCCGTGTGGATCTTGAGACTTAATTTTTCCAAAAATAGACAGAGACACGGCCTAAAATAGTCCACATGGGTGTGTGACACAGCCGTGTGAAACTTGGAGCTAATTTTTTTCAATTTTAAAACAAGTTAGAGAGTTAGACGGGCAAAGGACATGACTGTGTGCAAGACACGGTTGAGCCACATAGGCGTGGGAAAAACGAAGGAGGTTGCACACGGCCTAGACACACAGGTGTCTGTGGCCGTGTGAAGATTGCGTTAAAATTTTTTATTGCACACGGGCTGAACAAGATCCACACGGGCATGTGGCCCAACACGGGCCTCACACAATCGTGTTCTCCTTTTTAACCCCCAAACCTTAATTCCTTTTCACTTTCATCTTCTCCAAATTTTCAACATTTTACCCTAGTCGCCGCTCACTATTCTGCCCGCCGTTCCTCTATTTTTCCTTTAACCCTTTCGCCACCGTCCAACCACCCTTCCCACGACAGGCCTTCACGCCGTCACCCCTCTCATCTTCCCTTCTTTCCCTTCCCCAAAACCGCCGACCACCACACATCCCTTCCCCTCTTTAATTTTTTTCCCTTTCCCTTTCCCTCTCCTCCGTCCTTTCCCCCGTTAGACCCCCCACTCCCACGTGTCAACCTTCGCGCTAAACTAACTAAAGATTTGACTAAGACAAGCGCACCTCTCGAATAGTAATATAGTTATAGTGAGACCGAAAAGTACTAGTAATTACTGTCTTTTTATTACCTAGCCTAAGAATTAAAGAAATGTTTTTAACTACGATTAACTATCTAATTAACTAAGAGATACGACAGAGATGAAAGTTGAAAAATACTTTTAGAAAACCGATGGAGAAGACAATACCCAAGGAAGAATCCACCTAGGCTTCACTTATTACTTCTGAATTAGACAATTTATTCACTTGACTTAATCCGTAGAAATCCCTTATTTATGTTATTATCTCTCTTGAGACTAAAAACAACTGACTCTAGGTTGATTAATTGAAATCTCTTTCTAATTAAAACCCCTATTGTTGCATTAACTCTATCTATATATTCTCTTATTAGATTTGACTCTAATCCGGCAGATTTATATCGTCCTATCTCTAGGATTGAATGTAACTCCACTTAATTATGAAAGATCTACTCTTAAATAGGGACTTTTGCTCCACTGAATAAACACACCAAAACCTGAATTAATATTCTGAAATATTAAAGAAAGAATTAAAACTCACAATTAAGAATAAGAACAAGTATTTATCATATAATTCAAATAGTAAAAAGATCCGTCTTAGGTTTCATCTCCCTTAGGTATTTAGGGAGTTTAGTTCATAATAATGGAAAATATCTCAAAATTGGGAAAATAACAAAACATTAAGAAACCCAAAGAAATTTTAGGAAATTGGATGGAGATATTCAGTTTTGAAGTAGATCCTGCTTCTGAGCTGATCCCGATGGCTAACCTTCAATATTCTCTACCTTTTGCTCTATGTGTCCTCCTTTGATCCTCTTCTAGGGTGTTTATATAGACTTTGGAATGCTACAAAACCCTCAAAATTATCCTTTTTCCGAGTAGAATTAGACTTGGGTTCGACAGAGATACGGTCGTGTGCCACGCCCGTGTGAAGGTGCTCAAGCCGTGTGTAATTCTGAGTTGGTTTTTAGTCGACACGGTCATGACACACGGGCGTGTGGCCTACCCGTATATCTCACACGGGCGCGTGATTTACCCGTGTAAAAGTGCCCAGGACGTGTGAAATACTGAGATAAGCCAATTTTGTCCCTTTTTTGCCCGTTTCTTGCTCTTTTCACTTTCCTATGCTCACCTAAGTATAAAACATGAATTTAAAGGATTAGGAGCATCAAATTCACTAAATCTTATGATAAATCATCTAAAAATATGTCAAGAATGTGATAAAAATATGTATATATTATGGTTTATCAAGGACAATGTTCATCTTAAGTGTGGGGAGGTTGTTTATAGAATTATTAGAAAATCCCTGAATTATGTCTTGTATTTAAGTAATTTTCTCATACTATTATTAGAATAATTTTTTATCGATTTGTGATTTTTATTGATTGTTTTGGATTAAATTCATAGGTATTCATGCATTGATTGTTCAAACTTTAATACATGAGAGAATAAAGCATGATAAGTCTATTTTCAGAATTAAAATTTTTTAAGTTGTTTCCCTGAATTGAGGTATTACCTTGAGGTTTGAGATTTGCAAGATTGACATAAAAAACCATAATTTTTTGTGAGATTTTGAGCCTTTATAGTATACATTTTTTCTTGCTCAATTTTATTATTGGTTATGAGTGTGTCAATATTGATTTGTTATTCTAGAACTTGATTCGATTATGCAAGTTGAGAGCACACCTTTGATTTGATATATTGAGATGATAAGGCACTTAGGTTTTAACCCACTTATCCCATAAAAAGTCTACCTCCATAATTAACTCTTAGTAAACCTCGTTGAGCCTAACACATCGTTTCTTGATTTACCCATTCATGTTAACCCATAACTCACTCTTTTGATTCGTTGAGAATTTTTTCCTTTTTATTGACTCCCTTTTTATTGAAATTTGATTTGGTTAGTTGCCTAATTATGTTCTTTTATTTCATTTGTTGAGTTATTTCTTATTGTTCTAAAAAAAAGGAAAAAATACATATATATATATATTGATTATTATTTAGTTTTATGTTAATTGAGCTTAAACAATTAAATTCATATTTTGAGAAAAAGCCCATGTTATTCTTGAATAGTTTTCGATTGATGTAATTGTTTTAATTCAACATTTGTTTATTTTTCTAGTTTGATAATTTATCAATTTGACCTCAATTTTAACCATCTTTTTCAGCCTTTCTTCACGCCTTTAACCTAAGCCCTAGTACAACCTTTTAAAGATCTTTTTATTTGTGTATCATCTTCTTATAGTGGTGGAGATTTAATTTTCATGCAAGCCTATGGTAATGAATTTTCGTGTTTGACTATTGAGTGTTTATTTTTGAACCTTAAACACTTTAAGTGGTTTGAGTGAATTTTTAGTGAGGATGTCGATTCTTGTCGATTTTGAATTAAACGTAATTACTTAGATAAGGGGAAATACCTATGTTTTCATACTTTAAAAATGTTCGACTTGGATTGTTTGAATTTTTAGTACTCTTTTAGTTGAATTATCACTGTATGATTATTTGTGAATTATGACAAAACATTATTGATGAGAATTATAAGTTGAGAAAAATTAATTTTTAATTGTGAGTTGATGGTTTTCCTTGAGGACAAGCAAACGCTTAAGTGTGGGGATATTTGATAAACTATAAAAGTAATGTGTTTTTAATCCTATTCTTGAAGTGTTTTTGGATGATTTATTATGTAAATTAGTGAATTTGATGCTCCTATTCCTTTAAATTCATATTTCTATACTTAGGTGAGCATAGGGGAGCGAAAGGAGCGAAAAACGGGCCAAAATTGAACAAAAAAAGTTGTTTTCAGGATCCACACGGCCTGGGCACACGCCTGTGAGCCATACGGGTTGGCCACAAGCCATGTGTCAGCCCGTGTCGATTTCGCACCCTGTTTCTCTTTTACGCTTAAAAAGCCAATTTTTAGAGATTCTGAGCATTCTAAAGTTTATAAATACATAGTAGAAGAAGATCTAAGGGAGTACGCAGAGAAGAACGAAGAAATTACTCGAAGAACACCATCGGAAACAACTTAGAAGCGAATCTCCTTCAAGATTGAAGATCTCCATTTAATTTCTCTAGAAGTTTCATTGGGTTTCTTTATGTCTTGTTGTTATCTTAACTTTGAGATGTTTTCATTCCAGATTATGAACTAAATTCCCTAGATACTTAGGGAAGATGAAGGCTATGATGAATCTTATTATTTAATTTTTGAATTAAATGATAAATATTTGATTCTTGTTCTCAATTTTGTATGCTTATTTCGTGTTTTAATATTTTCAAGATATTAATTCATGTTTAATGTGCTTATTTCAGTAGAGTAAAAGTCCTTGTTTAAGAGTAGATCTAGCATAATTGAATGGAGTTGCATGCAATCCTAGAAATAAGACAACATAAATCTACAGGATTAGAGTCAAATCTAATAGGGGAATCCATAGATCGAGTCAATCCTACAATAGGGGTTTTAATTAGAAAGAGATTTCAATTAATCAACTTAGAGTCAATTGTTCTTACTATCGAAAGAGATATTAACATAATTTAGGGATTTTCACGGATCAAGATACAAATGAATAAATCGTTTAATTCAGATTTAGAATAATAGGTAAAGTCTAGGTGGATTCTTTCCTAGATATTGTTTATCTCATTGATTTTCTTCAAATATTTTTCTAATTCATTCTCGTTGCCTTCTTAGTAATTAGTTAGTTATTTTTAGATTAAAATCAATCCCATCAATTTGTCGGCTAAATAATAGAAAAATAGTCATTACGAGTACTTTTAGTTCTCGTGGATACGATATTTCCTACTCACTATAGCTATAATATTATACGATAGGTGCGCTTGCCTTCGTCGTAACTTTAGTTAGTTTACTGACCATTAGTGAACTCTGATGTGGGTCACTCTCATGCACAGAGAAAGAAGTGATGTGGCTAGTTCATAACTTCACAAGAAGTAAGAATCTAATAATTTCTGGATAGAGGATATATAATTCATGTTGCTTGTCAGAAATTGATTATGGAAAATATATACGCATTTCATGCAATTGCTTTAAATTTGAAAATGAGACTTTTTTCTTCATTATCGGACAGATTGAAATTATAACATTATGATTGTATTTTATTGCATTAACAAAGTGGTTGTTGAAAGATGACTATGATTTCAGCATCATTACAAATGACGACTGACTTTCAACTAGTCTTGAATAGATAATGATTTGATTTTCAAGTCTTAAACAACTTGTCATAAGAAACGAGAACTGGATATTTGCTCAATGAGAAGTGATAAGGATTTTAACTTCATCTGGAGTGGCAAAAGGGGCATGTTTTCAATGGTGGGAAGCTCTTTTCTATGTCACTGGACAAGGTTTCAGGGTCTGGTTTTCAGTCCAAGAAAGAGTGTTTGTTTGGGAGAATTTCTATGCAACTCAAGCTTGGTGCTAGCACCGTCACTGCTTTGCTTATTAAATATGTTATGAAAACACTGTATTGAGTTTTTTCTTCGTTCTTTGTCTTTTGCCTATCAACTTCATAATAAATTGGCTTTAGTTTTGATAGATTAGTTGAATGCTTAGTGTATGGCCTACTAGAGAAACATCTTTAAGAGTGAAGGCAACACTATTAGTATTAGTAGCTGTCGAAATGTTCAATTCCCTAAACAACAGCCTGCTAACGTTGCTGTTAAATATGACTCCTATTTTCAGTCAAATTTGAGAAATAATATTTCAGTTAACTCTGTTTACTTATTTCAATCAAACACTGATTAGTTTAGATTATTTTTTTATTATTTGACTTATGAATTTAGCCTATAAATAAGCTCTTTTACAACCTTAGAAAAAACACACCCATTAGAGATTAGAACTCATAACACATTTAGAGAATTTTGTGTTTACGCTTTGTGGGTTCTTTGTTTGGGTGTTTCGGGGTTTAGTTTTTATCTCCATCTTTTGTACTCTTTGTTCTTTTGCCATTATAGTAAAATTATCTTTGCCCGTGGTTTTTTATCCTCTTTGAAGGGGTTTTTCCACGTTAAATTTGTGTGTTCAATTTCTCAATTTATTTCACTATTTTTTCTTGTTTGTTGCTTAATCGGATCGATCCTAACAAGTGGTATCAGAGCTAATTTAATTTTCATAAATCAGTTAATTTAGAGATGGCAACAACAAGGTTTGAAATTGAGAAGTTTGATGGTGAGACAAATTTTAATCTGTGGTAAGTTCGGATGATGGCAATTCTAGTTCAATCCGGTTTGAAAAAGGTTGTTACCGGAAAAAAGCCTGAGAATCTAAATAAAACAGAATGGGAAGAGCTTGATGAAAAGGCTTTATCTGCAATCCAGCTGTGCCTCGCAAATACGGTATTGCAGGAAGTATTGGTGGAGAAGACCTCATCCATCTTATGGAAAAGGTTAGAAACTCTTTATGTGAATAAGTTTCTGGCTAACTGTTTAGTGTTGAAACAACGTCTATTTACGTTCCGCATGAAAAAAGGTGAGGTTCTTAGAGATCACATCAGTCAATTCATTACTCTTTTAAATGATTTAAAGAATGTTGAGGTTCATATTGACGATGAAGATCAGGTTGTGCTATTATTGTGCTCTTTACCCTCTTCATACAAGTCTTTCAGGGAAACCCTGATTTATGGCAGAGACAAACTCTCGTTCGAAGATGTGAAGGGTCATTTGTTGAATAGAGATAAACTCGACAATGAGTTTCATTTGGATAGCAAGGTAGATAGGCAACCTTCCGTTTTGGTAGCATCAAAGAAACGAGACAAAAGGTGTCGCTATTGTAAAAAGTTAGGTCATGTCAAAGCAGATTGTTATAAACTGCGAAATAAAAGAACTGCTGAGAGTAACGAGGAAGATGTAGCTGGTGCTAATTTGGCCGATGAAAATGGTGATGATTTCTTGTTAGTGTCAACGAGCGATAACTCCAAACTCACGTCTGAGTGGATCCTAGATTCGGGATGTTCTTTCCACATGTGTCCCAATAGAGAATGGTTCTCTATATACAGTTTGGTTGAAGGTGGAGTTGTGCGCATGGGAAACGATTCATCTAGTAAGGTAATTGGTATTGGTACTGTTAAAATTAGGATACATGATGGGACGATTATGACACTCTTAGATGTTAGGTATGTACCTGATTTACGAAAGAATCTCATCTCATTGAGTATTTTAGACTTAAAAGGGTGCAGAATCAACATCAAGTCGAGCGACATTAAAGTATCTCGTGGAGCTCTCATTTTGTTAAAAGGTAAGAAAACCGACATTCTTTATATTCTGGAAGGGTCTACAGTGACCGGTGAAATTGGACGTCTCTCATCCGTTACGGAGTCGAAGTCAACTCGTTTGGAGTGGAGGCAACTTGGTCATAGGAGGGAAAAAGGTATGACTGTTTCGTTGAAGAGAGGTTCTCTTTTGGATGCGAGTTTTGAAAAGTTAGGCACCTTGTGTTCGTGAAAATCGACTCGGGTTAGTTTTGATTTGATGAAGGTACAAGTCGAAGGCTAGAAGTCTTCCAGTTTCTAAGCACAAATTCGACTCAGTTAATTCCCTGCATAGTTCAAGATAGGCTCGTGGCGGGTTTTGGCAAAGATGGCGTTGTGGAAATATGAGTCAAGGTGGAGATTTGTTAAATATGACTCTTATTTTCAGTCAAATTTGAGAAATAATATTTCAGTTAAACTCTATTTACTTGTTTCAATCAAATACTGATTAGTTTAGATTATTTTATTATTATTTGACCTATAAATTTAGCCTATAAATATGCTCTTTTACAACCTTAGAAAAAACACACTCATTAGAGATTAGAACTCATAACACATTTAGAGAATTTTGTGTTTACGTTTTGTGGGTTCTTTATTTTCGAATTTTCGGGGTTTAGTTTTTATCTCTATCTTTTGTACTCTTTGTTCTTTTGCCATTATAGTAAAATTATCTTTGGCCGTGATTTTTTTATCCTCTTTGGAAGGGTTTTTCCAAGTTAAATTTGTGTGTTCAATTTCTCAATTTATTCTGCTATTTTTTTTTGTTCGTTGCTTAATCGGGTTGATCCTAAGAGTTGCCATATCAATCTCATTTGGACTCCATTGCCTTATACCCTATGTTCCATTCTGGGCAAATATGTTTGATCATTGGTGGTGTTCCATTATTGGTGGTTTTGATCTCAATACCTCTCATACTTCCCGATGAGATGTCGTTATAGTTTCATGCTTCAGACTTTGTGTTCAAAGCTAAAACTACTAATCAACTTTTGCTGAATGCATGGCAGGAAATGGAAGCCATTGATTTCATCTTTCAGATTTCCATCCGTCACGAACAAAGAGGCATGCTAAACATTCACTCTTTGGTTATTAAGCTGATGAATTCAAGACCGTCAGTTTAGAATTTTCTCAACTATTTATCCAATAGAGGAGAATCACAGAAGCTATAGGTAAAGTATTTACTTGACAGTGGGAAAGGAAAAACTAACCACAGAGGTTATAAGGAAACAATTCAATTCCAAGCTATATCACCAACGGTGTGCTTTTAATATCTGCCACTCGAAAAATCTCTTCTCCGAAACAGAAAAAGCACAAATTTGGTACTACTATAGCCATTGAATTCTCTACAAATAAGTAGACTGGCCATGAAGCCCATTCAAGTGAGTACGTATTCTAGTTGAGGGAGACTTCATGCTACTATAGCCTCATTGAGTTAAATCCACTAGAGTCGTCTGAGCAAATGAAACACGCTTCTGCTTGATCTCAGGCATCTGAAAATTCCTTTCCAAAGTATGTAGAGCTTTTTCCTCAAGATGCTTCAAACACTCCAGCATCTGTTTTTTCAAGAACCCTTGCAACTGATCTCACCTCATCAGTCTCAGCAAGGCAAAACGATGATTCAACAGAACAGATTCCTACATGAACCTAGCAACCGGTCTCTGGTGGAGCTGACAAGCACCAGAACCCCCTTCTGCTTTGGTACTGACGGCTGGTTTAGCTTATGTGAACTCTGTGAAAAACAAGACAGAGAAGCGGCCGTATGGTTTTTGGTCAAGGTGGTTCTGGAATCCAGCAGTTGAACTAACATCGGGATAATATTGGCTTCAGCTGCTCTCTTTTGTAATTCCAGATTTTCTATTGGTATCATTATGCCTACCACTGCGAAGAAAATGAAAAACGGTTGGAATTGCACCAGAAGAAGCATCCACCAGTAGATGTCTTTTCCGTAAAGCAAATGAAGGGAGCGAGAACATCGCTCTGTATGGCTGGCTAATTCACCAAGGTAAGCAACCTACTACATCAGGCACTAAGCAAAAGAAAGCAAACCATGGGTAGCATACAATGTCGCCAAGTTTCCTAAGTGTAGTTTGTTTAAAGTAATTATTATTTTCAGAATTATCATAATTCTTTTATTAGAAGAAATAAATGCCAGGAAATTTAATAGAAGTAAATGGTGATAGCAACAGGGCTTTTAACTAAAATATTGAGAAAAAAAAGACTAAATTCCAAATGTACTAAAGGTGTAGGGACTTGGGAGTATATTTTAATCTTTAAATCTTTATTCTATAATTTTGGTACCACCAAATTTCCACAGATAAGCTACATTTTGTAGATACTTATTAATTCTTCAAAAATATGCTTCCTATAACACAACCGTAATCATAGCATGGTGAAGTTAGAATGGATGAAATGAAAACTTAAAAGGTCGTGGGCATGAACCAGTTGATAAATGTTAAAGCAAATTGCCCTGCCATCAATATGATGTTGTAATCAAAACCACTTTCTCTTTCCACCGAAAGGAGAATGCAATCCTGAACTCTCCAAATGTGATCTCCTAAGACATAATTCCTTATGCCACCATTCCTTTTCTTAGTAGGTATCAATGAGAAGCAACAGATTGTTTGCATAAGAAGGCTCAACGTTCCTCCGCTATAGCAGCCTTGTGCATTGATGCAAATGGAAAGAGACTTAGTGCCCTGCTTGCTTATCTCTACTATCCCACCACTATTCCTTAAGAGATATACTTTGCTTTTGGTGCTGCTTTCTTATTTCACCTCTCAGAATCTCTGTAGCATAAGTTTTGAGTCATTATCTTCCAATATGATAAATACACCTACTAAAAGTGGCAAAAGCGTGGTCGCAGCATTTTCATCCAACAAAAATGTTTCCAATTTTATCTAACATAACACCTGCATTACAATCTCATTATTATTGGCTTAAAACTTCATCACCACTTTATCAGATTAAAAGAAACGAGAGATATATAAAACTTGATTTAGTCCACATAACGTCTTCTTTAACAAAATAGCAAAAATGGATTCTTTGTTTTTGTTGGCCTAAGTGTCACGGGCTAAAGTGTAAAACCCGTGACCATGGCATAAGATGCACCTCATAGAGATCTATTAATTAAATGGAAATTATTTACCCCACGAAAACTAGCTCAATTTCAAAAAATATTGAAGAAACCTGTCAAATTGAAGCTTGAGTGGTCTAATAATAAAGATATGACAACATAGGCTATTTTTAGTAAATATAGGGACTAATATTAGAAGATTAATAGGAATCATAAAATTAGATTTGATTTAATATTTTGTAATATTGTAAATCCCTACTAATCAAGGAATAGGCTAATCTCATATCTCGATATAACTTGATCTAGAGTGTCAATTTTAGGGAGCTGTGGCCAGAGATTCTGGATATGCTGATACAGGAGGTGTGGCTAGAGATCATGATGGAAACTGGATTGTGGAATTCACTCATTTTTTAAGAGTTTGCTCTCCATTTGAAGCTGAAGTTTGAGGTATCTTTGATGGAATTCTTATTTTGTTTAATAAGGGGTACAAGCGAATCCTTATTTTGACTGACAATCTTGAAGTCGTCCAAATCTTATCTATCTTGGATTCGAAATATTTCACCATTACGAAGGGACGTGGAAGATTAAACATATTCCAAAAATTAGAATTTGGTGGCTGATCGTCTTGCTAACTTAGCCTGAATTGGGATTCAAGTTTACAAGGCTCCCGAGGAAATTCTAGATTTGCTTCAGAAAGATAAAACACTAATTGTGTCTTATGTAGTTGATTTTATTCATTTTTTTTATTCACCAAAAAAAAATAAGCCATTTCATTTCACCAATGCTTCTCAATCAAACCATCTTCAGACCAAGTTCAACCCGAACCGTAACCGCCCTAGAGTTCTAAATTTGAGTACCAAACCTACCTTGTTCTGGTAGTGCCGCCGCTTCTGCTTTCTTGCTTTCCCATTTTGCTTAATTTCAAGATATGGGTAAGCTTAATCCTCCCTTACTTCTTCCTCTTATTGTTCATGCTGGAAAACATCTTTCTAATTTCCGCTCTTCTATTTCTTCTTCTTCTTCTTCTTCTTCTAAAACCATTGCTACCCACATCCAACCTTTCACTAACAATTCCATGTCTGTAAGGGGAACCGAAAAAACTATGATGGCTTTGATAATATTGATGATGCTTTTACTTTGTTAAATGAGATGATTGACAAGTACCCAAGGCCCTCAGTTGTGGAATTCAACTAATTATTAGGAGCCATTTTTAGAATGAAACATTATGCCATTGCCATTGTTCTGTCGATGTATAGCCAATTATTAGGTGTTTCCTATTACGTTTGTTCTTTCAACATCTTGGTTAATTGCTTTTATCAATTATGAGCCTGATGTTGTAACTTTGTCCACTTAGATTAATGGACTTGGTAAGCAGGGTAAGATTTCTCAGGCTGAGTTTGTTTGATGAAATGGTTGACAAAGGGTATCAGCTTAATTTAATTGTTTACAGTATAATACTTATTGGGTTGTGTAAGATTGGTAATACTGATCGAGCTGTTAGGTTTCTAAGGATGATGGAAGAAAGATGTTTTGAACCCGTAGCATATAACACTGTTATTGACTGTCTTCCTAAGGATGGATCACTAAATTAGGTTCTCATCTTTTCTCCCAAGTGAAGGTTAAGGGCATTAGACCAGATATAGTTACTTACAATTGCTTAATTCGTGCAATGTATAATTTGGGCCAGCAGGAGGAGGCAAGAAGGCTTTTGAATAAAA
Source organism: Gossypium longicalyx (assembly GCA_025698465.1). Taxonomy (NCBI): domain Eukaryota; kingdom Viridiplantae; phylum Streptophyta; class Magnoliopsida; order Malvales; family Malvaceae; genus Gossypium; species Gossypium longicalyx. The sequence goes on along the minus strand of CM047004.1, from coordinate 60,033,949 downwards.
AGATGGATAACAATATTTCACTTGATATTGTCACGTATAATATATTGATTGATGCACATTGCAAGGATGGGAAGGATTCTAAAGCAATAGATACCATTGACACAATGAAAAACCAAGGCATTGAGCCTGATGTTGTTACCTATAATATATTGGCTGACGCACATTGCAGGGAAGGGATGGTTTTTGAAGCCATAGATACCGTTGACACAATGATAAAACAAGTCATTGAGCCTAATGTTGTCACGTTTAATGCATTAATTAATGGTCATTGCTTGCAAAACAGGATGGATAAAGCTAGAAAAGTAGTTCACTTGATGATTAAGAAGGGTTGTGCACCTGATATATCTAGTTACAACATCATGATCAATGGAGATTGCGAAGCTAGAAGGATAGAAGAAACAATGGAACTCTTTCACGAAATATTCCAAAAAGGACCAATTGCGGATGCTCTCACGTACAACACTCTTACGCAAGGTATGTGTCAAATAGGGAGAGTTTCATCCTCACGTGAACTTTTGAGGAAGATGCTTGCTTTTGGACAAGTTCCAAATGTAGTGACCTGTTTAAATTTGTTGAATGGTTTATGCAAAAGTGATAAACTCGAAGAGGCTTTGGAACTTTTTCGAGCAATGCGGAACAACAAGTTGGAACTTGATATTGTCTGTTATAATATCCTAATTGGTGGCTTGTGCAAATCTGGGCATATTGAAGTTGGAAAGGAATTATTTCATAAACTATCAGTCTATGGTTTAAAGCTGATGTTTACACATATGCTATAATGAATAATGGATTTTGCAAAGAGGGATTGCCAGATGAAGTATACTAGTTGTTTAGGAGCATCGGAGATAATGATTGTTTGCTTGATAGCTGTTGTTATAATGTCATGATCCAAGGGTTTCTTCAAAACAGCTATATCTCAAAGGCAACGCAACGCAACTTACGGAAATGGTCTCTAAGGGCTTTTCTGCAGATATATACACTGCCACCTTATTTTTGGATTTGGTCTTATGATCCGATAAATCAATCTTGATTTGAAATGCTTTATCATCACTTGCTAATCTGAATCTTTTTGTTTGTAGCCGGTTGTGTTGCTGTGATGAGTTAAAAGTTTTTGGAAACTACATTGATTGTTAAGGTCTATTTTCAATTTAGTAGATGTACTTTAAACATTAAGGATGAAAGAAATAAATGTTATACACAAAGTTTCACTTTGCACCAGTGATCTTTTTCCGCATGTTTTCTTCTCGGACCTCTCAAGTAAGTGAGAATCTTGCTGACAGTAATGTTGAAAAGCTAAAATTTGAGTGAAAAATATTGGAAACTCTATCTTGTCTGTAGCTGTAATCGGAACCTCCACCTTTCTTCATTGGGATGGCTGTTTCCTGCCAATTGGTGCCCGTAGACTGCACCAATGAGAATATTGTGGGAAAATTCTCAACACTTGAACACAAAATTTGAAGCCATTGGCTGGTCTCGACCGACAACCCCAGTAGGTGGCTGCTTGATTCTCTCATTCCTTAAAATGCTTATTATTTGGCTGCATGGTTTAGGAATATATTAGAAAACACTACTTGTAATTTCTAGTGTGTTTTTGAGAGAATAGTTAGCATTAACATATTTGGTGCTACACCTATGCAGATTTTGCTTTCTGGTTAAGCTCATTTTCTGCCAAAGCCCGTGGAGGAGGTTAATTGTGGTGTTATGCCAAAGTCTCCCTGAGCCGCATCCAGTATAGCGGACAATAATCTTTCTTTAAAGCTGTGAACTGGATTCCTATTTGTGATATGTTCTGTAAAGTTTGACGGTTAAAATTTTCAGTAGAGTTGTATGTCGAATTGGGATGATGTTAATTTCATTCCTCCTGGTTTTGTTGTATGTGATTTATATGCTCGGGACCCTGTTTATATTGGATGAACTTAGGTGTCAAGTAGTATAGATAATGAAATTATGAAACCGGTTTGTGCTGCTGAACTGCGAAGAGGCTAATCTGAGCACGTTTGCTTTGTTCAGGACAATTACTATGCTAATGCATAGGGAGTGGAAGGTGTATGTTAGATTCACACCCAGGGAAACAGCTGATAAGAAGAGTCTTTCACAGCAGAAGAAACTTTGGATAATTTAGACAGGGATGCTCGTGGGGGATTTTTTTTGTTTGAATGTATGGTATGGCAAAAGATTTTAAGGGTCAAGTTTTGTAGTCCTTATACTGTTGGCTTAAATCGGACAAATTCTGCTATTAATTCCATATTATTCTTAACTAACGGATTTGATAAATTTTAGTTATTATATTTTTAAAATTTTTAAAATTTGATTTTGGCTCAAACTGTAGCTATTAAATTTACTCTTTGTAAGTATTTTTATGAAAATAGCAATATGACATAGCATTACACATGTAATAATATATTTGTTACATAAAAATTTAAAAATATCATTATTTAACTTAATAAATTTAGGGTAAGTAATGAAATATTAGAATTTGAAAAGAGTAGGACCAAAATTAATCAAATTAAAATACAAAGACAAAATCTATAACTTTAATACAATATATGGACAAATAATAAAATTTGACCAAAATTAAGATTAAGTTTTCCTAGTTACCATTTCATTAAATATACAATTTAGGGTGACTTTACTTAGGGGTTAATGTAAAAATAACAGTGGTGGTGAGATTAAATACGGTACTGTAAATAAACTTAAGACACTATACCTCACCGCCCATTCAAACCCACTATTAATTAAATTTATTTAATGATATTTTTATTTTAATAAGTCAAATTTATTAAATCTCTATTTAGAAGCCATTAGAGGAAAGTTCTTTTCATAATTGTTTCATAATTTATTTAGAAATAATATTAAATTTAGCCATTAGTATTTATAATTTTTATCAATTTGACCGTAGTGAAATTTGAAAATCAACCATTTAAAAAAAGTCAACATGTTGCATAGTTGAAACTCTTTCATTTCACCATCTTTAGACCGAGTTCTATCCGACCCGTTCCCGCTTTAGAGTTCTAAATTTGAGTACCAAACATACGTTCTTCTGGTAGTGCCGCCGCTTGTGCTTTCATTTCAACCTCAGCTCTCTTTCTTTTCCATTTTGCTTAATTTCAAGACATGGGTAAGCTTAATCCTCCATTACTTCTTCCTTCTATTGTTAATTCTGGAAAACATCTTTCTATTTTCCGCTCTTCTATTTCTTCTTCTTCTAAAACCATTGCTACCCACATCCAGCATTTCACTAAGAATTCCATGTCTGTAAGGGGAAACCTAAAAAACTTCGATAATGTTGATGATGCTTTGATTTTGTTTAATAAGATGATTGACAAGTACCCAAGGCCCTCAGTTGTGGAATTCAACAAATTATTAGGAGCCATTGTTAGAATGAAACATTATGCCATTGTTGTGTCGATGTATAGCCAGATTGAATTATTAGGTGTTCCCCATAATGTTTATTCTTTTAACATCTTGGTTAACTGCTATTGTCAATTAGGCCATATTGATTTTGGGTTTTCTGTTTTGGGGAAAATGCTGAAGTTAGGTGTTGAGCCTACTGTTGTAACCTTGTCCACTTTGATTAATGGACTTTGTAAGGAAGGTAAGATTTCGCATGCTGCGAGTTTGTTTGATGAAATGGTTGACAAAGGGTATCAACCGAATTTAATTGTTTACAGTACAATACTTAATGGTTTGTCTAAGACTGGGAATACCGATCGAGCTGTTAGGTTTCTAAGGATGATGGAAGACAGAGGTTTTGAACCCAATATCGTAGCATATAACATTGTCATTGACTGTCTTTGTAAGAGGGGATCACTAAATGAGGCTCTCCATCTTTTCTCCCAAGTGACGGTTAAGGGCATTAGACCAGATATCGTTACTTACAGTTGCTTAATTCATGCAATGTATAATTTGGGCCAGCAGGAGGAGGCAACAAGGCTTTTGAATGAAATGGTGGATAACAATATTTCCCTTACTATTTTCACGTATAATATATTGATTGATGCACATTGCAAGGATGGAAAGATTTCTGAAGTACTAGATACCCTTGACAAAATGAAAAAGCAAGGCATTGAGCCTAATGTTGTCACATATAATATATTGGTTGATGTGCATTGCAAGGAAGGGAAGGTTTCTAAAGCTGAAGATATTGTAGACACAATGATAAAGCATAGCATTGAGCCTAATGTTGTTACCTATGGTGCATTAATAAACGGTCATTGCTTGCAAAACACGATGGATAAAGCTAGAAAAGTATTTCTGTCGATGATTAAGAAGGGTTGTGCACCTGATATATCTAGTTACAACATCATGATCAACGGATATTGCAAAGCTAAAAGGATAGACAAAGCAATGGAACTCTTTAACGAAATATCCCAAAAAGGACCAACTGCGGATACTGTCACATACAACACTCTTATGCAAGGTATGTGTCAACTAGGGAGAATTTCATCTGCATGTGAACTTTTGGACAAGTTCCAAATGTAGTGACCTATTCAATTTTGTTGAATGGTTTATGCAAAAGTGATAAACTCGAAGAGGCTTTGGAACTTTTTCAAGCAATGCGGAACAGCAAGTTGGAACTTGATATTGTCTGTTATAATATCCTAATTGATGGCTTGTGCAAAGCTGGGCATATTGAAGTTGGAAAGGAATTATTTCATAAAATCTCACTCAATGGTTTAAAGCCTGATATTTACACATATTCTATAATGATTAATGGATTTTGTAAAGAGGGATTGCAGGATGAAGCATACCAGTTGTTTAGGAGCATGGGAGATAATAATTGTTTGCCTGATAGCTGCTGTTATAATGTAATGATCCAGGGGTTCCTTCAAAACAACTATACTTCAAATGCAACACAAGTTCTTAAGGAAATGGTCCGTAAGGGCTTTTCTGCAGATGTACGCACCGCCACTTTATTTTTAGAGCTGATCTTACGATCTGATAAATCAATCTTGATCTGAAATGTTCGCTTAGATAGTGTAAAGATCGTCACTTGGGAATCTGAATCAATTTGTTCATAGCCAATTGTATTGATAAGTTAAAAAGTTATGGAAACTACAATGAGTGTTAAGTTCTATTTTCAGTTTAGTTGATGTACTTTAAACATTAAGGCTGAAAGAAATAAATGTTATACACCATGTTTCACTTTTCACCAGTGACCTTTTTGAGTTGATTTTCTTCTCAAACCTCTCAAGTAAGCGAGAATCTTGCTCATGGTAACCTTGGAAACCTAAAAATTGGGGGAAATGTTGTGGAAACTACTCTGTCTGCTGCTGTAATCTGTACCATCACTTTTCTTCATTGGGATGGCTATTTCCTGCAACTTGGAGCCCGTATTCAGCACCAATGAGAATATTGTGGGCAAATCCTCAACACTTCAACACTTTGCTGAAAAAGTTCCAAAAAAGCTCAACACTTCACTTTCCAAAAGCTGGAGCAGTTGGCTGGTCTCAATTGGTAACTCCAGGAGGTGCCTCTTTGATTCTTTGTTTTCTTGAAATGCTTCTGCTTTGGTTGTTTAGTTTAGGAGTATTTTAAGAAAGGTTTACTTCTAATGTCTAGTGAGGTTTTGTGAAAATAGGTACCATTAACTTGTTTGGTACTACATTTATGCAGGTTAATCTCATTTGCTGCCGAGGATGTTACATGTGGTATTATGAGTCAAAAAATAAAAAATAAAAAAAGCTATTGACCAGTTTTTTTTCCAAAAAAGGTTGGTAAATAGTCAGCCTTCATATACAATATTCATGATTAGTCTTCATCTTGTTACTTCAGATCTTATGTTTCAAAATTCTTGTAGGATGATTTAAAGAGCCATTTCCAAGATCTTTCCGCAGCAGAATCGTTTGAAGCCTGCTTTTAGACCTAGATATTCAGGTAGGTTGCAATTTTCTTGAAAATAATGCATTGGACTTTAGTTTTTCGAGTGACATGATAAAATTGATCTTATTCAGACACATTCACATCACAATTATATAGTTATATATTCTTTATAACTTGAAGATATACTTTCTTTCCAGTAAGTTGCTGCTTTTAAGAATTTGTATTAACAGTTTCTCATAGTGTGGAATAAGGAGCTTTAGGGAAATGAAAGATATGCTGTTTTAAACTGTATAAGTTTGTCAATTAAAATTTGCAGGACAGTTCCGCGTGGAATTGACCTGATGCTGTTTTCATACCTCCTGGCTTCAATTTTTCAACTGATCCCTCCCAACAACAACAATAGGCAATTAAACGAGTCAGGAATGAAATCTTTGCTATTATATAATTTATATGCTTGCAACCATGTTTATATCGATATTAATGAAACCATGAAGTACAGAAATCTAATGTTCATTACAACTTGTCGGCAATGAGATCTTTGGCTCGTTTTTCAATAGGCAACTAAATGAGTTGGTAATGAGATTGTTTATGTCAACGTTCTGGGATGAACTTACAGGTCATGCAATGTAGTATAGATAATGAAATGTTGAGGTACATAGGTTTAAAAGGTCATCCATTCATAAGACAACTTGTCGGTAATTAAACATTTGGCTAGTTTAGATTCATTCATTCCTCTTGGTTTCGATGTTTCAACCGATCCCACCCAAAACACTTTCTTTTTTCTTTCTCATCTCTCATTTTTTGTTTTTATGAAAATCAATAAAATTTTCCCTTAGTGCTGTTTAACTCCATATCTAGGGGGTTGAAATTGTGTAACCAGAGTTGGTGGGGTTCATAAAAATAATTAATAGATAAAAGTCATGATTAAGTGTTTGATTTGCTTCTGATGTGCCACCGCAGATATCATTTCTCTTAGTGCGTCATGCCAAGGTTGGCTGGAATCAGGATCGGGTTTTCAGTTGCTAGGTGGTGAAGTCTTGTGAGCCAACCAACAACAATGGTTCATGCTCTGAAGTCGATGCCTGAAGAAAGAAATTCCGAGAGACCAGACACCCGGTATACCGTGGAGTTTGCTGGAGGAATCCCCGGAAGTGGGTTTCTGAAGTGAGGGAGCTTAATAACAAGTCAAGGATTTGGCTTGGAACATTCCCGACGGAGGAGATGGTAGTGCTTGCTCACCACGTAGCGACTATAGCACTGAGAGGGAGGTCAGCTTGTTCAAACTTCGTGGACTCAGCTTGGAATCTTCCGGTACCAGCTTTTTCCAACCCAAAGGATATTCAAAAGACGACGGCGAGGGTGGCGGAGAGTTTCAGAACGGCTAAGCAGTTGAATGGGAATTGTAGAAACGATACAAAGAGAGGTGAAAACATAGAGATGGAGAAAGGGTTTTATTTGGCTGAAGAAGTGTTGTTTTGTAGAAACGATACAAAGAGAGGTGAAAACATAGAGATGGAGAAAGGGTTTTATTTGGCTGAAGAAGTGTTGTTTGGGGCACAAAGATTTTGGGCAAATATGGCCGCCGGTATGATGATGTCACCTCGTTCCGGCCATGACGGTAAATGGGTAGAACAATAAGCCGATGATTATGTACCTATGTGGAGTTATTCTATTTAAAAGTAATAGTTTTAGTCATTCATAGGAATTTTTACTTCATAGATAGGATTGCCTTTTGTGTTTTGTCCGGTATATGAATCTTCAGACAAAAAAAAAAAAAAAAAAAAAAAAAAAAAAAAAAAACACAAAGCAAGAGAAGAGAAGAAAAGAAAATAAAGTGAATTGGGTTAATTATAGAGAGTCTTTAGTTTCAATTAAAAGTTAAAAAAAATTGTTATGTGTCAATTACTCAATGAGTTAATATATCGCGTCAACAATTTAATAGTGGATTAATAGGATTTTTAACGGCAATGATTAATTTGAACAATTATCATAATTAGTTTGACTAAATTGAAAAAAAAAATAGAGTGATCAAAATAAATTAAATTTTATACTAGATTGACTATAAATGTAGTTTACTCATTAATCTATTGGGTAAATTTTTGAAAATTATAGAAATATTGAAAAAAAAAATAAAAAAGACTATGTGAAGGGAGATTTAGTAAAGAAATGTAATTTGTAAAAGGGAAGATGAAGAATGTAAAAATTAGTGAAGTGAATTATATTGGAAAGAGGTAACATAAAATAAAATTTTACTAAAAATTATAAAAGAAAAATTTTAAAACATATAATTGGTATACATTATTTTCAATTTTTAAATAAGTTTATGTTTATAAAAAATTATTTAAAACATATAAAAATATTTAAATTTCCTATTAAATTTAGTACTTTATTTAAATACAAATTTAAAAATTTTTATTTAATTTTTTTAAAAGGATTAAATATATTTTAATTAATACACATAACCAACCAATAAATTTACTAAACTAGGTTGATTTTATTAAAAATAAAAAAAAATGATAATAATATTAGTTATTAAATAGGGTAAATTACATTGTAGATTACCCAATAATGTTTAGATGTTTTTTTTTATCACCTAACTTTTAAAACTCAAAATGGTCACATAACTAATCAAATTTGTTCTTTTTGGTCCGTGGCAGTCCAAAAATGGTATAACAGCAAATTTAAATTAATCTGAACATTTACATATTGTGTCAATTTAGTCATATTTTTTTAACTCTCAATATTACAAATTATCTCAAATTGATCCTAAATCTTAAAAATATATAAAACTACAATTTTTTTCAAAAATATAATAAACTTTAATATATATAATTACATTGTATTTTATTTAAAATAATGAATTAATCTTAAAAAGATACATATAAAAGATAAACCTTACTTCGCATTTAAAATAAATTATCTGATTTGAGTGTATTTTAATTTTTTTATTTAAAAAAATAAAAATATAGATTTGATGGGATTCGAACCCATGCTAATTGGGTTAACAAAACTTTAAATTTACAATTCAACCAAAGTTTTATATTGATATTTTTTATTATTTTAATATTATACATATTTCATGTGTTATCATGATTAATTAATTTCAAACCATACATTTCATTATTTATTATATGTTATTTTTTAAACACACATTTATGTTGTAAATATGTGGTTTCCACACAGGCATACACATGTTAAAAGATTTCTAGTGTTAATTAAGCCTTATGTGATAGAATGAAATTTGAGACGTGTGTAACTATTTTGGTTAAAATTATGTTCGAATTAATAGAAAATTTAGACAATGATAAAATAGAGTTTAATAATTTTTATACAAAAGTCTATTTCTATTTATAATCCCTCCTCAACTTTAAATTGGAGGACAAGACATGCTTAAGTGCATTCAAACACATATATTTCTAATTGTCGTAATAGTAATATTATCAACTGAGTTAAATCTTAATCGGCAACTTGAATTCAATATTTATATATGTTATTAAATGAAGAATTAGAGAAATAGGTTGACTAGTAATTGATGAGAAGGAAATATGAGAATGCATATAAGTATATATGATTAGTATTCTGGTTAATTGATAAAAGATAATTTAAAACTTAAATGTTGTAAAGTATTAAGTAGTGACATAATCTCACCTGAGATTATGATTAAATGACATAGAAAATGCTATATTAAGTAAATAGGAAAAAGGCTGATGAATAGAGTTGTAATTTATGAGAAAGTAATAAAATTTAATTGATTCTTGGAGGTTTATTACTGGTTGAAAACATTGTAAAATGTTTTGATACTAGAATTCTTGTGGTTGATTATAGGGTATTTTAATTGATGTTTTAAGCTATTTTAATGTATAAGTTATTCATTTATTAGAATATATTTGGGTATGATTTGGAATAATTTGAAGTATGATATTTGATTTCTTGCATTTGATTATTGGCATCATTATCGATACTAAACATATAAACATATAAGCATCAAAGTTAAATTAAGAAATATAAAAGGTAAGTATTACATATTAAAGAGATATCGATATCTTTGGTTAAAATGAACAAAGATTAAATTTTTAAGCCATAAAATGAAGAGCTTAGTTAGAAAGCTTAAAAAGGGTTTTAAAGAGTAAATAAGATGTGTTAATGAACAATTTAACAAGGGTAAATTGTACTTTTAATCACTCTAAAATAGGGATTATACTATTTTGATTACTTAAATTTTTTTAATATAATAAATTTAATTAAGATAATTATTGTCGTTAAAAAATTCATAATTCATTAACGAATTGCTGACATGATATATTAACTTATTAAGTGACTGATTCTTTTTACTTTTGACTAAAGCTAGAGATTCCTCTATAAGTAACTCAAAACACTTTTCTTTTTCTTTCTTTTCTTGCTTATTTTTTGTTTTTATGAAAATTGATAAAATTTTCCCATAGTATTGTTTAACTACATATCTAGGGGGTGAAATTGTGTAACCAGGGTTGGTGGAATTCATAAAAATGATTAATAGATAAAAGTCATGATTAAGTGTTTGATTTGCTTCTAATGTGCCACCGCAGATATCATTTCTCTTAGTGCGTCATGCTATGAAGCATCAACACGGGGAAAACCCCCTCGTACCAGTGTGGTACTAGTGTCCGACACGGACATGCCACCGACGTGACTTGATATGTACCGGACACAACTTAATATGTGTCAAAAAAGGGAATCCACCGAACTTTCTTTTGGCTTGAAACAGAAACGAAAAAAAAAACCATATATAAAAATAGAACTTTAGAAAATAGATAAAGAGAAGAACTTTAACATTTAATCATGATAATTTATGGGATTTTTAACATGTTTCTTTGGAGTTGATTTGCTTATATGAAGATGTTGATGCTAGAGGTTTTGTAGATGAATGTTTTGCAGAGAAGAAATACAAAGGCAAAGGTAAAGGAAATAAATGAGGAGGCAAAAAAGGGGTAAATGGAGAAGAAAATAAATGGTATATGAGTGTCTGTGTAAGAAAGAAAGAAAAAGTAGTTAATGCATTATATAATTATAATAGGGTAAGAAAGTCAAAAACAAAGTAAAAAACAAATTATAGTAGTATAAAAATAGTGAAAGTAAGTATAATAAAAATATGTGAGACCCGTATAAATTAGATTTAAAATATTTAAAAATAATAATTTTAATTATAAATTAATAAATATCTGTGTGACTTAAATTTTTATTAAATAAAATAAGACATTATTTGCAAGTCAAGTTAAATCAAATATATTTTCTTTTTAGAAGATTTAGTATTTATTAGTATAATATATTTTACATTTATTAATATAATTTATTTAACCTTTGAATTTAATTTATAAATATATTAGACTCATTATAATAAGAATATATAAAATATTTGTCTAGTTAATGTATTTATTACATTAAAAATATTTTAAAACAAATTAATTTTAATTATAAATTAATAAATATATGTGTGACCCAAATTCTTGTTAAATAAAATAAGACATTGTTTGCAAGTCAAGTTAAACAAAATATATTTTCTTTCTAGAAGATTTAATATTTATTAGTATAATATATTTTGTATTTATTAGCATAATTTATTTGACCTACGAATTTAATCTATAATTAGGCACTTTTACAACCTTAGAAAATACATCCATTAAACGATTAGAACTCAACTTTTTTTTGGAGAATTTTGTATTTACATTTTAGGGTTATTTGTTTTTGGGTTTCGGAGTTTAGTTTTTATCTCAATTTCTTCCGCTATTTTTACTTGTTCATTGTTTAATCTGGTTGATCACCAACATTAATTTATGGCATCTCAAAGTGGTAGTGGAAGTGTTGACTCATCAAATAATGTTACTAATGCTAGTGTGTCTCAAGATGATATTAGTAACACTCATATTTGGAGATATGTTACTAAATTATCAAAAACTGTTGAAGGAGGTGGGAATGTTAGTTTTGTGTGTAATTTTTGCAATGCTACATTTAAGGGGTCATACTCTAGGGTTAAAGCACATTTATTGAAACTAAGTGGGTAAGGAATTCGAGTGTGTCCTAGAGTAACACTACAACATCTTGCTGAAATGCAAAAAATAGTTGAAGATGTGAAAGTTAAGTTGCAACAAAAAATAGTCCTATTGCCACCTAGTTCTCAAACACTAGCATCTTCCTTTGGGCCAAACACAACCCCACTTCAAGGGCATAGTTTAGGTTCTAAAAGAAGAAAATGCCCTTTAGAACAATCGTTCAATCTAACAACTTGAGAGAATTTAGATAGTGAAATTGCTAGAATGTTTTATTCTGGTGGATTGCTTTTTCATCTAGCTGAAACCCTCATTATGTGAATGCATCCACCTTAGCTAGTAAGAATTTGATTTTGGGTTACATACCTCCGGGGTATAATACTTTAAAGACTACATTGTTGCAAAAAGAACGAGCATAGAGAGATTGTTACAACCTATAAAGGGAATGATGAGGGAAAAAGTATTAGTCTTATATGTGATGGATGGATGGATGCATAAAGATGACCATTGATTAACTTTATAGCCATTTTTTAAGGTGGAACTATTTTCTTAAAAGCCATCAATTGTGAAAAGGAGTACAAGGATAAGTTTTACTTGGAAACTTTAATTAAAGATGCCATAAGTGAGGTTGTGGCACAAAATCTTGTTCAAGTGAGAACCGACAATGCACTAGTTTGTAAAGCCACGAGATCATTAGTAGAGACATAACATCCTCATATCTTTTGAACACCTTGTGTAGTACATACTCTTAATCTTGCTCTTAAAAATATATGTGCTGTAAAAAACATCGAAAAGAATGAGGTTACATAAGATGTTTTGTGTTGGATAAATAATGTTGGTGATGATGCTATCTTTATAAGAAACTTCATAATGAATCACTCTATGAGGTTAGCAATATTTAATTCTTTTGTGCCTTTGAAATTACTTGCTATTGTGGATACTCGATTTGCTTCTATGATTGTGATGTTAAAAAGATTCAAGATCATTAAACGAGGTCTCCAACATATGGTTATTAGTGATGAATGGTCTACTTATAGAGAAGATGATGTTTCCAAAGACTATTTGGTGAAGGAAAATTTTTTGGATGACCTTTAGTGGGATAATGTTGATTATATCATTACTTTCACGGAACCTATATTTGATATGCTTCGAATTATGGATACAGATAAACCTACTCTTCACTTGGTTTATGAGATATAGGATGAAATGATCCAAAAAGTGAAGACAAGCATTTATAGGCATGAAGGGAAGAAAGGAGATAAGAGATCAATCTTTTATGAAGTCGAATATGATATTCTTATTGATCGATGGACTAAGAGTAATACACCACTTCATTGTATGGCTCATTCTTTAAATCTAAGGTAAACTTAGATAACATATATTCCGTTTATGCTTGTTTTTATTTTTTTATACTTGTTTTATTTATTATCAATTAAATTTTTTTAAATTTATTTGTTTACATAGGTATTATTGTAGTGATTGGCTTAATGAGGTTCCAAACCTCCTTCCTCCACATAAAGATGTAGAAATCTCAGAGGAAAGGAATAAGTGCTTAAGAATATATTTTCCTTCTACTGAAGAAAGGAAGATTGTTTTCCAAGAGTTTGCAAGATTTTCGAGAGTACAAGATATTTTTTATTCATTTGATTCATTACAAGATAGATGGCTTTTGGATCCCAAGTCTTGTTGGTTAGTTCATGAGGCTTCAATATCTTTGCTCCAAAACTTAGCTTTGAAACTTCTTGGACAACTGTTGGGTATTAACCCGATTAAGCAACGAACAAGTAAAAATAATGAAAGAAATTGAGAAATTGAACTCACAAATTTAACGTGAAAAAATTCCTCCAAAGAGGATAAAAAACTATGGGAAAAGATAATTTTACTATAATGGCAAAAAGAATGAAGAGTACAAAAAATGGAGATAAAACTAAACCCTGAAAACCTGAAAATAAAGAACCCTCAAAACGTAAACACAAAATTCTCTAAATCTATTATGAGTTATAATCTCTAATGGGTGTGTTTTCTAAGGTTGTAAAAGAGCCTATTTATAGGCTAAATTCATAGGTCAAATAATAATAAAATAACCTAAACTAATTAGAGTTTGATTGAAATAAATAAACAAAGTTTAACTAGAAGATTATTTCTCAAATTTGACTGAAATAGAAGTCATACTTAACAAATCTCCACCTTGACTTATATTTCCACAACGCATCTTTGTCAAAGCCCGCCACGGGCCTATTTTGAACTATGTAGGGAATTAACTGAGTCGGATTTATGCTTAGAAACTGGAAGGCTTCTAGCCTTCGAATTGTACACTGCCAAATCAAAACTAACCTGGGTCTAATTTTCACGAACAAAGTGCCCTAACTTTTCAAAATTTGCATCCAAAAGAGAACCTTTCTTCAACGAAACAGTCATACCTTTTTCCTTCCTATGACCAATATTTCTCCGCTTCAATCGAGTTAACTTCAACTCCGTAATGAACGAGGAATGTCTAATTTCACCGGTCATTGTAGAACATTCTAGAATATAAAGACTGTCGGTTCTTTTTACCTTTTAACAAAATGAGAGCTCCACGAGATACTTTAATGCCGCTTGACTCGATGTTGATTCTGCATCCTTTCAAGTCTAGAATACTCAAGAAAATGAGATTCTTTCATAAATCAGGTACATACCTGACATCTGATAGTGTCCTAATTGTCTCATTGTGTATCTTAATTTTAATAATACCAATACTAATTATCTTACTGGATGAATCATTTCCTATGAGCACAACTCCACCTTCTACCAAACTGTATGTAGAGAACCATTCTCTATTGGGACATATGTGGAAAGAACATCCCGAATCAAGGATCCACTCAGACGTAAGCTTAAAGTTATCGCTCGTTGCTAACACAAGAAATCATCACCGCTTTCATTGGCCAAATTAACACCAGCTACATCTTCCTCGTTACTCTCAGCAGCTCTTTTATTTTGCAGTTTATAACAATCTACTTTGACGTGACCTAACTTTTTACAATAGCAACACATTTTGTCTTATTTCTTTAATGCTACCAAAACAAAAACTTGCCTATCTGCCTTATTATTCGAACCAAACTCATTGTCGAGTTTGTCTCTACTCAAAAAATGACTCTTCACATCTTCTAATGAGAGTTTATCTCTGCCATAAATCAGAGTTGTATGAAGGGGATAAATAGTACAATAATAACATTTTCTGATCTTCATTGTCAATCTGAACCTCAATGTTCTTTAAATCATTTAAAAGAGTAATGAATTAACTGATGTGATCTCTAAGAAGCTCACATTCGTTCATGCGAAATGTAAATAGACGTTGTTTCAACATTAATCGGTTAGCCAGAGACTTAGTTGCATAAAGAGTTTCTAACCTTTTCCACAATGCGGATAAGGTCTTCTCCATTAATACCTCTTGCAATACTGTATTCCGAGGCACAACTAGATTGTAGATAAATCAATTTCATCAAGCTCTTCCCATTCTATTTTATTTAGATTCTCAAGCTTTTTCCTGGTAACAACCTTTTTCAAGCCGGATTGAACTAGAATTGCCATCATCCGAACTTGCCACAGATTGAAATTTGTCTCACCATCAAAATTTTTTATTTCAAACCTTATTGCTGCCATTTCTGAATGGGCTGATCTACGAAAATTGAACTAGCTTTGATACCACTTGTTGAGTATTAACCCGATTAAGCACTGAACAAGTAAAAATAACAAAAGAAATTGAGAAATTGAACTCACAAATTTAACGCAAAAAAACTCCTTCAAATAAGATAAAAAACCACGGGCAAAGATAATTTTACTATAATGGCAAAAAGAACGAATAGTACAAAAGATGGAGATAAAACTAAACCCTAAAAACCCGAAAACAAAGAACCCTCAAAATGTAAACACAAAATTCTCTAAATGTGTTATGAGTTCTAATCTCTAATGGGTGTGTTTTCTAAGGTTGTAAAAGAGCCTATTTATAGGATAAATTCATAGGTCAAATAATAATAAAATAATCTTAACTAGTTAGAGTTTGATTGAAATAAATAAGCAGAGTTTAACTAGAAGATTATTTCTCAAATTTGACTAAAATAGGAGTCATACTTGCCAACAACCTTCTTCATCATCTTGTGTGAGAGGAATTGGAGTACATATTCATTTATCCATTCCATGAGGAGGAATAAGATTAATCCTCAACGTGCCGAAGATTTAGTATTTGTGCATACTAATTTTCGATTGCTTTCAAGAAAAACTCTTCATTATAAAGAAGGAGAGAACAAGATATGGGATATTGGAGATTATGTATTTGACTCATTTGAAGGAGTTGGAATTCTTGGAGTTGCTAGCTTATCTCTTGATGAACTGAATATGGAGATGGTAATTTTTGCCAATGAAGAAGAAGATATGAAAAATACTAATGCTATGAATTGAACTAGAAATTTGTTCTCTTTTTGCTTCTTTTTGTACAAGCCTTCTTAAGGATATAGGTTGAACTTCAAATTTAGATTTGATATGACATGTTTTGTGTAATGAACTTGAAAAATGTATTACTATATTTTGTCATTTTTTATTAATGATAAGAGAGTTTAATGGAAAAGAATTGATTATATATTAATGAAAAATATCAATATTTTCATTTACATTGAGTATTTTAACATAAAAAATATATATATAAATAAAAAATTTATTGTCGTATCCGACCGTATCCGTGTCACCATTTTTTAAAAATTACCGTGTTGCCGTATCTGTATCGTGTCGTACCCGTATTGCGTGTCCGTGTCCATGCTTCATGGGCATCATGCCAAGGTTGGTTGGAATTAGCACTGGGTTTTTAGGTGCTAGATAGTGAAGTCCTGTGAGCTAACCAAGAACAATGGTTTATGCTTCAATGTCAATGCTTGAAGAAAGAAGTTCTAAGAGACTAGACACCCGGTATATTATGGAGTTCGCCGAAAGAATCCCCAGAAGTGGGTTTTTGAAATGAGGGGGCCTAATAAAAAGTCAAGGATTTGGCTTGGAACTTTCCTTACAACAGAGATGGTGGCACATGCTCACCACGTAGCAACTATAGCACTGAGAGGGAGGTCAGCTTGTTTGAACTTCGTGGACTCAGCTTGGAATCTTTCGATGCCAGCTTCTTCCAGCACAAAGGACATCCAAAAGATGGTTGCCAAGGTGATGAAGAGTTTCAGAACGATTGAGCAATCGAACGAGAATTACAGAAATGATACAAAGAGAGGTGAAAACATAAGGATGGAGAAAGGGTTTTATTTGGTTGAAGAAGTGCTGTTTGGGACAAAGATTTTGGGAAAATATGGCCGCCGATATGATGATGTCATCTCCTCGTTCTGGCCATAATGGTGAATGGGAAGAACAATAAGCATATGATTATGTACCTTTGTGGAGTTATTCTATTTAAAAGTAATTTTTTAGGCTTTCATAGGAAGTTTTACTTTATAGATAGGATTGCCTTTTATGCTTAGTTCGTTATATGATTCTTCAGACCCAAAAAAAAAAAAAAAAAAAAATCAAAACAAAAGGAATTAAATCTAAAGAAGGGAAAGAAGAAAAAGTGTCTTGGGTTTCTACAAAAAAAAAATTGTTACGTGTCAGTTACTTAATGAGTTAAGGTGTCATGTCGATAATTCTTTGAAAAATTAATAGAATTTTTAATGGAAATAATTAATTTTTAACGATAATAATTAATTTAGATAATTATTTTAATTAGAGTGACTAAATTGAGTAAAAAAATTAATTGGTCAAAATTAAACAAATCATATTTTAAATTGACCACCAATGTAGTTCACTCATTAAACAATTCTATAAAATTTTGAAAATTATAAAAATATTGAACAAAAATAAAAAGCCTATATGAAGGGAAATTTAGTAAAGAAATGTAATTTGTAAAATGGTGGAAAAATTAGACTCCGTTTGTTTGCCAATAAAATATTTTTCGAAAAATGATTTCTGGAAAATGATTTACTTTTCTGGTGTTTAGATATATTTTCTATTGTTTGGCAGATTTATTGAAAATATTTCATAAAAATTGTCTTCAATATAATAAACATACATTTGAGAATTTATTATCTTTTCATTATTTAATTGAGTTTATTTTATATCTATTAATAAATTTATATTTTACATTGTTACATATATTACAATGATTTATTTATAAATGAATAAATAAATCAAATTAAATATATAATAATATTCAATTATTAAGTTAGAATATTAATCATCATAAATTGAAAACAATCAAAGCGAACAGATGATTCTTAATTGTGATATAAAAAATAAAAAACAAAGATTAAATAATAATAAATTAGCTTCCATAACACAATCAATATTATCCAAGTGCATAATTAGTAGTACACCACATCATAACAATAACATTATCCAAGTACATAACTAATATTACACCACATTAAAGCATCAATATCTTTAACCTTAAGAAAATTTTTGAAGCCAAAATTTTCTATACTTCTTACTTTTAACTAAAAAAAGCTTTGGCCTCGGATTCATGACCTACAAATGAAACATGCTACAAAGGAAGTCGTCATCAAATCCTTCTACCTTCATCGACATCATTTCTTCGTAAAGATGTGGTGTCTTATCCGCAGTAAATTGTTCCAAAGCATTAGCAATTTTACCAAGTTGTTTACCAATAAATTTAATTTGTTCATCAACGACACTTTCTTGATCATTTTTTCTTTTACGTTTAGATGTGCCAGATGAAGATACTTTTGTTCTTACCTCCTCAATCTTCTCATTGTCGCTGTCTAGAGGCACTGAATCTTGGTTACCACCATCCAAGTCTATGTCAACAAATGTTCTGGCAAAACTCCTTGTTGCGATATCTTTGCCGACAACCAAAGCCATTTCATCATAATGATCAATGTTTTTATTCAAAAATGGTTCATACTTCTTATGTGTCTGTTGGATATTATACACAATTAGAATAATAAGAAAAAAAACAATTGAGATATACTTAACATATATATACATATAATACCATCATTGCTGCATCATATGTCGCTCTATCACATGTGATCATTTTCATGTTATCATCCCATCCAAAACCACTTTCAGCTTGAATTGTGCATATAATCTGTCATTGGTTTTTTACAGTCATCAAATGATTTTCCACATGCTTCGCATCGCATTGAACTTGAAATCTTTCAGAAATAGCTACGACAACCTAATTAATAGAAAATGCTTTGAAAGTGTTAAAAAGCTTAATTCCTTTTCGGGCTTCCTCTGCTAGAATTTTGAGAACAAGATGTTCCATTGATTTTTTCCACTTGAATTGCCTGGTTGTCTATTCTTTGTTGCCCTTACTCATTCTATATTAATAATTGTTATTGTCAATCATTTCAATATCCAACAAGATTAAAACATAATAAATTCAATATCCAATAAATTTAAAACATAATAATTTCAAAATCCAACAAACTAATTTCAATATTAATATCCAACCAACATTAAAAAATAGCAATTTTAATAATAAAACAAACATAATATAGAAATAATAACTCTAAGCCCTAAACCTACCTAATATTTCTAACCATATAATTAGTCCACATAGTTTGTGCGATTTCATCCCTCTTAGCAGACCATTCTCTTGTTTCTTTTCTTTCTTCTCGCTCCGTAAGAGTTGTTATTATCAAATCAGACTCAGGCTCCTCATATAATCATTAATTTAATAAAATAGAAAGAGATAATATAAAATAAAATTTTACATAAATTTATAAAATAAATTTTTTTAAATATATAATTAATATACATACTTTTTAGCAAATTATTTAAAATATATAAAAATATTTAAATTTTGTACTTGATTTAAATACAAATTGGGAAAAAAATTTAAATATTTTTCAAATGATTAAATATATTTTAATTAATACATATAATTAATCTCGATAAATTTATTAAATTAAGTTAATTTTATTAAAAAATAAAAAGACAAAAATATTATAATAATAAATTTAATCTTCAACTTTTACATATTGTGTCAATTTAGTCATAATTTTTTAAAAATTAACCCTCAACACTACAAATGATCTCAAATTGATTCTAATTCTTAAAAATAAAAATATATAAAAATACACAAAAAAAATTTCAAAAAAATATAATAAATTTTAATATATAAGTCTAAAAAATTACACTGTATTTATTTAAAATAATAAATTAATCTTAAAAAGATACATACAAAAGATAAACCTTACTTTCTTTATCCCTCACTTTTATCCTCACCTTCCTTAAAATCCTTGTTTTCTTTCTTCAAGATCTCCACATTTACATCCACCCTAAAAAAGTTGCCGATCATGGTGGTGTTGCTTCTTCCTCTATTGTTAGAGTCGTTATCTGTAGACCTTCCACCTACTAAATGCACCATTAGGTCACCAAATTTATAATGGATGGAAATTAAGCAAAGTTGATTTTTACAAGATTCTCGATGGACCTCATTCAAGCAGAAGATGAATGAATTGAAGAAAATAGTTTTTAAAATACATTAGCAACTGGGTAGTTTGATTGATCCAAATTTAGCCAGTATTATTGCACCGAGAGAATTCCCATAAATTATGAAATTATTTGGGTCAATTTTGTAAAAAACTGACAATCTTAGACCACACAGCACTAATGATTAATGAACCGGTAAATATTGTTCGAGTCAGTTTTTAAATAAAACCATTTAATTTATTTTTTTAAAATGTTGTTCGAGTCTATTTGTAAATAATAAAAAATAATTATTCATTAGTTGTGAAATGATAAAAAAATAATTACTCATTAGTTGTGAATATTGAAGTTGTCAAAATTAACAAATATCAATTTTATTATATGTACAGGATGAGTATCGGATCTTGAGGTCTCAACTCCATGGTCTGGGATATATTCCCAACGATTAGATTATACCATACTTGGATGCCACCAGATTTGAACAGCGGCATTCTTTTGGATGTTCGACTTAAGGTCGGACTTAATATCTGCCCTAGTTGGCAATGGTGCCTAGAGACCCACACTTTTCATCTGCTGTGTGGGAAGTGCACAATCACAGTGGAGGGCGTATCGATCCAATTGGGCTCTCGATTGAAGGAAATGTAGTCACGGGGCCAAGTAAAGTGGCTGATCCTTAAGGCTTTTGCTACCAATTGCTCAGACGCATTCCCGATGATGGGGAAGGAAGATTAATCACTTTGAAATTTTCTTGGTTAAAAGAAAATTTCAAAACATTATCGAGCAATCCACTGAGTCTAAGGTCATTTGCGTTGCTTGAGCATATGTTTTGCAGTTGATAAGTGAGGTACTAATGCTGAACTCAAATCAAAATAGAATCCACATTATATACTTGCCATTATTGGCAGATCTTAATAATGCCCGGTCCTATAGTTGGGGCTTAGTAGTTTTCGCGACATTATACCATGAGCTTTATCGAGCGACAAAGCATGAGATGCAAAACATAAGCGGTTGCCTTATTCTACTGTAGTCTTAGACACTATACAAGATGCAATTTCTAGCATCAGTGAGTCACTAACCACCCATGTGACCACTTGTTAATAGGTAAAAACAATTTGAAAAATTGGTTGCAATATAAATTTATTTTATGTATGCGAACTTGCCAAAAAAATTATGATTTATTTTTTAGATGGGTGATGCCTCCGGGAATCGGGAGGTTGGAGACAGTGGTCGTTACCGTCAAATGATTGAGGTGCACTTCGAGGACAAAGTAAAATATTAGTTTCAATTTTACTTTTTTTAATTACAATATTTCAATATTGTGCATTTTTATTTAATTACAATATTTCAAATAGATTTATTTAACTATATAAATTGTCAATACTATGCAGTTTGTGAGGATACCATATTCGGGGAAAAACGTTGCAGCTATCATTCCAGCGTGGATCCACTAGCAACAACTTGCGTGTGTTGGAAAAAAAACAGATTTGAAAAATGCAATGGAAAATAAATTTAAGGAGAATAGAGTTTTAAAAAATTTTCCAAAACAAGATTTTGGTTATGATATCTAAAGTAATAAACACTTAATCAAAATTGAACCTTTTTGATTCGTCTAGGATAAGCTCTTCGACAAAGTGGTCTTCTCCGCTATCCTTAAGCTCACTGATAAATGATAAAACTAATATATTTTAATCTCGTTCTTAATGCATTTTTTGGATGATTATTTATGCAAATTGGTGAATTTGATTCTCCTAATCCTTTGAGTTCATGTTTCTATACTTAAGTGAGCATTTGATAGCAAAAGGAGCAAAAATTGAGTGAAAATCAGACAAAAAGAGTAAATTTCAGGAGCCACATGGGTTAGGCTTTCCTACACGGGCTGGACATATGCCCCGTGTGAGCCACACGTCCTGGACACACGGCCATGTGCCAGCCCATGTCGATTTCACAACCTGCTTCCCAAACACACATAAAAACACAAATTTTAGGTTTTTTTAGCATTCTAAAGTCTATAAATACCAAATAGAAGAAGAGATATGGGAGCCATCAAAGAATATTGAAGAAAATAACTCAAAGAACACCATTGGAGCCAACTCTGAAGCAGATTCCCATCAAGATCGAAGACCTTCTTTTAATTTCTTTTGAAGTTTTTATGAGTATCTTTGTTTTATTTGGTTTTTCTAACTTTGAAATGTTTTCATACAGAATTATGAACTAATTCCCTAGATACCTAGGGAATATGAAACATATGATGAATTCTATTATTTAATTTCTATTTTACGTGATAAATACTTGATTCTTGTTCTCAATTATGTTTGCTTATTTCTTGTTTTAATATTTTTGGGATATTAATTCATGTTTAATATGTTTAATTCAGTGAGTAAGAGTAGATCTAGCATAATTAGGTGGAGTTGCATGCAATCCTAGAAATAGGATGACATAAATCTACCGGATTAGAGTCAAATCTAATAAGGGAATCCATAAATCGAGTTAATACAATGATAGGGGTTTTAATTAGAAAGGAATTTTAATTAATTAACCTAGAGTAAATTTCTCTTACTCTCGAAAGAGATATTAGCATAATTTAGGTATTTCTACGAATCAAGATACCAAGTGATTGAATTGTTTAATTCAGATTCATAATAATTGTTTGATGAAGTCTAGGTGAATTCTTTCCTAGGTATTGTCTCTCTCATTGGTTATTATTCGGTTATTTTCCTGATTTATTTTTGGTTGAGTTCTTAGTTAGATTAGTTTAGTAATTTTAGTTTTAAAACCTATCACTCTAAATTGTTGGTTAAATAATAGAAAAATGGTAATTATTAATACTTTTATTTCTCGTAGATACGATATTTCTACTCACCATAGCTATACTATTTATCGATAGGTGCACTTGACTTTGTTGTATTTTTAGTTAGTCACGTGAGACACATCACTCACGTCTGCCGAGTGTGGGCTCGCTTCGAATAAATTTTTTTTCACAAAATTACCTATGGGGTAATTTCGCAATTTTTCTAAAATTTTGGGTCAAATTGTAAATTAAAAAAATATCTCTAGAAATTTTCTGAAATAATCTCTAATTTTCTCTCTACAACTTTCTCTTGAATTCAAGTGTTTCTAAAATAATGACTCAAGATTCTCTTTATATAGGGAGAGTTTAGAGAGTTCAACTATAATTAAACTTAATCACTTTAATATTAAATTAATAGAATATTTATCTAGATAAATATTAAATTAAATTTAATATTAAAATATTCACTTTAATATTAAAATAATAAAATACTATTAACATAAGTTTTAAATTAAATTTAATATTAAACTATTAAAATAATATTATTTTTGGAATAGTTAATTTGAAATCAAATTCTCAGATAGAGTCTCAGTAGGATTGTAACTCTTCCACTGCTTAACCACCAAAGACCAACTATAGTCGGTCACCGGGACGCCACTATCGCAGCCGTTGGCACCGCAGTGTCCAATGATACAGGTGCGACATCCTTGTGGCACCCTGAGCCGGTTCGACTACTACCGGTTCGGTCTGGGTTAGTGATGACCTGACCGGTCTGGTCTAGCCACTGAACGACCGTAGGCCCAGTTTGACCAGTTTTTGGGTCTTGGTCTCAGTTTTGGGCTCCTAGGACCAATTTACGATCTTAGGTCCAATTTTCAAGTTCAATTACCCATTGAGTCAATTGTCTGACTTGAAAATTAATTTTCAAAAATATAATATTAATTTTAATTAATTTAATTAATTTAATTTTACTTGATCAAAATTAATTTTCCCAAAATTCACTTAGATTTTCCGAATTAATTTTTCAAGAAAATTCTTTCATCAAATTCTCTAGTTGAACAATTCTCACGACCACCTAATTTAATTCCACATCGAATGAATCGACAAAATTAAATTATTTCCAAAGTTGTAGAATTTTCTTCTGATTCAAATGCAGTACGATCGAGATTTTGTTGAGCTAGCTGAGGGACTAGTCGGATATATACAATTAAGCTCTAGTAATTGTAATTATGTCTAGAAGCATCGTTCCAATAATTCGCAATTACTTAATCATGGAGTCAGTCTACAAGAAGTACCATGATTGAAAACTCATTATTGTATACTTTTTACGAAAACAATTCATCCAATTGTTTTGTCCAATGACCTCGTCATGTGTGTGTTACCCTCATATGATATCCTTAATTTCTTTGTGTTAAATCTGTTCACTCAATACAATCCTATTTTATCTCATTGTCACCATTGTGTCTTTATAATGATTTAAATGATCACTATCAACAAATGATTATGATAAATTGCTTATTAAAGAACTAGCAACCCGCGATTATGTTTCATATTTTGTAACACCCCTTATCCGTATTCAATGCCGGAATAGGATACGAGGCATTACCGGACTCACATCACAAGTAAAGATACAATTCCAAGTCATAAATTTGCATCCAAATTAAAATCATTTGCATTCAACCATAAAGTCCCTAATACGAGCCTATGATGCCCAAAACATGCTTTGGAAGTGTTTCGGGACTAAACCGAAAACTCAGGGAATTTTTATAAAACTTAGAAAATTTTTGCTATGAACCGAGGTCACATGCCCGTGTGGCTTGGGACACGTCCGTGTGGCTTGGGACACACTTGTGTTGGCAAGCCGTATGGTCACACACGCCCGTGTCCCTAACCCGTGTAACTCTCTGTCTTGCAATGCATGAACAAATTGATGTCACTCGACCAAGTCACATGTCCATGTGCCAGGTCGTGTGGTAAATTATATTTTTATAAAATAGGTGCAGACTTCACACGGTCGGGACACACGCTCGTGCCTGAGGCTGTGTTTCTCATACGACTGAGACGCACGCCCGTGTCTCTACCCGTGTGCTCAATTCTAAGCATTCTGTTTCTCAAAATTAAGGTACAAGGGACACACGGCCAGAACACATGCCCATGGGGCAGATCGTGTGTCTACCTGTGTAGATAAAATAAAGGCTATTTACCAAGCCATTTGTCACCCTCATTTACACCTGCACACACACAAGTTCAATGGCATAAACCATGGCATGTTTAAACAACCAAAACATCCATAATCAAGACTAAATCATATCATTCATTACCAACACGTAACATATTTACTATAGCATAGTTTACCAAATCAATTCATACCAAACTCAGATTCACAAGTACCAACATGAATACTTTCATCATGCATAATTCTACTTAGATTTATCTAGCACACCAAAGGACCCATCTCATCCATTTCACAATAAGACATTTAACCATAATAAATATATAGCAACCCATTACAAAACACAAAAACAAGAACACATTAACACATATAATTATATAAATGGGCTTACAATCATTTTAGCCAAAATAAGCCAATTACATGGCTAAATACCAAATCACCTTAAACAAATATAAGTCAATACATTTGGCCAAATCAAATGACACATATAACAAAATGACTAAGTCCCTATACATTTCATACTCTCAAAATGTTTTAAAATCATCGGTACCCAAAGGACAATTCGATAGTGTGATGCGACTTCCGACAATCTCCAATCTCGAGTTAGATTGGTGGCACTATAAAATTTTGAAAATAAAACGGAGTAAGCTATATAGCTTAGTAAGATCGTATGAAGAAATAAGCAACCTTACCATACATTAATCATGCAAATAATATAACATAAGATAACGTAATTTACCATAATCTCATGATCATCATTCACTTCCATCACAACTTAGCTTGAAATCGTCATCTCACGAATTAATAATCATAAGCTTCGAGTACATACCTGTACCATCTCGTAATGAATTTACACTTATTCTCATCCTTGACATACCCGTGAACCACTCAGAATAAGAATGTCGGATACTTAAGAATCTTGCACACTAAGTGCCACATATGTAGCCAATGCTACTTCAATCTCATATCGCATAATTGCTCGCTCTCGAGCTAATCAATCGGTCTGCTCACACAACCTATCAGTCAAGACGTAGCTACTCGGTGCTGCTCACACAAGCTGTCAAGTAACCACAAAATATGCTGGTATACTCAGTCACCGGTAGGACGTACGAGTCTAGCACCCGGATCACATAATCACTTAACACATGATAACCCTAGTGACATGTCACTTGTATCCTAATCTATTCCTAAGGTTCAAACAAGATTTCTTACTTATCGAACCGTCGTCGAACTCGTCCATAAAGTTAAACTCGTCCACCCAATCAATCATACAGTTCATGCAATATTAAAGCATTTAAATAAAATTATATTAAAGCTTATTTAACATACGAACTTACCTCGATTACAAAAACAGCTATTAGTTCGATTTAGTCCACAACCTTGTTCTTTCCCTGGTCTAAACTCGAACTTCGTTTTTCTTGATCTATAATATCAAATTTAACTTATTTAATCATCACATTATTCAATTCAGCCCAAAAACACACTATGGCATAAATTACATTTTTACCCCTAACCTTTTGACATTTTACAATTTAGTCCCTAGGCTCGTAAAATGAATTTCTTTCAATTTCCTCACAACCCAAGCCTCGCCAAACCTTTTTCATGCTCATGGAAGCCCATATTTTTCATTTATTCACATTTTTCTACTCATTTTATAGACTTTTACAAATAAGTCCCTATTTGTCGTTTTTACTGAAAATCACTTTACAAAAGTCATTTAACACACAACAAACATGCATTTTCTACCATCAAACATCAAAATACATACATGTTCAACATGGGTAAAATTTTAAACTTCACCTTTCTTTCAAATTAGTCCTTGAAATAGCTAAATCAAGTTACAACGATCTCAAAAATATAAAAATCGTTAAAAATGGGACAAGAACGGACTTACAATCGAGTTTGAAAGTGGCCAAAACCCTAGCTATGTCTTCTCCTTATGAAATTCGACCGTGGAGGACTAATTTGAAGAAGATGACATCTTTTATTTGTTAAATTTTGTCTTTATTTACTAAATGACTAAAATACCCTAAATGAAAAACTTCAAAATTTCGCCTAACCATATTCATTTTTGTCCACCCTAGAGTATAATGGTCTAACTACCATTTAAGGACCTCTAACTTAAGGATTCATAGTAATTAGACACTTTTAATATAGAGAACTCAAGTTTTGCACCGATTGTAATTTAGACCTTCTAGTCAAATTGGACACTCAATCGATAAAATTTCTTAACAAAATATTCACACAATCATTCAATCATACTGTAGACCGTAAAATAATAACAAAATAAATATTTCTACTTTGGATTTGTGGTCCCGAAACCACTATTCCTATTTGACCCAAAAACGAGTTGTTACATATTTACCAATCCACACAATACCAATGAAAGGATGTCATTAACTCTTTAATTAAGTATGAATTCCACTATTGCTAGTAAAGCCATGCCATACACAAGTCATATACCCAACATACCGGCTATGGGCTCGATCATCTTTAGATCATAAGCCTCCACTTATATCAAAGCACAGTGACTAACTCAAGATTTAGGTAAATGACACCATAACGTTATAAGTGAATTAATTCACAAACAAATTCAGAATTAATTCATCTTGGGTCTAGTCCAATGTGTCATTCTACCAATGAATACATCTATGTCTCTACTCATAGAGTCAACTACTCCAATAGCCAAGATTAGCCATCTCCCCAATTAGAATTGTAGATGACATAATAATCCTTCTTGGTATTTGAATCAAACGCTCACTTTGATTCTTTTACGAGATTATAGACTCATTTAGATTATCTATTGAAGTAAGTTGTCTTTTTCGCAATGTAAACTTTCTTACAATGCCAATTATCTTCAGTTTGAACTTAGACAATCAATGAACTAATATTTGCTTGTCATAGTTTTGCTATGTATGCAAAATATAAAAGACAGAAATACAAAATACATAATAGTGAAATGCGAAATTAACTTTATTTATTTATTCATTGTTCAAATAAATAGAAAACAGTTACATGTTTACTACAATATTGACATATTTCCTAAGAGTGTGGACTACCAACGCGTCATTGATTAATTTTTCAATGGTGGAGTGGCACAGTGTTGACCAGGTGCTGAGGCAATTTGGGTACATGCAAAATGTCCTGGACTGTGACATCCTAAACTCGACCGGGATGGATCATCCTAAATTCGAAGAGTTACATTAGCCATCTAAGTGACTCTCCGGCTAACGACCTCCAAAGACACACATTAACCTTATAACACCTCAATCTTATCCATTTATTAGTTATTTATTAACATGGAAGCAATTTGTGAACCAATTTTAAACTTTTTATAAGTAATTTAACCTAAAGGCATTTTTGTCATTTTATCACCTACGGTTAAACTAACCTGAATTTAGATCTATACATTTTACCAACCCTTTTTTAGTCAATTTATGTAATCCTTAAAAATTTCAACTTAATCCGAGTTTATTTTCTTTGTCTAATTCAAGTTTTATCATTAAGTACTAAATCGTAACAATTTCAAACTATCAGTACTATACCCGAATATTAAATTGAGTGCGTTTCTAACAAATTTTTATTAATTACAAGTCTAATCCTAAAATTTTTTATCAAGTTTTCTTATCATTTAATGCTCTAATTAGACCTATCAAGTTACATGACTAATTTGTAATTTAAACGAACTAGAGAACCAATTTAAAAAGACCAAAACCCCCAACAATCCATTGCATTTTTTTGTGTGAAAATTTTGATTTTAAACCCGATTTTTAGTATTTTAATGGCCAATTAAACCCGATTTAGTTACAATTAAATATCATACATATTCATACACCTTTAATTGAATTTATTAACACCAATTAAGCCTCAATTAAATAGAATTAAACATTCAATTTCATGCATATCACCCACTAATTAATTCAAACAAGTGGCGTACCTTAGTCGCTAGTAAACCACTCTATAGAAGCTTCATTTAAACTGTAACACCCCTCACCCATATCCAATGCCGGGACAGGGTTCGAGGCGTTACCGGACTTAAACATTCACAACATGCAAAACCGGGCCACAAAATTTTTGCCAAAAATTAAAACATCTCGAACACATGTATGTCATCCTTTATATAGGCATTCGAAACCTATAGCATACATTGGGGTGGTTCGAGACTAAACCAAAAACTTTGAAAATCTTTGGGCAATTTAACTAATTTTCTTGCTTTGGAGAGTCACACACCCGTGTGGATTGGGCCGTGTGGTCACACACGTCCGTGTGGCTTGGGACACGCCCGTGTCCTCAGCTCGTGTAACTCTTTATTTGTGACATCAGCAACCGTTTAAGGACACACTACTAAGGCACACGCCCGTGGCGAGAGGCTATGTCCTCCACATAGCTGAGACACACGGCCATGTCTCTACCCGTGTGTTCAAAACTTAGGCTAATTTCCAAGACTTTTTGTCATTTTCACATGTACACACATACATTTGACCTTTTCATCTTATTAATCACTTATACTGTATACTTCTAATACATAGTGAACGAGTACAATCAGAAGACAATAACACTTATCATGGATAGATAAGCTTACAAGCCAAAATAATTATAAGCCACATCTCATGGCTATAAGCAATAAGTCAATGTAAGTCAATACATTTGACTATTCACAACAATATTCATCATAGAAAAACTAAGTCCCTATACATGCCACTCACTTGAAAACATTTAACTTACGCATGTCAATACTCCAAAGGTAATGGCTCGATAGTGTGATGCTACCTTCGATGATCTCCAACTCCGAGCTGACCTGACAAAACTAAAAGTAATGGAAAGGAGTGAGTAAGATTTACGCTTATTAAGCTCACATAAAAAAAAAAAGCAATGTGATAACATGTTATTTTCAAATTCTTTCTATTTATTCAAATTCCAGCTAAGTTGTTTTCTCGAGTCACAGTCATTAAATTATTTATATCTGGAGTTACGAGACTCCAAATAAAGTTCCATTAATTTTACTAGAAACTAGACTCATATCCCTTCCTGCCACAAAATTTTCAGAATTTTTGGTCTAGCCAATAAGTACAGTTTATTATTTAAATTCTCCCCTATTTCACTGTTTGACAGCTTCGACCTTTCTTCACTAAAATTTATTTATCTCATAGTACGAGACTCAGATAATGTTTCTGTCTCTTTCTCCTGAAAGTAGACTCATTAAGGATTTTATTCATATGATTTTTAACTCATAATTATTTTTGTACAATTTCTAGTGATTTTTCCCAAGTCAGAATAGGGGATTACAAATTCATTCTGACTCTGTCTCACAAGAATTCAAACATCTCATAATAAAAAATTCTTTTGCTTACACCGTTTCCTTTATGTGAAACTAGACTCATTAAATTAATTTCATATTTTATTCAGACTCTAAATCAATTTCCACTATTTTTAGTGGATTTTCAAAGTCAGACCACTACTATTGTCCTAATCTGTCTTAGTGTAACATAATGATAACTATCACAAGCTTGTCATAGAAATTATTCTCATAAATATCACTCATTCATTTGCACTCTTTTCACAAGTCCATTTCATTTCACATGTCAAACATGTACTAATGAGTTTCGTGTACGTACCTGTACTATCTCTTAGCACAACCACTCATGCAAACAGTACAACCATATGCATCATACTAGTATCAACTAAGTATAGATGAGTTTATCATACCATTTTTCTTTAAATTACTATGTATGTCATTACCGCTGAATTATTGAATTTTCAATGGACCTTTTCTTTTCCAATTGTACACTCGAGGTGTACGTTTCTTTCTGAGTGGTACACACAAAGTATACCTTTCCTTTTCATATGGTATACACAAAGTATATCTTTCCTTGTCATATAGTACACTCAAAGTATACCTTTCCTTTTCATATGGTATACACAAAGTATACCTTTCCTTTTCAAGTGTACACAAAAAATGTACATAACCTTTTCAAGTGTACACACAAAGTGTACATACCCTTTTCATGTGGTATACACAAAGTATACCTAACCTTTTCATGTTCGATAGCCGAAGCTATCCCTTTTCACATTCGATAGCCGAAGCTATCCCTTTTCACATGGTACACACAAAGTGTACATTTTCATTTCATAATGAGATCAAAAGATTACCCTTTCGGGACAACCTTTACTGCAACATATGCAGGACCTCATTTACAAGGTAACCACTCATTTCTTTTAATTATCATATTCCATCAAATTTTTATTAACATCAAATTCAATACAATTATAACAAGATATATTTCATGTATAACAATAATAACATGAATAATAGGATTATTAAATCACGCGAACTTACCTCGGATCCAGAAATGGCATTTACCATTTTAGTCCATAACATTGTATTTTCCCGATTTAAGTGCAAATCTCGATTTCCTTGATCTATAATATCACATTTAGTATACTAATTAGTCACATTATCCATATGGGTCTAAAAATCATATTTTTATAAAAATTCATTTTAACCCCTAAACTTTCACATATTTGCACTTTTGCCCCAATACTCGTAAAATGATTTTTATTCAATTTCCTTACATTTTAAGTCTAAATGAATCATTTTCATAACTATGGCAGCCTCAAATTCCCACTAAATCACCCTTTTATGATCAATTTTACAACTTTTACAAAACGGTCCTTTCGGACGTTTTCATCGAAAACCGCTTAGTAAAAGTCGTTTATTTAACACCCAACACTCATTTCCTACCATTAAACATCAAAATACAAGCATGTCACTCATGGTTAAATTTTAAAACATAAACCCTAGCTCAAAATAATGGTAGAAATGAGTAAATCATGTTACCGAGATTTCAAAAATACATAGAACATTATAAATGGAGCTAGGAATCACTTATTATTAAGCTTGGAAGCTTGGAAAAATCCTAACCATGGCTGCTCTTGGTACATTCTACTGAAACAAGAAGAAAGGGACACATTTGGGGTTTAAAATTTGTCTTTTAATTCATTTTACCCCTAAATAACCAAAATGCCATTTTTACTATTCTTTTAAATTTTACCCAACCAGGGCCATTTTTGTCCAATAAGTTATACAATTGTTTAATTACCATTTAAGGACCTCTCATTTAAAATTTCATGACAATTAGACACCTCTAACATGTAGAACTCAACTTTTGTACTTTTTAAAATTTAGTCCCTTTTACTAAATTGAGTGCCCAAACGTCGAAATTTTCGAACGAAATTTTCACGAAATCATTCCATGAAATCGTAGACCATAAAAATATAATAAAAATGAAATTTTCCTCATCGGATTTGTGGTCCCAAAATCACTGTTCTGACTATGCCCAAAATCGGGATGTTACATAAACAATGGTTAGTGTAAACATCATGCCTCACACACCATGTTATCAATCACCATGTTATTAAGCAACAATACACCGTAAATTATTCAATAATCAAACTCATACATGCATATACGATATTATAGAACCATCCAAAATTAAAAATGTCCAATGTCCAAGTCCAATTACAACCAAAATTAAACTAAGTCTTGGAAGTTCCACAATGCCCGATTAACATCTCTAAAACGTGTAACTAAATCTCTACCGAGCCTTAATCTCTTAGAACTCTCTTGCTTGACTCCTCAACTCCTTAATCTCGTTGGTTAACTGCACGAATGTGAGGGTGTGAGCTTAAAAAACTCAGTGAATGTTAATAAGACGGCGAGTAAATTAGCACCCAAATCATGCTTAAATCGAAGCCAATCAAATACAAATTTTTAGTCATAATATCAATCCCCAATTGTTCAATGTCATATGCTCAACCATGTATCAAAAATCATAATTAATCATGACATATAATCATCAATTTAGCATATAACATTTCATACATTTATATTGGGATATACAAGCATGGCTTAATCGAGTGATCATACATCGGATAAACGGATCTCCTTACTCCCAATCAGAATCAGAATTAGTCTCGAATTGAGCGGGCCAAGGCCACACGCTCCCTTTTATTGCTTCAAATAAATCCCGTTGAATGGAGACACAAGCTCAATACTCCCTTATCTACTCTAAATTAGTCTACCTAGAGCCTTATTGCTCACAAATAACATATAAATATGGTGAGTATTCACAAATCCTAGTACATGCCAACTATATCCAATGGATCCACCATGCTATAATGCCAATATAATCAATCAATCATAACATAATTTCAGTTAATAATGTGCTCAATTTAAAGTGCCAAAATGCATACGTGAATCATGTAACATAGACATTTTAACATCAAATTAAATATAGCATACCAATTACCTATTATAAATGTTCATTTATCAATTGAAATATCAACATACCATGGACCAAAAACTCCAGCATACTTGCTTAGATCACCATTATAATCAATCAAATCTAGCACATAAAATCACTAGATGCTCACTTACCAACACTTAACAAAAACTTCATCACTTAAACATATATAATAATCGTATGAAATTAACTACCCAAAACTCAATTAAATATTTGCAATCAGTAATCAATAATCCAGTTAAGCATAAGTGAGGGTCAAATTACCAAATTCCCTTTAATAACACTCACTACACAACTAACTCAACCACAACCAAGTGATCAACCAAGCAAATCCAGCTTCAATTTCAGTTAGCTCGATACTCTTCAAGATTTGGAGCTTCAATAGAGATAAAATAGATATTACCACCTTTCAAAAGATATAATAAACACAAATTTTCATCAATTAGGCTACATTAAATTCTCACTCAAAGTTACTTTATCAGATTTGTATCATCAAGTCGAAAACTCGATTCCTCACAAAATCGATCACTCCAGCCCTCCTAATCACTTCCAAACATCAATGCCAGACCAAATAAACATATACCAAGAATAAATCTCATTAAAATCCAAAAAATCGGTTCATGAAGATGATGAAATTCAAATTTCTTTAAATTACCTTACAAAACATGTTTAATCTTGATAAATAAGATCAAAAACCTTCTAATAGATCCATTTTGAGTTGGAACATCCATTTATTTGTGGATTTCCTCTCAAAATTCAAGATCCACCATTAAAGCACCTTAAGCTTTTGAAGAAGATGACATTGATAAAAAAAAATCATGTAATTATCACTCAAATCATGTAAATATGTCTAGTCGAAACAGTGGTTTCGGGCCACAAATTCATCGTAAGAAAATTTATTTTTATTATATTTTTATGGTCTATGATTTCACGGAATGATTTCGTGAAAATTTCGTTTGAAACTTTCGACGTTTGGGCACTCAATTTGGTCAAAAGGACTAAATTGTAAAAAGTGCAAAAGTTGAGTTCTACATGTTAGAGGTGTCTAATTGTTATGAAATTTTAAATGTAAGGTCCTTAAATGGTAATTAGACCATTTTATAATTTTTTGGACAAAAATGGACATGAAATGAGTGACATAGAATATTTTTAAGTTAGGGGCATTTTAGTAATCTAGTAATTAAAATGAATTAAAAATAAAATAAAAGCCAAAATTTCTTGTCCATCTTCCTTGGCCAAATATGACATGAAGAAACCATGGCTAGGGTTTTCCAAGCTTCCAAGCTCGATTGTAAGTCCGTTCTTGCCCCGTTTTTAATGATTTTTACGTTTTTGAAATCCCCGTAACAAGATCTAGCTATTTCTACCATTTATTTGAGCTAGGGTTTGTAATTAAAAATTTACCCATGAATTATATGCATGTATTTTGATGTTTAATGGTAGAATATGAAGGCTCGGTGTGTAATAAACGACTTTTGCTAAGTGATTTTCGGTAAAAATGCTTAAAAGGACTAAATCGTAAAAGTTATAAAATTAGTCATAAAAGGGTGATTTAGTGGAAATTGGGGGCTGCCATACTTATGAAAATGATTCGTCCAGGCTTGAAATGCAAGGAAATTGAATAAAAATCATTTTACTAGCATTGGGGCAAAACTGCAAATATGTGAAAGTTTAGAGGTCAAAATATAAATTTGTAAAAATATGATTTTTGGACTCATATGAGTAATGTGACTAATTAGTAGGCTAAATGTGATATTATAGATCAAGGAAACCAAGATTCGGACTTAGAACGAGATTGAACAAGGTTAAGCACAAACTTGAAATAAATAGTCGTACTCGAAACCGAGGTAAGTTCATATGTCAATGATAACACAATGATATTATTGTTTATTCTTGAACTCAAATTGATGTGTTAACATTGTTTGATGAATATTTATATAGTTGATATGAAGATTATATATTGTGACAAATGCCTAAATATAATTATGTGCAATACCATGTTTATTTTATAGACTAATGTCCAAATAAACATGAAAATGTGTTGAATTGAATGTACATTGCATGATCAGCTATACTTATTGATATACTTGGTGAAAAGAGAAACTCCCGGTTGAATAAAAAGGGATATTTGATGGATACGCTATTCTTACATGATACGAGATCCTGCATGTGTTGCAGAAAAGGATTTAGCCCGGATGGGTAATTCGTTGATCACAGTATAGAAAGAATCTAGCCCGGACGAGTGTTCCTTGAATGATCGAGCCTCTCGAAGAATATTTGTGTATTATGGATTTAGCCCGGACGGGTAATCCAATTAGGGTTTGAATTTAGCCTGGACTGGTAATTCAGATCCGAGCTCATTAAGAGTGTTTGTCACTACAGGGGATTTAGCCTGGACTGGTAATCCCAACATCACTCTATGAGTTTATATTATTCGGGATTTAGCCTGGACTGGTAATCTCGCTGTAAGATGTGAGGTTCGCGGGAGTGCTTGCTTAACAACGATCACTTGTATGACTTGACGATAAATGAGCTATCAATTGAGATTTCTGAAAAATTCAATTGGTATTATAATGAATAATGTGATGAAAATCTCGAGATAGGCTTGGTTATAAAGGTAAAGTTAATTGATATGCTACGAATATGTACAGGTACGTACAATATATTCATAAATGACGCCTTATTGAAAGGTGATAAATGATGAGTAAGCAAATTCATGCATATGTATGTGTATACATGATAAACAAGTAAAAAGGTCCTTACGCTTATGACTATGAATTGTGTTGTAATATCATGTTAACTTACATTATGTAATGAGATATGGGTTTCATGAAATGATGAGTCCATGATCAATGAGCTTATGATAGTTACTATGAATTTGCACTAAAATAGTTTTGGATAGCAGCAATGGTCTGACTTTGAAAATCCACCAAAAATAGTGGAAATTGAGTTAGAGACTGAATAAAAATATGAAATTAAAGCTTATTGGGTCTAGTTTCAGATAAAGGAAATGGTTCTAGTAAAGGAATCTCATATGATGAGATATTTGAATTCTTGTGAGATAGAGTCAGAATGAGTTCGGAATCCCTGTTTTGAATTGGGAAAATCACTAGAAATTGTAAAAAAATAATTATGAGTTAGAAATCATATGAATGAAATCCTAATGAGTATACTTTCAGTAGAAAGAGACGAGAACATTGTCCGAGTCTCGTATTATGAGATATTTGATTTTTAGCAGATAAAGGTTGAGGCTATCGGACAACAAAATAGGGGAGAATTTAAAGCATAAACTGTACTTATTGGCTAGAGAAAAAATTATGGAAATTTTATTTTAAGAACATAAATGAGTCTAGTTTCAGGTAAAATTAACGGATATTAATTTTGAGTTCCGTAGCTCTAGATATAAATAAATGAGTAACTATGACTCGAGAAAACAGCTTAACCAGAATACGAGTAAAAGTGTCATTATGGTTGATTGCCTAAGGAAACATGTTGTTATAATGCTTATTATTTTCATATGGACTTACTAAGCTTTAAGCTTACTCCCTCCTCTCCATTTCCTTAGTGTTCTCAGGTCGACTCGAGGTTGGAGATCGTCGGAGGTAGCATCATACTATCAAGCTATCAACTCCAGAGTATTGTCATACGTGTATTAAACACTTTCAAGTGAGTGCCATGTATAAGGACTAATTTTTATATTAGATGTTGTTATGATTAGCCAAATGTATCGGATTATATTGATCTATTGTATATAGCCGTGAGATGTGGCTTATTATGGTTATGGCTTGTAAGCCTAATTATTCCTGCTATGGGTTAATGCATGTTGTGTGATTATAATTGGTTGCTATGAATAATTAGTATAACACATGTACACGATGAGTACCCTAGAACCATTCGAGGTGGTTGTGGCCATGGAATGAATATGTGGCCTAGTAGTAAGTTGATAATGATTAAACATGGACAATTGTAGAATGTGTAGAGATTAAGTGTTGGGTAATAAACACTTGTAAGACAACATACAAATTATTTAATTGAATCTTTCTCAAGGTCGATTAATCATTAAATTGATTCTATAATTTGGCTCCATGATGTATAAAGTATAAGAAAGAATTAAGGACAACATAAGGCTTGGAAAATAGCCTAAGTGTTGGCGACACGGGCAGAGACACGGTCATATGTCTCAGCCGTGTAGAGGACACGGTCTAGCACACAAGCATGTGGCTTGACTGTGTGGATCAATTTTTCTGGCTGACGTCATAAACAGAGAGTTACACGGGCTGAGGACACGGGCGTCTCCCAAGCCACACGGGCGTGTGTGACCACATGGCCCAACCTACACGGGCATGTGACTCTCCAAAGCAAGAAAATTGGTTAAGTTGTCCAAAGTTTATCGAAAGTTCTCGGTTTAGTCCCGAGCCACCCCAATGTATGTTTTAGGTCTTGAAGGCCTATGTAAGGGACAATATACATGTGTTTGAGATGTTTTAATTTTGGGCAAAAATTTTGTGGCCGGTTTTGCATGTTGTGAATGTTTAAGTCTGATAACGCCTCGAACCCTGTTCCAGCGTCGGATACGGGTAAGGGGTGTTACAGATTCATTCTAAATCCTTTGGTTGAAAATCTTGATTCAAGAATCTTGAGAAATTTCAGAATATTTTTGGCTACTTTTTTGAATAATTGCGGGCGAAAAGAGTTGAGAAAAAAATTTGTTGAATGTATTTTCTATATATCTTTAAAACCATGCAAAGAAAACGAATTTTATAGCTCTATAATCTGATGTAAATACTGTGAAAAGTAGGCTAAATGCATTGTGTTTAAAATTGAAACAATCCACAAAAAAATTAAAAGTTGGGAAATTTCCCCAATGGCCACTCTCACATTTCCCTTACTTTACCAATCGATCATTTCCCTTTAAAATTTCAAATTTAAAAGTTTATTTGTCAAATAAATACTCATAATTTTCCTTATTTTACAATTAAATTAAATTAAATTAATATTTAAATTTATCTCAAATTAACCTTCAATAAAAATTATTTTAAAATTCTTTTTCAACCTATATTAATTATTTTTACTAATAATTATTTAATTACTTTAAAATTAATTTTTCAAAAATATTTTTATTTTTCTAGATTATTATTTAATCGATTTTAGATGAAATTGACCTCTTAAATTAAATTAAAAAATTACTATTAACCCGATAAATTCCTAAATTCTCGCTCGGAACTCGAAAAATATACCCGAAACTACTAGATCAGTTTAGTGATATTACATGGACGATCCAAAAAGGTTTGACGATGTCCACGGCATGAACAAAAGGGGTAAAGACAACAAGAATTGGGTAGTCGAACATCGACAATATATTGCATTGTGGAACGTCCGACTTGAGAGGCAGCCTCGGATGCAATGCTATATGTTTAACTTCATGCCTTCGTTCAAGTACCAACGTTGGTACATGGAGAACGGGAAGCCAATATATTTGGTAGTCAGTTTATGGTAGTCAGTTTCGGGATATTACATGGACGATCCAAAAAGGTTTGACAATGTCCACAACATGAAGAAAAGGGGTAAAGACAACAAGAATTGGGCAATCAAACATTAACAATATATTGCATTGTGGAACGCCTGACTTGAGAGGCAGCCTCGGATATAGTGTTGTATGTTTAACTCCATGCCTTCGGTTAAGTACCAACGTTGGTACATGGAGAACGGGAAGCCAATATATTTGGTAGTCAGTTTATAGTAGTCTTGCCACATATGCACCAATAAGGGTCTCTACAAGGAGGTTTGACTCAAGCACGTTGCCGCCAAGCTCAATCGTCTGATGTAACCTAACCTGTCTCGGTGCCCAATCTTAAGCCTAACATTTGGCCTCACAGACGTACTCATATTACCTAGAGATGGGCGATTGTAGTTCTAGTAATCAACAATAACAACCACCTTCCTTCGAGGATATCTTTAGCTTGGCACCTTCAGTTTCGCAATACCCCACTATCCCCAATGATGGGACATACAATTTTTGCATTGTCTTAAACACCTCAAAGGAACACCAGATGCAGAGCGTGTCGGTTCGGGGGTGTATGATTTGCACGACGAAGATGTACCCCCTCGCCGACGGAGATCACCACAATGTTACACGTCAGGGACAACATTCGGGTCCCTATATTTTTTTATGTATATGTAACTTATTTTTTGTAACTTTTTTTTGTACTTGTAAATTTAAGTGGATATTTTTTCAGATGATAAAAAAATATTTTGTAAAATGGTAAGCAAATATTATACAAAAAAAAAATATTCATTAACATGGTAAACAATTATTACACGAATAGAAACAAAATATTTATCTTGGTGCTAAATAGAAATTTTGTTGAAGATGTAACAAATATTATACAAATAGAAAAAAATACGGGATTCATATGGAAAGCAAATATTAGATGAAAAAATATGTTAGGAAAACTAAAAATTAATAAATAATTTAGAGATAATAAGTTAATCACAATGAATTAAAAAATAGAAAAATTTGGTACTAATTGTAACAAATATGATACATCATTCAAGTTTCCCCAAACCGAGAAGATTGACTGGCATGGTAGGTACGATGTGGGCAAGTGGTCTAATTGTGGTCAACTATTCTGTACACTCTATAAAGCTTAGGTTCGTCTATTTCCTTGACTTTCATGTCATCACGAATCCTCGTCACATGCGGTCTACCTTTAGGTAGCCTACGAAGTCTCGGGTTTGGTAGCAACTCAAATGAAGGTGGAGGTACTTCCCAATTCGAGTTATTCGACAATAAGGGAAACTCATTCCTCTAAATACGCAATGTGTATTACAGTGTGTAGACTTCGTCGATATATTGTTCAACATTTAGATTGGCGATCGCACACACTGTGTGGACATGCGCACACACTGTGTGGAAATGCGCACACAGATATTGAAAGGTCTAGAACTTCTCGCACTTCCAGCGCTTGTTTTGGAAATCAACTCTGTAGGACCTGGGCTGTATCCCCACACGACAGCCGATGTACTTTTACACCCGGAAAGTTTTCATATCTTAGGAATACAGTTCTACATTTATCAACTGCACCCTCTGAGTGTTGATTTCCATAGCCTTCTTAACCTCCTCCACGTATATATGCCCGGCCTTCATCTACTTCACTTGTCTCAGCCCTATTCTTGGCATCAATGTTGCCAGCCTATAGAATGTTGTTGAGAAAACATGTGAAATTGGCAAATAACGTGTACGCTTCAAGACAAAGTTAACCGCCTTTACGAGGTTGGTCGTCATATGACTATATCGATACTCGTTATCATAACATTAAGCCCATTTCTATGGCTCCATGCTACCTAACCTTTGCTGGAATGAAGTCAGGAACCCTACTATTTCAGCCTCAAGCCTTGCCAACCTTTTCTTGAATCGGCGTGGTTCCAACTCGTACCCTACGTATGAATTTCGATATGATAGTGTTTCAAAATATTTAATAAATTAGAAACAAGTTTAAAAATAAAATATTTAAAATAAATTTATAAATGAGATTATAAATAAAATGTCAACAAATAAATTTAGAAATGAGATTTTTTTACCTATGTTAACGACTTCTTTGCACTAGTCTTTATTTCTGTAGTCCTTGTGAAAGTTTGCAGCGATGTGTCAGATGCAATAAACGAACCTTCACTGAACTCCAGAACTCCTAATCATAACTAGTTTGTTCAATCTATCGGAGATAATGAAAATGTTGTCTTGCATGACAACATGCCTCTACAAGTTTCTCAGGAAAAATTCTAACAATTCGAAGTTTTTAAACTCCATGATGGCGAAAGCAATAGACAATACGTTCTAGTTGTCGTATTGTGCAACTGCAATCAGGAGTATTTGTGTATATTTACCATAAATCCAAGTACCATCAACCTACACCAATAGCTTGTGGTGGGAGAAGGCCTTAACACAGGGATCGAATGTATAAAACAATTGGTGGAAAACTTGTATTCCCGCTTTTAGTTCGTCGTCTAGGCCTTTTTCAATTAGTGTTTGTAAGTCATTCATGGTACCTAGCATATACTCCTACATCGCAGCTATCCACCCTTGAAGTTCGTTGTATGACGTATCCCAGTTACTATTCAACTAGTCCATTGCCATATTTTTGCCCACTATGCTTTTCTATAAGACACCCTGTAGTTGAATCGCATGTCGGTAATAAGGACTAATACAAGAATGATAGGTTTGTCTTTTACCAGCAGTATGATACAGTTGTTGATTTTTTTGCATCTAGTTTGTGGTGGTCTTGCGTCATACGTGCAGTCGTGCATATATGGGACCCTTCTAATTTTCTAAAAGTCCACATTTGAGTCCTTTACATTAACGCAACCCGAACCCGTCAGTTGCACCTGCTGTCAGCCCTCTAACATTCCCTAACATATAAAATTTGTGTAGACTTCGATACTTTGTAGTCCATCGATAACTTCATACTGTATTGCTTTATGACATATACACAATCTTTCTTATTATCGAACTTTTTGCCTATGAGCAACTCTCTAAACTTCAAAATTTCCCCCATCAAGTGAGTAGGTACTATATCTGGGTATTCGGAGAACTCACGTGTAAGTATCGCATCGAGGTCTACGTTCAACATGTGGGCTCCAAGATTATTCCATATAACTATACCACATCTCGTGTTCCTGACTGAAGGAGGTGTACATCTTATCCCTTCACCGCGTCTTCATCATTGATAGCTTCTGAAACCTCATCCAAATTGGGGTCACTAAATTTTTCAAGATCATGCTTAGACTGATCTTCATTATCGGACTCTTCATCACCATCTACTATGGTGCCCAACACCTCTGGATGTATCTCTAGATGGGGACCTGAGATTGGTTTGTTATATGAATATCCACCGTAGCTTGGATTTTTGGGCGTTTGCGGTGTCCCTCCACAGCTCGATTAATCTTCTAAACAGACATTAAGATCAAAATCAAACCCATGATGTTGACTTACTAGAGGGACAATTTGAACGAGTTTGGGATCGGCTAACTCTGCAAATAACTCAACCGGTCGGGGGTTCTTGATCTCAAGTGGGCAATAAATTACGATTATTGTGGCCACATCATCATCTACAAGTTCCATATACGAGAACTTCAACGGATCTATTGAAAATGGAAATTTGTAAAATAATCTTGACATTTGCTTCCCACAATAGGTAGTTGTCTTTGCACTAATCTTCCGTTTCAGTTTCACGAGCATTACATGCTTATTGAATCTCATTATATTTTTAGGCGACTTTAAAATACACAACCTTTTTTTAGTAGTGTTTATCACTTCTCCATCGAAATGAACATATACTAACAACATTTGGTTATTCATCTTCAACAAATTTTGGGGAATGTTTCAATAAAGCACTAATATTTCTTTGTTTTTTTTTTCTCTTAAACTGTTAAAGCAAAAAAAAAAAAAAAACCTCAACCAAAGAACTGAAAAATTCAATATATATAGCCTGTTTGTGCTGGCAATGAGATAGTCGACACACAAAATTTTTTTTTTCAAGCACGATTGTTGGCAAAAGGAAGGTCAACACCAAAAAAAAAATTATTTTATTGACAAAATACCAATTCCGGCAACTAGAAGGCTAACAAAAAAAACTATTTTTCTTACCCGAGTCCCGGCCTCGAGAAATAGGGGACCCAAAAAAAAGTTTTTTTTTGCCTAACAAGGGTGCCAGTCACCATAGTGCCAACACAAAAAAAAAAAACTAAAAAAATTGAATTTCTTTTCCCAAT
Source organism: Gossypium longicalyx (assembly GCA_025698465.1). NCBI lineage: Eukaryota > Viridiplantae > Streptophyta > Magnoliopsida > Malvales > Malvaceae > Gossypium > Gossypium longicalyx. The sequence continues at coordinate 59,990,611 of CM047004.1, read as the reverse complement.
GTCGGCCACATAGAAGCCGACATCTAATAAAAAATAATTTTTTGAATCAGAAAATACCCATATTTTTTAAAAAGTAGACAAAAAAATACATATGTGTATTGACCATTGCAATGTTGGCACCAATTTTTTTCTAAACCCTATCCCAATCAATAATCAATCATTACACACTGATTGACTTGGATGTCGGCACCGCCTGACATTGTAGATTTTTCCAACTTGAGTAATTTTTGTAAATATTTATATTTTTAAGGTTCTTGGAACTTGGTTTTTATTTTGTCTATGGTTGTCGAAGGTAATAATCAAACGTATTGTGGGTATTCCCCCACCTTACTCGTTTGCAGGTTTTGACATGATTATTTGGACCTAGACTTCAAATGGTATTTTCTCTCTCAAAAGTGCTTATTGGCATATTCGAGAAAGGTCATGGATACCAAATATGAGCAGTGGAATATACCTTAAAAATTTTAGGGACTCTAGAGAGTTAGATTCTTTATATGAAATGTTTTAAAACAGAAGTTGATGACTAACATGGAACATGTTAAGAGGGGAATAGGGTATGATACCTCTTGTGGCATATGCAGTTATCATTATGAAGATATTCTGCATATTCTCCTTGGCTGTCCGATAACTAAAGAAATATGGAGGCAAGTTATCTCAGATGAATCTAGTGGGAGTTTCTTTACAAGGGACCTTCTTCACTGGGTTAAGTCAAATTTGCAGAATCCTATGAATCCAATTGTCGTTTAGGTAAATTAGTCATGTTTATTTGGCTTACTAATCAGGCGTATTTGGAAAAATCGAAACATTTTTCTTTTTCAGGACGTTTCCTAGAGCATAGGTGAGATTGTTAAGATTTCATATATTTGGGCAAAACAATTTGTTTCTTTTCACAGGGAGGATGTATTTAGACAAAAGGAACAAAGGTTAGTAGCCAATATGTCAAAAAGTTAGATCAATTTATGCACTGATAGGGTAGTTCAGATTGTCTTGGATGATGCTGCAGCGAAGGGAGTCATATGAAATGAAAACGGATAGTGTATTATGGGATACAATATATATTTAGGCAAATGTGTAATCTTTGATGCTGAACTACTAGGTAGTCTTGATGGATCAACTCTCATTTATAACGGGCGCTATGATAATATATTAATAGAAACTGATAACTTGAAGATGGTCAAAACCATTTAAGATTCTTCTTTATCAAGTACAAACTCTACCTTCGTGGGATATTTAACAGTTTCTTAGACACTCTTTAAAGTTATTGACTGCTTGATCAAAACCACCTTTGATATGCACAAAATATTTTGAGATTCCAAAAGGTGCTAGCACTTTCTCCTAATGTTGATACAGGTGGCAACTTTGCTCGTAGAATTATTCTCTATTTTTACTTTCCCCAAAAAGAAAAAAAAAATTTAAAAAGGAAAAAGGAGAGAGCGCATTCATTTCATCCATGCTTCTCATTAAAACCTTATTTCAGTACATTCTTCTAGTAGTGCCGCTACCGCTTCTGCTTTTATTTCAACCTCACTTCTCTTGCTTTTCCATTTCGCTTAATTTCAATATACGGGTAAGCTTCATTCTTCATTACTTCTTCTTTCTATTGTTAACGGTGGAAAGCATATTTCTATTTTCTGCTCTTTTATTTCTTCTTCTTCTTCTTCTTCTTCTAAAACCATTGCTACCCACATCCAACCTTTCACTAAGAATTCCATGTATGTAAGTGGAAACCCAAAAAATGTATTATCGCTTTGATAATGTTGATGATGCTTTTAATTTGTTTAATAAGATGATTCAGAGGTACCCAAAGCCATCAATTGTGGAATTCAGTAAACTATTAGCTGCCATTGTTAGAATGAAACATAATGCCATTGCTGTATCGATGTGTAGCCAGATGGAATTATTAGGAGTTTACTGAGATGTTTATTCTTTGAGCATCTTGGTTAACTGCTTTTGTCAATTAGGTCAAATTGATCTTGGGTTTTCTGTTTTGGGAACATGCTGAAGTTAGGTGTTGAGCCTTATGTTGTAACTTTATCCGCTTTGATTAATGGAGGGGTATCAACCTAATTTAATTGTTTACAATACAATAGTGTAAAATCGGGAATACTGATAGAGCTGTCAGCTTCTAAGGATGATGGAATAAAGTGGTTTCGAACCCAATATTGTAACATATAGCACTGTCATTGACGGTCTTTGTAAGAAGGGATCACTAAATGAGACTCTCCATCTTTTCTCCCAAGTGAAGGTTAAGGGCATTAGACCAGATCGTTTCATATAATATATTGATCGATGCACATTACAAGGATGGGAAGATTTTTGAAGTAATAGATACCGTTGACACAATGAAAAAGCAAGGCATTGAGCCTGATGTTGTTACGTATATTATATTGGTTGATGTGCATTGTAGGGAAGGAATGGTTTCTGAAGCTAAAAATGATGTAGGCACAATGATAAAGCAAGGCATTGAGCCCGATGTTGTTACATATAATATATTGGTTGATGCGCATTGTAGGGAAGGAATGGTTTCTGAAGCTGAAGATATTGTTGACGCAATGATAAAGCATAACATTGAGCCTAATGTTGTTACCTATAGTGCATTAATAAACGGTCATTGCTTGCAAAACAAGATGTATAAAGCTAGAAAGGTATTTCAGTTGATGATTAAGAAGGGTTGTGCACCTGATATATTTAGTTACAACATCATGATCAATGGATATTGCAAAGCTAAAAGGATAGAGGAAGCAATGGAACTCTTTCATGAAATATCCCAAAAAGGACCAATCCCGGGTATTGTCACGCACAACACTCTTATGCAAGGTATGTGTAAACTAGGGAGAATTTCATCTACATGTGAACTTTTGAGGAAGATGATTGCTTTTGGACAAGTTCCAAATGTAGTGACCTGTTCATTTTTGTCGAATGGTTTATGCAAATGTGATAAACTCGAAGAGGCTTTGGAACTTTTTCAAGCAATGTGGAACAGCAAGTTGGAACTTGATATTGTCTGTTATAATATCCTAATTGATGGCTTATGCAAATCTGGGTATATTGAAGTTGGAAAGGAATTATTTCATGAACTCTCTGTCAATGGTTTGAAGCTCGGTGTTTACACATTCTATAATGATTAATGGATTTTGCAAAGAGGGATTGCCAGATGAAGCATACCTGTTGTTTAGGAGAATGGGAGATAATGATCCAGGGGTTTCTTCGAAACAGCTATACTTCTAAGGCAACACTAGTTCTTAAGGAAATGGTCGGTGAGGGCTTTTCTGCAGATTTACGCACTGCCACTTTATTTTTGGATCTGATCTTAGATCTGATGAGTCAATCTTTATCTGAAATGTTTTCTTAGATTGGTATCTTCACCTTTACCTTTTCTTCATTGGGATGGCTGTTTCCTGGTAATTGGAGCTCTTATTCAGCACCAATGGGAATACTGTGAGCAAATCCTCAACACTAAAACTGAAAAAGTTCAAAAAAAAAAGCTCAAAGCTTCACTTGCCAAAAGCTGAAGCAATTGGCTGGTCTCAATCAGCAACTTGAGCAGGTGCCTCTTGGATTCTCTCTTTCCTTAAAATGCTTATTATTTATCTGCATTGTTTAGGAATACATTAAGAAAACATTACTTCTAATATCTAGTGAGTTTTTGAGAAAATAGCCACATCCAGCGTTCAGACAATAATTTTTCTTTAAGGCTATGAACTGGATTCATATTTGTTTATGTAGATTTTTAGTTCAACAAAAAGACATGGTTAGAAGAAAGTTCCTTAATCCATATCTAGTTATATTAGACTAGTTTACCAAATTGATCGGCCTGAGATTAAATACAGTATATCTTGTTTACCAAATTCATACTAATGAACTGGAAATATTGCTGTCAGACCATTATTAGCATACTCGCAGATTGCTAAGCTACGTATAAGCTGAATTCAGTCTGATCTTTGGTATCAGTTTTGTTTACAGGGATAGGATTTGTGCTGCAGGTAGTATTATATAGGTCAGTGAATGGAATGCTCTGTAGCATCCTGTTGCTCTGGCATTCATTCAAACCAAGTTTGGTCGATGACAGGTATGTTATTTACATTATAAGAGACATATATTTGCAAGTTGCTTTTCATCCTTTAGCTAAGCAGGTTCATCTTAGGTCAAGGGATTTTTTCACAGGGTCTTCTTGGGGGTTTCCACCTTTGACAAATTTTCCTAGCTCCCTTGTTTGATTCATTCTACTCTCGTAAGGAAGTCGACCTTTTTCTTTGTTTCATTTGAACTGAAAGGGTTGTTTATCATGTAAAAGATGCAGCTAAACATTAGTAGTAAAAAGCTTGTTTATGTCCTGAGCAGTAGTAGCCATTTGAAAATGAGCTTTCTTGTGGGGTATGGGGATAAGATACCCACAATATATGTGCATCACAGAGACCAGCTGGTGCAACAACCGGTTGTGCTGGTGGCCCCATTTAGCTGTTGGAGGCCTTGTGGGTGGGCCTTTTCATGTGAATTGGTTTCATGGTTTAGGGGGAAATAGGAATAATATAATGCAATATAACTACATTTTTTTTTTTGAATTTTGAAGATGAGACTTTTTTCTTCATTATTGGACAGTGGAATAAAATTTCTGGCCAATACTGATGATGATTGTATTTTCTAGCATCTTAATGAACCATCAATCAGACATAATGATTCAAGTTTCTAGTCATAAACAGAACCAAATTCAAGTAAAGAAATTTGGAGGAAAAATTAAACTAATAAAAAGCTGCTCATAAGGAATGAGAAGTGGATATCTAGTAACTGAAATCCAGAATTAGCCCTCTTTCAAGTTGGGATCATAAGTTGATCTTCATTTCTTGAAAATTCAATGAATTGGTTATCAAAAACAAAGAAGAGCAAAAATTCTTCACTCATCTTTTTCACCATTTTTGTCAACCTATCTTTCAACAGCTCCAGCAGTGTTGCTGAAATTAATCTGGGGTTGTCCAATAACCAGCTCCTTTGATACTCAAAGATCCATGTGTTGGGATCCATTTGTATGACAGAGGCACCCCATTTGCTTTGTACCCATGATGCATTTGCCTTTCTTGTTATAATAAACCCATTCCTTCCATTGGACCACTGCAAAAAAAAAAAAAAAAAAAAAAAAAAAAAAAGAAGAAGAAGAAGAAAGAAGAAAATTTATGATAACATAAGCACTAGCAAATCCAAAACAGGCAGCAGCAATGACAATCAAATTGATCCTAAGGGTCCTTTTTATATTAATCAAAAAGAAAACAAGGATAAATAGGTTGGCATTTACCTCAGATACTCTGCCAGATAAGATAGTAAATGATTTGGAAGAAAATCCAGTAGTAAGCAATCCAGCAGTTTGCAAGGGCCACCCCCAAATCTTGACCTCTTCCATTGCCGATTTATACAATAAACAATGCGAATTTAGAAGCAAACTACCCTGCAATTATTACTCCAAAAATTACCACGGCTTTTCATTCTTTCTTAAAATATTTGTGTTGGACAGAGATAAAAATGGTAACCAGTAATTACACACTCTAATATGTATAAGATGCCCTCGAGTAACAGTAATAGGCCATAGGTTTTAAGCACATAACTTGGGGGGAATTAAAAGAAAAAAGTTTGAACCTGATCAATTTCCCATACGGAATCCGTATTGCTGCAATTAGAAACCTTGAGATTATGAAATCCTTTCAACTCATTTTGCAAGAACCTCAATTTTCCATTCAAATCTTGCATAATTGAAGCCCTTTCACCAATGCTTCTCGCAACATCGCTTGTCAAAATCGGCTTCAAAAACCCACCTACACCCCAAGAAAACCCAACCTCAATTACGAAAACCAAATTCAAACCCATTAATAACTTCCAAAATACACTTTGGAAACCACCTTTTTTCCCCTCCTCTTTCTTCTTCTTTTTCTCCTTGTTTTCTCTCAAGTTTAATCTGGCAGTTGATTTAAGAGCCGGAGATTCCACCAAGCAACAAGAACTCGATGTGGGTGTGGATGTAATGGAAGGATCGAAAGAGATGGGAGAGTGGTTTGCGTATTTAGGCTTGGAAGCAGAGAGTTTACTGAATGAACTCTTTTGAACGCTGAGGGGCATGAGATCGAGAGTGGCATTGATGCTAGCCAAACAGATTTCGCACTTGCAATTGGCGTCTTTTTTGCAACCTGGGAAGTAGTTGCTGTCTCGGGTTTCGGTACGGACATCATCTTCCATGGTAATGGTGGTCGATTTCATTGAAGAAGATGACGAACTCAGCTGGTGTTTCATTGCTTCTCTTTGAAAATTGTGGTTAATAGTGTTAAATGAGATGTAACGGATATATTTATGTTGATAGGGTTTTTGAAATTTGAACCTTTAACGGTTATATCATGTGGGATATTTATTTATATGTATGTTTTTTCATGAGTGATAAATTTAATTCTTTTAGTAAAAAAACTGAAGTAGCCTACTACCAGGGAAGAGGGTTAATGCATTATTTAACCATCTAATTATTTTATATCAATTTGGTGCTTCAAGTTTTCAAACCTTATATCCATATCTTAAAAAGGCTGATTTTTATTATTTCCATTGCAACAAAAAATAAACTATATTATTATTCACTTAATTAAAAAAAATTACAATTTGGTAACTAAATTTTTAGTTGGTATAATAACAATTTTAGTCCTTGACTTTTGTATTTTCTATCAATTTGATTCTATCTCTATAAAAAAAAACATTTAAAAATCGAAAATCATATGTAAAAATTCTATAAAAATAAATTCTTTGATATGTCTTTGTTGAAGAACTAATATGTATCGGAAACAAAGAAAATTATCATTCAATAAAATCCAATGACAAATTAAAAATAATATAAAACAAAACAAAAAATAAATCATTATATGCTTATTTAGTGTTTCTAAAAACTAAATTAGTAGTATCTTCAAGTTGAGTTCTATGCCCATGAAGAACATTCTGAATTGATATTACAGAAGCTTGTGGAATCGACTCTAGTGCCATTTTTTAAGAAAAAAATTACAAAATATACCATATAATTTCCTTTTTTTTGACTCAGTTCAAATTTCCAATTCATTCAAAACCCAAATTGTAAAAACAAATTATATTCTTTTTTTTCTTATAATGAAAAAAAAAAGCTATGTCAAGAGACAAAAGAAGTAAAAATTAGAGAACCAATGATGTTGCTTAATGTGCGGTGTGCCTTGCATTTATCGGACATTTTACAGACACTTATTGGAGATAGATGCGCGATGCATAATGAGGAGATATGTGACATTGTGACAATGCGGCGAGCAAGGGACAACGTCACGACAAGGGTCGTCAAGATGAGGCAACAACCTCTTGAGACAGAAGCAGGGGCGACGCCATGATGAGGAGAGTTGTGACGTCACGTCGATATCTTACCTAAAATAGTTGCGTTTTAGACTCCAAGTAGGACTTATTCTCCCAATTGGACTCTGATTATTTCAGGGTTATTTTAGTATGATTAAACCTCTAATCTTAGTTTATATAAAAAGCCTTTGTAACCTTAATTCAGACACGCCAATCAGCAATGGCTTTTCTTTAAAGGGACAAGATGTAGCCTCATATGAGTTTTAGTGAGAGTTTTGTGGTAACTATGGAGAGAATTCCGTTCTCAAGTTAATGTTTTTTATTTGGGTTTGGGTTTGTAAGTTTAGTACATTTAGGTTTATTTTCTCTATATTGTACTCTCGTTTGTTTACTCATTTAGTAAAAACCCTAAGCCTCTTTTTGCTTGTGGTTTTTATCCTCTCCAGAGGAGTTTTCCACGTAAATTATTTGTGTGCCCAATTTTCTTTTCTCTTTTTCATTATTGTTCGCTGTTTATACAGGTCGATCCCCAACACTTAATGTTTTTATTATTTTCTATGTTATTTTTTAAGATTGGGTATTGGATATTTCTATATAGATAATACAAAGAGAAAATTTGAAGGGTTTAAAAATAATTTTCCCTCATTTTCTCTCACATTATTTACTTTTGAAAAAAATTATGTACTTTTATATAATTTTTAATTTTAGAATTATCTACATTTAAAAAAAAGAATTTCATTTTTTTTATCATGATATATAATCAGGGGCAATAAAGAATTTCATTTTTTTTATCATGATATATAATCAGGGACAATATTATTATACCAATTAAAAAAGTGCCACTTAACAATCGGGTAACAAAAAAAAAATTTCGAAAACATTACTATTGCAACTTTTTTTAGTTAAATGACCAAAATAAAAATTTATCTATAATTTAGTGACTAATGGTGTAGTTTAGCTGAGAGTGTATTACATTGCACAATTTCTATTTTTTTAAAAATAAATTCAAAAAATAGAAAAAATCAGAAAAAAAAGTTATGAAAGTTATAAAAAATTAGAAATTATAAAATATAAATTTTTTAAAAAATAAATAAAATAAAAAAAGTGAATGTAACGCCCTAAAATTTAAATTTTTGGTTTCGTGTATGTGTGACACACAAGTGTGTATCTGTTTCAGTGGTTAAGTGTTTTGAGTGTGTGTGTGTGAGGTCCTAAGTTCAAGCTTTATTTAGGCAAATTTTGGTATTTTTATAAATAAAGCCTTAACCTTGTGCAAAGGGCTTAAATTTAATTGTTAGTAAGTTTATATCAGAATGGGCCTGCTGATCTGGTAGTTAAGTGGAGTGTTGGAGGTCTTGTGTTCAATTCTCTGTGATGGTGTGGAGATAGTATTTTTGCTCCAATTTCGGCTAAGAGTTGCGTTGGGGCAAAATTCTGAGTAGTTGTGTTTTAGTGGGTTAATAGGGAGTGATTTTAGGAGATAATTGGGGAGAGGTTATCAAAAAATAATCTGATTATCTTTTTGTTATAAAAAAATAATAATAGAGTTTCGATTTTCTCTCCAATTCCCTAAACTTTTTCTGACATTTTCTTCTTCTTCTTCTTTTTTTCTCTCCTCTGCCGATTCTTTCCCCTAGTTGCTGCCGTAATTTCTATTATTTTTTTCCCTTCCGTCTCTTTCTTTTTTTTTTTCCAATTGATTCGGTTGTTTATCGTTGGTTGCGCGTGTTCGAAGTTAATCAAGGGGCTGGTGGTTTTGAATCGATGCAGTGATTGTGCGAAGTCGTGGTTACTCAAGTGAGGTTCTGAAGGCTTAGGAGTGCTTACGCATCAGAAACGATACCAGATGTGTACCCGAAACGCAGAAAAAGAGATTCGACAAAAATTCGAAATTGCTTGATGTCAAGAAATAACAGAAAATGATGCGAAAAAAATTGTAGAGAAAGGAAATAAGGGTGTTATAAACTTGGAAATCAACATTTTGCACTAAAATAGTTTTGGCCAACAACAGTATTCTAACTTTGAAAAATCATAAAAAATAGTGGAAATTGAATTAAAGGTTGAATAAAATATGAAATTAAATTTTGTTGAGTCTAGTTTTTCATGGAAGAAACAGTGTAAGCAATGAAATTGTAAATTATGAGATATAATAAATTTTGTGAGATAAGGTCAGAATGATTTTGGGTTCCCTTGTTCTGACTTTGAAAAATCATAAAAAAATTTTAAAAAATAATTAGGGGCTTAAATTTATATTTTTAAATCCTTAATGAGTCTATTTTCAAGAGAAATAAACTTAAACATCATCCAAATTCCGTACTAAGAGATAAATAATTTTTAGTAAGGAAAGGTTGAAGCTGTCAAATAGTAGAGTATGGATAAATTTGAAAATTTTACTATACTTATTTGATATACTATAAACTCTGAAAATTTTATAGTAGAAAGGAATTTAAGTCTAGTTTCAAAAACATCAAGCGGATCTTAATTTGGATTTCTGTAGCTCAAGATATAAATAATTTAGCGACAATGACTCAAGTAGACAGCTTTGAATGAACATATAAGTAAATAGTAAAAACATATATGAATATTTAGCTTGCATGGGTTACATTAAAAATTGATCACACGGCCAAAGCCAATTTGGGCCGAGTGGGCCACACAGGCATGTGAGCCCATTTTTACCGAAATGTTTCTAAGGTTGCACAGGTCGTCCAAGTCGACTGTGAACCTACTGTGAAGTCGATAAGCGCTACTTAGACCCTTAAATGTGTGAAATTGACTGAATGATATCTGTACTGAGCATGTTAATATCTAAACTGAGTATGTACTGAAATTGCATAATAGCATATCATCCATTGTATGTTGCATTGCATTGGGTTGGAGGTTGTTATTCGGAGGAAGTGTACTGAAAGACTTTAAGCCTAATTTACTGACAGCTCAGTTGCAAACTACTGTTTTGTGCCACATTCGATATTACTTGGAGTGTAGGGATGAGTGGGTTGATTATATCCCCACATGGAGTGTAGGGTTGGACGGAGATAGTGTGTAGAGGCTGGTTGGGTAGGATTTTGCTACTGCATAACTATTACTGCTACTGATATTGTAAGGGGCTAAGGCCCTACTGCATTTTTGACATTGTACTGAGATGGGCTAAGGCCCAAACTGTCACTGATACTGAAAAGGATTTAGGCCCAAGACTATTCAACTGTGCGCTGTGAATACTAATTGTTTGTCACTGAGTTTACGTAAACTCACCTTTTTTATTTAATGTGCATAGGTAATCCCTAAATTTAGACGGATCGGTGCGACGGAGGACTCAATGGTGACCACAGTAATTTTTGGACTTCATGGCTTTCAATTTACGATTTATAATTTGATTATTATTGATTATTTGGGTTGTAATTTAAGGATCCTCTGGGACTTTGGTTTTAAATTTTGGTTTTTATTTATTTTATTTTATTTTATGGATTTATACCTGCTGGTAGTAGGAAATTCGATTTTCAAAAACTTAAAATATTTTCTAAACGCATGATCACTTAGACTGTTTTATTAAAGCTTCCGCAACGAGAGATGTTTTAAAACAAATATTTTGAATGAATAAAGACGACTTCCTAAGTTCTAACAAAGGTTTACTAAAGATAACAACATGAAATGTTTTCATTGTAATAACGAGGTTTTAGAAACGCTATCGTGTGACATTTCCATATACGGCCATAACGTCTAGGCCGGATTTGGGATGTTACAGAGAAAATCAAAATAAAGAAAAATATGTAGAAAGGAATATAGAAAAAAACACAATATATATATATATATATATTACATTTTAATAACCTTAAATGTTTTCTCTATTTGTTTCTAAAATTTCACTTTTTTGGGAAATAAAATTAGAAAAATAAAAAAATTACTTTTTATTTTTATGTTTTTAAAGATACACAAAATAAAAAGATGAAAATTCAAAACAATATAAGAAAAATAAAAAATAGAAAAAAATTCACAAAATGCCTCAATTTCTTTTTAAAAATAAAAAATAGAAATAACATTTAGAAAAAAATCTAGAAATTATAAAAAATAATTTTTAAAAAAATATATACGTAAAATTCAAAGAAAGATGGAAAATATTAAAAAAAATGTAAGATTTAAAGAAAATGAATTATTTCTAGAACACATGAAACATGGCATATTCCTAAATTAAAAGAATTTTTATACTTCTTTGGAGGCTAAAATTAAAAAAGAAAGAAATCAAAATTAGAATATATATATATATATATATTTAAAATTTTAGAATTTTCAGAATCTTTACATTTTTTTTTATTTTTGTATTTATTTTGCCAAAAAAAAATCCATGTTAGTTTTTTTTCTTCAAATTTTATTAATGGTTGAGATAAAGTGTATAAGGATTTGAAACTTAAAATGTTAAATTGATAGAATTTTATAAAAATACTAAAGTGATAATTTATGGTAACTTTAGGAGTAAATAATGCATCAATTCAACAAAATTGTTGGTTGGGTTGATATTTGATAATAATCTCTATCAAAATATAATAAATTAGGTTAAAACCTTTGGAAAGCTTTATTTTTCTAATTCTCTTAACTCTATATAAGATTAGTTGAGATGTCCATTTATTGGGAATGCTTTACTTTTAAATGCTCTCCACCTTATATGAATTAATTTAAAGTCTAATATGACTTGAAAATTTGTTAACTTTGCATGTACATGGTTAGTGAAATAAAAAATCTACAACTGGGCTTGAAATGCTACCATGTGTCTATTGATTGTTATTTGATGCACTAGTAATAAATTCTTTTAATTCCATATGTCTCATTTATTTATTTACTAATTTATGTACATACATCTGAAATGCAGGAGCTAAGAATGTGTATTTATTAAAATTTGTTATATTTATATATTAAAATTTATGAATAAAGTTTTCGATTTAAAAACTGAAAAACCTCTTATAAGAATTATATATATATATTTTAAAAATAAAAAATGTTATCATAAGAGTTCCTTAATATCCAATATTTGGTATTATCGTTTTTTTTTTTCATATTAATAACTAGATTTGAATATTTCCTATTTTTTATAGTTTTTTTGCCGAATATAATTGAGAATTTCCTTTTACACAGAGTTCCTCAATATATAATAATATTTTCCCAAATATAATTGAGAATTCCTTTTTACACAGAGTTCCTCAATATATAATATATTTATTATCATCATTTCAAGCATATGCAAATTCCGTCCAAGTCAATTCTTGATTTTTTTTTTTAAAACACTAATGATGGTGCATTATGAAATTGAAAGGCGGAGAGAATCCTCTCGACACATTAATAGGTTTTTGGCATGCTATAATTCTCTTTCTTCCTTGCTGCTTCTTGATTTTAGGGGTTTTCTGCCTTGATTTTCTTCAATTTCTTGCTGTTCTTGTGTTTCTTTTGTTGCCTTTTGACTTTTGATTTTGTGTTATGTACTCCTTGCAAGCTCTGGATTGAAAGAAGTTTTTTATTCGTCTTTTAAATAAACTTTAGAATTTTTCCAGCAGAAGTATATGACGATTCGGTTACTGTCAAATCTCTAAATAAGGTGTTTAATAAAATAATTCTGTAAAACACTAAATCTAGCTTAATAATTTAATTTGAGTATGATGTGTCACAACTTAAAATCAAACCAACCTTTGGCAAAAGCTTTATAACATTTTACAAAGTTAAAGATATAAAACATATAATGGTTGTTGCTTACTAAAATTTAAATGTCATCATTAGCGGTTTAAAATAATGTATAAACAATTTAACGTACAAATTTTTAATAAGTAAATTTCATTGAAGAAAATATAATAATTCCATTCTAAATATTGATATTTAAATAAAATCTCTAAAAGTAAAATACTAGCATAATAATTCTTAATATAGATAATTTTCAAAATACAATTATACGTCACCTCCAAGAATCATACATGATATAGAACAGTACAGTCAACTCACAATAGCAACAACACTATCCTTCTAACAAAATGTCACATGACGTCTTTATGTAAAAAATCAATATTTTCTTTTATTAAATATATATAAACATTCAAAAATATAAAAATATAAAAATAAAAATATAAAAATTATTTAATAATCTACGCTATAACTCTCTAACCAAAACCTTTAATTTGTTCAAATTCATCTCATCTTTACCACGTTATCAAAATAATCTACTGCTTTATCAATAAATATAAATTGTGAAAACCAAAGTTAATTGGGTAACCATATTTAAGTTAATAAATCTTTCTATTTTTATAAATTTAAATTTTTATTTTTCACATTTCAAATTTTAAAATAAAAAAATTATTTTTTATTAAATTTATTGATGTGATATTTTAAAATTAAAAACACTAATTTAATATTAATATAACTAATAAATAAACTTAAATTTAATAAAATAATTTAAAAATTTGAAAAGTAACATAATTTTTATTTTAAAATCTAAAAAAGAAAACTATTTCAAAAATAAAAATACAAAGAATAAATTTTAAATTTATGGAAATTAGAGCATATTTTAACCTAATATTTAAGTTTGGAACGACTATATATTATTAGATATTAAATCAATAATGATTTCATCTGACAATATATTCATTCATATAATTATCTCACAACTTACTTGGAACTCAAAAGTATTATTTTAATTAATATCTACAATTATAAATTACACTAATTTAATATTTAAGGATGATACAAAATCTTGGTGCAAAAGTAACCCCCGACAAAAGCTTTAGAGTGCTGGAGAAAAACTAAGCAGATCCAAGCATCGAACGAGAGTCATAGCTTAATCTACACCTTCATTTTCTTAAGAATCAAAGGCTTGGTAGAGCTGTAAATGAAATCAATGGACTTAAACCTCCTTTTTTTTGGCTGGAGATGCTCTTCTTCTTCTTCAAGCTCCTCCATTAATGGCGGCGGATGATCTTTGTTCAAGCATCCCGGCCCGGGATTGGTTTGTCTCCTTTGTTCAGCGGTGCTGCTGCTAATGTAGTGTTGGCAAAGCTGCATGAGCTGCCCAGCTACGTCCATCTCCATCGCGGAGAAACTCCAGCTTTTTCTGCCTGAGGATTTTTCCATTGTTGTTTTGTGTTTAATCAAAGGAGCGATGCCTTTTCTTCTCATCTTATGCTCTTATAGATAGTTGAAGTTAAGCCGACTTAACTCTCTCTCTCTCTCTCTCTTTTCTCATTTCAAAGTGAAACAGCCGACTTTGGTTTTCCACGTGTACACCAACTATTAACATAACATTCTACAACCAAACTTAAAAGCCAAGTCATGATCATAGTTAAACTTTGGGTTAATATACTATTTAAGCCCATAAATTATACTTCATCTCATAATGCCATACTTCAAATAAAAAATTCTCAATTGGGTACCTAAAGTAAGTATGTAACCTATCGTTAAAACTGATCCAATAAGTTATCAAAGTTTTAAAACTAATCATTTTAAAATATTTGTTTAATTTTGGTAGAAAACTTAATTAAATACTAATTAATTATTCTCGAAATTTAAATTATAATTTAGCAACAAAAAAAAAATGAAGTTTTATATATGTTTAAAATAAAAATTGGGGTTCATGTATAACAAATTAATAATCATATTTCGATATCCTAAAAACAACTTAGGGTCTGTTTGTTTGACTGAAAATGGTTTCCAGAAAATAATTTTTAGAAAATGGCTTACTTTTCTGGAAAAGTTAATATTTTCTGATATTTGGATGAATCTGTGTAAAATATTTTCTATTATTTGGCAGATTTTTTGAAAATATTTTATAAAAATTGTTTTAAATGAAACAAACATACATTTAAGATTTTTTTTGTCTTCTCATTGTTTGATTGAGTTTGTTTTATATCTATTAAATTTAATTTTACGCAATGATTTATTTATAAACAAATACATCAAATTAAACATTAAGAACCAGTGCCAAAGAAAAGGATTCAAAGAGAAAAAAAATCAATTACAAAAGGAAATTCCCTAGTCTAAGAAAATAGATTACACAAGAATATGTATACACAAGAATACATAGTTTAGATTCAGCGTCTATGCACAAAAGTCCATTATTCCATTTCCATACCAGTCATTTACATCCAACTGCTATGTTAACATGATTATGACTTACAACAAGAGAGGTAAACAGAGAGACGAAGTATACAAATAACTAAAATATTTAACACATACAATCATATGGACACATTTGGATGGAAGATAGAAAGAGCACGAGCAAACTCTTCGAAACCTAGAATTCCATTGAAAGAGCACGAGCAAACTCTTCGAAACCTAGAATTCCATTATGCTTTGTGTCAAACAAGTCAAATGTCTGCAGTGAAATCAGAAATATATTGACAATAACTCAAGCAATATTATGCTAATAAGAATTATTCTTTCAAGGATGGAGACATTATTAATTATTATTCTTTCAAGGATGGAGACATTATTAATTAACTTTAGGTAAAAAAACCCAATTAACAAATAAACTCTCCTTTTTGTTTGTTTTGAATAATGCCAATTGGAACTCCTCCTGTCAAATAGTAATATAAATAAAACTTAAATGCTGCAAAGATGAGAGGGAAAGAACCAACTCGAGACAAGGAGTGATCATCAAGCCAAAAAACTTGACAAACATAACAAAAGATATCAATTATATAACAAAATGGGAACTATGAAAAAACAAAGACCTTGTTGATTAGCCCATCATTTATAACAACATTGCTTATCTTCTTGAAAAGCTTATAAAGTGCTTTTATTTCACTTACACTAATTGAATGAAGATGAGCAATAAACAAATTTCAGTAGAATGACTCAAGAACTAAAATAACACAGGCAAAGACTGAACAAATGTTAAATCAAGCAAAAGCATTGAATTTATCACATAAGCAATCTAGAAGAATATTTAAAAAGAAAAGAAAAAATGATAACATACAAACGGTCTCTCTTACAAGAAGTTTAGGATCAACAAGACATCTTGATTGCTTGTACAAATCATTATCAAATCATTGCAGCACTAAAGCAAATAAATGCTTCAATCCGTCTATGCACTGCAACATGATATTCTTTTCATATCAATACACCCCATACCTAGGCAACAACAAAAGAGACTAGAAATCCCATTCATGTCATTCTTTCCATACACTCGATCATTCTAAAAGCAAACAACAGGACTAACCTTTTAACCATTTCCTGATTCTGCTGATGGAAGACCAAATATTGGAGTTGGAATATAATAAAGCTGGAGACATCAAACTCCAAGTGAAATCAATATCTGTCTTATAAAATCAAACCATGATCTTAACATTTTAACCTACTTGAATTTTCTTTTGTCCTAACAGATTTAAAAGCGTTCCATAAGTGTTTCCCCTTATTTTTTGTGCATGAAGGAGCACATAAAGAATTAACTTCTCGATGTCTATTTCTCATACATGGGAGATCAACAAAATACAATCAGGCAACGCACACAACACTATTCATCATGAATAAAAAAACACAAAGTAGAGGATAAAAATAAGTAATCCTACCAAACAAAGAATTAGCCATTTCATCCATTTTACAAAATTAAGGGTGCCAAAAATCACCCATCTTTGCTAACATCCATTCCAGCGATGTAGTATAAAACAAACAATCTAATAAAGATAAGTGGTTCAAAATCAAATACCTATAAAATCAAACACATCAAAAGGCCCAATTTAAACACAGAATCATTAACTCTATCAAAAATTGAATCTGATTAGGATTGCATCTAATCAATTCCACAAAAAATAAAATTTATTTAAAAATATATATAAACAAACTGAATTTCCAACTTAATAGATCTATTGAAGTGTAGGAATTAATTAAAACTACTTACTTTAATCTCACATCGATTCAAAAAGGTTTCTTTTCAATTATTATCGGGGAACAACCAGAGGGAAAAACAAATATATGAAAACAAAAATGTTATTACATTTTGCTAAGAAGCAAGCAAACAAATCATATAATTTTAAAATAGTTTTCAATTTCTCATTATTTCCCATAGTTAATTGTCTCACTGTCTATTTTGACAATTGAGTTTCGAACTTGAATCAACTGTTTTCGCCTGAAGTGGAAAATTGCTGAAGGGAAATAGATGAAAAAATTGAAGAGAAAAAATCACCAAATTGTTGAGAGTTTCATTTATCAAAAGAATAGAAATGGATAGGGCTTTTTTCTTTTCGTCAACGAAATTACTGCTGGTTGTTTTTGATACAGAGATGAATCCTGGGTTGGGGACGCAATGAAGGGAAAGGGAAGGAGAAGGAGAAAACATTTAGCAAGTTCTGATGCTGGGATGTGAAGAGGAAAAACTTTGGAAAATGTTTGGTAAGACATTTTCCCCCAAAAAAGACCCCATTTTCCCGTGTTTTGTAAAATGTTTTATTGTGGAAAATCATTTTCAGCCAAACAAATATCCGTAAAAGCTTTTATAGGTAAACAAACACAACCTTAATGGCATTCGAGCTATATATATATATATATATATATAAGGAAATACCCAAATCCTAAGTTTCATATCACAACTCAAAATAAAATATTACAGTCCTTGAATAACAAAATAAATCATGTAATGAACCTAAACATAGTTTGTAATTAAAAATCGAGTTGAGACCCTCCGGATCTCATCTCCACATCCTAACTTGGTAGGTTTTCTGTAAGGATGAAAATTAAAGAGGGAGTGAGCTATGACGCTCAGTGTGAGTTCCTTCACAAGAAAACCAGTGCAATTAAATGAACTAAACAAATAGTAACAATATTCAATACGATAACAATCATATAATATAGTAGTATTTTAGGCAGTTCAATGGTCATGCTTATGCGTGTCGATGCAATATAATACAAGTTCAGTTTAATAGTAAAGATAAGTCCTACCCCATCGCTACACTCTACAGTAAGAGTTTCCCAGAACTCTTATATCCTGGACACTCCAATTTGTGGTTGAACCACAAGTGTTATAAGTTAATATGCTTCTAGTGGTTGTGAATACACAACGGGTTTGCATATAATAATTGCTAGTAAAAATAGTGGTTTAAAAAATCATGGATAAACCACTAATATTTGCAAGTTAATACGTTGCCAGTGGCTGTGAATGCAAAATAGGTTTGCAGATAATAGCTACCAGTAGTTTGTGGATAAACCACTAGTCTTTGCAGTTAAAATTGCCAGTATTTCCTCCTTTCATAGCGTCCCACCGCATGTAATATAGTATGACATGCGAGCATCAATTCATTATAGAAGCAGTAAACATGTTTAAACATGCATTTATATCAATAGTAGCAGTAGATATGTTTGTCATATATTTGGTTTATCAATATAGTAGGCATGCTTGTTCATGCAATCGGTAATTCAATGATATGAGTAACAGTAACAAATAATCAGTAATTCAGTCATAGAAGGCATGTATTTGTAACAAACCATTTTCAGTTAAATCGAAACAGTGATTTTGGGACCACAAATCTGAGGTCAAAATATTTATTTTATTATTATTTTAGTGTCTACAACATATTAATTGAGTCATATAAAAATTTTATTTAGAAATTTAATCGTTTACATGCTCAATTCGATAAAAAGGACTAAATCACGTAAAGTACAAAACTGGAGTTCTAATAGCTAAAGGTGTCTAATAGCTATAGAACCTTAAAGTAGAGGTCCTTATGTTGTAATTAAACTATCCATAAAGTGAGTGGACTTTCATGGACATGTTATATGTGTTTTCTAAGGTTAATATTTAAGGTTAATATAGTAAATTAGTAAATAAACAAATTAAAATAATGAAAACAAAGGTGTTGTCTTCCTAAATGGTTTTATCCACTGAAAATTTAAGCTAAAACCTTCCATGAAAGCTTGTTAGATTCGACTAAGCTAAATTTGGTGCATGGTGAGTATTTTTCAATCCGTTTTTAATGATTTCTATGTTTTTGGAGTTGTTGTAGCTTAATCTAGCTAGCCCAGAGACTAATTTGCAAAATTGTTAAAAGTCTAGGGTTTTACCATTGATGAATGTGTATGTGTTTTGAAGTTTAATGGTAAAAAATGAATGGTTATTGTTAGATAAAAACCATTTTTGTTAAGTGATTTTGAATGAAATTGCAAATTAGGGATTAAATTGAGAAATGTGATAAATTGTGTGGTAAAAGTGTGAATAGGTGAAAAATATGGGTTTCTATGGGTATAAATAATATTCGTCTATAATAGGCTGAGATTGAATTGCATGAATTTGCATTTTTATGGGCTAGGGACTAAACTGTAAAGTAGTTAAATGTTTAGGGGAAAAATAGTAATTTTTCCATAATATGAATTTTGGGCTGGATTGAATAGAATAAATACTAAATGAATTAAATTTGATTTATTTAGATCAAGTTAAGCCTCATATGGATCTAGAACAAGGAAAAGATAAAGTTTTGGACTAGTCGATCTATTTTGTCATTTTTGTGATCGAGGTAAGTTCGTATGTTTAATAAGAATTAAATTACACATGTTTGAATGCTTAATTGATATAATTGTGATGATACGACACCACAGAAATTCTCGACAAGTTATCGACAATGTATAAATCCCGGTTGAACCTTAGGAACAGATAGGATACAAATGACATGTCATTAGAGGTTACCGTGTTTTGGGTGTTGGACCGTACGTTCTATCGGTGGCTGAGTTTTCCGGCATGTGTTGCGATTACTCATTAGCTTGCGTGAGAAACACTGTGTAGCTACGTCTTGACTGTCAGCTTGTGTGAGCAGACCCAGTAATAGCTCGAGAGTGAGCATTTTTATGAGATATGAGATTAAGATCGTTTCGACTGTAACACCCATAACCTGTATCCGTTGCCGGAACAAGATTTCGGAGCATTACCAGAACATTCAGAAACATTTACGAATAACTTAAATAAATTATTGTTTATTTAACGAGATCATTCATAACATCCCTTAATTGGGCCATTGAGGCCCAATACAAGCATTAAAATCAAGTCGGGACTTAATCGGGACCTCTAAGAAATTTTCGCGAAATTATAAAATTTTTTCAAGGTGCAGGGCTCACACGCCCGTGTGGTCCAAGGGACACACCCGTATGACCCCAGGACACGCCCATGTTGGAGGCCATGCTCGACCTTTTATAACTCTCTGACTTGCACACATGGTCATGCCACACGCCCGTGTGCTAGGCCGTGTGGTTAATTAATTCAATTTGAAATTAGATGCAAGTTTCACACGGTCAATACACACGCCCGTGTTCTAGGTCGTGTGGCACACATGGTTGAGACACACACTCGTGTCTCTACCCATATGCCCAATTCTCAGCATTCTATTTCTCAAAATTAAGGTACAAGCGACACACAGCCTAACTACATACCCATGTTACCAGGCCATGTGTCACGCACGGTCTAGACACACGCCTGTGTGGACAAAATGTAGCCATTCCTAGCTTTATTTCTCACCCAAAATTTCACACAAGACCTGCACTT
Source organism: Gossypium longicalyx (assembly GCA_025698465.1). Lineage (NCBI taxonomy): Eukaryota > Viridiplantae > Streptophyta > Magnoliopsida > Malvales > Malvaceae > Gossypium > Gossypium longicalyx. The sequence goes on along the minus strand of CM047004.1, from coordinate 59,969,793 downwards.
AAAACACACAACCAATACCAACCAATCCAAGCATTCAAATTAAACAAACTTCATCATTCAACAAGGCATATCGTTACATGCATAGGTGGTTATAAACTTACCTTAGTTTATCTTAGGCATTCACAACATTGATCACATATTCTTAACATAACACATGTGTAAATATATATCATGATAATCTACTTAGTTATACCAAAATGAACCATTACTAGCCATTCCAATGGCTAGGTTACAAAATTACATTTCAAGCCATTATTGGCCAAGTTGTCTTATACATGCCATTATATCAAAATGATTTTTACTAATTATACCCAAAATGACTAGTTGATAGTGTGACGATGCTCTAACGATCTCCAACCTTTGCGAGCTTTCGAGCACTATAAAACAAGGGAAAATAAAACGGTGTAAGCATTACATGCTTAGTAAGTTCGTATAACGAAAACTAAACTTACCAATCTTGCTTATTAAATCTAGGCACACAATGTTATGTTTCCATCCATCTGGCTACATTGCCTAATCACATACATTCAATCAAACATGTTAGTCACCAAAATCTTTATATCAATCAAGTAACAAGATGAGCTTATCAAGCAATATTCTTTCAAGTCATTATCATATCATCTTAAGATTTTCATGTCATGTCAAGGTTTATATGTCCATTGAATCATTGAATTCCGATGGATGCTCAAGTAGTACACTCGAAGTGTACGATTTAGTAATCCGTCAATTCTTTATTCAAGGGTACCCCTTAGGGCACTTAACCAATAACCACTCTCTCGAGCCACATATCGTATAACAGGATTACTAGTCCAGGCTTAATCCTTTATATAACGTATGCTCAGAGGGGCTCGATTAGGATTACCAGTCTAGGCTAAACCTTAATCATAACGTATGCTCGAGAGGTATTATATCGGGATTACCCATCCGGGCTAAATCCTTTCTATAACAAGGTTAATGGGATTAGTCGTCTGAGTTAAATCCCGTCCACAACAAATGCAGGACCTTATTAGTTTCGAGAAAGCGCATATAATCATCGGAATTCACATTCAATCGGGACTTAACCCTTTATCACCAATTCACGCATGTATCAATTTTCCATCATAGCATACAAGTAAAACACGTCAACATAAAGCACATTACATACAAACACAACATTCAATTAACATAATTACATACCCGATTAAGTTACGCGAACTTACCTCGACACTTGTTCGCGTTAGAAATCTACTAATTCGAAACTTTTTCTTTTCCTCGATCTAACCTCGAATTAGTGTTGTTCGGATCTATATAAATGAATTTAACCATCAATTTCACACATTTCAGATTTAAATGGACTCAATTTACGTCCTAGGCAAAATTACCATTTGCCCCTAACTTTTCCATAAATTCTGATTTTGTCGCTAGGCCTGGAAAATGAAACTTGTGCAAATTACTCCCTATTCCAAGCCTAACCAAAGCCCCATTACAAATTTTCCAGCACATGTATTCATAAAATTTCAGAATTTTCATCAAATTTTAAAACTTTTCAGTTTAGCCCCTAAATCATGTTTTCATCAAAAATCACTTTGTAAAAGTTATTTATTTATCAACAATCTTTCATTTTCTACCATAAATTTCTAATTTCCAGCATATACATCCATGACCTATTTTCATACCTTGATAACTTTTCAAATTAATCCTCAAATAGAGATTTAAGCTATCTCGGTTTCAAAGATACCCAAATTACTAAAAATGTGGACAATGAAACTTACCCAATTAAGCTTTGAAAGTTTCTTTTCTCTCACCTAGGGTTTTCATGTGTTTTAGGTTGAAGATGACATAAAATAAGATGATTTCTTTTATCATCTTTTTAATTAATTTAATTAGTTTGCTATTTTCAATTTAGTTATTGCCTTTTTTCTATAATTCCATGGATGAGTCACCAAGAAAAATCTACATACTTTTCTTAATGGTCTAATTACCATATAAGGACCTCTAGATTTGAATTCTATAGCTATTTAATCTTTATAGCTACTAGAATTCAACTTTCACATTTTATGCGATTTAGTCATTCTCGTAATTAAACACTTAATCGATAAAATTTTCATTTCAAAATTTTCACACGACATGCTTATTGTAATACGGGTCATATGATGAAATAAAAATAAACCTTATTTTTGGGTCGGATTTGTGGTCCCGAAACCACTATTCCAATCTCACTGAAAAATGAGTTGTTACAACTCTCCCCTTTTAGGGATTTTCGTCCTATAAAATCTTACCAGTAAAAAGATTTGGGTATTGCTTCTTCCTAGAATCCTCTGACTCCTAGGTAGCCTCTTCAATACTGTGTCGTTGCCAAAGAAATTTTACTAAAGCTACCATATGTCATATCAAGCTGGATCTCTACCTCTGTCGGAGAGATATCATGTGAAGGATCGGATTGATCTTTGCCATAGCATAGACACATGAAAAACATTAAGAATCCGATCAAGATCTGGTGGCAAAGCTAAGCGATATGCAATCGATCCAATTCTTTTCGTAATCTCATATGGTTCAATAAATCGTGGACTCAATTTTCCTTTACGACCAAACCGAGAGAACTTTCTTCCGGATCGACACTTTCAAGAACACTTTGTCACCGACTTGAAATTCTATTTCTTTTCGTTTCAAATCAACGTAAGACTTTTAACGATCAGAGGTTGCTTTCAAACTGTCCCGAATTACTTTCACTTTTTCCTCGGTCTCTTGGACCAAGTCAACTCCGTGTAACTTTTTCTCTCGATCGAGTTTCTGTCCAATACAATGGAGTTCTACATTTGTGTCCATACAAGGCTTCATACGGTGCCATTTTAATACTAGACTGATAAATCATTATTATAAGAAAATTCAACCAAAGACAAATACTTTTCCAGCTACCTTCAAACTTAAGTATACAACACCGAGCATATCTTCCAAGATCAGATATTGCCGTTCAGATTGACCATCCGTGCTGGGATGAAATGCGATACTAAAGTGTAAGTGAGTACCTAGAGCTTCTTGTAATTTGTTCCAAAATTGAGATGTAAACCGAGGATCTCTATCTGAAATAATGGAGACAGGCACTCCATGCAATCTAAAAATCTTAGAAACGTACAATTTAACCAATCTATCTAAGGAATAATCTATACATACTGGAAAAAAGTGTGTAGATTTTGTCAGCCGATCAACAATTACCCAAATGATATCTTTCTTATTTGGAGACAAGGGTAATCCCATTACGAAGTTCATAGTGATTCTTTTCCATTTCCATTCTAGTATCATGAAACCAGTGTTGTAATAGTCCGTAAGGCAACGATGTTCAGCTTTTACTTGTTGACATATCAAACATTTAGATACAAAGTTAGAAATATCTCATTTCATTCCCAGCCACCAGTACATCTTTTTCAGATCATTATACATTTTATTACTAATAGGATAAATAAACATGTTACCACTGTGAGCTTCATTCAAAATATTCTATACTAGTTATGAACCTTTCGGTACACATACTCTGCCTCTGAATAATAAACAACCACCAGTCCTAATCTGAAATTCTGAGTCAGGAGTCAATTTACTTTGTACCCGTTTTGCTTGCAACTTACTATCATTTTTTTTGAGCTTCAGAGATCTATCACAAGAACGTTGGTTTAGCTTTTAACTCAGCTAAGATTGAACTATCATTAGACAACGATAATTGGGTATTCATTACTTGTAAAGTATACAGGGATTTTCTGCTCAGAGCAGCAGCAACCACATTGGCTTTTCCCGGATTATAGTCAATAGCAAGATCATAATCTTTCAATAACTCAAGCCATCTGCACTGTCTCAAATTCAAATCTTTCTATGACATCAAATATTTTAGACTTTTATGATCAGTGAATATGTGACATTTTTCCCTAAACAAGTAATGCCGCCAGATTTTCAATGCAAACACTATGGCTGCCAATTTAAGATCATGTGTCGGGTAGTTCCTTTCATGTGGCTTTAGCTATCGTGAAGCATAGGCTACTACTTTACCGTCTTGCATTAAAACATAGCCTAAACCATTCCATGACGCATCACTATAAACTAAAAATTCCTTTCCCGATTCAGGTTGAACTAACACTGGTGCTTCTGTCAATAAAGCTTTTAATCTATCAAAACTTTGCTGGCATTTATCAGTCCACTCGAACTTTATATCTTCTTGTAGTAAACGTGTCATCGGAGAAGCTATCATTGAAATTTTTTTACAAATCTTTGATAATAACCAGCTAGTCTCAGAAAACTTCAGACTTCAGACAGATTCTTCGGTGGCTTCCAATAAACAATGGCTAAAATTTTATTCGGGTCTACCTTGACACCTTCAGCAGACACAATATGCCCAAGGAAACTAACTTCTTGTAGCCAAAATTCACATTTACTGAATTTGGCGTATAGTTGTTTCTTTCGCAGGGTTTGCAACACTATTATCAAATGCTTAGCATGTTCATTTTCATTTCGAGAGTAAACCAAAATATCATGTAACACCCCAAACCCGGCCCAGACGTTATGGCCGGATCCGACGTGTCACATTGAAGTTTTTAAGAAAACCCATGCCTCTTTCAGTGTCTTTCTTAGTGTTTTAAAAGATAGTCTTTGCTAAGCTAATAAAGTGAATGAAAGCTGTGCACCAGGTAGGTATCTGAAATAGAGGAGGTGAGCCATGAAGGCTGCTTGAGTACCAAGCTCTTGATTGGATCCAATCCTAGACATGCCCACAACCATTGCCACACTTTGGTGCGAGGTTAGGTTTTGGAAAAAAATCGAGTTGGAATTCATTTAAGTAGATATTTTTGATAAACTGATTAATTGTATCGTTGCGTTATTTTGAAAACAAGTATCATTTTGTAAACGCGCCCTAAGTCTAACCCATTTTGGATTATTATCAGTAAAATATAGAGTATAAAATAAAATAATCCTAGAAAAATAATTAAAATGGCCTTATTACAACCCAAAACCAAATAATAATAATTAAGATAAAATTTATAAAAAAAATCGGTTACTTATTGCAAAGTTCGAAAGCGATCGCCACGGCCACTCTGAATCCCCTCCGGCTCCAAATCTCTACATCGAGGCTCACCTGCAAGGTTAAGGAAAGGGGTGAGTTTGGAAACTTAGTGTGCAACAAGCCCCTTTTAGAGCCCAAACTAATATCAGCATACTAGGCCTAAGCCCTAATTCATTCTCAACATATCTTTGGTAAAGCCTTTCATTTAATTGGTACTTGGCCGAAGCCTTTCCATAAATCATATCACTGGGCCGATGCCTTTACTGTAAACGGTATGGCCTATAGGCCTATTTCAATATCAAATGTAATACCAATGAATGTATGCGAGCCCATTTGGGGAGACTATTCAACCCACCATCCGCTACTCTCCACCCGTACCAACCAAGCTCTCCATGTGGGGAATAACTCAACCCACCCAACCAAACTCTCCACTGGCAGCAAAGCTGCTTTATCATATAACTGGAGGCCTAGCCTCTTTTAATAACTGGGGCAAAGCCCTTTTTGATAAAATGGGGCAAAGCCCTTTTCGGTAAACTGGGGCAAAGCCCTTTGAGTACTTCTTCCATTTATATAAAACCCAACCCACGCATATAATGAGTATATCATAGCATATCATGTGCATCTCATAACATATCATGTGCATCTCATGTCATATCATGTATAACAATATCTCATGCATCATATTCATAATTAAACCCTAGGGGGTATAATGGTCATTTTTACCTAGGGGCAAAATAGTCATTTTTCATATTATAAGGGTAATTTCGTAATTTTACCAAATATCAGGGTTTTCCATGTTCATTAACAATTATCAATATTTTCGAGTGTTTAAACAATGATGTTTAACCCACTTAACCCAAATTTTACAACAGTACTAACCGTGTTAACATGCAACTTTTCCAAATTTCCTTTTCTATCAATTTTACCCAAATGGGCCCGAAAGCCCATTGGGCCCAATTCTAGCCCATTGAGGCTCAACTTACCATCGTGCACAAAATTTGCGCTCTTACCTGTTCCATCGATCAAAACACTGATCTTATCGTATTTATCGCATCTATAACCAAACGTAAAATCACAAGTTCCCGAAATGTCAGAATTTTAGCATTTCGGCTTTTCAGCGAATATTAATCTAAGCTACTACGTGGGTTGTTACACACCTGTTTTGTGACGTTTGCTAACAAAGTCTCCCACGACAACCTACAATTAATCACCACCATTCTTAGTTTACAATTCATGCTTATCAAACCCAAAATCCACCTTACCATAGTCGGCCAAAGAACCCCTAATAGCCATAGATCACTTACCTTCACAGGGTCCGATGATTCGATCCAAGTTTATCCAAACCGATACTCCAAGCCTTGCTGCTCCTCCAAAGTTGTCTATTTCACTACACAAACCATAAAAGTCGAATGAAAAGGCCTAGTGAGGCATATACCTCAAATTGATAACCTCCGTAAACTATAGGGGGTTTCGACTTTTCTTAACATTTACACTACTGAATCGATTTGGAAAACGAGTACTTACCACAATCTTCCCTTTTGCACTGTTTAGAACCAAAGTAGACTTAGCCCTCAACCACCTAGCAGCCTTCGAATCCTAGAGGTCTACAGGTTCGGCTATGCCCCTATAACTAAGGTATTTCGGCTTTTAGGGCCAAGAAAAAGAAATGGTGTGGTGGCTTGTATTGGTGTTGCCGTCGGGGACTTTTAGAGTTTAGCGGATGAAGGGATCGGTCACAACAAATGAAGAGAAAATAAGGATGCTGGTCTAAGTGAAATCGGCACAACCAACTTCAAAAGTTTCGGCTCTTGTGGCTATTCGGAAAGGGTGATGAAAAGAAAGGGAGTAGTACTTTGGTTTCGGCAAAAAAGAGAAAGAAAAATGGATGAAAGGAGTGGTGATTTTGGCTAGAGAAGAAAAGGAAGAAAAGAAATAACTCTATGATGTTTAAACAAAAGAAAACGGCACAACTAAGGCCCCTAATGCCGAAATACTAACCTAAAACCCCTAAGCCAATTTCTCCTCCCTAAATTCCCACTATTCGGCCAACACTAAGCCTCTATTCAAATCTCCAAAATCTCTCCCCTTATCACTCCTAAATTCATGCATTTGACTGATTCAAACTCTCTCCAACAGAGTTCTATTCGACTTCAAACTCCTGCATGCTCAAGACATAAAAAATTGCCAGCTTAGTGAATCGAACCTTGGCCTTCCCCCAACCACTTACACGCCAATTTTTTAGCTCCTTAGTGGTGTCACTTAACCACTTTTCAAGGGGCTCTTTTGTGTTACATTTTACCCACATCTTTTAATAAGGCCACCTATCCAATGCCCCTAACTCCTCAAGTCCAAAATTCAAAAATTCTACCGGGTTTTGGCCAACACATGGGCCTTTCATAGGCCCATTTACACACTCCAATTATGAATTTCACAACCAAATACCAAATTTTAAAAATTTTACCAAATTCTCAAAAATTACGAAAATCCCGAAAATCAGGGTGTTACATATCATCTGTAAATACCACTACAAACTTGTCTGAATACGGGCTAAAAATTCTGTTCATCAAATCTATAAACACTGCAGATGCATTTGTCAAGCCGAATGGCATTACAAGAAACTCATAGTGTCCATACTGGTTCAAAAAGCTGTCTTTGGCACATCCAATTCTTTTACCGTAGTTGATAGTAACCAAAACAGAGATCAATCTTCAAAAATAAAGTGACACATTTTAACTGGTCAAACAAGTCATCGATTCGAGGCAATGGATACTTGTTCTTTATCGTAACTTTGTTGAGCTGTCTATAATCAATGCACAGCCTCAACGATCCATCTTTCTTGTTTAGGAATAGAACCGGTGCACCCCAGGGTGAGAAACTAGGTCAAGCAAAACCTCTTTCAATCAACTCTTACTACTGTACTTTCAGCTCTTTCAACTCAGTAAAAGCCATTCTGTAAGGTACTATAGATATAGGTGTTGTACCCGGAACAAGATCTATAAAGAATTCCACTTCTTTATTCGATGGTAATCTTGGTAATTCTTCTGGGAATACATCAGGAAATTCACATACAACTGGTACTGACTGAATCTTTGACTCATATACTTTAGTATCCAGTACATATGTAAGGTAAGCATCATAACCCTTTCGGACATATTTCTGTGCTGATATTGCTGAAATCATAGTAGGTAGTCCATCTAGTTTATCAGATTCAACACGAAGCAATTCACTATTCTCACATTTCAATACAATATATTTTTGCTTACAATTTACCATTGCATCATATCGGGTTAACTAATCCATTCCCAAGATCACATCAAACTCATAAAATGGCAATAACATCAAGTTAGCCGAGAAGCAATAACCTTTTACCATTAACGGATAGTTCTTACAGACTTTATCCACCATAACACACTAGTCTAGGGGGTTTGAAACTTTAACCACAAATTTAGTGAATTCAACAGGTAAATTTTTAATAGACACTAGGTTCGTGCATATGTATGAATGTGTGAAACCAAGATCAATCAATATAGTAATATCAGTATCAAGTAGAGAAAATGTACCAGTAATGATGTCTGGTGTAGAGGCATCTTCTCTAGCACGAATAGTATATGTCCTTGCAGATGCTTTTGCCTTAGATCTAATCAGTAGTAGTATCCTTGGTAATACCTCGACTATCACCGGTATTGCTCGGATGATGGGGTGGTCTGCCCCTCGAGACAGGATTACTCGGCTTTGGAGCTGGTTCCATCTCCTTTCAACTCTTTTTCACAATCTTTGAGAAATCCTCAAGTGAACCACATCCAAAATAAGCTTCACTTTTAGACCGACATTCCCCATGATGAAATTTGTTACAATGTTTACATTTCAGTTTCGGGTTACCAACACTACCCACACTAGTCACCGACTGAGATGAAGACCTCGGGTTAGAATGTTGAGGGCCCCGCTCTCTTCCAGAATATCCCATAGAGGTGGTAACATGATCATAATACTTCTTTAATTTCTTAGAAGCAAATGATTGTGAATTACTCATAGTTCTTTTCCCAAAAACCCGAGCCTCTTTTTCAGCTTGTTTCTTTTCTTTACTCAGTTCTTCAGCCTTGTGGGCTCGGTCAGCTAGCACTACAAATTCCTTATTTCGAGAATCCCAATCAATAACTTGATATCTTTATTTAAACCTTCTTCAAAGCATTTACACATTTCAGCCTCAGTTAGGACCCATTTCTTAGCATACTTGCTTAACCGAACAAATTCATGTTCATATTTAGATACCATGTTTCCTTGTTTGAGCTCTAGAAATTCTTTCTTTTTTCCGATCCATGAACCTCTCGACTAACATATTCCTTCTTGAATTCAGCTGGAAGAATTCCCATGTAACATTCTCTCTCTGGTACCACATGAAGTTATGGTATTCCACTAATGATAAGCTATATCTTTTAGTAGGGATACTGCACATTTCAGACATTCGGCAGATGTGCAGGATAGTTCATCAAAAACCCAGATAGTGTTTTCTAACAAAAACTCAGCCCTTTCCGGATCATCATCTGCGGTAGGTCTAAATTCTTCTGCCCCATGCTTGTGGATTTTATCTATCGAAGGCTTACCAATTCTAACAGGTTCGGCACCCTATGGTACATCAGGAATCAGTTGGGGAGTAGGTGGGGGAGGTCATTGTACAGCAGGGTTTGTTCTTAAGTACTGTGTAAACCATTCATTCATCATTTGAAAGAAGGCTTGCTTTGCCTGCTCACTTCGGTCCTTTGACGCAGACGCAGACGCAATTCTAACAGGGCCTTTCACTACCGGACGCAGACGCAACTCTTTGAACTGAAGCTGAAGTTGAAGCACTATTCTCAGCTTTCTCGGATTCAGCTCTAGCTCGGTTGGATGATATTACTATATGAAAAACACATTTCAAAAGATCAGGAGTCATCACACTATCACAATTTATATAATGGCATGTATAGCTAAACTCGTGTTCGCTACGTAAAATATGAGAATCAGCTAAATTATAGCTCTGATATCACTAAATGTAACACTACTAACCCGTATCTGTCACTGAATAGAGTTTCAGAGCATTACCATAACATTTAAAAACATTTACAAATAACTTAAATAAATTACTATTCATTTAACGAGATCATTCATAACGTCCCTTAATTGGGCCCATGAGGCCCAATACAAGCATTAAAATTGAGTCGAGACTTAATCGGGACCTTTAAGAATTTTTTGCGAAATTATAAAATTTTTTCAAGGTGCAGGGCTCATACGCCCGTGTGGTCCAAGGGACACACCAGTGTGACCCTGGGACACGGTCGTGTTGGAGGCCGTGTTCGACCCCTTGTAACTCTCTGACTTGTACACACAACCATGGCACACGCTCGTATTCTAGACTGTATGGTTAATTAATTCAATTCAAAATAGGTGCGGGTTTTACACACACCAATACACACGCTCAGTGTTATAAGCGTGTGTGTGCACACACGACTAAGACACACGCCTGTGTCTCTACCCGTATGCTCAATTCTGAGCATTCTATTTCTCAAAATTAAGGTACAGGGGACACAGAGCCTAACCACATGCTCATGTTACCAGGCCGTGTGTCACACACGGTCTAGACACACGCCAGCGTGGACAAAATGAAGCCATTCCTAGCTTTATTTCTCACCTAAAATTTCACCCAAGACCTGCAATTGAAACACACAACCAGTACCAACCAATCCAAGCATTCAAATTAAACAAACTTCATCATTCAACAAGGCATATCGTTAAATGCATAGGTGGTTATAAACTTACCTTAGTTTATCTTAGGCATTCACAACATTGATCACACATTCTTAACATAACACATGTGTAAATATATATCATGATAATCTACTTAGTTATACCAAAATGAACCATTACTAGCCATTCCAATGGCTAGGTTACAAAATTACATTTCAAGCCATTATTGGCCAAGTTGTCTTATACATGCCATTATATCAAAATGATTTTTACTAATTATACCCAAAATGACTAGTTGATAGTGTGACGATGCTCTAACGATCTCCAACCTTTGCGAGCTTTCGAGCACTATAAAACAAGGGAAAATAAAACGGTGTAAGCATTACATGCTTAGTAAGTTCGTATAACGAAAACTAAACTTACCAATCTTGCTAGTAAGTTCGTATAACGAAAACTAAACTTACCAATCTTGCTTATTAAATCTAGGCACACAATGTTATGTTTCCATCCATCTGGCTACATTGCCTAATCACATACATTCAATCAAACATGTTAGTCACCAAAATCTTTATATCAATCAAGTAACAAGATGAGCTTATCAAGCAATATTCTTTCAAGTCATTATCATATCATCTTAAGATTTTCATGTCATGTCAAGGTTTATATGTCCATTGAATCGTTGAATTTCGATGGATGCTCAAGTAGTACACTCGAAGTGTACGATTTAGTAATCCGTCAATTCTTTATTCAAGGGTACCCCTTAGGACACTTAACCAATAACCACTCTCTCGAGCCACATATCGTATAACAGGATTACTAGTCCAGGCTTAATCCTTTATATAACGTATGCTCAGAGGGGCTCGATTAGGATTACCAGTCTAGGCTAAACCTTAATCATAACGTATGCTCGAGAGGTATTATATCGGGATTACCCATCCGGGCTAAATCCTTTCTATAACAAGGTTAATGGGATTAGTCGTCTGAGTTAAATCCCGTCCACAACAAATGCAGGACCTTATTAGTTTCGAGAAAGCGCATATAATCATCGGAATTCACATTCAATCGGGACTTAACCCTTTATCACCAATTCACGCGTGTATCAATTTTCCATCATAGCATACAAGTAAAACACGTCAACATAAAGCACATTACATACAAACACAACATTCAATTAACATAATTACATACCCGATTAAGTTACGCGAACTTACCTCGACACTTGTTCGCGTTAGAAATCTACTAATTGAAACTTTTTCTTTTCCTCGATCTAACCTCGAATTAGTGTTGTTCGGATCTATATAAATGAATTTAACCATCAATTTCACACATTTCAGATTTAAATGGACTCAATTTACGTCCTAGGCAAAATTACCATTTGCCCCTAACTTTTCCATAAATTCTGATTTTGTCGCTAGGCCTGGAAAATGAAACTTGTGCAAATTACTCCCTATTCCAAGCCTAACCAAAGCCCCATTACAAATTTTCCAGCACATGTATTCATAAAATTTCAGAATTTTCATCAAATTTTAAAACTTTTCAGTTTAGCCCCTAAATCATGTTTTCATCAAAAATCACTTTGTAAAAGTTATTTATTTATCAATAATCTTTCATTTTCTACCATAAATTTCTAATTTCCAGCATATACATCCATGACCTATTTTCATACCTTGATAACTTTTCAAATTAATCCCTCAAATAGAGAGATTAAGCTATCTCGGTTTCAAAGATACCCAAATTACTAAAAACAGGACAATGAAACTTACCCAATTAAGCTTTGAAAGTTTCTTTTCTCTCACCTAGGGTTTTCATGTGTTTTAGGTTGAAGATGACATAAAATAAGATGATTTCTTTTATCATCTTTTTAATTAATTTAATTAGTTTGCTATTTTCAATTTAGTTATTGCCTTTTTTCTATAATTCCATGGATGAGTCACCAAGAAAAATCTACATACTTTTCTTAATGGTCTAATTACCATATAAGGACCTCTAGATTTGAATTCTATAGCTATTTAATCTTTATAGCTACTAGAATTCAACTTTCACATTTTATGCGATTTAGTCATTCTCGTAATTAAACACTTAATCGATAAAATTTTCATTTCAAAATTTTCACACGACATGCTTATTGTAATACGGGTCATATGATGAAATAAAAATAAACCTTATTTTTGGGTCGGATTTGTGGTCCCGAAACCACTATTCCAATCTCACTGAAAAATGAGTTGTTACAACTCTCCCCCTTTTAGGGATTTTCGTCCTATAAAATCTTACCAGTAAAAAGATTTGGGTATTGCTTCTTCCTAGAATCCTCTGACTCCTAGGTAGCCTCTTCAATACTGTGTCGTTGCCAAAGAAATTTTACTAAAGCTACCATATGTCATATCAAGCTGGATCTCTACCTCTGTCGGAGAGATATCATGTGAAGGATCGGATTGATACTGCCATAGCATAGACACATGAAAAACATTAAGAATCCGATCAAGATCTGGTGGCAAAGCTAACTGATATGCAACTGATCCAATTCTTTTCGTAATCTCATATGGTTCAATAAATCGTGGACTCAATTTTCCTTTACGACCAAACCAGAGAACTTTCTTCCAGGACGACACTTTCAAGAACACTTTGTCACTGACTTGAAATTCTATTTCTTTTCGTTTCAAATCAACGTAAGACTTTTAACGATCAGAGGTTGCTTTCAAACTGTCCCGAATTACTTTCACTTTTTCCTCGGTCTCTTGGACCAAGTCAACTCCGTGTAACTTTTTCTGACTGAGTTCTGTCCAATACAATGGAGTTCTACATTTGTGTCCATACAAGGCTTCATACGGTGCCATTTTAATACTAGACTGATAACTGTTATTATAAGAAAATTCAACCAAAGACAAATACTTTTCCCAGTTACCTTCAAACTTAAGTATACAACACCGGAGCATATCTTCCAAGATCTGTATTACCCGTTCAGATTGACCATCTGTCTGGGGATGAAATGCAGTACTAAAGTGTAAGTGAGTACCTAGAGCTTCTTGTAATTTGTTTCAAAATTGAGATGTAAACCGAGGATCTCTATCTGAAATAATGGAGACAGGCACTCCATGCAATCTAAAAATCTTAGAAACGTACAATTTAACCAATCTATCTAAGGAATAATCTATACATACTGGAAAAAAGTGTGTAGATTTTGTCAGCCGATCAACAATTACCCAAATGATATCTTTCTTATTTGGAGACAAGGGTAATCCCATTACGAAGTTCATAGTGATTCTTTTCCATTTCCATTCTAGTATCGTAACCGGCTGTAATAGTCCAGAAGGCAACTGATGTTCAGCTTTTACTTGTTGACATATCAAACATTTAGATACAAAGTTAGAAATATCTCATTTCATTCCCAGCCACCAGTACATCTTTTTCAGATCATTATACATTTTATTACTAATAGGATAAATAAACATGTTACCACTGTGAGCTTCATTCAAAATATTCTATACTAGTTATGAACCTTTCGGTACACATACTCTGCCTCTGAATAATAAACAACCACCAGTCCTAATCTGAAATTCTGAGTCAGGAGTCAATTTACTTTGTACCCGTTTTGCTTGCAACTTACTATCATTTTTTTTTGAGCTTCAGAGATCTATCACAAGAACGTTGGTTTAGCTTTTAACTCAGCTAAGATTGAACTATCATTAGACAACGATAATTGGGTATTCATTGCTTGTAAAGTATACAGGGATTTTCTGCTCAGAGCAGCAGCAACCACATTGGCTTTTCCCGGATTATAGTATATAGCAAGATCATAATCTTTCAATAACTCAAGCCATCTGCACTGTCTCAAACTCAAATCTTTCTATGACATCAAATATTTTAGACTTTTATGATCAGTGAATATGTGACATTTTTCCCTAAACAAGTAATGCCGCCAGATTTTCAATGCAAACACTATGGCTGCCAATTTAAGATCATGTGTCGGGTAGTTCCTTTCATGTGGCTTTAGCTATCGTGAAGCATAGGCTACTACTTTACCGTCTTGCATTAAAACATAGCCTAAACCATTCCATGACGCATCACTATAAACTAAAAATTCCTTTCCCGATTCAGGTTGAACTAACACTGGTGCTTCACAATAAAGCTTTTTTAATCTATCAAAACTTTGTTTGGCATTTATCACCCACTCGAACTTTATATCTTCTTGTAGTAAACGTGTCATCGGAGAAGCTATCATTGAAATTTTTTTACAAATCTTTGATAATAACCAGCTAGTCTCAGAAAACTTCAGACTTCAGACAGATTCTTCGGTGGCTTCCAATAAACAATGGCTAAAATTTTATTCGGGTCTACCTTGACACCTTCAGCAGACACAATATGCCCAAGGAAACTAACTTCTTGTAGCCAAAATTCACATTTACTGAATTTGGCGTATAGTTGTTTCTTTCGCAGGGTTTGCAACACTATTATCAAATGCTTAGCATGTTCATTTTCATTTCGAGTAAACCAAAATATCATGTAACACCCCAAACCCGGCCCAGACGTTATGGCCGGATCCGACGTGTCACATTGAAGTTTTTAAGAAAACCCATGCCTCTTTCAGTGTCTTTCTTAGTGTTTTAAAAGATAGTCTTTGCTAAGCTAATAAAGTGAATGAAAAAGCACCGCAGTAGTAGGTATCAAAAACAGAGGGAGGTGAGCCATGAAGGTCGCTTGAGTACCAAGCTCTTGATTGGATCCAATCCTAGACATGCCCACAACCATTGCCACACTTTGGTGCGAGGTTAGGTTTTGGAAAAAAATCGAGTTGGAATTCATTTAAGTAGATATTTTTGATAAACTGATTAATTGTATCGTTGCGTTATTTTGAAAACAAGTATCATTTTGTAAACGCGCCCTAAGTCTAACCCATTTTGGATTATTATCAGTAAAATATAGAGTATAAAATAAAATAATCCTAGAAAAATAATTAAAATGGCCTTATTACAACCCAAAACCAAATAATAATAATTAAGATAAAATTTATAAAAAAAATTGGTTACTTATTGCAAAGTTCGAAAGCGATCGCCACGGCCACTCTGAATCCCCTCCGGCTCCAAATCTCTACATCGAGGCTCACCTGCAAGGTTAAGGAAAGGGGTGAGTTTGGAAACTCAGTGTACAACAAGCCCCTTTTAGAGCCCAAACTAATATCAGCATACTAGGCCTAAGCCCTAATTCATTCTCGACATATACTGGGCCGAAGCCTTTCATTTAATTGGTACTTGGCCGAAGCCTTTTCATAAATCATATCACTGGGCCGATGCCTTTACTGTAAACGGTATGGCCTATAGGCCTATTTCAATATCAAATGTAATACCAATGAATGTATGCGAGCCCATTTGGGGAGACTATTCAACCCACCATCCGCTACTCTCCACCCGTACCAACCAAGCTCTCCATGTGGGGAATAACTCAACCCACCCAACCAAACTCTCCACTGGCAGCAAAGCTGCTTTATCATATAACTGAAGGCCTAGCCTCTTTTAATAACTGGGGCAAAGCCCTTTTTGATAAAATGGGGCAAAGCCCTTTTCGGTAAACTGGGGCAAAGCCCTTTGAGTACTTCTTCCATTTATATAAAACCCAACCCACGCATATAATGAGTATATCATAGCATATCATGTGCATCTCATAACATATCATGTGCATCTCATGTCATATCATGTATAACATTATCTCATGCATCATATTCATAATTAAACCCTAGGGGGTATAATGGTCATTTTTACCTAGGGGCAAAATAGTCATTTTTCATATTATAAGGGTAATTTCGTAATTTTACCAAATATCAGGGTTTTCCATGTTCATTAACAATTATCAATATTTTCGAGTGTTTAAACAATGATGTTTAACCCACTTAACCCAAATTTTACAACAGTACTAACCGTGTTAACATGCAACTTTTCCAAATTTCCTTTTCTATCAATTTTACCCAAATGGGCCCGAAAGCCCATTGGGCCCAATTCTAGCCCATTGAGGCTCAACTTACCATCGTGCACAAAATTTGCGCTCTTACCTGTTCCATCGATCAAAACACTGATCTTATCGTATTTATCGCATCTATAACCAAACGTAAAATCACAAGTTCCCGAAATGTCAGAATTTTAGCATTTCAGCTTTTCAGCGAATATTAATCTAAGCTACTACGAGGGTTGTTACACACCAGTTTTGTGACGTTTGGTAACAAAGTCTCCCACGACAACCTACAATTAATCACCACCATTCTTAGTTTACAATTCATGCTTATCAAACCCAAAATCCACCTTACCATAGTCGGCCAAAGAACCCCTAATAGCCATAGATCACTTACCTTCACAGGGTCCGATGATTCGATCCAAGTTTATCCAAACCGATACTCCAAGCCTTGCTGCTCCTCCAAAGTTGTCTATTTCACTACACAAACCATAAAAGTCGAATGAAAAGGCCTAGTGAGGCATATACCTCAAATTGATAACCTCCGTAAACTATAGGGGGTTTCGACTTTTCTTAACATTTACACTACTGAATCGATTTGGAAAACAGTACTTACCACAATCTTCCCTTTTGCCTTCGTTTAGAACCAAAGTAGACTTAGCCTCAACCACCTAGCAGCCCTCTTGAATCCTAGAGGTCTACAGGTTCGGCTATGCCCCTATAACTAAGGTATTTCGGCTTTTAGGGCCAAGAAAAAGAAATGGTGTGGTGGCTTGTATTGGTGTTGCCGTCGGGGACTTTTAAAGTTTAGCGGATGAAGGGATCGGTCACAACAAATGAAGAGAAAATAAGGATGCTGGTCTAAGTGAAATCGGCACAACCAACTTCAAAAGTTTCAGCTCTTGTGGCTATTCGGAAAGGGTGATGAAAAGAAAGGGAGTAGTACTTTGGTTTCGACAAAAAAGAGAAAGAAAAATGGATGAAAGGAGTGGTGATTTCGGCTAGAGAAGAAAAGGAAGAAAAGAAATAACTCTATGATGTTTAAACAAAAGAAAACGGCACAACTAAGGCCCCTAATGCCGAAATACTAACCTAAAACCCCTAAGCCAATTTCTCCTCCCTAAATTCCCACTATTCGGCCAACACTAAGCCTCTATTCAAATCTCCAAAATCTCTCCCCTTATCACTCCTAAATTCATGCATTTGACTGATTCAAACTCTCTCCAACAGAGTTCTATTCGACTTCAAACTCCTGCATGCTCAAGACATAAAAAATTGCCAGCTTAGTGAATCGAACCTTGGCCTTCCCCCAACCACTTACACGCCAATTTTTTAGCTCCTTAGTGGTGTCACTTAACCACTTTTCAAGGGGCTCTTTTGTGTTACATTTTACCCACATCTTTTAATAAGGCCACCTATCCAATGCCCCTAACTCCTCAAGTCCAAAATTCAAAAATTCTACCGGGTTTTGGCCAACACATGGGCCTTTCATAGGCCCATTTACACACTCCAATTATGAATTTCACAACCAAATACCAAATTTTAAAAATTTTACCAAATTCTCAAAAATTACGAAAATCCCGAAAATCAGGGTGTTACATATCATCTGTAAATACCACTACAAACTTGTCTGAATACGGGCTAAAAATTCTGTTCATCAAATCTATAAACACTGCAGATGCATTTGTCAAGCCGAATGGCATTACAAGAAACTCATAGTGTCCATATCTGGTTCAAAAAGCTGTCTTTGGCACATCCAATTCTTTTACCGTAGTTGATAGTAACCAAAACAGAGATCAATCTTCAAAAATAAAGTGACACATTTTAACTGGTCAAACAAGTCATCGATTCGAGGCAATGGATACTTGTTCTTTATCGTAACTTTGTTGAGCTGTCTATAATCAATGCACAGCCTCAACGATCCATCTTTCTTGTTTAGGAATAGAACCGGTGCACCCTAGGGTGAGAAACTAGGTCAAGCAAAACCTCTTTCAATCAACTCTTACTATCAGACTTTCAGCTTTTTCAACTCAAGAAAAGCCATTACAGTAGGTACTATAGATATAGGTGTTGTACCGGAACAAGATCTATAAAGAATTCCACTTCTTTATTCGATGGTAATCTTGGTAATTCTTACGGGAATACATCGGGAATTCACATACAACTGATGTCGATCGAATCTTTGACTCATATACTTTAGTATCCAGTACATATGTAAGGTAAGCATCATAACCCTTTCGGACATATTTCTGTGCTGATATTGCTGAAATCATAGTAGGTAGTCCATCTAGTTTATCAGATTCAACACGAAGCAATTCACTATTCTCACATTTCAATACAATATATTTTTGCTTACAATTTACCACTGCATCATATCGGGTTAACTAATCCATTCCCAAGATCACATCAAACTCATAAAATGGCAATAACATCAAGCTAGCCGAGAAGCAATAACCTTTTACCATTAACGGATAGTTCTTACAGACTTTATCCACCATAACACACTAGTCTAGGGGGTTTGAAACTTTAACCACAAATTTAGTGAATTCAACAGGTAAATTTTTAATAGACACTAGGTTCGTGCATATGTATGAATGTGTGAAACCAAGATCAATCAATATAGTAATATCAGTATCAAGTAGAGAAAATGTACCAGTAATGATGTCTGGTGTAGAGGCATCTTCTCTAGCACGAATAGTATATGTCCTTGCAGATGCTTTTGCCTTAGATCTAACTGTAGTATCCTTGGTAATACCTCGACTATCACCAGTATTGCTCGGATGATGGGGTGGTCTGCCCCTCGAGATAGGATTACTCGGCTTTGGAGCTGGTTCCATCTCCTTTCAACTCTTTTTCACAATCTTTGAGAAATCCTCAAGTGAACCACATCCAAAATAAGCTTCACTTTTAGACCGACATTCCCCATGATGAAATTTGTTACAATGTTTACATTTCAGTTTCGGGTTACCAACACTACCCACACTAGTCACCGACTGAGATGAAGACCTCGGGTTAGAATGTTGAGGGCCCCGCTCTCTTCCAGAATATCCCATAGAGGTGGTAACATGATCATAATACTTCTTTAATTTCTTAGAAGCAAATGATTGTGAATTACTCATAGTTCTTTTCCCAAAAACCCGAGCCTCTTTTTCAGCTTGTTTCTTTTCTTTACTCAGTTCTTCAGCCTTGTGGGCTCGGTCAGCTAGCACTACAAATTCCTTATTTCGAGAATCCCAATCAATAACTTGATATCTTTATTTAAACCTTCTTCAAAGCATTTACACATTTCAGCCTCAGTTAGGACCCATTTCTTAGCATACTTGCTTAACCGAACAAATTCATGTTCATATTTAGATACAGTCATGTTTCCTTGTTTGAGCTCTAGAAATTCTTTCTTTTTCCGATCCATGAACCTCTGACTAACATATTCCTTCTTGAATTCAGCCTGGAAGAATTCCCATGTAACATTCTCTCTCGGTACCACTGAAGTTATGGTATTCCACTAATGATAAGCTATATCTTTTAGTAGGGATACTGCACATTTCAGACATTCGACAGATGTGCAGGATAGTTCATCAAAAACCCAGATAGTGTTTTCTAACAAAAACTCAGCCCTTTCCGGATCATCATCTGCGGTAGGTCTAAATTCTTCTGCCCCATGCTTGTGGATTTTATCTATCGAAGGCTTACCAATTCTAACAGGTTCGGCACCCTATGGTACATCAGGAATCAGTTGGGGAGTAGGTGGGGGAGGTCATTGTACAACGAGGTTTGTTCTTAAAATCTGTAAAAACCATTCATTCATCATTTGAAAGAAGGCACTGCTTTGCTCGCTCACTTCGGTCCTTTGACGCAGACGCAGACGCAATTCTAACAGGGCCTTTCACTACTGGGACGCAGACGCAACTCTTTGAACCGAAGTCGAAGTTGAAGCACTATTCTCGCTTTCTCGATTCAAATCTAGCTTTCGGTTGGATGATATTACTATATGAAAAACACATTTCAAAAGATCAGGAGTCATCACACTATCACAATTTATATAATGGCATGTATAGCTAAACTCGTGTTCGCTACGTAAAATATGAGAATCAGCTAAATTATAGCTCTGATATCACTAAATGTAACACTACTAACCCGTATCTGTCACTGAAATAGAGTTTCAGAGCATTACCATAACATTTAAAAACATTTACAAATAACTTAAATAAATTACTATTCATTTAACGAGATCATTCATAACGTCCCTTAATTGGGCCCATGAGGCCCAATACAAGCATTAAAATTGAGTCGAGACTTAATCGGGACCTTTAAGAATTTTTTGCGAAATTATAAAATTTTTTCAAGGTGTAGGGCTCATACGCCCGTGTGGTCCAAGGGACACACCAGTGTGACCCTGGGACACGGTCGTGTTGGAGGCCGTGTTCGACCCCTTGTAACTCTCTGACTTGTACACACAACCATGCCACACGCTCGTATTCTAGACTGTATGGTTAATTAATTCAATTCAAAATTAGGTGCAGGTTTTACACAGCCAATACACACGCCCGTGTTATAAGCCGTGTGGCACACACGACTAAGACACACGCCTGTGTCTCTACCCGTATGCTCAATTCTGAGCATTCTATTTCTCAAAATTAAGGTACAGGGGACACAGAGCCTAACCACATGCTCATGTTACCAGGCCGTGTGTCACACACGGTCTAGACACACGCCAGCGTGGACAAAATGAAGCCATTCCTAGCTTTATTTCTCACCTAAAATTTCACCCAAGACCTGCAATTGAAACACACAACCAGTACCAACCAATCCAAGCATTCAAATTAAACAAACTTCATCATTCAACAAGGCATATCGTTAAATGCATAGGTGGTTATAAACTTTCCTTAGTTTATCTTAGGCATTCACAAAATTGATCACATATTTTTAACATAACACATGTGTAAATATATATCATGATAATCTACTTAGTCATACCAAAATGAACCATTATTATCCATTCCAATGGCTAGGTTA
The DNA here is from genome assembly GCA_025698465.1 of Gossypium longicalyx. NCBI lineage: Eukaryota > Viridiplantae > Streptophyta > Magnoliopsida > Malvales > Malvaceae > Gossypium > Gossypium longicalyx. The sequence continues at coordinate 59,948,099 of CM047004.1, read as the reverse complement.
CAAAATTACATTTCAAGCCATTATTGGCCAAGTTGTCTTATACATGCCATTATACCAAAATGATTTTTATTAATTATACCCAAAATGACTAGTTGATAGTGTGACGATGCTCTAACAATCTCCAACCTTCGCGAGCTTTCGAGCACTATAAAATAAGGGAAAATAAAATGGTGTAAGCATTACATGCTTAGTAAGTTCGTATAACGGAAACTAAACTTACCAATCTTGCTTATTAAATCTAGGCACACAATGTTATGTTTCCATCCATCTGGCTACATTGCCTAATCACATACATTCAATCAAACATGTTAGTAACCAAAATCTTTATATCAATCAAGTAACATAAATGAGCTTATCAAGAAATATTCTTTCAAGTCATTATCATATCATCTTAAGATTTTCATGTCATGTCAAGGGTTATATGTCCATTGAATCATTGAATTTCGATGGATGCTCAAGTAGTACACTCGAAGTGTACGATTCAGTAATTCGTCAATTCCTTATTCAAGGGTACCCCTTAGGGCACTTAACCAATAACCACTCTCTCGAGCCACATATCGTATAACAGGATTACCAGTCCAGGATTAATCCTTTATATAATGTATGCTCAAAGAGGCTCGATTAGGATTACCAGTCTAGGCTAAACCTTAATCATAACGTATGCTTGAGAGGCATTATATCGGGATTACCCATTCGGGCTAAATCCTTTCTATAACAAGGTTAATGGGATTAGTCGTCTGAGTTAAATCCCGTCCGCAACAAATGTAGGACCTTATTAGTTTCGGGAAAGCGCATATAATCATCGGAATTCACATTCAATCAGGACTTAACCCTTTATCACCATTTCACGCATGTATCAATTTTCCATCATAGCATACAAGTAAAGCACATCAACATAAATCACATTACATACAAACGCAACATTCAATTAACATAATTACATACCCGATTAAGTTACGCGAGCTTACCTCGACACTTGTTCTAAACTACTAATTCGAAACCTTTTCTTTTCCTCGATCTAACCTTAAATTAGTGTTGTCTGGATCTATAGAAATGAATTTAACCATCAATTTCACACATTTCAGATTTAAATGGACTCAATTTACGTCCTAGGCAAAATTACCATTTTGCCACTAACTTTTCCATAAATTTTGATTTTGTCGCTAGGCTCGGAAAATGAAACCTTTACAAATTACTCCCTATTCCAAGCCTAACCAAAGCTCAACTACAAATTTTCCAGCACATGTATTCATAAAATTTCATAATTTTTCATCAAATTTTAAAACTTTTCATTTTAGTCCCTAAATCATGTTTTCATCAAAAATCACTTTTTAAAAGTTATTTATCTATTAATAATCTTTCATTTTCTACCATAAATTTCTAATTTCCAGCATATACATCCATGACCTATTTTCATACCTTGATAATTTTTCAAATTAATCCCTCAAATAGAGAGATTAAGCTATCTCGGTTTAAAAAATACTGAAATTACTAAAAACGGGATAAGGAAACTTACCCAATTAGGCCTTGAAAGTTTTTTTTTTCTCTCATCTATGGTTTCCATGTGTTTTAGGTTGAAGATAACATAAAATAAGATGGTTTCTTTTATCATCTTTTTAATTAATTTAATTAATTTACTATTTCTAATTTAGTCATTACCCTTTTTCTATAATTCCATGGATGAGTCACCAAGAAAAATCTACATACTTTTCTTAATGGTTTAATTACCATATAAGGACCTCTTGATTTGAATTCCATAGCTATTTAATCCTTATAGCTACTAGAATTCAACTTTCACATTTTATACGATTTAGTCCTTTTCGTAATTAAACACTTAATCGATAAAAATTTTGTTTCAAAATTTTCACACGACATGCCTATTATAATACAGATCATATAATAAAATAAAAATAAACCTTATTTTTGGGTTAGATTTGTGGTCCTAAAACCACTGTTCCGATCTCATTGAAAAATGGGCTATTACAGTGGCCATGTATTGGCACTTAGTGTGTGAGATTCCTGAGTACTCGATATTTTTCCAAATGGCTCAATGGGTATATTGATGATATGAAAAAGTAAGATATTGATATGTATCGGTACATGTATGATCATGAATTGTATAAGCATTGAATCTATGAGAATTATGAGTTAATGTCTAACCTTTTGATGGATTATGTGTTAGGCTTTTGGGATTCAAATTAAATTGCATTATGCTATGTTTATTTCCTTAAATTATGATTAAATGGTAAGTTGTGCTTTAGCCATACGAGCTTACTAAGTTTAATAGCTTACTTTGTTTACTTTTTCGTGTTTTATAGTGATTTCGAAGCTTGCTCGGGTTGGAAGTTGTCAGAGATCTCATCACACTATCCAGCTGTTGTTTTGGTACTTTTGAACTATATGTATTTAGGTTATATGGCATGTATAGGTTTTTTTGGCTATTGTAGCCTATATATCTCATAATGTTTTGGTTATGAGTTTAGCCATATGATTTGGCTTATTTTGGTATACTTGGATATGTAAATATGTGTAAATGGTCCTTTGATATTTTGTTTATAATTGCTATATAAATGCCTTGTTGTGAATTGATATTCAAGGTAGCAAATGGTTGAAATTAAGAATGTATTAGCATGTTAAGCATTAGGCAAGATAATGCATAAAGAAAGTGACCATTTAGGTGAATGCTTGAAGGTGAATTGGTATGTATTGAAATGGCATATTGAATGTGTGTTAGGCATAAAAAGTGTATATATACATTTGACCATTTAGGTAACTTTTGATAGTGATAATGGTATGTTTTGAATGGTTAATTGTGATACTTAGGAGCCTTGTGGTTGTTGGTATTGATATTGCATGAATTGAACTTGGTTTAGATGGGTTTGAATGCCTATTAAAGATATGGTCATATGCTATTTGGTATGTGTAGGTTGTTGCAAGTTTAGGTGAGAAAAATGGCTTGGATAATAGCCTATTTTTGTCCACACGGGCAAAGACACAGGCGTGTGTCTCAGTCGTGTGTCACACACATCTACGTGACACGGCCGTGTGTCCCCTGGTACTTATTTAGAAAGCTAGTCAGTAGCTTCACATAGCCTAGCACACAGGCGTGTGGCTTGGTCGTGTGGCATAAGCCAGTATACCTTCCATTTTTCACACGGCCTAGAACATAGCTTGACACACAGGCGTGTGAGGCCATTTCGAAGGGTACACGGGCTAGTCACACGGGCGTGTGGTTGGCCATATGACCCAAGTCAGAGAGTTGCATGGGGTCAGACACGGGCTGGGACACGACCATGTGATCCTATTTCAAATGTCCACATGGCCTGTGACATGGGCGTGTCTCTTGGCCGTGTGAGACACACGGCCTGGCCACACGAACATGTGTCCCCTGTACTTTGAAAATTATCATTGTTTTTCCAAAATTTCCTTGAGTTCTCAGTTTAGTCCCCAACCACTTCTAATGCTTAATTTGGGCCTCGAGGGCTCGTATTAGGGACCATATGATTGTATTTGAAATTCTTTTATTGGTATGAGAATTCTGATTTGAATTGTATGATTGTTTATGATATTAGTCCGATAATGCTCTGTAACCCTATTTCGGTAACGGATACAGGTTAGGGGTGTTACAGTATTCGTCACAAATCATGCACATATAGTAGTAATCTAATCAATCAGATCATAAATCCCATATTATTCATAATTTTAGGGACTTAATTAGAAGAGATAGAATATTAGAAAATAATTTAGGGATTAAATTGAACAATTTATAAAATTTTGGGCAAAGCTGTAAAATTTGAGAAATATAGGATACATAGCCGTGTGATCGGATCGTGTGGGAAGCCCTGAACCATATGGAGGGGTTACACGACCATGTGACTAGGTTGTGTGACAGACTGTGGCTGTGTAGAATTTGCAAAATCAACTTACAGGGGAGGCACGACTGTGTGGCAGGCCGTATGGAGAGTCTTGGGCCGTGTGTCTTCTGAGGCCGTGTGGAATTTGCAAAATCAACTTATATGGGAGGTACGACCGTATGGCAGGCTATGTGACATGTGTCATCGAGATCTCGAACGACATCCCCTGTATTCAACTCTAGTTCGATGCACCTTTAATAGGTTCTTCAAACAACATTTAAACACGGGTTAAGGTTTTTTTCAAGATCTATCAAGATTACTAAGAATTTCGACAAGAAATCATGAAAAGATTGATTGAATGGATGAAAAGTCAGTTTCGAGATAATGATATTACGAATTTTGAAGTTCAATTGACGAACAAGGCACTTACAAATTCTTGGCAAGATTAGAGACGAATTGACGGTGTTACGCTAAACCTATAGGAAGAAGGATTGCATGGAAATTTATTTTGGATTCAGGATGCAACAATAGATTTAACAATTGGAGAGAAGATTATTTGCAAAGAAAATATGAAAAAGAAAAGTAGAAAGAAATAGGGAAAAAGAAAGCAAAATTTTAGTTTAATTGGAAAAGTAGTTCTTTTGTGATTAGGAAAAGAGATTAAATACCTGGAGTTTTCTAAATTTGAGGGGTCTGGATGAAAATTACCCTTTTTGCTAAAAATAAAAGGAAAATGGAGGATAATTTTAGCAATTGGAGAGAAAATTATTTGCAAGGAAAAGATGAAAAAGAAAAGGAGAAAGAAATAGGGAAAAAGAAAACAAAATTTTAGTTTAATTGGAAAAGAAAGCTATAGTTCTTTAGTGATTAGGAAAAGAGATTAAATACCAAGAGTTTTCTAAATTTGAGGGGTCTGAATGAAAAATCACCTTTTTTTGCTGAAAATAAAAGGAAAATGGAGGAGTTTAACATGAATTGAACTTGGCTTGCAAAGTAGAAATTGTTAAGGCTTAACAATTTGAACTACTACCCACTTTTTCTAAGTTTTCACTATAAATATTATTTATTTTGGTATGATTTTTGTCATAATTTGCTAAAATTAAAAAAGAAAAGAAATGGAAAAAAAATGGATTGAACTTAGGATCTTTAAGAAGCATGCAAACTACTTAACCATTTAATCTAAGTCGTTTCTTAATTATTTATTTAATCTAGCCCTATATATTTTGGGGTATTAAATCTAAACTTTCACCTTGTCCAACAAGCTACCCTAAATTGTAACGGAAAAGTGATGCAACACTACTCAGGCTTTGGGTGCATTTGTTTTATGGAAAATTATTTATAAAAAATGTTTTTTGCATTTTCGGAAACAACTTGGTCAACAAAAAAGGACTTATATAAGTTAACAGAAAATAAGTCATTTTTTTTAAAATGGCTTACTTTTTTAAAAAACGTAAGCTATTTTTCGGAAAAAATCTCCTTTATAAGTAATTTTTTATAGAAAAATCAACTTGAATCAAGCATAATAATAGTACACTAATAAATTTTAAATTTGAAAATATTAAAATAAAATATTAAAATTTCCAATATTATTAAAATACATATTTAATTATTTATATTATTAATATACTTTACTATTTTAATAAATTATTTAATATTAGAATTTATTTTAATAATAAACTTTAAATATAAGAATTTTAAAGTTTAAATAATATTCTTCATACATTATTAAAAATATTTATATTAATATTTTAATAATAAATATATATTGCAATTATAAATGTATTAAAATAAATATTTTATAGTATGAAGTTTAAAATATGTCATAAGTCCATGTATTCTTCATTCTTCATAAATTAGGAATTTAGTCCCCGTACTTTTATTTTCAAGAATTTAGTCTCTCTACTTTTTAAATTTTAAAATTCAAGTCCAGTTGTTAAAACTGTTAAAAATTATTTTGTTAATTTTGTTTATGTGGCATTTTTAAATAAAAAATACTCATTAAGTAGCCATGCAACTAAAAATTGATGCTGTAATGAACTTGAATTTAACAAAATAATTTTTAACAATTTTAACAACTGGACTTGAATTTTAAAATTTGAAAAGTAGAGAGACTAAATTCTTGAAAATAAAAGTATAGGGACTAAATTCAAAATTTACAAAGAGTATAGGGACTTATGACATATTTTATGTAACATCCCAAAAACCGGGTTAGAAGAAATTGAGTAGTGAAACCAAGGGTGATTATGTCTTGAGTTTGAATTAATGTTGCGAAATTATGACAAGTGAATTGATCTGGTTTAGTGGTTAAGTGTTCTAGTTTTGTGTATGAGGTTCTGGGTTCGAATCTTGTTTCTTGAAAATTTTGTTATAAGATATCTTCAATCAATTGATGTCAAGAACGAGTTTACTGGTTTAATGGTTGAGCATCTATAAACTCTCTGGTCTTATATTCGAATCTCTATGCAAGCAATAAGAAAAAAAATTTTATATCGCCTTTTGTGATAACTAAAATTCTTGATTTTAAAATATGTTCTTTTCATTTTTTGTTCTCCCTAACATTCTACCGTTTTTTTCTTCTGCTTCTCCGTTCTTTCCTTTTTCTGTTTCTTTTCTTTCTTCCGTTAGTTCTGCTACGGGATTTGTCGAAGAATTGGGTTGTTCTTGTTTGATTGAAAAGCTATAGAGTAAGTTCTGTCGTTATTTTCTTCTGTTACTAATTGATTTTGTCTATACCTTATCAAGGTTCAAGTTACTATTGTTTCATTTCGAACCCTCCGTTAAGTATTCGATTGATTTTGTTTTTAGGCAAAGAGGTAGTTAATCAAGATCCTTCATCGTTTTAAGTTTCATGTTGTTGATTTCGTGCGAGGGTAAGCGTTAGTTTCCATTTCGAGATTTTGTGTTGAAGTCTTTCGACATAGTTTTAGCTTTGAATGCTAGTTAGCGATTTGATTTGATAAGTTGTTTGATTGATCATTTGAAATCATTTTTAGGTTCCAGTATCGACATTGTTGATTCTAGATCGAGATTGTATCAGGTGGGTAGTTGAAACCCAAATTTATGCAATTTGTGAACACCGAAAAAGATGGCCTTCGATGCCATTTTGCTGTGTGCTAGGCCATGTGTGCTACACGATAGTGTGTCAGGCCGTGTGGTAGACCGTGTAGGCACTGTTTTGGCCAACACAACTAGGGACACGGTCGTGTGTCTAGGTCATGTTCAAGACTATTTTGCATTAGGGAGACATGAGCCAAGGACACAGGCTTGTGCCCAGGCCGTGTGAGAGAATTTGGGGATTTAGTCACACGAACGTGAGCTGGGCCGTGTAAGAGATCATGTAACTCACTATTTTGGGTCACGACTGTGTGTCAGGCCATGTGTTGAGCCATGTGTGATAATAAAGGGGCCACATGGGCGTGTGCAAAGCCGTGCAGACTACACGAGCCAACTAACTAAGCCATGTGGATCCACATGGGCGTGTGTGTCAAGATTTTAAAATTTTCTTTATAGTCATAATCGTCTTTCGGATCGAATATAGGCCTTCTGTAGGGTCCGTATGATCTGTATTAAGCTATAAACCTCGGTATTTGTTGATCTGTTAGTGTATAATCTACTATTTGTATGTATGTCTATTCTGGTATAAGTTAAGTAATGATAACTTGCTAATGTATAATGTGCCGCTATTTAGATACGTTAAGGTATGTGCCTTACCCAGGTATGTTTCGTATTCTGTTAAGTTTGTTGGTACACCTCTGTGTCGCTTTTTTGATTAAGAATATGTGATATCTGAATGTGTTAAATTGATTAATATTGATTCAGATTCTAATTTATAACTATGCATGTGACTTCATGGCAAATCTGATATGATCTGTTGAGGTTTAATAAGTCTGTTTTATGAATTATGGACTACCATGTGTACTGATTCTGTATTGAATGATAGCATGACTTACATGCTCATCACTCTGATTCTGTATATGCATGCCATAACACATTGCATGGGATTTAGGTTGATGTGAAAGAGGATATTTCTGGTAGTTTAATGATCTGCATTAGTTGGTGGTTTATCCTAATTCTATTCTGGCAGCTTGGCTGTAATATAGTGGCTTGACTACATATATCTGGTCTGGCAGTTGTGACTGCAAATTCAGGTGGCAATTACCATAGTTATCTTTTGGAATTATTTGGTTGGACGAGTTCTAGGAAATTTTATTTTGGTGTGTAGCGGAGTTGGGTAGGATGTTTTCTGATAAATCTGTATTCTGAATAGTTTTGAAAATACTACATCTGCATAAACATACATATTTTGTTTTGCGTTGTTTCGCTCTTCTCTGTTTTGTTCTATCCTATTTTGGTTGTGTTCTGTTGTACTATCATTATGAAAATCTCTGCGATATTCCAATCTGTTTCGTTTTGGTTATGCGATCTGTGTCCTTCTGGCTATGTGATTGATAACTTTTAAAAAGAGTTATATTCCAAGCCTCTAAATTGAATTAATTATTTGTAATTAAGTAAATATGTTTGTATTTTTAGAATATTACATAACAAAGCTTGGATTGTGCTATACATGTTATTATTTGTTACTTCTATTATTGGGGAAGAAATGTATTGTTTGTGGTTAGCAGCATATAACAACCCGTTTTCAGTAAAATTGAAATTGTGGTTTCAGGACCACAAATCCGAGTCAGAAAGAAAATTTATTTTAATATTATTGCATGCTCTATATTATGATAGGAAGATGTATAAAAATTTCAATAAGAAATTTTTTTCGATTTCATGTTTAATTATGGAAAGGACCAAATAACATAAAATGCAAAAGTTGAGTTCTAGTAGCTATAAGTATCAAATAGCTATGGAATTCAAAATTTGAGGTCTTTATATGGTAATTAGACCATTAAGAAAAGTTAGTAGATATTTTTGATGATTCATCCATGAAAAAATAGAAAAAAAAGGACTAAATTGAAAATTGAAATAAATAAAAGATAATAAATAAAATAAATGTTTAATATCATCATTCTATATCATCTTCTTCCCCAAATTATATGGAAACCCTAGGAAAGAGAAATAAAAACAAGCAAGCTTAATTGGGTAAGCATTCTTGTCCCGTTTGTAGTAATTTTTATATTTTTGAGATCGAAATAACCTAATCTTGCTATTTTGGGGATCAATTTGTAAAGTTATCAAAATACTAAAATTTTTACATGGATGAATATGCTAAAATTTTGAAACTTATGGTAGAAAATGAAAGGTTGTTGATAGATAAACAACTTTTGTAAAGTGAATTTTCATGAAATTGTGATTTAAGGACTAAATTGTAAAGATCTAAAATTCATGGAATTTTTTTATTTTTATGAAATATATGTGCTGTAAATGTTATATGTAAAAATTGGTTAGGCTTGGAATAAGGATTAAATTGCACGAATTTTATTTTTCGAGCCTAGGGATGAAATCATCATTTATGGAAAGTATATGGGCAAAATGGTAATTTTTCCTAGAAATTGAATTAAATTGAGTATGAAATGTATTAAATTGATGTTAAATTCATTTATGTAGATCCAGATGGGCCTAATAGGTAGTTGGGTCGAAGAAAACAAAAAGTGTCGGATTAGTAGATTTCCATATACGAACAAGTGATGAGGTAAGTTCGTGTAACTAAATTGTGTATTTATAAGTTTTAAATTTAATGATATGTATGTGAGTTGTATCATTGTCATGAATATGAAAGTAACCTTATATCCGACAAAGCCCGATGTATGATAAGTCCCGTTTGAAAAATAGAATTCCATGGATACAAGATTTCCCGATTGGTTGTAGTCATGCATATGTTGTGGACACACCACAACTCTTATGAGCATCCTGTTATAAGCCCTCTTGAGTTTCTTGATACATGGTTCCTGAGAGCATCCTGATCGGTAGTGATCCTGCATGTGTTGTGTACTACCGCAACACTTTGTGAGCGACCTGTTATATGATTGGTTGTGATCCTGTATATATTGTAGACACAAGCACAACTCTTTATGAGCATCCTGATATAGGCTCTTTTTGAGCTTCCTGACATGGCTCGCTTGAACATCCTGTTATATGGCTATCTGGAGCTCTCTGATAATAGCTCTTTGGAGTTACCTGTTAAGCTCAATGAGCTTCCTGTTTTAAACTCTTATGAGTTTCTTGATTTTGCCCGGATAAACTTCCTGTTACATGGCTCACATATGCATCCTGTTCTATGGCTTGAGAGAATGCTTCCTGATTATGTGCCCTAATCGTGTACCCTTGAATTTGAGTTGACGGTTTACATGCGTATCCATCGATATTTCAAATAAATTCAATAGGAATAGTTTTGACATGGTTGAATTGAACTTAAGATGATTGATTATGGAAATGCACATGTTGTATGGAAATATGATATGAAAAACACATGTTTATGAAAATTATTACATGATAAGCTCATCTTTGATTTTTGATGTTCACATGATATACAAGACTAACAAGTTCGTGAGATCATATGTGTTTAGGCAAATGGCCATAATGATTTGGATGCATGTTGTATACTTATTATGAATGTACATGATTGATAAGTTAAATTCTTGATATACAAACATACTAAGCATTTGAAATGCTTACTTGGTTTTCTTTTCTCTGTTTTATAGTGCTCGAAATCTCGTAAAGGTTGGAATCAGTCGGAGCATCATCAAACTATCTTTTAGCTCGTTTTTGTATAAATAGTAAACTTATTTTGGTATAATGACATGTATAGGTTAACTTGGCCAATGTTGGCATGTAAATGGTCATTTGTAATCTAGCCATTGGATTGGCTAGTAACGGTATATTTAGTGAATATATACTTGAGGTTATAATATGGTTAATATATGTGTGCTTGGTATGGTTAGATTGAATTATGGTAAACATATATGTTTTTTAAAAATGTAAGTTTGAATATATGTGATGATATATCAAGTATAATGTTAATGTTAGCTTGGTTTTAACATCACAAATTGGTTGGTATATGAATGCAAGTAATAATGTAGGTACAAGAAAAAATTTGGGTGAGAAATAAGTCTTGGAAATGACCTTGTTTTTGTCCACACGGGTAGACACACGGGCTTGTGTCTCAACCATGTGTGACACATGGCCATGCGCACGGCCGTGTGGTTTGGCCGTGTGTCCCTTGCGTATTAAAAATTGAAAAACAGAATGCTTAGAATTGGTCACACGGGCAGAGACATGGGAGTGTGTCTCAGCCGTGTGAAACACACAGCCCAACACACGGGTGTGTGTCTTGGCCGTGTGAATCCTACACCTATTTTTGAAAATTTAATTGTCTACACGGCCTAGCACATAGGCGTGTTGCTGGCCGTGTGACCCAAGTCAATAGCTAGCCTAATTTGAACACGGGCTGGGAAATGGTCATGTTCCTCACATTGAATACCCACACGGCCTAAGACATGGGCGTATCACTTGGCCGTGTGGCTGACCACACGGGCGTTTGTCCCTTGCACCTAAGAAAAGTTTTGAGATTTTGCAAAATATTTCTGAGTTTTCAGTTTAGTTTTTATTTGATTTTAACATGCATTTTTGCCTTGAGGACCCAATTAAAAGATTATATGATTGATTTTGGATATGAATAGTAAATGATATGAAATTTTCTGTAATTGATCTGTAAACTTTGGTAATGCTCCATGACCTTGTTCCGACAACGGATAGAGGTTAGGGGTGTTACATTTATTGGCATCAGAGATACGGTTTAGCCGATTCTCGGACTAACGTAGTAAATGCGAGTTTAGTTATACATGCCATTATATAATTTGTGATAATGTGATATCTCCTGACTTTTTTAAATGTTTTTTTTTCATATAGTAATGTCGTCCAACTGACCTAGAGCTGAATCTGAGGAAGCTGAGAGCAATGCTCTAGCTTTAGTTCAAAGAGCTGCATCTAGTAGTAGTAGAAGGTGTAAAGCCCCGATTTTTGGGCCTAGAAGTATTGGGCCTTGAGTCTTGGTTCGGGTAGAAGATGACCCGAATAAGTTGGATGTTTTAATTATTATTATTATTACTTCGTATGTTTAGTTTAGTAATTAAATAAATAATTACGAAGGGAAAAAGTCCGGGGCTCGGCCCATAGCTTTAGCAAAATTCTTAAATTTTGCCTCTTAAGGGAATCTGGGGAGTAGGCCTTATTAATAACTTGGGCTGAGTTTTAGCACAAACAAGCACCTGGCCCAGTGGCTAAGCACGATAGGAGGGCGTAGGAGGTGCCTGGGTTCAAGGCACGGTGCGCGCAAAATGGTTGTTTTTTTAATATTCATGTTACGGTTGGAATAAGGGTTAAGAGGAGTTGAGAGCATATTTCAACACAAGGAGCGCCTGTGGCGCAGTGGCAGCAGTGTGCTGGGCACGCGGAGAGGGCGCGAGTTCGAGTCCTTGTGCGTGCAAATTCTGTTTTATTTTAAGGCGGACCAGAACTGAAGCAGATAAGGGTTATAAATTAATTGAGAGAGGATTATGTCATGAAAGGAACTTCGATGGAGTGGCAAGCAGCGTATGTGTGTGTTGGAAGGTCGCAGGTTCGAGATGTACAACAAGAAAATTTCTTTTTTATTTCGCAAGTAATCGGAGCTTCAGCAGGTAAGGTTTATAATTAATTTTGACCTTATATTAGTAAAGAAGGAGGCATGGTGCAGTGGCCAGTAGCACGGGCGTCGGTGCAAGGGTGGACGGAGGTCTAGGGTTCGAGCCTTACCTCGCGCACAGAAGGCTTGGGTTTTGCTGCTCATGTGGGGAAAGAGTTGGAGTCTGATTCGGACTCTCCTGGCAGCATGCTGAAGCGGTGCAAGGGGTGGATAAGGATGCTGCTAATCTGTGGAGGAGTTTGAGCTGATCAGGGGATTGGGTGAGGATGAGATAAGGGAGGAAATTTCGGAGCTGATCAAGGACTTGGAGTTGGCCGAATGTTGGACTCTTGAGGGGCAAGAGTGTGCGAACGCTCGTGAGATAGTTTGTTTGTTAATTTCGGTAATCTCAAGCAGTAAGATTACAGAGTGCGCAATTTCGTGCACTTCGGTATATTTGGGCTTAATGGGTCGAAATCGGGTTAATGGGCCAACGGGCCCAATTCGGTAAAAACGCTTGGTAAGTGTTTCTGTTAATACGTTAATAAATGTAATGAGCATAAAACCCTAAAAAGACTGATAAAATTACTGAAATACCTCTGTAAGGTAGAATTACCGTAATACCCCTAAAGGGGTAAGTTTACAATTACGCCCCTCGAGGGTAAATAACTGTTGTTACGCTATAATCTGACTGCCTTTCTGAAGCATGCCTTGTTAATTATATATATTCTGTATGCATGTCATACTGCATGGGGTTGGGTTTTGTTATGGAGGAAGAACCCCTTCTGGTGGCTGTGCCACATATTCTGATATAAGCAGCTTTGCTGCGGATTATAGTTAGTGCCACAACCGGTGCTAACACTGTAAGTGTAGGGATGGCGTGGGTGATTTATTCCCCACAGGAAGTGTAGGGATGGACGGAGGCATGTGTAGGGTTGAATGGGGGTTATCATGTTAATCATATGAGACTATTTTGAAATGGGCCCAACTGTGTTAATTTGGGCAAGGACTAATATATCTCGACTTATAATAGGGCTACGGCCCAGATTGATACTGATATGGGCTAGGCCCAGTATACTCTGATATTGTAAGGGGCTATGGCCCAAATTAAAATTGATATAGGCTAAGGCCCAGTTAACTCTGATTTCTGAATAGGGCTTAGGCCCAGTAAATCTTGAACTGATTTGGGCTCTGGTTGGTTTACTTTACATACTGAGATTTCTAAACTCACCCCTTAATTTCATCCATGCAGGAAATCCCCAACCATAGTGGACTTGGAGCTGTGAGGGATTCGGAGTGGCCACACGTACTGCAAGCTTGATTTTCTTCTTATAAATTTAATCAGTTTTATTTACTTTAATAATTATTTTGGGTTTAAGTTGTAATAAGGCCGCTTTAATTATTTTAATTGCTTTAGTATGATTATCTGCTTAGGCATGTTATTGATTTAAATGTTTACAATTGAATAGCTCTAGGACGTGTTTTTAAAAGAAATTACCTGATTTCAAAATATCGCGAAACAAGACAAAGCTTCTGCAACGGAAACATTTTTAAAATCAATAAGTGTTTTCAAATGGTTTAAAACGAAATGGTTTCTTCTAAACAATCGCTCAGTTAAAGTGTGGCAATGGTGGTGTGCATGTCTAGGAGTGGGTCCGTGGAGAGCTTGGTGCTTAAATAGTCTAATAGACTCACCTCCTCTTTTCTAGTACCCTACTTGGTGCACAACTTCCATTCACTTTGATATAAAATGAAAATATTCTTTGAACACTAAGTAAAGATTTTAGATAAACATGAGTTTTCAGTAACGCTTCAATGTGACATGCTGGATTCGACCGTAACGTTTGGGCCGGGTTTGGGGTCTTACATTTAGTGGTATCAGAGCCCGATTACAACAACTCGGCTGTAGATTGGGTTTGAAAAGTTTTTCGAAAAATTTTGCTAAACTTAGGTCCAAGAAGGGTTTTTTTTTAAACGGTTTTGGAAAGTTCTTTTCAAAGATATTTTACAAGGTATACATGTTTTAAGGTTTAATTTTTTTAAAAATGGTTTAAGTTTTCTAGGTTTCTGAAATTTGATAACCGAAGAAGTGGCACACCGAATCTCCGACACCAAGTCTGTAAGTATTTCTGTTACTCATACTACACTGTATTAAGACATTACTGTAGATAGAACTGAGACCATATCATGACACTATAGCTAGGGCAATACTAAAAACCCTAGAATACTGAGACTGTAGCTAGGCTATGATTCTGTGAAAATAGGAACTTTAAAATACTATCTTAGCATAAAACATATGAATAACTACTAAAATTATTGAATCGAGGTCTTAGTGGTTATTTGGTACGTATGCCGGTAATGTAGAGTATTGATGTGGATTCTGAGGGTAAGCAAAGTCTGCCAACTTCGGGTAGCAGTAACTCGGAGCTTGGTACCGAGGCATTGGCCGAGATAGTAAGGAAAGTGGTAGAAGAGGTATTGGAGACCAAGGTTAAAGAGATTAGGGAAACGCTTCAAGCAGGGTGCTTGGAGTGTAAGAAGAGGAAGGATTCTAGTTCTCAGAAGATCGAGCCTCGTTCTGTGAAACATGTTAAGACACGACCAAACTTTCCAACCTACAAGAATTGCAACGGGCGTCATCCGGGTGAATGCCATAGGAAGACCGGAGCATGCTTTAGATGTGGGTCCAAGGAGCATCGAGCTCAGGATTGCCAAGCTTATTCTATTTAAGTATGTGTTACGAGTTGTATGCGTGCTTGATAAATGTTTCTTTACTTTGGTAACTAGATGTTCTGGAATTATTTTTAACCAGAGTGCGCAGTGAAAGCACAGTGGTTTGACTTGAGTAATACGGTTAGTGATAGTTTGAAATTTCGAGGACGAAATTTCTTTAAGGGGAGTAGAGTTGTAACGCCTTGATTTTTAGGCCTGGAAGTATTGGGCCTTGAGTCTTGGTTCAGGTAGAAGACGGCTCGAATAATTTGGATGTTTTAATTATTATTATTGTTATTATTATTACTTCGTATGTTTAGTTTAGTAATTAAATAAATAATTACAAAGGGAAAAAGTCCGGGGCTCGGCCCATAGCTTTAGCAAAATTCTTAAATTTTGCCTCTTAAGGGAATCTGGGCAGTAGGCCTTATTAATAGCTTGGGCTGAGTTTTAGCACAAACAAGCACCTGGCCTAGTGGCTAAGCACGCTAGGAGGGCGTGGGAGGTGCCTGGGTTCAAGGCACGGTGTGCGCAAAATGGTTGTTTTTTTTAATATTCAAGTTGCGGTTGGAATAAGGGTTAAGAGGAGTTGCGAGCATAATTCAACACAAGGAGCGCTTGTGGCGTAGTGGCAGCAGTGTGCTGGGCACGCAGAGAGGGCGCGGGTTTGAGTCCTTGCGCGGGCAAATTCCGTTTTATTTTAAGGCGGACCAGAACTGAAGCAGGTAAGGGTTATAAATTAATTGAGAGAGGATTATGTCATGAAAGGAACTTCGGTGGAGTGGCAAGCAGTGTATGTGTGTGTTGGAAGGTCGGAGATTTGAGATGTACAGCAGGCAAATTTCCTTTTTATTTCGCAAGTAATCGGAGCTTCAGCAGGTAAGGTTTATAATTAATTATGACCCTATATTAGTAAAGAATGAAGCATGGTGCAGTGGCCAGCAGCACGGGCATAAGCGCAAGGGTGGACAGAGGTCTGGGGTTCGAGCCTCACCTCGCACACAGAAGGCTTGGGTTTTGCTGCTCATGTGGGGAAGGAGTTGGAGTCGATCCGGGACTCTCCGGCAAATCTTTGAAGCGGTGCAAGGGGTGGATAAGGATGCTGCTAATCGGTGGAGGAGTTTGAGCTGATCAGGGGATTGGGTAAGGATGAGATAAGGGAGGAAGTTTCGGAGCTGATCAAGGACTTGGAGTTGGTCGAATGTTGGACTCTTGAGGGGCAAGAGTTTGCCAGGCAAGGGTCTTTAGTATAGGCAATTCGGCTAGGTCTTTGTGCCATTCTTTTTCCCTTGTCGAATATTATTTGCCTCTCCCCTCTCTTTCATTCATCTTTTCTTTTTTCTTTTCCTCTCATAGCCGAACCCATACTCTTCTCTTTCTGTCTCTTCCCTTATTGTTTTTTTCTTTTTTTCATTATTTCTTAATAGCCGAATCTTATCATAGCCAAACCTCTATTCTTTTCTTCCTTAAAAAGCCGAAACCCTCATACCTGTAGTATAGGAAGCCGAATCTTGGCTACTTGAATCTGCTTCTTCTCGTAACTACGGTGGATTGGAGTTAAGATCATAGATAGGAGCACTTTTCTAGACCGAACAATGATTGGTAAGTTTGTCGAATAGCTTTCGTTAATTATTTATGATTTAAGATAAAAGCCGAAACCTCTTAAGGGTGGCTAACATTTGGACTAAGGATATTGGTGCCTCTTTCTTTTTCATTATATAAGCGTTAGCGTGGGCAAGGGGGCGTGCACTGAAGGGTTTGAAGACTGATTCGGATTGGATCTCTATATCTAATCCATATTTCGGCAAAAAGGTAAGAACTCAAGGGTTTAAGGGATGTTGGCCGAATTTGGTAAGGAGGAATAGTACGTAGTTTTGTTTACGGTTTGTGCACTGACGTTTAGTAACTCCATTGTAGGCAATTTGTGAGTGGATCATGCCAGCATACCGTGACAAATCAGGTGTGTAAATGACACCCACTTATAGTCTAGATCAGCAAAAGTCAAAAAGCCGAAATGCAGAAACACCGGTATTTTGTGAACTTGCGAGCGTGCGAGCGCTCGTGAGATAGTTTGTTTGTTAATTTCGGTAATCTCAAGCAGTAAGATTGCAGAGTGCGCAATTTCGTGCACTTCGGTATATTTGGGCTTAATGGGCCGAAATTGGGTTAATGGGCCAACGGGCCCAATTCGATAAAAACGCTCGGTAAGTGTTTTACATTGTCGTTAATAATCGTAATGAGCATAAAACCCTAAAAAGACGATAAAATTACTGAAATACCTCTGTAAGGTAGAATTACCGTAATACCCCTAAAGGGGTAAGTTTACGATTACGCCTCGAGGGTAAATAATCATTGTTACGCTATAATCATTTGCCTTTACAAGCATTCCTTATTAATTATATATATTCTGCATACATGTCATACTGCATGGGGTTGGGTTTTGTTATGGAGGAAGAACCGCTTACGGTGGTCGTGCCACATATTACGATATAAGCGACTTTGCTGCGGATTATAGTTAGTGCATGCAACAGTGCTAACAACAATCGTAAGTGTAGGGATGACGTTGGTGATTTATTCCCCCACAAGAAGTGTAGGGATGGACGGAGGCAAGTGTAGGGTCGAATGGGGGTTATCATGCATTAATCATATGAGACTATTTTGAAATGGGCCCAACTGTGTTAATATGGGCAAGGCCTAATATATCGCGACTTGTAATAGGGCTACGACCTAGATTGATACTGATATGGGCTAGGCCTAGTATACTCTGATACTGTAAGGGGCTATAGCCCAAATTAAAATTGATATGGGCTAAGGCCCCGTTAACTCTGATTTCTGAATAGGGATTACGCCCAGTAAAGCTTGAACTAATTTGGGCTCTGGTTGGTTTACTTTACACACTGAGTTTTCCAAACTCACCCCTTAATTTCATCCATGCAGGAAATCCCCAACCATAGTGGACTTGGAGCTGTGAGGAATTCGGAGTGGCCACACGTACTGCAAGCTTGATTTTCTTCTTATAAATTTAATCAGTTTTATTTACTTTAATTATTTTGGGTTTCAGTTTTATTAGGGCCGCTTTAATTGTTTTAATTGCTTTAGTATGAGTATCTGCTTAGGCATGTTATTGATTTAAATGTTTGCAATTGAATAGCTCTAGGACATGGTTTTAAAAGACATTAACTGATTTCAAAATATCGCGAAACAAGACAAAGCTTCCGCAACAAAAACGTTTTTAAAATTAATAAGTGTTTTCAAATGGTTTAAAACGAAATGGTTTCTTCTAAGCGATCGCTCAGTTAAAGTGTGGCAATGGTGGTGTGCATGTCTAGGAGTGGGTCCGTGGAGAGCTTGGTTCTTAAGCAGTCTAATAGACTCACCTCCTCTTTTCTGGTACCCTACCTGGTGCACAGCTTCCATTCACTTTGATATAAAACGAAAATATTCTTTGAACACTAAGAAAAGATTTTAGATAAAAAATGAGTTTTCAGTAACGCTTCAATGTGACACGCTGGATTCAGCCGTAACGTCTGGGCCGGGTTTGGGGTGTTACAGAAGGCCTGTATTTGTGGGCCAAAGTGAGGAGGCAAAAGAAGCCTTCTTTTAAATGATGAATGAGTGGTTCACTAAATATTTAAGAACAAATCCTGTTGTACAACAACCTCCCCCTTTTGCTCCTCAATCGGTTCTAGAGGTGCCACAGGGTGCCAAACCTGTTAGAATTGGTAAGCTTCCGGTAGATAAAATTTGGAAATATAGGGAAGAGGAATTCAGGGCTACTACCGATGATGATCCGAAAAGAGCTAAATTTGGCTAGAAAATACCATCAGGGTTTTGGATGAATTATCTTGTACACCTGAAGAATGTCTGAAATGTGCTGTATCTCTACTAAAAGACTCAGCCTACCAGTGGTGGAATACCATAATTTCTGTTGTACCGAGGGAAAATGTTACATGAGAATTTTTTCAAATAGAATTAAAAAAGTCCGTTAATCAGAGATTCCTTGATCAGAAAAAGAATGAATTTTTAGTACTTAAACATAAGAATATGACAGTTTCTGAATATGAATGAGAATTTGTCAGATTAAGTTGCTATGTGTAAATGGTTTGAAGTGGGATTAAATGAAAACATCAAGTTGTTAGTTGGGATTTTGGAATTAAAAGAATTTTTTGTACTAGCCGGCCGAGCACATAAAGCTGAAGAATTAAATAAAGAAAAGAGGCAGGCAGAGATGGAGCCTGAACTTCGAGTAAAAGATTTATGCGGAAATCACAATCGTCGACTTCAAAGGAATCAAAGAAATATCATGATTATTCTGTCTCATCTGTGGGGTATTCTGGAAAAGATTGAGCCTCTCAACGCTCTAATCCGAGATCTCTGGCCCCATCAATAGCAAGTGCTAGAAGTGTCGATAATCCCAAACCTAGATGTAAACATTGTAATAAATTTCATTTTGGAGAGTTCCGTATGAGAAGCGGAGCCTACTTTAGATGTAGTTCTCTTGACCACTATCTTAAAGATTGTCTAGAAAGGCTTGAATAAGATACTGTTCAGACTTCAAAGACAAGTAACCCTGGCTTGAGAGGTAGACCACCCCGTTATCTTGGCAATGTCAGTAGTTGCCGAGGTACTACAAAAGATTCAACTGCTAAATTTAAAGCATGAGCACCAGCCAGAACATATGCTATACGTGCATGTGAGGATGCTTTTGCACCTGATGTTATTACTAATACATTTTTCTCTTCTTGATACTGGTATTACTACTTTAATTGATCCTGGTTCAACACATTCATACATATGCATGAATTTAATGTATGTTGAAAATTTACCTGTTGAGTCTACTGAATTCGTGGTTAAAGTTTCGAACCTTCTGCGCCAATTTGTGATGGTGGTATTTATTAATAATATCTTGGTATATTCTCGAGATGAAAATGAGTATGCTGATCATTTGAAAATTGTGTTACAAACCCTGCGTGAAAAACAATTGTATGCCAAATTCAGTAAATGTGAATTTTGGCTTTGGGAAGTTGGTTTTCTTAGACATATAGTATTTGCTGAAAGCATCAAAGTTGACCTGAATGAAATATCAACAATTGTTAAATGGAAGCCACCGAAAAATGTGTCTGAAGTCAAAAGTTTTTTAGGATTAGTCGGTTACTATCGGAGATTTGTACAAGTTTTTTTGATGATAGCCTCTTCAATGACCCGTTTTTTACAGAAGGATGTGAAATTTGATTGGACTGATAAATGCCAGCAGAGTTTTAACAGGTTGAAAGCCTTGTTGACTGAAGCACCCATATTAGTTCAGCCTGAATTGGGTAAAGAATTTGTAATTTACAATGACGCATCATTGAATTATTTAGGCTGTGTATTGATGCAAGAAGGTAAAGTAATAGCCTATGCTTCTAGACAGCTAAAACCACATGAAAAGAATTACCTGATACATGATTTAGAGTTGGCAGCTATAGTGTTTGCATTGAAAATTTGGCGACATTACTTGTTTGGTGAAAAATGCCATATATTTACTAATCATAAAAGTTTAAAGTATTTGATGTCGCAAAAGGATTTGAATCTGAGACAGCGCAGGGGGCTTGAACTATTAAAAGATTATGATCTGGTTATTGATTATCATCTGGGAAAAACTAATGTGGTTACAGATGCTCTGAGCAGAAAATCCCTATTTACGTTACGAGCAGTGAATACCTGATTGTCAGTATTTGATGATGGTTCAATCATAGCTGAGTTAAAAGCTAGACCGATGTTTCTACAGTAGATTTCTGAAGCTCAAAAAAATGATGATGAACTACGAGCTAAACAAGTACAGTGAGTCAAATTCAGATTGGGTCCAATGATTCTCTATTGTTCAGAGATAGAATATGTGTACTGAGGAATTCAGAACTTGTATAGAAGATTTTGACTGAAGCTCATAACGGTACTATGTCTGTTCATCCGGGAAGTAACAAAATATATAATGATTTGAAAAAGATGTACTGGTGGCCAGGAATGAAACGCGATATTTCTAAACTTGTGTGTAAGTGTTTGATATGTCAACAAGTTAAAGCTAAACACCAGGTACCTTCGGGATTATCACAGCTAGTTACGATACCAGAACGGAAATGGGAAAAAGTTACTATGGATTTTGTATTAGGGTTACCTCTATCTCCAAAAAATAAGGATGTCATTTGGGTAATCATCAATCGATTAACAAAGTCTACACACTTTATTCCGGTACGTATGGATATCTCCCTGGATAGATTGATTGAGTTATATGTTTTTGAGATTGTTAGACTACATGGGGTACCAGTCTCCATTATTTTTGATAGAGATCCCCTGTTTACATCCCGATTTTGGAATAAATTGCAAGAAGCTCTGGGTACTCAATTGCATTTTAGTACCGCATTCCATCCCCAGACTGATGGACAATCCGAAAGTGTGATATAGATTTTAGATCATATGCTTCGGTGTTGTGTGCTGGAATTCGAAGGTAACTAGGAAAAATATTTGTCTTTAGTTGAATTTGCATACAATAATAGCTATCAGTCAAGCATTAAAATGGCACCGTATGAGGCTCTGTATGGTCGTAAATGTAGAAATTCGTTGTACTGGATAGAGTTCAGTGAGAAAAAGATACATGGAGTTTATTTGATTCGTGAAACTGAAGAAAATGTGAATGTGATTTGGGATGGTTTGAAAGCCTTTGATTGTTAAAAGTCTTATGCTGATCTTAAATGAAAAGAAATAGAATTTCAAGTCAGAGACAAGGTATTCTTGAACGTATCACCTTGGAAGAAAGTTCTTCGGTTTGGCCGTAAAGGAAAACTGAGTCCATGGTTCATCGGACCATATGAAGTTATTCTAAAAATTTGACCAGTTGCTTATCGATTGACATTACCACCAGAGCTTGATAGAATTCATAATGTTTTTCTTGCGCCTATGTTACGACAGTATCGGTCAGATCCTTCACATGTTATTTCTCTGACAAAAGTTGAGATTCGGCCTCATATGACTTATAGTGAAGAACCGATCAAAATTTTGGCACGTGAAACGAAAGAATTAAGAAATGAAAAGGTAACTTTAGTGAAAGTTCTATGGCAACGACATGGAATAGAAGAAGTTACCTGGGAACCTGAGGAAACAATGAGAAAGCAATATCCAAACCTCTTTACTGGTAAAATTTTTGAGGACGAAAATTCTTTAAGAGGGAGAGTTGTAGCAGCCCATTTTTAGTAAAATCGAAACAGTGGTTTCAGGACTAGAAATCTGAGTTAGAAATAAAATTTATTTTAATATTATTGCATGGTCTATATTATGATAGGAAGACATATGAAAATTTTGATAAGAAAATTTTATCAATTTCATGTTTAATTATGGAAAGGACCAAATTGCAAAAAATGCAAAAGTTGAGTTCTAGTAGCTATAAGTATCAAATAACTATGAAATTCAAAATTTGAGGTTCTTATATAGTAATTAGACCATTAGGAAAATTTAGTAGATATTTTTAATGATTCATCCATGGAAAATTAGAAAAGAAAAGGACTAAATTGGAAATTAAAATAAATAAAAGGTGATAAATAAAATAAACGTTTAATATCATCATTTTATATTATCGTCTTCCCCAAATTATATGGAGACCCTAGGAAAGAGAAAGAAAAATAAGCAAGCTTAATTGGGTAAGCATTCTTGTCCCGTTTTTAGTAATTTCTATATTTTTGAGATCGAAATAACCTAATCTAGGAATTTTGGGGATCAATTTGCAAAGTTATCAAAGTATTAAAAACTTTTCCATGGATAAATATGCTAAAATTTTGAAATTTATGGTAAAAAATGAAAGTTTGTTGATAGATAAACAACTTTTGTAAAGTGAATTTGCATGAAATTGTGATTTAGGGACTAAATTGTAAAGATGTAAAATTCATGGAAAATTTTTATTTTTATGAAATATATGTGCTGTAAATGTTATATGTAAAAATTAGTTAGGCTTGGAATAATGATTAAATTGCACGAATTTTATTTTCCGAGCCTAGGGATGAAATTGTCATTTATGGAAAGTATATGGGCAAAATGGTAATTTTTCCTAGGGTGTGAATTGAATTAAATTGAGTATGAAATGGATTAAATTGATGTGAAATTCATTTATATAAATCCGAATAGACCTAGTAGGGAGTTGGATCGAAGAAAACAAAAAGTGTTGGATTAGTAGTTTTCTGTATACGAACAAGTGACGAGGTAAGTTCGTGTAACTAAATTATGTATTTATAAGTTTTAAATTTAATGATATGTATGTGAATTGTATCATTTTCATGAATATGAAATTAATCTTATATCCAACAAGGCCTGATGTATGATAAGTCCCGTTTGAATAATGGAATTCGATGGATATAAGATTTCTCGATTGGTTGTGGTCTTGCATATGTTGTGGACACACCACAGCTCTTACGAGCATCCTATTATAAGCTGTCTCGAGTTTCCTGATACATGGTTCTTGCGAGCATCCTAATCAGTAGTGATCCTGCATGTGTTGCGGACTACCGTAGCTTTTTGTGAGCATCCTGTTATATGATCGTTTGAGATCTTGCATATATTGCGGACACAAACACAACTCTTTATGAGCATCCTGATATAGACTCTTTTTGAGCTTCCTGACATGGCTCACTTGAACATCCTGTTATATGGCTATCCGGAACTCCCTGATAATAGCTCTTCAGAGTTACCTGTTAAGCTCAATGAGCTTCCTGTTTTAAACTCTTATGAGTTTCTTAATTTAGCCTAGAACGAGAAAGAAAAATAAGCAAGCTTAATTGGGTAAGCATTCTTGTCCCGTTTTTAGTAATTTCTATATTTTTGAGATTGAAATAACCTAACCTAGCAATTTTGGGGATCAATTTGTAAAGTTACCAAAGTATTAAAAACTTTTCCATGGATGAATATGCTAAAATTTTGAAATTTATGGTAAAAAATGAAAGTTTGTTGATAGATAAACAACTTTTGTAAAGTGAATTTGCATGAAATTGTGATTTAGGGACTAAATTGTAAAGATGTAAAATTCATGGAAAATTTTTATTTTTATGAAATATATGTGCTGTAAATGTTATATGTAAAAATTAGTTAGGCTTGGAATAATGATTAAATTGCACGAATTTCATTTTCCGAGCCTAGGGATGAAATTGTCATTTATGGAAAGTATATGGGCAAAATGGTAATTTTGCCTAGGGTGTGAATTGAATTAAATTGAGTATGAAATGGATTAAATTGATGTGAAATTCATTTATATAGATCCGAATAGGCTTAGTAGGGAGTTGGATCGAAGAAAACAAAAAGTGTTGGATTAGTAGTTTTCTGTATACGAACAAGTGACGAGGTAAGTTCGTGTAACTAAATTGTGTATTTATAAGTTTTAAATTTAATGATATGTATGTGAATTGTATCATTGTCATGAATATGAAATTAATCTTATATCTGACAAAGCTCGATGTATGATAAGTCCCGTTTGAATAATGGAATTCGATGGATATAGGATTTCTCGATTGGTTGTGGTCTTGCATATGTTGTGGACACACCACAGCTCTTACGAGCATCCTGTTATAAGCCCTCTCGAGTTTCCTGATACATGGTTCTTGCGAGCATCCTGATCGGTAGTGATTCTGCATGTGTTGTGGACTACCGCAGCTCTTAGTGAGCATCTTGTTATATGATCGGTTGAGATCTTGCATATATTGCGGACACAAACACAACATTTTATGAGCATCCTGATATAGGCTCTTTTTGAGCTTCCTGACATGGCTCACTTGAACATCCTGTTATATGGCTATCTGGAACTCCCTGATAATAACTCTTCGGAGTTACCTGTTAAGCTCAATGAGCTTCCTGTTTTAAACCCTTATGAGTTTCCTGATTTAGCCTGGATAAGCTTCCTGTTACGTGGCTCACATGAGCATCTTGTTATATGGCTCGAGAGAGTGCTTCCTAATTATGTGCCCTAATCGGGTACCCCTGAAATTGAGTTGACGGTTTACATGTGTATCCATCGATATTTCAAATAAATTAAACGGGAATAATTTTGACATGGTTGAATTGAACTTAAGATGATTGATTATGGAAATACACATGTTATATGAAAATATGATATGAAAAACACATGTTTATGAAAATTATTACATGATAACCTCATATTTGATTTTTGATGTTTACATGATATACAAGACTAACAAGTTCTTGAGATCATATGTGTTTAGGCAAATGACCATAATGATTTGGATGCATGTTGTATACTTATTATGAATGTACATGATTGGTAAGTTAAATTCTTGTTATATGACTTACTAAGCATTTGAAATGCTTACTTGATTTTCTTTTCTCTGTTTTACAGTGCTCGAAAGCTCATAAAGGTTGGAATCAGTCGGAGCATTATCACACTATCCTTCAACTCGTTTTGGTATAAATAGTAAACTTATTTTGGTATAATAGCATGTATAGGTTAACTTGGCAAATGTTGACATGTAAATGGTCATTTGTAATCTAGCCATTGGAATGGCTAGTAATGGTATATTTAGTGAATATATACTTGAGGTTATAATATGGTTAATATATGTGTGTTTGGTATGGTTAGCTTGAATTATGGTAAACATATATGTCTTTTAAAAATGTAAGTTTGAATACATGTGATGATATATCAAGTATAATGTTAATGTTGACTTGGTTTGAACATCTTGAATTGGTTGGTATATGAATGCAAGTAATAATGTAGTTATAAGGAAAAATTTGGGAGAGAAATAAGGCTTGGAAATAGCTTTGTTTTTGTCCATACGGGTAGACACACGGGCGTGTGTCACAACCGTGTGTGACACACAGCCATGCGCACAGGCGTGTGGTTTGGCCATGTGCCCCTTGCATCTTAAAAATTGAAAAACAGAATGCTTAGAATTGGTCACATAGGCAGAGACACGGGTGTGTGTCTCATCCGTGTGAAACACATGGCCCAACACATGGGCATGTGTCTTGGTCGTGTGAATCTTGCACCTATTTTTGAAAATTTAATTGTCCACACGGCCTAACACATGGGCATGTGGCTGGCTGTGTGACCCATGTCAGTAGCTACCCTAATTTGAACATGGGCTAGGACACGACTATGTGTCTCACATCGAATGCCCACACGGCCTAAGACACGAGCGTTTCACTTGGTCGTGTGAGCCACAGGGCCTGACCACACAGGCGTATGTCCCCTGCACAGAAGAAAAGTTTCTAGATTTCGCGGAAAATTTCTAAGTTTTCGATCTAGTCCCGATTTGATTTTAACATGTATTTTGGGCCTTGAGGACCCAATTAAGTAATGATATGATTGATTTCGGATATGAATAGTAAATTATATGAAATTTTCTATAATTGATCTATAAACTCCGGTAATGCTCTGTGATCCAGTTTCGGCGACGGATAGGGGTTAGGGGTGTTACATAGCAGGTGTAGGATGAAGAAGAGAAAAGAAAAAGGATAGGAAAATGAAGGAAGTAAAATATTTCTATGACAAAATGTTAGTTAGATTGCCAATACGAATGCCACGACAATTCCAGGAAGATGACGCAACACTCAATCTATGTCACTCTCAGCCAGTTGTACTTGTACCAGATAAACCACCCTGAAAAGGAGGAAGCAAAAGGTGTGTGCTAAGAGGGAGAGACCTACCCTATAAATAAGAAAAGAGAAAAAGAAGGATCGGGGAGAGAGAAAAAGAGAGAAAAAATAGTTTCTATATCTCTACATCAGATTCTTGTGAATTCTTAGAGAAAAAGTGGAAAAGGTAGTAGCTCACAGAGTAAAAGAATTACAGACGCAAGGAAGGGGAAGAGAAATCTACCCTGGGTTTTACATCAAATCTCATTATCAGAGTGAAAGTTGTACTAGTGAAAGCTTCCTACAGTTCTAGCTTTATTTTCTGATTTGAACTTGTGATTTGTGAATTTAAACAATAATGTTAAATGGTTTTGTTATGGATTCGAATGTTCAACCCATGAACTAGTTTTCTTTGGGTTGGAATTATTTTGGTTAAATTTTTAGTAACTTTAATTCCCATGGTTTGATTTTGAGTTGAATATTATTTTATTCGATTTGTGATTTTTTTTAATGCATGCATGCAAGCTCTAGACAGAGATGACTGTGTAGCATGTTATTAGATTTGATTTAATTCTGAAAGGAATAATTAGATTGGATTATAATCGATTGATACAGGCAAGTATTCGAAAGAATATTTGTAGCACTCTAGACATAGAAGTTGCGATCTATACAGGGAAAAGGGAGAAAAATATGGATATCATTCTTGAGTACTGTAGACATACTATAACTCAGAATGATGGTCAAAGTTTGGCTTTTGAGAGAAGAATATTACAATACTGATTCCCTAAGCAATACAATGGTCAGGATTTTTTCATAACATTATTATATTATAAAAAATAAACCCAAGTAATCCCAACCTTTATCATTCAAAATTACAGACACTTTTCCACTTATTCTTTGAGAATTGCCACAACATTTTAATTGCCCTAGCATATTTTTAGTCATAATTGAGTTTATTAATACTCTATAACATCTTTTTAAAAATTAATCACCTTTTTTTTAGCACAGTTTAGTTACTCAATTTCATAGTACTAGCATAACCAATTATTTTAGTCAATTTCGATCTTTGTGGAGACAATACTCACTCATGACTTTATTACTTGATTTGACGTGTATACTTGCACATTCGCATTACACATTCACTCTCGACAAGTTTTTGGTGCCGTTGCCGATGATCGGTAATATTGATGAAATATTTGGTGTGTTATTATCTCTTAAATTTTGTTAGTTTAGCTTAATTAGTGTTTTGATTTTTGTTGTTTCTTAGGATTTTTTTGTTGCTGCATGAGTAAAGATATTCCAACAAATGAATAATATTCTTTTGATCTGGAAATTGAGAGAACCTTAGGAAGAAAGAGAAAATAATTGCGAGAAATGGAAAGAATTAGAAATGATCAGGTTACAGAAGAGTCATTACATCAGGAAGGAAAGGATGCTGATATTCCTCAAATAATAGATGACAGAGGCAGACCCATCAGAGAACAGGTAGTGCCGATCTTAGATGATTTGAATCCAGGAATTTTCAGGCTGCATATTCAGGCTCAACATTTTGAGTTAGAGTCGACGATGTTTCAAAAGTTACAAACAATGGTGCAATTTAGTAGATTGCCTACTGAGGATCCAAGGTTGCACTTAAGACTCTTTTTGGAAGTCTGCGATTCGTTCAGGTAGTAGAGTGTTCTTAATGATGCCCTGAAACTAAAGTTATTCCTTATTCATTGCGAGATCATGTTAAAGCATGGTTAAATGCATTGCCATCAGGTACTATGACATCTTGGAATGAACTTTGTTAGAGGTTTTTGCTGAGATATAATCCTCCGAACTTGAATGCAAAATTGAGGAACAATATTACTTCCTTTCGGCAATTTGAGGATGAAACATTATATGAAGCATGGGAACGATTCAATGAATTAATTAGAAAATGCCCGATGCATGGTTTCCAACATTGGACACAAATGAAAATGTTTTACAATGGATTGAATGCACGTACAAGGATGGTGGTTGATGCATCTGCCAATGAGACTTTGCTCGATAAATCATACAATGAAGAATATGAAATTCTGGAGAAAATATCAAACAATGATTATCAATACTCCATTACCAGAGTAGGGACTGGAAGAAGAGTTGCAGGAGCAATGGAACTTGATACGATCACTTCTCTAACAACTTAGGTATCATTTTCAATGCATATGATTAAAACATTGAAAAGACCAGCTGCAGTGCAAGAAATGAAAGCAGTCGAGTTAGCATGTGTTTACTGTAGAGAAGATCATGCTTTTGATGAATGCCAATAAAATCCAGCATTAGTTTATTATATGGGAAATTTCAATCTCAAAAACAACAACCCATATTCCCGCATATATAATTCGCGGTGGAAGAAACATCCTAACTTCAATTGGAGTAATTCAGGGGGGATTCTAGTAATGCTATTTGATAGAATGCTGTTGGTGCACCACTTTGATACAATCAACTAATGCTACGGAAAAATGTTCAGCAAAATTTAGCTTCATGTTCCTTATCGATGGAAGATCTATTGAAGGAATACATGGCCAAGAATGATACTATCATCCAAAGTCAAGCTGCATCTTTAAAAGCTTCAGAGAATCAAATGGGCAAATTGCCAAAGCACTAAGCTCTAGACCGCAAAGAGTACTACTGAGTGATACAAAAAATTCACGATCTCAAGGAAAGGAAAAGTGTAAACCTATTACACTCAGAAGTGGTACACAACTATCAAGAGTTGTTAATGACACCACTATTGAAGAGAGTAGTTCAGATTTCACAAATAAGAAGAATTCAGAACCAGTAGTGGAGTAGGCTATAAAGGAAAAAAAAACAACCAAAAAAATGTTGAAGCAGATTCACCTTGCATTTCCAATAAAAATAACACGTCAAAACAACCTCAACAAATGGAAGGAAGGCCACCACCACCTTTTCCTCAGTGTTTCCAAAAATCTAAGAAAGATTTTCAATTCAAGAAATTTTTGGGTGTCATGAAGCAACTACATATCAACATACTGCTGGTGGAAGCATTAAAACAAATGCCTAACTATGTGAAATTTATGAAAGATATCTTATCAAAAAAGAAAAGGTTGAGAGAGTTTGAAACTGTTTCCCTCACTGAAGGATGCACAACAATGCTAAGAAACAAATTGCCACCAAACTGAAGGATCTAGGGAGTTTTACTATACCTTGCTCTATTGGAAACCATTATGGAGGAAAAGCACTATATGCTTTAGGTACAAGTATAAATCTAATATCTATGTCTGTTTTTAGAAAGTTGGGAATAGGGAAGGCAAGACTTACAATTGTCACTTTGCAACTACTTGATCGTTCATATGCACATCCAGAAGGTAAATAGAAGATATGTTGGTAAGAGTTGACAAATTTAGTTTTCCAGTAGATTTTATTATTCTAGAATGTGAGGCTAATAAAGAGGTACCAATCATATTTGGGAGACATTTTCTAGCAATTGACAGAACATTAATTGATGTTCAAAAGGATGAATTAACTATGATAGTTAATGATCAACAGATAACTTTTAATGTTTTGGATGATATGAAGTGTGTAGATATAGATGAAGAATGCCACGCTGTGGAGATAGTTGACATAATAGTTTAAGAAGAAATTGCAGTTTTTTATCACAATAACCGTAATGATGATGCAAATTTAGTTGAGTTGATTGAAGCAGAAATGATTGAAAAGCTTAGTGAACTAATTGATGTTAAGAAAATCAGGAATGGAGCGAGGAGAAGTTTGGAATCATTGAATTTATTGGACCGATCTTTTAAACCTCCTCGACCATCCATAGAAGATTATCCTCTGTTGGAATTGAAGCCTTTGCCAGCACATCTAAAGTATGCTTATTTGGGAGACAACAACATATTGCTAGTAAATTTTTTCATGGCATTGAGAATAGATTAAGAAGCTCAATTATTGAAAGTTTTCAAGAAATCTAAGAAAGCATTGGGACAGAAAATTGCGGATACCAAAGAAATCAGTCCAACAATCTACATGCACAAAATATTATTGGAGGATTGCCATGGAAAATCTATCGAGCAGCAAAGAAGATTGAATCCTATTATAAGGAAGTTGTTAAAAAGGAGATTATCAAATGGGTGGATGTTGGAATCATATACCCAATTTCGGATAGTTCTTGGGTGAGCTCCATTCAATGTATACCTAAAAAAGGGGGTGTCACTATGGCAAGGAATGATAACAACAAACTCATTCCTACTTGTACTATCATTGGATGGAGGGTTTGTATGGAATATTTGAAGCTCAACAAAGAAACAAGGAATAGCCATTTTCCTTTTCCATTTATCAATTAGATGCTAGATTGATTAGTGAGGAAAGCCTTCTATTGTTTTCTAGATGGTTATTCGAGGTATAACCAGATTGCCATAGCTCCTACTGATCAAGAGAAGACCATATTCACATGTCCTAATGAAACTATTGCATTTCGAAGAATGTCGTTTGGGTTATTCAATGCCGCTGCAACATTTCAGTGTTGCATGATGGCATTCTTTTCGGACATAGTGGAGAAATTCTTAGAAGTTTTTATGGACGACTTCTCAGTGTTTGGTGATACTTTTTAAGATTACTTAAAAAATATGGAATTAGTTTTTTCTCTATGTGAAGAAACCAACCTTGTTCTTAAATGGGAGAAATGTCACTTCATGGTTCATGTAGGCATCATTTTGGGACATAAAATTTCACAGCAAGGAACTGCCGTCAACAAAGCAAAAATCGACGTTATTGAGAAATTGCCACCACCCTTTACAGTTAAAGGTATTTGCAATTTTCTTGGCCATACAGGATTCTATAGACGATTCACCAAGGATTTCTCAAAAATATCAAAACCCCTGTGTACACTGTTAAAACACAATAGACCTTTCAATTTTGATGATCGGTGCTTATAGGCATTTGAGGAGTTGTAAAACGGCTAGTCACAGCACCAATAGTCATAACACTAATGTAATAGCCTGGTTTTAGTCAAATCAGAAAAGTGGTTTTGAGACCACAAATCTGAAGTCAAAATAATTATTTTATTATTATTTTGAGGTCTATAGTATGATTAAATGATTGTGTCAAAATTTTGTTAAGAAATTTTATCGTTTAATTGGTTAATTTGATAAAAAGGACTAAATCGCGTAAAGTGTAAAACTTGAGTTCTATTAGCTAAAGGTGTCTAATAGCTATAGAAATT
Source organism: Gossypium longicalyx (assembly GCA_025698465.1). Taxonomy (NCBI): domain Eukaryota; kingdom Viridiplantae; phylum Streptophyta; class Magnoliopsida; order Malvales; family Malvaceae; genus Gossypium; species Gossypium longicalyx. The sequence continues at coordinate 59,916,118 of CM047004.1, read as the reverse complement.
TAAAATGGAGGTCCTTATGTGGTAAATAGCCTATTAATTAGATAATGGATGTTAATGGCTTGACATTATTGAAATTTTAAATTAGTAATAAGGTTAATTTTGGTATTTAGTAAATAAGGTTAATAAAATAAAATTCCCACTCATTTTCATCTTCTTCCACCGAATTTTCGATGAATAATAGCCACTCATAGGGCTTGACATTCAGCCATGCTTCTCATGCTTATTTACGTATGGTTTTTGTCCATTTTTTAATGATTTCTATATTTTTGAGATCGTTGTAGCTTAGTTTAGCTAGTCCAGGGACTAATTTGTAAAATTTTTAAAGGTTAAGGGTTTTTCCATTGATGAATGTTGGTGTTTTTTGATTTTTTATGATAGAAAATCCATGCTTGTTGTTAGATAAACAACATTTGTTAAGTGATTTTTAGTAAAATGTCCAATTAGGGATTAAATTGTGAAATGTTTAAGTTGTGTGGTTAAATTGTGAAATAAATGAAAAATAAGGACTAATAGGGACCTAATTAAAATTTGACTAGCATGGGTTTTGGGTTGAATTGCATGAATTTGTGATTTTATGAAACAAGGACTAAATTGTAAAAATGTTGAAATGTTAAGGTCAAAAGTGTAAATTTGCCTAAACATGTATTTTGGACTAAATTGAATAGAGTGATAATTAAATAAGCTAAATTTGATATTATTTAGATCAAGAAAGGCGAAATACGGATTTAGATTGGGGAAAAAACAAGGTTTTAGATTAATCGACTTATTACGTCGTTTTTACATACGAGGTAAGTTTGTATGTAATAAGCTTTGTTATAATTGTATTTTAAATTCTTTGATATTGAATAAATTGTGAGTACAACACTATGGACATGTTTAACGACGTTCGGAATGTGAGAAATCCCGGTTGAACCTTAGGAATAGATTAGGATATGAATGACATGCCATTAGGGGTTATGTGATTTGAGTGCTGGTCCGTACGTCCTATTGGTGGTTGAGTTATCCGGCATGTGTTATGGATTCTTTTCAGCTTGTGTGAGCATCATCATGTAGCTTCATCATGATCGTCAGCTTGTGTGAGCAAACCCGTTGATAGCTCGAGAGTGAGCACTATATGTGATACGAGATTGAGATAGCTTCGGCTATATATATGTGGCACTTAGGGTGCGAGATTCACGAGTATTCGATAGTATTCCAAATGGTTCAACGAGTATATATGTCAAAGATATGGTTGAGTATAAGTTTGATACGAGATCGTACAGGCATGTACACGAACCGTATGAGCTTTGGAATAGAAGAAAACTGTGAATTTTACATCAAATCTTATGATTGAATATGTGAAAGGTTTGTTAGCTAATATGAGTTATATGTTGATATATTTCATTGGTTGAATGGTATATTTGTGGTTAATTGAATTTATTATTATATGAACTTACTAAGCTTTATAGCTTACTTTGTTTATTTTTTGTGTTTTATAGTGAAATCAAAGCTAGCTCGAATTTGGGAATCGTCGGAGACTTCGTCATACTATCCAACTATCACTTGGTACTTTTAAACTTAAGTATTTTGGGTATATGGCATGTATAGGATTATGATCCTTTTTTATATATAGTTTGGTAATGAATTTAGTCATTTGAAATTGCTTACAAATGTTAATATTTGATTTTGTATATAGACATGAGAGTTGGCTTAATTTGGTTGATTTGGTTATGTATTCATATGTGCATATGGCTTTGGTTATGTGTTTATTGATGGATATGTGATGTTTGATGATAATTGGTAATTAGGGATACTAAATGATTGAGATATGAGATTTGGTTTATTTTAATTATAGGTAAAATAATGCATGTTTGACATGTAACCATATTGATGATTTAAGAATATGATAATTTGGTATAAATTGAATGGCATAATGTGATATTGTTTGCCTTGTATTTTTTGGTATTGAAATGGTATAAATGATGCATGGTTGAGGTTGATTGAATGCCTATTTATGTCTTATTTTGGTGCCATTTAGTTTGGTGTAGGTGTATACAAATTTGGGTGGCAAAATGGCTTGGTAAATAGCCTAGTTTTGTCTACACGGGTAGAGACACGAGTGTGTGTCTCAGTCGTGTGTGACACACGGTCAGGTTACACGGCTGTGTGTCCCCTGGTGTTGAATTAAAAATCAAGTCAATATGCTCCACACGGCTTAGCACACGGGCGTGTGACTTGGCTGTGTGGCATAAGTCAGTATACCCTATAGGTTTGGCACGGCCTAGCACATGGCCTGACACACGGTCATGTGTGGCCATTTCTAGGGCACACGGGCTAGTCACACGAGCATGTGTGCTGGCCATGTGACCCAAGTCAGAGAGTTAGACGGGGTCAGACACGGGTTGGGACACGACCATGTGCTCCCATTTCGAATGTCCACACGGCCTGTGACAAGGGCGTGTCTTTGGCCGTGTGTGACAAATGGCCGGGCCATACGGGCATGTGTCCCCTATAGTTTGAAAATTTTTCTAATTTTTATAAAAATTTCCTGAGTTGTCGGTTTAGTCCCGAATCTTCCCGAAAGCATGTTTGGGGCATCGTAAGCTTGTATTAGGGACAATGTGATTGTTGTTGAATGATGATTACATGAAGTTGAAAAATGTATGTGAAATGTATGCTTAAATGTGTTATAAGTCTAGTAATGCTCTTTAACCCTATTCTGGTGTTGAATATGAGTGAGGGGTGTTACAACAAGATTGGAATCTACCTTTCGAACTTATGTGTGATGCCAGTGATTTGCAGTAGGGGTAGTGCTTGGGCAAAGATAAAACAAGGTATTTCATGCTATCTACTATGCAAGTCATACATTGAATGATTCGCAACTAAATTATACCACTACTGAGAAAGAGCTGTTAGCTGTGGTATTTGCCTTCGACAAATTCAGGGCTTATTTAGTAGGCACCAAAGTGACGATTTATACATACCACTCTACCACTAAATACTTGGTGATAAAGAAAGATGCCAAGCCTAGATTAATTTGATGGATATTGTTATTGCAGGAATTTGATCTGGAAATTATAGATAAGAAAGGCATAGAAAATCAAGTGGTTGATCACTTGTCTCGACTTGAATGAGGAAATGAAGATGTTCATATGTAGTACATTTAGGATGATATTCCAGATGAGCAATTATTAGTTGTCATGGCATTACTATGGTATGTTGATACTGTAATTTTTTTATTCAGTGGATTGCTACCACCTAACCTTACAAATCAAATATGGAAAAAAATTCTCCATGATGCCAAAAAATATTATTGGGATGAGTTATTTTTATTCAAACACTATGCAGATTGTATGATTCAGAGGTGTGTTCCAGATGAAGAGATTCAAATTATTTTATTTCATTGTGATTCAACACCATTTAAAGGGCACTTTAGGGGCATGAGAACTGCGTCAAAATTTCTCCAATCTAGTTTGTATTGGCCAACCATGTTTAGAGATGCTCATGAATTTTGCCAAGCTTGCGATCACTGTCAACGAACTGGAAATCTTTCAAGGAGGTATGAGATGCCCTTGCACACTATTTTAGAAGTGGAACTATTTGACGTTTGGAAAATTGATTTTATGGGACCATTCCCATCGTCTTGGGACAATGATACATACTTTTAGCTGTTAATTATGTCTCAAAGTGGGTTGAGGTTATTGCTTTACCAACAAATGAGGCCAAACCGGTACTGAAATTTCTCCATAAGAATATTTTTACTAGGTTTGGTACTCATCGTGCTCTAATTGGTGATTTAGGTTGACACTTTAATTGCAAATTGGTTGCTAATGCTCTGAATAGGTATGGAGTTAAACATAAAATTGCCATGACATACCATCCCCAGACAAATGGGTAGGCAAAAGTATCTAATAGAGAGATTAAACAAATTTTGGAGAAAGCAGTCAATTCCAATCGAAAAGATTGGTCATCCTGATTGGATGAAGCTTTACGGGCCATTTAAGCTTGTTTATGGGAAACCCTGTCATTTGCTCGTTGAGCTTGAACATAAGACATATTGGGTAACTAAAAATTGAATATGGATTGGCATGCTACTGGTACAGGAATGATAGAAATGTGCAAGTATACACAACTACAACAAGTAATAAAACAAGTAATAAAGTGACAAGTAAATGTTAAGTTATCGTACCCACAGGGACTGTGAAAAGAATTATTTATGAATGAAATTAAAAACACTTCGGTGAAGAAAAAGTATTTTGATTTTGAGGAAGTGATTAAAAACTAAAGTTTAACTAAGTAAAATAAATAAAATAAAAATAAAAGTCCCAATGCATGATTTCAAAAGATGATTTTAATCAAGATGACATAATTGTGTTAGATTAGTTACATTTCTTAACTTAGAATTACTAAACTCATGTTCATATTGTTACGAATAAATTCACGGCAACTCGTTAATTTGCTAAATACTGCTCATACATACTTATTAAATTAACTAATCTCTTGAACATTTTCCAATGCCAATTCAAGCAATTCATCAATCTTCATAAGCACATAAAATATTAAGTGAGGTAATAATGTATTCCTACTTTGAAACAGTTTAATCGTAATAATCTTGGAAGTTATGCAAGGCTAATATATCGTCTAATACCGTCGCTAATTTAACCCTCAGCTACCTTAGAAGATTAAACATGCACTGATTAAGCATTGTATCAATTAATTATAATTTCAACACGATTAAATAAATAATTCATTAGTTACCTTACAATTGTAATGCAAGAATAAATTAATCATGATTTTACTTAATCAAACACCTTACCAAGGCCTAGAACAACACAAACACAATTTTAATAACTTAAGTGGACAAAATACAATCAACCTAACACGAATTAAATTTAAGCCAAATTAATTAAATTAAACATATCAACATCACAAGTATTCATAGACATGTTCATAAGAACAACAATTAAAATTAAAGGATAGGGAACTAGAATCAAATCCAGTGTTTCTCCGAGGCTTGACTAGTTTGCTCCACTCTTCCTTCTCCACTTGTTCTTGTTGAACTGGGGCTTCTATAAGCACTTAAATGTTTCTTCCAACGGTGGTTGAAAGGCTCTTTTCCAAGAGGGGAAATTGGCAAGGGAAATGGAAGGGAAAAAGAAGAACAAAGAAAGAGTTTTGAAGAGAGAAAGTGAGAGAGAAGTGAAGAATGAAAGGATGAGAGGTGTGATTGAAATGAGCAGCCAAGGGGGTATTTATAGGTTGAATAGGCTGCTAAAAATAGAAAAATCAGTATTCATAGACTCCCTCCATGGCTGGCCACAAATGTGGCAAGTTTGAAGCTTTCAAACTTGCTAAATTTAGCTAGGGGCAAATCTACAAAGGCTTGAATAATGAAGGGGTTTGAATGCAATTTCAAGGAAGCTTCAAGGGCTATTTTTCAAGCCAAGTAATCATCAAAATAAGATGATTGGGTCAGCACATGGGACGGTTTTGGGTAACCCATTGCTCGGTTTGATCGGTCTTCTCGGTTTAGCACAATTGGGCCTCTTTTCATAATTAATTAATAATAATTATTTAACCCAAAATAAATTAGTTTAAAATTAAAATTAATTGTATTAAAAATTAATATTCATAATTTAGACCATCTTAGGCAGAAAAATTAATCGCCTCGATGCTTCAAAATCGCTTCTTGATTTTGTGCTTCCAACAGTGCCGTCGAGCCAATTTTCGCCCTTTGTGCGAATCTGTCGAAAATAAATAAAAAATTATTATAAAATTAATTAAAATTAAACATATTAATTAAAATCCAACATGTTAATAATTTAATTACAATTTAATTATTTTATAATTGTTATATATTTTTCGGCAAGAATTACTACAAAATTGCATGAATTTGAGTTAAAAAGGGCATGAAAAAGTGTGTACATTTTCGTGTTTCCAGGTACCCACCACCTTTTGGAGTTGAATGAGTTGGAAGAATTTTGAGCACAAGCCTATGAGAATGCCACGCTGTACAAAGAAAAGATTAAACGATGACATGACAATAAAATTTTGCCATGGTAATTTGTACCTAGACAACAGGTCATGTTATTCAATTCTAGACTTAAATTATTTCTTGGCAAATTGAAATCTCATTGATCTGGTCCATTTGAGATAGTACATGTTTATCCTCATGGAGTTGTAGAAGTTACAGACAATTTCAAAATTAATGGCCAACGATTAAAACACTACTTTGGAACCCTTATAAGTCGTGATAAAAGTTCAATGAATTTTCAAATTGTTTAATATTTCTTTCTTATTCTATTCTATTCTATTCATTGTTTTTAATTTTGTGTGTCGTTTCTTCAATAACTTTATTTACTTGTTATTATTTTGTTTACAGGCACACTATGGCCCACGGTTGTTGACATCAGCCCATTCATTACATTAGTTAATTTTAATTTCCTAATTTTTTTGCTATTTTTCTTTTCTCGCTTAATTTTTCCTTTGTCTGTGACAGGGTACACTCTCAGGTTAATCTTAGCCAACACGTCATCGCTATATTTCTCTCACATTTACCCTAATCATTTCACTTTTTTACTAACTTTTTTTTTCGTTCATCTTCTTCAACTTTCTCTATTTTTTACTCCATAAAATTGTAAATGTCTCTTTTTTTTTTCAGTCACTATTGTCGATACAATGGCTCGCCAAACATTATCCTTTTCCACCCTTGTTACTCCATGAACATTTTTTAGCAAAATCGTGGAATAGAAGTATACCTAGAACATATCAAAGTGGCCATTGTGTCTGGAATAAGGGTTCTTTTTTCAAGATGCTCCATTTATGGGTTACTCTAAAGCTATCTCTTCTATAGTGGAAAAACATGGATGGCAAATCTTTTGTCTCCACCCAGATTATGTTATCACCAAGGTAGTGAAAGAGTTTTATGTTCATCTTATCTCTCCAGGTAATGCCTTTATATATGTGTGCAGTGTATTGGTGATGTTTGATGAAAACTTAATTTACAATATGGGTTATCTGATGGCTCAACTGTTTCAAAAGAACGTCTGTTATTATTGTTCTCAATTATGATGGGTAGAAAAATCAATGTTGGAAGTATTATTTTTCGAGAAGTCCACCGTTGCTCTCAGAAGAATGCCCGTGCCTTAAATTTTCCATCCTTAAATACAGCACTTTGTCAACGAGCGAAGGTTCCTATTCAAACGAATGAAGATATAATCCCCAACAAAGGAGCCATCACAAAGCAACTCACCCTAAGATTTTTTGGGGAAGAAATGCCAAGGCATCTGGGCTCCACATCTACATCCTCACCACTTCTACCTATAGATACTGCTCTATCAACATCTCAGAGTAATTTTGAGCAGAAAGTGATTCATGCCCTTGAGATGTTGCAACAACAATTTCGCATCCTGGAGAAATTCCAAAAAAAGGTTGGCCACTGATTTTGGTTGTGCTCAAAAGGAAATGGCTCTCTTTTGGGGGTATATCCAACGAAGAGGTAAGGCCATGAAAAAATCTCTTCAAAAGAACTTTACCCGGCCTATGCCTCCATTCCCTGTTTTCCCTAAGGAATTGTTGTTGGAGCCTGAGGAGGAAGATGACGATGGCGAAGAACCTCTACGGAGCAGCAAACCACCAAACAAGAAGGAGAAGTAGAGAAAATTGAATATGTCCATGTTGAATCTGAGAAGGAAGACGATAATGTGACTCAAGCTACTACACCTGTAGACACTACCACTACGCCGACCACTGCACCTATGACAAAACAAGAACGTGCAATTCATCAACTGATTGATGATCTCATGAAGTCAAACACTGATGACGAAGAAGAGGTGCCTATTAACCAGCTCAAACAAAAGCGCTACAAGAAAACTGCTGGAAAATCCGTCCAAGATGATGTTGGTGAAATAGAAAGGAAGCTGCGCTACAAACGTGCTACCAAGAAATCCACCCAACCCAAATAGAGTAACCACAATTCTCTCCAAACTTTTGTTTTTATTTCTTTCATTTTATACTATTGTTTCATGCATTCATAGTTAGTTGTCATGGCATTTTTATAGTTGATAGCTGTTGTTTTTGCATTTTCCCAAATTTCATTGTTCACGCATTGAGGACAATGCATCCTTTAGGTTTGGAGGTGTGTTGTGTTGAACATATAGTATACTGTAGATAGATGCTTTAATATTCATGCATTTTTTCATTACATACAAATGTCAAATAACTAATAAACTATGATGAGTTTATTGATATCGGTGATGTTCGATGAGGATAATAACTCTTCGACTAATTTAGAAAATTGTGGAAGTTGATTAAACATGTTTAGCTTAAGGTATATGTTTGAAAATTGATTCTTAAATGTAGAACAATTTAAGTATCAATGCAATTAAGGTTGTAGTTGGATTCTTTTAATGCATTTAGAATTTCTTGATCCTAAATTCAATAAGTTGGTTATAAATGATAAGGAATACCTTAGCAATAGTTTTACACTCCAATGTTTGAAACTGTTGAGTAGGTCAGTAATGCTTTGTTTTCTCCATTATATTATTGATTAGAAAAATGAGTTCAAATAAGAGTGGTTAAAAGAACATTTTCAAGGGATAAAAAATCATCAAGGTTAGCTTGAAAGGCTCAAACAGTAAACAAAAGTTGCCTAAATCATTTTTAACATTCCATGCTTCCTAGTATTTTGCCTCAAGAAATTACTAAGTCAATTCTAGACACTTAAGCTTTCATGCATTCTTAACTTTCCTAAGGAACTAAAATTTTATGGTATGATTTACATACTTTATTAAGAGTACATTCATGTCATAATTCAGCTAACATAACAATTATTTCAAATAATAGAATTTTATTCATACTGAAGTTTAGCATACTTAACAAAATTTCATATTTTTGAACAAGATATAACCTAATCATAATTAAAAGAAAAATTTATTCTGAGAGGAAATAATTTTAATTTTTCGGTCCCCTACTTAAGATGAATAATGTCCTCATTGTTAGAAGTGAATAGATACTATACACTTGGTAGAACTCTAGAAAAGAGGAGGTGAATCAATTTGACTACTTAAGTACCAAGCTCATTAGATCCAATCCTAGGCATGTATATATCTATTGCCACACTTTTTATTATAAAAACTTGTTCATTTTTATTCATGATTTCCATCTCTTGTTTTATTATTTGAAAAATTAAAAATCCTACTAGATCCTAATCCTAAAATAACATAAGGTAAAGATCCCCCCTTTCTTATTTATTTGCAGATCCCTTAGAACCTAACTCATCTTTTGCTCCATCATCTTTGTTTTTGCATGACTCGTTTCGTTCCTTCTTCAATAGTGGACTGCATGGTTCAAATATAAAATCTGGAAACTTAGGCACAAAAATAAACGAGTCATTGAATATTTCATAAGAGCACTTCTCATTGAGTCATCTCGTATTTTTGAATATCTCCAATAAGCTTGTTGCTGCCACTGCCTATGTTGCATTATGTCTATCAACTTTGACAGCTCATCTTGAAGATCTGGGCGAGGTGAATGAGTTTTGAACATTGAGGTTGTCATGTCAGGTTCGGTTACTAGTTCTATTGGTTCTGCCTTATCAGGGATTTCAACTGACTGCATTGGTTCGATCTCTATGGGATCTTCATCATCATCATCATCATCATCATCATCATCATCATCATCATCATCATCATCTTCTTCTTCTTCTTCTTCTTATTCTTCTTCTTCTTCTTCTTCTTCTTCTTCTTCTCTTCAACTCGTTACTGGAGAATAGAGTCTCTGGCTAGTCGATAGAGGTCCCAATCTGTGATTGCGTGTAACACCCTAACCCGTATCCGTCGCCAGAATAGGGTTACGAGGCATTACAAGACAATATAAAATTTATCAAACATTCAATATTGCATATCATTCATTCAAATACACAAAGTCCCTTAAATAGGTCTACGAGACCTTAAAACATGCTTTAGAGTGATTCAGGACTAAACCGATCACATATAAAAATTTCTAAAAACTTAGAAAAATTTCATGAAATCATAGGTCACACACCCGTGTGAACTGGCCGTGTGCCTCACACGACCACCAGACACGCCCGTGGCGTAGGCTGTGTGAAAATAGGGCATACATAATGACTTGTACCACACGGCCGAAGACACACCTGTGTGCTATGGCCGTGTGGAAACACAAAAAAATTATATACTTTTTAATACCCGTTTTAACTTAAAATCAGGCTATTCTGGTTAAATTCTTGTCAAAGAATAAATAAATATTATAAAATAATTAAATTATGTTAAAAATATGAACATTATGAATTTTAATTAATTTTATAGTTAATTTTAATTAAATTTGGTTATTTTTGACAGAATTACACAATTAGAGAAAAAAGACCCGGTGAACACTGCGAGAAGAACAAAACTGAGAGTAATTTGAAGCATCGAGGCCAATTAATTTCCAGCCCAATACGGTCCAGAAATGTGTATTAATTCATAATTAAATTAACGTTAATTTATTTCCTATTTAATTTAGGTTAAATGAATTAATTTTAATTAATTATGAAGAAAGCGCCTAGTGAACCGCACTGGTTGAACTGAATGGAGTGAGCCGAACCAACCACTAATTGGGCTGACCAGAACCGTCCATTGGCTGACCCAAATCAGAAAATTAGCTGATAAAATATGCTTGCAAAAAGGCCCTTGAAAAACCTCCAAATTACGTTCAAACCCCACCTTTATTTTAGGCTTTGTAGATTTGCCCCAGCCTATTTTTAGCAAGGTTGAAAGCTTCAACCTTGCCATGTATGTGGCCGGCCATGGGAGGGCTCTCTTGGCTGCTGAATTTGCTATTTTTAGCAGCCCTCTTCTGCTATAAAAGCCACCCTATGCTGCCCATTTCAAAGCATCCCTCAACATCCCTCATTCCACAACATTCTCTCATCCTCTCTTCACTTCTCTCAAGTTTCCTCTCCATTTTTCCATCCCATTTTCCCTTCCTCTTGTGTCGAATTCCTCTCCTGAGAAAGAGGTGTTCCTCAGCCATCTTGGGAAGCAATCAAGGAGTCATAGAAGCCTTGCTCGGCGAAGACAACGGAGACAAAGAACGGAGCAACAATCAAGCCGCAGAGAAACACTGGATTTGCTTTCTGTTCCCTTCCTTTTTAATTTCTGTTGTTTTTATGATGAACATATCTATGAAAAATATTGTTGTTGAAATGGTTATTTTAATCAATTTAGCTTGAATTTAATTTGTGTTGGGTTGATTATATTTTACCTACTTGAATTATTAAAATAGTGTTTATGCTGTTATAGGCCTCAGTAAATGCTTGATTAAGTAAAATTATGCTTAAGTCATCTGGAATTATAAGTGTTTAGATAACTAAAGAATTAATTGTTTAAACGGATTGAAATTGCAATTAATGGACTCAGTAATTAATCAGTGCATGTTTAATTCTTCTAAGGTAACTGAAAATTAAATTAGCATTGTATTTGGTGATACATATGCCTTGCATAACTTGCAAGATTGTTGTGATTAAATTGTTTCAAGGTATGACTACTTTGTTACTTCACATAATTTTTTACATGTTTATTAAGTTGAATTAATCGGTTGAATCGACATAGGAATATACGAGAGATAATTTAATTTAATAAGTATGTATGTGCGATAGCATGTTTACTTTATTAAATCTGTTTAGTCGGTTGAATTGGCATAGGGATATGTTCAAGAGATAAATGGAATTTTTTAATTAGTAAATATGTTCATAAGTTAGCAAATTACTGGGTTGCCGTGAATTTATTCATAACGGCATAAGCACGAATTTAATATTTCTAAGTTAAAAATGTATAATTAATCCAACACAATTATATCATCTTGATTAAATCTTAATTGAAATCGTGTACTAGAACTCTTTTATTTTATTTAAGTTGTTTGCTTAGTTTTAAAATCTTAGTTTATAAATCACTCTTTTCAGATCAAAATTATTTTTACCTCACCAAAGTGTTTTAATTAATTTCATAAATATTGCTTTTTATAGTCCCTGTGGGTACGATAACTCGACATTTACTTGTCACTTTATTACTTGTTACGATTGTGTACACTTGCACATTTCCACCGTTCCAAGTTTTTGGCGCCGTTGCCGGGGACTTTTTTATTGTGAATTTATTTTTACATTTTGGTTCTTTTATTTTTCCTGTTCAATTTTACTTACTTAATTGATTCTTCACTAATTATTTCAGGTGTTTATGAGTATTGACCGAATTATCGACTTACTCTCAATAGACCCTGAAATAGAACGAATCTTTCGCCAACGAAGAAGACAAGCAAACCAGAGAAGGACCGAAGAGATGAATTTCGAGAATATCAATTAAGGAGACGGAGCAAACCTTGCTCAAAATCCTATCCTTATTGCTGATGATAGGGATAGAGCTTTACGACAATATGCCGTGCCAGTTTTTAATGACCTTAATCCAGGTATTAGAAGACCCGAGATCGAGGCACAACAATTTGAGCTGAAGCCAGTCATGTTCCAGATGCTTCAGACAGTGGGCCAGTTCAGTGGAATGCCTACTGAAGATCCTCATCTTCATTTAAGTCTGTTTATGGAGGTGAGCGACTCTTTCAAGCTAGCTGGAGTATCCGATGATGCATTACGATTAAAACTATTCTCGTACTCGCTGAGGGACAGAGCTCGAGCCTGGTTAAACTCACTTCCACCGAACTCGATTTCTACATGGCAAGAGTTAGTAGAGAGATTTCTTGTGAAGTATTTCTAGCCTAGCAAGATTGCTAAGCTGAGAAATGAGATTACTGCTTTCCAACAAATGGATGATGAATCCTTGTATGAGGCATGGGAAAGATTCAAAGAGTTATTACGAAAGTGCCCTCATCATGAAATTCCGCATTACATCCAACTTGAGACATTTTACAATGGTCTCAACGCTCACACAAGGATGGTAGACACTTCTGCTAACGGTGCTATCTTATCTAAGTCTTACAATGAGGCTTATGAAACCATCGAGAGGATCGCCAGTAACAATTATCAGTGGCTAACCAATTGAGTAACGTTAGGAAGATGAGTTGCTGGAATCCATGAAGTGGACGCTCTCACTTCACTTGCATCCCAGGTATCTTCGATACCTTCAATGTTAAAGAATCTTACCACTAATGCGTCTAACAGTTTTGCAGCTCAACCACCTAACCAATATGAGAATATAGCCTGTGTCTATTGTGGGGAAGGACATGTGTTTGAAGAATGTCCGTCAAACTGAGAATCCATGTACTACATAGGTAATCAGAACCAGAACCGAGGAAGGCAAGGGTTGCAATCCAACTTTTACAACCCATCGTGGCGAAATCACCCCAATCTTTCCCGGAGTAACCAAGGGACTGGAGGCAGTAACAACTACGCCCAACCTAGACCAACCCAGCCGCCTAGTTTTTCACAGCAAGTTCAGAAACCAGTTCAGGCTACATCGTCCAATAGCTTAGAGAATTTATTAAAGGCATACATGGCGAAAAATGACGCCACTCTAAGGAATTTGGAGAATCAAGTGGGCCAGCTTGCTACTAAACTTAGGAACCGTCCGCAAGGTGTTCTACCTAGTGATACGAAAAACCCGAGAAATCCAGGGAAGGAGCATTGTAAAGCACTAACATTGAGGAGCGGAAAAACGGTAGAGAAAAACATCATTGAAGCTGAAAAGGAGCATGGTGAAGCTCAAAATTCGGAAGAAGTTCAACCGAGTGTTGAAGTTCCAGTTCCACTAGAACCAGAACCTGCAAGACCTGGAAAGGTAACCTCAGAACCAGCCAATTCTGATCAGCCAACCACTTCATTAGCAGCAGAATTGCTGCCAAAGACAAATCAACCGGTACCAACTTCAGTATATAAACCTCCACCACCTTACCATCAAAGACTCCAGAAGCGAAAACAGGAGGTCCAATTAAAGAAGTTCCTTGACGTACTCAAGTAACTTCATATCAACATCCCGTTGGTTGAAGCACTTGAACAAATGTCAAATTACATAAAATTCATGAAAGATATCCTGTCCAAGAAGCGAAGACTTGGAGAATTTGAGACGGTAGCTTTGATGAAGGAATGCAGTGCATATCTTCAAGACAAATTACCCCCTAAGCTGAAGGATCCTGGGTGTTTTACCATACCATGCAACATTGGAGCAGCTTATTGTGGTAAGGCACTATGTGACTTGGGCGCAAGTATCAACTTGATGCCTATGTCGATATTTAAGAAGTTGGGGATAGGTCAAGTTAGACCTACTACGGTTACACTTCAGCTAGCAGATCGATCCTTAGCACATTCAGAAGGAAAAATCGAGGATGTATTGGTACGTGTAGATAAGTTTATATTTCCTGCTAATTTTGTAATTTTAGATTTTGAAGCAGACAAAAAAGTACCAATTATCCTAGGGAGACCGTTCTTAGCAACCGGAAGGACACTTATTGATGTGCAGAAGGGATAACTTACTATGTGCGTTCAGGACGATCAGGTAACATTTAACGTTTTCAAGTCAATACGATTTCTTGACGTAATAGATGATTGTTCTGCAGTATCCGACTTAGAAGATTTAGTAGTAGAGAAGGAACTCAACTCTGTTGAGGATCCTCCGGAAAGAATTTTGACATCAGACCCTCCAAGCGATGAAGAGGAGGATGAAAACTTAGCTTTGCTAGAAGCTAATCAAAAGGTATTTAATCCACAATCTCCTTTTGAATCTTTGGATTTAGAGGAGAGAGATTACACACAGCCAAAAGCGTCAATAGATGAGCCACCTAAACTAGAACTCAAAGTATTACCTTCTCATTTAAAATATGTTTATTTAGGTGACGCTTCTACTCTGCCTGTGATTGTTTCAGCAGAGTTAAGTACTGAGTAAGAAGAGAAACTTATCTTAGTTCTGAAACAATTTAAGAAGGCTACCAGATGGACCACAACCGATATTCGCGGTATTAGTCCATCTATATGCATGCACAAGATCATCCTGGAAGATGGTGAAAAAGGGATGATCAATGGACAATGAAGGCTGAACCCCATCATGAAGGACGTAGTGAAAAAAGAGATTATCAAGTGGTAAGATGCGAGTATCATTTACCCCATCTTAGACAGTTCATGGGTAAGTCCGGTCCAGTGCGTGCCAAAAAAAGGAGGTATCACGGTCATAGAGAACGAGAATAACGAGTTGATATTGACTAGAACAGTTACGGGATGGAGAATCTGCATCAATTACCAGAAGCTGAACAAGGCAACTAGGAAGGATCACTTCCCTTTGCCGTTCTTAGACCAGATGTTGGATAGACTCGCGAGGCGAGATTACTATTGTTTTCTCAATGGATACTCAGGGTATAACCATATTACAGTAGCACCGGAAGATCAACACAAGACCACATTCACCTGCCCGTACGGTACATTTGCATTTAGACGCATGCCATTTGGTTTGTGTAATGCACCTGCTACATTTCAAAGATGTATGATGTCTATTTTCACTAACATGGTTGAGAAATTTTTGGAAGTTTTCATGGACGACTTTTCAGTGTTTGGAGATACGTACGATGATTGCTTAGCAATCTGGCTAAGGTACTTAGGCGATACGAAGAAACGAACCTAGTACTTAATTGGGAAAAGTGCCATTTTATGGTACGAGAAGGTATTGTTCTGGGGCATCGGATAACAAGACACGGGATTGAGGTAGACAGAGCAAAAGTAGATGTTATTGAGAAACTCCCACCTCCAACATCTGTAAAGGGTGTTAGGAGCTTTTTAGGCCACGCCGAGTTCTATTGAAGATTTATCAAGGACTTCTCCAAAGTTGGTAAACCTTTATGCAAATTATTGGAGAAGGACACGATATTCAAATTTAATGAGGAATGCTTAAAAGCTTTCAATGACTTGAAGAACCGATTAGTCACGGCACCCATAATTGTCACACCAAACTGGGACTTGCCATTTGAATTGATGTGTGACGCAAGTGACTTCGCAATAGGAGCTGTCATGGGCCAGCGAAGGAACAAAGTTTTTCATCCCATCTACTTTGCAAGCTGAACTCTGACAGGAGCTCAGTTAAACTATACGGTAACAGAAAAAGAGTTACTTGCTATCGTATTTGCTTTCGACAAGTTTTGATCTTATCGTGTAGGTACCAAGGCAACTGTCTATACAGACCACTCAGCAATTAAATATTTACTTGCCAAGAAAGACGCTAAGCTGAGGTTGATCCGATGGGTAGTTCTACTTCAAGAGTTCGATTTGGAAATTCAAGATCGAAAGGGAGTAGAAAACCAAGTAGCAATTCACTTGTCCAGATTGGAGCCGCAAGAAGGGAATTCTCCATTTGTACCGATTCAAGAAACATTTCCAGATGAACATATACTGAAGGTAAGCCATGTCCATAATACCCCTTGGTTTGCTGATATTGCTAACTTTTTAGCTTGTGGTTTAATGCCGTATGATAAGACATATCAACAAAGGAGAAAGTTTCTTCACGATGTGAACTACTATTTCTGGGAGGAACCATATCTGTTTAAAAAGTATGCAGATCAGATGATTAGGAGATGCGTGGCAAAAGAAGAAATACCAAAGATTCTATACCACTGTCACTCAGCCCCAAGTGGGGGTCATTTCGGAGGAACTCGTACTGCAGCCAAAGTATTGCAAACCGGATTCTTTTGGCCAACACTATTCAAGGATGCATATGCATATGTAAAGAGTTGTAACCGATGTCAAAGAGTTGGAAATCTCACCAACAGAAATGAGATGCCTCGAACAAACATCATTGAGGTCGAATTATTCGATGTTTGGGGTATTGATTTCCTTGGGCCCTTCCTTCGCCGTCTTTTGGTCACAAGTATATCTTTGTAGCGATGAGATTATGTGTCCAAGTGGGTCGAGGCGAGAGACATATCGACAAAACGATGCTAGGGTTGTGATGAAGTTTTTGCAGAAACACGTGTTCACGAGGTTTGGAAACCCCGAGAGCCATCATTAGTGATGAAGGGTCCCACTTTGTGAACAAGTGGTTAAAATGGTTACTAGACAAGCACGGGGTGAAACACAAGGTTGCAACGGCTTACCATCTGTAGAAGAATGGACAAGCTGAACTGGCAAATAAAGAAATCAAAGGCATATTGGAGAAGGTAGTTTGCCTGAACCGACGAGAACTGGCAAATAAAGAAATCAAGGGCATATTGGAGAAGGTAGTTTGCCCGAACCGACGAGACTGGTCCAAAAGACTAGATGATGCTTTATGGGCCTACAGGACAGCGTACAAGACACCTTTAGAGATGTCACCCTATAGGCTGGTTTTCGGTAAAGCATGTCATCTACCTTTGGAGTTAGAGCACAAAGCTTACTGGGCTCTTCGACGACTCAACTTAGATCCTAAGCTTGAAAAAGAAAGACGGATGTTCCAACTCAACGAGTTAGAAGAATTCCAAATGTTCTCATATGAAAATGCCAAATTACTCAAAGAGAGACTCAAGAAATGGCATGACAAACACATCCGGGTTTGAGAATTTGAAGCAGGTCAGCAAATATTGTTGTTCAACTCGAGATTGAAGTTCTTTCCAGGTAAGCTAAAATCACATTGGTCCAGTCCATTTACAATTCACAGAGTTTATCCATACAGAGTTGTTGAACTCCAAGGTAAGAGAGGTAATTTTCAAGTTAATGCTCAGCGTTTGAAACACAATTGGGGGAATAAAACCGAATGGGATAACATCTCGTTCATTTTATCAGATATTTAATATTTTCCGTGTTTTGTTTAATAAATACTTTAGGGTCCCTTTTTCGGGTTTAATATGTTTAAATAAATTCTGTCTAGGAGGTTGGAACTTAAGCGGGACCATTTGTGACCCCTCCAATCTTTCCTAGGAATTTATTTTAACATAATTTTTCAAGAAATTTTTCCCTAATCAACAAAATAAATTTTTGTTTTTCAAATAAAAGGGTCAATTTGATCCAATTTTTAATTTGCAACTCAATTTTTAATTTTCATTGAGTCTAGGGACTTAGATTGAATTATTTTTAAAATTTGATTGCTCTCTTTGTAAATAATGAAAATTAGGTGCCTTTCTTTGTAAATATATTTTTTAAGGCATCTAGAAGAAATATATATTTCTTTTTCTAATATTAATTTGATAAACTTTAATATATAATTTCATTATAATTTATATATTAATTTTTATCAACTTAGATTAGAATTAGGATTAATTTAATTTCAATTTTTATTTTATGTTTATCTTAATAATTAATAGCAAGTGATAATTTTATATTTAATTATTAATTGTTGTTAAATTTGAGTAGGATTAGAATTAAACTCTTATCTTTAATTATTAAATTCGACTAAGAGTTCTATTTTAAGTCCTATTACTTATGCTATAAATACCACCTTATACCTCCCATCCATGCATCAACCAAAAACCAAAACACCTTGTGCCGCAACACCCCTGGCTTCAGCAGCCTAGTCGGCAAACACCCAGCAGCATCACGCTGCGCGACCCGATCAGCACCCAGCTCCCACTCGCGTGCCTGCTGCTTCAGTCCAGTAGCTGCCCAGGTCGCATTCTGCTGCTCTAATGCCCCACCTGCGCGCCCTTGCTGCTGCTGCCCAGGCCACGTCCCAGCTCCCGCACAAGCTCCAGGCCTACTCGACGAAGTGCCACACGCTTCTTGCTGCACACCCTTGCGTGCTGCTGCTTGTTCTCTACCCTTGTGCGGCACCCCCTTTGCACACCAAGCCTTAAGCCAAAATTCTTCAACCCTCTTCGTTTTAATTTGCCATCTTTTTCTTGCATTAATTTTCTTTGAGTTCTTATATTTTTGCAAGAAGGTCAATTATGCCTCGCAAGAGAACTCGCACCTCTACTCAAATCGACGAAACACAAAGCAAGTTCCATTGTGTTGAAGCTAAAGCGAGATACGAAAGTGCCTACAAAAATCAACAGATACATTCTGAGAAAGGCTTCACACTGAAGGAGAGCAACTACAGAGACTTCATGGCACGTATTCGTCAAATTGCTGAAGCTCTCAATTGGGAACTGTTTTGTGAAAAGAGACCTAGTGTGGATGAGGAGCTAGTTCGTGAGTTTTACGCGAATTTAACTTCAAGCGAGATGACAGAAGTCCCTGTTCGCGGAATCAAGATACCTATAAATTCGAATGCTATTAATGAGTTCTTTGAATTGCCTGATTTCGAGAACGACGAGTATTCATCTTTGATGAGCAATATCAAGCTGGAACTTCTGCAAGAAATTCTCGAGGAGCTTACAGTTGAAGGTTCCAGTTGGACTGTGTCGAAACAAGGAACCCACACGTGTCGAAGAGAATACTTAACACCTATTGCAAAGGTATGGTTTTATTTCATCCATTTCAGCCTCTGCCTAGTTCACATGGGACTGCAATTTCATTGGAACGAATGGTCTTACTATACTCGATCTTAACGGGTAAGACCATTGATGTGGGAAAGATCATCCTGAAAGAAATTCGAAATTGTGCCACTAGAAGTTCTGGCCCTGCTTACTTCCCCTTTACAATAACTATTTTGTGCTTGAAAGCAGAAATTCTTGCTAATGTCAAGAAGACAGGGTACACCCAAGGTACAATTACAGATTGGGACCTCTACCGAGTAACCGGAGACTCAGTTCTACAACAACGAGTTGAAGAAAGTGAAGAGCATGAGAAACCTAATGAAGAAGAAGATCGATGGACCCAGAAGATCCAAAAGATGAATCGGATGCTGGAACTCCAATGTTTAGAGCTCAGTCGCCTAGCCCAGACTTTCGAGATGAGTTTTCAAAGTTGACAGACTTGATGTAACACATGCAATGGCAGCAATAAGCATACTGGAGATACTAAAAAATAAGGGATGACTCGATTCAAAGTGCTTTCCAGAGAATATATAATGACCCATTTATTTTTGTGCCTGAATTTCTAGATTTCATATTCGAGCCATGGACTCCACTCTCGAAAAAGGAGCGAAGCGATTCATGCAAAGGCAATAATGATGGAGTAAAAGATTAGTCCAAGTTGGAAGGATATGCAAATAAATAAAAGGGAGGGATCTTGACTCTATTTCATTTATGTTTTTTAGGTTATTTTAGGATCAAGTTTAAATTAGGAACTTTTATTTCTGCATAATAAAACAAGAGAAGGAAATCTTGAATAAACATGGACAAGTCATAAAGTATAAAGTGTGGCAATAGATATATACATGTCTAGGATTGGATTTCGAAAGAGCTTGGTACTTAAGCAGTCACATTGACTCACCTCCTCTTTTTCTGGAATTCCTACCTGTGTATAGTATTTATTCACTTTAAACAATGAGGACATTATTCATTTTAAGTTGGGGGGACCGAAATTTGAAATTATTTTCATCCAGAATAAAATTTTTCTTTTAATTATGATTAGGGTATATTTTTGTTCAATAAATTTGAATTTTGTTAAGTATGCTAGACTTGAATATGAATAAAGTTCTATTTTTTTCAATCAATTATCATGTAGTTTAATGATGACATGAATGTATTTTTAATAAAGCATGCAACTTCATACCATAAAATTTTTATCTCTTTAGGAAAGTTAGGTATGCATGAAAGTTTAAGTCTTTAGAATTGACTTAGTAGTTTCTTGAGACGAACTCCTAGGAAGCTTGGAACATTAGAAATGATTTAGGCAGCTATTGTTTGGACCGTTTCAGCCTTTCGAGCCTACCCTGGTAAATTATATCCTTTGAAACCCAACTTTAAGACTATATGGCCTAATTATTGGAACCTATACAAATTTAGCCCATTACGTTTCTCTTAATTATCTTTAAATTGCCCCAAACACTAGACTCAATACTATTCAAGAATATCGTTTGAAAATAAGTTTGGGAGAGTTGAAAAGAAATATCAAATGCTCAAAAAAAAAGCACATATATTTGAAAAAGAGCATGTGAAAGTTGGTGATTGAAGGTAAAAATTTTTGAAGGTTCGATTTACACTGAGTTTAGGGTTTTTAGCCAAAATTTATCTATATTTTTACCTACCCCTAAGCCCAGCCACGTTACAACCTTGTTAAAGACCTATTGATTCGAAGTTCCAAAGTTACCTACATTAGTGGAGAGAAATTGCTTTGTTCAACATATGAAGACATAGGTTAAGCTTAATGATTGCGACTTGATCTTGAATAAAGGATTAAAAATTGAATTGGTAGGAATCAGCATGTCTTTATTAGGAAACATTTAGTCTAATTTTTCTATTGTAATAATTGTTGAGATTAATTTGAATAATATGAACACTTGAGTAGCAGAATGATCAAATTTCTTATTCTTTGAGCATAAGTATATCAAATTTATAATTTCGAGAAAATTGTTGTTCTGAAGAAGGTTTTCAAAGTGTTCCGAGAAATTCTTTTCAAAATTTGTGCATTACTCGGGATGAGCAATGAATTAAGTTTGGGGGTGTGGAAACACAAAAAATTTATATACTTTTTCATACCCGTTTTAACTTAAAATCAGGCTATTCCGGTTAAATTCTTGTCAAAAAATAATTAAATATTATAAAATAATTAAATTATGTTAAAAATATGAACATTACGAATTTTAATTAAATTTATAGTTAATTTTGATTAAATTTGGTTATTTTTGACAAAATTACACAATTGGAGAAAAAGGACCCGGTGAACACTGCGAGAAGAACAAAACCGAGAGTAATTTGAAGCATCGAGGCCAATTAATTTCCAGCCCAAGACGATCCAGAAATGTGTATTAATTCATAATTAAATTAACTTTAATTTATTTCCTATTTAATTTAGGTTAAATGAATTAATTTTAATTAATTATGAAGAAAGGGGCTAGTGAACCGCACTGGTTGAACCGAATGGAGTGAGCCGAACCAGCCACTAATTGGGCTGACCAGAACCGTCCATTGGCTGACCCAAATCAGAAAATTAGCTGATAAAATATTCTTGCAAAAAGGCCCTTGAAAAACCTCCAAATTACGTTCAAACCCCACCTTTATTTTAGGCTTTGTAGATCTGCCCCAGCCTATTTTTAGCAAGGTTGATAGCTTCAACCTTGCCATGTATGTGGCCGGCCATGGGAGGGCTCTCTTGGCTGCTGAATTTGCTATTTTTAGCAGCCCTCTTCAGCTATAAAAGCCACCCTATGCTGCCCATTTCAAAGCATCCCTCAACATCCCTCATTCCACAACATTCTCTCATCCTCTCTTCACTTCTCTCAAGTTTCCTCTCCATTTTTCCATCCCATTTTCTCTTCCTCTTGTGCCGAATTCCTCTCTTGAGAAAGAGGTGTTCTTAATCCATCTTGGGAAGCAATCAAGGAGTCATAGAAGCCTTGCTCAGCGGAGACAACAGAGACAAAGAATGGAGCAACAACCAAGCCGCAGAGAAACACTGGATTTGCTTTCTGTTCCCCTCCTTTTTAATTTCTGTTGTTTTTATGATGAACATATCTATGAAAAATATTGTTGTTGAAATGGTTATTTTAATCAATTTAGCTTGAATTTAATTCGTGTTGGGTTGATTATATTTTACCTACTTGAATTATTAAAATAGTGTTTATCTTTATTATAGGCCTCGATAAATGCTTGATTAAGTAAAATCATGCTTAGGTCATCTGGCATTATAAGTGTTTAGATAACTAAAGAATTAATTGTTTAAACGGATTGAAATTGCAATTAATGGAGTCAGTAATTAATCAGTGCATGTTTAATTCTTCTAAGGTAATTGAAAATTAAATTAGCATTGTATTTGGCGATACATATGCCTTGCATAACTTGCAAGATTGTTGTGATTAAATTGTTTCAAGGTATGGCTACTTTGTTACTTCACATAATCTTTTACATGTTTATTAAGTTGAATTAATCGGTTGAATCGACATAGGAATATGCGAGAGATAATTTAATTTAATAAGTATGTTTGTGCGACATGTTTTCTTTATTAAATCTGTTTAGTCGGTTGAATTGGCATAGGGATATGTTCAAGAGATAAATGGAATTTTTTAATTAGTAAATGTGTTCATAAGTTAGCAAATTACTGGGTTGCCGTGAATTTATTCATAACGGCATAAGCACGAATTTAATATTTCTAAGTTAAAAAGGTATAATTAATCCAACACAATTATATCATCTTGATTAAATCTTAATTGAAATCGTGTACTAGAACTCTTTTATTTTATTTAAGTTGTTTGCTTAGTTTTAAAGTCTTAGTTTATAAATCACTCTTTTCAAACCAAAATTATTTTTACCTCACCAAAGTGTTTAAATTAATTTCATAAATATTGCTTTTTACAGTCCCTGTGGGTACGATAACTCGACATTTACTTGTCACTTTATTATTTATTACGATTGTGTACACTTGCACATTTCCACTGTTCCACCGTGGAAAAACTAGGCAGGTTACTAACTTGGGTAACACAGCTGACCACACGCCCGTTTGTCTAGCCCGTGTACCCTTCGAAATGGCCACACATGCCCGTGTACTAGGCCATGTGCCATTTAAGGGGGTATACTGACTTATGTCACACGGTCAGTCACACACCCATGTGTGAGTCCATGTGACACACACGGCTTGTAGACACGCCCGTGTGCTCAGGCCGTGTCAAACCTGTAGGGTATACTGACTTAATTTGTAGGGTTACCCCAGGGAACACACAACCGTGTAACATGATCGTGTGTCGAACACGGCTGAGACACACGCTCGTGTGGACAGAAAAGGCCATTTGAAAAGCCAATTTGCCACCCTTTCCACAAGCATACAAATCAACCCAAAATAGCACCATTTCATTACATTTTTAGGCAACCAAAAACATGCCAAATCAATCACATATCAAGCTATATATATATCATCAACCAATTCAGCTACTAAATTCCATATACAAATATACCAAATCCATATACCAAAACCTTTAAAATTTACCATTCTTCAAACATTGATATCTAACCAAATCAACATCCATTTAACTATATCAACAACTATGACAAACATACCAAAACAAGCCAACATAAAGGCATTATAAGCATCACATATATCACTTATCAAGCACATAACTTAAGCCAACTTAAATGGCTAAAAACATACCAATATTTACATCATTAACAAGCCAAATCACATGGCTAACATCATAGCTCAAACCATACCAAAATGACTCTAACCTATACATGCCATATACCATATATATATACAAGCTTCAAAAGTATTAACAAATGTTCGATAGTGCGACCGACGATCCCCGAGTCCGAGCTAGCTTTGATTATCTATAAAACATAAGCAAATAACACATAGTAAGCTTCATAGCTTAGTAAGTTCATAGTTATACAATTCAATTCATTAAATAATATAATTCAACCATTTGCACATTACCAAATCAACATTACATTAATACAAAACTTATTCACGCCTCAAACATGATTAATACCATTTCATTAAACTTTTTCAATAAAGTACTTAAATAGGTTACAAACATGCCCGTATAACCTCGTACTAACCTCTTTCTCAACCACGACATTCATTTATTCGTTGAACCATTAGGGATAGAAATCAGATACTCTCGAATCACAATCGATAAGTACCTATACCATGGCCCGTAGCCAAATCAAGGTAACTTATCCCGGAGTACCTATACCATGGACCGTAGCCAAATCAAGGTCACTCCTCTCAAAATACCTATAGCATTTCCGTAGCCAAGTTAAGGTATTATCCGCACCCGAAGTGCCATTATCATGGCCCGAAGCCAGTGCATTAACTTAATGACATTACATTATCATCATCACTATACTTAAGGTTTAACTGGGAAGTTTTGCTTGTCGATTTCATCGTTGAACACTTCCGTATAGTCGTAATCACAATTCAAACATTATCCGCAATCTCATAAACATATTTTATGCAATATCAAAGCATATAGCATTCATTTATAATAAAATTAACACCTACGAACTTACCTCGGTCGTAGAAACAACAAAACTAGCCGATTAATCGAGTACTTTGTTCCTGCCTTGATCTAAATCCGAGTTCCTCTTTTCTTGATTTATATGTATTCAAAATTAACTCATTTAATCACCTATTCATCCAATTTCATCCAAAAATATAAATTTGGGCATTTTTGCACTTTAGCCCCTAAACCTTCACATCCATTCAATTTAGTCCCTATTTCACAAATACACAAAATTCACAAAATTAAATTTAAACCATGCTTGGATGAATTACCATAGTGTCCCTCGCAACCCATATTTTTTTATCTATTTCACATTTCAGCCCCTCAATTTACACTTTTCACAGTTTAGCCCTTAAATGGCAAGTTCACTAAAAATAATTTTACAAAACATGATAATCTATCAATAAATACTCATTTTCCATCATCAAACATTCAAGAACTCAAACATTCATCAATGGAAACTTTCAAAATCATCAACACTTTCAAAAATTAAGGCATGGGTAGCTAGAACACGAAGCAACGATCACAAAAATGTAAAAATCATCAAAAATCGAGCTCAAAACATACCTCAATCAAACATTCAAAGGGCGGAATCCTAGATGAACATGGAAGCTTTATTTTCCCTTTAATATTCTGCCAAGATGAAGAAAATAAAAATGATATGGCTTTTGTTTTAGTTATTATAACTTAATAATCAATTTATTATTATAACCTTATTATAAACCATTTAAAAACATCATATTAATGCCCATTTATGTCAAATTCCACTATCAATAGTCTATTTACAACATAAAGACCTCCCACTTAATAAGCCATAACAAATAGACACCTTTATCATATAGAATGCAACTTTTGCATTTTACGGGATTAGGTTATTTTCTCAAATTAAGCATTCAAACATTAAAATTATCTCGCGAAACTTTCACACATATATAATCACATATTGTAAACATAAAAAATAATATTAAAATAATTTTTTGACCTCAGATTTGTGGTTCTGAAACCACTATTCCGATTTAGCTAAAATTGGGTTATCACATTATGCCCTGGCTATAACCTGTCTTATTTACGTCTGCAAGAATTTGAGCTTTCAAGCACAAAATTGTTATCATAAAGGGAAAGTAAGCTGGGCCAAAACGTCTACGGCACAATTATGCATTTCTCTCAGAATGATTTTTCCCACATCAACAGTCTTTGTCATTAAAATCAAGTATAACAAGACCATTCGTTCTAGTGCAATTGTAGTCCCATTTGAAATAGGCATAAGGTTGAATCGAATGAAATAGAACCATACCTTCGCTAGTGGTGTCAAATATTCTCTACGACAAGTGTGAATTCTTACTTTGACACAATCCATTTAGAACCTAGAACTGTAAGTTCCTCGAGAATTTCTTATAGATTTTCAACATCAATATTTCTCATCAAGAAAGAATATTCATCGTCTTCAAAATCAGGTAATTCAAAGATTTCATTAATAGTGGTTGAGCTTATTGGTACCTTGATTCCAAGGATGAAAACTTCTGTTAATTCGATTTAGGTTAAATTTTCGTAAAATTCATGAACTAATTCCTCATCTGCACTTGGTCTTTTCTCACAAAACAACTCTTAATTGAGAGCTTCAACAATTTGTTGAATGTGTGCTATGAAATCAATATAGTTGCTTTCTTTCAGTGTAAAGCCTTTTTCAGGGTGCATTTGTTGATTCTTGAAAATGCTTTCGTATCTTGCTTTGGCTTCTTAATAGTGAAATTTATTTTGTGATTCGTCAAGTTGGACAGAGGCATGAGTTCTCTTACGAGGCATGATTAACCTGAACATAAGATGGAAACAAATTTTTCTCAAAAATTTAATTTACATAAAAGATTAACAATTCAATAAATTGGAAAATTAAATAAAATTGAAATTTAGGAGAAAAAACTTTCTTACCACCTTTGTATGAAAATTAAGACATCAAAAAATAAAATTAGAAAGAAAAAAAATTAATTGAGGGTCGGTTGGTGGTGAAATAAGATGGAATTGTGGTGCACAAGTGACAAGGAGTGCACGGGGTAGAGGTAAGGGCAGTAGCGGCATGCAAGGGAGTAGTGGCGTGCCAAGCGTTGCTTGGTACGATGAAGGAAGCAGCCATGTGCGGAGCCTTGCGTGGGCAGTAAGGCATGCGTGTGCTGCACGGATGCTGGCAACAGGTAGGTGCGTTGAGCAAGACCTGGCAAGTTGCTGGGTGTACGAGCTGGTGCAGAAGCTACTGGCTTGCGGGCAGGTGCAACGACAAGGAGAAAGTTGTTGGGCTAGAGCTGGAAGCAGCAACTGGCGTGCATTGGGGCTACTGGTGCTGATGGTGGGTGTTGGTTAAGGTGATGTGAAAAAGGTAGAGAGGGTGGATGGAATTTATAGTGAAGAGGGTAAGAGTTCAATTAGAATTCTTAGAACAAATTAATAATTAAAATATTCTAATTTCTAATTCTACACAAAGTTAATAACAATTAATAAGTAATATAATGCATATTAAAATATTATTTGCTATTAATTTATTGAAATAAAAATTATTAATTGAAATATGATCAAATTTAAGCAAATCCTAATTCTATGGAAAGTTGATAATAATTAATATATATTATAATAAAGATAATTATATACTAGTTATTATCATCTTATTTATTAAAATTAAATTAAACACATTCATTTTAGATGCCTTTGAAAATATTTACAAAAAAGAGACATCTAATTTTTTAATATTTACAAAAAGTGTAACAAAATTTTGAAACTAATTCAATTAAGTACCAAGACTTAAAGAAAATTTGAAAATTGAGTTGCAATTAAGACTTGGATCAAAATTGACCCTTTTATTTGAAAAACTAAAAATTTATTTTGCCATTTAGGGAATAATTTCTCGGAGGATTATGTTAAAATCAATTCTCAAGAAAAATTGGAAGGGTCACAAGCGGTCCCGCTTAAGTTCCAATCTCCTAAACATAATTTATTTAAACATACTAATCCCAAAAATATACCCTAAATCATTTATTTCAAATGAAAAACAAGAAAAATTAAATATCTGATAAAATGAACGAGAATGTATCTCGCTCAATTTTATCCCCCCAGTAATGTTTTAAGCGTTAGGAATTAACTAAAAAATTACCTTCCTTAACTTGAAGTTCGACAACTCCATATAGGAAAACTTGGTGAATCGTAAATGGACCGGACCAACGTGATTTCAACTTACCTGGAAAGAACCTTAATCAAGAATTGAATAACAAGATTTGCTGACCTGCTTCAAATTCTTGAACTCGAATGTGCTTGCCATGCCATCTTTTAAGTCTTTCTTTGAATAGTTTGACATTCTCGTTTGAGAATATTCAGAACTCTTCTAACTCGTTGAGTTGAAGCATCCGTTTCTCTTTAGCAAACTTAATATCCTCGTTAAGTTGTTGGAGAGCTAGTAAGCTTTTTGTTCTAACTCTAAGGGAAAATGACAGGCTTTCCCAAAGACAAACCTATAAGGTAACATCCCTAAAGGTGTCTTATATGTTGTCCTATAGGTCCATAAAACATCATCCAGTATTTTGGACTAATCTCATCAATTCAGGCAAACTACCTTCTCGAGTATGCCTTTGATCTCTTTATTTGCCAGTTCAGGTTGCCCATTCGTCTGTAGATGGTAAGCTGTGGCAACCTTGTGCTTCACTCCATGTTTGTTGAGTAACCATTTCAACCATTTGTTCACAAAATACGACCCTTCACCATTGATGATAGCTCTCAGGGTTCCAAACCTTGTGAACACATGCTTTTGCAAAAATTTTGTCACAACCTTGGCATCGTTCGTCAAATATGCCTTAGCCTCAACCCACTTAAACATGTAGTCAACTGCTACCAATATGTACTTGTGACCAAATGACGCAGGGAAAGGACTGAGAAAGTCAATACCCCAAACATCGAATAATTCTACCTCAATGATGTTTTTTCAGGGCATCTCATTTCTATGGTAATGTTTCCAACCCTTTGGCATCGATCACAACTTTTTACGTAGGGCATATGCATCTCTATATAGCATCAGCCAAAAGAATCTAGCTTGTAATACTTTGGTTGCAGTACGTGTACCTCCAAAGTGTCTCCTACTCGGAGCCGTGTGGCAATGATATAAAATCTTATGTACTTCATCTTCTGCCACGCATCTCTTGATCATTTGATCTGCACACTTTTTAAACAAATATAGTTCTTCCCAAAAATAATACTTCACATCGTGAAGAAACTTTTTCTTTTGATGATACATTTTATCAATTAGCATCAAACCACAAGTTAAATAGTTAGCAAAATCAGCAAACCAAGGGGTATTATAGATATGATTTACCTTCAATATGTGTTCATCTGGGAATGTCTCCTGAATAGGTACAAATGGAGAATTCCCTTCTTGAGGCTTTAATTTGGACAAGTGATTTGCTACTTGGTTTTCTACCCTTTTTCGATCTTGAATTTCTAGATCGAATTCCTGGAGTAAAAGTACACATCGGATCAATCTTGACTTGGTGTCTTTCTTGGCAAGTAAATACTTAATTGCTAAATGGTCCGTATAGGCAGTCACTTTGGTACCTACAAGATAAGATCAAAACTTGTCAAAAGAAAACACAATAACAAATAACTCTTTCTCTGTTACTGTATAATTCAGCTGAGCTCCCGTTAGAGTCCAACTTGCATAGTAGATGGGATGAAAAACTTTGTTCCTTCGCTGGCCCATCACGGCTCCTATCGCGAAGTCACTTTCGTCACACATTAGTTCAAATGAAAAATCCCAGTCCAATATGATGATGATGGGTGTCGGAACTAACCGACTCTTCAAATCATTGAAAGCTCTTAAGTACTCCTCATCCAATTTGAACATAGTGTCCTTCTCCAATAATTTGCATAGGGGTTTAGCAGTTTTGCTGAAGTCCTTGATGAATCTTTGATAGAAACCAGCGTAACCCAAAAAGCTCCTAACGCCTTTTACAGATGTTGGAAGTGAAAGTTTATCGATAACATCTACTTTTGCTTTATCTACCTCAATTCTGTGTCTCGTTATTCGATGCCCTAAAATAATACCTTCTCGTACCATGAAATGACACTTTTCCCAGTTGAGTACGAGGTTTGTTTTTTCACATTGCCTTAGTACCTTGTCTAGATTGGCTAAGCAACCATCATATGTGTCTCCAAACACTGAAAAATCATCCATAAATACTTCCAAGTACTTTTCAACCATGTCAGTAAAAATAGACATCATATATCTTTGAAATGTAGCAGGTGCATTACATAAACCAAATGGCATGTGTCTAAATACAAATGTACCGTACGGGCATATGAACGTTGTTTTGTGTTGATCCTCCAGTGCTACTGTAATCTAATTATATCCTGAGTATCCATCGAGAAAATAGTAATAGTCTCGCCCCACGAGTCTATCCAACATCTGGTGTAGGAACGGTAAATGAAAGTGATCTTTCCTAGTCGCCTTGTTCAGCTTCTGGTAATTGATGCAAATTCTCCATCCCGTAACCGTTCTAGTCGGTATCAACTCATTTTCCTCATTCTCAATGACCATAATACTTTCTTTCTTTTGCACGCATTAGACCAGACTTACCCATAAACTGTCTAAAATGGGGTAAATTATACCCGTATCTAACCACTTAATGATTTCTTTCTTTATTACGTCCTTTATGATGGGGTTTAGTCTTCGTTATCCATCAATTTTCCTTTTCTCGCCATGTTCTAGGATGATCTTGTGCATGCATACAGACGAATTAATGCAACAAATATCTTTATGGTCCATCCAATAGCCTTCTTAAAATTTTTCAACACTAGGATGAGTTTCTCTTCTTACTCTTCTGTCAATTCTGCTGAAACAATCACAGGCAAAGTAGAAGCGTTACCTAAATATGAGGGAAGTACCTTCAGTTCTAATTTAGGTGGCTCCTCAATTGACATTTTCGACTGAATGTAATCTCTACTTTCTAACTCCAAAGATTCAAAGTGGGATTGCAGATTAAATCCCCTTAGATTCAAAGTGGGATTGCAGATTAAATCCCCTGTTCATCACTTGGAGGGTCTGATGTCAAAATTTGCTCCAATGAGTCTTCAACATAGTTGAGTTCCCTTTCCATGAATAATTCCTCTAAATAAGACACTGGAGAACAATCATCAAGTGTGTCAGGAAATCGTATAGACTTAAAAACATTAAATTTTAACTGGTCGTCCTGAAAATGCATAGTAACTTCACCTTTCTACACATAAATAAGGGTCTTTCCAGTTGCTAGGAAAGGTCTTCCTAGGACGATTGGCACCTCTTTATCTACTTTAAAGTCTAGAATAACAAAGTCAGCAAGGAAAATAAATTTATCTACACGTACCAATACATCCTTGATTTTTCCTTCTAGATGTGCCAAAGATTGGTCTTCTAATTGAAGTGTAGCCATAGTAGGTCTAACTTTACCTATCCCCAAATTTCTGAATATGGACATAGGCATCAAGTTAATGCTTGCACCCAAATCACATAGTACCTTACCACAATAAGTTGTTCCAATGTTGCAAGGTATCGTAAAACATCTAAGATCTTTCAACTTTGGGGGTAGTTTGTCTTGAAGATATGCACTGCATTCTTTCGCCAAGGCTACTGTCTCAAATTCTCCAAGTATCCATTTTTTAGACAAGATATCCTTCATGAATTTTTGTAATTTGGAATTCTTTCAAGTGTTTCTACCAACGAAATGTTGATATGAAGTTGCTTGAGTACATCTAGGAACTTCTTGAACTGAACTTTCTACTTCTGCTTTTGAAATCTTTGAGGTTAGGGTGGTAGAGGCTTTTTTACTAGAACTGGTTGATTCATCTTTTGTGGCAATTCTGCATCTAATAAAGTTTTTAATTTATCAAAATTAATTGGTTCAAAAGTTACCTTATCAGATTTTGCAGATTCTAGTTCCGGTGAAACTGGAATTTCAACACTCGACTGAGCTTCCACTGAGTCTTGAGCATCAACTAGCTCTTCTTCAACTTCGACAGTGTTAGGCTCTAATTCTTTCCGCTCTTTAATATCAATGCTTTACAATGCTCATTCCCCGGATTTCTTGGATTCTCTGTATCACTAGGCAAAGCACCTTATGGAGATTTCTGAGTTCAGTGGCAAGCTGGCCTATTTGGTTTTCCAGGTTTTTCAATGTGGCTTCTTGGCTTTTGATCAAGGAATCATTTTTGGCTATGTATGCCTTCAACAAGTTTTTTAAGCCATTGGAAGTTACAGCTTGAGGTTGCTTCTGAACTTGTTGGGTAAAAACAAGTGGCTGGGTTGGTCTAGTTTGGGCATAAGTGTTACTAGTTCCAGCCCCTTGGTTACTCTAGGAAAGGTTAGGGTTGTTTCGCCAAGATGGGTTATAGAAATTGGATTACAGTCCTTGCTTTCCTCAGTTTTGGTTTTGATTACCCATGTAATACACAGATTAGTGTTACCTTTAGAACTTGAAAACATTCACAATGTTTTTCATGTTTCAATACTGAGACGATATAGGTCAGATCCTTCACATGTGATTACTCCCTGTGAGGTTGAGATATAGCTAGACTTATCGTATTCTGAAGAACCGATCAAAGTTTTGGCACGTGAAATAAAAGAATTATGTAACAAGAGATTACCGTTAGTTAAATTTTTATGGAATCGTCATGGGTTTGAGGAAGCTATATCAGAAACTGAAGACTCCATGAGATTACAATACTGAATCTGTTTACTGGTAAGAAATTTCAGGGATGAAATTTCCTAAAGAGGGAGAGTTGTAACAACCTGATTTCTAGTGGTATCGGAAACAGTGTTTCAGAACCACAATTCTGACATAATAATCCATAAATATTATTTAATATTATGAGATCTTTAGGGTCATATTAAATTTTAGTTAGAAAATTTTATCGTTTAGATAGTTTATTGAGTATAAAGGACTGAATCGTAAAAATTACAAAAGTTGAGTTAATTAATTAAAAGGATCAAATGAATAATTTAACCAATAGGGGTTAAGTTAGTGGATTAACATGATTACTATTATGTGTGGATAATTTTAATTAATGTTAATAGTGAATAACTAAAGGTTAATTAGGAAAGATTTAAAATTTACAGAAATACCTAAGTATATATATTAAAGTTAAGTAAAGAAAGGATGATACTTTGTTGAAAATAACTCATCTTCTCCACAGCACCTAAAGGGAAACTAGGGTTTCCATAGTTCCACTTTGAAGCTTAAATTGGTAAGTGAAACTTAGCCCGTTTCTAGTAATTTTTATGTTTTTAAGCTTGTATTAGCTTAATCTAGCTAACCCAAGGACTAGTTTATGAAACTATTAAATGTTTTGAGTTGTGCCATTGTTGAGTTTGAGTCATTCTTGAAATTTTATGAAAGCTTATTGATTATGGTTGTTAGATAGGACTATTTTGTAAAGTAATTTTTGATGATTTTAAAGTTTAAGGATTAAATTGTTAAAGAAATAAAATTATAAGGACTTATCAAAACATAAATTTCAAAAATGGGTTGTATTGAAGTCATTGAATATTTGGCTAAACTTGAATTTAATAAAAATGGTTAATTTGCATGATTTGAGGCTTAAGTACTAAATTGAACGAAAGTGAAAAGTTTAGGGCAATTTTGTAAAATATCAAAAAGGGGTTTAATTTTATAAAATAAAATGATTTAATTTTTGTTGTTGAATTAGTTAATTGAATAGAATTATTATTTTATAATAAGAATGTGTTGACAATCGCGGAAAAGAAAAGGTTTCGGAGTAGTCCATGTACTTGAGCTATTACTGCAGAATAGCCCTGTAAGTTCGTGTCGTTATTTTTATATTTCATTTATTTTATTTCATGTATTTTATGATTATATTTAATGTTATACTTGACTTTGGATTGATTGGAGATTGCATGATAATGAGTATGAATATTAACTATTAGGCCTTGAGCCGGTGATACAAACCGTAGCGATGGTTGAGATTCTGCATCTGTTACGGATTCTCTATAGCTTGTGTGAGTAGCATCGTGAGTCGATGATTATTTTAGCAGGTACTATGAATCGTCGATACAGACCGTAATGATGGCTTGAGATCCTGCATCTGCTGCAGATTCTTTGCAGCTTGTGTGAGCAACATCGTGAGCCGGTCAAAACTCTAAAATTAAACTCGAATGAGTGATACCCTCTGATTATCTGAGATTAGATCTTATTAATGCAATGATTGAGAATTTAATGTAAATTAACGTACTATGTAATACTCACCTATTATGAGTTGTTTTTCATAGGAACTTTATTTTTAAATCTATAATTTGGTTTGTTCTTTTAATTTGGTAAGATTTATTGTTAATTTAGCGAACTTACTAAGCTTCAAGTAAGCTTATTCATGTCTTGTCTTTTGTTTTGTAGATTACATTTTGTGATCGGAAGATCGGATCAACTCACAAAATCACACTATCTCGACGACTCTTTTGGTAGATTTTGTAAACATTTGGCTTATATGACATGTAATAGGGCTAATGGTTACTATGCTATATTTCATGACTATGTGCAATGTTTGGTACTTGATAATAGAATGGTAGGCTTTGTAGAATAGTTGTTAAACTTTAGGTAAATTTTGAGTATGAAACTATGAAATGGTAAATGCCATATTAAGTTGGTATGATGTGTTTGAAATGGGTTAGTTTGGTGTATTTTATGGCTTATAGATGATTGTTTTGATAATTAGTAATTTAAGCATTAAAATGTGTTTGGTATATGATACTTGGTATGGTGCTAGGTGATTGAAAATGGCATGTTTTGGTTATATAAAGATGTGTTTATAAACTTATGAACATGTATTATGAAATGGTTTAGGTACCTATGTAATTAGGTGAGGAAATAGCATGAACTTGGTTATTTTTGGACACACGCGACCAAGGACATGGGCTATCACACGACCATGTGTCACACATGGGAAACCCACACGGGCGTGTGCCCTGAGCGTGTTAGGTACAATGTTCACAGGGGCTAGCACATGGGTTGATACACGGGCGTGTGAACCAATTCAGTGAGTCACACGGACTAGCAGACAGATTCACACACGGGCATGTGAACCTAGTGAGTTACACGGGTGAACACACGGTTAGACACATAGGCATGTGGGGAAACCACACGGGCGCATGGTATAACCACACAGCCATGTTGGAGCCACATGGCTTGGGCTCTGTGACACGACTTGGACACATGGTCGTGTGACCTCTGTAGATGAAATATTTCAGTTTATCCAGAAATGCTGTAACACCCCTAACCTGAATCCGTCACCGAAATGGGGTTACGAGGCATTATCGGACCAAACACAACTTCTGAATGATTACATAAACTCTTAGATAATTTTGAATACATATATATAATAATAATTAAATTAAAAACCATATATTTGACTAAGCATTTAAGCATACATTTTTCTAAGATTTGTATCATATCAAATTTATTACAACATATGTTATTATAAATATAAGCCAAATCATGTTAAATGCATATACTATACTTTTACCATAATACAACTCAAAGCTAACTTGCTATTTATTAACTCGAAAATAAATAAACCATTCATAAAAACAATTCATGTCGTATAACATATATATATCAAAATAAAATCCAACCATGATTGTGTACAACTTAATATTCTTTAATACCAAACCACCTAATATTGCCTTAACTAAACTTATCAACCGATTCACATTCACTTTTATCCATGCATAAACTAAGGCCGAATCAATCATTTATACATATCCAAAATCTTCAACCATTTTCAATGCACATAACACATATAAACTTGATTAAGGTTTCATGTACTCACATAAGATACTAACCATAATTTACATATAAATACATATAATAGCCAAAACATCATAACCACAACCAAACATATCCATAGCAATTACAACTTAAAACCAAACATCAATCCTATATGTCACAAAGTATACTTACCAAATTAAGCATAAACCGTGGTCAAATATAACCGAACATAAGCAAAATGATCAAGCCTTGTAACCAAACTTAACAAAATAAACAAGCCATTTTCGCATGGCTCATTATACATACATACTTCAAACTTGACCAAAAACAACCTAGCTTATACATGCCATAGGTTCGAGTTAAAACTTATAAAATACCAAAAATAGTCGATAGTGTGATAGACTTTGCTGACGATCCCCGAGCTCGTAATTTGACTTCAAAATCTATAAAATAGAGACAAACATAAACACATACAGTAAGCTATCATAGCTTAGTATGTCATAAGCAATTAAATAACTCAATATCAATATCAACTCATTTAAAACAAGCTAATTATACTATCATGATCACATTTATTCTCAAACCCAACAATTCATATATAACATATACTTTCATATTCAAATGTAACCTTGGCCGAATATACATGTACTTTTATTTGAGTAACATTCAACCTCAAATCCTTAATACCATCATATAACCGAATTTACATAAGTTCATGTACATATATTTGTTTTTATCATTTTATAACACCTAACAAATAACCAACTTACCTTATTTCAAATAAGAAATAAGCTATTACATACCTGATCACTTTGGCTTGTTTAACACATTCAATCACACTTAACATTACTCGCTGAACCATTCAGAATTAAATGAAATACTCGAATAATCACACGTATCGTACAATGCCAATGTCCCAGACGTGGTCTTACATGTAATCACATATCGATGCCACTGTCCCAAACAGGGTCTTACTCGCACACATATATCAGAATCACATATCGATGCCAACGTATTAAACGTGGTCTTACTCGCACACATATATCAGAATCACATATCAATGCTAACATATTAAACGTGGTCTTACTCGCACATATATATCAGAATTACATATCGATGCCAATGTATTAAACGTGGTCTTACTCATGATCACAAGTCAAAGTCTCATATATATATATATATATATCCATGTATCAATCTTAACTTGGCCAAAACACAAATATGTTCATTAATAAAATTATTATTCACTTTCTATGTCACAAAATCATCACATAATCAAATATATATATATATACACACACATGATTCATACTTTAATATCATATACATATATTATTTAGCGGAATTTAAATTTGCAATTAATACACATATAATCAACACTTAACATATATAATTCCTGTCATTACTTCAAATACCAAAACTTATTCATTACTTTATCATCAAACATAAATTACTTTTCATTTCTCAATGACGATTTGTAAATTTAATACTAATTACTACAATTATTTATGGATGACCTATATTGAAATTTAACAACATCAATTTGCTTATAAACTTACCTCAGACGATGAAAAACGGAACAGGACGACTAGTCGACCACTTTAGTTTTTCCCCGATCCAAATTCGATTTCTTTGATTCTTGATCTAAACATATTCAAATTAAACTCATTCAGACATATTTTTTTTATTAAATTTAGTCCAAAAATCATAAATGGGTAAATTACCATTTTACCCATAACATTTTACACTTTTTACAATTTAGTCCCTATTGCACAAAACACAAAATATGCAAAATTTCACTACACCCATGTTAGGTCGAATGTTCCTAGTGCTCATACAAGTCCATATATTTCATTTATTTCATATTTTATTCCCTCAATTTATTATTTTTGCAATTTAGTCCTAATTACTCAAAATCATCAAAAATTCCAATACAAAACATGTTAACTCAAAACATATCTTTCATATTTCAATATCAAACAACAAAAATCACAAGCTTTAAACAATGGCATAACTCAAAATATTCATCAAAATAAAAAATTCAAGCATGAGTCTTGAAGATAACTTAACAATGATCTCAAAAACGTAAAAATTATCAAAAACCGAGCTAAACACATACGTCGATTGAGCTTAAGAAATGGCCGAACCCTAACTTATATTTTCTTTTCTTTTGTATTCGGTTGATGAACAAAGAAACATAAATGGCTTTCATTTTTTTATGATATGTTTTATATTATATTAACTTATATTATTAATTTATTAAATTAACCTTAGTTAAAATTTTATATTATCATTTATAACATGTCTTTTGCCGTCCACTAATACTAATAATAGCCCAATTACAACATAAAGGCTTCATATTATAAAGACATCAGCAATTTAGTCCTCACACATTAAACTATCAAGTTTTCATTTTACGCGATTAAGCCCTTTTATTTAATCGGACACTCAAACGATAAAATTAAATCACAAAAATTTCACAAATATAAATTCACACAAAATAAATACAAAAAATAATTTTTTTAAATATTTTTCTAACTCGGATTCATGGTCCCGAAAGCACCGTTCTGATTAGGGTCTAAATCAGGCTATTACAAATGCTCTGATTTGTTTCGCTTTGTTTCCATTTTTAAGGCCCATAAATGCATGATTATTCCATTTTGAATTTCTTAAGTATTTATTAAATTAAATTGAAAAATTAATTGCTATTGGTTATAAAATGTTTCGTTTTGTACAATAATACTCTGTAACCCTATTCCGACGACGGAAACGGGTTAGGAGTGTTACACTTGTCTTATTTCTATCTGTTCAAGTAAACCTCTGATTTAGGACCGGACGGCATGTGGAGCTCGGATTGTTTTTCATTGATATAAAAATGTTTTGATCCTTTCGATTTGTAATATATTTCTGAACTTGTCTTGGTTTTGATAATTTCGTCAATAACTGATAATCTTTAACATGAAACTACAAAATAACTTAAGTTGACTAAACAGATTTCAATTTTCAAAATTCAACCCCAAAAAAATTTTCCATTACCAATCAAATAACAATTTGAGTGTTTTCTGAATATTTACTGAAATCAATTTTTAATACGTTGGGATAACTCTTCCAGATTCAACTTAAACTTCTACGCCGAGTTTGGGGTGTTACATTTTAACCTAGTATAAAATATGAATATCATATATATATAAATTATATAAAAAAAAGTACGAGAGCATATATGAAAAATTTTAAATTTTAAAATACTTTCATTTTCTAGTTATATTTAAAGTGGGTCATGTTTTTAAAATTAAATTTTAAATACCATTTTCATGTCATTAATAATAATAATAATGCATTAAATTATAATTAAAATTTAAAATTAAAATTAAAATCTCAATACAAATCACAAAATAATATAATTACATGCAAAAATTAAATACAATAACATCTTTCTTTAAAAAATTATGACTATATACATATTGTATTGCAAAGATATTCTTGCAAATAAGGAAATTTTGCTTAGTTAGCATAATTCTTATTCTGCCAAGTGTACATGCTTTAATATACACATGGAAATTTTTAAATTTTATTAACTTTAATTAAAACAATCCTAAATGTTAAAGTTTTTGAATTTGCAAAAGTTATTTTATTTTATGAATAACCAAGTAATTTCTAAATATTATTTTAAATCTAATATAATATTATAATTATAATTACAATTACAATTACTTAAATGTTTTATTATATTGTATACTATTTAATACTACTGTCAAGTGAATGTAATTTTAATAATTAAAGTATTATTATTTTTTTCTACTAATGAATTAAATTTACAATAACATTGAATAATATTACAATTGATAATAATTATAATTATTTATTTCAATGCTAATACCTAAAAGTTTTACTTTTAACCTTTACTGTCAGATTTTCACTTTTTCTACAATATGTTTTTTCTCGACCAGTTCTACAATATTAATATGTACTAGACTACTTTATGTTTATATAATTTAATTAGTTTGGGTTAATTCTATTTATTAATAAAAATTACATTAAATAGTTTTGTATTGAAATTTATTTATTTTAATATATTATGATAAAAACTAAAACATAATAATTAACAAATAAAATATTAAAAAACTATTAAGTAATATTAGTCAACTTGTCTGAATGCATTTTATATAAAATAATTTATATCGAAAGGTTAAAATTAAAAATAATTAAAATTAGTAAAATAATAATAAAAATGATTAACTTAATATGCTTGGATTAGTGAAAATTTTGGTACCTTAAGTATTAAATAAGATTAAAACTGAATAAAATTGTTGTTAAATGTGTTAGTATTGTCTTAGAGGATGTTGATTTTATAGTTAAAATATATGTTTAATATATTGTATGATATTCATAATAATAAATATTAAATTGAATAGACTTTTTATTTTTATATATTTATATAAAATATAAGAAATCCAATTTAATTTTAATTAATTATCAATTATTTTTTAATCAATGTAATAAATGTAGGGTAAATTGTACAAGTATAATTTAAGGGTAAAATGTAAAGTCAATAATATGTTTATTTTTAAAAACTTTGAATATTGAAAATACTTTTTTTTTTTTAAAAACCTAAAAATGTTACTATTATTGTAAAAAAATAGGTATTAAAAATTTTTTTATAAAAAAAATGAACTTGTAAGGAGGCAAATAAAAATGAATAATTGTGAACTTCAACGTTAACATATACTTAAAAATAGATTAAATTATAAATATTGTTAATTAATAATAGGACCCACACAATATTTTAATATTAATGGTGATGATGTATCAAACAAGTTATCCATTTGTCACAACCTTAGTCCTCCATATAAGATTGTTTCCAGCTTGTAATATATATATATATATATATGATATAATGGTACTAAGTATGTATTAAATGTGGTGGAAATGTTTCCAAATTAATAAAAAAAAAATATAAAAGTAATAGATCATTGCATAAAATATGTTTAATACTAAGGATTAGACTCATGAAGCAGAAATTGTAACGCTACGTAACGATAAAAATATAACAAAACGAAACTGCACAAACACTTTGAAAGGATTCCGGAATCACAACTTCATCGCTCTTGAGTTGCCGTTCCTTCCTTGTTACCATTTTATCGAATTGAGTAAAAATATTTTAAATTAATCGTATTGAAAAGTCTTATTTTATTTTCTTAATTTAATTTAAATTTTTTTCTAATTAAATCATGTAAAATAAAATTTGAGTCGAATTAAATTGAGTGAAATCATAATTAGAATTTTTTTAAATCATTATAGTTTTTTTAAAATATAAGTATTAGAATTTTTATAAATATTTTTATTTTTAAAAATTATTTTAAATTATTTTGTAATTTTTTTTAGAGAGACTAATTTGCTCATTTTCAAAATTGATAGGGATCAAAAGGGTATTTACACCAATTTGTTATTCAAATTATTCGAGTTATTCGAATTTTAAAATTTAACTCAATTCAAACTCGAAAATCAAATTACTTATTCGCATTGACTTGAATAATTCGAATAACTCGATTCAATTAATTAAAAATTAAACATTCTTTTTTTAATTTTTTCATATCAAATCAAGTTTCACTCACCCTTATTTATGAGTATTTTCGAGTTAGTAAATGAGCCAACCTGCATTTAATTAAAATCTCATTCAATGATGGGAAATTTTAGTTATTATGGTAAATATTTTCGTTAAGTAATTTAAATGTAATGGGATTGAAATTTATGAATTCTCTAGTAAATGATACATCAAGAGTACCCTCTTATAGAAGATAAGAATATATAAAAGTGATAACTAAAGTAGAATTTTTTTTTCATTTACGAGTAGAAAAAAAGAGAAAAATAAGTTTTTAACTCATATGAGAGAAGATGATTTTTATTTAATTGATGAATAATTCCAAATGATTCTAATTTTTTATTAGTTTTACAATAGCTAAAATTAATAAATTCAAAGGTAAAAATAACAAAATTAAATACAGAAAATTTTCGCAATCATATTTGGTAATCCCTAATTTTTAGGAATGATTTATGTACCAAATATAAAAAATATCTCAACAATCCCTCCCTTAAACTTACACTTTTAGTATAATACATACTTAATGTCAAAGGCCAAGTATTTTCCTGAACTTAACAAACAATGCCAGCTTGAGAGGTTCGATAAATACATCAACAACTTGGTTCTCACTTCTACAATATTCTAGCTCAATTGCTCTTTCAATGTTAAGATCTCGTAGAAAGTAATATTTTACATCAATATGCTTGCATCTTCCATGTAGCACAAGATTCTTTGACAACTTGATGGCTGAGTTGTTATCACAAAAAATTGTAGTGGCTCTTCTTGCCTAGAATTGTAGTTGTTCAAGGATTCTCCTAAGCCAAATAGCTTGACAAGCATAAGTTGTAACAACAACAAATTCAGCATATGTGCTTGATAATGTGACAATGGATTGCTTCTTAGATGAGCATGAAATAGCCCCAGTGCCAAGCATAAAAACATAGCCTGAAGTGCTCCTTCTGTCATCTTGATCTCCTGCATAATCATTGTTGGTGAAGCCAATCATGGTTGACTTTTCACCCTTATTATAGAAAATCCTAAAATCCTTGGTTCCTTGCAAGTAACGGAAGATTCTCTTGGCAACTAATAAATGTTTTTCAGTCAGGCTCTCCATACACTTGCTAATAAGACTGACAGAATGCATAATGCCTGGCCTCGTAGCAGTTAGATACATCAAATTGCCTACAATTTGCTTGTAAAGTGTGCTATCCACCTTCTTTCCATCTCTTTCTTTAATTAATTTAAGCCAAACTCAGTTAAAGTGTTGGTAGAGTTGCAATCCATCATCTTGAATCTGTCCAAAATTTCTCACATACTTTTTCTGGAAGACAAAAATTCCATCATCAGATTGCATCACTTCTAGGCTAAGGAAATAGTGCATCTTCCCAAGATTAGACATCTCAAATTCATCCATCATAGGTTTCTCTTCCTCCAAGTATACATGTAACAATGTTGATTTGACATCTAACTTGAAGATAGGCCAAAAGTTCTGAGCTACTAAAGCAATGACCAATCTAATGGTGTCATGTCTTGCAACTGGAACAAAATTTTTTGTGTAGTCCACACCATACTCTTGTTTATACCCCTTAATCACTAATCGCACCTTACACTTATCAACCTCCCCATTTTCCTTCTTCATCTTCTTCTTGTAGACCCACTTGACACCACTGGTTTTGTGCCCTTTAGGAAGATTAATCAACTCCTAAGTATCATTCCTTTTACTGGCTTTGATTTTCAACATCCATTGTCTCTTTCCATTTTGCCTCAATAACAACACTTTTAAAACTTTTTGGGTCATGATATGAAAATAATGGAAAATGAACAATTGCATCATCATTTTCTCCAATTTCAATTACCTCATAATCTTGCAACCATGCAGGCCTTCTTCGAACATGGCAAAGTGCTTCAATTGTTGCACCAGTTTCTTCTCCATGTGTAGGCAATACTTTTGTAACAACTTGTTTTAAATTGGTGTCGAAAACGGTGGTTTCGAAACCCCATTTCTGATATTCAAGTTCATAAGGTTAGCATAAAGTTTAATTAAAGTTTGGTCCCTTAATTTTTTTTGAATTGGATAGTTAATTAAGGTATAAGTACTAAATTGTAAAGGTGATAAAATTTAATTGCTATGGATTTTTAATTATTTGGAGGACTAATTGAGCAAATGGTCCATTAGATTATGGTCAAGCGGTGGTGCATGCTAGTTGCACAACATCAACATTGTTAATTAAGATTAAAAATTAACTACTTAAATTTAATTAAACTAACTATAACTAATTAAATATTAATTAAAGTATAAAAGATAAAAAAAGATGACATTTTTCATTTATCTTCAACCTTTTGTCATGAGAAGAAGAAACAAAACCCTTAAAGCTTCCAAACTTTTGATCCCTCAATTGGTATGTTCAATTTAGTCATTTTCTTGTAATTTTTATGTTTTTGAGGTCCTGAAAACTTGATTTAGCTAGCCTGTTTACCAATTTGTAAAATTGTTAAGGTTTTCAAAAGTTTTCATTGTTGAATACTTGATGGTGTTAATTTTTTAGATTTTAAGGTTAGATATGAAACATGA
This sequence comes from Gossypium longicalyx, assembly GCA_025698465.1. Classification (NCBI taxonomy): domain Eukaryota; kingdom Viridiplantae; phylum Streptophyta; class Magnoliopsida; order Malvales; family Malvaceae; genus Gossypium; species Gossypium longicalyx. The sequence continues at coordinate 59,872,279 of CM047004.1, read as the reverse complement.
CTAGCTTGTCAAGTTTAATTGTTAGTTTTTGAACATAGGGACCAAAATGCATAAATTTTGAAATTGATTTTAAAATTATGTAATTATTGATAATAAAGGGTTATAGAGGGATGAAATTGAGATCAATTTCAAAATCAAAGCACAAATTTAAAAGTTATAGCAATTCTGGTTTTAGATACTAAATTAAATAAAATGCAAAACTTTAGGAAACATTCAGAATGTGTAATTGAATTGTCATATGTATATAATAGGATGATTTAAAGTATTTGGAATTGATAAATTGAAATGAATTATTGTATAGATCGGGATTTGAACCAATCAGAAGATAATCAAGGAAAAGGAAAAATTGTGGATTAGTCTTTGACATCTTACTTGTTATTTTTTCTAGGTAAGTTCATATCTTACTATGTTTTTTTGTATTATGATTGAATCATATTATAATATTAGCTTAGGTTAATTGTAATTTGATAATGTTGTCATATAAAGGACTAAATCATAAAGTACGAAAAATATAGTTATTTTGAACAAATATAATGTATTGAATGAATGTGAACAGGTTATATTATTGAGTGATATGTATATGATGATATTATAAGATTTGAAATGGTACAAAAACGGTAATAGTGCCCGTTTGAACTTAGTAAACGATTAAGATATGAATAACATGTCTTAGGGTCCAAACAGAAAAAGGAAATGATTCAATAAAAAAGAATGAAAAAGGGTGTTTGATCACGGATTCAATAAACGATTAGGATACAAATAACGAAGCCTATTTTATCATCCTAACTCGATTTAATTTTTTTCGAATTGAGTCGAGTAGATTTGAATCAAGTGAAATTGTTCAAGTTAAATTAAAAAATTAAACATGTCAAATTAAAATCTTATTAGAATATAACTAATTTCATGTTAGAGCACATAAATTTGAAACCATATATATTTGAAAACTTTTTCAAAGAAAAATAATAAAATAATACTTTAGTATGATAAACTTGAATAAATAATTAACTTATTTAGGTCCTAAATTTATTGTTCTAGAAAAAATTAATTTTTTAATTTTCTTTATATATATTTTAAAATCTTTTTGAAATTTTTTATAATTTTTTAAAAAATATAAATTTTGGAATTTTTATAAATATTTTGAATATTTTGTAATTTTTGTTGAGAAAGAGACCAATTTGCTCATTTTCAAACTTGATAGGGACCAAAAGGATATTTACACCAATTTGTTATTCAAATTATTCGAATTGTAAAATTCAACTTAATTCGAACTAGAAACTCGAATTACTTATTCAAGTTGACTTGAATAATTCAAATTACTTGAATAACTCGATTCGATTAACTCAAAATTCAATTCTTTTTCAAATCGAATCTAGTTTTGCTCACTCCTAATTAATACGATGGCTTGAGATCTAGCTTACGTTATGGATTCTCTGAAGCTAGTGTTAACAACATCGAACTAAGCTCGTATGAGCAACCCTATGTGAAGCTAGTGTTTGCAGCCCAATTATGACAGCTCATGTAAGGAAATTAGTCACGTGTATCCGAGTTCATTTTGATATAGTTCTCCGACTGAAATAGAAATTAAAACGATAATTAAATGCAAAAATGAAATGATTGATCGTGGATTGAAAATGTGATATTTTATAAATTGAGCATAGTTTAATAGTATATGTTATAATATGAAATGGCTACTTATGTATATGATTTTTGTACTATGGTTTGATATGCAAATGAACTAACGTAGTGATTGTGTGATTGAATTGTTCATGAACGTATAAGGTTGCCAAAAGATATCATGTTTGTACCAATTTGTTTCAATTACTAAATTGTTATAAATGTCAAGGTAAGTTACGTAAAAATTTCATATTGACTTACTAATCATTCGAAATGCTTACCTAGTTGTTTTTCTTCTTTTTTTCTGTAGATTCTCGGTTTGTGGAACCTGCCGATCGGATTAGCTTAAAAAGCACACTATCCTACCATATATTCGGTAGTCTTTTGAATGTTTTAGACTCGGTTTTGTGGCATGTACATAGGTGTTGCTATATTAACTTAAAAATGTTAGTTTGGTTTAAAACTTTGGTAATTGTAACACCCCTAACCCATATCTGTCGCCGAAATAGGGTTATGGAGTATTACCATATAATCGTAACATAAAAACATACATTTCATACATTAATATAAACATAGCATAAATCATTCATTTACATGCATATTTTCTCTTAACTGAGCCCTTGAGGCCCTAGAAACACGATAGAAACAATTCGGAACCAAATTGGAAACATTTGGAAAGTTTAAGGAAAAGTTAAAATTTTTGAACTGCAAGGGTCACATGGCTGAGACACATGCCCGTGTTTCAAGCTGTGTAACTTTCGACATAGGGGTATAGGGCTGTGCCCATGTAACTATCTAAGTTGGGTCACACAGCCAAGCCACACGCCTGTGTGCTAGGTCGTGTAACTCTTGAAATAGCCACACATGCCCATGTACCAGGTCGTGTCGCCTGGCCATATGTCACACATAGCTGAGTCACACGCCCGTCTCTCAAGCTGTGTGGACATGAAAATTGGCCAAAAATAAGCCATGTCCATCACCAAAACAAGCATGTACCTAAAAGCATTTTATACACATGATCAAGGAATCATAACATGACTATAATTAGCATGGAATGACCAATTCACTAGTCTAAAACCATTCAACTAATATGCCATATAAGGCACCTCAAAATCAAGCATACAAACTTGCCTAAACATATGCATTACCGCATTTAAAACATGCACATCTGGTTCAATATCATTTTAAAACATACCATAATGGTGACCATAAATAACTCAACATAAACATACCATTTTAATTTCCTAAAATCAACCAACCAATGTGCCTTTCATAGACACCGCAATTATATGCAAACATCAACAACTAAAACATGTCAACATTGATCCATTCTTAGCATAGCAATTTAATTCAATCATAAATCAAAACAAACCACAAGTGTTCACTTTCATACCATTCTAATTTATACCAAAAAGATACCTATTTAGAATCTTGATAAAATAGCTAATAACGTAGTTTAGTATATTGTCATATTGTACCAAAAAAACCTATATAGCCACATATACATGCCACTACCCTAAGAGACACAAGAACTACCGACATCGATGAATAAGGTGAGCCAAAAGTTCTATCCGTCCAAATGTCAGCAACAACGATCTACAAAACAATCCACAAGAACAAATAAGCTTATAGAGCTTAGTAAGAACATATTATATCATTTAACCTAACAAAAATTTAATACAAAATCATTATTACTCGATTCAAAGTTACCGGAGTGTAAATAGGGGCACGTAAGTGCAATTCAAGGGTACTGAAGTACAAACAAGGGCATGTAAGTGCAATTTAAGAGTACCGAAGTACAAACAGGGGCATGCATGTGCAATTTAGGGGTACCAAATTACAAATAGGGGCATGCTGTGCAATTTAGGAGTATCAAAGTACAAATAGGGGCACGTATGTGCAATTCAGAGGTACCGAAGTACAAACAAGGGCACTTATATGCAATTCAAGGGTACTGAAGTACAAACAGGGGCACGTATGTGCAATTCATAGAATAATTAACTATAAGCATATAATTACATACTATAATGTAGAAATATAAGTAGAAATTCAATTACATGTTGAAGTATTATGAACTTACCTTGACAACTAGAGCGTAGAAATATGATCGAGCTAATCCATGATTTTAAGCCTTTCTTCGATTTAGGTCCGATTGAGATTTATCTTGATCTAAATAAATAATTATATTCAATTAAGTGTTTCAATCAATCTCAAACATTCAGTTCAATCCACAATTCACATTTATGCATATTTACCCTTTGGCCGTAAACATTTTAACTTTTCACAATGTAGTCCTTAAGCTCATAAATTGAAATTTAAACATTTTAATTCTCATCTCATGCTAGTCGAATTCACTAGGGACCTATATTAATCCATACAAACCATCATTTCACAATTTCACCATGAACTTTTACCGTTTTCACAAATAAGTCCCTAAATGTTATTTTCATCAAAAATCACTTTACAAACCTTGTTTATTTATTAAAAAGGACTCATAACCTACCATAAAAAATCAAGAATCATGCAATAAAATTCATGGAAAGACCCTAAACCTTTAACAATTTTGCAAATTAATCCCCAGACTAGCTAGATTAAGCTACAACGATCCCGAAAACATAAAAATCATTAAAAATGAAATTGAAGTACATACCATGCAAGCAAAAATGGCTTGACCGAACCCTAGCTATGTTTCCCTTAAAGAATCAATGAACAAGAAAGCAAAATGGAAGAGATGATGATTTTTACTTATTTAATTTTATCTTTATTTACCATTTTACCATTTTGCCCTTTAAAAACATTCAAAACTTCAATAATACTTTTCCATGAATACCCATTAACATTAAAAATGGTCTAATTACCACTTAATTCCACTTACATTTAAATTTCATAGCTAATTAATACCTTTACCTAATAGAACTCCATTTTTGCACATTTTGCAATTTAGCGCTTTTCACTTAATTAAGCATGCAAACATCAGAATTTCTTAACGAAACTTTTATACAACCTTAATAACATCTCATAGAAATTAAAATAATAAATTAAAAATTTCTCATCAGATTTGTGGTCCCAAAACCACTTTTTTTATTTCACTAAAAATCGTTTGTTACAGTAATGTTTGATTTCGTACAAATTAATGTCAAGTTTTCTATATGCTTGATTTGGCAATTTGCATGCTATTGAATATGGCATTTTAAATAGCATAATTAAGCTTGATATGGCATAATTAAATGTTGGTTTGAAGGGCTTAAAAACATGATTTTATAAGTGATGATTGAATAGGTTGAATTGGTATGAGATGGTACAAATCGAGGCACATTGGATTGATTGATTTTGGAAATGGTTATATGCATGGTGTAGAATGTATTTAGTTGATTTTGTGCAGGTAAAAAGGTGAAAATATGCACCAAATGAGTTAATATTGTTAATGGCTTAAATTAGGTATCAAAAAGCCTTTTTTGCGCCAAAAATAGAGTCCACATTGCAACGTCAAATGATGGTCGTCGTGACGAGATATGGGTGGGCCACAATGTAACAAAGAACCCCATCATCACAACAAGGCAAAACAAAAAGGTTACATCACGATGAGGAATTCCTCATGTCGCGATGTCATTTTGAAAATTTGAAAATGTTGCAATTTGGTCCTAATGTAATTCTGGGTTAACTTCAGAGCTTTCGTAAGCTCGTATAAGACCCAAGAAAGATTATATAATCAATTTATGATCTGTAATGGCAGTGTTTGTATGATTTATGTTTACATTGCATGTTATTTTATCGTAGTTACTCCAGCAATAACTGTAGATTTTGTAACTTGGACCCGATGATTGGGTCGGGTAAGGGGTGCTACAAATAGTGGCCAGTGGAAAAGTATTCTTGGGAATTTCTTCAACTTCACTATCACAAAGGACTTGAGTAGGTTGCATTTCGTCCTAATCTCAAATGTTCTCTTCATCAAACACAACATCTCGACTAATCACGACTTTCTTTGTCACAAGATTAAACAATTTGTATGCCTTTGATGTTTCTCTAATACCAAGAAAAATGCACTTCTCACCTCCATCATCAAGCTTCTTCCTTTTTTCCTCTAGGACATGTGCATAGGCTGTTATAGTATGCCCAAAGACCAATCATGAGATTATTGTAATCACATACTCATTTTAACTTGTTTATTAATATAAGGCATTGCTATTGTTATTTTAATTTATTTTTCTGTGTGTATAAATAAACAAGTTAATAATAAAGTCCTGAGAATAATATAATTGTTTTTAAAAGGTCTTTATTCTAGTATTATTGTGGGCCTGGACAATGATAATGCATTGAGACTAACGTGTAGTTGATTGATGACAAAGTGTTGTCATTGACATATAGATGTCAAAATTGATACATAAGTATGTGTTAGAGAGCAACATACTGGACTGACCCGCTATGAGTATGTTTCTTGGATTATTATGTAATAGTCACAACATTACTCATAGTGATAATTATGTATATGATCCTCAGACTTGAGATCATCATTGCCCCAACATCGTGAGTTGTATATTTTAACACAGTCAAACGTCTACCATAACAGGTTATACTATAAAGACTGATGTTGGGTATGCCACAATCTATGTAGTGGAAGATGATGGTCAAGATAGGATTTGTCCCTCTTACATAATGGGAGCAATATCTTAGGCCTCTTGATGAAGTGAGACTAGAAATGCATGGCCATGCTTGAATAAGTTGATATGAGATACCACACTTATTTGTTTATTATAGTCGACTCAAAATATCAAGAAATATGATACTGGACTATACAAGTGTGATTACTCCATGACTTGTGCCCAATTTAGATATTAAGGATAAAATGATATAATACATGAAAAATTGTCACAGAAAGATTATGTCGAATGACGACTTCTTGTAACTTGGATAGCAATGATGCATGCCACTCATTACTTGCAATATTAGAAAGGTTCTACTATTACTACTAACGTTACAAGAGCCTACAAGGTCAAACCCTCTAGTTGAAGCGAATAAAATCCAAATACATTTGATATTGTATTTAGCCGTCACATGAATTAAATTAATTTTTGAAGGTTAAATATTGAACACATTATACGTACAAACTTGTTGTACACAAATAGAGAGCATAGTTAAAATTAATATATGAATTTGATTCATATAAAATATTAATTGTATATAGTTTATCGAAATTATTAATAAAAACAGTTATAATAATAGTTTTAGTCAAAATATAAAAAGGCATGGAAAGTGATATTCTTTTGGAAAGAATATTTTTTTCTTGACTTTCCATTTGTTTCTCTAATAATAAAGGAATAATCTCATTTTTTTTCTTATATATGATATTAAAGAAAATAAAGGGAATATACGCCATTAATGTGTTAGGGTTACTAAGAAAAAAAAGGTCTAGCAGCCATTTTTAAAATACTCTCTAAAAATTTCAAGAGGTTGTTGTTGTTAGTTCTTTGATTAGGTAGATTACGTAAAGGCCGAGACGTTACTGTTGTGACTTAGAATCAAGATCTCCAAAGGGGATCTTTGTAACAACCCAGTTTAAACCCTAGTCGGAACAATAGTTTCAGGACCACAAATCCGAGTCAAAAAAATATTCTAATATTATTTTCCGTGCTTATAGTATGTGAATTGATATATGTGAAAATTTCATGTAGTAATTTTTTCGTTTGTGTGCTCGATTTGAGAAAAAGGACTAAATCGCATAAAATTCAAAAGTTGCATTCTATATGATAAAGGTATCTATTTGTCTTGGCTTATTAAATGGGAAGTCCTTATGTTGTAATTAGACCATAACTTTAGTGAATGGACATGGATGGACAGATGTTAGTGGATTTTAAATGTATTAATAAAGGTTAAAATAGTAATTTGTGAATTAAGTTATATTAAATAAAACTAAAATATGAAATTAGGTGTTTTCATCAACCTTATTGCTGAAATTTGAAAAGAAGAAAAGCCAAAGATGATGTTTTAGGGTTCGGCCAGGTTCATGCTCAATTAAATGTTCGTTTTTATCTCGTTTTATATGATTTCTATGTTTTTGTAATCGTTACTTTGAGTACTAGCTAGCCCATGCCTTAATTTTTGAAATTTTTGATGATTTTGGAAGCTTCCATTGATGAATTCATGTGTTTTATGATGTTTGATGATGAATTATGAAAGCTTGGTGCTTGTTATACATGTTTTGTAAAGTGATTTTGAGTAAAAATGTATATTAGGGATTAAATTGAGAAAAGTGTAAATTGAGGGGTTAAATTATAAAATAAGTGAAAGTTATAGGCTGCTAGAGACTATATGAAAATTTGGCTAAGCATGAGAAATGTGAAATTATGTGTATTTTGTGATTTTATGAAATAGGGACTAAAATGTCAAATGTGAAATTTTAGGGGCTAAAGTGCAAAAATGACCAAATATGTGTTTGCGGATTAAATTGAATGAATAGGTGATTAAATGGGTTAATTTTGAATACATATAGATCAAGAAAGAAAGAACTCGAATTTAGATCGGGGAAAATCGAAGGTTATCGAGTAATTGATCTAATTCGTCAATTTCGTATATGAGGTAAGTTCGAACATGATAAATGAAGTTACAATTATGTTTTTAATGCTTTAATAATACATAAATTGTATATATGTGACTACGATTGCGTACGACGATAAATCAATTATGTTTGGCACTTAGTGTGCGTTTTAAAATAGCTTCGGCTATAAATAGCACTTAGTGTGCGAATTAGAATAGCTTCGGCTATATGAGGCACTAAGTGTGCGATACCGAGATATCTACAGTTTAATGTGATGGCACTAAGTGTGCGAGATCGTTATAGCTTCAGCTAATCATTGATGTACTAAGTGTACGAATTCTTAGAGCATTGAAAAACTTTCGAACGAATTAATGTGTTGAACAAAGAGGTGAGAATGAATAAATAAATACAGGAAAGTTTAGGTATGTACGATACCTATGTGGTATTTGACACTATGTGTATGAAGCTTGATGAATTTGTATATACATGTTAAATGGTGGTGGATTAGAATTGAATAATGATATAAGAACTAATAAGTGTTTATGAACTGTTTAGTATATTTGGTACGAACTTACTAAGCTAAGAAGCTTACTATGTTATATTTGTCTTTGTTTTATGGAGTATCAAAGCTAGCTCAGACATTGGAGATCATCAGCAACCATCATCACACTATCAATCATCTTGTTGGTACTTTTGAAGTTGTGTATATGGTATATGGCATGTATATGTAACAACCCAATTTAGGGCCTAGTCAAAATAGTGGTATCGGGACCACAAATTCAAAGTCAGAAAAAATATTTTATTAATGTTTTAGGCTTATAATGAGTTTATATTAGTGCATGAAAAATTTGGTGAGTTAATTTTGACATTTGTGAGCCCAATTACGAAAAAGGACTAAATCGCATAAAATGCAAAAGTCCTAAATTGATAGCTAAAGGTGTCAAATAGCTAGAGAATAAAAAATGGGAGTCTTTAAAGGACAATTAGTCCCTTAAGAGAGGCTTGGCCGGCCATGGGGGGTATGAATGTTGAAAAGTCAACATTTGGTATTTTGATGACATAATGCATAGTAAAATAATGCCTAAGCCTAGCTATCATCTTTTTCTTTCACTCTTTCTTATTCACCATCGATTTTTCAGCCATTTTGGGGGGTTTTGAGCTAAAATTTTTCAACAACTTGAAGCACTCACAAGTGATTTCCATACTCTTTGTTGATGATTTTTTCATTTTTGAGACCCTTGAAGCATGAGCTTTCAAATGAGAAGACTATCTTGCAAAATGGTTGAAAGTCTAGGGTTTTTCTATGAGAGCATTTAGGGTGTTTTCTAAAATTTTATGGAAGAATATGAGTCTTAGTTGTGTAATAGACAACTTTTGTGAAAGGTGTTACTATGAAAATACCTAAAAGGACTATTTTGCACAAGTTGTAAAATAATTGATAAATGTGTGAAATAGAGAGAATTTGGGGTTTCTATAAGATTAAAAAAAGTTCAGCTAGGCATAAGATGCGAATAAATTCGATAAAAATCGATTTTCGAGATAGGGGTAAAATGGTCATTTTGCTAAAGTCTAGGGGCAAAATGGTCATTTTACCGAAGACGTGAATTTTTAATTGCTTAATTTTATTTAGCAATTAAATGAGTGCGCTTTGCTATTTTAGATCAACAATTGCCAAATCCAAACCTAGATCGGGGGAAAGCCAAGTAAATTGACTAAACCGACTAGTCGCCACATTTTGTGATCCGAGGTAAGTTGTATGTAAATAATACAACTACATTGCTAATGTAGGTATTGAATTAATATAGCATGAATTTCTTGATTGTGGAATTGAGAAGGTATGAGGATAATAGAGACAGTAGAGTTCCTGTTTAAACCTAGGAAATAAATTGAGTATTCATGCCATGACGATTGGGTCACCGGTGTGAGCTAGTGTAAGACATGTCTAGGACATGCATCAGCCACATTATGAGAGCCAGTGTAAGACCATGTCTGGGACATGGTATCGACATTGAGACGAGAGCTAGTGTAAGACATGTCTGGGACATGCATCGGCCTCGAGACGTAAGCCAGTGTAAGACATGACTGGGACATGCTTCGGCTACAAGATGATAGTCAGTGTAAGACCATGTCTAGGACATGGCATCGGCACCTTACCCACGTTTGAGGCTTAATGAATATCCAGTAGTGTTCCACATGGTTCAACGGTGAACGTTATGTTCTTAAGCTAATGAGGAAAGTATAATCGTATTGTGAGTGGTATAGACACCTAATTGGTACGTAAGAGATACGAGATCATTGTATAATATGTGACTTGTATGGATGGTAATGAGTAAGTTATGCTTATGCCTACCTTGGTATTATGAGCATGTGGATTATTGATAAATTGTTGTTGTTGTATATTTACTTATATGCAACTTACTAAGCTTTTATGCTTACTCCCTTTCCTTTCCATTTCCTCTCAGTGTCACCTAACTAGCTCAAGGATCACCAGAAGTTAGAGATATCGATCACACTATCAACCGAAGATCGATCACACTATCAACCGAAGCTTTCGGTATAGTTGGATTTATATTTTTGAATATGGCATGTATAGGACTTAGGCTTTATTATTTTGTGTATTTGAGAATTGGCCAAATGTGTTGGCTTGGGTTGGAAACCCTTCAATTTGTATTAAGCTTTGAATGATGGCTAACATTCATTTTGAATTTATAAAATATGCATTATCATGGTTGAATGAATGTCTATTGTGGCTGATTTGATTATAGAAATTGTGCTCGTTTTGGTATTGGTTGGCATTTGTATGAAAATAGGTATGTAAGGGTGGCAATGGGGCTTGGTAAATAGCCTTATATTGTCCACACGGGTAGACACACGGGTGTGTGTCTAGGCCGTGTGTGACACACGGTCTGCCCCATGGGCGTGTAGTCCAGCCGTGTATCCCTTGCACGTAAAAATTTCAAGTTAGCATGCATGGTAATAAACACACGGGCGAAGACACGGCCGTGTGTCTCAGCCGTATGAAGGACACGGCCCAACATACGGGCATGTGCCTTGGCCGTGTGACATTTTGATTATACTAACATCAGAAATAGAATGTCCATGTTTTCGCACACAGGCTAGGACACGAGCGTATCGGGGCCGTGTAAGGGACACGGTCCATTGACATAGGCATGTGTCTGGCCGTGTGAAAACCCCTATAAGTGTGAATTAGAAATTAATTCTACACGGGCGTGTCCCAGGGTGCTTACGTCATGTGAGCCACACGGGCCATTAGCACGACCATGTCGATATGGTCACACAGGCGTGTTACCCTTCCACACGGGCGTGTGCCCTATTTTAGAGATAAATTTCTTAAAGTTGGTTTAAGGACCTAGGATGGTCCCGAATAGTTTTCAACGATCGATTTAGGGCTCATAGGCCCATAATAAGAAGTTTAAGGTATAAATTGAAAAAGTTTTAAATTGGACCGAGTCCTGGTGACTTGAGATTGGTTGTATGCATGAGATCAAGTTAGGTAATGCCTTGTACTCTGCCCCGGCGTGGGTTACGGGTATAGGGTGTTACAGTATAGGCTAGGGTTATTTTGAGTATGTTATGAGTTGCGAATTTAGTCATGAGATGTGGCTTGTAAATGGTGTTGTTTGTGAAGTTGAATTTGGCTTGATTTATATGTTGTCAAGTGATAAGTATGTGATGTATATAATGCCTTGTATGTTGACTTATTTTGGTATGTTGGCATTACTTGTTGATATAATTTAATGATGTGTTTTGTGATATGGAATAGATGTTAATGTGATGAATTTTGGTATAATGATTTTGATAGGTTTTGAATGTGAAATTAAGTAGTTGAATTGGTTGATGATAGATGGCAAGACATGAATATGAAATGGCATGTTTTGATTGCTTAAAGATGTATTGAGATGGTACAAATTTGGTTGTTATGTGTGCATGAGAAAAAGGTGGCAAATTGGCTTTTCAAATGGTCTATTTTTGTCCACATAGGCAGAGACACGAGCGTGTGTCTCGGTCGTGTGTAACACACGGCTATGTTACACAGCCATGTGTCCCCTGGGGTAGCCCTACGAATTTAAATCAGTTTCGAGCACAGCTTAGACACACGGGCGTGTCTGATAACTATGTGAGGCACACAGCCTTAGCATATGGGCGTGTGTGGCCATTTCGAAGGGTACACGGGCTAGACACGCAGATGTGTGGTTGGTCGTGTGACCCAAGTCAATAATCTTTTTAGTTTTCCCACAGCCAAGGCACACGGGCGTGTCTCTGGTCGTGTGGTACAAGTTAGTATGAATGCTCTATTTTCACACGTGCGTGTCCTGTAGCCGTGTGAGGCATACGGCCTACTTACACGGGCGTGTGACCTATGAATGTAAAAAATTTTTTAGTGTTCAAAAATTTTTATATGTGATCGGTTTAGTCCTGAACCACCCTTAAGCATGTTTTAAGGCCTCGTAGAACCTTATAAGGGATAATGTGAATATTTACGAATGGTTTTTGATAATGAATGTATAAATGTATGTGAATGGGATGTATTATTTGGTAATGCCTCATAACCCTATTCCGACGTCAGATATGGGTTACAAGTGTTACATTTATTTGGTATCAGAGCTATGATTTAGTCGATTCTAGGACTAACATTGTGAGTGAGAGTTTAGCTATACATGCCATATATATAAACTGCGATAATGTGATGATTCCTGACAGTTAAAATGTGTTTTTCGTATAGTAAATGGATCCCGATCGAATTGTAGCTGACGATGTGGAAAGTAATGCGCCCACTCCTGCTCAAGCGGCGGCGCCGGCCAAATCAAGGCCTATGTCAAGTAGCTAAGGAGGTGAGGCTAAGTAAGCCTTCTACCAAATGATGAGTGAGTGGTTCAAGAAATTCGTTCGAACGAATCTAGCTGCTCAACAACCTCCACCCCCACCTGTTCCTCAACAAGTCCCGGTTGCGCCATAAGTAATAGATCTGATTCGAATGAGTAAGCCACCTGTTGATAAGATCCGTAAACACGAGGCTGAAGAGTTTCGGGCTATAGTTGCTATGATGCTGAGAGAGCTGAATTCTGGCTTGAGAACACTATCCGAGTATTTGATGAAAAGTCCTGTACTCCAAATAAATGTATCAAATGCGTAGTATCTTTGCTTAGAGATAATGCATATCACTGGTGGAAAACATTAACAACGGTTCCTAGAAAACGGGTTACCTGGGAATTATTTTAGACTAAGTTCCGTAAAAAGTATATAAGTCAGCGATTTCTCGATCAGAAACATAAAGAGTTTCTAGAATTGAAACAGGGCCGAATGACTGTCATTGAGTACGAAAGAGAATTCGTACGATTAAGCAAGTATGCCTGGGAATATGTGTCTACTGAAGAAATCATGTGTAAACTATTTGTAAATGGATTGAATGAGGACATAAAACATCTAGTTGGGATTTTGGAAATCAAAGAATTTGTTGTTCTAGTTGACAGGGCTTGTAAAGCCGAGGACCTTAGTAAAGAAAAGATAAAGGCTAATTCAAAGGCAAGAGATTTGAGGAAGAGATCGATGAATAAATCTTATTATTCTTCATCGAAAAAATCTAGAGACTATTTTAACCGATCGATAGCTTCAGAGGGATATCAGAATAGAGATCACGGAAAGTAATACATCAACCCTAAAGCTCAAGTCACATCGGTATCAAGTGTTGGTGACGTAAAAGATGTTAAGCCCGAGTGTCAACAATGTGGAAGATGGCATTTTAGAGAATTTTGTGGGAAAAATAATAATAGAACTTGTTATAGTTGTGGTTTAGGAGATCACTTTATTAAAGATTGCTCGGGGTTAGCTGAAAAAGATAATGTTCAGAACACGAGGCCAAGTAACACTGCAGCTAGAGGTAGACCACCCAAAAACACGGGCAATGTGAGTGGTGGTAGGGGTGTGACACGAGATACTGTAGCGAGATTTGATGCTAGGGCACCTACCTGAGCCTACGCTATTCGCGCTCGCGAAGAAACGTCATCTCCAGATGTCATCACCGGTACTTTTACTCTTTATGATATTAAAGTTATTGCATTAATAGATCCAGGATCAACTCATTCATATGTATGTGTGAATTTGGTAACCAGTAAGACTTTTCCTGTAGAGTCTACTGAATTTGTAATTAGAGTATCGAACCCCTTAGGCAAGTCTGTGTTGGTTGATAAAGTGTGCAAGAATTGTCCATTGATGATTAGGGATAGATGTTTCCCAGCCAATTTGATGTTGTTGCCATTTGATGAGTTTGATATAATTCTGGGTGTAACACCCCAAACCCGGCCTGGACGTTATGGCCAAATCTGACGATGTCACTTGAAAGTGTTTTTCTTTTTCGAAATCTAAACCTTTTCATTTAAAAACCCCTTTTTAAACTAGTCTCTTTGTATAGTTTGAAAAAAATCGATTTAGAGTTTTATTGCACATTGATAATGTGGGACTCGTTCCTTTAAAGGTTGTTTTTAATAAAACATTGTTAATTTTGTAAATAGATTGTTATTTGCGGAAGCTTTCAAAACATGTTGCGTAACCGTGGTGTTTTGAAAAATAGTTATCTTTTTGAAAACCTGTCATTTCCTACTACTAGCAGTTATAAAGCAAAGCAATTGAAAATCCCCAAATTAAAAATAAAACTTTAAGAGGCTTTATTACATAACCAATACCCAAATTAATAACTTAAGGAATAAAACCGAGACAGTAATCAAAATCGGTCGTGTGCCCCTATCAAGTCCCTCGCAGCATCGACCCATCTAAGGATTACCTGCACATGAAAGTAGAGGGGTGAGTTTATGAAAACTCAATGTGTAATCCCCTATAAATAAACAAACAATCCGTAGGCAAAACAGTGTGGGATTAAGCCCATTTCAGTAACAGTCCAGTATCAGTGTGGGCCCTAGCCCATTATAATAATAGTATCAGTGTGGGTCTTAGCCCATTATAGTAACAATAACAGAAATGCAACAGAGATCCTACCCATCCATCCTTTACACTCCACTCTGTCCAACCCTACACTCCATGTGGGGATAAAATTGACCCACCCATCTCTACACTCTAAATATAGCACCGGTTGCGGCACTATTCAGTAGTTGCAGTAGAGCTACCAGTAATTGTAGCAAAGCTACCAATACAGTACACTTCCTCCAAATATATCAAACCCACCCCCATACACATGTCATGTCATAATATAATACGTGTATGCAAAATGTCATGCTCGAATACAGTCAAACATATCATAGGGGTATATGAGTCATTTTACCTCTAAGGGGTATAACGGTCATTTTATCTGTCTGGGGTCTAAGTGTACTTACCGACCCAACAGTAGGTCCACAGTCGCCTTGGGCGACCCGTGCGACCTTAACAATCAAACAGTGAAAATTGGCCCAAAGCCCATAACAAGGCCCATGTGGGCCCATACACCCGTGTGGCCCATAAAGCCCGTAAATGACCTTGGTCGTGTGAACTACACAACCTGGCCCAATAATCTCTACACATCCATGTGGTTTGCCTGTGTGAGGCTCACGAGTCTGTGGGGCCCACACGGCCCATTTTGGCCTAATGTGGCACAAAACGACCTAAGCCCACGAAATTGCTCGTGGTGGTCTCTACAATCACATGCTCACGCTTATGCGTTTAGATGACCACACGAGCGAGCGCATGCTTGTGTGGCATCGATGGTAACAACTTTCAGTTTTTTCTGATTAACAGTTATTGCAGTATGACTACACACCTTATACGATTGAAGTTAATCCGCGTTCCGAACACTTTCTTTACCTGAAGAAAAATCAGTATGAAGCCTAATCAGTTACTTAACTCATTTACCAAAGGAATTTAACGGAGTTCCAAAACGATCACCGTCTACTTACCCCAAATAATAGCAATTGTACCTTCGGCTTTCAAGAAAGAATGCCAACTGACTTCGATTACTACCTACACAAAAGTCACCGCATTTTCATTAGAGTTATACTTGAAGCACAACACCTTCTCAACTATACCCACTTACCAATAACAACAGAGAGGATAGTAGGCCTACGACGTACCGAACAAGAACGTGAATAAAGGTTAATCTACAAGAGTAACACAAGAAAGGGAGATAATCGGTGTTAAAGGAAAGAAAGAAAGGGATGATGTTTAGAATAAGGAGAACCGAAAAGGGGAAAAGAAGAGAGTGATTTAGAGATTCACCTACCAATATTCGGCCAAAGAAGACAATTGAGAGAGAGGAAGAAAGAGTAGTGCATCTGAACCCAACAGATCAGTGATTACTTGCCAAAATCGAAAGTGAGACCAAGATATAGAGGTGTTTGGCCAAGGTAGAAAAGTGAGAAGGGAAAAGGTTCGCGAGAAGGAAAGGAGGGGAGAGTAGTCGGCAAGGCTTTAGAGAGAGGAGAAGAAAATGTTATCAATTGAGAAAAGCAAGAAAGGTGCCTAATCGGCAATGATAAAAAACAACCACACAAGAACACCGAATGCAAAGCTCAACCCCAAAAAGAGAGAAAATAGTCACTCAAAAGCAAGAGAATGCCCCAAAATGCGATGTTAGACTTAGGAAAGAAAAGAACCGAAAACACAACCCTCAGTCAATAGCACAAAACAAAAAATGCATAGAGGTAGAGTCCCCATCCGGCACAACCTCCTCACTCCCTTCAAACTCTTCTAATTTCTCTCCCCATATCACTCCTAAGATTTCTCAACCACATCCCACCTAACCATATCCCAACCAGCCGAAATTCTCTCCAACACACACCTAGAATTCGGCCTCAACTTCCCCTACTACACAAGCATTCAATTTTAGTCAAACAACAACACCTCCCCAGTGTTAACAGCAAAATAAAATACTCCTCTTGCGATACCAAGCCTCGAACCCCAGACCCCCTAAAACACTTCACACGCCTCTATCCCTTAAACCATCAAGCACTTTATGACACATCTTAACCATTTTTATTTAAGAACCCTACTGTCAAGAGACAGGGTTTGTTCAAGCCAAGAATCAAAATTTTGTACAAGCCAAAGCTTGAACCCAGGACTTCTCCAATACTCCTCGGGACACTCAACCACTGAAGCAGACATGTATTTATGTATCACAACATAGAAAAATAAATATTTAGATTTTTGAGGCGTTACACTGGGTATGGATTGGCTTATGTTGCCTGATGCTGTTGTGAATAGCAAACGAAAAATGATTGATTTGAGGTGTCAAAATAATGAGATTATCCGAATTGAATCAGATGATCTGAATGGCTTGCCAGTAGTGATTTCACCTATCTTAGCTCAGAAATATGTGAGAAAGAGTTGTGAAGCTTATTTTGCTTATGTGTTTGATACGAAAGTGACTAAAAAGAAAATTGGATCAGTGCCAGTTGTGTGTGAGTATCTAGATGTATTTCTTGAAGAGTTATTGGGTTTACCATCGATTCGAGAGGTTGAATTTGGCATTGAGTTAATACCGGGTATAATGATGATATCGATAGCTCCATACAGAATGGCACCGACAGAGTTAAAAGAATTAAAAGCTCAATTGCAAGAAGTAATCGATAGAGGATTTACACGATCGAGTTTCTCACCTTGGGGTGCTCCTGTGTTATTTGAGGAAAAGAAAGATGGCACAATGAGAATGTGTATAGACTACCAACAACTTAATAAAGTGACGATCAAGAACAAATATCCTCTACCTAGAATTGACGATTTGTTTGATTAGTTGAAATGAGCTACAGTGTTTTCAAATATAGATTTGAGATCGGGTTATTACCAGTTACGAGTTATGGATTCTGGTGTGCCAAAAACTGCATTTAGAACGAGGTATGGTCATTATGAATTTTTAGTTATGCCTTTCAGACTAACGAATGCACTTGCTGTCTTAATAGATTTAATGAATCGAATTTTTAGACCGTATCTAGATCGATTTGTTGTTGTGTTCATAGATGATATCTTGATCTATTCGAGAAATGAAAATGAGCATGCCGAGCATTTGAGAATTATATTGCAGACTCTGAAAGATAAGCAGTTATATGCAAAATTCAGTAAATGTGAATTTTGGTTGAGTAAAGTTGGTTTTGTGGGGTATATTGTGTTAGCATCGGGTATTCGAGTTAATCCAAGCAAGATTTCTGTACTAATGGATTAGAAGCCTCTGAGAAATATATATGAAGTCTACAGTTTTCTAGGACTAGCTGGTTATTATAGGCAATTTGTGAAAAACTTTTTGAGGATTGTAACTCTGTTGACGAGATTGCTTTAAAAAGATGTAAAGTTTGAATGGTCTGAGAATTGTCAGAAAATTTTTTATCAGCTAAAAGCTTTATTGACTGAAGCTCCAGTGTTAGTTCAACCAGAATCGGGTAAAGAATTCGTAATCTATAGTGATACAACGTTGAATGGTCTGGGTTGTGCCTTGATGCAGGAAGGCAAAGTCATAGCTTATGCCTAGAGACAGTTGAAGCCGCATGAAATGAATTACCAACACACGATTTAGAGTTAGTAGCTATTGTATTTGCGCTGAAGATTTAACGTCATTATCTGTTTGGTGAGAAATGCCATGTTTATTCAGATCATAAGAGTTTAAAATATCTGATGACTCAGAAAGATTTGAATTTGCGACAGCAGAGATGGCTAGAATTGTTAAAAGATTACGAGTTAATAATTGACTACCATTCGGGAAAAGCGAATGTTGTAACTGATACTTTAAGCCGAAAATCTTTGTTTGCTCTATGTGCAATGAATACTCAGTTGGCTATATCTGAGGATGGCTCGATTGTAGCTGAATTGAAAGCAAGACCGTTGTTTTTACAGTAGATTTGTGAAGTTCAGAAAGTCGATAATGAAATGTTCGCAAAACGAACTCAATGTGATTTGAACCCTAATTTAGATTTTCAAGTTGACGCTGATGATTGCTTGAGATTCAGAGGTCGAATATGTGTCCCGAGAAATTCAGAGTTGATTCAGATGATTTTGAATGAAGCACATAGTAGTCATTTATCTATTCATGCGGGAAGCACGAAAATGTATAATGATTTAAAACAGCTTTATTGGTGGAATGGTATGAAACCTGACATTTCAGAGTTCGTTTCTAAATGTTTGATTTGTCAGCAAGTTAAAGCTGAATATCAAGTGCCTTTAGGATTATTGCAACCGATTATGATTCCTGAGTGGAAATGAGATAGAGTGACTATGGATTTTGTGTTGGGATTGCCCTTATCTCCGATAAAAAAAGATTCAATTTGGGTTATAGTTGATAGATTGACTAAATCTGCCCATGTTATTCCAATACACATGGATTATTCGCTTGATAAGCTTGCTGAGTTGTATATCTTCGAGGTTGTAAGATTGCACGAAGTACCTATTTCCATTATTTTGGATAGAGATCTGAGATTTACATCGCAGTTTTGGAAGAAGCTGCAAGATGCATTAGGTATGAAACTACATTTCAGTACTACTTTTTATCCACAAACGGATGGTCAATCTGAGTAGATTATTTAGATACTCGAGGATATGTTCAGATGTTGCATTCTTGAGTTTGAAGGTATGTGGGAACGATATTTGCCATTGATTGAATTCTCATATAATAATAGTTTTCAATCAAGTATAAAAATGGCACCTTACGAAGCATTGTACGGTCAAAAATGTCAATCACCTTTGTATTGGATTGAGCTCAGCGAGAATAAGATACACGGAGTCGATTTAATTAAAGAGACTGAACAGAAAGTGAAAGTAATTTGTGAAAGTCTAAAAGCAGCATCAGATTGTCAGAAATTATACACAGACTTGAAACGGAAAGATATTGAGTTTCAGATTGGAGACAAAGTGTTTTTGAAATTCTCACAGTGGAAGAAAATACCCCGATTCAGTCGTAAAGGCAAATTGAGTCTGAGATTTATTGGGTTGTTTGAGATTATTGAGCGTATTAGGTTGGTTGCTTACAGATTGTTGTTGCCATCTGAGCTAGAAAAGATTCATAATATGTTTCATGTATTGATGCTTCGACGATACTGATTTGATCCCTCGCATGTAATTTCTTCATCAGAGATAGAGATACAGTCCGATATGACCTATGAAGAAGAACCGATCCGTATCTTGGCTCGCGAGGTTAAATAATTGAGAAATAAGACAATTCAGTTAGTAAAAGTGTTATGGCATCGACACGGAGTCGAAGAGGCTACGTGAGAGCCAGAGGATGCTATGAGAGAGCAATATCCGAACCTATTCACTGGTAAGATTTTCGAGGACAAAAATCCCTAAAAGGGGAGATTTGTAACAGCCCAGTTTAGACCCTAGTCGGAACAGTGGTTTTAGGACCTCAAATCCAAGTTGAAAAATATTCTAATATTATTTTTCGTGCTTATAGTATGTGAATTAATATATGTGAAAGTTTCGTGTAGTAATTTTTCCATTTGTGTGCTCGATTTGAGAAAAAGGACTAAATCACGTAAAATTCAAAAGTTGCATTCTATATGATAAAGGTATCTATTTGTCATGGCTTATTAAATGGGAAGTCCTTATGTTGTAATTTGACCATAACTTTAGTGAATGGACATGGATGGACATATGTTAGTGGATTTTAAATGTATTAATAAAGGTTAAAATAGTAATTTATGAAATAAAATTAAAATATGAAATTAGGTGTTATCATCTATTGCCAAAATTTAAAAAGAAGAAAATCCAAAGATGATGTTTTAGGGTTCGGCCAGGTTCATGCTCAATTAAAGGTTCATTTTTGTCTCGTTTTCGATTATTTTTATGTTTTTGTAATCGTTGCTTTGCGTACTAGCTAGCCCATGCCTCAATTTTTGAAAGTGTTGATGATTTTGGAAGTTTCCATTGATGAATTCATTTGTTTTATGATGTTTGATGATGAATTATGAAAGCTTGGTGCTTGTTATACATGTTTTGTAAAGTGATTTTGAGTAAAAATGCATATTAGGGATTAAATTGAAAAAAGTGTAAATTGAGGGGTTAAATTGTGAAATAAGTGAAAGTTATGGGCTGCTAGAGACTATATGAAAATTTAGCTAAGCATGAGAAATGTGAAATTATGTGTATTTTGTGTAGGGACTAAAATGTCAAAATGTGAAATTTTAGGGGCTAAAGTGCAAAAATGACCAAATATGTGCTTGTGGATTAAATTGAATGAATAGGTGATTAAATGGGTTAATTTGAATACATATAGATCAAGAAAGAAAGAACTCGAATTTAGATCGGGGAAAATCAAAGGTTATTGAGTAATTGATCCGATTCGTCAATTCCGTATACGAGGTAAGTTCGTACGTGATAAATGAAGTTACAATTATGTTTTTAATGCTTTAATAATGCATAAATTGTATATATGTGACTACGATTGCATACGATAATCAATCGACTATGTTTGGCACTTAGTGTGCGTTTCAAAACAGCTTCGGCTATAAATAGCACTTAGTGTGCAAATTGGAATAGCTTCGGCTATATGAGGCACTAAGTGTGCAATACCGAGATAGTTATAGTTTAATGTGATGGCACTAAGTGTGCGAGATCGTTATAGCTTCAGCTAATCATTGATGTACTAAGTGTACGAATTCTTAGAGCATTGAAAGACTTCCGAACGAATTAATGTGTTGAACAAAGAGGTGAGAATGAAATAAATAAATACGAGAAAGTTCAGGTATGTACGATACCTATGTGGTAGTTGATACTATGTGTATGAAGCTTGATGAATTTGTATATACATGTTAAATGGTGGTGGATTAGAATTGAATGATGATATAAGAACTAATAAGTGTTTATGAACTGTTTAGTATATTTGGTATGAATTTACTAAGCTATGAAGCTTACTGTGTGATATTTGTCTTTGTTTTATGGAGTATCGAAGCTAGCTCGGACATCGGGGATCATCAGGAATCATCCTCACCCTATCGATCATCTTGTTGGTACTTTTGAAGCTTGTATTTATGGTATATGGTATGTATAGGCTAGTGTCATTTTGAGTATGTTATGAGTTATGAATTTAGTCATGAGATGTAGCTTGCAAATGGTGTTGTTTATGAAGTTGAATTTGGCTTGATTTATATGTTGTCAAGTGATAAGTATGTGATGTATATAATGCCTTCTTTGTTGACTTATTTTGCTATGTTGGAATTAGTTATTGATATAGTTTAATAATGTGTTTTGTGATATGAAATAGATGTTAATGTGATGAATTTTGGTAAAATGATTTTGATAGGTTTTGAATGTAGAATTGTGTAGTTGAATTGGTTGATGATAGATGGCAAGACATGAATATGAAATGGCATGTTTTGATTGCTTAAAGATGTATTGAGATGGTACAAATTTGGTTGTTATGTGTGCATGAAAAAAAGGTGGCAAATTGACTTTTCAAATGGCCTATTTTTGTCCACATAGGCGGAGACACGGGCGTGTGTCTCGGCCGGGTGCGACACACGGCTATGTTACACGGCTGTGTGTCCCCTAGGGTAGCCCTACAAGTTTAAGTCAGTTTCGAGCACAACTTAGACACACAGGCGTGTCTGATGACTATGTGAGGCACACAGCCTTAGCATATGGGTGTATGTGGCCATTTTGAAGGGTACAAAGGCTAGATACACAGGCGTGTGGTTGGCCGTGTGACCCAAGTTAGTAACCTCTCCAGTTTTCCCACAGCCAAGGCACACGGGCGTGTCTCTGGCCGTGTAGTGCAAGTCAGTATGTATGCTCTTTTTCACACGGCCTAGGACACGAGCGTGTCCTATAGCCGTGTGAGGCACACGGCCTGCTTAGACGGGCGTGTGACCTATGAATGTAAAAAAAATTTTAAGTGTTTGGAAATTTTTATATGTGATCGGTTTAGTCCCAAACCATCCTTAAGAATGTTTTAAGGTCTCGTAGAATCTTATAAGGGACAATGTGAATGTTTACGAATGGTTTTTGATAATGAATGTATAAATGTAATTGAATGGGATGTATTATTCGGTAATGCCTCGTAACTCTATTCTGGCATCGGATATGGGTTAGGGGTGTTATAATCCTATCAACAACATTGTTTGTCGTTCATTTAGTTTAGAAAAGGTATAATTTCGACCCTTGTTTCAACCCAATTCATTCCTCGTACATGGATCCATGGTTGATGATCGCCGGAATATTTTTTCGCTACGCCACGGGGCATACCAGTGATCTAACATAAGCAATGCACCCAAATTCTACAATGATCTACTATTGGTCTCCTTCCACTCCAAGCATCCTCTGGAGTGACATCTTGAAGTGCTTGAGAGGTGTAACACTCTTCACCTATTTCAATCGCCGAAACCAAGCAATAGGACGTTACGAACAACAAACATTCCAATAAAAACAATTTAGAATTTAAAATTTAATCCTAATTACTATTAATAAATAAATAATAAGTTCATACATAATTCACCAATTTACATATCAAACAAACATAGTAATTTTAAAACAGTAATGACTTATTTGTAATAGCCTAGGTAGGAAATTGGTTTATAGAGTAAAATTTCAAAGTTCCGAAATTAGTATCGATCATTTATAGTTGGTATTGATACTATATCAGTACCATATGAAAAATCGATACGAAATTATGATTCTATTTATTACCATAAAACATGAGTATCGATATTTATTAGGTGGTATCGATATTCTATGAAAAGTATTGATACCCATATAAAAATCGATACCATTTTAGCATTCTGCTTATTTTAAAAACTATACATATGGTATGGTATCGATACCGGATGCTAAAATATCGATACCTAATTTCAAATTGGTAAAATTTCAACTTTAAAAGATTCATTTCATGCCAAATTTACCTATCAAACAAAAGGAAATAATATCACATATTCAAACACTTAATGTTTACCCAATGTGCCCTCATTGACACCACAATTCAATATTCAAAACAATTTCACATTTCATACTTACTAATGACATTCAAATTCATATATTCATACATTATACATATCTCAAACATACCATATTTCAAATGCCATAATGAGACTTTATCAAATGGCCAAATTCATGTTCACATGGACATATGCATACCAAAACTATAAACACATATACAAGTGCTTATCTAACTTTGTACTAACCAAAGTTTTACCACATGAAATCATTATTCAAATTATATACATAACATACCTATTAAATTCATACAAACATATATAAACATATAAAGTATATATGTTTCCAACCAAAGCACAAAAGGTCCATTAAAATACAAAATGAGCTTTATAACTTAAAAGACTTCCTAAGTACATGCAGAGAACCAAAACAAAAACATCACCAAGAAGTTGAGTTCGGGATTATCCTTGGATGCTGGGTTAATCAATGAATAGAAAACTACCTAACCTGCACACGAAATTTAAAAAGCATACTGAGTATAACTTAGTTGCATTCTATAATCCAATATTACTAGCTAAATATTAAGCATTTAAATATTCAATGTAGGACAAAAAGATACTATGCAAATATCATCTTAAATGTGCATATTCATAAAGATATTAGTTTATTATATACATTTTGCTAGTGTTAATGCTTGGCAAATTCCATTCATACACATCCATTTCATATATCAATCTTCAATACATATTTCATTTCATATTACTTGCAATTTCAAATTGATACTCAATTTTATCATTTCTTTCCCCTATTAACATAACTCGTATTAGAACGAATACATGGATCTAACCAACACACTAGTTTGGCACCTAGTGCCTCATAAAATAAACTCAAAGCAAATAATTGCGCCCAGCACTGTAAATAAATTTGACACCCATTGTTTCATCAGTTAAACTGAAGCAATTTGGCACTTGGTGCCTCACCGACTCGTGGTCGAAGTGACCTTAAACTCTTCCTATCTTATGGCATGCCAATTATACCCGACCCTGTCTGAACAGTTAATAGGGTAATAATGTTTCCAATTCAATCTGTGATCTCATTTCATATAAAATCCAATATTGCATTCACTATATAAAATTCTTACAACTATGCAATTTAATGTCTTGTAACTAATAATCATTCAATCATCTCATTCCAATTCAATTTCATATCTCAATAATAAAATTTCAAAGGAACAACTTACCTTGTATATGAATGCTTACCAATTAATGAAACGTATAAAGGCAACATTTTTAAATAGTTTGGATTATAGAAATACAAACTGTAAACTCTGAGCTATTCGTCAATGACCTTGTCTTTTCCCTTTTTTTCGAGGAATCCAGGTTGACGTTAGCTAGGAATAAAACTACCAACACATTCCATCAATACACAAACAATTTCACATTCAATTATTAATTTACGCAACTTTTGTACTTTATTCAATTTAGTCCTTTAACTGGAACTCGCTTAACTTTCACAGTTAAACCCAAATTTATACACCAATATTACTCTAGGCCAACTTTAACTCTCTATTTCTCGATTCTACCCTTAAGTTTTGAAATTTTTTCAATTTATTCTCTAATGCTCAAAATCAACAATTAACTTCACAATTTAATCCTTCTCCACTTCTAACTTAAAAATATATCAAAATAACACCTCAAACATTAATTATTTACTATTGATAAGACTCACAATCTTTAATCATACTAAAAATTATAACATTGGTAGGATAGTTCTAAGTACCGAGATTCCAAAAACATAAAAATTACAAGAAAAGAGACTAAATTGACTAACCAATTGAAACTTGAATGCTTAAAACCCTTTAAGGCCATTCTTTGTTTCTTTTCCTCCCCCCCCCCCTCACGGTTGCATGAACAAAAATGGAAAAAAAATGTGTTTTCATTCTTTTAATCCCACTAACCAAATTATTTATATTATAATAATTATAACTTAAATTTTATAATATATGACATATAATATAACTTAATTTGCCACTATCATGAGTTTATATATAATGGTTTATTTATTTATTCAATCCTACATATTCAACTGTAATTATAATTTCTTTAATAATTAAACTTTTGACCCTTTTGCAAATTAATCCCTGAGCTCTAATTAAACATTATCTCGTCGAAATTACTTAAACAAAATTCAATTCACTTCTAATAAAACTCTATAAATATTTCATAAAAATATTTACGAGTCTGGTTCATGAAAATGGAGTCTAGAGACCTCACTTTTCGACACCACTAACTTTCAGGTCATTACAAGTCTCCTCCTAAAGAAAAATTCATCCCTAAAATTTACATGAAAAAAGGTGAGGATATTGAGATCTCATCGTCTCTTCTGATTCCCAGGTTACTTCCTCAAAACTGTAGCTACGCCATAGAACTTTCACGAGTGGAACACTTTTTTTTAATTCATTCACCTCACAAGCTAAAATTTCAATCGGTTCTTCTTCGTAAGACAAGTTGGGTTGAATTTTCATCTCTTCTATCAAAATAATGTGATACAGATCTGAACGATATCTCTTAAGCATCGATACATGAAAAACGTGTTGCATTTTTTTGCAATTCTATAGGTAATGATAATCGATACGCAACTGGTCTCACTCTTTTAGTGATCTCATAAGGTTTGATAAAATGAGGACTCATGTAACAGCCCATTTTTCAGTGAAATTGGAACAGTGGTTTGGAGACCACACATCCGACCCAAAAACATGATGTATTTTTTATTTCATTATATGGTTCGTAATATAATAGGCATGTTATGTGAAAATTTTGAAACAAAAATTTTATCAATTAAGTGCTTAATTACGAGAAGGACTAAATCACATAAAATGCAAAAGTTGAATTCTAGTAGCTATAAGGATCAAATAGCTATGGAATTCAAAACTTAAGGTCCTTATATGGTAATTAGACCATTAAAAAAAGTATGTAGATTTTTCTTGGTGACTCATCCATGGAATTATAGAAAAAGGGCAAGGACTAAATTAGAAATACTAAAATACTTAATTAATTAATTAATTAAAAGATGATAAAAGAAAATATCATCTTATTATTGTCATCTTCAACCTAACATTTTATGGAAACCCTGGGAGAGAGAGAGGAAACTTTCAAGGCTTAATTGGGTAAGTTCTCTTATCCCGTTTTTAGTAATTTTTGTATTTTTGAAACAGAGATAGCTTAATCTCTCTATTTGAGGGATTAATTTGAAATGTTTTCAAGGTATGAAAATGGACCATGTATGTATTATGCTGGAAATTAGAAATTTATGGTAGAAAATGAAAGATTATTAATAGATAAACAACTTTTGCAAACTGATTTTTGATGAAAACTTGAATTAGGGACTAAAATGTAAACTTGTGAAATTGAAGGAAAAATTATGAAATTTTATGTATACATGTACTGTAATTTTTGTAATGGGGCTTTGGTTAGGATTGGAATAGGGAGTAATTTGCACAAGTTTCATTTTCTGGGCCTAGGGACAAAATCAAAATTTATGAAAAAGTTAGGGGCAAAATGGTAATTTTGCCTAAGACTTAAATTGAGTCCATTTAAATATGAAATGTGTGAAATTGATGGTTAAATTCATTTATATAGATCCGGACAACACTAATTCAAGGTTAGATCGAGGAAAAGAAAAGATTTCAAATTAGTAGACTTTTACGCGAACAAGTGTCGAGGTAAGTTCGTGTTACTTAATCCTGCATGTAAATATGTTTAATTGAATGTTTTGTTGTATGGAATGTGATTTATATTGATATACATTACTTGAATGCTATAATGAGAAACTTAATACATGCTTGAAATGGTGATAAAGGGTTAATCCTGATTGAATGTTGAATTCCGATGATTGTATGCGCTTTCCCGAAACAAATAGGGTCCTGCATTTGTTTCAGAAAGGATTTAGTTCAGACGAGTAATCCCAATGACCTTGTCATAGAAAGGATTTAGCCCAGACGATTAATCCTAATACATTTCCTCTCGAGCATACGTTATGATTATGGTTTAACTTGGACTGGTAACCCTTATTGAGCTCTTGAGCATACGCTATATAAAGGATTTACCCTGGACTGGTAATCCTATTATACTTCAAGTAACTTGAGAGTGTGTTCCTTGGTTAAGTACCCTAAGGGGTAAATTCGATAAGAATTTACGGATTAATAAATCATACACTTCGAGTGTACTATTTGAGCCTTCATCGAAATTTCAATGATTCAATAGATGTCAAACTCTTGACATGGCATGAAAATATAGAGATGATATAATCATGACTTGAAAGAATATTGCTTAATGAGCTCATCTATTCTTACTTGATGTGTAAGGAAACTTTGTGACAAACATGTTTGAATGGATGTATGTGATTAGGCAAATTAGCCAAATGGATGGAAACATAACATTGTATGCCTAGGTTTTAATAAACAAGATTGGTAAGTTTAGTTTCCGTTATACGAACTTACTAATCATGTAATGCTTACCCCATTTTATTTTTCCCTGTTTTATAGTTCTCGGAAGCTCGTGAAGGTTGGAAGATCATCAGAGCATCGTCACACAATCGACTAGCATTTTGGGTATACTTAGTAAAATCATTTTGGCATAATGCCATGTATAGGAAAACTTGGTCAATAGTGGCTTGAAAATGTCATTTTGTAACCTAGCCATTGGAATGGCTAGCAATAGTTCATTTTGGTATGTTTAAGTAGATTATTATGATATACATATACACATGTGTTATGTCATGAATATGTGATCAATGTTGTGGATGCCTAAATTAATCCAAGGTAAGTTTATAAACACTTGTGCTTGCAATGATATGTCATGTTAAATGATGAAGCTGCCTATCTTGAATGCTTGGAATGGTTGGTATTGGTTGTCTGTTTCAAGTACAGGTCTTGGGTGAAATTTTGGGTGAGAAATGAAGCTAAAAATGGCTTTATTTTGTCCATACGGGCTTGTGTCTAGACCGTGTGACACACTGCCTAGTAACATGGGCATGTGGTTAGGTTGTGTATCCCTTGCACTTTAATTTTGAGAAACAGAATGCTTAGAATTGGGCACATGGGCGTGTGTCTCAGCCATGTATGCCACACGAGCGTGTGTCTTGGCCGTGTAAAACCTGCACTTAATTTCAAATTAAATTAATTAACCACATGGCCTAGCACACGGGTGTGTGGCATGGCCATGTGTGCAAGTCAAAGAGTTACACGGCCTCCAACACGGGCGTGTCCCTTGGACCATAGTGTGAGCCCTGCACATTGAAAAATTTTTGTAAATTCACAAAAAATTCTTAAAGGTCTCGATTAAGTCCCGATTTGATTTTAATGCTCATATTAGGCCTCAAGGGCCCGATCAAGGGACATTTTGGATGATCTCAGTAAATGAATAGTAATTTATATGGTTTAATGGAAAAATGCTCTAAATGTTCTGTTAATACTTCAAAACCCTGTTCCAACGATGGGTACGGGTTAGGGGTGTTACAACTCAGCTTCCCTTTTTGGCCAAATCAAAAACATTTTACACTAAGAAACTTTTAGAAACACTTTGTCACCAATAGTAAACTCAATATCTCGATGCTTTTAATCCGCATACGATTTCTATCTATTTAAAGTTATTTTAAATCTATCACGGATTAACTTAACTATTTCCTCTGTTTCATGAATAAATTCAGGGCCAACCACTTTTCTTTCACTCAACTCTGACTAGCAAACAAATGTTTGATACCTACGACCGTATAAAGCTTCGTACAGAGCCATTCGAATGCTTAATTGGAAACTATTATTGTATACAAATTTAACCAAAGGTAAATAACGTTCCGAACCTAATCCAAAATCAATTACATATGCTCGAAGCATATCTTCCAAAATCTGAATAACACGCTTAGATTGTTTGTCCATTTATGGGTGAAAAGCTGTGCTGAAATTGAGTCTCTTACCAAGATATTCATATAATTGTTTCGAGAATCTCAAAGTGAATCAGGGATCCCGATCAGAGACAATCAACATAGGCACGCCATGTAATCTGACAATTTCTCGAATGTAAACTTCAGCAAGTTTCAAAAATGACCAATCGGTTCTGGTAGCAATAAAATGGGCTGATTTTTTAAGTCGATCAACAATTACCAAAACTTCATTTTTCTTGCTCAAAGATAATAGTAACCTTGTTATGAAATCCATCATTATGCGCTACCATTTACATTCAGGAATACAGATAGGATGAAGTAAACAAGTTAGACATTTAGCTACGAACTCAACTATTTCTCTTTTCATTCTGGGCCACCAATACAACTCTCGAAAATCGTGATACATTTTTGTTCCACTAAGATACAAAGAAAAAGGGCTCTCATGGGCTTCACAAAGTATCAACTCTATTAATTCCACAACATTCGAAACAAATATTCGATTACAGAACTTTAAATAATCATAATCATTAATGCTGAAGTTTTCTAACAAGATATTCTGAACCATTTCTCTTTTTCCTGCCAATTTAACATCCTCAAGTTGCATTTCCCTGATTTGATCAAACAATACTGATTTAACTTTCAATTCAGCCAACAAACCACCATCACCACACATACTGAGTTGAGCGAACATCGTTCGCAACTCAACTATTGCCTTTTTACTTAACGGATCAGCCACAACTTTAGCTTTACCAGGATGATAATTAATGATACAATCATAGTCATTCAAAAGTTCAATCCAATGACGCTGTCTCAAATTCAACTCCTTTTGGGTTAAGAGGTATTTAAGCATTTTATGATTGGTATAATTGTAACACTTTTCACCATATAGATAATGCCTCTAGATATTTAGAGTAAAAACCACAACAGCTAGCTGTAAATCGTGTGTCGGATAATTACGTTCATACGTTTTTAGATGGCAAGACATATACGTAATCACTTTCCATTCTTGCATATGGACACAACCTAAACCGTTCAACAAAGCATCACTATAAATCACAAAGTCTTTTCTCGATTCAAGTAAGGTTAAAATTGACGCTTCAGTCAACATTTGTTTCAATTTCTCGAAACTTTCTTAGCATTGATTACTCTAAACAAACTGAATATCCTTTTGTAAAAGCTTGGTCATAGGTATAGCTATCTTTGAAAATCTATTTACGAATCTTCTGTGGTAACCCGCTAAACTAAGGAAACTGTGCCACAATTCTCGATGCTTTCAAATAAACAATGGTCTCGAACTTTTTCGAATCAACTCTAATCTTATCAGCCGAAATTAACATGTCTAAGAACATAACTTCGAACAACCAAATTCACATTTGTTAAGCTTCTCCTATAATTGCTTTTCTTGCAACACTAGCAAAATAATCTGTAGATGTTGATCATGCTCCGCCTCTAATTTCGAATAGACCAAAATTTCGTCGATGAAAACTACCATGAATTGTTCCAAATAGAGTTGGAAAATACAATTCATGAGATCCATGAATGTCGAAGGGGTTTTAGTCAAACCGAAAGGCATCACCAAAAAATCATAATAGCCATAACGTGTACGAAATGTCGTTTTAGGCACATCACTATTTTTTACTTTCAACTGATAGTAACCATATTTCAAATTGTTTTTAGAAAAAATAGAAGCTCATTTCAATTGATCAAACAAGTTATCGATACGAGGTAGGGGGTATCAATCCTTAATTGTCAACTTGTTTAATTGTCGATAATCTATAAAAATTCGCATCTAATCATCTTTATTTTTAACGAATAATACTAGAGCTCCCCAGGGCAATATACTAGGGCATATAAAACCACGGTCCAGTAAATCTTACAACTGCACTTTCAATTCCTTTAGCTCTGTTGGTGCCATATGATAATAGAGTATTAACACCGGAGCCGTACCAAGAACCACTTCAATTGCAAATTCAACCTCTCAATCTGGTGGTAACCCCGATAATTCCTCAAGAAACACATAAGGGAAATCACAAACAGCTCAAATCTTGCTAATTTCGAGTCAGTGACACAAGCTAGAAAAGCTTCACAGCCTTGATGCTCAAACTACAGAAATGATACGAGTTTAACCACTCGTTCGAACACCATTCACCTCAATCAGGTCACCGTCTACACTCTGAACCACAAACTTCTTTTTATGGTAATCTAAAATCACTCCATGCTCAGTAAGCCAATCTATACCAAAAATTATATCAAAATCGCCAAATGGCATTACCAACAAATCAATAGGAAATGATATGCTCTGAATTTCAAATGGGCACTTCCTACACACTTGGTCAACTAATACAAACTGTCCAAAAAGACTTGTGTAACAACCCATTTTCAATAGTGTCAGAAATAGTGGTTTTGGGACCACAATTTTTAGGAGTGAATTATTATTTTATTATTTATTTAATTTTTATAGGATTATATTATGGTTGTATTAAAATTTTGTTAAGAAATTTTGATGTTTAAACGGTTAATTAAGTAAAAAGGACTAAATCGTAAAATGTGTAAAAGTTGAGTTCTATTGGTTAAAAGGGCTAAAAGGCTATGGAAAGGAAATATAATGGACTTAGATGGTAATTATACAATAATTAAGTTAGTGAATAGTTATGGACAAGGTTTAATTGAAATTTATAATAATAAGGATAAATTAGTAAATTAGTTAATAACATAAAATTAACTAAACCAAATATCATCATCTTTCTCATTTTATCCTTTCTAACCTAAAAATCCATTAAAAGAATCTTGGAGCATTCGATTAGCTTTGTTCTTGTGCATGGTATGTATAATTGTCTCTTTTTAATGATTTTTATGTTTTTGAATTCGTTTTAGCTTAATCTAGCTAGCTCGGGAGTTAATTTGCAAAACTGTTAAAGGCTGAGGGACTAGCCATGGATGTTTTTAAATTATTTTTTACGTTATTTGATAGATTATGTACCCTTATTATACAATAAACATGTTTTGTTAAGTGATTTTTGGTGAAATTACATTTAGGGATTAAATTGTTAAAAGTATAAATTCATTAGTTTCATTGTGAAATGTTGATAATAATGGGTTGCTTCAAGGTCCCTTGTAAATTTTTTTTAAGTTGGATTTAGGTTAAAATGATTAGATTTTAAGTTATGAGGTTAAGGACTAAATTGTGAAAAGTATAAGTATTATGGGCAATTTTGTAGTTTTGCATAAATATTAGTTATTGATTAAATTGAATTCTAGAAGTACTTAATTGAATGAAATTATTTATTTAGATAAAGATAAACTGCATTCTGACTTAAATTGAGGAAAAGCTAAAGCTTCAGATTAGTTCGACATTACTTCTACGACCCTAATTATCGAAGTAAGTTTGTATGAACTATAATCATTTTAACATTAGCTTAATTGACTAATTGCTATGTTGTTTTAATGTAAATGAATCTATGTATAAATGCATCTATGCTATGGTGAATTGAAGGATAACAAGTTCTAGTTGAACTTTAAGAATTCTTAAGATACAAATGGCATGTCATTAGGGATTTCATGTTTTGGGTGCTAGTCTTAAATGTTGTACCGATGGCTGAGGTCCAGCATTTGTTACGGATTCTCCACAGATTGTGTGAGCAGCATCGTGTAGCTTACATTTCAACCCATAGCTTGTGTGAGTAGACCCAGTTCACAGCTCGTGTGAGCAATGATGTAAAGGAAAGGTTACGGTTATATGTAAAGGCACACTACGTGTGAGCTTTCCCAAGTATTCGATGTAATTCTAGATGGTTCAACTGGTAAGAAAAATGAATGTAACGGTGAGTAAGTTAATAGAAATGTTCATGATTTTATGACAAGGTTGATGCATATGTAATGTATCTTAGAAATTTACTTATCATATAAAAGAGCTTATATATGATGTTGACGAACTTACTAACATGTGAGCTTGAAGATGATTGAATAGGCTTATATTAATCTCATGGCATTGGTAAAGGTTTATGCTTAATTTATGAATTATGTAAATGAAATGGTAACTTGGGTTTAAGTTTATACGAGCTTACTAAGCATTCGTTGCTTACGTAGTTACTTTTCTTTGTTTTATAGATTTTCGGAAGCTTGATTGGTTGGAAGCTCGTCGGAGACCTATCACACTATCTAGCAACCATTTCAGTAGTTTTTGAATATTTTGGCCCAAGTTAATAATTGCATGTATAGGTTGTTTAGTAATGGTATTTAATGAATGTCTTAAAGTAAGTTTTGGTATGTTTAAGCCTTTAAAGTTATGTTTGATTTGGTGATCTACAATCCCTTACCAAACTATGTCATTTTGGTCACTTTTAAGTGCATGTATATAAGGTTCTTTTGGTATGTTTGAAATGGTTTGATAATGGTCATTTGTGATATGTTTTGGTAGTTAATTGATTTAAGCTATTATGCTAGGAAATATGCAATGTTGACTTGTTTTGGTAAGTGATGTTTTTGATATATTTGTGGTGCCTTTGAATGGCATATTGGTTAGATGAATTAGGGTGCTTAAAGTGGCATGTTTGTGTGTATTTGAATGATGTTTAAACCCTTGATTTTGTGCCCAAATGGTTTGAATGGTTAGGTATGGTTTGGACTTGAAATGACATGATTTTAGGTCAAATTTTGGGTTCACACAGCCTAGGACATGGGTTGTCACACGACTATGTGTCATTTGAAATTTCTTAAGTTTCCAAGTCAGTGAGTTACATGACCACGCACACGGCCTGGCACATGAGCATGTGTGGCTACTCAGTGAGTTACACGAGTGAGGACACGGGTTAGGAGATGATCGTGTGTCCTTTTTTCGAATGTTACATGACCTGTGGTGATGTCACACAGCCGTGTGACCCCTGTTTTTCAATTTTTGTAACTTTTTCTTAAAGTTTCCATTTTATTTTAAATTATCCCCAAATTGCTTTCAAGTTATTTTTAAGGCCTCAAAGGCTCGAATCAGGGAAAAAATGCATGTGATTGGATGGATTATAATATATTTAATTTATTTAAATGTTAAGATGTTAAATGTTTTTGATTGTTCGAAAATGCTTCGTAACCCTAATCTAGTGACGGAGACGGGTTAGGGGTGTTACAACTTAACACAACCACAGATACTCCAGACGTCTCGAATTTTAAACTTCCCAATTTGACCAATTCAGCACTAATATAAGAATATGAAGATCATGAGTCTATCAAAGCATAAACAGGTGTAGAGAAAGTAAAGAGATACCTGCTACAACATAGGTAGAGTCGCTCTCCTCTCGAGTTCGTACAACATAAGCTCAAGCAAGTGCTCTAGCATTAGATTGATGAGTAACAACATCACTCCCCTTTCTAGCACCACCTCTAGAAACAGAACCACCACAACTTGTTCCACGACCCCTAGATGCAAGTACAGACCTCTGAGTAGAAACAAGAGAAGCATTATCACCTTTCAGACACTCTCGAGCGAAATGTTCCTGTGATTCGCATTGAAAACGGGCTCGTGTTAATTTCCAACATTCACCTCGATATTTCTTCCCACAATGCTCACAATTCGGTATCCCAACATCTTGAGACGGACCTCATACACTACCCACAAACTCAATAAGACTTATAGGTCGACTTCTAATTACCACAAGAATCTTTAGTTCTCTTTGATTGTAGATGCGAACTAACGGTACCTATCTATTTACCAACAACTCATGTAGTCTTAGTCTCCTTATCCAAACCCAAAGTTTGCTCTACCATTTTCACTCTCTCAACTAAATCATCAAACTCTGATATTCAAAGTGATACAAATTGTACTCTGAGTTCATCACATAAACAACACAGAAATCATTTACAACTTTTAGCTTCAGATGGTACAAATTCAATGGCTTATTTATTGAGTCATAAAAACTCTCATTCATAATTAGCCACTGACATCTCACTCTGCTTCAATAGTAAAAACTCTGATTTTCTATCTTTGAGATACAATTCTCTAACATATTTCTTTTGAAATTCCTTTTGGAAGATTTCCCAATCAGTTCGTTCTCCAGGTACGTAACGTGTTATCGTCTACCACCACATGTATGCTTCTCCTTGCAATAGAGAAATAGCACACATTAAACATTCTTGGGGGTGTACTTGAGTTGAAGCAGAACACATTTAGTTGATTCCAACCAAACTTCGGTTCTTGAGGGATCAACCCCTTTTACACCCAAAAACTCTGTAGCACCATATCTTCGTAATTCTTTGATCGAAACCTGCTAAACAACAGGCTCAGGTACTACAGCAAGAGTAGCTTCGGCTACTTGCTGAAGAGCATCAATAATAGCTTTAAGTAACTACCAATCACCTTGACCATCTTCATTTCTTCTATACGCATTAGGTTGCTGAGCACTGACTAAATTAACGTTCGGTGTTATTAACTCAATTCCATCTAAATCTTCGGTATAATCATAACTAGAATAAATTTCTTGATCAACTTCATTATTTTAGTCTTTCGACATCTTTTAACTATAAAACAGAAACAATTATAATCAGCATCCAAATCCCGATTCAGACTTAACTCAACTTAAGCATGTACCTCTAAACTCAATTCTGAGCTCGATTTAGTTCGAGAATCTACTAGACCTATAGCTATGATACCACTAAATGTAACACCCTTCACTTATTCCGATCGCTGGAACCAAGCAACAGGACGTTATAGACAATAAACTATCTAATACAAACAATTTAAAATTTAAAATTTAATTCTAATTACTATTAATACATAAATAATAACTTCATACATAATTCACCAATTTACATTTCATATAAACAAAGTAATTTGAAAACAGTAAGGACCTATTTGTAACATCCCGAATTAGGGCCTAGTCGGAATAGTGGTTTCGGGACCACAAATCCAATGTAAGAAAATTTATTTTTATTATATTTTTATGGTCTATGATTTCACGGAATGATTTCATGTAAATTTTATTCGAAAATTTCGACGTTTGGGCACTCAATTTGGTCAAAAAGACTAAATTGTAAAAAGTGCAAAAGTTGAGTTCTACATGTTAGAGGTGCCTAATTGTTATGAAATTTTAAATTGGAGGCCTCTAAATGGTAATTATACCATTAGTTAATTGTTGGACAAAAATAGACATGAAATGGGTGTAATAAAATCTTTTTAAGTTAGGGCATTTTGGTAAACTAATAATTAAAAGAATTAAAAAGCCAAAATAGCCAAAATTTGGTCTTCTTCTCCATGTACCAGCCGAAACCCCCATGGAAGCCATGGATAGGGTTTGGTTAAAGCTTCCAAGCTCATTTGTAAGTGATCCTGAGCCCCGTTTTTAATGTTCTTTACATTTTTGAAGTCCCGGTAACATGTTCTAGCTATTTCTACCATTTATTTGAGCTAGGGTTTGTGTTTAAAAATTTACCCATGAATGATATGCATGTATTTTGATGTTTAATGGTAGAATATGAAGGCTTGGTGTGTAATAAATGACTTTTACGATTTTTGATGAAAACGTCTGAAAGGACCGTTTTGTAAAAATTGTAAAATTGGTCATAAAAGGGTGATTTATTGGAAATTATGGGCTTCCATAGTTATAAAAATGATTCATCTAGGCTTGAAATGTAAGGAAATTGAATAAAAATTATTTTTGTCGAGCATTGGGGCAAAAGTGCAAATATGCAAAAGTTTAGGGGTCAAAATGCAAATTTGTAAAAATATGATTTTTGGACCCATATGAATAATGTGACTAATTAGTAGGCTAAATGTGATATTATAGATCAAGGAAAACAAGATTCGGGATTAGAACGAGGTTGAATAAGGTTAAGCACAAACTCGAAATAAATAGTCGTACTCAAAACCGAGGTAAGTTCATATGTCAATGATAATGCAATGATATTATTGTTCATACTTGAACTTAAATTGATGTCTTAACATTGTGAGATGGATGTATATTTAGTTGATATGAAGATTATATATTGTAACAAAGGCCTAAATATAATTATATGCAATACCATGTTTATTTTATAGACTAATGTCTAAATAAACATGGAAATGTGTTGAATTGGATGTACCTTGCATGATCAGCTATGCATAATGAGATACTTGATGAAAAGAGAAAAATCTCAGTTGAATAAAAAAAGAAATTCGATGGATAAACCATGGCTTACATGACTTGAGATCCTGCATGTGTTGCAGAAAAGGATTTAGCCCGGACGAGTAATCCGTTGATCTCAAATATAGAAAGGATCTATCCCGGACGAGTGTTCCTTGAGTGATCGAGCCTCCCGAATAATATGTGTGCATTGTGGATTTAGCCCGGACGAGTAATCCGATTAGGGTCTGAATTTAGCCTGGACTGGTAATTCAGATCCGAACTCATTGAGAGTGCTTGTCGTTATAAGGGATTTAGCCTGGATTGGTAATCCCGACATCACTTCATGAGTTTATATTACGGGGGATTTAGCCTGGACTAGTAATCCTGCTGTAAGATGTGAGGTTCGCGGGAGTGCGTATTTAAGGTAATCACTTGTATGACTTGACGGTAATTGGATTATCCATCGAGATTTCTAAGAAATTCAACGGGTATTATAATGAATAATGCGATGAAAGTCCCGAGATGGGCGTGGTGATAAAGGTAAAGTTAATTGTTATGCTATGGGTATGTACAAGTGCATACATTATACTCATAAGTGATACCTTATTGAAATGTAATAAATGATGAGTAAGCGAATTCATGCATATGTATGTGTATACATGATGAACAAGTGAAAGGATTTGAAAGACGAACCATCGTTATGCTTATGATTATGAATTGTGTTGCAATATCATGTTAACTTACATTGTGTAATTGAATATGGGATTCATGAAATAATGAGTCCATGATCAATGTGACAATGAATTTATGATAGCTATTGTGATTTTGCACAGAAACAGTGTTGAATAGCAGCAGTAGCCCGACTTTGAAAAATCACCATAAATGGTGTAAGTCCAATTAGAAGCTGAATAATATATGAAATTAAATCCTAATGAATCTAGTTACACATAAAGAAAATGATGTAAGCAAAAGAATCTTTTATTATGAGATATTTGAGTTCTTGTGAGACAAAGTCAGAGTGATTCCAAACTCCCCTGTCTTAACTTTAGAAAATCACTAGAAATTGTAAAAAAAATATTTATGAGTTAAAAATCATATTACTAAAATAATTAATGAGTCTATTTTCAAGAGAAAGAGACAAAAATATTATCCGAGTCTCGTACTATGACATATTTGATTTTTAGTAGATAGAGGTCAAAGCTGTCAAACAGAAAAATAGGGGAGAGTTTAAATAATAAACTGTAATTATTGGCTAGACAAAAAATTCTGGAAATTTTATGGTAAGAATATATATGAGTCTAGTTTCAGGGAAAATTTACAGATCTTAATTTGGACTTCTGTAGCTCAAGTTATAAATAATTTATCGACTATGACTCAAGTAGACAGCTTGACCAGAATATGAATAAAAGTGTAATTATAGTTGTTTTACCTAAGGAAACATGTTGTTAAAATGCTTATTATTTTCATATGGACTTACTAAGCATAAATTTTACTCCCTCCTTTCCATTCCTTTTAGTTTTGACAGGTCAACTCGGGGTTGGAGATCGTCGAAGGCAGCATCACACTATCGAGCCTTTACCCTTGGAGTATTGACATGTATATGTTAAACGTTTTCAAGTGAGTGGCATGTATAGGGACTTAGCTTTTCTATGATCGATGTTGTTGTGATTAGCTAAATGTATTGGCTTATAATTATTTGTTGTATATGTCCATGAGATGTGGCTTATAATGATTTTGGCTTGTAAGCCTATTTATTCATGATATGTGTAAATGTCTTGTGATGTGGTTATGTGATTATGCTTGTTCACTATGTATAAGAAGTATATGGCATATGTACATGGTGAATGCCTGAATATGGAATAAATGTGTGATATGGTAATAAGTTGTTAGTGCCCTGAATATGGATGTTTAATTTATAAGTTAGTAACCATAGTATAATGGTATAAGTGATTAATAAGATGACAAGGTCAAATGAATGTGTGATAATGTTGCTAGACTAGTTTATCATGAGTAGGTGGAATAAATGCATAATAACGAGCTAATGATGAATGCCATTGAAATCACGTATGTGTATGCTTGTAAAGATGACAAAAAGGTTAGGAAATTAGCCTAAGTTTTGACCACACGGGCAGAGACACGGTCGTGTGTCTCAGCCGTGTGGAGGACACGGCCTCTGGCCATGGGCGTGTGCCTTGGTCGTGTGCCCTTAAATGGTTGCTGACGTCACAAATAGAGAGTTACACAAGCTGAGGACACGGGCGTTTCCAGAGCCACACGGGCGTGTATGTCTACACGGCCTACTCACACAGGCGTGTGACTCTCCAAAGCTAGAAAATTGCTAAGTTGCCCAAAGTTTATCGAATGTTTCGGTTTTGTCTCGAACCGCCCCAATGTATGTTTTAGGCCTCAAAAGCCTGTATAAGGGACGATATGCATGTGTTTGAAAAGTTTTAATTTTAGGCAAAATTGGGTGACCCGATTTTGTATGTTTGTGAATGTTTAAGTCCGGTAACGCCTCGAGCTCTATCCCGGCGTTGGATACGGGTGAAGGGTGTTACACTATTTGTAATAGCCTAGGTATGAAATGGGTTTAAAGAGTAAAATTTCAAAGCTCCAAAATTGGTATCGATAATTTATAGTTGGTATTGATATTGTATCGGTACCTTACAAAAAATTGATACAAAATTACAATTTTGTTTACCACAAAACATGAGTATTGATATTTATTAAGTGGTATCAATATTTTATGAACAGTATCGATACCCAAATAAAAATCGATACCATTTTAGCATTCTGTTTATTTTAAAAATTGTACATCCGGTATGGTATCTATACCAGATACTAAAATATCGATACCTAATTTTAAATTGGTAAAATTTCAACTTTAAAAGATTCATTTCATGCCAAATTTACCTATCAAACAAAAGATAATAAGATCACCTATTCAAACACATAATGTCCAACCAATGTGCCCTCATTGACACCACAATTCAATATTCAAAACAATTTCACGTTTCATACCAACTAATGACATTCAAATTCATATATTCATACATTATGCATATATCAAACTTACCTTATTTCAAATGCCATAATGAGACTTTACCAAATGGCCAAAGACATGTTCACATAGACCTATACATACCCAAACTATAAACATATATACA
This sequence comes from Gossypium longicalyx, assembly GCA_025698465.1. Taxonomy (NCBI): domain Eukaryota; kingdom Viridiplantae; phylum Streptophyta; class Magnoliopsida; order Malvales; family Malvaceae; genus Gossypium; species Gossypium longicalyx. The sequence continues at coordinate 59,831,093 of CM047004.1, read as the reverse complement.
AGTGTTTATCTAACTTTGTACTAACCAAAGTTTTACCACATGAAATCATTATTCAAATTATATACATAACATACCCATTAAATTCATACTAACATATATAAACATATAAAGTATATATGTTTCCAATCAAAACACAAGAAGTCCATTAAAATACAAAATGAGCTTTATAACTTAAAAGACTTCCGAGGTACATGCCAAGAACCAAAATAAAAACATCACCAAGAAGTTGAGTTCGGGATTATCCTTGGATGTTGGGTCAATGAATGAACAAAAAACTACCAACCTACACACGAAATTTAAAAGGTATACTGAGTATAACTCAATTGCATTCTATAATCCAATATTACTAGCTAAATATTTTGCATTTAGATATTCAATGTAGAACAAAAAGATACTATGCAAATATCATCTTAAATGTGAAAATTCATAAAGATACTAATTTATTATATGCATTTTGCTAATGTTAATGCTTGGCAAATTCCATTCATACACATCCATTTCATATATCAATCTTCAATACACATTTCATTTCATATTACTTTCCATTTCATATTGATACTCAATTTTATCATTTCTTTCCCCTATTAACACAACTCAGGCTAGGACAGATATGCAGATCCAACCAACACACCAGTTTGGCACCCAGTGCCTCATCGAATGAACTCGAAGCAAATAATTACGCCCAGCGCTATGAATAAATTTGACACCCAGTGTCTCATTAGTTAAACCGAAGCAATTTGGCACCCAGTGCCTTATCGACTTGTGGTTGAAGTAACCCTGAACTCTTCCTATCCTATGGTATGCCAATTATACTCGACCCTGCCTGAACAGTTAATAGGTTAATAATGTTTCCAATTCAATTTGTGATCTCATTCCATATCAAATCCAATATGACATTCACTATATAAAATTCTTATAACTATGCAATTTAATAACTTGTAACTAATAATCATTCAATCTTCTCATTCTAATTCGATTTCACATCTCAATAATAACATTTCAAAAGCCAGCTTACTTTATATATGCATGATTACCAATTAATGACATGTATAAAAGCAACATTTTTAAATAGTTTGGATTATAGAAATACAAACCGTAAACTTCAAGCTATTCGTCAATGACCTTATCTTCTCCCTTTTTTTCGAGGAATCCAGGTCGATGTTAGCTACGGAATAAAACAATCAACACATTTCATCAGTACACAAACAATTTCACATTCAATTATTAAATTATGCAACTTTTATACTTTATTCAACTTAGTCCCTAAAATCGGGACTAGCTTAACTTTCACATTTGACCCCAAATTTATATATCAATATTACTCTAGGCCAAATTTAACTCTCTATTTCTAGATTCTACCCTTAAACTTTGATATTTTTGCAATTTAGCCCATAATGCTCAAAATCAACAATTAACTTCACAATTTAATCCTTCTCCACTTCTAACTTAAAAATCTATCAAAGTAACACCTCAAACATTAATTATTGTAAACACAAAAATATATAGACTTTTTCAGCACCTTTTGAGCTATAATTTATGCAATTTCGTAGTAAATTTTGCCAAAATTCACACTTTAATTATAAAATAATAATTTGCACTTAAATTATTAACATATTGAATTTTAATTATTTTTATAATAAATTTTCACTTATTTGGTTTATTTTTTACAATTTTACACAAAAGGTGTAGACCCCAATTTTTGCCTTTATACTTTGTTTTGTTAAATTGTATCAAGTAAGGTGATCTGTTCTAACAGGTGGCTGCTTTAGTATGGAGGTTAGGGTTGGAGTCACTGGTTCGAGTCCTTAGGAGAGCATTTTGGGTATTTTTCATATTGTGCTAATCAGATGGAGGAAGTTGAGTTAAAATTTAACTCTTGGAAGTATGTGGATAAGGATGGGATTTGGGGGTTAGCAGGTAGTTGGAGTTGGTTTAAATTTGAATTAATGGCTTAATTATAGGGGTTATTGTGTTATTTTATTTTATTTTTATTTTTATTTTTATTTTTATTTTTATTTTTATTTTTATTTTTCCCAAATTTCTTTCCTAGTTTCACTTTCCCAACTCTCAACTCCCACATTGTTTTCTTTCTTTCTTCTCTTCTCTCTTTCTTTTGGTCAAACGACAATATTGTTAGTCTTTGATTTTTTTTCTTTGAACTGGTTCTTGAGATTGACTTGTTTGCAGTTGGGGTGATTCGTAAGTAGCGTTCTTACTCTTTTCATTTCGTTTCAGAGAATTTCTTTTATAACAGTTAGATTGCAATTAAAAGAATGTTGGTTTAATCGTTAGAACTAGTTGATTTTTTAGAAGAAGCGCAGGAAACTTTTAATTCTTTGATGAGTTAGGTTTTGGGAAGCATTGTTCGTCAAAGGTGAGCTCTTCTGTGAATTAGGGATTTTGGTCCTATGAATCGTTTGGTTTTGTTACTAATTTAATGTTTTCAATCAGTGCATTTAGGTTCTAGTTATTTCGTGGGAGCGTTCGTATCAAAATCGAGCCAGGTGTGTAGTGAGAAACTCAAAAAATAACAAACGGTGAAAGCCGAATTTGGGGCCTGTCGATGCCACATGGTCGTGTACCAGGTCGCGTGGTAGGCTATGTGCGATACATGGTCGTGTGCTAGGCCATGTGTGACACACAATCTAGGCCATTTTGGGTCGTGTAGGCTACACGAGAGTGTGTGGGCCGTGTGCCAGGCAGCGTGGGCCACACGGGCTAGGCCAATTTGGTCTGTGTGGTCCCAAATTTTAAATTTTTTTCCTAGGGTCGTACATGTCATCCTGATCGACTGTGGGCCTTCTGTAGGGTCAGCATGTTATTTTATAAGCTATTGAGCATGAAATCTATTAATCTGATAGCATGAAACTTAACGTAAATAACATTCAATGTGTACAATTTGTAAATATAAAACATGTTCTACATCTATTATACGAGCATGTATGATATGTCATTCTGGTTTCTGTTATTTCTGTTATATCTGACTATGGGGTGGGACATGTATTATGTGGAGGAAGAGTTCTGTGTGAGGCAATACCTCACTATTATATTAGCAGCACTGCTGCGATTATTCTGAAAAGTGTCGTATGGGCACTATGTAGTGTGTAGGGATGGGTGGGTGTTTTATACCCCACGTGGTGTGTTGGGATGGTCAGAGTCGGTGTGTAGATAATAGGGGTAGAATTATACATATTTGGATCTGTATTACTCTATTACTATTCTGATTCTGAAAAAGGCTATATCTGTATCTATTCTGCCATGTGATTAAATCTGAATTTCTGTTTACGTATGAGTTACAAACTGAGTTTTCAAAGAAAACTCACTCTCTATTCGTCTAATAATTTCAAAGTAACCCTCAGACTCAGGAGGATCGGTGCAACGAGAGCTCGGTTGTGTCCACCTTTTCGTAAAATTTTATTTACATAAATTTAGCTTATTTAAAATTTCATTTTGAGAGTTTTGTAACTTTTGGACTCTCTGGACATTTGGGTTTATTTTTGGATTTGGACTTTTATTTTGGGTTTTAGCATGACATTTGATAAAACGATCTTACAAAAATCGACTATGTTTTTTAGGTCAACTATTTTTTTAGAAAACGAACTCGGTTTTTCAAAATATAACGTCTTAAGAACTTCCACTGTAAATTATTCAATTTATTTAGAAAATGTAAACAATTAACGGGTTTCACTATCAAGTATGATAAACGTTTTTAATTAAAATGAGCTTTTAAATAGCAAAGGTTCATAATGTTTTTCAAAAACTGAAAGTCAAATTTATGAATAATTTACGTAACATTTCCAGATTCGGCCATAACGTCTAAGTTAGGTTTGGGGTGTTACAAAAAGGCTTGGCGGACACCTTGAAAGGCTTGAATCGTTGGAGAATTTTTGCATCAAGTGAACCAAGGGCAAGATTAAACATTTTTCTAGCCAAGGTCGATCCAAATGTTGATTACTTTATATATTTTATATTTAATTTTTATCAAAGTTAAATTGGGTTAAAAATTAATATAAAACTTGAAGGAGAAAGTGGCCCAGTGTGCTAAACATTGAAGACTGATCCAATAAGAAAATTTGCATCCCAAAACTGATCTAATAAGCTAACCCAATCATCTTATTTAGTTGATTAAATTAATTACAAACAGCCCTCTAATTTCCTTAAAATCCTATTCAAGCCCCTCCACTTTTTATGCTTTTGAAGATTTTCCCCAATCTAAATTTAGCAAAGTTTGAAACATTCAAACTTTGCTCCATATATGGCCAACCAAGAGAAGTGTGTGGCTGCTAATTATTTTCTATTTTTAGCAGCCACTTCCACCTATAAATACCCCTTTCACCTATTCATTCAACACACTATTCATTTTCCACACATCTCTTTTTTTCGTTTGTTTTTCTCTCTTCCATTCCCTTATTTGTTTTTCCCTTTTTCTTGTTCATTCCCTTTCCGGTTTCCCTCTTGAAAAGGAGCTTTCTTCCACCTTGGAATAGCATCATTCAATTGTTTTTAGAGGCTTCAGTTCAACAAAATGAGCAGAGAAGAAGAAGAGCGCACTAGTCAAGCTTTAGAGAAATACTACATTTGCTTCCTAGTTCCCTTCTCTTTAATTTTCTTGTTTATGTTGTGATTATGAATATGAATAATTGTTTTGTTGTTTTTCTTGTTCTAATTAAAATGACTTAAATTAATTCGTGTTAGATTGATTGCATTCTTCCCACTTGAATTATTAAAATCATGTTTGTGTTTTTATAGGCCTTGGTGAGTTGTTCAATTAAATAAAACCATGCTTATGTTATACTTGCATTATAAAATGTAAGGTAACGAATGAATTAATTATTAAACATATTGAAATTATAATTAATTGACACGATATTTAATTGATGCATGTTTAATCTTCTAAGGTACTTGAAGGTTAAATTAGCGACGGTATTAAATGGCACATTAGCCTTGCATAACTTGCAAGATTATTGTGATTAAAATGTTTCAATATAGAAATATATTGTTACCTCACTTAATCTTTTATGTGCTTATGAAGATTGATTAATTGTTTGAATTGGCATTGAAAAATGTTCAAGAGATTAGTTAATTTAATAAGTACATATGAACAGTAGTTAGCAAATTACAAAGTTGCTATGAAATTATTCGTAACAACATGAACATGAGTTTAGTAATTCTAAGTTAAGGAATGTAATTGATCTAACACAATTATGTCATATTGATTAAGACCATCTTTTTGAAACCGTGCTTTGGAATTTTTACTTTTATTTCTATTAATTTGTTCATTTTTTGTTTTTAAAATCACTTTTTCAAAACAAAATATTTTTCCCATCACCAAAGCGTTTGATTTATATTTCATAAATATTTTTTTTTCACAGTCCTTGTGGGTACAATAACTCGATATTTGCTTGTCACTTTATTACTTGTTGTGATTTTGTACACTTGCACATTTCTGTTGTTCCAATTATTCACTAATGAATAGACTCACAATCTCTAACCATACTAAAAATTATAACATGGGTCGGATAGTTCTAAGTACCAGAATTCTGAAAACGTAAAAATTACAAGAAAATGAACTAAATTGACTAACCAATTGAAACTTAAATGATTAAAACCCCTTAAGGTCGTTCGTTGTTTCTTTCCCCCCCCACGGTTGCATGAACAAAAATGGAAAAAGAATGTGTTTTCATTCTTTTAATCCCACTAACCAAATTATTTAAATTATAATAATTATAACTTAAGTTTTATAATATATAACATATAATATAACTTAACTTGCCAATATCATGACTATATATATAATGGTTTATTTATTTATTTAGTTCTACATATTCAACTGTAATTATAATTTCTTTAATAATTAAACTTTTGATCATTTTGACAATTAATCCCTAGCTCTAATTAAACACTATCTCACTGAAATTACTTAACCAAAATTCAGTTCACTTCTAATAAAACTTTGTAAATATTTAATAAAAATATTTATGAGCCTGGTTCACGAAAACGGAGTCCCGAAACCTCACTTTCTGACACCATTGATTTTCAAGTCGTTACAAGAGGGACTCCTATTCAAGATATGGATGCTCCAATTTGCAGTTTTTGGCCAAAACACTTTTGGAATTCTCCTTCTTTTTACCAAGCTTAAAACCATGTTGAGAATGGTTCTATTTTTTCTTTCTGATACACCATTTTGTTGCGGTGTATAAGCAATTGTGAGCTCTCTTCGAAAGCCATAAACGTCACAAAAATTTTCAAACACCTTAGAGCAATATTCACCACTACGATTAGTTCAAAGAGCCTATATAGTTATTCGCTTCTCATTTTCTTCTCGAGCCTTGAAGCTTTTAAATGTATTAAAAGTCTTTGATTTTTCTTAAGAAGGTAAACCTAAGTTTTATAAGAATAATCATCAATAAAGGTAATAAAATACCTTTTACCTCTATTAGAAATTGGATTTATTGGTTCGCAAATGTTTGAGTGCACCAACTCTAATACCTCTTTTCCTCTCCATGACTTGCCTTTAGGAAATTGAGATCGATGTTGTTTGCCAACAACACGTGCTCACAAACTACGGAGGAAGAGATAATTGGAGGAAGACCAATTAATAGATTTTGCTTTTCGAGTATCTTCAAACCACCAAAGTTTAAATGAGCATAGCAAAAATGCCGCATCCATGAAAGATCTTTAACTTCTACGATCAAACAAGATTGAACAACTTCAATCTCCAATGGAAACAACATGTTCTAACTCATTTCCATAATAGTAGTAACTCTTCTAGATAGATTAGAAATCTCACAAGCACTATTTTTTAGATTGATAACATACAACTTTTCCAATAGTTGACCAATACTCAACAATTTTATTTTAAAGTAGGAGCATATAACACATTAGGTATGGTTTCCACAAAACCATTCTTGGTTCTAATACTAATGTTACCTTTTCTCATGGCATCCACAATAGAACAATCACCAATGTTGATTATAGAATGAAAATCATTATTTAAATACGAAAAAAATTATTTACTTCGACACATATGGTTATTACAACCTGTATCCACATACCAAACATCTAGTTTAGGTTCCTTTTCAATTTAAACCACTATAAAAAAAGGTCTCTCCTTTCTTGTTTTCAACAAAATGTGATTGTTCATCCTTATCACTTGGTAGCCTAACATAACATTCAAAATAATAATGACCAAACTTTTGACATCTGAAGAATTTTATAATGGATTTATCAAAATCTTATCCTTTGTCTTTACTTTGGTCATCATTGATTTTGTAATTCCTGCTACCATTTTTTTTCCACCATCTTTACTACCTCGATCTCCTTTTCCTCTACCTATAACTCTAGCTTTATCCCTTCCTCTAAAATTGGAAGAAGAAATAAAAGTAGAAGCCTTAAAAGCTTGTTCCTCGGAGGCTGAATTATGAGTCATCTTCTGCTCATGTACCAACAAAGAGCTTTACATCTCATCAAGAGACAATTTATCTATGTTTGTTTTACTCTTCAATGGTGCAAATGACATAATCAAACTTCAGCATCACAGAACGCAAAGTCTTTTCCAATATGGTGACATCCTCCATCTTCTCACCATGGAACTACATCCTGTTACAAATCTCCATGGTTCTAGCACAATAGCTAGTGACCATCAAAACGAGGAATGACTGCTTGAACAAAACTACTTTTTGAGGCCATATGTGAAACCTTTTGTAGGCTAACAAGGACAAACTTGACTCTGATACCACTATTGCACTTACAAGTAGAGAAAAAGAGAAAAACGAGCTTTTAACTCGAATAAGAGAAAATGATATTTATTGAATTTATGAATAACTTCAAATGTTTCTAGCTTTTTATAAGCTTTACAATAACTAAAATTAGTAAGCTCAAAGCTAAAAATAACAAAACTAAATACAAGAAAAATCCTCATCCATATTTGATAATGCCTAATTTTTAGGGATGATTTGTTTACCAAATATAAAAAAATATCTCAACAAAATGAACATATGAGCATCCAATCTAAATAGGATTTTGAATGTTGGAATTAATGGTTATAATGTATTGCATGAAAAAAATGCATTGTACATTGTTTTTACCTTCAAAAAATTATATAATCATACCTAATTAGTTACATGTCCTTTGTGAATATCATTTAGATTATGCTAATTAATATTTTAATCCCTAAGTTTTATTTAGATGTAAACTTGTACTTTAATTGTTGTTATGCATATTATACTATTAAAAAAAAGGGAATATAATACTAAACAATGTGTACTTGTACCATGAGGGATAACAATTTATAAATATTATAAAATACAAATAGCATAATTATAGACAACTTATCTTGATATATCACAACAACAGTTTTGAAAGAACTTGATTTATTTGGTTATAGTGATGAAGTTGTCAACAATATTAGGAAACTACAGACAAAAACATTACGATTAGTGTTTTAACATTAAAATTAATTAGGTGTGAATATTGAAATGAAGAAGACTGAAAAATCATCATGAAAAAATATATGAGAAAACATTACATTGATGCTAATCCAGAGTTTAATGTCCATTTGTCTAGAGCAATAGATGTCCTTTTGTCTAAAGCAATGGGTGTTTTATAAAGGAATAAACAATTATGAGGATATCAATAGTAAAAGAGAAACAAAAAAATTGATTAGGTGGGTTTGATAAACATATACAACCGGCTAATGATGAATGTTAGAGAACTTTGTATGTAGAATACGAAATAAAAAGGTTGTAGAAGAGATTTGAGAAGAAAAAATATTATATTTATTTGAGAAAGGAAAGAGATTATAATTAAAATGATGATCCAATCAAAAAGCAAATGTTTTGGTGTAAAATCCTATTTGAAATTATTTATGTGTAATATAAGATAAAAGGTAGAATTCATAAATTTGAAATATTATATTTATGATTAATTTAGCTTGTTGAATTTAGGAGATGATTGTGAATAAGAAATGATTATGATAGTTGACATGGTAAAAATAACTGGGTAATTAGGAGAAATTATTTTATGACTCTTCCCACCACATCATTCATGATCCTTTTTCAATTATTTAATGACATTTCAGCTTCAAATCTAATACACATTTCCTCCTCATTTGATATGATATTACGAGCATACTTGCTTAATTGGACAAATTCACATTCATACTCAGCTACAGTCTGATTTCCTTGTTTTAACTCGAGAATTTCTTTCCTTTTCATGTCAATGAACAGTCGACTAACATACTTCTTCTTGAATTCAGCTTGAAAGAAGTCCCAGTTAACATGATCATTCAATGTCATCGTGCTCAAAGTATCCCACGTAAATATGCCTTATCTTTCAGTAAGGATATCGCACACCTCAAACAATCTTCGGGAGTGCACAATAATTCTGCAAAAACTCTCTTAGTATTCATTAGTCAATACTCGGCTTTTAAAGGATCATCATCTACCTTACTTATGAACTCTTCCGCTCCATATTTTTGAATTTTATCAACTGATACTTGGGTAACCGTTACAAGTATAGGGTTTGGAGTATCCAGGGGTGCCGAAGGAGACACATTAGGGGGTGGAGGTGGCGGAGTTGCAAGATTTTCTTGCTTGAACTCATTGAACATTGATTCATCATTCCAAGGAATACATTTTTCATATCATCACCAACAGATTGTGGAATAGACGCACTATTACTGGCTTTAGGATTCGAAGCGTAAACATTACTTTTAGCTGCATTAGCTATAGATCGATTTGATTCAACTGACATCTTGAATTTATAAGAAAATACAATATTAGAACAGATTAAAAGCATCACACAATCACAGGGCTAAACTTTACTCCACTACGCTAATCCTAGAATTAACTAAACTGTAGCTCTAATACCACTAAATGTAACACCCTTAACCCGTATCCGTCACCAAAATAGGGTTACGAAGCATTACCATACAAACTAAACATTAAAACATACATTTCATACATTAACGTAAACATGATATAAATCATTCATTCACATACATATCGTCCTTAAGTCGATCCCTCAAGGCCCAAGAAATACATTAGAAATGATTCAGGACCAAATTGGAAATAATTGGAAAGTTCAAGAAAAAGTTAGAAAAATTAGACTATAGGGGTCACACCGCTGAGACACACGGCCATGTCCCAGCCCGTGTGCTAAGCCGTGTGTTAGGTCGTCTAACAGGCTAACTTGTATGCAAAAAATCCTACAAGAGACACACAGTCGTGTCACTAGGTCGTGTGTCACACATGGCTGAGTCACACGCCCGTGTCGCCAGGCCGTGTGGACATGAATTTGGCTAAAATCAGGTCATTTCCAACATCAACTACAAATGCCAATGCCTTTCAAAACATACCATAATCTTACTATATTCAAACATGCAACACGAAATAGCACAATGACACAAACCATCAATGTTACTAATAAATCATTCTCATCCATTACCAAAAGTGACCAAAGGTACCTTCTAAAACAAGCATTATTGCTTATTATTCATATATGTTACCAAAACACAAACACATTTAGTTATTTTATACATATTCATCAAACACCACTTTCAGACATCCGAAATACATTTCAACCATAAATTCAACTACCTATGTTTATACATACCACTACCCTAGGAGATACAAAACTACCAATATCGATGGATAGTGTGAGCTAAAGATTTGATCCATCCAAAATGTCAGTAATAACGATCTACGAAATAATTCACAAGAACAAATAAGCTTATAGAACTTAATAAGAACGTAGCATATCATTTAATCTAACAATAAGTTGAATATGATTCATATATTATTTAGTTTAGAATTAACGAAGTTTAAACAAGGTACAAAAGTACAACCAGGGGTACCGAAGCACAAACAGGGGCACTTATGTGCAATTCAACAATATTTTTCCAAATACAAAATAATTAAAGCATCATAATATAAATATACAAATAGAAATTCATTTGCATATTAAAACACTACGAACTTACCTCAACGACTAAGGCGTACAACGAAGTCGAACTAGTCCGAGGCTTTAGCTTTTCCTCGATCCAAATCCGTACGTAGTCTATCTTGATCTAAATAGAAAAATTCAATCCATTTAATAACTCTATTATTCAATTCAGTCCATATTTCATATTTTTGCAAAATTACTATGTTGTCCCTAACATTTTAACTTTTCACAATTTAGTCCTTAAACTCAAATTGAAATTTAAACATTTTAATCTTCTTTTCATGCTAGCCAAATTCTCTAGGGACCTTAATCGATCGACAGAAATCATCATTTCACAAATTTACCATGAACTTTTACCATTTTTACAAATAAGTACCTAAATGCAATTTCCATCAAAACTCACTTTATAGAACTTGTTTATTTATCAACAAGGACTCATAATCTACCATTAAACATCAAGAATCACACAAGAGCGTTTATGGCATAACCCTATTTTTTTAACAACTTTACAAATTAATCCCCAGGCTAGTTAGATTAAGTTACAACAACTTCAAAAATATAGAAATCATTAAAAACAGAATTAAAATTCATGCCATGCAATCACAAGAGCTCAACCGAACTTTCAAGCTTCAAAAATGGGATTTTATAAACCTATTTTTAGTGGAGAAGAAAGCTCATGAAGATGAGCAACTAAAATTTTCTTTTATTTGTTTTATGATGATTTTACTATTTACCATATTAACCTTTGTTTTTAACATTTAAAAATTAACTAAAGCATGCCCATTTTTGTCCATTATCCTTATGAATGGTATAATTACCATTTAAATCCATTCACTTTAAAGTTTCATATTTATTTGACCCTTTTAACTACTAGAACTCTACTTTTACACCTTTTTTTATTTAGTCCTTTTTCCTTAATTAAGCATGCAAACGTCAAAATTTCTTAACGAAATTTTAATACGACCTTACTAACATCCCATAAACTTTAAAATAATAATAGAATAATAATTTACTCATTAGATTTGTGGTCCCAAAACCATTGTTCCTATTTCACTGAAAACAAGTTGTTACAGAAACTATTCTCTACTTTTAGCTAGACAATGAACACAAGTCTTCAGTGTAGCATTGTTCAAACCCACAAGTTGATTCTTCTTGACCAAACAATTAACCCCCTTCTCACTCAAGTGACTAAGTCACATATGCCACAACTCTGTTGAGTCATCATCTTCTATTACATTCACCATGCATCAGAAAGTTTAAGCTTACATCAAATACAAGTTCGAACACTACTTCCCTTGAGCTGCAACCAAGGATCCTTTATTCAATTTCCATTTCCCCTCACTAAAAGTGTCACAAAAACCATAATCATCAAGCTTTCGTATAGAAATCAAGTTCAAACAAATATATGGTGCATTCCTAACAACTTTAAGTGTCAACTTGGTTTTGTTATCAGTGACCAATGTAACATCTCCCATGCCAACATCTTGTACCAAGTCATCATTACCCATTTCAATACCCTAAAATTACCAGGAGTATAAGATATGAAGAACTCCTTCCGTGATGTAGCATGAAGCGAAGCATTAGTTCCTATCACCCAACAAGTCTTGTTGTATACTAGGTTGATCAAATTCTCATCACAAAGGACTAAAAAATCATCAGTAGTAGCGGTAGTAACATGTTTGGATTTCTTATTATCCCTTCTCTCTTGTTTATCACTATTGCCTTTATTCTTTCATTTCCAATTGTAGCAATACTTCTTAATGTGGCCTGTCTTGTCGTAATGGTGATACTTAAGATCCTTGTATCTTGATCTTGATTTACTTTAACTTTTATCTCTACCCTTTTCACCTTTTTTTTTGCTTCTCCCCTACTTTTAGTAACTAGAACCTTAGAATATAATGAAAAACCTTGAGACCTTCTTCTCACCTCTTCATTCAACACCACTCTTAGCAATTTCCAATGTCATAATACCCTTCGGAGTAGCATTAATGAGCAAAACTCAAAACGTCTTGTAGAGTAGCAAGCAACCAAAGCCCCATAATCTCATCATCAAATTTGATTCCCATACCAAGTAATTTAGTTAACAAACCTTGAAACTCATTCAATCGATCGACTATATAAGTCCCTTCCTTTTAATTAAATGTCATCGTTCTCTTGAGCATAAACAATTTGTTATTGCCTAACTTTAAAGCATACAAACTTTCAAGCTTATTCCACAATATGCTTGCATGTGTCTCTTGATCAATGTGATTGTAGACATTCTCTTCAACAAATTGCCAAATTAAACTACACACTTGCTGATGCTCAAATTCTCAATCTTGATCAGCTTTTCACTCAAGATTTTGAGTAGCAAAAATAAAAAGATGCAAAGCCTTCAAAAGCAAAACATTTTTTTTATTTTGTTCTTCCAAAGTTGATAATTCCTGTCATTCAACATAAATCATCTTACTAGTGCTAATTTATATGATTACCAAACATAAGAACCAAGCTTTAATACCATTTTGTGGGGATGAAATCGAACTCGACAAAATATCACAGAAGCACAATTAATTTTCTTTCGAGAGTGAATGTGAAAGAATATTGATTGTGCCTCTGCGATATTTTTTTGGATTTGATTTTGTTCCAATATTAACCAAAAAATGCAATATTTTAAAGTTGAACCTAGCTTATGAATGCCTTTTCTATGGTGCTAACCATCCTTTTATTTAAATAATAATAATTTGAATATAAATTCTAAATTAACTTACCACATACCATACATGTCAAATATAAGATTAAGAAAACCCTAAAATAAAATACCACAAATGTCGAGCAAAAAAGCTCAACACATATCAAGTGATAAAACTTAAAATCTGGAGTAATCCTTCAAAATACATTTTTTTTAAAATTTAATTGATATCATTATCATTGCAATAACTTGAGAGTTTAAAGTTATTTGTGTGCGTGATGCCTTTTAATTCAAGAGTTTGGAGATTATAAATAATTTAAAATTGATAAAAAAATAACCACTAAGAGATCTTTTATGATTTTTTACGAGATTATAAGTATTAATTTTTTAATAACGTACTATTAAATTAAATACTTATTAAATATGAAACAAAAGAATTAAAGATTAAAATCTAACTAGCTTGATAAAAATTTTAAAATTAAACACAGAAAGAAATCAAGTGAAAAATGTAAGTACATTTTAATATTTATTGCATGAAAATAAGTATTTAAATAGAAGCCTACGCTAACTGGCTAAGGGAAATGGTTTTCCTTTTTTGGTAAACTACCTGGTCGACCACTTAAGACATTTTCATTTTGATCATTTAAAAAGAAATTCTTACAATTTTATAGCGTAACTTTTAGTGTGTTTTCATTTTAATCACTCAAGTATTAAATCTCTAACGGCAGTTGACTGTACACACCACATCATGTTTATATTTCCATTTTGGTCACCCAACTTCTCGGTCGCTTTCATTTTGATCACCAAAAAAAATCTCTTTTCCAATATTAATTGAGGTAAAAAAAAATCAATATTGAAATTTTAAATTTCAATACATCAAATTCGATTAAATAAACAATTGGGAAAATGTGAAAAAATAAAATAAAATAAAAATAAAATAGAGATAAAGAACACACAAATTTTACATGGAAACCCTTTCGGGAAAAAAACCACGGGCAGAGGAGAAGAAAATTCACTATGTCAAAAATTTGAATCAATACAAGAGGAATAGACTATGTCTATTTATAGGCTTGTAAAGCCATATTCTAGTAGGATTGAAACACCTTATCCTAATCAATATAAAATAGATGGAGTTTAATAAGGTTTAAAAACCTTATTCTAAAATAAAAAAAAAAAAGTAGTATAGTTCTATATGGATTTTACTTTTATTTTATTTTCCATCGTATTTTATTTAAATAAGAATTTGGGTCACATAATTCTAAAAATCTCCACCTTGACACAAATTCTCAGTGAACAAGTTCTTCATCGCAAACTTTCAATAAACAAGTTCTCCACCTCTTCCATATAACCCCTTAAGGGTTTAACTTCAACAATGAACACCAATCAAGTCTAAGCAATGCTCAAACTTGGTTATAGGAAGTGACTTAGTCATCATATCTGCAGGATTTTCATGAGTACTAATTTTGCTCACAACAATATCACCACTAGTAATAATATCACGAACAAAATGATACCGAACATCAATGTGTTTTGTTCTCTCATAAACATTTGATCTTTTGTAAGAAAGATGGCACTCTGACTGTCACAAAATATTGTGTTGATTTGAAGGTCTTCATTGAGTTCACTAAAGAGTCCCGTCAACCAAATAGCTTCTTTACAAGCCTCGATGTCGCCATGTACTCAACTTGGTGGTAGACAAAGCGACTATAGATTGCAAAGTGGCTTTCCAACTGATTGCACAACCTCCGATTGTAAAGACATAACCTGTGAGAGATCTTCTTTTATCAAGGTCTCCAGCAAAATCAGCATCAAGATACCCAATGACTCCATCTCTAGTTCTTCCAAACTGTAAGCAAACATCAGTAGTACCTCGTAAGTATCTTAGAATCCACTGAACTACTTTTCAGTATTCTTTACTGGGATTCGCCATGTATCTGCTAACTGCACTGACTGCATATGATAGATCTGGATGTGAACAAACCATAGCATACATGAGAGATCCCACTGCACTAGAGTATGGAACATGTGATTGTACTCAATCTCATCATCTGATTGTGGAGACAAAACCGATGAAAGTCTGAAATGGGCTGCTAAAGGAGTACTAACAGGCTTAGCACTCTGCATATTGAACCTGCAAAGAATTTTCTCAATGTACCCCTTCTGACTTAGGTACAATTTACTTGTTTTTCTATCTCTGAGAACCTCCATTCCAAGTATCTTCTTTGCTGGTCCTAAATCTTTCATCTCAAATTCTTTACTTAGTTGGGTTTTGACCTTTCTTATCTCTCATTTATCTTTTGCTGCTATCAACATCTCATCAACATAAAGAAGTAGATACACAAAAGAACCATCACTGTTTTTCTTAAAGTAAACACAACTGTGAAAACTACTTTTAAAATCATGAGAAGTCATAAAGGAATCAAACCTCTTGTACCACTATCTTGGTGACTGTTTCAAACCGTAAAGGGACTTTTTCAGTAAGCAAACATAGTCCTCTTTTTCTGAGACTATAAAACCCTCTAGTTGTTGCATGTAAATATCCTCCTCAAGTTCTCCATGTAAAAATGCAATTTTTACATCTAACTGCTCAAGCTCCAAATAATGCATGGCCACAATACCAAGCAAAGCTCGAATCAAACTATGCTTAACAACTGGGGAGAACACATCTGTGAAGTCCATTCCTGGAATTTGACTGTAACCCTTTGCAACAAGCCTTACTTTATATCTGGGTTCTTCAACTCCTGGAGTCCCTTCTTTCTTTTTAAACACCCATTTACAACGAATAGCCTTTTTACCTTTAAGAAGTTTCATAAGGTCCCATGTTCTATTTTTGTGGAGTGATTACATCTCTTCTAGCATAGCAAACATCCAGTTTTCTGAGTCTTCACAGCTAACAGCCTCAGAATAATTAGATGGCTCTTGATTTGCATCTATATCTTCAGCTACATTTAAAGCATAAGCAACTAGATCAGCCTCGGCATACTTCTTTAGAGGTTTAATTTCTCTTCTAGTTCTGTTTTTGGCGATAGAGTATTGTGGTAAAGAAGCAACTCTATTCTCAATTTTTGTACTGGCTTGAGGAGTTGACTCTGTATTAATCTGATGCTCCACCTGCTTTTGATTTTCTTTATTGGAAGAGTCTTTAAGAGATAAGTTAGGTAGCATAGCAGTTTCATCAAAAACAACATCTCTGCTAATCACAACTTTTCTATTTTCAGGACACCATAACTTATACCCTTTTACACCAGCTTTATAACCAAGAAAAACGCATTTAATGGATCCCGGTTCCAATTTTCCATTATCAACATGAGCATACACAGGACACCCAAAAATCTTTAAATCAGAATAATTAGCAAGATTACCAGACCATACCTCTTGTGGAGTCTTTTTCTCAATGGCAACGGATGGAGATCGATTGATCAAAAAACATGCAGTAGAGGCTACTTCTGCCCAAAATGACTTTGGTAAGTTGGCATTTGACAACATACATCGAACCTTCTCCATGATCGTTCTGTTCATTCGTTCTGCAACGCCGCTTTGTCGTGGAGTATAACGAATCATCCAAGTGTCTCATGATCCCTTCTGACTTGCACAATCTATTAAACTCATCAGAACAGAACTCTAAGCCATTGTCTGTGCGGAGCTATTTTATCTATTTTCTCGTCTATTTTTCAATCATAATTTTCCAAGACTTAAATGTGGAAAACACATCGCTTTTCTGCTTCAGGAAGAACGCCCAAACTTTTCTGGAAAAATCATCAATAAAGGTTAGCATATAATTAGCTCCACCTCTTTAAGGCACTCTGGATGGCCCTCACAGATCAGAATGAATATACTCCAACGTTCCCTTTGTGTTATGGATTCCTCTAGTGAATCGAACTCTCTTTTGCTTCCCAAAAACACAGTGCTTACAGAAATTCAGTTTGCAAATTCCTTGCCCATCAAGAAGTCCTCTTTTACTCAATTTTGCCATGCCATTCTCACTCATATGCCCTAGGCGCATGTGCCAAATTTTAGTAATATCATCATCTGATAAGAAAGAGGAAGCAACAGCTGCATCACTAGTAACAGTAGAGCCCTGCAAAACATATAACTTGGCAATCTTTCTCTGCCCTTTCATCACAACAAGGGACCCTTTGGAAATCTTTAAAACCCTGGGCCAGATTGTGTATCTGTACATGCACTTTTGAATCAAGAGTACTCAACAAAATTAAATTTCTTTTCAATTCTGGAACATGACGTACGTCACTAAGTGTTCTGACAACTCCATCAAACATCTTAACTTTAATTGTTCCAACACCTGCGATTTTACACGAAGCATTATTTCCTATCAAAACAACACCTTCAGACACTGTTTCGTAAGTTGTAAACCAATCCCGATTGGGACTCATGTGGAAAGTGCAGCTTGAATCAAGTATCCACTTCTCGTTTACTTTAGAATCATTGACAGAAGCGACTAGAAGTTCACCATCGCTGTAGTCTTCTACAACATCAGCTTCACCGGAATTTTCTGGTTGTTTTCCCTTTTGATTTGCAGCCTCCCTTTTAATCTTATTCTGTAACTTGTAGCACTCAGATTTAATGTGCCCTTTCTTCTTGTAGAAGTTGCAAGTTTTACCTCTGTTTGAAGACTTTGATCTACCCTTAGATTTACCACGAGGATTCCGTTCCTTTATCCTTCCACGATCATCATCAGCATTCTGATCTTGTCTCTCACGAAAAATGAGACCCTCTCCTTGAGAGTCAGGTTTAACTACAAGATGCTTCATCTTATCATACGAGGTCAAAGAATCATAAACCTCATCAACTGTGAGAGACTCGCGGCTATATAAAATTGTGTCTCTAAAGGTTGAATAAGACGGGGGCAACGAACAAAGTAGAATCAACCCTAGATCTTCCTTATCATACTGAACCTCCATGGCCTCCAAGTTTGAGAGAATTTCTTTAAACACTGTTAAGTGTTCGTGTACAAACGCACCTTCCTCCAAATGATGGGCATAAAGACATTGCTTCATATGCAACTTGCTTGTTAGAGTTTTCGACATACATAATTGTTCTAGCCTCTTCCATCTGCAAAATTTCGTTGGACAAATGCAGATGTAATTGTGTTAATGCCTTTCGGTCCTTACGCTTCTTCTTTTCATCTGTTAATGTCGAAGGCATCTTATCTATCCCTAGCAGTGCATCCTCCAGATCCATCTGCGCAAGAACTGCTTGCATCTTAATTTGCCACAACGCAAATCTGGTGTTGCGATCCAACAGTGGAATTTCATACTTCAAAGACGCCATTACCGTGATCGAGATGAATAACCCGGAAGCTCGGATACCAATTTGTGAAAAAATAAAATAAAACAAAAAATAAAGATAAAGATAAAGAACACACAAATTTTACGTGGAAACCCTTTCGAGAAAAAAATCACGGACAGAGGAGAAGAAAATTCACTATGTCGAAAATTTGAATCAATACAAGAGGAATAGACTATGTCTATTTATAGGCTTGTAAAGCCATATTCTAGTAGGATTGAAACACCTTATCCTAATCAATATAAAATAGATGGAGTTTAATAAGGTTTAAAAAACTTTATTCTAAAATAAAATAAAAGAAGTCTAGTTCTATATGGATTTTACTTTATTTTATTTTCCATCGTATTTTATTTAAATAAGAATTTGGGTCACTTAATTCTAACAGAAAAAATTATCCCTTGATAGTATCAACCTATTTTTTACTATAATACTAAAATTAATTAATTTGATTCCCTTTTTAAATTTAAAATTTATTTTGTGTTTGAAATTAAACCAAATCAAATAACTCATCTTTAATAATTGTCAATGAAGCCAAATTTCTTTTGACTATATAATCCTAAATTTTCCATGCTAAGCTAAAAGCAAAGAAAGAATCATTGCAATTAATTAAATTTATCTTTCATCACTTCTTTACCCAAAAGAAAAGTAGGCAATTAATTTAATTAATTACAATTATTTTTCTTTACTTTTAGCTTAGCATAAAAGATTCAATATCATATAATAAAAAATTTAAGATAATTATTGAATATGAGTTATTTGAGTTGATTTTGTTAATGATAATTTGAAAACATGAAATAATTTTTTAGAATTTCGAATAAATCTCAAAATTATACATAAACTTTGATTTAATGTACAATTGTATACATGAACTTTAATTTGGTGCAATTACACACGTGAAATTATAATTGTGGTTCAAACATATACTTGAAACTTTAATTTTGATTTAATTATACACATCTAAAGAAATAAATACATCAATTTATTTTTACATTGGATAAATATAATTATTTATGTATGCAATATATAAACATAAAATGATGTTATATCAATAATTTTGTTAATAATTTACAAAAAAAAAGGATACAATCAAAATTTTATGTATAAAATTATACAAAATTAAAGTTCATGTATAATTTTGAGATTTACCCCTTAAAATTTAGAATGAGATTAAATTAATTAATTAATTAATTAAATTCAATATTATAGTAACAAATCGGTTGGCATTATCAAGAGATTTAAAAAAATTAATAATTAATTTTGATATTTTAAAATTTAAAATTTTAAGATTGAAAAAAAAAATAGAGAGACCTTGACAATGAGATAAACAAGTACAATTTGACAAAATTTTAATTTGGAGACCAATTGAAAGCGGCTAAAAATTGAGTGATCAAAATGAGAGTGTAAATATGATGTGCACATGATTTGGTGTGTACAATAAGCCACCATTAAGGATTTAACGTTTGTTGACTAAAATGAAAACACCGCTAAAAGTTAAGTGATGAAATAACCAGAATTTTTTTACCAAAATAAAAGAACTCTAAAAGTTGGGGGACCAACGAGATAACTTAACATTTTTAATACAATCAACCCTCCCTACAAGAGTCTTAATTATATGTCAAAATTTTAGATGTTTTAGAGAGATTTAGAACATATTTGAAATTTTTAAATTTCAAACCATAATATATTGATGATAATAATATTAGTAAGAGAGATTTAGATTATATCTTTAATAAAATTTATAAATATAATTTCATTAATTAAAGATGTTTTTTATTTAATAAAAATTATTAATATATTTTATATAAATTTAAATATTTTATTGAAATGATATGTTAATTCATTTAAAAGTAGTACTAATTCTACTTATTTCATGTTTGTTGTTATTATAGTAGTAAAAATAAAAAATAAACATCATAATGAAATATTGTTAGGGAGAATGAGAGATGTGATTGTTTAAAATAGTTTGATAATTATGTTTTAAATTTAAAAGGTTGTAGGGAATATTTAATGGAGGAAAATGGATATGAATCAAAGGGATTGGTTTGGTGGGAGCTGGGTCTTGGATTAACAAAATGCAAGGGAAAGGCTATGATTATAATTAGTGGGTGGGAATGGCAGGCCTTGACTACACCAAACCACCAATACAGTAGTAGGAATTAATGAGAATGGCATGTTTGAAACTAAGGAAAATTGGGCAATTTTGGATGGAAGCTTTCAACTTGCCAATCCCACCGGATTTATGAGCAGTTAATAGGGTGAAGTCAAAGGTGGAGGATCAATGGCTTGTGCAATTTACTACTCATATTCAACGAACATAAACCTTAAAACTCTAATAATTTGGTTCACTATAATTATGTCAAACTTTTGTAATTATTGTTCATGGAGTTTTAAAAAAAAAAACCTTATGTTAGTTATTTGTTACCTGTCCAAATTATTATAAAAAAATAATGGTTAAATTTTGCTTCAACTACTTCTATTGTTTGTCTATTTGGAATTTAGTTATTTTATCTTTATCTCAAAGAATTTAGTCTCTCAATTTTTCATATTTAAAGGCATTAATTGCACCAAACTTCCCTAAACTATGACCCTTGTTTTAAGTTGGTCCCTAAATTTTAAAACATTCTGATTGCATCCTTAAACTATCGAAGTTATATCAATAAGGTCCTTTCATTATTAAAAATTGTTAATTTAATTGTTCAATGATGCGTTGAATTTTATGTAGCTAATTTTAAAATGAAGATTTTAAAGAAAAATATAATGTTGTTATGTAACTTTTGAAAGTAAAAACTAAAAAAGAAGGAGAAGAAGAAGAAGAAGAAAGAGTGAATGATAAAGTTTTTGTAAAAGTTTCAAAAACTTCAAAGCTAAGATTTTTAAAACATCTATTTTTGCAATATTTATTTTCTTAAAATTTTCATTTTAAATTACGTTGTATAAGATCTGATGTGTCATTAAATAGTTAAATTGACTATTTTAGTAATAGAATGACCTGATTGTTATAACATAAATAGTTTGAGGATGTAATTAGAATGATTTGAAGTTTAGGGGCCAATTTAGAATGAGGTCATAGTTTGGGGATGTATGGTGCAGTTAACTCTGTTTAAAAATACAAGTCTAATTATTAATATTGTTAAATTTCTTTTGTTAAATTCAAGTTCATTACAACATCATTTGTGTTGATGCATTGCTACTAAGATAAATTTTTTTTTTATTTTGAAATGTCACACTAACGAAATTAATAAAAGAATTTTAACGGTGTTAACAATTGGACCTAAATATTGAAATTTGAAAAGTAGAAAAACTAAAATCCTAAAAATAAAAATAGAAAGACTAAAATCCTAATGTACAAAGAATGCAGGTACTTTTAATATACTTTAACCACAAATAATTGAAATTTTGTGTCCATATGAGTTAGTTAAGTTGATTGAATACCCATTAACACTCTAGCAAGTAAAAGAGTTTGAGTCCCACCAATAATCTCATTTAACTTTGTTGAGAGAAGGAAACTCTTTCAAGAGAAGTTTTCGAAGTATCTTCCATAGGCAGTCAATCGAACTCCCAACAATAGTAATTTATTATCCCTATGTCGGGTTTTGTCTCTCACCTTCGTTAAGAGTCTTGTAATGTTCATGGAGGGGGAGTGCTTCAGTTAGTGGAGATATAGTGATACGACTTGCAAGACTTACAGTAGATGTGTTAATATAGTGTGTAATATTAATTATATAGTCACATGCACTTAGGGGACTTAAACCATCAACCTAAGGGATACAAGTCAAATACTCGCATCCCCTTGATGAGCGATTGATTGACAATGTACCTACATACAACCCGTTGTCTTAAAGTATTCCCCTTTTATGAATCTTACACAATTTGCCATAAAGATAGGAGACAAAACTCCGGGACGACCTAAGAACAATACCAACCATTATTGAAAGTCTAACTAATTACCTAATAGACAACACTTTAAAAATTTCTGTAGAAGGATTCGATACCAAACCCATAAAAGAAATTGAAACTTTGCTCGTTATTGTTATTGGTTTAAAGTCAAAAACAATATTTCACCGCAAGCACGCTGTTAAATGAAAAAAAAAAACTAAATTAGTTTTAAATTTAATAAAAAGGTACAGCAAAATTCAACTTTTGTGATATAAAAAATTGACTTATTGAATAAAATAGTTTTATTACTAAACTAGTCGTCAAAGACAATGAAAGCGGAAAAGAACGGTTACCCACAAGACCAAACATATGCAAAGGAGAGTAAAAGTTTAATTTTGCTCTTAGTCCTTGTACTCTTCAAATACTTGAAATTTAATCTCTTTGCTTTTAATTTCAGAAGTTTAGTTTCTCCTCTTGTTTGATTTAAAAATGAAAGCCCAAATCATAATATTATTAATTGACATATGTCAAATTTAAATATATATATTATCAAGTGTACCTTAATTTTTAAATCAAGATTTTGAATATTAAAATAGCATATATTCAAATTTAACAAAATTTCATTAAAAAATAATATCAATTGAAACTTAATTTTCAGATTAGAAAATAAAATGATTAAATTATTGGAAATAATGTATAAAAATTTATTAGAAATAAAATAAAGGGACTAAATATTAAAGATCCAAAAATTACAGGAGCTGAAGGCATAAAAAAGGCCATTGGCAAAAACTGCGGTGCAGGTGCGTTGGCGTAGCTGATTTGTTTTATATATGTATGTATTTAAGCTAAGAAACAGCTGTGCTGTCCCTTTGGTGGGACCGCACCGCATTTCCTCCACCTAATTCCACCATTATCGCTCTACGCCGCTACGGGGCATTCGACACCATATGATTTTATTCTATAAACTATCACCATAATTATTAAAATATATGCTTACATTAATGATTGATTTATATTAATGTAAAATTAAAGTAATATTATTTTTTTATATTTTTGTAAAATTAATATTTTAACTATTAAATCGTTGAATTTATCAATATAATTATAATTGTTATGTATATAAATTTTAAAAGTGATTCGATATCTCTATCATGTCAATCTAAAAAAATATCTATATTAATACTTATGGAACAATTCAAAATTTTTTTTATAAAAAAAAAACAATTAGAAATTTTAATCTAGCATCATCTATATGAATGAAATATGATAGTTGGATTGTTAAAATATTAATCGTACAAAAATATAAGGACATATGTAATTAGATTCCTCATCTTGTTGATATCCTGCGATTTATTTGAAGTTGTAGTTATAGTTTTTTCTTTTGCAATAATAACATAAATTATTGATACTAGAAATTTTATCATACTCATATGCTTGTGGAAACTACATATTTAAAACACAAATGTTAGTTTTAAAATAGCATACAATAAATAATGAAACTATGGCTTGAAACTAATTAATAATAACGTATGAAAAATGTACAATATTAAAAAAATAGATTAAATGAAATTTAAACACGTAAATACACAATATTAAGAATATTGAATACACTATAATTGTTTATCATGGTGTTGCTATCAATTTTGAGTTAAGTGTCGAGTTAACTTGTGACACAAACTAATCAACATTATCAATATATACAATTGATGGAGGTAATAAATTATGCATAATATAATTAAAATGTAAATATTTTATTAAAATAAGCTTTTTGTTTATTGATAAAGTTAATGTTTTACTAATGTAAATAGTATGAGTTCACATTTCAACACATTCAAATTTTTTATTGAATTTTTTAAAATACATATATAAGGAACTAAAATACTCAGAATAATATATCTTATTTTAATTACGAAAATACATTTTCGTAGCTTCACTAATCGAATTAATGTCCAATCAACTTATAAAGCCAACTCAATTATAAATTTAAATAATAATAATATATAGATCTCAAAAGTCATATAAATATAAAAAATCCCAACTTGAATACACAATCACAACACAAATACATAAATTGATAAAATAAAATAAAATATTTATTGTCATTAACTTATATATTAATAAAGTATTCTTTATAATATGAAATTGATGTATTTTTGTACTATCTTTTAATAGTTTTGTTAGTATTGATATTATTATTAGAATAGAAAATGTGAATTTGAGTGTACTAAAGTACATGTATTTTCCTATTTAAGAGTGATGAGAGATTATAAGTAGTTATAAGTATTGTATTAAAAAGAATTGTGTTTATTATATTTTTAAAAGAAAAATGTGGAACCCTGGAACTATGTAACAAGAAAGAATCTGCACTAAATTGTATATTTTAGTTGGCAGAAGTGAGATATTATATCTCAGTCTGCATCAAAACTTGGATTTATTCCAAATCTATAAGGCCTTCTTTGATTAAGTGTTCTTTCTTTTACATTATTAAAAGTAATCGTTAAATTTCAATTTTGGTCCCTTTATTTCTTTAGATTATATAACAAGGATCAAATTTCAATTTCAATTCCTTATTATACTCAAATTTAAGTTTTAATTTTTAACATAATTTAGTACCTTAATTTTTATAATGTTATTGATTAATTTAAATATTTTATTCTAATTAAAATATTAACATAAATTTTGAGTATAAAAACTTTTAAAAATAAAAATACAGGGACTAAATTCTAAATATCCAAAGAATATAAAAACTTGGAATATATTATAACTTTTAAACTTTAACAATTTAGTCCAAAAATATTTAAGTTTGAAATAACGGGATTGAATGTCAGAGATTTATAGTTTTTGGTTTATTCATTTAACTTATCCATTCATTTAATTGAGTTTTTAAATATTGATAAATTAATTTTAATATTTATAGTAATAGTAAATTATTTAATAAAAATATATGATTTAAGGGTTTTTTTTTTCTTTAATATAAAATTAACAAGTTCAAAGTTTATCAATAAATTAAGACAATAAATTTTTAATTCATCCGATCGCTCTAATATGATGTAAAAAAAGTTGGTATGCTTATAATTAAATAAGTTATTATTGGGAATAAAAATAATTTCATTCGATATTTTAAATTGAGAAATAAATTCTTTTGACTTACCAATTATTTAACTCATAAACAATAATATCTAATCGGAGAATAATTGTTGGAATGATATTTTATTCTAGTTAGTTAGGAACAACATCTATTAAGGAATTTCAATAGTTATTTTATTTAGGAAATTCTTATTTTGTATGGTAATGATATACTTTGTTCTATTTTAATAGAAAATAAAAAAAAATTTAATGAGTAAATGATTAATATTAATGAAAATGAAAATATATTTTGATTTAATGTAAAATTTATGCATTATTTCTCAAGTTTGACCTCCAAATCTTTTTTTTTTCCAAACCCAAACCCACTTTTCTAAATACTTTTGGGTTAAATCATTATTTGAGATATAAATTTAGTAATTTTTTATATCGGGATCTGAATTTTTTTTGTCCAAATTAAGTTTTAAACTTGGTAATTGTTCTTACATTAGAATCTAGACTTAGTAACTTTTCTCATGTTAATGCCTAAATTTTTTTGGTCCAAGTTAAGCCCCGAACTTGGCAATTGTTCCCACATTAGGGCTTGAACTTTAAGATTTTCAAGGATTAACTTGAACAAAAAAAATATAGGCTCCAATGTGAGAATAATTACCAAATTCAAGACCTAATTTAGACAAAAAGAATTCAAACCCAATATGAAAAAAAATTACCAAATTTAAACTCAGAATATGATTTAACCCTAAGTAAAGCTAAAACATTATTATTTTAAGTTTATTATCTTATATTTGCAAATTTAGTCTATTTTTATGTTAGATTTATTTAAGTATAAAATGAAAAGTTCATTTACCTATTTATTGTTTGATTTGATTAGTTGATTAATTTATTGTATGTAATATTTGAATATAATTTCTTAAGTAGATTAGTATTTAGTTCACTACGATTTGGAGTTCTTTTAACTCCATAAGGAAAGTTTAATATATAATACATGTTTATTTTAATTTATTTTTAATTTTTTTAAGAGTTAGTATTTAGTACACCGATAATGTATTTTTTTATTCTACAAATAATTTTAAAAATTTATCATTTTTTGCCATAAAAAAGTGAAATATATGCAAGTTATCATTTTTTTTTCTGCCATAAGAACTTTTTTCCCCCACATTTACAACATCCAAGTAACGAGTTAAAATTTAAGAATATTAAATTACACAAATAACGACTATATCATTCTACAAGAAATAAAATATTTAAATATTATGACCATTAAATAATTCAACTATGGTTGGCTGAATTCTAAAATATTTAAAAATTCAAAAAATTATATAATATTAGATAACCTAGAAAAAATTCTAAAAACCCAAAAATCATAAATAATTATAGAAAGCAGTAACATTTTTCAAAGTTTCAAAAAAGTTATTAGAAAATTCAAATTTTAAAAAATATTACAAAAATATTGACAATTTAAAAAATATATATTTAACATGAAAAATTACTAAAACTTTCCAAAGTTTAAAAAAGTAATTACAATAATTCAAAATAATCAGAAAAAAATAAAATATATTAAAATAGTAAACATTAAAAATATATAATATTCTTACCAAATATATATAATATTGTTATGATACTCACTATTACCGACCTATAAATTAATTGGGCCTGGGTCGGGTTTTACACAGTTCGCATTTTAAGTTCGTTGTAAGGCATTCGAACCCCCTCTATGAGACCGCATGATGTGGGTTTGCACACCATCACATAGGCGAACCCACATTATATAAACACGTGTTAAACTTAGAGTAGGGTATGTGTCAACATGCATGGAACTTACCTACGATATCACATTTATGAACAGCAACTATATCATATAAACACAACTCCACTCATCTAAATGGCACACAAAAACACTCAACAATTTGGTGCGGTAAGCATGGGCAGACTTTCGGTTTTCAAATATTTAGATTGCTAAAAAAACTAAAATGACTCACCCCAATGAGAATTTCCCCACTAATTTTTCTTAATGCCAAGTAATAGGTTCTAGCACTAGCAATCAACCTAGTGAGATAGACCTTTTTACTGGTTGGTTTATTGATCGACTAGAGAATTTGGGTAACTCAAGCCATGTAGGTGGTTCCAACTCATTCGATCTTAACACTCCCTCTGGTCAGGGATTGTTATTTCCCTCTGATCAGGGAGCATCACCACAACAATTGTTCAGTTTGTAGAAGCAGCTGAGGTTGATGAAGGAGCAAATGGCCCAACAAAGTGCTAGGTTCGAACAACAACAAGTGTTTCAGTAGGAATTGTTAAGGCAGAACGAATAATTGAGAAGGAAAATGTAATTTGACAACTCTAATCTTCAAGACCATGTCACACTTACCTAGGAGGAGGATGTAAGGGCACATGGAATACCGTGGCAGAATGAAATGGACGCTCTGAGTAGAGATGTATGAGCATTGCGTCCTGATGCCGAGGATATGGATTGGTTATTTTGTTCTAATAATCCACTAGCTCCTAAGATAGCGACTGTGAGCCTACCGGCTGAGTTTAAGGTTCCAAAGGAAATGCTCGAAGAAAGAATAGATCCTCATGCAGATCTCATGCAGTATAATGATTACATGAATGTACTAGGGGCCTTTGATGTTGATAACTATAAAGCCTTCTCGACGACCTTTAAAGGAAATGTAAAATATTGGTATCTGTTTCTACCCAATGGCTCCATCTAGAGTTTCTCACAGTTGGGCCAAATGAACCTAGGAAGATTTCGAGCTCATAGAACAATAATAAGCACTCTTATGGGCTTGATGTCAGTAAAGTAGAGGGATAGGGAATCCTTACAAGATTATGTTAAATGTTTCCATGTAGCAATGTTAAACACAAAAAATTTAGAGGATAAATGGGTCATTGATGCCTTTGTCATGGGCGTTCAGAATGAACACGTGCAATATTCATTCATTGATAATAGGCCACAAAATTTGGCAGATTTGTATGAGAGAGTTCATAAGTTTGCTGAAGTAGAAGAAATTAAGAGAGTGGCTCGCAATACCTTCTAGAGGGATAATGGACAGTTTAGAAACCAACAGAGAGTTTGCAGTCATCAGGGCCCTTCTTCTTAGAGTTTACACGTACAAGGAGGGGGACAATAGATAGGTTATTTGTAGAATGAATCGTCGAGAGCATTTCAAAGATTTAAGGTTGAGCACACAATAAGGTATGTTCCTCATGGCAAATTTGAAACCTATACTTCCTTAAATGCTAAGTGTGCCTATATTATTAGTCAGGTTAAAAGTTTAGGCATCTTGCCAAGTCCTCCACCCATGCTACGTAATCAGTCAAGGTCAAACTCGAAGGATAGGTGTAATTTTCATAATGACAGAGGACATAAGACTGAAGATTATTCTTCTTTGAAAGATGTTATTGAAGAAGCAGTGAGGAATGGTGAGCTTAAAGATTTTGTGGCTCAAGATGCTACATTGTCAGGTCAAACTTTACGAGGCAATGACAAGGGTAAACAAAAAGTTAGAGGACAATACACGTGATAATTGGTACAGATGAAGAGTGGACGACCTTTAATACAAACAGAAAAGATCATCTTAGAAATGTAATGTTAATCAGTTCACTGAAAAGGCTACGTCAACAAGAAAAATGGAAAGTGGAATTTAATGATGAGGACAAAGATTTGCTGTGTAATGAAGAAGGAAATGATCCAATGATTGTGTCAGCAACTATAACAGGGTTTGAGGTAAAGAGAATTTTGGTTGATAGTGGTAGTGCAGTTGAGGTGCTGACTTGGGACGCATACCAAAAAATAGGGTTGAAAAAGCAAGCTTTGAAGATGGTAAGCCCTTTGTATGGTTTTGTGAACCATCTAGTCGAGGTGAAAGGATGAATTAATTTACCCGTTACCTTGGGAGATGGCGAGTACACCACAACGAAATATGTTTAGTTCTTTATAGTAGACCATTTAATAGCCTATAATGTCATTTTTTGACGTCCTATAATGAGAATGGTAAGATGATAGATGTAACATTTTGTATGAAGATTAAGTTTCCTACAAAGGCAGTGAAAGGTTTTATGAAGTCTGATAAGCGAACAGCTAGGTAGTGCCACATGTTATGAATCAAACAAACATATGAATATGTGTCGTAAGGACAAAGTTCACAGCAAACAGGAGTGGTTGGTCAAGTTTTAGACTTGGATAGTTTGGATGTTAGAGGTGAGGAAAGAATTCGTAAGCCAGAAGCAGCAGAAGTCACAAAAACTTTATAGTTGTTGTATGATAACACAGATAACTTTGTAAAGATTTCTTCAGCATTGATAGATGAGGAAAAAGATGACTTAGTTTAGTGTTTAAGAGTGAACTATGGCATTTTCACATGGTCAACTACAGACATGCCTAGTGTGGATCCTTAAGTGATCATTCATAGGTTAAACATATCTCTTGAGATCAAGCCAATTAAGCAGAAGAAAAGAAGATTTGCTCTACAGGTCATAGAGGCCAAAAGGCAGGAGGTAGGAAAATTGTTTTCAGCGGAGCTCATCAGAAAGATGGCGTACCCTGATTGGGTTTCAAATGTTGTGATGGTGAAAAAAACCAATGGAAAGTGGAAAATATGCATTGATTTCACCAACCTTATTAAAGCTTGCCCCAATGACAGTTTTTCTTTACCCCCGATTGATAGGTTGGTTGATGCATCCTCAGGTCATAAATTCATGAGTTTTATGGATGCATTCTTGGGTTATAACCAAATTTTCATGGCCCTAGAAGATCAGGATAAAACAACCATTATCAAAGAAGAAAACTTATTTTACTATCGAGTTATGCCTTTTGGGTTGAAGAATACATGTGTGACCTACCAAAGATTGGTTAACAAGATTTTTAAAGAGCAAATTGGATGCAGTGTGGAGGTTTATTTTGATGACATGTTGGTAAAGAGCTCCACTCTGAAGGGACATATGAAGTTGAATATGGAGATGTGTTTTTGTGTAAGAGCGAGCAAATTTCTAGGTTTCTTGTTTTCAGAGATGGGTAGAAGCGAACTTAGAGAAGATTCAATCCATTTTAGATATGCCTCCCCCGAGGACCTTCAAAGATATTCAGTGCCTAAAAGGGAGGGTGGTTGCACTTAATAGGTTCATCTCCGAAATGGCAGGTAAATACTTACCATTTTTCAAAGCCTTGAGAGCTTCTTTTAGTTGGATAGAATAATGACAGGTTGCTTTCGAAAAGCTCAAGCCATATCTCACATCCTCACCACTTCTAATGTTGCCTCGTGTGAGGAAAGCTATTTATCTTTATTTGGCGACCTTGGATGAAACAATAGCAACAATTTTGATCAAAGCAGAGGGGGTTCGCCAATTTCCTATAGATTATGTTAGCAAGGTGTTACAAAATGGTGAATAAATGTATTCAAAGACAGAAAATCTCATTTTCGCTTTAATTGTGGTAGCTCATAAGTTGCATCCTTACTTTCAGGCTCATTCTATGATTGTCATAACTAATCAGCCTATCAAAGATATTATGTCTAGAGTAGATAATTCAGGTAGAATAACCAAATGTGGAATTGAAATTGCTGAGTTTGGAATAGAATATGCCTCAAGAATAGCAATCAAAGCTCAAATCCTAATCAATTTTATGGTGAAATGCTTTTTTAATAAACCATCAGACCTTGCAGGTAATTTTTAATTTTGAACATTACCATTCACACAAGATTATTGGAATTTTACTTGACAGGTACTTACTTTGTCTTGCGATGTGTTATTATAAATACACATTTGCCTTTAAAATTCTTTTTTCTGTTCATCACACAATATGTAGTAGTTAGCTCATCACAAGGGCAAACGAGTTCAATTACGAAGCTAAAGTGTTGGACAGTTTATGTTGATGGCTCCACAATGAAGACCGGGTTAGGAGTGGGTGTTTTTCTGGTAGATCCTGATGAAAATGAGTGGCTATATAAACTATCTTTTTGCTTTCAAACATCTAACAATGCTGCGGGGTATGAGACACTAATTTCAAGATTACAATTGGATGTACAGCTAGGGGTAAGGGAACTGATCATACATATTGATTCTCAACTTGTACTGAAGCAAATTAATGGTGAGTATGAAGTAAAATAGACAAACTTGAAGAAATACCACTCCCTAGTAGCTCAACTACTCACTCAATTTGATAAAGCACATGTTAGACAACTATTAAGAATGGAGAACAGCAAAGCTGATATTTTATCAAAGTTAGCATTTTCTATTACTATTGAACAGAGAGGAAAATTTTTGTTAGAATATAAAGATGTCCTGAGCTGTGACATCCAACAAATTTTTAGTTTGAACTAAGAAGAAACATGGATGACCCCAATTGTACAAGCTCTACAATGAGAAATTCACCATCTCAATAAGAAGGAGCTCAATAAATTACAACATAAAGTTGCAAGGTACAAAATTATTATTTACATTTCAAATATCTTTCTATTTGAAAATTATTCATCTCTCAGCCAATTAAAACCATTTATTTTATTATATCACAGTTAGATATATCCTGTTAAAGGGTGTGTTTTATAGAAAGGGTTACTCCCAACCAATATTGCGATATCTTGCTCCCTCGAAAGCTAAGTATGTTATGAGAGAAATTCATGAGGGAATATGCAGTGATCACCTAGGTGGGAGAATGCTAGCACAAAAGGTCCTCGGGCAGGGGAATTACTGGCCAACTGTCCAGAAGGACGTACACCATATAGTTCACACTTGTGATTCTTGCCAAAAATATGCTTAAGGTGCAATGGTCACCAGTAGAACTCTTGAAATAATGTCTAGCCCTTGGCCATTTGCAAATTGGGGAATAGATATTTTAAGCGTATTTCCAATAGCTACAACTTAGAAGAAATTCATAATAGTTATTGTAGACTATTTCAATAAATGGATAGAAGTTGAAGCTCTAGCTACAATCACAGAGAGAAATAAAGTATTTTCTTTGGAAATTCATTGTTTATAGGTTTGACATCCCATGCCTGATTATAACATATAATGGAACTCAGTTTCAAGGAAAATTAAAAAATTTCTTTAAGGATCTACAGATTGCTCTCACTTAAAGTTCTGTAAAGACTCCCCAAACAAATGATCAAGTAGAAGTAATGAATAAAAATATTCTAATATCTTTGAATAAAAAGGTTGATGAGGCCAAAGGTTCTTGGTTAGAAGAGACTGCATCCACACTTGTATGCGATCTTATATAATAATTCATTTATCGAGGGTTTTAATCAAAAAACCATTCGACTCAACTTAGATCTCATCAATGAAGCTAAAGAGACAACAAATATTAAGAATGCTGCATGAGCCCAACAAGTTTCTCGATATTATAATTCCAAAGTCAAGAACAAGAAGTTTCAAGTTAGTGATCTTGTTTTAAGAAATATCAAGGTTCGTTTTCTAGCATTGCAACAAGGAAAAATAACCCTAAATTAGGAAGGACCCTATAAAGTGGTAGAAAAGATAGGTTATGAAGTTTACAAAATAACAAAGATGGAGATTCCTGTGCTACCATGTACATGGAATGCATGGAACTTAATGAAATCTTATGTATGAATGATTTTTCCTTTTTTTCATTAAAGATACATTATTTACAAATGTTGTCTATTTTATCTATAATGAACAATTTTATTTGAGTTAACTGATTTAAGATCGCATCTCTGAACAGCTCACTAATTTAATATCACAACTAATATCATTAAGATTAGCTGATCTAAGATCACAACCTAAGTTCATTTGATTTAAGATCATGAAAATTTTTATTTGAGTTAGCTGATTTAATATCACTCCAAACAACTCTCTAATTTAATATCATAGATGATATCATTAAGGTTAGTTGATTTAATATCGCAACCTAAGTTCGTTTGATTCAAGATCATGAACAATTTTATTTGAGTTAGTTGATTTAATATTGTAACTCTGAATAGCTCGCTAATTTAATATTGTAACCTAAGTTCATTTGGTTTAAGATTATGAACAATTTTATTTGAGTTACTTGATTTAAGATCGCAACTCTAAATAGCTTGCTGATTTAAGATCAAGACTGGTATCATTAAGGTTAGCTAATTTAAGATCGCAGCCTAATTTCATTTGATTTAATATCATGAACAATTTCACTTGAGTTAGTTGATTTAAAATCGCAACTCCAAACAGTTTGCTGATTTAATATTGCAACTAAGTTCATTTGATTTAAGACCATGAACAATTTTATTTGAGCTAGCTGATTTAAGATCGTAGCTCATATTAATAAGGTTCGTTGATTCAAGATCGCAACCTATGTTAGTTGATTTTGCAATCTTTATTTCTTAGCTAATTTATGCTAACAACTTGATTATGTAGTTTGCTTAAATAAATTTGCAGTTAAAACATAACACCATTTCAATACAAAACAAACAAAGAATTTTCATTTCATATTCAAAAGAAACAAGTACAAAAATAAGGAAATTAAGAATTAGAGCTAGTATCTTGGGGATCAGCAAGCACTTTATCATCTTCTTCGGTTTCTCCTTCATTTTCATCACCTTCACATCTAGCCGTGGGAGCCATATTAGTCTCAGCAGGATCTTCAGCAAAGTAAAGTCTGTTGGAATTTTTCCATTTTTCACGAATTCTTCCCAAGTTGCTCAAGAAGGGAAGTGAACATCGAAATCCAATTGAGCACTAGTAAGATTACTAAAAGCATCAAAATTTACCCTATGAGCATCGAAAGGACTGTCAACTACTTAAGTATGCAATAAGAAGTTATACTTTAAATCAAGTAAGTAGTCTTGGAAGCTTTGCATTGTTTCCCTCTTGTACTTCTCTAAAGCTTCTTTATGGCTCTTTACCAGATTAGCCATAGCAACTTTATGTTGTTCATCCATACTTTTTATGGTTGCTTCCAAAACACATTTATCGGCTCGCTTACTTACAATCTCCTCATGTAACTTTTCAACCTCTTTTTCATCAAAGGTGAGACGCTCTTATAGTCTCCTATTCTGCTCTAATAATTTTTAGTTCTCTTCATCCAAGCTTGTATATAATTTGCGAGCCCTTTTTAGTGCCATATGGTAGAGTGATAAACATTTTTAGTTTCTTTCTTTTTCAATTTTGCTTCACCAATACCCTCAATGAGCCCCATATTGACCATGAACTCTTGCAATGAAGGTTTCCTTGTACAATTGGATGATCTAGAAGGACAAATATGCTCATTCACTTTTTCAGGCATGGAAATTTTCCATTGTTTGCTCACCTCACTAGGACTGTAGGGAAACTTCTGCATGCTGAGATGTTCACTTCATAGAAATAATGTTCCTCTCTCACCACCAGAAGCAGTGAATTTCATGGAGCCACTAGGAAAGCCATAATCAACAATTACTCCAAAGGCATCATCAACTGTTAGTCTTGATGGTGGTAGAGGATCAATAGGAGAGTTGGGAGAATATGAAATTATGGCAGGAACTGTAGTAATAAGGGCTAAGCTGTTAGATGTTCCAACACGATCTTTCCTTTTATTTCGATGAAACTCCTCTATTGGACTACCCTCATCTTCACTACTTAGTACAATGTTGGCAGTTCCTACAGTAGTATTTTGCTTCTTTCTACGGCTCGCACTCCCTTCCCCAATAGCAATACCAGAGGGATCACCTCACACATTCTGCATAAAAGATCGCACACCCATGTATTCGTCGATTTCATGGATAAGCTTATGGATTCTTTTTAACTTTCTTCAATACCGCGAACTATGCCTGTATCACCAACAAGTGTAATATCAGCACCAACAGTTACATAAGGGGGTTTGCACCACTTTTTACATTCCCTGAAGATTTCGAAGACCATAGATGAGGCTTTATGTAACACCTCTAACCCAAATCCATCACCGGAATAGAGTTACGGAGCATTACCGAAGTTACCGATTTATTTATCAAATATTTTATTTCATCTAACGTTCATATTTGGAACCAATTAAAATCAAACATATTGTCCCTTAAACGTACTTATTTTTCTCAACATGTTTTACTTGAATTTATTACTCGTCTCAATATACTTAATTTTTCCTTGTATCAACGTATCAAAGACAATCACATATTTACATGTCATGATAAATATCATTCTCTTACCATTTCTTCATAAACATAAATCAAGTAATTCATTATATTGATATTTCATGCATTTAAAAATATAATTCAAGTTACAATAACTTACCTCGTTGCTTGTTCATGTTTATAATTTCATTAATCCGATATCTTTTTTTTTCCACGTTCAAGTCTCGTATTCGAGTCATCTGGATCTTTATAAATAAATTTGATTGTCATTTCATTTATTTCATGTTCTAATACATTCAATTAATGCTCTAAACAAAATTACCATTTTACCCCTAAACTTTTAATTAATGACGATTTCATCCTTAGGCTAAAAAAATAAAATTCTTGCAATTTAATCTTTATTTCCAGCCGTTATTCTCATACAAATTGATAACAACCCATGAATTCTATAAAATATCAGAATTTTCCATAATTTCAACACTTTTCAATTTAATCCTTAAAATGTGTTTTTCCCCGATCTTGAACTAATTTAATGATTTCATTCAATTTTGAAATTTTCAATAATAAAATAATCCATTTCATGCAAATTGGTTATTTCTAAATTTTTTTATAAAATTTCCCATAAAGTTTTACTTTTATTCAATTTAGTCCCTGAGCCTAAAACATGCAAATTAGCCATGCTAGCTGAATATTCATACATACTTTTCTCCTCCTCCTCTCCATTCCACATCCTTAATTTATATAACATGCTACAAGTAACATTATCAATAATTTCACTATTTACTTATATGTATATTTAAAACTGTCCATTTGCATCATAGTTACTAAATTATTTATATCTTGAGCTACAGAACTCGAAATTAAGATCCGATAATTTTTTATGAAACTATAATTATGTATCTTCTTACCATAAAAATTTCAGAATTTTTGGTTTAGCCAATAAGTACAGTTTATTCTTTAAAGTCACCCTTATTCTGCTGTTTGACAGTTCCGACCCTTCTTTACTAAAAATTAATTATCTCATTTTACAGGATTCGGATAATGTTCTTGTTTATTTCTATTGAAAATAGACTCATTTAATATTTTAAAAATATAACTTTAAGAGATTAATTATTTTTATCCAATTTTTTATGATTTTCCAAATTCAGAACAGGAGAACCCGAAATCATTCTGACCTTGTCTCACTAAAATTATTATATCACAATTCAAAATTCTATTGCTTACGTTGTTTCTTCTATAAGAAACTAGACTCAATAAAATTTAATTTCATATTTTTTTAATCCTCTAATTCGATTTCCAAAATTTATGGTGATTTTTCAAATTTAACTTACTACTGCTGTCTAAAACTGTTTTAGTGCAAAATGTTAATTATTAAATTTATAACACCCTTATTTCCTTTCTCTACAATATTTCCCACTACTTTCTCTTATTTCTCTTCACTAATATATCAAGAAAATAGAACCATATATAAGAAAACTGTACTTTAGCTTCATTTCCATGCTTTTTCAATAATATCAAACTTAAAAATACATGGAAATCTTGATGTTCTTACCTTGTCTTGTTATTTTCAATCTTTAACTTGATTTTCTCTCTCCTCCAGCTTCTATTCTTGAATCTAACTTGATATTCTAGCTCCCCATAGTCTTCTTGTCATATTTCTCTCTTGATGGTTGTGAAAATTCTTTTGATTTTTAAGTAAAAATGGTAGTTTTTTATGAAAGGACCAAATTCTAAAGAAAAGAAAGTTTCTTTATTTCTTTTCTCTTCATACGTTGGGTGCATGGAAATGAATGGTGTGTGTGTGTGTGTGTTTTTTTTTCACACACACACACGCACATATATATAGACTAAATAAAATAATAAAATAATAAAATATCTTATTAAAATATTAAATAAATAATAATTATCTAATTAAATAATTATAAAATATCACCAACATCATCATTACTTTCTAGATTTCTCTCTCTTCTAATTGACTATTTTGCCCTTTGTGATATTTTAAAATTTCATTCTTGAGTCATCACTTAATTTGGTAAAATTGCAATTTAGTCCCTCATAATTCTTCATCTATTCAATTTGGTCCCAATTCATCAATTTTCCTTGGTTTCTAGATCATTCCACCCTTAAAATATTTGCACTATTACTCCAATTTTTTTGTATTTACACTTTAATCCCTCAAATTTTGAGTATTTACTCTTGGGCCACAAAACTTTTCTCAGTTTTACAATTTAGTCCTTTCTTGAATCAATATGTCATAATATACTTCCCAGTGACATAACTCAATTTTCCTCTTCTTGTCACTTTATTTCCTTATTTTACTATATTAAGGATAATATCTTACTGTAGAAATTTTCAGGGTGTTACACTTTAATTTACAAAAGCTATAACAATAATTTCTAGGTTCCTCTTTTCTCTTCAACAGTATAAACCTTAACTCATCAGTAACACCATGTGGCCAGACGAACTGTGCAGGTAGCAATCTAACGGTGTCCGCACCATCATCAACATCAACTTGCCTCCATCCATTGAGACTTAGATTTAAGAGTCAGTGCTGAAACATGTTCCTATTAGTTAGCACTTCCTCCAAATCTAGTACGCGACCCTTGCGAAGTCTATAATACTGTCTCCAACCTACTTCTGTAATAATTTCTCGCTTCTTTAGACACATACCCTTATTAGGTATCGACCACTCAGTTGGAAAGTCAAAGCCATTATTAAGCTTGTACTTAACTTGTATATACTTGCAGCGATTTAAACGAAGGTTTGAAGACTAGTTAGTAATGATGGGTTCCACATCTTTGCAAGGTGAGAAATAAAATAAACTCACCGAACCCTCTCGATTGTAGGCCTTCAATTGGTACAAATTTTGAAAAATGATAATCAATGGCACTTCCTCCTGCCGATTGCACTCAATGAAATATGCCATTGCAGCCCATAATGAAAAACAAGATAACTACCCTGAAGCTATCATGTATTCATCGAGAAAGTGACAGAAAAAGGGGTAGAGTGGTAAATGGAAACCTACTTCTATCACGTGCAATGGAAGTAAAAACCACCGTCGTTGGTGTCACTCAACCGATTTAATAATTCAGGGATTGAGAAGTCATAAGCAAAGTTCGGTATTTGAATTCCTCGAGCGGCCAAAATAGGATTCATTTCTTCCATATTCGTAGTGCAAACATAGGCCTTAGCCTCCATCGGGGTACTAGCTTCATGGCATCGCGAAGAGATGTTTTGAATAATATGACCATTTATTCTAGTCCTAGCCATGGCGTTCTAATAAAACCAAGAAAAAATCAAAAGAACGATGGAAATTTTATGGAAATGACCTCTGAAACTGTTTTTCTCAACAATGGTTTCTTATCCAAAATCTCTAATTCAAACAATGTAATTTTTAGGGCTCAGGTAACTTCCTTTTAAAAGGGCTTTTTACACTTTAATGATTCATATATCCGAGAATAAGGGCACAATCAGCTGCTTATAGTTGTACCCCTTCTTAACACGTGACGAAGTGTATGTTGCAAGTTAAGGTATAAAGTATATTTAATAAGCTTCTTCTTGTGTTACTTCTCATCTTATAGAACTAGGTTCCAATAAGAGTCACTTTATAACTCTTCTTCAAACCAGGTGGGGGACAAATTGTTATGATACTCACTATTACTGACTCGTAACCTAATTGGGTTCAGGTGGAGTTTTACATAGTTCGCACTTCAAGTTCGCGTGACACTATGAGTTCACATGTAAGGCACTCAAACCCCTCTATGAGACCGTACGATGTGGGTTCACACACCATCACATAGGCGAACCTACATCATATAAACACATGTTAGACCTAGAGTAGAGTACGTGCCGACATGCATAGAACCTACCTATGATATCATATCTATGAATAGTAACCATATCATATAAATACACAGCTTCACCCATATAAAGGACACACATAAACACCTAAAAAATATTAAAAATATTTAAAAAATTCTAAAAAATCTTTTAACTTATATTTTCGAAATATATGAACAAAGTACTAAAAGTTCTATAAAAGAAAATATTTATTTTGATAGTTTTTTTTTGTAAACAGTATTGTATAAATTTGAATTTTTAATAATTTAATAAAAATTGTAAAATAATGCCCAACATTCAAAACCTATAAAATAATAATAAAATAGTTAAAATTACCAAATTTCTGAAAAAATAAAAATTTAAAATTTAAAAAATTTCCAAAATTCTTTCAAAAAAAGTATAAAATAAAAATATATAAATATTCAGTAAAAATTAATTTTATTTTTAAAATTTCAAAAAATTCATTATTTTCTATAATTTTTAAATTTTATAAAGTTTAGAATATTTTTTGCATATATATATTATATAAAGTTTCCCTTTTAATTTTGAGAAAAAAATATTTGTTGGAAAATTTTTATAATTTTTTTAAACTTTGGAGCTTTTATTTTTATTTGTTTTCATATTCTGAAGATATTTTTCGAACATTTATATATATAAATATATATTGGATTTTTATGATGTTTTGAATTCTTATAGTTTGTTTTTAGAATTTTCACGCTTTCTTATTAAAATTTAAAAGTTACGCGATACTATTTACAAAAAAATAAAAATAAAAATAAAACTATATTTCTTTTATAAATTTAAAATTTAGATAATTTTTTATTTTTTATAATTTCATAATATTTGAATTAATATAAATTTTATGTTTTTTTTTCTATAATAGTATATAATTTTTTTTAGTTTTTGTAAAAAAATAATTTTTAAGATTAGTTTAAAGTTTTTTTAAATTTTCGGAACTTTGGAGTATTTTAGTAATAATTATTTTTTTATTTTTAATATATACTATTTTAAAACATTTTTATAATTTTATTAGTTTTATAATTTTTGTTTTTTTATTCTATAATATTTAAAAAATATTCAATATTCAGAGTTGGATTGGATCGTAATTGACGCTATTTTCATATTTTTTTCTTATCCATTTTTAAAAAGTACAGGACATAAGTACTTTATTTTTATATGGACCATTTTGCTCATATTTAAAATTGATAGGATGTACATATTAATTTTTTATTAGAAAAAAAAAAAAACAGGTAAGATATTCTATCTTTTTAAAAAATTCCAACTAAGAAAATTCCCTTTTATTATTATTTCTTGTCTTTCCCCCTAGTATTCCCTTGCCCTAAAACACTGTTCTTTCTTTTCACTGTTAGGAAAAAAAAGAAAAAAAAAACCATATTCAAAGAACAATCCAATAAACACCATCGTTGTTGGATAATCCAACTGTTTTGGTTTCCGAAACTAATCCAAAAGCAAAAATGCTTAACCGCCACCATATCCTCCTTCCCATCCTCCTTTTCTCCTCCCTTCTCGCCGCCGGGGACGACGGCGCAACCATGCTCAAGATAGCTTCATCCTTCCGCCCTCCTCCCACTGGGTGGTCTTCCTCTTCTTCAGACAACTACTGCAAGTGGCCTGGCATAAATTGCGACAAATCCAACAGCGTTACTTCCATCAACCTCTCTTCCAAATCCCTGTCTGGGACCCTTTCCCCCGACATCGCCGCCTTGTCGGAGCTCCAGACTTTGTCACTCCAACGCAACGCCTTGTCCGGGACCATCCCATCTTTCGCCAACCTCTCCAGCTTACAAGAGGTTTACCTTGACAGCAACGCCTTCACCTCTATTTCCCCAAACGCCTTCTCCGGATTAACCAGCTTGCAAAAGCTGAGTTTGAGTGACAATGCCGGTTTAAGTCCGTGGACTTTCCCAGATTTGTCCCAATCGACGGGACTCGTTGAACTTCAACTAGACAACACCAGCTTGTTCGGTTCCTTGCCTGATATATTCGATTCTATGAACAGCTTGAAAAGTATAAGGTTGTCTTACAACAATTTGAGCGGCACATTACCGGCTTCTCTCGGTGGTTCAATGGTTCAGAATTTTTGGATCAACAATCAGGATGTTGGGTTCACTGGTACTTTACAAGTTTTATCCAACATGACACAGTTGTCTCAGGTTTGGCTTCAGAAAAACTTGTTTACGGGTCCGATCCCAGATTTGTCTAAATGTTTGGATATTTTCGATCTTCAGCTTAGAGACAATCAGTTGACAGGGCCGGTTCCCAAATCTTTAATTGATCTTCCAAACTTGAAGAATGTTTCATTGTCTAATAATAAATTGCAGGGTCCTTTCCCAGAATTTCCTACCTCAGTTGAGAAAAAAGTTGTTGATGGAAACAATAATTTCTGTAATAGTAATGGGGATCCTTGTAATCCTCAAGTTACTACATTGCTTGAGATTGCTGGGGGTTTTGGGTACCCTGTGTCTCTTTCTGATAATTGGCCTGGGAATGATGCTTGCGAATGGTCCTTTATTTCTTGTGATTCACAAAAGAATGTGATTACAGTGAATCTGGAAAAGAAAAACTTGGTCGGGACGATTTCTCCGGCCTTTGCCAATCTCACCTCATTGAAGAACTTGAATCTGAATGGTAACGGATTAACCGGTTCAATTCCTGATAGTCTGACTAAGTTGACTAGTTTGCAGCTTCTTGATGTGTCTAATAACAATCTTAGTGGAGACATTCCGAAATTTTCGAATTCAGTAAAATTCTCGTACTCGGGGAATAGTTTACTTGGAAAATCTGGTGGTTCTGGCGATGGAGGAGATTCAGGATCTGGAGCATCCGCTGGCGGTTCGGATGGTAACTTGAAAAGTGGCAATAGTAAGAATTCGATTGCTATGATTGTTGGTATTATTGCTGGTGTATTGATTTTTGTTGCTGTTGTTTGCTTTGTTTCTTATAAGTATGTTATGAACAAGAGGTATGGAAAATTTGGTAAGGTGGAGGGCAGTGATGCTGAGAGGGGTGTGGTTAAGAGTCCAGCAAATGGTGGCGGAATGAATGGGAATGGAGGAGTTCCCAGTGAAATGCTAAGCCAAAGCAGTGGGGATCGTAGTGACCGCCATTTTTTTGAGGGTGGAAATGTAGTGATCTCAATCCAAGTAGTAAGACAAGTGACAGATAATTTCAGTGAGGCCAATGTTTTAGGAAGAGGTGGTTTCGGGGTTGTTTATAAAGGGGAACTGCATGATGGCACACAGATTGCTGTCAAAAGGATGGAATGTGTGTCGACCGGTACTAAAGGAATGAATGAGTTTCAGGCAGAAATCGCAGTGCTTACAAAAGTTAGGCATAGGCATCTGGTTGCACTTTTGGGTTACTGTATTAATGGTAATGAGAGACTCTTGGTTTACGAGTATATGCCTCAAGGTACCCTAAGTCAGCATCTCTTTGAATGGCGGGAAAATGGATATGCTCCGCTCACCTGGAAGCAGAGAGTCACCATTGCACTGGATGTTGCACGAGGGGTTGAGTATTTGCACTCTTTGGCACAACAAAGTTTCATTCACAGAGATTTGAAGCCCTCCAACATTCTCCTTGGGGATGACATGAGAGCAAAGGTTGCCGATTTTGGACTGGTTAAAAATGCACCCGAAGGCAAATACTCTGTGGAGACAAGATTGGCAGGAACATTTGGATATCTTGCTCCTGAATATGCTGGTATGTGAATTTTTGTCTTCAAATGCTTTAAGATTTTATACGAGCTTCTTGCTTAGTTATACATATTCTGTGATAATTTTCTCTAGGCAAATTAAACCTTTCAATGTAATTTAGATGTATCCTTAATGTCTCAACCCCGGAATAGCTAATATATTAGCTGTTAATATGATCGGGGCTCTACATGGTATTATCAAGCTAGCTTAAACAGCGTACTTTATAAGTTATGAGGCCATATTCGGTATTCTTATGTTAAAAGATTAAAAATCATGATTGACTGAAACAATTGTCTTCTGATTAGCATTTATAATATTTGATGTTTGATATTTGGGTTGAATGGTATTGTTATTGCCTTTCGCCTGGCTGTTTTG
This sequence comes from Gossypium longicalyx, assembly GCA_025698465.1. NCBI lineage: Eukaryota > Viridiplantae > Streptophyta > Magnoliopsida > Malvales > Malvaceae > Gossypium > Gossypium longicalyx. The sequence goes on along the minus strand of CM047004.1, from coordinate 59,787,249 downwards.
TAATGTTGTCATTTTTGTTGTTTGGTTAAATGTTATATTTTTCTAAATAGAGATACTGTTTTAATCTGAACAGCAACTGGAAGGGTGACTACGAAGGTGGATGTTTATGCATTTGGAGTGGTCTTGATGGAGATAATAACTGGCAGAAAAGCTTTAGACGAGACCTTACCCGATGAGAGGTCACATCTGGTCACATGGTTTCGCAGGGTCCTTACCAACAAAGACAACATTCCGAAAGTGGTTGATGAAACAATCAACTGTGATGAGGAGACAATGGCAAGTATCTTCAAGGTGGCTGAGCTGGCAGGACACTGCACAGCTCGCGAACCATATCAGCGACCTGACATGGGGCATGCTGTAAATGTGTTGGGCCCCCTTGTTGAGCTGTGGAAACCTACCACCCAAGAGGATGATGAAAACTCGGGCATTGACCTTCACATGAGCCTTCCTCAGGCTCTACTAAGATGGCAAGCAGATGAAGGTACTTCAACAATGTATGGTGATATATCATACTCCCAAACCCAATCAAGTATCCCTGCAAAACCCTCGGGATTTTCAGACACATTAAGCTCATCTGATGGTCGGTGATGGAAATGGGATAAGTGGCATAATTTTGAAGAGGTATGTACTGTAAAAAATTTTACGAGGGCAAAAAACACACACAAAAAAGGAAGGCTGGGTTGAGTTGCCGTTGAGTCGATAACGGAGTGTATTATGGTCGTATTATGTTTATTTATTCGGATTGTTCTCTTACTTTGTTGGGCTAAACATGAGCCAAAAGAACCCTTGTTGTTTCTTATTATATTCTTCAACAGCTAACCAAATGATTTGTTTTGTTTGATGGAGTATTTACAGAGGGAAAAATAGGGTTTTTGGGGAGTAGAGGAAGGGAAAGAAAGATTGTATCATGTTCTTTTAATCATTTTTTCTATTGTAATGTATAATTATTGTTGAATCATTTTTTATTCATTTCTTTATTAAAATAATAATAATAATAAGTTGCAGGTTGGAGATAGAGGAAGGTTGGTTTCTTTCCTAGAGGTAGAGAAAGGATAAAAACCGAGTGATAGCATGAATCAACTGATTAAGGTTCGAGTTTATCAACTCTTTCTTGAGCTTATGCATTAGTTAGGTTTGTAAACAGTTTGGTGGGTCTGAATAAAAGCTTGAAAGTCAATACTTACATCACATGGCTTTGGGAAGTTTCCATTGAAAAAAGTAGGATATATTTGTTAGTGCCAACTACACATGTGGTAGCTGTCTTTTTCTTTTTCCTATATAAAAAAATGTACTCCAGATGAAGGTTTGATTTGATGGTTTGGATACGTAACCGTGACAAGCTGACCAATTGAATTAGGGTTTGAAAATATGAAAATGACAGCAGGAAGAGGAAGAAGTAAGAAGATTAGCTGAGGTGTGACAGACCCACAACGTGGTGGTTGGAAATTTATCAATTCAGGGATTTCTTCCAATTTGATTGCTTAGAAGGGATGGATGAATGATTAAGCATATTCTTATTTTTGGATTATTTGTGTTGACAGCAACTATAATGTTTTAACGCCTATACTATACGTAATTGTCTGTCCAACATTGCTGGTTGCATTTATGCCTTACCTGCAATTCTATTATCTCTCCAACATAATCCATCTCCCATCTGTTTTCTTTTTTAACATAAAATCATTTTTATTTTAAATTACACCTTAAACTTTAACATGTTATAGTTATTTCTTTAATTTATCAGTTACCTCTTGTTATTATTAAAATTATTAATTTAATTTTGAATATCATGTTAAATTTTATGTATGAAAATTTTTAAAAAAGAGAATGCTATTACATAACTTTAAAAAATAATGTAAAACTAAAATAAATACACAAAAAAACAAAAAAAACAAACGAGTTTTGAAAATATTTGAACAAAGATTTTTTAAAACATCTATTTTTATAATTTTCATTAAAGTTTTCATTTTAAATGTCAAATAATGTCTTATATGTTATTTAACAATTAGATTAACGATTTAAGTAACGAGAAAACCTAATTGATATAATATCAATAGTTTAGGGATGTAAATAAAATGATTTGAAATTTAAGAATCAATTTAAAATGAAGATCATAGTTTAAAGATATTTGATGCAATTAACTTTTACAAATAATACATATTTAAATATTCAACTTTACATGAAATTGTAATATATTTAGACTTAAAAAAAAAAAAATCTAGATAAGATCTATAGTTGGTGGTATTAAGCCAAGGCCTCATCGGCCTCTAGTATGTTGGATCTAATTCTTAGCCAATGATTAAATTTTCTAATCCAAGTAAAAGTACGATAAAAGTGATTGCACTTTATCCTGAATTGCCTTATATATATATACCATAGAAGTATTTTATTGCCTTGATGAGTGTTGCAATGGCTTTATTTACAATTTTCTTATCTACTATTTTGAAGATTTATAATTTTTTCATTTTACTGGATGAAATTTCGTTGAATTAGATTTATAAGAATTAAAAAGCCTCATCTTTCAATACAAAAAAGTGAAACAGTTAGTTCTCGAATTTTTTAACCTCATTTTATTCAATAGTTTGACTACGAAATTTGTTTGTTTTTGCATTTTCAGAATATGAGTGTGTGATTTTTTATAATTGATCCTATTTTTAGTATAGAAAACGGGTTTGTCATCTTATCAATAAATAATTTAAACTTCCATAAAAAAAATTAAAAAAAAGTCTAAAAATACTGAAAATTTGCTAAACAAATTTTTATAAAAAACGTAAGATAAAAAATAAAAAATCTAAATTTTTTTTAAAAAATTATTAAAAATGACAATAGTTCCAAATTTAATGAAAAGTAAAAAAAAAGCATAAAAAAATATATAAATTATAATATTTTCAAAATTTCAATAAAATTTTTAAAAATCTATAAAATTTTATAAACATTTTTTAAAAATAAAAAAAATTTAAAAAAATTCAAAAAGTAATAAAAAATTCAAAAATTATGAAAAAATCTTCAAAATTATAAAAATATGTTACCGTTGAAGAACTTAAACAGATAGAATAGGAACGAAAGAGAAGAGTGAGGGAGAAAGAGAGAGAGATTGAGATTGAGAGAGAAGAAGACGAATAGGAAAAACTAATGCCAAATTTCATAACTAACTCCTCTGAGTGATCAAGGTTAAAAAGAGGAAAGAAAACGATCAGGACAGTTGTCTTACAAAAGGACAAAACACACTGTTTCATTAAACGATCCTTGTACCTCTGACACCCCCCAAAAAGTTCCATATCATTAAAGCAAAAAGGCAAAATACAATGTTTAAAAAGGAAGCAACACAATTGAAATAGAAAATAACATAACTGAAATAAACAAAATTAAAAACAGTGGAATTTCTATTTTGGTCTGTATCAATTGCTCCTACGAACTGGATCCTTATCCTCAAGGATCAAAACCAGGATATTGCTACTACAAGTCTTATAGGTTCTCCCAACTTGAATCCTAGGGAAACATATTGACCGATTCAACCAGGACTTCATTCACTGCATGATTACCCTTCTTTACCATTTTTCTTTCCAGAATCCTTGAGACATAGTTGAATATGAACTCTTATGGTAATGCCAATTTGCTCATGTTCATGGATTGGATGTTATATAGTATACATATATATATTGAAAATCAAAGTAAGTTGGGTTTGAATGGTATAAGTAGCTTGTGTGGCTTGTATTGGTTCATATGGCCTTGTTGTGTATTAGAGCCAATGTGGCATATTGGTTAGATGTTTAGGAGGATGATGTGTGATATATTTTGGCATGGTTTTAGGCATGTTTTGAGCAAGTTTAAATGTTTCTAATTACACTCTTTTAACTACCTTTAGGAATTGGTTTCAAAACAAACACCAAATGGCCTACTTTTGCACCAAATAGATTCATTGTCCCGACTTTGAACTCCCCTCGTTGCGACGATGACTAACAGTTTGTGATGTCCTGATGTCAAGTGGTCCGATGACGTGACGTGACAAACTATTTTGGTGACTTCATGACATGAAGGAAGTCATGTTGCAACGTCGTTTTGAAATTTTGAATTCTTTGCAGTTTGGTCCTTATTCAATCCTGGTTCAACTTTAGAGCTTACGTAAGCTCGTATAAGACTTGAAAAAGGTTTTAATTTGCACTGAATGATTTAAATGATTTAAATTATTGGATTTAAAATTATTTTATTAGTTAAATGTCTGTAATTATTCCGATAGCAACTGTAACATCTTGTAGCTAGGACTCAGTGATTGGGTCGACGAGGGGTGTTACACACTAACTTTCGGTTCCTTATATATTCAAAGATAGGCTTTTACTTCTATTAAAGTATACGAGTCATGCATAGGTAGTCCATCACCCACTCAAGAGTTATGTCACACTATGAATGTCACAAGTGAATAAATCTATAAACAGATTTAGGATCTATTCTACTTGGGTCCTATCCGATGTACTATCAGTCCATTCAGTTAAATCTATGTTTCTATCTTTTGAGAGTCATCCACTCCGATGAGCAAGACAAATCATCTTTTCAATTGGACTTGATAGATGACATATTAGTCTTTCAACATGTTTTCTCATTTTTTTATTAGATTAAGGACAAGTTCAGGTTTGTCTACTAATATAAGCTATTTTTTCATATTATGATCTGACCACGTAATATTGCTTAGTATTAGTTAAATATTAGACAACCAATGTGTTAATATTTGCTTCCATTTTTCTTTGCATGCAAAACCATTAAGGACAATATACAAAGGGTATTAATTTAATTCATGGATAATTTTATTTAACCAATTCATTTGAAAAAATACAAGTGTACATAGACGAAAATACTACACTTAAGATACCAAATCCAACAGAGACTTCCTACCGTAGAAGCATAAGGAACCTTTCTCATCTTCTTTCTTTCTTCCGCTATCTTAGGATAGTCCTAAAAGAAAGATGTAATCCTGTACAGAAGGTTGAGATCCCTTCTTTGAATCGATTATTGCATAATGTTCCAACATTTTGTCTATGTATGAAGCTTGTGATAATGCTACCACTTTGTTCTTTTGATCCCATAGGGTTTGAATACCTAAAATAAAGTTAGCTTTTCCCAAATCCTTCATGCTAAATTGTTAAGTTAACCATAGTTTAACCGGTGACAATGTCCCTACGTTATTTCCAATAAGTAGAATATATTCGACATACAGAATGAGAAAGACCATATTTCTATATCCAATACATTTATAAAAAAAGGTTTATCTACATTTTTCTCTAATCTAAATGTGTGCGCTTGATAAAATCTTTGATTCCATGAGCGAGATGCTTTCTTAAGTTCATATATGGATCTAAGCAGTTTGCAAACTTTATGCTCATTTCCTTTAGCTATATATCCGGTGGGTTGCATATATGGATGCTCTCTTCAAGATAGCCATTGAAAAGCATTGTCTTGACATCCATTTTCTAGATCTTGTAATCTAGAGCCGCCATAATGGATAATAATATACGAATTGTCATGTCAAATTAGGCTCCCCATTACGTTTAACGATTTTGTTCCCAAGAAATTTTTTTGTATTTGTCGTGTTTTTGCTTAGTTCTATTTCTTTGTGTTAATAAGTGATTAGTGTATATTTTATGTCATTTTGAGGCCTGAGATGACCAATTGGCATCTGGGGCATCTAATGGGGTTGGTGGATGATGTAGGGAGTTTAACGATGGCCTAAATAGAGCGAGAACATCACCAAGAAGGGGGTATTGTTAAATCAAAGCATGAAAGTCGTGATATCCTTGACAGTGTTGAAACAAGAAAGATTGAGCTACCAAGAGTGATATTACGATATTGGCCCTAGGGTATTATGATATCTAAAGCTCCCAATGTCCTCTAATTTCAATAAGCTTGACAATGTCGGGATACCGGATATTGGGTATCATAACATTGCTGTTGAAGAAGACAAAAAATTACCGCAAGGGCAATCATTGTCCAACATGTCTCGAACCAAAATTAGACGATTAGGGGAAATTTGGTCAAGATTTTTGTACGTGAACTCTACTAAAATTGGTCAAATTGGCTAAGACAAAGGACAACTACACATTTGTAAGTTTAGAGTATTTTCTTTTAATCTTTTAGGGTTTTAGCCTTCTTCTTCATAGTCTAGGTTGTACTTTTATGTTCATTTCTAGTTTTCTTTAGTTTCTTATTTTTAGTTAAGTTGGTTACTACTGTAGCTAGGATCTACTTACTTATCTATTCCTTCAAACGCTCTTGTAGTTACACTTTAATCCATTAGTTTAATACCATTTAGCCTTGCTACATTTCCTCTACTAAAAATAATTTCTTTAGTGTTCTTGTTTACTTTTTTTATTACCATTGTTGCTCTATCCAAGCTTTTGCAAAAAAGCTTGGGTTTTTATTAATTTTCTTAGGGTTTAATTTAATGTTGTTTTTGTTTTATTTTTTGTTGTTAATGGATTTTAATTCAAGCATGAGTGGCTAAATATCTACTGGTTGGTTGATGGAAATTTTTAGGGACTAAATTGCAAAAGTGGGCTAAATCAAATAGACTTAAAAACTTAGGATTGATGCTCTTAAGGGAAAATTAAGATAAGTGATACTGAGAGGAGAACTTATTGGACATCAATTTGATTAGTCCTGGGTTAGCTTGGTGAGGTTGAGAGTTAAACCAGACTAATCTGTAGAAATTGGTAATGTTGAGGTTGAGATGTAAAATGAAGCCAATTTAGGAGTACTAGCAATTTAGATCCCTAATTCAAAAGTCAACCAACCACATGAAAATCAACCAACCGCTCCTTGTTATCATATTTACTCTTATTTGATAGTTGCGTAGTTTACTTTCTTTACAATTTAGTCCTTAGTTAATTTCAATAATTAATTAGTATAACCAAACCTTTGAATGACCTTTCGTACTATGGTATTTAAAGAGTATTTAATTAGACTCCTCGATTTGCATGCTCTTAGCTTAGGAATTTGCTTAATCATCGATTCCTGTGGGTTCAATCCTTGCAATACTCTAGCATCCTATTGAACATTATAAATATTACAACTGACCTGTAATACTTGTAGTAAAGTCGCGGTAGCTATATTTGTTTTAGTGTTAATTCTATGCCCAGCCACGATGTTCGCGCATAGGAGGTTGGCGTGCGGTCACTTTTTGTACTAATTGGCTGCCATTCAACATCAACTCATAAGATTGTAATTCCTTCATGAGTAGTGCAAGAGACAAATTCTTATTTCCAATGTTATATGCGACCCTATAGCCTACGAAATCCTTGGAAAAACTTTTGAACACTATTTTTATTTGTGTGTTTTGGTCTAGATTGGCCTTATTATTCATAGCCTTGGAAAAGTATCCCATAAGAGTAATCATATGCTTTTTGAACAAAGTGTGGGGTTTTCACTGGGCATTCATCAAACTAGCTATAGTCGACTGTTGGGCCAAGACAACTTGGCTTCTAAACATGTCTTCTAGTTTGTCTGGAATCACTTTGGTAGTCTTAAGCTCTCTAGTTGCTTATAAATAGTGTTGGTCATGCTTTCCAACATATAGCAACGAGCTCTCTCCTCAGACTCCTCCAAACATTTTCTAGACTCAATTTGTGTGGTCGGAGGGAATTTATTATCAAGGACTTATTTGAGTTTCTAATAGCTCAGGACAATCATGAGCCTTTTCTATTCCTTATAGTTATTCCTGTTCAGTTTTTCTTAGTGAGTATGTTTAATAAGGGAGTAGGAGTCATTTTCGAACTGAAAATAAAATGTCCATTCATTAATATCTTTGTATTAAACAAATATTTTGAAAAAAAATTGCATCAAATGATATGCATTAAGATAATGCATGTGTCTTACCTTAAACCTTGAAAACATTTGTACGTTATTGTGACGATAATTCCTATACCCATTGAACAGAGCCACCATGGGGTAATCTCAATAAACTAGTAAGAAGATGGATTTCCATCCAATTAATACACGAACCTAATTTCTTAGGTGTTCACACATACTAATAATTGTTTAACGTTTGACCATCATTCTATCTTAGGTAGAGCTTCGTAAGAAGTTACTTAACTAGAAGATTTTGAGTGTATAACCACAAATGAGTCATCGTAGTACAATTTTGAGTGACATGCTATGATTAGTTGTCCTCTTTGAAGAAAAACTTCTTGTTATATCGTATAATAATACCTATAACATGGCTGACCAACTATCATACGATTACATGATAATTCTTCTTACTTTTAGGAAATCTCCTCTATGAAACCCACATGACAATCCTAACGCGGGGTAGTTAAATTGTCATGTCATTACAAGAGACCAATAATGGAGGCTATAGGTCTTCTTTAGGGACCTTTAATCATGAATGATTAATAAATACATGACAAATACATCTAACATTCTTTCCCTAAACTATATGACATGCTTATCATACATATACATGAACATACATCTTTAGTCAAATAAATATCATCATGTTATCCAAATTAAAAGCATAAAATTTAAATGACCTTGACCAGTAAAAGTTTCCATGATTCTATCCTAGAAAAAAATAAAATTAGAAAAGTCACCCTAAAGCATACATTGGGTTTTCTAGTTTGCCACCACAGGCTTTTGCTGTTACACAAGTTCATATTGCTATAGCCATTGTAGTTCAGTTGCCATTGTTACACCACCACTACTATCATGCTGCCTCTTTTGCCCACTGCTAGATCATCGATGATCCATATTGGACCCCCATTAGCTGTCACCGTCGGTACCTGTCATCGACCACCTGTAACGCCCTAAAATTTTTAATATTTGACTTGTTAAATTTTGTCGTAAATAAGTATCTTTTTCAGTGGTCAAGGGCCTTTATTATGTGTGGGAGTTCTTGGGTTTAAATTTCTATTTTGGGAAAATTTAGTTATTTTTTCTGCTAGCCCTATCTTTGTTTTTTTGGCTTAAGTATTATTTCGTTCAACATAAGATGGAATGAGCTTACTGGTTCAGTAGTAAGGTGTTAGTTTACCCTTTGGAATTGTGTTCGAATCCCTACATGAGCGAATTGGTAATATTTTTGCTATTTTTTAATGTACCGCCTATGTAGTGTTGTGGTTGGGTCAAATTCAAATTTTGGTCAAACTGATAAGTTGGCAGAGAATCTGGTGGTTTGGAATTCTATCGTTTTCTAAAAAAAAAACTTCAAACTTTATTTTATTTGATTTTTGAGAAATATCCTCCCCTAAAATCTCTCAAGCCACTCCTAGAATTATATCGTTTTTCTCTTTTTCCCCAAATTCCACGTTCGAAAAATTTTTGGTTGTTTCACCTTCTTGTCCTTACTTTTTCTTTTATTGTTTGAGAAAGTTTCTGCCAAATTAATTTTTAGTTTGTGCGTATTATTTGGTTATCATTTTATTCCATTCAAGGCCGTCGAATCTCTATCGTTTTGCAGGTGATAATTGGGAAGCATTCAACTTACCTTTGACATCTTAGGCTTAGTTAAGGTTGCTATTTTTCAAAGGGTATTGGATTACCTATTTTTGGAACCCATGTTAGAAAACATCTAGATGTGTAACGAAAACTTGAGAAAATAGCGAAAGCTACACAATCGTGTGTCAGGCTGTGTGGTAGGCCATGTGTGACATGGCCACGTGACAGGCCGTGTGCTACACCGTGTGAGTTACACAGTCTGGGCTAATTGGGCCGTATGGGCCACACAGGCATATGGGCCCAAGTTTTGAAATTTTTCCCTTGGGCCGTATTTGTCATAGGAGTTGAATATAGGCCTTCCATAGGGTTTCTATGATATAAATTGGGCTTCAAAGCATGACTTCTAATGTTTTGTCAGTGGTAAATTTGATTTATGTACGCATGATGAATAAGTTATATGTGTTAAGCATAATTTGTATAAGTTGTTTATAATCTATTATCTGTTAAGCATGAACTATATCTGTTATAATAAGCATGTATGTCATATAAATTTTTGATATATGTTATTTTTGCATGTGCATTGGGGTGAGATTTATGTTTGAGGAGGAAGTGTGGGCAGCTTAATCTATCTGCCATATTTGGTAGCTCAGCCACATATATTTCTGTTACTGGCGAAATGTCGCCTTATGATTTGGCAGCTAGGCTACAAATATTCTGAAAAGTAACATGCAATCACTAAGCAGTATGTAGGGCTGGATGCGTATATAATGCCCTATATTATGTGTAGGATGGTCGGAGATGGTGTGTAGTGAATAGGGGTAGGATTGTATATCTATATTTGATATGTTTTGATTTTGTTTCCGTATATGAAATATATTTGATTGAAATCTGAAAGCATGTCTGAAATAGTAACTGTTGATTTTATTATTATATGTTACACACTAAGATTGTAAGCTCATTCTTGGTTTGTTTGATTCTCAGGTAATCCTTAGGCTTAAACGATTTAATGCCATGGGAGCTCGATTATTTATTATTGTTGCGTATTTTAAGCTATTTGTATTTAATTCAGTTGCTCATGGACTATTTTTGGACTATTTTAAAAGTTTGGATTTTATTTTTTTTCATTTTTTAATTATTTCAATGTATATATTATGATATTCAATTTATTTGCAAAACCATGGTTTTCCAAAAACAAATCGCATTTTACAAAATCGAACTAAATTAAGAATTCTGCTGTGAACTTAAATGTTTTAAAAGTATAAAATAATCAAAAGTTTCATCAAATTAGTAATCAAAAGTTTCATCAAATTAGATAAGAGAGATATTTTCTCTTACAAACTGGATTTTTACTAAGCAAGAGCTAGCGTCATCTTTACAATTCAAATGGACTCTGGATTTAAAATGAGTTGCGGTAACTTCTCCAGGTCTGGCCATAATGTTTAGGTAGGGCTTGGGGTGTTACATTTAGTGGTATTAGAGCCAGGTTCAAAACTTGGGCTATGATTTTGGGTTCAAATTTTTAAAAAAAATGTTATTTCTGTTTAAATCTAAAAAATGAGTTTATAGAATACCAAGTCTCTGATGCTGATCCTGTAAGTACTTCGACTGTAATTATACTGTTTGGTTAGAAAAAATACTGTAGTATTATAAATATTTACTTTAGTTAAAGACTATAGCAACACATAAAAAGAATTTGATAAGATTTTTGACATAAGACATTTGATAAGAAACTTCAAACTGATTTATAAAATTTTGAACTTCCAAATAATTTATAATGAGTGCGCGAGGAACATGTGGATGAGGTACTCGTGGGTGTGGTGGGCACCGAAGAGGGGCTTAAGCTGAGCCATCTTCAGTGGGTAGTATGCCTAATCTGGATACGAGTGAGACTTTAGGTACGCCTACTACTGAGACAGGGTCTCAGACAAAGACGACTGGGGACGACATATTGTCCCAAGCCATGTTGAGAGTGCTTGAGAGGGTCATTGAGACCCATTTTAGATTTGGGAGTTGAGGGTCAATGATCTGTTGTAATTCTGTGTAGCAGATTAAACTAGTTTTTGCATTTAAGGAGCTTGAATACAAGCATTTTTGTTATGTTTTCTTAGTTTTATTTACATTCAATAAAATATGCAAATTGATTCTTTTACTGACTTTAGGCGCTGAGTGAGGCCTAAGGGAGAGCTAACACATTTTGTGAGTGTGTAGGAAGCCTTTGGAAGGCATACTAAACTGATATTGGTCGCTATGTCACAACACGGGATGTTCGATGTTGCATCATAGGGAACAGAATGGAGAAAGCTCAAGACTACCTTCGATATCGTGACACAAATTGAGGGTGTCGCGACATACCTTTGAAGATAGCCCAAGAAGTGTATACTGGTTGCTATGTCATAACACAGGTCCTGGTATATTGCGACATCGAATCTGTGGCAGAAAATAAACACGAAGCAGGGGCATTTTGGTCTGCACAATCAAACTTAAAGCTTGAGAACGTCAACTAGCCTAGGGTTAAGGACGACCACTACTTAGAACCTATTAATAGGCTCCTTTAACACATGTGATGGACATAATTCAATTAATCTAAATTCTCTTTTTAAAATTTAGTTTAGTTTTCTTTCATTCTTAGGTTTTAGATTTATTTCAGTTGTTCTTGTTAATTTCAAGAGATTTGAATTGTGGAAGCATTCAAACTTTGTGGATTCGCAATTAATATCAATAAAATCAGGCTATTTCATTTACTTTATCTTGTTTATTTAATTAGCATGCTTTCTTTTTATATCAATATCATATTGTCTATGAAAACCATGAGAAACTAATCCCTCTATAGGAGGTTAGCGAATGGGGGTATGATCTGTTAACTATTTTGTAGGGTTACTTAACAGATCACCTATTTGGGAAAGGAAGAATGAGAAATAAACCCTATGCTTGACAACCCCGGGAAGTCATCAAGGTGGGAATTAACCCAAAATTGGTATTGCCCATCCGTGAACACCTTTACCTCAAGCCAGTTTAGACTGTGAGGTTGGAAGATAAGTAGTTCTTGCTAACTCGTTATGTTAGTGGAAGATCGAAAGATCTTATTAGGATAGCGAATAATTGATTGACGAGGAGCTTGAAACAACAGTTGATGAGGATTGCTAAAGTGAGCTAATCACCATAATCGAGATTTGATTCATTCTACTTTTCTATCTCTTGAACTTTTATTGCTTTTATGTTAATTTCTTTTATTTTATTATTATAAAAACCCTTAAACCACCATTTTTGTGTCTTCGTACTATAATTGGTTTAAAGTACTAATTAGATCCTTTTAGTGTTTAGATTAGAATTGACCTAGCATTCACCTCCCTTGGGTACGATCCTCAGAGTACTCACCTACTCTGTTGTAAAAATTATATTACAACTCGATCCTTATACTTGTGGATACCGCATCATATTTCTATATCTTATTGCAGTTTTCACACTCTGGACGTTAGTACGTTTGGAGGTGGTCAAGTTGTTAGCACCGTTGCTGGGTGAGGCAACATCACTATATTGATTTTAATTTTTGCATCTTAGAAGAATAATTAGGAAATTTGTAGGCTATAGTTACGAATTTCATTTAACACTTCTAACATTTATTTTTTTAAATTTTTTTAGGAATCCTAGACACCATCAACCAAATAATCAGTCAGCACAAAGTCATGGATGACTTTTATTATATATGGTCCGATGTAGACTTTGATTATGGCAGATATTTATAAAGAAGGAGTCTATGGTGATTTGGAGATCCAAGAGAACCAATAATTACTAATGCTTGAATTAAGTCAACTCGGAGGAAAAACCCCAATTCTTCCCCAAGATGATAATGACCACTATAATATGCAATTAGAAGGGTACCAAGAGGTGTTAAGCCTGAAATTGAGCAAAAAGGAGAATGTCATCATAGATGCTTGCGAAGAAGGAGAACTCCCAAATTATTATCCACTTCAGAAGAAAAAAGAATATTCATACAAATGAAATAGAAATTGGCTAGAGAAGATATGGTGCTAGTGGAGGAAATAGAAAATTAATCAAAGAATCAAATAGACATGGAGCTGATCGTCCCATAAATCTCAGGTAATGCTGACGAAGCTAGACTGCAAGAACAGTATAATATAGACCCACAAACAGAGACAATGATAGTTAGGACTGAGTTAATAGAAGAATGTCTATCAATTAAAAAATTCACAAAACAAAATGAAGAGAAACCAATAGTCCCAAAGGATAAGACTGAATTGACCATCGTTTTCACATACTTAGTTCTAAAACAAGTTGTAAAAGCCCAATTTTCAGTGGTGACGAAACAGTGATTTTGGGGCCACAAATTTTCATTGTTTCAACTCATAATTATTATTTTTAGAATATTTATAGAGTTATTAAATTCTTATTAAAATTGGGTTTGAAAATATTAACGTTTAGATAGTTAATTAAAGAAAAAGGACACAATTGTAAAAGGTGCAAAATGTGGTAATTATAGCAATTAAGTGATCAAATGGTTTAATTAATAGATGAGGGAGGACTTGAGAAAAAAATTATGCATTAATTAGAATAGTGGGACGACAATTAAATGGAAAATAATAAAATAATATGAATTGGATGGCAATTTTGTAAATAAATAGAAGTTTAATTAAAATTAAGTTAAATTAAAAGAATGTAAAACAAAATCCATTTCATTATCTTCTTCAAATGGCCGAATGCCATAGCTAAGGTGGGGAGAAAGCTTTGGTTTGCCTATTTCATTGCATGTAAGTCCATTTTGATTCTGTTTCTTGTAATTTTTATGTTTTTGAGATCGTTGCAACTAGGTCCAGCAAGCTCGTACCTCCATTTTTAATTCTGTTAAAAATTTTGGAAGTTTCCATTGATGAATATTGAATGTTTTTGATGAATACCATGTATTTGGAACTTTGATTATGTTATTTGATGAATTTGTAAATTGATTTTTATTAGATTTTGCTTTTATGTTTAAATTGTGAAAATGTCAAATTATTAGGGTTTAATAGTGAATTAGATGTTTGTTAAGGGCTGACTGAGGACCTAGTAAATTTGAATACAATATAGATTGGAGAAAAAAATGGTTAATTTGATGAGTTTAAGGTTAAAGGATTAAATTGCAAAAATTATAAAAGTTTAGGGTAAATGTGTAATTTTGAAAAATAAAAGGGTAATAATTATAAAATGGTTTGGAAATGAAATATATGCTGATAAATAAAGAATTTTACATTTTAGATCAAGATCCTGTAGATACTCGTGGAAAAGGAAATATTACAGAATAGTCCCTGAACTTCTGTAACTCTTACAATTTGGTCTAAGTAAGTTCGTACAGTTTAGAATTTAACATAAAAATGAATTATTGTATAGTCTAACATGATCAAATTTATATATTTATTTTTAATTGATGATGATGGATGGTAATTTGAGGTTTAATATTGAACTTGATCCTCGGTTTGATTTGAACGCGGGATAGAGTATAGTTGTGTTTTGGTGCGTTATGGTGGTTTGAAGTGGAGACGATATTGGAGGGATATATTTGTATATTGCCCGAGTAAACTGAGGTTCAATATTTGTTTTGAAGTCTCGTGTTATACTCTATTTTTGGTGTGCTGGTTGGATTAGCTCTTATGAGCATTGGTGTGATGGATGGATTCGCTCGAGTGAGCATCTGGTGTGTTTGGTTGGACTGATGATGTACTTCTATCCGTAAGCCATTCTTTGAGTTGAAAATCTCAATAAATACTTGAAATTTGAATTGGTAAGTTATAAATTACCAATTGAGATTGTGGATGAAAGGAAACTTTCATGGTTGGTATTTTATTAATATGTGTTAGTATGTTCATTTGATACTTGTTGGAATGGATAAAAGTGTATGTGATGAGTTGTTTGTTAAGTAGCTAAGGTATGGTATGATTGAGTTAGTGATTATAGGTGAAATCTTGAATGAATTAATAGGTTGAATTGATTATATGTTTTAATATAAATATTATACTTGTGGCACCAATGAGGGTACATTGGTTAGGCACTGAGTTAGGTTGATTTTGGTATGTTTTTGGCATGATTTAAGTCAATTTGGATAGGTATTTTGATTGGTAAATGGTTTGCTTAGGTTCCAAGTAAGTTTGAAATGGTAAACTTGTTGATTAAGGTACATTTTAGGTCTACACGGCCTGAGACACGGGCGTGTGTCTTAGCTGTGTGTGACACACGGCCATGTGACATGATCGTGTGTCTCCTGTAGGTTCAAGGCATGCAAGTCAGGCTATTACACGGCCTAGCACATAGCCTGGCACACAGCTGTGTAACCCTTGTAGTCTAAAATTTTCAACTTTTTCCTAAAATTTCTAAATGTTTCTGATTTAGTCTTGGATTGTTTCTATAGTTATTTTTAGGGCCTCGAGGGCTCGATTAAGGTAAATTATAAATGCATTTGAATGAAATTTTATTATGTTTGTATCAATGTATGATTTGAATGGTTTACTATTCTATTTGTCCAGTAATGCTCCTTAACCCTATTCCGACGACAGATATTGGTTAGGGGTGTTTCACAAGCACCCTAAAAGTTTATAGATTTGGGAATTTTCTAGATGTTGAAAAGAGTGAGAAAAATATATATTGATAGAACTTACGATTATATAACAAGTTTCAACCAAATTAAACAATCGATGTGTACAACAATTGAGCTACGACCGTTATAGAGTGTTCGAGTCTTACAAGAACCATCAAAGGGAATTATCTACAAGCTGATGGATGAATTGAAAAGCCCATAGAATAGAACTTCAGTAGCGCAATACAATATTTTTTTCCCTATCCCTCTGCGAATCATTTTAAAAAGTACTCTTGAAAAGCCATACCTGATCAATGAGAATGACAGAAACACTATAGATAACAATTGTGAACCAAAATCCTTAACGTTTTTCAAAGCACGAATACTGAACACCAATTAAAGTAGCTGTGTGGGTATGTGGGTTTGGAAATCACTAATAGTTATGACATACGAAAAGAGTTGTCGGTCATTAAAGTAGGGGAAAAAGGTAAATTTAGAGAAAGAGACAACCTTGGACGAATAGATTGGCATGATGGGTGTTGGGCTAATACAAATAGAAACAAATCACAAGGATCACCCCAGTGCATCTTGATTGAGCTGACGGATAAGTCCGGTAGTAAGACCTAAC
The DNA here is from genome assembly GCA_025698465.1 of Gossypium longicalyx. Lineage (NCBI taxonomy): Eukaryota > Viridiplantae > Streptophyta > Magnoliopsida > Malvales > Malvaceae > Gossypium > Gossypium longicalyx. The sequence continues at coordinate 59,770,642 of CM047004.1, read as the reverse complement.
ATCTTCCGATCATTTGATTATTACAAACTGTATTAACTGTATACTCTACTAACCAAGTTGTTAATGTATTATAGGTAGGTCAAAAATAGGTCTAACAAGCACTTGAAGCATTTTGAAGATCGAAAATTTGGGAAACAAGGTCAACGTCCTTCATTCCTTATTGTACCTCCTTTTATGACACATTTTGTACCTCTGGTTGGACCTCCACCTCCACCAGTGAATGAGCCTAGTCGACAAATTCCAGCGGAGAAGCTTAGGAAGTGTGATGCTGAGGAATTTCGAGGTAGATCAGAAGATGATTCAGTTAAAGCCGAGTATTGGCTATAGAACATCTTTCGAGTTTTTGAAATGGTTTGTCCTCCGGATGATTATCTTAGATGTGCCGTTTCAGTACTGAAAGAGGAAGCGTATAGTTGGTGGACTACATTAGTGGTTGTGGTACCGAGGGAGAAAATTTCTTGGGATTTCTTTCAGATTGAGTTTAAAAAGAAATATGTAGGGAAAAGGTATTTGGATAAGAAAAACAGAGAATTTCTTAAGCTATGTCAAGGAAATAAATCATTGGTCGAGTACAAGAGAGAGTTTGTATATCTAAGTAAGTATGACCGAGAGATTGTAACTACTGAAGAAGAAATGTGTATCCGGTTTGAAAATGGCTTGAATGATGAAATCTAAATGATGATCGGAGGTAATGAAATTCAAGGATTTGTTATTTTATCTGATCATGCACAAAAAAATAGAAGAAGTTTACAACCGCAAGATACAACAGGATAGACAGATTCGAGAGTTTCACAAGAGAAGTTCTTTTAAGTTGTTTTCTGTATCATTGAAAAAGAAGATTAATGAAGATTTTAGTCGAGCTACCTCAGTGTCGAAGCATCCAAATAGAAACAAGACTGTTCAACATGATTTTAAAGTTCCTAGTAAACCAGTTGATAGTGTGGGAAGTGTCGGAAATGCTCTAAAGCCCAATTGTAGACATTGTGGGAAATATAATCCTGGCAAGTGTAGGACTAAGACGGGAGCCTGTTATAGATGTGGATTGACTTATCATTTCTTTCAGAATTGTCCTACACAGGTAAAAGAAAATGAAGATCAAAATGGCAAGCAATTATCAACATATTAGAAAAGTAGACGTTCGGGTCAGAATAGTGCTGTTGGAACTGCTCGTGCTGGGACTAAAGACACCATTGTTCACTTAGAGGCTAGAGCACCTGCTCGTACTTATACTATTCGAGGTAGAGAGGAAGCTGCTGCTCCTGATGTGATTGCTGGTATATTTTATCTCTTTGATGTTATTGTGTTTGCATTGATTGACCCAAGTCAACTCATTCTTATATTTTCACTGCATTAGTAAAGGAAAAGAAATTACCTGTTGAGTCTATTGATTATGATATTCAAGTTACTAATCTACTAGGCTAGAGTGTGATAGTTAACTTAGTTTGTCGTAATTGTCCACTGAAAGTTAGAGGCTATGAATTCTCTGCTGATTTGATGTTGTTGCCCTTTCGGGAATTTGATGTTATCCTGGGAATGGATTGGCTATCATTGCATGATGCTGTAATTAACTGTAGATAGAAATGAATTGATTTTGTAACACCACAAACCCGGCCTGAACGTTATGGCCGAATCTGGCGATGTCACATTGAAGTATTTTTCATAAAGTGTGATATCGTTGAAAAACCCATTCTTTACTTAACCTCTTTGTGTGATCTTAAGATTAATCTTAATACATTTGTTCATTTTCAAAATGTGAGTTGTTTGTCAAAAAGTTAATCATATTAAAATGTCTTTATTATTATTTTTATTGTAAAACATTATTACATTCGAAAACTCTTTAAAACAGGTTTCATATTCGTGATGTCTTTGAAAAACATTTATCTATTTGAAAACCCACGTCTTTTTCCTACTGCTAGCAGTTATAAATCAAAGAAAATAAAAATTCTAAATTAAAAATAAAATCCAAAGAGGCCTTATTACAGTAAGAATACGCAAAATAAATTACTTATAATTTAAAAATCAAATATGGAAGCATGTGCGGTTGTGTGGCCACCTTTGAGTCCCTCGCAGTACCGATTCGGCTAAGACTAGAGATTACTTGAGCAGATAAACAGAAAGGTGAGTTTACGAAAACTCAGTGTGTAATCCCTTATCAAACAATCAGTCAATCATACAGTGAGCAAATACACCGCAGGCTAAGCCCATTTCATGAATCTGCTCGGTTTCAATTAGGGCCTTAGCCCATTACAATATCAGTATCAGTTTGGCCCTGAGCCCATTTCAATGATAGTAACACTACAAATATGTAATCAGAAATCCTACCCAACCAGCTCTACACTCTAACTCTGTCCAACCCTACACTCCATGTGGGGATATAATCAACCCACCCATCCCTACGCTCCAAATAGTATCGATTGCGGCACTAAACAGTATTTGCAGTAGAGCTGCCAGTACAGTACACTTCCTCTAATCATAATAAATCCAAACCCCATGTAACACATCATGCATCATGTCATGTCATGTCATCATATCATACATGTACTTAGTACGTCTAAAATGGCATGCTTAACACAATCATACATCACATAGGGGCATAACAGTCATTGTATCAATTTAGGGGTCTAAGTAAACTTATCGACCCAACAGTAGGTCCCCAGTCGTCTCGGGTGACCCGTGAAACCTTAATAGTTAAAGAGTGAAAATGGTCCCACGGACCATATTGTGGGCCTACGGCCCACATTGCCCAAAAATGGCCTTGGCCGTGTGGATTACACAACCTGGCCCAATATTCTCCACACGTCCGTATGGTTTGCCTGTGTGGAGCCCACATACCTATGGTGCCCACATGGCCCAGTTTGGCCCAAAATGGCCCAAAGCGGCCTCGGCCCATGAAATCGCTCATGGTTTGCCTTGACGATCATACGCCCATGTTTAGTCACATGAGCTACCACACGAGCGCGCGTATGCCCGTGTAGCGTATCGTTCACTTTTTTCGGCTTTCATTGATTTCCAAAGTTGGGATTGTGGTTACACACCTTGTTTGCAAAAGTGCAGACACCACTCTTAAGCACTCCTACCTATAGTCAAACATAACACACCATTAGATCCTTCCTGATAGGGTTACAATGACCCATCTTATATTACTTATCTAAAAGGTAGATTGTCACTTGCCTTACTAGAACGAATATGGCTCAACCTACTCAAACCGCTAAAAAAGGTTGACTATATGCTCCTTGGCGATTAACTACATTACAACCGAATCCAATTAACATTTATTCACACGATCAGATTGCACCAAACGAATATCCACTTACTGAAAGCGCAACCCAAGTGTAGGGGAAAGGAAGCAATCTGTCTACCCCCAAACGATCACACGATACCACCGAGGCAAAGGCTAGCACCACCACACCCCTAGCAATAAACGGCAGCGAAGGAAAATATTAGAAGGAAGATTACTATGGTAGAGAGAGGGAGAGAGAGAAAAGAAAAGAATCGTGTGCTCCTACTGAATGGTCAAAGAACAATTGCCAAACCGAAAATAGAGAGGGGGAGAAGGAGTAATCGGTCAAAGAGGAAATCAATTGAGAAAGGGAGAAGGAACTAGAAGCAATCGGTCAAAGAGAAACCGATTGAGAGAGAGGGGAAGAAGAAAGAGAGAATCGGCCAAAAACCAAGGGCTAAAAGCCGAAAGAATTTGAGAGAGGGGAAGGAGGGTATTCGGCCAACAAAAAAAAAACAAGGGAAAGAATGATCGTTAAGGGAGTAGAGGGAAGAATGATCGTTAAGGGAGTAGAGGGAGAAGAGAAAATCGGTCAGTAGGGCACTGTAATGAAGAGCAAACCGAAATAGACCAAAAAAATGAAAGGTACTTGAGTGATCCTATAGCAGAATTCGGTTAGCAAGAAGCAAGAAAAGAACAAAAATAGGCTATTTACCAAGCCATTTTGCCACCCAAATTGTCACACACCTACACCACAATTCAAAGTATCAACTGAATGCATAATAGCCTCAACCAAGTATCATTTAAACCATTTCAATGCCAACAATATACAATACACACTATTCCAATTTGCCATTTCGTTCGTACCGAATATCAACTACTTCAATCATCAAAATGACCAAACTCAAATATGCATTATTTGGCCTAATTTCACAAGCATACCAACATCCACAAATCATCAATTTAACATTCATATTACCTATTATCATCAATCATCACACAACCATCAACCAACTTAATTCACAAGACATAATCATACATATATGTACATGACTCAAACATACCAAATATACCAAATTAAGCCATCACTCATGGCTATTTATACATACCAAAACATATACATTTACAAGCCAATTCATTTCGCCAAAATCATTATCAAGTCATAACCAAAATGACCAAAATTCCTATGCATGCCATATACTTAAAGTACCAAGTTCATAAGTACCAATAGATAGGTGGATAATGTGACGATGTGTCTGACAATCCCTGAATCCGAATTAGCTTTGAATTCACTATAAAACACGGGAAAACAAAAAATGTAAGCTATAAAGCTTAGCAAGCTCGTATGAGATAAACTTAATGCAATCACATAAACATAAATCAATAATTTGAATACATCAATATGTAGCTTTCCTTAACTATCAAACCTTTCAAATGCTCATTCACAAAACTATATACTTCCATTTTCATTTCTTCGATTCGACACTAAAATAGTTTATACACATACCTATATCATCTCATACCAACCTCATATACATTCTCTCTTTCATTTACTCGTTGAACCAATTAGAATAGAAGTCAAATACTCAAGGGTCTCACACGATAAGTACCTATACCATGGCCCGAAGCCAAATCAAGGTAACTTGTCCATAATACTGATATCATGGCTCAAAGCCAAATCAGCCGATATGCATGGCCAGAAGCCAAATCGATTTATCTCACACCCGAAGTGCTATATCATGTCCTAAAGGCAACTCAAAGTATCCGTAATGACATGTCACTAGCATCCTAAACTATTCCTAAGGTTCAACCAGGCTTCCAACTGTCGAATCATTGTAGAATCATTCACAAACTTGTCCGAAGTCACATAATCAAAATTTATGCTATATCAAAGCATATAGAATACATTTGAAATGAAATTATAACATACGAACTTACCTCGGATGCTAAAGTGACGAATCGAGTCTACTATTCTGTAACTTTATTTTTTCCCCGATCTAAGTTTGTATTTCTCCTTTCTTGATCTAAATATATTCAAAATTAACTCATTTAATCATCTATTCATTCAATTTTTTCCAAAACACAATTTAAAACACATTTAGATTTTTACCCCTAATATTTCACATTTTTCACAATTTAGTCCTCATTTCATAAAATCAAAAATTAATGAAATTCACAATAGACCCATGCTATTCGAATTACTATTATGCCCCTAGCAGCCCATATTTTTCATTTATTTCACATTTTAACCACTAACTTTACACATTTCTCAATTTAATCCCTATTTTGCATGTTCACTAAAAATCACTTTACAAAACTTGCATAATTCATAATAAATATTCATAATCTATCATCAAACATCAAAAATCATACATATTCATCAATGGAAACTTTCAGAATCTTTAATAGTTTTGCAAAATAGTCCCTGGGCTAGCTAGTACTAGCTGCAACAATCTCAAAAACGTAGAAATCATTAAAAACAAGACAAAAATCGTACCTTAATAGACAATGAAAGCTTGGCCGAATGAACCCTAAAGAAATGGATTTTCTTCTTTGCTATGTATGGTTGAAGATGATGATATTAGATAATGGTTTCATTTTGTTTTATTTATTTTAACTTAATTAACCAAATTACCTTTTTAACCTTAATTAATAACCATCAAAATACTTAAATACATGTCCATATATGTCCATTCATTACATTAATGGTCTAATTACAACATAAGGACCTAAAATTTAAGGTTATATAGCTATTAGATACTTTTAGCTAATAGAATTCCACTTTTACACTTTACGCGATTTAATCCCTTTTATCAAATTAACTAATCAAACGATAAAATTTCTTAACGAAATTTTCACACAAACATATTTTCATGCTGTAGACATTAAAATAAAAAAAAATAATTTCAATTTTAGATTTGTGGTCCCGAAACCATTATTCCGATTTGACTAAAAACGGGTTGTTACAACTTTCCCCTGCTTTGGGATTTTCGTCCTTGAAAATATTACCAGTGAATAGGTTAGGGTACTATTTTCTCATAGCTTCCTCGGGCTCCTACGTAGCCTGTTTGACACCATGTCGTTGCCAAATTATTTTCATGAGAGCCATGCTTTTATTTCTCAACTGTTTAACCTTGCGTGCTAGAATTCTGATCGTTTATTTCTCTATACGTCATATCAGATTGAATTTCAATCTCAAACGGAGAAATTACAAGTGATGGATCCGATTTATATCAACGTAACATCGACACATGAAACACATTATGGATCTTTTCTAACTCAGTCGACAAAGCTAGTCGATATGCTATTGGCCCTATTCTTCTAATGATCTCGTATGGCCCGATGAAATGCGGACTCAAGTTGCCTTTGCGACCAAATCAAAATATTTTCTTCCACGGAGATACTTTCACAAACACTTTATCACCTATCTGAAATTCAATATCTTTTCGTTTCAAATCCGCGTACGACCTCTGATGATCTGAAGTTGCTTTCAAATAGTCGCAAATTACTTTCACTTTCTTTTCAGTTTTTCTAACTAAATCAATCCCGTGAATCTATTTTTTGCTAAGCTCGGTCCAGTACAATGGGGTTTGAAATTTACGACACAGAGCTTCGTACGATGCCATCTTTATGCTCGAATGAAAGATGTTATTATACGCAAATTCAACTAGCGGCAAATATTTCGTCCAATTACCTTCGAACTCTAAAACAAAAACACAACATCTGAGCATATCTTCGAGAACTTGAATTACTCTCTCAGATTGATTGTCAGTTTACGGATGAAAAGCTGTACTAAAATTCAACTTCGTACCTAGAGCTTCTTACAACTTCTTCCAAAACTTTGATGTAAATCTCAGATCTCTATCTGAAATAATTGAAATTGGCACCCCGTGTAATTTAACAATCTCAGCAATGTACAACTCAGCTAGTCGTTCAAGTGAATAGTCAGTACATACCGGAATGAAATGTGTAGATTTCGTCAGTCGATCAACAACAACCCAAATTGCATCTTTCTTTTTCGGAGACAAGGGTAATCCCAGTACGAAATCCATAGTCACTCTATCCCATTTTCACTCCAGTATCATCACAGGTTGAAGCAAACCCGAAGGCATTTGATGCTCGGCTTTCACTTGCTGACAAATCAAACACTTCGATACAAATTTAAAAATATCTCATTTCATACCTGACCACCAATACAACTTCTTCAAATCATTGTACATTTTGGTACTCCTCGGGTGAACAGATAAGCAACCACTATGTGCCTCGTGTAAAATTTTCTGAATTAACTCTGAATTTTTTGGTACATAGATTTTATCTCGAAACATTAAATAATCATCAGATTCGATTTGGTATTCTAAATCACTAGTCGACTCGCATTGCACTCTTTTAGCTTGCAATTCACTATCACATTTCTGAGCTTTGCAAATTTGCTAAAGAAATACTGGTTTAGCTTTTAACTCAGCTAAAATTGAACCATTATCAAATATTGTCAATCGTGTATTCATTTCTCTCAAAGCAAACAACAATTTTCTACTTAAAGCATCTACAACTACATTCGCTTTCCCCGGATGATAATTAATTACTAACTCATAGTCTTTTAATAACTCGAGCCATCTCCCTTGTTGCAAATTCAAATCTTTTTGGGTCATAATATATTTTAAGCTTTTATGATCAGTAAAGATGTGACATTTTTCACCGTACAAATGATGACGCCAAATTTTCAATGCGAAAACTATAGCAGCCAATTCTAAATCATGCGTCAGATAATTCTTTTCATGCGGTTTCAACTGTCTAGAGGCATAAGCTACAACTTTACCCTCTTGCATCAATACGCAACCCATCAATGACGCGTCACTGTAATTTTTTTCCCGACTCAAGTTGAACCAGTACTGGGGCCTTAGTTAACAACACTTTCAATTGATCAAAATTTTTTTGACATTTCTCGGACCATTCAAACTTTACATCTTTCTGTAGCAGTCTAGTCATCGGTGTAGCGATCATCAAGAACCTTTTAATGAAACGTCGATAATAACCAGCCAATCCCAGAAAACTTTTGACCTCGTATACATTTCTAGGTGGTTTCCAGTCAATAACTGTAGAAATCTTTCTCGGATCAACTCGAATGCCATCCGTTGGAACAATATGCCCCAAAAATCTGACTTCCCAGAGCCAAAACTCACATTTACTAAATTTAGCATATAGTTACTTATCTCTCAATGTTTGCGACACCATCCTCAAGTGCTCGGCATACTCAGACTCATGTAGTGAATATTTCAGAATGTCGTCAATGTACACAATAACAAATCTGTCTAAATACGGTCTAAATATCTGATTCATCAAATCCATGAAAATGGTAGGAGCATTAGTCAATCCAAAAGGCATAACAAGGAATTTATAATGTCCATACCTTAGTTTGAACACAGTTTTTGGCACATTTGAGTCTTTAACTCACAACTGATAATAACCAGATCTCAAATCAATCTTTGAAAACACTGTTACACCTTTCAACTGATCAAACAAGTTGTCCATTCTCGGTAATGGATACTTGTTCTTTATTGTAACCTTGTTGAGCTGTGTATAGTCAATACACATTCTCATTGACTCGTCTTTCTTCTTTACAAACAATACTGGCGTACCCCAAGGCAAAAAACTCGATCGTGCAAAACCTCTATCTGTTAACTCTTGCAACTAAGCTTTCAACTCTGTTGGAGCCATTCTGTACGGAGCTATAGATATCGGTGAAGTGCCCGGTACTAACTCAATAGCAAACTCAACCTCTCTGACTAGTGGCAACCTAGGCAATCCTTCTGGAAATACATTCGAGTATTCACAAACTACAGACACCGATTCAATCTTCTTTTCAGACACCTTGGCATCTAAAACACATGCTAAGTACGCGTCATAACCTTTTCTAACATGTCTCTGAGTCGACATCAATGAAATCACTATAGGCAATCCATCCGACTCATCAGATTCAATCCGAAGAATTTCGTTATTCTGACACTTCAATTCTATAATCTTTCGTCTACAGTTAACAATGGCATCATGTAGAGTCAACCAATCCATACCCAGAATCACATCGAACTCATCAAATGGAAAAAACATCAGGTCAGCTGGAAAACAGTAACCCCGAGTCATTAAAAGACAGTTCTTGCATACTTTATCAACTAGAACATACTTCCCTAAGGGGTTCGATACTTTAATCACAAATTCAGTAGACTCAATAGGCAGACTCTTACTAAATAATAAATTCATACAGATATATGAATGAGTCAATCCAGGATCAATCAATGCAATTACATTAGAGTCGTAAAGAGAAAATGTACCGGTGATAACATCTAGCAACGATGCTTCTTCACGAGCGCGAATAGCGTAAGCTCTAGCAGGTGCTCTGGCTTCGGATCTCACAACTAAGTCCCTAGTCACACCTCTACCACTGGACACATTCCCCGTATTTCTTGATGGTCTCCCTCTCACAGTCATATTTCTCGATTTAGCATTCTAGAATTTATCTTTCTCGGATAACTTTAGGAAATCCCAAATAAAATGATCTGACGAGCCACATTTGAAACAAGCTTTAACACTCTTATTCTAACACTCTCCAAAATGTCGTCTCCCACACTGTTGACACTCGGGTTTGTTGTTTCTTACACTACCAACACTCGATACGGAAGTTGCTTGAGCTGTAGAACTCACATGTTGATTTCCACGATCTCTATTCTGATATCCCACTGATGCATTTGATTGACTATACATATCTCGTGATTTCTTTGATGAAGAATGATAAGATTTATTTATCGGTCTTTTCCTCGAATCTCTAGCCTCTTAATAAGCTTTCTTCTTTTCTCGGCTAAAGTCTTTAGCTTTGCAAGCCCGATCAACTAACACAAAAAATTCTTTTAAATCTAATATCCCGACCAAAAGTTTAATATCTTCGTTCAATCTATCAACAAACCGCTTGCACATAATTTCTTCGATAGAAACATACTCCCGAGCGTACTTGCTCAACTGTACAAATTCTCTTTCATATTCGGTTACAGTCATGCGGCCTTCTTTTAGTTCTAAAAACTCTTTATGCTTTTGATCCAAAAACTGTTGATTGATGTATTTCTTTCAGAACTCGGTCTGAAAGAATTCCCAGGTGACTCTTTCCCTCAGCACCATGGATACTAACGTATTCCACCACTGATATGCGGTGTCTCTCAGAAGGGATATAACACACTTTAAACATTTAGCCGGTGTGCAAAAAAGCTCATCAAACACTTGAATTGCATTTTCAAGCCAAAACTTGACTCTCTCAGGCTCATCATCAACATTAGCTTTGATTTCTTCAGCCTCGTGTTTACGAATCTTGTCAACTGGAGATTTATTCAATCTTAAAAGCTCAACACCTTGAGGAGCTACGGGAATCGGTTGGGGATTAGTAGGGGTGGAGGTTGTTGAGTAGTCGAATTTGTTCAGATATACTGTGTGAACCATTCGTTCATCATTTGGAAGAAGGCTTCTCTAGCCTCTCCTCTCTGGCTACCCGACACGGGTCTAGAATCAGACGGTGCTATCCCTTGAGCGAGAGCAGGCGCATTACTCTTAACCTCATCAGCTATAGCTCGATTGGGATCCATTTACTATATGAAAACACATTTTAAAAATGTCAGGAGTCATCACACTATCATAGTTTATATATAGCATGTATAGCTAAACTCTCACACACGCTACATTAGTCCTAGAATCGACTAAACCGTAGCTGTGATACCAATAAATGTAACATCCCTCGCCCGTATTCAACGCTGGAATAGGGTTACAGAGTATTACCAGACTTACAACACATTTAAACATACTTTTCACATACATTTCATCAAATCATACAATCGTCATTCAATCTCAATCAATTTGTCCCTAATACGAGCCTACGAGGCCCTAAACATGCTTTGGGAGTGGTTCGGGACTAAACCGATAACTTATGAAACTCTACGAAACATAGAAGATTTTTCCTCAAAATAGGGGACATACGCCCGTGTAGCTAAGCCGTGTGTCTCACATGGCCACTTGACACTCCCGTGTAGACATTCGAAATGAGAGCACATGGTTGTGTCCCAGCTGTGTCCAACCCCGTATCTCTGACTTGGGTCACACGGCCAACACACAAGCTAGTGTGGCTAGCCCGTGTGCCCTAAGAATGGCCACACACGCCCGTGTGCCAGGCCGTGTGCTAGGGCATGCCAAACCTATAGGGTATACTAACTTATATCACACGTCCAAGTCACACGCCCGTGTGTGAGGCCGTGTGGAGCATACTGACTTGATTTCTGTAATATCCCGAATTAGGGCCTAATCGGAATAGTGGTTTCGTGACCACAAATCCGAGATAGAAATAATTATTTTATAATTATTTTGAGGTTTATGATATGATTGCATGATTGTGTGAAAATTTTGTGACGAAATTCTATGCATAAAGTGCTTAAGTTGAAATTAGGGACTAAATCGAATAAGTTGCAAAACTTGCATTCTAGAAGTTTTTAGTATGAAATTACTTTGGAATATTAATGAGGAGGTCTTAAATAGCAATTTGACCAATTTCTAAAATTTTGGACAAAAATGAGCTTGTACATGAAAATTTTCAAAGAAATGTATTAAGGGTATTTTGGTCATTTGGTAATTAAAAGATTAAAAAAAGGAAAAAGATGGCAAAATATGTCCATATTCTTCATTAGGATGAAATTTAAAGGGTTCTCCATAGCTAGGGTTTGTTTCAAGCTTCCAAGCTCCATAGTAAGTGGTTCCAAGCCCCGTTTTTAATGTTCTTTACGTTTTTGGAGTCCCGGTAACTTGATTTAGCTTATGCTAGCAATAATTCAACCTAGGGTTCATATTTGGAAAAATACCCATAGGTGAAATTTGTGTATTTTGGTGTTTTATGATAGAATATGAGGTTTTAAATTATGCTAGACAACTTGTGCTACTTGGTTTTGAGTGAAAACGAGTAAAATGGCTTAATCGGTAAAAATACCTAATAGTCATTAGTACATGTTAGAGTGTGAATTGGATGTTGCCATAGAAGGGAAAAATCATCAGCATGTCATAAAACATAAGAAAATAGGATGAAGTTTAATTCCCGAGCCTAGGGGCAAAAGTGTAATTATGCAAAAGTTTAGGGGCAAAATGGTAATTTTTCCAAAGTTCATATTAGGGACTGTTTTGATGAATATATGTATTAAATAAATTAATTTGGTATTATAGATCAAGAGAAACAAGATTCAAGTCGTGATCGAGGGAAAAACAAAGTTTACGAGGAATAGGCTCGATTGCTAATATTTTGTATCGAGGTAAGTTCATGTGTAAATAAGGTAACATAATTTTTATTTTAAGTGATTTAATGTTATTTATATGATATGATACTTATTATCATGAAATATTATGCTTTGTGAATTATTATTTGGTAATATGCAAATTATGTGAACAACTTGATAAGTATGAGATGCTAGCAAGTATCGGTTTCTACATTTCGAAGAAGGAGATCAAAATGTGTAATTGAGAAGAATCCCATTTGAAACTTGGGAATAGATTAGAATACAAGTGACATGTCACTAGGATGGTTGAGTTCCGAACTCGTTGAGTTGAGTTCGAGTTCGTGAGATGTAACTAGGCATCCGAGCTCGTTGAGTTGAGTCCGAGTTCACTTATGGATGCGAACGCCCGAGCTCGTTGAGTTGAGTCCGAGTTTGCTTATGGGCGGGTTACATGGTAGCTTGACTACATAAGTTCTGCAGGCTATTGAGTTTGTCTAGCTGCGGGTATGGCACTTACGTTCATGAAATCTGTGTATTCGAATTATATTCTGATGTGTTCAACGGGTGAATCTTAGGAGAATAAGGAGAATGACTAAAACGAAGGTGACATGTTGGTAAGTGTGGTGAATGAGAAAATTTTACAGGTATGTGCTTAAACCCTCGAGTTGAGAACTTGGTATGATGAAATCGTAGTAAGATATTAAATGCAAATGAAACATGAATGTCTTGGTGTTGTTTATGCAAATGATGTTTTATGTTGAATTGCATGATTATGTTACTTACTATTTGCATATGGACTTACTAAGCATTTATGCTTACTCCCTCCTTTTCCTTCATTGTAGTTTCGACAAACCGGCTTGAGAATTGGGATAGGTCGAAGACTCGTTCACACTATCCGAAGGCCTAAATTGGTAAAATGGCTTGTGTATCTTGAATGTGGCATGTATGGCAAAATACTCACTTTGTGTAAATGATCTTATGATATGATTATGCTTTGGAAAGAAAAGAGTTTTGTGAATGATTAGCCATTGGAATGGCCAATCTAAATCATATTTGATACCATGTATGTTTAAAATGCTATTTAGTCCATGAAAATTTATAGTAAAGTAAAATTTGTTATAAAACAGAATATTGCTGCAGCAATGACGTGAATTTGAAAAATCACTAAAAATAGTAGAAATGGAATTAAATGATGAATAAGTTATAGTATCGAAGCTTAATGAGTCTATTTTCATATGGATAGAACAAAACAGGTATGTGAATGATATTCTATGAGATGTTTAAATTTTTTCGAAACAGGGCCAGTGCAATTTCTGAATCCCTTGTTCTGAATTTAAAAATTCACCATAAATTGTATAAAAATAATTAGAAGTCATGCTTTATATTTACAGGTTCCTTATAGAGTCTAGTTTTAATAAAAACAAATGGTATATTCATTGAAACTCTGTACAGGGAGATATCTGATTCGTAATACACAGATGTCAGAGCAGACGTACCCTGAAACAGGGGAGACTTTAACTAATAAACTGTACTAATTTTCTGGACCAAAAATTTTAGAAAACAATTATTAAATAGATATATGAGTCTAGTTTCAAGGAAAATTTATGGAATTGGATTTTGAGTTTCAGAACTCGAGATATGAATTTTTAAGTGACTGTGACGCAGTTAGCCAGCTTGTCTGGAAATTTTAAAAATAAATTGTTTAAGCTGTTTAATTGATGAAATTAAGTTTAGTAACACCTCGTGCTCGACTCCGGCGACGGTCTCAAGTACGGGGAATTACATTTGGTGGTATCAGAGTAGGTTTAGTTAGTTCTCGGACTAACGTGTTGTATGTATGGATTTTGCTATACCTGCCATATATATTATGATAGTGTGACGACTTCTGACCTTTTAAATGATTTTTTTATAGTAAATGGATCCCGATCTAGCTATGGCTGATGATGTAGAAAGTAATGCATCAGATCCGGCTGAAGGGGCAGTGCCAACCGAAAATCCACCTCCTACTGTTGGTCAAGGAGGAGGAGAAAGGGCTCGAGAAGCCTTTCTCCAGATGATGAGTGCCTGGTATACTGACTTTGTTCGTACGAACCAGAATGTACAACTTCCCCCACCTCCCCCGATTCCTCAACATGTACCCCCGATGCCTCAAGGTGTGGATCTGATGAAATTTCATAGAACTCCAGTTGGCAGAATCCGTAAGCAAGGGGCTGAAGAATTCAGGGCAAATATTGATGATGATGCTGAGAAAGCAGAGTTTTAGCTTGAGAATTCTATTCGGGTATTTGATGAATTGTCTTGTACACCTGAGGAATGCTTGAAATGTGCTATATCATTATTGAGGGATTCAGCCTATCATTGGTGGAAGACATTGATTTTAGTGGTACCGAAAGAGAAGGTGACTTGGGAATTCTTTCAAGAAGAATTTCGGAAGAAATACATCAGTGAAAGATTTGTTGATCAAAAGCGTAAAGATTTTCTTGAGTTGAAGCAGGGGAACATGACAGTTACTGAATACGAAAGGGAGTTCGTCAGGTTGAATAAGTATGCTAAAGAATACATTCTTATAGAGGCTAAAATGTGCAGACGATTTGAAGACGGACTCAATGAAGATATCAAAGTATTTGTTGGGATTCTTGAATTAAAAGAAATGGTAGTACTTGTTGATCGAGCTTGCAAGGCTGAAGAACTACTTAAAGAGAAGAAAAAAGTAGAGACTGAGACTAGAAGTTGGAAGAAAAGATCGACGAACAGTTCATTCTGACAGCAATCTAGAAATTCTAGAAATATGAATCCTCGTTTTCAGATTTCGACCGGACAATCATATGGAAATTCTAAGAAACAAAATGTGGGTCTTAAATCTCAGACTACTTCCGTGGCTAGTGTGGGGAAATCGAGATTTGTTAAGCCCGAGTGCCAGCGGTGTGGTAAAAATCATTTTGGCCCATGTAGAGCGAATGAATGTTTTCGGTGTGGTTCTCCGGATCATTTTATTAGAGACTGCCCAGAGAGAGTTGAGAAAGAAAAATTTCAGAGTGTAAAAGCTAGTGGTACAGACTCGAGGGGAGGATATTCGAGAAAAGCTGGAAATGAAGCAAGCAGCAAGAATGTAGTTAGAGATCTAGCAGCTAAACCTGAAGCAAGGGCTCCAGCTAGAACTTATGCCATAAAGGCACGTGAAGATGCTTCATCACCCGACGTGATTACTGGTATATTTTCTCTTTATGATGTTAATTTTACTGCTTTGATTGATCCCGGTTCTACTCATTCATATGTGTGCATGAAATTGGTGTTTAGTATGAATATACCTGTTGAGTACACAGAATTTATGATTAGAGTGTCGAATCTATTTGGCAAATGTGTGATAGTTGATAAAGTATGTAAGAAATGTCCTTTAATGATTCGGAGTCATTACTTTTCGGCCGACTTGATGTTGTTGCCGTTTGATGAATTTGATGTTATTTTGGGTATGGATTGTTGACATTGCATGATGCTATAGTAAATTGCAAAGAAAAGGTTATAGAATTAAAGTGTGAAAGTGATGAAATTCTACGGATTGAACCAGGCAAATCAGAGGCACTATCTAGTGTGATTTCTTCGATGTCAGCTCAGAGATATTTGAGGAAGGGTTATGAAGCTTATTTGGCGTATGTGTTGAATACAAAAGAATCTGAAAACAAAAAAGTGGAATCAGTGCCGATTGTGTGTGAATTCGCGGATGTATTTCCAAAAGAGTTGTCGGGTTTGCCTCCTGTCAGAGAAGTAAAATTTGGTATTAAGTTGATACCAGGAACAATTCCGATCTCAATTGCTCCGTATAGAATGGCACCAACAGAGTTAAAAGAATTAAAGTCACAGTTGCAAGAGTTGACTGACAAAGGCTTTGTGAGACCGAGTTTTTCACCTTGGGGTGCTCCCGTATTATTTGTGAAAAAGAAGGATGGTTCTATGAGATTGTGTGTTGACTATCGGCAATTAAACAAGGTGACAATCAAGAACAAGTATCCGTTGCCGAGAATTGATGATTTGTTTGATCAGCTAAAAGGAGCAACATGGTTTTCAAAGATTGACTTGAGATCTGGGTACTTCCAGCTGCAAGTAAAAGAGTCGGATGTGCCTAAAATTGCTTTTAGGACAAGGTACGGTCATTATGAATTTTCAGTTATGCCATTCGGGTTAACAAATGCTCCTGCTGTGTTTATAGATTTGATGAATCGTATATTTCGGCCATACTTGGACAAATTTGTTGTGGTATTTATAGATGACATCTTAATTTATTCGAAAGATGAGACAGCGCATGCAGAGCACTTGAAGATAGTTTTGCAAACTTTGAGAAATAAGCAGTTATATGCCAAGTTTAGTAAAAGTGAGTTTTGGCTTCGAGAAGTCGGATTCTTGGGTCATATTGTTTTGGGTGATGGTATACGGGTTGATTCCAGTAAAATTTCGGCTATTGTTGATTGGAAACCACCGAAGAATGTGACTGAGGTTAGAACTTTCTTGGGTCTAGCTGGGTATTATCGGTGATTTGTAAATGAATTTTTTATAATTGCTGCTCCTATGACTAGACTACTTCAAAAGGATGTTAAATTTGAGTGGACGGAAGAATGTCAATAGAGTTTTGAAGAATTGAAAAAGTTATTAACTAAAGCACCAATGTTAGTACAACCCGAATCAGGTAAAGAATTTGTGGTGTATAGTGATGCTTCTCGAAATGGCTTAGGATGTGTACTTATGCAAGAAGGAAAAGTGATGGCTTATGCTTCTAGGCAGTTAAAATCTCACGAAAGAAATTATCCGACTCATGATTTGGAATTGGCTGCTATAGTATTTGCTTTGAAGATTTGGCGACATTATCTGTATGGTGAAAAATGCCGAGTATATACTGACCACAAAAGTCTTAAGTACTTGATGTCACAAAAAGACTTGAATTTGAGACAGCGGAGATGGTTAGAATTATTGAAAGATTACGAGCTTGTTATTGACTACCATTCGGGAAAAGCAAATGTTGTTGCCGATGCTTTGAGCAGAAAGTTGCTATTTGCTTTGAGAGCTATGAACACTCAGTTAAAGGGATTAGATGATGGTTTGATTTTAGCAGAGTTAAGAGCAAGATCGATATTTTTACAAGAAATTTGTGAAGCTCAAAAAAATGATCAAGATTTGCAAGCCAAAAGAAAACAATGTGAGGTTGATACAAGGTCAGATTTCAAAATCGATTCTGATGGTTGCTTGATGTTTAAAAACCAGATTTGTGTATTGAAAAATGATGAGTTGATTCAAAAGATTTTGCATGAAGCACATAATGGTTGTTTGGCGGTTCATCCGGGCAGTACAAAAATGTATAATGATTTGAAGAAAATGTATTGGTGGAACGGAATGAAAAGAGATATCTCCGAGTTTGTATCAAAGTGCTTAGTTTGTCAACAAGTGAAAGCTAAACACCAAGTACCTTTGGGACTACTCCAGCCTATCATGGTTCCTGAATGGAAATGGGATCGAATTGCTATGGATTTTGTATCAGGGTTGCCGTTAACTCCGGGGAAGAAAGATGCCATCTGGGTAATAGTTGACAGACTGACTAAATCGGCTCATTTTATTCTGGTATGTACGGATTATTCTCTTAATAAGTTGGTTGAATTGTATATCAGTGAGTTTGTTAGACTTCACGGAATACCTTTGTCAATCATTTCAGATAGAGATCCGAGATTTACTTTGCGGTTTTGGCAAAAATTGCAAGAGGCATTAGGTACAAAGTTAAATTTCAGCACTGCTTTTCATCCACAAACTGATGGAGAGTCAGAGAGAGTGATTCAAATTCTTAAAGACATGCTCAGATGTTGTGTATTGGAATTTCAAGGTAGTTGGGAAAGATACTTACCGTTGGTAGAATTTGCTTATAATAATAGTAATCAAACGAGTTTGAAGATGGCACCTTATGAAGCATTGTATGGTCGTAAATGTCGGACACCATTGTATTGGACTGAACTCAAGGAAAATCAGATTTATGGAGTTGATCTAATAAAAGAAACCGAAGAAAAAGTGAAAGTGATTCGAGATTGTTTGAAAGCTGCTTCGGATAGACAGAAATCTTATGCGGATTTGAAACGAAAGGAAATCGAGTTTCAAGTTGGTGATAAGGTATTTTTAAAAGTGTCTCCATGGAAGAAAGTTCTTAGATTTGGACGGAAGGGCAAGTTGAGTCTGCGTTTTATTGGGCCGTATGAAATAATTGAAAGAGTTGGACCAGTAGCTTATCGGTTAGCATTGCCATCTGAATTACAGAAGATGCATAATGTGTTCCACGTATCTATGCTACATCGGTATCGTTCGGATCCCTCACATATGATTTCACTGACAGAAATTGAGCTACGACCGGATATGACTTATGAAGAAGAACCGATTAAGATTTTAGCTAGAGAGGTCAAGCAATTAAGAAATAAAAGTGTCACTCTCGTGAAAGTATTGTGGCAAAAGCACAGGGTAGAAGAGACTACATGGGAACCTGAGGAAACTATGAGAAATCAATACCCACACCTGTTTATCGGTAAGATTTTCGAGGACGAAAATCCTTAAAGGGGGGAGAGTTGTAATATCCCGAATTAGGGCCTAATCAGAATAGTGGTTTTGTGACCACAAATTCGAGATAGAAATAATTATTTTATAATTATTTTGAGGTTTATGATATGATTGCATGATTGTGTGAAAATTTCGTGACGAAATTCTATGCATAAAGTGCTTAAGTTGAAATTAGGGACTAAATCGAATAAGTTGCAAAACTTGCATTCTAGAAGTTTTTAGTATGAAATTACTTTGGAATATTAATGAGGAGGTCTTAAATAGCAATTTGACCAATTTCTAAAATTTTGGACAAAAATGGGCTTGTACGTGAAAATTTTCAAAGAAAGGTATTAAGGGTATTTTGGTCATTTGGTAATTAAAAGATTAAAAAAAGGAAAAAGATGGAAAAATATGTCCATATTCTTCATTAGGACGAAATTTAAAGGGTTCTCCATAGCTAGGGTTTGTTTCAAGCTTTCAAGCTCCATAGTAAGTGATTCCAAGCCCCGTTTTTAATGTTCTTTACGTTTTTGGAGTCCCGGTAACTTGATTTAGCTTATGCTAGCAATAATTCAACCTAGGGTTCATATTTGGAAAAATACCCATAGGTGAAATTTGTGTATTTTGGTGTTTTATGATAGAATATGAGGTTTTAAATTATGCTAGACAACTTGTGCTACTTGGTTTTGAGTGAAAACGAGTAAAAGGGCTTAATCGGTAAAAATACCTAATAGTCATTAGTACATGTTAGAGTGTGAATTGGACGTTGCCATAGAAGGGAAAAATCATCAACATGTCATAAAACATAAGAAAATAGGATGAAGTTTAATTCCCGAGCCTAGGGGCAAAAATGTAATTATGCAAAAGTTTAGGGGCAAAATGATAATTTTTCCAAAGTTCATATTAGGGACTGTTTTGATGAATGTATGTATTAAATAAATTAATTTGGTATTATAGATCAAGAGAAACAAGATTCAAGTCGTGATCGAGGGAAAAACAAAGTTTACGAGGAATAGGCTTGATTGCTAATATTTTGTATCGAGGTAAGTTCATGTGTAAATAATGTAACATAATTTTTATTTTAAGTGATTTAATGTTATTTATATGATATGATACTTATTATCATGAAATATTATGCTTTGTGAATTATTATTTGGTAATATGCAAATTATGTGAACAACTTGATAAGTATGAGATGCTAGCAAGTATCGGTTTCTACATTTCGAAGAAGGAGATCAAAATGTGTAATTGAGAAGAATCCCATTTGAACCTTGGGAATAGATTAGAATACAAGTGACATGTCACTAGGATGGTTGAGTTCCGAACTCGTTGAGTTGAGTTCGAGTTCGTGAGATGTAACTAGGCATTCGAGCTCGTTGAGTTGAGTCCGAGTTCACTTATGGATGCGAACGCCCAAGCTCGTTGAGTTGAGTCCGAGTTCGCTTATGGGCGGGTTACATGGTAGCTTGACTACATAAGTTCCGCAGGCTATTGAGTTTGTCTAGCTGTGGGTATGGCACTTGCGTTCATGAAATCCGTGTAGTCGAATTATATTCCGATGTGTTCAACGGGTGAATCTTAAGAGAATAAGGAGAATGCCTAAAACGAAGGTGACATGTTGGTAAGTGTGGTGAATGAGAAAATTTGACAGGTATGTGCTTAAACCCTCGGGTTGAGAACTTGGTATGATGAAATCGTAGTAAGATATTAAATGCAAATGAAACATGAATGTCTTGGTGTTGTTTATGCAAATGATGTTTTATGTTGAATTGCATGATTATGTTACTTACTATTTGCATATGGACTTACTAAGCATTTATGCTTACTCCCTCCTTTTCCTTCATTGTAGTTTTGACAAACCGGCTTGAGAACCGGGATAGGTCGAAGACTCGTTCACACTATCCGAAGGCCTAAATTGGTAAAATGGCTTGTGTATCTTGAATGTGGCATGTATGGCATAATACTCACTTTGTGTAAATGATCTTATGATATGATTATGCTTTGACAAGAAAAGAGTTTTGTGAATGATTAGCCATTGGAATGGCCAATCTAAATCATATTTGATACCATGTATGTTTAAAATGCTATTTAGTCTATGAAAATTTATAGTAAAGTAAAATTTGCTATAAAATGTAATATTGTTTGCAAAGAATGACGTGAATTTGAAAAATCACTAAAAATAGTATAAATGGAATTAAATGATGAATAAGTTATAGAATCGAAGCTTAATGAGTCTATTTTCATATTGATGGAACAAAACAGGTATATGAATGATATTCTATGAGATGTTTAAATTTTTGCGAAACAGAGCCAGAGCAATTTCTGAATCTCATGATCTGACTTTGGAAATTCACCATAAATTGTATAAAAATAATTAGAAGTCATGATTTATATTTACAGGTTCCTTGTAGAGTCTAGTTTTAATAGATTAAAACTTTGTACAAGGAGATATCTGATTCGTAATACATAGAGGTCAGAGCAGTCGTACCCTAAAACAGGGGAGACTTTAACTAATAAACTGTACTAATTTTCCCAACCAAAAATTCTAGAAAACAATTAGTAAATAGATGTATGAGTCTAGTTTTAGAGAAAATTTAAGGAATTGGATTTTGAGTTTTAAAACTCGAGATATGAATTTTTAAGTGACTGTGACGCAGTTAGCCAGCTTGTTTGGAAATTTTAAAAATAAATTGTTTAAGCTGTTTAATTGATGAAATTAAGTTTAGTAACACCTCGTGCTCGACTCCGGCGACGGTCTCGGGTACGGGGCGTTACAATTTTAATTTCAACACCAGGGGACACACAGCCGTATACTTGACCGTGTGCCACACACGGCTAAGACACACGCTCGTGTCTCTGCCCATGTGGAAAAAAATAAGCTATTTACCAAGCCATTTTGCCACCCAAATTGTCACACACCTACACCACAATTCAAAGCATCAACTCAAAGCATAATAGGCATTAAATCTGCCTCAACCAAGTATCATTTAAACCATTTCAATGCCAACAATATAAAAGACACACAATATTCCAATTTGCCATTTAGTTCGTACCAAATATCAACTACTTCAAACATCAAAATGACCAAACTCAAATATGCATTGTTTGACCTAATTTCACAAGCATACCAACATCCACAAATCATCAATTTAGTCCAAAACACAATTTAAAACACATTTAGACTTTTGTCCCTAATATTTCACATTTTTCACAATTTAGTCCTCATTTCATAAAATCACAAATTACTGAAATTCACAATAGACCCATGCTAGCCAAATTACTATTATGCCTCTAGTAGCCCATATTTTTCATTTATTTCACATTTTAACCACTAACTTTACATATTTCTCAATTTAATCCCTATTTTGCATTTTCACTAAAAATCACTTTACAAAACTTGCAAAATTCATAATAAATATTCATAATCTATCATCAAACATAAAAAATCATACATATTCATCAATGGAAACTTTCAAAATCTTTAATATTTTTGCAAAATAGTCCCTGGTCTAGCTAGTACTAGATGTAACGATCTCAAAAACGTAAAAATCATTAAAAATAAGACAAAAACCGTACCTTAATAGACAATGAAAGCTTGGCTGAATGAACCCTAAAGAAATGGATTTTATTCTTTGCTATGTACGGTTTAAGATGATGATATTAGATAATGGTTTCATTTTGTTTTATTTATTTTAACTTAATTAACCAAATTACCTTTTCAACCTTAATTAATAACCATCAAAATACTTAAATACATGTCCATATATGTCCATTCATTACATTAATGGTCTAATTACAACATAAGGACCTAAGCTTTAAGGTTATATAGCTATTAGATACTTTTAGCTAATAGAATTCCACTTTTACACTTTACGCGATTTAGTCCTTTTTATCAAATTAACTAATCAAACGATAAAATTTCTTAACAAAATTTTCACACAAACAAATTTTCATGCTATAGAAATTAAAATAATAAAATAATAATTTTGATTTTTGATTTGTGGTCCTGAAACCACTGTTCTGATTTGACTAAAAACGGGCTGTTACACCAACTGAATTAAAAGAGTTGAAAACACAGTTACAATAGTTATTAGATCCGGGGTTTATTTGACCGAGCGTGTCTCCCTAGGGTGCATTTGTATTGTGTGTGAAAAAGAAAGATGGCTCTTTTAGATTGTGTATAGATTACAGACAGTTGAACAAAGTCACGATAAAAAATAAATACCCTTTGCCACTTATTTGTAACACCCCTAACCCGTATCCATCACTGGACTAAAGTTAAAGGCATTACTGAACAAATTAGAACATTAAGCATTCATTTCAAAAACATCATATCACTAAAGATTAAATATCAATATAGTGTCCCTATATAGGTCATCAATACCTTAAACATGCATTAGAAAATGGTCGGGACTAAATCAAGCTCATACAAAATTTTTCCAAAACTTGAACATTTTTCAAGCAAGTATAGGTCACACGCCTGTATAAACAGGCCATGTGCCTTACACGGCATTAGACACGCCCGTGTGCGTAGACCGTGTTAAAACAGGGCATATATACTGACTTATACACACAGCCACAAGACACGCCCGTGTGCCTTGGCCGTGGTCAAAATTGACTTGAGCCACACGCCCGTGTGTCTTAGCTGTGCTCGAGCCTGACTTACATTCGTAGGGTACCCCAAGGGACACACGACCGTGCAACATAGCCGTGTGTCACACACAGCTGAGACACACGCCCGTGTCTCTACCCGTGTGGACAAAAATAGACCATTAAAATAGTCAATTTTGCCACCCCAATTTGGGTCAACCTACAAGCAAAGAAACAACCATATTTGCACAACCAATTTAGCCAAATTCAATACCAAAACATAAGCCATTCATGTCATATTATAGCCTCCCAAATCCATGCTCATAAGCATTACTAATCTATGTCAAAACATATATAAAAAATATACCAAAGCTTTTCTTTCCATACATCATTCCATCTCATGCTAAAACTTATCAAAAATTACCAACATTTACCATTTGTTTTGTTTTTATCAACTAAAAACATACCAAAATTGCACATTATCATCACATATCATATACCATTATCATACTATAGTTTCAAACACAAACTAGCCAAATCACATGGCCAAATATATACATCACAAAACATAATCCCACAACTTTTAGCCTATACATGCCATACTTTAATATATACATTTTCAAAGTACCAAAGGTTTGATAGTGTGGTGACAATCCTTGACGATCCCCGAGCTCAACGTAGCTTTGATATCTACAAAATAATGTAAACACACACAAAGTAAGCTTTCAAAAGCATAGTAAGTTCGTACCAAAAATCATAAACAATATATAAAATATGAAACATTAACACATAAGTATTTCTTAATTCTCAAATTATCTATCAACTTTTATGCTAACATAACTCATTTGTTCATACTAATTCAATGAACTTCACAGACATAATATCGTCTACCATATAGGTATTGTACATACCTAAATTTTTATATAAATATTCATTTACATTCTCACCTTCTATTCAGCTATTTTAAAACTTTCCATAAATTATTTGTGCTTTAACATCTGCACACTTAGTGCTTTAAATGTTAGCCGAAGCTAGAACGATTCCGCACACTTAGTGCCATCTCAATTAACTGAAGTTATATCGGTATCGCACACTTAGTGCCTCATATAGCCGAAGCTAATTCAAATCGCACACTTAGTGCCAAATACCATTGATTTATCATTGTATTCATCCAAACCAAATAGATATACAATCCATGTATAATCAAAGCATCAAAAAATACTTATAACATCATATTTTGCGTACGAACTTACCTCGTTCTTGGAATTGTCAACCCAAACTGTTTACTCTATAATCTCTGACTTCCCTCGGTCTAAGTCCGAATTCCCCTTTTCTTGATCTATATGTATTCAAAATTAATCGTTTTATTCACCAAATCATTCAAAACAATTCCATAGACACATATTTAGGTCATTTTGCAAACTAGCCCTCACATTTTCACATTTTAACATTTTAGTCCCTAATTCACAAAATCACAAAATACACAAAATTTCTTTGCACAGATGCCTAGCCGAATATTCATGGTGTTCATATAAGCCTCCACATTTTATTTATTTCTCATTTTAGTCCCTCAAAATATCATTTTCATAATTTAATCCAAATTACTCAAATTCATCAAAATCCAAAGACAAAACATGCTTATTTATCATCAAGCTTTCATATAACATCATTTATCATCACAAAGCTCACTTAAGCATTAATGGAATATTTCAAAATTACCATCAACTTCTTAAATTAAGGCATGGGTTTTATAAAACACAAAGCAACGATTTCAAAAATATAAAAATCATCAAAAATAAAGTTAGGAAACACTTACCAATTAAAATTGCTAGCCGAACCTTAAAGAACCAAAAATGGTTTCTTCTTCTTCAAAATTTGGCTGAAACAAGGTAATTTGCATGCACTTTCTTTTGTTTTCTTTAATTTACTATATTTATTTCATGATTTACCATTTTAGCCTTTAGTTATAAATCATTAAAATTCACCTAACATGTCCATAATTGTCCACCATTAACATTAATGGTATAATTGACATGCAAGGACTCTCACTTTGCTAGACCATATCAATATAACACTTTTAACTTATAGAAGGTAACTTTTGCAACTTACGGGATTTAATCCTTTTCTCAAATTAACCACTTAAACGATAAAATTATCATACCAAAATTTCTCACATATACATTCACATATCATAATTATAGAAAATAATATAAAAAATATTTTTCTGACGTGGATATGTGGTCTTGAAACCACTATTTCGACTAAGGTCTAAACCGGATTGTTACAATTCTCCCCCTGGGCGAAAATCTTACTGTTGAATAGATTCGGATATTGCTGTATCATAGTATCTTCAGGTTCCCACGTGGCCTCTTCAATACCATGATGATGCCACATCACTTTTACTAACGAAATTTTCTTATTTCGTAGCTCTTTAACCTCTTGAGCTAAGATATATATCGGGTTTTCTTCATAAGTCATATCAGACTGAATTTCAATTTCAGACAGAGGAATCACATGCGAATGATCAGATCTGTATTGTCGAAGCATTGATACATGAATCACATTATGAATATTTTTTTAACTCTGGTGGCAACATCAATCTATACGCTACCGGCCTAATACGCTCAATAATTTCATACGGCCCAATGAAACTTGGATTCAATTTGCCTTTTTTATCGAACCGAAGGACTTTCTTCCACAGTGATACCTTCAAAAACACTTTGTCTCCTACCTCAAATTCAATATCTTTTCTTTTCAAATCTACATATGATTTCTAACGATCGGAAGGTACTTTCAAACTATCTCGGACCACTTTTACTTTTTGTTCGGTTTCTTTTATCAAATCAACCCCATGAATCTTATTTTCGTTAAGCTCATTCCAATACAAAGGTTTACGGTATTTGCGACCATACCAAGCTTCGTATGGTGCCATTTTAATGCTTGATTGAAAATTGTTATTATAAGCAAATTCAATCAAAAGTAAATACTGTTCCCATGTACCTTCAAACTCAAGAATACAACATCTCAACATATCCTCGAGTATCTAAATAATCCGCTCGGATTGACCATCCGTTTGCCGGTGAAAAGTAGTACTGAAGTAAAATTTTGTACCTAGAGCATCTTACAATTTCTTCCAGAATCGTGATGTGAATCTCGAATCTCTGTCTAACACTATAGACAATGGCACACCATGCAATCTGACAATACCAAAAATGTATAACTCAGCTAATTTATCAAGTGAATAATTTGATGGAATCGAAATAAAATGAGATGATTTTGCCAAACGGTCAACTACAACCCAAATTGCATCTTTCTTTCTCGAAGACAGGGGCAAACCCGAAACAAAATCCATTGTCACTCGATCCTATTTCCACTCCGAAACCATAATCGGTTGTAATAAACCAGATGGTACCTGTTGTTTAGCTTTAACTTGTTGACAGATCAAACATTTAGAAACAATTTCAGAGATATCTCTTTTCATTCCAGACCACCAATAAAGTTATTTCAGATCATTATACATTTTTGTACTACCCGGATGCACAGATAACTGACTATTATGAGCTTTGTTTAAAATCATCTGAATTAACTCTGGATTTCTCAGGACACAAATTCGATCTCGAAATCTTAAATGGTCATCTTTATCAACTCTGAATTTTGATTCAGACTCTATATCACACTGAGCTCTTTTAGCTAAAATCTTATTATCAATCTTCTGTGCTTCAATAATCTGCTGTAAGAACAAAGGTCTTTGTAAATGCCCGATTTAGACCCTAATCGGAACGGTGGTTTTGGGACCATGAATCTGAGTCAGAAAAATATTTAAAAATTATTTTCTATGTTTATTTTATGTGAATTTATATCTGTGAAATTTTTATGATTTAATTTTATCGTTTGGGTGTCCGATTAAATAAAAGGGCTTAATCGCGTAAATTGAAAATTTTGGTAGTTTAATATATAAAGGGGCCGAATTGTTAGTGGCTTCTAACAGTGAAGGATTTATGTTGTACATAACCCATAATTATATTAGTGGGACGGTTAAGACTTATATCATGTGATTTTTATATTAAAAAAAGTTATAAAAGTAATTCAATTATTATAACATATATAATATAAACATAAAATAAAGTTTACATATTTGTCAGTTAAAAGAAAAGAAGAAAGAATAAGCTAGGGTTCGGCCTATTTGGAAGCTCAATCAAGGTTCGTTTTCTTGTCGGTTTTTGATA
This sequence comes from Gossypium longicalyx, assembly GCA_025698465.1. NCBI lineage: Eukaryota > Viridiplantae > Streptophyta > Magnoliopsida > Malvales > Malvaceae > Gossypium > Gossypium longicalyx. The sequence goes on along the minus strand of CM047004.1, from coordinate 59,742,758 downwards.
ATTTTTACGTTTTTGATATCATTTTTTCGAGTACTACAAAGCCCATGCTTGAATTTTTGATTTTGATAAATATTTTGAGTTGTGCCATTGTTGATAGCTTGTGATTTTTGTTGTTTGATGATGAAAAATGAAAGATATGTCTTAGATTAACATATTTTGTATTGGAGTTTTTGATGATTTTGAGTAATTAGGAGTAAAATTACAAAAAATAATAATTTGAGGGACTAAAATCTGAAATAAATTGAATATATGGACTTGTTTGAGAGCGGGTAAAATTCGGCCCAACATAAGTATAGAGAAATTTGGTGTATTTTGTATTTTGTGCAATAGGGATTAAATTGTAAAAATTGTAATTGTCAGGGGTAAAATGGTAATTTGCCTATTTATGTGCTTTTAGAATAAATTGAATGAAAATATGTTTGAATGAGATTAATTTGAAAATTTTTAGATCAAGAACTAAAGAAATCATATTTGGATCGGGGAAAAACGAAAGTTGCCGACTAGCTGCCCGATTTCATTTTGTACCGTCCGAGGTAAGTTTAAAAGCAAATAGACATGTTTATTTGGTAATTAAATGTTATTTTTATATGCTGTTATAAAATGAAGAATTTTTAATATGCTATGGCCGAAAATGATTAAATTTGACTACTACACTTCCGAGTTCGGTTCGACCGAGTTACGACGTTTGAAAGTTTCGTATGAACCTTAGGAATAGTTAGGATACATATGTCATGACAAAGGATTCCGATATATGTGTGCGAGTAAGACCATGGCATCGTTATGTGATTCCGATATGTGTTTACGAGTAAGACCCTGTCCGGGACAGTGGCATCGATATGTGACTACATGTAAGACCACGTTTGGGACGTTGGCATTGTACGACTTGTGTGATTATCCGAGTGTCCTATCCAATTCTGAATGGTTTATTGGGCAAAGGTAAATTGGATACGAGTGTGTATTACGAGTTAAATGGCCAGGTATGAATTAGTTTGTTGGCTATTAATGATAATATAAGTTTATACTTAATATTTGTTTGTTCATGTGAAGTTGATGGTAATAAATTTAAGTGCTGTTAGTATGTGAATTCGGCTTTGTGATTTTAAAAGTTGACCATCAAGAAATGATTCATAATTATATGTAAGTGCGTGATTATATATATAAATGGCCCTGTTGGTGATATACATATATATATATAAATATTTATGCGATATTATATTGTAATTTACTAGCTTATGTAAAAAGTATATGCATGTTTGATTATAATATAATTAGTTGTTTGGAAAGTTGTAAGATAATAAGACAATTTGGCCTTTTGACCATTTGGCCTAGTTAATGTTCATGTGCGAATGTGTACATGGGATTTATATGCAGGTTTAAAGTCGAGATTAATTAGTATATAGTTTTTATTTACAATGTATTAGCCTAATTGAGTGGAACACTTTGTTAGGTCAATTATTTGCTTATGACTTGCTAAGCTATAATAGCTTACCGTGTGTATATTTGTTTCTTTTTTTTTTTTAGATTTTGGAAATTGAGTTATCAGCTCGGGGATCGTCAGCAAGGCTTATCACACTATCTACTATTTTGGGTACCTTTATAAATTAAATGAAAATTATGGCATGTATAGACTAAAGTGTGCTTGACTTGATGAATTTTGGTTTTGTATAAAAGCCATGCGAAAATGGCTAAACCTTTAATTTGAATTGGGTTATGTTAAGTATGGGCTGTGTCTATCTTGATTTTATAGTTACGTGTTAGAATATTTAAAATGTTAATATAGGTATTATATGCTTGAAAACGATTTGCTTATTATGTCTAAATTTGGTCTTACATGTTCTTGGTTAAAAGATTTAATGAGCTTGATTGATGATAAAATTGCCAGTGGGAACTTGGATGGGTATGTGGTGTTAGGTGAATAAATTCAGTTATGAGAATAAAAGAATAATATGTATTTAGTGTATTATATAATAATTGGTGATAGAAATGTAAAATGTGGAACGAATAAAAATTGTGGATAGATATATATTAGCTTAGTTGGCTGCGCAATATATACATGTTTATTATTAGTATATTTGGCCATAGTGCAATGTATTAAACATTTAGATGTGATTACTTATTAAATTATATAATGTAATTATATGATTAGACATAGTTACTAAGAATCTGCTTTTAATGTTAAACCATGGGTGACATTAAATGATCAATAATTAAGTTATCCAAATATTGACTACTACTTTGCCATTTAATGCGCAACTTTAGGTATATATATCTATATATATATATATATATAAATAAGTGTATTTTTAATGGTGTGAGCATAAATTGATTAAATTTGCTAGATCAAATATTTATATTGTAATGATTATAGTAGGTATGAATAATCTTTACTGACATTAATTGGACGTTTAAATTTGCCTTATCGGTTTGTGTGGTCATGGTCAGTTATAACTACTTATATGTTTACAAGTATATAAAGAGTGAAACAAACTGCCTTAATGTATTACTTATGAATACTTTAATACTTAAAGTTGTAATGCCATACAAATAGATAAAACAAAGAAATAATAATGAAATCTATATATTAAATTTAGTGCAACCTGTGCATACATGTGACATATGTATTCCTTAAGTTAAATGATTAATATTGATGCCATTGATGTGTTCCATGTTTCATGTATGAAATAAATATTTAAATTTGCATGTACATTTTATATTATACATTATTTGTGATGTATTGTGTATCTCAATTTATTTTAAGATTTGATAATGAGTTGAGTTATGAGCTTATATGTGATCTGAATTTTGATTTAAAATTTATAAACAACGTTTGTATGAATAATAGTTTAATTGGTAATACCTCATAACCCTAATCTGGCGACGGATATGGGTTAAAGTGTTACATCTTATTGGTATCAGAGCTACAGTTTAGTCGGTTCTAAGACCAACGTAGCATGTGTGAGTTTAGCTATACATGCCATAATTATATACTGCGATAGTGTGATAACTTATGACATTTGAAACGTGTTTTCATATAGTAAATGGATCCCGACAGAGTTGTAGCTGATGATGTCGAGAGTGTTGCGCCTGCTCCCGCGCAAGGGACAGCGCAGGCTGATTCTCGACCGACTTCGAGTAATCAAGAAAGTGAGGCTAAACAAGCCTTTTATCAAATGATGAATGACTGGTTCACTCAATATATTCGGACTAACCCGGCTGCATAACAACCTCCACCCCCGACTAATCCATCTTCGATGCCTGCTATACCTCAAGTAAGTGATCTGTTACGATTGAGTAGACCACCTGTTGATAAAATTAAAAAACGTGGGGCTGAAGAGTTTAAAGCCACTGATGAAGATGACGCTAAGTGGGCTGAGTTCTGGCTTGATAATACCATCCGTGTGTTTGATGAGCTGTCTTGTACTCCTAATGAATGTTTGAAATGTGCTATATCCCTACTTCGAGACACAACATACCACTGGTGGAATACCCTAGTGTCAGTAGTTTCGAGAGAGCAGGTGACTTGGGAATTCTTTCAGACTGAGTTCCGTAAGAAATATATCAGTCAGAGATTTATTGACCAGAAGCGTAAAGAATTTCTAGAGCTGAAACAGGGTCAGATGACTGTGACAGAATACGAGCGAAAAATTTGTGAGACTCAGTTGGTATGCCCGGGAGTGTGTTTCTATTGATGCCATAATGTGTAAAAGATTTGAAGATGGGCTGAATGAAGACATGAAGCTATTGGTTGGCATACTTGAGATAAAAGAATTTGTGGTACTTGTTGAGCGAGCATGTAAAGCTGAGGAACTCGAGAAAGAGAAAAAGAAAGATGATTTTGAAGCTAGAGACTTGCGTAAGAAATCAATCAGTAGATCAGTTTAGTCGACACCAAAGAAGTTTCGAGATGATTTTAGCCGTTCTAAAGCCACTTCTGGTTACTCCATACTAGATCAGAATAGACCACCGATGAGTTTGAGAGCTACCTCTGTAGCGAGTGTGAGTAATGTCAAATCCAATCAGCTCGAGTGTAAACACTATGGTAAACGACACCCTGGTAGTTGCAGGTTGCATGATTGGGCCTGTTTTAAATGTGGATCGATAGATCATTACATTCGAGATTGTGCAATGTTAGTTGAAGAAAATCCAGTACGGAATACGAGATCGGGTAACACTACAGCCCGAGGTAGACCACCTAGAAATGCTGGTAATATGAGTGGTAGTCAGAGAGGGACTAAAGATATGACAATCAGATCTGAGGCTTGCGCACCTTCCAGAGCCTATGCTATACGTGCACGGGAGGAGGCTTCATCCCTGAATGTTATTACTGGTACATTTACTCTCTATGATACTAATGTAATTGCATTTATTGATCCTGGTTCTACTCATTCTTATGTGTGTGAGACATTAGTATTCAGCAAGACTTTACCTGTTGAGTCTATTGAGTTTGTGATTAGAGTGTCCCCTTGGGCCGGTGTGTTGTGGTTGATAAAGTGTGTAAGAATTGTCCTTTAATGGTTCGAGATCTGTGCTTTCCGGCTAATTTGATGTTGCTGCCATTTGATGAGTTTGATATAATTTTGGGAATGGATTGGCTAACTTTACGTGATGCTGTTGTGAATTGCAAAAGAAAGACCATTAATCTAAGGAGCCAGAATGATGAAGTTATCCGGATTGAATCTAGTGATTTGTATGGTTTACCAGCAGTGATATCTTCGATGCTAGCTCAAAAATATGTGAGAAAAGGGTGTGAAGCCTATTTAGCTTATGTGCTCAACAGTAAAGTGGCTAAAAGAAACATTGAATTAGTACCTGTTGTATGTGAGTATCCAGATGTGTTTCCAGAAGAATTACTGGGTTTGCCACCTATTCGGGAAATAGAATTTGGTATTGAGTTAATACCTGGGACGACTCCGATATCCATAGCTCCGTACAGAATGACACCTACAGAATTAAAGGAATTGAAAACTCAGTTGCAAGAATTGACAGATAAAGGTTTTGTGCGACCGAGTTTCTCTCCGTGGGGTGCACCTGTGTTGTTTGTGAAAAAGAAAGATGGAACTATGAGAATGTGCATTGATTACAAACAACTTAATAAGGTGACTATAAAGAATAAGTATCCGTTGCGACGGATTGATGATCTGTTTGATCAACTAAAAGGGGCCACAATATTTTCGAACATACATTTGAGATTAGGCTACTATCAGTTACGAGTTAAGGATTCAGATGTGCCAAAGACTGCTTTCAGAACGAGGTACGGACACTATGAGTTTTTGGTTATGCCTTTCGGACTCACTAATGCACCTACTGTTTTCATGGATTTGATGAATCGGATCTTCAGACCGTATCTGGACCAGTTTGTGGTTGTGTTTATAGATGACATTCTGATCTACTCTCGTAGAGAAGGTGAACATACCGAAAATTTGAGACTTGTATTGCAGACGTTGCGAGATAAGTAGTTGTATGCGAAATTCAGTAAATGTGAGTTCTGGTTAAGTGAAGTTAGTTTTCTAGGCCATGTAGTATCATCATCAAGTATTCGGGTTGATCCGAGCAAAATTTCAGCTATACTGGATTGGAAACCTCCGAAGAATGTTTCTGAAGTCTGAAGCTTTCGGAGACTTACCGGTTATTATAGACAGTTCGTGAAAGGTTTCTCTATGATTGCAGCCCCGATAACAAAGCTATTACAAAAAGATGTTAAGTTCGAGTGGTCAGAGAAGTGCCAGAAAAGCTTCGATCAGTTGAAAGCCCTTTTGACAGAAGCTCCAGTGCTAGTTCAGCCAGAATCAGGTAAAGAATTTGTTATTTATAGTGATGCATCATTAAACGGTTTGGGCTGTGTTTTGATGCAGGAAGGTAGAGTGATAGCTTATGCCTCGAGACAATTAAAGCCACATGAAAAGAACTATCCCACACATGACTTGGAACTAGCAGCCATTGTGTTCGCATTAAAAATTTGGCGTCACTATCTGTTTGGTGAGAAATGTCATATTTATTCTGATCATAAAAGCCTGAAATATTTGATGACTCAGAAAGATCTAAATTTGAGACAACGTCGATGGTTGGAATTTCTAAAAGACTACGAACTATGATTGACTATCACCCAGGAAAGGCTAACGTTGTTGCTGATGCTTTAAGCTGAAAGTTACTATTTGCCTTGCGAGCAATGAATACGCATATGGCTATGTCAGATGGTGGTTCGATAGTAGTCGAATTGAAAGCTAGACCATTATTTGTTCAACAAATATGTGATGCCCAGAAGGTTGATAATGAATTGATCGCAAAACGAGCTCAGTGTGATACGGATGTTAATTCAGAGTTCAGGGTTGATGCTGATGACTGTTTGAGATTTAGGGACCGGATATGTGTTCTGAGGAATATAAAGTTGATCCAGATGATTTTGAATGAAGCACATAGTAGTCGGTTATCTGTCCACCCAGGTAGTACAAAGATGTATAATGATCTGAAACAGCTTTACTGGTGGCATGGTATGAAGCGAGACATCTCTAACTTTGTTACAAGATGTTTAGTCTGTCAATAGGTAAAAGCCGAGCATCAGGTACCTTCAGGGTTACTTCAGCCGATTTTGATACCAGAATGGAAGTGGGACAGAGTCACGATGGATTTTGTATCCGGTTTACCGTTGACACCGAGCAAGAAAGATGCAATCTGGGTTGTTGTTGATAGATTGACTAAGTCGGCTCATTTTGTTCTGATATGTACAGACTATTCACTTGATAAGCTGGCTGAATTGTATGTTTCTCAGATTGTGAGGCTACATGGTATTCCTATATCCATTGTTTCAGATCGAGATCCGACGTTTACATTACAGTTTTGGAAGAAACTGCAAGATGCACTAGGTACGAAATTACATTTCAGCACTGCTTTCCATCCACAAACAGATGGCCAGTCTGAGTGAATCATTCAGATACTTGAGGATATGTTAAGATGTTGCATTCTCGAGTTTGAAGGTACGTGGGAACGATACTTACCTCTGATTGAATTCGCATATAATAATAGCTACCAATCGAGAATCAAAATGGCACCTTACGAGACTTTGTACGGTCGTAAATGTCGTACACCATTATACTAGACTGAGCTCGGTGAAAATAAGATACACGGGGTTGACTTGATCAGAGAGACTGAACAGAAAGTGAAAGTGATCCGTGAAAGTTTGAAAGCAGCATCGAATCGTCAGAAATCTTATGCGGACTTGAAACGTAAAGATATAGAGTTTCAGATTGGAGACAAAGTTTTCTTGAAAATCTCACCGTGGAAGAAAATACTCAGATTTGGTCGTAAAGGCAAATTGAGTCCGAGATTTATTGGGCCGTATGAGGTAATAGAGCGTATTAGACCAGTTGCTTACAAATTATCGTTGCCACCTGAGTTAGAAAAGATTCACAATGTATTCCATGTTTCGATGCTTTGGAGGTATCGATCTGATCCTTCTCATGTGATCAGTTCGTCTGAGATTGAAATTCAGCCTGATATGACCTACGAAGAAGAACCGATTCGTATTTTAACTCGTGAGACTAAAGAGTTACGGAATAAAAAGATCTCGTTAGTTAAAGTATTATGGCATAAGCATAGAGTTGAGGAAGCAACATGGGAGCTAGAAGATACAATGAAAGAACGTTATCTAAACCTATTCACTGGTAAGATTTTCGGGGACGAAAATCCCTAAAGGGGGAGAGTTGTAATAGCCCGATTTAGACCCTAATCGGAACGGTGGTTTCGGGACCACGAATCCGAGTTAAAAAAATATTTAAAAATTATTTTCTATGTTTATTTTATGTGAATTTATATCTGTGAAATTTTCGTGATTTAATTTTATCGTTTGGGTATCCGATTAAATAAAAGGGCCTAATCGTGTAAATTGAAAATTTTGGTAGTTTAATATATAAAGGGGCTGAATTGTTAGTGGCTTTTAAAAGTGAAGGATTTATGTTGTAAATAACCCATAATTATATTAGTGGGACTGTTAAGTCTTATATCATGTGATTTTTATATTAAAAAAAAGAGTTATAAAAGTAATTCAATTATTATAACATATATAATATAAACATATAATAAAGTTTGCATATTTGTCTTAGTTATTTTTCATTGCCGAATATAAGTTAAAAGAAAAGAAGAAAGAATAAGTTAGGGTTCGGCCTATTTGGAAGCTCAATCAAGGTTCGTTTTCTTCTCGGTTTTTGATAATTTTTACGTTTTTGACATCGTTGCTTCGAGTACTACAAAGCCCATGCTTGAATTTTTGATTTTGATGAATATTTTGAGTTGTGCCATTGTTGATAGCTTATGATTTTTGTTGTTTGATGATGAAAAATGAAAGATATGTTTTAGATTAACATATTTTGTATTGGAGTTTTTGATGATTTTGAGTAATTAGGAGTAAAATTGCAAAAATAATAATTTGAGGGACTAAAATCTGAAATAAATCGAATATATGGTTTGAGAGCGGGTAAAATTCGGCCCAACATAAGTATAGAGAAATTTGGTGTATTTTGTATTTTGTGCAATAGGGATTAAATTGTAAAAATTGTAAATGTCAGGGGTAAAATGGTAATTTGACTATTTATGTGCTTTTAGACTAAATTGAATGAAAATATGTTTGAATGAGCTTAATTTGAATATTTTTAGATCAAGAACTAAAGAAATCGGATTTGGATCGGGGAAAAACGAAAGTTGTCGACTAGCTGCCCGATTTCATTTTGTACCGTCCGAGGTAAGTTTATAAGCAAATAGACGTGTTTATTTGGTAATTAAATGTTATTTTTATATGCTGTTATGAAATGTAGAATTTTTAATATGCTATGGCCGAAAATGATTAAATTTGACTACTACACTTCCGAGTTCGATTCAACCGAGTTACGACGTCTGAAAGTTCCGTATGAACCTTAGGAATAGTTAGGATACATATGTCATGACATAGGATTCCGATATATGTGTGCGAGTAAGACCATGGCATCGTTATGTGATTCCAGTATGTGTTTACGAGTAAGACCCTGTCCGGGACAGTGGAATCAATATGTGACTACATGTAAGACCACGTCTGGGACGTTGGCATTGTACGACTTGTATGATTATCCGAGTGTCCTATCCAATTCCGAATGGTTCATCGGGCAAAGGTAAATTGGATACGAGTGTGTATTACGAGTTAAATGGCTAGGTATGAATTACTTTGTTGGCTATTAATGATAATATAAGTTTGTACTTAATATTTGTTTGTTCATGTGAAGTTGATATTAATAAATTTAAGTGCTGTTAGTATGTGAATTCTGCTTTGTGATTTTAAAAGTTGACCATCAAGAAATGATTCATAATTATATGCAAGTGCGTGATTATATATATAAATGGCCCTGTTGGTGATATACATATATATATATATAAATATTTATGCGATATTATATTGTAATTTACTAGCTTATGTAAAAAGTATATGCAGGTTTGATTATAATATAATTAGTTGTTTGGAAAGTTGTAAGATAATAAGACAATTTGGCCTTTTGACTATTCGGCCTAGTTAATGTCCATGTGCGAATGTATACATGGGATTTATATACAGGTTTAAAGTCGAGATTAATTAGTATATAGTTTTTATTTACAATGTATTAGCCTAATTGAGTGGAACACTTTGTTAGGTCAATTATTTGCTTATAACTTGCTAAGCTATAATAGCTTACCGTGTGTATATTTGTTTCTATTTTTTTTTTAGATTTTGGAAATCGAGTTATCAGCTCGGGGATCGTCAGCGAGGCTTATCACATTATCTACTATTTTGGGTACCTTTATAAATTAAATGAAAATTATGGCATGTATAGACTAAAGTGTGCTTGACTTGATGAATTTTGGTTTTGTATAAAAGCCATGCGAAAATGGCTAAACCTTTAAGTTGAATTGGGTTATGTTAAGTATGGGCTGTGTCTATCTTGATTTTATAGTTACGTGTTAGAATATTTAAAATGTTTCTATAGGTATTATATGCTTGAAAACGGTTTGCTTATTATGTCTAAATTTGGTCTTACATGTTCTTGGTTAAAAGATTTAATGAGCTTGATTGATGATAAAATTGCCAGTGGGAACTTGGATGGGTATGTGGTGTTAGGTGAATAAATTTGGTTATGAGAATAAAAGAATAATATGTATTTAGTGTATTATATAATAATTGGTGATAGAAATGTAAAATGTGGAATGAATAAAAATTGTGGATAGATATATATTAGCTTAGTTGGCTGCGCAATATATACATGTTTATTATTAGTATATTTGGCCATAGTGCAATGTATTAAACATTTAGATGTGATTACTTATTAAATTATATAATGTAATTATATGATTAGACATAGTTACTAAGAATCTTCTTTTAATGTTAAACCATGGATGACATTAAAAGATCAATAATTAAGTTATCCAAATATTGACTACTACTTTGCCATTTAATGCGTAACTTTAGGTATATATATATAAGTGTATTTTTAATGGTGTGAGCATAAATTGATTAAATTTGCTAGATCAAATATTTATATTATAATGATTATAGTAGGTATGAATAATCTTTACTGACATTAATTGGACGTTTAAATTTGCCTTATAGGTTTGTGTGGTCATGGTCAGTTATAACTACTTATATGTTTACAAGTATATAAAGAGTGAAACAAACTGCCTTAATGTATTACTTATGAATACTTTAATACTTAAAGTTGTAATGCCATACAAATAGATAAAACAAAGAAATAATAATGAAATATATATATTAAATTTAGTGCAACCTATGCATACACGTGACATATGTATTCCTTAAGTTAAATGATTAATATTGATGATGCCATAGATGTGTTCCATGTTTCGTGTATGAAATAAATATTTAAATTTGTATGTACATTTTATATTATACATTATTTGTGATGTATTGTGTATCTCAATTTATTTTAAGATTTGATAATGAGTTGAGTTATGAGCTTATATGTGATCTAAATTTTGATTTAAAATTTATAAACAACGTTTGTATGAATAATAGTTTAATTGGTAATACCTCATAACCCTAATCTGGCGACGGATATGGGTTAAAGGTGTTACAGTCTTACTTTCAATTCAGCTAAAACTGAACCATCATCGATAGGACTAAATAAGCATTCATTGTAAGCAAAGCAAACAACGATTTTTGACTCAAGGCATCAGAACCACATTAGCTTTTCCCGGATGATAATCAATCACCAGTTCGTAGTCTTTTAGCAATTCAAGCCATCTTCTTTGTCGCAGATTCAAATCTTTCTGATTCATCAAATACTTCAAACTTTTATGCTCAGAACACACGTGACATTTCTCACTGAACAGGCAGTGACGCCAAATCTTTAGAGCAAACACAAGCGCAGCTAACTCAAGATCATGTGTTGGATAGTTCTTTTCGTGTGGCTTTAACTGTCTCGAAGCATAAGCAATGAGTTTGCCTTCTTGCATTGAAACACATCCTAGACCAATCAACGAAGCATCACTGTAGATTACAAATTCTTTACCCGATTCAGATTGTACTAAAATCGGAGCTTCAGTCAACAAAGTTTTCAACTGATCGAAACTGTTCTGACACTTTTCTGACCACTCAAATTTTACATCTTTCTGAAGTAGTTTTGTCAACGGAGTCGCAATCATCGAAAAGCCTTTTACGAATCTTCTATAATAACCAGAAAGTCCCAGAAAACTATGGACTTCAAAGATATTCTTTGGAGGTTTCCAATCTAGAATAACTAAAATCTTGCTCAGATCAACTCAGATACCAGATGCTGATACAATATGACCTAGAAAACCAACTTCTCACAACCAAAACTCACATTTACTAAAGTTCACATACAACTGTTTATCTCGCAGAGTCTGTAACACTATTCTCAGATGTTCGGCATGTTCGGATTCATCTCGTGAATAAATCAATATGTCATAAATGAATACAACAACAAATTGATCTAAATACGGTCTGAAAATTCTATTCATCAAATCCATAAAGATAGTAGGTGCTTTAGTCAATCCGAAAGGCATAACTAAGAATTCATAGTGATTGTACCTCGTTCTGAAAGCAGTTTTTAGAATATCTGAGTCTTTCACTCACAACTGATAATAGCCTGACCTCAAATGTATTTTCGAAAACATAGCAGCTCTTTTCAGCTGATCAAACAAATCATCAATTCGGGGCAGAGGGTACATATTCTTGATAGTCAATTTTTTCAACTGACGATAATCTATACACATTCTCATCGTTACCGTCTTTTTTTTCACGAATAGAACCGGAGCACCCCAAGGTGAGAAACTCGGTCTAGCAAACCCTCTATCAGTCAACTCTTGCAACTGAGATTTTAATTCTTTAATTCGATCGGAGCCATTCTATATGGAGCTATTGAAATTGGAGTAGTACCAAGTACCAATTCAATGCCAAATTCCACTTCTCTAACCGGAGATAATCCTGGAAGTTCTTCAGGAAATACATCAGAGAACTCACAAACAATAGGCACAGTTTCAACTTTCTTTTCTGACACTCTCAAATCAATTACATATGCAAAATAAGCTTCACAACCCTTTCTCACGATACTCAAAGCTTTCATCAAAGATATAGCAATAGGCAATCCACTCAAATCACTAGATTCAATTCTGACTATTTGATCATTCTTGCATCTCAAATAAATAGTTTTTCGTTTGCAGTTCACAACAGCATCATGCAAAGTTAACCAAGCCATACCCAGAATTATATCAAATTCATCAAAAGGTAACAGCATCAGATTAGCCAAAAAACAAGTGTCTCGAAACATTAACAGACAATTCTTGCAGACTTTATCAACCAAAACACCTCTGCCTAGGGGGTTTAAAACTCTAATTACAAATTCAGTAGACTCTACAGGCAAAGTCTTACTGTTCACTAAGTTCATGCATATATACGAATGTGTCGATCTAGGATCTATCAAAGCAATCACAGAAGTATCATAAAGAGTAAATGTACCCGTAATCACATCTGGCGATGAAGCTTACTCGCGAGCTCAGATAGCATTAGCTCTGGCAGGTGCACGAGCCTCAGATCTAACAGCTGTATCTTTTGTCCCTCTTTGACTACCGCTTACATTTCCTGTATTTTTGTAAGGTCTACCATGAGAAGCATTGCCGCTTTGTCTCAAATTTTGAACATTATCTTTTTCAGCTAGATCTGGGCAATCTTTTATAAAGTGATTTTGTGAACCACAACTATAACAAGCTCAATTATTACTTTTCCCCAGCATTCACCGAAATGTCGTCTTCCACATTAATCACACTCAGGCTTTTCATTCTTTGCATTATCAACTCTGGCAACAGACGTAGCTGAAGATTTGAAATTCGATTGCGATCTAGCACGATCTCTGTTCGAATATCCCACACTAGTCTTTGAACGACTACTATCATCTCTAAACTTCTTTGACCTAGATTGAAATGATTTGCCTGATGATCTCTTTCTTACCTCTCTAGCTTCAAAATCAGCTTTTCTTTTCTCTTTCTCGAGATCTTCAGCTTTACATGCTCGTTCAACAAGCACTACAATTTTTTTGATTTCTAGAATCCCAACTAACAGACGAATATCTTCATTTAAGCCATCCTCGAATCTTTTGCACATTATTGCTTCCGTAAATACACATTCACGAGCATACTGACTTAACCTTACAAATTCCCACTCGTATTCTGTGACAGACATATGGCCTTGTTTAAGTTCGAGAAACTCTTTTCGTTTCTGATCTATGAATCTCTGACTAATGTATTTCTTCCAAAATTCAGTTTGGAAGAAATCCCAAGAAACCCGTTCACTCGAAACCACAAATGTCAAAGTCTTCCACCAATGGTACGTTGTATCTCTCAGAAGGGAAACGACACATTTTATGCATTCTTCTAGACTCAAAGACAATTCATCAAACACTCTTATTGTATTCTCTAACCAAAAATAGGCTTTTTTGGCATCATTACTCGTTGTAGCCCGGAACTCTTTAGCCCCATATTTTCTAATCTTATCAACTAGTGGTCTACTTAATTGAACCAGATTCACTAGTGGCATAATAGGAGTTTGAAGAGGATTAACCAGGGGTGGAGGTTGTTGTACACCCGGATTGGTTCTAATATATTGGGTGAACCAATCATTCATCATTTGATAGAAGGCTTGCTTAGCCTCACTATCATGGCTACTCGTAACCGGTCGAGAATCAGCTTGCACCGTCCTTTGCGCGGGAGCAGGTGCATTGCTTTCAACATCGTTTGCTACAGCTCTTTTGGGATCCATTTGCTGTATAAAAGCACATTTCAATGTCAGGATTCATCATACTATCACAGTTCATAAATATTGCATGTATAGCTAGACTCACATACACTCTCGACATCATCAGCTACACTCTGTTGGGATCCATTTACCATATGAAAGCACATTCAAATGTTAGAAGTCATCACACTATCATAGTATATAATTATGGCATGTATAGCTAGACTCACACACGCTACGTTAGTCCTAGAACCGACTAAACCGTAGCTCTGATACCAACAAAATGTAACACTCTTAGCCCGTATCCGTTGCTGGATTAAGGTTATGAAGTATTTTCGATTAAACTATTATTCATACAATGTTTATTATAAATTTCAATTCAAGATTCAGATCACATATAAGCTTATAACTCAATTCATTATCAAATCTTAAAAGAAATTTAAGATACACAATACAGCACAAATAATGTATAGTCTAAAATGTATATACAAATTAAACATTTATTTCGTACACAAAACATGGAATACATCTATGGCTTTACACGAAACATGGAATACATCTATGGATTCATTATTGATCATTAGACTTGTTATATACATATGTCACGTGTATGCACTAGTTGCACTAAATGAAACAAATTTCATTACCTTCCTTTTTATCTATTTATATGGCATTACTACTTTAATTATCATGTTGTTCATAGGTAATACATTAAGGCAATCTAATTCACTCTTTAAATACATATAAACATATAAGTAGTTGTAACTGAACATGACCAAATAAAACTATAAGGCAAATTATAATTTCAAATTGATAAATCATCATCACATAAAGAACGCAACATATATTACAAAGCTCAAACACATTTTACCGTTTAGCATAAATCCTTTAAAGAACCCTAATGATAATTTAATATTATATCATGCAAAAATTCTTTTAATTATCAAACTACCAATAAATTGCAAATAACAACCCATGCACACACTTTATTATAAACTAGATGAGTTCATAGTACATAATTTAAATAAAAATCACCTATGTATTATTGGTGCTATTTAACATGGCCGTACCCACTATCAATGTAACACCCCAAACCCGGCCCAGACGTTATGGCCAGATCCAGCGTGCCACATAGAAGTGTTTTATCGAAAACTTTGTTTTCATTGAAAACCCTTCTTATTTAAAACGTAGTACATTAAAAAATTCTTAATTTTATTTCCAAAATACCTTTTTACTTTACGGAAGCTAATTCTAAAAGTAATCGATTTACGAAAACGTGATGTTTAAAAGTTAAGTTGCGAGAGCAGTTTGAAAATGTTGCGAAAATGTAGTGTTTGAAAATGGTTCTTGTTTCAGAAAACCGTGTCCTACTTCTAACAGATATTAGATATACTAAATAAACTTTCCAAATAAAAAGTTAAGGAAATAAAGAGGCCTTATACAACTCATATCAAAAACCAAAGTGCTTAACTAAATAAACGAAATAGAATGTGCAGTTGTGTGGTCGTCTCCGAGTCCCTCTGCGACATCGATCCACCTAACGCTAAGGATTAACTGCACAGTTAATAAACGGGGTGAGTTTACTAAAACTCAGTGTGTAATCCCCTTACTAGAGTAACAATCAAGATATCGTAAAACAAAAATGCAAATATGCAGGCGAGCAGTTCCGCAATGCGAAGAATAAAGATAGTCCAGTTTAGAGCATATGTGGGCCAAAGCCTATCCCAATATCATTTGGGTCACAGCCCATAACAGAATCTATTGGGTCTATCCCAAACCAATAAACAATCTCAGGTGGGCCTTAGCCTATATCAGCCTCAGTTAGGCCGAAGCCCACATCGTAATAATACCCCTGTAATATCATACATGCAATGCCGTGCAACCCACCCTAATAATCCAACTGTTACACATCAACTCCGTCCCCCGGTACACATCATGTGGGGATATAAATATCGACCCACCCATCCGATACACATCAATGGTAGCCTGGTTGCGGTACTACCTAACGTTGTAGCAAGCTGCTACTCATATATACAACTTTAAGCCTTCAGTAGTGGTATTATAATTGGCACCAAGCCATCAGTAACTGTAATAAGTTTGAAACATAGCCATCAGCGACGGTAATATAATCGGCATACAGCCTTTGGTAAATATGATTGACACAGAGTCATCAATAAGTATGTTAGGCACATAGCCATAGGTAAATACGATTAGCACAAAGCCATAATCAAGATGGCACAAAGCCATATTTAGGTTGGCACAGAGCCATAATCAGAATAATTGCCTTTAAGCCATCGGTAGCTGTATCATGTTAGGCACTTAGCCATCAGCAATGGTAATACAGTCGGCACACAGCCTCAGGTAAATATGATCGACACAAAGTCGTCAATAATCATATACCGGGCTTAAAAGCCACCGGTGGATCCACGGTCGTCAAGCAACCATGCGATCCTCATATACTTCCTCTATTCCATAATTCCAACCCCATGCAATATGTCGTGTATGTCATGCTCAATCATCACATGTGTATGCAAAATGGCCATGCTCAGTAATAACCATTTAAACATATATTAAAAGCATACCAGTTTTACAACCACAGTCAAGTCAATTAAAACACAGTCATACAATCACAGTCAACCAGTCAAATTCAGTCCAAGTCAGTCATTTACCCACAAGGGCAAAATAGTCATTTTACCTTACAAGGGTATTTCAATAATTTTACACTACAAGGGTAATCCGATAATTTTACAAATCGAGGGTATTTCGATAATTTTACAAATTGGGAGTATTTTAGTAATTTTACAAATCGAGGGTATTTCAGTAATTTTACAAATTAGGGATATTTTAATAATTTTACAAATTAGGGGTATTTTAGTAATTTTATAAATTAAGGGTATTTCGGTAATTTTACACATCAAGTGTATTTAGGTAATTTTACAAACTAGAGTATTTAGGTAATTTTACAAACTAGAGTATTTCGATAATTTTACAAATTGAGGGTATTTCGGTAATTTTACAAATCGAGGGTCTTAACGACCCAACAGAAGGTCCATTGTTGCCTCGAGCAACTTAAGTAACCTAAACAGACCTAACAGTGCAAATGGGCCTAAGGCTCATTACTCAGCCCAAGTGGGCCCACACGCTCGTGTGGCCCATTTAGCCCAAACTTAGTTACGGCTATGTGGCCCAACTACTTCCCACCTAATAGTTAGATTTACACAAGCGAGCCCACGAGCCCATTGGGCCCCTTCGGCCCATCGAGGCCCAAAATAGCCCCAGCACACGAGAACGCTCGTGGTGGCCTCTATAGTCTATTACCCATGGTTTGTGGGCTCGATTTATCACACGAGCGATCGCACACTCATGAGGCCTCAAATTCCAAAGTTTCAGCATTTCAGCTTTTGCCGACTTCTAACAAAGAAAGGCGCGAATACACACCTGTTTATGAGAACACGCCGAAGTCCACGATCACCAACCTTGGCACATCCTGCATTGAGTCTTCCTTCCTAACTCATCTGGTTCGCTTTATTTGAAATCAGCTTCTCACCAATTCTCATGTTAGCTTCCCGATGTGGGATTGCTTTCAACCATTAGGAAAAATTCCTCATTCTTATGACCACTTCAACCACAGAGTTCCAGTCCAACTCCACCTCCTACATAGCTCAAATAGTAAAATAAATACTCCATTGTGCATCCCAAGCCTTGAACTTCAGACCTCACAGTTACACAGCACGCCACCTTGCCACTCCACCACAGGCTCTTTTTGTGATAAAAACGTCCATAATTAACATTAAGACATATGTGCCAGCGTCTAGATTCACTTAAGAGAAAAACCAAAATGAATTGTAAGAGCCAAGACTTGAACCCAGGCTCCCTTGCAACCTTAATGACGCCACAACCACTAGACCACATGCTTCCTTGTGTCATTTATTTAACACAATAATTTAAAAGGCCATCATCCAAGCATCTAGGGTTTTATTCACTTAATACCAAAAGTTTTGCTAAAGCCTAGGTTTGCACCCAAGATTTCTCCAACACTTCTCAGGGCAATTAACCACCAAAGTAGACATTTAATTTTGTCATTTCCTTGTACAATTAAATACTTATATTCAACCTCCTTACAGACCCATACTCAAAGCCCAATACTTCTAGGCCAAAATTTGGGGCGTTACAATCAATACATATTCATATATATATAACTAAGGCTCATTTATCCAAAATTTTAATGCCACACATAACTTATGCGCACATGTCAAATAATTAACCAAACAATTTTAAAATGTACTTAATACCTGTTTCCTTTCATCACTGAATGGTAATACTTAAACCTAGGCTCACTAAGCATTATATCTATGCACATACGAGCCTAAGCCAAAGCATAAAAAGTAAATTCACATATGTATAACTCATCTTACTCAATCACATCCAATCTATCTAACATGCTTATGACAGAAACTACTCTGTCTCTTACTAAATCATAAACCAACCTTGATATACAATCACATCGCACCACTTGTAAATGTTCATAGCATAAGCATCATGATCCAAAGTAGATTTAAACCATAACTAAACTGAAACCAAAATCAAGCAAAGTAATTAAGCCATTTTCGCATGGCTAATATAAAAACATCTTCAAAATAATTAATCCCAAAACCAGTCTTACATGCCATAATTTAGGTTTAGCATATAAGGTACCAAAACAGTAGATAGTGTGATGAACTTGGCTGACAGTCTCCGAGCTCGTAGCTTGAATCCAAGATCTATAAAACAAAATAACATAAAACACAGAATAAGCTGTCGTAGCTTAGTAAGCTATAAGCAAATAAACAGTTCAATAATACATTCAACCTATCTTATTAACTCAATTTATGTTATCATAACCAAAACTTATCTTTAAACCTGTAAATAAGTTACGATGATACACATACATGTAGCATTTCTTTTACCATAGTCGAATACTTACACAAGCAATTTATCATCATCAATCAACCTTTCGGATCCCATAATGTCACTAAATGAGCAATCATGCTTATCATTTAAACAAGTTCAATAATCACAATTTGACATTATGCACACATAACCTTCAATTGGCCGAATACTCCTATAGGCATTTATCATATTAACAAACGACTCCCAAGGGTAAATAGTCATATTAAAATTTAATACATGATCACCTAAATACAAAATTTCGAGTATCGAAATAATATTGGATGTATTTTTACATTAATATATAACCGAAAATATCTCATCACTTTTATATATGCATAAGTTATTCATGACTTATTAACAATTCATTTAGCAAGCCAAATACACATAGCATACACATTTTCTATTTATTTGTACCATACAAAATTTATAACATAAAGTCATAATGTTTACATAACTTACCTCAAGTAAGTACATATTAATTATTACCTGGCACAAAGCTCAATTATCACATTTGAACTCAATTTAACTTTGCCCGATGAACCATTTGGAATTGGATAGGATACTCGGATAATCACATAAATCGTACAATGGCAACATCCCAGACGTGGTCTTACATGTAGCCACATATCGATGCCACTGTCCCAGACAGGGTTTTACTCGTAAACACATACCGAAATCACAAATCGATGCCATGGACTTACTCGCACACATATATCGGAATCCTATGTCATGACATATGTATCCTAGCTATTCCTAAGGTTCATACGGGGCTTTTGGACGTCGTATTTCGATCGAATCGAACTAGAAAATGTAGTAGCCACATTTATTTATATTTGGCCACAATATATTTAGTTTCTAACATTTCATAACATCAAGTAATTATAACATTAAACTATCAATAAACACATCTATTTTCTTATAAACTTACCTCAGACGTCATAAAACGGGACGGGGTTGCTAGTCGACAACTTTCGTTTTTCCACGGTCCAAGTCTGATTTCTTTGGTTCTTGATCTAGACATATTCAAATTAAGCTCATTCAAACATATTTTCATTCAATTTAGTCCAAAAACACATAAATGGGTAAATTACCATTTTACCCCTGACATTTACAATTTTTACAATTTAGTCCCTATTGCACAAAACACAAAATACACCAAATTTCTCCATACCCAAGCTAGGCTGAATATTACCCATGTCTATACAAGCCCATATAATTCATTAATTTCACATTTTAGTCCCTTAAATTATTATTTTTGCAATTAAGTCCTAACTATTCAAAATCATCAAAAACTCCAATACAAAATATGTTAATCTAAAACATATCTTTCATATTTCACCATCAAACAACAAAAATCACAAGCTATCAAAAATGGCACAACTCAAAATATTTACGAAAATAAAAAATTCAAGCATGGGTTTAGTAGTACTCGAAGCAACAATCTCAAAAATGTAGAAATTATCAAAAACTGAACAAAAATCTAACCTTGATTGAGCTTTAAAAGTGCCGAACCCTAGCCTTTGTTTCCTTCTTTTTCTTTTCTATGTTTCGGCAATGGAAGATGATGAAATAATAATATGAATTTGATATGTTATTATTAACTTATTATATGTTTATTTGATAAATTACCTAAATAACCTTTATGATATAATAATGTAATTTTATACCTATTTCTATTACTGTCCAAACATCTAACTAATGGTATAATTACAACATAAATACCTCAAATTTAAAAGCCATTAATAATTCGGCCATCATATAAGTTGCCACCAACTTTTTCATTTTACGCGATTAAGTCCTTTTATTTAATCGGACCCTCAAATGATAAAATTAAATCACGAAATTTTCACAGACATAAATTAACACAGAATAAACACTGAAAATAATTTTAAAATATTTTTTTGACTTAAAATTCGTGGTCCCAAAACCAACATTCTGATTAGGGTCTAAATCGTGCTGTTACATAATGTCTTGAGATATAAAGCTTATGTATGATTTAAACGTGTGAGATATTTGTTATATCGTGTACTGAAAAGGGTGTTATTTATGCACAATGAAATTCCATAAAGTATGTGACATTGAACGATATTAATTGATACCAACACAATGGTAATTTGAAAGATTGAAACACTGTTTCCATTTACTGAAAGTATGTGATTATTGAGGACATGCTGAGCATGTCAAATGACTGTGAAAAGTATTGAGATATGATTATGTATGAGATTGTGTGACATATTACGTATGTATCGGTTTGGGATTTTGTGGTTGACGGAGGAGTTCCATGGAGTACCGGCTGCATATTAATTCTGCATTATTCATAGTCAGTGCACTGCACCTGGAGTACCAAAGGGAATGGCAATTTATCGCATTTTTACTAGCCGATTGTCTACATTTTTACTGGAAATTTTTTTTGCATATTGTTATCGGTGGTTTTAACCACAACGGGCTTAAGCTCATAATATTTTGGAGTTCAGATGATGGGTTCGGGAGAACTCGTGGTGTGTAGCAGATGGTATGGGTAGGAACCTTTTTGCATTGCATCATGCTCATGACATATTCGAATGTTATTAATTTATGATATGTGTTGTATTGAATGGTATCGAAATTAATCATTGTTACTCGAATGAATGCTGTCCTATGCTCATACACTATTCGACATCAATTTGATAATGGTTATGTCATGATATGAAATTCCTACAATGGTTTTATTTTCTTCTGTTAAAGCTAATCTATTTCACTGTATTCGATATTTATGTTTGTTTAAATAATTGTTCGACTCACACTAAGATTTTCATAAGCTCACCCCCAATAGTGTTTAACTTTTTTGGTAAACCTCGAAACTAGGACCAGACCCGACATACAGAGAATCTCCTTGGACCTCGGATTATTTTTAATAAGTATTAATTAGTCTCTATTGGTTTTGGTTTGTAATTTTTAAGTATTCCTGATTTGTGGCTTGGTAACTATTCTTATGAGATTTTTTGCATGCATGTATTTCTCAAGCATAATAACTGGATAATGCATGATATTGGACTTAAGTAAAATTTGATATTCTTTCCAAGTTTCCATTGCATTGCAAAGGAACCGTTTTTTAAAAACAAATCGATAAGGCAACTAAGTTTCCAAAATGACTTGAAAAATGGTTTTTCTATTGCATTAGTTTAACATTGAGTTTTTTTATAAGAAGAATGATAAACAAACGAATTTTATAAAAAAACACTATCAAGAATAAAATGAATCCTAAGTATACACGACCTGAATGAATGTTTTTAAGTTAACTCAAAGTACAACTATGATTTTCTTTAAAATGAGTTTATTTAAGGTCTTCAAAAATAATGTAAGTTAGCTTAGCCATTTCAGTGGCTAATGTAGCCTTCTCAATCTAGCTATAACGTCTAGGCCAAGTTTGGGAGGTTACAAAAACACATACGGAAGATTGTGAGCTGATTGAGGATATGGCCATGAATTTATACATGCTATCATATGATAGTGGAACACCCCTCGCTAGACTCAATCGTTGGGTCCAAGTTATGAGATGCTACAAATATTGTCGGGCCAATTACCAATGAAAATACAGAAAATATATCAATCAAAAAAATTTTGAGCTTTAAACAAATTCATAATATGATTCACAACTAAATTCGAGCCTTAATCGAGCTTATGAAAGCTCTTTTGTTGACCCAGAGATGTATAAGGACCAAATTGAAAAGTTTTAAAAATTCGGGGCCGACATCATGATGTCTCCTTCTCCACGTCGGGACGTCGCCAAACAGTTTCTTACGTTGTGACAACTGGTCACTCAATGTTAGGACGTCACAAATTATTGGTCGACGTTGCGACAATGAGAGTTTCTCATCTACATATGGACTTTGTTTTCGTACATTTTAGGTCATCTGGTACCTATTCCATGCCAAGCCAAACAATTAGCTCAAATGGTGAAAAATGCACACTTATAACCTATACAAAATCAATTCAAAAGAATGTCTAACCATTCGTTTAACTACATTTAAACTTCCATTACAACATTTCCATAACTTTGGCAACCACAAATCAAACCAAGTTATACCAATTCAACCAACCAATATTTGGTTTATATTCATCAAAAATCATCAAATGTACCATCCTTTATCATACTCAAAATACCATTCAAGTAATGTTTATGATAACACAACACATAACCAATGCATCCTTATCACGTTTAACCATACTATATCAAAACATACTCAATAATCCATTAGAAGATAGATTAACCACTACTACATGATACCAAACATTTCCATTAAGCTATGCATATAATATTTCCATACTTCAAACATTAAACACCTCACACTAAATTATTCCTCCAAGTAAACACATATTGTAACAGCCTGTTTTTAGTGAAATCAGAATAGTGGTTTTAGGACCATAAATATAAAGTAAAACTAATTATTTTATTATTATTTTAATGTCTACAAAATGTTATTAGTTTCGTATAAAAATTTTGCTAAGAAATTTTATCGTTTGCATGCTTAATTTGATAAAAAGGACTAAATCGTATAAAGTGCAAAAGTTGTGTTCTAATAGCTAAAGGTGCTTAATAGCTATGCAAATTTAAAGTGGAGGTCCTTATGTTGTAATTAAACCATCCATAAAGTGATTGGACTTTCATGGACATGATATATGTGTTTTCAAAGGTTAATATAGTAAATTAGTAAATAACTTAAGTAAAATAATGAATAACATAAAAATATCATCATTTTCTCTTCTTCACCACCGAATTTAGCAAGGAAGAAGCCATGTTTAGGTCTTGAAGATTTCGGTTACTTCTCTAGCTAGCATGTGAGTATTTTTTGTCTCGTTTTTAATTATTACTATGTTTTTGGAGTCATTGTAACTTAATCTAGCTAGCCTAAGGACTAATTTATGAAACTGCTAAAGTATTAGGGTTTTACCATTGATGATTGTCTATGTGTATTGATGTTTGTTGATAGAAAATGAATGGTTGTTGTTAGGTAAACAAGTTTTGTAAAGTGATTTTGGTTGAAAATGTTAAATAGGGAGTAAATTGAGAAATGTGAAAATTATGTGGTAAATGTGTGAAATAAAAAAAATATGGGCTTCTATGGGTCTAAATAATATTAAGCTATAATGGGTTGAAATTCAATTTCATGAATTTGTATTTTTATGAGCTAGCAACTAAATTGTAAAGAAGTTAAATGTTTAGGGGCAAAATAGTAATTTTTCCATAATATGAATTTTGGATTAAATTGAATAGAATGATATTTAAATAAGTTAAATTTGATTATATAGATCAAGAAAAGCAATGTACAAATTTAGATCGGGGAAAAAAACAAAGTAGTGGATTGATCGCTCGATTTTCTCCGTATTAATTCGAGGTAAGTTCGTATGTTTAAAAAGTATTAAATTATGTGTTTGAATGCTTAATTGATATAATTGTGATAATACGATACCACAGAAGTTCTCGACGAGTTATCAGCAATGTGTAAATACTAGTTGAACCTTAGGAATAGATAGGATACAAATGACATGTCATTAGGGGTTATTGTGTTTTGGGTGTTGGTCTTTACGTTCTACTGGTGGTTGAGTTTTTCAGCATGTGTTGTGGTTACTCGTCAGCTTGTGTAAGTAGCATCGTATAGCTACGTCTTGATCATCAGCTTGTGTGAGCAGACCTAGTGATAGCTCAAGATTGAGCATTTATACAAGATATATGATATATATGGTTTCGACCATGTATTGGCACTTAATGTGTGAGATTCCCGAGTATCTGATAGTATTCCAAATGGTTCAATGGGTAAATATGATGGAATGGGGATATAAGAGATGATACGAGCCAATTTAGGTATTTGTGAAAAGTATGATAAGTAATTTATAGTTGATGTATTCATACATGACTAACATGATTATGATTTTGTGCTAACCTTTGAATTTGATTGAAACTTATATATGTCTAATTATGCTTCTTTAAATTGAGAATGAATGGTAAGTTGTACTTATTATACATATGAGCTTACTAAGCTTAATAGATTATTTTGTTTACTTTTCCATGTTTTTAGTGATTTCGAAGCTTGCTCGAATTGGAATTTGTCAGAGATCTCATCATACTATCTAGTTGTTGTTTTGGTACTTTTGAACTTTGTGTATTTTGGTTATATGCCATGTATAGGTCTTTTGGCAAAGGTAGCCTTTATGTCTTGATGAATTTTGGCCATTTGAATTGGCTTGTAATTAGTTATTTAATATGACTTGTTTTGACATATGTTGGTATATGTATTTGGATTGCCTTGGAAATGCCTTAAATGTGTATTGGTATTTTGAGTACAAAATGATTGAGTTTGAGAATGTGGTATGCATGTTGAATTAGGCACAAAGTCTAATAAGTGAGTTTAATCACTTAGGTATACTTTGGAGGCATATTGGAATGTATTTGAATGGTTAATTGTGATGCTTATGAGCCTTGTGGTTGCTGGTATTGATATTGCATGATTTGGACTTGGTTGAGATTGGTTTGAATGCCTATTGATGATTTGGTCATATGTTATTTGATGGTTTAGGTTGTTGCAAAATTGGGTGAGAAAATGGCTTGGAAAATAGCCTATTTTCGTCCACACGGGCAGAGACACGGACGCGTGTCCCAGCCGTGTGTGACACATGGCCAAGTGACACAACCGTGTGTCCCTTGATATTTATTTAGAAACCAAGTTAGCAGCTTCACACGGCCTAGCACACGGGCATGTGACTTGGCCGTGTGGCATAAGTTAGTATACCCTCCAGTTTTCACATGGCCTAGCACACGGCCTGGCACACGGGAGTGTGAGGCCATTTCGAAGGGTACACGAGTTAGTCACACGGGTGTGTGGTTGGATTGTGACCCAAGTAAGAGAGTTACATGAGGTCAGATAGGGGCTGGGATACGGCCATTTGATCCCATTTTGAATGTCCACACGGCTTGTGCCACAGGCATGTCTCTTGGCCGTGTGAGACACACGGCCTATCTACATGGGTGTGTGTCCCCTGAAATTTGAAAATTTTCTATGTTTTCTAAAAAAATATTAAGTATTTTGAATTAGTCATGAACCACTTCTAATGCTTGTTTTGGGCCTCAAGTGCTCGTGTTAGGGACTATATGATTGTATTTGAATGACTTCTGTTTGGATTTGAGAAATGTAAATGAAATGTATGATTATTTAAGAAATAAGTTCGGTAACGCTTCGTAACCCTATTCTGGCGATGGATACGAGTTAGGGGTATTACACATATAATATCATCTATATACATGCCACATAATTGGACAGGGAACGTGTAGAAGGCTATTGATTCGATGATTGGATAGTGTGAGCCCCGAGATGATCCGACCAACGGAATTTAGCAAACGAAAAACTACAAAAAGGAAAACAACAATAGAGTAAGCATTTCAAATACTTAGTAAGTTCATAGGTTTTAAAATAGTAAACTTACCTCAATTCACAATTAACAAAACAAATTAGCTAAATACACAACTTTTCTGTATTCACATTTCACAACAGTAAGATGAGATCATCAAATACGAGTCGTATAACATTTCAATCTGAATAATACCAATTCAGTTTAGCGTCTTCCATCACAATTAATGAATTTTTATATCATTTACTTCAATCTATTTACATATAGTCATTTGAGTAAAACCTTGTAACATTTATCCATCATTTCCCTTTTAAACATTTAGTCCAGTAGCTCGATAAACTAAGATAAATAGATTTGGATACACGGATAACTACACTACACCAGAAAGCATCGAAGTGCTAACAGATGCACCGAAGTGCAAACCTAGACAAGTGCAAAACTAACCCTATTAGCATGCCAGTCGTATCCTATCCTTTAATACGTTCACTCAGGCATAATTAACACATTTAACCATTTTTTTCAATTCAGTCCAAAACTCACCTTGTACCAATTTGTAAATAACTCAGATTTCATATACACATACACAAAGATTATAATTCGAGTACTTATAACAATTAAATATAACTATACCATATGAACATACATGAAAAACTCAGCAACCAAGTTGAATCGTAGGGACTAGTCAGCAATTTTTTCTTTTCCTCGATTATCTTCAACTCGATTCAAATCTTTATCTATACGATAATTTAATTTTCATTTATCAATTCCAAATATCCTATAACACTTATATATATGCATATGACATTTTTATTTTTATTTTAGAATGTTCCCTAAAGCTTTTCATTTCATTCAATTTAGTCCCTAAAACTAACAATGTCATAACTTTCAAATTTGAGCTTCGATTTTGAAATCGATCTCAATTTCATCCTTCTACAAACCACAAAAACCTATAATAACAAAAAATTTCATGCCAAATTTGAAATTATTACACTTTAGTAACTATGTCAAAAACTAACAATTTTCACTTTACAAATTAGTCCTTTTTTATTTCTAAGCTTAAAATCTAACAATTTAGTACAAAAAGCTTCAAGATTCAACACTGGTAACTTTTAGAAATTTTAATAGTTTCAAAAATTATACAAATCGCAAGAAAAGAACGAGAATTACCTTAGAATTTTAGGGAATTGAAACTTGACATTAAAATCTATTTTTACCTTATGTTTTCGATGGAGAAGAAGGCAAGATGAAGATGATAGCTTTTGTTTTCTTTTGTTTTAACTAATATATTTATTATAATTTTATAATTATAATTTTAATCAGATAAATATATATTAATAAAACATCATTAACTATCCACTATCAATAGAAAATGCTTATTTTCCATTTTATACTATAGTTTAATTATTGGTTTAGTCCTTTAGTAAATAAAAATCTATAGAAATTAACTTTTACCACTTTTACAATTTAGTTATTGTACCTTAATTAGTCACTAATTCAGAAAAATTACCTATACAAAATTCAATTCACCTATAAAATAACTCCGTAAATATTTAATAGTTTACGAGAATGAGGTCCCGATACCTCATTTTCCAACACTACTGACTTTGGGGTTGAAATACTTGTACCTAAATCAACTATTCAATTAACAAATTTGTTAGACCAAAATTCAATATAATACCATAATTAAATCATATTATTTACGAACTCAATCATTGAAGAATAGGGTTCCAAAACCACCATTTTCGATACCACTGGAAAATTATTGTTACAACTTTCATCCTCGAAATTTTTACCTAAGAATAGATTTGGGTATTGTAATTTCATAGATTCATTTCCCATATAGCCTCCTCAATTCCATGTCTATACCATAATTCTTTTACTAATGACACCAATTTATTACGTAATTCTTTCACTTCTCGAGCCAAAATCTTTATCGGATCGTCTGAATATGACAAATCTAGTTGAAGGTCTATTTCATCAGGAGATAACACATACGAAGGATCAGAATGATAACAACATAACATCGACACACATTGTGTATCTTCTCTAATTCTAGAGGCCAAGCTAACTAATATGTGACAAGTTCGATTATCTCAATAATCTCATATGGCCCAATAAAACTTAGATTGAGTTTTCCTTTTCTGTCAAACCGCATGATTTTCTGTAACACCCCTAACCTACATCCATCGCCAGAATAGGGATACGAGGTATTATCGATCAAAATATAACTCAAATCAAATTTGAATATTAATTATCTAGTAAAAATTTGTATAACAAAATTATCATACTTCGATTCAGTATTACAAATAATCCCAGAGTTTTGTATACAACAATGCTAACAAGAACATGTGAATATTAAACATTAAACTTCTAACCAAGAACATATTTTGATTTACAAACTTATCTAATATGTATATCTTAACTTATATGACCTTTTAATAATGCTAATGTAAAATATAATATATATATCCATGCAAATGTTAAGTGCATACCTTGTGCAACCAAATATACATCATTTCATTTCATATAATAAAATATTCCATATTAGCATTTGATCGCCAAATTTACAACATTTACAATTCATGAATACATATTTATAATATAATCTCCAGCTCCAACATTTGAACTACTCAAATAAATCAACCAGAATGTTTCATTAATACACCATTTAAGCACAATACATGAACATATTCACCTTTCCTCAATTCGGTTAACACAATTTACCTTACCAAAATACAAATTTAAAAACATAATATTTAGATATGCTTCCTAGGATCATGTACATGCATATTCCAAACCATATTATATACCCAAAATATATCAACATGGACAAGTACTATATCACAGATAAGTCAATTCATTATATGCATAAATAGCTATATAAACATATACCTATTATCAAATTGGTTATAACCATCTCATTCAATCTTGTCTTATAACCAATCATGCATATACATTATCCAAATGATTATTAAAATAATTTACATTACAAATCCTATTTCATAAGGATAAGTCATTAACCACCTGTAGACCTGTTTAAAACATGAATCTTACATACTATGTAATAACATATCAAAGCATATTTATCTCACATTCGAATATAACTAATTGATCTTTAATGTCAAACTACATAATTATACCTTATTAAAGCACACCAACCGAATGATCATATACTTTAACTTAACAAGAATCATATTCAAATCCTTTGAATATACCTAGGTATATATATTACGGTCAATATGTTCATACCACATCTAAGTCATTAATCAACTTTAGTACACAACCAATCACATATCACAAATAATATTCATTTATAGTATAAAATACCATGGCTAAAATAAACTCAAACCATAAGCAATCATAATCGATTCCAAGCAAGGTAGTTAAGCCATTTTCGCATGGCTATTATACATTCATTTCCAAGACAACTAACCCCAAAACCAGCCTATACATGCCATAATTTAAGTTTAGCTTATAAGATAACAAAACAGTAGATAGTGTGATGAGCTTGGCTGACAATCCCCGAGCTTGTAGCTTGACTCCAAAATCTATAAAACAGAGTAAACAAGAACACACAGAGTAAGCTAACTTAGCTTAGTAAGCCATAAGCAAATAAGCAACTCAATATCATGGTCCACACATATTAACTAAACGAATTACATTAACATTACCATTCTTGACCTCAAACTTACAAATTCTATAAATAATGCATCTTTCATAGACTATTATCCACCTAAGCCAAATACACACATTGTCATTTAGCACATTATAAATCAACTTCCAAATCAAATAGTCATAATAAACCATACATCCATTTACTCTTATATGCAAACTTAAGAATCATCAAATGACAACTCATATATAATTAATACCTATATAGCCAAATTTACCAAATCACATATATGCACATGTTTAAGTAACATTCCAATGATACACAGATTATTCATCTACAAGCCGAATGCACATACCAAATACACATGAATTTTTCCTTTGCATTGTACATGATTTACAACAAATATCCATAGCACTTTCTTACCTTATCTCAAGTAGATATCAAGATAATACATACCTGGCCATATAAATCGTATTACACATCCATACATGATTTACTTTGCCTGATGAACCATTCGAAATTGGATAGGACACTAAGATAATCACATAGATTGTACAATGCCAACGTCCCAGACGTGGTCTTACTTGTAGCCACATATCGATGCCATTGTCCCAGACAGGGTCTTACTTGTAAACACATATCGGAATCACATATCGATGCCATGGTCTTACTCGCACACATATATCAGAATTCTATGTCATGACATATGTATCCTAACTATTCCTAAGGTTCATACGGGACTTTTAGACGTCGTAACTCAGCCAAAACGAACTCGGAAGTGTAGTAGCCAAGTTTATTCATATTCGACCATAGCATATTTAAATTCTAACTTTACATAACAGCATATAAATATAACATTAAATTACCATTAAACACGTCTGTTTGCTCATAAACTTACCTCGGACAATGAAAAACTGGTACGGATTGACTAGTCGACAACTTTCGTTTTTCCCCGATCCAAATCTGATTTCTTTGGTTCTTGATCTAAACATATTCAAATTAAGCTCATTTAAACACATTTTCATTCAATTTAGTCCAAAAAACACATAAATGGGCAAATTACCATTTTACCCCTGACATTTATAATTTTTATAATTTAATCCCTATTGCACAAAACACAAAATACACCAAATTTCCCTATACTTATGTTGGGCCAAATTTTACCCATGCTTATACAAGTCCATATATTTCTTTTATTTAACATTTTAGTCCCTCAAATTATTATTTTTTCAATTTAGTCCTAATTACTCAAAATCATCAAAAACTCCAATACAAAATATGTTAATCTAAAACATATCTTTCATTTTTCATCATCAAACAACAAAAATCACAAGCTATCAACAATGGCACAACTCAAAATATTCATCAAAATTAAAAATTAAAGCATGGGTCTTGAAGATTACTAAGCAACGATCTCAAAAACGTAGAAATTATCAAAAACCGAGCTAAGCACGTACCTTGATTGAGCTTGAGAATGGCCAAACTCGGTTTTTCTTTTCTCTTTTCTTTGTTTTACTTTCGGCTATGGTGGAAAGAAAATATGATCTCTATTGTTTTATGATATATTTTATAATATGTTAACTTTTATTATTTGTTTACTAATTTACCCTTAATGAACTTATATTAAAATCATATTTTGCAAGCCTATTGCCGTCCATATAATAAACCTATGGGTTATTTTCCATTTAAAAGCTTCCACTTATAAAGCCAATAACAAATCAGTCCTTTATAAATTAAACTACCAAATTTTCAATTTACGCGATTAAGTCCTTTTATTTAATCGGATACCTAAACAACAAAATTAAATCACAAAAATTTCACAGATATAAATTCACACAAAATAAACATGGAAAATAATTTAAAAATATTTTTCTGACTTGAATTCGTGGTCCCGAAACCACCGTTCTAATTAGGGTCAAAATCAGGCTATTACATTTTCTTCCAGGTGAGACTTTCAAAAACACTTTATCACCCATCTGAAACACAATATTTTTCCTTTTCATATCAACATATGATTTTTGAAGATCTGAGGCGACTTTAAAATAGTCCCGAATAATTCTGACTTTATTTTCAGTCTCACGAATCAAATCAGTTAGAGATGATTCTATAAGAAATACTTTTAAAAGCATCTCTAACAATTTTGTTCCTGAGTTCCCAGATTATATATTCGATTCATGGAAGGAATATCATAAAGAAAGAGAGGACGATGCATCAAAGAAGGAAGACGAGGAAGATAATTCAAACAAATTAAAAGGGGGAAAGTCTTTTCTTTAGTTTTTATTTCTTTTTAGGTGTTTATTTTTTATTAGTTAGTATTTTTCTTTCGCATAATAAAATAACAAGCATGAATAAAATAATTCCTCTCCATAGAAAAATAAAGTGATGTGGTAATCGGAATGAGTATGAGTATGTCTAGGATTGGATTGTGATAAAGACTTGGTACTTAAGCAGTCTTTATGACTCACCTCTCTTGTAACACCCCTAGCCCGTATTCGTCGACGGAGTAGGGTTATGAGGCATTACCGGATAATACACCTCATGCACATACATTTATGCATTCATAATCAAAATCTATTCAGTTCATTCACATTGTCCCTTATAAGGCTCTTCCTGTAACACCCTGAAAATTTTTACAGTAAAATATTATCCTTAATACAGTAAAATAAGGAAATAAAGTAACAAGAAGAGGAAAATTTAGTTATGTCACTAGGAAGTATATTATGACATATTAATTCAAGAAAGGAATAAATTGTAAAAGTGAGAAAAGTTTTGTAGCCCAAGAGTAAGTACTCAAAATTTGAGGGATTAAAGTGTAAATATGAAAATTTTGAAGGACTAATAGTGCAAATATTTTAAGGGTGGAATGATCTAGAAATCAAGGAAAATTGATGAATTAGGACCAAATTGAATAGGTGAAGAATTATGAGGGACTAAATTGTAATTTTACCAAATTAAGTGATGACTCAAGAATGGAATTTTAAAAGATCACGAAGGGCAAAATGGTCAATTGTAAGAGAGAGAAATCTAGAGACAATGATGATGTTGGAGATATTTTAGATAAATTAAATAAATAAATATTAGTTTATTAATACTTTAAATTGAATTTTAAATGATATTTTATTATTTTATTATTATTTTATTTAATATATATATTTAAGGAAAGAAAGAGGAGGAGGACCACCTTTCTCATGCAACTAACATGAGAAGAAGAAGAAGAAAAGAAGTTTTCCTTTCCTTACAATTTGGTCCTTCTACCAAAAATTCACCATTTTCACCTAGAAATCAAAAGAATTTTCATAGCCATCAAGAGAGAAAGATAACAAGGAGACTATGGGGAGCTAGAATATCAAGTTGAATTTAAGAAATAGAAGCTGGAGGAGAGAGAAAAATCATGTTAAAGGTTGAAATCAATAAAAAAGGTAAGAACATCATGATTTCAATATATTTTCAAGTTTGATATTATTGAAAAAGCATGGGATTGATGTTAATGTAGAATTTCCTTACATGTGGTCCTATGTTCTTGATATGTTAGTGAAGAGAAAATAAGAGAAAGTGATGAGAAATAGTGTAGAGAAAGAAAATAAGAGTGTTATAAACATGGTAATTAATATCTTGCACTAAAATAGTTTTGGGCAGCAGTAGTGGTCTAACTTTGAAAAATCACCAAAAATTGTGGAAATATAATTAGAAGCTGAATAAAATATGAAATTAAATTTTATTTAGTCTAGTTTTTCATAGAAGAAAAAGTGTAAGCAATGAAATTGTAAATTGTGAGATATAACAAAATTAGTTAGACAAGGTCAGAATGATTTCGAATTCCCCTGTTCTGAATTTGGAAAATCATCAAAAATCGGATAAAAATAATTAGGGCTTAAATTTATTTTATTATAATCTTGAATGAGTCTATTTTCAATAAAAACAAATGGGAACACCATTTGAATTCTGTACGAGGAGATAATTAATTTTTAGTAAAGAAGGGTCAAAACTGTCAGACAACAGAACAGAGGTGACTTTAAAGAATAAACTGTACTTATTGGCTAAACCAAAAATTCTAAAAATTTTATGGTAATAAGATATGTAAGTATAGTTTCATGAAAAATTATAATATCTTAATTTCGAGTTTTGTAGCTCAAGATATAAATAATTTAGTAATTATTACGCAAATGGATAGTTTTGAATATACATATAAGTAAATAGTGAAATTATTGATAATGTTATTTGTAGCATGTTATATAAATTAAGGATGTGGAATGGAGAGGAGGAGGAGGAAAACTTGTATGAATAATCAGCTAGCATGGCTAATTTGCATGTTTTAGGCTCAGGGACTAAATTGAATAAAAGTAAAACTTTATGGGTAATTTTGTAAAAAAATGTTAGAAATGATAAATTTGCATGAAATGGATTATTTTATTATTTAAAATTGCAAAATTGAATGAAATTATTAATTTAGTTCAAGATCGAGGAAAAACATGTTTTAAGGATTAAATTGAAAAGTGTTGAAATTATGGAAAATTCTGATATTTTATAGAATTCATGGGTTGTTATCAATTTGTATGAGAATAACGGCTGGAAATAAAGATTAAATTGTAAGAATTTTATTTTTCTGAGCCTAAGGATGAAATCGTCAT
Organism: Gossypium longicalyx; assembly: GCA_025698465.1. NCBI lineage: Eukaryota > Viridiplantae > Streptophyta > Magnoliopsida > Malvales > Malvaceae > Gossypium > Gossypium longicalyx. Next base: position 59,707,948 of record CM047004.1, on the reverse strand, counting down.
TAATTAAAAGTTTAGGGGTAAAATGGTAATTTTGTTTAGAGCATTAATTGAATGTATTAGAACATGAAATAAATGAAAACGACAATCAAATTTATTTATAAAGATCTGGATGACTTGAATACAAGATTTGAACGTGGAAAAGAAAAGATATCAGATTAATGAAATTATAAACATGAACAGGCAACAAGGTAAGTTAGTATAACTTGAATTGTATTTTTAAATGCATGAAATATCGATATAATGAATTACCTGATTTATATTTATGAAGAAATGGCAAGAGAATGATATTTATCATGACATGTAAATATGTGATTATCTTTGATACGTTGATACAAGGAAATTAAGTATATTGAGACGAGTAATAAATTCAAGAAAAACATGTCGAGAAAAATAAGTACGTTTAAGGGACAATATGTTTGATTTTATTTGGTTCCAAATATGAACGTTAGATGAAATAAAATATTTGATAAAGAAATCAGTAACTCCGGTAATGCTCCGTAACTCTATTCCGGTAACGGATTCGGGTTAGGGGCGTTACACTTCCAGACCTTGAAACAAGCTTAGAAGTGGTTCGGGACTAAACCGATAACATTTGCAAACTTTAGGGAAGACATAAAATTTTCAAACATTACAGGTTCACACGCCCGTGTGAACAAGCCGTGTGCCTCATACAGCCACCAGACACGCCTAGGTCACAAGTCGTGTGAAAATAGGGCATACATACTGACTTGCACCGCACGGTCGGAGGCATGCCCGTGTGCCATGGCCATCGAAAAACTGGAGGGGTTACTAACTTGGGCCACACGGCTGGCTACATGCCCAAGTCCAAGCCCGTGTGCCACACATGGCCAGTAGACACGTCCGTGTGTCTAAACCATGCCAAACCTGTAGGGTATACTAACTTAATTCGAAAGGGTACCCCAGGGGACACACGGCCATGTACCAAGGCCATGTGTTACTCACGGTCAAGCCACACGCCCGTGTACTCAGCCGTGTGGAGTGAAAATAGGCTTGGTAAAAGCCACATTTCTCACCCTCCTTGTGCACACCTAAGCCACATCAAATTGAACCATTTTCATACATACAAAGACTATCAAAACATGTTATACCATACATATATTATGCCATTTAGAAGCTATCCTCTTAAATACACAAATCTATTATCAAAACATACCAAATCAATATGCCACAATCTTCAACTCACATAATTTCTAAATGCATTTCCTCACCATTCCATCAACTAAATCATGCTTCTCAAACATATCAATTCATCATCTATAAATCATACCATTCCTTAAACATCAACACACCAATTAATAACTAACCAAATGAGCAACCATTTAGCCATATCAACAACCATGGCAAATATGCCAAAACACAAGATAACTTATAAATCACATATACTACTTATCAAACACATAATTTAAGCCAACTTAAATAGCCATACACACCATTAGCAAGCCAAATCTCATGGCTAATATCATAGCTCAAAACATATCATCAACTTATTAGCCTATACATCCCATATACCATATATACAAAGCTTTAAAAGTACCAACGAGATGATCGATAGTGTGATGATGTTTCCTGATGATCCCCAAGTTCGAGCTAGCTTCTATAATCTATAAAACAAGGAAAGAACATATACCAAGTAAGCTTTAAAAGCTTAGTGAGCCATATACAAATAAAGTCATCATATAAATATTTGCATATCAATTCAAATATGCTAAGCATAGCTAAACATACAAATTTACAAATCTTTCTCATTCTACACATATTCAATATCACAATTGAATTTATCAACTACTTCCCTTTTCAATATTCGTACGAATCTCCTACGAATCTCGTATGTACCTGAGTCACTTAACTCATTCACACATTCTTTCTCGACTTGAATTTCCCCGTTGAGCCGCTCGAAATCGTTAAGGATACTCGGCAATCACATTTAACTCGTACAATGCCATATCTCAGATATGGTCTTACATGTTATCACATATCGAGTCCAATGTCCCAGACATGGTCTTACACGTAATCATAATACAGTGCCAATGTCCCAGACATGGTCTTACACGTAATCATAATACAATGCCAATGTCTCAGACATGGTCTTACATGTAATCACATCTCGGCAACCTAATGTCATGACATTTGTATCCTATACTATTCCTAAGGTTCGTACGGGACTTCCGGATATCGTAACTCTGTCGATTCTTGCTCGTATGTACTCGTTCAACATTCATAGCAAATTAATGAAAATTAAACATGTATAATTCAATTTAAAGACATTTATTTGCATATGAACTTACCTCGTATTAAGGATTAACGTATCGGGTCGATTATTCAATAACCTTCGATTTTCCCCGATCTAAATCCAATTTCTTTCTTTCAGGATCTATATGAATTCAAAATTAACTCATTTATTCATCATATTTCTCAATTTAGTCCATAAACACATATTTGGGCATTTTTACACTTTAGCCCTTAAAGTTCCACATTTTTACAATTTAGTCCTTATATCACAAATACACAAAATTACACAATTTCTTTCAAATACATGCTAGATGAATTTTCCTAGTGTGCATAACAGCTCATATTTATCATTTATTCACACATTTAACCACTTAATTTACACTTTTCATAATTAAATCCTTATTTGACATTTTTGTAAAAAAAAATCACTTTACAAAACATGTATATCAAACACAAGCTTTCATATTTCATCATCAACACTCAAAAACATCAAGCTATCATCAATGGCATTTTACAAAATCATAAAAAAAAAACTCAAAAATTAAGGCACGGGTTTTGTTTCTTTCTTATTTTCGGTTATGGATGATTAAAATAAAGATGATAATGCTTTTGTTTTGTTTTAACATATGTTAATTACTAATTTACTAATTTGACATTGGTTTAAAACATTAATAAACATAAAATACATGCACATTGATGTCCATTCCCACTATCAATGGTCTATTCACAACATAAGGACCTTTCATTTAATAAGCCATGGAAATTAAGAACTTTTAACTTTTAGAATGCCACTTTTACATTTTACGCGATTTAGTCCTTTTTTCTCAAATTGAGCTATTAGACGATAAAATTAGCTCACGAAATTTTCACACATATATAATCATATGCTATAAACACCAAAAATATTATTAAAATAATTTTATGACCTCAAATTTGTGGTTTCAAAACCACTGTTCCATTTTAGCTAAAACCGAGCCGTTACAACTCTCCCCCTTAGGGATTTTCATCCCCGAAAATCTTAGCAGTGAATAGGTTTGGGTATTGCTTTCTCATAGCATTCTCGGGTTCTCACGTAGCTTATTCAACCCCGTGCCGATGCCATAATACCTTCACTAATGCAATTATCTTATTTCTCAGTTCTTTGATCTCACGAGTCAAAATTCGTATCGGTTCCTCACTGTACGATAAATCTGACTGAATTTCAACTTTTGTTGAAGAAATAATAGGCGAGGGATTAGATTTGTATCTTTGTACCATCAATACATGAAATACATTGTGAATCTTTTCTAACTCATATGGTAATGCTAATCGATAAGCAACTGGTCCAACTCGCTTGATAATCTCATAAGGTTCGATGAATCTCGGGCTCAATTTTCCTTTTCAACCAAACCATAATAGCTTCTTCCACAGCGACACTTTCAAAAAAACTTTATCCCCGACCTGAAACTCAATATCTCTTCGTTTCAAGTCTGCGTAAGATTTCTGTCGATCTGATGCTGCTTTCAAACTATCGCGAATCACTTTCACTTTTTCTTCAGTCTCTCTAATAAGATCAACCCCGTAAATCTTATTCTCACTTAACTCAGTCCAGTACAAAGGTGTTCGACATTTTCGACCGTATAAAGCTTCGTACGGTGCCATTTTAGTACTCGATTGAAAACTGTTGTTATACACAAATTCAATCAACGACAAATACTTTTTCCACATACCTTCAAAATCAAGAATGCAACATCTCAACATATCTTCGGGTATCTGTATAACTCACTCGGATTGACCATCCATCTGTGGGTAAAATGCAGTATTGAAATGTAACTTTGTACCCAACGCATCTTGTAGTTTCTTCCAAAATCGCGATGTGAACCTTAGATCTCTATTCGAAATAATAGAAACAAGTACTCCATGTAATCGAAAAACATCTGAAATGTACAACTGAGCAAGTTTGTTAAGCGAATAATCCGTACTCACCGAAATAAAATGAGCCAATTTTGTCAACCTGTCGACAACAACCCAGATTGCACCTTTCTTACTTGGAGATAGGGGCAAACCTGAAACAAAATCCATAATCATTCTATCCCATTTCCATTCGGGAATCATGATAGGCTGTAATAAACCTGAGGGCACCTGATGTTCAGCTTTAACTTGCTAACAAATCAAACATTTAGAGACGAACTCTGAGATATCTCGTTTCATGCCATGCCACCAATAAAGTTGTTTCAAACCATTATACATTTTCGTGCTTCCCGGATAAACAGATAAACGACTACTATGTGCTTCATTCAAAATTATCTGAATCAACTTTGAATTTCTCGAAACACATATTCGGCCTTTGAATCTTAAACAATCATCAAAATCAACTTGAAATTCTGAATCAGGGTTTAAATCACATTGAGCTCATTTTGCTAATATTTCATTATCAACTTTCTGAGCTTCACAAATCTGCTGTAAAAATAGTGGTCTTGCTTTCAACTCAGCTACAATCGAGCTATCATCAGATAGAGCCAAATGAGTAGTCATTGCACGTAGAGCAAATAAAGATTTCTGACTTAATGCATCAGCAACAACATTTGCTTTTCCCGGATGATAGTCAATCATTAGTTCGTACTCTTTTAGCAATTCTAACCATCTCTGCTATCACAAAATCAAATCTTTCTGAGTCATCAGATATTTCAAAATCTTGTGATCTGAATAAACATGGCATTTCTCACTGAATAAATAATGATGCCAAATCTTCAATGCAAACATAATGGCTGCTAACTCTAAATCGTGTGTCAGGTAATTCTTTTCATGCTACTTCAACTATCTCAGGGCATAAGCTATGACTTTGCCTTCCTGCATCAAAACACAACCCAGACCATTCAACAATGCATCACTATAGATTACAAATTCTTTACCCGATTCTGGTTGTACTAACATTAGAGCTTCAGTCAAAAGAGCTTTCAGCTGATCAAAACTTTTTTGACATTTCTCGGACCATTTAAACTTTACATCTTTCTAAAGCAATCTCGTCAACGAAGTCGCAATCATCGAAAAGCCTTTCACAAATCGTCTATAATAGCCGACAAGTCCCAGGAAACTACAGACTTTGGATACATTTCTCGGAGGCTTCCAATCTATAATTGCAGATATCTTACTAGGGTCAACCTGAATACTCGATGCTGACACAATATGCCCCAGAAAACTAACCTCGTGCAACTAGAATTCACATTTACTGAACTTTGCATATAACTGCTTATCACACAGAATCTGTAATACAATTCTCAAATGCTTGGCATGTTCAGTTCCATCTTGTGAATATATCAATATGTCATCAATAAATACAACAACAAATTGATCTAAGTACGATCTGAAAATTTGGTTCAATAATTTCATAAAGAGAGCAAGTGTATTCGTTATCCATAGTGACCATACCTTGTTCTAAAAGCTATCTTTGGCACATTAGAGTCTTTAACTCCCAATTGGTAATAATCTGATCCCAAATATATCTTTGAAAATACTGTAGCCCCTTTTAACTGATCAAAAAAATCATCTATTCTAGGCAGATGATACTTATTCTTGATCGTCACCTTATTGAGATGTCGATAGTCTATACACATTTTCATCGTGCCATATTTCTTTTTCACAAATAATACAGTAGCACCCCAAGGCGAGAAACTCGGTCTTACAAAACCTCTATCCGTCAGTTCTTGCAACTAAGCTTTCAATTCTTTTAACTCTGTCAGTGCCATTCTATACAGAGCTATCGATATTGACATCTTGGCACTAACTCAATGCCAAACTCAACCTCTCGGATCGGTGGTAAACCCAGTAATTCTTCAGAAAACATATTTGGGTATTCACACACAACTAGCATTGATTCGATCTTCTTTTTAGCCACTTTCATATCTAGCACATAAGCAAAGTAAGCTTCATAACCCTTTCTCATATATTTCTGAGCTAACATCGATGAAATCACTGTTGGCAAGCCATTCAGATCATCTAACTCGATCCGAATAATCTCATTATTCTAACATCTCAAATCTATCGTATTTCATTTGCAATTCACAATAGCATCATGCAACGTTAGCCAATCCATACCTAGAATTATATCAAATTTGTCAAATGGCAACAACAACATATTAGTCAAAAAACAGAAATCCCAAATCATCAATGGAAGTTCTTGCACACTTTATCGACCAAAACACACTTGTCTAAGGGGTTCGATACTCTAATTACAAATTCAGTAGATTCTACAGGTAAAGTCTTATTGGATACTAGTTTTACACATATATACGAATGAGTTGATCATGGATCTATCAATGAAATAACTTTAGTATCATAAAGAGTAAAAGTACTGGTGATAACATCTAGAGATGATGCTTCTTCGCGAGCGCAAATAGCATAGGCTAATGCAGGTGCTCTGGCTTCTAGCCTCACAGTAGAGTCTTTTGCTGTTCTCTGACTACCACTCATATTTCCAACATTATGGGATGGTCTTCCTCTAACTGCAATGTTACTTGGCCTCGTTGTAACAGCCCGATTTAGACCCTATTCGGAACGGTGGTTTCAGGACCACGAATCTAAGTCAAAAAAATATTTAAAAATTATTTTCTATGTTTATTTTGTGTGAATTTATATTCGTGAAATTTTCGTGATTTAATTTTGTCGTTTAGGTGCTCAATTAAATAAAAGGATCGCGTAAAGTGAAAATTTAATGGTTTAATGTGTAAGGGCCGAAATGTGTTTGTCTTTGTAAATGGAGGTATTTATGTGATAATTAGCCCATGATAACTTGCAATGGATGGTAATGGCCTTATTATACCATGATTTTATATTTTAAATCAAAGGTTAATTAGGTAAATTAGTTAGTAAGTTAATATATTATAAACATATCATAAATTAAAGCCATATATTAGTGTTTATATTTGTTCTTGCCGAAAATAAAATAGAAGAAAGACAAGCTAGGTATTCAGCCATTGTTGATTCAAATTCAAGGTTAGTTTGGTTTCAGTTTTTGATAACTTTTACGTTTTTGAGATCGTTGCTTCAAATACTATCCGACCCATGCTAGAATTTCTGATTCTGATGAATATTTTGAGTTATGCCATTGATTAATATTTGTGTTTTGTGATTTTTGATGATGAATTACGAAAGATATGTTTTGGATTAATATGTTTTGTATTAGAATTTTTGATGAATTTTAGTTAGGGCTAAATTGCAAAAATAATAATTTACGGGACTAAAATGTAAAATAAATGAAATTTAAGGACTTGTATGAATATAAAGAAGATTCGTTCTAGCTATTTTGTTGTGAGATTTTGCATGTTTTATGTTTTGTGCAATAGGGATTAAATTGTGAAAAATGTGAAATATATGGGGTAAAAGTGTAATTTGCCCATTTATGTGTTCTTGGATTAATTTGATTGAATATTTGATTTAATAAGTTTAATTTATATTAATTTAGATCAAGAAAAGAGAAAGTCAGATTTAGATCAGGGGAAAAACTAAAGTTGTCGACTAGCCGATCCATTCAAAATTTTCATCGTCCGAGGTAAGTTTATAAGTAAATATTCGTACTTAATTTTAATTAAATGCAATGTATGTATACTGAAATAAAATATATGAATTTATACATGCTATTGTCAAATGTGTATAAGCTTGGTAACCATGTTCAAGCATTTGTTTCGACTGAGTTACGATGTCCGGAAGCCTTGTATGAACCTTAGGAATAGTTAGGATACATATGTCATGACATAGGATTCCGATATGTGATGTGCGAGTAAGACAATGGCATTGATATATATGTGCAAGTAAAACCATGTTTATACATTGGCATCGATATGTGACTTCGATATATGTATGCGAGTAAGACCTTGTCTAGGACAGTGGCATCGATATGTGACTACATGTAAGACCACGTCTGGGACGTTGGCATTGTACGATATGTGTGATTATCCAAGTGTCCTGTTCAATTCTGAATGGTTTATCAGGAAATAATAAGTATGATCGAATGTGTAAAACGAGCTAATTGGCCAGGTATGAGCTAGCTTGTTACTTAATTGATTTAAGGTAAGTGAATAACTTGATTATTTGTTATAAATTACATTTGATGCAAATGAAAGACATATGTGATTATAGTATGTGTATTCAGCCAAATAAGTAATATATGTATATGATGTTGTATTATGATTCTTAAGTTTGTGTATTTGAGCAAATGTACATTTGGTTATTTAATGACATTTTGACTATGAAAGTTGAATAACATTTGGTAAGTTTGATTACTTAAGTATTTGGCCAATGTGGAAAATTTAAGTATGCAATGTATTGTATATCAAATTTGTAGTTTGAGAATAAGGAATGATAATGTTAATATAATTTGGTTAGCTTAAAATGAATTGATTATATATTTGGGTTGTTTATTTGCTTATGACTTACTAAGCTATAAAAGCTTACCCTGTGAATATGTATGTGTCTGTTTTATAGATTTTGGATCAAGTTACGAGCTCAGGGATCGTCAGTAAAGTTCATCACTCTATCCACTATTTTGGTATTTAAATAGTTGAACTTGAACTATGGCATGTTTAGGCTGGACATATTTTTTTTAAATGTTGAATTTGGTTATGTATTTAAAGCCATGCGAAAATGGCTTGCTAGTTATGCTTAGTCTTGGTTTTATATGTGTGCTTAGTTATAATGTTTAATAAGCTTGGTATTGATAATTCGATTATGTTTGATTGTGATTTGAAATTTTTTTGGTTACAATGTTTTGAGATATGAACAAATGAAGTTTGAGATAGGTATTATATGTTTTGGAAATGGTTAATGTTTTGGTTGATTGTGTGGCTAGTTCGGCTATGATATGTATGAATAAAAGTGTATGTGCATTAGGTTGCTGTATTTAGTCAATGTGCTATAAGTGATTTGGTATCTAAGGTTGTTTAGCTATATCCAAATTTGATATAATATGTTTTGATATGTTCTAATATGGTATGCAAGATTTATGTTTTGATTATGTTACAATTTGTGATTCGGCACTTATTAGTGAAAGCTTTTCGCACTTGATAAAAATTTGGATGTGTATGCGGTTTAAATAATTAGATTCGGCTATGCAAGGTGTTGAGTTAGGAGAATAATCTATGATAGTTTTAGTTCATTATTTGCTATAAACTCAATTGTTAAGTGTAGCTGTGAAACCTAGGGCAAGTACGCAATATGTATTCAAGCTATAATAGCATATTCGAACATGTCAATATATATTAAGTTGCATGTGTAATTGCTTGTTAAAATATGTAATAAGTTTTTGATTGGTTTTATTATGAGTACGTACAAAATTGCTATTTGTGCTTGAAAATGGAGTATGTTTATAATTATGTTATTAAATTTATGACCATTGAGTAAAGTTGGAAATTTTATATGTATATGTTATTGAATAAAGTACTATTTAAATATTTTAAAGTGTTTAAGATATGCTAGTGTAAAATAAGTTATAAATAGTTTGATTTCTTCTAAGTATACGGAGAATATTGGGATGTTTTAATATGTTCTGTACATTATATTATGAATATCGAAATCGTGTTTATATTTAATTGAATTTATGCTTTATTCATATAAATGTGACTTTTATATATATGTGGTTGTTTAAAAATGTTTTTTTGGTTTGTTAATGCCTCGTAACCCTAATCTAGTGACTGATACGGTTAGGGGTGTTACACTCGTACACTAAGCATTATCTTTTTCAGCTAACTCTGGGCAATCTCTGATAAAATAATCTAACGATCCACATTTAAAACAAGTCCGATCATTCGATTTATAATCACCAAAATTTCGTTTTCCACACTGTCTACATTCAAGTCGATTTGGTTTCGTACTCCCGACATTAGCTATTGGGATAGTCGGAGCTTTAAAGCTCAAATATTGCCTTTCACGATCTCTATTTGAATATCCAACTGATGCATTAGAACTATTAAACAAGTCTCGGAATTTCTTCGATGAAGATGGATACGGTCTCTAGCTTTTGAGTCCGCTTTTCTCTTTTCTTTGCTAAGATCCTTGACTTTACAAGCCGTTTCAACTAAAACAACAAATTCTTTCAATTCAAGAATCCCGACTAACAGTTTTATATCTTCATTCAACCCGTCAACGAATCGTTTACACATGATCTCCTCAGTAGACACATATTCTCGAGCATATTTGCTTAAACATACGAACTCTCTTTCATACTCAGTGACTGTCATTCGACCTTGTTTCAATTCTAGAAACTCTTTATGTTTCTGATCGAGAAATCATTGACTTATATACTTCTTTTGGAATTCAGATTGAAAGAACTCCCAAGTAACCCATTCTTTAGGAACCATCGATGTCAACATTTTCCACCAATGGTAAACATTGTCTTTTAGTAAAGATACCACACATTTGATACATTCATCAGAAGTACATGACAATTCATCAAACACTCTAATCATGTTCTCAAGCCAGAACTCAACTCTCTCAGTATCAACATAAACTGTAGCCCGAAACTCTTCAACCCCATGTTTACGTATCTTATCCACTGGTGCCTTCTTCAACCATGTCAAATCTATAACATGAATAATAGCAGGTTTTGTTGAGGAACTGATGGGGTGGAGGTTGTTGAGCAGCCAGATTCATTCGAACGAACTCTGTGAACCACTCACTCATCATCTGGAAGAAGGCTTGTTTAGCCTCTCCCTCATGACTACTCGAAATTAGCCTAGAATCAGCCGGCACTGACCCTTGAGCAGGAGCGAGCGCATTACTTTCTACATCGCCAGCTAAAACTCGATCGGGATCCATTTACTATACAAAAAACACATTTTAACTGTCAGGAATCATCACACTATCGCAGTTTATATATATGGCATGTATTGCTAGACTCTCACACGCTAAGTTAGTCCTAAACTCGACTAAACTGTAACTCTGATACAAATTAAATGTAACACCCTTAACCTGTATTCGTTGACGGAATAGGGATACGAGGCATTACAGGATAATACACCTCATTCACATGCATTTATGCATTCATAATCAAAATATATTTAATTCATTCATATTGTCCCTTATAAGGATCTTCGAGACCTTAAAACATGCTTAGAAGTGGTTCGGGACTAAACTGATAACATTTGCAAACTTTAGGGAACACATAAAATTTTCAAACATTACAAGGTCACACGCTCGTATGAATAGGCTGTGTGCCTTATACGGCCACCAGACACGCCCGTGTCACAGGCCGGGTGAAAATAGGGCATACATATTAACTTGCACCACACGGCCAGAGACACGCCTGTGTGCCATGGCCGTGGGAAAACTAGAAGGGTTACTGACTTGGGCCACACAGCCGGCCACACACCCATGTGTCAGCCCGTGTGCCACACACGGCTAGTAGACACGCCCGCGTGTCTAGTCTATGCCAAACCTATAGGGTATACTAACTTAATTCGAAAGGGTACCCCAGGGGACACACGGTCGTGTACAAAGGCTGTGTGTCACACAGGTCGACCCCAAAACACAAGATAACTTATAAATCACATATACTACTTAGCAAACACATACTTTAAGCCAACTTAAATAGCCATACACACCAACATTTACATCATTAGCAAGCCAAATCTCATGGCTAATATCATAGTTCAAAACATATCATCAACTCACTAGCCTATACATGCCATATACCATATATACAAAGCTTCAAAAGTAACAACGAGATGATCGATAGTGTGATGACATTTCCTGATGATCCTCGAGTCTGAGCTAGTTTCGATAATCTATAAAACAAGGAAATAACATATACCAAGTAAGCGTTAAAAGCTTAGTAAGCCATATACAAATAAAGTCATCATATAAATATTTTCATATCAATTCAAATATGCTAATCATAGCTAAACATACAAATTCACAAACCTTTCTCATTGTACTCATATTCAATATCACAACTGAATTCATCAAATACTCCCCTTTTCAATATTCGTATGAATCTCGTACGTACTTGAGTCACTTAACTCATTCACATATTTTTTCTCGATTTGTCTTTGCCCGTTGAATCATTCAGAATCGTTAAGGATACTCGGCAATCACATTTAACTCCTACAATTCCATATCCCAGATATGGTCTTACATGTTATCAGATATCGATGTCACTATCCCAGACAGGGTCTTACACGAAATCGATTCCCAGACATGGTATTACACATAATCGAATAACGATGCCAATGTCCCAAACATGGTCTTACATGTAATCATAATACAATGCCAATGTCCCAGACATGGTCTTACATGTAATCACATCTCGGCAACCTAATGTCATGACATTTGTATCCTATATTATTCCTAAGGTTCGTACGGAACTTTCAGATATCGTAACCCTGTCGATTCTTGCTCGTATGTACTCATTCAACATTCGTAGCAAATAAATGAAAATTAAACACATATAATTCAATTTAAAGACATTTATTTGCATATGAACTTACCTCACATTAGGGATTGACGTATCGGGTCGACTATTTAATAACCTTCGATTTTCCCCAATCTAAATCTGATTTGTTTCTGTCAGGATCTATATGAATTCAAAATTAACTCATTTATTCATAAAATTACTCAATTTAGTCCACAAACACATATTTGGGCATTTTTACACTTTAACCCTAAAGTTCCACATTTTTACAATTTAGTCCTTATATCACAAATACACAAAATTACATAATTTCTTTCAAATACATGCTATTTGAATTTTCCTAGTGTGTATAAAAGCTCATATTTATCATTTATTCTGACATTTAACCACTCAATTTACACTTTTCACAATTAAATCCTTATTTGACATTTTTGTAAAAAAAAATCACTTTACAAAACATGTATATCAAAAACCAAGCTTTCATATTTCATCATCAACACTCAAAAACATCAAGCTATCATCAATGGCATTTTACAAAATCACAAAAAAAAACTCAAAAATTAAGGCACGGGCTAGCTAGTACTTGAAGCAATGATCACAAAAATATAGAAATCATAAAAAACCAAGCAAAATACATACCTCAATCAAGCGACATAAGTGCCAAATATTAAAGCCCTAGAATGAATTCTTTTTCTTTCTTATTTTTGTTTATGGATGATGAAAATAAAGATGATAATGCTTTTGTTTTGTTTTAACATTTGTTAATTACTAATTTACTAATTTGACCTTGGTTTAAAACATTAATAAACACAAAATACATGCCCATTTATGTCCATTCCCACTATCAATGGTCTATTCACAAAATAAGGACATTCCATTTAATAAGCCATGGCAATTGAGCACTTTTAACTTTTAGAATGCCACTTTTGCATTTTACGCGATTTAGTCCTTTTTCTCAAATTGAGCTATTAAACGATAAAATTAGCTCACAAAATTTTCACACATACATAATCATATGCTATAAACACAAAAAATATTATTAAAATTATTTTACAACCTTGGATTTGTGGTTCCGAAACCACTATTTTGTTTTAGCTAAAATCGGGTTGTTACATCTCTTTTCTTGCAATCCTACCTGGTGTTCAGTTTTCATTCATTACTTTATTTTCGCTATGAGGAAATTGCTTCTTTTTAAAGGGGGTTAGGCAATTTCACATGAATTTTAAAGTATATTTCAATCTTTTTACTTGAGGATGTTGAAATAAATGAATATTCAGAAATAATTTTTGTACATGAGTCTGTTCAAATGCAAGCATAATTTTTTATTTTATCTAAGTTAGTCGTATGTTATCATTGAATAATGGAATGCTTGTATGATCTTAGTCTTATGTAGAATTTTCCATGAAAATTTGATTTCTTTAGAAATAGACATGTATGAAGGATTAAGTCGTTAGAATTGACTTAGTAACTTTCTGAAGGTGAAATCCTAGGAGGTATAAGACTCTAGTATGATAGAGGCACACTTTCTTTGGATCTTTTAATCCTTTCAATTTGGCCTTATGAAATTTAACTGTAACGCCAAAAAATCCCGAGGTGGCGTTACATGTGGCAAGTAGCGTCACATATGGGGATTAGATGTGGCATCACATGCATGGAAAGGAGGTTTGGGGTTCGAATCCCTCCTTGCTCACAAGAAGGATTTATTTTTGCTCAATAAATGGCCAGTAGTAGTGTTGGATGTGAACTCTAAAAGGAGTGATCAGAGGAGAAATTTAAGGAAGGGATTAAGGAGTTATCAGGAAGAAAAGTTAGGAGATAAGAGGTGTAGAGAAGTGGAGCCGAATTGGGAATTTGGGGATAGGTAATTCAGCTATAGAATATATAGGGGCCAATTTTGGGGATTCTAGGCTAATGTCGAATATTTCCTTTCTATTTTACCGAAAACACTTTTATCTCTAAATATCTAAAAGTCGAAATCCCTTATTCTTTCTCTTTTATTTTGTGCTGATTTCTTCTCTTCCTTTCTCATCAAACTCTTTTCTTTATTGCTCCTAGTTACTTTCTCTAAAGCCGAATATCTTTTGGCCAAAATCCTGTTATGCCGCCACTTTTTCTTCAAAGTTGGCCGATCGATTCTTGTGTAAGTGCTTTACTTTCTTTTAGTTGGTCTTCCTAGTACCGATTTCTTCTCTCCCTAACCTTTTCTAAATCTATTTTGGTAGGGGATTAGTATCGAATCTCAGAGTTCAGATCACTATCGAATCGACCCTTAGGCGTTTTGGGGTTTTGGGTAAGTGTTCCTCTTTTATTGGTTAAGGTTGGCCGAATGGTCATGGATGATTTAAGAGTGACTTAAGATGATTATGAGTCACTTGTTGTTTTGTTCTTAATGATTAAGATGGATGCAGATTTAAGAAATACTCATGATTAGTGATCAAGGAAGGGCTATTAAGGCTTGTCGTTCAAGGTAGGGCAAATATGAGATTTTCGATTTTGGTGATCGAATTTGATAAGGGTGTGATTAATCGTTGAGTGACATTGTTTGTAGGTTCGTGGCTAAGGAGATTGCGTCATGTCTTAGTACCAGGTGTGTACGTACACTACACACACAGATTAGATCGACAAATCTCGAAATACCAAAAGGCCTAAATACCAAAAAGCCAAAAGTTTGGCTACAATAGTCATGCGAGTGCACGAACACTCGTACGTGTTTTGGCCCTATGAGCGATTCTATGGACTTGGGCCTTGTTTTGGCCAACTGGGCCAGTAATGGCTAAATGGGCCCGATGGGCAGTAGGGCCTATTATAGGTAAAATTGGAAATTTGATACTAAGTAATGAAAAATCATATGATTGCATGACTATGAATGTGATTGGGGTCGATGGGCCATATGAATGAGATTAGGCCTAAAGGGGCCAAATGAATAAGTGTGGATCTGTTAGTGTTTAGTAAGGGGTTGTGGATCTAGTTTTTGGTAACTACTCAATCAGGCATAAAACTTAAATAATTAATCAATTGCGACTGTAGACGAGTCATAAGGTTAAGGTGTGGCAATGGGTATATGCATGTCTAGGATTGGATCTAGGAAGAGCTTGGTACTTAAGCGGTCTTAATGACTCACCTTCACTTCTCTGGAATCCTACCTGGTGCATAGTATCTATTTACTTTAGCCAACGAGGACTTGTTAATGGGCAAAGGTAAGTAATAAACCCATAATAAAAAGAAATGACCAAAATACCCTAAGGGAAAAAAATGACTAAAATACCCCTAGTGTTGAAGGTAAGACTTATGAAAGTTACATGTATGCCTGTTGCATTCATATGATATATTGTTTAGGTTGCATATGGGTTGGGAATTATGGAACAGAGGAAGTATATAAGGATCGCATGGTTGCTTGACGACCGTAGATCCACCAATGGCTATTAAGCCTAGTATTTGATCAGCAGCTTGCTGCAATAAAGGTAGAACCGCAACTGGGCTACCATTGATGTGTATCGGATGGGTGGGTCGATATTTATATCCCTACATGATGTGTACCAGAGGACGGAGTTGGTGTATAGCTGTTGGATTATTGGGGGTGGATTGCACAGCATTGCATGTATGATATTATGGTGATTGATGATTGCTTAATACTCTTTGAGGGTTGTACACACTGAGTTTTCAAAAACTCACCCCCTCTTTTATTTTTTTCTTAACTGATCCTCAGTAGGTGGTTCGACAGTTGGAGGGACTCCGAGGTGGCCAACTAGAAAGACGACTTGGACTCATTTTCTTAAGCCTATAATTTCTAGTATTTAAAGTTATTTCAGTCCGGATTGTAATAAGGCCTGTTCTCTAGATATTATTTCATTGTCATTACTACGCTTTGGAAACTAAATAAAAACTGAATGTTACTTAATTTTCTCTTTGAAGGGTTTTCAATGAAAACAAGGTTTTCGATAAAACACTTCAATGTGACACGCTGGATCTGGCCATAACGTCCGGGCCGGGTCTAGGGTGTTACATTAACCCTTGAAACTTAATTTTGAACTTAATGACCTGCTTATTGCAAATTACCTCCATTATAAGCCACATTCAAATTACCTACGTTATAAGCCACATTAACATCTTCTTCTTTTTTTGTCTTATTCTTTTGCACCTATCTTAACCAAAAATTTGTCTTGGTGATCAAATTTTGAGGAAAATTATAAGAGTATGTACATGTTCTCCACTTGTTAAAAAAGAGAGAAAATGAATAAAGGGCAAAGAAAAGTCTGCTTAAATGTAGAAATATAAGAGCAAATAAAAGAATGCTCAAAGTCTCAAAAATAAAGAGCAAAGTTTGCTCTAAGTTTGAAAAAAATAAAAAGTTGAGCATGAGTTCAAAATAAGTTTGGGGATGTTCCAAAGATCCAAGTTTATTAAGGTTGTGACACAAAAGGATCCAAGAAAAATTTAGGGTTAAGATGTTTTGAACATAAAAATCACTTCTCTTTATCCCTACCTTTAGCCTAGCCCTATTACAACCTAATACAAGACCTATTGATTGGATGATTATATCAACTACATTAGTGGAGAGGAATTACTAAGTTCAACATATAAATACACTAATTAAACCTTGGGATTTCTATGTTTAGTTGATAAGGAAAGCATGTTGATTGGTGAATGTTATGTACGACTTTGAAAATGCATGCAAACTATAATTCTTGTTGTGTAACAACCCATTTTCAGTGAAATCGGAATAGTGATTTTGGGACAACCATTATGAAGAGAAAAAATTATTTTATTAATATTTAAATGTCCATGGAATGTAAGTAGGGTCGTATTTGTATGCTTAATTAAGTAAAAAGGACTAAATCGTAAAAGATGAAAAAGTGGAGTTCTAATAGTTAAAGGTGTTAAATAGCTAAGGAATTTTAACCTAAGGGACTTGAATTCTAATTAAACCAGTTGAAGTGGTAGTGGATATATATGGAATTAGTTTTGTTGAAATTATGAATGATTTTTAAGGATAAAATGGTAAAATAGTAAATAAGGTTAAATTAAATAAAAATCAAATCCAACTCATCTTCTCCAATTAAGCTTCCATCGAAAATTGAAGAAAGAAAAATCCATAGCTAGATTTAGAGTTTTGGCAACTTCAATAGCTTGCATGTAAATGGTTTTGAGCCCGTTTTTAATGATTTCTATGTTTTTGAAGTCGTTGTAGCTTAATCTAGCCAACCCGAGGATTAATTTACAAAAATGTTAAAGGTTTAGGGCCTTTCCATGAATGTTCTTACGTGATTCTTTTGTGTTTATGAAATATTATAAGTCCTTGTTGTTAAATAAACAAGTTTCACAAAGTAATTTTGGTTGAAATTATCATTTAGGGACTTTATTGTTAAAGTAGAAAAATATAATGGTAAAATTATGGAACGATGATTTGTATGGGTTGATATAAGTCCTTGGGTAATTCAGCTAGCATGAAATGTGGTTGAAATTGCATAAATTTTAATTTATGAGCTTAAAGACTAATTTGTAAAAAAGTTAAAATATTAAAGGAAAAAATGTAGTTTTGCAAAAGTATGAAATTTGGACTAAATTGAGTAAGAAAATTATTAAATTGATTGAATTTGTATATTAAGATCAAGATAAACCTCATATGGAGTTAGATCGGGTAAAAGCGAAAGCCTCAAATTGTTGATCTTATTTCTACGTCTTTGTTATAGAGATAAGTTTGTATGATTATATATCGTTTTAATGATATATATGGACCTATATGTTAATATGTTGATTGCTATGTAACTAAATCATGTAAATCCAACGATGTCACGAAGATAATCGAGCCCCATTTGAACCTAGGAATTCGTAGGATTTAAATGACATGCCATTAGGGTTTTCAAGTTTCGGGTGTTGGTCTTGAATGTACTACCGATGGCTGAGGTCTTCTATTTGTTGCGGATACTCCACAGCTCGTGTCAACATCGTCGTGTAGCTTACATGCTGACCCACAACTCGTGTGAGCAATGATGTAAAGAAAAGGAAAGGTTACGGTTATATGTTTAGCACATTTCGTGTGAGCTATCCCTGTAACACCCTAACTCGTATCCGTCGCCAGAATAGGGTTACGGAGTATTACCATATAAACATAACATAAAAACATTAAATTCCAAACATTATAATAACCATAGCATAATCCATTCTTACACATGCACATTGTCCTTTAATCGAGCCCTCGAGGCCTTAAAAACACTTTAAAAATAGTTCGGGACTAAATCGAGAACTTATGAAACATTGAGGAAAAAGTTAGAAAAATTCAAGCTGCAGGGGTCACATGGCTTTGTGGCCAGGTAGTGTGACTCACATGACTAAGATACACGCTCGTGTCTCAAGCTGTGTAAAATTTGAAATAGAGACACACAGTCGTGCCCCAGCCCGTGTCCGTGTAACTCTCTAACATGGGTCACATGGCCAAGCCACACGCCCGTGTGCCCGGCCATTTAACATTCGAAATGGCCTCACACGCCCGTGTGCTAGGCCATGTGCTCAGTCGTGTAACTACCTGACTTGCAACCTTTTAAAGCTACTGGGGAGACATGGCAGTGTCGCACGGCCATGTGTCACACACGACTGAATCACGAGTCCGTGTCTTAGGTCGTGTGGACAAGAAATTGGCCAAAATCAAGCCATTTATTTCACCCATTCAAGCATGAACCTACAAGCAACTTTTAAACATGCCAAAATTATGCATAATGAGACCAATTTAATAGGTCATTTAACCATCCAACCAATATGCCATATAGGCACCTCAAGCACAACAATCAAATATACCTAATCATAAGCATAATTGACCATATTCATACAAATACATATAGCTCATAACCATCTCATAGCATAACCCAACTTGACCACATTATAAACATAACATCACATACCAAATTGGTCAATCCAACATGCATCAACTTAGCCATAATAACACCAACCATCAAGGCATCAAAGTGCCAAAAGCACACCAACCTCAAAACCATATATACATGCCAAATATAGCAACTAAATCATTAAACACAAGTCCACCTATCCATGCCATTATTAACTTGGCCAAAACACCAAAAACTATCGATATAATCGTTGGATAGTGTGATAGGTATCCGACAAGCTTCCAAACCTATCAAGCTTTCGATAATCTATAAAAATAGGAAAGAAAACAATGTAAGCATATAATACTTAGTAAGTTTGTATATCATGAACAAAGCTTACCATTTCAATGCTAAACCTTATCAATTAAACATGAATCAATCCAACATAAGCTTGGCACAAGCCTAAGCATCATCAACAACGCAAGTTAGTGCCTTAACACATAACTCAACAAAATCATCATATGACAAGATAATTTCATGACCATAATACCTTTAAGTTCATACTTTCCATTGTCATGAATATTCATACACTGATCATTGACAATTCATACCTTTCCATAGGTTCATAATATAATGGATCAGAACACTTACTATCCCTTCCCTTTACATGCCTATTGAACCACTTAAAATAATATCAGATATGCGGGAAGCTCACACAAAGTGTGCTAAACATATGGTCGAAACCATTCCTTTTCCTTTTATTTTACATCATTGATCACTCGATCCATAAATGGGTCTGCTCACACAAGCTGATGACCAGAATTTTGCTACAAGATGCCGCTAACACAAGCTGATGAGTATCCGCAACAAATGTCGAAACTCAGCCATCGATAGGACATTCAGGACCAGCACCCGAAACTTGGTAACCCTAATGACATGTCATTTGTATCCTATATATTCCTAAGGTTTACACGGGGCTCAATAGTCAATGTGACGTCGTTGGACCTTTGTCGTAACATGATATGATAAATAGCATAATAGCATATAAAACAAATAACATTAAAACGTTATTTAAACATACGAACTTACCTTGAATACAAATACGTCAAGAAAGGATCAATAATTTGAGACTTTATCTTTTCCTCGATCTAGATTCGTACGAGGCTTAAATTGATCTAAATAAGCAAATTCAATCTATTTAATATACATACTATTCAATTTAATCCAAAATTCACACGTTTGAAAATTTATAATTTTATCCTAGTTATTTTAACTTCTTTGCAATTTAGTCCTTAAGCTCGTAAATTAAAATTCATTCAATTTCTTCGACATATCATGCTAGCCGATTTTCCTAGGGACTCATACCAACCCACACAAACCATCATTTCGCAAATTTATCATGGTGTTTTATTTAGTTTACTAATAAGTCCCAAATTGATAATTTCATCAAAAATCTCTTTACAAAAGTTGTTTATTTAACAATAAAGATTCATTTTATTCCATCCAACTTCAACAATCATACAAACACATTCATGGAAAAACCCTAATCCTTTAACAGTTTTGCAAACTAGTCCTTGGGCTAGTTAGATTCAGCTACAACGACTTCAAAAATATATAAATCTTTAAAAAAGGATGAAATTTCACTTATATGCACTCCCTCTAGCTAGTCGAATTCAATAACCCTAAGAAAGGCTTTATTTTCTTCAAAATTCGGTGGTAGGAAGCTTTGGAAAAGATGAGTACATTATTTCTTTTATTTGTTTTTAGTTTAATTAACTAATTACTAAATTAACCTTTGTTTTTAACTTTAAAAACAATTTAATCTATGTCCAAATATGTCCACCAGCTAATCAAATGGTCTAATTATCAATAAGCCCCTAAAAGAATTATATTTTTACACCTTTTATGATTTAGTCCTTTTTCCTTAATTAAGCATGCAAACTTTAAAATTTCTTAACTAAAATTTTATACGACCTTAATAATATTCTGAAGACATTAAAATAATAATAAAATAATTTTTTACTCGTTAGATTTGTGGTTCCAAAATCGCTGTTCCTATTTCACTGAAAACGAACTGTTACAACTTTCCCCCTTCAAAGGAATTTTCATCCCCGAAAATCTTACTAGAAAAGAGGTTTGGGTATTGCACTTTTATAGATACTTCCGGTTCCCAGGTGGCCTCTTTTATACTATGACATTGGTGAAGAACTTTTACTAAAGTTATGTTTTTGTTTCTCAATTCTTTAACCTCTCGAGCTAGAGTTCTGATCGGTTCATCACTGTACGTCATATCAGGCTGAATCTCAATGTCAACTGGTGAAATCACGTGTGAAAGGTCTGATCGATACCATCGTATCATCGACACGTGAAAAACACTGTGGATTTTTTCTAACTCTGACGACAAAACTAATTTATAAGCTACTAGCCTGATTCTTTCAATGATCTCATACGACCCAATAAATTGCGGACTTAGCTTTCTTTTATGACCAAATCTAAGAACTTTCTTCCAGAGTGATACTTTCAAGAACACTTTGTCAACAACTTGAAATTCAATGTCTTTCGTTTTCAAATCCACATATGATTTCTATCGATTTGAAGCTGCTTTCAAATTGTCTCCAATCACTTTAACCTTTTCTTTGGTTTCACATATCAAATCAACCCCGTGAAGCTTTTTCTCACTGAGCTCAGTCCAATACAATGGAGTTCGACATTTTTAACCATACAAATCTTCGTACGGTGCCATCTTTGTGCTCGATTGATAACTATTGTTGTATGTGAATTCAACCAATGGTAGAAATCTCTCCCAATTACTTTCGAATTCTAAAACACAGTATCGAAGCATATCCTCAAGTATTTGAATCACTCGCTCTGATTGACTATCGGTCTTAGGGTGAAGTGTTGTACTAAAATGCAAACGAGTAACTAGAGCCTCATGCAGCTTGCCTCAGAATCGAGATGTAAACTGTGAATCTCTATAAAAAAATAGTAGAAACTAGCACCCCATGCAATCTAACAATCTCAGAAACATATAACTCTGCTAATCTCTCAAGTGAATAATCTGTATGCACTGGGATGAAATGGGTGGATTTCATCAGACGATCAACAATGACCCAAACTGCATCTTTCTTTCTCAGAGACAAAGGCAATTTTGATACAAAATCTATTGTGATGCGTCCCCATTTCCACTCTGGAATCATCACTGGTCATAACAAACTAGAAGGTAACTAATGCTCGGTATTAAGTTGCTAACATATTAAACATCTCGATACGAATTCAGACATCTCTTATTTCATACTTGGCCACCAGTACATTTGTTTCAAATCACTATACATTTTATTGCTACTAGGATGAATAGACAAGCTACTACTGTTTGCTTCCTGTAAAATCTTTTAAATAAGATTAAAATTTCTCGGAACGCAAATTCTACCTTTAAAATACAAACTATCATCGGTTCCAACCTGAAAGTCTGAATCAGGAGTCGTCTCAATCCATTTCCATTTAGCTAACAACACATCATCGCATTTTTTAGCTTCAAAAATATGTTGCAAAAACATCGGTCTAGCTTTCAACTCAGCTAAAATTGAATCGTCATCAGTCAACGTCAACCACATGTTTAATGCTCACAAAGCAATTAAATATTTTCTACTCAAAGCATTAGCAACAACTGTAATATCCCGAATTAGGGCCTAATCGGAATAGTGGTTTCGTGACCACAAATCCGAGATAGAAATAATTATTTTATAATTATTTTGAGGTTTATGATATGATTGCATGATTGTGTGAAAATTTTGTGAAGAAATTCCATGCATAAAATGCTTAATTTGAAGTTAGGGGCTAAATAGAATAAGTTGCAAAACTTGCATTCTAGAAGTTTTTAGTATGAAATTGCTTTGAAATATTAATTAGGAGGTCTTAAATAGCAATTTGACCAATTTCTAAAATTTTGGACAAAAATGGGCTTGTACATAAAAATTTTCAAAGAAAAGCATTAAGGGCATTTTGGTCATTTGGATAATTAATGAAATAAAATGGGAAAAATGACACAAAATAGTCATCTTCCCCATTAGTTGCTGCCGAATGCTCCATGTCTCCATAGCTAGGGTTTCTTCAACTTTCAAGCTTCATAGTAAGTGATTCCAAGCCCCGTTTTTAATGATTTTTATGTTTTTGAGATCCCGATAACTCGATAAAGCTTATGTTAGCAATAATTTAACCTAGGGTTTATATTTGGAAAAATACCCATAGGTGAAATTTGTGTATTTTGATGTTTTATGATAGAATATGATGTTTTAAATTATGTTAGACAACTTGTACTACTCGATTTTAAGCAAAAACGAGTAAAAGGGCTTAATCGGTAAAAATACCTAATAGTCACAAGTACATGTTAGAGTGAGAATTTGATGTTGCCATAGAAGGAAAAGTGATCAGCATGTTGTAAAACATAAGAATAAGGAATAAAGTTTAATCCCGAGCCTAGGGGAAAAAATGTAAATATGCAAAAGTTTAGGGGTAAAATTGTAATTTTGCCAAAATTTGAATTAAGGATTAATTTGATAATGTGAGTATTAAAGAAGCTAAATGTGTTATTTTAGATCAAGAAAGACGTGGAAACGACCCCAATCGAGGAAAAGAAAAGATTGTGGATTAAATTGCAAAACCTTTGTATTTTGGTACCAAGGTAAGTTCATGTGTAAATAATGTAACATAATTGTTATTTTTAAGTCATTGATGTTAATTATATGATATGCTGATTTTTATCATGAAATATATGTTTTGTGGTTAATTTTGAATAAAATGCAAATTATGTGAGTTATTTGTTGAATATAAATTGTTACCGAGTATTGATTTCGGCATTCTACGGAAGACGGCAAGGATATATGTTCGAGGAAAACCCCGTTTGAACCTTAGGAATAGATTAGGATACAAGTGACATGTCACTAGGATGGTTGAGCATCCGAACTCGTTGAGTTGAGTCCGAGTTCACTTATGGATGCGAATGTCTGAACTCGTTGAGTTGAGTCCGAGTTCATTATGGATGCGAAAGCCCGAGCTCGTTGAGTTGAGTCCGAGTTCGCTTATGGGCGGGTTACATAGTAGCTTGGCTACATATGTGGCACTTATGTGCAAAGTTTCCATGTATCCGAATTATATTCCGATGTGTTCAACGGGTAAAGTTCTACTCAAATGGAGGAATATTCGAGATGTAAAGAGACATATTGGTAAGTGATGTGAAATGAATATTTTGGACAGATATGTATTTAACCCTCGAGTTGAGTATTGATACAATCACGATAAGGTAACAAGATGATGAAAAATGGTTAGAAATGTGATATGTGTTTTGGTGATACCATGCTAATGTTGTTTGGTATGATTGCTTTGTTATGTTACTTATTATTTGCATATGAACTTACTAAGCATTTATGCTTACCCCCTCTTTCTTACTCATTGTAGTTTTGGACAAGCCAGCTCGAGAGTCGGGATTGGTCGGAGGATCATCACACTATCCTAAGAACTTTTCAGTAAAATGGCTTGTAAATTTAAGTATGGCATGTATAGCAAAATACTTATTTTGTGTAAATGATCTTATGGTATGGTGATGAAATGGTTGAGGAAGTGCTTGATAATGATAAATTATGGAAATGGTTAGTTTAGAATATGTTTGATGTTATGGAAAGTTAATAAGTTACCTAGTTCATGAAAATTCATAAAAAGGATGAAATTTGCCATAAACAGAATATTACAGCAACACTGACGTGAGTTTGAAAATTTACTAAAAATCATAGAAATTTAATTTGGTGATGGATTAAATTTCAAATTGAATATTATTATGTCTAGTTTCACATGAAACAAACTAAACTGGTAAAAGAATTATATGTTAGAAGATATTTGAATTTTAGTGAAACAGGGTCAGAGCAGTTTCTGAATCCCCTATTCCAACTTTAGAAATTCACCATAAATTGTACAGATATAATTAGGTGGTTTATTTTATATTCTCAGAATCCTTATTGAGTCTAGTTTCAGGAGAAATAAACCTCATATTCATATGAATTTTATACAGAGAGAAAAGTGGTTCGAAATAAACAGAGGTCAGACCAGTCAAGCCCTGAAATAGGGGTAACTTTAACTAATAAACTGTACTAATTGGCCCAACCAAAAATTATATAAAAAAAATTAGTAGATAGGCATATGAGTATAGATTCAGGGAAAATTTACGGATCTTGATTTCTAGTTTCGTAACTCGAGATATGATTTTTCTTGTGACTGTAACGCAAGTAGCTAAAAAGCTGTGAATGTAGAAACAAATAATTTAAAGTTCTTAAAATGTTAAATTAAGTTTAGTAACACCTCATACTAGACTCCGGTGACGGTCTCGGACGTGGGGGCGTTACATTTAGTGGTATCAGAGCAGGTTTAGTCAGTTCTCGGACTACGTGTTGTTTGTACGGATTTTGCTATACATGCCATATGTATAAATTGTGATAGTGTGACGACTTCGACCTTTTAAATGATTTTTTTATAGTAAATGGATCCCGATCCAGCTGTGGCAGATGAAGTAGAGAGTAATGCGGGAGCTCCGGCTGAAGGAGCAGCGCCGACTGAAAATCCACCTCCTACTGTTGGTCAGGGAGGAGGAGAAAGGGATCGGGAAGCCTTTCTCCAAATGATGAGTGCATGGTACACCGAGTTCGTTAAATCACGAACCCCAAATGTACAACCTCCCCACCTCCCCAATTCTTCAACTTTGTACCCCGGATGCCTCAAGGTATGGATCGATGAAATTTCATAGAAATCCGGTTGATGAATCCATGAAGCAAAGGCCAAGAATTTAAAGCAAATATTGATGATGATGCCGAGAAAGCGAGTTTTGGCTTGAAAATTCTATTCGGGTATTTGATGAATTATCTTGTACACACGAAGAATGTTTGAAATGCGCTATATCTTTGTTGAGGATTCAAATTACAATTGGTGGAAGACTTTGATTTCAGTGGTACCGAAAGAGAGAGTAACATGGGAATTCTTTCAAGAAGAGTTTCGGAAGAAATATATTAGTGAAAGATTTATGGATCGAAGCGTAAAGAATTTCTTGAATCTGAAGCAAGGTAATATGACGGTTCTGAGAATATGAAAGAGAGTTTGTTCGATTAAGTAAATATGCCAGAGAGTATGTTCGTACAAAGGCCAAGATGTGCCGACGATTTGAAAACGGGCTCAATGAAGACATCAAAGTATTTGTTGGAATTCTTGAATTAAAAGAAATGGTAGTATTGGTTGATCGAGCTTGTAAGGTGAAGAATTACTTAAAGAGAAGAAAAAGCGAGACTGAGACTAGAAGCTGGAAGAAAAGACCGATGAGCAGTTCATTCTCACAGCAACCTGGAAAGTCAAGAAATATGAATCCTCGTTCTCAAACTTTAGCTGGGCAATCATATGGAAACTATAAGAAGCAAAATGTGGGTTCTAAGTCCCAGACTACTTCAGCAGCCAGTGTAGGAAATCCGAGATTTGTTAAACCGGAGTGCTAGCGGTGTGGTAGAAATCATTTTGGTCCGTGCAGAGCAAATGAATGTTTTCGATGTGGTTCTCCGGATCATTTTATTAGAGACTGCCCAAATAGAGCTGAAAAAGAAAAATTTCAGAATACAAAAACAAGTGGGGCGGATTCGAGAGGAAGATATCTAAGAAAAGCTGGGAGCGAAGCAAGCAGTAAGAATGTAGTCAGAGATGCACCAGTTAGACCTGAAGGAAGGGCTCCGGCTAGAACTTATGCTATTAAAGCACGCGAAGATGCTTCCTCACCTGATGTGATTACCGTACATTTTCTCTCTATAATGTTAATGTTATTGCTTTGATTGATCCCGTTCTACTCATTCATATGTGTGCATGAAATTGGTGTCTAGTATGAATATACCTGTTGAGAACACAGAATTTATGATTAGAGTGTCGAATCCGTTAGGAAAATGTGTGATTGTTGATAAAGTATGTAAGAAATGTCCTTTAATGATTCGGGATCATTACTTTCCTACCGACTTGATGTTGTTGCCGTTTGATGAGTTTGATGTTATTTTGGGCATGGATTGGTTGACATTGCATGATGCTAAAATAAATTGCAAAGAAAAAGTTATAGAATTAAAGTGTGAAAATGGTGAAACATCATGGGTTGAATCGAGATAAATCGAGGCATTGCCTAGTGTGATTTCTTCAATGTTGGCTCAAAGATATTTAAGAAAGGGTTATGAAGCTTATTTGGCGTATGAAATTTAATACGAAGAAGTTGAAAAGAAAGTTGAATCAAAGTCTTGCGTTTTGTGTGTGAATTTGCGGGACGTATTTCCGGAAAGAATTGTCGGGTTTGCCTCCAGCTTAGGGAAGTAGAATTTGGTATTGATTTGATACCGGGAACAGCTCTGATTTCGATTGTTCGTATAGAATGGCACCAGCAGAGTTGAAGGAATTAAAGTCGCAGATTGCAAGAGTTGGTGATAAAGGCTTTGTGAGACCGAGTTTTTCACCTTGGGGTGCTCCGTGTTATTTGTGAAAAAGAAGGATGGTTCTATGAGATTGTGTGTTGATTATCGACGATTAAACAAGGTGACAATCAAAAACAAGTATCCGTTGCCAAGAATTGATGATTTGTTTGATCACTAAAAGGAGCGACATGGTTTTCAAAGATTGATTTGAGATCTGGATATTATCAATCTGCGGGTAAAAGAGTCGGATGTGCCTAAAAATGCTTTTAGAACAAGGTACGGTCATTATGAATTTTTAGTTATGCCATTCGGGTTGACAAATGCTCCTGCTGCTTTTTATGGATTTAATGAATCGCATATTCCACCATACTTGGACAAATTTGTTGTGGTGTTTATAGATGATATTTTAATTTATTCAAAAGATGAGACAGAGCATGCTTTGAGCATTTGAGGATAGTTTTGCAAACTTTGAGAGATAAACAAATTGTATGCTAAGTTTAGTAAAAGTGAATTTTGGCTCGGGAGTTGGATTTTTGGGTCATATTGTTTCAGTGATGGTATACGGGTTGATCCTAGTAAAATTTCAGCCATTGTTGATTGGAAACCACCGAGAAATGTAACTGGTTAGAAGTTTCTTGGGGCTAGCTGGGTATTATCGACGGTTTGTAAATGGATTTTCTATAATTGCTGCTCCTATAACCGCACTACTCCGAAAGGATGTTAAATTTGAATGGACGGAAGAATGTCAAGAGAGTTTTGAAAAATTGAAAAAGTTATTAACAGAGGCACCAGTGTTAGTACAGCCCCAAATCAGTAAAAGAATTTGTGGTGTATAGTGATGCTTCTCTAAATGGTTTGGGGTGTGTGCTTATGCAAGAAGGAAAAGTAGTGGCTTATGCTTGAGGCGGTTAAAACCTCATGAGAGGAATTATCCTACTCACGATTTAGAATTGGTGCGGTGGTGTTTGCTTTGAAAATTTGGCGACATTATTTTTATGGTGAAAAGTGCGGGTATATCTCGACCATAAAAGTCTTAAGTATTTGATGTCACAAAAAGACTTGAATTTAAGACAGCGAAGATGGTTGGAGTTCTTGAAAGATTACGAGCTTGTTATTGATTATCATCCGGAAAATCGAATGTAGTAGCGATGCTTTGAGCGAAAAGTTGTTGTTTGCATTGAGAGTTATGAACACTCGATTGAAAATGTCGATGATGGTTCGATTTAGCAGCGAGTTAAGAGCAAAACCAATGTTTTTACAAGAGATCTCTGAAGCTCAGAAAGATGATCAAGATTTGCAAGCCAAAAGAAAGCAGTGTGAAGTTGATACAGAGTCAGATTTCAGAATCGATTTTGATGGGTGCTTAATGTTTAAAGATCGGATTTGTGTATGAAAGAATGAGGAATTGATTCAAAAGATCCTACAGGAAGCACATAGTGGTTGTTTCTCGATTCATCCGGGTAGTACGAAAATGTATAATGACTTGAAGAAAATGTATTGGTGGAATGGAATGAAAAAGGATATATTAGAGTTTGTGTCCAAATGCTTGATTTGTCAACAGGTGAAAGCTGAACACCAAGTGCCTTCGGGATTACTTCAGCCTATTATGGTTCCTGAATGGAAATGGGATCGGATTACTATGGATTTTGTTTCAGGATTGCCATTAACTCCGGAAAAGAAAGATGCCATCCGGGTAATAGTTGACGGACTAACTAAGTCGGCTCATTTTATCCCTAAGACGCGTCGGGATTATTCTCTCAACAAGTTGGCTGAATTGTATGTTAGAGAAATTGTTAGACTACATGGAATACCATTATTGATCATTTCAGATAGAGATCCAAGGTTTACCTCGCGGTTTTGGCAAAAATTGCAAGACGCGTTAGGTACAAAGTTAAATTTCAGTACTGCTTTTCATCCACAGACTGATGGACAATCAAAGAGAGTAATTCAGATTCTTGAAGATATGCTCGGATGTTGTGTATTGGAATTTCAAGGAAGTTGGGAAAATACTTCTTGTTGGTAGAATTTGCTTACAATAATAGTTATCAGACGAGCTTGAAAATGGCACCTTATGAAGCATTGTATGGTCGTAAGTGTCGAACGCCTTTGTATTGGACTGAACTCAAGGAAAATCAGATTTATGGAGTTGATCTAATAAAAGAAACTGAAGAAAAAGTGAAGGTAATTCGAGATTGTTTGAAAGTCGCTTGGATAGACGAAATCTTATGCGATTTAAACGCGAAAGGACATTGAATTTCAAGTTGGTGATAAAGTATTTTTAAAGGTGTCTCCGTGGAAAAAGGTTCTCGATTTGGACGAAAGGGCAAATTAAGTCCACGCTTTTATTGGGCGTATGGGATAATTGAAAAAGTTGGACCGGTAGCATATCGGCTAGCTTTACCACCTGAATTAGAGAAGATTCATGATGTGTTCCACGTATCTATGTTACGTCGGTATCGTTCGGATCCTTCACATGTGGTTTCACCGACAGAAATTGAACTACAACCGAGATATGACCTATGAAGAAGAACCGATTAAGATTTTAGCTCGAGAGGTCAAACAACTAAGGAATAAAAATATTGCACTTGTGAAGGTGTTGTGGCAAAAGCATGGAGTAGAAGAAGCTACATGGGAATCCGAAGAAACTATGAGAAATCAATACCCACATCTGTTTACTGGTAAGATTTTCGAGGACGAAAATCCTTAAAGGGGGGAGAGTTGTAATATCTCGAATTAGGGCCTAATCGGAATAGTGGTTTCGTGACCACAAATTCGAGATAGAAATAATTATTTTATAATTATTTTGAGGTTTATGATATGATTGCATGATTGTGTGAAAATTTTGTGAAGAAATTCCATGCATAAAATGCTTAATTTGAAGTTAGGGGCTAAATAGAATAAGTTGCAAAACTTGCATTCTAGAAGTTTTTAGTATGAAATTGCTTTGAAATATTAATTAGGAGGTCTTAAATAGCAATTTGACCAATTTCTAAAATTTTGGACAAAAATGGGCTTGTACATAAAAATTTTCAAAGAAAAGCATTAAGGGCATTTTGGTCATTTGGATAATTAATGAAATAAAATGGGAAAAATGACACAAAATAGTCATCTTCCCCATTAGTTGCTGCCGAATGCTCCATGTCTCCATAGCTAGGGTTTCTTCAACTTTCAAGCTTCATAGTAAGTGATTCCAAGCCCCGTTTTTAATGATTTTTATGTTTTTGAGATCCCGATAACTCGATAAAGCTTATGTTAGCAATAATTTAACCTAGGGTTTATATTTGGAAAAATACCCATAGGTGAAATTTGTGTATTTTGATGTTTTATGATAGAATATGATGTTTTAAATTATGTTAGACAACTTGTACTACTCGATTTTAAGCAAAAACGCAGAGTAAAAGGGCTTAATCGGTAAAAATACCTAATAGTCACAAGTACATGTTAGAGTGAGAATTTGATGTTGCCATAGAAGGAAAAGTGATCAGCATGTTGTAAAACATAAGAATAAGGAATAAAGTTTAATCCAGAGCCTAGGGGCAAAAATGTAAATATGCAAAAGTTTAGGGGTAAAATTGTAATTTTGCCAAAATTTGAATTAAGGATTAATTTGATAATGTGAGTATTAAAGAAGCTAAATGTGTTATTTTAGATCAAGAAAGACGTGGAAACGACCCCAATCGAGGAAAAGAAAAGATTGTGGATTAAATTGCAAAACCTTTGTATTTTGGTACCAAGGTAAGTTCATGTGTAAATAATGTAACATAATTGTTATTTTTAAGTCATTGATGTTAATTATATGATATGCTGATTTTTATCATGAAATATATGTTTTGTGGTTAATTTTGAATAAAATGCAAATTATGTGAGTTATTTGTTGAATATAAATTGTTACCGAGTATTGATTTCGGCATTCTACGGAAGACGGCAAGGATATATGTTCGAGGAAAACCCCGTTTGAACCTTAGGAATAGATTAGGATACAAGTGACATGTCACTAGGATGGTTGAGCATCCGAACTCGTTGAGTTGAGTCCGAGTTCACTTATGGATGCGAATGTCTGAACTCGTTGAGTTGAGTCCGAGTTCATTATGGATCAAAGCCCGAGCTCGTTGAGTTGAGTCCGGAGTTCGCTTATGGGCGGGTTACATAGTAGCTTGGCTACATATGTGGCACTTATGTGCAAAGTTTCCATGTATCCGAATTATATTCCGATGTGTTCAACGGGTAAAGTTCTACTCAAATGGAGGAATATTCGAGATGTAAAGAGACATATTGGTAAGTGATGTGAAATGAATATTTTGGACAGATATGTATTTAACCCTCGAGTTGAGTATTGATACAATCACGATAAGGTAACAAGATGATGAAAAATGGTTAGAAATGTGATATGTGTTTTGGTGATACCATGCTAATGTTGTTTGGTATGATTGCTTTGTTATGTTACTTATTATTTGCATATGAACTTACTAAGCATTTATGCTTACCCCCTCTTTCTTACTCATTGTAGTTTTGGACAAGCCAGCTCAGGAGTCGGGATTGGTCGGAGGATCACCACACTATCCTAAGAACTTTTCGGTAAAATGGCTTGTAAATTTAAGTATGGCATGTATAGCAAAATACTTATTTTGTGTAAATGATCTTATGGTATGGTGATGAAATGGTTGAGGAAGTGCTTGATAATGATAAATTATGGAAATGGTTAGTTTAGAATATGTTTGATGTTATGGAAAGTTAATAAGTTACCTAGTTCATGAAAATTCATAAAAAGGATGAAATTTGCCATAAACAGAATATTACAGCAACACTGACGTGAGTTTGAAAATTTACTAAAAATCATAGAAATTTAATTTGGTGATGGATTAAATTTCAAATTGAATATTATTATGTCTAGTTTCACATGAAACAAACTAAACTGGTAAAAGAATTATATGTTAGAAGATATTTGAATTTTAGTGAAACAGGGTCAGAGCAGTTTCTGAATCCCCTATTCCAACTTTAGAAATTCACCATAAATTGTACAGATATAATTAGGTGGTTTATTTTATATTCTCAGAATCCTTATTGAGTCTAGTTTCAGGAGAAATAAACCTCATATTCATATGAATTTTATACAGAGAGAAAAGTGGTTCAGAAATAAACAGAGGTCAGACCAGTCAAGCCCTGAAATAGGGGTAACTTTAACTAATAAACTGTACTAATTGGCCCAACCAAAAATTATATAAAAAAAATTAGTAGATAGGCATATGAGTATAGATTCAGGGAAAATTTACGGATCTTGATTTCTAGTTTCGTAACTCGAGATATGATTTTTCTTGTGACTGTAACGCAAGTAGCTAAAAAGCTGTGAATGTAGAAACAAATAATTTAAAGTTCTTAAAATGTTAAATTAAGTTTAGTAACACCTCATACTAGACTCCGGTGACGGTCTCGGGCGTGGGGGCGTTACATTTAGTGGTATCAGAGCAGGTTTAGTCAGTTCTCGGACTACGTGTTGTTTGTACGGATTTTGCTATACATGCCATATGTATAAATTGTGATAGTGTGACGACTTCTGACCTTTTTAAATGATTTTTTTTTTATAGTAAATGGATCCCGATCCAGCTGTGGCAGATGAAGTAGAGAGTAATGCGGGAGCTCCGGCTGAAGGAGCAGCGCCGATCGAAAATCCACCTCCTCTGTTGGTCGGGAGGAGGAGAAAGGGATCGGGAAGCCTTTCTCCAAATGATGAGTGCATGGTACACTCGAGTTTCGTTAAATGCGAACCCAAATGTACAACCTCCCCACCTCCCCAATTCTTCAACCTGTACCCCGGATGCCTCAAGGTATGGATCTCGATGAAATTTCATAGAAATCCAGTTGATGAGAATCCATAAGCAAGGGGCCGAAGAATTTAAAGCAAATATTGATGATGATGCCGAGAAAGCGAGTTTTGGCTTGAAAATTCTATTCGGGTATTTGATGAATTATCTTGTACACCCTGAAGAATGTTTGAAATGCGCTATATCTTTGTTGAGGATTCACTTTACAATTGGTGGAAGACTTTGATTTCGGTGGTACCGAAAGAGAGAGTAACATGGGAATTCTTTCAAGAAGAGTTTCGGAAGAAATATATTAGTGAAAGATTTATGGATCAGAAGCGTAAAGAATTTCTTGAACTGAAGCAAGGTAATATGACGGTTACAGAATATGAAAGAGAGTTTGTTCGATTAAGTAAATATGCCAGAGAGTATGTTCGTACAAAGGCCAAGATGTGCCGACGATTTGAAGACGGGCTCAATGAAGACATCAAAGTATTTGTTGGAATTCTTGAATTAAAAGAAATGGTAGTATTGGTTGATCGAGCTTGTAAGGCTGAAGAATTACTTAAAGAGAAGAAAAAGGCAGAGACTGAGACTAGAAGCTGGAAGAAAAGACCGATGAGCAGTTCATTCTCACAGCAACCTGGAAAGTCAAGAAATATGAATCCTCGTTCTCAAACTTATTTTGTGTAAATGATCTTATGGTATGGTGATGAAATGGTTGAGGAAGTGCTTGATAATGATAAATTATGGAAATGGTTAGTTTAGAATATGTTTGATGTTATGGAAAGTTAATAAGTTACCTAGTTCATGAAAATTCATAAAAAGGATGAAATTTGCCATAAACAGAATATTACAGCAACACTGACGTGAGTTTGAAAATTTACTAAAAATCATAGAAATTTAATTTGGTGATGGATTAAATTTCAAATTGAATATTATTATGTCTAGTTTCACATGAAACAAACTAAACTGGTAAAAGAATTATATGTTAGAAGATATTTGAATTTTAGTGAAACAGGGTCAGAGCAGTTTCTGAATCCCCTATTCCAACTTTAGAAATTCACCATAAATTGTACAGATATAATTAGTGGTTTATTTTATATTCTCAGAATCCTTATTGAGTCTAGTTTCAGGAGAAATAAACCTCATATTCATATGAATTTTATACATAGAAAAAAGTGGTTCGTAGTAAACAGAGGTCAGACCAGTCAAGCCCTGAAACAGGGGTAACTTTAACTAATAAAATGTACTAATTGGCCCAACCAAAAATTCTAGAAAAAAAATTAGTAGATAGGCATATGAGTCTAGATTCAGGGAAAATTTACGGATCTTGATTTCGAGTTTCGTAACTCGAGATATGATTTTTCTTGTGACTGTAATGCAAGTAGCTAAAAAGCTGTGAATGTAGAAACAAATAATTTAAAGTTCTTAAAATGTTAAATTAAGTTTAGTAACACCTCATACTCGACTCCGGTAACGGTCTCGGGCGTGGGGGCGTTACAGCAACATTAGATTTTCCCATATGATAATCAATGATCAAATCATAGTCTTTCAATAACTCGAGCCATCTACGCTGTCTCAAACTCAAATCTTTCTGTGAAGATATGACATTTTTCTCCATACAAATGGTGTCGCCAAATCTTCAAAGCAAATACAATCACTGCAGGCTCTAAATCTTGTGTTGGATAATTCTTTTCATGCGGTTTCAACTTTCTAGAAGCATATGCTATCACTTTTTCCTCTTGCTTCAATACACAGCCCAAACCATTTAATGATGCATTACTATAGATCACAAATTCCTTATCCGACTCTGGCTGAGCTAACACCAGTGCCTTGGTTAACAATGCTTTTAATTGATTAAAGCTTTACTGACATATCTCAGACCACTCGAACTTAACATCTTTC
Organism: Gossypium longicalyx; assembly: GCA_025698465.1. Taxonomy (NCBI): domain Eukaryota; kingdom Viridiplantae; phylum Streptophyta; class Magnoliopsida; order Malvales; family Malvaceae; genus Gossypium; species Gossypium longicalyx. The sequence goes on along the minus strand of CM047004.1, from coordinate 59,672,325 downwards.
TACAATAGTCTCGTCAATGAATCTTTTGTAATATCTAGCTAAACCCAAAAAACTTCTAACCTCAAACACATTTCTTGGAGGCTTCCAATCTACTATAGCTAAATTTTTGCTCGGATCAACTCTAATGCCCTCGGCTGATATAACATGTCCCAGAAATTTGACTTCCCGAAGCCAGAATTCACATCTACTAAACTTAGAGAATAATTGATTTTCACACAAAGTTTGAAAAATAATTCTCAAATGCTTGACATGCTCTATCTCATCCCGTGAATAAATAAAAATATCATAAATGAATACTACGACAAATCTGTCTAAATACGGTCTGAAAATTATATTCATCAAATCCATAAATACTGCAGGTGTATTAGTCAAACCAAATGGCATCACAAGAAATTCATAATGTCTGTACCTGGTCCTAAACACGATTTTTGGCACATATGAGTCTTTAACTCACAACTAGTAATAACTAGAACAAAGATCAATCTTTGAAAACACTGTTGCACTGTTCAACTGAGCAAACAGATAGTCAATACACGACAATGGATACTTGTTCTTGATTGTGACTTTTTTGAGCAATTGATAATCAATACATAATCACATGGATCTGTCCTTTTTCTTAACAAATAGAATAGGTTCACCCCAAGGAGAAATTGTGGGTCAAGCAAAACCCCTATCTGTCAACTCTTACAACTGTGCTTTCAAATCTGTAGGTGTCATTCTATAAGGAGCTATCAATATTAGAGATGTTCCCGATACTAACTCGATAGCAAACTCAACCTCTCAGATCGGGGTTAATCTAGGTAACTCTTTTGGAAACACATTTGGATACTTATATACCACTAGAATTGATTCTAACTTTAACTCAGAAACTCTATAATCAAATATGTACGCAAGATACACGTCACAGCCTTTTCTAACATATTTCAATGCTGACATAGCCGAAATAACATTAGACATACTATCCAGTCTCTCTGATTCAATCTGAAGCTTTTCGCCGTTCTAACTTTTTAACACAATAAGCCTTCATTTACAGTTCACAATGGCATCATGCAGAGTCAACCAATTCATACCCAAAATCACGTCAAACTCATCAAAAGGTGGTAGCATTAAATCAGCCAAAAAGTTGCAACCCCGAATCATCAAAGGATAGTTTTTACAAACTTTATCAACTAACACAAACTGACCTAGGGGGTTCATTACTTTAATCAAAAACTCAGTAGACTCGAAAGGAAATTTCTTACTTGACACTAGATTCGTACATACATACGAATGTGTTAACCCCGGGTCAATCAAAGCAGTAACACTAATCTCAAAGATAGAGAATGTACCAATAATAACATCTAGCGTAGAAGCTTCCTCTCTAGCACGGATCGCATAAGCTCTAGCTGGTGCTCGTGCCTCGGATCTCACAGTAGATTCTTTTGTCCCACTGCAGCTATTTCCAGTATTTCATGTGTTTCGCGGTGGTTTAACTCTCGCAGTTGTATTGCTCTATCGAACAGTCTAAGCCTTTTTTTTGTCAAACCTCTCTGGGAAATCTCAGATAAAATGTTCATACGAACCACATTTAAAAGATGCCCCGTCTTTCATCTTGCACTCACGAAAGTGCCAACATCCACATTGTTGATACACAGGCATGTTACTCTTAACACTTCCTACGCTTGCTACAAACATAGCTTGAGGTTTTGAACTCACATATTATTTTTCACGATCTTTACCGAAATAACCCACTGAAGCTGATGAATGGTTATGAGATTCTTTTGACTTCTTTGTTGGCGATTGATATGATTTTCTTACTGATCTCTTACCCAAATCACGAGCCTCAAAATCTGCTTTTCTTTTAGCTTTGCTTAATTCATCAGCTTTATGTGCTCGGTCAACTAGAACAACAAATTCTTTCAATTCGAGTATCCTAACTAACAACTTTATGCCATCATTCAGTCTATCTTCAAACCATTTACACATGGCAATCTTAGTCGGTATACATTCTCGAGCATACTTCCTAAACTGAACAAATTCTCTCTCGTACTCTGATACTATCATTCGGCCCTATTTAAGCTCTAGAAACTCTGTGTTTCTTATCAAGGAATCTCTAACACACATATTTCTTACAAAACTCAGCTTGAAAGAATTATCAGTTTACTCACTCTCTCAGCACAACTGAAACCAAGGTATTCCACCACTAATAAGTTTAATCCTTCAGTAAGGATACAGTACATTTCAACATTTAGCCGGTGTACAAGATAATTTGTTGAAAACCCTGATCGTATTTTCTAACCAGAACTCGATGCTCTTTAGTCATCATCAGATGTAGCTCTAAACTCTTCAGCCCCATATTTACGAATTTTGTCGACTGGAGGCTTGCTAACTCCCATTGGTTCCAAACCTTGAGAAATTATAGGAACAAGTTGGGGAATAGGTGGGGTGGAGGTTATTGTGCCATCAGGTTTGTTCGTACGAACTCGGTAAACCACTCATTCATCATTTGGAAGAAGGCTTCCTTCGCGTCTTCTCCCTAACCCTCAGATACAAGCCTACTGCCACTCGACGCTGCACCGTGAACGGAATCGTATGCGTTACTTTCAACCTTGTCGAACTCAGCTCAGTTGGATGACATTTTCTATATGAAAGCATAGTTCAATACGGGTCAGGAGTTATCACACTATCATAGGTTATATAATGGCATGTATTTCTAGACTCATACACGCTACGTTCAGCTGAGAACTGATTAAATCGTAGCTCTGATACCACTAAATTTAACACCCCTAACCCATATCTGTCACTGAAATAGGGTTACGAAGTATTACAATATAAACATAACTTAAAAACATTCAATTCCAAACATTATAATAACTATAGCATAATCCATTCTTAAACATATACATTGTCCCTTAATCGAGTCCTCGAGGCCATAAAAACACTTTAAAAATAGTTCAGGACTAAATCAAAAATATATGAAACATTGAGGAAAAAGTTAGAAAATTCAAGTTGCAGGGGTCACACAGTCGTGTGGCCAGGCCGTGTCACTCACACGGCTGAGACACGCCTGTGTCTTAGGCTGTGTAACATTCAAAATAAGGACACGTGGCCGTGTCCCAGCCCGTCTCTGTGCCCATGTAACTCTCTGACTTAAGTCACACAGCCAAGCCACATGTTTATGTGCCAGGCCATGTAACTTTTGAAACGGTCTCACATGCCGGTGTGCCAGGCCATGGGTTAGGCCATGTAACTACCTAACTTGCAACCTTTAAAACCTACAGGGACATACGACCATGTTGCATGGTCGTCTGTCACACACGGCTGAGACACACTCTCATGTCTTAAGCCGTATGGACAAGAAATTGGCCAAAATCAAGTTATTTCTTTCACCCATTCAAGCATGAACCTACAAGCAACTTGCACATATAATAGAACCTTAAAACATGCCCAAATTATGCATAATAAGACCAATTCAATAGACCATTTAACCATCCAACCAATATGCCATATAGGCACCTCAAGCACAACAACAAATATAGCTAATTATAAGCATAATTTACCTTAATGGTGAATGTTATGTATGACATTGAAAATGCATGCAAACTATGATTCATGTTGTGTAACAGCCCATTTTTAGTGAAATTGTAATAGCCCGATTTAGACCCTAATTGGAACGGTGGTTCCGGGACCACGAATCCGAGTCAAAAAATTATTTTAAAATTATTTTATGTTTTTATTATGTGTGAATTTATATGTTTAAAATTTTTGTGATTTATTTTAGTCGTTTGAGTGCCCGATTAAATAAAATGACTTAATCGCGTAAAATGAAAACTTGATAGTTTAATGTGTAAGCGCCGAATTGTTGTTGTCTTTATAAATAGAGGTATTTATGTTGCAATTTGCCCATGATAACATGCAATGGACGGTAGTGGCCTTATTATATCATGGTTTTATATTTTATTACAAAGGTTATTTATGTAAAATGGTTAATAATATAAGTTATAATAAAACATAAAAATTAAAAATATGCTTTCATAATACATTGTTATTGCCTAAACATAAAATAAAATAAAAGAAACAAGGGTTTAAGGGTTTGGCCATTTATTAAGTTCAATCAAGGTATGTAATTAGCTCGGTTTTTGATAATTTTTACGTTTTTGAGATCATTGCAGTATAATGTACAAAGCCCATGCTTGAATTTTTTTTATTTTGGTGAATATTTTGAGTTGTGCCATTGATGAATATTTGAGCTTTGTGAAGTTAGTTGGTGAAATATTAAAGATATGTTTTGGATTAACATGTTTTGTATTGGAATTTTTGATGATTTTGAGTTATTAGGACTAAATTACACAAATAATAAATTGAGGGACTAAAATGTGAAATAAATGAAATATATGGACTTATATGAACATAAAAAAGATTCGGACTAAGCATGGTATACTCAAATTTTGCATATTTTGTGTTTTATGTAATAGGACTAATTGTAAAAAGTGTAAAATGTAAGGGGTAAAATAGTAATTTGCCAATTTATGTGTTTTTGGACTAAATTGAGTGAAAATATGTTTGAATGAGTTTAATTTGAATATGTTTAGATCAAGAATTAAATAAATCAAATTTGGATCGGGGGAAAACTAAAGTTGTCGACTAGCTATCCCGTTTCGATTTTCATCGTTCGGGGTAAGTTTATAAGCAAATAGATATTGCTAATTTTAAATAAATATGAGTTCTATATGTTGAAATGAATTATTTGAAAATATATGTATGTTAGCCGAATGTGTACAAGCTTGGCAGCTATGTTTATGAATTTGTTTCGACTGAGTTATGACGTCCGAAAGCCCATTATGAACCGTAGGATTTTGATATGTGTTTTCGTGTAAGACCAGGTCTGGGACATTGGCATCAATATATGTGTTTTTGTAAGACCACGTCTGGGACATTGGCATCAATATATGTGTTTTTGTGTAAGACCATGTCTGGGACGTTGGCATCGATATACGTGGTTACGTGTAAGACCATGTCTGGGACATCAATATTGTATTCGATTCGTGTAAGACCCTATCTGGGACAGTGGCATCGATGTGAGTTAGCATGTAAGACTACATCTGGGACGTTGGCATTGTTCAGTATATGTGATTATCCGAGTATCCTATTCGATCCCTAATGGTTCAATGGGCAATGATAAGTTGTGAACGAAGGTGTAAAACGAGCTAAAACGATCAGGTATGAGTTAGTATATTACCTATTTGAAAATAAGGTAAGTTGGCCATTTAATATGTGATCCAAATAATACAAGTTACTAATGTAAACTTATGTGCATTTGGTGGTATATTCGGCCATATGATATAAATATGCATGTGATCATTATATTCTAACTTAAGAGTATGTGCATATAAGTGTATATGTACTTGGTATGATAAAGATATTTTGGCTTGGAAATCGAATGATAGTTTGTTAATATATATATATTCATTCAGCCATGAATAAGTTGTTAGGTGAAAGTATATGATATAAATGAAATCGTAAGCTTGAGATTTAATGTGATTATGATAGTACAGTTTGATTTGGTTTAAATGAGTTGATATTGTGTCATTGAGTTGTTATTTGCTTATGCCTTACTAAGCTATGATAGCTTACTATGTGTGTTCATGTTTACCTCTGTTTTATAGATTTTGGAATCAAGTTACGAGCTCGGGGATCGCCAGCACAGTCCATCACACTATCTACTGTTTCGATACTTTATAAATTAAACTTGAACTTATGACATGTATAGGCTAGCCTTGGTGTAGTTTATTTTGAATGTGTATGTATATAAAGCCATGTGAAAATGGCTTGATCTTAGTGCTAATATTCTAATGTTTAATTAATTTTTGGTCATGGTATATATATATATATGCGCGAGTTAAACTTGACATATGGATGATGAATGTGTTTCGGTTGTGGTTTATTATTGATTTATTTAGAATGTGCAATTTGTCTTGTGAATTGGCTTGGAGGTAGTAAATGATGTGCCTTTATATTTGGCTTATGATAAGTAAAATATGTACATTTGCCTATGACATGCTTGTTTGTGGTTCGGTATTTAATGATTAAGTTGCTAGTGAAATGATTGATTACTAAATGTGCTATATATATGTCGTTTTAAATTCGACTTTGGTATGTGGTTTATTTTGGAAAGCATGTGACTTGATAATGGTGTGACCAATGGAGGTTATATTTGATAACCGAATAAAGGATTAGTTAATAGATTGAAATATGAAGTTTAGGCTTATTATTATATATGCGAATTAAGTATACATTGATATGTTATTTGTGTTCAAAAGTTTAAATGTGGCTATAGTGAATTGCGCATGACTTGATAATGAGGTAAAATGATGAATACATGGCTGATAGTATAATGGCTAGTTTGATACAGTTTGTTATGGCAAGATAGAAATATGTTCCATGAATGAATGGTTGGTTACTTGGGCTAGCATAATGTGTATAATATTTAAGGTTAAATAATTAGGAAATGGTATATTTAGTCAAGGTATTATTACGTGTAGTATGATTTTATGTGATTAACTCGATAGTTGAATATATGTGAAGTGAATTGGCCGTGTATATGTAATCTAGTATAATGTTTAGATAACATTCTTAGCTTGTGAATTTGATATGAAATAAATTGTTATTTGTGTCAGAAAATGGTTAATTATATATGTAACGCCCTAAAATTCCCGAGGTGGCATCACATGTGGCAAGTAGCGTCACATGTGGGGCTTAGAGGTGGCATCACATGCATGGCAAGGAGGTTTGGGGTTCGAATCCCTCCTTGCTCACAAGAAGGATTTATTTTTTCTCATAAATGGTCAGTAGTGGCGTTGGATGTGATCTCTGAAGAGAGTGATCAGAGGAGAAATTTAAGGAAGGGATTAAGGAGTTATCAGGGAGAAAAGTTAGAAGATGGGGGTGTAGAGAAGTTGAGCCGAATTGGGAATTTAAGGATAGGTAAATTCGGCTATAGTATATATAGGTGTCGATTTTGGGTATTCTAGGCTAATGTCAAATTCTTCCTTTCTATTTTACCGAAAACACTTTTCTCTCCAAATATCTAAAAGCCAAAATCCCTTATTCTTTCTCTTTTATTTTGTGCTGATTTCTTCTCTTCCTTTCTCATCAAACTCTTTTCTTTCTTGCTCCTAGTTACTTTTTCTAAAGTCGAATATCTTTTGGCCAAAATCTTATTGTGCCGCCACTTTTTCTTGAACGTTGGCTGATCGATTCTTGTGTAAGTGCTTTACTTTCTTTTAGTTGGTCTTCCTAGTACCAATTTCTTCTCTCCCTCACCTTTTTTAAATCTATTTTGGTAGGGGAATAGTATCAAATCTCGGAGTTCAGATCGCTGCCGAATCGCTCCTTAGGCGTTTTGGGGTTTTGGGTAAGTGTTCCTCTTTTATTGGTTAAGGTTGGCCTAATGGTCATGGATGATATAAGAGTGACTTAAGATGATTGCGAGTCACTTGTTGTTTAGTTCTTAATGATTAAGATGGATGCAGATTTAAGAAATACTCGTGATTAGTGATCAAGGAAGGACTGTTAAGGCTTGTCGTTCAAGGTAGGCCAAAGGTGAGATTTTCGATTTTGGTGATCGTATTTGATAAGGGTGTGATTAATTGTTGAGTGAAATCGTTTGTAGGTTCGTGGCTAAGGAGATTGTGGCACATCTTAGTACCAGGTGTGTACATACACTGCATACACACAGTAGACCGGTAAATCCTGAAATACCGAAAAGTCAAAATGTCGAAAAGCCAGAAGTTTGGCTACAATAGTCTTGCGAGTGCACAAACACTCGTAAGGAAGGAAAACTGATAGGTTATCAGAGGCCCTATGAGCGATTCCATGGACTTGGTCCGTGTTTTGGCCAACCGAGCTAGTATGGGCTAAATTGGCCTGATGGGCTGTAGGGCCCATAATAGGAAAAATTGGCAATTTGATACTAAGTAATGAAAAATCATATGATTGTATGACTATGAATGTGATTGGGGCCGATAGGCCATATGAATGAGATTGGGCCTAAAAGGGCCAAATGAATAAGTGTGGATCTGTTAGTGTTTAGTAAGGGGTTTTGGATTTAGTTTAATTAATTGCGACCGTGGACGAGTCATAAGGTTAGGGTGTGGCAATGGGTATATGCATGTCTAAGATTGGATCTAGGGAGAGCTTGGTACTTAAGCGGTATTAATGACTCACCTCCTCTTCTCTGGAATTCTACCTGGTGCATAGTATATGTTCACTTTAGCCAACGAGGACTTGTTAACGGGCCAAGGTAAGTAATAAACCCATAATAAAAAGAAATGACCGAAATGCCCCTAAAGGCAAAAAATGACTAAAATACCCCTAGTGTTGAAGGTAAGACTTATGAATGTTACATGTATACCTGTTGCATTCATATGATATTCTGTTTAGGTTGCATATAGGTTGGGAATTATGGAACGGAGGAAGTATATGAGGATCGCATGGTTGCTTGACGACAATGGATCCACTGATGGCTATTAAGCCCAGTATTTGATCAGCAGCTTGCTGCAATGAAGGTAGAACTGCAACCGGGCTACCATTGATGTGTATCGAACGGGTGGGTCGATATTTATATCCCCACATGATGTGTACTGGGAGACAGAGTTGGTGTATAGCAGTTGGATTATTAGGGGTGGGTTGCACAGCATTACATGTATGATATTATGGTGATTGATGATTGCTAAGTACTCTTTGAGGGTTGTACACCTGAGTTTTCAAAAACTCACCCCCTCTTTTATTTTGTTTTTCTCAGGTGATCCTCAGTAGGTGGTTCGACGGTTGGAGGGACTCCGAGGTGGCCAACTAGCAAGACTACTTGGACTCATTTTCTTAAGCCTATAATTTCTAGTATTTAAAGTTATTTCAATCCGGATTGTAATAAGACTTGTTCGTTAGATATTATTTCATTGTCATTACTACGCTTTGGAAACTAAATACAAACTAAATGTTACTTAATTTTCTCTTTGAAAGGTTTCAATGAAAATAAGGTTTTCGATAAAACGCTTCAATGTGACACGCTGGATCTGGCCATAACGTCCGGGCCGTGTTTGGGGTGTTACAATATATAGATGATTTGGGTTTAATTTTTAGCACGTGAGTTAAGCTTGATATGTTTAAGTATTAATGGTTCGAAAATGGTCCAAATTTGATGTGGTTGAATGTACATAATGTTTCTATTGTTTAATGAAATATATATATGATCATTTGGTGAAGTTGTTAATGTATTATATGCTAATGGACAAAATGCCATGTGAATTGTTTTATTTGATTTAATATGTGCATGTAAAGAAATATGAAATAAAATGTTTGATTTTTACTAGGTATTCGAATACCATTAAAGTGTTGAATATATGATTTGTATATTTTATTATGATTAATAAGATCATGCTTAATATTTAATTAGACATATGCTTTATATATATATGATCATGACTTGTGTTAATGTGTGAATGTTCAAAATTGTGCATTTGTTCAGTAATACCTTGTGACCCTAATCAGGCGACGGATATGGGTTAGGGGTGTTACAGAAGTCAAAATAGTAGTTTTGAAAAACCAATTTGATGAGTAAATTATTATTTTATTACTATTTTAATGTCTATGGAATGTAAGTAAGGTCGTATAAAAAATTTGTTAAGAAATTTCGACGTTTGCATGTTAAATTAAGTAAAAATGACTAAATCGTAAAAGGTGCAAAAGTGGAGTTCTAATAGTTAAAGATGTAAAATAGCTATGGAATTTTAACCTAAGGGACTTGAATGGTAACTAAACCAATTGAAGTGGTAATGGATATTTATGAATTTTTTTGTTGAAATTATGAATGATTTTTAAGGATAATATGGTAAAATAGTAAATAAGGTTAAATTAAATAAAAATCAAATTCAAATCATCTTCTCCAATTAAGCTTCCACCGAAAATTGAAGAAAAAGCCATGGCTAGGGTTGGAGTTTTTACAACTTTAATAGCTTGCATGTAAATGGTTTTGAGCCTATTTCTAATGATTTCTATGTTTTTGAAGTCCCTGTAGCTTAATCTACCTAGCCTGGGGATTAATTTGCAAAACTGTTAAAGGTTTAAGGTTTGTCCATGAATGTTCTTGCATTATTCTTGATGTTTTATGAAATATTATGAGTCCTTATTGTTAAATAAACAAGTTTCGTAAAGTGATTTTTGTTGAAATTATCATTTAGGGACTTATTTTTTAAAGTAGTAAAATATCATTGTAAAATTGTGAAATGATAATTTTTATGGGTTGATGTTAGTCCCTAGGTAATTCAGCTAGCATGAAATATGGATGAAATTGCATAAATTCCAATTTACGAGCTTAAGGATTAAATTATAAAGAAGATAAAATATTAGGGACAAAAATGTAATTTTGTAAAAAGTATGAATTTTGGACTGAATTGAATAATAAAATTATTAAATATATTGAATTGTATGTTTAGATCAAGATAGACCTCATACGAAGTTAGATTGGGGAAAAGCAAAAGCCTCGAATTGTTGATCTCGTTTCTACGTCTTTATTATCGAGGTAAGTTCGTATGATTATATATCATTTTAATGTTATATACTGATCAATATGTTAATATGTTGATTTCTATATAACTAAATGATGTAAATCCAAAGATGTCACGATGATTATCGAGCCCCGTTTGAACCTTAGGAATCCATAGGATACAAATGACATGTCATTAGGGTTTTCATGTTTTGGGTGCTTTTCTTCAATGTCTTACCGATGGCTGAGGTCTTACATTTGTTACGGATACTCCACAGCTCGTGTTAACAGCATCGTGTAGGTTACATGCCGACCAACAGCTCGTGTGAGTAGGCCCATTTCACAGCTTTTGTGAGCAATGATGTAAAGGAAATGAAAGATTATGGTTATATGTTCTGCACACTTCGTGTGAGCTATCACTATAACACCCTTAACCCGTATCCATCGTCGGAATAGGGTTACAAAGTATTACTATACAAACGTAACATAAAAACATTAAATTCCAAACATTATAATAACAATAGCATAATCCATTCTTACACATGCACATTGTCCCTTAATCGAGCCCTCAAGTCCTTAGAAACACTTTAAAAATAGTTCAGGACTAAATCGGGAACATATGAAACATTGAGGAAAAACATAGAAAAATTTAAGCTGTAGAGGTCTCACGGCTGTGTGGCCAGGCAATGTGACTCACACAGCTAAGACACACGCTCGTGTCTCAGGCCGTGTATGTAACGCCCCAAATTTGGGCCTAGAAGTATTAGGTCTTGAGTGTGGGAGCAGTTGGGAAGCTGCTCATAAATATTTAATTGTGCAAGGAAGTGAAACAACTGTGTATCTGCTTTAGTGGTTATATGTTCTAAGAGTGTTTGGGAAGTCATGGGTTCAAGCCCTGGCTTCCACAAAATTGTGCTTTTTAAGGTTAAACCCCTCTCTTTGGCCAGTAGGGTTATAAGTTTATTTTGGTAAAAACATGTCATAAAAATCCTGCTAGCCTAGTGGTAAGTGGCGTATGAAGTGTGCAAGGGGTCTGAGGTTTTTTACTAAGGGCCAGGGGAGGAGGTTGTGTTTGACCAAAACACCAAGAGTTAGAATGGGGTTGTTGTATAGCCGAATTTGAGGAGTAAAAAGGGGGATTTTCGGTTGTTGAGGTTTGTGACCAAGAGGAATTTTAGGAGAGGTTTGGGAGGAAATTTGGGGATGTTGAGATGCTAAAAGTGTTGTGGCGAATAGGTACTCTAATGAAGGGGGAATTCAGTTTTGGGGAGTTCTCTCAGCTTTTCAATTGTTGGCAATACATGTTGGGTTCTTTTCTCTTCTCACTTTCTTGGTAGCCGATTTATGCTAAGGGATTTTACGAGTATTTTTCTTTTTGTTCATTTTTAGTTTTGCTCTTCAATTTCAGTGCCCTACTAACCATTTGTGCTTTCCTCCCCTACCTCTTTAGCAATCACATTTTTATTAGTTCTTGCCTTGTTGTTAGCCGAACATCTCTCTTCCCTCTTTCTCAACTCTTTCGACTTTGCTAGTCGATTCTCTCCTCTTTTTCTTCCCTTGTTCTTATAGACCAATTGTGTTCCTTCTCTGTCTCTCTCAATCAGTTACTTCTTGACTGATTTTCCTTCCTTTGTTGTCCTCTCATTTAATTGTTTTTGACTGAATTTTACCCCTTTCTTTTACCCTCACTATGCTGATCTTCTTTCCGCTGCTCTCTGTCAATTTTGGGGGTAGTTACATGTAACACCCCCAACCCGACCTAGAAGTCTAGACCGAATTCGGAATGCTACATTGATCACCGAAGTGATCATAGGAAAGAAAAATTTGCAAAACAGTTTATCTTATCAAACTAAATCATTTAAAACGTTTATTAATAAATCAATACAAATCTTAAAATGAAGTTCAATATAAAACCAGTTCAAATTATACGAATTTAAACACAAATCTAAATTGTACCACAGCACTATAAATCTTTACAGTTAAAACTTTAACTGAATAATGAATAAAACTGAAATTTAAAAAAAAACATAGTTTATCCACCAAGACTGTTGAGACCTCCGCGTACTAAGTCCAGTGTCCAGAATCCAGAACTGTAGCTGAAAGGGGAAACATAAGAAGGGGTGAGCTACTCGAGCTCAGTGTGAGACCAAATAGATATTCAATAGTGAGAAAAACCAAAAAACTAGAAGCAGTTCGAACATAGAACATACTTACAAACCGACTAAATCAAATACAAACCATATGTAACTTTACAGTTATATGGCTCACAAACAACACAAGATATTGTAGTTCTCAATACCACAACTGGCTTACACCCTTTTCAGAGTCAGTATCAATCTTAGTTTGGGGCTTTAGCCCAACTTAGTACAATAACAGTCAAATATATAGATTACTATCAGGCACGTGTGCCTTTCAAGCGAATAGTCAAATACATTCTATCACACACGGGTTCAGTTAATCAGATCAACCAGATATTGCAGTCACACAGTAATAGTAACATTCAATCAAACAAATTCAATCAAATGCATATGACTATGAATGAGTTATAAAACAACCCACCCATCCAACCAACACACCATCTCCGTCCAACCTTACACCTCATGTGGGGATATAATCGACCCACCCATCCCTGCACTCCAATTAGGACCTCGAAAAGTCCATCCAACCTTATACCCCCTATGGGGATTTAATCAAACCATCCATACAATGTCATCCCAGTTTGCCCGGCAATGATGATCATCTACATTGTCCATGACCCTCAAGGAATTAGGACTGCCCTTGACCCTCTGGGAATTAGGGCTATCAGAATGCAGATAGACAACTAGTCACATATATTACGTAGCAAAGCTAGCGTATAAGTTGTACTGTGCAATGCGGTGAACCGCGGTACAGTTGTGTAGTATGTTCTGCCAGATCAGATAAAGGATGGGTTGCAGTAAAACTGCCAGATCAGATAATAATAATACGCAGCGATGCTGATGTATCTGCTGTACAGTGCAGTACGAAAATCCGCAATACAGTCGAATCATCCACGACCCTTTGGGAATTGGGACTATAGAATGCAGTTAAACTGCCAAATTGTAAATATCCCTTCTCTTCAAAATCCCACCCAAAAAGGTTTATGCAGAAGAATGTATGCAAATGTATGAACACCGATGCTCCAGTTCAGAACACAATCTCAGATAGACATTCAGAAACAATCGCTTGCAATCAATCAATCAGTTACAGAAACATGCACACTTGTGCACTCAGTTTCGATACCTAACATGTCACACTTCAATCACAAAAAGTACATAAATTGAGGTCAGAACAGAGTCGTAATCACCCTTAGTAATCTTAGTCGAGAGGTTGGAACAAATCAATTGGCATTTCAGATCAAGTTGACATAAATGTAGTATTTGGCGAGTTAGGGCCACACGCCCATGTGCTCCAGCCGTGTGGAGCAGTCCAGGTCGTGTGGGCGTCCAAATGCTCGTGTAAGGAGTAGCACACGACCGTGTGACATAGGCACACGCCCATGTGGTGTAGAGGCATGACCGTGGAAGTAGGCTGTCCAACTCACTATCCAAATCCACTAATTTCAAAAGCAGAGCAGACACGACCGTGTAAAGGTGTCACATGCCCGTGTGGAAATCAGACACGGCTGTGTGTCCCATAACACACGCCCGTGTGGAATCCCTGTGCCCCAAATCAGCTACACAGCCATGTGTCCCGAAACACAGGCCCGTGTGGAAATCAGACACGGCTGTGTGTCCCATAACACATGCCCATGTGGAATCTCTGTGCCCCAAATCAGCTACACAGCTGTGTGTCCCGAAACACACGCCCGTGTGAGAACCTTAAAATCCCCAAATTAGTCACATGGCCATGTAGCCAGGCCGTGTGACCCCGAAACTCAGAATCCCTAATTACCAAACCCATATGCCCATGTGCCCATCAGACACGCTCGTGTGGTTTCCAAAAAAAATCCCCAAAACAGCCACACGGTCGTGTGGCTAGGCCGTGTGGCACCCAATTTGGCCTGGAACCCTAATTTCCCAAACCCATAAGGCCGCGTGCCTCAGCACACGCCCGTGTAGTCGTCGAAGAGGCTACAAAACCACCTCGAGTCAACCTCGTTTTTGCTATTTTTGCCACTGAAATGATCCCAAAACCTCACCCTATCGAAAAGGGGTGATTTCTCAGCACTCCTATCATCTAAAGGCTCAGAAACGAAGGATTAACGCAAAAATCTGTAAGTAAAGGGACTCGTGAATTAAGAAACAATTAATTGAAGTAGGAAAGGAAATAAAAACAAAAACTAGAAGATTAGTTTCGAATCCCACACATGTTTATTGCGATCTGAGATGGCGGCAGAGGAGCGAAAATCCTGAAACCCCAAGTCAGAACCGAAGATTTCCCAAAAAGAAAGGAAGAGGGAGAGAAGAAGAGCAAAGAAGAACGTCCAAAAATAACCAAAATAGAAATAAAAACAAAAATAATAACAATAATCTAATTTCTTAACACAAAATTTAATAATTATAATTACTTATAATTATTGACTAAAAAGGAATAAATCAAAAATAAAAAGGTTCTCTAGAACGTGTACCCCAAGACTTGAACCTAGAACCTCAAGGTACACTAACACTCCACTTATCCACCAGGCCAGCAGGCCAGCAGGCCCATTCTATCACTAAAGCGCACAACTAATCACTTAAGTGCCACCACCTCACTGCCCCTATGCTCAAAACCCAAAACTTCTAGGCCCAAAATTTGGGGTGTTACATTACAAGTGTCCGGGGTGGTGTTTCGGTAAGACTAACTCTTGGTTTGGTTCAAACTATTCTTACGATTAGGCATTAACAAGAGGTTGGTTGATTTACAGGTTGTAACCGAGGGCTTGTGTGATCGTCCTCTCTCGACTAATAAGGTGAAGAAGATTTTGGTTGTCCCATCAAGGTAAAGGGGTTAACGATTGGATGATTTCAGAGTAGTATAATAGTATTATTTAGGTGCTAACTTATTAAGTGTTTACCTATGCTTAGTTGGTGCACAAGAGCTTGTCGAAGGAGAGGGAAAAAATCCTCTGTTGCGGTTAGGGTGGACGGATCCCCTCTCGTGTCTTGTTCGAAGGGTTCAAAGGTGCGAGCAGTTTCTTCTCTCAACAATTAGAAGCAAGGTGTGTAACCACACTACCTTTATCGCAAATTGGTTAAAGCCGAAAAGTATGTCTATTGATGCTACCCGAGCGTGCGCTCGCTCGTGTGGTAATCTGAACGCGTAAAATGTGAGCGTTAGATCGTAGAGGCCACCATGAGCAATTTCATGGGCTTAGGCCATTTTGGGCCACGCTGGGCCGAAATGGGTCGTATGGGCCCTACAGGTTCGTGGGCCCACACGGGTAAACCACACGAAAGTGTGGAGAATATTGGGCCAGGTTGTGTAGTACACACGGCCAAGGCCATTTTTGGGCTTCGTGGGCCACACGGGCGTGTGGGCCTACATGGGCCCGCATTATGGGCCTTGGGCCCATTTTCACTGTTTGACTGTTAAGGTTGCACGGGTCGCCCGAGACAATTGTGACCTTCTATTGGGTCGATAAGCATACCTGAACCCTTATGTGATAAAATGACGATTTTTCCCTTATGTGATAAAATGACGATTTTCCCCTTATATGAGAAAATGACGATTTTGCCCTTATATGATAAAATGATGATTTTGCCCTTATGTGATAAAATGATGATTTTTACCCTTATGTGATAAAATGAAGATTTTGCCCTTATGTGATAAAATAAAGATTTTGTCATTATGTGATAAAATGACTGTAATAGCCCTGTAGGGTAAAATGACTGTAATACCCCTATAAGGTATAATAACTAATTTGCTATGCGATGTGTATGACTGTATTTGAGTATGGCACTATATATATGTATGTTGCATCCATATAAGATATTATGATACGATGCATGACATGTTGCATGGGGTTGGGATTGTTATTTTGGAGGAAGTGTATTGTACTGATATGGTCGCACGGGTCACACAAGACGATTGTGAACCTAAGGTTGCACGGGTCGCACAAGACAACTGTGGACCTACTGATGACTTTAAGCCTATTACTGGCAGCTCTACTGCAATTACTGATTAGTGCCGCAATCGGTGCTATATTTAGAGTGTAGGGATGGGTGGGTCGATTTTATCCCTACATGGAGTGTAGGGCTAGACAGAGTGGAGTGTAGAGGATGGATGGGTAGGACTTGCATACTATTTACTGATACTGCACTGTTTACTGTTACTGCACTATTATTGTTACTGTAATGGGCCAAGGCCCTAACTGATATTGAACTGTTACTAATATGGACTTAGGCCAGACTGTGTTGTTCACTGTTTGTTTATTATTAGGATTGCACACTGAGTTTTCGTAAACTCACCCATTTGTTTTAACTGTACAGGTAATCCCCAGTCATAGGCGGATCAGTGCTATGAGGGACTCAAAGGTGGCCACACAACCGCTCTTGCTTCCATTTTTAACTTTTAATTTATAAGTAGTTTTGTTTGGATATTTTTATGTAAAAGGCCTCTTTAAGTTTTATTCTTTAATTTGGGATTTTATTAATTTATTAAATTATTATGATTTATACCTACTAGTGGTAGATACGGGTTTTCAAAATATATGCATGATTTACCAAAATACCACGAATACGCAAAATCGTTTCAGAAGCTTCCGCGATAAACGAGATTTTGGAATTATAACATTTTAAAGTAAATACTTTTGATAGTGATGCAAGTTTTAAAATTATTTTCTAGATCACAAAGAGGCTAAATAAACATTAGGCTTTTCAAACGTTATCATGTTTTGCAAAAAACACTTCAATGTGACATCACCAGATTCGACCATAACATCCAGGCCGGGTTTAAGGTGTTACAGTGTAAAATTTGGAATAGAGACACACAGTCGTGTCCCAGCCCGTGTCCATGTCTGTGTCCGTGAAACTCTCTGACTTGGGTCACACGGCCAAGCCACACGTCTGTGTGCCAGGCCATGTAACTTTTGAAATGGCCTCACACGCTCATGTCCCAGGCCTTGTGCTCGGTCGGTGTAATTGTATGATTTGCAACCTTTAAAACCTACTGGGGACACACGGCCGTGTCGCATGGCCATGTGTCGTACACGACTGAGACACACGCTCGTGTCTTAGGCCGTGTCGACAAGAAATTGGCCAAAGTCAAGACATTTCAATAGGCCAAGACCTTAAAACATGCCCAAATTATATGCCAAAATTATACATAATAAGGCAAATTCAATAGGCCATTTAACCATCCAACTAATATGTCGTATAGGCACCTCAAGCGCAACAATCAAATATACCTAATCATAAGCATATTTGACCATATTCGTACAAATACATATAGCTCATAACCATCTCAAAGCATAACCCAACTTGGCCACATTATAAACATACCATCACATACCAAATTGGTCAATCCAACATGCATCAACTTAGCCATAATAACACCAACCAACAAGGCATCTAAGTGTCAAAAGCACACCAACCACAAAACCATATAAACATGCCAAACATAACAACGAAATCATTAAACACAAGTCCACCTATACATGTCATTATTAACTTGGCCAAAATACCAAAAACTACCGATATAATCGTTGGATAGTGTGATAGGTCTTTGGCAAGCTTTCGAACCGATCGAGCTTCCGATAATCTATAAAAATAGGAAAGTAAACAACATAAGCATATAATATTCAATAAGTTTGTAAATCATGAACAAAGCTTACCATTTCAATGCTAAACCTTATAAATTAAACATGAGTCAATCCCACATAAGCTTGGCACAAGCCTAAGCATCATCAACAACACAAGTTAGTGCTTTAACACATAACCCAACAAAATCATCATATAATAAGATAATTTCATGAATATAATAACTCTGAATTCATACTTTCCATAGTCATGAATATACATACATTAATCATTGACAATTGATACCTTTCCATAGGTTCATCATATAATCGATCGGAACACTTACTGTTCCTTCCCTTTACATGCCTGTTGAACCACTTAGAATTATATCGGATACGCGGGAAGCTTACACAAAATGTGCTAAATATATGTTCGAAACCATTCCTTTTACTTTTCTTTTACATCATTGCTCACTCATCCATAAATGGGTCTGCTCACACAAGCTGACGGTTAGAATTTTGCTACACGATGCCGCTCACACAAGCTACCAAGTATCCACAACAAATGCCAAAACTTAGCCATTGGTAGGACATTCAAGACCAGCGCCCGAAACATGGTAACCCTAATAACATGTCATTTGTATCCAATATATTCCAAAGGTTTAAACGGGGATCGATAGTCGATGTAATGTCATTGGATTTTTGTCGTAACATGATATGATAAATAGCATAATAGCATATAAATCAAATAACATTAAAATGTTATTCCACCATACAAATTTACCTCGAATACAAAGGCGTTTAGATAGGATCACTAATTTGAGACTTATCTTTTCCTCGATCTAGATCTGTACAAGGCTTAAGTTGATCTAAATTAGAAAATTCAATCTATTTCATTTACATACTATTCAATTTAATCCAAAATTCGTACGCTTGCAAAATTATAGTTTTGCCCTAATTATTTTAACTTCTTTAAAATTTAGTCCTTAAGCTCGTAAATTCAAATTCTTGCAATTTCTTCCACATATCATGCTAGCTGATCTCCTAGGAACTCATACCAATCTACACAAACCATCATTTCACAAATTTATCATGGTGTTTTATTTCTTTTACTAATAAGTCCCTAATTGATAATTTTATCAAAAATAAAGTTGTTTATTTAACAATAAAGATTCATTTTCTTCCATCAAACTTCAACAATCATAAAGATGCATTCATGAAAAAACCCTAATCCTTTAAAAATTTTGCAAATTAGTCCCTAGGCTAGTTAGTTCAGCTACGACTTCAAAAACATAGAAATCATTATAAACGGGATGAAATTTCACTTACATGCACTCCGTCTAACTAGCCAAATTCAATAACCCATAGAATGGATTTATTTCCTTTAAAATTCGATGGTAGGATGCTTTGGAGAAGATAAGTAGATTATTTATTTTATTTATTTTTAGTTTAATTTACTAATTACTAAACCAACCTTTGTTTTTAACTTTAAAAATCATTTAAGCTATCTCCAAATATGCCCACCAACTAATCAAATGGCCTAATTACCAATAATCCCACTCATACTAAAAATTCATAACAATTTATCACCTTTAGCTAACATAATTATACTTTTACAGTTTTTACAGTTTAGTCCTTTTTACTTAATTAAGCATGCAAACATTTAAATTTCTTAACGAAAATTTTATACAACCTTACTATTATTTCGAAGACATTAAAATAATAATAAAATATTTTTTTACTGGTCAAATTTGTTGTTCTAAAACTACTATTATGATTTCACTGAAAACGGGTTGTTACAATCTCGTGTATCCAATGATATTCTAAACAATTCAACGGGCATGAAAAGGAAAGGAATGGTAAGTGTTTAAAATGGAACTATTTCATGTATTTATGAAAAATGTTTAATCGGTAAGTTTCATTGAAAGTATGATATGTTAAGGAAATTGATGAATTCAAATGAATTAGTTCATGTGTAATGGATTACCTATGTTAAATTCATGTGGATTATGTTTGAATATGCTATCATGTGTTGTTAATGATGCTTAGGCTTGTGCCAAGCTTATGTTGGATTGAATCATGTTTAAATTATAAGGTTATACATTGAAATGGTAAGTTATGTTCATAATTTACGAACTTACTAAGAATTATATGCTTGCGTAGTTTTCTTTCCTATGTTTTATAGATTATCAAAAGCTCGATCGATTTGGAAGCTCATCAGAGACCTATCACACTATCTAGCAATCATATCGGTAGTTTTTGATGTTTTGGCCTAGGTTATAATGGCATGTATAGGTGAACTTATGTTTAAAGTTTGGGTTGAAAGCAAAATTTTGATTTTGGTATGTATATATATGTTGATTCACTTGGGTGATTTTGATGCATGTGAGTAATGGTCTAAATGGTAAGATTATATTGACATGGTATAAGTCAAGTATGGTATGTTTTAAAATGGTAGCAATGTGTTCAAATATACATAAGTTTAGGTATGTTAGTTTGATTGTGATTGAGGTGCCTATATGGCATATTGGTTTAATGGAATTTGGTCATTTTGTGCATGTTTTGGTATGTTTTGATGCCTTGGACAAGGGTGTAAATGGCTTGTAAGTACATGCTTGAAATGGGTGAAGGAAATGGTTTGATGATGGCCAATTTCTTGTCCACACGGCCTAAGACACGGGCCTGTGTCTCACACACAGCCATGGGACACGGCCATGTGTCCCCTATAGGTTTTAAAGGTTGTAAGTCAGGCAATTACACAGCCTAGCACACAGCCTGGCACACGGGCGTGTGAGGCCATTTCGAGTGTTACACGGCCGGCCACATGGGTGTGTGGCTTGGTCGTGTGACCCAACTCAGAGAGTTACACGGGCTAGGATACAGTCGTGTGTACCTATTTCAAATGTTACACGGGCGTGTGACCATTGCAGTTCAATTTTTCTAACTTTTTCCTCAATATTTCAAATGTTCCCAACTTAGTCCTGAATCATTTTTAAAGTGTTTCTAAAGCCTTGAGGGCTAGATTAAGAGACGAAATGTATGTATATGTAATATCCCGAATTAGGGCCTAATCAGAATAGTGGTTTCATGATCACAAATCTGAGATAGAAATAATTATTTTATAATTATTTTGAGGTTTATGATATGATTTCATAATTGTGTGAAGATTTCGTGAAGAAATTTTTGGCATAACGAGTTTAATTTAAAGTTAGGGACTAAATCGAATAAGTTGCAAAACTTGCATTCTAGAATTTTTTAGTATGAAATTGCTTTGAAATATTAATTAGGAGGTCTTAAATAGCAATTTGACCAATTTTAAGTTCATGGGAAAAATTAGGACATGGAAGGAATTTTTGAAAGTTTAGTAAGGAGGGGCATTTTGGTCATTTGGTTATTAAATGAAATAAAATGGGAAAAATAACACAAAATGGTCATCTTCTTCATTTGGTTGCTGCCGAATTTTGCTCTCACCAAAGCTAGGGTTTCTTCAACTTTAAAGCTTCATAGTAAGTAATTCCAAGCCCCGTTTTTAATGATTTTTACGTTTTTGAGATCCCGGTAACTCGATAAAGCTTATGCTAGCAATAACTTAACCTAGGGTTTATATTTGGAAAAATATCCATAGGTGAAATTTGTGTATTTTGATGTTTTATGATAGAATATGAGGTTTTAAATTATGTTAGACAACTTGTACTACTCGATTTTAAGCAAAAACGAGTAAAAGGGCTTAATCGGTAAAAATACCTAATAGTCATAAGTATATGTTAGAGTGAGAATTTGATGTTGCCATAGAAGAGAAAAGTGATCAGAAGGTTATAAAACATAATAATAAGGAATAAAGTTTAATCCCGAGCCTAGGGGCAAAAGTGTAAATATGCAAAAGTTTAGGGGTAAAATTGTAATTTTGCCAAAATTTGAATTAAGGATTAATTTGATAATGTGAGTATTAAATAAGCTAAATGTGTTATTTTAGATCAAGAAAGACGTGGAATCGACCCCAATCGAGGAAAAGAAAAGATTGTGGACTAAATTGCAAAATCTTTGTATTTTGGTACCAAGGTAAGTTCATGTGTAAATAATGTAGCATAATTGTTATTTTTAAGTTATTGATGTCAATTATATGATATGCTGATTTTTATCATGAAATATATGCTTTGTGGTTATTTTCGAATAAAATGTAAATTATGTGAGCTACTTGTTAAATATAAATTATTACCGAGTATTGGTTTCGGTATTCTACGGAAGACGGCAAGGATATATGTTCAAGGAAAATCCCGTTTGAACCTTAGGAATATATTAGGATACAAGTGACATGTCACTAGGATGGTTGAGCATCCGAACTCGTTGAGTTGAGTCCGAGTTCACTTATGGATGCAAATGTCCGAACTCGTTGAGTTGAGTCCGAGTTCGTGAGATGTAACTAGGCATCCGAGCTCGTTGAGTTGAGTCCGAGTTCACTTATGGATGCGAACGCCTGAGCTCGTTGAGTTGAGTCTGAGTTCGCTCATGGGCGGGTTACATAGTAGCTTGGCTACAAATGTGGCACTTATGTGCAAACTTTCCATGTATCCGAATTATATTCCGATGTGTTCAACGGGTAAAGTTCTACTCAAATGGAGGAATACTCAAAACGAAAAGAAATGTATTGGTAAGTGTTTTGAAATGGATACTTTGGACAGGTATGTACTTAACCCTCGGGTTGAGTATTGATACAACAACGATAAGGTAATAAGATGATGAAAAATGATTAGAAATGTGATATATGTTTTGGTGATACCATGCTAATGTTGGTTGGTATGATTGCTTTGTTATGTTACTTATTATTTGCATATGAACTTACTAAGCATTTATGCTTACTCCCTCCTTCTTATTCATTGTAGTTTTGGACAAGCCAGCTCAGGAATCGAGATAGGTCAAAGGCTCGATCACACTATTTGGAGGACTTTTTGGTAAATGGCTTGTAAAATTTAAGTATGGCATGTATAGCAATATACCTATTTTGTGTAAATGATCTTATGATATGGTGATGTAATGGTTGAGAAAATGTTTGATAATGTTAAGTTATGGAAATGGTTAGTTTAGATTATGTTTGATGTCATGGAAGGTTAATAGGATACCTAGTTCATGAAAACTTATAAAAGGGATGAAATTTTCCATAAACAGAACATTGCAGCAACACTGACGTGAGTTTGAAAATTTACTAAAAATCATAGAAATTGAATTAGATGATGGATTAAATATTAAATTGAAGCTTATTATGTCTAGTTTCACATAAAACAAACTAAACAGGTAAAGAAATTATATGTTAGAATATATTTGAATTTTAGTGAAATAGGGCCAGAGTGATTTCTGGATCCCCTATTCCAACTTTAGAAATTCACCATAAATTGTACAGATATAATTAGGTGTTGCATTTTATATTCTCAGAATCCTTATTGAGTTAGTTTCAGTAGAAACAAATCTCATAGTCATATGAATTTTGTACAGAGAGAAATGTGGTTTGTAGTAAACAGAGGTCAGACTAGTCAAGTCCTAAAACAGGGGTAACTTTAATTAATAAACTGTACTAATTGGCCCAACCAAAAATTCTATAAAAAAATTAGTAGATATGTATATGAGTCTAGATTCAGGGAAAAATTTACGGATCTTGATTTCGAGTTTTGTAACTCGAGATATGATTTTTCTTGTGACTGTGATGCAAGTAGCTAGAAAGCTGTGAATGTAGAAACAAATGATCCAAAGCTCTCAAAATGTTAAATTAAGTTTAGTAACACCTCATACTCGACTCCGGCGACGGTCTCGGGCGTGGAGGCGTTACAGTATATGGATGGATTATGCTATGTTTCTTTTAAAGTTTGTAAATGTATGTTTTATGTCACATTTATTCAATAATACTCTGTAACCCTATTCCGACGATGGATACGAGTTAGAGGTGTTACATGTTGACATTATGACGTACTTAGTATAAGGTTAGAAATAATAATTGCATTTGAGATCCTTATCAATAAAGAGTATTTTTTAGCATCATTTTATTGATCCATGATTATGTGTGAAGATTGATGCTGCTTTGTCATTTTGCAAAATTGCCTTAGCAAAAGCTGTGTTGTGCATGAACATTACTCAGGACGAGCAATGGTTTAAGTTTCAGGGTATGTAAACTCAAAACTATATAGGGTTTTTCTATATATTTTTTCCACCTTTTTACTTAATTATTGTGTTTATCTTGAGTAATTATTATTAAAATAGGTGAATTTTACTTAATTAGTAATTTTGGACATGAATTTGGAAAGTATGTGAAATTATGCTTAATTACATGATTTTCATTCATATTTTATATGAATTCATGTTAATTTATTAATATATGTATTTTTCACTAAGTAGGAGGTCCATTGGAGACATGATTTAAATAAATAAAAAATGGCCATGCACAAATTATCCCTGTGGATGGCAAGACCATGAAATTTTGGACATGGGGTTGACTACTTGACCTAGTAAAGAAGGTGATGAATGATGGACATATCTGCTAAGTTATTAGATTGAAAAAGCCGTCCAACAAGGGGAATTAAAAGCCCAATTTCGGCAATAGAAGATGGCTGCCCAAAATATGTTTTAGGATATTTAATGGAAGGTCCCTGTAGTTGGAATATAATCAGAATCCAGCCCAACAACTTCCTTGTTGAAACCGTCCACTACATAGCTATTTTTAGCTTGAAATTCAAATTCAAATTGAGAAGACTTGGTCATCCCTTATTCCTTGAAACATGGCTAGCCACATGAGAGAAGGAAGGAAGGAAATTTAAACCTATTTTTAGTAAACTAAAACCCTTACCTTCACCTATAAATACCTTGCCATCCCTAATTCATCCCTTATCCCTCAACGTTCCTCTCCCACTTTCACTAGTTTCATCTTAATTCCTTTTCCCTTTTTCCATGGCATAGTCGTCCATATCTCTTCCATTCTTTAGCCTCAAAATCTTTGTAAAAAGCACTCCTTAGCCATCTACCCTTTAAACACTTAGAACATGAAGCATGAATCAGAATGGAGGAGCGCCTTAGTCAGAATAGATCCGAAAGGCTGTTGAACTGAATAAAGTTTGGAGGAGCGCCTCAGTCAGAATAGATTCGAAAGGCTGTTGAACTAAATAAAGTTTACTCTTTCCTCTTGTTATTTATTTTAATCATGTTTGCTTTAAGTTTATTTTTTTGACATCAACAATGATATTTTAAATCTTATTTGCTAGGATGATTATGTTAATTCAATAAGATCGATCTTGTTCATGTTTAACATGGTTAGGCCTCAGTTAATCATGTTTTCAATTAATATTATGGTTAGTAGACACATAATTGAAAAGTGCAATGCTCAATTTAGATCCTTAAACTCAATTAAGTTTAGGTTCATAATATCTTTAGTTAGCTCTATTTCCTTGCATAGTTTTTAGGTTTATGTAATTAAACTGTTGAAAACATAAATGTCCCTGTGACCTTACATAAATGCCAAGAAACCCTTGGTTAATATGATCAGTAAAATGCATATCTAACTAAGTAAAAGACTCTGAAATGACTTAAATTTGGTTTCCAAACACATGAAAGATCGAGTTGCCGTGGAAGTATTTCCAAGCATTGTTAAGCATAATAAAGTAAATTGAATTGATTAATATAATTATCCTAGCCCATTTAATGTTTATTGTTTTTTTTTCCCTAAAGCTTTCATTTCATACATTTAGGTAAATTGCATCTAAATTAGTTTTGCATTTGGGATCACTTTTACATTTAATTAATCTAATCATCACTATCCAAATTTATTGAGTTTTTTACATCAAATTGTTAATTATACTTTTGCAATTAATTGTTTAAGGTTATACAGTCCCTGTGGAGACGATAACTCATTTTTACTTACTTATTAATTGAACTACTACATACACTTGCATAAATACATTACAATTCGTAACAGTAAACCCATTACAAAATCCATTGTGACTCACTCCCATTTCTATTCCGAAATAATTATAGGTTGTAATAACCCTAATGGAACCAGGTGCTTGGCTTTCACCTGTTGACATACTAAACATTTTGACACAAATTCGAAGATTTCTCATTTCATTCTTGGCCACTAACACATCTGCTTCAGATCACAATACATTTTAGTACTACCTAGATGAATTGAATAGGTATTGTTGTGAGATTCTAATAAAATATCCTATTTTAGTTCTGAATTATTTGGCACATGCAACCAATTATGAAAGTAAAAACTACCATTATCACCAATGTTTTACTCGATCGTTTGGCTACTTTCTACTAGATTTTGTTTTGCTAACAAGTTTGGATCACTTTTCTTTAACTCTTGTATTCTTTGTAAGAATGTCCATGTAGCTCTCAGTTCAACTAGAATTGAACCGCCACGTTCCTACTCATATCATATAGTGATTTCCTACTCAAAGCATCTGCCACAACATTAGCTTTACCCAAGTGATAGTCAATAACTAAAGTATAGTCTTTCAATAATTCCAGCCATCTGCGCTATCTCAGATTTAGCTCTTTTTGTGTCATCAAGTATTTCAGGCTTTTATGATCAGTAAATATGTGAGATTTCTCACTTTATAAGTAGTGTCACCAAATTTTGGGAGTAAAAATGACCATAGCTAATTTCGGATCATGCTTCAGATAGTTTCTATCATGCAACTTCAATTGCCTA
The DNA here is from genome assembly GCA_025698465.1 of Gossypium longicalyx. Classification (NCBI taxonomy): domain Eukaryota; kingdom Viridiplantae; phylum Streptophyta; class Magnoliopsida; order Malvales; family Malvaceae; genus Gossypium; species Gossypium longicalyx. The sequence continues at coordinate 59,645,436 of CM047004.1, read as the reverse complement.
GAAGCATAAGCAATAGCCTTTCCTTCTTGCATCAAATCACAAACTAATCCATTGAATAAAGCATCACTATAAATGATAAAATCTTTCACAGATTCTGATTGTGTTAAAAATGGAGCTTCTTTCAATATAACATTTAACTAATCGAAACTTTATTGGCATCTATCAAACCAAATAAAACTGACATCTTTCTATAATAGTCTCGTCAACAGTAAGGCTATCATAGAGAAACCTTTAACAAATCATCGATAATATCCAACTAATCCCAGAAAGCTACGCCCCTTAGAAACATTTCTCGAATGGTTTCAGTTTACAATTGCTAAGATTTTACTCAAATCAACCTGAATACCTTCCACAAAGATCACATGACTAAAAAATCCAACCTCTTAGAGCCAGAACTCACATGTACTAAACTTTGCATACAATTGTTTTTCCCCCGCAATTTTTGCAACACTATTTTCAAATGCTGAGCATGTTCTATTTCGTTCTTTGAATAAATCAGAATATCATTGATGAATACTACAATAAATCTATTTAGATATAGCTGAAGTATCTTATTCATTATATCCATAAAGGTTGTTAGAGCATTAGTCAGACCAAACGACATTACTAGGAACTCATAATGTCCGTATCTAATCCTGAAAGTAGTTTTTGGTACATCTGGTTCTTTAACCCCAAGCTGATAGTAACCCGATTTGAGATAAACTTTTGAAAATACAGTGGCTCATTTCATCTGATCAAACAAATTATTGATATGATGCAATGGGTATTTGTTTTTATAGTTATTTTATTTAGGTTACTATAATCTATGCACAATCTCATTTATCCGTCTTTCTTTTTTACAAACAAAACTTGAGCACCCCAAGGAAATACACTCGGTCTAATGAATCCCCTATCCAGTAACTCTTGAAATTGTGCTTTCATCTCTTTCAATTCGGCTGAAGCCATTCTATAAGAAGCAATCAAAATCAGAACAGTTACTTCAATTATAAATTCAACTTCTCTTTATGGTGATAATCCTGGTAATTCTTTCAGAAATACATCAGTAAACCTTTGATTTTGATGCTCGAGTATCAAGAATGTAAGTAAGGTATGATATTCAAAGCCTTTTCTAATCATTTCCCAAGTCGATAACACTGATATGATGTTTGTCACACAATTTATTCTTTTAGTCTCAACATCAATAGACTCGCCATTCTACCTTTTCAGTGCAATTCATTTTTGTCTATAATTAACCTCTATGTCATGTTCAATCAACCAACCCACACCAAGAATAACATCAAAATCATCAAATGGAAATAGCATCAAGTCAACAAGAAAATCACAACCCTATATTCTGAATGGATACCTTTTACAAATTCTACTAACTAAGACACACTGTCCCAACGAATTTGTTACTCGGACAATATAATTAGTTGACTCTACTATATATTGTTTTTTATTAGTAATGCAGTGCAAATATAGGAATTAGTTGACCCAGGGTTAATCAATACATAAACATTAACATCAAAAAGAGAGAGTACTAATAATCACGTTCGGAGCAGAAGCCTCTTCTCAAGCTTGAAATGCATAAGCTCTGGAAGATGCTCTGGCTTTCGATCGTACAACTATATATTTTATTCTGCCCCAGCCAGTTCCAGCATTGCTACTATTCTCGAGTCGTCTCCCTCTAGGCAGAGTTGTTGCAAGTTTAACAAACTGATCCCCCATAAAACTAGATTTCTTTGGACAATCCCTCATGAAGTGTAACAGCCCGATTTTAGGTAAATCAGAATAGTGGTTTTGGAACCACAAATCAAAAGTCGAAAAATTATTTCAATATTATTTTTGATGTTTACAGTATGTAATTATATATGTGTGAAAGTTTACTGAAATAATTTTAGTGTTTGAATGTTTAATTTGAGAAAAGGACCTAATTACGTAAAATGCAAAAGTTGCATTCTATATGATAAATGTGTCTATTTGTCATGGCTTATTAAATGGGAGGTCCTTATGTTGTAATTAGACCATTAATAGTGGAAATGGACATAAATGGCCTCATATTTGATGATTAAATGATTTAATAACCAACGGTAAAATGGTAAAATATGTAATAAGTTATAATAAATAAAAGAAAAATAATTTTAAGCTTGATTTAGGGTTCGGCTAGGTTTAAGCTTGATTGAGGTATTATTTGAGCTCGATTTTTTACGATTTCTATGTTTTTGTGATCGTTGCTTTGAGTACTAGCTAGCCCATGCCTCAATTTTTGAAAGTGTTGATGATTTTGAAAGTTTCTATTGATGAATTCATGTGTTTATGATGTTTGATGATGAATTATGAAAGCTTGGTGAAAGATATACATGTTTTGTAAAGTTATTTTGAGTAAAAATGCATATTAGGGATTAAATTGAGAAAAGTGTAAATTGAGGGGTTAAATTGTGAAATAAATGAATTTTTTGGGCTGCTAGGGACTTACATGAAATTCGGCTAGGCTTGGGTGTAATGAAATTTTGTGAATTTTGTGTATTTGAGTAATAAGGACTAAATTGTAAGAAATGTAAAAGTTTAGGGCCAAAGTTCAAATTGGCTAAAATATATGTTTGTGGATGAAATTGATTGAGTTGGGGATTAAATAGGTTAATTTTGAATACATATAGATCAAGAAAGAAAGAATTCAGATTTAGATCGGAGGAAATCGAAGGTTATCGAGTAATCGATCCGATTTGTCAATTCCGAGTACGAGGTAAGTTCGTATGTGTAAAGCCCCAAATTTGGGCCTGGAAGTATTAGGTCTTGAGCATGGAAACAGTTAGGAGGTAGCACATAAATAATTAATTGTGCAAGAAGTGACGCAAATGCATGTTTGTCTCAATGGTTAAGTGCTCTGGGAAGTGCCTGAGAAGTCTTAGGTTCAAGTCTAAGCAGGTGCAAAAAAGTTTTGTTTTTGAAGGAATAAGCACTGTCTTTAGGCAATAGGCTTTTGAATAATTGTGAGGATAACATGTCAAAAAAAGCCTGCTAGTCTAGTGGATAGTAGCGTGTGGAGTGAGCTAGTGGTCTGAGGTTCGAATCCCTACTTGTGTAAATGGAGATTATTTTTACTGTTGCCTATGGGAGGTAGTAGAGGATGACTAAAACACTGCTGAGTGGAGTGGAGTTTGAATTGGTCATGGAGGGATAGCAGGAGGGAGTTGAGGAAAGATATGGGGAGAGTTTTTAGGAGGAAATCAAGGGGATTTGAAGTGGCAGGGAGTTGGTGCCGAATTTGAATGTTGGCATAAGAAGAATTCGGCTTTGAGACTATGAGTGCGCTCCATTTTGGTAGTTTCCTATTTTTATGGGATGTGCTTGATCTCGTTTTCTCTAAGGCCGATTACTACTGTGACCATTCGGGTATTTTATTCTTCTGCATTTTCTTTCGGTTTTGATCTCGAATATTGTACTTGGGCTGATCGGCTTTCCTCTCTCCCTCACTTTTCTTCTCTTAATTCTCCTTACCTTGGCTGAACCTTCATTCTCCCCTCTCTCAATCGGTAATTAGCATTAAATTGTCTTTGGCCGAATACTCTTCTCCTTTCCCCTTAGTACTGTTGTCGAATTGTCCCTCTCTCTTTCTCCCTCTCCACTCTTTACAACAGGTTTCCCTCTTTTACTGCTTAAGCCGAGTCCCCTTTGTCTCTTGACTGAATACTACTATTTTCCTCACTGGGCCGATCTTCTTCCTATTGCTCTCTATCGATTTTGGGGGTAGTTACGAGTGCCTGGTTTGGTGATTCGGTAAGACTAACTCTTGGTTTGGTTCAAACTATTCTTTCGATTAGGCGTTAATAGGATATTGACTAATTTTCAGATAGTAACCGAAGGCTTGTGTGATCGTCCTCTCTCGACTGATATGGTGAAAACGACTTCGGTTGTTCCATCAAAGTAAGGGGATTAACGATTGGGTGATTTCAGAATATATAATAGTATTACTTTGATGTTGATTTATTAAGTGTTTACCTACGTTTAGTTGGTGCTCAGGAGCTTGTCGGAGGAGAGTGAAAAGATCCTCTGTTGGCGTTAGGGTGGACGGATCTCCACTCGTGGCTTATTTGAAGGTACATTATTGTGCGGATTCAATGATTGGGATTAGTTGTGTGTGTATCCGAATGGGTTTTTGGTTAAGTAAGAATTAAATATTATTGTTGAATGTAGGGTTCAAGGGTGCGAGTAGTTTCGTCTCTCGGCAAATAGAAGCAAGGTGTGTAAAACACTACCCGTATTCGTAAATCGGCAAAAGCCAAAAATGGGATCATTAGCACTACACGGGCGTGCGCTCGCTCGTGTGGTATTTCAAACACATAAACGTGAGTGTTGAACCGTAGAGGCCACCACGAGAGATCTCATGGGCTTAGGCCGCTTTGGGCCACGTTGGGCCGAAATGGGCCGTGTGAGCCCCACAGACTCGTGGGCCCATACGGGTAAATCACACAAACATGTGGAGATTATTGGGCCAGACTGTATAGTTTGCACAGTCAAGGCCATTCTTGGGCTTATTGGGCCACACGGGTGTGTGGGCCTACATGGGCCCGTAATATGGGCTGTAGGCCCATTATCATTGATCGACTGTTAAGGTTACACGGGTTGCCCGAGACGACTGTGACCTTCTGTTGGGTCGATAAGCGTACTTGAACCCTTATGTGATAAAATGACGATTTTGCCTTGTGATAAAATGATGATTTTACCCTTATGTGATAAAATGACGATTGTCCTTATGTGATAAAATGACGATTTTTCCCTTATGTGATAAAATGACAATTTTTCCCTTATGCGATAAAATGACGATTTTGCCCTTATGCGATAAAATGACGATTTTGCCCTTATACCATAAAATGACGATTTTGACCTTATGCGATAAAATGACGATTTTACCTTTATGCGATAGAATGACGATTATGCCCTTATGTGATAAAATAACAATTTTTCCCTTATGTGAAAAAATGATGATTTTGCCCTTATGTGATAAAATGATACTTTTGCCCTTATGTGATAAAATGACAATTTTGCCCTTATGTGATAAAAAGATCGAAATACCCCTATAGGGTAAAATGACTGTAATAACCCTGTAAGGTAAGATAACTGATTCACTCTGTAATGTGTATGACTGTATTTGAGCATGCCACTATATATATGTATGTTGCATCCATGTAAGATATTATGATACGATGCATGACATGTTTCATGGGGTTGGGATTGTTATTTTGGAGGAAATGTACTATACTGATATGGTCTCACGGGTCGCACAAGACGACTCTGGCCCTAAGGTTGCACGGGTCGCACAAGACGACTGTGGACCTAGTGATGGCTTTAAGCCTATTACCGGTAGCTCTGCTGCAATTACTGATTAGTGCCGCAACTGGTGCTATATTTAGAGTGTAGGGATGGGTGGGTCGATTTTATCCCCACATGGAGTGTAGGGCTGGACGGAGTGGAGTGAAGTGTAGAGGATGGATGGGTAGGATTTTCTATTTGCATTCTACACCGATTCTCATTCTCGTATTGATCATGGTTACCGACCGACACTCGCCATCGCTATCAGCATCAGAATGGGCCAAGGCCCTAACCGATTTTGAATCACATCGATATGGGCTTAGGCCCAGACTGTGTTGTTCATTGTTTGCTTATTATTGGGACCCATTTGTTTTAACTGTACAGGAAATCCCCAGTTGTAGGCGGATCGGTGCTGCGAGGGACTCAAAGGTGGCCACACAACTGCTTTTGCTTCCATATTTGTTTTTAATTTATAAGTAGTTTTTTGGGGTATTTTTATGTAAAAGGCCTCTTTAAGTTTTATTCTTTAATTTGGGCTTTTATTACTTTATTATGATTTATTATTATGATTTATACCTACTAGTGTTAGGATATGGGTTTTCAAAAGATATACATGATATACCAAAATACCATGAATACGCAAAACCATTCCAAAAGCTTTCGCGATAAACGAGATTTTAGAATTTATAACATTTTAAAGTAAATACTTTTGATAGTGACGAAAGTTTTAAAATTATTTTCTAGACCACAAATAGGCTAAATAAACATTGGGCTTTTCAAACGTTATCGTGTTTTACGAAAAACACTTCAATGTGACATGCCAGATTCGGCCATAACGTCTAGGTCGGGTTTTGGGTGTTACAGTATGTGTAATTTCATTATAAATGCATGTTAAATGCTTTGATATCGTATAAACTGTGATTATAAGATTTCGGATAATGTTTAAATTATGATTACAACACTACAGAGGTGTTCAATGATGAAATCGACAAGTAAAACTTCTTGGTTGAACATTAGGTATAGAATTGGATAGTTGTGAAATGTTGTAAGTTGATATACCAATTTGGCTTCAAGCCATGCATATCGGATAAGTTGGCTTCAGGCCATGATATTGGCACTTCGGGTGCGAATAATACATTGATTTGGTTTCGAGCCATGGTATATGTATTCAAAGAGGAGTTACCTTGATTTGGCTACGGGCCATGGTATAAGTACTCCGGGATAAGTTACCTTGATTTGGCTACGGGCCATTGTATAGGTACTTATCGATTGAGATCTTGAGTATTCAACTACTATTCTCAATAGCTCAACGGGTAATGAATGAGATATTTGAGAAAGAGGTTAGTACGAGGTGGTACAGGTACGTACTGAACTTATTCAAGTATTAAATTGAGAAAGTTCAATAAGATTATATTGGAACATGTTTTGATACATGAGAAAGTTTTGTAGTTGATCTGATCTTGATTTGGTAAATGTGAAAATGGTTGAATTACATTTATTTGATGAATTGAGTTAATCACTTACGAGCTTACTAAGCTATAAAGCTTACTGTGTGTTATTTGTCTATGTTTTATAGATTATCGAAGCTAGCTCGGACTTAGGGATCTTCGGGGAACATCATTACACTATTGATTAACTCGTTGGTACTTTTGAAGCTTTGTATATATAGTATATGGCATGTATAGGCTTGTGTCATTTTGATATGTTTTGAGTCATGATATTAGCCATGAGATTTGGCTTGTAAATGTGGTATGTATAGCCATTTAAGTTGGCTTGAATTATGTGTTTGGTAAGTGTTATATGTGATGTATATAATGCTTTATATGTTGGTTTGATTTGAGATGATGATATGGTGTGTTATATGATTTGAATTAGAGGATAAGTTGATGAGTAAATGCAATTATAAGTTATGTAAGATTTTTGATGATTTTGGCATATTGATTTGGTATGCTTTGGTTGTGGAATTGAGTAATGATTTGAATGGAATTCTAAATGGCATAGAATGTACATGAAATAGCATGTTTTGGCTGCCTATATATGTGATAAAATGATACCATTTTGATGGCTAGGTGAGCATTAGAAAAGGGTGGTAATTTGGCTTTGCAAATGGCCTATTTTTATGTCCACACGGACAGAGACATAGGTATTTTGATGGCTAGGTGAGCATCAGAAAAGGGCGGTAATTTGGCTTTATAAATGGCTTATTTTTGTGTCTACACGGGCAGAGACACTTGCGTGTGTCTCAGCCATGTGCGACACACGGTCATGTTACACGGCTGTTTGTCCCCTGGGTACCCTTCGAATTAAAATCAGTATACCCTACAATTTTGACACGGCCTAGACACATGGGTGTGTCTACTGGCCTTGTGTGGCACACAGGCTGGTACATGGGCATGTGGTCAGCCGTGTGACCCAAGTCAGTAACCCCTTTAGATTTCACATGGTTTGGGACACGGGTATGTCCTCGGCCATGTGGTGCAAGTTAATATGTATGCCCTATTTTCACACGAACTATGACACGGGCATGTCTGGTAGCTGTGTGAGGCATACGGCCTATTCACACGAGCGTGTGACCTTGAAATGTTGAAAAATTTTCTATGTATCTCAAAGTTCGCAAATGTTATCGGTTTAGTCTCAAACCACTTTTAAGCATGTTCTAAAGTCTCGTAGAGCCTTATAAGGGACAATGTGAATGTTTGAGAATGGTTTATGTTAATGAATGCATAAATGTAAGTGAATGTGGTGTATTATCTGGTAATGCCTCGTAACATTATTTCGGCAACGGATACGGGTTAGGGATGTTACATTTAATTAGTATCAGAGCTACGATTTGGTCAATTCTAGGACTAACGTAGCGTGTGAGAGTCTAGCTATACATGCCATATATGTAAACTGCGATAGTGTGATGATTCCTGACAGTCAAAATGTGTTTTTCATATAGCAAATGGATCCCAATCGAGCTGTATCTGAAGATGTTGAAAGCAATGCGTCTCCTCCCACTCAATGGGTAGTGTAGTCTGATTCTATGCTCGTATTTAGTTGCCAAGGAGGAGAGGCTAAGCAAGCCTTCTTGCAAATGATGAGTGAGTAGTTCACAAATTTCGTTCGAACGAATTCGGCTACTCAACAACCTCCACCCCCACCTGTTCCTCAACAAAACCCTGTTATTCCTCAAGCTATAGATTTGACTCGGTTGTATAAGCTGCTAGTGGATAAGATACGTAAACACGGGGCCGAAGAGTTTTGGGCTACAGTTGATGATGATGCTGAGAGGGCTGAGTTCTGGCTCGAGAACACGATCAAAGTATTTGAATTTGAGGAATTGTCATGTACTCCTGAAGAATGTATCAAATGTGTTGTATCTTTGTTGAAAGATAATGCATACCATTGGTGGAAAACGTTGATATTTGTAGTTCTGAGGGAACGAGTCACTTGGGAGTTTTTTCAATCTGAATTCCAAAAGAAGTATATAAGTCAAAGATTTCTTGATCAGAAACATAAAGAGTTTCTGGAATTGAAACAATGCAGAATGACTGTGACCAGGTACAAAAGAGAATTTGTACGATTGAGTAAATATGCTCGAGAATATGTTTCTACTGAAGAGATTATGTGTAAGTGATTCGTTGATGGGTTGAATGAAAATATAAAGCTATTAGTCGAGATTCTAGAAATTAAGGAATTCATTGTTTTAGTTGAAAGGACTTGTAAAGCCGAAGATCTCAGCAAAGAAAAAAGGAAAACAGATTCAAAGGCTAGAGACACCAGAAAAAGATTGATGAGTAAGCTGTATCAGTCTTTATCAAAGAAATCCAAAGATTCGTATACTTGCCCGAATGCTTCGATGGGATATTCGAACAAGGATCATGCTAAACAACACTCTGGTTTTAAAGCTCAAGCTACATCAGTAGCTAGTGTTGGTAGTGTAAGAGACAACAAACTCGAATATCAGCAGTGTGAGCGATGACATTTCAAACAATGATGGAACAAAAGAAATAAAGCCTATTACAAATGTGGATCGTTGGATCATTTTATGCGAGAATGTCCAGAGTTGATGGAAAAAGAGGAAGTTCAGAACATGAGACTGAGTAACACTGTAAATAGGGGTAGACCACCCAAAAACACGGGTAATGTGAGTGGTAGTCAGAGAGTGAGTAAAGACTCTACTATGAGGTCCGAGGCGGGAGCACCTGCTAGAGCCTACGTTATTCGCGCTCGTGAAGAAGTGTCATCGCCAGATGTTATAACCGGTACTTTTACTCTCTGTGATACTAAAGTTATTGCATTGATAGATCCAGGATCAACCCATTCATATGTATGTGTGAATTTAGTATCCAGTAAGACTTTGCCTGTAGAGTCTACTGAATTTGTAATTAGAGTATCGAATCCCTTAGGTAAGTGTGTGTTAGTTGATAAAGTGTGCAAGAACTGTCCATTGATGATTCAAGATAATTGCTTTCCGGTTGATTTGATGTTGTTGCCATTTGACTAGTTTGATATAATCCTGGGTATGGATTGGCTAACGTTACATGATGCTGTTGTGAATTGCAAAAGAAAGACGATAGATTTGAGATGTCAGAATAATGAGATTATCCAAATTGAGTCAGATGATTTGAATGGTTTGTCAACAATAATTTCATCGATGTTGGCTCAGAAATATGTGAGAAAAGGTTATGAAGCTTATTTTTCTTATGTGTTTGATACGAAAGTGACTGAAAAGAAGATTGAATCAATGCCAGTTGTGTGTGAGTATCCAGATGTGTTTCCTGAAGAGTTACCAAGATTACCACCAATTCGAGAGGTTGAGTTTAGCATTGAGTTGGTACTAGGAACAACACTGATATTGATAGCTCTGTATCGAATGGCTCCGACAGAGTTAAAAGAATTGAAAGCTTAGTTACAAGAGTTGACGGATAGAGGTTTTGCAAGACCGAGTTTCTCGCCCTGGGGTGCTCCTATATTGTTTGTGAAAAAGAAAGATGGCACAATGAAAATGTGTATAGATTACCGCCAGCTTAACAAAGTGACAATCAAGAATAAATATCCTTTGCCCAGAATAGATGATTTGTTTGATCAGTTAAAAGGGGCTACAGTGTTTTCAAAGATGGATTTGAGATTGGGTTATTATCAGTTGCGAGTTAAAGACTCCGATATGTTAAAGACTGCTTTTAGAACAAGGTATGAGCATTATGAATTTTTAGTTATGTCTTTCGGACTAACGAATGCACCTGCTGTATTTATGGTCTTATGAACCAGATTTTCAGACCGTACTTAGATCGATTTGTTGTTGTATTTATTGACAACATATTGATATATTCACAAGATGAAACTGAGCATGCCGAGCATTTGAGAATTGTATTACAAACTCTGCAAGATAAGTAGTTATATGAAAATTTTAGTAAATGTGAATTTTGGTTGGGCGAAGTTGGTTTTCTGGGACATATTGTGTCAACATCGGGTATTAGAGTTGATCTGAGCAAGATTTCTGCAATAATGGATTAGAAGCCTCCGAGAAATGTATCTGAAGCCCGTAGTTTTCTGGGATTGGCTGGCTATTAGCGACGGTTTGTATAAGGCTTTTTGATGATCACAACTCCATTGACAAGATTGCTTCAGACAGATGTAAGTTTGAATGGTCGGAAAAATGTCAGAAAAGTTTTGATCAGCTGAAAGCTCTTTTGACTGAAGCTCTAGTGTTAGTACAACCAGAATCAGGTAAAGAATTTGTAATCTATAATGATGCAATGTTAAATGGCCTGGGCTGTGTTTTGATGCAGGAAGGCAAAGTCATAGCTTATGGTTTGAGATAGTTGAAGCCGCATAAAAAGAATTATCCGACACACAATTTAGAGTTAGCAACAATTGTGTTTGCATTGAAGATTTGGTGCCATTATCTGTTTGGTGAGAAATGTCATGTCTATTCAGATCACAACAGTTTGGAATATTTGAAAACTCAGAAAGATTTGAATTTGTGACAGCTGAGATGGCTAGAATTGCTAAAATATTACGAGCTAGTGATTAACTACCATCCGGGAAAAGCAAATTTTGTTGCTAATGCATTAAGTCGAAAATCTTTGTTTGCTCTACGTGCGATGAATACTCAGATAGCTTTGTGTAATGATGGTTCAATTGTGGCTGAGATGAAAGCCAAACCATTATTTTTACAGTAGATTTGCGAAACTCGGAAAGTTGATAATAAAATGTTAGCAAAATGAACTCAATGTGATTTGAACCCTGATTCAAGGTTTCAAGTGGATTCAGATAACTGTTTAAGATTCAGAGGCTGAATATGTGTTCTGAGAAATTCAAAGTCGATTCAGATGATTTTGAACAAAGCACATACTAGTCCTTTATCTGTTCATCCAGGAAGCATGAAAATGTATAATGACTTGAAACAGCTTTATTGGTGGCATGACATGAAGCGTGATATTTCAGAATTTGTTTCGAAATGTTTGATTGTCAACAAGTTAAATCTGAGCAGCAGGTACCGTCTAGTTTATTGCAGTCGATTATGATTCCTGAGTGAAAATGGGATAGAGTAACTATGGATTTTATTTCGGGTTTGCCTCTATCTCCGAGTAAGAAAGATGCAATCTAGGTTGTTGTTGACAAACTGACAAAATCAGCTCATTTCATTCCTATGCGTACAGATTATTCGCTTGACAAGCTTGTTGAATTGTATATCTCTTAGGTTGTGAGATTACCCAGAGTACCTGTTTCTATAGTTTTAGATAGAGATCTGAGATTTACATCGAGGTTTTGGAAGAAATTGCAAGATGCACTAGGTACAAAGCTACATTTTAGTACGCATTTCACCCGCAGACGGATGGTCAATCTAAGCAAGTTATTCAGATACTCGAGGATATGTTATGGTGTTGCATTCTTGAATTCGAAGGTACATGGGAAAAGTATATTTCATTGATTGAATTTGCGTATAATAATAGCTTTCAATCGAGTATTTAAAATTGCACCGTACGAAGCTTTATACGGTCGTAAATGTTAAACACTGTTGTTTTGGACTGAGCAAAGTGAGAATAAGATTCACGGGGTTGATCTGATTTGAGAGACTGACGAAAAAGTAACAGTAATTCGTGATAGTCTGAAAGCAACATCAGATCGATAGAAATCATATGCAGACTTGAAAAGAAAAGATATCAAGTTTCAGATCAGGGATAAAGTGTTTTTTAAAGTATCTCCGTGGAAGAAAATACTTCGATTTGGTCGTAAAGGCAAATTAAGTCCGTGATTCATTGGACCGTATTAAATTATCGAGCGAGTTGGATAGTTGCTTATCGGCTAGTATTACCGTCTGAGTTAGAAAAGATTCATAATGTATTTCATGTATCGATGCTACGAAAATACAAATCTGATCCTTCACATGTTATTTCCTCGACCGAAGTTGAGATTCAGTCAGATTTATCATACAGTGAAGAACCTATCTGAATTCTAGCTTATGAGATCAAAGAGCTGAGAAATAAAAGAATATCGTTAGTAAAAGTGTTATGGCATCGACACAGGGTAGAAGAAGCTACGTAGGAACCAGAAGATGCTATGAGAAAGTAATATCCAAACCTATTCGCTAGTAAGATTTTCGAGGACGAAGATCCCTAAGGGAGAGAGTTGTAACAGCTTGGTTTTAGCTAAATCGGAGCAGTAGTTTTGGAACCATGAAATTTGTGGTCAAAAAATTATTTTAATATTGTTTTTTATGTTTATAGTATGTGATATATGTGTGAAAGTTTCGTGAAATAATTTTAGTGTTTGAATGCCTAATTTGAGAAAATGACCTAATCGCGTAAAATGCAAAAGTTGCATTTTATATGATAAAGTTGTCTATTTGTCATGGCTTATTAAATAGGAGGTCTTTATATTGTAATTAGACCATTGATAGTGGAGATGGACATAAATGGCCTTCTATTCGATGATTAAATGGTTTAATAACAAGGGTAAAATGGTAAAATATGTAATAAGTTATAATAAATAAAAGAAAAACAATTTTAATGTATCACCCCAAACTGGGCCCAAACACTATAGTCGAATCTGGTGTGTCACATTGAAGTATTTTAATAAAAACCGTGTTTTCATTTAAAACCCTTCTTAAAAGAAACCTTAATTAACTTAAAAGAAACACACATTTTAGTTGCGGAAGCCTTGTTTAAAACATTTGATTAAAGAAAACTTATCATTTTAAAATTTAGTTGCAGAAGCGTAGAAAAACATATTATAGTTTAAGAAACTCATGTTCAACTTTTCGTAATTACAATGAAAATAATAATAATAATTCAAGTAATAATAACATAATGAAAACCTTATTACAATCTGGTCTGAAACATACTTAATAAAATAAAACTTATATGCTTAAAAAAAACAAGTTCAAATTATCTTGCTAGCTGGCCACCCAGAGTCCCTCTAAACATCGAACCTTCTACTGAGTATCACCTCAAAATAAAATAAATTAGGGGGTGAGTTTTTGCAAACTCAGTGTCTACAACCCTCACGAAAAAAAAAGCAATCACAAATCATCATACATCAACATGCAATGCAATCCCATCCAAATTATCCATCCGTTACACACCAGATCTATCCCTCGTCACACCATGTGGGGATATAAATATCGAACCACCCAACCGACACATCAATGGTAGCCCGGTTGCGGAACTACCTTCATATACATATTGGGCTTTAAAAGCCGTCAATGGATCCACGATTGTCAAGCAACCATGCGATCCTTATATACTTCCTCCGTTCCATAATTCCCAACTCATATGCAACCTAAGCAGAATATCATATGTATGCATGTCACATCCATAAAACTTACATTCAACACTTAGGGGTATTTTGGTCATTTTTTCCCTTAGGGGAATTTCGATAATTTTTCCTTGATTACGATTCTCACCTACCTTGGCCCGTTAACAAGTCCCGCGAGCTAAGATGAATGAATACTATGCACCAGGTAGGATTCCAGAGAAGAGGAGGTGAGTCATTAAGACCACTTAAGTACCAAGCTCTCCCTAGATCCAATCCTAGACATGCATATACCCGTTGCCACACCTTAACCCTAAGACTTATCCACGGTCTTAATAATTTAATTAAGTTTTCTGTAGTCATCATGTATTAGGCCCAAAACCCCTTACAGAGCCCTGACAAATTCATATACTTGTATCCGACCCATTAAGCCCAATCATATTCATATGGCTCATTAGGCCCAAATCACTTGTATATGGCCCATTAGGCCCAAATCACATTTATATGGCCCGTTAGGCCCAGTCACATTCATATTCATGCTCACATACAAAATCCTATCACATAGCATCAATATTCAGTTTTTGCCTATTATGGGCCCAACAACCCATTGGGCCTATTTAGCCCATTCCGACCCATATGGCTAAATCACAACCCAAGTCCACAGAATCGCCCGTGGGCCTTAGGCAAGCTATCGGTTTCCCCCTTACGAGTGTTCACGCACTCGCAAGACTACCGTAGCCAAACTTTTGGCTTTTCGGTATTTCGACTTTTCGGCTTTTCGGCTTTTGTCGATTCATTGTGTATGTGTAGTGTATGTACAATCCTAGTAAGCAAGCATGCTACGATTCCTTTAGTCACTAACCTACAAACGATATCACCCTTCCATTAATCGCATGTTTAATACATATCCTTACTAAAATCGAAACCTCACCTTAACCTTACCTTGCGTGACAAGTATAACAGCCCCTTCTTTAACCACTAACCACGATCAACCCCTAGATCTGCACCAATCTTAGCCATTAAAACACGAATACAGGTGACTCGTATCCAACACAAGTCCCCATTACCTTAACTATGACCCTCCGGCCAACTAAGATTAAGAGTACTTACCAAAGTCTCTCACCTGAAGAGCAAATCAGCAGGGATCCAAAGACCAGGATTCGATACCTATTCTTACCCAAAACCGATTAGAAGAAGTAAGGGACAATAATCGATACTGAGCAAAGAAAATCGATTGTAGAACACTTATACTAGATTCAGTCCAAGAGTATTTGGCCCTTGGGAGATTCGACTTTTCAGCTTTCAAACTTAGTATGGTGAATAAGGTTTATTTGGCATAGATTAAAGAAAAAGAGTAGAAGAAGAAATCGGCTAACTTAAACAGAGAAGAATAGAAATCGGCAGAAAGAAAAGAAAGAAAGACAAAAGTGTTTTCGGCTTTTTGGATCTTGAAAAGAAAAGGGTTTTCGGTATCAAGGTGAAGAAGAATTTTGGCAGTAGCCTGGAAACCTTGTATTCGACCCCTATTTATAGCCCTTATAGTTGAATTTTCCATGCCCAATTCCCAATTCGGCTCCATCACTTTTCCCTTCTCATCTCCTTATTTTTCTCCCTGATAACCCCTTGATCTTTTCCTTAATTTTCTCTTCAGAACACTCCCCTTGGAGTCCAACTTCACGCCACTTCCAACCTTCTAGAAGGCCAAAATTAAACTTCTAAAAATACTAAGCTAGGATTCGAACCTTGGACCTCCTTGCTAACTACTAATGCCACCTCCTTACTCCCTAAGTGGCGTCACTTAGCCACTCCTCCACAAGGCTTTTTGATGCCATTTTTCCCCTATTTTATTTAAAAGCCCAACTACTTGCCAACCCTAATTCTTTTAATAATTAAACTATAATTTATTCTACCCTTTGATTTGAACTCAAACCTTGACCAAGACCTACCATCACGTAATTAACACTTAACCGAAATTGCTAAGCACAAAAGAAATTTTCGAGATTCTGAGATTTATGGGTTTTGAGATTTTTAGGGAGTTACAACTCTACCCCCTAAAAGAAATTTCGTCCTCGAAATTTACCTGATCCAAACAGTTGAGAATATTGACGCCGCATCGCTTAAGTTACACCACTATGCTACTGCTGCGCACTCTATTTCTGATTTCAAAATAGATAGATCGCACACTATGGATAAAGTACGTACCAGTATTCGCTTCTGGAGCATATTCGTCTTCTCGTCGACGAGCAGCATAAACCAAAGTTGGCTGCCTCACCTCAGCATGGCCTGCATTTCCGCCTAGTGCTCCACGTCCACGTCCATTACCATCACCACCCTTGGCCTGCTCACAGCCCCTTGGCGGTAGCTGACCACCCCTTGGTGGCTGAGTACCAACTTGGCCCACTACTGGCTCTCGACCTAGCATTCAGGAGCAATCTTTGATCCTATGCTCCATAGACCTACAAGCTAAACAAGCTCTCATCCTCTTCCAACACTCACCTCTGTGGCTTCTCCCACAATCAGCACAAGGTTGCACCCCTAGATTAACAGCAGGGGGCCCTACTCTAGCTGGCCCATCAACTCTGGCCCTAGCCCTAGGCCTCTGATCGACACCCGAAGTCTCAGCCTCCCTCTTATTCTTACCCCTTTCTTTCTTCCGATTTAGGCACTCAGTGAGTTTTACCTCCTTCGCTATCTTTGCTTTCTCCACCAATTTCATGAAAACTCGTTCCCCTTGTGGAGCTATCAGCATCCTAAGGTTATCTCTAAGTCCATCCTCAAACCTAACGCAACGCTCATACTCCGTTGCCATTATTACTCTTGCATACCTATTAAGGTGTAGAAACTCCACCTCATACTCCGCCACCGACTTATTTTCTTAGGTCAAGTTCAGGAACTCCTTCCTTCTAGCATCCACATAGCTTGCACCCACATACTTCCCTTGGAATGCAGCTTTGAAACCCACTCCGGTCGGGTGCCCTCTTTCACGGTCAGCCACCACTGATAGGCTTCTTCCCTAAGTAGTGACACGGCTCCTTTTAACTTTTGTTCCAGTGAACAGTCTAGGTCCTCTATTATCCTTTCAGTGGCCTCCAACCAATATTCTGCCATGTTAGGAGTCACGCCAGCCACGCCCTTAAAGATCTCAGCCCCGTTTGATCGAAGTCGCCCTGGAATGGGCCCCTGATTTCAAGTGTCATTATTGGGCCCAGCGACCCTTTCCAAAATCCTCAGCATTGTCTGGGACAATGCATCTTCTCTCGCGGGCCGATCATACGGTCCATTCCCAGCCACAGGTGAGGCTAGAGCCTCTTCTACTCCAACATTGGGCATATGGCCCGATGCAGACGATTCAGCCCTAACACTTCCGCGACCTCGACCACGGTCCCTTGCACCTCTTCTAGCACTTATCATCGATTCGTGTATTATCTGGATTAAAATTTTATGAAGTTTTAGTTAGTTTAATAACTACACCAATGTTTTATGAAAATATTTAGAGAGAAGATCGTTTTGGAAAATCCTCTACAGTTTCCAGATCCTACGGGATTTAGTTCCATTCTAACTATCATCTAAAGTAGCCCTCTAACTATCTACTGTATAACAATTTAAACAAACTTAAAAAGTACTTACTTGGTTCGATGTTGGAGACTCAGCGTACCGCTCAGCAAGATTTCCCTTTTTCCATAACGGTGTGATCCAAATTTTTTTTTTAAAACACAAAAAGAAACCAAATAGTAATAAGGCCCACTTTACAGCCTGAGTTTTGCAACCGGGCTTTGATACCACTAAATGTAACACCCTAAACTCGGCCCAGACACTGTGGCCGAATCTGATGTGTCACATTGAAGTGTTTTAGTGAAATCCGTGTTTTCATTGAAAACCCTTCTTAAAAGAAACCTTAATTAACCTAAAAGAAACACACCTTTCAGTTGTGGAAGCCTTGTTTAAAATATTTGATTAAAGAAAACTTATCATTTTAAAATTTAGTTGCGGAAACATAGAAAAACATATTATAGTTTAAGAAACCCATGTTCAACTTCTCGTAATTATAATAAAAATAATAATAATTCAAGTAATAATAACATAATGAAAACCTTATTACAATCTGGTCTAAAACATACTTAATAAAATAAAAATTATATGCTTAAAAAAAAACAAGTCCAAATTATCTTGCTTGCTAGCCACCTAGAGTCCCTCTAAACATCAAACCTTTTACTGAGCATCACCTCAAAATAAAATAAATGAGGGGGTGAGTTTTCGCAAACTCAGTGTCTACAACCCTCACGAAAAAAACAAGCAATCACAAATCGTCATACATCAACATGCAATGCAATCCCATCCAAATTATCCATCCGTTACACACCAACTCCGTCCCCCGTCACACTATGTGGGGAAATAAATATTGACCCACCTAACCGACATATCAATGGTAGCCCGGTTGCGGAACTACCTTCATATACATATTGGGATTTAAAAGTCGTCGGTGGATCCACGATTGTCAAGCAACCATGCGATCCTCATATACTTCCTCCGTTCCATAATTCCTAACCCATATGCAACCTAAGCAAAATATCATATGTATGCATGTCACATCCATAAAACTTATATTCAACACCTAGGGGTATTTTGGTTATTTTTTTCTTTTAGGGGAATTTCGATAATTTTTCCTTGATTACGGTTCTCACTTACCTTGGCCCGTTAACAATTCCCACGAGCTAAGATGAATGAATACTATGCACCAGGTAGGATTCCAGAGAAGAGGAGGTGAGTCATTAAGACCGCTTAAGTACCAAGCTCTCCCTAGATCCAATCCTAAATATGCATACACTCGTTGCCACACATTAACCCTATGACTTATCCACGGTCTCAATAATTTAATTAAGTTTTATGTAGTCATCATATATTAGGCCCAAAACCCCTTATAGATCCTTGACAAATTCACATACTTGTATCTGGCCCATTAAGCCCAATCATATTCATATGGCCCATTAGGCCCAAATCACCTGTATATGGCCCATTAGGCCCAAATCACATTTATATTGCCCGTTAGGCCCAGTCACATTCATATTCATACTCACATACAAATTTCTATCACATAGCATCAATATTCAGTTTTTGCCTATTATGAGCCCAACAGCTCATCGGGCCCATTTAGCCCATTCCGGCCCATATGACCAAATCACAACCCAAGTCCACAAAATCACCCGTGGGCCTCGGGCAACCTATTGGTTTTTGAGTACTAGCTATCCCATGCCTCAATTTTTGAAATTGTTGATGATTTTAAAAGTTTCCATTGATGAATTCATGTGTTTTATGATTTTTGATGATGAATTATGAAAGCTTGATGCTTGATATACATGTTTTGTAAAGTGATTTTAAGTAATAATGCGTATTAGGGAGTAAATTGAGAAAAGTGTAAATTGAGGGGTTAAATTATAAAATAAATGAAATTTTTGTGCTACTAGGGACTTACACGAAATTCGGCTAGGCTTTGGTGTAATGAAATTTTGTGAATTTTGTGTATTTGTGTAATAAGTACTAAATTGTAAGAAATGTGAAAGTTTAGGGCCAAAGTGAAAATTGGCTAAAATATGTGTATGTGGATGAAATTGATTGATTTGGTCATTAAATAGGTTAATTTTGAATGCATATAGATCAAGAAAGAAAGAATTTGGATTTAGATCGGGAAAAATCGAAGGTTATCAGGTAATCGATCTGATTCATCAATTTCGAGTACGAGGTAAGTTTGTATGTGTAATTTCATTATAAATGCATGTTAAATGCTTTGATATCGTATAAACTGCGATTATAAGATTTCGTATAATTTTTAAATTGTGATTACGACACTACGGAGGTGATCGATGATGAAATCGACAAGTGAAACTTCTTGGTTGAACATTAGGTGTAGAATTGGATAGTTGTAAAATGTTATAAGTTGATATACCGATTTGGCTTCGGGCCATGCATATCGGATAAGTTGGTTTCAAGCCATGATATTGGCAATTCGGGTGTGAATAACACCTTGATTTGGCTACGGGCCATGGTATAGGTATTCAAATAGGAGTTACCTTGATTTGGCTATGGGCCATGGTATCGGTACTCCGGGATAAGTTACCTTGATTTGGCTACGGGCCATTGTATAGGTACTTATCGATTGAGATCTTGAGTATTTAACTACTATTCTCAATAGCTCAACGGGTAATGAATGAGATATTTGAGAAAGAAGTTAGTACGAGGTAGTACAGGTACGTATGGAACTTATTCGAGTATTATATTAAGAAAGTTCAATAAGATTATATTGGATCATGTTTTGAGACATGAGAAAGGTTTGTAGTTGATGTGATCTTGATTTGGTAAATGTGAAAATGGTTGAATTACATTTATTTGATGAATTGAGTTAATCACTTACGAGCTTACTAAGCTATAAAGCTTACTATGTGCTATTTATCTATGTTTTATAGATTATCGAAGCTAGCTCAGACTCGGCGATTGTTAGGGAATGTCATCACCCTATCTATTAACTCGTTGCTACTTTTGAAGCTTTGTATATATGGTACATGGCATGTATAGGCTAGTGTCATTTTCATATGTTTTGAGTCATGATATTAGCCATGAGATTTGGCTTGTAAATGTGGTATGTATAGCCATTTAAGTTGGCTTGAATTATGTGTTTGGTAAGTGTTATATGTGATGTATATAATGCTTTATATGTTGGTTTGATTTGATATGATGATATGATGTGTTATATGATTTGAATTAGAGGATAAGTTGATGAGTAAATGCAATTATAAGTTATGTAAGATTTTTGATGATTTTGGCATATTGATTTGGTATGCTTTGGTTGTGGAATTGAGTAATGATTTGGATGGAAGTTTAAATGGCATAGAATGTATATGGAATAGCATGTTTTGGCTGTTTATATATATGATAAAAGGATACCATTTTGATGGCTAGGTGAGCATGAGAAAAGGGTGGCAATTTGGCTTTGCAAATTGCCTATTTTTGTGTCCACACAGGTAAAGACACAGGCGTGTGTCTCAGCCATGTGCAACTCACAGTTATGTTACATGGTCGAGTGTCCCCTGGGGTACCCTTCGAATTAAAGTCAGCATACCCTACAGTTTTGACATAGCCTAGACACACAGGCGTGTTTACTGGCCATGTGTGGCACACGGGGCTAGCACATGGTCGTGTGGTCGGCCGTGTGACCCAAGTCAGTAACCCCCTTAGATTTCACACGGTTTGGCACACGTGTATGTCCTCGGTCGTGGGGTGCAAGTCAGTATGTATGCCCTATTTTCACACGACCTGTGACACGGGTGTGTCTGGTAGCCGTGTGAGGCACACGGCCTGTTCACACGGGCGTGTGACCCTGAAATGTTTAAAAATTTTCAATGTATCTCAAAGTTTGCAAATATTATCAGTTTAGTACCGAACCACTTTTAAGCATGTTCGAAAGTCTCGTAGAGTCTTATAAGGGACAATATGAATGTTTGAGAATGGTTTATGTTAATGAATTCATAAATGTATGTGAATATGGTGTATTATTCGGTAATGCCTCGTAACCATATTCCGACAACGGATACGAGTTAGGGGTGTTACATGAAGTGTTCTGTAGAACCTTGTCAGAAACGATTTCCCAATTTTGCTCGACTATCACCAAAATGATTTTTAGCACAATGCTTACAAATTGTTTTGTTCAAGTTTCGAACACTGCCAACACTAGTAACTGACGCAGCTTGTGATTTCTAGTAATTCTGCCTGAATATATCTTTCCTCGAATTCTTTACAGATAAAAAAGATTGATTCTTGAAATGTCATGTTTTCTTTGATGGAGTATTCGAGAATGATTTAAAGACACTACGTTTCTCAAAATCCCTATGCTTTGACTTAGCTAGTTTTTTTTTTATTTCTCAATTCTTCCATTCTCTGAGCTTGTTTAATTAGTGTGACAAACTCTTTTAAATCAAGTGCCCCACCAAGCATGCGAATTTCTTTATTTAAACCCCATTCAAACCCAGTACACATTTCTGCCTTAGTGGAAACCAATTCTCAAGTGTACTTGCTGCGCCGAAAAATTTCTCACTCACGCTCGACAACCATTATATCACCTTGTCTCTGCACCACAAACTCTCTCTTTTTTCTTTTTGAGATATAAGCAGCTAATATAATTCTTCCGGAACACAATCTAGAAAACTCCCAATTCACTTGATCTCTCAGTGGATACCAACATCGTCCACTATTGATATGTAACACACCTAACCTGTATCCATCACCGGAATAGGGTTAAGGGAATGCTACAGCAAGTTAACAAAAATAAACAAGTAAAGTCATGATCATTTTAGTATAATTTCCCAAATTCCTTAAAGCAATTGAATTACAATGATAACTTACATTAACAAAGCTTAAATCAAGCTTTAGAGACCAAAGAATTGATCTTAAAACCCTCAGGGACTAATTTGAAACAAATCAAAAATTTTGAGAAAATATGAAAATTTTCAAAAATAAGGGACACACGGCCATGTGGAATGCCACAGGCCGTGTAACTTTCGAAGTTGGAACACACGGCCGTGTCTCAACCCGTTTCCCTGCCTGTGTAACACACTAAGTTGGGTCACACGGCCATGTCGCAGGTCATGTGCCAGACCGTGTAACTCTCTAACTTGTGACACACGGCCATGTCGCAGGCCGTGTGCTAGGCCGTGTAACACATTGACTAAATACACACAGTCGTGTGGCAGCCTGTGTCCCAGGTCGTGTGCACCTAAATGAACCTTAAACATCAAGTTTACCATTTCAAGATTTCTTGGACACTAAATAATCCATTTACTAGCCATTAAACCTATTCAAAATGTCATTAAACAAGCTCAAATCATGCTAATTCAACCATCTTAAATGCCTAACCAATGTACTCTCAATGGCACCACAAGTATACACTTATACAACAATATAAATCATTACTCAAACATGCCCATTCACACAACTTAAACTTCTAATTTATATGCCTATCATAGGCACCCCAATTCACAACAATTCAAGATAACCTATTAATCAAGCATATGCTAAAAATTTGTACCAAAGACATCTTCCCTCATTCACATATATCCCAATAAGTTGTCTACTTGCACTTAGGCTCATTCTTTATATATTTACATGCCAAAACAAAATTAATGAGAAAACAAGCCTATTACATGCCATATAATCCAAAACAAACATTCAAAACTACCAAAATCGAATGGATAGTGTGACTTGAGTGTTCAACCTTCAAAAGTATATACAAGAAACAGGAATTAACACAAGTAAGCTTATTGAAACTTAGTAAGTTCAACGTATAGAAATAATAAATCTTACTAAAGCACATATAACAATTTAATCAAAAATAATTCAACAACAAGTTTTTCCTGTCATCCACAATGTCAAATCGGCGCATTCCAAAATTCAATTCAAAGCGTAAATAATAGTTTTCGAGAAAAACATATATGTCCACAACGAGTCAATTCAAAATGTCAAATACATGTCATGACATTCAAAGTAATTAAACAAGTTATAATACAATGATTTATGACCTGATGAATGACTTACAGACACAAGTACACAAGTAATCCAACCGAAACAAGCCAAACGATCATAAGAGTTAATCCAACCGTTAACACGCCAAATACTTCAAAGAGCTAATCCAACCGGAAACATGCCACGGCATATGTGCCTAGCTCGCAGGCTATACATCCGCCCCCATAACACGCCAGATCAGGGTATATAACACGAGAGTTCGCAACAAATGTTGAACCTCAGTATACTCAGGAAAAATATTGTAACACCCCAAACTCGGCCTGTACGTTATGGCCGAATCAGGTGATGTCACATTGAAGTGTATTTTGTAAAGTGTGATATCATTGAAAAACCCATTCTTTATTTATCCTCTTGTGTGATCTTAAAGATGATTTTAAGACATGTCATTCATTTTCAAAAATATGAGTCATTTGTCTTTTCAAAAATGTGAGTCGTTAGTCAAAAATTTAATCATGTTAAAACATCATTATATTTTTAAATCCCACGTCTTCCCCTACTGCGAGCAGTTATAAATCAAAACAAATAAAAATCCCCAAATTAAAAATAAAAATCCAAAGGCCTTATTATAGTAAAATACCCAAAACTAAATTACTTATAAAAATATAACAAATATGAAAGTAGTTGCGGTTGTGTGATTGCCTTTGAGTCCCTTGAAGCACCAATCCGCCTAAGCTTGGGGATTACCTACATAGATAAGCAGAAGGGTGAGTTTACGTAAACTCAGTGTGTAATCCCATATCAAGCAACCATACAGTGCAAATACAGTCTGGGCCTAAGCCCAATTCAGTAATGGTTTAGTCTCAATTAGGACCTAAGCCCATTACAATATCAGTATCAGTTAGGGCCTAAGCCCATCTCAGTGACAGTAACAGTACAGATATGCAATCAAGAAATCCTACCCAGCTAGCCTTAACACTCCTTTTCTGTCCAACCCTACACTCCATGTGGGGATATAATCAACCCGGCCATCCCTACACTCCAAATAGTACCGGTTGCGGCACTAAATAGTATTTGCAGCAGAGCTGCCAGTACAGTACACTTCCTCCAAATAATAAGACCCAACCCCATGTAATACATCATGCATCATGTCATGTCATGTCATAATATCATACATCTACTCAATACGTCTAAAATGGCATGCTTAACACAATCATACATCATATAGGGGCATAACAGTCATTTTACCACATAGGGGTATAACAGTCATTTTATCAATTAGGGGGTCTAGGTAAACTTACCGACCCAATAGTAGGTCCACAGTCATCTCGGGCGACCCGTGCAACCTTAACAGTTAAACAATGAAAATGGGCCCACGACCCATATTGCGGGCCATGTGGCCTTGGCCGTGTATATTACGCAGCCTGGCCCAATAATTTCCACACGTCTGTGTGGTTTACCTAGGTGGGGCCCACATGCCCGTGGGGCCTACACGACCCATTTCGGCCCAATATAACCTAATACGATCTCGACCCATGAAATCACTCATGGCCGGCCTCAACGATCATACACCCATGTTTAGTCATACGGACTACCACACGAGCGAGTGCACGCCATGCAGCGTCGTCGTACAACTATTCCAGATTTTGCCGATTTTCGTAGTTGGGATTGTGTCTACACACCTTGATTGCGAAAGTGCGCAAATAACCCACGAGCACTTCAACCTATATTCAAACATAACACACCATTAGTCCCTTCATGATAGGGTTAACACGACCCCTTTTATATTACTTATCCAAAAGGTAGATTATCACTTGCATTAATAGAACGAATGAGACTCAACCCACTTATACCGCTGAAAAATGTTGATTACACACTCATTGGCGATTAATTGCATTACAACTGAATTCTATTAACCAATAATGCTCAAACAAATAGCTTGAATCAATCGTATACCAACTTACCGAAACCGCAAAACCCAAGATGGAAGAAGGAAGAAATAGGCCTACCCCTAGGAACGCAAGCCAAGCACCCAAGAAACCGAGAAGAACACAACCAATAAAAAGGAGAGGAAGAGATTCGGCAATGAAGGAGAGGGAGAGATTGATGGAGATAAGGCAAGGTTCGGCTTAACAAAGTAAGATAAGGAGAGGGGAAACTTGCCAAAAGCCGAAAGAATTAAGAGAGGGAATCTATAAAAACCAAAAGAATTGAAGGAAGGGGAAGAAGGTATATTTGGCCAAAGCAAAAACCGATTGAGAGAGGGAGAGAAGAGGAGGCAATCGGTCAACAAAAGGACACTATGGAAAAACAAACTGAATAATCCTTAGCAATAATCGATCCCAAAAAGAGAGAAAAATGAAAGATGGAGAGGCAGCAAAAACCAAAGGTAAAACTCGGCACAAAGGAGAGAAAGTGAGCTATTGACCGATTTTTGACAAAATGAGACTCCCATATTCGGCATACTCCTAAACACTCCCCTCACTAGACTACTCAAAACTCTCCAACCACTCCACTATCCAAATCCCAATATTTCCTCCTAAAATCCCTCCATCATAATCCCCTCAACCAACAAATTCAAACCCCGCTCAACTCTGTAGTATTTCGGTCAACCACTACTTCCCACACGGCATAGGCAACAAAATAAACATCCTATTGCATATTCTAGGACTCGAACTTCAGACCTTCAGCAACAATGACACACCACTTATCCCCTAGACCAGCAGGCCTTTCTGACATAAAATACCCACATTTACTTAAAAGTCTACTAGAGATAGAGGTTTATTCATAAAAAAAAAAAACAAAAAAAAACAAAACTTTTGCTCAAGCCAAGGCTTGAACCGAAGACTTCTCAAACACTTTCCAGAACACTCAGAACACTTAACCACTGAGTCAAATACTCAATTGTGTAACACAAGCATTCAAGAATAAATACTTAAGATTTCTGGGGCGTTACAACTCTACCCCTTAAAAGGAAATTTCGGCCTCGAAATTTTTACCTGGTCAAAACAGATGAGGGTATTGTTGTCACATCACCTCCTCAGGTTCCCACATGGCCTCCTCAAAGCTGTGGTTACGCCAAAGAACCTTAACCAGTGGAATAGAATTCCTCCTTAAAACCTTTACATCACGGTCTAATGTCTGAACCGACTCCTCCTCAAAAGTCAGATCTGGCTTAACCTCAACCTCCTCAACCAAAATAACATGCATGGGATTAGAGCAGTAGCGCCTCAACATGGAGACGTGAAACACATCGTGAATCCGGTTTAACTCTGGAGGTAACTCTAACTCATAGGCAACCGGTCCCATACGTTTCAATAAATCTAGGGCTCAACTTGCCCTTACGTCCAAACCTTAGTACCTTCTTCCATGGCAAGACCTTGAGAAAAACGAAGTCCCCCACAGAATACTCAATCTCTTTACACTTTAGATCCCCATACGACTTCTGTCTGTCTGACGCCGCCTTTAGTCGATCCCAGATTAGTATAACTTTATCCTCAGTATCAGAAACTAATTCAGGGCCCAGAACACGCCGCTCACCCAACTCAGTCCAACATGAGGGTATGCGACACCTACAACCATATAATGCCTCGTAAGGTGCCATCTATATGCTAGACTGGTAATTATTGTTATACGTAAACTCTACTAGCGGCAAGTACTCCTCCCAAATGCCTCAGAACTCAATCACGTAACTCCTTAACATATTCTCCAGTATCTAAATCAACCTCTCTGACTGACCATCTGTCTGAGGATGGAACGCAGTACTGAAGTCCAACCTTGTACCCAGAGTTTCATGTAACTTCTTCCAGAACCGAGACGTGAAGCGAGGATCCCTATTCGATATTATGGAAACCGGTACCCCATGCAGTCTTACTATCTTAGACACATATAGTTTAGCCAGCCTCTGCAATGAGTAATCATTACGAACAAGTATGAAATGGGCAGATTTGGTCAATTGGTCCACGATGACCCATACTGAATCCTTCTTAGTAGGCGTTAGGGGTAGCCCACTAACGAAGTCCATAGTCACTCTCTCCCACTTCCAATGTGGAATTTTAACTGACTGAAGCAACCCTAAAGGTAATTGATGTTCAGCCTTAACCTGCTGGCAAGTTAGACATTTACCCATGAAGTTGGTAACTTTATGCTTAAGACCCGACCACCAATATAACTCACAAAGGTCCCAGTACATCTTATTTTCACCAAGATGCATAGCATAAGGGCTACTATGCACCTCTCGCGGTATAGACTGCCTCAAAACAGTATCCTTAGGTACACAGATTCTCCCACGAAAACAGAGCACCCCTTCACTATTCAGCCCAAAATCCACAGTATCCCCACTCTCAATTTTCCGGAAATGAAGA
Source organism: Gossypium longicalyx (assembly GCA_025698465.1). NCBI lineage: Eukaryota > Viridiplantae > Streptophyta > Magnoliopsida > Malvales > Malvaceae > Gossypium > Gossypium longicalyx. The sequence goes on along the minus strand of CM047004.1, from coordinate 59,617,537 downwards.
CCCAGTGACTCATCCTCCAACTATTTACCCTTAATCTGCTATATCCACATCGGTTTAACTTAGAGCTCAGCCAACAAACTACCATCATCAAATAACTGAGACGAGTAAACATCGCCCTCAGATTAGTCATAGCTCTACGACTCAGTGCATCTGCCACCACGTTAGCCTTCCCCGGATGGTATTTGATCGTATAGTCATAGTCTTTAAGCGGCTCAATCCATCTATGTTGCCTAAGATTTAGCTCCTTCTAAGTGAGGAGATACTTGAGGCTCTTGTGATCAGTGTAGATGATACACTTCTCACCGTACAGATAATGCCTCCAAATTTTTAGTGCAAATACCACCGCAGCCAACTCCAAGTCATGCGTCGGATAATTCGCCTCATGAGTCTTAAGCTGACGAGATGCATACGCTACTATCTTATCCTCTTGCATCAACACACATCCCAAACCAACATGTGATGCATCACTGTATATAGTGAACTCTTTCCCTAACTCTGGTTGTATTAAGACAGGGGCCTCAGTTAGTACCTTCTTGAGCTTCTCAAAGCTCTCTTACTGCGCATCAATCCTGTTAAACGGCACCCCTTTATGCAGCAACTTAGTCAAAGGTGCTGCAATCAATGAAAACCCCTCCACAAATCACCGATAATACCATGCCATTCCCAGAAAACTGTGAATCTCAGATACAGTCTTAGGTGGCTTCCAATCCAAAACAACCTCAATCTTTCGAGGATCAACCCTAATCCCTTCAGCAGATACCACATGACCCAGAAATGTTACTTCTCGTAACCAGAAATCACACTTACTGAACTTGGCGTACAGTTCTTTCCCCCTCAGAATCTATAGAACCACTCGAAGATGTTCATCAATAAAAACCACTATGAACCGATCCAGATAAGGCTGGAACACTCGGTTCATCAGATCCATAAAAGCCGCTGGTCCATTCGTCAGTCCAAACGGCATCACTAGGAACTCATAATGACCATATCAAGTCCTAAACGCTATCTTGTAAATATCAGTCTCTTTAACCCTAAGTTGATGGTACCCAGACCGAAGATCAATCTTAGAGAAAATCGAAGCTCCACGAAACTGGTCGAACAGATCATCTATCCTCGGTAAGGGGTACTTATTCTTAATGGTCAGTTTATTCAATTGCCGGTAATCGATGCACATACGCATGGATCCATCCTTCTTTTTCACAAACAAAACTGGTGCTCCCCACGGAGACATACTAGGGCGGATGAACACACGATCTAACAACTCTTGAATCTGAGCTTTAAGCTCCACAAGCTCCTTTGGTGCCATTCTATAAGGGGCGATGGACAACGGAGCTGTACTAGGCAAGAGCTCAATCCCAAACTCAACTTCACGGTTTGGAGGTAACCCAGGTAGCTCATCAGGAAAAACATCCGAAAATTCTTTAACTATTCTGATATCCTTAACAGAAGAAACCCCAGAATCTGAAACACCGATGTAGGCTAGATACGCCTCACAACCTTTACGAACCAATTTCCCGGCCCTTAATGCAGAAATCACATTTGACAAGTAATTCTGACGCTCCCCAATTACAACTACCTCGTCATCCTCCGCAGTTCTCAGTACCATCCGTTTAGTAGCGCAATCTAAGTTCACTTGATGTTTAACCAGCCATTCCATTCCCAGTATTAAATCAAATTCTCTAAAAGGAAGTTCCATTAAATCTGCCATAAAGATAACCCCTTGAACCTCCAAAGGAACATCTCTGAACAGTTTATTTACCCTCACCGACTGCCCCAAAGGACTCAGTACCGTAACCTCATTCGTAGTACTCTCAACCAAGATACCCAAAGTCTCATACACATTACAAGCTATATAGGAATGAGTAGATCCTATATCTATCAGTGTAGCATAAGGTACATCATAGATAAAGAAAGTACCCGTGATAACATCTGGAGCATCTCTATCCTCTCGGCGACGTGCAGTATAAACCAAAGCTGGCTGCCTTACCTCAGTATGACCAGCACCTCTACCCAGTGCTCTTTGACCATGACCCAAACCATTACCACCTCTGGCCTGACCACGGCCCCTTGGTGGTTGCTGAACACCCCTCGGCGGTTGTACCGTACCCAAACCTGTAGCTTGCACCTGATCGAGCCTCTGTGGATAATCTCTGATACGGTGCTCCAATAATCCTCACCTCAAACAAGCCCCAGCCCTTTTCCAACAATCGCCTTGATGGCGTCTCCCACAATCAGCACAAGGTTGCAGCCCAGTAGCAGCAACAGGGGCCCAAACTCTAATCAGCCCATCAACCTGGCCCAAGTATCGATATTTAACAACATTTTTCCCAAACAACTTATACCATTAATAGAATAATTTATATCCACTATTTCATATCATGTCATCATACAATTCATATAGGTATTAAAATTACAATCCGTAAGACCTTACCTAGACTGAATTGTAATAGTTGCAGAAGTTTAGGGACTATTTCGTAATTTTTCTTTTTCCACGTAAAACAATAGGGTCTTGATTTAAAATATAAACTTTCTCAATTATTAGCTTACATTTCATATTCCAATTTATTTTACATTTTATACCCTTTTATTTTTTGAATTTATACAATTACCCCTAACTTTTACAAGTTTTGCAATTTAATCCCTTAACCCAAAAATCATCAAATTAACCATTTTCTCAAGTCAAAATTTACAGCCGAATATTCAAGGCTTCTAAAAAGTCCATAAAACACCTCTTATTCACCATAAACCATGTAATTTTAACAATTTAATCCTTTAATCAAAAACTACTAAAATCACTTTACAAAACAAACAAAAATCACAATCAACGCTTCAAACACATAATTATCATCAAAAACAACCAAGATTCATGAATGGAAACTTCTAACATTCTTAATAGATTTAAAAACAAAAGCACGGGCTAGCTAGACCTAGTTGTAACGATCACAAAAATATAAAATTCATTAAAAGCGAGGCTCAAAAACTTTCTCATGCAAGGGAGTGAACTAGTCGAACCTCCAAACCTATGCTTTCATGGTGTTTTCAACAAAACCATCCAAAATAATGAAGAAGATGACATTTCTTTCAATTATGATTTATTTTAACTTTAAATTATTTACAAAATTATCATTACCATAATTTTCTTTCAATTTTTTTTAAATTTTAACCCCATTATCGTCCACTATCTAATAATAAAGTCTAATGGCCTTATTGGCCCTCCCACATTTATTAGTAAAGCTATTAAATCATCCAAATGCAATAATTAACAAGTTTTCCACCTTTTACAATTTAGTCCTTTTTCTTTAATTAGCTATCTAAATGTTAAAATTTCTTAACCAAAAATTAATACGACTCTAATAAATATGTAAATATTCTATAAATAATATTTATGGGACAACACAACGAAAATTTGTGGTCCTGAAATCACTATTCTGTCACCACTAAAAAACGAGCTATTACATGATATGCTTCTTCTTTTAACAAAGATACAACAAATCTCAAATAGCCTTCAAGTGAACACATCAACTCATCAAAAACTCATTGTGTATTCTCTAGCCAGCACTCGACTTTAGTAGGATCATCATCTATTTTGCCTCGAAACTGTTTTGCTCCACATTTCCAAATTTTATCTATCAGAGGTCTATGAACATTTACTAGATTTGAACTTTGAGGACCAGTGGGTGCTAGGGGTGACACAGTAGGGGGCGGAGGTCATTGGGTCATAGGATTGATTCGCATAAAATGTGTAAACCACTCATTCACCATTTTAAAAAAGGCACTACACGCCTCACTTTAAGGCATTTACGGAATTAAGATGCTAAGACTTACTCCCTGATCGGAAGCTGAGACATTACTGTCTACCTTGTTAGATACTGCTCGATTAAACTCGATCAATATCTTTATATCTATAAGAAAATAAAGTCAGATTGGATCAAAAAGTATCACACTATCGTAGGTGTAACACCCCTCGCCCGTATCCGGCACCAGAACGGGGCTCGAGGCGTTACAGGGTTTAAACCTTTACAAACTTACTAAATCGGGTCACTGAACTTCGTCCAAATTTAAAACCTTTCAAACATGTGCACCTTGTCCCTTACACCGGCCTTCAAGGCCTAAAACAACTTGGCGGTAGTATGGGACAAAACCAAAAACATTCGATGAACTTTGAGTACCTTAGAAAAATTTTCCCTTACTTTGAAGTGTGACACGCCTATGTAATGGGGCTGTGTGGTCACACACGCCCGTGTGGCTTGAGACACGTCCGTGCCCTCCGCTCGTGTGCAACACTGACTTTCAACCTCATCATTCTGTTAAAAACACACTGCCAAGGTACACGTCCGTGCGCTTAGCTCGTGTTCTATACTGACTTAAAAATTTAGGTGTAGGGGACACAAGGCCATACCACACACCCATGGGGGAGAGCCGTGTGTCACACACGGCCTAGACACACGTTCGTGTGTCTACCCATGTGGACCTTATTAGGCTATTTTCCAAGCCTTAAGTAGCCCTCTACCAACCAACTACACTTATAGATTACTATAGTGCATGTTTAGGCCAAATTACATACATGTACATATATATATGAAAATTTGATTAACCTCATTTCATGTAAACCTCATATCATTGGTTTCATACATGCTAAGTTAATTCTCATCTTGCATTTAAGGATTTCCATATCTACTTGACATATTTAAGATTGGCTCTTTTTTATAACTCATTGCCAATTATAACCAAACCATCATATGTGAACATAAACATGCATAGATTTGTAGGTCACAGCCTACTTCAGAATAAGCCAATTTCCATGGCCATATACAAAAAGATAAGTATAATTTTACATGCCTTCATTTTGGCAAACCAAATGACACATATAACAAAATATTCAAAAGCTCTATACATGCCATTGAACAAAACATAAGTGTCTATATACCAAAGCTGAAATAGTTGATAGTGTGTAGACTCTCCAACCGTTTTCCAATCTTTACAAGTCCTTGAGCTTTGTAAGACAGGAAAAAACAAGGGTAAGCATTTACATGCTTAGTAAGCTCGAATAACTAGAAAGTAAACTTACTGACTATTTAGCATACATTCTTATTAGATAATGAAACTAGCAAATATGAAAATGATTTCCCTATCACATACACTTAATCAATGAGTTAGTCATATAACAAAACACCATGTAATATATATCAAATGAGCTCATCATTCAACATGTCAATTGAACATATATCTCGTGTTAGTCTCGTGAGTTTTTAGGAAATCTTAATGGATTAACCAATCATCGTTAATTCATACAAATGATCATTTCATGTACGCACTCCCGCGAACCTCATATCTTACGGCGGGATTACCAGTCCAAGCTAAATCCCCCGTGATATAAACTCATAAGGTGATGTCGAGATTACCAGTCTAGGCTAAATCCCTTATAACGACGAACACCCTTAGTGAGCTCAGATCTGAATTACCAGTCCTGGCTAAATTCAGACCCTAATCGGATTACCCGTCTGGGCTAAATCCATAATGCACACATATTCTTCGGGAGGCTCGATCACTCAAGGAACACCCGTCCGGGTTAGATCCTTTTCATACTTGAGATCATCGGATTACCCGTCTGGGATAAATCCTTTCTGCAACACATGTAGGATCTCAAGTCGCATACAATTCATGGTTTATCCATCGAATTCCCTTTTTAACCTCAACAGAGATATTTTCCAACAAATCATTATCAAAGATGCATTCCATGCATTTTCATGCCATCAACAATGTAATCATCATGCATTCATAAATCATACAATTATGCATATTATAAGTTTACTTTAAGTTATCCGAACTTACCTGGTACTCGTTTCGGTGTTGTGTTTCGGTTATTCCGAAACCTTTCGCTTTCCACGGTCGACCTCCAGAATTTTTTCCTCAGGGTCTAAAACAATAACAATAAATTATTAATGACTCACATTGTACCCTTTTTAGCCTAAATTTCACCCTCGATCCAAATGACCATTTTGCCCCAACCTTTCACATTTTTACGATTTAGTCCCTAGGCTCGTATAATGAAACAAATGCAATTTCTATCTTACCCAAGCCTAGCCGAACATTTTTCCCTCTTATGGCAGCCCACATTTTCCATTATTTTCACATTGCTACCACATATTTAACAGCTTTTGTAAAAAGGTCCCTTTAGGGGTTTTTCATGAAAATCACCTAGGAAAAGATGTTTGGCACATCTCCAACTTTCATATCCCTCTATAAATCATCAAAATACAAGCAACTCATGCATGGGTAAATTTTTGAACATAAACCCTAGCATGAAATGTGGGTAGAAATGGAGAGAGTAAGCTACCGGGATTTTAAAAATACAAAGAACATTAAAAACGGGGCTTGGAAGCACTTACTATTGAGCTTGAAAAGCTTGGAAACCCTAGCTATGGAGACTCCTCAATTTTCGGCTGAATGAAGGAGATGAATGGTTGATTTTTTCCTTCTTTTTCCCATTTTATTTCATTAAAATGCTAAATGACCAAAATGCCCTTAAGCCCTTTCTTTAAAATTTCATCCATGCAAGCCCATTTTTGTCCAAAAACTTAGAAATTGGGAAAATTTATCTCTAAGACCTTCTAATTTATAATCTAAAACAATTTCATACAAATTGCTTCTAGAATCCAAGTTTTACAATTTATTCAATTTAGTCCCTAATTTCCAATTGGACACCTTACTCAAAGAATTTCTTCATGAAATCTTAACATATACATATTCTTATATTCTAGATCTCATACTAATCATAAAATAACTATTTTGATGTAAGATTTGTGGTCCCGAAACTACTATTCCGACTAGGCTCTATTTCGGGATGTTACAGTAGGTTACTATGGCAAGTACATTTCTAGACTCAATATGCACCATGTTCAATCCTAAAATCGACTAAACCGTAGCTCTGATACCATGAACATCAAGTCTAAGTTATAAGATGCTACAAACTTTGTCAGAGCAATTACCGACCAAAATAAATAAAAATATATCAATCAATAAACATTTATGCTTTAAAAACATTCATAATATGATTCACAACTAAATTTAAGCCTTAATCGAGTTTACGAAAGCTCTTTTTTTTACCTGAGAATGCATGAGGAACAAATTACAAAGTTTTGAAAACACAAGGTCAAGGTCGTGACGTCGCCTTCTCCACGTCGTGACGTCACCAAAAAGTTTGTAATGTTGCGATGACTGGCCACTCGATGTCGAGATGTCACAAAATTTTGGTCGACGTTGCGATGAGAGTTTCTCATCTCGATGTAGACTATGTTTTGGTACACTTTAAGCCATTTGGTACCTATTCCATGCCAAGCCAAACCATTAACTCAAATGGTGAAAAATGCACACTTATAACCTATACAAAATTAGTTCAAAATCATGTCTAACCATTCATTTAACTACTTTTAAACTTTCATTCCAACATTTCCATAACTTTGGCAACCACAAATCAAACCAAGTTATACCAATTCAACCAACCAATATTTAGTTTATATTCATCCAAAATAATCAAATGTACCATGCCTTATCATACTCAAAATACCATTCAGGTAATATTTATGATAACACAACACATAACCAATAAATCATTATCACCTTTAACATACCATATCAAAACATACTCAATTTTCCATTAAACAATAGATTAAACACTACTACATGATACCAAACATTTCCATTATGTTATGCATATAATCATTCCATACTTCAAACATTAAACATCTCAAACTAAATTATCCATCCAAGTAAATACATATAATAAAATCTATATACATGCCACATAACCGGACACAGGATGTTCAAAAGGCTATCGATTCAACGACTGGATATTATGAGCCTAGAGATGATCTGACTGATAGGATTTTGCAAATGGACAAATACCAAAAAGAAAACAACAACAAAGTAAACATTCCGAATGCTTAGTAAGTTCATAGGTTTTAAAACAATAAACTTACCTCAATTTACACTTAACAAAACAAATTAGCTAACTGCACAATTTTCTTGTATTCACATTTCACAACAGTAAAAGAGGTCATCAAATATGAGTCATATAACATTTCAATCTAAATAATACCAATTCAATTTAGTATCTTCCATCAGAATCATCGAACATATATATATCATTTACTTCATTCATTTTCATAGTCATTTTAGTACAAACTTGTAACAATTATCCATCATTTTCCTTTTAAACATTTAATCTAGTAACCCGATGAACTAAAATAAATTGATTCGAATAAATGGGTAACTACACCACAGAAGATGGCATCGAAGTGCTAACAAAGGCACCGAAGTGCAAACCCATACAAGTGCACAACTAACCCTATTAGCATGCTAATTAGATCCTATCCTTTAATACATTGACTCGGGCACAATTATCACATTTAACCATTTCTTTACAATTCAATCCAAAACTCACGTTGTTGTACCAATTTGTAAATAACTCAAATTTCATATACACATACACATACACAAAGATTATAATTCGAGTACTTATAAAAATTAAATGTAACTATACCATATGAACTTTCTTGACAAAACTCGACAAATAATTTGAACCATATGGACTAGTCAACATAATTTTCCTTTTCCCCGATTATTCTTAACTCGATTAAAATCTTGACCTATACGATAATTTAATTTCAATTTATCAATTCCAAATATCCTATAACACTTAATATTTGCATATGAAACTTTAATTTTGATTTTTGAATGTTCTATAAAGTTTTGCATTTTATTTAATTTAGTCCATAAAACTGAAAATGCCTTAACTTTCAAATTTGAGCTTTGATTTCGAGATAGATCTCAATTTCATTCTTCTATAGACAACCAAAACCTATAATTACAAAAAATTCATGCCAAATTTGAAATTATTGCACTTTAGTCCCTATGTCCAAAACTAACAATTTTCACTTTACAAATTAGTCCATTTTCATTTCTAAGCTTAAAATGTAAATAATTTAGTACTAAAAGGTTCAAGATTCAACAATAGTAACTTTTAGAAATTTTAAAATTTTCAAAAATCAATCCCTTAGCTAGTTACATCAAGCTCTCGGTATCTCAAAAACATAAAAATTGTAAGAAAATGACAAGAATTACCTTAGAACTTTAGAGATTTGAAGTGTGACGTTAAACCCTATTTTTCCCCTATGTTTTCGATGGAGAAGAAGGCAAGATGAACATGAAAGTTTTTGTTTTCTTTTGTTTTAACTAATATCTTTTTTTAATTTTATAATTTTTAAATTTTAATTTTAATTTTAATTTTAATCATACAAATATATATTAATAAAACATCATTAACCATCCCCTACCAATAGAAAATGCTTATTTTCCATTTTAGACTATAGTTTAATTATTGGTTTAGTCCTTTAGTAAATAAAAATCTATAGTGATTAACTTTTACTAGTTTTACAATCTAGTCCTTGTACCTTAATTAGTCACTAACTCAGCAAAATTACCCATCCAAAATATTTACTGGCTCATTTTACGGAAACAAGGTCTTGATACCTCATTTTCCAACACCATTATCTTTAAGGTCGAAACACTTGTACCTTAATTAACTATTCAGTTAACAAATTCGTTAGACCAAAATTCAATATAATATCATAATTAACTCGTAAATATTAATTAATAAGTAAAAATTAATTAATAATATTTACGGACTTGATCATTGGAGAATGGGGTTTCGAACCACCATTTCCAGTACCACTGAAAAATGGGTTGTTATAGATAGGTTTGCCTATAATCCAAGAGCCATAAAGGTTAATGCAGTCCAAGAGGATAACATGGATCAACAAATCCTTAAAAATCTGAATTGTCTAGAAATGGGTCCCAGTCGACCACCACCCACATTTGAGGCATATCGAAAAGGTGGGAATGGTGTAAGTTCATCTTGGTAAAGATACTCTAAGAATCAACTGGAGGATATCAATTATTGGGGGAATAGGGGCAAAAATCCCAATTCTAACACATACAATCCTGGTTAAAAAGACCACTCAAATCTAAAGTAGGGAGGAAACCAAAGAGGGAACTTCAATCAAAATAGGTCAATTCCTCTTTATAAACCACCCCATATGGCTAAGCCTCAAGAGTGTGAACAGAGGTACACAACCAATAAGCCTACTACACCCAAATTGAAAGAAGAAATGTATTCATTGAAGAGTGATGTGTAAAAGATACTAGTGAAAATAAACCAAATGTAACAACAGATGGATAGTCGCATGGCAAGTTTAGAGGCTTACATGAGTCAATTGGCAAATTCTTTTCAGAGGCATGGAAACACTAGGGTCCCAAGAAACACCTAAAACAATCCTAGGAGAGATGGAACAGAGCACATGAAAGCCATTATGCTCTACTCAAGTACACATCTACAAAACTCGAGTGTTCCAAATCCAAAGGAAGTAGATGAGAAGAAAACCAATGGTCCTCTAGATGACTCCTGGGGGGATAATAAGAATCTAAAAATTAATGTGGAAGTAGTTGTACCTGAGCCCAAGTAGAATGCCCATTCGAGTGGCAAGAGCATTCCATTCCCATCAAGGCTTGAGGACAAATTAGAAAAGGGATGATATAGAGTTTGTAAGTTTTTTGAATCTTTTCAAGTCCCTCAATGTAAATTTACCCCTTTTAGAATTGACAGATAAAATTACAAAATATGCCAAATTTTTAAAAGTAATCATGTCTAGGCATAGAAAAATTAAGAAATGGGGCAAATTAATATAAATGTAGAATATAGTGCGATAATAACTAAAAAGATACATATGAATATTAAAGATTCAGGGATTTTTGCAATTCCTATAGAGATAAGGGAATTTAACTTAGGAAGACCCTATGTGACTTAAGAGCCAACATAAATCTGGTGCCCTTGTTTATATATCAAAAATTGGGTTTTGAGGAGTTAAAGAACAACACTATAGGTGGTTGATAGGTCTTTAATACACCCTAAAGGTGTACTAGAGGATGTACTGGTCAAGGTCAAACAATTTATATGTTTTGTTGGTTTTGTAGTCCTTGACTTTGAGGAAGATATGAAAATGCTCATTCAGTTGGGAAAGTCATTCTTAGTCACATCCAAATCTACCATCGATGTAGAAAAAATGAACTAATTATGAAAATCGATGGACAGGTGGAAGTGTTTTAGTGTGATAATTCTCTAATAGATGTGGGAAATAATGGGTATTCAGTGGAAATTTGTAATGATACATCTCTTTGTGTCACTAACCACCTTGATCGAAGGTACTTTCAAAGTTCTGTGCATGTAGTTAAGCAGATTTGTGCTTGAGGAAAGGATAAGTGGAAAGACCCAGTTTGGAAGGGAGGCATTTGGAATGATCAGGATGGCCGAGCTCGAAGTAAGAAGTACTATTAGAAAATGAGTTGTTACAAAAATAGTGGAAAAACAACAGCAAAACAGTAGTTTTTTTTTTTTTTGCAAATTCAGGCGAAGTCGAGCCTGGGCCAAAAAAACCTTACTCAAAGCCTAGACTGTTTTCTCAACTGGCCTTTTTTTGGGTCAAGTGGCCCGGCCCATAGACAAGTCTAATCTAATTATCTTAAATTTAAATTTGAATTAAATAATACATATTTTATAATAAATTTTAAAGATAATGAAATAAAAAAAATAAAATTCTAAACAAAATTTAAATTAATTTTCAAAAAATATAATGATAAAAATTTAAATATTAACATAAATAGCAATATGATAATTAGATAATATTTATATTTATGATAATATTATTTATCAAAAAAATTTACTTAAAATTTTCAAAATTTATCTAGCCATTTTGAATTTTACTTAAATTTTAAATTTTATTTATTTAAAAATTTTAAAATAATAATTATCCATGTGTTAAGCAAGTTGTTTACATCATCTTTGAGTCTTAGATCTTGTATAATATATATAAAATACAATTTCTATTTATTATTTTTAATTCAATATTATAATGTTTATGATATTTTACTCTGATTATAATAATTCATTTCTCTTTTATTTTGTTATTATTTCGTTTTCTTATTTCTCATATATGATCATCATTAATTCAAAAATCTCATTTAATTGATTTTTTTATTTATTTTATTTTCAAACAAAAGTCTACCTAAATAGATTGAAACTAAACCCATTTCAATGATTTCAAACTTTATACAGGTTTAAAATTTTAATAATGATAAACTTAATATAAATTATAAAATGAAGATAAATAATATTAAAAAAATAAAAATTCTCCTTCCTCAAAATAACTTTATAAGTATCATCTAATAAAAGTAGTCACATAATATATAATTATTTTATTGAATTAAATATCATGTACACACCACAGGTTTAAAACTTCTATATATTGAAGGTATGTGTACACCCATATATAAAAGATTTTATATAAAGAAAACTCTAATATTTGATTTATTGGTTAAGGGTGTATATTTACATATTTAGTGAGATTAAATTATAAAAATTGCCTACTAGTGGTTGTAAAAAAGTTTACTTAAAGAGGTGATATTTCAAAATCCATTATAATTTTATTTCATTTAATATACATAATCTAACCCTAAATTTGAAAAAAAAAACTTAATCATTTAACTTATTTTTAATATATACTTTTAAATTTTATATTATTAAAAATATGTATAAAATTGTCCAACTGTAATAGTAGCAACATTACATTTTTATATTATTTATTTTTTATCATTAATCTAAAATTAAATTTGTAATTTAATATTAATATCTCATACATAATACAGGCTTAAAATTTGATATGCATGGTCTATATGAACGAAATATGATAATTAAATTGTTAAAATATTGTTTATATAAAAAGATACAAAAGGGTGTAAAATATCTCTTCTTTGTATATATAGATTCTATCTAAAGAGAACTCTAGTATTTGATACATTGACCAAGAGTGTTCACTCCATACCCACGTCGTGAGATCAAATTGCAAGAATTGGTTGCTTAATTATTGTAAAAAAAAAAGAAAAAAAAAAGAAAAGATTATATCTAAAGAGGTGATTTTTTCACAATTTCTCATAATATAATTTCATTTAATGCATATAATCTCACTCTAAATTAAAAAATAAAAACTTAAAAATGTCATTTTATATACTTTTATATTTTATATTATTAAAATATTTATAATTTTTTATAGATCTAATAGCAATAATATTACATATTTTATATTATTTATTATTTATTTTTATATCATTATTCTTCTCTTATATTTTTTAATTTAATATTAAACACCCGTAGTCATTTTTTTAATTTAATACTAGTTTTATGACACACACATTGTAAGTGAAAAAATTATATATAAAATATATTTATAAAAAATTATATCAAAATCAAGTTAGGAAATGATGAAGTTAAAAGTTTAAAACTCATGTATCTTAACTTCAAATCTTTATTATAGTATTATTTTATTACAATAAACCTTTATATTACTATTTATTACTTTATAAAAATAAAAATATTTAATAATTTTTAACTTAGATAATACTCAATTATATTGTGAGACTAACTCAAGTTATCGATTAGGGTAATTACCAACACTACCGCATTTTATTTAAAGTCCATATCCAAGCAACTATGACTGAAACTTTATCTTCTTCTTTTTTTTGAAAAATCTATTACTATTATTATTTTAGTTAAAATCTTTATTTCAGTGAAAAAAGTTACGTAAAAAATATATATTAAAAGTTTATGTAAAAACGAAAGCTTTAGTTAAAATTATAAAGTTAAATATTAAAAATTATGGTGTTTTAAGATTAAATTTCAAAAATTATGAAATTTTATTGATTTTATATAATAAAATATATTAAAAAGAAAGAACATTTTCATAATAATATAGTTTATTTTATATAAATAATAATTTTTAGTTATTTTCTAATTAATTAATTTTGGATTAACTTATAACACCAATTCAATCTAAAGTGTAACTAATAATATAAATTACTATTATTATAAAATCTTAAACTTTAAGTACAGAAAGGTTATATACAAAAGATCTGAATTTCAAATATATTTAACATAATTTTGAAATATTTCAGATTCAATTTCTCTATTGTTTTTTTAAAGTTTAAATTTATAATTATATTAATAGATGGTAGATAGGTAAAAGTACCACAAAACTCTATGTACTATATTTTGGATTGTATTTTAGTTTTTCTATTAAAAAAAAGTGATAAACTAGCCCCTATACATTAGATGAGTTAGCAAAACAACTCATCCGTCAAATTTTGGTATTTATATATAGGGTATAATAAATTTAGCTCTCAACTTTTACACATTTGTTTAATTTGACCCCTACTCTTTTATTTAATACCAACTCAATAAAAAAGTAGGGGTCAAATTGAATAAATGTATAAAGGTTGAGGGTCAAATATGTTATTATACTTTATATATAAACACAAAAACAAATATTTAATGGTGCGATTTTAACAGAAAAGCTGTTTTTCTCATTCATCTAATGTATAATGATTAATTTACTCATTTTTTTAATAAAGAAACTAAAATAAAATTCAAGGTATAATATAGGAGTTTTGTGACAATTTTACCATAGTAATTATTATAAAAAATAGTTATTACAAATACTTAATTGAAAACTCTCTCACGCACAATATATACAATAAATCTCAAATTCTTTTATTATAAAATATGGACTTATTAATAGCAAGGTTTATGCACGTGTATTGTATTCTTTGCCTTGAAATAATAAATAGAGAGGAGATAGGCCCACCTCCCTATCTAGAAAGTGAGATGGCACATAAGCCGATGACAAATGGCATTAATTTCGTGAGGCTTTTTGTAATGCTCTAAAAATGTACTTTCTTATTTTTGTAAAAATATGATATAAATATTTGTTTGCTTCAGTGGTTAAGTGTTATGGATGTGTGTATGAGGTTTCAAGTTTAAGTCTTGATTTAGGCAAATTTTGGTATTTTTATGAATAAAGCTCTATCTTTGGTCAGTAGGCTTATAGTTAAAAGTTAGTAAAAATAAATCAGAATCGGTTTGCTGGTTTAGTGGTTAAGGTGTGTGTTGGTGGGGAATTATTTTTGTTGCTTGATCGTGTGGCGTGGTGGAGTCTTAGTCAAATTGAAATTTCAAGTAGTGGAGTTGTTGTGGGAGGTTAGGGAGAGAATTAAGGAGATTAGTTATCAGATTTTAGGCATTATCTTTTTGTTTAGTTTTTTTTTCAAATTTTGGACTCTTTTCCACCTTTCTAACATTTTCTCTCTTCTCCCTTACTCTCAATTTTCGATTTTCCTCTTTTTTAAATAATAAATACTTGCTGGCGGATTTCCTTTGAACTCCCCTTCCGTTTTCATTGTCTTTATTTATCTTTTCTCCTTTGTGCAAGCATGCAATTGTGTTGTACGGTAAGTTTCTGTTTTATTAAATTCAAATGTTACTCTAGATAAGGGATTAAGGGGTGTTGTGTTGACTGTTTAGGAGTTGATCGTGAGGTTGGAATTAACATTCGTCGATTTGACTCGAAGTGGTGATCGTTTGGTAAGCATATAAGGTATGTGTTTTCTTGTGTTGTTTGGGCAAGTGGTTTTGGCTTTGAATTCGTTCTTAACTTTGTTGAACTCTTCGTTAATGAGGAATGGTTATTTTTACAGCAGCGAATCGTTTCAGTTGCTATCTCCCTCGTGTTGAGTAGTAGTGGGATTGTACGAATTTAGAAGGTAAGTGATGAGCGGACAAGCTTAGACCTTTTGGTACGTGAATACGGTTTAATCTTAGTTTAAGACTGGTTCTAAAGTTGGGATTGTCCATTATAGGTTTTTGGTGATCTCAGGATTGCGGAAGCAGCAAAAACGATACAAGTGTGTACCTGAAACACAGAAAATGGGATTCGGTGAAAAGCTAAAATTGCTTGCTGTCGAGAAATAAGAGAAATGATGCGAAAAATTATAGAGAAAGGAAATAAGGGTGTTATAAACTTGGAAATCAATATTTTGCACTAAAATAATTTTGGATAGCAGCAGTAGTCTAAATTTGAAAAATCATCAAAAATAGTGGAAATTGAGTTAGAGGTTGAATAAAATATTAAATTAAATTTTATTGAATCTAGTTTTACATGGAAGAAATAGGATAAGCAATGGAATTGTAAGTTATGAGATATAATGAATTTTGTAAGATAAGATCAGAATGGTTTTGGTTTCTCCTGTTCTGACATTGGAAAATCATCAAAAATTGTAAAAAAAATAATTAGGGGCTTAAATTTATATGTTTAAATCCTTAATGAGTCTATTTTCAAGAGAAACAAACACAAAAATCATCCAAATTCTGTACTAAGAGATAAATAATTTTAGTAAGGAAAGGTTGAAGCTGTCAAATAGCAGAATCGGGATAAATTTGAAGATTTTACTGTACTTATTTGATAAACTATAAATTCTAAAAATTTTATGGTATAAAGGTATTTAAGTCTAGTTTCAAAAACATCAAGCGGATCTTAATTTGTAATTCTGTAGCTCAAGATATAAATAATTTAGTAACAATGACTCAAGTAGACAACTTTGAAGGAACATATTAGTAAATAGTGAAAACATATATGAATATTTAGCTAGCATAGGTTACATTAAAAATGGGTCACGTGACCAAGGCCAATTTGGGCTGAGTGGGCCCATACGGGCAGGCCACATGGGCGTGTGAGCCCATTTCTCTAAAAAGTTGTCTAAGGTTGCACGGGTCGCCCAAGTCGACTGTGGCCTACTGAAGGGTTGGTAAGCCCTACTTAGACCCCTATATGAGTGATTTGTCTTCTAATTTTTGTACCGAGCTTGAATTATGATATCTAAATGTATGTACTGTAACTGCATAATAGCATGACATCTTTTGTATGTTGCATTGCATCGGGGTGAGTTATTGTTATTTGGAGGAAGTGTCTGAACGGCTATTAAGCCTGTTATCTTGCAGCTTTGCTGCAAATTTCTGATTATGTGCCGCATTTCGGTACAACATGTTATGTAGGGATGGGTGGGTTGATTTAATCTCCACTAGTGGGTAAGAATGGACAGAGATGGTGTGTAGAGGCTGGTGGGTAGGGTTCTAATTTCCTACTATTGTATATTGTATCTGAGATGGGCCAAGGCCCTAAATTATATCTGATACTGTATCCAAATGGGCCAAGACCCAAACTGAATCTATAATGGGCTCAAGCCCCAGACTACAATTGATTATTTCTTGATGTGTATCTGTATGTATGTTTTCTGTGGAGATTACATACTGAGTTTGTGAAAACTCACCTCTTTTTTTCGTATAATCTGTACAGGTAATCCCTAAACTTAGGCGGATCGGAGCAGCGGAGGGCTCGATGGTGACCACTACTATTGAACTGCTTTATTACAACTTTTATTTTTATATTATTTTTTGGTATTTATTATTGTAATGTTGGGACTTTGGACCGTTTGGTTTAAATTTGGGATTTTATATTGTTTTTATGGATTTTTTTTTGCAACTCAACAAAACATGATTTTACTAAAACTAAGATTTTTGGTTTTGTAAAATAATTGGTTTCAAAAACTTCTGCTTAAAAGAAATGTTTTAAGCCAAATCAGCTAGTTCATGTTTTTCTGAATGAAATAAAGCTAATTAACTGGAACGATTTTAACTTGTCAATCTCGATTTCAAACCCCATTCCATATGGCATTGCCAGATTCGACCATAACGTCTAGACCGAGTTTGGGGTGTTAGATTTTGTGGTACCAGACTCAGGTTGCAAAACATGGCTGTGGATTTGGGTTTTAAAACTTAGTTTTAAAGAAATAATTTTTAAATGGTTTGAAATATTTTTTACTGAGTATGTGGTACACTGAGTCTCCGGCGCCGATGGTACACCGAGTCTTCGGCGCCGATCCTGTAAGTGTTTTGAAAATTCTAATAAGTTTTTTAAAAATATGATTAACATATTCTTAAACTACTATAGGTAGTACACTGTACTAAAAACACTGTAGATAGTGTATACTGAAAACAGTAGCAAAACTGAAAACTGTAGTAAGATTGCGATTCGTGATAACAAACTCTAAACTTTTGATACTATTTTACATAAAATATCTGCTAATAAATATCGAAACTGTAACTGATTCATAAAACTGTTAACACAAATAAGCTACGAATTCCATGATGAGCGCACGAGGTATCCACAGGCGGGGTATTAGAGGCCGAGGTAGTGGCCGTAAAGAGGCTCGAGTTGAGTCCTCGTCATTAGGCAGCATGCCAAATCTGGATACGAGCGAGACGCTGATTTCCCCTGCTACAGAGACTGGGTCTCATGATCGCATGGCTGGGGACGACTCTTTCTCTCAGGCTATGCTGAGGATATTAGAGAGGGTCGCTAGGCCCAACACTGGATCTGAGGGCCAAGGGTCGATTACGGAACAACTCCGGTTCAATGGGGCTAAGCTATTCAAGGGTGTCACTAGAGTCACCACTAACGTGGCTGAGTATTTTATGGAGGCCACAGAAAGAATTATGGATGATTTGGACTTTACCGCTGAACAGAAATTGAAAGGGGTTGTTTCCTTGCTTCGCGATGAAGCATACCAATGGTGGCTAACCGTTAAGGAGGGCACTCAGCCCAAACAACTGACATGGGATTTCTATAAGTCTGCTTTCCAAGGTAAATATGTGGGGGTAAGCTACATCAACACTAGGAGACGTGAGTTTCTGAATCTCACGCAAGAGGATCGTTCAGTGGCCGAGTATAAGGTCGAGTTTCTAATATTGAGCTGTTATGCACGATATATGGTGGCGACTGAATATGAACATTGTGTCTACTTCGAGGATGGACTCAATGATAGTTTGAGAGTTCTGATAGCTCCGCAGAGGGAGCATGACTTTTCAGCACTGGTAGAGAAGGCGAAGATTGCCGAAGAGGTGAAGCGTGCTGAGTGCCAAAACCAGGATAAGGAGAGAGGTAAGAATAAGAGAGATTTGGAGCCTTCGAATTCTATGATGAGGCCTAAGCAAAAGGCCAAATCTGATGGGCCAATTAGAGTTGGGGCCCCTGTTGCACCTACTAGGATCACGCTTTATGAACATTGTGGAAGACGCCATCTGGGCGAATGTTGGAGGATGATTGGGGCTTGTTTAAAATGTGGGTCTATTAAGCATTGTGTTCGAGAGTGTCCGCTGAGGGTCGATCAGGTACAAGCTGCAGGTTTTGGTACTACACAGCCACTGAGGGTAATTCAGCAGTCGCCTAGGGGACGTGGTCAAGTTAGGGGTGGTAACAGCATGGGTCGTGGACAGAGAGCACCGGGCAAAGGTGCTGGACATACTGAGGTGAGGCAGCCTACTCTTATTTATACTGCTCATCGCTGAGAGGACCGAGATACTCTAGACGTCATTACAAGTACGTTTTTAATTTATAATGTACCTTATCTTGCACTGATAGACATATGCTCTACACACTCATACGTAGCTAGTACTATGTCTGAAACTTTAAGGACTCTAGTTGAGAGTACTGGTAGTGAGGTAACTGTATTGAGTCCTTTGAGGCAACCTGACTGGGTTAGTAGACTGTATAGAGATGTCCCGTTAGAGGTTCAAGGGACAGTATTTCTGGCTGATCTGATGGAGCTCATGTTTGGGGAGTTTGACTTGATTCTGGGAATAGAGTAGTTGGTCAAACATCAGGTGAGTCTGAACTGCGCGAGGTCGTTTTGAGAATCGAGGGGGACAATGAGGTGGTTGTGATTGGGGAACATCAGGATTATCTGACTAATATGATTTCAGTGTTAGTGGCAAAAAAGTTAGTTCGGAAGGGATGTTAGGTATTCTTGGCCTACATAAGTGTTTCGGATTCTAGAAACTCTTCGGTTAAGGATATCAAAACTGTGAGACATTTTCCATATGTCTTTCCTGAGGAACTACCGGGTTTGCCTCCGAGCTGAGAAGCAGAATTTGGGATTGAACTTTTGCAGGGTACAGCTCTGGTGTCTATCACCCCCTACCGAATGGCACCGAAAGAGCTTACAGAGCTTAAGGCTCAGATTCAAGAGTTTTTAGATCTTGGGTTCATCTGTCTGAGTGTGTCTCCATGGGGAGCATTAGTACTGTTTGTAAAGAAAAAGGATGGATCAATGCAGATGTGTATCAATTATCGGTAGTTGAATAAGTTGACGATCAAGAATAAGTACCCACTTTCGAGAATTGATGATCTGTTCGAGCAGTTCAGAGGGGCTTTTATGTTTTCCAAGATCGATCTACGTTTGAGTTATCATCAGTTGAGGGTTAAGGAGGCTGATGTGCATAAGACGACATTTAAGACTCGATATGGACATTACGAGTTCCTAGTTATGCCTTTTGGATTGATTAATGCACCAGCGACGTTTATGGACTTGATAAACCAAATCTTCTAATCCTATTTAGATTAGTTTGTGATGGTGTTCATCGATGATATCCTGGTGTATTCTAAGACTGAAGACGAGTACAATGAGCATCTTAGAATGGTACTATAGACCCTTCGTGAGAAACAGCTGTATGCGAAGTTCAGTAAGTGTGAGTTCTGGCTACGTGAAGTGACCTTTTTGGACACATAGTTTCTACTGAGGGGATCTGAGTCGATCCTCGTAAAATTGAGGCTGTGTTAGAGTGGAAATAGCCGAGGAATGCATATAAAATTTACAGGTTTCTAGGGTTAGTGGGTTATTATCGATATTTTGTAGAAGGGTTCTCCTTGATCACAACACTGTTGACTAAGCTTCTACGTAAGGGAGTTCCATTTGTCTGGACTGGTGTGCAACAAGAGAGTTTCGAGAAGCTCAAGACTATTCTGACTCAGGCTCTTGTTTTGATATAGCCTAAGCCCAATAAGGACTTTGTGGTTTACAGTGATGCTTCACATGTCAGTTTAGAGTGTGTATCGACACAGGATAGTAAGGTGGTAGCATATGCATCTCGTCAGCTTAAAACTCATGAAGCAAACTATCCGACGCATGATTTGGAATTAGCTTCCGTTGTATTTTGCTTTGAAAATATGGAGGCATTATCTGTACGGTGAGAAATGTATTACTTACACCGATCACAAAAGCCTTAAGTATCTCCTCACTCAGAAGGAGTTAAATCTTAGGCAGCATAGATGGGTTGAGTTACTTAATGATTATGATTTTACCATTGAGTATCATCCTAGCAAGGCTAATGTGGTAGCCGATACGTTAAGCAGTAGGGTTATGACTGATCTGAGAGCGATGTTTGCTCGACTTAGCCTATTTGACGATGGAAGTCTATTGACAGAACTTTAAGTCAAACTGACATGGATTGAACAGATTCGAGGTAAACAGTTGGAGGATAAGTCTCTCAAGTTGCGTTTTCGTTAGGTAGAAAATAGTGGCACTACTAATTTTGGGATAAACAGTAATGGGGTACTTTGTTTCTGCGGTTGGATTTGTGTACCGAATGATGAGGATTTAAGGCAGTCAATTCTGAGAGAGGGCATGGTAGTCCCTATGCTATACATCTCGACGGGAACAAGATGTACCGAGAACTTCGGGAATTGTATTGGTGTCCAGGGTTGAAGCGTGAGGCTACTGACTTCGTTGCTCGCTATTTGACTTGTCAGCAGGTTAAGGCTGAGCATCAGTTATCTTCAGGTTTGCTGCAGCCGGTTAAGATATCGTTATAGAAATAGAAGCGAGTAACGATAGACTTTATTAGTGGGTTGCCTCTAACACCCACTAAGAAGAATTCTGTCTAGGTCATCGTGGATCGATTGACAAAGTCTGCTCAATTCAGCCAGGTAAGGACAGACTTCTCTCTTCATAAATTAGTTAAGCTCTACATATCAAAAATAGTGAGACTGCATGGCGTTCCTGTCTCGATCATTTCTAATAGAGATCCTCGTTTCACGTCTCGATTCTTGAAGAAGCTTCATGAGGCTCTGGATTTAAGATTAGACTTCAGTACTGCTTTCCATCATCAAACAGATAGTCAGTCGGAGAGGGTGATTCAAATACTGGAGGACATGTTGAGGAGTTGTGTTATTGATTTCTGAGGCAGTTGGGAGGAGTACTTGTCGTTAGCGGAGTTTGCCTACAATAACAACTATCAGTCTAGCATCCAGATGGCACCTTACGAGGCCCTGTATGGTCATAAGTGTCGCACTCTTTTATGCCGTTCTGAGTTGGGTGAGCGATGTGTGCTAGGTCCAGAATTGGTGTCTGAGACTGAAGATAAGGTTAGAGTGATTCGGGATCGTCTAAAAGTGGCTTCTAACAGGCAGAAGTCCTATGCAGATTTGAAGAGAAAGGATATCGAGTTTGCGGTGGGGGACTTAGTTTTTCTCAAGGTCTCACCATGGAAAAATGTTCTGAGGTTCAGTCACAAGGGGAAGCTGAGCCCTTGGTTTATTGGATCTTATCGCATTCTGAAACGTGTAGGACCTGTCACTTATCACTTGGAGTTACCTCCGGAGTTGGACCGTATTCATGATGTATTTTACGTCTCGATGTTGAGGCACTACCATTCTGATCCCACGCATGTTGTTTTGGTTGAGGAGATTGAGGTTAGGTTAGACTTGACCTTCGAGGAAGAGCCGGTTCAAATTCTGGAGCATGATATAAAGGTCATTCGGAAAAAATCTATTCCCTTAGTAAAGGTTCTGCGGCATAATCATAGCACTGAGGAAGCTACATGCGACCTTGAGGATGTGATGCGTTAGCAATATCCTTATTTGTTTTGATCAGGTAAAATTTCAAGGACGAAATTTTCTTTTAGGGGTAGAGTTATAACGCCCCAAAAATGTATATTTTTTGTTTTTGTAAAAATATGACACAAATATCTGTCTGCTTCAGTGGTTAAATGTAGTGGGTGTGTGTATGAGTCTCCAAGTTCAAGCCTTGACTTGGGCAAATGTTGGTATTTTTATGAATAAAGTCCTATCTCTGGTCAGTAGGCTTATAGTTAAAAGTTGGTAAAAATATATCAAAATGGGTCTGCTGGTCTGGTGGCTAAGGTACATGTTGGCGGGTGGGAGGTCTGGAGTTCAAGTCCCTATACAAGCAAGGGAATTATTTTTGTTGCTTGGCCGTGTGGCGTAGTGGAGTCCTAGTCAAATTGAAATTTCGAGTAGTGGAGTTGTTGTGCGAGGTTAGGGAGAGAATTAAGGAGATGAGTTACCAGATTTTTAGGCATTATCTTTTTGTTTAGTTTTTTTTTTTCAAATTTCAAACTCTTTTCCACCTTTCTAACGTTTTCTCTCTTCTCCTCCACTCACAATTTTTGATTTTCCTCTTTTTTCTAAATAATAAATCCTTACTTCCGAATTTCCTCTGAATTCCCCTTCCATTTTTGTTGTCTTTCTTCATCTTTTCTCCTTTCTGCAAGCATGCAATTGTGTTGTACGGTAAGTTTCCGTTTTATTAAATTCGAATGTTACTTTGGATAAGGGATTAAGGAGTGTTTTGTTGATTGTTTAGGAGTCGATCGTGAGGCTGGAATTAACATTGGTCGATTTGACTCGAAGTGGTGATCGTTTGGTAAGCGTATAAGGTATGCATTTTCTTGTGTTGTTTGGGCGAGTGGTTTTGGCTTTGAATTCGTTCTTAACTTTGTTGAACTCTTCGTTACTGAAGAATGGTTATTTTTACAGCAGCGAATTATTTCGGTTACTATCTCCCTCATGTTGAGTAATGGTGGAATTGTGTGAAGTTAAAAGGTAAGTGATGAGCGAACAAGCTTAGACCTTTTGGTACGTGAATACGGTTTAATCTTAGTTTAAGACCGATTCTAAAGTTGGGATTGTCGATTATAGGTTTTTGATGATCTTTGGATTGCGGAAGCAGCAAAAATGATACAGGTGTGTACCCAAAATGCAGAAAATGGGATTCGGTGAAAAACTGAAATTGCTTGTTGTCGAGAAATAAAAGAAAATGATGCGAAAATTGTAGAGAAAGGAAATAATGGTGTTATAAACTTGGAAATCAACATTCTGCACTAAAATAGTTTTGGACAGTAGCAGTAGTCTAACTTTGAAAAATCATCAAAAATAGTGGAAATCGAGTTAGAGGTTGAATAAAACATGAAATTAAATTTTATTGATTCTAGTTTTTCATGGAAGAAACAGTGTAAGCAATGGAATTGTAAGTTATGAGATATAATGAATTTTGTGAGACAAGATCAGAATGGTTTTGGGTTCCCCTATTCTGACTTTGGAAAATCATTACAAATTGTAAAAAAAAAAAATAATTAAGGGCTTAAATTTAAATATTTAAATCCTTAATGAGTCTATTTTCAATAGAAACAAACAGAAACATCACCCAAATTCTGTACTAAGAGATATATAATTTTTAGTAAGGAAAGGTTGAAGCTATCAAACAACAGAATCCGGATAAATTTGAAGATTTTACTGTACTTATTTGGTAAACTATAAATTTTGAAAATTTTATGGTAGAAAGGTATTTGAGTCTAGTTTCAAAAACATCAAGCAGATCTTAATGTGGAATTTTGTAGCTCAAGATATAAATAATTTAGTAACAATGACTCAAGTAGACAGCTTTGAAGGAACATATTAGTAAATAGTGAAAACATATATGAATATTTAGCTAGCATGGGTTACATTAAAAATTGGTCACACGACCAAGGCCAATTTGGGCCGAGTAGGCCACACGGACGTGTGGGCGCACACGGGTAGGCCACATGAGCGTGTGAGCCCATTTCTCTGAAAAGTTGTCTAAGGTTGCACGGGTCGCCCAAGTCGACTGTGGACCTACTAAAGGGTCGGTGAGCCCTACTTAAACCCCTATATGAGTGATCTGTCTGTCTAATTTCCATACCGAATATGAATTATAATATCTGAATTTATGTACTGTAACTGCATAATAGCATGACATCTTTTGTATGTTGTATTGCATCGGAGTGGGTTATTGTTATTTGGAGGAAATGTCTGGAAGGCTATTAAGCCTATTATCTGGTAGCTCTACTGCAAATTTCTGATTATGTGCTGCATTTCGGTACAGCATGGTGTGTAGGGATGGGTAGGTTGATTTAATCCCTACATAGTGTGTAGGGATGGATGGAGATGGTGTGTAGAGGCTAGTGGGTAGGATTCTGATTTCCTGCTATTGCATATTGTATCTAAGATGGGCCAAGGTGTATCCGAATGGGCCAAGGCCCAAACTGAATCTATGATGGGATCAGGCCCTAGACTGCAATTGATTATTTCCCGATATGTATCTGTATGTATGTTTCCTGTGGGGATTACAAATTGAGTTTGCGAAAACTCACCCCTTTTTTCGTTTAATCTATACAGGTAATCCCCAGACTTAGGCAGATCGGCATAGCGGAGGGCTCGACGGTGACCACCACTATTGAACTGCTTTATTACAGCTTTTGTTTTTATTTTATTTTTGGGTATTTATTATTGTAATGTTTTGGACTTTGGAGCGTTTGGTTTAAATTTGGGATTTTATACTGTTTTTATGGATTTTTTTTTTTTTGCAACTCAACAAAACACGATTTTACTAAAACTAAAATTTTCGGTTTTGTAAAATAATTGGTTTCAAAAGCTTCTGCTTAAGAGACATGTTTTAAGGCAAATCAGTTAGTTCACGTTTTTCCGAATGAAATAAAAGCTAATTAACTGGAACGGTTTTAACTTGTCAATCTCGATTTCAAACCCCATTCCATGTGACATCGCAAGATTCGACCATAACGTCTAGACTGGATTTGGGGTGTTACACCTTTGCACTCCGATTCAATTATCTGCCCAACATTGCAAGTTTGGCAGTACATACACATTTGTGTATCTATAGTACTTTTAAATATTTTCTTATTAATATTTTGATAATATAATTTTCATATTTTATAATTTATTCATATTAATTTTTAATGTGACATGCAGTGGTGACCAGGGACATTCCCCCTAAAGTTTTAGATTTTTCAATTTCCTCCTTTATAAATATATTATGGCCTTCTTTAATATAGAAATAGCCCTTCAATATTTTTATAATAATAAAATTAATATTAAAAAATTATTCTTAATAAAAATAAAGAAAAAATCTTCTTAAATAAGCTAAATTGAAATATGAAAAGAACTATCCTCACTCTTTTTAAATACGTATTCATGCTATCTTTTTTAATATATATATTTAGAAATATAATGTAGAACAAAATTTTTATCTAATTTTTTGTAGTATAATTAACATATATAATATATGTTATACGAAAAAAATTTACATAGCACGTCTAATTTTAGTTTGACCCTCTCAATGTTAACATCCTAATTCTGATCACAAGCTTTGCATATTATTTTACGAGTTTAATTTTTTATTAATTTTTAAACAACATATTTTTAATTATTGTTATAGTGATAATTCAATGGGATTAGAATAGAGAATTAATAGGTATTGATAATTGTATTATCTTATTTGGTAGGTTAAATGGTAATTGAGGAATCTGTATAAAATGATAAATTTATCCTTACTTTATGTGGATAATATTTTTAATAATATATTGAAATTATAACTAATATCTTAATAACATATATTAATATCGTAATAAAATATATAAAAATAATTTAATATAATAATTTTATTTGATGATATTTAAATTATATATAATTTTGTGTAACAATATATTTTAATATTTTTCCTTCAAAAAAATACATATTTTTTATTTTTTTAAAATTAGTATTTAATAATATATATATATGGTGTTAATATTAACATTAATATTTATGATATTTATTTTTTTAATTTTAATATGACCAGTCAATAACTTATTTATGATATAAATAAAAGAAAGAAACAATTTTAAAAGTGCTTACTTTACATAGTATAAATTACTTACAAAAAAAAATTAAAAGAAATATCATAATTTTATATTACCTCATCATTCATTAAGACAATTTTATATCACTCTCCCTAACACTCTCCCGTATCGTTGTTGTTTGAATATGATTTGATATTGCTTTTTCAAATAACTATTACTTTAATAGTCCATTTTTTATATTAATCTAACTTATTAATCCTAATGATCTCTATTTTTTTATTAGTAATTTTCTTAGATCACATGTATTACTATTTGCAATGAATACGCTTTCTTGCTATTCGCAATTTAGAGATTAAATTAATTTCTTCAAATTATTATTAAATAATTAAAATGTAAAATAAAATTTAAATTAATTATTCATCACAGGTTTATTAAACAAGATAATTAAATTTGTTTACTCAAGATAATTAAATTTGTTTACTCGTAGATTCTGGTATGATAAAGTCGTCATGACTTTAATGAAATTAAAATTGAGTTGAAAAAATAATTTAATTGAGTGGATTAATTAAATTTATTTCAATTAATTAAATAAATAATATTTTGGGAATAAGAAATTCGTTATTTGGTCAAATAAATTATGAATTTATTTAAAGTTCAAATAACACATATAACTATACACAATATATGAGACAAGCCCAATAGCCCATCTAATAGATGGGCCACAAACCCTAGTCCAAGAAGGGGGTGGCCGCCCATAGTACAATGATTTTTCTCTTGTTATTTTGTCATCTTGTGTTCAACTAAAACTCTTATAATTTTTTATTATAAATAGAGACTATGAGCTAGGTCAAAATATACCAACGTGAGCATTGTTATGTTGTGCTTTTATAGTGAAATTTATTCTATAAATAAATTATATTCATCGAGAGAGCTCAACATAGTTTCTAGCCCAGAGAGAATTAATTTTTCTCCGCTTAACTGTTTTCATTGTGTGCAATCAGTCTGTAATAGCCCGTTTTTCAGTGGTGTCGAAAATAGTGGTTTCGATGCCACAAATCTTACGAGCAAGTTCACAAATATTATTATTTGATATTTACGAATCAAATATGATTTGAAAAAAATTTTGATATGTTAATTTATGTTATATGAATGATTAATTAAGTTCAAGTTGTAATACCCTAAAGTTAGTGGTTTTAGAAAATGAGGTATCGGGACCTCGTTTCTATAAACTGAGCCGTAAATATTTATAAAAATATTTACGAAGTGTTATTAAGGTTATATTAAATTTTCGTTAAAAAATTTTAATGTTTCGATAGTTAATTGAGCAAAAATGATTAAATTGTAAAAGTTAAAAAAGTCAATCGCTATTAATTTAAAGGTATTAATTGATTAAAGAATCATAATTAGATGACCTTAATGGATAATTTACACATACCTAAGATGGTGGGACGGTTTTAAGCTTTAAAATCTTTTAATTTTATATGTTTTATAAGTTAATTTATTATTATAATAAAGAAAAGGTTAAAATATATCAAACAAAAGGTTGTCTTCTTAATTTATTCGCTTTTACATTAACCGAAAGCCATTGCTGGTGATTTTGAAGCTTTGTCCATGTGAGTCTGTTTTTCACTCGTTTCTTATAATTTTTATATTTTTGAGATCGTTGCAACTAGATCTAGCTAGTCGTACTTTCGTTTTTGAAACTGTTAAAGATTTTGAATGTTATTATTGATGAATATTTTGTGATTTTAGATGTTAAATAATGAATTTTAAGTATTAGTTGTTATTTATAAGTATTTTGTTAAGTGATTTTGGATGAATTTAACGATTAAGAATTAAATTGTTGAAATAGTAAAAATGCAAGGACTTGATGTGAAATTTTTATAAATATGAGTTGTATTGGAAGATATGAACATTCGGTTGGCATGTGTTTGCAATAAAAATGGTTAATTTGCATGTTTTAGGCTTAGGGACTAAATTGAATAAAAGTAAAATGTTAAGGGCAATTTTGTAAAATATAAAAATAACTAAATTGCATAAAATGAATTGGTTTTACTATCTAAATTAATGAATTGAATGAAATTATTAATTTAGATAAAGAACGAGTGGAAAATTGAGGAGAAGAGAAAATTACCAAATAGCCCCTATACTTTGTCATTATTGCAATTTAGCTAGGTAAGTTTGTATGAACTATAAACACTTAAATGTTAATTAAATTGAATGTTTAATATGTTTTTCTAATGTAAATGAATCAATATATATATGTTATGTGTTATTATACAATTTATCATGTAAAGAAACGATGGAAATCCAACGACGTTTCGACGACTATCGAGCCCCGTGTGAATCTTAAGAATATATAAGATACAAATGACATGTCATTAGAGTTACCATGTTTCGGGTGCTGGTCCAGAATATCCTACCAATCGCTGAGTTCCAGCATTTGTTACGGATACCCGTCAGCTTGTGTGAGCGGCATCGTGTAGCTACATTCTGACCATCAGCTTGTGTGAGCAGACCCATTCATGGCTCGAGTGAGCAATAATGAAAAGGAATTGTTTCGACCATATTTTTAGCACACTTTGTGTGAGCTTTCTCGCATATCTAATATTATTCTATGTGGTTCAACGAGTATGGAAAGGAAAGGAATGGTAAATGTTCAAAAGAAACTATGTCATGTATTTATGAAAAGGTTTAAATGGTAAGTTTCATTGAAAGTATGATACGTTAAGGAAAATGATGAGTTCAAATGAATTATATTAATGTTAAATGGCTTATCTATGTTAAATTTATGTGGATTGTGTTTGAATATGCTAATATGTGTTGTTGAAGATGCTTAGGCTTGTGCCAAGCTATTGGTTTGATTGTATTATGTTTAATTTTAAAAGTTATGCATTGAAATGGTAAGTTTCCAAATGGAAATATGCTTATGTTCATGAAAGTGTGGTAAGAATCAATGTATGTATTTTCTAATGAATTGGTTTATCATATGGTTGATGTTTATGCTTACGTCTTGTATTATGCAAATGAAACAGGTAAAAAAAGGGAATGAAATGATAAGTTCAAAATTGAGATGTAATATGATGAAAAAGGGATTGATGAGTTGAATGATGTACTTATATGTGAGAAACTTACATATGCTATGGATGAATTTACCTAATTCATGAACAAATATGCTAATTAATGAATTGATATTGTTATTTAAGTTTATGCTAAGTAAATAAAATGGAAAGTAAGTAAATGGAATGGTAAGAAAGTAAATGGAGTGGTAAGAAAGTAAATGGAGTGGTTCATAGTATTATGAAAAGGTTAATGATTGAGTAGTATGTTTTATATAGCCCATTATGTTAGGAATGGAAAGTATATGTGATATTGATAAACTTACTCATTTATGAGTTGATGGTTATAAAGTTTGATAAACTTTGTGGTTTTGGTATAGGTTTATAAATACCCCATAAAGTTCATTATTGAAATGAATTGTTATGTTTAAAGTTTATACGAGCTTACTAAGCATTCATTGCTTAAGTAGTTATTTTCCTTTACTTTACAGATTACTAGAAGCTCGATAGGTTTGGAAGCTTGTCGGAGAACTATCACACTATCCAGAGATTATATCAGTAGATTTTGATGTTATAGCCAAGGTTATAATGGCATGTATAGGTGGACTTATATTTAAGGGTTAGTTGATGTTTATGCTATGTAAGTGTTGATTTGAGTTGTGCTACTTTTGGTACTTTGGTGCCTTGATGGTTGATGTTATTATGGCTAAATTGATGAATATTTTGAATGAATAATTTGGTATGTGATGATGTATTTTTAATATGGTCAAGTTGAAGCATGATTTTATGACCAAAGTGGTAAGTGTTGGTATGTTTGCAATGTGATCAATTATGGTATGCTTTGATGTGGAATTGAGTTAAATGTGTTTGGATAGAATAAGACCAATTAGACATAAGTTTAAGTATATTTGATTGTTTGTGTTTGAGGTGCCTATATGGCATATTGGTTGGATGGTTAAATGGCTTATTGAATTGGTCTTATTATGCATGATTTAGGTATGTTTTAAGGTCTTGATTATATGTGCAAGTTTCTTGTAGGTTCATGCTTGAATGGGTGAAAGGAATAGCTTGAATTTTAGCCAATTTCTTGTCCACACGACCTAAGACACAAGCATGTGTCTCAGCCGTGTGTGACACACGACCATGCAACATGGTCGTATGTCCCCTGTAGGTTTTAAAGGTTGTTTTTTGAAAGTTACATGGCCTAGCACACGGCCTGGCACACGAGCGTGCGAGGCTATTTCGAGGGTTACACGGCCTGGCACACAGGCATGTGGCTTAGCTGTGTGACCTAACTCAGAGAGTTACACGGGTATGGACACAGGCTAAGACATAGTCGTGTGTCCCTATTTCAATTTTTACACAGCCTGAGACACAGTCGTGTGTCTCAACCGTGTGAGTCACATGGCCATGTGACCCTTGCAGTTTAAATCTTTCTAACTTTTTCCACAATGTTTCAAATGTTTCTGTTTTAGTCTTGATTTGTTTCTAAAGTGTTTTTAGGGCCTCGAAGGCTCGATTAAGGGATGTTATGCATGTGTATGAATGGACTTTGCTATGTTTAATAAAATAATTGGAAATGTATGTTTTTATGTTACAGTTTTACAATTATGTTTCGTAACCCTATTCGGCAACGGATAAGAGTTAGGGGTGTTACATGGTGTGTGTAATTAGAGCACACTCTCTAAGCAAATTGAGGATTTGAGAATAATGGAGAAGGTTGTATTGGTAGAAACTTGGGAAACAATCAAGTACACTTAACCCAAAATACATGTACTAATTTGGTAAATATTTATTTATATAAATAACACAAAAGCTCGAGTTTTGGAGATTTATCAACAATGATAACTTGCTAAAAATTTAATAATTGAAAAAAATGATACATAAGTTAGTTAAATCAAACTCTCAAAATCATAAATCTATAAAAATTACAAGAAAAGGGGCTTGTTTATCTTATTTAGTTGGTGGCCGAATGCAAAGAAGATTTTGAAGCTTTCATCTAATTTTTATTTGTGGTGGAAGGTGAGAGGATAAGGAAGACGATGAAATCTCTCACTAATTTACCTATTTATACTTAGATTA
This sequence comes from Gossypium longicalyx, assembly GCA_025698465.1. NCBI lineage: Eukaryota > Viridiplantae > Streptophyta > Magnoliopsida > Malvales > Malvaceae > Gossypium > Gossypium longicalyx. The sequence goes on along the minus strand of CM047004.1, from coordinate 59,585,665 downwards.
GTTTTAGTTTAATTTAATTAATCTTAGTTAGTTAGTTAAATAATTAAGGCATAATTAAACTTATTTTAATTATAATTTAATCTAAGTGGGACAATTGGTTTAATTACCATTTTGATATTATTTTAGTTAATTAAGGCATATTTAAACTTATTTTAATTATAATTTAATCTAAATGCGACAATTGGTTTAATTACCATTTTGATATTTTGAATAATTGCTATCTAAGTCCTCAAGCCTTTTCTTAATTAAAATTCAACAGCGATTAGACTTTTGCAATTTAGTCTCTAAGCTTTAATTAACTAATTTCTTAGTTAAATTACTTAATCGAACTTCAATGTATTTTTATATTAACTCCGTAAATATTTCTATTTTATATTTATAGACTCGGTTTATGGAAATAGAGTTTCGATATTGCATTTTTTGGTACCAATGAAAATTAGGTCGTTACACTTGTACTGTTAGGTTATTTGAACTAGTGATCGTTCTCGATCCCCAGGATATTAGAGAACTATCACATAATGATACGCACTCAACGCTAGATCTCCCACCTACAAAACGAACGCTATGGCATGTCAACTATACTCGAAGCACTAGCTGACACCGTTAATAGGGCATTATTCATTATTAACAACCATTAAAGCACATTATAATTCAAGATAACATGACATTGTCATAATGCAATCTTATAGTCACAAACATACATCTACATCTACATATACATAATTCAAACGTAACCCAATAGACTCAATTGATCAAGTTTATAAGTACCTCAAATCGTGTTTGACATCAATATTATTCGAATACATTAAACTACCTATTTAAGCATAAATTGAAGTCAAATTATGAAAACACAAACAAGAATAACTATTCATCAATAACTTTCGTTTTTCCTTTATCCCTCGACTTCCTGGCATCACCTTTAGCTACGTTCAATAAATTCGATTAAAGAAATTCTTTAGTTTCACCCATTACACATTAAAACATACAAATTAAACATGGAATGCAGTTGTTCAGTTTATTCCCTCAAAACCTTAATATTCAAAATGCTCATATCTCACGATCTACTCGATCAAATCTAAATCCGACTTTACATTTTTCACTAGGGACCTCAATTTTTTAATCTACAACATAAATTTTCAATAACTTTCATTTTATTCAATCTGGTCCCTAATGTTACAAAGTTAACTTTATAGCATAACTTAGAATTCGAACTTAATTCACCACTTCCCACTATGTTCTAACATGGTCTTAACATAACCTAACCTTATACCACTGAGTATATCATGATTTCAAGTTCCAAATTCACTAACACTCAACAATGGTAGCTTGACTATAACTTAATAATAGGAAAAACTAACATTTGAATCCATAAAAATTCAACAAAAAGAACATGTTTACTTTGTGAATTTTGAACTGAAAATGAAGAAGAAACAAAAATTATTCTATTTCTTTGGAAAAGAAGAAAAATAAAATAAACTAAGCCCTTTTCTTATTTTATCTCTCCCACTTTTCAATCTCATATTCGACTTGTGGACTTTTTAGTTTAACTTTTCAGACAAATTAATTTAACAAATTCAGTCTCAAAACTACATTGTCCAACAATGACAAAAATCAAGTCATTCCAAATGGGACTCACCTCAAGTCTTCATTGACCTATAAATGCCACCTCTTCGAAAATCAAGAGAGAAGAGCATACATATAACCTATACTCTAATACAACCTCAACATCTTTTACAATGTGAACCACCTCACCTTTAGAACTCGGTTGAAAAGAAAATCTCTAATCAAAATATAAAGGTTAAATGTGATATAGTCCTTATAGTTTTTGAAAATTAGAAATTTAGTCCTTGTACTTGTATTTCAAGGAATTGAGTCCCTTTACTTTTCATATTTTAAAATTCAGATCTAACTATTAACACTGTTAGTATTTTTTTTTTGGTTAAATTGGTTGTTGTGATATTTTGAAATAAAAAAAAAACTACTCACTTGCTAGCCATGTAATTAAAAAAATTTGTTGTAATTAACCTGAATTTAACAAAAAAATTTAACAGTATTAACAATTCGACCTAAATTTTGAAATATGAAAAGTACAAAGACTAAATTCCTAGAAATACAAGTATAATGACTAAATTATTAATTTTTAAAAAGTGCAGGGACTATAATCATATTTTAACTAAGGGTTAGTTTGGTAATGCTTTTGAAAAGTGCTTTTGAGAAATAAAATGTCCATTTTAGACATGTTATTATTAAGTAACAAATAGGCATTTAAATAAAATTTAAATTAATTAATATTATTATATTTTAGTAAGAATATAAAAAAATTATTATAACTTGTTAATATTTTAATATTTTAAATATTTTTAAGTAATAAATATTAATTACTTATAAAATTTAATTAAAATATATATACCACATTTTAAATATTTAAATATAATCATTAAATGTTTATAATTAGTATTTAAAAAAATATTTTTTATTTTTAATTAATGATTTTAACACATTTGTAATTAAACACAAAAAAAGAAAATATTATATTATTAGAGGGGTGAAAAAATAATTAAATACTAAAAACACTTTTAGGAAAGGAACAGATAAAAAATTTAATTTCTCCTTATCAAAAACACTTCTAAAAAACTAAAACTTTCAATTAAAAACAATTTATTTTACATAACTTTTTTTCTAAAAATACTTTTAAAGTTAAAAGTATTTTTTTAAGCACATAATAACACGCCCTATATATAAATGGATTGGAAAAATCATTCATGGGTTTAACCCGTCTAATTCATTATCATTGCAATGCCCTTTAAAGATACGGTGAGAGAAAACAAAAGAGTGGTGACCCACCCGACAAAGAAACGGACCGGGCGGTCGCACCACCAGTCCATACTTTTGGGCACGAATCCGCTCCCTTTGTCCAACGACCAATGCGAGCATTTAATGTCAATGGGTTCCCTTTCAGTTTCACCATAAATCAAGCCTCTCCCCCCTCCCTCAAGCCCCAGATCAAGGAAACAAGCTCTTCACTAAACAATCCACTGCTTCTCACTTGCTTTCTTTTTACTGGACTTCTCAAAGCATTCCCCAATTTCCTCCCTGTTTCCAAGCAGTTTCAGAGGAAAGAAAGTAAAGCCTGTTTACCGAAGATGGAAAACCCCATCACTTCAAAATGCTGCAACCATCAGCCCTGGTTTGTCTTACTTGTCTTTTTCGTTTTCTGTATTGAGCTATTTTCTTTTGATTACTCTGGTTTAACTGCTAAAAAATTTGCCCTCGTTACTGTTTTGGATGATAATCATGGAAATGTAATCAATACCCAAAGTTCTTTACCTCATGGTTTCACTGAAATTACCAATGCTAGCGTCTCTCCATTGCCCAAAACTGATGAAAAGGGAGATTTGAAAGTGGGAACTGAGATCGATTCTTGTGTGGGTAGATATATATTTGTTCATGATCTTCCCAGTAGGTTTAATGAGGATTTGGTTAACAATTGTCGGTTGCTCACTAGGGGAACTGATAAAAACATGTGTCCATACTTGGACAACTTGGGTTTTGGTCCTGAAATTGAGAACCCTGAAGATGTTTTGATGAACAATAGCTGGTTTTTAACGAATCAGTTCTTGTTGGAAGTCATCTTTCACAATAAGATGAAAAGGTATGAATGTTTAACCAATGACTCGTCGATTGCATCGGCTATTTACGTACCCTTTTATGCTGGTCTTGATATGAGCTTGTATCTATGGGGTTTCAACACTACTGTGAGAGATTCTGCATCTCTTGGCCTTGTAAAGTGGCTATCAGCGAAGCCTGAATGGAAAAGAATGTGGGGTAGGGATCATTTCTTAGTTGCTGGGAGGATTGCTTGGGATTTCCGAAGACAAAGCGATAACGAAACCGATTGGGGCAGCAAGCTTCGGTTCTTGCCTGAATCCAAGAACATGTCGATGTTGTCGATTGAATCGAGCTCCTGGAACAATGATTATGCAATTCCATATCCAACATGTTTCCATCCTTCAAAGGACAGTGAGATTTTCCAGTGGCAGGATCGAATGAGAAGGCAGAACCGGCAGTATCTTTTCTCCTTTGCTGGTGCCCCTAGGCCTGAATATCAGAATTCGATCCGGGGCAAGATTATCAATCAATGCTTAGCTTCAAAGAGCCAGTGCAAGCTGCTGGATTGTAATTATGGTGCTACAAACTGTGATAACCCGGTTAATGTGATGAAGGTGTTTCAGAGCTCAATCTTTTGCTTGCAGCCCCCAGGTGATTCTTACACAAGGAGATCGATTTTCGACTCTATTTTAGCGGGGTGCATTCCGGTGTTTTTCCATCCAGGTACAGCATATGCTCAATACATATGGCATTTACCAAAGAATTATACTGCATACTCGGTGTATCTACCAGTAAAGGATTTAAGTGAGTGGAAAATCAACCTCAATGAAACATTGCTTCGGATGCCAGAAGACAGAATATTGAGGTTGAGGGAGGAGGTTATAAAGCTCATTCCGAGAGTGGTTTACGCAAGTTCGAGATCTCGATCGGAGACTCTTGAGGATGCATTTGATTTATCAGTTAAGGGAATTCTTGATAGAATAGAGAGTGTTAGGGTTATGATAAGAGAAGGGAAGGATCCTAGTATTGGATTTGCAGATGGGGATGATTATAAGTATACATTTTCTACTTATGGTAATGGTAATTTACTACACTAGAAATTCATTCGTAACGGTTTTTTTTTAGGACAGAAGAAAGCCTAATTTTTTTTTTTTCAAAATGGTTGCATAAATAATTAAGTATTTTTTTTTTTTTCCTTTAGCTGAAGTGAATATAGATATAGATGTACCCTTTCATCTCATTCTATCTCAATGATTGTACTTGTGTATTTTAAGAGTAAAATTTTGTAGTGAAGGGGAAAGCGTTGAATGTCTCCATGATCTTGAAATTTGGTCTTTTACTTTTTTTTTTTTTTTTTTTTTTGCTTTTGGGGTTTCAGTTTTTCTTTATTAACAAAATTGAAGGAAAGAAAACTCTTAATCCTTCATCATCAGATGAATTTTTCCAATTGGGCAAACAGCATACATGAACTGACTATTGAACAATGTTCTTGTCAGATACCAGTATGCTAAATCATTTTAAGATTTTTCATATGGTTTGAATATGTGGGAGCTGATAGGTGGGAGGCGTTTGATTCCACATTATAATCAAATAAATGGTGAAATAAGCATTAGTCCACACTCAACTTTTGACCGAATAGGGAAAATGGCATTGACAAGGTGCTTTTAAGGTGAAGTTTGGCGGATGACGTGGTAATTCCTGCCGACACTTGAAAGTGACTTATAATGGCTGTTGCATGTGGATGCCATAAATGACACATTAGGGGTCGCTTTGATTGCTATCAAAATTTTTTATCCTATGTTTATTTTTTAAAATAAATTTGATTAATGTAATCTTTTTTATAAGTCAGTCAAATTTTCCTTGTTTCTTCATAATATATTTTACAAAAGCTTTCTCGTGTAAGTTAGATTTTACAAAATTAGATAACTTTTTTTTTTTTCATTTTTCTTGCCATAAGTTGATTTTCATGACATGAATTCTTTTCATGCCATTTTCATGAAATATTATAGGGTATAATAAAATTTTATATAGGAATAATATTTGGTAGAGTACTAATAAATTTTTAAACTTCATAAATAAGATAAAAGAATTCACAAGTGTTTTATAAGGTATAATAAAATATTAAAAAGAAGAAGACATGTGATAAATTTTTAAGGTTATTTGTAAAATAAAAAAATATACGCTACTAATGTATCAAATATTATCATTTTATATAATTTGATCTATATTTTTCATATCATTTGCTTTTCTTTCCCTATTTTTTTTTATATTATCAATTTTTATAATATCAAAGTTTTAGATATGAGATTAATTATGAAACAAAAAAATTTGTTAAAATTGTATTTATTTCATTGAAAATATTTTTTGAAAAATGATTTTAAAAAAAAATTACCAAATAGTGAAAAATACCAATTTTTTTAAAAAATAAATATATTTTTCAAAAATCATTTTTGGTAATATTTTTTTACATCAAACAAATAAACCCTTAAAAAAACATTAAACATAAAAGGACATAAATAATAGGGATATGAAAGCAAATTATTAATATATTACAATTTATAAATTATATATAATCTATAATAATATATAAAAGCATCAGCTTCAAATTTATAAATAGTGAACTAAATCCATGTCATTGGTGATTTTTAAAAATAACTATTTAAATCATAATTATATTTATAATAAAAAATTTAAATTAATTATCAAACTAGTAATTAATTTTATTTCTATTAAATTAAATATCAATTAATTTTATTGATAGTACTATTTGAATTATTATATTTTTAATTAGTTGTGATTTATATTTAATTATTTTTTTTGTCTATATGGCTAGAAGCTGCCAACAATGAAGGGGAAAGTATGGAGAAATTGGTTAAATTACAGGTACCTCCATCCCATATGATAGTTACAATCAGAATGTAAAAGTTTAAAACGATGAGGTTAAGTGGCCTTTTTCTCAAACAAATAACCATTATCTTTAGAGCAATGTCAAATTGATTAGTGGAATGGACAACAAGTTTAGACTATCAATTTAAAATAAAAGGGTTAGATTAATTGATTATAAATCGAAACAAATCGGTTGAACTTAAATTAAGTTAAAAAAATTTAATTCAATTAATTCTTTTAATATATATCCAGTCAAATCAATTGAACTGAAAGTAGTTCTAGGCGTTATATAAAAAATTTATATCGGTAAATGTATAATGAAGGCCCTTGTACTAAGAGTCAAATTGTATTTTACCCTATTTATTAAAAAATGGACAAATTAGTTACTGTACATTATATTAAAGAGTATACTGATCCTTTTGTTAAATATATCATCAATTTTTACTATTAAAATTTAGTCTCTATACATCGAAATGAGGTACACATAACATGCCACATATAACTGTTTGGTTATTCCGTTAGTAATACTAATTTTTATAGTAAAAATTGATGAAATTTTTAATAGAAAAAATTAATTTACATTTTGATATAATATACATACACTAATTTATACATTTTTTAAGCAAAAGGAAAAAAAATATAATTTAACACCTTTACCTTATTTATCTTATTTATTTAGTACATAAATTGTAAATATATGTGTTAGAGATGTAAATCATCAATTATAAATATATATATATATATATATTTGAAAAATACAAAAATCTGTCCTATAATTCGTACAACTTACCATCATAATCAAAGTATTGAAATAGCATAGATTTTAGCGTGATGGGCTATAGTCCAATATCGAGGAACTGTACCATAGTGACCAGCACACTAAATAGAGTAAAGAAGGTTTCGTCTACGGAGTTCGGCCCTCCTTGTTGGTCTGCAACTTCTGTAGTCACTAGCGGGTAACAAATGGCAACCAACACAAGTTTTCAGCTGTTTTCATCATCTAACGATAAACCCAGTTTGGGTTTAGGGTTCTTGGAGTCATCGGAGCTGCAGCTGCCACCTCCTCCTCCCCCTGTCGAAGTCCTCTCCTCAGAGGTACCGATTTCTAAGCTTTTTTTGTCTTTGATTTTTGAGTAAACGCTTTTTTTTTTATTGGTTGGTTTTGAATTTGAAGTAGGTTTCTTCTTCTGTGAAATACACTGTGGAGCCTGTCAACTTGGATGGCCTTACTTTACTCAAGGTGAACCTTTTAACTTCAGTTTATTGAATGAACTTGTTTTGTGGTTGCTTTTAGAAATAATCAAGATTCCATAAAATTGATCAAGGCTCTCTTGTATGATTGATATTATTTATGCTAAACTATAATTTTGCCATCCTTTAGGGAAGGGTGAGTACTAAAGAGGTTCTTGGGTTGCCTAACTCGGATTTAGTCCCTGGAATATATGAAGGTGTGTAATGATCTTTCTTCCTTTCACCTTGTATTAGATTTCATTTTTAGTTTTCGCATTTGAGTTTCCTGCTCATGATGAATGCATTTTTAGGTTTCTTCCAAATGATGAAAACTTGGTAATGTGTGTGTGTGTGTGTGTGTGTGTTTTTTTTGAGTTTAGGGGGACTTAAGCTATGGGAAGGTTCATTAGACCTTGTTAAAGCTCTGCGCTCTGAGATTCAAAATGGATGTCTATCATTTGAGGGAAAACGAGTGTTAGAGGTGGGCTCTGAGATTCAACCCTTGTTGACACACTAATTTGCTCGATTGGTCAACTTATGTATTACTAAGGCTGCTAGTTGACACCCACATCGATGTTCAGTGAAAAATTTCTTTTGAGCTGGTTATATTATATGGAAACTTTTTGCATAAATCAATCATAAGATAAGATTAAGGACCATCATTCTGGGCTCTCAATGGTTGTGCTTATGTATTACTAGAATGTCCTATTAATTTTTGTAGTATATTATTGGCAGACTGTTATTTCTAATATAACTTTTGCTTAGGTTTCTCGTTTGGTTCTTATAAGCCAGAGTAATTTTACCAGTGAAGAAATTGCTATTATCCCTCCAATAGATTTGACTTGTAATAATAATGCCTTGAACTATTGAATCTGTAAACATATATTTAGATAGATGCACTAATATCTTGGCTTGTCTATTCTTGCAACTGCTTGCTGAGTTTCTTTTAATTGTTTTCAGCTTGGATGTGGTCACGGACTTCCTGGGATATTTGCATGTCTCGAGGTAAACTCATTCATGCTTGATTACACCATGTTGTGACTGAGAGTATTTGTTAAAATGTCATTATCATTTTTTTCCCTTTCAGAGTGCAGCTGAGGTGCATTTTCAGGACTTCAATGCTGAGGTCCTACGGTGTCTCACTATCCCAAATGTCAATGCAAATCTCTTGGAGAAGGCTAAACCTGAAACTGTATCAGAACTGCGCTTCTTTGCTGGTGACTGGGGTGAGATTCATCAGTTACTTCCTCATGCACGTGAAAGTGAAATAAACTTGACTTCTAGCTCAGAACATGGCCAAGCTTCTGCTTACGATGTTATTTTAATGGCTGAGACGATTTACTCAATCTCAGCGCAAAGGAATCTCTATGGACTTATAAAGAAGGTGTTTCTTTATTGAGTAATTCAGCCTCTTCTGTTAATTGTAAATTCATAGATTCCTCACTTCTAAGCATTCTCAATTTACAGTGCATGAACCAGCCAAATGGAGTTGTATACTTGGCTGGAAAGAAGCATTATTTTGGTGTAGGAGGGGGAACACGACAATTTCTTTCCATGCTTGAGAAAGAAGGTAACCTGATCCTTTATAGACGTGATTATGTCAGTGGAACAAGAATATATTCTCTTCCGATAGAGTAAATTAAAAAAATGCATATGTGAGTTAGGACTCAGTAGATATTCATGAGGTTTTCCTTTCCCCTTATGCAGTTCACGACACTGTTATAAAAGCCTGACTGGACTAGCCAGTTAAATGGGAACCGGTGGTCCATCCAGTCTGGAATCTTTTGAACTGGCTAAGAACTGCTTGAACCATAAAAGCACTAGTGAAAGCTGGAAAAAACAAAACAAAAAAGAGGGAAATCTGTTTTAACTTATTTTAAAGTTTTTTTTTTAAATGGAAAAAAAATTATTCTATGTGATGATATCTGGATATTTAACCCCTTGAGTGTATTATGTTAAAATCTGTACCATTTAGTAAAAATAAATATCATTATTAAATATTTTTTTATTTTTAATACTTATTTAGTATTAAAGTTGCTTATTTATTATTTAATTATTTTTTAATATAATCAACTGGTTGAGCCAGAAATTGGAGGCCTCACTGGTTTGACCTCTGGCCTAGTTTTTAGATAATTGCTTTATAGGTGGTTAGAATGTTTTGCAAAGAGCTTTCCTCCTATGAAATGTATGATTAAAGAGATATAGATTCTAGGGTATCAAAGAAGCCATTTTGGCTCAAGGGAAATTGTTCTCAAGTCTGCATTGTGATTAATCAGAATGAATCTTTTGAGGGTCATTGTTTCAAGGAATAGTTTGGTAATTTTGTACTTTACTGGAATGTATTTTCCTGGAGTTGTTTGAGAACTCATGGTTGAGTGATTCATTAGTTTCTCCTTTTGTTCTTAGTTCTTCATTGTTGGAATATCTGGAGTTTCCCTTTACAGTGAAGGAACATCACCAAAACAAATTGAATAACTTTAAATTAATTCTCTTGTAGCCTTAATCATATTATATGCTGTATTGTTCTTTGTGTTCTTGGTGGAGTCTTGGAGAGATTCTTAACACTCGGTAAACCAGGAGACTAATCGGCTGGGATAACTTCTTGAACAATCATATTCTTTTGTTAGCTAGTCGATTTAAGCAAACTTTTCCCTGTCAAAACTTCATCAGTTCCAAGTTTTATTCCTTGTAACCTTTAAGCCCTTTAACGCAGTCGTAGACCCTATATCCCCGAAATTCTTTTGAAGGCTATTTACTCATATGCATGTCTATTTTCCAAAAAGTCTGTTCAGTTTCAGTGTAACATATTTTCATGGAGGATACATGAAGTGTTGCATTTCATTAATTTTCCCGAGGCTGTCCATGTATAAGATATGGACTGCTAGATGCTGATTAAGTGATTCTTTTTGGTCCTACAGGTGTTATGGCTGCAACTCTTGTTACTGAAGTTGCCGATGGTTCCTCTAATGTACGGGAGGTATGGAAGCTTTCGTATAAGTAGATCCATAATTTTGGTTCATCGGGATATTTACTATGCTACAATTCTGAGCATGATTGATTTTCAGGAAATGTTATTCTACATATGTGAACGATATATATGATTATTATATTTCATGAATATTCCCAGTAGTTATGTTTAATAGTCTTCTTATTCTCTATCATAGTCCAGAAATTTATCATTGGAACTAAAAATGAACAACTCCCTATCTAAAACTTTGTATTCTTTTGCATTAGGAGCTCGTTGGTATGTAGGAACATCTATTTTCTCTTTTTAGTTAAAAGAGTTTTTCATATATTTAAAAGTTTATATATTGTCATATATGTTTGGATGTGTGTTTAACATAAATATCGAATATATATATATAAATGAAAGATCACAAAAAATGTAATAGTAAATGGAAGATCATGGTAACATAATAGTAACAGATATTGACCATTCAAATTCTTTGAGACGGCAATATGTAGGCCACCCGTGAGACAAGGTGTATAACAGTGACAAAAAAACCGGAAGTGAAAGATTGAGAGGAACTGAATCAATTTAAAAGTCTTACAATTTCATTGCGTGCTGGCTGTCTTTCACTTCTTTAAATGTTGACCAACAAGTTAGTATGGGAGTGTTTGTATGTATATATATATTTAAAAGATAAGCATATTATAACTTTTAACTCGTGCTTATCTCACACACGCATATTACTATATGGTATCACTTCAATAATTAACTCAAGGAAAAGATCAGTTATGTATTGGTTGGTGGTTTGAATTTTTGTATATATTTTCCATTATTAATATTTTATTTTTTTCATGAGATTACGGGTATGTATCTATTCTATCAACTGAGGAGCTCAATCTGTGAATTCATATGGTTTTGAGTTGGAAAACAAAACCCTAAAAGAGGACAATACTTTTGATTGTTGAGGGCAACTCCAACTACCTAACAGATGAGGCTTTGAAGATTTTTCTCGAAAAAATTGGTTTCCCTCAATAAAGTATAAATAGATAAAATTATGTAAATTAAAAAGTTGAGATTCAAACTCATGCCTCGTTGAGAGAATGGATGCAAGGTGATACCTTTAGGCTCTCATTATGGCTTTGGGCACGATTTTGCTGTGTAAACCATTGTGGCTCTCAATATTATTGTGTAAACCACCCCATTATAACCCTCGATATGGTCGTGAACCCTTAAATTCTCGGCACTGTCGTGTGAGCCACCCTCATCGAGATAATGCTTTAACAGTTAGCTTGCTTTGTTAAGCTTATATTAGCAAAGACAAAGATATAGATAACATTGAATAATTTAAGAAGGATGATAATTGATTAACGATTAATTAACAATTATAACGATTAAAGAATACTGTAAAAACATGGTATACTTGGAATATAAATGAATATTAGTTGAACAAGAAAATTTCATATTTTTCGTTGTAATGGGTGTCACCGGCTTCGGATCATGAATCAGACCTACAACGATAGTACTTGGAGCATCCTCGGCTGTAAGGGTTGGATGGTTCTGGGAGGCAGCCGCCACTTTTACTATAAGCTTCACCCCCAGCACCGCCGCGGCAGACTGGTTGATCTCTTTTAAGTGCGCCGGGAGATATATACCTTTTCTGTTCTAGAAACCTGCGGCTTATTTCTGACTCCATTAGCATCTCGTTTGCTTCATTGCAGTCTCTGATAGATCCATTGCAGTGCATGAGCACATCATTAACGGTTGAGGACTCAGTTTGGCTAAAACAACTTAAGGTGAAGAAGAACAGAAGGAAGAAGAAATGGAGAGATTTCATAATGTTGGATTTGTAGGCTTTGGCTTGACATTGAAAATTGAAGTTGTTGAGAACTTTATAGAGCTTTAAAACAACATTTTCTTTTCTCGGAAAGTGGCACTAGTGGAAGCTCCATTACGGACGAATAAGGTCAGGGACCGCACTTCACCTAACTCCAATCATGCCCTTTTTTCTTTAGACGCATATGATCTCATAATTAAAAACAATGAAGTTTTTAGGGTGAGGTTTGATCGGAATAATAAAATTTTCCTCTCTGTTAGATATGGCCTTGAGTCTCATAGGTCTCGATTTATTAAGTTGTTTCACCAATTTTTTTTTTTTTTTTTACTTTGGAGGATCAATTTGGTAAAAGGGCCCAAAAAATGTTACACAAAGTATGAAATAACACATAATATTTAAATTTACAAATAATTATATACTATATTATAGATTTATGCTTTCCTTTTTTATGTTGAGATGGGACGATGGTGATCTCACTGGTTTGAAATGGAAGTAAGCTTGATGTTACATGATATTTGTCGCATAGGCCAAAATTTTTAATCCATGACTAATTATTAGACTTGGTAAGTATAATTCATATTACGTTTGATTGAGTAGGTGACACTTATTAATTAGTTCTTAATTTAGATGTAAAATTAGTATTTTTTAATAAAGTAATAAATATTATTTTATGAGTGTTTATGTTTTTTTATATAAATTTAGAAAAAAAAATACATACATTATGGAAGTTATGAAATTTGAACCCAAAACATTATAATTTTTACTACTTTAATCTTACCATTTTAACCGAGATTATATTTTATTTTTATATCAATTTTTTAATAATTTTGTTACATAAAAAATTTTACCAACATTATGAGTGTGTCATAATCTAGTAATAATAGTTAAAGTATGTCATCATTATTATAAAATTAACCATAACATAAATATGTGAAGATGTCAAAATCAATGAATTATTAATGTATTAAAATTTATACGCATCTATGATAACTTATGTAATAGGCCCAATTTGCCCGCCTGCTAGAAAATAAAAATTTTAAAGTCCAAGTTTTTGTTACAAGCTCAAAAAAATAAAGGAAATCTAAAATTAACCTTAACCCAAATACAAGCCCAATGGCCCAAAGTGATTAAACATTTTCAGTAAAACAAAATCCTAGAGTCTCTCCCCATGCCGTTTCTCCTTGGTCACGTTGCCCACGCCTCGTCCCGAGGTCCGTCTGCAAGCTTGCACCAAAATGGAAAAAATCCCTTCTGCGCCTCTATCAACGCCTACAAACAAGCAAAAAAGGGGAAAGCAAAAACGAAGCAAATATACAGTAAAAACAGTAGTAAACTTTTTGTATTCGGCTATAAAGCCACAATAAAAACTAGATTGTAACAAAAAAAAAGCATTAGAGAAATCAAAAAAAGAAATTGCAAAAGGTGATTTACTTCATTTTACCTGAGATCTATTTTTATTTTTATCATTTTTCAAAAAAAAGGGCATAAGATATAATAAAAATTAAAACTTACCAACTTGTTTCGGATTCCACCACCGCGAGTGGGGGGTGAAGACGACGTCTTCGATGATGGACGGCTTTTTTTTCAATGTGACGACAGAGAAGCCGAAGGGTTTCCTTCAGATTTTACCATTTTTGGCCGAGTTTTGATGAAAACCATCCACAGATCCGGGCTCCAAGAGCCAAAACTTTCAAAATGGGGGGCTCATGGTGCTTTTCGGCCACCAAAGACGGGCGGAGCCTGTCGCCGGCGACGATGGCCATCGTAGAATCCACCCCCCTTTGGCCAGATTCTGGAGAACGAAAGAGAGTTGAGAGATTTCTTTTTTTTTTTTAGAAGAATGCTAAAATAAAAAAAAAATCTAAAAAATTTAATTTAAATAGTGGTACAAAATGGTGCCGTTTTGGCTTAGTGCCCACTGACACTAAACGGCGTCGTTTTGGTATGAAACGGACGAACCCGACCCGCTCCAGTTAAGGTCCGCGTGTTTTTGACCAGATGGTCTATTTGTTTTGTGGGTCCTTCTGCATTTCTAATTTTTTAATCTAGTTTTTGGTTATTTTTAATTTATACCCTAGAATTTTATTTTAGTTTTGATTTGGTCATCTTGGAACGGTGCGTTTCGGAGGGTGGGGAATATTTCCCCCATTTGGTCCCTCTATGTTATTCGCGCTTTTCAATGTGGTCCTCTATTTTATTTTATTTTGATTTATGCCCTTAAATTCCATTTAAGTTTTCAATTTAGTCCCTTTTTATGTTTATTCATCTATTTTATTATAATTTAGACTCTAAGTTTTATTTCAATTTCAATTTAATCCTTTATTCGCTTAATTTCAAGTTTTTATTTTTTATATGCATATTGTTCTGTTTTATTTTATTTATTTATTTTTACATTCATTCATTTATCTAGTTCTTTACTCTTCTTGTATTTAAAATTTATATGATTATTTATTCCTTTATTTACACATTTTATTATTATTGTTATATTTTTATCTCGTCTTTGCTATTTTATTATTTTTCACATTTTAAAAAATCTAAGCTTAACATTATGTATATCTATTTTACTTACTTACTTATTTATTATTCTATACGTTTTATATACATTAAAGTTTGTAAGGTTAATATTTTCTTTATAAATGCTTGTTGATTCGTGTATTTTCTTACTACTAATATTTACTTATTTATCCTTCTGTTTATCATTTGTTTCCTCTTTTTATATATATGGTTTCATTGTTCCATTCATTTTTTAAACATTTTTATGTTATGTTTGTTTGTTTTTATATCATGCATTTTCGTTTTATTGCTTTACTTATTTATCGAGACTTGTTTACTAATATTGTATTCATCTTTGTAATTATATCATCGTCATTATAATATTTTATCGCATATTGTATATCATTTTAAATATTATATTAATTTTCACCCAAATTCATAAAAAAAAGAAAATTTTTCAAAAAATAGGCAATGTTCCATATTTGGAAGATTCGAGAAAATCGTACCCTAACTTACCGGGTTTTGATTTTTTCCTTGAACTCGAATAGTCGAATATCCTTTTAAAAATTAAAATACATAAGATTTCAAATAAAAAATGGAGGCAAAATTATTCTCAAAGGTTCAAAATGTCTAACTTACGAGATGTGACATTTTGTTATCTAGAGACGAGAGGGCCTTTAACGTTTATTTCAAGCAATTTGTAAGCAAAATTAACATTAATGCAAAGTGGGATCGTATTTTTAAATTATTTTCAAGTTTTCAACTTTCGACACTAAGACACGAATCAATCAATTAGGTACCAATTTTGGGCGTTACGAGGGTGCTAACTCTTCCTCGTGCGTAACCGACTTCCGAACCCATTTTTCTGAACTTCATAGACCAAAAATCATTATTTTAATAAATCAAACATTTTATTAAAACGATCAAATTACGAGGTTATCCGACACACCTCATAAAAAGGATTGGTGGCGACTCCTATTTTCATTTTCTTTTTTAAAAATAAAAAGTTAATTTCAAAAAAATGCTTTCGACAAACTCCACTAGGGAGAAAATAAGAGAGTCAAGCCACGAGTTGATTATTTCTTGTCTTTTTGTTGAAAATTGATAATTCGGTTTAAATTTACGATCCTTTTGTTGCATTTCATTTTAATGGTCTGCATCATTTTGATATGTTTGCTTTATTGGTTTGAGTCTTTTATATATCTCCGCATATTGCATCGCATAATCAGTCGATTTTACCCTTTTAAGTGGGAGTGAGAAACTATTCCTTCGTGAGGTCTTCACCTCCGTATAGGATAGCTGATCGCTTTCGGGATACATCCGTACCTATGTCTTTGTGAGATTTTCATCTCCGTATAGCCATAGGGAAATGTATTCCCTTGAATTGAACTCGGTCCGTATGAGCCTATAATGGGTGAGGATCAAGGAATATGCCGGTTCAGGTACCCTTACTTTAGAACCGAACCGCATATAATGAGCCTTAAGAGCTTACCTTAGGTAGAACCGTACCAAACCCTAGTGGTTACCTGAATAGGCGCTTTATTTATTATTTCTTGCTTACTTTGAACTCTAGCTTTGTATACTGACTTGTTTTGTTTTTCTTTGACTGTGATTGCATGACATTTTCATCATAAAAAAGGTGTTGATTCACATTCAGTTACTAAATAGAGAGCTTTCCATGGAGAACGAATTTCTTGATAAAGTGGAAGATAATGTGGCTGTTTGAGTATGGTCCTAGAAAACACGACTAGAGAAAGGTGATAGTTTGACGGAGAGGTACGTGTCAGAATTGTGGGACTTCACTCGTATTAGCGTGACCCAGAACAATCTCTAAGAATTGAAAAAGATATGGGTCCGATGGGATGATGAAATCAAGCAGCTATTTTACTGTAAGTATGGTGATTTGCCTTATCTACTCGATATCAAAGTGGACAAACACTTGTTTGGAGCTCTGGCTCAATTTTGGAATCCTATCTACAGCTGTTTTACTTTTGGGAAAGTAGAGTTGGTACCTACAGTGGAAGAATATACAACATTAATTCGTTGCCCGAAAATTTAAGCCGACAAGGTTTATTCCAAAGCCGTCAATGTCCCGACCTTCCTAAAGAAACTAATGAACATCACGGGGATGAGTGAGCAATGGGTTGCAGCCTGGATCAAGCAAAAGGGAGATGGTAAATGCATCCTTTGGAACAGTTTGTGAGATTTGATCTTGGCACACCCAGATATGAAAAAAAGGGTCGATGTCTTCGCTTTGAGCATTTATGGGCTGGTTGTTTTCCTTAAAGCATTAGGGCACGTGAATAAGGCAATTTCAGATTTGTTCGACAGACTTGATAAGAAGGTCATGCCCGTTCCTGTAATTTTGGCCAAAACATTCTGATCTTTGAATACATGTTGAAGAGCGGGTGAAGGAAGATTCATTGGATGTGTGCAACTCTTGTTAGCATGGTTTCATAGCCACTTTTGGAGGGTAGAAAAAGTTTCTTATCGAGTATTCTCCGAGAACTACTCTTCATTAAAAGAATAAGTGGCTACACTGAGGCGATGCGACATTTCGAAAGAAAAATGGATGGTGATACTTCAGAATCTCTAAGATGAGGACGTCGAATGGAGAGCCCATTGGATGATCCCCAATGAGATTCTGTACCAGCGTGGAGATTTCGACAGGGTTCCTCTACTTGAGATTTGGGGAGCTATTGGATATGCTCCTCTACTTGTGTTGAGGCAGTATAAATTGAGACAGTTCATACTAGTAACGCAAGGGCTGGCCCAGTGTGAGTTTTCGTATAAGGGTGATAACTATAAGAAAAAAGGTTCGAGTAATGTCTAACACCTGAAATCAAACCCACCGAATGAAAAGATTGGCTACAGGTCCGATGACGACCTTAAAATGTAGTTGGTGGTGGGGTCAAAGAGTCAATGACGACATCCCTGTACCAAATTAAGAAGCCATTCGACCATTGGAAGAACACTTGCAAGTGATTCCATCTGAGTTAGAGATCATCAAGCAGGATTTTGAAAAGAGGAATTTGGAGCTTGGAAAGAACATAAAGCAATTGGAAGAGGAAAAGATACAATTAAGACTAGATGTTGACGTCCAGAAGCTAGAGGCTGATAAATTAAGGAAAGGAAAAACAAAGGCTAATGAAGATCTGGACAATTTAAAAACGAATTACAAGAAGCTGCGCTTATCAATGAGGATCGCTGGGATGGGAAAGACATCAGAACAATGGCAGCAAGAGATCAAAGAGGAAAAGAATAGAGCCGATCAATGGGAAAAGAATTGCCAAGATGCCCAGGTTTGAGAAAATGCTCTAGAAAGAGACCTATTGGAATGTCAAAATGAAAGGTCAGATTAAAAGCCAGGGTAGCAGAACTAGAAAAGTCACTTCATCAGTATCGTAATCGCAACTCTGCAATTGAGCTGAAAGCAAGCTTAAATAAGTTTGGAGAGCTGAAAATTAAAATAGAAGAGCTCGAGATCATATTACAAAATTGTGAACTCTGAGTTAAACTCCTTGAAGCAAACAACGAGCAGTGGAAAGAGCAACATCACCATTCTCAAGGTCAGGTCAGGGATAGAGACCATATAATAGGTGAAGCTGTGGCTCAAATACGAGAGGTGGCCGATCATTTGCAAACCTTAGCAGTTCAGGCTGATGTGCTAAGCTTGAAGTATGAATCAAAATCGGATCGGGGTCAAGAGTTAGCTCGACTTCTTAGGAAAGTTAAGGCTTTGAGCATTAGGGCAAAGCCGTATATGTAATCCGTTTTATGTACAAAAAAATTATTTTCTAGTAAAGTTGTTCTAAAAGAATTAAATCAGAGTCAATACCTCTTTTTGCATTCATTTCATGCATTTGCATTACATCGCATCATATGCAGTAAATTTCACAAAAAGATCCTAACTAAATGAAATTATTTCAGTTAATCTGGAAACCAACAAGAGTCAACCAACCGAACATCGTTACAGTACTCGCGCCAAAACTAAAGTAATGGACCAAAGATTGGAAAAGGTTAGAAAAAATTCAAAAAAAGATGCAAGACCAGTTGCAAACACAATTGGAAGAACAGCTAGCGAAAGTACAATAAGAGATGAAGGATCAGATACTGGAATCTTAAAGAAGTATGATAAGCCAATTGATGCAGTTGCTGGCTGGGGAACGTGAAGAAGGGAAGAGCACTGCGGTCAACTCAAGGGATGATAATGAGGATCCTATTTACCCTCGGGTTTCACCCCGATAAACACCCAGATGTAACTAGAGGCATACCCACGAAGGGTACCCGTTACAATTAGATCCCAATAGTATCAATCCGGTACCTCGGTGCCAGTAAACTACCAAACAGGCTCAGGTTCCAATCCGGGGGATAACCCAACCAACCCCGTTATTCTTAATCTAAATGATATGCCAAAAATAGAAAAAAACAAGAGTGGAGCTACCAAAGTAACTTGAGGATCCATGCAAATGGCTAGAAGAAAAATTCAGAGCAATGGAAAACGTTGATTATCATTACGGAATTAACGCCAAGGACCTGAGTTTGGTCCCAAATTTAATGCTCCCATTGAAGTTCAAAACTCCAGATTTTGAAAAATATAATGGGACTAGTTGTTTTGAAGCTTACATTACTATGTTCTGTCGAAGGATGACAGGATGTGTCAATAATGATCAATTATTAATCTACTGCTTCCAAGATAGTCTGATCGGGTCAGCAGCTAAATGGTATAACCAATTGAGTCGTGCTAAAATCAATTCATGAAAAGACTTGACACAAGCTTTTATGAAACAATATAGTCATGTGACGGACATGACACCCGACAGAATCACGCTGCAGAATATATAGAAGAAGCAAAATGAGAGCTTCAGGCAATATGCCCAAAGATGGAGAAAGGTGGCAACGCAAGTCCAGCCACCTCTTTTGGAGAAAGAAACCACAATGCTTTTCATCAACACTTTAAAAGCCCCGTTCATCACCATATGTTAGGAAATGCTACTAAGAGCTTTTCGGATATAGTAATGTCTGGTGAAATGATTGAAAATCTAGTGAGAAGTGGTAAGATAGACGCGGAAGAAAACTTTAAAAGATCAACCCCGAGGAAGAAGGAAAACAATGTGAATAATGTAAACACATGCAACAAGGGATATTCGAAACCAATTATTTTAGGCCCGCCAAGGACAATAACCACTAGCCATTAGGGCCTCCCAAGGCAAGAATCTAACCCGAGGCCAAATACAGAAAGGCTTCAGTTCATACCTATTTCGATGACATATAGGGAGCTATATGAGAATCTGTTTGATGCACACGTGGTATCCCTTTTCTACCTGAAACTTATGCAACCTCCATTCCTCAAATGGTATGACGTGAATGCTCAATGCGAATACCATATGGGAATCACGGGACACTCAATAGAGAACTGCACCGCTTTCAAAAAGTTAATTGAACGGTTCATCAAAATAGGTATTTTGAAGTTCGATGACACATCGAAACCTAATGTGGCAGGAAATCCATTACCCAGTCATTCTGATAAAGAAGTAAATGCGATAATTGAGAATAGAGGGAAAAAAACCAATGAAGATGTAGCAGAAGTAAAAACCCTATTGAAATGGGTTTGAAAGAAAATAGTAGAGGGAGGATTAATCAAATAGGATTTAGAAGAGAGACCTGAAGGGATGAGGAGCTATTATGAATTCCATGCTAAGGAGGGTCACGAGATTCAGGAATGCATTAACTTCAGGGTCTTAGTGCAAAATCTGATGGACAATAAGGAGTTAGAATTCTTTGAATATGCTATGGACTCCGAAAGAGAAGACGTGTGCGTCTAAGAAGATGGGTCAATAGAGAAGGCCTATAAAGTCAACCACCCAATGGTTATTATTTCACGACCTAGAAGCAATGAAGCTGGGGTACAAATTGCACCAAGGGTCATGATTCAGAAACATGTAGCTTTTCCCTACAAAGATAGCAAGAGGGTTCCCTGTAATTATGACTGCAACGTGATGATCTCAGGAGAAGAGAACTCAATTAGTACTTTAGAAAAAGGCCAAGATGTGGGTTTCTACATGCGCAGTGGAAGACATTATGATCCAGCAAATACAAGAACTGAGCTCGTTAAAAGAAAAACCTCAATAGTTGACCAAAAGCAAGAAAAGACGGTTAAACTTGAATCGCCAGTTAACTACCCAGTTACTGAGAACAAGGCTAGGGAATTCTTGAAATTCTTAAAGCATAGCAAGTATTGTGTTGTAGAATAACTACACAAGCAACTGGCTCACATTTCAGTACTAGCTCTGTACATTACCACCCGCTGCAAAGGGTATACATTACTAGGAGTGTTAATTGATAATGGATCTACACTAAATGTCTTGCCCCTATCCACCCTGAATAGGTTGCCTGTGGATAGCTCTCATATGAAGATGTGTTAAAACATAGCGATAACATTCGATGGAACTAAAATAAGGGTGATGGGAAGGATTGAGATACCCCTATTGATTGGTCTAAACACGTATAAAGTATATTTCTTAGTGATGGAAATTAAGCCTTCTTATAATTGTTTGTTGGAGAGGCCTTGGATTCACACAGTTGAGGCAATGCCGTCATCGCTGCACTAAAAGCTAAAGTTGGTAACTGAGGGTCGACTGGTAACGATAAACGCAGAAGAAGACATTATTGTATTCATAACCAGTGACATGCCATATGTAGGGACAGATGATGAAGCGATAGAATGTTCATTTCAATCATTGGAATTTGTGAATGCAACCTTCATTATTAAAGGGAACAAGATCCCGATGCCCAAAATCTCTAAAACTACAAGGATGGGCCTGTAACTGACGGTCGAGAAAGGAGCCTTGCCTAGGAGAGGACTTGGAAAATACTTACAAGGAAGGGTAGAGGCACATATGTTGAAGGACAAATGAGACCGCTTTGGTTTAGGATTTAAGCCAGATGCAAGGCAAAAAAAGAAGGAGATAAAGAAGAAACAAGAAATGAGAAGAGTGCGACTGAGTGGGGAAGAGGTCAAATGGGAACCAATAACTTTTCCCGATATATCCAAGACTTTTGTGTCAGGAGAAACTATTTACCATGAATGAAAGATGTCAAAAAAGGAAACCGCTAAAGAAATGTTGGGAAATCTGAACATCAACGCCATATCAGAAAAAGGAATTTGGGGAGAAAATTTATCAGACATCTGCCCTTATGAACTTGGAAGTGTTCTAAACAGCTAGACTGCAGAAGAGATTCCTGTAGTTTTTAGAGCTAATTTAGAGTAATGTTCAAAACACACTTATTGCTCTAAGCCTAGGAGCAATAAGAACCCTTTTGTGAAATAGTCTTATGTCCAACATCTTTATTTTAATAAAAATGTATATTTGTGTATCATCTTGAGCAAATATTCTTTTATTCTTTCCATTTCATTTATAATCATACCACACAGATAATCATTCTTAGATTCTTTTATTCTTTGGATTTTTCTTCATCCCTATAACAGGTCTCTAGATATCAATGATATGAGCGACGCTATTACTGACTCAAAGTCTCCTTTTGAGTAAGATATTTGTATGGGTGATTCTTAGGATTTTGAAGATGATAGAGATTGTAATCTATCTCTTGATTTGTTGAAGATGGTAGAACAAGATGAGAAACAAATTCTACCTTAGAAAGAGTCAGTGGAAATTATGAGCTTAGGAGGGGAAAAAGAGGTGAAAATCAAAGCTTGCATTGCCGTAGAGACAAAGCGAGACCGCATTGAGTTACTCCAAGAATTCAAGGATGTCTTCGTATGGTCATATCAAGACATGTCTGGATTAAGTACTGATATCGTGGTACACCGGCTCCCCATAAAGGAAGAGTGCAAGCCAGTTCAACAGAAGCTCTGACGGTTGAGGCCCGATGTTTTACTGACGATAAAATAGGAAATCAAGAAGCAATTCGATGCTGGTTTCTTACAAGTGGTTAAATACTTAGAATGGGTAGCCAATATCGTCCCCGTCCCTTAAAAAGATGGGAAAGTACGAATGTGCGTAGACTATAGGGACTTGAACAAAACCAGCCCGAAAGATAACTTCCCATTACCGCATATCGACACTTTAGTAGATAACACGGAAGGTTACTCACTGTTCTCCTTCATGAATGGTTTCAGTGGATACAATCAAATAACGATGCATCTTGAAGACATGGAGAAGACCACATTCGTAGCCATGTGGAGAATATTTTGCTATAAGGTGATGCCATTTAGACTGAAAAATGTGAGAGCAATGTATCAAAGAGCCATGGTAACTTTGTTTCATGATACGATACACAAAGAAATCGAGGTTTATGTCAATGATATGATCGCAAAGTCCCAAACTGAGAAGGAGCATTTACAAGTCTTGAAGAAATTGTTCTTGAGATTGAGAAAATTCCAATTGAAGCACAATCTAGCAAAATGTACTTTTACGGCTAGGTCAAGAAAATTGCTAGGATTTATAGTCAGTGAAAAGGGGATCGATATCGACCTAGAAAAAGTAAAGGCTATACAGTAGTTGCCTCCACTACATACTCAAAAAGAAGTTTGAGGTTTTCTAGGAAGACTAAATTACATTGACCGGTTCATTTCACAACTAATTTAGAAATGCAATCCCATATTCCATCTCATTAAGAAACATAATGCAGGCGTTTGAGATAAGGAGTGCCAGAAGACTTTCGACAAGGTCAAACATTACTTGTCCAATGCCCCAGTACTAATGCCACCTAGCCCAGATAAGTCGCTAATACTGTACTTGGTAGTATTTGAGAATTCTATAGGATGCGTGCTTGGTCAACATAATGAGTTAGGAAGAAAAGAAAGAGCGATATACCATCTCAGTAAGAAATTCCATCTCAGTAAGAAATTCACTGAATGTGAAACAAGATATTCGCCAATCGAAAAGTTATGTTGCGCCTTAATCTGGACAACCCGAAGACTGAGACAATACATACTGTACCACACAACTTGACTTATCTCAAAACTGGACCTTCTAAAGTACATGATGGAGTCGATTGCTTTGAATGGAAGAATGGCCAAGTGGAAAATTCTGCTTTCTGAATTTGACATAGTTTATGTGAATCAGAAGGCTATAAAAGGAAGCGCAATAGCATATTTTCTGGCCAGTAGAGATCTAGAAGATTACGAGCCTTTAAACTTTGATTTCTCGAATGAAGATTTAATGTATGTGGCAAACACTGAAGAAGATTCTCAAGAAGGTCATTCTTGGAAGCTAAACTTTGACGGAGCCTCAAACATTGTGGGTAACGGAATTGGGGCAGTCCTGGTATCCCCAAGCGAAGATCATTATCCTTTCACTAGTAAACTGGATTTTGATTGCACGAACAATATGGCAGAATATGGAGCATGCATCATGGGTATCCGTGCAGCCATAGAACGTAATATCAAAGTGCTAGAGGTATATGGGGATTCTGTACTAGTGATCTATCAACTCAAGGGAGAATGAGAGATGAGAGATCCCAAGTTGATCAATTATCGAAGGCTGGTGCTTGAGTTACTTGAGGAGTTTGATGACATCACCTTCTATTACCACCCACGAGATAAAAATCAGATAGTTGATGCCTGGGCTACTTTGGCTTCCATGATCAAAGTGAATAAACAAGAGAATGTAAAACCTATCCAAATGAGTATTTATGAGGTTTCGTCTCATTGTTACAACATCGAAGAAGAAGAAAAGGATGATCACCCTTAGTACCACGATATACCGCTATACGTGAAGAATCGTGAATACCCTGACCGAGTAACTGAGAATGACAAAAAGACGCTAAGAAGACTAACCAGTGACTGTGTCTTAGATGAGGAAATCTTATATAAAATGAGAAATGATCAAGTGCTACTAAGATTTGTAGACGTTGTTGAGGCTAAGAAAATCTTGGAAGAAGTCCACGAAGGTGTCTGCGGAACACATGCCAATGGTTTCACAATGGCCAGGCAAATCATGAGATTCGAGTATTATTGGTCCACCATGGAAGGAGATTGTATTAGTTATGCCAAGAAATGCCAAAAGTGCCAAATTTATGGAGACAAAATTCATGTGCCTCCTTCACCTCTTCATGTTATGACTTCTCCATGGTCTTTCTCTATGTGGGGCATGGATGTCATTGGGCCAATCTCATCTAAAGCTTTTAACGGGCATCGATTCATCTTCATGGTCATTGATTACTTTACAAAGTGGGTAAAAGCCGCTTCATATGCTAATGTCACGAAGTCGACAGTCAGCAAGTTCTTAAAAAAAGAGATCGTATGTCGATATGGAATGTCGAAAAAGATCATATCTGACAATGCACTAAATTTGAACAATAGCACGATATCAAAAGTCTGTAGCCAGTTCAAGATCAAACACCACAACTCATCACCATATCATCCAAAAATGAATGGTGCAGGGGAGGTAGCCAATAAAAAAACATTAAGAAGATTGTGGGGAAAAGGACTGAGACTTATAAAGATTGGCATAAGAAGTTACCATTTGCCTTCTATGCTTATCGAACATCTGTCAGAAACTCAACCGGGGTAACGCCTTTCTTTCTGGTTTATAGAATGAAGGCGGTTTTACCTATTGAAGTCGAGATTCCTTCCCTCTGAGTTTTGGTAGAATTGAAATTGGATGAAGCAGAATGGATCCAATCCTAATATGATCAGCTAAACTTGATTGAAGAGAAAAGGTTGAAAGCCATCCGTCATGGTCAAATGTACCAAAAGCGGATGATGCGAGCTTACAATAAAAAGGTTCGTCCTAGAGAATTCCATGAGGGGGACCTAGTATTGAAAAAGATCCTGCCTATACAAAAGGATTTCAGAGAGAAATGGATGCCAAATTGGGAAGGACCTTATATGGTAAAGAAGGCTTTTTCCGGAGAAGCACAGATTTTAATCGAGATGGATGGTAAAAACTTACCTAATCTTGTGAATTCAGATTCAGTTAAGAAATACTTCACTTAAAAAAAAAAGAGAGGAGAGGCCAATGTGAAAACCCGCAAAGGGCGCCGTGAGACAAAATGGGTTTTGAGTTGAAAACCCAGAAAAAAAAGACAGCTCAAATTTAGATTGAAGATTGAACATGTGATGGTCGAGTCTTCTCAGAAGGAAGAACGTTACATTTTGGGGGTATCAACAAAGTATTTTGGATCTTTGAAACACATATCAAGTTCAAAAGGGCCCTCGAGAAGATAGTACGAAGAAGCTCATGCTATGATATCTGGGGCTCCTATTTTCATCTTATTCACTTTGTATTTTAGCAGTGTTTGCTGTTTTTGATCAATTTATCCATTTCAAGTTCTCAATAAAATTCTTTTTGTCAATTGCGATAATCTTTTTCAAGCATTTTATATTGAAATAACGATTAATGGACTAATAATATTCAAGTAAAAGGAGTTCTGCATATTGCTCTAAAAGGTTTTCTAAACAATACAAGGATCTGAAAACAGGACCACTATTCAGAACTAACCAAACTTAAGGGTTGGAAACATTTGAGAAAGAATAGTCTAAACTGTGATTATTTCTTTGAATTTTCTATTAAAGATACTAGCTGAACAAGAAGGCATGGTAACACATCAGTGATAGAACCTTGATAAATAGTGAGCAATGACAACCTAAGCATTAAAAATGGATCATTCTGCATTCATGCAAATATCATTCATACACGTCTAGTTAGGAGCATTTGATTAATCCTGATCATGACATCTTAATCACTAAGCATAAATAGGCCTATGAAATAGATTCTACAGGTCATGTTCCCCAAAGAACGGTGTAACAGATCAGTAAAACCATAAATCCTATACCCTTGAAGTTGCAGTGAGACAAATTATAGTCATTGTAGCAAATTTTATCTCCCTGAAATTGTAGTGGAGCAGATTGAAGTTACAGATCTTACGTCCTTGAAGTTGCAGTGGAGTAGATTGAAGTTACAGATCTTATGTCCCTGAAGTTACAGTGGAGTAGATCGAAGATAGCAAACCTTATCCCCCTCAATTTGCATTGGGGCAGGTTAAAGTTACGAGTCTTATCTCCCTGAAGTAGTAGTGGAGCAGACTAAAGATAGCGAATCTTATTTCCCTGAAGTTGCAGTGGAACAGATTAAGGCTACAAATTACAAATTGGATTTCCTTAAAGTTACAGTGGGGCAGATTGAAAATACAAGTCTTATCCCTCTGAAGTTGCAATGGAGCAGACTGGAGATAGAAATCTTATCTCTCTGAAGTTGCAGTAGAGCAGATTAAAGCTATAAAATTTATCTCCCTAAAGAAGCAGTAGAGCAGGATGAAGTTACTAATCTTATCTCCTTAAAGATGCAGTGGAGCAGATTGAAGATACTAATTGTATCTCCTTGAAGTTGCAGTGGAGTAGATTGAAGCGACAAATTCTATACCTCTGAAGTTGCAGTGGGTTAGAAAGAGGCTACTTGAAGAAAACGATCACCAAGAAGTCAAGATTCGGCGAGACCAGGCAAAGTCTGTCCTTCTTAAAAGTCTTTACTCCATTCTCGTTACACGACAACGAGCAAAGAGGGGTTGCTGTAATAAGCCCAATTTGCTCGGCCTACAGGAAAATAAAAAATTTTAATGTCCAAGTTTTTGTTACAAGCCCCAAAAAACAAAGGAAACTCAAAATTAACCCTAACCCAAAAACAAGCCCAATGGCGCAAAGTGATTAAACATTTTCAGTTAAACAAAACCCTAGAGTCTCCCTCCGCACCGTTTCTCCTTGGCCATGTTGCCCACACCTCGTCCCAAGGTGCCTCGTCCTGAGGTCCCTCTGCAAGCTTGCACTGAAATGGAAAAAATTCTTTCTCTGCCTCCGTCAATGCCTGCAAACAAGCAACAAAGGGGAAAGCAGAAACAAAGCAAATATACAGTAAAAACAGTAGCAAACTTTTTGTATTCGGCTATAAAGCCACAATAAAAACCAGATTGTAACAAAAAAAAGCATTAAAGAAATAAAAAAAAGAAATTGCAAAAGGTGATTTGCTTCGTTTTACCTGTTATCTATTTTTATTTTTATCATTTTTCAAAAAAAGGGCATAAGATATAATAAAAATTAAAACTTACCAACGTGTTTTAGATTTCACCACCGCGAGTAGGGGAGAGGACGCCATCCCCGATGATGGACGGCTTTTTTCGGTGTGACGACAGAGAAGCCGAAGGGTTTCCTTCAGATTTTACCATTTTTGGCCGAGTTTTGATGAAAACCATCCCCAGATCTGGGCTCTAGGAGCCAAAATGTTCAAAATAGGAGGCTTATGGTGTTTTCCAACCACTAGAGATGGGCGGAGCCCATTCGCCGGTGACGGTGGCCGTCGTAGAATCCACCCCCCTTTGGCCAGATTCTAGAGAACGAGAGAGTTGAGAGATTTCTTTTGTTTTTTTTAGAAGAATGTTAAAATAAAAAAAAACTGAAAAATTTAATTTAAATAGTGGTACAAAACGGTGGCGTTTTGGCTTAGTGCTCACTGACACTAAATGGCGTCATTTTGGTATGAAACGGGCCGACCCGACCCGCTTTAGTAGGTCCTTCTGCATTTTTTAATTTTTAATCCAGTTTTTCTTATTTTTAATTTATACCCTAGAATTTTATTTTAGTTCTGATTTGGTCCCCTTGGAATGGTGCGTTTCGGAGGGCGGGGAATATTTCCCCATTTGGTCCCTCCATGTTATTTGCGCTTTTCAATGTGGTCCTCTATTTTATTTTATTCTGATTTATGCCATTAAATTCCATTTAAGTTTTCAATCTAGTCCGTTTTAAGTTTATTCATCTATTTTATTATAATTTAGACTTTAAATTTTATTTCAATTTCAATTTAATCATTTATTCGCTTAATTTCAATTTTTTTAATTTTTTATATGCATATTGTTCTATTTTATTTATTTATTTATTTATTTTTACATTCATTCATTTATCTAGTTCTTTACTCTTCTTGTATTTAGAATTTATATGATTATTTATTCCTTTATTTACACATTTTATTACTATTATTGTTATATTTTTATCTCATCTTTGCTATTTTATTATTTTTCACATTTAAAAAAAAATCTAAACTTAACATTATGTATATCTATTTTACTTATTTATTTATTATTCTATATGCTTTATATACATATTAAAGTTTGTAAGGTTAATATTTTCTTTATAAATGCTTGTTGATTCGTGTATTCTTTTTACTACTAATATTTACTTATTTATCCTTTTGTTCATCATTTGTTTCCTCTTTTTATATATATGGTTTCATTGTTCCATTCATTTTTTAAACATTTTTATGTTTTGTTTGTTTGTTTTTATATCATGCATTTCCGTTTTATTACTTTACTTCTTTATTGAGACTTGTTTACTAATATTGTATTCATCTTTGTAATTATATCATTGTCATTATAATATTTTATTATATATTGTATATCATTTTAAGTATTACATTAGTTTTCACCCAAATTCATAAAAAAGGAAATTTTTCAAAAAATAGGCAATGTTCTATATTTGGAAGATTCGAAAAAATCTTACCCTAACTTACGGGGTTTCGATTTTCTCGTTGAACTCGAATAACCGAATATCCTTTCAAAAATTAAAATACATAAGATTTCAAATAAAAAAATAGAGGTAAACTTATTCTCAAAGGTTCAAAATGTCGTGTCCTAACTTACGAGATGTGACATTTTGTTATCTCGAAACGAGAGGGCCTTTAACATTTATTTCAAGTAATTTGTAAGCAAAATTAACATTATTGCAAAGAGGGATAGTATTGTTAAATTATTTTCAAGTTTTCAACTTTCGACACTAAGACACGAATCAATCAGTTAGGTACCAATTTTGGGCATTATGAGGGTGCTAACTCTTCCTCGTGTGTAACCGACTTCCAAACCCATTTTTCTGAACTTTGTAGACCAAAAATCGTTGTTTTAATAAATCAAATATTTTATTAAAACAATCAAATTACGAAGTGATCCGATCAGACTTCATAAAAAGGATTGGTGGCAACTTCCATTTTCATTTTCGTTTTTAAAAATAAAAAATCGATTTCAAAAAAATAGTTTCGACAACCTACACGTAAAAAATAATACAAATACAATATAAATATAACTGTGTGTTTAAATATTATATTTATATATCTCAATAAAATTCTAATAAATTAAATAGTTGGTTAAGTTGAATCTGTTCTAAAAGTAATAGATTCTATCCAAATTTAATGATTTCATCCTTAAAAATAATATAAATATAAAACAGTTGATGAATATTAAACTTGAATATATGAAATAACACAAACCCAAAATATATATATTTAAAAGTTAATTAAAAGTCTAAACCACTCATAATATTATAACTAAATATCTTAATGAACTTAAAAACATTACATTTAAAATCAATTTATTCTAAATATAATACAATTATGCCCGAAATAACCTTTTAAATCATGGCAAGCATTGTCAAAATTTGATGGCTTCAGTTTTCAAATCGGCCCTCTATTTTATTCTATAACAAGAAAAAAAAAATGAAATAAACTTAGGAGTTAAAGAGTGAGTTTTCCATGAACTCTAATTACACAAAGAATTTCTTAATTTCATAAATTATTATAACTTTTATAATATTTTGTGTAAGTGCTTAATTGTTGTAATATTTTGTGTAATTACACACACAAAAAATTCAATTACACAAATTATTATAAATTTCATAATGTTTTTTTATCACTAATTACACAAAAAAGGTTATCCAATTATGTAAATTGTTACAATATTTTTTTAATTGCACATAACATTATTCAATCATACAAATTAATATAAATCTTATAATATTTAATTACATAAGATATTACTTACTTTTACAAATTATTACAATTTTTATAATGTTTTATGTAGCATTGAAGCTAACGGAAAACTCATTGTAAGGAGTGTGAGAGCAGGAAAGAAGTGACATAAGAAGAGACTGCATTTTACTAGTAATGAATAAATATCTAATATTTGTGAGCTGAAATGTAAAATTGATATAATTTTAAACATAAAATAATGATAAAATATGTGTAAAATTTTTTGATACAAAGTTGAGGGAATAGTTTAAACCTGTGTCAAATGAGTATTTTATAAGAGTTTTTATCATTATTTTATTTAAGTAAAGATATCAATGTGATCTTTTAATAATGATAAAATATATTAATGTATAAAAACTTCTTAAATAGCTTATGTAATTTTAAAATTTTAATGATGAAATATATAAGGGTAATGTACAAGAATAGACACCTAACTATTCAATTCATTCTATTTTGGTTATCCAACTATTGCTTTTTTCGATTTAGTCACTTTACTTTTTAAAACTAAATATTTTAGAGACTCTTATCGTTTACTTAGTAACAAAAGTCTTGCATGGGTTTTTTTATTGATCTAATAAAATATATTTTAAAAATATTTTTATATTTTGTAATTACTTTTTTTCATTAACCATGTTCATTTTCTCATCAACCAAACATGTGAAAAACCCATAAATTAAA
Source organism: Gossypium longicalyx (assembly GCA_025698465.1). Classification (NCBI taxonomy): domain Eukaryota; kingdom Viridiplantae; phylum Streptophyta; class Magnoliopsida; order Malvales; family Malvaceae; genus Gossypium; species Gossypium longicalyx. The sequence continues at coordinate 59,554,176 of CM047004.1, read as the reverse complement.
GTTATTTTTTTAATTCAATCTCTTTTGATTTAATCCCTTTTTCTTTTCCTACAAAATTAATCTCAAATGCTTAATCAAAACCTTAAAAAAGAGAGCTCAAAATTGATAAATTTATAAACTCAAAAAAAAGTTGGTTGACAACACCAACTTCAGGAGTCTTACTCTTTGCTACAAAGATATTACCAAAAAAATAGAAGTACAATCGTTTGATAATTTAATTATAATAAAGTCGAAAAATGAAAATATAATTACAAATTATGCTAAAAAGCTTTTCATATTTCACATACACGACAGCTGCAACTTCGATTGGAATGTAAACAACACAAACTCTATCCCTTAGTACGCAGTTTAGCCTTTCTATTTGTAACTCTATAATATTAGTTTATTGTTTATTTTCTTTGATATGTACCCAGAAAAAAAAAAAAAAAAAGTATCATACCGTTTTAAATATCTTATTAAGTGTATATCTATCAAGATCAAGATAAATTTTGATGTACTTTAAATTCTAATAGTGATTAAAATTAGATTTCTACTTCATTTATATTTTTTATGCCTATAAATAGACACTTTAGAGAAGCTTTGTAAATATCCCGATTGATCAATAAAAATACGCGCTCACTCTTTTTCTCTCCCATTTTCTTTGTTCTTTACTCTTTGTCTTTTATTTTATAACACGTTATCAGCACGATTATCTTTTAATTGTTTTTTCCATAATTCACAACAATATCCCAAAATTTGCTATTGTCGATTGCTTCCTAGAGTTGTTGCTATTTCAATTGAGACTTGCGCACTATGGGTAATCATTAGAGCCTTTAACCACTCAGGTACACTTAAATCTCTAAATTTTTTATACTCTTTTATGCAAAAAAAATTATATAATCCTTACATGATTGATGACGATGATGTTAAAAATCTTTAGATATATTTTACTATGATTTATTTATTATATCATGTTTATTATAATTAGAGATTAATTATGACAACATGAATATATAGATAGATTTTGATTTGAAATCCAAACATATTTGCTGTAATACCCCTACCCGTATTCATTGCCGGAATAGGGTAAGAAGTATTATCAGAGTTTGCAAATTAAATTTTTTTTTTTACTCAATATATCCCCTTTTATAGATATCTAACCTTCCCTGTAAATTTTAAATCGAGACCAATCCACATCAACCAAACCAATTCAACATATTTTCCAAATATATTCATGCATATTTATAAAATAACATCATCACATACCCAAAACCAGGTTTGTTAACCATACCAATGGCTAACTCTACATTCATTTCACAAAATCATTTACTTTATTAGCTTATACATGCCATTGATTTCCAAAATAAAGTTTCTTTATATACCGAAATCCTGAGGTTGATAGTGTGATGTATCTCCGACCAAATCCGATCTTCGAGCTCTTAACACTACAAAACAGGGGAAAATGAAACAGGGTAAGCACTTTGTGCTTAGTAAGCTCATGTAACAAGAATTATACTTACCTAATATTTTCAATACAATACAATAAACATTTATATATCCATTCAATGCATTATTACCCTAATATGCACAAACTCAACATTCAAGTTAGTACAATAATTTGCATGTACCAATAATATATACCATGATTGATGAGCTCATCAATACCATGATTTCTATTTCCTTGTTATTTTTCCATATTTATCCCGTTGAATTTCTTGGAATTTTCGATGGATTTTCAGAGGTACACTTTTAGTGTACAATTCCGGGTCCGTCAATTCATATTCATGTGCACACATTTCCATTTCAGAGAGCACACTCCCGCGAACCTCATCCTTACAGCGGGATTACCAGTCCAGGCTAAATCCCCTGCAACGACAATTACTCTAATGAGCTTGGATCTGAATTACCAGTCCAGGCTAAATTCAGACCCTAATTCGGATTACCCGTCCGGGCTAAATCCATTTTCCACATATTCTTCGGGAGGGCTATATCAGGATAGGATCACCCGTCCGGGCTAGATCCTTTTTACCGTCAATTCCTTTTTCAGAGATCCATCGAATTTTCCTTTCATTCAACCGAGATTTCTTCCCATTTTTATCAAATATATCAATGTTTTATCAATTTTCATACAATGAACATTCCTTTATTCCAATCATATTCACATCAATAACATACATTTCAAGTATTTAAGAATATAATTCAAGTTACATGAACTTACCTTGATACTTGTTTGTGCACAAAAATCTACTAATCCTGAAATTTTTCCTTTCCTCGATCTAGCTTCGTATTTGAATTTTCTGGATCTAAATAAATAAATTTAATTATCAATTTAATACATTTCATGTTCATATACAACATTCTTTATAATTCAACTATTATTTATAGTTCATTCAAAGCTGTCTACTTAAGTCACAGCCACTAAATTATTTATAACTCGAGCTACAAAACTCCAAATTAAGTTCCGATAATTTTCCCTGAAACTAGACTCATATATCTTCTTACCATAAAATTTTCAGAATTTTTTGTTTAGCCAATCAGTACAGTTTATTCTTTAAAGTCACCCCTGTTCTGCTGTCTAACAGTTCTGACCCTTCTTCACTTAAAATTAATTATCTCTTCATACAAGATTCAAATGATGTTATCGTTTATTTCTATTAAAAATAGACTCATTAAGGATTCTAGACATATAAATTTAAGCTCCTAATTATTTTTATTTATTTTTTTATGATTTTTCAAAGTCAGAATAGGGGAACCCGAATTCATTCTGACCTTATCTCACAAAATTCATTATATCTCAAAATTTACAAATCCATTGCTTACACTATTTCTTCTATGAGAAACTAGACTCAATAAGCTTTAATTCCATATGTTGTTCATCTTCTAATTCGATTTATACAATTTATGGTGATTTTTCAAAGTTAGTGTACTGCTGCTGTCCAAATTGTTTTAGTGCAAACTGTTTATTACCAATTTTCCCCTAAGCTTTTAATAAATGAGAATTTCGTCCCTACTCAATTAGTCTCTCAATTGAGCTTATTTTTCTCAATTAACACTTTATTATATCACCTTAAACTAGTTTACAACCTTTAGGAATCAGAGTTTCAGAAATAGACTTTAATTCCAAACATTTTCACAATTAGGTCCTAAAAATCAATTTTCCATTGAAATTACCTAATAAAATCATCTCATAAACAAATTAAAACTTTAATTTCATTCTATTTCATCATAAACTTACAGAACTCAATCATGGTGACTTTCAATTTCATCCATGAAATCAAAAACTAATGAATTTAATAGTAGGACCTAGTTGTAAAAGTCTTAGAAACACAAAAATTACAAGAAAAAGGCAAGGATTATCTCACTTGGTGTAAAAATTATGAAATACCAGCTTAGAGAACCCTCCTATGGCGTTTTTAGCTGCTGGAATTGAAGAGAAATGAAGAGAAATCTAGATATTTCCTATTTAGTCCTAGCTTTATTTAGTTAATTTTGCAATATTCCAATTTTGCCCTTAATTTATCAAATTCCCTGCTGATTTCATGCCCTTGCCGTCCAGCCCAAATAAATTTTGGGTCTAATTGCCTTTTAAATCCTTTCTTATTAGACTCTTAAGCTATTTAATGATTCTAGCAACTTTTACACCTATTACAATTTAGTCCTTTTCATTTAATTGACTACCCAAATATTAAAATTTCCTAACGAAATTTTAATACCACATTACTAACATTTCATAAATATTTATAAAATTATTTTCGACTTGGTTTTACGAGATAAAGGTCTCGATACCTTGTTTTTACCCAATTTCTTCAATAATTTCTTTTTCTAACTAACTACTAAATCGGTAAAATTTTTCTATCAATATTTTCATACGATTTTCCTATCATATCAATTTTCATGCAAAAAATATTGAAATAAATTTCTCTTTAAATCGGATTTGTGGTTACAAAACCACTGTTCCGATAATTTTGAATTTAGGCCATTACAACTCTCCCCCCTTTTAGGATTTTCGTCCTCGAAAATCTTACCAGTAAAGAGGTTTGGGTATTGTTTCCTCATTGCCTCCTCCGGTTCCCATGTCGCTTCCTGAATCCCATGCTTTTGCCACAATACTTTCACCAAATTTATCTTTTTATTTCTAAGCTCTTTTGTCTCCGTGTCAATATTTTGACCGGTTTCTTCACTGTAAGTCATATCCGTTGAATCTCCACTACGCCGGAGAAATAACATGCGAAGGATCTGATCGATATCGTCGTAACATAGATACATGAAAAACATTATGGATTCTATCAAGTTCCGGTGGTAATGCCAATCGATAAGCGACCGGTCCAATTCTTTCTATGATTTCATATGGCCCGATAAATCTTGGACTCAGTTTACCTTTTCGACCGAATCGGAGGACTTTCTTCCAAGGAGACACTTTCAGAAATACCTTGTCACCGACTTGAAATTCAATCTCTTTTCGTTTAAGGTCGGCATATGATTTTTGACGATCGAAGTCGCTTTTAGTCTATCTCGAATAATCTTTACTTTTCTTCTGTTTCCTGATCAAATCAACCCCATGTATCTTCCTTTCAATCGAGCTCTGTCCAATATAACGGTGTTCTACATTTTCTACCATACAAAGCTTCATACGGAGCCATTTTAATACTCATTGATAACTATTATTGTAAGAAAATTCAATCAAAGGTAGGTACCTCTCCCAATTACCTTCAAACTCTAGTACACAACATCGGAGACATATCTTCCAATACTTGAATTACACGCTCAGATTGACCATCATGTCTGAGGATGAAATGCAAGATACTAAAATGCAATCGAGTCCCTAATGCTTCTTGCAACTTGTCCTAAACGAGATGTGAACCGAGGATCTCTATCCGAAATAATAGAGATCGGTACCCCATGTAACTTTGACAATCTCGGATACATATAATTCAGCCAACTTATCTAAAGAAAAATCCATACGTCTGGTATAAAGTGTGCCGACTTTGTCAACCGGTCAACGATTACCCAAATAGCATCTTTTTCTTCTTTGGAGACAAAGGTAATCCCGACACAAAGTCCATTGTGATCCTTTCCCATTTCCATTCCGGTATCGTAATTGGTCAGTAGTAATCCCGAAGGTACCTGATGTTCACTTTAACTTTGTTGACATATCAAACATCTCGACACAAACTCGGAGATATCACGTTTCATTCCCGACCACGGTACATCTTTTTCAGATCATTATACATTTTATTACTCCCGGGTGTACAGACACATAGTACCGGTGTGAGCCTCGCGTAAAATCTTACGTATGAGATCTCGAATTACGAGGTACACATACTCTACCTCTCTCAATAATAAACAACCATCGAACCAATCTGAAATTCGAATCATTACGACTCATCTGTGCCCGTTTAACTTGTAACTTCTCATCATTCTTCTGAGCTTCACATATTTGCTGTAAAAATGTCGGTTTAGCTCTTAATTCTGCTAGGATTGAACCATCATCATCAATAATAACCGGGTATTCATAGCTCGCAAAGCTAACAGAGATTTCCGGCTCAAAGCATCAGCTACAACATTAGCTTTACCGGATGGTAATCAATAACCAAATCATAGTCCTTTATCGATTCAAGCCACCTGCTGACTGTCTCAAATTCAAATCTTTTTGTGTCATCAAATATTTCAAGATTTTATGATCGTTATAAATATGACATTTCTCACCATACAAGTAATGCCGCCATATCTTGGTATAAATACAATAGCAGCTAATTCAAGATCATGTCTTGGGTAATTTCTTTCATGTGGTTTAAGTTGTCTTGAAGCATAGGCTATTACTTTACCTTCTTGCATTAAGACACAACCTAAACCATTTAACGAGGCATCATCAGTAAATAACAAATTCCTTACCCGGTTCAGCCGCACTAATACAGTGCTTTCGTTAGTAGATCTTTCAATCGATTGAAACTTTGTTGACATTCATCAGTCCACTCGAACTTAACATCTTTCTCGCAATAATCGAGTCATTGGAGAAGCTATCATAGAGAATCCTGTACAAATCTCCGATAATAACCAGCTAAACCCAAAAAACTTCTAACTTGTGATACATTCTTGGTGGACTCCAATTGACAATAGTGAGATTTTACTTGGATCTACTCGATACCTTCAGCGGATATACAATATGTCCTAGAAAACCCACTTCTCGAAGCCAAAATTCACATTTCTTGAATTTAGCATATAATCTTCTTCTCTCGCAGAGTCGCAACACAATTCTCAAATGTTCTGCATGTTCTTCTTCATCCCGAGAATAAACCAAAATATCATCAATGAATACTACCACAAATCTGTCTAAATCTTTGTTTGAATATCCGGTTCATCAAATTCATGAATACTGCAGTGCATTAGTTAACCCAAACGGCATGACCGAAAACTCATAATGCCCGTGCACAGTTCGAAGGCTGTTTTTGGCACATCCGACTCCTTTACCCGTAGTTGATAATAACCCGATCGAAGATCAATTTTTGAAAACACAAGAGCACACCTTTCACCGATCAAATAAATCATCAATGCAGGGTAATGGGTACTTATTCTTTATGGTTACTTTATTAAGTTGCTGTAGTCGATACACAATCTCAAAGACCCGTCTTTCTTTTTCACAAACAGAACCGAGCACCCCAAGGTGAATGACTCGGTCGAATAAAACCCTATCAACAAGCTCTTGCAACCGTGTCTTTAACTCTTTTTAATTGCAGTAGGAGCCATCCAGTGCGGAGCTATGGAAATCGGAGTAGTTCTCGGAATCAAATCTATAGAAAATTCCACTTCTCTTTACGGTGGCAATCTCCAGTAATTCCTCCGAAACACATCGAAAAATTCACATACTCTTTGAACTGCTGTATCTTTGACTCGAGATACCTTGGTGTCAAGTACATAAGCCAAGTAAGCATCATACCCTTTTTGACATACCTGCAGTGCTGCCATTCTTTGAAATCATATCGGATAATCCCTCTGTGCGATCAGATTTAACCGAGCAACTCACCATTCGACATTTTAGCACAATATATTTTTGTCTACAATTTACTACCGCATCATCTTTGGGTTAACCAATCCATGCCCAATATCACGTCAAATTCATCAAATGGCGGTAACATCAAATCAGTAGGAAACAATAACCTCTTACCATCGGTGGACAATTTTACAAATTTTATCCACCAAAACAGTTGACCTGGGGGTTCGAGACTTTAACCACAAATTCGATAGATTCAACGGATAAATTTTTAACAATTGCAAGTTTAACACATATATATGAATGCGTAGAACCGGGATCAATCAATGCGATAATATCGGTATCAAGTAAAGAAAATGTACGATAATAATATCAAGTCTTTGAGGCATCTTCTCCGCACGAATGGCATATGTCCTAGCAGTGCTCGTGTTTTGACACTGCCGCAAATATCTTTCGTAGCTCCTCGGCTACCACTGACATTACCAGATGGTCGAGGTGGTCTACCTCTCAAAACTGGATTACTCGGCTTCGATATCTGTTCAGTTTCTTTTTCACCTTTTTCTAGACAATCTCTGAGGAAATGGTCAAAAGAACCACATCGGTAACAAGCCCCGCTCTTTAATCGACATTCACCAAAATGAGCTTTATTACAGTACTGGCATCTCGGCTTAGGAGTGCCAACACTACCAACACTGGTCACTGATGGAGTAGAAGGTCTTGGATTAGTGCGTTGAGAACCTTGCTCTCTGCCCGAATACCCAGTGGCTGAGGTAGAACGATCCTGATACTTCTTCAATTTCTTTGAAGCAGAAAACTGGGATTTTCCCATCGATCTTTTACTAAAAATTCGAGCTTCCCTCTCAGCCTGTTTCTTTTCTTTGCTCAATTCTTCTGCTTTATAAGCTCTCTCTGCCAATGTAGCAAACTCTCGAATTTCAAGAATTCCGATCAGTAGCTTAATGTCTTCATTCAACCCTTCTTCGAATCGTTTGCACATTTCAGCTTCTGACTGTACCCATTCTCGAGCATATTTACTCAATCGAACAAATTCTCTTTCATATTCAGATACTGATCTGTTACCCTGTTTCAACTCAAGAAATTCTTTTCTCTTCTGATCGAGAAACCTTTGGCTGATATATTTCTTTTTAAATTCATTCTGAAAGAACTCCCATGTAATTTCTTCTTTCGGAACAACTGAAGCTTTAGTATTCCACCAATGGTAAGCTGTGTCTTTTAGCAGTGAGACGGCACATTTCAGACATTCTTCGGGTGTACAAGATAATTCCTCCAAAACCCGAGTAGTGTTTTCTAACCAGAATTCAGCCCGTTCGGAATCATCATCAACTGCTGCTCGAAATTCTTCGGCCCCATATTTTCGAATTTTATCTACTGGAGCTTTTCCTTTTCTGACAGATTCCATTCCCTGTACCTTGTGGGATCTCGGGAACCGTGGAGGAACAGGAGTGGGAGCTTGAACTTGCTGCACTACAGGGGTTAGTTCTTAAGTATTGATTAAACCATTCATTCATCATTTGAAAGAAGGCTATTTTTGCCTCTTCCCCTCGACCCTCTGTCTCGGGCCTTCTACGCTAGTTTCTTCTCTTTGTCTTCAAGCCGAGCATGACTCCCGACTTCCTCGGATTGAGCTCGGTCGGATGACATTACTATAAGAAAAACACATTTAAATGGTCGGAGAGATATCACACTATCAATAATAATTTAAATGGCATGTATAGCTAATCTCGTATTTACTACGTCGGTCCTAGAACCGGCTAAACCTAGCTCGATACCAATAAATGTAATACCCTACCCGTATTCATTGCCTAATAGGGTAAGAAGTATTATCGAGTTTGCAAATTAAATTTTTTTACTCAATATATCCCTTTTATAGATATCTAACTTTCCTGTAAATTTTAAATCGAGACCAATCCACATCAACCAAACCAATTCAACATATTTTCCAAATATATTCATGCATATTTATAAAATAACATCATCACATACCCAAAACCAGGTTTGTTAACCATACCAATGGCTAACTCTACATTCATTTCACAAAATCATTTACTTTATTAGCTTATACATGCCATTGATTTCCAAAATAAAGTTTCTTTATATACCGAAATCCTCGAGGTTGATAGTGTGATGTATCTCCACCAAATCCGATCTTCGAGCTCTTAACACTACAAAACAGGGGAAAATGAAACAGGTAAGCACTTTGTGCTTAGTAAGCTCATGTAACAAGAATTATACTTACCTAATATTTTCAATACAATACAATAAACATTTATATATCCATTCAATGCATTATTACCCTAATATGCACAAACTCAACATTCAAGTTAGTACAATAATTTGCATGTACCAATAATATATACCATGATTGATGAGCTCATCAATACCATGATTTCTATTTCCTTGTTATTTTTCCATATTTATCCCGTTGAATTTCTTGGAATTTTCGATGGATTTTCAGAGGTACACTTTTAGTGTACAATTCCGGTCCGTCAATTCATATTCATGTGCACACATTTCCATTTCGAGAGAGCACTCACGAACCTCATCCTTACTTACAATGGATTACGAGTCCAAAGCTAAATCCCAACGACAATTACTCTAATGAGCTTGGATCTGAATTACAGTCCAGGCTAAATTGAGACCCTAATTGGATTACCCGTCCAAGCTAAATCCATTTTCCACATATTCTTCGGGAGGGCTATATCGAGATAGGATCACCCGTCAGGGCTAGATCCTTTTACCGTCAATTCCTTTTTTCAGAGATCCATCGAATTTTCCTTTCATTCAACCGAGATTTCTTCCCATTTTTATCAAATATATCAATGTTTTATCAATTTTCATACAATGAACATTCCTTTATTCCAATCATATTCACATCAATAACATACATTTCAAGTATTTAAGAATATAATTCAAGTTACATGAACTTACCTTGATACTTGTTTGTGCACAAAAATCTACTAATCCTGAAATTTTTCCTTTCCTCGATCTAGCTTCAGTATTTGAATCTTCTGGATCTAAATAAATAAATTTAATTATCAATTTAATACATTTCATGTTCATATACAACATTCTTTATAATTCAACTATTATTTATAGTTCATTCAAAGCTGTCTACTTAAGTCACAGCCACTAAATTATTTATAACTCGAGCTACAAAACTCCAAATTAAGTTCCGATAATTTTCCTGAAACTAGACTCATATATCTTCTTACCATAAAATTTTCAGAATTTTTGTTTAGCCAATCAGTACAGTTTATTCTTTAAAGTCACCCCTGTTCTGCTGTCTAACAGTTCTGACCCTTCTTCACTTAAAATTAATTATCTCTTCATACAAGATTCAAATGATGTTATCGTTCATTTCTATTAAAAATAGACTCATTAAGGATTCTAGACATATAAATTTAAGCTCCTAATTATTTTTATTTATTTTTTTATGATTTTTCAAAGTCAGAATAGGGGAACCCGAATTCATTCTGACCTTATCTCACAAAATTCATTATATCTCAAAATTTACAAATCCATTGCTTACACTATTTCTTCTATGAGAAACTAGACTCAATAAGCTTTAATTCCATATGTTGTTCATCTTCTAATTCGATTTATACAATTTATGGTGATTTTTCAAAGTTAGTGTACTGCTGCTGTCCAAATTGTTTTAGTGCAAACTGTTTATTACCAATTTTCCCTAAGCTTTTAATAAATGAGAATTTCGTCCCTACTCAATTAGTCTCTCAATTGAGCTTATTTTTCTCAATTAACACTTTATTATATCACCTTAAACTAGTTTACAACCTTTAGGAATCAGAGTTTCAGAAATAGACTTTAATTCCAAACATTTTCACAATTAGGTCCTAAAATCAATTTTCCATTGAAATTACCTAATAAAATCATCTCATAAACAAATTAAAACTTTAATTTCATTCTATTTCATCATAAACTTACAGAACTCAATCATGGTGACTTTCAATTTCATCCATGAAATCAAAAACTAATGAATTTAATAGTAGGACCTAGTTGTAAAAGTCTTAGAAACACAAAAATTACAAGAAAAAGGCAAGGATTATCTCACTTGGTGTAAAAATTATGAAATACCAGCTTAGAGAACCCTCCTATGGCGTTTTTAGCTGCTGGAATTGAAGAGAAATGAAGAGAAATCTAGATATTTCCTATTTAGTCCTAGCTTTATTTAGTTAATTTTGCAATATTCCAATTTTGCCCTTAATTTATCAAATTCCTGCTGATTTCATGCCCTTGCCGTCCAGCCCAAATAAATTTTGGGTCTAATTGCCTTTTAAATCCTTTCTTATTAGACTCTTAAGCTATTTAATCATTCTAGCAACTTTTACACCTATTACAATTTAGTCCTTTTCATTTAATTGACTACCCAAATATTAAAATTTCCTAACGAAATTTTAATACCACATTACTAACATTTCATAAATATTTATAAAATTATTTTCGACTTGGTTTTACGAGATAAAGGTCTCGATACCTTGTTTTTACCCAATTTCTTCAATAATTTCTTTTTCTAACTAACTACTAAATCGGTAAAATTTTTCTATCAATATTTTCATACGATTTTCCTATCATATCAATTTTCATGCAAAAAATATTGAAATAAATTTCTCTTTAAATCGGATTTGTGGTTACGAAACTACTGTTCCGATAATTTTGAATTTAGGCCATTACATTTGCGATGGTGATTATGAAATAAAGAATTTTTTTAGAACGTTTATAAGTTCATCCTAATAAATCTATTGCATTCTATGAAGTGAATGCAAAAGAAAATATAAACCAATATTATTCCAATATTTGGTAGTACAAAATTAGTCGAAAGCTCCAGAAGAGCTAATATATTAATAACTTGTGATGGTTAATCCATTGGTTTTAAAAGATATTTATAATACATCTCATATTGAGATTGTGAATGAGGAAAATATTATATTTCATATGAATCAATAGAGGATTGAGTTATTGATTACTCTTGTTATTAAATTGTATTGATTGTTACTATCTTTGTTATCTTCTTTTGTCATCATCCCTACTAAGGGACTAAAAGCAAAATATTTGACTCTGAAAGATCTACTTATGAGTAATAGAATATGGTAATTCTATCTCAAGTTCTTTAAGGTTGGATGCACCTGAAGTTGCAAGTTCTTTTTAAAACTGTGAGTATAACTCTATAGTATTCAGAATAAGTTCTCAATTAAAATTATGTGGAAAAATATTACTAATGAGAACTTGCTAGAGAAAAAAACTAATGTATGAAAAGTCATTGGTTATATTTGAAGATTTTGGCATATTCCCTGAAGCGAATATTGCATATAATTGTTTAGAAATTATATTTATTTTGTTGACTTAGTGACATTTTAAACTTTACATTGATTTGGACATTTCCAGTAGTAAATGTCACAATAGTACTTATATGTGGATACAAAGTAAATGAATGACAATAAAATTATCAGTTTGTCACAATTTATATTAACATTATTAGTAAAATTGAAATGCATGTTAAAGTAAACCAAAAGTTTACTGATACAAATGCATTTACTACTTAGCGTGACCAGTTAGACCATCTTGGATAATATATGATACAAAAATTAATTGAGAATTCATATGGATATTCATTAAAGAACTAAAAGATTTTTTTAATTTAAATAGTTCTCATTTGTTATTTGTTCTCAATGAAAATTGATTCCTAGAAACCCATTAGCTAAAGTTGAGATTTAATGCCTTACATTTCTAAAATGAATATGAGCCCATTCATAAACTATGTGGATGATTTTGATATTATATGATTCCTGGTAGATACATCTACAAAATAATCACGTTTGTGTTATCAACTTGCAACATGTCTTTTGCAAGATTACTTATTTAAATAATTAATTTCAGATCATACAATTAAGACAATTCATCTTGCTAATATTGATGAGTTTATATCTCAGTATTGATGAGTTTATATCTCAGTCTTTTATTGATTTAGTTTGAAAAACTTTTGTAAAAGTTTGTTATTTATGTGCATAATGTTTTAGAGAAATTATTTATTGAACGCCTCTGGTTAATATCTAAACCATTACTTATGAGCATTAAACTTTCTATTTCAACATGGGATTATGTTCATTTACGTGTTGTACGCATCAAGTCAATAAGTTATAAATACTCCCCATTACAATTGATTTTTGGTTAAGAGCTAAATATTTCTCATTTTTGAATTTTTGTATGTGCGTATATGTTCCAATTGCTCCAACACAATAAAGATGAGTGAATACTCAAAGAAAGTTAGGAATATATATTAATTACGAGTCTCCTTGTATTATTATATATTTTAAATGTATCGAAGATTCAATTATGACATGATTTGTGATTACTATTTTGATTTGATAATTTTCCTGACATTAGGGGGAGATAAATAATAACTTGTAATGAGTTAGGGGGGAGAATAATTTGAACCAGAAGTTCAACAAGGATAACTCATTACAAGTTTCAAATATAAAAATTCTCATAAAAGAAAATAATAAATCTAGATGGCCATATAGTAAAGGCGGATGCTTTAGAAGAGACCCAAGACTTAACTAATAAGTAAAACTCTAGAAGAGATTTAGGTATCTGAAATTGAAGATTAAAATAGTGAAAATAAGATATCTCGATAAGTTATGTCAATTCAAGAAAATATCGAACCGATAATAAAAGTGGTCGACAATGGTTTTACATGCAATATTGTTGTTGAAATAATAAAATAAAAGGAGAATCTTGAATAAATCTATTGAGAAATATAGATAAGGATTAGATTGGTCAAAATAGAAAGACACAACTCAAGTTCGTGGAGTTTTTTGGACTAGCAGTCTAAATATCTAAAGGTATAAAGCCAGTGAGGATATAAATAAAGTAATTTTGCAAAAAGCGGAATAAAAATATGAAGTTTTCGCTAAGTCCTGATATTGATTATGAAAAGATATAATATTCTTTTGTGGTGGATGCAAAAAACCTTTAGTATATTATTAAACTGATAGTTCATAAAAGATTTAGTTTGCGTTTAATGGTTGTTGTTACAACCTTTTATGAATCACTATATAGTAAAATTTATATTAAAATCCTTGAAGGATTTAAAATGCTAGAAGCATATTGAAATTCTCGAGAAATTGTTCATTTATATGAATTGAAATAATTGAATATATGTGTTAAATTTGACTTAGTCATATTAGTTTGTTATGATTATTGTTGAAACTCCTGGAGAGATCAAAATATATTTTCCCTAAATTTCCCCTTACTCATGGCTTTCAAAAGAATGATGATATAAATGCTTAGTAAATACATTCAAATAGTCATTTGAAAAGCTAATATTCAAGATTGAATACATAGAATTTCAGAAGTGATGTTTTCATGAGGGGGAGTAAATATGTGTTGTACTATTTTTCTCTTAGCTGAAGTTTTGTCCCATTGGGTTTTTCTGGTAAGGTTTTTAATGAGGCAGTATATTATGCGTATTATAGATATGTGTACTCTTTTTCCTTCACTAATAATTTTTTCCCATAGGGTTTTTATCTTATTAAGGTTTTAACGAGGCACATTATCTACTAATCAACACCCAACAGGGAGTGTTATGAATATCTTATTAAGTGAATGTCCATCAAGATCAAGATAAGTTTTGATGTACTTTAAATTCTAGTAGTGATTAGAAGTAGATCTCTACTTCATTTATACTTCTTATGCCTATAAATAGAGACTTTGGAGAAACATTGTAAATATTATGATTAATCAATAAAATACGCTCTCTCTTTTGCTCTCTCATTTTCTTTGTTCTTTACTCATTGTCTATTTATTTTACAACAATAGTTGTATGTGAACTATTGTGTATTCATATTCTATCATTTTATTCATAAATTTATAAATATCCAAAAAATTATTGTAAATTTTTTTTTGAAGAGAAATTCATTAATTCATTCAATGAATAAGACCATACAATTCAACGGGAAAATAAAAAAAATCCATTGTACGTGCTAAAGGACAAGCTCCATCAACACAACAAAAGCTTCAGCTTCAGCATCAGTAGAACATTACGATACATTGACAATTAGCTCTGTCACAACTCAACCATAACATATCAGGAGTGATTGCAAGCACTTAAGACAATAAGGAAATCAACCCCGGATGGTCCAAAGTGGCAGGCATAAATCATCAAAAGAACCGAGCATTCACCAACTAGAGGGGACGGCGACAAAACCAACCCTAAAATTACTCGCAAAAGCAAGACTACATGCATAAGTAAGACTAAAAAGTGTACTACAAGAGTAGATAAAAGCTTCTAAAAGTGAAGACTTATTAAATAATGGAAAAACAAACAAAAAAACATATAAAACTTAAGATAACACGAGCCCAAACCGACTCATGAAATCACTTATTATTCTGAAACTCTCAAAACAGAAATAGATCAAGAAGTCAATGAAGAGCTACCTACTTTCTAAAAGAAACTGTCAGTGGTTAGTGGTGTTTCAACGATGATCAGCACCGCCATATGTCCATCACAACTTATGAAGACAACAAAGATACCTACAAAATAGATCTGTAAATTGAAAAGAGAGAAGACGCATAGAGTGAATGGGAAGAAGAAAGAAAAATAAGGTTGATGGGCAGGAGAAAAAGGTGGGCGATAGCTAGCCCGAAGGCTAACACCGCCACTAGGCAAAAACAAAGAGAAACAAACGATTTGGAGAAAAGCACTTAAGGTTTTGAGTTTAAAAAAAAAAAGTAATTATGTTATTTTTAATTTCTTGTAAATTTTTTATTTAGAAATTAAAAATTTAAATTAATAGATTAATTATAATCCATAAATAGCCTTAAAAAATTACGGTATATTTTTCTTTAAAAAAAATTTTACTATGGAGGTCGAATTTCATAGTGATGAAGAGAAGAATGTGTTGAAACAAAGCAGTAAGAAGAGGATAGAAACATTGTGACTGAGGCATGCTTGAAACGAGGGACATGAGTCTGAAATGCCAAGGCCAACAGGCCTTTGCTCTCTCTATGTTTGGTAGAAGGTAGGTGATGCGATTGAAGTGTGATCATTTGGACTTAATTTCAAATTATGTTTTACACTCGTAATTGTTGGTTGAAGAAGGAAGATGAAGGTTGTTGTAGTTCCAAATTCAAGGCGGTTGTAATTTTATTTGCCTCTTTAGGGTTGTGTTTTTTGTTTCATTTTTTTAGTCATATGAATCACAATTGTGAATTTTTATGATATTTTGAATTTCTAGTATTGAAAACATCTATCAATCCATGCAACTCTTCTATTTTCTTTCTTTATTTGCAGCTATTTGTTAAAAAGAAGCATATCAATTTTAAAGAAATCAATAAGAAAAATTGTTAACAATAATTAACATGTAAAATGTGTTGATTTTTCTTATATATTAGTTTAATATTGTATTTATTATTTATTTATTTTGAATTTTGAATATATATTTTAAAGTATTTTAAATTATTTAGAAATTTTATATTTATCAAATTTAGTTTAAAACTATTAGTGTTTCATTATAGTTAAATGTTTTATTTAATATGTAATTAGATAGATTATATAAAAGTTCATTAAATACAAATATTTTTCTTTAATAAAATTTTTAATTCTTCTCCATCTTCCTTGAGAAATTAAAAAAATATTTCCTTTAATTTTGTCTCTCACAAAAGGGAGGGAAAAATGGTATTTTACTTCAAAGCCCGGCCAGAAGCTGGCGATTAAACCATTTTCATGGGTCTTGAACGAGGAGCTCATCAAATATGGCATCATGGAAGATCTGTATTCTGCCCATGTTTATTTAAGACTTAAAAAGGGTGAAACCATTGATGATATAAGCGAAGATGTCGTCGAAGATTGTGCTGCTGGAAAACGTAAGTGACCATCGTCCGTCGGTGGTACGCTGGTGATAATCACAAAGAAACAGAGCGGAGTAATAGCGTTAATAGTTAAGGCATGAAAAAGAGGGAAACGAAAGTAATTTGAAAGATGCTTTCGTTAAGAGATAAAAAGAATAATTTTAAATTACACCCGTAACCTATTTATATATCAACATTTTAGTCCCTAACTAATTAACTAAGTAACAACTTTTAGTTAGATTTATAAACCAACCAGTAACCAACACCAGCCTTTCAACATGTGCTCAGCTTGTTAAAGCTAATTCATCCCCAAGGCAAGAAGGTGAATAGTATTGATGTTGTTTACACTCCATGGTCCAATTTGAAGAAAACTCCTTCGATGGATGTTGGCCAAGTTGGCTTTCTCAATTCCAAGATGGTTCGGACTGTGAGAGTGGAGAAGCGGATACATGAGATAGTTAACAGGTTGAACAAGACTAAAGTGGAAAGCAAACCTGATTTGAAAGCTAAGAAAGAAGCAGTTTAGGCAGCGGAAAAAACCCAGATAAAGCAACAGCTGAAGGAAAAAAAAACGCCGAGAGGAGATGCAAAGGCTTGAAAAGGAAAGAGAATCAGAAATAAGAAGCTACAAGGATCTGATGGTCCTTGAAAAGATGACATCAAACAAACAAATTGCAGCGACGAGCAAGTCTTTCCAGGAAGTAGAAGAGGATTTTATGTGAACATTTCATCGCCAATTACGATTCTTCTTGCTGTCCGTCGAAGACAAGTTATTTCTTTTTCATTGCAAGCTTAAGTTAATTGCCTCCATTAAGTCGGTTCACTCAGGATTTTAACCCCCGTCATTTTGGGTGAGATGAACTTCTATAAAATATGATTCAACCTCCATTGTTGAATAAATAAATAATAAATTTAAATACATAATAAAAATTAAATCTAAAAATTTAACTTAATATTATTTAAATTCCAATTAAACCTCAAAATTCATATTTGTCTTAAGCTCATAATTAAGAGACAGATCTTTCATCGATATGAAGACATCTCAACCCAAAAATTACATCTAAAAATTTATCGCAAGTCAATTAATTTTTAAAACTTGAAAATTGACACATTCGATAAATGAAATTTAATAACTTTCACCAAATCCTGTATCATTAATAAAAAATATATCCAAAATTCAAAATAAATAAATAATAAAATAATAAAATTTAATAAATACTATATTGATATTATATATATAATAAAAATAAAGTCTAAAAATCGAATTCAATATGATTTAAACTTAAATTAAAGCCCAAAACTCTCTCATAATTTCCTGTAATAATTCCATTAAAAAATTTTGCTCGTGTAGTCTTCAATAAAACGATTATAACTTGAGCTCCCAAACTTGAAATTAAGTGATTCAAAGTGCATTGCGAAGATAAAAGACAGATCTTCGATCGATATGTGACATCTCAACTAAAAAAATATTTGGATCCCATCCAAAAATTTATCGCAAGTTAACAGATTTTTCGAATTTGAAAATTTTTACCTTCAGTGAATAGAATTCAATAAATTTCATCCCATCCGTATCAAGGTGTTTATAAGCTTCCTTAGCCATCACCCTTCTTATAAGCCTTGGTATGTGTCTACCTTGGTCAAATCTTGACATGCCTAATAGGGACTAGGATAGGCCTTTAGTCAACTGGTGATTAGATTAATGGACTAGTAATTAGGCAGTGATCATACATGATTAGACTTGGAAAAACCTTATGTATTGTCCATGCATAATATTATGTAGTTGAATGGTAGATAATATATGGCACATGTGTTCTTGAGTTACAAAGATTAGTAGTTAAAGTGCCTAATCAAACAACTTATGCATCAAACTACAAACGAAATTGGAGCACATTTTAGCTACATCCACATTAAGGCAAGAAAAAGGTTAATGTTTCAAAGACTTGAGAAATTAGTAATTACCTACTACAATTTGAGACTGAAGATGATACATCATATAAGAACAAGTATTGATGGGATAAATGATAGTTTTAATTATATTAGAATTGATCCTATCTTTAAGATGATGATCCACTATCTAGTTGCAAGAGAAAGAAAATCCTCTATTACATGGTGAAAATGTTGGTTTATTTCTTTTGGATTTTGATGATGAAATGAACATTGAATGAAAAGTTCAATCTCAAAAGCAAGACAAGTTTAATTCTAGTTCAAGTACAACGCTAAATCAAAGTGATGATGGTGAGTAACTTTGGGTATAGTAATTCATCTGTTAGTACTCAAGGTTATTATCCATTAAAGCTACCTCCATTTTTTTCAACCTCTAATTACATTCACATGGTTACTATTCGCCATTTCCCGGTTATAGTATGCCTTATCTACCTCAAATGTATCACCTTCCTCCACTACATATATATATCCTTAACCTTAAATGTAATCTCCACCTCAGTTGTATCAAGATTAAGGACAAAATATTAGTTTTTGTGGCTATATTTTTGGATAAATACCACAAAATCGAGTCAAGGTAGCTCTCAAAGGAAGTAAAGGATTTGATCTCGCTCATGATTCCACTATGTGGTGAAATTGAGTTGGACCACCATTTGCAATGTATGAATTTATTTAATTATGGTATTTAATTTTTTTAAAATTTATTATGTATAATGTTTGTTTGACATTTAATATGAATTTACCATGATTTTTTAATTATTATGGTATTTTATAGTGAGGGTGAAGGATTTGATCTCTCTCATCATTCCACTATGTGGTGAAATTGAGTTGTGTCACCATTTGCAATGTATGAATTTTTATAATTATGATATTTTATTTTTTAAAAATTTATTACATATGATGAATATTTGATATTTTATAAATTTTAATATGAATTTATTATTTTTTTTAAATTATGATATTTTAAAGTGAGGGTGAAGGATTTGATTGTGCTCACCATTTTATTATACGGTGAAATTGAGTTGTACCCCAACTTGCAAGGTAATACATTTTTTATAGTATTTTAATATTTTAAAATTTATTACATAAGATAAATGTTTGACATTTAATATGAATTTACTTGTTTTCTATACAATATTGGGGTGGGGATGGGGTAACACGATTTGGACTCGTGCCAAACGAATGCCTGATAAGAGTTTTAACCATATGACTTGTAAAAAAAAAAATATTGACACGTAAATACAAATTTATAAGATGTCATAAAAATCACTCTAATTATAATTATAATTGTTACTTTTCACAAAAAGGTGTGCGAATTGAAAAAAAATGACGACCGCTTTATAACTCCTCAAAAAATTGAATGTTTATTCATGGGATTTCGCAATAATTAAGTCTCTATATCTGTGGTGATGTGCTCTGTTTATGTGGTTGAGGTCGGGAGTTTGAGTCACATTTTTAGAAGTTTTGCTAATTCAATTTTAATCCATATCTACTCTTGGGCCGTTGACTTAAATTTAATTTTGTATAAATCTATGTTAAGAATGAGCCTGCTGGTTCACTGGTTAAGCATCTATCTACTCTCTGGTCCTGTATTCGAGTCTCGACATATGAATTAAGTAATTTTTTGCTTAATGCCGGAATTTTGATCAGTGGTTAATTAATTAAACGTTCCTTCTTCCTTCTATCTCTATTTTTTTTTCTTTTCTTCTTTCTTTTTTTTCTTTTATTTATTCCTTTTTATTCTTTTTCCTTCTTTCTTCGTCTAATTGTGCTTGGTTCGCACGTTTTGTCTGCTATGTTTTCGGGTAAGTGCGCGTGCCCTTACTGCCAATTATATCGATTGTGTGAACTACGTTAATTGTAAAACTTCCATTAGACGATAGTTCGTTTGTTTCTGTCGGAGTTGTTTCCAACTCGATTTGTTTAAACTTTCTTTTAAGCGACTGTTTGGTTTCTTTTTAGGTGAGGATATTGAAAGCAACGATCCTCAGCACAATAACTCGAGTAATTGCTGTTGATTTTTCGGTAAGTCTGGAATTGTTAAAGGTTTTGCGTCAAAACTTTTGACATAGTTTTCTGCACGTAATTGGGTATTGTTGTCAATTAAATTGCTTAAAATGGTCGTGTTAGGCTTCGAGAGTCTTCTACATTGCTCTTACATCAAAACTACTTCAAGTACGTACCAAATACCTGAGTTTTTATGAATCTTGGATGCCAAAAAACATGGTTGTCGATGCCACATGGCCATGTGAGCCATATGGTTGTGTGTCAGGCCGTGTGGTAGGCTTGTAACTCACTGTCTACCAAATACAAGCCACACGGGCAAGGGACACGGGCGTGTGTCTAGGCCGTGGATGGTTAGGTTAGTGCAGGGTTCACACGGGCCAAGGACACAAGCATGTGTCTAGGTTGTGTAACTCACTGAGTACAAGGTAAGGATCAAACGGGTTAGGGACACGAGCGTTTGTCCAGGCCATGTGACTTACCATTACTTTTAGAGACCACACGGGCATGTATTCAGGCCATGTGACTCACCGTTCACGATTTAGGACCACACGGGTCGATAACACGGGCGTGTGTAAGGCCGTGTGTGGTCATACGGACATATGGGTCAGATCTAAAATTTATCTCTAAGGCCGTAAGCGTTGTCTAACGAAAATGTCGGCCTTCCGTAGTGCACTGATGACCTGTGTTAGACTGTATGAGTTGCTATCTGGTAATCTGAATGATGGTCGTCGAAACCACCAAAAATAATTCCTACAAAAATAACCATAAATAGTAGTAAAGAATGGTAGCAGAGATCAATTCAAGAATTAATCGAATTAAACACAAAAATAATGCAAATTTAACATGTTATCAAATCCCCCTACTTAGCTCATGCTTGCCCTCAAGCATATTGTACTTTCAAACACTAGAAATTATTCAATAATTTATTAAAAATCGAGCCTCTTTTTCGCATCCATAATCAATGTAAACAATATAGGCAAAAAAATGCTCAGAATACCTAGTTTGATCAACAAGTGTCATAAAACTGAAACATGTAAACTAAATCATTTCACTAAATTGAGTTTGAACCAAAATTTGCAAGGAATTATTAATTCACCATGCAGTAATTTTTTTTTAAAGTGGTCAAACCTTTTTACGTGAACTAGGATGACAAACCAAGCACTTTACCTCAGTTACTCAGTTCAAACAATCTTTTTTTTTTGAAAGCTCAGTTAGCTGAATATTTGTAAGTTTTCAGTTTGTCACTCAAACCTTTTTACGCGAGATGAGATGACAACCCAAGCACATCATACCGATTACTAAATTCGGCCACTTTTTCGAAACTTTCACTCATAACTTCAGCGTTTATTTATTTATTTATTTTTCATGTAATTTATTTATTTATGTACAAGCAAATTTTTTTTTCAAACAATCAATTTATATGAAAAATCTAGTTACATATATCAACTTTAAAACACACATGTCGATTAATCTAGATACTTGAACACTTTAATTCAAAAATTACCCAATTGTCCAAATTTACTAAGTAATGAGATTAGAGGCTTAATGTAAAATAAACTATCGAATAAATCTAGCATAAGATTGAACATATGCAAAAGAGAAACATACAAAAAAAATCGATCAATCATGCATCCTTACCATTTCAACCCCCACTTAATCTATACTTGTCCTTAAGCATGTTTTATATGCAATAAAATACAATAACTCAAACAACAAGCAAAGAGAAAGGTTAAGAATACTCTCTACATGTTTCTAACGATGTTGTTGGCATTGAGGTTTTTATTTGGGTTAGGGATGTTGGATTTCGTTTGTAGGGAAATAAATGTCAGCACTTAGCACGGTGTTCCCATATCACCATCAGTATCCAATTTTCGAAAAATCGACAACCTTCATTACGTCCCTGAAAAACCACATTAACCTGATTAAATAATAATCTGGTTATTATTCATTTTATTTTCAATCTAAATTAAACTAAAATTCAAAATAAATAAATAAATAAATAAATTTGGGTTGCCTCCCAAAAAGTGCTTTTGTTAATGTCGTTAGCTCAACGACCTTAAATGTTATCCGTTTGGCTCATTGAGAATTAATTTTTCCATCTTGTGCACTTGGATATTCTAGTAGAAAGGTTTCGACCTTTGCCTACTGTCCTTGAAGCCTTTCCCAGATTCCCCTATCATTAGTGGATTGAGGCATCTTTGAGCTTCTCCGTTCAAGTTTGCATTTTTCTCTGTCGGAATCCTTGTACATTCTGAAAATGGTTGGAGCTCTAATTTCGAGGCTTTCATGACAGCTTCGTGTATTGGTTTTTTGATCATTGATAATTTCTCTTGTTTAACATCGAGGTCTACATTTTTACAAGGCACAATTTGTAACTTATCACTAGGATGTCTCATATCCTCATAAACATTAAAACTAACCACGTCACCTTCAAATTCCATGGTGAGTGTTCCACTCTAAACATCAATTTTTGTTCTCGCAGTATTCAAGAATGGTCTCCCAAGAAGTATGTTAGACGAATTGGCCGAGTTGTCAACCTCCATGTTGATAATGTAAAAGTCTGCAAGAAATATCAGTTCGTTTACCTCAACAAGAACGTCCTCCAGCACTCCTTCCAGATGCACTACATATCTATCTGCAAGCTAAACAATTACACATGTTTCCTTCTGTCGAAACCATTTTTTTTGAAAAACAAGGGTCGACTTTGGTTTTGGAAATGAAAACGAACATGGGAGTCGCCGCCAATCCTTTTTGATGAGGTGTGATCGGGTTACCTCGCAAAAGTGGTTGTTTTTAATAAATGATTTGATTTATTCAAACAATGATTTTAGTCCACGAAATTCAGAAAAACATATTTGGGAGTCGGTTACGTACAAGGAAGGATTAGCACCCTCGTAACGTCCAAAAATTGGTACCTAGTTGGTTAATTAGTGTCTTAGTGTTGAGAATTGAAAACTTGAAAGACTTTAAAATACGATCTCTCTTTTTGTAAAAAAACACTCGAATGTTAAAGACCTTCTCGTCTCGAAGTAATAAAATGTCACATCCAGTAAGTTAGGTCACAACATCTTGAACTTTTGAGAATGAGCTTGCCTTTTATTTAAAATTCGTGTATTATAACTTGTTAAAAGGATATTCGATTATTTAGGCTAAACGAGAAAAATCGAAACCCAGTGAGTTAGGGCACGATCTCTCAAACTTCCAAATACCGAATATTGCCTTTATTTACAAAAAAATCTTATCTCGAGGTAGCAAGATGTCATATCCGGTGAGTTAGAGCATAACACCTCGAATCTCAAAGAGTAAGTATTTTATTCAAAACTCGTATTGTGATTTTAAAAGAATATTTCGCTATTTAGGTTAAATGAGAAAAATCGAAACCCAATAAGTTAGGGCACGGTTTTCTCAAATTTCCAAAATACAAAATATTTCCTTATTTTGGAAAACTTTCATTTTTAACGAATTCGGGTAACAATTAATGCGACAAGAATTTATAGTAAAATGTAAAAATAAATCACATTAATATACGTAATAAAATAATACATGCATCGATATGAATGACAATAAGAAGGACAAGAACAAAGTAAACAAACCATAAATAAAATAATAAATAAAAATATCGGAATCAAAGACCTAATATTACATAAAGGAATAAACATGGTGTCAAGCGATTTGAACAATAATAATATTAATCATAACGACGATGATATTAATAATAGTAATATAATAGTGAAATAAATAAAAAGCTAAAGTTTTAAAATTATATATACATAAAAGGATATATATAAAAATATATGGTACGACCAAATAAATGTATATAGAAATTTTAAAGTGAACAATTATAAAAGAAATATAATGATAATAATAAGAGTAAAAATAAGAATAAAACCAATTTTTAAAAAAAAAAAAATAAATAAATAAACAAACAAATAAATATTAGATATTAACTAAACCAGTTTAATAGTATAATAATAATAGAAAATAATAATAATAGAGAATAACAAAGACATTAATAATAATATATGTTAATAACAACAATAATATAAAAAATAGGAAATAATAATAATAATAATAATAATAATAATAATAATAATAATAATAATAATAATACTAGTAGTAGTAGTAGTAGTAGTAGTAGTAGTAGTAGTAGTAGTAGTAATAGTAGTACTAATTATAATAGTAATAATAATGATAATAAATATAAGTAATAGTAAAATAATAATAATAAATAAACTAATTAATTTAATAAAATGACCGAAATAAAAAAAAGGACTTAATTGAACTTAAAATGGAAGTTCGGGGCCAATTTGAAAATAAATGAAGAAGAAAGGGACCGAATCGAACACGCAAACAACAAAGAGGGACCAAATCGGGCAATAACCTTTCCCTCTGAAATGCGCAGCACCAGGTAGGACCCAATTGAAATCCAAGCACAAGTTCGGGGCAAAATTAAAACCCCCAAAAAATTAATTGCAAAGTAATAAAAAAGCGGAAGGACTTATTGGGCAAATAGCCCATTAGAATAAAAAGGTGCGGATCCCCTAGCGGGTCGGGTCGCATGTACGGGTTGAGGGCCAAACTACGCCGTTTTGGCGTCTGAACTTCAAGCCCAAAACGACGTCGTTTCATGTGGGTATAAAAGCTAAATTTTTTTTTGAAAAAAAAAAACTCTCTTCCTTCATTCTCTTCAAAAAAAAAAAAACTGAAGGCTCTCTCTTTTCTCTACAGTAGGCCCTCACCAGCCTTGTTCTCTGACTATCGGCCGCCGCGTTAGCCGTCGTTCGCCGTCGTTCGCCTACACCGGCGCTGCCATATGCGACAGTGGGAAGGCCAAAAGTCGGCCTTTTTCAGTGAGATTGAAAGTAAGCCTCTTTTTTACTTTTTTATACACTTTTTATGTATATATACGTATGAACAGACTTGTAAAAGGAAAAAAAAGAAGAAGAAAATAAAATGAAATAAAAGGAAGATAACCTTTGTACGATATTTGAATTTTTTCGATTTCTCTTTCGGTCTACTGTTTGTTATTCGTATATTTGAATTTGTTTTTGATTTTATTCCTTTTTTTATTGATCATTCCCCCCAAAAAAACCATTTTCATTTGAAATGTAATGGCTTTTTATAGCTATTTTACACATTTTTTAATCTATTCTACTATTTATTGCATGTTTGTTTCATATTTACAAGGTAGTTGACGACGGTGGAGTAGGTGGTGTCAGAGGAGCGGCGGTAGAGGGTGGTTGAAGACCTAGGTGCGGCGCACCTAGCGTTTTTTTCTTTCTGAATAGTGTTTAGGTTATGGGCTAGAGTTTTTGCATTTTGGGCCATATTGGGCTGTTTGGGATTGGGTTTAGCTGTTAATGTTTGGGGTCTTATTGGGCCCCGGACTAAATTGGGCTTGTACAGTTGCCCTTCTTTGCTCGTTGTCGTGTAACGAGAACAGAGCAAAGACTTTTAAGAAAGACCAATATTACCTGGTCTCGCTGAGTCTTGACTTCTTTGGTGCTCTTCTTCTTCAGCTTGCCTCGTTCCAGTCCATTGCACTTTTAAGGAGATAAGATCTTCAACTTCAATCTGCTCTACTGCTGCTTTAGGGAGATGGGATTTATTTTCTTCAGTCTGCTCCACTGCAACTTTAGGGAGATAAGACTAGTGACTTCAACCTGCTCCACTGCAACTTCAGGGAGATAAGATTTGTTTTTATCTGCTCTACTGCAACTTCAGGGAGATGGGATTTATTGTCTTCATTCTGCTCCACTGCAACTTTAGAGAGATAAGACTAGTGACTTCAACCTGCTCCACTGTAACTTCAGGGAGATAAGGTTTGTTTTGATCTGCTCTACTGCAACTTCAGAGAGATAAGATCTGTGATTTATAGCTTCAATCTGTTCTACTGCAACTTCAGGGAAATAAGATTTGATATCTTCAGTCTGCTCCACTGTAACTTCAGGGAGATAAGACTTGTGTCTTCAACATGCTCTACTGCAACTTCAGAGAGATAAGGCTTGTTTTGATCTGCTCCACTGTAACTTCAGAGAGATAAGATCTGTAATTTCCAGCCTATTACCCTATTGCTCAGAGGGTTAAGGCTTACCGTCTTTGATCTGCTCCACTACTGCTTAGGGAGATAAGATCTGTAATTTTCAGCCTGTTACCCTACTGCTTAGGGGGTTAAGGCCCACTGTCTTCGATCTACTCCACTACTGCTTAGGGAGATAAGATCTGTAATCTTCAGCCTGTTACCCTACTACTTAGGGGGTTAAGGCTTACCATCTTCTATCTGCTCCACTACTGCTTAGGGAGATAAGATCTATAATTTCCAGCCTGTTACCCTACTGCTTAGGGGGTTAAGGCTCACTATCTTCGATCTACTCCACTACTGCTTAGGGAGATAAGATCTATAATCTTTAGCCTGTTACCCTATTGCTTAAGGGGTTAAGGCTTACCGTCTTCGATCTACTCCACTACTGCTTAGGGAGATAAGATCTGTAATCTTCAGCCTGTTACCCTACTGCTTAGGGGGTTAA
Organism: Gossypium longicalyx; assembly: GCA_025698465.1. Classification (NCBI taxonomy): domain Eukaryota; kingdom Viridiplantae; phylum Streptophyta; class Magnoliopsida; order Malvales; family Malvaceae; genus Gossypium; species Gossypium longicalyx. The sequence goes on along the minus strand of CM047004.1, from coordinate 59,526,849 downwards.
GGCTTACCATCTTCGATTTGCTCCACTACTTCTTAAGGAGATAAGATCTGTAATTTCTAGCTTGTTACCCTACTGCTTAGGGGGTTAAGGCTTACCGTCTTCTAGGGACATGATTTGTAGAATTGGTTTCATGTACCTATGCTTATGCCAAATGATTAGGATGCTATGATCGAAATGAATCAAATGCTCCTAACTAGATGTGTTATGAATGATCTTTTTGCATGAGTGCAGCATGTTATGAGAAAGATCCCTTTTTAATGTTTGGGTCACCCTTATTCTTTTTTCATCAAGGTTCTATCACTGAAACAATATCCTGTCGTCTTGTTCAGCTTAGATCTTGGACAGAAAACCCGAAGAGGTAGTCCCAATTTAAAATTTTCTTTCTCAAATGTTTCCAATCCTTAGGTTTGGTTAGTTCTAAATAATAGTCTTATTTCAAGTTCCTGTACTAACCAAACCTAAGGATTCCAGCAATGTTTCTCAAATGTTTCCAATCCTTTTGTGAAAATGTCATTAGTCCATTAATCGTTATTTCAATGCAAAATGCTTGAAAAAGATCGTAACAATGGGAAGAACTGAAATTTATCAGAAACAAAATTTGAAAGGAATAGATTAATCACAGAAATCAAACACTGCTGGAATAAGAAATGAATAAGAGGAGAATAAGTGTCCCAGATATCGCAACATGAGCTTCTCTGTACGAATTTTTTGAGGACCTCTTTTTTTTTAAGCCCAATATGTGTTTAGGGGATCTAGAGTACTCTTGTTGATGCCCTAAGATGTAACATCTCTCCTCCTTGTTAATTCAGGTATTGCAAGACTACCACATGCCCCACCTTCGATCAAAATTTGAATCGCCCTTTACGGGTTTTCAATTCAAAATCCCTTTGGTCTCAAGGTGCCTTTTGCGAGTTTTCACCTTGGCCTCTCTTTTTTTTAAGGCAAAATATTTCTTAATCGAATCTGAATTCACAGGATTGGGTAAAGTCTTACCATCCATTTTGTTCAATATCAACGCTTCTTCAGAAAATGCCTTCTTTACCACATAATGTCCTTCCCAATTCGGCATCTATTTTCCTCTGTAATCCTTTTGTATGGGTAGGATCTTTTTCAACACCGAGTCCCTCTCATGGAATTCTCTAGGACGAAACTTTCTGTCATAAGTCGCATCATTCGTTTTTTTTATACATTTTACTATGATGGGTATCTTCTTTTCCTCAATCAAGTTCACTTGATCATATTAAAACTATACTCATTCTGCTTCATCTGATTCTTGACTCAATTGAAACTTTGAGAGAAGAAATCTGGACTTCAATGGGCAAAACCACTTCCATGACATAAATAAATAAGAAAGGTATTGCCCTGACAAAGGTCTTGGCTGACGTTCGATAAGCATAGGGGGTAAAAGGTGACTTCTTATGCCAATATTTACAAGTCTCGGTCATTTTCCACAATCTTTTTTGTTTTGTTTTGTGTTTTTTTTTAGACTTTAATGACTGTCAAGTTTGTAACATTGGAATATGAAGCGACTTTCACCCGTTTATTGAAGAAATTGACGACCACAAAGATGACGATGTCTGCTAGGAGTTTGTGACGAAATCGGCTTAGTAATATCCATGCCCTACGTAGAGAAAGTCTATGAAGAAATGAAGGAGGCACATGAATCTTGTCTCAACAAATTTGGTATTTATGGCATAACTGATGCAATTCCCTTCTACGATGGACCAGCAGAATCTGAATCTCATGATTAGCCTGGCCATTGCAAACCCATTAGCATATGTCCTTCTGACACGCTTAGGGTCCTTTTTTAACAGCATCCACAGGTCTTAGTATCCCAGGTATATCTTGATATGGACGCTTTGCTTTGCCTTTGTGGTGATGCAGGCTCTGATCTTTGCCTCTTGCTCACAATGTCCACTGACCTTTTGTAAGGTAGGATCTTGTTCTACCATCTTTAAGAAATCAAAAAATAGGTTACAATCTTTGTCATCTTCCAAGTCTTGAGATCCCTCAAGACACATATCTCGCTCAAAAGGAGATTCTAGGTCAGTAGTAGCGTCGCTCATGTCGTTGATATCTAGGGGCCTGTTGAAGGCAAATTCTAAAGAATAAATGATTCTAAGGATGATTATTTGTATGGTATGATCATGAATGAAGAACAAATGAATATTTGAAAGAAAGTCCAAAGAACAATAAAATCTAAGAATATGAAATGGAAAAAATAAAAGAATATTTGCTCAAAAATATGCATTCTATTGAACCATATTATCCTAGGTAAGAAGACTAAATTTTAAATATACAAAGAGTAGAAGGACTGAGAGAAGAATAAGACCATAATAGTTATATTGAAATAAGGATTTTAGACACAAGCCTATTTCATAAAAGGATTCTTATTGCTTCTAGGCTTAAAACAAGAAGCATGTTTTGAATATTACTCTAGATTAGCTCTAAAAATATAGGGATCTCTTCCACAGTCCCACCCAAGTATGCAAGGGTTTAGAAACTTTTATTCCCCGGTTCCCTCTTCGGATATGTCCCCGATATTCTTTCCAGACTTTTGACTTGTTCAAGGCATCGCAACTCTTTTGGCCCCACTTTCAAATATCGCATTTACTGCATTGTTAGAGTGATTAGGTTCTGAGGAATCATTGAACTTTACAATTTCCATTTCAATGAACCTTTCGACCAACTTTTTAAATATAGTGCAGTTTTCGATTGAGTGTCCCGTTATTCCCGCGTGGTACTTGCATTGAGCATTCTCATTATACCATTTTGGGAATGAAGGTTGCACGGGTTTCGAGTAGAACGGAGACACCACATGCACATCAAAAAGATTCTAATACAACTCTTTATATGACATCAAGATAGGTGTAAAGCGGAGCCTTTCTGTATTTGGCCCCGAGTTGGATTCCTGCCTTGAAGAGCCTTGATAGCTAGTGGTTACAGTCCTCGGCTGGCCTACATTGACCAATTTGGAATACCCTTTACTCATAGTATTCACTTCATTTTCATTTCTCTTTGGGGTTGACCTCTTGGCGCTTTCTCCTGCGTCTATCTTCCCGCTCCTGATTGCATTTTCAATCATCTCGTCGGACATTACTATATCTGAGAAGCTCATGGTAGAACTTCTCAACATATGGGTAATGAACCGGGCTTTTAGAGTGTTGACGAAAAGTATCATAGTTTTTTTCTCCAGAAGAGGTGGTTGGACTTGTGTCGCTACCTCTCTCCATTTTGGGCATATTTCCTGAAGCTCTCACTTTGCTTCTTTTTCATATTCTGTAGTGTAATCCTGTCGGGTGCCATGTCCGTCATGTGGCCATATTGCTTCATGAAAGCCTGTGCCAAGTCCTTCTATGAATGAATTTTGGCACGACTCAGTTGGTTGTACCATTTGGCGGCTGACCCAATCAGACTATCTTGGAAGCAATGAATTAACAATTGATTGTTATCAACGTATCCTGTCATTCTTCGGTAGAACATCATGATGTGAGCTTCAGGACAACTAGTCCCATTATACTTTTCAAATTCTGGAGTCTTGAATTTTGGCGGGAGTACTAAATCTGGAACCAAATTGAGATCTTTGGTGTCAACCCCGCAATGGTAATCAACATTCTCCATTGCTCTAAGTTTTTCCTCCAACCACTTGTATCGATCTTTAAGTTGTTTTGGCAGTTCAACCCTTGCTTATTCTATTTCTGCCAATTCGTCTAGATCAGGAACTACATGATTGGTTGGACCGTTCCTCGGATTGGCACCTAAGCCCGTCGGGTAGTTCATGGGTGTCGAGGTACCGGCCTGATATTGTTGGGACCTGACAGTAACAGATGCCCCTTGTAGATGAGTGTTTGGTTGGGCCTGAGCGTTTATTGGGGTAAAACCTGGGGGATAAATAGAGTCTTCATTACCGTCCTCACCGTTGACTATTAGGTCTTTCCCTTCTTCGAGCCTTCCAACTAGCAATTGCGTCAATTAGCTCATCATACTTCTTTGAGATTCAAGCATTTGATCACTCATATCCTATTGAATTTTGGCTAGTTGTTTTTGTATCTGTGCCTGTAGCTGGTCTTGCATATCTCTTTGTAATTGCTCTAATCTTTCCATTCTTTGATCCATTACTTTTGTCTTGCGACAGGTACCGTAGTGATACTTAGTTTAGTAGACTTTTGTCGGTTCCTAAGTTAGCTGAAATAATTTTACCTAATTAGGGTCCTTTTGTTAAAATCTAATGTCTGTGATGAAATGCAATGCAAATGCATGAGATGAATGCAAAAAGAAAGAGAGGCGTTGATTTTGGATTCAATTCCATTAGAACAACTTTTCTAGAAAACAAATTTCTTAACATAAAACGGATTACATATGCGGCCTTGCCCTCATATTCCAAGCGAAGACACCGATTTTTTTCTTCATATCCGTATGTTATGGTCAAATCTTGCGAATTTTCTAAAAGATGTCTCTATTATCTCCTTTCTGCTCGATCCGGACTGCGACCCGTTACTCACTTATCCCCGCAATACTCGTCAATTTCTTTAAGACATGACGGCTCTCGAATAATCTTTGTTGGCTTGAATCCTCAAGCAATAAAGCAAAGTCGTGTATTCCTTCATGGACTATCAGCCTTTTCTTATTGTTTACTTGGACCATATTCGGACAGCCGTATTATATTCCACTTTATCAAGAAATCCATTCTCCATGACAAGCTTTTCTATTTAGCAATTGAATGTGACTCAACACCTCCTTTCTATGATGAAAATGCAATGCAATCAAAACAAAAGAAAACATTTTAGTACAGGAGAAATAAACAAAATAGAGTACCTATCTGGGTGACCACTAGGGGTTCGGAGTGGCTCTACCTAGGGTGAGTTCCTGCGGCTCACTATATGCTGTTCGGTTCTAAAGAAAGGGTACCTGAACCAAAAAATTCCTCAATTTTCACCCATTATAGGCTCATATGGATCGAGTTTAGTTCAGGGGAATAATTTCCCTATGGCTACACAGCGATGAAAATCTCACGAAGACATAGGTACAGATGTATCCCGAAAGCAATCCACTATCCTGCACGGAGGTGAAGACCTCACGAAGGAATAGTTTCTCACTCCCACTTAATAGGGTGTAACCATGCGGTCATGCAACGCAATGTGCAGGGATATACAAAAAAAAGCTCGAAGCAAATAAAGAAAATGTGAATAAAATGATGAAGATCGTAACACAAAATGGATGAAAATGCAATGAAAAGATCGTATATCAAAACCAAATTTTCAATTTTCGACAAAAAGATAAAAAGTAATCAACTTGTGGCTTGACTCTCTTATTTGGGTCCCCAGTGAAATCGCCAAGCTGTCGAAACCATTTTTTGAAAAACAAGGGTCGACTTTGGTTTTGGAAATGAAAACGAACATAGGAGTCGCCACCAATCCTTTTTGATGAGGTGTGATCGAGTCACCTCGTAAAAGTGGTTGTTTTTAATAAATGATTTGATTTATTCAAACAACCTTTTTAGTCCACGAAATTCAGAAAAATGGATTCGGGAGTCAGTTACGTACGAGGAAGAATTAGCACCCTCGTAACGCCCAAAAATTGGTACCTAGTTGGTTAATTAGTGTCTTAGTGTCGAGAACTGAAAACTTGAAAGACTTTAAAATACGATCCCTCTTTTTGTAAAAGACACTCGAATGTTAAAGACCTTCTCGTCTCGAAGTAATAAAATGTCACATCTAGTAAGTTAGGACACAACATCATAAATTTTTGAGAATGAGCTTGCCTTCTATTTAAAATTCGTGTATTATAACTTGTTAAAAGGATATTCGATTATTTAGGGTAAACGAGAAAAATCGAAACCTAGTGAGTTAGGGCACGATCTCTCGAACTTTTAAATACCGAATATTGCCTTTATTTACAAAAAAATCTTATCTTGAGGTAACAAGATGTCATATCTGGTAAGTTAGGGCTTAACACCTCAAATCTCAGAGAGTAAGTATTTTATTCAAAACTCGTATTGCGATTTTAAAAGAATATTCTGCTATTTAGGTTAAATGAGAAAAATTGAAACCCAGTAAGTTAGGGCACCATTTTCTCGAATTTCTAAAATACAAAATATTTCCTTATTTTGCAAAACTTTCATTTTTAACGAATTTGGGTTACAATTAGTGCGACATGAATTTATAGTAAAATGTAAAAATAAATCACGTTAATATACGTAACAAAATAATACATGCATCGATATGAATGACAATAAGAAGGACAAGAACAAATTAAACAAACCATAAATAAAATAATAAATAAAAATATCGAAGTCAAAGACCTAATATTACATAAAGGAATAAACATGGTGTCAAGCGATTTGAACAATAATAATATTAATCATAACGACGATGATATTAATAATAGTAATATAATAGTGAAATAAATAAAAGGCTAAAGTTTTAAAATTATATATACATAAAAGGATATATATAAAAATATATGGTACGACCAAATAAATGTATATAGAAATTTTAAAGTGAACAATTATAAAAGAAATATAATGATAATAATAAGGGTGAAAATAAGAATAAAACCAATCTATAAAAAATAATAATAAATGAATAAGTAAACAAGCAAATAAATATTAGATATTAACTAAACCAGTTTAATAGTATAATAATAATAGTAATAGTAGTAGTAGTACTAATTATAATAGTAATAATAATGATAATAAATATAAGTAATAGTAAAATAATAATAAATAAACTAATTAATTTAATAAAATGATCGAAATAAAAAAAAAAGACTTAATTGAACTTAAAATGGAAGTTCAGAGCCAATTTGAAAATAAATGAAGAAGAAGGGAACCGAATCAAACGCGCAAACAACAAGGAGGGACCAAATCGGGCAATAACCCCTCCCTCTGAAACGCGCAGCGCCAGGTAGGACCCAATTGAAATCCAAGCACAAGTTCGGGGAAAAATTAAAACCCAAAAAAATTAATTGCAAAGTAATAAAAAAGCGGAAGGACATATTGGGCAAATAGCCCATCAAAACAAAAACGCGCGGATCCCCTAGCGGGTCAGGTCGCATGCGCGGGTTGAGGGCCAAACGACGCCGTTTTGGCATATGAACTTTAAGCCCAAAATGACGTCGTTTCATGTGGGTATAAAAGTTAAATTTAAAAAAAAAACACTCTTCCTTCATTCTCTCCAAAAAAAAAAAAACTGAAGGCTCTCTCTTTTCTCTGCAGCTGGCCCTCACCGGCCTTGTTCTCCGGCCATCCACCGTCGTGTCGGTCGCTGTAATATCCCGAATTAGGGCCTAATCGGAATAGTAGTTTTGTGACCAAAAATCTGAGATAGAAATAATTATTTTATAATTATTTTGATGTTTATGATATGATTGCATGATTGTGTGAAAATTTCGTGACGAAATTCTATGCATAAAGTGCTTAAGTTGAAATTAGAGACTAAATCGAATAAGTTGCAAAACTTGCATTCTAGAAGTTTTTAGTATGAAATTACTTTGGAATATTAATGAGGAGGTCTTAAATAGCAATTTGACCAATTTCTAAAATTTTGGACAAAAATGAGCTTGTACATGAAAATTTTCAAAGAAAGGTATTAAGGGTATTTTGGTTATTTGGTAATTAAAAGATTAAAAAAAGGAAAAAAGATGGAAAAATATGTCCATCTTCTTCATTAGGACAAAAATTAAAGGGGTTCTCCATAGCTAGGGTTTGTTTCAAGCTTCCAAGCTCCGTAGTAAGTGATTCCAAGCCCCGTTTTTAATGTTCCTTACGTTTTTGAAACCCCGATAGCTCGATTTAGCTTATGCTAGCAATAATTTAACCTAGGATTCATATTTGGAAAAGTACCCATAGGTGAAATTTGTGTATTTTGGTGTTTTATGATAGAATATGAGGTTTTAAATTATACTAGATAACTTGTGCTACTCGGTTTTAAGTGAAAACGAGAAAAGGGCTTAATCGGTAAAAATACCTAATAGTCATAAGTACATGTTAGAATGAGAATTTGATGTTGCCATAGAATGGAAAAATGATCAGCATGTCATAAATCATAAGAAAATGGGATGAAGTTTAATTCCTGAGCCTAGGGGTAAAAGTGTAATTTTGCAAAAATTTAGGGGTAAAATGGTAATTTTGCCAAAGTTCGTATTTGGGGCTGTTTTGATGAATGTATGTATTAAATAAGATTAATTTGGCATTATAGATCAAGAGAAACGAGATTCAAGTCGTGATCGAGGGAAAAACAAAGTTTACGAGGAATAGGCTCGATTGCTAATATTTTATATCGAGGTAAGTTCATGTGTAAATGTAGTAACATAATTGACATTTTAAGTAATTTAATATTATTTATGTGATATGATGATTAATATCATGAAATATTATGCTTTATGGTTATTAATGAATAATATGTAAATTATGAATTGCTACCGAGTATCGGTTTCGATGTTCCGTGGAAGACGACAAAGATGTGTAATCGAGGAAAAAGCCCGTTTGAACCTTGGGAATAGATTAGAATACAAGTGACATGTCACTAGGATGGTTGAGCATCCGAACTCGTTGATTTGAGTCCGACTTCACTTATGGATGCAAATGTCCGAACTCGTTGAGTTGAGTCCGAGTTCGTGAGATGTAACTAGGCATTCGAGCTCGTTGAGTTGAGTCCGAGTTCACTTATGGATGCGAACACCCGAGCTCGTTGAGTTGAGTCCGAGTTCGCTTATGAGCGGGTTACATGGTAGCTTGGCTACATATGTGGCACTTAAGTACAAACTTTCCGTGTATTCGAATTATATTCCGATGTGTTCAACGGGTGGATCTTAAGAAAATAAGGAGAATGCCTAAAACGAAGGTGACATGTTGGTAAGTGTGGTAAATGAGAAAATTTGACAGGTATGTGCTTAAACCCTCGGGTTGAAAACTTGTTAAGATGAAATCGTAGAAAGATATTAAATGTAAATGATGTTTTATGTGGAATTGTGTGATTATGTTACTTGCTATTTGCATGTGAACTTACTAAGCATTTATGCTTACTCCCTTCTTTTCTTTCATTGTAGTTTTGCCAAGCCGGCTTGAGAATCGGGATAGGTCGAAGACTCGTTCACACTATCCGAAGGCTTAAATCGGTAAAATGACTTGTATATTTTGAATGTGGCATGTATGACAAAATACTCAGTTTGTGTAATTGATCTTATGATATGGCTATGGTTTGGCAAAAAAAGGGTTTGTAAATGATTAGCCATTGGAATGGTCAATCTAAGTCATATTTGTTGTTATGTATGTTTAAAATGATATTTAGTCCATGAAAATTTATAGTAAAGTAAAATTTGCTATAAAACAGAATATTGCTGCAGCAATGATGTGAAATTGAAAAATCACTAAAAATAGTAGAAATAGAATTAGATGATTAATAAAATAGTTAATTTAATCCTAATGAATCTATTTTCATGTGTAAGAAACAAAATAGGTAAAAGAGTTTTATTTTATGAGATATTTACGATTTGGTGAAACAGGGTTAGAGTGATTTCTAAATCCCCTGTTCTGACTTTGGAAATTCACCATAAATTGTATAAAAATAATTAGAAGTCATACTTTATATGTAAAGATTTATTATTGAGTCTAGTTTTAAGAGAAACAAACTTCATAGTCATTGAAAGTTTTTACAGAGAGATATCTGATTCGTAATACACAGAGGTCAGAGCAGTCGAACCCTAAAATAGGGGAAACTTTAACTAATAAAATGTACTAATTGGCTTAGACAAAAATTATAGAAAAAAATTAATGAATAGGTATATGAGTCTAGTTTCAGGGAAAATTTACAAAATTAGATTTTGAGTTTCGGAACTCGAGATATGAATTTTTAAGCGACTGTGACGTAGATTGCTAGCTTGACTAGAAATTTTAAAATTTAATTGTTTGAGCTGTTTAAGCAATGAATTAAGTCTGTTAACACCTCGTGTTCGACTCTGGAAACGGTCTCGGGTACGAGGCATTACATTTGGTGGTATCAGAGCAGGTTTAGTCTGTTCTCGGACTAATGTGTTGTATGTATGGGTTTTGATATACATGCCATATATATATTGTGATAGTGTGACGACTTCTGACCTTTTAAATGATTTTTTTTATAGTAAATGGATCCCGATCCAGTTGTGACTGATGATGTAGAGAGTAATGCACCAGCTCCGGCTGAAGGGGCGGTGCCAACTGAAAATCCACCTCCTACTGTTGGTCAATGAGGAGGAGAAGGGGCTCGGGAAGCCTTTCTCCAAATGATGAAGGCTTGGTATACAGAGTTCGTTCGTACGAACCCGAATGCACAACCTCCCTCACCTCCCCCGATTCCTCAACCTGTGCCCCCGATGCCTCAAGGTGTGGATTTGATGAAATTTCATAGAACTCCAGTTGATAGAATCCGCAAGCAAGGGGCCGAAGAATTCAGGGCAAATGTTGATGATGATGCCGAGAAAGCGGAGTTTTGACTTAAGAATTCTATTCGGGTATTTGATAAATTGTCTTGTACACCTGAGGAATGCTTGAAATGTGCTATATCATTGTTGAGGGATTCAGCCTATCATTGGTGGAAGACATTGATTTCAGTGGTACCGAAAGAGAAGGTGACTTGGGAATTCTTTCAAGAAGAATTTCGAAAGAAATACATCAGTGAAAGATTTGTTGATCAAAAGCGTAAAGAGTTTCTTGAGTTGAAGCAAGGGCTCCAGCTAGAACTTATACCATAAAGGCACGTGAAGATGCTTCGTCATCCGATGTGATTACTGGTATATTTTCTCTTTATGATGTTAATGTTACTGCTTTGATTGATCCCGGTTCTACTCATTCATATGTGTGCATGAAGTTGGTGTCTAGTATGAATATACCTGTTGAGAACATAGAATTTATGATTAAAGTGTTGAATCCGTTAGGCAAATGTGTGATAGTTGATAAAGTATGCAAGAAATGCTCTTTAATGATTCGGGGTCATTACTTTCCGGCCGACTTGATGTTGTAGCCGTTTGATGAATTTGATGTTATTTTGGGTATGGATTGGTTGACATTGCATGATGCTATAATAAATTACAAAGAAAAGGTTATAGAATTAAAGTGTGAAAGTGGTGAAATTCTGCGGGTTGAATCAGACAAATCAGAGGCATTATCTAGTATGATTTCTTCAATGTCAGCTCAGAGATATTTGAGAAAGGGTTATGAAGCTTATTTGACGTATGTAATTGATACAAAAGAAGTTGAAAAGAAAGTTGAATCAGTGCCGGTTGTGTGTGAATTTGCGGACATATTTCTAGAAGAATTGCCGGTTTGCCTCCAGTCAGGGAAGTAGAATTTGGTATTGATTTGATACCGGGAACAACTCCGATCTCGACTGCTCTGTATAGAATGGCACCAGCAGAGTTGAAAGAATTAAAGTCGCAGTTACAAGAGTTGACTGATAAAGGCTTTGTGAGACTGAGTTTTTCACCTTGTGGGTGCTCCCGTGTTATTTGTGAAAAAGAAGGATGGTTCTATGAGATTGTGTATTGACTATTGACAATTAAACAAGGTGACAATCAAGAACAAGTATCCGTTGTCGAGAATTGATGATTTATTTGATCAGCTAAAAGGAGCAACATGGTTTTCAAAGATTGACTTGAGATCTGGGTACTACCAGCTGCGAGTAAAAGAGTCGGATGTGCCAAAAACTGCTTTTAGAACAAGGTACGGTCATTATGAATTTTTAGTTATGCCATTTGGGTTGACAAATGCTCCTTCTATGTTTATGGATTTAATGAATCGCATATTTCGGCCATACTTGGACAAATTTGTTGTGGTGTTTATTGATGATATCTTAATTTATTCAAAAGATGAGACAGAGCATGCTGAGCATTTGAGGATAGTTTTGCAAACTTTGAGAGATAAACAGTTGTATGCTAAGTTTAGTAAAAGTGAATTTTGGCTCCAGGAAGTTGGATTTTTGGGTCATATTGTTTCAGGTGATGGTATACGGGTTGATCCTAGTAAAATTTCAGCCATTGTTGATTGGAAACCACCGAAAAATGTAACCGAGGTTAGAAGTTTCTTGGGGCTAGCTGGGTATTATCGGCGGTTTGTAAATGGATTTTCTATAATTGCCGCTCCTATGACTAGACTACTCCGAAAAAATGTTAAATTTGAATGGACAGAAGAATGTCAACAGAGTTTTGAAGAATTGAAAAAGTTATTAACTAAAGCACCAGTGTTGGTACAACCCGAATCGAGTAAAGAATTTGTGGTGTATAGTGATGCTTCTCGAAATGGTTTAGGATGTGTACTTATGAAAGAAGGAAAAGTGGTGGCTTATGCTTCGAGGCAGTTAAAATCTCATGAAAGAAATTATCCGACTCATGATTTGGAATTAGCTGCTATAGTGTTTGCTTTGAAGATTTGGCGACATTATTTGTATGGTGAAAAGTGTCGAGTATATACAGACCACAAAAGTCTTAAGTACTTGATGTCACAAAAAAGACCTGAATTTGAGACAGCGAAGATGGTTGGAGTTATTGAAAGATTACGAGCTTGTTATTGATTACCATCCAGGAAAAGCAAATGTGGTTGCCGATGCTTTAAGCAGAAAATTACTATTTACTTTGAGAGCTATGAATACTCAGTTAAAGGTATCAGATGATGGTTCGATTTTAGCAGAGTTAAGAGCAAGACCGATGTTTTTACAAGATTTTTGTGAAGCTCAGAAAATCAATGAAGATTTGCAAGCCAAGAGAAAACAGTGTGAAGCTGATATGGGGTCAGATTTCAGAATCGATTCTGATGGTTGCTTGATGTCTAAAAACTGGATTTGTGTACCGAAAAATAATGAGTTGATTCAAAAGATTTTGCATGAAGCACATAATGGTTGTTTGACGGTTCATCCGGGCAGTACGAAAATGTATAATGATTTGAAGAAAATGTATTGGTGGAACAAAATGAAAAGAGATATCTCCGAGTTTGTATCAAAGTGCTTAGTTTGTCAACAAGTGAAAGCTGAACACCAACTACCTTCGGGACTACTCCAGCCTATCATGGTTCTTGAATGGAAATGGGATCGGATTACTATGAATTTTGTATCAGGATTGCCATTAACTCCGGGGAAGAAAGATGCCATCTGGGTAATAGTTGACAGACTGACTAAATCAACTCATTTTATTCTGGTACGTACAGATTATTCTCTTAATAAGTTGGCTGAATTGTATATCAGTGAGATTGTTAGACTTCATGGAATACCTTTGTCAATCATTTTGAATAGAGATCCGAGATTTACTTCACGGTTTTGGCAAAAGTTGCAAGAGGCATTAGGTACAAAGTTAAATTTTAGCACTGCCTTTCATCCACAAACTGATGGACAGTCAGAGAGAGTGATTTAGATTCTTGAAGACATGCTCAGATGTTGCGTATTGGAATTTCAAGGTAGTTGGGAAAGGTACTTACCGTTAGTAGAATTTGCTTATAATAATAGTTATCGGACGAGTTTGAAGATGACACCTTATGAAGCATTGTATGGTCGTAAATGTCGGATGCCATTGTATTGGACTGAACTCAAGGAAAATCAGATTTATGGAGTTGATCTAATAAAAGAAACCGAAGAAAAGGTGAACGTGATTCGAGATTGTTTGAAAGCTGCTTCGGATAGACAGAAATCTTATGCGGATTTGAAACGGAAGGAAATCAAGTTTCAAGTTGGTGATAAGGTATATTTAAAAGTGTCTCCATGGAAGAAAGTTCTTAAACTTGGACGGAAGGGCAAGTTAAGTCCGCGTTTTATTGGGCCGTATGAAATAATTGAAAGAGTTGGACCAGCAGCTTATCGGTTAGCATTGCCATCTGAATTACAGAAGATGCATGATGTGTTCCACGTATCTATGTTACGTCGGTATCGTTCGGATCCTTCACATATAATTTTACCGACAGAAATTGAACTACGACCGGATATGACTTACGAAGAAGAACCGATTAAGATTTTAGCTCGAGAGGTCAAGCAACTAAGAAATAAAAGTGTCGCTCTTGTGAAAGTATTGTGGCAAAAGCATGGGGTAGAAGATACAAGACTACATGTGAATTTGAAGAAGCTATGAGAAAACAATACCCACACCTGTTTATCGGTAATATTTTCGAGGACGAAAATCCTTAAAGGAGGGAGAGTTGTAATATTCTGAATTAGGGCCTAATCGGAATAGTGGTTTCGTGACCAAAAATCCGAGATAGAAATAATTATTTTATAATTATTTTGATGTTTATGATATGATTGCATGATTGTGTGAAAATTTCGTGACGAAATTCTATGCATAAAGTGCTTAAGTTGAAATTAGGGACTAAATCGAATAAGTTGCAAAACTTGTATTCTAGAAGTTTTTAGTATGAAATTACTTTGGAATATTAATGAGGAGGTCTTAAATAGAAATTTTACCAATTTCTAAAATTTTGGACAAAAATGGGCTTGTACATGAAAATTTTCAAAGAAAGGTATTAAGGGTATTTTGATTATTTGGTAATTAAAAGATTAAAAAAAGGAAAAAGATGGCAAAATATGTCCATCTTCTTCATTAGGACGAAAATTAAAGGGGTTCTCCATAGCTAGGGTTTGTTTCAAGCTTCCAAGCTCTATAGTAAGTGATTCCAAGCCTCGTTTTTAATGTTTCTTACGTTTTTGAAACCCCTGATAGCTCGATTTAGCTTATGCTAGCAATAATTTAACCTAGGGTTCATATTTGGAAAAATACCCATAGGTGAAATTTGTGTATTTTGGTGTTTTATGATAGAATATGAGGTTTTAAATTATACTAGACAACTTGTGCTACTCGGTTTTAAGTGAAAACGAGAAAAAAGGCTTAATCGGTAAAAATACCTAATAGTTATAAGTACATGTTAGAATGAGAATTTGATGTTGCCATATAAGGGAAAAATGATCAGCATGTCATAAATCATAAGAAAATGGGATGAAGTTTAATTCCTGAGCCTAGGGGTAAAAGTGTAATTTTGCAATAGTTGAGGGGTAAAATGGTAATTTTGCCAAAGTTCGTATTTGGGGCTGTTTTGATGAATGTATGTATTAAATAAGATTAATTTGGCATTATAGATCAAGAGAAACGAGATTCAAGTCGTGATCGAGGGAAAAATAAAGTTTACGAGGAATAGGCTCGATTGCTAATATTTTATACCGAGGTAAGTTCATGTGTAAATGTAGTAACATAATTGACATTTTAAGTAATTTAATATTATTTATGTGATATGATGATTAATATCATGAAATATTATGCTTTATGGTTATTAATGAATAATATGTAAATTATGAATTGCTACCGAGTATCGGTTTCGATGTTCCGTGGAAGACGAAAAAGATGTGTAATCGAGGAAAAAACCCGTTTGAACCTTGGGAATAGATTAGAATACAAGTGACATGTCACTAGGATGGTTGAGCATCCGAACTCGTTGAGTTGAGTCCGAGTTCACTTATGGATGCAAATGTCCGAACTCGTTGAGTTGAGTCCGAGTTCGTGAGATGTAACTAGGCATCCGAGCTCGTTGAGTTGAGTCCGAGTTCACTTATGGATGCGAACGCCCGAGCTCGTTGAGTTGAGTCCGAGTTCGCTTATGGGCGGGTTACATGGTAGCTTGGCTACATATGTGGCACTTAAGTACAAACTTTCCGTGTATTCAAATTATATTCCGATGTGTTCAACGGGTGGATCTTAAGAAAATAAGGAGAATGCCTAAAACGAAGGTGACATGTTGGTAAGTGTGGTAAATGAGAAAATTTGACAGGTATGTTCTTAAACCCTCGGGTTGAAAACTTGGTAAGATGAAATCGTAGAAAGATATTAAATGTAAATGATGTTTTATGTGGAATTGTGTGATTATGTTACTTGCTATTTGCATGTGAACTTACTAAGCATTTATGCTTACTCCCTCCTTTTCTTTCATTGTAGTTTTGACAAGCTGGCTTGAGAATCGGGATAGGTCAAAGACTTGTTCACACTATCCGAAGGCTTAAATCGGTAAAATGGCTTGTATATTTTGAATGTGGCATGTATGGCAAAATGCTCACTTTGTGTAATTGATCTTATGATATGGCTATGGTTTGGCAAGAAAAGGGTCTGTAAATGATTAGCCATTGGAATGGCCAATCTAAGTCATATTTGATGTTATGTATGTTTAAAATGATATTTAGTCCATGAAAATTTATAGTAAAGTAAAATTTGCTATAAAATAGAATATTGCTGCAGCAATGACGTGAATTTGAAAAATCACTAAAAATAGTAGAAATAGAATTAGATGATTAATAAAATATTTAATTGAATCCTAATGAATCTATTTTCATGTGTAAGAAACAAAATAGGTAAAAGAGTTGTATTTTATGAGATATTTACGATTTGGTGAAACAGGGTCAGAGTGATTTCTGAATCCCCTGTTCTAACTTTGAAAATTCACCATAAATTGTATAAAAATAATTAGAAGTCATACTTTATATGTAAATATTTCTTATTGAGTCTAGTTTTAAGAGAAACAAACTTCATAGTCATTGAAAGTTTTTATAGAGAGATATCTGATTTGTAATACACGGAGGTCAGAGTAGTCAAACCCTAAAACAAGGGAGACTTTAACTAATAAACTGTACTAATTGGCTTAGCCAAAAATTCTAGGAAAAAATTAGTAAATATATATGTGAGTTTAGTTTCAGGTAAAATTTACGGAATTGGATTTTTAGTTTCAGAACTCGAGATATGAATTTTTAAGCAACTGTGACGCAGATTGCTAGCTTGACTGGAAATTTTAAAATTTAATTGTCTGAGCTGTTTAGGCAATGAATTAAGTCTGTTAACACCTCGTGTTCGACTCCGGAAACGGTCTCGGCTACGGGGTGTTATAGTCGCCGCTTGCCGGCACCGGCGCCGCCGTATGCGGCGGTGGGAAGGCCAAAAGTCGGCCTTTTTTGACAAGATCGAAGGTAAGCCCTTTTTTTACTTTTTTATACACTTTTTATGTATATATATGTATGAACAGACTTGTAAAAGGAAAAAAAAGAAGAAAATAAAATGAAATAAAAAAAAGATAACCTTTCATGATTTTTGAATTTTTTCAATTTCTCTTTCGATCTGTTGTTTGTTATTCGTATATTTGAATTTGTTTTTGATTGTGTTCTTTTTTTTGTATTGATCATTCCAAAAAAAAAACCATTTTCATTCGAAATTTAATGGCTTTTTATAGCCATTTTACATATTTTTTAATTTATTCTACTGTTTTTTGCATGTTTGCTTCATCTTTGTAGGGTAGTTGACGACGATGGAGCAGGTGGTGTTAGAGGAGCGGCGGCAGAGGGTGGTTGAAGACCTAGGTGCGGCGCACCTAGGGTTTTTTTTCTTTCTGAATAGTGTTTAGGTTATGGGCTAGGGTTTTTGCATTTTGGGCCATATTGGGCTGTTTGGGATTGGGTTCAGTTGTTAATGTTTGGGGTCTTATTGGATCCTGGACTAAATTAGGCTTGTACACCTTCAAAGGACCCGCATTAAGTAGTTTATAAATTGATAAAGGCATAACACTAATTGATGCGCCTAAGTCACACATGGCTTTTTTAATACCAACACAACCTATTTTCAAGATATGGAAAACATACCTTACACCTTACATTTAGGTGGTATTTTTCTTTGTAAAACGGTGGAGACATTTTCTCCGACACTCACATTTTCATTGAACAGGAGCTTTGTCTTACTCGTGCATAATGCTTTTAAGAATCTTGCACATCGTGGAATCTGCTTAATTGCTTCAAGAAAAGGTATGTTGATTTTTACCTTTCGAAAGGTGTCGAGGATCTTCTTCTCTTCTCGCTCCTTCTTGTATTAGACAAGTTTTCCAGGAAACGGATGTGGTACTGCAAATGATTTTTGTGGTATTAACTTCACTAGAGCCTTTGTGTCAAGTTTCTTTTCATCTTGACCAGAGTCGTAGGCCCAACTCATGCCAGGTATGGGTTCCAAAACCTTCCAACTCCTCAACGTCAGAACACTTACATTGTGTCGAAGATTAGGCACAGTTTGAGATGGCAGCTTACCTTGGGACTTCAAACGGCTAGCCGTGAGTGCAAGCTTGCTCACTTGCTTTTCTAACTCTTGCAAATGCATGTCAGTTTTTTGCTGAAACGTCTTAGTACTATTGATTAGCCTTTCCACTATGGCTTCCAAAGATGACTTTAGGGGCGGTAATTGTTGATTCGAAGGTGGCCTTTGTTGGTAAGGTTGATTGAACTGAGGATTTGACCCATAACTTAGATTTGGGTGATCTTTCCACCCCACATTATATGAGTTCGAGTAGGGGTCATATCACCTTTGGGGCGGTCTTGGAAAGTTCCCGACAATATTTGCTTGTTTTGTCGAATCCTCATGTAAAATTGGACATAAGTCCGTTGGCTGGTCTAGCTTAGTGCAAATTTCACACAACTGTGTTGGACCTATTTTATTCGTAAGTAATTTTTGAACAATGTTAGTCAGCTTATCGATTTTATCTTCTAGAGATAGAGAACTTAACCCATGAACCCATCTTGTGGATTTTGTATCCGATCGGAATTGTTGAGAGTTAGCAGTCATGGTCGAAATAAACTATCTAACTCTCTGAGGTGTCCTATTAACAAGTGCCCTTCCACTTGTAACATATGTCATTTTCGTTTCCATCGGGAGCAACCTCTCAGAGAAATAATGCAAGAGTGACTGTTTAGGTAGTCCATGTTGTGGGCAACTTGCATATAATTTTTTGTACCACTCCTAGTAATCGTAGAGCGATTCAATGTCCTTCTGATGGATTTCTACGATGTCCCTCCTTAGTTCGGCCGCTCGAGTTGTAGGGAAGAACCTGTCAAGAAACAAATAAGACATGTCAGACATATGTTGACAGATCTCGGAGGTAAATAAAATAGCCACTCTCTAGCAGAGTCGGCTAATGAGAAAGGAAAAACACGAAGTTTGATTTGGTCTTCGGTTACTCCTTGAGGCTTCATACTTGTGCACACATATGGAATTCTTTGAGATGGGTATGCACATTTTCGTTTTGTAATCCACGAAAGGTGGGTAGTAAATGAATCAAACCCGACTTCAACTCGAACAACGTACCTCCCGTCGGATAGGTTATACATAAGGGTTGTTGTTCATTCGGTGTCGCTGCAAGTTGGTGTATAGTTTGTTCGGCCATCTCGTCTGGTTTGTCAAATGAGAAAATTTCCTCAATGTAAGATATGGTTTCGAATTCGAGATTTTGTCGTTTACTGCGTCGAATGGCTTCTCTTTGCAGTTGTCTCAATTTCTGGTTCAAACTCTAGAGTTCCCAGTTCTGATCTGGTCATAAGGTAAACAAACAAAAATTAGAAAAAATATCTCCAATCCTCGACAACAGTGCCAAAATTTGATGGGCGTCGAAACCACAAAAAATAATTCATACAAAAATAACACTAAATAATAGTAAAGAGTGGTAGTAAGGTCAAGTCCACAAGTATAAGTATTATAGTCAACTTTCGCGTTTAACTTGTGATCAAAATTTCTGTTGTGTCGTGTTGGTAATCATGGCAATAGCCTTCCTACGACTCCAAACGAACCTGCTAAAAAATAAACAAATAAATTAGGGAGTTTTGAAATGTTTAGAAATTAAATAATTGAAACAACATAATTAAATAATTAAATAAATTGGAAAATAAACTAAATTGAAAATTAAATTCGGATTTTGTAAACAGAGATAATAAGCCTTAACCCTAGACTTAGTGGATTCCGAATTTAGAATCGATCTTCAAAAATTAATTTTCTCCTCCAAACAATAAACTGGTTATAGCAGTTAAGAACGTCCTAACCACCAACCTTCCTCTCGTAGTTGGTCTAGGCACGACCTACAAACCAACCGTTACCGATTATCTAACCGAGATACACGCATTCTCGATTTAAGATTCCAGTAGCCTTGCGCTCTAAAGAACCCAACTCGGATTAACGGCCTCAATTGCGTGGGTCGTTTAAACCCGATCACTTCTCTCTTGATTTGTTCTCGAAGATTCGAATATAGTACGGCTGACTTGTTTCCCTAATTATCCGTAAACACAACTCCAACCCAACGCGCTTTTTTGACTTGAAATCGAGTTAACTTTAAGGGATGAGTTGTCAATCCTGATACTTAGGAAAAATGTGAATACCGATTGAAAGGATTTTTAGTACATATACGTATCTCATGATTCTTGACTGGAAAGAATACCGGCCTAAAGCTAAGTTGGTATTTAGTGAAGCATGAATTTAATCATGCTTTGGTTGGTTATGGAATGGATTTGAGTGAAAAATGGTGAAAGTTGAAAATAGAAGGGATTTGAAAAGCAATTAAACTAATTTGCAAAGAAAATAGGAAATGGAAATGGTGTAGCAATATGCTACTGACGCTTAAATTGGAAGAAAATAATGGTTTAATTTAATTGCTTAAGCAAATTCAAGTCTCTCCTCCAAGCTACGTTAAAGCCCTATCTATATACATATCACTTACTAAATTTGGCTTAACCACCAAATATATAATTAAAATTAAATAAAAAATAAAATCAAAATAAAATAAGATTCTTTTTTCTAATTTTGGCTTTTACAAAGTCAAAAGAAATCTGATGAGTCATTGGCGATCTCCACGTTTTCTATTTGGCCCCACTTTATTGACTGCAAATTGATCTTTTTTTCACTCGTTTTTAACTCATATTATCCCAATTGCATCCCTGACAAGATTAAAACGTAAAATCATTGATTCAGTAGAGATTAATTCAAGAATTGACCAAATTAAACACAAAAAAAATGCAAATTTAACATGTTATCATTGAAATTGAATTGTGAGTATATAAATGGATACTGATTGTGATGACTGCTGATGATATTGATTTGTACCATCTGAATACGAATTGAATCTGAATGATTGTATGTACATTCTTGACATCTGTAATTTGTATTTGCATTGGGTAAGAATTGTGTAAAGGAGGAAGTGATCTGTTCTAATTCTATGGCTAGGCCACAATCTATATATTAATCTGGCGTTTTATTGCAAATTTGATCTGGTAGCTGGTTTGCAAGTACATTGAACGTGTCAGACCGACATTATATGGTGTGTAGGGCCGGAGGGGTTTTAAACTCCGTTATCGGTGTGTTGGGGTAGTCTGAGATGGTGTGTAGCGGATGAGGGTAGGAATAACTGCATCTATTTCTAATCTATTCTGCATTTGGACTGGAATTGTTCTGCTATTCAATTGATGTGTAAAACTGTACTAGATAATATCTGATTCTGAATAAAACTTAAAACTTAGGAACTTATTACTATAATTGTGCTTCTAATTGAATCTATATTGGTTATACACTGAGTTTTCTACTCATTTTGTTGTTGACTGAATTTCAGGTAACTTACAGTCTTGATCTGGTCTGCGTAGTGGAAGCTCGGTCAACCTGCTTTATCACCCTTTTGTCTATATTATTATCAATTTCAATATTCCTTCGTATTATGACTTCCAAGATTGATGGTTTATCGACTAAATTTTATGATTGTTCAATCTGTTAGACGGTTTTAATTGTGTTTATATAAGTTGGTTTTCCTAGCAACATTAGTGTAACTCTTTTGACCTGGCCTTGATACCTAGGCCGGGTTTGGGGTGTTACACATTTTGTCTACAATAACCACGATTACGGTAAAAGCAGCGTGACAAAAAATGTGATCGTAATTGCAATTTAAATTGCTTCTAAGTGTATTGGATCAAGTAGATAGATAGCCCATGTTTTTTACTGCTTATAAGATAATTATAAAGATGAAAATAAATACAAAGTAAAAAATTACCAACAATGAAATGAGTTGTGGTTTATTATGTGGGCACAACTTGTACCACAAATCATTATGCACTAACATAAAATATAATTGTCATTAATAATTATTTTTTTTAATGAACGTAGAATCAATGAAGCCTTAGTTTAATCGCAATGTTAAGACAATGAGAACTTTAAGACTCATCCTTACAGGAGTTGGGGAAGGGGGGCTTGGCCCTCCAAAAATTTTAAAAATTATAATTAAATTCTTTAAAATTTTTGAAAAATTTAATTAAACATTCAAAAGTTTTTATATTTTTCATTAAGCTTACTAAAAGTTGTTAAAAGTTTAAATTAAATTCTTAATTTTTTTTAAAAGAATTAATTAGACTCCCAAAATTTAATGTCAAGATTAACCCAATTCTTGTTATAAACTATGCGTGAGATCTTATTTTATATTTATTATGGCTTATATCTCTTCATATGCGTATCCTATATAGATTTATTTTGGTCATATGTCGATCATGTTTTATAATGATAAATTCCGATTATAAATATTTAGATATATTCTTTGTAATTGTACTTGTGAGATTATGTGTAGCTTCCAAAAAAGAATAAATATATTTTCAGTATTTTTTAAGTTAAAAGAATTTGAATAATTTCCCTTTAACAAGCATAGTAAATATGATTGGAGTCCACAATTTAAATCACTTTAATCATTAATGGAGATGCTCATTCAGTATTGGGTCAGGTAAAGGTCTGGTTTTGGTTCCTTAAACATAGCTTTGTCTTTATAGTTTGGGGCGATGAGAATTTCTGACTGGATATAGTCGGTTCATATTCCTAGATCCAATGTTTGCTTAAATTCACCATCAGGCCAACTGTACACAAACATATTCCGAATAACATACCACTTCAATGCAGTAATCAATGCAATTTGGACCCTTTATTCACTTATTTCAATTTTTCATGACAGCAAATTGAGCTGCTGATATACAATTGATGAACACATGCAGTATATCATTCAAGATCAATCCCCTGCCTTGACATGTTTTCAGAGAAACTGCATTTATTTATTGTCTTACTACTACGTTAGAACGGACTGGATTTGCATGCTTTAAATCCAAATGTCGGAAGTGCAGTCACCACCTGGATATCTCATCTCATGTGCAAGGGAAGGACCATCTGGTTCTGCTCCGAAGTCCACGAAAAAGTTTGGGTTTATCTTAAGTCCTCCTTTCTCGGTGTTAACATCGATCTGCAACATGTGGGAACCCTTCTCCATGAGTTCAGGATAGAACTGTCGATCCCATGTGCTGAACAGCGAGTTCGTTACGTATAGGCGTTTCCCATCTAAGCTCAACTGGATCATCTGCGGTCCCCCTATCAGACTACGTCCCTGTAAAACCAGAAAACATGGTTATCAATTGTTTTCAAAACAATGGGATTTTTGCAGTGAATATCAGAACAGACCTGGATCTCAGGAACATTGGACTGCCATGTTTGGCCATCTTCAGTAACAGCCACTATAGGGCTTCCCTTTTGAACCAGTCCACCAACCCACACTTGACCAGCCAAGACTGGATTCTTAGAGTCCTCGATATTATATTGCCGGACATCCCCATGAAGCCAGTTGACGAAATACAAAAACCGATCATCAAGAGAGATTAGAAAGTCTGTTATTAGCCCAGGCATTTCAGGAAGAATCCAGTTCTGTACCTTCAATGGTTGCACTGAGATTGCCACCTGCAGAAGGTGATCATCATGTTATTAGGATTGTGGAATACAATGACTTACAAAAAAATTACTGAACCTGCAAATTAAGCTATACAACCTCGTGATTCCATGAACCATCTAGGGTTTTGAAAAACCGGACCATTTTACTTGACAAGGCACACCCCACATACCCTGTATCTTTGGAGGGATCATGTAGGAATCTTATCTGCATAGAAACGGAAAGATCATGTATGAAAACAAAGATGCTAACGTGTTTCAATGTTATTAATATGTAATCAATCACCTCTAAGGGTATGAGACCAGCGTTTCCAAGATCCATTGTTTGCTTCAATTCGCCATCAGGCCAACTGTACACAAACAAATGTCTACCGTATAGACCATCTGCTACATGCTGAAGGTTGAAACCTTTGGTGAAGGCTGCAGGAGCACCCCAAGATGAGCTGATCATTGTTTTATGTCGAGGTTGGTACCAAAAGTCATAGCCGAAGGAAGGACTATGCCCTGGTTTCTCCCACCTGAAGAAATACCATCGTAGCAGCTAAGAGAACAGTTCAATCACAAACGATTTCTTTTTAGTGTTATTTCTTTACCTTCCCTTTACGTTAAACTGGGAATCAAGGAGAAGAAATCCATTTCCTTTAGCATTTCCATCTTTGTCTCCGAGACATGACACCATTACATCACCGGAGGCAAGGCAGTGGGAGGTGTGCGGATATGCTAGGCCTGTCTTCTTAACAATATCGTCAGGCTGAACCACTTTATGCAATGAGGGAGCCTTGGGATTTATCTTTGTGTCAACCACATAGATACGGCCGGATCTGAAAACAGTAACACAATTATTAGAGCAGTTCTTTACTCACAATAGTGCTATTTGTTACAGGAAAAAGGGAATGGAAAAAAATAAAGCATAAAAGTAAAAAACACATAGTCCCTTACACCAATGAAGGCAGGATCAGGAAACGCCGATCAGCTGACGGATCACCATGGCAGGAGCTGCAAGCGTTCCATCCAGAGTGATGGAGTTCGTCACCGATATACGGCACAGGTAACCTGTGTATAACTTTAGAATATGTAGGCGAGTTCGGATCTACATCGACTGTGGCAAGGAAATCAGGCTTCTCTCTTCCAGTTCCTGCACATGTACATAACCAGAATTTGAAACTCAATTCTTTTTACAACTTCAAAACTAAGAAAACTATTTCAAACCACAAATATGAATTGCATAAACCAGAAACTGATAAAATCAATTGCGATGAATGACAGAAACAAAGTAGGTCTATGTTATCCAGGCTTTCATTTTCCCAAAAAGGGCCATCTACGAGGTTTATGTTGCAACACTAACCCAAATCCGAATCACATACAAGCAAGTTGATAGTATATTTAGCGATAACAAATAACCAGCTCCTTGTGATTGAATTTTCTCGAGGAAAATGAGAGCTAGGAATTTTGGTAGCAGTCAATTATATTCCAATTTCCATCAATTTACTTTGTTTTTTTATACAATAAAATCTCAAAACTTATACTTCACAAACCCATTTAAACTACCACACAAGTCTAAATCCTATACTTACAATTGCATAAGCATCCATTACCACTTAGCTTTAAAATAAGCATTAAAATTTTTTGTAAAAGATAAATAAAGAAAAGCATAAACTATCCCAACTACATATAAAAGCAGTTTTCAAAGTGTTTACTATGATAAGTGCATTAAAAACAAACTTAAGAAAAAGAATAGCTCTCCCAACTACATATATGAAAGCAAAAATTTCTTTAAATCAATTATAAAATCAAGCAATAACTCAACCAACCCAGAAAAACTGCAACCAACCCACTTATAAACAATCATATATAACCAACACAAAGAAAAGGAAGAAGAAGTACCAGTATAAACACAAGTAACATAAATAAGAGCTTCTCTAGGACCAGACATGGCTTCCAATGGAGTATCATATCCTGGTCCTGCATGCTTGCAACACCCATTTCCTTCAACCATGGCGTAAAATCTCTCTTTATTTCTTTCTTGCTTTCTTGCAATTCCAGATTCACTCTATAAAAGAAATGGGAAAATCTCTGTTAATTATTTATGGTGACAAAAACAACTGGTAATGTAATGCCGAAAATCACTTCCGTAAGAACGAGCGGGTTTTCTCACAAAAATTTGTCTGAATATAGACCTCGGTGTTGTCTCCATACAACGTGTCTACGTTCAAAGTATCGAGATTCCCGACTTTGCATGATCCTTTGTCGGGATTCAATCTCTCATCTCACGGTCGATGCTTTGACACGTATTCTACGGTTTTATAAGTTACGGCAGACGTGTTCCTGCTGTGGAATCTTTTATCGGATAAAATAGTGGGAGCCTATTGGTAACGTTGCAAATGTTAGGTTGACTTTTGTCCGCTGATTTTGATTTTCTAATTGATTTGAATCTTCTCTTTCAAATAAAATAATGTAAGAGATGAACTGTTCCAGCCGTAACCTTCTTTATTTTAAATTATCTGAGATGTCGGATTTCCCTAGAAAACCTCCTTATCTACAGTCCATTTCTTTCAATTACTTCTGTCTTAACTTCCACTTTTTTATATGATCATCTTTTATTTTATTTATATTTGTAATGTTGTTTTTATATTTTAATTTATATTTCTTTCAATTGTTCTAGGAGTAAGAATAGGTCATAAATTATTAGGGAGAGGGAAATGAATTTTTATTGTTATATTATCATGTATATTCATAAAAATTTAAGCTGTAAAATAGTAAATCTATTATTTTTAAGGCCAAGGTCATTGAGTTTCCCCTTTTGCCTTTACCCTTACCTCATTCAAATGAGATGGCCTGAGAATCACCCTTAACTATGGAGTGTCTAAACCCTGACTCACTAGCTAACTTCAAGGATCGAAGACATGCAGCATCCTCAACATAAAAGAGATCTTGCATGTTTCCAATCGGGGACATGATAGCAATAAGAACCTTCCCTATTTCATTTCGAGCAATTATTTCGATGCAATCAGTCCTTGACCGTTGAGAAATGCATCCTAGGTGGTGATTCTTAAGTTAGGATGAGATTGAGAGGAGATTCTTGGCTTGGAGTAATAATTGAGATAGTGAGGTATGCATATTAGCTTCATGGTAGTTAGATGATTAATCGGTCATCGCTTTAACTACTTGCATAGTCTACACAAGGAAGATGATAGATAACTAGGTTACTTTTATGTTAAGTTAGGTTAGTTACTTTTGATATTTTTTAATTGGTTTGCATTAATATTCCTTAATTTGAATAAACTAGTAATTTCCTCGCGAGTAAGTTAATTGACTAGTGCATTCCCTTATCAATCCCTATGGAAGAACGATTTGTGGAGTACTTGCTTTAGTGTTTCATTGTAAAACATATACTACAATTTGACGTTACCATGCTTGCGGTAATGTTGTGCTTATGCTATGGATGTTATTTGTGTGTTTTTTAGTAAGCATAAATGTGCGATCACTCTGATACTTAGGAAAGTTTCCTTGTTATGTCTCCCCAGCATCGTGGGTAAGCCTAAATACCTCACTGGGTTTGAGGTAATTTAAATCCCCATAATGTTACCAATATGTACATGAACCAAATGAGACACATTTGCACTATAAAAAAAATCAAAGAATTGTTAAAATTCATACTTTAGCTAGAGCAAGCTTCATATTCTTGTATAATTGTCTTTATAAATGTTGCCACTCGCCATTGTAGCTTTACCAAATATAATAATATTTTCAATGAAAAGCAAATGTGTATGCTAGCTCGATAATTCAACTTGAAATCACCAAGAGGGGGTGAATTGACCTCTTAAAGATTTGTGGTTGCTAAGAAAAAAATAGAGTCAAAGAACACTTCGATTTATAGTAGTTTTGCCCCAATTGCCTACTGTACTATTGTAATGTACCAAACTCGACTCAATAAACCGGATCCGAATCTTAGGCGTTACCTGTCTCATACAATTAAAATTTAGTTTTACTTATACAAATTTTAATAAAATACAACTTATGAACTTTAAAATATCTTTAAATAAATGCGTAAGTATAAACTATGAAGAAATCTTACTAACAAACATCAAGAAATTTATTACAACTGCGATCAAATTGAGGCCTTAGCTTAATATAGCTATCCCACGAAAAGGTTTTTATATATAAATATCAACTCAGACTCGATCCCACCATCAAGCTCATTCTGTATATATAATAGCCCAATACGCCACTTCTTCAACGTAGCCCTGGCGTCGTCCCTCCAAGCAAAGACCCTTAAAACCTACCTGAAACATAACACATAGAGATAAGTTCAACGAAACTCAGTGAGGCAAACACCATTTACCTAAACCATACTTGCACGCCACATTTAATGTTTCAAGAACCATCTTGCTGCTCTTATTCTTCCTCGAGTCTCTAACAAAAGCTGCCCCCATTTCTTTTTCTTTATTCACATTCGTTACCATACCTTACTCTGAAACCATTCCTTTCTCTTAATGTCTTTGAGACTTTACCTACATTCTCCGTTCACCAGGCCATAACTTCCTCAAACTTCAAGAAAAGATCTATACAAAGGTGATCGATACTTATTTTCGAGTGCATTATGTTTACGTTCATTTCCAGAATACATTCTCATTACTTTGCTATATCTCTTAAAATTTCTATTTTTACACCAATATTAATCATATTGTGTACCTTACCATAATGGCTATAGATATGTTTTGTATTTATTGATATCACTATTTGCCATTAAATTTAATACGAAATATGTTTATCACTCAATATAGAGTCTATCACAAAAAGTGTCCTTCATGATTTATTTTTGGGAGCCTTCTTAGAACACCTCATAGGAGTAGCCCATCCGGTGTGTGTCGTGAAAACTTTCTCTATAGGATCTGCCATAGAGGATATTCCTTCGTAAACTACTACAAAGGCATATCTTTTATTCTTTCTTGCGAAGACTCTAAGTCTAAAATTTGCCTTTCATATTGTTCATTCTTTATTCGTCAAGAATTCCATCCCTTTAGTATACGTCATAGAAATTATTTCTTTCTTTCAAGTTCTACCACAGAGGCGTTTCCTTTAGAAGGTTGCCATAAAGGCTATTCCTTAGAGTGCGCCACAAAAGCGTTCTTTACAAGATCTTCCACGAAGGCTTCCATCTCTTAGATCACCACAAAGACTTTCATCTTTAGCGTGTTTATGACAGGGTTTCACTTAAACTCACATTTAGTGAGGTTTTCCCTTCATCGTTTTGGGTCACGCAGAGAATCCCATTAGGTAATAACCTCCATTTGGTTATTTCCATATGATGCCATAGCCCACCAACTATGGTCTTACATGGTATGGTGCTACGGCCATGGGCTTTTCCTTCAAAGGATGTGTTTAAAGCCCCGACGAACGCCTTTTAGACCCCATCGTTGTGAACAGACACAGACTCACTTATTAGAACTTTTATGCATTGGTACCAGACTTAACCTCCCTCTCATCTTTCACATCCTAGACATGCTCTTACAATCATACTTTCGATTTCAGATTTCTTATCACGTACTCCACACTTGTTGGATTCTTACAATCTGTACATGCAAATCTTATCCAGCATTCATATATCAACATACTATTCTATTCTAAACTTAGTTCATGATTCATATGATTCTTCATAGGAAAATCTAGAATAAACAAGTATACATACACCAGAGTCAACTTTAGGACTCATCTGATTCTCACCCACAGTAGTTCCAAACTCCAGATCCAAACTTACCTTGTAATATCAGCAACCGCTACTACTACAGAACATGGTAATTCATTAGGATCTAATCAAATGTCCCCACTTTTATCATCATTTCAAACACTAGAAATCCCCAAACAAAGCCTTATATAATCTTTCTTACGGATCTACCAAGTTAACAAATGTACTCTTTCACAACATAATATAGAGGGTAAAAAATCTTACCTTGACATGGAGCATATATAGGTAAAGATCCAAATCTGCAACTTAGCTTAAGTGAAAGAAGGAAATATTCTAGGTCCCTTTAGATCTAGACAAAAATACTTCTTGAAGAAGGAAGAAGAAAAACTTTTTTTTTTTTCAATCCTGATTATCTAGATATATAACCTTTGTCCCTATAAAAACTTGACATGCATCATAATCTTGTTAAATTTTCTACACAAGTGGTTTATAGCTGTAGAGAAATGTGTATGAAATTTCAACATATATATAATAATTTCATCATTCATTTTTAACCACCTTGTTAGAACGTAACCAGCACTTTGAGCAACCAAACTTGGCATACCATACTTTTCAGCGATAACTCGATTAACTAAAATTCCATAATACATTATCAAGCTCATTTCCTTAATAATTCATCCTTTTTAAGACAATCCCTTGTAATAATCTAATATCTGTTACGCCCTCACTTTTACATGTCAAGAGTATCGATTGGGCAGATTGTAACGCCCTGAACAATCTATTTCTGCTTCTATAAATATCTGACATAAATATGTATCTGCTTCAGTGGTTAAGTGTTCTAGGGGTGTGTTTGAGGTCTTGGGTTTAAGTCCTAGAGTTGTTAATTTTGTTATTTTTGGATGCAAGCTTTACCCTCGGGGAGTGAACTTATATAAAATTTTCTGTTAAGTCATATCAGAATGAGCCTGCTGGTTCAAGTGGTAACGGAGTTGGTTTGTTGGAGGTCCTATGTTCGAATCCCTGTGTGAGCGAGGGTATTTATTTTTGGCTTGGTGGACTGATAGAGTTTTGATTAAAGTTAAATACTGAAGTGGTTGAGATTGTGTAGTAGTGGGAAGTTGGAGAAAAATCTAATGGAATTTCTATTTTGTTTTTCTCTCTGGAGAAAATTTTTGGGCACTTTTGACGTTATTTTCCAAAATTTTTCCTCTTCCAAACTTTCATTTTTAATCGCCTTTTCTTTGATTTAGGTTGCTATTCTATCTTGCGAATCATCGTATTTGGGTACTGAAGGTAAGTCCTCTTAAAGTTTTGGGTTTATGGGAATCGATATCGAGTTTGGTAATGTGCTGTTTTCTTATTTAGGTGTTGCTCAAGGGGTTCAAAACGTGTTTTTCAGGGTGTAGTGTGTGTTCAGGCTATTGTATCCATTTTGGTAAATAACCGAACCTTCGTTTGGAGTGGTTTCTTGAGTTTTTCATTTCGGGGTTGTGGATGGTTTGGCTTCGATAGTTGGAATTGATCGGGATTTTGGTGTTGTTCTTAGGTTTCGGGAGTCTGGGGATTAGTTCGCTGCAAAAAACAAACTAGGTGTGTACTTGAAACGCAAAAAATGAGGTTTCAACAAAAGCTAAAAAATGATTTTGTCGATGCCACATGGGCGTGTGGTTGCCCATCTAGATGGTCGTGTGCGAGACACGGTCGTTGGTCAACAAAGACATGGCCGTGTGCTGCGCACGGCCGTGTGGTGACATGAGTGTGGTCGTGTGGGCCATACGGGCTAAGTCGTGTTGGGCATGTGGGTCCCACGGGGGTGTCACACGAACGTGTGGATTTAGGGCCAGGCCGTGTGGGCCACACGGGCGAACCACAAGGGCATGTGGGCCCATTTTTTCTGAAATTCTCTCTAGGGTCGCATGGTCTTTTTGATCGACTATATGCCTACCGTAGGGTCGGTAAGGGCTAATTAAACCCTGATTTGCATGCTATGATATTCTGATAGACTGATCTGAGTAGGATACTAAATGTATGCCTGACTGTACTAATGTCTGTTATTTGTATAAAGTATGTTGAGCATGTTTAATTTGTTATATCTGTATCTGAATTTCTGTATCTGTTATTGGGGTGGGATTTGTATATGAGGAGGAAGTATTTTGTTCGGCGTTATTCGCTTTTATTCTGGCAGCTTGGCTGCATATTATCTGATATGTGTCTTAAGGGCACAATGTGGTGTGTAGGGTTGGGTGGGTGTTTTTAACCCCAAATAGTATGATGGGATGGTCAGAGTTGGTGTGTAGAGGATGGGTGTAGGATTCTGCATATCCAAAACTGAATCTGTTATCTGAATTTGAAATTGAATTTGTACTTGCGTCTAACTGTGCATATGAATCTGTATGTTTGCATGCTGTTGGGTTACACACTGAGTTTTCATAAATTCACATCTATTGTCTGTTTTGACAAGTAATCCACAATCTTAGGCGGATCGGTGCAGCAGAGACTCAGCGGTGACCACTCGAACGTAATCTTTTTTTAAAGTTATTAATTTATGGTTTTATTTATGATTTTGGTTTTATTTTGAGAGTTGTAATTTTCTGGGACTCTCTGGACATTATGATTTTTAACTATTGATTTTGGTTTGATAATAATATGCATCCTTAGATAAAATAATTGATGAAATCGATGGTTTTTACGCAAGAGAGGTTTTTCTAAAAAGATAACAAATCAAGTTTCTAAAGTTGATCACATTTATTTAACTCCAGCTGTAGTAAGTGTTTGGTAAATAAGCTAATTAAATAACATTTTTTGAGTAATTATGAATAAACACGAGGTATAAAAAATTAAATAATTTATCAAGCCAATACTGTTTTCAAAACTCATTCCTTGTGACATCGCTAGATTCGACCATAACGTCTAGACCGGGTTTGGGGTGTTACATTTAGTGGTATCAGAGCCAGGTTTTCAAAACTCGACTGTGAATTTTGGGTTCCAAAATTGTGTTACAAAAAGAATTAGTTTTCAAATAATTTAAATAATTTGAATAATTTGAGAAAGTATGTGGTACACCAAGTCTCCGGCGCCGATCCTATAAGTATTTCTGAATTTTTGATAGAAAACTTTGAAAACACTATAGTTAGTATTTTCTGAAACTATACTGAGTAGTTAGAGACTGAAACCTTTGAAAACAATTCTAAACTTCTGAAAACGTATGTATAAAACATTTGCTAATAAATACTGAAACTGATGTATAAAATTTTTATTGTAGATAAAACTCGAAATATACAATGAGCACTCGTAGAACTCGCGGGCATGGTATTCGAGGCGGTGGTAGAGGCCGTAGGGGGCTCAAGCTAAGTGTTCCTCTTTGGGTAGTATGCCGAACTTAGATACGAGTGAGACACCAGTTTCACTTGCTACTGAGGCTGGGTTTCAAAGTCGCTCGATTGGGGATGGCGCACTGTCCCAAGCCATGCTAAGGATTTTGAAGATGGTCGCTGGACCCCATCCTAGAGTTAGGGGCCGAGGGTCGGTATCTAAACGACTCTGGTCTAAGAGTGCTGAGTTGTTAAGGGGTGTCACTGGAGTCACCCCTATTGTGGCTGAGTATTGGTTAGAGGCCACCGAGAGGATAATGAATGACTTAAACTGTACTCCCAAGCAAAAATTTAAGGGTGCAGTCTCCTTGGCATATTAGTGGTGGTTGACAGTTGAGGAGGGTACTCAGCCGGATCGTAAATTGGGATTTCTTTAAGACCACATTCCAGAGAAACTATGTAGGGGCGAGCTATATGGATGCTCGCAGGTGTAAGTTCACGAATCTAATACAGGGTAATAGATTTGTGGCCGAGTATGAGGCTGAGTTTTTGAGGTTGAGCCGTTACGCTAGAGGCATGGTGGCTTCTGAGTTTGAGAGGTGTGTCCAGTTTGAGGATAGATTAAGGGATAATCTGATGGTACTGATTGCTTCACAGAGGGAGCGGGAGTTTGCGGTTCTGGTTGAGAAGGCGAAGATCGCCGAGGATGTTAAGTATGTGGAGCGCTAGAATAGGGATCAAGATAGGGGGAAGAACAAGAAAGATTCGAAGCCCTCAAGTTCTATTTAGAGGCCTAAGAAAAAAGGTCAAATCTGATGAACTAGTTAGGGTAAGGGTTCCTATTGTTCTTACTGGGATTCAACTATGTAGTGATTGTGGTAGGCGCCATCCAAGCGAGCATTGGAGGAGGATAAGGGCTTGTCTGAGGTGTGGGCCATTAGAGTACCGTATTCGAGAGTGTTCATAGAGGGCTAATCAGATGCAAGCTTCAGGACCATGTTCTGTGCAGTCGCAGAGGGCAGTTCAGTAGCCACTTAGGGGTCGTGGGCAGGCTAGGGGTGGTAATGGTATAGGTCGTGGGCAGAGAGCATCGGGCTGAGGTTCTGGTCAGACTGAGGTGAGACAGCCTGCACTAGTTTATGCTGTATGACGCCGAGAGGATAGAGATGCTCCTGATGTCATCACCGGCACGTTTTTTATATTTGACGTGCCTTATATTGCTTTGATAGAGATAGGTTCTACTCACTTCTATGTAGCTAACACTGTATTAGAAAACCTGGGGATTTCTGTTGAGAGCACTACTAGTGAGGTTACTTTATTGAGTCCATTGGGGCAGTTTATTCGGGTTAGTAAACTTTATAGGGATGTTGCATTAGTGGTGCAAGAGGTTGCTTTTCTGGAAAATTTGATGGAGCTTCTATTTAGAGAGTTCGATTTAATTCTGGGTATGGACTGGTTGGTTGAGCACCGAGTTAGTTTGAACTGTGCATCTAAGAGGGTCGTGCTAAGGACCGAGGATGATATAGAGGTAGTTGTGATTCGTAAGTGTCGAGATTATTTGTCAAATGTGATCTCTGCTCTTGTGGCTGAGAAACTGGTTCGAAAAGAGTGTAAGGCATACTTGGCTTACATTAGTGTTCCTAATTTTGAGGATCCTTCTGTTGGGAATATTATAACAGTGAGGGGCTTTCTGGATGTCTTTCCTGAGGAGTTACTGAATTTACCTCTAAATCGAAAAGTTGAGTTCGAAATTAAGCTTATACCGGGTACAACTCCAATGTTTATTGCTCTATACCGAATGGCACCGAAGGAGCTTACAGAGCTTAAGCTCAACTGCAAGAACTTTTGGATCATGGTTTCATCCGTCCTAGTGTGTCTTCGTGGGAGGCACCAGTTCTGTTTGTTAAGAAGAAGGATGGGACCATGAGGATGTGCATCGATTATCGGTAGTTGAATAAGTTGATTATGAAGAATAAGTATCTACTTTCAAGGATAGATGACTTGTTTGATCAGTTCCGGGGGGCTTCAGTGTTCTCTAAGATAGATATTTATTCTAGGTATCATTGGTTGAGGGTTAAGGAAGCTGATGTTCATAAGGCTGCATTTAGGACTCGTTATGGACATTATGAGTTCCTAGTTATGCCTTTTGGTTTGACGAATGCTACGGCTGCATTCATGGATCTGATGAATCAAGTCTTTCAGCCGTATCTGGATCAATTCATCGTGGTCTTCATCGCCGATATTTTGGTGTACTCTAAGACCGATGATGAACATGATGAACATTTTAAAGTAGTGCTTTAGATTCTATATGAGAAACAGTTTTACGCTAAGTTGAGCAAGTGTGAGTTCTAGTTGCATGAAGTGACTTTTCTGCGGCATGTGGTTTCTGTTGAGGGGATCCATATTGATCCAAGGAAGATTGAGGCTGTACTTGATTGGAAACAGCCTAAGAACATATCTGAGATCCATAATTTTCTGGGTTTGGCGGGTTATTATCGGTGATTTGTTGAGGGGTTCTCTCTGATCGCAGCTTCATTGACTAAGCTTCTGCGTAAGAGAGTTCCTTTCGTTTGGACTGATGTATAGCAATCGAGCTTTGAGAAGCTTAAGTCTGTTCTGACTCAAGCTCTTGTTTTGATACAACCTGAATTCGGTAAGGAGTTTGTGGTATATAGTGATGCATTGTATGTTGCTTGGGGTTGTATTCTGATGCAGGATGGAAAAGTTGTGGCTTATGCATCCCGTCATCTTAAGACACATGAGGAAAATTATCCGACACATGATTTGGAGTTTGCTGCGGTGGTCTTTGCATTGATAATCTGGAGGCATTATCTGTATGGTAAGAGGTGTGTTATCTACATTGATCACAAGAGCCTCAAGTACCTCCTTACCCAGTAGGAGTTGAATCTTAGGTAGCGCCATTGGATTGAGTTGCTCAAAGATTATGACTGCACAATAGAGTATCATCCTAGTAAGGCCAATGTGGTGGTCGATGCTCTAAGTTGTAAAGCGATAACTGATCTGAGGGTCTATTCGATGATGGGAGTCTGTTAGCCGAGTTGCAAGTTAAGCTGACTTGGATCTATCAGATTCGAGATAAGCAGTTGGGGGATGAGTCTCTGATTTTGTGGTTTCACCAGATTGAGAGTGGTAGTACTTCAGATTTTAGGCTAAATGATGATGGTGTTTTGTGTTTTCGAAGTCGAATCTGTGTGTCAAATGATGCTGATTTGAGGCAGTCAATTTTGAGGGAGGCGCATAGTAGCCCTTATGCTATGCATCCCGGTGGTAATAAGATGTACCGTGATCTCTGAGAATTATATTGGTGGTCGGGTCTGAAGCATGAGGTTACAGATTTTATTGCTCTATGTTTGACATGCCAACATGTTAAGGCTGAGCACCGATTGCCCTCAGGTTCGTTACAACCAGTTAAGATTCCCTTATGGAAATGGGAACGAGTGACGATGGACATCATTAGCGGGTTGCACTTAACACCCACTAAGAAGGATTCTGCTTGGGTTATCGTGGATCGATTGACCAAGTCTGCTCACTTCATTCCGGTTTGGATCGATTATTCTCTGCAGAAGTTAGCGAAGCTTTATATCTCCAAGATAGTAGATTGCATGGGGTTCCTATGTCGATTATTTATGATAGAGATCCTTGCTTTACTTCACAGTTCTAGAAGAAATTGCGTGAGGCTCTGGGTTCGAGATTGGACTTCAGTACTGCGTTCCATCCTTAGACCGATGGTCAATCTGAGAGGGTGATTCAAATACTGGAGGATATGCTTCGGAGTTACATCTTTGATTTTCGAGGTAGTTGAAAGGATTACTTGCCGCTAGCGGAGTTTACCTACAATAACAGTTTCCAGTTTAGCATCCAGATGGCACCTTATGAGGCTTTATATGATCGTAAGTGTCGCACTCCGCTATGTTGGACTGAGTTGGGTGAACGTCAAGTTTTGGGTCTTGAATTAGTGTCCGAGACTGAGGATAAAGATAGATTGATTCGGAATCGTCTGAAAGCAGCCTCTGATAGACAGAAATCTTATGCAGATCTTAAAAGGCGTGATATTGAGTACTCTATAGGGGACTTTGTGTTTCTTAAAGTTTCTCCATAGAAGAAAGTTTTGAGTTTTGGTCGTAAGAGCAAGTTGAGCCCTAGGTTCATTAGGCCGTATCAGATTCTGAAACATGTGGGACCGGTTGCTTATCAGTTGGAGCTACCTCTTGAGCTGGATCGTATTCACAATGCCTTTCACATATCGATGTTGAGGCGGTATCGGTCTGACCTATCTCATGTTGTTTTTGTTTAGGAGATCGAGGTTAGACTAGACTAGACTTGACTTTTGAGGAGGAGCCAGTTCAGATTCTAGATCGAGATGTTAAGGTTTTAAGGAGGAAGTCCATTCCGTTAGTGAAGGGTCTGTGGCGGAATCATGGCACTGAGGAAGTCATGTGGGAACCCAAGGACTCGATACGTTAGCAGTATCCTCATCTGTTCTGATCAGGTAAATTTTGAGGTCAAAATTTCTTTTGGGGGTAGAGTTGTAACGCCTTGAACAATCTATTTCTACTTTTGTGAATATCTGACATAAACATGTATCTGCCTCAGTGGTTAAGTGTTCTGGGGGTGTGTATGAGGTCTTGGGTTCAAGTCCTAGAGCTGTTAATTTTGTTATTTTTGGATGCAAGCCTTACCTTTGTGGAGTGGGCTTATATAAAATTGTCTATTAAGTCATATCAAAATGAGCCTGTTGGTTTGAGTGGTAACAGAGTTGGTGTGTTAGAGGTCCTGTGTTTGAATCTCTGCGTGAGCGAGGGTATTTATTTTTTGCTCGGTGGACTGAAAGAGTTTTGATTAAAGTTAAATGCTGAAGTAACAGATTGTGTAGTAGTGGGAATTTGGGGAAAAATCCAATGGAATTTCTATTTTGTTTTTGTGATATCCCGAATTAGGGCCTAATCAGAATAGTGATTTTGGGACCACAAATCTGAGAGAGAAATAATTATCTTATGATTATTTTGAGGTCTATGATATGATTGCATGATTGTGTGAAAATTTCGTGAAGAAATTCTATGCATGAAGTGATTAATTTGAAATTAGGGACTAAATTGAATAAGTTGCAAAACTTGCATTCTAGAAGTTTTTAGCATGAAATTGCTTTGGAATATTAATTAGGAGGTCTTAAATAGAAATTTTATACTAAAAACTTCTAGAATGAAAGTTTTGCAACTTATTCAATTTAGTCACTTACCCGAGACCAACGCCGGAGTCGAGTATGAGACATTACTAAACTTATTTTAGCATTTAAACAAGTTCAAACAATTCTCATAGTAAACTGTCCATCTGCATCACAGTCGCTAAAAAAATCATATCTTGAGTTACAAAACTCGAAATCCAATTTGTAAATTTTCCCTGAAACTAGACTCATATATCTACTTACTAATTTTTTTCTAGAATTTTTGGCTGGGCTAATTAGTACAGTTTATTAGTTAAAGTCTCCCCTATTTTAGGATTTGGCTACTCTGACCCCTGTGTATTACATATCATATATCTCCTTGTACAGAGTTTCAATGAAAATTCCGTTTGTTTCTCATAAAACTAGACTCAATAAGGATTTCATACATATAACGTAAAACTCCTAATTGTTTTTGTAAAATTTATGGTGAATTTCTAAAGTCAGAACAGGGGATTCAGAGATCGCTCTGACCCTATTTCACCAAAACTTAAATCTCTCATAAAATATAACTCATTTACCTGTTTTGATTCTTCCATATGAAAATAGACTCATCAAGCTTTGATTCCACAACTTATTTATCATTTAATTCCATTTCTACTATTTTTAGTGATTTTTCAAATTCACATTACTGCTGCTAACTGATTCTGTTTTGTGGCCAATTTTACCTTTCCAAGGATTTTCATGGTTTAGTTAAGACATAAAGTATACATGTTATCATATATAAACTTGATTAGCAATTCCAATAGCTAATCATTCTCAAACATTTCCATTCCATCCATGGGCCATATCGTAAGATTATACACACAAAATGATTAGAATGCTATACATGCCATATTTCCAAAAATTACAAGTCATTATACCGCAATTGTCCAGTGATAGTGTGAGCGTGCCTCCGACCATCCCGATCTCCAAATTGACTTGTCAAAACTACAAAGAATGAAAAGGAGGGAGTAAGCATAGATTCTTAGTAAGTCCATATGCAAATAACAAATAACTTAACAAAGCAACTATACCAACCAACATTAGCATAATATAACCAAAACATATATCACATTTCTATTCATCATTCATCATCTTACCATATTATTGTTGTCGTATCAAGTCTCAACTCGAGGGTTAAGTACATACCTGTCCAAAGTGCCCATTCCACAACACTTACCAATACGGCACTTGCATCTTGAGTATTCTTCCATATTACTAGAATTTTACCCGTTGAACACATCGGAATATAATTCAGATACATGGAAAGTTTGCACATAAGTGCCACATATGTAGCCAAGCTACCATGTAACCCGCCCATAAGCGAACTCAGACTCAACTCAACGATCTCGGGCGTTCACATCCATAAGTGAACTCGGACTCAACTCAACGAGCTCGGATGCCTAGTTACATCTCACGAACTTGGACTCAACTCAACGAGTTAGGACATTTGCATCCATAAGTGAACTCGGACTCGATTCAACGAGTTCAGATGCCCAAGTATCCTAATCTATTCCTAAGGTTCAACGGGACTTTCCTCGTTCGTACTCCTTTACCATTCTCCTTGGAATTCCAATGACGATACTTCGGTAATCTTTCACATTTTTCACATAATTCATAAAA
This sequence comes from Gossypium longicalyx, assembly GCA_025698465.1. Lineage (NCBI taxonomy): Eukaryota > Viridiplantae > Streptophyta > Magnoliopsida > Malvales > Malvaceae > Gossypium > Gossypium longicalyx. The sequence goes on along the minus strand of CM047004.1, from coordinate 59,487,488 downwards.
TTTTTGTATGTTGTCTAACAATTACCAAAAAGCATAGAATTGCATGATAACAAATCATAATATCGTATAAATAGCATTAAATGATTTAAAATAACGGTTATATTACAATATTTACATATGAACTTACCTCGGTACAATATGTTAGAAATCAAGCCTATTCCTCGGAAACTTTATTTTTCCCTCGATCATGACTTGAATCTCGTTTCTCTTGATCTATAATAAAAAATTTAGCTTATTTAATACTCACATTTATTAAAACAGTCCTTGACTCAAACTTTGGCAAAATTACATTTTTGCCCCTAAACTTTTACATATTTACACTTTTTCCCCACAGCTCGAAAATTAAACTTCATCCTATTTTCTTATGTTTTATGACATGCTGATCATTTTTATCTTCTATAGCAACATTCATATTCACACTCTAACATGTACTTATGAATATTAGGTATTTTTACCGATTATGTCATTTTACTCATTTTTACGAAAAATCACTTAGCAAAGTTGTTTAACACAATTTCAAGCTTCATATTCTACCATAAAACATCAAAATAAATACATTTCACCTATGGGTATTTTTCCAAATATAAACCCTAGGTTAAATTATTGCTAGAATAAGCTAAATCAAGTTACCGGGACTCCAAAAACGTAAAGAACATTAAAAACGGGGCTTGGAATCACTTACTATGGAACTTCGAAGCTTGAAACAAACCCTAGCTATGGAGAACCCTTGAAATTTCGTCCTAATGAAGAAGATGGATATATTTTGCCATCTTTTTCCTTTTTGTAATCTTTTAATTACCAAATGGCTAAAATACCCTTCATTACTAAACTTTCAAAATTTCCATCCATGTCCAATTTTTGTCCAAAACTTAAAAATTGGTAAAATTTCTATTTAAGACCTCCTAATTAATATTCCAAAGAAATTTCATACTAAAAACTTCTAGAATGCAAGTTTTACAACTTATTCAATTTAGTCCCTAATTTCAAATTAATCACTTTATGCATAGAATTTCTTCACGAAATTTTCACACAAGCATGCAATCATATCATAGACCTCAAAATAATCATAAAATAATTATTTATCTCTTATATTTGTGGTCCCAAAACCACTATTCCGATTAGGCCGTAATTCGGGATATCACAACTCTCCCCCCTTTTTGGATTTTCGTCCCCGAAAATCTTACCAGTAAACAGGTGTGGGTATTGATTCCTCATAGTTTTCTCGGGCTCCCATGTAGCCTCTTCTACCCCATGTTTTTGCCACAATACTTTCACAAGAGCGATACGTTTGTTTCTTAGTTGTTTGACCTCCCGAGCTAAAATTTTAACCGGTTCTTCATTGTAAGTCATATCCGGTTGCAACTCGATTTCCGTTGGTGAAATCACATGTGAAGGATCCGAATGATACCGACGTAACATAGATACATGGAACACATCATGAATCTTCTCTAATTCCGGTGGTAGTGCTAATTGATATGCTACCGGTCCAATTCTTTCAATTATCTCATACGGTCCAATGAAACGTGGACTCAATTTACCTTTCCGACCGAATCTGAGAACCTTCTTCCACGAAGACACTTTTAAAAACACTTTATCACCAATTTGAAACTCAATCTATTTTCGTTTCAAATTCGCATAGGATTTCTGTCTGTCCGAAGCAGCTTTCAAACAATCTCGAATCACTTTCACCTATTTTTTGGTTTCCTTAATTAGATCAACTCCATAGATTTGATTTTCTTTAAGTTCGGTCCAATATAGTGGCGTCCGACACTTACGACCATACAATGCTTCATAAGGTGCCATTTTCAAACTTGTTTGGTAACTGTTATTGTAAGCAAATTCTACCAGTTGTAAGTACCTTTCCCAACTACCTTGAAATTCTAATATACAACATCTGAGCATGTCTTCAAGAATCTGAATTACTCTCTCTGATTGTCCATCAGTCTGTGGATGGAAAGCAGTGCTGAAATTTAACTTCATACCTAATGCTTCTTGCAATTTTTGCCAAAATCGCGAAGTAAACCTCGGATCTCTATCTGAAATAATCGACAACGGTACTCCGTGAAGTCTAACAATCTCACTGATATATAATTCAGCCAACTTATCAAGAGAATAATCAATCCGTATCGGAATAAAATGAGCCGATTTAGTCAATCTGTCGACTATTACCCAGATGGCATCTTTCTTTTTTTTAATCTTTTAATTACCAAATGACTAAAATACCCTTCATTACTAAACTTTCAAAATTTCCATCCATGTCCAATTTTTTTCCAAAACTTAGAAATTGGTAAAATTGCTATTTAAGACCTCCTAATTAATATTCCAAAGCAATTTCATACTAAAAACTTCTAGAATGCAAGTTTTGCAACTTATTCAATTTAGTCCCTAAGTTCAAATTAATCACTTTATTCATAGAATTTCTTCACGAAATTTTCACACAATCATGCAATCGTATCATAGACCTCAAAATAATCATAAAATAATTATTTGTCTCTCAGATTTGTGGTCCCAAAACCATTATTCCAATTAGGCCCTAATTCGGGATATCACAATTTTTCTCTCATGCCGAAAATTTCTGAGCACTTTTGACGTTATTTTCCAAAATTTTTCCTCTTCCAAACTTTCACTTCTAATCTCCTTTTCTGTAATTTTGGTTGCTATTCTGTCTTGCAAATCATCGTATTTGGGTACTGAAGGTAAGTCCTCTTGAAGTTTTAGATTTATGGGAATTGATATCACGTTTGGTAATGTGCTATTTTCTTTCTTAGTTGCTGATCAAGGGGTTCAAAATGCATTTTCCAGCGTGTAGTGTGTGTTCAGATTATCGTATCCATTTTTGTAAGTAATCGAACCTTTGTTCGGAGTGGTTTCCTGAGTTTTTCATTTGGGGGTTATGGATGGTTTGGCTTCGATAGTTGGAATTGATTGGGATTTTGGTATTGTTCTTAGGTTTCGGGAGTCTCGAGATTAGTTCACTGCGAAAAACAAACCAGGTGTGTACCCGAAATACAAAAAAAGGTTTCAAAAAAAGCTAAAAAATGATTCTGTCGACGCCACACGGGCGTATGGTTGCCCGTGTGGATAGCCATGTGCAAGACACTGCCGTGTGGTCGACGAAGGCATGGCCATGTGCTGCACACGATCGTGTGGTGGCATGATTGTAGCTGTGTGGACCACAAGGGCTAAGCCTTGTTAGGCATATGGATTTAGAGCCAGGCTGTGTGGGCCACAAGGGCAAAGGCCAATTTGGGCATGTGGGCCCACACGAGCGAACCACACGGGCATGTAGGCCTATTTTTCTAAAATTCTCTCTAAGGTTGCACGGGTCGCTCCGATCAACTGTGGGCCTATCGTAGTGGTAAGGGCTAATTAAACCCAGATTTGCATGCTATTGTATTCTGATAGACTGATCTGAGTAGAATACTAAATGTATGCCTGACTGTACTAATGTATGTATATCCGTTATTTATATAAAGCATGTTGAGAATTTTAATTTGTTATATCTGTATTTGAATTTCTGTATCTGTTATTGGGGTGAGATTTGTATATGAGTAGGAAATATTCTGTTCGGCGTTATTCGTCTTTATTTTGGCAGCTTGGCTGCATATTATCTGATATGTGTCTTAAGGGCATAATGTGGTGTGTAGGGTTGGGTGGGTGTTTTTAACCCCACATGGTGTGATGGGATGGTCGGAGTTGGTGTGTAGAGGATGGGGGTAGGATTCTGCATGTCCGGAACTGAATCTATTATCTGAATCTGAATCTGAAGCTAAATCTGTATCTACGTCTGACTGTGCATATGAATCTGTATGTTTGCATGCTGTTGGGTTACACACTGAGTTTTCGTAAACTCACATCTGTTGTCTGTTTTGACAGGTAATCCACAGACATAGGCCGATCGGTGTAGCAGAGACTCAGCGGTGACCACTCTACCGTAATCTTTTTTTAAAGTTATTAATTTATGGTTTTATTTATGATTTTGGTTTTATTTTGAGAGTTGTAATTTTCTAGGACTTTCTAGATGTTATGATTTTTAACTATTGATTTTAGTTTGATAATAATATGCATGCCTAGATAAAATAATTGATGAAATCGATGGTTTTTACGCAAGAGAGGTTTTTCTAAAATGATAACAAATCGGGTTTCTAAAATTGATCACATTTATTTAACTTCAGCCATAGTAAGTGTTTGGTAAATAAGCTAATTAAATAATATTTTCTGAGTAATCATGAATGAACATGAGGTATAAAAAAATGAATGATTTATCAAGCCAACACCGTTTTCAAAACCCATTCCTTATGACATCGCTAGATTCGGCCAAAACGTCTAGGCCGAGTTTGGGGTGTTACACAGATAGCAGTACACCAATCAAAGTACTACTCGGTTTACCCGCCAATTTTAAGACTCACCAAAACTGAGTGTTACAACTGAGGATTTTTCCAAATTCACTAATTTGATAACATTTGAGGACAATTTTTAACCTTAAAAACTCCTGTAAGGTTTCTACCCAAACCTTAAGATACAAATCCTCTCAAAGAGTACAAACAAATAACAAACTAAGAAGAAATCCTTACAAGATTGAATTGTTTTCCAATTAAGCACTAATAAACAAGAAAACACTGGAGCTAAAAGAGTAACAATGAAAGCTCACAAGTTTGTATAAGAAAAGTATGAAAGTTGAGCACAAAGGTTGATTGATTGATCTTTTAGGTTTGAAATTATCTCTCTTGTTGTTGTAGGATCTTTGAAAGCTAGTATTTATACCCCCTAATTGATTTCCAACTGTTGTGGTTGTTGGAGATATAAATAGAGCTGTTGGGGATATGAAAACCAGTGTATTTAATTTACCTGCAACAGTGAGTATCTATACTAGCTAAAAAATTATTGATAATTTTTGCATTAAATGCATAATTTAGTGACTATTGGAGTTGAGATATCGATACTAGATAGATTTTATCGATACCATATTAAAAGTATCAATACTGAATCGATACTTAGTTGAATTTGTGAAAAAAAAATGTCAAATTGGTACCATTTTTAAAAAGGGTATCGATATTTTGAAAACTACCGATACTTGGCCAAAAAGTATCGATACTTTTTCGCTTGGAGCTATACTGACTTGTTTTAAAGATAGTTTGACTAGTTGAAAGAATTTTTACTTGATTAAAATCATTTTTACTTGATTTTAAAGTTGAATCAAGAAATTTTCTAAGAGTTCAAAGTAAAGATTCAAAGTTTTATCTCTTAGACTTTATTTGAGAAATCATTTATCAATTTTATTCAACAACTTTTATTCAAAAACACTTTAACTTGTTATATCAAAACATTTTATCAAATAAATCATAGTGTAGCAATATCCCCCTTCTGATATAACAAAACATTTGGTAAATTTGTTTTTGAATAAAATTTTTACCATAATAAAAGTCATTTTCAATTGAAGGCCTAAATAAATAAAAAAACTGACATAAATTTAAAATTTGACATTCATATTTACTTTGAAAAAAAAATGGTCACATAATTTGCACAAAGTTAATTTAATTTAGCATAACATCAATCAATTTACGTTTACTTTCTCTCCCTTTTTGTTATATAAAAAAAATCAAATAAATCTTTAGGAGAAAAAGATTTTTAGTTCAAGATAATATATAAAAGTAAATAAATAATGAACTAACATTTGCAAAGAAAAACATCAAAGTATATTTAAATACTGATTAAGCAATAAGGTGCAATAAATCATAAACATAGGAAGCAAAAAAAAAAAAGTGCAAATGTCATAAAATGATTTGAAAGCATCAAAACTATCCTAGTCTTCATCACTTGGGGAAAATAGAGGAGTAGAGGGATGATGTACTAGAAGTGATGCCATTTACATCTCTAAAGTCCACAGTGAGAGCAAACATAATCTATATTAGATCTAAACTTATCTCTAAGTTCCCAAACATCGTTACTCAAAGAGTGTAGAGCATCGAGGATGACAACACTAATATCGAAAGAAGGTTGAGTAGCCTGATAGGAAGTAGTCGGTGGAGGAATATGCTCGAGTGAAAGAATATGCTCAGTTGTCAGAATATCTTCAAAAGCACCTTCGACGTCATCATTTTCATTTGTAGTTGGATGACCGCTCTTGATCCATTCATCGGAGTTGGCATCATAATGATAACCTAGATGGCGAAGTGCTTCATAACTAATAGGCCGATTAGAGGAAATGAGGGTGTCTCTAAGGGTACTAATACCTAACTTACTAAAAATATATGACAAATAAGTTCTATGGGGAATGTTGGCGTATGTAGATATCGCCCTTGTTGGAAAAAATCCAATTTGATAACGGTTTTCTTGCACAATGAAAAATTAAAAATTTGAAAATCGACCTAGTTTATGATATTATAGCAATAAACCTTAAAATCGAAATCGTACCTGTGTTTTCAGCTTAACAAATGTTCATTGTTACCGACTTTCAACCAAACAATCTTCTCTACTATTCTCATACCACAAACTATTTCGATTGTTGGCTCGAACCAACTGAATCAAAACACAAAACTAGAAAAAAATTTCTCTCATTTTGGGGTGAAAACAAAAATTCTCTCTTCTTTAATAGAAACCGGTAGAATTATTATTTTGGAAATATATATAATATTTAAAACTAAATTCTCTCTATTTTTTGACAGAATAACAATCTTTCAAAGTTGTGTTCATAGCTCTATTGGTGCCATCTATTTATAGGAGGAGAAAGTAGAACCCTTGTTGAGTTGTAGTGGTTTATTTCAAATAGAGAAACAACTTCCTACTTAGAGTAGGAGAGGGGTGGACGACACACCCTAGTATTCCTATTAGGGTTGCTACCCCTTTCATGTTACATAAGGGGTTTTGGGCCTCTCTCACATCAGGTCCAATTACGAGTACTTCCTAAGCCTTTTTGACCCAATACTCTGTAATGTGATCCAACCCGATTCAGTTTTTCTATTTCCCAAAATAAAATTTAATATTTATATATAAAATAATTTTCTCATCCCTATTTTACACCAACAAGCTTTTAACAATTTTACCATTGGAAAAATTTTGACGATTTTGCCCCTGGTAAAATTTTGAAAAAATATGTACAATGTTTCACAACTCAACATGTTCACTATTATCGGATAGTTTTTTTTCATTTTCAGGCTTCAAAATAGTCCAAAAACATAAACTCATTCTTCTGATATTTTTTAACTAATAATCCATATAGGATTGCAAATTTCCATTTCCCTATTTCGGGGAAAACCATAATCATTCATGAATGTTTCTCATTTCTCTTTTTCTATTCATTTCGTTCATTTATAATTTCAACAAGTTAGTGGAGGGACAAATTGGACATATATAATTGAAGCTCAAATGATTTATAATTAAGTTTTAGCTTTTGTCTATTAATTATAAACTTTTTTACTCTTGAAGTCATTCCATTATAGTATCGTGATTGAGCTCTCCTCAATGACATACCGTTACAAAAGCAACTACTCAGTACTTATCCAATGACCTTGTCATATGTGTGTTACCCTCATAGGATATCCTTGATCTCTTTGGGATAATACCCGTTCTCCCTATATGATCCTATTTTATCTCATGGTAACAATTACATCTTCCTTCATGAAAATTCAATCATTATCAAATAGTAATCAAGTCATCCATCACAAAAACGGATTACCTGTGGCCACATTTTCTTTTCATCAACCATGTAATGCCAATGAGAGGATATCATTTACCCATGTTTTGGGTTATGAATTCCACTATTGTGAATGTCGCTACATACTATAGAAGTCATACACCCGACGCACCAACTTTCAGTTCCTTATCTATTTGAACTCAGGCTTTAGGTATGCCACACTATGAATGCCACAAGTGAATAAATCCGTAAACGAATTCAGGTTCTACTTAGGTCCTGTCTGATGTACTATCAATCCAGTCATTCACATCTATGTCTCTATCTTTTGGGAGTCATTTGCCCCGATGCCCAAGACAATACATCTCTCTAATTGGACTTGATAGATGACATATTAGTCTTTAAATTGATTTTCTCATTTTTCTAGACTAATGACATGTTTATGTTCCTCTACTAATACAAGTTGTCTTTCTGTACTACGATCCGACCACGTAATATCGCTTAGTATTAGTTTAAACAATAGACAACCATTGAGAAACTTTTGTTTCTATTTTGCTTTGCATGCAAAAACCATTTAAGGACAATAATACAAACTATATTAATTTAATTCATGAATAATTTTATTAATTAATCTGTTTGAAAAAATTAAAAGTATACTTAGACGAAAATACTACATTTAGGACACCAGATCCAACAGTTCTTCCGATAGACTTAATTATGTCATTGAACATAATAAGGGCTAGGTCGAGACGCCTATCGAAATGGATAGAATCAAGCCACCAATAATCGATGTTACAAAGCTTGGCATGTTTCTTGATAGGATGCAAATTCCAAGTGATAATCAAATTGAGAACACGATCATGGATATTAAGTTCGGATGCTAATCTAGATTCAATGTAGAGAGTGGGTTTGTAATGACATTTTTCATCGGAGTTACCTCCATGAGGCAAATGAAGTAAATTACCAAAATCTTCTAATGAAAGAGGAATTGAGGTGTTCATTAAAAAAAATGTGGTGGCAATAACGGTATCATCAGGCTCACCTTGTTTGCGTTTGGCGTTAGAGAAAAAGGCTCGAAAAAGATTATAAAAAGTTAGCGAGGAAATTTTTAAAAAATCTATCTAACCCTAAATTTGAAAAATTAGAAGATAAGAAAAAATTATCCCTTCTAACATGACTATATCTATCTTTCTAGACTCCCAAACCTATTTTGATGCTCCTATCGAAACGTTCTCATTCATCTACGGAATGAAAACATGCATTAAAAGATAAGCTTAACCCACTGGATAGGTTTGATGAGGAGGCATCGATTCTAGGACACTTCTTAATTGCCATACTAGAGATCTAAGCACTAAAATTGCACTAAATATTGAGAAAACTTTTAGAAATAGGATACCTTCTATGTAACACCCTGATTTTTGGGGTTAGAAGTTTGAGCTTTTGTGGTTAGGGTTAGTGAGTAGGTTGAGCTATTGTGTTTAGTTTCACATTTTAATGACAGAATGGGCTTACTGGTCTGTGGTTGGTTGTGTGTTGGTCTAGCCTAGGGTCCCGAGTTCGAGTCCTCAGGTGTGTTTTGAGGGGATTATTTTGATTTAGCTTTGCTTGGGTTTTAAAAGGTTGGATAGTTATTTTTTTGTGTTACTTATTTTTTAATTTTTTTTTGTTTTGACAAAAAAAGATAAAAAGAAATATAGAGTTTTCACATTTTTGTCTGCACGTTCCTTTTTTTTCCCTTTCATTTTTTTCTCACGAAATTTCTTTCTTTTTCGTCGTTGTGGTTTCATTGTCTTGATTTGGTTTTGGGTTCTAGAGGGAGACACAATTGAGTAGCAAGTGAAGGCATTGTGGTTCATCGACTGTTGGGGCGTTTTATCACAAATTAAGGTGTGGGTTTCAAAACTCTTTTAGTTTATTTGCGAATTGATGATTCGATTTGGTGGCAATCTATATTTGTGTGTGTGATCGGAAACCCTTCCCCTTTGTTATCAAATTTTCGATTTGTTTCGGTGAAATTGAACCTTGTTTATGTCCTTGAGAAATTAACCATTTGAAAGGTCGAATATCGTGGGATGGCTTGAAATTGGGTGTGATTTTGATATATTTCTGAGTTATTAAGGATTGGGGAATGTTTCCACAACAAAGGCATATTCGGTAGCCTGTTTCAGTGTGGTTTCGTGACCACATTAGTGTGTGCCCCACTCGGGTGGGACATACGGCCGTGTGCTTTTGGGAATAAGGGTTTTCAGGAAAAATTTTGTGTCACACGGCCATGTGGCTGATTTAGGTATTTTAGTTGATTCCCACACGGCTATGTCCTAGGGGTACACGGGCGTGTGCATTTGAGAATTAGGGTTTTTAATGATTTGGTGCCATACGGTTGTGTGGCTGATTTGGGGATTTAGGGATCTCACACGGGCATGTGTTGTGGACACACGACCATTCCTAGTGAGCACACGGGCGTGTGAGACCTTCACACTACCGTGTCTATCTTGCACCTTATTTTAGCACAAACGGACAGAGAGTTACATGGCCTGTTCACACGGCCATGTCCTTAGGTCACTTAGGAGTGTGCCTTAGTCACACGACTGTATGCCTCCTCTCACACGCGTGTGTGCTTCCACTCATAGGCATGTGCCTCCTCCACATAGGCGTGTTGACCCCCACATGGTTGGGGTACACAGCCATGTGACCCTATGTCGCCAATTTTTGCACTGTGTCAATTTAAGGCTTGATTGTGTTTTTAAGTGTTTCGACTCTTAGCTAAGTCTTAGTAAGAGTGGTTGGGTCTTTGTTTCAACCTAGACTTGTGTGCATTTCATAATTATAGTTTTATTTAAGCAATTCGTTTGAGTGTTGTTTGATGTTACTATGCTATTGATTCTGAATCTGAGTAAGTGAATGTACGCATTTTTTATTCTGTTTGATTGGTGTGTGGGTGTTGTATGTGGTGCGCATTCTATGACGGCATAGGAATTCTGTAATTAATTGACTGGATGTGAGCCTCTGTATCTGTATGACTGACTGGAAATTATGTATTTTGATTCTATACGCCTGTCTGCATACTTACATTTGCATAAAACATTTGGGGTTTTATTAGTTGACTGCATTCATACGCATCTAATTAAATGACTGGGTGTAATCTTATGTGTCTGTAATCTGTCTGTTTGTCATAACATTTGTGACTGGCTTTCCGTGTGTTGAGGTGCTAGTGTAATGACATTTTGAAACACTGTGTTTGTGATGATAAGTGTTTTGGTATCAACCAGTTGACGGGTTTATCAGTTGAGTTTTTGAGAATGATAAGGTGTGCTTTGAATGTTTCATTTGGTTGGGACATTGGTTCCAAGTTTACCTTATGTTTCTGTGTATATTTAGAAGTATGTTTTCGCTATTTAGATGCTATTTGGATTTCTAATCTGTAATTCCGTTGTTAGTTACGATTCAAACTCACACTGAGCTCGTGTAGCTTAACCCTCTTAGTGCTTCCCCTTTCAGGTATATTTACGTGTTCTGATGCTAGACTCGGTATGTGGAGGTCTCGAACTGTCACAGTTAAAAGCAGGCTTTAATAGTATATTTATAAATTCTGAGTTTATAATTAAAAAATTTTGAATTGTAAGTACTGTTTTGAAAACTGTGGTACAAAATTTTGTATTGTACGCACGTAAGTGTCATTGGTGTCGAGACGATTTTTAAATCGAGTTTTGGAAAAAGGGAATCGACTTAACAAAACGAAAACAGGAGTCGCCACCAATCTTTTTAGGTGTGACTGGATCACCTTTAAAACATTTTGTTTTAAAATCATTAGTTTTGGTCTACGAAATAAAAGAACGGGTTCGGGAGTCGGTCACGTATGAGGAAGGATTAGCACCCTCGTAACGCCCAAAAAGTGGTACCTAATTAATTATCAAATGTCTTTAAGGTCGGAAATTTAAAAATTTTAAGATACAATCCTCTTTAAAATATTTTGATTTTGAAAGTTGGGGTTCACTTGTATCAAAATATTGACACTAAGTTAGCATTTTGGAAGTCCTTATCTCGAAAACAACAAAACGCCATATCCAGTAAGTTAGGACACAACGCTTTGAATTGAAAATGTTTAAAAACTTAGAAGGGTACTTGACTTATTCGAACTCAACAAGAAAAGTTGCAACCCCATAAGTTGGGGCACTAGTTTTCTCGAAGCTTCCAAATACCAAGCATTGCCTTTTTAATTTTTGAAAACTTTGAAGTCTCTTTTTAAAACCGATGCATGAAGGAGCATATTAACATAACATACGAGATAACATATAATTCAACATAAAACATAATACATATTTTAAAAGAATAGATAAAAATTCCTAAACACGTAATTCAACATATATTTAAACACAAATGATGTATGATATACAAAATGCATTTGAAAATAAATTACAAAAGTCTAAGATATTACATAACATATAAAATACATAACATAACGATAATACGTTAATTCTAAAATAAAAGCGAATGTTGTATAATAATAAAAACATAAGTTTTTAAAAAAATATGTATAATATAAACAATTGATAAATAGAATGAGCATATAAAATGTGATATTTAATGATAGATTTAAAATATAATATATATAATAAAAAATTATATTTATAAGAATAATACGTACATAAAAATATAAAATATATTGGTTTAGAAAAATAATGTAATTATAATATATATAAACATAAGTTTAGAATAATGTGAAATAAGTAATTAATGATGAAATATACGTATTATACAAATTACAATATTATAATATCTTCAAAATGTGTAATAATAGAATATAAATAAAGTAATTATTAACATATAAATAAAAATAAATATATAATATAAGTTAAAACATTTAATGATAATAATGTATAAATAAAAAAATATAATAGTATAAAAAATGACATAATATAAAATAATTATAATATATAATATGAAAGTATATATGTAAAAATAATGTATAATATATAAATAATTAATAAAGATATTATGCAAGTAAAAATATATAATAATGTAAAATAATAATAATTTAAAAATATATAATAAATAATAATAATATGAAATAATATATGGTTAATACAATAGTGTAAAGATATATAAACATTATGTGATAAAAATATACTATAATAAATAATAAGTAATGATATATGTTAAACTATATACTAATATGATAATAGGAAGATATTAAGTAATATAATAAAATATAAAGTAAATAATATAAAATATAATACATATATTCATATTAAAATATAATAGTATATGTATAAAGTTTTAAAATAAATAGGTTATAAGTAGATTAAAAGGAATAAAAGGGACTAAATTGTATGTAAATAAAAAGTCAGAGGCTAATTTAAAAAGAGAATAACTGAGATCAGACCTAATTGAAACGACCATTGAAACCCTAGGGACTCATCGGGAAATTTTTCCTTGTCCCTAAACGGCATCGTTTAAATCCAAGACTTTAAGCAGTTACTGTAAGGACTAAATTAAAACTGAAGCAAAATATCAGGGCTAAATCATAAATAAAATAAAACAAAATTTTAAACACAAAAAGGTGGAAGGACCAATTGGGTAATTAACCCAATCCTTAATAAACACGCGGATCCTCCCCAGGTGTTCGGGTCAACGCGCGGATCCTGGAGCCTTAAAACGTCGTCGTTTTAAGCTTATCAGACTAAGCTAAAAAGGGGTCGTTTCTCTTGGCCTATGTAAGCCAAATTTCGACCAAAAAAATCATTTTTACACTGGTAAAAAAAAAAAACCTAAAACGCTCTGCAGAGGGGAAGAGAGGAATCCCAGGCTCTGGCCTCTGGCTATAGCGCGATGATTTGCACACACGCGCCTCACGCTCACGCGCCAGATGCTGGTGGTCTGAAGGTTCAAAAAACCTTCATCCTTCTACAGGTAACCTCTTTTCTTTTAAGCGTTCCTTTTTTCCTTTTTTTTGTTTAAAAAACAAGAACGATTCATATATTCGTAAAAGAAGAAAGAAAACAAAGTATAGAAAATAATCACCTCTTGAAAATATTATCGCAAATGTTTGGTGTACAATGCTTTTATGGTGTGTTTTTTCTCTCTCCCTCTATGTATTAGCCCCCTCTTTTACAGATTTGAGAAAAGGCTTTATAGCCTTGTTTTACTGCTTATTTTGGAAAGAAATCGAAAGATTTCTTTCCAAACTCTGTTCTAATCTTTTACTGCAATCTTGCTTTGATTTCTTTCCTTTTCTTGTAGGTGACCGCGAGGATCTCGGTGATTCAATGGCTGCTGGCGTTGATGGAGGCCTGAAGTCTGGTGGTGTGGTGACGGTGAGGCGCTGATTACGGAGGCAGAGCCTTGAATGGTGGCCTAGGTTCGGGAGCTGGACAGACGCTCCCTGAACCTTCTAGAATCAGTGGCGGCTCGAGGAGAAGGAGAGGTAGGGTTTCTAACCCTATCTGAAAGTCATTTGGGCCCCTACTATTTGGGCCTTCGGGTTTGGCTCTGCTATAGGTTAAGTTTGGGTTTGTAAGCTATTTGGGTTAAGGTTGTAACTGGTATAGGTATCTGGGCTTAACGGGCCTTGGCTGTAAATGGACTGTGGACTGTTAAATAAATAAATATTTATTTTTATTATTTTTGGTTTTACGGCCCGGGTGAATTTGGGCTATTACAATTGGGACTGTAATTTTTTTTTAAAATATCAAGATTTTATAACTGAGAGCTTTACGTAACTTAAACACTGTAATGTTTTTCAGTTTGTTAAACTAAAATTTCCCATGATTACTTCGGTGATTATTGTGAACTCTGAAATTCGGTCTAAACTCCTAGGCCAGGTATTGGGGTGTTACACCCTGCAACAAAACACTATATATGTACTCCAAATCAACCCAAAAACTTATCAATATTCAACATTTTAATTGATTTTTTTTTAAAATTAGAATGAGAAAAGTTACGTTTTACCTAAAAAATGTTGAAATATTGAAAACCATGAGCAATGTTGTTGAAATCTTGATATAGTGGTGTTTGAGAGTGTTGCAATGACAATATTTCATGAAAAAATCAAGAGTTTTTTTGAAGAATTTTGAAGTGGAGAGGAAAGGTTTTTAGATGAATAAGTGAAAAGAAAATTTTGGGGTTTTAGGTTTTTATGGAAACTATCCATCCAAGGACTCTTAAAACCTAATAGGTATTGATATTGTTAGACAAGTATTGATATTTTTATAAAAGTATCAATAATTTTGAAATGGTATTGATACCAAACTGTTATTATGTTTCCAATGCAGAAAAAATTTAAAAATGCAAATTTTAAGTCCTAAAGTATTCTAAGTGTACTAAAATGACTCTAGGATATGCTCAAAATAAACATGATGCATATGATTCATGGAACACAAAAGCTTGAATAAAAAAATGACTAAGAACCAAACAAACTCCATTCTAACAAGTTTAAGGGCATAAAAAATAGGTCTTGCTAGATAGAATAGAGTCAAAATAGATCAAATAACCATATAAAACCCCTAACTTTTTGCATACAAGAGCCATGAACACCATACTATCATGCTTTTTGCATTAAAAACAATATACAAATTTAAAAAATTAATCAAAGTGCATGGAAAAGATTCAACACAAAGTCAAGTCAAGGTGGTCAAACCTAGTTCTCTCCTAAGTGTCCAAAATCTCTCATTGTCTAAAGGTTTTGTGAAAGTGTCAGCTAATTGATGCAAAATATCTACATACTCTAGAACTATTTCTCCTCTTTGAACATGATCTTTAATGAAATGATGCCTTATTTCAATGTGTTTAGTCCTAGAATGTTGGATGAGATTTTTAGTGGACAAATAACACTAGTATTGTCACACTAGATAGGAATAATATCTATATCAATTTATAGTCCTTAAGTTGTTGTTTCATCCATAAAACTTGACCACAACAACTACCAACAGAAATCTATTCTGGATTGGTGGTGGACAATGCAACACTATGTTGTTTCTTTGAAAACCATGATATGAGCATGTTGCTTAGGAATTGACAAGTACCTGAGGTGCTATTCCTATCTAGTTTGCAACCTCCAAAATCTGCATTTGAGTAAGCATGCAAGCTAAAGGATGAGTCTCTAGGATACTAATGAACTAAGTTATGAATGTCTCTAAGGTATTTAAAGATTTTTTTAAGGGCTTGTAAATGTGATTCCTTAGGGCATGATTGATATCTAACACACAAGCAAACACTAAACATAATGTTGGGTCTACTTGCAGTAAGATAAAATAGAGAACCAATCTTTGACCTATATAACTTTAAATATACACATTTACCTTCCTTATCTTTGTCAAGCTTTGTAGAAGGGCTCATTGGTGTAGCTTGTGGTTTGAGATTGTCTATCCCAAATTTATTGAACATTTCCCTTGTGTAATTAGCTTGATTGATGAAGATGCCATCTTTCCTTTGCTTAATTTGGAGTCCCAAAAAGACGTTTAGTTCTCCCATCATGCTCATATTAAATTCACCTTGCATTAACTTAGAAAATTCTTGAAAAAGAAAATCACTAGTAGCTTCAAAAATAATATCTTCAACATATATTTGCACTACTAATAAAGCATTGTCTTTTCTTTTAATAAAAAGTGTTGTGTCAACCTTCCCTTTTCAAAAACCCTTTTTAAAAAAATAAAATTTGATAATATTTCATACCAAGCTCTAGGAGTTTGTTTCAAACCATATAAAGCTTTTAAAATTTTTAAAACATGGTTTGAAAATTCTGGATCTTCAAAACTAGGTGGTTGTTCAACATACACTTCTTCATTTATAAAACCATTTAGAAAAACACTTTTTTACATCCATTTGATATAATTTAAAATCATTAAAGCATACAAAAGCTAAAAGCATCCTAATGGCTTCCATTCTAGCTACGGGAACAAATGTTTCATCAAAGTATATTCCTACCTCTTGAGTGTAACCTTGAGCAACAAGCCTAACCTTGTTCCTCACTATGTTTCCACTCTTATCTAGCTTATTCCCAAAATGCCACTTAATACCTATCGTAGATTTTTCACTAGGTCTTTCAACTAGGCTCCATACTTTACTTCTCTCAAATTGATTTAATTTTTCTTACATAGCCAATATCCAATATTCATCATTTAGTGTTTCTTTGATATTTGTAGGCTCAATGCATGCAATAAATACAACATAATTATATGTATTTCTAAGAGAAGATTGAGTGGTTACCCCTTTGGATGGATCTCCCAAAATCTTACCATCTTTCACATAGTTGAACTCTCTTGGATGAATGACTTCCCTCTCCTCTATTGTAAGCTCCTTTAGTACATATTGTGTTTGTTTTTGTATTTTTCTCACTTGATGATTGATCCACTTTATCATCATCATTAAAATTTTTTGCATCATCATCAATACAAGAATCCCTTTTAGAAAAAAGGTTAAAGTCATAAAAAACATGTATAAACTCTTCTACCACTAAAGTTATTTTGTTAAACACTCGCAAAGCTTTATAATTTGAAGAATAACCAAGAAAAAATCCTATATCACTTTTTGCATCAAATTTACCAAAATTTTCTTTGTCATTATTTAAAACAAAATGCTTGCATCCAAAAGAATGAAAATAGCTAATGTTAGTCTTTTTGTTTTTGAAAAGTTCATATGGAGTTTTCTTTAAAATAAGCATAATCATTACTCTATTAACAATATATCAAGCAGTGTTTGTCGGTTCCACCCAAAAATATTTTGGTAAATTATTTTCACAAAGCATGGTTCTAAGCATTTCTTCTAAAGTTCTATTTTTCCTTTCAACAACTCCATTTTGCTGAGGAGTTCTAGGTGTTGAAAAATTATGGCTAATTCCATTTGAGTTGCAAAAATGACCAAGATTTTGAATTTTGGTTCCATGGTCACTTCTAACACTAGTGATATAGTAACCTTTTTCATTTTGATTCATTTTTGAAAATGTGACGAATTTTTCTAAAGTCGCGTCTTTAGTACATAAGAAAAAAATCCAAGTAAACCTAAAATAGCCATCAACAAGTACACACTATAGGAAATTAAGCTTTTAGCGGCATTTTTAATAGCGTTTGGATCAAAAACACCATTAAAGTTATACATTAGTGGCACTAAACGGAAAACGGCGCAAAATGTTCGAGCTATAGCGGCATTTGGACCAAAAACGCCTCTAATATGTATTAAAAATTTTCAAAACGGCACCAAGAAATAAATTTTTTACTGGGGCTTTGCCTGAAAACGCCACAAAAGGTTCGAGCTACCGCTAATATGTATTAAAATAATTCAAAACGGCGCCGTTTCACTAAAGGAAATAAATTTTTTAGTGGCGCTTTGCCTGAAAACACCGCAAAGGTATTTCATTAGTGGCGTTTTTCATAAACGCCGCAAAATTACAATACCAATTTGACTTAAACGATGTCGTTTCATTACAGAGTATTAAATTTTTAATGGCATTTTTCATAAACACTGCAAAATTGCAATACCCATTTGCCTTAAACGACGATGTTTCTTTATAGGGAATTAAATTTTTAGTTGTGTTTTGGATAAAAAAGCCGCAAAGATGACACATTAGTGGCGCTTTTCATAAATGCCGCAAAATTGCAATAGCAAATCAACTTAAATGGCGTCGTTTCATTATAGAGCATTAAATTTTTAGGGTTGGGGATTTAAGGTTTAGAGTTTATGGTTTATGGTTTAGTGTTTAGTGGTTATGGTTTTAGGGTTTAGGATTTAAGGTTTAGGGTTTTATATTCAGTGGTTATGGTTTTAAGGTTTAGGGATTATAATTTATGGTTTATATTTTTGGGTTTAGGGATTTTAATAAAAATGACAATAAATCATTTTATTTTAGAGTTTAGGTAAGCAATATGAATATTTTCTTAATTACTTTTGTACATTGTAATATATATTATTTTCTTAATTACTTTTGTACATTGTAATATATATATTATTAAATTTGTAACACCCTATACCCGCAACCCATACCAAGGCGGAGTACGAGGTATTACCTAACATGATCTCATGTATACAAATAATCTCAAGTCACTGCGACTCAGTCCAAATTAAAACTTTTTCAATTTCTACATAAACTTCTTATTATGGGCATACGAGCCCCAAATCGACCGTTGAAAACTATACGGGACCATTCCGGGTCCTTAAACCAACCTTAAGAAATTTGCCTTTAAAACAGGGCACACGCCCGTGTGGAAGGGTAACACGCCCATGTGACCATTTCGACATGCTCGTGTTGATGCCCCGTGTGGCTCACACGACCTAAGTACCCTGGGACATGCCCGTGTCCCTCACCCGTGTAGAATTAACTTCTATTTCACACCTACAGGGGTTTTCACACGACCAGACACACGCTTGTGTCAATGGCTCGTGTCCCTCACACGGCCACGACATGCCCGTGTCCTAGCCCGTATATGAAATCATGGACATTCTGTTACTGACATCAGCATGCTCAAAATGTCACTCGGCTAAGGCACACGCACGTGTTCTAGGCCATGTCCTTCACACGGCTGAGACACACGTCTTTGCCCGTGTGTTTATTACCATGCATACTGACTTGAAATTTTTAAATGCAGGGGACACACTGCCGGACTACATGCCAATGGGGCAGACTGTGTATCACACACGGCCAAGACACACACACTCATGTGCCTACACGTGTGGACAATATAAGGCTATTTACCAAGCCCCATTGCCACCCTTACATATGTACTTCCATACAAATACCAATCAATACCAAAACAAGCATAATTCCTATAATCGAATCAGCCACAATAGACATTCATTTAACCATGATAATGCTTCTTTTATAAATTCAAAATGAATGTTAGCCACCATTCAAGACTTACTACAAATTGAAGGGTTTCCAACGCAAGCCAATACATATGACCAATCCTCAATAACACGAAATAAAATCTAAGTCCTATACAAGCCATATTCAAAAATATAAATCCAACTATACCGAATACTTTGGTTGATAGTGTGATCGATATCTTTGACTTTCGATGATCCTAGAGCTAGTTAAGCGGCAGTGTAAGGAAATGAAAAGGAAAGGGAGTAAGTATAAAAGCTTAGTAAGTTGCATATAAGTAAGTATACAACAACAATTTATCAATAATCAACATGCTCATAACACTAAGATAGGCATAAGCATAACTTACTCATTACCATCTATACAAGTCACATATATATATTGAGCTCATTGTACCACTCACAACACGGTTATACTTTCCTCGTTAGTTTATAAAACATAACTTTCACCGTTGAACCATTCAGAATACTATCAGATATTACATAACCCTCAAGCATAGGGTAAGGTGCCAATGCCATGTCCCAGACACGATCTTATACTGACTCATATGTCAAGTCGATGCCATGTCCCAGACATGGTCTTACACTGACTAACATCTCGTAGTCGATGCATGTCCCAGACATGTCTTACATTGGCTTACGTCTCGAGGCCGATGCATGTCCCAGACATGTCTTACACTAGCCTTTGTCTCAATGCCAATGCCATGTCCAAGACATGGTCTTACACTGGCTCTCATAATGTGGCCGATGCATGTCCCATACATGTCTTACACTAGCTCACACACGAATAACCCAAAGGTCTTGGCATGAATATTCGATTTACTTCCTAAGGTTCCAACGGAAATTCTACTATCTCATTTATCATTATACATTCTCAACTTCACAATCAAGCAATTCATGCTATAATATTTCAAGCATATATAATAACAATGTAGTTGTATTATTTACATACAACTTACCTCGGATTACAAAACATACATGACTAGTCGGTTTAGTCAATTTGCTTGGCTTTCCCCCGGTCTAGGTTTGGATTTGGCAATTCTTGATCTAAAATAGAAAAACATACTCATTTAATCACTAAATAAAATTAAGCAATTAAAAATTCACATCTTCTGTAAAATGACCATTTTGCCCCTAAATTTTGGCAAAATGACCATTTTACCCCTATGCTCAAAAATTGATTTTTATCGAATTTCTTCGCATCTTAAGCCTAGATGAACTCTTTTTACTCTTATAGAAACTCCAAATTCTCTCTATTTCACACATTTATAGACTATTTTACAACTTATGCAAAATAGTCCCTTTAGGTGTTTTCATGTTAACACCTTTCACAAAAGTTGTCTATTACACTGCTAAGACTCATTTTCTTCCATAAAAACTCAGCAAACATTACAAATCCATTCATGGAAAAACTCTAAACTCTTAATCATTTTGCAACATATACCTCTCATTTGAAAGCTCATGCTTCAAGGGTCTCAAAAATACAAAAATCATCAACAAAGGACATGGAATCACTTACTTGTGAGTGCTTCAAGTTGCTGAAAATTTTGATGTTCAAAACCCCCAGAAAATGGATAAAAATCGATTGATAAAGATGATGGAAAAGGGATGATATCGTCTTTCTTTCTTTCTTTCTATTTTAATAAAAAATAGGCCACCTAACTCACCAAATTTGAAAATTTTGTCCCCTCTTTGACTCTATGGCTGGCTATGCTTCCTTTTAAGGGTCTATTTGCCCTTTAAAATCCCCTAATTTTGGTTCTCTAATAAAATAACACCTTTAGCTATCAAATTAAGAGTTTTACACTTTATGCGATTTAGTCCTTTTTCATAATTGGGCTAAAAAATGTCAAAATTAACTCACCAAAATTTTCATGCACTAATATAAACATGCTATGACTGTAAAATAATAATAAAATAATTTCTCTGACTTTGGATTTGTGGTCCTGAGACCACTATTTTGACTAGGCCTTAAATCAGGCTGTTATATTCTCCCCGTTAAGGATTTTCGTCCCCAAAAATCTTACCGGTGAATAAGTTTGGGTATTGATTTCTCATAGCCTCCTCAGGTTCCCATGTGGCTTCCTTGACTCCATGTCTATGCCAAAAAACCTTCACAATTGTTATACTCTTATTCCTTAACTGTTTGACTTCCTGAGTTAAAATCTTGACTGGCTCTTCGCCATAAGTCATGTCTGGAAGAATCTCAACCTCTGTCGGCTCAATCACATGTGAATGGTCTGATCTATATCGACGTAACATGGACACATAAAACATGTCGTGGATCTTTTTCCAATCCCGGTGGCAAATCCAATCGATAGGCAATAGGTCCTACTCTCTCGACAACCTCATAAGGTCTTATGAAACGAGGACTCAACTTGCCTCTTCTACTGAACTGAGGACTTTCCTCCACGATAAAACTTTTAAAAATACTTTATCACCGACTTGAAACTCAATTTCCTTTCATTTCAAATCCGCGTAAGATTTCTGTCTACCCGAGGTGGCCTTCAAGCAGTCATGAATTACTTTAACTTTCTCTACAGTCTCTTTGACTAAATCGACCCCGTGAATCTGACTCTCTCTGAGCTCAGTCCAATATAAGGGCGTTCGACACTTTCGCCCATACAAAGCCTTATAAGACACCATTTTCAGACTTGTTTGATAACTGTTGTTGTAGGCGGATTCAACCAATGGTAAGTATCTTTCCAAACTTCCCTTAAACTCAAGAACACAACACCGCAACATGCCCTCTAAAATCTGAATCACTCTTTTCTACTGTCTGTCAGTTTGCGGGTGAAATACTGTGCTAAAGCTCAACCTGGTTCCCAATGCCTCTTGTAACTTCTTCCGAAATCTCGAGGTAAACCTTAGGTCTCGATTTGAGATAATCGACAACGGTACTCCATGAAGCCTCACAAACTCGGAAACGTACAAGTCGGCTAATCTCTCAAGGAAGTAGTTGGTACATACTGGTATAAAATGTGCCGACTTAGTTAGCCTATCCACAACAACCCATACTGCATTCTTTTTCTTCGGGGTTACTGGCAAACCCGTCACAAAATCCATAGTGATCTGATCCTACTTCCACTCGGGGACCGTGATAGGCTGAAGTAGACCCGAAGGTACTTGGTGTTCAGCCTTCACTTGCTGACACACTAGGAACTTAAACACAAACTCTGAAATGTCTCTTTTCATACCCGACCACAAATACATTTTCTTAAGGTCGTTGTACATTTTCACACTGCTCGGGTGGACGGACAAACAAGCACTATGTGCCTCTCTCAGAATATTCTGAATAAGCTCATTGTCATTGGGTACATAAACTCTGTCTTTGAACATTATACATCCATTAGTACCAATACAAAAATTTGATTCAATTCCTGACTCACACTAAGTTCTCTTGGCTTGCAATTTCTTATCATCTTTCTGAGCTTTACGGATCTCTTGAAGAAACGTCGATCTAGCTCTCAACTTGGCTAGAACCGAACCATCATCAGACAAAGCCATATTTGCATTCATTGCTCTCGGCACAAATAATGATTTTCTACTCAATGCATCGGCGACGACGTTCACCCTTCCCAGATGGTAATCTATTACCAACTCGTAATCCTTTAATAGCTCTAACCATCAGCGTTGCCGCAAATTCAACTCCTTTTGAGTCATAAAGTACTTTAAGCTCTTATGGTCGGTGAATACTTGACATTTCTCGCCATATAAATGGTGTCTCCAAATTTTAGCGCAAACACAATGGCTGCTAGCTCTAAATCATGCGTCAGGTAGTTCTTCTCATGTGGCTTCAATTGCCTTGAAGCGTAAGCTATGACCTTACCTTCTTGCATAAGTACACACCCCAAACCATTCAAGAAGGTGTCGCTATATATCACAAACTCCTTACCCAACTCCGTCTATACTAACACCGGGGCTTCGATCAATAAAGCCTTTAGTTTCTCGAAACTTTGTTGGCACTTTTCTGTCCACTCGAACTTGACATCTTTTTGCAGTAGTCTGGTCATCGGGGTAGCTATTATAGAGAATTCATTTACAAACTGTCTATAATATTCGACCAAACCCAAAAAAGCTTCGGACCTCTGTCACATTCTTCGATGGTTTCCACTCCACAATAGCCGAGATCTTGCTTGGGTCAACTCAGATCCCGTCACCCGACACAATGTGTCCTAGGAATCCGACCTCCTTAAGCCAAAATTCACTCTTACTGAACTTGACATATAACTACTTGTCTCTCAAGGTTTGCAACACAACTCTCAGATGATCTGCGTGCTCACTCTCATCACGCGAATAAATCAATATGTCATGATAAAGACGACGACAAACTTATTTAGATATGATCAGAAAATACAGTTCATCAAATCTATAAACACCACCGGGGCATTAGTCAAACCAAAGGGCATGATGAGGAACTCATAATGCTCGTATTTTGTCTGAAACGCAGTCCTCAGCACATCTTGCTCTTTAACCCTTAGCTGATAGTAGCCATCTTAGAAAATACAGTGGCTCCCTTCAACTGACCGAACAAATCGTTGGTCCTTGGCAAAGGATATTTGTTCTTCACTGTTACCTTGTTGAGTTGTCTATAGTCAATACATAACCTCATCGACCCATCTTTCTTTTTCACAAAGAGTACCGAAACACCCCACGGGGAAAAGCTCAGTCTCACAAAGCCCTTGTCCATTAGCTCTTGCAATTGTGCTTTCAACTCTTTCAACTCCGTTGGAGCCATCCTATATGGAGTAATCGAGATGGGTGTCGTACCGGGGACCAACTCAATTCCGAACTCAACTTCCCTCACTGGAGGTAATTCGAGAAATTCTTCCGGAAACACGTTTATAAACTCACAAATTATCGGCACTGATTTAATCTTCAACTCAGACACTTGAGTTTTCAGCACAAAAGCTAGATAGGCCTCATATCCTTTTCTCAAATATTTCTCGGCAGTCAAAGAAGATATTACTACAGACAGATTGTTTGACTCATCTGTTCCAACTCGAAGAACATTCCCGTCTTCACATTTCAACTCAATTATCTTTTTCTCGTAGTTCACTACAACACTATGAGCAGTTAACCAATCCATCCTAAGGATTACATCAAACTCGTTAAACAGCAATAACATCAAGTTAGCCGGAAAACAATGACCTTTAATTGTCAAAGGACAATTTCTACACACTTGATCCACCATTACATGTCTGCCTAAAGGATTAGACATTTTTATTACAAACTCAGTGGACTCTACTAGCACGTTCATACGGGGTATTAATTCCATACAAATATAGGAGTGGGTAGATCTCGGGTTAATTAAAGTAATAACAGATATATCATAGATAGAAAAGGTACCCGTGATCACATCGAGAGACTCTGCCTCCTCCTGGGCATGTATAGCATAAGTCCTTGCAGGTGCTCTGCCCTCAGACCTCACCGCAGCATCTCGGCGTGCCTCTACTGCTAGTCCCACTTTCGAGGTTCTTTTGTGGTCTACCTCTCAAGGGAGTACTACTTACTTTGACATCTTGCTTTTTCTCTCTCTCATCCAAGTTGGAACAATCACGGATGAAGTGTTCTAATGATCCGCACTTGAAATTGCCCCTTTCATTACCTCGGCACTCGCTAAAATGATGCCTACCACATTGCGAGCATTCTGGCCTATTTGGCCGAGTGCTACCAACGCTTGCGACCGAAGTGGTCTGGGCTCTAGAAGTTGTGTTCTACCTGTTCTTGTTCCTATTCGAATACCCCACTGAAGCATTCGATCGGGCAGTGAACTTTCTCAATCTTTTAGATGAGGATTGATGTGATTTCCCCATCTGTCTCTTCTTTGAATCCCGCGACTCAAAAGTCATTTTCCTCCTTTCTTTTACCAGCTCCTCTGCCTTGTATACTCTTTCAACGAGCACTACAAATTCTCTTATCTCTGAAATGCCAAAAAATACTCGGATATCTTCATTGAGGCCATCCTCAAACCTCTTACACATGGTGGCTTCTGTGGACACGCACTCCCGCGCGTACTTACTGAGCCTCACAAATTTACGCTCATATTCCATCACTGACATTCGGCTTTGCTTTAGCTCTAGGAATTCCTCCCTCTTCTAGTCTATGAATCTTTGGCTAATATACTTTTTTTGGAATTCCTCTAGGAAGAATTCCCACGATATCCTCTCTCTCGGTACAACGGACACGAGAGTGTTCCACCACTGATAAGCTGAGTCCTGTAAGAGTGACACTGTGCATTTCATGCACTCTTCAGGTGAGCATGATAGTTCATCAAATACCCTAACGATATTTTCTAGCCAAAATTCTGTTCTCTCCGGGTCATCATCTATGCTAGCCCGAAATTCCTCGGCCACTTGTTTTTGGATCTTGTCTACCAGAGGCTTCTCTCTTCTGAACATGTCCACACCTTGCGGAGCTACCGGGGCATACTGAGGAATCAGAGGAGGTGGGGGAGGTGGAGTGTTCGAATTCGTACAAACAAATTTCGTGTACCAGGTGCCCATCATTCGGAGATAGGCTTCTTTAGCCCCTCTACCTTGGCCCATATTCACGGGCTCACTTTCAATTGGCGCGGTCCCTTTGGTGGGAGCCAGAGCATTACTTTTCACGTCATCCACCATGGCTCTATCAGAATCCATTTACTATATAAAAACGTAACTTATAATCGTCAAGGATCGTCACACTATCATATACAATTTTGGCATGTATGGCTAGACTCGTACTCTCGCTAGGTTAGTCCTAGAACTGACTAAACCATAGCTCTGATGCCACTAAATGTAACACCCTATACCCACAACCCATACCGAGGCAGAGTACGAGGCATTACCTAACATGATCTCATGCATACAAATAATCTCAAGTCACCGAGACTCAGTCCAAATTAAAAATTTTTCAATTTCTACTTAAACTTCTTATTATGGGCCTACGAGCCCCAAATCGACCGTTGAAAACAATACGAGACCATTCCGGGTCCTTAAACCAACCTTAAGAAATTTGCCTTTAAAACAGGGCACACGCCCGTGTGGAAGGGTAACACGCTTGTGTGACCATTTCAACATGATCGTGCTGATGCCCCGATGGCTCACACGGCCTAAGTACCCTGGGACACGTCTGTGTCCCTGACTCGTGTAGAATTAATTTCTATTTCACACCTACAGGGGTTTTCATACGGCCAGACACACGCTCGTATCAACGGCCCGTGTCCCTCACAAGGCCACGACACGCCCGTGTCCTAGCCGATGTGCGAAACTATAGACATTCTATTTCTGACGTCAGCATGCTCAAAATGTCACTCGGCTAAGGCACACGCACGTGTTCTAGGCTTTGTCCTTCGCACGGCTGAGACACACGACCGTGTCTCTGCCCGTGTGTTTATTACCATGCATACTTACTTTAAATTTTTAAGTGCAGGGGACACACGGCCGGATTACACGCCCATGGGGCAGACCGTGTATCACACACGGCCTTGACATACGCCCGTGTGCCTACCCATGTGGACAATATAAGGCTACTTACCAAGCTCTATTGCCACCCTTACATATGTAGTCCCATACAAATACCAACCAATACCAAAACAAGCATAATTCCTATAATCGAATCAGCCACAATAGACATTCATTTAACCATGATAATGCTTCTTTTATAAATTCAAAATGAATGTTAGCCATCATTCAAGGCTTACTACAAATTGAAGGGTTTCCAACCCAAGCCAATACATACGGCTAATCCTCAATAACACGAAATAAAGCCTAAGTCTTATACATGCCATATTCAAAAATATAAATCCAACTATACTGAATACTTCGGTTGATAGTGTGATCGATATCTCTGACTTCGGGTGATCCTAAAGCTAGTTAGGCTGTACTGTAAAGAAATGGAAAGGAAAGGGAGTAAACATAAAAGCTTAGTAAGTTGCATATAAGTATACAACAACAATTTATCAATAATCAACATGCTCATAACACCAAGGTAGGCATAAGCATAACTTACTCATTACCATCTATACAAGTCACATATATATATTGAACTCATATCTCATACGTACCAATTAGGTACCTATACCACTCACAACACGGTTATATATATTGAGCTCATATCTCATACGTACCAACTAGGTACCTGTACCACTCACAACACGGTTATACTTTCCTCATTAGCTTAAAAAACATAACTTTCACCGTTGAACCCTTTGGAATACTACCGGATATTACATAAGCCTCAAGCATAGGGTAAGGCACCAATGCCATGTCCCAGACACGGTCTTATACTGGCTCATATGTCAATTCGATGTCATGTCCCAGACATGGTCTTACACTGACTAACATCTCATAACCGATGCATGTCCCAGACATGTCTTACACTAGCTTACGTCTCGAGGCCGATACATGTCCTAGACATGTCTTACACTAGCCCTCGTCTCATACATATGCCATGTCCCAGACATGGTCTTACACTGGCTCTCATAATGTGGCCGATGCATGTCCCAGACATGTCTTACACTAGCTCACACACGAATAACCCAAATGTCATGGCATGAATATCCGAATTAGTTCCTAAGGTTCCAACAGAAATTCTACTATCTCATATATCATTATACATTCTCAACTTCACAATCAAGCAATTCATGCTATAATATTTCAAGCACATATAATAACAATGTAGTTGTATTATTTACATACAACTTACATCGGATTACAAAATTTACACGACTAGTCGGTTTAGTCAATTTGCTTGGCTTTCCCCCGGTCTAGGTTTGGATTTGGCAATTCTTGATCTAAAATAGAAAAACGCACTCATTTAAGCACTAAATAAAATTAAGCAATTAAAAATTCACATCCTTGTTAAAATAACCATTTTGCCCCTAGATTTTGGCAAAATGACCATTTTACCCCTATGCTCGAAAATCAATTTTTATTGAATTTCTTCACATACTAAGCCTAGCTAAACTCTTTCTACTCTTATAGCAACTCCAAATTCTCTCTATTTCACACATTTATCGACTATTTTACAACTTATGCAAAATAGTCCCTTTAGGTGTTTTTATGTTAACACATTTCACAAAAGTTGTCTATTACACTACTAAGACTCATTTTCTTCCATAAAAACTCAGCAACCATTACAAATCCATTCATGACAAAACTCTAAACTCTTAATCATTTTGCAACATATACCTCTCAGTTAAAAGCCCATGCTTTAAGGGTCTCAAAAATGCAAAAATCATTAACAAAGGACATAGAAATCACTTACTTGTAAGTGCTTCAAGTTTCTAAAAATTTTGAAGTTCAAAACCCCTAAAAATGGCTAAAAATTGGTGGAGAAAGATGATGAAAAAGGGATGATATCATCTTTCTTTCTTTATTTCTATTTTAGTCAAAAATAGGCCACCTAACTCACCAAATTTGAAAATTTTGTCCCCTCTTTGACTCTATGGCCAGCTATGCTTCATTTTAAGGGTCTATTTGCCCTTTAGAATCCCTAAATTTTTATTCTCTAATAAAATAACACCTTTAGCTATCAAATTAAGACTTTTACACTTTATGCGATTTAGTCCTTATTCACAATTAGGCTCAAAAACGTCAAAATTAACTCACCAAATTTTTCATGCACTAATATAAACATGCTATGACTCCAAAATAATAATAGAATAATTTTTTTGACTTTGGATTTGTGGTCTCGAGACCACTATTCTGACTAGACCTTAAATCGGGCTGTTACAAAATTAATATCAAAAGCATAATAAAGTAAAAAGGAGAAAAAATTTCTTTATTTTCACAAAATCAACCTCTTGGTAATTTTGAATTTGGGAAGTTAAGCAGATTGAGTCTTAGCTCAATTAGTGTGAGCATTATTGTCAATATAAGAGAACATGGGTTTGAGTGTGTTGAAGTGCATTATCCCCCTGTTTATGAGTTGGGAAGGAATTATGAGTAGTTGTAGACATAGTATCAAAAAAAAATTGAGAAGTTAAATTTTATCAAAATCAATTTGGATAAATTCTATCAACTGCACAAAAAAAAAAAAAATAAACTCGTTGATACAAACTCTTTGTAAGGAAGTTTGGTTTCATTTTATAAAATTATTTTCGTACACAATTATAGAATTTTACAAATTAAATATATTTTTTTGAAGCAAAACAAACGTAATTTAAAGGAATTTAAGAAATAATTAATCTATAAATATTTATTAGTATTAAAGGCATTAACGGTGTTTATGATACAAACGCCGCCAAAGGTAAGCAATAGATTAAAAACACCACAAAAATCATTTTACTTAACCAAAACGACACCGTTTTAGGTGACATTTTTAGTGGCATTAGCGGCGCTAGGTTAAAAACGCCGCAAAAGATTGAGCTTTAGCGGCGCTAAGTGAAAAACGCTGCAAACCGTCATTTTTGAGTTAAACAAAACTACATTGTTTTGCTCTCCTCAAATTTATCCCAGCCATATACTCAAAACACCATTTTTCCCCATAAAAAAATCACCAAATCCTTAAAATTTCTTCAAAACCCTAAATTTTCCCCAAATTAAAATCGTAAACCATTTGTTGCATCAGCTTTGACTCGATCATCTGCTGCATCACCGTCGAGTGTCCCCTCTGCTACGTCGTCGTCAAGTGTCCCCTCTACTGCATCGTCGTCCTCTTCCACAACCAATTGGTAAGTTTTTTTTCTGTTATACACTCCTCTGCTGCATCTTTGGTTTGGTGTTGGGTTGGGTGGCTTTGGTTTGGGTTTTGGAGGTTTGGAAATAGGGAAAATTGAGGGTCGTAAGTGGTCTTGGTAACAGAGCGGGAAAAAAAGTAAGAGAAGGAGTGTTTTGGGGGGGTTCGAGAGTGGACGTGAAAGGAGCTTTTGCATTGTTGTGGAAGAAGAAAAATTGGTGGGTAATGCCAGTCCTAGAAATGGAAAACAGAACTTGAAAGAGGAAGAGGGTGATTTTTAGAAGTAACAAATCAAAGAGGGATTTTAGTTTAGACTGTTTACATTTTCAGCCAAAGAATGTGAGAAATATATTTTCTCCACGATATGATTGTTAGTAGGAAAATAGATTAGTAGTTGATTATTGCTTCTTTTCCATAAATTCATTGTTGTCCATGGGCTTAATTTATTTTTTAGCCTTAATTTGGTAATAGTTTTTAGGGATTGTAACAGTTTTTTTTTTGTCCAAATTAGTTCATTAAGTATCAACGTGAAAACAATTGAGGTGTTTAGCTCAAAACAGAGAAGCTGCAAAGAAAGTCATCTTAGAAAGAAGGTAACATAAAAAAGACATATATACAGTGAAAAAAAACACATACATTTGCTTATAGTTTCTTACTTATGTGTCCATAACATATAAACTGATGCATATATATATATATATATATATATGTTTAAATATGCATATGTTCAACAACTAGAGTCGAGTAAAATAAAGCTAACTCAATTTGAACAAGACCTTCAGAAAGCACGATCTCAGGTTTTTCTTTTTTCTATATTATATTGATTACGATTTATATATTTACTGTTTGGAGTTAAATCTATTTGGACCAAATGATAGTAGTTAAATTTGTTTAGGGTTTTATTTTGCTATTTGCTACTAATTTCTTAATCAAGTTGCATGCAAAATGCTTATTTTACCTTACAAAATACTATTTATATAATATTTGTAACTAAAATTATTATTATATTTGTATCTAAAATTAATATTATATTATAAAATACTGTTTATCAAATGTTTTTTTTAACAAAACTTTTTATCTAATGTTTATCCAATGTTTGTCTCTTATTGTAGGAGACATATTTTTGTGTGCTTCCATAAGTTTATTTAGTCGAAGGATTAATTGTTCTTTTCTCTAAGACTTTTGTGGACGGTGTTATATATATATATATATATATATTCTTATGCTTCACATAATTTGTTCTTTTCTCTTTAATTATACTATTAATAATAATTATTTTTACATTACATTTCTGCATTGTTTTAATCTTTATTACATCTCAGATAATTTGTTGACGGTAATGTCAGATGTATAGAAAAAAGAGAGACCAGTTTTTACATTAAATTAATTCTTACATTTTTTTCTTCATACTCGGAATTTTGTCCCCTCAAATATAAAATAATAAATGTTTAAAACTAAAAAAGTTCACAATTCTTTTTATTGGAAGTACCAATGCCGAATTTATAAATTAATTAAATAATTAAACCCATTTTTAATCATATTTACTGAAATAGATCAATTTTAGCCCCTCAAAAACTGAGATGTACCAATGTTTCTTTTAGCATTATATTATAATCAATCAATCGAACAAAACTCTGAGTTTCATTAATGAATCACGGGAGGATATACTTATAGTAATTGTAGTGCGTTTCTCAAGTTAATAAATGTAATGATGGATTCCACAGAAGTTTAAAAAGGCATCTATTAAAACATGGGAGAACATAAAAATAAATTTTGAACAACTATATATAAAAATGATTCCCAAACATCAAATATTATTAAAAATATCATTTAATAAGAAATATATTTATATAGTGTATTTAAAATAATCAACTTAAAAAAATATATTATTAAGGTTTGAACCTTAAATTTTAATATAGAAACTCCGAAATTTTGTTTAAAGATAACTATATTTATTTTTTTTATCTCTGATATGATATAATTTAGATTACGTTGATATTGCATTGACCATGCTAGCACATGCTAGCATGGTACAACTATTATTAATGAAACTACTTGCTGGATTTGAAATAAATTTACTGGATCAATTCAAGCCTTATATTAATAAAAAATTTTAATAATATTTAAAGTTTATGATTTTCATAACTTATATAAACATTAAAGAATAAAAAAAAAACTTTGGATCATAACTTACATAATACATAAATATATATCATATCATAATTTACATAACTTACATAACTGTAATTTATTGTCAACTTTAGACTTCAAGAACTACAAAATGGATAAGAGTTGGATGGATTTTTCAAGGGTAAGCAACGACTATCGAAATGGAGTACAAACTTTTCTAAATTTTGCATTTCAAAATCCAAACCAAGAGAATATGATTCTTTGCCCGTGTAAGAAGTGTGGCAACATCAATTGACATTTTCGTGAAGTTGTCTACGAACATCTAATTGTTGATGGCTTTATTCGGGGGTATAAAAAATGGATTTTTCATGGAGAGTGTACACCTAGTAGAACCTCTTCAATGATTAATCTGACTTATCCTCATAGTGCTTACCATTAGTCTGTTAGAAAAGATGACATGGAAGGTATGTTGCGGGATGCATTTAATATGCGCAGTCATGGTTTGCAATCATTTTCACTTAACTTTATTGCATTTGATGATTGTAATATTGGTGGAAATGCTTTTACCAAAATGGGAAGAAGTGTACCTGATGAAGAGCCAAATGGAGAAGCAGTGAAGTTCTACAAGTTACTTAATGAAATGAATGAAGAACTTTATGAGGGATCAAAATATTCAAAAATGTCCTTTTGCATTCGTCTTTTTCACTTAAAATGTTTGAGAGGGTGGACTGAAAACTCTTTTACAATGCTATTAGAGTTTTTGATAGATATGTTTTTGTTTGCAAAAATCCCTCATTCATGCAAAGATATGAAGAAACTGATAAAAGATTTAGGTCTTGGGTACGACAAAATTCATAGTTGCCCAAATGACTGCATGTTGTATTAGGGTGATCGGAAAAACCAACAGTCTTGTCATGTTTGCAGTAAATCTCGTTGGATGAATATGAATACAGAAGATGTGAATGAGGATGAACGTGAGGCACAGTCAAGAAAGAAGACAATAAAGATTTTGTGATATTTTCCAATAATACCAAGGTATCAAAGGCTTTTCATGTCGTTAAAGACAACCAGTTCTATGAGGTGGCATCATGATCAACGAACCAATGATGGATTATTAAGGCATCATACGGATTCTTTAGCTTGGAAATCATTTGACAATAAATTTCCAAGCTTTGCAAATGATCCACGACATGTGAGGCTTGGGCTAGCATTTGATGGATTTAATCCTTATAAAATCATGAGTACTTCGTATAGTACTTGGCCTGTAGTGCTTGTTCCTTACAATTTGCCTCCATGGATTTGCATGAAGCAATCTTCTTTTATCTTATCTATGATTATCCCTGGAGAGAAAGGTCTCGGAAATGATATTGACATTTATATGTAGCCACTTATTGAAGAGTTGAAACAGTTATAGGCGGGTGTTGAAACATATGATGTCTTGAGAAAGGAGAACTTTTATTTACGTGCAGCTTTATTATAGACTGTTAATGATTTCCTGGCTTATGCCTATTTATCTGGTTAGAGTATCAAAGGACGTTATGCTTGTCGAAGTGGTTATATAATGAGAAGGAGTTCTCTTATATGGGGCATCGTTCGTGGTTAGATGGAAATCATAGATTTAGATTTTAGAAGACTCTATTTGATAGTATTGAAGAGTTCAGAGAAGCTCCTGAGCATATCATTGGATCTAAAATCTTGTTCATGTTAAAAGATATTCAATTTTAGTTATGGGAAGATGAATCAACCACTCAACACGTAAACAAAGATAAGACGAATGGAGGCGTATGTTGGCGATGTTGACCGGCAGATTGATGGTGAATCTGATGAAGAGTATGATCCTAATAAGGTGGACTTGTGGAAAAAAGAAGTATTTTTTTAGTTGCCTTATTGGGAGCATCACATTTTGAGACACAATCTTGATGTCATGCATATTGAAAAAAATGTTTGCGAAAATATCATTGGGACAATTCTGAGTGTCGATAGAAAATCGAAAGACAATCTTCAGAGTCAACTTGATCTAGTTGATATGAGAATTAGGTGTGATCTTCATCCCCAAGTACTTTCGAATGGGAAATATAGGTTGTTGCCTTTTATTTTTGCAATGTCGAAGAAAGAAAAAGAAGTATTTTGCATGGTGTTGAAGGATATAAAGGTCCCATATGCATATGCATCAAATATATCTCGACATGTGAGTCTTAAAGATCGAAGTCTATATTCCCTAATATCACATGATTATCACATCTTGATGCAAGATTTACTGTCACTTACTATACGATGTTGTATGTAAAAAAAAGTGACGTCTTGTATAATTGAACTATCCAATATAATGAAAGCTATTTGTGGCAAAGTTTTGACTGTTGAAGAACTTGAGAAAGTACAAGATCGAGCCGCCTTGACTTTATGCAATTTGGAGAAGATCTTTCCACCTTCCTTTTTCACTATTATGGTGCACTTGCTAATCCATCTCCCTCATGAAGAAAAACTTGGTGGACCGATTTTCTATCGGTGGATGTATCCTACAGAGATGTGCTAATTCATTTTAAAGTTTTTCATTCATTCATGAATATAACTTTAGTTACAACTTTTGATAATGTTGTATATTGTGTTTAGGTTCCTATGAAAATTGAAGTCTTATTGTCATAATAAGCGTTATCCAGAAGGATCAATTGTTGAAGGTTACTTGGCAGATGAGTGTATGACTTTCTGTTCTAGATATTTAAAAGATGTTGAAACAAGACTGAATAGACCAAGTAGAAATGCTGGGCTTACTGATCATAACTTAGTTGAATCTTATTTATTTCAATGTTATGGATAACCAAACGGTAAAGTTGAAATTGCACACTTAGATGATAGATCTTGGGTACAAGCACATCGATATGTTCTTTTTTACCACAATTCAGTTGAACCGTTACGCAAGTAAGTTTTAGAATTTGATAAATATTTATCTTTTTAATTTGTTTATCTTCTAACCAAGTAATCTATTTTTTAACATAGCGAGTACAAACCAGTCTTGAGATCTCGTTCACGCTCCCAAAGATTACAACATCGAGAGATTCATAAGTTATTCATAGAATCTTTTCATGAATGGTTAGGGCAAACGGTATGCAACTGAAGCTTGCATTAAAAATAATAATGTTTTATCATATCATTTATAATTAATCAATTTACTTTCAATTCAATAGGTTTGGAGTGGAAAGGACATCAATGACGAAGTTAAATAGCTTTCCCAAGGTCCGAATAGAGTAGTAAAAAGATATAGTGCCTTACTTATCAATGGATTCAGGTTTCATACAAAATCTTGCGAAAGATTGAGGAGGACTCAAAATTGTGGAATAGTTGTTAATTTTTCAATTACAAGTTATGCTAGTGCTAGGGACAGTAATCCTGTTGAGGGAAATATGGAGTATTACAGACTTCTTACTAACATTATTGAGTTCGATTACTATGGCAAACAGAAAGTTGTCTTATTTTGATGTGATTGGGCTGATGTTAATACTACTCGCGGAATTAAAAAAGATCAATTTGGTTTTATAATGGTGAACTTATCTCGATTAATTCACACTGGACAACAATTGATAGACGAGCCATATGTATTTTCTTCTCAAGTGAAACAAGTTTTTTACTCGAAAGATCCAACTGATAAGGGTTGGTATGTTGTACTCCGTAACACCCCTAAAGACTTATTTGACATGGACAATGAAAGTAGAGATGACATCGACGAAAGATCAGAAACTTTGTCTTTCCAAAACAAAACTTAAATGAAAATATCCCTAGTACTAGTACACAACTTCAACGGGTTTGCCACGATGTGGATGAAGATATTTACGAATTATGATGTAGTAAGATTTTATGATTTTTTAATTATATGTAATATTATAACTTAAATATTGATCTTGTTAAATATTTCAACTATTTTATATGTACTATTATCGTTATAACTAGTTACTAAAATTTCAACTATTTTATGTCTATTGCAGATAAAATGCCTAAAAGAAGATTGCGAGATCTAAGTATAGTTCAAAATCCTCCAAATTTGGAAGAAACAAATAGTGAACAACAGACTGCTATTGGATCTTCGAATGTTCTGAATACAGTTGACGAACCTACAAAAATTCAAATTAATGTTAACTTTAATATACATGCATGTTGACTTTTATTATTGATTTCTGTTTCAAATTCTTATATTATAATATACCATTTTTTAGTTGAAAGTGGTGGGATGTGAAAAACTCGAGGACGTATGCTACTAAAAGATTTATACGAGTTAAATCCTGTCAAGCATGTCAAAGTAGCTAGAAACAGTCTTAGTCAGCTTGTTGGATCAGAAGCTCGACTTTTAGTAGGATACTTGGGCATTATAGCACAAAATACCAATCTGGTGCCTATCAACTACAAGTCATGGCATCATATGCCTGATAGTAACAAAAATCAAGCTCTTGATAATATTAAGGTAATAACGTGAATGTAATTTATAACACTTTGGTTTAAGTTTCATTTATATTTACTTTCTAAACTTGTGTTTTTTGTAGGAGAGATTTACTTTTTAGAGGTCATAGATAATTATGTCAAGAAGGCATTAGGAAAAAAATGGAGAGACCATAAAAGTGTTTTAAAGAAGGCATATTTTAAGAAAAATATAAGCCTCGAAGAGAAATTGCGAAATGTCCCGCCGAGAATACTAAGGTACCAATGGGAAGATGCAGTTAGATTTTGAAATTCAAAGAAAGGGGAGGTATTATGTACTTCCAAACTCTTATAATTATTTCAGTTTATAGTATTTACTATATACGTACTAATAATTTCATAATGTAGGATCGTGAGTGAGTTGGAACTATAAGTAGGCAAAAACAAAAATTCACTCACACAGTTAGGTCAGAAAGTTTTGCTTGTGTAGCTGAGGCCGAGGTATTTTGAATTTATTAATTGTGTAAAATATTAATTACTTTCTATTAAATAATATTTTTACTACTATGTTGTAGGAACTATCGTCTGGTCAAAAAGTTGGACGCCTTCAACTTTTTGACATTAAACATAGAAAAAAATGTGGATCTCCTATAACTACTGAAGCTGTAGAAATTATGATATATTTACTTAAATTAAATTTGAATTATTTTTAATATTTATAATATTTAATTATAATGGTTTAATTCATCGTTTGTAATGCAAATAATGTTAAGTTATGTTGCATTTGTTTTTATTATATATTCTGTTTCTAACTCTTTGATTGATTTATTAGGAGAAACTATTGGATAAAAAGGCAGAGTATGAATCGATTGCTTTGAGTAATAGTTCTGTTAATCTTGATGACATTGATAATTGAATTATTACTGAAGTTTTGGTTCCTGAAAGGTATGGTCAGGTTCGATTTCAAGGATATTTTGTTAACCCAACCAAAAATTTTGGATCCAACTCACTGTAATACATGCCTTTGGGGAGTTAGACTCAAGCTGAAGTTCTAAGGTTAAGAGACATGATGACTCAGATGCAAGCGAGCACAGTTGAGCAAATTGCTCAACTTAAAGTGGAGGAAACATCGAGAGAAGCAGAGGTTCAAAGAAAATATGAGGAACTCTAGCTACAACTTAAAATGGAGGCAGCAGTGAGGGAAGCAGCAGTAGCAGCAGCGAGGGAAGCAGAGTAAAGCAGAAAATACGATGCACTCCAGCTACAACTTTAAAATATGATAAAGATGTTTCAGCAGTCGTGGAATCCGCCATCTTATACATTTGTTTTCTTATTGTAAGAATATTTTAACATTCTAACTTTTAACATTATTGTAAGTATATTTTGTTATTTCACTTATTGATTTAGATCATATATACCTTTCGTTGGATTTGAAGTATCATTTAGATTTGCAGTTTTTGGTTGGATTTGATGTTACAGGAAGGGTTGTATATGAATGAAAATAGGATGTTAGAAATCTACTAAAGTTAGTGGCGTTTTTCTCACAAACGCCACTAAAGAACAAGACTTTTAGCAGCGCTTTTACCAAAAACACCGCTAAAGATCATGACCTTTAGTAGTGTTTTCAGTAAAAGCGCCGCTAAAGGTCATGTTCTATAGCGGTGTTTGCTGGGAAAACACCACTAAAGGTCATGTTCTATAGTGGCATTTGTGAAAAAATCGCTGCTAAATGTCATGTTCTATAACGGTGTTTGTGGAAAAAGTACTGCTAAAGGTCTTGTTCTATAGTAGTGTTTTTTCATATAAACGTCGCAAAAATTAGTGGCATTGTCTATAGCGGCATTTTTTGCGGCACTTGTAAAATCGCCGCCAATAATTTTAGCAGCGCTTCCTAAAAAAGGCTGCTAAAACCTATTTTGCTGTAGTGAGAATTGCATATTATTTTCTACCCATGCTAGTTGTCCTAGTAGGACCAAATAAGTCAATGTGAATTAGTTGAAGAACTCTACTAGATGATACATCATTAATAGGTTTAAAGGAAACTATTTTATGTTTACCCTTAATACATGCATCAAAAACTTTATCTAAGTTAAATTCAATTTTAGGCAAACCCCTAACTAAGTCATTTTTGGCTAATATATACAAATGCTCATGCTAGCATCTCTTAGTTTTATTTTCATTTTTGGCTAATTTATAGAAAACTCTTCTACAAAATGCTCATGCCACAATAAAGAGTTATTTTCATTTTTATCAACAAGGCATATGAATGAATCATGCAAGTCATCTAAATGCACCATATAAGTATTTTCTATCCTATGTCCTACAAGCATAATCTTATAAGACACAATGTCAATTACTTTACATCCATTAGACTCAAAAATGATGTTGAGACCTTTATCACACAATTGAATGATACTTAATAGATTATACTTATGATCATTGACATATAAAACATTTTCAATAAGAATTGAAGAGTTTTTAACAATAGAGCCAATTCCTTCTATTTGTCCTTTGGAGTTGTCACCAAATGTAACTTCTCTTCCACTTTTTGGCTTTAATTTGATAAAGTGACTCTTGTCATCGTCCATGTGCCTTAAGCATCCACTATCAAGGTACATCAGTTTTTGCTTGAATTGCCCACCTTGAAGCAATGCTTCTCTTCCTACAAACATAAAATTAAAATTTTATTTTTGGTACCCAAATTCTTTTGGGTCCGTAAGTATTAGTTCCTAAAATTTTTATCCTTTCGGGAATCTATTTTGAAAGCATTTCTTTATCTTGAGTAATAAGTCCTTTAGAGACCCATATACTCTCAACATTTTTTCCTTTATAGAACCTTGAGGGACCTCTATGTTTATAGAAATTCAAGCTTGATTTAATAATGTTTGCTTTTGAACTTTCTCCCTTTTTTAAAACCTTTTGGAGAAACTTTGTTAGATGAAGCTTTTTCTTTTTCAAGCAACTCAAGTTGTTTTTTGATGATCATCATGAACCTTTGAAAGAAAATTATACAAGTCTTGGTTCTTTTTCTCAAAATCATTTACTTGCATATCATTTATTTTACTTTCGAGTTCATGATTGGCTTTAGAGAGTGAACTATTTTCATTTTTTAATTTTGAAATAGTTCTTTTATATTTTGAAACCATAGTTTCAAACTCCAAGTCTAGTTCATCATAGGCATCTTGTAACTCTTAAAAGGAATAGGAAATTGAAATAGATCAGTTAGAAGTTACCTTAGGATCATCAATGGCCATACGACAAAGATTGGCTACTTCTTGATTTTCATTGTCAGATGAATCCTCATCACTCCAAGTAGCAACATGAGCCTTGAGCTTTTGTTTGGTTGACCCATTTTTCTTCCATTGGGGACAATCGAACTTGATGTGTCCCAACTTCTTATATTCATAGCATATGATAGGGTCCTTCTACTTGGTGGATTCAAGCTTGAATACTTCCCTCTTTTGGAAATTTCACCCTCCATTGGACCTCATAAACTTCTTGAATCTCCTAGCAAACATGACCATCTCTTTGTCTTCATTTACCTTGTAACACCCCAAACCCGGCCTAGATGTTATGGTTGAATCTAGTGATGTCACATTGGATGGGGTTTGAAATCGAGATTGACAAGTTAAAACCGTTCCAATTAATTAGATTTTATTTAATTTGGAAAAACATAAACTAGCTGATTTGCCTTAAAACATGTCTTTTAAGCAGAAGCTTTTGAAACCAATTATTTTACAAAACTGAAAATCTTAGTTTTTAGAAAAAACTATTGCAGTTTAAAAATCCATAAAAATAGTATAAAATCCCAATTTAAACCAAACAGTCCAAAGTCCCAATATTACAATAATAAATACCTAAAGATAATATAAAATCAAAAGCTGTAATAAAGCAGTTCAGTAGTGGTGGTCACCGTCGAGCCCTCCACTGCACCGATCCGCTTAAGTCTAGGGATTACCTGTACAGATTAAATAGAAAAAGGGGTGAGTTTTCGCAAACTCAGTGTGTAATCCCCTCAAAAAACATACATACAGATACACATCAGAAAATAATCAATTACAGTCTAGGGCCTAAGCCCATTACAAATTTAGTTTGGGCCTTGGCCCATTCAGATACAGTCTCAGATATAATTTAGGGCTTGTCCCATCTCAGATACAATATGCAATAGAAGAAAATCAGAATCCTACCTACTAGCCTCTACACACCATCTCCGTCCATCCCTACACACCATGTGGGCATTAAATCAACCCACCCATCCCTACACACTATGTGGGGATTAAATCAACCCACCCATCCCTACAAACCATGTTGTACCGAAATGCGACACGTAATCAAAAATTTGCAGCAGAGTTGCCAAATAACAGGCTTAATAGCCTTTCAGACACTTCCTCCAGATAACAATAACCCACCCCGATGCAATGCAACATACAAAAGATGTCATGCTATCATGCAATTACAATACATACATTCAGATATCATAATTCATGCTCAGTATAGAAATCAGATAGACAGATCAAACATATAGGGGTCTAAGTAGGGCTTACCGACCCTTCAGTAGGTCCGCAGTCGACTTGGGCGACTCGTGCAACCTTAGATAACTTTTCAGAAAAATGGGCTCACATGCCCTTGTGGCCCACATGGCCCAAATTGGCCTTGGCCGTGTGATTCGTTTTTAATGTAATTCATGCTAGCTAAATATTCATATATGTTTTCACTATTTACTTATATGTTCATTCAAAGTTGTCTACTTGAGTCATTGTCACTAAATTATTTATATCTTGAGCTACAGAATTCCAAATTAAGATCTGCTTAATGTTTTTGAAACTAGACTCAAATACCTTTCTACACTAAAATTTTCAGAACTTATAGTTTATCAAATAAGTACAGTAAAATCTTCAAATTTATCCCTATTCTGCTGTTTGATAGCTTCAACCTCTCCTTACTAAAAATTATTTATCTCTTAGTACAGAATTTTGATGATGTTTCTATTTATTTTTCTTGAAAATAGACTCATTAAGGATTTAAACATATCAATTTAAGCCCTTAATTTTTTTTACAATTTTTGATGATTTTCCAAAGTCAGAACAATGGAACCCGAAATCATTCTGACCTTATCTCACAAAATTTATTATATCTCATTATTTACAATTCCATTGCTCACATTGTTTCTTCCATGAAAAAATAGATTCAATAAACTTTAATTTCATATTTTATTCAACCTCTAACTCAACTTCCACTATTTTTGATGATATTTCAAAGTTGGACTATTGCTGCTGTCCAAAACTATTTTAGTGCAAAATGTTAATTTCCAAGTTTATAACACCCTTATTTCCTTTCTCTACAATTTTTCACATCATTTTCTCTTATTTATCTTATTTCTCGATAGCTTTCTATACAATCCCATTTTCTGCGTTTCGGGTACACACCTGGTATCGATTAGCTGTGTAAAGTAACTCGAGCCTTCAAAAACCTATATTTGACCAATATATCCCTTAATTAATCACTTGATTCATCAATCAAACCAAATATCCCCAACATAAAACTCGAGAAATGAAACCAGCAACGATTTGAAAACTTACCACGATGAATCTGATAACCAGTCGTCTCCATACATTGGAATATCCACTTAAAACCTTTGAACAACACCTAAACAAGAGAAAAACGAACCCTTTGTTAATTGCCTAATCGAAATACAGTAACTAAGGGGAAAAATTCCACTTACCGAATCAGATGAAGTCGAAAGTTGCACCCAAAGAGATGACTCCCAAAAAATACAGAAACGAAAAGAGTAGGGAAAAGAGAAGAGAATTTTGGCTATAGAGCAAGAGATGAACCAATCAAGAAAACGAAAAGAGAGGGGAAAAAGAAGAAACAAGATTTGGCCAAAGGGGAACAAAACCAAAGTGAACAATAAGGGAGAAGAAACGATAGAGAGATAAAAGTCTAATGTCAGAAAATTTGTTAGGAAAAAAGGAAATAGAAAACTGATAAGAAGAAAATATTATTTTGATAACTTCTACCCAATTATCTCTTAAAAACACTCCCTATTAACCCACTAAAATACAACTACTCAGCAGTCCAGTTTAATTTGAACTCCACCACACCACACGCCTCAAAGAAAAATTAATTCCCTTCTTGCTCAGGGACTCGAACACAGGACCTCCTACATACTAACACTTCGCTTAACCACCAGACCAGCTGGCCCATTCTGATATATTTTTGCCAACAATCAAATAAAAGCCTACTAAACAAGAGTAAGGCCTAATTCATTCAAAATACCAAAATTTTCCCAAGCAAAGGCTTGAACTTGGGACATCCCAAACACTCTTAGAACACATAACAACTAAAGCTGGTAGATATTTGTGTCATATTTTCACAATAATGAAACCTCTTCACTTGATTCAGTATCTCCATTAGTGGTGGATTTAAGTGTAATAACAACCTTTTTCTTCTCATTCTTAGCTTCTTCTACCCTTTCATTAAGCCTCATCTCATATGTGAGCAAAGAACCGATGATCTCATTTGTAATGGCACAAACTTGATTCGATGATCCAGATCTGAACTTAGGGTGTTACTACTGAAGTATATAAGAAATTCAATTCTATTCATTCAAATTACATTCAATTACAGTTTTTTAATTATGACTTTTCTATGAGATACATAAGTGAGAACCAAACGAAAATTTAATTAATATACACAGAGAATTTATTTACAACTATGATTGATTTGGTATTTTCATGGTTTATCATAATTATTCCGTGTAAAATTCATTACTTGGTGAGGCATCAAAGTGCACAGAGAATTTTTGTGATGGCTTGAAAATGGTCATTGTGATGTGTTTTCGTAGGTGTTTGAACTAGGTTATTTGCTTGTAATATGGTCAAATTGCTTTGGTTTGATCCATAATGTTTTGATACAATTCTGGTGCCTTTGAATGGCAAATTGGTTAGGTGAATTAGGATGTTTGAAATGGCATGTTTATGTGTATTTGAATGATGTTTAAATCCCTTGAATGTGTGCCCAAATGGTATGAATGGTTAGGTATGAATTGGACTTGAAATGACTTGATTTTAGGTAAATTTTTAGGTTCACACGGCCTGGGACAAGGGCTGTCACACGGCATGCAACACGACCGTGTTTCTTTTGTAAAATTCTAGTGTTTTAATTTAGTGAGTTACACGGCCTAACACAAGGCTTGGCACACAACCATGTGTGGTAACTCAGAGAGTTACACGGCTTGCGACATGGCCGTGTGACCCTACTCAATGAGTTACACGGGTGAGGAAAAGGGCTGAGACACGACCGTGTGTCCCTTTTTTTGAATGTTACACGGCCTGGGCTATGTTACACAGCCTGGCCATACGGCGGTGTGACCCTTGTTTTCTCATTTTTGTAACTCTTTCTTAAAATTCCTGTTTTGTTTAAATTTAGTCTCGAATAATTTCTAAGCTATTTTTAGGGCCCCGAAGGCTCGATTTAGGGACAAAACTCCTATGATTGAATGGTTTATGATATGCTTAGTTTATTTAAATGTTATGATGTTAAATGTTTTTCGGTTGTATGGTAGTGCTCCGTAACCTTAACTCAATTATAGAGACGGGTTAGGGGTGTTACAGCGTATCATGTTTACACTATTTTTTAGAATACATTCTTATTACCTTGAAAATCTTCTTAAAATTTCCATCTTTACACAAATCGTAATCGTATCGAGTACTTTTCCATAATAACCATCGTTACGTTTCATACTGACTGATCGCTTCAAGTACTTTACCGTAATACCCAAGGCTCTAAGTCTATAATCTACCTTTCATATTGTTCACTTCCTTATTCATCAAGAATTCCATT
Organism: Gossypium longicalyx; assembly: GCA_025698465.1. Lineage (NCBI taxonomy): Eukaryota > Viridiplantae > Streptophyta > Magnoliopsida > Malvales > Malvaceae > Gossypium > Gossypium longicalyx. The sequence goes on along the minus strand of CM047004.1, from coordinate 59,443,006 downwards.
CCATCAGAATACGTCATAGAAACCATTTCTTTCTTTCAAGTTTTAGCACAAAGGCGTTTCCTTTAGAAGGTTGCCACAAGGGCCTTTCTTTAGGCTACGCCACAAGGCGTCCTTTACAAAATTTTCCACAAAGGCTTCCATTTCTAATACACCACAAAGGCTTCCATTTTCTAACATGTTCATGATAGGGATTCGTCCAGACTCACATTACGTGAGGTTTGCCCCTCAACATTCTGGGTCACGTAGAAAACCCCATTCAGTAATAACCTTCATTTAGTTCTTTCCATATGATACCATAATCCACTAACTATGGTCTTACACGATATGGTTCCATGGACTTTTCTTTTCATGGAATGGTGTTTAAAGTCTCGACTGACCCCTTTTGGCGACTCTGTAGAGATAAACACAGACTCACTTGACAGACTTTCATGGATTGATACCACATTAATACTTAGCCCTTTGATCCATTCACATATACCAGACAAACATAAACATAACTCTTCTTATATATTTCAATTATACTCGTATAGTCTTGTTCTGATGTAAATGCACTCATCAATTTCTATACAACCATACATGCAAACCTAGCCACCTTCCATACCATATAATAATCTATATACCATATTTTCTAGGGTCAGCTTCTTAGTCAATACGATACTACCTAGAAGCATTTATAATATAATGCATACATGCAAGAGTCAGCTTTGGGGACTCACATGACTTTCATATTTTGTGGCACAATGTTGCATGTGAATATGATATGCAAATTGTCCAAGTATACACATCGAATCAAGTAATAAATCAATAAGTGAGATCGTCTTAATAGGGATCAAATAGGTGAGATCGTCTTAATAGGGATCAAATAGGTGTAAATAGGTCAAGTTATTAGAGTGAAATGTGATTAATGCTATGGCAAACCAATAATAAGAATGCTATGGTAATTGAAAGAATGATGAAGTCTAAACTGTGCAAAACAAACAAGTAAACAATTAAGAATGTTGTGGCAAAGATACTACAACAAAGGATAAAAGGGACTACGATGTTGATTGGGAGGCTGGGATTACTAAGAATCTACCCTTACTCACTAATAATGCCTCAGCAAAATCATAATTATCTTACTACTCAGAATGGTACTACAATGGTTTGTTTATTTCGAGAGCAAGACCTTGAGTTATCTCACCTAGGGCACTATATGTCTATAGGCCTTGAGTTTGGTTCCTATTAATATTTCTTATTCCTTTCGTATGAGATACTGCTCTATGCCTAGATACTGCTTATGAGTAATTGATTAAACATTCACTCATATCATTCAACTTCAATCTAATTAACCTAACCTTGTCAGAATTGAGTTTTCTTTGTAAACTTGTTACATATTCATCAATGTACAACTTACATGCAACTTGAAATACCATTGAATAAAATAGTAGAAAAATACATATTTAAACTTAAACCATTAATAGAAATAAGGGTTTCATCAAGGTAATTCTAAGCCTAAGAGATTTAGCTCATGATTGGGAAAATAAAATTCAAGTTTAATACAACAACCAACATTATCTTTGTAACAACCCGTTTTTAGTCAAATCAGAACAGTGGTTTCAAGACCACAAATCTAAATTCAAAATAATTTTTTATTGTTATTTTAATGTCTATAGCATGAAAATATGATTGTGTGAAATTTTCGTTAAGAAATTTTATCATTTGAGTGCTTAATTTGGTAAAAAGGACTAAATCGTGTAAGGTGTAAAACTTGAGTTCTATAAGCTAAAAGGGTTTTAAAGCTATGAAATTAAATGTCTGAAGGGTTTATGTTGCAATTAGTCCATTATTTGTTTGAGTGGACAAAGATGGACATGGTTAGGTAGTTTTAATTGTTATATATTAAGGTTATTTATGTAATTTAGTAATAAATGTTAATAAATTAAAGAAAAAAACAAAGTATTATGTTAATTTCCATCTTCTTCACCAAATTTGGAAGAAATAAAAGTCATTATTAAGGCTTTGAAGGTTCGGCCAAGTCCTTGTGTTCATGTAAGTCTATTTTGACTCGATTTTTAATGATTTTTATGTTTTTGAGATCGTTGCAACTAGGTCTAGCTAGCCCAGGGACTATTTTGCAAATTTTTTAAAGATTTTGAATGATGCCATTAATGAAATAACATATGTTTTGAAGTTTCTTGATAGATTATGAATGCTTGTTGATAGATATTCAAGTTTTGTTAAGTGATTTTTAGTGAAAATGCAAATTAAGGATTAAATTGTGAAATGTGGAAACTTTGTGGTTAAAATGTGAAATAAATGAAAAATATGGGCTTCTAGAGGCATAATATTAATTTGGCTAGGCTTGGGTTGTGATGAAATTGAATGAATTTTGTTGTATAAGCTTAGGGACTAAATTGTAAAAGTGGTGAAACATTAGGGGAAAATGTGTAAATGTGCTTAAATGTGTGTTTTGGATTAAATTGAATAGAAATATTATTAAATAATTTAATTTTGAATATATTTAGATCAAGAAAAATAAATTTCGGATCTAGATTGGGGGAAAACTAAAGTTACCGATTAATCGACCTATTTCGTCATTTTCACACTCGAGGTAAGTTCGTATATTATAAGTTTTAATACAAATGTATTTCATATGATTTGATATTGCATAAATTGTGAATACGAGACTATGAATAGGTTCAATAGTGATTCGACGATAATTCGACATTCAAAATCCCGGTTGAACCTTAAGAATAGTTTAGGATACTAGTGACATGTCATTAGAGGATACATGGATTTGGCTTCGGGCCATGATATTAGCACTTTGGGTGCGAGTTATACTGATTTGGCTTCTAGCCATGAATATCAACTGATTTGGCTTTGGGACATGATATCAGTATTTCAGATATAAGTTACGTTGATTTGGCTTTGGGCCATGGTATAGGTACTTAGTGTGTGAGACTCTTGAGTATCTGACTTCTATTCTAAATGGTTCAATGGGTAAACAAAAGATGTGATTGAGAATGAGAATGATATGAGATGGTACAGGTACATAAATGACATGTATAAGCTTTAGTTCGAAGGAACTTGTGAAGAATGTGATTAATATCAAAATTGTGTATATGAAAGGTTTGTTAGCTAATACATGCTAAATTTATATATATATATATATATATATTCAAATTGTTGAATTATAATCTTGAGATTGAGTTGAGAGTATTTTATACGAGTTTACTAAGCTTTATTGCTTACTTTGTTTATTTTCCCGTATTTTATAGTGTTATCAAGCTAGCTCAGATTCGGGAATCGTCAGAGATTGCTTCACACTATCCACCTATCACTTGGTACCTATGAACTTTGGTATTTTAAGTATATGGCATGTATAGGAACTTTGAGTCATTTTGGTATATGTGTTGTTATGAATTTGGCAATTTGTGTTGGCTTATAAATGTATATAATGTTGTTTATAGCCATGTAAGTTGACCTATTTGGTTTAGTTGGTGATGTCTATATATATGTGTGGTAATGCCATTTTGTGATATGGTTTATATTGCTTGTTGAAGGGTTGATTGTGGATTATTAGTTTGAGTAGCTAGTGGTTGAATTTAAGATTTGTATGCTTGTTAGGCTCAGAAATGCTTAGTTGAAATGATACATATGAATGCTTTGGAAATGTGAATTGGTATAATTGAATAGGCAAGAATACGGTATTATAAGCATGATAAATGTTGGCATTGAAATGGTATATATTTTATTCTTGGTTGTGGTTGTTTTGGTTGTTTATAAATGCTTTAAATTGTGCATTTGGTTTAATGTAGGTGTGTTCCAAATTTGGTGTGGCAAAATGGCTTGGTAAATAACCTATTTTTGTCCACACGAGCAGAGACACGGTGTGTGTCTCAGCCGTGTGTCGTGTGTGACACACGGTTATGTTACATGGCCGTGTGTCCCTTGGTGTTGAATTAGAAATCAAGTCAGTATGCTCCACACAGCCTCACGCACGAGCGTGTAACTTGGCAGTGTGACATAAGTCAATATACCCTACAGGTTTGGCACGGCCTAGCACACGACTTGGCACACGGGCGTGTGTGTTGGCCGTGTGACCCAAGTCAGAGAGTTATACAGGGTCGAACACGGGCTGGGACACGACCATGTGCTCCCATTTTGAATGTCCACACGGTCTGTGACACGGGCATGTCTGTTGGTCGTGTGAGACACACAGCCGGACCACACGGGTGTGTGTCCATTATTTTTTAGAAAATTTCTTAAGTGTTCAAAAAGTTTTCAAAGTTATCGATTTAGTCCCAAACCACTCCCAATGTATGTTTAGGGCCTCGTAGGCTCGTGTTAGGGACAAAATGATTGGTTGTGAATGAAATGTATGTGATTTGATTAATTGTATGAGAAATTTATGTTTGAATGTGTTATAAGTTCGGTAATACTCTGTAATCCCTATTACGGCGTTGAATACAAGTGAAGGGTGTTACAATCTTCATCAATTAAGCTCAAGAAGAAGCAAGATAGGGTATAAAAGAAGGAATCCGGAAAGATAGATTTTGCCTATCTAGCTCTCAACACAGGTGACGCAATGTTTTGCGATGGCTAAGGATGATTGCTTCTGTTTTCCCTCTTTTTTTCTCTGCCCTTGTTCTTAGCTGCTACCCTCTATTTTGCCTAAAGATCCTCCCTCCCTTTAGGGTTCCCTCTTTGGCTTTTATATCTTTCCTTCTAGGGTAAGTCCATCACCCCATAATCCTTCCTCTCATTTTTAGTTGGATTTATTCAGTACAAGTACAGCTAGAGCCAAGAACGGTATGCATAAGTGCTGACTAGGTATCTTATCGACATTACCACATCATTTGTGTTGGCAAACTATCCAAACTTTGCTGTGGCAAACCTTTAATCCTTTACTCCTTTTTATATACTCTGCACCTCCTAATCAATCACCAAGCAAGTCCTTCACACAGGCAATTAAAAGCAACATGTAATAATACTTAAGCACAATCCAAGCTCTTCAATGCAATGCTCTAAAAACACAAATGCAATATCCTAAGATACAACTAAAATCACTTAAGTACAGGAAATTAACTAAGTTTAAGGGCATGAAATATAACTCTTTTCAGGAGTTATCACACCTCCAAACCCAAGTTATTACTTGCTCTCAAGCAAAGTATTCATGAATGCGTGAATGCAAGAATTGCCATGGCCATATAACCACTTTTGTATTGCCAAACCATATAGAAAGCATTTTATACTTTAGTTCTCAAAATTATTTTATGTCTAAAAATTTGTTGAAGTTTCATAAGTTTGTTCAGTAAAAACAGTGGAGAAAATATTTCCCTAAGAATAAAAATCCTACATAGTCATGTATGCAATTTGAGTATAGTAAATATCTCTTAATTTACTTGGTTCATCTTTTACTGAACTCAATTTTCTTTTTAACGATGGCCCCTTATATATAGTTCTTTTAGGATACTAAAGGATTCAACTTGTCACATGGTTCTCTGACTTGGCAATCATAGTGGAGCATAAATTGAATTGTCGAGTATTCAATCATGTTACTAGTGGAATAGAATTCACTCATGAAGATAAGGCTTTTAACTTAGATGATGGATGGAGCAAACAACTACCTCCTTTGCTACTCAGCCTATTACTACAGTGGAGTGCCCCTAAACTTCTTTTTCTTTATTACACACTATTGCCTAAACTTGCTTTTTCTAATCAACAACAAAATGAAGCAAACAAAGAGTTGCTAACCTATTCAGCAATTTAAGCATTGGAGTGTTTTTATGGCATTTTTTTTATTTTTCTTAAGCTTCACCATTTTATTCCTTATTGAGTATTGCCAGTTTACTGAGCTTAGCTTCAAAAATCTCTAAGTTTATTAAAGAACTTACTATAGACCAATTGTAATTAAAGTTAGGATATCTCATTTTTAGTGATCGATTCTCAGGCAAACTATCCTAAGCTAAATTCTCCTAATACACTATCACATCTTTCTAGATTTATTAAAGTTAATCTCTTCACCGAACATCACAAACAAAAATTACACTCATAACAGGCTAACAATCCATGACTATTATATGTGTCATGGCAAAATGAACATGCTCAACTAAATATCTAATGCATCCTAAATGCTCAACACACCCCTAAACCTAAGGGATGCATTGTCCTCAATGTATGCACAAAAATGAATCATGAATGAAAGAATATATTTACACCTAGAATGTCATGGCAAAAATATGGATGTTATGATGGCAAAAATAAAGGGGAAAAGAAATCCCCTGGCTCTAAGCTTGATTATCGTTAGTTCAATTTCAACGGGTAGACTTACTTGTTGAATGCTTATAACGCATTTTCCTTTTTTTTAGATTGAAGTGGCACGTCCTTCCCTTCGTTGTCAGAGTTGGTGATCTCATCAATGATACGATTGATTTCATGGTCTTGTTCAGTAATTATTTCGATAAATGTAGGTGGGACAACTGCAGTACTATCCTCTGGTGGTGCCAGTGTAGGGGTTTCTTCTTCAGTTCCCTCGTCATCTGTCTCTATGTGGATTGATTTAGTCTTTTCTACATCTTCATCAGGTGATTTGGTTTCTTTCTCTTCAGTAGCAAGGTTAGTGGTTCCAGACTCTGCTGCAGCTGGCTCTACTTCGGCCATCCCTTCTTCGACAGGTGCTTGCGAATTTTTTAGGAAATTCAGGGAATACAGGCATGGGATTGGTGAAGTTCTTCTAAAGAGATGACTTCAGGGTAGCATCTCTCTTCTCCACATAGGCCCAGAAAATAGCCATTCGTTCTTACGCCTTTTCCAAGTCTACGACAATTTGAAGTTGCTGAATCTTGAATTGATTGAGGTGCTTCTGCAACCTCTCAAATGAGCTAAGCACTTGCTGCTCAAATAGATTGTAGGATGTAGAAGTGGTTGCTATGGAAAATGTTGGTGTAGAGGATATAGAAGCTAAGCCAGGTGGTTGTTGTTATGGCAAGGCCGCTCCAAATATCTTGGCTACAATAACCCTTGTGATTGCCCCTTTATTGGGGGTTATATCCTTGTTGGGCTGGACTTGAACATTAACACGTTGGAAAAGTGCAGTGATTAGGGATGGAAAGTTGAGACTCCCTATATTTTTCTGCGCATAGCGGTGGACTTCATTGAAAATTATTTTTCCCACATTAATCCTTCTACCCATCATGATGGAGTGGAGCAGCAACATCCACTCTTTGGAGATTGTAGAGTTTTGGGTAAAAAGGATTAATCGTGTCTTTAAAAAATAATACCAAACTCTACAATTAGCTTTAAGGATGCACTTTCAACTGTGTAACAATCTTGCCTAGATACCATCCATTGAGTTCCCTCAACACAAAGGTATTGCAAGACTTGATTCAAGCCATCAAAGGTGACTATTGTAACAAATTGAGAATGCTCATCTTGTAAATCGGAGAGCCCATATTGAGCATTGATGTTGTCCTCATCAAACAACACTGACGCTCGTCGAACATATATGAAAGTGTTATTGGGAAAAATGATGTGAGCGTAAAACTTACGAACAAGCTTAGTCAAAACATCTTCAGGATGTAAGCAAAAGATTTGCCAACCATGTTTTTCTACCACAGAAGAGATAGAGGCGTCATACCCCATAAAAGGTTCATCTTTGAAAAGAAAACACTTTTTGAGGCAAAATGGCCTCTTGGTTATATTTTTCTTATACTTCTATTCTGTCCATAACATTGAACAACGTTCGTGGTGCCATAGCAGCTGTCTAGGGTGTAAATCGTGTAGCCATTGTTAAGGTTTAGGGAAAATGTCGATTTAAAAGAGAAAGGGGAAAATTTTCAGTTGCTGAAGAGATACAGGTAGCTTTGAGAGATAAAAGAGTTAGGGTAACTGTGAGGAAAAAAATGAGGGGATTAGTGCAAAGGTAGAGGTAACAACGGCAATGTAAGTGGTAATTGGGGGTGTGACGTGGGTGATTCGATGGGCAGTAATTATGGCCTGATGTGGGTAATTGGATATTGAGAATTGGAGGGAAATAGAAAATTTGATGCTAAAGGTTTGGGAAAAAAGTTCGTTGGGCCAAATTGTTGCATATGGGGCCCAACTTCTCAATTGATGTCAAGGAAAAAGAAATACTTACACTGCAAAGTAAACAAAATTTATTAAACAAGTTAAATGAAAGAACTAGGAGAAACATAAAAGGAGCAAAAATAAAATGAAAAAATATTATCAAAATGCTAAGGTTAAACATCACGGAGGTCAATGGAGATTTCGTCCTGATTCACATGAGCACCCCAGTAGTGCTTCAAGTGTTGTCCATTAACTTTAAATGTGACTCTCGTCTTCATAACCTTGACATCAATAGCTCCATGAAGGTATACTTGGGTTACTTCGAAGGGACTTGACAATCGGGATTTCAGGTTGCCAGGAAACAACTTTAACCTTGAGTTGAATAACAACACCTGTTGTCTTGGTTCAAGTTGTAATGGCATAATCCTCTTATCATGCCAACTTTTGGTCTTCTCCTTATATAATTTAGCATTTTCATATGTTTGTGCCCTGAATTCATCCATTTCATTTAACTCCAGTAATCTTCTATTGCCAACAACTTTCTAATCCATGTTCAATTGTTTCATAGCCCAATATGCCTTGTGCTCTAACTCAACTGGAAAATGACAAGGTTTTCCATAGACAAGCTTAAAAGGTGACATCCTCAACGATGTTTTAAATGCAATATGATGAGCCCACAAAGCTTCATCCAGTCTAGAGGACTAATCCTTTTGAGTGGGGTTCACCATTCTTTCTAGAATCAACTTAATTTCTCTGTTAGAAATCTCAGCTTGTCCATTTGTTTAGGGGTGATATGTCATGGAAATCTTATGTTTCACCCTATACTTGTGTAAGACATTAACCACTAGCTTGCAATAAGATCATTCATCATCGATAATGGCTCGTGTTGTTCCAAACTTTGTGAATATGTTCTTGTGCAAGAACTTCATCACTGACTTTGTATCATTAGTAGGGAGAGCAACCCCTTCGACCCACTTAGAGATATAGTCCGCTGCCACAATTATGTATAGGTTTCCCAATGAGGGTGGAAATGGACCCATAAAGTTTATTCCCTAGACATCAAACAACTAAATCTCTAGGATATTTTGCAGTGGCATTTCATGTCTCCTTGATAGATTGTATGCCCCATGACAACGACCACATGACTTATAAAATTCATGGGCATCCTTGAACATATTTAGCCAATAGAAACCAGATTGGAGTACCTTGGGAGCCATTCTTATTCCTCCAAAGTGTCCTCCGTAAGGAACTGAATGAAAAATTTACAGGATGTTGTGTATTTCATCATTAGGGACACACTTCCTAATTATCTGATTAGCACAATGCTTGAATAGGAAGGGTTCATCCCAATAATAATGTCTAGCATCATGAAGGAATTTTGGTCTTCTTTGGCTGTTGAGATCAAGTGGCATTAAACCATTTACTAAGAAATTCACTATATTGACATACCAAGGTAATGCCATAGAAACTAATAGTTGCTCATCTGGAAAGTCTTCTTTAATAAGTTTGACATTGCCATATTCATTTCTAGCTTCTAATCTTGACAAGTGATCAGTCACTTGATTTTCAGTCCCCTTTCTTTCCCAAATTTCTAAATCAAAATCCTGCAGCAAAAGTATCCAATGAATCAATGTTGGCTTGGCATCTTTCTTGGTCACCAGATACTTAATAGCAGAGTGGTTTCTGTAGCCTATGACCTTTGTACCAACTAAATAAGATTAAAATTTATCGAACACAAATACCACAACCAATAACTCTTTTTTAGTGGTGGTGTAATTAAGCTGCACATCCGTTAGGCTCCTGCTTACATAATAGATTGCATGAAATACCTTGTCTTTCCTTTTCCCCAACATTGCTCCCATAACATAATAGCTAGCATCACACATTAGTTTGAAAGGCAATGTCCACTCCGGAGCTATTACAATTAGTATTGCTATCAGTTGTTTCTTCAATTCTGCGAAAGCTGTCAAACAAGGTTTGTCAACTTGAATCCTTTGATGTGATACTTTATGACCTAGAAAAATGCCTTCGCAGACCATGAAATGACATTTTTCCCAGTTCAAGACAAGATTTGTTTCTTCACAGCGGTAAAGAACCAATTCCAGATTTTTCAAACATCCCTTAAAGTTATTCCCAAAGACATAGAAATCATCTATAAATATTTCAAGAAAAGTTTCCACCATGTCAGAGAATATTACTATCATACAACGTTGAAATGTTGTCGGTGCATTACATAACCCAAACAACATTCCTCTAAGCGCAAAAATACCATATGGACACGTGAAAGTTGTCATCTCTTGGTCACTAAGAGCTATAGCAATTTAATTATACCCTGAATATCCATCCAAGAAACAGTATAATGCCTTTCTAGCTAATCTGTCCAACATCTGATTAATAAACGGTGAGGGAAAGTGGTCCTTCCTGGTTGCGTTATTGAGCTTGCGATAATCCATGTAGACTCTCCATCCTGTGACAGTGTGAGTTGTTATGAGCTCATTGTTGTCATTGCTGACCACTTTGACACCTTCTTTCTTGGGAAAACATTGTACAGAACTCACCTAAGAACTATGAGAGATAGGGTAGATAATACCAACATCGAGCCACTTGATAATCTCTTTTTTCACAACTTTCTTCATGATGGGATACAACTTTCTCTGTTGTTCAGTAGTATTGCTACGATAATCCTCCAATAAAATTTTATGCATGCATAGAGTAGGGTTGATTCCCTTGATGTCGACAATTGTCAATCCTAATGCCTTCTTAGATTGCTAGAGAACTTCCAACAACTTAGCCTCTTAATCGGGTGTCAGCTCCATAGAAATAACTACCGGTAAGGTGTTGTTGTCTCCCAAGTAAGCATATTTTAAATGCAACAAAAAAGGTTTCAACTCTAGTGTAGGAGGCTCCACTATAGATGGTTTAGAAGGAGTGAAAGTGCGAGTAAATAAATCCAAGGACTCAAACTTTCTTTCTGGTTTGTCCACAATTTGCTTTGCCTCCATGAGTTCACTGAATTCTTCAAAAGTGTTTGTTTCATTTAGCTCAAGTGAATTTGTCTCACTATCAGAATTGTTATGGAACAATTTTGCAAACTCTTCCTGCACTGTTGTTTCTATCAAACAAATGGCGTGGCACTCTTCATTCTCATCAGCACATTTCAAGGCATCAAACACATTGAAGGTGATATGCTGACCATTCATCATCATGGTCAGTTTACCTTTTTGCACGTCAATCAAAGTTCTGTCTGTAGCAAGAAAAGGTCTTCCAAGAATAATCGACACATGATAATACTAGAAAGAACATTTGTTTTCTCCTTACTTACTGGTTAATTTGTCCCCATTTAGTTATCTTTAGCACATATTTTAGCATTTTCTGTTCAGTAATTTACATTTTATAACTAAATGGATCTTAGCTTAGTTATCCTTAATTTTGTCATGTTTTGGTATTGATGTCACTGCATGAGTATTTTCAAATTGCGCCCAGAATTGACACCGCACCTGACAGTTTTTCGGATAGGAACAAAAATGTGTGAGTTGTTTAGCCTGGTACAACTAAGTTGTATGTACAGAGGCAGCATGATTTTGATGAAAGGACACCTGGGCTATTTGGGAAAAAATAAAAAAAATTCACATAAAAAGAAAAAAGAAGGCTTTTTGAAAGAAGCTTTTGGATTATCATCTTCTTCAACCTATCCTTTAAAGCTTTCGACTATGACAGCTTAAGTCTCCTACAGGTGAACCAATGCGAAAGGGATACAGACCAGCTCTTGACGAGGAGCCCTTAGTGCAACATAAGAGGGAATAGAGAGATTCATGTCAAGTTTTCTAGGAATAGTACTCTCCACTTGTTTCTTTTATTTTTCTTTTCTAAACACTGGTGATTACTTTCTATTTCATGTTAGTATGGAAGTACTCATGATTTCTAGGTTAAATGTTATTTTATTCAATCTTACTTCTATTGTTTAATCTTTGGGTTTGAATGTTTTTAGCATGGAAGTGCTAATGCAGTCACTAACATTGGAAGGTGCAGTGACAGTTCAAGCTAACAAGCATGACAACAGAAGTTGCTTGAGGATTAGAGGAATTTAATCCACTTGTTCTTAATAATGTTCCATCGCCATCATCAGAAGGCATGACTAATGTGCATGTTTAAGTCTTTGATTAAATATTGAAGTTAAGCTTGGTAAGATATTCATTGCAATTTATTGCATCGACAATCACCTAACCTTTCATACCTTGTGAGCACTTACCTTTTTGCTGAATATTCATGTTAGGGATCCCAGTTTATCATTATCATATTTTATATTATTTTTTTAAAGTTATTGCTTCGACACCTACTCTCACAATTTATCTTGTTTCTATCCATTTATTGCACTGACATTGATAGACAAAAGACAACCATCCTCGTGGGATCGATATCCAACAGACTCATATCTGTCTACTATACTTGCATCGACAGTTTACACTTGCACATTATTGTTGTGATGTTAAACAATCGATCAACACATCTTTGTCAGCTTTACATTCTAAAATAATGAAACCGGCATGGAAAATAAATGGATCTACTCTGACCAGCACGCATTCAATTTTACCTTCTAGATGTACGTATGATCGATCAACTAGCTGCAACGTGACCGTAGTAGGTCCTTCTTTTTGGATTCCCAACTTCCTAAAGACAAACATAATCATTAAATTGATGCTCGCTCCTAAATCACATAATGCCTTACCAACATAATAATTTCCAATTGAACATGGGATAGTAAAACTCCCTGTGTCCTTCAACTTTGGAGACAATTTATTCTTTAACATCACAATGCATCCATCAGTGAAAGCAACAATTTCAAGTTCTCCCAATCTTTGTTTCTTTGACATTATATCTTTCATGAATTTCACATAATTGGGCATTTGCTCCAAAATTTCTACAAACTGTATGTTGATGTGGAGTGGTTTTAGTACATCTAGAAATCTTTTGAACTAGAAATCTTGTTTACAATTGTGGAATCACTGAGGAAAAGATGGAAGTGGCCATCCTTCAAGTTGTTGATATTGTTTTACTGCAGCATTTTTATTGGCAACATGATCTAATTGTACTGCAATAGCCTTTCATTTAGCCTTTTCATTTGCAGTATGCTGTTCAAATTGTTCTAAATTCTTTCCATGGTTGACACTTAATTTGTCCTCTTCTACAGTTGCATCTTTAACAATCTCATTCAATTGAGTTCCACTTTTAAGAGTGATTGCATTGAAATGCTCTTTCCCTTATGATCTCGAATTCTCAGTATCACTTGACAGAGCTCCTTTTTGTCTCAAATTTAAAGCATTTGCTATTTTCCCCACTTGATTCTCAAGAGCTCGTAGGGATGCAACTTGACTCTAAATCACGGCATCATTGGCCATATATTCTTTCAGCAAAGATTTAATAGATAATGATGATAAAGCTGATGCTTGACCTTGTTGGACATTTTTCCGCGGCATGGGTTGATTATCACCAGGCAAATCCTTATCGACATTCTGCCTAACAACATTGTTTGAATTCCTCGTACCTTGATTATTCCAACCAAAGTTTGGATGTTGCTTCCACCCTGGATTTTAGATGTTAGAATAAGGATTATTATTCTGGTTGAAAGTACTCTTGTAGTACAAAGATGCTGGGTTTGATGGGCATTCATCAAACACATGGTCTTTACCATAATAAACATAAGATAGCTCAGTCGATTTCATCTCCTAGACTGCAGTTGGCATTTTTATTGTCTTTATCATATTAGCTAAAGATGATACCTGGGCTATCAATGAAGTGATTGCATCAAGATCAGTGGTGCCAACGGCTTTCCTGCCAGTCCCAACTCGCGTCATAGGATATTGATAATCATTGTTGGCAATCTGTTTCAAAATCTGATGTGCTTCATTATAGGATTTATTCAACACAGTACCATTGGCGGAATCATCAACTGCCATTCTTGTATAAGCATTCAAACCATTATAAAACATCTCCATTTGACTCCAGTGTTGTAAACCGTGCAAAGGACATTTTTTAAGTAATTCCTTAAATATTTCCCAGGCTTCGTAAAGTGTTTCATCCTTTGATTTCTGAAAAAATGTGATGTCATTTCTAAGGTTGGTATTCAAATTTTGCAAATTATACCGTAGTAAAAAAACTCTGGCACAGGTCATTCCATGATGCCATTATTCCCGATAGTAAAGCGTTAAGCCACGCTCTTGTACGATCTCTCAAGGAGTATGGAAACAATTTAAGCCGCAAGGCGTCTTCAGGAACACCCTCTTGTCGAAATGAATCACAGACTTCTAGAAAAAGTCTTAAATGTAGTCTTGGATCTGTAGTGGGTAACCCCTGAACTATCCAACTATTTGCTACATTTGAAACATTACCAGTTTCCACTCAAAATACTGAGCTTGTATGTGTGGTCTGACTATCCTTGGATTCAGGTTATCCAAAATTGAAACTACATGATCTCGAATTGGCCTGTCTCTATCATCTATCACACGATGAATAGGAAGATTAATATCTCGACCATTTGAATTTAATGGATCTTTCAAACCAGGATCATTCCCTTCCCTGGCCATATTACATAATTCTCTTATCCTTTTTCATAAAGTCCTCTCAATCTCTGGGTCAAAAGGATATTCTTCGGTGGCAGGAATGCCTCCACTCGTGAACTTATTGCAAACCTGTAAAAATTAAGTACAACTGACTTAGATAAAACTAATGAAACAAAAGAAAATAACAAAACCAAATTTCACCATTTGTCGATCCTCGACAACGGCACTAAAAACTTGGTGTATATGAATATGATATGCAAATTGTGCAAGTATAAATGTCGAATCAAGTAATAAAGTGATGAGTAAGATCATCATCAAGTAATAAAGTGATGAGTAAGATAATCTCCAGAGGGATCGGATAGGTGTAAATCGTCAAGTTATTATATTGAAATGTGATTAATGCTATGACAAACCAATAATAAGAATGCAATGGCAATTGAAAGAATGATTATGTATAAACTATACAAAACAAAAGAGTAAACAATTAAGAATGTTGTGGCAAAGAAACTACGCCAAAGGATAAAGGGACTACGATGTTGATTGGGAAGGCTAGGATTACTAAGAATCTACCCTTGCTCACTAATAATGCCTCAGTAAAATCATAATTATCTTACTGCTTAGAAGAGTTGTACAGTGGTTTGCTTCTTTCAAGAGCAAGACCTTGAGTTACCCCACTTAGGGCGCTATATGTCTAAATTCCTTGAGTTTTGTTCCCACTAATATTTCTTATTCCTTCCGTATGAGATACTGCTCTATGCCTTGAGACTACTACAAGTAATTGATTAAACACTTGCTCATATCATTCAACTTCAATCTAATTAACCTAACCTTGTCAGAATTAAGTTTTCTTTGTAAACCTGTTGCACATTCATCAATGTACAACCTACACGCAACTTGAAATACCATTGAATAAAATAGTAGAACAATACAGATTTAAACTTCAACCATTAATAGAAATAAGAGTTTCATCAAAGTAATTCCAAACCTAAAAGATTTAGCTCATGGTTGGGCAAATAAAATTCAAGTTTAATATAACAACCAACATCATCTTCATCAATTAAGCTTAAGAAAAAGCAAGATAGGAAATAAAAGAAAGAATTTGAGGAGATAGCTTTCGCCTATCCAACTCCCAACACAGGCGGCGCAATGTCTTGCGGTGGCTAAGGATGATTGCTTCTATTTTTCCCCTTTTTTCTCTGCCATTATTCTTAGCCGTTACCCTCTATTTTGCCTAAGGATCCTCGCTCTCTTTAGGGTTCCCTCTTTGGCTTTTATATATTTCCTTCTAGGGTAGACCCATCAGCCTATAATCTTTCCTCTCTTTTTTAGGTGGATTTATCTGGTACAAGTATAGCTGGGGCCAAGAACGGTATGCATTAAGTGTTGATTAGGTATCTTCTCGGCATTGCCACAGCATTTGTGTTGAAAAACTGTCCAAACTTTGTTACGGCAAACCTTCAATCCTTTACTCCTTTTTATACACTTTGTACCTCCCAATGAATCACCAAGCAAGTCCTTCCCATAAACAATTAAAAGCAACATATAATAACACTTAAGCAAAATCCAAGCTCTTTAATGCAATGCTTTAAAAATACTAATGCAATATCCTAAATCTAATTAAAATCACTTAAGTACAGGAAATTAACTAAGTTTAAGGGTATGAAATATAACTCTTTTCAGGAGTTATCACACCACACTACAGATCCAAACTTCTATTAAACAATCAATAACAACTACTTCAACAAAACATGGAAATTCATCAAGATCTATTCATGTACCCCTTTTTCGGTCATCGCTAACGTTAAAAATCTCCAAATAAGATCTTATATAATCTATCTTACCAAGTTAAACGAATTTACTCTTTCACATTCATAGCATGTAGGGTCATAAATCTTTCCTTGACATGGAGCATTCTCTAGCAGAAATCTTGATCTACAACTTAGCTTTAGTGAAAAAAATAATTACTCTAGGTTCCTTTAGATCTAGGCAAAAATAATTCTTGAAGAAGGAAAAAGAAAAACTTCCCTTTTTCCTAACCTGAGTATCTAGATATACCAACTTTGCCCTTGTGGAAGCTTAAGACAAATCATAATCCTATTCAATCTGTTGTATATGTGGTTTACAACTGTAGAGAAACGTATACAAAACCTAACACACACATATATTTAGCAATTTCATTATTCGTTTCTAACCACTCTATTAGGATGTAACCAATACCGTGACTAACTAAACTTTGCATCCAATACTTTACGGTGATATCCCAATTACCCGAAATTCCTTAATTCATTACCAAGCTCTCTTTTTAACAAATCATCCTTTTCTAAGACAATTACTCGCAATATTCCAATGTCTGCCATGCCCTCACTTTACACGCCAAGAGCAGCAGTTGGGCATTGCTTAGAACACTACTCCGTAAGCTGCCAAGTTTAGAACCCGCTAGATTCAGAACCCATCATAACCGGGTGTTACATCATCAAAAATCAATATTTCTAAATTATTTGCTTCTTCAATTGCAGTCACCTTGGCTTCCAATGATTTAGGCAAGCTTCGAAGCATCTTCCTCAAAAAAATTTCATTAGTATAGGTTTTCCAATAAGATTTTAACCTATTGATGATGATGGTGAATCTATCAAACATTGCTTCGATGTCCTCCTCAGGCTTTATCTTAAAGGTCTCGTAATTGAGAGTAAGGATTTCCATCTTTCACTTCTTTACTTGGCTAGTTCCCTCATGATTTACCTCAAGTTTATCCTATACCTCCTTGGCATTCGAACATGACGATACTCTACTATACTCATCCAGACCAAGTACACAAAAGAGAGTGTGCATGGACTTGGTGTTCTATTAAATACTCCTTCTATATTCTTCGTTCCATTCTTTCTTACTCTTTGGAACTAGAAGCTGTCTATCTTGCTTGAGTGGAATTGAGGGACCATCCATGATAATGTCCTAAACCGCAAGATCATTTGCTTGGATGAATAGCATCATCCTTGTCTTCCAATATGAACAGTTAACACCATTAAAATAAGGAGGCTTGGAAATAGATTGAGACTCACTAAGAAAAATTGAGCCGAAAGTAAACGTCATTATATGAATTGAGTTGATGGTTGTTGAACTTCCTCAAGAATCTCCATTTTGGTTATTAAACTGTCTAAAAGAGACTAACTCTAATACCAATTTCTAGCTCAATAATTCAACTCAAAGTCACCAAGAGGGGGGAAATCGACCTTTTAAAGATTTTTGGTTGCTAAGAAAAAGATAAAGATGAAGAACACTTCAATTTCTAGTGGTTCAGCCCCAATTGGAGACAAAGAACACTTCAATTTCTAGTGGTTCAGCCCCAATTGCATACTCTAATACCTTAACCTTCCACAATTATGGATTTTTTCTAAATTCACTGATTTGATAACCTTTGAGAATAATGTTTAACCTTACAAACTCCCTTAAGGTTTCTACCCAAACCTTAAGATACAAACCATCTCAAAGAGTAAAAACAAATACCAAACTAAGAAGAGATCCTTTCAAGATTGAATTGTTTTCCAATTAAGCACTAATAAAAAAGAAAACACTTGAGCTAAAGGAATAACAATGAAAGCTCAAAAGTGGCTACAAGAAAAGTATGAAAGTTTAACACAAATGTTCATTGATTGATCTTTTAGGCTTGAATTTATCTCTCTTGTTGTTGTAAGATCTTTGGAAGCTAGTATTTATACCCCTAATTGATTTCCAACCATTGTGGTTGTTGGATATATGAATAGAGTCACTGGGGATGTGAAAACTATTGCATTTAATTCACCTGTGGCAACGAGTATTGATATTATTAAATGCATAATTCAATTACCGTTGGGGCTAAAGATATTGATACCAGACTGATTTTATATATACCATATGAAAAGTATCGATACCAGATCAATACTTAGCTGAATTTGTGAAAAATAGAATGTCAATTTGGTATCATTTATAATAGGGCTGTCGATATTTTGAAAACTATTAATACGAGGCCTCGAGCTATATTGACTTGTTTTAAAAATAGTTTAACTAGTTGAAAGAATTTTTACTTGATTAAAATCATTTTAACTTGATTTTAAAATTGGTTCAAGAAATTTACTAAGAGTAAGTAAAGATTCAAAGTTTTATCTCTTAGACTTCATTTGAGAAATCATTTGTCAATTTCATTCAACTTTAAATTTTATTCAAAAAAACTTTAATTTGTTATAACAAAACATATTATCAAATAAAGCTTAGTTTAACAGTAATGCTAGGCCATCTTCAACTAATACAAGTTCCCTTTAACTTACCCTTCAAACTTGTCAATCTTAGAAGGGTAGAAAAACCTTCACCAATTAGAAATAAATATGGGTTAACTGCGTCACGCTACTTTAACTCCCTCCTAGGCTTCAAAGCTTCACCTATCAAAAAATTCATGACCACCGAATAAGACACCAAACTCTACAAAACATAACAAAAGAAACCCACACATTAGCAAAACCCATCATCAATATCATATCCTCTAGAAAATGACATTCTAGTAAGTCATATACTTTACTCATGTCGAGGTTCAAAGCAAATAAACCTCAGTTACTAGTCCTTTTGTTCTTGAAAGAATGAAAATTTCATATGCAAGAATAATGTTATAAAAAATTAGTCTTTTTGGTAAAAAAAACACTGGGTGCCTCATCCATGCAATTATCTAATACATTCTAAATATTTTAACAATAATCTTTGAAATAATCTTATAAATAACATTGCAAAGACTAATTGTTAGGAAATGGCTCATGTTTCTAGAATTGGGAATCTTAAGAATAAAAACAATAGGAATTCAATTAATATCTTTAAAAGAGATTCCTCTATTAAGCACAGATAAATATTAGTTACCAATATTATCACTAATGACATGCTAGAATGCTTGATAAAAATTACTAAGAAGCCATTAATACCTGAAACCTTGGTATGATGCATATTGTAATAACCCGTTTTCAGTTGTACCAAAAATGATGGTTTTGAAACCCCGTTTTCTGATGGTCTAGTTAATAAATATTATATATTAATATTTACGAGTCTTTAATAGAATTATATTGAATTCTGGCAAGGTAATTTTAATGATTGGTTGGTTAATTAAGGTATAAGGACTAAATCATAAAAACTGTAAAAGTTAATCACATTTGATTTTGAAGTTTCAAATGGTTTAATTAGTGAAAGTACAAGGATCTAAGTGGAAGTTAGATTACTTTTAAAAGGGATGGACAGTTAGTGGGTATTTTTAATTGAAAATATATTAGTTAAAATGTTAAATTAATAATAAAAAGTAATAAAAACATAAATGTTGAATTAATTATAAAAAGTAATAAAACATAAAATTGAAGGTTACTATCTTGCCATTTCTTCTTTCCTACCATTTCCACCATTTTTGAATGAAAGAGGAAAGCTTCAAACATTAAAAACCATTTGACCCTTGCATGTAAGTCTAAACCTAGCCCGTTTTTCGTAAATTTTATGTTTTTGAGATCGTTGTAGCCTAATCTAGCTAACCCAGGTCTAAATAGTAAAGCTGTCAAAGATTTTAAAAGTTACCATTGTTGCTTTTGAAGCTTTTTGAATGTTAAATGGTTAAGTTTATGATATATGACTATTTTGTAAAGTGAATTTTGCTAGTTTTGAGTTTAGGGAGTAAAATGAAAATATGTTGAAATTGGCTTGAAATTCTTATAAGCATAGATTCTTGAGAGTTGTATAGGGATGAGTTTGAAGTCAGATTTAAAGTTTGGGGTTTAAATATGCTTGTTTCGATTTTAGGGACTAAATTGAATAAATTCCAAAACTTTAGATAAATAGTGACAAGTGATAATAAGATATCATATACATTAAATAAGTTGTTATAAGGAAATTGGCACTAATATTAGCCCCTGACATATCTACTATTGCTATTTATATCTAGTAAGTTGATACAATATCGTTATGTGTATTTTTGTAATGTTTATATTTGAATTATGTATTTTATGATCTTTGAATGTATTTGAAAATGTTTGCATGTATTTGACACTATCATGCTTTCAGTAATGTCGTGCTTACACTGTGGATGTTATTTGTGTTTTTTTGAGTAAGCATAAAAGGGAGATCACTCTAATACTTAGGGAAGCTTCCTTCTTATGTCTGCCCGCCATCGTGGGTAAGCCCAAATACCTATTTGGGTTTGAGGTAATTTGAACCCCCCATAATGTTACCAATTTGTACATGAACCAAAGGAGACACATTTGCATTATAAAAAAAATTAAAGACTTATCAAAGTTCATGCTTTTGCTAGAGCAAGCTTCATATTCTTGTATAATTCACTTTATAATTTTTTCCACTTGCCATTGTAGCTTTACCTAATACAATAATATCTTCAATGAAAAGAAAATGTGTAATGTTAGGCCCTCTTCAAACAATACAAGTTTCCTTTAACCTACCCTTCAAACTTTTCAATAATAAAAGGGTAGAAAAACCTTCACTAACTAGAAATAAATATGGGTTAACTAGGTCACCTTACCTTAACTCCCTACTAGGCCTCAAAGTTTCACCTATCAAAAAGTTCATGACCACTGAATAAGACACCAAACTCTACAAAACATAACAAAACCCACACATTAGCAAAATCCATCATCAACATCATATCCTCTAGAAAATGTCATTCTCCCAAATCATATACTTTACTCATGTCGAGATACAAAAATAAACCTCAGTTACTAGTCTTTTTGTTCTTGAAAGAATGAAGAATTTCATATTCAATAATAGTGTTAATGAGTCATTTTGGTAAAAAAAAAAACATCGGGTGCCTTATCCACGCAATTATCTAATACATTCCAAATATTTTAAAAATAATCTTTGAAATAATCTAATAAGTAACATTGCAAATGCTAATTGTAAGGAAATGGCTCATGTTTCTAGAATTGGGAATTTTAGGGCTAAAAATAATAGGAATTCAATTAATTTCTTCAAAAGAGATTCCCCTATTAAGCACAAATAAATATTAGATGCTAATAATATCACTAATGATATGTGAGAATGCTTGTTAAAAATTACTAGGAAGCCATCCATACCTGAAGCCTTAATAGGATGTATATTGTAACATCCCATTTTTAATGGTACCGAAAATCGTGGTTTCGAAACCCCATTTTTTGATGGTTGAGTTACTAAATATTATTTATTAATATTTACAAGTCTTTAATAGAATTATATTAAATTTTTTTAGGCAATTTTAATGATTGGTTGGTTAATTAAGATACAAGGACTAAATCGTAAAAATCGTAAAAGTTTATCACATTTGATTTTTAAGTTTCAAATTGTTTAATTAGTGAATGTACAAGGATCTAAGTGGAAATTAGATCACTTTTAAAAGGGATGGACAGTTAGTGGATATTCTTAATTGAAAATATATTAGTTAAAATGTTAAAGTAATAATAAAAATTAATAAAACATAAAATTGAAGGTTACCATCTTGCCATTTCTTCTTTCCCACCATTTCCACCATTGTTGAATGAAGGAAGAAATATTTAAACATTCAAAATCATTTTACCCTTGCTTATAGATCTAAACATATCATGTTTTTCATAAATTTTATGTTTTTGAGATCGTTGTAGCCTAATCTAGCTAATTGATCTACCGTAATTCAATGTAGTAGATTAAACTAATTTTTCCACTTTAGGAGCTTGAAAATAAGCATTACCATTAGGTTTTAATTATGTTTTAGTAAGTTTAATTAAATTCAATAAAGTGTATGAATTGAGTCTTTTATTGGCCTTAGGGGTCGAATGAGACCTAAGGGAGAGCTAATATACTTTGTGAGTGTGCAGAAGACCATTGAAAGGTGTTTCAAACTAATACTAGTCACTATGTCGTAACACGGATGATTCAATATTGCAACATAGGGACCAGAATGGAAGAATTCTGAGACTGCCTTCAATGTCACAACACATCCTAAAGGTGTCGAAACATACCCCCTGAAGACATCTTAGAGAAGAGTATATTGTCTTCTTTGTTACGACACAGGTCCTGGTGTGTGATAATATCGAATTTGGATAGGAATTAATACGAGCCAGGGGGTATACAATCAAACTTAAAGCTTAGGAACGTCAACTAACCTAGGTTTAAGGACGATGTCTACCTTAAGTCTATAAATAGACTCATTTGGCACATGTTATGAAAACCAATTTCTTAGCTTAGAATCTCTCTTTTTAATTTGTGTTTATTTTTGCTAACTCATTATTCTAGTGGACGTATCAGAAGGTCCTACTAGGGTATCAACTAGTTGATTGACGAGGAGCCTGAAGTGATAGTTGGTCAAGATTACCAAAGCAAGCTAATCACCTGTAATCAGATATGATACATTTTTAAATTCCCAATATTATTTTCTTTCCTTATTACTATTACTATTATTATAAAAACCCCCAAAATCCCTATTTTTTATACTTTTGTAATATAACTTAACTTAAGTACTAATTAGATCTTTTATTGTTTAGGTTGAAATTGATCTAGTATTAGCCTCCTTTGGGTACAATCCTTGGAGTACTCACTTACACCATTGTAACTATATTATAGCCTAACATGTATACTTGCAGATACCATCTCATTTATACATCTTTTGCTATAGTATTCACACTCTCGACATTAGTACGTCTAGAGGCAGTCAAGTTGTTGGCCCCGTCGCCGGGAGGCAACATCTCTAGTTCGATTTTAATTTTGCACTTTAGTAAGAATAATTAAGAATTTTTTATGTCATATATACAATTTTAATTTTTATTGTTACTAATTTTCTCTTTTTGGGTTTAGTGTATGAGTTGTAGTAGGGGAACACCAATAGAATCAATCACAGATCTAGAGAGAATAATTCGTAGAAATCGTCGATAGCAACAACAACAGTAACAATAGATGCAAGATCTAACACCATCGACTGTAGGCAACATACAACGTGAGAATCCATTGTTTGGTGAGGTTAATGATTTAGAAGATCCACCATCACCACCACAGCTACCTCGCAAATTTACCTAAGACACGTAACCAGAGAACCTTAAGAGACTCCACATTACCAAACTTGGACATGGTTCAGGAGAGCATAACGAGGTCGCCTATTACAACTAATAATTTTGAGATCAAATTGGCAATAATTCAAATGATCCAGAATAATCTTCAATTTAGGGGCACAATGACAAAGGATTTGAATCAACATTTAAAATAGTTTCTCTAACTTGTGATACTTTCAAATACAACGAGGTCACTGATGATGCTATTCGTCTTTGATTGTTTCCCTTTTCTTTGATTGATAACGTCATTTCTTGGTTAGATTCGCAAGCACCAGCATCTAGCACAACATGGGATGAGCTTATTGGAAAGTTCTTACAGAATTTTTTCCCTCTTAGTAAAGCGGTTCAACTGAGAATAGAAATTGTTGTATTCAGACAATTGGAAAGGGAAAGTTTTCACGAGGCTTTGGAATGTTTTAAAACATTGATCCAAAAATGAGCGCACCACGAATTCCTTGAGTGAATACGATTGCAGGTGTTTTACAATGAGTTGGAGGCACATCCGAGGTTCGGATTAGATGGAGCGACAAGAGGATCTCTTATAAACAAGACGTACAAAGATGTGTATGAATTAGAAGAAAACATGTCGATGAACTCCTGTCAGTGACCTATTGAGCAATTTATGTATGGCCAAAAACCATCTATGGTAAAGTCTATCCAAGAAGATAATAAATACCAGCAATTGGTGGACAGACTTAACCGTATTGAATTCGTAAATAGTGCACCATCTGTGTATGGAGGAGACAATTCGCTCTTCTGTTATACTAATAATCTTATCAAGGATATAAATTGCATCGAGAATAGGGGTGGAAACCCTTATTCAAATACATACAATCTCAGTTGGAGAGATCACCCAAACTTGAGATGGGGAGGAAATCAATGAGGAGATAATAATTCAAATCAAGTTAAAAATACTAATTACCAACCTCCTTATTTGCAAAAACCTCAAGATAGGGCCAACCCAAATGACCATATTGTATGTGGTCAACATCTAGATCGAATTGAAGGGGGAATGCAGTCAATGAGAACAGAAGTAAAGTAGGTGCAATTTGAGTGCACCAATTCAGCAAGAACATTGACTAAATTGGAGGATCAAATGAGCCAATTAATGAGTCTGATGGGAGATATTAAAAGGCAAATTGGTATTGGCATACCCAGCAATATTGAGAATAATCCTCAGAAAGAAGGGAAGAAGCAAGTAAAAGCAATCGCACTCTGGTCGGGAAAAATCTTAAGTATCCCAACAACCTTGACACAAGAGGATGTAAAAGAGAATGCAGAAAGCACTCCAAAAAAACTCCAAGAAACTAATCAGGAACCAGAACCAAAAGAGGTCATCAAACAGGCAACCGAACCAAAAGTGAGGGTAAAAGACAAGGCCACTAACACATAGGTATCGTTCCTTTCCAGATTAGAAGAGAAACATAAATAGGATGAGGATGAGTTTGTAATTTTTCTAAACTTGTTCAAAACAATGGATGTCAACATACCATTAATTGAACTAATCGAGAAAGTACCAAAATACGCCAAATTTAAAAAAAAAATCATGTCTAGCCATATGAAAGTTAAGTTAAGAGAGCAAGTCAACATAAACGCGTCTTGTAGTGTTATTATTTCTAGACAGGTACCCCCGAAACTAAAAGACTTGGGAAGTTTTACAATTCCAATAGAGATAGGGAGTATTCATTTTAGGAAAGCTCTATGCGATTTAGGAGCTAGTATAAACCTAATGCCCTTATCTATTTATGAAAAACTTGGGGTAGGGGACCTGAAAAACACTCAAATTACACTATAGTTAGTTGACAGATCTGCAGTCCAACCTAAGGGAGTGCTAGAGGATGTGTTAGTTAAGGTGCGTAGCTTTATTATCCTGATAAATTTTGTAGTTTTAGGTTTTTAAGAGGATTGGGAGATACTCATCTTGTTGGGAAGTGTAACGACTCGAAATTTAGTGGTGTCAGAAAGTGTAGTGCAAAACTCTATTTTCGAAAACCAAACACGTAAATATTTTTAATTAATATTTACAGAGTCATTTTTTAAGCTAATTAAATTTTGGATAGAAAATTTTGTGGAATTAAATTTTAATTAGTGTATAGGGACTTAATCATTTAAAGGAAAAAAGTGTGATTATTACTAAATTATAAACTAATTTATAACAAAAGGACTTGAAAAGCAATTATATCTTTGTTGTTCAATTAAGTGGACGGCTGTACCATATTTTATATAACTAATATATATACTATGTTAAATATAATATATATGTATATATTGTATTAAACTACTATTAAAATTAAAAGGAGGTGGAATAATAGTTAGTGGATAGAAGGAAGCCAAAGAATTTCTTTTTTAAATTTTCTTCCTTTCGAAACAAAGAAAATGGGGAGAACTCACGCACGGACAAAGGCTAAAAGTTGCATGGTTAATTTGGTTAGTAGATTTTGGATACTTTTACATGAAATTTATGTTTTTGAAGTCTTAGGCTCATGAGTTAATTTTCCCATGTTCAAATTTTTAGAAATTTTGAGATTTATGGAAGTTGCCATTGTAGAGAAATTTAAGTTCTTGGTGTTGTCTTGATAGATTTTAAGGTTGGAAGTGAAACGAGATTATTTTGTAAGGTTAATTGTTAATATTATGTAAAAAGGACTAATTAGTCTGAAATTTAAAATTTAGGGTTTAATTGAGAAATAAGAAGTTCTTGTAATCGTGGTTTCAAGACCACATAATCAAGTTAGAAAAATATTTAAATATTATTTTCCTTGCTTACGGTATGTGAATGAGCATGTGTGAAAGTCTCATATGAAAATTTGAATGTTTGTATGCTTAATTTTGAAAAAAGACTTAATCGCGTAAAATGTAAAAGTTGCATGCTATTTGTTAAAATGCTTATTTGATTTGACTTTATGATTGTGAGGTCCTTATGAGGTTATTTGACCATTGAATGAATTAAATGACATAAAAGGGCATTAGTTGGTGAAATTTTAATGAATTATAATAAGGTTAAATTGGTAAAAAGCATATTAATGTTATGTTAGTTAAAACCAAAGTTAAAAATCATCTTATTTCTATCATCCTTGGCCGACAATACAATAAAAATAAAAGAGAAAAGTATAGCTAGGGTTCGGCACTTGCAAGCTTTGATTTAGGTATGTTTTTGCTTCAGTTTTTGATAATTTTTACGTTTTTGTAATCGTTGCTTCGTATACTATCAAGCCCATGTCTCAATTTTTTATTTTTATGATGATTTTTAAATGTTCCATGGATGAATTCATGAGCTTATTGTTGTTATATGATGAAATATGAAAGTTTGATGTTGGGTTTACATGTTTTGTCTTTGGATTTTTGATGAAATTGAGTAATTTGGGTTAAATTGTAAAAATGTTATTTTGAGGGACTAATATGTAAAATAAATGAAATTTTTGGGCTTGTATGAGAGCTAGGAGAATTCGACCAAGCATGAGTATAAGCAAATTATGCATATTTTGTGATATTGTGATTTAGGGACTAAAATGTCGAAAATGTGAAAATGTGAGGGCTAGTTTGCAAAGTTCCCTAAATATGTGTCTATGGATTGTTTTGAATGATTTGGTGAATAAAAGGGGTAATTTTGAATACATATAGATCAAGAAAAGAGGAATTCAGACTTAGACCGAGGGAAGTCGAAGATTGTAGAGTAAACAGTCCGAGTCAACAATTTCGAGTACGAGGTAAGTTCGTACTTAGAACATGATGTTAAGTATATTTTAATGTTTTGGTTATACATAGATTGCATATATGTTTGGTTTGGATGAATATGATGAGGAATAAATAGTATTTAGCACTAAGTGTATGATTTAAATTAGCTTCGGCTACTTGAGGTACTAAGTGTGCAATACCAATATAACTTCGGTTAATTGAGATGGCACTAAGTGTGCGGAATCGTTCTAGCTTCGGCTAATCTTTAAAGCACTAAGTGTGCAGATGTTTTAAGTACAAATAATTTATAGAAAGTCTTAAAATATCTAAACGAAAGGTGAGAATGAAAATGAATAAGTACAGGAAGGTTCAGATATGTATCTTACCTATGTGGTAGATGATATTATGTATGTGAAGTTCATTGAACTAGTATGATCATAAGAATTGTATTGACATAGAATTGATAGATGACTTGAGAACTTATAAGCACTTATGGGTTGATATTTATATTTTATATATACTGTTGATAAATTTTTGGTACGAGCTTACTAAGCTTTTGAAAGCTTACTTTGTGTGTGTTTGCATTGTTTTATAGATATCGAAGTTACGGTGAGTTCGGGGATCGTCAAGGATCGTCACCACACTACCGAACCTCATTTTGGTACTTTTGAAAATGTATATTTTTGAAGTATGGCATGTATAGGCTAGTAGTTATTAAATTATGTTTTGTAATGTATATGCATAGCCATGTGATTTGGCTAGTTGTTTTAAACTTATAGTTAACAATGGCTGATGGTATGTGATGCTAATGTATAAATGTGGTATGTTTTAATAAGATAAAAGAAATGATAAATGTTGGTAAGTTTTGGTAAGTTTTAGTATGAGATTGGATGATGTATGGAAAGAAATGCTTGATATGTTTTTAACATATGTTTTGATATTGAATTTGGTTGAATTGATGGAGCATATATGCTTGTTCCTTTGCTTGTAGGTTGACCCAAATTGGGGTGGCAAATTGGCTATTCAAATGTCCTATTTTTGTCCACATGGGCAGAGACACGGGCGTGTGTCTCAGCCATGTGTGACACACGGTCATGTGATACGGCCATGTGTCCCCTGGGGTACCCTACAATTGTAAGTCAGTCTTAGGCACAGCCAAGGCACACGGGCGTGTGACTATCCATGCGACCCAAGTCAGTTTTGACCACGAATAAGGCACACGGGCGTGTCTTGTGATTGTGTGAGTAAGTCAGTATGTATGCACTGTTTAGAAATGGCTTAAACACACGGGCGTGTCTAGTGCCGTGTTAGGCACACGGCCTGTTCACACAGGCGTGTGACCTGTACCACTTTGAAAAATGATTAAGTTTTGGAAAATTTTATATGAGCTCAGGTTTAGTCCCGACCCTTTTTTAATGCATGTTTAAGGTCTCGATGATCTATATAAAGGACTCTAATTTGATATTTGATGTTTGATGTTTGATGTTTGATGTTTATGAAATGAATGTTAAATGTTTCGATTTGTCAGGTAATGCCTTTAAGCCTAGTTCTGTGTCGGATACGGGTTAGGGGTGTTACAGTTCTTATAAGGGCTTTAGGAAAGTTCAGTTAAGCTTGGAAGGAGTAAATTTATGTTAATGTGGAAGCATTGGTTTTGTGGACTAATGTGTACAAAAGTATAAGTTTATTGTTAATATGTAAAATAGTATTAATGAGTAATTATATGAATTTCAATGTTAAAGATGTTGGTTGAGATTAATTGAGTTGAATCGTTATAATTAGATCAAGAAACAAGTAGATCGGTCGATAATCGGGGGAAGGGAAAAGTTGTTGAATAATCATCATCGAGTACCGATAGCTGCTACGAAGGTAAGTTCGTAGTCCTTAAACTCGAACTTTGGTTACTTATTTTAATTAGCCTAATTGTATTTGTTATTAAATTATGTTTCAATATATATATATATATATATGTAATTGAATAATTTCTATTGAATGGATATTTTATGAGATTATATATATGTGTATGATTATGAAATGGATTAATAAGATATTATTAGCTATTTGAGATAAATGGTTGAAATACGAAATGTGGTAATGTGAAATTCACAAATGAGTGCTTGATATCGTCGGTTTATCCGACTAGTGCTTGACGTAAATGTTTGTTGGTATATCCAACTATTGCTAGGCACACATCTGATATCGTCAGTTTATCTTACTAGTGCTGGGTAAAAATGATTGTCTATTTATCCGACTAGTGTTGAGCACACATTTAATAATGTCAATTTATCTGACAAGCATTTGATATCGTTGATTCGTCTAATATCGTCAGTTTATCATTGTCACTTTATCTGACTAGTGCTGGGCACACATTTGATACCGTCGGTTTATCCAACTAGCACTGGGCGCAAAACTTTGTTACGGTTTATCTGTTATGCACCGGGTGCCATTACCATATTAATCCATACTAGTAAATGAAGGTTATTATGAAACAAATATGTATGCTCATGTTGAACTTAATGATAGGAAAAATGGAATGAATATTGCATGATGTGTCTTTATATAGTTACGATTATAGAGTACAATAATAGTTCTTGAATTAAGAAATGAATTCATTATTTGATCATTATTCTATGTGTAGGTTAGACACCTATTTTTGACTAATGACTTAGCATCCAGCGTCAATCCCAAACTCAAGTCGGTGATGTTTACTTTTGAGTCTTGGCATGTACCTAGGATGTCAATGTTTCAAGTGATGGTCTTTTTATTTTAATTAAATTCTAGTGAAAGTTACTTGTGTGGAATATAGTCTTGTAAGCTTGTGAGTGATGTGTTAACTTAGATAAATTTTTTTATATAGTTGTTTTGGGATATTAATGTAAATTGGTTGGTTTGATATGTATGCAATTGAGGTGGTTTAAGCATAATCTTTAATCTAGGCTTAACTATCATTATTGAAATGGTATTATAAATGAATGTTTATCTATATTTGGTCATTTGGTGGATACTTGAGTGTGAATGAAAGGTTTGAGTTATGTATGTACTTATCTTACTTATTTGATTGTTTTAAACTTGTTTGAGGTACCTTTGAATGGCATATTGGTTAGGCTTAGGATGGATGTTATTTTGGCATGAAATTGATGTTTTGAATGTGTATTGAAATATAGGATTTGATATAGTTATGATATATCTTATTGTGCAAGAAATAAGGTATTCAATTGCTTCTTTAAGGGTTAATCATGTTGCACACGGCCTGTGACATGGGCTATCACTCGGCCGTGTGCCATTTAAAAATAGAAGCGCAAGTTCCACACAGGCAGACACACTGTTGGGATATGACTGTGTGGCCCATGTCAGTGAATTAGATGGCCTGACACATGATTTGTGACACGGGCGTGTGGATCAAGTCAATGAGTTACACGGTTTGGGAACACGAGCGTGTGGAATAGCCACACGGGCATGTGTGTCGATCACACAGCCATGTATTAGGCTACACGGGTTGGCCTATGTCACACAGCCATGTGACCCTTGTTTAAAAAATTTCACTTTGCTTTAAAACTTTCTAACTTGTTTCAGTTTGCTCCCTGAATGTTCCAAATATATTTTTGTGACCTCGTCTATTTAAATTAGGATCCGTAACTATGTTTTCACCATAATTAAATATTGGTTTGACTATTGTGTATTAAATTGATTGTAAATGATTCTAAAGTTGATATTTGTTACAATTTGTTTGGTAATGTTTTGTAACCCTAATCTAGCGATGGATATGGGTTAAGAGTGTTACATTTAGTGGTATCAAAGCTACAGGTTTAGCCAATTCTCAAACTAATCGATGACTTATTCGACCAATTCCATGGGGCTTCTGTGTTTTCCAAGATAGATCTTCATTCTGGATATTACCAGCTTAAGGTTAAGGAGGTCGATGTACATAAGACTGGTTTTAGGACTCGTTATGGGCACTACGAGTTCCTAGTCATGCCTTTTGGTTTGACGAATGCTCCGGCTGCATTCATGGATCTTATAAACTAGATTTTTCAGTCACTTTTGGATTAGTTCTTCGTAGTCTTCATCGACGACATTCTGGTATACTCTAAGATTGATGATGATCATAATGAACATCTTAGGGTAATTCTTTAGATACTCCGTGATAAATAGCTTTACGCTAAGTTAAGCAAGTACGAATTCTGGTTAAGGGAGGTCACTTTTCTAGGTCATGTGGTTTCTGCTGAGGGGATCTGAGTTGACCCTAAGAAAATCGAGGTTGTGCTTGAGTGGAAACAACATAGAAATGTTTCTGAGATCCATAGCTTCCCTAGGCTAGCAGGTTACTATCAAAGATTTCTCAAGAGGTTCTCACTTATCGCAGCTTTTCTGACTAAGTTGTTGCGAAAGCACGCCTTATTCATCTAGACTGATGAGTAGCAATCGAGCTTTGAGAAGCTTAAATCTTTTTTGACTCAGGCTTCTATTCTGATACAGCCTAAATCCGGTAAGGAATTCATGGTTTAAAGTGATGTGTCACATGTTGGTTTGGGTTGCGTTCTGATACAAGATGGTAAGGAAGTGACTTATGCATCTCGACAACTTAAGACACATGAAGACAACTATCCCGCGCATGATTTGGAGTTGGCAGCGGTTGTCTTTCCCTTAAAAATCTAGAGGCATTATCTGTATGGTGGGAGGTATATCATTTACACCGATCACAAGAAGTATCTCCTTACTCAAAAATAGTTAAACCATAGGCAATGTAGATGGATTGATTTGCTTAAGGATTACAATAGTACTATCGAGTATCATCTCGGTAAAGGCAACGTAGTGGTCGATGCTCTTAGTCGTAAAGCAATACCTAATTTGATGGCGATGTTTGCTTGCCTAAGTCTGTTTGATGATGGGAGTTTGTTAGTCAAGTTGCAATTTAAGCTAACTTGGATTGATTAGATTTGGGTTAAATAGTTGGGGGATGATTCTTTAGTTCTACGGTTCCGACAGGTGGTGGATGGATGGTAATATGTCTGATTTTGGGCTAAACAATGATAGGGTTTTATCCTTCCGAGAATGGGTTTAAATGCCTAACGACTCTGATTTGAGGCAGTCCATTCTACAAGAAGTGCATAGTAGCCCCTATGCTATGCATCCCGACAGAAACAAGATGTATTGTGATTTACATGAGTTATATCAGTGGTCGGGGCTGAAACGAGAGGTAACAAATTTTGTTTCTCGGTGCCTAACGTGCCAGAAAGTTAAGGCTGGCCCACTTTATTCCTGTTAGGAAAATTACTCCCTTCAGAAGTTGGCCAAGTTATATGTTTTTGAGATCGTGAGACTTCATAGGGTTCCGGTCTCGATTATTTCTAGTAGAGATCCTCACTTCACTTCTCGTTTTTGGAGGAAGCTTCACGATGCTCTGGGTTTGAGATTATACTTCAGCATTGTGTTCCATCCTTAGACCAATGGTCAATCTGAGAGGGTGATTCAGATACTAGAGGATATGCTTT
Source organism: Gossypium longicalyx (assembly GCA_025698465.1). Taxonomy (NCBI): domain Eukaryota; kingdom Viridiplantae; phylum Streptophyta; class Magnoliopsida; order Malvales; family Malvaceae; genus Gossypium; species Gossypium longicalyx. The sequence continues at coordinate 59,410,177 of CM047004.1, read as the reverse complement.
GGAGTTGTGTGATCAATTTTCGAGGTAGTTGGAAGGAGTTTCTACCGTTAGCCTAGTTTTCCTGCAATAACAGTTTCCAGTTCAATATTCAGATGGCGTCTTATGAGGCTTTGTATGGTCATAAGTGTTGTATATTGTGTTGGACTGAGTTAGGTGAGCGACGGGTTTTGGGTCATAAGTTGGTTTTTGAGACTGAGGATAAAGTTAGACTAATTTAAGATCGTCTTAAGACGATTTCGGATAGACAGAAGTCTTATTTAGATTTAAAAATAGGGATATTAAGTATTCTGTGGGTGATTATGTGTTTCTTAAGGTAAAGGTCCTTCGATTTGGACGTAAGGGCAAGTTAAGCCCTAGGTTCATTGGGTTGTACCAAATTTTGAAATGTGTAGGACTGGTTACTTATCAGTTAGAGCTACCTCCAGAGTTAGACCATATTCACGATGTGTTTCGGGTCTCTATGTTAAGGCAGTATCAGTCGAACCCATTTTATATTATTTTTGTTGAGGAGATTGAGGTTAGACCAAATCTTATATTCGAGAAGGAGTCGGTTTAGATTCTGGATCGAGACATTAAGGTCTTGAGGAGGAAGTCTATTCTACTAGTGAATGTTCTGTTGCGGAATCATGGCACTGATGAAGACACGTGGGAACCTGAGGACTTGGTTCGACAGCAATATCCGCATCTGTTTGAGTTAGGTAAATTTCAAGGCCAAAATTTCTTTTAAGAGGGGAGAGTTGTAATGCTATAAAATTTTAGTCTTGATTTGTTGGTTTTTGACATATGATTTGTCTGGTGGGGTGGTTATGCATTAGGTATATTTGCTCAAGATTCTATGTTCAAGTCTTTGTATGCATAAGGATTATTTTTATTCTTTTTACCAAGTTGGTTGATGAGTTTAGTTTGAACTCTACCTGTAGGAAATTCTGATTAATTAAAAGAAGTTTGGGTTAGTTTTAAGTTAGTTTTTGTTTTAAATAAATAAAATACATTATCTTTAGTTTTTGTTTTAAATAAATAAAATACATTATCTTTATTTTATTACTTTCAAAACAATTGGATTTTGATTTTATTTTATTTTTATTTTGTTTTTCCTAAACCTACGTTTCACGTTTCTGTTTTTCCCCAAATCCCAAGCCGTCAGTTTCAATTTTGTTGCTATTTGGCTTCATTCTTTTTTTCCTTTTTGTTTCTTGTTCTTGAATTTCCTTTGATCTTTTGGGCTACCATTGTTTCATCTGTGGTTCTATTCTATTCTTTATCAACGATCCTTGCTTCCTATTGTTGTTGTTGTTGAATCTCGTCAGGTAATTGTTGTACCTTCTATAGTAAGTTCGGTTTTGAAGAGTTTCTTTTCGAATCTTAATGTAGACTTGTTTTAATGGGGTTTGTGTTGGTGTTTCATTCAATATTTTATTGGGAGTTAATTTAACTTCGTAGAGTTTCATTCTTAGGTGGGAATTTTGAAGCGCTCACTCTTCCTCTAACATCGTGATTTCGTGAAATTGTTGCTCATTTAACGTTAAGAGTTTGGAAGTGTTTTAATATATTAGAAGAGCACGATTCTTGGTTATTTCGTTTCGCATTACTGTAATTAATCCTGCTATATGTCGTATTTAGGTTTTGGTAGTATCATGGTTGATTTCTCAACGAAATCAGATCAGGTGTGTATCGAAAACGCGAAAAAACAGTAATCAGCAAAAGCCAAAAAAGTTCACTGTCAATGCCACATGGACGTGTGGTAAACTATGTGTGACACATGGTCATGTGACAATCCGTGCGTCAGACCATGTGTGACACACGACCTAGGCTATTTTGGGCCTTATGGACCACATGGCCTGGCCATGTGGGTCGTGTGGGCCCAAAATTATGAAATTTTCCCTAGAGCCGTACACGTAGTTTCAATCGACCGTGGGCCTTCCATAGGGTCGGTATGTGATTAAATATACTATAAAGCATGAATTCAGGACATCAGTTAGTATAATTTTCTTATAATTTTCTGCTATCTGTATGAGCAGTTGAGATGCCAAATGATAAGTAAACCTGAAAATTAATGTTAAGTATACGATTTGTATATGTTGTGTTGTGCATATAGAACTGTAGCATGTTTGATTTTTGCCTTGAATATGTCTGATATTTGTTATATTCTGTATCTGCATCTGGGTTGGGTTGGAAATAACATGTGGAGGAAGTGTATCTATAAAAAGGCGAAAAATCCCTTATTGATCTGGTAGCTTAGCTGTTACTATTCTATAAAGTGTCTCACCGACACTAAGTGGTGTGTAGGGTTGGATGGGTGTTTTACACCCATATGGTATGTTGGGATGGTCGGTGATGGTGTGTAGCGGTTGGGGGTAGGATTATACATTGTATATGTTCTACTCCATTATAAATTTGTTTCTGATAAATCTGTTTGATATGCATCAACTATTTTAAGTTATTCGTTATACATTGAGTTTCGAAAACTCACTTTCTGTTTGACTGATATTTTCAGGTATTCCTCAAACTTAGACAGATTGGTGCAATTGGAAGCTCGGTTAATATCATATTTTTCCTAAATTTAGTTTTTTTAAAATTTTTGGTATTTGAGTTTTGTAAGTTTTGGACTCTCTGGACTCTTTTGGACTTTTTTTTTGGGTTTCTGAACATATTTTTAGTTTACACATGATAGTTGTTTAAACGTACTTTCTGAAAATATTAGTTTTTCTATAAATCAATTGATTTTGGAAACAACAAATCGGGTTTTCCAAAACAACAAATCAGTTTTTCCAAAAGAATATCAACCTAAGTGTTTCCGCTACAAAGTAACTGATTTTAGAAGACGTAAATGTACATTGTTTCAACTAAAAAGCTAATAAAAAATAACTTCTATTATACCAAAGTTTTTAAGTAACAGAAATTACGCTGTTTTTCAACATTTTTTGGAAAGCTAAATTTTCAACCATTTTACATAACCACTCCATATTTGACCATAATGTCTAGGCTAGGTTTGGGGTGTTACAAATTCGATTTAGGTCCCGATATGATTGAATAACATAGTAATGATCGTAATTTATTATGAATTGATCTTTTTTTGGCTCTGTTTGAGTGGTTGGTGACCTCTGTTTTGCATTTTAACAGTTATCTTGTAAATGTTTTTTATTGGTCCCGATTTAGTTTTGAACTTGTTCAAAGGTTTTCGTAAGCTGACTAAAACTCAAATTTGATTGTAATACATGTTTAACATGGCATTAACTTGTATTTATTGATTATTGAGTAATGTTGAATAAATTGCTTGTGAATGTTCTGGTTTACTAGTGTAACATCCTATAGCTCGAGTCCGACGATTGGATCGGGTATAGGGTGTTTCAATATATGTTATAATATATTTATTCACCACAATGCACAAAGATGGCTCTTCAAAGAATGTTGAAAATATGTGTTAGTCAGGAGTCATCTTCTATGATTAAGTATCTTGAACCAATGACATGAAATCTATTTATGGTACGGTTTTTCAATTGTCATTTTGATGAAATAACGTTTCCAACACTAGGTAGAGAAAATATATAGTTGGTGAAAGAAATTAGATGAGATGCATCATTATTATCTCATTTACATCCTTGAACAAATCAATGCGAACTAGAAGTTCAAAAATAATTTATTTGTAAAATATTGTAAATCAATTGTTAAATGTTTTTGCTAACATTAAAAGAGTTACTAAGTACTATATACAAGCTAAAAATACTCTAATTTGTATTGACATCCTTTTAGGACAATCTGCAAGTGAAAATGAAAGAAACTATAGTGGACCAATCTATTCCAAAGATAAAAATCCTTGTAAAAGGAAACAACAAACATATTGATGGTCATATTATGTAGGCAAGCACCCAAGAAGAGACTAAGGACATAACTAATCATAAAACCCCAGAAGAAATTAAAGTATTTAAAAATAGTGATAATGAAGAGAACTCGAAAAGTTATTTCACTACAAGAAAAAAATGGAATAGAAAAATATAGTTGTTAACAACATTTTTGCTTATAATACTACTGTCAAAATAACAATAGAAAATGAAGATCTTGAACTTATGTTGAGGAATGTAGAAATAGAGAATATAGATTAACTGAAAAGACACAATTCAAGCATAATTGAATCGCTTGCAAAAATAAGGTTTTTGGACATGTAGTTTAAACACTTAAATGTGCTAAACTTTTAGAATACAAATGGGTGTTTGTGCAAAATGAAATGATAAAAATGAAGTCATATGATATAAAACACAACTTGTAGCACAAGGGTTTTTACAAAATCTTTACATTAATTATGAAGTGATGCACTTTTATCTAGTGGTTATAGTCATGTTTAAATATCTTAGTATTTTGATAGCATGTAAATAACTCGATATGCGTTTAATGGATGTTGTTACAAAATATTTATATGGCTCACTTGGTTGTGAAATTTATATGAAAATCCTTGAAGGATTTAAAATACTAATAGAACACAAAGTTCCCTGGGAAAATTACTCAATCAGATTAAAGAAATGTTTATAGATTAAAACAATCTAGATATATGTGGTGCAATCATCTTACTAGATATTTGTTGACAAAAGGTAGGTTATACAAATGATGGTAAAAGTATCATGGAGCCCCCTGTACTAAGAGTCAAATTGTATTTTGCCCTCTTTACTCAAAACATGACAAATTAACCTCTATACATTAGATCAAAGAGCAAATTGATCCTTTTTGTTAAAAATTTCATCTATTTATACTATTAAAAATTTGTGTAGTTGAAGGGATAACCAAACAGTGACATGTGGTGTGCTATATGTACCTTATGTTAACATACAAGGACTAGTTTTTAACAATAGAAATTGAAGAAATTTTTAACAAAAAGATCAGTTTTCGCTTTGATCTAATATAAGGACTAATGTACTCATTTTTTGAGTAAAAAAGACAAAAGGCAAACCAACTCCAAGTATAAGGGTCTCTATGATACTTTCACTTACAAATGATCCGATTTGCTCATGTTTTTATGAAAGGATCTAGATTAAAATTCATGATGATTTTTATTTATGTTGATGATTTAAATATTATTAGAACTCCCGTAGAACTTCAAAATGTAGTAAATTGTTGAAAAAGAATTTGAGATGAAATCTCTTAAAAAAATACGTTTTGCTTTACATTGTAGATCGAACATTTAAAATATGATATTCATGTCCATTAGTCATCTTCTACAGAAAAGATCTTAAAAAAATTTTACATGGACAAAGAACATCCATTAAGTATTCTAGTGGTTGTAAGATCACACTACATGTGAATGAAAGCCTCTTTCATCCTAGTGAAAATGATGAACTCATTCGTCTTGAAATACCATATCTTAGTGTCATAAATGTTAATTATTTGCAACCAACACAAAACTTGTTTGCAAGTTTTAGTTCTTTTCGAATACACAAAAGTTAGGATAGAATGAAACATATATCCATATATCTCAAGTGAACAATTGGAATAAGATTACTTTCTTCCAATGGTTCGAAATCTCAACTAATTGATTATGTAGATATTGAATATTTATTAAATTTATATAAAGGTCAATCGTAAATGAGATATTTATCTGCATGCATAGACATAATTATAGCATGACGTTCATTAAAATAAATATTATAACAACCCATTAAAATCATACAAAAATAATTGTGATGCATGAAACAAATTGAGAATGTTTTTTTATTCTATTGTTCCAGCATGTTCAGAAGATCTATAATATATATATATCTACTTGTAAAATTAGAAAAGACTATCTTCATTGATTTTACTACTACTATAATCGGAGAAAATTTTATTTATTTATCTATTGTTATACAAAATTTACTTCTACATATAACCTCCAAGCCTTCAAAATAAAAAATACCCCAAACCTTTAAAATAGGAAAAGAAATACGATCGAATCCACAATTTATTTATTACAAAAATATCAATGTCTCTAATAGAAATTCGATTTAGATATTACGAAATCAACAAATAATCATACCATATATTAAGTACATTTCGCATAAACACCAGTCAGATTATTTAATAATTATAAGATGACAATAATAATTATAGGATGACAATTAATTTATTATTTTCATTATTTTTTAGAAAGATACATTTAATACATCTTTCTTTCTGTAAAATCTCAGCTTAATCAGTCAACTAATTACAAATTTAACATTTCAGTAGTTCACCATCAATTTGTCTCCACCACAGATCACAAAGTGTGGACTAAAGGTAGGTCATTTTGAAACCAAACACTCATTTCTCATTTCATCTTTATAATCCCCTTGCTATTTGCATCAATTTTGAGAATCCCACCTAAACAAAACACAAAATGAAATCTATTAGACCCACAAAAGTCAAGTAATCAAATCTATGTTGCTCAATCTTGGGTGCAAGTGTCGATTAAGAACAAGTATCGGCACATGTATGTTTAATCTATGTTAAGTATTTCAGTTTATTTGAAAGGTAATTTCCTCACCATATATATATATATATATATATATATCAAATATAGATGTAGACACAGGTACTTTGAGAAAAATGAAGAATACTAGAGTTCCCTAAAGATGCAGAATTGTTGGGGGGAACTTACATAAGAATGGTCATTGTAGTCTTCATGTATATCATCTGTTGTAAAAGGAATTTACTAGTACAGATTGGCTATTTCCTCCTTGTATTTCGCTACAACTTGGTCTCTTCTTATTTTCATGGTTGGGGTCATTAAGCCGCTCTCAATCTGCAACAAGGTTTTGGATTTATACTTAAAATCTAACATAATATATGCAGAATTGCAGATCAAGCACATTCATTTCTGACATGTAAGTCTTACCGTAAAAGGTTCATCCACAACAAGGATTGGTCCGACTTGAAATGAACACTCTGAGGTCCTGCATGTTAAGAATCAAGTCAGACAACAGCCTTCCACTCAAACCCCAACGGTTTGGTGATTTGGTCAGAGGAGCAAGTTGCATTGGTAATAATGGAATCTATATCTACGCAGCATGTCATCCAACTCTTCAATTTTTTTAAAGTAATTGCGTCCAACAAAATTGGACATAGTTACAATGATACAATCCTCTAAATATATAAAAAAAACTTATAAAAAGAAAAAAATAAAAAAACTGAACATATCATGTTGGACATATACTTGTATCCGACAAAATGACACCAGTACAGGCTCTTAAATCCTGGCAAAAAGATTTAAACTGAATTTGAAAAGGTTACCATTTGCTTAATTCTTCATATAGCAGGCTTGTCATTTTGTCCCTGCCAAGATCTACAGCATCTGGATCTACGATAGAGGATACTTTTGCAGCCTGAAGTACCTCATCTTTGTTTGGGACAATGATAGCTGCAAGGCGTCGTTGGTCCTGGAAGGAAGATGTCAATCAACAATGAGGAGTTCTAAATCAAGTCAAAATACCTAAATAAAAGAAATGCAAAAGCCACAAGCAAACTTCAGAGAAAGAAAGGTGTCCAACTTGCCTGTCCTATGACCACAATCTGTTGAATAAGACTGCTCCTCATGGCAGCTTCTTCAATCTCTAACGGTTCAACATTTTCACCTATTTTCTCAAAAGAAATATTTTTAGTTAATAAAGGAAAGTACAGTGAACATGTGTTTAACAGAATTCAGAAAAAGAAAAGACTTCAAAGTACAGTTGCAGCATTGGAGTTCGACTTTGTTAACTTCCACAATGTGCTTATCACATAAAGATAAAAGACACAGCACAATCTCTCAACCTATAATCTCCATTAAAAAACCCATGTCTGACCACATGAATTGAGCCTAGGTGACTTTAATCAGGTATGAAGGATATTGAAATCATGCCATATGCTAAGAAAAGATTTATAACGTTATAATCATATTGAAGGTGGAACTTGAGTATGAGATCGAGGCCCAAGCAGTTAAATCATGGAAAGATCTTTTTCAAAATTATAACTCTATAACTACAGGCTTATAGCAAAGAGATAAATGTGGTCTTACACTAAAGTGAGAGAAGAGTGCATACAGAAAACCATTTGATACTCTTTAACCGAACTAACCTAAAATGATAAGCATATAGGACCTACATGACCAAATCAAAACCACAAGGAGATGATTGTTTCAAATTTCTAGTAGGAAGGTCGTGCATGCATTGTTATACAAGCTAAGCAGGATTTAAGCATACCGGAAGAAAGAACAATGGTGTCCTTGGCACGTCCTTCAAGAACTATCACACCTCCACAACGACGACTTCGCCCGATCGAATGATGAGGTGCAATCCAACCTATATCACCAGTGTCTAGCCAACCATCTTCATCTAGAGCTTGCTTAGTAGCCAAAGGATTCTAATTCAAACCATAACAAAAATACGTCATCTTAGATGTGACAATAACTCATATGCAAGTCATATGACACTGATAAACAATGACAGTTTGGTTTGGACTTCCTAGAACAGTATAAGTATTCTATTCTTATGAATTTTTTCCTTTTTAATCTGACAAAAAGGAGCCCTCTCATCCTGAGCAAGATGCAACTTTCCCGCCAGCCCTGCTTAGGATGCTGTCCAATATTGCTATTTTTTTTTTTTTCTGAAAAAAATTATTGGTTTTCATTATGCATAATAAGATTTATGCATGCTATTTAAGAGAAGCAACATTTGAGTACCTAATGCAATTGTTTAAACCCAAGCGACATGAACATTTGATCATAGTTTGGGTACTAAATATATAATTAACCCCATATATATATCTCACTCGTTCTGAATCACTATTGGCTAATGACTAAATTTCTAGATTTTTTTTCCCTTCTCTTCGTGAAATATAAATAAAGCAGATAGTAATACTAAATCAGGCTGCATGCTGTAAAAGCTGCACAAGAAATATGTTTTCATTGGTTAAATCTTGACAAATTTTGAGTCAATGTTTACCTTATAGTAACCTTTCATCACCTGTGGCCCCCTAACCTTTACAATGCCTTTGGTGCCAGGCGGGAGAACCTCACCAGTTTTGGAATCTACAACTTTGAATTCTGTGTGTTGAATCGGATGCCCGATTGAACCAATAACCTTCAAAAGTCAAATCTAGAAGATTGTCACATAATGGAATACTCTCAAGAGGTAGACACTAATTACATGAAGACAACCTTAAAAATATGGTAAAATGTAAAATAGTGAGAAGAGTTTATGGTCAAAATGGTTGTTAAACTCAGTATAGAAAATCGGTAAATGATGTGCAGAAGGTTTAGATACTTAGAATTTTGAAAGAGTTACACAGTTGAACTAAGTAAGATATATTTAACGTGTAACAAGAATAAGACAATGACATAGATTAGTAAGTTAATGCAACTAGGCAATTCAACGATTATGTGTTTAACAAGGTTTTGCAAACCTTCAGAAAATTGAGAAAGAGATGCTTACGAGGTTGCACCAGGAAAATCCAGGTTTTCGTTCTATTTCAAGAATATTATTCTAAATATGTTTTAGACATGGATGCTTCAAAAAAAAAAATGAAGAGTCAGAGAAACATAACTTTCAGATTATCCAATTAATTCCAGTGCAGCTAAAAAGAAAAAGGTCCAAACCGCTCAACTAAGACTTTAATCCAAAAGCACCCACATAGATCCTTTTCTTTTGATCATAATTGAGTGATTTACATTTCAAATGACCTCATACACGTTTCTTAGACAATGCTATGGGTTTAGCAAAGTCGGTTGCTAGTGTGCAACTACTAATTCTCTTAGAGAATTTCTTTACATTGCTTATAAAAAACCACATGTAATATCACAGGTGGCATGGAATAAAGAGAGTAGTATCAATTAAAAATTATACCAGAAGAAAAGGTAGAGGTGCCTTACATTACAGTAAGGTCGTCGACAAGCAACGACAGGGGATGATTCTGTTAAACCGTATCCATTCTGCACTGTTACACCAATTGCCTGCATGCATTTGACTCCATAAATTAAGAGATAATGACTACTAATCTTTTGATTCGAAGAGTTAAAACATATTAGCATCTAACCTCAAAAAACTTGTCCAGATGCATAGGCAAACTCCCACCCCCATTTATGCCAGCCTGCAGAATGATTGAAAATAGAATCAACAAAAACCTGAACAGATATACTGGAACTGAACAAACAACAATATAGATTCGTCAATTTTTTTTCTCCATCTTTCCTTTTTCTTATTCTTTTTCTAATAGCATATACAGATTCTAACTGGTTGATAAATAATTGAGAAGAAACTTTGATAACAAGTTTATATAGAGAATAGATCAAACCTTTGATATTCCAATAGCAGAGTGAATTTTTTGATAAACAAGCTTCTTTGCTAACACATGCAATGGCCACAATATTGCAGCAATAATTCTCGCCCATAAACAATCTAACATGGACGCAAGATATGAAGGTTGCTCCGTATTCCTTGTTAGGTATAGCCCCTGTTAATGAAGCAAAATCAAAAGCCAAAATTGAGCAGAGACAAGTAACTGGAGAACATTAAAATCCAATGGGTCTTATAGTTAGAGCAGAAAAGGCATTCAGAGGAACTACATCCGTGCACTGAACCTCAGTAAATCTTACATCCAGTACATGATACAAATAGATGATAGTTTTGACTTTCTTTAGTCAGTTTGGTTGTTCCATAGGCTGTTAGACTAGTCATCATATGCTGATATAATACAAGTTGATCTCGATTGGATATGTGAAGACAAGAGACCAACTGGGTGACATCATCACAAAGACTCTAAATGGGACTCTACTTGAATATCTCTATAGTGATTAACATTTATGCTCCTGCTTTAGGGGGAGTGTTACGTAGATATATCGTGACACTGGGAATCAATAGCACATAACCTTCGGGATTGACTCTTAGCTGATTCTTAGGGATTTGATAGATTATTATTTTTAATTTATTACCTCTTGTAACCACTGTAACATGTATAAACAGGCTTAGTCTAAGAGAATAAGAATGTACAATCTTCCTCTCCATCCATGTTTTACTACAAAATAACTTTATCGAAAGACGATATTGCGTAAATAATAATTTTATTAAAAAGGGAGTGGTATTTAAGGGTCTCTTTGGTCTTAGTTGAATATATGGCATTAGACCATTGAAAGAATTGTGCATATCAGATTAAATGAGCACCTAGTTCCCACTTATCTCAAGTTTTAGGGTGTCTAAAGCCTTGGCTGAATATATCGCATCAGAGAACTGAAAGAATTATCGGTATCAAATTAAATAAGCATCTAAATCCCACTTATCTCAAGTTTTAGGGCTTCATAAAACACAACGAAAGCTATTAAGAAGTGACTCTGCATTAGAAGAAGATAAAGCATAAAAAAGGAATCTGCAGAATTTAACTTTAGTTTCATAAAGTTGTAAGAAGCTAGAAAACATGAGTAAGACTTGCTCAGTATTATCACCTCATAAATTCTCTTGAATTCCATATATGCCAAGCTGACCTTTATGAATGAAACTGCAATTAATTTACGAATAGTGGAGCTTGTTGAAATCTGCTTTTGAATCCCACTGCAAGGTGATCCAAAAATAAAATAATTAAGGCTGCATTTAGAATCAAATGCTTTCCCTACTAAATAAGTTGAATTGAAGACTCTGTACAGTTGTATAATTATCATTTACGCTTTGTTTAATAAAGTGGAAAGAAAATTAGAAAGATAGTGATGAAATTAGAAATGAATACTCTAATGTATTGAGGAAAAAACTCTCTCAAAGTTTGTATTTCTTAGAAACATTTACAACTATATATACATGTAGCATTGAATCAACTAAGGAAATAATATCTCTTAATTAAAATCTCTAGACAAAATCAGTTGTAATCTCTAAAGATACTATTCAATACTATCAAATAATCAAAGATTCTCAACACTCCCCCTCAAGTTGGTGCATAGATGTCTCATATGCCTAACTCCAAAAGAAGATTATGACTTCAGATGCTAGATAAGATAGACTTAAGGCACCACTGGCTATTTTTTCCTTGATAAAATGACGATCTATTTCGATGTGCTTGGTTCTATCATGTTGTACTGGATTTTGAGCTATGCTGATAGCCGCCTTGTTGTCACAGTACAAGGTTGATCCTTTTTCATTCAACAACTTTAGCTTTTCCAATACCTTTTGCAGCCATAAAAACTCAAAAACACCTTGAGCCATGGCCTTATATTCAGCCTCTGCACTTCATCGAGCCAAAACACTTTGTTTCTTGTTCCTTCAAATGACTAAGTTTCCTCCCACAAGAATACAATAACCGTTGTAGACCTTCTGTCATCAAGAGAGCCAACCCAATCTGCATCTATAAATATTCTATCTTGAGATGACTACTTTTTTATAAGAGAATACATTTACCCGGTGTAAACTTCAAATAACACGAAATTCGTAATACTGCCTGCATATGAGCTTCGCAAGGACCATGCATAAATTGGCTTACCAAATTAACCGCATAGGCTATATCAGGTCAAGTATGAGCGAGATAAATCAAACGTCCAACGAGTCTTTGATATCTCCCTTTATCCACTATTTCACGATCCCTACTTGTAACTTGTGATTACTCTCAATAGGTGATTCTACTGGTTTGCAACCTAACATGCCAGTCTCTATCAGAAGATCTAAGGCATACTTTCTTTGGGAAATAAAAATTCTCTCTTTCGATCTAGTCACTTCTATTCCGAAGAAATATTATAACTTTCTCAAGTCTTTGATTTCGAATTCCTAAGCCAATTATTTCTAAGTCAGGTCATTTCTTCCTTGTCATCTCTTGTCATAATTATATCATCAGCATAAACTATAAAGAGAGTAATCTTACCCTTGTGATGTTTTATAAAGAGGGTATAATCAGCATTACTTTGTCGATAGCCAAACGACACCATGGTCTTACTAAATCCGTCAAACCAGGCTTTGGAAGATTGCTTTAATCCATATAGGGCCTTTTCCAATCTACATACCTTCCCATTAGTATTTTTATCCTCGAATCCTAGAGGTAAGGGTGTTCAAACTTTGGTTAAAATCGAATTAACCGACCAAATCAATCTAATTTGGTAAATCGGTCGGTTAACCGATCTAGTTCGGTCGGAGGTCGGTTAAAAGTTTTTTGGAATATCGGTTAATGGTTAATTCGGTTCGAAATTGGGTAATTAACCGAACTTAATAAATAATATTATATATTATATGTATTAGGCTATTACTAGTTCGGTTAATTCGATTAATCCGGTCAAATGAACATTATAAATTTATTTATTTTATATGTTTTATACTTGTTTTAACCAAAAAAAAAAAACAAAACATATAAATTTCAGGTAATTCAGTTAACTAACCGAATTAACTGAAATATTTTGATTTGGTTAATTTTTTTTGAAAAAAATTTGATTCGGTTAATACTAGTTTGGTCTGGTTAACCAATTAGTTAACCATTTGAACACCCCTACCTAAAGGAACTTTCATATACCCTTCTTCTTCCAGGTCTCCATGTAAGAAGAAATTCTTTACATTAAACTACTGTAAGTCCCAGTCGAGATTTGTTGCACATGATAAAAGGATCCTAATTGTCTTCAATTTAGCAACTGGAGCAAATGTTTCTTGATAATCCATTCCATATGTCTGAGTGAATCCTTGCACTACGAATCTGGCTTTGAGTCTTTCAATTGAACCATCAACCTTATACTTAATGGTAAACACTCATTTGTAGCCAACCATTTGCTACCCCTCAGGATGATTAACCAGCTCCCGCGTCTTATTTTTTGCTAAAACCCTCATTTCTTCAATCATGGCCTTCTTCCATCTTGGATCAATGATAGCTTTTTTCCAATCCTATGAAACAAACATAAAGAACAAAGACAAAGCAAAAGCTCTATAGGATAGGGATAAAAAATCATAAGAGACAAAGTTAGAGATAAGATGTAAAGTGTAAGTTCTAACACCTTTTTGTTAGGCTATTGGTAATTCCAAATAAGTAGAAAATGGAAGTAAAGAAAACTCATAATGAAGAGTCAAAGAATAAAGTAGATTGTATGATGGCATCTTCTTTCTTGGTTTTTATAGTGTATGTTCTTAAATCAGGCCTATCCAACAACCGTCCACTAGCAAAGTCTCTACTGGAATTAAATTCTCCCTCGGAAGAGTAATAGAACAAGATGTCATCTCTTCATAGTCAATAACCTCCCCCTGAAGAGATAATTGTGATGAAGAAAAATAGGGTTCATACTCACGAAATATTACATCCATACTTACATAATACTTTCTAGATGGCGGATGATAACATTTGTAAAACTTCTATGTAGGAGAGTATCCAATGAAAACACATTTGATTACTTGAGGATCTAGTTTGCTCCCATGTCGAAGATGAATGAAGCAAACACAACCAAACACCTTCGGTGAAACTGGATAATCTGTCTTGCCCTTTAAGGTTTCAATGAGACTTTTAAAATCAAGGACCCGAAGAAGCATCCGATTAATAAGATAAGCCGTAACCAAAATTGCATCCCCCCAATAAGGTTTTGGGAGAGTCATAGTGAATATAAGTGGTCTAGCAACATCTAAAAAATGCCAATTTTTTCTTTCGGCAACACCATTCTGAGCACTTGTACCTGGACAACTAGTCTAATGCAAAATCCTATATAATTCCAAATAATCATTAAATTTATACTTTGTTCCATTATCAGTTCGCAAAATTTTAACCTTAGCATCAAACTGAGTAGCAATAAATTTATAAAAAGAACAAAAACAATAGATAACATCACTTTTGGACTGTAATAAAAATACCCATGTCATCCGAGTGCAACAGTCAATAAAAGTAACAAACCAACGATTACTAGATAAAGAAGTAAGGCGAGTAAGGCCCCAAACATCCAAATGAATAATCTCAAAGGAACAATACTTCTATTATTTTGCAAAGGATAATTGTTTCTTGTATGCTTATCAAACTCACAGGCATCACAAACTAAAGAGTCTAACTAAGTTCTTGAAAATAAATTAGGAAACATCTTGAGAAGAACAATAAATGATGGATGTCCTAATCGTTTATGCCATTGAATTATCTCCCGATTGACATCTTTAATGTCTCCAAATGAATAATCTCAAAGGAACAATACTTCTATTATTTTGCAAAGGATAATTGTTTCTTGTATGCTTATCAAACTCACAGGCATCACAAACTAAAGAGTCTAACTAAGTTCTTGAAAATAAATTAGGAAACATCTTGAGAAGAACAATAAATGATGGATGTCCTAACCGTTTATGCCATTGAATTATCTCCCGATTGACATCTTTAATGTCTCCAAATAATGCTTAAGACATACTGGACAATCGATCCAGAAGATATAAGTCATCACACAATCTACCACTGCCAATCGAGAAAGAATTTAAGGCTTTAGTGATAGTACTAACAAATAAAAGGTTAATCGAGAATTTAGGGACATAGAGGATAGAGGATAATATGATATGGGGAGTACAAACAACAGAACCTATTCTAGAGATAAGATAAAAGAACCATCGGCTAGTTGCACACTATCTTTAGATAGACAAGTAGTATAGTTAAATAAGCTTTTGTTTGACCCTATCATATGTCTATTTGCACTGGAATCAATAATCCAAGAGTCAAAAGTAGATGGAGCATCTAAAACAGTACCTAATTTCGCTTGATTAGACTTGGCAATCGAGGTAGAGTCCAATTGAGACAAGAGGTGTCGAAGGTGTTGAATCTCGTCCAAGTTAAAACTTCCAGCAAAAGTGGATTTATCCTCTATTGTTACAGAGTTTGACAAATTTGCCTGAGGCCGAGAATTACCCCTTCGTTTTCCACCACGACCTCGAGTGGGGCGACCATTCAATTTCTAGCATTAATCTTTAATGCGCCGAGACTTACCACATTAGTCACACGTCAAGTGATCCTTGGAAGACTTATCACCCGATGGATCATCTTGGTTAATAATGAGATCAGCTTTCTCTAAAGGTGGATTATAGAGTACAACAACATGACGACTCTCCTCCTGTTGTACATGGAAGTATGCCACATGGAGAGAAGGGAACGGAGTCTTGCCAAAAACTTGAACCCGAATCTGATCACACTCAGTATTCAACCCAGCCAAGAAATCAAAAACACGTTCCTTTTCCACCATCTTCTAAAATTTTTCGGCATCCTTGGCACAATTCGCTTGAAAATCTTAATAATAATCAAGTTCCTGCCACAATCCACTTAATTCAACAAAATATTGAGAAATCATTAGCTCCCCCAGTTTTGTACCATGGACCTTATTATGAATCTCAAAAATTTGCGCATCATTCCCAGCACGAGAGTAGGTGAGAGCAGCAGCATTCAAATCTTTTCCGTAGTATCAAGCAGCAAATAGGTTTTGGAATTATATGGTTGCATAGAATTGACAAGCTATGCCATAACAAGAAAGTTCATTGAATCCCAATGACTAAAGTTGAATTAGTGAGTTCAAGTTTCAACGGTTTACCGGTGATGTATCCCTACAAGCCACGAGCCTTGATAAATAAGTAAGACCTTGACCAAGCAAGGTAATTCTGTCCATCAAGCTTAACAGGGCTAATTTGCAACGAGGGATTATTGGTTGGAATCACAAACTTCTCGTCTATAGACATAATGATGGGAAAAAACAACTAAACCCCAAAAAAATCTGCTTGCACAATTAAAACAAAAAAAACACCAAATAGATTCCACACAAAAAAACTTAGCCAAAACACACCACCACTTAGAGGAGAATGACCAGAAGAGAGCAAAGAGCACAGCGACAGCATCGGAAAAAACACGACGGTAGCAGGTGAAGTGACGCGCAGCACGTGAAACAGAGCTGCAGAAGCTTGCGATGGCGCGTAGGGCCCACGCACGGGTCTTCTAATCACCGGAGTCTGGGGTTTCGCCAACAAGTGGATGCCGACTCCAATGGTAGGGGCGGTGAGAAAAAAAATAAGGCTAGGATGAAAAGTACCAATTTTGTGTTTTTAGGGTTTTTGGAAAAAAATTAAAATCTCAAAACCATGATAAAATTAGAGATGAATACTCTAATGTATTAAGGAAAAAACTCTCTCAAAGTATATATTTCTAATAAATATATACAACTATATATACATGTAGCATCGAATCAATTAAGGATAAAAAATCTGATACCATGATAAAATTAAAGATGAAAACTCATGTATTGAGGAAAAAATTCTCTCAAAGTATGTATTTCTTACAAATATGTACAACGATATATACATGCAACATTGAATCAACTAAGGAAAGAATATCTCTTAATTAGAAACTCTAAAAAAAAAAAATCAGCTGTAATCTTTAAAGATACTATTCAATGCTGTCAAATAATCAAAGATTCTCAACAGATAGAAATTTAAAGTAGAAAGATAGAAAAATAAGTTTTCTTTTCATAGGTGTACATGACAAGAAAGATGGAAAAATAGAAAGAAAAAGTTCTGATCAAAAGATTAGAACAAATTTTTCATAACTATAGAAGAAAATGAATCAATCCTATGCGGTTCTATTCAACTTCATGCTGAATTAGAACAAATTTTTCATAAACTAGAGATGTGTTTTCCAACAATCTTTAGAAGACAACGTATACCGATCAACCAAGCTAGTTAAAGAAGAATTATTTAGTTGTGTAACTAAGTGCTATAAAACTGGCTCCTTATACATTGTACATCATCAGAAGTTTTAAAAGCTAATGAGTGATTGCTTCTCAATGTCATAAAAATATAAGATAAAAAGCATCAAGGAAACTTTACGAGTACAATCTAAGCTCTACTCAAAAGATTACTTCTTTGAAAGAGTTCTCTTCACAAGATTGTAAAATAAGAAAAATTAAATTTGATTTTATAACATTAAAAAAGAGCATGCAATTTTTTTTCCACAAGATAATGATACCACGATAGAGTTTATCATATTCATGGTATATACTAGAAGATTGAAACTAATGCAACACATGATATTTGCAGTGACAAATATGAATCAATGATTTCATAGAAAAGCATCCCAATTAACTTAGCCAGAGGTGGTTAATCAACATTGAAGAAATCCGAAGGACATACCGATAGAGTGTCTCATACACTAAAGGTACAGAAATCAGGTATTGTGGTTGATAATGTCTCAAATCATCCTACAAAGCAAAACCAAAATATGTAACCGACATATAAATAGGTAATGAACTAATAAACATACAATGCTGGGAACCATTATATAATCCAAGCAGAAAAGGGTAGACACTAATATAACTGTTTTGTCATTCCCCATTTATTTAGAGTGAATTTAAAGAACTTTCATGTTTTTAACGCAAACCTATAATCATATACAACTAATTAACAATACCTTCAAATTTCTCACGGTTGTATATACTTGCTCAATTCCATGTGTAAATGTGAAATACTCGCAAGCTCGCTCATACACGTGCCAAGTAGGAAGCATGCTTAGAAATCTATCCCCAGCTTCAGTGGGTACAACATCCCACAAATTTTCTATCTGGAAAATAATTCAGACAGGAAATAATATTATATAGCAAATTAAATTAAACAAGATGTTACTTCCAATGAAAAGAAATTAAATAGTTGAATGCTCTCTACTGAAAGATAAGCCACAAATTCTCAGATTTTGGCATTTGGCATCATGGGCAATCTAGTTTTCAAACAACCTGGACCTTGAAGACCCCTGGATCAACAGGTCAACCTAAGCTTGGAGGATTAAAATAAGTATAACACAAGTTACAAGAAGTGAAATTTCATAAATCAATGGTTAACAGCAGAACAATTTCATAGATACATCAGCCATTTTTCTGTATTAACTAATTCTTCCTTAATATGTACTAGCATACTAAATCAGATGATACAAAATGGTGCAGTACTTGATTGAAACTTTGTTCTTATGGTGCTTTCCAAAGTAAATACCAAAAAGCTATGTATTCAGTAGTAATCAGTTACCTGGTGTAATAAATTCTTATGTGTAAGCATAACGCCTTTCGGGTTACCAGTGGTTCCACTTGTATATACAATAGTAGCAATATCATCTGAGCCAATGATTTCATATTTGCAACCTTGTCCTGGGATCACATTTAGCCAATTGCTATAATTCTATCAAAGAAATTCGCAGATAAGCTTATAAGATATGCGATTCATATCATTGATAGTGTCTTTTTCCCCCTATAACATGCTCCTAGTTTCATATCTATAACTGTTATATTCATTTTAATTATTAAACATCATAGTTCTCAAGTGTCATCATGTACGAAGTGGATATTTACAACTGGATGAAATTTTAGGTAATAAGGATGAAGAACATGGTGGATGTAGATAGAAAAAGTAATGAATACAATTTACACGTTAGGCAACAAATAGTAGAACAACATGGAAAAGAATATGAAAAAACATTATCAAATATGAAGAAGTAAAATACATTATCCGAAACTTGAACATGGTTAATCAACTTACTAGCATCATGAGAATCAATATGAGCAACACGGCTCTCTCTTCCTAACTCTATGATTTCCTTATAAC
Organism: Gossypium longicalyx; assembly: GCA_025698465.1. Lineage (NCBI taxonomy): Eukaryota > Viridiplantae > Streptophyta > Magnoliopsida > Malvales > Malvaceae > Gossypium > Gossypium longicalyx. The sequence goes on along the minus strand of CM047004.1, from coordinate 59,390,675 downwards.
TGAATATAGGCACACTGTGTGTTTCACCACTGGACAGGCATACTTTCTCCCCCCAAAGTAGAACAATAAATCTCATGGTTGCCTTGGAAGAAAATGTTCCGGCAAGACGATTGAAAAATTCAGGATTGTCAACAACAAGCCCAACACTGCCAAAACATGTAATATTAATCACAATGAAAGCAGAAAAGTTCAGAAAATGAAACACAACAAACCACTTATAACTTCAAAAAATAAGAAAAAAAGATGATAAGAAGATAATAGATTTGTGTGATTTTGCTTATGTGCCAGTGTGTGTTATGCATACATGAGAAATGATTATTAACTGCTAATGAGAATAATTGTTACTTCATTGAAACATCTTTTCTCACGATGATATGCAGATTATATTAAATTATCAAATTAACAGTAGAAAATCCTAATAATCGCCATTTAAGGGATAAATCCCACTGGAGGAAGGCTCTAAGAGATGTCCATGTAGATGTAAACTCAATGCAAATTGATACATGAGTGCCTGATAAACACGAGATAGGAAGTATATATAGGATGACATTGAAATGAAGCCTACTGATAATTATATCCAATTTAAGCAAAACACAAAATTTCAGGACATCTTTTGATAAGATAACATGAAAATTAGAGAAGTTCACTTGAAACATGACAATTCAAGTTTACTTTGCTTAAAGAAAAACTGAAGTATTTTATAAAAGCACTTATGCAGTCAAACCTTTCCGAATGATTATATATATGTAAAAGCTCTTCCACAGCTGATCTTGACCCCCTGACAACATTAATTGCTCCCATTGCCATTATACCTTGGTCAATTAATGCACCCAAATTATTCAAATTTCAGAAATTTAACTAGCAATAAGGTAAATAGTGAAAGATAAAAGAGTTCCTGCATACTGTACTCATAGCAGTTTAACAATATAATAATGAATAGCCTCACTACTTCCATAACAAAAATAAAAAAGATTCAGATTGATGCCTATAGGAAAATCTTTTACCTCCCACAAGATAAAATCAGATCATAAAACCAGGCACACGCCTTGATGGTTATAACTTAAAGCATGCAAACACACAAGAAATTTCCAATTTTATTCACTAAAAAAACACTTAAGTGAACCTGGTATTTTAGTATAAAACAACACAGATAAAACTGAATTTGGTGATGCTACAAGGCTCAAGCATAAGTCACCTAGTTCTAAAAATAGATAGCGCAAATTCGTGGGGGCTGATAGGTTGTTTGGGTTCTGAATTGATTGGAAGTGGAATATCTAGAAATGAAATAGAAGATGTATGGCCAGGTCTTAGTGAAAAAAGAACGTACGAGAGCATAGCTGCATGAGCTTTAACAGATATGCATAATTATTGCTTGAATACAAATGCCCAGTTTATCCCCTTGATTCAATTGCACACGAACCAACATTATTCAATCTGTGTGCCAATCTGCTCTCACTTGTTATATAGCATATAATCTCTTCATCCTATATCATCTCTACAGCAACAGATTTATGTGCCTCTGATTCAAAGCAAATAAAGGAATCTATCTAAAGCAGAGTCCTGCTATCAAAAACATAAAATATTGAATCCTTTTAACATAATAATACAAGTATTTTAACCTAGCGATGAAATTATTAGATTATATATGCTAACACAAGTACACAACCAAGGAGCCCTATTTTTTTAGCCTTGGACTTAAGCAGTTAATGGAAAATCACAAATTATACACACCTTGATCTGCAGCAAGCCATCGGCATGAATTATCGGCAAAAAGTGCAACCTTTTCTTCTGGGTTTACTCCAATAACCCTTAAACCTTCAGTGAAGTCCAATATTTCCTGCTCCAACTGCAGTATGGAAGGAGTTGAAAATAAGGCAATCGAAAAGATATAATGACTGCAAAACAGGAAACAATAGAATGGAAATTGGAAACTGGAAAAGCAACATTTTCTATTAACTAAAAAAAAATTTTGAGATAATAAAACGAAAACAAATTATGAAAGAAATTAGTATTCAAATATTATTTTAACAAATTATGCAACGGGATTCTCTTTATCTATTTCAATATATACACTAATTAGTTCTTTAATAACTTGATATAGAAGAAAAGAAGTAAACTACCTGTTTATAAGTCATGGTAGAAGGTGGCTCATGATATGGATCCACCACTGCTACTCGATCGCCATGCTTTTCTGCTGAAGACCTCCAAATGTCGGGGACTGCTTTCCATTCATCAGAGGCAAGTGCACCATTACTTGGCAGTGATGCTTTTTCTAGTAAAGGTGAACATCTTCTAATTTGACCCTCCTGTGTCTGACAGATAAAAATAACATAGATAGATGGTAAGAACACCAACTAACTCCGTAGGAACAAGTATGAAAGACTAAAAAGTTCACAACATATATTTTAAAAGCTTTAGAAAAAGGTATTTTGACATCCATTTAAAACAATAAATAAACAAAATAAAATTGCAATAACATCAGCAAGCTCGGTTAAGTATAAGAGTATGGTACAGGATCTACATGAAGTTGAAAATATTAAAGTTTCAAGGAGAAAAAGTTAAATCAGGTAAAGCCGACAAGGAGCAGACCTATTGACAGCCAATCCAAATTACAAGTGAATGCAATGGCATGATCTACATGGTGTTCCAGTAAAAATGAAATACTAAACCATCTATAATGGAATGCAAGCAATGCCCCTACTAACTAGGAATACTGCAGCATCAATATTGTAATACCTACAAGGAGAAGAAAATACTTGTTTTTCAACAGAGCAAGGCAAGAAAATCTTAAGATACTTTTTGGTAGTTACTTTTGGTAAAAGAACTTGAAGACAAAAGCAAACTAAGAATTTGAGAAACAAAAATGAGAATTGTGGAAACAAAATCCATGATTTTACTTCTATATTATTATTCCATATATTGGCAGTAGAGTTTTTGGACTGCAGAGGTGGTTTATATGAATATCTCATATGCAGAACAGTTATAGTAGATTTAGAGTTGGATTTTATTCATTTTAATGGATTAGAACTTTGATTTCTAATGCTAGTTTTTCATTTACCTTAAAAGGCTAATAAATAGTTAACGGGAAACCAATAAAAGGAAGCCTTAATAACAAATAAAAGCCAGTAAGGACCATTTGACAGGCTGACACTCTCTCAAGGGGTGATGTCTAGGATTGGTGACTTTAGCTAAACTTTAGTTAAATCCAAACTCAGAAGCATGAAGTCCATTCAAACAGGATCCAAGAACAGAAGTGATTCAAACCAAAAAAACAAAGAGCCGAGCTGAACTGAATACATCCAAAACCATAAGTTGACACAATTCTATATCATCTGCTATGATCCCAACAATAATTCAGTAAAAATTAAAAGAGTTATAAAAAAGCGTACCTTGGATTCACAAAAAACTCGAGATTTAGATGGTGAGAAGACCGGGAACCTGAGTCCAGGAAGCTTGAAGGCCAAAATTCTGGGGCAGTGTAACTTGGAAGGGGATAAAAGAAAGTGAAGAGAGTGGTTATAATAATCAAATGAAGAGGTGGAGGACAACAAGGTTGCCATTCTCGTTTCACAAGAACAATAACAGCAATTCCAGGAGGCAGAAGAAGAAGGTGGTTTTATGGGATTTATCGAAGTTCCCAACATTTTTTGACATTTAAAAACTAAACGTACATACAGAGACAGAGAACAAGAAAAGGCAAAAAAGTAATGGGGTAGTTGTCAGGATTGAAAGATGGGATCCCGTAGGCGCCCAATGCTAAGCTTTTCTTTATTTTCCTGGAAAATATTTTGTTTAAATAATTATATGTAAAATATTTTTTATTATTTCATAAATTTTCATAAAACTTTTTTTTAATTTACTTTTAATAAAGTAAATATAAATATATTAATTACAAAATATTATAATAATATTTATTTTTTTATCATCAAAATTTATTTTATAGTAAATATCATATATAAACTCAATAATAAATTAAAACTTAATTTAAATTATATATATAAGAGTGGATAGTAACACATTAGAGTTGGATTATATAATTATAATATTCATATTTTATACTATAAAATTTATTATTAAATATTGATAAATTGTAAAATATATTTATTATTAAATATTTATATAAATATTTTTAATAATATTTTAAGAATATTATTTAAAATTTATTAAATAATAAAGTATGCTAGATATATTAATAATTTATTAAATTATCAAATATAAAAAAATAAGTTATGTATGTTTGGTGATATTGAATTTTATTTTAATATTTTTAAAAATTAAAATAAAACTATTGTTTAGATAATAATATTATGGTTGGTTCAAATTAATTTTTATATAAAAATAAAATTATTTATAAAAAATATTTGTTGAAAAATATTTTTTTAAAAGGATAAGTTAATTTATAAAAAAAACTTATTTTTCATTCACTTATAAGTTATTTTCTGTGCTAAACTATTTTATATAAAAATGTTTTTCATAAATTATTTTCTGTCGAAACAAAGGTATCCTAAATTTTTCTATCAAAACCAAAAATTAAAAAAATGGAAATTTATTTATCATCATTGAGATAACATGTTGTAGAAACAAACAAATGAAAAAAATTAAAAAGAAAATTGAGAAAGTGACTGTTCTACAAACGTTATCCTAAAAATAGTTTTTGTTTTATATTTAATTAAAACCTAAAATGATAACAGGATATGGAATATTTAAAATTAAAAAAAAAAGTATTGGTATCATAATATGTAATTTCAAAATATTCTACAATAAAATTAAGCTTCTGTGGTTAAAATATTGTTTTCGTGGCTGCTTCCTTTTAATGGCCGAATATTCGGATCCATCCTATTCGATAGGCTTCTAGCTTTTACCTATATTCAGCTGAGCCTAATTTTTACTTAATTTATTAGTTAGTAGTATAATTCTATTTAATTTAAATTATAAATTTATATTATTAATATAATGTTGATATATTATGTCTACAAAAGTGGAGAAAGAAATGGTCGGTGTCTTGGTGAAGAAGTATGGAGGAAAAAGATAATTCAATCGTGTTTGGAATGTCCCCCATAGAGAGAGTCTTTGAAATTTTATTATATAGGGGGTTAATGGGGTCGGATTATCTTTTTTTATAATTATATATAACAATTTGTCTCTCATCTTGTCGAAAAAAAATTATAAAGTGACTCTTCTGATTTAAGTTCACACGTGTGAAATGTTAATTTGGGGCGTACTATATAAGATTTAATTTGAAACTTTACTAAACAAATTTTGTTGTACGATAGTGTGGTACAGGAGTTAAAATTGTATTGCAGAATAATGCGAACTATATTTTCCGTAAATAAAGATTTGTTCCTCACCTTGTTCAAGAAATTAACGAGCTTTAAAAATGACAATCGTGATCATGAATCTACAAATTGCTAGAAAATCAAGGGTCGCGATCTTAAATAAGCGGACCATAAAAATATCACCTGTGAACGTAGGTCAACAAGCTGTTAGAAAACCAAGGGTCGCGATATTAAATCAATGGACCATAAAAATATTAGTTGTGAACGTAGATCAGTGAGCTGTTAGAAAATCGAGGGTCGTGATATTAAATCAGCGGACCGTAAAAATATCAACCGTAAACGTAGATCAACGAGCTATTAAAAAATCGAGGATCGTGATCTTAAATCAGCAGATCATAAAAATATCAGTTGTGAACATAGGTTAGCAAGCTATTAGAAAACAATGGGTCGTGATCTTAAATCAGCGGACCATAAAAACATCAGTTGTGAACGTAGGTCAACGAGATTTTAGAAAACCAAGGGTCACGATCTTAAATCAATGGACCACAAAAGTATCAACTGTGAACGTAGGTTAGCGAGCTGTTAGAAAATCGAGGGTCGTGATCTTAAATCAACAGACCCTAAAAATATCAGCTGTGAACGTAGGTCAGCGAGCTATTAGAAAACTGAGGGTCGCGATCTTAAATCAGCGGACCGTAAAAATATCAACTGGGAACGTAGGTCAGCGAGCTATTAAGAAACCGATGGTCGCGATCTTAAATTAGCAGACCGTAAAAATATCAGCTACGAACGTAGGTCAGCGAGCTATTAGAAAGCCGATGGTCGCGATCTTAAATCAGCGGGCCGTAAAAATATCAGTTGCGAACGTAGGTCAGCGAGCTGTTAGAAAATTGATGGTCTCGATCTTAAATCAGAGAACCGTAAAAAATATCAAATGTGAGCTTATGTCAGCGAGCTATTAGAAAATTATAACACCCCTATACCCGGTCCGATCATACGGACCCAGTAGAAGACTATTACATTTGGTGCCAAAATGGTTTAGGCTAGACACTATTTAATTTAAATATTTATACATAGTATTTTAACTTATTTAACCTAAAAATTATTAATATAAACATGTAGGGTCATTATTGGATATTAGATTATGTTTGGAAATTATTTTAACACTATTTCTACTCAAAACAGGGGAAAATATCTATACCAAAATAAAAAGGTATCGATACCTTAGACTTAGCAAAATGTCTATACCATTGCACAAAATCAATACCAAAATGACATTCTGGAACTCTTAAAATTCAAATTTTAATGAAGATATCGATACCTAGCCTTCAATATCGATACCGATGTTAAAAACGATACCAAAATCACATTCTGTTTTGGAAATTTTGTATTTCAAAGCCTAAGTATCGATATCTTGGGTAAATTTTGGCAAAAATCAGTTTAAAATTTCACTAAAACCCCCTACAATATATTGGATTCAACTCAACACTTAAGACCAATTCAAGATGTATTTAAACTACTTAAAACAACTCCAAATCGATCACAATTATCACATTAACAAACCACATTTACAAACATACTTATAACTTCAATAATTCATTTTATATAGAACCAAAATACTTCAAATAAAAACATAGATAAAGTTTCAAGAGTTTGCATTTTAGTCCTTAACACTTGGGAACACATTTAGTCTACCTATGTACATGCCATTTTAACTCAAAATATAATACCTATTATTGGAGCTAATGGGAATGTGATGAGATGAGAGATCTCCTAGCCTGACTCTATCTCTTCGAGTCTAACTGTACCTACGCGTTAAAATAAACGCGTTAAGCCGGTGAAGGCTTAGTAAGCACTGTAAGAATAAATAGGTAATTGAATCGTAACATATTATCTTAAAATTATTCAATTTAATATATGTTTACACACATACAAAATTCATACAATTGTACATTTCTTTAACAAAATTTAACTTACCTTTGAAAGTTACTAAACTTACCTTACCTTTGAAAGTTACTAAACTTACCTTAACACTTTGATGATTCACCTTTGTTTACATTTCATATCTTTAGTCCATAGTAGACTTTTATAGAACATACCGGATATACGGAACAAATACAGATGTGCATTATTATGCACTAATGAACAGATAGCACTAAAATGCTAAACAGAGAGTGCGAATGTGCTAAACGAAGAGCACTAATATGCTAATAATCGAAGAGCACACTAAGGTCCCTTAATGGCATGCCACTAATATCCTAGTAGATCTAATTTTGTCTACTTGGGCATAAAAGTTGAATTTCATACATTTAAATACTTTACATAAGTATTTCGGAAAAGATTTCACATTTATCCATCTTCTACAATTTAGTCTCCATTTCACAAATCACAAATATCACACCTTTTTCACACATATACTTTTAGCACAACATCATTACTTAGTGTTCAAACAATATACCATTTCATATTCTCCACCTATAATTTTCTTTATAAATTTCATAATTTCATAATCTAATCTCTTTTATTATTATTATCTATTTACAAATTTAAATATATATTTTACATTTCTATTCTAAGTAATTCCATACTACAATATAAGCATTTAAATAAAAATAATTTTAAAAAATCTTGTAGTACTTACAACAAAAAGGTTGAGATGATGTATTTTCTTCTTCCTTTACTCCTTAGCCTTCTCTTTCCCTTTTTCTTCAATTAGGTCCCTTCCTTTTTTTTCTTTCTCTTTAATTTCATATAAAACATATAACATTTATAAGTTAAAAACCACAATCAAGTGACTTTCCTGTACTATTTAATAAAAATAAACATGTATGGTATGATAATTTCATCATTTGTTACCTTAGTTCTTTGAACACCCAAAACCTTAACTCATGCTTTTCTCTCTTTAAACCCATCTATGGAAATTTTCTCACGAAATAAAGTTGTTCACTAGCCTTCTCTTTGGTTTTTACTAAAGAAATTTCAAAGAAAAAAGGAAGGTTTGAAGCTTGAATGGTTCAACAATGGAGGAAGGACATGAAGGGAATTAAAAGAAAAGTTGGATGAAACTTGGGGGGGAAGAAGTGACAGTTTGGGGGTGAAAAAGATTATATCTTTCATCTTTCTTTTTTCTCCACTTTTCTATATCATTTCACTAAAATATCTCACCTTTTTAATTAAGATGGTCAAATTGCTAATAAGTCCCTAAGCCATCCATCTTTATACTTTTACCCATCATCATTACACCTAATAAATATCTATTTGGCTAATTACCACTTTGTCCTTCCTCATCTTTCATATTTCCTAAGATGACTAATACAATATCTTGGTTAAATTTTCTTCTTGATCCTGACTTCCTTTTCTTTACTACTATATATCTCCTAACTTATTATTTTTCCTACTTTGGCCACAACAAATTCTTTATTCTTTCAATTAAGTCAATGTACCTACTTAAAATTTTTCTACCTAAGGAGTATTTTCTAATTTCTTATCAGATTTAAATACTTCCTAATTTAATACACAAAATTCCTATTTATTATATTTCAAAAATTTTGCACTAATTCTTGACCCGATCCATTATTATACCAAACCCCAAGTTAAAATATGGATGTTACAAAAATTGAGCATAATTATCTGTACCAAAACAAAAAGGGGTATATAATTAGGGCATAGAAGGATCAAGAATCCATCTTTGCTGGATTCTTGTGCACAACTCACTGAAAATGAAACACCCAAAACCTGACCTAGACGTTATGGCTAGATCTGGAGATGTTACTGCAACATATATGAAAACCCATAATACGTTTGATTTGAAAAGATGTCGTTGGCTCTTATTTTGCTAAAATCCGGTTTATTAGAGAGCATATCTTTTATAATTGAAATTGATGAAACCATTGTTTGTTTATAAATATTTTAAAACCTTTAACTTTACAGCAGAATTCATAATTTATTTTGCTTTCGTAAAATGAGATTCGTTGTGAGAAAAATTTTTGGTTTTGCAAATAAAATGAATATCATCAGAAATGCATTAAAACGAATAAAAAATAAAAAATAAAAATCCAAACCCTTAAAACAGTCCAAATCAACTAAAATAAATGCGATTAGTTTTAAAGTTACTTAAATAACTAAGCTCCCATTGCACCGACCTGCTTATGTCTAAAGATTACTTGAGAATCAAACAAATTGAGAATGAGCTTACATGATTAGTGTTTAATATATAACAAAATCAATAGATATCATTTCAAGTTTCCAATCAAACATATCTCATAAACAGATACAGTATTAGAACATATCATATGCAGATTTATATTCCTACCCCTATCCGCTACACACCATCTTCAACCATCCCAACACACCATATAAGATATTAAATATCCATCCAGCCTTACACACCGCTTAGTGTCGGTATAACACTTTTTAGAATATTTGCAGCTTAGCTGCCAGATCAATAGGTGATTTATCGCCAAATACAGATATACATGTGGCTATGCCACTAGATATGGCAAATAATTATACTGCCCACACTTCCTCCATAACACAAATCCCAACCCAAATGCACATGCAGAACTTACAGATGTAATAAATTTACATGTCATGCATGCTTTATAACCGTTACATATCATACTTATCAAATAACAGTTCATGCTAGGCATCTAACATATTAATCATGCATACACATATCAAATTTTACACTATCAGAACATCAGAAATCATGTTTTAAAGCTTAATTTATGTCATATAGACCCTACGAAAGGCCTACATTCGACCCAAATGACGCTTACGGACCTAAGGTAAAATTTTAGATTTTGGGCCCACACAGTCTCACACAAGCTTGTGTGGCCCATACAACCCAATTGGCCCAGGCCGTGTGTCTTACATGGCCACGTGGTGTCGAGAGTCCCAATTTTTTGCTTATATTTTTCACTGTTTTCTTGGGTTTTCATTACACACCTTGAATTTTTTTATGCGAATCACACATGAGGCTTCCAAACCCTAAAAATGTCAAATAGATCACCAAATTAGTAACAAAAACAGGCGTTTTAGAGGATATAGTCCTAGATATTTCCTAAAAAAATACCATACGAACCCACAAACGAATAACCACGCAGCCACAACAGCCCTAAATCAAAATACCCTTGCACGAAAACAACCACAACACGAACTTAAATCGTTGGAGGAACGCGAATCTCGGGGTCATCATCGATCAAAGATTTACACATAACAAAATTACACTACAAAAAGGAATACAATTTCGTCCACCCACAACCTCAAGAAGCACTTGATAAAGAACACTTACACGTATTGATCGAACAAAGTAATGGCACGACGGAACTTCAGAAAAATAGGAGTAGAGGAAAATAATATGATAATAATTGAAAATCCCTTGCTAAACCAAAACTCACGTGAAACAGGGAAAGAAAGAAAAAGAAACTTAAGCAAAGAATAGCGGAGAGAGGAGAGGAATGTGCGTGAGGAAAAGAGAGTTTTTTGGGAAAATAAAATAAAAATACAAAAATCTGTTTTTGTAAAACAACCCATATATTTTAAATAAAATTTAAATCCTAACCAAATTAATCCTTCAACCACCTGATAACTTACCCCATAATTTAATTTAAACACAATCTTTGATTCTTGGACGACACAAACAAGAAGTAAAATATTTTCACTTACTTGTGTAGAGATTTAAACACAAAAAGCTAACATCTTAACACTAGACTAACAAGCTTATTTTGACACAAATTTAACGAAAACATAATTTAAGTCATAAAGACCAATATAGGAATAGGGACAAAAATAATAAAATTCCCATAGATGAGATCTGAACCCATGAACACACCACCAAAACCCTTAACCACTGAAGCAAATACTTAATTATAAAAAAACTTAACAAATCAAAAATTCATATAAATGCAATATTTATTTTATTGCAAGCAAATGTCTAGATCTACCATTCTACCATCCTTCAAATCAATCTACCATTCTACCATCCTTCAAGTCAAGAACAAGGAACAAGGGGAAAAAATAACAAATAAAAACAATATAAACCACTTTCAGCAAGACAAACTTCTCTTTTAAGTCAAGAGAAAAACAAGTAAATAGAAATTCACCTCCTTTAAGAGGAACTTAAGCATATTAAAAAAATAAAACAACAAATCAAAAATCCCCAATTAAATAAAATTTCAAACATAAATGAAAAGAGAACTAAATCCATAGAGTTTCTAAAGGTATTAAGGGATAAATATATAATATCCACCAACAACAACCGGGGAAATTTCTTTCATTCAAGATTCATGCATTCACTCACATAACTATAAACTAACTATTATTTTCTAGCACAGTTATAAGTTTCTAATTTTTACCTCTTCTGTAATGGACACATAATCCAACTTGATAACAATAATTTTTATTAATAAACCAGTACCTTTCTTGATTCTAGATAATTTAATTTTCTAGATAATTTGATAGCAGCAAGTTACAGTTGTTTGACTCTGATAGCAGTAGACTAGAATAAGAGATGACTATAAAAGTAATATTACTACCTAGTCAACTTGGAAGTCTTAGAAATTTTAACCTATTATACTACAAATAAAAAATGTAAAATTCAGCGGCATACTAAATCTGAGGTAATATGGAATAAGAAGGTTCTTCGTGTATTGGTGCATTAATCAAACTTATTTTACACTAGCTCTTTTGGACCTTGTTGGTTAGGTTGTGTTTCCATACTATAACCTTGACAAGGTTTGAAGGTCGGTGAGGAAATGAAACAGAAACAACAATAACAACAACAACAACAACAACAACAACAACAACAACAACAACAACAACAACAACAACAACAACAACAACAACAACAACAAAACAACAACAACAACAGAAGATAACTTGCAGCAATACAATACAAAACAAAACCTAATATTTATTCTTCTTAGGGATGATAGGCAACCAATATCTCTCAAAGTTTAATTTTTTCCCATTAATATGACATTTCTTCTCCCATTCCAACAAGCAGAAAATATCTAAACTTTGTTTTTATCATATTTTTTATTTTCACAACACAAACCACCCAAATTGGTTTTCCGGGGAATTGTTTCTTTTAAATTCAGTTTCTTTTAACTACACTACATGGTAACATAACAAGTTTAACAAAATAGAACCCTTGTAGGACTGCTCATGCGATTAATTCCGTAAATTCACAAAATTGTAACATTTCATTCTTACATATAAAAAGAGAGAGTAAGGCTTTTTTTAGGAAATGATGTGAGGCCAGTGTCCGACGGTTTAATTTAGTTGCATGCATAAACTAATGAAAGGTTCAATGGTAACCCTCAATGGCGTCGAAGAGTAATTATGACAAGTACCGAATAGTGATGGGTTTTGGAAATTTTCTAACAAGCTTGACAGGTCGTCTTCAAATCCAATTGAACCAAGGTCTCATAAGGTGTGGAAACCACCAATTGAGAGATTTTATATTGAAGGTACATCTATAATCTGAAGGTCACGTTTTCGATCCATGCTCACCGTACCAATTATTGATACGTGGTGTTAATAGAAATGGAGAAGGAGGTGGTCGATGTCTTGGTGAAGAAGTAGGGAGGAAAAAGATAATCTAGTCGTGTCCGAAATATCCCCCATAGAGAGTTTTTGAAAATTTATTTTATACGGTGATTAATCAGGTCAAAAAGATAAAAAGTTAAAAAGTTTAGAATACTCAAGTTTGTCCAAAAGATAAAAAGTATGTCTTTTCTTGGAGCATATGCTTTTTTGAAAATTTCAATATTGTACAAGTGATAGTTTTGATATATTTGATATCTAATTTGAGTCCATAATTTTGCTTTCATAATAAATTCAACAACTAAACTTTCAGCTAGCATAAAAGACAAATGAAGTGTATTGTGAGATCTTTCATTTACTTTTGGTCATAATTTCATCGCTATATTGACTGCTTCATGATTTATAATCATAGTGTTTCCATTTTAACATCGAGATCTCACAAAACTCTCAATTTTAAAGCTTAAAATTAATTCATCTTTGTTAGGCACTAAGCTATAGAGGTGATTATCTATATAAGAAGACTAATCATTTGTCCAACATACCTTTTAATATTATATATGTACTTAATATATATATATATATATATATCTACATGTATTTATGCTTTCATGAAACAAGTAGTGAACTTTTGTGTACATTAATCACTATCAACAATATTAAAATAGGAAAAGTACATATTTTTCAACTTGATCACTTTAGCAATTACAATAAATTCTATGATGCCACACCCAAACCTGGCCTAGATGTTATGGCCAAATTTGGAGATGTTACTGCATGTTCATTCGAAAACCCAATATTCGTTTGTTTTGGAAAGACTTCGTTAACTCTTGATATGTAAATATCTTATTTATTTGAAACAAATCTTTCTTAACTGATTTAATAAAAATGTTGTTTATATATATTTGTATATTTTTTAAACGTTTGAGTTTGCAGCGGAAAAATCTTATTTGGGTCCAATTTTGAAAACACAGTTTGTTATTGTAAAATCAAACGTTTTGCGGATCAAATTTTAAGCCCACCAAAAATGGTAAAATAGTTAAACCAAAAAATAAAATCTAGAAATTTAAATAGTCCTAAAAATGTCTCAAACAGTCCATCAAAATAAAAATACTATAGACCAATTCATTTTTCATATTTTAACAAAAGTACTTAACCGAGCTCTTCGTCGCACTGATCTATCCTAAGTCTGTGGGTTACCTAAAAGTAACAGACAAACAGAGAATGAGTTTCGAAACTCAGTGTATAACAAATATAAGCTGAAATATCAAATAAAATTTTCAGTCATGATTTTAGAAGTCAAACAGATTTATATCATATACAGAAAAAGAATTAGAACAGACCAGACGCAGATTTAACAATCCTACTCCCACCTACTACACACCATCTCTGACCATCCCAACACACCATATAGGGTATTAAATACCTATCTAGCCCTACACACCGCTTAGTGTCAGTATGACACTCCTCAGAATATTTGCAACTAAGCTGCCAGTTTATTAGGCGATTTATCGTCGTTTACAGAAATATGTGTGGCTGTGCCACTAGATACAGTAGAGGATATCTGCTCACACTTCCTCCATATACATAAATCCCACCCCAATGTGCATATAGAATTTATTAGATATCAGAATACTAATGCTGTTATAACAGATACAGATCATACATAACATTTTTCAAATTACACATAATATATTACAGAATTTACTAATCACATACCATTCCAAACATGCGTACATATATCTAATTTTACACTATCAGATGATAAAAGTCTTTGTTTTATAGCTTAATTTATAACATACCGACCCTACGAAAGGCCTACGTTCGACCCAAATGACTTATTAAGCCCTAGAGAAAATTTTAGATTTTAGGGCCTACATACCCGTGTGGTCCACAGGGCCTACATGGCCAGCCCGTGTGGCCCACGAGGCCTCATACATGCCTGTGTGGCCCACACAGCGTAATGGTTCCAAACTGTGTGTCTCACATGGTCTAGCATACGGCCTACCACACGGCCATATGGTGTCGATAGTTTAGATTTTTGGCTTTCATCGTGTAACGCCCCTAACCCGAACCCGTCACCGGAATAGAGTTACGGAGTATTACTGGAGTTACCGGTTTATTTATTAGATATTTTATTTCATCTAACATTCATATTTGGAACCAATTAAAAATCAATCATATTGTCCCTTAAACATACTTATTTTTCTCGACATGTTTTACTTGAATTTATTACTCGTCTCAATATACTTAATTTCCTTATATCAACGTATCAAAGATAATCACATATTGACATATCATGATAAATATCATCCTCTTGCCATTTCTTCATAAACATAAATCAGGTAATTCATTATATCGATATTTCATGCATTTAAATATAAAATTCTTGCAATTTAATCTTTATTTCCGGCCGTTATTCTCATACAAATTGATAACAACCCATGAATTCTATAAAATATCAGAATTTTTCATAATTTCAACACTTTTCAAAAATCCTTAAAATATGTTTTTCCCTGATCTTGAACTAAATTAATAATTTTATTCAATTTTGCAATTTTAAATAAAATAATCCACTTCATGCAAATTGGTCATTTCTAACATTTTTACTAAATTACCCCTACATTTATTCTTTTATTCAATTTAGTCCCTGAGTCTAAAACATATAGATTATCCATTTTAAATGTAAACCTATTAAAGGTGGCAACAAACAGCAGTATGTATGTTACCCGGATGAAATACTTCTCTCAAATTTTCATCCCTTTTGCTTCTGTTTGTTTGGTTGCAACTCCTAAGTCCTTGAATCTCAAACTTACTTCATACTTCATCCGGAATTATTACTTTGTTGTTTTGGCTTCAACAAGAGCTTCATATTTCATCTGGAATTATTACTTTGTTGCTCTAGCTTCAACAAGAGCTTCATATTTCATCCGGATAACTTGGTTCTATTTTTTTTCTTCCTGTGTGAAAAACCCAACAAAACCCTTGCTAGCTAAAAATTCATATATTTATTTCCCTCCTCCTCCTCTCCATTCCACATCCTTAATTTATATAATATGCTTATAAGTAACATTATCAATAATTTCCCTATTTACTTATATGTATATTCAAAGCTGTTCATTTGAGTCATAGTCACTAAATTATTTATATCTTGAGCTACAGAACTCCAAATTAAGATTTGTAAATTTTACCTGAAACTAGACTCACATTTATTCTTACCATAAAATTTTAAGAATTTTTTGTTAAGCCAATTAGTACAGTTTATTAATTAAAGTCTCCCCTATTTTGCTATTTGACAATTCTGACCACTCTTCACTAAAGTTTAATTATCTCTTTAAATAGAATTCAAATGATGTTATCATTTATTTATTATAAAAATAGACTCGTTAAGGAATCTAAAAATATAAATTATGTCCCAAAATTATTTTTCTATAGTTTTTAATGATTTTTCCAAGTCAGAACAGGGGATCTCGAAATCATTCTGAACCAGTCTCACAAAAATATAAATATCTCAGAATACAGAATTCCTTTACTTTATATATTTCTTTTATATGAAAATATACTCAACAATATTTATTTTCATATCTCACTCAGCTTTTAATTCAATTTCTACCATTTTTGGTGATTTTTCGAAGTTAGCCTATTGCTGCTGTCCAAAACTACTTTAGTGCAGCATATTGATTACCAAGTTTAGAACACTCTTATTTCCATTCTCTACCATATTTCCCATTATTTTTTTCTTATTTTCTCTTCACTAACATATCAAGAACATAGGACCACATGTAAGGAAACTCTACATTAACATCAATATCATGCTTTTTCAATAATATCAAACTTAAAAATATATTAAAATCATGATGTTCTTATATTTTTTATTGATTTCAACCTTTAACTTGATTTTTCTCTCTCCTCCAGCTTCTATTTCTTGAATTCAACTTGATATTCTAGCTCCCCATAGTCTCCTTGTTATCTTTCTCTCTTGATGGCTATGAAAATTCTTTTGATTTTTAGGTGAAAATGGTGAATTTTTGATAGAAGGACCAAATTGTAAGGAAAGGAAAACTTCTTTTCTTCTTCTTCTTCTCACGTTAGTTGCATGAGAAAGGTGGTCCTCCTCCTATTTCTTTCCTTAGATATATATATTAAATAAAATAATAATAAAATAATAAAATATCATTTAAAAATTAATTTAAAGTATTAATTAACTAATATTTATTTATTTAATTTATCTAAAATATCTTCAACATCATCATTGTCTATAGATTTCTCTCTCTTCCAATTGACCATTTTTCCCTTTGTGATCTTTTAAAATTCTATTCTTGAGTCATCACTTAATTTGGTAAAATTGCAATTTAGTCACTCATAATTTTTCACCTATTCAATTTGGTACTAATTAATCAAATTTTCTTGGTTTCTAGATCATTTCACCCTTAAAATATTTTCACTATTAGTCCTTCAAATTTTTCATATTTATACTTTAATCCCTTAAATTTTGAGTATTTACTCTTGGGCCACAAAACTTTTCTCACTTTTACAATTTAGTCCTTTCTTGAATCAATATGTCATAATATACTTCCCAGTGACATAACTAAATTTTCCTCTTCTTGTTACTTTATTTCCTTATTTTACTGTATTAAAGATAATATCTTACTGTAGAAATTTTTAGGGTATTACACATCGTTCGCTGTTTTTTGGGTTTTTCGTTACACACCTGGTTCTATTCTGATGTGAAATCACTCACAAGAATTCTAGAACCTAATAACAAGATTCAATGATTAACTTAGCGGCGATTTACGAAATTAAGTCAAACAAAAGTATTGAATGCAACGTCCTTAACTGACCTCCAAAACATAATCGAACCCTTACCAAAGAGTAAATAATAACCACGCGATTCAAGTTGATTGAGGAATACCAAGTGTCCCTTGATCCCCTCCTAAAAAGACACCAATATAATTAGAAACAAAACCCAAAGTAACAACCATTTGTTCGATTGGGCATAATAATCAATAAAATAACAAAATATCAAATGTACGATAGACAAATCGATCTCTTACCCAACACACGAAAATACATGAGCATGAAATCATGAAGAAAGAAAAATATGGCAGCACTGCTTCAACAATTAGAGAGAAACTAAACAAGAATTGAACAACCCTTGCTTGGGATAAAACAAAAGATGATAAATAGAGAGCAAGAAAGTAGAAGAAAGATCTTGATATTTTTCTTTACTGGAAACCAATTGAATCACACAAAGGAGAATTTGAGGAGAAAAAAAGGGAGACGTGACTAGGGTAACAGATTTGTAGGAACATTAAACTCTCTTTTTTTTATTTCAAAACAAAATGATATAAGATAAAACAAAAATTAGATAAAATAGAATAAAGAAACTATGCCCACAATCCCAACTACCCCAGTACACATCAAACAAATTTCTTTGACTTCGAATTGAATTCAAATTCCCCTAATCGTGCAACCTACAAAATGTTAACAAAAAAAATTAATTCTAATAGCTTACGTAAGGATTCTAACTTAAAACTCACAATACACACATCCAAGGCCCTCAACTACTGAAGCAGGTACTTATCATATGAAAGAATTTTACAAATCAAAAATCAAAACTTTGGGGCGTTACAACTTTCCTCTCCTAAAAGAAATTTCGGCCTCGAAATTTTACCTGATTGAAACAAATGCAAATATTGTTGTTGAATTGAATCATTATATTCCCAAGTGGCTTCTTCATTGTCATAATTTCGCCACAAAACCTTTACCAACGGGATGGTTTTCCTTCTCAAGACCTTAACATCTCAATCCAGAATCTGAACCGGCTCATCCTCGAGGTTAAATCCAGTCTTACCTCAATCTCTTCAACAAATACAATGTGAGATGGGTCAGACCGATACAGCATCAATATAGAGACGTGGAATACATCATGAATACGGTCCAACTCCGGAGGTAGCTCTAACTGATAGGCGATCGGTCCCACACATTTTAGAATATGGTACGGCTTAATGAACTTAGGGCTCAACTTGCCCTTACATCCAAACTGAAGAACCTTCTTCTACAGAAATACCTTAAAAAAATGAGCACCCACAAAATACTAGATATCTCTCCTCTTCAGATCTGAAAACTTATGTCTATTAGAAGCTACCTTCAAACGATCCCAAATCAGTCTAACCTTGTTCTTAGTCTCAAAAACCAACTCAGGACCCAAAACCTATCGCTCACCCAACTCAGTCCAACACAAAGGGGTATGACACTTACTACCATACAAAGCCTTGTAAGGTGCCATCTGAATACTAGACTAAAAGTTGTTATTATATGTGAACTCAACTAGTGGTAGAAACTCTTTCCAACTATCTCGAAAGTCGATTACACCACTTTGTAACATATCCTCCAGTATCTGAATCACCCTATCAGATTATCCATCTGTCTAAGGATGAAACGTAATATTGAAGTCCAAACGAGTACTCAGAGCCTCATGAAGTTTCTTCCACAACCGAGAAATAAAGCGAAGATCCCTATTAGAAATAATCGAGACTAGAACCCCATGAATTCTAACGATCTCGAAAATATACAACTTAGCTAGTTTCTAAAGAGAATAGTCTGTCCTGACATGAATAAAATAAGCGGACTTGGTTAAACGATCTACGATGACCCAAACAAAATCCTTCTTAATGGGTGTTAAGGGCAGCCCACTAATGAAATCCATAGTTACCTGTTCCCATTTCCAAAAAAGAATCTTAACGAGCTGAAGTAAACTCGAAGGAAATTGATGTTTAACTTTAACTTGATGATATGTCAAACAACGAGAGACAAAATCTGTTACCTCCCATTTCAAACTAGGCCACCAGTATAACTCTCGGAGATCCTAATACATCTTATTCTTGCTGGGATGCATAGCATAAGGGTTACTATGCGCTTCTTGCAGAATAGATTACCTCAAACCAGAATCATTAGACACACAAACTCGGCCTCGAAAACACAGAACCTCATCACTTTTTAGCCTAAAATTAGAAGTACTACCTTCCTCAACCTGACAAAATCGTAGAATCAAAGACTCATCCCCTAACTGTTTAACACAAATCTGATTAATCCAAGTCGACTTGGCTTGCAAGTCGACTAACAGACCCTCATCATCAAACAGACTTAGGCGAGCAAACATCACCCTCAAATCAGACATTACTCTACGACTAAGAGCATCAACCACCATATTGGCCTTACTAAGATGATACTCAATCGTACAGACGTAGTCCTTAAGCAACTCAATCCATCTATGTTGCCTAAGGTTCAACTCTTTCTGAGTTAAGAAATACTTGAGGCTCTTGTCATCAGTGTAAATGATACACTTCTCACCATATAGATAATGCCTTTAGATTTTTAAGGCAAAGACAACTGTAGCTAATTCAAGATCATACGTGGGATAGTTGCCCTCGTGTGACTTAAGCTGTTGGACACATAAGCCATTACCTTACCATCTTGCATCAGAACACAACCCAAACTAAGATGTGATGCATCACTATAAACCACGAACTCCTTGCCAGATTCAGGTTATATTAGAACGGGAGCCTGGGTTAAAATAGATTTAAGCTTTTCAAAACTCGATTGCTACTCAAAAGTCTAGACAAATGTTGTATTCTTACACAACAACTTAGTTAGAGGAGCTACAATAAGTGAAAACCCCTCAACAAATTTTCGGTAATAACCCATTAAACCAAGAAAGCTACGGATCTTAGACACATTCCTAGGCTATTTCAACTCAAGTACAACTTCAATTTTCTTAGGATCGACTCGGATCCTTTCAAAAGACACCACGTGTTCTAGAAAAGTTACCTCTCTTAA
Source organism: Gossypium longicalyx (assembly GCA_025698465.1). Taxonomy (NCBI): domain Eukaryota; kingdom Viridiplantae; phylum Streptophyta; class Magnoliopsida; order Malvales; family Malvaceae; genus Gossypium; species Gossypium longicalyx. The sequence continues at coordinate 59,370,015 of CM047004.1, read as the reverse complement.
CCAGAACTCACATTTGCTCATCTTAGCTTAAAGCTTTTTCTCACGTAATATCTGTAGAACTACTTTAAGATGCTCATCATGATCATCCTCAGTCTTAGAGTATACCACAATGTCGTCAATGAAGACCACAATAAACTGATCCAAATACAGCTGAAAAACCCCCATTTCATAAGGACTATGTGTTACACCCCTTACCATTGTTCGACACCGGAACAGGGTATGAGGCATTACCAAACATAAACACATGCAATTGTATAAAATCGGGTCATGAATTTGCATTCAAATTTAAAACGTTTCACATTTCATCTTAAAGTCCCTCATATGGGCCTACGAAGCCTAAATCATGCTTTAGAAACTGTTCGGGACCAAGCCGAGAACTTTAGAAAACTTTAAAAAATTTCATGAAAAACAGGGGCACACTCCATTATGATATTAGGACACGGTCGTGTGGCTCGCATGGCCATGTCCCTAGCCCGTGCACTAATCTAACTTGCAAAAGTGAAAAAATTTACGTCACACATAGATATCACCACTCATTCATCCACATATGTAAGCATACACATCCTTGAAATGCATAATCATGGACTTAGAATATAGCCAATATACCAACATCAATTGACCTTACACAACAATGAACTTTCAAATAGCATAGGCCAACATTTTAGACCAAAACAATTATGACACATACAAAAATAACCAAGTCCCCTATACATGCCATGACCTTAAGTATAAGAATTATCAATACCCGATTTGTTAGTTTGATAGTGTGATAGGTTCTCCGGCGACTTCCAACCCGAGCTAACCTAAGGACATTATAAACACAAAAAATAAACGGAGTAAGCTATATAGCTTAGTAAGTTGGTATGTAAATAATAAGAAATTTATTAACATGATTTTACCAATTCTCACAATATGTTCTCAAGATAATACAATCATAATTGCACATAGTTCCACTATTTACTCTTGTACATATTAAGCTGTCTACTCGAGTCACAGTCACTAAATTATTTATATCTTGAGCTATAAAACTCCAAATTAAGATCCGCTAATTTTCTTTGAAACTAGACTCACATATCTTCTTATTATAAAATTTTCAGAATTTTTGGTCCATCCAATAAGTATGGTTTATTCTTTAAAGTCTCCACTATTTTGCTGTCCAATAGTTCCAACCCCTCTTCACTAAAAATTAATTATCTTTTCATACGGAATTCAGATGATGTTCTCGTTTGTTTCTTTTGAAAATATACTTATTAAGGATTTTAAACATATAAATTATAACCCATAATTATTTTTTTTACAATTTTTTAAGGATTTTCCAAAATTAGAATAGGGGATTTCGAAATCATTCTGACTCTATCTCACAAAAATTCAACTATATCATAATATGAAATTCTTTTGCTTACACTGTTTCCTTTATATGAAAATAGACTTAATAAGATTTAATTTAATATCTTATTCAAACTCTAATTTGATTTCCACCATTTTTGATGATTTTTCAAAGTCACACAACTGCTGCTGTCTAAAACTATTTTATTGCTAATTTTACTCTCTCACGTTTTCTTTGTATTAACTTTCATTCAACATTCACATAGATTTCGTACGTACCTGTATCGCTTAAACCAGTTATACTTTCATTTTTTTATCTTGGATATGTCAGTTGATACCCTTAAACCTCAACAAAAACACATTATTTCAATTCATCATCAAATAATATTATTGGTTCATAATTCTTTCACATTTAATCATCACATAGTCATATTCGTTTACACTTAGTCATTTCCTGTTGAACACATCGGAATAATAACGGATACATGGTGCCTTCATATAGTACCACCCTTGTAGACAAAGCTATTTTATTCACAAAGTGGCCTTCACATAGTACCACACTTGTGTCCAAAGCTATTTTATTCACAAAGTGGCCTTCCTTCACATAGTACGACACTTGTGTCCAAAGCTATTTTACTTACAAAGTGGCCTTCACATAGTACCACACTTGTGTCCAAAGCTATTTTATTCCTAAGGTTCAACCGGGAAATTTCTCACTTAGCATAATGCCATGGACTTATTTCACTTAGATGCCATGGTCTAACCATGGTCTTTTACCGTCAATTCATATTTCACTACGCAACGATCGTGATCGATCCTGCGTTTTTACTCAATTCGAATGTTTACTTTAATTTTCACAATTTAATAAAATATATAATAATATTACATAATTAACACAAATAAATAACATTTATTAACATACGAACTTACCTTGACTTAAAATGGCGAAAAGGGCTAAATCGTCCAGTACTCGTTTTTCTCTCGTTCTAAGTTCGAACTTCGTTTTTCTTAATCTATAATATCACATTCGAATTATTAACTTATTATACTATTCAAATCAGTCCAAAAATCATATTATGGTAAAATTACATTTTTGTCCCTAAAGTTTCACATATTTATAAATTTACCCCTAGGCTCGTAAAATGAAATTTATTCAATTTATTTGTACTTTAAGCCTAGCTGAACCATTTTCATAACTATAACAGCCAACAATTTCCACTAGAACACACTTTTCCTACATATTTTATAACTTTTACAATTTAGTCCTTTTAACCATTTTCACCGAAAATCACTTGGTAAAAGTTGTTTCTCCAACCATAAACATGCATAATCTACCATTAAACATCAAAATGCATAAATTTATATCATGGTTCAAACCTTAGACCTTCATCATAACTCAAATAAATGGTAGAAATAGGTAGATCTTGTTACGAGGATTTCAAAAATGTAAAAATCATTAAAAAAGGGGCAAGAACGGACTTACAATCGAGCTTGGAAGCTTGAAAAACCCTAGCCATGGTTTCCTCTTGTGAAATTTGGCCATGGGGTTGAAGATGGACAAAAATTGGCTTTTAATTTTGTTTTTAATTCATTTTAATTACTAAATGACCAAAATGCCTCTAACTTAAAAAATTCTATTTCACCTATTTCATGTCAATTTTTGTCCAAAAAATTAACCAATGGTCTAAGTACCATTTAAGGACCTCCAATTTAAAATTTCATAGCAATTAGACGCCTCTAGCTTCTAGAACTCAAGTTTTACACTTTTTACAATTTAGTCCTTTTGACTAAATTGAGTGCCCAAACGTCGAAATTTTCGAACGAAATTTTCACGAAATCATTCCGTAAAATTGTAGACCATAAAAATATAATAAAAATAATTATTTCCTCGTCGAATTTGTGGTCCCGAAATAACTATTCCAACTAGGCCCAAAATCGGGTTGTTACAACTCTGCCCCCTTTAGTGATTGCTGTCCCCGAAAATCTTACCAGAAGAAATTTCTTTCAACTCTCATGAATCACTTTCATAATTTCCTAGAATCACAAATCATATCAACCGCGCATATCTCTTTCTAATCACATTGAACTTTAACACACAGTGTCGGAGCATATCGTCAAAGTTTTGAATTACTCTTTCAGACTTACCACTGATTTACAGATGTATTATCGGGCCAAGGTGTAACTGCGTACTCATAATTTCCTTTAGCTTTTTCCAAAATTGGGATATAGTCCTCGGATCTCAATCTGAAATAGTGGGGACTGGCACTCTATGAGAGCTAACAACCTCAGAAACATATAACTCGGCCAATCTGTCAAATGAGAAACTCGATCTCTAAAACATCTATTTCAAATAAGTACACATTTTTATTACTCCCAGAATGAACCAACGAGCTACTACTTAGCCTCGTACAAAATTTTCCTGCATAAGCTCTGAATTCTTTAGTACACAAATTCCATCTCGGAATAATAATAACATGAATCAGGTCCAACCTAAAGTTCAGAATCAAAAGTCGATCCTTGCTGTACTCATTTAGCTTATCTGAAATTCTCAAACTTGCAAAGAAAACATCACTTTAGATTTTTATTTAACCAAAATTAGACCATCATCAAATAAGATCAACCCCGTAGCCAGTACTCACAAAAATAAATAAATAAAGATTTTCCATCCAGGCATCTGTAACTATAACTGCTTTCCCAGAGATTAATCAATAACTACTTGTGATTTACCAATAGCTCAAGTCTGTAACACTATCTTAACTTCAGATCTTTCTATGACATTCGATACTTTAGTTCTTGAAATCAGGGAACATGAGACACCTTTCATCGAATAAATGATATCACCAAATTCTCAATCCAAACATAAAAGTGACCGTCTCTAAATCACTGGTCGAACAGTTCTTTTTAATGTGACATTAGCCGTCTGAAAACATGAACCATCACTTTACATTCTAGTAATAAAACACATTTCAATCCATTCAATAGCGCATCACTGAAAAATCATAAATTCATTACTCAATTCAAACTGAACACAGAACCAGAGCTTCGATTAATAATATCTTCAACTTTTTCCAACGTTGCTAACATGCACAAACCATCCGAATTTTCATAAATGTGACAACCATATCATTCAGAACAGCTTTAACTCATAATAACATCATCAGATTAGAAAAAATCTAATAGGTATATCTCAGTATCATATCTCTAGAATATCAATTCTTCATTCAAACTGTCCATCGATATATTCGTGAATGCACAAAATTTATTACCATAACTAAGGATACTTTAACTACATGTAACTCAAATCACATTTCAACTGACCAGCTCACCCTGGTAAAAACAATCGAGTCGATTTCGACTATCTAATAATAACATAACAAAATGCTCTTTTCTTCATGCTATTAAAACAACTCAAACACACAATCTTTCAAAATTCTCTTATCATGCTAATCAAAGATCTTTACTACTGCTTTTGCTCAAGGAAACAAAATATCTCGATTGAACTCATTAGCTTTAATCAAACTTGCCTGAGGAAAGAAAACCATTATACCATTTGAGTTTGAACTTTCACTATCCATACCTCTTCCGATAGCAATGCTTTTCACAAAAATTTAAGGAATCCTGATGCTAGAATCACCATGTTCCCGTGATTAAATCGAGATAACATCCATAATAGACATAGCCATCACAAGTTAAAGAATACACATACTAAAAGTCCGAGAACACAATTGAGAAGGAAATAATAATAAAGACCTTGAAAATTCCTTAGAGAAATCCAGAAGAAAATTATGCTTACTTGTTCTGGAATGAACTGTAACAAAGGTAACATATTTACAATTATACATATCTTAACTAAATTAATGCTCAGTAGTAGCAGAGTATAGCCTCACATAATTTTCACCATTAACTTTTCATACCAAACATATTAGAATAGACTCCAAAGAGAACGGTAAGATATACTAATCATCAATCAGCCAAAGCATAGTGCTTTCATCTAACATTATTATCAGCCTTCATTCTCATACGGTAAGAATTTCATCAGATAATGAACAATCACACACATATATATAATACCCAGAAGAGGTCATCATAATCTACTCAATCACTATTGTCATACTTAGACATCTTTACAAGTCGTAATTCATTTCTCTGACCATTTCTGTCATTACCAATCCTGTATTATTCAATTCACTAACGTAAATCAATCCGGAAGAAATTCCACCAAGCACATACTTTAGTCATCATACCTATTAAGTCGATTAACCGAGATTAACTTTTGCTCTAATCATGACTTTGCGAAGTCCAAATAGTCTTTAGAATAACTTGGCATCCTTTCCAAAACTGTATTTACTTACTCAACTATTTTCAACTCTGTCCACATTATTAGCAAATCCGCTACTAAACTCTTTAATCTTTCACTGGTGAACTCATGCAGTACAAATCTTATGAAATTTCATTATAATATATCACATTAGTAAGGGGAGGTGAGGCCGTAAAGCCTCTAACTTGACTCTCATACATACACATATGGCTTAACATTCATCATCATCATCACAATTATACAATTCACTTCAGGCAATTTAACACACATATTTATGTTACACTAACTTTCCGATTATCTTATTCAAACAAGTGCACTTATACATGTATTCCACAAATATTGAGTAAGTTTACTTACTGCATTCACTTAATCATACAAGTCAAACACATAACATCATATGAAGGTCAAACAAACATGAATGGTTGCCATAATACAAATTTGCATTTTATGTTACTTTCCCATATTCAAGAATAATTCCCCTTTACACTATTTTAATTTCAAGGAATACTCAGATAGTATGCTCAAGGTATGTATATTAACAATCTATCATTTCATTTTCAAAAATGCCCCTTTTTGGCACATATTCATAATACAAACTCTAGAGTCACATATGATATAACAATACTACTAGTCCAGGTTAAAGCCTTTTCATAACATTTATAACATTTTACCCGTTTCGAAAATCATCACAATCAATCGAAATACTACATTCAACCAAAATAATAACATCTTACTCAGAATTCTCAATTTATGGATGTTTTATTTTTGTACCTCATCACATATACGTCATTAACTATTATTCATACCCTTTCAAGTTTCAATTTATCACAAACACATTTTCAAATATCCCAATGTCATTTGCAGCATTTTCAAAAATAGCTCGGTTGGAAAACACCTCTGCCTCAACAAGACAATTTCATAAGAGTTGGAAGATATCACACTATCACGGTTCATATATGGCATGTATAGCTAGACTCTTACACATGCTAGGTTAGCCCGAGAACCAACTAAATGTAACATCCCTTACCCGTGTTCGACACCGGAATAGGGTATGAGGCATTATTGGATATAAACACATGCAATCGTATAAAATCGGGTCATGAATTTGCGTTCAAATTTAAAACTTTTCACATTTCATCTTAAAGTCCCTAATATGGGCCTACGAAGCCCAAATCATGCTTTGGAAACGGTTCGGGACCAAACCGAGAACTTTAAAAAACTTTGAAAAATTTCATGAAAAAGAGGGGCACACTTTCGTGTGATATAAGGACACGGCCGTGTGGCTCGCATGGCCATGTCCCTAGCCCGTGCACTAATCTGACTTGCCGTTGAAAAAAAATTTACGTCACACATAGAAATCACCACTCATTCATCCACATATGTAAGCATACACATCCTTGAAATGCATCATCATGGACTTAGAATATAGCCAATATACCAAAATCAAATGGGCTTACACAACAATGAACTTTCAAATAGCATAGGCCAACATTTTAGGCCAAAACAAGTATGATACATACAAAAATAACCAAGTCCCCTATACATGCCATGACCTTAAGTATAAGAATTATCAATACCCAATTTGTTAGTTTGATAGTGTGATAGGTTTTCCGGCGACTTCCAACTCGATAACACAGAAAATAAATGGAGTAAGCTATATAGCTTAGTAAGTTGGTATGTAAATTATAAGAAATTTACTAACATGCTTTTACCAATTCTCACAATACGTTCTCAAGATAATACAATCATAATTGTACATAGTTCCACTATTTACTCTTGTACATATCAAGCTTTATACTCGAGTCACAATCACTAAATTATTTATATATTGAGCTGCGAAACTCTAAATTAAGATCCGCTAATTTCCCTGAAACTAGACTCATATATCTTCTTACCATAAAATTTTTAGAATTTTTGGTCTAGCCAATAAGCACAGTTTATTCTTTAAATTCTCCTCTGTTTTGCTGTCCAACAGTTCCAACCCCTCTTCACTAAAAATTAATTATCTCCTCACACGGGATTCGAATGATGTTTCCATTTGTTTCTTTTGAAAATTAATTATCACTTAAATCAGTTATACTTTCATTTTTTTTATCTTGGCTATGTCAATACACTTAAACCTCAACGAAAACACATAATGGTAAAATCACATTCGAATATCACATTCGTTTTTCTTAATCTATAATATCACATTCGAATTATTAAATAATTATGCTATTCAAATCAGTCCAAAAATCATATTATGGTAAAATTACATTTTCCCCTGAAGTTTCACATATTTACAAATTTACCCCTAGGCTCGTAAAATGAAATTTATTCAATTTCTTTGTACTTTAAGCCTAGCCGAACCATTTTCATAACTATAATAGCCCACAATTTCCACTAGAACACACTTTTACTACATATTTTATATATTTTACAATTTCGTCCTTTTAAGCATTTTCACAAAAAATCACTTAGCAAAAGTTGTTTCTCCAACCATAAACATGCATAGTCTACCATTAAACATCAAAATGCATAAATTTATAACATGGGTCAAACCCTAGACCTTCATCATATCTCAAATAAATGGTAGAAATAGGTAGATCTTGTTACGAGGATTTCAAAAATGAAAAAAATCATTAAAAACGAGGCAAGAACGGGCCTACAATCGATCTTGGAAGCTTGAAAAACCCTAGCCATGGTTTCACCTTGTGAATTTCAACCATGGGGTTGAAGATGGACAAAATTTGGCTTTTAATTTTGTTTTTAATTCATTTTAATTACTAAATGACCAAAATTCCCCTAACTTAAAAAATTCTATTTCACTTATTTCATGTCAATTTTTGTCCAACAAATTAACCAATGGTCTAGTTACCATTTAAAGACCTCTGATTTAAAATTCCATAGCAATTAGACACCTCTAGCTTCTAGAACTCAAGTTTTATACTTTTTACAATTTAGTCCTTTTGACTAAATTGAGTGCCCAAACGTTGAAATTTTCGAACGAAATTTTCACGAAATTATTCTGTGAAATTATAGACCATAAAAATATAAGCACTGTTCTGACTTGGCCCAAAATCAAGCTGTTACACCATGAATGTAGCTAGAACATTCGTCAAACCGAAAGGTATGACTAGGAACTCGTAGTCCCTATAACAAGTCTTAAAAGTAATTTTATGAACATCAGTCTCCTTAAACCTAAGATGATGGTACCCAAAATAGAGATCTATCTTAGAAAACATAGGGGCCCTATGAAACTGATTGAACAAGTCGTCAATCCTCGAAAGTGGATACTTATTCTTTATTGTCAATTTATTCAACTGACGGTATTCTACACACATCCTCACTGCACCATCCTTTTTCTTTACGAAAAGAACCGGTGGTCCCTATAGAGACACACTAGGCCAAATGAACCCTCGATCGAGAAGTTCCTAAAGCTGAGCCTTTAATTCCATAAGCTCCTTTGGTGCTGTACCGTAAGGAGCAATGGACACAAGAGCTTGTAACAGCCCAGTTTTTAGCTAAATTGGAACAGTGGTTTCAGAACCATAAATTTGAGTTCAAAAAATTATTTTAATATTATTTTATGTGTTTACGGCATGAGATTAGATATGTGTGAAAATTTCGTGTGTTAATTTTATCGTTTAAGTGGTTAATTTGAGAAAAGGATTTAATCGCATAAAATGCAAAAGTTGCATTCTATTTTATAAATGTGTCTATTCGATATGGATTATTACATGTGAGGTCATTATGTTGTAAGTAAACCATTGATAGTGGGAATGGACATAAATGGGCATGTATTAAATGATTTTATAAAGGTTTCATTAAGGGTAAAATGGTAAACTATGTATTAATGATAATTAAAATAAAAAAAGCCAAAATTCATCTTATTTTCATTCATCTTTAATAAAAAATCAAGAGAAAAGAAGCCAAAGATGATGTTTTAGGTTTCGGCCATATTGAAGCTCAATTGAAGGTCCTTTTTATTTCATTTTCGATGATTTCTATGTTTTTGTAATCGCTGCTTAGTAATCTAGCTAGGCCATGCCTCAATTTTTGGAAGTGTTGATGATTTTGAAAGTTGCCATTGATGAATTCATGTGCTCTTGAATGTTTGATGATGGAAAATGAGTATTTTTTGATAGATTATCATGTTTTGTAAAGTGATTTTTAGTGAAATTGCATAAAAAGGACTAATTTGTGAAAAGTGTAAAACGTGTGTTTAAATTTGTGAAATAAATGAAAATATGGGTTGATATGAAGCTATATGAAATTTGGCTAGCATTAAATTAGAAAGAAATTGTGTAATTTTGTGTATTTATGAAATAGAGACTAAATTGAATAAATGTGTAACTTTAGGGGCTAAAGTGCAAAAATGCCAAATATGTGTTTACGGATGAAATTGAATGTGTTGATGAATAAAAGGGTAAATTTTTAATGTATATAGATCAAGAATGAAAGAAATCAGATTTAGATCGGGGGAAAAATGAAAGTTATCGAATAGTCGATTCCGTCTGTTTATTCCAACTACGAGGTAAGTTCATATGCAAATATATGCTTTTTAATTGAATTAGATATGTATTATTCATCATTGAATTGTAGTTAGTATGAATGAGCAACTACGAGCAAGAAACGACAGAGTTACGACATCCGGAAGTCCCGTACGAACCTTAAGAATGCTTAGGATGCAAATGTCATGACATTAGGTTTATCGAGATGAGATTACATGTAAGACCATGTCTGGGACATTGGCATTGTATTGTGATTACGTGTAAGACCATGCCTGGGACATTGGCATCGTTATATGATTTTGTGTAAGACCGCGTCTCGGATGTTGGCATCAGTATATGAAAACATGTAAGACCATATTTGGGATATGGCATTGTATGAGCTTTACGAGATATCCGAGTATCCTTAGTGATTCTAAAGGGTTCAACGAGAAAATTCAAGTCAAGATTGAATATAAGATTAAGTAAGTGATTCAGGTACGTACGAAACTCATATGAGAATTGAAAAGAGGAAGTATTTGGTGAAATTTACATGTGAATTGGAATAGATGTATTTTGAGAAAGGTTAGTGTAACTAAATGTGTTTAGTTATAATTTGCTTAGTTGATGAGAATGATGTTGATTATGGTATAGATTTATTTGTATAGGGCTTACTAAGCTTTTAAAGCTTACTTTGTGTGTTCTTTCCATGTTTTATATATTATCGAAACTAGCTCGGACTTAGGGATCATCGGGAATACGTCATTGCACTATTGATCATCTCGTTGGTGCTTTTGGAGATTTGTATATATATGGTATATGGCATGTATAGGCTAGTGTCATTTTGGTGTGTTTTTGAGTCATGATTTTAGCCATGAGATTTGGCTTGTAAATTGTTAAGGTGTATGGCCTTTAAAGTTGGCTTGAATAATGTGTTTGATAAGTGATGTATGTAATATATATATAATGCCTTATATGTTGGCTTGATATGGTATGTTTGTCATAGTTGTGAATATAACTAAATAGATGTTGACTTGGTTAGTTATAAATGCTTGAGGAATGGTATAAATTGAGGTATGAAATAGGTGATAAGTTGAAGGGTAAATGCATTTTGAAGTAATGTAAGTTTGATGATTTTGGCATATTGAAATGGTATGTTTTGGTTGTGGAATTGAGTGATTGTAATGGTTGTGAATAGATGGTATAATATGAATATGAATTGGCATGTTTTTATTGCAAAATATGTATTGAAATGGTATCATATGGGTTGTTTTGTGTACATGTGAGTAGGGTGGCAAATTGGCTTTTCAAATGGCCTATTTTTGCCCACATGGGTAGAGACACGGGTGTGTGTCTCAGCCGTGTGCGACACACAGTCATGTTACGCGGTCATGACACACAGGTGTGTATACCAGCCGTATATGGCACACAGGCTGGCACATAGGTGCATGGCCGGCCGTGTGACCCAAGTCAGTAACCCCCCTTAGATTTCACACGGCCTGGCACACGGGCGTGTCCTCGGCCGTGTGGTGTAAGTTAGTATGTATGCCCTATTTTCACACGGCTTATGACACGGGCGTGTCTGGTCGCCATGTAAGACACATGGCCTATTCACACGGGTGTGTGACCCTGAAAAGTTTGAAAATTTTATAAGTTTCCTAAAGTTTACAAATGTTATCGGTTTAGTCCCAAACCACTTCTAAGCATGTTTTAAGGTCTCGTAGAGCCTTATAAGGGACAATGTGAATGATTTAAATATATTTCAATTATGAATGTGTATATGTTTGAATTTTGTTGTGATTGATCAGTAATGCCTCGTAACCCTATTCCGGCTAAGAATATGGGTTAGGGGTGTTACTATACCCGGTAGTGCCTCGATACTAAACCTAACCTCTCTATCCAGAGACAGCCCTGACAATTCCTTAGGCAAGACATCTGAATATTCCTTAACCGCTTGAATGTCCTTAATATATGTACCTACAGAAATCAAATATCTCACACCTTTTTCGAACTAACTTCTCAGCCATAAGAGCGAAGATCACATTAGATAGGTAATATTGACACTCGCCGAACATAACAACCTCCACACCATCCTCAGATCTCAAAACCAGCCTTTTAGTAACACAATCCAAGCTGACTTGATGCTTCTTGAGACAGTCCATTCCCAGAATTAGATAAAATTCTTCGTATGTTAACTCCATCAAATTAGTCAGAAACACAACACCTAGTATCTCCAACGGTACTCTATTATAAATCCTATCAAACCGAATCGATTGACCCAGTGGACTAATCACAGTAACCTCACCAGAAGTGCTCTCAACAGAAATACCCAAGTTCACAGAAATAATCTAGCTATATAGGAGTGTGTTGAACCTATATCTATCAATGCAAAATACGGTACAGAATCAATGAAAAATGTACCAGCAATAACATATGTGTCGTCTCTGTCCTCGCAACGCCTAGTCGCATAAACCAGTGCAGGCTGCCTAGCCTCAGTCTGATTAACACCTTTTCTTAGTGCTCTGTAACCTCTACCCAAACTGTTGCCACCCCTGGCCGGACCACGAATCCTAAGTGGCTACTGTACTACCCTCTGCAGTTGAACCAAACTTGGAGCTAGAGCTTGCACCTGATCAGAATGTTATGGACAATCCCTGATGCAGTGCTCTATTGACCCGGATTGCAGACAAGCTCCCAACCTCCTTCAATATTCATTCGTATGGTGTCTACCACAATCTCTACATGTCTGAACCAAAATAGGAGAAGCAAGAGCCTCAACCGTTGGAAGCCCACCAAATTTGGCTCATTTTTTAGGCCTCTAAATAGAACTAGAGGGCTCTAAATCCCCTTATTCTTACCCCTCTCTCAGTCCCTCTTTTCACGCTCAGTGTGCTTAACTTTCTTGGCAATCTTCACCTTGTCCACCAAGACAACAAAAAATCACTCCTTATGTGGAGCTATCAAAACCTTGAGGTCATACCTCAATCCTTCCTCAAAATAGATAAACTTGTCGTAATCAGTTGACACCAGCCCATGAGTATATTTGCTCAGTCTTATAAACTGAGCCACATACTCGGCTAAGGTCTTATCTCCTTGAGTAAGGCCTATAAACTCGTATCTACGAGCCTCCGTATAACTCGCCCCAACATATTTACTCTGGAAGGCCTTCTTAAAAGACTCTCAAGAAATCTAATCAAGCTAAGTACCCTCATCAATTGTCAACCACTATTAGTATGCCTCATTGCGAAGCAAATATACTGTACCCTTCAATTTTTTCTCAAGGGTGTAGTCAATATCATTTATGATTCTTTCTATAGCCTCCAACCAATATTCAGGCACAGTCAAGATGACTCTAGTGACACCCCTAAACAGTTTCGCACCATCGGACAGATTCGTTCAGTTATGGACCCACGACTCTCAGATCTAGAATGAGGCCCAACGATCCTCTCCAAAATCCTCAACATGGCTTGGGACAATGTATCATCCCTAGCCATTTGAGTTTGAGTCCCAGTCTCAGCATTAGGTGTACCCAGTGTTTCACATGTATCTAGGTTGGGCATACTACACATCGAGGACGGCTCAGCTTGAGCCTCTCTTCGACGCCCGCTACGCACACGTGTACCTCTTTCATGAGTTCCACATGCACTAATTGTATGTTATCTACATTACAGAGTTTTATGTATTAGTTTTGATATTTATTAACATATATTTTATGCCTAGAAAGTTATCAGAAGAATTTACGAAGTTGTTACAGTCTCTAACTATCGTAGAGTAGTTGTAACAAATCAGAGTTTTTCTAAACTAAAAGTTTAACTAAGTCAGAAGTACTTACATGATTAGCGCCGGATACTTGGTATTCTATAAACTTACTTTTCAGATTTAAACAGAAGGAAATTTTGTTTTAAAACAGTTTTCACAAAATTTTGAACCCAAAATCATAGCCCGAGTTTTGTAACCTGACTCTGATACTACCAAATATAAAACCCCAAACCCGACTTAGACTTTATGGCAAATATGGAGATGTTACTGCATTTTCATTCAAAAACCCAGTATTCGTTTGTTTTGGAAATACATCTTTAACTCTTGATATGTAAATATCCGATTTATTTGAAACAAATCTTTCTTAACCAATTTAATAAAAAATTTGTTTATATATATTTGTATATTTTGTAAACATTTGAGTTTGTAGCTGAAAAATCATATTTGGATCTAGTTTTGAAAACGTGGTTTGTGATTGTAAAATCAAACGTTTTGCTGATAAAATTTTAAGCCCACTAAAAACGGTAAAACAGTTAAACCAGAAAATAAAATCCATAAATTTAAACAGTCCCAAAAACGTATCAAACAGTCCATCAAAATACTATAAACCAATCCATTTAGCATATTTTAACAAAAGTACTTAACTGAGCTCCCGTCGCACCAATCCACCCTAAGTATGAGGGTTACCTAAAAGTAATAAACAAACAGAGAATTAGTTTCGAAACTTAATGTGTAACAAAATATAAATAGAATTATCAGATAAATTTTCAATCATGCTTTTAGAATTCAAACAGATATATATCATATACAAAAATAGAATCAGAACAGACCAAATGAAGATTTATAGTCTTACCCTCATCCGTTACAAACCATCTCTGCCCATCCCAACTCACCGTATAAGGTATTAAATACCTATCCAGCCTTGCACACCGCTTAGTGTCGGTATGACACTTCTCAGAATATTTGCAGCTGAGCTGCCAAATTATTAGGTGATTTACCGTCGTTTACAGAAATATGTATGGCTGTGCCACTAGATATGGCAAAGTATATATGCTCATGCTTCCTCCATATACATAAATCCCACCCCAATGCAAATACAAAATTTATTAGATATCAAAATACACATGCTCTCATAACAGATACAGATCATACATAATATATTACAGAAGTTACTTATCACATATCTTTCCAAATATGCATACATATCGACCCTACGGAAGGCCTATGTTTGACCCAAATGACTTATAAAGCCCCAGGGAAAATTTTAGATTTTTGGGCCCACAAAACCTAATTGGTCCAGACCAAGTGTCTTACACGGCCTGTCACACGACCATGTGTCACACACGGCTTAACACACGGTCGTGTGGTGTCGACAGTTTATATTTTTGACTTTTGTCGTTTGATATTTTTCAGGTTTTTTTTACACACCTGGTTCGATTATGATGCGAAATCACTTACAAGAATTCTAGAACCTAACAACAGGATTCAATTGATTAACTTAGCAATGATTCACAAAATTAAGTCAAAGAATAGAATAGAATGCAACATCTTTAACCGACCCTCAAAACATAACCAAACACTCGTCGAAGAATAAACAGTAACAACACGATTCAAGTTGCTGGAGGAATACCAAGTGCCTCTTGATCCTCTCCTAAAAACACACCGATATAATTAGAAACAAAACCCAAAGTAACAACCACTTGTTCGATTGGGCATAACAATCAATAAAAGAACAAAATATCAAACATACAATAGACGAATCGATCTCTTACCCAACACACGAAAATACACGAGCATGAAATCACGAAGAAAGAAAAATATGGTAGCACCGCTTCAACAATTTGAGAGAAACAAAACAAGAATTGAAAAACCCGTGCTTAGGATAAAACAAAAGACAATAAAGAGGGAGCAAGAAAGTAGAGAAAGATCTTGATATTTTTCTCTATTGGAAATAAATTGAATCACACAAAGGAGAATTTGGAGAGAAAGAAAAAGAGACATGACTAGGGTAGTAGAGTTTTGAAACATTAAACTCTTTTTTTAACTTCAAAACAAAATGATATAGGATAAACCAAAAATTAGATAAAATAGAATAAAGAATTTATGCCCACTATCCCAATACACATCCAACAAATTTCTTTGACTTCAAATTGAATTCAAATTTCCCCTAACCGTGCAACCCATAATACACACATCCAAGGCCCTCAACCACTAAAGCAGGTACTTATCGTATGACATAATTTCACAAATCAAAAATCAAAACTTTGGGGTGTTACATATGCTATCTTAGGGATCTGACATATCCATTATACAATCTTTGAATATTAGTTTTAAAAACCAATCTATAATCATCTTATGCATAAATATGTACTACGTTTTGATTTTCTCATATGCAATCATGTCTCTCATAGGATTATACTTGGTATCTATGTGTTTGGTCCTTGAATAGCAATTGAAATCCTTTATGAATGCAATTGCAACATGAAATCGCATTCACATTTGCTATGTTTGATTATATTTATTAAAACCCACATAATTAAAGAATATTTATTAAAAATAGTTTATTTATGTGAGTTATAAAGGAATATTTATGAGAGCAATTGTAATTGGTGTATAATAAGTAAAGAATAGCAACACAAAAGAAATTGATTACATAATTCTGTAAACATCTACATCTGTGGTTCCTTGTCTAGAGAGTCAATCCACTCAATCTTCAATCATTTACAAAGAATGATTTATATGCTACCACCCACCAATGTAAAAACCTCACACTTGTACCTGAGATCTTATCACTCTCTATTATGTTTTCCCTTGAAAACTAAGCTTCTAAATCCAAGTGATTCAATTGTTCTACTTACAAAAATGCACTCTCTAAAACATGTTCCAATGAATAGATTAAGTGCTAAAACTCTTAGTGCATCTAACCTATACAAGTCTCAAATATATAAGCATTTTTTAGACTTGTTCATATACATATCAATTACAATATTAATCCTCGCCAAAGTAGAAAATAAAATTAGACTTCCAATATCCTAATAAAGCTTAGGATAATTTAGAGATATCCAAGGTATTTGTTGAAAAATATGGAATTTATAAAAGTATGGTTGTGGGAGTGCCCACTCCTTGGCTAACTGTGATGGTTAAGACATTTTCCATATTGGAGTTATTAGTAATTTATTGAACCTGATTTTTGGGTTGTGTTGATATTGTGAAATGTATCTAGCCCATCAATGAAGATCATATCACTTGTGGGAACTTATATTGAGGATCAGATTGGATTAATTCATACTTATCTAATCCCTTAGATCAAGGATAATGGATTGGATTGGAATGTTTATATCTTATCTACCAAGAGTCATTGTTTACCTTTTTTTTATTATCATATATTATCATATTGTATTCAACTTATTTAGTTGTTGTTTAATATGGATTTTCATAGATCTTTTTTATGCTAGCGAATCTCGAAATGTTCTATATAATTGAGAGACTTGTATAAGTTATTATATAGTGATATATAGCACTTAATTTGTTCGAGTGCGGAACTTTATTTATTAAATGCATTGTGATAGTAAAATCTTTTGTGTTGTGGTTTTACTTGCTAAGTTCATAGGGGTGAATCTAGTAGTAAGAGTTTCAATCTTTAATGTACAAAAGGTAAGGAAATTGTCACAGGTTTGTGATTGGTTTAAGGTCACTTGTTGTAAGTGGGGAAGATAGTGAATATTTCTCACTGAGTTAGGCTACACAAACATAGGGAAACCAAAAAATGTAAATAGTATACGTGTCCTCTATTTTATTCCTATTTATTAGAGTGCTTGAAGGAGCGCCCACTCTCTTAGCCAATCCTTCCAAGCACATAGTTTTTAGTTCAGTAATTGTTGGAGCCAACAATTAGTATCAAAGCTTTCCACTTAACGCCGCTAGTGGAGGTCCCTAGTGTTGCTAGATTCAAACTATGGAAGGACCATCTAGCGTGCATGCGTCAGGGCTTAGTAATATGCAATTGAATATGGAACTCAAGTGCAGTATCTGCAAGCAAACAAGTCAAATTGTAAGATAGATTTATTTTTAGAACGAAACACTTATGCATTTCAAGGATCGTACCTAAGGGAGGTTTGTTTAAACTAAATTAACAGCAAACAAGAAGACACTAACCTAAATTTAAAGAGATACTAATTTACTTATGATATTATGGCTAAAACTAAGATATAGAATTTGAAGAAAAAGACTAAATTGTATAAAACACTAAATACCAAATTTAGAATCAGATTAAGCAGATAGTACGGTGATTAACTTCCGTGTTCATGATTAACATAAATCCAAGGGTTTTTTCCTGATTAGCTTGTAATTAACTTAGTTAATACCTTTCGACCTATAACTAAATTAATTAATAGATTTAACTCACTTATCTTTGACCTGATGAATTAAATCAGGCTAGGTTGAATCAGTGCTAAGTAGAATACCTTTTCGATTTCATCTACCTAAGTTACTCCCTAAAGTCATCCCTTGAGCATGCTTAATGACAAGTAATTAGTTTGAAGCATAAAAACTAAGAATGTTTCCTATGACATTCAATTTCAACAAGATATGTAAAACACTCGTAGCTCTTAAAGTTAAACATGAGAGTTCACTAAATTACAATATCAATAAGTAAAAATGTGATTAAGCATAGGACTCCATCAAAACATACTACTTAGTTATAACATTTATGTCAGGAGAATAGAAGTAACCATAATTCGTACAACTTACCATGACTTTCATCTATAAACTAAAATACCTAAGTCACATTGGACTTTTTGGCTTGTATCATTCTGAGGCTTAAAGTTGGTTTGGATTTCAAGGAATGGAAGTATCAAAACGGTTCAAGCACAAAACTAGTTTGGTACATGATATTGTTCCCTACTCACCCCTAGTGTATTTTTTTTATCTCACCTCCTTATATCTTATTCTCTCACCTTCCTTTTCTCTCCAAATATAAGATATGAAGACATATTACAATATTTTTTAGTACAGTAAGCTTTGCAAGTTTTAGTGCAATATGAATGAAAAATGTCCTAAGCATATATATGATTTTTATTTGATCACATTCTAATTATTTAGCTCTTTTTCACTTACACTGTTTTTATCTTGTCCTATGCTTTTATTTCTCCCGCTTTGCTTTTAACCCTCGCAATGCTTTTGTCCACACACTATTTTTTCATTTAAGCACACTTTTCCAAGAGTCCTATACTCATTATATCATATCCTTTCTTACTTTTTCTACTCTATTATTTTTGAAGCCTTCATAATGTATCTACCTACCCTCCATGTCTATGATTTGACATCTAATTTCGTGCATACAATAAAGATAGGACCAAGAAGAGATAAGTAGATATTCAAATTTTAGTTTACGGTTTCAATATTGAGGTTCACCGAGAAAGTTGATTTTAAGGCCCAAATATAGGTACTAAGGGTACACATTTGTAAGGTTGGCTTTTTAGGCTCTAGTTTAACCAAACAATGACTTAGGTCATCCCTAGGCATCTCAAAATTCATGGATTCAATCATGTAAATTATGCATTCATAGTTACTTACAATTCAAAACAAACATATATGCCTCCATATGCAGTTATTTATCATATAGTATACCTAACCACTTTTAACCTATTGTATGTTGTAATAAAGTGAACAAACTAGTCTAATTCTAAGAACCTAGAATACCTTTACTATCATGCCAAATTTATATGTATCAAGCAATCAAATCCTATCATCGTGCTCCTAACCAATCACTTGCATCACTGTAAACTCAAGCACCATACATAAAAACAAAAATTTTGGACTAAAATTTAAGCAAAAATAGCAACAAACACAACAAAAACATAACATAAAAATTTCTCTGTGTACCCCCCACACTATAGAATAATGTGCCCTAATCTAAAGATAAGAGTAACTACTTCCCTTTTTCACCGTGACGGCATTGTGAGGTGTAGTTGGGATGTCCTCCTCTTACATGTTTAACTTGAATAGTATGCATCTTTCTATAGGGAACCTATATAGAAGCAACATAATTTTTTTTGAGTTAGTCAACATATAGAAAAAAATTTAAGGAAATCCTAATCAAAAGAATAAAAAATAAAAGTATCATCTAAGTTTAAAATTATTTACTACGCTAAAGACAATAAAAAATTTAATATTTGTCGTCGGAATCAGATTCCAACGGCTCTATCATCCTCATATTCCCCTATTCTTTCCTCCTGGCAACTTGCCTTGAAGCTCGTCCACTTAAGGAATAAGCTAGATTATCTCGAGTGAGGCTGCGGAGTTTGACTCCTTTCAATGAAGGACGTTCTGGTCTAAACGTGTCCTCAAAGTTGTAAATGGGAGAGGGAGTCTTCTTCAATGTCCTCCTCATCTCCTTCTCCTTCTCCTTTTTCTTTTTCATCGGGTTGCCCTCAAGATGGTGTGGAAACATATTTGTATGGTGGGAAGGTCAGGACCCTCAAACCATGTCTAAGTGCATAGTCTTCATAAATTGGTTGCTCTATTTCACCACGAACCCCACATCGGGCATGGCACCTTGCCCTTGGCTTTCAAACTGTCTTTCTGCTTTACCTTTTCCTTTATTTGTTGATGGGGAAGGTGGTACATCCTCTTATTTTTTCACCTTTGGTTCCATTATATGATCTGGCTCCTTTGAAGCTCCTAATATGGTAGAAAAATCGAGTCTCCAATGAGACTCTTGGTCGGCTTCAGAAATTATTCTGTGGCAATCATCGGAACCTTATCTTTGCAATGTAAAGCCATCACGAGGTGAGAGAAAAATATCCATGCCTTTGGACCACTAATACATTTTATTATAAAGTTGTAGATATACTCCCCTATGCAAACATATTTTCTTCTGCAAAATAGCAAAAAACGAAACAACTCGAAAAAAAATTGACATTAGAAATGTTAAAATCTGATGAAATTTGAGTACAAATAAATCGAATCCACATTTTGGCAATAGGAAACACGATTTCCTAATTAAAAGATAGGAGAAGATTGGTGATGGGTTGGCATTTCCATTCACACATTCCTTCTGTTAAATAATTAATTACTTACTCCATATCAATGTTTCTATAAAATTTAAAATCAGTTGTGTCCAAAAAGTCGTTCCCATGATATGGAGTATTGTAATACTCACAAATTTCTTCAAGGGTGACTATAAATTATTTTCCCCTAACTGTTACCTAGCGACATTTTTCACTTCTAAGCTTTGTTTTTCTCTATACTTCAATGAAGCATAAAATTCATGTACTACTAGAATCATCGCAGGTTCTTTAGAGATTAAACAAATATCTTACCAACCATGGTAGTTAATTGATTCCCACAACTTGTCACACAAGGTCGATGACGGATCGAAACCCCTCTCTTGAATGAATGTTTTTCCTTGTAATTATAAAAATTATTTTTCAATATATTTGTGTTCAATGCGAGAGGTTTCAAAATTTGGCACCAACTTATGGTTTTTAGTAGTTCTATATCTTTTAGGTGCCATTAACAATATTCAATGAATTTTGTAATCAAAATAAAATCTACCAATATCAAAATCAAGCAACTAGTTCCCTAGTTCGATCAACAACCCACAAGAATACCTTTAACAAAGAAAAAACTTAGAACCTTTAACCTTGTTGTGGACACCTTTGAGGTTGAAGAAAAACCCTTATTTCAATGTGGACTAGCTTGATAACCTATAAAAGAAACAAGAAAGAAGCAAAAAGAAACAAAAAAAAAAAGAAAAGTGCAAATTTTTTTTAGAGAAATTGAATAGGGAGAGGGTTTTGAGAGTTTGGTTGAGGTTTTAGTTAAACTAATAGTGTTTTAGGGGCAAATGGGGTTTATATATGATTTATACTTTGGTTTTAGGTTTAAAATCGATAGATTTTTAAGGTTTAAGCACTGGATTGCGCCATTGGGTCGAGTATTTTTCTGTAGAACCCAACTCAATCTTGCGACATCCATTTGCAATGTCATGACATTTTGTCCAGTATGCTAATGTCGCGACATCGAGGTGTAATGTCAAGACATACCCCTAAAAGTTAAAAAAATTGTTATTATTGCTAATATTGTGACATTGTTGGGCCAATGTCGCGACATCGACTCTTTTTTTGCAAAAATCATATTTTGAAGGTGTCGTGACATCACCATTTCAGTTCTACATGTTCCACATAATTCTAAATTACCTAAGTATGCATCAAATAATAACTCCTAACTTAATCTACCCTACTCCTTCATAAAAATTAATCAAAAGTTCAAAAACAATTCAAGTGTTAAATTTATACAAATTATACAAATGGTAAAGTTCAAATGGAATAACATTTAAGTTTTACTACTGGAGTCATCCGACAGGCTTCTTAGCTTTTCCATTGATGAACAGTGGTTTCAGGACCACAATTCTAATGTGCCAATTCATAAATATTAATTATTTAATATTTACAAAGTTATCTAAGTGTCATATTAAAATTTGGTCTAGTAATTTTAATGTTTGATTGGTTAACTAAAGAAAAATTATTAAATTGTAAAAATTGGAAATGTTTCTTGCTATTAATTTCTTAGCTAAAAGGCCTAATTAGTTAAGGTTGAAGGAGTTATATAGCAAATAAACCATAATTAAACAATGTAGACTGTCAAAGCATGAAATGAATCGAAATTGATGTTCATTATTTTATTATTAAATTTATCAAAGGTTAATTAATGGAAAACAAAAGATAGTGGATTTGTCTTCTCCATTTGGCTTTTTCCACCGAAAATCACCATATTTGTGAGCTTGGGGAGGTTCGGCTAATTAGGGTGTATGCATGTAAGGGTTTTCTTGATTCATTTTTCATGAAATTTGTATTTTTATGATTGTTGTTTTAATATCTAGCTAGTTTGCGGATTAATTTGAGATATTGTAAGAATCTATAAAGTTTTCCATTGATGTTTGAAGTATTCTTGATATTTAATTTTGAGCTTGAGGCTAGATGATGATTTTGTTTTAGTTTTCAAAATGATTTAGGCTAGTTTTTACGTTTAGGGATTAAATTAAAAATAAATTAAAATAGGCATGGTTTTCTAGAAAAATTTCAACATAGATGGATTGTATAATGGTATCAAGAAATTTGGTTAGCATAAAAGTTTAGGATTTTGTGATAAATTTGAAATATTTTGGGTTAGGGACTAAATTGTATAAAGTGTAAAAGTTTGGGACAAAAGTGAAAAATAGTAAATAGAGAGGAATAAGTACTAGAATGAATGATACATGGAATTGAAGCTAATAAAGTGACATTCAACTATTTTATAGATCAAGATCAAGCAGATAACCGAGGAAAAGGAAAAGTCACTGACTAGTCCCTAAACTTTTTCAAACTCTACAGTTTAGCCTTTGTAAGTTCGTTCAATTTTAGTTTAACATATTTTGAAATGTATTGAATGATAAATTGGTTGCTAAATGTTCAATTGATTGTTCGATGTTAAATTAGTGTGAATTGAAGTAGTAAATTGTTTAGAATATTATTTAGAGTTGATACCTCTTAAGCCGGATGAACGTAGGGTAAAGTATGATTGGCATGCTAACAGGTTATAGTGCGCACTGTACGAGATTGACTTGTGATAAGGCGATGATTCCTGATTTGTGTTTATACATATATAGCATGTTTGGTTTACCTAAATAGGAATCCTATTCAGGCCTTATTTGATGCTTTGCAGTGAAGCAAATGCTTGGTTGGAATGAATCTTATTCCATGGAAAGAACTATTCCTCCCTTATTACATGCAAGGCTGTAATAGCTATTCTGTAACACCCCTGACCCGTCTCCATCACCGAATTAGGGTTACAGAGTATTACGAAACAATCAGAAACATTTACACATTATACCATTCAATATTATAATCACATCATAAACCATTCATATACATACATACTGTTCCTAAATCGAGCCCTCGAGGCCCTAAAAATAACATAGAAAAAATTTGGGACCAAATTAAAATAGTTTGGAAAGTTTAGGAAAAGTATGCAAAATTTGCCAAAACAAGGGTCACATGGCCGTGTGCCTCACATGGTTGAGACACACGCCCGTGTTTCAGACTGTGTAACTATCGAACTAAGGACACACGGCCGTGTGCCAGCCCATGTCCCCACCTGTGTAACTCTCTAAGTAATATCATATGGCCATGTGTTAGGCCCTGTAATTCATTGACTTGCACCCTAAAGAAATCATCAGATGACACACGACTGTATCGCTAGGCCCTATGTCTGACACGGTTGAGTCACACGTCCGTGTCTTAGGCCGTGTGGACCCAAATGAACCTTAAATGACAAGTTTACCATTTCAAGCTTACTTAGACCCTAAGTAATCCATTTACCAGCCAAAAGACCCATTTATAATGACATTAAACAAGTTCAAAACATGCTAAATCAACCATCCTAAGTGCCTAACCAATGTACGCTCATCGGTACCACAAGTATACAAAATTTCACAACAAAATGAATTATCACCCAAAGCATGTTAATTCACACAATCTAATATTCAGCCAATATGCCTATCATAGGCACCTTAATAACAACATTCCATTAACACATTCCATAAACTTGCACTAAAACATCTTCTTTAGTTCATATATATCATATTAGGTTAACTACTTACATTTAAGATCATACTTTAATTTTTTATATATCAAAATAATGACAATGAAAAACAAGCCTATTTCATGCCATATAATCCAAAATGAACGTTCCAAAAACTATCGAAAATAGAAGGATAGTGTGACTTGAGTGTCGATCCGACCGTCCAACCTTCAAAGGATCTACAAGAACAGAAAATAACACAAATAAGCTCATTGAAGCTTAGTAAGTTGATGTACAAAAACTATAAATCTTGCCTAAGTAATACAATAAATCATTTAATAATAACTTAACTACACGTGTTCCCTGTCATCCAAAATCTCAACCCGGTGAATTGTATATTTCAATTCAAAGCTCAAATACATGTTATAACTATCAAAATCACTAAACAAGTTATGATATAGAGATTTATGATCTAGTGAATGACTTATGGATATGATTACATAGATATTCAAACTAAAACACGCCAATCACTCGTAAGAGCTAATCCACCCTATAACATGCCAAATGCTCATAAGAGCTAGTCCAATCGAAAACACACCAAAACAGGGAGTATAACACGAGAGTTCGTAACAAGTGCTGAACCTTAGCCTACTCAGGAAAATATACATCACTCCACAACAGTCTCCACTGTAATCCCCTCATAACACGCCATAATTCGATTGTACTCTATCCTATGTTCATCCAATTCAAGTATTGAAATTCATCAATATATCGCAAATAACTTTATATCAATGATAAAACAATTACAATTATTCTATTATATTATATCATTACACATTTCATATAGATCTTAAATTGTAAACCGTATGACTTACCTGGACTAAATTGTAGCAGTTACAAAAGTTTAAGGACTAATCTATGATTTTTCCTTTTCCATGTATATCAATAGGGTCTTGATCTAAAATGTAAAATTCCTTAATTATTAGCTTACATTTCACATTCCAATTCAATTTACATTTTATACCTTTTTATTTTTTGAAATTACATAATTACCCCTAACTTATTTAACTTTTACAATTTAGTCCCTTAATTCGAAAATCATCAAATTAACCATTTTTCTCAGGTCAAAATTATAGAAAAATATTATAGGCCCTTAAATAGTCCATATTAAACATAAAATTCATTATCAAACCTTGAAATTTTTACATTTTCACAATTTAATCCCTAAATCAAAATCTAATAAAAATCACTTCAAAAAACCACCAAATGCCACAATCAAAGCTTCAAATAGATAGTTATCATAAAAAAAAATTCAAAATTCATCAATGATAACTTCTAAAATTTTTAACAGATTCAAAAACGAAGGTATAGGCTAGGTGGACCTAGCTGCAACGATCTCAAAAAAACCTAAAAAGTATAAGAAACGAGCATAAATTTCACTTACATGCAAAGGAGTCAAGAAAATCGAAGCTCTTCTTCTCCCTAGCTATGTATTTTGGCAATTCGAAGAAGAAATGAAAGGGAAATTGTTTTATTCATTCTTTAATTTTGTTTTAATTTTGTTTAAATTACAAAATTGCCATTAATCATATAATATTTTATCAATTTCAACCAAGTTGTCATCCCACCATAATAACTAAGGTATAATTGCTACTTAAGTCCTTCTTCATTTATTAATTAAGCTATTAAATCATCTAAATGTAATAATTGCTAAGTTTTACACCTTTTACAATTTAGTCCTTTTTTTTAATTAGCTATCTAAATGTTAAAATTTCTTAACCAAATTTTATTATGGCTCTAATGACTCCATAAATATTCTTTAAATAATATTTATGAGTCTACATGATGGAAATTTGTGATTCCGAAATCACTATTCTGTCACCACTGAAAATCGGGTTGTTACATATTCTTTGATAAACCTTAAGAATGGTTATTACTGGTGTCACCGAATTACAAAAGAAAATTTATGTAAAATTTTATCCCTACTTAAAATAATGAACAAACCCAAAAAAAAATTTATGGAGGAAATTAGAAATAAAAGAAGAGGCAATCGGAAATAGTAATGCCAGAGCACAACTCGTCGAAAAAATTAAAAAAAAAGTTAACGAGCCATTTCAAGTTCGTGAAAAAGCTTGATTGCAGAATCCATATTTATGTTGTTAATGTTTTGACTTCTTTCCAAGACGAGTTAGTAGGTCTAAACTCTTTCTTTCCTAAGGCTGGAAAGAAAGTCTTGATCAAATGGGCAAGGCAGGATGTCAGTAGTTCCATTGCCAATTGGAATTTTAGTGGAAATTACCTTTCTTACCTTACGAAATCAGCTTTCAATCCAGTAGGAACAACAGGTTACAGGGCAATCTCTCCTATGAGCAAACAAAGAAGACCATAAAATCAGCCTCTTTCTCAAACACAAACATGCAATTATCTAAAAACAGTCGATGGTCTCCAGTAGAGACATAGAAGTGAAAAGTTGGGATTTTATATTTTTTCTCTTTAAAATTACATTTTCCATTTTAGAGGTTGATTTAGGAGAAAATAATTAGAGTATTGAAGAGAGAAGATGAAGATCTATTTTTGGTAGTTTTTGGAGAGTGAAAGAAATTGGTCATAAAATGCAGGGAGGAGGATTTTGAGTGGCATTCTTTCTTTGTTGTTATTTGTTAGATGTTATGGAAAAATCGCAACTCTTATTTCTTTAATAGTAGCAAAAATTGTGTTCAGGATCTTGTGGTTGCAAGTATTACTTGGGCTAGGAGTTATTTGTCACATTCTTCGCGAGGTTTTCAGCCGTTTGTGTCGTCTCTTGCCCATTATTGTTCTCCCTCGAAAGTTAGATGGATTAAGATAAATTCAGATGGTGCAGTGTCACTTCACGATGAAAAAGCTTCAGTTGGAGGATTTTTTAGGGATGCAAACAGTGAATGGTTATGTGGTTATTCCTTGAGAATAAGTAAGGAAATGATCTTTCGCATTGAAGCTCGAGCGATTCTCGAAGGTCTTCAAAAAGCATGGGAGAAAGGTTACAGATAGTTGGAAATCAAATGCGATAATGCTCTCATTGTGGAGTCTTTTCTTGTAGGTAGTACGGTAAATAGTAATATAGAAGAGTTACGATTAATCAATGGTTGCCTTCATAGAAGTAGTTGTTGGAAAAAATGTAATTTTTGGAAATTTTAAGGTATATTCTAGATTGGTAAAGATGGAGAGTTGAATCATAAAATTATGGTTTTATATTCCACTCCATGAGACTTTTACAATGGTATATCATATGCTCAAAATGGTTGAGTGATGAATGAGAAATTGATGCTCAAAGTAATCCACTTGTGAATATTTATTGAGGGAAAGAAAAGATTAGATCCCACATTGGTTAAATACCAAGTGTGAGATATGTATATATTTGAGAACCCATGTAACACCCCAAACTCGGGATAGACGTTATGGCTGAATCTGGAAGTGTCACGAAGAAAGGATTTGAAACCGACGATACTTCAATAAAATTCCAAGTCATAAAACGTATTCATTTATATATTTATCATTGAAACCGTCACATATTATCCTTTAAGGTTAACCAAATCATTTTGCAGCAGAAGTTTGGAAAATCATTAAAATAAAAACCACACTCGTGTTTTCAAAAATAACATTTCTTTACGTAAAATTGACATTTTGTCGAGCCATTGCAGTTTAGAAATCATAACGCAACCAGACCAAAAATTTAAACCAAACAGTCCAAAAAGTCAAGAGAGTCCAAAAATTACAAAAATCTCACAAAATTCGAAAATTTTAGTAAAAACCATTAAATAATAAAAATGGAAACAGTTTCCTGTCAAGTGGCCAACGCTGAGCTTCCGTCGCACCAACCCACCTATATTTGTGGATTACATGAACAGAACAGACAAACAGATGTGAGTTCATGTAAACTCAGTGTGTAACCCGATAGAAATAGCCATACAACATACACAGAGTTTTATAGACGGTCAGATACAGATTTGGACCTATGTCCAGAACAGTAACAGATATCAGAATCAGATGACAGATTAGACATACAGAATCATACCCCCATCCTCTACACACCATCTCCGTCTATCCCATCACACCATGTGGGGTTAAAAACAACCACCTATCCCTACACACCATATAGTGTCGATGCGACACAAAACAGATATTACACAGTCAAGTTGCCAGAATATAGGCGAAAGGTGCTGTACAGATCACTTCCTACACATATGCAAATCCCTCCCCAAACATATATACAAAATACAGAATTAACAAGCTTAACATGCTCATATACATATAACATATATATTCTCAAATAGAGCGATCATGCATACATATCAGTGTCCTAGTCAAATCAGACTATCAGAATATTAGATCACATGAATTAGGGTTTGGTTAGCTCCTACCGACCCTACTGTAAGTCCATAGTCGATCGGAAAAACTCATACAATCCTAGGAAAAATTTTAGAATTCTAGGCCCACACGCCCGTGTGGCCTACATGCCCAAATTGGTCTTGCCTGTATGGCCCACACGGGCTGGCCTAACACCAATACTCTTAATCTGGCCTAACCCGTGAGGCCCACACGGCCACATCCACATTGTCACAGGGTCGTGTCTTGCGCACGGCCACACCTTCATCGGATACACAGCTATGTCTCACACACTGCCAAACACACAGCCTGGCACATGCTCGTGTGGCATCGACAGTGCCCTTTTTCGGCTTTTGTTGAACCTCGATTTTTCATTTTTAGGGTACAAACCTAGTTCTTTTTTTACAGTAATCAATCCCGAAACCATCTAAACCTATAAACAGTAACCCTAACCCCGCTTAGCAACCAATTTATGAATTCACTACAAAAACTCAACAACGCTCACAAACTTACCGTCGAAGACAACCACCACTAACACAGATTAGGCCGTCGAGTGAATTTTCTGCTATACAATCTTCTCCTAAACATAGGATCCATTAATTAAATGCTACAGCTTAACATCGCTAACATCCCAAAACCAAATGTTAAAGAGTTGCGAAGTTCTACTTACCAACCGATTAAAGAACCCAGAAATCGCAGTAGCAACGATTTGAATTAGAGATTCACAAACAGAATCAAAGAAAAACAAAAAGAAATTTAACCGAGAAAGGAAAAATGTCAAATGAGGGAAACAAAAAGAAGAAAATCAACTTCAGAAACCTTGAGAAGAAAAAATAATAATAATAAAATAAAATTTGATCCCCAAAATATCTCAACTTCCCATTATCCCCACTAAATCCACCACTAACCAACTTATTAATTACCCACTTAAACAGACTTCCAACTCCATCCAAACTCTCTCAGTCAACCGAAGCAAAAACTATCTCCCTCGCTCACGCAGAGACTCGAACACAGGACCTTCAACACATTAACTCCTTACCACTCGAACCAGCAGGCTTATTTTGATATGAGTTTGCAAGCAATATAATATAAGCCCACCCAACAAGGATAAGTCTAGGATAAAAAAAAAACAGAATTTGTCAAAAGTGAGACTTGAACCCAAGACCTCAATCACATGCCTAGAACACTTAACCACTAAGCAGATACACATTTGTGTTAGACTTTACAAAAATAGAAATAAATTATTCGGGGCATTACAACTCTACCCCCTAAAAGAAATTTTAACTTTGAAATTTAACTAATCCGAACAGATGAGGATACTATTGACACATCAAGTCCTCAGGTTCCCACGTGGCTTCCCTAGTGCCATGGTTCCACCATAGAACCTTCACTAACGGTATGGACTTCCTCCTCAGAACCTTAATATATCGATCTAAAATTTGAACCGGCTCATCTTCAAAAGTCAAATACGGTTTAACCTCGATCTCCTCAATAGAGACAACATGAGATGGATCAAACCGGTATTACCTCAACTTCGAGACATGAAACACATCATGGATACAGTCCAACTCTAGAGGTAACTCTAACTGATAAGCAACCGGTCCCACACGCTTCAAAATCCAATACAACCCAATGAACCTAGGGCTTAACTTGCCCTTATGATCAAACTGTAGAACCTTCTTCAACGGTGATACCTTAAGGAATACAAAATCACCCATAGAGTACTCAATATCTCTCCTTTTCAAATCCGCATAGGACTTTTGTCTATTAGAAGTTGCCTTCAGACGATTTCGAATCAGTCTAACCTAATCATCGGTCTCGAAAACCAACTCAGGGTCTAAAACCCATCGCTCACCCAACTCAGTCCAACATAGCGGAGTATGACACTTACGACCATACAGAGCCTCGTAAGGTGCCATCTAAATGCTAGACTAGAAACTATTTTTGTGGACGAACTCAGCTAACGGCAGAAAATCCTTCCAACTACCTCGAAAATCAATCACACAACTCCGAAGCATATCCTTCAATATCTAAATCACCCTCTCAGACTGACCATCAGTTTAAGGATGGAACGCAGTACTGAAGTCCAATATCAAACCTAGAGCTTCGTGAAGTTTCTTCTAGAACCGAGAAGTGAAGTGAAGATTCTTATCAGAAGTTATCGAAACCGAAACTCTATGTAGTCTCACAATCTCAAAAATATAGAGCTTCGCTATCTTTTGCAAAGAATAGTCCATTTAAACCGGAATAAAATGGGTAGACTTGGTCAATTGATCCAAGATGACCCAAGCAAAATCCTTCTTAGTGGGTGTCAAAGGCAACCCCACTAACAAAGTCCATCGTCACTCGTTCCCATTTCCACAAGGGAATTTTAACAAGTTGAAGCAAACCCGATGGAAACTGTTGCTCTGCCTTAACTTACTGGCATGTCAGACAATGAGCAACTAAATCTGTTACATCACATTTCAAACCCGACCACCAGTATAGCTCACGAAAATCCCGATAGATTTTATTACCACCGGGATGCATAGCATAAGGGCTACTATACCCTTCCCTCAGAATT
Organism: Gossypium longicalyx; assembly: GCA_025698465.1. NCBI lineage: Eukaryota > Viridiplantae > Streptophyta > Magnoliopsida > Malvales > Malvaceae > Gossypium > Gossypium longicalyx. The sequence continues at coordinate 59,338,652 of CM047004.1, read as the reverse complement.
GACTGTCTCAGATCAGAATCATTCGCTACACAAACCCGACCTTGGAAACACAGAAGCCCATCTTTATTCAGTCCAAAATCAGATGTATTATTGTTCTCAACCTTATAGAACCGCAAAACCAGAGAACCATCCCATACTTGCTTAACTCGAATCTGATCAATCCAAGTCGGCTTAACTTGCAACATGGCTAATAGACCTCCATCATTAAATAAACTGAGACAAGTGAACATTGCCCTCAAATCAGTCATCGCTCTTTGACTAAGACATTGGCCACCACATTGGCCTTACCTGGATGATACTCTATCGTGCAGTCATAATCTTTGAGCAACTCAATCCATCAATCCTGTCTAAGATTCAACTCCTTTTGAGTAAGGAGATACTTGAGGCTTTTGTAATCGGTGTAGATGATACACCTCTCACCATACAGATAGTGCCTTAGAAAAGTTACCTCTCGCAACCAGAACTCACACTTGCTCAACTTAGTGTAGAGCTGTTTCTCTCGAAGTATTTGAAACATTAATCTAAGATACTCATTATGCTCATCCTCAGTCCTAGAGTACACCAGAATATCATCTATTAAAATTACGATGAACTGATCCAATTATGGATAAAAAACTCAGTTCATCAGATCCATGAATGCAGTCAGAGCATTGTTCAAACCAAAAGGCATAACTAGGAACTCGTAGTGCCCATAACGAGTCCTAAATGCCTTCTTATAAATATCAGGTTCCTTAACCCTAAGCCTATGATATCTAGAACGAAAATCTATCTTCGAGAATACCGCAGCCCCATGAAACTGATTAACCAGTCATCGATCCTCGAAAGTGGGTACTTATTCTTCACAGTCAGTTTATTCAACTGTCGGTAGTTGATGCACATCCTCATGGTACTATCCTTTTTCTTCACAAATAGAACCGGTGCCCCCCACAGAGACACACTAGGACGGATGAAACCACGATCCAGAAGCTCTTGAAGTTGAACCTCAAGCTCTATAGGCTCCTTCAGTGCCATACAGTATGGAGCGATGGACACTGAAGTTGTACCTAGTAAAAGCTCAATGCCAAACCAACTTCCAGATTCGGTGGTAAACCCGGTAACTCCTCAGGAAAAACTTTCAAAAATTTCCTCACTGTTCTGATATCCCCAATAGAAGAGTCCCTAGAAACTAAAACACTGACGTAGGCTAAATACACCTCACACCCTTTTTGAACCAATTTCTCAACCACTAGTGTGAAGATTACATTAGAAGGTAATCTCGGCACTCACCAATCACAACCACCTCCTTATCATCCACGGTCTTCAGAATGACCCTTTTAATTATGCAGTCCAAACTAACTCGGTACTCAACTAACCAGTCCATTCCCAGAATTAAGTTAAACTCCCCAAACGGTAGCTCCATCAGATTTGCCAGTAACATAGCCCCTTGTAGATCCAACGGAACATTCCTATAAAGTCTATTTACCAGAATAAACTGTCTCAATAGACTCAGTGCAATAATCTCACCAGAAGTACACTCAACAAAAATCCCCAAGTTCTCGAAAACTGAACTAGCTACATAGGAGTGTGTAGAACCTATGTCTATCAAAACAGTATATGGAGCATCAAAAATTAAAAATGTACCCGTGGTCACATTAGAAGTGTCTCTGTCCTCTTGGCGTCGAGCAACATAAACCAATGCAGGTTACCTCATCTCATTCTGATTAGTACCTCTACCTGGTGCTCTCTATCATTGACCAATACCATTACCACCCCTAGTCGATCCACAGCCCCTAGGTGGCTGTTGTACTGCCCTCTGAGGCTGAATAAAACTCGATCTTGAAACTTGCATCTGATCAGCACGATGTAGACACTCTCTAATCTGATGCTCCAAAAACCCATACCGCAGACAAGCCCCTAATCTCTTCAAACACTAGCTCGGATGGTGCCTACCACAATCAACACAAGGCTGAATCCCAATAGAAGCAACAAGAACTCCCACTCTAACAAGCCCATCAAGTCTGACCCATTTCTTAGGCCTCTGAACAAAACTAGAGGGCTCTGAATCACTCTTATTCTTGCCTCTCTCTTGATCTCTGATCTGGTACTCCACACGCTTAACCTTTTCGACAATTTTTGCCTTATCTACTAAAACAACAAAATCACGTTCCCTCTACGGAGTAATTAGAACCCTCAGACTATCCCTCAAATCATCATCAAAACGGAAAAATTTCTCATACTCAGATACCACTATACCTCGAGCGTAATGGCTCTCAGAAACTCAACCTCATACTCAGCCACAGACTTATCACCTTGCATGAGATTCATGAGCCCACGTCTACGAGCATCAACATAACTCCCACCCACATATTTTCCTTGGAAAGCAATCTTAAAGTAGTTCCAATTCAAACAATTCGATTGAGTAACCTTCTGAACTGACAACCACCACTGATACGCCTCATCGCGAAGCAAAGAAACTACACCCTTAAATTTCTACTTAAGAGTGCAGTCAATGTCATTCATAATCCTCTCAGTAGCCTCCCACCAATACTCAACCACAGTGGAGGCGACTACAATGACGCCCCTAAATAACTTAGCTCCATTGGACTGGAGTTATTCAGTTATCGACCCATGCCTCCAAATCCAAAATAGGGTCCAGCGACCCTCTCCAACACTCTCAACATGGTTTAGAACAGTACGTCGTCCCTAACCAAGCGACTTTGAGACCCAGTCTCAATAGTAGGTGAAACTGATGTCTTACTTGTGTCTAAATTTAGCATACTGCCCAGAGAGGAAGACTTAGCTTGAGCCCTCTTACGGCGTCCTTCGTGCCTACGGATACCACAACCGTGAGTTCCATGAACGCTCATAATCTTTTCAGTTTTATCTACATTATAAAATTTTATACATCAGTTCCAGTGTTTATCAAAAAATATTTTATGCTTAAATTATCAGAAGTTCAAAAGTATTTCAGAGGTTTTAATCTCTAACTAACTCAGTACAGTTTTAGAAAATACTAACTACAGTGTTTTCTAAATTCAGAGATACTTACCGGATCAGCGTAGGTGACTCGGTGTACCATATACTTGCTTAAAAATGATCCAAATTATTTGAAAAAAAACCAGTCTTTTTTCAAAACACAATTTTAGAAACCAAAATTCTCAGACTGAGTTTTGCAACCTGGCTTTGGTACCACTAAATGTAACACCCCAAAATCGACCTAAATATTATAGTCGAATTCGGGAGTGTTACGATTCACGATGAAGTGTTTTGAAATCGATGATACTTCGATAAAACATCAAATTTATAAAACGTATTCATTTATATAATTATTACTGAAACCGTTACATATTATCCTTTAAGGTTAACCAAATCATTTCGCAGCGAAAGTTTGAAAATTAATTAAAATCAAAACCACGCTCGTGTTTTCAAAAATAACATTTGTTTACATAAAAACAGTATTTTGTCGAGTCGTTGTAGTTTAGAAATCATAATGCAACCAGACCAAAATTTTAAGCCAAACAGTCCAAAAATTCTGGAGAGTCCAAAAATTAAAAAAACTCTCACAAAAGTCGAAAATTTTAATAAAAACCATTAAATAATAAAAATGGAAATAGTTTCCAATCAAGTGGTCATCGTTGAGCCTTCGTCGCACCAACTCGCCTATGTCTGTGGATTACCTGAACAGAACAGACAAACATATGTGAGTTTACATAAACTCAGTGTGTAACCTGACAGAAATTGTCATGCAACATACACAGAGTTTCATATACGGTTAGATACAGATTTGGACCTAAGTCCATAATAGTAACAGATATCAGAATCAAATGACAGATCAGACATACAGAATCCTATCCCCATTCTCTACACACCATCTCCCTCTATCCCATCACACCATGTGGGGTTAAAAACACCCACCTATCCCTACACACCATATAGTGTCGATGTGACACAAAATAGATATTACGCAGTCAAGCTGCCAGAATATAGGCGAAAGGTCACCGTACAGATCACTTCCTCCATATATGCAAATCCCTCCCTAAACATAGATACAAAATATAGAATTAACACAATTAACAAGCTTAACATGCTCGTATACAGATAATATATATTCTCAAACACAACAGTCATGCGTACATATTAGTGTCCTAGTCAAATCAGACTATTAGAATATCAGATCACATGAATTAGGGTTTGGTTAGTCCCTATTGACCTTACAGTAGGTCCACAGGCAATCAGAATGACCCGTGTAACACTAGGGAAAATTTTAAATTCTGGGCCCACATGCCAGTGTGGACCCACATGCCCAGATTGGCCTTGCCCGTGTGGCCCACACGGCTTGGCTCAACACCCACACACTAGTGTTGCATGCCCGTAAGGGCCTACACGCCTGTGTGGCCCACATACCTAATTTGGCCTAGCCCGTATGGCCCACACGGCCATACCCACACCATCACACGGTCGTGTCTTACGCACGACCATGCCTTCGTCAGACACACAGCCATGTTTCGCACATGGCTAACCACACGGCCTGGCACATGCTCGTGTGGCATCAACAGTGCCATTTTTTGGCTTTCGTCGAACCTCAATTTTTTGTGTTTAGGGTACATACCTAGTTCTTTTTTTTGTAGCAATCAATCCCGAAACCACTGAAACCGTCAAATACAACCTCCACTAACACGGATTAGGCTGTCAGAGTGAATTTTCTGCTTTACAATCTTCTCTTAAACATATAATCCATTAACTAAATGCTACAGCTTAACATTGCTAAATCCCAAAACCAAATGTTAAAAAGATGCGAAGTTCTACTTACCAACCGATTAAAGAACCCAGAAATCGTAGTAGCAACAATTTGAATGAGAGATTCATGAACAGAATCAAATAAAAACAAAAAGAAATTTTACCGAGAAAGGAAAAATGTCAAAAGAGGGAAACAAAAATAAGAAAACCGACATCAGAAATCTTGAGAAGAAATAATAATAATAATAATAATAATAATAATAAAATAAAACTTGAACCGCCAAAATATCTCAACTTCCCATTATCCCCACTAAATCCACCACTAACCAACTGATTAACTACTCATTTAAACAGAATTCCAACTCCATCCAAACTCTCTCAGTCAACCGAAGCAAAAACTATCTCCCTTGCTCACCAAAGACTTGAACACAGGACCTGCAGTACACTAGCTTCTTACCACTCAAACCAATAGGCTCGTTCTAATATGAGTTTGCAAGCAATACAATATAAGCCCACCCAACAAGGATAAGTCTAGGATAAAAAATAACAAAATTTGTCAAAAGTGGGACTTGAACCCAAGACCTCAAACACACACCTAGAACACTTAGCCACTGAAGCAGATACACATTTGTATTAGGCTTTACAAAAACAGAAATAAATTATTCAGGGCGTTACAAACCACTTGAAAGGTGATTGATGACTAAACTTGAAACATTGTTTTGTGCGTAAAGGGGTGCAGATATAAACCCTTCGGGGTTGGGGCGCACCCACACGACGTCGGCGATGCGAAATGTCCGGACTAATCGGGCCCAAAGTAGGCTTGTGGATATTTTAGCCCAACACGAAATTTTTTTCCTCTCAGCAAATATACAAAATCTGATTTAAAAATACATATATCCTGGTTCTATTTGATTTCAATTAATTTGATTTGATTTTAATCAAATTGATTTAATTGATCCTTAATGTAGATTTTGTATCATTATTTATGGATATTTTCGAATTTACTCCATATTGAATACTTATAAAAGCCTAAAAATTCTTCAGAATTTTTTGGACAATCACACTCTTTCACACTGAGTTTATTTTGCTCTCCAAAATTCTTCTCTTTTCCTCTTCTTATTTTTCAATATTTCACTGATAGAAAAATGCAACGTTTGTTCGTTGATCACTGCAGAGGTACTATTGCTTCGATCATCGTGTTGTTGTATCTTGGGAGACAGACGACCAACGTTTCCTCAAGTACCATAGGAGCGGCCGAATTTGTCTTAAGAAAACTATGTAAAACAGGCCTTAACATCTAGTAAAACTCAATTCTTCTTTTCGATTTTTTTTGTTATGTTATTTATTGGTTTTTCATATTTGATAATTTAAATATAAATTATTTAATTTAATTTAATTTTTATATAAATATTTTTTATTTATATTTAAATATTTGTTCGCTAACATGTTTTGTCCAATAGTTGGAAGCTAAAGTTTCGACGTATTCCTAGAACTCAGAACCCGGCTGCTGATCAAATGGCAAAATGTGTTTTTCACAATTCTTTAGGATTGACGCTTTTGGAAAATCCTCCAAATTCGGTTAAGGAGATTTTACAGTCAGATAGATATATCTTTAACAGTGTTATCTAATTTTATTGTTTTCGCTGAAGGCGGTTATACTTTCTACTGGAAAAAATAACATTTAATAAATAATAAAATGCTTGATTTAAAACTAATTAACTATAATAACACATGAAATATGTACAATATTAAAAGAAAAAAATAGATTAAATTGTGAGTAAAACATATTTTAAGCACATCAAAATAAATCTTTGGTTGAATGGTTAATTTAGTAGTATAGATATACAACTAGTAAAGATAGCAAATTATACATATTAAAAATATGTATAAGAATTTCAAAATAAAGTTTTGATTGAATGGTAAATTTAAGATCTTACTAATTCGATTGATGTGGATTTAAATATTATCGTATGCATATTTTTCTTTGTTTTTGTTAAAATGAAAAGACTAAAATATCATCGAATAAAACTTATTTTAATTACAAAAGGATATTTTTATAATTTTTCAACCAAATTAATACCTAATTAATTTGTAACACCAACTCAAGGAGGGTTTTACTAATGATATAAATGAGTATTTATGACAATTTGTGATTTTTTAACTAATTAATGACTAGCATGAACTCTCCCTAACGCGGTATATTTTTAAATTTTTAAAAACCATTTAATTAATAGTATTTTATTAAATAATAATTATTTAATTCAATTTTTATTATTTATAAAATAAATTTATTATAATTATTTATAAATAATATTAATTTTTAAGTTGATTTGTGAGCTAGCGTGTGAACTAATTATTTTAAATGCATGAAAAATAAATAAAAAATATTTTGCAAGTGAGGCTCTGCTTGTTTACCAGGAAAACATTTTCCGAAAAATGTTTTACTGGTTTTGTGGTGTTTGGAAGCTTGAAAATATTTTACATTTAGAAAATATTTTCCAACACACGGGTAAAATCAACGTTGTTTTAGGGAAAATGTCTTACAGATTTTTTTTTCCGTAAGACTTTTTCCATCTCCTTCTTCATCCGGGTAAAATCCTACTCCCTTCCTTCCGTTCTTCATCTTCTTTCTCTCTTTTTCTCTTTCTGCAAATCTCATTCATCTTTTTCTCTCTTTCTCAGGCAAAGACAAATCTCATTTCTCAGGCAAAGGCAAATCTCTCTTTCTAAGGTATGGCATCTTCTTGTTCCTTTTTTTTTTCTAGGTTTGGGTAAATTCATCGATTCAGGGTTTTGGTGTGGATGATATTTCAATGTTAGGAAATGGTTGCCTCTTAGCAATTCCACATCTTTACTGAGCAAACTTGTTAATTTCTCCATAACCAAACTCACAGCCACTTCAACCATCACAATTTCATTCAAATCCTCGGTACCACTCTGTCCACTCTTGGAGCTAATTTTGTAGTTCTCGCACCCTTGGTACTAGCTTCAAAGTCATCTCATCCTTCTTATCCTGAGGGACCCAATTCCCCAATGAATTACCAAATGGCATCCCAACATAGCTAGGATTAACAACCTTGAAATGTGAAACATGAGGCACTACAATTGAATTGCTTTTGGTAGGCAATGAAAGGGAAAGCTTAGTATCAGTAGTTGATAGTGTAGGTGGGTTATTCATAGGTAGTAATTCAGGTGGCATGTTTACTGGGTGAGAAATAGTCGCTATATCGGTCTTAGGCACTGTAGAAATATTACTATCATTATCTAAGCAAAATGATGTAGAAGAAGACGGACCCAAATTAGCCAAAAGATGACTCCCATTATCTTGAGAGACATTGACTTTTGATTAGAATTAGAATAGACATGATAGTTGGATTATTTGTATAATCACAAAATGTATCCTCATAGTCGGCAATGGAGTGGTCAGTTTTCATAAAATTGAGATGTGTTTAATAAATATTAATCTATGAAAGTTGTCTATTTTAGTTGGATGATATCAACTTGTTTGATCCATTTCCTTTTAGTAGGAAAAAGACTTTGCAACATTTTAGGTGGCTATTATTATTAATGTTGCTTCATTGCTTCTACCTACGAGTTGCAGCCACTACGACTCAGTAATTCCTCGGGGAAGCACTGTTAGATAGGATTTTTAGATTATCACCCGCCATTACAGAAAACCCATGCTTTGTAATCTCGTTAAAACCCATGTTGTTGTACCTTAGGTTGGTTCTTCTTTATCGATTTCATTCTTCTTTTTTTTGTACAAAGATTATCCTGTCATAGGGAATGCAGATTTCGATGATCAATGAGCAAAAGAAAAGACTGTGCATCTTTGATCCATTGGGTTTTTAGGATGATTGTAAAGAGAAATAGAAAGATTCACTGCCCTGTTTTTAGCATTCAATTGTATTTCTCTCTGAAGCAATGTCAATGGTTGTCTTGTTGCATATACAATTACATTTTACATAAATATTGTACAAATGTTTGAGCAGCAAAATGGCTTTAAGATAATGGCACCTCACTCAAAAGAGAATTGCAGGAACTGTTGTGCTTTACTTGCATCAAACACATTCAATTATATAAATCTAGTTTATGTTAGTATATTGCCTGGTTGAGAAATGAAATGACGGTTTTGGGGTTGTGCATATTTTTTTTAATTTTTTTATGTTTTTTCTTCTTGCAGTTTGAGCAATCACAATTTAGGCCTTCAAAAGCAATTTTTCCTTTGAATGAAAATAGTCAGGAACAGTAGGTAGAAGCAAGGAAGCAACATTAATAATAATAGCTACCTAAAATGCTGCATAGTCTTTTTCCTACAAAGGATCAAACATGTTGATATCATCCAAGTAAAATAGACAACTTTCATAGATTAATATTTATTAAACACATCTCAATTTGCATGACAACTGACCACTCCATTGCCGGCTGTGAGGATACATTTTGTGATTATACAAATAACCCAATTGTCACGTCTGTTCTAATTCTAATCAAAATTCAATGTTTGTTGTAATATTACTACTATGGCCTTTTATATTAACAGCAGAAGAATTGGAGATAGATTTTAATTTCTTGTCCAAGATTAAACCTCCCAAATTGCTCATTTTAGCTCTCGATGACCCTTTGGTTATGTTGAAAGGGTTAGATAATAATAATCTCCTCAACCATTTTTATTATAAAAAAAATTATAATAATGTTATATTGAAAATGTTATTTTTTTAATTTATTATTGGTAAATAAAATAGTATATTAGTTTACATATTTGAAAGAAAAAAAAAAAGAAAAAGGATCAACGAAACATGTTTAGTTAGCAACATTGAAAAAAAAATTCCTTTTTCCTTTTCTTTATTTAGGAATAGAAAATGAAATTGTAAATGCCTGAATTTTGTCGTCAAATGCTTTTTTTTTTAATTTGAATAAAAAATTAATTTTAAAATATATTTTTCCTGCCACGTGTTGCATTGTAGTAATTGTATATGTTGGTTAAATTTTATACCTTTTATGTTCAAATTCATGAACTTAGCATATTTTACTCTTTTTTTAAATATATATGACAATTTCTAGCATACGAATTTCGCAGCTATTATGATTAGGCAATGATCATGTAACATCCCGATTTTGGGCCTAGTCAAAACAGTGATTTCAGGACTACAAGAAAATTTTATTTTTATTATATTTTTATGGTCTACAATTTCACGGAATAATTTCGTGAAAATTTCGTTCGAAAATTTTGACGTTTGGGCACTCAATTTAGTCAAAAGGACGAAATTGTAAAAGGTTGTAAAATGTGTGTTCTAGTTCACAAAGGTACTAAGTACTTGTGAGTAATGGGTTTTTAAATTGGAGGTCCTTATATGGTAAATAGCCCATTTTGTAATTAGTGGACAAAAATGGACATGGTATGGTATGTTTTTATTTATTTTTCATTAAGGGTATTTAAGTAATTTGGAAAATAAAGCCAAAATAACTAAGAAAAAGATGTCATCTTCTTCATTTTTCTCACGCCATAACCATATATGGAGATGGAAGACATGGCTAGGGTTTGTAAAACTTCCAAGCTTGATTATCAAGGAAATCGAGATTCGGGCTAAAATCGAGAAAATACCAAGTAGTGGACTTAAATGGTAAAAATGGCCATTTTCGTATACGAGGTAAGTTCATATGATTTTTTAATAATGCAATGTGTATTTTAATGTTATTACTTTGATAGTATATGAGATGTAAGTCTATATACAAATAAATGTATTTGAAATGGTTTATTTATGCTTATTTGCCATCGAACTATGATGAATGAATATATGAGTTGAGAAAAATGAGAAATCTGAGAAAGTATCGACAAAGTTCCGACGTCTGAAAAGCCCCGTATGAACCTTAGGAATATATAGGATTTTCGATACGTGTTATCGTGTAAGGCCACGTTTGGGACGTTGGCATCGACTTTTGTTTTGCGTGTAAGACCATGCCTGGGACATTGGCATCGTATCTGATTTCGTGTAAGACCCTGTCTGGGACAGTGGCATCGATGTTTGATTACATGTAAGACCACATCTAGGACGTTGGCATTGTATATGCTTTCCGAGCTATCCGCCTATCCTTATGTTTCCAAACGGTTCAAACGAGCATTTCGAGAAAGTAAATGATTTTGTGAAATTGGATTCGATTCAGGTACGTTTGCATGTATATGTGCAAGAAAGCAAAGGTATGTATTTGCCATTATGTGCTCGTACGACTATGATGATTCATGGCGATATATATATCCTTGTGTATTATGTATGAACAGTAATGTTATATGATTTGATGAAAGTATGAGGGTTTGTGAAGAGATACATGTATGATATTAAAGCATGCCTATGAGTATAAAGTAACAATGAATTTATGATAGCTATTGTGATTTTGCGTCGAAACAGTGTTGAACAGCAGCAGTAGCCCAACTTTGAAAAATCACCATAAATATTAGAAGTCAAACTAGAAGCTGAATAATATATGAAATTAAATCTTAATGAGTCTAGTTTCACATAAAGGAAATGGTGTAAGCAAAAGAATTTTTTATTATGAGATATTTGAGTTCTTCTGAGACAAAGTCGGAATGATTCTAGACTCCCCTGTCTTATTTTAGAAAATCACTAAAAATTTTAAAAAAATAATTGTGAGTTATAATTTATATAATTAAAATCCTTATTTAGTCTATTTTCTAGAAAGATAAACGAGAGTATTATCTGAGTTTTGTATTATGAGATAAATAAATTTTAGTGAAGAGAGGTCAGAACTATTAGACAGCGAAACAGGGGCAACTTTAATGAATAAACTGTATTAATTGGATAAACCAAAAATTCTGAAAATTTTATGGTAAGAATATATGTGAGTCTAGTTTCTGGGAAAATTAACGTATATTAATTTGGAATCCTGTAGATCGAGTTATAAATAAATTACCGACTATGACTCGAGTAGACAGCTTGACCAGAATATGAATAAAAGTGTAATTATAGTTGTTTTACCTAAGGAAACATATTGGTAATTTGCTTATTAATTTCATATGGACTTACTAAGCGTAAAGCTTACCCCTCTCTCCATTTCTTTTAGTATTGGTAGGTCGACTCAGGGTTGGAGATCGTCGAAGGCAGCATCACACTTTCAGAACGTTGATGTGAAGCGTCGATAAACTTCAAGTGTTTTCAAGTGAGTGGCATGTATAGAGACTTAGTCTTTATGATAATTGTTAGTATGATTTGGCCAAATGTATTGGCTTATTATGGTTAAATCGTATATAGCCATGTGATATGGTTTATATTCGATCATTAGGTTGTAAACCTAATTGATTATGCATGCTTGATCTATTGCTTTATGATATGTGCGTGGTGATGTCTTGATACGGTCGAATGTATGATATGTCATGCTTATGTGGTGGATAGATTATGATCAATAGATGTGACCATATTCTTAATGTAAAGGCGTAAGGTAAGAATAAGTAATACCGTTGTTAAAAATGAAATTGGTGTGGAACGTCTTAGTCAAGCACGTTGTTCTATGTATGTGAATTGATGGTATGTTTAGGATTGGTATAAAATGAGAATAAGATCTGGTATTTCTAGTTCTGGTTAATGTAAGAATGTGTATTACATGCATGATGGTAGGCAAATAATATATTTGTATCAAAATAGAGGATGTTGAATGTTATTAAAAGCATGTGGGTGCATGTAGGGTGACAAAAAGGCTTGGAAAATAGCCTAAGATTTAATTACACGGGCCGAGACACGGCCGTGTGACTCAACCGTGTAAGGGACACGGCCTGGTGACACGGGCATGTAGCCTGTCCGTATGGTTCAACTCATTTGATGACGTCATAAACAGAGAGTTACACGGGCTGAGGACACGGGCGTGTCCCAAGCCACACGGGCGTGTGTGACCACACGGCCCCACCCACACGGGCGTGTGACTCTCCAAAGCTAGAAAATTGTTAAGTTGCCCAAAGTTTATCGAATGTTTTTAGATTTGTTCCCAACCGCCCCAATGTATGTTTTAAGCCTTGAAGGCCTGTATAAGGGATGATGTGCATGTGTTTGAGAAGTTTTAATTTTGGGCGAAATTTGGTGACCCAATTTTGTATGTTTAAGAATGTTTAAGTCCGGTAACGCCTCGAACCCTGTCCCGGCGTTGGATACGGGTGAGGAGTGTTACAGATCACAAAAATAAACTAACAGTTGATATGTGTAACTCACATATATGTGAGTCTATTAATTTCAATGGTTAACTCAGCCAATAATCACAAATATGTGTAGGATGCAGAATTTCTTCTATTGGGTACTACAGTTTGTGATGAATATGTCTTGAATTATGCCTTTTTTTTGTTATTATTTAAGTTGGGGTTGGTTAGTTAACTCCACTCCCTTTAGTCATGGTAACTTTAGTCATTTCTTGAGTCATTGCTTGAGAAACTTTCATATATGTATGTATGCACTTTAGTCATGGTAACTTTAGTAATATTTGTGTGGCATTATTTTGTGTAAATGGATCGTAATCAAGATCAAAATGCAATTGTCGGAGTCGTGGCTTCAGTTTTAGCTTTTGGGGCTCTCTGGATTAAAAAATTAAAAACTAGGAAGGAAATTGCTTCTCACCCTCGTGTGAATCGAGATTATGAAAGAGAAAATTATATTAATAATATTTTATATAGTCGTGACCAGCATTGTATTGATGTGATAAGGATGAGACCGATAGCCTTTTTTAATTTGTGTGATATTTTTAGTAGGAATAATTTGTTACAGTCAACTAAATCGGTGAATATTAGGGAGCAGGTAGTTATATTTTTACATATAATTGGTGTGATATCCCGAATTAGGCCCTAATTGGAATAGTGGTTTCAGGACCACAAATCCGAGACAGAAATAATTATTTTATAATTATTTTAGATCTATGATATGATTGCATGATTGTGTGAAAATTTCGTGAAGAAATTCTATGCATAAAGTGCTTAATTTGAAATCAGGGACTAAATTGAATAAGTTGCAAAACTTGCATTCTAGAAGTTTTTAGTATGAAATTGCTTTGGAATATTAATTAGGAGGTCTTAAATAGAATTTAACCAATTTCTAAAATTTTGGACAAAAATGGGCTTGTATATGAAAAATTACAAAGAAAGGCATTAAAGGCATTTTTGTCATTTGGTAAATATAGTCATTAAAAAGAGAAAAATAACACAAAATGGACTCATCTTCTCCACAGCGGCTGGCGAATTTTACATATCACTATATCTAGGGTTTCCAACATTTTCAAGCCTTGATTGTAAGTGATTTCAAGTCCCGTTTTTAATGTTCTTTACGTTTTTTGAGTCCCGGTAACTTGATTAAGCTTATTCTAGCAATAATTTAACCTAGGGTTTATATTTGGAAAAATACCCATAGGTGAAATGTGTTTATTTTTATGTTTTATGATAGAATATGGAGCTTTAAATTGTGTTAAACGACTTTTGCTAAGCGATTTTACGTGAAAACAAGTAAAACGACATAATCGGTAAAAATACCTAATGTTCATAAGTACATGTTAGAGTAAGAATTTGATGTTTCCATAGAAGGGAAAAATGATCAGCATGTCATAAAACATAAGAAAATAGGATGAAGTTTAATTTCCGAGGCTTGGGGAAAAAGTGTAAATATGTAAAATTTTAGGGGCAAAAATATAATTTTGTCAAAGTTTGAGTCAAGGACTGTTTTAATAAATGTGAGTATTAAATAAGCTAAATTTGTTATTATAGATCAAGAGAAACGAGATTCAAGTCGTGATCGAGGGAAAAATAAAGTTTTCGAGGAATAGGCTCGATTTCTAACATTTTGTACCGAGGTAAGTTCATGTGTAAATGTAGTAACATAATTGTCATTTTAAGTAATTTAATGATATTTATATGATATGATGATGGTTATTATTATGAAATATTATGCTTTGTGGTTATTATTGAGTAATATTCAAATTATGTTGCTACTTGATAAATATGAATTGCTACCGAGTATCAGTTTTGACATTCTATGGAAGACGGCAAAGATGTGTAATAGAGGAAAAGCCTGTTTGAACCTTGGGAATAGATTAGAATACAAGTGACATGCCACTAGGATATTTGAGTTCTGAACTCGTTGAGTTGAGTCCTAGTTCACTTATGGATGTGAACGCCCGAGCTCGTTGAGTTGAGTTCGAGTTCGCTTATGGGCGGATTACATGGTAGCTTGGCTACATAATTTCTGCAGGCTATTGAGTTTGTCTAGTTGCGGGTATGGCACTTATGTGCATTCAATCCGTGTATTCGAATTATATTCCGATGTGTTCAACGGGTGAATTTTAAGGAGAATGCCTAAAACGAAGGTGACATGTTGGTAAGTGTGGTGAATGAGAAAATTGGACAGGTGTGTGCTTAAACCCTCGGTTTGAGAACTTGGTATAATGAAATCTTGGTAAGATAGTACATGCAAATGTAACATGAATGTTTTGATGATATTTATGCAAATGATGTTTTGTGTTGGATTCCATGATTACGTTACTTGCTATTTGCTTGTGAACTTACTAAGCATTTATGCTTACTCCCTCCTTTTCATTCTTTGTAGTTTTGACAAGTCAGTTCAGAAATCGGAATCGGTCGGAGACTCGTTCACACTATCCGAGGACTATTTTGGTATAGTGGCTTGTATACTTTGAGTATGGCATGTATATCATTGTAATCATTTTGTGTATATAATCTTATGATATGGCTATTGAGTGGTAAGGAAATTTTTGGTAATGATTAACCATTGGAATGACTAATCAATGATCATATTTGGTGTTATGTATACTTAATGTGTTATCCAATCCATGAAAATTCATAAAAAGGTGAAATTTGTTATAAAACAGTATCATACAGCAACAATAACGTGAGTTTGAAAAATCACTAAAAATAGTATAGACAGAATTAGATGGTGAGTAAAATATGAAATTGATTCTTATTATGTATATTTTCATATGGAAGAAACAAAGAAGGTAAATGAGTTGTATTTCATGAAATATTTGAGTTTTTGTGGAACAGGGTTAGAGTGATTTCTGAATCCCCTGTTCTGAATTTAGAAATTCACTAAAAATTATACAAAAATAATTAGGAGTCATACTTTATATGTATAGATTCTTTATTGAGTCTAATTTTAAGAGAAACAAACAGAATAGTCATTTGAATTCTTTACGGAGAGAAAAGTGGTTTGTAGTAGACAGAGGTCAGAGAAGTTGAACACTAAAACAGGGGAAACTTTAACTAATAAACTGTACTAATTGGCCTGACCAAAAATTCTAGAAAAAAATTAGTAAATAGATATACGAGTCTAGTTTCAGAGAAAATTTACGGATTTGAATTACGGATTTGAATTTTGAGTTCCGTAACTCAATATATGAATTTTTTAGTGACTGTGATGCAGATGGGCAGTTTATTATGAAAGATGAAATAAATTGTTTGAAATTGTTTAAGTGATATTTTAAGTCTGTTAACGCCTCGTGCTCGACTCCAGCGACGGTCTCAGGTAAGGGGGTGTTACAATTGGTCATAATGTAAGGTTTCGAGTGATTGCATCTAGATATTATAGATCAATTGAGACAATTCACCGTTACTTTAGGGTTGTATTGAGACCTATTTTGAAATTGTTTAAGCTAGTTATTAGATTACCTGATGAGTCAACTCCTAGTGAAATCAGAAACAATCCAAGGTTTTATCCTTATTTTAAAGATTGTATTGGAGCATTAGATGGAACTCATGTTCGTGCATCCGCTCCACTTAGCATTCAAGGAAGATTTCGTAGCCGTAAAGGGGGGACGACACAAAATGTATTAGCTGCCATTACATTTGATTTGAAATTTTCCTATGTTCTAGCTGGTTGGGAAGGTAGTGCACATGATTCTCGTATTTTAAGTGATGCACTTTCATGCCCAAGATGATTAAGAATTCCAGAAGGTAAGAATTATAAAACATTAAATACCAAATAGTTCTAGTAAGCTCATAATTTATTAGTAATAATTATGTTTTGTCAAATTTTAGGTAAATATTATCTTGCTGATGCTGGATATGACATCCAAAATGGATATCTTACCCCATATCGTGGTGTCCGATACCATTTAAAAGAGTTTAGTGCTCAGAGGCCTGAAAATGCAAAGGAACTCTTTAATCTTCGTCATTCATCATTACGAATCACTATTGAATGTGTTTTTGGGATTTTGAAGAAACGGTTTCGTGTATTAGATGCTGAACCATTTTGGAATTTTTAAATTCAAGTAGATATAGTTTTGGCTTGTTGTATCATTCATAATCATATAATGGGAGTTGATCTTAGTGATTTACTTAATCAAGGATTATACGAGAAGCCTAAGTCTGATTTGATAATACCAACTCTTATGGAGCAAGAAAAAAGAGAAGAAGCAAGAGAATGGTCTGTTAAGAGAGACGAAATTGCACAAACTATGTGGAGTATTTATATGGCTAGAAATATTAGGTAGGTTTAGGGCTTAGGGTTATTGTTTCTATGTTATGTATGCTTTAGTATTAAAATTGTTTTTTTTTTTTGTTAATGTTGGTTGGATAATGATATTGAAATTTTAATTTGTTGGATTTTGAAATTATTATGTCTTGAATTTGTTACATATTGAATTTATTATGTTTTAAGCTTGTTGGATATTGAAATAATTGACAATGACAATTATTAATGTAGAATGGGTAAGGGCAACAAAGAAGGGACCTCCAAGCAATTCAGGTGGACAAAATTGATGGAACTAAGCCTTCTAACTCTTTCAAAGCAGTTTTTATTAATCGAGTTGTCAAAGCTATTTCAAGAAGATTTCAAGTCCAATGCGATGCTAAGTATGTGGAAAATCATTTGAGCACTGTATAAAACCAGTGGCAAATATATTTACAATTCGAGGTGAAAGTGGTTTTGGATGGGATGATAACATGAAAATGATCACATGTGATAGAGCGACATATGAAGCAGCAGTGATGGTAATATTGTCTATATATGTTAAGTATATTTCAATTGTTTTTTTACTTGTTATTTTAATTATGTATAATATACAACAGGCACACAAGAAGTATAAACCATTTTTGAATAAAAGCATTGATCATTATGATGAAATGGCTTTGGTTGTAGGCAAAGATATGGCAACGGGGGGTTTTGCTAGAACATTTGTTGACATAGATTTGAATGATGATAACCAAGCTTCAATGCCTATAGACTGCAGCAATGAAGAGATTGAAGAGGTAAGAACAAAAGTATCTTCATCTGGTACATCCAAATGTAAAAGAAAAATGCTCAAGAAAGTGTAGTTAATGAACAAATTAAATTTGTGGGTGAACAACTTGGAAAAATTGCTAATGCTTTGGAACAATTTACTGCGGATAAGACACCTCATCTTTACGAAGAAGTGATGTCAATGGAGGTAAAATGATTTGATGATGACTTACTGTGTTCTATATTTGATTATCTAGTGAATCATGAATCTGAGGCCAAAGTTTTTTTAGTTAAAAGTAAGAAGCATAGAAAAATTTGGCTTCAAAAATTTTCTCAAGGTTGAAGATATTGATACTTTTAATGTGGTGTAATATTAGTTATGCACTTGGACAATGTTGTTGTTATTATGTGGTGTACTACTAATTATGTATTTGGATAATATTATTAATTTCTAGTATTAATTGTGGTTTAGAAGCTAATTTATAATTATTCAATCCTTATTTTTTATTTTTTTTATAACACAATTACAAATAATTTATTTGACTTTGGTTGTTTTCAATTTATAACGGTTAATATTCTAGCTTAATAATTGAGTATTATTATATATTTAATTTGATTTATTTATAAATGAATTATTGCAATATATGTAAAAACAGTTTAAAATATAAATTTATTAATATATGTAAAAACAGATTTTCCGAAAAATATTTTCAGAAAATCTGCCAAACAACAGAAAATATTTTACACAGATTCATCCAAACACCAGAAAAGTAAAGCATTTCCAGAATAGTAAATCATTTTCTAGAAATCATTTTCTAAAAAATATTTTACTGACAAACAAACGGAGCTTGAATGTATACAAATTTTAAATCAACATGTGAAAAGAAGTGTGGATCAAACCATTTTAATAATTATTTAAAAGCAAAACAAAAATAACTTAAAAAATTAAAACAAGAATAAATATTTACATAATTACCCTTTTTTCACTTTTTTCATTGGTTGTTTTTATGTGGAGGTCATGGGCTGGGTCGGACTCAACCAAAAATTTAAGCTGGCCCGAAATATGGGCATAAAATTTTGCCCAAGTTCGGTGCGAATAAAAATGCTAAAACCCGAACACAACTTGACCCACCCGTATTAATTTTTTATATAATTTTTAAATATTTATAATACATCAAACATACTAAAAATGTTTAAATAAATATTTCCCAATAAATTAAAAATAAATTTTAATAAATATATACTTAAATAACACTAAGATAGATGCAACTTAACAAGCAATTGCCTTTAAAATAATAACAAAATAAACAATAAAACAAGTGTTATACAATGTCCAAACAATAACAACAAAATAGTAGTAACATAATAATGAAATAGTAGCAAATTATGGAGAAAACAATAAGAAAATAACATTAAAACAACAAAAAATACCAGATTCTTTTTGTCCTTTTGTGAATTCAGGTTGAGCCCGGGCAAAAAGTAACCCGAGACCCAGCCCATATTTTAAATAAGCTTGTTTTTCGGGTCTATATTTTTACTCAAATCCTCTCACTTTTCAGGCGGGCCCATGAGTAGGTCTACTCATATGTGAACCTAATAATTATGAATTAAATTCTAATTTTAATTATCATAATTTTCTTATATTTTATGTTTAGAGTTCCATTTAAGTAATAATTTTATTTTAAAATTAGCACAAATTTTTAATTAATAATTCTAAATTAATTTTAATTATTTTATGCTTCAAGTTCTATTCAAAGTGGTAATTAAGATATTTAGAATTCTATTCAAGTAATAACTCTATTTTACCTCAATAAAATTAGTACAATTTAAAAAAAATAAGAGTAAAAAATTTTAACTAATAATTTTGAATTAAATTCTAAATCTAATTATCATAAATTTTTATATTTTATGTTTAGAGTTCTATTCAAGTAATAACTCTATTTTAAAATTAACACAATTTTTTTATGTCAAAATTTTTAACTAATGATTTTGAATTTAATTATAATTATAATTATTAAAAAATTTCTTATATTTATGCTTAGAGTTCTATTCAATTAATAACTCTATTTTAAAATTAGCACAACTCTTTTAACTCATAATTCTAAATTAAATTATAATTATTTTAAAACTAATCTAAATTAAATTATAATTATTTTAAAACTAATTTAGTAATACAGTGAAAAATAAAGAGCATTCTTGTTCAAAAATTTTCTTAAACTTGTGCTTTATAATATATATATATATATATATATATAAATTATAGATTATAAATGGATTATACATGTTAATTTTGGTATAAAAATAAAATTTTCCAACTAATGGTTTTATGTAAATAACTATCAACCATTTCATATATATATATATATATATATAATATTTTAGATTGGCATGATAGAGATATCAGACTAGTTTAAAATTTTACATGCATGACAAGTACAATTAAGGCTGCAAATGAACTGAGCTTAAATGAATAAACTTCTATTCAGATTTGTTTATTTTTAAGTTTTTCCATGTTCGTTAAAAATTTCAAAATTATATTTGTGTTTATTTATCTAAAATTATGTATGTTCATATTTGTTCATTTAAGGTAAACGAGTATGTTCGCAAATATTAAACAAATATATTTACGAACATTAAACCAATATGTTTATGAACATGTTCACAAATAATATTCCTGAACACTAAACAAACAAACAAACAAACAAAAAAATAAGCATATATCTTAATTTTTAGATATAAAATGATCATATACTTATATTATAAATAAAAATAAGCACATAAACAATAAACATAATTTTATTAGTATACAATAATTGAATAATAAACGAACTTTGGATGTATATAAACGAACCAAACAAGTATTGTTCATGTTTGGTAGATTTAAGAAAAGAGCCTCAAAATATTGTTTGTGTTGATTTGTTTAGCTTGGTAAACAAATATAAATGATCAGAAACTGAATTATTCATCGAACGCTCTATTTATTTATAATCTTAAGTCTAATTATATTGATAAATTCAAAAGTTAAATGTTAAAATATTAATCACATAAAAAATAAAAAAATATCTAAAATATATTTGTCTTTTGAAAGTAACCTATTACTTTTTTTAGCAAGAAAAATGGCAAATTTTAGGGCTTAGTATTTTTGGTCAGCTTTAAGTCTTATGTATTTTTTAAATAGGGTAAACTATAAGTTTAGAATATATATTTTAGATTACGTTTTGATTTTTAAAATTAATCACATCGATTCGTTACATTATAAACACTAAGTAACGAAAAATCTAATGTGGCCTTTAACAATATTTTATCTTTTCTTTCTCTCATTTTGTTTCGATTTTTTTTCCATGATCTAATTTTCTCAAAGTTAGTTTGGATGTATTGTTGATTCTGGGATCCCTCGAAGCAGTCCAATGACTTCAACAATGTCATCAATATAGTATTTTTACCATGCTTGGTTTTTTTCCAACAATGCTAAGGGAAAAAGAAAAGAGAAAAAATAAGAAGAAATCGAAGAAAAAAAAGTGAAAGTTTACGTGAAAAATGAGAGAAAGAAAAATAAAATAATAATAATATTGTTAATGGCCATGTTAGATTGTTGTTACACCATTAACAACAATTAATGGCTCAAAGACTATAACGTAACAAATTAATAATGTTAGTAATTATATCCTAATTTTTAAAGTTCGATAACTAAAACATAATTTAAAGCATACACAAGTGACTAAACTTGTAGTTTACCCTTTCAAATATATACTGGTTAACTGCATCATACAGCTTCAAATTATTATCTAGATTTTATACAAATCTTCAAACTTTAAAAAAAATTATTTGAGTCATCAAATTATCAAATATTGTATTAATTAAGTGCTTTTGTCAGCCTAATTATTAGTTGGGTTGTTAAATGCTAGCTTAAATATCACATAAATCATATTTAAAACAAATAGATAAAATTCTAAACATGAATGTATCTGCTATTATGGACAACTTAGATATGACATAAAAAACAATGATCAAAGATTAACATTTAAGAATCGATAGATTATAAAATGATTGAATCTTTGTAATGACTCAAAATTCGTAGACACCGGAAAAGTACATTATCGGGCCTCCGTCTTAGTGAAACGGGTTCGTAAATAATTATTAGGAATAATTATGAGTCTAGTTATATGTCTAATTAGGTTTTATTTAGGTGAAACTAGTTTAGTTTAGAGTAATTAGTAAGGACTAGATTGAGTAAAGGTTAAAAGTTTAATTCTAAAATAATAGAAAGAAAAAGGGATTAAAATGAAATTAAACCATTTGTAATAATTGAGGCGGCAAAATTGATAGAAAAAAAATCTAAGATTTTTCTTAGATTTTATTAATTATTATTGTTAATAATATTATTATTATTATTTGATTTAAAATTTTGTTATTAGATTATAAATAAATTAAAATTTGTGCCAAATGTATGATGATAAAAGTTTACATGTGTGATATGTGTATTTATACACATGTAATATATATATATATTTTGTATATTTTCTTAAATAATAAGTAAAAGATATTTATATATATTAATAATTATTAAATTGATATTATATTATTAAATTGATATTATATATATTAATAATTATTTTTCTTAGGTTTTTAAGCATGGGTTATGTTGAACAAAAAGAAGAATTAGGGATTTAATTGAATGAATTTTAAGTTAGAATTGAAAAAGGGATTGAATTATAAAAGAAGCTATAAGTTTTGTGTTTTAGGAAATTAAATTGAAAGAAATTTTAAATTAGGGTTTTATAATGAACATTAGATTGTTAGGGTGAATATGGAAGGAAATTGAGTAGAAATGAAGTATAAATTAAGTTAAACAAATAAAAGAGTTAATTAGGATTAAATTGAAATTAGGGAATAAATTGAATAAAAATTCAATTAATTATTAAATTAATGTTGTAATTAATAATGTAAATTGTTATTATTATTTTCGTAGCTAACAAGGAAAACGAGGCATTGGCATCCAAAGGAAAAGAAAAGATCGTTGAGAGATCGTTGAGGAGTAAACGCGTATTCTGGGTTTGTATTACTATAACTCAAACTATTTATTAAATGTCATATTGAATTTGTAGTCATGGGACATCTAAGATAAGGTAAGTAATAATATTTGAAATTAAGTAAGAATATGTGTGAATATTAAATTATATGTGAATTGAGATAGTAGATGTTTTGAATTGATTGAATATTTGAAATTGTTGCGGAAATGAATTCGAAATTAGAAAAGTAAAATAATACCCTATTAACTTGTCGGACTAGATTGGATACAAATGACATGCCATAGGATTGTGATGTGATGAGGAGATTCGGTTTAACCGAATAGACATTTAATACATTATCGGTGTGTTTGGGAGGCTATATTATACTGGTGTGTTATGAAGGATTTATATTATTCTGGGTGTGTTTGGGTGGAATCCGCGTATCTATCAGAGTCCGAGCCTTGTTAATAAGGTAAATAATTGAAATGAAAATTTGAAAATGAGATTGATTGATTTGGCACTACTAAAAAATACGAGAAATAATGTATGAATTAAATTATGAATTTAATTAGTATGTGAAAAAAAATGAAATATGAATTTAAGATTTATGAAGTAATATATAATTATGTATAATTAGTTTAAATGATTTATAAAGCTTATGGTTGATGTTGTAATTTATTAATGTTAAATAGTTTGATTTATAGTAATACCACTGAGTATGAAATACTCAACATACGATTGTTTCCGTGCGCAGGTCATTAGAGTTCAAAATCCAGTTTAGCATCCAGAAAGATCCCGACTCCAATAAGAAAATTTTGGTGATGTATTTCTTCTTTTTGTTTAAGTGGCATGTACTAGATGCTTGTACATGAGTCATGTATATATATATATATAGGTTAAATGATCTTGTTGTAATTAGATAGTTATGAAATTTTGGATGTTAAGTAAGTTTAAAGTTATAAATTAGTAAATTTGGTATTAAATTTTGAAATGAAATGAATGATATAAATTAGTTCCTTATATGTTAACACTTTAAAATTTAAGTAATAAATCAATGGATTAAGCATGATCTAGTAGTGTTAAAGATGTAAAATTCTTTGGTTGAAACATTGATATTGGTTTTTTTTTGTTTGAATTTGCAGGGGGTTTTAAGTAAAAATAAGCAGAAATACTGTCGAAATTTTTGTAAAAAATAAAATAAAATAAAATACGAAAAATTTTCCGGAATACTCAAACAAGTCCCGTTCTACTTTTAATACATGTTTTTGGGCTTCGAGAATCCAATATAGGGACTTAATTATTAAATTATACTATGAATGTTATATAATTTGTGAATTATTCATAAGTTGTCTGATATGTCCGGTAATGTCTCGTAACCCTGTTTCGGCGACAGTTTGGGGTTAGGGGGTGTTACAATCTTGTAGACCAAATATTTGTACAAATGTGCAATGTATGACCAAACATTCAACTGGTACATCCATGCAATCTTCAAAGATTCTAGTACTCAAAACACCGTTTGACTTACTAAAAGAATTCTACCTGAATTTTTGTACTTAGAAAATTTGGTTTCTAGAATCTTCCAGAGCAAGGCCTTTCTCCGCATTCTTTCTCAAAACAATGGAAGTTAAAAGTAAAGTAATTAATTTTTTTAGAATTAAGACCACAGGAATATAATGCATAAATGTTAAGGGTTAAATATGTTATTATGTCAATTTTAAAACTACTACATCATCTTTCCTTTATCCAATTAACAAAAATTAATGGTAGGTGATCAAAAAAGGCAAAAACGGTTAATTGAACGATTAAGCGAACAAAAAACTTAAGCATAATTATGTGACTTGTAACACCTCATATCCAACCTAGAAGTTAAGACCAAGTTTGAAGGTTACATCAAATTATGTTAGATCAAACCAAACTTTAATTACTTGGAAATTCAATAGTAAAAAAATATGTAACTAGTTAGGTCAAGCATAAAATTCAACTTCCGACACATAGTCCAAAATAAATATACACTAGCATAAGTTTATAAAAGAAACGATACAATAACTAAAGAGGAATGACTGAGCTCCTACCACACTGACCCGCCTAAGTTTGTGGGTTACTTATAATCCAAGAAACAACTAATGAGTTTAACAACTCAATGTGTAACTTACATTCTCAACTAAACTGTAAAATAACAAATGTGATTTTAGATTGTCTTTATTCAATCAATCCTCTGAATCAGATACAGAAAAAGAAATAGAGGATATAAGATACAATTGCAGAATAGTTCAGATACAGATGCAAATTCTTACTCCCAACCGCTAGACACCATCTCCATCCATCCCTACACAACGCATAGTGACTAAGTGTCACATTTTAGAAATATTACAGTCAAGCTATCGAATTAGAATGCGATAACTCACTAAAGTCATATATAAGTTTGTAGCTTAGCCACTAAGATCAGCAAAATATTAAACTTCCCACACTTCCTCCTTTTCACAATCTCAACCCAATGCAAATGCAAATTAACAGATGTCAAATATGCGTGTACAGAAATACCAATTCAGATCATGCTTATATAAAGCTATCATAGTTACTTATCATATTTCATGTCAACTATATATATAAATAATAGATAATTCAGTAACAGATCATCAGATGACAGTTTCAGTGTTTAATTCAGACATTACGAACTTTACGATAGGCCTACATTCGATTCAAACGATAATTACGACCGAAGGAAAAATTCTGATTTTTGGCCCACACACCCATGTGAATTCACATGGCCTGGGTGACTGGCCAGTGTGGTCCATATGGCCTAGCACACGCTTGTGTGGCCTTATTAATGTCACGCACGGCCTGTCACATGGCCCGACACAGGACCATGTGGCTCAAAACAGTGAGTTACACTGCCTAGCACACGACCAAACACATGCTCGTATGACTTAAAAATCAAAATATCTCTCACATGACTTGGACACACGCCCGTATCTCTAGCCCGTGTGACTCTAATTTCAAAACAGTGAGCTACAAGGCTTAGTCACATGCCTGCGTGACCCTAACTCACAAACGTGAGTTACATGGCCGTGTGACTCACACAGCCTGGCATAGGGCCGTGTGGTGTTGATAGCCATGTTTTCCGACATTCACAAATCACAAAAATTCAGGTTTTCATTATTCGCCTGACACAGGTTTGATGTCGAAGCAACAGAAGAAATCCTCAAGCCTAAAAACGACAATCAATGCTTAATTAAACAACTTAACCGAAGTAATTCTCACAATTAACATTCAGACCAACTATGTCAAAAACTTCGATGTAAAACATCCATAGTGAAAACTCACGCTTACCTATAACCCAACAACAACTACTCATATTTAGATAGTTGGGGGACCATTAAGCGTCTCCCAATCTTCTCCTATAATGTACCGAAGTAACAAACAACACGAAAAAGATTAAAACCACAACTTTGGAGTTTGAAGGAAAACCCCCAATTCCATAGCGAATCAATCAACAATGAACGAATTGAAACCATCAAAAACTCACCTTGTTGACTAAAATCGACTATGGAACGATACAATCCAACAATTAATACAACAACAAAGTTGAAGAAAGATCAAAGTCATGACAGCAAAAAAAAAAAACGAAAAGCAAAATGAAAAGGAGAAAATTGAAAAAGAAAAGAAAACCAATAATAAAAGAACATTTTAGTAAAGAGAGGGAAAAAGGAAATTTAGTTAATAGTGAAAGAAGAAAAAATATAGTTAATTACCACCCAATGCAAAATATTCCTCATTGCTTGCGCAAAAACTCAAACATGGGATCACAAGTAATACAGAACTTAACCATTGAATCAACAAATTCAATTTTAAGTCAAATTAACACAGAAATAAACTTAAGTCAAGGATTCAAGGATAGGGGTTAAACCAAAATAAACAATAAAAATTCAAAAAGTAAGACTCAGACCTCTAGTCTCAAACACATGAACAAAAACCCTAACCATAGAAGCATATACTCAATTACTGGCAAAATTTACCAAACAAATGCTAAAAATTTGGTACGTTTGAATTAAATCTATAATGCCAAATTATGCAAACATTTTCCATTCAACATATTTATTTCAACTTGAATCAAACAATTGAGGAAAATAAATTTGGAAAAAAATAGTTAGTTTTATTTTTAAAAGATAAGTTAGAATGGTTAAATATAAATATATTATTAGATTATAGCTCAGAATCTGGTGAAAAAAAATTAATTAATAAATATATTAAATATTTAGATAAAAAAACTTTAATTGAAATGATAAAATTAAATATTTAACAATCGTTAGGTCTCAAGTTCAAATATCACTATGCATTATTTTTTATTAATTTATAAAAATATAAAAATATCTTAATAATATAACTTACTTTATAAAATGAATGATTTTTCAATAATTTTTCAATTGAATTGGTATTCAATTAACTCGTGATACTAACTCAATTAAAATTTAAATATATGTATATATATTATTTATACATAAAATATTATATATTTTATACCTAAAGAATAAACATAATAACATAACCATTAAAAAAATATAATGTAAAATATAAAAATAAAATATAGTTTGAGGAGAAAGAAAACTCAATTCATAGTCTTAGAAAGAAAACTCAATTCATAGTCTTAGTTTAGTTGATGCTTGACATCAATATTGTTGTC
Source organism: Gossypium longicalyx (assembly GCA_025698465.1). Lineage (NCBI taxonomy): Eukaryota > Viridiplantae > Streptophyta > Magnoliopsida > Malvales > Malvaceae > Gossypium > Gossypium longicalyx. The sequence continues at coordinate 59,311,032 of CM047004.1, read as the reverse complement.
CATATAAGAATATATGTATTCAAGTATATTGAAACACATTTATCTTTTTATTTTAGATGTTTGTAATTTTATTTATTTATTTATTTTGTAAACAACACAGAGAACAAAGGCAATGCTTCCCCTAAATCATCATTATGCAAAACCCTCAAGACAGCATTTGGTGGTGCAAAGCAGACATGGAGCCCCAGTTCCCATTCGAACGCCATACCAGCCATCCCAGGCTCAACCGATTCACGGATCAACTGGTTCTCTCCTTTACTCCAGACGGAGGTACCAACGGTATCAACAACTATGCTTAAAAAAATTTATAAGGAAATTTTGCATGGGGCAGTGATGTGCGCAGGAATGCAGGCCGGATTTTCGTTCAAAGAAGAATTTATGAAACATTGGCTGCCGTTTTCAATAGTTCGAGGCATCCTCAAGTTTGTAAACAAGCCATTTCTTTTTTTCTTTCATCTCTTCATCCCCTTGACTGCAATAAAATTCCATGCACTGATGAGAGAGTTTTATGTTGGAAAACCCATCATAAGCAAATGGAGAAACCAGTGCAAAAGAACAAATTACAGCACATATTTGTGGTTTCTTCTTATATTTTCCATTGTTGTATTAATCCTTCTTCATCACCTGTTCTTTTCAATGGATGCTCCAACTTCATCACACCACCACTCCAAGAAGAAGATTAGTAGTTTAGTTGGTGAAAGTTCAAGTCAAGATTCATGCTTGGGTCGATATATTTATATCCATGATCTTCCCAAGCGATTCAATCAAGATTTGCTCACCAACTGTCAGATTCTTACAAGGCCCACTGATAAAACCAGTATGTGTGTATATGTACAAAATTCTGGTTTTGGTCCTCAGATTCAAAACTCTGACACTTCGGATATATGGAACAGCATTTGGTTTTCGACGAATCATTTCATGTTAGAAGTAATTTTCCATAATAGGATGAAGAAATACAAGTGTTTAACTAATGATTCAATCGTTGCTTCTGCCATTTTCGTCCCGTATTATGCTGGTTTGGATCTTCGTCACTATCTATGGGGATTCAATACTTCCATGAGAGATTCCTCGGGTTTCGATTTGATTAATTGGCTTAAACAAAAACCCCAATGGAAATCCATGTCGGGTAAAGATCATTTCTTGGTTTCTGGTAGGATTGCTCGTGATTTCAGGAGAAAATCTGACAGGAAATCTGAATGGGGAAGCAACTTCAGATTCTTACCAGACTGTAAGAACATGTCGATGTTAACAATCGAATCAGGTCCATGGGAAAACGACATAGCTGTTCCATACCCGACTAGCTTCCATCCTTCAACAGGTGATCAAGTTCTTCAATGGCAGAATCTAATGGGAACCCAAAACAGGTCATACTTATTCTCTTTCGCAGGTGGCTCAAGAAACCGACAAAAGAAATCAACAAGGAATGAGATCATCCGCCATTGCCAAGCTTCAAAGCTCTGCAAATTACTCGACTGTAACTCAGTGGGACATAAATGTGATGATCCGTTGAACTTGATGAACTTATTTGGAAGGTCAATCTTCTGTTTACAACCACCAGGGGATTCATTAACGAGAAAATCTACATTTGATTCCATTTTAGCTGGTTGTATCCCGGTGTTCTTCCATCCAGGGAGTGCTTACACACAATATTTATGGCATTTACCAAATAATTACACCAAGTATTCTGTATATATATCGGCAAAAGATTTGAGATCGGGAAAAGTCAGAATTGACGAGACATTGCTTCAAGTTTCCAAGGACGATGAATATTCAATGAGAGAAGAGGTCATAAGATTGATTCCCAGGATTATATATGCCGATGGACGATCTAGATTGGAGAGTACTGAAGATGATGCATTTGATTTGGCAGTCAAGGGAGTTTTGAAAAGAATAGAGACACTAAGGGGATGTGGCATTTGATTAGTGTATTGAAACTTGTGTGTTTCATGCTTTCAAGTTTAAATTCTACTATTAGTTATTGTAGTTTGTCAAAGTTAAATATTTAATCCATCTATTTTAATCTTTACACTTTTCAATTTTTAAAATTTCAATTTTAACTCAAATAGTAGCAATTTAATTAGTTTAGTTAAATTTAATTACTAGTCATATACTATGTGTACAATTATAGATTTAGTCTATATTCTTCAATTGGATCACTGTAAGTCCCTATACTTTTTGAATTTTAAAATTTCAATCTTAAGGCAAATGATGTTTGTTAATCTATTAATTGGATTTTTAGTGAGTAATATGCAATGTTATTTGAATAGGACCAAACCGATCAGGTATTGATCTAGAGAGGAGCTTTGAATTGATTGACTCAGGAACCAATACAGACCGATTGAACTGTGTAAAAAACCAATTGAACCAAGTAGTTGAATCGAAATACTGTATTTTGTTATTATTTTTTAAAATTTTTTAATAATTATTTAATTGGACCGATTGAACCGATGGCCTGACCAGTTCGACCATCAGTCTGGTTTAAAAAATATTGGTAATATGCGAAAATAACAAACTAGTATCTCATTACGTATATGATAATATGTTTACTACATTATATTTTGGAAATATCAAAACTTAATGAATTTAACAATTATCGTTTGCTAATTATTGAACTTTTAAAATTAAAAAAGTATAGGAACTAAAAAGGACCAAATTAAAACATAAAAACTAAATCCATGACTTTCGTAATGTACAAAAACTAATAGTAGAATTTAATCTTTATAAAATTTGTGCAATGAAGCTCAATTCAATAATGGAAACATGTTGTCCGGTAATTATTTATGCTACATTAGATTACAAGTGTAATAACATAAGGAAAAAAAACATATTAAATATATATGTTGAAATTGTTACACATAACATAAAAAAATAATTAGTACAAAAAAGTACAAGGATGAGTAAAAACTCTTGTAAAAGATAATACATCTTCAAAATAAGCAAAACTTTTTTCCTTCTATTTGCCACAAACAAGTCATGTTAGTGGCTAATAATTACGAATTGTATTTAGTTTATAATTAACTTATGATTAAAACATGTGAAAAAAAATAATACTCTCACTAAATGTAGCATTATAATTTAGGGTTTAATAAACATACTAATTGAATCCCAAACTTCCAATTGGATATTCTAAATACTTGTTAAAATGTACCAAGGTATATTCAAATCATAACTAAAATTAGCTTCTATTTACATTGCAAAATAAAAATAATGAAGAGCAATATAACATTTCAATTTTTCTTTTAGATAAAAAGAAGATATAAGCTTTAACACAACATATTATTAATCAACAAGTCTTCAATAGGTAATTCCCATTATGTTACCAATTTGGATATGTTCAAGTTTCTTTAGTGGATAGATAAACTTATAAAGCTTTTGATCTTCATTGATTGAGACACTAGCCATAAAATTAGTTACATGATTAGCCTTACAATAGGCTTGGTAAATATACATGACCTACTACCTGAGTTTCATGAATGCTTTTTAGGTTACAATCAAATTTTAATAACACTTGAAGATAAAGAAAATAACCTTCTTTATTATAGAAAACTGTTTATTTTGTTACATTCATATCGTTTAGTTTAAACAAGTGCAGTGACACCTATTAAAGATAGAGGTTTATGTAGATGATATGTTGGTTAAAAGTATTTCCATGGAACGACGTCTTATAGATCTATAAGAAACTTTTCAAGTCATGAGAAGACATGATATGGAACTCAAACAAGCTAAATTCTCATTTGGTGTTGGGCAAGGAAATTTTTTGGCTTTAAGAATTCAAATATGGGGATAGAAGCTAGAATCGAGAAAATACAAGTTATTTAGGATATGATCCCCTCCTTAAAGAAAAACATACTAGGGATAAAGGTTGACAAGTAGGATTGTGGCTTTTAATAGATTTGTTTCCAAAATGGTGGACAAATACCTTTCCTTGTTCAAAACCCTCAAATTCGCTTTTCAATGGAATGAGGCTTGTTAGCAATCCTTTGAATAGTTAAAAATTTATTTAAGCTCGACATTGCTTCTCACCTTACCTTCCTTAAGATGAAATAGTAGCTACATTCTTAGTTAAAGAAGAGGGATCATATTGACACCCTATTTACTATGTCAATAGAGTAGTACAGGATGCATAAATAAAATAGGAAAAGCTTATTTTATACATCAGTGAGTTTTACTTTTGGTGTTTTTACGCAATTTTGATGTGTTTGGTTGGCTAACATTGCCTTAGTTGGTTTCCTCTTTCCCTTAGCTTTTTATTTCCTCTTAGAGGATGAAGAGCCCACAACTAAGTTTGCCTCACGCTTCTCTTGAACTGGCTTACCAGCATTCAACATTAACTAATAAATTGTAATTCCTTTATGAGCTGAGTCAAAGTAAATGCCTTGTTCCCAAATTTGTAAGCAGTCATAAAGCCAACAAACTCATTGGTCAAAGAATTGAAGACTATTTTAATCTAAGTGTTCACGTCTAGTTTAGCCCTATTGTGCTTCGCTTCCACAAAGAATCTTATAAGCTTAAGCATATGTTCTTTGACCAGAATGTCGGGTTTCTGCTAAGAGTTCATCAAATTTATAATAGTGGATTGTCGAGCCAATGCAACTTAACCTCCGAGTAAATCCTTCAAATTTGTCATGATCTCTTTTGTAGTACAAAAATTCTTATGTTGCTTTTGCAACACATTTGTAACACCCTATACTCGGCCTAGTTGCCAAGCCCGAATATCTAGATGTCACACCATCGTCTCATGTCATACACAACAAGTAAAAGCTCATTCTAAATGAAACATCTTCTATATTATAATTCGTATAGGTTCTTGATCGAACATATTCTTATTGTCGATTATACATGTTGAACATACATCAAAAGGTCTTAAAATAGTAATTAAACATGCATAAGGTCCATTTAACAAAATCTCAAAACTGTTACGTATGTAGCGATATTGACACTAGGGTATTGATATTTTCTGTAACAACCTAAAAATTTTTATTTTTAACTATTGGATTTCTGTCGTAATTGAGTTTCTGTATCTATAGTTGTGTTCTCTGCTTATGTGATAGAGGTCAGGAGTTCGAGTCGCATCTTTAGAAGTTCTGTTATTTTATTTTAAGATAACCTCTATCTTTGAATGACATAATTAAGTTTAATTCAGTGTAAACATATGTCAAGAAGAGCATGTTGATTCATTGGTTAAGCTTTTGTATCTGTTTGGTCCTATGTTCAAATCCCAGGGTCTGCGATAGGGAATATTTTTGCTAAGTGCTAGAAATCTAATTGGAAGTTATTAAAATTTAAAATTAGTCGTCATCTTCTATTTGTTTTCTTCTTTTTCTTGTTCTTTCCTTTCCTTTTCTTTTTCTTCATTTTGATTACTATCGTAAATGAGCACGGGTCTAGTCGAAGTTATACATTGTTAATTGCATCGATCTAAAGGTTATTAAGTAAGTTTCACCGTCAATTCATAAAATTTTGCGGTTTCCTTCTGGTTTTTCGTAGAATGTTATGAATTGGGCATTTTGAGTGCATTGTGTAATTTCTAATAATTAGCCACTTGGTTTCCTCTTAGGTGGGCATATCAGGAGTAGCAAACCTCAACTTGAAAATTCGAGTAATTGTTATTGACTTTCCAGTAAGTTTAATTTCGTTGAAGGTTTCATGTAGAAACTTTTGACATAAAGTATTCTGTGTAAATGTGCATTATTGTCGATAAAGCTGGTTGATTGAGTTATTGGATGCTCATTTTACACTTCGGAGATCCTTTACATTGTTAATACTTTGAAATCTCTTCAGGTATGTACCGAAACCCCCATTTTTGTGATTTTTGAACACAAAAAAATATGGTTGTCGACGCCACACGACCGTGTGCCAGGCCGTGTGTTAGGCTGTGTAACATACTGTTTACCAAATACGAGTCACAGGGGCAAGGGACATGGGCTTGTGTCCAGGCCATGTTTGGTCAGTTTAGTACAGAGTTCACATGGTCCAAAGACACAGGTGTGTGTCTAGGCTGTGTAACTGAGTACAAAATAAGAAACACACAGGCAAGGGACACGGGCGTGTGCCCAGGCCGTGTGACTCATTGTCATTTTTGGATACCACATGGGCCAGAGACATAGGTGTGTGTCTAGGCCATGTGACTCACTATTTACGATTTAGGACCACACGAGCAGATGACACAGGCGTGTGTTAGGCCGTGTGAGACACACGGGTGGGTACACGGGCATGTGCCAAGCTGTGTGGGGTGTGGATAAACTCTGGAACATGTCTCTGAGACCGTAATCATTGTCTAACACGCAAATTGGTCTTCCACAGTGTAATTATGATCTGAATTAGATTGTATGAGTGTTATCTGATGTTTTGATGTTGAGGTATTGATTATATAAGTGTATGCGTATTGTAAAAATTGTCGACGATATAGATCTATATCACTTAATTATGAACTATGTTTGAATAACTAAGTATATGTACATGTTATCTGTAACTTACATTGCATGGGATGGGAATTTTGTAAAAGAAGAAGTAATCTGTTATGATTCAATGGCTAAGTCACGATTATATGTGAATTTGGCATTTTATTGCATTTCGATCTGGTAGCCGGTCTGCACCTGATTTGATGTGTCAAATTGACACATCCTGTGTGTAAGGTTGGATGAGTATTAAATGCCCTTAATGGTGTGTTGGGATGGTCGGAGATGGTGTGTAGCGGTGAGGGTAGGAATAACTGCATCTGTTTCTAATTTGTACCGTATATGAACTGGAATTGTTCTAACACATAACTGATACATTTAAATATACACTGGTTAATCTTTGATATTGATTGACATATGAGATTCAATAGTTTACTATTGCAATTGTGTTTTTAGTTAAACCTATTACGATTACACGTTGAGTTCTAAACTCACTTTGTTACTAACTGAATTTCAGGTAACCCATAGTATTGATCGGGTCAGTGTGGTAGGAGCTCAGTCAACTCGTTTTTACCCTTTATGATTATTATCAGTCATTTCAACATTCTCTAGTAATATGACCTTAATGTTGTTGGATTATTGGCTGACCTTTATAATTGTTACAAATTGTCAAATGGTTTCTTTTGTTTGTGTCATAAAATGGGTTTCTCTAGTAATGTCGGTGTAACTCTTCGGATTTGGTCTAAACACCTAGCTCGGGTTTGGAGTGTTATATTTTCCTTAAGTCGTATTGATATCGCCTAGAAAATCGATATCAAACTTGTAATCTGTTTCTTGATTAAAAACCCAAAGTCTAAAAAATTATCAGTACCTGTCATGAAATATCAATACTTTAACCCTGAGTATCGATACTCAAGCAAAGTTATCAATACCAAATCTCTATTCTGACTTTCTGCACGTTTCGAAACATAGAGGTATCGATTTTAAAACCCGATTATCGATACCTCTGCTTCAGACCTCAAAAATGCAATATATATAACCAATTAATCCATTTCAATGTAGTTCCTAAACATCATACATCAATTACTTCGATAAATAATCATTCAATGGCCTAATTAGTAGTTCAATATCACAAAACCGTGTTTGAGCAAGTAACATCAATCCATCCTCATGTTCATGAACTCAAGCATAAAAAAAACATGTAACCCTTATAAAATGAACCAAAAACCAGCAAAATGTCTAGAAGTTAACATGGCTATAAACAAGTGTACCACATTGTGTTTTTCATCAAAATGTAAATAAATATAGAACACCTACGAAATAATGCAAAAGTCTTGCTTAGATCACCTCTCGGAACCACATCGCTCACACCGACACACTACTAATCTGAAATGGTTTAAAAGGAGTGGATGAGCTTAACAAGCTCAGTGAATACTCAGAATAACCACAATGCAAACAATTCATCAAGCATGAACAAAACACTATATAGCATAACCTTAACAGTTCCAACTCTAATGTCATTTTATACTTACTCATGCATTATTACTAGTTCTTTTACATGGTAAACATATTCACTTTTAAGCGTATATCCTATTACACATATAATCACCTAACATCCAAGCATATATCACAATATTCAAAACATCTTTATAAATAAATTGCACAATGGTCATATACTCATTTAGGCATACATCACGTTACACATATATACATTTTAAGATAATTTGACACTTGAGCTATGAAACATAAAAGTGAGTTCTATCATCACTCATCGGATATGCAGATCTCCAACACACCAAATATAGACTCAAACATGTCCCAAAAGTGAAGCATAAAGCTAACACTCTTCTTATTTCCCCTCACATGTCCCGTTGAATGGAGCTTAGCTCACATTCCCTTATCCCTCCAACAAGTCCTAGGGTCTCGATGCCCAAAATCACTGTACATATAGGTGAGTACTCACAATCCTATGACATACCAATTATATCCAATGGTTTCAAGATCACAAGGCCAAAATATTCGGAAAAGAAAACACATATCACTTACCGATTATCCTGCACTATCACTACATATTTGCATCTTTAGCAAAACACTATCACTGTCATATAACACATATATATCATGTATACATCTTCACTTTCACAATAATTATCATATCCACATATCACATGCTATAGCATCTCATCCCAATTCACATATTCACATTCACATAAGTACATAAATCACAAGATAAACATAGGTATGAGAAAGCTTACACTCGAAATTTAAAGTAGGGGTTTAGGCTACTATTAAATTCCCAAATAACGCATTGAATCATGTCCACAAGTAATTATTCTAAACACTCACCAATTACACTTTCATTGAAAAAGCTAAAAGCTCAAACTAGTTTTTCCTTGCCTTTATCTCTACTCGTAGAAGGTTCTATCGAATCTAGAACTTCAACACAACAAATTCACACAACAATACATGACATAAGCCTAAACTAAGTTCTAACGTAACCGAAACTTATAACATAGCAAACCTTAAATTCGAATATCTCGATCTATACTTAATATTTTCACCCAAAACCAATTCCGTTCATCTTATAATTCACCTACGACTAATTCTCAACCTTTAAACTACAATAAAATACTTAATTCATAGTATCGAATTTTTCGACATGTTTTATGACTATTTTTTAAAAATTCATTAAAACTGAAGAAATATTTAACAAAACTTCAAAGTAAGTTTAGAAACCTCTTAATCATGTCAAAACTAATTAAAAACACTTTGAAACCATGTTTTTACTCAAAATCCTAAATTTCACCATTAACAACCTAATTTTTGGATTTTATTTAAAACATACGATTTAGTGGCTAAAAACTTAGTTTTAAAGACTAAATAACGTTTAAAACTAAATAGAAGTTGAATTGTCACCTTAGATAACGAAAAATCAAGCGTTTGATCAAAAACCTGAAAAACTCGAAAGCTTGACAATGGAGGAACTATGGTGCTTTTGGGTGTTTTGCTTGGTCTTTTTATAGAGGTTTGTAACTTAAGAGTTGATAGAAATTAAAAGGATTTATGATTTGGAGTTCAAAATTAATTGGAATAGCAAGAGAGAATAAAGGACGACAAACACTAGTTTTGGGGGTTGTTTTATGTGAAATAATTTAGAGATTGGGGGTTTTTAGCTTGAATTTTAAAATCTCGTTCAATTGCTTCATAAAAATTCTAAGTTTTGACTCTTTTACAAATCAGTCCTTTTTGCAAAATTAAAGGTGTTTAAAACTCATTCTCAGAAATTGATTTAATTTTATAAAAACCATAATTGAAAACATTATTAGTATCTCATGTCACAAAATTCCAAACAGTTTAAGGCTGAAATTCTTAAAATTCCCCTAAAACTCCTAAGCCCTATTTTGGGGTGTTACAACACTACTCATGCTCGCTAACATATAACATCAAGCAATCGAGGTAGAATCTCTTTAGCGATTTCTAGCTCTGGGCTGAGCTTCAAGTGGCAAGGTTTGTTAAGGGAGAATTTGTGTTTCTCATAGCTAAAAACTATCAACAAGTTCTGTTCTCATTCTCAAAAGTTATCTCCATTCAATTTAGGCTTAATGATAAATTTAGCCACTAACTTTGCATGTTTTGTCAAAATGGCCTTAATTGTATTTTTTGGCCATCAACCTTTGTTCTTTTTTTCAATATGCTTTTTCTAGCAGATTAATTGAATAAATTTAAGGTTTCAATTTTTCTTTTCTTTCAAAAGGTTTCAACCTTTCATACGTTTGTCTACTGAGAAGTTTTACTATTGAGTTAATTCTTTTTAGATAATTACGTTTATTTCATTTAAATTAAGAGTTATTTTTTTAATTTAATGTATTATTTATTTTATTATTTTCTACATGTAGTTATCTTATTGGGTTGTCTAAGTAATAAATTACATCTCATTAAAAATATTTCACATATGAAATTCCACATCATCCCCATTAATTTTTTTAATGGTACTTTCATTAAATCTATTAGAAAAATTAGATTGAAAAAAAGAACAAAGGTAGATGGCAAAAAAAGACTCAAATATACAATTAGGGCCATTTTGACAAAACATGCAAACGTTAGTGGTCAAATTTGTCATGAAACCTTCAATTTATTCTTAATAAGAATGCTAATAAGAGGAGTATGAGACATATTTGAACTAAAAACAATAAAAATTCACTAATTACTATATTTGTATTAAGCAAATATTTTTATTTCAACAACATATCAAGAACATAGATTACATCCAACAACCATTCTCAATAAGAATGTATGTGCCTTGTATCAAAATCTTGAAAAATAGTTTTTCGTTGCTACGGTCATTCTCACACCCATTAATCATGTTGCCTTAAGGTCTCATGATTAACTAGCAAGAACATGAATTACATCCAACCAATTCCTGAAACTTGATTCTCAAGACTCCTCACGAATCAAAGACCGTTTAACATTTAACCATCATCTCTAGCTTAAATATCATTTCTTGGGAAACTATTTAATAAGAGACGATCTTGAGCGTGTAACTATTGACTCAACACCCATCATGAACATGCTTTAATTTGTGAGTCATCTCGGGACAATCTCACTGAGAGTCATGCATGACTAGTTGTCACTAAAAGGAAATCTAATCTAGCGAACCCACATGGTAAATTTTACCTCGGGGTACGGCCAAGGTAGGAATCGACTCAAAATTTTATCATGTTATCACTTAAGGGCTATCAATAGAGGCCATAGGTATTGTTTAAGGACACTTTTCCACTCAATATTTTAAAAAACATGGAAGGTTCTATATGACATGTTTTCAATATATGCATGACATGCTATGTCAATTTTATAATATTCAAAGTCATTTATTCACAAGAATCAATCAATCATAAAACAAACAATTTTGGTTCTCTAGAGTTTTTCTTTTAAAGGAAAAATCGAAGACGCGAATGTGAACCATGCACCAGGTAAGGTCCCAAAAAAGGAAGGTGAGTCATATTTGAACACTTAAAAACCAAGTCTTTTCTTGGCAAAGTCAATCCTAGACATGCACTTTCTCATTACCACACTTCTCACAGCAGTCGAATAGCCTAAAGAAGTGCATGGAACAATACAACACATGTATTTTCTTATTACCACACTTATTATTTAATCGATCAACTATAGATCATCTCATACATATATATCAAAATTATAATATAACATAATATAAATATTATAAACAATTATAAAAACATATATATAAGGAGATGGGTAATTAAAATAAAATTGTCAGCCAAGGTTTATATGGTTCTATTTCTAGAAAATAAATGAAAAACAAAAAAATTACACAATTTTTCACCGGAAGGAATTCCTTGGGTCTTCAACTTCCATCACTCCATCTTCTCGTCATCATGGGCTTCTTTTGGAAAAATTACATTTAAGTTCTATGTTCGTTTCCGGCTTACAAGAATTCTATGAATTTAAAAAAAAAAAAACCCTCCGTGGAGATGATAGTCTATGTTCTATTTCCTAAGAACCACAACCTTGACAAAAAATAAAAGTTATATAAAAATATATATAATATCGCATTCATTCTCATATATAACTCAAAACATGCATAAGATCTAAAGAATACCACTTTCTATGTAACCAAATCATTCAAGAAGAGAAATATATTTTGATTATTTGTTTATACTTATAGATAGAGCACAACCTAGCTCATGATACTAATTGTAGGAACATCGGGTTTGAAAAACGCAATAGAAAATAGATTTGAGGAAAAATCAGAGTTTTAAATTTTTTTCCCAAAAATAAGAACTTGGTTGTGATATCTAAAGTAATACATTTAATCAAAATTTTACCTTTTCGATTCGTCTAGGCTGAACGCTTTGACCGAGTAGTCTTCTCCACTATCCTCAAGTCGACGTTTACTGAGTGTGGGCTTGCTTTGAATCAGAATTTTTTTTACAAAAATTACCAATGGTGTAATTTTGCAATTTCTTTAGACTTTTGGGTCAAGTTGTAAATAAGAAAAATATCTCTAGATATCTTCTGAAATAATATCTCCAGAGAATTTTCTCTTTACAACTTTCTCTTGAAAGTCAAGTGTGTAAAATAATGACTCATAACTCTCTTTATATAAGGACAGTTTAAAGAGTTCAACTATGATTAAACTTAATCACTTTAATATTAAATTAATATAATACTTATCAAGATAAATATTTGATTAAATTTAATATTAAATCTATTAAATTAATAGAATATTTATCTACAATATAAATATTAAATTAAGTTTAATATTAAGATATCACTTTAATATTAAGACAATCACTTTAATATTAAATTAATAAAATACTATCAAGATAAGTATTAAATTTAATTTAATATTAATTTTGTTAAAATAATATTATTTTTGGAATAGATAATTTGAAATCAAATTATATGATAGAGTCCTAGTAGAAGTGTAATTCTTCCATTGATCAACCATCGAAGAACCACTCACCGACCATCGAAACACCGCCATCGCAATCGCCGACACCGTTGTGCCTGGTGGTGCCATCGCAAATGCGAGACCCTCATGACACTCTAAGCTGGTTCGAGCCTAGTGACAGCCGATTAGTCCAGTCCAGCCATCGATTGGACCATCAGCTCGATTTCACATACCAAGCCCAATTCGACCAAATTTTGGATCTCAATTTCAGTTTTGAATTCTCGGGCCCAATTTTCGATCTCAAGTCCAATTTTCAAGTTCAATTGCCCATTGGGCCAATTATCTAACTTGAAAATTAATTTTCAAAAATATCATATTAATTTCTAACAATTTGATTAATTTAATTTTCCTAAAATCCACTTAGATTTTTCAAATTAATTTTTCAAGAAAATTATTTAATCAAATTTTCTAATCGAACAGTTCTCAAGACTGCTAAATTTAATTCCACATCGAATAAATCGACTCAATTAAATTATTTCCAAAGTCGTAGAATTTTCTTCTGGTTCAAATGCAGTCTGATCGAGCTTTTATTATGCTAGTGGCTGGACCAATCCGACATATACAATTAGGCTCTGATAATTGCAATTATGTTCAAAAGCATCATTCTGATAATTCACATTCACTTAATCAAGAAGTTAGTCCACAAGAAGTACCATGATTGAAAATTTTTTATTTTATACTCTTTACGAAAATAATTCATCCAGCTGCTTTGTCTAATGACCTTATCATGTGTGTGTTACCCTCATATGATATCATTGATTCCTTTAAGTTAAATTCATTCAATTAATACAATTCTATTTTATCTCATTGTTACCATTGTGTCTTCTTAATGATTAATATGATCAATGTCAACAAATGGTTGTGATAAATTGCTCGTTCGATAACAAGCAACTCGTGGCCATGTTCCAAATTTATCAATCCACACAATACCAATGAGAGGATATCATTAACTCTTTAATCGAGCTATGAATTCCATTGTTGCTAGTAAAGCCATGTCATACACAAGTCATGTACCCAACATACTGGCTATATGGTCGATCATCTTTAGAGCATAAGCCTCCACTTATATCAAAGCATATTAGTTACATATGCATGGTCAATGACTAACTCAGGATTTAGGTAAATCACACAATGAACGTTACAAGTGAATTAATTCACGAACGGATTCAGAATTGATTCATTTTGAGTCTAATCCAATGTATCATTCTTCAATGAATACATCTATGTCTCTACCCTTAAAGTCAACTATTCTGATAGCCAACACTAGCCATCTCCCCAATTGGAATTGTAGACGACATAATAATCCTTCTAAGCATTTGAACCAAATGCTCACTTTGATTCTTTTTACGGGATCTCAAACTTGTTTAGATTATCTACTGAAGTAAGTTGTCTTTCTTGCAATGTGAACATTCTTATAGTGCCACTTATCATCAGTTTGAACTTAGACAATCAATGAGCTAATATTTGTTTGTCACAATTTTGCTATGCTTGTAAACATGAAAGAAAGAAACACAAAAGATGTAACACCCCTAACCCCTCTCCGTCATCGGATTAGAGTCATGGGCATTACTAACACGTCATACAATTAATCAATCATAATTACACATATATATACTAACCAATAACAATATAATATACAAGGGCAGGTCACAAACAATCAGATCATATCATACTAGAAATTATATAATCGAATAATGATTCATGCTATGCAATGCTAAACTTGGTTTTCCATTGTCTACATTATTATCACTATTTATACATTACTAAACTTAGTCTTCCACTGTCTACACTCTTATCACTATTTATCCTTTCTTGAATGTCAAAATTCAAATACATACAAGACTATTCCAATTATTAGCATTAGAGTATTATTCCATACTCCGTCTATGATTATCTTTTTAATTTATCTTCGATGATGTTAGTGGAACGCACTTAATTTAGGTTTGCTAATCCATTCCAATTCAAAGTAAAAGTTACTCTTACAGCCCCTATTACGAGTCTACATGACCCTAAAAGTAGTTTAAAGACAGGCAGGGACTAATTTGAAACAATTCTAGAAGTTTAGGAAATAATTACAAAAATTTTTCCTCACATGCCTGTGTGGCCAGGCCGTGTGCCTCACACGGCTGAGACACACGCCCGTGTCTCAAGCCGTGTAACTCTCCGACTTGGGTCACACGCCCATGTGTGTTGTGGCCAGGCCGTGTGCACCCAAAAGTACCTTAAAACTCAAGTTTACCATTTCCTACTTACTTGGGCACTAAGCAACTCAATTACCAATCATTTAACCTATTCAAAACACGAATAAACATGCCCAAAATACACCAAATTCATCACCTAATATGCCTAACCAATGTGCCCTCATTGGTACTACATTTTATATGTTCAAATATATCAACAACACATCAAGCATTCAAGACTTTCATTCATATCACATTTACCATATTTGAACTAACTTTCAACTTCTAAAGTTACCAAATATGAAGCTAAGCATATACCAAGCATTATGGTAAGCTACCAAACTTTAAACTATCACATACCAAAATATAAACTAGGCTAACATACTAACATAGCCTCAACCACAACCATATACACATTTAACCATTATTTCACTAGCAAATAAGTTAACAACATTTTATAAACAATACCAACAAAAGGCTCCCTAGGTACATGCCATTACAAAATGAAATATCACCACACTTGAGCTCAAGATTTATGATTTGATGTTAAGTCGGCAATAATTCAAACAGTACCTAGATTGTGCACGGAAAACAAAGTCGCACACTAAGTAAAACTCACTGGTATTTCTATAATCCGAATAATATAAAGTTGATATAAGTATTTAAAATGCAAAATGCAACAAGTAAGCTATGTTCATGTGTTTCAATTCAATAGTATAATTTTTGCTCATTCCTTTTTCACATCTATTAAGATTTTCACATGTTCAAATATATAAGTATATCTCAATGACATTTTATTTAACATTTGAATACATCATCTCATGCAATGGCATGATTCATATCTTTGATCAATACTTGAATTCATTCAAGTTTCACATCTCAATTTATCATTTCATATCTCATTTCTTATCTCATAATCATTTCTCATATTTGACATTTCAATATTTTCTTATATCATATTCATTTCTCATCCTTACTATTTCAATATCAATCACATAAATTATTATTTTACTTTCCCCTATTAACAAGATGTAGACTCGAACGAATACATGGATCCAACCAACAAACCAGTTTAGCACCCAATGCCTCATCAGATAAATCTGAAGTAATAACTACGTCCAACACTATAAAATTGACACCTAATGTCTAATCGATTAAACCGAAGCAAATTGGCACACAGTGCCTCATCGATTCGAGGTTGAAGTAATCCGTGAACTCTTCCTATCCTATGGCATGCTATATATATCCGACTCAGCCTGATACAGTTAATAGGGATTAATTTCACTTTTAAATACAACCAATGTCTCAATTTCATGAATATATATATCATCACATATAAGCATATACTCAATTTGATAATAATCACATTTTTCTCAATACACATATATTCATAATCAATATATTTCATAATACACAAAATCAATCCATTTCATTTCAATTATGAATTTAATTCAATTCCCAAGTACCAAAGTACTCACCTCAAATGCTTACCATATGCAAACAATTATATATGCAATAATCAACTATTTAATTCGGCTTATAGAAACACAAACCGTGATTTTTGAGCTTTTCGACGTCGATTTTATCCTTCCCCTTTTTACTTGAGGATTCCGGTATGACGTTAGCTACAGAATAAAACAATTAAATCACATTAATATTACACATTTCAATTTCACATTAATTTTCAATTTTCTCACTATATTTTGCTTATTCTTCAATTTAGCCCCTAAACCGAGGCTAATTTTAACCTTCACAATTAACTTCATATTTTTATACTAATTTCACTCTAGACCACATTTAGCTTTCTTTTTTCCAATTCGACCCCTTAATTTTGATTTTTTTATAATTTAGTCCCTATTATTCAAAATCAATAATTAATTCCACAATTTAGTCTTTTTTTTCCATTTTTAAGATAAAAATCTATCTATTTAATCCCTAATACTTAAAATATTCAACAATGTCAACATCTAAAATCCTGAACAATACTAAAAATTACAAAATGGGTCAGATAACCTTAAGTATCAGATTCTAAAAATATAAAAATTACAAAAAAAAATAGACTAAATTAACTAACCAATTGAAATTTGAAAGTTTGGAGCCCTTGGTGCCGTCGGCCACTTTATTTCTTTCTTTCTTTTCTTTTCTTTAATTTGCATGCAATTGTTTCATCTTTCTTTCCACTTTCTTTCTATTTCTTTATTATGTTTTCATTTTATTATCTTTATTATTATCATTATTATTAAAGTTACTTTAATATATAACATATACACATGCAAATTCATTAAACCATAACCCGCCACCTCCCACCATTTTAATAAATGGTAAATTTGCTACTTTAGTCCATTCTATTTCTTTCAATTTATAATTCAATTTTTAACCCTTACACGATTTAGTCCCTATACCTTAATAACTCCTAATTTCACAAAATTCACTATTCCAAAATTTAATTAGCTACCCAACTAACTTCATAAATATTTAATTAAATATTTAAATAGTTACGAGTTTGGTTTATGAAAACAGGGTCCCGAAACTTCATTTTTCGACACCCCTGACTATCAGGTTGTTATAAAAAGACATAATTGTGAAATGTGAAATTAAATTTATTTATTTATTCAACATTCAAATACGTAAAAAACAATAACATGTTTACTACAATATTGGCATATTTCCTAACACGGATCAACTTGTTGCACACACTATCAAGATTCTGATTTGGTAGTCTTTTAAACATTTTGAATACGGTTATGTGGCATGTAAATAGAACTAGTTTTAGACTTATGTTTACTTTTGATGCTCTTGAGTTTGAGTCAAGTATGATATTGATTTTGGATGCTTAAGTATGATGTTTTAAAATAATTTGTATTGGCAAGTTATTCTTGAAGCATTTGAATGGTAAAATTTGATTGTGTGAAGATTGAGTTAATATGTTCGAAATGGCATATTTATCCGGTTATGAAAATGTGATGGTAACCTAGGTATATTAGCATATGGAATGTTGCTTAATGGAAGGCTTTGGTACTCAAGTGTATGATATTGTGATGAGCCATAATTGAAATACATAAATGGTAAATGTTTGGATGTTGAATTTAGTTTGCAATTTTTATTTGAATGCTTGAAAGTTCATAATGTGATAAGTGATGTTTTAATGTCTAATTGTTGATAATGACATGAAAGTTCTTTTGCATAGATGAATGAATACTTTGGCACATGTTTTGGTCCGATATGGTACAGGTTTAAGTGTGTATGTATGCACCATTGTGTTAGAAGTTTAAGTGATTTGGAAGCTAGATCAAAATGACCTATTTTTACATCACACGAGCTAGCCACATGACCGTGTGACAGATACGGGTTGGTGGAACAGTTATGTGACTTCTGGTAAAAAGGAATTTTTAGGGTCGCACGGCTCCCAATTGTTACACGAGCCAGCCACATGGATGTGTGACTACTGAAGGACATGGCTATTTCTGTGCCATACGGCCTTAGAAAGTTACACGACCGTGTGCCCCCTATTTTGTATAAATGTCTTTATCTTTTGAGAATATTACAGTTTGGTTCTTGCTTGTTCCCGGGTTAACTCTAGAGGTCACGTAAGCTTGTACGAGCCTAAAAAAAGTTTTAAATTGTAGTAAATGATTAATCTAATAAAAGCTGTTGAATTTTGATCATAAATTGTTTGTAACTATTCCGTTTCGTACTATAACATTCTATAACTCGATCCCAGTAATAGGGACGAGTGAGGGGTGTTACAATTACATTATTATTCTATTCTATTCCAACGAACCAGTTGTACTTTTAGAGAGCATTTGGTATGATGAAAAGTTATCACTTTCTAAGGAATTTAATTGGTTGGAATGTGATTCCAATGTTTGGTATACAACATTTGGTTTAATTTCCTTGCAATGTAATATCCCTTGGGAATTACTTTCTTACAAGTTATGGAAAGTGATTTCATTGATAATTGTGAGAAAGTAACTTTCCCATGTAGATGAAAAGTAAAAAAAGGTTTGTTAAGATAAAAATAACCTTTCTTTTAGGATAAACTTTCTAGTTAGCCACCAAACTTTTAGGGTGTTTTCATTTTGGCTATCCAAAATAAAATCTTTGCAATTTCGTCACCTAACTTTTAAGGTGCTTTCATTTCATTCACCCAAGCATTAAATTTCAAACGATGGTTAACTATACATGCCGCATCATGTTTACATTTTCATATTGGTCATCCAAATTCTAGGTTGCTTTCATTTTGGTCACCCCAAAAATGTTTTTTTTTCTTACTTATTGATCAGGGTAAAAAGAATTAGGGATTCAAGTGAAAAACGGTAAAAACTAAAATAATGTATTAAAAAATTGTCAATTGTACTTATTTACCCCCATTTCCGAAAGTTCTAATTTTTTTTCAGTATTAAAATTTTAAATTTTAAAACATCAAAATCAATTAAATAACTTATTGAAAAATTGTATCCCTTGATAATGTCAGCTGATTTATTACTATGATATTGAAATTAATTAATTTAATCTCCTTCTAAAAGTTTAAATTTTATTTTATTTTATTTTTTAAAATTAAAATAAACTGAAATAACTCATTTTTAATAATTTTCTATGCAACACAATTATAAAATCTTTAATCTTCCATGCTAAGCTAAAAGCAAAGAAAAATCTTTGCAATTAATTAATTTAATTAATTTTATCTTCCATACCAAACAAAACTCATAGTTTTATTTATTAATTTTTTACCCAAACGAAGAATAAACAATTAATTTAATTAATTGTAATGATTTTCAGAAATGGGATAAACAAATACAATTTGATAAATTTTGTGTATTATTTTAGTTTCTACAGTTTTTTCACTTTAATCCTTAATTGTTTTACTTCAACCAATACTTAAAAAAATATTTTCTAGGTGGCTAAAATGAAAGTATAAATATGAAGTGGTATGTACAGTTAACCACCATTAAAAATTTAACGCTTGAATAATAAAAATGAAAATGTTTTAAAAATTGAGTAACCAACTAAATAATTTACATTACTTTTATTTGTGTTTTAGGATATTAACTCTTTCTTATTGTAAAAACAAAAATATAACATGTGTTTTATTCTCTGGTCAATTATTTAAATTCATTGTTTCAAAATAAATATTTATTTTTTTCTTTTGTTATAAATATTTTTAATAAATATTTTTTTATTAAATCAATATTTAATATAAAGATTTTGTAAATCCTACATTTTCACAATATTGCAAGTTAATTTTCAAATGTATGTATATTATTGATTTTGATCAAAATAAATTAAACTAGACATGTTTCATGTATTAAACTCTACTTGTGGAATTAAAAAATTTTATTAATAGTGGACAGATTATTAACCCATAATAAAAATGCTTGAAAACATTATTATTAAGGAAAAATATTTGATATACTATCAGTATAATTTTTAAATTCTACAAATATGGTCAAGGATTAACAGATATACTATATAGGGGTATAATAAAATATTAAAAAATAAATATATAAAAAAAAGAGATACATGTAAATTTTTTAAAATTATTTGTAAAATAAAAAAATAGTATCAAATATTAACTCTGCTATTAAATATTTAATTCATATACTTGTCAATATTAAATATTATTTAAAGAAAATTAAAATATATAAAAAATATTTTTTATTTAATAAAAATCTTTTAGTAGAATAATGAATCACATGAATCTAAAATTCAACAATATTGAAAAGTCTTCACCAACTGTCTAAATAAAATACATTTGATTTAGCAATTGCTGCGATCCGTCCTCTGTCTTTATCAATCTATTTTTCCTTTCTTGTCCGATTAGACATCCCCAAATAATTTTCTTGGTTGATTTGTGAACCGCTCAACTACCCACATCATCAATTACTTTTTTAATGAATTATATATATATATATATATATATATATCCCCCTAGATGTTCATTTTTCTCCTAAAAATAAGAAATTATCTTTAAGTTAGACTTGAACTCCAAAGTAATAATTGAACTGGAAATGAATTTCGAATCAAACTTCACTCCACTCTCTTACATCTTATACAACACGATTCCATCACACGTTATACCTGTCCCCTTCAACTTGGCTGCCATTGGTTCTTAGTAGATTATTGCTTTATCTTATATCATTCTTTTTCTTTGATTTCTTGATTCCCTTGGCTGCAATGAAATTCCATGCACTGATAAGTGAGTTTTGTGTTGCCAAACCCCTCAAAAACAAATGGAGGAATCAATCCAGGAGAATAAATTGCAGCAAATATTTGTGCTTTCTTCTTATGTTTTCCATTGTTTTATTAGTCTTTCTTCGTCACCTGTTTTTCTTTTCAATCGATGCTCGACCTTCATCTCACCACCACTCAAAGAAGAAGATTCATAGTTTAGTTGGTGAAAGTTCAAGTCAAGATTCTTGCTTGGGTCGATATATTTATATTCATGATCTTCCCATGCGATTCAATCAAGATTTGCTCACCAACTGTCAGGTTCTTACAAGGTCTATTGATAAAACCAGTATGTGTGAATATGTACAAAATTCTGGTTTTGGTCCTCGGATTATAAGCTCTGAGGCTTCGGATTTATGGAACAGTAATTGGTTTTGGACGAATCAATTCATGTTAGAAGTTATTTTCCATGACAGGATGAAGAAATACAAGTGTTTAACTAATGATTCACTCGTTGCTTCGGCCATTTTCGTCCCGTATTATGCTGGTTTGGATCTTCGTCGCTATCTATGGGGTTTCAATACTTCCATGAGAGATTCCTCGGGTCTCGATTTGATTAATTGGCTTAAACAAGAACCCCAATGGAAAACGATGTGGGGTAAAGATCATTTCTTGGTTTCCAGCAGGATTGCTCGTGATTTCAGGAGAAAATCCGACAGGAAATCCGACTGGGGAAGCAACTTCAGATTCTTACCGGAATCTAAGAACTTGTCGATGTTAACAATCGAATCAGGTCCTTGGGAAAACGACATAGCTGTTCCATACCCGACTAGCTTCCACCCGTCAAGTGATGATCAAGTTCTTCAATGGCAGAATCTGATGAGAACCCAAAACAGGCCCTACTTATTCTCTTTCGCAGGTGCCTCAAGGACCCGACAAAAGAATTCAACAAGGAAGGAAATCATCCGCCATTGCCAATCTTCAAACAAGCTCTGCAAATTACTTGACTGTAACTCAGTGGGACATGAATGTGATGATCCTTTGAAGTTGATGAACTTGTTTCGAAGCTCAATCTTCTGTTTACAACCACCAGGGGATTCATTAACGAGAAGATCAACATTTGATTCTATTTTAGCTGGTTGTATCCCTGTGTTCTTCCATCCAGGGAGTGCTTACACACAATATTTATGGTATTTGCCCAAGAATTACTCCAACTATTCTGTGTTTATATCGGCGACAGATTTGAAACTTGGAAAAGTTAGAATCGAGGAGAAATTGGTTACGGTCTCCAAGGATGAAGTAGCGTCGATGAGAGAAGAGGTCATAAGATTGATTCCGAGGATTATTTATGGGGATCGACCGTCTGGATTGGAGAGTGTTGAAGATGATGCATTTGATTTGGCAATCGAGGGAGTTTTGAAACGAGTAGATAGATTAAGGGGAAGTGACCTTTGACTAGAGTTTCCAAGTTGATTTTGTATAGTTTTCTCCTTTGTAATAGTAAATTTAATTTTATTATTACATGATGAAATTCAAATATTTTAATATATTCTTTCAACTTAATTACAAGTGAAGGAAAGGACATAAACATGGAATTTCCCAATTGGGCGCTTCCCCACAAAACCTGTGGGTCAGGCATCAACCGGTGAAGGCCGCCACCTGTTTCTCCTCACACTAATCCCGCGTCTTTTTTCGCTTGCGTCAATGACCGGGTCCACTCACACTTCTAAAATTTTATTTCTCTAAATTCCTTCAAATCTATCTAAAATTTATATATTTTCACAATTTAAAAATACTAAATATATGATGTGAGTAAAAAAATGCAATATATTTATTAAAATTTTATATAAAAAATCAATAATAATGATAAAATTAGGTTTTTTTATGGATATATACTGAAAAATAATTAAATTTGGTCGTCTATCTTTTTTTTTAAATTAATAGATATATAATATTTTGGAGAGAAAAAGTAAAAACACACTCTATAAGTCGTGCTTTCACTAAAAAATAACAACTTAGGCCTTTTGGTCAAATGGTTAAATGTTAATTTTTTTGTCTTTGAGTCCTCGGGTTCAATTTATCTCCTATTCACATTCGTATTTTTTATTTCATGTTGTTTTAAGCTTGATTTTGTCCTTAGTTTCAAGTTCGATTCTCTTATAAGTTTTTTTTAATATTTTTTATTTCATTTGTTTAATTTTTTTATTTTTAATTAATAAATATTTTATTTATAAAATAAAATAATAAATATGTAATTATTTTTTTAAAAACATCAACTAATTGTTTTGATATATTTTTGTTTATATATAATATTTATATGTCAAATATTTATTTTCTCCACCTATATTGTGGGTATGGTGAGTTCTAATATGTATTGAAAATTAAATATTACACATATAAAAATTATATTTACTAAAAATAATGATATTTGCAATGATTATTTGATTTTATAAATAAGAGAGTTATTAATTAAAAATAAAAAATCTTGAAAACAATATATATATTAATTATAACCATTAATTAAAAAATTGAAACAACATGGAATAAAAAACACATACTAAAATACTTATAAGAAGAATTAAACTTGAGACTCAAAGACGAAATTGCAATTATCTAACCATGTAATCAAAAGAGTTAACATGTTAAAAATATTAATTCAAAAAAATTGAAACAACATTAAATAAAAATACAAATGTGAAAGAGAAGAATAAACCCGAAACTCAAGGACAAAAGCACTAGCATTTAACCATTTAACCAAAGGAGCTAAGCTATCAATTTTAGTGAAAACGCATCTTATAGGGCATGTTTTAAGTTTGCGTTACTGAAAGCGCACCCTGTATGATGCATTTTCAGTGAAGACAACATAGATGACCAAAAACAACAATTTCATTTTTTCTATTCAAAATAACATATATCGATAATTTTCAAAAAAAAAAGCGTAAATGACCAAATTTAACTTTCTTTCAGCATATATCCGTAAATCAACCAATAAAATTAAATATTTATTATATATTGTATTTTAAGTTAAAATCTTATTAGAATTAAAATTTTTGGGCTACACAAGAACAAGGTAATCAACAAACTGGCCAATAAAGTTGCCAAATTTATTTTTCATTGCTTAGGCAATAAACCTTGGGAGAGATCGTGAATCTGACAATGGAACCTATGGAACATAGATATACCCCAGTTCTTCCTTGCCAAGGTTCCTCTTCACTATCCTCAATGGATTTCATTTTCTATAACAAAAAATGGAAAAGAAACTATAAAGTAAACCAAAATGGCAAAAGGCAAGAGAAAAGAAAAAACTGAAACCTAAGAGAAAACGTGTTTCAAAAGCAAACTTGTTATTACGGTTGGTGTATTTAATGATGTTATACTCGTTCATTGTTTAGATCTTAAATGCAGCCTTCATAAAAAAATACAATTTTGTTTCTTTTATTGAAAATAATTAATATATTATTTGGTATTTGAGATTAATTTTAATGTTCAATTTGATATTTAAAGGAAATCACATCATGTAGCTCGGTAAATATTTAACAAGTGTACACCAAGAAAAAAACATAAGTACTTAATTGAGATAAAAGAAAAAACTCAAGTACCAAATTGAATATTGAAACGAAACTTAAGTACTTGTTAGGACAAAGAAAAACTCGTGTATCAATTTTTTTCTAAAAAAATCATGTACCAAACTAAACATTGAAGTTAAACTCAATCTGTAATGGCCTAAATTCAAAATTATCGGAACAGTGGTTTCGTAACCAAAAATCCGATTTAAAGAGAAATTTATTTCAATATTTTTGCATGAAAATTGATATGATAGGAAAATCGTATGAAAATATTGATAGAAAAATTTTATCGATTTAGTGGTTAGTTAGAAAAAGAAATTATTGAAGAAATTGGATAAAAACAAGGTATCGAGACATTTATCTCGTAAAACCGAGTCGAAAATAATTTTACAAATATTTATGAAATGTTAGTAATGTGGTATTAAAATTTCGTTAGGAAATTTTAATGTTTGGGTAGTCAATTAAATGAAAAGGACTAAATTGTAATAGGTGTAAAAGTTGCTAGAATGATTAAATAGCTTAAGAGTCTAATGAGAAAGGATTTAAAAGGCAATTAGACCCAAAATTTATTTGGGCTGGACGGCAAGGGCATTAAATCAGCAGGGAATTTGATAAATTAAGGGTAAAATTGGAATATTGCAAAATTAACTAAATAAAGCTAGGACTAAATAGGAAATATCTAGATTTCTCTTCATTTCTCTTCAATTCCAGCAGCTAAAAACGCCATAGGAGGGTTCTCTAAGCTGGTATTTCATAATTTTTGCACCAAGTGAGTTAATCCTTGCCTTTTTCTTGTAATTTTTGTATTTCTAAGACTTTTACAACTAGGTCCTACTATTAAATTCATTAGTTTTTGATTTCATGGATGAAATTGAAAGTCACCATGATTGAGTTCTGTAAGTTTATGATGAAATAGAATGAAATTAAAGTTTTAATTTATTTATGAGATGATTTTATTAGGTAATTTCAATGGAAAATTGATTTTTAGGACCTAATTGTGAAAATGTTTGGAATTAAAGTCTAATTCTGAAACTCTGATTCCTAAAGGTTGTAAACTAGTTTAAGGTGATATAATAAAGTGTTAATTGAGAAAAATAAGCTCAATTGAGAGACTAATTGAGTAGGGACGAAATTCTCATTTATTAAAAGCTTAGGGGAAAATTGGTAATAAACAGTTTGCACTAAAACAATTTGGACAGCAGCAGTAGACTAACTTTGAAAAATCACCATAAATTGTATAAATAGAATTAGAAGATGAACAATATATGGAATTAAAGCTTATTGAGTCTAGTTTCTCGTAGATGAAATAGTGTAAGTAATGGATTTGTAAATTTTGAGATATAATGAATTTTGTGAGACAAGGTCAGAATGAATTCGAGTTCTCCTGTTCTGACTTTGAAAAATCATAAAAAATTAAATAAAAATAATTAGGATCTTAAATTTATATGTCTAGAATCCTTAATGAGTCTATTTTTAATAGAAATAAACGATAATATCATTTGAATTCTGTATGAAGAGATAATTAATTTTTAGTGAAGAAGGGTCAGAACTGTTAGACAGCAGAACAGGGGTAACTTTAAAGAATAAACTGTACTGATTGGCCAGACCAAAAATTCTGAAAATTTTGTGGTAAGAAGATATATGAGTCTAGTTTCAGGAAAAATTAACGGAACTTAATTTGGAGTTCCGTAGCTCGAGTTATAAATAATTTAGTGGCTATGACTTAAGTAGACAGCTTTGAATGAACTATAAATAATAGTTGAATTATAGAGAATGTTGTATATGAACATGAAATGTATTAAATTGATAATTAAATTTATTTATTTAGATCCAGAAGATTCAAATACGAAGCTAGATCGAGGAAAGGAAAAAGTTCAGGATTAGTAGATTTTTGTGCACAAACAAGTATTAAGGTAAGTTCATGTAACTTGAATTATATTCTTAAATGCTTGAAATGCATGTTTTTGATATGAATATGATTTGAATGTTCATTATATGAAATTTTATGAAACATTGATATATTTGATAAAAAAAAAAGGAAGAAATCCCAGTTGAATGAAAGGAAAATTCGATAGATCTCTGAAAAAGAATTGACGGTAAAAGGATCAAGCCCTGACGGGTGATCCTATCCTGATATAGCCCTCCCAAGAATATGTGGAAAATGGATTTAGCTCCGACGGGTAATCCGAATTAGGGTCTGAATTTAGCTCGGACGTGTAATTCAGATCCAAGCTCATTAGAGTAATTGTCGTTGCAGGAGATTTAGCTTTGACTGGTAATCCCGACAATACTCTATGAGTTTATATTACAGGATTTTAGCTGACCGTAATAATCATTGTAAGGATGAGGTTCGCGGGAGTGTGCTCTCTGAAATGGAAATGTGTGCACATGAATATGAATTGACGGACCCGGAATTGTACACTAAAAGTGTACATCTGAAAATCCATCGAAATTTCGAGAAATTCAACGGGATAAATATGGAAAAATAACAAGGAAATAGAAATCATGGTATTGATGAGCTCATCAATCATGGTATATATTATTGGTACATGCAAATTATTGTACTAACTTGAATGTTGAGTTTGTGCATATTAGGGTAATAATGCATTGAATGGATATATAAATGTTTATTGTATTGTATTGAAAATATTAGGTAAGTATAATTCTTGTTACATGAGCTTACTAAGCACAAAGTGCTTACCCTGTTTCATTTTCCCCTGTTTTGTAGTGTTAAAAGCTCGGAGATCGGATTTGGTCGGAGATACATCACACTATCAACCTCAGGATTTCGGTATATAAAGAAACTTTATTTTGGAAATCAATGGCATGTATAAGCTAATAAAGTAAATGATTTTGTGAAATGAATGTAGAGTTAGCCATTGGTATGGTTAACAAACCTGGTTTTAGGTATGCGATGATGTTATCTTATAAATATGCATGAATATATTTGGAAAATATGTTGAATTGGTTTGGTTGATGTGGATTGGTCTCGGTTTAAAATTTACAGGGAAGGTTAGATATCTATAAAAGGGGATATATTGAGTTAAAAAAATTTTAATTTGTAAACTCTGGTAATACTTCTTACCCTATTCCGGCAATGAATACGGGTAGGGGTATTACACAATCATCGAATTCAGACAAAAAAAAACTCAAGTATCAAATTGAACATTAAAGCCGTATCAAATAATATGTTAACCCTAATAAAAAGGCATAGTGACAAAATTAGCCCCTAATATTTAATCTTTTGTTACTTTGACCCTAAGTCTCTTTTATTTATCATTTTAACCCTCAATCTTTAAAATTTTATCCAAATAATGTGTTTTGGATGAAAAATGCTAATTGAACCATTAAAAAATAACGTGATAACATGGCATGAAATTTGTAATATTTTGAATTAGGTGCACACATCAACGTCGCTTTTTTGGATGAAAAAATAACTTCCAAATGTTGATGTGAAATTTTAAACAAAACATAATAATCGAAAAAGTCAATTCCCGAAATAATATAACCCTAAAAAATAAAAATCAGTATAAAACATGGGAAAACTTAGGAATCAAAATCAAGGAGAATTTATGCATTGGTATGGTGTGAGATATTGAAGTTGAATGTAAGTTCATACATTGGAAAATTCGTATTCTCTCAGCCACTTCTTGGTGCTTCAACAATTTGGTTGAAAGATGTGAATGTAGACATGATAATCTAAGGGATCGATTATCTTCTTTATATTGTCCATGCAGTGAACAAAGTGTGAATCTCCATGAAAAGGAGTCATGCAAGTGTAAGAGTTTTGGTCATTAAGGTATGATTTTCAAAGTTTCTGATTCATTTCTATTTTCTTCATGATTCTATTATTTGGGGAATGGATCTACCATCTACTTTGCTATTTTTTTTATGGGTAAATTACACCATCAGTCACCCAACTTTAGGGTAGCTGACAAAACAGTCACCTAGGTTTCATATCAGTTACTCAACTTTCGAAAAGTTACAAAACAGTCACTAACGTTATGAAAAAGTGACAAAATAGTCACTAACGGGACCATTGACGTGGCAAGTTAACTTGCCACGTTGGTGAAGCGGCTGAGGGGTTTGGTTTGGGGCGGGTTTAGGGAAAAAATTTGAAAGGTTTTAGACTAAATGTTTTAAGGTTAGAAATAGATTAGGATTAAGGGGATTTAAGGGGGTAAAGAAAACTGATTTCTAGACATTTTGATTGTGATTTTGGGTTTTTTTAGGGTTGAAACTAACTTTAGAATTGATTAAGAAGGCTTTAGGGTTAGAAATCGATTCAATAATTGATTAACAGGGTATAAGGGTTTAGGGTACAATTGGTTTATTTTGTTTGGGGAGAAAAGAAGACGAAACTAGAAATCATTTAGTGTTTTTTATTCTTAGCGACAATGGGCAATAGAAGAGAAGCTATCAGTGTTTTTACATCCACTTTAATGGGTAAGTTGTTGCATTTAGTTTTAAATTTTTTGGATTTCAATGTTGTTATTTTGATTTAGGGTTATTTAGGGTTATTTCGATTTCATTTTTTTATTTCGATTCTAATTTTGATTTCGATTTCTATTTCGATTTTGATTTCAATTTTGAAACACTCATTGATTTTGATTTTGATTTTGATTTCACTTTCGATCTCGATTTAGCTTTAGATTTTGATTTTGATTTTAATTTCGATTTGGATTTCGATTTAGGGTTATTTTGATTTGTATGACACTTAATGTGTATTGTATGCCATGTGCATGATGTTTATTATTTGTATCTGCCATTGTATGGATGCCATTATCAAACTGATGTTTATTGTTTGTTTCTACCATTGTATGGATGCCATTATCAAACTGATGTTTATTGTGTATATCTGCCATTGTTTGTATCCAAGCTGCTATATTGTATGTGGCAAAATCAAAATTTGAATGCCATTATCAAATTGATGTTTGTTGTGTATATCTGCCATTGTTTGTATCCAAGCTGCTATATTGTATGTGACAAAAATGGTTGTGTTTGTATTAAATTATTTTTGTATTGGTTGTTGTCTGCCATGTGCATGACAGAAATGGTTGTGTTTGTATTAAATTATTAGGTATTTTGTATTAGTTATTCTGACAGAAATGGTTACATTGTTTGCCTTTGTTGTCTGACTTTATTGATGAGTACTTTGTTTGGCAGGTTTAATTGATGACAATTTTAATGAGAATGAAGAATACATGTCTGGTAGTGATGTGTCTAGTAATGATGTGTCTGGTAGTGATGTGTCTAATAGGATAGGTGTTAATTTAGATGGTTTAAACATGGATGGAATAGGAGTAGATGAACTGTGTAATAGTGATGATTCTGAAAGGTTAGATAGTGCACATGAATCTGATCAGATGGCCAAAATTGGCCTGAGTTCAACCTAGAGAATGACATGAGTAATCCTAGACTTAAGGTTGGAATGTTATTTAAGTCTAAGGATAGTCTAAAAGAAGCTTCCAAGCAGTATGGTAGGTTGAACAATTATTTTATTAAGTTTCCTAAAAATGATTTAAAAAGGTTAAAGGCAGTCTGCAGTGAAAAATGTTCTTAGTTCATATAGGCTTCTAGACTAAAACCTAATGACCCTACTGACCAGACTTGGCAAATTAGGTGTTCAAACCCTAACCATACTTGTTCTAAAGTATATAAAAATAAGAATGTAACCTCAGCTTGGATAGGTGAACATTATAAAGAAAAATTTATTGCTGATCCTGATTATTCTCTAAAATCATTACAACAAGATGTCAAAAGAGATTTGTGTTGCATAGTCTCACTAACCAAATGTAGGAGGGTTAAACTTAGGGCATTGGAATTAATTGAAGGACCTCATAAGGCTCAATATGAGAATATTTATGAGTATTTGTTAGGACACAAAATGAGGGAACAACAACAATTTGTTATCTAGATAACAGGTTGTTTCAAAGGATGTATGTCTGTCTGCAGGCATGCAAAGATGGCTATAGGGTTGGTTGTAGGAGGATAGTAGGTTTAGATGGATGTTTCTTGAAGGGCTACTATGGTAGCTACTTGCTTGCAACTGTTGGGATAGATGCAAATAATGACATTTATCCTCTTGCATATGCTGTTGTCGAAAGTGAAAACCAAGCATCATGGCTTTAGTTCTTGGAGTTTCTTGCAATAGACTTAGAAATTGTGAGCTCGTACCAAATATCTTTCATGTTTGACAAACAAAAGGTAAAACTCTATTTATTTATTTTTTTATGTTGTTTCTATTTAGGGATTGTCAATGAATTAAACTATTTTTTTTCTAATTGCAAGGACTTTTAGAAGTAATATGTATGTTGTTTCCTAGTGCAGAAACAAGACACTGTGTTAGACATTTGCATGCCAATTTCAAGAAGGCTAGTTTCTGAACAAAAGAATTGAAAGATTTACTTTGGGAAGCTGCCAGAGCAAGCACAACAAGGGATTTTGAGGATGCCATGGATGAACTGAGGAAAACCAATCAGCATGCTTATGATTGGTTGAAGGAAAAGAACTCTACTCACTGGTCAAGGTCTCACTTCTCAATTAGGAACCATTTTGACATGTTGGTGAATAATCTTTCTAAATCATTTAACAAGGTAAACCCCTATGTTTTATGTTTCTTACTAATAATTAGCAATTCACTAATCATTTATGTTGTTTACTGACAAATGATACTGGAAGCAAGAGAGAAACTTATTCTGACCATGATGGAAACAATAAGGACTAATATTATGTTACTTATTGTTAAGAAGAAAGAAGAAGCTAACAAATGGAAAGGAATGTTTTTTAATATGCATGCAGTGATTGTTGGTGTGTTGACTATTTTTTAATATGCATGTAGTGAGTATTTTTTTATAATATGCATATAGTGACTTTTTTTAGGGGGTGTGTATGTATCATTGTTGGTGGGACTGCTCAAAAAGTTATTTTATTGATTTTTTTTAACCAAGCATACTGACTGTTTTTTAGGTGTGTTCCATCACATGCTGGTGGGGACAAGTACCAGGTTGAATGTGGTCTTGGCAGCCAGCATGTGGTGGACTTAGTTGAGAATTGCTGCTTCTGCAGGAATTAGGATCTCACTGGCTCCCTTGCATGCATGCATTAGCTGTCATTCATCTAAAAGATGAGTTCTTAGAGACCTATGTACAAACCTGGTACACCAAGCAAACCCAACTTCAAATTTACTCCAACTTTATAAGTCCAGTAATGGGTCCTAAACAATGGGCCTCTTTGTCAAACATGCTGCCAATTCTGCCTCCTGCTCTAAGAAGACCACCTAGCAAACCTACTAAGGTGAGAAGGAAAGAACCTGATGAAACACAAATAACAGAAAGGTTGAGCAAAAGAGGGGTGGACATGAGGTGCAGTAAATGCAAAAGAATAGGCCACAATAAGAGGAGTTGTAAAGGGGAAGTTGGCCAAAAAATTCCAGTAAGTCATTTGCCTTAAGTTTTTGTATACTTCTATTTATGAATTTATTTGACACATTTCTCTTGTTTCTGTAGGTCCAAAGACATAAAGTTGGTGTCCCAACTCAGCAACAAGTTACCCCAAATCAGTAAGAGAGTACCCCAACTCAACAAGCTGCCCCAACTCAGTTACCTAGTGCCCCAACTCATCAGCAAGCTACCCCAACTCAGTTACCTAGTGCCCCAACTCATCAACAAGCTACCCTAATAGAAAAGCTCCCATTCAAAGAAGACCAACCACTGTTAGATGGTTGCCTCCTACTCAAGGGTCATCCATGACAGACCATTGATGATTATGTGAACAAACCTTATTTTGTTAACTTTTTGAAAATGTGTAAATTTTCCTGTTACTGATCTATTAACTTAGGAAGATAATTTTTTTTGTAAATTTACCTATGATTGCTACTGTTGATAAACTTAGGCATATAGTCACTGAAGTTTTTTGTAAATTTCCCTACAATTTACACATGTTCACTTGTGTTGAATTGTAGGAAAATTTGGCAATATTTTGCCGCTCATTCCTTTTGTAAACAGTTTGGCGTTTTGGCCTTAATATATGAGCATTGATCTATGCTATTTTTTTTTATCTCTTATCTTCTAACATATGAGTATTGAAAAAACAAATGTGTGAGAATTGAGAAATACATATGTGTTTTTTCATCTGTTATCTTTTTCTGCATTTTGAGTATTGAGAAATACATGTATTTTTCCATCTGTTATCTTCTCTTTTAACTCTTGTAAGCAACAAAAATATTACAAAACAATTTGTAATCAACAAAAATATCTCATTTCAAGTCTTTCAAGTGTTTGTAAACAACAACATGAGCTGCTTAGCCATGTATACCAGAAGCCATGTATAACATATGTTCAGCAACAATATACCAGCAGCCATGTATACCAACATAACCAACAATATACGAACAACAATATTACAAAACATAAGTTGGTTTTCAATGCTAACAACAACAACATAAGCTGATTTTTAAGGTTTAAAAAACAACAACAAAGTTACAAATACAAGCACCAAAAACCAGGTGCTTCTCTCCCTCCTCCTTGCATCCTCTAATGTCCTCATTTTTTTCAAAAGACCCAACAACACAATTCGTGATCGGGGCGTCAATGGGAATCAAACCAGCTAAAAAACTGACATGGTTTTCGAAATCCAGAGCCAAATTTGTTACACCCAAAAAATATCCTACCTGGGTTGTCAGTGGACCAAGATGCGTTTAATTTGGTTGGGTTTCCACAATAGCACATCGGAATCACTTCAGGCATCTCCATTTTTCCTTTTCTTGTAACATCTCGAAATAGGGCCTAAATGGAATAGTGGTTACAAAACCACAAATCTGAGATAGAAAAGTTTATTTTGATTAATTTTTATGATTTACTGAGTGATTAGATGCATGTGTTAGAGTATTGATAAGAAATTTTATAGATTGCATGTTTAATTTGCCTATTAGGGCTTATTTGCAGAAGTTGTTGTAACAGCCCGATTTAGGGCCTAAACAAGAACGATGGTTTTAGAACCACGAATTCAAAGTCAAAAGATTTATTTCGATTAAGTTTTAAGTTTTATTTATTGATTAAAATATTGTGTAAAAATATTGTTAAGTAATTTTACTGATAAAGTGCTTAATTTGACTTTTAGGACTAAATTGCAAAAGTTGCAAAATAAGTGTTCTAATTCATAAGTACTTTATTGAAATGGGGGTTTAAAGAGGAGGTCCTTAAATGGTAATTAGACCATTATATTTCGTTTGGACAAAAATGAGCATGAATAGGACAAAATTTTAAAGAAAGGCCTTAAGGGCATTTTAGTCATTTGGTAATTAAAAGAAATAAAAAGGGAAAATAAAGCCAAAATTGACTCATCTTTTTCATGGAGGCCGAAATTAGCATGGGGGAAGCCATGGCTAGGGTTTTCAAGCTTTCGAAGCTCAATAGTAAGTCCGTTCTAGCCCCGTTTTTCAAGTTATTTACGTTTTTGGAATCTCGGTAACTTGATTAAGCTTATTCTAGCAATAATTTAAGCTAGGGTTCATATTTGGAAAAATACTCATAGGTGAAATGTGTTTATTTTGATGTTTTATGGTAGAATATGAAGGCTGAAATTATGTTAAACAACTTTTGCTAAGCGGTTTTAAGCAAAAATGAGTAAAACGGTTTAATCGGTAAAAGTTGTTATTGTTCATAACTATGTGTTAGAGTGAGAATTTGATGTTTCCATAGAAGGGAAAAATTATCAGCATATCATAAAACATAAGAATAAGGGATGAAGTTTAATTCCCGAGCCTAGGGGCAAAAGTGTAAATATGCAAAAGTTTAGGGGCAAAATTGTAATTTTTTAAAAGTTTGATTTAAGGACTTTTTTTATTGTTACATTAATTAAATAAGTAAAATATGATGTTTTAGATCCCGGAAAACGAGATTTGAACCTAGAATGGGAGAAAAATCGAAAATCGGGAAAGTTGGTAAAATGGTCATTTTAGTATCGAGGTAAGTTCATATGTATAATAAGCATTAATTTATGCATGTTTCAATGTAAAATTGATATATTTACTATGATTGTCGAGGTGTTGAAAGTAAGTATAATTATGATGATTTAAATGTTCAATATTAATTCGACATGGAAATGAGAAAGTATGTAAGTTTGTATGTAAATAATACATTATCTTTATTATGTTTTTATATTTCAGCATATTTTATGTATTGTAACTGATTTTTGAATCATAATTGACTATTGGAAGTATGGAATCACGTATTAGAAAGAGAGAGAAATCCCGGTTGAACCTTCGGAAAGATTGGATGATACAGATGGTATGTAGCTAGGTCATATGTATGGTGCTGAGTACACATCATGTGTACAAGAGAGTTATGAGACATTATGATGTAGCTAGGTCACATGGGTGATACTATGTGTACATCATGTAGACAAGAGAGCTACGGGATATATGTAGCTAGGTCGCATGCGTGGTTCCAGGTGAAGGACACCGTGTAGACAAGAGAGCTACGAGATAAACTAGCTAGGTCACATGGGTGGTACTAAGTGTTCACCATGTGTACAAGAGAGCCAAAATTATATGTACAATCGAGCTAGGTCACATGAGTGGTGCTAAGTGAAGGCCACTATGTGTACAAGAGAGCTTCGATTTTAAAAGTGGGCTGTGTGCGATACCATCGCGTATCTGTTATTATTCCGAAGCGTTCAACTGGGAAATTGATTAAATGAAATTGTGTATGACTTTGTGATGATAAGTGTAAGTATATACGTGTGTAACTTATGAGCAATATGCTCGATATGTGATTGGAAATTAGAAAGATTGTTATGGGTAAATGATGAATACAATTGAAGTGTGAAAGATCAAAATTGACAATAAAACTGTTATGGATAGTTGCAGTGACGTGAATCTAAAAATTTACCAAAAATATTAGAAATTTAATCAGAGACTGAATGAGATATCAAATTAAATTTTAATGAGTCTATTTTCATATAACAGAAACAGAGCAAGCAAAGGAATTTTATATTATGAGATATTTAAGTATTTGAGAGACTGGTTCAAAATGACTACGTGATCCCCTGTTCTGACTTGGAAAAATCATTAAAAATTATAAAAAAATAATTAGGGGATATAATTTATATTCTTGGAATCTTTAATGAGTCTAGTTTCAAATTAAATAAACAAGAACATCCTTTTAATTCTGTACGAGGATAAAATTGATTCGTAGTGAAGAGTGGTCAGAACAGTTGAACAGTGAAACAGGGGTAAATTCAATGAATAAACTGTACTAATTGGTTAGACTAAAAATTCTGAAAATTTTATGGTAAGAATATACATGAATCTAGTTTCAAGAAAAATTAACGGTTTATAATTTGAAGTTCTGTAGCTCCAGAAATAAATAATTTAGTTGCTGGTACTCTGCTAGACAGCTTATTTTGAACATGTTTATGATTGTAATAGTGAAAGTATGTGTGTGTTTGTGATGGTAATATTCCGGGAACATATTGTGACTTCATTTAAAGTATGATAATGTATTGTTTATTAATATTTACATACTTACTTACTAAGCTATAATGCTTACTCCCTTCCTTTCCTTTTTCCTATGGTGTCTCAGATGTTAGCTCGAGTTAGAGGTCGCTAGAGGTTAAATCACACTATCAAACTATTGATCGATATATAAAGGTTTTAAAGTATTTTTAAGTCTTTGGCATGTATGGAGACTCGTTTAATTGTTACTAAGTTGCTAGGAATTGGCCTAAAATACTGACCTATGTTATTTTTGAGGTCTCTATTGTATAAAGTCATTTAATGTAGATAGTCTTGATTATGTTATTAATTAAATGATGCAATTTATGAATGTGCATGCTTGCCTATGTGTGTGGTTGAATTAAAGCATGATATGGGCCTTGTAAGCTCTTTTTTAAGGGACAGCTTGAATGTGTTTGAAAAAGTTTTAAATTAGAGTGAAATTATGAATCGGTTTTTATACGATGATTAGTGATTAAGTCTGGTAATGCCTCGTACCCTGTTCCGGCGTCGAACACGGGTAAGGGGTGTTACATTTCTCTTTCTTCTTCTTATTCTTCTCCTCTAACCCTAAAATGATGCTGCTAGGGCTGTTAAGTGAGAGTAACCAGCTAGCTAGATGGTTTTTTGACACCAACGACGTCGTCAACTGCCATGTCATTTTTTCGTGACGTCTGTGACGGAAAACGGCAAAAAGAATTGTTTTGTAACTTTTCAAAAGTTGAGTGACTGAAATGAAACCTAGGTGACTGTTTTGTCAGCTACCCCAAAGTTGGGTGACTGATGGTCTAATTTACCCTTTTTTATATTATAATGTTATAGTTGCATTGCATTTTTAAAGGGATAACAGAGTTCGAACCATAGAAATGACATTATTGAGAAGGATAGCCATGAATCCCAAACATGAAAAGGACCTAGAAAATGTTATAATGATTTCATATCATTCATTATGGTTAACTTTTAAGGAATTAGTCAGCATTTTTCATCTAAAATACAACATTCTGATACAATTTTAAATATTGTTGTTGGAATGAGATCAGATCGGTTGTTTGGACCAATTGGATCAATCCAAACAAAGGGACTGGATCAGCCTGTGAGTGAACCATTTGGAATCAGTAAAAAATTGAAAACTGAAAAAAACTAGTAATTAAACTGGTTGAACCGATTTATAAATTTTTAAAATATTTTTTTTAAAAAAAAAGTATGCAACCAATTTATAATTTTTTAAAATAATTTTTTTTAAAAAGTATGCATTTTTATTTGTTTATTTGATTATTGTTAGACTGATGATGAAGTCGTAAACCAACTAAAAATCCGATGAAGGCAAGTGCACCTATCAATTAATAGTATAACTAGGAGCAAAGATATTGTTCCCACGAGAAATAAAAGAACTAGTTATTATTGGGTTTTTATTATTTAACCAAATAATAGGAGTAATTGATTAAAAACTAAAATTAACTAATTAAATTAACTAAAGAACACGACAAAAAATAAATTAGGAAAATAATCGAGTAAACAACCAAGAAATGAAACAATACCCAGGAAAGAATTCATCTAGATTTCATCTGTCATTATCAATCTAAATTACACAATTTCTTCACTTAGTATCTTGATCAGCAGAAATCCCTAAATTATGCTAATATCTCTCTTCAAGAATAAAAGCAACTGACTCTAAGTTGATTAATTGAAATTTCTTTCTAATTAAAACCCCTATTATCGCATTAACTCAATCTATGGATTCCCTATTAGATTTGACTCTAATCCGATAGATTTATGTCGTCTTATTTCTAGGATTGCATGCAACTCCATTCAATTACATTAGATCTACTCTTAAACAGGGTTTATTCCTCCTCTAATCTAAGCACATCAAACATGGATCAATAGTATAGAAATATTAAACCAAGAATTAAACACACATAATTGAGAACAAACTCTAAGTCTTTATTGCGTAAAATAAAAATCAAACGATAGAATCTATCATAGCGTTCATCTCCCTAAGTATTTAGAAAATTAGTTCATTCTAGCAAATAAAAAATCCAAAATACAATATAATCATAAGAAATAAAGAAACTCATGATGGCTTCCTAAGAAATCAATTGAGAGTCTTCAATCTTGACGGAAATCTACTTTAAAATCCATTTTAGTGGTGTTTTTCGAGTTGTTTTCTTGAATATTCTATGACGACTCACTTAAATCTTCATATTTTTGTCATATATATGCCTTAGAATGCCCGAAAAACTTAAATATCGCATTTTCCGGTAATTCAGTATCTAAATTCGCGAAATTGACACGATTTGGCACATGGCCATTTGGCAGCCCGTATGGCTCACACGGCCAAGTGGACAGGCTATGTGGAAAGGGTCAGCCTGTGTGACCCCTGTACCTTGCTCCAATTTTCTGATTTTCATTTGTTTTTCACTCCTTTTGCTCCTAATTGCTCACCTAAGTATAAAAACATGAATTTAAAGGATTAGGAGTATAAAATTCACCATTAACATCGAATGATCACCCAAAAAATGCATTAAGAATGAGATTAAAACATGTTACTTTTAGCACTTATCAAATATCCCCACACTTAAGCTTTTTCTTGTCCTCAAGTAAAATCCTCAACCCACAATAAAGTTAACTTCTCTTAATTTATTATTATCATTGATAATGTCTCAGGATAATTTACAGATAATAATACATTGAAAATTTAAACTAAAATGACACTGAACAACACAAGCAATCGAAACAGAGAATTTTAAGGTTTAAAAACATTAGGCATCTCCCCTATCTAAAAAATTACTTGCATTCAAACTCAATAAGAAATAAAATCCTCACTAAAGATTCACTCAAAGTGTTTAAGGTTCAAGTAATATGCACTCAATAGTCAAATGAGAAATGTCATTACCATAAGTTTGCTTGAAAATCAAATCTCCACCACTATTGAATGAGATGGCACACCAATCAAGAGTTCTTCACAAGGTTGTAATAGGGCTTAGGTTAAGGGTATGGAAAAGGTCAGAAAAGTTAGTTATAATCGAGAGTCGAGTTGATAAGTTACCAAACTAGAAAAAATTAGTTGTTGAATTAAAGGAATTTATGAGCATTTCAACACAATATGAAACTAACGATTCAATCTCAATCAATTTTTTTCAATTCTTTTATTTTATTTCTTTATTTCTTGTAGTCTAAAATGTCATGCTAATCGAGACATATAAGGGCTCAAACAGATAGAACCCTTCCTACTTTGGTCAGACTAATGGTGAAAAGATAGGGCTAAAAAATATGCAACGTCGATAAGGCATCACATCACCATGCTCCAAAGGGAATATGCGTCATATGTACCAACAACCTCGGTACTCTCCCTTCGATCGATCAATGTGTGCACCAGAATGGCATGAATGTAATGCAATGCCGAAGGTAGAGAAGTTGCCTTCAACTAACTTGGGTTGTACGATATCGTAGTCACAGTAATATTAGGCCAATAGAGAGAGGGTGAGAGATAGATGTGCTGAGATAATGTTGAAAATTCCTAGATACTCATGAACTCCTCAGAATAGAGTTCAAGGGCAACTCCGAACCCTGAGACACTCAGATAACGCGTCATACCACCGAGTCTAAAGGAAATAGTGCGCGGCTTATCCCACTGCAACATAACATGCTGTACAGAGAAAGCCAAACAGAACTCTAGTGTGATTTCTGAATAGGTAGGCTCGATGATGGTGAAAAATCAATCTCATAGAGTTGTATCAATCAGTGCCACACTCTATTAGCTAAGTGGATCACCTGTAATGCCTCCCAGTCTAACAATGACCTAAACCTAAGGGTCACTCCCGTAAATGCTGATGTTGGTCCTTATATAGACCCGGAAATGATTGGAGACATGAATGTCTCGCAACTGGAGGAGAAGCCAAGGACAAGGTCAACCCTAGTGTCTTCCGCTTTTTAGAAGTAGGGACGTGACCTTAGGTTTTCCTCTAGTATTCGTCATAATGTACTTGAAAATAGATACAAACAACTATTTTAGCATCAAAGTAGATTAATAAAGCATATGCAAGAAGAAAAATATAAACACAATAAACCAATTGCAATGCATCTCACAACAATAATTGATTTACTAACACAACTTTAACTAATACGAAAGCAATAATAAATAAATAAATAAAAGTCTAAACTATAATAATCCAAGCATGCAGAATAACGACGAGCATAACAATATAATTACTACTATCTTGTAAGTTAATAATAAAATAATAACTAAATCTAATAATAATATAATAATAAATAAAAATAATAGTAATGATAAAAATAATGAACCAATTAAATATAATAAATATATAAGAAAATAATAAGAAAAAGAAATGAAAATGACTGAATAGTGGTTGGGGTAGACGGTGGTATAGGTGCGATCGATGTAGGCGGAGATAGGGGGCTCATAGTCGACAAGTGAACAGTTGAGGTTGTGGTTGGTACTTGCGCGAGGAGATGGTGGCCAAATAGAGGGAAAGGAAACAGACGGTAAAGGAAACAACATGAACCGCGTGTACGACAAGGATGAGGAAACGAGAGAAAAATGGGTCGTTTGGGCTAAAAGCTCCATCTAGGTTGGAGGCTTGGGGAACGATAGCCGATCTACGAGGGGAAAATAAGAGAAGAAATATTGGGAGTAGTTTGGACGAGAAGAAAAAAGAGGAAAGGAGGTCAGGAAAATAGTTAAAGGAGGGAAAATGGGGAATAGGGAGAACGGTGACAATAATGACTTGTCGGTAGCTAGGGTTGGCGATTATGAGGAACGACGACCAATTAAGGAATATGAAAGAATAAAAAAATTAGGGTTTCTGATTTTAAAGGGGAATATAGTCATGTTAAAGTCCCGTGTTGGGCCATAGGGCTATGTCCATTAGCCGTGTACTTACTCTTGGCCCATGTGGCAATTCAAAAATTAAATAAATAATTTCAAGGACTCACATAGCCTAAAACATGCCCGTGTGTCTAGGCCGTGTGCCACACACTACCTTGTCTCCAGGCCATGTAGGTCATCTTAGCCAGTGTGATGTTTCGAAAAGAAAATAAAAATATGCCTAGTATCCACACGGCCTAAGACATGCCCGTGTGTCCAGGTTGTGTGTCACAGACAGCCGTGTGTCAAACTGTATGCGATGATAATTTGCTTCTCACACGCCCTACCACATGCCCGTGTGACAGGCCGTGTATCTCAAATGGCCATGTCTCCAGCCCATGCAACTCTCTATGTCTGTGTGTGTTAAATTAAAAATAAAAAAATTAGCTCTAGTATGCACACAACCATGTTTCCAGGTTGTATGGACCCCTTTTTTTTTTAATTTTTTTCAATTTTTTTAAATAACATGAAATTAAAATGAATAAATAAGTAAAATAAAAACAATCGGGTTGCCTCCCGATAAATGCTTATTTAGAGTCTAAGCTCAACTTCCCTTTTTAAGCTAATGGTTAACGCGAATCTTGGAGCCGAAGCTCCTCTTTCTCGTTGTCAATATTACCACCAAAATAAAGTTTGAGATGAAGATTGTTTACCTTAAATGTGCTATAATCAGGGTGTGTTACCTCAATGGTTATGGAAATACATTTTGTACCACAAGTGGGTTTGACCCTCTTGACTTAAGCTCTAAAGGGAACATTCGTGGATAGGACTTGCCTAGCAATAATTTATCCCCAACTTTAAATTGGTTCGTCCTCTTTTCATGAACATCATGACATTGCTTTGTTACTTCCTTATGTTTTCTCGATTTCTTATTAGCTTTGGTTCGCCATTCATCTAGTTCATCAAGCTGCACTATTTGCTCTCCACTCGTTCCTTAATTTTTATCACCTTGAAATGGATACTGTTTGAACACATATTCATTAGTAAATTCCTGCAAAGAATGTTGAACCACATGATTACTAATATTAACAGAATAACGAGTATATAGGAACTCTAACAAAATCACATGTTTGAAGAGTAACATTTTCGTCACCTACACTCAACACAAGTTCACCATTACCCACATCAATAACAGTTCTAGCAGTGGCTAAAAAGGGTCGACCTAAAATCATAGGTACCTCAATATCATAATTCATGTCCAATATAAAAAAATCAACAGGGAGTACAAATTTATCAACTTTAACAAGTACATCTTCAATAATACCCCTGGGATACTTAATTGATCTGTCAGCTAATTGAATATTCATCTTAGTGGGTTTTGGTTCCCCAAGACCAAGTTGTTTGAACATTTTATAAGGCATAACATTTATACTAGCTCCTAAATTAGATAAAGTTTTTTTAACATTTAAACTACCAATAAGACAAGGAATAGTAAAAATTCCTGGATCTTTAAACTTGTTGGGTAGTTTGTTTTGGAAAATGGCCGAGCAAACCTCATTGAGCTCCACAACCGACAAGTCGTCTAACTTCCTTTTATTTGTTAAAAACTCCTTTAAAATTTTTGCATATTTGGGCATTTGCGAAAGAGTTTCAAAATAAAAAGGTAAGTTAATATGCAATTTTTTTAAAGGCTTAAGAAATCTACCGTATTGTTTTTTTTATGCGGTTTTGCTTCAATATTGCCAGATATAGAATTCGTGGTTTGTATTCTCTAACCTTCAGCTTATACTTTTTCTTGCTTTCCTCAATCCCATCATTTCTGGCTTGACTAACCCTTTCATACTTCGAATGTAATTACGTGGACTTTCTCCTTTTGGTTAGTTTTAGTGTTACTAGGCAAACTACCTTATTGTTTTTTCAAAACCAGTTTAGCAAGCTGTCCAATCTAATTTTTAAGCCCTTGAATCGATGCTTGTTGATTTTTTAGAGTTGTCTCAGTGTTTTGAAATCGAGTTTCAGAAACCAAAATAAATTTAGCTAACATCTTCTTAAGATTCAGTTTCTTTTCTTACAAATAAGGTTGCTAAAAACTCAGAGGGGGTTGTGACCTTTGATTTCCTTGACCGCCCTAAGAGAAATTTGGATGATTCCTCCAACCTGTATTATAGTTATTGCTATATGGGTTATTTTGAGATCTAGAATTTTTACCCATAAAATTGACTTGCTCATGCTCCATGCTAGAACCGAAAGGTAAACATTCTAAATTAATCATCACTGCTCCATTCGCATCACATTGCACTACCAGATTTACCTACTTAGAAAATTTCAAACCATCAATTTTCTTACCAAGAGCTTCAACTTGATTTGCTAACATAGAAACTACATCTATATTAAAAACACCGGTTGCTTTAATCAGTTTCATTCTCATGACTTGCCTCTGATAGTTATTCAGTGTCATCTCCTCAATAAACTCTTGAGATGACTTAGATGTCTTACTATTCAATGTTCTGCCAACTGCTGCATCAATTAGTTGCTTAGTTGAAGGATTCAAACCGTTGTAAAAGGTTTGAACTTGTATGCAACACCCTAAATCCGGCCTAGAAGTTTAGACCGGATCCCGGATGTCACATTGACCACCGGAGTGATCGTAAGTAATCTTTTTTTACCAAGAAAATTGACATGTTGAATCGAAACATTTAATTATTTAAAATCCAGACAGTAAAATTTCAGTAAAACTTAATATGTATATAACTGGAATAAAAATGAACAAAACTTAAAATGTGTAACACCCCCTGCCCGTATCCATCACTGGAATAAGGTACGAGGCATTATCGGAGTTTATAGAATCATTTTTATTAAACCGAGTTATTTTACTATTTATATTCCGAATGTATTTATAATGTCCCTCTATTGGGCTCAATTCTCATTAAATTTCTTATATATATAGACAATTTCACATTATGTGATTATATAACATATAGCAACCATATCTTTGTATTTTAAATACATTTTCATAACAACTCGTCTTGATTTCATACTATTTTATATTTGAACTTTACTCATCAAAGTATTTGAAATATCATCTTTATGCAAACAATACACATGAGGTACCTAATTCCATAATTATGAATGAACATATTTATCAAACATATTCCATGTTCATATATCATAGTCTCATGTCTCCGTATATCAACAACCATCATTTTCATGAATTTCGAGTTCAATTTCATAACTATTTGTCTCGTGTTCAGATTATTCCATGTCGAAACTTTATTCAT
The DNA here is from genome assembly GCA_025698465.1 of Gossypium longicalyx. NCBI lineage: Eukaryota > Viridiplantae > Streptophyta > Magnoliopsida > Malvales > Malvaceae > Gossypium > Gossypium longicalyx. Next base: position 59,266,645 of record CM047004.1, on the reverse strand, counting down.
TAAATCATTTGAAATACCAATTCATACGGACAATACACTTAAGATGTACAAATATATAATCACAAATGAATTCATTCATCAACCAAGTTCTATACTCATGTCTCATCAACTCATATTTCCTTATATCATATAGTTCCATGTAACACTTGCCAAACTTTGTCAAATTAGTGAATGTCTTACAGAATTGAGTACTTTGTTTCCTCGATGCCATAGTCCAACTATGGTCTTACACATCTTCACATGATGATGCCATAGCCCAACTATGGTCTTACACATATTCACATATCGATGCCATAGCTCAAGTATGGTCTTACACATAATCACATATCACATACCGACGCCATAGCCTAGCTATGGTCTTACACGGAATCACAAAATCACATACTGATGCCATAGCCCAGCTATGGTCTTATACGGAATCACATATCACATATTGCCATGGTTCAACCATGGTCTTTTCCGTCAATTCATCTTTTGTCATTGAACAAAAGTACTCAACCCTGCGTTCTACTCAATTTGAACATTTAATTTAATTTTCATACTTTTACAATATTTATAATTTAATAACGAACATATGAAATAAAACATTATATCATTTCTAATTCAACGTTTATCGATTATAATCGGGCATGTGATCAATTTATACACAAGTCATTCATATATTTTTCTCATCCTTTCCATTCCACATCCTTAATGTGTATATATCACACTTATAAGCAACATTATCTATAATTTCACTATTTACTTATACGTATATTCAAAGCTATCCATCCCTGTCATAGTCACTAAATTATTTTTATCTTGAGATACAGATCTCCAAATTAAGATCCGCTTGATGTTTTTGAAACTAGATTCATATATCCTTCTACCATAAAAATTTCAGAATTTATGGTTTAGCTAATTAGTACAGTAAAATCTTCAAATTTATCATTGTTCTGCTGTTTGACAGCTTTGACCTTTGCTTGCTAAAAATTAATTATCTCTTAACAAAGAATTTGGATGATATTCACATTTGTTTCTCTTAAAAATAGAATCATTGAATATTTAAACATATAAATTTAAGCCCCTAATTATTTTTCTCCAATTTTTTATGATTTTTCAAAGTCAGAATAGGGGAATCCGAAATTATTCTGACCTTGTCTCACAAAATTTATTATATCTCATGATTTACAATTCCATTGCTTACACCGTTTCTTCTATGAGAAACTAAACTCAATAAGCTTTAATTCCATATTTTATTCATTCTCTAATATGATTCCCATAATTTTTGGTGATTTTTCAAAGTTAGACTACTGCTACTGTCCAAAACTGTTTTAGTGCAAAATGTTGATTACCATTTTTTCCCTAAACTTTTAATACATGACGATTTCGTCCCTAGTCTCGGAAAATGAAATTATTACGATTTAATCCTTATTCCAAGCCTAATTATTCTCATACATACCAATCACAGTCCATGAATTCCATGAAATTTTAGAATTTACCATAGATTCAACACTTTCCAATTTAAACCCTAAAACATGTTTTCATCCAAAATTCTTTAATAAAACACCTTTAAACATCCATTAGCATCTCAATTTCATCATAAAATAACAAAAATCATATGAAATCATCAATGGTAACTTCCAAAATTTTCAACAAAATCAAAAACTAATAGAATACTAAGTTGGACTTAATTGTAAAAGTCCAAAAATATAAAAATTTCAAGGAAAAAGCAAGAATTGAACTTAAAAGCAATAATTGAACTTACTTGAAGCTAAAATATGAAAGACCAGCTCAAAACCCTCTTCCATGGCTGTTTTTGACAGAAAGTTGAAGAAGAAATGGCCTAGAAATCATTAAAATCAACTTTGGCTATGTAACTTTTGTTAAAATTCCAATTTTGTCCTTTTCACATAAATTTTTTTGATTTTTTTCACACTATGCCGCCTCAGCCATTTTAAAATGGTCCATTTTCCCTTTTAGTACTTCCTTATTTAATGGTTAAGCTATTTAATCACTTTAACAAGTTTTGCACCTTTTAAATTTAGTCCTTTTTATCTAATTGACTACCGAAACGTTAAAATTCTCTGATGAAATTTTAATACTACCTTATTGAGACTCCGTAAATATTTATAAAAATATTTATGGCTTGGTTTATAACACCAAGATCTCAATACCTCTTTTTCTCAATTTCTTAACCAAATAAATCTTTATAAAACACAGTTTACTATTTCAAAAATCTTTTAAAAGCTACATTTGGCTCGTAAATATTAAATAATATAATTTACGAGTTCATTTGCCAAATTTGGTGGTCTCGAACCACTATTTCCTATATCGCTGAAATTTGGGCTATTACATTGTAACCACAAAGGTAACTCATGGTGAGGGAACCTTCTCAAAAGCTCCTAAAATCTCTCTCATGCATCATATAATGTTTCCAAATCAATTTGAGAAAATGAAGAGATGTCATTCATCAACTTAGCTGTTTTAGTCAATGGGAAGTATTTCAACAAAAACTTATCAATCCTCTAATCTCAAATCGTGATAGAGCCCCGTGGAAGTGAATTCAACCACTTATTTTCCTTACTCCTCAAAGAGAATGGGAACAACAATAAGCGTATGGCATCATCAGAAACGCCATTGAGCTTGAAAGTGTCGTAAATCTCTACAAAGTTAGCCAAATGAGCATTTGAATATTCATCTTGCAACCCATCAAACTGAACATATTGTTGTACCATATAAATTGTGTTTAGTTTCAGCATAAACTTGTTTACAACAATATTTGTTCTGAGATGCTCGATTCAGCCCCAATCAAAATAGGGTTAGCATAATCAAACATAGTGCGATGAGCAGAAGGTGCAAAATGCTGCTGATTATTTTGATTATCATTCATCTCCATAGTAATATCATTTTTCTCTTGATTGTATAATAAAACCTGTTGACCTTGCTTTGCTTCTCTAACTTCTCTTTGATTTCTACGAGTAGTCTTTTCAATTTCACTGTTAAAAATTAACGGTTCTGACGGGTTTCGTCTAGTCATAAACCAAAAGAACCTATCAGAATCAAACAAACGAAAAATTAGAATGTAAAAATTAAATTACAAACAAAAATAAAATGGCTAAATTAATAGAAATAAAGTTTTCCTAATTTTTAATCCCTGACAATGGTGCCAACAACTTGATGCAGTCATAAATCAACTTAAAATCCGACTAAGGCAAGTGCACCTATCAATTAATAGTATAGTTGCGATGAGCAAATATATTGATCCCTTGAGGACTAAAAGTACTAGTAATTACTGTCTTTCTATTGTTTAACCGAATAATTGGAGTAATTGATTAAAAACTAAAATTAACTAATTAAATTAACTAAAGAACATGACAAAAAATAAATTAGGAAAATAATCGAGTAAACAACCAAGAAATGAGACAATACCCAAGAAAAAATTCACATAGATTTCATCTGTCATTATTAATCTAAATTACACAATTTTTTCACTTAGTATCTTGATGTGCAAAAATTCCTAAATTATTCTAATATCTCTCTTCAAGAATAAAAGCAACTGACTCTAAGTTAATTAATTGAAATTTCTTTCTAATTAAAACCCTTATTATCGCATTAACTCGACCTATGGATTCCCCTATTAGATATAACTTTAATCCGTTAGATTTATTTCGTCCTATTTGTAGGATTGCATGCAACTCTACTTAATTACGCTAAATCTACTCTTAAATAGGGTCTATTCCTCCTTTAATTTAAGCACATCAAACATTGATAAATAGTCTAGAAATATTAAACCAAGAATTAAGCACAAATAATTGAGAACAAGATCTAAGACTTTATTGCGTAAAATAAAAATCAAACAACAGAATCTATCATAAGATTCATCTTTTTAGGTATTTAGAAAATTAGTTCATGCTTGTAAATAAAAACAACCAAGATACAGTATAACCACAACAAATAAAGAAACTCATGATGGCTTCCTAAGAAATCAACTGGGAGTATTCAATCTTGACAGAAATCTACTTTAGAATTCGTTTCAATGGTGTTTTTCGAGTAGTTTTCTTGAATATTCTATGACGGCTCACTCATATCTTCATATTTTTGTCATATATACATCTTAGAATGCTCGAAAAACCTAAAAATCGTGTTTTCCTGCAGTTTAGGGTCCAAATTTGTGAAATTGACATGGCCTGCCACATGGCTGTGTGGTAGCCTCTATGGCTCACATGACCATGTGTACAAGTCGTGTGGAAAGAGTCAGTTCGTATGGCCTTGTACCTTGCTCCAATTTTTCGATTTTCGCTCCTTTTGTTCCTAAGTGCACATGAATTTAAAGGATTATGAGCATAAAATTCACCATTAACATCGAATAATCACCTAAAAATGTATTAATAATGAGATTAAAACATGTTACTTTTAGCATTTATCAACTGATGGTTGAACTGATTAAATCAAGAATGGATGACCTGATCGGTTCCACCACCGATCTAGTTCTTAAAACATTGATTTAAAAATTGAAAACCAAAATAATTTGAAAAAAAAAACTAGAACCAAGTAAAAATAGTGTAAACATTAGAGACCAAATTTATTATTCTACCAAATTTAAAAAAAAAAAATTGACTTTTATTAGATTGATTTTTAGTAAGTGATCAAGTTTTAGGTTTTTTTTTCTTTGTTTTTTTAGGAAAATCAAGTGATATTCATAAACTTCAAAATCGAAAAACAAATATAACAAAAAAAAGCAACACACATTAAACTTCAAGTCAAGAGGCTTACGTCATACACCTATCCCTAAATCTAATAATTTTTATGGCCATCCAACACCAAAATATCGACAATACAATCAAGAAATGCATCACTAGTAATATAATAAGCATGGAATAATGCTATCCTAACTATGGCATGAGCTACTCTATTAGCTTTTCCAAGAATCTAATGGAAAGATAATTGTCGAAACTGAGACTTTAGTTGATGGCAGTCCAGCATAAACAAACCAAACTCTAAGTCGTCACCATAGAGAGATGTTAAAGGACAAAAAATTTTTCTTTATTGATTTCTTCAAATATTGACATATTATTTTATAAATAAAAAATATTAACATAAAATTTTAAGATAAGTTATACAAATGATCATTCAACTATTGTCGTGTTCCTGTTTTGGTCACCCAACTTTAAAATTTTTCAATTTAAGCACTAAACTTTATATTCATTCATGTTTTGTTCACCCACCATTAAATTGATAACATAAATAATGACATGACACTTTTCTAATTGGTATAATAACATATTTAGTCATCAATACTTACATATTCTATCAAATTGATCCTCATTCTAAATAATTCAATAATTTAACCCTTCACATTTATAAATTCTATCAATTTGATCCACACACTTCCTAACCGAAGCTTTCAAAAAGCTTTGGCAATATAGACATTCCAAAACTCAAAAGAAAAAAAAAACTTCTCCAATTGTACAAATATAAAGACTTCACGAGGTTTCTTGAGAATTGAACTATATGAGGATTTTAGTTTCTGTGTCATTTAAATTTCTACTTTTTCTAGTATTTAATGGTTACCCAATTTAATCCTTAGCTCAAAGCTAGGTTCTTTGCTGCTGGAAAAATTGAAAAAAAAATAGAATTTTTGGTTGTTAATTTATTTTATTTTGTTTGCTAAATTGTCCATAAAAAAAAGAACTGCAACTTTGATGTTAATTATTTTGGATTTTTATTGAATTAATTAGTACCTAATGCTAGATTTTATGTTTCTTAAGCTTGGTTCTTTGGATTTGGATGTTCAATGGTGATCTGATTGTTTGGTTTCTAAGCAATAATATATTTACACGTGTTATTTATTACATGTTATATTTTCACAATTGGAGAAGGTTTTTCTTTTTCTTTTTGGGGCTTTACAAATTTATTGATGTGGAATGCCTCTATTTTAAAAGCTGAAAGCTTTGGTTAGGAAGTTTGAGAATCAAATTGAAAGAATTTTTAAATATTAAATGTTAAATTTATTGAATCATTTAGAATTAGGATCAAATTGATGGAATATGCAAGTATTGATGACTAAACGTGTTATTATACCATTTAGAAAAAGGTCACTTCATTATTTATGTTATCATTTTAAGAGTGGTTAACCAAAATAGGAAATAATACAAAGTTTAGTGTCTAAATTGAAAAATTTTTAAGTTGGTTGACCAAAAATGTGAGTACAGTTGAGTGACCATTTGTATAGTTTACCCAAAACTTTATGAGAATTACTTAAACTATTATAATTAATTTTAAATAAATATTTTTTATTAACTAAATACTAATATAAAATGAGTTGGATTCTAAATTCAAAAAAAAAAATTGTACTTAAATGGGTTCGCTGAATATTAAGATCTAACCCATTTAAGTACATTTTTTTTTTAAGTCTTATGTTTAGCTTGATGATCAAGAGTTATTCACTTGTAGAACCCATTTAGGCTCAAGTCTTAAAAAATGTAAGAGTAAGTGAGAAGCTTTTATTTATGTAGCTTTTTTAAATGTGGTGGGGGTATGATTTTTTTTAAATATATAAATATAGAGACACTTGGATGCTTTATTAAAAGAAAAAGAAGTGATTAAGCTAATAATAATTTCTCCAACTTCATAAGGCAACTTAGTACCTATGTGGGTTTTCTTTTCTATTTCTTTTTATAGCATTTCTTTATTTATTTACTTCGGGTTTTCATTGAATTTTATGGAAACTTGTAGGTTTTATATAGTGTTTTATTTGTATTTGATTCCGGTTTTTCTTTTGCAATTGACAATTTTGTTTTGGTTAAACAAGTTTGATTTTAAATAGACTAAGACTATCAATCTTGGCTGAAACCTGGCACGAAACTTTAAGGTTAATAAAAGTCTTCTATTGTCATTGATAAGGAAAATTCAAGCAATGCCATGAGTATCTTAAGTCTCAAGCATTTAAGGTTCTTCTAGATGATTTTTTTTTCATAGTTTCAATTTTCTTTGCTTTGCATATCCCACAAAGAAGAAGTAAACTTTATTTGTCATAGGTGTTTGAAACAATAATGTAAAGATTTATTTTAGCCCTAGTTTTCTTGGTTTGATGCATAAGGATTGCAATATCTAGACATGATTTGAGAATATTTGTATGTAATTTTGATGTAGGGGTTCTGTAATATTGATCCTAAAATGTGGGAATTTGCCAATGAAGATTTTGTGAAAGATCAAAAGCATCTTTTTAAGAATATCCACCATGGAAAGCCTATTCACAGTCATAGTAATCCTTCTGTCAGTAGAGATTAAATCTAACTCTAGCATCTTCATTGCAATTAGGTGAGGAAATTGTATTGCTTTTTGAGGGGGAGTTATTCTGGATTTTTTAAAACTTTTTGTTTACAGTTTTTAGATAATTGCAAGTTGTTTTTGTTGCTACATTATCTTACTGCTACTATGATATGGCTTAGTTTTATTAATTCATTGTTTTCTCAACTTGTTTAGTTATAATTACTGTTAGTTAGTTATTGATGCAAACTCATCCTAACATTGATGATTAATTGCTTAATTAATTTCTAAGTCAAAGTTAAATTAAATTAATGTGTATGTACCAAGGGGAAGCTTATGTAGACTGATGATTCTTGCTTCTTGCCTTATGAGTTTTTTTCAACAAATGGCCAAAAGTGGAAATTGTTAAAAACTATGAAACTAGCAAATTGGAGATGGTTTCCTTATTTAGATGTTGGTTATTTATTGAAATATATATTTGGGCTATATTAGTTACATGGTCAATATCTAGCCCATTATGGAAGATCTTTTTGCTTTGGAGTACAAATATTGGTAATTGATTTGTATCGAAACTCTCCAAAGCAATCCTTTAGATTATGGATTTTAGATTGGACTGTGATTCTTCTATTGAGTTGCCAAGAGTCTATATTTATCTCATATGTTATTATTATATCGTATTACTTTTATGGTATTACTGTTTTATTAGAATTTTTTTAGATCTTTTATTGTAAGCAAGTCTCGAAACTAATGTCTATATTTTTTAAAGACTTACCAAGGAAAATGTACTAAGAGTTAGGGACTTAATTTGTTATTGAGAGACTGTTATTGTAAGAATGTTATATTTATAGTGAAACTTGTTGTTGAGGTTTTTACTTGCTGTGATCACAATAGGTGATCATAGTGGTGAAACTATTATATCTTCAAAGTACAAACGTGAGGGAAATGATCACTAGGTTCACTTTGTATTTGTTGAAGAGAGTGTATATTTCTTACTAAGATAGGCTTCATAGAGGTGGGGAAACTGAATTGCATAATCATCTTCTTGTTTCCTTTGTGTTTTGTGTTTTCTCATTTAGTGCTTGGAGAAGTGCCCACCAACTCAAGCACCAATTTGATTGTGTTGTTTCTACTCTTAGCAACATCTTTTTTGCTAATACCATGCATAATGCTAAGGAAACTCTCTTGTAATAGCCTGTTTTTTAGTGGTATCGAAAACGGTGGTTTCATAATCCCATTTCTAATGTTCGAGCCCATAAATATTAATATTTAATATTTACAAGGTTGGTATAGAGTTTAATTAAATTTTAGTCCATTAATTTTGTTAACTGGATAGTTAATTAAGGTATAATGACTAAATTGTAAAAGTGGTAAAAATTAATTGCTATGGATTTTTAATTAATTAAAGGACCAATTGAGCAATTGGACTCATCCAATTATGTTATACGGTAGTGGAGGCTAGTTGTAAGCCATTAAACTTGATAAGTAAGTTTAATATTAATTAATTAAAGATTAAGTAAACTAATTAGGATTATTTATAAGTTAATTAAGGTATATAACTAAAATCAAAAGTTTTCATCTTCCATTTTGTTTTCTCCTTTAATTGAAACTTCAAAAAAAATCCTAGGGAAGCCATTTTTATGAACTCAACTTTCGATCCTTCCATTTGGTAAGTTTTCAAGTCTTTTTCTTGTAATTTTTATGTTTTTGAGGTCTCGGGAGCTTGATTTAGCTAGCCCCTATACTAAATTGTTAAATTGTTAAAGTTTCTAAAAGTTGTCATTGATGAATGCTTGATTAATTTGGTGTTAATTTGTTAGATTTTAAGCTTAGAAATGAAAAAAATACTAGTTTGTAAACTTTAATTGCTAGTTTTTGAACATATGGACTAAAGTGTAAAGAATTCAAAATTAATGTGAAATTTCTATAGTTATAGATATTACAGGGCTGTAGAAGGATATAATTGTAATTGATTTTGAAATCGAGGCTCAAATTTGAAAGTTATAGCAATTTTGATTTTAGGTACTAAATTGAATAAAATGCAAAACTTTAAGGAACATTCAAAAAATGAAATTGAACTACCACATGCATAAAGTAGAATTTATAAATCATTTAGAATTAATAAATTGAAATGAACCTGAAGATAATCGAGAAAAAGGAAAAATTCATATTATTTCCTGACATTTTGTTATTGCAGTTTCTGCCAGGTAAGTTTACATGGTGTAGTTATATATAATAGTAAAGTAAATATGTTTGACTTATGAATTTGTTTGTGTGTAAATGTAATTTTGAATTGGTTACGATTTGGTACAAAAAGATGAGATATGGACTAAATTGTAAATAAATTATAATATGTGCTATATGTGTCCGAGTGGATACGAAATGTTTTATGATGAGATGATATGTATATGATGACACTACAGTGATTTAAATGTTACGAATATAGTATTAATGTCTATGTGAACTTAGTAAACGATTAAGATACGAATGCCAATAGGGTTATTTGCGCGCTTGTATGAGTTTAGCACTTTAGTGCTCTCTGTTTAGAACTACGGTGCTCTCTGGTGTGGTGTAGTTACTCGTGCATCCGAGTTTATTTACTAGAGTTTATCGGGCTAAATGATTAACGCAAAAGAGAAATGACAATGAAATGTTACATGTTTGATGTTCAATATGGAAACTTGATGTTTTGATATCGCAAATGGAATTCTATGTGAATTGTACTAAATTGAATACTATATTAATGTTGAATTGTTATATGACTCGGTTATGTGGCGACTCACTTTATCGTTGTGAAATGCTATGTCAGGAAAATCGTATCAAGTTAATTAGATTGTTATGTTTGATTATAAATCAAGGTACGCTATTCGTTTTATTAACTATGAACTTACTAAGCGTTCAAAATGCTTACGTAGTTGTTTTCCCCTTTTCTGTAGATTGTTGGTTTGCAGAATTCGTCGATCAGATCACCTCGAAGCTCACACTATCCAACTATCAACTCGGTATACTTTTGCTTGTTTTAAACTCGGTTATGTGGCATACACATAAGTGTTATATTTACATGAGTTTAGTTTGGATGAATAATTGTTTTGATTTTGATTAATGTTTGAATCATGAATGTGTTAATGCTCAAATGTGAGAATGTATGCTTGGTAACTTGTTGATATTTTGTGTGGAAATTTGGTAGCATAAATAAGCATTGATGTGACATTGTTAAAGGTTGGTTTGAATGGTTTAAAGGCTTGTGATGTAGGTTGAAATAGATTAAGTTTTTTGGTTGGAATTGATGTCAAATTGTGACATATTGGATTGAGTGATGTGTAAATGGTTAAATGCCTGTTTTGGAATGAGTTTTTGGTTAATTTTGTGTGCAAGTGCAAGTGTGCAAATATGCACCAAATGAATATAAAGTTTGGTTGGTTGAGGTAGGCACCAAAAGGCTTATTTTGTGCCAAAAACAGAGTCCATGTCACGATGTCAAGTGATGGTTGTTACAACAAGATCTGGGTTTTTGGCCTCGACATGACGAGGAACCCCGTCATCACAACAAGGCAAAACAAACGGTCACGTTGTGATGAGGAACTCCTCACGTTGCAACGACATTTTGAAATTTTGTAAATGTATCAAAAATTAAAAGAATATATCAAAAATTTGAAATTATATATAAAGTCTAATGTGATAATTCTTTTAAAAATATTTACCTACTCAAAAATTACAAATAATGAATGGCTGGTAATAATTTCTAAAATTGACTATTCAAATTGTAATTATATCTGTGAGAATTTTAAAAATTAAATATTCAAACTATAAGTTATTTTATTAAAATAAAATATCAATTAATTTTTTGGCTGTATTATTCTATTAAAGTTCTTATTAATGTGTTATTTCTATTAAATTAAAATATCAATTAGTTTATCCTAATAAATAAAATTATCTATTTCATCTTCAAGATTTTAAATTTTTTTACAACGATGATTCGAACCCTAACTATTTCTAGGAAAGATGAATATCAAGCTAATAGACCACAACTTAGGTTCATGATTTTTGTTGGGATAGACCCATATAAGCAACAAACAAGAACGAAAAGACAAAATTAGACACAAATATTTACGTGGAAAACCCTCAGTTGAGAGGATAAAAAACTATGTGCAAATAAGACTTCACTAAATAAGCAAATAATTTGAAAAAGTACAAGATGGAGATAACTTAAAAACAAACCCTGAACTTCGAATACAAAGCTCCCTGGCTAAAACATGAAAATCCCTTAAAACTCTCTCAAAACTCTCTAAATTTAATGTGAAGAAGATATCAATTCTAGGGTTATAAGGCCCTGTTTTTATAGGCTAAAATTCGTGGGTTAATATGACTAAAATATCCCTAAATTAATTAGAGTTCAGCTGAAAAAATAGTAGAGTTTAACTAAGAGAAGAAACTCAGTTTTTGTGGGAAACATGTCGCTACGTCACGACGTTCCCACTCGCATCGTTACGACACCGTCTGTCATCACAACATCAGAAAGTTTCTTGTCGTGACGTTGCCAGCTGACTTTGGTGTTGTAATATTAAAAACTTTATGTCGCAATACGAGTTACAATAAGAACCTAAAAATATTCGAAAATGCAAAAAACACTCCACATTATTTGTTAATTAAATTAAATTAAAAAGCATTTAATCAATTTTGTAACTCCTAAAGTGATTTAACCTTTTATAATTACTTGAGAAAAATTCAATTAGATAATTTTTTTACTTCAAGTATCTCACTATGGTTTATGCAAAGAAAAGTTTCATTTATTATTATTGAATTTTTATCTACTCATGTTAATTCCTACGCCCTCTTCTTCTATAGACAAAGACGTGGAGTGATTGGTTATTATCAGAAAAATGTTAAAATCCAATTAAAATTAATATTTAATAGTTAAAATCCAAAAAAAAAAATGAAGTAAATGGAAATTTATTATTAAAAATATGGAAATCTAAAAAAAGTTAAAAGAAAATGGTAAAATTATTATTACTTAAAAATTAATATTTAATCGTTGAAAGAAAAAAGTTAATCTTGAATTAAGGATTTTCAATTGTTAATGAAATTAAAAAGCATCTAACCAGTTAGAGAATTACTATATCTGTAACTCATAAAAGAAATTAAAATTTTATTTATTATATTTTTTGAACTTTGATCTATTCATCTTAACTCCTATTAAAATTCAATTATATCATCTCTTGTGTAACCAAAAACGTGAAATCCAATTTAAATTAATATTTAATAGGTAAATTTATTATTACTTAAAAATTTAATTTTAAAATTAATATTTAATAGTTGAAATAAAAAAATAAAAAAATTATCATTACTTATCAAAAAATTAATAGTAAAAGACATGAAATTACCATTTAAATATTATTACTTATAAAAAAATTAACATTAAAAAAAAATATGAAATTACTAGTTAATTTTATAAATTATTAAGGGTGGTTCACTATATAATGTTTTGAAATTGGTGTTTTTATATATGGTATAGATATGTTTACTTTTTCTTTTTTTTCATATACATATCTCTAACAAACATAAATATTTTTAAAATTATAAAGAAAATCCAGAAAACATAAGCATTAGTGTGAATCCAACAGCCGCAATAAGTAAAATCTGTCTTGACATGAAAATTAAAGAACTCAAATCAAATCAAAGGGTGTGAAGTAGGAGAGAGACATCATGAACCGAGAAAAGCAAAACAATAGTGAAACAGTTGATTTTGGTGTCTGCTTCCCACCAGATTTTTGTTTGGTCAAAATGCACAGCTGGAAAAGTTAAATGGGTTTACAATCATAACTATCCCACTGCCTACTATATGAATGGGGTAGGGTTGCTTTTGTTGACTTGGTTAAATAAATGAAATTTTTGTATTTGTGCAAAACAGATAGATCACAATCATCCTTTTCTCAGATGACATCAAATGATTAATTTCTTGATGTTGTGAGTGATTTACAGCACTGACTGAGGATCCCATGGAGTTACGGTGTTTGGTGTTTTGCCTCAAATGGAAAGATCCACCAATCAGAACAAGGATGAAACTGTGGCCATGTTTTTTTTTTCTTCTTTAAAGAAACAACATTCTTAATTAATAAGTTTCAAACAAGTACATATTAGACGTGATCTTAACGAAGTAGAACTATTCTCCATAAAAAAAAATGTCTAATGATGGATTTCTAGTGGTTTTTTGAAGCCAACTAATCATGGATTTGAAAAGAAGAGGGAGTGAAATCGTTAGTAAGCCGGAAAAGATGTCGACAATGGAGCACTCAACTTCTAGAAATTCTTTTCAGTCTACAAGAAATGAAGTGAAAAAAAAGTTTTAAAGTTTTAAAATAAATAAAGAATTTCTGATAAATAAATAAATAAATAAATTTTTTATTTTTATAAAAAAATTAAATAATGCCTAATGTTATATATATATATATATATGTGAATTGTCATGTCAACATTTAGCCATCCAAGTTAATTGTAACACACTAAACTCGGCCTAAACGTCCATATCAAATCCAGAAAGTTATATCAATGATACTAAAAACACTACATTTATAACACTGTCAGAATGAATCATTCATCACATAATATCCAACATAGCAATTAACTGAGTATATAATCTTTCCAAACATCATAATATCATAGAATACTAAAATTCCTAATAGTAGTATTTAGAAGAAAGATAAAAGCTGGACCGAGCTCTTGTGGCATCGACCCGTTCAAATCTGAGAACCACCTGAAATACTATCAATAACAAAGTGAGCTGTAAACTCAGTGCATAAAAGAATTTCGTTCAATTAAAACACATTTATCAAATATTTTCTAAATTCAAAGGTTTGGTTTGGTAACAAAAGCATTTTCAGTTCAGATTCAAGACATATTAGTTACATATGCAGAAACAATTTCAGTTTCATATACAAGACAAATCAAATTCAGATGCAAATTTTCCTAACCCCCATCTGCTACACACCATCTTCAGTTATCCCAACACACCGTTGAGGGCATTCAATGCCCAACCAACCCTACACACCATAGAGTGTCTGTCTGACACATTTACAGAGACGCAATTTAGCTGTTAGATCGTAATGCGACAAAGCACCAGAATCATAATTATACATATGATAGCTTAACCACTAATTCAGAGCAGATTACTTCCTTCTTCACAATATCCCAACCCATGCAAATGCAGAGTACAAGTATCCACAATATGTATTCAGTCATTCTAAATTGTTTCATAGATAACACAGTTCAATATCAGAATAAGTATCACAGTACACATACAATTATGGTCTTTATAAGTTAGTCACAGAGTCTCAAAGAGTTCTCGTACAATCAAACTCAGATAATTCATACATTGGGGAAGTTAATATCAGTCTTAGGCAACACTCACGACCTCAAAATCAGGTTTCGGGTCCTATTTATATGCCATACGACCTGGACACATGCCCATGTCATTGCCCGTGTGGCTCACACAGCCTGGGCACACTCTCATGTCCTTTATCAGTGTAGTTTTAAAATGTAAACAGAGAGTTACACGGCCTGGGCACACGCTCATGTCCTCTGCCTGTATGGTTCTAAAACGTAAACAAAGAGTTACACGGCCTGGACGCACGCCCGTATGCTTGCCAATATGGTCTTAAGTCACAAACAGTGAGTTACACGGCCTAGGCACACACCCGTGTCCTTTGCCCGTGTGAACCCTACACTAACATGACCACACACGGCCTGGACACAAGCTCGTGTGACTCTAAATCGATGAACAGTGAGTTACACGGCCACCCACACAGCCTGGGCACACGCCCATGTGCCTGGCCGTGTGGCGTTAGTAGCCATGATTTTTGGCGACCAAAATTTACAAAAAATGGAGTTTTCAGCACGCACCTAAAGCAATTTTGATGCAAAAATGACATAGGAAGATTCCATAACCTAACACAACCATCCAATAATCAATTGCACCATCATTTTTAATATATTTTTATGATCAACCTATCATCAAAATTATGTCAAAAGTTTCGACGCAATCCCAACTCAATTTCGCACACTTCCTTGCACGTAACAGAGGAAACTGGACTAACGTGGCATAGAAGCGTCTCTCCTAATATCCTCGCCTAAAAAGTAACCAATCGAGCATTCAAACAGAGCATTCAAGTAAACAAGAAAAATCCTATTTCGACAGAATAAATGTTAACAAGACAAAACTCACAGAAATGAAAGGAGATAATGACAGAACTTACACAATAATCGCACAATCGGCGTAGCAAGCAACGAAAGAAATCCCAATTAACACAGAATTAAGTATAACACCAAGCAAAAAGATAAAAGAACAAAGAACAAAGAACTAGAGAGAAAAGAAAAGGAAAAAAAATAAAAAGAATACGATGATAGAATTTATTTCAGAATGGTTTAAGTTAACCACCAGCCAATCTTCTAGCGTTTAGCAAAAAATATATCCTTATTGTATACTCTGGGATTTAAACCCAAGACCAAACAGAATATAAATACTTAACCAATGAACCAATAGGCTCATTCTTAACATGACTTAACATTGAATTGAACTTAACTATATAATGCATGATTAAGGGTTGCTTCTAAAATAACAAACTTTTAACGATGCGACTCAAACTCCAAACCTTAAACACAAAAGCAGAGTACAGAACCACAGATATAGAAATTTAATTACTACAAAGTTCCACAATTAAAATTCTCTAAATTTTTGGGTGTTACATTAATGGTCTGTTAATTTTTCCAACTAATTCTGACCAATTAGATAAAACTAAAAGTGTAAGGGCAACTTGAAGTTAAAAAAAAGACTAAAATATTTCTTTTTAATATAATTGTAATGCTGAAAATGTCATTATAGTTTTTAGGCTTAATGGCAAATTTGACTACTAACATTTGCATGTTTTGTCAAAATTTGCTCTAATTGTATTTTTGAGTTTTTTTTTTTTTTTTTTTGCCATCAACCTTTCAAACTGCATTTTCTAACAGATTTAATGAAATTACCGTTAAAAGAAGTTAACAGGGATGATGTGAAATTTCATATGTGTAATATTTTTAATGAGATGTAATATATTACTTAAATAACCCTATAAGATAATTACATGTAAAAATTAATAAAACAAATAAATAATACGTGAAATTAAAACAAACCTCTTTAAATTAAAGAAAATAAAGATAATTATCTAAAAAAAATTAACTCATAGGAAAAATCTCTTAATAAACAAACATATGAAATATTGAAACTTTTTGGGAAAAAAGAAAGAAGGAAAGATTGAAACTTGAATTTAATAATTAAATCTATTAGAAAAAGTAGTTTAAGAAAATCAAAGATTGATGGCCAAAAAAGACTTAAAATACAATTAGGATCATTTTGATAAAACATGTAAATATTAATGACTAAATTTACCATTAATCCTAATTTTTATGAAGGGATTAAGTGATACACGTGCCGTTATGAGCTATTTAAGTTTGAGACTACACAACATGTAATACTAATTAATATAACATCTTAGCCTTATATACAAAACATCTGAGCATTTAAATTATTTAATAATTAATATAAAATTATTTGTTTGACGAAAAGAAATTCATCAACCATAATATTGTAGGAATCTTAAAATAGACAAAAATACTTTACTTCTATAAAAGAAAAGATTAATTCAAAATTTTAATTACTAAAATTATATAAGATTAGTATGGTTGGTTCACACTCTTAGCCTTTTATATCTGTAGTAAAATTTTGAAAGTTAAAATATATTTTATGTTTTTATATATTTTTATAATATTTAAAATTTAGTTCTCTACTTTTATTTTTAAAAATTTAACTCCTCTACATTTTGGATTTAAAAATTTAAGTTCAATTGTTAATATCATAAAAATTCTTCTATTTAAATTATCTGATATGACATTTTAAAATTAGAAAAAAAATCACTCAATAGTCATATAATAATAAAAATAACGTTGGAAATATTGATTAGGATTTTTTTCTTGAAAACATCCATTCAAATTCGTATTGACTAACTAAATTTTTTTGTTGAAATAGTGTTTTGATTAAAATAGTTAACAATATTAGTTATTTAGACTAACTAATGATATTATAAAAGCAAAGGGACTAGATTATGTAAAAATTTTAAGTATATAGATTAAATCTCAAGTTCCAACATACTTTAGAGAACATATTTAAAATTTGATCATTGACTTATATTGTTAAAAACAAAAAAAAAAAAAAAAAAACAATGAAAAAACTTAAAGGAATTGAGAAGTCATATGTTAGTCTCTAACACTCTTAGAACATTCAAATTATATATAATCATAAAATATTTTAATAAAAAATAATTATATTAATTATTTGAATTAATTAAATTAGATTAGAAATTAAAAAAAATAGAGATTAAATTTCAAATTTAAGTATAATAAATGAATAAAACTAAAATTTAAGAAAAATGTAATAAATATATATATAATATTTACAATAATGATTTTTTTCCTAGGAATTCCTAGTTAAAGTGGGAGGATTCAAACGTATTATTGTCTATTTCTCAAAGCGTAAAGATTAATGACAGATATACTTAGAGTAGTAATTGTGGTTCTAGCACTAACATCCAAAGTTAAAACCCTTACTTTTTCTTTTTCTTTTTTTTTTCATTGTCCCTATTATGTTATTGTACCAAAAAAAAAAATATAAAAATTTAAAGACAATAAAAATAATTAGTTCAACATAAATAAGACTAAATTTAATAAATAATAAAAGCGATATTGAAAAATCAATTACATTAAAATATCAATAATAAAATTAAAGAAATATATGTATTGATACTAGTGAATAGTTCCTCCCTTCAGATTATCTTAATTTAATAATCTCTAATTTGTCGAAGATCTCAAGTTATATATTCATAATGGAATATAATATTAATAAGAAAAGAAAAGAATGAAACAATCAAAAATTGACCTTGTTAGTTTAGTCTATTAGAATCCATTCTCAATCCACGTTCTATTAGTATATGTTTTAACACATAGCTTACTACAAACCATACCAAAATTACCTTTTTTACTCAATTGTTTTTCCAACCAGAAAAAGAAATTTTGAATAATTTTTTTTCCCAAAAATTTTAAAAATTAAAATAAAGGAGCTTTACAATTACCTTGAGGTTTAATATGTCAAATTTGAGTGACTAACTTAACATGGACAAAAGCAAGCTTAATGAATGGTACAATTAAATAGTTGCAAACTCAAATAATAAGATAAACAATGCAATAAAATAAACGGTTGAGGGAGAAAAGAAAAGAAAAAACCTTTTTGGAATAAATTTATTTAAAAAAAGAAAGAAAGAAAGAAAGAAAGAAAGAGATTATATGCTTTAAGTTGTAGAAAAAGTAAAGGTGATTTTATAAATAATAGATTTATTTATTAAAAAAAAAAATTCAAAAGCTGTAACAGTAAGACATTCAAATCTATAATTATCAATACATTTAAAATATTAAAATACTTTAATAACAAACATAAATTCATATGTAACCCTCAAGTTAATTATAAATTTACTTGTAATATTTATGTAATTAAAAACCATCGAATCTAACTCTTTTTTTTTTTTTTTGAAAAACAAACAGAAAGGAAAAAAAATAGTTCATATGATGAAAACATTAGAATGTGTTTGTAGATATTAAAATAGGACTATAATTCATAAGATTATCCACGTACTTTAAAATATAAGAGTTTTTGGGACCTAAAACTCTATTTTTTGAAAGAAAAATTTTTAATATAAAAATGGTATTTAAATTAATTTTAACATCAAATTTTAGTTACATGCACATTATAAAGAGTAATTAGACATTAATGATGTTAAGTAAAAATAATTACAGTGATTTAATATTAATTTAAAATATACTTAAAACCACAATTAAAAGTAAATATAAAAAATAAAAGGTGAATTTTGATCCTATTTATTTCATACTTCTTTTGTAAGAGATAAAAATATATTTTATATATTATATTTCTAAAAGCAATTGAATTGGTTGTTAGTCAAGATTTCTTCATATTAGCTTTCATAGTTTTTTAATTCTAGTCGGCATTATCAAAAAAATTTTCCACAATTTTGGGATTTCATTTTATTCTAGACGAAGGTTTTATTTTTTATTTTTAATTTTTAATCATGTTTTGATAAATATGTAAAATTTGTTAATATACGAGTGCCACTAGTTTTATTAAAAATTTTATTATAATAGTTATAGTAATGAAGATAGATTCGAAATGATAAGAAGAAGGATGAATCATTCGAAACTTAACTTTTTGTGTATCAATGATGTGGTAAGTTTCTTGAAGCTTTTGCCAATTTTTTCTTGGTTAATCAATGTTAATTGTTGTGTTGATTTGATAATGATCAATTGATACATTTTTTATTTGTTTCTAAATTATTCTAATGTTGTAATTACTGTCAACTTATTTTTTTTTCTCTTCTTAAGGCTTTTGTTAATTTTTTTAAGTTAATCAATGTTTATTGTGGTGTTGATTTAATGATGTTCAAATTGATACATATTTTATTTATTTATAAATTTTTCTTTTTTCCTTATATATCGAGTTGTTTTTCCTTTTTCCTTATATATCGAGAGAGAGAGAAAAAGAGTCCCCACTCCACTCTTTACTGTATTTCTAAGCAATGTGGTATAATTTGGTTTGTAACATAAGTATATATGTATGTAAGCTTTGATGCTGTATTTCCATGTCATGTACTCATCATCAAAACCTCCATTCTTTCATTCTACATGAAAGATCAAACAATCATACCAACAAATCCCTGAATCAAACTTGAAAAACCCTTCAAAAAAATCCAACCCAAAACCAAAATGCCCACTTTCAACTTCAAATTCATCTTCATCAGCATCTTCCTATCCCTTCTCTTCCTCCATACTTGTAATTCTGTCTCGATTTTAGACCTCGATAGTGCACTGGCAAGCAGTGAAATCGATGCAAGGGCAAGAAGGGTTTGCACCAAAAAGCTGGAAGATTGTTTGGAAGAGGAAGAAATGGAGTCAGAGAGCAACAGGAGGGTGCTGGTGATGCAAAGGAAGTACATTAGCTATGAGACACTGAGGAGGGACATGGTCCCATGTGCTACCCCTGGTGCTTCTTACTATGATTGCAATGGCGGTCATCAAGCGCATCATTACAACCGAGGGTGTGAAGTTATTACAAGATGTGCTAGAGGTATCAAAGGTATCAAAACCTGAAAAAAATAAAAACCCCCCCAAAATTTTATGTTTTTAACCTACCATATATAGCTGCTTTGTGCAAAGTGGTATCTTTCTGGGTTTTTCCTATATTGTTGTATATTAAAGGTTGTTAATTTTAATCTGCTTAATATAATTGCATGTTTAACTTGAATTTTGGATCTGAGGCTTCCCTGTTAAGAGTATTTATGAAAATTGACTTGGTGTTTGATAGGGAAATTATGAACCCTCATTTTTTGTTTTCTTGGTTTCTGAATATCTTTCCAGTAAGTGCCTAAAAATCTTGAGAAAATTCTCAAGTACTTACTTCTTTCTGTTGAAGAAGTGTAGCTATGGAGTGGAGAAGAGAAGGGTTAATATACCAATTACTATCAAATCTGACCTGACCTCACCTGCCCTGTCCTTTTCTGATGATGAATCAAATTTCAATTAAATATAGGCTTCTCTCCAACCTAGCCTATTCCATGGACTGAAGAGATGTCATCCTTAAATCAAACCCTCTTTTGAAAAAAAACAGCCCTTGATACCCCACCACAAGATAAATCCATTAATTCTTTAGTGTTTAGCTATGCTACTGTAGGCCTGTATCTGGTTTCTCCTATAATGGTATAATACTTGGACTCAGGTGGCAAGTATTGGATGCTTTTATGAGATTTTTGTGCATTTAGAGGGTCATGTTTTATACCTGTATCTCAATATGCATTAGGAAAGGATATCAAACATTGGTACTTCAAATAGAATGAAAATGTCGAAGCAATAGTATGGATGCCTTCATTCATTGAAATAGAAACCAAAATCATTCCTTGCCGTAAAAGGATCATTCTGGTTTTTCCTAGCAGTACTGATAGAGGAATTTCATTTCATTTGATTTTAACATTATGAGTTTGAAAAACTTCTTTTAGCTTTGATCATCACACTGTGGTAAGTGTGATGATTGTTGCTTGTTTGTGGTCTCTTTTCTTTTTCATTCACTTAAATGAACTTGATAACTTATGCCCTTTGCACAGTCTTTACTTCTGTGGAATTTAAAGTCATTGAACTGATGCTTCTCCAACATATACACATAATCAATGATAGTTTGCTTACCGTATAAGTTAGATCTTCTCTATATGTACTACAAGAAGATTGGATTTAGATGTAGGAAGGAAAGAATTATAAGGGATTTCTAGTTTATAACATGTTGTAACTGATAACCATGGTCTACCTAGTTACTCAAATTCGAGTGCAAGTGTCGGACAGTATGTTTGCTCGAAATATCCTTGTGAGAATTTAACATAATGTTTGTTTTCTTTGGATTATTGTTATCTAATGCAAATCATCAGCTAATACAGATGCTGTGGGGGTTGATCAAGAAAATCATGAATAAAAAAACCCTAATGGATTGAGTTGGATTTTTGAAACTAGAACTAGCAAGGACTATTTACAACAAAAAACACAACATTTTATGTTTTGAGTTAAGCTCAAGCTTAGCATTTGCTCAACCCTGTTTTTACATCTAGCCGAAGATGCTGAGACTTTATCATATGACTTCTGCAGCGTTGTACTCGCAATTATTCCTCAACTTTGGATATGAAGCATATATTAAAGAAGTTTTCAACACAAACACTGAATACAAATATTTAAAAAAAAAATTGTCCAATCAATATATATATGCATGTGTCTATATATATTTATAGGGTAGCATAATTAGAATAAAATGAGGCGATCGCAATGCACTATCCTTAAATGCTGAAACACATTGTTTCCCATCACTTATTTGCGGCTCTTAGTGCACCGTATTCAGTGTCATTGGCTATTCCGTCCCACTGTCAATGGCTGAAATCCATATCCAACCCATTGTCTATGAGTTGGTCCACCTTTTTTTTTTTTTTTTCTACAAAGTTGGACCTATATGTCTACCCGTTGGGTTGAATACTCGAACAAATTTTAACTTGAGATTTAGTCAAACGGATATAGAAAATAGCAACAATAAAAAAAAAAAAAAAAAGCTTTTTATGAATAATGATATTCTCTATAAAAAAAATGTGAATAGAAACTAGCATTAAATTTTTTTCACAAATCGGCCACCATTCCAAAGAAATAAAATAAGGTTAAAATATGCTTCAAGTCCTTGAATTTTTTTATATTTAAAATTTAGTCTTACTTTTTAAATTAAAAAAATTCATATCCGATTGTTAATCTCATTAAAATGATTTTATTAAATTCGTTGGTGTGACATATTATAATTTAAAAAATATTCATTTTGTAGCGGTGTAATGGAGAAATGATGCTGTAATGGATTGGTTTGATTTATGATTTGGCCTTTGAAGTATACTCGTTTTCTCATTTTGGTACTCAAATTTTTTTCTGATCCAATTCGGTACCTAAAGTACACTCACTTCCCAGTTTGGTATTTGAAGTATGCCTTGATATATTTTTTTATCCAATTTTTGATAGAAGTTAAATAAAGTTGATAGCCAATCACAAAGTACCACGTGAAAATACGATAAATGAAAAGAAATTAGTTAAAATTAATAAAAATATTATAAAAAATTGTAAAAATATAGTACACCAAATTATATATCACTAAGCATTTCCTTTATTTCGTTGTATATAATCTTGTCCTTGTATACCATTTTTGTTTACATTTTTTTATAATATTATTGTTAATTTCAACTAATTTATTTTCATTTATCATTTTTTTTGTAATTTCATTTTTATAATTTATGTTTTTTTCTAGATTCTATATATATTTGAATTTTTTATATATTTATTTCTATTTTTATATATTTTTAATGTATATATATATTTAATAAAAATATTTATTTTTTACAAAAAGGCGCCATGTGGTACTTTGTGATTGGTTATAAATTCTTTTCAACATCTGTAAAAAAAAATGGACTAAAAAATATAACAGATACTTTAGGTACCAAATTGGAAAGTGAGTGTACTTTAGGTATCAAATTGGGTCAAGAAAAATAAATACCAAAAAAAGAGAGAGTATAATTCAAGGGTCAAATCATGAATTAAAACTAATAAATTTGAATTTAATAAAAAATTTAACAGAATTAGCAATTAGAGTTAATTTTTTAATTTCGAAAAGTTGGTAACAACTAAGCGTTAAACTTTCATTTTGTGGATGGTAAAAGTGTTGGTTGGTGTAGCTCTATTTTGGGCTATTTTTGTATGTGTGAAGCTCATAATTTTCAAATGTTATTAGAATCACATAACATAAGCTACCCAGCAAATTGGATGATTTATAGAATCTCAAAGTAACTAAATAATTTGGCTCTTCTTCCACATTAAAGTTGTGATGAGACTATGGAATCTCTTGTTTTAAGAATGATTTAAGAAACTAATATTTTTAGCATTTTGTGTTAAGATTTGGGTCGTAGGGGGATTTTTTATGTATGTTTTATGGTTTATAAATATTAATTTTTTCGAAGTTAGTGGTCGTTCTTTTATTTTTGAAGTTTAAATTTGAGTTTTTCCTTAAAAGTATAATGTATTTTATCATTACACACATCATTTACAAAATTAAATTAAAGGTTTGTTATAGTTATCTTGGGTTCAAATGGTCCGAATCCGAATAGGTTTGGGTTTGATCCGGGTTTGATTCCATTGAGTTTGCATGATGTGTTCGTTGGTCAGGTTTGCGTGATGAGGTGTGATCGCAAGGTGTGGACTGCAATCTCCTATGAGGTTGCTAGTGAGGGATCACGCATGGATCCACGTAAACACGTGTTAAGTCTAAGATAAGATATGTGTCCACGTGTATAGAGCCTACCCAATATGTCATGTCAGCGAATAATATCCATATCATATAAATAGGTAAGCATCATCCTTTGAGAAGACAAGAGAGAAAAGTACATCAACAATTAGTGCGATGAGCGTGGACAGACTTCCAATTTTCAAACCTTTAGTTTGCAAAAATTGAAAATGGCTCACCCCAATGAAAATTCCCTTATTAATATTTTCACCGGACAACTTAGGGACTTCGGTGCAGGAAACCGACCTAGTGAAGCTGATTTGTTTGTTGGTTGGTTTACCGACTGACTAGAGAATCTAGGCAACCTAGCTCATGCAGGAGCCTCAAACTCCTTCGGTTTAAATATCCCTGTTGGTCAGGGTATTCCTTTTGGTCAGAGACTGTCATTCCCCTCTAACCAAGATACGTTTTCACAACATTTTGTTGCTCTTCAAGAATAGATGAGATTAATGAATAAGCAAATGACTCTGCAAAGTGCTAGATTTGAACAACAACAAATGCTTCAGTAGGAATTGTTGAAGCAAAATGAATATTTAAGGAAGAAGGTGCAGTTTGATAGTTTTGATCTTCATGATAATAGTGAAATGCATAAGGATGGTTCTAAATTGCATGAAAAGTCATGGCAGAGCGAGATGGTTGCTCTGCAAAGGGATGTACAGGCTTTACATCCCAATTCTCAGGATATGGATTGGTTATTGTGTTCTAACAATTCGTTGGCTATTAAGGTTGCAACAGTGAGCTTGACACCTGATTTTAAAGTTTCAAAAGAAATGTTTGAGGGTATAAGGGATCCTCGAGCACATCTCATGCAATATAACGATTACATGAATGTGTTAAGAGCTTTTTATGTCACGAAATGCAAAGCCTTCTCGACAACTCTCAAAGACTGTGTAAAAGACTGGTACTTGTCCCTCTTGCAAGGTTCCATTAAGATTATTTCGTAGTTGGACCATATTTTTTTGGTAGAATTTGAGCACACATGACAATAATAAGTACACTTATAGGGCTGATGTCTGTTAAGTAGAAGGAGGGCGATAGCTTATAATATTATGTTAAACATTTTCATGCAGCAACGTTAAATACAAAGAACCTGGAGGATCAGTAGGCCATTGATGACTTTATCATGGGATTTCTAAATGAACATGTACAATATTTGTTCACCGAAAACCGACCTCAGAGCTTGGCATATCTGGACAAGTATGCCCACAAGTTTGTTGAAGTTGAAGAAATAAAGAGAGTAGCTCGTGGTACATTCCACAGGGATGACAGACAGTCAAGGAAAAGAGAAGGTGTTCGTTGTTGTTACATCTTCTCAATCTTTTTGTGTGCAAGGTAAGGGACAACAAAAAGGGCAGTCACAAAATGAATCGCTTAGAATATTTTAGAGGTCGCAACCTGAGCATGACAGAAGGTATCCTTCTTATTGTAAATTTGAAACTTACACTCCTTTGAATGCTACATGTGCCTATATTTTTAGCCAGGTAAAAAACCTTGGTATTCTGCCAACTCTTCCACTTATGAGTCATAATTTAAGAAGGTTAAGTTCGAGAGATAGATGTGCTTTCCACGAAGATGAAGAACATAAAACTGATAATTGTTCTTCTCTAAAGGATGCCATCGAGGAAGCGGTTAGGAAATGTAAGTTGAAAGATTTTGTGGCTCAAGGTACTGACAAGTCAGGGCAAAGTTAAATGATTGAGGCCAAAGGTAACCAGAAGGTGAAAGGAGCTATTCATATAATAATTGGGATAGACGAGGGCTAGGCAACCTCTAATGCAAAGAGAAAGGCGTATCTCAAGAGTGTTATGTCGATTAGTTTGCCTAAAAGGTTGTGTTAGCAGGAAAAGTGGAGAGTGGATTTTAGTAATGAAGATGAAAAATTGGTTTGCGATGAAGAAAGAATTGATCCAATGGTGGTTTCAGCAACTATTGCAGGCTGTGAGGTGAAAATAATACTAGTAGATAGTGGCAGTGCAGTTGAGGTATTGATGTTGGAAGCTTATTAGAGAATAGGTTTGAAAGAGCAAGCGTTGAAGAGGGCGAGCCTATTGTATGTCTTCGCGAACCATCTTATTGGGGTAAAGGGTTGCACCACTTTACCCCGTTACCATAGGGGATGGTGAGCGTACCACAATGGAGTATGTCCAGATTTTTGTAGTTAATCATCTCATGGCGTACAACGTATCTTTGGGTATCCCATAATGAGAATAGCCAAGATGATTGTAGTGACCTTTTGCATGAAGATCAAGTTTCCTACAAGAATTAGTACATGATTCATGCAATCCGATAAAAAAAAAATTGAATAGTATCATATATTGACTGTGAAGAAAATGCGCGAACAGGTGCACCAAGGGCAGAGTTCGCAACAAACAGGGCTGAATAGTCAGCTTTTATACTTAGACAGTTTGGATGCTAGGAATGAGGAGAGAGTGAAGAAACCAAAAACTGCAGAAGTTTTGGAAAGTTTGTAATTATTTTACGATGATGTAGACAAGGTGGTTAAGATTTCATCGACATTAGCAGCAGAGGAAAGGAAGAACTTGGTAAAATACTTAAGGGCAAATACTGATATTTTTGCCTAGTCGGCTACAGATATGCCAAAGGTGGATCCTTGTATAATTGTTCACATATTGAATTTTTTTCTCGAGGCTAAGCCTGTGAAACAAAAGAAAAGAAAGTTTGCATCGTAAGTTGTAGAAGCCGTAAGGCAAGAAGTGGGAAATTTGTTATAAATTGGATTCATCATAGAGGTTGCATACCCTGACTGGGTTTCAAATGTGGTGATGGTGAAAAAGGCTAGTGGCAAGGGGAGAATGTGTATCGACTTCAACAACATTAATAAAGCTTGCCTAAAGGACATATTTCCCTTGCCTTCAATTGATAGGTTGGTTTATGCATCTTTGAGGCATAGATTCATGAGTTTTATGGATGATTTCTCCGGGTATAATCAGATATCTATGGCTCTAGAGGATCATGACAAGACAAATTTTGTTATAGAAGAAGGATTATTTTGTTGCCTTGTCATGCCTTTTGGTTTGAAAAATACGAGTGCAACTTACCAAATGCTAGTAAACAAAATTTTTAGAGATCAGATTGAGCGTAACATTGAGGTTTATGTTGACGACATTTTTGTAAAGGGTTCTACTTTTAATAAGTATGTGGAAAACCTGTCTGAGGTGTTCGCTGTGTTGCGAACTCACAACATGAGGTTGAATATTGATAAATGTGCTTTTGGCTTAAGAGCTAGTAAATTTCTGGGCTTCATGGTCTTGAAAAGAGGAATTGAGGTTAATCTAGAAAATATTCTTACCATCTTAGATATGCCTCCTCCAAGAACGATAAAGGATATACAATGTTTAACAGGAAGAGTGGTTGCGCTTAATAGATTTGTTTCAAAGATGAAAGATAAATGTTTGCCTTTCTTTAAAGCCCTGCGAACTTCTTTCTCATGGACTGAAGAGTGCCAGACAACCTTTGAAAACCTCAAGATGTATCTCATATCCCCACCACTATTGATGTCACCACGCGTGGAAGAAACTCTCTATGTTTATTTGGCGACCTCGGAGGAGACAATTGTAGTTGTTTTAGTTAAGGCAAAAAGTGTTCACCGATTCCTACTGTATTACGCTAATAAAGTGTTGCAGAATGGTGAACTAAGGTATTCAAAAATTGATAAACTTGTTTTTTGCTTTAATTATTTCAGCTTGCAAGTTGCGTCTATACTTCCAAGCTCATGCCGTTTCCATTATGATGAATCAACACATTAAAGACATGTTGTCCAGAGCTGACACCTCAGGGAGATGACAAAATGAGGGATTGAGTTAGTTGAGTATGACAAAATGAGGGATTGAGTTAGTTGAGTATGGCGTGGACTACGTTCCGATAATAGCGATAAAAGGGTAGATTTTGACTGATTTATAGTCGAATGCTCTTTGAGAAATTTGTCAATCCCACTAGTACCATGGTTTATAATATGAAATGTTAGTTTACGAAATATTAATAGAATTAAGCTCGTTGATATTTTTTACCCTCTACAAGAACTAACTCATGAAAATTGTTCGATTAACTTATTACCTTTTATAATGGCATTTAACAAAGACATACCCATGTTCTAAACAATTCTTTTCCATTGATTATGCACAATATAGTAGTTGATTCACCACAAGAGTGTATGAGTTTTCCTGATAGCTCAAAAACTTGGGAGATTTATGTTGATGGCTCTACGACAAAGTCAGGATCATGAGAAGGCGTACTTTTAATTAACCCTGATAATAATGAATGGCAATATGGTCTTTCTTTTGGCTTCGAGGCATCCGATAATGCAGCAGAGTATGAAGCCTTGATATTGAGATTAAAATTAGCTTGCCAATTAGGGGATAAGGAATTGGTAGTGCACATAGATTCTGATAGGCGTCGAAACCACCAAAAATAATTCCTATAGAAATAACTCTAAACTATAGTAAAGAGTGGCAGTAGGGTCGAGTCCACAGGGATTGGATATTGTAATAAACTTCTGTGTTTACTTATGAACAGAATGTTCGTTGTGTCAAAGGTTGTGGCAAGAGTCGTGCCCACGACTCCAAACGTACCTGCAACAAAAATAAACAAGTAATCGGGGGTTTTCGAGAATGTTTAGAAAGTAAATAATCTATCAGCGTAAATAAACAATTAAATAATATTAAAAATAAATTTAGTTCGGGAAATAAATTTAGAATTTTACAAACAGAAATAATAAGCCTTAGCCTTAGACTCGATAAATTCTGTATCAAGAATCGATCCTCGAAAATTAACCTTCTCCTCCAACGATAAGTCGATTATAGCAGTTAAGAACGTCCTAACCACCAATTCTTCCTTTCGTAGCTAGTCCCGGTACGACCTACAAACCAACCCTTACCGATTATCTAATCGAGATACACATGTTTCCGATTCAAGATTCTGACAGCCTTGCATTCTGAAGAACCCAACTCGAATTAATGGCCTCAACCGCGGGGGTCGTTTAAACCCGATCACTTCTTCCTTGATTTGTTCTCGGAGATCTGAATACAGCACGACCAACTCGTTTCTCCAACTGTCAGTAAACACGAATCTAACCCAACATGCACTTTTTGACTTGAAATCGAGTTAACTTTAAGGGATGAGTTGTCAATCCCAATACTTAAGAAAAATGTGAATACCGATTAGAAGGATTTTAACACAAATACATATCTCACGATTCCCGACCGGAAAGAACACCGGCCTAAGGCTAATATGAAATTTAGTGAAGCATGAAATTATTCATGCTTTGTAAACTTTGAGAAGTGGTTTGATGATTATGGTGAAGAAAGGAACAGAAAGGACTTGGAAAGAAATTAGCCCAATTTTGTAAAAGCAAGAAAAATGCAAACGAAAGTAGCAGTATGCTCTTAGCAATTTGAATGACGAAAGAGAATAATTCAATTCTAAATTGAAGTAGGAATGTAGAATTAAGTGATGATTTTTCAAAGGACATTAAGGCCCTATTTATATACACAGAATTTGCTATTTTTGGCCTTAACTAATTTAACATAAAATCAAAATAAAATAAAATAAATAAAAATAAAATAAGATTTTTTCTATTTTTGGCTTTTACAAAGTCAAAAATTCAGATGAGTCATTGGCTTTTCTCCACATTTTTTATTCGGCCTCATTTTTATTGATTGTGTTTCAATTTGGTCCTTTTCTACTCATTTTTGTCTCTTAACGTCCTAATTGCATCCCTGACAAGATTAAAACATAAAAGTACTAATTTATCAAGGATCAAATCAGAGATAAACCGAATTAAACAGAAAATGTCATGCAAATTAACATGTTATCAAATTCCCAATTGATTGCTAAGCAGATGAGTAGATAGTATGAAGTCAAGGAATTGAATTTGAATAAATACCATTATATAGTATGACAACTACTCACCTGATTTGAAAAAGTGCAAGTGAAACAGCTATCAAGAAAAGATAATACTTGAGCAGATGTACTTTCCAACCTGGCATCGTCTATTTTCATCGAACAGAGAGGAAAGAATATTGCTTGAGTACAAAGACATTCCGAGCTATAACATGCAACAGATCTGTACTCAAGATCAGGAGGATACATGAATGACTCCTATCATCCAAATTTTGTGAGGGGAAGAAACTTCTATTGATAAAAGGGAGGTCATCAAATTACAGTCAAAAGTTGCAAGATATGATATTATTGTTTCCAACTAAATATATATGAATTACCAAGTGATCGTGATGTTAGATTAATTACATCTAATTAATGAATGAATTGTGCCATTTTTAGTTCATTAAAATAATTTCTTGTATAATTGTTAGGTATACCTTTTTAGAGTGTATACTCTATAGAAAAGGGGTATTCTAGCCATTGCTGCAATGTTTCAGAAGCTAATTATGTAATGAGAAAGATACATGAAGGAATCTGTGAAGATCATTTCGGTGCTAGGTGCAACTATGCAGAAGGATAATACTGGCCAACTATGCAGAAGGATATACATCATATGGTTCGTACCTGTGGTTCTTGTAAAAATTATGCTTGAGTACAAAGATCACCAACGGAGCTGCTGCAAGTCATGTCGAGCCCCTGGCCATTTGCAACTTGGGGAGTCGACAGTTTAGGCTCATTCTCTGTAGCTACAGCCTATAAGAAGTTCATAGTGGTGTTTGTGGAGTATTTCACCAAATGGATAAAAGTTGAAGCCTTAGCTATAATTACTGAAAACAGATGGAATCATTTTTGTGGAAGTCTATTGTTTGCAAATTTGGTGTCCCTCACTTAATAATAACAGATAATGGGATGCAATTCTATGGAAAATTTAAAATTTTTTGCAAGGATTTACATATTGTTTTAGCTCAAAGATCCATTAAAGCTCTCTAGATGAATTGTCAAGTGAAGGCCATAAATAAAAAAATTCTAACAACTTTAAAAAAGAAAGTAGATGATACTAAAGGAGTTTGTTAGAGGAACTACCAGGAATTTCTTGGGCCTTGCAAACCTCACCTCATATAGCTACTGCAGAAACTGAGTTCTCACTTGTTCATGGAGCAGAGGCAGTAACCTCTGCAAAGATAGGTATGCGTTCACATAGAACACTACAATTAGAGAAATGTTAGAAGTCAGAGCTACTGCATGAGCTCAATAGGTGGCTCGTTTTTACAATTCTAAAATAACCAATAAACAGTTTTAGGTGGGTGACCTAGTTCTTAGAAATACTAAGGCTAGCCTTCCA
The DNA here is from genome assembly GCA_025698465.1 of Gossypium longicalyx. NCBI lineage: Eukaryota > Viridiplantae > Streptophyta > Magnoliopsida > Malvales > Malvaceae > Gossypium > Gossypium longicalyx. The sequence goes on along the minus strand of CM047004.1, from coordinate 59,235,170 downwards.
GCAGCACAATAGGGAAAGATGACTCCAAATTGGGAGGGGTTTTACAAAGTGATACAGAAGGTAGGTTATGGAGCCTGTAAGTTGGCTAAAATGGACAGCGCTATTCTTTCGTGAATATGGAATGCTTGCCATTTAAAGAAATACTATGTATGAACAAAACTATATTTTAATAAAGAAGTATTATTTATAGATGCTGTTTTTTCAAAGGTTAGTTGATTTAAGATCACAGCCTATTCATCTTTGAGTTAGTTGATTTAAGATCGCAACTTCTAATTAGCTCGATGACCTACGTTCATAGCCAATTTTACAAAGGTTAGATGATTTAATATTGCAACCTATTCATCTTTGAGTTAGCTGATTTAAGATCGCAACTTCTAAACAACTCTATGTCCTACGTTTAAGGCTGATTTTATAAAGATTAGTTGGTTTAAGATTGTAACATATTCATATTTGAGTTAGCTAATTTAAGATCGCAACTCCTAAATAGCTCGACGACCTATGTTCGCGGTTGATTTTACAAAGGTTAGCTAATTTAATATCACAACCTATTCATCTTTGAGTTAGCTGATTTAAGATCGCAACTCCTAAACAGCTCGATGACCTACGTTCACAACTGATTTTAAAAAGGTTAGTTGATTTAATATTGCAATCTATCCATCTTTGAGTTAGCTGATTTAAGATCGCAACTCCTAAATAGCTCGACGACCTATGTTCACAACTAATTTTACAAAGGTTAGCTGATTTAATATCTCAACCTATCCATATTTGAGTTAGCTGATTTAAGATTGTAGCTCCTAAACAACTCGTGACCTACGTTCACGATTGATTTTACAAAGGTTAGTTGATTTAAGATCACAACCTATCCATTTCTAAGTTAGCTGATTTAAGATCGTGACTTTTAAACAACTTGATAATCTATATTTGTAGCTAATATTACAAAAACCTAGTTAAATCCAAAGTGACAACTTGGGTTTTTCGAATGTATAGGCTTAAAGCCACAACTTGTGATTATTCACTAGTTCGCCAATATACATTCACACTGCTAATGTACAACGACTCCAATTTATGACCTAATCACGGTGATTTCAAAGCTACGAATAATTTACCCTAAGTTAGTTGCCTTAATAGTTTTCATTACTTAGTATGCTTATTGTTATGATGCGGTTAGGTAATAAGTTCAAGTCCACTAGCAATCAAACACATTATCATATCAATAAAAATCAAATATTTTCATTTCTTAATCTTAAAAGCTAGCATATTGGGTACATTACAAGGAATGAAATAGTTAGTTATTATCTATGCCTAAAGAGTTAGTCGGCCCATCATCTCCTCATTCATCATCTCTTATGCATTCATTGTCCTTATTTCTTTCTGTATGGATAGCATTGGTACCAACGGGATCCTCAAGAGCAGAGCTTGTTTCAACAACATCAACAATATAAAAATTTGACAAATTCTTCCACTTTGCTGTGATCTCCTTCCAAGCTGTCCTAGAAGGAAAATGGACATCAAAATCTAGTTGGGTACCTGTTAGCTCGCTAAGGGCATCAAAGTTTACTCTTCGTGCATCAAAAGGGCCTACAATAATTTGAGCATGAATAAAAAAATTAGCCTTCAAATTAGGCAGATATGCATCTAAGTTTTCCATTGTCCCATTCTTATACTACTCTATAGCTTCTTCATAGCTCTTTGTTAAGTTAGCCACAATAGACTTATGCTTTTCATTCATTTTCCTCAAGCTAGCCTCGAGAACTAGTTTATTTTCTTGCTCACTTGCAAGCTCACCGTGAAGTTTCTCACCATGAACACTCTGCATATACAAATGAACATCCATGTATTCGTCAATCTCTCTTGTTAAGCTTGTATACTCCTCAGAACTGTCTTCAGTGCCTTAAGTTGTGCCTACACCACCAACAATCTAACATCGTGTATTGAAGGCTGAGAAGACTAAGGGCAAGGCTTTAGTTTATAGGCTCAACCCTTAAACCCAAAAGTATAAGAGCTAGCTCATCGTCTACTCTGTGAGGCCACACGAACTGTGCAAGAACAAGCCTAGCTGTGGTGGTGTCGGCACCATCATCTGCATTGGCTTCCTCCATCCATTAGGGCTCAAATCCAAATGAAAATACTTAAAGACATTTTTTATAATTAGTATTTCTTCTAAATCTAGTACACAACCCTAGAGAAGTTTGTCATATTGTGCCCATCCCATCTCAGTTATGATACCTCGCCTTTTAGAGCATATGTTTTTATTAGGCAAATACCATCTTATTGGGAAACCAAACCCATTATTCAACTTATACTAAATGTGAATATCTTTCTCGTAATTAAGACGAAAGTTGCTACATCTATTAGAAATGAGTGTCTTCGCATCCTCGCGAGGAGTAAAATAAAAGAACCCATACGAACCCCCTCGGTTGTAGGGCTTCAATTGGTGTAACCTTTGAAATATAGCGATTAGCGAAACCTATTCATATCGAGAGCATTCTATGAAATATGCCACAACCAATCACAAAGAGAAATCAGACAGTTGGTCGGGAGCTAGTTGATAGTCGCCAAAGAGATTGTAAAAGAAAGGATGGAGGGGTAAGTGAAAGTCTGCTTCCAAGATGTACAGGGGGAGTAAAAACCTGCCGTCATTGGTGTCGCTCAAGCAATGTAAATCCTTAGGAATGGAGAAATCATATGCAAAATTTAGAACCCTAATTCCACAAGCGGCTAAGGCACGATACATTTCTTCCTCTTTCGTGGTACAGACATAGCTTTTGCCCTTCACCAGATTCTGTAGCTCCTGTTGTCATGGAGAGTTATCCAAATTAATGTGACCACTACCCCTAGTCCTAACCATACTCTATCAATGAAAATAAAAAGAGAAATCAAGATTCTCAGAAATATTAACTCTGTTTATCATCTGAAACTCTTCTTCTAAAATTTTGAATTCAAACGGTGTGATTGCTAAGGCATTGTTACCCCCTTTTTAAAGAGGGTTTCCTTCATTTTAGATGATTCAAATGCCCAATGGTGAAGAACCAATCACATATGGACAATAATATTTTTTTCCTATACACATGGTTAAATGAACATTGTACAATAAAGAATAAGGCGTACTTTGAAAGATTATCATTCCAATTTTAGTCCACTTCTAATCAGGTTCTAAAAAGAGTCACTTTATAACTCTTTTTTAGTCCACTCGAGTTTTCCTAAAACTAGTAGTTATAATCTATAACTAATAAAAATCCCAAATTTAAGAAAAATCCATAGAGGCCATATTTACAATAAAATTCCCAAACAAAATTTAACATCATAATTAAGTACGAAACAGAGTCAAATAAGGTTGTGTTGCCACCCCTGAGTCCTCCACTACACCGATCCACCCACGCCTAGGGATTACCTGTATAGATAAATCAGAGGGTTGAGTTTATGAAAACTCAGTGTGTAATCCCCATATAAAACAAGCAGACAAAATACAGTCATAGTCTAGGTTTAAGCCCTTTCAGTATAAGATTCAGCTTCAGTTAAGGCCTTAACCCATTTCAGTATCAGTAATCAGTATAATAACAGATATACAATCAAAAAATTCCTACCTAGCCAGACTCTACACACCATCTCCGACCAACCCTACACTCTATGTGGGGATATAATCAACCCACCCATCCCTACACTCTAAAAAATACCGAATGCGGTGCCAAATTGTGGTTTGCAGTTGAGCTGCCAGTGAATTAGGCCCGAGGCCTTTCAGTACACTTCCTTCAAACAATACCAACCCCCAACCTAATGCAATGTAACGTATAGTAATGACATGCTATATCATGGCAATAGTGCATACAATTTTAGTTTATTAAATATCATCATGCTCGCTAACATGTAAATATATATATCAATCATATAGTCATTTCTGTCAATTACGAGTCTAGGTACGCTTACCGACCCTATAGTAGGTTCACAGTCGTCTCGGGCGACCCGTACAACCTTAACAACAAAATAATAAAGATGGGCTCACACGCTCATATTGTCCACCCGTGTGGACTCATACGTCTGTGTGGCCCACACGATCCAAATGGGCCGCCCTGGCCGTGTGGATCACATGGCCTAACCTAAAAATCCCATACGCCCGTGTAATTCACCTGTGTAGACCATACTGCCCAATTCGATTCGGCTCGTGTATCGTACACGGCTTATCTCGTCGATCACATGCCCGTGTTCTATTACACAACATACCACATGGGTGGCCACAAGCCCGTGTGGCGCCGACAACCCCATTTTTTATTTTTTTGTCGAGTACTATTTTTAGTGTTGCGGTTAGACACCTACTTGGATTTTTACGCCTAAAACTCCCGAAACCTAAAATCAACAACATACACTTGATTAAACATTTAAACTACCGAATACATCCAAATCCCAAAACAAGGTATTCACTTTCGAGCGATAAGCCATTACCTTAAATCGAGTAGTAGGAATACCCTGCCTTCAGAACTTTGACGAGCGATAAACAGCCTTTCGATAAACCCCTAATCACCAAAAGAATCCATATCAACACTTTTCCACATCCCTGTTTAAAGTTTACTCAAGACTAAACTTATCGAGAGGGCGAAGAGAACAATGCGCAGTAAGAAAGTAGAAATGAAAAGAACAGAAAAGGGGAAGAAGCCCGTCAAAGGTTTGGCTAGGGAAAGAAAAGGGAAAACTTCAAGAGACTTTCAGTAAAAAGAGGAGAAATGAAAGTTGAGAGGAATACCAATTCCACTTTATTTCACTTACCGAACAGTCGGAAACGAAGGTTGCCACAAACGAATAATTGAAGCCATGAAAATAAAAAGAAACGCCAAGGGTAGGGGAAGAGAAGTAGAATTTGGCGACAAAGGGAGGAATTGAGGAAAGAAAATGGTAGAGATGGGGAAAGAAACCGTCAGAAAGATAGAGAGAAAACTGACTCTTTTTTCAAAAAGAAAAGAAAATGATTAGATTTTGGATATTTTTCCCTATAATCCCCTAATTTCCTACCTCTTATCTCTAAATTCGCTCCCACACTTCCCCATACCCCTCAAACACTCCATAACCATCTACTACTTCCCCACACACCTCAAACTCCTATACGCCACAAGCAGCAAAAATAATACCCAAGTACAGCTCGAACCCAAGACCTCTAGCATTTTTAACACACCACTTATCCACCAGACTAGCAGGCCCATTCTGACATGTTTTTACAACTTTTAACTATAAGCCTACTGAATAAAAGTAAGGCTTTATTCAATTAAAACAAAATTTTAGTTCAAGACAAGGCTTGAACCTAAGACTTCTCAGACACCTCTAGCACACATAACCAATGAAGCAGATACAGGTTACATCACAAAACACACAAAAATAAAAATAAGAGATTTTTGGGGCTTTACATAGGGACTAAATTGTAAAAATGTGGGCTACAGTGTAAAAATGCCCAAATAGATTTTTTGGATGAAATTGAATGAATATGTGATTAAATGAGTTAATTTTGAATTTATATAGATCAAGAAAGAAAGAAATCAAATTTAGATTGGGGAAAATCGAATGTTATCAAGTAATCAATCCGATTTTTCAATTCTGAGTATAAGGTAAGTTCGTATGTGATAATTTCATTATAAATGTATGTTAAATGATTTGATATTGTATAAACTAGGACTATGAGATTACGGATAATGTTGAATAGTGAAAACAACCTATAAATGCATTTGATGATAGAAACGAAAAGTGTGAAAGCTCGGTTGAATCTTAGGAATTGAATTGGATACTTGTGAAATGTTATAAGTTGATATACCAATTTGGCTTCGAGCCATATATATCGGATGAGTTGGCTTTGGGCCATGATATCGGCACTTCGGGTGCTTATAATACCTTGATTTGGCTACGGGCCATGATATAGGTATTTAGAGTGGAGTTTCCTTGATTTGTCTACGGGCCATGGTATAGGTACTTCGGGATGGGTTACCTTGATTTGGCTAGGGGCCATGGTATATGTACTTATCGATTGTAATCCTTGAGTATCTAATTTCTATTCCGAATGGTTCAACGAGTAAAGAATGACGTAGTTGAGAAAGAGTTTAGCAGAGGTGGTACAGGTACATACGGAACCTATTCGAGTATTACATTGAGAAAGTTCAATGAGATGATATTGGATCATGTTTTGAGACATGAGAAAGGTTCGTGGATAATGTGATTTCGATTTGATAATGTGTAAATAGTTGAATTACATTTATTTGATGAATTGAATTAATCACTTACGAACTTACTAAGCTATGAAGCTTATTGTGTGTTATTTGTCTATGTTTTATAGATAATCAAAGCTAGCTCGGACTCGAGGATCGTTAGAAACCGTCATCACACTATCGATCACTTTGTTGGTACTTTTGAAGCCTAGTAAATATGGTATATGGCATGTACAGGCTAGTGGTATCTTGATATGTTTTGAGTTATGATATTAACCATGAGATTTGGCTTGTAAATATTGGTGTTTGTTTGGCTATATAAGTTGGCTTGTGAATGATGGTAATATTGAATGTGAATTTGACTTATGATATGTGTTCATATATGTGCTTGTGGTATATATATATTGGCTATGTTATTGGCAAGTTTATTATGGAAATTGAGATGGTTTGGTGATTATGAGATTGATTGTTTATCAATGGCATGTTTTGGTATTGGATAGAAATGGTGAAATGATATGTTTGAAATATTGGATTTGGTATATATTTGTATTGATTGATGAATTTTGGTTGCATATTTTTTACTTAAATTGGTACCATATGAGCTTATATAGGTATATGCAAAAAGGGCGGCAAATTGGCTTTGTAAATGACCTATTTTTTCCACACGGGCAGAGACAAGGGCGTATGTCTCAATCGTGTACGACACACGGCCATGATACACGGCCATGTGTCCCCTAAGGTATCCTTCCGAATTAAGTCAGTATACCCTACAGGTTTGGCACGGCCTAGACACATGGGCATGTTTACTAGTTGTGTATGGCACACGAGTTGGCACACGGACGTGTGGCTGACCGTGTGACCCAAGTCAGTAACCCCTCTAGATTTCACACAGCCTGACACACGAGCGTGTCCTCGGCCGTGTGGTACAAGTTAGAATGTATGTCTTGTTTTCACACGGCCTATGACACGAGCGTGTCTGGTGGCCGTGTGAGGCACACGGCCAGTTCACACGGGCGTGTAACCCTTAAATGCATAAAAATTTTCTAAGTTCCCCAAAGTTTTCAAATGTTATCGGTTTAGTGTAATAACCAAAATTCACGGGCATTGAAAAAGTGCAATATCGGGCCTCCGTCTTAGTGAAATGGGTTCGTAAATAATTATTAGAAATATGTATGAGACTAGTGGTGTGCCTAATTAGGTTCTAATTAGGTGAATTTAGCTTAATTAAGAGTAATTAGGAAAAAGGACTAAAGTAAATAAAGGGTAAAAGTTGAATTGTAGATTAAAAGAAAATAAAAAGGACCAAAATAGAAAATAAGCCATTTAGCATAAGTTGAGGCAGCAAACAAAAAAAAATCTAAGATTTTTGTTTGTTTAATTAATATAAATAAATAGTTTAATTATAAATTTAATTATGTTAAATTATAATAATTATATTACTATTATATTATATTATATTATATTATGAAATAAATAAAATAAGGACAAGCGGATGGTGATGATAATATACAATTGTAAAAATATATGTGTTCACAATTGTAATACATATATTTGTTATTAAATAGTTATTAATTATAATTATTTTTATTGAAAAATGTTGGTTTAAATAATTATTGAAAGACTATTGTTGTAAGGTTTTAGATATGAAATAGAATAAGTTATTGAATTGAGATATAGAAATGAAATATATGAAAAAATGATTTTATGAAATGGTTATTGATGAAACGCATGAAATAGATATTGATATAATAAGAAGATATATAAATTAAAATGAAGAGAAGCTATTGAAAATACATATTATTAAAATAAAATTAAAGTTTAAATGCATGAGTGATTTATTAAAGGTAAAATAGTGGTAAGATTTAATGTGTATATATATTGTTTTTACCTTAAGTATTTGAATTATAGTAATACCACTAGGTGTATACTCAGCGTACGGTTTGTTTCCGTGCGCAGATTAGGTACAGAAATTTTTGAAGAGTTGAATTTTTAGATTGCAAGCTTTCATCTCATCACATCTTCAAGCAACAACAGGGTATGTTTTAAAATTTTGAATAGAATGGCATGTACTTAGGAAAAATATTAAGTATGTTCCAAGTGTCCATTTTTATGTTCCAATATATTAGTAATTAGCCAAGAATTATTTTGGCACCAAATGTAATATTCCTATATTAGGTTCGTTGAGTCGAACATGGTATAGGGGTGTTACATTTAGTGGTATCAGAGCCTAAGTTTTCTGATTATTGGGAAACGAACGAGTCTAGTAGTACATGCCATATAGGATATATCGATGTGATTAGATGTGATATCAATATTAGAAGCATTGATAAGCTTGAAAATATGAATTATTATTGATAAGGAAATGATTTTGAATTAGTAATGACTCAAGAAGGAAATAGATAAATACTGGAATTTGATAATAAAAAAAAACTTATTTTCTGTCATAGATATTGGAAGAAATGGCAATAAATTTGATATTCCTGATGAGATAACAACTTCAGCATAGAGGGAGAAAGTTGATAAGATGATGAGAGAAGTGTAGGATTATAGAATGAAACCAGAAGAAGACATAGTTCAGCACTTTATTACTGTAAATTGAAAGATGGAAGAAGTGTTACGGAAGGGTCACAAACTGATTAGAAAGAATAAAGTGCAATATTTGACCCTTAGAGGAACATTAATAGAACGAAAGCACCAAATGATTTTAGACCAACTTTGGAAGAAATTGGTACCACAGACTTATTAGAATATAGTTATATACTTTATGAAGTTTATAATCTCTGAAGGAGCAAGGAAGATAGCGAGACAAAGTGTAGGCTCACGAAAGTTGACTAGGAAGCAGGATGTCTTTAACATGCCATGGATGGAAAAATTAGCCGTTAGGAAATTACCAAGAAAATTTATAGATTCAATACCCGTTATAAAGATGGAAGAGGATGAAGGTCCTGAGGAATTTCCAAATTGGATCGTAGAAGATGAATTTGAAGAGAATTTAGAACTTAATATAGAGAATTTTCCAGGGGAAGATACAGAATTAGAGATGGAAGAAGACGCAGAAATGGATTTAAGTGGTTAAAAGTAAAAGTTAGGGACTAGTGAATATGAAGGAAAATGAATATATATGTATATATATAGTTGTACATGTACAAAATGAGAACTTAGAAAGTCAGAGCTTTTAAATGAAAAGTTTGGTATATTAATATAAATTTAGTCTTTTAAAAATAGAAGAGATAATAGAAATATGAGAAGTAGAATAGAATTGTAATATTTTCAAATTATGAAGATCAGAAAATAATTTTTTTTAGAAAGAAGTATAGAAAGAAATAAAGACCTTAGTTTAAAAAAAATCAAAATAGATTATAGAAGATAAGAATAGAATTGACCATGAAAAAAATAATGTAAGTACTTTAGAGAACATAAAAAGGTAATGAAATGATTTTAAGAATTAGTGAATAAAGAGCGATTTAAAGTGTGAAAACAAGAAGAAGAAATAGCAAAGTTGTAAATTGTGTAATAAAAAAGGCAAACCTTGGAAAGAACAGTTACCTCGAGAAGACTGTTGGCAGCGGCCGGGCCAATAGATTTCTAAGAGGTTTGGATTAAGAGTAATAACTCTGATCCATAACTGGGATAATCATTATTTGTCTCAAAAAGAGAAAGAAAAGGAAGGAAATGAAAATGAGAATATAAAAGTATGACAAAGTAGAGCCCAAAAAAAAATATATATATATATATATATATAGGATTATAAGAATAACTCCAAAGATAATCTACTAAAGATTTTCTATTCTTATGGAAAGAATATTGTCATTTATAGTGATGATTCTTGAACGATTTTAGTTGTGTTTTGATGTAATACTAGAAGTGATTGCTTATGCATCTCGTCAGCTAAAAATGTATGAATGCAATTATCTGACACACAATTTAGAAACTAGGTGTTGTGGTTTATGCTCTAAAGATTTTGATACACTATTTGTATGATAAAAAGTGTTATATTTATACCGATCATAAAAGTCTCAAAAATCTTTTATCTCAAAAGGAGTTGAATTTAAGACAATGTCGTTAGATAGAGCTTTTGAAAAATTTTGATTGTATTATTGATTATTACCCTAATAAAGCTAATGTTATAGCTGATGCATTAAGTAGGAAAGCAGCAATTGAATTGCAAATAATGTTTTTTCAGCTTAGTATCAATGAGGATGAAAGCTTATTGGCTGGATTAAAAATCAAATTGGTGATGTTGATCAGATTAAGTTAGTGCAGTTAGAAAATGACAAATGTGTGAAGAAAAGATAAATGGTTTAGAATGGTATATTAGAAAATTTCAGCCTTGATAATTGTGGTTGCTTGAGATTTCACAATCGAATTTGCGTTCTGGATTTTTTAAATTGAAAAAAGTTGATACTTCGCAAAGCTCATAATAGTCCTTTTGTTTTGCATCCTAGAGGAACGAAAATATATTATGATTAACTAAATTTTTATTGGTGGTCAGGAGTGAAAAGAGATGTGTCGAGTATGTGGATAAATGTTTGGCTTATCAATGAGTTAAGGTAGAGCATTAGGTCCCTACTGGATTACTTCAGTTTATTAACATTCTTGAATGGAAATGGGAATTGTGTCTCTATATTTGTAATAGGACTACTCTTATTAGCAAGTAAAAAGAATGCTATTTAGGTGATTGTTGATAGGCTTACGAAATCAGCTCATTTTGTAGCAGTCAGAACTGATTGGTCACTTCAAAAACTTGTTGAAGTTTAAATTCGGGAAATTATGAGGTTGTGCGATATTCCTATATATTGAATGAAAGAAAAATGATAGGGCCAAAATTAATCCAAGAAACGGAGGAAATTCTTAAGAAGATTCGAGATAGACTAAAGGTAGATTCAACAGATAGAAATCATATATAGATTTAAAACACCGAGATATTGAGTATCCTATTGGCGAAAAAATATTTTTAAAGTATCACTTTGGAAGAAAATATTGAGATTAGGCCGAAAAGAAAAACTGAGTCATCGTTTTATTAACCCGTAAGAAATTATAGGAAGAGTTGGGCCAGTTGCCTATTGCTTAATATTGCCTCTGAAATTACAGAAGATTTATAATATTTTTCATGTTTTCATGCTATGGAGATATCGATTAGACCCTTCTCATATTATTTCGACAGAAGATATTACTTATATTAGCTCGGAAGGTAAAGAAGTTACGGAATAAACAAGTTTCCTTAGTGGAAGTGTTGTGGAGAAGTCATAGTGTAGAAGAAGCAATTTGGGAACCAGAAGAAACTATGAGATCTCAGTACCCCCATCTCTTTTCAGGTAAATTTCGAGGACGAAATTTATTAAGGTGGGAGAAATGTAATGACCCAAAATTCACGCCCATCGAAAAAGTGCAATACCAGGCCTTCGTCTTTGTGAAATGGGTTTCATAAATAATTATTAGAAATATTTATGAGACTAATGGTGTGCCTAATTAGGTTCTAATTAGGTGAATTTAGCTTAATTAAGAGTAATTAGGAAAAAGGACTAAAGTAAATAAAGGGTAAAAGTTGAATTGTAGATTAAAAGAAAATAAAAAGGACCAAAATGACAAATAAGCCATTTAGCATAAGTTGAGGCGGCAAACAAAACAAAAATCTAAATTTTTGTTTGTTTAATTAATATAAATAAATAGATTAGTTATAAATTTAATTATGTTAAATTATAATAATTATATTATATTATATTATATTATGAAATAAATAAAATAAGGACAAGTGGATGGCGATGATAATATACAATTGTAAAAATATATGTGTGCACAATTGTAATACATATATTTGTTATTAAATAGATATTTATTATTATTTAATTGATATTAAATTATAAATTAAATTAAATAGTTGACAAATGTAGGGTGATGATAAAACATGTGTAATAAATATATGCAAACATGTGTAATTTAATTATTTATTTACTTATATTTTAAGCTAAAGATATTTATTATAATAATTATTATTAAATTAATTAATTATAAATATCATATTATGAATTGAATTAAATTAAAGCCAAGTGTATGGTGATAAAAATATACAAATGTAATAATAGTATTTTTGCATTTGTAATATATTCATTTAATTACTCTTTAAGTAAATAGATATTTATTATATTATATTATTATTATTATTACTATTGTTAACTAATATATATATATATATAAATATATATAATAAAGTAAAATAAAAAAAAAGAAAGAAACAAAACAAAGAAGAAAAGAAACAAAGAGCAATTCGAAATAGGGGGAAAGGAAAGAATAAAGAAAAAAAGAAAAGGAAAAACTAGGGTTTTGAAGTTTAAAGTTTTAATTGGTAAGTCAATTAAGTCTTTTTTACTTAATTTTGATGTTTTAGAAACTTCAGGACAAAGTTTTGTTGAAATCAAGTTGAAGTTTTGGAAATTCTTAGGTTTTTGAATATAGTTCATGTTGAACAAATTGATGAATTAGGGGTTTAATTGATAGAAATTCTAGTTAAAATTGATTAAAGGATTAAATTGTAAAGTAAGCTATAAGTTTTGCATAGTAGGGATTAAATTGCAAGAATTTAGAAATTAGGTATTTATGAGGAAATTTAGATATTTATGTCTAAGTTTGGTTGAAATTTGAGTAGAAATAAAGTATGAATTAAGATAGGAAAGTAAGTGAATTTAATTAGGACCAAATTGAATTTAAGGTAGAAATTGAATAGGAAAATTAAAATAATAGACATAAATTGAATTTGGTTGAAATTGAACGGGTTACCTAGGAGTTCTTCCAATTTGAATTCTGAAAGAAGTATATAAGTCAGCGATTTCTTGATCAGAATCATAAAGAGTTTCTAGAATTGAAATAAGGTGGGATGACTGTGAATAAGTATGAAAGAGAATTTGTAAGATTGAGCAAATATGCTCGGAAATATGTTTCTACCGAAGAGATTATGTGTAAGCGGTTCGTTGATGGGTTGAATGAAAATATAAAACTTCTAGTCGGGATTCTAGAAATCAAAGAATTTGTTGTTCTAGTTGAAAGGGCTTGTAAAGTCGAAGATCTTAGCAAAGAAAAGAGGAAAGCAGATTCAGAGGCTAGAGACACCAGAAAAAGATCGATGAGTAAGCCGTATCAGTCTTCATCAGACAAATCCAGAGATTCGTATACTCGTCTAAATGCTTAAATTGGATATTTGAACAAGGATCGTGCTAAATAATACTCTGGTTCCAAAGCTCAAGCTACATCAGTAGCTACTGTTGGCAGTGTAAGAGACAATAAACCCGAATGTCAACAATGTGGATGACGACATTTTAAAGAATGTTGGAATAAAAGTAATAAAGCTTGTTACAAATGTGGTTTGTTAGAACACTTCATCCGAATTGCCCGGAGTTAGATGAGAAAGACAAAGTTTAGAATGTGAGATCAAGTAATACTGCTGCTAGAGGAAGACCACCCCGAAACACTGAAAATACGAATGGTAATCGAAGTGTTGCAAGAGATTTTGTTGTGAGATCTAAGGCATGAGCACCTGCTTAAGCTTATGATATCCGTGCACGGGAGGAAGCATCTTCGCCAGACGTTATTATCGGTACTATCACTCTCTATGATACTAAAGTTATTACATTGATAGATCCAGGATCTACTCACTCGTATATAAGTATGAATTTAGTATTCAGTAAGACTTTGCCTGTACAGTCTACTGAATTTGTGATTAGAGTATCGAACCCCTTAGGCAAGTCTGTGCTGGTTGATAAAGTGTGCAAGAATTGTCCATTGATGATTCGGGATTCCTGTTTTCTGGCCGATCTGATGTTGTTACCATTTGATGAATTTGATATAATTCTGGGTATGGATTGGCTAACGTTGCATGATGCTATTGTGAATTGCAAACAAAAAATGATTGATTTGAGATGTCAAAATAATGACATTATCCAGATTGAGTCAGATGATCTGAATGGCTTGCCAATAGTGATTTCATCGATGTTGGCTCAGAAATATATGAAAAAGGGTTACGAAGCTTACTTGGCTTATGTGCTTGATATGAAAGTGACTGAAAAGAAGATTGAATCAGTGCCAGTTGTGTGTAAGTATCCAGATGTGTTTCCCAAAGAGTTACCGAGTTCACCACCGATCCGAGAGGTTGAGTTTGGCATTGAGTTAGTGCCAGGAACAACGCCGATATTGATAGCTTCGTATAGAATGGATCTGACAGAGTTAAAAGAATTAAAAGCTCAGTTGCAAGAATTAACCGACAGAGGGTTTGCAAAACCGAGTTTCTCGCCTTGGGGTGCTCCCGTGTTGTTTGTGAAAAAGAAAGATGGCACGATGAGAATGTGTATAGACTACAAACAGTTGAATAAAGTGACAATCAAGAATAAATACCCTCTACCATGGATTGATGATTTATTTGATCAATTAAAAGGGGCTACAGTATTTTCAAAGATAGATTTGAGATCGGGTTATTACCAGTTGCGAGTCAGAGACTCTGATGTGCCAAAGACAGCTTTTAGAACGAGGTATGGACATTATGTATTTTTAGTTATACGTTTCAGACTAACGAATGCACCTGCTGTCTTTCTGGATTTAATGAACCGAATTTTCAAATTGTACTTAGATCGATTTTTTGTTGTATTTATTGACGACATATTGATATCTTCATGAGATGAAACTGAGCATGTCGAGCATTTGAGAATTGTATTGCAAACTCTGCGTGATAAGCGGTTATATGCAAAGTTCAGTAAATGTGAATTCTAGTTGCAAGAGATTGATTTTCTGGGGCATATTGTGTCAACATCGGGTATTCAAGTTGACCCCACTAAGATATCTGTGATTATAGATTGAAAGCCTCTGAGAAATGTATCTGAAGTTCGTAGTTTCTTGGGATTCGCCAGCTATTATAGACAATTGACGAGATTGCTTCAGAAAGATGTAAAGTTTGAATGGTCCAAGAAATGTCAGAAAAGTTTTGATCAGCTTAAAGCTCTTTTGACTGAAGCTCTAGTGTTAATACAGCCAGAATCGGGTAAAGAATTTGTGATCTATAGTAATGCATCGTTGAATGGTCTGGGCTACATTTTGATGCAGGAAGGAAAAGTCATAGCTTATGTTTCAAGACAGTTGAAACCACATGAAAAGAATTACCCGACGCACGATTTAGAGTTAGCAGCCATTGTGTTTACGTTGAATATTTGGCGCCATTATCTGTTTGGTGAGAAATGTCATGTTTATTCTGATCACAAAAGTTTGAAATATCTGATGACTCAAAAAGATTTGAATTTGCAACAACGGAGATGGCTAGAATTGCTAAAATATTACGAGCTAGTGATTGATTATCATCCGGGAAAGGCTAATATCGTTGCTGATGCTTTGAGCCGAAAATCTCTATTTGCTCTACATGCGATGAACACTCAAATAGCTTTGTGTAATGATGGTTTGATTGTAGCTGAGATGAAAGCAAGACCGTTGTTTTTATAGCAGATTTGTGAGGCTCAAAAGTTTGATAATGAAATGTTAGTAAAACGAGTTCAATGTGATTTGAACCCTGATTCAGAATTTCAAGTTGATGCTGATGATTGTTTGAGATTCAGAGGCCGAATATGTGTTCCGAGAAATTCAGAATTCATTCAGATGATTTTGAATGAAGCACATAGTAGTCATTTATCTGTTCATCCAAGAAGCACGAAAATGTATAATGATTTGAAATAGCTTTATTGGTGGCATGGCATGAAACGTGATATTTCAAAATTTGTTTCGAAATGTTTGATTTGTCAGCAAGTTAAAGCTGAGCATTAGGTACCGTCTGATTTATTGCAACCGATTATGATTCCCGAGTGGAAATAGGATAGAGTGACTATGGATTTTGTATCGGGATTACCCCTGTCTCCGAGAAAGAAAGATGCGACCTGGGTTATAGTTGACAGATTGACAAAATCGACTCATTTTATTCAGGTACGAATGGACTATTCGCTTGAAAAGTTAGCTGAGTTGTATATCTCCGAGGTTGTGAGATTACACGGAGTACCTATTTCTCTTGTTTCGGATAGAGATTCGAGATTCATATTGAGGTTTTGGAAGAAACTGCAAGATGCACTAGGTACAAAACTACATTTTAGTACTACATTTCACCCACAGACGGATGGTCAATCCGAGTGAGTTATACAGATACTGAAGGAAATGTTGAGATGTTGCATTCTTGAGTTCAAAGGTATGTGGGAAAAGTATTTGCCATTGATTGAATTCGTGTATAACAATGTTTCCAATCGAGAATAAAAATGGCACCGTACGAAGCTCTATACGGTCGTAAATGTCGAACATTGTTGTATTGGACTGAACTTAGCGAGAATAAGATTCACGGGGTTGATTTGGCCAGAGAGACAAAAGAGAATGTGAATGTAATTTGTGATAGTTTGAAAGTAGTGTCTGATCGACAGAAATCATACGCAGATTTGAGATGGAAAGATATTGAGTTTCAGATTGGGGATAAAATGTTTTTGAAAGTATCTCCAAGGAAGAAAATACTTCGATTCGGTCGTAAAGGCAAATTAAGTCCGAGATTTATCAGACCGTATGAAATTATCGAGCTAGTCGGACCAGTTGCTTATCGGCTAGCATTGTCGTCTGAGTTAGAAAAGATACATAATGTATTTCATGTGTCGATGCTTCGACGATATCGATCCGACCCTTCGTATGTTATTTCTCCTACCGAAGTTGAGATTTAGTCAGATTTATCGTACAGTGAAGAACTGATTCAGATTCTAGCTCGTGAGATTAAAGAGCTAAGAAAGAAGAAAATCACATTAGTGAAAGTCTTGTGGCATCGAAACGAGATCAAATTAGTTACTTGGGAACCCGAGAATGCTATGAGAGAACAATATCCTAATCTATTCACTGGTAAGATTTTCGAGGATGAAAATTCCTAAGGGAGAAGAGTTGTAACAGCCAGGTTTTAGCTTAAATCGGAATAGTGGTTTTAGAACCACAAATCCAAAATCAGAAAATTATTTTAATATGATTTTTGATGTTTATAGCATGTGATTATATATGTGTGAAAAATTTGTGAGCTAATTTTATCGTTTAATAGCTTAATTTGATAAAAGGACTTAATCGCATAAAATGTAAAAGTTGCATACTATTAGTTAAAGGTGTCAATTAGCCTTGGCTTTTAAACATGGTGGCCTTAAATGGTAATTAGACCATTTTAAATGATAGCGGACTATTATGGGCAACCATTATATGTTTTTAATGTTTATTCATTAAGGGTAAATAAGTAATTTTGTAAATAAGTTAATTAAAAGACAACAAAATATGAATTTTTGTCCATCTTTCTTAATTGTGACTGAATATTGAAGAAGAAGAATGCTTAAATGGCATTTTAGGGTTCAGCCCTTGTGTAGCTTGATTTAGGTATGTATTTTACTCGATTTTTAATGATTTCTATATTTTTGTTATTGTTGTTTCGTGTTCTAGCTAGCTCGTACCCTAATTTCTGAATTTTTTGATGAATTTGTGAGTTTCCATTGATGATAGTTTGATGTTTTTGAGTGTTGATGATGGGAAATGAATAATTGTTGATAGATTTTAATGTTTTGTAAAGTGATTTTTGACAAAAATGTCAAATAAGGATTAAATTGTGAAAATTGTAAATTGAAGGGTTGAAATGTGAAATAAATGAAAGTTTTGGGCTGAGGGTTCAGCCCTTGTGTAGCTTGATTTAGGTATGTATTTTACTTAGTTTTTGATGATTTCTATATTTTTGTTATTATTGCTTCGTGTTCTAGCTAGCCCGTACCCTAATTTTTGAATTTTTTGATGAATTTTTGAGTTTCCATTGATGATAGTTTGATGTTTTTGAGTGTTGATGATGGAAAATGAATAATTGTTGATAGATTTTAATGTTTTGTAAAGTGATTTTTGACAAAAATGTCAAATAAGGATTAAATTATGAAAATTGTAAATTGAAGGGTTGAAATGTAAAATAAATGAAAATTTTGGGCTGCTAGGGACTTATATGAAATTTGGCTAAGCTTGGGTTTAAAGAAATTTCATGAATTTTGTGTATTTGTGAAATAGGGACTAAATTGTAAAAATGTGGAACTTTAGGGGCTAAAGTGTTAAAATGCTCAAATAGATATTTTTGGATGAAATTGAATGAATAGGTGATTAAATGAGTTAATTTTGAATTTATATAATTTTGAATTTATATAGATCAAGAAAGAAAGAAATCGGATTTAGATCGGGGAAAATCAAAGGTTATCGAGTAATCGATCCGATATGTCAATTTCGAGTACGAGGTAAGTTCGTATGTGATAATTTCATTATAAATGTATGTTAAATGATTTGATATTGTATAAACTGGAATTATGAGATTACAGATAATGTTGAATAGTGAAAACGACTCTACGAATGCATTCGATGATAGAAACGAAAAGTGTGAAAGGTTAGTTGAATCTTAGAATAGAATCGGATACTTGTGAAATGTTATAAGTTGATATACCGATTTGGCTTCAGGTCATGTATATTGGATGAGTTGGCTTCGGGCCATAATATCGGCACTTCGGGTGCGAATAATACCTTGATTTGGCTACGGGCCATGGTATAGGTATTTAGAGAGGAGTTACTGTAATAACCCGATTTAGGACCTAGTCAGAACAGTGGTCTCAGGACCACAAATCCAAAGATAGAAAAATTATTTTTATTATTTTATTGAGGTTATGGTACTATTATATTAGTGCATGAAAAATTTGGTGAGTTAATTTTAATGTTTTCAAGCCTGATTGCGAAAAAGGACTAAATCGCATAAAAGGCAAAAGTTACATTTTAGTACCCAAATGTGTTAAATAGCTAGAGAATCAAAATTGATGGCTTTTAAAGTGCAATTACACCCTTTTTAATAGTGTTGGCCAGCCATGTGATGGATTGTAATCAAATAGTCAATGTATTAGGTTGATGATGTCATATTAGGTGATAATGGTACCCTAAGGAATTAGCTTCAACTTTTTTATTTTCTTCCTTCTTCTTTGACCGAAAATACCAGCAAAGAAAAAGGTTTTGAAGCTTTTAACTTTCAGCAAAGAAACTTCCTTGAAAGTAAGTGATTTTAATGCTTTTTCTTGAAGATTTTTATATTTTTGAGACCCTTGAAGCATGAGCTTTCAAATGAGGGTGATATCTTACAAAATGGTCAAGAGTTTAAGATTTTTCCATGGATGTATTTGTGTTATATTCTGAATTTTTATGGAAGAATATGAGTCCTAGTTATGTTATGAACAACTTTTGTGAAAGGTGTTAGCATGAAAACACCTAAAAGGACTATTTTGCATAAGTTGCAAAATAGGTGGTTAGTGTGTGAAATAGTGAGAATTTTGGATTGCCATAGTAGTAAAAAGAGTTTATCTAGGCGTGAAATACGAGAAAATTTGATAAAAATTGATTTTCGGGCATAGGGGTAAAATGGTCATTTTGCAAGGCCTAGGGGCAAAATGGTCATTTTACCAAAGTTGTGAATTTATGAATGCCTAATTTTGTTTAGTGACTAAATGGATGTATGTTATTATTATAGATCAAGATTTGCCAAAACAGAGTCTAGACCGGGGAAAAGCCAATCAATCCGAATAAGCCGATTAGTCAAGTACTTTTTGTAAACCGAGGTAAGTTGTATGTAAATAATACAACTACACTGTTAATACTTGTATTCATATTGTCATCGAATTGATATTGTATCATTGAATTGATATTGTACGAGTTGTTAAGTTATACATTGAAAATGATTTGTAATATTGAGATAGTAGAAATATGCTGTTGAAACCTCAGGATATGAACTTGATATTTGTGCCATGACATAGGGTGATTTGTGTGCTAGTGTAAGACATGTTTGGGACATGCTTTGGCCACATTATGAGAGCCAGTGTAAGACCATGTCTAAGACATGGCATCGGCACAGAGATGAGCGCTAGAGTGAGACATGTCTGGGACATGTATCGGCCTCGATAAAGATAGCTAGGGTAAGACGTGTCTGGGACACGCATCGGCTAGGAGTTGTGCTAGTGTAAGACATGCCTAGGACATGCATCAGCAAGCATATATGAGAGCCAGTGTAAGACCATATCTGAGACATGACATCGGTAATATATCCCATGTTGAAGGTTCATAGAATATCCAGTAGTATTCCAAACAGTTCAATGGTGAAAGTTATAGTTCAATTTTGATAAAGAAAGGATGATCATGTTGTGAGTGTTACAGGTACCTATATGATAAACATGAGTAACGAGTTTAATTTAGAAAATAAGACTCGAGTAGATGATAATAAGTAAGTTAAGTTATGTTTACTTTTGAGCTATAAGCATGATCGTAAATTGTGAGATTGTTGTATATTTTTTTATATGCGACTTAGTAAGCTTTATGCTTACTCCCTTTTCTTTCCCTCTTATTTCAGTATCACCAGGCTAGCTTAAGGGTCCCATAAAGTCAGAGATATCGATCACACTATCAGTCGTAGCTCTTGGTATAGTTTGATCTATATTTTTGAAGGTGGCATGTATAGGGCTAGACGAGGATGTTGTATTAAGAGAATTATTCATGTATTTTGGCTCAAGTCAAAAGCCCTTCACTTTGTATCAAGCCTGGAATAATGACTATTATTCATTTTGATGTATGCATATAATGTTCTTTCAATGGATGAATTGGTGTCCATTATTTTGAAATTTGTATATTGAAATGATCTTGTGTAGGTGGTGCAAAATAGGTGACAAAATGACTTGGAAGATAGCCTAGTTTGTCCATACGGGTAAGACACACATGCATGTGTCTAGGCCGTGTGTGACACACGGCTCACGCCCATGGGTGTGTGTTGTGGTCGTGTGTCCCCTGCACTTAAACTTTAAAGTCATTTTAGTACACGGGCAAGCCACACGGGCGTGTGCCCAGGCCGTGCCATAAAGTTAGTATGCATGCTAGTAGTACACGGACAAGAGACACGGACGTGCGTCTTGGCAGTGTGAAGGAAACTGTTATAGGGCACGAGTGTGTGCTTGGGCCGTGTGGTTTTGGCAGAATGCCCAGGTTTTTAGACACGGGTTCGAGACATGGGCGTGTCGTTCTATATCCACACGAGCGTGTGGAGCCTTAATGCATGAAATTTTCTAAGTCTTTCATGAGTTTTCGATTGGGTTCCGAACCACTCCGGATGTATGTTTCGGGCCTCGTAAGCTCATATACGGGTCAGTTTGCATGTGAAAAGAAAAGTTTTTTTTATTGTTTGAAATTTTACTGCCCAGTTTTATCTAATCGGTTGAATTGAGTTAGGTAACATCATAAACCCTATCTCGACGTCAGATACGGGCGAGGGATGTTACATTTAATGGTATCAGAGCATGGTTTAGTCGATTCTAGGACTGAACTAGCCAGAGTACGAGTTTAGCTATACATGCCACGAATATGCATATTGATAGTGTGACGATTCCTGACGATTATAAATTGTGTTTATTATAGTAATAGATCCTGATAGAACCATGGCGGATGATGTGGAAAGTAATACACCGGCTCCCGTAGAAGGGACCGTGACAATAGAGAGTGAGCCCGTGAGTATGGGCCAAGGTGGAGGGGCTAAGGAGGCCTACCTTCGAATGATGGATGCTTGGTATACAGAGTTCGTTCGTACGAACCCGAACACTCCACCACCCCCACCTCCTCCGATTCCTCAATACGCCTCAATGGTTCTACAAAGTGCGGATGTGTTCAGATGAGAGAAGCCTCCGATAGACAAGATCCGAAAGCAATGGGCCGAGGAATTTCGGGCTAGTATAGATGATAACCCGGAGAGAGCGGAGTTTTGGCTAGAAAATACCATGAGGGTACTCGATGAGCTGTCATGCACTCCTGAAGAATGAGTGAAGTGTACCGTGTCACATCTACGATCACTTCTACGAGACTCAGCTTATCAATGGTGGAACACTCTCGTGTCTGTAGTACCGAGAGAAAGAGTGACTTGGGAATTCTTCCAAGAAGAGTTTCGAAAGAAGTATATTAGCCAGAGGTTTATGGACCAAAAAAGAAAGGAATTTCTAGAGTTGAAGCAAGGTGATAAGACTGTGACAGAGTATGAGCGGGAGTTTGTAAAATTCAGCAAATATGCGCGAGAATGCGTATCCACTGAAGCTACTATATGAAAGAGGTTTGAGGTTGGCCTCAATGAAGACATTCGAGTGTTTGTGGGCATCCTAGAGCTAAGAGAATTTGTGGTGCTCTTTGAGAGAGCATGTAAAACAAAAGAGCTGGTGAATGAAATGAGGAAGGCGGCCATTGAGTCGCGAGATTTAAAGAGAAGACAGGTGGGGAGGACGCATCAGTCCTCCTCCAAGAGGTCAAAAGAGTTTACTACCCAATCGAATACTTCGGTTGGATATTCAAAGAGAAACAAGAATCAACAGAACATGACATCTAAAGCCCAAACTACCTCAATGGCAAGTGTTGGTAGTGCTCGGCCAAATAGGCCGGAGTGTTCACAATGTAGAAGACGTCACTTGGGCGAATGCCGAATAAGTGAGAGGGGCTGTTTCAAGTTTGGGTCACTTGACCACTTTATCCGCGAGTGCCCTGAGATGGACGAGAGAGAGAAAATAAGAGGTGAAAGTAAGCAATGCTCCCTTGAGGGGTAGGCCTCAAAGGAGCCCCGGGAGTGGGAATAGTAGTAGAGATGCACTAAGAGAGGTGCGGTAAGATCTGAAGGCAAAGCGCCACCGAGGACCTATGCTATACGAGCTCGAAAAAATGCAGAGTCTCCAGATGTGATCACGGGTACTTTTTCTATTCATGATATAACTGTTGTTGCTTTAATTGACCCGGGATCTACCCACTCTTAAACATGCTAGTAGAGTCCACTAAGTTTGTAATAAAAGTGTCTAACCCGTTAGGCAAGCATGTATTAGTGGATCGAGCATGTAGAAATTATCCTTTGGCGATTAGAGGCCATTTTTTTCCGGCCAACTTGATATTGTTGCCGTTTAATGAATTTGATGTAATTCTCAGGATGGATTAGTTGAGCTCCCATGGCGTTGTAGTAGACTGTGGGAGAAAAGTAATTCAGTTAAGATGTGAGGATGGAAATGTTCTTCGAGTTGGGCCAGATAAGTCGGATAACTTGTCTGTGATAGTATCATCTTTAGCAGTCGAAAGATATTTGAGAAAATGTTATGAAGCTTACCTAGCTTTTGTGCTGAAAACCCAAGTGTCCAAGTTGAAATTTGAGTCAGTATCAGTGGTTTGTGATTTATGGACATCTTTCCGGAGGGGTTACCAGGGTTACTCCCAGAGAGGGAGGTTGAGTTTGGTATCGAGTTGGCTCCTGGTACGACGCCAATCTCGATTACACCTTATAGGATGACCCCCACCGAGTTAAAGGAGTTGAAAGTGCAGTTGCAAGAGTTAACAGACAAAGGTTTTGCTAGACCGAGTTTTTCACCATGGGGTGCTCCAGTGCTTTTTGTGAAAAAGAAGGATGGGTCGATGAGGTTATGTATCGACTACAGACAGCTTAACAAGGTGATAGTGAAGAAATAGTATCCCTTGCTGAGGATCGATGATCTCTTTGATCAATTGAGAGGAGCTACTGTGTTCTCTAAGATAGACTTAAGATCGGGCTACTACCAGTTAAGAGTCAAGGAACATGATGTACCGAAGACTGCTTTTCGGACAACATATGGTCATTATGAGTTTCTTGTTATGCCTTTTGGATTGACAAATGCCCCAGTGGTATTTATGGACTTGATGAACCGTATCTTCTGGCCGTATTTGGATAGATTCGTCGTCGTTTTTATTGATGACATCTTGGTTTATTCGCGTAACGAGAATGAGCACGCGGAGCATTTGAGAACTATGTTGCAGATCTTAAGGGATAAGCAACTTTATGCCAAGTTTGGTAAGAGCGAGTTTTGGCTCAAAGAGGTCGGGTTTCTAGGACATATTATGTCGGGTGACGAGATCAGAGTTACCCAAGTAAGATCTCAGCTATTGTGGAATGGAAACCGCCAAGGAATGTAACAGAGGTTCGTAGTTTTCTGGGGCTAGCAAGATACTATAGATGATTTGTAAATGGATTCTCCATGATAGCTACACTGATAACGAGGCTACTACAGAAAGATGTCAAGTTCGAATGGACAGAAGAGTACCAACAGAGCTTCGAGAAGTTAAAGACTTTGTTGACCGAAGTTCCAATTTTAGTGCAACCAGAGTCGGGTAAAGAATTTGTAATTTATAGTGACGCCTCCCTAAATGGTTTGGGGTGTGTACTCATGCAAGAAGGTAAAGTTATAGCCTATGCCTCGAGACAGCTAAAACCTCACGAGAGAAATTATCCGAACCATGACTTAGAGCTAGCAGTTGTAGTGTTCGCCCTGAAGATTTGGTGACACCATTTGTATGGGGAGAAATGTAGAGTATTTATCGATCACAAGAGTCTAAAGTATTTAATGACTCAGAAAGAATTGAATTTAAGGCAACGACGATGGTTAGGGCTAATAAAAGATTATGAGTTGATCATTGACTACCATCCAGGAAAGGCGAACGTAGTCGCCGACGCTTTGAGTAGAAAGTCGTTGTTTGCTATGAAAGTCTTGAACATTCAGTTGAATATATCTAGTGATGGATCAGTCTTAGCAGAGCTGAGAGTCAGACCGACTTTTCTTCATGAAATTTGTGAAGCTCAAAAAGATGACGAGAAATTACAAGCTAAGAGAACTCAATGTGAATCAGAGATTGAGTTAGATTTTTGTGTTAGTACTGATGGGTGTATAATGTTCAAAGATAGAGTTTGTGTACCCAAAGATAGAGAGCTCATTCAGAAGATTTTGCGAGAGGCACGCAGTGGTTGTTCGTCAATTCATCCAGGTAACGTGAAAATGTATAACGACCTTAAGAAAATGTATTGGTGGTCGGGTATGAAAAGAGACATTTCTGAGTTCGTATCCAAGTGCTTAGTGTGTCAACAAGTAAAGGCTGAACATGAAGTACCTTCGGGTTTACTTTAGCCTATTATGATTTCCGAGTGGAAATGGGATCGTATCACTATGGATTTCGTGACTAGCTTACCTCTAACCCCGAAAAAGAAAGATGCAATATGGGTTATTATAGACAGATTAACTAAGTCAGCCCACTTTATACCAGTGTGTGCCGACTACTCCCTTGAGAAGTTGGCCGACTTGTATGAGATTGTGAGTCTTCATGGTGTACCGTTATCGATTGTATCTGATCGAGACCTGAGGTTTATCTCGAGGTTTTGGAAGAAGTTACAAGAGGCTTTAGGAACCAAGTTGAGTTTCAGTACGGCATTTCATCCGCAAACTGATGGACAATCTAAAAGAGTAATACAAATCTTAGAGGACATGTTAAGGTGCTGTGTTCTCGAGTTCCAAGGAAGTTGGGAAAAACACTTACCATTGGTTGAATTCGCCTACAACAATAGTTGTCAGTCGAGTCTAAAAATGGTGCCTTATGAGGCTTTGTACTGGCAAAAGTGTCGAACGCCCCTATTCTGGACTAAGTTGAGAGAGAGTCAGATTCACGGGGTTGATTTAATTAAAGAGGCTAAGGAAAAAGTTAAGGTGATTCGTGACTGTTTGAAAGCCGCCTCGGATAGACAAAAATCTTACGCGGATTTAAAACGAAGGGAGATTGAGTTTGAAGTCGGGGATAAGGTATTTTTGAAAGTTTCCCTGTGGAGGAAAGTCCTCAGATTTGGTAGAAAAGGCAAGTTGAGTCCTCGTTTTATAGGACCTTATGAGGTTGCCGAGAGAGTAGGGCCCGTTGCCTACCGTTTGAGTTTGTCACCAGAGTTAGAAAAGAGTCACGATGTATTTCACGTATCCATGCTACGTCGATACAGATCAGATCCTTCGCATATAATTGCACCAACTAAAGTTGAGATTCTCCCAGATATGACGTATGGAGAGGAACCAATCAAGATATTAGCCCGAGAGGTCAAACAGTTAAGAAATAATAGTATACCGCTTGTGAAGGTTTTGTGGCATAGACATGGGGTCGAGGAAGCCACATGGGAACCTGAAGAGTCTCTGAGAGAGCAGTATCCAAACTTATTCACCTGTAAGATTTTCGAGGACGAAAATCTCTAAGGGGGAAGAAATGTAATAACCCGATTTAGGACCTAGTCGGAACAGTGGTCTCGGGACCAGAAATCCGAAGATAGAAAAATTATTTTTACTATTTTATTGAGGCTATGGTACTATTATATTAGTGCATGAAAATTTTGGTGAGTTAATTTTAATGTTTTCAAGCCCGATTGCGAAAAAGGACTAAATCGCATAAAAGGTAAAAGTTACATTTTAGTACCCAAATGTGTTAAATAGATAGAGAATCAAAATTTATGGCTTTGAAAGTGCAATTACACCCTTTTTAATAGTGTTGGCCGGCCATGTGATGGATTGTAATCAAATAGTCAATGTATTAGGTTGATGATGTCATATTAGGTGATAAAATGGTACCCTAAGGAATTAGCTTCAACTTTTTCATTTTCTTCCTTCTTCTTTGACCGAAAATACCAGAAAAGAAAAGATTTTGAAGCTTTTAACTTTCATCAAAGAAACTTCCTTGAAAGTAAGTGATTTTAATACTTTTCCTTGAAGATTTTTATATTTTTGAAACCTTTGAAGCATAAGCTTTCAAATGAGGGTGATATCTTACAAAATGGTCAAGAGTTTAGGATTTTTACATGGAAGTATTTGTGTTATATGCTGAATTATTATGGAAGAATATGAGTCCTAGTTGTGTTATAAACAACTTTTGTGAAAGGTGTTAGCATGAAAACACCTAAAAGGACTATTTTGCATAAGTTGCAAAATAGGTGGTTAGTGTGTGAAATAGTGAGAATTTTGGATTTCCATAGTAGTAAAAAGAGTTTATCTAGGCATGAAATACGAGGAAATTCGATAAAAATTAATTTTCGAGCATAGGGGTAAAATGGTCATTTTGCCAAGGCCTAAGGGCAAAATGGTCATTTTACCAAAGTTGTGAATTTATGAATGCCTAATTGTGTTTAGTGACTAAATGGATGTATGTTATTATTATAGATCAAGATTTGCCAAAACCGAGCTTAGACTAGGGAAAAGCCAAGCAATCCGAATAAGCCGATTAGTCAAGTACTTTTTGTAAACCGAGGTAAGTTGTATGTAAATAATACAACTACACTGTTAATACTTGTATTCATATTGTCATTGAATTGATATTGTATCATTGAATTGATATTGTACGAGTTGTTAAATTATACATTGAAAATACTTTGTAATATTGAGATAGTAGAAATATGCCGTTGAAACCTCAGGATATGAACTGGATATTTGTGCCATGACATTGGGTGATTTGTGCGCCAGTGTAAGACATGTTTAGGACATGCTTCGGCCACATTATGAGAGCCAGTGTAAGACCATGTCTGAGACATGGCATCGGCACAGAGATGGGCGCTAGAGTAAGACATGTCTGGGACATGCATCGGCCTCGACAAAGATAGCCAGTGTAAGACGTATCTGGGACACGCATCGGCTAGGAGTTGTGCTAGTGTAAGAGATGTCTGGGACATGCATCAGCACGCATATATGAGAGCTAGTGTAAGACCATGTCTGGGACATGGCATCGGCAATATATCCCATGTTGAAGGTTTATAGAATATCCAGTAGTATTCCAAATGGTTCAATGGTGAAAGTTATAGTTTAATTTTGATAAAAAAAAGGATGATCATGTTGTGAGTGTTACAGGTACCTATATGATAAGCATGAGTAGCGAGCTTAATTTAGAAAATGAGACTCAAGTAGATGATAATGAGTAAGTTAAGTTATGTTTACTTTTGAGCTATAAGGATGATGGTAAATGGTGTGATTTGTTTATATTTTTTTATATGCGACTTACTAAGCTTTATGCTTACTCCCTTTTCTTTCCTTCTTATTTCAGTATCGCTAGGCTAGGTTAAGGGTCCCATAAAGTCAAAGATATCGATCACACTATCAGCCGCAGCTCTCGGTATAGTTTGATCTATATTTTTGAAGGTGGCATGTATAGGGCTAGATTAGGATGTTGTATTAAGAAAATTATTCATGTATTTTGGCTCAAGTCAAAAGCCCTTCACTTTGTATCAAGCCTGGAATAATGGCTATTATTCATATTGATGTATGCATATAATGTTCTTTCAATGGATGGATTAGTGTCTATTATGATGAAATTTGTATATTTAAATGATCTTGTGTAGGTGGTGCAAAATGGGTGACAAAATGGCTTGAAAGATAGCCTAGTTTGTCCACACGGGTAAGACACACGGGCGTGTGTCTAGGCCATATGTGACACATGGCTCACGCCCATGGGTGTGTGTTGTGGCAGTGCGGCCCTTGCACTTAAACTTTAAAGTCATTTTAGTACACGAGCAAGCCATACGGGCGTGTGCCCAGGCCGTGCCATAAAGTCAGTATGCATGCTAGTAGTACACAGACAAGAGACACGGCCGTGCGTCTCGGTAGTGTGAAGGACACGGTTATAGGGCACGGGTGTGTGCTTGGGCCGTGTGGTTTTGGCAGAATTCCCAGGTTTTCAGACACGGGTTCGGGACATGGGCGTGTCTCTAGCACACGGCTGTGCGTTCTATATCCACAAGGGCATGTGGAGCCTTGATGCATGAAATTTTCTAAGTCTTTCATGAGTTCTCGGTTGGGTTTTGAACCACTCTGGATGTATGTTTTGGGCCTCGTAAGCTCATATACGGGTCAGATTGCATGTGAAAAGAAAATTATTTTATTGTTTGAAATTTCACTGCCCAGTTTTATATAATAGGTTGAATTGAGTCAGGTAACACCACAAACCCTGTCCCAACATCGGATACGGGCGAGAGTTGTTACAGTTACCTTGATTTGGCTTCGGGCCATGGTATATGTACTCCGGGATAAGTTACCTTGATTTGGCTAGGGGCCATGGTATAGGTACTTATCGATTGTAATCCTTGAGTATTCGATTTCTATTCCGAATGGTTCAACGAGTAAAGAATGACGTAGTTGAGAAAACGGTTAGTACGAGGTGGTACAGGTACGTCCGGAACCTATTCGAGTATTACATTGAGAAAGTTCAATGAGATGATATTGGATCATGTTTTGAGACATGAGAAAGGTTTGTGGATAAATATGACTTCGATTTGGTAATGTGTAAATAGTTGAATTACATTTATTTGATGAATTGAATTAATCACTTACGAACTTACTAAGCTATGAAGCTTACTGTGTATTATTTGTCTGTGTTTTATAGGTAATCAAAGCTAGCTCAGACTCGGGAATCGTTAGGAACCGTCATCACACTATCGATCACTTTGTTGGTACTTTTGAAGCTTAGTAAATATGGTATATGGCATGTACAGGCTAGTGTTATCTTGGTATGTTTTGAGTTATGATATTAGCCATGAGATTTGGCTTGTAAATATTGGTGTTTGTTTGGCTATATAAGTTGGCTTGTGAATGATGGTAATATTGAATGTGAATTTGACTTATGATTTGTGTTCATATATGTGCTTGTGGTATATATATTTTGGCTATGTGATTGGCAAGTTTATTATGGAAATTGAGATGGTTTGGTGATTATGAGATTGGTTGTTTATCAATGGCATGTTTTGGTATTGGATAGAAATGGTGAAATGATATGCTTGAAATATTGGATTTGGTATATTTGTGCATTGATTGATGAGTTTTGGTTGCATATTTGTGACTTAAATTGGTACCATATGAACTTATGTAGGTATATGCAAAAAGGTAGCAAATTGGGTTTGTAAATGGCCTATTTTTGTCCATACGGACAGAGACACAGATGAGTGCCTTAGCCGTGTGCGATACACGACCATGATATACGGTCGTGTGTCCCCTAGGGTACCCTTTCGAATTAAGTCAGTATACCCTACAGGTTTGGCACGGCCTAGACACATGGGCGTGTCTATTGGCCGTGTGTGGCACACGAGTTGGCACACGGGCGTGTTGCTGACCGTGTGGCCCAAGTCAGTAACCCTTCTAGATTTCACAAGGCTTGGCACACGGGCGTATCCTCAGCCGTGCAGTACAAGTCAGAATGTATGCCATGTTTTCACACGGCCTATGACACGGGCGTGTCTGGTGGCCGTGTGAGGCACACGGCCTGTTCACACGGGCGTGTGACCCTTAAATGCATAAATCTTCTAAGTTTCCCAAAGTTTTCAAATGTTATCAGTTTAGTCCCGAACCTCTTTTAAGCATGTTTTAAGGTCTCGTAGGATCTTATAAGGGACAATGTGAATGAATTGAATGGATTTTGATTATGAATGCATATATGTATGTGAATGATGTGTATTACGCGGTAATGCCTCGTAACCTTATTCTGGCGATGGATACGAGTTAGGGGTGTTACATAGAATTTGTCTTCTAAAAAAAATATTGAATGAATTGATTGTAAGTTATGAGATTTTGCGATTTCTGTTCTTTTGAGTAAGATATTAATAGTAAAGAAAATGGAATTTCCACAATGACTGCAAATCCTGCCGCTATCATTTATTATTTATTGAAATTTCACTTCAATAAACCAATCTAAAATAATATTGCTAACTTGTAACCTATAGGCTAATTTAGGATTACTTCTAAAAAGGTTTGATTTAAGATTTAGATGTTTAACATTGCCATTAAAAAATGTTTGGGTAAACTGTATCTAAGGGTACTAAACTATTAGTAACTTTACTTTTTAGTTATTCAACTTCAAAAGGTTACAAAATGGTCACTGAACTATTCAAAAGTTTTCATTTAAGTCACTAGACTGTTAAGTATTCTTTTTTAAGTTTGATTAGTGAGGTCTAAGCGACTATTCAACGTTTGGTACAGTAAACCACTACCCATTGACGAGTAGAACATACTATTGATCCATGTTTATATGACAGTCAATGTCGAAGATCAGAGAAGAAAGCTATTTGGATTTTTGTCTATAGATTAGTGTCTTTCAAAGTTGTTTCACTAAAAAAACTAAGTTATAAAGGAAAATTGGAAGAAGAGCTTTCGGTTTGTGCAAATGATGCAAACGAAGAAGGCCATAAAATAACAATTTTAACAACCTAGTGACTTAAATAAAAACTTTTAAATAGTCCAGTGACCAATTTGTAACTTTTTGAAGTTGAATGATCAAAACATAAACTTACTAATAGTTTAGTAGCATTTGGTATAGTTTACCCAAAATAATTTTGAAAAGATAGACTTTCATTTTATACATAATTAGGTAAAGTAATAAATGTTAATTTAAACAATATTTAAATTTATTCCCTTTATTACATATTACGACAACAAAGTTTAAACCTTGATTTTAAGATGCCAACAAACTTATGCTATTGACAAAATTTTATCAAGATTTCGACACTCACAATGTAAGTGAGAAAGAGGAAGGGAGGGAGGGGGAGAGAGAGACCCTTGTGTAACTTGGGTTTAGGGAGGGAGGGGGAGAGAGAGACCCTTGTGTAACTTGGGTTTGAGGAGTTCTGACGAGTGAAGTTTAGCTGGAGAATTTTTACAATGAATGTTACTTGACCTAATTCCCAAAGAGTGACGTTTGAGGGATCTTCTAGAAATGTAGAGTAAAATATTTATAATAAGTAATGTTAAAATCAAATGGAACTTTTATTAAAATAGTTAAGTTAAAATTTTAAAGATAAATTTTTCCTTTTTTTTAGAGATGATAAACAATTTCTTAACTCCAAATTCAACTATAGTAACATTTTATTAAAAAATATATAAAAAGATAAAATACTCTCATATTAATATTTCTTACTTTATAAAAATAAAAAAACTTTTAATCATTTTCTAATTAACATCTCGTTAACTCATAACATTGACTTAAACAACTCAATCAATAACTAAGCAATTGATCAAAATTATTTGTAAATTTAATTTGATTATATAATTTACATTTTAAATATTAAAATCCATGTAAGCACAACTTTTAGCTAAAAAAGTTTGATTTTTAAAAACCAATAGCTAAAAATTTTAACTATTCAAAATCACTCTCGACTTCGAAAGTCAACGGTTTAGTATTGCTTATAGCTCTAAAAGTGCTTTTCAAGTACACAGGTAAGAATAAAAAAATTATATATATTAGAATTCAAATTCTAAACATGTTAAATACCATCTTAACGTTAACTGCACCAACAAAGGCAAGCTCCGTATGTTTTTTAGACCAGCTGGTAGCTGGTGCAGAAAGCACCAAAGCCAAATAATATAAGAAATACGGCAGTCATCAAGCTATTCCAATAGAGAAAGGTCCTGAAACTTTTTTTTTTTTTTCATAAATCCAAAAAACAATAAAATCATAGAAACATATTAAGATCAGTTGTGGATGACGTAAATATGATTTAACCATGCTTGCAAGTAACTGAATACCAGAGAGGTGGAAGAGATATAAACTTCTTGCAAAGCAATCTCCTCTCAAACATGAGGTTTATAAATTTGTAGCATTTACTAAATACAATTCATTGTAGCAGTGAATACAGTGGTTCTTTTGCAGATTCTACAAAGTATAAGCTCAAATGGTTGCATGAACTAAGTTCAAAACAAACATAATTTTGTGCAAAAACTCAGCAGTTCGATCAGCAATTGTGGGTAAAAGGACCAAAGGGAAACATCAGATGATACCGATGTAACAACCATAGCTATCTTGAGTTTTCAGACAGAAACAATCAAGTGATGGGATAATATGATTCTGCTTACTGCTACAAACCATCCCAAGGAACAATTATGTGCAATATCTTAACAGCATAATTTACTGCCTTCGTTTGAGAGCATTGAAGTGGCAAATTGTAAGTCAGGAAGAAAACAACTGATATTCAAACAAGGAGAAACCACCTCGTGTTCTTAATGTAAATAAGCCACTTTCTGCGTGAAAATGGCAAAGTACTCTTATTCTATCAATAGAAAGTATGCATTAATAAATAAATAAACATACATGCATATACTTCACATACAACTCTTCATATATGCATTCTATAGAATCCCCAAAAAGAAAACCAGAAAAAGAAAAGACAAACTCTCATATGTTCCAGCATAATTTTGTACAAACTGACATAAAATAGTGTGAATTCCAAATTTCCTCCAGAGAAGATTAAATTAAATCTCTCTTTTTTCCCTATAAATATAAGGTATAATCATAAAAAAAACCGGTTGAATAGAATGTCAGTAATGTTTCATTCTCAGATTATGCTATATTATTAGTACAAGTGTATTCACCAGTCTTCAAAACTTATTAAATGATGACCTAAAAGCCTTAACTAGAAAAGAATATCGAGCAAGTGAAATGATTTTGACGTTCTCAGAATGCACTAACGTCAAATTGGTATTGGCTCACTTTCAGTTTGTTAGTGATGTGCCCATAAACTCATTTCAAGAAATTCAATTTCCGAGAAGCAGACAATCTAAATATGACCCTAACTTATGAAGGCCATCTCAAGTAGGTGATTAACATGGTGAGACACAAGGCATAGTTTCCTAGGTATATTTTCTACTGGTGTCTGGAAATAAAAGCTCCTCTAGGGTCACACTAAGAGCTCCTTAACATATAAACTTAGCAACGTGGAAGCATTACTGTGCCAAAATATAATTCAGCTCAATGGACCTTTAATTGGACATAGCTGTAGTCAGCTGCAAAAATTCTTTCATTACATTGGTTTCAGATACTAACAGAGTAAAATTTATACCAATTTAGAACAGGATTTCATTTATATTTAACAAATATAGCTACAACAGGATGAGCAGAAGAAAATATGAAAGAGAATCTTATCCCTTATTAGCTACGTTTAGAACTAAATAGATCGGTATGCAAGCAAATCTAGAAGAAAGTTCTTGGCAAGAGGAATTAACAATTCCTGACCTTTACACTTCTCATTGCAGAAAATTTCTTTCAGATACGATATTATCCATCAACAATGAATTGGTCATCTTGATTATCTCCATCAACCCTGTCATCTCCATGCACCATACCATTCACATGGTGCAAATTTTGCATCATCTGTGAAAGATAATGGTTGCTGGCGGCAGTATGGTCCGAAAGCCCTGCTGGATGACCAGTCCATTGAGAAACAATCCCAAGCAACTGGCTAGTAAGATTTTGTTGCTCGTGAAGAAAACGAGTCTGCATCTGGTTCATTTCTGCTCTGTGCTGATTTAGCATTTCATCCATCCTCGTTTTCCATTCTGATTTCTTTCTATTCATCCTCTCCTCCCATTCGCTCTCTTGTATCGAATCCACTTCTTTTCTTTTTCTTTCTTTCTCTTCACTTTGCTTTTCCATAGCTTCCCAGTCATGAATTCTCTGCATTCTCAGCTTCTCCCTAGCCTTCTCTCTTTCTTCCCTTCCCTTTTCTCTTTCTTCCAACCTTCTTTCCCATTCTTTCTCAAGCTCCAATCGAACACTCTCTTTTCTTTTCCTCTCCCGCTCTCTCTCTGCATCACGTTGCTCAAACCGAGCCTCCAATTCCCTTAACTGCCCCAACTGGTTCACTAGAAACCCAAATGCCTTCTTCTCCAATCCCTTCAACACTTTCCTTTTCTTTTTCAAATTTGACCCATTCGGTTCCACTTCCTCATACAACAAAGCATCATCTCCCTCCTCCCTCACTTGATCGTTACCATTATAATTCCCCTCTCCTTCTTCACCATCATACTCGAATCCCAAACCTAACACCCCATTCTCTCCCCCGTCAATTCCCACAAAATCCCCATCCCCGGATTGACCCATTTTCCCAAACTCCACAATCTCCATCCCACTGCCTCCAATAAATCCCCCTCCGTTTTCTCTTTCCTCATTCACAACTGCCATCGTATCACTACTATTATTACTATTATTGTTATTAGTACTATTATAGGAAACCGCCACATCCCCAAATACTTCCTTGTACCGCAAAAAATTCGACCAATGTGTAAGTCCTTCTAACCAATCGAAGTCATCATCACCGTTACACTCTCCACCCACCGGATTATTGACCACTGCATCGGGTCTCTTAATCTTTTGCTTAACAAGCAAATATTGATGCCTCATATTTTGCACCTTAGTGGAGACATCCTTCCATGACCATTGCCATGGATATGCAATAGAGTCACGTAAATGATGCACAGAATTAACATAACAAGCAATAGGTTTATATTTCTTTTCTCGGGTCTTCATTTTCGCAAGAGTTCCATCAGCAACCATTTCACCATATTTATCAATTAGGGTTTTCTCTTCAGCTTCGGTCCATTTCTTTCTTTTTGGTATCATCATTTGGTACAATTTATACAAATAAAACAATAAAAAAAGGCAACTTTCTCTATAAAGGTAACCTCAAATTCATCAAATATACAATTGTATTGCATCTAAAAAAGGAACCAAAATGAACATAACCTAAATCAAAGAAACACTCGAAAGAAGAGACTTGGAAGAGCCTTACCTTGAGCTAGAGAGAGATTGGGGGAAAAAGACTTCTTTCACTGTTTCTCGAAGTGGGGACTTATAGGAGCTTAAGTAAAGATGGGAATTTTCTGGGGAAAATTTGGGAGAGAAAGAGAAGGAATCAGTGAGAAAGTTAGTACCTTTTTTTTTTTCTTTCCCTAAGTGACAGCGTTAAAACTCAAGAGTGAGAAAATATGTAGGTGCAAAAAGAACGAAAATTGGTTTTATTTTCCCATATATCCTTATACTTCTTTTTTTCTTTAAAGTTATCCTTATACTATATATTTATTGAAAAAATTAAAAGTTAGGTAATAAATATTAAAAATTCATAGAAAAAGAATCCAACTCTTATTATAGGCAAATTTTTATTATTTATGAAAAAGATAAAAAAAAACTCTCATAATAATAAAAATAATTTTTAACTAAATTAAAGATTAACTTAATTAACAGCTTTATTATAGTATAAATTAATTAAAAAGATAGTAGTAAAATTTCAGTTCTAACACTAAAATTAAAAGGCTACACTAAGAAAATAGAAGAAGAGCACTAATTTTTATTTTATCTTATTTTATTACAAGGGAGCGGTAAATGTCGGATGGTAAAATTCTTGTGAAAGCAAAAATTTATGTCTTTGTGTTTGTAATTTAGTAGGTTGTTTCGGTTGGTTCAGAATTTCTGGGTTTGCTGTTTGCTACTACCTTGTACACTGACTTTTATTAAAATAATTTTTAAAACTTATCATATATATTGGGATAAATTCTAAAATTATAAATCAACTTTAATTCCACGTGTATTTTGATACATAAATTTTAATTTGATGTAATTATACATATGAAACTTTTATTATGGTTCAAATGTGTACATTAAACTTTAATTTTGATTCAATCATGCACATTTAAAGAAATAAATACATCAATTTATTTTTATATTGAATAAATATAATTATATGTGTATGTAATATATAAACATAAAATGATGATATGTCAATAAT
Organism: Gossypium longicalyx; assembly: GCA_025698465.1. Lineage (NCBI taxonomy): Eukaryota > Viridiplantae > Streptophyta > Magnoliopsida > Malvales > Malvaceae > Gossypium > Gossypium longicalyx. Next base: position 59,198,549 of record CM047004.1, on the reverse strand, counting down.
TTTGTTAATAATTTATGACAATTTGATCAAATTAAAACTTCATGTATAATATTACACATTAAATTGAAGTTCATGTATAGTAGTTTTAGAGATTTATCCCTATATATGCATGAGCTAAAAGTATAATGGAAGCTTTTGTATTAAAAGTTAGATTATATTTTGTCTTCTCTATTTAAAAAATGGATAAATTAGTTCATATATGTTAGATCAAAAAGCACATTGGTTCTTTCTGTTAAAAATTTCATTTATTTGTATTATTAAAATACTGGTCTGGTGGAAAAAATAACTAGATAGTGATATATGGTATGCCATGTATACCTCAAGTTGACATATGAGAATCATTTTTTAACAGTATAAATAAATAAAATTTTTAATAGAATGATCAATTTATTTTTTGATCTAATATACAGAGATTAATTTGCTTATTTTTTTAGTAGAGCAAGCAAAATGCAATTTAACTTTTAGTATAGGGGTATCCATTATACTTTTACCATGCGCACGACAAACTTATTTTTTCGAATAGTTTTTTTTATCTTAATATATAAATTAGCCCCTAAATTTGATAACTTTTCTCAATTTGGCTTCTAGATTTTTTTTCTCACATTGATCCCTAAAATTGACATTTTTTACAAAAATTCGTACCTATACTTAACACCATTAGTTTTTGAACAATTGGATGATGTAACCAAACATAGAAGTGATATGTGGATGAACTAGGAAATGACACGTATCTTTCTCTTTAATTATTATAAAATTTTAAAAATTTTAAACAATTTTTAAAAATATAAGCTATATAGATTATAAAAATTGAATATATATAATTAAAAATTAAACAAATAGTTAAAATTTAAAAAAAAATTAAATAAAAAAATTCAAAATTATTTTGAAATTTTTCAGAAAAAATCAAAACATAAAAACATAGTTAAAATTTTTAAAAATTCAAAAAATGAAAATATAAACAAATTCAAAAATTGTTTAAATTTCAAAATTACAAAAAATTCAAAAAAAATTTGAAAAAAAGATTTTGGCATTCACCAAGTGTTGACCCGACATTAATTGAAAGTTGACCAATGCTGATCACAATTGATCGACGTTGATCGCCATTGACCGACATTGATCGGCTTTGACCGATATTTTTTAATTTCTTAAATATTTTTTAAAGTTTTGAATTTTTTTAAATTTTAGAAAATTTAATAGCTTTTTATTGAATTTTTCAAAATATTTTTTTGAATTTTTTTGTACTATTTTTGAAATTTTAAAAAATTTTATTTTTTAATTTTTTTGAATTATATATAAAATTTTGAATTTTTATAATATATATTTCTTAAATTTTTCTAATTGTTTTTAACTCTTTTTTTTTTTAACTTTTTACATTTTTTATTGAATTTAAGCCTTTTATTACAATTTTTTAAAATAACTAAAAATGAAGTCACATGTCATTTTCTTGTTTGACCGTGTTAGTCAGTTATTAAAAAACTAGTCGTGTTAACCATAGGGACCAATTTTTGTAATGGATTTCAACCTTGGGTACAAATGTGATAAAAAAAAGTCTAGGGATTAAGTTGAGAAAAATTATCAAGCTCAGAGGTTGATCTATATATTGAACCTTTTTTATGCTTAGCTCAGCACTTATGGATGTCAAGGTCATTGTAATGTCAAATACCTCTAAAATTCTTGGCTTTGGTTGTCAGAAGAAGTATTGATTAGGGACCTCGATTCCCATGAGTTTCGAGTTCTAGCCAATCAATATTAATTCAATATTTATTTTTCATAAGCCCAACCAACTCATTCAATATGTAGGTGTTATCCCTTTTTGTAAGTACCCTACCCCATTCTCTTATATTTTCATCAAAAGCTTTTCAAAATAATTCTAAACCTCTCCAAACTAGTAACAAAAACCCTTAAATTTTCTATTTCTCTTCCTAAAAAAATTTGCCCTAAAGATTCAAGAACAAATAGTTTACCATGCAATAAACATGGTAGAATTACTCCTTCATCTTGGTACAACTGAATTTTATAATTATGAAATATTGTTTTAGATTTTATTAAATTCAATGTTATTTTTGTGATATTTTGAATAGGAAAGAGATCAAACTATTCGTGCTTGACATAATGTGTAAACTACCAAAATCGTCACTTTTGTTTGCCTCAGGTTACATTTTAGCCACTTATGTTTGAAATGTTACGTTTTAGTCCCTTACGTTATCGTTTTGTTACGAAATGGTCACTCTACTGTTAAGATTTGTTACCTCCCAAACGACAGTTCGATGTGGCAATTAAAATAGGTTTTAAATGCCAACGTGAATGACTAGCCAAGTAAATTAATTGATTTTTTAATTAAATAAATTTAATTAATTGAATTTTCTAAATTAATTAAAGGAAAATGTTAATTTGGTTTCCCCAATTAATTTAAATAATTTGTGATTTGTTATGTTAGGCAAACTTTGACAAGCTAAATAGTTGTTATATTTAGTTGTAAAATGAGGTAAGTTTTTGTTTAAATACTAATGAACTTACTAAGCATTTGAAATGCTTACCCTGTTGTTTTTCCTTTCTCTGTAGATTACCAACTTGCGGAACGTGTCAAGCAGATCATCGAGAAGCTCACACTATAACATCCTAAAATAGGGCCTAAACGGAACAGTGATTAGACCATTAGGTTTTCATGGACAAAAATGGACTAGGCTGTGTGTCTACTGAAGCTATTATGTGCAAGAGATTTGAAGATGGGCTCAATGATGATATTCGACTGTCAGTCGACATTTTAGAAATAAAAGAGTTTGTCATTTTAGTTGAAAGAGCTTGTAAGGCAGAGGAGTTGCTGAAAGGAAAGGGTAAAGCTGAAATTGAGATGCAAGACACGAATAAAAGACAAATGAGCAAGTCATTTCAGTCTACATCCAAGAGGCCTAGAGAGTTCTCTACGAGATCTAATTTTTCAGCAGGGTATTCTAGCCGAAATAGAAGTAGAAGATTTATGGGTCAGAAAAATCAGACCACTTCAATTGCGAGTGTTGGCAATATTCAGCCTGATAGACCCCAGTGCCCTCAATGTGGTCGACGTCATCTAGGTCAATGTCGAGCAACTGAGACTATCTTAGAGTGACTTCGTGATCCCCTGTTACAACTTTGGAAAATAACTAGAAATCGTACAAAAAGAATTATAAGTCATAGCTTATATTTCTAGATTCCTTAGTGAGTCTATTTTCATTAGAATTAAACAGAAACATTATTCAAATTCTATATAATGAGATAATCTATTTTTAGTGAAGAGAGGTCAGGTCCGCTGAACTGCAAAACAGGGGAACCTTTAATGAATAAACTGTACTAATTGGCCAAACCAAAAATTCTGGAAAAATTATGGTAAGAAGATATATGAGTCTAGTTTTAGGGAATATTTACGGATTTAAATTTCGAGTTTTTTAACTCGAGTTATAATTAATTTAATTACTATTATGCAGGTGGATAGTTTTATTATGAATAGTGAAATAAATTATTTTGATTTGTGTAAGTAATCGAAAAATTCTTTTATGCCCCGAATAAGTAAGATAAGTCTGGTAACGCCTCGTGCTCGACTTCGGTGAAAGTCTCAAGTAAGGGGTGTTACATTTATTGGTATCAGAGCAAGATTTTAATCGATTCTCGAAATATTCAGTATGAGTAAGAGTCTAGTTATACATGCCATACTTATATTTGATAGTGTGACGACTCCTGATGATTTTAAAATGTTTTTCTTTTATAGTTATGGATCCCAAAGAGTTGGTGTAGATGATGTAGAAAGTAACACGCCCGATCCCGCAGAAGGGACGGTGCCACCAAATAGTAGTGAAAGGCCCGTTACAGTTAGTTAGGGAGGAGGGGCTCGAGAAGCCTTCTTCCAAGCTATGAATGAATGGTTTGCCTAGTTTGTTCATATGAATCTGGATGTTAGACCTCCACCCTCTCATGATCCTCAGACTACCCATGTAGCTTCCCAGTCACAAATACAGTCAGAAGAGAAAAGGCACCAGTTGATAAAATTAGAAAACAAGGGGTCGAAGAGTTTCGGGCTACTAAAGATGACGATACAGAGAAAGCTGAATTTCGGCTCGAGAATACTATTAGGGTCTTTGATGAGTTATCCTGCACACCTGAAGAGTGCATGAAGTGTGTTGTATCACTTTTACGAGACTCGGCCTACCATTGGTGGAAGACACTTGTGTCAGTAGTACCGAAAGAGAGGGTTACTTGAGTTTCTTTCAGGAGGAGTTCCGTAAGAAATACATTAGTCAGAGGTTCATCGACCAGAAAAGAAAAGAATTCCTTGAACTAAAGCAGGGTAAGATGAAAGTGACTAAATATGAACATGAATTTGTCAGACTCAGTAATTATGTTCGAGAGTGTGTGTCTGCTGAAGCTATTATGTGCAAGAGATTTGAAGATGGGCTCAATGATGATATTCGACTGCCAGTCGGCGTTTTAGAAATAAAAGAGTTTGTCATATTAGTTGAAAGAGCTTGTAAGGCAGAAGAGTTGCTGAAAGGAAAGGGTAAAGCTGAAATTGAGATACAAGACACGAAGAAAAGACAGATGAGCAAGTCATTTCAGTTTACATCCAAGAGGCTTAGAGAGTTCTCTACGAGATCTAATTTTTTAGCAGGGTATTCTAGCCGAAACAGAAGTAGAAGATTTATGGGTCAGAAAGCTCAGACCACTTCAATTGCGAGTGTTGGCAGTATTCAGCCTGATAGACTTGAGTGTCCCCAATATGGTCGACATCATCCAGGTCAATGTCAAGCAACTGAGACTGGTTGTTTCCGATGTGGTGCATCAGATCATTTTATTCGGGAGTGTCCTGAGATGGTTAAAAGAGAAGTAATACCGAGTGTAAGATCAGGCAATGCTCCCATTAGAGGCAGACCTCAGGGAAGTTCGGGAATAAGGGCAAGTAGAGGTGCATCTAGAGATTTAGCAGTGAGACCAGATGTTAGAGCACCTGCAAGGACCTATGTTATCCGTGCTCGTGAAGAGGCATCCTACCCTGATGTAATTACAGGTACATTTTATCTTCATGATGTTAATGTTATTACTTTGATTGATTCGGGTTTGTCCCATTCCCATGTTTGCATGAAATTGATGCCTAGTATGAACATGTCCATAGAGTCTACGGGATTTGTGATTAAAGTATCGAATCCATTGGGTCAATATGTGTTAGTAGACAAAGTATGTAAAAATTGCCCTTTGATGATTAGAGGTTACTATTTTCCGGCTGATCTCATGCTATTGCCATTTGATGAGTTTCATGTGATTCTTGGTATGGATTGGTTGACTGCGCATAACGTGATAGTGAATCATGGAAAGAAATTCATCGAGTTGAAATGCGAAAATGGTGAAATTCTTTGGGTTAATTCAGATGAGCCAGATAGTTCAATTGCCATGATTTTTGTTATGTCTGCTCAGAAATGCTTGAGAAAAGTATATGAAGCTTATCTTGCTTTTGTATTAAATACTAAAGATCCAGAGTTGAAAATTGAATCAGTGCCTGTGGTAAGTGAGTTTCCTGATGTGTTTCCGGAAGAACTACCAGGTTTGCCTCCTATCAGAGAAGTTGAGTTTGGTATTGAATTGGTTCCGGGTACAACACCCATTTCTATTGCTCCTTATAGAATGGCTCCAATGGAATTGAAAGAATTGAAAGTTCAATTGCAGGAATTAATAGAGAAAGGCTTTGCAAGACCTAGTTGTTCACCATGGGGTGCACCAATGCTCTTTGTGAAAAAGAAAGATGGTTCGATGAGATTGTGCATAGATTATCAGCAGCTTAACAAGGTGACTATAAAGAAAAAGTATCCACTGCCTAGAATTGACGATTTTTTTTGATCAATTGAAGGGAGCTACTGTGTTCTCCAAGATAGATTTGAGATCCAGATATTACCAGTTGCGAGTTAAAGAGTCAGATGTTCCAAAGATTACTTTTCAGACTAGGTATGGCCATATGAGTTCCTTGTAATGCTATTTAGCTTGACTAATGCTCCTGCCATTTTCATGGACTTAGTGAATCGAATTTTCAGACCTTACTTGGATAAATTTGTAGTTGTGTTCATTGATGATATCTTGATCTATTCTCATGATAAGACTGAGCATTCAGAGCATTTGAGGACAGTTTTACAGACTTTGAGAGATAATCAACTTTATGCTAAGTTTAGCAAAAGTGAGTTCTGGTTGCGGGAAGTTGGTTTTCTTGGACATATAGTCTTAGATGAAGGTATTAAAGTTGATCTGAGCAAGATTTCAGCCATTGTTGATTGGAAGCCTCCTAAGAATGTATCAGAGGTTAGAAGTTTTCTTGGTCTTGTCGGTTATTATAGACAATTTGTAGAGGGATTTTCCATGATAGCTACTCCATTGACAAGATTGCTACAGAAAGATGTCAAGTTTGAATGGACTGAAAAGTGTTAGCAGAGTTTTGACAAGTTAAAGGCATTATTGACTGAAGCTCCTGTCTTAGTACAACCAGAACTGGGTAAAGAGTTTGTTATTTACAGTGATGCGTCCTTGAATGGACTAGGCTGTGTACTTATGCAGGAAGGAAAGGTAATTGCTTATTCCTCTAGACAGCTAAAGCCACATGAGAAAAATTATCCAACACATGATTTAGAACTAGCTGCCATTGTATTTGCGTTGAAATTCTAGAGACATCACTTGTATGGTGAGAAGTGTCGAATATTTACTGATCATGAAAGTTTGAAATACTTGATGACTCAGAAAGATTTGAACTTGAGGCAAAGAAGATGGCTAGAGTTGATTAAAGATTATGAACTAGTGATCAATTATCACCGGGGTAAGGCAAACGTAATTGTTGATGCTTTGAGTAGAAAATCTTTATTTGCATTAAGAGCTTTGAACACTAGTTTAACCTTATCAGATGATGGTTCTATCTTAGCCGAATTAAGAGCTAAGCCAATGTTTCTTGAAGAAATTTGTGAAGTTCAGAAAGATGACAGTGAGTTGCAAGCCAAAAGAGCTCAGTGTGAGTCGGGTATAGAGTCAGATTTTCAGATCGGTTCTAACAGTTGTTTAATGTTTAGAAATCGGATATGTGTACCAAAGAATGATGAGCTTATTCAAAAGATTTTAGAGGAAGCACATAGCAGTTCCTTGTCTATTCATCCAGGTAGTACAAAGATGTATAATGATTTGAAGAAAATGTATTGGTGGGTAGGAATGAAGAGAGATATCTCAGAGTTTGTTTCTAGATGCTTGATCTGCCAGCAGGTAAAAGCTGAACATCAGGTACCTTCAGGTTTATTGAAGCCTGTGTTAGTTCTTGAGTGGAAATGGGACCGAATTGCCATGGATTTTGTGATAGGATTGACGTTGACACTGAGAAAGAAAGATACAGTATAGGTTGTGATTGATAAGCTGACGAAGTTGGCTCATTTTATTCCAGTTCGTATGGATTATTCACTTGACAAGTTAGCTGAGTTGTATATTTCAAAGATAGTCTGACTACATGGAATACCGTTATCGATTATTTCAGATAGAGACACGAGATTCACTTCGCGGTTCTGGAAGAAGTTACAGGAAGCTTTGGGCACAAAGTTAAGTTTTATTACAGCTTTCCACCCTCAGACCGACGGTCAATCAGAGAGAGTTATTCAGATACTTGAGGATATGCTCAGATGTTGTGTCTTAGAATTTCAAGGTAGTTGGGAGAAATATTTGCCGTTGGTAGAGTTTTCTTATAATAATAGTTACCAGTCGAGTTTGAAAATGGCACCTTATGAAGCTTTGTATGGACGTAAATGTCACACACCTTTGCAATGGACAAAGCTTAAAGAAAATCAGATTTACAGGGTTGATTTAGTTAAAGAAACTAAAGAGAAAGTAAAAGTTATCAAAGATTGCTTGAAAGCAGCTTCAGATAGACAGAAGTCTTATGCAGACTTGAAAAGAAAAGAGATTGAGTATCAAGTTGGTGATAAACTGTTCTTGAAAGTATCCCCATGAAAGAAAGTCTTTAGATTTGGCAAGAAATGCAAACTAAGTCCACATTTTATTGGACCATTTGAGGTGACTGAAAGAGTTAGACCATTAGCATATCGGTTAGCTTTGCCGCCAGAGTTAGAGGATATTCATAATGTGTTCCATGTGTCCATGTTATGTCGTTACCGTTTTGATCCTTCACATGTGATTCCACAGACAGAGGTTGAAATTCAGCAAGATATGACTTATGGTGAAGAACCGGTAAAGATTTTAGCTCGAGAGGTTAAGCAACTAAGGAAAAAAAAGTATTGCACTTGTGAAAGTATTATGGAATAGACATGGGGTAGACGAGGCTACATGGGAGCCTGAAAAGATTATGCGAAAACAGTATCCAAATCTTTTCACAGGTAAGATTTTCGAAGACGAAAATCCCTAAAGGGGGGAGAAATGTAACATCCCAAAATAGGGCCTAAACGGAACAGTGGTTGCGAAACCACAAATTCGAGATAGAAAAGTTTATTCCGATTAATTTTTATAATTTACTGAGTGATTAGATGCATGTGTTAGAGTATCGATGGAAAAATTTATAGATAGCATGTTTAATTTGCCTACTGGGGCTTAATTGCAAAAGTTGATAAATATGAGTTTTAGATGCTAAAGGATTAAATTGAAGAGCATAACTGAAGTAGAGGTCCTTAAATGGTAATTAGACCATTAGGTTTTCATGGACAAAAATGGACAAACACAGGTAAAAATAACTAAAGTTTTAATGAAGGGTATTTTAGTCATTTGGTAATTAAAAGATTAAAAAAGGGAAAAAAGATGGCAAAATGTGCCCATCTTCTTCATTAGGCCGAAATTTCAAGGGTTCTTCATAGCTAGGGTTTTGTCAAGCTTCCAAGCTCCATAGTAAGTGATTCCAAGCCCCGTTTTTAATGTTCTTTACGTTTTTGGAGTCCCGGTAACTTAATTTAACTTATTCTAGCAATAATTTAACCTGGGGTTCATATTTGGAAAAATACCCATAGGTGAAATGTGTTTATTTTGATGTTTTATGGTAGAATATGAAGCTTGAAATTATGTTAAACGATTTGAGCTAAGCGATTTTAAGTGAAAACGAGTAAAATGACATAATCGGTAAAAATACCTAATGGTCATAAGTACATGTTAGAGTGAGAATTTGATGTTTCCATAGGTAAATAAATGATTATCATGTCATGAAACATAAGAATTAGGGATAAAGTTTCATTTCCGAGCTTTGGGGCAAAAGTGTAAATATACAAAAGTTTAGGGGTAAAATCATAATTTTTCCAAAGTTAGAGTTAAGGACTGTTTTGATAAATGTGAATATTAAATAAGTTAAATTTTCTATTATAGATCAAGAAGAATGAAATTCGGGGTTAGACCGAGGAAAGAAAAAGGTTGAGGACTAAATCAAAATATTTGATCGTATTTTGTATCGAGGTAAGTTTGCGGTAAATAAATGCAATGTTTTATTATTTATAATTAATGATGTTATTTTTCAGCATTTATATATTTCTTTTGTAAATTTACTCCTTGATGATTCAAGCAAGAATTGATGGAGAAATGGTACTTAAAAGTCCCGATTGAACCTTAGGAATGTGTAGGATAGAAATGTCATGACATTAGGGTTTAAGGATACCAAGTAGGACCATGCCAAGGCATCGCATTGGTAAGTTTTACAAGGCAAGGAAATCATGTAAGACCATGTCAAGACATGGCATTGATAAACTACTATAAGGCAAAGATCCCATGTAAGACTATGCCAAGGCATGGCAATGGTGAGTTCATAAGGCAAGGATACCACGTAAGACCATGTCAAGACATGGCAATGGTAAGTTTAAAAAGGAAAGGTACCCATGTATCCTTAGTATTCCAAGTGGTTCAACGAGAAATTCAAAGAGTGTACCAAAAGAAAGGTATGATAAGTACATGTTTGAGAGGTTCAGGTAAGAATTCAAGACTTATGCATATTGAGTTTAAAGGTTATAGTGGTTTTGATAAGATAAGAAAAAGATAATTCATTTAGAATGTTGTTACTTATTTACATGAAAACTTATTAAGCTTTATGCTTACGCCGTTTCTTTTCTCTCTTTTTTTTTTTAATATAGTATCGCAAAGCCAACTTGGAAAATCGTAAGGACGTCGGAGATCGCCTCACACTATCAACGAGCTATCTTAATATCTTGTGACTAGAAATACTTTAAGTTATGGCATGTATAGGGACTTGGCTATTTTGTGTGTATGTCCTTATGATATGATTAAAGAATGACATGTGAATACTTGGTAATGATTAGCTTATGATATAGCTAAATAAGAACATGTTTTGGTATTATGTATGCCTAAATGAGGTTTGATGCAAAGAAATTATGAAAGAGTAAGAGTTGGCCATGGAACAGTTAGGAAACAGAAGTAGTGACATGACTTTGGAAAATCACTAAAAATTGTAGAAATGGAATTATATGGTGAATAAGATATATAATAAAATCTTATTGAGTCTATTTTCATATGAAAGAAATATAGAAAACAAAGGAAGTCTATATTCTAAGATATTTAAATTTTTGTAAGACTGGTTCAGAGTGACTTCGTGATCCCCTATTACAACTTTGGAAAATAACTAGAAATCGTAAAAAAATAATTATAAGTCATAGTTATATTTCCAGATTCCTTAGTGAGTATATTTTCATTAGAAATAAACATAAACATTATTTGAATTCTGTATAATGAGATAATCTATTTTTAGTGAAGAGAGGTCAGGTCCGCTAAACTGCAAAACAGGGGAACCTTTAATGAATAAACTGTACTAATTGGCCAAACAAAAAATTCTGGAAAAATTATGGTAAAAAGATATATGAATCTAGTTTTAGGGAAAATTTACAGATTTAAATTTCAAGTTTTGTAACTCAAGTTATAATTAATTTAATGACTGTTATGCAGGTGGATAGTTTAATTATGAATAGTGAAATAAATTATTTTGATTTGTGTAAGTAATCAGAAAATTTTTTTTATGCCCCGAATAAGTAAGATAAGTCTGGTAACGCCTCGTGATCGACTCTGGCAACAGCCTCAGGTAAGGGGTGTTACACACACTATCCCGTTGTTGACTCAACAGTCTTTCAAACATTTTAAAGTCCAGTGATATGGCATGTACATAGGTGTTTTATAAGTGTTAGCTTAGTATTTTAACTTAGTTGAACCATACATAATGCTTAGTTTTGGAAAAGCTAATGCTCATGTAGATATATGTTTTTCTTGGTAATAGGATATAATGTTTTAAGGGCATATATGGGAAAGAAATGGAATGGAAAAATGTTGGTTTGAATGGTTAAAAGACATGATTGTACAGAATGAGATGGATTAGGTTAAATTGGTTTGTTTGGGAGCCAAATATTGCATGCTGAATTGTTTGGTGTGAATTGGTTTAAAAGTGATGTTTTGATATGTCATTGGAATGGTTTTGTATAGGTGAAGGTTGTGCAAAATGCACCAATTGGTTAGGATGAGAGGTTAACATGAAATATACACCAAATAGCCTAAGTTGTACAAAAAACAGAGTCCACGTCGCGATGTCAAGCGATGGTCATCGTGACGAGACCTGAATTTTAGGCCACAACATGGCGAGGAACCCTCGTCATCACAATGAGGCAAATCAGTATGTTATGTCGCGATGAGGAACCCCCTTACGTCGTGATGTCATTTTAAAATTTTAAAAATGTTGCAATTTGGTCCTAGTCTGATTTCGAGGTAACTTTAAAGCATTCATAAGCTCGAATAAGACCAAGGAAAGATTTTACATCATGTTTATCAATGAAATGTTTATGTTTCCATGATTTATGTTCAAACTGAATGTTAGTTGATTGTAGTTGCTTTGAAAACGACTATAGCATTCTATAGTTCAGACCCAACGATCAAGTCAGCCTAGGGTTATTACATTTAATGGTATCAGAGTTATGGTTTAGTCGATTTTAGGAATGAAACGTAACATGTGTTGAGTATAGAAATATATGCCACAATAATTAGTGATAGTGTAATGACTTTTTATTCGAATTGACCCTATTTTTCATATAGATAAACCATGTCGACTGAATCAAATTGAGTTGTTTCTAATAAAATTAAAATTAGTGTTCCTACTTCCAAACAGGGAGCTGCCATTAGTGTGCCCGTTCCGTAAGGGCTAAGGAACGAGGCAAGAGATTCCTTCTTCTAATTGTTTAACCAGTGGGTTACCCAGTACTTGGGAGCTACTCCTTAAACTTCGTAGCTGCAAATGCACTTCCCCTAGTTTTGCCATCTATGGCACCCTCTTGTCCTCAAGGTCCTAGTCTAGTATCTAAAAATTTTCCACTAATTAATAAACTAGGTAATTGTGGGACGAATGAATTCAAAGGTAAAAAGGAGGAAATGTGTAATGAGAAAAGGCAATATGGGTTTAAGATTAGAGATTCTAGAAAATCAGTACATCCAAGCCATTTTCGACACCTCTACCTAAAAACTCGAGATATTTCATTTTTAACATGGGGAATATTTGCATTGTGGATAGAACAGTTTGCAAACATTATGGGAGAAACCACATAGGTTTGAATTTGGTGCTTTAAGTGTAGTATTTTTGTCAATATACACTTGTAATTTTTTCGAACAGATTGGTTAATGAAACAAATTCATTGATTATATTAATATAATTTGTATAATTATCCTCACATGATTTTTGCACACAAAGAAAGATAGAAGCAAATGTTGCTAATTGGTTGCCTATTGTTCAACTAATATTAAACGATATTACGTGGTCGGATCGTAGTACAAAAAGATAGCTTGTATTAGTAGACGACCCTAAACATGTCCCTAGTTTAATCTGAAATGAGAAAATTGATTGAAAGACTAATATGTTGTCTATCAAGTTCAACTAGGGAGATGTCTTGTGTTGGGCGTCAGAGCGGATGACTCGTAGAAGATAGATACACAGATATGACTGACTGGACTGACAGTACATCGGACAGGACCCAAGTAGAATAGATCCTATATCCATTTATAGACTTATTCACTTGTGATGTTCAGAGGGTAGCATACCCAAATCCTAAGTGGATGGCGAACTATGTATGCATGACTCGTACACTTTAAAGTAAGTAAAAGCCTGAGTTCAAATAGATAAGGAACTAAAAGCTGGTGCATTGGGTGGATGACTTCTATAGTATATAGCATCATTCATAATAGTGGAATTCATAGCCCAACACATGGGTAAATGATATCCTCTCATTGGAATTACATGGTTGATGAAAAGTAAACGTGGCCACGGGTCGTCTATCTTTGTGATGGATGACTTGATCACTATTTGATAGTGATTGACTTTTCATGAATGAAGATGTAATGGTTACAATGAAATAAAATAGAATCATATTGGGAGAATAAATATTATCCCAAAGAGATCAAAAATATCCTATAATGGTAAAACATTAATGACAAGGTCATTAGACGAGCACTGGGTAGTTGCTTTTGTAATGATATGTCGTTGGGGAGAGCTCAGTTATGATACTATAGTGGAATGACTTTGTGACTAAATGAATTTATAACTAATAGGAAAAAAAGCTGAAACTTAATTATAAATAATTTGAGCCTCAACTAAATATGTCCAATAGGTTCCTCCGTTAGCTCGTTGAAACCAGAAATGAATTATGTGTTTGAATAAAAATGAACAGAATGAATAAAAAAGAGAAATGCGAAACATTCAGGAATGATTATGGTTTTCTTTAAAATAAAGAAATGAAATCATTGGGAAATGAATGTAGGTTTCCAAAAATAGAAATGAGAATGAAAATGGAAACTTGTAATCCTATATAAGATTACTTAAAAAATGATAGAAGAATGTGTTTATGTTTTTGGACTGTTTTGAAGCTCGAAAATAAAAATAAATCATTTGGTCATAGTGAACATGTTGAGTTGTGACATATTAAACGAAATTTCTCGAAATTTTATCGGGAGTAAAATTGTCAAAATTTTACCAAGGGTAAAATTGTTAAAAGCTTTACTAGGGTAAAATTGGGATGAGAAAATTATTTAATATGTAAATTTTAAAGTTTATTTTGGAAAAAATAAAAATTGAATCAGATTGGATCACATTATAAATTATTGGGTCAAAAAGGCCAAGAAGTACTTGTAATTGGACCCGATGTGAGGGAGACCCAAAACCCCTCATATAACATGAAGAAGGTGACAACCCTAGTAGAAAGACAAGGGTAAGTCATTCAAATCTCCCCTACTCTAAGTAGTATGTTGTTTTTTTATTTAAAATAAACCTCTACAACTCTATAAGGGTTCTACCTTCTCTTCCTATAAATAGATGACACCGGTAAAGCTATTAACACAACTTTTGAGAGATTGTTATTCTACCGAAAAATAGAGATAATTTATTATCAACTTATAAACATATTTTTTAGAATAAAAATTTTACCGATTTCTATTGAAGAAGAGAGAATTTTCGTTTTCACCCCAAAAGAATAACTTTTTCTAGTTCTGTATTTTGATTCAATTGGTTTGAGCCTACACTGGAAGTAGTTTGTGGTACGAGAATAGTAGAAAAGATAATTTGGTTTAAAGACGGGAACAAGGAACGTCCACTAAGTCGAAAACACATGTACAAATTCGGTTATGGTTTATACTATAAATATCACAAACCGAGTCGATTTTCAAAATTTTAATTTTCCTTTATGTAAAAAAACCATTTTCAAATAGATATTTTTCCAACAATTGGTATCAATAGCTAGGTTGTGCTATGTTTATGGTGTAAACCGAGACTGAATCTCTCTGTTTGTAACAACCTATTTTTCAGTGGTGTCGAAAACAGTAGTTTCGAGACCATAAATCCGACGAGTAAGTTCGTATAATTAGTATTTAAATTATACGAGTCAATAATAATTTTTATATTGAATTTTGATTTGATGAATTTAGCTAATTGAATTAAAAGTTAGTATAAGTCGTTTGGTTCAAAAGTCAAGTGGTTATTGAAAACGAGGTATTGTAATGCCCCAAAACCCGGCCTAGAAGTCTAAACTGAATCCTGAAGGTTACATTAATCACCAAAGTGATCGTAGGAAAATTTAGGATCAACAAATGAGAAAACAAACAGTATTTAGGTTACGTAAAAATTATCAGTTATCAAATTCTGATATCTCAAAATACAGTTGTTCAATCCAAATAATGTCTACTTGCATTTAACACAAAATTTCATACCACTGTATTTAAAACAGAACTTATAGTCCAAAACCGTTTGACTAAAACTCAAATTTACAGAAAGCACTTTATTTACTAGTTTTAAAATTTTGATACTTTCGAGACCTCCGCACACCGAGTCCAGCTACAGAAACAAAAAAGAGAGTACCTGCAAAGGGATAAACTAAGAGGGGGTGAGCTACACAAGCTCAGTGTGAGATCGGAATGACAGAAAAATAAAAATTAAGTGCCACAATAAAAAATATCACAACGACAATCCGATATCCAAATAATCATCACAACCAGAACAGACACATCAGTACTAAATATGACGATCTATATACCGCTAATCTCGCAATCAGACAGACAGACAAAAATGCGGAACAAATGCATCAACATGAAACCCACCCATCCATCCAAACACCTCTTCGTCCCCCAATCACACCACAAATGAGCTATAAGAAGCTCAACCAGCCCTGCATGCCCATCCAACCCTACACGCCATGCATGTGGAACAAAGTCACATATATAATGGTATGCAACTGAGTTGCCAGAAGTATCGTATTGTGCGGTAAACCGCTATACAGACGTATTGCAGTTGAAACTGCCAAATCAGATCAGACTTTCTTCTCCTCATATCCTGAACCCAAAATCACAATGCAAATGTAGGAATGCACACAAAAAACTGTCAATTACACAGACGTAGAAGCTCATAATCAGTCAATCAATTATAGAATCGATGCACACCGTTTCCAGATAGTCACACACACACCCACATCACTTAACCACTGAAGTAGATACACAATTGTTAGGCAATATCACATTAACGACTCACTTAACTAATGCAACGATTGCATATAAAAGATATGTCCGAGTCAAAACAGAGTCTTGACTACCCTTATTAAGACCTAGCCAAGGGATGGAACACACAGAACCACAAACAGCTCATAAATCATCACAGTACAAAAATTTGGCGAGGTAGGACCATATGGCCGTGTGCCCTGGCCGTATGGAAATGCCCAAGTCGTGTGGGGTCTACATGCCCATGTGAAGGCCACACAAGCCCGTGTAGAGGGGCACACGCTCGTGTAACTCTCTGTCCAAAAATGTTAAAAATTAAGAACAGAGGAGACACGACCATATGGAGATCTCACACGCCCGTGTAGGACACATGTCTATGTGGTCAAGCCGTGTGGCACCAAAATTCACCTAAAAACCCTAATTCCCAATTTCGCACAGTCGTATGAGCCACCCATATGGGGCACACGCCCATATGGCCACCCATGTGGTCACAAAACACACCGAAGCAGGCTACAAAACGTGCATTTGATGTCGAAATGATCCCCAACACTCAATAACACAGAAATACACCAAAATACTCAAAATTTGTAATTCTACCACAATCAACACTTCAATTGGTCAATTTCAAAAATACACAAAATATGTCGAAATTCACGGATCCAAAATAGAATTTACATAATGACAGGAAAGTTTTTGAACCCATACCTGAATTCGCGATTTCAACACCAAAAAAGATCAGAATGCCTCCCCAACACAATTCTGAAATCTCAATTACACAAACAAAAACCTATATCATCACCATACCAATCTAACACATATGAATAACCTAAAATTGCTCTACCGAAAAAAAAACAAGAACACCACTTACCTTTGCTTGAAACCTTGAACTATCCAAAAACCATCAATGAAAATTAAATAGAAGAACTGAAAGGTAGAGAAACATATGATTTTTAAATCTCAAAAAAATGTAAAAAGAAGAAAAGAAAAATAAAATCTAACAAGAGAGAGTGGGGAAGGAAACAAGAGGACGTGAAAATCACTTTGGGAAGTTTTTACCCAAAAATATCATTAAAATTAAAATTAAAATTGGTATTTTGGACTTTAAAACCAAACTAAATCAAAATTATTTCCCCAAACCACACACATGACAACTCGAACTCAGAACCCAGAGGTACCCTAACACATAATAAGCCACCAGACCAGCAGGCCCATTCTATCACCTAAACGCACAACTAAACACAATAGCACAACCTACTCACTGACCATAACCCTCGAAGCTCAAAACTTGCAACCCCAATATTCGGGGTGTTACAAGTATTAGGACCTTATTTCTGTAATTTAGGGTCATAAATATTTTTATTAAATATTTACAAAGTTGTATTATAAGTGGTTTGAAGTTTGGTTTGGTAATTTTGATGATTGATTGCTTAATTAAGGTAAAATGATTAAATTGTAAAAGAGGTAAAAGTTAATTGCTATAGATTTAAAATACTAAAAGGACCAAAATGGTAATTAAACCATAGTAAAAAAAGTCCAAGCGGCGGTGACATGATTAAATTCACTTACTTTTGGGCTATTTTCTTATTTAGTCCTAATTAGTTTAGGGTTAAATTGAAATTAAATTTGTTTATTTGGAATTTAATATAACTGAAGGATTAATTGTGTAATTAAACCCTCCTTGGATGGTAAATATACCATAGGTGATGATTGTGGGCGGTAATGGGCTTGAAATTGTTAAGATTGAATTTAAATTAAAAGGGTAAAATGGTAATGGGATAATTAAACATAATGTAAATAAAATAAAAGCTAAATAAACTATCATCTTCTAGATTTTCTTCTTGCTAAAACTGGATAGCCATGGGAGAAGGGAGAAGAAACTTTCGGCCAAATAGGGTTCTTCGATCGAGGAGGTAAACCTCACTCATTTTTAATAACTTTTATGTTTTTGAGCTCGTATTAGCTTAATCTAGCTAACTCGAGTATTAATTTGTAAAACTATCAAATGTTTTGGATTATGTCATTGATGAGTTTTGGATGTTGTTGAAGTTTTATGGTAGATTGTTTTGCTTAGTTGTTAAATAGGAATATTTTGTAAAGTAATTTTTGGTAATTTTAATGTTTATAGACTAAAATGTTAAAGTGATAAAATTAAGAGGACCTAATGTGAAATAGCAGCATGAATGGGATGTAGAGAAATAATGAATAATTTGGCTGAAATGAGATTTGGTTAAAATTGGTTAAATTGCAAGTTTTGAGCTTAAGGACTAAATTGAATAAAAGTAAAATATTGGGGGTAATTTTGTAAAAATTTCAAAACGAATTTAATTGCATAAAATGAATTAATTTTGCTGTTAGAATTAGTGAATTGAATTGAATTATTATTTGAGATCTTGAACGAGGGGAAAACCGAGGAAAAGAAAAAATTATCGAATAGCCCCTATACTTTGTTGTTGCTGTAGATTAGTCTGGTAAATTTGTACGGTTTAATTTTAGTATATTTTAAGTGTATTATACGAACCTAATTGCATAATGTTGGATTATATTGATGTGTGTAATTGAAAATGGAAATAATGAATTGATACAACGTCGATCACTAACTAAGCTACTCTGGACCATTATTGCATATCAGTTCTGTAAGTTCATTTGGTTTTATTCTAATACATTTAAATGCATATTAAATGAATTAAATTGTTTTGGTTTGAACATTATAATGATGATATGTATATGAGTAATGAAACAATGGATTCTTGTAGCATTGAGCACTAATGAGATATTCTGAGTCGATGAATGTTTGGTTGATGAACTAATGCCTGTATACGAAATATGAGATAATGAGTTATTCATATATTGTTCTATGTTAGAATAATCTGAACTGATGAATGTAGGATAGAGTATGGTTGGAATGCCAATAGGTTATGTTGCGCGGGGTACGGGGTTGATGGGAGTAGTGGAGATGATTACAGTAGATTCTCTATTTACTAAATATGTCAAGGTCCTGCATTTGTTACGGACTAACGAGATATATTACAATGGTATTTGGTGTGCTAGATAGATTAGTTAATATGAGCATTTGGTGTGCTGGATGTATTAGGTCATACGAATATTTGGTATGCTGGATGGATTAGCTCATACGAGCATCTAGTGTGTTGGATGGTTAACTGTGTACTCGTATCCACTTATTGTTCATCGGGCTATGTTTTATTGATCTCTGAAATTTTTTTGAAATGTGGAATCTAATTTTTATTATTATACTAAGCATTTTTCACCTGTTGTGAGTTGTGATTGACATGAATTCTGATAGTAACCTCGTTCACAAGAACTCTGTTCATTAATATTTTATTTGAATTACTGTTATGTTTGATTCAGTAAGCTTTACCGTTCAATTGATGAACTTACTAATCTTTATGAAAGCTTACTCGTGTTATTTGTTTTATTTCTTATAGATAAATTTTATGGATAGGGAGATCAGATCAACCTGAAGAAATCACACTATCGAGGATCTTGGTAGATTTTTAATTCGAATTTGGCTTATATGCCATGTAATAGGATAACTTGGCTATGTAACATCTCGAATTAGGGTCTAGTCAGAACAGTGGTTTCGGGACCACAAATTCGACGTAAGAAAGTTTATTTTTATTATATTTTTATGGTCTACAATTTCACGGAATGATTTCGTGAAAATCTCATTCAAAAATTTTGACGTTTGGGCACTCAATTTAGTCAAGAGGACTAAATTGTAAAAAGTGCAAAAGTTGAGTTCTACATGTTAGAGGTGTCAAATTGTTATGAAATTTTAAATTGGAGGTCCTTAAATGGTAATTATACCATTGGTTAATTGTTGGAGAAAAATAGACATGAAATGGGTGTAATAAAATATTTTTAAGTTAGGGCCTTTGGGAATCTAATAATTAAAAGAATTAAAAAGCCAAAATAAGCCAAATTTGGCCATCATCTTCTCCATCTAGACGAATCTACCATGGAAGTCATGGCTAGGGTTTGGTTCAAGCTTCCAAGCTCATTTATAAGTGATCCCGAGCCCCGTTTTTAATGTTCTTTACATTTTTGAAGTCCCGGTAACTCGATTTAGCTATTTCCGCCATTATTGTAAGCTAGGGTTTGTGTTTAAAAATTTTCCCATAGATTACATGCATGTGTTTTGATGTTTAATGGTAGAATATGAATGTTGGGTGTTAAATAAAAGATTTTTGCTAAGTGATTTTCGGTGAAAATGCTTAAAAGGACCGTTTTGTAAAAGTTATAAAATTTGTCATAAAAGTGTGATTTAGTGGAAATTAAGGGCTGTTATAGTTATGAAAATGATTCGTATAGGCTTAAAATGCAAGGAAATTGAATAAAAATCATTTTACGAGCCTAAGGGCAAAGTGCAAATATGTGAAAGTTTAGGGGTCAAAATGCAAATTTGTAAAAATATGATTTTTGTACCCATATGAATAATGTGACTAATTATTAAGCTAAATGTGATATTATAGATCAAGGAAAATGAGATTCGGGCATAGATTGGAAATGAATGAGATTATGAACTAAATCGAAATAAATAGCCGTGGTCGCATTCGAGGTAAGTTCGTATGTCAATAATAATGCAATAATATCATTGTTTATGCTTGAACTTAAATTGATGTGTTAACATTTTGTGGTGAATATTTATATAGTTGGTACGATGATTGTATTATGTGACAAATGCCTAAATGTTCTTATGAACAATGCCATGATTATTTCATGAATATGAGAATGGTGAATTTGTAAGCATGAATGATATTACGGTCATTATCCATGACAGTACGAACAAGTACGATAAAGATGCTATGTGCAATGAGGAAAATCCCGTTTGAACCTTAGGAATAGTTTAAGATACAAGTGACATGTCACTAGGAATTAAGAAATCCGGGCTCGTTGAGTGGTCCGAGTTCGTGATATATGTGAGAATCTGAACTTGTTGAGTGGTCCAAGTTCGTGATGTATGAGGCATCTGAGCTCGTTGAGTGGTCCAAGTTCATTATGGATGTGAGCATCCAAGCTTGTTGAGAGGTCTAAGTTCATAATGGATGCGATACATGTAACATTCGAGCTCGTTGAGAGGTCCGAGTTCATTATGGATGTGTTACATGTTATGTGGTAGCTTTGGCTACGTTTGTATGTGTGGCACTTATGTGCAAGGTTTCTACGTATCCAATAGTATTCCAAGTGTTCAACGGGTATTATAATGAATGATGCGATGAAAGTCCCGAGATGGGCATGGTAATGAAGGTAAAGTTATCCGATATGCTACAGATACGTCCAAGTACGTATGTTATACTCATGAGTAATGCTTTGTTACAGGATGATATATGGCGAAAAGGTATTTTCACGTATATGTATATGAAAATTTTATTGATGAGTTAGAATGCTGGAATGATGAATAATCTTGGTGATTATGTTATTATGCCATCATATGATAGTTATCATGATATTACACTAAAACTGTTTTGGACATCAGCAGTTGTGTGATTTCAAAAATCCACCAAAAATTGTGGAAACTGAATTAGAGACTGAATAAGAAATGAGATTAAATGTTATTGAATCTAGTTTTACATAGAAGAAACTTTGTAAGCAAAAATGTTTCATATTATGAGATATTTGAACTTTTGTGAGATAGAGTCAGAGTGCTTTCAGGCTCCCCTATCTCAACTTTGGAAAATCACTAAAAATTGTAAAAAAATGATTATGGGTTAGAATTTATATGACTAATTTTTTAATGAGTCTATTTTCAAGGGAAATATACAGGAGCATCATCCGAGTCCTGTACTATGAGATAAATAAATTTTAGTGAAGAAAGGTCAAAGATGTCAAATAGTGAAACAGTGGTGTCTTTAAAGAATAAACTGTACTTATTGGCTTATCCAAAAATTCTAAAAATTTTATGGCAAGAAGATATGTGAGTTTAGTTCAGGTAAAATTATTAGATCTGACTTTGGAGTTTCGTAGCTCCAGATATAAATAATTTAGTGACTATGACTCGAGAAAATAGCATAACCAGAATATAAGTAAAAGTATAATTATGGATATATTACCATGGAATCATGTTGATAATTTGCTTATTATTTTCATATGGACTTACTAAGCTTTAAGATTACTCCCTCCTCTCCATTTCTTTAGTGTTTTTAGGTTGGCTCGGAGTTAGAGATCGTCGGAAGCAGCATCACACTATTAGGCTACCACCTTTGGAGTATTGATGAATCTTAATGTCTTCAAGTGAGTGGCATATATAGGGACTTAATTATTGATATGTGATCTTATGTTTTGGCCAAGATTTTGGCTTATATTAGTACATTGTATATAGCCATGAGATGTGGCTTATGATGGTTATGGCTTGTAAGCCTAATTATCCAAGTTCTGTGATATTACCCTGTGAAGTGGTTACATGATTTGGCTTGATTGCTATGATTAGATGATATCATGATATGTATGCTTGCTATTTCATTGAGAGTAAATGGTATGTTATTTAACATGGTGTAAGAGTATAGAGAGGGATTAAAATGGTAAAGCCAAATAATATGAATGGGTGTGCTTAGACTAAATATTATACGAGTATGTGATTCACATGTACGTAATCATACGAATATTACTTTGAATTTTAATAAAAGATAAGAAACCATCAAATTGAAGTTATATCATATGTCTATGAAGTGTTTAAGCATGTGAAGGATTAAACCAACAAAAAGGTTTGGAAAATAGCCTAAGTGTTAGTCACACGGGCAGAGACACGGCCATGTGTCTCAGCCGTGTGGAGGACACGGCCTAGCACGCGGGTGTGTGGCCTGGCCGTGTGGTTCAAATTATTTTTCTAACCTCATAAACAGATAGTTACATGGGCTGAGGACACGGGCATGTCCCAAGCCACACGGGCGTGTGACTCTCCAAAGTAAGAAAACTTGTTAAGTTGTCCAAAGTTTATCAAAAGTTCTCGGTTTAGTCCCGAACCGTCCCGATGTATGTTTTAGGCCTCGAAGGCCTGTATAAGGGACGATATGCATGTTTTTAAAAAGTTTTAATTTTGGGCAAAATTTTATGGCTCGATTTTATGAAATTGTGTACGTTTAAGTCCAGTAATGCCTCGTACCCTGTCCCGGTGTCAGATACAGGTAAGGGGTATGTTTGTAAAAGTTTATAATTTATATTTGGGTGTAAGTGTTATGCTTTGAAATAATTCATGGTTGATTCAAAGTTGTGCTTAAATGACCTAATATGAAATGGTAATTTTCATGTTCAAGATATGGTATGATAAAAGCAAAATAGGTTGGTTTGTATGTATGTCATGGCTTGTAGGTGATACCTATGATAATGATTGGATGTGAGCATTATTTTTGTGGTTTCAAGTATGGTACAATGGTTGGGTCTCAAGTGGTTAAAGTTGGCATGTTTTGGTTCCTTTTAAGTGTGTTTATAACCTTGGGATCATGTGTTATGAATTGGTTTAGGTACATATGCAATTGGGTGAAAAATAATAATGGTTTAGGTACATCTTTATTTTGATAATTTTAGAAAGATTATTTTAAAATATGTTTTCTATGTACCAAGTTTCAAAAGAAACATAATGTCTGTTGCATGTTTATATAAAGGCGGTTTAACCGTGACTTTTAATCATGGAATTGCAATATTTAGAAATCATAATCTTATCTGTAATTGATGGATGTCAAATAATCTTTATTTTATCAAACCAAAGGTGTACACACTACTTGAGACTAAAATATCAAATAAACGACTTAGAACTTCTCACTCTTATAAGACATACATTTGGCATTTGAAACTTGGTCTTAACCGAGAAAGAATCACTAGAATTGTGAAAGACGACATCTTAAGTTCGCTTAAAGAAGTTGATCTTCCACAATGTGAATTTTTCTTAGAAGGTAAAACCCCTTGAACTTGTGCACACTAACGTGTGTGGCCTTACGAGAGTTACACAGGTGAGAGCACAGGCTGGGACACGGCCATGTGTCCCTAATTCGAAGGTTACATGGCCTGAGACATGGGCGTAACTCTCAACCGTGTGAGACACATGGCCGTGTGTCCCCTATTTTCAAATTTTACTACTTTTTCCAAATTTTTCTAAATTGATTCATAGTGGTCTCGAATTGTTTCTAAGTTATTTTTAGAGCCTCGAGGACTCGATTTAGGGATAGTATGCATGTGTATGAATGTTATATGTTGTGATTATAATATCTAATGAAATGATGTCCAAATGTTTTTGATTATTTAGTAATACCCCATAACCTTAATCCAATGTCGGAGATGAGTTGCGAATGCTACATTTAGTGGTATCAGAGCTACGTTAGTCGATTCTTGGACTGAGTGTAATGTGTTTAAACTTAAAAGGTGCATGTCATATAACATATGATACTGTGATATAAATTGATCCGGTCTAACCCTATTTCTTTGTAGATTTTAAAGGAGGCCATCAGATATTGAATGTGAAGAGACTACTCAAGTGGATAGTAATGTCATGACTACTAACATTTGTACGAGCCATAGTATACCGATCCTACCAATGTCTAAAAATAAGGTCAAGAATATGTTCTTTGGGCTCATAAGACAATGGTTCTCTAAATTTATGCGGAGTAATCCAATGATGCCCCGACCACCACCTCCTTCTATACCACATGCAGTACCACCTACTGCTCCTCCTATGGTACCTCCTGAAGTACCACCTACTATACCTCTTACGATGCCACCACCTCCTCCGACAATTGGGTTGAACCAACGAATTCCTGCTGATAAAGTCAGGAAGTGTGGGGTTGAAGAATTTTGGGGTAGATCGGAGGATAATCCTGTAAAGGCTGAATACTGGCTTGAAACTATTCAACGAGTTTTTAATGAAATGGCCTATCCCCTTGAGGATTATCTTAGGTGTGCTATATCATTGTTGAGAGAAGAAGCTTACAATTAGTGGGTAACAATAACTGTAGTAGTCCCGAAAAATGATATTCACTAAGAATTCTTCAAATTAGAATTTAAGAAGAAATACATCAGCAAGAGGTACATGGACAAGAAAAAATTAGAGTTTCTAGAATTGTAACACGACAATAAATCAGTGGCTGAGTACGAGAAAGAGTTCACATATCTCAACAAGTATGCTCGGGAGATTGTGTCGTCATCAGAGGACATGTGTACTCGATTTGAAGAGGATTAAATTGTGAGATCAAAATGATGATAGGTGGTACAAAAACACGATAGCTTATAGTATTGTCCGACCGAGCTTAGAAGATAGAGGAAATTCTTAACCAGAAGAGACAGAGAGAAAGAAAGGCACGAGACTTTAATAAAAGAAATTTTCCTAGTATGTTCTCTATGCCGCCACCGAAGAAAGCAAGAGAAGAAGATAACCGTGTTACTATATCATCATAATTTTCTAGTAGAAGCAGATCAAGACAGCTTGATTCAAAGTTACAAAATCGACCTGCTGATAGTATGTCTAGTGTTTGTAATGCCCCGAGACCAATATGTGATTTCTGTGGTATGCCACATACTGGAGAATGTAGATATAAGGCTGGTGCATGCTTAAGATGTGGAGCGACTAATCATTTCGTACGAAATTTTCTGAACCACAGGAGAAAAAGATGATCAAAGTGTAAAACGCCCCATCAACGCCACAAAAGGGCAGACACCCTAGTCGGAGTAGTAATGTAGAGATGGGCCATATTGATGCTAGAGATGCTACTGCTAGATCCGAGGTTAGAGCACCTGCCTAAACTTGTGCTATATGAGCCAAAGAGGAGGCTACTGCCCCTAATGTTGTTACGGGTATATTTATCTTTTGATGTTACTTTATATGCTTTGATTAACCCTGGATCAACCGATTCATATACTTGCACTACATTAGCCACTGATAAAAATTTACTAGTTGAATCAACTGAATTTGATATGCAAGTTACAAATCCACTGGGTCATAGTGTAATAGTTAATTTAATTTGTCACAAATGTCCACTGAAAGTTTAGGGCTGTGAGTTCTCTACTAATTTGATGTTATTGGCTTTTTATGAGTTTGATATAAAACTAGGTATGGACTGGCTATCATTACATGATGTAGTGGTTAGCTGTAGATAGAAAATAGTCTATTTGAAATGCCATATAGGTGAATTAATCACAGTTGAATCAGACAGATTAAACAATATTACCAAAGTCATATTGATGATCACCACACAGAAGATGATTTCTAAGGGTTGTGAAGCATTTTTGGCTTACATACTAGATACTCGGGATTCTGGCTTGAAGTTGAATCAAGTATATGTTGACAATGAATTTGTAGATGTATTTCCTGAAGAATTACCAAGTTTACCACCAGAACGTGAAGTTGAATTTTTTATTGACTTGATACAAGGAACTACGCCGATATGAATTCCACTATATAGAATTACACTGACTGAGTTGAAAAAACTTAAAGCACAGTTGCAAGAATTATTAGATAGAGGTTTTATTCATCTAAGTGTGTTTCCTTGAGGTGCACCAGTACTATTTCAGAAAAAGAAATATGGTACATTGAGATTGTGTATAGATTATAAACAATTGAACAAAGTTACGGTAAAGAATAAATATCCACTGCCTCGTATTGATAAGCTATTTGATCTACTGAAAGGGAAAACCATGTTTTCTAAAATAGACCTCAAATTAGGATATTATCAAATGCGAGTGAAAGATTGTGATGTGATGAAGACTGTATTCAGAACCCGATATGGTCATTATGAATTTTTAGTATTGCCATTTGAATTGACTAATGCTCTTGCTGCATTTATGGATCTGATGAACTGGGTTTTCCAACCACAATTGGATAGATTTTTTGTTGTGTTTATAGATGATATATTGATTTACTCCAGGTCAGAATCTGAACATGCTCAACACTTAGGTACTGTACTATAGATTTTGTGCGAAAAATAGTTGTATGCAAAATTCAGCAAATGTGAATTCTGGCTTAAGGAAGTTAGGTTTCTGGGACATGTGGTTTTTGCGGATGAGATACTTGTTCACCCAAGTAAGATCTCCGCTATTACCAACTGGAAAGCACTGAAGAGTGTCGCGGAGATACGAAGTTTACTGGGGTTAGTAGGATACTATTGACATTTTGTTCAAAACTTCTCTATAATAGCCTTATCGATGACCGAGTTATTATAGAAGAATGTTCAATTTGTTTGGTTAGATGAATGCCAGCAAACTTTTGACCAATTAAAGAAGATGTTGACAGTAGCTCTTGTATTGGAATTACCTGAATTTAAAAATGAATTTTTTATTTACAATAACGCGTCACTTAGTGGATTGGGATGCGAGTTAATACAATCTGAAAAGGTAATCGCATATTCTTTTTAACAGTTAAAGCCTTACGAAAAAAACTACCTAACACACGACTTAGAGTTAGTTGCTATTGTTTTTGCCCTGAAGATCTGGTGTCACTACCTTTACAATGAAAATGCCACATATTAACATATCATAAAATTCTAAAGTATATAATGACTCAAAAGGAACTGAATTTTAGGCAGCGACGATGGTTAGAATTGTTGAAAGACTATGATCTTGGAATTGATTATCATCCTAAGAAAGCTAATGTAGTTGTAGATGCTTTAAGTCAGAAATCGTTGTTTACTTTAGAGCTATGAATGCACATTTAACACTGGAAGGTGATGATTCTATTGTAACACTGGAAGGTGATGATTCTATTGTAGCTGAACTCAGGACTAAACCATTATTCCTTCAACGGATTCTAGAGTTACAAATGGAAGATCTAAAGTTATCCGCCAAACGGGAACAAATCCAGAATGACTTGACTACAGAATTTACTGTTGGGGATGATAGTATGATGTATTTTCGTAACAGAATGTGTACTGAATAATCCAGAGTTAAAACAATACATTTTATAATAGGCTCATAGTAGTACATACTCTATACATCCGGGTAGTACTAAAATGTATAACGATCTAAAAAAAATGTACTGGTGGCAAGGAATGAAACGTGAGATTTCAGAGTTTGTGGCTAAATTCCTAGTTTATCAGCAGGTAAAAGCTGAACATTAGGTACCGTCTAAGTTGTTACAACCTATTACTATCCTTGAACAGAAATAGGAATGAGTTACAATGGATTTTGTAACTGAACTTCTAGTGACACTGAGAAAGAAAGACTCGATCTAGGTCATTGTTGACCGACTGACTAAATCAACTCATTTCATTCCAATTCGTACTGATTACCCACTTGAGAAGTTAGCAGAATTATATGTATCAGAGATTGTTAGATTACAAAGAGTGTCTTTATCTATTATCTCTGATAGAGATTCAATATTTACCTCGAGATTTTGGTGGTAAGCTTCACGAGGCTCTAAAAACCAAGCTTAATTTCAGTACAACATATCACCCACAAACAGAAGGCCAGTTAGAGCGAGTAATTCAAATTTTGGAAGATATGTTACGATGTTGCATCCTCGTGTTTGAAAGTAGTTAGGAAATATATTTACTATTGGTGGAATTTACTTATAACAACTGTTACCCATCTAGCATTAAAATGGTTTCGTTTGAGGCTTTATATGGAAGAAAATGTAGAACCTCACTGTATTGGTCAGAGTTGAGCTAATCTAAGCTCTTTGGTATAGATCTGATATTGGAAATAGAGGATAAAGTATGGATAGTTCGTAATTGTTTAAAAGCGGCATCTGATCGTCAAAAATCTTATGTAGATTTAAAAAGGAAGGATATAGAATTTACCATTGGCGATCGAGTATTTCTAAAATTCTCCCCCTGGAGAACAGTGCTACTTTTCTAGAATAAGGGAAAACTGAGTCCGAGATTTATTGGACCAAATGAGATTACTGAGAGAGTTGGCCCTATAGCATACAGATTAGCGTTGCCCTCAAAACCTGAGAAAATTCATAATGTCTTTCATGTTTTGATGTTGAGAAGATACCGGTCAGACCCTTTACATGTAGTCACTCCCTATGAGATTGAGATACAATCGGACTTATCGTATTCTGAAGAATCAATCAAGGTTTTGGCACGATAAGTAAAAAAAACTTTAGAATAAGAAAGTACCACTAGTTAAAGTCTTGTGGAATTGTCACGGGGCAGAAGAAGCTACTTGGGAGACTAAAGACTCAATGAGATCATAGTACCCACATCTATATATTGGTAAGAAATTTTGAGGACAAAATTTCTTAAAGGGAGCTGTAACAGCTTAATTTTCAGTGGTGTCAGAAACAGTTTCGAGACCATAATTTCTGAAAAATACTTTGTGAATATTATTTAATTAGTCTATTTATGAGGTTTCTAGAGGCATATTAAATTTTGGTTGAGAAATTTATTTGTTTGGATAGTTTAATAAGTAAAAATGATTGAATTGTAGAAACTACAAAGGTTGAGTAGTTAAATTAATAAGACTAAATGGACAATTTAACCATGGAAAAATTAGTTAGTGGGATTTGATGAGGTTATGTTTGATAAAGTGATTTAATTAGGCTTAATTATGATTATGAAAGCTTAATTAAGAAAGTTAAAGTATTTACAAAAATGCCATAAGTATATTTATTAAATTAAACCTAAAATTTAAAGGAAATTTTCATTTTCTCTTCACCTTCTCCAAGAAAAAAAAAGGAAAGGTTAGGGTTTTCAACCTTGAATTTTAAACTTTTATTTGATCAAGAACGTGCTAATAATAGTGGAAAAGGGAAAACCACAGAATAGTCCTTGTATTCTAGAGTCACCTGCAAATCAGTCCGGTAAGTTCGTATGTTCAATTATACTTCTAAATGCCTACATCCTTGTTAATATGTTGTTAGTGAAAGTTGTATCTGTAACAGCCCGGTTTAGACCCTAGTCGGAAAGTGGTTTCGGGACCACAAATCTGAGTAAGAAAATATTTTAAATATTATTTTCTATGCTTATGGTATGTGAATTCGCATGTGTGAAAGTTTCGTATGAAAATTTATTTGTTTGTGTGCTCAATTAGATAAAAAGGACCTAATTGTATAAAATGCAAAAGTAGCTTTCTATATTGTAAAGGTATCTATTTGTCATGGCTTACTAAATCAAAGGTCCTTATGTGGTTATTAGCCCATTGACAAGATTAATGGACATAAATGGACATTTGGTAATAGTTTAATTATGTTTTAAAATAAGGGCAAAATGGAAAATTGATTAATATGTTAATATTAATCAAAACAAACAAAATGTGGCCATTTTATTAATCTTTTTCTACCGAAAATAGAAGAAAAGAAAGGGTTTTAAGCTTCATTTCATTTGGCTATTGATATCCTTAATTAATGTATGAATTTTGTTCGATTTTTAATAATTTCTACGTTTTTGTGATCGTTGCTTTGTGTTTTACTAAGCCCATGCCTCAATTTCTGAATTTGATTATGATTTTAAGTTATGCCATTGATGAAACTATGAGTTTTGTGAAGCTAGTTGTTGATGAATGGAGGATATGTTTTGGGTTAACATGCTTTATCTTTGAATTTTCAATGAATTTGAGTAAAATGGGCTAAGTTGTGAAATTCGTAAATTGAGGGACTAAAATGTGAAATAAACAAAATGTGTGGACTTGTATGAGTGCTATGAATATTCGGCTATGTACATGTCTAAAGAAATTATGTGTATTTTGTGATTTTATGAATTATGGACTAAAGTGTTAAAGTGTGAAAATGTGAGGGCTAAATTGTAAAATACCCTAAATGAATGTTTATGGATTGATTTGAATTATTTGGTGAGTAAAAGGGTTAATTTTTTTAAAACATATAGATCAAGAAAAGAGGAATTCGAGCTTAGACCGAGAGAAGTCGAAGGTTATAGAGTAGACAAGCTAAGTCGACAATTCCGAGTACGAGGTAAGTTCATATGTGATACACGATGTTACAAGTATATTTTTAATGCTTTGATTATGCATAAATTGTGTATATATATATAGTATATGGTTTGAATACGATGATAAAACAATTGTATTTGGCACTAAGTGTGCGATTCAAAATAGCTTCAGCTATAAATAGCACTAAGTGTGCGAAATGGAATAGCTTTGGCTATATGAGGCACTAAGTGTGCGATACCGAGATAGCTTCAGTTATTTGAAATGGCACTAAGTGGGCAGAATTGTTCTAGCTTGGGCAAACCCTTAAAGCACTAAGTGTGTGGATGATTTAAGCATGGATAACCTTTGGAAAGCCTTAAAATATTCGAACGAAAGGTGAGAATGAAAATGAATAAATACGAGAAAGTTCAAGTATGTACGAAACTTATGTAGTAGATGATATTATGTGTATGAAGTTTTTTTTATTTAGTATGAAATGAGAAATGGTAATGAATGAGGTTGAGTAGTGATATGAATTAAACTAAATGTTAATTAATATGTCTTATAGCTTTTAAATGTTAAGTCAATTGTATTATACTACGAACTTACTAAGCTTTAAGCTTATTGTGTGAGATTTTCTCTGTTTTACAGTGTTATAAAGCTAGCTCGGATCCGGGAATCTTCAGCGACTCATCCACACTATCGAACATCCATTTTGGTACTATTTGTTGGTTGTATATATGGTATATGGCATGTATAGGCTAGGAGAATTTGGACATGTTTTGTAATATATATATCATGTCATGTGATATGGATAACTTGTGTTTGAACTTATGGTTGGAAATGTTATATGATATATGACGCATTATGAATTAAATGGTATGTTTTGAACGACCAAAAGAAATGGTCAATGTTGATAAGTTTTGGTAAGTTTTGAGTATGAGATTGAATGATGTACAGAAACATATGTTTGATATGATTTTAGTTTAGATTTTGGTATGATTTAGTTGATGAATTAAGGTTGGAATTTATTAACAATGTGAACGCATGAATAATGTATGTTTTGGTATTGATATTGACTGAAGTTGTGTTGGAAATATACTTGGTTTGGTGCTTGTAGGTTTGACCCAATTGGGGTGGCAAATTGGCTATTCAAATGGCTTCTTTTTGTCTACATGGGCAGAGACATGGGCGTGTGTCTCAGCCGTGTGCGACACATGTCTATGTTGCACAGCCGTGTGTCCCTTTGGGTACCTTACATTTGTAAGTCAGTCTTGAGCACGGTCAAGACACACGGGCGTGTCTTAAGGCTGTGTGAGCAAGTCAGTATGTATGCCCTGTTTTGACACGGCCTAGGCACACGGGTGTGTCTAATGCCGTGTAAGTTACACGGCCTATTCACATGGGCGTGTGACCTGTACTTCTTTTAAAATGTTTAAGTTTTTGGAAAAATTTTGTATGTGTTTGCTTTCGTCCCAAATCTTTTCTAATGCATGTTTAAGGTCTCGATGACCCATGTAAGGGACTCTAAATTGATATTTGATTTCTAGTGCTTTGATGCTTATGAAATGTATGTTAATTATTCCGTTTTGTCTGGTAATGCCTTTAACCCTAGTCTGGCAACAGATACGGGTTAAGGGTGTTACAGTATCATCTATTGGAAGTACGCACTATATCGAGCCAAATCTTACTATTATATTGAATAAAGCTCAATCAAGTAAATCATACCGTTATACTGAATGAAACTCAATTAAGCAAATTTCACTGTTATACTAGCTGATGTTTATTTGATTGAATTTTACTATTATACTGAGTGAATCCCAAATGAGTAGAAATCTACGGATATATTGATGAAAATTTCAATCGAGCAGTGCTCACTGAGTATACTGAACTACTGAATTCGTCGTGATTACTGTTATAAACTACATATAATGGAAATATCTATGTTTTAGTTGATTAAATCTATGTTGGATTAAAAAGGTTATGAATTTCTAAATGAACTTAATAAGCTTCATATAATCTTATCTTTAAATTTGTTCATTTTGTAGATCACATTTTGAAGGCTAAGAAGATCGGGTCAGTGCTAGGAATCACACTATCTGGGAATCTTGGTAGGCTTAATTTCTCTGTTTGGTAAATAGCATGTACTAGGACCCTATGTATTGTTATGTCAAATACCTAAATTTTGAGTAAAATGTGTGACATGTTGTGCACTTGATCAACTTGTTATTTTCTTCTTGTTACTTAGATATGTTTGAAATTTCATGATATAAAATGGTATACTATTGGTTACCTTAATGCTTGTAATAAAATGGTTGTATGCTTAAAGAAATAAATGTGTTTGTGGTTACAAGTTGAGAATGGATATATGACCATGTTAGAGAATGTTTGTAATTGAATTGCATCTTCCATATGTGTATTTGAAAGTGTATAGGTACCTATGCCATAACGGAGTGAAATTGAGCAAGAAATTGGTAAATTTGGGCTCACACAGCCTAAGACATGGGTGTGTGACACCTGATGTTCTTTTGTATGCAAGTCAGTGAGTTACACGGCCTGGCACACGGGTGTGCGACACGGCCGTAAGGCCTTACTCAGAGAGTTAAACAAGTGAGAGCACGGGCTAGGACATGGCCGTGTGTCCTTAGCTCGAAGTTTAAATAACCTAAGACAAGGGTGTGTCTCTCGGCCGTGTGAGACACATTACCGTATGTCCCTTATTTTCAAATTTCATTACTTTTTCCTAAATCTTTCTAAATTGATTCAAATTGGTCCCGACTTTTTTCTAAGTTATTTTTAGGCCTTGAGGGCTCAATTTAGGGACAATATGCATGCGTATGAATGTTATATGTTGTGATTATAATATTGAATGATATGATGTCCAAATGTAACATCCTAAAATAAGGCCTAGTCAGAATAGTGGTTTCGGGACCACAAATACGATGTTAAAATATTTTATTTATGATTATTATGAGTTCTAAGATATGAAAATAAGCCTGAGTTACAATATCATGAAGGAATTCTAAGTATAAGGTGTCTAATTGGAAATTAGGGACAAAATTGAATATATTGCAAAACTTGGATTCTAGAAGCAATTTGCATGAAATTTCTTTGAATTACAAATTAGAAGGACTTAAATAGCAATTTGCCCAATTTCTAAGTTTTTGGACAAAAATGGGCATGTATAGAAAAATTTGGAAGTTTTGTAAGGAGGGGCATTTTGGTCATTTGGTTATAAACTTAATAAAAAGGGAAAAAGAAAGCCAAAATTCAGCCATCTTCTTCCCCATAGCTGTTGAAATTCCTAGAGCTCCATAAGCTAGGGTTTTCAACGTTTCAAGCTCAATAGTAAGTGCTCCCTAGCCCCGTTTTTAATGTTCTTTATAATTTTGATATCCTTGTAACATGCTATATCCATTTCTACCCATATCTCAAGCTAGGGTTCATGTTTGGAAATTTACCCATGCATGAGATGCTTGTGTTTTGATGATTTATGGAGGAATATGAGAGTTTAAAGGATGGTAAACAACTTTTACTAGGTAAGTTTTCATGGAAATGGCTTCAAGGACCATTTCGTAAAAAGTATAAAATATGTGGTAGAAATGTTGAACAGAGGAAAATATGGGCTAGTATGAGCTTAGATACATTTGACTAAGCATGGGTAATAGAGGAATTTCATGCATTCCATTATACGAGCCTAGAGACTAATTTGTAAAAATGTGAAATGTTAGGGGCAAAATGGTCGTTTTATCCAGGGTAAAAATTTAGGTCTGAAATAAGTAGTCTGAGGTATTAATAATTTATTTTTACTGATATAGACCCCGAGAAACCAATTTCAGAGGTCAACTGTGAAAAACGAAAGGTTTCGGAATAACCGAAATACAAAACCGAAAAAATTACCAGGTAAGTTCGTGTAACTTGAAGAAAACTTTAAATATACTTGAAAATGCATATTCTTAAATGTATGTTAATTTAGATATAGATTGCATGACAATCCATGAAATGTGGTAATGTAAAATGAAAAAGATGACAATTGTCCCAGTTGAATGAAAAAGGGAGATTCGATGGGTAAATTCTTGTTTACATGACATGAGATCCTACATGTGTTGCAGAAAGGGATTTAGCCCGAATGGGTAATCCGATGATCTCATTATAGTAAGGATCCAGCCCGGACGGGTGATCCTTAAGTGGTCGAACCTCCCGATGAATATGTGTGCATTGGGGATTTAACTTGGATGGGTAATACGATTAAGGACTGAAATTAGCCTAGACTGGCATTTCGGATCCGAGAGTATTGGAGTAATTGTCGTTGTAAGGGATTTAGCCTGGAATGGTAATCCCGACATTACTCATTGAATTTATGTTATGAGGGATTTAACCTAGATTGGTAATCTCGCTGTAAGAGTGAGGTTCACGGGAGTGTATATTTAAAATGGTCACTAGCCTAACTTAACGGTAAGGAGATACCCATCGAGATTTCTGAGAAATTCAACTGGACTATAATAAGAAATGAGAATGGAAATGTTTGAATTGATGAGCTCACCTAAGATTAATGCTATATAGCTTGAGAGAAAACTAACTCGATGATTGAGTGTATGTGACAGGGGATTTATATTATACATGTTTGGCATGAATATCTTTTATGGTTGTACGCTAAATAATCGGTAAGTTTACCTTCCTCTTATCCGAACTTACTAAGCATGTTAATGCTTACCCCCTTTCCTTTTCCCTGTTTTACGGAGCTCGTGGACTCGTGAATATTGGAAGATGATTGAAGTATTGTCAACACTATCAGCTTATCTTGCTTTGGTATATAAATACCTTTAATTTGTTACAATGGCATGTATAGGCGTTTGGTTATTTTGTTATATGTGTCATTGGTTAGCCAATGTAAGGGCCTGAATGATATACCGATTCATTTTGTATATGGCCATAAGACATGTCTCATTTTGATGTAGGTTGTAATTTACTAATTGTGCATGTTGGTGTTTAAATGTTCATGAGATGATTAAATGTAGTATATCATGAATGGACATGTGGAATGTAACCAAATCACATGGAGATGGCTAGGTTATAATTGACAATGAGTTATAAAATGAGCCAAGCCTAAACGTGTTTGATGATATGGTAATCCTTAATACAAAGAGGATAATCTAGCATGTATGAAACCGATGAAATGAGGTTAACATGCAATAGACCATTGGATGTAGTCATTGAGCATTTTAGGTCCTGTTAAATACCATAGAAATTCACGGATGTGTATGGATGTCGAGGGTGACCATTGGCTTGGATTGTTGCCTCCAAAAAGGTCCACACAGGTAGACACACGGATGCGTGTCTAGGCCGTGTGTGACACACGGTCAGTTCCATGGGCGTGAGGTACTGCCGTGTATCCCCTGCACTTAAAATTTTTAGGTTAGTATGCATGGTAGTAAACAAACAGGTAGAGACACGGCTGTGTGTCTCAACCGTATAGAGGACACGGCCTAGCATATGGGCGTGTGTCTTGGCCGTGTGCCCCTAAATGCATGATGACATCATAACTAGAATACTCAAGTTTTTTGACACGGGTGGCGACACGGGCTTGTCTAGGCCATGTGAAGGACACCGGCCAGGGACACGGGCGTGTGCTGGGCCATGTGAAAACCTCTGTAGGTTCAAAATGGAAAGTAAATTTAAATAATTCCACACGGGTAAGGGACACGAGCGTGTCCTAAGCACACGGGCGTGTGCATTTCCTCCATATGAGTGTATGAGGCTTAAACCTAAGAGTTTTCCTAAGATTTTCTTGAGCTCTCGGTTTAGTCCTGGACCATTCTTAATGCATGTTTTGGGCCTCGTAGGCCCATAATAAGGACACTATGAATATGTTTGATTGGTTTTAATTTAGAACGATATTTTATAGCCCATGAGTTTCCAAAAATGTCATGTTTGTGTACGGTAATGCCCCGTACCTTGTCCAGGCCTTGGGTACGGGTAAGTGATGTTATATTTAGTGGTATCAGAGCTACAATTTAGTCAGTTCTAGGACTAACGTAGCATGTATTGAGTGTAGCATGTATTGAGTATAGTTATACATGCCATTATACAAGTTATGATAGTGTGACATCTCCTAACCTTTTTAATTATATTTAAATATAGTAAATGTCTTCCAATCAAGCTCAAGATGAGCCCGAGGGAGCCGAGAGCCATGCTCCAGCTTCCGTTCAGCGAGCTACTGCTAGTAGTAGTAGAAGGCCTATGTTTGAAGGCTTATGTCTGAAGGCTGGAAAGAGGCAAGAGCTGCTTTCTTCGAGATGATGGATGAATGGTTTGGGGATTATTTGAGAAACCGCCCTAATATACCACGGCGTCCTCTGCCCCCTGCTCAGCCTGAGGGAGAAGGGCCACAAGGTAGGGCACCCGTGAGAATTAGTAAAGCCCTAGTGGACAAACTTAGAAAATATGGGGCTGAAGAGTTTAGAGCTAAGGTTGATGATTATGCTGACCGAGCCGAGTTTTGGCTCAAGAACACTACGCGAGTTTTGGACGGATTGTCATGTACACTTGAGAAGTGTTTAAAGTGCATTGTATCTCTTCTAAAGGATATTGCATATCACTGGTGGAAGATTGTATCTTCAGTGGTACCGAAGGAAGATATTACATGGGAGTTCTTCCAAGCTGAGTTTAAAAAAAATACATCAGTTAAAGATTTTTAGATTCGAAGCGAAAAGAATTCCTGGAACTCAGGCTAGGAAATCAGATCGTGTCAGAATATGAGAGGGAATTTTTAAGGTTAAGTCAATATGCCACGGAGTGGGTCCAATCGGAGACGGAAATGTGTAAGCACTTCAAGGAAGGCTTGAATGAGGAAATTAAGTTATTGATCGGGATCTTTGAGATACAAGAATTTGCAGCACTGGTTGATCAGGCCAAGAAGGCCGAAGAGCTAAACAATGAAAGAAAGCAAGCAAAGGGAGAGGTTCAAATTTCGAATAAGAGATCTAGTGGCAGAACACACTCTTTTTCCACAAAGAAATCAAAGAGACAACAAGAGCGTTCCACTGCATCGGTAGGATATTCAGGCAGAACAAGAAGTTTTAAGTGTCATAACCCGAAGTCTTCCTCCCCCAAGGTAACTAGTGTAGGAAGTGTGAATGATCAAAATCCGAGGTGAGAAAGCTGCACAAATTCCACTTCGATGAGTGTCAGAAGAGGAGCGGATCATGCTACAGATGTGGTTCTCTTAACCACTTCATTAAAGACTGCCTGGAATGAGTTGATAAAGAGGTGGATCTAGCCCCAAAGTCTAATGCTCCTAGTTCTCGAGGTAGACCACCCTGACATCCTGGAAGTGCACGTGGCAGTCGAAATATTGCCAAGGACACAACTGCAAAATAAGAGACTCGGGCCCCTACGAGAACCTACGCGATACGCGCTAGAGAAGAAGCCTCTACTCCTAATGTTATTACGGGTATATTCTCTCTTCATGATGTACATGTTATTGCCTTGATTGACCCAGGATCGACCCATTCGTATATTTGCATGAAATTGGGGTCTAGCATGAATATCTCTGTAGAACCTACGGAGTTTGTGATTAAGGTATCGAACCCTCTAGGCAAGTCTACCTTAGTAGATAAGGTTTGTAAGAATTGTCCTTTGACGATCCAAGGTCATTGTTTTCCGGCTAATCTTATACTTTTGCCCTTCGATGAATTTGACGTAATACTTGGCATGGATTGGTTGACCCTCCACGATGTGATAGTAAATTGTGGTAATAAGTATACTGAATTGAAATGTTCAAATGGTGAAGTTCTCCGAGTTGATTTAAGCAAGTTGAATACACCACCGGATGTGATTTCTTCAATTAAGGCTCGAAGGTATATGAGAAAAGGGTATGAAGCTTACTTTGCTCTCGTATTGAACTCTAAGGAATCTGAGTTGAGGATTGAGTCGGTACAGATAGTATGTGAATACCCGGATGTGTTTTCTAAAGAATTGCCCGGTTTACCTCCTGTTAAAGAGGTAGAATTTGGTATTGTACTAGTGCCGGGAACAGCACCCATTTCTATTTCCCAATATAGGATGGCACCAACCAAGTTGAAAGAGTTAAAAGCACAGTTGCAAGAATTAACCAATAAAGGGTTTGCAAGACCAAGCTTTTCTACGTGGGGTAGTCCCATATTATTTGTTAAGAAGAAAGATGGTTCGATGAGACTATGTATAGATTACCGAAAACTCAACAAGGTAACCATCAAGAACAAGTATCCGTTGCCAAGAATCGACGACTTGTTTGATCAATTGAGGGGAGCCACTGTGTTTTCTAAGATAGATCTAAGATCCGGCTACTACCAGTTGCGAGTAAAAGAGCCAGATGTACTTAAGACTACTTTCAGAATATGGTATGGCCATTATGAATTTCTTGTGATGCCTTTTGGGTTGACAAATGCACCAGCTGTATTTATGGACTTGATGAATTCAATATTTCGGCCATACTTAAACAAGTTTGTTGTTGTGTTCATTGATGACATCCTGATTTATTCCAAGGATGAGACTGAGCATGCAGAACATCTGAGAACGGTTTTACAGATCTTATGGGACAAACAGTTGTATGCTAAATTTAGCAAGAGTGAGTTTTGACTCTGAGAGGTTGGATTTCTCGGTCACATTGCGTCGGGTGATGGCATCCAAGTTGGTCCAACTAAGGTATCTGTTATTGTTGAGTGGAAGCCACTAAAGAACATAACCGAGGTTAGAAGCTTTTTGGACTTAGTCGATTACTATCGACACTTCGTAAAAGGGTTTTCGATGATTGCGACTCCTTTGACGAGATTGCTGCAAAAAGATGTTAAGTTTGAGTGGTCAGAGAAGTGTCACCAGAGTTTTGAGAAATTGAACACATTGCTAACCAAAGCTCCAGTTTTAGTGCAACCCGAACTGGGAAAAAAATTCGTGGTTTATAGTGACGCGTCCTTAAATGGACTAGGTTGCCTGCTTATGAAAGAGGGCAAGGTAATAGCATATGCTTCGAGGAAACTAAAGTCGCACGAGAAAAATTATCCAACACACGAATTGGAGTTAGCTGCCATCGTATTTGCCTTGAAGATTTGGAGACACCATTTGTATGGTGAAACTTGCCGTATATTCACAGATCATAAGAGTTTGAAGTATTTGCTAACTCAAAAGGAATTAAATCTGAGGCAATGAATATGGTTAGAATTGATTAAAGATTATGAGTTGATAATTGATTACCACCAGTGAAAGGCGAACGTAGATGCTGATGCCCTGAGTAGGAAGTCCTTGGTTACATTGAGGGTTATGAACATGCATTTGGCATTATCTGATGATGGTTCAGTTTTGGCTAGGTTAAGAGCCAGACCGACATTTCTCCAAGAAGTTTGCACAGCTCAGATCAACGATAGTGACTTGCAGGCCAAGAGAGCACAATATGAGATGGGCGTTGAATCAGATTTCTGGGTTGACTCTAATGGTCGCTTGATGTATCGAGATAGGGTCTGTGTACCCAAAGATGATGAGCTTATTTAGAAAATTTTGCAAGAGGCACATGAGAGTTGTCTGTCTATTCACCCCAGAAGTACTAAGATGTACAATGACTTAAAGAATGTGCACTGGTGGAATGGTATGAAAAGAGATATCTCTGAATTCGTCTCAAAATGCTTGATATGTCAATAGGTCAAGGCTGAACATCAAGTGCCTTCGGGTTTATTACATCCCGTAATAGTCCCCGAATGAAAATGGGACAGAATTACTATGGATTTTGTAACAGGACTGTCGTTAACACCGAAGAAGAAAGACGCCATTTGGGTTATAGTTGATAGACTAATGAAGTCGGCTCATTTTATTCTTGTACGGACAGATTTTTCTCTTGAAAAATTGATCGACTTGTACATATTCGAGATTGTGAGACTACACGAAGTACCGTTGTCAATCATTTCAGATAGGGATCCAAGATTCACTTCGAGATTTTGGAAGAAGTTGCAAGAAGCCTTGGGTACAAAGTTGAGTTTTAGTACGGCATTCCACCCACAGACTGATGGTCAGTCTTAGTGGACGATTCAGACTCTCGAGTACATGTTAAGGTGTTGTGTCCTTAAATTTTGAGGCAATTGGGAAAAAATATTTACCATTGATGGAATTTGCCTACAACAACAGCTTCCAAACGAGTTTAAAGATGGCACTTTACAAGGCATTATATGGCCGGAAGTGCCGGACTCCACTGTATTGGACAGAGCTCAAGGAAAGCCAGATTCAAGGAGTTGATTTAGTCAGGGAAACTGAAGAAAAGGTTAAAGTGATACGCGACTGTTTGAAAGCGGCGTCAGATAGACAGAAGTCATATGCTGATTTGAAAAGAAAGGAGAACGAATTTCAAGTTGGAGATAAGGTGTTCTTGAAAGTATCTCCATAGAAAAAGATTTTGAGATTCTGTTGAAAAGGCAAATTGAGCCAGCGATTTATTGGACCATATGAGATT
Organism: Gossypium longicalyx; assembly: GCA_025698465.1. NCBI lineage: Eukaryota > Viridiplantae > Streptophyta > Magnoliopsida > Malvales > Malvaceae > Gossypium > Gossypium longicalyx. The sequence continues at coordinate 59,157,283 of CM047004.1, read as the reverse complement.
ACCGAAAGAGTTGGGTCATTAGCCTATCAGTTAGCGTTGCCATCCGAATTGGAAAATATTCACGATGTATTCCATGTGTCCCTGTTGCGTAGATATAGATCAGACCCCTCTCATGTGATTTCATAGACGAAAATTAAGATTAGACCGGATATGACTTATGGTGAAGAACTGGTTAAGATTTTGTCTCAAAAAGTCAAACAGTTGAGGAACAAGAATATAGCCTTGGTGAAAGTCTTATGGCATAGACACGGAGTAGAAGAGGCCACATGGGAACCTTAAGAGACCATGAGAAGTCAATATCCGAACTTTTTTACTGGTAAAACTTTCAAGGACGAAAGTCCTTAAGGGGGGAGAAATGTAACATCCTAGAATAGGGCCTAGTCGGAATAGTGGTTTCGGGACCACAAATCTGACGTTAAAATATTTGATTTATGATTATTATGAGTTCTAGGAAATAAAAATAAGCATGTGTTAAAGTATAATGAAGAAATTCTAAGTATAAGGTGCCCAATTGAAAATTAGGGACCAAATTGAATAAATTGTAAAACTTGGATTCTAGAAGCAATTTGTATAAAATTTCTTTGAATTATAAATTAGAAGGACTTAAATAGAAATTTGCCTAATTTTTAAGTTTTTGGACAAAAATGGGCATGCATAGAAAATTTTGAAATTTTGTAAGGAGGGGCATTTTGGTCATTTGGTTATAAACTTAATAAAAAGGGAAAAAAGCCAAAATCCAGCCATCTTCTTCCCCATAGTTGCCGAAATTCCTAGAGCTCCATAAGCTAGGGTTTTCAACATTTCAAGCTCAATAGTAAGTGCTCCCTGGCCCCGTTTTTAATGTTCTTTGTAATTTTGAGATCCTTGTAACATGCTCTATCCATTTCTACCCATATCTCAAGCTAGGGTTCATGTTTGGAAATTTACCCATGCATGAGATGCTTGTGTTTTGATGATTTATGGAGGAATATGAAGTTTAAAGGATGTTAAACAACTTTTACTAGGTAAGTTTTCATGGAAATGACTTAAAGACTATTTCGTAAAAAGTATAAAATATGTGGTAGAAATGTGGAACAGAGGAAAATATGGGCTGGTATGAGCTTAGGATACATTCGGCTAAGCATGGGTAATCGAGGAATTTCATGCATTCCATTATACGAGCCTAGGGACTAATTTGTAAAAATGTGAAATATTGGGGGCAAAATAGTAATTTTATCTGAGGGTAAAAATTTAGGTCTGAAATGAGTAGTCTGAGTTATTAATAAATTTTTTTTACTGATATAGACCCCGAGGAACCAATTCTGGAGGTCAACTGTGGAAAACGAAAGGTTTCGGAATAACTAAAATACGAAATCGAAACAATTACCAGGTAAGTTCATGTAACTCGAAGTAAACTTTAAATATACTTGAAAATGCATATTCTTAAATATATGTTAATTTAGATATAGATTGCATGACAATCCATGAAATGTGGTAGTGTAAAATGAAAAAGATGACAATTGTCCCGGTTGAATAAAAAAGGGAGATTCGATGGATAAATTCTTGTTTACATGACATGAGATCCTGCATGTGTTGCAGAAAGAGATTTAGCCCAGACGGGTAATCCGATGATCTCAGTATAGTAAGGATCCAGCCCAGACGAGTGTTCCTTAAGTGGTCGAACCTTCCGATGAATCTGTGTGCATTATGGATTTAACCCGGATGGGTAATATGATTAAGGACTGAAATTAGCCTGGACTGGCATTTCAGATCCGAGAGTATTGGAGTAATTTTCGTTGTAAGGGATTTAGCCTAGAATGGTAATCCCGACATTACTCCTTGAATTTATGTTATGAGGGATTTAACCTAGATTGGTAATCCTGCCGTAAGAGTGAGGTTCACGGGAGTGTATATTTAAAATGGTCACTAGCCTGACTTAACGGTAACGGGATACCCATCGAGATTTTTGAGAAATTCAACGAGACTATAATGAGAAATGAGAATGGAAATGTTTGAATTGATGAGCTCACCTAAGATTAATGTTATATAGCTTGAGAGGAAACTAACTCGATGATTGAGTGTATGTGATAGGGGATTTATACTATGCATGTTTCGCATGAATATCTTTTACGGTTGTATGCTAAATAATCGGTAAGCTTACCTCCCTCTTATTTGAACTTACTAAGCATGTTAATGCTTACCCCCTTTCTTTTCCCCTATTTTACAGAGCTCGTGGACTCATGAAGATTGGAAGACAATTGGAGTATTGTCAACACTATCAACTTATCTTGCTTTGGTATATAGATAAATTTACTTTGTTACAATGGCATTTATAGGCTTTTGGTTATTTTGTTATATGTGTCATTGGTTATCCAATGTAAGGGCTTGAATGATATACCTATTCATTTTGTATATGGCCATAAGACATGGCTTATTTTGATGTAGGTTGTAACTTACTAATTGTGCATGTTGGTGCTTAAATGTTCATGAGATGGTTAAATGTAGTATATCAGGAATGCACATGTGGAATGTAGCCAAATCACTTGGAGATGGCTAGGTTATAATTGGCAATGAGTTATAAAATGAGCCAAGCCTAAACGTGTTTGATGATATGGTAATCCTTAATACAAAAAAGATAATCTAGCATGTATAAAACCAATGAGATGAGGTTAACATGCAATAGACCATTGGATGTAGTCATTGAGCATTTTAGGTCCTATTAAATACCATAGAAATTCACGGATGTGTGTGGATGTCGAGGGTGACCATTGGCTTGGATTGTAGCCTCTAAAAAGTTCCACACGGGTAGACACACGAGCGTGTGTCTAGGCTATGTGTGACACATAGTTAGTTTCGTGGGCGTGAAGTACGACCGTGTATCCCCTGCACCTAAAATTTTTAGGTTAGTATGCATGGTAGTAAACACACGGGCAAAGACACAGCCATGTGTCTCAACCGTGTGAAGGCCACGGCCTAGCACACAGGCGTGTCTTGGTCGTGTGCCCCTAAATGCATGATGACATCATAAACAGAATACTCAAGTTTTTGGACACGGGCGTGTCTAGGCTGTGTGATGGACACAGGCCAGTGACACGGGCATGTGCTCAGCCGTGTGAAAACCCCTGTAGGTTTGAAATGGAAAATAAATTTAAATAATTCCACACGGATAAGGGACACGAGCGTGTCCCAAGCACACGGGTGTGTGCATTGCCTGTAACACCCCTTACCCATGTTCGACGCCGGAACAGGGTACGAGGCATTACCGGACTTAATCACTAATCATCGTGTAAAAACTGATTCATAATTTCACTCTAATTTAAAAATTTTTCAAACACATTCAAGCTGTCCCTTAAAAAGAGCTTACAAGGCCCATATCATGCTTTAATTCAACCACACACATAGGCAAGCATGCACATTCATAAATTGCATCATTTAATTAATAACATAATCAAGACTATCTATATTAAATGACTTTATACAATAGAGACCTTCAAATAACATAGGTCAGTATTTTAGGCCAATTCCTAGCAACTTAGTAACAGTTAAACGAGTCTCCATACATGTCAAAGACTTAAAAATACTTTAAAACCTTTATATATCGATCAATAGTTTGATAGTGTGATTTAACCTCCGACGACCTCCAACTCGAGCTAACATCTGAGACACCATAGGAAAAAGGAAAGGAAGGGAGTAAGCATTATAGCTTAGTAAGTAAGTATGTAAATATTAATAAATAATACATTATCATACTTTAAATGAAGTCACAATATGTTCCCGGAATATTACCATCACAAACACACACATACTTTCACTATTACAATCATAAACAGGTTCAAAATAAGCTATCTAGCAGAGTACCAGCAACTAAATTATTTATTTCTGGAGCTACAGAACTCCAAATTACAAACCGTTAATTTTTCTTGAAACTAGATTCAGGTATATTCTTACCATAAAATTTTCAGAATTTTTGGTCTAGCCAATTAGTACAGTTTATTCATTGAAGTTACCCATGTTTCACTGCTCAACTGTTCTGACCACACTTCACTAAGAATCAATTTTCTCCTCGTACAGAATTCAAAGGATGTTCTCGTTTATTTCATTTGAAACTATACTCATTAAGGATTTCAAGTATATAAATTATATCCCATAATTATTTTTTAAAAATTTTTAATGATTTTTTCAAATTCAGAACAGGGGATCACGTAGTCATTCTGAACCAGTCTCTCAAAAACTTAAATATCTCATAATATAGAATTCATTTTCTTGCTATGTTTCTGTTATATGAAAATAGACTCATTAAAATTTAATTTGATATCTCATTCAGTCTCTGTTTCAATTTCTAATATTTTTGGTAAATTTTTAGATTCACGTCACTGCAACTATCCATAACAGTTTTATTGTCAATTTTGATCTTTCACACTTCAATTGTATTCATCATTTACCCATAACAATCTTTCCAATTTCCAATCACATATCGAGCATATTGCTCATAAGTTACACACGTATATACTTGCACTTATCATCACAAAGTCATACACAATTTCATTTAATCAATTTCCCGGTTGAACGCTTGAATAATAATGATATCTGTGATGGTATACACACACACACCTTTTAAAATCGAAGCTCTCTTGTACACATAGTGGCCTTCACTTAGCACCACTCATGTGACCAGCTTGATTGTACACATAATTTTGGCTCTCTTGTACACATGGTGAACACTTACTACCACCCATGTGACCTAGCCAGTTTATCTCGTAGCTCTCTTGTCTACATGGTGTCCTTCACCTGGAACCACGCATGCGATCTAACTACATATATCCCGTAGCTCTCTTGTCTACATGGTGTACACATAGTATCACCCATGCGACCTAGCTACATCATAATGTCCCGTAACTCTCTTGTACACATGATGTGCACTCAGCACCATACATGTGACCTAGCTACATACCATCTGTATCATCCAATCTTTCCGAAGGTTCAACCGAGATTTCTCTCTCTTTCTAATACTTGATTTCATACTTCCAATAGTCAATTATGATTCAAAAATCAGCTACAATACATAAAATATGCTGAAATATAGAAACATAATAAAGATAATATATTATTTACATACAAACTTACATACTTTCTCATTTCCATGTCGAATTAATATTGAACATTTAAATCATCATAATTATACTTACTTTCAACACCTCGACAATCCTAGTAAATATATCAATTTTACATTGAAACATGCATAAATTAATGCTTATTATACATATGAACTTACCTCGATACTAAAACGGCCATTTTACCAACTTTCTCGATTTTCGATTTTTCTCTCATTCTAGGTTCAAATCTCATTTTTCGGGATCTAAAATATCATATTTTACTTATTTAGTTAATGTACTATTCAAAATAGTCCTTAACTCAAACTTTGGTAAAATTACAATTTTGCCCCTAAACTTTTACATATTTACACTTTTGCCCCTAGGCTCGGGAATTAAAATTCATCCCTTATTCTTATGTTTTATGACATTCTGATCATTTTTACCTTCTGTGGCAACATCAAATTCTCACCCTAACACATAGTTATGAACAATAACAGCTTTTACCGATTAAGCTGTTTTACTCATTTTTGCTTAAAACCGCTTAGCAAAAGCTGTTTAACATAAATTCAGCCTTCATATTCTACCATAAAACATCAAAATAAACACATTTCACCTATGGATATTTTTCCAAATATGAACCCTAGCTTAAATTATTGCTAGAATAAGCTTAATCAAGTTACCGGGATTCCAAAAACGTAAAGAACTTAAAAAACGGGGCTAAAATGGACTTACTATTGAACTTGGAAAGCTTGAAAACCCTAGCCATGGATTCCCCCATGCTAATTTCGGCCTCCATGAAAAAGATGAGTCAATTTTGGCTTTATTTTCCCTTTTTATTTCTTTTAATTACCAAATGACTAAAATGCCCTTAAGGCCTTTCTTTAAAATTTTGTCCTATTCATGCCCATTTTTGTCCAAACGAAATATAATGGTCTAATTACCATTTAAGTACCTCCTCTTTAAACCCCCATTTCAATCAAGTACTTATGAATTAGAACACATATTTTGTAACTTTTGCAATTTAGTCCTAAAAGTCCAATTAAGCACTTTATCAGTAAAATTACTTAACGATATTTTTACACAATATTTTAATAAATAAATAAACCTTAAAACTTAATCGAAAAATTTTTTTTGAATTCGAATTCGTGGTTCTAAAACCATAGTTCCGTTTAGGCCCTAAATCAGGCTGTTACAGCAACTTCTGCAAATAAGCCCTAATAGGCAAATTAAACATGCAATCTATAAAATTTCTTATCAATACCCTAACACATACATCTAATCACTCGATAAATCATAAAAATTAATCGAAATAAACTTTTCTATCTCAGATTTGTGGTTTCGCAACCACTATTCCATTTAGGCCCTATTTTGAGATGTTACATTGCCTCCACACGGGCGTGTGAGGCTTAAACCTAGAAGTTTTCCTAAGATTTTCTTGAGCTCTCGGTTTAGTCCCGGACCATTCTTAATGCATGTTTTGGGCCTCATAGGCCCATAATAAAGACATTATGAATATGTTTGATTGGTTTTAATTTAGAATGAAATTTTATAGCCCGTGATTTTCTAGAAATGTCATGTTTGTGTACGGTGATGCCCCGTACCTTGTCCCGACCTCGAGTACGAGTAAGGGGTGTTACACCAAATGTTTCTAATTGTTTACTAATACTCCGTAACCCTAATCTGGTGTCAGAGATGAGTTAGGGGTGTTACAATTTCCTTTCATGGATTCCATGGTTGTAAACCAAAAATAGGGTCACATTCACTTACATTTGAAACTACTTTGATACCAACTGGGAAAGCCATTGGTTTTTAGCTATTCCTATTTGTTGTCCTAATTGATGCTGCAACATAATTTAGAACGAGAAAGTATGGCTAACAAATTCAAAAAAAGAGTAAGGCAAAGAGATAAATCAAGATATAATATTTGTTAATGTAGTTCGAATAACAATCCTACTCTGCGGAGCCTTAGTCAGTGAATGATTTTATTCAACAATTGATAAAGACCACTTATTGGCTAAAACTCAGTCTACTTCTACAACGTTGGATAATTGCAACCCAAATAATGAACCTAATTTTTACAATCACTCACCCTAAATCCTCACAATTAAAGTTTACTTTCATAGAAATTCTTAAAGAAAGAAGCGCAAAATATAAAGAAAAGACAAGTCAATTAGAAAAAAACAAGTCAATACTTGAATGAAAGCTCTCTTCAAAGCACTCAAGATGCTCGTTGATCAAGTGCAACTATGCAAACCTATTTATAAGCTTTAAACAATTAGCTTTTCATTAAGGATAAGTTTTCTTCAAATTTAAACTGATTATTTATCCACAAATTATCTCCCTCAAATAGTTTGAAATATTGCTTTAGCTCCAAGCAAATTTAAACTGATTTAATCCTTAATGGATAAGGATAATGTTGCAAGCCACTTAGAAATACTCCCTCTCTTCTCAAATTTGATCGAAGGATAAAAATAAAATTCCCAATATAATTAGCTCCATTTGTAGCATGCATCATCAATCATTTATTATCTAGATACATTCCAAAAACTTGTGCAAGTCACAAATGCCAACAACTCGAGATACACTTTAATTGTGCAATGATGTAACAATTGAAATAAATAGATGGATAAAGTTCCCAACAAACAAAAAAGACTGTAACTTCATGGATGTTGAGATCCTTGAATTATACTTCTTTAGCACGTCTGTTGACAACTAGGGCCATGGATTACATGAACAATATATCACATAAACCTTAACACCATGGGTATCAAAGTATTCGTCAAAAAAATTATTCCAAAAAAATAATTTTCCCATATACATATATTAAGAAAAAATATATTATTGTAATAATAAACCAAAAAATAGTTTCATAACTAATTGAAGCAAACCTAAAGCCCAAGTTATTTTTCAAATGCATTTGGGCTGAATATAAGTATTGTAAATTATGATATTTATAGACATTTTAAATTTATTTATTTTATAAAATTTGATATCGAAAATGAAAGTTCTGAAATGATACTTCTAAGAAAATACAAGCATTTTCAGAAACAGTGCTTAAGGGCAGTGCCAACTACTTCAAGCACTAATTATGGACAAGGCAAAAAAAAAACAATAAACATTGGATATGTTTACGCAGTCCAGTTTCCCTATGTCTATAAGGCATTTCTCAAAGAGATAATCCGCTATCTTAACAACTCGTACAACAAGTGATTACAACCTCTTACACTCACTAAATTAGATTCCTCAATTTTGCACTTAAGATCTAAACAACTCTCCTCTAAGTTTTCCCCTGAAAACTTAGGATAATAATCAAGTAGTACTTGATTTTGTACACAACGCACTTACAAGAAATGTTCCTCAATGAGCTTAGATCAATACATCACCTATATAAGTCTCCTCAATTTATATGGAATCGAGACTTGCTAACATATTATATCAATTACAACCAATCTTCCCATAAAACTAGCAATATAACAAGAAAAATGAATATTTTCAATGAGCTTAAGATAAGTCTTGAATCTACAAGATATGCTTCCAAGTTTTACTCGATTTGATCTAATCTCTCCAAAGTTAGGAAGTCCATTACCTTCATCAAATTCAAACCAATTTCCAGGATATGTTGTTATAAACAATTTGGATATCATAGATGGGTTTGTAGTTGTCCAAAATATCAGTAAGAATCAAAGTCCAAGGATTTTGCTACTAATATTTTCCAACATTAATCATGGCAAGTTTCTAAGTTAAGCACTGTCAAACACTAGTGGACACTACTCCTTAGCATTGCTCAAAATTACCTCAACAATCTCCCCAAATTGAGCATATAGTCGGTGTTGAGTATGACTCCTATTTCAGTCAAATTTGAGAAATAATCTTTCAATTAAACTCTGTTTATTTGTTTTAATCAAACTCTATTTATTTATTTCAATCAAACTCTAATTAGTCTAGATTATTTTATTAATATTTAACCTATGAATTTAGCCTATAAATAGGCTCTTTTACAACCTTAGAAAATACACCCATTGGGTATTAGAACTCATAACACATTTAGATAATTTTGTGTTTACGTTTTGAGGGTTCTTTGTTTTCGGGTTTTAAGGGTTTAATTTTTATCTCCATCTTTAGTATTCTTTATTCTTTTGCTATTATAGTAAAATTATCTTTGCCCATGGTTTTTTATCTTCTTGTGAGGGGTTTTTTCACATTAAATTTGTGTGTTCAATTTCTCAATTTATTCCGTTATTTTTTCTTATTGCTTAATCGGGTCGATCCTAATAAGTGGTATCAGAGCTAGTTTAATTTTCATAGATCAGCCCATTCAGATATGGTAGCAACAAGGTTTGAAATTGATAAATTTGATAGTGAGACAAATTTCAATCTGTGGCAAGTTCGGATGATGGCAATTCTAGTTCAAACCGGCTTGAAAAAGGTTGTTACGGGGAAAAAGTCTGAGAATCTAAATCAAACAGAATGGGAAGAGCTTGATGAAAAGGCCTTATCTGCAATCCAGTTGTGCCTCGTGAATATAGTACTGTAGGAGGTATTGATGGAGAAAACCTCATCTTCCTTGTGGAAAAGGTTAGAAACTTTTTATGTGACTAAGTCTCTAACTAACCGTTTAGTGTTGAAACAACGTCTATTTACGTTTCGCATGAACGAAGGTGAGCTTCTTAGAGATCACATCAGTCAATTCATTACTCTTTTAAATGATTTAAAGAATGTTGAGGTTCATATTGACAATAAAGATCAGGCTATGCTATTATTGTGCTCTTTACCCCCTTCATACAAGTCTTTTAGGGAGACCCTGATTTATGGCAGAGAGAAACTCTCATTTGAAGATGTGAAGGGTCATTTGTTGAGTAGAGACAAACTCGACAATGAGTTTGGTTTGGATAGCAAGGTAGATAAGCAAGCTTCCGTTTTGGTAGCATCAAATAAACGAGACAAAAGGTGTCGCTATTGTAAAAAGTTAGGTCATGTCAAAGCAGATTGTTATAAACTGAGAAATAAAAGAGCTACTGAGAGTAACGAGGAAGATGTAGCTGGTGCTAATTTGGCTGATGAAAGTAGTGATGATTTCTTGTTAGTGTCAACGAGCGATAACTCGAAGCTCACATCCAAGTGGATCCTAGATTCGGGATGTTCTTTCTACATATGTCTCAATAGAGAATGGTTCTCCACATATAGTTTGGTTGAAGGTAGAGTTGTGTGCATGGGAAACGATTCATCTAGTAAGGTAATTGGTATTGATACTGTTAAAATTAGAATACGTGATGACACGATTAGGACACTCTCAGATATCAGGTATGTACCTAATTTACGAAAGAATCTCATCTCTTTAAGTATTTTAGACTTGAAAGGATGCAGAATCAACATTGAGTCAGCGACATTAAAGTAACTCGTGGAGCTCTCGTTTTGTTAAAAGGTAAAAGAACCTGCAGTTTTTATATTCTGGAAGGTTCTACAGTGACCGGTGAAATCGGACGTCCCTCGTTCGTTACGGAGTTGAAGTCAACTCGTTTGGAAAGGAGGCAACATGGTCATAGGAGGGAAAAAGCTATGACCGTTTTGTTAAAGAGAAGTTCTCTTTTGGATGCAGGTTTTGAAAAGTTAGGGCACTGTGTTCGTGAAAATCAGACCCGGGTTAATTTTAATTTAGCAGTGTACAATTCGAAGGCTAGAAGTCTTCCAATTTCTAAGCACAAATTCGACTCAATTAATTCACTGCATAGTTCAAGATAGGCCCGTGGTGGGCTTTGGCAAAGATGGCATTGTGGAAATATGAGTCAAGGTGGAGGTTTTTTTAGTATGACTCCTATTTCAGTCAAATTTGAGAAATAATCTTTCAGTTAAACTCTGTTTATTTGTTTCAATCAAACTCTGATTAGTCTAGATTATTTTATTATTATTTAACCTATGAATTTAGGCTATAAATAGGCTCTTTTACAACCTTAGAAAATACATCCATTAGATATTAGAACTCATAACACATTTAGAGAATTTTGTGATTATGTTTTGAGAGTTCTTTATTTTCGGGTTTTCGAGGTTTAGTTTTTATCTCCATCTTTTGTACTCTTCATTCTTTTTCCTTTATAGTAAAATTATCTTTGCTCGTAGTTTTTTATCCTCTTTTGAGGGGGTTTTTCACTTTAAATTTGTGTGTTCAATTTCTCAATTTATTTCGCTATTTTTTTTCTTGCCGCTTAATTGGGTCGATCCTAATAGTCGACATAATAGTCCCTTATTATTTAAATCATTTGCTCAACTTGATTCTACAAACTATGAACAATTTAGATTACTTACTAATATAAGTTTCACGCATTATAATTTGTCCATATAATGCAACTTAATATTAGTTAAACCTTAAGTAATTAATGAGTCAATATTTGCTTGTATATTTTGCTTTTCATGCAAAAAAAACCATTGAGGACAATCTAGCATAGAGATGAATGATGTTTGTTCATTTCCATGAATAATCAGTTTGACTATTTCAATATTTTATCAAATATTATAAAATTACTACACCAAGGGCACAAATTTCCTAACAGCAAGAACTCTAGTCCCACACTAAAACTACCTCTAAGTCCTATTGTACAACAACAAAAACTCTAGTATCACATGAAAAATAGCTCATAATCCAACTCATAGCAAGAAAGCTTTAGCTCTACACTAGAGTTAGCTCACAATTCTACTTCATGTAATAAAGTTTTAACCCCATGCATGCCATAGCCAACTCATAATCTTACTTCACAACAAGAAAGTTTTGGCTCTTCACCAAAGTTAGCTTACAAACTTGTTCCATAGCATAAACATCCTACTCCCCACAACCCAAACTCCTACTCCATAACAACAAATTCATGCTCCACATAACATAAAGCTCTACTCCATAGCAATGAAATCCTACTCCACAATGCCCAAATTCTTGCTTTATAACAGCGAAATCTTGCTCCAAACAACCTAAATTCCTACTTCATAGCGAAATCTTGCTCTATGCAACCTGAAGTCTTATTTTGTAATAGCAAAATCTTGCTCTTTGTAGCCCAATATTGTTCATAGTAGCAAAATCTCGCTACTCCATATAACTCAAACTCTTCCTTAGTAGTAGCGAAATCATGTTTTTTCGTGCAACTCAGGTTCCTACTCCATAACAATGTAATATTACTTCATATAAGCCAATTTTTTGTTTCATAGAAACAAATCCTGCTCTGTGCAACCTAAACTCTTGTTCTATAATAGAAAATTCCTACCTTATGCCATTCAAACTTATGCTTTGTAACAACCCCAAACTTGCCCCCAAAAAAGCGAAATCTCATTATCTTCAACAACCCATCAACTACTGCAAATAGCAAATTAAAATTTTACAAAAGCCACAAATCTACTCCCAAGTAACAAACACAAGCCTCTTGCTCAAACACGCATGCACCTTCACTCTACAACACCAAGCACCCAACACAAAATCTGGCAAAGCAAACATCTTTCGAGGGATGCAACCAAGTAGATCTTCAAATACACAAAGCTTGACCAAAAACTTGACGCTCTCCATATCTTTAATCTACTCATTATGTAATACTTTAATGTAATACTTTTTTGCTTGTTTTGGCCTTCGCCTAGTCACTTTATAACTTGCCCTAAATCTAGAAGTACAATTGTTATGCTAAAATATAAAAAAGGCTAACTGTTAAGCATAACAAATAGTTGCGCTAGCCAAGCTTGTCTAGTCAAGCGCTAGCCACTAGCCAATGAGGTAGACTTATAGTCATATAGCCCTTGAGCAACCTAGAATCATGTATTTTAAGGCAATACAATAAATACACGTTATTCCATGATAGAAGGCATCCTTTTCATCTCAACTCATTATTCATTACATGTTACACTTCCTTCTCCTTATATTGACTTAAGCATTAGATAATGCTACAAAAACACATATTCTAACACCTCGTTCATTTTTTAAGAATCTAAAAATACTCAAATCTATCTCACCTTCTTCGAATATACTTGGTCTATCACCTAAAATACATCAATAGATTATATAAGATTCATTTCTTTCTTTTCTTTCATTGACTCAATCTTCATCAATTCAAAATTGTTGAAATGTATATATTTTGCATTAATTTTTAAAAATTTATCATTCTTTATATGTTGAAATATCCAATATATCCCGACTAAGATAATTGCATGTTTATGGTGAATTAAAGTTATAATGAATTTATTCTAAATTAAAATTTAATTCTAAATGTGGATTACTAAAACATGGTAGTTAATTGAGGGTTGGTTTCAATTAGGGAGAGATTGATTCAACATAATATAATAACATAATGATAGTCATGAGATTAATTACCACAATAATAAAATTAAACATAGCTCTCAGTGAGTTTTACGGTTGAATTTAAATCTTGCACTAATAGTAAAGGTCAAAGATTAATTACAAAATCAATATTTTATTTATTATCTTTGTTCAAATTTAAAGATTAAAAATATAAGAAAAATTTTCTATTTGTAGAATTTTTTAAACTCCACAAGTAGGTTTAAAATATAACAAGTGTATTATATAATAAACACTTCTCGCACCCTCAACCCACTTATGAAATCTAAAAAACACCACAGACAATGTATCAAATAATTAGCTTATATATATAATGTTAGAGAAAGGATCCACTTGCAAAATTCAAGTCACACATGGTTAAAGATTAACTGAACTTTACTTCTATTTGAATATTACGTAACTGTTACAAGTGAAGGCAGATTCCTCAGCAGGTGAATTTCTCAAAATTTTCTTGGGAAAAATGCAACGGCTTTCCAAGTTAATGATATCATGAGTAAATTACTATACAATGCAACTAACAAAATTTCCTAATGATTTAATGGAGAAATAGGGATGGGATTTACCGGATCCATCTTTCCATTTTCATTGCCATTATCCTCCTCTTCTTGTTAGCACGATTCTTGGCTGCAATCCGCAACTTCCTCTTGGCATTGCGGACCGGGTTGATAACAGCCATGCGCTTCTCATCTCTTTTCCTTTTATCCCTCTTCGATTTTAGTTTTTTCTTGATCTCACTGTAAACTTGTGCAAATTCTTGGCTGCCTATACTGTTTCGAATACTCCCCAAAACTTCTTGTGCTAATTGCTTTAGATCATCTGCGAGACGAATGAAAAAAAGGTCAGATTAATATAAAGTATGAACATGTCATTCAAAACCAGGAAGCACCAAAGCTGTATGTAACGATTCTAGCATGGCAATGTCTTCAACTCACCGGTCATAATTTTTCCGGCACACCCTTCACAAACTTTATATAAAGGAAACATCATTAGCGACGCGTAATGTCGAGAATCATCCTGATCAATTTCTGGTAAAATTTTCTGGAAACTATAGAAGACAATCCTCATCTGCAAGCAGCATTTTAACTTGATTAGCACAATAGTCTCAATAACACAATCTTACAACCAACAAACAAATAAATAGGGGTGATAACAGTTCCAACTCAGTTTCGGAAAAAATTTACAATTAATATGCATTACTCTGGTTTTCTAAGAACTGAACTCCATATCATGGACAACAGAACCAAATTCTTTGCTTCGGAAAGGTCTGGTTCATCAATTTTCTAAAATTTTTGAAGATTCTTTTATATAGTATTTATACTTCTTTTACTTTAATATTATAAGAAAATTTTAAAAAGTAAATAAAAATATAAGTTGGTTCAGTTTGAATGATTAGTCTTTTAACTTGTCAACCGAAGATGAATATTATTTTATTCAATATTTAATTAGTTTCTTACCTTATTATAATATCTGGACCTAAGACAAATCAAATTCAATAAAGACCGAAACAAACCAAACACTATGATTCAAATTGATTTTCAGTTCTCGATTTTTTCACTCAGCACTACTAGCAAATAGGGCTGAAAAGGTTTTTCAGTTGAAACAATTTTCAGGAATTCAAATAAACAGCAATACTCTGACCAACCTGAATAGCCTCCATTTGAAGAGCAAGCTTGCCCAGCTCCTTAAGCAGATTTGAGACAAGCAGATATTGAAGGTCCTCAGAATGGTCTGCATCATTTTGGTCATCTGTGGCACCAGTAACGGACAGAAGCATCCCAGTTGCTTTCCTTGAATTAAGCAATCGAAAGGCTTTAAGAAACCGCTCCTGCTCATGCTGTTCAAAAGTAGACCAGAACTCTCTGCGGTTCACACCAGCCCACTCTTTCATCAAGGAGTTCAGACAACAAATAGAGAACACGAGATTTTTTGTAATCAAACCACTCCGGTGATTATGGTGCTTCTCATTTTTCGTCTTAGCACCAAGCTTTACATCCTTAACAGCAGCCTCATCATCGTCAATAGGTCCTTTCAGTTGGCAGCAAAGAGAAGCAGCAATCATAAAAAGTCTACTTGGCTTCATAAGAAATAAAGATCCATTCGACTTCACAACACTTCCTCTTTTAGACTCATTTGCACAAGTAAAATACAAGGAAAGAAGGCGATTGGATACGTTACGTAACCATGCATGTGGATGCAACAGCAACTCACATATCATTTCCCAAATCACCTGAAAATAAGTAAGAGTAGGGGTCAAGATGGATTCAATACAATGATCGAGTATAAAGGGGCACAGCATATCCCATCATTACAATACAAATGGGCATATTATTGTTTGATGTACAATTTCTAAAACTGCCTTTGATTCTGTTGGCATTTCCTAAACAGACAGGTTCCCATCTCATGGAAAACAGCTACGCTAATTGGACAGGAATGTAAGTCAAATACATGTGTCCGACAAAGATATATTCAATTAAAAAAAAATCCATGCACTTCAAGAGTCATCAAGGGGTCATATCCCGATACCCACGTCTACAACCATGCCAGACACGGATATTTCAAGAAATAGCAAAAAAAAAAATTGGAAAACGAGTATGGAGCAACTGTTGATCAGTATCATAGGTCAAGTTACTGTAATGTTTTGAACCTTGTCATATACGTTTATAAAAGCATCACTTAGGTTTCTAAAGAACATTTCATTTTAAGTTATCCCATTATTTGAAGGGTCCTTGGAGGATCATATTGGCCACAAATTAGCAATACTCAGTTACCCTGTCTCTCAACATATATACAGGGGTACCACTTGCTATTCAAAAATAGATGGACCCTAGTTTCATAGGGATAATGTTTACTCGGACTCAGGCATGTGTGGGACATAAGCATGTGTCAACCATGGATATGTTCAATTTCTTCTCTAATTTTTTTCCATGTATTTGGATGGTCCTTTAAGGGTCATATCCTCATACCCATGTTGAACACAAATACTTCAGGAAAAAAAATGAATAGCCAGAGCAACATAGTTATAGAGAACATAGATAAGACAAGAAGGGTGAAAATGGAAGTCTTATCTCAATAACATTTTTACTCAACAATAAGAAACGGCCAGCCCATACCTCAAGCTCCCTTTCAAATATTAAATCATGAAAATGATGTAGCATCTTCTCCAACATAATTAGTGAATAGTATGACTCTTTCCAGAAAGGAATAGTAGCTTCATCAGGAAGATCCATCATCATGTTGGTAAAAGCATCAATAGCAGAGTGCAAAATTCTTTTAGTCACTGGCAATATGCTACTTGTATGCCTCTGAAAATTTTTCTTCATGACCTCGACCACTAATCCTAATACCTGCACAAAGACATCCAAGATCATCATAAAAGAAACATGATAAACATGGAACCTAAACTAAATATATGTCTTGATAGTTTTGAACTGCAGGCACTTTTCAGAGCGATATATCTATCAACATATTAATTTCATAATGACTATTACTCTCAACATCACCTGTGGAGCTTCCAAACTCCACAAGTGGAGTTTAAATTTTCTACATGTCCCTTTATTTAGCAACTATCTTTAACATACCCTAGTAGAGTTTTTAATTACTCTCTAAACTGGCTACAGAGTTTTGAACTCCATTAACTGGTTCATTTTTCTTCATAATATGAATAAAAACTTAGAAGAGAACAAATTCCAACTCTATACACTGAAACCCTGATCATGAATTGGAAAGGGTCTGCAGACATTGAGCATAACAGCAGAAATAAAACCATTACTACATTCAAAGGGTTTTTTTTGGTGTCATACAGAGAAACAGCAAATTTTAGAACTGTGCCTAATATATGGTCGAGAATGCAGAAATCAATAGGAAGACAAACAAGGATAAGGATCATTTATAACGAAGATCTTCAAAGAGATGAATCATTTCTACCTACAGAAATAAATTCAGAAATCATGTCATAACATAAGAAGCAGCACTTACGGTTTAGAAGGTCATACTTGCATTTCAAGAACCCCCCCCCCCCCAACATTACAACAAGACTCCAAAAACATTTCCCGCATTTTATTTAATTCTGAAACTCCCAAGTACATAGCAACATTCTGAAACTAAAATCTGACAGACATCTTTAGAGAACAATACCTGTGCACCTGCACTCCACAGTTGCTGCTTCTCCCCCAAATACCAGGACAGACTATACTCAAGAATGGAATTCAGCGAATGTTGGCTTATACGACCAATAAGGAGCTTTATAACAGCACCAGTCATAGAACGAACTTTATTATCTTGATCGTTAGCCAAGCACACCACCAGGTGGACAAATATGGTCTGTGACTGCTCATCAACAATGGCTTTAGGAAATTTTATCATAATTGTGTGGAGCATTTCAAGCACAGATTCTCTCCCAGTTGGATGCTGATACCTGCAAGAAAAGTAAATTGGCTGTAAGACATCAATAACTTAAAAAAAAAAAAAACTCTAATATTTCAATACATGCCTTAGATTTGCAAGCAGGAAATCTAAATGTTGCTGCAAGCGTTTCTCTGAAAGATGATAATCAAGTAAGAACTGCAACAAGATCTGACTGCATTTCTTGCGAATTGGTTCCACCTGACTAGTTACCATCAATTCTGCAACCTGAACTACAATATCGTAGATCTCATGAACCACTAGCTTGCGGTTAACAATTGCCTTTAGAAGTGAGAGGGCAACAAAGGAGGGATTCCTTTCAAGATCCACAAACACTGGAAACTGGACTAACATATGTAACTGATCCGAGGATAATGTGATTTTTGTGCTTCGCAAAAGTACAGTTAACAATTTTAGACACGATTCCATAAGAGGATTGCCAGGATTCACAGAACTTTGTGCAATACCCAACAGTGTCACCTTCAATTTATCAGCCTGGGATTCAAGGGATGGAAGAGGCAGCCTCACCAATGGAGTAAGACATCTAAGGCATGCAGATAAAATATCTTCATATTTGGAACTCAAGCAGTTGCCAAGCAATTGGACAAATGGATCCAACATTGATAATAGTTGCTCATCATTTCTGTCCAATTTCATGCTTTTTATTCTATTTTGTAAAACCCCTAGTGCAAACGTGGTAATAAGGTGAGAACATGCAGATTTAGTTTTAAAAGCCTGGTCTGGAGAAACAATTTTCTCACTGACAACATTTCCAAGTTTATTTGCTTCTGTGCCAATTGAACTCACACCGGACCCATTTTCGTCATTAGTTGCATCTGTTATGAGGCCATATACAAAAACGAAGAGATCAGTCTGATTTACTGATTGATTACACTCAATTCCATCTGCAATGTGCTTTAACATATTCTCCAATTTTGATTTCACTTTTGGAGTCAGATGCTTTTGTAAGTGACTTGTAACGGGAGAAAGAAGCTTTAATGCATGGATTTTGAAAGTTATGCTTTGGGCAATCAGTTTCAAGGTTTCAAAAGACTTGCACTTTCTCGTTTCTTTCATTTTAGAAGCAATCTTGTCCACCTCTTTCTCCTCAGCAACATCTCCAAGAATATCATTTTCAACCACACCAAGGAGATCTTCTAAACAATAATCCAAACTCCCATCAGAAGAACTTGAAAGGGTCTTTGACAAAAGAAAATTAAGTGTATATCCTAGAACATGCAGCTCAAATCCACGTTTCAAGGTCGCTCTCAAAACTCGAATTATAAATTGCAGGTATTCAAGTCCAAGAACCTTCAAACATTCAGCCAATGCAGATCTAGCTTCATCACGAATACTTTCTAGACGGTTCTTTAGAAAGTTCGAAATCCGATGAATGATGCTAGAAAGCTGAGACTCCATTACATCTCCCGGAAGCAACTTCAGAAGTTTCAGTGCTGCAAGACTGATACTAACATTGACATTATCAGAATCAGAACTCAATAATTTCTGTATCTTTGGCAAAACAGTTTTTTGAAGAGAAGTCTGTATCTCAGAAACCATAATAGAACTGCCACCTTTCTGCATTGCTGAAGAAACAAAACTATTGGTTTCAGAACCTAAAATGTTGTCTACGGAATTTATTGCTTCTTGACCGGAACAAAATTTTGAATAATCAAATCTGTCCAAGATAAAGCAAATTAACCGTAAGAGAACTTTCCGCTTGTCTGGATTCTTCTTCATCTCATTAAAGCAGCGAAGCAGTAATGCATAGTATGATTTCCATTCCATCTTAGCAGAAACTGAAGCAAGTGCTTGCATGCAAGCAGTTCTAATATGTTCATCCTTTCCATGTTGTAAATCAAACAACATGTTGAAAAAGAGTGGAAGGAACACTTTATTAATGATATCCTGCAAGGTGAAAAGCAGCATAGAAAGCTTTAGCACTGATTGAAAAAACTTCCCATCGCTAGAAAACAAGAGTCAAGACAGTTACCATAGACATATAGGTTTTATTGATAACATCTGCAAAGCGAGACAAAGCCTTTGCTCTCTTATGTTTCTGCACCCAAGAAAAAGGAAATTAATAAAATATTCAAACATTCTTGTGGCTCCATTTATATTTATAGCTTAAGCAAATTAGTTCTATTAACATTAATAAAAGCAAAAATACAAAGGCACGAGAGGGTTGTAAGATCCAATTGGAGAATAAAGAACAAACATAAATGAAAGAAGGAGCATATAAAATAAGAACATAACCTGTAAATGAATGATATTATTGAAAAAATCTTGATCAGCATCTTCAGCGCATAAAGCTCTGAACAAATTAAGATTCTCTAACTGCGGAAGCTTTATAACCATTTCTCGCAGTAAATCAATCCATTCCTGAAACCATTCCCATCCATTAGAAAATGTACTGAATATTATGAATAGAAGCAACCGTATTTCTCTCATTTGTTTTATAGAACTTATTGAAACTATATTGCAAATATTTTTGCATATTTCTCACTAAGCTGAGCTTGGCAACCTAAAATGAACCCCTAACAAACTGGCAATGATAACAGCAAAATATACTAGTAAAGTAAAAATAGTATATGGATCCATGAGAATCCACAGAGGAAGGCAACCCCACCACACCGGGATCCAGTGAGAAAAAAGAAGCCTCAGTGCAGTGGGGTTGCTCCCCATTGAGGATAAGTATGTGCATGTGTATCACATTGGGTGTTACAATAACCGAACTGCTTCACCCAAGTTACGAGAATCTATGATGGTCCTTATGCACATTATTACATCTGTATATAGATTGGAGCATGCGAGTTAGATGGGGTGGTTAGTAAAACATCATCTATTTCTACCAGAGGACAAAAAGTAGGCCAGATACCTTTCTCACAGAAGTTCCCCGACTAATTGCATCCCCCATATGCTTTAAAAGAAACTTGTTAATGATACGCTGAACACATGCTCGTGTCCAACAGCCTTCATCAACTGTCATAATCTCTTTAGCAGTCTCATGATGATCTGTAACTTCTTGGCCAAGAATTTTGGCAGAAAAATCTAGAAATGTAAGCAATAACCTATAAGCATGGTGCCTTAAGATTAATTCGTCTGATGACATATCATATACAGTTTGTGACAAAATAAGTAATGCATGCTCCACTGGCACAGAATGGAAGAATCCAATTCCAATTCCTTCATATGCCTGTCCTATAGTGTCATAATCAAGCTCATCCAACTCAAAAGCTGAGGTTGCATTTAATTGTCTGACATGTCTAGCCTGCATTTCAATAACCAGAATTAAAACTTAACAATATTTATAGAACAAAGGAACTCCAAAATTATAACAAAAAAGAGGCAAACATTACCACCACAAGTACAGACGAATTACTTCTAGCAAGTGCTTCAAGAAGATTGCAAATTAACACTCGAATATCCAATTTAGCATAAACAAGAAGTGGAGCAACTGCATTAAGTATTTCAGGGGTTCTCTCATTCCCTAGCACAGGAATGATATCTTGAATGACTTGTATGGCTTCGAGACAGATGTCTGCAACAACAACAACTGCGTTAATACAACAAAGGAAGAGAGTAAATTGTATAGATACTAATTCTAAAACATTCTTACCAGAACCTTGAACTCTTTTTGATAAGAAAGGGAGCAAGATATCAACAAATTTCTTTGCCAGCAATGGATTTCTGATGTACTTCAACAGCAATTTGAAAATTCTGATTTCTGTTTCCCCGGGACATCTGACCAATTTTCTGTAACAGCGAAAAGAATGGATCAAAGAATAATCCAGAGTTGACATTTTCCATCCCCTAAGAACTTCGAAATTGAAAGCAAACAACTCAAGTATATATGAATCATTAATGCAGAAACCATAAAAGGGGAACTCAGAATGAAAAAAGGCACAAATGATTCATATATTGAGAAAAGAAAACAAAATTTTCATAGCACCTGATACAGATCAAAATAAAAAGAACAAATTATTAGTTACAACAAAAAGAGGTTTTTGTTACCAATGCGGTCTTAAGGTCTCGAGGAAAGAAGACAAAAGATAGTTGTCTTAGTTTACTAGTTAACTGACATTTTCTGTTATGCTCAATATCTACACAACCTATATATGCCCTCCTATGGACTTCAACTTCAATTTTGGGGGTAAAAAGGTTCAAAATTTTAGACTTAAATGTTGAAACTAGGAACTAGTTTTTGTTTTCACACCAAGAATAGGTAAGGCCACCCCATGTTTCTCATTGGTCCTGTGACAAGCCTTAAATGGAACTGATTTAAAGATTACCATACTTGGAAATCCCCTTCTCCCTCCCCTCCCCAAAAAAGAAAAAAACAAATGTCTCTAATTGCCAATTATCTTTATTTCCTTTTAAATGCCACTCCCTCAAACCACATGACTATTTATCTCTAAAATTAATCTACCCCAAGTGAACAGCATTCCACTGAAGGCACCAAAGAACTGAATTACATGTTCAAATCACTAACACTTCTTTGAAGATTCCATTGATGATTATGAGGAAACTTCTAATTTATACAATATCAGCAAATTGATTAACCAGTATGAAAATGGATAAACAATAAGGTGTAGCAGAAGGGAAAGAAAAGAAAAACAACTAAAAACCAAAAGGACACTAACAAAGTAACTAAATATTAATTTCACATCTATTTAAACCAGTTGGTTCAAGAAAGACCTATATTTCATATATATAGAATATTACACATGATACGGCCATTAGTCCATCCCTTATGTTATTCTATAGTCGACAGATATCAGCACACTTTTGCACATGTATTACAGGTTACAGGTAAATGAATCGCTCGTACCTCTTGGATGCTTTATCACTCTGAAACAGATGATGCAAGCTGCAGACAAGTGCTTCTAGGTTTGGACATATCAAACTCTTTATAGGACTGTTTTCGTCATCCGACTCACAATCAAGATCAAGCAGGTTTGAAATAAACTTCAGAACACAAGAAACAATAGCTTCTGAAGCAGTTGGAACAGTTAGAATTGAAAATATATCTGGAACAAGATTCCTTTCCCTACAAAGTAGGGACACAAGTTGCAGGCTCTGACTCATAGCCAAAAAGCAAGAGAACAAGGAACTTGGTTTTTCACTACTAGAACCCTCCTGCTTGAAGGCATAAATTAAGGGTTTCAAAGATGTAAAAAACAGGTCCCAGAATTCAGTACCAAAATCATGGTCCTCATATTTATTGAGAACAAGAGAAACAATTTTCAAACATAGAGACCTCAAATCTTTGAACTGTTTGATGCCCGTCCCAATCTGAGAAAGAAATAATTACTGTCATCAAAGCTTAATTTTCTCAATAATGAATCTGATTATTTTGAAAAGTTTGTTAGAAATCAAAGGAGGAAAAAAGAAAACAATGCAGGATGCTGTTACATTATTAATGGAATTCTAAAGTTCAACTACAAATAGTTTGTTAACTTATTTGAAATTAAAAGGGATAATAAAATATTAGAAAAGAGGAACAGCAATTGATCAAATTTAAGAAAAGGAATCTTTTTTCCTCAACATAACCAGAAATATTACCTTCACATGGTTTGCCTCTGCACTGTCTTTGTCATCAGAGATCATCTCAGCATCAGGATGATCACTTACAGGAGAGGATTCAGCAACCTTGGCAATGTCTATGTTAGAACTGCAGCTTGCTAATACCCGAACAACACATCCCATTAATAGATCAAGAAAAGGTCTGACACGAAATTCATCAAAAACACCCATAATATCCTCAATTACATGCAGAAAACCATATCTTTTCTTCCAGGAAAGGGCTGTTATATTTTCCACGGTGAAGTATTTCAGAAAATTTAGGGAGTGAAACTCATCGATAGGGTTTGAATACAAATTAGAAGCATAACCATCTTCATTTGGTATAATTTGCAAGGGTTTCAATAACAAGGCAAAGAAAAGATGGAGCTCATTAGAATCCAGTTGAGCTATGAAACCAAGAACTGCCTTTCGAAGATGTACACTTGCATTCTGTCAAAATTAGGTCATACAATTAACATTGGTGATAAGAATGACACATCATAGTAAAAAAACTAGATAGAATTTAAAACCCACTGACTGAAAGGTTAGGGGACAAAAGATTTAGATGATGGGCATACCTTTCGTGAAGCAAGCGTTTTCAAGTTTCTGATTTTCGGGATCAGGAGGCGAACAACTAAAGGCACCAGATGAACCCTATGACCTTCTTCAATTAAACCGGCTTCTTTAGATAAACTCCATGTTGTCAGTTCTTCTCTCAGATATTTTGAATTGATTAGATTTTTAAGATGCTGGTCATATGGGAGTAAGAAGTCGTCTTTCCACAATAGAAGGCAATCAAGAACCCTTGCCTGTATGTCAGCATCATTGTCATCTAGCAGCCTGATAAATAAAAAGAAACAAAATCCATTAAACAATTATGAAACACCCGAACTTGAGTCAGTGGTTTGCATGTTATTTGAATGAAAGCACCAATTTTACATTGTTTATTATAAATTATCATATTTACAATACTTCACTTATTGCTATGTCCTAACATACCATATTCTAATTTTTGAAATTCAGTTTCTGTGTCCACGCCATATCCATATTTTGTGTCTGTGCTTACTACATCTCTTCCCTTCCTTTACTTTTATTATTTCGTTCTCTCTCTGTCCTTTTTCTTTCCTCTCTCTGAAACTTTTATCTCTTTCTCAATTTCAAAGTTCACACTATTCTTTCTAGTTGTTCCTCTCAATCTGTCTTTCTTAATAACTGTTTACAGTAATTTAATGTTTAATTCATGATTAGGTTTGCTTTGGATCTAAGTTGGTTTCATCCAAACGCAGGTCCTCAAGCAAGAGGACAATTTCCTTTAGGCCAAAATCTCCTAGAAATGATCTCTAATCTTTGTTAGTATCTTTTTTCTGATCTGTGAATCGACTCATCTGAACTAGCATATTCATGTTGTGTTGTGTTGTGTAATGTTGATATAGGTATGTTGCCTTCAACTATCAAGTCCATGCACCAGAGGTGACAACTAACATAACAAAAAGGAAGCAAGAGATGAGACAATATAAAGCACTAACCTACTTTGCATAACATCTTTTAGAAATTGACTTCGATAGAATGCTCTAGGGTTCCTCATCAGTTTTAACAAGCCTAGCCATTCTTTAAGGATACCCTTCCACTCTTTCCCTTCATAAATGTCTGAATTGAATGAACCCGGGCTGCAATCCGAATAAGAAAATATATCAACTCCTATAAGCTTATTTGTGTTGATGCTTTACATGATAAGAAAAACAAATCAGTAAAGAAGATGACTACCTCACAAGACTATCACTATCATAGCCCAAAAACCTTAAAAATAGGGGTATAATTTGACGGGATCGAGATTCAGCAACAGAAGGAATCTTCTGCAAAGATTGGAGCAACAAGGACAAAACTGCTGTGCCTGGTGTGTTGTCAGATGCAGGATTCACAAACAAATCGAATCGCCTTACAAGATCTGACCATAAAAACCAGGGAGAAATTAAAAATCCTAATGATATATAATGAAAATCAAAATTGATCAAATGGCATATCCTAGACCATGTTTTCAATCATGAAATTTACAACTGACAAGATATAAAATAAAATGACAAATAGAAATCAATCATGTAGCAGAAACATATCTTCACATACCACTAGATGAGTCAGATAAATTTCCATTATCTCTGTCATGTTGAACATCAGGTGCTTGTACCAGGGACTGACAACTGTCAAAATAAGAAATAAATTTATCCCAGACTAGTCCAGTGTGCTTGCTAATCAGAACTGCAAGGCACTCAGAAGCCGCATCCCATAGATAGCTAAAACGATTATGGAAGATGCCAATTATCCCGTTCAAAACGAGAGGTACATATGTTTTAGGTATCCTTCCAGCAGAGAGGCCCATCTGTATTTTAGATATCAGTAAGGTAACCTTCCTGCTGGTAGAAATTGAAAGAGGAGTAGCCTCAATAGACATTAAGAGCTGAAGAACCTGTTTCAAAATGAAATGTATTTGTATCAGTTATCCAAAAAGTGCAGGCGACAAAGAATAAAAGCAGCAGAACATAGCGCACGTACATTGCTTTCATCAGTATCAATAATACCAGCCTGAGAAACCTCTGTTTTGATTTTCTTCTCGGCATGCTGATCCTTAGCAGAAGTTTCACAATTGAGAGGCTCGTAATGGCACAGAATTCTTAGAGTAGGAAGACGAATTCCTTTATCTGGGTGGCACAAACTATCAGCAAATATGCCAACTGCATCCACCATATTCTCCCCTTTAAGCAAGGGATGATATGTTTCCTTGCTGCTATCAGCTTGCAATGCAGGCCTACAGTACGATATTTTCAGACATAACCAGTGATCAACAAGCACAACAGATTTACATGATCAGAAAGAGCATGGGTGACTGTTCTTTAAGAATAAAATAAACAAGACCAGAATGATCATGCTTAATGAGTGCATGTGTTCTATCTGCGTTTGGAAATTTGTTCAAGGCGAGTGGGAAAGGGGGAGCTCACCAGATGGGCCTTGACCCCACTAGAGAGAGAGAACCACTCAACCCTGGGTTATTTTCAAAAATGCATGTATATGTATGTGTATATATAGAGAGAGACAGAGAGAGAGAAAGAAAGAAATGACAACATACCCATTCACATTATCCAAGTAATCAGCGACAGCAAATAGTACTTGAGAGGATGATTTGCAGGCCTTGGAAAGTTCTAAAACTTTGCTAATTTCTCCAAATCCAACCCTTTTTACATTATGCCATTTATTATGAGAACCTAAAGCAGCACCAACTAGGCTCTCCCAAGTGTGTTTGGAAACTCCTGCAATACTTTCTGAAAGAATAGGACAAAACGAAAAGAAAAAAAACACCATTAGAAGATACTACAAACAGATTGAAGAATGATAAAAATACAGATGTGGATTTCTGAACAACTCAGAGATATGTATTCCAGACAAGAGACAACAATGCTTCAGAGTACACACAAGAAAAGAAAGATGAAAGGCAAGATCAGTTACCATCCTCAATCATCAGAAGCCGCTGCAGTGCATCTATCAACTCTATCAGTGCAGATTCACTCGCTTGGACATCGAACATATACGGATAGCAGCTTATAATTCCCCACAAGATAGCCAACTTGGCCTCATCAATTTGAGCAGTTAATGGATTACCAATTGCAATGTCATTTATAAGCTTGATCCAGTTACTGATAACCCCTTGCATATAATCACATATCTTCGAAAGTCTCCCTTCGGACATCTCATCTAAGAATTTAGTGCTTTGAGGATGCAGTTGCAGTCTCTCAAAGAAAGACAGTAACAGGCATAAAACTTCTTCTTGTGAAGATTCTACCAGATCATTCATAGCACTGAAAATTCAAGTGCAAAATTTCAATAACTGTAGCTAAAACGGAAAGAGTGAAGGAAGACCCAACTGCAATTTAGATGTCAATATTACCTTAAAGCATAATCTTTGAAAAAATATATTACACATGGGTCCCTCAGCAGTAGTTCTCTGAGAAAAGTCAACAAACTGAAATGCAAACAACAGCATGTCAAGAAGATAAAAGGAGCTAAGCTAAAAGATGGGGCATTCAGACTGACTCTACAAAAGACAATACCTTGAGTTTCTTAACTCAAATATAGGAGCCCACTGCAACAAACAGCCAGAGATGGTAGACAAATTATTAGAACCGTGGAGTCCATCAAGAATGTGTAGCACTAGTTGCAGAACTTTATCAACAACATCAGATAAACTACCATTTCCTTTGCTAGAAGGCAATATAACTTTCGGCACCAAGGACTCTACAACTTCAAGCATTTGTCGATAGTCTGCACAGCATTATAACAATTAGAATTGGCAGTAGAAGGTAAAAGAATGACAGAAACAATATCAAACATAAAAAAGAAAGAAGCCAGTATATGAAGACCATTATCAACTCACCCAAAATTCTACACCCACTATTAACCTGAAGAGAAGATATTAGCAGGGATAAAAGACGACTTAGATGCAAGCAAGACCCGTGAGCCAGAGTGTCGCTTATTTCCTGATACAAGCACTCCCACATTAGATTTAACTCCTTGGCTTCTAGCTCCTCAGTTAATTTTTGAAAGGAAGTAATCACAACTTCAAGAATAGCATCTGAGCCTGCCAGAGGAAATGCACACCCTAAGCATCAAATAAAACTAGATAAATAGGAAAACTACCTACTAAGCAACAGCCTCTACAAACAAGACAAACCATGCTACAACCAAACTAAGCTAAAAGAATATGGCACTTAATAAAGACCAACCAGAACCAAAAAAAGACATCAGGAAGTCAACAAAATTTGTAACCTAAAAAACATCTACCAGTAAATAAATAACTAAGTCACTAAGCCAAAGCAACTTGACTTTAAAAGTTAATGCATCCCACAAAGAAAATGCATAAGTATATCAGATTTATTCAACCATAAATATGTAGCTTGGATAGAAGGGTGAGCTAACAAAGTGAACAGAACATTGCTTTTAACTTTTGAAGCTCACATCCTGTAATTACTTTGTCTTCACAAAGACATAAGGATAAAAAACTGGAAGACACCACCCAATGTGAAGGTGCCTTTATTACAATGACCTACGTTCACTTAAAAAACCATAATTACAACAACTATTGACAGACAAACAAATTTAAACAACTCAAATCCATCTACAGATGAAATGTCTAATAAAAACAAAAACTTAATGATTATCTTCTTGTTGTTATACTGTTTTAGTCCCACATATCCCCCCCCCCAAAAAAAAAAAAAAAAAAAACCAATTTATATATCTGCAATGTTTTTCTTCATAGAAGCATTAGGCCCTATCGCCAACAGAGCAACAAGATGATCAGTAACTCATCTACAGGAAAATGCCATAAACACACATGTTAATAGTCTATGCTCTATAGAAAAGCATTATCAGTAAGAAATGAAATACCTTCAGGAAACTTATCACCAATAGCAAATATTGAATTATCCACCAATAATCGCAAAACTCTCTGTGCTCCAGAATGGAACCTTGATGAGGATCCTAACATAATATAACATAACAAAGCACTAACTCCAGATTTCCGGATAGGTAATGGTTTCTTCACAACTTCAAACATGGTCTTCCTAATACCTGTTTTAAATCAAAATTTAGAAAAATATAAGCCACCATAACAAATAGAAAACCAAAATCTGATTCAACATAGAAACAAAACCAGATTAAAAAACAATAAACGTGTGTAACTAGCCAAAACACAAAATGGAATAACCAAAATCTCGGATATCAAAAAGGAATTTTGGTGGCAGATTTACCATTTTTTTCATATGGACGAGAGAGAGAGAGAGAGAGAGAGAGAGAGAGAGAGAGAGTGTGTGTGTGTGTGTTCCAAAATGCTTTAGGCCTTAGAACTATTAATTTACGCAAAATGTACTCCGAACTGGAAATAAATTACTGAGAAAAAAAATCAAAACAAGTTCTAAGGATCACAAAAATAGGAAATTGTGAAACAGGTTTTAAATCATAAACAGCTGATACCTTTTATAAGTTGCTCAAAAGGTGCATTCCGCAGCAAGAATGATGTAGCCTCTGCCATAAACTCTTGGACGTGATCCTTTGGGTAATACCTCAACCTCACAGTAACCCTTCCATACAATGAAGAAAGAGCATAAGCCACATAGATTGCAACAAACATTTCATTATTTATAATTGATTGCAGTCTAGAAAACAAAATCTCCCATTATATTCATTTGCCAAACTCAAGGAAGAAATTGTTAATAGGTAAGTTGTCAAGATAGAATGCAACATCAAAAGCAATATATAACCATAAGATATAGAGAGAAACTCAAAAGATAACATTCAGCATAGTGAAAACATAAATATCTTTGAAGAATTCAACACTTCCCTCAGTACTGTGATGAAGCCTTAAAAACCTTTGACACATTAAGTGAGAGCCCTTCCACACAGGACTCTCGGATCAATATGACCGACTTTTGTCTATGTTCAACCAGTCGGTCTCACAGTCAAGCAGGCTTACACTATTACGCTCACAGGCAGAATCTTAGCTTGAGCCTACCTTTGCACAACTCCATTACTCTTTAGGAGGCAATTATCTTAAACCATCTTTTAACCCCAACCATCAGCAAGACTTGATTTATTTTCCCCATTAAGGATGAAACCATATTTTCTAAGGTACTTTCCAATGGTAGAAAATTCCTTAATAAAACATTCTTCTCTCCTAACCCAGAAAAGTTACAAGGGGAAAAAAAAAGCTTTCGCTTCCAAAGAAACTTGAATCAAAAAGAACCATCCAACTACATGAGCTACCTATTTATAGTACATTCTTTGAAAAAGAAAGTCAAGAAAACACTCACTTGAGAACATGTATGACATCCCGTATAAGATACTTCTGCAAATACATCATAATGTATGACCATGAAGTAAAAATCTGCATGAAAAGGATGTGGAGGTAAGAGTAAAACAACAATTACCAAGATTAAGGCGAGCATCGAACAAGAAACACAATACTAACACATGAATGACTATTCAGATGAGAAAAAAGAGAATATAGCCCAAACCTGCTCAAGGATATCTGGCTCCCTATCTGCACCACTTTTGAGGAGAGATACTAAGGAATCAACAATCCTAGGCAGAAATCTGACGAATAAAATATGCAAATCAGTCCTGTATGCATCTAAGATGATTCAAAATGAAAATTAAAAAAATCTATAACAAGCAACAATAGCAATAGTAAATAACTAAATAAAGAAAAAAAAAATAACAATTGCTGAACTATATGCCAACAGTTTAAAAGTGACCAGCAAAGTTAAAAAAGATTCCAACTTTGAGAACTGAAGTAGAATTGAAAACACAACTAGCCTTCAGAATCACATGTTAGCGTCATACAAAATGCTCCTATTGCTAACCTTTTAGGTGTCAAAGTGGCAAACACAAATAACAAGCACAAACCAGTATTTAGACCTGTTCATGGTTCGGGCTGCCCACTTAGGCCCAAAGGTCCGTCCGAAATTTGGGAGGGTTTGGGCAAAATCATTAGGCCCAAAAAATGGGCTTGGGCAAAAATTATTAAGCCCGAAACATGGGCTTGGGCAAAAAAATTAGGCCAGACTCGGGTTTGAACATTTAAGGCCCAAACCCAGCCCGTCCCATCCCATTTTTAAGTTTATAATACTTTATATTATATTTTTTTTTATATATTGTGTAATTTATAACACAAAAAAAAATAAACTTATACTAAACATATAATACTACTCTAATGTAAACATTAAAATAATATTAAGATGACCATATAAAAAATTTCAATAAATAAAAAAATATAAATTTATTAAATATTGAAATAAAATAAATATTTTAAGAAAAATTAAAAATAATATGGAAGGGCCCAAAATGGGCTTGGGTTAGTCTTTTGCAAATATGAGCGGGTTTGGGCAAAATTTTAAGCCCATATTTCGAGCTGGGCCAAGCTTGGGCAAGCATAAAGTATGTTAATATCATGCCGCCCATGAACACCTCTACCAGTCTTACACTTCTATCCCTTCTCACTACTTCAAATCATGAAACCACCCAGTGGCATTGTCTTTGCCACTTAGATCTCTTGAGGTTCTTTGGTTAATAAGTTAAAATATTTTAATTAGATAAAAATTCCTATAACATCAGCATTTTCTCCTTTAACAAAATAAACAACCAAACCCCCTACTCTTAACAGAAGAAACTGTAGTGACATAAATGTTAAAAATAAACAAGTAAAAGCCAAATTATTTCCTAAAAAATAGATCCAAGATTATCCCTAGCAGTGCATGCCACTACCTATTACTAAAGAAGAAAAAACCATCTTGCAGTTGTAGATAGCCCTTGGTTGCATGAATTTACATCTCTGCTATACGCACCACTACAGCTTGATGCTGTAAACATCAGCAATCAAATACAATGGCTTCCTCACCACATCAGGATGAAGTTCCTTAGACAAAACTCCTCTCTCCAAAACAGACCAGATGTTGACATAACCAACAATGTCTCGAGCTCTCTTGCTCTTCTATTAATTGTATTTGTTCCACTTGATTTACTAAACTATGTGCTAACCCAGAAACATCAATGCATAAAACTTGATACCACAAAGTAATGTATCAAAACTGTATCAAGCACATGACCCACCCATATATATGATATCTACTCTGTGCATTACTTCTAGCATAGCCATAAAATGACCTACGAGAGCAACTATAAGCATCAGGCAACTATCTATGGCAAGTTCAATTTATATAGCAGTGATATGCAATTACAAAACATGCAGCACTACTTTGTTTATTATTCAATCAAAAGGGAGGGCAAAGATGCATTTGATCAAAGGAAGAATAGACTCACGAAAGAAAATCTTTGAGAAGATCCCTGGAGAAGGCTGCCAACAATCTGCACAAGTTAAAAATTTTGTTATCTCAAACTAGTAGAGAATGGGAGCACCAGGTAAAGCAGATGAAACCAAAACATCAATACCAAGCACCAATAATACAAATCATACAAGATTTTCCTTTAACCATAAACAACAAAATAGATGCCAGTATTATAACTGAGAATGCTCTAACATTATAGCAGCATGATTATTTCTCAAGTGAAATTATTAAGGATGCAATTCAGGAATCAAAAAGGGTAACCAAGTGCAGAGTTTGGCAACCAGATACATCCAATATTGTCAAGTGTCAAAGCGCATTAGGTGCTAGAACCTTTATGTTGCCTGAGCCACAAGGCACAAATGAAGCACTTGCTTAAGCAACCTAAGCAATATGTATATGCGCCTGTTTTTGTTTGTATGCCTGTGTATACATATAAAAAAGCTAAACATAAATCAATTTAAGGGCCAATATGCATGATTTTCAGGTGGTTCAATATCTGTTGTTGAATACTCGGACACTGAGAAGAAAAGAGTCCCCATTACCCCTCTCTTACTAGTAGAGTACAGTCAATGAAGAAAAAAAAAGCAAATAAATGATAATAAAGAGAAATTCAGTCAGGCAAGCTATTTTAGCGTCTATCGCCTTACAAAAAGAACAAGGCACACCAGATGTGTGCCTTGTCAAATGCAACTTGCTCAAACGAGTCTAAGATGTTTTTATTGTCTGGTATAGGCACAACTAAACAACACTGGATACACCAGCAGAAGAACTCAACTAAAAAGAAGTCGAAGTGAAAGCTGTTCCAAGGCAACCCAAAACTCAAGTAATTATCGAACTCAAGTAATTATTGAACCATCAAGCAGATGCCATAAATTTTCACAGCAATATGAGCTTATTCTATTTTTTTGTTTAAGACAGGATATAACATGTTATCGGCAAACTTTGCCACTGAGGCAGTCCTTTTTTTATGCTAGATCAATATTCTCTACAGTACTGCTGCACTAATAAATTTTAGAGAGTTAATTTGATGAGATTACAGAAAAGATTTTATGGCTATTTATCTCTTCCAACACACAACTGATTTGTCAGCCATTTTATTTGAAGGAAACATTACAAAAAACCTCAACCAAGCTTATAGCAAACCAAAGGATAAAACTTAATCAAACATTAAACTTGCACACCTGAGTATAGGCTCGAGAGATAATCTCGCTTTCATTTGTAAGCGGGATATAAGTTTATCAAATATCAAGTCCTTGTGCAAGAGTACCGAGGGTAAGGTCTGTACAAGAGGCATCGTTTCCACATAAAATGAAATGAAACCCTCTGCTGTATTCAATTCCTGCATTAAATACAAAATAATAATAAGAAGAAGAAGAAGAAGAACAATGAAAGGAAAGAAAAATTAAAGACCGCCTAAAATAAAATTATAATAGACCGTCCTAAAGAGCCAATTTCCACTGTTTCGGAAGTGATAATCCAAGAAGGCTCCCAAAAAAGCAATGAAGTAGCTAACTGAATTCAATTCTTAAAATATATAATAAAAAAAAGGGTTCTAACAAGGTAAAGAAGTTAAAAAGAAAAAAAAATGATGAAATTAAACGCATACCCTCCACTCGATAAGGCAATCACAAAGGAAAGTTGAACCTTGAGAGGGCTCTGACTTGATTTTTTCTAGGCTTCTAAATACATTAATATCAATATCATCTATTCTCTGAGAGAAAGTCTTGAACTGCAATTAACATAAAGAAAGAAACAAAGTAAGAGTTCGAAAAGGAACTGAAAGGGAAAAAAAAACGGGAAAGAGAAAGAGATTAAAGATCGTACAACAAAGCGCCTACGACCCTCAGATTTATTGAGCGACTTGACAGCTTGAGCATGCGAGGGTGTTGCCATTGAAGATACAAATAGAAAAGAGAAAAAAAAGGTGTTGGTTTCTTTGTCTGAATAAGATAATCGAGGGTTTTCCAGAGAAAAATTAGAACTTGTGCTGTTTGTCTTTGCAGGGTTTTACAAGGGTTTAGCAGAACTGTCCTCTGTTTATTTTCTTTCTTTGAGCA
Source organism: Gossypium longicalyx (assembly GCA_025698465.1). NCBI lineage: Eukaryota > Viridiplantae > Streptophyta > Magnoliopsida > Malvales > Malvaceae > Gossypium > Gossypium longicalyx. The sequence goes on along the minus strand of CM047004.1, from coordinate 59,122,983 downwards.
AACGAGGCCGCCGCTTCTTCGAGTCTCAGAAAACCTAGTCACGAACCAGCGCCAGTGTTTTAAAGTAATGTTCCGCCTATTTTCTTCATAAATTGAATTCATTAAAACCGATTTAAATTATTATCTCAACCTATATAACTTACACTATTTTTATAGAAATCAATAACATCTCTTTCTAACTTTAAACACATTTCTACTCAGGCAATGCCTCAAAAACTTTTTTTTAAAAATTGCACTTCTGTAGTTAAATTTTAAAAATACAAAAAAAAATTTAAACTTTTTCAAAAATAGCAATTAAGTCTTCGCTTTTTTAGCACTCAATTGAGTATTTTAAGCTGTCATAATGTATTAAAAAATCTTTTAATGTTAAATTTTAATAGTTGACCATTAATTACCTTTAATTTTTTCAATTAAAGCCACTCCTGTTATAATCATGATATGATATGTGGTAAAAAATATAAAAAAATAAAAATTATTAAATTTTAATACAAGTTATTTAAAAATTTTTTAAATAATAAAAAATTATAAAATGTATCAAAAAGGCTCTTTAATCATTTAACTTTAATTGTTGTCCGTTAAAGTTAACGACCCTCAACGTTTTCCAATTAAAGCCATAACGTACTGCAACATAGCATGACATGTGGCGAAAAATAATAAAAAATAAAAATCAATAAAAGTCATAAAAAATTATAAAATATTTTTTTTGGTACGATAATTTTTATAATTTTTATATTTCTTTACATTTTTTTGTAATTTTCTTACAACTTTATAAAATTTTATAATTTTTTCTATATTTCTATATATTTTGTGATTTTTATGATTTTTTTATAATTTTTTCTAATTTTTAATAAATTTTAAATGTTTTTTATATATTTTAAATTTTAATCAATTTTTATAACTTTTATTGATTTTTATTTTTATTTTTATCATTTTGTCACATGCACGTCATGGTTGTGACACATGGTGGATTTAACTAAAAAAAATTAAAGGCGGTTAACTTTAACGATCAAATGGTCTTTTTGATACATTTTAACAGTTTAAGTACCCAATTAAGTGTAAAAAAAAAAGGGGCTTATTTTTTTTAAACAATTTGAAAATATTTTTTATGCATTTTTAAAGTTCAAGTACACAATTGAGCACAAAAAAAAGTGACTTAATTGTTTTTTTAAAAGTTTTAAGAATTTTTTACATCCTTAAGCCTTTTTATTTATTTCTTACAATAAATATATTACTCACATAATTTTATTATTCATTTATGTGAGTGACATAATCAAAATCATATTTAAGTTATTTATTAAGTTAATATTATTAGTCAATTAAATTTTGATGCAAGTAGAAAAGGACTAAAAATTGTTTCTATAAAAAACCATATCAATTTTTTTATTACAAAAGTAAGGACAAGGCCCCGAAGAACTAGAAAACTGATGAATGCAAGCTCTTAAGTAGGTGATCCTTTGCATTTTAACCACAACAGTACTTTTTATAACGACAAGCTTAATATCAAATGTCGCCTTCTATCATTTGTGATACAACCTCTAGATCTCAAAGGAATTAAGGCATCAATCTTTCAAGTGATCTAATCATTAGAAGTAAAGTTTCTCAAAAAAAAGGTTAAGTTGAAGATATTTTTGCAATAAATGCTCAAGTATAGAGGTTATTTATCGATAGAACATTTAAGACCAACACCCAAAATTGTATAAACCTAAATGACTTATCTTTTGTGTTCCAAGTATTTACGAGGTTCATACGGGTCATATACCATGTCTATTTCAATTAACTTTCTTTACATATTTTACCATTACGAGCACACATCCATATAGTTCTTATTTATCAAACGTAACACCGAATTAACTAATAATGCAATTTAGTTCAATTTACTAATTGTCATATATCAATTAATTCAATTCATTTGTAACATAAATACTATCATATCATATAATCATTTAAGCGTTTCTTTATTACATGAATTCAATTATATTCTTTCCTCACTTCCAATCATGTCCCTCAATTATAATTTCATTTCAATGTGATTCAATTCCACAATTTAATATTTACTATACAAGCAAATTTAAATACAAAATACTTAAATTATTCAATAATTCATAGAACAACAACTAAATCAATTACGTTATTATGTGAACTTACAGGACTGATTTGCAGTAACGATTTAGAGTATCTCAATCAGTGCTCGACGTTGTATCAATTCATTATTTCCATTTCCATTTACACACATTAATATAATCCAACATTATGTAATTAGGTTCATATAATATCTTTAAAAATGTACTAAAACTAAACCGAATGAACTTACTAGACTAACTACAACAATTATGAAAGTTCAGAGACTATTCAATAATTTTCTCTTTTCCTCGATGATCAGCTAATCCTTGATCTAAATAATAATTTCATTCAATTATCAATTTCCAGCAACATAATTAACTATTTATGCAATTAAATTATTTTTATATTTTTATAAAACTACCCTGACATTTTACTTTTATACAATTTAGTCCCTAAGCTCAAAACTTGCAATTTAACCAATTTTAATCAAATTTAAGTTCAGCCGAACTATATACTACCCGATTTCAGCACACACTTGATGTTATTTCACATCAAGTCCTTATAATTTAATCACTTTAACATGATAGCCATTTAACCTTAAAATTACTAAAAATTACTTTACAAAATAGTCTTATTTAACAATCAAACTCAATGATCTATCATAAAATTCCAAGACTGTTCATAACTCACCAATGGCATAATTCAAAACATTTGACAACATTACAAATTAATCCTCGGGTTAGCTAAATCGAACTAAAATGAGCTTAGAAACATAAAAATTACTAAAAATGAACAAGGTTTACCTATCAAATGAGGAACCCTAAGCTTGGACGAAATCTTACTCGTCTCCTCCCATGGCTATCCGGTTTTTGAAAGAAGAAAATTGAAAAGATGATAGTTATTTTAGCTTATATTTTATTGACATTATGTTTAATTATCAAATTATCATTTTGCCCTTTTAGTTTCCATTCAATTTTAACAATTTCAAGCCCATTACCATCCACAATTATCTCCACAATAATCACCTATGGTATATTTATCATTCAAGGAGAGTTTAATTTCACAATTGGTCCTTCAATTGTTTTAATTTATTAGCTAATTAAACTTTATTTCAGTTAACCCTAAACTAATTAGGACTAAATGAATAAATAACCCAAAAGTTACTGGATTAATTAATCCACCACCGCTTGGAATTTTTTACCATGGTTAAATTACCATTTTGGTCCCTTTACTATTTTAAATCTATAGCAATTAACTTTTACCTCTTTTACAATTTAATCATTTTACCGTAATTAAGCAATAAATCATCAAAATTACAGGACCAAACTTTAATTCACATGTAATACGACTTTGACTTTTGAAAATATTTAAAAAAATATTTACGGGTTTAAATTACGAAAACAAGGTCCTAATACCTCGTTTTCAATAACCACTTGACTTTTGAACCGAACCACTTATACTAACTTTTAACTCAATTAGTTAAAATTCTTTAAATCAAAATTCAATATAAAAATTATTATTGACTCATATAATTTAAATACTAATTATACGAACTCACTCGTCAAATTTGTGGTCCCAAAATCACCATTTCTGACACCATTGAAAAACGGGTTGTTACAACTTGTTTGTGGCAATATTTGTCAAGTTTAGCCAAATGTATGCCAAAACTATGGTAGTTAACATGCTTATATATAACTGACTGCCTCCTGACGTGCGAATGTCGAGAATATAAATACTACAAAAATAGAAAGATAGGAATGAAGTGTGGTTTCTACAAGTGAACATGTCAAATTATAACGTAGTTAGTTTACAACGAAACACTGATGAGTATTTTGATGATTGTACCTAAGGGATTACAGATTGGATAAAACTAATATTAAATCAATTATAGAAAATAATTACTATTTTAATCAATTCACGAATTTATAGTGCAAAATCTAAAACAATATTAACAACTAATTAAATTAAAATAAAATAACAATAATAAAATTAATTAACTAAACCTAATTTAAATTATCGATTTATCTTATTCCTAGTTTCGACTTCGCAAGCTACTCTAGCCTAGATTCAATTGTGTTACCTAATTATTAACTAAATCAATAATTACCCTTAATTAAGTATTTACCGCCCTTAGTTAAGAATACTCATTCGGTCTCATCTTCACTAAGGATTACCACCTAAGATACCATTTCGGTCTTACCGCTTGGTACAAGTTTTACTTAACAAGCTACTTTTTCAGTCTCACTTGTCTTGATATTCTACTAGGGTTGTCAATCATATTTCACTAAGTTCTCTTGAATAAATACTAAATTATAGATAACTAATTACTTCATTAATTAATCAGATTAATCAATTGAATCATGCAAGATCTAAATGGAGCACCAATTTATTCTAATATTTACACAAACACTCAATTAACAATGTTAAAGAAAAAGATATAAATAAAAGAATAGAATAAGAGATAGAGAATGCTCATATATATTGCGATAAAAGCGTAGATCCGGAAAACTCTCCTCTCGCGATAGTCTAACGTCAGAATAGGATATTCCGATTAAGCGAACATGAAAATAAAACTAAAAATAGAAATAAAAAGTTAAAATCCAAATAATAATCTTTGTTTAAAAATTTGTCCCCCTAATGTGGTTACAATAACCCTTTATATAGGCAAAAATCAGAATACTCAATTGCCTAAAATACCCTTGTAGAAATTAGGGTTTGACTAGGAAAGAAAACCCTTTTGGCCCTTGAAAGCCCGACTTCGTTTATCCAAGAATTTGTCACGACGACAAGTACCTCCATGTTGTGACATCGACCTTGTTTTGGCCCTAATTGCTTTGATGTTTGATGTCGCGATGTCGGTGTCCTAGTTTCACAACTTCGACAGCCTGTTCAGCCTTAATGCACATCTTAGCTCCCGATTCATCCTACACGACCATGTAACCTTATTTAAGTATCGAAAATGTAATAAAAACTACTAAAAAACATAAATTAATACTTCAAACTATAAGAGCATAAATATCTACTAAAATGACTTAATTTAACCCAAAACATGCTAAAATTACGTGAAAAGGAATATAAATAATAGTGTATATCGTGGTAGATTAATAACCAAGGTAAGTATTGAAATTTCCATCTAAACACACTAAGCATTTTAAATGCTTACTATCATTGTTTTCCCTACTTGTAGATAATCAACTTGCAAAACTCTCAAAGCCGGATCTTTGGGGACATCATACTATCATCAAAATAGTAGAAATATATTCATTTTGGTTTCATATATTATGGTGTTAGCTCGATTAAACAACTTGAAATTGCCAAGAGGGGGTGAATTTCCCTTTTAAAATTTTGGTGGAAGCGATGAAAATAAATGGAGACAATGAACACGACAATATATAATGGTTCGACCCCAATTGCCTACTCCACTACCTTAGCTTTCCACAACTAAGAATTTTCTCAAATTCACTAATTTGACAACCTATGAAGACAAGGTTTAACCTTACAAACTCCTTTAAGGTTTCTACTCAAACCTTAAGACACAAACCCTCTCAAAGAAATACAGATAAGCAAACAAAGAAATAACCCTTACAAAATCTAAGTGTTTGCCAATTAAGCACAATTACAAAGAAGATCACTTGAGTTGATAGGATAATAGTAAAGCTCACAAGTGGATGTAAGAAAAGTATAGAAAAATTAAGCACAAAGGTTGTTTGATTGATCTTTTTGGCTTTGATTCTCTCTCTTATTTTTGTAGGACCTTTGGAAGATGGTATTTATACCCTTTAATTGATTTTCAACCAATGTAATTTTTGTGGAAGTTAATAGGGCCGTTAGGATTAAAATATGTAACACCCACGTCTGACTTGATCATCGAATCTCAATATGGTATATCACAACTTAAAACCATTTGAATTTGACAAAAACACTTGAAATTTTTTATATAGCTTTAAAGCCTCAACGTATAACTCCAAATTGGTGTTAACCCCAGTATAACAATGACAAAAAGATCAAATCAATATTACTCCAAGTAAAATAAAACATTGTTTAAACAAACATTTGTCATAAGCCTTATAAAATTTTTCAGGGTGATATAAAACACAATGTGAGTCATTTCCAATACAAAGGTTTCAAGTGCATCACTGGCAAATAAATAACATTTAAATCAGTTTGGTGTATATGAATAAAAGATGATTTTATAAACCATAATTCATTAAGGTCTAACATATACTTCAAGAGTACGTAAAATTCCCTTAAACAATGATTTGGCGAAAGATGTAAATTATTACAAAAGTTGGTTACAAAACAGATTTACACGCCACTCACCCAAACAGTCATGCATGATACAAAATTAGTCAAGTGGCTCACTATCAACAGTAACTCTAGCATAGTCCCATTCTACCAAATCTCTTTCTACTATCTACACACCTGATAAGGAAAAGATAACAAAGTAAGTTCAAACAAACTTATTGAGTTCTATACAAAAGAAAAACACAAACCATATACAGGGATACCACTGGTAAACAATCATTTATACTTATAAAGAGCATCAAACTTTTTAGTGAAACCATGAGATACTAATACAATATGCCAAATAGCGTTCACAATACTTAGACAAACACATTCTGCCAACATAGACACAACACATTGGTGGTGACTACCCGCCAACTTAACCATGACGTTCCACAATCACGTACGTTTGCAATGATCCATCCTTGTGCCAACCACGGACCCATAACTTCATAAACATATCAATTAGCCATATTCATATACATATACCACCCTAACTCCTCATATCAACTTTGCTAAGCTAAACACGTTGTAACCTCCCAAACTCAGCCTAGATGTTATTGTAAGAGTATGCCCAAAGATCAATCACGAGATGGTTATAATAACATACTTGATTTATCATGTTTATTGATATAAGGCGTTGCCATTATTATTTCAGTTTCTTTTCTGTGTACATAAATAAATTGTTTTATAATAATGTCCTGAGAATAATATGATTATTCTTAAAAGATCTTTAGTCAAGTATTATTGTTGCCTAGGACAACAATAATGCTTTAAGACTAACATGTAGTTGATTGATGATAAAGAGTTGTCATTGATATGGGTGTCAAAATCAATGCATGAATATGTGTGTTAGAGAACAACATATTGGACTGACCTACTATGAGTATGTTTCTTGGATTATTATGTAATTGTCACAACATTACTCATAGTGATTAATATGTATATGATCCTCATACTTGAGATCATCATTATCCCAACATCGTGAGTTGTATATTTTGATATAGTCAAACGAACATCGTAACTGGTTGTTCTATAAAGACTGATGTTGGATATACCACAATCTATGTAGAGGGATATGGTTGATCAATATAGGATAAGTCCCTCCTACATAATGGGAGTAATATCTTAGGCCACTTGATTGAGTGAGACTAGAAATGCATGGCCATGCTCAAATAAGTTGATATGAGATGTCATACTTATTTGTGTATCATAGTTCACTTAAAGTATCAAGAAACATGGGATGGACTATGCAAGTGTGACCATTCCATGACTTGTGTCCATTCCAAAGGTATAGGACTTAAGGATTAATGCATGAAAGGTTAATCACAAAAGGTTATGTCGAATCATGACTTCTCAGTAACTTAGGTAGCAATGATGCATTGCTAGATGCCACTCATTGTTTGTAACATTAGAATCGTTCTAATATTATCGCTAACATTACAAGAACCTATAGGGTCACACCCTATGGTTGAAATGAACGAGTAAAACATAGTTGGTATTGTATTCGATTGTCGGATGAATTAAATTAATTATAGAATTAATTTAATTGGGCAATCAAATTGTTGAACATACTATACGTATAAGGATGTTGTACACATAATCGAACATAATTTCATTAGTATATGAATTTGGTTCAGATATAAGTTTAAATAAATATAGTTTATCAAATCTTTATTATAATTAATGTAATTATAATTTTTGGTTAAACATTATTATATTTATTTTAATGATGACTATTATGTTCAGATTAATTTTAATGAATTAATATTCATTAAAAATATACCAATTAAAAGGGTGTTATATATGGCAAGGGTAAAAACCCTAGAGAGATAATATATAAATAAACCCAAACTATGCTAAAGGGTCTAGCAAATAGTCAAGCATAAAAATCACCAAATAGTTTCGAGATTTTCCTACCGCTCATTGTCACCGGGTGGACTACGTAGAGGCCGACATCGGAAAGGTTGCAGCTTGGTTCGATAGTGGTTCAGGATTCCCGTTGCCTAGGCGTCGCTGTCTACTCAGATTGAAGTTTCGGTAATTTCGAAACCTTTTATCACCCCGATACGTTCCTTACACATGGATCCATGGTTTGAATCAAGGGAATGTTTTTAATTATTTTATTTTTCCGCTGCGCCTTAGAGGCACCGGCGTTCCAACAGTTATTGCTAGATTGAGAAGGCTACATTAGCCACCGAAATGGCTAAGCTAACTTACGTTACTTTTTAAGACTTTAAATAAACTCATTTTAGAGAAAACCGTAGTTGTACTTTGAGTTAGCTTAAAAGCATTCATTCATTAGGTCGTGTATACTTAGGATTCATTTTATTATTGACAGTGTTGTTTTAGAAAAACCATTTGCTTGTCGCTCTTCTTTAAAAAAAAACTCGAAGTTAAACTAATGCAGCGGAAAAACCATTTTTCAAGTCATTTTGGAAAATTAGTTGCCTTATCAATTTGTTTTTCAAAAACAGTTCCCTTACAATGTAGTGGAAACTAGGGAATAGTATCAAATTTTACTTAAGCTCGATGTCATGCATTATCCGGTTATTATACTTGAGTAATCCATGCATGCAAAAATCCCAAAAAGAAAAGTTACCAAGTCACAGACTAGAAATAATTTAAAAAAAAGCCAAAACCAATAAAGACTTGATAATACTTAATTAAAGAATAATAATCCGAGGTCCAAGTTGATTCTTCGAACGCCAAATCCGATCCTAATTTTGAGGTTTACTTGAAAAGTTAAACACTATTGGGGGGTGAGTTTATGAAAAGCTCAGTGTGAGTCGAATAATTATTTAAAGGGGCAAAAACATCAAATACCGAATAAATTGAAACATATTAGCATTAACAGAAGAACACAAAACCATTATTGGAATTTCATATCGTTACATAGCCATTATCAAATTGATATTAAACGGTGTATGAAACGGTTTATGAGCATGGGACATTATTCATTCGAGTAACAATTACCATTAAGTACAACAAAATACAATACATAGCATAAATCAATAACATTCGAATATGTTGTGCACATGATGCAATGCAAAAAGGTTCCTACCCATACCGTTAGCTACACATCACGAGTTTCTCAAAACCCGTCATTCGAACTCTAAAATATTATGGGCTTAAGCCCGTTGTGGTTAAAATCATTGATAACAATATGCAAAAAATTTTGCCAGTAAAAATGCAGACAAACCGCCAGTAAAAATGTAATAAATCGCCATTCCCTTTGGTACTCCAAGTATAGTGCATTGACTATGAATAATGCAGACTTAATATGCTACCAGTACTCCATGGAACTCCTCCATCAACCACAAAATCCCAACCCGATGCATATGCAATATGTCACAGAATCTTATACATAATAATATCTCAATACTTTTCACATTCATTTGACATGATTAGCATGTCCTTAATAATAACATATTTTCATTAAATGGAAATAGTGTTCCAATCTTTCAAATTACCATTGTGTTGGTATCAATCAATATCGTTCAATATCACATACTTTACGGATTTTCGTTGTGCATAAATATCACCCATTTCAGTACACAATATAACAAATATCTCATGCGTTTAAATCATACATAAGCTTAATATCTCAACACATTATATCATTCAGTCGAACATTATCATATCTCATAACTCAAATATGCAATTACAAACTCAATCTAACATTCATACTATCAAACTAGCATTTTTGCCAACGTGTCAATATTTTAAGGCTCGAAACATACTTGGTTCGGCCACTCACAAAATCAATAATTCGGCTATTAAGCCAATCCAATCTACAAGCTAATTTATCAAATATAATATGATATTTAACATTTTCAAACAATTTTATGAGTTTAGGAACCACACCTTATTCTTCGCTTCCTCGTAGCACACTAGCGAATCTTCTAATTTTCCTTAATAATTCCTTAAACGAACCTAAACCAAAATTCAGTATAAATTCAATCAATTTACCATTAAACCAGCCCCCAAATAGCCACTTATGAGTGCAAACCAATCGTTGAAATTATAACTATATTATGAATCCAAACTAGTTAGATTCCTTACACTATATCAATGCAAACCGTACATACAATCGTTCTTTGCCTTTACAAATGATTTAGGGCATTTGGGTCAGCACCTAATTCAATAACATACCGAAAAATCAGTAGCAAATTAATTATTAAATTCCTTCATTTAATCAATTCATTCCCTTTACCCAACAACTATGTCAAAATAACAAACTAGTTACCCTTAATTGCACATATGCTTCACGATTTGTGGGTTTCAAATGGTCAATCGATCAAGAACATTTTTTCCTAATTGAAATGGGTTTAAAAGCTGATTAGGAGGGTTCAAGAACTCAAATTAAGGCTGGAAAAATATAAGCAAGAACCAAGAAACAAAACTGCTCCCTTTCTTGCACATAGGTACATGCATCACCCCCCACGGTGGCCAAAATTGGGGTTGAATTTTAAAACGGTTTGAAATCCTATCAAAATCTAGAAAAATAATTTTAAAAACATTTAAAATCCCCTAAATTCTAAATGTAACACCCCAAACTCAGCCTAGACGTTATGACCGAATCTGGCATGTCACATTAAAATGCTTTTTCGGAAAAAATTTGTCTTATTAATAAATCTCGCTTGAAAGAGAAAAGCCTCTTTGTTTAATTCTAAAGTCAACTTAATTATTTATTAACCATTTTAAACCAGCCTTACTTTTAAAAAAAACATGTTTGTTGCCGAAGCATTTCAACAATGTTGCGAAAACATGATGTTATGAAAACATATATCATTTTGAAAAACCGCGCTCTACTTTTAACATAAATAAATCACAATAGTTAAAAACCCCCAAATTAAAAGCTAGAAAATTAGAGAAAAGGCCTAATTACATCAAAAACCCAAAGAGAAAGAAATTTAAGTAATGTAAAAGAAAATACAAAAACTTAAAGCTGTTCGTAGTGTGGCCACCTCCGAGTCCACCCATACATCGAACCGCCTACTGAGGATTACCTAAAAAATTTAAAAGAGGGGGTGAGTTTACGAAAACTCAGAGTGCACAACCCTCATCGATCATAAAATATGCATCACATCAATTTGGGCCTAAGCCCATTACAATAACGATGGCACTTGGGCCTTAGCCTATAGTAGCCTCAGTTGGGCCTGAGCCCATGTCACAATCAGAATCAGATTATGCAATGCACAAAAACCCAACCAACCCTGCACTTCGTATATCGTCCAACCCTACACTCCTGTGGGGATTTAATCGACCCACCCATCCCTACACTCCTGATGTAGCACCGGTTGTGGCACTAACAAATTTCGCAGCAGAGCTGCCAAACACATAATGACTTTAAGCCGTCAGTGGATCCACAGTCGTCAGGCGACCATGTGACCCTAACAAATCATATACTTCCTCCAAATCAATGATCCCGTTCCCCATGTAGTACACTATCACATGAATGCAAACATATCATAAATGACATACAATAACAATAATATAACATGTAGGGGCATTTTAGTTATTTTGCCATTCGGGGGATAACGATCATTTTACCTATTTTGGGGTTTCAGCTCGGATAACGATCTCTCCGAAGGTCTACAGTCGCCTCGCGCAACACAGAGAACCTAAATGATCATAATGGTGTAAATGGGCCCAAGGCTCATTACTCGGCCCAAGTGGGCCCACACGCTTGTGTGGCCCATTTAGCCCAAATTTTGTTACGGCTATGTAACCTACATAGCCCAGTCCAATATTCATCACTTACAATGGATTTAATTTGTGTGGGGCCTACGGGCCCATTGGGCCCACACTGTCTATTTCAGCCCAACGAGGCCCATAGCTGCCCAAGTCCACGGAAACGCTCGTGGTGGCCTTTCCAGTCTATCATCCATGATTTGTGGGCTCAGTTTACCCCACGAGCGATCGCACGCTCGTGAGGCCTCAAATGCTGAAGTTTCGGTACTTCGACTTTTCGGCTTTTCGGCTTTTGCGGATCTACAGTAAGGAAGGGTATGGTTACACACCTTTTTCGGCTTTTTGACAATAACAGATTTTGGTGCACAGTTACACACCTGATTATGAAAGCGAACTGTGCTCAAAGTAACCTTGTACCTAAATTAAACCAATAATATCCGGTTAGAAACTTAACTCATAACACTAACAAAATCTAACGGAATTCCAAAATACGATGCCCTTACCAATAACAGAAGCGATCACCTCTTCAGTTCACAAGCAATGCACCAATCACCCTTGGCCACAACCTACACAAAAACCCCCTTCTTCTTTAGATTCACTCAAGTCATACGATTCATTACAACAAGAACCTTATAACCTATTCTCCACCACTTACCAACCCGCAAAACCAAATGTTGATAAAAGGTGTAGCGTACACGAGTCGAGAATCAGTTTAATCTGAAGAGTATACCAAAATAATATAGTTGGTGCAAAAAGGAGAAATAAAAGACAATAACCAGAGAAGGGAAAAACCTAAAAGAGGAAAGAAAATGCAATTCGGATACTAACCTATGAGTATTCGGCCAATGAAGCAATTGGAGGTGAAGGTAGAGAAGTGCAAAGAGACAAATGGTAGACGTTCAGCCGATTGTTCAGAATCAATTGTAGAAGCCAGAAGTAAGAGAGGGAAAAAGAATAGTCGTTTGACAAAAACCAAAGGAAATGACATAAAGGAAAAGAAAAAAGGTATCTGGCAAGAACTCAAAAGAAAAGAGAAAATAACTAGAGGGTTAACCGAAAGGGGAAGTATGGGTGAACGAATACCGAAGTGAAAAATAGAAAAAGAAGTAGAATAGAATTGATCGTAGTACTCAAAAGAATAGATGAAGGAGTTATGAAAACAGTTCAAAATGTATTCGGCCACTCAAGGAAAGTATACAACTAATATGTTGCAGAGGAAAAAAAACTAAAGAAAACAATGATCACCAAAAGCCGAAAATACAAGGCACCCTCCCCAGCCGAATTTCTGAGTACTTCCTAGGCAAATTCAGCACAGTCTTACCTCACTTCAAACTCCCCTTTTTCCTCCTAAAATCCCTCCATAATTTCCTCCCCAATCTTCTCCTTGATTTTCTCCATAATTCATTCCCTGACCAGTTCAAATTCCAACCACTCTTGTAGTGTTTTATTCAAACTCCACCACTCACACAGCAAAGAAGTAAAATAAATACTCCTTTGTGCATAGAGTGACTCAAACTCAAGCTCCCTTGCCACCTTAATGACGCCACAACCACTGGACTACAAGCTCATCTTGTGTCACATTTTAATCTTAATTATTTAATAGGCTTACTTCCAAGTACCAAGGGTTTTGTTCACTTAAATAAAAAATTTAGCTAAAGCTCAGGTTTGAACCTAAGACTTCTCCAACACTCCTAAATATGCTCAAATACTTAGCCAATAAAACAAACATGCAATTTGTGATATTTCTCGCACACATAAACTTTTATGTGTTCCCACAAATTTGGGCTGTTACACCAGATTTGGAATTTAGGTTTTTAATGGACAAGATTAATTAAGAAATTGAAGAGAAAAGAAACCTTATACAAGCTAGTTGAGAGAAACGACAATGGCACTTTCTATGCAATGTTTGGGATCGATCCTGGAGTTCAAATTTTTAGATTTGGGCTGATTTAATTGAGGAAAAATTGTATCAATATAGTAAAGGATATGGTGCAAAATCTTGATGCAAAAAGAAAGAGAAAGAGATGGTAAAATAGGAGGTGTAGGTGACGATAACAATGGGAGAAAGAAAGAAAATTAAAGAGAAAAGAGGAGAGGAAGAAGGTGAATGACTAGGGTAGGGAAAATTGAATTAAAGGCTAAAAAATACAATGAAAAGTTGTATTTATACTTAGGGTTCAAGGGTATGGATGGCACACACATTAAAAAAAATACAAGGGATTTCGCAAAATTTAATTATTTCGCAAGGGAAAGGATTCAAACTTGAGACCTCATTTAATTTTCATGCTTTTACATTTATCAATTAACCACTAGGCTATTTTCTTATTTTTGAAATAATTTTGTAATATTTTTTTTAAAAATAAGGCATGTCACATATTAGGGTTTAAGGCAAAATCTGCAAAATAATACCTCATTTATTTCCTAAAAATGCATAGATAATCTCAAACATTAAGGCGTGACCACTCTCTCTCGATTCACAAACTCGATTCTACTAACCCTCAATTTTTGGGATGTTACACACGTGTTTTCGTGATCTGTCAGTTCGGTTTGCAAAATAGTTGCCCTACCAGAGACATCACAAGCAGATCTCATTCTCATAGATTACATATTACGTATCACATATAATCAGCACTAGGCTCGTGCGACAAAGAGGGTATTTACATCAGAACTGACCATACTCACGCAGAACCATGTTGGTTGATATACACATATAACCAAACACGACACCTTAACTTATTAGGAGCAAGAATACTTACCTTACACAATTTATATTACTTGGGAAGTTTATAATGCAAAGGAGTAAGAAGGGACTCACCAGAAACTTTGAAACAAGAATCTACTCTGCAGGTCATTTGCCTTTATTGCTTGGACCCTCGCTAGTTTCTTATGCTAGATGAGAAATAAATATAAATATCATATCATTAAACTTCTAAAATTTAACATGCATGCATAAATCGGTAACATGCAACCCAGAATCAAGAAGTTTCCCTCCTTAGATCTAATTCAAAAAACCCATGCATGCACAATTGCAAATATGTAAATTCCTTCAACAAAAACCTAATGGTTTACCAGAAATTACTAGTCAGTTGGTATTAACAAGGGTGTCAGCTAATTACTGAGAACCTTCTCCGTTTGAAGCTTTTTACCTTAAGGTTTTTCAGAAACTAAGAGGATAATTCAGGAAAAAGATGTAAAAGTAATACATGCAGGCAATCGATATCCTTATATACCCAGGTAACGGTTTAGTGGAAGGATTAGAAAAATCTTACTATCGCCCTTAATTCCCGTAAATAAACTTACTCAATATTTTTAAAGTCTAATCATCTATAGTACCCTAGTTTAATTCTAACTAGGTTACAACTAAACTCCAACATTACTTACTGAGCCATCAAACTCACGTTAAAACATGGAAACGAATCTGTTGGGTTGCGAATTGCTTAGCAAAAGTGTCTGCCAAATCTTAAAGTTTGCCAAATCTTGGACTCCGCCAAATGATGAACCCACAAAATAAGCCACCAGAAAAAACAAATATTTCACTAACTTAATCATTTTCTACCCTTAGCACAAATGACTTAAACGCTAATTAGTGACTCGATATAGTCTTCGTTGGGTGAGCTGTTACAAAATACCAGTTCATTTATTTCACCTGCAACAAAAAGTATCAATACTTTTTGGAAAAGTATTGATAATTTTTGCATTTAATGCCTTGATTCAGTGATTGTTAAATGAAAAAAATTGATACCAAGAGTTTGCATTTAATGCCTTGATTCAGTGATTGTTAAATGAAAAAAATTGATACCAAGAGAAACTTATTGATACTAAAAAAAATGTATCGATACTGGATCGAGACTTAATGAATACCTTAAAATGACAGAATGCTAATTTTGTATCAATATAAAAAATGTATCTATAAAAGTGTACCAAAATCGATACCATTTTAAAATTTATTGATACCAAGCAAAAAGGTGTCAATACCTATTGATATTTGGTAACTCATTAGCAAGCCAGTAGCCTATTTTGGTATCGATTTTTAGAAATTTATCTATACCTAACAAAAAGTATAAAACTTGATCAATTTTTGGCTTGGAGCATTTTTAACTTGTTTGAAAATGTTTGAAGTATTGCTTTTAATTAACTTGACCTCGGAAAATTTTTTAAGTATAAATTTAACATTTTTGTATTTTAGAAATTATTTGAAGTAAAATTTTTGCCAAGTGTTATTTAAAATGATTTTTATTCAAAACATAGAGTTTGTTATATCAAAATGATGTTCTCAAATAACAACAATCTCCCCCTCTTTGATATAACAAAATAATTTATGAATTTTTGTTTTGAATAAGTTTGCTTCTCCTTTCTAAAAATCATTTTCACTTTAAGTCTTAGAAAAATTTGTTGCTTATTGTCAAATTTAGCATTAATTTGTATTCATTTTTAGTTGAAAAATATTTTGAAACAATTGGTCACTAAATTTGACATGTAATCAATTAATCATAATCAATCAACCAGTAAATTTACCTCTCTCTTCTCCCCCTTTTTGTCATATCAAAATAGGCCAAATAAAGCTTAAAGGAGAGAAATATCATTAGTTTAATAATAATTAAAAATTAGAAAAACAAAGAACTTAAAATTAATCATGAAAGTATCTCAAAAATACCAAATAAGATAACAAAGTGCAACCAAAGTGAAGGAGGACAATAAAAGAAAATATAAAGTTCAAAAACAAAACAAAAGGATGTATGATGCAGATGTATGAGTGGTCTAAACTAGAACTAATCATCCCTAGGTGACAATTGAAAATTTGATGAAGAAAAACTAGCAAGTAGTTGAGCCATTTGCTCCTCCAAGGTTCCTATCCTAGAATCTATATTACTAGCATTATCATTAACACGATCAAAAGCATCATCGACTTGAGTACGAAATCCTTTAAACTCTTTAATCAAAGAAGTAATAGCGTTAAGGATGGCAGTAGACAAGTCATCAGAGTGAGAAGGAGTTGATGGTTGAGCAAATGAAGAATTTGGTGAAATAGCTTTCTCAGTAGGAGGTGGAGTGTCATCAAGATAAACTCCTAGGTCTTTATCGTCATTAGGCACATGCTAGCCTATTCTCTCCAATTCTAGGGTAGTAGGATTTTGTTTGGACCCGACATGATGAAGTGCCCCAATGCTGATAGGTTGATGTTTAGAGGCATCAACACGGGTATTTATACTTAAACGAGTGAAGATGTAAGAAAGATAAGTCCCAAAAGGTAAGGTTAAAGAGTTACTTAAATCCCTACCAATAGCTTTGTTTATGTCATTGTACATAATAAGAGAAACGTTTGGACGCCTATTAGATTTAAAATAATTGATCCACTAATAATCGGTGTTTTGAATGGCAATATGTTTAGAAATAGGTTTAAGAATCCAAGAAATGATAAGATGAAAGAATCAATCATGCATATCTAAATTTACAACAAGGTTGGATGGAACATAGACGATGGGATTAAACAGACCTTTTTCTTTTGACATACCACCGAAAGGTAAGGATAAAATGTTTTCGAAATCTTCTAAGATTAGGCGAATTTGTGTATTCATAAGATAAGAGTCGATAGCAATAACATTTTCACAATACTCATCATGTTCGAGCTTGACGGTACCATAAAAGGCTTAGACAAGGTTTTTGTAAGTTGGTGAATGAATTCTAAAGAAGTCAAGCCATTGCCACTTACATAAAATAGGAAGATAAATAAAATTAAACATTTCTAAGCAATCAAGGTCTAGAATCCTAGAAGTATAAACAAGTCTAGTGGCAAAGTTTTTATTCAAAATATTGTCATTCTCCCAGAGAACGATAACATTCGCCAAAAGATGAATTAGATCCACTAGAGGCAGCAACATATGAGGGACTGGAGCGAGGTCATTTCTTAACAGTCATAATGATAATCTAAGGCTTTAAAACAGACTAAGTTCACCATGAAATTTCGTTTGGGAATTTCTAAAAACATTTAGTGAGCAAAAGGTTAAAATAAAATTTTCAAGAATGTGGGTAAAAATAGGCAACCCCTGTACAAAAACACAATATATAGATTCTAAATTATCCCAAAAGTGCAATTTCCATATAATAATTTAACAAATATTGAACGAAATCTAAAACAAATAAAAAAATCACATCAAAATTTCTTCGAAATGATGGAAATTGGAAACAAACTTGTTGAATCCTTATATAAAATGACAATATTGGTTGTTTTGATTCAAGATTTTAACTAAAATATGGACAATTTAAATTTTTGTAAAGTTAGGGTTGAGAGCTTTTAAAAAGAATGTAAAGAAAATTGAAGATTTTGTGTGTTTTGAAATAAAGAGACAAGGGCAGGATCTCTAAATCCCAATAGGTATCAATAAATTTTTTAAAAAATATCAACAATTTTAAATAGGTATCAACACCAAATGCCCAATCTGTCTTCCAAGGTGTAGAAGAATTTTCCCAACTTGATTTCTATGTTCTCATATGTTCTAAACTGACCAAAAATGACTATTTAGTGAATTTTAATGATTACATATGCTTAAAAATGTCAAATTTAAGTATGATGCATTTGAAACATAAAGCATTATAAGGCATGAAAAAATTGAATATTAACATCTAATAAAGTCTAATTTTGCATATTCAAAGGCATTCAACAATCATGTAAATCAGACTTAATAAGTCAAAAATAGACTAGACATAAAATATCAACTCCCCCTAACTAATTGCATATGAGAGACATTGAAATAATTTGTTCATACTTTTTTAAACAATTTCAAGTCATAAAAAATTTTAAAAACAACTAAGTGTATAAATTTATTTGAGCACAAAATCAAGGCAAGATAGTAATACCTTGTTCTCTCCTAAGTGTCCAAAATCTTTCTTTATTTAAAGGTTTTGTAAAAATATCAGCTAATTGATGCAAAGTGTCTAGATACTGTAGAATAATATCACTTCTTTGGACATGATCTCTAATGAAATGATATCTTATTTCAATATGCTTAGTTCTAGAATGTTGGATAAGATTTTTAGTGAGACAAATAAAACTAGTATTGTCACACTTGATAGGAATAGTATCTATATCAATTCCATAGTCTTTAAGTTGTTGTTTCATCTATAAAACTTGACACAACAACTATCGACGGAAATGTATTTTGCTTCGGTGGTGGACAATGTAATACTATTTTATTTATGTGAAAACCATGAAATTAACATGTTGCCTAAGAATTTACAAGTATCAAAGGTGCGTTTCTTATCTAGTTTGCAACCTCCAAAATCTGTATCCGAGAAAAGATAAAAGTTAAAGGATGAATCTCTAGGATACCAAAGTCCTAAATTAAGAGTGTCTTTAAGGTACCTAGAAATTTTATTAACAACTTGTAATTAACATTCCTTAGGACAAGATTGATATCTAGCACACAAGCAAACACTAAACATAATGTCGAGTCTACTTGCGATAAGATAAAGTAATGAACCAACAATTGACCTATATAATTATAACGCCCCGAATTTTAGGCCTAGAAGTTTTGAGATTTGAGCATAAGGACAGTGAGAAGTTTGACTTAAGAGATTAGTTGTGTAATTTAGTGTCAGAATGGGCCTGCTGGTCTGGTGGTTAAGCGAGTGTTAGTGTACCTTGAGGTTCTGAGTTCGAGTCTTTAGGTACGCATGTCATTTTTAATTTTAATTTTGGATTTGTATTAGTTAATTAATTAATTATTTATTTTTATTTTTTATTCATTCACTTTCTTTTCACGTTTTTGTTTTTCTTTCCTTTTTCTTTTGCTTTTTTACTTTTTTTATTTTTTTCAAATATACTCAAAAATCAATTTTGGCTTGTTGGCATCGGGATTTCTGCCTTTCTATCATCATCTCTGAGCACGCAACAGGTGTGGAATTTAAACCTTAACTACTCTTCTTTTGTTTTGAAAGTAATTGTTTCCACTTTTCTTGATTGTATTCTAACCCATTAGTTTCGAGTTTTAGCCGATGGAAGTGGTGGGAAATCATCACTTTTTGATAAATGATGATGGGGAAAAGGTTAGGGATTGTTACGGTGGCTTAAACGGTGATTTCGGGGCTGATTTGGGGTGGTTTTGTGCCTCTCCAGCAGCTACACGGGCGTGTGCCGTGGCACACAATAATGTAGATTTGTTAATTAGGGTTCCGGGCTAAATTGGGTGCCACACAGCCTGGCCACATGGTCGTGTCTTCCCTACACTTTATTTTAGTGATTTTGGACAGAGAGTTACACGGCTTGTTAACACGACCGTGTCCCTACTCACACGGGCGTGTGCCTCAGTTACACGGCCATGTACTACCCATCACACGGGTGTTTGGATCCCCACACGGCCTGGATTGCTCCCCACGACCAGATTACATGGGCGTGTGGCCCTAGCTCACCAAATTCTGAATTTAAGTCAATTTGATTGCAATCATAAATTAATGTGTTCTTACTTTCAACTAAGCTTGACTGAGGGTAATCGCGACTCTGAATTGGGTTGGATTTGTATGATACTCGTGATTGATTCCATGAATAATCTATTACTGATATGGAATACATGAGTGTACATCTTTTTGACTAACTGAATGTGATTGACTGTTTCTGAATGATTGTCAAAAATTGTATTCTGAGTTGGCGCATTTGCATTCATACATTTGCATAAACCATTTTGGGTTGGGATGTTGAAGAAAAGGAAGACTGATTTGATCTAGCAGTTCAACTACATTAATGATCATTGTTGCGGGCAACACAGGATGACATCTTATAACGGTATAGCGGTTTACCGCATTACACCATACCACACGTACGTTAGCTACACTACGTACTTTTTTTTTATCTGGCAGTTCATACTGTATGTCTGTACTGCGATGCACCATATTGCACAGTACAACCTATACGCTAGCTTTGCTGTGTAATTTATGTGACTGACAGTTTATCTGTATACTGTTAGCCCAAATTCCCAGAGGGTCAAGGGCAGTCCCAATACCTTAAGGGTCGTGGATAATGCTGATGATCATCATTGTCAGGCAACCCGAGATGATATCATATGGAGTGTAGGGTTGGATGGGCTTTTCGAGGTCCTACTTGGATTGTAGGGATGGGTGGGTTGATTAAATCCCCACAGTAAGTGCAGGGTTAGACGGAGAAGTGTGTTGGCTGGATGGGTGGGTGAATTTTGTAACTCATCTTCACTCGTATGCATTTGTTTAAATCTGATTGACTGGATGTGTTACTGTGACCGAATTGATTTGTATGGTGGTCTGATATGTTTGATTGACTATTTGCGAACGACTGATTGACTGAAAGGCACTTGTGCCTAAGAGGATTCTATAGATATGACTGCTACTGTCTGACTAAATGGTTACTAAGAGGGGATAAGGCCACAACTGAAAACTGAAAACTGATATTGATTCTAGAAAAGGGCTTTGGTCCAGTTTGTGACTATTGGGAATTACCGTTATTGTGTCTGACAAAGCCATATGACTGTAAAGTTACATATGGTCTGTAGTTATTTTAGTTGATCTGTAAGTATGGTCTTTTTTCGGACTGCTCCTAGTTTCTTAGTTTTCCTTCTATAGTTTAATCGGTTTGATCTCACACTGAGCTCAAGTAGCTCACCCCCTCTTCTACTTCCACTTTCAGGTACAGTTTCTAGACTCTATTGTTGGGATTAGCACGCAGAGGTCTCAGACAGTCTTGGAGGATCGAACTTTAAATTCAATTGCTATTTGGTTTTGGTTTTGATCTATAAAGCTTTATAAAGTTGTGGTACAATTTTTCGTTATATGCTACATTTATACATTTAAATTAGTAACTTTTCGATAGAAGATTTAAAACGATTATTGCTTTGAGTTTACATAAGAAACAAAGGGGTTATTTTAAAAAAATTCTCACGATCACTTCGGTGATCAATGTAGCATTTTTGGATTCAGTCTAGACTTTTAGGCCGGGTTTGGGGTGTTACATTTAATGGTATCACGCCAGGTTTGCAAAAACTCGGCCTTTGTTTACTACATGGACGTGTACGTAAATAATGGATTTTGAAAAACATTTGAAAACCTGTACCACAGGAATTGAAACGGTTTGGATTTTGTAAACTAATTTACGGAAATGAACTGTTTGAGACTCCAGTGCTGGTCCGAGTAAAAATTTGAAACTGAAATACTTGAATTTAGATTTAGTACTGATTCTATGTTTGTCTTCTGAAAGTGTAGATTTTTACTAATATGGATTCTGAGGGTAAACAGGATCGTAAGGAGTCTTCTACTTCTCCGAAACGTGAGATTGTTCAGAAGGAGGAAGTAAATGTGAGTCCGCCGACTCTGGGTAGCGATAACCTGGAGATGGGTACTGAGACATTGACCCGGTTAGTGAGGGAAGTGCTAGAAGAAGTGTTTGAGGCTAGGATAAGGGAGAATAGTGATACGCTTTAGGCTAGATGCGCGGATTGTGGGAAGAAGAGAGATTGCAGTTCTTCGAGGTTGGAACCTCGATCTGCGAAGCGTGTTAGGACGCATTCGACTGACAATAAGGGTAGAGCTAGTAGTGGTATGAGCATACCGTCTTGCGAGCATTTTAAAATTTATTATTCGGGAGACTGCTAAAGGAAGTTAGGAGCGTGTCTCAGATGTGGATCTAAGGAGCACTGGGTTCGAGATTGTCCTTGATGTTTTTGAGACAGGTATGGTGGTAATTGTTTCGATATGTTGTTTTGAGCATAGAAATTGTGTACACAGGTGTGTATCTGCTTCAGTGGTTAAGTGTTCTTAGTGTGTGTGTGAGGTCTCAAGTTTAAGCTTAGTGTGGTAGTGTTTTGGAATCAGAGTGCGCAGCAGGAGCATAGTGGTGTAGTTGTTTATATGACTGTTCTGTTAGTTGGAAATTTCGGGGACGAAATTTCTTTAAGGAGGGGAGAATTGTAACGCCCCAAATTTTGGGCCTAAAAGTTTTGAGATTTGAGCATAGGGACAGTGAGAAGGTTGCACTTAAGAGATTAGTTACGTAATTTAGTGTCAGAATGGGTCTGCTAGTCTGGTGGTTAAGCGAGTGTTAGTGTACCCTGAGGTTATGGGTTCGAGTCTTTGAGTGCTCATGTTATTTTTAATATTAATTTTGAATTTGTATTATTTATTTATTAATTTATTTTTATTTTTATTTTTAATTCATTCACTTTCTTTTCACGTTTTTGTTTTTCTTTCCTTTTTCTTTTATTTTTGTACTTTTTCTATTTTTTTTCAAATATACTCAAAAATCGATTTTGGCTTGTTGGTATCAGGATTTCTACTTTTCTGTCATCATCTCTTATCACGCAATAGTTGTGGGATCCCCACACGGCTTGGATTGCTCCACATGGCCGGAGCAAATGGGCGTGTGGCCCTAACTCGCCAAATTCTAAATTTAAGTAAATTTGATTGCAATCGCAAATCAATGTGTTCCTACTTTCAACTAAGCTTGACTGAGGGTAATCGCGACTCTGAATTGGGTTAGATTTGCACGATACTCGTGATTAATTGCACGAATAATCTATTAATAGTATAGAATACATGAGTGTACATCTTTCTGACTGACTAAATGTGATTGGCCGTTTCTGAATAATTGTTGGAAATTGTATTCTGATTTGGCGCATTTGCATACATCCATTTGCATAATCCATTTTGGGTTGGGATGTTGAAGAGAAGGAAGACTGATTTGATCTAGCAGTTTAACTGCATTAATGATCATTATTGCTGGGCAACCCGGGATGACATCTTAGAACGGTATAGTGGTTTACCACATTGCACCGTACCACACATATGTTAGCTATTCTATGTACTTTTATCTAATCTGGCAGTTTATACTGCATGTCTGTACCGCGGTGCACCGTATTACACAGTATAGCCTATATGCTAGCTTTGCTGCGTAATTTACGTGACTGGTAGTTTATCTGCATACTGTTAGCCCAAATTCCCAGAGGGTCGAGGGTAGTCCCAATACCCTGAGAGTCGTGGACAATGCTGATGATCATCATTGCCGGGCAACCTGGGATCACATCATATGGAGTATAGGGTTGGATGGGCTTTTCGAGGTCCTACTTGGGGTGTAGGGATGGGTGGGTTGATTAAATCCCCACAGTAAGTGCAGGGTTGGATGGAGAGGTGTGTTGGCTGGATGGGTGGGTGCATTTTGTAACTCAACTGCACTCGTATGCATTTGTTTGAATCTAATTGACTTGATGTGTTATTGTGACCAAATTGATTATGCGGTGGTCTGATATGTCTGATTGACTGTTTGCGAACGACTGATTAACTGAAAGGCACTTATGCCTAAGAGGATTCTGTACATATGATTGCAACTATCTGACTGGATGGTTACTAAGAGGGGCTAAGGCGCCAACTGAAAACTAACAGCTGATATTGATTCTGGAAAAGGGCTTAGTCCCAGTTTGTGACTACTGGGAATTACCGTTACTGTGTTTGGCTGAGCCATATGACTGTAAAGTTACATATGGTCTGTAGTTGTTTTAGTTGATTTGTAAGTATGTTCTTTTTTTAAATTACTTCTAGTTTCCTAGTTTCCCTTCTATAGTTTAATTGGTTTGATCTCACACTGAGCTCGAGTAGCTCACCCCCTCTTCTACTTCCTCTTTCAGGTACAGTTTTTGAACTCTATTGTTGGGATTAGCACGCGGAGGTCTCGGACAGTCTTGGAGGATCGAATTAATTGCTATTTGGTTTTGGTTTTGAACTGTAAAGCTTTATAAAGCTGTGGTGCAAATTTTCGTTATATGCTACATTTATACATTTAAACTAGTAACTTTTCGATAGAAGATTTAAAACGATTATTGGTTTTGGTTTACTTAAGAAACAAAGGGGTTATTTTGTAAAATTTTCTCACGATCACTTTGGTGATCAATGTAGCATTCCTGGATATGGTTAGACTCCTAGGCCAGGTTTGGGGTGTTACAATAATTTTATGTATACATATTTACCTTTGTCATCTTTGTTAAGCTTTGTAAAAGAGCTCATGGGTGTAGCTTGTAGTTTGAGATTGTCCATCTCAAACTTCTTGAGCATCTCTCTTGTGTACTTATCTTGATTTATTAAGATGTCATCTTTCCTTTGCTTGATTTGGAGTCCCAAGAAGAAGTTTAGTTCTCCTATCATGCTCATCTAAAATTCAATTTGCATTAGCTTTGGAAACTTTTCACAAAGAAAATCATTAGTAGCACCAAAGATAATGTCATCAACATAAATTTGTACCACTAATAAATATTTATATTTTCTTTTGATAAAAAGTGTTGTATCAACCTTCCCTTTACAAAAATTTTTTTCAACATGAAAATTTGATAGTCTTTTAAAACCAAGCTCTAGGAGCTTGTTTCAGACCATATAAAGCTTTTGAAAGTTTGAAAACTTTGAAAACTTGATTTGAGAATTTTGAATCCTCAAAATATGGTGCTTGTTCAACATGCACTTCTTCATTTATAAGATCATTTAGAAAATAACTTTTCACATCCATTTTATATGACTTAAAATCATTAAAGCATTCAAAAGCTAAAAGCATTCTAATGGCTACCATTCTAGCTACGGGAGCATGCGTTTATTCATAGTCTATTCCTTCTTCTTGTGTGTGTCCTTGAGCAATAAGCCTAGCCTTGTCCCTCATTATGTTACTGTTATCATCAAGATTATTCCTAAAAATCCACTTAGTACCTATAGTAGATTTTCACAAGGTCTTTCTACAAAGGTCCATACATTGCTTCTCTCAAATTGGTTTAATTCTTCTTGCATAGCTAGTATCTAATATTCATCATTTAATGTTTCTTTAATATTTTTAGGTTCAATTCGTGAGATAAATCCAACATAATTACATGTATTTCTAAGAGAAGACCTAGTAGTTACCCTTTTTTTATGGATCTTGAAAAGTCTTACCACCCTTTACATAGTTGTACTCTCTTGGATGATTGAATTCTCTTTCCTCTATGGTAAGCTCCTTTAGAGCTTCTTGTGTTTGTTCTTGAATCTTGTTATTTTATGAATAATCAGACTTATCATGATTGTTTAATATTCTTACATCATCATCACCAGCACAAGTATCCTTTTTAGGAAGAGGGTTAGCATAATTGAAAACAACATGTATTGATTCGTCAACTACTCAAGTTTTATTAAATACTCTATAAGCTTTAGAATTTAAAGAATAACAAAAAAAAAAATTCCTCCAATTTTTGCATCAAATGCACCAAGATTGTCTTTGCCATTATTTAAAACAATACACTTTCATCCAAAAAGATAAAAATAGCTAATGTTAGGATTTTCGTTCTTGAAAAGTTCATATAGAGTTTTCTTTAAAATATGCCTAATCATTACTCTATTAACAATATAGCAAGCGGTTTTTGTGGCTTTCGCCCAAAAATATTTTGGTAAATTATTTTCACAAAGCATGGTTCTAACTATTTCTTATAAACTTCTATTTTTCCTTTCAAGAACTCTATTTTGTTGAGGGGTTGTAGGTGTTGAGAAGTTATGGCTAATCCCATTTGAGTTACAAATTTTTTTCCAAAGCTTTATCTTTAGTACTTAATAAAAGAATAAAAGAATTCAAGTAAATCTCGAGTAATCATCAACAAACACAAAAACATATTGTTTTCTACCCAAGCTAGTAGTCCTAATTAGTCAAAAAAGATCAATGTGAATTACTTGAAGAACTTTACTGGTAGATACATCAATTATATGTTTAAAAGAAATGATCTTATGTTTACCTTGAATACATGCATCACAAACTTTATCTAAATCAAAATCAATTTTTGGAAAACTTCTTACTAAGTCATTTTTGGCTAATTTATGCAATATGCTCATGCTAGCATGTCACCAAAATAAAGAATTATTTTCATTTTTAGTAGTAAGGCATATGTTTGAGTCATGCATATCATCTAAATGCATCATGTAAATATTTCCTATCCTTTGTCATACACGCATAATCTTATTAGACACAATGTAAATTACTTTACATCCATTTTATTCAAAGATAACGTTGAGACCTTTATCACATAATTGACTAATACTTAATTGATTATGCTTAAGATCCTTTACATACAAAACATTTTCAATAAAGATTAAAGAGTTTTTACCAATAGAGTTGTCACCAAATGTAATTTCTCCTCCACTTTTTGGCTTTAATTCGATAAAATTGCTCGTCATCGATCATGTTCCTTAAGCATCCACTATCAAGGTATCATGAGTTTTTGCTTGAATTGCCCACCTTAAAGTAATAGTCCTTTTCCTACAAATATAGATTTATTTTTTTTATTTTTTTGGTACCCAAACTCTTTTGGATCCATAAACATTAGTTTCTAAGATATTAGTCGCTTTAGGTATCCATTTACAAAAGGATATTCTTATCTTTAGTAGTAATGAGTCATTTAGGTCCCCATATACTTCTAACTAATTTTCCCTTATAAGTTTAAAAAGGACATTTATGTTTATAGAAATTAAAACTATCTTTAACAAATTTTTGTTTGGAAATTTCTCTTTTTTCAAACCTTGTTGGAAAAACTTTGTTAGAGTGAGCTTTTTCACTCTTAAACAACTCAAGTTTCTTTTCATGATCTTTATGAACTTTTGAGAGTAAATTATGCAAGTCTAAATTCTTCTTCTCAAAATCATTAATAATTTCTTGCATTTTTTTTACTTTCTCTTCAAGTTCATGAATGGTTTTGGAAACTAAGTCATTTTCATTTTTCAAATTTGAAGTATTTTTCTGATGCTTTGAAACCATGACTTCAAATTCAAAACCCAACTCATCATAGACATCTTGTAACTCATAAAATGAATAAGAAATTGAACTAGACAAGTTAGAAGTTACCTTAGAGTCATCAATGGCCATAAGGCAAAGGTTGGCTACTTCTTTATCTTAATCACTCCAGGTAGCCACATTGGCCTTAAGCTTTTGTTTGCTCGATGCCTTCTTCTTCCATTGAGGACAATCAAACTTGATATGTCTTGATTTTTTGCACTCATAACAAATAATAGGATCTTTCCCCTTGGTAGATTCAAGTTTCAATCCCTCATTGTTTTGGAATCTTATTCCTTTATTTGATTTCATGAACCTCTTGAATCTCCTAGCAAACATGGCCATCTCTTTGTCTTCATTAACCTCTTCACTTGATTCACTATCTTCATTTTTAGTGGATTTAATAGCGATGCCAGCCTTCTTCTTTTTTAGCCCCTTCATTAAGTCTCATTTCATGTGTAAGCAAAGAACTGTTAAGCTCATCTAAAGTTAGTGTTTCTAAATTCTTTGTCTTTTTAATTGTAGTCACTTTAGCTTTCCAAGATTTAGGTAAGCTTTGGGGCATCTTTCTTACCACCTCTTCATTTGGATAAATCTGTTCATAAGACTTTAGACCATTGATGACGATGGTAAAAGGATCATACATCGTCTTAATATCCTCTTCTGACTTCATCTTGAAGGTTTCATAATTGAAAGTGAGAATTTCAATTTTAGATTTCTTCATTTGACTTTTTCCTTCATGAGTGACTTTCAACTTGTCCCAAATTTTAGTGGCATTTGAGTATGATGACACTCTACTATACCTGTCCAAACCAAGTGCACAAAATATAGTGTGCATTGCCTTGGTATTAAGTTCACTACTTCTCATATCTTCCTCGTTCCATTCCTTCTAACTCTTTGGAATTAAAAGCTCTCATTCTTGTTTGAGTGGTATGGAAGGACCATCCATGATGATGTCCCATACGGTAAGATCATTTTCTTGGATGAACAACACCATCCTTGTTTTTTAATAAGAATAGTTAGCACTATTAAGGAAAGGAGGCTTGGAGATAGATTGAGATTCTTCAAGAAAGACTAACCCAGAAGTAGACTTCGTTGTTTGGATTGAGTTGTTGATTGTTTAGCTTTCTCAAGGATCTCCTATTTGGTTGTTAAATCGTATAAAAGATATTAGCTCTGATACCAATTGTTAGCTCGATTAAACAACTCACAATTGCTAATAGAGGGTGAATTGGCCTTTTAAACTATTGGTGGAAGCAATGAAAATAAATAGAGACAATGAACACGAAAATATATAATGGTTCGGCCCCAATTGCCTACTCCACTACCTTAGCTTTCCACAGCTAAGAATTTTTCCAAATCCACTAATTGACAACCTTTGAGGACAATGTGTAACCTTACAAAATCCCTTAATATTTTTACCCAAACCTTAAGACATAAACCCACTCAAAGAAATACAAATAAACAAACAAAGAAATAACCCTTACAAGATCAAAGTGTTTGCCAATTAAGCACAATTACAAAGAAGAACACTTGAGCTGATAGAATAATAATGAAGCTCACGAGTGTATGTAAGAAAAGTATAGAAAAATTAAGCACATAGGTTATTTGATTGATCTTTTTGGCTTTGATTCTCTCTCTTGTATTTTTAAGACCTTTAGAAGATTATATTTATACCCTTTAATTGATTTCCAATCATTAAGGTTGTTGTGGAAGTTAATAGAGCCATTGAGATGAAAATACCAGTTCATTTAATTCACCTGGAATAAAAGTTTTAATGCCTTGATTCAATGACTGTTAATCCGAAAAAATCGATACTAGGAGGAAATTATCGATACCAAATAAAATGTATCGATACCGAATCGATACTTAATGAATACCTCAAAATGGTAGAATGAAAATTTCATATTGATACTAAAAATGTATCCATAAATGTGTACTAAAATTGATACCATTTTAAAATTTGTCGATACTTGGCAACTCATTTGCAAGTCAGTAGCCTATTTTGGTATCGATTTTTAGATATTTAATGATACCTGACAAGATCGATACTTTTTAGCCTGGGGCATTTTTAGCTTGTTTGAAAATGTTTGAAGTATTGTTTTAACAGTTTTGTATTTTAGATATGATTTGAAGTACAATTTTTGCCAAGTGTTGTTTAAAATGATTTTTATTCGAAACATAGTGTTTGTTATATTAAAATGATTTTGCCAAATAAATATTGGGTTGACATGTGGCAAGTATATAGGGCTATTATGTTATGTAAATTATCAACCTAATGTGTGTGCCAAAGTTTTAATTGTAGCTAAGGTTGTGTTTGCGAGTTAAACTTGGTATATGGCTTAGTTTGTGCCTAACTTGATTATGCCAATACCAATTTTATTCGTGAGTTCAAAGTTTACTTAGGCCTTATTTGTTTAGGTTGGAAAAATAAAGTAAATTTGTATGTCAAGGTTGATAAATGGCTTGGATATGCTTAGATGTTAATAATGTGTTTACGCCGTATTGGATACTTGAGGTTAAATGTTTATTTGCTATGTTTGATATAGATTGGCATGAAATGATGTTGTGATGATCATGGAAAGAACTCATGAATGTGTAAACGTGTTTGGTAGGAAGCATGAAATGTTAACCAATGTGATTTTTGCATAAACTAGGGTAACGTTGCAACCACAAGTCCTTAATGCCGTGACTTAGTTCAATACTGTGTGGTGTCACGACATCAAGATTTCTAAAGTCACAGCGTAACTCACTAATTGATGAGGTCACAACGTGGTAGCCATGATGTTACGACTTCAACCAAAAAATTTTGAAAACTTTTCAATTAAGTCCTCAACTGAACTCGGGTTAGGAATAATGCTTTCGTAAGCTTATATAAGATCCGAAAATAATTGTACAACACTTTTTGAATATGTTTTATACTTATTAACATACTAAAATGGTTAAATCGTATCAGATATCAACTATAGTTGCTCTAGCAATGAATGTAACATCTTGTAGCTCAGACCCGGTGATCGGGTCGGGTAAGGAGTGTTACATTTGTGTTGGCACTAAAAGGTTACACACCAAAATGTCTCTATTGGTATATACCTTTTAGCAAAAGGTATTTTTTTCCTATTAACATTTTTTCTAGAAAGTTAAGTCTCTTAAGTTTGAAACTTTCCAAGAAAAACATGTTAATTTAATTATTCCAAAAATGAAATAAAATAAATAATTATTATAATTATTCTAAAAAAGTAAAAAAAAAATTATGGTAGCACCAGAATCAAGCCCAAATGTCAGTCTTTTTGACAATAATATATACACAATATAACGACCTGAAAGTCAGTGGTGTCGGAAAGTGTGATTTTGAAACCCCTTTTTTGTAAATCAGACTCGTGAATATTTTATTAAACATTTACGGAGGTTATATTTGAAGTGAATTGAATTTTAGTCAAGTAATTTTGTCGAATTTGTGCTTAATTAGAGTACATGAACTAAATCGTATAAGTGTCAAAAGTTCAATAATTAGTAAATTATGATGAAGAACTTGGCTAAGGGACTCATGAGGTAATTAAACCATTATCTTATTATTAATGGACGGTAACATAAAGGTTAACTGTAAAAAACAAATGTTATAAATTATTTTAAGTTAATAATTAAAATAAAGCCATTAGTAATAAAAAATAGTTAGTGGGAAAAACCAAAACATTTCATCCATCTTTACACGCAAAAACTGAATGGGAGAAAAAGAGAAGAGAAACATTCGACCCTAAGTTTCTATGGTTTTAAACTTTCAATTGGTAAGTGCAATTTAGTCATTTTCTTGTAATTTTCATATTTTTGAAATCCCAAGAGTTTAAGCTAGTTGACTCATGTTGTATGTTTCGGTACTGTTAAATATTGAAGATGTTACCATTGTTGAATATTAAAATTTTTAGGTGCCAATTTGATATATTTTAAGTTTATAATTGAAAAAAAGACTAAATTGAAAAGTGAATTGATGATTTTGTTCAATAGGAATAAAATGCACAGTTTTCAAAATTTGTGGTAGAATTAAGAAATAGGAGGTACAATAAGGAATATAGTGAAATCAGCATGAAAAATTGAGCTTAGAATTGAAAGTTATGTTAGTTTAGGGTTTAGGGATTAAATTGAATAAATGCAAAAGTTGATTAACTTAGAAATTGAATGTGAAATTGGCGGTGTATTGATAATTTTATATGTTTGTTTTAATTCGTAGGTAAGGTCAATCCAAATTTTTTGAAAAAAGAAAGAAAAGACAGTCATTGACGAATAGCTCAGAGTTTACCATTTGTGTTTCTATAACCTGAACTACCTTGTAATTGATGCATATTGACTTGTTTGTGCATGGTAAGAATATAAGGTGAGACACTTTGTTATAATGAGATGTATTGGACTAGTTTGAATTGAATAAGGTTCATGAGGATTAAATTGAATATATGTGAAAAATGTGTATGTTTAAATAAATGGGAAACTGAATGCATATTGAGATGATTTATGTTGTTTTATGTTTGGATAAATAAATTTATGATGAAAATTCATGTGAATTAAGATACTTTTTGATAATGAAATGAGTAACGAATACCTTATTAACTGTTCGAGTAGAGCCGGATATAGTTGCCATGTCATAGGATAGGAAAAGTTCAGGGTTACTTCGACTATGAGTCGATGAGGCATTGGGTTTCAAATTGCTTCGGTTATACCGATGAGATACTGGGTGTCAAACTTATTGATAACGATGTTGCAACTATTTACTTCGAATTTATCTGATGAGACATTGGGTGCCAAACTGGTATGTTGGTTGGATCCGTGTATCCGTCTGAGTCCAAAACCAAGTCATGTTAATGGGGAGATAAAAGATGAAAACGAAATTTTTATAATTGAAATGATAATAATGAATAAGCCTGTGAATCCATGAGATTGGAAAATTGAATATGAGATGTCGTATTTGATATTGAGATAGCAAATGGATATGAAATGGAAGAAAAATGTGAAATGGAATGTCTATTTGTGGAATGAGTTGAACAATGATAGATATGATCGTTGAATACAAGAAATTGGAAAATGAAATATCAAATGATATGCGAAGTGGATTTGCCATGTATTCATATTAGTAAATTGTATTGGATTTGAACAAAGAATTTGAGAATTGGTATATTTGACATGTTAATTGCATATCTTCATTTATTTTTAACTTATGCATTTTAAATGACTTATGTTATGTTTTAATGTTCAGATTATAGAAATACCACTAAGTTATATTCAGCTTACAGCTCTGTTTTTTGTACGCAAGATAGGTTCTTTTCATTTTGATCGTCAACTTCAGCATCCAATGGCAATCTTGGACTCAAGTGTTGGTGATGTTTTTATTTTGGTCATGGCATGTATGTAACACCTCTTACTGAGTCTGAGACCGGGACTAGGCACGACACATTACCATAATCACACGCAAACATTGATTTTCGAGTCACCGAGACTTGACAAATTTAAAACTTTTCCAAACTTTACCATAAACTCCTTAATATGGGCCTACGAGGCTCGAAACATTCATTTGAAACTATTCAGGACCGATTCGAGTCATTCAAAGAACCCTGGAAAATAACACGTGACATAGGGGCACACGCCTGTGTGACCATTACAACATGGTCGTGCTAACGGCCCATGTGGTTCACACGGCCTAAGCATTTAGGGTGTGTCCTTTACCCGCGTGGAATTAATTTCCACTTCAAACCTACAGGGGTTTTCACATGGCCTGACACACGCCCGTGTCCCTCACACGGCCATGACACGCCCATGTCCTAGCCCGTGTGCAAAAACCTGGACATTCTATTTCTGACATCAGCAATTCTTAAGGCCACTGCCAAGGCACATGCCCGTGTCCTTCACATGGCTGAGACACACTATCGTGTCTCTGCCCGTGTGTTTGTTACCATGCATACTGACTTGAAATTTTTACGTGCAGGGAACACACGGTCGGACAACACACCCATTAGGCTGGCCGTGTGTCTACCCGTGTGGACGACATAGGGTTATTTACCAAGCTCTTTGCCACCTTGAAACACAAAATAACAACATCTAGTATGCTAAAGATCATCCTAATATGGTTCCTCAATCCAACAACCACATCTAAGGCCTTTACACATTTCATATTTACTAAAACAACCAACAAATTACCCATTCATGAAAAAACTTCTTGTATTCCAATAACAACTTTCAACTTTAGCCATTTCCATGGCCTTACACAAAATGAATCAAATGCTAGAGTAAGCCAACATGTTTGGCTAATTAACAATGACACAAAACTCAAAAGGTAGGGTCCTATACATGCCATAATCAAAATAAAGGATCTAACTATACTGAGTGCTTCAGATAATAGTGTGACTGGCTTCTCCAACATAGGCGATGATCCTCGAGCTACTTTGGCAGCACTATAAGAAAATGGAAAGAAATAAGGTAAGCATAGAGCTTAGTAAGTTGCATAAAAATAAACAACAACTACTTATCATAAAGCAATATGCTCATAACATTTCATAGTTATCTCATGAATACAATGAATGAACGTAAGTACATCTTACTCACCACCATTCAATACAACTCATATTGCATACGATGAGCCCATATCTCATGCATTTCACTTAGGTACCTGTACCAATCATCCCATAACAAATTCTTTTCTCATTTTGTTAAAAAAAATCATAAATATTTTGTTGAACCATTTGGAATAATGCCGGATACTCAATATCCCTAACGTGGGTTAAGATGCCGACACCATGTCCCAGACATGGTCTTACACTGGCTTTCATATAGTGAGGCCGATGCCATGTCCTAGACAGGTCTTACACTGGCTCTCGTCTATCGGTGTCGATGCCATGTCCTAGACAGGTCTTACACTGACACACAACAAGCTGATGCATGTCCTAAACATGTCTTACATTGGCTTAAATATCTCGAGGTCGATGCATGTCCCAGACATGTCTTACACTGGCTCTCCTACTGTGGCTGATGCATGTCCCAGACATGTCTTACACTAGCACACTTATCACCTAATATCAAGGTACCAATGTCCTAGTTTATTCCAAATGTTCAACGAAAGTCTCTACTATGTTTATTTCTCAACATTTATACTCATATTCAAAATCCAAGCAATTTATGACATATTAATACATTTTCACATCATGAAAATATAGTTGCATTATTAACATACAACTTACCTTGGTATTCAAAATATGTCAGCTATTTCGGCTTAGTCCACTTACTTTGTTTTTCCCCAGTCTAGGCCAGAATTTTGTAAATCTTGATCTAAAATGATAAAAATTCACAAATTGAATCATTTTATTAACCTAGATACTCAACAATATAAAATTGGGAAAAATGACCATTTTGCCCCTAGACTTTTACAAAATGACCATTTTACCCTTAATTCTGAAAATCGATTTTTATCAAATTATTTATCGAATTCTTCATATCTGAAGCCTAGCCGAATCCTTTTTACTTTTATAGAAACCCAAAATTTCCATTATTTCCCACATTTATCATCTAATTTTCAACTTATACAAAATGGTCCCTAGTTAGGGTTTCCATGAAAACTACTTCACAAAACTTATTTATTACACAAAAATAACCTACTTCACAAAACTTATTTATTACACAAAAATAACTCATATTCCTCCATAAAATTTCAGAAAATAACATGTTTACTATCATGGAAAGATCCTAAACTTTCAACCATTTTGCAAAATAGTCCCCTCTTTTGAAAGCTCATGCTACAAGGGGTCCAAAAATACAAAAATCATCAAGAAAAACTATCAAAATCACTTACTTGTGAAGGTAAAGAGTGGCTGAAATTTTTCAAGCTTCTAAACCCTATTTTTGCTTGTAAATTTCAGTGGTGAAGAAGATGAGGAAAAGATGACACCCTTTTTTTCTTTATTTTATTTCATTTTGGTCAAATAAGCCACCAAATTTCTACCTAATTTTGACTTTCTCCATATTTTGTCTCCTATGGCCAGCCATCACCTATCCAAGGGTCTATTTGCCCTTTAAAGACCCCTAATTTAAGTTTCATGGCAATTTAACACCCTTAGCTATCAATTCATTACTTTTGAACTTTATGCTATTTAGTCCTTTTTCGCGATTAAGCTCACAAACACTAAAAGTACTTCACTAAAATTTTCATGCACTAACATAAACATGCTATAACTCTAAAATAACAATAAAATACTTTCTTTGACTTCGGATTGGTGGTCTTAAAACCACTATTCTGACTAAGCCCAAAATCAGGTTGTTACAATGTAGCTAAGGTGTCATTTGGTTATAAAATGTTCTATTTTTTAATTTTTTGGAATTTTGAGAATCATTTATATATATATACGTGTGTGTGTGTGTATGTATTGGCAAAGCTTTCAATTCGTGGTGATCTTGATGAGTACCTTAGGCATGCATGTCTATTTACTTAAATGGTGATTATGTGATATGCCATGAAATAGGTATGGAAAGGTGAATGGTATGCTCATATTGAGTTGAAGTAAATTGGTAATATTAGTGCATGCTTATACGGTTGAATTTGAAGTTGCTTAAATGACTAAATTGATGCAAATTTGTTAGTTGTATTGAGGTACCTTGGAAGGCATATTGAAATGGTTTGAATGTGATGTTTTGGTTGATTTTGAATTGTTGAATTGAGATGTTAATTGTGGCATATTGGTTAGGCACTTAGGATGGTTTGTTATATGTGATGTTTTTGGCATGATTTTGATGCTTTTGAATTGGTTGAGAAATGGTATAATGCTTGCTTGTGACTTAGGTGAACTAGGACTAGAAAGCTTGTTTTGAAAGCTTTCTTTAGGTATACACGGTCTGACGCACAACTGTGTGCCATATACGGGCATATACCATGGTCGTGTAGTCTATATGTTTTGGGTGATAATTGGTGCACATGGTCATAGCCTGTTATATGGTTGTGTGACAACTTTTGAGTAATTACACTTTCTACCCACATGGGCTCAATGAGTTACACGGTTTGCTCGCACGATCGTGTGACTCCAACTCCACACGGCCTTAGTCTGTTGCATGGTCTACCCACACCGCCATGTGTCCCATCCTCACACAACCTTAGCCTTTCACACGATTAGGGTGTTGGAAAAAACGGGTTTGGAAAATGCAGTGGAAAATAAATTTAGGGAAAAATCAAAGTTTTAAATTTTTTTTTCCAAAATATGATCTTGGTTGTGATATCTAAAATAATAAACACTTAATCAAAATTGTACATTTACGATTTGTCTAGGATGAGCGTTTCGACCAAGTAGTCTTCTCCGCTATCCTCAAGCTCACAATTGTCGAGTGTGGGCTCGCTTCAAATAAGAAAATATTTCACAAAAATTACTAATGGGGTAATTTCACAATTTCTCTAAACTTTTGGGTCAAGTTGTAAATAAAAAATATCTCTAGAAATTTTTTGAAATAATCTCTTCAGAGAATTTTCTCTCTACAACCTTCTCTGGAATTCAAGTGTGTGTCAAATAAAAACCCAATACTCTCTTTATATAGGGAGATTTTAGATAGTTCAACTATGATTAAACTTAATTACTTTAATATTAAATTAATATTAGATTAAATTTAATATTAAATCTTATTAAAATAATAGAATATTTATCTACAAGATAAACATTAAATTAAATTTAATATTAACATAATCACTTTAATATTAAATAACAAAATACTATTAAGATAAATATTAAATTTAATATTAAACTATTAAAATAATATTAATTTTGGAATAATTAATCTAAAATCAAATTCTCTGTAGAGTCCTAGTAGGAGTGTAACTCTTCCACTCCTCACCCACCAAAGAGCACTGCTCTCGGCCACCAGGACACCGCCGGCACCGCCATGTCTAGTGATGTAGGTGCGACACCCTTATGGCACCCTGAACCGATTCAGTTCGGGCCAGTGATGACCCGACTGGTTCAGTTTAGCCACTGGTTGGACCGTTGGCCCAGTGTCACATACCGGGATTAATTCGACCATTTTTTTGGGTGGTCTCAGTTTTGGGCTCCCGAGCCCAGTTTACAATCTTAGGGCCAACTTTCAAGTTCAATTACCCATTGGGGCAATTGTCTGACTTGAAATTTTATTTTTGAAAATATTATCTTAATTTTAATTAATTTGATTAATTTAATTTTACTTTATCAAAATTAATTTTCCAAAAAGTCACTTAGATTTTTCAAATTAATTTTTCAAAAAAAATTCTTTAATCAAATTCTCTAGTTGAACAATTCTCACGACCACCTAATTTAATTCCACATTGAATAAATTGACTCAATTAAATTATTTCCAAAGTCTTAGAATTTTCTTCTGATTCAAACGCAGTCTGATCGAGCTTTTGTTGAGCTAGTAGGACCAATCAGACATATACAATTAGACTCTAATAATTGCAATTATGCCCAGAAGTATTGTCCCAATAATTCGCAATTACTTAATCGTGGAGTCAGTCCATAAGAAGTACCACAATTGAAAACTCCTTATTATATACTCTTTACGAAAACAATTTATCCAACTATTTTATCCAATGACCTCATCATATGTGTGTTACTCTCATATGATATCTTTGATACCTTTGAGTTAAATTCGTTCACTCAATAAAATCATATTTTATCTTATTGCCACCATTGTGTCTTCTTAATAATTAATATGATCACTTTCAACAAATGACTGTAATAACCCATGGCCATGTTTCATATTTATCAACCCACACAATGCCAATGAGAGGATATCATTAACTCTTTAATCGAGTTATGAGTTCCACTGTTTCTAGTAAAGTCATGCCATACACAAGTCATGTACCCAACATACCGACTATGGGCTCGATCATCTTTAAAGAATAAGCCTCCACTTATATCATAGCATATGAGTTGCATATGTATGGTGAGTGACTAGCTCAAGATTTAGGAAAATCATACCATGAACGTCACAAGTGAATTAAATTCACAAACGGATTCATAATTAATTCATCTTGGGTCTAGTCCAATGTATCATTCTACCAATGAATACATGAATGTCTCTACCCATGGAGTCAACTACTCCGGTAGCCAAGACTAGCCATCTCCCTAATTGGAATTGTAGACGACATAATAATCCTTTTCAGTATTTGAATCAAATGCTCACTTCGATTCTTTTTCGAGAATACGGACTTATTTAGATTATCTATTAAAGTAAATTGTCTTTCTCGCAATATAAACGTTCTTACAATTCCACTTATTTTTAATTTGAACTTAGACAATCAATGAGCTAATATTTGTTTGTCACAATTTTGCTATGCATGCAAAATATAAAAGACAAAAATACAAAAGACATAATAGTGGAATGTGAACTTAACTTTATTTATTTATTCATCGGTCAAATAAATAGAAAATAATTACATGTTTACTATAATATTGGCACATTTCCCAACATAGGGGACACAACCGTGTGACACCTATTTACAAAATTTTTCAAACTCTTTGTATTTGTTTCAAATTGATCCCTGATTGATGTCGAGTTAATTTAAAGCTTTCATAAGCTCAATTTAAACCCGAATTTGGTTGTATGTCATGTTATACTTGATAATATGTGATAAATAGATATTAAATTGACATTTTGAACTATGAATGGTATGTAATTATTTTCTATTCGTTTGTAGCATCTTATTACTCAAGTTCGGCGACTAGACCGGGTAATGGGTGTTACACACAAAACTCAATAGATAATCCCACCTAATTAGTAAACTAGGCCCTTAACCCAATTTACCCAAGTTATAAAGAATTTGATATTTATATTTTTTTTATGTTGTGTGTCTCTTTGCAATGTGAGATTACTAATATCGCAAGCTACTAATAAATATTATTGAGAGCACTAAGTTCTTGAAGGTCTTTATAACTAATTTTAAAACTTAAATTGAAAATAAAAGATATTGGATAGATGCTCAAGGAGCTTCTTTTATATGATTTGATATGTATTTTATAACATGAAAACATGATATACTTCTATATATCTGAATATGAAAACCATGTCTTATGAGCTATTGTGATTCTTCTGTGAAAATTGAAATGGTTTAAATGATTAATAATAGTTTTAATGCTCTAGTAAGCTTAATGATTAGCAATGATACAATTGGTATGCCATAGGGTTCATTAGTGAGTTTATGTTAGAAGATGCATGTAACAACCCAAATTTTAGTAGTGTTGGAATAGTGATTTGAGATCGCTAAATTCGACATGTGAGTTTTGATTAAAAGTTAGGTGTGATTTTAGAAATATTTTTGAATTAGTGAAATTGTGAATTAAAGGAAAT
Organism: Gossypium longicalyx; assembly: GCA_025698465.1. Lineage (NCBI taxonomy): Eukaryota > Viridiplantae > Streptophyta > Magnoliopsida > Malvales > Malvaceae > Gossypium > Gossypium longicalyx. Next base: position 59,082,836 of record CM047004.1, on the reverse strand, counting down.
TTTTAGATAAAATGAGATAAGAACAAGGTATCAAGACCTCTAATTCATGAACCGAGCCATAAATATTTTTATAAATATTTATGGAATGTTACTAAGTTAGTATTAAAGTTTTGTTAAGAAATTTTGACATTTCGGTAGTTAATTGAAGAAAAAGGACTAAATTGAATAAAGTGCAAAACTATAGAATATGATTAAATAGTTTAAGAGATTATTAAGGAATGAGTTAATAGGTAAATAGAACCAAATTAGGTGGGTTGGACGGCATGAGTGTGCAGGAAATATAAAAATCAAATGTGAACAAAGGGCAAAATTGGAAATAGGGTAGAAATTTAATTGTAAAATATGATGTAATTGGTAATTCTAGAGAATTCATCATTTTTTCTTCATCTTAATCAGATAAAAACACGATTAGAGAGATTTCAAGAAGCTGGTTTTATATTCTACTGCATGTAAGTTCAACTCTTGATTATTTCTTGTATTTTTTGTGTTTTTGAGACTTTTACAACTTGGTCCACTTGTTTAGATCATTAGTTTTTGATTTCATGGGTAATTTTGAAAGTTTCCATGAATAAGTGCTGAAATTTTATGATAATTTAACATGGAATTGAGGTTTTAATTTTATTATATGATGATTTTATGAAGAGATTTTAGTAGGAATTGATTTTTAGGATCTAATTGTGAAAGTTGTTGTAATTAGCGTTTTGTGTTGAAATTTTGAAAAGGCTGTGAAGTAGTTTATATTGTTTAGATAAAGTGTTATTTGAGAGGAATTAGTTCAATTGATGAATAAATTGAGCAGGGACCAAAATTGTAAAAACTAAAAAGCTTAGGGTAAAAGTGAAATTTCAAAATTAAAGGGCATAAAGTTGAAATAGACTAAAATTTTGATAAATGCTAATAATTGAATTATATTATAATTATAGATCAAGAACTCGAAGCAAATTGTGGAAAAGATAAATTTCCAGAATAGTCCTTGAATTTCTACGACTTTGCAAATTAGCCTAGGTAAGTTCATACGGCTAAATTCAATGTTTTGTTATGAAAATTTCATGAATGCTATGGTATATTATTGCTTATGAATGTTATTAAATTGTGATAATATTGAAATAATGTTTGATTAAAAGTACAAATTAGGTGGAATGACGGATTTGAGTACTTTCGTTCAGTGGCTAAGACGAATTGACGAAAAAGACCATGATTGGACCTTGGTAACATGTGATATGTGTTTTCCGTATAAGACCATAGCTGGGCTATGGCATCGGTGTGATGTGATTATGTGCTTCTGTATAAGACCATATCTGAGATATGGCATCAATGTGATATGTGATCCGTGTAAGACCATGGCTAGGCTATGGCTTCGGTGTGCGTTATGTGACTATGTGCAAGACCATAGTTTTACTATGGCGTTGTGAAAATGAAGTACTCAATTCCGTAATCATTCCCTAATTTAATTAAGAAAAGTAAATGTTAAATGGGCCCAAGAGATTAAAATTTGTTATTAAGTGACATTGAATTTAATTAAGTGAACTTATCACTGATTTTGTGATTGACAGGAGGAATTAGTAAAATTGTATATTATATAATTATTGTAAAATGTTCGGTAAGATTTATTTTCTATGCCTATGAGCTTACTAAGCTTCTATAAGCTTACTTTTGTATGTTTATTGTTCTTGTAGTTCGATGTATATATATTCGGAGGATCGGATCTACATTGAGGATCACACTATCCAGATTTACTCTGGTAGATTTTGTTAAACAACTTTTTGATTTATATGGCATGTATAGGGGGTTGAAATGTTAACGCAGTAGTTTGAATGATTAAGTATGTAAAGTAATTTGGATGTAAAGGTTATGTTAGATAATGAAATATACATGTTTAAGTTTGAAATGGTTGATTGGCTGGCATCATTAGTGTATAAATGCATTTTGTGTAGGGAAATGGTAAGAGGGTGAGAAAAGTGGTCTTAAATGGCCTATTTTCGTCCACATGGACAGACATAATAGCGTGTGTCTAGGCTGTGTGTGATACACAACCTGCCATATGGGCATGTGTTAAGGCCGTGTGTCCCCTGCATCTCAAAATTTGAGAAACAGAATGTCCAGGTTTAGGCACATGGCCTAGCACACGGGCGTGTGACTTGGCCGTGTGACACACACGGGCTCCAACATGGCTGTGTGATATGGCCATGTGAAGTCTGCACCTAAAATGTGAAATTTTAATTACCACACGACCTAGCAACACGGGCGTGTTCTCAGGCCGTGTGGCTTAAGTTTTTTCATGGGTGTAAGTCAGAGAGGTACACGCCCTAGAGACACGACCATGTGGGCTATACGGCCATGCCACATGGGCGTGTCCCATGTCACACGGGTGTGTGACTCCTTTTACATGAAAATTTTTCTTGGTTTTCTAAAAAGTTTTCGAAATTTTTAGTTTAGTCATGAATCATTTCCAATACATGTTTTGAGTTCCGAAGACTCGTAATAGTGACAATATATTTTTGGAAAGTTTTAAATTTGAGTGGAAATTATTGTCTCAATTTTAAATGTCTGCTTGTGAATAAGTCCGGTAATGCTTCGTACCTTATTCTGGCATTGAATATGGGTAAGAGGTGTTACAATGCAATATCAAACTGTGATTAGAAGATGCCTTCGAGCGTAGCACTTATGTGTCCTATAGATCCATTTCTAGGGTGTTCAGATGGATGCATTTCTAGCGTAATGTTAGGGTGATCGGTTGGGTTGCCATAGCGTAATGTTAGGGTGATCGGTTGGGTTGCCACGTACCCGAATTATATCATAATAAGATTTAGTAAGGAGAAATAAATCAAAATTTTGAAAATAAGATTTGATTAGGAACATGAATTGCTATATGTGGAATAAAATGATGAGTACTAAAGGTGAGTTAATAAGAAAAGAATGTGATGTAAACAAAGTGTTAAAAACTCTTTGTTAATGAGATAATAAAATGAAAATTTAACATTGTTCAACTTATACATAAATTAAAATAAAGAAACCACTAGAGCTAAGTGGCCAAATTATGGAAAATTTGAATGATTCAATTATAAATGGTGTATTTATAATACTATAAGTGAAAGCTCATTTTAAGAGCAAGAGGATCATAATTGGAACCTCCTTGATTGTGTATTGAAATAAAAGACACGAACTAATTCTAACTGGCTTGAGTATTAATGATATACTAATAAGAGATAGGAATGAAATATCCTTAACATATAGCTAATCAGCCACAAATTGATGTGGCAAATTAGGCTTTCCTAGCATACTTAATGAGCTTATTCTTGAGCAAAATAGCATCTTTTAAATAGATTCTTGTTATTTTTAGATTTAAAGTTAATAAGTGAAAATGTATCATTTTTTCGCATTTTGTGACTCAATTTGGCCAATAGTTTCATTGGGGGCCTAACATGTATTGAGTAGTGTAGGGACGTGTTGGAGGTTGAAAATGAGCAAGAATAGTATCCAAGGAAACGATATCCAATATCCACACCTTGGAATTGCGATATCTCCATCAGTATAGAGGACTGGAGAAACCCTTTAGTGGTATTGCAATATCCACCCTTCCAAGAATACCTCTAGGCTCGACACTGCCCGAGGTATCGTGATATCCTCTTCTGGGTATCACAACACCAACATTGTCAGGGGGACAAACTTGGACAAAAAGGGTAGTTTTTGTCCACCCGATCCACCAATCACCCAAGGCCCATGTAACACCCCAAACCTGGCCTAGACGTTACGACCGAATCTGACGTGCCACATTGAAGCGTTCAAAACATATTATATTGTTGGTTTAAAAATCTTTACTTGGTTTAAACATATTATGCCGAAAAGTCGATATTTTGGGAACTTGCGAGTGTGCGAACGCTCGAAAGATAAGTGGGTTAATATTTTTGATAATCTTAAGTGATAAAACTGCAGTACGTGCAATTTCGTGCATTATTGATATTTTGGGCTTAGTGGGCCAAAATCGGGTTAATGGACCAACTGGCCCAATTCGGTAAGTCTGCGCGGTAAGTGTTTTGATAGTGCGTAAATGGTAGAATTACCGTAATACTCTTGTAGGGTAGAAATATAGAAATACCCTTGTAGGGTAGAATTACCGAAATACCCCTGTAGGGTAAAATTACTGAAATACCCTTATAGGGTAGAATTACCGAAATACCCTTGTAGGGTAGAAATACCAAAATACCCCTGTAGGGTAGAATTACTGAAATACCCATGTAGGGTAAAATTACTGAAATACCCTTGTAGGGTAGAATTACCGAAATACCCCTGTAGGGTAGAATTACCGAAATACCCCTGTAGGGTAGAATTACCAAAATACCCCTGTAGGGTAGAATTATCGAAATACCCCTGTAGGGTAGAATTACTGAAATACCCCTATAGGGTAGAATTACCGAAATACCCCTAGAGGGTAGAATTGCCAAAATACCCCTGTAGGGTAGAATTACTGAAATACCCCTATAAGGTAGAATTACTGAAATACCCCTGTAGGGTAGAATTACCGAAATACCCTTGTAGGGTAGAAATACCAAAATACCCCTATAGGGTAGAATTACCGAGATACCCTTGTGGGGTAAAATTACCATTTTGCCCCTAGGGTGTTAAATGACTGTTTTGCCCTTGTGGGCAAGTGACTGACTTGGATTGTGTGGTTGACGAATTTGATTGTGAATATATGTTAGTGATATGAATGACTTGACTATGATTGTTTGATTCAAATATGGGCATGACATTCTACATACATGACATGTTGCATGGGTTGGTTTATATTGATGGAGGAAGCGTTCTGGCAGCCTCGCTGCAATCTGGTGGCCTTGCCACATATATCTATTATGGTGACTTCGTCACAATATCTGACAGCCTCGCTGTAATCTAGTGGCTTCGCCACATATATAAATACATATATCTGTGCTGGTGGCCTCGCCACAATATCTGTATCTGGTGACTTTGTCACAATATCTGGTAGCCTCGCTGCAATTTCTGTGGTGTGTAGCGGTTGGGTGGGTCTAGTAGTCTCCTCACATAGTGTAAGGCTGGTACGGGGGTGTATACGGTTGGGTATGGGTTGGGATTGCATTCACATTCTGATTCGGATTCTGTTACCTGATACTGATTCTGATTCTGTCACCTAATTCTGATTCTGATTCTAATTTTGATTCTCACCCAATTACGATTCGACTCGATTCTCGCTTACGATTCTGTCACCGATTCTCGATTCTCGATTCTCATTTTGATTCTAGTTCGATAATGTTTCTTATTACGTAAATGGGCTAAGGGCCATCTGTGCTCAGATGTTATAATGGGCTAAGGCCCAATCGATCATCGCCTTAAGTAGTAAGTAGGGTCAAATGGACTTTTAATTCTTTTATATGACCGATCGTTCCTTTTATATAGTAGGGGATATCACACCGAGTTTTCGTAAACTCACCCGCTTATTAACCTTTCAGGTAATTTCCAGCCTTAAACGGATCGGAGCTGCGAGGGGCTCGGAAGAAGCCACACACCCTGTTTATGTTACAGTTTTGATTATTACTTTTAAATATTTTATGTGGGTTGTAGTAAAGCTGTTGTAATTTTCTGGATTTTAAAATTGGAATTTTATTTATTGTTCTTATAATTGCTAGTATTAGAACACGGTTTTCCAAAGCAACTAATGTTGTTGAAAACATCACTTATCCGTAATTGTTTTTAAATTAAGCTTCCGCAACTGCTAAGATTTTTACAAAGTTGTTAAGAATGTTATTCAGCTAAGGTTTTCTAACAAGGTTTAAAAAGGGTATAAGCTTTTAATTATTAAGAAGGGTTTTTAATGGAAACATGGTTTTCGAAAAACACTTCAATGTGATACGCCAGATTTGAGCCAAACTTCCAGGCCGGGTTTGGGGTGTTATAGCCCATGTAGGGGTATTTTTAGTAATGAAAACTCATCAGAAGACAGCCTAAAACAACAAAAATTGGCTGAGGATGAGAGACACACACATTAACTTAGTTTTAGGTTTAGTTTCCTTTAGGTTTTCTCTTAGTTTTTTTTTTTTGCACTTTTTTTAAGGTTTTCATTTTCTATTCTTCTTTCTAAGTTTAAAGTTTATTTTTCTTCATTTACTTCTTATTCTTGTTGTTCTTAATGTTAGTTAAATTAGTTATCACTGTAGCTTAGGTTTATTTACACTTTTAGTCCTATTTTATTAAAGTTAGTTCCTTTTATGTTTATTGCTTTATTTTTTCTTGTTGAATGCTTTTAGTTTCATATTCTTTAAGTTGTCTTGCATAATAATCTCAACTTTTTTATTTTTCCTAAACTTTACTTTAATGGTTGTTTTGTTTTTCATTTCCATGTTCATCCTCTTTATTTTTAGCATGAGTAGCTAAACCTAAAAGAGAGTTGGTTGAAGATATGAGGGTAAGCTGATTTTTAGACCCAAGACTAAATTGCAATAAACAGGACTAAATCAAATAGACATTGTCACACCCCCAAAATAGGGCTTAGGAGTTTTAGGAGTACTTTAGGAATTTTAGCCTTTGAGTGTTTGGAATTTTGTGACATGGTAGATCGGTAATGTTTTCAGTTATGATTTTTTAGAAAATCAAATCAATTTCTGAAAATGAGTTTTAAATACCTTTAATTTTGAAAAGAGGACTGAATTGCAAAAGAGTCAAAATTGTCTCTTTATGAAGCAATTTAATCAGATTTTAAAATCCAAGCTAAATGACCTCTCTTCACCAAGTTATTTCACGTTAAAAGTACCCAAAATTTGTGTTTGTCATCCATTGATTCTCTATTTCTATTTCAATCAATTTTGAACTCCAAATCCTAATTCCTTTTGATTTCTATCATCTCTTAAGTTATAAACCTCTATAAAAACCAAGAAAATCACCCAAAAACTTCATCATCTACATCATCTTCTCTAAACGTGGGTTTTTCTGGAATTGTGTCAAAGCTCATTTTTCTTCCATCGAAGGTAACCATTCGACTTTCTATGAGTTTTAAATGATATCTAGTTCCTTAAACTGAATTTGTAGCCATTGAAACACATTTTAAATAAAAGCCAAAAATCAGGTCTTTAATAGTAGATTTCGGTATTTTGCATAAAAAAGTGATTCTAAAGTGTTTTTCAACTTGTTTTAACATGATTAGAAGGTTTCTAACTTTACTTTGACGTTTCGTTAAAGAATTCTTGAGTTTTAATGAATTTTCAAAAAATAGTCATAAAACATGTTGAAAAAGTTGATACTATGAATTGAGTATTTTATTATAGTTTAAAGGGAATTAGTCGTAAGAGAATTATAAGATGAACGGAATTGGTTTTAGGTGAACACATTAAGTATAGATCGAGATATTCAAATTTAAAGTTTGCTATGTTATAAGTTTTAGTTACATGAGAACTTAGTTTAGGCTTATGTTTTGTATGCTTGTAATGAGTCCTTAGCTTATTTTTGGATGTATTGTTGTGTGAATTTGTTGTGTTGAAGTTTCGGATAAAATAGAACCTTCTACTAGTAGAGATAAAGGCAAGGAAAAGCTAATTTGAACTTTCGGCTTTTCGGCGAAAGTGTAATTGGTGAGTGTTTGAAATAATTACTCATGGAAAGGATTCAATGCATTATTTTGGAATTTAGTAGTAGCCTAAACCCCTACTCTAAATTCCTAGTGTAAGATTCTCATACCTATGTTATCTTGTGAATAAAGTGCTTATGTGTTTGTGAATATGTGAGTTGAAATGATATGTTATAACATGTGATATGTGGTTATGATAAATGTTGTGAAAATGCAAATATGTACATGTTATGTAAATGTTAAATGCTAGTGATAATGTTTTGCTAAAGATGCAAATATGCAGTTATTGTGCACAAATAATTGGTAAGTGATATGTGTTTGACTCCGGATATTTCGGCCTTGTGATCTTGAAATCGTTGGATATAGTTGGCATGCCATAGGATTGTGAGTACTCACCTATATGTACAGTAATTTTTGGCATTGAGGCCCTGAGACATGTTGGAGGGATAAGGGAATGTGAGCTAAGCTCTATTCAATGGGACATGTGAGGGGAAATATGGAGAGTGTTAGCTTTATGCTTCACTTTTGGGACATTTTTTACTCTATGAGTCTATGTTTGGTGTGTTGGAGATCCGCGTATCCTATGAGTGATGATAGAGTTAACTTTTATGTTTCATAGCTCAAGTGTCAAATTATCTTAAAATGTGTATAAAGTAATGTGATGTATGCCTAAATGAGTATGTGACCATTATGCAATATACCCCTAAACATGTTTTTGAATATTATGATATATGCTTGAATGTTATGTGATTTTACGAGTATTATGATATATGCTTAAATGTTATGAGATTATATTAGTATGGTGATATATGCTTGTATGTTAAGTGACATTATGTGAAATATGCTATATGCTTAAAAGTGAATATTAGTGGTGGTCCTTGAGGACTAATGCTTGAAATAGTCCTTGCAAACTCATACATGGAATAGTCCTTATGGACTCTTGCTTGAAGGTTCATAGATACGGATTCTTATATCAAAATTTCGCGCTTGGTGGCTATGATAAGAGAATTTGTTCCATACTGATTCAGATTTGCAAGTTTACTGAACATAAAGTTCCATGGATTTTTATTTGGCGAAGTCTAACGTACAGCCTTAGCATGGGAATTTGAAGTCAAGTCCAATGGACCGTCATATCTTGAAACATAAGGATAAATCCAGTGGACTGTCATGACTTGTGTATGCCAATGGCAATAGAGCTTGCGTACATACTTGAGGCCCAAAGCCTTAGACTTCGCAAAGTCTCATCCTTAAAAAGAACATTCGTAGGATCATCACATACTCGTACGCATATGTCTCCTTACAGTCCAACTAAACCTCCGTAAAGTCGAATAACATGCATATACATTCTTTGTATCCTTAAACTAAACATTCACAAAGCCAAATTATAGGTTGCACAAAGTGCACAACATGACATCTCCTTATTCCTTCATCCATCATTTCATCCCTCCTTACTCCGCATAACATTCATTTTCTCGAAAACAACATATAACAAGCATTCAAAAATTCATACACTCAGGTAAACCTATGAATTACTAACATAAAAAAGAGCATACCAAACATTTCACCACAGTCTCTAATACACCTTACAACCAGTGGACCATTCACAAGCCAACATAATTAGTAGATATTTATCCAGTAAAAATATCATAAATACAACAAGCTTATGCTAGCAACCAGACATGCATATGCATATGAATACCAAATCTTAACACACATCATCATGCAGTAAAGATCTCACAACATAGCAACATCTTAACTTCAGTCGAACATGCAACAAAAATTTTCAGAGAAACCGCAGTCCAAATCACCACAGTGAACATACAAAATGAAAACTGATGGTTTGAGTTCAGGAACTCACCAACAAGCATTTCTGGAAGCCAATATCACCTTCCCCTTTTTAGTTTCTCCCTTGTCGTTCGATTTTTCTCCTTGGCTACTAGTAGTTTGTCTAATTCTCCATTACTCGAGCTAAAACATTCATTTCCACCCACATGCAGACTATTCTCTTAATCCTTTTTCTACTACTTAGAAAACAACCCTGAAAAGAAATGGAAGAAAGGTAGTGAATATAAGAATAAGAAGGTCTTTGTGCCCTAGACAACTTTGATTCTCTTCTCCCCCTTTTATACCCCTTCCCCCTCTCATCTCTAGAACCCAATAACATTATAAAATTTTATAACATCATCATTATGTTTCCCATTAAGGAATCGTGTAGTTACTTTTTAATCATTTGATTTCCTCTTTAATGTTAATTTAATTACTAATATGCATTAAATACATAAGCTTTTTTCATAATATAGTTTTTATTCATTTTAACTATACAATTAATAATAATAGATAAAATCTCCTATAAAAATTAATAGATTGTTATAAAATAAAGAGAGATGGAGAGAATAAAGAACAAAGAAAATATAAAAGTAATAGAGAATGTACTTTATTGATCAAAGGGATTATTACAATGCTTCATCAGAATCTCTATTTATAGGCATAAAAAGTATGAAATAAGTAGAGATCTAATTCTAATAACTATTTGAATTTAAAGTACATCAAAACTTTATCTTGATCATGGTGGACATCCACTTAATAAGATATTTATAACACTCCCCCTTGATGTCCATTGGTAGATAATGTGCCTCGTTAAAACCTTATTAGGAAAAACCCTATGGGATAAAAACCTAATGAAGGAAAAATAGTACACAATCTTCTATTATAAGCTGCCTCATTAAAAACCTTTATAAGAAAACCCAATGGGACAAAACCTTGGTTAAAGGAAAAGAGTACAACTTGTTTTAGATTCCTCCTAATGGCAACATTACGTTACATCTTTGAGTTGATGCATTCCAATCTTGTGTAGTAGTTTTTCAAATGTTGAAGTTGGCAATGCCTTAGAAAACAGATCAGCTAAATTATCACTAGAACGAATTTGTTGAACATTTATATCACCTCTTTTCTCAAGATCATGGGTAAAGAATAATTTTGGTGACCTTTGATGTAACCACCCTTCAATTTAGCTATACATGTTGTATTATTTTCATATAAGATATTTGGCATATTTTCTTGTAAAGGTAAATTACATATTTTCTAGATATGTTGGGTCAATAACCTTAGCCAAACACACTCTCGACTTGCCTCATGCATTGCAATTATTTCTGTATGATTTGAAGAAGCGATAGGTAATGTTTTTTTGTTGAACGCCATGATATGGCAGTACCCCCACATGTAAATAAATATCCTGTTTGAGATTAACCTTTATGTGGATCTGATAAGTATCCAGCACCAACATAGCCGACTAATAGGGATTTTGAATAATTTGAATAAAAAAAACCCCATATCAATGGTCCTTCTAAGATTAAATACATGTATAATTCCATTCCAATGTCTACGTGTTGGAGAAGAACTAAATCTTGCTAACAAGTTTACAGTAAAAGCTATATCAGGTCTTGTGTTGTTTGCAAGATACATCAATGCCCCTATGGCAATTAGATATGGTACTTTAGGACCAAGAAACTCTTCATCATTCTCGTAAGGATGAAATTGTTCTTTATTCACATCTAATGATCGTACAACTATTGAAGTACTCAATGGGTGTGCTTTATCCATGTAAAATTTCATTAATATCTTTTCCGTATAAGTTGATTGATGAACATGAATTCCATCTTTCAAATGCTCGATTTGTAAGCCAAGACAAAACTTTATTTTTCCAAGATCTTTCATATCAAATTCTTTCTTTAAACAATTTATTGTATTTTGAAGCTCTTCAAGAGTTTCAATAATATTTAGATCATTTACATAAACAACAATTATCACAAAATCTTATCCAACCTTTTTATAAAGACACATGGACAAATTGGATCATTTTTGTAACCTTCTTTTAACTAGTATTCACTAAGATGATTGTACTATATACGTCCCAATTTTTTAATCCATATAAACTTTTCTTTAATCTGATCGAGTAATTTTCTCGAAAAACTTTATATTTTTCTAGGATTTTAAATCCTTCAGGGATTTTCATATAAATTTCACTATAAAGTGTACCATATAAATAGACTGTAACAACATTCATTAGATGCATGTCAAGTTTTTCATGTACTTCTAGACTTACAAGATATTTAAACGTGATTGCATCCACCACAGGAGAATATGTCTCTTCATAATCAATGTTGGGCCTTTACGAAAATCCTTGTGCTACAAGTCGTGCTTTATATCTTACGACTTCATTTTTTTTTCCATTTCATTTTTGCACAAATACCTATTTATATCCTACCGGCTTTACACTTTTAGGTGTTTGGACTACAGGTCCAAAAACTTCACGGTTAGAAAGTGAATTCAATTCTGCTTGAATTGCATCTTTCCATTTTGACCAATGTTTTCTATTTTTACATTCCTCAATAGATTTAGACTCAGTATCCTCATTTTATTTTATTATTTTAATAGCAATATTATAGCAAAAGTGTTTTTGACAACTACATTTTTTTTGGTTCCATCTTTTTTTCGTATTGACATAACTTATATAGATCTCTTTATTTTCATAATTTTCATTTTCACTTTTAGGTACCTAAATATCTTCTTGAGTTTTATAATTAGTTATATCACGGGTCTCTTCAGGAACCCCCACCTCCACTATATGATTATCTTGAATGTTTGCTCCTTTTCTTTTCAAGGATTTTTATCTTTGAAACTGACCGGTCTTCCACGCTTCAGGCATGAATTACTTTCTTTTGCACTAACAGTTTGCCCTATTAGGACATCAATTCGTATTAGAGCATTTTCAGCTGGTATTAGAGATTTAATGAATTTGGCAGTTGATTTGTAAAATGAATTACCTTCTGGTTCACATTACTTTGTACAAGGATCTTAAGTACTTTATTAATCCAGCTTTTTATTCTCTCCCCCTAATGTTGGGAAAACTGACAACTCATGTCATAACTAAATCTCAAATTAATAGCTCAAAAACATTATAAGGATACGCATATAAATATACATTCTCAATCTCTTATGATGACTCATATTTGTGCGTTGTGGTGGAGCAGTTGGAACATATATCGCACATCCAAAAATTGTAAGATGGGAAATATTTGGCTGTTGACTAAAAATCAATTAAAATGGGGAGTATTTATAATTTATTAGCGTGATGCGTACAACATGTAAATCAATATAATCTCATGCTGAAATAAGAAGTTTTGTTCTCATAAGTAATGATTTAGCTATTAGTTGGAGGCATTTGATAAATAATTCAAGTATAACGTTTTATGTATGAACATGAACCACAAGATGTTCAACTTTTATCCCAATTGACATACAATAATTATTGAAAGCTTGGGACATAAACTCACCAACATAAGCAAAATGAATTGTTTTAATTGCATAATTTAAAATTAATTATTTAAACAAGCAATCTCGCAAATGATAGGTTGCGAGTTGATAACACATGTAATTTATTTTGTAGATGCATCTACCAAAATCATATAATGTTAAAATCATCCACATAGTGGATGAATGGGTCCATATTCATTTTAGAAATGCAAAACATTAAATCTCAACTTTAACCAGTGAGTTTGTAATAATCAATTACCATTGAGAACAAGCAACAGATGAGAATTCTTTAAATTAAAGAATCTTCTGGTTCTTTTAATAAATGTGAAAATACATATAGTGTAATGTATTATATAGATATTTCTTTAATAATACATTATATAGATATGGTGAAAAGCTATGAAAAGCTACTAGTGGCTAAGCAATATTGTGTAATGTATTCAATAATACATTATATAGATATTTAATAATACATTATATAGATATTTCAATCATATAGTGTAATGTATTCCTTCGGGGAATATATATATATATATATATATATATATATAATACAAATACATGAGTATCTCATGTTATTTCTATATAGGTTTTAATGTAAAACACATGAATGTTTTATTCAACATATATCATTTTTATCTGAAAAACAATGTTATATTTTACAAAATTTTACATAACAAGGAGGTAAAATATTAGCTCTTAAAGAGCTTTTTACAGTTTGATGCAATATTAGCTCTTCATAAGCATATAATCATTTTATTATATAACCTTATTAAATACTTAATTTATTTTAAATAATATATAGTTTTGCAATTTTTAACATGAATGATAAAAAAAAATTATCTTCTAAAATTTTATTTATTCATATAAAAATAAAACAAATAGGTATAAAATAAAACATATATTAAACATAACAAATAATAAATTCATGTTACTAATAAATCATTGTGGTTAGATAATATTTATATATATATATATATATCATAACACAACAAAATACAAAATATTATAGTGTTAAATTAAAATAGCATTACAAATATAAAGGTTTAAACATAAACATTTTCTAACCTCCACCTCTTATACATAATTTCATTTCGAATTTTACAACAATAAAATTATCACAAACAGAGTGAATATCCCAAAGTTCATGACAAGTAAGTATTTTTACTCACATTCCGCAATAATCATATATCTTAATAAAAATCAAAATTAAACCAATCAATTCTATTAAAAATGAAAAAAAATATTTATCTCCACATAAAAATCCCAATAACTAAATGCATGAAGGATTTTATAAATTCATAGAGATATGGATAGTGAATTATATAAATTGAACTTTTTAATAGAAATCAAATCAAATTTCAAAAGAAGTTGATTAAATTGACTTACATTACCATGGATGAGAAGTAATGATTATAAACATCCATTGTAATGAAGAGAAAGAGATTATCCTCAAGCAAATATCAAAAAGCAAACTTTGAGAGTGGATCCTATTTCTTGATTTCATATAGATAACAATATCAAATCTTTCACCATCCTTAAGAACAAAAAGTAAAATAAGTTAATCAAAACAATGATAACATATAATGAAAGAAGAATGAAAAATAATAATAAAATATGAAACATTAAATAAAAGAAACTTCCTTTAAAAACTTTGTATCTTGTCGTCAAAGATATTGGAAATCATGGAGGATAAATTTGATCGTTGATAAAAGGAACTATCACTTTGAGCAAGATCATGCTGGTAATGTGTTATAAAATAAAAAGAGATAGAGAGAATAAAAAACAAAAAAATATAAAAATAATAGAGAATATACTTTATTTATCAAAGGGATGATTACAATCCTTCATTAAAGTCTTTATTTATAGACATAAGAAGTATAAAAGAAGTAGATATCTAATTCTAATAACTATTAGAATTTAAAATACATCAAAACTATTAAATATGACTCCTATTTTCAGTTAAATTTGAGAAATGATCTTTCAGTTAAAATCTATTTATTTGTTTCAATCAAATACTAATTAGTTTAGATTATTTTATTATTATTTGACCTATGAATTTAGCCTATAAATAGACTCTTTTACAACCTTAGAAAAGACACCCATTAGATATTAAAACTCATAACACATTTAGAGAATTTTGTGTTTACGTTTTGAAGATTCTTTGTTTTCGGGTTTTTGGGGTTCAGTTTTTATCTACATCTTTTGTACTCTTTGTTCTTTTGCCATTATAGTAAAATTATCTTTACCCGTGGTTTTTTATCCTCTTTGGAGGGGTTTTTCCACGTTAAATTTGTGTGTTCAATTTCTCAATTTATTCCGCTATTTTTCTTATTCGTTGCTTAATCGGGTTGATCCTAACAAGTGATATTAGAGCTAGTTCAATTTTCATAGATCAGCTCATTCATATATGGTAGCAACAAGGTTTGAAATTGAGAAGTTCGATGGTGAGACAAATTTCAATTTGTGGCAAGTTTGGATGATGGCAATTCTAGTACAATCCGGTTTGAAAAAGGTTGTTACCGGGAAAAAGCCTGAGAACTCATTCAGATATGGTAGCAACAATGTTTGAAATTGAGAAGTTCGATGGTGAGACAAATTTCAATTTGTGGCAAGTTCGGATGATGGCAATTCTAGTACAATCCGGTTTGAAAAAGGTTGTTACCGAGAAAGAGCCTGAGAATCTAAATAAAACAGAATGGGAAGAGCTTGATGAAAAGGCTTTGTTTGCAATCCAATTGTACCTCACGAATACGGTATTGTAGGAGGTATTGATGGAGAAGACCTCATATGCCTTGTGGAAAAGGTTAGAAACTCTTTATGCGACTAAGTCTCTGGTTAACCGTTTAGTATTGAAACAACGTCTATTTACGTTTTGCATGAACGAATGTGAGCTTCTTAAAGATCACATCAGTCAATTCATTACTCTTTTAAATGATTTAAAGAACGTTGAGGTTCATATTGATGATGAAGATCAAGTCATGCTATTATTGTACTCTTTACCCCTTTCATATAAGTCTTTCAGGGAGACTCTGATTTGTGGCAGAGACAAACTCTCGTTCAAAGATGTGAAGGGTCATTTGTTGAGTAGAGACAAACTCGACAATGAGCTTCATTTGGATAGCAAGGCAGATAGGCAAGCTTCTGTTTTGATAGCATCAAAGAAACGAGACAAAAGGTGTCACTATTGTAAAAAGTTAAGTCACGTCAAAGAAGGTTGTTATAAACTGCGAAATAAAAGAGCTGCTGAGAGTAATGAGGAAGATGTAGCTGGTGCTAATTTGGTCGATGAAAGCGGTGATGATTTCTTGTTAGTGTCAATGAGCGAAAACTCCAAGCTCACGTCCGAGTGGATCCTAGATTCGGGATGTTCTTTCCACATGTGTCCCAATAGAGAATGATTCTCCACATACAGTTTGGTTGAAGGTGGAATTGTGCGCATGGGAAACGATTCATCTAGTAAGGTAATTGGTATTAGTACTGTTAAAATTAGGATACACGATGGGACGATTATGACACTCTCAAATGTCAGATATGTACCTGATTTACGAAAGAATCTCATCTCCTTGAGTATTTTAGACTTGAAAGGATGCAGAATAAACATCGAGTTGAGCGGCATTAAAGTATCTCGTGGAGCTCTCGTTTTGTTAAAAGGTAAAAGAATTGACAGTTTTTATATTTTGGAAGGTTCTACAGTGACCGGTGAAATCGGACGTCCCTCATCCGTTGCAGAGTCGAAGTCAACTCATTTGGAGCGAAGGCAGCTTGGTCATAGGAGGGAAAAATGTATGACCATTTCATTGAAGAGAGGTTCTCTTTTGGATGCAGGTTTTGAAAAGTTAGGGCACTGTGTTAGTGAAAATCAGACCCGAGTTAGTTTTGATTTGGTAGTGTATAAGTCAAAGGCTAGAAGTCTTCCAGTTTCTAAGCACAAATTCGACTCAGTTAATTCTCTACATAGTTCAAGATAGCCTCGTGGCAGGCTTTGGCAAAGATGGCGTTGTGGAAATATGAGTCAATGTGGAGATTTGTTAAATATGACTCCTATTTTCAGTCAAATTTGAGAAATAATCTTTCAATTAAACTCTGTTTATTTGTTTCAATTAAACATTGATTAGTTTAGATTATTTTATTATTATTTGACCTATGAATTTAGCCTATAAATAGACTCTTTTACAACCTTAGAAAAGACATCCATTAGATATTAGAACTCATAACACATTTAGAGAATTTTGTGTTTACGTTTTGAGGGTTCTTTGTTTTCGGGTTTTTGGGGTTTAATTTTTATCTCCATCTTTTGTACTCTTCGTTCTTTTGCCATTATAGTAAAATTATCTTTACCTGTGATTTTTTATCCTCTTTGGAGGGGTTTTTCTACGTTAAATTTGTATGTTCAATTTCTCAATTTATTCCGCTATTTTTCTTGTTCGTTGCTTAATCGAGTCGATCCTAACAAAAACTTTATCTTGATCATGATGGATTTTCACTTAATAAGATATTCATAACCTAGATAAAATTATATTAATAATTTTTTTTGTATATTAAATTTTTTATTAGTTTGAACTACACCGTTGAGATATTAATAATAAATATTATTTTAAATTAATTATATTTTTAATTAATGTTACAATTATATATCAATTGAAATTAAAATTTACCAGTATAAATAACATTCAACAAAGGGAGGTTATTTACTTATTAGCATTGATAAGTTTGGATTGTCTAAAAAATAATGGAATATTAAAATAATATATTTTCAAAAGAGAAAAACTGAAGTCATAGTCAAATAACAATGGCACGGGAAAGAAATGGATTGAAAAACTCAAAAAATAAAAAATAAACATAAACAGAAATTGAATGTGAAGAATTTTAAAGAACTTCGGAAATAAAATATGAAAAAAAAGAGTTTAAATGACTTATTATTAAAAAATAACAATATAAAACTTAAAAAACTAAAAATGTGTGGTGCTGATACAATTACATTTATAAGGCACCATGAAATGGGAAAATAATTATAAAGAAATATAGTGGAAGCTAGCTGTCAACATTTAATTTTCATTAAAATTCTCATTAAATATATTTTTCCTTTAAATAAATATTTTTTAAAAAATTGTCACCAACTAAAAACTCGTTCGGGAGTTAGGCTAGTTGACAGTTTTTTTTTCTTGTAATTTTCTCTTTTCCACCAAAAGAAAAAACAATTGTCATCAACTTTAAAATAAATATAGTCAACCTATAATTTCCATTAAATAATTTTTTCCTTTAAATATTTTTTTAAAAAAAATTGTGACCAAACTTTAAAAATTCTCATTAAATATATATATTTAAAATTTATTTCTTGAGTTGTACTTTTAATGCTTTTATATTTTGGTTCAAATTCCCATTAAAATTCCCATAACTTTTCTTTTTTATTATTTATTTATTTATTTATTTATTTTCACTTCCTCCATTTTGTTTTATTTTATTTTATTTCTTTCCTCTTTTTTTTCTTCTCATACTTGTAATATTATTAGTATTTATTTTTAAATTATATTTTATTTAGACTTATCTTTAATTTATTATATTGTTAATTTTTTAAATTTATAATCTCAATAATTGTTTCAGGTAGGAAAATAAACTATTGAAAAATTAAAAATTATGTTATGATTTCGTAAAGTTTAATTTCATCATATTTTATATACTTTGAATTTACTTTTTAATTAATAACATTATTATTTAGTTTTAAATTAGAAAAATAATTAAATAGTTTTTAATATTAAAATTTTAAAAATGAAATTAATATTTTAACATTAATACATTAAAATATAAATGTTTGATTAAATAATAAAAATATAATTGTGTAAATTTAATACATTAAAACCATAATTAATTTTATCTATTGTTAGTATGCATATACAAATTAAATCAAATTCTGATCTCAATTCTCAAAATAATTTTAAATTTTTGAAATTTGATATTTACATAAAATTTTAAGATAGAGTTCTTTCATCTTTCTTCAAACTCATAATAAATGTTAAAGTAATATATATTTAATTACATTTTCATTATAATTTAAAGGATTAATGATAATTTTGGCCATTAATATTTACATATTTTTGTCAAAATAGCCCTAATTATATTTTTGAGCCTTTTTAGCTATCAACCTTTATTATTTTTTTCATGTTGCTTTTTTTAACAGATTTGATAAAAGTACGTTTAAAAAAGTTAACGGGATAATGTGAAATTTCATATGTAGAATATTTTTAATAAGATGTAATTTATTACTTAGATAGTCCAGTAAAATAATTACATGTGGGAAATAATAAAATAAATAAATAAATCATGAAGTTAAGAAAATAACTCTTAATTTAAATAAAATAAACGTAATTATCTAAAAAGGAGTTTCAAAATGAATGTACACGTTCAATATTTTTGATTTGGTTTATTAATTATCTTTTTGAAATCTCTCAATAAACAAGTGCAAGCATTCGTTTTGAATTTTTTTAAATAATTACTTTTATTTTCTTTAAATTAAGAGTTATTTTTTTAATTTCATGTATGATTTATTTTATTATTTTTCATATATAATTATCTTATTGAGTTAATTAAGTAATAAATTACATCTCATTAAAAATATTCCACATATGAAATTTCACATTTAATTTTTTTAGTGAAATAAATAATTAGAATTCTAAATTACATAGTGTTATTCTGAAGGTGAGTAAAACCCCTTATCTTGTCGGATTCAATGAAAGTTAAAATCTCCTTCAAGGGAGAATCAAAAACTTGCAACTCTTCTTTATTGACCAGAGCCAACTTCGTTAAATAGTCAGTAACCTGATTTTGTTCTCTAGGAAAATAGCGCAAAAGCTACTGACCTTCTTGGGATAAGATGCGTTTTATCCGTCAAATCTGTTTAAAAAAAACAATTCAAAAAAGAAAGTTTATGGTAAAAAAAAACTTAAAAAATACAATTAGGACTATTTTGACAAAACATGTAAATATTAGTGACGAAATTTGTCATTAAACTTAATTTAAACTATTCAATTTAATCAATAAGCAATATCTTATTATTTATACTATTTTATTATTTTATTTTCATCAATTGTGTAAATATTATTAAAAGATTTTTATTAAATAAATTTTTATAATACGAAATAAAAATTCAAAATTTATATTAAATTATTTTATATTTAGATTGTTTTCTTATTCTAACTTTTCGCTTCACATCATTATGTAGAAAAATCAAAACATCGAGTGGCATTCTATATTTTTCACATATAAAAGAAAAAAAATTTACATTATGTTATAATAAATAATTATATATTTCATATATAAAACTTTATAAATAAATATAGTTTTATAATATAACCTAAATATTATATTTATATTATTTATATATAGTGAAGAGTTTAATTTATAGTATATTAAATTTTTATTAGCACTATATTTGAATTATTAAAATAATTGATATAAATTAATTATATTAATTAGTTATTATTTCGAGCAATGCTGCTTATATTACTTTTAAGAAGTAAAAGTATATCATATATTGAATATGTTAACCATGCATTAATTATGATTTGATTTTTTATTATAATAATATTTGACTTGTTAAATAAGTTAATATATTTTAATTATATTTAATCATTCGAATAATGAATATTAAATTATACTAATTGTAGAAATTAAATAAAATATAAAAAAATAATTAAAAATTAAACACGTAAACATTAAAAACTAGTAACTTTTAAAAAAAAAAAGAGCTTTTAGATATTTTCTTAACTGATTTGGGAAATGACTAGAAAATATTATTTATACAAGTAAATTATATAATTATGATGATATTTTTATAAAGATATTAAAATCAGTAAAATACAATGTATAGTGAGACTTGAACTTAGAACATTTTGATTTTTAATATTTAATCTTTAGACATCTAGTGAGACTTGAACTTAGAACATTATATAGTGAGACTTGATAATGAGATGGACTACTCGCTTGAAAAGTGAGTAAAAATATAGGTTTGAAAAATGGGCTTGAATAAAAAATAATGCCAATTTTCCAAACGGGGCAAGCCTCAAGTAAGATTTTTGGTCCAGACCTGGTCCGATCCGGCTCGAGTCAACTTAATTTTTTCTGCTTTTGTTTTACTGTCATTTTGTTATTATTTTGCTGTCATTTTACTATTATATTGCTATTATATTATTGTTATTGTTTAGATATTATATAATTATTGTTTTATTATTAATTTTGTTACTATTTTAAATGAATTTACTTACTAAGTTGCAACTATTTTAACATTATTTAATGTATTATATATTTTAAATTTGTTTTATATATAAAATATTATTAAAGAATTAATACAAATGGGTTAAGCTAGGATTTATTTAATATTTTTATCTGGATCGAATTTAAATAAAATTTTAAGTATATTTTTTAAGTTGAATCAAAACCCAATAAATGAATGGCCCGAACTCGGCCCGACACGGCCCAGTTCCAATTCTGATACAAACAAAATTACCCGGTAAGGCGTTTCCATTTTTTGTTTTTCCTTTTTAAGAAAATTCTCTCTATTTCCTGGTAACGAAACAAAGTCTAACGGACCCCAGAAGTTATGAACAGTCAAATCGAAAAAGCGTCATATCAAACCTACTTTTCCTTTTTCTAAAAAAAAATAAAATATTTAGCTTTGATTTTGAGGTTTTGCGTGGCTAATTGGTTAGTTTTTGTTTCATTTGCATTAGTAAATTGGGACTTTAATAGTATTCTAGTTCTGAAATTTCAGCTAGGTTTACCGGCGCATATTGGACGGATTTTTTCCTCAAATATTGTTGTTTTATTTGTTGTTGACATTTGCATTATTGCTTATTCGATTGTTCTAGCAATTTAGGTGTTTTTGAATTGATGGCGGATAGAAACACGACCGCTTCAAAGCCTATATGGATGAAACAAGCCGAGGAAGCCAAGCAAAAAACTGAGGCTGAAAAAGCTGCTGCTGCTAAAGCAGCTTTCGAAGCCACATTCAAGGATGTTGATAAGAACCGTAACAAGGAGGTTGTGGCTGCTTCATCGGATAGTGAATCCGAGGACACCGGTGACTTGGTGAACAAGCCAATTGGTCCCGCGGATCCCGTTAAATGCATGGCCGCGGGGCCAGGAATAGCGGGTGGCACTGCCTGTGCTGCCTCCACGTTTATGGTGGTAACGAGAGATGCAGATGAAAGGAAAGTACAGAGTGGGGGTGCGCAGATTAAGGTGAGGGTTTCGCCAGGTGTGGGTGTTGGGGGCTCAGAACAGTATGGCATTGTGAAGGATATGGGAGATGGGACTTACTCTGTAACTTATGTGGTGCCTAAGAGAGGGAACTATATGGTAAACATTGAATGCAATGGGAAACCCATCATGGGTAGCCCATTCCCGGTGTTCTTCAGTGCAGGTAACATCGTTAAAACTATGTTTATTCGGTTTTAACTGCATGTTTAGCTGTCACTTGCCATGCATGACTTTGCATGTTTCTTGCCCCTAATTGATTGTCTATATAATACGTGGATCTTTTAATATTCAAACCTTGCCATGCATGACTTTGCATGTTTCTTGTCCCTATTTGATTGTCTATATAATACGTGGATCTTTCAATATTCAAACCTTTAGAGTAATTTTTGCTTCTAATATGAAATGCAGTCTTTTGTATATTAGTTTTGTTGTTCTAGGTGAAGAAGGCTCACGATTAGGAATTTGAAAAGTTCCCAATGATATTCACCTTCTCATTACTTTGCACTCACTGTCCATATAAAATTGTTGTTGAGTCTCTATTCTTACTTTTGGCTTCACTTTTAAGCGTGGTTCTTGGTTGCAGTCTGTAGTGCTCAGGGCATAGATGTTGAATTTTTGTTATGCAGGTACGTCTACCGGAGGACTACTAGGGGTGGCTCCTGCATCCACATATCCAAATCTAGTAAACCAAACCATGCCCAACATGCCAAATTATACAGGTTCTGTTTCTGGAGCTTTCCCTGGCTTGTTGGGAATGATCCCAGGCATTGTTTCTGGTGCTTCAGGTGGTGCTATATTGCCGGGAATGGGGGCATCTCTTGGGGAAGTTTGTCGAGAATACCTCAATGGCCGTTGTGCTAAAACTGATTGCAAATTGAACCATCCTCCTCACAATTTGCTGATGACTGCTTTGGCTGCAACAACCAGCATGGGAACTCTTAGTCAGATACCTATGGCACCTTCAGCGGCTGCAATGGCTGCAGCTCAGACTATTGTTGCTGCTCAGGCCCTTCAAGCTCATTCAGCTCAGGTGCAAGCACAAGCTCTGTCAATTAAAGATTCATCTGGTACTTTTTACTCTATCTTATTTTGAACTGTCTGTTTCTTTGTTAATTTGTTTCCCAAGTTCTATTTATTTTGTTGGGCTCAAGCTAACGGTTGTCTGCTGTGTGTCAGATTCTCCTGACAAAGCTGGGAAGGCTGATGCATTGAAGAAAACCCTACAAGTTAGCAATCTTAGCCCACTTCTCACAGCTGAGCAGTTGAAACAGCTTTTTAGCTTCTGTGGTTCTGTTGTCGAGTGTACAATCACTGATTCAAAACATTTTGCTTATATAGAATACTCAAAACCTGAGGAAGCAATGGCCGCTTTGGCATTAAACAATATGGATATTGGTGGTCGACCATTAAATGTGGAGATGGCTAAAACGCTTCCTCAGAAACCAGCTATTTCATCATTGACATCATCGTCTCTGCCTATGATAATGCAGCAAGCTGTTGCCATGCAACAGATGCAATTCCAACAGGCTTTGCTTATGCAACAAACCTTGACTGCTCAGCAGGCAGCTAATCGAGCCGCAAGCATGAAGTCTGCAACAGAGTTAGCTGCAGCAAGAGCTGCCGAAATAAGTAAGAAGCTAAAAGCTGATGGACTTGTTAATGAAGAGAAGGAAATCAAGAGTGAATCTAGGTATGTGCCCTCATCAGGACAAATGTACTTCCTTACATACATGTTTTGTTACGTAAGGCTTACTTTTTGGTTAGGTCCGTATGCTTCAATATTGTTAAAGAATGAAGTTACTTATTGAGCTACATAAGGAATGCAAGCAGAGTTTCGCTATTTGTTATGATACGTAGAACACCTATGTTTGCTGCTTTAGGTTTATTGTGGTACGATAGACTGCAGCAGCAGCACTTTTTTCAACAATTAATGTTTATGATTCACTATTTAATTAGGAGCAGAACAGTAGAAGAGGTATCTATTTGTAATGATTCTCTTTTTGTTGTCAGATCTTTGATTATGTCTTTCCAGAAGACGCTTTTACTTATCGGAACCAAAGGAGATCACTGTGTTTCCCTTTTTTGTCTCTATGTTAAAGGCTTCAAATTTGCTTAAAAGTAAATTGAAGTTCTTCTAAATCATTACTTACAGGTCACCATCTACTTCCCGTGCAAGGTCAAGATCAAGATCCAAATCAAAGTCACCCCTTAGTTATCGAAGACGGTCAAGGTCAAAGTCTAGATCACCAATCAGTTATAGGCGAAGGTCAAGGTCCATGTCAAGATCACCAATCAGCTATAGGCAAAGGAGGAGGTCTCGCTCTTATTCACCTCCACCTCGTTTCCAGCGAGACTGTAGGTCCAGATCACCTGAGCGGTCTCATCATCGTTCAAGGTATGATAGTGAAAGACTGTCATATAGAGATCGAAATGACAATGATAGGAATAGGAGAAGAGATCTGGACAGATCACATGATCCTCGTTCTTCTATTTTGAGGAGAAATAGGAGTAGGAGTATGAGTACGAGTCCTCAAACAAGAAAATCACTTGCTGTAGATTCAGACTCCCCAAAACATATCCGAGAAAGTTCACCAAAGGTGTGGAGATCATCCCGTCCTGGTTCGAGATCGCCAAGGCATCGTAGAAGAAGGTCATCTCCAAAGGATGATGAAAGAAAATCAAAATGCAGAAAGCGCTCTAGGTCAAAATCTGTCGATTCTGATAACAAAAAGGATGAAAAATCAAAGCACCACAGCAGAAGGCGCTCCCGGTCATTATCTTTAGAAGGTAAGCATCGAAGAAGAAGCAGGTCTTCTGCAAGTTCGGGTGATAACAAATCAAAACACAGACGGCAGACCTCGTCAGCTTCTCCAGAAGGCAAGGTTCGCCCCCACAGTAAAATTGATGAAACAATAAATGATGAGTTGAAACATAGTCATAGAAGGCGATCTCGGTCTATATCTACTGAAGGTAGGCAGTACGCCAAAGAGAGGAGTGGTAGAAGTAGAGATAAGAAGTCTAACCATCGGGATAGAAGGCAATCGAGGTCAAGATCTGCTGACCGCAAGCATCCCAAAGGAAGCAGGCTGTCCCCCAGAAATTCAGATGAGAAAAAATCAAAACACCGAAGGCGCTCTAGGTCAAAGTCTACTGAATTCAAGCAACTTTCCATTGATAAAACGTATGAAAGATCAGAATGCTGTGCGGAAAAACATTTTTTATCAGCTGAAGATAGGCCTCCTAGAGGAAGAAGATCTTCTCCTAGAAGTTCTGAAGACAATGATTCAACACCAAGAAGGCGCTCTAGGTCAAAGTCTGCTGAAGGTTGATACTATTTGGATAGTGTGAATAAATGTTCACTTTTTGGCATAAAAGTAAGAAAGACTGGAGATTGTATCAAGCTGCTTACTTCCATTGTGAATGATATAAAAATGCAGGGGATGAAGGAGTGTTGGTTTCAAAAGAGGACTCCAAAGTTTCTGTAAATGGTGGCCAGGAATCAAAGAGAAAACGTTTTCTGAACTTTGGTAATGCTGAAGGACTCTCACCAAATAAAAGATCGGATGCAGAAGAAGCAAACAAACTTGAAAGATCAAGTGGTAAGCAGTGGCTTGAAATTAATGGTAATGTCACTATTCACCAAAAAATAACTTAACATCAGTAGAGTTGTATAGTTAATGACTAATAGTAACTTCTATATGATTTCCTTCGCAGAATTAGAAGATTATTCAATTTCTCCTCAGCCGAAATGAGTTGTGGACTTTATGTGGAACTGGAATTTGGGGATTTCTGTGATCAAATCTTTTCCAAGCTGTTTGACTTCTGAGTCTCTAGTTTAGGCGTGTTTCAGCTCAAGCCAAGCTTGTTAAGATATGATCAACTTATTTAGAGTTTAATGAGCTTTTGGCTCTTATATGGATGGCAGCTCTTAAAGAGATTGCTTAGTGTTTATTTTGGTGCTCAGGTTTTTAGCCATTTATTGGTTCTTCATATGTGTATGCCCTTTGTGCTCTTTTTTTATCCTTTGCAGGAATGTGGAACAGATTGGAATTGAAGTCTCTGAGATGTCATTTACTATGGATAAAGTATTCCAAGCAGTATTCTGCTTTCTTCTGGAATCAACCATGCAATGTTTGTAGCAAGCTTCTTTTACCGCTAGATGTATGTTGGACCATTATCTCCATTGCTGAACTGTGAATTTAATTTTTGTTTATTTGAAAGTTCGATTCCTTGTTTCCATTAACTTTGCCTCTGTATTGAATTATTTAGAAACTCATCTACTAGCAGGTGTACATGTACCTGAAGTCATATGTCCTCCAATCTGTTGATTGTAAATAGGGGCTTGTTACTGTCAGTCTAGAAAATAAGTGATCCATGTTGGGAAGCTAGATCTTACTGTAGGCCTCTTTGATCTGCCGTTTTGGTTACTGATTCTTATTTTCTTACAGCCACCTCTGCCTTCTAGCAGTCTTTATGTTCTACAACTATTGTCCTTTCTTTGATGAACTTGATCATAGGTTCCATTTTTCATTTTTGCCTTCGATGGTCTGGATGGCCTGTTATATCCCTACTCATGCAGGTTTTATACATGGTGTTCTTGTTGAAGCTGTTCAATGATAATTTTTGGAGGGTTGGTTTTTAATTAATCTATGTGAAGGTATGCAGTTGCTTTGTGGTAGAGAGCTAATGCTATTAAATTTCTATTGATAATTTTGAAATTTGTTTAGTGTTGATTGATAGAAATATGAATGAATGCATTTCTCTGCTGCTGTCTGCAATACTTTGTAACTTTCCTTTTTATTTTTATTTTAATTGTGTTACCAACCTGGTTCTTTATCTAGTCCCACTTTTTTACTTTCCTCGTTTTGTTTTGTTTTGTTTTCATTTCTTTTTTTTTCCTCCTTTCCAAGGAAAGTTGTTGGCAAAAGCTACTTTTAGGTCATGTGTAACCAGATTCCTCTGGGATGAATGTCTCTGTTTGATCCCCTGGACAGATTGGTTAATCACTTAAGTTCATGGTTTGTCACAGGTAATCTTCTATGCCAGTGTTAGGCTAGTTCTGTTTTATAATACTACTAATTAGCAAGTTAAAATTGCTTGCACTTTGTCTCCTAAATGGATAGATATTAATTCTTTTGCTATGGTAACTTAAACTTGCTTCTGGTCAATCACCAAAATTCTGTTGATCAACTGAAGCAGTTTGTAACCTTTAGCACTCTGCTTTATCTCATGGTTCACACTGGGAAAACTTCATCTAACCACTATCAGGTTCCTATTTGGGATTTGAGACATTATTTGGTCATCTCATTGGAGCTAGGTTTGTGCTAGTTTAATCATTTGGAATTTAAACTCTTAAGATACTTTGTTTTGGTTGAAGATTGCATATGCTTTTTGCACTCAAGGAGAAAAGGCATAACTCGCTCATCTTTTCCACTGTCCTGTCTTCTTTTTTTCTCCTTTTTCAAAGTCTTCCTCCTCCCCCCCTCCCTTTTCTTTTTTCCTTTGGTTTCTTTTCTAGGGTTGAAGCATGGATATCAGGATATGGTGAATAAGAGCTGAACTCAGCCTTGGTCTCAAACGTCTTGTTGCATTTGACAGAACTTATTAATAATTCCCTATTCCCTCCTATAGAAATCCACCCTGTCTCTCTCATGCTGCTTTCCGGTTTATGTATTGTAGATCCTGTATTTTTATCCTCTCATTTTATGCACATCTTCAGTCGTTGGCCATGCCCGAGTGGTCTAACAAGTTAATGATAGGTGATGAGTTTAGGACATTTTGATTTGTAAAGCTGTAGTTCCTAAATAGTGTACCCTCCCTCAGCAAGGGAGTAGGATTCGGTTCATTATCATTACCATATTTACTTGTGTAGGCTTTATTTATTGATTAATTGCAAAATTCATACATATCGAGAAACCTAGCCTGCCCTCTCATTCTATTTATTTATTTTGTTTCAACTATTAAGCTAAGCAAAAGGAGGTGCGCCATTTTTGAATTTATGGTTCACCTCATATTATATGTTTAGAAATGCAAATTGAGTTTTAAAAAACAATGTTTTTATTTTACTTATTTTTCTTTTATAAGTGCAGGATGAAAATTATGAATTGATTGGATGCATTGAGAAGATATTAAACTAATAATAATGAATGAATTTTTAATATGGAATTTGTTTTATGGAATTACGCATCATGCACCTCCTGTTTAACACAATTTAGGACCACAGACTAAATTCACTCGGAAAAGTATGCTTAAAATGAGATCACAAAACTAAAAAAACAAAATCCAGATTTTTTTATTTGGTGACATATTGGAAAAAAGATAAACATACAAAAATTCTCTTGAAGAACTACTGCTGTTAAAAATTATAATTTTCTATAATGAAATATATTTATTTTAAAATATCGTTTCTTATTTACATAGCTGGGGTGATGTTATAAAAAAATGTTAAACATATCTAAATAAAAATTCAACTTGAATTGGATCGAGGAGGCCTAAATAAAATTTTTGATAATCTTGCATACTGAATTACATTTCATTAAATAATTTTTTTTTATCTAACTTAAAATATAAATATTAATGTAAAATATCCTAATATTTATAAAATAATAAAATAGTAGAATAGATTTTTGGGACTGAGGCAGACTCGAACGAAAAGGTAAAGATATCTTGAGTAAGAAATAATTTGCGCATCCAAACAACATTGCTCTATATTATTTTGGATAAACAACATTTATAATAATATTTCTATTTTACTCTCTCAATAAAAAATATTTGTCATTTTGTTCTTAAAATAGCTTAACGTCATTAAATACTTTTAACCGGTGACAGATGTGGCCTTTTTTATTGGTATGGTAATAAATAACTCTTTAATGTTTATACATTCTATTATTTTGAACTAAATTATAAAAAATTTTAAAATATTTAGAAATAGAGATTTATAAATAAAAAAAATTCGAAGCAAATTTTAACATTTTATAAAAAATTATAAAAGATAGATAAAAATAAAAATGGTGTTTGTTAGAAACTTTGACTGCTTGCCCCATTTTATGTTCAAATAACAGTTAGAAGAAGCAAAGTCAAAACAATCAAATTCTTTGTGTTGGAATGTTTGAATTTTGATTAAATCTCATTAAAGCAAGAAATGAGGAGATATTTCATAGCCAACATTTCGGAATCATCATCATCATCATCAACTCATGTAACTTGAAGACGAAAGGGAGAAGATTGAAATGCTTGTAGAGGCTAGGCTTATCCTTATCTTAAGTTATCAGAGGTTGTTGAGTAAAACTTGATAATGATAGAATTAATGTTATTATTTATTAGAGAATTCGTGTAGATAATTTCAATATTTAAATAAGTGATAAAGCTTTATCTTGTGGTTGGAGATCATGCTATATTCATGGCCTATATATTAACAGCTTAATAACGATAGTGGTGGACACTTTTTTTAGTGTCTTTAGCATTTGTATTTTACTATTTTAATTGGGTAAATTAGTGACACTCTTTTTTTATTATTTGTTGGAGAGTTTTATTGTTTGAATGTGTGGATATTTTTGGGAGAGTGATTTGTAACAATTTGGGTTTAATATTAGAGTTGCAAACATTTGTTGGTGTAAGGGTAGTTTGGGCATTAGTCGATAGTTGATTTGGACGATTTATGGAATAAATTCATTCTTTTAGTGAGGTTCCGTAAAGTAGGATTGGAGAATCCAAACCGCATTAACGAATATTGTGTTATTTGTTCCATCAGTATTTTGATCATCAAATTTGGTACGAAGTGCAAACTAGGCCTTTTTCAATTGGTATCAGAACTGACTATAGACGTACGTGAAGGTGATTTTGTGTTCAATTTGCAACTATGGAATCTATCGATGAGATCAATGTGCATTTGACTTCACTTACCATAGCATTTAAATTTTTTTCTAAGAATGGAATGAATTTAGATGTTGAAAAGAACAATCATAGAAGAAGATCCATGCAATTTATGATAATTTTGAGCCTAGGAAAAGGTAAATTCAATGTTATGAATGCAAGAGCTTTGGTCACATTCAATCTGAATGTGCTAACACCATCAAGAATAAACAAAATTCACTTGCTAGGAGTGATGAAAAGTTTAGTGATCTTACTAATTCAGATAAAGATTTAAACAACTATGTTGCTTTTACTACCTCTGTTCCACAAGTTCCAACTCTTGTTCTAATAGTTGTGGAACAAAAGATGATTCAGATCATGATGTTGAGCCATATGATTCAATATACCTATCAACATATAATAAAGAAGATGGAAATGTTGTTCCAGATGAATGACTTATTGAGAGAAGAAGTCATCATTCTTAAAAGGGAAAATGTAAAGTTCAAAAAGGGGGTTGCTCTAAAAAAAACTAAAAAGGAGTTAGCTGATGCCAATGTTGTTTTAAAGAAATTTGGAGACCAAAGTGAGAAGCTTGATGAAATTTTAGTTTCAAAGAGATTTGAACTAGACCATAAAGTATTTGGTTACATCAATAAAGGTAAGGAACTTATGATTCATACAATTTTAGTTAAAAACAAAAGAAGTGAGTTCTTTTTAAGAGGAAAAAAAAGATTTATTTGTAACTATTGTGGAATATAAGGAAACATCAAGTATCACTATTACAAGATGATATGTGATTGGAAGAAATTCAAGGTTGTAGCAAAACCTGTTATAACAACAAATACAACAAGGAGACCATGAAAAAGCTTATTTGAGTGGGAAAAGATAAGCCACATTTGAGTTATGAAGATAAAAAATTAATCAATGCTCGTGTGAAGCATGGGATTACAATTTATGTTAATCAATTGAAGATCTATCGAAGATTAGACATACTCCATCTAGATTTCATGGAAAATATCCTTGTTGTTCCATGAGATATAATCCCTATTACTGATGTAGCATTCGATCTTATTCCTTTTAAACAACATGATGCAAACTAATTTGGGATGAATAGAGTAAGGGGGAGCAATACTGTTGATTTTACTTATGGTTGATTTCAATGCTTCTATGCTTTGAATTGATGTTGATTTGGTGTTATTGGTTATTTGTTTCTTTTTTGTTATGCTAATTATGGTTGTTTTAATTGTGCTTCATGGTGACTCTAAATGAAAATATAGAAGCTTTTTTTAAGTATAATTGAAGAAAAGGCTTTATGTAATCAGTGAAAATCGTGGAATCAAATTAAAAAAAGATAGGGATGTTCTAAACCCTATAAGAACAACGTATATAACAACCTTGACTTAACTTGTTGCAATTGAACAAGAGGCATAGATTTGGATATCTTGAGGGTTGAAATGAATTCATCAATATCAAGTTTTAGAGATTGAAGGCTAAGAAAAAAAGGTTGTTAAGCTGTCAGTGAAAGGACCACTATGAAAAGGGGAAGAGATGTGCAACAAATGTTTATCGCTACTGATAGATGGTTGATGCTGGTTTGAACTACTATTAAACTTCTAGACTTTTATTACCATTTTCAATTTTTATGATGGTTATTTTCTCTCTTGTTGGTTATGAGTTTAGTTTATTTCTCATGTTTTACACTTTATGTTAATTTTGAGGCTTGGTACACAATGTGATTGTAACACCCCATATCTAATCTGATTGTCAGGTTTGAGCTACGGGATGTCACATTCGTATCGAAGCAACTACAATAACATTCACAAATTAAATTCACAATTTGTACATTTCATTTGGACTAATACTTATTTATAATATGACATCTAATCAAATTCAGGATTTAAACGAGCTTACGAAAGCTCTTTCGATATCTCGAGGTCGAATGAGGACCAAAATGTAACATTTTTAAAATTTTCGGGTTGGTGTCACGATGTTGAGGGTATCACGTCACGACGTCACCTATTGTTTTCAAAGTATCCAAATGGCTCCAATTCACAACACCTAGAACAAAATACCAGTTGCATCATTTCATTAATTTAAGCTCCATACATACTTCAAACACTTCATATAATATCATTATTATCCAAACTAACAACATGACCATTCACAAATCAAATCCAAACTTAATACTTATGAACATTTACACCATTTAACCATTTAAACCTTATACCATATACATGATAACTACAACATCTCATATGCTTAAGTTCAAAATTTACATAAACTAATCAAAATATCAGTTTGACCTATTCGCAACCTAAAACCAATTCAACCCTTGGTACATGTCACATATTTAAAACATAAAGAATTGTACAAACATTGTTGAGTCGAGAGGTGAAGTTTGGGTGTTGGATTAGTCCTCAAGACTTCGAGATCTTCTAATACTTGCGCATGGAATAAACAAACCGAATGCTAAGTAATAAAGCTCAATAGTACTTTCATGATTCAAGTCAATAACATTAACATTAATAAGAACTAATGTAATTCAATAAAGGATTTAGTCATAATCATTTCAATTCACTTCCTTATGTATCATATACCAATTCCATACACTAATTCATTTGGCAATTTCAAATGATCATACCATACCATGCTTTCTAATACATACCACAACCATTTTCTATCCATTTCCATTCCTACTTATTCATATAATCATCTAAGTGCATATATAAATAGATATATACGAATTTGATGCTCAATTTCATTCTACCATCTCATTCATTCTCGAGTCTATTGGCTCATTCATATTCAAATTAGCCCTTAGGGCTCGTTTTTAACCGGTTCGCATGATCTTTCACATGTTGTTGTTTTTCCATATTTCATATATATATATACACCAATTCATGTTTTATAAACCCTATTAACCAAACCCAGACTCAAGACGAATGCACGGATCTATTACTTTATCATCTCAGGTTGCCCGGAAATGATGACTACTAGAATATGTACATATTATCACCCCGGGTTGCCCGACAATAATAGCTTTTACAATCTATTTACTCCATCATCCTGGGTTTCCCAACAACGATGACTACTAGCATATGTACATTCTACCACCCTAGGTTGCTAGACAACTATGGTTTCTAATCAATATACTTGACCTTACGGCATCCCAACTATATCTGACTTTACCCGAATAACTAATAGGGTAATCAATGTTTTAATTACATATCATAAACCAATTCACATATCATGATCACATGTCATAACCTCATTTCATATTATGCTCATTTCTACCATGCTCAGAGCAATTTACAACTCTCCATTCAATACCATCAACATAATTCAATTCTAAACAAATAAAGTCTTATCTTAATAGTTAATATGCAACAAACATGTATATGTATGTATATAAATGGAATAATCTCAAATCATAAAAGTACAAACTGAAGCTTTCATCACTCGTCTACGACTCGACTAGCTACGTTTAATAATTCAATAATAAAAACAATATCAGATTACATCCAATTAACATTCAAATACATAGCCAAACATATTTTTTATTTTATTCAATTTAGTCCCTATATTTGGGATACTCGTATTTTAATATCTAACAGTGGATTAAAATCTTATTTCACATTCTTTCATTAGAGACCTTATATTTCCTATCTATAACATAATTTCATGACAATTTTCAATTTATTCAATTTAATCACTAATATTACCTGCAACACCCCTAACCCGTATTTGTTTCCAGAATAGAGTTACGAGGCATTACCAAATAACATACCTCATTCACACACATTCATACATTCATACTCAAAATCCATTCAAAACATTTACAATGTCCATTGTAAGGCTCGACGAGACCTTAAAACATGCTTAGAAGTGGTTCGGGACTAAATCGATAACATTTGCAAACTTTGGGAAACTTAGAAAATTTTTCAACATTAAAGGGTCACACGCCTGTGTGAATAGGTCGTGTGCCTTACACAGTCACCATACACGCCTGTGTTACAGGCTGTGTGAAAACAAGACATACATACTGACTTGTATCATACGGCTGGAGACATGCCCGTGTGCCATGGCCGTGGGAAAACTGCAGGGGTTACGACTGGGGTCACACGATCGGCCACACGCCCATGTGCTAGCCCGTGTGCCACACGCGGCCAGTAGACACGCCCGTGTGTCTAGGCCATGTCAAACCTATAGGGTATACTGACTTAATTCGAAAGGGTACCCCAAGGGACACTCGGCCGTGTAGCATGACCGTGTGTCGCACACGACTGAGACACATGCCTGTGTCTCTGCCCACGTGGACAAAAATAAGCCATTTGAAAGGCCAATTTGCCACCCTTTTTCTCATACACACCTAACAACCAAAAGATACCATTTCATCATATAATAGGCAGCCCAAAATAATCATTCATTGCATCATTTATACAATATCCAATTTAACCAAATTCAATACTCGATCAATACCAAATAACTATCCAGAGCTTATATCATAAACATTTATGCAAAAGCACATAACTTCTCAATTTCTTTACTTCAATCATACCATAAAGATCATTTACCAAACTCAAAACATAACTATTTATCAACTATGAAACTTTGGCCACATTTATACCAAAACATACCAAAATAAGCCATCATTCATGACTATACATACCATTCCAAACATAAACATTTATAAACCAAATCTCATAGCCATATTCACAACCAAAGTACTTTAATTAGCCTATACATACCATATACTCTATATACATATTTCATGAGTAACAAAATTAGATGTTTGATAGTGCGATGATGTTCCCGATGATCTCTGAGTCCAAGCTAGCTTTGATTCTCTATAAAACATAGACAAATAACACACAGTAAGCTTCATAGCTTAGTAAGTTCGTATTAAATATGCTCAACAGTTCATAATATTCAAATTATCAATTCGAACTAATTAATATATATATATATATATCATGGTGACCAACAAACTTTCCTCATACTTACTCAAGTGTTTATGAACAATTTCATAACTTCTTTTATTTGGATTTCATGCTTTATGAGTACATACCTGTACAAATTCATATCGAACTCATACCTTTATGTGATACTGTCGAATACTCGATATCTCGCACACTAAGTGCCAAAGCATAGTCGAATCTATTATAATCTCGCACACTAAGTGCCTTTCATAGTCGAAGCTATCATGGTCTCGCACACTAAGTGCCATATATAGCCGGAGCTATTCCGATTCGCACACTAAGTGCCAAACATAGTTGATTTGTTGTCGTATGCAATCGTAGTTGCATATATATAATTTATGCAATATCAAAGCATTAAACACATAGTTATAACAATGTTTAGCACGTACGAACTTACCTTGGATGTAAAAATGACAAAACTAGTCCATTAGTCGAATACTTTGTTCTTGCCTCGATCTAAGTCCGATTTTTTTCGTTCTTGATCAATCAATCCTTGCAAGTGCCGAACCCTAAATGCATAAAAATAACTTCTTCTTTTGAGTATTCAGTTGAAAAATGAAGAGAAAAAGATGATAGTTGGCTTTACTTTGTTTATTTACTAATTAATTCACAAATTACCTTTTTAACCTTTACTAAACCATTTAAAATCATCATAATATAAGCCCATTTATGTCCATTCCCACTATCATTGGTCTATTCACAACATAAGGACCTTTCATTTAATAAATCATAGTAAATAAGCACTTTTAACTATAGTATGCTACTTTTGCATTTTACACGAATTAGTCCTTTTCTCAAATTAAGCATCCAAACGCTAAAAATATTTTACGAAATTTTCACACATATAAACAAATGCTATAAACACCAAAAATAATATTAAAATAATTTTTAACCTCAAATTTGTGGTTCTAAAACCACTATTACGTTTTAGCTAAAAATCGGGCTGTTACAAAATCTATTAAAAAATATTATTTTTGAAATAGTTAATTTGATATCAAATTCTCTGGTAGAGTCCCAGTAAGAGTGTAATTCTTCTACTGCTCAATCACTGAAGACCCGCTGCCGCAGACCATTTTTTGGCCACTGTAATGCTGCCATTGCAGCCGTCGGCACCCGAAGTAGGTTCGATTACTGCCAGTTCGATCCAAGCTAGTGACGACCCGGCCGGTCTAGTCCAGCCACCGTTTGGACTATCAGCTCGGTTTCACGTGCCAAACCTAATTCGACCAATTTTTGGGCCTTGGTCTCAGTTTTGGGCCCTCGAACCCAATTTACGATCTCAAGTCCAATTACCCATTAAGCCAATTGTTTAACTTGAAAATTAATTTTCAAAAATATAATATTAATTTTAATTAATTGGATTAATTTAATTTCATTTTATCAAAATTAGATTTTCCAAAATTCACTTAGATTTTCCAAATTAATTTTTCAAGAAAATTATAATCAAATTCTCTAGTTGAACAATTCTTATGACTGCCCAATTTAATTCCACATCGAATAAATCGACTCAATTAAATTATTTCCAAACTCGTAAAATTTTCTTCTGATTCAAATGCAGACCGATCAAGCTTTTGTTGAGCTAGCGGAGAGACTAATTAGACATATACAATTAGGTTATAGTAATTGCAATTATGTCTAGAAGCATCGTTCCGATAATTCGCAATTACTTAATCATGGAGTCAGTCCACAAGAAGTACCATGATTGGGAACTCCTTATTGTATACTTTTTACGAAAACAATTCATCCAATTGCTTTGTCCAATGATCTCATCATGTGTGTGTTACCCTCATATGGTATCCTTGATTCCTTTGAGTTAAATCCGTTCACTCAATACAATCCTATTTTATCTCATTGTCACCATTGTGTCTTCTTAATGATTAATATGATCACTGTCAACAAATGACTATGATAAATTGCTCATTCGAGAATAAGCAACCTGTGGCTACGTTCCATATTTATCAATCAACATAATGCCAATGAGAGAATATCGTTAACTCTTTAATTGACTTCAAATGTGTGTAAATAATTACCCAAGACTCTATTAATATAGAGAGAATTTATAGAGCTCAACTATAATTAAACTTAATATTAAATTAATATAATACTTATCTACAAGATAAACATTAAATTAAATTCAATATTAAGATAATAACTTTAATATTGAATTAATAAACTACTATTAAGGTAAGTAATAAATTAAATTTAATATTAAATGTATTAAAAAATATTATTTTTGGAATAGTTAATCTGAAATCAAATTCTCTGGTAGAATCCCAGTAAGAGTGTAATTTTTCTATTGCTCAACCACTGAAGACCCACCACCGCCGACCATTTTTCAGCCACTGTAATGCCGCCATCGCAATCGTCGGCACCCCGAGTAGGTTCAATTGCTACCAGTTTGATCCAGGCTAGTGACGACCCGACCGGTCTAGTCCAGCCACCGTTTGGATTGTTAGCTCGGTTTCACATACCAGACCTGATTTAACCAGTTTTTGGGTCTTGGTCTCAGTTTTGGGCTCTCGGACCCAATTTACGATCTCAAGTCCAATTTTCAAGTTCAGTTACCCATTGGGCCAATTGTCTAACTTGAAAATTAATTTTAAAAAATATCATGTTAATTTTAATTAATTTGATTAATTTCATTTCATTTGATAAAAATTAATTTTTCTAGAATTCACTTAGATTTTCCAAATTAATTTTTCAAGAAAATTCTAATCAAACTCTCTTGTTGAACAATTATTACGACTGCCCAATTTAATTCCACATTAAATAATTTGACTCAATTAAATTATTTCTAAACTTGTAGAATTTTCTTCAGATTCAAATGCAGACCGATGAGCTTTTGTTGAGCTAGCAGAGAGACCAATTAGACATATACAATTAGGTTATAGTAATTGTAATTATGTCTAGAAGCATCGTTCCGATAATTCGCAATTACTTAATGATGGAGTCAGTCCACAAGAAGTACCACGATTGAAAACTCCTTATTGTATACTCTTTATAAAAACAATTCAACCAATTGCTTTGTCCAATGATCTCGTCATGTATGTGTTACCCTCATATGGTATCCTTGATTCCTTTGAGTTAAATCCATTCACTCAATACAATCCTATTTTATCTCATTGTCACCATTGTGTCTTCTTAATGATTAATATGACCACTGTCAACAAATGACTATGATAAATTGCTCGTTTGAGAATAAGCAACCTGTGGCCACGTTTCATATTTATCAATCAACACAATGCCAATGAGAGAATATCATTAACTCTTTAATTGAGCTATGAATTCGACTGTTACTAGTAAAGTCATGTCATACACAAGTCATGGACCCAACATACCGACTATTGACTTGATTATCTTTAGAGCATTAGCCTCCACTTATATCAAAGCACATGAGCTACATGCGTATGGTCAATGACTAAATCAAGATTTAGGTAAATCACACCATGAATGTCACAAGTAAATTAATTCACAAATGAATTCATGATTAATTCATCTTGGGTCCA
This sequence comes from Gossypium longicalyx, assembly GCA_025698465.1. Classification (NCBI taxonomy): domain Eukaryota; kingdom Viridiplantae; phylum Streptophyta; class Magnoliopsida; order Malvales; family Malvaceae; genus Gossypium; species Gossypium longicalyx. The sequence goes on along the minus strand of CM047004.1, from coordinate 59,044,359 downwards.
ATGCAATGTATTATTCTGCTAATGAATACATTTATGTCTCTACTCATAGAGTTAATTGCTCCGATAGCCAAGACTAGCCATCTCATAAATTTGAAATTATAGACGACATGATAATCCTTTTAAGTCTTTGAATCAAATACTCTTCTTTTACGGGATTAAGGACTCGTTTACATTATCTACTGAAGTAAGTTGTCTTTCTCGCAATGTAAATGTTCTTAAAATGCCACTTATCATTAGTTTGAACTTAGAAAATCAATGAGCTAATATTTGCTTGTCACAATTTCCCTATGCATGCAAAATATAAAAGATGGAAATACAAAAGACATGAATGTGAAATGTGAAACTTATTTATTCATCGTTCAAATACATAAAAAACAATTAAATGTTTACTACAATATGAACACATTTCCCAACATAGGCCGTGTAACAAACTAGGACCATGTGCAAACCAAAACTACATCTACAGAAACTCACACGGGCATGTGGCCAACCCGATAAGGCTATGTGTGCAACAACAATGTGTCTTTGTAAACAAGCTACCAATTCAACCATACCAAAACTTATACCAATGCTAAAACCAATGCTACACCTATTCAAACATGCTAAAACACAACTTAAACTATAGTCTTGATCAACTAACCAATATGCCTCAATGTCTCCATTTCACAACAAAACTTTTCAAACTATTGCACATAATTTTAGTACCAAAACATAGAATTAAAAATACTTCAATTCAACATCCAAAATGAATCATTCAAACCTTTCTATACTTACCAAACACACCAAGCATATACAATCCAAACTTCATTTCATTCTAGCCATTTAAAACTTCATTTATGCAACCACATCAAGGCATTATACCATACCTTTACCACTTCAAATTAATAAGACATAACTTTTAGAACCTACTCAAAGTACTACATAACACATACATTTACATGGGTTAACTAGCCCAAATCCACAACAAGAGAACCATATCAAAAGCATCAAGTCCCACACATGTACACCTATCCATTTACACCTATTTACATGCCTCTTATAACTGGTCCAAAACGATCAAAAGTCTACTGAGTAATTAGGTGGATAGTGTGAGCTCTGGTGAGATCCAACTGGTTGCATAGTTTTTAAAAATCTACAAGAAAGAAAACAGAGCAAAAGTAAGCATACTTAATGCTTAGTAAGTTCATACAAAATTAACATAACTTACCCAATATTAATATAAGTCAAGAATTGAACACATAAGTATATAAATATGAAACATGGTAGTCATTGATACCCTAAGCAAATCCATCATCCAACAAGGTTAGTTCACCTTCACAAATTAAGCATAGAATGCAATTCGTGCCATTGCATCATAAACATATTAAGCATACTTGTTTTGTGTAAAAACATTTATATCATTATTAGATTATACTTCCATTTCCATACCATAAACCTTGTTTTCACCTGAAGAACGATAGTGAAATAACCATGGATACTAGGGATAGAACTGCTCACATGAGTTATGAATATGAATACTCATATGAGATATGAATATGGGCCTACTCACATGAGTTTTGGGTCGAGATGATAACTTTACTCGATGCTGCTCACACAAGCTGTGAAGGATCCACAACACAAACTAGACCTTAACCATCGGTAAAACATCCAAGACCAGCACCTGGTATGTAACGCCCTAAAATTTTAGTTTTTAAATTATGTGAATTTGTTAAAGGAATTAATTTGGTTTAATGGTTAAGTGTTATGCTTGTGTGAGGGAGGTTTTGGGTTCGAATCCTTTCCTTTGTATTTTTTGTCAATTTTGTCTAAACGTCTAACTTTGAGTATCTAGTTTAAAAACTATTTGTGCGCATCTGTTGATAAGAATGAGCCTATTGGTTCAGTGCTAAGGCTTCAGCTTACCCTTTAGTCTTATGTTCAAATCCCCGCATATGCAAGGTGGAAATATTTTTATTCCTATGCACTGTGTTGCTCATATAATGGAATTTGGGTCGAATTTAAACACTGGGAAATCTATTTAGATGAGAATCAAGATAGTAGGGTGAGTGGTTAGTTTTATTTTATTTTATTCTATTTTGTTTGAAACTAATTCCCTAAAATCTCACCCTCCCGCATTTCATGTTTCTACTCCTCTGTTAGTTGGGTTTTCACGTTATTTTGCTTTTTCTTCTTCCTTTCCAAAATTTTTCTACCTTTTGTTTTTCTTTCTTCCTCTTTCTTTTGAAATTTTCTTTTCTTTCTTGTTCACTATTCTTTGTGCCATCCGTATTTCGGTGGTTTGTGTTTTTGATAGAATAGTTTGCATATCGATTTTTATGTAAGTATCGTTTAACCTTCTTCCGCTATTGGGGTTCTATTAAGTTGGGGTTTATGAGGAGCTTTGTTTCGCGTTTTAATCTTGTGGGTTTTCTAAGTAGAAATCATGAGGCAATTAATCCTTCGAAGAATTAAGGATTTGTAAGGTTACTGATTCTTTCAAGGATAAGTGTTTTTAACGCCAATTGGGGCTGTTGTGGTTATTTGGGTTGAATGTCTTGTAGTTTGGCTAGAATTTTAGGAAGCGAGGGTCGTATCCTCTTAGTCAGTTCTCATTTTATTGGCTAATTCGTTAAGTGAATATCATTTTTAGGTACTGGAATTCTTGCTATTGGAATCGCATAAAAAATGACCAGGTGTGTAACAGAAGACTCAAAAAATAACGAATAACGTGATGTCAAAAAACCTACTGTCAACGTCATACAGCCGTATGTCAGACCGTGTGGACCACACGGTCTAGGCTATTTGGGCCATGTAGGCCCATTTTTCTGAAAATTTCATTTATGGTCATATTAATCCATGATGTGTAACGAGCCACTCTGTAAAGTCCACACTCCTTAAATAGGACTTGTAAACATGATATCTAATAGTTAGCTACTGTATGTAATGTGAATATGGTATGTGAGATATATATGTATAATCCGTATACTGATGATTTTGATAGCATGTTTTACATAAAAATAATGCATGACATGTGTATTTATCATTGTTAATATCTACATGAGCATTGGGGTGGGTATATGATTGACGGAGGAAGTGTTGGCAGTTTAATAATGTAATAGTCTGATTTTGGGCTGGTCGAAATAGTGGTTTCGAAACCATTAACCTGAGGTTGAAGAAATTATTTTTAATATATTTATGTGTTATAGCATGTTTATATGAGTGCATGAAAAGTTTGGTGAAATAATTTTAGCGATTGCATGCTCAATTGCGAAAAAGGACTAAATTGCATAAGGAACAAAAGTTTTATTTCATTAGCTAAAGGTGTCAAATAGCTAGAGAACCAAAATTAAGGGTCTTTAAAGAGAAAATAGGCCTTTATTAATGGCATGGCCGGCTATAGGGACAATAAAATAAAAAAGGTCAAAATTAGGTGAAATTTGGTGACCAATTTGACTAGAATAAAATAAAATAAGGAAAAATTATCATCTTTTTCTGTTTTTCTCTTCTCCACTGAAATTTTCAGCAAGGAAGGGGTCTTGAAAGCTTGAAATTTTTATCCATTAATTTCTCTCATAAGTAAGTGATTTTGATGACTTTTCTTGATAATTTTTGTACTTTTGGGACCCTTATAGCATAAGCTAACTAATGAGGGGACTATTTTGCAAAATGGTTGAGGGTATATGGTTTTTTCCATGATATTATCCATGTTTTTTGCTGAATTTTTATGGAATAAAATGAATCTTGGTTGTTAAACAAATAACTTTTGTGAAGTAATTTTCATGGAAACCCTAACTAAGGACAATTTTGCATAAGTTATAAATTATGTGGTAAATATGTGAAATAATGGGAATTGTGGGCTGCTTCTAGTATAAAAGGAATTAGTTAGGCTTGGGTAGTGAGAAAATTTGATAAAAATCGATTTACGAGCCTAGGGTTAAAATAGTAATTTTGTGAAAATCTAGGGGCAAAATGGTCATTTTGCAAAAATATGAATTATGAAATGCATTTATTAATATGATGGAATTTTTATCATTTTAGATCAAGAAATACGAAACCCGAACCTAGACCAGGAGAAAGCCAAGCAAGTAGACTAAATCCAAATAGTCGTTCACTTTTTGTATACCGAGGTAAGTTGTACGTAAGTAAGTCAGCTTTATCGCTATTATGTGTTGAATGATTGATTTTGTATAATATGTTTGAATGTGATTATGAATAATGCGTGATGAAATTAATGTGGTAAATTCCCAATTGAGCCTAGGAATAGATTGGATATCCACGCCATGACATTTGGGTGATATGTGTGCCAGTGTAAGACCATGTCTAGGACGTGGCATTGGCCATGATATGAGAGCCAGTGTAAGGCCATGTTTAGAACATGGCATCGGCAATGTAATGAGAGCCAGTGTAAGACAATATCTAGGACATGGCATTAGCATTGATATGTGCGCTAGTGTAAGACCATGTCTGAGACATGGCATCGGCATTGAGATGAGAGCTAGTGTAAGACCATGTCTGGGATATGGCGTCAGTCTCGACATGTGAGCCAGTGTAAGACCATGTTTGGGACATGGCATCGACACTTCACCCTTTTGTGTAAAGCTTGTTAGATATCCGTTAGTATTCCAAATGGTTTCACAGGTTATTTTAAAGCTTATGATAATGATATGGAATGATATAATCATGTTGTGAGTGGTACAGGTTCTTATTCAAAATTCATGAGATATGATTCTAGTTATGTTGTATTGATGGTAAGAATGACATGAGTAAGTTCTAGCTATGAAATAAATTTGGGACGATATCGAAATCTTTGGTTTATACTTGTGATATATAAGTATGTAGTGATATTTACCCATGTTCATTCAAGAATGTTGTATTGATTTATAATATGCATGGTTGATGTTGTTACTTATTTATATGCAACTTACTAAGCTTTATGCTTACTCCCTCTCCTTTCCATTTTCTTATAGTGTTGTCAAGCTAGTGTCAGGGATCAAGGGACGTCGGAATGATCGATCACACTATCACCTGAAGCTTTTGGTATAATTAGTTTAAATGTTTTGATTGTGGCTTGTATAGGGACTTAAATCTTTTGTTTAGAGTCTTGTTAGTTTAGCCACAAGTGTTGGCTCATATGATGGATGTGATATTAATTTTGTATAAGCCATTAATGTCGGCTAATATTGATTATTATTAAATGCATTTGATGCAAATTTCTCATTGTTGTGGTCGATTTGGTTATATGTGTTATGCTTGGATTGGTTTTGGTTAATATTGTGTAGGTGTAAGTAAGGGTGGCAAAGCGGCTTGGTAAATAGCCTTATTTTTGTCTACATGAGTAGACATACGGGTGTGTGTCTAGGCCGTGTGTGACATACGGTCTGCCCCACGGGCGTGCAGCCTGGCCGTGTGTCCCTGCACCTCAATTTTACAAGTCAGTATGCATGGTAGTAAACATACGGGCAGAGACACGGTCGTGTGTCTCAGCCGTGTAGAGGACACGGCCTAACAAATGGGCGTGTACCTTGGTCGTGCGACCTTAATTGGTTGATGACGTCAGAAACAGAATGTCAAGGTTTTTGTACACGGGCTGAGACACGAGCGTGTTATGGCCGTGTGAGGGACACAGGACATAGACACGGATGTGTGCCTGGCCGTGTGAAAACCCCTATAGGTTCGAATCAAAAACTAAACCCACACGGGTTAGGGACACGGACATGCCAGATATGCCCAGGCCGTGTGAGCTACAGGGGCCTTCAGTACGATCATGTTAAGACGACACACAGGCGTGTCACTTTTCTACACGGGCGTGTGCCCTATTTACCTTAAAAATTTTCAAAGTTTTCCAAAGTACTCAGTTAAGTCCAGAATCTCTTTTGAAGCGTGTTTTGGGCCTCGAGGGCTCGTATTAGGGACTTTATGTTTGGTTTTCAAAAAGTTTTAATTTGGACAAAAATTTATGGCACGAAAATGTTTGTAAGCATGTGTTTAAGTACGATAACACCTTGTATCCTTTCTGGCGTTGAGCTCGGGTAAAGAGTGTTACATTTAGTGGTATCAGAGCTATAGTTTAGACAATTCTTAGACTAACCTTGTATGAGTACGAGTCTAACTATACATGCCATAAATATATTGTGATAGTGTGACGACTCCTGACAAATTTAAATTGTGTTTTCATTTAGTAAATGGATCCCGACCGACTAATGGCAGATGATGTAGATAGTAACGCGCTGACTCCCGCTGAAGGGACCGCGCCAGTAGAGAAAGGGCTCGTGACAATGAGTCAGGGCGGTGGGGCTAGAGAAGCCTACCTCCATATGATGGATGCCTGGTATTCGAAATTTATTCGTGCAAATTCGAATACTCCACCTCCCCTAACTCATCCGATTCCTCAACTTACCCATATGGCTCACCAAGGATTAGAAATGGTTAGGAGAGAAAAACCTCCGGTAGATAGAATTCGTAAGCAACGGGTCGATAAATTTCGGGCTAAAATTGACGATTTCCCAGAGAGAGCATAATTCTAGTTGAAAAATACCATTAGGGTACTTGATGAATTGTCTTATACCCTTGAGGAGTGCATGAAGTGTGTTGTCTCGCTTCAGCGAGACTCGGCCTACCAATGGTGGAACACCCTTGTATCAGTTGTACCAAGGGAAATGATTACATGGGAGTTTTTCCAGGAGGAATTTCGAAAGAAGTATATTAGTCAGAGGTTTATAGACCAGAAGAGGAAAGAATTTCTAGAATTGACGCATGACCGAATGACGGTAACAAAGTATGAGCATGAGTTCGTAACACTCAGCAAATTCGCTAGGAAGTGCGTATCTACCAAAGCCGCTATGTGCAAGAGGTTTGAAGATGGTTTGAATTAAGACATCAGATTGTTGGTTGGCATTTTAGAGTTAAGATAATTTGTAGTACTTGTTGAGAGAGCATGTAAGGCCGAAGAATTGGCCAAAGAGAAGAGGAGAGCTGACATTGAGTCACGTAACTCAAAGAAAAGACAAATGGGAAGATCATTTCAGACCTCACCCAAGAAATTGAGGGAGTTTCCTACTTGAACAAATGCGTCGATAGAATTCTCGAGTAGAAACAAGAATAAGCAGTATACAGCGTCTCAAGCTCAGACCACTTCTATTGCGAGCATTGGTAGTGCTCGACCGAATAGACCAGAGTGTTCGTAGTGTGGTAGACGACACTTTGCTGAGTGCCGAGGAAATGATAGAGGTTACTTCAAGTTTGGTTCACTAGACCACTGTACTTGAAACTGTCCTGAGATAGAGGAGAAAGACAGAAAGGAAAATGTGAGAGTGAGTAATGCTCCCTAGAGGGGTAGACGACAGAAGAACCCTAGGAGTGGAGTAGGCAACAGAAGTATACCTAGAGATTCTATTGTGGGGTCCGAGGGTAGAGTGCCTGCAAGGACATATGCCATTCACGCCCGCGAAGATGCTGCGTCTCCCGATGTAATTATGGGTACCTTTTCTATCTATGATATATTTGTGATTGCTTTGATCGACCCGGGGTCTACCCACTCTTATATTTGTATGAAATTGGTACCTAGTACGAATATACTAGTGGAGTCTACTGAATTTGTGGTAAAAGTGTCTAACCCGTTAGGTAAACATGTAATAGTTGACAAAGTGTGTAGAAACTGTCCTTTAATGGTTAGGGGCCACTATTTTTCGGCTAACCTCATGCTACTACTGTTCGATGAATTTGACCTAATTCTTTGCATGGATTGGCTGACTGTCTATAACATGTTAGTAAACTGTGGTAATAAGTTTATTGAATTGAGATGTGAAAATGAGGATACTATCCGGGTTGAATCAGGTGAATTGGACAGCTTACTAGTACTGATTTCTTCTATGACTACTAAGAAATACATGAGAAAAAGGTATGAGTCCTACCTTGTATTTGTGTTGAATACCTGAGAGTCGAGAGTAAAGATTAAGTCAGTACCAGTGGTATGAGTACCCGGATGTGTTTCCGGAAGAATTGCCTGGATTACCTCAAACTAGAGAAGTTCAGTTTGGTATCGAGTTGGTCTCTGGTACGGCACCTATCTCGATTGCTCTGAATAGGATGGCACTGTTGGAGTTAAAAGAGTTGAAGGCTCAGCTACAAGAATTAACGGATAAGGATTTTGTGAGACCGATCTGTTCTCCGTGGGTGCTCCAATACTTTTTGTGAAAAAGAAAGACGGGTTGATGAGGTTGTGTATAGACTACAGACAGCTCAACAAGGTGACTGTGAAGAACAAGTATCTTTTACCTAGAATTGACGATTTGTTTGATCAATTAAAAGGAGCCATGGTGTTTTCTAAGATAGACTTGAGATCCTGTTATTACCAGCTAAGAGTTAAAGAGCAAGGTGTACCGAAAACTGCGTTTCGAATGAGATATGGGCATTATGAGTTCTTTGTCATGCCCTTTGGCTTAACAAACGCCCCCGCCGTGTTTATGGACTTGATGAATCGTATTTTTTGGCCATACTTGGATAAGTTCGTGGTTTTTTTATTGACGATATATTGATTTATTCTCGTGATGAGAGTGAGCACATGGAGCATTTAAGAACTGTTTTGAAGACATTAAGAGATAAGTAGTTATATGCCAAGTTTAGTAAAAGTGAGTTTTGGCTCCGAGAGGTTGGATTCTTGGGATACATCGTGTCGGGCGATGGAATTAGAGTTGACCCGAGTAAGATCTCGGTTATTGTCGAGTGGAAATCGCCGAAGAATGTATTAGAGATTAGAAGCTTTCTAGGCTTAGCGGGTTACTACAGACGATTAGTTAAAGGATTCTCCATGATTGCTACTCTGATGACAAGGTTACTGCAGAAAGATGTCAAGTTCGAATGGACGGAAAAATGACAAAAGAGTTTTGAGAAACTAAAGGCGTTGTTGACTGAAGCTCCAATTTTAGTGCAACTAGAACTGGAAAAAGAATTCGTAGTGTATAGCGATGCATCCTTGAATGGATTAGGATGCATGCTCATGCAAGAAGGCAATGTGATAGCATGTGCCTTGAGACAACTGAAGCCGCATGAGAAAAATTATCCGACTCACGACTTAGAGTTAATAACCATAGTGTTCACACTGAAGATTTGTAGACACCACTTGTACGGCGAGAAATGTCGGGTGTTAACTGACCATAAAAGCCTAAAATATTTGATGACTCAAAAGGATTTGAATTTACGGCAACGAAGGTGGCTGGAGTTGATTAAAGATTACGAGTTAGTAATTGACTATCACTCGGGAAAGGCGAACGTGGTCGCAGATGCATTAAGTAGGAAGTCATTGTTTTCCTTGTGAGTACTTAGTTGTCTGTAATCGAGGATGGTTTGATTCTAGTAGAGTTGAGAGCTAGACCTATGTTTCTTCAAGAGATTTGTGAAGCTCAGAAGAGTGATAAAGATTTGTAATCCAAGATGACTCAGTTTGAGATAGTTGACGAATTAGATTTTTAGATTAGTACCGACGGTTGTTTGATGTTCCGAGATAGGGTTTGTGTACTTAGAGATGATGAGCTTATTAGGAAAATTATTCACGAGACACATAGTAGTTGTATATCAATCCATCCAGGTAGTACTAAGATATATAATGACTTGAAGAGATTGTATTTGTAACACCCCAAACTCGACCCAGACATTATGGCCAAGTCTGGTGTGTCACATTGAAGTGTTTTTCGAAAACCATGTTTTCATTGAAAACCCTTTTTGATGTTTAGAAACTTTTACCGTTTAAACTTGTAAACCTTTGTAGTGGCAGAAACATATTATTTTAAAAATAGTTAAGTATCGAAAAATCAAACCTTCTTTGTTATGGCTTAAAGCGAATAGATACTACGCACCAGGTAGGATTCAAGAAAAGAGGAGGTGAGTCAATTAGACTGCTTAAGTACCTAGCTCTTCCATGATCCAATCCTAGACATGCACACATCCATTCCCACACTTTAAGCTTATTATTTGTCCACGAACAACAAATTAAGTTTAAGTCTATTTAAAATATTTATTTCCCTTGAAAACATTTACGTTGCGGAAGCTTTGCTCGATTATCGTGATATTTTGAAAATAAGTAACTTTTATAAAATACGCCCTAGAGCTAACCAATTTTAAGGAATCAATTTAAGTGATGTGAATCTCAAGTTGAAAACAATTTAAGTAATTTAAAAACCCAAAATAAAAATAATAGAGCGGTCTTATTACAACTTTAACCAAAATAGAAATAATCAAAAGTAAATGCAAAATTTAAAAGGGAGCTAATTGAAACTTATTTAAAAACCAGGAATTTAATTTTCGTGGCCACTCTGAATCTCGCCCAGCTCCAAGTCCACCAACTAGGGCTCACCTGCAAGGATGGAAGAGAAAGGGGGTGAGTTTGGAAAACTCAGTGTGTAAAGTATCCCAACCAGAGCCCAAATCAGTTCAAGCTTTACTGGGCCTAAGCCCTATTCAGAAATCAGAGCTAACTGGGCCTTAGCCCATATCAATATTAATCTGGGGCATAGCCCCTTATTACAAGTCGAGATATATTGGGTCTTGCCCATATTAACACAGTTGAGCCCATTTCAATACAGTCTCATATGATTAATGCATGATAAACCCATCCAACCCTACACTTGCCTCCGTCCATCCCTACACTTCCTGTGGGGATTAAATCACCCACGCCATCCCTACACTTACAGTGTTAGCATCGGTTGCGGCATTAACTATAAGCCGCAGCAAAGCTGCTTATATCAGAATATGTGGCACAGCCACCAGAATGAGTTCTTCCTCCATAACAAAACCCAACCCCATGCAATATGACATGTATGCAGAATATATATATAATTAACAAGACCGGCTTTCGAAAGACAGTCAGATTATAGCGTAAGAACAGTTATTTACCCTCGAGGGGCGTAATCGTAAACTTACCCCTTTAGGGATATTACGGTAATTCTACCTTACAGAGATATTTTAGTAGTTTTATTAGTCTTTTTAGGGTTTCATGCTCATTACAGTTATTAACGTACTATCAGCAACACTTATCGAACGTTTTTACCGAATTGGGCCCGTTGGCCCATTAACCCGATTTCGACCCATTAAGCCCAAATATACCGAAGTGCACGAAATTGCGCACTCTGCAATCATACTGCATGCAATTACCAAAAATTAACAACCAAACCACCTCACGAGCGCTCGTACGCTCGCAAGTTCACAAATGCCGACTTTTCAGCTTTTCGACTTTTGCCGATCTAGTCTATGAGTAGGTGTCGTTTACACACCTATTTCGCGACGACTGCTACTGAGTTCCCTTACGATGTCCTACAATTGATTACCACAATTCTTAGATTGAAAACCACAATAACCAATCCCAATATTCACCTACCATAATCAAACCATGCCCCTAAAGCCTTTAGAATCTTACCTTTTTGCCGAAAACCGATGACTAGATCTAAGTCTAGTTGTTCCAAAGATCCAAGCCTTCGATCCAACCTTTAGAAGACACTAAACACCAAAAGAAATCGTCGGTTAAAGATCCTTAAAGCCCTATGCCCAAATCGACAACCTCCCTAGATTTTAGGGACTTCGACTTTTTCTAAATTGTAAAATAAGACTAGATCTGAGGTGATGAGCACTTACCACTTGTTCCTTATTGATTTATAATATGCATGGTTGATGTTGTTACTTATTTATATGCAACTTACTAAGCTTTATGCTTACTCCCTCTCCTTTCCATTTTCTTATAGTGTCACCAAGCTAGTGTCGAGGATCAAGGGACGTCGGAGGGATCGATCACACTATCACCTGAAGCTTTTGGTATAGTTAGTTTAAATGTTTTGATTGTGGCATATATAGGGACTTGAATCTTTTGTTTAGAGTCTTGTTAGTTTAGCCACAAGTGTTGGCTCATATGATGGATGTGATATTCATTTTGTATAGGCCATTAATGTCGACTAATATTGATTATTATTAAATGCATTTGATGCAAATTTCTCATGGTTGTGGTTGATTTGGTTATATATGTTATGCTTGGATTGGTTTTGGTTAATATTAAATAGGATGGTACAAGTAAGGGTGGCAAAGAGGCTTGGTAAATAGCCTTATTTTTGTCCACATGGGTAGATACACAAGTGTGTGTCTAGGCCGTGTGTGACACAAGGTCTGCCCCACGAGCGTGTAGTCCGGCCATGTGTCCCCTGCACCTCAATTTTACAAGTCAGTATGCATGGTAGTAAACACACGGGCAAAGACACGGCTGTGTGTCTTAGACGTGTAGAGGACACGGCCTAACACACGGGTGTGTGCCTTAGCCGTGTGACCTTAATTGGTTGATGATGTCAGAAACAAATGTCAAGGTTTTGTACACGGGCTGAGACACAGAAATGTCATGGCCGTGTGAGGGGCACGGGCCATGGACACAGGCGTGTGCCAGGCCGTGTGAAAACCTCTGTAGGTTCGAATCAAAAAATAAACCCACACGGGTTAGGGGCATAGGCGTGTCCAAATATGCCCAGGCTGTGTGAGCTACACGGGCCTTCAGCACGATCATGTCAAGACAACACATGGGCTTGTCACTTTTCTACACGACTGTGTGCCCTGTTTACCTTGAAATTTTTCAACGTTTTGCAAAGCGCTCAGTTAAGTCCTGAATTTTCTTCAAAGTGTGTTTTGGGCCTCGTGGGCTCGTATTAGGGACTTTATGTTCAGTTTTCAAAAAGTTTTAATTTGGACAAAAATTTATGGCACGAAAAAGTTTGTAAGCATGTGTATAAGTACGGTAACACCTCGTATCCTATTTCGTCGTTGAGCTCGAGTAAAAGGTGTTACAAATAATTTGCCTTATTTGGTGGTTTAAAACCAAAAATATCTATTCTGGTGGCTCAGCCACATTTATCTGTTTCTGGCGGTTTACCATGCACTATATCTGGAAACTTAACTACACTACTCTGAAAAGTGACATACGCCCACCTATAGGTGTGTAGGGTTAGATGAGTATTTAATACCCTGTTTAGTGTGTAGGGATAAACGAAGATGGTATGTAACGATTGAGGGTAGGATTTGATTCTGTATTTGTATTTTATTATGAAAATACATCTAATTTTGCATCTAATCATGCATCTAAAAGAGTTTCTATTATTTTATGTGCATAGTAGGAGCTCGGGTTAAATTTCTGTTTTTTAAGTTTTATTAAGTTAAAGTACTATTTTCAATTGGACTGTTTTGGACTTTTTGGAGACTGTTTATTGTTGTGGATTTTATTTGTCGTTTTGAACTGCTTTGTCATATTTAGAATATTTTATTCCAAATTGCAAAGCATTTAATTTCACAATCAAACTATGGTTTTCAAATTTCTATCTAATTTAAGAATTCCACTGTAAAACTAAGTGATTTTATAAGTGTTTTTAACAATAAAAATGAATTAACTTAATATGGTGATTTTCACTAAAAACTGGAAATATCATTGTGAAGTTTTGTTTTATGTTACATTTCTGAATTTTAAATTTCATGTTTCAAAACGAACGTATGTAATTCATCAGGATTCGACTATAACATCTAGGCTAGGTATGGGGTGTTATACAGAACATTATACACCCTAATGACATGTCATTTGGATCCGATTGGTTCACTAAGTTTGTATGGGCCTCAATTCATATTCACTCCATTTCATTCCTTTGCACATCACCATATACATTCTTATATACACTCATAATCATCAGTTATAACTTACTTTACAATTTAGTCCTTCTAATACTCAAAGTCATTATTACATGGCAATTTAATTACAAGTAATACACATACCATACTACAATGATAAATATAAATCAGAATAAGTTCTATACGAACTTATCTAATAAAAAACAACAGCAAATACAACGCCAAGGACTATTATGCAAGTTTTCCTTTTTTTGCGTTTATCTTTCAGTTGATTTAATTCTTGATCTATATAATAATTCATTTAAAATTTTAGTTCCAAATACCTTAAAACTCCTTATACTATGCATATGACAACCTAATTCCATTTTTCATAATTTCCTTGGTTTTTGTAATTTATTCAATTTAGTCCCTAAAATCGAAAGAACTATAACTTACACATTTAAACCCCAATTTTCAATCTGATTTCAGTATTATTCTTAAACAACTCTCAAATGCCTATTTTTAAAGAAATTTCATGCTAATCTTGTTATCTTTCCATTTTAGTCCATAAACTCAAAACTAACAAACATTACTTTACAAATTAGTCCTATTTCATACACAAACTTTAATTTCTACCATTTAACATCTAAAAAGCTTCAAAAGCAACAATGGAAACATTTAAAATCTTTGATAGTTTTACAAATTAGTACCCAAGTTAGCTAGATTAAGCTACCATAATTTCAAAAACAAAAAAATTACAGAGAACGTGAATTAATACCCAAGTTTGCTAGATTAAGCTACAATAATCTCAAAAACAAAAAAATTTACGAAAAACAAGCTTGATTATCATACCATGCAATAAGGAGAAGCTTGGCCAAAAACTCCCTAGCTCAACAATGTTAGTAAGAAGAAAATGAAAGTAGAAATATTGGTTTTGTTTACTTTAACATATAATAATATTAGTTTAATAAAATTTCAACTTATAAAACCTTTAAAAATTAAGTCGCTAATCGTCCATCCCCTTAAAAGTGGTTTAATTATCACATAAATCCTCAAACATAAAGCATTTTAACTAATAAAAATTTATAGATGAAGTTTTACAAATTTTATGATTTAGTCCTTGTACCCTAATTAACCATTCAATGAACCAAATTACTAGACCAAAATCTAATGTAACACTATAATAGACTTGTAAATATTAATAAATAATATTTATTGACTCGATCATCAAAAAATGAGGTTTTGAAACCACCATTTCTGGTACCATTGAAAATAAATTGTTATAGTCACGAGTCATAGAGAATGGATGGAGCATTCTCAAAGAAGGCTTAAACAAATACGAGTAGGTTGCGACTTCACAACCCAGTGCAGCGACGCCAACCCAAAACAGCAAGTGGTGCCCTAGACCAATAACTAGCGCCTCAACGTCCTAAGCTTTGCACCGCAGTGCCATTTCACCAAGCTGTGTTGTTGCTACCCATGTCTTGTGGGTTCATTTGTTTTTTTAAAACCAAGATGCAAGGCTACTTTCATCTTTTTCAGGTATTTAAATCTAAATCAAGTTTGTAACCCTAGTTTGAAGTCATTTAAAACTCCACAACTTTATAAATAGGATCTTAGAAAGAGACAATGATCTTCATTTTCAATTTTAAATTAATTAGCATTTTGTTTTCTTTATGGCTTGATAAACTCTTCTTTTCTAGTTGAAATAATATTCGAAGTTTGATTTTACAAGTTTGTGAGATCTAATTACTCTAAAAATTTTTTTTGCTCTTTGATATTTGCATGTCTTGTTTCTAATTATAATTGTTCAAGTTTGTTAAATATATGACTAGTATTTGATAGCTTAGAATAATTTCTTTGTCAATTAGATATTATTTGATTGATTGATTTCTAATAATTATGACGACCGCATGATAACTTGTGTAGCGTAGACATGTGATCTAACTTAAATAAACCCTGATAGTTTGTTTATTGGTTAGAATTGAGTTTCTTTTGTTCTTAAAGCTTTTGATAAATTAAATTCCTAAGTGATCATTATAATGTTGTTTGTCAATAAGAGAAGTAATTAATGACGATTGTCTTGATTATTAAGAAGGTAAGAAGAGATTAGTTTACTTAGTGATTATCGATAATTATAACCAATTTATTAAAGAATATTTGATTTTATATTTACACCAACGATTAACATTTGAATCAAACGAAGAATTTACTTTGACTAGAAGTTTTATCTCATTGATTTTTATCCCAAAACTTTGATTGTTGCTCTCTTTACTTTTTCTAAATTCTTGATTTTAATTTTTAAAATTTTCTTTAAAAAAAACCCTTCTTTATTTTATTTTATTAATTGAAGGGATAAAATTTTTATCGAGTGGATTCGACCTTACTTGCCACTTCTACTAATTATTTTTCTTCAAGTAGGTTTTTTTTTTGTGACATCGACAACTGTAGGGGATCACCCTGATTAAACAACAACCAAAGTAAATAAAATAAGAATCGATGAGATCGAACATGTAAATTTTATGTAGAAAAACTCCTTAAGAGAGAATAAAAAACCATGGGAAAAATGACAAAGTTTAAGTGGGAAACTAAGAACAAAATTCTCTCAATCTAAATGATTTTCGTTGTGTAAAACCTAGAGTAACTAAGACTTATTTATATGTTGAAATTTGTAGTATATATGACTACAACAGCTTTAGGTTAATCAGAGTTTAAGTGGGAAACTAAAAATAGAGTTTAACTAAGAGAAGAAAAACCCAAAAAAACTTTGGTCAAAATAAGAGGCAGTCTCCCATAAATCTCCACCTTGACTTGTATTTGGACCAACTCCCTTGCCGAGCCCTGTTACGAGCTTAACTGATTCTTCATCGGATACTTACCAAGTTCCAGCAATGCTTAAACTTTGAAACTGGAAGGCTCTTTGTCAACATGTCGGTAAGATTGTATTCTATGCCAATTTTAAGAATTTGAACATCCCTTTGAAAGATCACCTTTTAAGTAAAATGATAACAAATGTCTATGTGCTTCGTTCTCTATTTGATCTTTGGTGAGATGTATGGCACTTTGACTATTACAATAAACGATAGTTGCCCATTTTTCACGTGCTAGTTGTCTAAACAGACCCCTTAACCAAATTGCTTCTTTTACTGCTTCTGTAATTGCCATGTATTTTGCTTCAATAGTCAACAAAGACACTGTAGCTTGAAGTGTAGCTTTCCAACTAATGGCACAATTCCCAAAAGCAAATAGGTAACCTGTGAGAGACTTTCTTCGATCTAAGTCTCTTGCATAATCAGAATGAACATATCCGACTAAACCCTTTTGAGTTTACCCAAACTCTAAGAACATGTTAGAAGTACCCCGTAAATATCTGAAAATCCACTTAACTGTATGCCAGTGTAACTTACCTAGATTGGCCATGTATCAGCTAACACCACTAACAACATGTGAAATACTAGGACAAGTGCATAGCATTGCATACATTAAACTTCCAACTGTACTTGAATAAGGTACTTTTGACATGTACCTTTCATCTTCTTCGTTCTGTGGCGAATATGAAATTAAGAGTTTAAGGTGTGCAGTTAAATGAATACTTACTAGTTTTGCATCTTGAATCTTAAATTGTTCAAAGATCTTCTTAATGTACCTTTTTTTGCAATAAAAATAATTTTATGAAATGTCTATCTCTCAAGATTTCGATCCCCAAAATTTTATTTGTTTTACCTAAATTTTTCATTTCGAACTTAGAGTTCAACATGATTTTAAGATGATCAATTTCAGATGGATCCTTATCCACAACTAACATATCATCAACATAAAGCAACTAATATATAAAAGAACCATCATCAAAACATTGTAGGTAAACGCAACTATCATACTTACTTCAAGAAAAACCAATACTCAACATGAACTAATCAAACTTTTTATACCATTGCCGAGGAGATTGCTTCAAACCATACAAAGAGTTTTTTAAGAGGTAGAAATAATCTTTTTTACCTTCAACTTTAAAGACTTTCGATTTTTACATGTAGATGTCCTCCTCAAGGTCACCGTGAAGAAAAGCAGCCTTTACATGTAACTGCTCTAACTCAAGATTATTTGATGCAACAAAGTCCAAAAGCACCTGAATGGATGTATGTTTTGCTACGGGAGAGAGAAAATCACAAAAAGAAACTCCTTCCACTTGACTGTAGCCCTTTGCAACCCAGTCTTACCTTGTACCTAGTGTCATTAGGATTCAAACCTTCCTTCTTTTTAAACACCCATTTGCAACTAACGATTCTTTTATTGATGGGTGATGAAACTAGCTTCCAAGTCTCATTCTTTTGAAGTGATTCCATCTCTTCTTTTATTATAATAAGTCATTTGCTAGAATCAGAGGCTTGAACTACCTCATAATAACACGAAGGATCAATAAATCAATGTTCTCGGAACACTTAGAGCATAAGCTACTAGGTTTCCTTCACAATATTTTTGTGGTGGTCAGATTTCTCGCCTTTTCCTGTCACAAACCAACTTATAATTACTTAACTAAAATGGTGATGGTACTTGAGGGCCGGATGGAGTCCCAAATAGATCCGAAATAGCTTTAATATTGCAGGAATCAGGATTTTGTCGTGTCTTCACGACGTCATGTGACATTTTGTAAGGACGAGACCTCTGGTCGTCATGTTGTTACGATGCTGGGCAATTGCTAGTCGAGACATTGCTCGTTGTTTCAGCTTTTGACTCCACCTTGCTCAAGACACTCTGATTTGTTGTGTCTTTAAAAGTAGAAGTCACCTTTTTCTAATCAAAACATGGCAGATTCATCAAACATAACATCTCTACAAATAATTTTTTATTCAGATTCCAAAAACCATAACTAAAAACCTTTTATACTGGCTAACTTTACCATCAGCAGGACAATTGAGAATTCTAAGATTAGAATAATTGGGAAAATTACCTGACCATATCTTCTCTGGAACTTTACCATGCAATGCTCGATGAGGAGATCAATTTACCAAATAACTTGTCAAGTTTACGAATTCAGCCCAAAATTCCTTCCTTAAGTCTGCACTAGAAAGCATGCATTAAGCCTTTTTCAACAAGGTTCTATTCATTCTTTTTGTAACTTCATTCTGCTGCAGAGTTCCAACAACGGTTCGACGTCTTTTAATTCCTTCCTGTTTGCAAAATCATTAAACTTTGACAAACAAAACTCAATACCACTATCCATTCTCAACTGCTTCACTAATTTTTCGGTTTATTTTTCTAACAGTGTCTTCCTATAACAACCCGTTTTTCAGTGGTGTTAGAAACAGTGGTTTTAGGACCACAATTCTGATGTGTGAGTTAGATAATATTATTTATTTAATATCTACAAAGTTATATGAGTGTTGTATTAAAATTTGGTCTATTAATTTTGATATTTAGATAGTTAATTAAGGAAAAAGTGCTAAATCATAAAATTAACAAAAGTGAACTTTTATAGAATTTCTTAGTGTTTGAGGGTTCAATTAAGCAAATGGGCTATTGTTATCACATTATTTATTGGATGATGACATTATTTACTTGTTAAGGATGACTAAACTTAATTAATGGTATAATTATTTTAACTTAATCATAAAGTTCTTAATAATTTTAATTTTACCTAAGCATATATATTAAAATAAAGAAACCAAAAGATGAAAGAGAAATAAATTACCATCTTTCTTTTCTTCCATGGTTGTATGCTAGGGGGAAGCTTAGGGTTTTATTTTCAACTTTGTTTCTTCAACTGGTATGTGAATTCAAGCCTGTTTCTTGTATATTTATGTTTTTAGAATCCCAGGTGCTTGATTTAGCTAACTTAGGGACTATTTTGCAAAACTATTTAAGTTTTTTAAAGTTTTTATTGAGGTTTTCTTGAAACTTTTGTGGTTATTTAGTTAGTTTTGAAGCTTAGATATGTTAATGAACTAATTTGTAAAATAAAAGTTATTATTTTTTAATATAGTGACTAAAATGCAATAAGTCAAAAATGTGTAAGAAAATTCTAAATTTTTGTGTATTAATGGACTATTGGAGGACTAAATTTAGGCTGATTTCGAAATTAAAGCTCAAATGTGAGAATTATAATAAGATTGGTTTTAGGGACTAAATTATGATAAATGTAAAACTTGAGAGATTTAGTATAAATGAAATTGAATTGGGACATGAGATTTAAATGTTGTTTTATGTTGATTG
This sequence comes from Gossypium longicalyx, assembly GCA_025698465.1. Lineage (NCBI taxonomy): Eukaryota > Viridiplantae > Streptophyta > Magnoliopsida > Malvales > Malvaceae > Gossypium > Gossypium longicalyx. The sequence continues at coordinate 59,024,556 of CM047004.1, read as the reverse complement.
GATTGGTTAATTAAAGTAAATTATATTTTAGATCAAGAATTTCAACGATCGGAGGATGTACGAGGAAAAGGAAAATTTATCGATTAGTCCTTGATAGTCGAATCGTTACCATTTTGACAAGTAAGTTCATATATTTTGAATTTACTCATTTATTTTTATTTTTTTTATACTAAGATTATTGATATTTATTGTTGTTGGTCTTGATTTATAATGTATCTCAATATGTCCTGATGAAATTAGTAAATGCTCGTATACAGATTTGTGATTTTTGCCTAGGTTCCTAGCTCTTGCATATGTTGCAGATTAAAGAATACAAATTTAGGTTCCATCCACTGCATTTGTTGCGGATTTGAGAATAAAAATTTAGGTTCCCCACTCTTATGCGGACTGGAGAATACGAAATATTAAGCCCTCACCAGGTAAATTATACGAAATATTAAGCCCTCACCAGGTAAATTATCGTGTAGGTTGACTCTATTGGGTAACCAGGCACTACTGTTTTTATTTGTATACTGAGGTATTTTACGAAATTTCATCGAGAAGGTTGCCTTTAAAGCCTTGGAGACTTATTTGTGAAATTAATTAAAGAATTTATGTGATTTGATAATGGGATTATAGTTGATATACTTCGAATTAAAAATAATTATAGATGTTCATATGATTAAGCTCAAACATGTTGCCTCTAAAATATATATATCATCCCAACCCCAAAATCAGATACACAAATATATATGTACAGAAAAATAATCTATCATGTTCACATACTTATAATCGTATACAGATAGTAGATAATAGTGCATGTAGACATGCATCAGAATTCTAATTAGATTAGAATATCAAACAGACAGTTCATACAGATTAGGGTTTGATTAGCCCTTACCGACCCTACAGTGGGCCCACAGTCGTTTGGGACGAACCGTGCAACCCTAGGGAAAAATTCAGATAAATGGGCCCAAACGCCCGTGTGGGTTGCCTGTGTGGGCCCATACGCCCAAATTGGCCTTGGCCGTGTGGATCACATGGCCTGGCCCAGATACCACACGCCCGCGTGGCGTACCTATGTTGGCCCACACGCTCTTGTGGCCCATGCGTCCAACTTGGCCTAGCTATTGTGGCTCACACGGCCACACTTCGGCCATCACACGGTCGTGTTTTGTGCACGGCCTAGCCTTCTCGATCACACGGCCATGTCATTACACACGGCCTACCACACGGGCGACCACACGCCTATGTGGCATTGACAGGCTGTAATTTCTGCTTTCGTAGAATCCCATTAACACCGATGAACAACCGAATTGGAAATCACTGTTCGACGACTTCTCCTACACCACAAAAATTACAACAACATCTTAGACTTCAAAAAAAATAGTGATAAGAGGAATACAAACGGAAGTCCCACTTACTGATTACACGACAACCACTAGCTCAAAACACCCAAAATGAAGATTAGAGACAGAAGCAACCGAAGGAAAGGGTTTAATTCCGATAGGGAGTTGGGAAAACGAAAATAGAAAAAAATAGAAGTTTGCTAGAAAGAAGAGGAACGTCAAAATGCAGATAGAAATTTTGGGAAAAGATTTTGAAAAGGAAAATAATCCCCGAATTAAACCTAATTAGATATTCTTCAACCTCCCACTATTCACACAACCAAAACTACTTCAGAATCCCAAGACCACTCAAACACTCTCACGCAACCAAGCAAAATTAATACCCACACTCACCTAGGGATTCAAACACAGGACCTCCAACACTCTAACTCCTTGCCACTTGAACCAGTAGGCTTATTCTAATGTGATCTAATAGAGAAATTTATATAAGCCTACTAAACCAGAGTAAAGCCTAGGTCAAAAATAACAAAATTAGCAAAGGTGAGACTTGAACCCAAGACCTCATACAGAACACTTAACCACTGAAGCAGATACATAGTTGTGTCACACTTTCACAAAAACAGAAATATAATATTCAGGGCGTTACAACTCTACCCCCCTTAAAAGAAAATTTGACCTCGAAATTTACCTGATTAGAACAGATGAGATTATTGTTGATGCATTGAGTCCTCAGGTTCCCATGTGGCTTCCTCAGTGGTATGATTCTGCCACAGCACCTTTACTAATAGAATAGACTTTTTCTGTAGGACCTTAACATTGCGACCCAGAATCTGAATTGACTCCTCCTCAAAGGTCAAATTCGGCCTAACCTCGATCTACTCAACAGAAACAACATGAGAAGGGTCAGACTGATACCGCCTCAACATCGAAACATGAAAGACATCATGGATATGGTCCAACTCTAAAGGTAGCTCCAATTGATAGGCAACCAGTCCCACTCGCTTCAGAATCCTATACGGCCCAATAAACCTAGCTTGCCCTTACGACCGAACCTCAGAACCTTCTTCCATGGACTAAGAGACTCCCATCATCAAATAGACTAAGGCGAGCAAACATCTCCCTCAGATTAGACATCACTCTTCGGCTTACAGCGTCAACCACCATATTGGCCTTACCAGGATGACACTCGATGGTGCAGTCATAATCTTTGAGCAGCTCAATCCATCGACACTGTCTAAGATTCAACTCCTTCTGAGTAAGGAGATACTTGAGGCTTTTGTGATCGGTGAAGATAATACACCTCTTATCATACAGATAGTGCCTCTAAATTTTCAGTGCAAAGACCACAGTAGCCAACTCGAGATTATGAGTCAAATAATTCCCTTCGGGTGTCTTAAGCTGACGGGACACATAAGCCACAACCTTACCACTCTGTATCAGAATGCAACCCAACCCAACATACGATGCATCACTGTATACTACAAACTCCTTTTCGAATTCAGGCTGTATCAGAACAAGAACCTGAGTTAAAATAGTTTTGAGCTTGTCAAAACTCGATTACTACATATTAGTCCAAACAAACGGAACATCTTTAAACAAAAGCTTAGTCAACGGTACAGCAATCAAAGAGAACCCCCCAACGAAATGCCAATAGTATCCCGCCAAACCTAGAAAGCTACGGATCTTTGATACACTCTTAGACTATTTTCAATCCAGCACAGCCTCGATCTTTTGAGGATCCATACGAATCCCCTCAGCAGAAACCACGTACCTCAGAAAAGTTACTTCACGCAACCAGAACTCACCCTTGCTTAACTTAGTGTAAAGCTGCTTCTTACACAAAATCTGAAGCACTACTATAATATACTCATCATGCTTATCCTCCATCTTAGAGTAAACTAGAATATTGTCAATGAATACCACGATGAATTGATCTAGATAGGGCTAAAATACTCGATTCATCTGATCCATGAATGCAATCAGTGCATTCGTCAAATCGAAAGGCATAACTAAGAACTTGTAATGTCCATAACGAGTCTTAAATGCGGTCTTAAGAACATCAGCCTCGTTAACCCTCAGCTGATGATTTCCCAATCAGAGATCAATCTTGGAAAACACAAAAGCGATGCGTATCCTCATGGTCCCATCCTTTTTCTTAACAAACAGGACTGGAGTTCCTCACGGAGACACACTAGGACGATGGAAACCACTGTCCAACAACTCTTGTAATTGAGCCTTAAGGTCTGCAAGCTCCTTTGGTGCCATATGATAGGGAGCGGTAGACACCAGAGCTGTACCTGGAAGAAGCTCGATCCCAAACTCAACTTATCAGTTTGGAGGCAATCCTGGTAACTCATCAGGAAAAACATCCAGAAAATCCCTTACAGTTCTGATATCTCCCAAAGAAGAACCCTCAGATTCAGAAATACTGTCATAGGCCAGAAAAACCTCACCCTTTTCACACCAATTTCTTAGCCACAAGTACGGAGATCATGTTAGACAAATAATCCCAACGCTCTCCGATTACAACTACCTCTTCATCTACCTCAGTTCTTAGAACGACCCTCTTAGTCGCACAATCCAGAATAACCTTGTGCTTGACCAACCAGTCCATACTCAAGATTAGATCGAATTCCCCAAATGGTAACTCCATTAGATTAGCCAGAAATACCATCTCTTGTACCACTAAGGGAACATCCCTATATGGTTTGCTAACCTAAATAGACTGCCCCAACGGACTCAATACAGTGACCTCACTCATAGTGCTCTCAACCGTAATCCCCAGATTTCCAGATACAGTACTAGATATGTATGAGTGAGTAGACCCTATGTCTATCAAAGCCAAATAAAGTACATCAAATACAAAGAACGTACCGGTGATGACATCAGGAGCCTCTCTGTCCTCTCGGTGATGTGCAGCATAAACCAAAGAAGGCTACCTTGCCTCTGTCTAACCAGTACCTCTGCTCGGTGCTCTCTGACATTGTCCTATACCATTACTACCTCTAGCCTAACCACAGCCCCTGGGTGGCTACTGAACTGCCCTCTGCAGTTGTATATAACCTGGAGCCTATGTCTGATCTACCCACTACAGACAGTCTTTAATACGATGCTCTAAGGATCTACATCTCAGACAGGCCCCAATCCTCCTCCAACACCCGTCCGAATGGCGTCTACCACAATCTTCACAAGGCAGCATCCCAGAAGAAGCAACAGTGCCTCCTACTCTAACTGGCCCATCAGATCTGGATTTTTTTGGCCTCTACACAGAACTCGAGGGCTCTGAATCCCTCTTGTTCTTACCTCTCTCCCTATATCTATTCTGGCGCTTCGTGCACTTAACGTCTTTGGCAATCTTCTCCTTCTCAACCAAAATAGAAAACTCACGCTCCTTCTGCGGAGCTATCAAAACTCTCATATTATCTCCCAGCTCATCCTCAAAACGAACACACCTCATATACTCCGATGCCACCATACCTCAAGCGTAGTGACTCAACCTTAGATATTTGACCTCATACTCAGCTACAGATTGGTCATCTTGCGTGAGATTTAGAAACTCATAGCTACGAGCATCGACATAGTTAGCTCCCCCATACTTCCTCTAGAATGTAGTCTTAAGGAATTCCCAAGTCAGATGATCAGGCTGAGCGCCCTCCTTAACCGTCAACCACCACTAGTAAGCCTCATCGCGAAGCAAGGATACTGCACCCTTCAATTTTTGCTTTAGGGTATAGTCCAGATCATCTATAATTCTCTCAATGGCCTCCAACTAATACTCAGCCACATTAGGGGCGACTCTTGTGACACCCCTAAACAACTCAGCTCCATTAGACCGGAGTCACTCAGTTATCGACCCTCGGACCTCAGATCCAGAATTGGGCCTAGCGACCCTCTCCAATATCCTCAGCATGGCTTGGGACAATGCGTCGTCCCTAGCCGAATGACTCTGAGACCCAATCTCAGTAGAAGGTGACACAGGTGTCTCACTAGTGTCCAGATTTAGCATACTGATAAACTGTCATTTATACATATTTTTACCCGACGCTTAGCGCATTTTGTGGATGATTTTTCCTTAGAATTGGTGAATTCGATGCTCCTAATGCCTTAATTTCATGTTTTATACTTAGATGAGCTTAGGAGAGCGAAAGGAACGAGAAACGGGCCAAAAACAGAGAAAATAGGCCAACGTACGAAATCAACAGGGCCTGGACTTCCTCACACGGGCAGACCACATGGCTGTGCCATTCTAACAGGCTTGAACATGGCCTGAAGTAATCGCCCACGGGCGTGTCCCTGCCGAACCCAAGTTGAGTCCAATTTGGAAAATGCTAATTTTCAGGGCTCTTAGGCATTCCAAAGCATATAAATACACTCTAGAAGAGGAGAAAAGGAAGAGGCACGGGAAGGAAAGAAGGAATTACTCAAAGAAAGCCTATTGATCCATCTCAGAAGCCAGATTCATCCTCAAGACTGAAGATCCCCCCTCAATTTCCCTTCAAGAGTTTTGGGTTTTCTTTATGTTTTGTATTCATTATTCTTCTGAGATGTTTTCCTTTTTAGCTATGAACTAAATCCCCTAAATACCTAAGGGGGATGAAACCTAAGACGAATCTTGTTATTATTTTCTAAATTATATGATAAATATTTGACTTGTTCATAATTATGTGTTCTTAATTCTTGTTTTGATATTCCAAGATATTGATTCAAATTACGCTCTTATTCAGAAGAGGAATAGACCCTATCTAAGAGTACAATTGTCATAATTAAGCGGAGTTGATTGCGCGCCTAGAGATAGGGTGACAAGATTTTGCCAGATTAGGGTGAAACCTAATAAGGGGATCCATAGATCGAGTTAATGCAACCCTAGGGTGATAATTAGAGAAAAGTCTCAATTATTCAATCTAGGGATTAGACGTTACTAGTCTTGAATAGGGATAATAACATAACTTAGGGATCTCTAAGGAACAAGTTAAATGAATAAATCGTCTGATTCGGAGTCAGAATAACAAGTAAAGTCTAGGTGGATTCTTCCTTAGGTATTGTCTTAATTCAATCGTTTTCCAAAAGTAATCTCCCAAATCTATTTTCTATAAATTCTTAGTTTAGTTAATTAGTTAGTTAAAACAAACCCCCTTATTCTTAGGCTAGATAATAAAAAGACATTCATTACTAGTACTTTTAGTTCCTTTGGGTTCGACAATCCGGTCTTACTAAAACTATACTACTGTTCGATATGTACACTTGCTTACATCGTGACAATAGTTAGTTTCAAGAACGATTAATTATAAATATTTAAAACCTGTCAGAAAATCACGATCAAGTTTTTGGCGCCGTTGCCACGGAGCTAATATATTAGGAACACTCAATTTTTATTAGTTTAGCCATTTATTTTCCTTGCAAGTTAATTTTATTATTATTATTAATTTACTTTTTCTTTCTCTTGGCAGGTTTTTATAGTTTATGACTAGAAGAAACCCATCAGGACCACTAGTTTTTGACGAAGAAATCGATCGCACAGTTCGTAAAAACCGAAGAGAAATAAGGCGAAGCCTAAGATACACAAAGGAAGAGCAAGAGGACGATATCTCAACTATGACTGAGGAGATGGCTGAAAATTAAGATAATCAGCTACCTCCTGCGATACCCGCTGAACTAGCAAATCAGAATCCTGCTCCTCGTACTACGTATGATTATGCTAAACCTACTTTAATAGGAACTAAGTCAAGTATAGTTAGACCTGCTATTGCTGCGAATAATTTTGAACTAAAACCTAACACTATTCAAATGATACAACAATTTGTTCAGTTTGATGGTTTACAGGATGAGGATCCAAACACTCATTTGGCAAATTTCCTGAAATTCTACGATACATTTAAAATTAATGGCGTTTCTGACAATGCTATTCGTCTTCAGTTATTCCCTTTTTCATTGAGGAACAAAGCTAAACAGTGGTTGAACTTGTTACCAAGAGGGTCAATTACTACTTGGAAACAAATGACCGAAAAATTTTTATTAAAATATTTTTCGCCGGCTAAAACGACCAAATTACGTAATGATATCTCTTCGTTTGTGCAGATGGACTTAGAAACTCTTTACGATGCATAGGAGAGATACAAAGACCTACTGCGAAGGTGTCCTCACCATGGATTACCTCTATGGTTGCAAGTTCAAACATTCTACAATGGTGTGAACCCCTCGACAAGACAGATGATTGATGCAGCAGCCGGGGAAACAATCAATAACAAAACACCTGAAGAGGCTTACGAATTTATTGAAGAGATGTCACTGAATAACTATAAGTGGTAAGTCATGAGGACTAAGCCAACTAAAACAGCAGGCGTTTATAACGTCGATTCAGTTACTATGCTGTCAAATCAGGTAGAACTTCTAAATAAAAAGATTGAATGTTTACTTGGTTCTACGAAGGCTCATCCAGTAATGCACTGTGAAGTCAGTGGAGGTGGATCAAGCAATTCAGAATATCAATCCTATGGCCACAGCATGGAGAACGAACAATTAAATTACATGTGTAATAATCCTCGATCTCAAAATAATCCTTATAGCAATACTTACAATGCAGGTTGGAGGAACCACCCAAATTTCTCCTGGGGTGGTCAAGGGAATCAAAGGCCACAGAATCTTTCGAGTTTTCAACAACCACCCTATCAACAGGAAAAGAAACCGAGCCTTGAAGAGATGCTATCTAAATTTATCTCGGTGTTCGAAACTCATTTCCAAAACACCGAGACAGTACTTAAAAATCAACAAGCATTGATCCAAGGGCTCGAAACTCAGATACGCCAGCTATCCAAACTAATCTCCGAACGACCACAAGGTAGCTGGCCAAGTAATACTGAACCCAACCCAAGGGAACAGCTCAACGTAATTGATGTTCAAGATGAAGAAGGATTCGTTGAGCCTAAGCCAGAACCAAGGCAAAAAACTGTGGTGAGCTGAGGTCAAGGTAAGGTAGGTCATGATAAAAGCAAATCAGTGAATGTCGAATATAAATCTCGTGTGCCATACCCCAACGCAACAAGGAAAGACCGCTCAGATGAACAATTTGGTAAATTCCTTAAACTCTTAAAAAAATTACACATTAACTTACCGTTTATTGAAGCTCTATCACAGATGCCAAACGTAATGAAATTTTTAAAGGAGCTTTTAGCAAATAAGTGAAAGTTGGACGAGGCGTTGCATGTGGAGCTAAACGCAGTTTGCTCAGCTATTTTACAAAATAAGCTACCCAAAAAATTAAAAGATCCAGAGAGTTTTACAATTCCTCGCTTAATTGGTAGTTTAGATGTTAATAATGCATTAGCTGATTTAGGGGCTAGTATTAACGTCATGCCCTACAAAATGTTCAAACAATTAGGTCTTGGGAAACCCAAATAGACTAGGATGAGCATACAATTAGCAGATAAAACTATAGGATTTCCTAGGGGTATTATTGAAAATGTGCTAGTTAAAATCGATAAATTTATATTTCCCATTGACTTTACTGTTCTAGACATAGAGGAGGATAGCAACACTCCTTTGATTTTAGGAAGGCCCTTTTTAGCAACTACTAAAACAATAATTGATGTTGGCACAGGTGAACTCACACTTCGTGTGGGAAACGAAACAATCACTCTTCAAGCTAGCAATTTTGGCAACACATCGAAAATTGAAGGTGATCGTCTAAACCATTCTACTAAAACTGACAATATGGTGCAACCTACTTTGTAGGAAATGAGTCTGAAGGAAGTACATGAGTCATTCCCAAGCAATAGTAGAGGACCTATTCATGAAGACCGAAGGCTAGAAATCGAGGTACTAGATTAATGGCGGACGCATAAACCAAGAACACCCGATAAACCAAAACTACGCCAGAACGAGCTCAATAACTTTCTAAATCAACTTAAGGTTGGAGATAAAATTTTATTAGAAGCCACAGATCCTCACATTGTCACTACCAAACCGAATAAAGAAGTCCCTCTTACGGTACTTAGCATTTTCCCGTTCAGTACAGTCGAGGTAAGTCATCCCAAGTTCAGCACTTTTAAGGTAAACAACACCCGTCTAAAACCTTATTTTGATAAAATGGGTAGCAGGAATAAGGAGAATAAACTCCTTGAACCACCATGACCATTAAATGGAGAGATAAGTCGAACTTAGCCTATAAATAAGTGCTTCTCAGGAGGCAACCCGAGCACTAAAAATATTCATTTCTTTAAATTTTAGTACTTAACACCTAACTTACTAACGGAGATCTTGAATACAAGTTTTCCACACAGACACGTCCAGACACACGGGCGTGTTGAGGATCATGTGGAAACAGGGCAGAGATTTTTCCCAAACACGGGCTACGATAAAACGCCACAGCCGTGCGACATTGCCGTGGGTGAACCTGCCAAAATAACACGAGCGTTCGCCACGCCCGTGTTGCAGAACCATGGTTGAACCTGAGAAAATAGAACGGGCGTGCGTAATGCCCGTGTCTAGCACCCGTGGTTGAACCTGTTAAATTAACACGGGCATGGGCCTACATACACGGGTATGGGAGAAGCGAACGATGCCAGACACGAGCGTGCGACACGACCGTGTGCACCCATATGCACAAGGAACACGGGCGTGGACTAAATGTCAGACGCACCTCAAATTCAAAATTCGCGAATCACATGGGCTGAAATTGAGGAACACAGGCGTGTTCCCTGGCCGTGTGCCCCAAAATCTATAAATAGTCTGCACTATTCATTGTCTCTTTCACTCAAAAAAACCCTAAGCCTAGCCGCTGCAAGTCCACACGACCTCCCCGCCACGTCCGTGCGCCGCCTCCAACTCCATTTTTTTATGCTCATTCTCCCATTCCTAGCGTTTGTTTACTCTTTTCCCTTTAATTTTACTCATTTTTTTTATGTTAGTTATCATAGTACTATACATTTTTTTTATGTTCTTTTAATCTCTTTATCACTCACATTTCAAATCTAGAGTAGTTATTATCTTCTCAAGTTGAAGTTCTTCCTCGTCACATGATTTATCTACTACATTTTATTAGTTTAAAGTGAAAATACTCATAACTTTTGGGTTGATATTCTCCAACAATAAAATGTACTAACATAGAATTAATTGCCATTTCTTTTAGGAAACTCATACTATTGTCATGCTAATGATACACCATAAAATTGTTTTTGATTAAGTTTTCAATAGTTGTGACTGAGATTATTAGTTCTAATTTATGACTTCTGCCTTTTTGGATTTGTTTCTGTCTTACCTTGAACATTCCTTACGATGAAATAATGGTTTTGCTTGCAGGTATACAATGTCGTCTTCACGAGGAAAGAAAACTGTTGCCCCGACTTCAAAGAAAAGGAAGAGAGTGTCATCTTTCTCGGGTCCTACCGCAGAAATTCGTCATCCTTTTCTGTAGTTCCCCATCGAGCCTCAAGAAGAAATTTTCCAAATTCTACGGGCCCGACCTTTAAGTGTGGGCCGCTGCATTAACTAGACAGCTCTTGAACAAGTCCATTTGGCTGACGATATACGAGCACTCCTGACAACCGATCCATGGGACCTCTTCTTTGCGATCATCGAACCAACGTACCTTGAGCTTACACTTGAACTTTGCTCAACATTCCATGTTCAAGATGTCATGACCAACTTTGATGATCCTGGAACAGTTCAGTTTCGTCTCAGCGGTTTAGTCCGCCAGTTGAGTGTACCCGAGTTCAGTATAGCTTTGGGCCTATACACAGAGGAGTTTATGGATGAGAATAACCTCGACACTCTCCGTCGCCACATCCACTACTCTCTTTCGAAGTGCTGGTACGCTTTAGTCCCCGATCGCTCCAAGACATCAGCTCTCTCTCCCTTCTTGAGGTACCTACACGCCATCTTAGCACACACTTTGACAGGACGTCGAGAGAGCACTGACGTCATCAACACTCATGACGCCTACTTTTTATGGAGCATGGCGAATGAACATGTACTCGACCTTACCTACTTTATTACCCTCGCCATTCGCCACCAAACGAAGCGGCATCGGAGGGGGGTCATCTCCATTGGCCCCTACGTGACTCGACTGGCACGGCACTTCGGGCTCCTCAACACAGCAGCCCAATCATTCTCCCTTACTCTTATGGGCCAGATGTCCTCACAAGGCATTTCGAGCATGCTTAGTATGAGGATGATCAAGAAGCGCTGAGGAACCCACCCTCCTCAGTATCGCCTCGTCCAATCCACCAAAGAGGAGGCCCTCAAGGACATTACTGTTGATGTCCCCCCATAGCACGATGACCTACCGTCTCAGACACCACTACCCTCTCGTCCAGTTCATGCGGCGGCTTCACATGCTGACATCTCTGAGTGCCTCACTCGATTCGAGCAGCATTATTTTCAACGATTTGATAACATTGATGCTACTCTACAGCAGATTTGTCACCACCTCCACATCTCATTGCCAGTCTCACCTCGCGAACCATCCAGCGATGAAGATGTTTAAAAATAATTTATTATTTTATGATTTTAATTTTTATTAAAACTACTTTTTATTTTTATTATATTTTAGAATTTTATTTTATAATTATCAATTTCGGTTATTCCATTAAAAGTAATTATTCTTATTTATATCTCCTAAAAAGTTCCTAATTCTGTCACAGTTATATAGAGCTCCTAAGCTCATCATCTCATAGGAACTAAAAACTCCACCGGGAAAGGTTCTCCACGACTGCCATGTCCTTCTCGACCACGTCCGTAGCTACCACTATATATAATATTCTTTTGGCGCAGGACTTAGGGTCTAGCGAACCTCTACTCCCCACCGGAGTATCCTCCTCCACTCTCGCACCGATTACTCTCTAAAACTCCAGTTCAAGGAATTCATTCATCATTTAGGAAGTTTCACTTCTCTCCCTATCTTATGATTACAAACTTATCTTTTTCCTATCTATCTTTGTACATTGAGGACAATGTACATCTTAAGTGTGGGGGGTATTCATTTCACTATCAGAAAAATCCCTGAATGATTGCCTTGTTCTCTTGAAAAGCTCTCATATCATGTTTAGAATAAATTTTGATTGATTTATGATTTTTATTGATATATCTTAAATTAAAACATAGGCATTCATGCATTGAGTATTTAAACTTTAAGACATTAGGAAAGCAAGCATGATAAGTTGATTTTCTTTAAGAATTTAAAATTTTAGGTTGTTTCCCCAAGTCTAGGTATTCTCTTGATTTGAAATTCACAAGTTTAAACATCAAAAAGCCATAATTTTGTGAGATCTTGAGCCTTCAAGAGCATCTATTAATTCCTTTATGCTCACTTTCATTATGAGTGCGTCAGTATTGAACTGTTATTCTAGAACTTGCTTGATTATGCATGTCAAGACCACACTATTTGATTTGGTATGTCAAGATAATAGAGGCACTTAGGATTAACCCATCATGCCATGAAAAGCCTACCTCCACGATTAACCCTTAGTAAACCCCGTTGAGCTAACAAGCCATTTCTTGTATTACCCTTAACACTAACCCTTAACCCGTTATTGTTGAAATCCCTTCAATTAAATTGATCCATATTTTTTTCAAGATTTGAATTGAATAAATTGTTTAGCTATGTCCTGTTCTATATAGTTAGTTATTTGACTTGTTCTAAAAAAAACATGTATACATATAGGTAGTAGTGATCTTTTGAGCTAAAGTAGTTAAATTCCATATTCCAAGAAAAAAGCTCTATTGTATGCAACTGATGACTAATCATTTTTCTAGTTAGGCAATTTTTTAATTCAATCTCAATTCTAACCCTTTCTTCCAGCTTGTGACCACACCCTTTAACCAAAGCCACGTTACAACCCTCTAAAGCCATGTTTCATCTCAATTTATAGTGGTGGAGATTTGATTTTCATGCAAGCCTATGGTAATGACTTTTCATTATTGACTATTGAGTGCTTCATTTATTGTCCTTAAACACCTTGAGTGATTTGAGTGAATCTTTAGTGAGGATGTGAAACTCTGTGATATTTTGAATCAAAGGTAATTACTTAGATGAGGGGAGACACCTATGTTTTCATGATAAAATGCTCAACTTGGAATGTTTGAAACTTTGATGTTCTTTTAGTCAAATTTTCAATGTTTGATTACCTATGGATTATTTTGAGGTATTACCGATAGAAATTATAAGTTAAGAAGAATTTGTTTTGATTATGAGATGAGGATTTTGCTTGAGGACAAGCAAATGCTTAAGTATGGGGGTATTTGATAAACCGTCATTTATACATATTTTTACCCCATGCTTAGCGCATTTTATGGATGATTTTTCCTTAGAATTGGTGAATTCGATGCTCCTAATGCCTTAATTTCATGTTTTATACTTAGATGAGCTTAGGAGAGTGAAAGGAACGAGAAACAGGCCAAAAACAGAGAAAATAAGCCAACGTACGAAATCAACATGGCCTGGACTTCCTCACACGGGCAGACCACACGGCCATGCCATTCTAGCAGACTCGAACATGACCTGAAATAATCACACACGAGCGTGTCCTTGCCGAACCCAAGTTGAGTCCAATTCGAAAAAGGCTAATTTTGAGGGCTCTTAGGCATTCCAAAGCCTATAAATACACCCTAGAATAGGAGAAAAAGAGGAGGCACAGGGAGGAAGGAAGGAATTACTCGAAGAAAGCCGATTGATCCATCTCAGAAGTCGGATTCATCCTCAAGACTGAAGATCTACCTTCAATTTCCCTTCAGAAGTTTTGGGTTTTCTTTATGTTTTGTATTCATTATTCTTCTGAGATGTTTTTCTTTTTAGTTATGAACTAAATCCCCTAAATACCTAAGGGGGATGAAATCTAAGATGAATCTTGTTATTATTTTCTGAATTGTATGATAAATATTTGACTTATTCTTAATTAAGTGTTCTTAATTCTTGTTTTGATATTCCAAGATATTGATTCAAGTTACGCTCTTATTCAGAAGAGGAATAGACCCTGTCTAAGAGTACAATTGTCATAATTAAGCGGTGTTGATTGCGTGCCTAGAGATAGGGTGACAAGATTTTTTCGGATTAGGGTGAAACCTAATAAGGCGATCCATAGATCGAGTTAATGCAACCCTAGGGTGATAATTAGAGAAAAGTCTCAGTTATTCAATCTAGGGATTAGACGTTATTATTCTTACATAGGGATAATAACATAACTTAGGGATCTCTACGGAACAAGTTAAATGAATAAATCGTCCGATTCGGAGTCAGAATAACAAGTAAAGTCTAGGTGGATTCTTCCTTAGGTATTGTCTTAATTCAATCGTTTTCCAAAAGTAATCCCCCAATTCTATTTTCTGTGAATTCTTAGTTTAGTTAATTAGTTAGTTAAAACAAACCCCTATTCTTAGGCTAGATAATAAAAAGACAGTCATTACTAGTACTTTTAGTTCCTTTGGGTTCGACAATCTGGTTTTCCTAAAACTATACTACTGTTCGATAGGTACACTTGCCTACATCGTGATAATAGTTAGTTTCAAGAATGATTAATTATAAATATATAAAACCTGTCACAAAATCACGATCACATACTGCCTAGAGATGAAGACTCAGCCTGAAACCCTCTACGGCCTCTACCACGGCCTCGAGTACCATGTTCGTGGATACCTCGTGCGCTCATTGTTTAATTGAGTTTATCTACATTAAGAGTTTTATGCATCAGTTCAATATTTATTAAAAGATATTTTACGTAATAAATATCAGAAGTTCAGTAATGTTTTCGTAAGTTTCAGTCTCTATTCGTTTCACTACCGTTTCAAAGAGTACTAACTATAGTATTTTCAGATGATGATATTTACACTATTTCAAAATGAACTATATAAGTTTCAGAATACTTACAGGATTGGCACCGGAGACTCGATGTACCACATTCTCAATCAAAATATTTTTAAACCATTTGAAAACCAATTCTTTCAAACATGTTTTGGAACCCAAAATCCACAGCCGAGTTTTTGAAACCTGGTTCTGATACCACTAAATGTAACACCCCAAACCCAGCCTAGACGTTATGGCTGAATCTGGTGATGTCACTTGGAATGGGTTTGAAATAAAACTAACTCGATAAAAACCTTAAGCTTAAAAACTGTTATTTGCTTTCATTTAGTTCTAAGCATTTATTCATTTGCCTTAAAAATCCTTTAGTGCAGAAGCTTATGAAAACTTTAAGCAATTCAGTTTGTGATTTAGAAAACTTTGTTTAAGTAAACCGACGTTTTAGGAGAAATCATTTGTCAAAGCATGCATAAAAATGAGCCTACCAAAACCACTGTTAAAGTCCATACAGTCCAGAAATTTACAAACTGTCCAAAAATAATTTTCGAAACTTAAATAAAGTCATAAAGCCACATAAAACAGTTCTATGGCGAGTGGTCAAGTCCTCCAGTGCACCGATCCCCCTAAGACTGTGGATTACTTATACAGAATAGACAAAAAAGAGTGAGTATACGTAAACTCAATATGTAACCCCCACAGAATTAAGCATGCACACACATATACAAAAACATAATCGATCAGATATAGACTCGAGCCAAAGCCTATTACAGATACAAATACACAAATCAGAATCAGAATCCAACCCCCAACCTTTACACACCATCTCCGACCATCCGTACACACCATGTGGGGTTTAAAACACTCACCCATCCCTACAAACCATATAGTACTGATGCGACACATAACAGATATAACGTAACCATGCTGCCAGATAATAGGCGTAAATTGCCTTTCAGAACACTTCCTCCAAAATATATATATCATCCCAACCCCAATATCAGATACATAAATATATATGTACAGAAAAATAATCTACCATGCTCACATGCTTATGATCGTATACAGATAGCAGATAATAGTGTATGTAGACATGCATCAGAATTCTAATCAGATCAGAATATCAAACAGACAATTAATACATATTAGGGTTTAATTAGCCCTTACCATCCCGACAGTAGGCCCACAGTCGTTTGAGACAACCCGTGCAACTCTAGGAAAAATTTAGATAAATGGGCCCACACGCCCAGATTGGCCCACACGCCCAACTTGGCTTAGCCTGTTTGGCTCACATGGCCACACTCCGGCCATCACACGGTTGTGTCTTGCGCACGGCTTGGCTTTCGTCTATCACACGGCCATTTCTTCGCACATGGCCTACCACACGGGCAACTATACTCTCGTGTGGCATTGAAAGACTGCAATTTTAACTTTCGTCGAATCCCAAT
The DNA here is from genome assembly GCA_025698465.1 of Gossypium longicalyx. Taxonomy (NCBI): domain Eukaryota; kingdom Viridiplantae; phylum Streptophyta; class Magnoliopsida; order Malvales; family Malvaceae; genus Gossypium; species Gossypium longicalyx. Next base: position 59,007,994 of record CM047004.1, on the reverse strand, counting down.
TTTCTGCGTTTCGAGTACACACCTGGTAACGTTTCAAGGCGAAACCACTCCTAAGCCTTCTGAAACCTAAACACAGCATACCAAACACCGATTTAGCGACTACATTCACTAATTTTTCAACAACAATTTTGTTAACATTGATCAAAAACCGAATCGGAAATCATAGTTTGACGACTTCTCCTACACCACAAAAATTAAAGCAACATCTCAGCCTTCAAAAAAATAGCGATAAGAGGAATATAAACAGAAGTCCCACTTACAGGTTACACGACAACCAGCAGCTCGAAACAACCAAAGCGAAGATTAGAGACAGAAGCAACCGAAGGGAAGAGTTTAATTTCGGTGGAGAGTTGGGAAAATGAAAATAGCAAAAAAATAGAAGTTTGCTAGAAAGAAGAGGAATGTTAAATTGTAGAGAGAAATTTTGGGAAAATATTTTGAAAAAGAAAATAATCCCCAAAATTAAATCTAATTAGATATTCCCCAACCTCCCACTATCTACACAACCACAACTACTTCAGAATTCCAAGACCACTTAAATGCTCTCACGTACTTGAGCAAAATTAATACCCACGCTCATGCAGGGATTCAAACACAGTACCTCCAACACTCTAACTCCTTACCACTCGAACCAGCAGACTCATTCTAATGTGATCTAACAGAGAAATTTATATAAGCCCACTGAACCAGAGTAAGGCTTGGATCAAAAATAACAAAATTAGCAAAAGTGAAACTTGAACCCAAGACCTCATACACACACCCAGAACACTTAACCACTGAAGCAGATACATAGTTATGTCACACTTTCACAAAAATAAAAATATAATATTCAAGGCATTACACATGTTATGGTAATTGTTGGTGTTTGAATGAATGACATGAATGGTTTATGTTTCACCTTGAATTGTGGTCCCATATATGGTACTTTGGTTTGGCACATAGGTTATATTTGAAAGGGTACATTTTGGCATGCTTCAATGTGTTTTGAATAGGTAAAAATGGTTAAAAATTGTTTGGCTTGGGTCTTAAGGAATTGTTAAGAAAATAGCTTGTTTTTTAAGTTAATTTAGGTGCACATGGGCTGTCATATAGCTGTGTACCACACACGATCACTCCACGTAGCCAGATAGGCTATTTGATTTTTGATGCAGGATTATTCACATGGTCTCAGAGAATTACGCGGCCTAGCGACATGGATGTGTGACCCTATATTTGAATTGTACCCCACACGGCCAAACTTGGGGTCACATGGGCTGGTCTCACATTTTACTTAATTTTTTTTTGTAGAAGATTCAATTTAACACAAAATTGATTCTGATTTGTTTTAAATGTTCTGTAAGCTCAATTTAGGACCTAAATTGATTGATTAGCATGGAAATTATTGATAATGAATTATTTGATCATTATTAAATGCTTTAATGGAAGTTGTAAAAAAATTATTTTTGTAACATCTTATAGCTCGGGCCAGACGACTGGATCGAGTATAGGGTGTTACAGTTGCACTATTTAAAGATTCCAAAGACTTCAGTTTTCTGTTTTAAGAAATAAACTAAAAAAATTTTACAGTAATCATCAATAAAAGTTACGAAATATTTATTACCTCCTTTTGAGATGTCAGAAGATGAACCCCATAAATCGAAATGAATATAATCTAGATTCCCTTTTGTTCTGTGTACTGCTGAATCGAAACTGACTTGGGTTTGTTTCCCAAAAATGCAATGCTCGTAGAAACCTAACTTACTAACTCCATTGTCTTTAACAAGACCTCTATTGCACAATACTGTCATACCTTTCTCACTCATATGACCCAGTTGCATGTGACAATGCTTGGTTGAATCAGAATCAATAGAGAGAAAGTCATGTCGTGTCGTCGCAATGTCAAGTTGATTCTGGTTGTGACATAGTGATGATTTCAGATTTTTTTCAGTAATCGCAGCCACACCAGTAACCGTTGACCTTTGCAAAACATATAGGCTACCCTTTTTCTGTCCTCTAATCACAAGAAGAGCCTCACGAGAAACTTTTAAGCCATTTGACTCAATGACTATCCTGCAACTGTTAGAATCCAAAATTTCCAATGAGATAAGAGTTTTCTTTAAATCAAGAACATACTTGAAATCTTACAGTGTTCGAATAATTCTGTCGTGCATCCTAATTTGTACTGTTTCGATTCCATATATTTTACATGAAGAGTTATTCCCCATCAGCACAACTCCACCTTCAACTGAATTGTACGTGGAGAAAAAGTCCCTATTAGGACACATGTGATAGGAGCACGTTGAATCTAAAATCCATTCGCAAGTAAGATGAGAGCTTTCGCTCGTTGACACCAACAATAAATCATCTCCTCTGTCCTCAGCTACACTAGCATCAACAACTTCGACTTTCTGCTTATCTTTCTTGTCATTTTTTATAGGGGTGTTCAATCGTTTAATTGAACTGAACTAGCATTAACTAAATTAATCGAAATTTTTAAACCCTTAACTGTTAACCGAACCGAATTTTTTTAAAAAAATTAACTGAATCGAACTATTTCGGTTAATTCAATCAGTTAATTGAAATTTTTATGCTTTTGTTTTTGTTTTTGTTAAAGAAAGTATAAAACATATCAAAAAAATAAATTTGTAATGTTCATTTAACCGAATTATCCAAAATTAACCGAAAATTTAAGTCTTGAAGCACTACAGAATTACAAACACTACATAAGTCTTGAAAATTAACACATAATTAAAATACAATAGTCTTTAATATTCTTCATTTGCATCTATTTCTTCTCTCTAAAAGATCTCCATTTGCATTATACCTAAAAAATATGTGCAAAAAAAATGAGCATATAATAGAAATATATGCATTTAAAGAAATAAAATAATATAAACAAAAGAATTAATTGTAAGTTAACAAGAATAAAATAGTAATCATACCCTTCAACTCACGAAAGCTCATGAATTTAGGCTAGGCTCTGATGCATTCTAAGAAAAGTCTAAACATTGAAATGATTAAATAAGTTAATATAAAAGTGATGTGGTAAAAAAATTGAAACATTAAATAAAAAAATAAATATACCATTTTCAATATTGTCAAGCTCTTGGATTTGTTATTCAATCTTCTTGATGTCCTCTTTTGATGATGATTTTCGAATCCAATCTTGAGTACACACAAGAGCTTGTACAATTTTAGGAATTAAAGAACTCCTAAACTGATCAAGCACACTCCCCTGGTGCTAAATATAGATTCTAAAGCAACCGTCGAAACCAGTATAGCTAACACATCTCTGGTTATATTGGAAAGAGTGAGAAATCTAGGGCTATTCACTTTCCACCACAATAAAATATCAAAAATTTCAACAAAAATCTCATTAGCCTCAACTAGATATTTATCCAATTAAGACGTTTTTTCCTCACCACCATTTTCTAACTCACGCTTTTTATACAAAGCTTGCATATGCCTTTTCATTTTTTATTGTGGTTCACCGAGAGAAACATGTGTTGCCACACTCGCTTGGCTACAAGCACTATGAAGTGGAGGCTTATACTAATCAAACAATTTATACAAAGCTTCTTTCAACTTTTGCATCATTTCACAAGCTTTTTCAGCATTAGACATTTCACTAAGTGAAAATTCAAGATACGTCAATTTTTGTCTAGGACCTAAACACCAGCAACAAACACAAGCAAATTCATTTTATTAACATCACCCTAATACTTATCATACTTGTATTTCATCTTCATTTCCATAACACTAAATTCAACATCAATATTTGACTGAACATCTCATAAAAGGATATCAATTTCAAAAAACTCATCAAAAAATTGGATGTGACATATGAAGTGCCGGAAACACACAAAGTGACTTCAAAAAAGTGTTTCAAGAAATCCCTCAAGTTTCAAACACTAGCCCAATCATCCACACTAGGCCAACCCTCCCCCCTTTCAAGTTCAACCCTAAAGTTTGTATTTTGCTCCTCAAATCTCTCAAAAGCTCTCTCAAAATTCTGAACAGTGTCTAACATTAAACAGGTTGAGTTCCACCAAGTACAAACATCAAGACACAATATCTTTTTGCACTTTATCTTTTCCACCACAACAAACTCATTAAACTTTTGTAATTTAGCTAGAGATTGCCTTACATATCTAACAGCCCTCAACACGTTTAACAAATTTATTCATTTCCTTTAAACCTTCAACAACAATCAAATTCACAATGTGTGCCATGCATCTCATGTGAAGATATTTACCATTTTGAACTAAACCCCCTCGAGGGCTAAATTTCTTTCTCAAATAACCAATAGCAACATCAAATTAATTTGCATTATCAATAGTGATAGTAAACAACTTATCAATCCCCTAATTCAACAAGCATTTCTCAATCACCATCTCAATAGACTCGCCCTTATGACTAGAAATTGGACAAAAGTTTAAAATTGTTTTATTCAATTTCCAATCTTTATCACTAAAGTGAGCAGTGATGCACAAATAATTAACTATTTACAAAGAAGTCCATATGTCAGTAGTTAAGCAAACTTTAGAACAAGAAATTTTCAAAAGTTGTTTTATCTTGGACCTTTCATCTAAATACAGTTGATAAACATCCCTATTCATAGTACTTCGTGAAGGAATATGAAACCTAGGACATGCCGCGAAGATAAATTTGCTAAAGCCTTCACTTTTAACAAACTTGAAAGGTAATTCATCAATCACAATCATTTGTGCTAACCCTTTCCTACATGCTTTTTGATCAAGTTTCTAAGTTGAAAGATGCCCTTCCCACTTCAACTCCCTTACTAGGTAAAACTAGTTGTCATTGGCTATTGTCAACAATATTACTAGGATTTTTCTTACATGGATTGATATGATATTTCAATGACCCCGTACCATTTTTTTCCCATCGCAACAAAATTAATTTTCACAATTGTTACATTTAGTCTTACTTGGACTATCACTATTAATACTTTTAGTGAAGTGAGACCAAACTTCTGGCCTTGGAGGGATGGTTTTTCTTTTCCCAACAGTCCCATTTATTTGGCTTGAAGCTTCACCTATCAAATTTTTGAAATCTGTCGAAGTAAGAGGTGTAAAGCTACCCTTAACAAATGTTGGTTCAATAGAAATTTTGCAAGAATAAAAATTATACAATATATTTAAAAAGTTAATAATCCATTTACCTTAAGTTTTAAAAAAGCATACAATAGATTAAATAATTTAATAATCCATTTACTGAATAATCAATTTGGTTACATTTATGCTTTTTACTTTAAATAAAAAGAAAAGATAAAGAATAATGAAAGAGAAGGGAAAATGAAGCAAAAAAAAATACAAAAATATCTAGTAAGCTATTGTCGCTGCTGAGCAACACTCGACCAAATGGAAACTATGGCCACAAATTTGTTAATGTTTTTTTTTTCTACTTTTACATGTGCTAATAATAATAATAATATTAATAATAATAATAATAATAATAATAAAGGACAAAAGGCACACTAGATCTCAATTTACTATGAATCTATTTAGGTTCCAATTCAATTAAAATTAAAGTATGTTAATATAAGTGTTTAACAAAGAGGAGGTAAATAGGAGAATATGGTAAGGTTAAGAAGACAAATGTGGGAGTGAAGTAAAAGAAGTTGTAAAGGGAAAACAATGGTGTTATGTTACTTTGTTTCTCATGTACTAGGATACTCATAAATAGATAACAATGCAAAAAATTCATCTATCTTAGTTGTGCTTACAAACAGTTTCAAATTGTTTTTCTCTAATCTTGATTTTTATTCTTTGGCTAATCTTTAGTTGGTGTTTATTTTTCATCTCCTTCTTCACTAATACTCATCATCTTTCTATTTAAGTATATCTCTAAGTTTTGAAATATATCAAAAAAACAAGATATATTAATTCCATTTTACTTCACTAACAGTTTATAGACTTATCCAACAATTTATAGCACTAACAATGGTGTTCCATTTGATAGAATATCTCAACTTTCTTTCTTTCTTTCATTCCTTTTCTAGGAAAATAATAAATTATATGCAATCAATCAATTAATTGGGAATTTTTGTTTGGTTTTCTTTTAATCCTTCAATGCTATTAAGGGTAATATGTAGCTTTATAGTTAGCATCTTTCCAATTTCCTATCTGTATGCTTGGCTTTCAGTTAAACTCATGGGAATCTTGTTGTGGGGGAAAAAAATTAAAGGCAAAAATTTTTTTTTGACTGGACAATTACACAATAAGAACAGTAAAACACCATGAAAGGAAAAGCACCTGAAGGCAAATAATTACATAATGAAAAATGGAGTACCCAAAAAGAACCTAAAGGCAAAAGAGTTCCAGCAATGACATGAGCGGCGACAATGGAAAACCTAAAAGAGTGTAAGTTGCTTAAGCATTTGAGCCTTGAAATATTGAATAATAATTTTTTATGGTGTTCCAAAAATAAAGGTAGTGGCAACAACGGAGAACCCAGAAGAGTGAAAGTTGCTTGAGCCTTGAAATATTAGACGGTGGTGAGTAGTGTTGTCAGCACTCGACAATAGGGAGACCAGGGACTTTAGAGGAATTTCATATTAGGGGAAATGAGATTTGAGAATATGAGATTGGTGATTAGGGTTGCTAAACTAAATTGGGAATTTTAGTGTTTTTTTAAGGATAGGTATTTGGGGTTACTGGTTGGGTTAGGGATGTTAGTGGGTATTGAATTTTTAGGTTTATTAGGTGGGTCGGTGGTTAGGGCTTGAGTGGCAGTAGGCTAACTTGCTAACTGCCAGTTGGCTTGATACATGTTATACATAATATAAGTTTTTTGAAAGTTTGGTTAATTCAGTTAATTACCTGATTTCAAATCAAATTAATCGATAATTGAACTTTCAAAAAACTATTAACCGACCCCCGATCGAATTAGATCGATTAACCGAATTAGTTCAAGTCGATCGGTTAATTCAGTTTTAACCAAAATTTGAACACCCTAGTTTTCAGCATCCCTTTTGATTTTATTTTGAAGTTTCCAACATTCTGCCTTAACGTGACCCACCTTTTTACAATAGCCATAATATTTGTCACGATTTCTAGATTTAGACCTTACATCAGACCTATTTTGATTTGTCTTTCTGGTTTGTTGTCTACCTCTTGCAACTAGGACTGAGGCTTGCCTATCTGATTTTCTATTTGGGCCTAACTTGTTGTCGAGTTTATCCTTGCTCAGAAGATTCCCTTTTACATCCTTGAACGAGAGATGATCTATCCAATAAATCAGAGTTTCCCTGAAAGTTTTATAAGAAGAGGGCAAAGGGCATAACAACAACATAGCTTGATAATCGTCACTAATCTCTACTTCGAGATTATTTAAGTCATTAAGAAAGGTACCAAACTCGCTAGTATGAGTTATAATGGACTCACCTTCAGCCATTTTGAACGTGTAGAGACATTATTTTAATACTAACCTATTGGTTAGAGATTTTGTCATATATAAGGCTTCTAGTTTCCTCCATAACGCAGATATTGTTTTCTCTATCAGAGCCTCATGTAAGACATTATTCGTGAGGCATAATTGAATAGCGGATAGAGTCTTTTCATCAAGCTCTTCCCATTTTGATTGATTCATATTTACAGGCTTCTTACCTATAACAACCTTTTTTAGACCGTTCTGAGTAATATTCTCGTCATCCGAACTTGCCACAAACTAAAATTTGCAATTTCATCGAACTTCTTAATATCAAACATTGATGCTGCCATATCTGAATAGGTTGATTGCAGAAATCGAACTAGCTATGATACCAATTTGTAAGAGATAAACCCAATTAAACAACGAACAAATCGAATAAAATAAGAATTGAAAAGATCAAACATGTAAATTTTACATGAAAAAACTCCTCAATAGAGGATAAAAGATCACGAGCAAAAAGAGATTTTATTATAATAAAGGAGAGTGCCAAATATGGAGAGAATTAAACGAAAAACTAGAAGCCCCACAAGAAAAAGCCTTAGAAACAAAGAACAAAATTCTCTCAATCTAAATAATTTTTGTTATATAAAACCTAGAGTAACTAAGGCCTATTTATAGGCTGAAATTCATAGCATATATGATTACAACAACTCTAGGTTAATCAGAGTTTAAGTGGTAACTAAAAACATAGTTCAACTGGGTGAAGAAAAACAAAATAAACTTTGGTCAAAATAAGAGGCATTCTCGGACAACAACCGTAAAGATATCAGTAGTATTTTTTATTGTGAAGTTGAATGAAGAAACAAAAGTTAAAATGCAATTAAATGCATTAGAAATTAAACAAGTTAATTAACTAGAATTCATGTTGATCGAAGATGATGATGAAAATGATGGATTGAGATCGAAGATCAAGATTGTGAACATTAAAATGTTTTTACAATATTATTACTATTTATTTTTAGATTAGAATTTATTTTTATTGTTTTGAGGAAGTTAAATATTTTAATTTTCCGTAATATTTTTTATTTCAATTTTTTAAAGAAGTTATATTTTTTAAAAAGTTTATTTTAATTTCATTTAAATTTTAACTTAAAAAAGTATGGTTTGTTTATCAATAATTTTTTTAATTTTGATTAAATTATAACGTTTTGACATTAAATTTAAAAATTAATAGTTTTTACCACCTCTCTAACCTTACTCATAATTTATATTGTTGTGAATACAAAATAATTAAAATCTATATTTTTATTTTTGATAGAAATTATAAATTTATTTTAATATAATATAGAACTAAATTTATCAAAAGTTATAAGTGAAAAATTGACAAGTAACCTTTTTATCATATAAATTTTACATCTCTATAAAAGATTTTATCATCATTATTAAAAATCTTAATACATAAAATCATTAAATATATTTAATATAAAAGATGAAGTAAATATAATAAAATAAATTTTAAATAATAAAAAGGTAAAATATAAGAAAGAATTTCGATCTATTTTGATGAGTGAATTATTAATTTTTTGCCGTGATATATATATATATATATATATATATTGAAATTAAACATTTGAATGTTAGTTGCGGAAAGCTGATGGTAATTTGTCACGTAATTCTTCTCTATTTTAGACGTGGGTAAGTAAATTTTGTTCAGTTGCGGAAAACTGGCCAAACCGTCGTCCATCACCAGCCTTCTTATCGTTGTCGCGCGGACTCCTTCCCCCCTCTCTCTCTCGTATATGAAACGGTAGCTCTTAATCTACTATATGGCGACAGTGAATTTCTCATGTTCTGCAACATTAATGTTTTTCGATTGCTCGAGTGCAGATACCACCTACAAGAGTTAAATCTCCAAAGCTTGACTCCTTTAGACATTGATGGTAACAGTAGTAACCGTCACCAATCAAGCAGCTAAGTCTGGGTGAGAAAGCATCTCTGCCAAAGTAATTTCTCTCCTGTCAATGCGAAGAAGCCACAGAGGAAATAACTTCCCAAACTACTTTTTCCGAAGAGAAGTTTGTCCGATGCAAAAAAACGAGGAATATAAATCAGGAAATGATGACTAAATTGAAAGCAACAACTGAGGGAGGAGAATACCACATCATCTGATTTGACAAATGAAGAATAATCTCCAATTCAACAACCGGAGGCAGTTTCCGGAGCTAATTCAGGTGGAACAAGAGCCAACCACAGTGGAGCAGTCAGCATGGCAATGGTTTAAAGTAGTCGTTCGCATATCAATCTCTGGACCTCATTTTGCGTAAATAGGGACGTCTTCTTTACTATAAACCAGAAAACGAACACAAGCACACACAACAGATGAAAAGGAAATGCTTTTAAAACATAGCCCAGAAAACCCAGAACATCAAATGACTAGAAAAACCAACAAGCACAAGGCTTACACTGAGAATTTGAACTGAGTGGAACAGGAGTATTGGAACTTTGTGGGAAAATTGGGAACTAAATTTTGTCTACCATTGCAACAAAAACTAACACAGGCGAAGCCAGAATAATTTTTTAGGGTGCCGGACGAAATTTTAATTTTTTATAGTTTATATTTTTATAATTTATAAATGATTAAATCAATTTTTTATAATTTTAGAGGGGCTAAAGTGCAATTTTTCTTTTATTAATTTAAATTTTTTAAAAAAATTTAAGGGCTTAAATAGTAATTTTACATTTTAGGGGGGTCGGGACCTATGCCAGTCCCCCTGGCTTTGCCCCTGAAAATGAAAAAAGAAAAAAGAAAGGAGGTCGAGAGAGAGGGGGGGGAGGGAGTTCTAGAGTTTTTTTATGGCGATAAGAAGCCTAGTGATGAACAGCGATGTCGAAGATGGTTGGAGAAGGGTGTGGCCAGTTTGGGCTGTTTGGATTTCTATGTTGAAGAGTAGAGGTAAGCTTCCATTTCAATCAAGTGAAAAAAAAAAAAAGAGTTAATCAAGTTGAAGACTCTCATTTAATTATTTTAACTTGAACTCAAAATTTTAGACTTCTTTACAATTCAATTCTTATTTTAATTTAGTATCCCAGAATATACTTCTCAATTCAATTTTCTTTAGTACTTCTCAATCTTCTCTTTTATCATCTTTATATTCTTTTCTTATATTATTGGAAAATCAATTATATAATATTCAATTTATTAATTTACATGAATAATATAACTTTTTTTAATCATAGAATGATATTTTCGTAATTTCTTGATTGAGTTAGTCAATGACTTAATAAATAGTATAGATATATGCAACTAATGAAGATAATAAATTGTGCATATTAAAAAATATATAAAATATATCAAAATAAGACTTGATTGAGTGGTAAATTTAAGGTTTTAGCAATCGAATTGGCATGGGTTTAAATCTCACCATATGACTATTTTAATTGGTTTTTGTTAAAATAAAAAGATTAAAATACCCTTGAACAATATAACTTTTTTAATTGCGAAAGGAGATATCCGTAATTTCTTGTCCAAGTTGGAGACTCAAATGAGGGTGACACCAACTGGTCAAGAGCTTAATAAATAGTGTAGTGTAGTATAGATTAGAAATCCTTTCACATACGTATGCGTGTGGAAACCCATATTTAAAACACAGATACCTATTAAAAAGTAATATACAATAAACAATAAAACGTATCATTTGAAACTATTTAACCATAATAACATACGATGTAAAATAAAAAAAATAGATTAAATTATGAATAAATGAAATTTAAGCACATAAATTCATCAGCTAAAAATACTAAATGCACATAATTTACTGATGGAGATAATAAATTGTGCATATTAAAACCAAAATGTATAAAATTCATCAAATTAAAGCTTTGGTTGAGTGGTGAATTTTGATGAATTTAAGGTTTTAGTAATCCAATTGGCATGACTTTAAATCTCAACATATGCATTTTTTTAATTAGTTTTTGTTAAAATGCAAAGACTAAAATGCCCTTGAATTACTAAAAGACATTTTCGTAATTTTCTATCGTGATCTGTCATATTTCTATACATCAAATCGAATTCTTTTGACTCTTAAAGAGCTTGTTCTCAATTGCTTTATGAAACTTTTTGTTGTTTTTCGTTACTTATTAGATTTTATATTAGAAGTTAGTTTTATTGAGTTTCTTTTACTTTCTAACCTAAATTGGAAAAATTATGTCATTGGAACTCTAATGACTGATTTGAGCTTTGTAGGGAAGTGATTGCAGTCGAACCTCAAAGAGAACTTCTACTGTGGTTGAGGTTCGCGATACAAGAGCCTGTATGTCGTGACATTGACCCTTCTACCACCTTGAGGAAGTTGAACTTCACCAAAATTCCACCTGGAGTAGCCTGTTGTGGTGGTCTTGACACTGAGTATAAAATGTTGCAACATTGAGCCTCAAAGTCGTGATTCCAAGCCAAATGTTTAAGTAAAGGGAACCCAGTTTCCTGTCGTCTAGGTCGTGACATTGTCAAGGTCGTTTCGCTACACCGACAAGGTTGTGTCGCGACATCGATTGTCCCTCAAGCCTTCTTCATGCCAACTGTTATAGGTGTCGCGATGCCGAAGTTTAACGAGTGAAAAACTGTAGAGGCAATTTTGTATCCAAACAAGTTTAAGTCTTTTTCTTTTAAGGGCATAATTGTCATTGTTATGTTAAAAAATTTTTGCCTATAAATACCACCTTATATCAACTATTTGGGTGGCTAGGCTAGAATAGAAAATTAGGTTAGACATTAGCTAAGTTTTCTCTTCTTTTTCTTTTCTCCTCAATTTTTTAAAGTTGGTTTTCTCTTCTTCTTTTTTCTTGTTCTTTTCTTTTAGTTGTAGATTTTCTTATCTTTTGTCAAGAACTCTTTTAATGGAGTGATCAAGTGTAGCACCCCTTACCCGGCCCGATCGCCGAAATAGAGTAATAAGGTGCTACGAAAAAATTCAATAATTGACAAATGCTTTACTAAATAAAATCTCAATAATTTATCATTAAATCATATATATATTCAAACATATTAACACTTTTGAATTCTACAAGGACCTAATTGTGAATTTTGGGCATGTAGTAGGATTGGATTGTAAAATTTTAAAGTTTAAAGGTTAATATTGAAAATCCATAGTTGGTATTGATACCAAACTGAAACTTTACTGAAAATCGATACCAAAATTCAATTATGTTTTCTTTGGAAAACAAGGGTATCAATATTTATTTTCTGGCATCGATATTTTATAAAAAGGTATTGATACTCATATAAATTTCAATACTATCTAGACATTCTGTTTGTTTAAAACTATTCATATGATAAAAGATAGATACTAGATACAAAAATATTGATACTTGGGTTCAGAATTGGTAAGACCTCTTTTTAAAAAGTCCACATTATGCCCAAAGCATACCTAAACTCAATTGATATACTTAGACATAATTAAGGACATGCAAATCATCACCTAAACATACCTATCCATACACAACTTAATTCAAAACATCAAAATCTAAATCAAACATATATCATTAGGATCAACCAACCTAAATAAGCAACCATTAATCCATTAAGGTACCTCAACATGAACAACTAAACATTCAATCTCATTTACAAAACCTACACCAAAGCATTATTGTTCATTGAGATCAAACTATCTATTATCCATCATTCTCATAACTATGCATTAACTATAAACTCACCTAGCATATTAAGTCTTAACTATTCATCCATTATGCATAACACCAAATTAATTTAGCAAGATATCTTCAAGATGACCATTCCTATCAACCACATATATATACATATTCAATACTTATAAACTTAGAAACCCAAATACCATCAAAACACAAAATGAGCATTACATATATATAAAACATCCTAAGTACATGCCAAGATCAAAAGAATATTTCACCAAAGTTGAGTTTCGGATAGATGTTGGATGCTAAGTCGACGATTGAACCACTAAATACCTAACTTATGCACGAAAAAAAAAAACAAAATCTTATGCCGAGTAAAACTCAGTGGTATTTTCTATAATCTAAATATGTAAACATAATATGAAATATTCAAATACAAGATTAAAATGCAATAAAAGATATGCAAAGAAACATGTAACTTTCATAATTTCATAGTTTTATTTCTCAAAATTCGTAAGAGTTTTAACATGAGTCATCTCACTTTTATTTTCATACTCAATAAAAATAACTATATATTTCATTTCCATGTCAAAATCAATTTCACATTTCAAATAGTATTTAGTATTTCCATATTTAATCAATTTAATCCTTAACGCAAATAACCAATCCAATCACTTCAATATCTCTCACCAAATCAATTTTGTAGTTTACCTTATAACTTACCATGCAATGCATTATACAAATGTAATCATCGATATAGTTCGGATCATAGAAACACAAATCATAAACTTCAAGCTATTCGTTGACGACCTTGTCTTTTCCCTTCTTTTTTGAGAAATTTGGGTCGACGTTAACTACGGAATAAAACAAACAACACATTTCCTCAATACACAAACAATTCACCCTCAACCGCTAATTTATACAACTTTTACATTTTATTCAATTTAGCCCTAAAATCAAGACTAGCGTAGCTTTTAAATTAAACCTCAAAGTTTTATACCAATTTCACTCTAAGCCTAATTTAACTCCATATTTTTCATTTCTACCCCAAAATTTTAAATTTTTTACAATTTGGTCCCTATTGCTCAAAATCAACAATTTACTTTACAATTTAGTCATTTTTAACTCTAAACTTAATATTTATCAATTTAAGCCCCGGAACTTCAACTATTCACCAATGACAACATTCATAAAATTTATCAGTATCGCGAAATACTATATGGGTCAGCTAGCCTAAGCTACTAAGATTCCGAAAATATAAAAATTATAAGAAAATAGACTAAATTGACTAACCCATTAAAGCTTTAAATGTTTAAAACCCTTAGCGGAATATTTCTTCTTCTCCCTTAAGGTTCGACTTGCATGAAGAAAGAATGAAAATTGCTTTCATTCTCTTCCCAGTAACTATGTTTTATAATAATGTTATTATTTGATCAATTATATATTATAATATATTATTAATTAAATTTTATAACATAAAACATTATCAAACCCCACCACCGTCCACTATAATTATAAGGTGGTAGAATTACTACTTTAGTCCTTATTCCATTTCTAATTAATAAAAACACATAGTAATTGAACGTTCACTATTTTGACAATTTAGCCTCTAGACCTTAATTAAGCTCTAATTCGATAAAATTACGTGTCGGAAATTTAACTCACTTCTAATATAACGTAAGTATTTAAATAAAAATTTAAGGGTCTATTTCACGAAAACAAGGTCCCGATACTTCAATTTTCAAAGCCACTTACTTTAGAACCGATACACTTGTACTTTGTCTAATTTTCCAAAAAACCAAAATTGTAAAACCAAGCTTCAATTTAATACTGTAATACCTTTGTAAATATTAAAAAATAATATTTATTAACTTTATTATTGGAAAACGGAATTCCAAAACCACCATTTTCAATGTCACAGACTTTTGGGTCGTTACATCAAGCTAGTAGGCTTTATTAAATTTCAATCTACTAATGAGCATTTTTTATGGCCTGATTTTCAATGGTACCGAAAATTGTAGTTTTGAAACCTCATTTTTGTAAACCGAGTATGTAAATATTAAATATGAATAATTACGAGAATAACATAAAATTTATTAAATTTTGATCTAATGATTTTTCTGAATTAATAGTTAATTAAGGCTCAATGAGTAAATCGTAAACTCTAATCATTATAGAGTTTTAATTGTCAAAAGGTTTGAGGATCAAATATCAATTAACCAAATGCCCAAAATGGTAAATAAACCATTTTATAGCATAAGATAATGGAGGATAATGTTAATTTCCACTAATAAGGTTAATGGCGATTAAGGTAAAATAATTAAAGGTTTCGTTAATTAATTAAGGTTAATAAAAGTTTAATCAAAGTATAAAAGGGTAGAATAGTGGAAGCTTGTTACCTTTTTTCCTCTTTTCAACCATCCAAAGCCTTAGAAACCAAAGGAGAAAGGGTTTTTAGCTCCACAAGCATTCGACCATTACTTTTAAGGTGATTTCAAGTCATTTTCTTGTAATTTTTATGAATTTGGAGTCATGGAAGCTTGATTTAGCTAGCCCATGTACTAATTTGTAAAACTTTTAAAGGTTTAGAAAGTTTTAATTGTTTATTTCTTGAAGAATTAGGCTTGAATTTGATAGATTTTAAGCTTAGATTATGAAAATGAGAAGATTGTAGAGTTAATTTAGCTTATTGCTAACTTTGTCAAATTAGGGACCAAATTGAATAAATGTAAAGGTTGGTATGAAATTATGTTAGTAGTAGATAACATAAGGTTCCTAATGAGGATATATGAACTTGGATTTTAACGAAAAACTAGGAATCGAAAATTAAGTTTATCCCAAGTTCAGGACTAAATTGAATAAAATATAAATATGAGGGGAATCGAAAAATATAATTTCATGAAATCATGCATATCATGGTATAGTATGGAAGTGTTTGATATTGATTGGTGATATGAAATAATTATATAGATCAAGAATCGGATCAAAGTGGAGTTGATCGGGAAAAAACTAAAATTGCATATTAGCCCATGAAGAGTCAACTTGTTTTTATGTTTCCAATAAGTAAATTCATATGGAAATTACTATTTCATTCTATATTAGGTGTAATATGTGTTGATTATATATATGTATACATAATTAGACATAACTTGAGAAATAAGGATATTGGCATGTAATGGACTGAATTGTAATTTTATATGATTATTGATAATTACGTATTAGTACATGGTATAAATGTGAAAGTTGTTTGGTTACATGGAAAGTAAATGAAAATGTGATATACTACAAGATATGATTGAATTGTGAATATTTACAGAGATTGGTAATGACATATATACGAAAATGATGCCCATGTGAACTTAGTAAAATGTTAGGATATGTATGGCATGCCACTAGGGTTATACGTGCGCTTGAACAGGAGTTTTACATGTTATAATGAGGTCTAGCATTTTTTGTAGATTCTCGGGTTATATATATTGTAGGTTTAGCTCATGCAGGTAACCCCGATATAATGTCAGCTTGTGTGAGCAAATCCGAGTTCATTTTATTGTAGTTCCATTGGACGATAATCAACTTAATGGAAATGAAAATTTAAATGTGAATTGGAAAAGAGGTAGCATTGTAACACCCCTTACCCGTATCCGATGCCGGAACAGGGTACGAGGCATTACCGGACTTAACCAAAACCAAACGTACAAAACTGGGCCATAAACTTTCATCCAAACTAAAACCCAATCAATTGAAGTCAATTTATCCCTATTATAGACCTACGAGGCCCAAAACATACATCATTAGCGGTCCGGGACTAAACTGAGAACTTACGGAAATTCTAAGAAAAATTCCTAGGTTTTTACATTCTGGGACCAAAACATACCTCACACGCCCGTGTGGAGGCAATGCACATGCCCATGTGCTTGGGGACACGCCCATGTCCCACACCCGTGTGGAATTATTGGATTTATTTTCCAATTCGAATCTACAGGGGTTTTTACACGGCCGAGCACACGCCTGTGTCCGTATCCCGTGTCCCTCACACGGCTTGGGACACGCCCGTGTGGCAGCCCTTGTGATTTTTAGCGAGCATTCTATTTATGAAGTCATCATACAAATTTGAGGCATACAGCCAAGCACACGTCCGTGGCTAGAGGCCATGTCCCCCACACGGTTGAGACACACGGCTGTGTCTCTGTCTGTGTGTTTACTACCATGCATGTTAACCTAAAATTCAAGGTGCAGGGGACATACAGCCGAACGACACGCCCATGGGGCTGACCATGTGTCACACACAGCCTAAACATATGCCCATTTGTCTAACCATGTGGACCATTTGGAGGCCATTCTCAAAGCCATTGGTCACCCTTAAACAATCATACATTCCCATATGTTCAATGGCATATTCCATGATATATTTGGACACTTAAGCATGCAACATTATAGCATCACTATGACCCCTTATTATACTAGTCTATTAGTATTCACACAACCTTATCTTTTAGTCATTCCACACCAATTTCATGGTTTACCATATTCCTTATTATCAATTCATTTAAGAATGATAAATCATGCAACCATATACAAACAATAAATGGTCATCCATCATTCCAACACATACACATCTTAGTATGCATGCAAAGATAACTTAGGGATACATCCCAATCATTAACATGGACCAAATCATATGGCCATATACAAAATAATCAATGCCCAAATGAGCCATTACACTTGGCTACTTCAACATGACACATATACACAAAATAAACAAGTTTCCTATACATGCCATGACAAAAATAACTAAACCCTTTTTATACCCAAAATCCTCGAAGATAGTGTGATCCGAGCTCAGACGTCTCCCAATCCTTCGAGCTAGCCTGACGTATCTAAAGAGAAGGGAAAAGAGGGAAGGGTAAGCTATATAGCTTAGTAAGTACACATACAAATAATCTACATTTTTGTAACTGTTGATAATCTAAGCATAATTACTTATCCATTATGATACTTTTCATCATGTCATATACATACTTACCTTCCAAATTTAGATGCACATGCTTATCCAAATACATATCTTTTCTTAATATAGTCATTTACTAAGTTCTCATAGGGTTTTAGTACATACCTGTGCCATCTTGCACACATATGGCTTACTTAAGTCTTACTTTCGTAGTTCATATTACTTTACCCGAAGAACACTTGGAATATGATTCGGACACATGGAAGTAATGCACCAAAGTGCCTGAACGTAGCCTTGGCTACCTGACAGAATGTGCACCGAAGTGCCTTATATCGCAGAATCACATGCCGCTCTCAACGGGGCTACTCAATAAGCTAAAAGAGTATCTGAACACAACTCAGGATACCTAACACCCGGACCCTAGCATGTATCACATATTAAATGAGCTCATAACACACATAGCTATCCTAGTGACATGTCACTTGTATCCTTAACTATTCCTAAGGTTCAAACGGGATTTTAGACTTCCAGACCATTACCAAACGTACTCGCATAATTGGTTTCTTTCACATGGTTAACATCTCATAATCATATAACAAAGCATCAAGGCATGTTATATTATCAACATAGCCAAGTAAACATATTACACATACAATTATTAATAAATCATTTAATAGTAATAACTAATGTATTTATTTGTATACTTACCTTGGTGCAAAATATTAGAAATCGAGCCTAAACCTCGTAAACCTTGTTCTTTCCCCGATCAAGGACCGTATCTCGATTCTCTTGATCTATAATACCAAATTTAGCTCGTTTAATACATACATTACTCAAAATGACCCAAAATTCATGCTTGGGTAAAATTACTATTTTACCCCTATACTTTTATATATTTGCAATTTAGTCCCTAGGCTTGGATAATGCAATGTACGAGATTTATTAGTTACCCAAGCCTAATCTAAAATTTTTCATGTTCATAATAGCCCACATTTTCCTTCATTTCACATTTTCCTACCCTTTTTCTACTACTTTTGCAAAATAGTCCTTAAAGTTTCATGAAAATCTACCTAGTAAAAGTTGTTTACCATCCTTTAAACTCTCATACCCTTCCATAAATCATCAAAACATAAACTTATCATGCATGGGTAAATTTCTAAACATGAACCTTAGCAGGAAATATGGGTAGAAATAGAGAGATCAAGTTACCGGGATTTCAAAAATACGAAGAACATTAAAAATGGGGCTTGGGAGCATTTACTATAGAGCTTGGAAAGCTTGAAAACCCTAGCTATGGAGAACCCTAAAATTTTGGCAACAACATGGAGAGAATGAGCTGATTTTTGGCTTATTTTCCCTTTTTATTTCATTAATATACCAAATGACCAAAATGCCCCTAATGCCTTTCCTTCAAATTTTTCCATACAAGCCCATTTTTGTCCAAAAACTTAGAAATTAGGAAAATTTCTCTTTAAGACCTCCTAATGAATAATCCAAAGCAATTTCATACAAATTTCTTCTAAAACACAAATTTTGCAACTTATTCAATTTAGTCCCAAATTTCCAATTGGACACCTTATACTTAGAATTTCTTCATGAAACTTTAACACATGCATATATTCATATTCTAAACCTTATAAAAATCATAAAATTAATATTTTAATGTCAAATTTGTGGTCCCAAAACCACTATTCTGACTAGGCCCTATTTTGGGATGTTACAAGCATACATTGATATTTGATATGTAATAAGTATGAAATTGCATTTAAGTAGTAATCTTGTTCATGATATGATAAGACAACTAACACATTTGTTTGGTAAATGTTTACATGTGAATAGTTATGCCATTTTGTGCCAAGGATAGCCATGTTGAATGCCACAATGAATAGTTTAATTATGCCTTAAATAATCAAGGTATGTTTAGTGTTTCCATTTGAACTTACTAAGCATTTCTGATTCTTACTCTAATTTTTATCCTTCTCTATAAATTGTAACCTTACGAAACTTGTCAAGCCAGATCAATGGAGGAGCACACACTATCCTCAGATGGTAGTTATATGTTCAATTTGATGTGTAGACTATGTGGAATATACATAAAGGCTCTTAGTGTACAAATGGTCATTTTTGGAGATGATAGTCTTATGTAAGTTGTGGTTTTGGGTTATGAATATACCATTTTCGTATAAAACTTAGTAGTGCATATTTTGATTAAGCTTGATGCTATGTGATTGTTGATGTTACTCTTGAATGGTTTGGTATGTTTAGGCTATCATATAGTCTATATGAATTGGTTAAATTTAGTTGATGATTTGGAAAGGGTAAGTTAAATGTTAAACATGCTTATTGGCTTAGAGAATGCTTAGTTTGATTTATCTGAATCTCATTGTTTTGTTTAGTTTCCAATTGGTGTAATGAATATTTTTTGGGATTGAAATTGAAAACATTTAGCAAGGATAGGTAAAATGGAGTCCATCACAAGTTACTAAACTCATCAAGACATCTTATACATTAAGGTATATATACCAAAACACTTGTATACATGCTACAATCCCTGACTCAAGATGACTAAAAAGCTATTGAATTGTGGAGAGTGTGAACTTCGAGACAATCTGACTTGATGTGTTCCATAAGGTGACAATCTACAAGGAAAGAGAAAACAAACAGAGTAAGCATATAAGATGCTTAGTAAGCTCATACGGAAACTAAATCTTACCTTGATCATACAAGGAAAGAGAAAAAAAAACAGAGTATAAATCCTACTTTAAATAAGATGCTTAGTAAGCTCATACAGAAACTAAATCTTACTTTAAATAAGATGCTTAGTAAGCTCATACGGAAACTAAATCTTACTTTGATCATTAAAGTATACACAATTATTTTATTGGCTACCAAATTAACTTTCCTTGGCACATTAACACATATCTACATGCAACATCATCACAAATTCAAATACGTTTATTACGTTCTCGAATCGTAAATACTGCTAACATTTAATATATAATCATATCACAATCTATATGTCAAGTATCATCAATACCATTTCATTTTAAATTCATGATTTAAATTTTATTTCCAATCAAATGAACATCACTCGATAGAACTGTAGTAAAATAGACTCAGATACATAAGAAAGTAATGGTCACACAAGTGACAGTATTTCAGGGTTGTTCACACAAGCTGACATTATAACAAAGTTGCTCATACAAGCTGACATTATATCAAGGTTACCTGTTTGGGCTAAACCTACGATACATATAATTTGAGAATTTGTAACAAATTCTACATCCCGTAATAACATGCAAATCCCTGATTAATCGCACGTATAACCCTAACGGAATGCCATAGGTTTCCTAACATTTTCTAAGTTCACTCGGGCATCACTTCTATATAAATGACATTATCAATTCCTGTACACAATTTAATTTCTCATATGAGACATATATTCATTCAAAAATCTCATTTACATCTTGTTTTCTTTCCATATAACTAATATTCTTATGTATTTACAATTCAGTCCATTTTGAGCTATTTGTGTCAAATTCACTAATTCACTTCAATCTAAAACGTAAATGAAATAGAACACAAATCAATATAGCATGAAATAAATTAGTAAGTTCCGTATGAACTTACTTGACCAAAACACCAAACAAGCTAAAATTTCATGGGCTAATCTACAATTTTTATTTTTCCCCGATTATCTCCGATTTGATCCAACTCTCGATCTATACAACTCTTCCATTCAATTCACCAATATTAAAATTTTATACATTGTATCGTGACATGAATGAACCTATCAAATTTCATTTTTTATACCCCTAAAGTTTTATATTTTATTCAATTTAGTCCCTAAAATCGAAATAGCCATAACTTTCAATTTTAAGCTTTGGTTTAAAAATAAAATTCAATTACATTCATTATAGACCCTATACTATCTATTATTACCAAAATTTCACATCAATTTCATATTTTACTCACTTTAATCCTTATGTACAAAACTAACAATTAAACATTACAATTCAGTCCTTTTTCACATCTAAGCTTAAAATTTATCAATTTAACACCAATTTATTCAAGAAATCAATAATGAAAACTTTTAAAAACTTTAATTTGCAAATTAGTATATGGGCTAGCTAAATTAAACTCCCATGACCTCAAAAACATAAAAATTATAAGAAAACGACCTAGAATTACTTACCAAATAGTGACCGAATGCTTAAAGCCCTAACTTGTTTTTTTCTCTATTCTTTGGCTATGGAGTCTCGATCGTGGAAGGAAGGAGAATATGAGATCCTCTCTTTCTTTCCACTTATATTAATATATATATATAGCATAATTAAACTTATTAAACTTGGTTAATTAGCTTAATTAAATCACTAATCACCTTTTTAGTGCTTAACCCATAATAACCCACTATCACATATTAAAAAATGGTTTAATTTTATTCTGGAAATTTGGTTAATTTTAATTTAAGTCCTTAAGTCTTTGGCCAATTAAAAAAAATACTTATAGCGATAAGAATTTTACAATTTAGTCCTTGTACCTAAATTAAACAATTAATACACAAAATTGATAGGCCAAACTTTAATAAACTTTTACACCAACCCCATAAGTATTAATATTTAATATTTATATGCCCGGTTTATGGAAATGGGGTTTCAAAATCACTTTTTTGGCACAACTAAAAATTGGGTTGTTACAAATGTAATTGGTTCGGGTTCAAATCTGATTATATGTATATTTTTAGTGATTTTTTTAAATGGAAAAGATTAAAGTACCCTCGAATAATATAACTTATTTTAATTACAAAAATACATTTTTAGAATTTAACAACTTAGTTGGTGACCCTATTGAGGGTGACAAAAACTAAGTAAAACACTTAAATAATAGTATAGATATACAACTGATGAAGGTAAATTAAAATGTATAAAAATATCAAAATAAAATTTTAGTTGAATGGTAAATTAATGTTCTATTAATGAAATTGCTATGTGTTCAAGTCTTATCATATGTATATTTTTATTGGTTTTTTAAAACTTAAAAGACTAAAATAACTTCAAATCATATTACTTATTTTAATTACAAAAGATCATTCTTGTAACTTTCTGAGTTGGTAGATCATTGGAGGTGACACTAACTCAATCACGAGCTAAAATAATAGTATAAATGAATCAATGGAATTAAATTTTATGTTCATTTATGATTCTTTAAACTTTAAAAAATAAAACAATTATTATATCACACAAATTATTATGTCAAATTTTATGTAAAAAAATATAATTGTTATACCAACAGCCTTAAGAAGCAAATGGTTAAAACCTGGTATTGACACTTTAAGATTAGGGTCCGAGTCTTAACTATTACATTCCTCCCCTAATTTGTAAGTTGGTCAAGATTATGTTTCGATCACCTAAAATTTAAAAGTTACATGATAGTCACCAACGTTATTGAGTTGTTATATGGCTATTTGTTCTTTAACTTATATTATCCCTTAGCAAAATAAAGGGTTAATAATTAATTTATCCCCTTAACTATAGCTAAAATAACAACTTTATATTTTTTTATTTTTAACAATAATTATAAAAAATTCATAATTTTTTAAATAATTATAAAAAATGAAAATTCACAACTTATTTCTCAAACATATAAAAATTATTCTTAAAAATTTATAATTACATGAAAATTTAAATAAGTTTCTAAAAAATTCTAATTGTTATAAAATAAAGAGGGGTGGAGAGAATAAAGAACAAATAAAATATAAAAGCAATAGAGAATGTACTTTATTGATAAAAAATGGATGATTATAATACTTCATCAGAGTATCTATTTATAGGCATAAGAAGTATAAAAGAAGTAGAGATCTAATTCTAATAACTATTAGAATTTAAAGTACATCAAAACTTTATCTTGATTATGATGGACATCCACTTAATAAGATATTCATAACACTCCCCCTTGGATGTCCACTGGTAGATAATGTGCCTCGTTAAAACCTTATTAGAATAAACCCTGTGGGATAAAAAACCTAATGAAGGAAAAAGAGTACACTACCTTCTATTACAAGTTGCCTCGTTAAAAACCTTTACTAGGAAAACCCAATGGGACAAAACCTTGGTTAAAAGAAAAGAGTACAACTTGTTTTTAGACTCCCCCTGATGGCAATATTACATTACATCTTTGAGTCGACACATTCCAATCTTGTGTAGTAGTCTTCCAAATGTTGAAGTTGGCAATGCTTTAGTAAAAAGATCTAATAAATTCTCACTAGAATGAATTTTTTGAACATTTATATCGCCTCTTTTCTCAAGATCATGATTGTAGAATAATTTTGGTGAAATATGTTTCGCTCTGTCTCCATTGATATAACCACCATTCAATTAAGCTATACATGTTGCATTATCTTCGTATAAGATAGTTGGCATCTTTTCTTATAAAGGAAAATTACATAACTTCTGGATATGTTGGGTCAATAACCTTAGCCAAACACACTCTTGACTTGCCTCATGCTGTAACACCTAAATTTTCTGTAATTTCGACTTTTGTGAAATTGTAGCATAGGAAAATATCTGAATATGTTTTTGCATGAATTTGCATAATATCTATCTACTTTTGTGTTTAAGAGCTTTGGGGGTGTGTTAGGGAAGTCCCAAGTTCAAGTCTCAACTTGGGCAGAATTTTGGTTTTTTTTTTTAAATAAAGCATAGCTTTTGGCTAATGGGCTTATAAGAATTTATTGGTAAAAACTTAACATAATGGGTCTGCTGGCCTAGTGGTTAAGTGGCAAGGGTTTATGCTAGAGGTTCTGTATTAGAATCTTAGCTTGGGCATTATTTTTGCCACTAAGGTCGTGATAGAATTGGAGGTGAACTAAAACACTAAAGTGGTAGGGTTTATCAGCTTTTTCTGAGTAGTTTCCCGAAAAAAACTCTCTCTACCAAAATTATCTACTATTTTTCCCTTCTCCACGTTCTTTTTCTTTTCTTTTTACCAAGATTTCCCTTGCATTCCTCCCATTCGTTTTGATTTCGTATTAACGGGCTTCTGCGATTCATTGACGTTCTCCTTATTGGTAAGTTTTTACTTGTCATTCGTAAACATCATTTTGATTAAGAGGTTAAGGGGGAATTTTCTTTGGTTGTTTAGGTACTGATCAATGGGTTGTTCTTTGTTCCTGAACAGCGAATTAAGCGCATAGTATTCGTTGGTTTTCACACGAGGTAAGCAATTTAATGATTTCGAGGCGTAATACCTCGTTTAGTTTCAATCAAAAATTGTTTAAGTGACTGAAATAGATCTTGACATTGTCGAATATAGGTTCTGGAGTGCTCGGGATTGCGTTAGGCTTCAATCGAAACTAGGTGTGTACTTCAATGAATTTGAAATCGCGTTTCGAAAAAAGCCAAAAACGCTACTGTCGATGCCACACGGGCATGTCAGCTGCTCGTGTAGAGGTCGTGTGGTGAGACACAGCCGTGTGATCGACAAAGTAAGTCATGCATATGCCACACAGGCACCAGCGTGTGAGGCTAGCGAGGCCGTGTGCGAGGCATGGGCTTGACCAATTGGGTCGTATGGGCCACACGGGCGTGTGGGATACACAGGTGAACCACATGGGCGAGTGGGACACACGGGTGAACCACACAAGTATGTGAGAACCTGGGCCAGGCCGTGTGATCCACATGGGCAAGGCCAATCTGGGCCATATGAGCCACACGGGCGTGTGGGACCACACGGGCAGGGTATACGGACGTGTGAGCCTGATTTGTTTAAAATGTTCTGTAACATTGCATGGGTCACCCAAGTTGGTTGTGACCTGATTGTAGGGCCGGTAAGTATTACTTAGACCTTTATATTCTGATCTGATACTAAGATGTACGTAAAAGCATGATAATTAAAGCATGTGTATCTGTTCTGATTTGATGATGATGTTATGATTTGATATTTACACATGAGCATGCCATATTATTCATGTTGCATTGCATTGGGTTGGGTTTGTTGTTGAAGAGAAGGAAGTCTAAAAGGTTATTAGCCTATCATCTGGTAGCTATGTTGCATATATCTGATACGTGTCATATACGATACCTCTTGGTGTGTAGGGTTAGATGGGTTGATTTTATCCCCATACTTGGTGAGTAGGGCTACGTGGGTCGATTTTATCCCCGAGTGGTGTGTTGGGTTGGACGGAAATGCTGTGCAGGGTTGGTGGGCATTATTGTTCTGATTGATATGCATGTATGTCTGTATGGGCTAAGGCCCGAATGTATCTGATACTGTTCTGAGTGGGCTAAGGCCTACACTGATTCTGTTAAGAGCTTGGGCTCGATTATGACTGTTTGACTACTATCTGTTTGCATGCATGCTTTACTGTGGGAATGTACACGCTGAGTTTGTGAAAACTCACCCCTTATTTTATTTGTCTGTCAAATAATCCCCAGCAATAGGTGGATCGGTGCAGCGGAGCACTCGACGGTGACCACAGCTACATACACTCTGGTTTTAAAAGTTTTTAATACTTTTATTATTTTAATTGTTATGGTAGGGAGTAATTATGTAATTTCTGGTTTTCGACTGTTTGGTTTAAGTTCAAAATTTTGAAATACTGTTTATGGATTTTAGAACTGCAACTTATTTGTTCTTAAGCTTTCGCGAACTAAGAAATGTTTTCAAGAAAATAAATCAATATATGTTTTTTGAGTTAAGTAGAAGGTGTTAACTGGAACGGCTGTTGGGTAAACACGGTTTTAAGTACATTCTCATGTGACTTCGCCAAATTTGGCCATATCGTCTTGGTCGGGTTTGGGGTGTTACATTTAGTGGTATCAAAGCCAAGTTGAAAAACTTGACTATGAATTTGGGTTTCAAAATTTGGTTTTAAGAAAATGATTTGTAAAGTGATTTGAAATATTTTTGATAACAACTATGTGGTACACCGAGCCTCCAGCGCTAATCCTGTAAGTTCTCTAAAACTTTGATATGTATTGTTTGAAAGCATGCCTATACTAAAATTTTGTTTGTATCTGTCGGAAACACTGTGTGGGTGTGATGAGACTGTTGTAAGTAGTACCCTACTGGAACCCTTTAGGTAGTGTAAACTGAAAACCGTAGTGAGCTTATTACTCGCGATAACTGACTCTAAAACTCTGATACTGTTCTACATAAAATATCTGTTAATAAATATCGAAACTGTAATCTGATTTACATAAAACTCTTACTACAGATTAATTCGTTAATTACAATGAGCACACGTGGTACTCGTGGACGGGATACTAGAGGCTGAGGTAGAGGCCGTAGAGGGATTCGAGCTGAGTCTTTTGCATTTGATACGATTCCTAATCTAGACACTAGCGAGACCCGGTGTCACCATTCTTCTCGAGGCGAGTCTTTGAGTCTCATGATCGTCTGGTTTGGGGTTGACGTACTGTCCCAGGCCATGCTGCGAATTTTGGAGAAGATCGCTGGTGCCAATACTGGATTTGGAGGTCGTGGGTCGGTTACAGAATGACTCAAGTCGAATGGGGCTGAGATATTCAGGGGCATCGCTGGAGTTGCTCTTAGTGTGGCCGAGTATTGAATACAGGCCACAGAGCGCATAATGGATGATTTGGATTTCACTGATAAGCAGAAGCTCAAGGGGGAAGTGTCTCTGCTTCGCGATAAGGCGTACCAGTAGTGGTTGACTGTTAAGGAGAGTGCCTGACCGGTTGTCATGGGATTTGTCTAAGACCACCTATCAAAGTAGGTATGTGGAAGCTAGTTGCATTAACGTTAGGCGACGTGAGTTCCTAAATCTCACTCAAGGGGACCGTTCGGTGGCCAAGTATGAGGCCTAATTTCTAAGATTGAGCCGTTACGCGAGGGGCATGGTGGGGACAGAGTATGAGCGCTGTGTTTAATTTGAGGATGGTCTACGAGACAGTCTGGGAGTTTTGATAGCTCCACAGAGGAAGCGGGATTTCTCAGCCTTAGTCTAGAAGGTCAAGATTATCGAGGAGGTGAAGCACTTTGAGCACCAAAACCGTGAGAAAGGGAAGGCTAAGAGGGATTCTGAGCCTTCGAATACTGGGATGAGGCCTAAGAAAAAGGCCAAGACTGATGGGCCAGTAAAAGCTAGGCCTACTGTTGTTATTCCTGTTAGGGTAGCGATGTGTCAGCTCTGTAATAGAAGTCATCCAGGCGAGTGTTGGAGGGCTACTAAAGCTTGTTGGAGGTGTGATTCAACTGAGCATTGTGTTAAGGATTGTCCATTGAGGAGTAATCAGTTGCAAGCTTCGGTTGTTGAGATTGCATAGCTACCGAGAGGGGTACAGCAGCTACCTAGGGGCTGAGGATAGGCTGGGGTGGTAACGGTAGGGGTTAAGGTCAGGGAGCACCAAAAAAAAGTGTTGAGCCGACTGAGGTGAAGTAGCCTGCATGTGTCTACGCTGCACATCACCGTGAGGATAGAGATGCTCTAGACGTCATCACGAGTATGTTTCTCATTTCTAATGTACCTTATGTTGCACTGATAGACATATGCTCTACACATTCTTATGTTGCATGTTCTATGTCGGAGACTTTGGGAATTCAATGTGAGAGCACTTCTAGTGAGATTTAAGTGGTTACTCTATTGGGGTAGTCTATTAGGGTCAGTAAACTATTTAGAGATGTTTCGTTGGAAGTCCAAGGAATGGTATTCTTGGCTAATCTAATGAAACTTCCATTTGGGGAGTTCGACTTAATTTTGGTCATGGACTGGTTGGCGAAACATCGTGTAAGTCTAGATTGTGTTGAAAAGAGGGTTGTTCTGAGGACCAAATAGGATAATGAGATAGTCTTGATTGGAGAATGATGGAATTATCTAAGTAATATGATATCTACGTTGGTAGCAGAGAAGCTTGTGAAAAAGGGATGTGAGACATACTTGGCCTACATTAGTATTTCTGATTCTGTGGACTCTTTAGTTAAGGACATTTGTACTGTAAAGGACTTTAAAGATGTTTTTCCAAAGGAACTACCAGGATTGCCTCCGAGTCGTGAGGTAAAATTTGGGATTAAGTTGATTCCTGATACAGCTCCGATGTCTATCGCCCCTTATCGAATGGCACCAAAGGAGCTGGCAGAATTGAAGGCTCAAATTCAGGAGCTGTTGGATCGTGGGTTTATTCATCCTAGTGTGTCTCCATAGGGAGCACCTATTCTATTCGTAAAGAAGAAGGAAGATACGATGAGGATGTGTATCGATTATCGTCAGTTAAATAAGTTGACGATTAAGAATAAATACCTACTTCTGAGGGTAGACGATTTATTCGATTAGTTCAGAGGGGCTTCTGTGTTCTTCAAGATCGATCTGGGATCAGGTTATCATCAGTTAAGGGTTAAGGAGGCCGATGTGCATAAGACAGCATTTAGGACTCGTCATGGACATTACGAGTTTTTGGTTATGCCCTTTGGGTTGAGTAATGCACCAGCGGCATTCATGGACTTGATGAACTGTGTGTTTCAGCCCTACTTAGACCATTTCGTGGTGGTGTTTATCGATGATATCTTGATTTACTCTAAGTCTGAGGATGAGCACGATGAGCATCTCAGGGTTGTTCTGCAGATCCTTCGTGAGAAATAACTTTTTGCGAAGTTTTTTAAGTGTGAGTTTTGGCTTCAGGAAGTAATCTTTTTGGGACATGTGGTGCCTGCTGGGGGATTCGTATTGATCCTTGTAAGATTAAGGCTATGTTGGATTGGAAACAGCCGAAGAATGTGTCATAGATCCGCAGTTTTCTAGAACTGGCAGGATATTACCGACGTTTTGTAGAAGGGTTCTCATTGATCGCAGTACCGTTGACTAAGTTATTGTGTAAAGGAGTTCCTTTTGTCTGGACTGAAGCACAGCAGGAGAGCTTTGAGAAGCTCAAGGCAGTTTTGACTCAGGCTCCAATTTTGATACAGCCTGAGCCTGGTAGGGACTTCGTGGTTTACAATGATGCGTCACATGTGGGTTTGGGTTACGTCTTGATACAAGACTGTAGGGTAGTTGCATATGCGTCTCGATAGCTTAAGACTCATGAGGCTAATTATCCGACGCATGATTTGGAGTTGCCTGCAATTGTCTTTCAATTAAAGATTTGGAGGCACTATCTATATGGTGAGAAGTGCACCATCTACACTGATCACAAGAGCATCAAGTATCTCCTCACTCAGAAGGAGTTAAATTTTAGGCAGCGACGATGGGTTGAACTGCTTAAGGATTACGACTGCAGTATAGAGTATCACCCTGGAAAGGCCAATGTGGTGGCCGATGCATTAAGCCGTAGGTTTGTAGCTGATTTGAGAGCATTGTTCACTCGATTGAGTCTTTATGATGATGGGAGTCCTCTGGTAGAGCTACATGGATTGAGCAGATTAGAGCTAAGCAGTTAGAGGATAAGACTCTCGAGATGTGATTTCGTCACGTTGAGATTATGACTACTACAAATTTTGGGCTGAATAATGATGGGGTATAGTGCTTCTGAGGTAAGATCTGTGTACCTAATGATGAGGATTTGATGCTGTTGATTTTGAGGGAAACGCATAATAGTCCGTACGCTATGCATCTTGGTGGAAATAATATGTATAAAGATCTCCGAGAGTAGCACTGGTGGCCAGGGTTGAAGCATAAGGTGACTGATTTCATTATACACTGTCTGACTTGTCAGCAGGTTAAGGCTGAGCATCAGTTGCCTTCGGGGTTACTACAGCCGATTAAGATGCCGACGTAGAAATGAGAACGAGTGATGATGGATTTCATTAGTGGGTTTGCATAATATCTGTCTGCTTTTGTGTTTAAGTGCTTTGAGGGTGTGTTAGGGAAGTCCCCATTTCAAGTCTCAACTTGGGCAGAATTTTGGTTTTTTTTTAAAATAAAGTCTGGCTTTTGGCTAATGGGCTTATAAGAATTTATTGGTAAAAACTTAACAGAATGGGTCTGCTGGTCTAGTGGTTAAGTGGCAAGGGTTTATGCTAGATGTCCTGTGTTCGAATCCTGGCTTGGGCATTATTTTTGCCACTAAGGCCGTGATAGAATTGGAGGTGAACTAAAATATTCAAGTGGTAGGGTTTATCAGATTTTTCTGAGTAGTTTCCCCTAAAGAACTCTCTCTGCCGAAATTTTCTACTATTTTTCCCCTCTCCACGTTCTTTTTCTTTTCTTTTTGCCGAGATTTCCCTTGCCTTCCTCCCACTCGTTTTGATTTCGTATTAATGGGCTTCTGCGATTCATTGACGTTCTCCTCATTGGTATGTTTCTACTTGTCGTTCGTAAACATCATTTTGATTAAGAGGTTAAGAGGGAATTTTCTTTAGGTGTTTAGGTACTGATCAAGGGGTTGTTCTTCATTCCTGAACGGCGAATTAAGTGTGTAGTATTCATTGGTCTTTGCTCAAGGTAAGAAATTTAATGATTTTGGGGCAGAATAACTCGTTTAATTTCAATCAAAAATTGTTTAAGTGACTAAAATGGGTCTTGACATTGTCGAATATAGGTTCTGGAGTGCTCGGGATTGCGTTAGGCTTCAATCAGAACCAGGTGTGTACTTCAATCGATCTGAAATCACGTTTCGGCAAAAATTGAAAACGTTACTATCGACGCCACACGGGCGTGTGGACTGTCCGTGTAGAGGCCGTGTGGAGAGACACGGCCGTGTAGTCGACGAAGCAGGTCGTGCATATGCTACATGGGCACGATGGACATGGACGTGTGAGGCTGGCGAGGCCGTGTGCGAGGCACGGGCTTGACCAATTAGGCCGTATGGGCCACACGGGCGTGTGAGATCCTGGACCAGGCTATGTGATCCTCACGGGCAAAGCCAATCTGGGCTGTGTGGGCCCACACGAGCAGGGCATACAGGCGTGTGACCCCGATTTGTTTGAAATGTTCTGCAAGGTTGCACAGGTCGCCCAAATTGACTGTGACCTGATTGTAGCGTCGGTAAGCGTTACTTAGACCCCTATACTCTGATCTGATACTATGATGTATGTAAAAGCATGATAACTAAAGCATATGTATATGTTCTAATTTGATGATGATGTTATGATTTGATATCTACACATGAGCATGCCATATTATGCTTGTTGCATTGCATTGGGTTGGGTTTGTTGTTGAAGAGAAGAAAGTCTGAAAGGCTATTAGCCTGTCAACTAGCAGTTATGCTGCATATATCTGATATGTGCCGTATACGGTACCACTTGGTGTGTAGGGTTGGATGGGTTGATTTTATCCCCATACTTGGTGTGTAGGGCTGGGTGGGTCAATTTTATCCCCATGTAGTGTGTTGGGTTGGACGGAGATGGTGTGCAGGGTTGGTGGGTATTACTGTTCTGATCGATATGCATGTATGTTTGTATGTTTGTATGGGCTAAGGCCCGAATGTATCTAATATTGTTCTAAGTGGACTAAGGCCTACACTGATTCTGTTAAGAGCTCGGGCTCAATTATGATTGTTTGATTGCTATCTATTTACATGCATACTTGACTGTGGGGATGTACACGCTGAGTTTGCAAAAACTCATCCCTTATTTTATTTGTCTGTCATGTAATCCCCAACAGTAGGTGGATCGGTGCAGCGGAGCACTCAACGGTGACCACAGCTGCATACGCTCTGGTTTTAAAAGTTTTTAATGCTTTTATTATTTTAATTGTTATGGTAGGGAGCAATTATGCAATTTCTGGTTTCAGACTGTTTGGTTTAAGTTCGAAATTTTGAAATAATATTTATGGATTTTGGAACTGAAATTTTTTTGTTCTTAAGCTTCCGAGAACTAAGAAATGTTTTCAAACAAATTAATCAATATATGTTTTCTGAGTTAAGTGAAATGTGGTAACCGGAATGGTTTTGGTAAACACGGTTTTAAGTACATTCTCATGTGACTTCACCAAATTCGGCCATATCGTCTAGGCCGAGTTTGGGGTGTTACACATGTATTACAATTATTTATGCATGATTTGAAGAAGCTGCAGCTAATGTTTGCTTTGTTGAACGCCATGATATGGCAGTACCCCCACATGTAAATAAATATTCTATTTGAGATCCTTTTATGTGGATCCGATAAGTATCCAGCATCAGCATAGCCGACTAATAGGGATTTTGAATCATTTGAATAAAATAACCCTATATCAATATTCCCTCTGAGATATCTAAATACATGTTAAATTCTATTTCAATGTCTACATGTTGAAGAAAAACTAAATCTTGCTAAAAAGTTTACAGTGAAAGCTATATCAGGTCTTGTGTTGTTTGCAAGATACATCAATGCCCTTATGGCACTTAAATATGGTACTTCAGGACCAAGAAACTCTTCATCATCCTCGCAAAGACGAAATTGATCATTTCACATCTAACAATCGTACAACCATCGGAGTAGCTAATGGGTGTGCTTTATCTTTTTTGTATAAGTTGATTGATGAGCATGAATTCCATCTTTTAAATGCCCGATTTGTAAGCCAAGACAAAACTTTGTTTTTCCAAGATCTTTCATCTCAAATTCTTTTTTTATACAATTTATTGTATTTTGGAGCCCTTAAGGAATTCCAATAATATTTAGATCATCAACATAAACAATAATTATCACAAAATATGATCCAAACCTTTTTATAAAGACACATGGACAAATTGGATCGTTTTTGTAACATTCTTTTAACAAGTATTCACTAAGACGATTGTACCACATAAGTCCAGATTGTTTTAATCCATATAAACTTTTCTTTAATCTGATTTACAAAATTTTCTTGAGAAACTTTATATCCTTCAAGGATTTTAAATCCTTCAGAGATTTTCATATAAATTTCACTATCAAGTGTGTCATACAAATAGGTTGTAACAATATCCATTAGATGCATGTCAATGTACTGCCAAACTAATAAGATATCTAAATGTGATTGCATCCACCAAAGGAGAATATGTCTATTCATAATCAATGTCGGGCCTTTGCAAAAATCCTTGTGCTACAAATTGTGCTTTATATCTTATGACTTCATTTTTTTCATTTTCTATTTGCACAAATACCCATTTATATCCTACCAGCTTTACATCTTTAAGTGTTTGGACTACAGGTCCAAAAACCTCACGTTTAGAAAGTGAATTCAATTCTGCTTGAATTTTATCTTTCCATTTTGGTCATTTTTTCTATTTCTACATTCATAAATAGATTTAGGCTCAAGATCATCAATAGCAAAATTATATGCAAAATTCTTATTGACAACTATACTTTTTCGGTTCTATCATTTCCCCAAAGTAATATAATTTATCGAGATCTCTTCGTTATCATCATTTTCAGGTACTTGAATCCCTACTGAGGTTTTATGATTATGATTAGTTATATCTTTGGCCTCTTCTTGGGAACTTGCCTCCATAATATAATCACCTTGAGTATTTGCTCCTTTCCTTTTACGAGGATTTTTATCTTTGGTACCAACCAGTCTTTCACACTTTACGCATGGATTACTTTCTTTTGCACTAACAATTTTCCTTATTGGGATATCAATTCATATTGGAGCATTTTCAAATGGTATGTGAGATTTTGTAATTCTTTTTAGGTCAGTAAATGAATCTGGCAGTTGATTGGCGATGTTTTACAAATGTATGATGCTTTGAACTTCTTGTTCACATTGACTTGTACGAGGATCTAATTGAGATCATGATGATCCATTCTATGTAATTTCTTTTACCAGTTGTATTTTCTCTCCCCCCTAATATTGGGAATATTGTTTCATTAAAGTGATAATCAACAAATCGTGCAGTAAATAAATCTCCAGTTAATAGTTCAACATATTTAATTATAGAAGAGGATTCATAACCAACATATATTCCCAACCTCCTCTGAGGACCCATCTTTGTTCACTGTGGTGGAGCAATTGAAACATATACTGCACGTCCAAAAATTCTAAGATGGGAAATATTTGGCTCTTGACCAAAAGCCAATTGCAATGGAGAAGATTAATTATAACTTGTAGGCCTAATGCGCATCAGTGTTGCTATAAGCAAAATAGCATATCCCCAAGCTGTAATAGGGAGCTTTGTTCTCATAAGCAATGACCTAGCTATTAGTTGGAGGCGTTTGATAAACGATTCAACTAAACCGTTTTGTGTCTGTTCAACTTTTATCCCAATTGGCCTGCAATAATCATTGAAAGCTTGAGATGTAAACTCACCAGCATTATCAAGACAGATAGTTTTTATTGTATAATCTGAAAATTGTGCTCTTAATCGAATTATTTGAGCAAGTAGTCTCATAAACTCCAGGTTGCGAGTCGATAATAAACATACATGTGACCATCTCCTAGATGCATCTATCAATACCATAAAATATCTAAATGGTCCACATGGTGGATGAATAGGCCCACATATATCACCTTGAATATGTTCCAGAATACAGGAGATTCAATCGCAACTTTAGTTGGTAATGGTCTAATAATCAGTTTACCTTGAGAATAAGTATCACAAGAGAAATCTTTGAACTCAAGAATCTTCTGGTTCTTTAATAGGTGCCCAATTGAATTTTTAATTATTTTTCGCATCATAATAAATCTGGGATGGGCTAACGGTCATGCCAAATAGTAAAAGTATGTAGTTCTACAAACTTCTGGTCTGTAGTAACATGTGCCTCAATTGCACTAATATGTGTATAATATAAACCTGATGAAAAAATAGGTAGTCTTTCCAAAACATATTTCTTTCCACATTCAACATTTGTAATATATAGATATTTAATATTTTTCTCATTCATAGTCTCAGTATGATATCATATTAAAAATCATTAAATTTCGTTGAGACTTAAAGGAAAATAAAGTATCATCAATGACAAATTTTGTAACTTTAGGTAATAATATAATTGCTCTTCCAGAGCCTTAAATCAGTTTTGCACTACCTGAGATTGTATTAATATGAGCATCACTTATTGCTAAATGAGAAAAATATTCTTTCTCTTTAAGTATCTTATGTGTAGTAGCACCATCAGCAAGACATATGTCTCCATTGATTTTGGATCCAACAAAATTTTGTTGATCATTCATATTCTTCATAAAAATAAATAAAATATAACATTAGAAACGTTGCAAATATTTATTGAATATGTATAACTTGCAAAATAAATAAACATACCCTTTTTTTTAATCAAGAAAATAAACATATTTAAAATAACATAAATATGCCAAAATAACACAAATTTATTCTTTATGCAAGAAAACAAAACATACTTACAAACAACATAAAATGTTAAAATAACACCAACTTTTCTAATAATTCTCAAAGAAATTGTCACATCAAGGTGAGTTATATCATTAAGGCCATGAATTACATCACCCTCCTTTTTTGTCTCAATTTCATCATTTTTGGATATAAAATTTGTCTCAATATTATTTTTCTTCCCTTTAATAGATTCTTGATAAAGTTTCACTAAATGTTCAGGCGTACGAAAGGTACGTGCCTAATGCCCCCTCATACCACATCGGTAACATAAATTCTTAATAACCTTTGAAGGATTATTTTGACCACTTATTTCTTTTCCTTTATTGATTTTCTTTTTTTGGTGGTTAGAAATGCCACTATTATGAACACCATGATAACAATTACTAATACGTCCTTAACCATGTCCTCCACTACGTCCACGACCATGATTGCGACCTTTATATTTTTCATTTCCATATTTATTGTGTATTGCAGCATTTACTTCAGGAGTGGTGCAATACCAATGGGACGAATTCCATAGTTTTTCATCAACAACTCATTATTTTGTTCAGCCACTAAAAGACATGAAATCAATTCAGCATATTTTTTAAAACCTTTTTCACGGTATTGCTGCTGCAGGAGCACATTAGTAGCATGAAAGGTTGAAAAGGTTGAAAAGGTTTTCTCTAACAAGTCCTTACCAATTATGTTCTTTCCACATAATTTCAGTTGAGAACTAATTTTGAAAAGTTCTGAATTGTATTCACTTACAGTCTTAAAATCTTGCAACTGTAAGTACATCTAACATAACTAGTTTTACGGAGAATCATCATTTTCTGATGGTCAAATCGTTCTTTCAAATTTTTCCACAACACAAGAGTGTATTTCATAGTGAGATATTCCACTTTTAATCCTTCATGTAGATGATGACGGATGAAAATCATAGCTTTTGTCTTGTCTTGGTTAGATGCTTCTTTATTTGCTACTATAGTATTTCCTAAACCTTTAGCATCTATGTGACTTTCAGCATCTAACACCCATGACAAATAATTTTTGCCTAAGATGTCTAGGGCGGCAAATTCAAATTTGGTAAAATTTGACATTATAATCACTAAAAAAACTAATAAAAATATTAGTAAAATAATAGTAATCATATTATTTGTCAAATGTAATTATAATAATGTATTTAAGAATAAAAATAGGAAATAACATAAAATAATTTGTGATATAAAATTTAGGATTACCTTAAGTCGATAGAGAAATTAAATTCGATTCCTCACAAGAACTTTATGCAATTCGCTGCACAAGTTTGAACCCCTCTTTTTTTGTCAATTTTGGGTAGCCAAGCAATCGGTTTGAATGCTAGATTAGAAAATTAATGAAAGTAGTTCAACGGAGGATTAGAAAAGGATAGAAAGCAATTGAGGTGTGGGTTTCAAAATTTTTTAGGGGGTATCAAATGAAAAATAAGAACGAGGTGGGTTTAAAAAAATTCAG
The DNA here is from genome assembly GCA_025698465.1 of Gossypium longicalyx. Lineage (NCBI taxonomy): Eukaryota > Viridiplantae > Streptophyta > Magnoliopsida > Malvales > Malvaceae > Gossypium > Gossypium longicalyx. The sequence goes on along the minus strand of CM047004.1, from coordinate 58,970,362 downwards.
AATCGTGTTGATAACATGTTATAAAATAAAGAGAGATAGAGAGAATAAAGAACAAACAAAATATGAAAGCAACAGAGAATGTACTTTATTGATAAAAAGGGATGATTACAATGTTTCATCAGAGTCTCTATTTATAGGCATAATAAGTATAAAAGAAGTAGAAATCTAATTCTAATAATTATTAGAATTTAAAGTACATCAAAAATTTATCTTGATCATGATAGACATCAACTAAATAAGATATTCGTAACACTAATCAAATTCTTAACAACAGTTACTATTACTATTAGGAACTTACTTTGAAAAGAAAATCATGCAGTTATATTAAGCCTTGCATTGTGTAGTGTATTTTACTTATAAAAAACTAACATTTATTTATGAATATTTAGTTTATAATTAATTAATATGTTTAAAGTTTTACTATTTTTTTTTCAAATTATTTCATTGACACAATGTACTATAAAACTAGCTCTCTACTAGAAATATAAGAAATTTATTTGTATACACATTAGTAGGTTTTTAAGGTGGTGTTATCTACTGTTGTTGTTTATTAAATATGAAAGTAGATAATGGAAGTGCTTAACAGCAGTGGCCACTATGGTTTGATACTGTGAAAAACAATGTAAAAAAAAACAAAAAATACCAAAGATTTATTTACATAATTCGATTTTCCTATATCAATGGAGCCTAGCTCAGTGAATAATTAAACTATCTTTAATCACAAATACAATAAGTGATTCACAATCTATCACTCTCCAATTATAGAGATCTCACCTTTGTACCTAAACATTATAACACTCACCTCTAAATTCCCCTCCTAAAAACTTGTGCAGTAAACACTGCATGTTTACAAATCAGTTTGCACTTACTTATAAAACAATTTGTAACACCTCATGTGAAAAAAAAATAGAATAAAAATAAATAAAATAAAGAACACACAAATTTTACGTGGAAACCCTTTCGGGAAAAAAACCACGGGCAGAGGAGAAGAAAATTCACTATGTCGAAAAATTTGTATCCATACAAGAGGAATAGACTATGTCTATTTATAGGCTTGTAAAGCCATATTCTAGTAGGATTGAAACACCCTATCCTAATCAATATAAAATAGATGAAGTTTAATAAGGTTTAAAAAACCTTATTCTAAAATAAAATAAAAGAAGTCTAGTTCTATATGGATTTTACTTTTATTTTATTTTCCATCATATTCTATAAGAATTTGGGTCACTTAATTCTAACAATCTCCACCTTGACACAAATTCTCAATGAACAAGTTCTTCATTGCGAACTTTCAATAAACAAGTTCTCCACCTCTTCCATAAAACCCTTAAGGGTTTAACTCAACAATGAACACCAACCAAGTCTAAGCAATGCTCAAACTTGGTTTTAGGAAGTGACTTAGTCATCATATCTGCAGGATTTTCATGAGTACTAATTTTGCTCACAACAATATCACCACGAGCAATAATATCACGAACAAAATGATACCGAACATCAATGTGTTTTGTTCTCTCATGAAACATTTGATCTTTTGTAAGAAATATAGCACTCATCATTACACAAAATCTTCGTGGCCGATTCGAAGGTCTTCATTGAGTTCACTAAATAGTCCCTTCAACCACATAGCTTCTTTGCAAGCCTCGATGTCGCCATGTACTCGGCTTCATGGTAGACAAAGCGATCGTAGTTTGCAAAGTGGCTTTCCAACTAATTGCACAACCTCCGATTGTAAAGACGTAACTCGTGAGAGATCTTCTTCTATCAAGGTCTCCAAAAAATCAGCATCAACATACCCTATGACTCCATCTTTAGTTCTTCCAAATCTGTAAGCAAACATCGGTGAGTGCCTCGTAAGTATCTTAAAATCCATCGAATCGCTTTCCAATGTTCTTTACCGGGATTTGCCATGTATCTCGCTAATCGCATCGATCGCATATGATAAATCTGACGTGAACAAACCATAGCATACATGAGAGATCCCACTCGCACTAGAGTATGGAACATGTGACATGTACTCAATCTCATCATCCGATTGTGGAGACAAAATCGATGAAAGTCTGAAATGGTCATGCTAAAGGAGTACTAACAGCTTAGCACTCTGCATATTGAACCTGCAAAGAACTTTCTCAATGTACCTTTCTGACTTAGGTACAATTTACTTGATTTTCTATCTCTGAGAATCTCCATACCAAGTATCTTCTTTGCTGGTCCTAAATCTTTCATCTCAAATTCTTTACTTAGTTGGGCTTTGACCTTTCTTATCTCTTCTTTATCTTTTCTTTCGCTATCAACATGTCATCAACATAAAGAAGTAGATACACAAAAGAACCATCACTATTTTTCTTAAAGTAAACACAACTGTCAAAACTACTTCTTTTGAAATCATGAGAAGTCATAAAGGAATCAAACCTCTTGTACCACTGTCTTGGTGATCAAGCTTTCAAACCGTAAAGGGACTTTTTCAAAAAGCAAACATAGTTCTCTTTTTCAAATCAGTAAAACCTTCTCGTTGTTGCATGTAAATATCCTCATCAAGTTCTCCATGCAAAAATGCGCTTTTACATCTAATCGCTCAAGCTCCAAATCATGCATGGCCACAATACCAAGCAAAGCTCGAATCGAACTATGCTTAACAACCGGGAGAACACATCTCAGAAGTCCACTCCTGGAATTTGATCAGAACCCTTTGCAACAAGCCTTGCTTTATATCTGGGTTCTTCAACTCCTGAGTCCCTTCTTTCTTTTAAATACCCATTTACAACAAACATGCCTTTTTTTACCTTTAGGAAGTTTCACAAGGTCCCATGTTCTGCTTTTTGTGGAGTGATTCCATCTCTTCTTGCATAGCAAACATCCACTTTTCTCGAGCCTTCACAGTAATCGCCTCGTAATAATTAGATGGCTCTTGATTCGCATCTATATCTTCACCACATTCAAAGCATAAGCAACTAGATCACCTCAAAGATATTTCTTTGGAGGTTTAATTTCTCTTCTAGTTCTGCTTTTGGCGATAGAGTATTGTGGTGAAGAAGCAACTCTATTCTCAATTTTTGTACTTGGCTTGAGGAGTTGACTCTGTATTAACTGATGCTCTACTTGTTTTTGATTTTCTTTATTGGAAGAGTCTTTAAGAGATAAGTTAGGTAGCATAGCGCTTTCATCAAAAACAACATCTCTACTAATCACAACTTTTCTATTTTCGTGACACCATAACTTATACCCTTTTACACCACTTTATAACCAAGAAAAACACATTTAATGGATCTCGGTTCCAATTTTCCATTATCAACATGAGCATATGCAGGACACCCAAAGATCTTTAAATCGAATAATTAGCGGGATTACTGCACCATACCTCTTGTGGAGTCTTTTTCTCAATGGCAACGGATGGAGATCGGTTGATCAAAAAACATGCAAGATGACGCCGCTTCGCCCCAAAATGACTTCGGTAAGTTGGCATTTGACAACATACATCGAACCTTCTCCATGATCGTTCGTTCATTCGCTCGCAACGCCGCTTTTGTTGTGGAGTATGACGAATCGTCGTGTGTCTTATGATTCCTTCCGACTTGCACAATCTATTAAACTCATCGTAATGTAACTCTAAGCCATTGTCTCATGCGAGGTATTTTATCTGCTTTTTCCGTCTGCTTTTTCAATCATAATTTTCCAAGACTTAAATGCGGAAAACACATCACTTTTCTCGCTTTCGGAAGAACGCCCAAACTTTTCTCGAAAAATCATCAATAAAGGTTAGCATATAATTAGCTCCACCTCTAGAAGGCACTCTAGATGGCCCCACAGTCGAAATGTATATATATACTCCAATGTTCCTTCGTGTTATGGATTCCTCTAGTGAATCGAACTCTCTTTTGTTTTCCAAAAACACGGTGCTCACAGAAATTCGGTTTGCAAATTCCTTGCCCATTAAGAAGTCCTCTTTTGCTCAATTCTCGCCATGCCATTCTCACTCATATGCCCTAGGCGCATATGCCAAAGTTTAGTAATATCATCATCCGACAAGGACGAGGAAGCGATAGTGCATCACCAAAGATATGAGAGAACCACCGCAAAACATATAACTTGGCAATCTTTCTCTCATCCTTTCATCACAACAAGGACCCTTTGGAAATTTTTAAAACCCCACTTTCAATGTATATCTCTGCACTTTTTTGAATCAAGAGTACTCAACGAAATTAAATTTCTTTTCAATTCGAACATGCCGTGCGTCACTAAGTGTTCGACAACTCCATCAAACATCTTAACTTTAATTGTTCCAACACTGCGATTTTACACGAGTATTATTTCCCATCAAAACAACACCTTCGACATAATCGCTTTACGTAAGTTGTAAACCAATCCCGATTGGGACTCATATGGAATGTGCAGCTGAATCAAGTATCCACTCTCGCTTACTTTAGAATCATTGATGAAGCGACTAGAAGTTCACCATCATTTGTAGTCTTCTACAACATCGCCTTCACCGGAATTTTCTCGTTGTTTTCCTTTGATTCGCACCTCCCTTTTAATCTTATTTTGTAGCTTATAGCACTCAGATTTAATGTGCCCTTTCTTCTTGCGTAAGTTACGAGTTTTACCTCTGTTTGAAGACTTCGATCTACCCTTAGATTTACCACGAGGATTCCGCTCTCGTGTCCTACCACGATCATCATCGACATTCCGATCTTGTCTCCCACGAACAATGAGACCCTCTCCCCGAGAGTCGGGTTTAACCACAAGATGCTTCATCTTATCATACGAGGTTAAAGAATCATAAACCTCATCAATCTGTTAGAGACTCACGGCTATATAAAATCGTGTCTCTAAAGGTTGAATAAGACGGGGCAAACGAACAAATTAGAATCAACCCTAGATCTTCCTTATCATACCGAACCTCCATGGCTTCCAAGTTTGAGAGAATTTCTTTAAACATCATTAAGTGTTCGTGTACAGACGCACCTTCCTCCAAACGATGAGCATAAAGACGCCGCTTCATATGCAACTTGCTTGTTAGAGTTTTCGACATACATATTTGTTCTAGCCTCTTCCATAATGCAATGGCGGCTTTTCTCTTTCATCACATCTTGCAAAATTTCGTTGGACAAATGCGTATGTAATTGTGTTAATGCCTTTCGATCCTTACGCTTTTTCTCTTCATCTGTTAATGTCGAAGGCATCTTATCTATCCTAGCAGGGGCATCCTCCGCATCCATCTGCAAGAATCGCTTGCATCTTAATTTGCCACAACGCAAATCTAGTGTTGCGATCCAACAATGAATTTCATATTTCAAAGACGCCATTACCGTGATCGAGATGAATAACCCTAAGCTCGATACCAATTTGTGAAAAAAAAATAGAATAAAAATAAATAAAATAAAGAACACACAAATTTTACGTGGAAACCCTTTCGGAAAAAACCACTGCAGAGGAGAAGAAAATTCACTATGTCGAAAAATTTGTATCCATACAAGAGGAATAGACTATGTCTATTTATAGGCTTGTAAAGCCATATTCTAGTAGGATTGAAACACCCTATCCTAATCAATATAAAATAGATGAAGTTTAATAAGGTTTAAAAAACCTTATTCTAAAATAAAATAAAAGAAGTCTAGTTCTATATGGATTTTACTTTTATTTTATTTTCCATCATATTCTATAAGAATTTGGGTCACTTAATTCTAACACCTCAAAGTTTTGTATTCTTTGATTTGTTAGATTTTGTCATAAGCAAGTATTTGTTTCGATGGTTAAAGGCCTTGATTGTGTCTTTGAAGTCTTGAGTTTGAATCTTTTTGCGAGCAAGTGAGAATATTTTATGTTTTGTCAAATTAAGGATGAGTTTAGATTTAATTTAAACTCTTTGAATAGATATCTATTTAGTTGTGGATATAGATTGTTGTTCGTATTTTTAGGAATATCACTTGGGTAGTTATCTTTTTTTTCAAAAACAAATAATAATACAATTAAATATTTTTATTTCCTCACTTTTTTTTTGTTTGCTTTGGTTCTCTCATTCCCCACTTACGTCGCCTTTTTTTCTTCCCTGTTCTTGTTTTCAAATTGATTTTGCTTTGTTTTTTTTTTCTTCTATGTTCTTTCTTTTGTTCTTTCGTACTCTTCTTAAAACTTCATTGGTTTCTTGATTTTGGTCTCTTAGGTTATCAAATTTCTGTAATATGCGCTTAGTTGAATTGTTTAAAGCTCGAAACTCATGTAAGTGCCGCCAATTTCATTTTTTTGACTAATTTTTTTTTGTTGTACCTCTGGCTAAGTTGGGTCTTTTCTTAGTTTGCTTCAACTTTTTTTTGTTAATGGTGTGGGGTTCCTTAGGTGAAGGTCGCAAAATGGGTGATCCACCAGCGAATTGAGGCTTGTAAAGGTGTTGTTGTCGCTTTAAGGTTAGCGTTTAATGTTGTTTTTGGGCTATGGGTTGTCGAGATAGTCAGTTTGTTTCGAATTTTTTTCAATTGATCAATTTGAGATGATTGAATCTTAGCTAATTATTCATGTAATCTATCGATTTAGGGTACTGGAATTCGTGTTTGGTGATTCTACATAGGTTTTGACAAGGTGTGTAATGAGACACTCGAAAAATAGCGAACAATGAAAGCCAGAAAAACTGTACAATCGATGCCACACGATTGTGTGCCAAGCCATGTGGTAGGTCATGTGTGACACAAGGTTGTGTCTTAGGCCATGTGGGCCACACAGGCATGTGGGCCCAAAATTTTAAATTTTTCCTATGGCCGTAAACATTGTTTGGATCGATCGTAAGCCTTTCGTAGGGTTGGTATGTTATTAATTAAGCTATAAAACATGACTTCTAACCATCAGTTAGCATAAATTTGATATAAAGACGCATGTTTGAAATGATATAAGATAGGTAAAATTTGTAATATGCTATGTATGCTCTGAAAATGTTATATATGTTTTGTATCTATCACTATAAGCATGTACATTGTAAGCATATCTAATATTTGTTAGTTCTACATTTGCATCTAGGATGGGATATGTTATATGGAACAAGTGTGGGCAGTTTTGTGACACCTTATATCTGACCCAATTAGAGGATCTGAATATAAAATGCCACATTCAAATGTCGTAACAACCTATTTTACTATTTCACTTTATTGAAATGGTAATGTAGTGGTAAAATTATTTTTTTTAAAAATCAATAGCATTTTTGTTTATTTTATGAAAACCCTTGCAAAAAGTTAGATTTCATATAGTTTATGACAGTTCCAAGGACACTAGAAGCATGCCAAAATCATCCATCCTAAATCTAACCAATATGCCACAATTGGCACCTTAACACATTTTTAACGTTGCAAAATGATCACATTCATTTATCAATATGCATGCTTACATTGTTACAAAAGGGATAACTAAACAAAAGACCCTAAACCATCTAGGTACATTTCAAGACCAAAAAGAAACAAACCACCAACATTGAGTCTGGGATTGTCATTGGATGTTGAATTGAAAATCTGACAAAAGAGTACCTAACCTGTACACATAACAGAAATTGGAGTCATTTACTGGATAACAGATTAGAAATATTCTTATGATTTGAAACCAAGTAATATTACGGAATAATCAACAAATCCACGTTCCATTTAATACCATTCATCAAACTCATTTCTAATCCCTATTTCCATTCCATCTCTTTATTTTCCTCATTAACATAACTCAACTTTAGCCATGTATACGATTCCAATTAACACTCTAAATTTGGAACCTGGTGCCTAATGGATAAATTCGTATTAATGAATTGCGCCTAGTGTTGTCCGATAAAATCGACAATGAATGTGCCTAGAATTGGTTGGTATAACCGACAATAAATGCACCATGTGCTGGTCGGTAGAACCGATTAATTTGTGTGCCCAGCACTAGTCAGTATAACCAACAATAAATACGTCCTGCATTGGTCAGTATAACCAATAATAAATGTGCCTTGCGCTAGTCGGTAAAACTGACAAATATGTGTGCCCATCACTAGTCGATATAGCCGACAATAAATGAGCCCTGCGTTGGTCGATAAAATTGAAAAATATGTGTTAAATCATTTCCAATTCATGTTTTAATTTTATTTGACCATTACACCAAATTATTTCAAGAGCTAATTCTCTTTATAAACTTACCAACCAAGTGATATGTGTAATAGCTGGCTTTCAATGATGTCCGGAATAGTGGTTCGAGACCACTAAATTCGAAAAAATAAGTTCATAATTTATTTATTTAATAATTATGAGCCAAATGTGATTTTTGGGAGATTTTTAAATTAGTAATTTGTGTTTTATAAAGATTTATTAAGTCAAGAAATTGAAGAAAGCAGTTATCGAGATCTCAATTTTATAAATCAAGCCGTAAATATTTTTATAAATATTTATGGAGTATCAATAAGGTAGTATTAAAATTTCGTTAGAAAATTTTAACGTTTCGGTGGTTAATTAAATAAAAAGGACTAAATTGAAAAAGGTGTAAAAGTTACTAAAAGGATTAAATAACTCAATTGTCAAATGAGGAAGGACCTAAAGTGCAAATAAGCCCAAAGGAGATATTTTGGGCGGCAATAGCTGAGAAAAATTAGGAAAAGGGTGAAATAAGGGTAAAATTGGAAAATTGCCAAAATAAGCTAAATAAAAATGGGACCAAATTGAAATATCTAGAATTCTCTTCATTTTTCTTTATTTTCATCAGCTGAAAAACAGCCATGGAAGAGGGTTCAAGCTGATTTTCATTCTCTAGCTACATGTAAGTTTAATTCTTCCTTTCTCCTTGAAATTTCTATGTTTTTATACTTTTACAATTGCGTCCAACTTATCATTTCATTAGTTTTTGATTTCATGGCTAATTTTTAAAGATATTATGGATGAGTTCTAGAAGAATATGATGAATAAACATAGAATTGAAGCTTTAATTTTGATATATGATAATTTTATCAAGTAAAATTCATGGAAATTGATTTTAGGACCTAATTGTGAAAATGTTTGGAATTAAATTCTAGTGCTGAAATTATGATTTCCAAAAGTTGTAAAGTAGTTTAAAGTGATAGAATAAAGTGTTAATTGATAAAAATCAGCTCAATTGAGAGGCTAGTTGAGTAGGGACGAAATTGTTATTTATTAAAAGCTTAGGGGAAAATGGTAATAAACAGCTTGCACTAAAACAATATTCGACAGCAGCAGTGGACTAACTTTGAAAAATCACCATAAATTGTAAAAATCGAATTAGAAGATTAAAAAATTATGAAATTAAAGCTTATTGAGTCTAGCTTCTCATAAAAGAAATGATGTAAGCAATGGATTTGTAAATCATGAGATATGGTGAATTTTGTGAGATAAGGTCAGAATGAATTCGGGTTCCCCTGTTCTGACTTTGGAAAATCATAAAAATTTAGAGAAAAAAAATTAGGGAATTAAATTTATATGCTTAGAATTTTGAATGAGTCTATTTTCAAGATAAATAAACGATAATATTATTTGAATTTTGTACAAGGAGATAATTAATTTTTAGTGAAGAAGGGTCGGAACTGTCAAACAGCAGAACAGGGGTGACTTTATTGAATAAACTGTACTAATTGGCTAAACCAAAATTTATGAAAATTTTATTGTAAGAAGATATATGAGTCTAGTTTCAGGAAAAATTAACGGATCTTAATTTAGAATTCTGTAGCTCAAGATATAAATAATTTAGTGACTATGACTCAAATGGACAGCTTTGAATATACATATAAGTAAATAGTGAAATTATTGATAATGTTACTTATAAGCATATTATATAAATTTAAGGATGTGGAATGGAGAGGAGGAGGAGGAAAATATGTATGAATATTCATCTGGCATGGCTAATTTGCATGTTTTAGACTCAGAGACTAAATTGAATAAAAGTAAAACTTTATGGGTAATTTTGTAAAAATGTCAGAAATGACCAAATTGTATGAAAGGGATTATTTTATTATTTAAATTACAAAATTGAATGAAATTATTAATTTAGTTCAAGATCGGGAAAAAACATGTTTTTAGCGATTAAATTGAAAAGTGTTGAAATTATGGAAAATTCTGATATTTTATAGAATTAATGGGCTGTTATCAATATGTATGAGAATAATAGCTGGAAATAAGGATTAAATTGCAAGAATTTTATTTTCCTGACCCTAAGGATGAAATCGTCATTAAATAAAAGTTTAGGGGCAAAATGGTAATTTTACCTAGAGCATTAATTAAATACATTAGAATATGAAATGAATGAAAATGATGATCAAATTTATTTATAAAGATCCGGACGACTCAAATAAGAGACTTGATCGTGAAAAAGAAAAGATATCGGATTAATGAAATTATAAACACAAACAAGCAATGAGGTAAGTTTGTGTAAGTTTGTGTAACTTGAATTATATTCTTAAATGCTTGAAATGTATGTTTTTGATATGAATATTATTTGAATGTTCATTATATGAAAATTTATGAAACATTGATATATTTGATAAAAGGGGAAGAAATCCCGGTTGAATGAAAGGAAAATTTGATGGATATATGAAAAGGAATTGACGGTAAAAAGGATCTAACCCGGACAGGTGATCCTATCTTGATATAGCCCTCCCGAAGAATATATGGAAAATGGATTTAGCCCGGACGGGTAATCCGAATTAGGGTCTGAATTTAGCCTGGACTGGTAATTCAGATCCAAGCTCATTAGAGTAATTGTCGTTGTAGGGGATTTAGCCTGGACTAGTAATTTCGACAATACTCTATGTGTTTATATTGCAGGGGATTTAGCCTGGACTGGTAATCCCGCTGTAAGGATAAGGTTCGCGGGAGTGTGCTTTCTGAAATGAAATGTGTAAGACCATGGTTGAAAGACACCATGGCAACATGATATGAAATGTGTAAGACCATGGTTGAAAGATACCATGGCAACAGGATATAAAATGTGTAAGACCATGGTTGAAAGATACAATGGCAACAGGATATAAAATTTGTAAGACTATGGTTGAAAGATACCATGGCAACGTGACATGAAAAGAATAAGACCATGGTTGAAAGATACCATGGCAACATGACGGGAATGAATAAGACCATGGTTGAAAGATACCATGGCAATGTAACATGAAATAAACAAGACCATGGTTGAAAGATACCATGGCAACCTGACAGAAAATGAGTAAGACCATAGTTGAAAGACACTATGGCATCATGTCGAAGATAAATAAGACCGTGGATGGGAGATGCTATGACATCAGTTGAACAATTGATATTCAGGTAATATGTACCAGATGATGAATGGTTATATGAAATGGTTCTGTGAAATGTTTACAAGAATTGGTCATATGGAAATATATGTACAAAATAGTTGAATGAAATAATTAAAAAGATAGATAAATGAAATAAGTATAGGTACATGGAATTTAATTTATTTTAATTTTAATATGAACTATTACCGAAATAAATATACAAAAGATATATGGAAATTATGGTGCATGAAATATTGATATAACGAAATGAATGATATATGCTTATGAAGAAACAGTAAGAGAATAATATGTCTCGTGACATGTACATATATGATTATCTTTGATATGTTATTACAAGGAAATTATATAAGTAAAGACAATTATTAAACTCAAGTGTGACATGTCGAGAAAATAAGTATATCAATGTTGAATTTATATGAAATATGTACTAGTATACTAACAATGTTGCTGTTTGATGCTTATACAAGTGTCATGGGTTGCGAAGGGAAGCCTGCAACCATGACGGACTTGTGCGATATATCACTTTTGAGGGAGGTCATTTGGCCTAATCAGACTGGTCCAGTGCTTGGAGAGATTGAAAGCCCATCTCTGAAACTCGGCAAATATAGAAAGTAATCTTCAAAGATATGCTTGGCAAATATGGAAGGGAATCTTCAAATATATATGATCCCAGACTTTAATGTAATCTTTAGAAGATACGATTCTGTAATTTTAGAGATTTGATATCTAGATAGCTGTAAATCTAGGCCACTGATGTACTTTGATCTGTACGGTTGATATTGGGAAGGCTCAACTATAAATAGAGGCCTCTCCCCCTATTGTAATTCATTCAGTGATTAATAGAATTTTGAGAGCATTCACTCAAACTTTTCTCTCAAGTGTTCTTATTTTTCTGTGGCTTTTGCTCATCTTTTGAGATCGTTCTTACTTCGTTCTTCTGCTGTTCTTCGTGGGTTCTTTAGAGAAGTTCTATTGAATCCTCAATTGTTCAGAGATAGGCTGACTTAGGCGTTTTAAGCGGAGAAACGCTTAAGGCCGCACGGATTGCTTGTGAAAACTCTAAATCCGTGACACAAGTGCCAAGCTGTTGATTGAATGGTAATATATTTATTTATATGATGCATTGATTCGGTAAGTATTTAATTGAAAATTTTTTTAGGTGATTTGTAAATTCTAGTAATGCTCCGAAACCCTGTTTCGACGACGAATACGAGTTAGGGGTGTTACAATATGTATATGGATATAAATGTATATATGTATAATTAATAATAATAATTGAAATAGTCAGGTTATGGAAACACCAACCGTGATCAGCGAGCTATACGTTGTCGATCTTGTCTTTTTCCTTTTTCCTCAAAGGTTCTGGGTTAACGTCAGCTATGGATTAGACAATTAGTACACATTAACAATACACAATCTTTGTATATTATTCAATCAAATCCCTAAAAATTGGGACGAACATAGCTTTCAAACTTAACCCAAAATCTATCAAGCCGGTCTCTAACACTTTAAGTATACAACAATGATAACATCCTCAATCTCTAACAGTACTGAAAAATAATACATGGGTCAGGTAGCTTATAGAACCAGGATTCTGAAAACGTAAAAATTACAAGAAACGGACTAATTAAAACATACCAATTGAAGCTTGAACTTTTGAAAACCCTAACGTTTTCTCCCTTGCGTCGATGGTCTGAAGGCAAAGAAAGAATATGTTTCCATTTTACGCACCTCACTAACTAAACCCTTTTTTTTTATAAAGTTTCTTTTCATTTTCATTTTTTTCATTTTCTTGTTCCTTTTTAATTCACCACACGTATATATATATAATATATATACTAAACAGCTAAACAATTTAATTGAATGGTTAACTTGCCACTTTACTCCCTTTATTAACTTATAATTATAATCATTTTATAATTTGCACTTTTACCTGCTATGCAATTCAGTCTCTGTACTTAAATTAAGCACTAAGTACATGAAAATTCCTAATCAAAATTTCATCTATCTAAAAATTAACTCCGTAAAAATTTATAAATATTATTTACGAGATCAGTTTACGGAAACGGGGTCCTCAAACCTCAATTTCTAAAATTGTTAACTTAAGAGTTGATGCACTTGTACTTTTACTAATTGTCCAAATAGTAAATTTATCTGATCAAAAGTTAATAAAAAATTATAATTAACTCGTAAATATTATTTAATAATATTTACTGACTCGATTTATGAAAATGGGATCTTAGAATCGTAATTTTCAACTCCACTGACTTTAGTATCATAACCCTTGTACCTTAATTTACTATCTATTAAGCAAAATTACTAAACTGACTTCAATATGTTTCTATACTAGTATCGAAAATATTAAATATTAATATTTATGAACACATTTTACGAAAATGACATTTCAGAACTGTAGTTTTTGACCCACTAGAAACTAGGTCATTACAACTCTCCCACCTTAAGAAATTTCGTCATCAAAATTTACATAAAAAGAGGTAGGGGTATTGAGATCTCATCGTCTCTTCGGATTCCCAAGTTGCTTCCTCGATCCTATGGCTATGCCATAACACTTTTACTAAAGGGATGCGGTTGTTCCGTAACTCCTTCACCTTATAAGCTAAAATTTCTACTGGCTCTTCCTCATAAGACATATTAGGTTGAATTTCAATTTCTTCCGTTGAGAAAATGTGAGACAGATCTAAGCAATATCTCTTGAGCATCGAAACATGGAAAACATCATGCATTTTCTGCAATTCCACCGGCAATGCTAGTCTATACGCAACGGGTCCCACCCTTTCGGTTATCTTATAAGGTTGATAAAGCAAGAACTTAGCTTCCTTTTTCGACCGAATCGTAGAACCTTTTTCCACAGTTTGAAATAAAATATTACGATATTTGAATAATAATAAGATATCAAATAATAACTTAAGAATATTTTAGTAAATAAAATCAAACCGAGACCCTCCGGATGTTGTGTTCGCATCCTAACCTTATGGGTCATCTGTAAAGATGGAATTTAAAAGGGGACTGAGCTATGAAGCTCAGTGTGAGTTCCATCACAAGGGAACCAGTCCAACCAGTAGACAAGTCATGCAAAATATCAACTCATAGAATAAATCATAATTAATAGTAATACAGAATATCGATAATTTAAAACAACTAATCAACATAATATTTCAATGTTCTTAGCCATGTAATTGCTTATGAATGCAATGCAAGTTCAGTTTAACAGTAGAAAGGTCCTACCCCACCATTACACACCACAATTAGGAGTTCACCAGAACTCCTCTACCTTCACACCACATTATGGATAAACCACTGATCTTGTAGATGAACTGCTAATGATAAATATATTGGTGGATGAACCATCCATCTGTGCAAATAAAAATTGCTAATACGTTGTTGATAAACCACTAGTCGAGTAGATAACTGTCGACTAGAATACTGGTGGATGAACCATCTATTTGTGAAGATAAAAGTTGTTAATATGTTGTGGATAAACCACTGGTCGAGTAGATGACTGTTGACTAAAATAAGTTGTGGATAAACCACTGGTCGAGCAGATGAACTGCCGACTACTTCCTTCGCTCAAACGTCCCACCCCTATGCAATGTAATATGGCATATTATAACAGTTAAGTATTGTAACATTAACATGCTTATATCAAGTATATGTAGTAGCAATTATTATGCTTATAATATATCATAAAAGTAGCAACAAACTTGCTTATTTTATGTTCGATTTAACGGTAACAATGACATGTATCTCATGCAATTAGTATTATCATGGATTTGCATAACAATATCAATACATCAAAAATATAGTGACAATGGATATGTAACAATCACATATCATGAAATAGCGATTTAATAATTTATATCATGGATTATTATTCATATTATCAAAGGCTTAATTAAATAAAATAAAACACTAAAAATAGTTCAAGAACCAGTCAGAAACTAAATTGAAAATATCATAAAATTTTGGGCAAAACTATAAAATCTAAAAAATAAGGGCATATGGTCGTGTGACTAGGCCGTGTGAGATGCCTCAGGCTATGTGGAAGGGTTACACGGCCGTGTGGCCAGGTTGTGCAACAGACTGAGGTCTATGGTTTACAAACTACATTAGGGATTCCAGGGCATATGGTCATATGGTCCACTCATGTGGTCCAAATGCCCATGTGGCAGACCATGTGGAAAGGTCGTGCCCGTGTGAGAAGCGAACTATCCTAGGGTTTGCAAGGGGACATGGCCATGTGGTCCACCTGTGTGGCCCTATCTTAGGGCCTGTTCTTCTGTGCTTAAAAAAAGCACTTTTGGAAGAAAAGCTGTGCAGAACAAGTTGCTTTCGGCTGGAATTTTTGACTTTTCAGAAGTGTTTTTCAAAAGCACTTCTGAAAAGGAGAAGCTAAAATTTTTAGCTTTTCCTCTCCCAAAAGCACTTTTAGTGCTTAATTACTTTTTCACCCCTCCAATAACATAGTACTTCCTCTCTTTTTTTCTTGGTGCTTAATTACAAATGTGTTAAAATCATTAATTAAAAATAAAAAAATATTTTTTAAAATACTAATTATAAATATTTAATGGTTATATTTAAATATGTAAAATGTAGTTTATATATTCTAATTAAATTTTATAAGTAATTAATATTTATTACTTAAAAATATTTAAAATTTATATTTCATATATTAAAATATTAACAAGAAGTTATAATAATTTTTTTATATTCTTACTAAAATATAATAATATTAACTAATTTAAATTTTATTTAAATGCATATTTGTTACTTGATAATAATATGTCTAAAATGGACATTTTATTTCCCAAAAATACTTTTTGACAGTAATGCTAAACACTCAAATTTTAAACCAAACTTTTCAAAAACACTTCTCAAAAGCACTTTTCCATTGCACTTTTCCATAGCACTTTTCAAAAGCATTGCCAAACTAGCCCTTAGACACAATTTTGCCCCGATTTGCTTGTAAAAGAACACACACCTTTCACCGAGAGAGCAAGCGATGTCCCTCTCATTCAAATCTTATCTAGGGTACCTAAAATGGGTCTTTCAACAGATAATTACGTGAGAATTAGAGATTATTTTCAAGATTTTCAAGAAAACTAGTAAAAGATTTGAAATCGATTTTGGAAAATTAACAAGATGATTTTGTTCCAGATTTCTAGGGTGCTACGTAATTGGAAATAATAATACTTGTCGATCTATAATGGGATTATGAAGGTTCAAACGAGGATTCATCTTGACTCGGGTTTCTAAGAGATCAATTTCTAGCAAATGACTGTAAAATTTTATGAAAAGAAAAGAAAAGAATAAAAGAAGATGATAGATTTTAAAGGGAAGAAAAAGAGGATTTTAATTTCAGTTTGAAAAGGAATTAGAATCAATGTATAGTTAGGAACAATTATTGAACACTTAGGGTTTCAAAATTGGAGGGGTTTATTAAGCAATTAGCCATTCTTGTCGTCTAAAAAGAGGAAATGGAAAGGAGAGTGACGTAACTTGAACCTAAGGACAAGGGGGAAATGAAAGGCCTTACTACTTGGGCTACTACCCATTCTTGGATTATTTCTATCACATTTAATATGTATAATAGTTTTGGTTTGTTCCTTAGTGGCTGAAAAAAAAAGGAAGAAAATAAATAGAATGGGCCTTTCTACCATTTAAACTAAGGTTCATTTCTTAATGGTTTTATTAATTCTAACTCTATGAATTTTGGGGTTACAATATTTGAATTATCGATATCATCCATTTTATTGTACTTTTTTTATTAATTTCTTTGAGTAAGTTGATGTATTTGATTAAAATAATATAATTCTAAATATTAAAAGAATATTAAAAAACCAATTTTTATTATATTTTTTTCGTGGGATGTGCCTTGCATTTATCAGACATGTTGAAGACACCTTAGATGAGAATCGACGAGTAATCGAAGAAGGGCTAAAACAAGATTAACGTCAGGATGAGGAGGTCCCTGACATCGAGACAATGCAACAAACTCCCAACTTAAGGCAACGGTGACGTCGTGACAAGCATGCATGGGACGTCACGACAACACGACATATTCTCCACATAAGTAAGCACGTTTTTTACTCAAAGTAGGACTTCTTCTCCCAATCAAACTTTGATTATTCCAGGGATATTTTAGTATGATTAGAACTCTAATCTTAGCCTATTTAAAGGGACAATTGTATCCCTATTTTGAGTGGCCAAAATTAGCACATCAGTCAACAATGACTTTTCTTTGAGGGTAACAAGATGCAAACAGATATGACTTTTGTTGAGGGTTTCGTGGTAACTATTGAGGGAATTTTCTTCTTGAGTTAGGACTTTGTTTTTGAGGTTTTGGATTGCACGTTTAGTACTTTTATGTTTATTTTCTCCATATTGTACTCTCGCTTGTTTATTCATTTAGTGGAAATTTGATACCTCCTTTGCCCGTAGTTTTTCCCTCTTTTAGGGTTTTCCACGTAAAATATTTATGTTCGTTTCTCTCCACTTTTATTATCTCGTTGTTTATATGAGTCGGTCCCCAGCAATTCTTTTGGCATAAAAGAGACAAAGGGGATTATATGTAATGGTTGTATATGGTGGGACAAAATATTAAGTTTAAATTTATTAGAAGTATGGGTTATTTGTCTTAAGTCCAAAATATTGTAGGAAATTTGGATACAAACATTAGATAAAAAAATTTAAGACGTTTAGACTCAATGGGTGAGATTTTAGTTGCATAAGCTTTTCATGATATTTTGAAAAGCCATGTGATCTTTAGTAATAATATTAAATGTTATTAGGAATTTGATTATAATTTTTTAAATTGGCATAATGTTAAAAATAATCCTAAAATTTGATTGATTAGTTACTTTAGCCCTTATTTTTTTTAAGCACTTTAAAAAACAAATCTCAATAAAATAATTAAAGTTTAAGAAATTATAAAAATAAATAAACATTTTTAAAAATTCAAAATTTATTAGAAAATTTTACAAATTTTAAGCAAAGAAAAAATTAAAAATTAAAAAATATTCCATTTTTCAATTTTTAATCCATGGTCCCACCATCAAATTCACCTTTTCTTTTTAATTGAAACTCTATTTGATTTTCATTAAATTTTTTAATTAAATACAACAAAAACTTCTTCTTTTTTACTTTAATATTCTCTTCTCCCTTCTCTTGCCCTTCAATTTTTTCTCTGTTCTAAAGTAACTCAAAAACAATTACCACTAAATTCAAAAATCAAAGTCGGATCATGGCGTTAGCTATCGCCAACGGTGGTCAAAAAACTTTAAACTCTTATCCAGTCTCTTTTTAGCCCTTTGAACATGAGTCGAACTTTAAATCTTCATTTTGTTAGAAATAAACATTCATAAGGGAAAAAATCAAATCATTTTCATAATATTTTTAATAGCTTGAAAAAATTTATGAGAAATGCACTAGAATATAACTAAAATAATTAGGTTTTAAATATATTTTTTATTTTTTATTTGCACTTATTTTTTAAAAGATTTTTTCTTTATCTTTTTTATAATCTTTTGAATTATTTTTAATTGTTTCGCTAATATGACGTATAAGATAAAATAGCACCACGTCAGCAATTATACACATGTAGAGTTCCACATTAGCACATGCTGTAAACTATTAATCAACTAACGGACACATCATCAATTCCGTCAGAAAATGATCAATTTTATCAAAAACGAAACCATGAGTGTAGTGCTTAGAAAAAGAGTAAAGGCCAAAGTGATTGATCAAACAAACATTAAAGGGCTATTTTTGGTATTATGCCTTTTAAATTTTATGTATTTTTATTTTTTAAAAATATATAGAATTATATTTTTGAAATTATATTTTATAATTTTAGAAAACAAATTATATATACTTTTATAAACTTTTTAATTTTTTAAAACTATCATTAAAAAATTTGAAAAGTACAAATTTAATATTTAATTATAACATATAAGACAAAATAGCACCATATCAACAATTATACACATGTAAAGTACCACATCGGTGCATGCCGTTGAGTGTTAGTCAACTAATGGTCACATCGTCACTTCCATCAAAAAATGATCAATTTGATCAAAAACGAAACCATCAGAGTTAAAGTGCTTCAAAAATAAAAAGAATAAAGACCAAAGTGATTGATCAGGCAAATGTTAAGGGTTATTTTTGGCATTATACCTTATCTTTATTTTTATTTAAAATACATAGAATTATTTTTTTGAAATTAATTTTTTATAATTTTAGAAAAAAATTATATATATTTTTATAAACTTTTTAATATTTTAAAAATATCATTAAAAATTTTGAAAAATACAAAATTAATATTTTAACTATAATTCAACTTGTTAAGGGATAACGAAAATTAACTAATAAATGATTAAAATGTAGTAATTCGATACTATTAATAATCATTACGTAACTTTTTAAAGTTGAGTGATTAATATTTTCTAAAGTTTGCCCAAATACATTAACATCGTGTCTAATTTGCCTTCTCTGTGGGTTAGTGTTCTCAGATCGAAGTATGGGGTTCAAATTGGCTTGTCGAAAACTTTATCGAGATCATAGAGTTCTTTTTTGTAGAATTCTCTTTCTAAGGTATGGCCTTTCATTCGTAAGAATCTATTTTGGTCTATTGGAGATGGACGAAGCATTAACTATTGGAGAGACTCTTTTATTCCAAATATTGGGCCTTTATATAAAAGGATACCTCTTAACTCTAATCTAAATATGGATTGTGCTCTCAGTGATATGATTAATGAAAATGGTGAATGGAACTTAGATTTCTTTCAAATTTAGGTTTCTAAAGGGATTATTTATTAGATTGTAAGGACTCCTCCACCACAGCCAAATTTTGGGATAGACAAAATTAGTTAATGAGGCACCACGTCTGGTTCGTTTTCCATTAAAAGTGCATACGAGAAGCTTTGAGAAGGGGATTGGAATTCGAATGAAGCAGTTTAGCAAATTTCATGGAAATTCCAAGGACCGTAAAAAGTGAGGTTCTTTATATGGCTTGCCTTAAAAGAGAGATTACTTGCTAATGTGGAGAGAACAAGAAGAGGAATAGGAGTGGATACTACTTGTGGAATTTGTGCCCATGGTTATGAAGATGTGTTACATGTTTTATGAGACTGCATTGCGGCTAAAGGCATTTGGAATAAGTTAATTCCAATAGGTAAACATCCTTCTTTTTTTGTAGGGTCCCTTCAACAATGGATAGAGCATAAATTCAGCATCTAACAATCGACTATTTTGGGATGAGGAAATAATTAGCATGGACTGTTCAGAATTTTTATCTGGTGTATTTGGAAGAATCGCACCCTTTACATCTTTCAAGGATTGTCTTGGAGCCACGACGCAGTCATAAAAGCTTCCTTAAGTTGGGCAAATCAATATGTTTCCGTTTCAAATTCTCGTATTCATAAATCTTCAAGGCCGAGTATTGACCCTTCCTTATAAAATAGTTGGATACGTTTGAATATGGATGGTGCGGTTAGAGCAGAAGACACGTTTGCTACTGCTGGAGGATTTCTGCAAGATCATAATAGAGGTGGATTATTGGCTTTAGTAGATATTTGGGCAATTGTGCAATTGTGGATTTTGAACTTTGGGGTATTTTCTATGGGTTGAAACTTGTCATTGACAGGGGAATCGATAGAGAGACAGATAATCTTGAAACAATCAACATCATTCAAGAATGAATAATTGGAGATTCTAACTCTACTTTGGTAAAGAGAATTCATGCATTGTTGGAGCTTTTAAAATAATGGGAGAATGCAACATATTCCTCAAGAAGAAAATAAACTTGCAGATAAGATAATTAAGGCGGTACGAGACAGAAATACTGATTTACGTCTAATAGAAGATCCCATCTAGATGACTTCACGTTATTGTTGATTTTTTGAGTTGTATTTATTTTCCAAAAAAAAGTTTGCCCGAATAAAACAATTATTATAAAATAATAAAACTAATAGGATAAATTTGAGAAACAGGATCACGTGGGGGAAGGTGTTGAGAAGAGACAAATCACACGCAATTCATCTTTCTTTGTAAGGAAAAGTGACAGAATTACACGTGGACGGACAGATAGTTGAGATGATAGGTTAGGGCGGTGCCACGTGTTTAATAAGCACTAGGTTTGAGATTAAATAGGTAACAGGCAAGTGGAAACCTACCCACATGTGCTTTCCCCAAATGGTTTCCTAATGTAACTTGGCAGCCTTTTCTTTTTTCAAGCTTCTCCTAAGCGCGTTCACTCTCTGCTCAGCTTCAATAACCTTGTACTAGCCGAATATTGTTAATTAATTCTGGTGAACATTTATTTTATTTTCTACCAATTTTATTATACTATGTTAAATAATATTTTAATTTATCACAAGATTTTTCTTTTCTGAAAATTTTGGGTTTTTCAAAGTTATTTCACCCTCCTATAACCATTTACCACACACATTTGCTATCATACATAAATTTTTTATTTCTCATTTACTACAAATTATATCAGACGTGATTATGAAAACTACATAATTAGAATATAAATGTTTATTATAAAATAATATATAATAAATAACAAAATATATGGTTTAAAACTAATTGATAAAAATATATGAAATATATATTATATTAAAATAAAAAATAGATTAAATTGTGAGTAAAATAAAAATTAAAAACGTAAGCACAATTAAAATATACATATTATATTAAAATAAAACTTTGATTTAGTGATAAAGTTATTATGTTATTACTATATATAAATAACACAAGTTTAAATTTTTCCACATGCAAAATTTTTAATTACTTTGGTTTTTTTAAATAAAAAATTAAAATATCCACAAAAATATAATTTATTTTAATTACTAAAAGATGTTTTCATAATTTTTCTAATTGAGTTAATATCTTATTGCTTCGTGATACTAAATTAATCAAAGAGTTTGATTAATAGTATAAATATTTTGTTAATATTCTAAAGAAAATATCACCTACATTTATGTGTGCCACAACTTAATAGCGCATTAATCCTTCATATTTCAACTTATTAATGTTAGTAATTTCATTTAACCTACATT
Organism: Gossypium longicalyx; assembly: GCA_025698465.1. Classification (NCBI taxonomy): domain Eukaryota; kingdom Viridiplantae; phylum Streptophyta; class Magnoliopsida; order Malvales; family Malvaceae; genus Gossypium; species Gossypium longicalyx. Next base: position 58,948,030 of record CM047004.1, on the reverse strand, counting down.
AATATAACAAAATATTAATTGATGGATATAATATTTCAAAACAGTATGATAAAAAAATTGTAATTGTGTTAGTAAATATTATTCAAATAAAATAGTAGTAAAAATATCAAATATGCAATAATAATAGCAATTAGACATATAAAATGATAAAAGACTGAACTATGTGATTTTTATTTTTTGATACATTACATCCATCGTCATTTTAAAATTGGGTATGTTTTATTTTGGTCACTCTAAATAAAATAATTGTGCAAATTAGTCAATTTCGTTAAAATTTTCGTTTTCTTTTAACGAATTGTTGACGTGGTACATTAGCCTATTGAGTGACTAACATGTGACATTTTTTATTGACTTTTGACTAAAGTTTATGGACCTCTCTATAAATTTTAGAGGGAAAAAAATTTGGGGTTAATTATAGGGAGGTCCCTAAATTTTAGTCAAAAGTCAATAAAAAATGCCACGTGACAATCACTCAATGTGCCAATATGCCACATTAGCAATCTGTTAAAAGATAACAGAAAATTTAACAACAATGATTAATTCTCACAGTTATCTTATTTAGAGTGATTAAATTGAAAAAAAAAAATTAAAGTGACCAAAATAGGATCGATTCTATTTTAAAATGGCCATAAGTGTAGTTTACAATTATTATTTTTATATAAACTATACAACAAAATATATGTTGATTCAAACCACCTATTCTTCACAAATCATTTGAGAAAACTTCTCTCCCACTAAAAGAGATTTTCCAAGATAATTACTCAAACAAAGAGGCTCTTCCAAATCCTAAAAAAAAATCTATTTAAGGCTCATGTTACCTTCGACTCCAAACACCAACTTATTAGGTTAGAATATAATCACGTCTAGTTATATTTTATCATATTTAATTACACCTTATTAAAGGTCTTTATGAATCTTTACTTAATACGCATTTATTTAACGAGACTCTGATTAAATTTCAACTCGTTTATATAAACTCCCTCCATCAATAACAAGAAAAGTTTCAAAAGATCACATTCCCTAATCTCCACATTTATATATTAACAATGACTCTCAACTATAATATGAACTATCTTTTATCTCAATTTGAATTTCATATCAACAATATAATATTTCATTAACGCAATAATTATTTAAATATTATTAAAAATTCTTTAAATATGTAATTAATTTTTTTTAAGTCAGTAATATTTAAGTGAATTGAAAAAATATATTGCAAAGTAATGACATTATGTAAATCATTATTTTAATTTATTCACTTGATGAGATTATTATTATTAGATTATAACATATACACTATGTAAGTGAATAATATTTATATAATAAATACTTATTAAAATTTAATGTAACAAATAAATAGAGTATAGATTGAAATGATAAAGTTAATATATTAAAAATTGTGTTTTAAGTATAAATCACACATGTTGTGCATTTTTTTAGATTTTACTTAAAATATAAAATGATAGAAATATCCTCATAGAATTTTTTTTTAATTTTACAAATAAATCGGGATTCAATTGATGAGTGCCATCAACTATAAATTATTGTTGTTGAGAATATCTGACTGGATTAATTAAATCAGAAATTATAATCGATATCAAAATTTTACTTTTTAAAACAAAAAAATTTACTTTAATTTTTAAGTGCAAAAGTTACACTTTTATGAATTCCATATGATGATTTGATGGTTAAAGGTGTCCATTGCCCTAGATGTGACTTGGGTTTGAGTCACGTTAATTGCGTTGATTGTTTAGACTTTGCCTTATTATTGTAATTCACCAAAAAAATATTATTGTGCAGGATCCATCAGATGGCAACAACAGAGCATACTCTATTGTAATTCAATGTTAACTCACTTTCAAATTTCTGAGAAGAAGAAGACTTAGAGAAACAGAGGGAATTTAAAAAGCCATGGATAGTAAAACATACTGATATTTTATTAAAGGAAAACTCGATGATCCTTACAAGCTGATAACATCTTCCTTTTATAGCTAAAGGAGATGTAATACAACAAAATAGTAAATAGTAAAAGCTTAAAGCATAAAGTAAACAGTACTTCAGACATTATTACCTAAAGCAAACAGTACTACAAACATTATTGCTTTAAGTAAACAGTACTACAAACATTATTGCTTAAAGTAACTAATCATAAGCAGGCTGTCTTTCTACTGTAAATCTCTATGCAGCATATAGAAAGGCACCATTTTCTCCTATCAAATCTATAAGAACTCTGATGCAAGGATCTTCTAAGCAAGTAAGGGAATACATTCAAGCCTCTAGGTTTGACAATTATCCCATTACTGCAGCTTCGCCAGAACAGTTTGTTACACTTGAAATTCCAGCTAAATTTCCAGCAGAATGGGCTCGTGCAACATATACTCATATTCATTTTGGAGCTATTCGACTATCTCTAAATTATCATGGTACAGTCGAAAAGCCGGTAGTGGCAAGAATTGCATTATTGGATTCCAGATATTTGGAATACCAAAATGCCTGTATTGCTACTATTGAAGCAACTTTAAACTCAGGCCTAGTTATGGTCACTCTTTTCCCCAACTTCACCATGGTGTTGGCAGATCCCAACTTGACTACAGTTTTAAAAGTTCAGATTCAGATTGCAGAAGCACCACAAGTAGCATCCGCAATTGCTATAACTCTCCATTACCAAATTGTCTACAGGATTCAAGACCATGCTTTTAACCTGTCAAGACATGGAACAGATGACTCTTTACTAATCTCTGTAAACACAAGTGACCAACCTCATTGTGTTCATGTTTCGAGAAAGATTCTAAGAAAGGAACTTATCAAACTTCTCCCAGAGAAATGGGTTACCAGCTATGAACAACTTCTTGAACATAACCAACCAATCCAGTCTGCTAAAAGCAAAATCACATCAAATGGAGATGGAACAACAGAGATAAATTTTGGTCACAGTCATCTGCACAGTCCAAAAGACTAATATTTTTTCCACACAGCTAATGATGCAACCAGTAGAAAGCCCAGTAAAAGAACATGATCCGAGAAATCCAGACTGTTACTGTCCATTATGTGAACCTGGTCCAGAAAGAAACTTGATACAAAGCTTCTCTGCAGATGGAAAACCTTTGTACATGTTTAAAGATGAAAAGACAGGACATTGCTATTGGGATCTTCACTGTTCATGTGATTTTTGTGCTGATGATAGAATGAGTGCCTAGATTGACAATATGGATAATACTACATCAAAACTAGGAAAGAAAAAGAACAAAAAGTCTACTCAATTTGAGTTTTACAAGAGATGGATGGAAGGAGATCCAGACATTGGTCCACTTGGTGAAGATAATGGTAAATTTATTTACCTTGTTGATTATTCATCTCACAAATCTTTACCAAACAAAAAGGTTTCTCCAAAACCTTGTAATCCTTCTCCTCCTACAAAACCATCTTCTTCATCTTCTCCATAAAACCCAATTTTCTTAAGAAAACAAAAATATTTTCTTCAGCCCTGTTACAAGAAAATAAATAAGTGGGTTAAGAAAAACCCAGATTTCCTGACTCCTTAAAACTCAGTTTCTACTGTGTGTATGATGCAACCAACAACAACAGCATCATATTAAAAAATGTCCACCTCTTGAAGAATATTTTGAGAAAAACTAGACGCATACACCAAAAATCCCTTCGAAAGTCCAAATAGACATTTCAGGTGCACCATCAAAAATAAGTACTGCAGAAGCCACCCTTAATTGGCAAACAGAAAATGCCATTGCTCAAAACTATGCCTTAAAAAAGATTGACTCAAAGATCTCAGCTGTTGAAGCAAAAGTAGATGACAATACCAATATGGTCAAAGATATTATTCATTTTTTACAAAAAACGATAGATGCAGTAGCAAGAGAACCAGCAGCACTAGGACATGATTTCTTTTCTCATCTTGCCCAAAGAGAAAAAGAGATCTAGAATTTGAATGACCAGATTAGAACTCTTTAAGAAATAGGAAAAATTCCTGAACCACCAATTCAAAGAGTAGAAACAATTGAATCATTCCCTTCTGTCAGACAAAAAGGCTTTCTTCCAGCAGAAAGAGTACGAATTACTTTCCCAGAATTTCCAAAACGTACTAAGCCAAGTACGTATGAAATTTTTTGGAAATAAAGAAGCAAGAAGCTGAGAAGAAAAAGAAAAAAGGCTACTGAGGATGTTAAAGTAGCCAGTGAAAGTGAAGCATATCAAATAGAAAAGAAGCTTGAAAAGAGGCCAGTTTTGGAAGAATCCCTTCCAATATCACCTCCTCCAAAGCAAGTTTCAAAGTCTTTGATGATTCAAAATGGACATCAAAATCCTTTAGCAACCTTTTTAAAGGATTATAAAGAGTCCATAATCTCAAGAATTTCAGCCTTACAAAGCCAAGATCAAAGATCAGACACTGAGACTGATTCATGGTAAGATTCAGTTACATCAGTAAAAGTTCATCAGAAAGAAAAATAGAAACAGAAGATAAAAACCTCCAAAAGACCTTCCAGACAACAAAGGTGGAAGAGCCAAGTGATGAAGAAATGCCAGAATTATCTTCTGCGTGACAAAGACAAAATACAATAAAAACTTCCATTGGAAGAACCACTTTCACACTTGATGATTTACCACCAGAAAAATGGCCAGATAGAATCCAAGAATTCCATTATTGGTTAGAAACTCGCAAGCTGACTGAAGATAGCAACTATAATATTCTTATAGAATTTATTTTCAGATTTACTAGAATGTTGCGGACTGGTGGAATCTATTGATCAGCATAATCAAATGCAGTTTCTAGTCTTTCAAGATCTAGCTCAACCAATCAGAATTATACATCAACATTTTGTAGGAAACCCTGAAGACTTGTTGACATTGAAAAAAAGAGAATTCTACAAAAGAAAGTACTGTTCATACAGCAAGAGAGATTTGGCAAAGCACTTCAAAGTAATGACCAAATTATTTTGTGCTTTGGGCTTAAATTCAAATCTTAAGCCAGTCATTCTCTCATCTCTTCCTGATCCACTTCAAGTTGCAGTAAACCAAGCTCTTCAAAGACAGAATAAATACATTCTCCAGTTAACAGTTGGAGAACTTTAATAAGAGGTCTTTATTGCCCTAGAATATATCTGCAACAGAAGGAAGATATTAAAGAATTATCTCTATGGTGATAAGAGGATTGATAAAGCCTATAATGATTCTCACCTGAAGTATAAATGTGCAAAAGACAAATTATGTAATTGTCGCACAAAGAAGAAAAAACATTTTAGAAAATATTTTTTCTCAAAAAATACTTCAAGGTGGAAAGGAAAGAAAATGCCTCAATGGAGATATCTCAAGAAAAAGAGAAGATCAACAGCAAAGTCTGATCGATGCTATATTTGCAATAAAAAAGGACATTTCTCAAAGGATTTTCTAAAAAATAAAAAGAAAGCCAAAAAGATTGCACAAATGGTTCGATAATCAGACGTCAAATTGCAGGAAGAAGATGACATAGAATTTGTTTGCTCTATTGAAAAAGAACCCTCAGACAGAACAATTTGTGTTATTCCTGCCTATTTGAGTGAAACTTCAGAACTAGAATCAGATTATTCAGACATTCAGATGATGCAAGCTCAGGCTCAAAGGACATTAAATGAGATATTTCCAGTCCCTCAAGTACCAGTCAAAATCTATTTAGACAAATATAGTAAACCCATTACTATAATTGCCTTTATAGATACTGGAGCAACAGAAACTATTATGAATCAAGATGTTATACCTTCAGAATAGTGGAAACCGCATGTGAGGTACTTTAACTCTGCAGTTGATCATCCTTTTGCCACCCATCTAATTAGTAAGCCCATTACTATTCAGTTTTTCCCAGGATTTTGTATCAGAACTACAGTATTGTGTTCAAAACTTCCAAAAAAAGATATTGTAGTAGGTTTTAACCTCTACATAAAAGCCCAGCATTTGAGAATACTCCTTGAAGGAGTTAGATTCAAAAATCTTTTCCAACCCTTTGTGAAAATACCAAAACTCTTTTCCATTCAATTAGAAAAAGTCTTTCAAACCATTTAGGAATTAAAAACTCAATCATGTGCAGACTCTCATTTAGAATTCCTAAAAAATGCCCAAATCCTTTGTGGAAAAACCCAGAATTTTTCATTAACTTGCCATTCAAGAAAAATGAATATATCAATCCAACGAAGGCCAGTCACCAAGGAATGAATCTAAATCATCTATTGCTAGTAGAACAAGAGTGCAAAGAACTACAACAGTAAGATCTGATTGAGCCATCAAATTCCCAATAGACATGTGAAGCTTTCTATGTAAACAAAAGATCTAAGCAAGTCAGAGGAAAGTTAAGATTGGTAATAAATTATCAACCTCTTAACTATTTCCTCCAGGATGACAAGTTCCCTCTGCCAAATAGAAATTTACTTTTTTCAAGTTTGGCCAAGGAAAAAGTTTTCTCCAAGTTTGATCTCAAAGCAGGATTTTGGCAATTAGGAATACATCTTGATGACAGAGCAAAAATATAATTTTGTATCCGTAACAAACACTTCCAATGGAAAGTAATGCCATTTGGATTAAAGACAGCTCCTTCGCTCTTTCAGAAAGCAATGGTAAAAATTTTCCAATCCTTGATGGAAAATGCTTTGGTTTACATAGATGATATCTTGCTCTACAACACAGATGAGAAATCTCATGCTTAACTTCTTGATAATTTCAAATCCCTTATTTATAGATATAGGATAATGCTTTTAGAAAGAAAAATACAGATAAACAAACCAGAGATTGAATTTCTGAAAATGGAGTTGAAAGATGGATGATATTCCCCAAGTCCTCATATTACCCAAGAACTTCTTAATTTCCCATCTGAAATCATGTCTTTTAAACAGGTACAACAACTCTTAGGGATTGTTAATTATCTTAGAGATTTTATTCCTAAAGTTTCTAAGTATATTAACCCCCTAAGAAAGATGCTCAAGAAAGAACCTCCCTTATGGTCATCCTCTCAAACATGAGCTGTTCAAAAATTAAAAGAACTGACACAAGACTTGCCTCCAATCCAAATTCCTTCTAATAGAAAAAAGATCTTACAGACATATATGCCAATGACAACTATTGGAGTGCAATTCTATTTGAAGAAAGAAATGGCAAGAAACACCTCTGCAGATATAAAAGTGGAAGATTCTCAGAAGCATAAATTCATTACCATTCCACTTTCAAAGAAATTTTGGCAGTTAAAAAAGTTATCATGAAATTTAAATTTCATCTTGCGAAATATCATTTTCTTGTTGAAATGGATATGTCTTCTTTTCCCCAAATGTTCAAATTCAAACAGAAAATGGTTTCTCATCCCCTGCTCTTTAGATGGGCTGAATGGTTCTCACAATTTAAATTTAACACCAAACACATAAAAGGAAAGGAAAATGTTCTTATTGATTTTCTTTCTAGGCCCAAAACTGGAGCCTTTGCTTACAAAAGAATTTTTTGGCCCAGACCCATCATGATGTATAGACCATCCTTTTCGTCTTCTACATTTTCTACCCATCATCCTGTCACTCCAAACCTAAACCCAGAATTCCCACTGGAAGTCATGACCCTTGTAGAACAAAGAAACTTTCATCCAAAGACCAAAGAAATGATGTTTCAATATCAAATTCAGGTCTTTAAAAACTTTGGAGGGCTTATCCTTAAACCATGGGGTGTGCATCCTGATTATCCTTTTATCTATCCAATTAAATTTGAATTTGTGGAATAACTTGATGAATTAAAATGGTTTTTGTGGTACCTCATCCATCTTTACCATATTGCCATCCAATTCTTGATTCCTGATCTTTTCTATTACTTGACAAAGGCTATTAGAGGAAACATTGAACCTCAACATAAAAATTTCTTTACCTTTTTATGTTGGTTCCATCCTCTAACACAATGGTTAAACATGATTAACCAGTATCGTCAAGAGAACAAAGGAAATTACATGATCATCATCTTTTATAAACCCCAATATCTTGTCCAATATGGAAGATCGACTCAGCTAGAATCCTTTTCTACTGCATGGATTCACAAAGTTCTTGATGATGATATCAGAAGATCTGACTACCATTACAGAAATATACAAAAGTTCTTTTGCCAACTCAATAGGATTATTCCATTTGAGATATGGTCTCCTCTGGATATAGATGCTCCTTAGGACACATGGCCGAAAAAGTATAAACCTTATCACAAAAGAATCTTAAAAGCCATTCAAGAATATTACGAAAGTATTCTGAATCCCTCAGAATGGTCTCAAGAGTACCCGTGGTATTGTAGTCAAATCAATCTTTCAAAGATAAATCAAGGACGAGAAGATAATGAGGATATGGATGAAGACATGAGCATGACAGTAAATAGTGAAGATTCCATGGATAGCGCACAATATCCTCACTCAAATGGCAACAGCTGAAGATAGTCTGCTTATGATCAGTTACTTTAAGCAATAATGTTTGTAGTACTGTTTACTTTAAGCAATAATGTTTGTAATATTGTTTGCTTTAGGTAATAATGTCTGAAGTGCTGTTTACTTTATGCTTTAAGATTTTACTATTTACTATTTTGTTGTATTACATCTCCTTTAGCTATAAAAAGAAGATGTTATCAGCTTGTAAGGATCATCGAGTTTCTTTTAATAAAATATCAGTGTATTTTACAATCTATGGCTTTCTAAATTCCCTCTGTTTCTCTAAGTCTTCTTCTTCTCAGAAATTTAAAAGTGAGTTAACATTGAATTATAATAGAGTATGCTCTGTGCTTGCCATCTGATGGATCCTAAACATCAGAAATATTGAAATTCTGATCAAAGATAGCAATATTGCTGATGATAACATATGACTTTTGAATTAAGGATTTGTAGCTAAAATGTAGTGCCTGTTTGAATGACCTAAGAGGAGAGGTCTGTGTTTTAGCATAGCATACCTGCTACAAATTCTTCTTTCTTGCAATCCCTGTGTCTATCCTCCCCCGTATTGGTCAAAGAAAGTTAATGATTACTAAAACCATCTACTCTACATTCCACCTCCATTAAAAAAAAAGTGACTAGACTTATTATTACAATCTCAAATTCAAATTTAGATTCAACAATATTATCCTCAAATATTCCAACTTAACAAGGAAAAAAGTTAGACATAAAAATAAAATCAAATATCCAAATTCCAACCCATTATTTATAATAATAAAAGATTCAAGAAATAAATTCAAACATTCAAACATAAAAATAAAAATGAATATATTCCAAATTCACTGCTTAAAATATCTAAATTAATAAAAAAAAAAAACCGCAAATCCAAAATGAATAAATCTCATTTGCAGTATCCACTATCATTGATGGTGAGATGAAATCTTTCCCATAAAAGAGTAGATTGAGAGGGGGAAGACATGTACCCTCACACCATATTACGTACAACACACAGTTTTTTTTTTTTTTTTTATATCTTATATTTATTTTATAATTTATGATTAGAAAGTGATAATATATAATTTGATCCTTGAATTTATTTATTTGTACTTTTTTGATATTTAATTTTTTTGAATTTAGTTGATTATTAAATTTATATTCCATCAATCAAGTTGATATCTTTATACGAAGACTATTAGTATATATTAACATGACACTTATAATGAATTTGATGATGTCAGGTAAAAATCTCTTAAAACTTCACGTGATAAATATAAATATAATAAATATAAATATAATTTTTATTTTTTTAAAAAATTATATTTATCATTATATTAATTAATAGTGTCTCGTCAATACAAACTAACATGGTATCTTTTAAATCTCTTTTAAGGCATCTAAGAGAGTGTAATCTAATGTAATCTTTAATTTGTAAAGTTGTAAAAAGCGTCTAACAATCCATTTGGGCCTTTTATCGGCCTCTTAACTCTATATATTTTCCTTTTCCTTTCTTTTTCTTTTCTCTTTTTTTTTTTCCTTCCCTTCCCTTCTCTTCTCTTCTCTTTGTTTGGTTTTTAATTTTCTTTTCTCATTTTATTTTATATATATATATTTTTTCTCTCTCTCTCTCGCGTGTAACTTCCGAACGAAATCATAGTAAGGGCCTTGTTGTTGCAAAACAAGCTTTTCTCATTCTCTCTCTTTTGGTCTTTCCATCCATATCTCTCTTAAATATACCCAGACCCCTTCAAAAAACCTAAAACAATATTAATCATATGACTGCAAAACAAGATTGAAACTGATATAAAACTTTGCTTACTTCTTCTTTCTATCTATCTATCCTTTTAACTCTATATTTCTATAATCTAATCTTTATTAATCTGACAAACAAACAAACAAACCAACAAGGATCTATTTATTCTTCCTTTCTACAATGCCCACTTTGTTGCGGGCAAGGTAATTATTAATCTTCCCATTTATCTTCAGTATTTCAATGTTGTTTTTGTTTTTAAAAAGTTGGTTTTTTTCTCCTTTTCTGAAAAAAACAAACAAAACAGAATTTACGTTTTGAATCAAATATTTCCTTTTCGCTTTTTGATCGATACCCATTTACCCTAAGGTTCTCGGAGCAAAAGTGTTTCCTTTTTTATAAATTTTCTTGTTTTTTCGAGATTTTTTTTGTTTAATCGTTGTTGGATAAAATTTGGGTTTCCATGATTTTTGTTTCTTAATGGGTACTTAATTTTTTACTCAGTAGAAGTTTTTGTTTGATGGGTTTTCTTTTTTAGGGTTTTCATGCGGATCAACAGATTGGGGAAATTTCCTAAATTGGGAACTGATTAGGGTTCCGATCAGAGTAGAAATGGGCTCAAGCTCCAGTATTTGGGTTGTCGGATTGAAGAGTTATTTGCCTCAAACTTTGGTTTTTGAACAGATTGCTTAAGAAAAATGGTGATTGCTAGGCTTTTGGGCATGGAAGAAGATTGCTTTCTTATGGAATTGTGTATACAGTGATCAGACAAGCTTGAACATTTTTACCTGTTTTAGACAAAAGGGTGTTAGGGTTTTCAGTATTTTTATGTGTTTGATCTCAATTGGGGGATGGTTTTGGTATTGGATTATTATTGGAAGGAGGAGGTGATGATTCCTTATTGTCCGGGAAGACACCATAGAAGGTCAGATTGTACTGGACCATTTTTGTTTCTAAGAAAACCGTTTGGTTTAACATAACTTTTGAGCTAGAATTCTTGATCAAAAGAGCATTTCTTTAAGTTAGCTTTCTATTTCGGGCATTGTTGAAGTAGCTTAGTGTAAGATTATAGTAGGGTTTAGTAAGTGATCCCGGACTTGCAGTGGCAATTTTTGCAATTGAAGTGATTTCTTTAGTGGTTGGTAGTTGACTTGGGGTTACCTTTGGGGTTAGAGTGATTAAGGGGCGTGGTGGGTTTTAGGAACTTTTTGAGCTGTTAAGAGTGATAGGACTCATGGAGGAACATTGAAGCTGGAAATGTGTGCAGGGATATGGAGCATAGTTTCTGGTTGTTCCCTTTCTGGAACATTGCTTCTGGAAGATAATTCAAGTGCTTTGGCTTTCGGAAGGCATTCGTGTATTGGTTTCTGAACTTCTGTGAAATGTCGCGTTGCTTTCCCTTCCCACCACCAGGATATGAAAAGAAGGCTAGGACCGATGATGCAGACTTTCTAAAAAAGGTTAACACCGTTTTACTTATGTTCTGTAACATTTTGCTTGACTCAAACTATACTTTATGTATTCATAATATTTTGTGATTGCTTTTACTGAGGATTCAGGAAAAATGCCATGGCTTGCTTAATGAAGCACTTATGTGATTTAGTGGTTTAGACTGATAGCTTGTATATTCTGAAAGATAAGATCTTAATTATCTAGGAATGAATAGCAGAACGGGAGCTTATTTGAAGTGATAGAACAGTGCTTCTGGTGCCTAATTTAGGTACTCACCATTAGGCACTATTTGTGATGTTTATGAGTGAATGAACCCTTTTCATAGCTTTATTTTCAGTTATTGTTATGGTGTTGGAATCTGACTTAGGATTTTGGAATTTTGCATCACTTAAGGATATTGCATCACTAGGTGGTTCCTTCTTAATCTACTGTGCACAAAACTCTAGTGGATGATGTTGGACTTGTTCTAGGAATCATATGTGAAGGAAGGTTCATGTTTGTTCCTGAAGATTACTTTTTTTTTCAACAATTATTCTTTCTTAATTTGTTACCTTTTCCCTCTGTTATTACATATGTTATATTCTTGTTCCACCCTGTAATAAGTGACAGAATTTTGTGTATACACAGGCTGGTCCTATTGGCTTGGGTTTTAAATTATTAATTTGTTAAGAATGGACTACTTATTTTGATGCCTGTTTTACAATATCTTGAAGAAGCAGTTTGTTCCCAAGTTTTGACTTTGTTAATATCTGTTAGAATATTGGGATAACCTGTGTGTGTTTGGACTAAATATATTTTTTTGCATAAGAAACTTGGCTATGACAAATTAATGTGGCACCAATGGAGTTGAGAAATATGGCCTGTTCAGATCAAGTGATTTGAACTGGAAGATATAGAGTTAGTTTTTTGCAGCTTTTGCTAGTCAGATTGAGAGTGAACTAATTAGCTCATTTAAGTGTATGAAATTGAAGGAAGTGCTTTAAATATGCCAGAAAAAACAAGTTGTATTGCTTGTGGTTTCAATATGGCGTAGTATTTAGTTCCATCTGTTTGAAACTTCATTAGGAAGGTTATGTCTTCTGTCTATGACACTTGGATGTCCAAAAGTCACTGGCTATGCAGTTTTAATAATTAATCCAAGAGCTTTCTGGTTGAGTGTTGAATGCTAGTTAAAGGTACAGATTTTTGCTTAATTTGACTTAATTTAAGAACAAGGAGATCAAAGGGCTCTGACTTCCTTTTACTCACACTCAACGAGTTATTCTTTTTCTTTTAAATTTATTTTTTAATTTTGCTAATGCTAGTTGTGATCATGTTTGCATGAAATTAGCTATGCTTGAAGGTGATTGTTTAATGAAGTATTAATGTTAATTTGTGCACGTGTGACTCTTTTTGCCTCTCTTCCATATTCAATATATATTTTTTCTTCTCTTTTTATTGCATTTGGTAATTTAAATATTGATAATCCATATGTTCAGCTTTACTATGATGCTACATAAGAAATATATCCTCTCCAGTGGGATATTAACAGTGACATATAAGTTTTTTATATGTCCTCATATTCAAAGAACTTCTATTCTTCTACAGTGTACCAAAATTGGCTTCTCTTATGTTCTTGTTTCAAATTCCCACTCCCCTTGTGTATTCTCCCAACTCGGTTTCCAGGATATGTCTCTGAATGAATTTTTAGTAAGTGTACTAGGGGTATATTAGATCATAAAGGAATAATTCAGATTAATTCCCTGTAGTAGATCCCTCTCTTCGCACATCTGTTGGTCTAAGTGCATATAAAAGAAGCTTGATTGCTTCATTATTCCAGTGTTATCATTGTCCTGTATTACCCCGCTAAAAATAATTTAAGCTTCAGATGTAAAATCTTGTACCTATTTAACAATTCCTATTCAGATATAAAATCTTGTGTGATTTTGTATCATAGCTGCATTTGAATTCTGTTACCTGTTGCCACCTTTTGTGTTCCTATGGTTTGTTTGTTTTTCAAAAGAGCTCGATATGTATTCAATAGTTTTTGTTGTGATGTAGTAACTATTTAATGCAGTCATGATGTTTCAAATGGCTAAAATAGTATTTAACATGAATTTATGCTGTTGCAGAATGCTGACTTGATCTATGTACTGGTTATGCATCCTTGTTCTGTAAGAGGTTGAATGACCATCTCTCTCTCTAACATACAAATAAACATCTCTATGTATTTTGAGTTGTTATTGTGTTTTACCTAGTGCTGTTAGCGAGATACTTGTGCTTGCGAGCTACTAAGGTTCAGCTCTACTATGTTCAGCTCAAAAAAATATAAGTTCGACTCAAAACATTGCTTGAGTCAAATTCGAGCAGCTCAAGCTATCAAACGATCCAAGTTCGAGCATTCTAATACTTGACTCGAGTACCTCATGAGCCTAGCTGAGTTTCTGTAATTTTAATATATACTTTCGTTATTTAATTATTGAATTACAAATTTACCCTAAATATATAAATACTTTAACACACCCTAAATAGCTAATTTTATGTTCACACTTAATGTGAGCTTCGACCTCCTTCCTTTCTCTCCTAATGTTTGAATGTTTCCTTTTCATCTCATCCGGCAACCAACTTTACTCTCACCAAGAGGCCTCACCCTTTCCCTGAACCACCCTCTTGTTTTCCACCCAACAACATTAGCTACAGGAATATCAGCAATTCCTTCAGCATCAGCAATAGCAGCAGCATCAGCAACAAACTTCTTCTGCATTAATACTTTAATTTCATGGTCTGAACTGATCAATAAAGACTTTGAGATTCAAAATCACCTGTTTCTTAGTCATGAAGTGGATCTTGAGAGATGATTGTTGCAAATTAGGGTTGAATTTGAATTTGTTTATGGTTTTTACTCAAAAGTAGGGGAGGCTGAGACATAGGAGTTGAGTTTGAGCTGTTGAGCTTAATTAAGCAAGATCGAATTGTTCGATTTAGATCAACTTGAGCCTTCATTAATCAGGCTCGGCTTGGTTCGGTTACAACCCTAGTTCTACCTGTGTTGCAAAGCTTCTAGTAGTCTAGGAGTAGGAAGAGTAGGAAATAGATGCTCCTTTGATATGATACCAGTTGCATTTTTACGAACATTTGATTTAAGCATGTTCTAAAAAGTTTTGCTTTGTTTTTCCTGAGTGAGTGTCTAATTTTAAAGGACATGAAAGATTCCTTTCCTCCTGTCTCCCTCAAAAGGTACCAATTTCTCCGAAGAAAAGTAAAAGAGGAAGTCAGAAAATGCCCAAATTACTTCATTGAGAATGAAACTTTTTGGAGAAGCGATATTTTTAAGCAATGTTCGTTGGGTTATATAACGGTTCTTGTTCATTGGGGTATTAAGCAGTTCATGGGTATATTGCACTCTCATTTGTGTTTTACTGCATAATACTTGGGAGGAAAAGTGTAGTTCCACCTTTGGCATTAAATACACCAATAAAAGGCATCAAGAATTCCAAGTAATTTGCAATAAGGAAAATGAAGTTTGTTTATGTTGGCTTTCACATTATTCTTTCTTGTTTTAGAGTACAGTTAATTAAGTTTGAGCCAATTTATTTTTTGTTTTCTCTTATTGATCTAGCTTGGTTATAGCAATCTGTTATTGAGAGAAAAGAGTAGGTAGACTATATTTCCTTATTTTATGGAAAATGCTGAATGCATTAGCAGCTCCTTTTTAACTATAAATTCTATTCCTAAGGCTTCCTTATTCAAGTGCAATGTGTAACTGCTTTGTTAATGATGAATGCATGCATTTTAAATTTAACTGGACAATGTACGTGACTAGGCATGTTATATCCTATGAATTTCTTGTGAATGGATGTTTTCTAGTGCTTCACTACTTGTTCTCATTTTCTTGAAACCGTTAGGGGATTGGTAATGCATTCCATTTTCTTGCAAGCCTTTGTTCTACAGCTTCTATACCTAATAAAAGGTTGAGAAGTGCCTCATCACATATGCAGCCTAAGTATAGAACAGATTTACAGTACATTTTGGTGTAAATGCAGTACTCCATGGATTTGAGTATCATTTCCTATACTCTTTGACTAGTAGAAGTTGCTCGTTAATTTGGTATGTAGCATTGATGTTGTTCCAACTCTTCATTTTCCTTGAAGTACTTGTGTCCTATGCATATGTAGGCATGAGTTTATGATATGACCCTTTAAGGACTTTCCAAATACATTCAAAATTTACAAAATATTGAATATACCTGTGTCAGAGTAACGTAGTGTAGCATGTTACCAGAAAGCTTTCTTAGACATACAGCTGGGTATTTTATGTGTCTTATAGCATAAAACTTTTTATTGTAGAGGTGTGTGAAAACTAAGCTTCTATTCTAGTTATTCAAACCTAATACTTTCGCTTTGCTGACCAATTATATATTGCTAGATGATGGTTTGTCTGCCACTTACTACAAGCATTCATTTTTTGTTGTCTTTTTGGTGTGTTGTTGTTCCTTTCCCCCCTAATTATCAGATTTCTTTTAATTCCTTTGTCTTTTCAGGACATAATGCAAAGAAGAATTATCAGAGAACTATCTTCTGTGATAATCTTTTAAGTAATCCTTTGGAAAATTTCTTGATGTGATTAGTGTGTAATTCGTTGACAGTTTTTTACTCATAAGTGTACTTGTTCTCGGTCAGTGTTGTTTAAACCAGACCAGCCGGTATACCGATACGGGCAAAGGGTTTAGACTGATTTTAGAGCGAACCGCTTGGAACTGGGGTTGAACTGGTTTGTTTATGTTTAGCCCAAATTAAAGGCCCAACTGGGAAAGAAAGCCCAACTGGCCCAAACCCAATGGTTAAACCAACCGGCCCAAATCATCCCTAATACTTAAAAAAAAAGGAGGAGGAAAGAAAAATAAAAACTAACCTAAATGGCTAAATGGGGACATTGGGGCAGCGAAATTAAAAGAACTGAAATCTAAACTCTAAAGAAGAAAAAACCAACAAAAAAACCTAAGTGCCATTATGTTTTTAATTAGCTAACTTTAGAATGGAGTGTTTTAATGTTTTATGGTTAGTTTTGGATTGAAATGTCTTAATGTTTTATATTGGAATGTTTTAATGTTTTACTTAATTTTGGTTGGATGAATAGTGGACTTTGGATAATGTTTTAAAACTGTCCAAGTTTTAGGGTTAATGTAGTCGACTCTGTTAACATTTTAAATTTGTATTTGAATTTGGAATGTATAATTTATTTTTATCTCATTATTGCTATTTATTTGTGTTTATAATTTTTTAAAAATAATTCTGATTCTTTTTCCTATTTTACTTATTTTTCAGAATTTTTCCTTTTTTATTTTATTTTTTATTATTGGATTGGTGGTTAGACTTGTTCGACCATTGGTCCAGTTCCAAAAACATTGTTCTCAGTATTAATTGCAACTTGGTGCATAATGGATCCTTTAGTATAAATTTCAACTTTTGAGGGTTACTGATGATTTGTTTGATCGTTTCCCTGCTATGTAAATTTATCTTTTGCGCTTGATTCATGAATCTATGTTTTTCTAATATGGTTCTAGATTTTCAGGAGAAGCAAAAGGAGAAGAAGCATAAGAAAGAGAAGAAGGACAAGGAGAGGAGAGAAAATAAAGAAAAAAAGGAAAAGGACAAAAGTGATGGAAAGCACAAGGATAAGAAAGACAAAAAGGAAAAACACAAAGACAGAGACAAAAAGAAGGAAAAAGATCGAGATAAAGAAAAAGATAGAAGTAATAACTTGGAGGAGAAGAAATTTCCTGGTCGTCCCGAGGGTCAAAATGGGGAGAAAACCACTGATGAGAAGCAGCTTCCTGGAAAATCTGAAGGCCACGAGAAGTTTATCCCAAAAGAGAAGGGTAGTGAGAAAGATCGAAGCAGTTTCTCAGGTGAGAAGAAATTTGCAGGGCAATTTTCTGGTTATAATGGGGAGAAGCTTAGCCAAAGTCGTCAGGCTGAAGATTTCAGGGATTCTAAATTTGTGCATGAGTTGGGGAGGAGGGTCAGAGATGAAGGTGCCGGAGCTGGAAACCAATTGGTGGAAAAGCATATGGGTACCGTACCAAAAAGAGATGAGGGAATGGTCAGATTGGTGGCTAAGACTGCCAATGCATTGGTTGAAGAGAAGGAAAAGAACAAGAGAAGTGATGATAGGAAGTCAAATGTGCAAGGAATCAGGGACGAGACAAGATCAGGTGGAAATGCTATGGTTCAGAATATTGTTGGAGCAGTTAATGCTAGAGTTGAAGGGATCCCGAGACAAGTGGGGAGTAGTAATGAGAGGCGGGATGAAGGGAAAGAAAAAACCAAAGAAAAAAAAAATGACGATAAAATCAGGGACAAGCACAAGACTAAAGATGGGGAGAAAAAAAGTCATGGGAAAGATAAGGATAGGGACAAAGAGAAGAAGAAGAAGAAGAAGAAGGAGAAGAAGAAGGAAGAGAAGACAAAGGCAAAAGGTGAACATAGGAATTTGGAGCTGGATAACTTAAAAGGAAGCAATAAGGATGACCCTGTCGGCACCATTAATCCGAAAGCATCAGATTCTTCTAAGGAGGGCAACAAGGGCGCTGTTGTCGAGGAAAATCACCGCAAGCGGAAGGACTGGGAAAATAATGGATTTCTTCATGGTGAGTTTTATACCATGATTCTATGTATCATCGCCAATGATCGTTTGAAATTTTGCTGCCCTCTATCTGTTAGAAAACCTGCTACAAACCTGTGCATAAAATCGTGTAATTGCTTTGATGGCAATAGTTTCTCCGTTTTTCTTAGCAGGGATTAATAGTTTCTCTATAGCCATCTTGATAACAAGTTCTGCTTTCTTTTTTTCTTCTTTCTCGCAGTTAATGACCTTAAACCCAATAAGTTGCCAAGAACTTCTTCCTCTCTATTGATGGACAATGGAAAAACGTTAGAATCTTGCCAAGCTCCCATCCCACTCGCTTCCAATAGCCACGGGGCAGGAACTGGTCTTAAGGTGAATGCTAAAGAACACAAGTTGAATGGTACCAGTGAAGCTCAGGTGTTATCTGTTTCCCCGGCGGCGCATTTATCAGCAAGTGCACAAGCTAGTCAAATGGATGAAGTGTGTAAGAAACCACCCCATCCAGATTCCAAGTATTTGAGCCAGGTACTTTCAGTGCCTGAGATGGAAGAATGGTCTGATTTTGATGACCAATCATGGCTATTCCACAGTAATGGATCTCAATCGAAGAAGCCCAAGGTGGGTTTTTCCAAGATTGATGAGGCACCACAGGTGTGGGCAGAAGCTCTGCAGATAGAGTCCACCGATGTTTGTGCTCTCCCATATGTTATTCCATACTGATTTTTGTCTTCATTACTGGCTTCTGGTTAACCCTCCTACACCACAGCAGGATTTGGCCCTTGGGCGGATTGATTTCTCTTCAGCATTCTTTTTGTTGTTGAACTCCGGTGTTACAGTGAATGATTTTGCATGACTGACCACCATATTTGTCGAAAGCAACTGATCCACCACGTCAACAATCACATATTTATTTGAAACACACGATGGCAACGGAGTCTCGGCTGAGATGGTGCCTTCCAAGAAAGAGAGGTATAAAGCTTCTGCAATTCTTATTATAATTGCTTAAAAAGGCTTAGAAGGCAGTTTGTAATTGAGAATGTAAGAAGAAGAAGACAAGCTGTGGTGAATGAAAACTCCACTGCAATTTTGATTTGTAACATAGAAGGGTCTTATTTACAAGAAATGTAAGATAGAAGGAAAAAGAAAGTAAGGGCATTCGGTTTCCAATTTATTCACCTCCATCCTTGTTTATATTTTAACCATTTTTTGTTGTTGTCCAAAATATGATTTCAGTCTCATGTTTCTGCCCTTTTCCATGTTCCTTCCTTGTTGCTACGGTTAAATCAAGGGTTTGTCTTGGTCTTGGAATTAGCCATATTGACCAAAGAACCCTACATGGATAGTCACCTATAGTTGGGTATTTTTATTTGCTCATCAAAATTGATTTAGTCATTAACGATTTTGAAATTTTATTTTATTTTTCACTTTGCTTTTAAATAGTTAATGGAATGCTTCGATGTTTATAATTAAAGTTACAAAAATATATAGTTGGTAATGGAAATTTTAGTTCACATGATAAAGAGAGGATACATAGAAGTCCAAGGAAGAATGCCGAGGAAAGAGAAGATACTAGCAATAAAGGAAAAGAGTGATAATGACTATGGTAAGCATACACTTCGACAAAGAGCTAAGTGCATTTGAATGAATGTTTTCGTACAGCGACATGTGATTCATGATTTTTTTTTTTCATAGCATTTAATTTTTTGAGTAAACTATAAAAATAGTCGATTAACTATTAACATGTTTCTGTTTTGGTCATCCAAGTTAAAAATATATATATTTTAGTTAATAACATTATTGAAATTTAATATTTTGGTTACTCTTCTATTAAATCACTAATAGTGGTAATTTTTTATTGGTATTATAATATATCTGATCATCTAATGTTTCTTAAATCTAAAAAATTTAATAAATTTAGCCCTTAACTTTATACATTCTATCAATTTAATCTTGATTCTTAAAAATTAAAAGTTAAAAAATATTTTTAAAAAAATTTAGTAAAAATACATGCAAAATTATAAAAATATTAATAACTAAATTTATATATTTTCTCATTTTTTAAAATGAAATTGATTTATTAAAATAATAATTTTATAAATAAAATTATAATCTTATCAATAAAACAATTCATGAGAAAAAACCATGAAGAAGACTTACATAGATTCAACATTTCCCTTTTTTCAATATTATTAACGACCATCATGTTTAGGCTGGGTCAAAATTACAGCCTGAAGTAAAAAAGGTTAAGAGTCAATGTCTTTAGATTATTGCCTAGAACAAGTTTGTTTTTTGAGGTTGTGCTTAAGGGCAGGTATGATTGAGGATATATAGGCAGGGATGAAGTCTTAGAGATTTAGTAGGTAGAAGACCATTCTAATTGCTCTGCAACCATATCCTAGTTTGATGGCACAATGATGGAGGATGTGGAAATTAAGGAGTTCGAAATTCAAGTTTGATGGCACAATGATGGAGGATGTGGAAATCAAGGAGTTCGAAGTAAAGGCTATTGGTGCCAGTGGTTGTGGGCGAAGACGATGTCTAGTGCTCGATATATTTGACGAGTAAGGCTAGACATATAATAAAATTTTTTATATATAAAATAAACTAAAAACAAGGAAAAGTTTGAATTTGATAAGTCTTGTTCATGGGTCTTTAAAAAATTATTTTATATATAAAAGTATTGTTTTAATAAATATATTTTATGTAAAAAATGAGAGAAAGTTGAGTATTCATTTATTCATTATTTTATATGTATTTTTATAAAATCCTATATACTTAATAACTTTTAAATAATTTTCTTTTATTTTTTAAAGTTGTTTTAATTTTCAATTTTGAATTTAAGAAAAATTAAATTGGCAGAATGTGTAAAGTTGAGGGCTAAATTTGTTGAAATTTTTAGAATTAGGACTAAATTGATATAACATGTAAATATTGGATGGCTAAATTTATTATTATGTCAATAAAAAAGGCTGCCGCTCGTGATTTAACAAAGCAGCCAAATTATTAAATTTCATAATGTTAGTGACTAAGAAATTTTTAAATCTAGTTAACCAAAAAATTAACATTGTAACACCTCACACTCGACCTAGTAGTTAGATCCGAATGTGTGATGTCACGTTACGTTACCGAAACAACTTAAACTAACTTAACATATGTTCACAAAGTTTAGATCATAATCATCATGCATAACAATTAAACCACCCATTATGTACATAATTAAACCACCCATTATGTTCATACACATACATTCATTTATATATAGGATTCTAATTCATTAAGTTATGAGTTATTGCGGGGTCAATTTTAGAGTTAGGACTCAAATCCAACTCAATTATCAAGTTTTAATGTTGTGTCTCGAGACAAACGTATAGTTTACCCTTAATTTTTTTAGGTTTAATTGAACAAGAGACTCATAAACTATATCCTTTGTTTGAGTTAGATAATAAACTATTTTTTGGTCAAACCGAGTACTTAAACTATAATTCCATAACCAATGTTGCCCTTACCATTACACTCTATTAAAAAAAGTTAGAGCTAATCAAATTGTGATAGTTGACACATTTATTTATTTATCTATTTATTTTTAGTTTTTTAAATTATTTTTTCATTTTTTCTTTCACATATTTCCCTTCTTCTTTTTCCCCACAATCACTAGATCTCTAAGCTTTGAAACTATCAAATTAATGGGATAAGAAAAAATAAATAAATGTTTGAGAAAAGGGAGGAAAGGGAAAGGAGGGAGAAGATGGGGAGAGAGGGATGGAGGAAAAGGGAGCGAGAACAGGAGAATGAGAGAGGGAAAGGAGATATTTTTATTTTATGTAATATTAATAAATTTTAACGACGTGACAATGATAATTTTTTTAATGGGATAAAAGGGTTTAGGGTTTAAAAATAATAATAATAAAAAGTTTAAATACATAACTCAAGCAAATGATATAGTTTAAGAACCTCTTTTTTAAGCAATAGCCAAAAACTGCATAAGAGAAACTAGCTAATATATATACTCTTTTTGGGGTTTATGACTTATTTAAATTTGAAGACTGGATTTGGTTATGTTACACATTTGAAATTCAACTTTGTAAACTAATGTTTCAATTTTCATGCATTCTGGCCCTAAAATCTAAAATGAATATATATATATATATATATATATATATTCTTTTTATGTTAAAGCCTTGAAATTATTTGTGTGTTAATGTACTCCTTGTTTAAGTGTTTTTTTTTTTTTTTTGTACTTTATTTTTCTTGCAATCTCATTATGCCTACCAAGTCACCAGAACATCATATCTATACTTTGTTCATTTACTTATGTTAGATGTGTAAACAATCAGCACCATTATTGACATTATTCATTGAACAAATTATGCTTTACTGATTGACACTAAAGAAGCCTCGATTTGCACTTTGTTCTAAATTTGATGATCAAAATATTGTTGAAACAAATAACTTGGTTTGCAGCTGAAAAACAATTTTGTTCTAATTTCTGTTAGAACAAAGGTTGAAATAGATTCGAATAGAACAAATTAAAGGCAAAGTAAACAAAAAAGCAAAGTAAAGAGAGACAAAATGTAATATTTGCTAATACAGTTTAGATTTTTCAATCTTACTCTACAGAGCCTTGCTCAAAGAATGATTTTATTCCACAATTCGTCCGGATCAACTATCAACTAAAGCCCAAACTACCTTACTTACACCAATCGATAACTGTTGTCTCAATATTGAACCCAAATTGTTACAAATCACTCTTATCAAAATATCCTTACATACAAACAATAAAACTCTCGCCAACAAATATCTAAAAGAGTGTTACTAATTTACCCAATAAAATAGCAAAATACAAATGCTAAAGACATTTAAAAAATTGCCCACTGCTATCGTTATTAAGCTGTTAATATATAGGCCATTAATATAGCACGATCTCCAACCACAAGATAAAGCTTTATCACTTTATTTAAATACTGAAATTATCTATACGAATTCTCTGATAAATAATACCATTAATTCCATCATTGTTAGGTTTTACTCAACAACCTCTAATCACTTAAGGTAAGATAAGCCTAGACTTTACAAGCATTTCGATCTTCTCTACTTTTTCTCCAAGTTACACTAGCAAATGATGATGATGATTCCAAAATGTTGGCTATGAAATATCTCCTCATTTGTTGTTTTAATGAGATTTAATAAAAAATCAAACATGCCAATACAAAGACTTTAATTGTTCCAAACTAACTTATTCTACCTACTACTGAACATGAAATGGGACAAGCAATACAAGTAATCAAAGTTTCCAACGATCTCCCCCTTTGGCATTTAAAAAAGACAACAATAAATAATTAGCACTCTCAACACATATGAGTGCAAATAAAGGAAACTAAATTAGAACTTTCCCTAACAAGGTGCATCATGCTAAAGATTCCTCCTATCAACTTGAGTCATCAAGTTTTATGCTTGTTCATCAATCATCAACCAAGTATAAAAAAATGTGCTGCACATATCTAAAAATAAGCACTGTAAGCGTCAAAACATTAAGTTTGCTACAACATCCAAGTTCACCAAATTCATTTGCTGCCCAAAGAATTTCCCCTTTTTTTGTCAAAGATGCCAAATAAGTGTAACATCCCTCGCCCGTATCCAACGCCAGAATAGGGTTTGAGGTGCTACTGAACTTAAACTCAACCATGTCTTAAGAAAATCGGGCCATAAAATTTTGACCAATTAAAAACTTTTCATTTCATATTCAATTTATCCCTTAATAGGGCTTATGGGGCCCAAAACATACATTCAAAGTGGTTCGGGACTAATTTGATGGCTCAAGAAAAACTCGGGGAATTTCATGCTTTAAGGCTTCACACGCCCGTGTGGGTATAGGGCACACGCCCGTGTGCTAGGGACACGTCCATGTCCTACACCCGTGTGGCTAATTTAACCCCACAATTTTTCATAAAATAGGTGCAGACTTCACACGGCCTGGACACACGCCTATATCCTTTGCCCGTGTCCTTTCACATGACCACGACATGCCTGTGGTGCAGCCCGTGTGCAAAAACTTGGGTATTCTGTTTCTGACGTCGGCATCACACGGCCATGGCACACGTCCGTGTACTAGGCCGTGCCCTCCACACGGTTGAGACGCACGACCGTGTCTCTGCCCGTGTAATAAATACCATGCATTCTAACTTGAAATTTCTAGGTGCAGGGGACACACAGCCTTCTCACACGCCCATGGGACTTTTCGTGTGTCACACACGGCCTAGACATATGCCCGTGTGTCTACCCGTGTGGACAATATGAGGCTATTTACCAAGCCTCATTGCCACCCTAGTATGCCTATTTTCATGACAACACCAACCAATACCGAATCAAGCATGATAGACATTCATTCAACCATAAAGATGCATCTATTATCGACTCAAAATGAATGTTACCCTTATTCAAGGCTTAATGTAAAATGTGGAAACTATTTCAAGCCAACACATTTGGCCAATTCTCAAAGATACAAAAATAATAAGGTCTAGCCCTTTACATACCATAATCAAAAATATAAATCCAACTATACTGAGTATTACGGCTGATAGTGTATCGATATCTCTGACTTCAAGGAATCTTTGAGCTAATTAGGTGACACTGAAAGAAAAGGGAAAGGAAAGAGAGTAAGCATAAAGCTTAGTAAGTTGCATATAAATAAATATAAAACAACAATTTCACCTCTAGTCATCATACTCATAGCACAAAGATAGGCATAAGCTTGACTTACTCATGACCGTCTACTCTAGTCATATTTTCTATTTTGTGCTCATTATTCATGCATACCGAATAAGTACCTGTACCACTCACAACATTATTATACTTTCTTTACTAACTCGCTTTCATAGCTTTTAAAGTTGAGCCTTTTGGAACACTATCGAATATTCTATAAGCCTCTAACATGGGTTAAGTTACTGATGCCATGTCCCAGACATGGTCTTACACTGGCTATCATCATCGAGGCCAATGCCATGTCCCAGACATGGTCTTACACTAGCTCTCGTACTTACGTGCTGATGCATGTCCCAAACATGTCTTACACTAGCACAGCTCTTAGCTGATGCATGTCCCAGACATGTCTTACACTTGCTATCATCGTCGAGGCCGATGCATGTCCCAGACTGTCTTACACTGGCTCTCATAATGTGGCCGATGCATGTCCCAGACATGTCTTACACTGGCACACAAGTAACTTAAATGTTAAGGCACGAATATTCGGTTTGTTTCCTAGGGTTCCAATGGGATCTTTCTACTATCTCAATTATTACTATGCATTCTCAATTCACAATCTAGCAATTCATGTTATATCAATTCAATGATAATTCGAATACATGTATTAACAATGTAGTTATATTATTTACATACTGTAGGACCCAATTTCTACCCGGGCCTAATCACCACAGCCCATGTAACCCAAATATAGATCCAATTGCACAAGCCAAATAGCCTAAATCAGGAAAACATGGAAAACCCTAGGCTACTTTCAGCCGCCACATGCCCCATGGCCTCCGCGCTCATTCCACATTCGTACCCAACTCGCGTGTTGCACGCCCACGTCTGGCGCTCCTCCACGTCCTCACGACTTGCGGTTTGAGTAAGAGAAACAACATGAAACCGCTTGTATTTTGGCTATAAAGCCTTCGAATTTTAATTGTAAGGGGACGGTTTTTTTTCCAGAGGAATAGAATACAGATTCAAAAAATCACCAGAGAATAGCCGAAAAAAGACATTTGTGAGGTGATCTATTATTGCCTTTTCCATTCTGTTTTTTACTTTCGTTTGAATTCATAATATCAATATTATTATATAAGGGAGAGAGAGGGAGGCTCACCGGAGTCGCGTCGCGTTCATGTCGGAGGAGGATTCGTCGCAGTTGGGGCCGTTGAGAGCTTGGATGTAGGTCTTTCGGTTGGAAATAAGGGAAAGTGAGGGAATTGAGAAAATAGTATAAAGCTTTTAGGGTTTTCTAAAAGCTTCTTTAATGTTTTAAAAAATATAAAATAAAGGTTATATTAAAAGTGCACAGCAGTGCAATTAAGAGGGGGGAAGAGATAGCGTGTTTGACTTGGTCCACACCCATTTCCCCCCTTAAATGGCGAATCTGCGCGCTTGGTCCTTCCCATTTGCACCATCATTTGATTAAGTCTTATTTATATTTCTTTGTTTTTCGAATTTGTCTATGTAATTTGCGTATTGTTTCAAATTAGGTCGCGTTTTAACGTTTCATTTTGGAATATTGGTCCATTTGTATTTTCAAACTTCGGTTGTCTGCGCGCGTTTAATTTCAGTTCTTGATTCTGTTTTAACAATTTGATTTATTTATAATTTATTCTTCTAACTTTGTTTTTATTCCGATTGAGTTTTTTAGTTTATATTTTTGTATACTTATTTTTTATATATATTATTATTTTTAGCATAATATTTTATTGATCCTATATTGTTTTAGTTTGTGATTTCTTCTATTCGTATATATTAAAATTTCTATTTTAAAATTTCTTTATACGTGTGCTTTTTTGGTTCAAAATTTATTTAATATTTATTTTAGAAAAATTTTATATGTTATTAGGTGATACATTATTTTTCATGTATGTTGTTGATTTCATATTTTCCTTTTTTTTATTCACGTATATATATTTTTTCTTTTTAAATTAGTTTATATGTAGTTTTTCTCTTTTAGAGATCTTATGATATTTTGCTTTTTAGCATCCTCATCTATTATTTTCTTTATTTTGGTATTAATTTTATCAAGTTTTATTTTATATGTTATCATTTTTTTTGAGGCAATATATTTTGTTTTAGATTATTTTGGTATTTCGTATGTCTTCTTATGTAACATTTATTTTAAAACTCATCCGTGCATTATTATACTTACTTTTGTTGCATACTTTACTTCAAATTCTCTCATATGAGCCCATTGTTAATTTTTTTTTGTACATATAATTTAGGTTAAAATTATATATGTATTGGTTTCAAATTTCCTTCTCTCCATTTTATTTTAAATTCATTTATTATCATTCAAAATTTGTTTTATATCTTATTAGTTTGCTATATAATTAACATAAAATGTATATATGTATGTATTTGGTTTTGATTGATTAGTATTGTTTGAGTATAATGTGTTGGGAAGTTATTATTATTGTATTTTTCAAATTGTATGTTCGAATTGTTATCTTCGTCATTCAATAACGTAATGTTGTAATCGCGTATATATCCCTTTAAAATTTCGTCTGTGTTTTCTAAACTTCAAAACAAGGCAATGTTCTATATTTGGGAAATCCGAGAAATCGTGCCCTAACGTGTTGGGTTTCAGTTTTTCGTTGGACCAAATAATTGAGTATTCTTTTATAATTTTCAAATACATGAGCTTTTGGAAATTAAGACTTGGTCGTGGTTTCGAGGGCTTAAAGGGTCATGTCTTAACGTGCTGGATGTGATATTTTATTCCTTCGTAACAAGAGAATTCTTGATGTCCAATTTGAGTTGTTCAAATGTTTTAAAAAAAAAATTGTATTTCAAAATCTTTTTAAATTTTCGACATTAGGACATAAATTAATCAATTAGGTATCAATTTTGGGCGTTGCGAGGGTGCTAACACTTCCTCGTATGTAGCCGACTCCCGAACCCGTTTTCTTGATTTTCGTAGGCCAAAATCAGTATTTTAATAAAATCAAATGTTTTATTAGGTGATCTTATCACACCTAAACAAAAAAGATTGGTGGCGACTCTAAAATTTTGTATTAAAAAGTCGATTCCCATTTTTTTCAAACCTTAAAAGATGGTTTCGACACATACAACTTACCTCGGTTTACAAAATGTACTCGACTAGTCGGTTTAGTCGATTTGCTTGGCTTTCCCCCGGTCTAGGTTCGGATTTGGCAAAACTTGATCTATAACAACAAAATACCCTTATTTAATCACTAAATACAATTAGGAATTCATAAATTCACTTCTTTGGTAAAATGACCATTTTGCCCCTAGACCTTGGCAAAATGTCCATTTTGCCCCTATGATCAAAATTCGATTTTTATCAAATTTCTTTATTTCTTAAGGCTAGCCGAACCTCTTTGACTCTTATAGAAACTCCAAATTCCCACTATTTCACACATTTATCACTTATTTTGCAACTTATGCAAAATAGTCCCTTTAGGTGTTTTCATGCTAACACACTTCATAAAAGTTGTTTATAACACAACTAGGACTCATATTCTTCCATAAAAACTCAGAAACTATCATAAATCCATTCAGGGCAAAACTCTAAACTCTGAATCATTTTGCAAAATAGACCTCTCATTTGAAAGCTCATGCTTCAAAGGTCTCAAAAATGCAAAAATTATCAACAAAGGACATGTAAATCACTTACTTGTTGAGGTGATAAGTTGCTGAAATTTAAAAGCTTTAAAAACTCCTCTTTTTCTGATATTTTCAGTGGAGAAAGAAATGGGAAGAAGATGATATCATTTTTTCTTTATTTTAGTCCAAAATAAGTCACCTAACATATCAAACATAAAAGTTTTGTCCCTCCCTTTGACTCAATGGCCAGCCAAGCACCCTAAAATGGGTCTAATTGCCCTTTAAAGACTTCAAATTTTAATTCTCTAGCTATATAACATATTTGGGTACTAAATGCAACTTTTTCCTTTTATGCGATTTAGTCCTTTTTCGCAATTGAGCTCTCAAATGTCAAAATTAACTTACCAAAATTTTCATGCACTAATGAAATCTTACTATAACCTCATAATAATAAAAATAATTTTCCCAACTTCAGATTCGTGGTCCCGAGACCACTGTTCCGACTAGGCCTTAAATCGGGCTGTTACAATAAGATACTCAAAAGAAGCTCCCCTTATCAACATGCATGCTTGGCCATCATTGTAACAACTTGATTTTAGGTAGTGTCAAAAAATGTGATTTTGAAATCCCATTTTTGTAATTCGAGTTCGTAAGGATGAAATATAAAGATTAATTAAGCTATCATGAAAATATATTGAAGATCAGTTAAGTAATTTAACCAAGAAAATAGTTAATTAAAACTTAAGGACTAAATCATAAAATTACAATCATTATTGAATTTTATTTTAGAAAAATGCTTGAAGACCTAGATAGCAATTATTCAAAAGACTAAAATGGTTAAGTAACCATTGTTTGTCATGAGATAGTGGAAGATGATAAGTTTCCCACTTAGTTTTAGTATGATAATTAAAATGCATAATTAAACCTTAATTAAGTAAATTAAACATGTTCAAATTGTTAATTAAAAATTACTAATGATGTGTATATATAAGAAATCAAGTGGAAAGAAAGAGAACATCATCTTCCTCACTTAGTTCATGTCGTCCCAACTTTAGTAAGAAAGAAAGAAAGTTTCAAGCTTTTTAAACAACTTTTGGCCACAAATTCTTTAAGGTAATCAAACTAGTCCTTTAATATTTTCATGGAAATTGAATCATATGAGTTTGATTTAGCTAGCCCATGTATCAATTTCTTTAATTGTTAAGTATTTATCAAATTTTCATTATAAAGAAATTGATGAATTAGGCTTGAATTTGATAGTTAATAAGCTTAGATCATGATAAAGACAAAATTGGAAACTAGATTAAGCTCATTAGATAACTTGGTAATGTAACAGCCCGGTTTTTAGTTAAAACGGAATATTGGTGTTTATAGTATGTGATTATATATGTGTGAAAATTTCGTGAAATAATTTTAGCGTTTGGATGCTTAATTTGAGAAAAAGACTAAATCGCGTAAAATGCAAAAGTAGCATACTATAGTTAAAAGTGCTTATTTGCTATGATTTATTAAATGAAAGGTCCTTATGTTGTGAATAACCAATGATAGTGGGAATGGACATAAATGGGCATATACTATGATGATTTTAAATGGTTTAGTAAAGGTTAAAAGGTAATTTGTGAATTAATTAGTAAATAAACAAAATAAAGCCAACTATCATCTTTTTCTCTTCGTTTTTCAACCGAATACTCAAAGGAAGAAATCATTTTTATGCATTTAGGGTTCGGCACTTGCAAGGATTGATTGATCAAGAACGAAAGAAATAGGACTTAGATCGAGGCAAGAACAAAGTATTCAACTAATCAACTAGTTTCGTCTTTTTTAAGTCCGAGGTAAGTTCGTACGTGATAAATATTGTTACAACTATGTTTTTAATGCTTTGATATTGCATAAATTGTATATATGCAACTACGATTGCATACGACGACAAATCGACTATGTTTGGAACTTAGTGTGTGAATCTGAATAGCTTCGGTATATATGGCACTTAGTGTGCGAGACTGAGATAGCTTCGGCTATGAAAGGCACTTAGTGTTCGAGACTGTGATAGCTTCGGCTACGAAAGGCACTTAGTGTGCAAGATTATAATAGATTCAGCTATGCTTTGGCACTTAGTGTGCGATATATCGAGTATTCGACAATATCACGTAAAGGTATGAGTTTGATATGAATTTGTACAGGTATGTACATATAAAGCATGAAATCCAAATAGAAGAAGTTATGAAATTGTTCATAAACACTTGAGTAAGTATGAGGAAAGTTTGTTGGTCACCATGATATATATATTAATTAGTTCGAATTGATGATTTGAATATTATGAACTGTTGAGTATATTTAATACGAACTTACTAAGCTATGAAGCTTACTGTGTGTTATTTGTCTATGTTTTATAGGGAATCAAAGCTAGCTTGGACTCGGGGATTATCCAAAACATCATCGCACTATCAAACATCTAAGTTGGTACTCTTGAATTATGTATATAGAGTATATAGCATGTATAGGCTAGTTAAGTTACTTTGGTTGTGAATATGGCTATGAGATTTGACTTATAAATGTTTATGTTTGGAATGGTATGTATAGTCATGAATGATGGCTTATTTTGGTACGTTTTGGTATAAATGTGGCCAAAGTTTCATAGTTGATAAATAGTTATGTTTTGAGTTTGGTAAATGATCTTTAGGTATGATTGACGTAAAGAAATTGATAAGTTATGTGCTTTTGAATAGATGTTTATGATATAAGCTTTGGATAGTTATTTGGTATTGATCGAGTATTGAATTTGGTTGAATTGGATATTGTATAAATGATGCAATGAATGATTATTTTGGGCTGCCTATTATATAATGGAATGGTATCTTTTGGTTGTTAGGTGTGTATGAGAAAAAGGGTGGCAAATTGGCCTTTCAAATGACTTATTTTTGTCCACACGGGCAGAGACATGGGCGTGTGGGGTACCCTTTCGAATTAAGTTAGTATACCCTATAAGTTTGGCACAGCCTAGACACACGGCCGTGTCTACTGGCCGTGTGTGGCACACGGGCTAGCACATGGGCATGTGGCCGGCCGTGTGACCCAAGTCAGTAACCCCTCCAGTTTTCCCATAACCATGACACACGGGCATGTCTCCGGCTGTGTGGTACAAGTCAGTATGTATGCCCTATTTTCACACGACCTGTGACACGGCCGTGTCTGGTGACCGTGTGAGGCACACGGCCTGTTCACACGGGCATGTGACCCTTTAATGTTGAAAATTTTTCTAAGTTTCCCAAAGTTTGCAAATGTTATCGGTTTAGTCTCGAACCACTTCTAAGCATGTTTTAAGGTCTCGTAGAGCCTTACAAGGGATATTGTAAATGTTTTGAATGGATTTTGAGTATAAATGTATAAATGTATGCGAATGAGGTGTGTTATTCGGTAATGCCTCGTAACCCTATTCTGGCAACGGATACAGGTTAGGGGTGTTACAGATTTAATATTAAATTTAATTTATTACTTAAATTAATAGTAGTTTATTAATTTAATATTAAAGTGATTAAGTTTAATTATAGTTGAACTTTATAAACTCTCTCTATATTAATAGAGTCTTGGGTAATTATTTACACACACTTGAAGTTAAGTGAAAATTGTTGAGAGAAAATTCTCTGAAGAAATTATTTCAGAAATTTTTTAGAAATATTTTTCTTATTTACAACTTGACCCAAAAGTTTAGAGAAGTTGTGACTGGTAATTTTTTTGAAAATTTTTTGTGAAATTTTTGTGAAAAATTATCAATAAATTTATAAGAAAAAAATGAGATTTCATAATAAAGACTAAATTGTAAGAAAGTGAAAATCTCTTCTTCTCATATATATATATATATATGTGAGAAGTATAAAGAGAATTCAAAAATTGTTTCTAGATTTTTCCTTAAAAATATCTCATTCAATTAATTAAATATTAAAATATCTTATATAATAAAATATTTAACCAATAATAATTTAACACCTTTCTCCCTTAATTATTACTCTAGATAATTATCTAATTTGGGTAATGATCATTTTACCCTTCATGTTTCTTTAAAATTCCTTTCTTGAGTCACTACTCAATTTTGGTAAAATTCTAATTTAATTCTTCATATTTCTCCACTTATTCAATTTAGTTCATACACACAATTTTATGTTATAATAAATTAGGTTATTTTCACTTTTGGTCCTTCATTTTTCTCATATTTATACTTCAACTCTTCAAATTTTGAACAAATCAAATCGAGTAAAATGAAATTTGAGTCGAGTTGAATCGAATGAAATACTTTTGAATTAAATTAAAAAATTAAACATGTTAAATTAAAATCTTGTTACAATATAATTAATTCCATGTTACAACATGTAAATTTGAAACCATATATTTTTGAAAACTCTTTCAAAAAAATAAGAGAAAAAAAAAAGATACTTTAGTGTCATAAACTTGAATAATTAATTTACTTATTTAGATCTCAAAATTTAATATTTTAGATTTTTTTTAAAATTTAATATATTCTTTAATTTTTTTAATTATATATATTTTAAAAAATAAAATTTAGAATTTTAATAAATATTTTAAATTTTAAAAATTATTTTATCTTTTTTTTTTGTAATTTTTGTTGAAAGGGAGACCAATTTGCTCATTTTCAAAATTAACAACGACCAAATGTGTATTTACACTAATTTGTTATTTGAGCTATTTGAATTATTCAAGTTATAAAATTTAACTCGACTCGAACTCGAAACTCGAATTACTTATTCAAGTAAACTCGAAAAAACCCAAATAACTCAATTTAATTAATTCAAAAAATTTAATTTTTTAAGTCAAATCGAATTTTACTCATCCCACTGAAGAGAAAGAAAGAATAAAATACAACAAAAAGAAAACAAACAGAGATCAAATATTCAAAGCTAAAATTGAAAAAAAAAACCTTATCCATGTGAAAATTCGAGAAAATTACGTGGAAATTATCAAAATTCTATGTCAGTTTTTCGTTTAAAATTTAATCGCAATTAACTTTCAATGACCAAAATATTTAATTTTGAAAAGTTTAGTAAGTAAATAAAAAATAATAATAATTGAGTGACCAGAATAGGACTAAGTCAATAATTTACTGACCATTTCTATACTTTACCCTAATAAAAATTTAGGGTGTGCTTAGACACCATATAATAATTGAATGTAAGTGTAATTATCAAGGAATTCTAATTCCCTATTCATATTTGATTGACTGAGTGTAATTATATCATTATTTCCTATTTCATGTTTGATAGTAAAACTGTAATTACACAACTACATAATTTTAAATTCTAAAAAAATATTAAATATTATAAAAAAATATCAATAATACTTGAGAAAAAAAATTCTTCAAACAATTAACAAAGTCTAAAATCAAATCATTATATATAATATAGTAGCCTAAGAAAATATTCAACAATACAATTATTATAAAATTAACAACAAAAACAAACAATTTATGCAATTTTATCTAATTACTCTACTATTCCATATTTGTTAGATTAGTCTCACTTTAACATTAAAAATATACTCATTGTTATCATCAATTGATTCTTGACTAAGTATAAATAAGTAATAATAAATGCTATGTGATTTAGTTAATTATTTAGTAGGAAAGTATCTTTCGTCAATAAAATTTTAAAGGTTTAAGGGTGCAAAAAGTCCTCAAACTTTAAAAAAAAAAAAGCAATTAAGCCCCTTTTTTTTTCACTCATTTGGGTACTTGAATTTTTAAAATACATCAAAAAGGCCCTCAAACCTTGTCAAAAATAGCAATTAAGCCTCTATTTTTTTTTTTTGCACTCAATTGGATATTTAGACCTTCAAAATGCATAAAAAGACCCTCAAATTTATTCAAAAAAAGGCAATTAAGCCCTGCTTTGATTAAAAATTAGAAAAAAATATATAAAAAATTAAAACCAATAAAAGCAATAAATATTATTACATTTTAACAAAAAAATTTAAACATTAAAAATTTATTAAAAATTATAAAAAATATAAAATTCATAAAAATATAAAAAATTGTAAAATTTTATAAAAATCATAAAATATATAAAATATATAGAAATATAAAAAATTATAAAATTTTTATAAAGTCGTAAGAAAATTATACAAAATGTAAAGAAATATAAATTTCTTTAAAAAATTTATAAAAATTATCGTACCAAAAGAAGCATTTTATAATTTTTCTATACCTTTTATTGATTTTTATTTTTTTATCATTTTTTGCCACATGTCACACTATGGTACAACACACAATGACTTTAATTGAAAAAACTAGGGGTCGTTAATTTTTTTATAATTTTTATAAAATTTTACAATTTTTTATTTTTTATGATTTTTATAAAAAATATATAAATTTTAATAAATTTTATATTTTTATTAAAATTTAATAATTTTTTATAAAATTTGTTGTTTATTTATTATTTATTTATAATTTTTAATAAGAGTAGGGTCTTAATTGCTTTTTTGAAAAATTTTGAGGGTATTTTTTATGCATTTTGAAAGTTTAAGTAGTCAATTAAGTGGAAAAAAATAAGGGCTTAATTTTTTTTGAAGAAGTTTGAGGGCATTTTTAATGCATTTTGATAGTTTAAGTGCCCAATTGAGTGTAAAAAAAAAAAAAGGAGCTTAATTTTTATTTTTTTTTTAAATTTGAGGCCTTAAGCCAATTTTAAATTATTAAAATGAGATGAATAAAATAAAATAGACGTGCTAAAACTAAAACTAAAATTTTTATGGTATAAAAATAAATTTTTAAACTTAAATTATATGTGAACTGTAATTATTTGTAGTTTAATT
Organism: Gossypium longicalyx; assembly: GCA_025698465.1. Lineage (NCBI taxonomy): Eukaryota > Viridiplantae > Streptophyta > Magnoliopsida > Malvales > Malvaceae > Gossypium > Gossypium longicalyx. Next base: position 58,912,676 of record CM047004.1, on the reverse strand, counting down.
CTCATATTGTGTTTTAATTACAAACAATTTTAATGAGATCCACTTATTACTGTAATTACTCAAACGTACTACATATGTATGATCACAAGTTATAATTAAGAAAATGTAATTAACTTATTCCATCAATCATTTGTTTGATTTCTATTTAAAAAAAAAAAATCAGTGGAACCTACCTTACAGTATACAAAATTTGATTGAATTAAAAGTTTAGATCATATATTTACACATTCAACATTTTATGAACCATTATTATGAAAATATTAGCTAATGAATGTATACTTTTTGTTCTATTACTTGTACGTGTTGGTATTACTGTGTTTTCGTTTTAAATATTTTTAATATAAATTTTAAATTTAGTAATTAAGTTAAATAACTTAAATAAATGATTATATATTATTTCTAAAAGTAATTACAAAAAATAAAAGTAGTTAATATAAAAATATAAAAAATTTGATTTAAAATATTAAATTCTTTTACCAATCAATATGGACCAGTTTGCATTCGTACAAGCTAGTGTCACGAGCCATAGAATAAAACTTGTGAAGAATACACAAATAATATTCCATAGAGGTCAACTGATTAAATAAGGCTCATTTGACTCACTTAAACTGGTTCGATTCATGGAACACATGAAAAATCTCATCTACTTGCCTTGGTGACTTAATAAAACACTCCAGTAAAATTTAAGTTACTAGGGTAATTATTGTAAATCCTATGAGATAAATATATATATAGTTTAAATCCCTTAAGACTCTCATTTTGTAGATAAACACTAATATTAGTCGTTGATGTAATTCAATCTCTAGGGAGGTCAACTATAAATAGAGATCTTTCCCCTCATTTGTAATCATCTGAGTTAAAAGAATATATTTGAGAGCATCTAACACTTGGTGTGCATTGCTTTTTTGTGGCTTTCCAAGCTTTTTTGTTGCTCATTCAATTTTGAGTCGCTTTCAATTTACTTTCAATGTCTTAAAGAATTTTCGGAAGAATTATCACTTTTCGAGAGTTGTATTGACTTAGAAAGATTTAAAGTAAAGAAATCACCTAAATCCACGTGATTTGCCATATTAAAATTCTAAACTCATGACACTAATATTGACTTAAACAAATTTAAACAAATTTTCGGAAGAATTATCACTTTTGTACTTAATGATCTAGATAACGCACCTTTAAGTTCATTAATGAACAAATAAGTGCTATTAACTCTCTTAGTTCTAACTTACACAAGCCTCTGATATATATATTGAGTATGACTCTTATTTCAGTCAAATTTGAGAAATAATCTTCTAATTAAACTTTGTTTATTTGTTTTAATTAAACTCTAATTAGTCTAGATTATTTTATTATTATTATTTAACCTATGAATTTAGCCTATAAATAGGCTCTTTTACAATCTTAGAAAATACACCCATTAGAGATTTGAACCCATAATAACATATTTAGAGAATTTTGTGTTTACGTTTTGAAGATTCTTTGTTTTCGGGTTTTTGGGGTTTAGTTTTTATCTCCATCTTTTGTACTCTTCATTCTTTTGCCATTATAGTAAAATTATTTTTATCCGTGATTCTTTTATCCTCTTTGGAGGGGTTTTTCCACGTTAAATTTGTGTGTTCAATTTCTCACTTTTTTTTGCTATTTTTTACTTGTTGCTTAATTGAGTTGATCCCCAACATTATAAGAGTTCAAGGCTTTACAAATTCCTTACAAAGTCCAGAATGAATCAAAGATCTCCAAAATAAGGCAAGCCAATCTCCGCGAAACAAGAGATCTAATTTGTTTGATTCAATTCTATTTAATCTTCAAAAATTTGTTGTTCCATGAGATGTATATTCAAATATGAGCTAACACACATTCACAAAATCATCTAAGTCGGTGGCCTAATTGATTTTGTTGAAAAGATTATCAACTCTAAAATTGGCAAGTCATGTTGCTTGTTGAAGTACTAGCTGTAATGGTTACTACTATTGGCATTTTGACAAGCACTCCAAAAAAAACTTTCCAGAACAATAATACATCTATAAAGGTTGAATAAAGCACAAATCCATCTTTATAAAGTAACCTTTAATTCATCTTGATCTATTTAAATTTTATTAAATCAATTATCCTTATTGTAAAGATACAAAAGATCATAAAGTTAGCCAATATCTTCTTCAGTTGCATCTCGGTATATAAGGTAAGTAGATTGCATAAAACCCTTTGAAAATTAACATTATTTTATTTAATCTCTTTTTCAATAATAAACACTGGACAAGTTGCACAAGATCCTAAAAAAGATGCAAGCAAATAATCAAAATATATTAGTCAATCATGTCAATAAATAAGATCAATTACAAAGTTTGTATAGTGGTCACTTTCATTGATGCATAAATAGCCATTTCAAAAACTTATCTCAACAATTTTTAAAATGTCATTGCGAGGACATTGCCACATCAAATTTATATTATATTAATGAATTAAAAGTAAAAGTAAAAAAATATTTTAAATTTAATTAAAAATAAATGAAAAAATAGTTGGAGACATTTTAAATGGAGATTAAATGATAGAGAGCTTTTGTCACAAGTTATTTAGATCTGATTAAAAAAAATGCGTTTTCTCCTTGGTAGTGTCAAATAATTTTTATTTATTTATTAAGAAAAACTGAAATCGAATTGAATTGAGATGTTTGAATAATTTAGGATTAAAAATTATGGTTATTCAAAATTAAATCAAATTTTTTTTATTTAATTTATAATTAGTTTTAATTTTTATGGTATAAAAATAAATATTTTATATTTAAATTAGTGAAAACAACTTAAAAATTTTATATGAAAATATATTTTTAAGAAATACCATATAAAAATTGCTAATTATTTTTATTTACTTGAAAATTTATTTTTTTTAGAAATATTTATGAAAATAAACTATGAAACTTTATCAAATAATATGTAGAAGTATAAAAAAAAACTTATTTGTTAAAATAAGTCTTAAAATTTAAAATAAAAAAATTAATATAGAAAATCGAGAACAAATTTAAACTAAATTATAATGTATAGTTCAAAAAATCCAAAAAATCTAACCAAATTGAGTTGAATCGATCACTCCCAATTTTGAGACTAAATCACATATTTACTCTAAAATTGATTAAAAACATAAATAAAAATCAAAATTTTAACTTCCTAATTAGTCCATAAAAGACCCTAATAATAAAAGTATAGGGCCAAGCTATTAGGAATGTAAAAAAAAAAAAACCGAATTTTTTTTTTCTTTTTCAGTTCAATCAATTTTCATATTCGGTTTAATTGATTCATTTAGTTAATTTTTAGTTGTGACATTTTAAACTGAATAAATCGACTAATGCCATAAGCCCATAACCATTTACATATCTAAGCCTAAATTTAAACTTTAAATCTAAATTACATTAAAATTTAATGCTCTTAAAACCTAAACTCATTAAACCTAATACCATTAGTATTTAAAACCCAAATTGATAATTTAATTTTTTGTTATGATATTCATTTTAATTTTTATCATTTACTGTAAATAAACTAATTTAAATTTAATATTTATATGCAAGAAAATAAAAAAATTATCATTTAATTTTATGAAATTTATATATACAATAATTTGAAATTGCATATTCCCGGGAAATCCTTTATCACTTTTTTATATGTATAAAGTTCATAAAAATTAAATGATAAATATTTCATTTATAATATTCATAAAAATTAAATAATAATTTCATATACTCGATTGTTTTTATGATATTATTTTATTTTATTTATGATAAATTTCATATATCAAAGTAATGATATGTTGGCCATGTAAAAAAAGAAGAAGATATTTTTTGATTTTTTGAGTTCATTAAAAATTATTTTAATACTTTAATAATAATTTTAAAAAAATAAAAGTAAAAGTGATACAACTTAGTAAATTGAAGAAAAAAGATAATTATGTAAAAAAAAGAAATAAAATTATAAATACTTGAATTAAAAAAATCCATATTAAAAACCAAAAAATGGAATTAAAATTTTTTAATTCAATTTATTCGATTTTACTTCTTTTAAGTTCGATTTATTCAGTGATAAATTTAATTTATTCGATTTTTAATATAAAAAAACCCAACCAACAGAATGTATACGCAATAACCAGGATTAGAGCCCAACCCAATTTCCAGATATTTTTGCTGACGTGGACTAATCATACCGCCGACCAGTAACAAAAAGGAAAAGCCTCACCCACGTACGGTTTTTTTCTCTACGGTTCCTCAATTTTACGCATTACATAATGTACGTTTCACTACTGAAGACCAACGCTCGACCAAAGTATCACTCGGGTACAACCAATCAAAGCACAAAATAGGAAAAGATTACAATACACCCACACCGTATCTAAGCAAAGCTCCTTAAACCTCCCCTCTATTAAACGATGCAAGAAATTATATTTTTCTCCATTGTGGCTCAAAGCTCTTAAACCCTAGCAGCTTCATTCGTTTCTTGCTGTTTCTCTCACAAATTTCTTTGTCCTTTTTTTCTTCTTAAAGGTAATTTTGTTTTATAGCTCTTGTGGGTTTCATTCTTGGCATCAATTTGAAGTTTAGATGATGAATTTTCTGGTTCTTATTCGGGTTAATTTATCTTGTTTTGTTGATTTTATTTGGGGTTTTTCTTTTTTGATTGTTTTTAATGTTTATGTAGCATATCTCTCTTTTTGGGTTTTTACTTTTTACTCTTTTTTTTTGTGTAATAGTTTTCTTGTTCATGGGATATATGATAACATGTTTTATTTTCTATTGTTTTTATTACTTGAATAACTGGGAAGTTTAACCCTTTCTTTTTGAAGAAGGAATAAATATCTATGTAAAACTGTTTATTATGAATAAAAAAGTTATAAATTCAATCATAACCTTGAATTCTTAATTTAATGCAATGATGGCGTAAAATGTTGGCTCTCATATTGAACGACTGTGATTATTTTAATTTCTCTCCTGCTACGCGTATTGGCCTTCACTGAACTTCTTTGCAGTGATCTTGTCTTTTTTTTTTTTTTGCATGTGTGTGTGTGTGTGTATGCATTGTATCTTCATCCTGTTTCGCTGAATTACATTGATCTTGTATGTTCTTTGTAGGTATATTATGGATATGTTTGTGAGGTTGATTTACATGTTAAACCCATTCAGCTATAATCTAATAGGATTTGTTTTTGGGATTTGCAATGTGTTGTTTTGGTTTTCTTGCTACTAACATGACATTTGTTTATGTTTGTGCTTCTTGTTGATGGTGCTGTGACAAAAAAAAAAATGATACAGTAACATATAATGGCATTTTCTAGCAAACTTGGAAGCCTTGTGAGGTTAAATGGGCAAATCCCAGCTACATCCATGCTTAGCTCTATTCGCTGCATGTCCACATCAACCAAAAAGCTTTTTATTGGAGGTATTGACATATTGGATTCTTGGCTGAAGATTAGATGCAGATATAATTTATATTGTGTATTTGACTTGAATCTATGCTTCTTAGGCCTTTCATATGGAACTGATGATCAAACTCTCAAGGAAGCATTTTCCGGGTTTGGTGATGTGACAGAAGGTGAGTTGTATCACTAATGCTGATGATATTATGTTTTTGGTATTCTTGTAAGTTTGACTATTGTAGTCTAGTATATAAATAGTAGCTTCCTTTCTTGTCAAGCAGATGAATGGGGTTCTTTTGTTCTATCATCCCTCGGGCACGGGTTACTTGTAACAGCGCACTAAGTGTGACTAGGAATTTTAATGTGTTTCTTAGGTGTTTGCTGTTGTTCATTTATTGTGTGTTTTGGATGCATAACACATAGTTCGGCATGTCTAGGCTCTATTCATACGAGTTGTCCATTCTCGAAATGGTTACTAGTTTATCTCTAGAGATTTCTCATGGCAGAAGTTGAATAATGATGACTGCTGGTGAGCATGTAGCATTGTGTTTTAATTGAAACTATAACCAGGTTGCTTGTCTACTTGGTTAATGATTTTAGCCAGTGAACTCTGCGTTTTTTTAATGTCGTTTATGAATGATGGTATCTATTACAGATTAATAACGCCTGCTTCTATTCACGTTCTCATTCTCTGATTTATGTTGGTCAGCTAAGATTATCATCGATAGAGACACAGGGAGGTCTAGGGGTTTCGGTTTTGTAAACTTTGCTGATGATGAATCTGCCAGCAATGCCTTGTCAGCCATGGATGGTCAGGTGAGGGAAAAAAGACATTGGTATATGGAACATGTTTCTGGTGAATCTGGTATTTGATTATTTTGTGGTACTGAAATTACAGGAACTCAATGGCCGAAATATTCGAGTAAGTTATGCCAATGAAAGACCTAGTGGCGGCCCTCGAGCTTATGGTGGTAATGGCGGTTTCCGTGGTAGTGATAGTTTCGGTAGGGATGCTGGTTACTAGGCTCTCGCATCAAAATCTTTCCATAATCATGTTCCTAGAGCTAGTAGATTTGATGATACAGTTATTTATATTCGAATTATATGCTAAAAACTTATGCAACTAGTTTTCTCTAGTTAGAGGTTGATTAATTAATTGTGATTTTTTCCTTGAGTTTTCAAGGTTTTTTTTTAATTAATAACTTTTTATTTATAAAATCAATTAAATATTGCCAAAATATTTTTAGTAGATATAATTTTTATGTGTAATATTTATTTTTCAATCTATATCATGAGTGTAGTAAATTTTAGTATTATATATTTTTGTAGGTGTATTTGAAATATTTCATAAATAAACATAGTGATATTTGAAATAATTATTTTATAATATTAAAAATTAACATACTCACATTATAGGAGGAAAAATAAATATTTGATATATAAATATTATATGTATAAAAATATATCAAAAAAATTAGTTGATTTTTTTACAAAATAAAATATATTTAACATTTTGATAAAATATCAAATTTATAAAAAGATATATCTTTATTATATAATTGGTAATAATTATTTTATTTTATAAATAAAAAATATTAATTTAAAAAATAAATTAAAATAAAAAAATTAAAAATAATATATTTGTTAATAAAAAATCTTGAAACAATATAAAATAAAAAATACAAATATACTAAGAAGCGGAATGAAATCTAGCATTCAAAAATAAAATCACTATTAATTAATTATTTAACAAAGGTTAATATGTTAAAAATAATAATTTAGAAAAATAAAGCTTGAGGAAGAAAAGATTTAAATACGAGACTTAAAAACAAAATCACCAAAGGAAGTGATGTGTTAAAAAGTTAAAAATACATTCTAGAAAATACGTTTAAATTCTTTCCACAAAATCAATCTATTTTTTTTTAAAAATGGCCCAAAACCTCAAATCTTTTTTAAAAATGGTATTTATTATTATTATTATTATTATTAAATTCGGCCATAAGAAAAAGGTGAAAAGCTGATTGAGTGTACGAACTAAAAAGAGGGATGAAACTAAAACAATAAAATAATAGTGAGTTTTGGTAAGAAAAGGAAAATACAACCGCCAATTTTGTGATTCATTCCAAGCTGACGCCACCAACATGTCGGCATCGCTGTTTGTGGTTGGTAAGCAATATATACGACAACCGTATTTGTTGTATCTTATGGTCTAATTTCCTCTCACTCCCTCTACTTTTTTTAAAATTTAGAAATCACGACTTTAGTTAAATTTGAATTGATTATATATTTTCAAATTAAAGAGATTGGTTTTACTAAATTAAAAAAAAAAAAAAAAGTGGAAAAGAGCAGGGGCATAATATTTAAACCCATTAATGGGTAAATACTGAATTCAGAATGGGATAAGGCCATTGGGTTGTTGAGTGGGCAACAGCGTCATTTCAAAAGACACCAACCCCCATCCGTTCCCTTCCTCTCTCAAATACAAATACTCCCATTGCAATGCCTCCACCTCCCATCTCTCTCTTAACCAACCACAAACCCATTTGTGAGTCTCTTTTTCCTATTTTTCTGGGATATTTTTGTGTTTCCATGAATTTGGGACAATGTACTACTACAAATGTTAGATTTGGACTTTCAGTCTTTGTTTAGTGCCTTGTTGATTCTTCACAATGTATTTCTTAACAGTTAAATTTTAGCTCATCTCATCTATGACTTTTAGTTTATCATTCATGCTTTATCCTATACGATTTACTTAGAAAGGATTAATTTCAAGATTGCCCATTTTTATCTTCTTCTATGATGTTCAAAGTGATCGTTTTTGCTCTGAACCATCGGTTATTCTTTTAGATTCAGATTCGGGCTTGGGTTTGTTTTGTTGCGACTTCCTGTTGTTCTTTCCTTGTTTTATCTCTTCAAACACCTCAGTTTCATATTGAATTCTTGCAGAAGTTGGTGTTGGTGACACTGAGAGTTCAAGATCCAATTAAAGATGAAGGTGATAGAGAAGATCCAGTCTTTGCAAGAAGGGAAAGTGGTGTTTTCCTTTGAGTTCTTCCCTCCAAAGACTGAGGATGGAGTAGACAACCTATTCGAGAGAATGGATCGTATGGTTGCTCATAACCCGTCCTTCTGTGACATTACATGGGGTGCAGGTGGTTCCACTGCTGATCTCACCCTCGACATTGCTAACAAGATGCAGAATATCATCTGTGTGGAGACGATGATGCACCTCACTTGCACCAATATGCCTGTAGAGAAGATTGACCATGCTCTTCAGACCATCAAGTCCAACGGCATTCAGAATGTTCTCGCCCTCCGAGGTGATCCCCCTCACGGCCAGGACAAGTTTGTCCAGGTCGAGGGCGGCTTCTCCTGTGCCCTTGATCTGGTAAAGCCATTGCTCATTCTGCCCTGTTTTTATTTCTTAATATACATATGTTACTAACTTTTAATACCTATTCTAGGTGAAACATATCAGATCTAAATATGGTGACTACTTTGGCATCACAGTTGCTGGTTATCCAGGTGCTTTTCATAGACATATATACATATATAAGAGGCTTGTTCATGTGGCTTTTGATTAATAGTTTGCTTTCTTTGCTCAGAGGCACATCCCGATGCCATAGGAAATGACGGTGTAGCCACACCTGAAGCTTATCAGAATGATCTTGCTTACTTAAAGAGAAAGGTTTTACTCTTTAACTCATTATTTGATTTGAAAATATTGTCTTAATTCTAATTTATATTGGTTAATTTTCGTGCTAAAATCTTCTTTACTACATAGGTTGATGCAGGAGCTGATCTGATTGTTACTCAACTGTTTTATGATACCGATATCTTTCTCAAATTTGTCAGTGACTGTCGCCAAATTGGAATTAACTGTCCTATCGTGCCGGGTATTATGCCCATTAATAACTACAAGGGTTTCTTGCGAATGACTGGCTTTTGCAAAACTAAGGTTTGCGGTATAACATGATATTTTTGAGCATTAAATAGTATCAATTTGGTAAAATTTATTCAAATGGTGCATGTACTAGTTGGATGTTTTTGTATAAAGGAAATGAAAGCAGCATCATTCTTCTCAAAAGGCTAAAAGATACAAGATTGTGAAGGCCTCTAATTTGGAAGGGCATCCCACGTCATTGTGATGCACTCTTGGCTTGTTTTTTCTTGGCAACTAATTATTACAAGCGCTTATAAAGAGTGGCCACAAAAGCTATTTTTGGTGGCAATTTCTGTTTAACATTTTAAAAATATAACACCTGCATGGCACATTGTAGATACCAGCTGAGATTACTGCTGCCTTAGAGGCTATCAAGGACAACGAAGAAGCTGTCAAAGCCTATGGAGTTCACCTTGGAACAGAAATGTGCCGCAAGATTTTAGCTCATGGGATTAAGACATTGCACCTTTATACATTAAACATGGAGAAATCTGCATTAGCTATCCTAATGGTTGGTTTTTCTTATCCCATATTATATCATTATTTTGGCACGTAGAGGTGATTATGGAATAGCATTTACTTCTTTAACTTTGAAATTTAGAAAGGAAAATTCTTGGAACAAATATGTAGTTCAAGATATCTTCCTCTCTCAAATTGAACACTTGCAGGGTTAATAAGAACTCTTAAACTACATATTTTTGTTCTTCACTTATTTTAGAAAACCTTGAACTGCCTCTTAGCATTTTCAGTGTCAAGCTTTCCCATTGTGTACTTTCAAATAATTAGGTGAATATGAGTTCAAATAATGAAGGAAAGCAAAGACATGCAAGTATAGAATAAGATTGGGGTTTACTCACAAATTTCGTTAAAATGACTTGCTGTTCAATTTAAGATAAACTGTAAGGAACTTATTTTTCTTCTATTGAAAGTAAATGATAAATGAATTTTGGCAATAGTTTTGGGTCAGCTACATTTATCTTTGTTTTCCAATGTATTATCACTTAATTTGCACCATGCTAATAATAGGCTTATGTTGGCAGAATCTTGGATTGATTGAAGAGTCCAAAATTTCTAGGTCCTTACCTTGGAGACGCCCTGCAAATGTTTTTCGTGTTAAAGAAGATGTTCGTCCAATATTTTGGTGTGTGATAGATGTTGAACTTCAATGTCTTTGGCTATTTATCTTCAGTTTAGTGCGTTATAATGTTAAATATTCATGGATATCTGATGCTTCTAGCTAATGATGGCAGGTCTAACCGTCCTAAGAGTTACATAACCAGGACTATTGGTTGGGATCAGTACCCATATGGGCGATGGGGTGATTCTCGAAATCCGTCCTATGGTGCACTAACAGACCATCAGGTACACAAAGTGGTTGAACCTTTTCCCTTTTCTTTTGTTTCGTATAAATCATATTAAAACATCTTTGATGCATTAAATTTCTCTTGGAGTTACTATTGATTATATGAAACCTCAATTTGAATAGTAAATGTCAAATACATTTATAAGTAGTATATGCTAGATGCTTATAGGAATTTGATAAATTAGTTAAATGTTTGATTTTTTTCTATTTTTTTTATTCTTGCAACTCAAACATTTGTTTTCATGTAAGAAGTTATTCGTTTTTGTGATATTGTTTTATTGCTCAAATGTTGATATGTCGTGCACTATAGTTTGGTCAGGGAACTGTTGCCACTAGTCATTAGTTCTTTTGTATGACCAAAGTGATTAATTTCTTAACAGTTCATGAGGCCTCGAGCACGTGACAAGAAACTTCAAGAAGAATGGGCTACCCCATTGAAAAGCATTGATGATATTCAAGAGGTACTAGAATTTGTAGCTTGGAATCTATTCAGTCTTTTCTAGTTTTATGTCAGTCGAATATAATTATGATATTGTTCATCTCGAACTGGTTTTTGTCAGAAATTTAAAAGTTATTGTCTGGGTAAGTTGAGAAGTAGTCCTTGGTCCGAACTGGATTCACTTCAGCCTGAGACAAAGATCATACATGAACAGCTGGGAAAGATCAATTTGAAGGGTTTCCTTACTATCAATAGCCAACCTGCTGTCAATGGTGAACGCTCTGATTCTCCATCTGTTGGTAAGTACCAAGTGTTAGACTTTAAAGAAGGAACTGAATTATGTATTTTATTGAGCATGCAATTGGAAGATTATCCAAAGAAACAGACTGCTAATTAAACTTCAAAATATTAAGAGCCTATGGTTTCTCAGCTTACAGTTTTTGTAGTAAAAGCTGGTACTGTGTTTGCTCTAACTTGTTCAAACTTGGCTGCTTGCAGGTTGGGGTGGCCCTGGAGGGTATGTTTACCAGAAGGCTTATCTTGAGTTTTTTTGCTCGAAGGAAAAACTAGATGCACTTGTCAATAAATGCAAGCCCTTGTCATCTATTACCTACATTGCTGTCAACAAAAAAGGGAATTTGATATCGAACATTGGCACAACAGATGTTAATGCTGTAACTTGGGGAGTGTTCCCAGCCAAAGAAATAGTACAACCAACAGTGGTGGATCCTGCCAGCTTCATGGTGTGGAAGGATGAAGCATTCGAAATCTGGTCAAGAGCATGGGCTGCACTGTACCCAGAAGGCGATCCGTCGAAAAAATTGCTAGAAGAGGTTAGCAAATGAACTTATCCAATCTTGAACAGTAGTTGATCACTTTGATGCTTGCTAGGGTTTTACCTAACCTGATCTTATAGAAGGCCTCCGGTTGCCCACCCTATATTCTTCACTCAAGCAACTTCATTTTTCATAGGATTATTGACAAGAATCATATAAATATAATAATGAAATGGGTTGGTTTCCATTTTTGCAGGTTCAGAGCAGCTATTATTTGGTGAGTTTGGTTGATAATGATTACATTGGTAGTGATGTTTTTGCCGTTTTTGGAGACCTTTGAAGATGAGATTGCTGCTTTCAAGCCCTGAACTTACCCAAGCTCTTATGCCCCATATAGTATCATTATGTTTGAGTTGTCAGGTTATTTTTTTATAATGATTTCATAAAAAAAAAAGAGAGAAATTTGTAATAATAATTCCTTGGGATTTAAACCATTCCCTTCATCATGCAAATTACAATATATCAAGAGATTATTATTATTATTATTATTATTTATGCCATACATCAACGTATTTCTTGGTTGTTACATGCTTACATATATTGTTATTTGAACTAGAACCAGAATAATCTTAACCAAGTCATCGGACTAAAATCTTCTTCTTGAAATAAATTTTCAATTCAGTTTAGTTAACATATTGTTATTTGAAGTTTATTCTAGATTGAATTTACAGTGCATATAAAGTGATCATAGTACAAACATAAATATGTCAAAAAAATTCAAACTAGAATTAATTCTACACAAGACAACATATGATGGGATTAGAGATTTATATATGTCAATTACATAATATAATAAGATTTGAATCTAGGTATACAAGATGTGCTTTAACATTAGTCAACAATGCTATGGCTTCCTTTTCTTTGAATAAAAGAATTTAAAATTTCAATTCTCAAAATAAGTTAGCATTTAGATTTTATTTTCAAAATAACATATTTTAATCTAATGGTATTGCACGATATTTTAACTTTACATTTTTTCCAATTTCCTTCTAGTTTTTTTTTTTAATCACTTTTACGGTAGTTTTCTTGGCAGACGATAGGTGCTATTGGGTGAAAGTATGTGCATAATTAAAGTCCATTTTACTAAGTGATGGCTGTGATTGTAGTCTACTTTGTTTTCTCTGAAAGCTTTGGCGATGTTAGTAATAGTTTTAGTGGTTTTCTTAGTTGTTACTTTTAGTTTGGTTTATGGAAGTTTTGTTTTCAGGAACTTTTGAAGGAGGTTGGGCCATTTGGAAATTGGTTTTGATTTTGTGCATCACCAATGTTAAAGAATTTTTTGGGACCTTTAGCATTATTATTGTTAACCAAAGTTCATTGTCCGCTCCATCAAATGGTGGCAGGGCTAGAATGTTGTTATTAATGGTTGAACACGATGGTGCATCTCTAATAGTTTTTTTATACTACTAGTTTAGCGATCCTAGCCATGTATCTTTCCTTCACTAGGCTTTTCATGATGACTAAAACATGTATCACTATTCACAATGATTGTATTTTCTCGCTAATTTTAAAAGATGATATAAAAATTAAATTAATTACTTTGAATTATTGGTCACAATTAAATAATTGAAGTTACCATGAATTTAACAGAATTAGATTTGGGTTAAGAAAATATTTTAATTGGATAATTTAATTTAATTAAGTAATATTTTGGAAATAGAAAACTAGTTATTGGGTTGACAAATTATAAGTGTTGGATAAAAGTCGAGATAAGCACACATAATTGTATCTAGTATATGAGATGGGCCTAGTGAGCCCATCTCTTGTGAGAGGAGGCTACAAACCCTAGTATCACTTAGGGTTGTCGTCACCTAAGGTTTCCCAAATAGGGGAAACTATATTTTTATATTAAATTATTATTATTTAATTATTCCTTATTCAAGTAAAACTATTGCATTATTTTCTTATAAATAGGAATTATGGGAAATCTTGCAACACCTCTAACCCGTATCCGTCGCCAGAATAAGGTTAGGGAGTATTACCGGAGTTTACAGAACAAATATAATTAATTCATGTCATTTATTATTCATATTCAAAACCAATTATATTCAATCATATTTTCCTTTAAATGAACCCTCGAGGTCCAATTTATGCATTTGAAACAAGTTGGGACTAAATCAGGAACTTAGAGAATTTTTCGCGAAATTTCAAAATTTTTCTTAGGTGTAGGGGACACACGACCGTGTTCCAGCCCGTGTCCAAATTAGGTTACATACTTACTTAGTCACACGGCAGCCACATGCCCGCGTGCTAGGCCGTGTGAGCATATTGATTTGCATAATTAAGATGCAGGGTTCACACGGCCAAGTCACATGCTCGTGTGTCAGGCCGTGTGACACTCAGCCGGTGCGAAAATACCTTAGCATTATGTTTTTGAAATTTTAAGATGAAGGGGATATACAGCCGAAGTACACACCCATGTACTAGGTTGTGTGTCACACATGGCTGAGATACACGCCCGTGTCTCTGCCCGTGCGGGCAAAATAAAGCCATTTCCAAGCTTTATTTCTCACCCAAACCTGTCTTCCACCTATATTAACATTTTAACACATTCACCAACCAATTCAAGACATTTAAATCAAGTCAAAACTAAGTCTTATGCATGGTATATCATGTCATTTGTTTAATCATCCAACTTACTTAAATGATCATATACTTACTTAAATAAGTTTATACCTAAAATACCAATCCAAGTACACACACATACCGAAACATAATACAACCTCTTGCATATATATACATCAAACATACCATCATTAGCTATTCTAATGACTAATTATAACCAAAACATTTCATTATTTGTCCTAACTTAGCTTATACATGCCATTATGCTAAAAGTAATATACTAACTATACCAAAGTGAGCTGAAGGATAGTGTGGTCTTGCTCCGACCCACTTCTAACCTTTATGAACTGCTGAGTACTATAAAATAGAGAAAATAAAATAGAGTAAGCATTAAATGCTCAGTAAGCTCATATAACTGGAACTTTAACGTACCACTCATTTCCATTAAAGTAAACATACAAAATGCATCCAAGAGATTTAGCTAATAGCCTAAACACCCAACTTTATCAAACATGTTAGTCATTGTAATTCACACAATTGTCAAGAAACATGAATGAGCTCATCATGTAATAACTTTCATATACATATACTTTTCTTATCATATTTCCATATAACATGTACATTTTCATAACAAATCATCTCAGGTTCAGTTTAGCCCATGTCAGAACTTTGCCCGTTGAATTTATTTGAAATATCGATGGATACACATGTAGTACACTTAAAGTGTACAAAATTGTAATCCGTCAATTCATATTCGGGGGTACTCATTAGAGTACAAAATCAGGAAGCACTCCTAATAAACCATAATATATACATATTTTTATCCCATGCTTGGCATGTTTTTGGATGATTTATCATAAGATTTAGTGAATTTGATGCTTCTAATCCTTCAAATTCATGTTTGATACTTAGGTGAGCATAGGAAAGTGAAAAGAGCAAGAAATAGGCCAAAAACGAAAAAAATAGGCTTATCTCAGTATTTCACACGGCCTTGGCACTTCCACACGGGTAAACCACACGCCCGTGTAAGGCACACGGGTAGACCACACGCCCGTGTGTCATGGCCGTGTCGACACTAAACCCAATCAGAATTGCACATGGCCTGAGCACTTTCATACGGGCATGGCACACGGTCGTGTCCTTATCAAGCCCAAGTCTAATTCTACTCGGAAAAGGCTTATTTTGAGGGTTTTGAAGCACTCCAAAGTCTATATGAACACCCTAGAAGAGGATTAAGGGGAACACGCAGAGTAGAAGGCAGAAAACACTCAAGGATAGCCATCAGAATCAGCTCGGAAGAAGGATCTACTTCAAGACTGAAGATCTCCATTCAATTTTCTTAGAAGTTCTTTGGGTTTCTTTATATTTTGTTGTTTTCCCAATTTTGAGATGTTTTCCATTATAATGAACTAAACTCCCTAAATACCTAAGGGAGATGAAACCTAAGACGGATCTTATTATTATTTAAGTTATATGATAAATACTTGTTCTTATTCTTAATTGTGAGTTTTAATTCTTGCTTTAATATTCCAGGATATTAATTCATGTTTTGATGTGCTTATTCAGTGGAGCAAAAGTCCTTGTTTAAGAGTAGATCTTTCATAATTAAGCGGAGTTGCATGCAATCCTAAAAATATGACGACATAAATTTGCCGGATTAGAGTCAAATCTAATAAGGGAATCCATAATAGAGTTAATGCGACGATAGAGGTTTTAATTAGAAAGAGATTTCAATTAATCAACCTAGAGTCAGTTGTTTTTAGTCTCGAGAGAGATATTAACATAAATCAGGGATTTCTACGGATTAAGATAAGTGAATAAATTATCTAATTTAGAAAGTAATAAGTGAAGTCTAGGTGGATTCTTCCTTGGGTATTGTCTTCTCCATTGGTTTTCCAAAAGTATTTTCAACTTTCATCTCTGTTGTATTCTTCGTTAATTAGATAGTTAATTTTTAGTTTAAAAAACATCCCTTTAATTCTTAGGCTAGATAATAAAAAAATAGTAATTACTAGTACTTTTAGTCCTTGTGGATGCGATATTTCCGGTCTCACCATAACTATACTATTGTTCGATAGGTGCGTTTGCCTTAGTCGAATTTTTAGTTAGTTTCACGACCATCAACTCTCTCAAGCCATATAATAGGAAGCTCATATGAGCCATGTAACAGTAAGCTTATCTGAGCTGTATAATAGGAAGCTCATAAGAGCTATAATTAGGAAGCTCATGCGAGCCAATAACAGGTAGCTCTAAAGATCCATTAATCGGGAAGCTCCGGATAG
The DNA here is from genome assembly GCA_025698465.1 of Gossypium longicalyx. Classification (NCBI taxonomy): domain Eukaryota; kingdom Viridiplantae; phylum Streptophyta; class Magnoliopsida; order Malvales; family Malvaceae; genus Gossypium; species Gossypium longicalyx. The sequence goes on along the minus strand of CM047004.1, from coordinate 58,895,857 downwards.
CCATATATTAAGAAGTTCAGGCGAGCCATATCTGGAAGCTCACAAAGATCCTATATCAGGACGTTTATAAAGAGCTGTGGTATGTCCGCAATACATGCAGGATCAATATTGATCATATAACATGACGCTCACAAAGAGCTGCGATATGTTCGCAACACATGCAAGATCAATACCGATCGGGATGCTCGCAGGAACCATGTAAAGGGAAGCTCAAGAGGGCTTATAATGGGACATTCGTAAGAGCTATGCTGTGTCCACAACATATGCAAAACCACAACCAATACGGGTAATCTTGTATCCATCGAATTTTCATCTATTCAAACGAGACTTATTACTTATCGGGTATTATTAGATATGTGATCAATTTAATACATATGTCATTTATATAATTCACATATACAACATCCAATTCGAACATATAAATATACACAATTTAGTTACATGAACTTACCTCGATAATTGTTCGTGTTCGTAGGCTACTAATTCGATACTTTTTCTTTTCCTCGATCTAACTCTTTATTTGATCTTTCCTGATCTATATAAATGAATTTAACATTAATTTTACACATTTCATATTCAGTTCAATTTACATCTTAGGAAAAAAGTATCATTTTGTCCCTATACTTTTAATTGATGATAATTTCGTCCCTAGGCTTAGAAAATGAAATTCATGAAATTTAATCCTTATTCCAAGCCTAACCGATTTTTATATATAACATTTATAGCCCATGTAATTCATAAAATTTAGAATTTTTCCATGAATTTTACATCTTTACAATTTAGTCCTTAAATTACAATTTCATGAAAATTCACTTTACAAAAGTTGTTTATCTATCAACAATCTTTCATTTTCTACCATAAATTTCAAAATTTCAGAATAATCATCCATGGAAAAGTTTTAATACTTTGATAACTTTGCAAATTAATCCCCAAAATAGCTAGATTAGGTTATTATAATATTGGAAAAATAAAAATTACTAAAAACGTGACAAGAATGGTTACCCAATTAAGTTTGCTTGATATCTTTTCTCTTAGCTAGGGTTTTCATAGAATAACTTTGGGGATAAAGATGAAATAAGATGATATTAGTTTATTAATATCTTTAATTATTTCAATTTCCAATTTAGTCCTTTTCTTTTTCTAATTTTCCATAGATAAATCATCATAAATATCTACTAACTTCTCTTAATGGTCTATTTGCCTTATAAGGACTTCAAAATTTGAATTCCATAGCTATTTAATCCCTCTAGCTACTAGAATTTAACTTTTACATTTTATTCAATTTGGTCCTTACTAATAATTAAACATAAAATTGGTAAAATTTTTCTTATCAAAATTTTCATACGTCATTCCTATCATAATGCAGACCATGCAATAATATTAAAATAAATTTTCTTTTTGACTCGGATTTGTGATCCCGAAACCACTGTTCCAATTTCACTGAAAATGGACTATTACAAACCCAAATTACACAAGTGATTGAGCGTCGTTATTTTTTCAAAAAGTAGGGATAATTTATTTACAAGAATTATTTTTATTTTCTGAAAAGTTTAAAGTTTCAGTTCCCATAGAGAAATTAACTTTTCCATTAAATGTTTGGGCTCACACTCAAAACAACTTTAGGTTTGAGGATAGTAGAGAAGACTATTTGGTAGAAAGCCAAGAAATGACTTAAACTGCCTCACACAAACCATAGGTAATGATTTTGTTTAAGGCTTATTGCTATAAATACCACATGACTCAATTTTAAGAAAAAAATTAAATTTTCGCCGTGCCTTATAACACTATTTTCTAAACCGATATTTTCAATAATTGGTATCATAGTCAATTTGTGCTATGTTTATAATATAAATCGATATCGAATTTGCTTCTCTCTTAAATCATTGTTTGATTAAATAAGATAATAAGTTGCAATCTTAAATTATATGCATTGCCTTCATCTACTTTACGTTATTGCCTTCTATTCCTCTTTCTATAATCATCCAAGGTCTAAAATTTTTAGATTCAACAATTGTTACCTTATTTGGCGATTGCATTAATAGGTTATCCCTTTCTTCTATGGTGGCACTTCCCCAAATTATCATCTGGTATAAGTCCTTAGTATGACCATATTTGCCACAACTAAAACACATAGTTGGCAAGGATTCGTACTCTACTATTTGAGTTATGTCTTCTATCTTTATCTTTGAGATTAAAAGTTTGCTCAAATCCACTACAATGACCATTATTGCTAATCTTCCTTGAACCCCAATATTGATATTATAGTCTACCTTGATCACATTTTCTATTGTGCCTCTTATGACCCTTAGGAGACTTTTTTTATACAAGAACCCGAAAGCCCCTATAAGCAGATTCAAGCGACCACACTCAAAGGATATGGTTGGCATGTAGATAAAGACATCGACCACAATTGGATTGTTAGATATTACCCAAAGATAACCCATGGTATTTCATATAAAACTTTCCAATAGTCCTCATCCAATTGGAATTTCACTATAAAGTAATCATTTTCCAAGTCTATAAGTTGAATCGATTGTTCAGGTTTTTATAAAGTATACACCTTACTTAAAAGTGTATTAAAACTAATTTATTCTAAAAAGGTTTAGAATAACCATTTTCGAGATACTTTGTTCAACCAAGTAATGAACTCACTCAGAGAAAGAAATGGTTGGGATACCATTTACCATATTCATTAAAACATCACCATCTAATAAGTTGGTATCCTCATCATCAACTTTTTTTCCTTCAAACTTCCCATTTGCCCATGATTCCATTAACTTGTCATAAAAAAAAAAAAAGATTTTGGTTGCCTCTGGTCAATCCATAATCATCTCCCCTATAGTACGGGGCTTGTTTACTCATTGGAGCATCTTTTTAGAAGTTCATCTGCCTATAACTTGAGTAGGGTCTTGCTCAACCATGAAAGATGACATTGGAAAGAAAGTACTACTATCAAAATTTGGGCGAATTTGATTTCCATCCAAAGTGAGAATTAAAATAAAAATTGTTATTTAACTATATAATTAAGCATTGAAAAAAAACAATTAAGCTAGAACAATTGACCTTTGAAAATTATGTAAGAAATATGATTTTTAAATTTTGATGTATTTGTTATTGATATAAAATATGTTGTGAGATGTTGGTTTTTTACCTGCTCGCTCATGTTTTGTAATAAGGAACTTGTTTTTCTGCTTAGCTCATCGCATTGGGCCTTGTGCAAGTTTCAGTTAAGCTGAATTCTGTCCATTTGAGCATGACATATTTGACAAAATAGAAGCACGAGTCAACTTAAATGCTAAGTCTCCCAATGGAGAGTACCTTAAGGTGGTTTGATAAACATGAAAGTATTTTATCTCTTGGTCATTGAAGTGCTATTTTTTAGAGATATATGTCAAATTTATTCAAGGGAGTATCTCAAGCTGTTAAGGAACTTCTTTATGAAGGCTATTGTGAGATAAATACTAAAGATAATTAATGGATAAAATCAGCCTTTAAAGGAGTGCTTCAAGCCTATTAAAACGCTATTGGATGATCACTTAAAGAGGCCTATAAATAGGCTGCTGATTGGCATTCTTGGTAAGCTGTGTGGGGTGTCTTTGATACGCCTTTGTGTAGGGATTTGTGATGGAGAGAAATTATGTAAAGTGAGGTATTTGGGGGAGAGTGATATGTACAATTGGGGTCGATATTGAGGCTATAATTACTTCTTTATGTAAGGGTAGATTGGGCTTAAGCCAATAGGTGATCTGGACAATTGGTGAATAAAATCATTCTCTAAATAAGGGTTCGCAGATGTAGGATTGAGGAATCTGAATCGTGTTAACAAATATTGTATGTCGATCTCTCTTTTTTATTTCTTTGACTCACTTGTGCATTGGACTAATTGTACAAACTCTCTATTTTTGCCCAGATTCTATTCTAACAGTAGTTAGAACGAAACTATTTTTCAAATGACTGTTAACCAAGTTTTTTAGTTCCACCAATAATCATATTATTATAATTGGAATGGAGAGCAAATCCAAGATTTTTTTCATGAGAAATTAAAATATAAAAAATGTGAAACTAATAAAATTACTTTATCTAAAATTCAACTTCGGAAACTTTTATCTCTTTTTAACTTTCTAAATACTACTACCAAATTATAGTTTTAATTTTTCTTATTACATTTTTGTGCATTTAAGTTTGACATTTTTTTAATGTGGTATTTGTGTTTTTTTTTTGTCTAATATTAAATGTTAATTACTATATTTTGGTATTTGATGTGGTATTTGATAAAGTTATACATTTTGATACCAATTTGAGTTTTAGTGTTGATTTAATGATAGTTAATTGCTAATATTTTTAGATTTGAATTTTTATGATTTATTAATTAAATAAATTTAATGATAATTGTGAATTTGTTTAATTTTATATTTAATTTATTAAATATGGTTTGATGGTTACAATTTTTTTGGACTTTAACTTTTGATCATTTGATAAAGTTAATTTGTGTTATTATTAGTTCATTATGGATTTTCATTAAATCAACCTTAAAATCTAAATTAAACACTAAATAATTGACACTGTTATCTTAGAATATAAAAAACGTATAACTTTTGCCAAATACAAGTACTTCATTGGATTAAAAAGGGTACCATACTAAAAAAAAATGTCAAACTCGAATATCAAATGATGTATTAAACCTTTTGATAAGTATTTGGTACGCAAGCAGTGGAAAATTTTAGACTTCACAAATGAGGTTGAGATTTTGACGTGTGATTTTATGTTGTATTTAAAAAAAAATAAAAAGGACGCGACAAAATCTCAATTTCACTTGTGGATTTAAAAATCTTCACCGCCTATATACCAAATAATTACCCTTAACTTTGGATAAGTATTTGAATAATTATCCTATACATTGCTAGTGGAGTAACAAAACTTCACAAGTAGGTCTGGACTGATGTCACTTGTTTTTAAAATGTATTAAAATAATAATAAAATAATTGAAAAAGACACTTGACACCTACCTAAATCCATTTGTAGAGTTTTTAATATTTCACTGGCCGTGGATAGTATAATTAGCTTAAGTATTTAGTATACAAACGGTAAAATTTTTTAATTCCACGAGTGAAAATAAGATTTTAACATGTAACTTTATTGTATTTAAGAATCTCCATTACTTATGTAGTAAATAATTATTTTTTAAAATTTAACTTTTAACTTCAAAATTAAAATTTTTACCCGTACAATCATCTTATAAGATGTCCAATTACATGTTTACCCAAAAACCTAAAGACAGCAATAATTAAGCGGCAAATTCAAGTGAATATATCATATGATGAGAGACGATATGCTTATGCCAACTTTAAAAATAAAAATAAAAATAAAAATTTAGGTACTTTTATAATTATTTTATACAACCCAACGTTGAATCTAGTAATATGATTTTCGAAAATATGGTATTTATATATATATATATATATTTAATGATTGGAAATTGTTTATATTGAATAATTGTTATTATTAATGTGGCATTAAGAATATTGATAAAAATTAAGGTATGAAATCACGAGTGCACGTCCTATCATGCGTAAATAACATGTTTGGATTCTGTTTCATATTAATTCTATTATGTGCCGGGCAGTAGACCCTATTAAGATTGATTTTGATTTAAGTTTGGCTCTTAAATTATACCTATTTTCTCACTTTTTTTTTTTTTTTTGTTGGTAGATAAATGACTGAGTCAAAGAGTGGAAATCTACGTAGATGTGCTGGAATTATATCCATTGCTCAACACATCTTTATTCAACAAAGATAAAACCGTAACAGGAGGTTGATAAAAAAACATAAAATTTGAGATCCTCTGCAACTTGCACTTTGGCTACTTCATTCGACTCCCTGCAAATATTTACCATACGAACCTCCCAATAAGTTGGTGATGTTACGAATGAGTGCTGATCCACTTCCATCGGCATTACCCCTGTTAAGGATACTAACAATTACCTCATTACCCCGTTTTCTCACTTTAATATCTATACAATGCTTGTCAATGAGCAATGACCACATCATCCATCAATGCTGGGCATATGGTGCGTACTCATTAGTTGAATGTGTCACCTAATTTTTTTTAATACCATTAACCTTTTGAATTAAAAACTTTAACAAATTAAGTAATAATCAAGTATTAAAATGAAGAAATAGACATACATTAGAAACGTGAGATGTTGTGTGGGAAGGTCCACAAAGTTTGGGTTCAAGTATAAATTATTGAGGCTTAAGAGGAAAAATCTGACATAATTTTTGCCATGAATGAATGAATTAATGCATTGTGTATTTATTTCTGCATCACTGCATCATTTTCACATGATTTTGTTCTTTTTAACCTTTTCGACAAACATCAAAACAGTTGGTTTTAATATTCTTCAAACTGAATTATTGCATCAAAATAAATCTTGTCGTGATTAAGCATAAACGGGTTATTTTATTCAGTTATTACAGGGTCCAGCTTCAGTTCAACTACATTAATCTGTGCAAGGATCTAATTTGATGTATTACAAATCATTTTTAATATATATATATATATATATTCTATATTCGTATTAATTTTTAACATCTCACTTGATATCTTTTTGCATTCAAACTAACACACATTAATATGTTCTGATTTTTTATTTTTCTTATGATGGGATTTGAACTTTAAGTCACATGCATACATATTAAGCTATTAATTTTATCGATTCAATTAAAGCATCATTTGATTTTTATATGGAATTTTAATAAGTACATTTGTTACATAATTTTTTCACTCACATTGTGGTTACTTTTAATTTTATTTGATCTCTATATTATTATAATGTTATTAATTAGTCTAAAAGTTTTTTCATTAAAATATTATCGACACATGACTTTTTATTTCTTTTGAATTTGCCTTTTTTTTTGTATTATAAGAGAATGATCAAATTTCAGTTTTGGCTCCTATACTATATTGAAACTTGAGATTTAATCTATATGCTTTAATTTTGAATATAATTTGGTTCTTCTACTTTATAATGTCACTAATTAGTCTAGTTAATATTGTTAATTATTTCAATTATAATGTTGACATCAATTCTTCTTAAATGACAAATTTGAATGGGTGTTTTTAAGAAAAAAATCTTAATTTTTCAACATTATTTTTATGATTACACAACTATCAAGTAAATATTTATTTTTAATTTCAAAATGTCACTCTAGTAAAATTAATAGAAGAATTTTAATAATAATAACTGGAGCTGAATTTTTAAATTAAAAATATAAAAAGATTAAATTTTTTAAAAAAATAAAAATTCTCAGCCTTCAAATTATTATTTTATAATTTGAGAAAACAAATAATTGAGCTAAAAACTAATAAATTAAAGAAATGAATAAACGGTAGTGTGTCGGTGAGCATCCAAAAATGTGAAAAGGATGGAGAAAAGAAAATGCAAAGTAGTTTTCATATAATAATATAATAAGAATAATGAGAACATGTGGGGTCCTTTCCTATTTATTTTGCTTTTATAAAAAATATATAAATCCTTAATTTTTCTTCCTAATAAATATATAACTAGCTATTGAAATAAAGCTTATTCTATTCTACCAAAAAAATATTATGCTAAAACCTAAAGTTATTGTCTATCGAATATATCTAATGTTACAATTTTTTTTTTTAATAAATTTAACGGAGTAGGTTGATTTCTGCAATATTTATTGGAGAAAATGTGAAAACGCGTTAAGCTAAATATGTTTTCTATCGAGTTTGCAAAAAAACAGGTACAATGGGGCGTATTTTTTTGCACAGTCAGCAAAATGCATCCAACTGGATGCGTTTTCCCTTAACGGTAGAATTCCCCAACGGCCATAAAAACGACTAGTTTTATTTCTACATAAACCCAAACCTTTTCCTCATTTTTTCATTCAAATCTATTTTTATCAATTCTATAATTCTCTCAAGATTTTAGTTCTAAAATTTTAATTAAAATTCTGTCAAGTTCGTCTTGATTTAATTTTGTATTTCGATTTTTATTTGTTTGAATTGAATTTTGTAATGGCAAACACTCTTATTCGTTTGAATGACAACCACATTTCCGTAGTCCAATTGCAAATGGTAAGAAAATATTTCTAATTTTTATAATTTTATTTAACTTCATTATTAAGTTGCTAAAAAGATTAAATTTAATTTTTTTGTTGTTTTATAATCAGGCTGAAGATCAGATTTTGGAGACATATATACATAATCTATTTTCGAGGCCATCGCCTATGATTGAACCCTATTTGGAATATGCAAGATTCTTGCACGTCTCCCCTATGCTCGGAGGGTGTAAATTGGACCCTACACTTATCAGTGTGTTGGTCGAAGGATGGAAACTCAGGACACATACATTCCATCTTTCGTGCGGTGAATGTACAATCACATTCAAGACGTTCAATTACAGCTCAATTTATCGATGGATGAGCCAGTCATTACGAGAACAGTGGTTGTTAGGGATTGAAGCGACATTTGTGAGCAACTATTAGACAAGGTGCCGAACAAGTTTTTCGGTAGTTGGATAGAAATGAAATGTTGCAAGAAAATTTCTTATATCTCTACAAGAGTTCGAGTCCCATTGAAAGAGAACAACATGCCCGAACGTACATCCTGAGGTTAATCAAAGGTGTTCTAATACCTGATAAATCTCGAACTCTTTACATTTAAGATGGCTGCTACAACTTGTCAACTTGAAAGAAGCGGGCTGACTCAATTGGAGATTAGCTGTGTTGGCAACGTTGTATTGAGAGATGTGTCAGACGACACAACCACAAAAAACCAAAATTGTTGGTTGCATACTCCTTTTGCAGTCATGGGCATGGTTTTGACTACCATTTTTATGTCCTTGAGCCGATTACCCTTATACTTTCTCACTCGTAACAAGGTAAAATTAATTCGATAATATAATTATCATAATATTATTTAATTATTATATTTTTGAAAAAATATATTATTTGAATAAGTGGAACCATGACCCAAGTTATGTGGAATTACTTGAGGATCTCAAAGATATCTTGCTACTGTTAGATCGATGATCGAAAGTCGAGGTTCGGTTTTTAAAATTTTAATTATATATTATTTGTGTAAGGATTTCAAAATTAATATTAAGTAGATAATAAACTTTATTATTTCATACTATAGTTTGAATGAACACCATACTCCGATCCAAAAATTCAACAATGCATCTTGTCCAAATTCTTGGTCAATCCCAATATCTGACACATAAATGTGTCATTGATAGTTTATGCCATGGTGGAGAGGCACAAATCTGATTGAGTGATACGATAGTTCGAGTTTAGGTAAGCTAGTCCTTTGTCACCCCAAGACATCGGAGCAATACACAAGGTCGACTTGCGGGCGAGAGCCAACGAAGATTGGCCTAAATCCCACGATGAATATATCAACATTTGGGAGCATAAGTGCAATTTCATACCTATTCGCAAACCAATTATCGCTTCGGAATTGGCCATCGTTCTGAAGTACATGCCATGGTTTAGACACCAAGGCAAGCCATATCTACTGCTGGAGGAGGCGAGGGGTAGGCAACTTCGCACGAGAAGGCCACGACAATTGCATCGAAATCCAAGGTATGGAGTAGGTGCCAAGACGAGTTCATCATCGGCTGCAATCCACCAAAAGGTACCGATGGCTGCATGACCTCCCGGTCTGTATGACTTGACTTATTCTGGTGCTTTCACTAACCCCGTATTTTTTACACAAGCACCATACTATGCACCACTATACCCTGCTTCCACACCTTCCATAGGTATGTTTTTTGCACCACCCCAGTCTCTAGCATATTACATGCTAATACCGACGACAATACTGACGTATCAACCACCTTCGACAATTCTACCATATTATCCACAACTGGTGTACACGACACCATACACTTATACACCGATAGTGTCACAAACATCCCGACATCATTGTTCTACCGAGGTGGCTCATCTTCGCAGCCACTTTTTCATAGAGTAGAGGACACATGATGGCAACCTAGGACGACACTGCACTCAACCACGAAAGATGGAGATGAAGATGAACACGACGATTGAGATGAAGATGAAGACAAATAAGAGGAGGAGTCGAAACCCTAACTTGTATGAAGAAGAAATCTATCTCACATTCAACCTGACGATGCCGATGATTTTTTGGTCTTCTCATGTAAATCATAATAGTTAAGCTAAGCTCTATTTGATAAATTTTAACCGATATTACAAATAAAATGTTTTTAAATAAATATTATTTTTGAATCAAAATTGATAAATTTTAAGTGACAATTTGTTTGAAATAGTTGTAAGAGATAAACTTTCAAATCAATCTTTCAAGCACTTAGAAAATTGTTTATAAAAATGAATAAATTAATAGATCATCTATAAATAAAATGAATAAATTATCTATAAAAATTAGCAAATTGTATATAAAAAATGACTAAATTTGTTAACGAGGTGTTGTCCTTAATGTATCCTCCAAGTGTAGACATGTTGGTCGAGTTTGCCCTGGGTTCCTACAATAACTGCATAACTTCGGTTGTTTTGTCTACTATCAAATATCCATATTGTTGCGTATGTCACACCTGGAAATTTTAAAGCTTGAGTTACAATGGTAACTTTGGGTATTAATTTGAAAATCTTTCTATTTGAGCGAGCTCTAATGTAAATAAGAGCAATTTGTGGATTGGTTTCAGATCACAGTTCATACGATCTTTTGCAGAAGTACCTAGAATAAACATCATACAACATACAAAAGTCGACTTAAGGACTCACTTGACACCCACGAACAGTAGCTTGATCTCCAAATCCTGAACATCCAACATGAAAACCCAATAATCACTGCTGATAAGACATAAGGATACCGTTAAAAATCATTCATATAACTTTTATTATCATTTGAAACCCAGATAACCTCCATGCAACACCTTATTCCCTTATCTTACTATTTACGCACGTAAAATAAACTTTACTCTTTCAGAAGTCAACATGCAAATCCATAATACTTGTCTAGGATATGGAGCAACCTTCTACATGAACTCCGATCCTTAGTTTTAGCTTAGCAAGAAAGATCCTTAATCAACTTCAAAGTAAGTTAGCAATGGTGTTTTCAAATAAAAAGAAGAAGATAACTCCTATTTTTCTTATAAAGCTCACATAAATAAATATATAAAACTCATATTCTCATAATGGAACTTGACACATGTAACCAACTTTCAAATCTGCCTTATTAGTGGCTTACAATTATAGAGAAACGTATACAATGATCCAAAATCTTTACATATCCTTAAGTTATCCCTTCGTTCAATCCTAACCATCTTGTTAGAACATAACTTGCACAGTAACTAGACCAACTTGGCATACCTTACCTTTGGCGATACCCTTATTACCCAAGAATCCTTGATAAACCTATCAATCTCTTCTTTTATACATATCCACACATTCCGAGAACAATCCTTACTTTATACTCTATCATTAACTATGCTTCGAGCTATCCACCAAAAGCATCGATTGGGCGAACAGGATCCCACCATACAGATTATTCCTATTTACTTGCCAACTCGAGACCCACCAAAACTAAGTGTTACAGATTTAATGCATATGTTGATTTGATGCAAATGAAACTAACTAGATTCTTTGCATTCCTTTGCCCGTTGTTAGTGATAAAGACATTCTTGTGTGGCACAAAGATAATTTTGGGAGTTATTTTGTTAGTTTAGGTTAGAAAATCTTAACTCTTAGTCTAAGGCCTACTACTAATCCTAAATTACAATAGTTTACCTTAGTGGAACAAATATTTTACAAAAGATTATGGGATTTACATTTGCTTGAAAAAGTGAAGGTAACAGTATGGAGCATCTTCAATAATTTTCTTCCAATTAAAGCCCTAGTTGTATAACTCTTGCCATCAAATACTTCTTTCCCATAATTTCCTCCATTCAGGTAGCTTTGGGTATAAGTTAGCCAAATAGTACCTCAAGCAAAAATTTTAAACAAAAATTAGGAAATTTATTCAAATTTATGGATTCTAAGGCTTGTCATAAATCTTCTATTACATTGAGTTTTTTTTTGTTTTTTTTAAAAGGCTTGTTATAAATCTTCTATTACACTATAAACTTTTTTGCTTTACTCGAAATCAAACAGCATATGATAAAAAAGTCTTTTCTATAGATACATCAGATAGTTCAAGTTTACTTGGGGGAGTACTTTGTTGATCCATCTCTGATTTTGAATCTTCTCCATGCCTTCTATAGTTCATTGGCAACCATCACTGGCATCTATCATTAAGGTCAATTTCAAAATTGGTTTCTTTAATCTGGAAAAAAAAAAAAAAAAACAATGTGAGAATCATTGTTAGAGACTGAAAAGATTTGATAATAGGGGCATGAATGGTGTTTAAATCTCAATTGGTTTACTCTTTTGCGACTAAAGCTATGATAGGAATTTTTGCTTTTCCTTTGCCTGAGATTTGGGCTTACTTCGCATTCTTGTGGAAGATGATGCTTTCACAGTAATAATAATAAAATCTCTACTAGCAGCATTGACAAATCCTTGATGGTGGTTTTTGTGGCCGAAGTCAGGGCATTAACATTATGGTTTACTCTATGTAGTTTTGTTCATGTGCCTCAATCTAGGAATCAAGCTACTCATCTTCTTAGAAAGGAAGCTTTGCATGTGGTTGTTGATTAGTTCTTGAAGAAGCACATATAGTTCTTCATCCTTAGATTGAAAGAGATAAGGAAACGATGGCTTCATAAGTCTTTGATTCATCTGCAAAGCTAACTTTCTGAGAGAGTTTGGATTTCTTGTGCTCGCAGGTTTTCTCAAAACACCAGATGCTCTAAAGTTTCTAGAGGATCAACATTAGTTTTTCTCTTTTACTCTAGTTTAGTATTAGTGATTTTATTTTATGTCTTTTCATTATCTCACGATTTTATGTGTTGAATTGAGGAAAGCTTTAACTCTTCATTTTAGTTGCTTATAGGTTTCAAAGGCTATTGTATTCTTTTCTCTTCTTTAATGAAAGTCATTATTTCCCAAAAAAAAAAAAAAGTAGAGTTATTATTATTATTATTATTATTATTATTATTATTATTATTTTTATTTTTATACATTTAAACTAAAATCAGAGTTTAAGGTGCATAATTACACTAAATTAAAATTTATACATTAAATTATAAATTAAATCTAAGTTTGTATATTTGAAATTTATCCCTCTATTATAATCCTAAATTTAAGTATATTATCGTGCATAATTATATTTATATAATGAATGATCATAAACATATTATATCAGAAGATAATCATGCAAGAGAAATTAATCATTGAATAGGAAAAGGAAATTACATCTTACCAAATCAATTTTAGACTTGTACTCAACAAAAAAAAATTCAAATTCAAATTCAAATTAAAATATAATAAGAAATATATATAAATATTTTGTTAAAGTTTTAAATAGTAAAAACTTGGTATAAAGTTGGAAGTGTAACTCGACCTAATTGGATCCTAAAAACTTGTAATTTCTCATCCTCCTCTTAGGATTCCTTAAAAAGCAAAACCAATACCGAAACCAAGGGGGAATCATGTATAGTAGTATTTGGAAAAAAAGAAAAATAAAGCAACACAAAGAAGAAAGATGAACAGTTATTATACAATGAAAAGAAGAAGAAATTTGTAATTGTTGGAGTTTTGTCCATGGAGGAGGTAAGTTGAATAACATATATATGGTTGCAAAAAAAGAGATTATTTATGGAATGTTGAGTCGACATTATCCGATGCTCATACCTCATACTGTAAGCAATGAAATAAAAATCACAAATCATTTTTTCTATTTCATATGAAAATCAGCTGTGAAGATCTGCATCCTTTCTAGCAGACCCTACCACCTTATTACACTTACCTCATCTTCACAATTCTACACTTTTTTTCTTTTTAATTCTCTTTTCACATTTATCCTTTTCTATATCATCATCAAATATTAATCTATATCTATATGCTACAGTAACAACACCTCCAACACTTCAATCCTTTTTTTTTACATCATAGGACCAAAATACAAAATTCAAAAAAAAAAAAAAAAAAAAAAAAAAAAACCAACCAACCAACCATGTGCTTGATGATGAAGCTCAATGTTCTTAGCCAGATTCACCGGTAGCTTGACTTTCCTTCCTTGTCTTTGATTGAATCCCATAATAACTGATGTACCATTTCACAAATTTCCTCAACCCAGTGGACAAATCCGTGGTGGGCTTGTACCCAAAGTCCTTGAAGGCTAACGTCACGTTGGCATGTGTGAAGGGCACGTCCCCATTTCTTGGCATCGTGATCACATGTTTCTTGGCCTTTGTGCTCAGCAACCCTTCCAGGATCGATACCAATCGCCCCACTGGGACCGGCGATGTGTTCCCCAAGTTGTAAACTCTCAACTGAGCCGCCCCTTTCTTCTTCCCGCCGCTTCCGGTGCTCTTCTCCGCCGTGTCCAACCCCCCTAAACACCCTTTCACCACGTCGTCTATGTAGGTGAAGTCACGCGCCACCTCTTTCTGATCATGCGTCTTGTATATGTCAATCGACTTCCCTTGTAGGATGTCTTTAGTGAAGAAGAAATAAGCCATGTCGGGTCTTCCCCAAGGACCGTAAACCGTGAAGAATCTTAGCCCCGTAAGGGAAAGACCGTAGATATGGTTGTAAGTGTGGGCGATTTCTTCGCCGGCTTTCTTTGTGGCGGCGTAAAGGCTAGCCGGTTGGTCTGTCCGGTCGCGTTCGGAGAATGGGTTTTCGGTGTTGAGGCCGTAAACGGAGCTCGATGATGCCCAAACAATGGATGGCTGAGGATTAGCTGCTTTGGCTACTTCGAGCAAGTTAACAAAGCCTGCAATGTTGGAGCTGATGTACGACTGTGGGTTTTGCATGGCGTAGCGTACGCCGGCCTGAGCCGCTAAGTGAAGGACGTGAGTGAAGGGCACAACGTCGAATAGCTTGGTCAGCAATGGCCCGTCGTTCAAGTCACCTTCGACGATGAAAACTTGGTGCTTACTCAAAAGGTTTTGCCTGGCTCTTTTCAAAGACGGATCGTAGTAGTTATTGAAGTTGTCTAAACCAAGAACCCCATCGCCTCGTTTCTTCAAAGCGAGGGAACAGTGGGAACCGACGAACCCAGCGGCGCCAGTGACCAAAACGGAGAACCCATTGGTTCTACGCGGCGTGGAAGAGAGTCGCACTTGTTTCTCCCAGGCGGCACCGCCCCCGGCGGAGAAAAGGGAAGTGGAAAGTAAGCTGTGGTGGTGGAGACGGTGGTGAGGAGGGACATGGTGGGGAGTATCGGAAAGAGGAGGGTAATTGATGGTGAAAAAAAGGATCAGAATCAAAGCAATAAGAAGGGTTGCACGAAAGAGAAGTTTAGAAGAAGCAGAGATGAGTTTGGTGCTGTGAATTTTACGGAGATAATTGTTGTATCTCTCTAATTTCAAGGTTTTGCTGGTGTCCGGTGGTGTAGGCATTTTCTTTTCAACTAATTTTGGGGGTTTGCTTTTTTGCTTTGTTTACTACTGAAATTGTTATTGGGTGTGATTGTTTTTCCCTTTTTCCTTTTCGGGAAGAGAGAAAAAAAAGGGGCTCAATGTGTTGGAGAAGAGAGGTTGAGCCCTGAAGTTGAGAAGTGTGCGGATGGAAGATTATAAAGAGGGGAAGAGAATTGGAAGGAAAATAAATAAAATAAAAGAGAAACGGAGGGGAAAGGTGGTGGCCATTGGTTGGACGCCACTTTTAGTTTTTAGTTTTTTATTTTTTAAAAAATAATTCAACTTCAGAATTCAATTTCTAATATAATTTTTATCAAAATAATAATAATAATAAAAAGATTGAATTTTGTACTCATTTGAAAAAACTCATTTCCACTTGAATCTACATAGAAATTACTACTAAATCAATAATTTATATGTATCCGTTCTTACACTAAGACTTATGCTACATACTCTTTTTTTAATTAAAGAAAAAACTGGAACAAGAAGAGTGATATTTTATTGAAATAAAAGATGAGATAAAATTGGAAATTGAAACACAAAACAAAGAGTTTTTGGCCAGCATAGCTTTAGCTTACTTCACAAAATTTGACAAATGGAAAGCGAGCAATAAATGGGATATGATAAAATGGCCCAATGTGAATCAAATCAATGCATAGGAGATAGGGATATTTGCCAGCTATCTTCTTTAAAGTTAAAGAAAAAAGAACACTCCCCTCATGTGCTTTCTAAAGGCATAGCAACTGGCTTTGTCATGAATAAGACTAATTAATTTTATTTTTAAATGTTTGGTTAATTTAAACAAAGTACTAGGCTTTTGGATCACTCCATTTTTACCAGATCAAGCCGTAATTACCACATCAATACTACCACCAAAATTATTCAATATATGAAGTACAATAGCATATTTACATTCAATTGTTCTCTGCTAAACCGAAAAATCTACTACTCAATTTTATTTCTAAAACCTGTTTCCTACATAATATAATATAATTAGATTTTTTTAATAAATATCAATATTAAATTATGATTTATTTCATTTCTTGTTCTTTTTAGACATTTCATATTATTTTAAATAACGTATAAAATAAATTAAAAATATTCTCGATTAAATGATAAGTAGAATTATTCTCTAGCCTTCACTTGAAAAGTGACAGGGTTTAGGTAAAAATATAACCCAAAAAATAGATTTGAGCTAAAAATAAGCCCCATTTAAAAAATTGGCCGACCCTAATTCACAAAGGGACAAAAAAATTGCTATTTTTATTACTGTTTTAATGCTATTTTCTTGTTGTTTTCTCCTTATTTTACTACAATTTCACTATTATGTTGCTACTATTTAAGTATTAGTATTTTTTAAAATTTATTTTCATTTGTTGGGAAATATTTATATATATATTTAAAAATTATATAAAAAATTTAATACAGACGGGCCGGGTCAGGCCCGAATTTTATCATTTTTATCTAAGTCAGGCTTAGGCAAAATGTTAGGCCCATTTTTTGGGCTAGGTCTGGGCCTAGCAAATGGGCCTAAAATTTTGGTTGGGCACGACCCGAACCCGACCCATTAACACCTCTAATGATAAGTAGTTACTTATCATTTTTCTTTTGTCGAAAAATATTCTATCAAATGATTTTTATTATAAATTATCAAATGTGTGTAAAAAATTAAATAACTAAAAATTGTTATAAATACATTAAATGGATGTCTATAACCTTTAAGCATTTATGAAAGTAATGAGTTAAACCCCCCATTCATTATTAAAGATGCTTAATGTACTTGTTAATGAAGCTATTAAATAAGCTTAATTCATTTATGTTGCCGTGAATGTCAATGGCTTATATATAGCTCTTTTATAAATGAAAAGAGGAGACAATAAAATTCTCTAGTTACTTTAAATGTTCTTTTATTTAATTATTTTATAACACATTATCATCACGAGCTTCTAACAGTTCATAGTGAAGTTCACGTTATTTCGACTTTATATAATTTACCTGTATAATTCCCGTTAAACTATATACGGTATACATATTTTCATAATTCTTTTATTTTATTTTCTAGATGAAATATTTGCTTTGGGTAACTTTTGTACATTTATTTTTACAACTCAAATCTAATTATGATAATTATATATACATGTATTTTTTAAAAGAAATTTTAGTTAATGTAATTTGTGTTAACTTATTATTATGACTATTCCTCTTTATACCAATATTTGACATACATATTATTATTTAGCAAATTTGATATATATAATTGAATTATTTTACGATTGAGAGTGCTTATTATTTTACTAATATTTTTTTTTCAAATCTTGCCAAATTTGAATTTGCGACCTTAGACATCTCAAGCAAGAATTATTTATCATAGGTGTTAGATGTTGAAGTTCACCTGGATGCTAAAGGTCTAGGAAATACTATATTAGTAAATAAAGAAGCATCTAATCAAGATAAGACAAAAGTAATTATTTTCATTCTTCATCATCTACATGAAGGATTAAAAGTGAAATATCTAACAGTGTAATACCCTCTTTAGTTGTGGAAAAATTAGAAAGAACGATTTGACCATAAAAAAATGGTGATACTCCCTAAAGCTCGTTATGATTGGATGCACTTATAGTTGCAAGATTTTAAGACTGTAAGTGAATACAAGTCAGAACTTTTCAAAATTAGTTCTCAACTAAAATTATATGGAGAAAGCATAACTGATGAGGACTTGTTAGAGAAAGCATTTTCAACCTTTCATGCTACTAATGTGCTCATGCAGCAGCAATACCGTGAAAAAAAGTTTTAAAATGTATTCTGAATTGATTTCATACCTTTTGGTGGCTGAACAAAATAATAAGCTGTTGATGAAAAATTATGAAATTCGTCCCACTGGTTCTGCACCCCTTGAAGCGAATGTGGCGATACACAATAATTATGAAAATAGAAAATATAAAGGTCACGGCCGTGGTCGTGGACGTAGTGGGAGACGTGGTCGAGGACATACTAGTAATCGTTATCATGGTGGTCATAATAATGATACTTATAACTACTAGAAAAAGAATAACAATGAAAGATAAGAAAGAAGTGGTCAAAATAATCCTTCAAATATTGTTGAGAATATATGCTACTGTTGTAGTATGAAGGGGCATTGGTCATATACCTGTCGTACGTCTGAGCATTTAGTGAAACTTTATCAAGCATCCTTTAAAAAGAAGGGAAAGCATATAGAGACTAATTTTATATCCCAAAATGATGAAATGGAGGTAAAAGATGAAGATATTCACTATAATACTAAAATTGACCATGCCTACGAGGGTGATAAATTTAATAACCTTAATAATATAACTCATCTAGATGTAGCAGATTTTTTTGAGAATCATTAGAAAAATTGATGTTATTTTGACATTTTTATGTTGTTTTAAGTATGTTTTATTTTCTTGCATAAAGAATAATTTATATATTTAATAAATATTTGTAATGTTTCTCATATTATATTTTGTTTGTTTTTATGAAGAATATGAATATTCAATAAAATTTTGATGGACCCAAAATCAGTTGAGACATATATATTGCAGATAGTGCTACAACACATACGATACTTAAAGATAAAGAATATTTTTCTCATTTGACAATGAGTAATGCCTATGTTAATACAATATCAGGTAGTTCAAAACTTATTGAAGGCTCTGGAAGAGCTATTATATTATTACCTAAAAGTACAAAATTTGTCATTGATGATGCTTTATATTCCACTAAGTCTCAAAGAAATTTATTGAGTTTTAAAGATATTCATCTTAATGGATATCATATTGAGACTATGAATGAGAAAAATATTGAATATCTATATATTACAAATATTGAATTTGGAAAGAAATATGTTTTGGAAAGACTACCTGCTTTTTCATTAGGTTTATATTATACACATATTAGTGCAATTGAGTCACATGTTGCTACAAACTAGAAGTTTGTAAAACCACATACTTTTACTATTTAACATGACCGATTAGGCCTTCCCGGATCTATTATGATGAGAAGAATCATCAAGAATTCAATTGGACACCCATTAAAGAACCAAAAGATTCTTAAATTCAAGGATTTATCTTGTGTTGCTTGTTCTCAAGGAAAATTGATTATTAGACCATCACCAACTAAAGTTGGGATTGAATCTCCCGCATTTCTGAAACGTATTTAAGGTGATATATGTGGGCCCATTCATTCACCATGTGGACCATTCAGATATTTTATGGTATTAATTCGAATTGCATCTAGTAGGTGGCCATATGTGTGTTTATTATCGACTTGCAACCTGGCGTTTGCGAGACTACTTGCTCAAATAATTCGAATAAGAGCACAATTTCCAAATTATGCAATCAAAACTATTTGTCTTGATAATGCTAGTGAGTTTACATTCTAAACTTTTAATGATTATTGTATGTCAATTGGGATAAAAGTTGAACATCCTGTAGCTCATGTTCACACACAAAACAGTTTAGCTGAATCATTTATCAATTGCTTCCAACTAATAGCTCGACCATTACTTATGAGAACAAAACTCTCTGTTACAACTTGGGGATATGCGATTTTACATGTAGTAGCACTTGTGCGCTTAAAGCCAATAAGATATAATAAGTACTCCCTATTACAATTGGCTTTTGGTCAGGAACCAAATATTTCCCATCTTTGAATTTTTGAATGTGCAGTATATGTTCCAATTGCTCCACTACAACGCATAGAGATGGGTCCTCAAAGGAGGTTGGGAATATATGTTGGTTATGAATCTCCTTTTATAATTAAATATGTTGAACCATTAACTGGAGATTTATTTACTGCACGATTTATTGATTGTTATTTTGATGGAACAACATTCCCAATATTAGGGGGAGAGAAAATAAAACTTGTAACGCCCCTTACTCGAGACTGTGGCCGGAGTCGAGCACAAGGCATTACCTGACTTAACTTACTAATTCGGGGCATAAAATTTGCTTTTAAAATTAATTAATTTACATTCATTCAATATGTCCCTAAAAAGGGCCCTTGAGACCCTAAAACATGTAATTGAAATGGTTCAAGACCAAACCGGGAATATTAAAATTTTTTCGAATACTTAGACAAATCAAAACAATTTATTTCATTATTCCTTATAAAACTGCCCACCTGCGTCATAGTCACTAAATAAATTAATAATCGAGTCACAAAACTCAAAATTTAAATTCGTGAATTTTTCCTAAAACTAGACTCATATATATTCTTACTAAATTTTTTCCAGAATTTTTGGTCTAGCCAATTAGTATAGTTTATTAGTTAAAATTTCCCCTGTTGCACTGTTCGACTACTCTGACCTCTCCTTACTACGAATCAATTTTCTCCCTGTACAGAATTCAAATAACCATGCCGTTTGTTTGAAATCTATAAATATAAACTATAACTCCTAATTCTTTTTGTACAATTTTTAGTGAATTTATAAATTCAGAATAGGGAATTCAAAAATCGCTCTAGCCCTGTCTCACTAAAATTCAAATATCTCTTAATATACACTTCTTTTGCTTACTCTATTTATTTCATATGAAAATAGACTCAATAATATTTAATTCTATATCTTATTCATCACCTAATTCCATTTCTACTATTCTTGGTGATTTTTCAAGATCACGTCACTATCTGCTTATCTTTGTTTTAATGCTAATTTCACTTTTTCATGATTTCTTTGTATTAACTACCATTTAGGCATACATAACACCGAAACATGTTCTTAATTAGCCATTTAAATAGCTAATCATTATCAAATATTTACATACCATTCTTTAGCCATATCATAAGGACATATACACAAAATGGCTAAGTCCCTATACATGCCATAAACTAGAACTTTTGTAAACAAAGATACCCATTTGATAGTCGATAGTGTGAAGTGATCTCCGACGACCTCCAACCCGAGCTTGATTTTAAGTACTCTAAAACATGGGAAAGTGAAAGAAGTAAGCTTATAAAGCTTAGTAAGTTCACATGTAAAATAATAAGTATTAGCAATCAATTTAGCTTACTACTATGCTGTCATAATTTGCTTAAATAATGTTTATTTATTACTTTCCCATCTTACTCATCGGTAACCTTACCAAAGGCTCAGAATACAAAAAGGCACATTACTTAATAGCTTGCTTACATACCTGCAACATCTCACTTAACACATGAGTACTCTTTCATAATATAGGCATATTGCCAATCATATCATAAAGTGTTACAAGCATAACTGAAAACTCATCACTTACTTAATACTTGATAATCTCAATTACTTACAATCTCAATATTAAATAAGCCTTAAATGCATACCTGTCCTCTTTCTTCATGTTCTCACCTTGTCGTTTCTTTAACTTACTTTTTGGATTACTCGGGAACCTTTTCCTTTTTGAACTTACCATTGCCATGTCTTGACATGGTCTTACGTGGTATCCTTGCCTTATGAACTCACCAATGCCATGCCTTGACATGATCTTACATGGGACCTTTGCCTTATAGTAACTCATCAATGCCATGTCCTGACATGGTCTTACATGATTTCCTTGCCTTATAGAACTTATCAATGCCATGCCTTGGCATGGTCTTACATGATTTCCTTGCCTTATAGAACTTATCAATGCCATGCCCTGGCATGGTCTTACATGATATCCTTATCTTACCAAATGCCATGTTCCAAACATGGTCTTACATGGTATCCTTGTCTTAGTGCCAATGCCACATCTTGATGTGGTCTTACATGGAGTCCTTAATCAATGCCAATGCCATGTCTTGACATGGTCTTACACGGGATCCTTGCCTTACCAATGCCATGTCTTGACATGGTCTTACATGGTATCCTTAACCGTCAATTCCTCCTTAAATGCCATGTTATGAACATGGACTTTTCCGTCAGTTCTTCCTTAATTACCATGGTACAGCCATGGACTTTGAGATATCAATGCCTTGTCAAGTCATAGCTGAAACATACTTGCTCAAATTCTAAAGGTTAGTCGCATAACTCAATAATAACAATACTAATAATAATAATTGCATAATAATAAAATGCTACTCAACTTACATTACATTCTCAATCTCATCATATCGTCAACTTAACTTATTCTCATCAAACTATGCTAGTCAATACTTTCTTGTTATCATACAAAGCCATAATACAAAATATGGTCTTACATATAAATTATACAAGTTCTCTTTCCAATATCGAATTATTATTGAACATTAATCATTATATCTGAAACTCAATGCTAAAGTATTTATGACCAAAATATCAATTTATCATTCAAATATGCATAATTAAATGCTTATTAAACATATGAACTTACCTCAATACCAAAACAACCATTTTACCAACTTTCTCGATTTTCAGTTTTCCTCCCGTTCTAGGTCCAAATCTCACTTTTCGGGATCTAAAACATCATATTTCACTTATTTAATTAATGTAATATTCAAAACATTCCCTAACTCAAGCTTTGGAAAAATTACAATTTTGCCCCTAAACCTTTGCATAATTACGATTTTGCCCCTAGGCTCGGAAATTAAACTTCATCCTATTTTCTTATGTTTTATGACATGTTGAACATTTTTACCTTCTATGGAAACATCAAATTCTCACTCTATCATGTACTTATGAACATTAGGTATTTTTACCAATTATGTCGTTTTACTCGTTTTCACTTAAAATCGCTTAGCAAAAGTTGTTTAACATAATTTCAATCTTCATATTATATCATAAAACATCAAAATAAACACATTTAACCTATGGTTATTTTTCCAAATATGAACCCTAGCATGAATTATTGCTAGAATAAGCTAAATCAAGTTACCGGGACTCTAAAAACGTAAAGAACATTAAAAACGAGGCTAGAACAGACTTACTATTGAGCTTGGAAAGCTTGAAACCCTAAACATGGCTTCCCCCATGATATATTCGGCCATGAAGAAGATGGACCAATTTTGGCTTTATTTTCCCTTTTTAATTCTTTTAATTACTAAATAACCAAAATGCCCTTAAAGGCTTTTCTTTCAAATTTGTCCTATTCTTGCCCATTTTTGCCCAAACTTAAATATAATGGTCTAATTACTAAATAAGGACCTCCACTTTAAGAACCCATTTCAATTAAATCCCCTTTATTATCTAGAGCACACATTTTGCTAATTTTACAATTTAGTCCTAATTACCAAATTAGGCACTTATACATAAAATTTTTTCACGAAATTTTCACACAATTATTCTATCAATGAATAAACCTTAAAACTTAATCAGAATAAATTTTTTTTTGACCTCGGATTTGTGATTTCGTAACCACTATTCCATTTAGGCCCTATTTCGGGATGTTACACAACTGGTAAAAGAAATTACATGGAATGGATCTTCATTATCTCAATTATATTCTCGCACAAGTCAATGTGGACAAGAAATTCAAAGGATCATACATTTGCAAAACATTGCCAATCAATTGCCAAGTTCATTTACTGACCTAAAGAGAATTACAAAATCTCACATACCGGCTGGAAATACTCCAATACAAATTGATATTCCAATAGGGAAAATTGTTAGTGTAAAAGAAAGTAATCCACGCTTGAAGCGTGGAAGGCCAATCAGGTCCAAAGATAAAAATCCTCGTACAAGGAAATGAGCAATTATTCAAGATGATAATATTGTGGAGGCAAGTGCCCAAGAAGAGGCAAAAGATATAACTAATTAAAAAACCCCGAAAGAGGTTCAGGTACTTAAAAATGGTGATAACAAAGAAATCTCAATAAGTTATGTTACTTCAGGAAAAAAATGGAGCCAAAATATAGTTGTTGACAACAATTTTGCTATTTAAATAACAAAAGAAAATGAGGATCTTGAGTCTAAATCTATTGAGGAATGCAGAAATAGAAAAGACTGGCCAAAATGGAAAGACGCAATTCAAGCAAAATTAAATTCACTTTCTAAACATGAGGTTTTTGGACCTATAGTCCAAACACCTAAATATGTAAAGCCGGTAGGATATAAATGGATATTTGTGCGAAAACGAAATGAGGAAAATGAAGTCGTAACATATAAAGCACAACTTGTAGCACAAGGGTTTTCACAATGTCCCGGCATTGATTATGAAAAGACATATTCTCTTGTGGTGGATGCAATCACGTTTAGATGCCTTATTAGTCTGGCAGTACGTGAAAAACTTGACATGCATCTAATGGATGTTGTTACAGCCTATTTGTATGGTACACTTG
Organism: Gossypium longicalyx; assembly: GCA_025698465.1. Classification (NCBI taxonomy): domain Eukaryota; kingdom Viridiplantae; phylum Streptophyta; class Magnoliopsida; order Malvales; family Malvaceae; genus Gossypium; species Gossypium longicalyx. The sequence goes on along the minus strand of CM047004.1, from coordinate 58,871,096 downwards.
ATAGTGAAATTTATATAAAAATCCTAGAAGGATTTAAAGTCCCTGAAGGATATAGAGTTTCCCGAGAAAATTGCTCAATCATATTAGAGAAAAGTTTATATGGATTAAAACAATCTGGAGGTATGTGATACAATCGTCTTAGTGAATATTTGTTAAAAAAATGTTATAAAAACGGTCCAATCTGCCATGTGTTTTTATAAAAAGAACAAAATCAAACTTTCTGATAATTCCTATTTATGTTGATGATCTAAATATTATTGGAACTCTTGAAGAGCTTTAAAATGTAGTAAATTATTTTTGTCTAGGCTTGCATGTAACACCCCAAATCTGAAACCGTCGTCGAAACAGGGTTACAGAGTATTACTAGAACTTACAGATTAAATAAACAGATATTCTACACCATACAATATTCATGTCTAAAATCAATCATAAAGTCCCTTATTTGAACCCTCGAGGTCCAAAACATGCATTAGAAACAAGTCGGGACTAAATCGCAAAATCCCAAAATTTTTCACAAAATCTCAAAATTTTTCCTAGATGCAAGGGTCACAAGCCCGTGTCTTAGGCCGTGTAACTCTCTAACTTGAGTCGCACGGTCAATCCACATGCTCGTGTGCTAGGTCGTGTGTGGCTGCAGGGGTCACACGGCCAATCCACACGCCCGTGTGTTAGGCCATATGATCAATTATAGGCATTCTGTTTTGACATTTTAAAGAAACAAGGGACACACGGACATATCACACGCCCATGTGCTAGGCCGTATGTCACACATTGTTGAGACACATGCCTGTGTGGACAAAAATAGGCTATTTTCCAAGCCACATTTCTCACCTAATTGGTCTTCCTCTTACACCAATACTTAAACATATTTACTAGCCATTTTAAAACAATTAATTCAAGTCAAAACCAAGTCTCATGCATGACATATCATCACATACAACTAATGTGCTCTTAAACACCTCAAATGACATTCTACCATCATGTAATTAAATATACAAACTTACTTAACTTACGAATTCACCTATATGCATATTTTATCAAATATGTTAGAATTAATTTTCAATATGCCAACATGATTTCTATTAATCAATTATTTAAGAACACACCAAACATGTTATAGCCTTATTTATACATATCAAAACATGTTCATCACTAGCCATTCCAATGGCTAGTTATAACCCAAACATTTACATGCCAACATTGGTTAATTAACCTATACATGCCATTATAACCATAATTAATTTACTGTATATACCAAGATAGGCCGATGGATAGTGTGAGTGATCTCCACCAATGCTTTCAATCCAACGAGCTTCCGAATTACTATAGAACAAGGGAAAACAAAACAGAGTAAGCATGAAATGCTTAGTAAGTTCGTATAACACGGTAAATAACTGACCATATATTTATGTTCAAAATAAACATGCAAGGCACTATCAACATATTTTATCACAAGCCTTAAATACATATCTTCATCATGTTAGCCAAGTAATCATATATAATAGTCCTTAATCATGGATGAACAAAGTCATCAAGCATGATCCACATTCATGTAACAACCAATTCATGCATCATTATATCAGGTAATTTCATTTCCATATACTTCATGTACATACGGGTAATAGTTTATTTATAAGTCATACTATCTCATATAAACATCAAGAATCATGTATAGGCTTAGTAACAACCAAATTCCCATATACATATACTTTCCACATCATGAATTCAAATAATATATATAATTCATACCCATGTATTTTAAGTACATTTCATAATATTTTGTCTCAAGTTTAGATTATTCCATGTTAGGATTTGCTCATTAAATCAATTAAAATATCAATAGAAACCCGGGAAAATACAAGTGTACAAATCTATAATCTTAGATGAACATATTTATCAAACAAGTTCCATGTTCATATATCACCATCTCATACTTCCATATATCATGTATAATCATTTTCATATATTTTAGGCAAATACATGTAATAATTTATTTCATGTTCATATTTTCTCATGTCAAGATTTTACACGTTGAATTTATTTGAAATATCGATGGATACACATGTAGTACACTCTAAGTGTACAAATCAGAAACCGTCAATTCAAATTCAGAGGTACCCATAAGGGCACATAATTAGGAAGCACACTCTCGAGCCATATATTAGGATGCTTATGTGAGCCATGTAATAGGAAGCTTATCCAGGCTATATTAGGAAACTCATAAGAGTCTATAACAGAAAGTTCACAAATAAATTTTAATCAGGAAACTCACGAAGAGCCTATCAGGAAGCTCACAAAGAGCCATGTAACAAGAGCTCTGGATAACATAACAGAAAGTTCAAGCGAGCCATGTCAGGAAGCTTAGAAGAGCCTATATCAGGACGTTCACAAAGAGCTGCATTTGTGTCCGCAATAAATGCTGGATCACAACCTATCGAATCATGTAACAGGACGCTCACGAAGAGCTGCAGTAGTACGCAACACATGCAAAATCACTATCGATCAGGATGCTCGCAGGAACTTTATAACAAGATGCTCGAGAGGGCTTATACCATGATTGCTAGTCTGAGCTATATTCTGTTTGCAATATATGTAGGACCACTTCAATATGGGAAATCATGTATCCATCGAATTTCATTATTCAAACGGAACTTATCATTTTCTGAACATTAACGGGCATGTGATTATTTCATACATTTATAACATTTGTATAATTCATATAAACACATACCACACTCAATTCAAGCATAAAAATAAATGCAATTTAGTTACACGAACTTACCTCAATAAATGTTTGTGTAGTAAAATCTACTAATTCAGCACTTTCTCTTTTCCTTGCTCTAACTCTAAATTTGGTCTATCCAGATCTATACGAGTAAATTTAACATAAATTTAATACAATTCATACTCAATTCAGTCTAATTCACATCTTAGGCAAAATTATCATTTTGCCCCTAAACTTTTAATTAATGACGATTTCGTCCCTAGGCTCGAAAAATAAAATTCATGCAATTTAATCCTTATTCCAAGCCTAGCCGAAATTTACATAAAAAATTTACAACCCATGTATTTCATGAAATTCAAAATTTTTCCTTGAATTTTACAACTTTACAATTTAGTCCTAAAATCATGATTTCATCAAAATTCACTCTATGAAAGTTGTTTATCTATCAACAACCTTTCATTTTCTACCATAAATTTCAAAATTTCAGCATTTACATCCATGGAAAAATGTCTATAATTAGATATATTTACAAACTAATCCCCAAAATAGATAGATTAAGCTATTTCGATCTCGAAAATATAAAAATTACTAAAAACGAGACAAGATTACTTACCCAATTAAGCCAAGAAAGCTTGCTTTCTCTTTCCTAGGGTTTCCATGTATTTTTGGGGAAGAAGATGATAAAATTGATAATAATTTCATTTTTTATCATTAATCATCTTTTATTATTTCACTTTCCAATTTCATCCTTTTCTTTATTTTATTTTCCATGGATGAATCATCATCCTTAACAACTAAGCCTTTTTAATGGTCTATTTACCATTTAAGGACCTCAAATTTTGAATTCCATAGCTATTTAATCCCTTTATCTATTAGAACTCAACTTTTACACTTTGTGCAATTTGGTCCTTTATCAAATTAAACATATAATTAGTAAAATTTCTTTATGAAATTTTCATACTAAATTATTATCATACTGTAGATCATAAAATAATACTAAAATAAATTTCCTTTTCGGAATCAAATTTGTGGTCCCAAACCACAGTTCCAATTTTACTAAAAACGGGTAGCTACATTGCAGATCGAACATTTAAATGATGGAATTCATGTCCATCAGTCAAATTATACGAAAAATATCTTAAAGAAATTTTATATGGATAAAGCACATCTATTGAGTACTTTGATGGTTGTACGATCGTTAGATGTGAATAAAGATCAATTTCGTCCTTGCGAGAATGATGAAGAGTTTCTTGGTCTTGAAGTACCATATCTAAGTGCCATAGGAGCATTGATGTATCTTGCAAACAACACAAGACCTGATATAGCTTTTACTGTAAACTTGTTTGCAAGATTTAGTTATTCTCCAACACGTAGACATTGTGATGGAGTTAAACTTGTATTTAGATATCTCAGAGGGACCATTGATATGGGGTTATTTTATTCAAATGATTTAAAATCCCTATTAGTTGGTTATGCTAATACTGGATATTTATCGGATCCACATAAAGATCGATCTCAAATGGGATATTTATTTACATGTGGAGGTACTGCCATATCCTGACATTCGACAAAGCAGATATTGGCTGCTGCCTCTTCAAATAATGCTGAAATAATTGCAATGCATGAGGCAAGTCAAGATTGTGTTTGGCTAAGGTTATTAACCCAACATATCCAGAAGATATGTAATTTGCCTTTACAAGAAAATTTGTCAACTATCTTATACGAAGATAATGCAACATGTATACCTCAATTAAAGGGTATTTATATCAAAGGTGATAGAACGGAACATATTTCATCAAAATTATTCTTCACTCATGATCTTGAGAAGAAAGGTGACATAGAAGTTCAAAAAATTTCATTCTAGCGATAATTTAGCAGATCTTTTTACCAAGGCATTGCCAACTTCAACATTTGAAAGACTATGAAACAATATTGGAATTCGTTGACTCAAAGACATAATGTGATGCTGCCATTAGGGAAAGTCTAAAACACGTTGTACTTTTTTCCTTTAACTAAGGTTTTGTACCATTGGGTTTTCCCGGTAAAGGTTTTTAATGAGGCAACTTGTAAAAGGAGATTGCGTACTCTTTTTCCCTCATTAGATTTTTATCCCATAGGGCTTTTCCTAATAAAGGTTTTAATGGGACACATTTTTATTTAAAAGACATCCAAGGGGGAGTGTTGTAAATACATTAATTGAATGTCTATAACCTTTAAACATTTTTGAAAGTAATGAGTTAAAACCCCCTATTCATTATTAAAGATGCTTAATGTATGTATTAATGAAGCTATTAAATAAGCTTCATTCATTTATGTTGTATTGAATGTCAATGGCTTATATATAGGTTTTTTATAAATGAAAAGAGGAGACGAGAAAATTCTCTATTTACTTTAAGTGTTATTTTATTTAATTATTTTATAACAAAAATATTAATTTAAAATTGATTTAAAATTTTAACAGCTTATCAAATAACGCTCAAAACTTAATTGGAATAGGATGGAAAGAAAATCAAAAGATGGAAAATAGAAAAATTAGAAAAGTAGAAAGGTTTTGAAAAACAAAAAAAAATATAAATATAAGTATAATTTTTTTCTATTAATGTAGTTGATAGGAAATATGGAAAATTTGATAATGAAAGATATACTTGTTATAGTTTAAAATGAGATAAATTAAAATTAATATATATAAAAAAATGCATAGTTTGAGCACTTACCTTACATCTTTTTAATTTTTTAAAATTTATTAGTTTTTTTTTGAAATTATTTGTTTTTATGCGTCAGATAGAAAATGATCATTATATTTCTATTTTTTTCTCACTTTTCTTAACCTTTAAAAATTGATTAGTTCCCACTTAGTCTTACTGGATAGGATATTTTTTAATTGTTTTTAGGGTGAATGAATTTTAAAAATTGATTGGGGGTAGGCTATTTAAAAAAAAACTGATCGGGTTAGGTTGAAGCCGAGTTTACTCTAAACCTACCTCAACCCAAGATAATTATAAAGGTATCCCTTCATTCTAAAATATTAGTTAGGTTAAGAAATATCCCTAAAGTTTTCCTTATCCCTAAAGTTTTCCTTTCCTTTGAAGCCTTGGTTTTACTTTAATATAAATTAAAACAAGTGACTCCAACATTATCACATGGTATAAATGGTGAGTTAAGGCAGCCCTTGAGCAAGTGCGTGATTTAGTTAGTTTTAGAAAGAGAAATAGCTATAACCTGATACTCTATTTCTGTAGATGAGCAAGAATGGAATTGGAATGGACCAAGATAGATGGCATACTTGGTGATAGATTAATGATCAGTAACATCACCAGCCTAATTTGCATCAACATACATGTTGAGGAAAAATATCTCACTTAGAGGATATATAAATACCATTAGAAGAGGTTTTCTTGAGATACCAAAATAGTATTTTTATTACTTTCTAGTGAGTGATGGAGTGGTGAGTTGTTGAACTAAGTGAGCTTATTGATAGAGTAGGAGATGTTCGGTTTTATGAAAGAGAGATAATGGAGTTTTCCTAGAACATTCATATACTTACTTGGCTTCAATTTTGGGAGCTCTATCATTAACAACCAAAGTTTCAAATTTACTCATGCATGATTGAATGCCTTCACTCCTACGCACATGACACTCATGGAGCACCTTTTTAATATATTTAGATTGTGTCAAGAATAGCCTTGAGGTGTCTCAATGAACTTCAAACCAAAGAAAGATTATAGTAGTCCAAGATATTTAAGTAGAAGCTGCTTGGAAATTTATGAAATGACATGTTGGGCAAAATTTTCACTACTATAGGAAATGATTATATCGTTCACATATAACAATATATAAATAGTAACTCTCATATTATGTAATAAAAAAAGTGAATTATCACATCCAGACATTTGGAATACCATTTGTGCTAAGAAATGTGAAAGAACATCATACCATGCTTTAGGTGCTTGGCAAAGGCCATAAATGGCCTTTTTTTTTAATTAAGACATATAATTTAGGAAGTCAAGATACTTGTAATGTGGAGGTTGAAACATGCAGACTTTCTCTTCAAGTTTACCTTATAGAAATGAATTATTGATGTCAAACTGATGCAACTGGTAGTTGAGTTAGACAAGAAGGATCCATACTGTGTGAATTGTTTTTGTTTTTACCATAGAATTGAATGTGGAATGAAAATTGACCCTAGGCCATTGCTTAAATCCTTTAGCAACTAGATGTGTTTTGTACTTGTAACAGCCTGATTTTGAGTCTAGTCAGAACAGTGGTTTCGGGGCCACAAATTTGACATAAGAAAATTTATTTTTATTATATTTTTATGGTCTAAACTTTCATGAAATGATTTTGTGAAAATTTCGTTCGAAAATTTCGACGTTTGGGCACTCAGTTTATCAAAAGGACTAAATCGTATAGAGTGCAAAACTTGAGTTCTAGAAGCTAGAGGTTTCCAATTGTTATGAAATTTTAAATTGGAGGTCCTTAAATGATAATTATACTATTGAATAATTTTTTGGGCATAAATGGATATGAAATAGGTGAAATAGAATATTTTTAAGTTAGGGGCATTTTGGTCATTTAGTAATTAAATGACTTAATAAACAAAATAAAAGCCAAAATTTCTTGTCCATCTTCTTCCTGGGCTGAATTTTACATGAAGAAACCATAGCTAGGGTTTTTCAAGCTTTCAAGCTTTCAAGCTCGATTGTAAGTCCGTTCTAGCCCCGTTTTTAATGATTTTTACGTTTTTAAAATCCTCGTAACAAGATCTATCTATTTCTACCATTAATTTGAGTTATGGTTAAAGTATAGGGTTTTGAACCATGATGAAAATGTGTGTATTTTGATGATTAATGGTAGAAAATGCATGTTTATGGTTAGAGAAATGACTTTTACTAAGTGATTTTCGGTAAAAATGCCTAAAAGGACTAATTTGTAAAAGTTATAAAATGTGTCATAAAAGTGTGTTTTAATGGAAATTGTGGGCTGTTATAGTTATGAAAATGGTTCGGCTATGCTTAAAGCACAAAGAAATTGAATGAAAATCATTTTACGAGCTTAAGGGCAAAAGTGTAAATATGACAAAGTTTAGGGGCAAAAATATATATTTTTTCCAAATATGATTTTTGGGCTGGATTGATTAGTATATTGATTAAATAAGTTAAATGTGATGTTTTAGATCAAGAAAAACAAAGTTCGGGCTTAGAACGAGGGAAAACGAGTAATTAACGGTTAGGTCCTTCTTTGCCATTTTGGTGTCGAGGTAATTTCATATGTAAATAATGCTATGTTATGCTTGTATTTTAAATATTCTAAATGCTTTGACAATGTATGAAATAAATGATTGGTTCTATGGTTGTATTTGACGAAAGTTGGATAAGTGAGAAAAATCCCGTTTGAACATTAGGAATAGAATAGGATACGAGTGGCATGTGACTAAGGATATTTGTGATGTATGTGTGATTGTGTGATCCAGGTACTGGTCTCGTACATCTACCAGTGGCTGGGCATGTGTTGTGGATACCTGAAGCTTGTGTGAGCAGCAGTGCGTAGTTACGTCTTGACCGTCAGCTTGTGTGAGCAGGCTCAAGATTTGCTCGAGAGCGAGCATTCATGTGAGATGAGATATAAGATATGAGATATGAGGTAGCTTTAGCTACATATGTGGCACTTATGTGCAAAGATTTCCCCATGTATCCATTTAGTATTCCAAGTGTTCAACGGGTATGCTAAAGATGAGAAAGTAAGTGGTTATGTTACAAGATGGTACAAGTATGTACGTAAAGATTTTAAGTATCAATTTCATGTTATTGTGAGTTATGATCACTATGAAAGTGACTTTGAGATAGCCCTATGATTGTTGATTTATGGTCATGATGTATAAATGCCAAAAATGCATGGAAACACGATTGATGACTATATGTTAGGCCTTGGAGGCCCAATTGATTGGTGAGATAGTAAATGTTGTTCATTTGAATTGTGATTTATCGATTATGAGTGAAAGGAAATATTGGCCTAATTGCCTATTAAAAATGGTTAAGAAAGTATTGAAAGAAATAGTTATTACAATTGGAAATATGTTGAGCTATATGCATGAAAACATGAATATACATAAGTAATATGTACTTTTACTAAGATGTTTAAAATGATTTGTTAACTATGAAACATGCTACAATGAAGAAATTATGGCTGCTAGACTAAAAGTTGAGTAATGTTAAATTATTTTGATAAATAAAAAGAGAGTAAACATGTGAATATGTTATATTACAACCTTGAGATTTATAGCTATTTTTATATTAACTTGTGCTTATTTTGTCAAGCATAGTATATGACTAGCATGAGTTGCTCATTATTCTCATATGGACTTACTAAACTATATAGTTTACCCCCCTTCCTTTCCCATGTCTTATAGGTTAATTTAGCTAGTTCGAGTTGGAGAGCACCGGAGATGCCATCACACTATCAAGCTATCATTTGGGTATAAGCGAACATAAGTATTTTAAGTTTATGACATGTATAGGGACTTCGTCTTTTGATTAATTATGTCATTATTAATTTGGCCAAGTGTGTTGGCTTATAGTGATTTGGTGATTCATTTTGTATATGGCCATGAGACATGGTTCATATTGATTATTTGGTTGTAAACCTATATATGCTTGCATGTGCCAAGGTCATACATGATGTGGTTAAAATTGTTTGGCATGGATGAATTGTGGATGTAATTGTGGATGTTTGATGATGGAATTGTGAGTGAGTGGCATGATAATAATTAAGACATAAGTATGTTAAATGGAAGTAAAATTCAACTTTTAGTGCATGCAAATTTATAAATTTGGCTTGAAAAAAATATGAAGTTTTATGCATGTATTAGTAAAGATGGAATGATCATGATCATGTCTTGTTTGTATATGTTTTAAGTGCTCAATTATGCCATGTTAAGTGCCATTGAAGTCATGTATGTGTCTGTGAAAATAATGGTGGCAATTGGCTTGGAAAATAGCCTTGTATTTGTCCACACGGATAGACACACGGGCATGTCTCTAGGCTGTGTGTGACACACGGTCAAACCCATGGGCGTGTGATCCGGCCGTGTGTCCCCTACACCCTAATTAGGTAAAACAGAATACCCAGTAGTAAACACACGGGTAGAGACATGGCCGTGTGTCTCACCCGTGTGAAAGCCATGACCTTAGCACACGGGCGTGTCACTTGGCCGTGTGCCCCTATTTTGTTGATAACATCATAAACAGAGAGTTACACGGGCTGAGGGCACGAGCGTGTCCCAAGCCACATGGGCGTGTGTGACCACACGGCCTACCCACACGAGCGTGTAACTCCCCAAAATAAGAAAATTTTCTAAGTGTTGTAAAAGTTTTGAAAGTTCTTGATTTAGTCCTAAACCACACCCAATGTATGTTTTGGGCCTCGAGGGCCCATATAAGGGATGATATACATGTGAATGAAAAGTTTTAAATTAGACGAAAATTCATGTCTCGATTTTGTATTATTGTGTGAGTTTATATCTGGTAATGCCTTGTACCCTGTTTCGGTGTCGAATATGGGTAAGGGGTGTTACAGTACTTATCAATAGGCCCCTCAGCCTTTGTTTTAACATGAAAATATCACTTATAAAGGAATTTTTCGGTGTTGTCATGTACCATGTCTAATTTTTCATTTGCACATTAAATTCAACCTTTATTGCCTCTTTCCAAGAAGTAAATTTATGTTTTTCTTTGTAAGTGACAAGAATAGATTTTGATGGAGTAATATGAGCTATGTAGCCAACATTTTTACATTGCTTAAAGATATTGTTTGCGAACTTGTGACTGCATGATGAGGCTTATGGTAAGGTATTATGAAAGTGGCAGCAATGATTTGGATATTTGAGGGTGGGGAAAGGTCAATTCATGGAGAAGTTGAGAGGGTTTAATGTGTGGCAGGAAATGCAGTATTGGATAGTGCAAATTGTTATTTGGTTTGGGAAGGGGAATGGTGATACATGGGTAATGAATGGTCAATGATTTAGGGAGATGTGCGGAGTAGGGTGAGATGCAGAGGCATTGGGTGGGTTAGAACAAAAAATAAATTGTATAGTTGGGAAAAAATTCTGAATGGATGCGGAGCTATGGTGCAATGCAACAAAACTTTGGTAAGGAAGATGACATGTATCTCGTACAATTGAAATATCAAGAAAATTATTGAAGGATAGATGAGATATTGTTTTGTGGTCGAAATTTCTTGTGTGGTATCAAAAGATATAATATCCAATTATAAAGTTGAAATATTTTTATTTTAATATGGAAAATATATTTATAAAAGGATAAATATTTTCAAAAAAATTGACATCCTGTGAAAGAATTTATTTTTGAAGCAGTAATGTCAAAACATTGGTGACAATCATGAGTAAGAAAAGAAAACCCTAGTTAGATGCAATATCCAGAATATAGATCTAATTTATGTTTTACACATTGTTGTAGCCAAAGGTTTGTATAGATTCATAGTTGAGTTTTTCTTAAAAAATGACTTCAAATGAGATATATGCTTAAGTATATATGCACATAATTTGTTAATTAGATATATGACATGATGATAAGTAAAGGTTTAGAAGTTGGAAGGTAATGTAGCTTGGTGAAGTAATGTTTTGGTTGTTTTGACAAGGTGTTAACATCGTCTTTCAATAATGGTGACTCACTGAAGAGTTTATGAGGGAATATAATAGGTTGATGTATTCAGAGCTGAGGTAAGGATCAAGGGTATACGGTATTCTCCTTCCCCATCAATTCAATGTACAATATTTTATGCCCAAAATATGTCTCAAGCGTGGGATGCAAATTTTGAAAAATATTTTGAACCTCATTTTTGTGTTTCATAGTATGTTTCTAGATGTTTTTGGCATACTAATCGACAAATAGACAATAGTACAACTTTTTTCAATTGATAACACCTAGGAGGACCCCATAGGTCTTTAAAAGTAGTTGGTAGTGGAAAGTTATTGATAAATGTAGTTGTATAAAATGAAAATCAGTGGGATTTATTGCAAGAATAATAATTACATCAAGTAAAATTTCTTTTAGAGCAATAGGAAAGACCAACATTTTTTAAAATTGAAAAGAGAATTTTAGAGTGAGGATGTCCTAATCTTCGATGCCACAAATGTATGGAAGGGTCAACAATAGTTATGTTGGTGGTTGGATAGATAGAAACAACCATTCATGGAGTTTATCTTTATTTTTGGTACATAGTAAGGTTGTTCCCATACAAAAATCCATCGTAACAAATTTGAAAGGAAATATTTCTATTGAGTTTAGGTTACCCTTATCAAAATGATGCAAAAAAATAATCTTACATTAGATAGCACAAGCACATAAAATATTAGACAATTTGAAGGTTGAATTTGATGGGTGTAAATAAGTATTGTTGATTTGAATAATTAGAATAACATTACCATCACCTATTACCACTTTGTTTGTGCTGGGTGAAATTTTGGAAATTCTAAAGGACTTTGTATCTAAGTTGAGATAGTGAAAGGTGTCTAAATCAAGGATCCACATATCATTTTGAGTAGGAGTGCATGCAAAAAATGTAACATCCCGAATTAGGGCCCAGTCAAAATAGTGGTTTTGAGACCACAAATCTAAAGTAGAAATAATTATTTTATGATTCTTATAAGGTTTATGATATGATTGCATGCTTATGTAAAAGTTTCAAGAAGAAATTCTATTGATAAAGTGTCCAATTTGACATTTAGGACTAAATTGCAAAAGTTGCAAAATGTGAGTTCTAGAAGTTTTAAGCATGAAATTGCCATGGATTATTAATTAGAGGTCTTTAAATAGTAATTTGCCTAATTTCTATTTTTATGGACAAAAATGTGCATGAATAGGAAAAATTTGAAAAAAATGCATTTGGTTAATAAAAGAATAAAAAGGGAAAAATAAGCCAAAATTGTGTTCATCTTCTTCTTATGTGTGCTGAAAAATTGAAGAGTCATAGCTAGGGGTTTTCTTTAACTTTAAAGCTCGATTATCAAGAAAAATAGAGTCCGAACCTAAATCGAGAAAAGAACAAGGTTGTGGACTAAATCGAATAGTTAGCTATATTTTGGTACCGAGGTAAGTTTGTGTGTAAATAATACAATGTTACACTATTATGTATTTAATGCTTTAATATTGCATGAATTGTATAACTGTCTTTGTGGATTTAATTAATGATGACTTAATGACGATTCGATGAATTCGATACCTCAAAATCTTGGCTAAACCTTAGGAATAGATAGGATACAAATGTCATGACATTAGGGTTATGTACGATCCTATGTAAGACCATGTCTGGGACATGGCATTGGCATCGATATGTAATTTCGTATAAGACCATAGTTAGGCTATCAACATCGATATGTGATCCCATGTAAGACCATGTCTGGGACATGTCATTGGCATCGATCTACGATCCCATGTAAGACCATGTTCCGGACATGGCATTGGCGTCGATATATGATCCCATGTAAGACCATATCCGGGATATGGAATAGGCATCCTATCATGTGTATAAAAGTTACCGAGTATCCTTTAGTAATTCCAAGTGGTTCAATGGGTAATCCAAAGATTATGTCAAAGAAACGATAAGGTATGACCATGTTGAAAGGGTACAGGTACGTACACCAAGCTTTTAAATACTGAGATTATGAATCAAGGAGACCTTGGTAAGATGTGAATGAATGAATTATGATATTGAGTCTATTGTACATTATGCAAATGACATGACTTATAATGTAACCATGATACTTGATGACATTATGATAAATATTATTATGTTATGTGTATAATAATGTATGGTTAATGTTGTTAATTATTTACATGCAAACTTACTAAGCTTCATGCTTACTCCCCTTTCTTTCCATTTCTTTATAGTGTTGCCAAGCTAGCTCGAGGATCGAAGGACGTTGGAGCTCAATTCACACTATCAAACTAATCTTTTGGGTATAATGAATTTAAGTATTTTTGAGTATGGCATGTATAGGGACTTGGCCTTTTTGTTATATTTCATATTTGTGTAGCAAAATGTGTTTGCTTATAATGATTTGATGATTCATTTTGTATATGGCCATGAGATATGGCCCATATTAATTATGGGGATGTAATCCTATTCATACATGCATACATATGCTATGGTCACTCATGTTGTGGTTAAATTCATTTGGCATGGATGAATTGTGGATATGATCATGGATGCTTGATGATGGAAATGTGAGTAAATAACATAATAACAACTAAGGCATGAATGTATGAAATAGAATTAAATTGATGTTTCATGTTGCATGTGATTTGGTAAGCTTGGTTTAAATAAAATATGAAGTCTTAAGCAAGTGCTCACTTATGCCATGTAGGATGTCATTGAGATGCGTAAGTGTGCATGTGTTATTGAGGGTGACAAAAGGCTTGGAAAATAGCCTCAAGGTTGTTCACACAGATAGGCACACAGGCATGTGTCTAGACGGTGTGTGGCACACGGTCTGCCCCATGGGCGTGTGATCCGGCTGTGTGTCCCCTGCATCCTAATTAGGTAAAACAGAATGCCCAGTAGTAAACACACGGGCAGAGACACGGCCATGTGTCTCAGTCGTGTGAAGGACACGACCTCAGGACATGGGCGTGTGACCAGGCCGTGTGAAGTCTGCACTTAATTTTTGGAATTTAATTCGCCACACGGCCTAAGCACACGGGCGTGTGACTTGGCGTGTGACCTTAATTGTGTGATGAGTTCATAAACAGAGAGTTACACGAGCTGAGGACACGGGCGTGTCCCAAGCCATACGGGCGTGTGTGACCACACGGCCTACCCACACGAGCTTGTGAGCCTGTTTCATGAAAATTTTTCTAAGTTCTCCCAAAGTGTTTTAAAGTTCTCAGTTTAGTCCCGAACTACTCCCGATGTATGTTTTGGGCTTTGTAGGCCTATATAAGGGACAATTTGCATATGTATGAATGAATTTTATTTGAACAAAATTTTATGGCCCGGTTTTGTATGGTTGCTTGTGTTTAAGTCAGCTAATGCCTCGTATCCTGTCCCGGTGTCGAACATGGGTAAGGGGTGTTACAACAAAGTTGACTTTAAACTTAAAAGGGTTGTGAGACTATGATTGGCATACTTTGCCTATGAGATCAAAATTTTTGTAGATTGAACATTAAATACATTAGTTTATATTGGGAATGTTGTGCCATAATTGATGGTTTATGGAGTAGATGACGTGGAAGCATAAAGATAATTGTATAAAGCATGGTCATAGAGGAGCATAGTGAATTGAGCTTTCCAAATTGTAAAGTTGTGACTATCAGAGAGTTATTGGGATGAAGGATTAAATTGTATCAAATGTTTACAATTATTGTAGACATTGGTGGTTTCAACATTTGTAAAAGAAGAGACCATGATGTAGAACAATGCTAAAATAAAAGAAAGAAAGAAAGAATAAAGAACAAGGTTTGGCTAGGAATCACTCATGAGATTGTAAGCTTGATCTAACACCATGTAAATGTAAAGAAATTGTAGTGAAATGCTTGTGTTTTCACAAGAGTAGTAACAAAGTAGCCTAAATAAAAAGATGAAAATTGGGAACAGTCTATGAAACAAACTAACAATGAAAAAGATAAAAAGAAAATTTTCAAAATGAGCAAGACTTATTCAAATTGAACATTAGACTAGTAACAACTCTGTTAAAAAATATGTGTACTATTACTATTCAATCATGAATCATCTATACTATTATTATGTAACCAAGATATAAAATTATGTATATATAATGTTTGGACTTTTCTCTCTTTTTTTATAAAAAAATTCCATTATAAAAGAGAAAAATCACAAGGGTTGTGGTGGACAACAAGGGCTCAACCGACCAAGAAAGTGCAGAAGGTGCCAAGGCATTGTTGGATCTAGTGCCAAGGCAAATTGGTTTAATGAAAATATTCATTAATTACATTAATACCCTTTGTATATTGTCTTCGATGTTTTTGCACACAACAAAATTATGGAAGCAAATATTGATTCTTTAGTTATCTAATATTTAATTAATACTAAGCGATATTGCCTAGTCAGGTCATAATATAAAAAGACAACTTGTATTAGTAGATAAAACTAATATGTTGTCTATCAAGTCCATTTGGAGAGATGCCTTATCTTGAACATCAGAGCGAATGACTCCAGAATAGATCCTAAATTCATTTATGAATTTATTCACTTTTGACATTCATAGTGTGGCATACCTTAATCCTGAGTGGATGATGGGCTATGTATGTATGACTTGCATATTTTAATGTAAGTAAAAGTTTGAGTTCAAATAGATAAGAAACCAACAACTAGAACTTTCGGTATACAAATTCTACAGTATGTAGCATCGTTCATAATATTGGAATGCATAACTTAACTAATGTGTAAATAACATCCTCTCATCAGCAATACATGATAAATGAAAAGTAAATGTGGGCACGGGTCGTTTATCTTTGTGATAAATGACTTGATTACCATTTGATAGTAATTGACTTTTCATGAAGGAAAATGTAATTGTTACCAAAAGATAAAATAGGATCATATCGGGAGCACATATGTATCCCAAAGAGATTAAGAATATCTTATAAGAGTAACACACTTATGAAAATGTCATTAGATGAACACATATTGAGTAGCTTTTGTAATGGTATGTAATCTAAAGAGAGCTCAGTCACAATACTATAGTGGAATGATTTCGTGACGAAATAAATAAGTTTATAATTAATAGGAGAAAAATTGAAACTTAATTACAAATTACTTGCGCCCTAATT
This sequence comes from Gossypium longicalyx, assembly GCA_025698465.1. NCBI lineage: Eukaryota > Viridiplantae > Streptophyta > Magnoliopsida > Malvales > Malvaceae > Gossypium > Gossypium longicalyx. Next base: position 58,854,566 of record CM047004.1, on the reverse strand, counting down.
ATAAACGTCTAATTGGTCCCTTCACTAACTTGTTAAAACCATAAATGAATTGCATTTAGAATCAAATTAACATAAATGAATGAAAATGATGAAAGTAAAGAAATAGGTCTCATCCACAAATGAATATGTTTTCTCACTGAGTATAAAAATGACTTTAGAATTAATTTAAGGTTTTCAAATTATTATTTAATTAATTATAAATTAAATAATTGAAGTTCGAAAATGGAATTAAATTAAGTAGTCATTATGAATCCATTGAATTGAGAAATTAAAAATATTTCCTCATTGATTTTTTATAGTAAAATTGTCATGAGTTTAATGAAATTAGAATTAGGTTGAGAAATCTTTTAATTGATAAGTTAATTTAGTTAATTAAATCAATTAAATAAATAATATTTATTTTAGAAATTAGAAAACAAATATTGGGTTGGATTAAATTATAAAGTGTTGGGTCAATAGTTAAGAAAGCACATATAATTGAACCCAACATAGGAGAGGCCTAATCCCCCTTATATGATAAGTGAGGGGTGACAACCCTAGTAATATTTACTAGGGTGTGCCGCCCATCACTCCCCTAGTTAGACTAGGGGAGTGTTTTCTATTAAATAAATATTATTTGTGCTAGTGTTATTCAACCAGGAGAATCCTATCTCTCCTTATAAGTAGTGAGAATTTGTTTTCTAAGAATAAATTTTATTTTTTGAGAATTACAATTTCTACTGATTTTTATTGAGAGAATTATTTTCTTACTAAAAGAAATTAAATATTTTCTTGTTATGTGTTTGGTTCTTGTTGCTCGAGGTCACACTTGGCACAATTCAAGGTACGAGGATAGCTGAGAAGGTTTTTGTAACAAAAATTTTTGATAAACTCCGGAGAATCAAGATGTATCCAAAATTGGTCAAGATGACTCAAACCCGACCTAACTAGCTGGCAAAAGGCTGACGGTGGCTAATGACGGCGGGTGGTGGTTTAACTGATGGTGGTAGATGATAATGGTTAGCGAGAGTGATAGTGGCATTGGTGGCGCAGCAACGGTGACCCGTAGTGGTGACGACATTTGGTGGTGAAACTCTTATGTGATTTTTCAAACTTTTGGGTTTAGGGAAAGCCCAAAGCCAAGATATTTGGCTTTCACCTAGAACACCCAAAAAATGCTTTGGGATAATAAATATAAATTTTTATTATATATATTTTTAGGATGAAGTCATGAAAATTTTGGCTACTCAAAGTAATTTAATTTTATGCTTTTATATGATAGCATGATGTTATTTAAATTGACTGGAAAAAGTATGTTCATGCATATGTATGAAAGTATGCCATATAGTTCAGGAAAACAATGCCACATATACTTGTCATATCATCTTAATTATTCATTATTGAAACCAACATTAAAAATCTTGCATGTTTTTAAAAGACTAACTGGAAGAAAGTCCCTAAATAAGACCTATGACCTCCATCTATGGTCTCTTGTGGTAACATGACAAATTGTCCGCTTTAAGGTAGATATTGTCCTGTGGATTTCACTGCGGAGATTTCCTTAAAAGAGAAAAGTATCCTATTATAGCGTATGATAATTTTTTGACCTTGAGGTAAGTATTATCATGTGGAATCACTAAAGAAGTTTTCTTTTGTATAGAGGACAACTATTTATACATGTTACTAGTTGATATTGTCCCATTGCAACTCATTTGTGGTACATGTAATGATAGATGTTGAGTTAACAGTTATACAGTCAAGATCTTTCTAGTTAAGTAACTTCCCATGAAGCTCTACTTAAGTTAAAATGATGACTAAACGTAAAAAAAAATATTAGTATGTGTGCACACCTAAGAGATTAGGTTCACATAATATTTAGATGAAAATCCATGATCTTACTAGTTGATTAAGATTGCTCCAAAGTGACTTAATTCAATGAGTGTAGGAATTATTGTTGCAACAACTTGCAAATATTTTCAAGGTTTAAATGTAAGACACATGCATCATCTTAATGCATATCATTTGTTACAAAAAGTTTTTCAAATAGTTTCTTAGTACAAAGATACTAATGAATGAATATTTTATTTTGAGTTAAAAAATAACACCTACTCCCTTGCTAAACATACTTATTGAGAACAAGTTGAAAAAAAGTAACTATAAGTAATTGAAAATGATCTTATGATTATCCTGAGTTGTGAGAAACTCAACCAAACTGAGGCTAGAAATTGATAGAAAGAATATGATGAGATAGCTCATTGCTATATACTGGAAAGCAATACCAGTACTCTTTATAAGCAACTAGAGAGCCGTGATTCTACTAAAGTGATATTAGATAAACTAGATGACATGTTTGGAGGCCAAGTTGTCTTGGCTTGACAGTCTACTATAACTAGTTTGGTAAATGCCCGGTAAAAACTCGATACTCCAATCAAATACCATATTATTACTCTTATGGGTTACTTTGATGAGGCCACGGATAATGAGGTCAATCTAGACTAGAACACACAAATTGAAGTGGTGTTGAAAAGCTTGACCAAAACCTTTGTAGGCTTTAGGGTTGCATATAACCTTGGAGACAAGAAACTAAAGCTTGCGCTACTCATGAAGGAGTTACAACATGAATGAGTTACAATCCTACGAGCTGGTGTTGAATGACAGTCAGCCGGTTTGAAAAGTAGAAGCTAACTTAGTGGTGCCTTCTTCCTTTAAAGGGAAAGAAAAACATACTAAGAGAAATAAGGCTAAGTACTTTGGGCCACCTAATGTGGAAAGAAAGTGAACTAAGAAGCTTAAAGACTTATCTAAGTCTAAGTGTTTCTTCTACAATAAGAAAAAGCACTTTAAGGCCAATTGGAAAGAGTGGACGAATTACCTAGCCACTAAGGGAAAGGGTATAAAACTCTTTATAATAGAAATTTTCTTTGTGGAAAATTCAATTGACCACTAGGTTATTAATTCTGGAGACTCTAACCATGATGAATTTGATGTCATGATTGTTGAGATTAAACTATGAATGATTGAATTTTGATTTGTATATATATGTGTATATGTGCATATATGCTTGATATAAATGTATATATAATATTGAGATCTTAATATCATTGTAACATCTCGAAATAGGACCTAAATGGAATAGTGGTTGGGAAACCACAAATCTGAGATAGAAAAGTTTATTTCGATTAATTTTTATGATTTATCGAGTGATTAGATGAATGTGTTAGAGTATTGATAAGAAATTTTATAGATTGCATGTTTAATTTGCCTATTAGGGCTTATTTGTAGAAGTTGCTGTAACAGCCCGATTTAGGGCTAAACGGAATAATGGTTTTAGGACCACGAATTTGAAGTCAAAAAATTTATTCTGATTAAGTTTTAAGGTTTATTTATTGATTAAAATATTGTGTAAAAATATCGTTAAGTAATTTTACTGATAAAGTGCTTAATTGGACTTTTAGGACTAAATTGTAAAAGTTGCAAAATATGTATTCTAATTCATAAGTACTTGATTGAAATGGGGGTTTAGAGAGGAGGTCCTTAAATGGTAATTAGACCATTATATTTCGTTTGGACAAAAATGGGCATGAATAGGAGAAACTTTTAAAGAAAGGCCTTAAGGGCATTTTAGTCATTTGGTAATTAAAAGAAATAAAAAGGGAAAATAAAGCCAAAATTGACTCATATTTTTCATGGAGGCCGAAATTAGCTTGGGGGAAGCCATGGCTAGGGTTTTCAAGCTTTCCGAGCTCAATAGTAAGTCCGTTCTATCCCCGTTTTTCAAGTTCTTTACGTTTTTGGAATCCCAGTAACTTGATTAAGCTTATTCTAGCAATAATTTAAGCTAGGGTTCATATTTGGAAAAATGCCCATAGGTGAAATGTGTTTATTTTGATGTTTTATTGTAGAATATGAAGGCTGAAATTATGTTAAACAAATTTTGCTAAGCGGTTTTAAGCAAAAATGAGTAAAACGGCTTAATCGGTAAAAGTTGTTATTGTTCATAACTATGTGTTAGAGTGAGAATTTGATGTTTCCATAGAAGGGAAAAATTATCAGCATGTCATAAAACATAAGAATAACGGATGAAGTTTAATTCCCGAGCCTAGGGGCAAAAGTGTAAATATGCATAAGTTTAGGGGCAAAATTGTAATTTTTCCAAAGTTTGAGTTAAGGACTGTTTTGAATATTACATTAATTAAGTAAAATATGATGTTTTAGATCTTAGAAAACGAGATTTGAACCTAGAATGGGAGAAAAATCGAAAATCTGGAAAGTTGGTAAAATGGCCGTTCTAGTATCGAGGTAAGTTCATATGTATAATAAGCATTAATTTATGCATGTTTCAATGTAAAATTGATATATTTACTATGATTTCCAAGGTGTTGAAAGTAAGTATAATTATGATGATTTAAATGTTCAATACTAATTTGACATGGAAATGAGAAAGTATGTAAGTTTGTATGTAAATAATACATTATCTTTATTATGTTTTTATATTTCAGCATATTTTATGTTTTGTAGCTGATTTTTGAATCATAATTGACTATTGGAAGTATGGAATCAAGTAGTAGAAAGAGAGAGAAATCCCAGTTGAACCTTCAGAAAGATTGGATGATACAGATGGTATGTAACTAGGTCACATGTATGGTGCTGAGTGCACATCATGTGTACAAGAGAGTTACGAGACATTATGATGTAGCTAGGTCGCATGGGTGATACTATGTGTACACCATGTAGAAAAGAGAGCTACGGGATATATGTAGCTAGGTCGCATGCGTGGTTCCAGGTGAAGGACACCATGTAGACAAGAGAGCTACGAGATAAACTGGCTAGGCCACATGGGTGGTACTAAGTGTTCACCATGTGTACAAGAGAGCCAAAATTATGTGTACAATCGAGCTAGGTCACATGAGTGGTGCTAAGTGAAGGCCACTATGTGTACAAGAGAGCTTCGATTTTAAAGGTGGGCTGTGTGCGATACCATCGCGTATCTGTTATTATTCCGAAGCGTTCAACTGGGAAATTGATTAAATGAAATTTTGTATGTCTTTGTGATGATAAGTGTAAGTATATACGTGTGTAACTTATGAGCAATATGCTCGATATGTGATTGGAAATTGGAAAGATTGTTATGGGTAAGTGATGAATACAATTGAAGTGTGAAAGATCAAAATTGACAATAAAACTGTTATGGATAGTTGCAGTGACGTGAATCTAAAAATTTACCAAAAATAGTAGAAATTGAATTAGAGACTTAATGAGGTATCAAATTAAAGCTTAATGAGTCTATTTTTATATAACAGAAACAGAGAAAGCAAAGGAATTCTATATTATGAGATATTTAAGTTTTTTGAGAGACTGGTTTAGAATGACTACATGATCCCCTTTTCTGAATTGGAAAAATCATTAAAAATTGTAAAACAATAATTAGGTGATATAATTTATATTCTTGAAATAATTAATGAGTCTAGTTTCAAATAAAGTGAACGAGAACATCCTTTGAATTCTGTACGAGGATAAAATTGATTCATAGTGAAGAGTGGTCAGAATAGTTGAGCAGTGAAACAGAGGTAACTTCAATGAATAAACTGTACTAATTGGCTAGACCAAAAATTTTGAAAATTTTATGGTAAGAATACACCTGAATATAGTTTCAATAAAAATTAACAGTTTGTAATTTGGAGTTCTGTAGCTCCAAAAATAAATAATTTAGCTGCTGGTACTCTGCTAGATAGCTTATTTTGAACCTGTTTATGATTGTAATAGTGAAAGTATGTGTGTGTTTGTGATGGTAATATTCCGGGAACATATTGTGACTTCATTTAAAGTATGATAATGTATTGTTTATTAATATTTACATACTTACTTACTACTCTATAATGCTTACCCCTTCCTTTCCTTTTTCCTATAGTGTCTCAGATGTTAGCTCGAGTTGGAGGTCGCCGGAGGTTAAATCACACTATCAAACTATTGATCGATATATAAAGGTTTTAAAGTATTTTTAAGTCTTTGGCATGTATGGAGACTCGTTTAATTGTTACTAAGTTGCTAGGAATTGGCCTAAAGTACTGACCTATGTTATTTGAAGGTCTCTATTTTATAAAGTCATTTAATGTAGATAGTCTTGATTATGTTATTAATTAAATGATGCAATTTATGAATGTGCATGCATGCCTATGTGTGTGGTTGAATTAAATCATGATATGTGCCTTGTAAGCTCTTTTTAAGGGACAGCTTGAATGTGTTTGAAAAAGTTTTAAATTAGAGTGAAGTTATGAATCGGTTTTTTATACGATGATTAGTGATTAAGTCCGGTAATACCTCGTACCCTGTTCCGGCGTCTAACACGGGTAAGGGGTGTTACAATCATGATGAATTGTGTTATAATGGTGATAATCATAATAATAATACCACGTTACTAAAAGCATCATTTTTAGGAAATCTAAGATGATAAAATAAATAATACGGACCATTACTAAAGTCATCATTGTTGGACGACCCTGTAACGCCTGAATAATTTAAGTCTGCTTTTGGTGAAATTTGGCACAAATTTATATCTGGTTCAGTGGTTAAGTGTTCTAGGTTTGTGTTTGGGGTCTTAGGTTCAAGTCCCACTTTTGAAAATTTTGGTTATTTTTTATCCAGCCTTATCCCTGCTGGGTGGGCTTTTGTAATTTTGTTTGTAAGCTCATATCAAAATGAGCCTGCTGGTTCGAGTGGTAAGGAGTTAGTTTGTTGGAGGTCCTGTGTTTGAATCCCTACATGAGCATGGGTGATAATTTTTTCTTCGGTTGTGTGATAGTGGTTCAGTGATTACATTAGACAGGCAATTTCCAGATTTTTTCTTGAGAAGTTACTGGGTTTACCTCTAAATCGAGAAGTTGAGTTCGGCATTGAGCTTTTATTGGGTATAGCTGTGTCTATCGCTTCATATCGTATGGCACCGAATGAGCTTACAGAGCTTAAGGCTCAACTTCAAGAGTTTCTGGATCGTGGTTTCATTCGTCCTAGTGTGTCTCCGTGGGGGGCACTGATTCTATTTGTGAGGAAAAAGAATGGTACTATGAGGATGTCCATCAACTACTGGCAGTTGAATAAACTGACTGTGAAGAATAAAGTACCCACTTTCAATGATCGATGATATGTTTGATCAGTTCCGAGGGGCTTCAGTGTTCTCGAAAGAAATCACCGTTCTAGGTATAATCTGCTTAGAGTTAAGGAAGCTGATATTATAAGATGACATTTAGGACTCGTTATGGGCACTACAAGTTCCTAGTTATGCCCTTTGGTTTGACGAATGCTCCAGTTGCATTCATGGATCTGATGAATCGAGTTTTTCATTCGTATCTAGATCTGTTCGTCATAGTCTTCATCGATAATATTCTGGTGTACTCTAAGACTGAGGATGAGCATGATGAGCATCTTAGAGTTGTGCTTCAGATACTCTGAGAGAAACAACTCTACGCTAAGTTGAGTAAATGTAAGTTCTGGTGTCGAGAGGTAACATTTATAGGGCATGTGGTTTTTTCCTGAGGGGACCCGAGTTGATCATAGAAAGATTGAAGCTATGCTTGATTGGAAATAGCCTAGGAACGTTTCTGAGATCCGTAGTTTTTTGGGTCTTGTAGGTTATTATAGGATGTTTGTTGAAGGGTTTTCATTGATTCTAGCTCCTCTGACTAAGTTTTTACGCAAGAGTGTTTCTTTCATCTGGACTGATGTGCAACAGTCGAGCTTCAAGAAGCTCAAGTCTGTTCTGACTCAGGCTCCTATTCTGATATAGCCTAAATCTGGTAAGGATTTTGTAGTGTATAGTGATGCGTTGTATGCCGGTCTGGGGTGTGTACTGATGCAAGGTGGTAAGGTTATGGCTTATACGTCCCGACAGCTTAAGTTACACGAGGGAAATTATTCGATGCATGATCTCGAGTTAGCTTCGGTGGTGTTTGCGTTAAAGATCTAGAGGCACTATCTATATGGTGAGAGATGTATTATTTACACCAATCACAAGAGCCTCAAGTACCTCCTTACTCAAAAGAAGTTGAATCTTAGACAGCGTCGATGGGTTGAGCTGCTTAAAGATTATGACTGCACGATAGAGTATCATCCTGGTAAGGCCAATGTAGTGGCTAATGCTCTCATTCGTAGAGCGATGACTGATTTGAGGGCAATGTTTGCCCGTATTAGTTTGTTTGATGATGAGGGTCTGTTAGCCGAGTTGCAAGTTAAGCCGAATTGGATTAGGCAGATTCAGGAAAAACAGTTAGGGGATGAATCTCTGGGTTTGCGGTTTCGTCAGGTTGAGAGTGGCAGTACTCTTAATTTTGGGCTAAATAAAGATGGAGTTCTGTGTTTCCGAGGAAGAGTTTGTATACCGAACGATTCTAATCTGAGACAGTCGATTCTGAGGGAAGCGCATTGTAGCTCTTATGCTATGCATCTCGATGGTAATAAAATGTATCGGGATCTTCGTGAGCTGTACTGGTGGCCGGGTTTGAAACGAGAGGTAACAAATTTTGTTGCTTATCACCTAATGTGCCAGCAAGTTAAGGATGTGCACTAGTTACCTTCGGGTTTACTTTAACCTGTTAAGATTCCCTTATGGAAATGAGAACGAGTGATGATGGACTTGGTTAGTGGGTTGCCCTTGACACCCACTAAGAAGGATTCCGTTTGGGTCATCATGGATCGATTGACCAATTTTGCCCATTTTATTCTGGTTCGGACGGATACTCCCTGCAAAAGTTAGCGAAGCACTATGTTTCTGAGGGTGTGAGACTACATGGGGTTTCGATTTCGATAATCTCTAATAGGGATCCTCGCTTCACTTCTCGATTCTTGAAGAAACTGCATAAAGCTCTGGGTTTGAGATTGGACTTCAGTACTGCGTTCTATCCTCAAACCCATGGTTAGTCTAAGAGGGTGATTCAGATACTAGAGGATATGTTTCAAAGCTATGTGATTGATTTTCGAGGTCATTGGGAGGATTTTTTGCCGTTAGCTGAGTTCACCTACAATAATAGTTTCCAGTCTAGCATTTAGATGACACCTTACGAGGCTTTATATGGTCGTAAGTGTCGTACTCCATTATGCTGGACTGAGTTGGGTGAGCTTCAGATTTTGGGTCCTAAGTTAGTTTCCGAGATTGAAGAGAAGCTTAGACTGATTCAAGATCGTTTAAAGGCAACTTCTAATAGACAGAAGTCCTATACAGATCTGAAAAAGAGGGATATTGAGTACTTTGTGGGTGACTTTGTATTCCTTAAGGTATCGCCATGAAAGAAAGTTTTGCCGTTCGATCGTAAGGGCAAGTTGAGCCCTAGATTTATTGGGCCGTATCAGATTCTAAAGTTGTGGGATCGGTCACTTATCAATTGAGCTACTTCTAGAGTTGGACTGTATCCATGATGTGTCTCACATCTCGATGTTGAGGTGGTATCAGTTTGGTCCATCTTACGTTGTCTCTGTTGAGGATATCGAGGTTAGATCAGATTTTACATTTGAGGAGAAGCCGGTTCAAATTTTGGATCGAGATATTAAGGTTCTGAGGAGGAAGTCCATTTTGTTGGTAAAAGTTTTGTGGCGGAATCATGGCACTAAGGAAGCCACATGGGAACCTAAGGACTCGATGTGTTAGTAGTATCTTCATCTGTTCGGGTCAAGTAAATTTCGAGGCCAAAATTTCTTTTAGGGGGTAGAGTTGTAATGCCCTGAATAATTTAAGTATGCTTTTGGTGAAATTTGGCGTAAATGTGTATCTACTTCAGTGGTTAAGTGTTCTGGGTGTGTGTTTAAGGTCTTGGGTTCAAGTCCCACTTTTGGCAATTCTGTTATTTTTTATCCTAGCCTTATCCCTGCTGGGTGGGCTTTTCTAATATTGTTTGTAGACTCATAACAGAATGAACCTGCTGGTTCAAGTGGTAAGGAGTTAGTGTATTGGAGGTCCTGTGTTTGAATCCCTACGTGAGCGTAGGTGATAATTTTTGCTTTGATTGTGTGATAGAGGTTCAGTGGAACCAAAACTCTCAAGTTGTTGGATGGGAATCAAGTTCTGAGATAGTGGGTCAGTTAGTTAGTGAGAGAATGAGGGAGTTGAGATATTATTTTATTATTTTATTTTATTTTTATTTTTTTCTCTCTTTTTCTAATTTTCCTTCTGTTTCTGACGTTTCCTTTCTCCCTTCTCCACTTTCTTTTGTTCTCTCTCAAACTTTGCTTTTCATCTATTGAATTCCCATCGTTGCATCTGTAAAATCGTTGCTTCCCGTTCGGTTTAGGTAAGTAGGGCTTTATTGATGGTGGTTTTGACTTTAGTGTGATCGTCTCTATCTTTTCAGAATTGGCGTGGTGGTTGGTTGGAAGTTTTTGATCGTTAAAGAGTTTTCTTTCGTAGGAAAAGGCGCTGAATTAGTGAAATTTACTTCAACGGCTTAAATCATGTCTGTAGCTGTTTTCATTGGTGGTAAGTTCGATTGTGCTACTTGGTTTTTTACGTTAATGAAATCATAAAATGGTTGCTAATAGGTCATTGGAATGTTGTCTTTAGGTTCTGGTGGGCTCGGGATTGCAGTAGCATCAAAATCATACCAGGTGTTTACCTTAAACACAAAAAATTATACCGACTGTGTGGCTGGCCTTGTGCAAGACACAGCGATGCGAATATCATAGGTGTGGCTGTGCGCGAGACACGGCCGTGTGACGGTGTGAGTGTGGTTGTATGGGCCACACGGGCTAGGCCAAGTTGGACATGTGGGTTTTGGGCCAGGCCGTGTGGGCCACATGGGCAAGGCCAATATAGACATGTAGGCCACACGGGTGTGTGGGCCCACACAGGCATATGGGCCCAGGATTCTGAAATCTTCATTAGGGTCGCACGGGTTATTTCGATTGACTGTGGGCCTACTGTAAGGTCGGTAAGGGCTAACCAAACCCTAATTCATGTGATCTGATATTCTAATAGTCTGATCTAAGTAGGACACTGATAGGTATGTCTTACTGTTCTATTTGAGTATATATGTTATCTGTATACAAGCATGATAAGCATGCTAATTCTGTTAATTCTATATTCTGTATCTGTGTTTGGGGTGGGATTTGCATATGTGGAGGAAGTGATTTGTACGACGTCTTTTCACCTATATTCTGGCAGCTTGGCTATATATTATTCTGTTATGTGTCGCATCGACACTATATGGTGTGTTGGGATGGGTGAGTGTTTTTAACCCCATATGGTGTGATGGGATGGTTGGAGATGGTGTGTAGAGGATGGGGGTAGGATTTTGTATATCTATTTTGTTTATTTTATTCTGATATCTATATTTGTTATGGACTTAGGTCTGAATCTGTATCTGACTGTATATGAAATTCTGTGTATGTTGCATGACTATTTCTGTTGGGTTACACACTAAGTTTACGAAAAGTCACATCTGTTTGTCTTTCTATTTAGGTAATCTATTAACTTAGGTGGGTCGGTGCATGAAGGCTCAGCGATGACCACTCGACAGAGATTTTTTATTTAGTAATATCAATTTTATTTTAAAATATGATTTTTCTTGAAAGTTTGTAATTTTTGGGACTCTCTGGAATGTATGGTTTTTAACTTTTAGATTTGAATTTTGTTTTTCTTTCTTTTCTGCAATGTTGAAAAAACCTTTTTACGCAAACAAATGGTTTTAACAAATGGTTTTTGGAAACATGTGCTTGGTTTCGAATAAAATGTTTTTCAAACTTTCGTTGCAAATTCTTGATAACTTAAAATGGTTTCAAATAAGATTATAAACTCAAGTTTTTCGGGATATTAAGACTCTGATTGGTAAACTAATAAAATGATACGTTTTAGCTTAAAAGATATAATTTTAAAACCCTTTTTCGTAACACACCCATATTCGGCCATAACATCTAGGTCGGGTTAGGGGTGTTACAGAATCGAGATGGTAGAATAAAAAAATACTAAAATTCATCATTGCCGAGCAATCCGGGGTGGCAGAGTAAGACAATCTCAATTTTTAGATGGTTGCGAACTTATTTGTTATATATGTATAGATCTGAGTATTCAAGCTAATTTGTACCATTGGTTAATAAAAGCTAAAATGAGTAAGTTTTGAAAATGATATTGAATGTCAGATGCAATTACTGAATACACAATGATATGAAACCCTGAGATATTAAAATAAGTGTTCAGTGATATGAAATCATGATAAAGTTAAGTAATATAGTAATGTCAAATTTATTTATTTGGTTTAATTTAATCTTATATATATTGAGTTTAATTTATATTAGCACCACTAAGTATTGAATACTTAGCGTACAGGTAAATTTGTTTCCATGCGCAGGTCTTGATACTTGTTACATGTGACATGTGACATGACTGGGAATTGATGTGATATTGATACTTGTTAAAATATGTATTCGAATGTGTATTAGTTCACTTTAGAGATTATATACATTATGTGTGAGTGATATGCTTGACTAAACAAATTGGTTGAGATAATGCATAGGTTGGTGAATGTGAACTTGCTAAATATATATGTATATATTTGAGTGATATTTATTACTATAGTTCGGTTATGATTTGAAATGATGGTAACATGATATGTAATATAGTTTAAGTGATTAATATGTGGTTTGTATTGTAGGTGTTATATGAATAATTTGGTCGTTTGTCTTGGTATATATATACTCAATGTTAAATGTGACCTTTTATTAGAAGAAATTTGTGTATTATATGCATGGGCATTAATAGCATGTTCGACCCTTGTATAAAGTAATTAAATTACATAGGTGATTGTTTAATAAAGTTTGTAACATGATTTTAATTGGGTTAATTATGAGTTGTATGGAATTTATTAATTAATGCATGTTGGGTGAGTAATAATCCATAAATGCAACTTATATTAAACTTTATTTAAATGTGTCTAGATGTTTCATTATTTAAATGCCGAATGAACTATAAATGTTATGCTACCTTTGGTCAAGTTTATTAATTATGTTTTATATATGTTAGTAAAGATTGATATGAGACATGGAAAATAATTGATTATTAATTAGGTTATATATTCATATTTATGAGCACTATGATTAAGTATATTGGCAATGATTATATACATACATGATTTTTGGGTCGAATTTACATTGAAAGAATATTTAGAAATATGATATTAGTGAGTTTTGTTTATGAATTTGAATTATCAATTTGTACATATCTGTCATATATTATTTGAATATAAAAAAAAGGATTCTGAATTGTCATATGCCAGGTAATGCCTCTTAACCCTAATTCGACGATGGATACAGGCAATGAGTGTTACATTTTGTTGGTATCAGAGCTACGGTTTAGTCTGTTCTATGACTAACGTAGCACGTGTGAGTCTAGCTATACAAGCGATATTATATACTGCGATAGTGTGATGATTTCTGACATTTGAAAATGTGTTTATATATAGTAAATGGATCCCGACAGAGCTGTAACTGATGATGTCGAGAGTGTAGCACCTGCTCCAGTACAAGTGATAACGCAGGTTGATTCTCGACCGACTTCGAGTAATCAAGAAAGTGAGGCTAAACAAGCCTTCTATCAAATGATGAATAACTGGTTTACTCAATATATCCGGACTAACTCGGCTGCACAACAACCTTCACCCCCGAGTAATCCATCTTCGATGCCTGCTATACCTCAAGTAAGTGATCCATTGAGATTATATAAGCCAGTTGTTGATAAAATCAGGAAACATAGGGCCAAAAAATTTAAAGCTACTGATGATGATGATGCTGAGCAGGCTGAGTTCTGGCTTGATAATACTATCCGTGTGTTTGATGAGCTGTCCTGTACCCCAGATGAATGTTTGAAGTGTGTCATATCTTTGCTTCGAGACACAGCATATCACTGGTGGAATACCCTAGTATCAGTGGTTCTGAGTGACCGAGTGACCTGGGAATTCTTTCAGACTGAGTTCCGTAAGAAATATATTAGCCAGAGATTTATCGACCAGAAGCGTAAATAATTTCTAGACCTGAAACAAGGTCAGATGACCGTGACACAGTACGAGCAGAATTTTTTGAGACTCAGTCGGTATGCCCGAGAGTGTGTTTCTATCGAAGCTATAATGTGTAAAAGATTTGAAGATGGACTTAATGAAGACATTAAACTATTAGTTGGCACACTGGAGATAAAAGAGTTCGTAGTACTGGCTGAGCGACCCTGCAAAGCTGAAGAGCTCGGGAAAGAGAAAAGAAAAGTTGACTTTGAAGCTAGAGATGAACGTAAAAGAACCTCCGGAAAGTCATTCTAGTTGGCGTCAAATAAGTTCTGGGATGATTTTAGTCGTTCTAAAGCCACTTCAGGTTACTCCAGACGGGATCAGAATAGACCACCAGAGAGCTCGAGAGCTACTTCAGTAGCGAGTGTGGGTAATGTCAGATCAAATCAACCCAAGTGTAAACATTGTGGCAAACGACATCCCGACAATTGTAAGTTTCATGATCGGGCTTGTTTTAAATGTGGACCGATGGATCATTATATTCGTGATTGCCTAGTGTTAGCTGAGAAAAATCCAGTGTAGAATACGAGATCGGGTAATACTGCAGCTCGAGGTAGACCACCCAGATATGCTTGTAATGCTAGTGGCAGTCAGAGAGGGACTAAAGATACAGCAGTCAGATCTGAGGCTCCTGCACCTGCCAGAGCCTATGCTACACGCACACGCGAAGAGGCTTTATCTCCAGATGTCATTACTGGTACATTCACTCTTTATGATACTAATGTAATTGCATTGATTGATCCTGGTTCTACTCATTCTTATGTGTGTGAGACATTAGTATTCAGCAAGACTCTACCTGTTGAGTCTACTGAGTTTGTGATTAAAGTGTCAAATCCCTTGGGTCAGTGTATTATGATTGATAGAGTGTGTAAGAATTGTCCTTTGATGATTCGAGATTTCTGTTTTTCGACTGATTTGACGTTGTTGCCATTTTATGAGTTTGACATAATTCTGGTATGGATTGATTAACTTTGCATGATACTATAGTGAACTGCAAGAGAAAGACCATTGATCTATGGAGTCAGAATGATGAGGTTATTCGGGTTGAATCTAATGATCTGAATGGGTTACCAGCAGTGATTTCATCGATGTTAGCTCAGAAATATGTGAGAAAAGGCTATGAAGCTTACTTTACATATGTGCTTGATAGTAAAATGGCTGAAAGAAACATTGAATCAGTATCTGTTGTATGTGGGTATCCAGATGTGTTTCCTGAAGAGTTACCGGGTTTGCCACCTATTCGGGAGGTAGAGTTTGGTATTGAGTTAATGCATGGAGCGACTTCGATATCCATAGCTCCCTACAGAATGACACCTACAGAAGTAAAAGAATTGAAAGCTCAGTTACAAGAATTGACAGATAGAGGTTTTGCGTGACCGAGTTTCTCTCATTGGGGTGCACCAGTGTTGTTTGTGAAAAAGAAAGACGGAACTATGAGGATGTGTATTGATTATAGACAGCTCAATAAGGTGACTATAAAGAATAGATACCTGTTTTCTCGGATTGATAATTTGTTTGATCAGCTGAGAGGGGCTACAGTGTTTTTGAAGATAGAATTGAGATCGGGCTACTATCAGTTGCGAGTTAAAGACTCCGATGTGCCAAAGACTGCTTTTCGAACGAGGTATGGACTCTATGAGTTTTTAGTTATGCTATTCAGACTCACTAATGCACCTGCTATTTTTATGGATTTGATGAATCGGATCTTCAGACCGTATCTGGATCGGTTTGTGGTTGTGTTTATAGATGAAATTTTAATTTACTCTCGTGATGAAGCTGAACATGCCAAACATTTGAGACTAGTGTTACAAACTTTGCGAGATAAACAGTTGTATGCGAAGTTCAGTCAATGTGAATTCTGGTTAAGCGAAGTCAGTTTTCTTGGCCATGTTGTATCAGCATTGGGTATTCGGGTTGATCCGAGTAAAATTTCAACTATACTTGATTGGAAACCTCCTAAGAATGTTTCTAAAGTCTGAAGTTTTCTGAGACTTACTGATTATTATAGACCGTTTGTAAAAGGCTTCTCTATGATTGTAGCCCCGATAACAAAGCTATTACAGAAAGATGTTAACTTCGAATGGTCAGAAAGGTGCCAGAAAAGCTTTGATCAGTTGAAAGCCCTTTTGACCGAAGCTCTAGTGCTAGTTCAGCCAAAATCGAGTAAAGAATTTGTTATCTATAGTGGTGCATCTTTAAATGGTTTGGGTTGTGTTTTGATGTAAGAAGGTAGAGTTATAGCTTATGCCTCGAGATAGTTGAAGCCACATGAAAAGAACTACCCGACACATGACTTAGAATTAGCAGCTATTGTGTTCGCATTGAAAATATGGCACCATTATCTGTTCGGTGAGAAATGTCATATTTATTCCAATCATAAAAGCTTGAAATACTTGATGACTCAGAAAGATCTGAATTTAAGACAACGCCGTTGGTTAGAATTGCTAAAAGACTATGAGCTAGTGATTGACTATCACCCGGGAAAAGCTAATGTTGTTGTTGATGCTTTAAGCTGAAAATTACTATTTACTTTGCGTACAATGAGTGCACATATGGCTATGTCTGATGATGGTTCGATAATAGCTGAATTGAAAGCAAGACCATTATTTGTTCAACAAATTTGTGATGCTTAGAAGGTTGATAATGAGTTGATAACAAAACTAGTTCAATGTGATTCAAATGATGATTTAGATTTTCGAATTAATGTTGATGACTGTTTGAGATTCAAAATCGAATATGTGTTCCGAGGAATTCAGAGTTGATTCAGATGATTTTAAATGAAGCTCACAGCAGTTGGTTATCTGTTCACCCAGGTAGTACGAAGATGTATAATGATCTGAAACAACTTTATTAGTTGGATGGTATGAAACGAGACAATTCTGACTTTGTTTCAAAATGCTTAATCTGTCAACAAGAAAAAGCCGAGCATTAGGTTTCTTCTAGATTGCTTCAGCCGATTATGATACCAGAGTGGAAATGGGACAAAGTTACAATGGATTTTGTATCTGGTTTACTGTTAACGCCGAGCAAGAAAGATGCAATCTGGGTTATTATGGATAGATTGACTAAATCGGCTCATTTTGTTTTGATACGTATAGACTACTCGCTTGATAAGCTGGCTGAATTATATGTTTCTCAGATTGTGAGATTACATGGTGTGCCTATATCTATTGTTTCGGATAGAGATCCGAGGTTTACATCGCGGTTTTAGAAGAAACTGCAAGATGCACTAGGTACGAAATTACATTTCAGTACTGCTTTCTATCTGCAAACAGATGGCCAATCTGAGCGAATCATTCAGATACTTGAGGATATGTTGAGATGTTGCATTCTCGAGTTTGAAGGTACGTGGGAATGATACCTACCTCTGATTGAATTTGTGTATAATAATAGCTTTCAATCGAGTATGAAAATGGCGCCTTATGAAGCTTTGTACGGTCATAAATGTCGCACACCATTGTATTGGACTGAGCTCAGTGAAAATAAGATACACGGGGTCAATTTGATCAAAGAAACTGAATAGAAAGTGAAAGTGATCCGTGAAAGTCTAAAAGCAACATCGGGCCATCAAAAATCATATGCAGACTTAAAACGTAAAGATAGAGTTTCAGATTGGAGATAAAGTCTTTTTGAAAGTCTCACCGTGGAAGAAGATACTCAGATTTGGTAGTAAAGGTAAATTGAGTCCGAGGTTTATTGGGCCGTATGAGGTTATAGAGCGTATCGGGCCAGTTGCTTACAGACTATTGTTACCACCTGAACTGGAAAAGATCCACAATGTATTCCATGTTTCAATGCTTCGTAGATATCGATCTGATCCTTCACATGTGATTAGTCCATCTGAGATTGAAATTAAGTCCGATATGACATACGAGGTAGAACCGATTCGTATTCTGGCTCATGAGATTAAAGAGTTGCAAAATAAGGAGATTCCATTAGTTAAATTATTGTGCCATAAACACGAAGTTGAGGAAGAAATGTGGGAGTCAGAGGTTGCAATGAGAGAACGATATCCGAACCTATTCACAGGTAAGATTTTCGGGGATGAAAATCCCTATGGGGGGAGAGTTGTAACAGCCCGATTTAGACCCTAATCAGAACGGTGGTTTTAGGACCACGAATCTGAGTTAGAAAAATAATTTAAAATTATTTTCTATATTTATTTTATGTGAATTTATATCTATGAAATTTTCGTGATTTAATTTTGTCGTTTAGGTATTTGATTTAATAAAAGGACTTAATCGCATAAATTGAAAACTTGATAGTTTAAAGCATAAGGGTTGAGTTGTTTTTGGCTTTCTAAATTGGAGTAGATGTGAATATCCCATTAGCATATTGTTGGACGGTAATAGGCATATAATATATGATTTTTATATTATTTCATTAAGGTTATAAAAGTAATTAAATAAAATGTTAATATAAGATATAATATAACAAAAATCAAGCCATGTTCATCATTTTATTTTCTAATTGCCGAAACATAACAAAAAGAGAAAGAAATAACAAAGCTAGGGTTCAGCCATCTTTAAAGCTCATTCAAGGTATGAGTTTAGTTCGATTTTTGATAATTTTTACATTTTTGAGATCGTTGCTTCGAGTACTACAAATCCCGTGCTTGAATTTTTTATTTTGATGAATATTTTGAGTTATGCCATTGATGAAAGCTTGTGATTTTTGTTGTTTGATGATGAAAAATGGAAGATATGTTTTAGATTAACATGTGTTGTATTGGAGTTTTTGATGATTTTGAGTAATTACGACTAAATTGCAAAAATAATAATTTAAGGGACTAAAATGTAAAATAAATGAAATATATGGACTTGTATGAGTATGGGTAAAATTCAGCCCAACATGGGTATATTGAAATTTTGTATATTTTGTGTTTTGTGCAATAGGGACTAAATTGTGAAAAGTGTAAATGTCAGAGGCAAAATGGTAATTTGCCCATTTATGTGTTTTTGGACTAAATTGAATGAAAATATTTTTGAATAAGCTTAATTTGAATATGTTTAGATCAAGAACCAAAGAAATCAGATTTGGATTAGGGGAAAACAAAAGTTGTCAACTAGCTGCCCTGTTCCGTTTTGTACCGTCCGAGGTAAGTTTATAAGCAAATAGACGTACTTATCTTAGTTAAATGCTAATTATACATGCTGAAATGAAATTTATGAAATTATATATGCTATGGCCGAATATGAATTGGCTTGGTTACTATATTTTCGATTTCGTTCCGACCGAGTTACGACGTTCGAAAGCCCCGTATGAACCTTAGGAATAGTTAGGATACATATGTCATGACATAGGATTCCGATATATGTGTGCGAGTAAAACCATAGTATCGGTATGTGATTCTGATATGTGTTTATGAGTAAGACCCTGTCTGGGACAATGGCATCAATATGTGATTACATGTAAGACCACGTCTGGGACGTTGGCATTGTACGATTTGTGTGATTATCTTAGTGTCCTATCCAATTCCGAATGGTTCATCGGGCAAAGGTAAATTGAGTTCGAATGTGTAAAACGAGCTATATGTCAGGTATGAACTAACATGTTACTTACTTGAGGTAAGTTAAGTAAACACCTTGACTATTTGTTATAAATTTTGTAAGATGCAAATAAAGAAAATATGTGTATGTGATATGTGTATTTGGCTTTATGAATGAGTAGTTAGTATATCATGAATAATCCTTATATATGTGTATAAATGATGAGGTATTTTAGGTTATATAATTAATATATGTACTAAATTTTAATATGTCTATTTTAATATGTCTAAATTTCGATACTTGAGATTATGCACTTGAGTGAATATGTACTAAATTTTAATATGTCTATTTGCCTTTAGAAGTTGATTGCTAACATGTTAAAGTGACTATATGAGTATTCGGCCAAATAAGAAGTATGTGTGTATAATGTCATATTATGGTTCTTGAACTAATTTAAATGGTATAAGTATGCTTGATTATTTGGTGATATTTTGGACCTGAAAGTTGAATAATATTTGATTAATTAGTTTATGTGAGTATTCAGCCAAGGTAAAAAAATGGTATATGGATATATTATTGTATCTCATATGTGGGTTTAAGGTTAAGCATTGGTCATGACAATATAATTCGGTTTAGTAAAACAGGTTGAATATATTATTGAGTTGTTTATTTGCTTATGGCTTACTAAGCTAAGATAACTTACTTTGTGTATCTATGTTTACTCTGTTTTATAGATTTGGAGTCAAGCTACGAGCTCAGGGGACTGTCAGCAAAGTTCATCACACTATCAGCTATTTCGGTACCTTTATAAGTTAAACTCGGATTATGGCATGTATAGGCTGGACATATTTATGAAATATTGGGTTTTGGTCATGTATAATTAAAGCCATGCGAAAATGGCTTAATTTCTAGGCTTGGATTTATTTATGCCTGATCATGGTTTAATCTGTTTTGGCTAATATAAATATGTTATAAATTATATGATATTTGTGTTACATGTGACATGACTGGGAATTGATGTGATATTGATACTTGTTAAAATATGTATTCGAATGTGTATTAGTTCACTTTAGAGATTATATACATTATGTGTGAGTGGTATGCTTGACTAAACAAATTGGTTGGGATAATGCATAGGTTGGTGAATGTGAACTTGCTAAATATATATGTATATACTTGAGTGATATTTATTACTATAGTTCGGTTATGATTTGAAATGATGGTAACATGATATGTAATATAGTTTAAGTGATGAATATGTGGTTTGTATTGTAGGTGTTATACGAATAATTTGGTCGTTTGTCTTGGTATATATATATACTCAATGTTAAATGTGATCTTTTATTAGAAGAAATTTGTGTATTATATGCATGGGCATTAATAGCATGTTCGACCATTGTATAAAGTAATTAAATTACATAGGTGATTGTTTAATAAAGTTTGTAACATGATTTTAATTGGGTTAATTATGAGTTGTATGGAATTTGTTAATTAATGCATGCTGGGTGAGTGATAATCCATAAATGCAACTTATATTAAACTTTATTTAAATGTGTCTAGATGTTTCATTATTTAAATGCCGAATGAACTATAAATGTTATGCTACCTTTGGTCAAGTTGATTAATTATGTTTTATATATGTTAGTAAAGATTGATATGAGACATGGAAAATAATTGATTATTAATTAGGTTATATATTCATATTTATGAGCATTATGATTAAGTATATTGGCAATGATTATATACATACATGTTTTTTGGGTCGAATTTACATTGAAAGTATATTTAGAAATATGATATTAGTGAGTTTTGTTTTTGAATTTGAATTATCAATTTGTACATATCTGTCATATATTATTTGAATATAAAAAAAGGATTCTGAATTATCATATGCCAAGTAATGCCTCTTAACCCTAATCCGACGACGGATACGGGCAATGAGTGTTACATTAACATTGTTCAAAAATTAAATATTAGTTTTGGTTGCTACCCGAATGTGTTAAATTCATTGCTCAAAGGGTTGTAAATTGATGTTAATTAAATTTTCCGGATGGTTCTAATAAAATGGTCTGAATGTAATGTTGTTAAGCTGATTTAATGTCTTGTAATGTTGAAGATTTGTTGTTGTCCAAAGCAGAATATAAAGCTGTACAAAATTGAACATTTGTAATAGGCTTTAGCCAAATTGAATGTTGGAAATTCAACATATTTATTCTCTTGTTTTAAATGTTATGAGGTGCTGTGTTAAATGAAGGAAAATATTGGTTGTCATTATTTAAACTTGGTCATAGTCCATAAGGGATATTTGCAATCTAAATGCTGGAAATTGCAACTTTTAATTTCTTGCTTAAATCTTATTAAACCATGCTGTAAATGCAAAACAAGTATATGTTGTTCACACACTAAATTAATCGTTAATGACCTTAAAATTTATCTGTTCAAACGTGTTAAATTCATTGTTCAATGTGTTGTTATTTATGCTAATGTATTGAGTATATTAAGCTATCCAATTTTATGTTATATGTGGTGTTAATGTTGTCTTAGTTTTTAACATAATAATGATAATGATGTTCAATGTGTATAAACAGGTCAGTCCATTTTGTCCATTTTGTGCATAATAGGGAGGTCTAAATAAATATATTAAAATGTTGTTCGAAATTGTATGTTTAGTTATTGTCTAAAAATAAATATTAAATGTGCTATTGTCTAAGAATAAATATTAAGTTATTGCTCAGAAATGTGTAGCTAGGAAACTATCGAATTAAGGTAACGAATTATATGCTTGGTTGTTGTTTGATTTGTTGTCTTAACGGCTAGAATGTTTATTTTTATGTCGTTTGAATCCGGTTTATTCTACGTGTTGAAAAGCTTGTAATTCTTGATAGAATTGTTTGGGTTATTAGAGTTGAATGGTGTATCTTGGTGCTAATTAAAGCATGATTTATGTGAATGTAAGCGATTATTCAATGTTTAATTGAATTTTGGACTTTTCAGGTTAGGAATTTGAAGATGAATATGTGACAAGTAGTCGGTATGAATACAAATGTGATATGAAAGGATTATGTTCTTATAATATAATTTAACATTTTAAATTGCTTACTAACCTTTGATTTTTATTTTATTTAAGTCCTTACATAATTTATGTTATGTTATAATATTAGTTATAGAAATGTCATTGATTTGATTACTCGGCAATTGATTTGTTTTCCATGCGTAGGTTAGGTTCAATCGTGTGCACTCGTTGTTATCAGCATCCAGTAGAAAATCTTGCTTTCCTCGAGTTGGTGAAACTTTTGCTATTTTGGTCGGCATGTACTTATAGGATGTTATGTTATATTAAGCTTAGTTGGAGAATTATTTCATACTTCGAAATGTTATATAAATAGGCATATATGATAATTGAGAATGGTTTGTACTATATATATGTTTGGTGTTGATATTGCTATACGAGTATTTAGATGAGGTTATAATGCTTTGGATGTGAATCAATATATATATAGTTGGAATAGAGAATGTGAATCAGTATATATATAGTTGGAATAGGTTAATAGTTGAGATATTGGTATATTAATCATGACATTGCTATAGGACTAAATATATCATTTGAATTTATTATGGAACGAATGATGTTAGTTGCTTTGGCAACGAATGTATATCTCGTTGTTCGAACCCAACGATTGGGTCGAGTAATGGGGTGTTACAAAAATAATACAGGTTGTATGTCTAACGTGGGCCATGAACTTCAAGTAGTGGGACCAATGAAACTGGGCAACATAAGTGGAGAGACTTGGACTTGAGCTTGAGGACCGTTGGATGCTAAGGATTTATGCAATTGGCAGGCTAAAGATGACGCATTAAGGGGTATTGTGTCTGGGCTTGATAATGCTGGGATCCATTCGGCCAAACATTCTTCTAGAAGTTTTGTTGCAAATGGAATTTTCCCAAATGTGCAATGCAAAGATTCAAACATGGTTGTAGTTGATTTAGAAGTTAATGAGTAGTGGGTAATTTATTTAAGCCCCTCTGAGTTTTCCAATTTTTTAAGTGACTCCCCTGTGACTACTACGCATTTTAATCCTACTTTTGAAGAGTCGAAAGGGATGGTGGTGGTCTTTGATGGAAAGATACTTGACCCACGGAAGCTTCGACGACTGTTTTTAAGGAAAATGCTAATCCAAATGATGGAAAAGCCTTGGAGGACGATGGAGCCCGTGGTATTGGAAAAGGAGTGCCTAATTCCAAAGCTCGAGGTTTAGGTGACAAAGGTGAAACGAGCACAATGGTAAAAAAGTTTATTAGACCATTCAAAATCGTGGAGACAGGTCCAACTTAGTTAGCGCTACCCATGTTCCTTTGTTTGAATTTATGAATTTTATGGTTGAGTTAATGCTCAACTAGACATGGAAATTAGCATAAGACCAGAGGCTTTGGAAGGAAAGCAAAAACTAGAGCCTGAATGCTCTAAGTAGTAGGGTTGGTATTATTCTTAGTAATTTTTTTATAGATTTGACAATTTTCTCTTAGAATTGTTAGGGATGTGCTAGTCCGAAATTTCTTCGCATTTTCTATGATTACAAAAGAGAGCATAAGCTTGATATTGTTAGTTTTCTAGAGACAAGGGTAAGTGGTTTTAAAGCAGATAAGATTATAGCTTGTTTGGGTTTTCATTTTTCACACCAGGTGGAGGCTATCGATTTCTTTAGAGGCATTTGGGTGGGATGGAATGACCCAATTTCTATTAAGATTCTTCGTAGTAATCCCCAATTCATTTGCATTTGAGTTCTTAGGGAAGGTTTTGCATTGCCTGTTCATATTGTTTTTGTTTATGGAAGCCTCGATAGGTAGAAGAGGAGGAAGCTATGGGAGGGCCTTAAGTTTGTTATCTCGACAGTAATATTCCTTGGGTAGTTATTGGTGATTTTATTCTGATGCTATCTTCTAATGATAAGAAATGAGGGCATAAGGCTAGGAAGGGTTACCATTTTCTTAATGATTTTTTAGAAATGTTTGAATTGCAAGATTTGGGATTCAGGGGGCCTGCTTTCACATGGCATTAATGTGGGTGATAACTTTTGAAAATATTTATAATTCATGCCTTTAGACTGGTTCAATTGTCTATACTTAAGTGAACTTAGTTGCATTTTAAGATATTATTTTAGCATTTTTAGAACATTGCATAAGAAGCTTGAACAGCGCTTAAATATTATTATTTGTTACTTTTAATTGCTTGTGGTAGGGCTATGTTTGGTGGTTTGGCAGCTGCAGGTTGAGGAATAAGAAATAAAGGAGTAAAAGTTTGTCGAGGCAAAGAGTTGGATATTATGTCAACTTCTATACCGTGGCAATTCCAGAAAGACCGAGTCAACACTCAACGCATACCAGTTTCAACTCAACTATACTTGTACCAAAAAAATCTGCCTAAAAAAGAGGAGAAGATAATCCTAGGATGTTGGTTTTTGTCCTAAAAAAAAAAGAATTTAAAAAGAGGATAAGATAATCTTGCATTGTTGACAAAAAGAATTTAAAAAGAGAAGAAGATAAACATTGGTTGTTGGATTTACCCTAGAGAAAAAGCTATAAAAAGCCAAAAGAGGAAACCTTAATCGACGAACAAGGGTGGAGATTCATAGGCAAAACTAAAGGGTAGCGGTTGAGTAGAGACGGAAAGAGGAAGACGAAGGCAATCCCTATAACGACCCACTTTTTTTCAGTGGTGACGAAATAGTGGTTTTGGGACCACAATTTCCATTATGTTGACCCGTAAATATTATTTATAGAATATTTATGGAGTCATTAGGGTCATATTAAAATTTGATTAAGAAATTTTAATGTTTAGATAGCAAATTAAAGAAAAAGGACTAAATTGTAAAAGGTACAAAACTTGTTAATTATTACATTTGGGTGATTTAATAGTCTAATTATTAAATGTTGGAGGGCCAATAAGGCAATTAGACCATATATAAATTAAGTGGATGGTCTAGTATAGTTTTTAAAGAAATTTTAGTTTATTTTAAAGGTTAAAAAGGTAAATAATCAATAAATAAACAAAAACAAAACATGAGATTGTCATCTTCTTCTTCATTTTTTCTTGCTAAAACCGAATAGCCATGGTTTCTTAAACATGGAGAATCGGCCAAGTTCAATACCTTACATGTAAGTGAAATTGATACTCGTTTCTTGTAATTTTTATGTTTTTGAGATCATTGCAACTATGTCCAGCTAGCTCGTACCTTCGTTTTTGAATATGTTAAAAATTTTAAAAGTTTCCATTGATGAATCTTGAATTTTTTTAATGATAATTATGTGTTTGAAGCTTTGATTATGGTATTTGGTTGTTTTGTGAAGTGATTTTTTTAGATTTTGATTCAAGGATTAAATTGTTAAAATGTCAAAATTTTAAGGTTTAATGGCGATTAAAAGGTGTTTTATGGAGTTTTTTTCGAGGCCTTGAACATTCGGTTGGTATGTGAGTCTTTCGGTTGGTATATGAGTCTTTAGAAATGGTTAATTTGATGATTTTTGGGTTAAAGGACTAAATTGCATAAATTGTAAAGGTTTGGGACAATTGTGTAATTTTAAAAAATAAAAGGGTACAAAATGTAGAATAAATTAGATTATGAAATGAAAGTTAATATTGGGAAATTTTACATTTTAGATCAAGACCTTGTTGATTTACGTGGAAAAGGAAAATTTTTTGAATAGTCCCTAAATTTCTACAACTATTACAATTCAGTTAAGGTTAGTTCGTTTAGTTTATAATTTGATATCTTTTATGAGCGTTTGGCATGTTATTAGGTGAATTAGCTCTTATGAACGATTGGCGTGTTTCGGTTGGCTTACTTGTGTACTCATATCTGTAAGTCATTCATCAGGTTGTAAAACTTTGTATTATAACTTATTTAATGATTTTTAAAGGCATGACATGTATTTGACATCATGAATTAACCCGTCGTGGACATATATGTTTTCCCAGAGATTATTATTTGAGCTTTGAATTGAATTGTACAATTCACTGGTTTGATATTGTGGATGACAGGAAACACTTGTTGTTGAATTATTTTTGATTGAATTGTTTTATTTACTTCGGTAAGATTTATTGTTTCTGTACGACGAATTTATTAAGCTTCAATAAGCTTACGTGTGTTAATTTTTGTTTCTTGTAGATACTTTTGAGGGTTGGACAATCATATCAGCACTCAAGTCACACTATTCATCCATTTTCGGTAGTTTTTGAACGTTTGTTTTGGATTATATGGCATGTAATAGACTTAATTCGTCATTGCTTTTGTTTTGGTATGTATATATGTAAAGAGTTAGCTTATGTGCAAGTTGGTAATTTGGGCGTCACTACATGATCTTGATGTTTACTTGAAAAATGTTTAGATAATGACTTATTTTGGATTATGAATGATGGAAGAAGTTTTTGATATAAACTTGTAGTATATGTATGACCAAAAGGTCTATTAGAATTGTTGTGATTTGAGGTGCCTATGATAAGCATATTGGTTAGAATTTTTCTGTGAATTAGCATGTTTTGTTTTATGATTTATATTATTATATAAGTGTATATACTTGTGATACCAATGAAGGTACATTGGTTAGGCACTTAAGATGGTTGAAATTGCATGATTTGAGCTTGTCTAATGTCATTTTGAATAGGTCAAATAGCTAGTAAATGGGTTACTTAGTGTCCAAGAAATCTTGAAATGGTAAACTTGACATTTAAGTTTCATTTAGGTGCACACGACGTATGGCACGCTTATGCCACTTGGTCAAGTGTATCAAGTCAGTGTGTCACATAGCTTATCACACGGCCTGCTACACGGCTGTGTGGTTTAACTTAGTGAGTTACATGGGCAAGGACATAGGCTGGGCCACATCCATGTGGCCCGACTCAATGAGTTACACGATCAGGAAGATAGGCTAGGACACAACCTTGTGGCCCAACTCAGTGAGTAGTTTTTGAAATTTTTCATATTTTCCTGAAATGTTTTGATTTGTTTCAAATTAGTCCCTAAAGGTTTTAAGATTAATTAATTATTCCCTAAAGTACAATTTAAGCCTCGTAGATATATGATATTATTGTAATTCAATTACTTTATGGTATTTGAGAATTATAAGTGAAATGATCTTGATTTACTTGTTTATTTTAAATTAGATTGTTGTAGCATTCAAATAACCTTACTCTAGTGACATATATGAGTTAGTGGTGTTACAGTCCCTCTCAGCCACCACAAGACACAATGCCACTGGAATGTGAACTGGACACATGAAAGTTGTCTTCCCATCATTCTTCTATTATTTCTTAATTATTTCTTTATAAATTGATTTGATGAAAACGATGTTGAATGACATTTTGGTTTTGAATTTTATTTGCCAAACCATGAGCTAAATCTTATCGGGTTGGGATTACATGATTAAATGTAACACCCCTAACCCGTGTCTGTTCCTGGAACATGATTACGGAGTACTGCCAGAATTTACAGAACAATCATAGATAAATCATGTCGTTTACTATTCATTTTTCGAAACTAATCATATCGTCCCTTGAATGGGTCCTCGAGGCCCAATATACACTTTAAAAGTAAATCGGGACTAAATCGAACATTCAAGAAATTTTTCAGAAATCTTAAAATTTTTCCTCAGTGCAGGGCATACATGCCCATGTGGCCAAGGGACACGCCCATGTGGCCAAGGGACACGCCCATGTGGCCCTATGACATGCTCGTGCTTCAGGTCGTGTCCTACCCCGTGTAACTCCCTGACTTGGGTCACACGGCCAACCACATGCCCGTGTACTAGGCCGTGTGGTCAATTTATTTTTCGAAAATTAGGTTCAGGTTTCACACAGCCAGGTCACACGCCCGTGTGTTAGACCGTGTACCTTACACGGCTGAGACACACGCCTGTGTCTCTGCCCATATGCTCAATTCTGAACATTCTGTTTCTCAATTTTAAGATGCAGGGGACACACGGCCAGACTACACGCCCATGTACATGGTCGTGTGTCACACACAGCTGAGACACACGCCCTTGTCTCTATCCATTTAGACGAAAATAGGCCATTTTAAAACCGCTTTTCTCACCTTTTTTACCATCAACCTGCACACAACACTTTCATATACAAAAATAATCCAACCATGCAAACAATGCAAGCCAAAAAAAAAAAATTCAAGTTTTAGATCTAATGTGTCATTACACAACTTATTTGCATAAACTTACCGCAATAACTCCATTCATTAATTACTATAAGGTACTACTAGATATATGCATACAAACATATTATATGTATATGTGTTACTTACAACCATATTACAAGTTTACTTCCTTTCAATTCAACCTTATACATGCCATATAAACCTTAAAATGCATAACAAAATCTACAGGAGTAAACTGGACAGTGTGGCTTGATGTGTTGATCCGATCCTCTGATTTCACGTTAATCTACAAAGAACATTAAACACATAAAAGTAAGCTTATAGAAGCTTAGTAAGTTCATAGGCTTTTAAAAAAATAAATCTTACCGAACAAACTACATTAAAACATTAAACAGAGCGTTTCACTAACATTACCTGCCAGTCACAGTTTCAATTAATATAATTCACTTGGTTGAGCTCAATATCAAATACTTCATAGATTCTCTCACAATAAATCCATATGACACTTACCAATACTTGTCAAATTAGAGAACGTCTTACGGATTTGAGTACATTGTTTTCTTGATGCCACAGTCCAACTATGGTTTACACAATATTGCCATGGCCCTGCCATGGTCTTACACTCGCAATGCCATAACCTAGTTATGGTTTTATCATCAGGATGCCATAGCCCAGCTATAGTCTTACACATATATTTATTACCATGATCCAACCATGGTTTTACGTACACAGTGCCATAACCCAGTTATGGTCTTTTCACTAAAATGCCATAGCCCAGCTATGGTATTACATTTAAACATTGCCATGGTCCAACCATGGTCTTATCCATCAATTCCTCTTGTGTCACTGAATGATCGTACTCAATCTTGCATTCCACTTAATTTGAACATTCAATTCGATTTTCATATTATCACAATAATCATAATTCAATAATAAAGATATGAAATAAGACATTATATCATTCCTAAATCAATAATTTATCATGAAAGTTCAACCATATGAACTTACCTGGGGTAGATTGTAGAAGTTGCAGCAATTCGGGGACTATTCTGCTACTTTCTCTTTTCCACGTTTATCCTCGGTTTCTTGATCTATAATATAAAATTATCCATTCATTAACATCTAATTCAATTGTAGTTCACTTCACAACTTATGCCCTTTAATTTCTAAAATTTCATATTTACCCCAAATTTTACAATTTTTACAATTTAGTCCCTGATCAATTAACCCATCAATTGAGCTAATTTTTTTTTCTTAATTAACACTTTATCTAATTATTTTAGACTACTATATAGCCTTTGATATTTAGAATTTCAGCACCAAACCTTAATTCCAAACTTTTTCACAATTAGGTCTTAAAATCAATTTCAACTAAAATCACTTGATAAAATCATCATATAATAAAATTAAAGCTTCAATTACATGTTAATTCATCATAAATACCCAGCACTCATCAATGGTAACTTTCAAAATTACCCATAGAATCAAAAACTAATGAAATCAATAGTTGGACCTAGTTGTAAAAGTCTCAAAAACATAAAAATTACATGAAATAATCAAGAATTAAGCTTACATGGAGTAAAACTATGTAAAAACAGCTTCTTTGAGACCTCGTATAGTATTTTTGGCTGAAGAAAAATGAAGAAATGCCTAGAAATTCAATTTAGTCATTGTTTTATTTGTTTAATTTATAAAATTTACAATTTTGTCCTTAGTTCACATTGTTTTCTTGTCTATTTCTATACCCATACTGTCCAGCCCCATAATTTGGGTCTAATTGCCTTTTAAATCCTTTCTTATTTACTACTTAAGCTATTTACTCATATTAGCAAATTTCGCACCTTTCTCAATTTAGTACTTTTTAATTAATTAACTATCAAAACGTTAAAATTTTCTAACGAAACTTTAATACTAACTCAATAAAACTTTGTAAGTATTTATAAAAATATTAACGGCTTGGTTTATGAAATTGAGGTCCTGGTACCTCGTTTTCAACCTAATTTACCTAATAAATTCTTTTAAATCACATAATTCACTAATTTAAGAATACTTCTAAAATCACACTTGACTCATAAATATTAATTTACTTAATTTTCAAACTCACTCATTAGATTTAGTGATCTTGAATCACTATTCCCAACACCACTGAAAATTAGGCTGTTACATTAAACCTTTATTTTAGTTAACCGTTGAAGGATAAATCTGAATTAATTTACTGTTTCATTCAATTGTTTTTATTTCTAAATGCAGCATGCCCATAAACTAATTTAATTTTAAAAGGGTTGGATTAGTGGGACCGAAATTGAATGATATGAGTAAGTAGTCGACAAATACTTGTTGTAGACTCTAGACATAGAGCAACATTCATACGAAAATGAAACAGTGCAGGGTACTACATTAAAGGCCTATAGATACGAGCAAGGTAACTTGGGGTTTTTGCTCTCGAAAGAAGCAGACCACTTTAGAACTCTTCTGAGTAGTAGATTGATTACGATTTTGGCGAGGCATTTCTAATTGTAAGGGTAGATTCTTAGTAATTCCAACCTTCCATATCAACATCGTATATCCCTTATCCCTTGCCGTAGTATCTTTTCCATCACATCCTTAGTTGTTTATTTTTTCAATTACATATTATTCATATAATCATTTTCGTAATTGCCATTACATTTTTACTCTTGCATTGCCATAACATTTTCAATTATTCATCAGTTACACATTTTGTTTACATTAATATTTCTTTTATTTACCATTGCATTCTTATCATTATTTTGCCATAACATTAATTTAACTTTGTTATAATAACTTGACCATTTGTATACCTAATCCAATCCTTGTGGAGACGATCTCATGTATCACTTTATTATTTGATTTGACGTGTATACTTGCACAAATCACATATCATTTCACACGTGACAAGTTTTTGGCGCTATTGCTTGGGATCAGCAATTTGGTGTAATTTGGTTTGGTTAATTTATTTAATTTCATTTGTAATAACCCAATTTAGGGCTTAGTCGGAACAGTGGTCTCGGGACCACAAATCTGAAGATAGAAAAATTATTTTTATTATTATTTTTATGATGTTATGGTACAATTATATTAGTGCATGGAAAATTTGGTGAGTTAATTTTAATGCTTTCAAGCCCGATTACGAAAAAGGACTAAATCACATAAAAGGCAAAAGTTACATTGTGGTACCCAAAGGTGTTATATAGCTAGAGAATAAAAATTTAGGGCTTTTAAAGGGCAATTACACCCTTTTTAATAGTGTTGACCGGCCATGTGATGGATTTTAAAAAAATTGTCAAAGTATTAGGTTGATGATGTCATGTTTTGGTGACAAAATAATGCCTAAAAGCCTAGCTATCATTTTCTTATTCTCCATCTTCTTTCTTCACTGAAAATATCAGCCAAAATAGAGGTTTGAAAGCTCAAAAATCTGCAGCAACTTAAAGCACTCATAAGTAAGTGATTTTAATGAGTTTTCTTCAAGATTTTTATATTTTTGAGACCCTTGAAGCATGAGCTTTCAAATGAGGGTGATATCTTACAAAATGGTCAAGAGTTTAGGATTTTTCCATGGATGTATTTGTGACATATGCTGAGTTTTTATGGAAGAATATGAGTCCTAGTTGTGTTATAAACAACTTTTGTGGAAGATGTTAGCATGAAAACACTTAAAGGGACTATTTTGCATAAGTTGCAAAATAAGTGGTAAGTGTGTGAAATAGTGAGAATTTGGGAGTGCTCTAGTAGTAAAAAGAGT
Organism: Gossypium longicalyx; assembly: GCA_025698465.1. Lineage (NCBI taxonomy): Eukaryota > Viridiplantae > Streptophyta > Magnoliopsida > Malvales > Malvaceae > Gossypium > Gossypium longicalyx. Next base: position 58,822,147 of record CM047004.1, on the reverse strand, counting down.
TTATATAGGCTTGAAATAAAAGGAAATTCGATAAAAATCAATTTTCGGGCATAGGGGTAAAATGATCATTTTGCCAAGGCCTAGGGGAAAAATGGTCATTTTACCAAATTTGTGAATTTATGAATGCCTAATTGTGTTTAGTGACTAAATGGATGTATATTATTATTATAGATCAAGATTTTCCAAAATCGAGCCTAGACCGGGGAAAAGCCAAGCAATCTGAATAGGCTGACTAGTCAAGTACTTTTTGTAAACCAAGGTAAGTTGTATGTAAATAGTACAACTACACTGTTAATACTTGTATTCATATAGTCATTGAATTGATACTGTAGGAGTTGTTAAGTTATAAATTGAGAATGCTTTGTAATATTGGGATAGTAGAAATATCCCGTTGGAACCACAGGATATGAACTGAATATTTGTGCCAAGACATTGAGTGATTTGTCCGCCAGTGTAAGAAATGTCTGCGACATGCTTCGGCCACATTATGAGAGCCAGTGTAAGACCATGTCTGGGACATGGCATCGACACAGAGATGAGTACTAGAGTAAGACATGTCTGGGACATGCATCGGCCTCGACAGAGATAGCCAGCGTAAGACGTGTCTGGGACACACATCGGCTAGGAGTTGTGCTAGTGTAAGACATGTCTGGGGCATGCATCAGCACGCATATATGAGAGCCAGTGTAAGACCATGTCTGGGACATGGCATCGGCAATATATCCCATGTTGAAGGTTCATGGAATATCCAGTAGTATTCCAACGGTTCAATGGTGAAAGTTATAGTTCAATTTTGATAAAGAAAGGATGATCATGTTGTGAGTGTTACAGGTACCTATATGATAAGCATGAGTAACAAGCTTAATTTAGAAAATGAGACTCGTGTAGATGATAACGAGTAAGTTAAGTTATGTTTACCTTTGAGCTATAAGCATGCTGGTAAATGGTAAAATTGTAGTATAGTTATTTATATGCAACTTACTAAGCTTTATGCTTACTCCCTTTTCTTTCCTTTTTCTTTCAGTGTCACCGAGCTAGCTTAAGGATCCCTTAAAGTCAGAGATATCAATCACACTATCAGCTGCAGTGCTTGGTATAGTTTGATTTATATTTTTGAAGGTGGCATGTATAGGGCTAGACTAGGATGTTGTATTAAGAGAATTATCCATGTATTTTGGCTCAAGTCAAAAGCCCTTCACTTTGTATAAAGTCTGGAATAGTGGCTATTATTCATTTTGATGAATGCATATGATGTTCTTTCTCGGGATGAATTGGTGTCCTTTGGGGTGAAATTTGTATATTGAAATCATCTTGTGTAGGTTGTGCAAAATGGGTGACAAAATGGCTTGGAAAATAGCCTAGTTTGTCCACACGGGTAAGACACACGGACGTGTGTCTAAGCCTTGTGTGACACATGGCTCATGCCCATGGGTGTGTGTTGTGGCCGTGCGTCCCCTGCACTTGAAACTTTAAAGTCATTTTAATACACGGGCAAGCCACACGGGCGTGTGCCCAGGCCGTGCCATAAAGTCAGTATGCATGCTAGTAGTACACAGGCAAGAGACACGGCCGTGTGTCTCGGTCGTGTGAAAAACACGGTTATAGGGCACGGATGTGTGTGTGGGCCGTATGGTTTTGGCAGAATGCCCAGGTTTTCAGACACGGGTTCAGGATATGGGCGTGTGTTCTATATCCACACGAGCGTGTGGAGTCTTGATGCATGAAACTTTTATAAGTTTTTCATGAGTTCTCGGATGGGTTCTGAACCACCTTAGATGTATAATCTGGGCTCGTAAGTCCGTATATGAGATAGATTGCATTTGAAAAGAGAAAATTTTAAATTGTTTGAAACTTTTTTATGGCCCGGTTTTGTATAGTTGGTTGAGTCAAGAAAGGTAACACCTTGAACCCTGTCCTGACGTCGGATATAAGAGAGGAGCGTTACATTTAGTGGTATCAGAGCATGGTTTAGTCGATTCTAAGACTGAACTGACCAGAGTACGAGTCTAGCTATACATGCCACGTATATGGATATTGATAGTGTGACGATTCCTGACGATTATAAATTGTGTTTATTATAGTAATAGATCCTGATAGAACCACGGTGGATGACGTGGAAAGTAATGCACCGGCTCCTGCAGAAGGGACCGCGCTGATAGAGAGTGAGCCCGTAAGTATGGGCCAAGACGGAGGGGCTAGGGAAGCCTACCTCTAAATGATGGACGCTTGGTATACAGAGTTTGTTCGTGCGAAGCTGAACACCCCACCACCCCCACCTCCTCATATTCCTCAATACGCCTTGATGTCTCCGCAAGGTGCAGATGTGTTCAGACGAGAGAAGCCTCTAGTAGACAAGATCCAGAAGCAAAGGGCTGAGGAATTTCATGCTAGTGTAGATGATGACCTGGAGAGAGTGGAATTTTGGCTAGAAAATACCATGAGGGTATTCGATGAGCTATCATGCACGCCTAAAGAGTGCGTGAAGTGTGCCGTGTCACTTCTACGAGACTCGACTTATCAGTGGTGGAACACTCTCGTGTCTGTAGTACCTAGATAAAGAGTGACTTGGGAATTCTTCCAAGAAGAGTTTTGAAAGAAGTATATTAGCCAAAGGTTTATGAACTGAAAAAGAAAGAAATTCCTAAAGTTGAAGCAAGGTGATAAGACTGTGACAGAGTATGAGTGGGAGTTTGTGAAACTCAGCAAGTATGCACGAGAATACGTATCCACTGAAGCTACTATATGTAAGAGGTTTGAGGATGGCCTCAATAAATACATTCAAGTGTTTGTGGGCATCCTAGAGCTAAGAGAATTTGTGATGCTTGTTGAGAGGGCATGTAAAGCAGAAGAATTGGTGAAGGAGAGAAGGAAGGCGGCCATTGAGTCACGAGATTTAAAGAGAAGACAGATGGGGAAGACGCATCAGTCCTCCTCCAACAGGTCAGAAGAGTTTACTACCCAATTGAATACTTCAGTTGGATATTCGAAGAGAAACAAGAATCGACAGAACATGGCATCTAAAGCCCAAACTACCTCAGTGGCAAGTGTTGGTAGTGCTCAGCCAAATAGGCCGGAGTGTTCGCAATGTGGAAGATGTCACTTGGGCGAATGTTGAATAAGCAAGAGGGGCTGCTTCAAGTGTCGGTCACTTGACCACTTTATCCGCGAGTGCCCTGAGATGGACGAGAGAGAGAGAAAACAAGAGGTGAAAGCAAGCAGTGCTCCCTTGAGGGGTATGCCTCAAAAGAACCCCGAGAGTGCGAATAGTAGTAGAGGTGCACTAAGAGAGGTCGCGATAAGATCTGAAGGCAAAGCGCCAGGGAGGACCTATGCTATACGAGCTCGAGAAGAGGCAGAGTCTTCAGACATGATCACGGGTACCTTTTCTATTCACGATATAACTGTTGTCACTTTAATTGACCCCGGGATCTACCCACTCTTACATATGTATGGAATTAATACCTCGTATAAACTTGCTAGTAGAGTCCACTAAGTTTATAATAAAAGTGTCTAACCCGTTAGGCAAGCATGTATTAGTGGACCGAGTATGTAGAAATTATCCTTTGGCGATCAGAGGCCATTGTTTTTCGGCCAACTTGATGTTGTTGCCATTTAATGAATTCGATGTAATTCTTGGGATGGATTGGTTGACCTCCCATGGCATTGTAGTAGACTGTGGGAGAAAAGTAATTCAGTTAAGATGTGAGGATGGAAATATTCTTCGAGTTGGGCCAGATAAGTCGGATAACTTATTCAGGATAGTATCGCCTTTAGCAAATAGAGAGATATTTGAGAAAAGGTTATGAAGCTTATCTAGCTTTTGTGCTGAATACCCAAGTGTCCGAGTCGAAGATTGAGTCAGTATCAGTGGTTTGTGAGTTTATAGACATCTTTCTGGAGGAGTTACTAGGGTTGCCCCTAGAGAGGGAGGTTGAGTTTGGTATCGAGTTGGCTCCTGGTATGACGCCAATCTCGATTACACCTTATAGGATGGCCTTCACCGAGTTAAAGGAGTTGAAAGTGCAGTTGCAAGAGTTAACAGACAAAGGTTTTGCTAGACCGAGTTATTCACCATGGGGTGCTCCAGTACTTTTTGTGAAAAAGAAGGACGGGTCGATGAGGTTATGTATCGACTACAAATAGCTTAACAAGGTGATAGTGAATAACAAGTATCCCTTGCCGAGGATCGATGATCTCTTCGATCAATTGAGAGGAGCCACTATGTTCTCTAAGATAGACTTAAGATCGGGCTACTACCAGTTAAGAGTCAAGGAACATGATGTACCGAAGACTGCTTTTCGGACAAGATATGGGCATTATGAGTTTCTTGTTATGCCTTTTGGATTGAAAAATGCCCCAACGATATTTATGGACTTGATGAACCGTATCTTTCGACCGTATTTGGATAAGTTCGTCGTTGTTTTTATTGATGACATCTTGGTTTATTCGCGTAACTAGAATGAGCACGCAGAGCATTTAAGAACTGTGTTGCAGATATTAAGGGATAAGCAACTTTATGCCAAGTTTAGTAAAAGCAAGTTTTGGCTCAAAGAGGTCGGGTTTTTAGGACATATTGTGTCGGATGACGGGATCGGAGTTGACCCAAGTAAGATATCAGCTATTGTGGAATGGAAATTGCCAAGGAATGTAACAAAGATTCGTAGTTTTCTGGGGCTAGCAGGATACTACAGACGATTTATAAATGGATTCTCCATGATAGCTACACCGATAACGAGGCTACTACAGAAAGATGTCAAGTTCGAATGGATAGAAGAGTGCCAAAAGAGCTTCGAGAAGTTAAAGGCTTTGTTGACCGAAGCCCTAATTTTACTGCAACCAGAGTTGGGTAAAGAATTTGTAATTTATAGTGACGCCTCCCTAAATGGTTTGGGGTGTGTACTCATGCAAGAAGGCAAAGTTATAGCCTATGCCTCGAGACAGCTAAAACCTCACGAGAGAAATTATCCGACCCATGACTTAGAGCTAGCAGCTAGCAGCTGTAATGTTCGCCCTGAAGATTGGCGACACCATTTTTATGGGGAGAAATGTAGAGTATTTACTGATCACAAGAGTCTAAAGTATTTAATGACTCAGAAAGAATTGAATTTGAGGCAACGACGATGGTTAGAGCTAATAAAAGATTATGAGTTGATCATTGACTACCATCCAGGAAAGGCGAACGTAGTCGCCGACGCTTTGAGTAGAAAGTCGTTGTTTGCTATGAAAGTCTTGAACACTCAATTGACTATATCTAGTGATGGATCAATCTTAGCAGAGTTAAGAGCCAGACCGACTTTTCTTCATGAAATTTGTGAAGCTCAGAAAGATGACGAGAAACTACAAGCTAAGAGAACTCAATGTGACTCAGAGATTGAGTCAAATTTTTGTGTTAGTACTGATGGGTGTATAATGTTCAAAGATAGACTTTATGTACCCAAAGATAGTGAGCTCATTCAGAAGATTTTGCGAAAGGCACACAATGGTTGTTCGTCAATTCACGCGGGTAGCGTGAAAATGTACAACAACCTTAAGAAAATGTATTGATGGTCGGGTATGAAAAGAGACATTTCTAAGTTCGTATCCAAGTGCCTAGTGTGTCAACAAGTAAAGGCTGAACATCAAGTGCCTTCGGGTTTACTTCAACCTATTATGATTCCTGAGTGGAAATGGGATCGTATCACCATGGACTTCGTGACCAATTTGCCTCTAACCCCAAAAAGGAAAGATGCAGTATGGGCTATTGTTGATAAACTCACTAAGTCAGCACACTTCATTTCGGTGCGAGCCGACTACTCCTTTGAAAAGTTGGCTGACTTGTATGTTTCTGAGATTGTGAAGCTACATGGTGTGCCGTTATCAATTGTATCTAATCGAGACTCGAAGATCACCTCGAGGTTTTGGAAGAAATTACAAGAAGCTTTAGGAACCAAGTTGAGTTTCAGTACGGCATTTCATCCGCAAACTGACGGACAGTCTGAAAGAGTAATACAAATATTAGAGGACATGTTGAGGTGCTGTGTTCTCGAGTTCCAAGGAAGTTGGGAAAAACACTTCCTTGGAAAAAATACTTACCATTGGTTGAATTCGCCTACAACAATAGCTATCAGTCGAGTCTAAAAATGGTGCCTTATGAGGCTTTGTACGGGCGAAAGTGCCGAACACCCCTATTCTGGACTGAGTTGAGAGAAAGCAGATTCACGGGGTTGATTTGATTAAAGAGGCTAAGGAAAAAGTTAAGGCGATTCGTGACTATTTGAAAGCCGCCTTAGATAGAAAAAAATCCTACGCAGATTTGAAACGAAGGGAGATTGAGTTTGAAGTCAGGGGTAAGGTATTTTTGAAAGTTTCCCTGTGGAGGAAAGTCCTTAGATTTGGTAGAAAAGGCAAGTTGAGTCCTCGTTTTATAAGACCTTATGAGGTTACCGAGAGAGTAGGGCCCGTTGCCTACCTTTTGAGTTTTCTGCCAGAGTTAGAAAAGATTCACGACGTATTTCATGTATCCATGCTATGTTGATACAGATCAGACCCTTCGCATATAATTGTACCAACTGAAGTTGAGATTGTCCCAGATATAACATATGGTGAGGAACCGGTCAAGATATTAGCTCGAGAGGTCAAGCAGTTAAGAAATAAGAGTATACCGCTTGTGAAGGTTTTGTAACATAGACATGGGGTCGAGGAAGCCACATGGGAACCCGAGGAGTCTTTGAGAGAGCAGTGTCCAAACTTATTCACCAGTAAGATTTTCGAGGACGAAAATCCCTAAGGAGGGAGAAAAATAATAACCCGATTTAGGGCCTAGTTGGAACAGTGGTCTCAGGACCACAAATTCAAAGACAGAAAAATTATTTTTATTATTTTTTATTATTTTTATGAAGTTATGGTACAATTATATTAGTGCATGAAAAATTTGGTGAGTTAATTTTAATGTTTTCAAGCCCGATTATGAAAAAAAGACTAAATCGCATAAAAGGCAAAAGTTACATTGTGGTACCCAAAGGTGTTATATAGCTAGAGAATAAAAATTTAGGGCTTTTAAAGGGTAATTACACCCTTTTTAATAGTGTTGGCCGGCCATGTGATGGATTTTAAACAAATAGTCAAAGTATTAGGTTGATGATGTCATGTTTTGGTGATAAAATAATGCCTAAAAGCCTAGCTATTATTTTCTGCTTCTCTATCTTCTTTCTTCACGGAAAATATCAGCCAAAATAGAGGTTTGAAAGCTCAAAAATCTGCAGCAACTTAAAGCACTCATAAGTAAGTGATTTTAATGAGTTTTCTTCAAGATTTTTATATTTTGAGACCCTTGAAGCATGAGCTTTCAAATGAGGGTGATATCTTACAAAATGGTCAAGAGTTTAGAATTTTTCCATGGATGTATTTGTGACATATGCTGAGTTTTTATGGAAGAATATGAGTCCTAGTTGTGTTATAAACAACTTTTGTGGAAGGTGCTAGCACGAAAACACCTAAAGGGACTATTTTGCATAAGTTGCAAAATAGGTGGTAAGTGTGTGCAATAGTGAGAATTTGGCATTTAACTAGTAGTAAAAAGAGTTTATCTAGGCTTTAAATACAAGGAAATTTGATAAAAATTGATTTTCGAGCATAGGGGTAAAATGGTCATTCTGCCAAGGCCTAGGGGCAAAATGGTCATTTTACCAAATTTATGAATTTATGAATTCCTAATTGTCTTTAGTGACTAAATGGATGTATATTATTATTATAGATCAATATTTTCCAAAATCGAGCCTAGACCGGGGAAAAGCCAAGCAATCCGAATAGGCTGACTAGTCAAGTACTTTTTGTAAATCGAGGTAAGTTGTATGTAAATAATACTACACTGTTAATACTTGTATTCATATTGTCATTGAATTGATATTGTACGAGTTGTTAAGTTATAAATTGAGAATGCTTTGTAATATTGAGATAGTAGAAATATCCCGTTGGAACCTCAAGATATGAACTGGATATTTGTGCCAAGACATTAGGTGATTTGTGTGCCAGTGTAAGACATGTCTGACATATGCTTCGGCCACATTATGGGAGCTAGTGTAAGACCATGTCTGGGACATGGCACCAGCACAGAGATGAGCGCTAAAGTAAGACATGTCTGGGACATGCATCGGCCTCAACAGAGATAGCCAGTGTAAGACGTGTTTGAGACACGCATCGACTAGGAGTTGTGTTAGTGTAAGACATGTCTGGGACATGCATCAGCACGCATATATGAGAGCCAGTGTAAGACCATGTCTGGGACATGGCATCGACAATATATCCCATGTTGAAGGTTCATGGAATATCCAATAGTATTCCAATGGTTCAATGGTGAAAGTTATAGTTCAATTTTGATAAAGAAAGGATGATCATGTTGTGAGTGTTATACGTACCTATATGATAAGCATGAGTAACGAGCTTAATTTAGAAAATGAGACTTGAGTAGATGATAACGAGTAAGTTAAGTTATGTTTACCTTTGGGCTATAAGCATGATGGTAAATGGTGAGATTGTAGTATAGTTATTTATATGCAACTTACTAAGCTTTATGCTTACTCCCTTTTCTTTCCTTTTTCTTTCAGTGTCACCAAGCTAGCTTAAGGATCCCTTAAATTCAGATATATCAATCACATTATCAGCTGTAGCACTCAGTATAGTTTGATTTATATTTTTGAAGGTGGCATGTTTAGGGCTAGACTAGGATGTTGTATTAAGAGAATTATCCATGTATTTTGGCACAAGTTAAGATCCCTTCACTTTGTATAAAGCCTGGAATAGTGGCTATTATTCATTTTGATGAATGCATATGATGTTCTTTCTTGGGAAAAATTGGTGTCCTTCGGGGTGAAATTTGTATATTGACATGATCTTGTGTAGGTTGTGCAAAATGGGTGACAAAATGGCTTGGAAAATAGCCTAGTTTTTCCACACGGGTAAAACACACGGGCGTGTGTCTAGGTCGTATGTGACACACGGCTCACGTCCATGGGTGTGTGTTGTGGCCGTGCGTCCCCTACACTTAAAACTTTAAATTCGTTTTAATACACGGGCAAGCCACACGGGCGTGTGCCCAGGCCGTGCCATAAAGTCAGTATGCATGCTAGTAGTACATGGGCAAGAGACACGGATGTGTGTCTCAGCCATGTGAAAAACATGGTTATAGGGCACGAGTGTATGCTTGGGCCATGTGGTTTTGGCAGAATCCCCAGGTTTTCAAACACGGGTTCGGGATATGGGCGTGTCCCTAGCACACGGTCGTGTGTTCTATATCCACACGAGCGTGTGGAGTCTTGATGCATGAAACTTTTATAAGTTTTTCATGAGTTCTTGAATGGGTTCTGAACCACCCCAGATGTATGATTTAGGCCTCGTAAGTCCGTATATGAGATAGATTGCATTTGAAAAGAGAAAAATTTAAATTGAGATAGATTGCATTTGAAAAGAGAAAAATTTAAATTGTTTGAAATTTTTTATGGCCCGGTTTTGTGTAGTTGGTTATGTCAAGAAAGGTAACACCTTAAACCCTGTCCCGGCGTCAGATACGGGCGAGGGGTGTTTCATTATTAGTTTATTTAATTTAGTTTAATTTATTACTTGATTCAACATTGATACTTGTTCAAATCACATATTATTTCACACGTGATAAGTTTTTAGCACCGTTGCCGGGGATCAGCAATTTGGTGTAATTTGGTTTGGTTATTTTACTTAATTTCATTAGTTTTATTTGACTTAGTTTAATTTAATTCCTACATTTTTGCCTTCGGTGCATGAGAAGAGGCATTCATGCTAACAGAGAGTATCCTTTTGACCGAAAGATCAAGAGAACTTTGTTAAGAAGGCGAAAAGAACTGAGAAAATGGCTAGAAACGAGAATAATCCTGGTCTCAATGATAATCCAAATAGTCAAGATGTTAATCCTCCTATTCGTCAGGTGATAGATGATTGAGACAAAAAAATTTGAGAGCATGTTATTTCAATTTAGATGATTGATACAAATGAATTCGAGAGCATGTTATTTCAATTTTGGATGATCTGAATCTAGGGATAGTCAGACCACAAATACAAGGTCAGTAATTTGAGCTAAAACTAATGATGTTTCAAATGTTGCAAACAGTAGGACAGTTTAGTGGATTACCTACTGAAGATCCAAGACTACATTTGAGATTTTCTATAGAGGTTTGTGACTCGTTTAGACAACAGGGTGTTTCTAAAGAAGCTCTGCAACTTAAATTGTTTCCATATGCTTTAAGAGAACATGCAAGAGCATGGCTGAATGCTTTGTCATCGGGAACAGTGGCATCATGGAATGATCTTTGCCAGAGGTTTTTGCTATGGTATAATCCACCAAATATAAATGCCAAGCTTAGAAATGACATCACACCCTTTCCGCAATTAGAGGATGAAACACTATATGAAGCTTGGGAACGATATAAAGAATTACTTCGGAAATGTCTGATGCATGGATTCCAACACTGGACTCAGATAGAGATATTTTATAATAGAATGAATGTGCATACTGTTGGAACACCGGTGCCTCCAAGTCACAGCGAAAAATTAAAAACCGGTGATCCAAACCAAGGATCCATGTGTAAGGAACGAATCGGGGTGATAAAAAGGTTTCGAATTTACCAAAATTTCAATTTGAGTAGACAGCGACGCCTAGGCAACAGGAATGCTGAACCACTATCGAACCAAGCCGCAACCTTTTCCGATGCTGGCCTCTATGTAGTCCACCCGGTTGACAATGAACGGTAGAAATCCCAAAAAACTATTTTCAGAGAGTATTTTGCTAAAACAGCTGCTAGACCACTCTCATATTTTCGGGCTAGTTATATATATATATATATTCTTTTTAGGGTTTTTTTTTACCCTTTCTATATATAACTCCCTCTTGATTGGTATATATTTATAACGAATTTTAATTCATTAAAATTAATCTGAACATAATAATTATCATTCAAATAAATATAATAATGTTTAACCAAAAAATTATAATTACATTAATTATAATAAAGATTTGATAAACTATATTTATTTAAACTTATATACTGAACTAAATTCATATATCAATAAAATTATGTTACGATTATGTGTACAACATCCTTGTACATAAATAGTATGTTCAACAATTTGATTGCCCAATTAAATTAATTCTATAATTAATTTAATTCATGTGACAACCAAGCAATATACCAACTATGTTTTACCTCGTTCATTTCAACCATAGGGTGTGACCCTATAGGTTCTTGTAACGTTAGCAGTAATATTAGAACGATTCTAATGTTACAAACAACGAGTGGCATCTAGCAATGCATCAATGCTACCTAAGTTACAATAAGTCATGATTCGACATAACCTTTTGTGATTAACCTTTCATGCATTCATCCTTAAGTCCTATATCTTTGGAATGGACACAAGTCATGGAATAGTCACACTTGCATAGTCCATCCCATGTTTCTTGATACCTCGAGTAGACTATGATACACAAATAAGTATGACATCTCATATCAACTTATTTGAGCATGGCCATGCATTTCTAGCCTCACTCAATCAAGTGGCCTGAGATATTACTCCCATTATGTAGGAGGGACTTATCCTATATTGATCAACTATATCCCTCAACATAGATTGTGGTATATCCAACATCAGTCTTTATAGAACAACCAGTTACGGTGTTTGTTTGACTGTATGAAAATATACAACTCACGATGTTGGGATAAAGATGATCTCAAGTATGAGGATCATATACATATTAATCACTATGAGTAATGTTGTGTCAATTACATAATAATCCAAGAAACATACTCATAGCGGGTCAGTCCAATATGTTGTTCTCTAACACACATATTCATGCATTGATTCTGACACTCCATATCAATGACAACTCTTTATCATCAATCAACTACATGTTAGTCTTGATGCATTATTATTGTCCTAGCCAATAACAATACTTGACTAAGGATCTTTTGAGAATAATCATATTATTCTCAGGACATTATTATAAAATAGTTTATTTATGCACACAGAAAAGAAACTGGAATAATAATGGCAACGTCTTATATTAATAAACATGATAAACCAAGTATGTTATTACAACCACCTCGTGATTGATCTTTGGGCATACTCTTACACATACGAGGATGGTAGTTGATGCCTCTGCCAATAGTACTTTGTTGGATAAATCTTATAATGAAACATATGAGATTTTGGAAAAGATTGCCTACAATGATTATCAATATCCTACTAAAGAGTTTAGATGGGTAAGAAAGCTGCTGCTACTATAGAACTGGATGCAATCAGTTCATTGACTACCCATGTATCATTTTTAACTAATATGATACTACAATTCAGGAATCGTGTGTTTATTGTGGTGAATACCATGTGTTTGATGAATGCCCATCAAATCCAATAGCTGTGTGCTACATGTGTAATTTCAATTGGAATAATAACCCCTATTCCAACATCTATTATCCAGGGTGGAAGCAGCATCTGAAATTTAGTTGGAATAATCAAGGTGTGGGAAATTTTAACGATATTGCAAGACAGAATGCCAATAGTGCATTGCCTGGTTATAATCATCTTATGCCGAGGCAAAATCCTCAGCAAGGTCAGGTATCATCATCACCATCATCCATTGAAGACTTGTTGAAAGAATATATGGCCAATAATGATGTCGTAATTCAGAGCCAAGCTCCGTCCCTCCGAGCTCTTGAGAATCAAGTGGGGAAAATAGCAAATGCTTTGAATTCGAGGCAACAAGGAGCTTTGCCAAGTGATACTGAGAATTCGAGATAACAAAGGAAAGGGCAGTGCAATACTATCACTCTCAAAAGTGGAACTCAATTGAATAACATTGTTCAAGATGCCACGGCAGGAGAGGATAACTTGAATAACAACCATGTAAAGATCCCAGAGTCATCTGAAAAGCACATTGTACCTAAAAAGGGTATACAACAGAATGTTGCAGTAGAATCAGATGGTGTTGCCAACAAGAATGCCATATTAAAACAATATCAGTAGCCTGAAGGAAGACCATCACTACCTTTTCCTCACCGATTCCATAATTCTAAGTAAGATGTTCAGTTCAAAAGATTTTTAGATGTCTTGAAACAACTCCATATCAACATACTGCTAGTAGAAGCTTTAGAGAAAATGCCCAATTACATGAAATTTATGAAGGATATACTGTCAAAGAAGCACAGATTAGGAGAATTTAAAATTTTTGCTACCACTAAATGGTGCACAAAAATGTTGATGAATAAATTACCTCCAAAGTTGAAGGACCTAGGGAGTTTCACTATCCCATGTTTAATTGGAAATTATTACGTTGGTAAGGTGTTATGTGATTTAGGAGCAAGTATAAATCTAATGCTTATGTTTATTTTCAGAAAGTTGGGAATTGGGAAAGCAAGACCTACTACGGTTACGTTTCAACTGGCTGATTGATCCTACGCCCATCCGAAAAGGTAAAATTGAAGACGTGCTGGTAAGAATAGATAAATTTATTTTTCTTTCGGATTTCCTTATTTTAGAATTTGAAGCTAACCAAAATGTGCCAATTATTCTTGGAAGACCTTTTTTTTGCTACAAGCAAAAATTTAATTGATATGTAGAAAGGTGAACTAACCATGAGGATGGATGATCGACAAATCACATTTAATGTATTTAATACCCTGAAATTTGCTGAAGAGAATGAAGAATGTCGTGACATTGGATTGATAGAAACAGCGGTGGAGGATGAGTTCATAAGATTTTTCCACAACAATTCTATGGGTGATGAAGATTTATTTGAGCGGAGACCCTTGTGCACTTTGCTGGAGAAAATTCTACCTCTCAATCTTGATGAATAATGCTTGGTAGCTCATGTATATCCCCATGGAGCTATTGATGTCAAGAACAAGAAAACGGGGGACACATTTAAAGTTAACGGACAACAATTGAATCACTACTGGGTTGCTCATGTAGAGCGAGACAAACAATCTATTGATCTTCGAGATGTTTAAATTCAACATCTTCAAAATTATTTTTATTTTTATTTAATTTTGTTGATTTAAATTTCTCTTAGTTATTTCATTTCCTTTATTTAATAAGCTGCAGGAGGGGAAGGGGTTGGTGACGTAGAGCCCGTTGAGAAGAATCCTGCCAATGAAGAGAATGCACCTAAAGCACCAGAGGAAGAACCAAAGAAAAAAAAGTCTATTAGAATTGAGACTGACTGTGAGGACGAAGAGGAAGCAAATCCCTCAGTTGCACCACCAATATAAACCGATGACTGAACATGAACATGAGATCGATCGAATTATTGGTGAACTCACCAAATTTGATAATGAAGAGGAGAATGTACCACTCAATTTACTTAAAAGGCCAATACATTCTAAGATGAGTGCACTAAAGACCACTCACCGCAATTAAAGTACCACCATTCAATTCCAAGCTCAGGAAGTTTTCTCCCTTTATTACATCTCATTGTGTACATATATATGTCTTTCATTCATGATTAATATCTGTACATACACCGAGGACAATGCATCCCTTAGGTTTGGGGGTGTGTTGCGCATTTAGCAATACATTAAATGGTTAGTTGAGCATGTCTTAACTTTTTCTTCATTTGTCATTCATTTTGCCATGGCACATATGACTGCCAAGAATTGTTTAGACTGTGATGAGTGTATTTTTTTCTGTGATGTTCAATGAGGAACTTAACTATTCTATGAACTTAGAAAGTTGTGACAGTAGATTAGGTGATTTTAGCTTACAATAGTTTGCTTGTAAATTGATCCCTAAAATTACAATGTCCTAATTTCGATTACATTTGATCCATAGTAAGTTTCTTTTGATAAACTTAGAGACTCTTGAAGCAATATTTCGTAACATGGTAATACTCAATAATGAATAAAGTGGCAATGTCTAAGAAAATTCTTTAAAAAAGATGCCATGAAATAATTAAATGCTTAGAATTGTCGAGTAAGTCAACACTACTTTTTTTGTTCCGTCTTGTTTGTAACACGCCACACCCAAGTCCTATGCCGGGACGGGATACGAGGCGTTACCTCACTTAAACACATGCATTCAAACATTTACGAATCATTTAGACTTGATCAGACTTAAAACTTTTTTTTTCAACTTTGTCTAAACTTCTTAGCATGGACCAACGAGGCCCCAAACGACCATTGGAAACCATTCGGGGCTGGCTCGGGTCCTTAACAAACTTTTGAAAAATATTCTTTGAAATAGGGTACACGCCCGTATGGAAGGGCCACACACTCATGTGGTCATTACGACATGGCCGTGCTAATAGCCCGTGTGACACACATGGCCTAAGCATCTAGGGACACGTCCGTGTCCCAAGCCCGTGTGAATTAAGTTCTAAAATTTGAACCTACAGGGGTTTTCACACGACCTGACACACGCCCGTGTCTTTGGCCCGTGTCCCTCACACGGCCATGACATGCCCGTGTCTAACAACCTTGACATTCTGTTTCTGATGTCAGCATACAAATTGAGGCACACGCCCGTGGCCAAAGGTCATGTCCTCCACACGGCTGAGACACACAGCCGTGTCTCTGCCCGTGTGTTTACTACCATACATTCTGACTTATAAATTTTATGTGCATGGGAAACATGGCCGGTCAACAAGCCCATGGGGCTGGCCATGTGTCATACACGGCCTAGACACACGACCGTGTGTCTACCCGTGTGGACAAATAAGGCTATCTACCAAGCCTTTTGCCACCCTGAAACACATTTTAATGCCAACCAACATATCAAAGTCTAACTAGATATGATTTCTCAACCAAACAACCATAGGTAAGGCCTATACGCATTTCTTATATTCAACCATGCCAATAATTTCATATTCATGAAAGACTATCTTGCATTCATATATAAACTTTCAATATTAGTCATTTTCCTTGGCCTTATACATAATGAATCAAATGCTAAAGTAAGTCAACACATTTGGCCAATTAACAATGACACAAAACTCAAAAGTCAAGGTCCTATACATGCCATAATCAAAATAAAAGATCTAACTATACCAAGTGCTTCGGATGATAGTGTGACTGGCTTCTCCGACATAAGCGATGATCCTCCAGCTACTTTGGCGGCATTATAAAAAAATGGAAAGGAAATAGGGTAAGCACAAAGCTTAGTAAGTTGCATGAAAATAAACAACTACTTATCATAAAGCAATATGCTCATAACCTTTCATAGTGGATTCATGAATACCATAAATAAACATAAGTACAACTTACTTATCACCATCCCATACAACTCATATAGCATACACTGAGCCCATATCTTATACATTTCAATTAGGTACCTGTACCACTCATCACATAGTCATAACTTTTCTCATTTCGATATAAATCATAACTCTTTTGTTGAACCATTTGGAATACTACCAGACACTTGGTAACCCTAACATGGGTTAAGATGCCGATGTCATGTCCCAGACATGGTCTTACACTGGCTTTCATATAACGAGGCCGATGCCATATCTCAGACAGGTCTTACACTGGCTCTGATCTATTGGTGTCGATGCCATGTCCCAGACAGGTCTTACACTGACACACAACAAGCTGACACTATGTCTCAGACAGGTCTTACACTAGCTCTCATCTCAACGCCGGTGCATATTCCAGACATGTCTTACACTAGCTCTCGTCTCAACGTCGATGCATCTCTTAGAAATGTCTTACACTGACTTAAATATCTTGAGGCCGATGCATCTCCCAGACATGTCTTACACTGGCTCTTATATTATGACCGATGCATGTCCTAGACATGTCTTACACTAGCACACATATCTCCCAATATCAAGGTACCAATATCCAAGTTTATTCCGAATGTTCAACGAGAGTCCTTACAATGTTAATTTCTCAACATGTATTCTCATAATCAAATCTAAAGCAATTTATGTCATATCAATACAATTGCACATCATAAAGATATAGTTGCATTATTAACATACAACTTACCTCGGTAATTAAAATGTAGGTGACTAGTCAGTTTTAGACCGCTAGCTTTACTTTTCCCCAGTCTAGGCCCAAATTATGTAATTCTTGATCTAAAATGATAAAAATTCATAAGTTTAATCATTTTATCGATCTAGGTACTCAACAATTCATAATTGGGAAAAATGACCATTTTGCCCCTAGACTTTCACAAAATGACCATTTTACCCTTAGACCTGAAAATTGATTTTTATCCTATTTTCTTATTAACCAAGCCTAGAAGAATACTTTTCATGCTAGGAGCAGCCTACAATTCTCATTATTTCACACATTTATCACCTATTGTAAAACATATGCAAAATGGTCCTTAGTTAGGGTTTCCATGAAAACTACTTCACAAAAGTTGTTTATTTCACAACTATAACTCATATTCTTCCATAAAATTTTAGAAATCAGCATGTATACTATCATGGAAAAACCATATACTTTCAACCATTTTGCAAAATAGTCCCCTTGTTAGAAAGCTCATGCTACAACGACATCAAAAGTACAAAAATATTCAAGAAAAACCCTCAAATCACTTACTTGCAAAGGATTTAAGTTGCTGAAAATTTTTCAAGCTTCCATGGACATTTTCTTGGAGAAAAATCGATGGAGAAGAAAGAAAGAGATGAAAAAAATGACAACTTTTACTATTTGTTTTATTTTATTCAATTTCAACACCTAATTTCACCAAATTTTGACTTTTGACCACCTTTGTCTCCTATGGCTGGCCATGCTACTCTAAAGGGCCTAATTGCCCTTTAAAGACCTCCAATTTAGGTTCTCTAGCTATTTGACACCCTTAGCTATCAAAATAGGACTTTTGCACTTTATGCGATTTAGTCCTTTTTCACAATTAAGCTTGCAATCACTAAAATTACTTCACCAAATTTTTCATGCACTACTATAAACATGTTATAACTTAAAATTAATAATAAAATATTTTCTCCGACTTCATATTAGTGGTCCTAAAACTACTGCTTCGACTAGGCCCAAAATCGGGTTATTACAGTGTTGTTGACTAGAAAGGTGGGTTTGAGTAAGAGTGTGTAATAAAGAAAATTAGGGGCACTCCACTGTAGTAACGGGTTGTGTAGCTAAAGAGGTAGTTGTTTGGTCCATCCATATTTTTAGTCGAAAGGCTTAGCTTCATGAGTGAGTATTCAAATCATGACATGATTGAGTATTCAACAATTTAGTATATGCTCCATTGTAATTGTGAAGTCAAAAAATCATGTGACAAGCTGAATCCCCTAGTAAAAATAAATAAATAAATAGGAATAATAAATGGATATGTATGTATTTAAGTATGTATAAATCTAGATGAGAAAAATAAAGAAAACTAAGTTAGTTAAAAAATGAACTAAGTAAATTAGGAGGTATGTAACACCCTATACCCGACCTAGTCGGCAAGCCCGAATACTAGGATGCTACATCACCGTCTCACATCGATTTCATCATAATTATCACATTTATGAGAATATCAAGTCATGCAAACTTAGTTTAGCGCCTAATCATACTAACATATGACAAACAAACATAAAATTTATATAACTCTAGCATTGGGACCCCTTAGAAAAATTTCCCAAAAATGTTACGTAGGTATTGATACCGTCCCTATGGTATCAATATTTTCCTTAAGTGGGATCAGTACTACCAAGAAAATCAATACCAAACTAGCATTCAGTTTCTTGCCAAATTGAAAAGTGTCGAAAACTATCAGTACCTTTCGCAAGGTATTGATAAACTTACCTCGAGTATCGATACTCAAGTCGAGTTATCGATACCAATTCTCTATCCTATCTTCCTGCACTTTCGAAAAATTCAGAGGTATCGTTTTTAAAGCCCTAATATCGATACCTCCACTCCAGGTTAGAAATATGCAGCATACATAAGCAATTAATCCATTCCAATTTAGTTCTTAAACATCATACATCAATTACTTCGACAAATAACTATTCAACGGCCTAATTAGTAGTTCAATATTGCAAAATTGTGTTCGAGCAAGTAATGTCAACCCATCCTTCTGTTCATGAACCCAAGCATAAAAATAACAAGTAATCCTTATAAACATAACCAAAAACGAGCAACATGTCTAGAAATTAACATGGCTATAACACGTCTACCACATTGCCTCATTCCCCAAAATGTAAATAAATATAGGACACCTAAGAAAATAATAAATAGACTTGCTTGGATCACCTCTCAGACACCACACTGCTCACACTGGCTCCCTACTAATCTACAAGGATTTAAAAGGAGTGGGAAAGGTTAACAAGTTCAATGAATGCTCAGAATAACCACAATGCAAACAATTCATCAAGCATCAACGAAACAACTATATAGCATAACCTAAATAGTTCCAACTCTAGTGTCATATTATACTTACTCGTGCATTATTACTAGTTCTTTTACATGGTAACATATTCACTTAAAAGTATATATCCTATTACACATATAATCACCTATCGTTCAAGCATATATTACAATATTCAAAACATCTTTACAGATAAGTTGCATAATGGTCACATACTCATTTTGGCATACATAACATTACACATACATACATTTTAAGATAATTTTGCACTTGAGCTATGAAACATAAAAGTGAGATCTATCATCACTTATTAGATATGCGGATCTCCAACACACCAAACATAGACTCGTAGAGTTAAACATATCACTTACTGATTATCCGTGCACTATCACTGCATATTTGCATTTTTAGCAAAGCACTGTCACTAACATTTAACATATACATAACATGTACACATTTGCACTTTCACAACAGTTATCACAACTACATATTAGATGTTATAGCATCTCTTCTCAATTCACATATTCACAAACCCATAACCACATAATTCACAAGACAACATAGGCATGAGAAAGCTTACACTCAAAATTTAGATTAGGGGTTTAGGCTACTACAGAATTCCCAAGTAATGCATTGAATCATGTCCACAAGCAATAATTCCAAACACTCACCAATTACACTTTTGTCGAAAAGCTGAAAGCTCAAACTAGATTTTCATTACCTTTATCTCTACTCGTAGAATGTCCTATCGAATCCAAAACTTCAACACAACAATTCACACAATAATACATTCAATAATCAACTAAGAACTCACCACAAGCAATCAAAAACATAAGCCTAAGCTTTGTTCCCATGTAATCGAAACTTAAAACATAAAAAACTTTAAATTCAAATATCTCGATCCCATGTAATCGAAACTTAAAACATAAAAAACTTTAAATTCAAATATCTCGATCTATACTTAATCTTTTCACCTAAAACCAATTTCGTTCATCTTATAATTCACCTTCGACTAATGCCAAACCTTTAAACTACAATAGAATACTCAATTCATAGTATCGAATTTTTCGACATGTTTTATGGCTATTTTTCAAAAATTCATTAAAATTCAAGAATTCTTTAATGAAACATCAAAGTAAATTTAGAAACCTTCTAATCATGTTAAAACAAGTTTAAAAACACTTTGAAATCATGTTTTTTTGCAAAATCCCAAAATCCACCATTAATGACCCAATTTTTAGCTTTTATCCAAAACATGCGATTTAATAGCTAAAAACTTTGTTTTAAAGACTAAATAAAATTTAAAACTAATTGAAGATGAATCATTACCTTAGTTGATGAAAAATTGAGCGTATGAACGAAAACCCAAAAAACCCACAAGCTTGATAATGTGGGAATCTATGGTGTTTTGGGGTGTTTTTCTTGAAGTATTATGGAGATTTAATGATGAAAGGATGATGGAAATCAAAAGACTAAAGTTTGGAATAAAAAATCAAATGGAGAGGGTAAGGGAGAGGGAAAACGAAGGGACAACAACAAGAATGGGAAAGGAAGAACTAACGTGAAATGTATGTAGGAGGAGGAAGTATTAGGTTGGATTTTAAATTTTGGTTTAATTTCTTCATAAACACTCACAATTTTGACTCCTTTACAAATCAATCCTATTTTCAAAATTAAAGGTATTTAAAACTCATTCTCATAAATTAATTTAATTTTCTAAAAACCATAGTAAAAAAACATTATCGATAAACCATGTTGTAAAATTCCGAACACACTAAGGTTAAAATTCCTAAAATACCCCTAAAACTCTTAAGCCCTATTTTGGGGTCTTACAAGGTACTTTCTATAGTGAAAATTGCATGAATACTTAGGATTTTTCTTTCTTTTAGGGCAATATTTTCTACATTACCTTTGCTAAATAAGCTTACGAAACTTGATCAAATTTTTAGACATAGAAGATTGCTGAGAACTGAAGTACAAAATGCTCTCTTAAGAGTCACACAATTCAAATGTGATTATATTGCTATGGAGATTCTTACGTTTATGCATTCATGCATATCTTACTTGAGGACAAGCAACAACTCGGGAAGATAAACATACCAATTTTAGCCCAACTGTACTTGAACTAGAATAATCTGCCTAAAAAAAAGGTGAAGATAATCCTACGATGTTGGTTTTTATCCTTAAAAAAAAAGAATTTAAAAAGAGGAGAAGATAAACATAAGTTGTTGGATTTACCCTAGGGAAAAATCTATAAAAATCCAAAAGAGGAAAACCTAAACGACGAACAAGGGTTGAGATTCATAGGCAAAACTAGAAGGTAGCGGTTGAGTAGAGACGGAAAGAGGAAGACGAAGGCAATCTCTCTCAGCCCTCACAGGATAATATGCCGCTGAAGTGTGAACTGGACACGCGAAATTTTTATTCTCGTCCTTTTGTTATTTCTTAACTATTTCTCTGTTAATTGATTTGATGAAAACGATGTTGAATTATATTTTGGTTTTAAATTTTATTTTCCAACCCATGAGTTAAATCTCATTGGGTTGGGATTACATGATGAAACCTTTATTTTCTTTAATGGTTAAAGTATGAATCTGAAATAATTTATGTTTCATTATGTTATTTTTATTTCTAAATTGTATGTGTGAAATCCCTAAACATAGACGACTATGCAGCATGCCCATAAACTAATTTAATTCTTAAAAGGTTGGATTAGTTGGACCGAAATTGAATGGTACAAGCAAGTACTTGACAAATACTTGTAGACTCTAGATATAGAGCATCGTTCATATAGAAGGAAATAGTGTAGGGTACCATATTAAAGTCCTATAGACACGAGCAAGGTAACTTGAGGTTTTTGCTCTCGAAGGAAGCAGACCACTTTAGAACTCTTCTGAGTAGTAGATTGATTATGATTTTGCCAAGGCATTTCTTACAGTAAAGGTAAATTCTTAATAATTCCAACCTTCCATATCAACATCGTATGTCCCTTATCCCTTGTTGTAGTATCTCTGTCATCGCATCCTTAATTGTTTATTTGTTCATTTACATATTATTCATATAATCATTTTCATAATTGTCATTTCATGTTTACTCTTGCATTGCCATAGCATTTTCAATTATTCTTCAGTTACACATTTTGTTCACATTAATATTTCTTTTGTTTACCACTGCATTCTTATCATTATTGTGCTATAACATTAATCTAACTTTGTTATAATAACTTGACCATTTGTATACCTAATCGGATCCTTGTGGAGACGATCTCAGTTATCACTTTATTACTTGATTCAACGTGTACACTTCCACAAATCACATATCATTTCACACGCGACAATGGACTTTATGAAAGACTGGATAAGGCAATTTGTAATTATGCTTGGTTGAGAAATTTTTCGTATTGCTCCATCACTCATCTCCCGAGGATCAAGTCAGACCATAAATTGTTACTTCTCTCTCTCAAGCTAGATGTTAACTTGCCTAAAGGATGTCCTTTTATATTCCTGACTGGTTGGGTAGAGCATCCCAATTTTCCAGATTTTGTCAATGAGAAGTGGTGCTTTAAAGGCAACAAGGTTGAATCTTTGAATCTTCTCACTTGTAACATTAAAGAATGGAATAATTATGTATATGGTTTTATTAGTGTCCGTGAAAGGAAGTTGATGTAGAAATTGTCTGGTGTTCAAAAGACATTAGAAAAATTTGATTATGACATTTAAGTCTTTTAGAAGCACAGATACGGGAGGAATTGGAGTGTGTTCTTCATCATGAAGAGCTATTGTGTAAGCAAAAAGATAGGCGTGATTGGTTTCAATTTGGGGAAAATATACTATTTTTTTATAACACCACTCACCCATATCCGTCCCTAGATTAGGGTTACGGGATGCTACCATACATAACAAAACATAATCTTGCTATATCAATTCAAATTTCTATAAATGATCATTAATCATCAATCATATAGTCAAAAACATGTTTTTTTTAATAAAAAATGGCTACAAGGGCCAACTCAATTTATTAAGTAACATCGCAAATTACAGCATCATGGATTTCCGACGGATAATCCATATCGAAAAACACGTTTTGGCCTCAATATACATTTTTTTACAAATTAAATGGGCTACAATATTGCAAGACCGTTTGGTCCAAATTAACTTGGCAGATTTGAATTCATTAAACGCTGTTGTGCAGGCCTTTATTCGCGCGCCTATTACAGTGACATCAGCGGCTAAATTCCTTAGCCTATTGACCAGCCTCATGCGATCCGTCCCAAAAATAATATGCTCTTTTATGTTCAATTTACATGCAGCCTTGGTACTTTCTTCAAATGCCACGAACTTAGCCTCTTCCACTGACAGCCTTGACACTATAAAGCCCCCACCACCGCCTAAGACAAAGCCTTCATCATCTCTAATAATCATTCCATACCTGATTTTGTTTTCACCCACTGTAGCATCGAAATTAATTTTTATGAAGCCCTTCAAAGGTTTTTCCCACTTTTGGCCTGCGTTATTTTGTGAAAGTAAAGGCTCATTTATAAAGTTGCATATTTGAAACTCCTTATTCAAGGTGCTGGCTCTTTCCTAAATTATCTTCGCCTCCTCTTCTTTTCCCGTGAAGATAAAATTGTTTCTATTGTTCCAACAGTTCCATAAAATCAACATGAGATCTGTCATGGCTCTCTTATCAAACATTCTCATTATGTCTTCTAACCAGTCAATACAGTGATCATACTTATTCAAAATAGTGCTGTCAAACCATCCACCTAAAGAGAGAACCACACAAGATGTTGGGCAGTCTTTTAACGCGTGTAGTAGAGTCTCGGTTTCAGCTCCACACCTTAGGCATCCCTTGTCAAATTCGTGTCTAATAGAAGCAATTTTTTGTTCCTCGGAAGGATCTCATGCCCCACCCGCCAAGTAAAGACGAATCTTTGGTAATGCATCAAGCTTCCAGAAAGCTTTCTAAAAAAATCTGTGCGGGCCATACCCCATTTCTTTCAATAGCAACCATGAATAAGCAGGCTTTGAGGTAAAACTCCCATGAGGGTTGTGGAACCAAATAACTTTATCATCTTGACCCTCGTCCCCTATAGATATGTTGCAAATCTTATCGCCCCAATTAGGTCCATACACACTTTTAACTTTCTTAACATTCCAGCTTCTCCTATCCTCAAGCCACAGGTCTTTCACACTCATCACATTTTGGTTGAGACTGTCTCTTCTAATTGTTTCCCCATTTAGACCTTCCATTCCCCAGTTGTCAGCCAGGATATATATCATTTCTCCATTCCCCACTTGCCACCCAAATTCGTCTTTAAGAACTTCCGCCATTGCCGCAATACTTGACCAGGTAAAGGAAGCTTTGTCCACTTTTTTGGTTTTAAAATATTACCCTCAGGGAAATATTTCGAAGACAGTACTTTAAAACTTAGAGAATCTTTGTTGTTTATAAGCCTCCATACTTGACGCCCTAATAGAGCAAAATTAAAAAGCCAAACATCTCTAATTCTATGACCTCTCATGCCCTTCAGTTTGCATAGAATCTTTTAAAGGACCATAGTCCAAAATCTGCCTTTGTCTTTTCCCGCCCACCACGTTTTGCTTAGCTTGGCTTGGATATCCTCGATCACTCTTTTGGGAGCAAAGAAAATCAACAGCGCATACGTTGGTATAGATTGGAGAACAGCTTTGATGAAGACTTCTTTGCCACCAAAAGAGAGCAACCTCTTGGTCCAGCTACTAATCCTGTAAGACAATCTATTATTAGTCTCTTTGAAGGCCATTGTTTTCTTCTTACTGATTGGAATGGGAAGGCCTAGGTGGTTGTTCAGGTTTTCCACCACCGTCATGCCTAGAAGATCACTGAAGTTATTTCTTTAAGCTCTAGAAGTGTTTGGACTAAATAAAACCATTAACTTTTCGAAATTAATCTCTTGTCCTGAAATGTTAGAAAAAATATTAAGCATATTAACCAACATTTCAACATCACTCTTTTTATTTCTCACGAATAGAAGCGCGTCGTCGGCAAAAACATAAGTGATTTAACCTAGGACCATTTATGCTGGCTCAAATTCCTCTTAGGATATTATTATCCTGAGCTTGGATGAGCATTCTCGAAAATGCTTCCATTGAGAATAAAAATAAATAAGGGGAGAGGGAATCCCCTTGATGGAGACCCCTCTCGAGGATAATAATATCTGATAAAATATTATTACATTTAACCGTATATTTAACCGAACGAACGCAATTTATAATTTTGACAATCTACTTCTCATCGATCCCATCTTCTTCATAATTGTTTCAATAAAGTCCCACTCCACGCGATCGTATGCTTTGCTCATATCGAGCTTGACAACAAACCCTTTGTTAGGTTTGTTTTTAGAGCTTTGAAGATAGTGAATGAGCTCATGCGCAATTAGAATATTATCATGTATCATCCTCCCTGGCACGAAGGCACTTTGATTTTGACTTATGCAGCTAGGAAAAGCCACTTTTAGGCGATTGGCATAGGCCTTCGAGATGATCTTGTAGATAAACCTACATAAACTAATATGACGGAAATTAGTCAGCTCACATGGGTCTCTAGTTTTAGGAATTAGAATGATCATAGTTTTATTAAGGTTAGAAATATTTTTGTTCCCGTTAAGAACATCCAAGTAGAAGTTAATAGTAAGCCACTCGTTTGTCTCCCTGGTCACACACTCCCGAATATACCCCATCTCATGTATATTAACCCTTTGACCGTTTAACCGAAACAGTCTCCAAAAATAGTTTTTAGCCACTTCGCTAATGTCCTTGCTATCTGTCAACCAGTTTCCTTCCATATCTTTAAGCTTCTCTATAATATTTTTCTTCAACCGTCCAGTAGCTTTAGTATGGAAATACCGAGTGTTCTGATCGCCCTCCCTTAGCCGTTTTGATCGAGACCTTTAAGCCTAATAGCTTTCTTCCCTAGTATAAAGAAAATCAAGCCTTTTACGAGTTTTCTTTAAAGTCTTCACACTGTCCCCTCTACTGGTAGAGTCAATAATCAGATCAATTTTTTTCTCCAGTCTTCGCATTTCACTCTTCAATTTTCCATTTTTTTTACACTGCCAAGGACCAAAAATCAACATAACCCTATCCAACTTATCCTCATATTTCGTATTAACCC
Source organism: Gossypium longicalyx (assembly GCA_025698465.1). Taxonomy (NCBI): domain Eukaryota; kingdom Viridiplantae; phylum Streptophyta; class Magnoliopsida; order Malvales; family Malvaceae; genus Gossypium; species Gossypium longicalyx. The sequence continues at coordinate 58,795,678 of CM047004.1, read as the reverse complement.
TATTCCATGCATTACCTATAATATTTTTTGCTTCCCTATCACTTGCCCAGCACAAATCGAATTTGAAACACATTCTAGGGTCATTAGAGAAATCTTTTGGTTTACGGTCCCATAAGTCTAGGAGAATCGCATCATGATCGGACTGGGTTTGTCTCACCACTTTTCTAGCAATAAATGGGAATTTTCCAACCACTGAAAGCGAACTAAGGTATCTATCAATCCTTTCCTTTATCAACCCACTCCCACTTCTGTTAATGACCCTAGTAAACCATCAACTGTCGGGTTTGATATCCACCAGAGCCAGTTCATCCATCACTTCTTTAAAATTATTCATATGCGTCCTCACCCCCTATGCCCGCCTTCTTTCTCAGCGTCATTTAAGATTGTGTTAAAATCTCCCCCAATCACCCAATCTTCCCTTACCAAGTCCCCGACCCTACACAAAATGTCTTATGAGCTTACAATATTAGGGTTAAATCGAGCTTACAAAAGCTCTAAAACAATTCATAACAAAATAGAGACTAATTTGAATCATTTTAAAAAAGTGTGGCAAAAATGCAAAATAGGGGTCACACGACTGTGTAGGTAGGCCATGTAGAGCTAAAGTACAAGGCTGATATTGTGTAATATAGGGTCACACAATCAAATCGCTAGGCCATGTAACTAGTAATGTTCGTGTCCATAATCTTGCATCTAAATTTTCAGTGATACACAACCGTTTGACAAACCGTGTGACATCAAAAATGACCTTTGTGCAATCCATTCAACCTAAAAAATTAAGTAATTCAAACACACCTCAATACTTCAAATTCTTGCCTAAAACACATTAAGTAGTCAATCTAAATCATGTTACAAATAACCGAAAGTGCCTAACCAATATGTCATTTAGGCACCATCACATACAAGTTATAAATCATTACCAAAACATCCAACAATATGGACCCAACATGTTTCTTTCTAATGATTCATTTAAGCACTGATAACTTAAAAATGAAATGGTACATTTTTTTTATGTGAGCTCGGTCACATCATGTGTCACATGTTTACTTTGGAATGGCTATTTAGGCCCTAACAATCAGCTATTTAGTTTTAGGGTTCAAGAATTCGTTCGTTTAATTTATGATTGTTTATGTGTCAAGTGTGTTTTAATTTATGCTTTATGTCATATTTAGTTTTGTACACAACTTTTATGTTTATGGCATTTCAAATGTTTGTTTTTAATATGCCATGTTTATTATGTGTTTTAATTCTACAGCATGCATATTTCTATTTTGCATTTTGTTTGTTTTTTATCCATAGTGTCTTAAGTAATATTTGTTGTCTGTGATTTGTTTTGCAATTGAACCGATGGACTCTATTTATAGTGTTTTGTAAGTATATGGCCGGTCACAAAAGAGTGTCTTATGAATGTTCGTATAACCTTTCAAATTCATGCATATTCATTTCTTTAGCCAACAAGAGTTTATGCATTTCTTCAATCATCAAGTGACCATTTGAATTCTACTCACAAATGCATTGTTCTTACCAAATTCATGCACTTGTTTCTTAAATAGAGAGTTCATAATGGGGGAAGGATGTGACTTTTGAAGAAGACATTGAATCTACCAATCTTATTGCTCCTCTTCTCATCCCTATCTAGAGTGTGGCGGTCAATTATACCGATGGTTCCTAACTCCTTATAGTTAGCAGGTATTGGTCTTATATTTTTAATAACTTTTCAATTCTTAACAACTTTATAGAAAATAGGTCACAATCTTCTATATCGTTGGCTCTTCCTTGGGTTCATTATTGTGTCGAACGTCCTATCTTTCATTATTTTGTGATTCTAATTTTGTTTTTTTAACTTGTTTTCATACCTGATAGAAACGGTCAGACAACAAAAGTGATATTGTGATCATCTAATGATTATGATATCACATCATTTTTGCCATATTTAACTTACCAATCTCATTTTAAAATCAAGCAAAAGCATGCTACAATTCTAAAACCAACATGACCAAATAGGTTCATGCAACACCATTACTTATTATCAAGTATAATTTAACTTTACATCCAAAAATTACCTTTTCATAAAATTTCATGATTTAAGGCTATGTTCACATCAACTAAACATAGTAAATACCATTAATGCCAAGCATGCATATCAGTCCTTAAATTCAACCGTACACAAAAACCATTACAACAGTTTACAACTTCATCTTATACACTTAAACCATAAACCCAAAATAACCTATATACATGCCACAATACCAAAATATCATGATTTCAAGATCTATGGAAACTGAAGTTTGATAGTGTAAACCTTGAAGTGGATCCAACTACCTAGTTCCACAAAACGTCAACTACAAAAAATAAGAAATGAAACAAAGTAAGTTATAATAGCTAAGTAAGTTCATAGATACTTAAACAAAACTCTTACCTCAATTTACAATTAAGTAAACAAATATAACTAATCTAATACAATTTCCTATCAAGACATTTACAACAATAAAGTGAGCATTTCATGTATCAATCGTATAATGTTTCAATCATTTAGTATGACATATTTTTGTATGATTCAATAGGAAAGATCCAACATATGAAACATATTAACCAATTGATCATATCATTTTATATTCACAATCAAATACCATTTCTTTTTAAACATATAGCCTGTCACCACTTATGACATTTACAATGTGAACATTTCATATATATAAACTATAAACCTTCTAGTCATTTTGATATTGTTTCAAAACAACTTTTAAAGACTTACTCATCATTTATTCAATTTCATTAGTTAGCATTTCAATAGTTGTATAAAGATATCATTTCCAAACAATTTATGAAGTCAATCCGTATATTTTCTTTTAAATAGATAGCCTAATGAACTATAGTAACATAATTTGGATACTCGAGTAACTACACCACACTAGAGAATATCGTAATGCTATACAGAAGCATCGCAGTGCAAACAAATGCACAATTATGCAATCAGATGCACCAGAGTGAAAACAGAGACACCGAAGCGTGAAAAGAGGCACCGAAATACAAACAGAGGCACCAAAGTGCAAACTCGTACAAGCGTGCATTCTAACCCTATTGGTATGCCAACTATATCCTAATTGTTTACTATATTCAAATGAGCATTAAAGTAGGATTCGTAACATTTAATAATTAGAGGCACTTTCATGTTATCACTACACATGCTGTAACAATTCATGTTTGATGCGGTCGTTGAGAGCACCAAAAATATCCTATCCCTATAAAATAATAAAAAATAATAAAAATAACAGTATGAGGGAAGTAGGGTCAAATCCTCAGGGATTGGATTTGCACAATTGCTTGTTCCTTGAAATCCTAGACATAATCATGCCCAAGAAAACCTGCGTACCTGGAAAAATAAATAAAACAGAATTAAAAGTTTTGATTTAATTGGAAGTGCAAAAATTAAAATTAAAATAGTAGAGATAAATAGGGTTGAGAAAAGTTTCTTTTAGAGATATTCCAGCCTCTTGTTGTCTCGATCCACTTTGGGTTCAATCTTCGGCTTTTAGGTGATATTTCTCAAACTGAATAAGCCAATTATAGTGGAAAAGGATGCCTACGACCACCAGCTCCAAGAATTTAGACATACGATTTAGAGAACCTAACTCTAGCCAACAATCACTTTTGTGGTATCATCTTATGCTAGATCATCATTTCTCAATAGCGAATCTCACGCCATTTTGTCTCTTGGGCTCGCCAACCTTTGGCGCAATAAGCTAACGAACCGACTGTGAAACCTTTGCAAGACATACAAAACGGCTGCTTTTGTACACGTTGAAAAAATCACCTTTTAAGGGACATGGACGGAAGCGTCAGCCCCATAATACGGAGAAACGATGAATACTCATCGAGAAGGCTAAGTACGAATTCTAAGTCTCATGAACCCTTTTTGGGGAACTTTGACAACCTTCGGATAGATAAATTTAGTGGCTCATACTTTTTGGGGAAAAAATATAATAGAAATGGAATTTTTATTGGAAAAATATGAAAACAAAAAAAGGTTAAACTTTTTGGGTGAGAGAATGTTTTCAGAAAAGATGAGTGAAATTTGTGTCACTTTATCCCCTATTTATAGTACTAGGAAACCTAGTCTATTCCTAATTAAATTTTAAAAGATAAATACAGATGATTAAAGATAATTAAAGATAAATGAAGATAAAAGATAAAATTAAATCTAAATAATAATTCTTAATAATTATCATAATATAATTAGAATTAAAATAGAGTCTTATGCTATAAAATCTCTTCTTTTGCATTTTTGCTCCCAAAATCTTCCACACTTTGCATTTTCGGTACCACTTCTCTCCTACTTCGCATGCTGGCCCAATTTAACTTTAAATTCACGCTTTTAGCCCTCAAATTCTATTTTGCCTTCAATTTAGTTCCTATAAGATAAAAAACCATAAATAGCTCAAATTAGTAGTATCATACTCAAAATAAACATATAATTAATACATAAAAATATGTCATCCTAGAGTATTATCAAATTCCCCCTACTTAGCCCATGCTTGCCCTTAATTATGGTTCCTAACCACTATGAAATTCAGATCTTGCCATGAAAGAAGTACTACTCTAAAGTTTTATAACAAGTAGGCATAATGCATATGAAAAATAAAGAGAACCTTTAGCTTGATTTAAGTAAAACTAAAAAAGTATTCCAATTAATACACACAAAAATTAAAATCGACTTGGATTATTTCATGAAAATTACGTAATTTACTAAACTTACCAAGACACCTTATTTGTTTCTAACTTTAGTCCCCAAATGCAATTTTATTATTAATGCATCACTTTTTTTATTATTATTATTATTATTATTATTATTATTATTATTATTATTATTATTATTATTATTATTATTATTATTATTGTTGTTGTTGTTGTTGTTGTTGTTGTTGTTGTTGTTGTTGCTTTAGAATACATTGAACCTTTTGACGCGAAGAGAGATGCCAGCCAAGCACCCTACCCCGGTTACTCAGCCTAACATATTCCGAAAAAATTTTATTTAATTCTGGTTAGCGGAGTTACCTAACATGTCACACAACCTTTTGATGCGAAATAGGATGACAACCCAAGCACCCCACCCCGGTTACTCAGTCAGTCACATTTTAAGCTATACTCATAACTACGGAAACATCACAATTTATTATAATGAACAAAATTTTAATTTGGAGGATGAGGGAAAAAAATCAAGTGTCAAAAATAAGTTTCGACAGCTACCTAATAGTCATGAACAAAAATTCAGCATGCAATTTTCGATAAGTGTTCTCTTTACATTTAAACTTAATCGAATTTACTATAAGTAAGATAGGGTTAACTTTATCGGTCATAATTATTCAGCCTAAATGAAATAAAATAATGGAGATGAAATCAAACAGGAAAAATCATAACTAACTTAGTAAACAAGAATCATGCATGTAGGTTAAACAATGGGCAAGTATTTAACAATTCTCAATTTAGTCCTTACTCACCTTAGCATTTGATTATAACATTTCAATTTCATCTCACAACATTAACAATCTATATTATCAACATTCAACAGAAAATAATATATACAAACACATTTTTAAAACACTATAAACTTAGCTAATACAACTAGCAAGCAAATTTGTTCATAGGGACTATTCTGTAATTTTTTCATTTTTCTCAATTTTCCTCCATATGATTCAATCCTTGATCTATATAATAATTCATTTCACATTATCAGCTTTTAAAACTTTAAACTATCTAGATTCATGAATATAATATCTTTCATTCATTTTGCACAATTTTCATAGAGTTTTACATTTTATTCAATTTAGTCCCTAAAGCCGAAACTATTATTTCTTTCAAAATCAAGCTTTGATGTTCAATCCCATTACAATTTCATCACTTTACTGCCCTCTAGAAACATAATTTTCAAAATTTTCATGGAAAATTTTACATTATTACAATTTGGTCCCTACACACAAAATTAACAAAATTTACTTAACAATTTAGTCTTTAAACATATATAAGCTTATAATCAATCTATTAAACATAAAAAAAATTTAATTTTTATCAATGGCAACTTTAGAAATCTTTAACAGTTTTGAAAACAAAGATATGAGTTAGTTGGACCTAGTTGTAACGATCTCAAAACCATAAAATTTATGAAAACGAATTACCAAAGGACTTACATGCAAGCACCCAAGTCTGGTCAAACCTTAGCTTCAATACTGGAGTCTTTATGTTTTTATTTTGGTAAAGGAAACCAAAATGAAGATGATGACCATGATATTTTAATATTTTAATGTAACACCCCTGACCCGTATTCAACGCCAGAATAAGGTTACGGAGCATTACCGGACTTGCAACATTTTTAAGCATACGTTTCATATACAATTATCAATTTAGATACAACATAATCATAATCAATCATAGTGTCCCTTAAACGAGCCTAAGATGCCTTAAACATACATTGATAGTGGTTCGAGACGGAACCGGATACTCGAAAAATTTTTCAACACTTAGTAAAATTTTTCTCAAAATGGGGGACACGCTCGTATGGCCAGGTCGTGTGTCTCACATGGCCATCAGACACACCCGTGTCACAGGCTATGTGAACCTTCGAAACGAGAGCACATGGCCGTGTCCCAGCCCGTGTTCTACCTCATGTCCAAACAAGTGAGGTTACTGACTTGGGTCACACGGCCAACCACACGCCCATGCGTCTATCCCGTGTGCCTTTCGAAATAGCCACACACGCCTGTGTGCCAGGCCATGTGTTAGGCCGTGCCAAACCTGTAGGGTATACTGACTTATGCAACATGGCCAAGTCACACGTTCGTGTGCTAGGCCGTGTGCAAATTAGGAGGTATACTGACTTGCACCACATGGCCGACCACATGCCCATGTGTGAGACCGTGTGGAGTATACTGACTTCATTTCAATTTCAACACTAGGGGACACAGGGTTGTGTAACAAGATCGTGTGTCACACACGGCTGAGGCACACGCCCGCGTCTCTGCTCGTGTGGACAAAAATAGGCTATTTACCAAGCCAATTTGTCATTCGTAACTTCACGTACATAAACAACCCAAATGGCACCACAATATAGCATAGTTGAACATATATTTTACCCACAACCAAGACAATTTCATACCACTTCCAACACTATTAATCAACATGCTTATAACTTAGGTTTTTCTTATTCAAAAGATACCTAAACACATATACCAATTAACTAGCTAAACATTTATCAAATACACATCATTTTGTACCAATTCATAAGCATGATACCAATTCCACAAATCTCATAATATAAGCCATATGCACACTTATATATACATCATCAAACTAGCCAAATTAAGCCAAGTCTTACAACTATAAATATATACAAACAAAAACATAACCATTCACAAGCCATCTCAAATGGAAAAACTCACTACCAAAAGATAACCAACATGACCAATATCCTATACATGCTATATGACTAAACTATAAGCTCAAAAGTACCAAAGTGATGGATGGATAGTGTGCCGTAGTCTCCGACGATCCCGACTCCGAGTTAGCTTTGAAATCACTATAAGACATGGAAAATAAAAAAAGTAAGCTTTATAGCTTAGTAAGCTCGTATAATATAAACTTAACTAATCACAAATACACCATTCATCTATTTAAACATTATAACATGAAATTCATGTTTACTAACAAACCTTTCACATGCTTATTCATACGCTTATATGCAAACTTCGTAACTTCTTTGATTCATAGCTCATATTATGCATGTACATACCTATACCAATCCATAACAAGCTCATACATATTCGGAACACCGTTGAATACTCGATATCTTGCACACTAAGTGTCGTACATAGCCGAAGCTATCTCAAATCGCACACTAAGTGCCATATATAGCCGAAGCTATCTCAATCTCGCACACTAAGTGCCATATATAGCCGAAGTTATGTCGAATCGCACACTAAGTGCCACATATAACCGAAGCTATGTTGAATCGCACAGTAAGCGCCACTTATAGCTGATTTGTTGTCGAACATGACTGTAGTCTCGTATATACAATTTATGCAATATAAAATCATTAAAAACATAATTATAATAATGCTTATTATATACGAACTTACCTTAGATATTAAAACAGCGAATCAAGTCGATTAATCGATAACTTTCGTTTTTCCTCGATCCTGATCTGAATTCTATTTTTCTTGATCTAAATATATTAAAACTTAACTCATTTAATCAACTATTTATTCAATTCAATCCAAAATATACATTAAGGCTATTTTACACATTTGCCCCTAAACTTTCACATTTTTTACAATTTAGTCCTTATTTCATAAAATTGAAAATTCATGCAATTTAGTACAAACCCATGCTTAGCCAGATTTAATACATGTTACTAGCAGCCCATATTTTTAATTTATTCACACTTTTAACCACTACATTTTACATTTTCTCAATTTAATCCTTTTTTTAAATTTTTGTCAAAAATCACTTTACAAATGTTGTTTATCTAACAACAAGCATGCATTTTCTACTATTAAAAATCAAAATGCCTCAACATTAATCAATTGAAAAACCCTAAACCTTTAACAATTTTGCAAAATAGTCCCTGTACTAGCTAGATTAAGCTGCAACGATATCAAAAACGTAGAAATTATTAAAAAGGGACAAAAATCACTCACCGATTGCACAAATGAGCTTGGCTGAACCCTAGCTTCAAAAATGGCTATTTTTTCTTGATAAATTCAGCTAATGAAGATGAATGAATCAAATTTTATGTTTTTGTTTTATTAAATTATAACTTAATTACTCATTTACCTTTTTAACCTTATTACTAATTCAAATTTTCAATAATTCCATCCATTATCATCCACTATCCCATAAATGGGTTAATTACCACATAAGGACCTTTACTTTAAGGTTCTATAGCTATTAGACACCTTTAGCTATTAGAACTCAAGTTTTATGCTTTATGCGATTTAGTCCTTTTTATCAAATTAACTATTCAAACAATAAAATTTTTTCACGAAACTTTCACACATACATATTATAATGTTGTAAACATTTAAAATAATATTAAAATAATTTTACGACCTCGAATTTTTGGTCCTGAAACTACTATTTCGATTTGACTAAAAACGGGTTGTTACATTTAACCTTTAAAAAATAACATTTTAATATAAAGGTTAAATTGCCTTAAATATCCTTAATAATTCATTAATTAATCCATTTAACTAATAACAATTAATATCGATTAGCTTTTACAGTTTTTATGAATTAGTCATTTTTCCTTAATTAATTATCAAATCATCAAAATTAACAAACCAAACTTCAATCCACTTATACAACAATATTTATGATCTCAATTTATAAAAATAAGATATCGATACCTCGTTTTCTAAAACCACTAACTTTCAGTACGCACCACTTGTATCTTGATTAATTGAACAATTAATGAAATCTATTAAATCACGATTTGTTATTATAATATATTTAACTCGTAAATATTATTTAATAATATTTTCGTACTCACTCATCTGACGTAGTTAAGTTATTTTAGAAATTGTATGGTAAGCTTCCGGATCGCATGATAGTCTTACTTGCTAGCTCTTTTCCTAAACCTGATCCTAATGATGAGGTTTTCTTAAGAAGAACGATTTTGAATGAAGAGATAAAGGCTGCTATGTTTGGCATGGCTCCATTGAAAGCGTCTGCTAGTGATGGTTACCATGCACTCTTTTTTTAGAGTTAGTGTGAGCTAATTGGTGGTGCTATTTGCGAATGGGTCAGAAGAAATTTTTATGGTCAGTTCATAGTTAGGGATCTTAATAACACCTTTCTTGTTCTTATACCTAAGGTTCAGAATCCTGAGAGCTTTGCATAGTTTTGCCAAATAAACTTGTGTTCAGTTCTTTATAAGTGGGTCATGAATATTATTACGAATAGATTTAAAGTGATTTTTCCTAGAATCATTGGTCCATAACAGACAAGTTTTATTGTCAGAAGAAACATCACAAACAATATCATAGTGGCCCAAGAGGTTATCCACTCCATAAAAAGCAAACACAAAAAATGGATGGACATCAATATAGATTTGGAGAAGGCCGATGATAAGGTTAGATGGGAATTTATAGACACCTCTCTCCAAGTGGCAAGCATTCTATATTACCTATAGAATGTCATTATGTCAGCTATCACGAGTTCAATTATGCATATTATATAGAATGGGGTGCCTACTCAAAAGTTCAGTCCAATTAAAGGCATCAGGCAGGGGTGTCCTTTGTCACCTTACCTATTTGTACTTTGCATGGAATGGTTAGTTCAAAGCATTTTTCCATCTATAAATTTCAGTCAGTGGTCTCCCATTCATTTATCCAGGTCAAAACCGACGCTTTCTCATTTGTTTTTTGCTGATGATATTGCTATCTTTGGAAGAGCTGATTTGAGTCAGACTAGTTTAATTAAGGACTTGATGGATACATTCCATGGTTATTTTGGCCATCGGGTAAATACTCACAAGACAAACATTTTCTTCTCCAAAGGGGTGAACGAAGGCTTGGTAGGGCATCCTTGTGATATGCTTGGCTTCCGTAAGGTCCATAATTTAGGTTCATACTTGGAAGTCCCTCTTTTCCACAAAAAGGTAACTATTAGCTCTTTGAGGTTTGTGGTGGAAAAGGTTAAATCTAGGTTGCAAATGTGGGATGCGAGGAAGTTGTCTCTAGCTAACAGAATTACTTTAGCCCAATCGGTCCTTTTCATAATTCCTAGCTATTTATGCAATCCTTGAAGATTCTGCAAGGAATATGTGATGAAATTGAGAGTATTATTAAACAGTTTATATGAGGATCGACTAGAGGTAGCAAAAAGATGGCTCTTGTCAATTCACAACTATTATGTTAGCCAAAGGTTTGTGGAGGCCTTGGGATTTGATAGCTACAAGATTAGAACACCTCCTTTTTGTTAAAGTTGGGGTTCAATATTTTGGTGAATTCAGAGGTTCTATAGGTTCATGTATTACGTTCGAAGTACGTGGTGAATGATGGTTTACCCTTTAGTGTATCTCGTAGTAATTGTTCTTTCCTCTGGTGAGTTTTATTTAAGGTATGGTCTTTGCTTCGAAAAAATATTTTTTGGTCAATTGGGGATGGTTGGATTCTAGAGATTGGTCCCTCAATCAATCTAATTCCAGCAAGCACCAACAATTCTATGGATTGTTTCCTGAAAAAAAAGATTTTGTAGAAGAAGGAATGTGGAATCTAGAGCTCTCCGGGTTTAGTTATCGAAAGATATTATTGGACGTATCACTAGTATTCTACCTCTACCCCCTCGGCGGGTTCTGACAAGGGTGCTTGGATGGGAACCTCTTTAGGTTGCCTCTTTGTTAAGAGCATTTATCGGATGATTAAAAAGAGTTCGTGAAATCCTAGGGGGAAAGCTTGGAAACTTCCATGGAAGGTTTAAGGTCCTCAAAGGGTGCAAGTATTCCTTTGGTTGGCTCTCAAACAATGGTTGTTTACTCAAGTGAAGCTGCTAAGGCGTGGAGTTGGTAAAGATGCAAGATGTTTGATTTGTGGTCATGAACTACAGGATGTACTTCAAGCTATCAGAGATTGTGGTACAGAAAAAGATGTATGGTCCCGGATCATTCCACCTCAGAAGAAAGCCTATTTCTTTTCAGATAATCTGCAGGAATGACTTGAGTCTAATTTGCAAAACCGTTATAATTTTGTTATGAGTAATGTCGATTGGTTGTGCTTCTTTGGTGTAGTTACTTGGCGGATTTGGAAGAATATAAATATATGTATCTTTTAGGGTGTGTATGGAGTTTAGAGGAAATTATCAAAGGTGCGTAAACAATATATTTCTGTTCGCAAGGGAGGAGGTTTTGTAGGGCAAATCTTGAGGGTGGAGATGGTGGAAACATAAAGTTGGATCCATACAAGATCTGACGAAGCTATTAAGATTAACATGGGATGCGGTGTTGCAGGAGAAGTTCTGAGAGATCATAATGGGAAATGGATCCTTGGGTTTAATCGCAGATTGGGGAAATGTTTTATATTCGAAGTTGAATTGTAGGGTATTCTCGATGTGTGACGTTTGTGCAAGGAAGACAAAATGATAAAGTATTGGTGCAAACAAACAACATGGAAGTTATTAGGGCTATCAAGGAATCTTTGTCGAAGTGGTCAGATTCAGCAATAATCAAATGTATAACCTAGTTCTTGCAAAATGAAAAGAACTGATCAATTGAATATGTCCCTAGTGAAGAAAATGTTGAAGTTGATTGTATTGCTAAATTGGCGTTTGGGAGGGAGGAAGATTTACAGTTATATGTAGCTTCTCCTTTTGACGTTTTCTAGCTTATTGTAAAGTTACTTATTCTGTTTATCAAAAACATATATATTGTAAATAAATGGTAATAATGATAAACAAGTGTTAACCCTATTCTATTATTGATTTCTAAAAGGCACAATATTAATGTAAAAAACATATCTATACTATATTTTAATAGGCCAATTGAGTTGGTGCTACTCATTAATTGAATTCTAACTCGGTTAGAAAATTACCAAATATCTCTTAATTTTATAAGATAATAAATATTATTTTGAGAATATTTTTGTTTTTTAAATTTCGATAAATCTAAAAAATTATATACATATAAGTAAAAATAATGAGTATCATATAATAATTTTTACTATTTCATCTTTACCATTTGATATAATAAATTCGTTGGATAATTATGCTCACTCAATATTAAAAAGAATTGTGAAACCTAATTTTATTTTGTTATATATATATATATATATATATATATATAAAAAGAGGTTAAGTTTGAATTTGACTTAACAAACACAATTTAAGTTTAATTAAATTAAAATTCTAATATTCAATAAGAACTTTTGTCAAAATGAAACTAAATCATTAATAAATTACAAATGTTTTATTTACATGCTTTTTGATGATTTAAATGTGTGTTACCGACAAAAGACTTTAAGGTTTGGGTTTTATTTTCAACATTTGTTTTAAAAAACTCAAGGAACACACAGACAAAACTCATCTAAATATTTGTTCATTTTCCGACATCCATTTCATCTTATACATTTGTTTACTAAAATTAATTCCGCCATTTCTACTATTTGTCTTTATTCAATGTATATTTTTCCTACAATGCAAGAAACTTGCAGTGTCGGTGGTCACTCGTCTCCATCATGACTTTTTATGAGCTGGGAATATTGAATATTACTTTCTTAATATATAGGTCCATATTTTTATTTTTATTTTATTTTTAAATATTGCATATCATTTTTATTTTTATTTTATATAATTCATGTAAATAGTTATTTTAAAGATAATTAAAATATTTTAATAATAAAAGAATTTAAATAGTAATTAAAGTATTTATAAAATATGAAAATTTATATTTGATACAATGTTTGATAGATGAACATATGATGGATTCTTAAATCTTAATTGTTTAAATCTCCACAAACCGGTACACATAAATTAAATATTAATTTTATTTTGAAATTAAAAGTCATTGTATGTATTTTTCTTGTAGAGATAATATTTCAAAAGACCATAGAAAAATAAATAAATTTGTAAATAAAATAAAAATATATTAAAATAATTATAATTATTCTTATATTACCCAAAGAAATATTAGGTTATTAAAAGAATAATTATAATTATTTTCATATATTTTTATTATATTTATTTGAAAAAAATGGAAGCAGAAAATTATATGCAGAGATAAAATACTTTTTTATCAATATATTGTATAATGATTAATAATATATGTAAAATGTATATGTGATTTATCTAATGTGATGTTATGTCAGAATACCTTAAATACAACACACGATCTATATAAATACACAAATATCTTTTTCTTCTTTAAATACAATTATTTTTCTAAGCTGACGTGGAATAATTTTATGAAAAATAAAAGATAGATTTTATAAATTTGAAATGATTAAAAGTAGGTGTCCTTACAATAAGGGAAGGGTGGCTTAAATATTCCTTCCGGCCCTATCTTGTCTCTTTATCACATGTGAAAGATTATGCACAATGATGCCAAAAACCCTTTCTTCTTTTATTTTCTTAATAATAATACGATAACACATTACTCTTAAAATTCTCAATTTGGTGCTTTCATTTGAATACAAATTTAACAGAATTGCATTTAGATCAAATTTATTCGTTTTTTAAATTCAAATTTAAGTTTCTGTATTCACATTCTCTACTGTAAATAGTTCTGAGGGTGTACAACAATTTGAGTTTTAAATTTATAAAATTAGTGTTTTTGTCCATTAAAAAATCATTACAATAATATTGATGATGAAATTCAAAATTTTTACTATAAAATACGTTAATAATTGAGTGACTAACATTATAATTTTAATTCAAACTTGAAAGTCAAGTTGTATCAAGATATAATGACTATGGAGATCAAGCCTAACAAAAATTAATTGATTCAATTAAATATTAAATAAATTTGATGACAATAAATATTATATGTAATAATATTTAATAAATATATATTTAATTTAAAAGAAAATATTTGATACATTATCAATAAAATTTTTAAACTTTACAAATAAGATCAAAGGATTGAGAACTTACCAATAAGTATATAGTAGAATATTAAAAAAAAAAGTATATAATAATTTTTTAAAAATCAGTTGTGTACTAACCCTTACTTTAAGGGTATAATCTTCTTTAAAAACGCAATCATTTCTTAATCAAAAATTTAATCCCGAGTGACGACACTTCTTCAAATGGATAAGAATGTTAGATCATATCCAATTAGAGGTCGCATTGAATTTTTTTTTTTTCTTTTGATGCTCATTAAACTATGGACCAGCTTTCACCAAAGTTGAGGAATAGCTCTTGGAACTTTGGGAATCATTTGGCTTCAAAGAAGTACGGTGTACTTGGAAAAAATATTAAACTTGAAAAATCATTATTCACGTAGAAAAGAGATTTGTTTAAACAAACATTGGATCTTGATTCCAGACTTCCAATTTCTTTTTTGAAAAATTAAGCTTCATGAAAATGATAAGCGAAAAGAAATAAAATAATAATAATAATATAAAAGTTTTATATGTTAAAGTTGATGGATTGTTATATCTTATGTAGAGAACTACATATACCTCATAATATATCTTGCGAATTTGATAATGTATTTATAGAGAACTCGGCATGTGTTTCTCAATGGAACTAGACATGGCGGGTCTTGAGTTAGTTTGTGAACCTCAGCTTGACGAACTTGGGAGCTGGGCATTTCCGCTAAGATTATATAAGGACTACGTGGAGGCTTAGAGTAATTGATTGACAGTCATCCTAAAATATCATCCTAGGACTTAGCATCACTGTCACTACTAAGAGTATCAAATCAAACTTCTATATCAATGACCTCAGAACATGTAGCTAAGTTTGTCCCCCACTATAAAAGGTCCATGCAACAACTCATACACACTACGTACTCACTCCTTCAATTCCCAAACTCTTCCACTAATTAACCTCTTTCCTAATCTTCACACTACTTTCCCCGTTCAGCCACCATCTTCCAATTTTTTTTACCTCACTAATTAACAATTGGTGTGGTGAGTGTGGACAAACATGTCGAACCCAAGTGTTAGGGATCCTCTCAGCATCGAGTTTGATCCTACCCACGACCAAGTTATGAACCCCACTAGTCGTAACACAAGAGTAAATATAGATCAAACCAAAACAACTCAAAACCCAAACCCCATACATGACAACTAGAACACAAACCCACAAAATCAAACTAACCCTCAAAATCAACAAAATCAATACCAAAAACACCTATACGAATAATTTTACCACTACCCCCATGATAATTTAACCCACAAAATCAACACCATGCCGGACATCACCTACTGATCAGGGATCCCAACATCACTAGTCCAATAATCAACAATATTTGGACATGCAAGAGAGAATAAGAGTTATGAAGGAACAAATATCCTCCTACAAGAAGAGATACGAAGAGCAATAAAATTTTTATCTAGGAACAAATTGATAAATAGAAGCAAGCAAATAAAAGAAATGAGAAGCTTATTAAGGAGTCAAGAACAGGTAGGATGAATCGTGATAAAAACCCACGGCATGAAAGGGAAGAATCCATCCCTTCTGAGCGTGACCGTCGACATGTAAACTAAGATAATGATGATTTAGTGGATGATATTGACATGGATGATAGCTATGAAGAAGATTATGATAATAGTAAAGGAAAATTCCAGTTATGAAAGCGATTTACTATTATAGTGGAAGTTTAAAAATTTTCAAAACCAAGTCGATTTGTGATATTTATGGTAATAAATATTCTACCAAAAAGTACTTGTGTTTTACGCTAGATGGATCCAAAACATTCCTAGCCTTCAACTAAATGATCTTCTTTGCTATCCTTGTACCCCAAATTGTATTGAATGTGGGCTTGAGCAACAAGATCCAAACACAAAAACAAAAACGATTTATTACTTTCAGTAGAAAAGTAATTATCTCAATAGATACCTGTAGAAATTATTATTCCCAAAAAATGAATTTTTATTACTTTTTGGCAGAATAACAATATATGAAACTTATGTGATAAAACTTATGTAAATAGCTCTACCAGCGTCATCTATTTCTAGGGAGAGATAGGAGAATCATGGTTGAATAAGTATAAAACATCGATAAACTGAAATAAAGAGAGGTATTGAACTTAGGACAATTGATTATTTATTTTAATGGCATCATCGAATTGTTTGTATCCATTATTGGATTTGTATCGATAATATTTTTTTTCAAACAATTTCATTATAAGTTTTGATCATATCTGTTCTTTTTAACACAATGTCTAGAACTATATGTCAAAACCATTTTTTGTTTTGAAAACGATCGACATTTTATTTTGAAAATGAAAACGATGGGAGGCCACCAATCTTTTTTATGAGCTGTGATCGGGTCACCTTGTAATTAATCGTTTTAATAAAACATTTTGATTTACTAAAACAATAATTTTGGTCTACGAAATTCGAGAAAACGTGTTCGAGAGTCAGTTATGTACGAGGAAGGATTAGCACCCTCGTAACGCCCAAAATTGGTACCTAATTGATTAATTAATGTCTTAACGTCGAAAGTCAAAAATTTTAAAAGAATTTAGAATACAATCCCTTTTTTATTAATTTTAAAAACACTTGAATTAATAGAAACGAACATTAAAGGTCCTCTTGTTTCGAGATGTCATATCTCGTAAGTTAGGGCACGACGTTTGAACCCTCGAAAATAAGCTTGCCTTTAAATTGTTTTATTTTAAAATTCTTACTTTGATTTTTAAAAGGATATTCGATTTTTTAGATCCAACGAGGAAAATCAAAACCCCATAAGTTAAGGCACGACCTTCTCGAGTTTCTAAATGTTGAATAT
Source organism: Gossypium longicalyx (assembly GCA_025698465.1). NCBI lineage: Eukaryota > Viridiplantae > Streptophyta > Magnoliopsida > Malvales > Malvaceae > Gossypium > Gossypium longicalyx. The sequence goes on along the minus strand of CM047004.1, from coordinate 58,778,236 downwards.
TGTCTTTATTTTTATTTAAAGTTCATATATTTTTAAATTTAAAAGAATATTTGGTTATTTAGGTTCAACGAGAAAATCAAAACTCCGTAAGTTAGGGTACATTTTCTCGAATCTCCCAAATACTGGACATTACTTGTTTTTCGAAAATTTTCCTTTTTTTATGAATTTGGGTGAAAATTAATAAAATATTTAAAAATAATAAATGTATAATTTATTCGAGTATGGCTAAGGCGTAAAAATCTCATACTAGACGAACGATAATGCGACATAAATTTAACAAACTAATAAAGCATGAAAATAATGAAACATAACAACAATACGCATAATTTAACAACATTAATAATGAAAAAATGATAATGGTGAAAATAATAATAATAATAATAATAATAATAATAATAATAATAATAATAATAAAATAATAATAGTAATAAAGAGATAACAAATAAATATATAAACAAGTTAAGATTTATAAGAGTTTGATTACTAATTGAATAATATTTAAAATAAAATAAAATCAAATATATAAAACAATTTAAAATAAATAATATATAAAAGATTTGAAATAAATAACATATAAGACAATTTAAAATAAATAGTATATAAAACGATTTAAAATAAATAGTATATAAAACAGTTTAAAATAAATAATATATAAAATAATTTGAAGCTGAAAGGTTAAGGATTGAATTGCAAATCAGAATAAAATTAGGGGCGTAAATTAAAAAAATGTAAAAATTAATAGAACACAATCAGGATCTAAATGAACATGCAAAGAATGTTAGGGGACTAATCAGGAAATTATTCCCGAAGCACACTGTTTCACACAGGACTTCGGATAAAATGGTTTTAAATTTCTTTTCTCTTTTTTTGCTGGTTTTGATTGCTTATTTTTGTGTGTATTCGTCTCCCTCTAAAAAAATACACTATGATTTGGTTGGCTTCTTATAGCCGAAGGAAAATAAGAAAAAAAAACAATACATTTCGTTCCTATTTTTTGCTACCATTTCTGTTGTTTTTCTTGTCCTTTTTGCAGGTACAGTGATGGCTACGTGGAGGTATGGTTGTGGTGGCATACGGCGCTGGAGGTGCTGGAGGCTGGTTGCGGTGCAAGAGGTCCCTAGGGTTTCTGAGAATGTTTTAATTTTTGGACGATTTGGGCCTTATATTTTTTGGGCTAGGTTTGGGTTATAAATTGGGCTTGTTATATTGTAATGGACTGTAAAAAAATTTGGGCTTTTATTTCTGTTTATTATTTTTTGTTTGTGGGTCTTAGGCCCGGGCCAAAATTGGTCTATTACACTACTCATAGCCCCTCTGAACTCATAAATAAGAGGATAACGCGCTTCAATGTACTCGAATCTATGTCTTCCTACATTGGCAACAATACTCATGCCAATTAAGCTAAGACTCAATCGATTGATAAAATTATTAATGAATGATAAGTTAAATGTATTCTTTGTTTTTCTTCCATCTCTTAGGCAAGTGATTTTTTAAGGAGCATCATTTATTTTAAGAAATTTTTTAGATTTTATAAATAGGTTAAGGGTTGAATGAGTGTATTCTAAAATATAGTAAAAAATAAAATATATAAATAAATATGACATTTATCACACTTTTTTTTTGTAAAATCTAAAAGATTGACTAATAATATATCAAATAATTATGTTTAAAAGTCAGTATTCACCAATTTTTTTCTGACTTTTTAAATGTAAATTTATTTTTTGAAATATAATTATTTTAATAAAAAAATGTTATTTCACCATGTAGTGATGATGTGATGAATTCTAGTGTTTTTTTTTTCCTTACAAATATTACAAATAATATATCTTGGGAAATGGTAAAGAGGTCATGGACCAAATACAAAGAAACACAAAATTAACATCAAACTGGCAGTAGACTAATTTTTTATAAATTTAATACAAATTTTAAAAAATAAAAAAGAGAAATAATGGTCTTCATGATCCATTTTCTCTTTCTTTTGAAAGCCCAAGCGTCAATCAGATCGTTAAAAGTATTGTAGTGATTCTGTAATATATCTTGGCTGCTAAAAATTAAAAAATTAATCCCATAAGTAAAATAAAATAATTATTTAGTTAAAATTTTATTTTTAAAAGTTTACTCTAACCTTTTATATATAAAACATAATAACAATTTTATTTTTTTATATTTACACATTTATTTAAACTGTCCTCTATTTTTTTTTTTCTTGAAGTAAATTGACTCTCAAATTTTAGATACAATAAGTTATTTAACCTTTTAATTTTACAAAAAAAAAATCATTTTAACTCTTCAACTTTTTTTTTACCTTTTTTAATGCTTCAAACAACCTTTTATCATTAAAGTGACATTATTTTATCTTACATCTCATATAGTAAATAAATTAAAAAAATCATAAAAGAATATAATTTCAAATTTTAAAAAATTCTGTTCATAATTCAAAATTCAAATATAAAATCTCTCATCTCAGCTTGTACATAATCCTGGGTTAATATAATGAAAGTCTTTCAAATATCAGGTTTTAGCCTTCAACTACTGTTTTTTATTTCATAAATTCCCTTTAATTTCTTAAATATTATCTAAACAACAACAATAATGAGAAAAAAGTAATAAAAAAACAATATACTTATATTTTATTTATAAAATCTGAATTAATATATACAGAATTAAGACACCTTATAAATATTTTAAAGCTTATAAAAAAGGAATTAAGGGCTTTCAAAAATTATATGGACATCATTTATCATATACAACACAACAACTATTGTTTATTTGCTTTTGGAACTTGAAATGAGGATGTGGGATCCAGACTTGCATCACTTAACAGTCGATGATGAGATTCATGTTTGATTAATGAGGCTAGTTGGCTTCTAAAATATTTTTATTCACAATTTTATAATTTCTAATTTTTTTAACAGTTTTGTTTGTTTCATCATTTTTATTTATATTTTTTTATTTTTTAATTTTTAAATTATTTCTTATTTAACTTATAAGATAAAATAGTATCATATTTACAATAAGAAAAATTGAGAGTAAATTTATTCCAAATAAAAGAGTAGGAGCCAATTGAATAAAGATGTAATTGTTCAAGACTAAATTTATCATCATGTCTTATATATAAAACACCAAATTAATAAACATTTAACGATATAATCTTAACAGAAGGACTATTCTGCTTTTATATTTAGCATACAAAAATCAATCTGCCTATTCTTTAATAGAGAGAGACAAAATGCAATCTAAAATATACATAATACTTTTACTCAATCAAATGAACTAAAAAGAGTTAAATGTGTCAACCAAATACTTAAAAGGAAAATTGTGTTTCAACAAAAACGAATTTCTTTACCAATTTCTTTTATTTCCTTTTCTTTTTTTTTTTTTGCATCAGTAATATCAATAGAAAAATCAGTCATATTTGACGCTAGGAATCTCTGACACGTTAGATAAGAATCCCTGAAATCAGTTATTTCAAAACCAATTTTGGAGATCATTACTTGATGCGGTAGAGATTCCTAAGATCACTGTGATCTACACCCTCCAACCGCTTTCCTAACCCAACCTAAATACCCCGACCCTATTATAAAAACCTTAAGAGGGAGGTTTGTTATTGAAGTATAAGATTATATTTGATAATAGGATTATCAGAATGCAAAATTACTTGGAACATTACTAGGCATCTTACATATAAGTTTGGTTCATTTGGTTGGAAAGTAAGATTTTATTGTTTGGTTGACAAAATGGAAGATTACCTAAAAACACATTTTACTAAATTGTCCTTATAGAATTATTTTTTTTAAAATTGTCTACTACACAAATGTTAAAACTTATAGTATTTTATATTATTGATAAACAAATATATTTTTCTATGTAAATTAATTTCATATCTATTTTCCTGTAACACCCCAAACCCGACCTAAATGTTATGGCCTACTCTGGCGATGTCACATGGAAGGGATTTTGAAAACGGAGCTGACTCGATAAAATCCCCAAGCTTATAACCCCTTAATGCTGTCATTTATTTCAAAACGTATATTCAATTAGTCAACTTGCTTTAAAACGTATCATCTTAGTGGAAGCTTAGGAAAATCGTCGTGTTTAAGGAAAACAGTTCGCAATTTTAAGAAAATCATGTTTTAGGTATAACCATCATAATTATAAGCAAGTTAAACCAAAAACCCAAAACCAAGGCCAAACAGTTTAAAAGAGTCCAGAGAGTCCCAGAAAAATACAACCTCTCCAATCTCAATGCCAAAACTTAAATAAAACCATTAAACAAAATAAAACAATAAAAACGGGTGGTCACCGTCGAGTCCTCCGCTGCATCGATCCACCTAACTCTGTAGATTACGTGTACAGAACAAACAGGAAAGGGGTGAGTTTACGTAAACTCAGTGTGTAACCTAGTAGAATTAGACATACAAACATACTGATTATCAAACATCAGAAAGATACAAATTAGGGCCTAAGCCCATTACAGATGCATATGCAGATTCAAGCCTAAGCCCATCTCAAATACAAATATAGATGTGCAAATCAGAATCAGAAATCAGATATCCTACCCCTATCCTCTACATACCATCTCCGACCATCCCTACACACCATATGGGGTTTAAAACACCCACCCATCCCTACATACCATGTTGTACCAATGAGGCACATAACAGATATAATGCAACCATGCTGCCAGATAAAGGCATAAACTGCCTTTCAGAACACTTCCTCCAATAAACATTATCCCACCCCAATAACAATATCAGAAACAGAAACAGTTATGCAATTTAACATGCTCAACATGCTATTAATCAGATCACAGGTAATCATACAGATCAATAATCATAGATGCACAATTCTATCATGCTCAGTATAGGATATCAGTCAAACAGATCATACAGTTTAAGGTTTGTTAGCCCTTTCAGACCCTATAGTAGACCTACAGTTGTTAGGGATGGCCTGTGCAACCCTAGGGAAAAATTCAGATAGAGGGGCCCACACGCCCAGATTGGCCTCGCCCGTGTGGATCACACGGCCTGACCCAGTTACCACACAGCTGTGTGGCGTGAACGGTGGGGTTTTTCAGCTTTCATATAATCTCTTTTCTCTTTTTTTTTTTGCGTTTCGGGTACACACTTGGTACTATTTTGTTGCGAAAACACTCCCGAACCTCACGGCACCTAAAATTGACCAACAAGCACTTAATTAGCCGTTTAAAATCAAACTAAACTAAACTCGAATCAAGCTATTCATCTATCAAGCAACTAAACCTTACCTTCGATTTAACAACAGTAATTCTCATGGAAATAAACCTCTGTCAAATGATTTCGAGCCCCTGAATCTCCACTTAATCATCATTAACGACACATATTAATGACAGAATTAACGAACGGAAACCAAACCATCTTACCCAAACTTACCGATCCGAATCGTAATCAAAAGCACTGATATAACGAGTCACGGAAACCTGATAGTAGGTAGGAAATCAAAACAAAATTGGCAGCAAGCAGGAGAAAAAGAAATCGACAAAGAGTAGAAGGAAAAAGGAGAAAAATAGCAACGGAGGAGAAAGAAAACATCAGTTTTTCTGAAGAGGATTTTTGGGGAAACAGATTTACTCAAATCCCACTACTTACACTATCATAACCACTCACTATCAGAATTTTAACTTCACCAAAACTCTGTCCCATAACCGATCAAAAATAAATACCTACGCTCGCACAAGGATTTGAACACAAGATCTCCACACAACATACAGACTCCCTTACCACTCGAAAAAGCAGATTCGTTCTGATAAGGTTTTTCAAGTAATTTAATATAAGCCCACTGAGCAAGTATAAGACTTAGATTAAAAAATTACCAAAATTCACTAAAGCCAAGACTTGAACTCAAGACCTCTCAGACACTCCCAAAACACTTAACCACTGAAGCAGACATATAATTGTGTCAAATAATTACAAAAACATAAACAATTATTTTGGGGCGTTATAACTCTACTCCCTAAAAGAAATTTCGACCCTGAAATTTACCTGATCAGAAAAGATGAGGATACTGTTGATGCATTGAATCATCAGGTTCTCACGTGGCCTCCTCGATGCTATGATTCCGCTATAGTACCTTCACTAATAGAATGAAATTTTTCCACAAAACCTTAACATTGCGATCCAGAATCTGAACCGACTCCTCAAAAGTCAAATCCGGCCTAACCTGGATCTCCTCAATAGAGACAATATGGGATGGATCAGAACAGTACCATCTCAATATTGAAACATGGAATATGTTGTGGATACGGTCCAACTTTGGACGTAGTTCTAACTGATAAAAAACCAGTTCCACTTATTTCAGAATCCGATACGGCCCAATAAACCTAGGGCTTAGCTTACCCTTACGACCGAACCTCAGAATCTTCTTCTAGGGAAAAACCTTAAGGAAAATAGAGTCCCCCACAAAAAATTCTATATCATGCCTCTTTAAATCTGTATACGATTTCTGCCTATTAGATGTCGCCTTTAGATGATCCCAAATCAGTCTAACCTTATCCTCAGTTTCAAAAACCAACTCAGGACCTAAAACCCAACGCTCACCCAACTCTGTCCAGCATAGCGGTATGCAACACTTACGACCATACAGAGCCTCGTAAGGTGTCATCTGAATGCTAGCCTGGAAACTATTATTGTAGGCGTACTCTGCTAATGGCAAATAATCCTCTCAACTACTTTAGAAATCAATCACGCAACTCCAAAGCATATCCTCTAATATCTAAATCACCCTCTCAGATTGACCATCAATCTGAGGATGGAACGCAGTACTAAAGTCTAATATCGACCCTAGAGCTTCATGTAACTTCTTCCAGAATCGAGATGTAAAATGAGGATCCTTGTCAGAAATAATTGACACTACTAGTCTAACTATATCGGAGATATACAACTTTGCCAACTTCTGAAGAGAAAAGTTCGTCTGAACCAGAATGAAGCGAGCAAACTAGGTCAACCGATCCATTATGACCCAAACAGAATCTTTCTTAGTGGGTGTCAAGGGCAACCCACTAACGAAGTCCATCGTTACACATTTTTATTTCCGTAAGGGAATCTTGACTGGCCGCAACAAACCCGAAGGCAACTAGTGTTCAGCCTTAACCTGTTGGCATGTTAGACATCGAGCAACACAGTCTGTAACCTCACGTTTTAAACCCGGCCACCAGTACAACTCACAGAGGTCGCGATACATCTTATTACCGCCAGGATGCATAGCATAAGGGCTACTATGTGCCTCCCTCAGAATAGACTGCTTTAGATCAGAATCATTCGACACACAGATCCGTTCTCGAAAACATAACACACCATCACTATTTAACCCAAAGTCAGAAGTAGTGCTACTCTTAACCTGCCAAAACCATAAACCTAGAGACTCATTCCCCAATTGCTTATCCTGAATCTAATCAATCCAATTCAGCCTAACTTGCAACTCGACTAATAGGCTCCCATCATCAAACAAATTAAGGCGAGCAAACATCGCCCTCAGATCAAACACCGCTCTACGAATTAGAGCATCGGCTACCACATTAGCTTTACTAGGATGATACTCTATCGTGCAGTCATAGTCCTTAAGTAACTCAATCCAACTATGCTGCCTAAGATTTAACTTCTTCTGAGTAAGAAGATACTTGAGACTTTTGTGGTCCGTGTAGATGATACACATCTCACCATACAGATAATGTCTCCAGACCTTCAACGTAAATACCACTGCAGCCAACTCGAGATCATGCATTGGATAGTTTCCTTCGTGTATCTTAAGCTGATGGGACGCATAAGCCACAACCTTACCATCCTACATCAAAACACACCCCAAACTGACATGCGATGCATCACTATACACTACAAACTCCTTGCTGGATTTAGGTTGTATCAGAACAGGAGCCTGAGTCAGAACAGACTTGAGCTTCTTAAAGATCTCTTACTGTGCATCAGTCCAGAAAAAGGGACACCCTTACGCAGAAGCTTGGTAAGAGGAGCCGCAATCAACAAGAGCCCATCGATAAACTGTCGATAATATCCAGCCAAACCCAGAAAGCTACGGATATCAGATACATTCTTAAGCTATTTCCAATCCAGCACAGCTTTAATCTTTCGAGGATCAACACGAATCCTCTCAACGGAAACCACATGCCCAAAAAAGTTACTTCACGCAACTAGAGCTCACACTTGCTTAGCTGAGCGTAAAGCTGCTTCTCACGCAGAATTAGAAGAATTACTCTAAGACGCTCATTATGCTCATCTTTAGTCTTAGAGTAAACCAGAATGTCGTCGATAAAGACCACGATGAACTAATCCAGATAGGTTTGAAACACTCGGTTCATCAAATCTATGAATGCGGCCGGAGCATTCGTCAGACCAAAAGGCATAACTAGGAACTCGTAATGTCCATAATGAGACTTAAAAGCAATCTTATGTACATCAGCCTCCATAACCCTCAACTGATGATACCCAGAACGAAGATCAATATTTAAAAACATGAAAGCCCCTCTGAACTGATCAAACAAGTCATCGATCATCGGAAGCAGATACTTATTCTTCATAGTCAGCTTGTTCAACTGTCAATAGTCGATGCACATCCTCATAGTTCCATCCTTTTTCTTAACAAACAGAACTGGTGCTCTTCATGAAGACACACTAGGACGGATGAAACCCCGGCCCACAAGTTCTTGCAGTTGAGCCTTAAGCTTGGTAAGCTCTTTTGGTGCCATATGTTAAAGGGCAATGGATACCAGAGCCATACCCAAAAGAAGCCCAATTTCAAACTCCACTTCCCGATTAGGAGGTAATCTTGGTAACTCCTCAGAAAAGACGTCAAAAAAATTCTTTACTGTTTTGATATTCCCAACTGAAGAGTCCCCAGAATCAGAAACACTTACGTAGGCCAAGTACGCCTTACACCCTTTTTGGACCAGTTTTCCAACTACTATTGCGGAGATCACATGTGACAGATAGTCTCGACGCTCACCAATCATAACCATCTCCACATCATCCTTGGTCCTCAAAACAACCCTCTTAGATGCGCAGTACTGACTGAGTGCTCCACTAACCAGTCTATACCCAGAATTAGATCAAACTCTCCAAACGGAAGTTCCATCAGATTCACCAGAAAAATTGTCTCTTGCACCTCTAACGGAACATCCCTATAGAGTTTACAAATCTGAACAGACTACCCTAACAGACTCAATACAGTAATCTTACTAGTAGTACTCTCTACAAAAATCCCCAAAGTTTCAGATACAGAACTAGCCTTGTATGAGTGAGTAGACCCTATGTCTATCAAAGCCACGTAAGGTACATAAAAAATAAAGAACATACCAGTGATGATGTCAGGAGCATCTCTGTCCTTTCGGTGACGTACATTAACCAAAGCAGGCTGTCTCGCCTCGGTCAAACCAGTACCTCTGTTTGGTGCTCTTTGTCCATGACCAACACCGTTACCACCTTAGCCTGTCCACGGCCCTAGGTGGCTACTGGACTGCTCTTTGAGGTTGTACAATACTCGAAGCTAAAGTTTACATCTGATCTGCTCTCTGTTGACACTCTATAATACGGTGCTCAAGAGACCCACACCTCAAACAAGCCCGAATCCTCCTCCAGCACTTGCCCGGATGACGTCTCTCACAATCTCCACAAGGTAGCATCCCAGTAGAAGCAACAGGGCCTCCTACTCTAACTGGCCTATCAGATCTGGCCCTTTTCTTAACCCTCTGTACAGAACTCGAGGGCTTTGAATCCCTTTTGTTCTTACCTCTCTCCCTGTCTCTATTCTGGCACTTTGCGCAATTAACATCCTCGGTGATATTCGCCTTCTCTACCAAAATAAAAAACTTACGCTCCCTCTATGGAACAATCAGAACCCTCAGATTATTCCTTAGGTCCTCCTCAAACCTAACACACCTCTCATACTCGGATGCCAGCGTGCTTCGAGCGTAGCGGCTCAACCTTAGAAATTCGGCCTCATACTCGACCACAGATCGGTCACCTTACGTAAGATTCAGAAACTTACGTCTGTAAGCATCGACGTAGCTAGCTCCCACATACTTGCTCTGAAATGTAGTCTTAAAGAATTCCCAAGTTAGACGATATGGCTGAGTGCCCTCCTTAATCGTCAACCACCACTGGTAAGCCTCATCACGAAGCAAGGAGACTGCACCCTTCAATTTCTGCTCAGAGATACACTCCAAATTATCCATAATCCTCTTAGCTGTGACACCCCCAAACAACTCAACTTTATTAGACCGGAGTCACTTAGTTACCGATCCTCGGCCTCTAGATCCAGAAGTGGGTCCAACGACCCTTTCCAATATCCTCAGCATGGCTTGGGACAATGCAACGTCCCCAGCCGAACGACTTTGACACTCCGTCTCAGTAGTAGGTAACACAGGTGTCTCACTAGTGTCCAGATTTGGCATACTACCTAGAGATAAGGACTCAGCTCGAACTCCTCTACGGCCTCTACCACGGCTTCGAGTACCACGTCCGCGAATTCTACGAGCACTCATTGTCTAATTCAGGTTTATCTATATTAAGAGTTTTATGCACCAGTTCAATATTTATTAACAGATATTTTATTTAATAAATATCAGAAGTTCAATAATGTATTTGAAAGTTACAGTCCCTATTCGTTTCACTACAGTTTCAAAGAATACAAAATATTGTGTTTTCAGAGTATGCTATTTACAATATTTCAAATAAACAGTGTAAGGTTCAGAATACTTACAGGATCGACGCTGGAGACTCGGTGTACCACATACTTAATCAAAATATTTTTAAACCATTTGAAAACTAATTCTTTAAACATATTTTGGAACCCAAAATTTAAATTTGAGTTTTATAACTTGGCTCTGATACCACTAAATATAACACCCCATACCCAACCTAGACGTTATGGTATAACCCCTTAATGCTGTCATTTATTTCAAAACATATATTCAATTAGTCAACTTGCCTTAAAACGTATCATCTTAGCTGAAGCTTAGGAAAATCGTCATGTTTAAGGAAAACAGTTCGCAATTTTAAGAAAATCATGTTTTAGGTATAACCATCATAGTTATAAGCAAGTTAAACCAAAAACCCAAAACCAAGGCCAAACAGTTTAAAAGAGTCCAGAGAGTCCTAGCAAAATACAACCTCTCCAATCTCAATGCCAAAACTTAAATAAAACAATAAAACAAAATAAAATAGTAAAAATGGGTGGTCACTGTCGAGTCCTCCGCTGCATCGATCCGCCTAACTCTGTGGATTACCTGTACAGAACAAACAAGAAAGGGGTGAGTTTACGTAAACCCAGTGTGTAACCCAGCAGAATTAGACATGCAAACATACTGATTATCAAACATCAGACAGATACAAATTAGGGCCTAATCCCGTTACAGATGCAGATTCGGGCCTAAGCCCATCTCAGATACAAATACAGATGTGCAAATCAGAATCAGAAATCAAATATTCTATCCCTATCCTCTACACACTATCTCCGACCATCCCTATACACCATGTGGGGTTTAAAACACCCATCCAACCCTACACACCATGTTGTACCAATGTGGCACATAATAGATACAATGCAGCCATGCTGCCATATAATAGGCATAAACTGCCTTTCAGAACACTTCCTACAATAAACATCATCCCACCCCAATAACAATATCAGAAATAGAAATAGTTACGTAATTTAACATGCTCAACATGCTATCAATCAGATCACAGATAATCATACAGATCAATAATCATACATGCACAATTCTATCATGCTCAGTATAGGATATCAGTCAAACAGATCATACAGTTTAGGGTTTGTTAGCCCTTACCAATCCCATAGTAGGCCCACAGTCATTTGGGATAGCTTGTGCAACCCTAGGAAAGAATTCAGATAAAGGGGCCTACACGTCCGTGCGGGTTGCCCGTGTGGGCCCACACACTCGTATGGGCTACACGTCCAAATAGGCCTCACCCATGTGGATCACACGTCCTGGACTATTTACCAGATGCCTGTGTGGCCCACACGCCCAATTAAGCCTAGCCCGTGTGGTTCACACAGCCACACACCAGCCATCACATAGCCACACACCAGCCATCACACGGTCGTGTCTTGTGCACGGCCTGGCCTTCATCGATCACACGGCCATGTCGTTGCATATGGCCTACAACACGGCTTACCACATGGCCATGTAGCATCGACAATGAGGTTTTTCGGCTTTCGTCAAATCTAGTTTTTCCGTGTTTCGGGTACACACCTAGTACTATTTTACAGCGAAAATACTCCCGAACCTCACAACATCTAAAATTGACCAACAAGCACTTAATTAGCCGTTTAAAATCGAATTAAACCGAAATCCAATCAAGCTATTCATCCATCGAGCAACTAAACCTTACATTGGATCGAACAACAGTAATTCTCATGGAACTAAACCTCCGTCAAACAATTTCAAGCCCGTGAATCTCCACCTAATCGGCATTAATGACACATATTAATGACAAAATTAACCAACGGAAACCAAGCCATCTTACCCAAACTTATTGATTCAAATCGTAATCAAAAGCACTGATATAACGAGTTACGAAAACTAGATCATAGGTAGGAAATCAAAACAAAATTGGCAGCAAGCAAGAGAAAAAGAAATCGGCAGAGAGTAGAATAAAAAAGGAGAAAACGGTAAGGGAGGAGTAAGAGAACGTTAGTTTTTCTGAAGAGAATTTTTGGGGAAACAGATTTACTCAAATCCCACTACCTACACTATCATAACCACCCACTATCAGAATTTTTACTTCACCAAAACTCTGTCCCATAACAGATCAAAAATAAATACCCACGCCCACACAGGTATTTGAAACAGGACCTCTACACAACACACAGACTCCTTTACCACTCGAACTAGCAGGCTCGTTCTGATAGGGTTTCTCAAGTAATTTAATATAAGCCCATTGAGCAAGTATAAGGTTTAGATCAGCAAAATATCAAAATTTGCTAAAGCAAAGGCTTGAACTCAAAACCTCTCAAACACTCCTAGAACACTTAACCACTGAAGCATACACACAATTGTGTCAAGCAATTACAAAAACATAAACAATTGTTTTGGCACATTACATTTCTCAAATAAAAAAACTAGAATTGGGAAGAAATGAGAAACGATAAATAGCTAGGGCTGTTAATCAATGTGATAGGAAAAGAAATAAGAAAAATACATTTTTATTATTAAAATGAAGTTGCTTTCAAACTATCGCGTATTACTTTCACTTTCTCTTTTATTTCTCTAATTAGATCAACCCTATAAATCTTACTCTCACAAAGCTCAGTCCAGTACAATGGTGTTAGGCATTTACAACTGTATAAAGCTTCGTACGGTGCCATTCTAATACTCGACTGAAAACTATTATTGTAAGCAAATTCAATCAGCGTTAGATATTTCTCCCAACTACCTTCAAACTCAAGAATGCAACAACACAACATATCCTCAAGTATCTAAATAACTCGTTCAGATTGACCATCCGTTTGTGGGTGAAATGTAGTGCTAAAATGCAGCTTTGTACCTAAAGCTTCGTACAATTTCTTCCAAAATCGCGAAGTGAATCTCGGATCCTTATCCAAAACAATAGATAGTGGCACTCCCTACAATCGAACAATCTCTGAGATATAAAACTCAGCGAATTTATCAAGTGAATAATCCGTATATACAGGAATGAAATGAGCTGATTTCGTCAATCTATCAACAACAACCCAGATCGTATCTTTCTTTTTCGGAGATAAGTGCAAACCCGATACAAAATCCATTGTTACTCTATCCCACTTACACTTAGGAATCATAATTTGTTGTAATAAACTTGTCGGCACTTGATGCTCAGCTTTAACTTTCTGACAAATCAACCATTTCGAAATAAATTCTGAGATATCTTGTTTCATACCGTGCCACCAATAATGTTGTTTCAAGTTGTTATACATTTTCGTGCTTCCCGAATGTACTGATAAACAACTACCGTGTGCTTCATTTAAAATCTTCTGAATAAGCTCAAAATTTCCTAATACACATATTCTATCATGAAATATCAAAAAGTCATCAGGCCATATTTGAAACTCAAAATCAGAATTCTACTCACATTGAACCCATTTTGCTTGCAATTCATTATCAAATTTTTGAGCCTCACAAATCTACTGTAAAAATAACGGTCTCGCTTTCAACTCAGCTACTATCGAACCGCCGTCAGACAAAGCTAATTGTGTGTTCAAAGCACGTAAAGCAAATAAAGACTTTCAGCTCAAAGCATCAGCAACTACATTCACTTTCCCCAGATGATAGTCAATTACGAATGCATAGTCTTTTAGCAATTCTAACCATCTCCGCTGTCGCAAATTCAAATCCTTCTGAGTCATCAGATATTTCAAGCTTTTGTGGTCGGTATAAATATGGCATTTCTCACTAAACAAATAATGACGCCAGATTTTCAATGCTAATACTATCGCAGCTAATTCGAGATTGTGCGTCGAATAATTCTTTTCATGCGGCTTAAACTATCTCGAGGTATAAGCTATAACTTTGGCTTCCTACATCAAAACAGAACCCAAGCCATTTAACGATGCATCACTGAAAACTATGAATTCTTTACCCGACACAGGCTGAACTAACACTGGTGCCTCTGTTAATAGTGTTTGCAACTGTTTGAAGCTCTGCTGACACTTTTCTGACAATTCAAATTTATCATCTTTTTGAAGCAATCTCATTATCGGATTCGCAATCATCGAGAAGCCTTTCATAAATCGTCTATAATAGCCGGCTAGTCCCAGAAAACTACGGACTTCGAATACGTTTCTCAGAGGCTTCCAATCTATAATCACAAAAATTTTGCTCGGGTCAACTCGGATACCCTCGACTAAAACTATATGTCCCAGAAAACCAACCTCTCGTAGCCAAAACTCACATTTGATGAACTTTGCAAACAAATGTTTATCTCTCAAAGTTTGTAACACAATTCTCAAATGTTTGGAATGCTCCAATTCATCTCGAGAGTAAATCAAAATGTCATCAATAAATACAACTACGAATCGGTTTAAGTACGGCCTAAAAATCTGGTTCATTAAGTCCATAAAAACAGTAGGTGCATTTTTTAATCAGAAAGGCATAACAAAAAAATTCATAGTGTCCGTACCTTGTTCTAAATGCAGTCTTAGGCACATCAGAGTCTTTAACTCGCAACTGATAATAACCCGATCTCAAATTAATTTTCAAAAACACTGTTGCTCCTTTTAACTGATCAAACAAATCATCTATTCATGGCAAATGATATTTATTCTTGATCATCATTTTGTTGAGCTGCCGATAATATATACACATTCTCATCGTGCCATCTTTCTTTTTCACAAATAACACCGGTGCACCCTAAGGAGAAAAACTCAGTCTAACAAAACCTCTATCTGTCAATTCTTGCAACTGAACTTTTAATTCTTTTAACTCTATCGATGCCATTTTGTACGAAACTATCGATACTGGCTTTGTACCCGGTACTAATTCAATACCAAACTCAACCTCTCTGATAGGTGGTAAACCCAATAATTCTTCAGGAAATACATCTGGATACTCACACACAACTGGTACTGGTTCAATCTTTCTTTCTGTCACTTTCGTATCAAGTACATAAGCAAGATAAGCTTCACACCCTTTTCTTACAAATCTTCGAGCTAACATAGACGAGATCACAACTGGCAAACTATTCAGATCATTAGATTCAATTCTAATAGTCTCATTGTTCTGGCATTTCAGTTCAATTGTCTTTCATCTACAATCCACTATAGCATTATGCGTCGTTAGCCAATCCATACCCAAAATCATATCAAATTCATCGAATGACAACAACATCAAATTAGCTGAAAAACAGAAATCATGATGCATTAACGAACAATTTAGTAAACTCTACAGGAAAAGTCTTAATGGATACTAAATTCATACATTTATAAGAATGAGTTGATCCTGGATCTATCAATGCAATCACATTAGTATCATAGAGAGTGAAAGTACCGGTGATAACATCTGGAAATGACGCTTCTTCGCGAGCGCGAATAGCATAGGCTCTGGCAGGTGCTCTAGCATCGGATCTCACAGCAGTATCTCGAGTTGCACCTCTACCACCACTCATATTTCCAGCATTATAGAATGATCTTCCTCTCACATTAGGGTTGCTCGTTCTTACAATCTGAGACTTATCTTTCTCATCTATCTTAGGACAATCCCGGATGAAATGTTCATGCGAGCCACATCTAAAACAAGCTTTATCATTCAATCTACACTCTCCAAATGTCATTTTCCACATCGTTCACATTTAGGTTTATTTGATCTAACATTGCCCACACTTGCCACAGACACAGCTAGAGTTTTTGAACTCATAATTTGCTTCCCACGATCTCTACTTGTAACACCCCACACTTGTGCCCCACGCCGGGACGGAATACGAGGCGTTACCCAACTTGAACACATACATTCTCACATTTTTGAGTCACCAAAATTAGGTCAAATTTAAAACTTTTTCGATCTTTATCAAGAACTTAATAACAAAGGCCTACGAGGCTCCAAACGTTCATTTAAAATTGTTAGGGAATGATTCGAATCTTCCCACAAACTCTAAAAAATATTACTAGACACACCCGTATGGGAGGGGCAACACGCCTATGTGACCAATTCGACATGGTCATGCTGTTGGCCCGTGTGGCTTACACAGCCTAAGCAATACAGAGACATGTCTGTGTCCTCTACCCGTGTGGAATTAATTCTAAATTCACACCTACAGGGGTTTTTACATGGCCTGGCACACGCCCATGTCCCTGGCTCGTGTCCTTCACATGGTCATAACATGCTTGTGTCCTAGCCCGTGTGCAAAAACCTAGACATTCTATTTTTGACGTCAGCAATTCCTAAGGGTCACACGGCCAAGGTACACGTCCGTGTGCTAGGCCGTGCTTTTCACACGGCTGAGACACACGACCGTGTCTTTGCTCATGTGTTTACCATCAAGCATACTAACTTGCAAATTTTACGTGCAGGGGACACCCGACCGGATCACACGCCCATGTGGCGGACCGTGTGTCACACACGGCCTAAACACATGCCCGTGTGCCTATCCGTGTGGACAAAATGAGGCTATTTACCAAGCCTCTTTGTCACGCTTACATAC
Organism: Gossypium longicalyx; assembly: GCA_025698465.1. Lineage (NCBI taxonomy): Eukaryota > Viridiplantae > Streptophyta > Magnoliopsida > Malvales > Malvaceae > Gossypium > Gossypium longicalyx. The sequence continues at coordinate 58,761,056 of CM047004.1, read as the reverse complement.
ATAACCTGCATAAAATCACTCTATGCCAATACAAGGGTACATCACATAGCCAAAATAGCCATAATAGATAACATTTCATTTGTGCAATAGACTCACCCATGAAAATATCATCTTCTATTTATAACTATCAAAATGAGTATTGACTATTATCCATGGCCTTATACAAAATTAAAGGTATTCATCCCAAGTCAACACATTTGGCTATTTCTCAATAACACATAACATTAAAGTCTAGTCCTATACATGTCATACACAAAACAAGAATTCTAACTATACCGAGTGCTTCGGATGATAATGTGATCGTAGCCTCCGACATCCGATGATCCTCGAGCTATTTAGGCGAAACTATAAGGAAATGGAAAATAGAGGGAGTAAGCATAAAGCTTAGTAAGAAGCATGCAAATACATAGCAACAACTATACCATTCATCAACATACTTTTGATATAAAATAGGCATAAGCACAACTTACTCATCACTATCCAATACTCATCATATAATATATATTAAACTTACATCTCACACATACCGAATAGGTTCCTGTATTACTCACAACACGGTTATACTTTTATCATAATCTTAAGTCATGACTTTCACCATTGAACCATTCAGAGCGCTATCGGATATTCAATTAGCCTCATCATGGGGTAGGATGCCGATGCCATGTCCCAGACATGATCTTACACTAGCTCAACTTGCAGCCGATGCCATGTTCCAGACATGGTCTTACACTGGCTCTCATAATGTGGCCGATGCATGTCCCAGACATGTCTTACACTAGCACACAAATAACCCGAATATCATGGCTTGAATATCCGATTTATTTTCTAAGGTTCAAACGAGAGTTCTACTATCTCAATATTCATCATACATAATCATTTCCAACAATAAGAAATTTATGTTATATAAATTCAAACACATATAATAATAATGTAGTTGTATTATTTACATACTACTTACCTTGGTTACAAAATATGGTGTCTAGACGGTTTAATCAATTTACTTGGCCTTCCCCCGGTCTAAGTTCGGATTTAGTATTTCTTGATCTATAATAACAAAAATTCTCAAATTTAATCACTTTAAGATCTAGGCACCCAATAATCTATACTTGGGCAAAATAACCATTTTGCTTCTAGACTTTTGCAAAATGACCATTTTACCCCTAGGTCCGAAAATCAATTTTTATCAAATTTCCTCCTATCAAAAGCCTATCCGAACCATTTTTACTCTTATAGCAATCCAAAATTTCCACTATCTCTCACATTTATCATCAAACTTTCAACTTATGCAAAATAGTTCCTACTAGGGTTTCCATAAGAAATTCCTTCACAAAAGTTGTTTATTACACATCTAATACTCATATTCTTCCATAAAATTTCAGAAAACTACACATATGATTTCATGGAAAAACCCTAAACTCTCAACCATTTTGCGAAATAGTCCCATTAATAGAAAGCTTATGCTTCAAGGGGTCCAAAATGTAAAAATCATCAACAAAAAGTATGTAAATCACTTACTTGCAAGAAGAATAAGTTGCTGAAATTTTTGAAGCTCAAAACCCCTAAAAATGGCTGAAAAATCTATGGGAGAAGGAAGAATGAAAGAAAAAAAAAGATGATAGCTAGGCTTAGGCATTATTTTATTACACATTATGTCATCCATTTACTTAAAATTGACTTTTCAACATTTTTGTCTCCCATGGCTGGCCAAGCTAAGATATAAAGGTCTTTTTGCCCTTTAAAGACCCTCAATTTAAGATTCATAACAATTTAACACCTCTAGCTATCAATTCAAGACTTTTTCACTTTATGCAATTTAGTCCTTTTTCGCAAATAAGCCCAGAAACGTCAAAATTTAACTCACCAAATTTCTCATACACTAATATAAACATGATTTGACTCCAAAATAATAATAAAATAATTTTTTTGACTTCGAATTTGTGGTCCCGAGACCACTATTCCGACTAGCCCCAAAATCAGGTTGTTACACTACTACAATATTCCACTGGTGTATTTGATCGACTAAACAAATCTCGAGATTTCTTTGATAAAAAGTGATATGGCTTACTCATTGATCTTTTTCTCGAGTCTCTAGCTTCTGATTTTGCTTTTCTCTTCTCTTTACTAAGATCTCCGGCTTTACAAGCCCTTTCAACCAAAACTACAAATTCTTTTAACTCTAGAATTCTGACTAGTAGTTTTATATCTTCGTTCAACCCGTCAACGAACCGTTTACACATAATCTCCTCAGTAGACACATACTCTTGAGCATACTTGCTTAACTGTATGAACTCTCTTTCATACTCGGTGGCAGTCATGCAGCCTTGCTTTAACTCTAAAAGTTCTTTATGCTTTTGATCAAAGAATCACTAACTTATATATTTCTTTCGAAACTCCATCTAAAATAATTCCCAAGTCACTCGTTCTCTCGGTACTACAGACACCAAAGTATTCCACCATTGATATGCAGTGTCTCTCAGTAAGGATACCACACATTTAATACATTCATCAAGAGGACAAGATATTTCATCGAATACCGGAATCGTATTTTCGATCTAGAACTCTGTTTTTTCAGCATCATCATCCACAGTAGCTCGAAACTCTTCAGCCTCATGTTTACGAATCTTGCCTACTGGCAGCTTGTTCAACCGTATCGAATCTACAACTTGAGAAACAACAGGGATTTGTTAAGGAATAGGTAGGGGTGGAGGTTGTTGAGCAGACGGATTAGTACGAATGTATTGTGTGAACCATGCGTTCATCATCTGGAAAATGGCTTCTTTAGCCTTACCTCCGTGACTACTCGGCACGGGTCTAAATTTAGTAGGCGCTGTCCCTTGAGCAAGAGCTAGTGCATTAATCTCTACATCATCCGCTATAATTCGTTCGGGATTCATTACTATACGAAAACACAATTTAAGCTGTTAAGAATCATCACACTATCGTATAGTATATATGGCATGTATAGCTAGACTCACACACACGCTACATTAGTTCTAGAGTCGACTAAACCGTAGCTCTAATACTAATAAAATGTAATATCCCTAACCCATATCCGTTGCCGGAATAGGTTTAGGTATTACCGATCAAAACACAACAGATAGCATTCATTCTCATACATCATTCAATATAACCGCATTGTCCCTTATAAAGACCTACGAGGCCTTAAACATGTTTTAGAAGTGGTTTGAGACTAAACCGATAACATACGAAAATTTTAGAAAACTTAGAAATTTTTCAATCATACAAGGGTCACACGCTCGTGTAAACAGCCGTGTGCCTCACACGGCTAGTAGACACGCCCGTGTCTTAGGCTGTGTGGAAATAGGGCATACATACTGACTTGCATCACACGGTCGAGGATACGCCCGTATGCCAGGCCATGTGAAAACTGTAGAGTATAATGACTTGGGTCACACGGTGAACCACACGCCCATATGTCCAGCCCGTGTGCCTTACGAAATGGCCACACATGCCCATGTGCTAGGTCGTGTGCCATTTAGAGGGGTATACTGACTTATACCACACGGCCAATAACACACCCGTGTGTGAGACCGTGTGGAACATACTAACTTCAATTCAATTTTAACACCAGGGGACACATGGCCGTGTAACCTAACCGTGTGTCACACACGGCTGAGACACACGCTCGTGTCTTTGCCCGTGTGGACAAAAACAGGCCATTTGCAAAGTCAATTTGGCACCCTTTTTGCACATACCTAAGTAAACTCATTTGTTACCATTTTAAATCATACATATGCAGCCAAGGTTCACCAACCAATACATAATCATACCATATCCATTACAACTAAATTCAATACTCAAATCCATACCATTTATCTATTCAAATACCAATAAATTTATCTTGCTTTATTAAGCATAATTCACATGTATAATTCATTTAGCAAAACCAATCCAAACATACATAACCACTTCAATTCCATTCATTCATTATAGCTCTATTACCAAACATTAAAAGTAGAACTATTGACACATTCATAAGTATCATCAATTTCATTATCTTAAGCCAACTCAAATGACCAAAATACATATCCATCAAATATACCAATATGACTCAAGCCTATACATGCTATATATCATATATACATAACTTCAAAAGTACCAAAATAGATGATCGATAGTGCGATGAAGTCTCTGACGATCCACGATCCGAGCTAGCTTTACAGAACTATAGAACATCGAAAATTAAACAAAGTAGCTATAAACCTTAGTAAGTTCGTATGTGAACATGAAATAATCACAACATTCATATAGCAATTCAAAATAGATAATATCATCAACATTTAAAGCATTAATTCATGAGCTAACATAGAATTTATTCATATCCTCATTTATGAGTTCTCAACTTTATCTATCTCAATACTTGAATAGTTTTCCGTACATACCTGTACTGATACATTTCTATTTCCCATCAATACTCTTATCAAACCGCTCTGGTTTATAAATGCTTACGATACAAATTCATCGATTTTCTGATGCCATAGTCCAACTATGGTCTTACACATACATTGCCAAGGCCCTGCCGTGGTCTTTCATTCACATGCCATAACCCGGTTATGGTCTTATTATTCGATTGTCATAGCCCGGCTATGGTCTTATTTGACAACTTGCCTTACTAAACTCGTACATTTCATGTAATATCTCAACATTTATCTAATAGAATAAATATTATCTCAATTTCATCCACTCAATAAATGTATACACATTTAAGTTCAATTATACGAACTTACCTCATATACGGAATTGACGGACCGAGTCGACTACTCGATAACCTTGTTTTTCCCCCGATCTAAATTTGAATTCTTTTTTTCTTGATCTATATGAATTCAAAATTGACTTATTCAATTACATATTCTTTCAATTTAGTCCAAAATACACATTTTGGCATATTTACATATTAGCCCCTAAACTTTCACATTTTCACAATTTAGTCCTTATTTCACAAATACACAAAATTCACATAATTTCATTAAACCCAAGCTTGTCTGAATTACATATATCTCCCTAGCAGCCCAAAAATTTCATTTATTTCACATTTCAACCACTCAATTTGTATATTTCACAATTTTAATCCCTATTTGACATTTTTTGTCAAAAATCACTTTAAAAAACATGTAAAACTATCATCAAGCTTTCATATTTCAACATTAAACATCAAATAACTCATAGATTCAATAATGGTAACTCTCAAAATCTTTAACATTTTTAAAATCTAAGGTACAAGCTAGCTAGATTGAGCTGTAACGATTATAAAAACATAAAAATCATAAAAAATCGAGCTAAAACCGTACCTTAATCAAGGAATATACTAGCTGAGCCCTAAAAGTTCATCAATGGCTTCTTTTCTTCTTCAATATTCGGCCACAAGAAAGAAAGATGGTCAAAATTCCTTTTTGTTTTTATTTTATTAACCTTTATTAATGAATTACTATATTAACCTTAATAATAAACATATAAAATCATATAATGGATGTCCATTAATGTCCATTAATACTTAAAATGGTTTAATTACCATTTAAGGCCATCATATTTAAAATCCAAAGCTATTTGACACCTTTAGCAAGTAGAATGCAATTTTTGCATTTTACGCGATTTAGTCCTTTTTCTCAAATTGAGAAATTAAACGATAAAATTAGTTCGCGAATTTTAACACATATTAAATAACATACTGTAAACACATAAAATAATATTAAAATAATTTTCCAACATCATATTTGTGGTTCCGAAACCACTGTTCCGATTTAGTTAAAACCGGACTGTTACATTTTGAGCCTCTCTCACATCGAGTCCAATTACGAGTACTCCTCAGACTTTTTGATGCAATAATTTATAATTTGATTAATCTCAATTATGTTTTTCTATTTCCCAAATAAAATTCAATATTTATATTCAATTATATATTTTTCTCATCCCAATTTTACCCCCTAGTAAAATTATAAAGATTTTTCCCTTAGTAAAAATTTTGAAAAATATATTTAATAATTCACAATTCAACTTGTTCATTATGATCGAATGATTTAATTTCTTTTTCGGGCTTTAAAATAGCTCAAAAACATAAACTCATTTTTCTGGTCATTTTTAACTAATTCATCTACATTTGGAAATGAATAATTTCTCATTTTCATTTCCATTTTTAGAAAAACACATTCATTTCCAAATGATTCGATTTCTCCATTTTAAAGAAAACCATAATCATTTCTAAATGTTTTCCATTTCTCTATTTCTATTCATTCTGTTCATTTTGATTCAAATACACAATTCGTTTATGGTTTCAACGAGCTAGCGAAGAGACCGATTAGACATATGCAATTGAGGCTTAAATGATTTATAATTAAGTTCCAACTTTTTTTTTATTAATTATAAACTCATTTAGCTACGAAGTCATTCCACTATAGTATCATGACTAAGCTTTCCCCAATGAAATACCATTACGAAAGTAACTATTTTCTGCTCGTCCAATGAAATTATCATACGTGTGTTACCCTCATAGGATATCTTTGATCTCTTTGGGATAACAAGTGTACTTAGACGAAAATACTACACTTAGGGCACTAGATCCAACATCCATTTCTTTACAATTTAGTTCAAATATCATATTTTGTACCAAATTGCAAATAATTCAAATTTCAATCAAACATACACATATTCATAATTAAAATGCATAATAATTTAAATACAATCATACCATATTAACTTACATGGAAAAATCAGCACTTAAGTTGAAACTTCAATGGCTATTCAACAATTTTGTCTTTTCCCCAACCATTTCCGATTTGATCCAATTTTTTATCTATACAATTATTCAATTCAATTTATCAATACTAATAATTTTATAAAATCCCCTAATATGGATGAATCAGTTCAATTTTATTTTTCGAATGCCCCTAAAGTTTTGCATATTCAATTTAGTCCTTAAAATTGAAATTGCAATATCTTTTAAATTTGAGTTTCTATTTTGAAACCGATCTCAATTATATACTTTTAAGACCCTTTATCATCTATAATTATAGAAATTTTACACCAGATATTCATGGTTCTTTTGGACAAAACTAACAATTTACACTTTACAATCTAGTCTTTTTTCACTTCTAAGCTTAAAATCTAACAATTTAATACCAATTTCTTCAAGAAATCATCAATGAAAATTTTTAAAAACTTTAATAGTTTTGCAAATTGGTACATGAGCTAGCTAAATCAAGCTCCTATCACATCAAAAATATAAAATTACAAGAAAAGGACTTGAAAACACATACTGATTGAGGACCGAATAACTTGAAACTTAAAACAATGACTTCTAGGTTTTCTTTGTTGTTTCAGTGGAAGAAGGAATGAAAAATGAGCATTTTTTATCATATTTTAATTTATATATTATAATTAAAGTTAATTAAGCTTAATTAATTAAATTAAACCTTGTTTAATTGACCTTAAGCTTATTAATAAAATTGGTGGATTCCTATTGTCATTCACCACCATTTGGCTATATAATAATGGTCCAATTAGTCATTTGGTCTTTCAGTTAATTAAAATTTTATAACAATATATTTTTTATAATTTTTACAATTTAACCATTATACCTAAATTAATTATCAATTTAACAAAAAACGAGGAACCAAACTTTAATAATTACCAACCCAAACATTGAAAATGAAATTCTAAAACCACTAAAAAATGAACAAAGACACTTGAGCTCCTACCACCTTGTCCTTAAAGGAAATTACCAGCTCCATCAAAATATTAGGCCATGAATGACCAATGTTGGATGGATCATCATCTCTCTTAGGGTGGGTTTGGGGCGGCGGTGCGGTGCGGTGCGTTTAGCTTACTTTTTTGTCTCACATTACAGTATCGCTACAATATCTAATCTCACCGCCACCACTGTTTTTACACTAACTACAGGTAAACGCACCGTCCATCCAAACTCACCCTTAGTCACTCTCCGGTTATCCTCGCACATTGTCTTCATCTTTAATTTTTATTGGAATTGAAGGAAAAGATTGATTAATGTAAGTATTTAAATTCACTTTAATAAACGATTGTTTTTAAATTTTCTTTGAATTTTTTTTTATTAAAATACTCCAACACCTTATCTATATTCCATATCACTATCTTTATTAGCACTTGGTCCCTAAGTTATTATAGGGCACTTGAAATGAGAATATTTTTTCTTTTAATCAATATATTAAAAATAAATTGAAAATTGAGATATATGATATATTACCTATCAATCATGATATGTTTGCTTCGAATTCAATCACTTTTTTTTTCCAGTTGAAAACAAGATAGAAAATATTATTTATGTTGCAATTTGCTATCTTAATAAGAAAATTGCAACCATATAGTAAAAGAATCAAGGAAAATAAATTAGGGGAAGAGCTTGAAAGGTAGAAGAAATCTTAGTTGAAAAAAATAAAATTGGTAAGAAAAAAAAGTAGAAGATTTTTCACCATATTTGTTTAGTTAAACCTTAGGATTTATTATAAATTTACTCTTTTTTTCAATTATAAATAAATATTAACTTTATGTTTGAATTGGGGAGAGGACAAAAAAGTAAAGCAAGGGAAAAAACTTTCCTTGTTTGGAATATATAAAATTGAGTATTTCTTTTTTTTTTTCTAGTAATTATCTTATGAAAATGTTATAATTGGATTACATGATTTCATGGAAGTGGAATTCATTGCAAGAATCTTTCCACTGCATTCCTCTATATTACATTCCTTTTCTTTACTTTATCTTCCTTTTCTTTACTTTATCTTCCTTTGTTACTTTTTTTTTATCCAAACATATTCCATTACAAAATTCAAAATTTTGATTTTCTTTTATTTAGGATCATAAAATATTGAATTTTGATTACTAAATAAAAAATTTAGGTAAATTACATCACAACTCAATTAATTATAAAATTTTTTCTTTTAATCATTCAACTATGAAATTTTTAAAATTGATCACTTAATTATGAATTTTTCGAAAACTCAAATGATGAGCAATGGTGGTTGGAGGTTGAGGATTAATTTTTTAAAAGAATATGACTAAATTAATAAAAATTAAAAATTAAATTTATTATTATACTAATTTTTAAGCTACCAGTTAATCTCTCCATTAAATAGCTACCTACAACTAATGAACAATGAAGAGAAAACTCGATTACTTGAATGACTAATAAAAAAATCATAATTGAATAACAAAAAAAATCTCATATGACCCTGAAAATTCAGCAGTCATGACAAGGGAGTGATAATTATAGTGGCAACAGTTATTGTAAGTTAGAATTGCATTTGTAAAGAGGCAAAGTTGAAAAAGGAAAAAAGAAAGCGACAGTTTGTCATTTTATTGCCTTCTATTCCTCCATACGAAGTGTCGGCAGAGGTAGTGTACTCCATTTATCTGTTCCTTTTTATGAAAGGCGTCAAAAGTTATGTTTTTAAGTACCAAATATTAAAAATTAGGCTAAATGTGATTGAATGCATAGGGAATCCAAAGGACATAACTAAATCATTCATGAATGGACCTAATTGGTGCATTTTCAAGTTACAGTTTGACGTGACTTGATGTCGGTTCATTATATATGTATGTAATTGAAGCTCCCTTTTTATTCGGCCATTGAAATTTTTGGATGTTTGTTGAAATGTTTGTTTCAAGACCTTGACGTGTGTGACATGCCTAAATATCCCATCACTTTAAAGTCCACTTTGCTTTTTTCTACTTTTATATTAATTTGTGTATTTTATGGTGGTCAAAAGACAACCCAATTTTGAGGAAAGTGAACTATTCAAGAAAAGTTGAAATTGTTGAAACACCATCTAATCCATTATTATCCAACCTGTTTAATTGTACATGAAATCATGCGAGTTTGAGAAATATTATCTAATATCACCACCAATTAGTTATGAAAAATATTTTATTTTTTATGTGTGAGTGTTTTTTTAAGCGATCAATAATTAATTATAAAATATATTTCATTTTTATGAATAGAAATTAAATTTCTAACCTCATAATTAAAAAATAAAGTGATTAATCATTACACTATATTTAATGTTTTATAAGGGTGGAAGAATGGGTCTTTCCACATGGCCATAGGGTTATAAATATAGTTTAAGAAACAAGGCAATGGCCATAGGGTTATAAATATAGTTTAAGACACAAGGCAATGAGATGGAGATTGATAAAGACATAATCGAATGCCCATGTGCTCACCAATTGCATCTTCACAACCCACCCACCCCCACACTCCCCCAAAAAAAAAAAAAAGAGAAAACCTCAACCAATGAGACTTCCAATGGACCATGACGTTGCACTTCCGTTACAGGAGCAAAATAAAAAAAAAAATTATGTTAAGTCACTCGAATTAAATTATTAAATTTTAGAATGGACAAAAAATGTATTTTTTATTTAATTAAATAGATAAAATGAATTAAAATATATTATTAATTTTAGGGTAAATTACTCAAATAATTATCCAATTATTAGTATGTTTTTAATTGGATCATTCGACTTTGAAAAGTTATAGAACGATCACTCGAGTTATTAAAAAAAAATTTAGTCCATTTTTTTAAAATCAAATATAGGAGAGTGACATGGACATTAACTACAAAACACAGCCCGTTGTCGATTTTTTCAAATCCCGACATGTTTGAAAGTCATGACATGTATAACTGAAAGGAGTAATATCTTCTCCAAAATATACAAACATATAATATCTCGTTCTCTGTAAATACTTGAGTATATGCTTAACTGCTTGCTAGTTTATTGGATTGGGATTCGTCTGATATTGACTCACCAATCCTACTACGAAACAAATATCTAGACGTGTGCATAACATAACATACATGAGACTTCATAGTGCCGACCTTTCTCATATGCTCTCTTATTCCGTTGTCTTGGGGCAATCCTCTAAAGAAAGATAAAAGTCTGATACAAAGGGTTGTGTTCCCTTCTTTGAATTGGCCATAGCAAAATGTTTCAATATATTGTTTATGTATGAAGTTTGTGATAAAGTTATCTGTAACACCCTAAACCCGACCAAGTAGGTTTGACCCAAACTTGGCGAGCTATATTAGCCACTAAAGTGACTCTCCGTTAACTCTCAACGTAACCTCCAACACACCACTTATTTACAATGTTCATTATGCTAAGTTTTAGCACAGCAGGGGAAATGGTTCATGCATAAGATATAAAACATGTGAGCTAAGAAGCATACACAGGTAGGGTTCGTACCACAACTTAGGCTTCCATACGTCAAAAAGTATAGGTTTGCCTATCAGAATAACATATGAGTTCACAGTACAGTATAAAGCATGAGTTCGCATAAAAATATAAGTTCGCTTATTAGAGTAACACACATTGTTCTCATAAAAACACAAGGCATGAGTTCGCACAATAATACGGGTTCGTAAAGCAATTGCAATTCACATACTTCCTAAGTTAGTACATAATATACAAAACTAAGTTCGCATGCAATACAGACTTTGCAAATAGAAATTCATTCACCCAAGAGTTCGTATACTTGTACAGGGTTTTCATACTTTTAATAGGGTTCATATAAATATATGAGTTTGCACAATTTACCTGGGTTCACTAAATAGTAGGACTATCGCAAACAGGGGTACACATGTAATTTTTGGGGTTGCGAAAAATGGTGGTTCGCAGTAATATTGATTCGCGTATAATATTGAGACATTTTTCAACGAGAATAAAGGAAATATAATGTAACACTCATACATGAAGACACATCAAACTTCATTCATAATAAAAAGATAATTTAATATTTTAAGACATAGTTCGCAAACTATAAATAAACTTAAAATTTAAAGGAATTACTTCAATAACATAATCAAAATATAATCAGTCTAAAACCCACATAAATAAAACCTTATAGCCTATTTTCCAAAGTTCGCCTATATATGTTCAAGTATGAGCCTTGCCAAGTCATCTACCTCGCCATTGTCATCCGCGACCTTCTTACCTGCAAAGTAAGAGATAAGTGAGTGAGTTCATTGAGAATTCAGTGAATAATCAGGAATCATCGGCATATGCTTTAAAATAAAGAGTTTTAAAAAAAAAAGAAGACTTAGTTTAAAAATCATGTCATGAGCTAGGTTCACCGTAAAGATGTTAGACCTAGATTACCATTTTGCCTACTTGTCAGAAAAAAATATAAGTTTGTAAAAATAGTTTCAATTTTGCTTGTAGAAAAATCACACTTGAAAACTTAGCTTGTAAACAAAACTTGTTTAGCATGAAACATGCCCACATACTTGTCTTATCAAAATGACTGAGAAACATAAGATATGTTCTCGCACTTAACACACTTATAAGAATCTATTGGATATGTGGATCTCCTTATAACACCTCAAAATTACTTAAAGAGTCTTTAACATGTCTCATAAGTGCAGCGTGAAGTAATGCACTCTCCTATACACCATCTCTCGCACATGTCCTAGGGCCTCAAGCCCAAAATCACAGAACTTAAAGGTGAGTACTCATAATCCTTTGGTATACTAATATATCCAAAATACAAACTCATAAAGGAGCTTGCATAGAAACTTATCACATTGAGGTCATATAGGAAGCTTGCTTGAAAAACACTTGTTCAAAGAGCTCACATCTAAGTGCGTAAAAACACAGTTTATAAAATCGTATATTAAAAATATATCTTGAAACATAGGCTCAAATAGGAATGCACGTAAAACTTTTCTTTAAAACATAACTTTAAAAACATAACTTGAAAACTTATCTAAAAAAACAGAGTGTTAGAACTTAAAAACAGAGTTTCTAGAAAACTTTGTTCTTAGAGCTTAGTTTGAAAACATTAAGTTTCAGAAAAACATAATAGTTTACACACACATAGCAATTCTTAACCACTCACCAGTAAAGCTGATAATTTAAACAAGTTTGGCATTGCCTTTATCCTTGCTGGTAGATGGTTCGCCTTGGTTGCTACGAACTTGGTTCAGAAAAGAAACTTGATGACATAATATTCAATGAGAGAATTCTCATGGAATAAGGGTCATATTTATAAGCCTAAGTGTCCTAGAAATCTTAGGATACCCTAATTGACTTAGGAAAGGCGTTACTTGCAAAAAAAGTATTCCTAGATACACCATATCTTTATTTCCTAATTTGAGTTTAACTTTGATTGACAACCCCAGTTCGCAACTAAACTGGCGAATCCCAAATTCACCAACCAGACTAGCAAACCCCACTTGTAGTGAATCTAGCAAACCCCCTTACTAAAACAGTGGCAAACTCTTTATTGATATTCTTTTAATGAACTCCCCAGTTCGCTGAAGCATCGACAAACACCTTGTTCATTAAAACACTGGCAAACCTTTACTTACGAGGCCAAAACTTCTAAACCCGGTCTCAGAATGTTACACTATTACTTTGCTCTTTCGATCCCTTAAGGTTCAAAATCCTAGAACATAGTTAGCTTTACCTAAGTCCTTCATGCTAAACTCTTGTGTTCACCACAGCCTAACCAGTGACAATGTCCTTACATAACTCCCAATGAGTAGAATTTCATCAACATATAAAACTAGGAAAACCATATTTCCATCCTTAATATGTTTATAAACACAAGATTCATCAACATTTTGCTAAGATTCAAAAGTCTTAATCGTTTGATCAAATATTTGATTCCATTAGCGTGATGCTAGCTTAAGTCCATATATGGACCTAAATATTTTGTAAACTTTATGCTTATGTCCTTTAGCTATTTAACTAGTAGGTTACACTATATAGCTTCTTTCTTTAATATAATCATTTAGAAACACTATTTTGGCATCCATTTGTCAAATCTCATAATTGAAAGTCGAAACAATAGGGAACAAAATATGGATTAGCTTGAGCATAGTTAACAAAGAGAACATTTCCTTGTAATCAATACCTTTTTTTTTTTTAGTATAGCCTTTAGCTACAAGTCTGGCCTTGCAGATTTCAATTTTTCCTTCTACATTTCCCTTCTTCTTGTAGATCTACTTACGCCCTATGGGTTTTATCTCTTCCGATAAGTCTAAAAGTTCTCTCACTGAGTTGGATTTCATAGAATTCATCTCAACTTTCACAGCTACTTCCTAGAGCTTGGAATTAACACTTTGTACCACTTCATCAAATGTACGGGGGTCATCATTTTTTTGTTCGACAAACTCAGTGTCAAAAATAGTTTTGCTAAATTAGAAGAAATTAGGCCTACATAAGACCCTCCCGCTACGATGAGGCTCCCTATATTGTTAATTGTTTGCATGTTGATAACTCTAAATTATAAAGTTATCTTCAGTACTTTTTAACTTATAATTCATGCAAAATTTGGGTCGTTGATAACATTTTCAGTGATATTATGCATTATTTTGCTATATTTATTTTATATTATGAAGATATGTTATTTTAATAAATTCTATGCTAAATATTGTGTTTTTATATGATTTTGAGTTAAGATCATGAAAATTTTGTCAAGTGAGTTAATCTAGTTCAATAGATAGGTGTTGTGCTTGTGTATAGGAAGTTCTAGGTTTGAATCTTTCCCTTGAGTTTTTTTCATTTTAGTCCCAACCCCTATCCTTGATCATCTGGTATAAATAATATTTTTGCTCTATTTATGACAAGAATGAAGTAGCTGATTCAGTTGTAAGGCTTCAGTTTACCCTTTGGTCATATGTTCGAATCCCTTAGTGTGCATAGTGGAAATTATTTTTGTTTTGAATTTTAAGGTAAAATATGATAGGATAACTAATCATATTTAGTGAGGATTAGTGGGGATATAGGTAGTTTTCTTTAATTCTTTTTTTTTTAAATTTTCCCAAAAATTCTCCTAAAATCCCTCACACTACCTACCAACCCTCTCTTCCCACTTTTTCTATTTTCTTTTTTTTTGGGTTTATTTTTCCTTTTCTCTCTGGATGTAGTAGATTTTTATTCTGTTCTGTTACTTGTTCCTTCTTTGTCTCTTTTGTTGGCTTTCAAAATTTCAATGCCAGCCTTTACTACTTTATTATTGTTTCCTCTGTTATTGATTTCCTAACGTGTAATCACTGGGGTGTCGTGTTCGAGCAAGGAATTTGTATTGATGATTAAGCGTAAATCTTGTAAGTGCATTCTTCAGTGATAAAATTTGTTAGTTCATTTCTGTATATTGACTAGGGGTTATAGTATTCTATGATATTCGATTATTAATCATTTTTAGTTTCTGGTAGGAGAAGAGGGTGGTGCGTACGATCACTCACTGATGACTTAAGCATTGTTTCAGGCTACCTCTTTGCAAGGTTAAGTGATTAATATTTCTGGATTAAATGTTATTTCATTTGGTTAGGCATTAGTTTGGCGATTGCATTTGATTTGTGACTTGGTTTTAAGTGTATGATTGATCATTTTCACTTTATGGGATGTCGATTTAGGTATTGGAATTCTCGTGGTTAAGTTTGTTACAGAAATTGATCAAGTGTGTAATGAGAAAACCAACAAATAGTGAATAGCGCGATGCTGAAAAACCCACTGTCAATGGCACACGGCTATGTTCCATGCCGTGTAGTAGGCCGTGTGCATCGCACAGTCGTGTGCCAGATCGTGTGTGTCATATGGGCTGGGTCAATTAGGCCGTGTGGGCCACACAAGCTGGCCAGTTGGGTCGTATTGGCTCAATTTCTAAAATTTTACCCTTGGGCCATTTTTGCTATACACATTTAATTTAGGCCTTTCATAGGTTCCATACGGTGCAAATAAGAATGTAAAACATGAGATTTGATTTTCCACTTCCGTTAATATGACTTCTGAAAGTTTGACGTATATAGTATGTATGACTTTATTATCTATTATTTGTAAGATTAATATTGCATGTATAACATCTGCAAGCATGTTAGTAGTGTATGATTCATATCTAACTTGTAAATCTAGGAGTTCTATTTGTATGTTTGTTTTTTAGCTAGGTATATTTTCTTAATGATAAGTTATGTTTTGTTTCAATTCCATAGCATGTGAAATTGTGGCTTTTCTAGATAAAATGATTTGTACTCTGATATATCTGCTCTACAAAGCATGAAATTACATGCTTACAACTCTAATTTTGTATATGCATGCTATGTCACATTGCATGGGGTTGGGTTAATATGGTAAGGAGAAAGTTCTGGCAGTTTAATGATCTGTTATCTGTTGGTTTAACCACAAATTTGTTCTAGCAACTTGACTGCAATATAGTGGCATGACCATATATATCTAATCTAGCAGTTTAACTACAATTCTAGTGGCATTGACTACAATTATTTGTTAGTGTGTTTTGGTTGGACAAGTTCTAGGGAACTCGAATTGTAATACCCCTTACTAGTATCCGAGGCCGGAACAGGGTACGAGGCATTACCGGACATAATCGTAAACAAACATGCAAATCCGAGCCATAAAATTTTATTCTCTGTAAAAACATTCATACATATGCATGATGTCCCTTGAACTGGCCTACGAGGCCCTAAACGTACTTTGAAAGTAGTTAGGGACTAAACCAGACACTTTAAAAGTTTCAGGAAAACATGGAAAATTTTCCATGAAACCCGGTCACACGTCCGTGTGGACACAGGAACATGCCCGTGTGCTTTGGACACGCCAATGTCCTTAAGCTGTGTAACTCTCTGACTATGACGTCAGCAAGCAAATCTGACCACATGGCCAAGCCACACGCCCGTGTGCTAGGCCGTGTGACGAATTAAATTCTCATGAAAATGCTACAGACTCCACACGCCCTGGGTGCATGACCATGTCCCCAGGCTGTGTCCCCCACAAGGCTGAGACACACGGCCGTGTCTCAACCCATGTGGCCAACACTCAGGCTATTTTCCAAGCCATTTTATTGCCTTAATTTTTCACAAACTTAACACTTTAAATACACATATTATAGCATCAATTAATGATTTAGCATGCCTCACTAAGGCACGTTTTTAACAATCAACCATAACATATTACCCAATAATTAATCTCTACTTATTCTTCAAATGTCCATGTTCAATCATCAACAACTTAATGCTAATTTACGCGTTTATTCCATATCCATGACCACACCAAATGGTCCTAAAGCATTCATCATGTACATGTGCCATACATTATCCATTCATAGCAGACAAGCATAATCACATCACAAAGCATGAGCACACTGCATTGATAATTTGGCTTACAAGCCACAGTCATTATAAGCCGCCTCCCATGGCTATATACAATAAATCATTACAAGCCAATACATTTGGCTATTCATAACAACATCTATCATAAAAGCTAAGTCTCTATACATGCCACTCACTTGAAAACGCTTAACATATATATATATGTCAGCTTCCCTAGGTTGATGACTTGATAGTGTGACGCTAGCTTCGACGATCTCCAACCCCGAGCTAACCTATCAACACTACAGAAATGAAGAGGAGGGAGTAAGCTTTATGCTTAGTAAGTCCATATGAAAATAATAAGCAACATGCTAACATGCTTCTTAAGATAATAAAACCATAATTGCACTTATATTTATATTCTGGTCATGCTGTCTTCTCGAGTCATAGTTACCAAATTATTTATATCTAGAGCTACAGAGCTCCAAATTAAGATCCATTAATTTTACCTAAAACTAGACTCATATATCTTCATACCATAAAATTTTCAAAATTTTTGGTCTAGCCAATAAGTACAGTTTATGCTTTAAAATATCCCATGTTTCGCTATTTGATAGCTTCAACCTTTCTTCACTAAAATTTATTTATCTCTTAGTACGGATTTGGATATTGTTACCGTCTATTTCATTTGAAATTAGACTCATTAAGAACTTAATAATATGAACTTCAACCCATAATTATTTTTGTACAATTTCTAGTGATTTTCCTAAATCAGAATAGGGGAATCCGAATTCATTCTAACTCTATCTCACAAATATTCAAATATCTCGTAGTATGGAATTCTTTTTCTTACACTGTTTCTTTTATATGAAAATAGACTCAATAAGCTTTAATTTCATGCATTATTAAGCCTTTAATTTTACTTCCATCATTTTTGGTGATTTTTCAAATTCCCAAAATGACTGCTGTCCAAAACTGTTTTAATGCAATATAATGATAACTACCATAAGTTCCTTTTCAACAAATCATGAACTCACCATACATGGTTCCATGTTCAATTTCACAATGTAAGCTAGCATGGTATTGCAACAAAATATATAATCATAATTCATACATCTTAGCTCACCATGGTCCCGACATTTCGAGGTCTCCATAAGCATAAGCTTAGTGTACATACCTGTACCATACATTCTTAATCATATCATTCCACCTCTTAACCCAAAAATCATGAATTGCCCGTTGAACCACCTGAAATACTAAAGGACACTCGAGATTATCATAAACCAATTTGAATACCAAATCCATGTCCCATACATGGTCTTACATGGATCCACATATCGTTGCCATATCCCAGATATGGTCTTATACAAGGTCTCATGTCAGTGTCGATGCCATGTCCCAGACGTGGTCTTATACTAGCACACATATCATCGCTGATGCCATGTCCCAGACATGGTCTTACACAGGCAAAAATATCATTAATCACAGTGTCATGATATCCAAGTCCTAAGTATTCCTTCGGTCACTCGGGGCTTCCGAGATACAAGGCTATCGCCAAGCTTTCATTGAATCAACACAGGTCAATTTCATTAGGTCATACATACATGTATCGTACAATGTCAAACATTAAACACATAATGATCATAGTATTATTGAATTACTCACACACAACTTACTTGTTGAAATCTCGTTGGGTACAACTGTGTAGCAATTCACACAACTCATGTAATAGTAATTTAACATTCATCACATTTTCCACATCATATTCATCATCCATAAATTCTTCTAATATATTAAATCATACATTTTATGCCATAATAATAGATAATTACAATTCAAGCATGTTATTGTATTATTATTACCATACGAACTTACCTCGAATCCAAGCACGACTAATTATTCCATTTTAGTCCATAATCTCGTACCTTCCTATTTTAAGCCTGATTCTCGTTTTCCTTGATAAATGAGCTTGGAAGCTTGAACCAAACCCTAGCCATGGCTTCCATGGTATTTTCGGCTGGATGAAGAAGATGGGCATGAACTTGGCTTATTTTCCCTTTTTATTATTTTAATTATCAAAAGACCAAAATGCCCTTAACTTAAAAATATTCTATTTCACCCATTTCATGTCTTTTTTGTCCAACAATTAACCAATGGTCTAATTACCATTTAAGGACATCTAATTTAAAAAATCATAACAATTGGACACCTTTAACATGTAGAACTCAACTTTTGCACTTTTTACAACTTGGTCCTTTCTGACCAAATTGAGTGCCCAAACGTCGAAATTTTTGAACGAAATTTTCACGAAATCATCCCGTGAAATTTTAGACCATAAATATAATAAAAATGAATTTTCTTACATCGAATTTGTGGTCTCAAAGCCACTGTTCCGACTAAGCCCTAATTTGGGATGTTACACAAATTTGGTATGTAACGGAGTTGGGTAGGAAGTTTTCTAAAAAATCTACATGTTTTTTTGAAAATACCGTATTGACATAATCATGCATTCTCAGTTTTGCTAAATTGAATGTTATGAAATTCTCTGTGATACTTTGATTTGTATAATGTGTTATGCGTGTTCTTTATTTGAGTTTAGGATTAGATGGTGTGCAAGAGCTTGAATTTTTTCTCGATTAATTAAATAAGATGGTCTATGTTTTAACTTTTCTAGACTTTTTGGATTGTAAGGCTATTTTTGGACTTGGTTTTGGTTTTTGCTTTGTCCGTCGATTTTTGGTATTTTTAAAATAAAACTAAAATCATACGATTTACCAAATTATAATTCGGCTTTCAAAATTAAAACTATGAAATTTTCGTTGCAAAACTAAATAAGTGATTAAGTGATTTTACTTTAAAATAAGTGTCTTTGTACACAAGATTTTTCTAAAAATATGTAAGAGTTTTGCCAAAATTAATACTTTCAAAACATACAGAGTTAGATAAAATCAAAAGTTCTTTAACAAGCTGATGTAATCTCTCCAGATGCGGTCATAACGTCTAAGCCGGGTTTAGGATGTTACATTAATTTTGTGATCATACTTTTCTTTGCCTTGATAATAATTAATTAGATTTAATTTAGTAGATAGCTACTTAAAATCACTATTTATCATTTCCTTTTACCAAATTGTTATTAATAATTTCATAAATATTTTGTCTGTTCATATACAATCCTTGTGGAGACGATAACTCTTAACTTACTACTTTATTACTTGTTAACAACTATGTACACTTGCACATAGATTAGCTTGATACACATGTCTACTATTTACGGCTGGATCTAAAATCGATACTAGAGTGCTTTGTATGTTTCCCGAAAATTTCTCAAATACTATTTTACTTTAAGGTTTAAATTTGTCCATGTAACTTTCCTTAAGAAAGGTAGCATGAGTCGAAAATTTTATAGTTTGATCTTCCAGGTTACAAAATAAACTGCCCTTCTACCCTTTAGGATATCCAACAAAAGCACAATTTTGTCTGTGAGTCCAACTTCTTCGCATCTTTATCTAATACATGAGTCGGGCTTCCCTAAATCCTAAAATGATTTAGTTCGGCCTTAGTTGGTGCATCATTCAGAATGTAGCAAACCATTTGTAATACATATCCCTAAAAAGATATCAACAACTGCAAGTAACTGAACATCTATTGAACCATGTCTAAAAGGGTTTTCGTTTCTTCTCTTAGCCACACCAATTTGTTGTGGAGTTCTTGGCATAGTTAATTGGGATTGCTAGAAAAAAAATTGATTTAAAATAGTTTTCTATCATAGCAGAAAATAAAAATTTTGAAAATCAATTTGGTTTATGATATTTATAAAAATAAACTTTTCTTGAAAAGTACTTGTGCTGCAAAACAGATCCTAGACGTTCTCAACTTTCAACTGAATGACCTTCTCCACTATTCTCGTACCACGAATCGCTTTGAGAATAGGATCAAACAATCATGAATCAAACACAGAACCAAAAATATTTGTTTACTTCTAGTAGGAAAGTAAATCTCTCTATATAGAAACCAATAGAATTGTTATTTCCATAATATAAAATTTATACTTAGAAAATAAACTCTCACTATTTTCAGACAGAATAACAATATCTCAAATTTGTATATAACTTCTTGTTTTTAGCTCTACGAATCTCATCTATTTATAATGAGAGATAGAAGAACTCTGGTTGAATTAGTAGAATACAAATAACACTTATCTCATAGAAAAACTAATCTCCTAGTTCAACTAAGAGAGGGGAGCGACGCACCCCAATTAAATATACTAAGGTTGTCACCCCTCATACATATTATGAAAGGTTTTGGGCCTCTCCTATATTGGGTCCAATTATATGTGCTTCCTGGACTTTAAACCCACCATTTTATAATTTAATCTAACCTAATACATGGTTTTCTATTTCTCAAAATAAGTATTGTTTATTAAATTAACTTAAATTAAATTTTCAATAATTTTCTCAACCCAATTTTCCTTTCGTTAAAGTCATGACAATTTTACCGTAAAATAATTTATGAGAAAATATATTTAATTTCCATATTCAACAGATTCATGATGACCAATTAATTTAATTCCATTTTTAACTTCAATTATTTGATTAAATAATAATTTAAAATTTTTAAATTAATTCTCAAGTCATTTCCATATTTAGTCAGAAACCGCATTCATTTCCGAATGTAACTAATTTCTCTAGCTTTATCATTTCCATCCATTTCTATTCATTTTATTCTTTATGCAATTCATTTATGGTTTCAACAAGCTAGCAGAGGGGGTGATTGGACATATGTAATTGGGGCTCAAATAATTTATAATTAAGTTTCAGCTTTTCACCTAATAATTATAAACTAATTTAGTCATGAAGTCATTCCACCATAATATCATGATTGAGCTCTCCCTAATTACATACCACTACGAAAGCTACTCGATCAGTGCTCGTCCAACGACTTTGTCATGAGTGTGTTAATCTCATAAGATATTCTTAATCTCTTTGGGATAAATTTTTCTCCCAATATAATCCTATTTATCTCTTGGTAACCATTATATCTTCATTCATGAAAAGTCAATCACTATCAAAATAGTAATTAAGTCATTTATCACAAAGACAAACGACCCATGACCACGTTTACTTTTCATCTATCATGTAATGCTAATGAGAGGATATCATTTACCCGTTTCTTGGGTTATGAATCCACAATTATGAATGATGCTATATACTACAAAAGTCGTATACCCAACACACTGACTTTCGATTCCTTATTTATTTGAACTTGGACTTTTACTTACATCAAAGTATACGAGTAAATCTATAAACAGATTCAATATCTATTCTAGTTGAGTCTTGTCCATTGTACTGTCAGTCCAACCTATCACATCTATGTCTCTATCTTCTGAGATTCATCTACTTCGATGTTCAAGACAACATCTCCCCAATTGGACTTGATAGATGACATATTAATCTTTCAATTAGTTTGATCATTCTTCATTAGACTAAGGAGATATTTAGTTTCATCTACTAATATAAGTTACCTTCTCGTATTACACTCCAACCATGTAATATTATTTAGTATTAGTTAAAAAATAGATAACCAGTGAGCTAATATTTACTTCCATTTTACTTCATGTGCAAAAAAAATTAAAGACAATATAGAAAGGGTATTAATGTAACTAATGGATATTACTATTAAACCAATTTGTTTGAAAAAAATATGAGTATACGTAGATGAAAATACTACACTTAGGGCACCAGATCCAACAGTGATAATATCCCATTCTATATGAGGTGTCCTAATAACTCATCTAATAGATATTCCCCACCTCGATCCATTTGATTTGTCTTTACAGGTAAACTAATTGTTTCTCCAATTCCATATGTTTCTCTTGAAAAATCATCTATAAAGGTTACGTAGTAATTGTAACCGCTCTATGCACTAACATTCATGGGATCACATATATCAATGTGCACAAATTCTAAGGGTTCAACAACCTTTATACCTTTTGTATTAAAAAGTCGCTTCTTCATTTTACCTTCTAGGTAAGATTCACATTGTGTGAGATCAACTTCCCTAAGCAAACTTAAGGTGTCATCTTTCACAAGCCTAGTGATTTTTGCTTTGTTAAAATGACCAAGTCTCAAATGTCAAAGATACACCTCATTTGAGTGAAAAGTTTTAAGTTTCTTATTTGCAATTTCAGTTTCTAACAATGTGTACATATTTGGTTTAATAAAATAGAGATTGTTTTTCACTCATCCTTTATAGATAAGTGAACGATTTCTAAAAATTGAAAAACTATTATTAAAAGTCGTAGTCAAGCTATCTTTAAATAAACAAGCAACTGAATTAAGTTTCTCTTGAAATTAAGAACATAGAAAATGTCCTATAAAACAGTCTTCCTAAAACTATCAAAATAAAGATGTACAACTCTCACTACTTTAACCACAACACTAGTCACATCCTAGTTTGCAATAATGGGCTCTTATCTCTAAGATCTTTTGTTTCCTTGAACCCTTGTAAAGAAACAAAATCATGGTTTGTGGATCCAGAATCAATAACTGAGTGGTCTATTGAATCTTCCACTAAGCAAGTTTCAAACACTAAGAGTCTCATACTTTTTTCCCTTAACACCTAGACAGTCCTTTTACTCTTTGCAATTAGCCTTGAAGTGTCCTTTCTTGCTGCAGAAGAAACACATGGACATTAACAAGTCTTTAAGTTTTCTAGTTCTCTTCATTTCCACTTTTTATGGTTTAGAGGACTTAGCCTTGTTTCGTTAAGTTAGCATCTACTTTATGGACAAATCAATCACTATTCAACATCAACTCATAGGATTGTAGTTTCTTCATGAGATATGTTAGTGTCAATTATTTGTTTCTAAGGTTATATGTGGCCTCAAAGCCATCAAAGTCCTTTGAAAAGCTTTTGAACACAATCTCTATTTGTGTGTTCGAGTCCAGTCCAGCTCCATTATTTGCGACCTTGGAAAAGTAGCTCATAAAAGTAATCATATGATATTTAGCTAGATTTACAGGTTTCTTATAGGCATTCATCAAACTAATGACTACAGACTCTTGAGCCAAAGCAACTTAGCCTCCGAACATGTCCTCTAGTTTGTCAATCATCCCTTTAACAGTTTCACAAGACTTTATTTACTTTTGTAAGGTATTAGTCATGCTAGCCAGTATATAGCAATAAGTTATCTCATTAAAATCCTACCAACAGTTTCTAACCCCAACTTGGGCAGCCAAAGGGAATCTAGTATCAAGTATCGACTTATGTTTCTCACAGTTTAGGACAATGTTGAGATTTCTTTTCCAGACCTTATCGTTGTTTTTGTTAAATTTATTCTCAATAATAATGTTAATAGTAAGAGTTTATGACATTTCGAATTAAAAGTTCATCCATTTAATTATCTTTGTATTTAAGCAAATATTTAAAAATAATAATTTGCAACATATGTAATGCATTTAGAATGATGCATGTGTCTTACATTCAAATTTTGAGAAAACTTTTGTAAGTCTGTTGCAATGATAATTCCCATATTCATTTAATTAAGTTATTGTGGGGTAATCTTAACCAACTAGTAGGAACATGGATTTCTACCCAATTAATATGTGAATCCAAACCCATTAGATCCCCTACATATTAATATTTGTTACACGTTTTCCCACTATTCAAGCTTAAGTAAAGCTTCGTAGGAATTGACTTAACTGAGCAATCTTAAGTATATAATCATTGACTCAACACCCATCATGAATATGAACTCTAATTTGATTCATTGTTGGATGATCTTAGTGAGGAGCATACATGACTAGTTTTACTCTTAAAAAAAGTCTCTTTAGTGAACCTATATAATAATATTTACCGTATGGTGTGGTCAAGGTAAAACTGACTCGAAGTATTATTATGCTATCACATAGATACCATTGATAAAGGTTGTAGATCTTGTTTAGGGAACTTTTCCCATGCAATATTTTAAAAAGTGATGTAATGTTTTATTTTCCAGTTTTAAGCATGAATGATTAAATTTATGTAGATAAGTATAGATGCCATTCTTCCTAAGATATAACATGCTTACTCATATGTATATGCATGGACAAGCTTATCGATTTATCAACTCATACATTTATAATATTTAGGAGTATTAAAGAAAAAAAAAACTAAATCACCTTTGACCAGACAAAGATTTCTATAGTTCCATCTTAAAGAATACTTTAGTATTCATGAAATTAGGTTGAAATCCCCAAAATAAACGCGAATCCAAAATCAAAAATCCTTACTGGCCACCATCACGACCATCGCTGTCACCATCGCCAATCATCATACCGTTGACTAGCCTAGCTTGAAAGCCTAACATCCCTCGATAAAACAACCCATTCATTACTATTGTGTGGTGCCCTAAGTAGCCTGATTGCATGGCTCATGCGAGACATGTGTCCCATCTAGCCTTGCTAGGTGAAGAGTTGGCACTAGCTGACCGGCTGGAGTCAGCATATTACTCTGGCCACAAGCCTTTACTGTTGTTCGAGATAGCAACATAGGCCAGGGTGTGATGCCTAAACAATCTTGCACCTATCGCGTGCTAGTTGGGATGCAAGGCCTCGGTTCTCGCACACCGCACATCTGGCGGGGCACAATTCCCTTGCCTCCCTCACACATCTTCGATTTCATCCCTTAGTTGCTTCAATTTAGGTTATGCGCCACACTTTTCCAAGTTCACCGAAAATCATCCAATTATAAAGAACTTGGTCAGTTTTCGACTCACATAAAATTTTCTAATTTTACCATAAATAAAATTTAAATTTAAATAAACATGTGTGGATATGATAGTCCATGATCTAATTACAAACCTAAAAAATAACTTAAAATACGACCAATCAAAATCTAATAACCACAAACTTTGGCAAAAATACTTTATAATAATATATAAAATAATAAATCCATATGATCATACATATAATCTATAAAAACAAGTATATATACAAGAATGTCAACTCTTATCAAAATTTAATTAAACAAGAGAATGTTTCAAAATTTTGGTAAACTAGTTAACACCATAAACATTGCACAACTAGCCATGATATCACTTACTGGAAAGTTTGTTTGAAAATAGTGGAATAGTGCACAATAAAATTTTTAAATATTGTCTTTTAAACCGACTGGTTGGGATGTCTATAGAAATAAACCCTTTTACTTTGATTGTACATGTGTTTTGTACGAGACAGTTCAACCCCTTGATCTTCTCTACTATCCCCGACCTTGATTTATTATAGTGTGGATTCTGTTCGCAACTTAAGGAAAACTTTATGTTAAAATCTTAGGCTAGAAATCAAAAGATGAATTTTGTCAAAAGATAGAATTTATTCCAAAAAGTCTTTCTATATTTTGACAGACTGTCAATGTAGAGAAGTAGTGTATTTTCTACTTAGTCCTTAGACTGTATTTATAAAGAGAGTAGCAAGAGTCTCAGTATAACAAGACGAATAATAATATTTTAATAGGAAACTGACTCTCACAGGGAGTGTATAGCGTGGGTGACATTGGCAAGAAGTTAAGCATGTACTTCAGTATTTACGAAGAACGAGGGATTATATGCTTGCATATTCTGTAGGATATCTTACTTCTATCAAATATATTAATTCCAAACGTGTCAGGACTTGATGAAATTGACATCAAGCTATGTTTTTGTCCTAGGTGGCAGGTCCATTGTGTGAACCAAAAGTAGAGTTGTACTACTGATTCCACTATGCAAGTCGAATATGTAGGTGCTACTGAGGCTACCAAAGAAGCAATTTGGCTTCGAAATTTCCTTACAGATCTTAAAGTTGTTCCTATTATGGGAAAAGCTATCACATTGTATTGTGACAATAGTGCGACAATAGTTAATACCAAGGAGACAAGAACCACAAGAGGACAAAACATATTGATCGAAAGTGTCATATTAAAAGGGAGAAAGTTGCAAAAAAAATCATGGATGTAGTTAAGGTCGCATCCGAGGATAACCTTACGAGCCTATTTACCCAAACTCTACTAGCTAGGAGTTTTGAGAAACACGTGGATAGCATAGGAATATGAAATAAGACTCATCTACTACAATAGGGCAAGTGGGAGACTATTGGATCTAATGCCCTTAGTGTAGTATATTCATTTGTACACTTATAATTTTTTTGAATAGATTAGTTAATAAAACAAATTCATTGATATACTTTGTCTAATTGTCCTCATATTGGTTTTGCACGTAAAGCAAAATGGAAGCAAATGTTGATCATTGGTTGTCCAATGTTTAACTGATACTCGGCGGTATTACGTGGTCAGATCGTAAAACAAAAAAAAAGCTTATATTAACAGATGAACCTAAACATGTCCTTAGTCTAAAAGGAAGTCTGAAAGGAAACGTAACAACTCGTTTTTCAGTGGTGTCAGAGACAGTGGTTTCGGGGACACAAAATCCAACGAGTAAGTTTGTAAATAATATTATTTAATATTTACGAGTCAAATATGGTTTTAAAAAGGTTTTTGATATGGTAATTTATGCTATTTGAATGATTAATTAAGTTCAATGGGTAAGACTCTAGAGCCAAGTGGTTTTAGAAAATGTGGTATCGGGACCTCATTTCTATAAACTAAGCCGTAAATATTTTTAACAGAGTGTCATTAAGGTGGTATTAAAGTATCGTTGAAAAATTTTAACGTTTCGATAGTTAATTAAGCGAAAAGGACTAGATCATAAAAAGTGTGAAACTTTAATTCTACTAACTAAAGATGTTTAATTGCTATGAAAAATTAAATTTATGGACTAATATGGTAAATGTACAATATTATATATATGAGTGGGTAGTTGGCTTTGTCTTATTATAAAAAAATATATGTTTTATTAATTAAAAAAACAAATTATAAGTTAATAAAATAAACTAAAGAAATCACCTTTCTCTTTTCAATGTTTTGCCGAAATTGAGAAAGAAGAAAGCCATTTTTAGACTTTGAAGCTTCGTCCAAGCTTCCATGTATGCATGTAAGTCCATTTAGCGTCGTTTCTAATAATTTTTATATTTTTGAGATTGTTGCAACTAGGTCCAATGAGCCCGTACCTTCGATCTTGAAACTGTTAAAGATTTTGAATGTTTCCATTAATGAAACTTGTGATTTTAGATGTTAAATGATGAATTCTATTAAGTGATTTTTATTAAATATTTTATTAAGTGATTTTTAATGAATTTTCCTATTAGGGACTAAATTTGGGCTGTATTGGATGACATGATTATTTGGCTATGCTCAATTTTGGGTAAAAATGGTTAATTTGCATGTTTTAGGCTCAGGGACTAAATTGAATAAAAATAAAACTTTAGGGGCAATTTTGTAAAAATGCCAAAAGTGACTAAATTGCATAGAATACATTGTTTTACTGTCTAAATTAATATATTGAATGCAATTATTAATTTAGATCAAGATCGGGTGGAAAATCGAGGAGAATGGAAAATTACCAAAATGTTCCTATACTTTGATGTTTCTGCAATTTAGCCAGGTAAGTTCGTACGGTTAAAATTTAACATGTATATAAATAGGTGATTGGTATTACATGATATAATATATATTTTATTGTTGGAAATGAATCATTATTTGAGTTATAATATTGAATTTGATGCTCGGTTTGAATTGAACGCGGGATAGAGTACATTCATGTTTTGGTGTATTACAGGGGTTTGGAGTGGAGATGGTATTGGAGAGAGATATTTGTATATTACCCAAGTAAACCAAAGTTCAACATTTTTTGTGAACTCTCGCGTTATACTTTCTGTTTGGCGTGATTCGGGTGGATCAACTCTTATGAGCTTCTGTTGGCATGTTTCGGGTGGACCAGCTCTTATGAGCTTCTGTTTGGTGTATTTTGGTTGGATCAGCTCTTATGAGCTTCTGTCTGGTGTGTTTGGTCTACTGATGATGTACTGTTACCCGTAATTCATTCTTCGAATAGAAAATCTCGGTAAGGTAATCTACTTAATGAATTTGAAAAATAGGTTATATTGAGATGGATAATAAATCCAATTGAATCATGCTCAGGTATAATGGTTATCCATGTCAAATTCATATGAATCATGTTTAAATGAACTATCATGTGTTGTTGATGCACTTAGGCTTATGCCAAGCTTGTGGATATGATTGATATTTATGATTATGCTTGTACTATGCATATGAAACAGGTAAGAAAAAAATGAATGAAATGGTAAGTACATAATTGGGATGCATTATCATGTTATAAAAATTTAATGTGAGAAATGATGTATTTATATGTGAGCAAATTACGTATGCTATGGAAGAATATACCTATATCATGGATAAATACACTAAGTCAGGAATTGATAATATTGTTTAGGCTTATGATAAGCATTGGTACCAGAATGAAAAAAGAGTAAATTGAAAAGTGTACAATCTTTTAGAAAGGTTGTTGATTATCTATTAAGTCCCCTAAAATCCTATCACGTTGTCATGATAGATATATGTGACATTAATGAACTTACTCATTTTTTAGTTGTTGATCATATTGATTTATGAATCTTATGGCATTGGCATAGATTTATGTTTATTCTATAATGTTTATTATTGAAGTGGAATTTTATGCTTAAAGTTTATATGACATTACTAAGCATACATTGCTTACGTAGTTATTTTTCCTTTACTTTATAGATTATCGGAGACTCGACCAAGTTGGAAGCTAGTCAGAGATCCATCACACTATCCATCGATTTTTATCGGTAGATTTTGATGCTTTAGTATTGGTTATAATGGCATGTATAGGTGGACTATGTTTAATGTTTAATTGATGATTTTGGCATATATATGTCATTTTGGTTGATAATTATGGCATGAAATGTTTCCTTGGATTTGAAGTACTTAAGGTACTATTGATGTCTTGTTGGTTGTTGGTTGGGGTTAGTATGGTCAAATTGATGCATGTTTTGAAATGACTAAAATTGGTATATGTTAATGTATCTTTAAATTGCCAAAATTGTATGTGAGAAATTGATCTCAACATGGTCAAAATATAGTTCACTTTGGAAAGGTTTAGAACTAGATGTGCATGATGTAAATATGGTTTATAAATGTAGATTATTTGATACTATTTGGAAATGGTTAATTTATGTTATTTAGGTGGTTATGATGCATGAGAGGAATAGTCTAAATGGTAAGGTTATTTTGATATGGTATGAATCTATTATGGTATGGTTAATATGTACCAATTGTGATATGTTTTGACACGGAACAAAATAGTTGATAAATGGTTAAATATGCACATGTTTAGGAATGTTTAGTGTATAATGGTTTTGTGCTTGTTGAAATAGCCATTATGTTTGGCTTGTAAATATGGTATTTTGGTTGATGAACTATGTCATGTTGGCATGTATATATGTGGTTTTATGGTTGATGACATGCTAGCATTTTGGTGCTTAAATGGTTGATGTTGAAATGGTTAAGTGATGATATGTTTTGATTGACCAAAATTTGTCTATTTAGATGTGTTTGGCATATGGTTAATTGTGCTATGACTTGACATGAAAATAGGTAGTTGTGTATGGTTGGTGAATGGTTAAATTATGCAAATGTTTAAACATATTCGGTTATTGTGTTTGAGGTGCCTTTATGGCATATTGGTTGATTGGAAATTGGTCATTTTATGCATGATTGAACATGTTTTGATACCTTGGTCATATGTGCAACTGACTTGTTTAAGTGTACTTGAATTAGGTGAAAGAAATGGCTTGAATTTGGCCTATTTCTTGTCCACGTGGTCCAAGACACGATTGTGTGTCTCAGCCGTGTGAGTCACACGACCTAACCACACGACCGTGTGACCCCTGTAGTCTAAATTTTTCTATCTTTTTCCATGAAGTTCTAAATGTTTTCGATTTAGTCTAAAATCGTTTCTAAAGTGTTTCTAAAGACTCGAGGGCTCAAAAAAAAAGGATGTTATGCTTGTGTTCGATTGGATTTTTCAATGATTATGAAATTTTTTGAAATGAATGTTTTGATGTTACAATTTTTTGGTAATGCTCCGTAACCCTATTTCGGCGACAGATACAAGTTAGAGGTGTTACATTTAGTGGTATCAGAACCACGTTTTAGTCGATTCTCGTACTGAACATAGCATGTATGAAGTCTATAAATACATGTCATTATATAACCTGTGATAGTGTGATGTCTCCTGAATCTAATGAGATTTGTTTCAATATTAGACAGAGATGTTATCCAACTGAGCTAATTCCAGTAATGCTAAAAGTGATACTCACGTGTATAAGTTGCTAAGGATGACTAGAAACTCATGAAGGTATGAATAAACGTTTGTAATGTTATGTTAATGATGAATGTTATGTTATGTGTATATATATGAGAGTCAAATTTAGAGGCTTTACGACCTTCACCCCTCACCCTCAAAAAATGTCATACAATAGACTTCACAAGATTTATGTTGATTAAACCCACAAGTATGAATTCGAAGAGTTCGGTCGCTGAATGAATAATAATACGGCCAGAGCCAAGAATGTGGTAGCAAGTAAAGAGAGTTCTAGAAGAGATACTAGATTTTTCTGAAGATCATTCGGGATAGGCAACGTCGCTGTTAATGAAGAAGCTAATCACATGTAATCGAATTATTCAGGTATGGTATCTAAAGAACGACTTAATCGGGATTTCTTGTGAAATGATTTCCTTAGTGAAACGGGATAATGTGAGATCATCGATGACTTTAGTAGTCAATGGAATAGTGTTTGAACTGCAAAGATATCTAAATGCAATGATTATAGTCGAGTATCTTACGACGATCTCTTTTGGTAATTCTATATGTTCTTTTATCCTTAGAGGTATATACAGATGTTCATTTTCAAATGTGATTCTTATCATATAGAAATGCTGGCTAATCATAATGTTAGACAGAGGTATTGTTATTCTAGTTGATTATGATCGGCATTACTCTATTTTTCTTTGGCATTCTATTCTATTATGTTTTGTAGAAGATTCAACGATAGACTCATATAATGTTATTTTATTTCTTCTACTAGTTAATGCTCTGAA
Source organism: Gossypium longicalyx (assembly GCA_025698465.1). Classification (NCBI taxonomy): domain Eukaryota; kingdom Viridiplantae; phylum Streptophyta; class Magnoliopsida; order Malvales; family Malvaceae; genus Gossypium; species Gossypium longicalyx. The sequence continues at coordinate 58,728,912 of CM047004.1, read as the reverse complement.
ATATATTTATACAATTTATGTTGTCTTTATCACAACTGATTCTAGTGTGTATGAATAATATTCTTTTTCTAGATTTTCTCTGGGGTATCATTAACATCTTTATCATTCGATATGGGTTGTATTCTCGGAGATTCAGTAGAGCTCCACATCTTGGATTTCATTATCTCGATTTTCTCCTCGTTCTTATTGTTTAATCTATTAAACATGGTTTATCTATAAGGGATATTTATTGGCTGAAGGTAATTACATCTATTACAGTTATAATTCTTGGTTCAATCATTTGAGCACGGTGACATAGATCTAAGATTATAGAGGTTGTATTACTGCACTGGTTGTTATTGGGACTACAATAAGTTTTACACTTTTGTTTAGGATTGCACTATTGATATTTGAAGTATTGTTCTACCTATATGGTTGTAACATTGATTTCATTATAGCATGATATGAACTCGCCTCGGGTTGGTTTGAGTCGTATTAGTTGCCCGATCGTAAATTGGGTAAGTCTTTGGCTTGATTGAAAAGAATGTGAAAATCAATGATAGATAGGGAGAAACGGCTAAGGCTGGATAACGAACCAACAATATTAAGATTGTTGACCCGAGTCTCAAAAATGTCACTTAGGTTGTAGTTGATGGTAGAAGCGATGGAATACTTGAAATGTAAAGATAAATTGAAAATAAACCTCGACCCACTATCTATGGAAGAGAGGAACCTTGGTATAGTTTTGAACGCCACACCAACAAAGGTGATAAGTTTGGGATAACAAGGAAAGATTGACGCTACGAGACGATGCCCGATAAGTCAGATTAGTCCTAATATGAATAAAGAGAATTGAATTCTCACTAGAATGATAAAGTTCATAAAATGACAAAGTCTAAAATTGAGTAACCTTTACAAAATGAAATGAGTTGAAATTTATAGCTAAACAACATGGCTAGACGAATAGGCACTTTGGATAGCCTAATGGACATCATGCAGCAACTTAATGAGCTAAAACTTCTTGGCTCCTTCCTAGAACGTCCCTTGAAGGTTCCTTGAAGCTTCCTAGTATGGGAGACGTCAATGGGCAAATTCTAGAAGCCTTCAATCAGCTTAAATGAGCTGGACTAAGTTTCTTAATATTTACAAGTCCTTTGGTGAACTCTAGCCTTCATTAATTCAGCCTTGGGTAGCCAAATGAGCTCCAGCAAACTTAATGTGCATTTAGGCGCACGAACAGTCCTATAGGTGTGAATACTTGGCTCCCAACAGCCTTCCAATGTGAAAGGACAAAAATGATAAGCTTCCTTGTATGAAAACATTGTGTGAACAACATCTTGGCTGTTGAAATATACGAGCAAAATTTTGGGGAAGAATAAGTAGCTCCATAGGTGTGGACGGCTAGAAGTGAGCAGCCTCTAAAGTGTGACAACACTTATCAGCTGAATGAAATTAATTATAATCAGCCATGTCCCTTATTCTCCGTAAAAAGGCATCTAGAAAAACTTAAACAGCAGCTACCCTTTAATTTCAGCACTTGCCCATTGAGCTGCATAAACAGCCTTCATGAAAAGGAATAATTTTTCAGCTCTCTTTTAATGTTGTTCATGTATAGAACCTACACATTAAAAATCAGCAAATTAATTCAGCTTATAACATATTAAATTGGCAGAAGCTTATGACACATTTAAATCAATTAAATTTAGCTGACACATTTAAAACATGTTTAAGCTAATACTGTAACACCCCTAACTCGTATCCATCGCTGGATTAGGGTCATGAGGTATTACCAAACCGTACACAGCTAAAGAAAGTCTAACGTTACTATTCATGTTTAAGGCTACAAACTCAATTATACGAATCGTATGTACATTTCCTTTTATAGCCTTTAATTGATTTTATTATAACATATTTTAATACACAGCAAATTATATACGCATACCTTAAAACATTCAAACACAAATATCAAGTACATGCTATTATAACTATTTAACTTAATAAATTTCAAACATATTATTTAAATAACTTTACATGTGTGCATGGTAAAATCCAAACATACTATTACACGCCGATTCAAGTCTAAACATATATGCAACCTCAATATTATTACAATATGGCCGAACCCAACTTTAAAGCAATATATATTTTGCACATTTTAGCATACCAATACAAACCATTAAATAAACATATCAGAATACGACCCATAATACACCCCACTAGCATGCAAATTATTATACACCATTAATAATCACATAACCAAGTACACATGTTCAGACCATTAGTGAAAACACTTATTTTACTTGTGACTATCCAATAATAGATATTTACTTAGTATTTCTTTTTATTATTCAAATGATCATAATTTCAATCATCAAATATATTTACACAAGAATCATACTAATCCATCATATAAAATATGCCATAAAAAAAACACTTCTAAAATAATTTAGTAACATAGCCGAATGCACAACATACTTAACATTACATTTTCATCGAATCGTATAACATCATCACAAACATATATACTTCATCTTATGTTTATTAACTTAGACTATTCATGATACAAATTATATATTTCTATATGCTAATATTTAATCACAACTAAAGTAAAACATATTAGTTTGCCAAACTTACCATAATGATTAATCACAAGCTATACATATCATTACTTTAAACTGTAAACATATACCAAACATACCATATATATATGACTTGCATTTTGCTTATCTATTATATTACATATCATAACTCAATAAGCATCTGTTATTTATATATGCAAATGTCGAATCATCAAGAAAATATATTCATTATCTAAATTCAACATTTAGCCAAATATACTCGTTAACCCACTTTAACAAATTATTAAATACAAGACACAACCAAATCATTACACTACGACTTAACCTTTAAATACCAAACCACAAACAAGTCTATCACAGGTGTATCAATGAATTTCATCTATCACTATAACACCCCTCACCCATATCCGACGTTGGAACAGGGTTCGAGGCATTACCGGTATTTCATCTTTACAAACTTACTAAATCGGGTCACTGAACTCCGCCCAAATTTAAAACCATTTAAGCTCGTACACCTTGTCCCTTACATAGGCCTTCGAGGCCTAAAACACATCTAGGGGCAGTACGAGACAAAATCTAAAACATTAGATAAACTTTGAGTAACTTAGAAAATTTTTCCTTATTTGAAGTGCAACACGCCCGTGTGGTGGGGCCGTGTGGTCACACACGTCCATGTAGCTTGGGACACATCCGTGCCCTCCGCCCGTGTGCAACACTGACTTCAACCTCATCATTCTGTTAAAAACACACGGCCAAGGTACACGCACGTGTGCTTAGCCCGTGTTCTATACTGACTTAAAATTTTAGGTGCAGGGGACGCACGGCCATACCACACACACATGGGGGTGAGCCGCGTTAACACACGGCCTAGACACACGCCCGTGTGTCTACCCATCTGGACCTTATTAGGCTAATTTCCAAGCCTTAAGTCACCCTCTACCAACCTATTACACTTATAGATTACTATAGTGCATGTTTAGGCCAAATTATACATTTATAGATATGAAACTTTCATTAACCTCATTGCATGTGAACCTCATGTCATTGATTTCATACATGCTAAGTTAATTCTCAGCTTGCATTTAAGGATTTCAATGTCCACTCGACATATTTAAGATTGGCTCGTTTTTATAACTCATTGCCAATTATAACCAAGCCATTATATGTGAACATAAACATGCATAAATTTGTAGGTCATAGCCTACTTCAAAATAAGCCAATTTCCATGGCCATATACAAAAAGATAAGCATAACTTTACATGCCTTCATCTTGGCAAATCCAATGACACATATAACCAAATATTCAAAGTTGTATACATGCCATTGAACAAAACATAAGTGTCTATATTCCAAAGCAGAGCTAGTTGATAATGTGTTGATTCTCCAACCGTCTTCCAATCTTTACGAGTCCTCGAGCTCTGTAAGATAGGGGAAAGAGAGAGGTAAGCATTTACATGCTTAGTAAGCTCGAAATAACTAGAGAGTAAACTTACCAATTATTTAGCATACATCCTTATTAAATAATGAAACCAATGAATATGAAAATGGTTTCCCTATCACATGCACCCAATCAATGAGTTAGTCACATATCAAAACACCATGTAATTTATCTTAGATGAGCTCATCATTCAACAGGTCATTTGTACATATACCTCGTGTTAGTCTCGTTGAGTTTTTAGGAAATCTCAATGGATTATCCAGTCACCGTCAATTCATACAAATGATCATTTCAAGTATACACTCCCGCGAACCTCACATCTTACGGCGGGATTACTAGTCCAGGCTAAATCCCCCGCAATATAAACTCATAAGGTGATGTCGGGATTACCAGTCTAGGCTAAACCCCTTACGCAGCAAACACCCTTAATAAGCTCGGATCTGAATTACCAATTAAGGCTAAATTCAGACCCTAATCAGATTACCCGTCCGGGCTAAATCCACAATGCACATATATTCTTCGGGAGGCTCGATCATTCAAGGAACACCCGTCCGGGCTAGATCCTTTTCATACTTGAGATCATCGAATTACCCATCCAGGCTAAATCCTTTATGTAACACATGCAGGATCTCAATTCACATGTCAATCATGGTTTATCCATCGAATCCCCTTTTTAACCTCAACCGAGACATTATCTAACAAATTATTATCAAAGATGCGTTCCACGCATTTTTCATGCCATCAATAATGCAATCATCATGCATTCATAAATCATATAATCATGCATGTTATGAGTTTACTTTAAGTTATCCGAACTTACCTGGTACTCGTTTCGGCGATGTATTTCGGTTATTCTGAAACCTTTCGTTTTCCTCGGTCGACCTCCGAAATTTGTTCCTCAGGGTCTATAACAATAAAATTAAATCATTAACACCTCACATTGTACTACTTGAGCCCAAATTTAACCACCGTTCCAAATGACCATTTTGACCCTAACCTTTCATATTTTTACAATTTAGTCCCTAGGATGTATAATGAAACACATGCAATTTCTATCTCACCCAAGCCTAGCCAAACACTTTTCCCTCATATGGCAGCCCACATTTTCCATTATTTTCACATTTTTACATCTTTAACAACTTTTGCAAAAAGGTCCCTTTAGGGGTTTTTCATGAAAATCACTTAGGAAAAGATGTTTAGCACATCTCCAACTTTCATATCCCTCCATAAACCATCAAAATACAAGCAACTCATGCATGGGTAAATTTTTAAACATGAACCCTAGCATGAAATTCGGGTAGAAATGGAAAGAGTAAGCTACCGGGATTTTACAAATACAAAGAACATTAAAAATGGGGCTTGGGAGTACTTACTATTGAGCTTGAAAAACTTGGAAACCTTAGCTATGGTGACTCCTCAATTTTCACCTGAATGAGGGAGATGAATGGCTGATTTTTGCCTTCTTTTTCCCATTTTATTTCATTAAAATGCTAAATGACCAAAATGCCCTTAAGCCATTTCTTTAAAATTTCATCCATGCAAGCCCATTTTTGTCCAAAAACTTAGAAATTGGGAAAATTGCTCTCTAAGACCTTCTAATTTATAATCTAAAGCAATTTCATACAAATTTCTTCTAGAATCCAAGTTTTACAATTTATTCAATTTAGTCCCAAATTTTCAATTCGACACCTTACTCAAAGAATTTCTTCATGAAATCTTAACACATGCATATTCTCATATTCTAGACCTCATAATAATCATAAAAAAAATATTTTGATGTCAGATTTACGTTCCCAAAACCACTATTTCGACTAGGCCCTATTTCAGGATGTTACATTTCTCTCCCCCTTAGGGACTTTCGTCCTTGAAAGTCTTACCAGTAAATAGGTTCGGATATTGGTTTCTCATGGTTTTTTTTTTGGTTCCCATGTAGCCTCTTCTACATCGTTTCGATGCCATAGAACCTTTACTAAAGCCACATTTTTATTTCTCAACTGTTTAACCTCTCGAGCTAAAATCTTGACCAGTTCCTCTCTATAGGTCATGTCTGGTCTAATCTCAATCTCTACTGGTGAAATCACATGAGAGGGGTCTGATCGATATCGCCTTAACATGGATGCATGAAACACGTCATGAATCTTTTCCAATTCGGGTGGCAATGCCAAACGATATGCTACTGGTCTAACTCTTTCAATGATCTCATACGGTCTGATAAATCGCGGACTCAATTTGCCTTTCCGACAAAAAATCAACACCTTTTTCAATGGGGATACTTTCAAGAATACTCTATCTCCTATTTGAAATTCAATTTCTTTTCTTTTTAGATCAGCATATGACTTTTGCCTATCTGATGCTACTTTTAAACAGTATCGTATTACTTTAACTTTTTCTTCAGTTTCCTTAATTAGATCAACCCCATGAATCTGAATTTCCTTGAGTTTCGTCCAGTACAATGGAGTTTGGCACTTCCTTCTATACAAGGCTTCATAAGGCGCCATCTTTAAACTTGTTTGAAAACTGTTGTTGTAGGCAAATTCTACCAATGGCAAATACTTTTCCCAGCTACCCTGAAATTCAAGGATGCAACATCGCAACATATCCTCAAGAATTTGAATCATCCGCTCAGACTGACCATCGGTCTGTTGGTGAAAAGTCGTACTGAAACTCAATTTTGTACCCAGGGCTTCTTGTAACTTCTTCCAGAATCTCGAAGTGAACCTCGGGTCTCTAGCAGAAATAATCAACAACGGTACCTCGTGTAATCTCACAATCTAAGATATGTACAAGTTGATCAATCTATCAAGAGAGTAGTCTGTTCTTATTGGAATGAAATGAGCCGACTTTGTCAACTTATCCACTAGAACCCATATAGCGTCTTTCCTTTTCAGAGTCAATGGCAATCCTGTCACAAAATCCATGGTAACTTTGTCCCACTTCTATTCGGGGACCATTACAGGTTGTAACAAACCTAAAGGCACATGATGTTCAGCTTTAACTTGCTAACATATCAGGCACTTCGATACGAATTCGAAAATGTCTCTTTTCATGTCGTTCCACCAGTACATTTTCTTCAAATCGTTGTACATCTTGGTACTTCCTGGATGAATAGACAAACAGCTGTTATGCGCTTCTTGCAAGATTTTCCAAATAATCTTATCATCTTTAGGTACACAGACTCTATCTTTGAACATCAAACATCCATCAGGACCAATCCGATAATCTGATTCAATGCCCGACTCACATCGAGTTCTTTTAGCCTGCAGGTCTCTATCATTAGTTTGGACATTAAAAATTTCCTGAAGAAGTGTCGGCCTAGCCTCTAGCTCTGCCAAGACCGAACCATCATCAAGCAATGTTAATCGAGCGTCCATGGCTCTCAATGCAAATAGATATTTTCTACTTAACGCATCAGTGACCACATTCGCCTTTCCCGGGTAATAGTCAATGATCAGATTATAGTCTTTAATTAGTTCTAACCATCTCCACTGTCTCAGATTCAATTATTTTTGAGTCATCAAATACTTCAAACTCTTGTGGTCTGTGAATATACAACAAGTCTCACCATATAAATAATATCTCCAGATTTTCAAGGCAAAGACAATGGCGGCGAGTTCTAAATCGTGCGTCGGATAGTTCTTCTCGTATGGCTTCAATTGCCGTGAAGCGTAGGCTATCACCTTACCATCTTACATAAGACACAACCTAGTCCATTCAAGGATGCATCACTGTAGACCACAAACTCTTTTCTCGACTCAGGTAATACTAAAACAGGATCTTCTGTTAGCAATGTCTTTAACTTCTCTAAACTCTGCTGACACTTTTCTGTCCATTCAAACTTAACGTCTTTTTGTAGCAATCTCGTCATTGAAGTTGCTATCATGGAGAATCCTTTCACAAATCTTTGGTAGTAACCAGTTAAGCCCAAAAATCTTCTAACCTCGGTTACATTTTTAGGCGATTTCCATTCAATAATAGCAGAGATTTTACTCGGATCAACTCAGATGCCTTTACCCGAAACAACATGACCCAAAAATCCAACTTCTTGGAGCCCAAATTCACTCTTGCTAAACTTAGCATACAGTTGTTTTTCCCATAAGTTCTGCAACACAGTTCTCAGGTGCTTCGCATGCTCTGCCTCATCTTTAGAATAAATCAAGATGTCGTTAATAAACACAACGACAAACTTATCCAAGTATGGCCGAAAGATCCTATTCATTAGGTCCATGAATACGGCTGGTGCATTTGTCAATCCAAATGGCATGACAAGAAATTCATAGTGGTCGTATCTTATTCTAAAAGCTGTCTTTGGCACATCTAATTCCTTAACACGTAACTGATAGTAGCCAGACCTCAAGTCTATCTTAGAAAACACAATGGCTCCTCTCAACTGATCGAATAAATCATCGATCCTTGGCAAAGGATACTTATTCTTGATAGTTACCTTGTTCAGTTGTTGGTAATCTATACATAGTCTCATTGAACCATCTTTCTTCTTTACAAACAAAACGGGGGCAACCTAAGGTGAAAAGCTTGGCCTTGCAAAGCCTTTGCCCGTCAGCTCTTGCAACTGTGCTTTTAATTCTCTCAGCTCAGCTGGCGCCATTCTGTACGGAGCAATAGAGATGGGAGCTATCCCTGGAACCAATTCAATACCGAACTCTATCTCTCTTTCAGGAGGTAATCCAGGTAATTCTTCTGGGAATACATCTAGATATTCACATACTATAGGCACAGTCTCAATCTTCAACTCCGTTTCCCTCGTGTTCAACACAAAAGCAAGATAGGCTTCATACCCTTTTCCCATATATTTCTAAGCAACCATTATCGTGATTACAGTTGGCGGCGTGCCTAAATCTCTTGAATTAACCCGTAGAATCTTGCCATCTGGTCATTTTAATTTAATATACTTGCTTCCGCAATTTACAATTACATCATGCAAGACTAACCAATCCATACTGAGTATTACATCAAACTCATCAAAATGTAACAACATAAGGTTAGCCGGAAAACATTGACCATGAATCCTCAAAGGACAATTCTTACAAACTTTATCAACCAAAACTGATTTGTCTAGTGGGTTCGACACTCTAGCAACAAATTCCGTAGGTTCAACGGGTATGTTCATACTAGACACCAATCTCATGCAAATGTATGAATGCGTCGATCCCGGGTCAATTAAGGCAATAACACATGTATTGAAAAGATAAAAAGTACCCATAACAACGTCAGGAGCAGAAGCTTTCTCTTGAGCGTGAATTGCATACGTTTTTGCTGGGGCTTGAGCCTCTGATTTTGCAGTATCCTTGGCCACAACTCGACTACCACTAGCACTTCCAGGGTATCTCGGAGGTCTACCTCGTGCCATGGGAGCACTCGACTTCAGAGTTACTTCCACTTCTTTTTCAAATCTCTCTGGGCAGTCTCTGAGAAAGTGGTCAAGAGAACCACATCTGAAACATGCACTACTCTTTATTCGGCACTCTCCGAAGTGAAATTTGTTGCAACTCTAACACTTCGGCTTTGGTCGTCTACACACCCCACACTAGTCACCATCGGGGAGGAAGACTTCTGATCTCGTCGTTTAGAGCTTCTCATTGTACCCGAATATCCAACAGTTGAACTGGAGCGTTCATGTTAGCTCATTGATTTTTTTGTACAAAAATGATAGCGTCCTACCACCGGATATCTTGCTCGCAATTCGAGACTCTCTCTTTGCTTACTTTCTTTCATTGTTGAGTTCCTCGGCCTTCTTGGCCCGATCAACTAATGCGGCAAACTCCCTTATTTCAAGGATCCCAATCAACAATTTGATTTCCTCACTCAAACCTTCCTCGAAGCGTTTACACATTTCTGACTCGGTTTGAACCCACTCAGTTTCATACTGACTTAACCTTACAAAATCCCTTTCTTATTCTGCCATAGTCTTATTCCCTTGTTTGAGTTCCAAGAACTCCTTTCGCTTCGAGTCTAAAAACATTTGACTGATATACTTCTTCCTAAACTTTGCTTGGAAGAATTCCCAGGTGATATTTTCCTTTGGCGCCACCGAAGATACGGTCTTCCACCAGTGGTACGCCGTGTCCTTCAAGAGAGACATGGCACACTTTAAACACTCCTCAGGTGTGCACAATAATTCATCTAATACCCTTGTGGTATTCTCGAGCCAGAACTCAGCTCTCTCAGCATCATTCTCAATTTTAGCTCTAAATTCCTCGGCCCCTACTTTCTAAGTTTATTTACGGGGGCCTTACCAATTCTTACCGGTGCCATACCTCGTGGCGAATCCTCGTCAGGTTGGTTAGGGGGTGGGGGCAGTCGTGGTATGTTGGGGCAATTCCTCATATAATCCCCAAACCACTCATTCATCATATTAAAGAAAGCGGCTCGGGCCTCTTCCTGGCCTTCAAACATAACCATTCTACTACTACTACGTACAGCTTGTTGTACGGAAGCTGGAGCATGGCTCTCGGCTCCTTCGGACTCATCTTGTGCATGATTGGAAGCCATTTACTATATTCAAAACAATTTATACAGTTAGGAGATATCACACTATCAACATTCGTATAATGGCACGTACAGTAAACCTCAATACCCTCTACGGTAGTCCTAGAACCGACTAAACCGTAGCTATGATACCACTAAATGTAACACCCCTCACCCATATCCGATGCCAGAATAGGGTTCGAGGCATTACCGGTATTTCTTCTTTAAAAACTTACTAAACCGGGTCACTGAACTCTGCCCAAATTTAAAACCATTTAAGCACGTACACCTTGTCCCTTACACAGGCCTTTGAGGCCTAAAACACACCTAAGGGTAGTACGGGACAAAACCGAAAACATTCGATAAACTTTGAGTATCTTAGAAAATTTTCCCTTACTTGAAGTGCAACATGCCCATGTGGTGGGGCCGAGTGGTCACACACGCCCATGTGGCTTGGGACACATCTGTGCCCTCCGCCCGTGTGCAACACTGACTTCAACCTCATTATTCTATTAAAAACACACGGCCAAGGTACACACCTATGTGCTTAGCCCGTGTTCTATACTGACTTAAAAATTTAGGTGCAGGGGACGCACGGCCATACCACACACCCATGGGGGTGAGCCGTGTGTCACACATGGCCTAGACACACGCCCGTGTGTCTACCCATGTGGACCTTATTAGGCTATTTTCCAAGCCTTAAGTCACCCTCTACCAACCAATTACACTTATAGAATACTATAGTGCATGTTTAGGCCAAATTATACATTTATAAATATGAAACTTTCATTAACCTCTTTGCATGTGAACCTCATGTCATTGATTTCATACATGCTAGTTAATTCTCATCTTGCATTTAAGGATTTCTATATCCACTCGACACATTTAAGATTGACTCATTTTTATAACTCATTCCCAATTATAACCAAGCCATCATATGTGAACATAAACATGCATAGATTTGTAGGTCATAGCCTACTTCAAAATAAGCCAATTTCCATGGCCATATACAAAAAGATAAGCATAACTTTACATGCCTTCATCTTGGCAAATCCAATGACACATATAACCAAATATTCAAAGTTCTATACATGCCATTGAACAAAACATAAGTGTCTATATACCAAAGCTGAGCTAGTTGATAATGTGTTGATTCTCCAACCATCTTCCAATCTTTACGAGTCTTCGAGCTCTGTAAGATAGGGGAAAGAGAGAGGTAAGCATTTACATGTTTAGTAAGCTCGAAATAACTGGAGAGTAAACTTACCGATTATTTAGCATACATCCTTATTAAATAATGAAACCAACGAATATGAAAATGGTTTCCCTATCACATGCACTTAATCAATGAGTTAGTCACATATCAAAACACCGTGTAATTTATCTTAGATGAGCTCATCATTCAACAGGTCATTTGTACATATACCTCGTGTTAGTCTCGTTGAGTTTTTAGGAAATCTCAATGGATTATACAGTCATCGTCAATCCATACGAATGATCATTTCAAGTATTCACTCTTGCGAACCTCACATCTTACAGCGGGATTACCAGTCCAAGCTAAATCCCCCACAATATAAACTCATAAGGTGATGTCGGGATTACCAGTCCAAGCTAAATCCCTTAAGCGACAAACACCCTTAATGAGCTCAAATCACGAATTACCGGCTAAATTCGGACCCTAATCGACACCGTCCGGCTAAATCCACAATGCACACATATTCTTCGGGAGGCTCGATCATTCAAGGAACACCCGTCCGGTCTAGATCCTTTTCATACTTGAGATCATTGAATTACCCGTTCGGGCTAAATCCTTTCTACAACACATGCAGGATCTCAATTCACATGTCAATCATGGTTTATCCATCGAATCCCCTTTTTAACTTCAACCGAGACATTATCCAACAAATTATTATCAAAGATGCGTTCCACGCATTTTTCATGCCATTAATAATGCAATCATCATGCATTCATAAATCATATAATCATGCATGTTATGTGTTTACTCTAAGTTACCCGAACTTACCTGGTACTCGTTTCAGTGATGTGTTTCAGTTATTTCCAAACCTTTCATTTTCCTCGGTTGACCTCCGAAATTTGTTCCTCGGGGTCTATAATAATAAAATTAAATCATTAACACCTCACATTGTAATATTTGAGCCCAAATTTCACCCCTGGTCCAAATGACCATTTTTCCCCTAACCTTTTATATTTTTACGATTTAGTCCCTAGGATGTATAATGAAACACATGCAATTTCTATCTCACCCAAGCCTAGCCGAACGCTTTTCCCTCATATGGCAACCCACATTTTCCATTATTTTCACATTTCTACATCTTTAACAACTTTTGCAAAAAGGTCCCTCTAGGGGTTTTTCATGAAAATCACCTAGGAAAAGATGATTAGCACATCTCCAACTTTCATATCCCTCCATAAACCATCAAAATACAAGAAACTCATGCATGTGTAAATTTTTAAACATTAACCCTAGCATGAAATATGGGTAGAAATGGAGAGAATAAGCTACCGGGATTTCAAAAATACAAAGAACATTAAAAACGGGGCCTAGGAGTACTTACTATTGAGCTTGAAAAGCTTGGAAACCCTAGCTATGGAGACTCCTCAATTTTTGGCTTAATGAGGGGGATGAATGGCTAATTTTTATTTCATTAAAATGTTAAATGACCAAAATGCCCTTAAGCCCTTTCTTTAAAATTTCATCAATGCAAGCCCATTTTTGTCCAAAAACTTAGAAATTGGGAAAATTGCTCTATAAGACCTTCTAATTTATAATCTAAATCAATTTCATACAAATTACTTCTAGAATCCAAGTTTTTCAATTTATTCAATTTAGTCCCTGATTTCCAATTAGACACCTTACTCAAAGAATTTCTTCATGAAATCTTAACACATGCATATTCTCATATTCTAGACCTCATAATAATCATAAAATAAATATTTTGATGTTGGATTTGTGGTCCCGAAACCACTATTTTGACTAGGCCCTATTTCGGGATGTTACAATCACAAACCAAATATAGAAGCATGTCATTTACTACTCCCAATCGATTTGCAAGGAAAATCACACATCTTAAATAAGTCAATAATAAACCACAGTCAAAACACATTCTTCACTCATATACTAGGTTTAAGTCGCACATATATATATACAAATAACCTATGATCAAAGTTACTTAAACATCAGAACATTAGCACTAGGATCAAGCCATTTTTCGCATGGCTTTATATATATACACATCCAAAATAAACTAACTCCAAGGCTAGCCTATACATGCCATAAGATCGCGTTTAACTTATAAATTATCGAAGCCGTAGATAGTGTGATGGACTGTGCTGACGATCCCCGAGCTCGTGACTTGATCCAAAATCTATAAAACAAAAACGAGCATACACATAGAGTAAGCTTTTATAGCTTAGTGAGTCATAAGCAAAATAACAATTCAAGACATTATCAATTCATTTAAGTCAAACCATAATATACTATCATAACTACATTTAATCCCACATTTAACATTTCATATATATATCCTATGCTTTTATATTAAACCTTATCTTAACCGAAAGTACATACATATATACTCAAGGTATCACTCGATTTCAAAGGCATATTAACACCAGATGATCGAATGTTCATAGACTAACATACATATACTCATAAATCCAAATTTAACAACTCATACTTATACATAGCATATAATCAAAAATACAATATGAATCCACCTACATTTACGTTATTATCATATATAGAATTTGCATTTAATATCAAGTAACAAACTTACCTTATTTTCAATTAGGTAATCGAATAACTCATACCTAATCATTTAACCCATTTCACACATTCGATCATAACTTACCATTGTCCATTGAACCATTCGGAATTGAATGGAATACTTGAACAATCACACATATCAAACAATACCGGCGTCCCAGACTTGGTCTTACATGTAATCACATAACGATGCCACTGCCTCATACAGGGTCTTACTCGTACACATATATCGGAATCACATATCGATGCCAACGTATTAAACGTGGTCTTACTCGCACACATATATCGGAATCACATATCGATGCCAACGTATTAAACGTGGTCTTACTCGCACACATCAGAGTCACATATCGATGCCAACGTATTAAACGTGGTCTTACTCGCACACATATATCAGAGTCACATATCGATGCCAATATATACTTCCAGATATCAACTTTAAAAATCCGCCAAATTACACATAAATTCATTAACAATATTATCATTCATAACCAAAGTCACATTATCATTAATTATTCGATTATATATATACATTTAACCATGATTCACATTTTAATATCACATACATATTTCATTTAGCCGAATATAGACTTGTAATTAATATACATATAATCAACATTTTAACATATATAATTCATGTCATCACTTTAAATACTAAATTTATTCATTACTTATCATCAAACATAGATTATTTTCATTTTCAATATCGATTCGTAATTTACTTTTAATCAATATAATTATCTATTAATCACATATATTGAAATTTAACAACTTCCACTTACTTATAAACTTACCTCGGACAATGTAAAACTGAACGGGACAGCTAGTCGACGACTTTCGTTTTCCCCCAATCCAAATCTGATTTCTTTGGTTCTTGATCTAAACATATTCAAACTAAGCTCATTCAAATATAATTTCATTCAATTTATTCCAAAAACACATAAATGGGAAAATTACCATTTTACCCCTAACATTTACACTTTTTACAATTTAGTCTCTATTTCACAAAACACAAAATATTCAAAATTTCTAGATACCCATGTTTGGCCGAATACTCATAGTTTTCATACAAGCCCATATTTTTTATTTATTTCACATTTTAGTCCCTCAAATTATTATTTCTGCAATTTAGTCCTAATTACTCAAAATCATCAAAAACTCCAATACAAAAGATGTTAATCTAAAACATATCTTTCATATTTCATCATCAAACAAAAAAAAATCACAAGCTCTCAACAATGGCACAACTCAAAATATTCATCAAAATCAAAAATTAAAGCTTGAGTCTTGAAGATTACTAAGTAACGATCTCAAAAACGTAGAAATTATCAAAAATAGAGCTAAGCACGTACCTTGATTGAGCTTGAGAATGGCCGAACTAGGTTTTTTTTCTTTTCTTTCTTATTTTGGTCTCGGTCAAAGAACATAATATGAATTTTGGATTATTATTTTACTTTTATGATATATGTTATATTATAATAGTTTATAATATTAATTTATTAAAGTAACTAATTTATATCAAAACCTTATAATATAACCTATTGCCGTCCACTTAATAATTTATGGGCTAATTGCAACATCAAGGCTTCCATTTTAAAAGCCAATAGCATTTTGGCCCTTATAGATTAAACTACCCAATTTTTAATTTATGCGATTAAGTCCTTTTATTTAATCGGACACTCAAACGACAAAATTAAATCATGAAAATTTCACAGATATAAATTCACACAAAATAAAAATAGAAAATAATTTTTAAATATTTTTCGGACTTGGATTTGTGATCCCGAAACCATCGTTCCGATTAGGGTCTAAATCGGGCTTTTACAAAGACAATAATACCTGCACATTAATTCAGCTAACACACATTAAAAAACATGTAGTAACTATGACACATTAAAATAATGCACTAACTAAGACAAATTAAATGAGTTAAAAACAAAATAAATTGTTGTAGTAAATTAGACCTACTAATGCCAAAATATTTTAGACAAATTAATTAGTTGTTAAAAGACATATTTAACACTTAGCTAAATTATTTAAATAACTTAAACTAATTAAACTAATTAAACTAATTTATCTAAAATAGGTAATGATGAGCTCAAAATGAGCTTAGTTGAGCTGAATCAATCTCATGGAATGAGCAAATGAGCTCATTGAGCTAGAAACGAGCTAATTTGAGCTCGTTAAACTGGAATCTGAACTAACTCAGCTCGCATAGGATTACAAGCAACGCTAGGGAGCTAGTCCAGTAAGGCGCTTGGGCGTGATCGTATCATAGCACTATGCTTTTAATTCATCTAATGGTTACAGCTTCAGTATGATTCAAAGTTTCGATATTATTAATTGAAATAATTTCATTTTATATCCCATTTCTAACTTTCATGAAAAGGATAGGTAACGGAAAAAGTATAGACGGTAGAAGATTGAGCTTAAACTTGTATATCGGTTCTCATCCCGCAGGTAATATCGATTTATGTCAATGAGTTAAAATGGGATGTTATGTTTTGCTTCAGTTAATACAGTTTTTAGAGATCTTTGATTGGTATTCTGAGGGAATTATGATAGACAGTATATTTGGATTATCTCGACAACAAGAAAGAGTTATTCTGAAATGTTATTATTCGATTGATAGCTCGGCTCCATTGTTTTATTCAGAATCGGGTTATTCATTTGAAAATTTAGGTAAGTTGATTATATTTGAGCGTATTTCTCGATTTGGGAATAAATTTTGTGCATTCACGGGTAAATTGATGGACATTCAGAATGAGGGACTCATATTCTTGAAGACATGGTACATAAATATATCTATCAGATCAGCTATAATCGGGAAATGTTATTATCTGTTAAAGTCATCTTGGTAGTTGAAGCTATCGCGTTTGTGTTAAATGATATTGCTTGACACTTTCCATGAAAGGGGAACAAATAATAGTTGAAAATTACAGATGCAAACATGTTAGAAGCATCGGTTAGAGTTTGATAATCTGGGTTTTTTTTGTTATGTTTTGACACACGATCAATGGGAATTTCTCGGAAGACATCATTATTGTTCAGTTAAGTTTAGGTATAGTATCAAGTTCTAAAAGGACTTCTGATACGAGTTCTAAATCGAGATGAGTTATAATTGACTTATTTATGGATTACAGAAGATGATAGAAAGATTCGATATGATGGCTTTTATCAGGTGAGAATTTTTGAGGACGAAATTTTAGTAAGGGGGAGAGTTGTAACAGCCCATTTTTCAATGGTGTCGAAAACAATGGTTTCGGGGCCACCAAATTTGATGAGAAGGTTTGTACATTTTGTTATTTAATAGTTACGAGTCGAATATGGTTTTAAAAAGATTTTTGATATAGTAATTTATGCTATTTGAATGATTAATTAAGTTCAAGTGGTAAGATTCTAAAGTCAAGTGGTTTTAGAAAATGAGGTATTGGGACCTCGCTTCTATAAAAATATTTACGGAGTTTCATTAAGGTGGTAATAAAGTTTCATTAAAAAATTTTAACGTTTCAATAGCTAATTAAGTGAAAGGACTAAATCGTAAAAAGTGTAAAAATTTATTCTACTAACTAAAGATGTTCAATTGCTATGGAAAATTAAATTCATGGACTAATATGGTAAATATACCATATTATATATATGAGTGGGGATTGGCTTTGTCTTATTATGAAAAAATATATTTTTTATTAATTAAAAAAATAAATTATAAGGTAATAAAATAAACTAAAGAAATCACCTTTCTCTTTCCAATGTTTTGCTGAAATTGAGAAAGAAGAAAGCCATTTTTAGATTTTCAAGCTTTCGGCCAAGCTTCCATGTATGCATGTAAGTCCATTTCAACCCCGTTTTCAATAATTTTTATATTTTTGAGATCGTTGCAACTAGGTACAACGAGCTCGTACCTTCGATTTTGAAATTGTTAAAGATTTTGAATGTTTCCATTGATGAACCTTGTGATTTTAGATGTTAAATTAGGAATTTGAGATATCAATTGTTATCTAAAAGTAATTTATTAAGTGATTTTTCATGAATTTTTCTATTAGGGACTAAATTATTAAAATAGTAAAATGGCAAGGATTTGATGTGAAATTGTAGCAAAAATCGGTTGTATAGGATGCCATGATTATTCGGCTAGGCTCAATTTTGGGTAAAAATGGTTAATTTGCATGTTTTAAGCTCAGGGACGAAATTGAATAAAAGTAAAACTTTAGAGGCAATTTTGAAAAAATGTCAAAAGTGACTAAATTGCATAAAATACATTATATTACTGCCTAAATTAGTAGATTGAATAAAATTATTAATTAGATCAAGATCAGGTGGAAAATCAAGGAGAATAGAAAATTATCAAAATGCCTCTGTATTTTGACATTTCTGCAATTTAGCCAGGTAAGTTCATACGGTTAAAATTTAACATTTATATAAATAGGTGATTGGTATTACATGATATAATATATATATTCCATTGTTGGAAATAAATCATTATTTAAGTTATAATATTGAATTTGATGCTCGGTTTGAATTGAACATGGGATAGAGTACATTTGTGTTTTGGTGCATTATGAAGGTTTGGAGTGGAGATGGTATTGGAGGGAGATATCTGTATATTACCCGAGTAAATCGAGGTTCAGCATTTGTTGCGAACTCTTGCGTTATATTTTCTGTTTGGCATGATTCAGGTGGATCAACTCTTATGATCTTCTGTTCAGCTCTTATGAGCTTCTGTTGGCATGTTTCGGGTGGATCAGCTCTTATGAGCTTCTGTTTGGCGTATTTCAATTGGATCAGCTCTTATGAGCTTCTTTCTAGTGTGTTTAGTCTATCTGATGATGTACTCTTACCCGTAAGTCGTTCTTCAAATGGAAAATCTCGGTAAGGTAATCTATTTAATGAATTTGAAAAATATGTTATGTTGAGATGGATGATAAATCCAATTGAATCATGCTCAGGTATAATGGCTATCCATGTCAAATTCATATGAATGATATTTAAATGAACTAACATGTGTTGTTGATGTGCTTAGGCTTATGCCAAGCTTGTGGATATGATTGATATTTATGATTATGCTTGTACTATGCATATGAAACAGGTAAGAAAAAGGAATAAAACTGTAAGTACGTAATTGGGATGTATTATTATAAAAATTTTAAAGTGTTGAATGATGTATTTATATGTAAGCAAATTGCATATGCTATGGATGAATATACCTATATCATGGATAAATACACTAAGTCAGGAATTGATAATATTGTTTAGGCTTATGATAAGCATTGGGAACAGAATGAAAAGAGAGTAAATTGAAAAGTGTATAATCTTTTAGAAAGGCCGTTGATTATCTACTAAGTCCCCTAAAATCCTATCACATTGTGAATGATAGCTATATGTGACATTAATGAACTTACTCATTTGTGAGTTATTGATCATATCAATTTATGAACTTTATGGCATTGGCTTAGATTTATGTTTATTCTATAAAGTTTATTATTGAAGTGGAATTTTATGCTTAAAGTTTATACGACCTTACTAAGCATACATTGCTTACATTGTTATTTTTCCTTTACTTTTATAAATTATCGGAAGCTCGATTGGGTTGGAAGCTAGTCGGAGATCCATCACACTATCCATCAATTTTTATCGGTAGATTTTGATGCTTTGGTAGTGGTTATAGTGACATGTGTAGGTGGACTATGTTTAATGTTTAATTGATAAGTTTGGCATATATATGTCATTTTGGTTTATGATTATGGCATGAAATGTTTCCTTGGATTTGAAGTACTTAAGGTACTATATATGTCTTATTGGTTGGGGTTAGTATGGTCAAATTGATGCATGTTTTGAAATGACGAAAATTGGTATATATTAATGTATCTTTAAATGGCCAAAATGGTATGTGAGAAATTGATCTCAACATGGTCAAAATATAGTTCACTTTGGAAAGGTTTAGAACTAGATGTGCATTATGTAAATATGGTTTATAAATGTCGATTATTTGATACTATTTGGAAATGGTTGGTTTATGTTATTTAGGTGGTTATGATGCATGAGAGGAATAGTCTAAATAGTAAGGTTATTTTGATACGGTATGAATCTATTATGGTATGGTTGATATGTATCAATTGTGATATGTTATGGCACGGAAACAAAATAGTTGATAAATAGTTAAATATGCACATGTTTAGGAATGTTTAGTGTATAGGTGTTTTGTGCTTGTTGAAATAGCCATTATGTTTGGCTTGTAAATATGGTATTTTGGTTGATAAACTATTTGTCATGTTGGCATGTATATATATGGTTTTATGGTTGAAGACATGCTAGCGTTTTGGTGTTTAAATGGTTGATATTGAAATGGTTAAGTGAGGATATGTTTTGATTGACCAAAATTGGTCTATTTAGATGTGTTTGGCATATGGTTAATTGTGCTATGACTTGACATGAAAATAGGTAGTTGTGTATGGTTGGTGAATGGCTAGATTATGCAAATATTTAAACATATTTGGTTGTTGTGTTTAAGGTGCTTTTATGGCATATTGGTTTATTGGAAATTGGTCATTTTATGCATGATTGAACATGTTTTGATACCTTGGTCATATGTGCAAATGACTTGTTTAAGAGTACTTGAATTGGGTGAAAGAAATGGCCTGAATTTGGCCTATTTCTTGTCTACATGAACATTTGCCTCAGCCGTGTGACGCCTGTAGCATGAATTTTTCTATCTTTTGCCATAAAGTTCTAAATATTTTCGATTTAGTCTCAAACTGTTTCTAAAGTGTTTCTAGAGCCTCAAGGGCTCGAAAAGGGGATGTTATGCATGTGTTCGATTGGATTTTTCAATAATTATGAAATTTTTTGAAATGAATGTTTTGATGTTACAGTTTTTTGGTAATGCTCCGTAACCCTATTCCAGCGACAGATACAGGTTAGGGGTGTTACAGGAAATTAGCAAACTGATTGAAAGACTAATATGTCATCTATCAAGTCCAATCGGGGAGATGCTTTGTCTTGGGAATCAGAGCGAATGATTCTCATAAGATAGTTTTTGAAAAATCGGGTTTGGAAAATGTAGTGAAAAATAAATTTAGGGAAAAACTAGAGTTTTAATTTTTTTTCAAAATAAGAACTTGGTTGTGATATCTAAAGTAATAAACACTTAATCAAAATTTTACCTTTTCGATTTGTCTAGGATGAATTCTTTGACCGAGTAGTCTTCTTCGCCATCCTCAAGCTCACGTCTGTTAAGTGTGGGCTCACTTCAAATAAAAAAATTCACAAAAATTATCAGTGGGGTAATTTCACAATTTCTCTAAAATTTTGGGCCAAGTTGCAAATAAAAATATCTCTAGAAATTTTCTAAAATAATTTCTTCAGAGAATTTTCTCTCTTTAATTTTCTCTTAAATTCAAGTGTGTAAATGATAACCCCAAGCCTCTCCTTTTATAAGGAGCGTTTAAAGAGTTCAACTATGATTAAACTTAATCCCTTTATTATTAAATTAATAGTAATATTTATAAAGATAAATATTAGATTAAATTTAATATTAAATTTTATTAAATTAATAGAATATTTATCTAAAAGATAAATACTAAATTAAATTTAATATTAATATTAATACTATTAAGATAAGTATTAAATTAAATTTAATATTAAATTTATTCAAATAATATTACTACAGTCCTAGTATGAGTATAATACTTTCACTACTCAACCACCGAAGACCCACCATCATCGACCATTTCTCGGTCGCGTTGGTTAGGTTTCTATCGGTTCTATCCGGGCCAGTGACGCCCCACCGGTCCGGTCTAGCCGCCGGTTAGACCATAGACCTGATTTCACATGACATGCCCAGTTCGACCAGTTTTTGGGTCTTAGTCTCGATTTTGGGCTCCTAGGCCCAATTTATGACCTCAAGTCCAATTTTCAAGTTCAATTACCCATTGGGCCAATTGTCTAACTTGAAAATTAATTTCTAAAAATATCATATTAATTTGATTAATTTAATTTTACTTAATCAAAATTAATTTTCCCAAAAATCACATAGATTTTTCAAATTAATTTTTCAAGAAAATTCTTTAATCAAATTCTCTATTTGAACAATTCTGACGACCGCCTAATTTAATTCCACATCGAATAAATCGACTCAATTAACTTATTTCCAAAGTCGTAGAATTTACTTCTAATTCAAGTGTAGTCCAATCGAGCTTTTTTTAGCTAGCGGATGGACCAATTGGACATAACAATTAGGATTTAGTAATTGCAATTATGTCCAGAACTATCGTTCTAATAATTCACAATTACTTAATCAAGGAATCAATCCACAATAAGTATCATGATTGAAAAATCCTTATTGTATACTCTTTATGAAAGCAATTCATCCAAATGCTTTGTCCAATGACCTCGTTATGTGTGTGTTACCCTAATAAAATATCCTTGATTCCTTTAAGTTAAATCTGTTCACTCAATACAATCCTATTTTATCTCATTGTCACTACTGTGTCTTCTTATTGATTAATATGATCACTGCCAACAAATGACTGTGATAAATTGCTCGTTCGAGAAAAAGCAACCCCGAGCCAAGTTTCATATCTATCAATCCAAATAATGCCAATGAGAGGATATTGTAAGCTCTTTAATTGAGTTATGAATTCCACTGTTGCTAGTAAAACCATGACATACACAAGTCATGTACCCAAGATACCAGCTATCGGCTCGATCATCTTTAAATCATAAGCCTCCACTTATATCAAAGAACATAAGTTACATATATATGATCAGTGACTAACTCAGGATTTAGGTAAATTACACCATTATTGTCACAAGTGAATTAATTCACAAACAGATTCAGAATTACTTCATCTTGGGTCCAGTCTAATATATCATTCTTCGAATGAATGCATCTATGTCTCTACCCGTGGAGTCAACTGCTCCAATATCCAAGACTAGTCGTCTCCTTAATTAGAATTATAGACGACATAATATTTGAATCAAATGCTCACTTTGATTCTTTTACGACATTACAGAGTTGTTTAGATTATCTACTGAAGTAAGTTGTCTTTCTCGCAATGTAAACATTCTCACAATACCACTTATCATCAATTTGAACTTAGACAATCAATGAGTTAATATTTGCTTGTCACAATTTCGCTATGCATGCTTAATCAGAAAGATATAATAGTGAAATATGAACTTTATTTATTCATCATTCAAATACATAGAAAACAATTACATGTTTACTATAATATAGGGACATTTCCCTATAATAGAGACATATGTGACTGACTGAACTGATAGTACATCGAACTAGACCTAAAAATAAAAAATTGTGAATCTGTTTATGGGTTTATTCACTTGTGACGTTCATAGTGTGTCATACCTAAATCCTGAGTGGATGACAGGCTATGTATATGCGACTCATACACTCTGATGTAAGTAAAAGCCTGAGTTCGAATAGATAAGGAACCAAAAGCCGGTGCATTGGGTGTACGACTTCTACAATATGTAGTGTCATTCATAATAGTGGAATTCATAACCCAACACAATGGTAAATGATATACTCTCATTGGCATTACATTGTTAATGAAAAGTAAATGTGGCCACGAGTCGTTCGTCTTTATGATGAATGATTTTATTACTATTTGATAATAATTTACTTTTCATGAAGGAAGATGTAATGGTTACCATGAGATAAAATTGGATCATATTGGGAGAACGGATATTATCCCAAAGAGATTAAGGATATCTTATGACGGTAACAAACTTATGAAAATGTCATTGGATGAGCACTGATCAAGTTGCTTTTGTAATGGTATGTTGTTAGGGAGAGCTAAATCGCGATGCTATATTGGAATGACTTCATGACTAAATAAGTTTATAAGTAATAGGCATAAAGCTGGAACTTAATTATAAATTATTTGAGCCTCAATTGCATCTGTCTAATCGGTCACTTCGCTAGCTTATTGAAACGGGAAATGAATTGTAGGATAAATCAAATAAACAAAAATGGATAGAAATGATAAAGTTAGAAAAATGGGTTACATTCGGAAATGAATGTGTTTTTATCACTAAGTATGAAAAAGACTTGAGAATTAATTTATAGTTTTTTGAATTATTAATTAATTAATTAATTAATTAATTGAAGCTCGAAAATGGATTTAAATTAATTGATCATTGTGAATCCAATAGAATGTAGAACATTTAAATATATTTTCTCATAGATTCTTTTACAGTAAAGTTGTCATGATTTTAACGTAATTAGATTTGGGTTAAGAAAATTATTTAATTAAGAGGTAATAAATATTTTTAAATTTTATTGATGATCACTACAGAAAATTTAGGGTTTATTTCTTGAAACAGAAAAATGAAGGCTTTGAAATCTTCAAACAGTGGAAGATACTGTTAGAAAAACAAATTGGAAAATTTGTGAAGCAATTGAGAACAAATAATGGTCTTGAATTTTGTTTGTATGAGTTTAATGATTTCAGCAAATGGGAAGGAATTGAAAGACATCGAACCGTTGTTGAAACTCTACAACAGAATGGAGTTCTAGAAAGAATAAACAGAACATTGTCGGAGAAGGCATGAGGCATGCTTTCTAATGCAGGTTTAGGGAAGGAATTTTTGGCTGAAGTCGTAAACCTGGCAAATTATTTGGTAAATCGATCTCCTCATTGAGCATTGAACAGTAAAGTTCTAAAGAAGATATGGCTAGGTAATCCTCCCAATTACTCTAATCTTAGAATTTTCAGTTATCCTGTTTACACTAAAGTTAGCTAGGGAAAGCTCAAACCAAGAGTCGTTAAATGTATCTTTTTGGGATACTCTGTCGGTACAAAAGGTTTTAAGTTGTGGTGTTCAGAATTTGACAAAATAATTGTTAGCAAAGATGTTACGTTTGATGAATCTATCATGTTTCGGTCAAAAAATGAGACTTTTACTTTTAAAGAAATAAAAAATTAGATTGCCTCAAGCAAGGTGGAGTTAAAAGCTAAAACAAGGGGCGACGTCAAAATGAGAAAATGCCCAACGTCCCAATGACGCGACAAACAGAGGTCTATTCCCAATGAAAAGTCTTACGACGTCATGCCGGCACAACGAAATTCTGATTCTGGGAAGTTTGAAGCTATTTCAGATTTGTTTGAGGTTCCATCTGACCCTTAGATACCCTTATCATCTCAGTTAACTAATTATAACTTGGCTTGTGATAGGAAAAGGTGAGAAATATGACCACCAAAGAACTATTGTGAAGGAAACCTAGTGGCTTATGCTCTAGGTGTTGTTGAGAGTATTGATTAAATCGATCCTTCATGTTATTGTAAGGTAGTTCAAGCCTCTAATTCTAGAAAATGGCTCATTGCAATGGAAAAAGAGATGGAATCACTTCAAAAGAACGAGACTTTGAGGCTAGTTAAACTACCCATCGGTAAAAGAAT
Organism: Gossypium longicalyx; assembly: GCA_025698465.1. Lineage (NCBI taxonomy): Eukaryota > Viridiplantae > Streptophyta > Magnoliopsida > Malvales > Malvaceae > Gossypium > Gossypium longicalyx. The sequence continues at coordinate 58,703,226 of CM047004.1, read as the reverse complement.
TATTGGTTGCAAATGGGTGTTTAAAAAGAATAAAGGTTCAGGTGGGAAAACTGATTGCAAAGGGCTACAGTTAATTGGAAGGAGTTGATTTTCATGATGTTTTCTCTCCCGTTGTGAAACATATGTCCATTTGAGGGCTTTTGGCCCTTATTGATGATATGTTAATTACAGCTAAGAATCCATCTGAAATTGATTGTCTTAAAACCATGTTTAACTCTAAGTTTGAGATGAAAGATTTAGATGTAGCAAAGAAAATTTTGGGGATGAAAATTTAGAGAGATTGACATTCTAGGAATTTTTTTTATTGCAACAAAGGTACATCAAGAAAATCCTCAAGTGATTTGAGATGCAAGATGTAAAACCAGTAAGTACTCCTTTAGATGCACACCTTAAACTCTCAATTTCAGATTCCCCACAGAATGAAGAAGATGAAAGGTACATGTCAAAAGTACATTATACAAGCGTAGTTGGAAGCTTGATGTATGCAATGATATACACTCGTCCCAATATTTCACATGTTGTTAGTGTTATTAGTTGATACATGGAAAATCCTGGTAAGTTACACTTGTATGCAATTAAATGGATTTTCACATATTTACGGGGTACTTCTAACATGTGCTTAGAATTTGGAAGAACTCAAAAGGGTCTAGTCGGATATATGGATTTTGATTATGCCAAAGACTTAAATCGAAAGAGGTCTCTCACAGGTTACCTATTTGCTTTTGGAAATTGTGCCATTAGTTGGAGAGCGACACTTCAAGCTACAGTGGCTTTGTCGAATACTAAAATAGAATACATGGTAATTATAGAAGTAGTAAAAGAAACAATTTGATTAAGGGGCCTATTCAATGAACTGGTAAGTGAAAAAAGGGCAAGTATTATATATTGTGATAGTCAAAGTGTAATACATCTCACCATAAATCAAATGCATCTTTATAGAACGAAACACATAGATATTCGTTATCATTTTGTTCAAGAGGTGATCATTCAAGGGGATATTCATATTCTTAATATTGGCACAGAACACAATCCGGCCAATATGTTGACAAAGAGCCTTCTAGTTTCAAAGTTCGAGCATTGCTTTAACTTGGTAAGTATCCGAGGAAGAATCAGTTTAGTCCGTAATAGGGCTCAACAAAGGAGTTGGTCTAAATACGAGTAAAGGTAGAGATTTGTAGGAGAATGCCTCTTATTTTGAACAAAATTTATTTTGGGTTTTCTTCTCCTAGTTAAACTCTAATTAACCTAGAGTTGTTGCAGTCATATATGCTACGAATTTTAGCCTATAAATAGGCCTTAGTTACTCTAGGTTTTACATAACAAAAATACTTAGATTGAGAGAGTTTTGTTCTTTGTTTTGAAGGGTCTTTTTCTTGTGGGGCTACGGGTATTTCTTTTAATTATCTCCATCTTTTGTACTCTCCTTTATTATAGTGAAATCTCCTTTTGCTTGTGGTTTTTTATCTTCTTTTGATGAGCTTTTTCATATAAAATTTGCGTGTTCGATCTTTTCGTTTTTTATTTTCTTCACTTTGTTCATTGTTTAATTGGGTTTATCCCCTACAATTTTCAAAGGGCATTGAGCTACTTGATGCTGAAGAAGTTCATCAATCTTTGTTTGGACAAGCACAATTCACTAGAAGGCAATGACCAAGTGATAGGGAAAGTAAAGTCTTCGACGAACTTATGCTCTAGCAAAATATACTTGGACGATCCCAACATTAAATGCTTAACCTCTTCACCCTAGCACTTACTGAATCATAACATCTCAAATGCCAATCTTGGTTTGTCGAGGTGAGACTAAACAAATTTTGAAAAGCACATCATCTCTTTGATGAATCTGTATGAAAACTTATCAAAATCCACCACAAAGCCCTAGGCAATTTCCTAAAAACCACCCCAAAATAATTTAACACCTCACAGATAAAGTCATACAAAAACAAATGAAACCCGACCTCATCTAATGTATAAAGAGAAAAATAGAACCCTAGCTTCCCTCCAATGTGTTTTGGGCCACCCATAGTGCTCAATTCATTCTCCCTTAGAGGTATGTTAGACTCAAACTCATAGTTGTTCAACTGTAATCCCTGATACCGCAAAAGTCATTTCATCTCGCTTATCTTAGTCGTACACTTAACCAAACCCCACAACATAAATAGTCATCATCGATCTCTTCTTTGTTGTCTTCCACCAACCCTCGGCACTCGCACTACTACTAGACTCCCTGCCTCGATTCTCCTCAACCATTTTCAACTAAAATATATTAAAACAAACCCTAAAAACTATAATGGAATAATCAAACTTACCAAGAATGGGCACAAAGAATCAATATGAACTATGTTGGTGAAAGACTAACTCAAGAACAAGGGACTTAAGATTTAAGACTTAAGAAACTTTCAATTCTTATAAGGGACAATAACCTTTAAATCCTAGAGATTTATAAACCTTTTGCTCCAAAGAAGCTTCTCGAACACACTCATTTGAAACCCGATGAGAGCCTTACATATGGTAATGTCAAACGTTGAAACGACAAGCACTAATCGGTGACACTTTCTGATGATGTATTGTAATGCTTAGATATTAATGCAAGTAAATACATGTGCGCACCCTGAAGCAATACTGTAATGCCCTGATATGTATATCCCTGTTTCTGTAAACATCTGACACAAATGTGTATCTACTTCAGTGGTTAAGTGTTCTGGGTGCGTGTGTGAGGTCTCAAGTTCAAGCCTTACCTTTAGCAAATTTTGGTTATTTTTGGATCTAAGCCTTATTCCTTTTCGAGTGGGCTTAAATTAATTTCCTGTAAATCTATATCAAAATCAGCCTGTTGGTTCGAGTGGTAAGGGGGTTGGTGTGCTGGAGGTCTTATGTTCGAATCCTTACGTGAGCGTGGGTTTTTTTTGTTCGATTTTGGTGATTAAGTTTTAGTTGTATTCAAATTCTGAGTAGTGGGTTGTTTGATGGAGAAAATATTGGGGGTTGAGATATAGGGGTTATCTAGATTTTTTTTTCTTTTTTTTCTTTTCTTTTGTTTTTTTTTTTAATTTTGGCTCTCCCTCTCTTCCAAAAATCTAACGTTCACTTTTCTCCCTTCTCTTTTTCCTCTCTTCTATTATTTTCTCCTCAATCGGTATTCCCTTTTGATTCTCCCAAATTGTGTTTTTTTGCGATTCACAGGGTTTGTACGCGTTGGTAAGTTTTAGTGGTATTTTGTTCGAGTAGGGAGTTTTTCCTCTTTAATCGGGTTAAGTGATGTTGCCTTTTCTATTAGCATTCAATTTGTGTTTTTTATAGCAAAAAATTATGAAGAACGAGTCCTTCTTTTGCAGAATCTTAGTCGGCATTCTTTGGGGCTTCGGGGTAAGTGTTGGACGTTTGTTTTGAAATTTAGTCAATTTCGTGATTTCGATTTAGTCATGAATTAAGATTGATTTTGGAGTTTGGTTTGTCAATTTTAGGTTTTGAAAGGCTCGAAAGTGGTTTCGCATCAAATCGATACCAAGTGTGTACCCAAAACGCAGAAAAACGAGATTCGATAAAAGCCGAAAAACTGTTCTATTGACGCTACACGGGCATGTGGTCACTCAAAAAAAATTTGACAAAAGCCGAAAAACTATTTTGTCGACGCTACATAGGCATGTGGTCACTCGTGTGGTAGGCCGTGTGCAAGGACATGGTTGTGTGGTCGACGAAGGCATGGCCGTGTGTAGCACACAGCTGTATGGTGGCTTGAGTGTGCCTGTGTGGGCCACACGGGCTAGGCTGAGTTGGGTGTGTACGCCACATGAGCATGTGGGCCTACACCGGCATGACGCACGGGCGTGTAGATTCTTGGGCCAGGCCGTGTGGGCTACATGGGCAAGGCCAAACTCGGCGTATGGGCCCAAATTTCTAAAATTTCTCCGAGGGTCGCACGGGCCGTCCCAATCGACTGTGGGCCTACCGTAGGGTCAGTAAGGAATAACCAAACTCCAAAACTATAAATCTGATAGACTGATAATCTGTTCTGAGTATGATTATGCCATGCATATCTAATTTTTTTTGCTATCTGTACATAGCATGTTGAATATGTCCAGTATGTATTCTGTATTTGTTCTGTATATGATTGTGGGGTGGGTTTTGTATTGATGGAAGAAGAGTTCTGTACAGCGTTCATCATCTATTATCTGACAGCTTGACTGCACTATATTTGATACGTGTCGTAACGGCACAACATGGTGTATAGGGATGGGTAGGTGTTTTTAACCCCACATGATGTGTTGGGATGGTTAGAGATGGTGTGTAGAGGATGGGGGTAGGATTCTGATTGTCTGATTCTGTTTACTGTACCTGTATCTGAAGTGGGCTTAAGCTCGAATCTGTATCTGTATCTGTATCTATTTTCGACTGTGTATATGATTCTGTATGATTGTATGCTTAATTCTGCTAGGTTACACACTGAGTTTACGTAAACTCATATCTATTTTTTTGTACTATCAGGTAATCCACAATCTTAGGCAGATCAGTGCAGCTGGGACTCGGCGGTGACCATTTTTCCTTAAAATTGTTTAGATTTATTAATTTATGGTTTATTTAATAATTTGGGTTATAATTCTGAGAGTTTGTAATTTTTGGAACTCTTTGGGTTGTTTTGGTTTTTAACTTGATTTGGTTTGATATCCTTGATATGTTGCATGCTTGATAAAATATTTTACGGAAACGTATTTTACACCAAAAGGAGGTTTTCTAAACACGATACGGATTTTTAAAATGTTCTGGTTTTGCTTAACTTCCGCTGTAATAAGTGTTTTGGCAAATGAACTATTAAAATAATATTTTCTGTAATAAACATGAAGGAATGTGAGTTTTATTAGTGATTAGTTAATGGAATCAACTTGTTTTCAAACTTTGTGACATCTCCACATTCGGTCATAACGTCTAAGCCGGGTTTGGGGTGTTACAAATACAGACCACAAGTACACTTCACCCGCTAACTCTTACGTTTCAATTTTCAAGCGTTAAGTAGTAGGTACAACACAACATCTCGAAGCATTAAACGTCTAGCAACGTCTTGAGGGAGGCCATTATATAAACCAATGTAGTCAGTTATGCACTGGTTTCAATTGCACCGACCAGTGCACACCTTTCCAGTAATAAACTGGAACAACCACTTCTATTTTCTGCATTGGTGTAAATTTTTGTTCGTACCGATTGCACCTATTCATTGCAACCAATTTAGGTTGCACCGGTCGACGCATGAATAATCTTAAAAAATAGATAAAATTTTCATTATTTTACTAGCTTTAAATTTTTTTAATTTATCGAATTTAAACTTTAAACTTTATTCAAGGTAAAAGAACAACTTTAAATTTTAAAGTAGAAAATTAAATAATAATAATAATAAAAGTAAAGAATTTATATAATAGACAAGCTAAAGAGAAAAAAAAAAAAAAAGACAATATTTCTAAACTCATCATGAAAACAACTTTATGTATATGTTTTTATTAAACCTTCATTTTATATATCTAGTATGGGATGATCTTATTGTAGATTTTTTAAAATAATATTGTGGATAATTTTGTTATTTAATGTGTGAGATGTTTATTTTCCTTATTTACTTTAGATTTCTTGAATGATGAATTTATGAGTATTTAATATAATCAAATAATATTTTTATATATGAAATTATTTAATCTAATTCATTTGATATATTTAAATATTTTATATATTAAATATTTTGCAAAAACATCGATAAATCCAAAGTAGTACACTGAAACATATAGGTACTGGTACGTACCAATTCCAATAGAAAAATGATGCGGCCATTGGTTCGGTACTGACTAACTTGATATAAATCCCCTTACGGTTGGTGGGCAATTTTATACCCTAACTTTTAGGACCAAGTAGTTAGCTCACTGAACCCTTCGACTTAGCATGAGGACCCCACTTATTAACTGTTACCTTTGATTCCAATTATCACGTCTCATCTAACATGATTCAAAACACGTCCAATCGTCACCCTATCTAAACCTATAATGATAAACCACTTGATCACTTGCCTCCAACACATTTATAATATAAAACTCAAAACTCCAACAAGGCAAAGGATCTTTCTCTTTCCTTATCTTCTATTGTACCCACCTTTATTAGCAGTCATTCGTCTTGTATCACTTAATTCGACCCTCGCATCAATAATGATAATAATTATTTTTAAAAAAATAATAATAATAATAATTCATATGGTTTTATTGTAATTAGATTTATTTTATACAAATTTTAAATATAAAAATGGTTTTAAGTTTTTAATATAATATTGTAAAAGAAGATGGGATTATAACCCAATGATTACTACAATGTGGGGAAACAGGTGAAGATGAAAGTGGAAAAGGGACAAACAGCAAGGCCACCTTTACGGCTAATATTTGTTCATAAATTAACTAGTTACTATAATTGCTCCTTTTCTTTTTCCTTTTTCGTATTATATATGTTTGCATGTCTGAAAGCTGCAATTCACAAAGAAGAAATAGACAAGACAGTGGTGGGGATAAACTGTTGTGTGTTGGGGCATGTGCTTAGGCATGTGGGTTGTTGGATTTTTTTAAATAAATAAATAACATCCAGGGAAACCGGTGCTCCATTCTTCCGGAGGGACCATTCATTTTATCAAAGATTTTTGTTCCTCGTCAAATCTTCCTTTTTTTTTGTGTTTACTGTTGTTGTTGCCTCTTTGTTTCATACCATTTGCCATTTGCCATTTGCCATTTGCCATTTGCCACCCACAGACGCCGTGATGGTTCAAGTAATCACATATATATTAAACTCAATCTTCTTCCATTGTTATTTTCTCTTCTTCTTTCCTCCAAAATCATGAGGGCCTCAATGTATGAAAATATCTCTCATTATTAAGGAAATTCAGTCCAAAAATAAAATTATATTCACACCATCGCAATAAAAAAGTCACAAATTATATTTTTGGGTCAAACTTTTGGACTTTTAACTTCAATTGTTTTAAATAATTTAATTAATTAAATTTTTTAAAAAATTAAAGGTTACTTCATTGAAAGATTTTATAATATAATTTTCTAATCCATAATAAATTTTTTAAAAAATTAAAAAGTAAATACTAAAAATTAAAATTTTTAGATTATTGCTTTAATATTTTAATATATTGTTATGAAATATGATTAGCGGTTAGACAGCATTTGATTTTTGACTAAAATACCTCCAAAAAGCGAACAAATTTAACATGTGATAAACATGAATACATAAATGTACTAAACCTCTTTTTTTTAATTTATATACTTTTTAAAAAATAGAAAAAAAAAATCATATCCTATGGAAATTTTCATTTTGATCACAATTAAAAAAAAAAGTTACAATTTGATCATTAAATTATTCAAAAAATTTCATTTAAGTCATTGGACTAAAATCAATGATATATTACTCTATTAGCGTTGTCTGTACCAATCGAAAGCTCTCTTTTCCCTTCTCTTTTATACATCATTTTTTTTCATAAAAAGACTTTGGACATCACAAATCTATGAACTAAAATTCAAATTTATTTTATCCGATCTCTGACATTGACCGTCAGATCGACTTGGACCTAAGGTATATTTTTCTACTCCTTGATACATACTAATCCACTGTACCAATTGTCAAATCATCACTTAGAACTCGCTAGTGTGACTTTTAAAATTTAAAAAAAAAATCTTAAAAACCAAATGAATTGAATAAAAACTTTTGAATAGTTCAATGACTTAAATGAAAACTTTCAAATAATTAAGTAACCAAATTAGAACGTTGTTTAGTTAAATATGTTGGAAAATAATTATTGAGTGATGAATGATAATTGTATCTCTTGGTTTAATATTGCATTTTTTTATATAGTTGTATCTTTAGAAAAAAATGTATCTCTTGGTTTAATATTATTATTTTTTCATTCATTGTCTCTATTCACTCATGTCTATTAATTTTTCAACAAATCTATTCATTCATTTCCTTTCCTCTATATAAAGTCAAATTAGGAGATTTTGAAAACATATCATCATCAAAAATATCAATATAAAAAATTCCCTCTAAATTCATTTCTCCTAGTAATAGAGAAAGGCAAGATTATGTTCGATTGATCACTATTGTTGTGCTACTACTGTGATCTTTTGTTGTTGAATCTTGAGAAACAGACGTCTAACGTTACTCAAAGCACCGAAGAGAGGACGAATTTGTCTTAAGGAAACTGTTTATTCAGGTCTCAACAAAATTTTTCTTCTAATTTTTAACTTTGTCCGATTATAGGTATTCTGTTGTGTTACTGCTATTGCATTGTATTTCATTATCATTGTTATTGACATATTAATATTGCATATGATATCAAATTTTCTTACATTCTTAAGACAGATTAATTGTTGTAGTTTTAATCTAAGGCGTACAGATTACCATCATAACTTATTTAAGATTGGTTTATACTTTTGTTTCAGATTTTAATTTATTTAAAGATTTTGGTTCTTTATTCCGATTACAAAAATGTCTCATACGTCAAACAACTCATCCAATTCAAAGGCTGAGGCAATTGTCGCTACTCAGACTCAGGCTGCAAACCAAACGTTACCTGTGACTATGAGTCACAATGAAAAGCCTACGAAATTCACCGGAGAGAATTTTAAAACATGGCAACAAAAAATGTTGTTCTATTTTACCATGTTTAATATGGTAAATTTTTTGAAGGATGATCCTCCTATTTTTGGAGAGGATGAGGAAGATGCTATTACCACCTTCAACATTGCTGAAGCATGGAACAACTCTGATTTCCTATGTCGTAACTACATTTTGAACAGTTTATCTGATGAACTTTATGAAGTATACAATATCGAGAAAATAGCTAAGGAATTATGGAAATCGTTGGATCATAAATACAAAATTGAAGATGTTGGTGCTAAGAAATTATTAGTTGCCAAGTTCTTAAACTTTGTAATGGTTGATTCTAAAGCTGTTGTAAATCAGGTGCATGAATTCCAACTGATCATTCATGGTATTCTCGCAGAAGGGATGGAGATAAGTGAATCCTTTCAGGTGGCAGCCATTATTGAAAAACTTCCCCTTGCTTGGAATGACTTTAAGAACTATCTTAAGCATAAGAGAAAGGAAATGACGATGGAAGATCTGATTGTCAGACTTAGAATTGAAGAAGACAATTGAGGTGAAGCTAAAAGGCTAAGCAAAGCAACCAATCCTAACTTTGCCAAGGCAAACGTAGTGGAAGTCAAGAAGGACTCCAAGAAAAGAAAACATTCTCAAACTAGGTCTAAACTAGGACCAAAAGGCGGTGTTTTCAAGAAGCCAAAATTCCAAGAAAAATGCTTTAATTGCAATAAGATGAGACAAAAGTCATCTGATTGTAGGCTTCCAAAAAGGGTCAAAACAAACGAGGCCAACGTTGTGGAAAATATTTATATGGAAGTATTTGATAATGACCTCTACTGTGATTTTTGAAGTTAACTTGGTTGATTCAAATCCAAGAGAATGGTGGCTTGATACTGGTGCCATACGTCATATTTGTTGTAATAATGACTCTTTTGTTGAGTTGGTTCCTTGTGAGAAAAGGGGGAAACTCTATATGGGTAACACTGCAACTTCCAAGATTAAGGGGAAAGGCACTGTGATTTTGAAGTTGACTTCTAGTAAAGAGTTGAAACTTCAAAATGTGTTGTATGTGCCTAACATACGCAAGAATCTTGTCTCTAGAACCCTCCTAAGTATGCATGGCTTTAGGATGATATTTGAATCCCAGAAGTTAGTTTTGTCAAAAGGAGGAACATTTGTAGCAAGAGGATATGTATTAAATGATATGTGGAAACTCAATGTTATCTCTGTAAAAGTTAATACTATGAATAAGAATAATGCTTATTCTTCTATTTATATGCTTGAGTCATTTGATTTATGGCATAGTCAACTCGAACATGTTAATTCTAATACTTTACGTAGATTAATTAACTTAGAAGACATTCTTTCGTTTCACATTAATTATAATCATAAATGTGAAACGTGTGTTGAGGTAAAACTAACGATGTCTTCATTTCAATCTGTTGAAAGACATACTGAATCACTTGATCTAATACATAGTGATATTTGTGACTTAAAGTTTATTCAAACTAGAGGAGGGAATAAATATTTTATTACCTTCATTGATGATAGCACAAAATATTGATGTATATATTTGCTTAAAAGCAAAGGTGAAGCTATAGAGAAATTTGTTCTCTATAAGCAGAAAGTTGAAACCCAACTTAATAAAAGAATTAAGAGGGTGAGAAGTGATCGTGATAGTGAATATGTTGAACTATTTGGTAAATTTTGTGCACAACATAGTATTATTCATGATGTTACACCACCATACTCTCTTCAATCCAATGAAGTAGCTGAGCGTAAAAATCAAACCCTAAAGGAAATGATGAATGCAATGCTAGAAAGTTCTGGGTTGTCACAAAACATGTGGGGGGAAGCTATTTTATCAGCGAATTACCTTTTAAATAAATTACCCCGCAAGAAAAAGAACAAAACACAATATGAGTTATGGAAGGGCAGAAAACATTCCTATAACTACTTGAAAGTGTGGAGGTGTCTTGCAAAGGTAATGGTTCCTTTGCCAAAGCAAATGAAAATAGGTCCTAAAATGGTAGATTGTATTTTCATTGGTTATGCACACAACAACAATGCATATCAATTTCTTGTACATGAATTAAAAAATCCTGAAATTTACAAGAATACAATATTAGAATCTAAAAATGCATCATTCTATGAAAATATATTCCCTTGTAAGACTATGGAATATGGGTCAAGTTCAATAAAACGAACTTCAGAAACTATTGATAGTCAAGACTTTCAACAAGAAGTTGAAGTCAAGGAAGAACCAAGAAGAAGTAAAAGGACAAAAGTGGAAAAGTCTTTTGGATCAAATTTTCTAACCTATATGCTAGAAATTGAACCTCAAACTTATAGTGAAGTTATATGCTCATCTGAAAGCATTTTTTGGAAAGATGCTATCAAGAGTGAAATTGATTCCATCATGAAAAATCATACGTGGGAATTAGTGGATCTACCTCAAGAAATTAAACCACTAAATTTTAAATGGATTTTCAAACGAAAAATGAAAGCAGATGGAACAATTGATAAGTACAATGTCAGAGTGGTTATAAAAGGTTATAGACAAAAGGAAAGCATTGATTACTTTGATACATTTTCTCCTGTATCAAGAATAACTTCTATAAGGATGATACTTGCTATTGCCACTTTATGGAATCTAGAAGTTCATCAAATGGATGTTAAGACATCTTTTATAAATGGAGATCTTGATGAGGAGATTTACATGGAACAACCTGAGGGTCATGTAGCTCTAGGGCAAGAAAGAAAAGTCTATAGATTGGTAAAATCTTTGTATGGACTTAAGCAAGCACCAAAGCAGTGGCATAAAAAGTTTGACAGTATCATGATATCAAATGGATTTAAATTTAATGAGTGTGACAAATGTATGTATGTCAAAACCACTGTTGATGGATATGTAATTCTATGTTTATATGTTGATGACATACTCACTGTTGGAAGTAACAATGAAATGGTAAAACGTACCAAAAACTTGTTAAATTCAAGATTTAATATGAAAGATATGGGACTTGCTGACGTGATATTGGGCATCCAAATCAAAAGGTCATCTGAAGGTCTCGTATTGACTCAATCACACTACATAGACAAGATTCTTGAAAATTTTGGCAAGGATGATTTTGGTGTAGCCATAACTCTTATAGATATAAATCAACATCTGTCCAAAAACAAATGTGAAAGTATTGACCAAGTGGAATATGCAAGAGTCATAGGCAGTCTAATGTACCTTATGAGTTGCACTAGACCTGATATTTCTTTCACTGTAAGCAGTTTAAGCAGATTCACAAGCAATCCAAGGGAGAACCACTGGAAAGCGATTGTGAGGGTACTGAGATATCTCAGATATACTCATAACTACGGATTACATTATTCCAGATATCCTGCTGTGTTAGAAGAATTCTCCGATGCCAATTGGATATCTGATATTCAAGATACCAAAGGCACAAGTGATTATATTTTCACATTGGAAGGAACTGTGTCATGGAAATCCTCAAGGCAAACGATTATAACCAGGTCCACAATGGAATCTAAGTTTGTAGCTATAGACAAATCTGGAGAAGAGGCAGAATGGCTATGAAACTTTTTAGAGGATAATCCTGAATAGCCAAAGCTTGTGCCCAAAATATGCATATATTGTGATAACCAAGCAACAATTGGTAGAGCACAAAATGTAATATATAATGGTAAGTCGAGACACATGCGTCGTCAACACAATACCGTTAGACAATTGATCTTAACTAGAGTTATCTCTATTGATTTTGTCAGATTAAAAGATAACACTATGAATCCGCTAACCAAAGGGTTAAACCGAGATCAAGTTAATAAAACATCGAAAAGAATGGGACTAAAGCCTATGAATATTTAAGGCTCTATGTGAAGGAAAACCAAACCTAGTTGACTGGAGATCCCAAGATCTAGGTTCAATGGGACAACCTACTTTCATAGACCTTGTGAGGTCACTGTGGGGGTTCTTATCCCGAGTCCATTCATATGATGAAAACAGTGATTAAAATGTGAAAAAATGTTAAACAATACTTTTAATGACCATTGTTTGTTTCAGTGAAACAAACAACATAAGTCACCTATGTGAGAGTGAATTGGGACCTCTTCAAGGAGACTATTGGGACATAATTCTCTAAGCTCTTGTAGAACTAGGAGGATGTTCACAGCCATATAAACATACCCATGAGAACCAAAAATCTTGGTATATGCGTGAGGAATATCATCGTTTACACAAACGGCAGAACAGTTTAAAGACATCGCTTCTACTGGTCAGCTAGTAAAGTAAATATACTTTCACAATGGAAGATTAAAAGGTTGATGTCTACCTATCCTATGCAAATATCGAACGAGATCCATCAATTTCATTCATGTGGAGGATTGTTAGAAAATAATTATTGGCAATGAATGATAATTGTATCTCTTGATTTAATATTGCATTTTTCCATACAATTGTATCTTTTGAAAAAATGTATTTCTTAGTTTAATATTGAATTTTTTCATTCATTGTCTCTATTCACTCATGTCTATTAATTTTTCAACAAATCTCTTCATTCATTTCCTCTCCTATTAACAGAGAAAGACAAGATTGTGTTCGATTGATCACTATTGTTGTGCTACTACTATGATCGTTTGTTGTTGTATCCTGAGAGACAAACGTCCAACGTTACTTAAAGCACCGAGGAGAGGACAAATCTGTCTTAAGTAAACTACTTATACAGGCCTCGACAAAATCCCTCTTTTAAGTTTTAACTTTGTCTAATTACAAGTATTCTATTGTGTTACTGCTACTGTATTGTATTGCATTATCATTGTTATTGACATATTAATACTACATATGATATCAAATTTTCTTACAAAACAACCAAAACAAAAACTTACCCATAATTTAATGACTAATAGTATAATTTACCCAAAAAAAAAAACTAAACTCTAATGCTCAATAAACTTGATCATGTACGAATTGAGTTTTTTTCTAATACTAATTAAATGAAAAATATATATTTAAATAATCAATTAAACACGAGCTACGTTAAGATATTCGAAATCGATTTGTAATAAAGTTTGAAGTCGCATGACAAGTACAAATTAGATGATGTTGAATTAACAAAATACAATATTTGTTCATAAATAGAGATGCAAATCATCTTTGCTGTAACATTAAATCATATACAACAATTGCATCTAAACAAGGAATTCGAAAGTGGCCAAAAACAAACACATGCAAAATACTTTACCTCTTTGTTTCTTGGCCTAAACAAACTGCCTTGACTTAAAACCGACTAACAGCAAGCACAATATCAAACTTACTATGAAAATCATTGAGATGAAATGGTTTCACTTCATTTATCTGCCGGATCCTTCACTGCATCAGGGAGGCTCTTTAAGACCTGCATTTACAATGCGATATCAAAATACTTATTAGGAAAAAAAATAGTGCTATAAGTCTACATTGCTCCAACTTCAGTTTTCTTGAAGTACTCATGTCCAACACCCATAGTTCAATGTATATCCAGACATAAGTATGGATAAATGACCCTCCAATGACTTTTTAAATACATAAAATCTTGAAAATATTTGAACATATGAGTCCAACAAAAACGCAAGGCCAGCATAAATAGCAGCAATTATAACAATGGTAACGTAAACTTACAATGAAGGCTGAAAATCCAAGCTTATCTACATTTATGATAGGAGAATAGAATATTTTATTGAAATTGTAATATTACCTGGTATATTTGCCATGAAGCGAAAGCATCAGTTGCTGCATACTGTAGTTGCGCATTGGATAAAGGATATAACTCCCAGTTTCCCAGCCTAATTTTCTTGGGCTTCGGAAGCTGCAATACTCAAATTCCAATAAGATTTCCCAATGAAAGCATTCTGCCTCTATGCTCAAAGTGAAACCAAAACAAAATATCATGGTGGAATTTGAAAAGCTAGTACTATTTACCGAATGAGAACTAATATCATATTACGAGTACATAAGATGAAAGACTGCTTCAGTCTTCTCCAGGCTTTCAAATAGAAGAATTATATGGATACCTCTTTGCAAATAAACTCCTCTGTCAGAGCAGCAAGACTCCAGTGCCGGCAATCACTACCAAACTTTTGATTCGCTAGATCTGAAAGATCTTCCAAAGCATTAACAGATACTTTATAGTCACTGAACACCTTGACAGCATCGCCATCAATTGCAACTCCAACCTGTTCATTCACAAGCATCATTTCGAAATAGTATATAAACCTGATACAGAAATTCAGGAGCTTAGGTTGCCAATTGACAGATTAACTGTAAAGATATTACTTTTATAATTTCGGAGTCCTCAAGAAGAACCTGCAGACTTTGAGGTATTCCAGAATGAAAAATATGCATCACATAACAATACTGACTGTCACAACATATCTGCATCACCGCAGCCTTCCCAGGCAAAATTCCTGCAGTGTGAAAATTCCAAAGATAAACATGCAGTATTGTATAATGCAATTATAAATAAACTCCTTGTCCCCTTTGCAAAAGCATAAAAATGAGTATAAAGTTCCGTTCTTATACATATAATTGAATGGGATGCAAGGATGCAACCGTAGTTTTTATTCCCAAACTAGGCAGCATTTTAACCAATTCCATCCACCCAACACGATGCAGGAAAAGGTTCTAAAGGTGTGTTTGTAACACTTAGATTGAAATGTTAGCAAGTAATTAGTCCCCTGTTATCAAGTTCTAATCTGCAAAGCCCCAGAAAGTCATCCCCATTTCCCTTAAGTACATTACATGGACTTTTCAATAAAGACTGCCACTTCATCAATATGATACGCCACATGATATGTGTTTTACACTTCATCACAAATGTGGATACAACTTATTGTTTTAGTTGGATGATGAAGGGTGGTGGTCCATCCTTTCTATGATTCACCAATAAAATGTATGTTAATTATTAATATAAAAGTAAAAAACAAATACTCATTATATTTGGTATTGCATTATTTTCATTTATGTATCTTTATTTAAGACATTGTTAAAATATGCATCCACATACTTTTATCTAACTTTTAGATCCTTTTTAGCCAATTCCAAGACTTAAAAAGAAAAACCAAACATGCAGACCCATACAAGTGTTGGATATCAATATCAGAGTCCACACAAGCCGATGTCTATGGTACCAAACAGATACTACTTTTCATGAAAGTTCAAGAGGGCAAGACAGAAACCAGATAGACAAGTAGTGATATGTTAGTAGAGGTGGTCAACCAATTCAGTATATTTAGCCATGAATTCTGTGTACTAGTACAAATTCAATATGTGCATGTTTCAATGCTATACTAAATGCAATCTGAGAATGATCTAAATAGACCACTTCTAGCAGAAAGTAGACAAGATAAGGGAAAAACAAGAATATAAATAACGGTTTGCAAGCATACAACCATTTAGGTTATCACAGTTAAGAGCATTTCAATTAAAAGTAAATGATTGGTAATGGCAACAGCAACTCATGAAACATGGATTAAAGAGCTATATTGCTTTGACTCTTCATTTTACTAAAGTACCTGTATCCAACGCATATTTGGACAGGAGTATAGGGATATGACCATTCGAGGATCTCCAAAAACATTAAAAACATAGGGAAAAATTGAATATATCTGTGTTGGGAACTTCCCCATATCCGGCACTCACACCTAAGGCCGAGTAATATAGGTAAAGAGTGCTTAGTTTCTGCTTTAAAAGAAATTATAGCAATGCTGCTTTATGGAAGAAAGGAAGAGGACAACACCAAACACAAGAGATATATATTTTCTTTTAAAATGTGGCATATCAGAACCACTAAACATAAAAAAATTAAATTAAATTAAATTAAAAACTACAAAAAAACACAATGCCAATTGTAGCATTAGTATTCTATCTAGAAATCATGCAATTTGAAAAAAATTCCAACTTTAAGTCTCAATTCTTTAAAATAATGATCAAAGATACCTTAGAGAGGTTTCATATTAACTTAAGAAATTTTCACATTTATTTGTTTTCACACTTTTTTTTTCTTAGGAAACAAACAGAAAGGATTATATGAAATGAATGTAACAAGACAAGGAGAGTAAAGGAAGCAAACCTTTTTGGAAAGAGGGCTTCCACTCAATATCAAACCCTAAAGCAACTTGACCCATTTGTTTCTTCTTAATTTCAACAATTTTTAATAGCTCCATTGCAGCATTTTCTACCTCATCTTCCGTAAAGCTATACAAAATATGACCTGCAAATCTCAACGGCGGATATCTAAGCCTTGTATTAGCTGCCAATCAGAAAAATCAAAGGGTTTACTATTAGTTCATTTATTTTAATTAAAAAATGGGTAAAGTAAGGGATAGCAAATACATTGACAACGAGCGAAGGAAGACGGAAAAGAAGGCGGGGGTGAGAGAATAGAATGAGGCAATTGGCGGCCGGTTTTGAGATTATCTTGATGATGGACGGCGGACTTGCGTTTCTTGCGAGAAGGAGGAGGAGGAGGAGTGGCTTCAATGGCATCCATTAATCGGATCACGTCTTCAGTGAAATGGTCGTCCCAATCCAAACTGAAACTATTGTTGTCTTTGAATTCCATTTCTGTATCTGAAATGGAAGAGAGGGGCGGAATTGGAGGGAAAGAGAGCTTAGAATTCTGGATTTGGTTGAACCAGTTTGGGCTTTTAATGGCTAATAAGGTTCAAATTTTGATCATGGCGTCTGGTAGAGTAGTGGATGGGCCGGTTTTCAAAAAGTCTTTGCAAGGATTTGAGCCCATCCCAATCCAATTCGCACTTAATTTAATTCTGACAAAACTTTTTTTTGTCAGTCCCCATCCCATCAACATTTTTAGCATCGGATCAACCTTGAATTTTGACCAAAATTTCTCTAAATATTATTTTTATTAATAAGAAATATAATTTTATATTTTCTCCAAAAATTTGTTTAATAAATTAAAAAATCAAGTGAAAAGATAAATGCTAAATCTAAATTATAAAATATATTTGATATATTATCTTTTGTTAACTAATATAGTATAATAGTTCTATGAATAATTTTAATTACATGAAAAGAAGTATAAAAGCATAAAATAGATATTAATTTTATCTTCTGAATATAACACATATCTTATGCCATATGTTGTTCCCAGCATTAAATTTTAAAATATTTTAATAACTAAACATTTACTATTTCTAATTTTTATTTATATATTTAGAGTTATAACATCGAAAATAACCTAAGAATTTGAGATTTTTTTTTTGTTATATTTTAATATAAAAAATATTTTTACAAACTCCTAATTTACCAAATTTTAATTCTATTTTACATTAAAATTTAAATATTGTTATGAATATCTTATTAAGTGGATGTCCATCATGATTAATATAAAGTTTTGATATACTTTAAATTTTAATAGTTATTAGAATTAAATCTCTACTTCTTTTATACTTTTTATGTCTATAATAGAGACTCTGATGAAGCATTATAGTCATCCCTTTGATTAATAAAATAAATTCTCTGTTGCTTTCATATTTTCTTTGTTCTTTATTTTCTCCATCTCTCTTTATTTTATAATATGTTATCAACACGATGATTCTCTATATTTTTTAAAAATCTTTCGAAGTTGTTCCACAGATCAAATTATTTTTCACCTTAAACTTTCACCATTACAACTTCATCTTCAGGATGTTGAAAGATTCAATCTCAGAATGGATTATAGTTTTTATTCCTGATCTTTGATTTATTGTACAAGTATGGGTAAAGTATAGATTTGGTAAGAAATTTTTATATTTTGACCATAAGTTTTTTTTTTAAAATTAAGGTATAACTATTATTAATTTTTATTTGACATAAATTTCACATTCTGATGGTATTTGATTTTTGTCTTTCTAGGTTAATTTTTTTTTTATGTAAAAGACATAATTGTTAATTAGGTATGTTTGCTATTAATATGGTATGTTTTCTCTATTACTATTTTTGGTAAATCATTTTTTTTAAAGTTTTTTTAATTAAGTTATATTATGCATAATATTTAGATGTTTTGATAATTAAATTCTTATTATTAAATATTCTTAAAATTTTAATTATGGTGGAAAGTGTTATTAACCTACCATTGTTGATTAAAGGGAAATTTGATAGGATTTATTTAGTCTTATTAACTTGCAAATGTTGAATGATTGTATGATATCTTTTAAATTGAATTTATAAATATTTTATTGGAGCAACATAATGTTTTATAATATATATGTGATATTGAAATTTGATACAATGTGTATCGGATAATTTTCAAGCATCGTACACGAAAATTTTGATTGTTTATTAAATGATTTTTACAATTAGATTATAAATGTTATTACGAAAACAAAGTTGTTTTACTACTTGTAATAGTGCTCGTGATAATAGTCAAGGTGATAACGATGGTGTTAAAGATCTTCAGATATATTTTACTATATTTTATTTATTATATTATGTTTATTATAGTTGAAAAATAATCATGACAACATGAATAGATAGATTTTGATTTGAAATTTCACGCATATTTGTGATGATGATTATGAAATAAAGAATCTATTAGGATATTTATAAGTTCGTTCTACTAGATTTGTTGCATTCCCTGAAATGAATGTAAACATAAAGAAAATAAAAGATATAATTATGGACCACTAAAAGTGAGAACATAGTAATAAATAAGAGAACAATGAGAGTTCTCAAGATAACTGATATGAAATATTATTGGCCACATATGTGGCGTATGCCCAAATATTTTATTTCTGTAAATATTCTTTGAAGAAGGATAAGAAAATGTAGTAATGAATTTTATCATTACAGATAGAAAATATTTATCTTATTTGGTACTGAAACAAAAAAAATATTATTACAATATTTGATAGTACAAAATTAGTTGAAAGTTCTAGAAGAGTTAATATATCAATATCTAAAAAGCACAAAATTTGTGATTTAATGAATTACTTTTAAAAAGATATTTGTAATGGATCTTATATTGAAATTGTGAATGAGGAAAATATTATATTTCATATAAATAAAAACTTGATTAGGTTATTAATTTATATTTATTTTATAATCTTTGTGATATTCTTTTGTCATCATCCCCATTAAAGGGTTGAAAACAAAACATTTGACTCTAAAAGATTACTTATGAGCAATAGAATATAATAATTCTATCTAAAGCTTATTATGGTTGGATGCACTTAAAGTTACAAGTTTTTTTAAAACTGTGAGTATAACTCTAGAGTATTCAGAATAAGTTCTCAATTAAAATTACATGGTAAAATATTACTGATGAGAACTTACAAGAGAGAAAACTTATGTATGAAAGTTCATTGGTTATGTACCTGTTGTACACCTGGAATATAAGATCCACTCTCAAAGTTTGCTATTAATATATTTTTGGGCATTTGAAGATTTTAGCATATTCCTTGAAGCGAATACTACATATAATTATTTAGAAATTATATTTATTAACTTAGTGGCATTATAGACTTCACATTGATTGTGACATTTCCAGCAGTAAATGTCACAATAGTACTTATATGTGGATACAAATTAAAAGGAATGATAATAAAATTATCAATTTGTTACAATTTAGTACAATTGAAACACATGTTAAAGTAAACCAGAAGTTTACTAATACAAATGCATGTATCACTTGGCATGACCAATTAGACCATCCTAGATTATATATGATGCGAAAATTAATTGAGAATTCATATGGACATTCATTAAAGAACCAGAAGATTCTTTAATTTAAAGAATTCTCATTAGTTGTTTGTTCTTAATGAAAATTGATTCTTAGATACTCACTAGTTAAAGTTGAGATTTAATGTCTTACATTTCTAAAATGAATATGGGCCTATTCATCCACCATGTGGATGGTTTTGATATTATATGATTTTGGTATATGCATCTTCAAAATAATCACATGCGTTATCAACTGGTAACCTGTCGTTTGCGAGATTGATTGTTTAAATGATTAATTTTATATTATGCAATTAAAACAATTCATCTTGCTAATGTTAGTGAGTTTATGTCCCAAGTTTTCAATGATTATTGCATGTCAGTTGGGATAAAAGTTGAACATCCTATAGCTCATGTTCACACACAAAATGATTTAATTGAATTATTTATCAAATGCCCTCAACTCATAACTAAATCATCACTTATGAGAACAAAACTTTCTATTTCAACATGAAATTGTATTGATTTACATGTTGTACGCATCAAGCAAGTAAATTATAAATACTCCCCATTACAATTGATTTTTGGTCATGAGCCAAATATTTTCCATCTTACAATTTTTGGATGTGCGGTATATGTTCCAACTACTCCACCACAACACACAAAGATGGGTCATAATAAGATATTGGGAATGTATATTTATATGAGTCTCCTTATAATATTTTAGCTATTAATTTCGAGATTTAATTTTGACATGATTTGTCAGTTTTCCCAACATTAGGGGGAGAGGATAAAAAGTTGGATTAATAAAGTACTTGAAATGAATTATTAATGTCTAAGATCCTCGAAAAAAGAAATGTGAACTAGAAGTTCAACAGATGATTCATTTTACAAATCAACTACCAGATTCATTAAATCTCACATACCAACTGAAAATGCTCCAATACAAATTGATGTCCTAATAGGGAAAACTGTTAGTGTAAAAGAAAGTAATTCATGCCTGAAGCGTGGAAATTAGTTGGTTCCAAATATAAAAATCCTCGTAAAAAGAAAGGAGCAAACATTTAAGATGGTCATATAGTGGAGGCGGGGGTTCCTGAAGAAACCCATGACATAACTAATTATAAAACTTAAGAAAAGATTCAGCTACCTAAAAGTGAAAATGAAAATGATGAAAATAAAGAGATCTCAATAAATTATGTCTGTCGAAACTATTTTTTTGAAAAGAGATTGACTTTTGTTTGAAAACAAAAACGAAAATGAGAGTCGCCATCAATCATCTTTTTTATGAGGCGTGATCGGGTCACCTCGTAATTTGATCATTTTAATAAGAGATTTGATTTATTAAAACGATGATTTTGGTCTACGAAAATCCAGAGAATGGGTTCGGGAGTCGGTTACGTACGAGGAAGGATTAGCACCCTCGTAACGCCCAAAATTGGTACCTAATTGATTAATGAATGTCTTAATGTCGAAAATTAAAAATTCGAAAAGAAATTAAAAATACGATTCACCTTCGTGCTAACACTATTTTACTTGAAAATCATTTGAATAAACCAAAGCGTACATTAAAGACCTTCTCGTCTCGAAGTAGCGAAATATCACGTCCCGTAAGTTAGGACACGATACCTTGAACCATCGAGAATGAGTTTACCTTTCATTTTTATTATAGTTCGCGTATTTTTAAAAATTAAAAGAATATTTGGCTATTTAGGTTTAACGAGAAAATCGAAATCCCGTGAGTTAGGGTACGATTTCTCGAATCTCCAAAATGCGAAATATTACCATTTTTTAAAAAAAATCATTTTTTATGAATTTGGGTGAAAGTTGATAAAATATTAGAATGATATATGCGTGGTTTATTTGATTAAGTTTAAAAAGAAATCGTTAAAACGTAGAAAAGGGGTCATACTTAGCTAATAAACGATAGTGCAACATATATTTGAAATAACAATAACATAATATGCATATTAAAATATTACATACACGACATTGATATTAACGAATCATAACGTTAATATACATAAACAAGAATAAGAATAATGATGCAAATGATAATATAGTAACAATAATAATGATAATAATAATAGGAATAACATAATAATAACGGAAAATCTAGAATTTGTAAACATATAAAAAAAATAAACAAATAAAATTGCAACGACAATGACAAAAATAAAATACAACAAACTGATTTTTTTTTTTAAAAAGGAAAATAATAAGTGAATCAATAGATAAAGCATTAATGAAAAATTTGCGAGAAAAAAAAACACGAATAAATATAAAATGTAAACTTGTGGAAAATGGTGAAAATAAATTAATGAAGGTTTAGATTAAAATTGATAATGAAATTTAAAGACTAAAATAACACTAGGATAACATCAAAGGGATAAAATTGTAATAAAATAAAAAAAAAAGTGAACAGAGGGTTAAAATGAAAAGGCGCGAAAAGGAAAGGGACTAAAAGGGAAAATATTCCCTAAATTCCCTGCGCACCATTCAGCCTAGCAGCTCGAGGGACCAATTTAAAAACAAAATAAAATCTAAAGGCCAAATTTAAAAGAGAGAAAAAAAGATAGGGCCCGATTAAAACACGCGCAAAGGGACGTGCGTTAAACAGGAAATTATTCCCAGTCCTTATGCACAACGTTTCAATATGGACCAAAGCGCAACTAAAATAAAATTATATGGCAGTACTTTAAAAAAGAAAAAAAATGCAAATTAGGACCGCATTGCAACACAGCATAAAAGTGAAGGGACCGCACTCGTAAATAGCCCGTTCACTGCAAAAATGTGCAGATCCTAAAGGCAAGTGGGTCGGGTCACGGGTCAGAGGCCAGAACGACGTCGTTTTGGCCTCTGAACTTAAACTTCAAAACGGTGTCGTTTCACACTTCTTATTTAAGCCCTTTTTTTTTTAAATTCTCATTTCAACCCTCGCCCCTTAAAAAAATCTGAAAGGAAACCTAAACTTTCTCACTTTCTCCCCTTCTCCGGCGATTGGGCTATTCGGTGGTCCACCTTACCACCGCCGTTGCTAGTGGCCAGTGTTACAGAAAATAGGATTTTTAGCCGCACTTTGGAGCGCCTCTGAAGGCCAAACCACCAAATCCCAAAGGGTCTAAAGGAGATGGCTCTCGACCTACTTTTGGGGCTGATTTCGAAGACAGAGAAAGGCCCTCCGATGTTACGACCGCGGGGAATTCAGGTGAGCCTCTCCTTCCCATTTTTTTTGTATTTTCTTATACGAAATTAAATTAAAAAAAAACCTTAAGAGTAAAATAAATAAAAAAATGAAACGAAAATCACCTTTTAAAATTTTTACTCAGGTTTTCTTAATTGATTTTTTTGTATCCGAAGAAAAAAATACAAGATGGCAGTCGTGGCCTTTATAAAGAAATTTTAAGCCTATTCGTTTCTATTTTTTTTATTTTCTTTCTTGTTTTTATTGCTTGCGTGTGGATTTTTGCCTTGGTCCTTGTTCTGCAGGTGACGTAAGCGGCCAACAGTGGTAGCTTGTGTGTCAGACACGTGCAAGGCCGGTGATGGCCTGTGGGGAAGGCCTACCAACGTGCGGCGTTGGAGAGGGCTAGGGGGGCTAGGTTTTTTTTTGTTTAGTTTAGGTTTTATGGGCTAGGGTTTAGTTTAGGCCTGGGGTTAATTTGGGTTAATGGGTTTTATTTTGGGTTATTTGATTGAGTAGTAGACTGGTCTAATTGGGTTGGTAATTTGTAATGGACTTTTAATATATTTTTTATGTTTTGGTTTTATTTTTGTCTGATTTGAGTGTGTCGGGCCCAAGCAAAATTTGGGGTTTATAGCTACCCCTCTTTTCTTATTGTCGTGTAACAGGAATGAAGTAAAGACATTAAAAATGGTCAATTTTGCCCGATCTTGCTAATTCTCGAATTCTTTTGGTACTTATTTTCTTCAAGTAGCCTCATTCCATCCCACTGCATCTTTAGGGGTATAGGAGTTAGTGCTTCAATCCACCCCACTAAAACTTCAGGGCGATTAGACCTATAGCTTCAATCTTCTTCATTGTAACTTCAGGAAGATAAGATTTGTGGTTTGTAGCTTTAATCTGCTCTCCTACAACTTCAGAGAGATAAGATTTGCTATCTTTAATCTGCTCCTCTGCAACTTCAGAGAGATAAAACTAGTGGTTTTTATCTACTCCATTGCAACCTCAGGAAGATAAGATTCACCATGTTAGATTTGATCCGACCTACTAGAACTTCAGAGGTATAGGATTTGTGACTTGTAGCTGTAATCTATTCCATTGCAACTTCAGGGAAATAAGATTTGCTATCTTCAATCTGCTCCACTGCACCTTTAGGAAGATAAGATTCATAACTTCAACCTGTTCCACTGCAAATTCAAGGAGATAAGGTTTGTGGCTTTAATTTGCTTCGCTGCAACTTTAGGAAGATAAGATTTGCCATGGTAATTTTAATCCATCCCACTGCATCTTTATGGGTATAGGATTTTGGTTTCTCTGGTCTATTACGCCATTCTTTGGGGAACATGACCTATAGAATCTATTTCATGGGCCTATTTATACCAAATGATTAGGATGTTATGATCCGAATGAATCAAATGCTCCTAACTAGATACGTATGAATGATGTTTGCATGAATGCAGAATGTCATTTTTTCAAGAAAAATCCATTGTTTAAAGTTTGGGTTTTTATTGCTCGTTGTTCATCAAGGTTTTATCACTGACGTATTACTCTGTCTTCTTCTTCAGCTGGTATCTCTAACAGAAAACCCTAAGAAATAATCACAAATTGGGCTATTCTTTCCCAAATTTTTCCAACTCTTGAATTTGGTTAGTTCTCACTAGTGGTCCCATTTCAGGTCCTTGTACTATTTAGAAGCATTTCAGAGTAATATGTAACACTCTTTTTGCTTGAATATTATTAGTTCATCAATCGTTATTTCAATGAAAAATGCTCGAAAAAGATTATCACAATGGACAAGATAGAATTTTATTGAGAGCAAGAAATGAATTAATCAACATGGAAAATTTGCTAAAATAAAGAATAAGATGAAAACAGATACCCTAGATATTGTAGCTGTAACTGCCCGTTTTTAGGTCAAATCGGAACAGTGGTTTCGAAACCACTTAACCAAGTCAAAATATTTATTTTTATTTTATTATTTTAATAAGGTCTACAGCATGATAGATATTATTTTATTATTTTATCGTTTAATTGCTTAATTCGGTAAAAAGGATTTAATCACGTAAGGCGTAAAACTTGTGTGTTATTAATTAAAAGTGCTTAAAAGCTATAGAACCTTAAATTTTAAGTCCTAAGTCCTTATGTGGTTATTAGTCCATTATTAAGTTAGTGGAGTAGTTGGCTTGGTAGTTTTGTAAATAGAATTATTTTTTTAAGGTCAAAATGGTAAATAGATTATTAAGTTAAATTAAATAAAACCAAAATCATATTTTTGGCTACTCATCTTCTCCAAGCCAAATTTGAGAAAGAAAATCAGCCATTTTAGGGCTAAACTTTCGGCCAAGCTCTCCTTGTCAATTAAGGTACGGTTTTTGTCCTATTTTTAATGATTTCTACATTTTAGAGCTCATTGCAGCTTAATCTAGCTGACCCGTACCTTCGTTTTTAAAACTGTTAAAGATTTTGAGATATGCCATTGTTGAATACTTAGGTATTTTGAAGTTTCTTGTTAGATTATTGATACTTGTTAATAGATATACAAGTTTTATAAAGTGATTTTTGACAAAAATGAGAATTAAGGATTAAATTGTAAAAGATAGAAATGTTGTGGTTGGAAATGCGAATAAAATGAAAATATGGGCTGCTATGAAGTTAAATGAAATTTGGCTATACATGGGTTAAGGGTAAATTGCATAAATATGTCATTTTGTGTATAAAAGACTAAAATACAAAATAGTCAAAAGTATAAGGGCAAATGTGTAATTTGCCAAATATGTTTGAATTGAATTAAATGGTTACTAAAAATGTTGAATTTGTTAATATATAGACCAAGATAAGCCAAGTTCAAGTTTAGATCGGGGAAAGGAAAAAATTAACGAGTAGTTGTTAGTTGATATCCGAGCAACTCGAGGTAAGTTCGTATAATTAGAATCAAACTTTAAATTAATTGTATGTATTTGAAATGAATGTATATAGATTGAATATATGTAATTAATGAAATTTGAATGCCTATATTAATGTTTACCGTGAAATACCGAGTCCTGTTTGAACTGTAGAAAGACGTAGGATACAAGTGACATGTCACTAGGGTTACCGTTTGGTCGAGCTCTGGCATTTGTTGCAGACTCACCACAACTCGTATAAGCTTACCGTTTCAGCTCTTATGAGCTTACCATTTAGCTCTTCAGAGCTTACAGTTTCAGTCCTTAGGGGCTTATCGTTTCAGCTCTACGGAGCTTACCGTTCAGCTCAATTGAGCTTACCATTTATCGGCTCAAGAGGAGTATACCGATAATGACTCGAAAAAGCATATATAATGATAAATTGATGGATTTCTAATTTATACACTTAGTGTGTATCACCCAAGTATCCTCGATATTTCCGAAGGTTCAATAGGCATTATACTGATATGAAACATAAAGTACATGTTACATGAATAATATACCTTACATGAATTACATGTTACATGAGATTTATGATTAGTATGGATACAATGATACTTGAGTTACATGAATTGAAAATGGTTTTGGATGCTATATGAATGTATATGTGGTCGGTTTCATTCTTATGAATTGATAAATAGATGAATATAAGATAACTAACTTGTGATTGGTGATGTGAATAGGCATTATGAACAAATGGGTTGGATTTTAATTTGTTAAAATGCTTATTGTAACAGGCCCATTTTGCCCGACCCGAGCCCAAACCAATAAAAACAAAAATATAAAATAAAATCCCAAAATCATTAAATGTCCATTTACAAAATTAAATCAGCCCAAATTTTCAAAACTCAATTACAAACCCAATAACCTAAACCCTTAACCCAATTTTTGATGGCCCGACAGGCCCAAAACTTAAGCAATTTTGGCAAACTAGGAAACCCTAGTTTCCCCTAGCGTCGTACCCCTTCCACGTGCTTTGTCGGCACGTCCAATGCTCGAGGCTCGGCTCCCCTTGTCCCGTTGCACCAAAATGGCAAAAACCCACCCCGTTGACCTCGCCTAGACTTGCAAAGAGAACGAAGAAAGAAAGCCAGCAGAAAAGCAGAAACGAAGACAAAATAAAAGCAACAATAGCAAATAGAATAGCAAGCTAGCAATAAACAATGAATACTACTTCGGCTATAAAAACCGAAAACCAAAAACAATGTATTTACTACGAGTACAAAGCAATCAATCAAAAAAATCAGAACCTTATTCGACAGAAAACGTGGTTTTTTTTGTTCTGTTCTTACATTTCTTATTTTTACGAGCTTATTCATTATATAGTTTGGACATAAAAAAAGGGGAGGAATACGATCGGTCTTACCTTCTTCGGGTTGGGGAAGCCGGAATCGAAGGGTTCCTCTGGCTTTCTCCGATTTCCTAGGGGGTTTTTGCGTGTTTGAGGCTTAGATTTGAGGTGAGGAGAGCGAAGGCGTTAAAAAGGGATCAGTTTTGCACCTCCAGCCGCCGTGCACGATGGTCGCCGGTGACGGACGGACGGTGGTCCGATCGCCAAAAACAGAGGCTCCTAAAAAACCCAGAGCTCCCTTCTTCTTCTTTTTTTGTTTCAAATCACAGCTGAAATGAAGTTTTTTGAAGAAAATTTGGTCTTTTATAGAACGTATAAAACGGCGTCGTTTAGGGTCATTCCAATGGCCTCAAAATGGCGTCGTTTAATAACCCAGACCTAAAATCCGACCCTAACACGCCTAGGATCAGCGCGTTTTTGGACTGGGGGTCTATTTGCGCCCCCAGTCCTTCCACTTTTGAAGCCGGTTTCAATGTGGTCCCATTTCCCTTTCATTTATTTTTAATTTTACCCCTAAAATTTCTTTACTATTTCATTCGGGTCCCTGATAAGACTGCGCGTTTTGGGGGACGGGTTTATTACCCATCTAGTCCTCCCATATTATTCGCGCATGCAAATTGGTCCTTTTCTCTTTTATTTTTTTTCGAATTTGCCCCGAACTTCTGTTTTAAGTTCAAATTGGTCCCTTTTCGTTCCTTTTGCTATTTTATTAACTAATTTAATACTATTGTTACTATAATTATATTTTATTTTTATGCTTATTATTTGCTATTATTATTACTTTCATTCTTTTATTACTATTGTTGTTGCTATTTCTCTTGTTGTTTTTATTATTATTTATATTATTGTTAGTATTATTATTATTCCTAAGTTTATTATTATTTTATCATTATTTTCTATTATTGTTATTACCAATATACTATAATTATTCTTATTAATGTATTATTATTATTTTCTACTTTATTATTATATTATTACTATTGCTATCATCATATTATTAAACTAATTAATTTTATATTGATTTTGTCATATTATATATTTTTCCTTTTGTATTTATCTACATTGTTATTACTATTATAGCTGTTATTATTTTTGAACATATCATGTATTTTAAATTATTATCAATTTTAAATATTTTACATATATTATTTCTTTTAAACTATCATACGTAGTATTTATTTTGGAAATTTTATATGCATCTTTGTATTTTAAATTATTATATACATATACATATTATTTTTAAAAAAATATTTTTATATATTATTTAGTTGTATCGTTTTATATGATAACTGTGTTAAATCCCTTTTATTATTTATTATGAACCTTTCTACTACAATTAATTTTAAAATTTCACATGTTATTTATATTAAAATTTTGTACATATCTTCTATATGTTAATTATTTTAAATTATTTTTTTTACGATATTATTTATTCTAAACCTTTATACGCAATTTTAAATTTTTTTTGAATTATTATTTCAATTTATTCTATTTATATTATTTTGTTATCTTGTATATTAATGATTTTAAATTGTTTAATATCATTTACTCTAAATCATTTTCAATAGTGTCTATTTCAAGCTTGTTTTTCCTACATATTATTCGTCTAGAATCGTCTTATTTCTTATTTTTGATTGTTCGTATTATTCATTTCATTTCTCTTTAATTATTAATATTTAAATAATGTATGTTGAGTGATTATTGTCATTGTGTGTACTATAATTCGTTCACTTATTTTCATACTATTGTCACTCATTTGTATAGTATTTTATCCATGTATATTATTCCATGTTTGTAATTTCGCCTTTCATTCGTAATTGCCGCATTGTAACTTTCAACTTATTGATCCGAAATTCATGATTCCATTTCATTTCAAGTCAAATTAATGTATTTTGGGTCGACTTTATAAAACAAAGGCGAAGTTTGATGTTTAGCAATTCGAGGGATCATGCCCTAATGTGTTGGGTTTCGATCTTTCGTTTGTTTAAATAATCAAATTTCCCTTTAAAATTCTGTCCGCGTTTTCTAAACCTTAAAACAAAGGCGATGTTTGATGTTTGGAAATTCGAGGAATCGTGCCCTAATGTGTTGGGTTTCGATCTTTTGTTTGTCTAAATAATCAGATTTCCCTTTTAAATTCCGTCCGCGTTTATTAAACTTTAAAACAAAAGCGATGATTGATGTTTGGGAATTCAAGAAATCGTGCCCTAATGTGTTGGGTTTCGATTTCTTGTTTATCCAAATAATCAAACATCTCTTTAAAATTCCGTCCGTATTTTTCTTCAAAAAATAAGGCAATATTTCGTGTTTGGACATTCGAGGAAATTGTGCCCTAATGTGTTGGGTTTCAATTTATCGTTTGACCGAATAGTCGAATATCCTTTTAAAATTTTAATGCATGAGTCCCAGAAATCATGAGATGATCTTGGTACCAAGGGTTTGAAATGTCGTATCCTAATGTGTTGGACATGGCATTTTATTTCTTTGGAACAAGAGAATCTTAATATCCACTTCCACTTATCTGAACATTCATAATAAAGGATCGTATTTTAAAATTTATTTTAAAATCTTTTCAACTTTCGACATTAAGACGTTAATTAATCGATTAGGTACCAGTTTTTGGGCGTGACGAGGGTGCTAACCCTTCCTCGTACGTAACCGACTCCCGAATCCGTTTTCTTAAATTTTGTGAACCAAAATCGTTGTTTAATAAATTAAACAGTTTAAAAACAACCACTTTTACGAGGTAACCCGATCATACCTCACCAAAAAAAGATTGGTGGCGACTCCTATTTTTATTTTCAAAATCAAGTCGACCCCGTTTTTCAAAAAATGGTTTCGACACTTATTGTTATTTGGTAAGTTTATTTCTATATTATACGTGCTTACTAAGCTTAATGCTTACTCCGCTTATTTTTCTGTGTTTTATAGATCTGAAGCTTGCTCGATTCGGTTAAAGTTAGAGATTACTATCACACTATCCAGGAGACTTTTGGTACTTTTGGAATTTATGTAAATGATGTAAATATGACATGTATAGGCTAGTTTTTAGGTTGAATCATATGGTTACTTATACTAATGAATGTGATGTTAATTTTGGTATTTGATCAAGCTATGTGATATGGCTTGCGTTGGAAATGGTTGGCTTAGTATAAAAGCTTATATGATATGTCTTTAATATGGTAAATTTGATGAAAGGTATTTGACATATATGATGTTGAATATTGATAAATTAATGTGTTTTGTTGTGAATGATTTGATAAAGATGGAATAGGTATGAATTGATTATATTTTGCATATGAAATGGTTGTAAAATAATTGCCAATTCTGGTTATGTATGCTTGTGATATTAAAGTGGAAGGATGGCTTTATAAATAGCCTATTTTTTACCACACGGGTAAGGACACTAGCGTGTGTCTCAGTCGTGTTGTTCAAAGGTCATTTCAAAATGAGCTTAAGCAGGCTACACGGTCACACACACATGAGCGTGTGCTAGGCCGTGTGGCCAAGTCAGTTTCAAGCACAGGCTAGACACACGGGCATGTGATTGGCCGTGTGGCCAAGTCAGTAGCCTCCCTAATTTTCACACGGCCTGGCACACGGGCGTGTCATGTGGCCGTGTAGACAAGTTAGTATGTATGCCCTATTTTGCCACGACTTAGACGCACGGGTGTGTCTAATGCGGTGCGAAGCACACGGCCTGTTCACACGGGCGTGTGATAGTTGAAATGTTGAAAATTTTCTAAGTTTCTGAAATTTGTAATATGTTACGTTTTAGTCCCGAATGTATGATTAAAGTTTGATATGTATGATTTAAGTACATAATGGATGTGAATGAATGTTATTGATTGAAGTATGATGTTTCTGGATAAATAATTGTTCTGAATTGAATTACAAGTCTGGTAATACCTCTTAACCTATTCCGGTGACGGTTACGGGTTAAGGGTGTTACAGTAGTATGAGTTTCTCCGCACAAACTCCTCAAGGACTTTTTGAACTTGATGCGTGTTTAGAAGATCCAAAGTACTTCGTTGATGCCCTAAAATGTAGCATCTCTACTTCTTGCTAATTTAAGAACTGAATGCCCCACCTTTAATCAAAATTTGAATTGCCCATTCTTGGGTTTTCAACTCAAAACCCCTTTGGTCTCAAGACGCCCTTTGCGAGTTTTCGTCTTGGCCTTTCCTTTTTCTTTTTTTTAGGTGAAGTATTTCTTTGCTGAATCTGAATTCATAGGATTGGGCAGGTTTTTACCATCCATCTCGGTCAAAATTAGAGCTCCTCTAGAGAAGGCCTTCTTCATCACATAAGGTCCCTCCCAATTTGACATCCATTTTTCTCTGAAGTTCTTTTGTATGGTAATGATCTTTTTCAAAACTAGGTCCCCTTTATTGAATTCCCTAGGGCGAACCTTCTTGTTATAAGCTTGCATCATTCGCCTTTGGTACATTTGACCATGACGGATAGCCCTTAGCCTTTTTTCTTCAATCAAGTTTTGCTGATCATATTGGGATTGGATCCATTCTACTTCATCCAACTTTAACTCTGATAAAACTCTGAGAGAAGGAATCTCAACTTCAATGGGCAAAACCGCCTCCATTCCATAAGCCAATAAGAAAGGCGTTGCCCTAGTAGAAGTTCTGATGGACATTCGGTAGGCATAGAGGGTGAATGGTAATTTCACATGCCAATCTTTATAAGTCTCAGTTATTTTCCCCACGATCTTCTTGATGTTTTTATTGGCTGCTTCCACCGCACCCTTCATCTTTGGGTGATATGGTGATGAGTTGTGGTGTTTAATTTTGAATTGACTACAGACATCTGCTATCGTACTATTGTTCAAGTTCAGTGCATTGTCTGATATGATCCTCTCTGGCATCCCAAATCGACATATGATCTCTTTCTTCAATAATTTACTAACTTCTGACTTTGTGACATTAGCATAAGAAGTGGTCTCTACCCACTTGGTAAAGTAATCAATTACTATGAAGATGAATCAATGCCCATTAGACGCTTTCGGCGAAATCGGCCCAATGACATTCATTTCCTACATGGAGAAAGGCCATGGAGAAGTCATGACATGAATAGGTGAAAGAGGTACATGAATTTTATCTCCATATACTTGGCATTTATGACACTTTTTGGCATAGCTGATGTAATCCCCTTCCATGGTGGACCAATAATATCTGAATTTCATGATTTGTCTAGCCATTGTGAAACCATTAGCGTGTGTTCCATTGACCGCTTCATGGACCTCTTCCAAGATTTGCTTAGCCTCAACAGCATCTACACATCTTAGCAGCACCTAATCCTTCCTTCTTTTATATAGGATCTCTCCATCTAAGACATAGTCACTAGCCGACCTTCTTAATATCCTCTTATCATTCTCGGTTGCTTGGTTTGAGTACTCACGATTCTTCATTTATCGCAATATATCGTGATACCAATGGTGATCATATTTTTCTTCTTTTTCGTCGATGTTGTAGTAATGAGTCGGAGCCTCACAAATACTCATTTGGATAGACTTCACTTCCTTTTGCTTGTTTACTCTGATCATAGAAGCTAAGGTAGCCAAGGCGTCGACCATCTGGTTCTCATTCCGTTGGAGGTAACAGAAAGTGATGTCATCAATCAAACTCCTCAATTAACTCCAAAACTAACTTTTGGTAATTGATCAATTTGGGGTCTCTTGTCTCCCATTCACCCTTGAGTTGATAGATCACTAATGCAGAATCCCCATATACCTCTATTACTTTGATCTTGCATTCTATGGCTGCACAGATACCCATGATGCACGCTTCATATTCTGCCATGTTATTTGTACAATCAAAATCCAATTTACTAGTAAAAGGATAATGATCTCCATTGAGGGACACCAGGACTGCCCCAATTCCGTTGCCCACAGCGTTTGAGGCTCCGTCAAAATTTAATTTCCAATGATGGCCTTCTTGAGAGTCTTCTTCAATGGTTGAAATATACATTAGATCTTTATTCGGGAAATTAAAGTTCAGTGGCTCGTAATCTTCTAAAGCTATACTGGCTAGAAAATCTACTATTGCACTCCCTTTTACTGCCTTCTGGTTTACATAGATTATGTCGAACTTGGAAAGTAGAATTTGCCACTGGGTCATTCTTTCATTCAAAGCAGTTGACTCCATAATGTACTTTAGAGGGTCCAGTTTTGAGATGAGCCAAGTTGTGTGGTATAACATGTACTATCTCAGTCTTCGAGTTGTCCAAATTAAGGCACAACACAACTTCTTGATTGGAGAATATCTTGTCTCGCATTCAGTGAACTTCTTAATGAGATAGTATATCACTTTTTCTTTTCTTCCTGACTCATCATATTGGCTTAGCATGCATCCCATGGAATTTTTGAATACTGCCAAGTATAGTATCAGTGGCTTATCTGAGCAATGTGGCATCAGTACTAGGGCATTGGACAAGTAATGCTTGACCTTATCAAAAGTTTTCTGGCACTCCTCATCCTATACACCTGGGTTGTATTTCCTAAGAAGACGGAATATGAGGTCACATTTCTCCGTTAGTTGTGAAATGAACCGAGCGATGTAATTTAGTCTTCCTAGGAAACCTCGAACTTCTTTTTGAGTGCGCGGCGGAGGTAATTCTTGTATGGCCTTAACTTTATCTAGGTCAATCTCAATCCCCTTTTCACTGACTACGAATCCTAACAACTTTCCTGACCTAGCTCCGAAGGTATATTTTATTGGATTAAGCTTTAGCTGGAACTTTCTTATCCTTAAGAACAGTTTCCTCAAGACTTGCACATGCTCCTTTTTTGCTCTAGATTTTGCAATCATATCGTCGACATAAATTTAGATCTCCTTCTGCATCATATCATGGAACAGGGTTACCATGGCTCTTTGATACGTTACTTTCATAGTTTTCAGTCCAAATGGCATTACCTTATAGCAAAATGTTCTCTACATGGTTACGAATGTGCTCTTTTCTATGTCTTCAGGATGCATCTTTATTTGGTTGTATCTTGAGAAATCGTCCATGAAGAAGAAAAGTGAGTAACCTGTCGTGTTATCCACTATGGTGTCAGCAACGGGAAATTGTCTTTTGGGCTTACTATGTTCAAATCACTGTAGTCCATGCACATTCGTACTTTCTCATCTTTCTTAGGAACGGGGCTACCCATTCTGAGTACTTAACCACTTGTAAGAAATCGGTATCGAATTGCTTCTTGACCTCTTCTTTTATCTTCAACAAAACATCGGGTCTCATCCTTCGGAGTTTCTGTTGAACTGGCTTACACTTTTCCTTTATGGGGAGTCGGTGTACCACGATATCAATATTTAACCCGGGCATGTCTTGATACGACCATGCAAAAACACCATTAAATTCTTAGAGTAACTTAATGAGGTCTCGCTTTGTCTCTGCGGCAATGCCAGTTCCAATCTTCACCTCTTTTCCCACTCCTATGCTCACAATTTCCACTAACTCTTTGTGAGGTAGGATTTTTTTTTCATCTTACTCTACCATCATTAACAAATTAGAAGATATGTTACAGTCTCAATCATCTTCAAAATCTTGAGAGTCTTCCATACCCGCATATTACTCAAAAGGAGATTCTAAGTCAGTAGCAGCGTCGCTTATATCATTGATATTTGGGGACTTGTTATAGAGATGAAAAAAATAAGAGAATCTAAGAATAAATATCCATGTGACTGGTTATGAATGAAATGGAAAGAATAAAAGAATATTTTGGTTATGAATGAAATAAAAAGAATAAAAGAATATTTTGGTTATGAATGAAATGAAAAGAATAAAAAAATATTTGCTCAGAATGAGACACCATGATACATTTTATTGAAAATAAAGATATTTGGACATATGCCTATTTAACAAAAGATTCTTATTGCTCCTAGGCATAGAGCAGTAAGTGTGTTTTGAACATTACTTTGAATTAATTCTAAAAGTTACATGAATCTCTTCCGTGGTCCAATTGTTTAAAACACTTTCAAGTACGTATAGGCAAATGCCTGATAGATTTTCTTTTCCAGTTTCTTCCTCAGATATGGCGTTAATGCTCAAACTTCCCAACATTTCCTCCATCTTCTGTTCAGGGTAGATAGTTCCTTCCGACACAAACGTTCTAAATATATGAGGAAAGGTTATTGGCTCCCACTTGACCTCTTTCTCATTCAAACGCGCTCTTCTCCTTTCTTGTTTCTTCTCTTGTTCCTTCTTTTTTTACCTTGCAACTGACTTGAATTCTAAGTTAAAGCGGTCTCGTTTATCCTTCAACATCGGTGCCTCGACCCTTCCTTGGAAGTATCTTCCGAGTCTTCTTCCTAGTAAGGCTCCTTTTTCGACCGTCAATTGCAGGACTATCCTTGTAGTTTTGGATATTTTAGGCATTAGGATCTTGTTCCCTTCGACAATGAATGTTGCATTGACAAATTCTAAAGATTGAAAGGAACATTCTATAACTTCATCGTCTGCCCCTATGTATGGTGCATCCCCGGTAACGGATGCAATAATGTCTTCTTCCGTGTTTATCGTCACCAGTCTACCTTCAGTTACCAATTTTAACTTTTGGTGCAGTAATAACAGCACAACCTAGGCTGAGTGAATCCAAGGCCTCCCCAACAAGCAATTATAAGAAGGTTTGATATCTATCACAAAAAAACCTACCTCATATGTGTTTGGACCAATCAAGAGAGGTACCTCAATCCTTTCCATTACCTTCCTTTCAGTACCGTCAAATGCTCTCACTATGTTTTGGCATGTCTTCATATGAGAGCTATCCACAGGGAACCTATTCAGCGTGGATAAGGGTAAGACATTCAATGCCGATCCATTATTAATTAACACACCCTATAATATGTATCCCTTGTAGCGAGTGGTGATATGTAGAGCCTTCGTAGATCCCATACCCCTCAGAGGTATCTCATCATCATTGAAGAAGATAAAGTTATTGGCACTTATATCGTTGACTAGGCGGTCCAGTTTGTTTACAGAGATATCGTTAGCGACATAAGTTTCATTTAGCACTTTCTTCAACGCGCTACGATGTGTCTCTGAACTTAAAAGTAAAGCTAGCAATGAGATACAAGTCGGTTGCTTATGTAGCTATTCTACAATGCTATACTCACTATGCTTTAAGAATTTCAGGAATTTTCTAGCTTCGTTCTCAATTACTGGCTCGTTAAATGGTGATTCGAACCTGACCGTCTTCTCTTTCTTTTGCTCAACTATTAGGGTCTTTCCTTTAACAGTTTCGGCTCTTGTACTCACAGGATCATAACACTGCGTGTATAGAAACCTATATCTTGGCTCTCTCCTAAAGCGCTAGCCAGGTTCTCCTCTCCTGGGATCGTCACGTTGCAGTTGTAATTCCAGGGAACCCTCTTGTTGTCCTTGTAGGAAAAGGCTACAGGTTTCTGAATTATGACCATTAGCGCCATTTGTATTCCGGCTTCATTACTTCCTGGGTCGTAAAATGATCACCACAGGTTGATTAACTTTTTAGACCCTTTTTGTTGATCCCTCTTCTGAGGCATAAACCTCTCTTTCTTTTGATCCTTTGATCTCTTCATAAAATTTTATCTCTTTATTGTCCATCAGATTTTGCACTGTGGTCCTAAACTCAGTGCATTCTTGGATATCATGACCCTCCTCGGCATGGAACTCACAGTATTTTCTTGCACATTTGGGCCTTTCCTCTGAATCTTGTGTGATTAAACCTCTATTTACCATTTGTTTCCAAACCCATCTCAGTGGGGTTTTTACTTCAACCACATCAGCTTTGTTTCTTTTGCCCCCACTCTCGATTATCGCATTTACCCCTTTATCAGAATGATTGGGTAACGGATTCCCTGCTATGTTAGGTCCTGATGGGTCATCAAACTTTACGATCCCTATTTTGATGAATCTTTCGATCAACTTTTTAAATGCATTATAGTTCTCAACTGAGTGCCCAATTATCCTCGCATGGTACTCACATTGGGCATTCACGTCGTACCATTTGGGGAATTGGGGTTGTATGGGTTTCAGGTAGAATGGAGATACCACATGTGCGTCAAATAGACTCTGGTATAGCTCCCTATACATCATTGGGATGGGCGTAAACTGGAGTCCTTTCGTATTTGGCCTTGCATTAAATTCTTGCCTCGGGGGGCCCTGATGGTTAGTAGTTAACATCTTCGGCCGGCTTATAGTAATTGTCTTTGCATAGCCCTTGTTATATATGCTCACATACTTTATCTCATTTTTCTTCTTCCCCGGGGCTGATCTCTTAGCGATTTCCCCGCATCTATCTTCTCACATCTTATCGCATTTTCTATCATCTCTCCAGACATCACTATATTTGAAAAGCTCTTAGTAGTGTTTCCTAGCATATGGTTGATGAATGGAGCCTTCAGAGTATTGATAAAAAGCATGGTCGTTTCTTTCTTTAGAAGAGATGGCTGGACTTACATCGCTATCTCTTTCCACCTCTGGGCATATTGCCTTAAGCTCCCACTTGGCTTCTTCTCCATATTTTGTAATGTGATTCTGTCGAGTGCTATGTCTGTCACGTGGTCATATTATTTCATGAAAGCCTATGCCAAGTCCTTCCATAAATTAATTTAGGCACGGCTTAGCTAGTTGTACCATTTGGCCGAAGACCCGATCAGACTGTCCTGGTAGCAGTGAATTAATAACTGACCATTATTAACGTATCCTGTCATCTTTCGACAGAACATTGTGCTGTGAGTTTCGGGGCAGCTAGTCCGTTGTACTTTTTAAACTCTGGAGTTTTAAATTTTGGTAGGAGCACCAGATCTGGGACCAAGCTCAAGTTGTTTTGGCAAATCTACTCTCGTCTTTTCTATTTCTGTCACATCATCGAGATTAGGAATAATGGGATTTGATAGATTATCCCCCGAATTAGAACCCGAGCCTGTTGGAAAGTTTATCGGTGCTGAGGCATCGGCCTGATATTGGGATCTGATGGTGATAGGTACCCTTTGTGGGTACACATCTGGTTGTGCTTGGGTATTTGTTGGGGCAAAGTTTGGAGGATAGGCAAGGTCTTCATTATCGTTCCCCGAGTTAACCGCAGTGCTCTTCCCTTTTTAATGTTCTCTAGCCAGCAACTACGCCAACTGGCTTATCATACTATTTTGGGATTCTTGCATTTTTTTCCCTCATGTCTTGTTGTATTTTGGCTAATTGCTCTTGCATCTGTGCTTGCAATTGATCTTGCATATCTCTTTGCGTTTGTTCTAATCTTTCCATTCTTTGATCTATTACTTTCGTCTTGCGATAGGTACTGTAGTGATATTTAGTTGGTGGATTTTCGTTGGTTTCCAGGATAACTGTCATAATTTTAATTAACTAGGGTCTTATTATGAAACTTAATGCATATAATGACGTGTAATACAAATGAATGAAATGAACGCAAAACAAGCGTTGATTCTAATTCTATTTCACTAGAACAACTTTACTAGAAAACAGTTTTCTTTACATAAAACGGATTACATATACGGCTTTGCCTTAATACCCAAAGCCTTAACTTTTCTAAGAAGCCAAGCTAACTCTCAGCCTCGATCCGATTCTGACTCATATTTGATGCTTAGTACATCAGCCTGAACCTCCAAATCTTGGAAATGGTCAGCCACCTCTCACACTTAAGCCACAGCTTAGCTCATGATATAATCTCTATCTCTAATCTGATCTTGAGAGCGATGGAGCTGCTATTTCCAATGTCCGTTGTTTGCTTCAAGAAGTTTAACTCGAAGTTCACTATTTTGCAGTGCAGTTTTGAATTTTTCTATCCTCCCTTTCAACTCCTCAATCTTGTTTAGGGTGGCCCTTAATTCGACCACGAAGTTGCGACTATGATGCTGATGTAGTGATTTTTCTAACTCGACTACCCGAGCACTTAACCTTTCCTTTTCATTTTGGCTCTCCAACAAACTCCTTTTTAGAGTATCCTTCCGTATTTGAGCATCTTGAAACTTCTTCTCCTATTGATCTGCTTTAGTCTTTTCTTCCTTGATTTCTTGCCACCATTGCGCTGACATTTTACCCAAACCGATAGTTCTTATTCATATACGCAGCTTCTTGTAATCCGTCTTTAGACTATCCAAATCTTCTTCGGCCTTATTCTTTCCCTTTCTTATTTTCTTGGGCTCTAGCTTATGGATGTCGACGTCTAATCCTAGCCGCATTTTTCCCTCCTCTAACTGCTCTATATTCTTTCCCAATTCCAAACTTCTCTTTTCGAAGTCTTGCTTGATGATCTCTAATTCAGATAAGATTACGCATAGATACTCTTCTATCGATCGAATATTTCCTTAACTTGGCATAGGGATGTTGTCGTTAACTCTTTTACCCCACCACCAATCATACTTGGGGGTCGTCATTGGACCTGCGGCGAGTCCTTTCATTCTACGGGTTTGGTTCCACACATTTGATATTTCACAAACTTTTTTCTTATAATTATCGCCCTTGTATGTAAACTCACACTGAGTCAACCCTTGTGTTACCGGTATGAACTGCCTTGATCGCTATTGCCTTAACACGAGTAGTGGAGCATATTCAACGGCTCCCCATATCCAAGAGGGGAACCCAATCAAAATCACCACACCGATATAAGATCTCATTAGGGATCATCCATGGAGCCCTTCACTCAACGTCTTCAACTTGTAGATTTGGAGAATCACCATCCATTTCTCTTTGGAGATGTAGTCCCGCCTTAGTGTAGCCACTAATTCCTTCAATGGGAGTAGTTTTTGGAAAAACTCGATATGAGACTTTTTCTACCTTCCAAAAGTGGCTATGGAACAATGCTAACAAAAGCTGCGCACATCCTATGAATCTTCCCTCGCCCGCTCTCCGACAAGCATTCAAGGATCTGAAAGTTTCAGCCAAGATTGTAAGGACGGGTGTGACCCTTTTGTCAAGTCGATCAAACAGGTCTAAGACTACCTCATCAACGTGCCCTAAAGCCTTGGGGAAGACAACCAAATCATAAATGCTCAAGGCAAAAACATCAACCCTCTTCTTCATATCTGGATGGGCAAGAATTAGATCCCTCAAGTTTTTCCAAGAGATGCACTTACCATCTCCCTTTTGCTTGATCCGGGCTGCAACCCACTGTTCACTCATCCCCGTGATGCTCATTAATTTTTTCAAAAAGGTCGGGACATTAGCGGCTCTTGAATAGGCTTTATCAGCTTGAATCTTCGGCAACAAAGCAAGGCCATGTACTCCTCCACGGTAGGTACCAAATCGACTCTCCCAAAAGTGAAGCAACTGTAGGCGGGATTCCAAAACTGGACGAGGGCTTGGAACAAATACTTGTCCACCTTTATATCGAGTAGATAAGGCAAATCGCCGTAGTTATAGTGAAATAGTTGCTTGATCTCGTCGCCCCATTGGTCTCATATCTCTTTTAATTCTTGTAGGTTATTTTGAATCATACTGATGCAAATGAAATCCCACAACTCTGATACGTATCCCTTGATCAGACTATCACATTTCTCTTACTACATCCTCTCGGACCATATTCGGACGGTCGCATTATCCTCTACTCTATCAAGAAACTCCTTTTTCCATGATAAGCTCTCTACTTAGTAATCGAACGTGAATCAACACCTTTCATGATGAAATGCCATGCAATAACAGTCAAAGCAAAACACAACCAGTCAGTATTATGTAC
Organism: Gossypium longicalyx; assembly: GCA_025698465.1. Classification (NCBI taxonomy): domain Eukaryota; kingdom Viridiplantae; phylum Streptophyta; class Magnoliopsida; order Malvales; family Malvaceae; genus Gossypium; species Gossypium longicalyx. The sequence continues at coordinate 58,661,745 of CM047004.1, read as the reverse complement.
AAAAATAGAACTCAAAGCAAACAGGAAATAATCAAGCACCTATTCGGGTAACCACTAGGGTTTGGCGTGGTTCTACCTAGAGTATGCTCTTAGGGCTCATTACATGTGGTTTGGTTCTAAAGCAAAGGTACCTGAACCGGCAGATTCCTCGATCATCACCCATTATAGGCTTATACGGACTGAGTTCAGTTCAGGGAAATACATTTCCTTACGGCTATACGGAGATGAAAATCTCACGAAGACGTAAGTACGGATGTATCCCGAAAGCGATCCACTATCCTATACGAAGGTGAAGACCTCACGAAGGAATAGTTTTTCACTCCCACTTAAAAGGGTAAAATCAACCAATTTATGAGATGTAATATGCAAAGATACATCAAAAGATTTAAACCACTAAAGCAAGCATATTATGATGAAAACCACGAAAGTGACGGATAAAATGCAATGCAGCAATCGTAAATTTAAAACAAATTTTCAATTTTCGACAAAAGACAAAAGACAAAAATGAATCAATTTATGGCTTGACTCTCTTATTTTAATTCCTCAGTGGAGTCGCCAAGCAGTCGAAACTATTTTTTTGAAAAGGGGTCGACTTTTGTTTGAAAACAAAAACAAAAATGAGAGTCGTCACAAATCACCTTTTTTATGAGATGTGATCAGGTCACCTCGTAATTTGATCATTTTAATAAGAGATTTGATTTATTAAAACGGCGATTTTGGTCTACAAAAATCTGGGGAATGGTTTCTGGAGTCGGTTACATGCGAGGAAGGATTAGCACCCTCGTAACGCCCAAAATTAGTATCTAATTGATTAATGAATGTCTTAATGTCGAAAGTTGAAAATTCAAAAAAAAATTAAAAATACGATTCACCTTTATGCTAACACTATTTTACTTGAAACTCGTTTGAATAAACCAAAGCGTACATTAAAGACCTTCTAGTCTCGAAGTAGCAAAATATCACGTCCCGTAAGTTAGGGCACGATACCTTGAACCATCGAGAATGAGCTTGCCTTTCATTTTTATTATAGTTCACGTATTTTTAAAAATTAAAAGAATATTTGGCTATTTAGGTTTAACGAGAAAATCGAAACCCCGTAAGTTAAGGTACGATTTCTCAAATCTCCAAAATGCAAAATATTATCAATTTTTTTTTAAAATCATTTTTTTATGAATTTGGGTGAAAGTTGATAAAATATTTAAAAATGATATATACGTGATTTATTTGATTAAGTTTAAAAAGAAATCGTTAAAACGTAGAAAAGGGGTCATACTTAGCTAATAAATGATAGTGCAACATATATTTGAAATAACAATAACATAATATGCATATTAAAATATTACATACATGGCATTGATATTAACGAATCATAATGTTAGCATACATAAACAATAATAAGAATAATGATGCAAATGATAATATAGTAACAACAATAATAATAATAACAATAATAATAATGATAATAATAATAGGAATAATCATAATAATAACAGAAAATCTAGAATTTGTAAACATATAAAAAAAACAAATAAAATTGCAACGACAAGGACAAAAATAAAACACAATAAACCGATTTTTTCTTTAAAAAAAAGGGAAATAATAAGTGAATTAATAGATAAAGCATTAATGAAAAATTCGCGAGAAAAAAAAACACGAATAAATATAAAATGTAAACTTGCGGAAAAGGGTGAAAATAAATTAATGGAGGTCTAGATAAAAATTGATAATGAAATTTAAAGACTAAAATAACACTAGGATAACATCAAAGGGATAAAATTGTAATAAAAGAAAAAAAGAAAAGTAAACAGAGGATTAAAATGAAAAGGCGCAAAGGGAAGGGGACTGAAAGGGAAAATATTCCCTAAATTCCCTGCGCACCATTCAGCCTGGCAGCTTGAGGGACCAATTTAAAAACAAAATAAAATTTAATGGCCAAATTTAAATGATAGGGCCCGATTAAGACACGCCAAAGGGACGAGGGTTAAACGGGAAATTATTCCCAGTCCTTATGCACAACGTTTCAATATGGACCAAAGCGCAACTAAAATAAAATTATATGACAGGATTTTAAAAAAGAAAGAAACGCAAATTAGGACCACATTGCAACACGGCATAAAAGTGGAGGGACCAACTCGTAAATAGCCTATTCACCGCAAAAACGCGCGAATCCTAAGGGCAAGTGGGTCGAGTAACAGGTTAGAGGCCAAAACAACATTGTTTTGGCCTCTGAACTTAAACTTCAAAACGGCGTCGTTTCACACTTCTTATTTAAGCCTCTCTTTTTTAAAAAATTTTCATTTCAGCCCTCACCCCTTAAAAAAATATGAAAAGAAACTTGAACCCTCTCACTTTCTCCCCTTCACCGGTGGTTGGGCCATTCGGTGGTCCGCCTTATCGTCGCAATTGCTAGTGGTCAGTGTTACAGAAAATAAGCTTTTTAGCCCCGTTTTGGAGTGCCTCTGAAGGCCAAACCACCAAAACCTGAAAGGTCTAAAAGAGATGGCTCTCGACCCCCTTTTGGGGCTGATTTCGACGACGGAGAAGGGCCCTCTGACGTCGCGACTGTGAGGAATTCAGGTGAGCCTCTCCTTCCCCTTTTTTTTGTATTTTCTTATGTGAAATCAAAATAAAAAAAACCTTAGAGTAAAATAAATAAAAAATGAAACGAAAATCACCTTTTAAAATTTTTACTCAGTTTTTCTTAATTGATTTTTTTGTATTTGAAGAAAAAAATACAAGATGGCCATTGTGGCCTTTATAGAGAAATTTTAAGCCTATTTGTTTCTATTTTTTGTCTTTTCTTTCTTGTTTTTACTGCTTGCGTGTGGATCTTTGCCTTGGTCCTTGTTCTGCAGGTGACGTGATTGGCCAACAATGGTAGCTTGTGTGTCAGACGCGTGCGAGGCCGGTGATGGCGTGCGGGGAAGGCTTGCCGACGTGCGACACAAGAGAGGGCTAAGGGGGGCTAGTTTTTTTTTTGTTTAGTTTAGGTTTTATGGGCTAGGGTTTAGTTTGGGTCTGGGGTTAATTTGTGTTAATGGGTTTTAGTTTGGGTTATTTGATTGAGTAGTGGATTAATCTGATTTGGCTGGTAATTTGTAATGGACTTTTAATATATTTTTTATGTTTTGGTTTTATTTTTTCTGATTTGAGTGTGTCGGGCCCGGGCAAAATTTGGGCTTTACAATGTCAATACGAGGAAAAGATGAAACCGAAAAAAATATAATTGTCAACAACAATTTTGCTTATAATATTGCTATTGAAATAATAAAAGAAAATAACGATTCTGAGCCTAAATCTATTGAGGAATGTAAAAATAGAAAAGGTTTGCAAAAATGGAAAGAAGCAATTCAAGAAGAATTGAATTCACTTTCTAAACGTGAAGTTTTTGAACCTGTAGTCCAAACACCTAAAGGTGTAAAGCCAGTAGGATATAAATGGGTATTTGTATGAAAACAAAATGAAATTGATGAAGTCGTAAGATATAAAACTTGACTTGTAGCACAAGGATTTTCACAAAGGCCAAGCATTGATTATGAAGAGACATATTTTCCTATGGTAGATGCAATCACGTATAGGTATCTTATTAGTATGGAAGTACGTGAAAAACTTGGCATGCATCTAATGGATGTTGTTACATCCTATTTATATTGTACACTTGATAGTGAAATTTATATGAAAATCCCTGAAAGATTTAAAATCCCAAAAAGATATAGAGTTTATTGAAAAAATTGCTCAATCAGATTAAGGAATCTGGATGTATGTGGTACAATCGTTTTAGTGAATACTTGTTAAAAAAATGGTTACAAAAACGATCCAATTTGGCCACCTGTCTTTATAAAAAGGTTTGGATCAGATTTTTTGATAATTGATGTTTATATTGATGATCTAAATATTATTAGAACTCCTGAAAAGCTTCAAAATATAGTAAATTATTTAAAGAAGGAATTCGAGATGAAACATCTTGGAAAAACAAAGTTTTATCTTGGCTTACAAATCGAGTATTTAAAAGATGAAATTTATGTTCATTAATCAACTTATATGGAAAAGATATTAAAGAAATTTTACATGGATAAAGCACACTTATCAAGTACTCTGATGATTGTACGAACATTAAATGTGAATAAAGATCAATTTCGTCCTTGAGAGGATGGTGAAGAGTTTCTTGGTCCTGAAGTACCATATTTAAGTGACATAGAAGCATTGATGTATCTTGTAAACAACACAAGATCTGATATAACTTTCGCTGTAAACTTGTTAGTAAGATTTAGTTCTTCTCCAATACATTGACATTGAAATGGAATTAAACATGTATTTAGATATCTCATAGGGACTATTGATATGAGGTTATTTTATTCAAATGATTCAAAATCCCTATTAGTTGGCTATGTTGATGTTGGATACTTATTAGATCCAACAGGATATTTATTTTTATGTGGGGGTACTGCCATATCATGGCGTTCAACAAAGTAAACATTAGTTGTTACTTCTTCAAATCATGCAAAAATAATTGCAATGCATGAGGAAAGTTGAGAGTGTGTTTGGCTAAGGTTATTGACCCAACATATCCAGAAGATATGTAATTTGCCTTTACAGGAAAGCATGTCAACTATCTTATACGAAGATAATGCAACATGTATCAATTGAAAGGTGATTATATCAAAGGTGACAGAATGAAACATATTTCACTAAAATTATTCTTCACCCATGATCTTGAGAAAAGAGGTGGTATAAATGTTCAACAAATTCGTTCTAGTGAGAATTTAACAGATCTTTTTCTTAAGACATTGCCAACTTCAACATTTGAAAGACTACTGCACAAGATTGGAATACGTCGACTCAAAGATGTAATGTAATGTTGCCATCAGGGGGAGTCTAAAAACAATTTGTACTTTTTTTCTTTTAACCAAAGTTTTGTCCCGTTGGGTTTTCCTGGTAAAAGTTTTTAACGAGGCAGCTTGTAATAGAAGATTGTGTGCTCTTTTTCCTTCATTAGATTTTTTATCCCACAGGGTTTTTCTTAATAAGGTTTTAAATAGTTATTAGAATTAGATTTCTACTCCTTTTATACTTCTTATGTCTATAAATAGAGACCCAGGTGAAACATTGTAATCATCCCTTTGATTAATAAAGTGAATTCTCTGTTGCTTTCATATTTTCTTTGTTCTTTATTCTCTCCATCTCTCTTTATTTTATAATAAATATTAAATTATGTTAATAATAAATATTAAATTAAATTAAATTTTAATTTAGTATGAAAATAAGTCTAAACTGAGCATAGAGATTAATTATCACTTAATTTATATACCAATTAAAATTTAACTTTAACTTTATAAATAGCCTTTAGTAGTTAGACACATTCAATCAAGTAAGATAAAAGAAAAATCACTAATAAAAAGAATGGAGATTATTAACATTAATAAGATGAAAGTATATTAAAAAAAAATGAAACATTATTATAATGAATCATTACTCTTAAATTTATTATTAATATAGTGTAAATATCTTTTCTATTATCATGAATCATTATTATAATTGTTGTATGTTGTTTTGCCTAATTTTTATTTTTTTAATTTAATTTCTTTTATAGTTCAAAATTTCTATGTTATCTTTAATAGCTTGATTTATTTATTTAATGTTTAATTGGTTTTTTAGTTAAATATTAATTTTATATTTAATGTAAATTTTTTATGGAAACTAAAATTTAAGTAGTGATGTTGGGACAAAATTTATTTGTTTTATAATGTTGTTTCTTTTGATTGTCTAAGTACATAGATAAGTAAATATGTATAGTTTTATTATTAACTATAATATATTATTATTTTTTACATTGTATAATCTATATTATTTAATATTTTACTTAATATATATATATATATATATATTACTAATGTGGCTATTAATGGGAAATCAACTTTTTTAGTAAGAATGAAAGGAAGTAGGATGGATTAAAGGAAACAAATTAGGATCGATTAAAGGTAAAAATTATCATTGTCATTAATAGGTAATTAATCTTTTTGATTAGATATTCTAGCCTTAGTTTTATATAAATTTTTAATTTAGAAAAAATGTTTTAATAGTAAATAATTTTTTGTTTCGGAAAAAATGTTGAATAATTTATAAATTTAGAATATTACAGCCGTAAGCCTTAACATTATGAGTTATAACAAAAGACAAAAACTAACGATGCGAGAAATTAGTACACAAATTTTATGCAGAAGGTGAATAATTTTTCCTCTTTTTATTTTCCAGAGTTTGGGATGTTCAATCAAACACCATTCATTTCTCTCCTTTATCCCCCCCACCCCCAAACTTTTCTAGCAACAAAAAAGAATACATAAAATTAGTACATACGTTTTATGCAAACTCTTATAAAGACAGAACATCAAAAACTTGACAAAGATCATATCAAATTGACCCGTAAATGAAGACACTTAAAACCGTAAGTGGAAGGCATTTGCATCCTTCTCTTTTCCCTTTCTTTTTCCTTTCACTCATAAGACATCAAATGGGGGCAACCCAAAAAGTGGCAGATGCTGATAATAACATCAATTAGATCGTATGATTATTTAGATTTAATCCTTGTACTTCATTTCGGACATCTTGAAGCCAGGCATATCGAATGATGATGCGAACTTCTCAACATCAACCTTCAGCTCTTGGATCTCCTTGTTGTTGTCCAACCCTTTGTTGAAGTCCTTCAAAAGCTTACCATATTGCTTTTGGATGTTCAAAGTGATTGTCACGGCTCGGTGGAGGAACTCGCCTATCTGTTCAAAGTCCTTCTCAACCAAACCCCTTGAAGTCATGGCAGGTGTACCTGTCATGCATACACATCTCGCATCAAGTGACCGTATGAGATAAAAATTTGACCAAACTTGTAAGTGTTAGGTAATCTCTCACTAGCAAAGGATTCATTTTGGTACGCTAACTTACCAATTCGTACACCTCCCGGAGCCAAGGCACTGCTGTCACCAAAAACAGCATTCTTGTTAACAGTGATGTTGCAGAGGTCACAAAGCTTCTCCACCTTGTTGCCTGTAAGAACAATGATACACAAAGATGAGAATTCATCAAAGGCAATTGTTCAACAACCTTGAGAACAAGTAATTCAACTGCCATACCAGTCAATCCAAGAGGTCGGAGATCCCAAAGAACAAGGTGGTTCTCAGTTCCACCAGTAACAAGCTGGTATCCCTTGCCCATCAGGTACTTTCCAAGGGCAACTGCATTGGCCTTCACTTGTTTAGCATATGCCTTGAACCCAGGTGTCATGGACTGCTTCAAGGCAACAGCCAGGGCACCAATCTGGTGATTGTGAGGGCCACCCTGAAGGGAAGGGAAAACTGCAAAGTTGATCTTGTCTTCAAAGTCATACACTGCATCTTCGGGTTGGCCCTTCTTTGGTGGCTTTGGTCCCTTGCGGTAGAAAATCATACCAGCCCTAGGACCCCTCAAGCTCTTGTGGGTGGTGGTTGTGACAATGTCACAGAACTCAAAAGGATTGTTTGCCTCCTGCTCGAACAATAAAATCCGTAAAAATTAATGACTTGAAATTAGTTAGTGCACAAAGGAATCTAATAAAGCAAAAACAATTACTCGAAGAACTTCATATATCAAATTAATGTTGAAATAGAGATTGTGGGGTGAACTTTGGAAAGGACCTAACAGCATTAGAAAAATTGATGGGAATCATATTTAGATCCACTCAAATCCCCATTGTTACCACCAAAAGCATTATTAGAAACGAATTCGGACTGAACCACATTAAGATTTCTCAGATTTGGTTTATGTTTTAATGATAAAGCACTTCATTTCTGAAATAGATTCCACTATTAGATCTGCAAGACAGCTTAAACTTTTCACCCCACGAGAAAAGAAAAAAGTACTAAGTTGAACACATTTTATTCAATTTTAATTTTCACACCCTAAAAAAGTACTGCATGTATGCATTAAAAGACAAGAGAATGAAGCCATAGACAGACCTTGAATTTTTTTATAAACTATGATTAATTTAATGCAAAATGAAGTCGCATCAAAACCCCAAATCCAGATGCTAAAGATCATACTAAATCACACAAATCCCAGATCCAATCCATAAAAATTTTAAAAACATATAAACAATTGAAATCCCAAATAAAAAACCCAGATCTCAAAGCCACCCATCAATAACATGTAAGATTAAAGAAAAACAAAATAAGATCCAACTAAAATTGCATACCTGAGCAGCAACAAGGCCACTAATGTGAGCCATATCACACAACAAGAGAGCACCACACTTGTCGGCAACGGCCCTGAACCTAGCGTAATCCCAGTCCCTAGGATACGCACTTCCACCGCAAATGATAAGCTTAGGCCTGAAATCCAACGCCTTCTCTTCCAACTTATCGTAGTCAATGAACCCCGTAGTGGAGTTCACCTTGTAAGGTAAACTCTCGAAGTAAATAGAAGTAGCAGAAATCTTCTTCCCCCCAGAGGTATAATACCCATGAGTCAAATGACCGCCTGAAGGCAAATCGAGTCCCATGATCCTATCATGAGGCTGGAGAACGGCCGTGTAAGCAGCGAAGTTGGCAGGGGAACCGGAGTAAGGCTGGACATTGACACCCCATTTGGTAGGGTCGAGGTGGAAAGCCTGGATAGCGCGAGATCTGCAGAGGTTCTCGATCTCATCAATGAATTCGTTTCCACCGTAGTAACGGTTGCCAGGCATACCCTCGGAGTATTTGTTGGTGAGAGCACTGCCGAGGGCTTCGATGACGGCGAAGGAAGTGAAGTTCTCGGAAGCGATGAGCTCGATGCCGCGGCATTGGCGACGCTTCTCTTTCTCGATGAGGTCATGGATTTCGGGATCGACGGAGTCGAGGGAGGAATTGCCCCAACTGCTTACTGGATCCATTGGATTTCAGAGAAAATGGAGAAATGGAAGGTAATTGGTAATGGGGGAAAATTGGTGAAGACAGATCGGGAAGTGTTTGTAGCTCTGCTTATAAGAGTGTAATGAAGATATGAGAATACCATTATACCCTTTTTCTTTTCTGTCATTTACCATATTTTAGTGGCCCGCTCTTGGTTGGTTGGTGATGGCTAAAACAATTTCTTTTTATATTATAATTATTTAGGAATAATTTCAAATTTGGTACCTATACTTTCATAAAATGTTCAATGTGCTACTTGAGTTATCAATATAAATTTTATTAAGTTACATGTACCTTCATAAAATAACTAATGCAGTACTTATACTTTAAAAATATATAATGTGATACTTAAATTATCAATATGTATTTTATTATAGCATTTAGTGTTAACATGATTAGTGATTTGTTAAATTAGTCAATAAAAATTTGATATATAAAATTCCTTTTTTCATATTATCAAGTCCGCATTAATAATATAATATTATGTGAAAAATAAATAAAATAAAAAATAACTAAATATATGGTTAATAAAAAAAAGTAAATACTAAATTTACATGAAATTACCTATACTTTCATGAATAATGAAAAATATTATTTTAAAATCAACAAAAATATTATTTCAAATGAAAAACACTTTGGAGAAGTTGACCGTTTACTTAAATGGAGAATATGATGGTTGTAACTTTAGCCATATGTTTAGTTATTTTTTATTTTAAATATAAAATTTTATTTTATTTAATTTCCTCATAATCTTCTTATATTATCCATGTGAATTTGATGGTTTGGAAAATAACTTTTATGTGTTGAATTTTCATTCATTGGTTTAGTAATGCACTAACGGTGTTAACACCAATAGTGGGTTTGGATGGGTGGTGGGGTGCGGTGCGGTACGTTTAGCTTACTTTTTATCTCACGCTACAATATCGCTACAATATTTAATCTTATCACCCCCATTATTTTCACTCTAACTGCAGATAAACGCATCACCCATCCAAACTCACCCCAAGTATCATAATAGAACATATAGTGATAGTTCCAATACCATATTGGACATTTTCAAAGTACATGTACCACATTAGACATTTTATGAAAGTATAGGTACCAAATGTGATATTCTCCCTAATTATTTATTAGGTGTTTATGGTTAAAATGTCTTGTTAGTCCCTGTATTTTGACAAAATTTGAGATTTAGTCCATGTACTTAAAAAGTTAGAAATTAAGCCTTTCAACTGTTTTAATTTAACATCTTAGTCCAATTATTAAAATAATAAATATATTTATAATAATATATTGTCGAATTAGCATGTCGAATTAGTATATTTATAATAAAGTAGATTATGGGTGAACAAAAATATTTTATATTAAAATATATATTATAGACATTTTAACAAATTATTATTAATGGGGTGGTTAGGGTCTTTTACATGTATCTATTGGTCTAAGGTTTGATTCTCAAATTATGTTTTTCAAATGTTTTATTTAAAGGTTATATAAAAATATGAAGAGATTAAAATGCTCTTATAATAATATTAATTATCATTTAAGATAAGGGTATTTTAATAATTTCACAACTAAGTTGGTGTAGAGTTGACTCGTGACATCAATTCAACCAGACACTTTATATGTATAGATAGCAAGTATTTTTATAAAAAATTGTCAATTTAGCATGTTGATTAAGTTGTCATCATGCGAGGTGTTATATGATTAACGAAAAATAAGTATGTTAAGTTGAAAATTTAGAATAGAAATTACCACTGATGATAATGATTAGACTACAATTTTTAAATTGAAAAAGTAATATGATTGAATTTTTAACTTTAAAAGTATAGGGATATTTTCTACTCATAACCCTTCCAACCCTTAAACCAGATAAAAACACACTTAAGCGCACTCGAATCCATATCATTATAGTTGTTGCAATAACAACAATGCCAACTAAGTAAAGGCTCAATCAATAATATTTGTGCTTTAATTTGATATAATTTGATACATCTGTTTTTTTTTTAATACCATTAGTTAGTTTAAATAGTTGACAACCTTAATTATTTCGGTTAAATTTTCTAGGTTGAGTTTTTTCCTTAAAATACTCATTCCAACTTATCATGTCGAAATAGATTTTTTTTGTGTTATAAAAGATGTTTTTAAGAAAAATACACATTAGCATTTTAATTGGAATAATTAAATATGTTAACTATTTGAATTAATTAATATCATTGTAAAAGTAGAAATACAAGTTATGTCAACTTAAAAGATAATGATTGAGTCCTAAATGTTGGCATAGTAGAGGATCAATATTGCAATTTAACTATTATCTTATAATAGTTTATATCTATAATAATATATATACATATATAAGCACGAATTTAGGAAAAAAATTTAAACTTAGAAGAATATCTTTTATTTTTCTCATATTAGTAAATTTATATTTGAAAATTATTATTTAATAGAAGTTGTAAAAATTATAGGTGAAAAAAATTAAAATTAAAATTATTAGTTAAAAAAGTTGTGCTAATTTTAAAATAGAGTTATTCTTTGAATAGAACTCTCAGTAAAATTGTGATAATTATAAGTATATTTTACAATTATTAGTTTAAAAAAATTTAAATAAACAAAAGTTGTGCTAATTTTATTAATATAAAATAGAGTTATTACTTTTGTAGCATGAATCTCATTATAGTTCTTTATTATATCTTGACAAAATACCTAAAATTATCCATAGTCCCTCCTAACCCTTAAATAGGAGTATAATGCGTTTCAGGGCATTCGAACTCATGTCCTCCTACACTATTAACAATGTTGACGTCAATTGAGTTAAGACTCAATTGGCAAAATAGAGTTATTACTTGAATAGAGTTCTAAACATATTAATTATCATTTAATTAATATTAGAGTTAATTATGTTGATTTTTTTTTAATTTTGAATAATGTTACTTTACATTAATTACATAAAGTAAGCTATTTTGTATGTTGAATATGGTAAATATGCTTTGATTATTATTTGAAAAATTTCTATTATAATAATTGAATTGATAATATATTTTATTTATATTCAATAATTAAAATAAAAAAATTATTTTACGCTAACTATTGTAATTAAAAATATAATATTTAAAAAACTAATCAAATATAAAACTCATAAAATCACATATAACGTATGTGACATTAAAAGTTGATTATATATAAAAAAACACGAGTTCAAAGAAAATTTTGAATTAATTAATATACTGTTGTTAAACTATTATTGACTTTGCAATTTTAAATATATAATTTATAAAAAAATCATATTTATAAATAAGAATTTAATTTATTAAAATATTTAAATAACTAAATTTATTAAATAAAAAATTTATCATACACAAAAATAAGAATTATGATTATGATAAAAGACATTTCTAAATGAACTTTTATACAAAATGTTAAAAATTATAAAATATTTTATATTAAAGTGCTTTTTCAATAAATAGAAAAGTTTTAAAAATCATATTATTTTAATTTTAAATATCAAAGTTTAATTATTTATAAAACAACGTTATATTCCGTATACAAATAATACATTTGTATAACTCAATATATTATTTTGCATTAATTGCCTAAAAAAATTATATTTTTTTAATAAATTACAAATTTGAAACACTTACTATCATATATGATGTACATGTCACTATAAACTAGCTAAAAGAAAAATAGGGAAAATGAAAGTAAAAGTATCATAAAAGTTTTTATACTAAAAATTAGATTGCATTTTATTCTTTCTATTTAAAAAAAGGTAGATTAATCTTTGTACATTAGCTCAAAGAGAAAACAGGTTCTTTTTGTTAAAAATTTAATTTATTTATACTATTAAAAATTGATATGACTGATAGAATAACTAGACATTGACACGTGATGTGCCACACGTACCTTATGTTGACGTATAGAACTAGTTTTTAACAGTAGAAATTGATGATTTTTTTTTTACAAAAATATCAATTTATTTTTTGATCTAACGTTAAGGATTAATTTATTTTTTAATAGAATGACAAAAATATAATTTATTTTCTAGTACGGAGACCTCCGTAATACTTTTATTGAAAATAAAAGCCGAGAATACTTTAGGACCTTTCTTCTACACGATAATAATAATAATAATAATAATAATAATAATAATAATAATAATAATTGGTTTAAACTTAATTTAAACGCTACAAATATGTATTAATATTTTTTAATTTTACATCTTGTAATTTTAAATTTTTTTTAAAAAAAAGTAAATAGACTAATAAGTATTGAGTGCAGTTATAAAATATATAATATTTTTAAAATAAATATAAATTAGAACTTTAAAAATAATATTATTAAAGAAAATAATTTCAAATCTTAAATATAAATAGTAAAATCAACATTAATTAAAAGAAAAATTGTGAATTGTTATTGATTTTTTAAATGATAGGAAATTTGTTTGGGTGTTGGGTCCAATATGCGCCCCAAAGGATGTTGAAAGCTTAAACAAAGGGGAAGATATAAAATTTTGAAAGGCTAGTTTCATGTGGATAGAAATGTTTAAGAATTGAAGGGGGCACCTACTTGGTATTTCTACCCATCTTTATTCTACTTGCTATCATATTTTATTTATATAATTAGGCTTTGGGAAGAAAATTACAAGTTTGAAAATTGAAGGGGTAAAAGATTACAAGTATGGAAAGCATAATTTTTCTTTCCATTGATGTACTTGGGAGGAGAGATAGAAAAATAAAAAGAAAATGTCATTCATTGCTTGGTAAAATTGAAAAATAAAAGAAAAGAAAAGAAAAAAAATATTTTTATGCATTAGGATTGAAAATAATGATCTCTCATATTTTCTTTCCTCTCACTGTTCTTTCCAAAGAAGCATACTCTCAAAATTTATTTTCTTTCCACTTTTAATGTTTGCATACAATACGATTTGAACTCAAAACATTATAATAATTGAGCTTTCAACTTTCCCATTTCAACCATTCTTTTTTTTTTATTGTATTGTTTTTTTTAATTGTTACGTACAATTTTCACCCACACCATAGGTGTGACAAAATCTAGTTTACATTTAATTATTTTATTGAATTGGTGCCATCCTTAAATCAGGTTACTAACTTAGTTATGTAATTACAAAAATACATCTTCTTTTAAATTATAATTAATATTATCTAATCTAATACTTATATTTAAGTACTTTACTGAGTTGGTGTCACCCTTAACTGGGTCACCAACTCAATTATGCAATTACAAAAATACCTTTTCTTTTAAATTATAATTAATATTATCATGATGGTATTTTTTTATTTTCATGCTTTTATATAATTTTTAAATAAAACAATTAAAAATTACAAACCAAGGATCAAACACATGTTTAATAATATTAAAATACAAGTTCATCACCATTCCACCTATATTCATTAATAAATAAAATTTAAAAGGAATCTTTCACCCACATCATGGGTGTGACAAAATCTAGTGTTTATATATGTAAATGAATAATTCAAATTTGTTTTAGAGTCATTTATTTTTTTTTAAAAATATGCTATTTTTAATTAAATATTTAATATATTTTTCTAATATTCATAATATTTGTATTTTTTTTTGGCTTATTAGTAAAATAAACTCTCAAAATTTTCAACAAAATTTAATTAAGCCCCTCCAAACATTTTGCACCTATTTAAACCCCTGAATTGACAATTTTAACTGATGAGACCTTTTGGCTAACGTTCATTGTTAGTAACAAACAACAATGCTAACGTGAATGCTAACAAATGCCATGTTAGCACCATTTGCTAATGTGGCAATGCCGCGTCATTATCGTTTGTTGATGTAGCAGTGTCACGTTAGTAAAAATAAAAATAAAAATTATTTTTAAAATAAGTACACAATGAATATAGATAATAATTGTCCAAGTTCATTTGAATGTAGACATCTATTTGTCTAGATTCATTCAAGAATTATAAAAAATAAAAAATAAAAATATTAAAATAATTAGAAATTAATTTAAAATCATAAAATTTTATAAAATTTAAATGAATCTTGTCAATCATTTGTCAAGATTTATTGTGTGCTTATTTTAAAAATAATATTTCTTTAATTTTTACTTTTTATTGGTATGACATCTATTAATAGCAATGTCGTCAATTAAAGGATTTCGTTAATCAAAATTATCAATTCAAAAGCTGAATTAAATACAAAAAGTTGGAGAAGGTATTCCAATATGCTTTTTTTTTTTTTTAATTGAATAGAATCGGCAAGTCCTTTATGGCTTAACCGGCTTGTACCGTGAACTCTATGGTTTCTGGTTCATGAGCTATTATGTTATAATAAAGGATAGTAAGGTCAGTACCAAAACAAAAAGAAACCTTCAAGAATCAACACCGAGAATGTTGATAACAATGCAATTGTAAGAGGCAACAGGGATTGTTGAATCTTCACCCTCAACCAACTTAACAGCTGTGGATGATGATGTCCTCATCATTGCATGTTATGTCGCTATTTAGGGGTGGGTAAACTTTTGGAAATACCAACTTCTGATGTCCAAAACCTCCTATACTCTCCTAATGGGGTTGTTGTTATTGGGTGGCAATTCAGTCATTTCAAACATTTCAACACCACCTACCTTCCACCCTACTTCTCCTTCTCTCTAACATTGTATAAATAAATATAAATATTATAAATATTAATTTTTTTTTAAATTTGAAAATTTAGTCCCCAATAATCATTAAATTTGTTAAGTTAAACTACAATATGTCATAAATATATTGTCACATATATATATATAATATTTTAAAAAAATCATATCATTTAAATTCACTAAATAGAAATCATAAAAAATCTATAAAATATAGTAAGGAGGATAAAGAAGATACCATCCAAGCATCCACCTTTTGGGGGTTGGTGGTGGAATGATATCACTTTCAGGTTTCAACGATTGTTTGCCTAATTTGAAAACCCTCCACCCAATCAAGCTTTTACCAGTTCCCTTTTATTATTTATTCCCAAATCTTTTAATATAATAATATTGGGATTTTTTATTATTGATTAATGTTAAGTAAGATGGCAAAGCCTTACCAACCCCTCACCAACCCAACTAGTTTAGGAATTAGGAAGCTACAAAATTCTCTCCTCTCCACTCTACGCTTTGTTGGAAAACAACCCTTTTTCTTTTTCTTTTTGTTATGTAACTGTAATTATGGTTTATCATATCAAATCATTATTATTTTATTTATTTAAAATCTTTTAAGATATCTTGAATTGTGTTGATAAGTACTAAAATTAACATGTTTTAATCTCATTTTTAATGCGTTTTTGGGTAATTATTCGGTATTAATTGTGAATTTTATACTCCTAATTCTTTAAATTTATGTTTTAATGCTTAATAGAGCACTTGGGAACAAAAGGAGCGAAAACCAAAGTGTCGGAATAAGCTACAGGAGCCACACGGGTTGAACCTAGGTATTATTTTTCTTCTTGTTTGTTAATCAATTATTTTTGTGTCTTGTTCTTTGTTGTATTCGTTAGTCAATTAATTTAGTTAGTTTTAGTTTTAATCAATTACTCGAATTATTCGGTTAAATAATAGAAAGACAGTAATTGCTAGTACTTTTAGTTTTCGTGAGAACAATATATTTGCTCACCATAACTATACTATCAATTGATAGGTGCATTTGTTTTAGTCAAATTTTTAATTAGTTTTGCAACACATCAGATGTTTAAGGGTGACATAAAAAAATCATTTAATTATGTAATTCATGAAGTTAACTCTAATATAGAGGTGAATTTGAAATTTCTTTTAACAGGATCAATATTCAATTATAATTTTTTATAGATCAAAATATAAGTTTATCATGTGTTAATTTATAATTTTATTATTATTGAAGGAACTAAACATTTTTTTTCATTTTTAAGAAAGTTAAAATTGCAATTTTACTATATATTAATTTATAATATTTTTATTTATAAAAGGACTAAACTGAAAAATTTCATTTTTGAAGAGCCAAAATAAAATTTCACCATCAATTTTAAGACCAAAATCGTTACCTACCCCACTAGATTCGCGTCTACTCTAACATCATCACCTTACTTATCAAACTAAAAACTAAAGGACTGTCAATGCATTATGTATTTAATATATTATTAAAAATTATTTATTTATTTTATTTATCCTTGTCCCACATAAATAATTAGCAACTCTAAAACAAATAGATGTGAACACTAAAGAGGCAAATGTTGTCATCCTTACTCCCACCTACTACTGCTCTTTGGCTTGCTTATAATTTCGGTTTTCTTGCCTTTAGATTATTTTTTTAATTAGTAAATTTATATTTAAATGCATTGTTTTAATATTTTATATTTAATTTCATGGTATTCAAAAATAATTTACTCCCTAATATGATACTTTAAAAAGTGCACATAGCACTAGAAATGGAATCTATGCTTAAACATTGATCTAGATCTGCACCCAAACTTCTTATTTTATTTTTATTTTAGACTTATATTGGGCACTTGATTTGATTTTTACTATATTTAAATTAAATTAATTTCCTAACAACTCATAAATATATATATTTTACAAATCAATACATATAAACAAAGTGGTTAGGCAAACTGAAATATAGATTTATGTAGAGTGTGCTTCGTATTTTCGGAATCTTTCAAGTACTTACCATTATCTGTATCACGACACAAGGATGTAAAAAAGGGAACAACTCTAATAGGCGAAAATGTCACGACGAGGAGGTTTTCGATGTCATGACGACGCGACATCACGAGGAGGAGTTTCACAACATCGTGACGAGGCGATTCGAGACGTTGCGACGTGTTTATAAATCAAGTTTTTTTTCTCAGTTAAACCTTGCTATCTTTTCCCAATTGAACTCTAATTATTCTAAGGATATTTTAGCCATATATTCACACGAATTTCAGCCTATAAAAAAGCCTTAGTAACCCTAGAATCGACATCTTCATCACATTAAGATTAAGAGAGTTTTTAAGGGAACTTCGTGTTTTAGCTAGAGAGTTTTGTGTTTTTCAGGATTCAAAGTTTCTTTTGTTTGTTTTGGTTATCTCCATCTTGTACTTTTTCAGATTGTTTGCTTATTTAGTAAATCCTACTTTCGCCTATGACTTTTTATTCTCTTCTGAGGGATTTTTCCACTTAAATATCTGTGTACCCAATTTTCTTTTCTCTTTTTTATTCTCTTTCGTTGTTTATATAGATAGATGTCGCGTGTGAAATGATATGCGATTTGTGCAAGTATACACGTTGAATCAAGTAATAAAGTGATGAGTGAGTATCGTTCCCACGAGGATCAGATTGAGGCACAAAAATAGTCAAGTTATTATAATAATATGCGATTAATGCTATGGTAAAATAATGATAAGAATGCAGTGGTAAAGAAAATGAATATTAATGTGAACAAAATGTGTAACTGATGAATAATTGAAAATGTTATGGTAATGCAAGAGTAAAGATGTAACAATAATTATGCAAATGATTATATGAATAATATGTAACTAACAAATAAACAACTAAGGATGTGATGACAAAGATACTATGACAAAATATAAGGGTTACGCAATGTTGAGTGGGAAGATCAGGATTACTAATAATCTACTTTTCCTGTTAGCAATGCCTCAGCAAAATCATACTTAACCTACTGCTTAGAAGAGTTCTAAAGTGGTTTGCTTATTTCGAGAGCAAAAATCTCAAGTTACCTTGCCTGTGTCTATAGGCCTTTAATATGGTATCATGCACTGTTTCTTTCTATATGAATGCTGCTCTATGTCTAGAGTCTACTACAAGTATCGGTGGAGTACTTGATCATATCATTCAACCACGGTCTAACTAATCTAAACTTTTTAAAATTTAGATTAATTTAAGGGTATGCTGCACACTCGACTATGTCTAAGGATTGCTCACATACATTTTAAAGAATAAAACAATTGAATGAAATAGTAAAATAATTTAGATTTATACTGCAGCCATTACAGTCAGTCAATGTTTCATCAAAGTAATCCCAACCCTATAAGATTTAGCTCACAGGTTGGAAAATAAAACTCCACTCAAACATCATTTTCATCACTGTAATTCAAGATGGAACGGATTAGAAATAATGGAAGAACGTCGGGAAGACAACATTCACTTGCCCAATCCACACTCCAGCTGCTCAGTGTCTTGAAGTGGCTGAGAGGGATTGATTTCATTTTTCTTCCTTCTGTCTCTACTCAACCGTTACCTTCTAGTTTAGCCTATGGATCTCTACATTTGTTTGTTGTTTAGGGTCTTGAAGTGGCTGAGAGGGATTGCTTTCGTTTTTCTTCCTTCTGTCTCTACTCAACCGTTACCTTCTAGTTTAGCCTATGGATCTCTACATTTGTTCGTTGTTTAGGGTTTCCTCCTTTGGCTTTTTATAGCTTTTTCCCTAGGGTAAACCCAGCAACCCATGTTTATCTTCTCTTCTTTTTAAATTCTTTTTTCAACAACCCAAGATTATCTTCTCCTCTTTTAAATTCTTTTTTTCTAAGATAAAAATCAACATCCTAGGATTATCTTCTCCTATTTTTTAGGCAAATTTTTTTGGTACAAGTACAGTTGGGCTGAAACCGGTATGCATTGAGTGTTGACTCAGTCTTCCTAGAATTGCCACGACATTCGTGCTGATAAAATGTCAAACATTTTGTCCTGATAAACCTTCACTCCTTTATATCTCATTCCTCAACCTGCATCTGCAAAACCACTAAGCACGACCCTACCATAAGCAATTAAAAGTACCTAATATTTAAATACAGTCCAAGCTCCTAATTAGATGATGAAAATATGAATGAAATGTCCTAAAATGTAACTAAATGTACCTAGGTACAAACAATTGACCCATTCTTGAGGTATTAATTATAACTCTTTTCAAGAGTTATTAATAGACCCCTAACAAATTGTCATCAATGAGATACGATATCGAGAAGTTCAATGGGATCACAAATTTCAATTTATGACAAGTTCGGATGACAACAATTCTAGTTTAAAATGGCTTAAAAAGGGTCATTACTAGGCAAAACCCCGAAAATCTAAACCAGTCAGAACGGGATGAGCTTGTTGAGAAGGCTTTGTCAACAATTCAGTTATATCTCACGAACAATTAAGCTTATTAAGATTTAGAATTTAGTCATTTTCATAATCTAAGCTTATTTTCTATCAATTTCTCAACAATGATAACTCATCAAAATTTCACTAATTGAAAAAAATTATACATAGGCTAGCTAAATTAAGCTCCCATAATAAAAGAAACTATAAAAATCAAAAGAAAATGACTTAGGGACTTACTTAAATTTTGGTTGAATATAAAAAGGATTTCAAAGCTTCCTTTTCTCTTTAGAAATGGTGGATTGTGGTTTAAGGTTGAAGATGATGACTTTTGTCGTCTTTCTCCACTAAAATTTAGCTTATATACTAGGTTTAATTATAATTAAACTTAATTAATTAACTTAATCTTCATTAATTATACATTAATCTTCAATTAGTTAATTCTAATGACATGCACCACCATCATCCACTAAAATTTAATTAAAATTGGTTTAGTAACCATTTTATTCCTTTGGGTAATTGCTATCGAGGTCCCTAAGCCTTTTCCTAATTAAAACTCCATAGCGATTGGACTTTTATAATTTAGTCTCTTTGCCTTAATTAACCACATTTTCGACTAAATTACTTATCCGAATTTCAATATATCTATATACTAAGTTTGTAAATATCCCCATTTAATATTTAAAGACTCGATTTATGGAAACAATGTTCTAAAACTACATTTTTTGACACTATTAGAAATCTAGTCATTACAACTTAGATGTAATGAATGATAATAACTTGAGCTGCTACGACAATGAATGTGACATCCTGCATTTATATCCGCATCTAATGTAGCATCCCAAAATAGGGCCTAAACGGAACAGTGGTTACGAAACTACAAATCCGAGGTAGAAAATTTATTTTATTATTATTTTGAGGTTCATGATATGAATACATGATTTTAAGAAAATTTCGTGATGAAATTCTATGCATAAAATGCTTAATTTGAAGTTAGGGACTAAATCGAATAATTTGCAAAACTTGCATTCTAGAAGTTTTTAGTATGAAATTGTTTTGGAATATTAATGAGGAGGTATTAAATAGAAATTTTACCAATTTCTAAGTTTATGGACAAAAATTGGACATGGATGGAATTTTTGGAAAGTTTAGTAGTAAGGGCATTTTGGTCATTTAGGGGTAAAATGAATTAAAATACAAAATTAAAAGCCAATTTTGCTCATCTTCTTCACCATGGCCGAATATAGCAAGGAGAAACCATGGCTAGGGTTTTTCAAGCTTCCAAGCTCGATTGTAAGTCCATTCTAGCCCCGTTTTTCAAGTTCTTTACGTTTTCGGAGTCTCGGTAGCTCGATAAAGCTTATGCTAGCAATAATTTAAGTTAGGGTTCATATTTGGAAAAATACCCATAGGTGAAAAGTGTTTATTTTGATGTTTTATGATAGAATATGAGGTCTTAGATTATGTTAGATAGCTTGTGCTACTCGGTTTTAAGTGAAAACGAGCAAAAGGGCTTAATCGGTAAAAATACCTAATTGTCATAAGTACATGTTAGAGTGAGAATTTGATGTTGCCATAGAAGGGAAAAATGATCAGCATGTCATAAAACATAAGAAAATAGGCTGAAGTTTAATTTACGAGATTTGGGGTAAAAGTGTAAATATGCAAAAGTTTAGGGGTAAAAATGTAATTTTTCCAAAGTTTGAGTAAAGGACTGTTTTGATAAATGTGAATATTAAATAAGTTAAATTTGCTATTATAGATCAAGAAGAACGAAATTCAGGAGTAGATTGGGGAAAAGAAAAAGTAAAGGACTAAATTGTAAAGTTTAGTCACATTTTGTATCAAGGTAAGTTTACAGTAAATAAATGCAATATTCTTATATTTTACATTATTATTGTTAATTTCCAGCATTTATATACTTATTTTTTTGAGAATATTTAAAGTCGAATTAAAGTAAGTAGTAGAGAAAAAGCATTAGGAAGCCCCGTTTGAACCTTAGGAATATTAGGATATTGGGGTTGACAGGACATGATAGAAATGAGCCATGTAAGTCCATATCAGATATATGGATTTGGAGACAGGAATGAGCCATGTAAGCCCATATTATATATATAAATATGGCATTGGAGACAGGAATAATTCATGTAAGTCCATGTCGAAGACATGGCATTGTGAGTAATATTGATGAAGCGAGAACGACCCTAGTATCCTTAGTATTCGGAGTGGTTCAATGGGTCATTGTATATGTTAAATCATAGTGAATTATCAGCAAAAGGGAAGGTAGATTATATTTATGAATAGTGAAAGGTCGGTAAAGAAAGAAGGTAAGTGAGTAAAGAAGAAGGTAGAAAAGGGAAGTAAAGAAAGTTTATGAGGCTAGGTGACTTGATGTATATTTATTCATTATGTTGAATGTTGTAATTTATTTGCTTGTAAGCTTACTAAGCCTAGTGCTTACTCTCTTATTTTCTTTTTCTTATAGTTTTATCAAGCCACTCGGGGATCGAAGGAAAAGTCGGAGACCCAATCACACTATCGAAGAAATTACATTGGTATAGTTAGACGTTTCGTTTTGTGTATGGCATGTATAGGAACTTGGTTTCTTTTGATATGATATGATCAATGAATGATGTGTATATTTTCTAGTGATTAGCTAATAGAATGGCTGATGATATACATGTTTAATAGTATGTATGATTAAGTAGTAACTATCACATGAAAATTATGAAAAATGTGAAAGTAACTTAAAAACAGATTCAAGTATTAGAAATAACGTGATTTTGAAAAATCACAAAAATTTGTAGAGACATGGTTTGATAGTGAATAATATATGAAATTAAAGCTAATTGTGTCTATTTTCATATGGAATAAGCAAAGCAGGTAAAGGTTTTGTATTTTATAAGATATCCCCTATTTTGACTTTGGAAATTCACTATAAATTGTATAAAAATAATTAGAAGTCATACTTTATATGTACAGATTCCTTATTGAGTCTAGTTTTAAGAGAAACAAACCTCATAGTCATTGAAATTCTGTATAGAGATCTATCTAATTCGTAATACACAGAGGTCAGAGCAGTCGAACCCTGAAATAGGAGAGACTTTAACTAATAAACTGTACTAATTGGCCCAGCCAAAAATTCTATAAAAAAAATTAGTAAATAGATATATGAGTCTAGTTTTAGGGAAAATTTATGGAATATTATTTTGAGTTTCGGAACTCGAGATATGAATTTTTAAGCGACTGTGACGCAGATTGCTAGCTGGACTGGAAATTTTAAAATTAAATTGTTTGAGCTGTTTAAGCAATGAATTAAGTCTGTTAACACCTCGTGTTCGACTCCGGCAACGGTCTCGGGTACGGGGCGTTACATCTAAGTTGGGTGTGGGGTGCCATACATGATCTAAGCAAATGAGTTATAAAATTTGGACTTACAGAGAATCCTTATTCTGGAAGTATTTGGTGTTGTCAAAAGCTCTATCAAGTCTTTCCCAAACTTGATCATTGTCTTGCTTATTGTTAATCCAAGTAAAATATAGACCTTTAGTAGGAATTTCAAACAATCCACACTTATCAAGCTCTTAAGTTTTTATTATTTATTACTATAAATAGTAAAAAAAATTATATTTTTAACATTATTGATGCACTAGTCGGTACATAATATTTCGATCGGTGTAATCGAAAATGAGCGAAACGAGCATATACAACCAATGCAAGTCAATTTTTCATAGATGCAAAAAGGAGTTGACTGTTCCAATTTATTATTGGAATGAAGCAAACTGATTAAAACAAGTGTGGAACTAACTACCATTTTTATTACTATGTTGACAAAGAGATGGAAACTATAGAGACACATCTTCCAACTATCATGTGGTAAGTGCACGATTGGTAAAAGTATCACGGAGACCCTTGTATTAGCAATCAGGTTGCATTTTTCCCCTTCTACTAAAAAATAGGCAAATTAGCCCCCGTATGTTATAAAAAAAGTGCAAATTGGTTATCTTGTTAAAAATTCCATCTATTTGTGTTATTAAGTAATGATTTGGCTTTTTCAAAAAAAGAAGAAGTAAGTGATGTGGAATTAAAAGGATGAGTATGATTCGATAAAAGTACCATAGAGGCCTTTATACTAGGATTCAGATTCAATTTTGTCCTTGATGTCCGTGAAACCAACTAAAATTCTTACTAAGACAAGTGCACCTATCAATTAATAGTATAGCTATGGTGAGCAAAGATATCGTTCCTACGAAGACTAAAAGTACTAGTAATTATTGTCTTTCTATTATTTAACCAATAAATTCGAGTGATCAATTAAAACTAAAATTAACTAATTTAATTAACTAACGAATACAAAAAAAAAATCAGGAAAATAATTGAGTAAACAACCAAGAAGTGAAACAATACCTAGGAAAGAATTCACCTAGACTTCATCTGCCATTATCAATCTAAATTACACAATTTCTTCATTTAGTATCTTGATTCATAAAAATCCCTAAATTATGCTAATATCTTCCTTTAAGAATAAGAGCAATTGACTCTAGGTTAATTAATTGAAATTTCTTTCTAATTAAAACTCCTATTATCGCATTAACTCGATCTATGGATTCTCCTATTAGATTTGACTGTAATTCAGTAGATTTATGTCATCTTTTTTATAGGATTGCATGCAACTCCACTCAATTACGCTAGATCTACTCTTAAACGGGTCTATTCCTCCTTTGATTTAAGCACATAAAACATGAATCAATAATCTAGAAATATTAAACAAAAAATTAAGCACACATAATTAAGAACAAGAAACTAAGTCTTTATTGTGTAAAATAGAAATCCAAAGATAGAATTCATCATAGGGTTCATCTCCCTAGATATCTAAAAAATGAGTTTATGCTAGCGAATAAAAACATCCAAAATACAATATAATCCCAAGAAACAAAGAAACTGATAATAGTCTCCAAAGAACTTAAAAGGGAATCTTCAATCTTGATAGAAATCTATTTTAGAATCGACTTTAATGGTATTTTTCGAGTTGTTTTCTTGAGTATTCTATGACGGCTCATTCCTATCTTCTTATTTTTGTCATAGATAAGTCTCAGAATACTCGAAAAACCTTAAAAATTACATTTTTTAGCTGTTCGGAGTGTAATATGCGAAATTAAAACGACCTACCACATGGCTATGTGACAATCCATGTGGCTCACACGACTGTGTGTGCAGTTTGTGTGGAATGGTCCAGCCTGTGTGGCTCCTGTAACTTACTTCAATTTTCCGATTTTCGCTCACTTTTTTTCCCAAATTCTCTCATAAGTATAAAAACATGAATTTAAAGAATTAGGGGCATAAAATTCACCATTAACATCGAAGAATCACCCAAAAATGCATTAAGAATGAGAATAAAATATGTTACTTTTAGCACCTATCAGTCCCCTTTACTTAAAATGGGCAAATTAGTCCTTGTATATTAGATTAAAGAGCAAATTGACCCTTCTATTAAAAATTTCATCTATTTTTATTGTTATGTGATAAAGTAGCTAATAAAGTAACTAGACAATAACACATAGTGAGCCATGTGTACCTCATGTCGTTGTGACTTTTGTTCATGTTAATAAATATTTTAAAAAATAAAAAAACATAAAATTTAAATATATTTTTTACAATTATAGAATATTATTAAGAATCTAATTCTTAATATGTTTTAAATAATTTTTTATAGTTTTTATAATTAGTTAAGAAACCATTCGAGAATGAATCTGAATTTGTCCAAATTCTTTTGAGCTTGAACAACTATTTGTCTAGGTTCATTTTAGACTTTTTTTTTTATAATTTTAAAATTTTTTATAATTCTTGATCATTTTTAAATAATTTCCTATATTTTCTATTTTTTATAATTATTTGAAAAACCATGTCAAGGATTCATCTTGGATGTAGAATTTAAATAATTACAAAACTTTTATTTATTTTTTAGGATTTTTTAAATTTGTTTAAATAATACCCAATCAGCATGAGATATACATGGCACACCACGTTAGCACTTAATAGTAGAAATTGATGTATTTTTAACAAAAGAACCAATTTGTCTAATTTTTTTTTATAAAAGAAGCTAAATGTAATCTGACTTTTAATATAGAAGCCTTTACGATAGTTTTACCATATTAGATTTTATGTTATTTCAAATAAAAAATTAATTCCAGCATGATTATTCCACATAATCATTTAAGCATGAATTTTAAATAGAATGATCAATTTATACCCTTTTCAATATGCAAAAATTAATTTACTCACTTTTTCAATAAACTAAAAGGTAGAAAATACAACCTTGCATTCATCCTACTTTTACAGTACACGATGACACTAGAGGTTGTGTTAGTACACGTGGGTGTACCAATGAAAGCAAGTTCCATTAACAAGCAGAGGTAGGAAGTTAAATGGCAAGAGATGCTTGGAAAGGTGGTGGGTGGAAAAGAATTAGAATACCATCTATCGATATTCTATTCAAGAGGCATATTGCAAAATGATTAAGGAGGTGTTGTACGATTTGAAGGAAACCAACAAACTTAGTTAGGGATCTACTGATCCATTAACATTGAAATGGGGAGATGTCTTCTGAAATTCCGATTTCCCATTAGGAAAAGTAGAAGCGGCCTCATAAGATCCCGTCGGTGCGGCAATGATGAGATCCACAACGATACAACCCAGAGCACGTGGCAATATTCCCCTGGAGCATGGTCTTTGGTCCTGATCATCCCCCATTTCCCCACCGTCTGCTTTTTCTTTTCTTTTTTAATTAATGTTTTACATAAATGACCACCGACAGACACGCACTTGGCTTTTCTCTTTTTTGCTTTTTCATATTACTAAATGCAACCACAAGTTGGATCTGAGCCGTTAAATGCAAATGGGTCCCACTCAATCAATCAGCCGCTTAATCATTCAATGATATTTTGTAAGTCCTTCATTTTTTCTCAAATAAAACAAATCCATTTGATATATGAATGTTGTAACATTCACTCAAGTGATTTCTTTAGCAACGTGGGGACACCACCATGTTCCCTTACTTCAGATTTTTAAAGGCATAGATTGTCTTTTTTTCTTTTATTAATAATTTTGTAATCTTAGGCAAAAGACATTATCTTTCAAGTTTTGTGTGAAATATATGTAGTTTGCTATGGTTTTATGAATGTACATTTACTCTTTTTTTAAAAAATTTTTTTTTTGAAGTCAATCTTTTAAATTTAATTTTTGATTAATATATGTGTACATATAAATACATTATGTTTAGTATATTATTATATTAAAATATAATACAATTATAATTTAATTTATTAATAAATAAAATATTTTTATAACTAATTCATTTTTATTTTTAATTGAAAATTATTGAATATAATTACTTAATAAATTGTAAACTGAAATTCATTTATGTTCGGTTTGATTACTTGTGGTAATAATATATTACACAAGTACAATTATTATATTAGGCAATTGTGTAATAAATCAACATATATTATGAATTTGATGTATTTTAATGTTGGTCAATTTGTTATTTTTTTTAAGAAAACACAAGTACAATTATAAATATAATCACTAATATTATACGTCTCAATAAATATAACCAAAACCAAACATTATAATCGTGAATAAACTCAAAACCAGAATTAGATTGGAATAAAATCTAAGACAACCTAAATATGGTTTACATAATGTGAAACTTGAGCTTGGAATTTTAAAGTTTCCAGAGCCTCAACATTATTATTAAGTCAAGGTCTCATGGGTTGATCAAATTTGAATTTAGGTTATGTAATTTCCTTTACATGTATGACGAACGGTTCAGATATGAGATGATACCACACGAATGCATACACACGGTATACAAAGCTCAAAAGATTAAACCTTCAAAATAATTTTTTAAAAATTCATTAGATTAAGTTTAGAGAAACTTAGAAGCTTTGAAAATCATTTTGGATCATACCAAAGAGGTTTCGTGTAACACCCTTTGTTCAACCAAATCACTGCGTTCAAGCTACAGGATGCTACATTCGTTGTTAGAGAAACTACAAAAAACTTCAATATAATTCAATCATTCCATCATGCTCATTAGTATAAATCACATTTTCAATATGATATAGAAACATTTTAGGGTCATATACGAGCTTACGAAAGTTCACTTGCCAACCCGAGGATGGTTAAGGACTAAATTGTAAAATTTTCAAACTTGCAGGCTGATGTGGCGACATCATGGCTTTCACATCGCGACATTGTCAATCAGTGAGTTACATAGTGACTTCAAAAATCTCAACGTCACGATGCTACTCACTTTCGATCTATGTCGCGACGTTGTCCTCTTTTTTTTGCAAAAATCACATTGATACTTATTTCATGCTCCCTACCAAACATGTTTATACATCTATATGAACTTTCCGTATTCAAACAAACATAAACATAACAAAATTTTTACCAATACATAACATCATACAAAACTATGCCAAATCAATTTTATAACACTTTTGCATTCATGGTGTCACATCGTGATTATTAGGTTGGAAGAAATTGGGTTAGTAAAATCTAAAGGGGTTACATTGTGATTTTTGAGTTAAGATTCTGAAATTATTCTAAGTAATTTGTTCTGGTTAAGTGGTTAGGGGTTGTACTTGTATGAGGAAGGTTTTGGGTTCAAATAATTTCACTTGTATTTTTTTTTCCAATTTTTTCTAAATACCTAGTTTTTGGTATTTGGTTTAAGAAATATTTGAGTGCATTTGTTAACAAGAATGAGTCTGCTAGTTCAGTGGTAAGGTGATTGTTAGCTTACATTTTGATCCTGTGTTTGAGTCCCTACGTGAGTAAGTGTAAATTGCTTTTATTTTGAACTATAAGGGAATTTGGTGAGTGGTTAACTGTGGGATTTAGTGGGGTGTCGATGATTAATTATGGGACTTAGTGGGATTTGGGTGGTTAAAAAATTATCCTATTTGTCTCTCCCACTCTCACGTTCCTCTCTCCCACTTCCCCTTTCCTTCATATTTTCTTTTCTTTCTTTTGGTTTCCTCCTCCTTTGCTTCCTTTGAATCTTTTGAGACTTATTTTTCTTTTGCCATTGGACATTCCTTGCTGCCATTTTTTCTTGTGGGATTTTGGTGGTCCTTTGGATTCGATTATATACAAGGTTAGTATAAGTTTCAGTTATTTTGGTTGTGTTTTTTGGTTCTATATTGTATGTTGTGAAAGGATGAATTTTTTGGTATTATCCTCATAGGTCGGTTGATGAACCATTATTGGTTTTCTTTTTAGGTGAGGGGGTTTTGAATTGAGAATCTTTAGAGTGGGTAAGTGTTTGAATGTTGTTTGGGATTATTTTCATAAGAAAAAGAAGTGTTTTCGAGTAGGTTTTTCGGGATTTAATTGTATTATAATCAGTTCATTTAAATGTTATGTGTAGGATTTGAAGTGCATTTGTTGTGTGGTCAATCAATTCTGCTATCAGGTGTGTGATTCTAACCCGAGTAGACCTTATCATGGGCTGGGCCACTTGGCCCTGCCCAAAAGCCCGCCTGAAATGTGAGAGGGTTTGGGTAAAAATATAGGCTTGAAAAATGGGTTTAGAAAAAAATAAGGCCTATTTAAAAAATAGGTTGGGCCTCAGGTAAGGCATTTTTGGCCCAGGCCCAGCCCGACTTGGCTTGAATTCACTAAAGAACAAAAAATTTCTACTTTTTTTAATATTATTTTCTTGTTGTTTTCTCTCTATTTTGCTACCATATTATTATTATGTTGCTACTATTTTTTTGTTATTGTTTGGATATTGTATAAAACTTATTTTATTGTTAATTTTGTTATTATTTTAAAGACATTTGTTAATTTTGTTATTATTTTAGAGACATTTGCTTGTTAAGTTGCATCTATCTTAATGTTATTTAAGTATACATATTTTTTAAATTTTATTTTTAATTTGTTAGGAAATATTTATTTTGATTTTTTAGTATTTTTGATGTACTATATATATTTTAAAATTATATAAAAAATAATCTAAAAATTAATACCTGGCCCGAGTTTTAGCATTTTTATCCGGGTCGGGCTTGGGCAAAATTTTAAGCCTATTCTTCAAGTTGGACTGGGCCCGAGCCTAGCAAACGAGCCTAAATTATTAGTTGATCCCGGCTCAAATTCGGTTCGACCCGACCCATGACACCTCTAAACCTGAGTTATTGCTCGAAACTCAAGAAATCCACGAAACGTGGATTGTTTTTGAAACTGCCCAGCGACCACATGACATATGGTAGCACACGACCGTGTGTGTTTTGGTAGGTCGTGTGGGTAGTCCGTGTGGAACCATGTAGGTCGTATGGGGCACACAACCGTGTGAAATCATGCAACCCGTGTAGCTTGGCCGTGTGAGATTTTGCAGATCGTGTGGGTAGATCATGTAGACCACACTGGCTAGCTTTTTAGGTCGTATGGGCCTTTTGGACCAATTTTGAGGCCCAATTAGGAGTCGATTATAAGACACAAAAATTAGGTCTTTAGGCATTATGTAGGCTTAGAGAAGCATAAGTTTCAGTAAACAAACATGAGTAAATGTTGGAGGTATGTTAAATAAGTTTCGATAAGTATAATAATATGTTGTGATTTGCTATAAGTAAGTACATGAGTTAAGCTTGTGTGTCATAAGTATTCTTTTATCTATTCTGATAAGTTTCGACTATGTAATATGTTATGCTATGATCTGTATAAGTTATGTGTTATGTTATGCTTCGTATAACATCTATTTATTTGTGCATGTCATACAACCTATGTGATATGTATGTATGTTAACGTGATTTTGCATATGGATTGGGATGGGTTATGATATGATGGAGGAAGTGTATATGGTAGTTTACATTACAATTATAATGACTAGACTGCAAATTTATATATATGGCAACTTAATTATAATTATGTGAGTGGCAGATCACCACATATTAGTGTGATTGGATGAATGAACTTTTGTAGTCCTATTTGGTGTGATTGGCTAGTTGGAGATAGTGTGTAGCGGATGGAGGTAAGACTTTATATGATATGATCAAATATGATATGATATGAATCTATATTGTATGATTTATGATATGCTCTGATATGTAGTATGATATGAAATTA
The DNA here is from genome assembly GCA_025698465.1 of Gossypium longicalyx. NCBI lineage: Eukaryota > Viridiplantae > Streptophyta > Magnoliopsida > Malvales > Malvaceae > Gossypium > Gossypium longicalyx. The sequence continues at coordinate 58,630,623 of CM047004.1, read as the reverse complement.
CAAGTTGCTTATTATATATGTAAAACCATAGTAAAATTTATTTTTGTGGGTCGGGTCACGCACTGGGCTTGTAGCTTATTTGTTTGTGTATAACTTTCAGGTGAACCTCCATTTTAGGATCGAACAGCGTGTAGGAGCTCTGATTGTTTTCTCGGCTAAGTAAATATGGTGATTTACATTAGCAAATTTATTCTTGGACTTTTGGAACATTATATTTTTTTTTAGGTTGTATTTTGGTTTTCATTTTGTTTGTCGATTTTTGGAAGTTTTAATGTAAAACTATAAAATCATACAAGCTAACAAATTAGAATTCAATTTTTCAAAATTTAAAACCCTGAAATTCTTTCATTACAAATTAAGTAAACCCTTAAGTTTTTTTCTGTAAACAAATAAACATTTTTTAACTAATGTTTGCATTACCCGGGAAAGATTTGTTCAAAATCAGTATTTTCAAAGCAAATGAATTTGAAATAGATTTTGGAATTTGAAATAAATGTTTTCGAACTTAAGTTTTTCCAAACGTTTGTGAGAGTTCTGCCAGGTTTTATGTTTTTAAAACGCTCAACCAAGTTTGGTCAAAACAATTTTTTTTAACAAACTAATGTAACTCTACTAAATTTGGCCATAACGTCTAGGCTAGGTTTGGGGTGTTATATTTAGTAGTATCAAAGCCAGGTTGCAAAACTTGGGCTGTGGTTTTTGGGTTTGAAATTTTATGCATAGTGTGTTTTGAAAATTTCAATTATTAGGGAAACTTTTTAAAAATATGATGTAGGTGAATTTGCACAAAAAAATATTAAATTTTTGAAAATGTGAATCCGTGACTTTGACGTCGATCCAAGTAAATTACTTAAAACTTGATTATTTCCACTTTAACTACTTTAGATAGCCTGATGAACATTAGAGATTATTGAATAAAATATTCTCTGCTTTAAGATAACTAAGCACTTTTGCTAAACATAAGACATAGGATTTTTAATAACCTAAGTTTAACTTTAGATTTCTGAACTGAAGCTTTGCAAAATAAGTTTACGTAGTATCTGTGGTCGCGGTGTGCAAGGACATGGTTGGCATGCCGAGTCCTTTTCTCGGGGAAGTATGCCTAACTTGGAAATTTATGAGTTTGCTAAGACATTCGAATCTGAGGGCAATAATTAGGAAGTTAAGGATGATGATGTGTCCCAAGTTATGTTCAGGGATTTATAAAGGTCATTGGGGCCTAACCTTTATTTATGATTCGAGGGCCTATCATTGCACAACTTCGGTCAAACGAGACTAAGTTAGCGAAAGAGATTAACCGCTTTAAAAGTGAGGAAAATGAGAGGAATAAAGTATAGAATAAGAGGAGTTTTGTTTCTGTTGATTTGAATTTGCAATCTAGGAAACGAGCTATATTAATTAGGCCTGAACGAGTTTAGGCAGATGTGAGTGTATGTTAGGTTTTTTATTTATGCTTTCTGTGATAGGTGCCATTCTAGTGAATATTGGAGGAAATGGGAGCGTGTTTTAAATATGGATCTGTTGAGCATTGTGTTAGGGACTGTTCATGATATTCCCTTATTCGGATGCAAGTTTTGGCTCAAAAAGGGAAACAGAGACTGGTTTGTGCAATTCGCGTTGTGAGGATTGACACGTATTTGGCAACAGTACAACTACATTTGGAATTGTACCCTGCATTGATTAAGTGTTTGGTGATACTTAAATATTTATCTTTATTGGAGTTTTGAGACTTTGAGATTGTGGAATCGTAAGTAATACCTCTGTAAAAAGTTTCTAGAGACAAATATGAGATTGTAATTAGGAAGTTCGTAGAATTATTTTCTGGATCAGGTTTGCATTGAAATCAGAGTTGCGCAATGATAGCGTGATGATTAGTATGAATAAGAAATTTCAGAGTTTGTGATTAAGTGTGTGGTGGGATAGCAAAAATTTTGAGGACGAAATTCTTTGTAAGAAGGGGAGAGTTGTCACATCCCGAAAATCGGGTTAGAAGAAATTGGGTTAGTGAAACTTAGAGGGGTCACATTGTGATTTTTTAATTAAGATTTCGAAATTATTCTAAGTAATTTGTTCTAATTAAGTGGTTAGGGGTTGTGCTTGTGTGAGGAAAGTTCTGGGTTCGAATCCTTTTGCTTGTTTTTTTGCCAATTTCTTCTAAATACCTAGTTTTTGGTATTTGGTTTAAGAAACATTTGAGTGCATTTGTTGACAAGAATGAGCTTGCTGGTTTGGTGGTAGGGTGATTGTTAACTTACCATTTGGTCCAGTGTTCGAGTCCTTATGTGAGCAAGTGGAAATTGTTTTTTATTTTGAATTATGAGAGAATCTAGTAGGTGGTTAATTGTGGGATTTAGTGGGGTGTGGCTGATTAATTATGAGACTTATTGGGATGTGGCTAGTTAAGAAATTATCCCAATTGTCTCTCCCACTTCCCTTTTTCTCTATATTTCCTTTTCTTTCTTTTGGTTTCCTCCTCCTTTGCTTCCTTTGAATCTTTTGAGACTTTTTTTTTTCTTTTGCCTTTGGATATTCCTTACTGCCATTTTTTCTTGTAGGATTTTAGTGGTCCTCTGGATTCGATTATATCCAAGGTTAGTATAAGTTTCAGTTATTTTGGTTGTGCTTTTTGGTTCTATGTTGTTTGTCGTGAAAGGATGAATTCGTTGGTATTATCCTCATAGGTTGGTTAATGAACAATTATTGGTTTTCTTTTTAGGCAAGAGGGTTTTGAATCGAGAATCATCAATAGTGTAATTGTCATGAGTTCGTTGTTCTGGAATGAGTAAGTATTTGAATGCTATTTGAGATTATTTTCATAAGAAAATGAAGTGTTTTCGGGTAGGTTTTTCAGGATATAATTGCATTATAATCAGTTCATTTAAATGTTATATGTAGGATTCAGAATGCATTTGTTATGTGGTCGATCAATTCTACTATTAGGTTGTGATTCTAACTCAAGTTATCACTCGAAATTTGAGAAATTCACAAAACAGAGGCTATTTTTGAAACTACCTAATGACCACACGACTATGTAGTGGACCGTGTGGAGCACAAAATTGTGTGTATTTTTGTATGTTGTGTGGGTAAACCGTGTCGGGCATAAGACCATATGAAATCGTGTAAACCGTGTGGGGCACACGACTACGTGAAATTATGCAGCCCTTGTGGCTTGGCCGTGTGAGATTTTACAGACCGTGTGGCCACATGAGTTAGCTTTTTGGGATATGTGGGCCTTTTGGACCAATTTTGAGGCCCAATTAGGAACTAATTACATGACTCAGAAATTAAGTCTGTGGGCATTATGTAGGCTCAGAGAAGCGTAAGTTTTAGAAAACAAACATGAATAAGTGTTGGAGGTCTGTTAAATAAGTTCTGATAAGTATAACAATGTATTATGATTTGCTATAAGTAGGTATGTGAGTTAAGTTTGTGTGTTATATGTATTCTATTATCTGTTCTAATAAGCTATCTGGTTCAACTATGTAATATGTTATGCTATGATCTGTATAAGTTATATGTTATGTTTTGCTTCGTATAATATCTATTTATGTGTGCATGCCATACAACCTATGTGATATGTATGTATGTTAATGTGACTTTACATATGCATTGGGGTGGGTTATGATATAATGGAGGAAATGTTATATGGTAGTTTATATTGCAATTATAGCAATTAGACCACAAATTTGTATATATGGCAGCTTAGCTGCAATTATGTGAGTGGTATACCGCCACATATTGGTGTGATTGGATGGATGGACTCTTGTAGTCCTATTTGGTGTGATTGGCTGATCGAAGATTGTGTATAGTATTTGGGGGTAAGACTTTGTATGATATTAATAGATATGGTATGATATGAAATACTCTGGCATGATAAAATATGTTCTGATATATGTTGAACTTTGTTATGATATGATATGATATTAATGTTTGCATTAACTGGGAAAGATTTTTTCAAAATCGGTATTTTCGAAGCAAACAAATTTGAAATAGATTTTAACATTTGAAATAAATTTTTTTGAACTTAAGTTTTTCTGAACGTTTGTTAGAGTTCAGCCAGTTTTTATGTTTTTGAAACGCTCACCCAAGTTTGGTTAAAACTAAAGGTTTTTTTTTTAACAACCTAATGTAACTCTTCTAGATTCTGCCATAATATTTAGGCCGGATTTAGGGTGTTACACATGGATCACATATAAAAAAACATACTCAAACTTAAACATTCCAAGTCATGCTCCGGCATTAACATGCCACAATACCTCATTTTTCAAATTATGACATATAAGACTTAAGTAAACTTCAAATCATGAGTTCAAATAGCATTTACCATGATCAAAGCAAAGCATTAATTTGGCCATATATTAAGCTTATAATGCAAACACAAACTTAGCTACAATTACCACATTGACATTCAAATTAAGATGATTATTACATAACACAATAACCCTATATACATGTCATAACTTTAGGAACCAAAATAAACATATTTCTATTGTTTCGACGATAGTTTGATGTCTACAAAGATCTGACTTTGAGAGTTTCACAAGTTAGAGATCCACAAGTAGGAGAAACAAGTAGAGTAAGCATATAAATGTTTAGTAAGTTAAAATGGAAATTACAAAACTTACCTTGCTCATAGGTGAACATATTACAACCAAAAGTTAGACATACATTTAGTTAGGGGTGAGTGTTTGACCGAATCGAATCGAATGGAAAAAATTTGAGTTAATTGAGTTGACGAATTATATTTTATCATCCTAATTTGATTGAAATTTTCTTGAATCGAGTTGAGGGAGATGGAATTCGAATCGAATCGAATATGTTTGTTCGAGTTAAATTTTAAAAAATAATTTTGGGTCCTTGTAACCACTGTCACTGACCGTAATAAAATTTGCCCATCGTAATCAAAATTTTTATTAACTTTCATCACCTCATAATTTATTTATTAATCTTTTATATACGGGTGAACTTCTTTGCTTGCTTAGTTGTTTCAATTATCTTCAGATTCTTGTCACTATTTATTTTGGAATTAAAAAAATATATTAAATGTAAAAATGTGATTTTTAATAAAAGTTGTTTTAAATATAAAATGTGAAATTGATACTAATATAAAATTTTAACACGAATTTTTGATGGCATCATTAATAATTCAATTTTAATATAAATATTCAATATGACTAAACAATTCAATAATATAAATAATATAAAATGTGAAATTTAATTTAATAATATAAATAGTAGATATAAATAAATTTATTACTATTTATGTTTAGGGATTTTTTTTGGACAATTTTGATTTTTTATTTGGGAGTAAAAGGTGAGAAGTAAAATTTTAGGAGAGAAATAAAAAGTTTTGAGGAGTAAAAGTTTGAGGGAAAGTAAATAGGGAAGTAAAATTTTGAAGGGAAAACATTTAAAAAAATTGAGGGGGGGATAGGTTTGGGGTAGATGGGAGGTGGGATGGGAAGGGAAGGGAGTAAAAGTTTTAGGGGGAAGTGGGAGGGAGTAAAAAACTTGGGGGAAAATAAAAAATTTTAAGAGTTTTTGGAAGTAAAATTTTGAGGAAAAGTAAATGGGAGAGTAAAATTTTCGTGAGAAATGGATTTTGGGTAGATAGGGGGTTGGGATGGGAGGGGAGTAAAAGTTCTGGGGGGAAAGTGGGAAGGAATAAAAGTTTTGAGGGAAAGTAAAAAGGTTTGGGAGTTTGGGGTAAAAATCTAAAATATTATAGTTTAATATTCGAATTATTCGAATTATTCGAGTTAGTCAAATTCAAAAGCTCAACTCAATTCGAACTCGAAATTCAAAAAAAAATTCAAGTTGACTTGAATAATTTGATTCGTTTAATTCGAAATTTGAATTTTTTTTTTCGATTTTTTCGAGTCGAATCGAGTTTTGCTCACCCCTACATTTAGCTAACACATGGTACTCTAAGTCACAACAAAGTGTACACAGGAATCATAAGTATTCATATACATTAAACATGATAGAAGTAACCACCAATTTGCATCATTTCACATAAGTTTAGCATCAATTCATCTACTTTCATTAAGATTATTACCATTTTATAAATTATCATCAATTTACAAGATCAAATCATTAACATATCAAATTGATTTATTTTCCTCTTTTCAGTTTCTAAATCCACTTTCAATATTTCACCCAATGGAATCCTAGTAAAATGGACTCAGACACATGGGTGAACTAAACCATACCAAATAGCTTATAGGAGCCTAAACTACACCCACCAAGGCACCAAAGTGAAAATCCTGCAGGCATCAAATGTATAAACATTTTCAATTATATCCCTCCATCACACCAAAGTCTCTATAGAGACAAATAATGTTTAATGATTTCCAACAAATGTTGGATCTCGATATAACCTGTCATAAATTCTGTATCATCACATATCTATACAAGCGTGCATATGACCCTATTGGCATGCCAATCGTATCCTAACATTTTACTAAGTTCACATGGGCATCAATTATACATGTAAGCCTTATCATTCCCTGTAATCAATCATTTGCACATGTTTATACCTTGTAATTATCCATATTTACATATCATACCCTATAAACGATCACATTTGCATTTTCTTATTCTGTAATCATTCACATTTTTATTTCATGCCCTGTAACATTTTACATCAATCATCAATCTTAATCCATTTCAATTCAATTCAATCCAATTCCATTTCATTTTCTAGCCATGTATGCCAGCTTAGTCAACATTTAAAGTTATGTTCAAACATAATTATAATGAAATAAACACAAACATACATATAACACAAAGAAGGGTAGTAAGTTTCAGATGAACTTACCTTTTTAAAAAACAAAATGGGTGGATTCTTCAGGGACTAATACATAATTATTATTTTTTCCCTATTAGCTCCACTTTGGCCCAATTCTTAATCTATATGACTATTTTACATACCAAATCAATATCATACATTATCACACAATGTCATGAGATGCATGGTCTAAAATAAAGTCTAGTTTTTTATTTCTCATATATTTTACATTTTATTCAATTTAGTCATTATACTTGGGATAAGCATATCTTTTGATTGCTTGCTTTGAATTAAAATTTGATTTTACATATTTTCATTAGGGACCTTTTACATTCTATTTCTAACATAATTTCATGATAGGTTATACATTTATTCAATTTGGTCCTGTCACATCCCATAATTTTATTTACTATGTGCCAAGTTAAAAACAAAGAAGTGAATAACCTAGTGGTTAAGTGCTCCAAAGTTATCCTAGAGGTCCTAGGTTCAAGTCTCTATTTTAAAATCTTTTAAATTAAAATTTTGGTGAATTTCCCATGTGCTAAAAACACATTTTCCATCCACCTATACATGCCTTGCTTAGGGAGATTCTTTCCCATATTTTATAAGTCAACATTCCATGTTTAACCAAACATGGTCCCCTTTTTCACTCCATTTTCTCCCTCTCTTTCCTTTTCTCTTCATAAATGCCTTGTGTGAGGTTCAACTTGATCATGTATATTTAGGTTAGATCAACTTGATCAAGTAAACCTCACACGTTCTAAATTAAGCTAAATAAAGAGACAATGAGAGAGGGTATGCCAAATTGGGTGAGAAGGATGATGGTCAATCATGACTAGGTTCATTGAACTTCACATAAGATATTTGTGAAGAGAAAAGGCAAGAGAGGGAGACAAGGGGGTGAAAAAAAGGGATCATGTTTGGTTAAACATAGAATGTTGACTCACAAAAGATGGAAAAGAATCTCCTTAAGTAAGGCATGTATGGGTAGACGACAAGGGTGTTTTTAGCACATGGGAAATTAACCAAAAATTTAATTAAAAAGATGCTAAAATGGAGACTTAAACCTAAGACCTCTAGGATAACTTTAAGCAGTTAACCACTAGGCCATTCACTTCCTTATTTTTAACTTAGCACATAGTATATAAAAATATGGGATGTGGCAACTCTACCATCCTTAAAAATAAATTTTGTCATTGAAATTTACCTGGTTGGAAAATGTGAGGATTTTTATTGTTGCATCGAGTCTTTCGGTTCCCAAGTGGCCTAGCTAGAACCGTGATTCCTCCATAGAACTTTCACAAGCGGGATTTATTTCTTCCTTAATACTTTGACCTCGCGATCAAGGATCTGAACTGGTTCCTCATCAAATGACAGATTTGGATGTACATCAATCTCCTCAATCGGGACCACATGAGATAGGTCTAACCGATAATGTCTCAACATGAACACATGAAATACGTCATGAATATGATCCAAGTCTAGAGGTAACTCCAACTGATATGCCATTGGTCTAACTCTCTTAAAAATGCGATAAGGTTCAATGAATCTCGAACTCAATTTCCCTTTCAGGCCAAATCTTAACACCTTTTCCAAGGTGACCCTTTAAGGAAAACAATATCGTCAACATTGAACTCCATATCTTTTCTCTTCAAATTAGAATAAAACTTTTATCGATCAGATTCCGTTCTCAAATGATCCTGAATGAGCTCAATAGTATTCTTAGTCTCTTGCGCTAAATCCGGTCCTAACACTTTTTTCCCTCAATTCTATTCAACACAAAGATGTCCTACACTTGCGACCATAAAAAGCTTCATAAGGAGCCATCTGAATGCTCGATTAAGAGTTGTTATTAGACGCAAACTCAACAAGGGGCAAATACTCTTCCCAACTGCCTCAAAAATGTAACAGCCTATTTTCAGTGAAATCGAAACAGTGGTTTTGGGACTACAAATCTAAGTTCGGAAGAAAATTTATTTTAATATTATTTCATTCTCTACATTATGATAGAAATGTGGTATGCAAATTTCGTAAAGAAATTTTACTGATTTTATGTCTAATCCGATAAAAAGGATTAAATTGTATAAAATGTAAAAGTTGAGTTCTAGTAGCTGTAAGTATCAAATAGCTATGGAATTCAAAATTTGAGGTCCTTATATGGCAAATAGATCATTAAGAGGAGTTAGTAGATAAGTTTGATGAATCATCCATTGAAAATTAGAAAAATAAAATGACTAAATTGGAAATTAAAATAATTAAATATGATAATAAGCCAATATCATCTTATTTCATCATCTTCCCCAGATTAAAATACATGAAAACCCTAGCTAAGAGAAAAAAGTTCAACCAAACTTTGTTGGCTTAACTAGGTATGTTTTCTTGTCAGTTTTTAGTAATTTTTATATTTCCGAGATCGTAATAACCTAATCTAGCTATTTTGGAGACTAATTTGCAAAGTTATCAAAGTATTAAAGTTTTCCATGGATTAATATGTATGAATTATGAAATTTATGGTAGAAAATGAAAGGTTGTTAATAGGTAAACAACTTTTGTAAGGTGACTTTTGATGAAATTGTGATTTAGGGATTAAATTGTAAATATGTGAAATTTATGGAAAAATTTTGATTTTTGTGAAGTACATGGGTTGCTATTGTGATATGTAAAAATTGGCTAGGCTTGAAATAATGATTAAATTGTATGAATTTCATTTTTTGAGCTTAGGGACGAAATTAGAATTAATTAAAAGTATAGGGGAAAAATGGTAATTTTTCCTAAGATGTGAATTGGATGGAATTGAATGTGAATTTTATTAAATTGAGTTAAATGTACTCGTATAGATCCGAATATACCTAGTATGGAATTGGACCGAAGAAAACAAAAAGTATCGGATTAGTACCCTAGAAACACGAACATTGTCGAGGTAAGTTCGTGTAAGTAAATTGTATATTTATGTGATATACTTGATTTATATATATGTAATTTGTAAAATTGTTAAGTATGGAAATAAATCACATATCCGACAAGAAAGAAATCTCGTTTGAACAAATGAAATTATATGGATACAGGGTTCCTAGAGTGGTTGTGGTTTTGCATATGTTGCGAACACACCATAGCTCGCAAGAGCGTCCCAATATAGCTCACATGAGCATCCCGATATAAGCTCTCTTGAGCTTTCTGATACATGGTTCTTCCAAGCTTCTAGTTTATATACTCTTATGAGTATTCTGATTGGTAGTGATCTTGCATGTGTTGCGGACACACTGCAACTCTTATGAGTGTCCTGATATATGACTATCCGGAACTTCCCGATTAAAAGCTCTTTCATGAGCTTCTTGATAATAGCTCTTCGGAGTTACCCATTAAGTTCGCATGAGCTTTTTGATTTAAGCTCTTATGAGCTTCCTGTTATTAAGCTCGGATACGCTTCCCGTTACAAGCTCACATGAGCTTTCTGTTATTTGGCTTGGAAGAACTTCCCGTTTAAATGCTCAATGAGCATTCTTGAATATGAATTAACAGAAAATAGTATGTACAATTTGTGTGTACTAACCATGTATCCATCGATATTATAAGTGGTTCAATAGGTAAAGTTATGATAAATGACAATATGAGTTTGTGATGAAAGATTATGGACATATATTTGACTACATAACATGACTTGTATATGAAGTTTGAATACATGATATGGAAAGTACATGAATAAGGAAACTTGATTAATGATAAGTTCATACTTGTTTATTGATATTCAAGTGAAATAAATGACTAACACTTTTATGAGGATATGTGGATAGGCTATTGGACAACTTACTTTGAATATATTATGTATATTTACCTTGAATGCCATTAAATGGTAATTTAATTTTTGTTATAAAAACTTACTAAACATTAAATGCTTACTCTTCTTTATTTCCTCTATTTTATAGTAATTCAAAAGCTCGTTAGGTTAGAGGCTTGGAGGCGATAACATCACACTATCCATCAGCTTATTTCGGTATATATAGTAAATACATTTTGGTATAATGGAATGTATAGGCTAAAGTGGTCATGGATGGTATGTATGTCTTTGGTTGAAATTAGCCATTTGAGATGGCTTGTAATTTGGTATGTTTTGATATATAAAATGGTCTTGATATGCTTAATGTGTGTTTGAACGGGATGGTTAATGAAAATCATATAGGCATATTGATTCTGATAGTAAAATTGATAGAACATTTCTATATGTACATATGATATTTTGGTAGGTATAGATACTTTAACATATGTGTTGATATGTCTTACATAAAAAATTATTTTGCCTTGATTTGAATGATTTATATTGGATTGAGAATGTGTTTAAATATTATTGTAGATGAAAGACAAGTTTGGGTGAGAAATAAAGCTTGGAAATAACCTTATTTTGTCCACACGGATAGAGACACGGTTGTGTGTCTCAACTGTGTGTGACGCACGACCATGCGCACGGGCATGTGGATCGGTTGTGTGTCCCCTATATCTTTAAAATTGCAAAACAGAATGCTCAGGTAATTTTACACGGGCAGAGACATGGGTATGTGTCTTAGCTGTGTGCTACATGGGCGTGTAACTTGGCCGTGTGGCCCCTGCACCTTATTAATGTAAATTAAAATGTTCACACGACCTAGCACATGAACGTGTGGCTTGGCCGTGTGACCCAAGTCAGTAACCACCTCAATTTGGACACTGGCTGTGACACGACCGTGTGTCCCTATTTCGAATGTCCACACGACTTGAGACACGGGTGTGTCTCTCAATCGTGTGAGCCATACGGCCTGGCCACACTGGTGTGTGTCCCCTGCACCTAGGAAAAATATTGAAATTTTGCGAAAAATTCTTTGAGTACCCGGATTAGTCCCGACTTATTTCTATTACATATTTTAGGCCTTAAGGGCTCATATAAGGGACTTTATGAATAATATCTGACATGAATGTAAAATAATTTGAAATGTTTGTTTTTGATCTGTTGATCCCTATAATGCTCAATAACCCTATTCCGGCAACGGATATGGGTTAGATGTGTTACAGAAAATGAATCACGTAACCTCTCAACATATCCTCAATAACCTAAATAACCCTTTCAAACTGTCCATTAGATTGTGGCTGGAATGCGGTATTAAAGTATAATCGCGTGCCAAGAGCCTCATGCAGTTTCTTCAAAAATCGAGATGTGAAACCGGGATCCCAATTAGAGACATAGAAATCGATACCCTATGGAGTGTTACAATTTCAGAAATATACAAGCTTGCTAATTTCTATAATGAATAATCGGTGTACACTAGTAGAAAATGAGTTGACTTATTTAGTCGATCAACAATCACCAAACTGAATTTTTCTTATAAGGTGTCAAAGGTAGCCTGCAAACAAAATCCATAGTAACACGCTCCCACTTCCACTGAGGAATCTGAGTGGGCTGAAACAACCCAAAAGGAAATTGGTGTTCGACCTTAACTTGTTGACATGTCAAACATCTTGCCACAAACTCATTCACATCTTGCTTAAGTCCCGGCCACCAATACTACTCATAAATATCCTTATACATCTTGTTTCCTCTAGGATGCATAGCATAAGGGCTACTATACGCTTCCTATATGATAGACTCTCTCATCTGTTTATCTGAAGGTACATAATACCTACCATGGAAACACAAAACTCCTTCTGAATTAAACTTGAAATCTTAAGTCTTACTTTCCTTAATCAGTTTCACATGCGATACAAGAGAAGAATCTAAAGATTGTTTCAATTTGATCTCATCAAGCAACGTAGGCTTTAGTTGTAGTTCTACAAGAAAACCCCTATTCTCATACAAACTCAACTTCGCAAACGTTGTTTTCAACTCAACCATCAACCTCCTACTCAACAAATCGGCCACAACATTCACCTTACCTAGATGGTACTCAAAGGTACAGTCATAGTCCTTAAGCAATTTAATCCAATGCCTTTGCCTCAAGTTTAACTATTTCTGGTTGAGGATGTACTTAAGGCTCTTATGATCGGTGTAAATAATACACTTGTCACTAATGTCTCCAAATTTTAAAGGCGAAAACAACTGCAGCCAAACTAAAGGTCATGCGTCGGGTAGTTACACTAATGTGGTTTAAGTTGTCTTGAAGCATAAGCCACTACTTTCCCAACTTGCATTAATATACAACACAGACCAATGTGAAATGCATCACTATAAACCACATAGTCTTTCCCAAATTCGAGCTGAATCAAAATAGGTGCTTGGGTCAACATTGACTTAAGCTCCTCGAAGCTAGCTTGCTACTCCTCAATCCACTTAAACGATGCGCTCTTTCTCAACAGTTTCGTCATGGGTGCCGCAATCAAAGAGAACCCTTCAACGAACCTCTTATAATAACCCGCAAGTCCAAGGATACTCCGAATCTCACTAACATTTCTAAGCTGCTTCCATTCTAGAATCGCCTTGATTTTTTTTGGATTAACACAGATACCTTCAAATGATACCACATGTCCCAAAAACATTACTTTACGAAGTTAAAACTCGCACTTACTCAGCTTTGCATACACTTTCTCACAAAGAGTTTGTGGAATTATCCTCAAGTGTTCCTCGTGTTCCAAATCAGACTTGAAGTATATCAAAATATCGTTAATAAAGACCACCACAAATTGATCAAGATAACGTTGTAAAACTTTGTTTATGAGGTGCATAAAAGCAACTAGTATAGCGGTAGGACCGAAGGGCATCACTAAGAATTCATAATGCCCATACCGAGCCTTGAAGGTAGTCTTAAGTATATAAAATTAAGCTGATAATAACCTGACATAAGATCATCAATCCTCTGCAAATGGTACTTTTTCCTCACTGTCAGCTTGTTCAATTGTTGATAATTAATGCAGTCTTATCGATCCATCTTTCTTCTTTACGAGCAAAACTGGAGCTTCCCAAGACGATGCACTCAGCTTTATAAACCCACGATCCAACAACTCTTGCACTTGCACCTTTAGTTGCCATAAGGTAAGGAGCAATGGACACCAGAGCTATCCCGAGTAGCAACTCGATTCTAAAATTAACCTTGCATTCTAAAGGTAAATCGGGAAACTTTTCCTGAAAGACATCAGTACACTCCTTCAGAACACAAATGCTCTTTAACACTAACTCATCAGCTTTCGTATCTAAACTATATGCCAAGTACGCATCACACCCTTTACAAACTAGTTTCTCAGTAATCAAAGTAGAAATCACATTGGACAAGTAATCTTGGCGCTCACCGATCATAACTATCTCATTTCCTGGTGAAGTCTTCAGAGTAACCCACTTTGTATCACAATCTAGGCTAACTCGATGCTCCTTCGACCAATTCATGCCTAAAATAAGATTGAATTCTCCAAAAGGCAACTGCATCAAGTCGGCTGGAAACAGTTCTCCCCGAATTTCCAAAGGACATCTCCTAAAGATTTTATTTACATACATAGATTGTCCTAGGGGACTAAGTACAGTTATGTTGCTAGCAGTGTTTTCCACTAAAACTCTTAATTTATCGGACATAATGCATGCAACATAAGAGTGAGTTGGCCTTACATCTATCAAAATAAAGTACTGTACATAATTTATTGTAATAGTACATGCAATGACATCAGCTGCACCACGGTTCTCTCTGCGTCTCGCTACATAAACTAAGGTGGGTTGCCTTGCATCAGTGCGGTTCACACCTTGACCTGTTGTCCTCTACCCAAAATTACCATTTATGTTATTACTACACCCCCTTTGATTCTGATTTTATTAGGGTTGTAGTACTTGCCTCTAACCCCTCATCAACGGACAATCCTTAATTTGATGCTCCATGGCTCCACACTTAAAGCATGCTCCCTTACTCTTCCAATACTCCCCACTATGAGATTTCCTACAGTGAGCTTATTCGCGAATCTAATTTCTATTACCTGTAGCAGTAGGGTACTAACATGGTTTATAACCACGGACCCTCTTCGCTGGATGTGGATTAGAATTTCCCAAACTAAAATATCTTTTCACTGGAGTCTTGGTCTTATCCATTCTGTCTCACTTAGCCCCTTTCACCTTTTCAAGAATCTTCACCTTTTCTACTAAAGTCTCTAAGACTCTCTCCTATAGCATGGCAACTTGGACCCTGAGATCATATCGTAGCCCATTCTCAATTCTAAATCACTTGTCCTACTCTGAAGCTACCATCCCTTGTCCATACCGGCTTAGCCTCATACTCGGATACAGTTCAGTCATCTTACTTCAATTCAATAAACTCAAGTCTCCAGGCTTGAACATATCTGAAGCCCATATATTTCTTACAGAAGGCAGTTTGGAAGTATTCCCAAGTAATGCTCTCTAGTTGGGTACCCTCCATAATAGATTGCCACCAACAATATGCTTCATCCCTCAAAAGAGACACTATAGGTGTCTGTTCTGGGGTATAGTCCAGATCATCTAAGATCCTCTTGGTAGACGCCATCTAGTACTAAGCTACCGTAGGGGTCATCCCAACAACTCCCTTAAATACTTTGGCTCCACTTGATCGAAGACTCTCAACAATAGACTTATGACCTCCAATTCTAGATTGGCCTCTAACAACTTGTTGTAAAACCCTCAATTCAACGGGTTCAGGATTTGCCTCATCATTAACAAATTCCTCAAGCACATCGATCACATTGTTCATAATGGGATCATTCTCATCGTTGATTTGGTGTAGGCACTCGAGCAATGGATGACTCTTCTTGAGCCGCACGACAACGTGTACCACGAGTTCTAACTCCTTGGCTATTTATAGTGTTTAAGTCTTATGAATTTATCTGACAATTATGGAAATAAATTGTTATCACTTGAATATTATTGATCAGAGTCTTTACTAATTAAAAGTATAATATCCAAAATTTTATAATTTAAAGTAAAGAGTACTTATCTTGGATCAGCTTCGGGAGTCTCAGATTTTCAGAGTTTAAAATCTATAATTTCAATAGAAAAAAGTTTTTTTTTTCAAAAATTCTTTTAAAATATGCATGTAAACACATTTAAAATACACAGTCCGAGTTTAAACCAAGTTCTAATACCAATAAATGTCATAGCTAACACCCAACCCAGTAAGATTTTATCTGCTTTAGGTGCACATAACCCTCACGACTTTGTTCTTGGGTGCGCCCATACACCCCCCAAAAGGCTTCTTACCACTTAAGTGTTGCTGCCCCTTTATACAGTCTAAGTCTCTCCCATGTTTTGTTGATGTGAGATTCGTTTAGGGTGTTACATGACCCTAATGCAACAAATTTAATAAAAAAATTAACTAACTTTAAAATTTAGTCCTTTTCATAATCTAAGCTCAATATCTATCAATTTAAAGCATAATTCATCAATTTATCAATAATGGAAACTTGCTAAAAGCTCAACAATTGCACAAATTGATATATAGGCTAGCTAAATTAAGCTTCCATGATCTTCAACCTCTAAAAATTACAAGAAAAAGACTTGATTTTCATACCTATTGAATGGTCGAATGTTAAAGTACCGAAAATGATTTTTCTTTCCTCATTTTGCTTCAATGGAGTATGGTTGAAATGGAGAAAATGATAGTGTTTTCATCTCCCCTTCTACTAACCAACCCATATACACATTTATTAGGACCTAATTAACTTGATTTAATTAACTTAAAGGTTAATTATATTTATCTTTCTATTAACTAATATTAAGTCGCCAACATCATCAATGTCCATTATCTCATAATGGAAAATGCTTTAATTATCATTTTGGACCTTTGGTTAATTGTCATATAAGTCCTCAAGTATTTTGTCAATTAAAATTCTACAGCGATTGGAATTTTACAATTTATTCCCTGAATCTTAATTAACTATTTAATCAACGAAATTATTTGACCATTCTTTAATATATTTATATATTAATTTTGTAAATATTCTTATTTTATATTTACGAACTTGATTTATGAAATATCAATGTACTTGGAACCATTTACTAGTTAATGTAATGATGTTTGCGGCTTACTTTATAATTTTCAAGTTGCATTTAGTTAATTTAACTTTGGAATGCTTTTGAAGCAGGTGCATCACCATCTTGCATGATCTTTTTAATGAGTTGCTTGTCTTTGGTCTCCATTGTAAATGAGTATGTAGTTTAGTTAGCAAACATGTATTCTTTTTTACTGCATAGATAGTAGGTTGCTTACTTTGTAAGGGTGAAATGTGATCTTTGATATATATATATATAAATATATGATAAGATTATTTTAAACAATAAATATATTTACATCATGTATACATATTGTGCAAAAATTAAATTAAACATAATAATTTAAATACTATGCAAGTTGCCTTGATGGCTCAACTTGGATTAAGTTTGAATAAAAATGATAGATGAGGATTTCACTTAGTACGGAGCAAAGAATGCAGAAAAAAATTAATAGTTGTTTTATGTTCTTTATATGAGCTATTAGCATTAATCTATAGAATCATTATTGTTATTTCTCTAAGAACTACTATGCAAAGTCCTAGACTCGCCATGAAGAAATATAACCTAAATTATTATAGGAAAAGAGAAGCAATTAGGTCACTTGTTTATTCAATGAACAAACTTGTATTGACCAACTTAGGATGTCCAAATCCACCTTTTTAAAATTGTGTGAATTCTTAAGACCTGTAGGCCATCTAGCACCTACAAAGCATATGGAAATTGATGAACAAGTTGCCATGTTTCTTTTTATCTTATCCCACCACATAAAGAATCGAACTTGTAAGGATTGGTTTGGTAGGTCTGGTGAGACAGTCAATGGTTATTTTAACAAAGTGTTAAAATCTATTATTCGAATTCATCATCTTTTATTTAAAAGACCTAAGCCTATTATAGAAGAACGTGCAAATGAAAGATGAAAATGGTTCAAGGTAATTTAATTTTGTTATATTTAATGATATATGGAAGATAATATTAAAATTTTATAGCACTAAATTTTTAGATTAATTGTTCTTTATTGTGATAGAATTGGTTAGGAGCTTTAGATGGGACATACATCAAGGTTCGAGTTCCTTTAATTGAAAAACCTAGATATAGGACAAGAAAAATTGATATCTTTACAAAAATATTAGGTGTTTGTACATCTTATATGCAGTTTGTGTGTATTCTTCTTGGTTGGAAAGGTTCTGCTGTTGATAATAGAGTCCTCCAAAATGCAATTAGTAGGCCTAATGATTTAAAGGTACTACAGGATAAGATAACTATATGTGCATTTTGTAGTGGCAAAGCCTTAAATTCTATTGTAGGGCTTTTAAAATTTTAATTTATTTTTAGGTTGCTATTACCTTGTTGATGCAAGGTATACCAACTATTTTGGTTTTTTAACCCCTTTTAAAGGGCAACGCTATCACTTAAGTGAAAGGAGGCGTGACCAACAACTTGCTACTGCTGAAGAATTTTTTTAATATGAAGTATGCTTCTACACGCACTTTTATAGAAAGATGTTTTGGCTTACTCAAACTACGTTGGACGATATTAAGAAGTCATGCATTCTACCCTATTAGAACCCAAAATGCAATCATCATTACATGTAGCCTTTTGCACAACTTCATAAGGAGAGAAATGCAAGCTGATCCAATGGAGCAAGACTTGAATACATTAGGAATGAATGAAACAAATTCTATTAGAAACAAAGAAGGAGATTTAATTAGAAATATTAAACCTTCTAATGAATGAAAAAAAATTTCAGAACCCAACTCGCTAATCAAATATGGAAGTAATGGATGGCCACAAGAGAAGGAATTAAGCTTCATTATGTTATCTTACATTTTTTTGTTGTAATTCTACATTTTTTTCGAATAATTTGTTAAGATGTTTGTGGTATTTTTTCCCTATATTAAACATTCTATACTGAACTCTCTAATGAATGATGTTTATTTATATTTTCATTTAACTTTGGAAATTTTGTATTATTTTCTCAACTTATTATATTAGGTTTTTGTGGTATATTTTACACTAAATTGAACCTTATGAAACTTATTTTATCATTTTGTTTTGTTTAAAGATTAATGGCAATATAAGACTCTAAATTAGATGAACTTCCAAGCCAATAAGTCAAAGGTACAAAAAGACATTTGAATGAAGCCGGTGACTCTAAACTTATTTCATGCATGATGGATTTATACAAGATTGAAACATACAATGTTGATTGTGGCTTTAGGCAAGGCTATTTTCTAGTTTTAGAGAAGATGTTAGAGGAGAAATATATTGGTTGTGGGTTCAAAGTTAAGCCTCACATAGATTCAAGGCTTAGGACTTTGAAGAAGGAATAGGGAGTGGTATATGATATAATTTATGGACATAATAGTAGTGGTTTTGGATAAGATGGCGACAAAAAGATGGTTACTGTAGAACAACCTATTTGGGACGCATATATGAAGGTGATTATGTTATCTTGTCTTAAATGCAATATTTATCAATTAATAATGAGCATGGGTAAATGTTTTATCATGTTTGGTCTAAATTTGATATTTAAAGGTTTTTTTTATTAGTGTCCTTGTATTTTTAATTTTGGTATAGCCACAAAAAAGCTAGCACTTGGAGGATGAAAAATTTCCCTTATTTTGATGAGCTCACCATGATTTATGGGAAAGATATGCTCAAGCTGCTATTGATATCTTGGATGAGATTAATGAAATTGAAGTTAATGATGAAGGAATGTATGAAGACTTGGGTTATCCAAAAATAATTGATAATAACTTTGCAACATCAGCATGTATAAAAGGGGACAAAGCTACCTGTTTTGCTAAGTCTAACAAGAAAAGGAAGATCAATGAAACTTATAATCTTGTTCAAATGGCGAAAGAACTTGGTGATAGGTTCGAGTCTTCATTGAACAATCTAAGTAGGAACTTTGGAACCAAGGCAATGGTTGCCCCAAAAATATGAAACTTTATTTGAAGAGTTGTCCAAAATTGAAAGGTTAATAGAACATGAAGTAATGGTAGCTTCAAGAAAGACTGTCAAAGATGTTGGATGTATGCTTGTGTTTTTCAGTGTTCCAACTCATCAAAAGCCGAAGTGTATTAAGGGATACCTTAATGGTGAGTAATTCTAATATTAAGGTGTCTATATCATTAAAGACATGAGAAAAAAACATTGACTTTACTACTAGTTTCTATTATTAGTATTCAAGTTTAGATATGTTTAACTTATTATTAGGATTCAAGTACTAAAAGTCATCTTAGTGGCATAAATACATTTTTTATTGGTTCTAATATGTTTAGCATTAAAATATTAGAATCCAAGCATATATATGAATGATTTTAGGATATATTTAATATATGAATTTTTTCTTAATTTCGTATATTCATTTATTTAAATTATATGTTTAATTATTGTTTGGTGCTTTTTAAAAGAATAAAATAAAATAAAATGTACAAGTCATAAAAAAATTAGTCATAAATTCTAAAAATCTAGTGAAACAAGAAGAAAAAACAATAACAAGAATAGAAACAGAAAAAAAACATTTTTAATCAATTTATTTACCTTTTTATGGTAAATAGTAAAAATGATTATTAAAACAAATTTAACGGTAAAAAAATTCAAATTAATATTTTAACACGATAATCTTTCTTTAAGGGAAAAATTAACACTCAAGTTTAACACTTTAGCCAAACAAAGTAATATATGTTTACTACATGATCGGCAATCTACCTGTCAAATAATGGGCTATTTATTCAACAGGTTAGTACAACAGTTTTTCCTCATGTTAAAACGTATGTATTAAATAAAATTTTCTCTTATATTATTACATAAGTAGTAAAACGAAACGTTCAAGTGTGTGGCAATGGGTTTAAAGATATTGGAAAAAAATTAAGAATTTTGAATAAAATTGATTGTTAAGTTAGAAATATTTAGAAATTTCATAATGGGACTTCTAGAATTTCAAACAATTTTGTAGTTTTGAGTAGAGTTAAAATTGAAAAATCAATCCAAACCGTGATGTTTGGACAATTTTTTGTAATTCAAGTAAAAAAATTACAATTAATTGAACTAAACCAATTTTTATTTTCATTTAATTTTAATTTTTATTATGTAAAAGATAATATTTTATATTAGAAGAAATTAAACTATTTTAGAAATATCTATAAAAAAAATTGGAACTTTCTCAATTAATGTAAAAAAATCATAAAATATCATCTATTTTATCAAAATAAAGTAAAAAAAAATCAAAACTAATATAAAAATACCAAGAATCAAACCAAACCAAATTACAATTCTAAAAATTAAAAAAAAACTTGACCGAATCAAATTTACCCCTAATTTTGAGTATAATAAATGATTAGGTTAAAACAATTTAAGAATTTGAATTGTATGATTTTCAACAATTTAAAATTTTCAATAGTGTAGATAAGATTAAGGTTAGTTTTAGAAAGTAGTTAGAAGATTAAGGAATTTAAAATCCTTTTTCAATTTTTCTAAACAACTATCACTTGAATTTCTAAAAAATAAGAGTATAGGAATTAAATTTTAATTTAGTGATAGCATGAGACTAAATTTATATTTTGAGTAGTTAGTCTGATAGTTTTCACTATTAATTATTTCAATTAATATCAATAAGTATTGAATATAATGGTAAAACACATTGCAATATTTTTTTAAACATTAATAGAAGCCGGAATACAATGTATCATAAATGAATCAATGTCCCCAAGTCTCGGGCCCACAACACACTATCAAAACTAAGGATTGAAAACAAACAAAGAGAAAAAAACCCAACAAATTAAAGTGGAAAACCAACAAAAACTAATAGATAGAAACAAACCAACAGACAAATTAAAGCAAATAGAAACCACACAAAAACTAAACATCACCTCTTCTTCTTCCTTGTAATGCCCTGAATTTTGGGATTAGAAGTTTAGAGATTTGAGCATAGAGGCAGTGAGGAGGCTGCACATAAGTGATTAGTTGTGCACTTTTGTGACAAAAATGGGTATGTTGGTCTGGTGGTGGTGTGAGTGTTAGTTTAGTTCAAAGTTCTGGGTTTGAATCCTTTGGAGCGCATTTTGGGGGGAATCTTATTAGTTGCCATTGCTTTTGGTTAATAATAATAATAATATTTTATTATTTATTGAATTATTATTTTCTTGTTATTATTTTTTTTAGTTACACGTTCTCCCTCTCCATTTCCCTTTCCCTTTCTGTTTCTTTTTTTTTTTGCTCTTCTCTTCTTACGAAAACGGTTTATTTATGGATTTAGGAATCTCTCACCTCTATCTCTTCTCCGATAGCAAATAGGTGTGGGATTCAAACTTTAACTAAATTGTTTTATTTTGCCAAGTACGTTCAGCTTTTCTTGAATGTGCATTATTCCCTTCGTTTTTGGGGTCTTGAGATGTTGTAGGAGAGGGGAAAATGCTAGTATCTGATGTACTCTTGATGTGGTTAAGGTTAAAGACTGTTACGATGGCCTAAAAGATGATTTCGTGGCTAACTTGAAGTGGTTTCGTGACCTCCCCGATGGCCGTATGGATTTGGGAACTATGGTTTCAAGCTAAATTGGGTTTTGAGAATTATGGTTTCAAAAATTTAGAGTCACACAACCGTGTGGCTGATTTGGGGATTTAGGGATCCCACACGGGTGTGTGTTCGGAACACACGATCGTGTTTAGTTGCCACACGGGTTTGTGAGACCATCACATGGTCGTGTCTGCCTTGTACCTTATTTTAGCAAAAATTAGATAGTGAGTTACAGTACCTGTTCATATAGTTGTGTCCCTGATTCACACGGGCGTGTGCCTTTGACACACGGCCGTGTGCTACCCTTCACACAGGCGTTTGGACCCCCACACTGCCTGGATTGCTCCACACGGCCAGAGCACACGGGCGTGTGGCCCTATCTCGCCAGATAATGATTTTAGGTTAAATGTAAGTGTAATCGCAACTCTGTGTGTTTCGACCCTCGACTAAGCTAAGCTTACTGAGGGTAGATATGACTCTGTTCTGACTTTGGTTTATGTTTTCGTTGTGATTGGATGTGTGATATGTTAGGAATTGAATCTGAGTGTATGGGTGTATATACTTTTGTAAATAACTGATTGGTTGTGAATGACTATCCGGAATTGCGTTCTGAATTGGTACATCTGCATACATACATTTGTATACATACATATATATGCATAATCTATTTTGGGTTGGATTTTGAAGAGAAGGAAGATTGACTGAACTGAACTGGTAGCTAATCTGTTGGTTATTAGCCCCTAATACCCTGAGGGTCGTGGACAATTTGATTGTACTGCAGACTACCGTACTGCACCGTGCAGTACATACGTCAGCATCAATGCTTATCATTGACTGAACTCACAGTTTTACTGTAACCTATCGGTATAGCGGATTACCGCATTGTACTGTACCACATGTATGTTAGCCACGCTACATACCAATATCTGATCTGGCAATTTATACTACATGTCTGTACCGCAATTTATCGCATTGCATAGTACAACTTATACGCTAGCTTTACTGTGTAATATATGTGACTGGCAGTTTATCTGCATACTGTTAGCCCCAATACCCAGGGGGTTATGGGCAGTCCCAATTCCCTAAAGGTTGAGGACAATGCTGATGTCCATCATTGTCAGGTAACCTGGGATGATATCATTTGGAGTTTAGGGTTGGATGGGCTTTTCAAAGTCCTATATGAAGTGATTGGTTGGATGAGCTTAATAGCTCTATTGAAGAGTGATGAGGGACAGAGAGGTGTGTTGGCTGGATGGGTGGGTGTCTTTGACTCAACTGCATTCATATGCATCTGTTTGACTGAATTGAAACTTTAAAAAGATTGAGAATTACTGACACTGTAACTGAATGTGATTCTATGATTGAATGTGATTGTACTGTTCGACTGGAAGACACTTGTGCCCATGAGAATTTCGTAGATCGCAAATCGTGGATCGCGATCGATCGATCGATAAATTATGTGGATCGTTTGAGAATTGTTGATACCGTGCCTAAGAGGGCACGTGAGACATAAATGTGTATCTGACTAATTGAGTTGAAACAGTTGTCTGGATAATACTGCAGTTGTGTAGCTGAGTGTAGTTTTTATTATGCTCTAAATAATGTCGTTTGCCGGTACGTCCGTTTCGAACGTACTAACTATTTCTGTATAGCTCCGTAAGTATGATATGCTTTTGGACTGCTTCTAGTTTTCTGTTTTTGATTCTATAGTTAATTGGGTTTGATCTCATACTAAGCTCGAGCAGCTCACCCCCTCTTCTGTTTCCCTTTTCAGGTACAGTTCTGGATTCTGGATGCTGGACTCAGTATGCAGAGGTCTTGGACAGGCTTGGAGGAGTGAATTATAAGTTTAATTGCTATTTGGTTTTAGTTTAAACTATAAAGCTTTATAAGACTGTGGTACAATTTTTGTTATATGCTATATTCGTATATTTTAGACTGGTAACTTTTCGGACAGAATTTTTAAAGTGATTACTGGTTTTTGATTTGCTATGAAATAAATGTTTTTGAGTGATGAAGGGGTTTATTGTTGCAAAATTTTCTCACGATCACTCCGGTGATAAATGTAGCATCCCAGATTCAGTCTAGACTTCTAGGTCGGGTTTAGGGTGTTACATTCCTTCAGCTCCAATGAAAACCCATAAACGCCTCTCTTCGGCACCACCTCCAGACGACATCACCCACGTATTCTAGCAAAATCGAAAAGAGAGCAAAGCTTTGAGTACCACCATGAGTTAAAAAGGAAATATGAGAGACTCCCACCCGCAAAGTTGTTCGACACCCTTCACCTTTGTGAAAACCAATGTTGACGATCTATCTCAACCACTCTTTCCACTACCTGTGGGGCTTCTTCCACCCAGTATCATGGCTCGTTCAATCGACATTTTTCAGTAGCCAAAGCATGCATGACAACATTAGCCTTTTCTACCATCAAAATAGAAGATAATTCTTTCAAAACCCACCAATTTTGTTTTAATATATTTAATGATTGGACTTAACATAGATTTATCTTGCAAATTTGTCTTGACTTTTTTAGTGTTGTCAGAGAATCCCCTTCTATTTGTGTTTTCTTGAACCTAAGTTCTATCACAAAACCAATGGCTTGTTCACATGCCCATGCTTTGGCCATGAAAGCATCAGCAATCCCACAATATTGACAGGTACATGTAGCCATTATCAATCCATTAGAATTCTTGATTATAACCCTTGAAACTGATTTCTTTGTAACGGTATTAAAGGCCGCATCAAAGTTAACTTTCACACCGTCTGGGTTAGGCAGCACCCAAACTTATTGTTTCTATGAAAAATCTTGTGTTTTGATTTGGTTGTTGGCCTTCAACTCAGACAGGTAGGCCTTAATGAACACTATCAGTTCTAGTGTAGTTTGTCTAATTCCCTCATGCACTATTTTATTCATAGCCTGCCAAATTGCCCAGTACGCAACTACTATAGTCTTCAATATAGTTTCATAAGACATTCTTGCCATCTTTGCCAACCATGACTCATGGTCTAAACTCTTTATAATAGGGACCGGTGTTATGTTCAACAAATCCAGAACCTGTGTTGAAAAAGAATAAAACCACAGCACATGCTCAACAAATTCTTCCTCCATACTGCATAGCGGGTAAATATTAATTACCTGTAGCTTCTTTCTTTGTAAATTATCAAAAGTAAGTAGAAAGTTATTTGCAAACTTCCATATTGTAATTTTGATCTTTGCTAGTATTTGCAAGGCCCACATCCTAGAATAGAACTTAGTAAGTAGAGTATAATTACAGGCATCATACCCTATTTTATGTCACTCTTCCTCTAGAAGAAGCCTGTATCCACTCTTCGATGTATATTTGCTGGGTCCATCAAATTTCCAAATCAAATCGTCAATAGATTGTGATCGACTAATAGGAATACAAATAATGTTCCCTACCAGCTCATCATCAAATAAATCTCTCACTACATCCTCACCCTAGGTATTAGTATTACGATCAATTAATTCTGCTACCAATATGTACCTAATATCGATATTATGACCCTAAACTTTTCCATTGCTTTGTCCAGGAACCCAAACGTCATTCTAAATATTCACATTTTCACCAGTACCGATTCTCCAACCCATACCCTATTTTATTAAGCTCCTAGCACTCTAGATACTCCTCCATATAAGTGATGGGTAAACACCTAACTTTGCATTCATAAAGTTTGTATTCGAAAAATATCTTGCTTTTATAACCTGAGCCAATACATTGGAAGTTTTAGTTAAGATACGGTAACCTTGTTTTGCTAACAATGCAATATTAAACATCGATAAATCATAAAACCCCAACCCACTACAACTTTTTAGAAGACAAAGTGTTTGCCATGTGCTCTAATGATAACCCTTACCCGAGATGTTATTCCTCTACCAATATCTATTGATTATCATTTCCAATCTCTTACAAAGTGACTTAGGTAAAAGAAAACACTGCATAGCATACACCGCTAATGCTTGTAGAATCGCTTAAATGAATACCTCATTCCCACCCATAAAGAGAAAATCCATACCCCAATTTTGCACTCTCTTTCCAAAATGGTCCACATAATGATGAAAAGCTTCCCCTTTTCTTCTACCGACCATAATTGGCAAGCTCAAGTATTTTTTTGGATTAGTCACCACTCTAACTCCCAGCATATCCCCTATTTAGTGCCAAATTGATCCATCAATATTTGTACTGAAATAGATCAAAGACTTATCATAATCAACCTTTTGGTCTGATGCATTTTTATATTAAGTCACCACATCTTTAAGATTTCACGCTCTCTCTAGTGAAGCATCGCCAAAGAGGATACAATCATTAGCCAAAAGGTGACTCACTACCAATATTTCTCTACCTATTCTAGCCCCTTTCATTAGTCCAATTCTGTTAGCCTTATTCAATATAGCCAAAAAACCCTCTACACATATTAGGAACAAATATGGGCTTAGAGGATCTCCTTGTCTCAAACCCCTAAAAGGACTAAATAGTTCGCTACTCTCTCAATTAACCCCTATAGTATACAAAACCGATCTAACACATCTCATGATCAAATTAATCCAATTGACATGAAATCCCATACTTGCCATCATGCCAGATAGAAATTCTCAATCAACCATGTTATGAGCCTTGCTTATGTCAAGTTTGAGAGCAAATGTACTTACTGATTCATTTCATTTCATACTGAGTACATGTAAGACCTCATATGAAATCAGTATATTGTTAGAAATTTATCTTCCAGGGATGAACGCCCTTTGGGCTCTATAAATGCAACTCTCTAAAATTCCCCTCATTCTGCAAACAATGATTTTTGCAATGATCTTATACACACAATTGCACATACTAATTGGTTGGAACTGGGTCATATTTTTTGGCTTGCTGACTTTAGGTATGAGAACAATATGTGTTTTGTTGATACTCTTAATGCCTATCTCACTATTTAGCACTATTAAACAGAAATCAGTGATATCTTTACCAATAATAAGCCAAAATTTTTGAAAAAATAAAGTTGGGCAACCATCAATACCTAAAGCTTTTCAAGGTGTCATATCCTTAAAATTAGCCCAAACCTTCTTCTTTCTAAAAGGTAACAATAGCTCCTCATTCATGTCCATTGAAACACACCTTTTGACATTAGCATAAATATGTGAAGCATCTCTTTGATTAGATGCACTAAACAATTCCCTAAAGAATGTAGTTTCCATTTTCTGAATTTTCTCCTTAGAAGTCACCCAACATCCCTGTTCATTCTCAATACCTAATATTGTATCTTCATTTTTCAATTCAACGCATAATTATGAAAGAATATGGTGTTTTTGTCCCCATGTGTAAGCCAATTTACCTTCGCCCTTTGCTCCCAGTAAATTTCTTCCTTATTTACTTCTAGATTAAGATCTAGCTGGACTTGCAACATTTCAACAAGAGCATTATCATTCGGCTTATTCTTATACAACTCTATAAGTTTCACCTTCAACTTACCCTTTTGCCCATTTCGAACACTCTTGATTGATTTGTACCACTTACGTAGATTCTCTCCTAACTTCCCCAGTTTAACTACATCTGCCGAAGAAGCCTTAAACTGTCCAATTTCCTCTTCACAAGTTTCTTCCAAGCACCAACTAGCATCAAAATTGAACTGAGTGCAACTTATATTACTTGATGACATCTGTGTTACTACTGTATCAACTAACACCAGGCAATGATCGAAAAAAGAATGCATCTAATGCATTATAACATAATATGGAAACATGTCCCACCAATTCGTGGTAGCTACACCCTTGTCAAGCCTCTCCCTAATATTATTATCCGATAATCGACCTCTTTCCCAAGTGTACTAACGACCAGAAAACCCCAAATTGCTCAAATCACAATCTCGTAGAGTAGATCTAAAAGCTCCCATATTATGTTCTTGTCTAAGACGACCCCCATTTTCTCAAAAGAATAGGCAATCTTGTTGAAATCACTGATAACCAACTATGGAAGAGACTGATCCTGCCCCAACTATTTCAATAGATTCCAAGAATCACTACACATCATTTCCTCAGGGTGACCAAAAAACCTTGTGAACCGCCAAATTGTCTCAGTAATACCATCTTGTATATCTACATCAATATGGAATTGTGAGTAACTCTTTAAACTCACAATACATTCTTGCCTCCAACCCAGAGATAACCATCATTTAGACCCAACAACACTAACATCAATCCTATTAAAAAAACTACATTTACTCTAAATTTTCTCCATTTTTCGTGCACTAACTTTTGGCTTTACAAGAAACAAAATTTAGGGACGAATATCTCTCAGCTTGTTCTTGAGATGATTTACCGTTCGTGTCCTCCCCAAAACACAGACGTTCCAACTTAGTATTTTCATTGCTCCCGGTTACCCTACATCACAAAGCCAGCTGATCTCCCTTGACCTTCCTTCAACAACTTCGAATCAATATTAACAGAAACATTGGATGTCCCTTCTATTGTACGTTACCTTTTCTTACCATCAATAACCATAACCAGATTATTTTTAGCGTCAGATTCCAACTTCATAGCCCTTGTATCACTATTCTTTTATGCATTGTTATTAATTATGAGGGTTTGCAAATTGGATGGACGCAAAACCTTCGCCTTTTGAAAAGAATAACTGCTTGTAAAGAGCTTGTCCCAACCACTAATGACCCCCTCCTTCCTCTTTTCAAAACTTTGGTCTACATTTATATCTATGTCCATCAACCATCGGCTCACCATGTTCGATCCTCTTTTTGGCTAGGCTCTTAACAAGATATCTCAACCAAAAGTGATTTTTAACGGATCCATCATCACCTTTAATATATAGAAACTCTCATCATGCCTAAGTTTTCAGCAAATAAAGCAAAACAAACTAAGCTTCTCATACTGAAAACGTGCATACACAACTCAATTTCCCCCCAAAACAATCTTTTTCCTTCTCTTTAGTGGTAATCGAACATCTAATCTGACACGAATACACATAAACCTTTTCATACTTGAAATAGATAGCTTTGCATCACACTCCAGAAAAACCCAAGGAAAGACCCAAACTACCTCACTATAGCTTCTGACATAAGGCCCGTAGGTAAATCATGAATTTGAATCCAAATTTTGCAAAAATTAACGGAACCATTAGTGGGTCTTCATCCCCCTAAATCTTGTGAAGGAGCAGAAGATAGTTATTAAAGAACCATGGTGATCCATCCAAAAACCTATCCATGTCCACCTCATAGAAAAATCAAAATAAACATCTTTTGTTGCCAATATCCATGATAGAGAGTCCTCTTATAGGATGTCATATATTAGCCATAGTATTTGTAACACCCCTAACCCTTATCTGTCGCTGAAACAGGGTTACGGAGCATTACCGAAACTTTCAGAATATTTTCAGATAATTCATAATAGATACTATTTATTCCCCGATATTTATTCATAACGTCCCTTAAATGGACCCTCAAGGCCCAATACAAACATTAGAATTGAGTCGGGACTTAATCAGAAACTCTAAGAATTTTTTACGAAATTTCAAAAATTTTCCAAGTTACAGGGGTCACACGGTGTGGTCCAAGGGACACGCCCGTACTACAGGTTGTGTTTGACCTTGTGTAACTCTCTGACTTGCGCACATGACCATGCCACACGCCCACGTGCTAAGCCGTGTGGTTAATTAAATTCTTTTCGAAGTTAGGTGCAGGTTTCACATGGCCAAGACACACGCCCTTGTTCCAGGCCATGTAGCACACACGGTTGAGACACACTCCCGTGTCTCTGCCTGTGTGCTCAATTCTGAGTATTCTGTTTCTCAAATTTAAGATGCATGGGATACACGGCCTAACCACACGCCCATGTACCAGGCCATGTGTCACACACGGTCATGACACACGCTCGTGTGTCTACCCGTGTGGACAAAATAAAGCCATTTTCTAGCCTTATTTCTCACCCAATCTTTGCCAATGACCTACACCAAACTTACATCCAAATACCAACCAAACCAAGCATTGAATTCAAGTAATTTATAACATCTAACATGATATATTTTTACATGCATTCATGCTTTTAATCTTACCTTTTATAAGCGTACTCATTTAACCTTTCTCAATCAATCAATAATGAACACTTATGTTATCTCCATAAAATAAACTTAATACATATATAGGTGTACCAAAACATAATCATCACTAGTCATTCCAATAGTTAGACTACAATAATCATTTACATTTACATGCCAATATGACTAATATAACCTATACATGCCATTATAACCATAATTGATTTACCATATGCAACGAAATAGGTCGATGGATAGTGTGAGTGATCTCTGCCAAGCTTCCAATCCAACGAGCTTCTGATTTACTCTAAAATAGGGAAATAAAATTAAGTAAGCATAAAATGTTTAGTAAGTTCGTATAACATGATATTTAACTTACAATTTATTCTATTTTGAGGTAACTATGTAAGGCATATTTAATCAATTTGACCTCAAGCCTTACACATATCCTCATTACCTTTGTTAGTCATATATTCCATAATAACTTCAAAACATATATGGGCTCAACAACAATCAAGTTTCCATGCATATATGCTTTCCACAACATGTATTCATTTAACATGTATAAATCACCTCTTTATATTACAAGTATAATTTCATAATAGTTCATCTCGAGTTCAGATTATTTCATGTCAGAACTTTACTCATATCATTCGAAATATCAAGGTCACGCGATTAGTAGTACACTCAAGGTGTACAAGTTTATAATCAAGGATGAACATTCTCATCAAATAGTTTCCATGTATAAATATCATCATATCATATTTTCATATATCACTTATCATGTATCATCATTCTCTTGTATTTCAGACGGATACATGTAATAACTTATTTTATTATTCATATCTTCTCATGTCTGGATTGTCACCTGTTGAATTTATCTGAAATTTCGATAGATACATAGGTAGTACACTCGAGGTGTACAAATCAGGATTCGTCAATTCATACTCAATGGTACCCATAAGGTACTATTTCAGAGAGTACACTATTGAGCCACATATATATTTATAAACAACAGGATTACCAGTCCAGGCTAAATCCTGTCTACAATATACACTCAATATAGCTTAGTCAGGATTACCAGTCTAGGCTAAATCCTTTTTATGACATATGCTCTAAAAAGCATGTTCTGAACTATCCGTCTAGGCTAAATCCAATCCATAACGTATGCTCGAGAGGACTTATATCAGGAATACCCGTCCGGGCTAAATCCTTTCATAAATGAGGTCGGTAGGATTACTCATCTGAGCTAAATCCGGTTAGTAACAAATGTAGGACCTCATTCATTTCAAAAAGTTGCATTTATCCATCGATTTTCATTTATTCAAACGAAATTTAACATTTTCAAGCATTTCCCGACATGTGATTATTTCATACATCTATAACATTCATATAATTCAAATGAACACATTCCATATTCATTCCAAGCATAAAAGTAACATTTTTATCGTTTACCCTTTATCGGCATTATCGTTGATCAGGCTTTGTCAGGTATATTTGCAATGTCATATACATATATGATATTTATACAATTCACAAACACAACATTTAATTCAAGCATATAAAAATACACAATTTAGTTACACGAACTTACCTCGACAAATATTCGTGAACTTAAAATCTACTAATCCGATAATTTTGTCTTTTCCTCGTTCTAGCTCCGAATTTGGTCTATTTGGATCTATACGAGTAAATTTAACATCAATTTATCATATTTCATATTGAAGTGGACTCAATTTTCATCCTAGGTAAAATTACCATTTTACCCTTAACTTTTCCATAAATTCTCATTGTCTCTAGGCTCGAAAAATGAAATTTGTGTAATTTACTCCCTATTCCAA
This sequence comes from Gossypium longicalyx, assembly GCA_025698465.1. NCBI lineage: Eukaryota > Viridiplantae > Streptophyta > Magnoliopsida > Malvales > Malvaceae > Gossypium > Gossypium longicalyx. The sequence goes on along the minus strand of CM047004.1, from coordinate 58,598,457 downwards.
GCCTAATCAAAATCCCATCACAAAAATTACAGCACATATATTCATAAAAATTTAGAATTTTTCATCAAATTTTACAACTTTACATTTTAGTCCCTAAATCATGTTTTCATCAAAAATCACTTTGTAAAAGTTGTTTATCAATCAACAACCTTTCATTTTCTACCATAAATTTCAAATTTTCAGCATATTCATCCATGACCCAATTTTCATACTTTGATAACTTTTCAAATTAATCCCCCAAATAGATAGATTAAGCTATCCCGGTTTCAAAAATATCAAAATTACTAAAAACGGAATAAGAAAACTTACCCAATTTGGCCAAGAAAGTTTCTTCTCTCTCTCCTAGGGTTTTCATGGAATATTTTGGGGAAGAAGATCATATAAATTATTATTATTTCTATTTAATTAATTTATCATCTTTAATAATTTTAATTTTCAATTTAGTCCATAACCCTTTTCTAATTTTCCATGGATGAATCATCCAAAAATATCTACTAGCTTTTCATTAATGGTCTAATTACCTTTCTAATTTTCCATGGATGAATCATCCAAAAATATCTACTAGCTTTTCATTAATGGTCTAATTACCATATAACGACCTTAAGTTTTGAATTCCATAGCTATTTAATCCTTTTAGCTACTAGAATTCAACTTTTGCATTTTATGCGATTTGGTCCTTCTCGTAATTAAACACATAATCGGTAAAATTTTCTTATCAAAATTTTCACATAACATTTTTACCACATTACAGACAGTAAAATAAAATAAATTTTATTTTCGGCTCGCATTTTTGGTCCCGAAACTACTGTTCTGATTTCACCGAAATTGGGCTGTTATAGTATTTCTCATTGAAGGAAAATGCATTACACTTGCAATCAAATAACTACCGAACAAACATAGATTGTAATCCTCCACCAACGCCGATCCATCTTTTTGAACCTAGAAAGTATCCTCTTCTTTGTCTAACATACTTAAATTACTTAGTTCCTCCTCCATTAAATCCCACCAAAACAAAGAAACCTTGCTATGATAGTAGACTAAAATCATGCCAAAAAAAGGGAGACCACTACATGCCAGACGATAGAGTAACTCCCAAGAAGGTGCAAACTCCAAGGCGTCGCAAAACACATTACAATTTTAAGGGAGAATACATGTTAGAATTTTAAAGACTACGTTGTTAGACGAGACAACTACGAACTCCAAACAAGAACTATAAAATAGATATAAAAATGATAAATATATTGACAAAGCGAATGTTTTGTTCAAAAATTTTTACCTACTTTAAAAATATTCATATAAATAATATTTAAATAAACTTTCAATTAAAATTAAAATTTCATAATATTATGAGAATCATTCTAACCCAAAGAAGAAATTTATGGAAATAAATCAAATAATAGAATCTTGATTACAACTAAACATTGTGAGTTGCATTGTCACGCTTTCTAATATTTTATATCAATGTATTAAAAAGTAAATTTATGGATAGAAGATTGATAAAAGTTTTAATCAAGTGGAGACTAAAAATAAATATTTTACATCAATGGTTAAGTTAAAAATATAAGATTTGTATGAAAAGGAATGCTGAATAATTATTCCATTTCACCCAAAAACACCTTTTTTTCATTACCAAAAAAGTTAGCAAATTAGCAATTAAATTAAGGAATCTTAATTGTTTTAAGATTATTTTGTTTATTAGGAAAAATAAAATAAAATGATTGATTTAAATTTACCTGCAAGCTTCTATAACTTATTCAATGAAAAATAATAATAATTTTTTTTAATTTAATATTTGATTTACCCCACACACCCTTCTTAAATTTATATAATTAAATTTAAATAAAAATCTTAATTTTATTGTAATTTAGATTAAATTGTAATAATCGGATTATGGGACAGTTTGAAAATGGAGATCTACCAACTCCGCCCCCACCCAATCTGCACCGTCGGATTTCACCACTCTAACCTATTTATAACATCCTTACATCGCCCCGTATCCCTCGCCCTCGCCACTTCCCACTCTCTCTTTGCTTTCTTTTTCTTCTTTTTCCAAGGGAGAGCCATCTGTTCTTCTTCACTTCATTTCTCTAACCCATGGCTCTTTCCGTCGAGAAAACCGCCGCCGGCCGCGAGTACAAGGTCAAGGACATGTCTCAGGCTGACTTCGGTCGTCTCGAGATCGAGTTGGCCGAGGTCGAAATGCCCGGTCTCATGGCTTGCCGAGCCGAGTTCGGCCCTGCCCAACCTTTCAAGGGAGCCAAAATCACCGGTTCTCTTCACATGACCATCCAGACCGCTGTCCTCATCGAAACCCTCACCGCCCTCGGAGCTGAAGTCCGTTGGTGCTCTTGCAATATCTTCTCTACCCAAGACCATGCCGCCGCCGCCATTGCCCGTGACTCGGCAGCCGTGTTCGCCTGGAAAGGTGAGACCCTCCAGGAATACTGGTGGTGTACCGAGAGAGCCCTTGACTGGGGTCCCACCGGTGGACCTGATCTGATCGTGGATGATGGTGGTGATGCTACTCTGTTGATCCATGAAGGAGTTAAAGCCGAGGAGGTTTATGAGAAAACCGGGCAGCTCCCAGATCCATCTTCCACCGACAATGCCGAGTTTCAGATTGTTTTGACGATAATTAGAGACGGGTTGAAGGCAGATCCCAAGAAGTATACAAGGATGAAGGAGAGATTAGTTGGTGTTTCTGAGGAAACTACAACCGGTGTTAAGAGGCTTTATCAGATGCAGGCCAATGGAACCTTGTTGTTCCCTGCTATTAATGTCAATGACTCTGTCACCAAGAGCAAGGTACATTTTTCCCTACTTTTTTGCAGCTGTACCTTTTGAACTTCTTATATGAAGGATATTGTCTTTTTCCAAGCAGATCTGATAAAAAATGATTTAGAAATAACATAACAATATACATATTTTTTAAAATTGCTTCAGATCTGATATTTGCTTGCTCTGTTTTTACTGTAAGTGGAGTTTAGATTTTAATTGCAATGGTGATGGTCTTTTTGTTCATTAATTGAATTGTGGTTTTTACTGTATTCTGGTCTAATTGTTGTTATGATTTGATCTTTTTGAACAGTTCGATAACTTGTATGGATGCCGTCACTCTCTTCCCGATGGGTTGATGAGAGCTACCGATGTCATGATTGCTGGTAAGGTCGCTGTTGTCTGTGGTTATGGTGATGTCGGCAAGGGTTGTGCTGCTGCCTTGAAGCAAGCCGGTGCTCGCGTCATTGTCACCGAGATCGATCCCATCTGTGCCCTTCAGGCTCTCATGGAAGGACTACAAGTTTTGACCCTTGAGGATGTTGTTTCCGAGGCTGATATCTTTGTCACCACGACTGGTAACAAGGACATCATCATGGTTAACCACATGAGGAAGATGAAGAACAATGCCATTGTTTGCAACATCGGTCACTTCGACAATGAAATTGACATGCTCGGTCTGGAGAATTATCCTGGTGTCAAGCGCATTACCATCAAGCCTCAAACCGATAGGTGGGTCTTCCCTGAAACCAACAGCGGCATCATTGTGTTGGCTGAAGGACGTCTCATGAACTTGGGTTGTGCTACTGGCCACCCTAGCTTTGTCATGTCATGCTCGTTCACTAACCAGGTGATCGCCCAGCTCGAGCTGTGGAAGGAGAAGGCAACCGGCAAGTACGAGAAGAAGGTGTACGTTTTGCCTAAGCACCTTGATGAGAAGGTGGCTGCTCTTCACCTTGGAAAGCTTGGGGCTAACCTCACCAAGCTTACCAAGGATCAAGCTGACTACATTAGCGTCCCCATTGAGGGTCCTTACAAGCCTCCTCACTACAGGTACTGAGGAGAGAATACGAGAGAGAGAGAGAGAGGGAGAGAGTTGGACTAGAAAAAGGAACCATACAACGGGATGGTTTGTTTTTACTAAAATTTATTGATGATTTGTGGTTAGATGGTTAGATTTTGATTTTGGTAGGAGTTTGTGTGTGGGATGGATGATAAGTTTTGGTGGAAAAGAAATGAGGTCTCTGCTTGAAGAAGACCAAATGGGGTTTGAATAAGGTGATGGGGATTGTGTGGGAGATGATATTTTGCCATTGATGCAGTCCAGTTTTGCTGCATCTGGTTTTCAATTAATTAATCAAAAAAAGATGCAACTTTGCTTTCGTTTTCACTTTCTGTTTCATCAAATATTGACACCCAACTTTGCTACTAATCTTGGTTATATTATATTTAATTGACTTTATTATGGCAGAGGAAATTTCATAGTGGAAAAAAGAACTTTGAACTAAAGAGTAGGATATTTGTTGACAAAAAGGTAGTTGCTGGTTGGAGTAGGTTGTATTCTTTTCTAATTTTCATACTTGGCGTCGATGATGGCCTTAGAAAATGGAATAAGAAAGGGTCACTTAATTCAGGCAGCATAGAGTGGTTGGCAAGCGTGAAGGAGACAATTGACTACTGATTTGGGGTGTCCAACTTTGGATAAATAGGCAGGCCTCTCTCCCTTAGGCCATCCTTTTGGATTTGAAAGCTGCACGTTTCACATTTTATTCCATACCACTCTAATTAGGATCTTATTTTTCCAACACATCTTTTAGACTATTGATTAAAAAACAAATAGTTATCAGCTAAGAAATCACGTCACCTCATTTTACTAAACCAAGGGAGAATTTCATGTTCAGGTGATTACATAAATAATCAAACTGAGGATAAATGAAAATTGTTTGGGGACTATGGATCTAATAATAATATTACGTCTGTATTGTCAGTCCAATTTTCACAATGTTTCACAAAAATAGAGGTTTTGAAATGTTTAGTATTTAGGTTTGAATTTTATGATAGGTTAAGTTTATGTGTCACATTAATATATTTTATTTTTGTTTAAATTCGATTCAGTCTAAAAAATATAAATTTAAAATTTTGTCAAAACCTATTCATATTGTAAATGACTAGCCCATCTCTATTTAGGCTTGTTTCAAAGATATATTAATTTTAATTTAATTTTTTATAAATTTTCTTTTATTAAAAATTTAAATTTAGACAAGTTAACATATGTTGAAACCATTTTTTTAAAAAGGGAATCGACTTTGATTTTGAAAATGAAAACGAAAAAACGGGAGTCACTACCAATTCTTTTTACTTAGGTATGATCGGATTACCTAGAAATTTGGTCATTTTAATAAAATATTTCGATTTACTAAAACAACGATTTTGGTCTACGAAATTTGAGAAAACGGATTCGGGAGTCAGTTACGTACGAGGAAGGATTAGCACCCTCGTAACGCCCAAAATTGGTACCTAATTGATTAATTAATGTTTTAATGTCGAAATTTAAAAACTCGAAAAGAATTAAAAATACGATCCTCTCTTTTTTAATGTTGATTTTTTACGAAGAATTTACTTGCGCGAGTCGAAATGGATGTTAAAGACCTTCTTGTCCCGAAGTAGTAAAATGCCACATCCAGTAAGTTAGACACAACATTTTAAAACCTCGAGAATAAGTTTTTCTTTTGATTTTTAAAATTCATGCGTTTTAATTTCAAAAGGTTATTCCGTCATTTGGGTCAAACGAAGGAAAATCGAAACTCAGTAAGTTAGGGCACGATCTTTTGAATCTCCAAACACAGAATATTGCCTTATTTTGAATTTTTTTGTGTGTATTTGAGTAAGAATTAACGTAATATAAAAATGGCATATGAATCGAATGTTACACTAATAAGTGGCAATAATGTAAATATACTAATAAGCAATTCGTAATGCGTATCACTTTAATTCCAAAATTAACAATCAAAGGAAAATATAATAAATAATAAAATAAATAATAACAATGATGACGACAAGAACACTAATGATAAATCATGCACATGAATTGACGATACCGATTTTGAAATATAATAAAGATAAAGAAATATTGAAGGTAAAGAATCAAAAGATGAATGAAGTTAAAGACACAATTTGTAATAAAATATATGTAAACAAGTAAATGATAATAATAATAATAATAATAATAATAATAATAATAATAATAATAATAATAATAAATAGTAAGAAATGGTAATAATAATGATAATAAATAATAGTAAATAATAATAATGATAGTAATGAAAATAAAAATAGCAATGATAATAATAATATTAATAATAAATAATAATAATAATAAATGATAATAATAGAAAATAATAATAATAAAAAAATGAAGACGAATAATAATAATACACCAATAATAATAAAATCAGGAATAATAATAATAATAACAACAATAATATAAATAATAAAAATAGTAATAGTAATAATAATGATAGAAAATAATAGTAATAGTGAAAATAATAATAATAGTAATAGTAGATTAATTAATAATGTAATAATAAGTAAAGAAACACAAAAAGAAAATATAATTATAATAATGATAATAATACAAAGTTACTAATATAATAATATAATGATAGTAGCAAATAAATAAGCACAAAAATAAAATATGATTATAGTAACAATAATATTAAATAGTTAATAAAATAGCAAAAATAACAAAAAGGGACCAATTTGAACTTAAAACAAAAATTCGGGGCAGATCTGAGAGGAATAAAAGGGGAAAGGACCATATTGCAGTGTAACACCCCAAAATTGGGTCTAGTCGGAACAGTGGTTTCGGGACCACAAACCCGATGAGAACAATTTTTTATTTTTATTATATTTTTATAGTCTATAAATTTATGGAAACATTTCGTAAAAATTTCGTTTGAAAATTTTGATGTTTGGGCACTCAATTTAGTCAAAAGGACTAAATTGTAAAAAGTGTAAAGGTTGAGTTCTTTATATTTGAGGTGCCTAATTGTTATGAGTTTTAAACTGAAAGTCCTTATGTGATAATTAGTCCTTTAATAAGTTAACGGATGGATATTTGTTTGGTATTTTTGAAATTTGGTTGAAATAAAAAGGGTAATTTTGTAAATTAATTAAAATGACCAAATAAGACAAAAATGATAAAAGCTATCATTTTTTTTATTCTTTCTTCTTCAACCTTGGGAAAGAACCAAAAATGGCAGCCATGGCTGAGCTCCATTCGGCCAAGCTTCTATGGCTTATATAGGTACGGTTTTTGTCCTGTTTTTAATGATTTTCGTATTTTTGAGATCCCCGAAGCTTAAATTTTCTATTTCTACCAAATGATTGAAGAAAAATTAGAGTTTAAAAATTTACCCATTCATGATATGATTGTGTATTGATGATTTATAGTAGATAATGAATGTTTGATGTGTTAAATACGAGTTTTATTCGATGAATTTCGGTAAAAATGTCAAAAAGGGGTTAAATTGTAAAAGTTATAAATTGGTCATAAGTATGTGAATTAGTGAAAATTTGGAGTTGTCATAGAAGAGAAAAATGTTCAGCATGTCTTAAACCTTATAGAAATTGAATAAAAAAATATTTTGCGAGCCTAGGGGTAAAAGCATAATTTTTGAAAAGTTAGGGGGCATAATTGTAAATTTTCTAAAATTTGATATATGAATTGAATTGGTTAGTGTGTTGATAAAATGTATTAAATAAGTGTTATTTGACATGTTAGATCAAGAAAACATGAAATTTTGGATTAAGATCGGGGAAGAACAAAGTTGTGTGCTAAGTCAGGAAAGTTAGCCGTTTCGACATTTGAGGTAAGTTGGTATGATAATAATACTGCAATAATGTTGTAATTTATATTTGAAAGTTAAATTTAGTGAATTAATTGAATTATGTTAAATTAAATGTTTATGGTGCCAAGTTTATGAATTGATTTAAAAATATGTCTATGGTACATGAAGTGCATTGAATTATCATACATAAATGTGATTTCTATGATTATGGATATTATGAGCAATTGTAAGTTCATATGATTTTTAATAATGCAATGTGTAATTTAATGTTATTGCCTTGATATTAAATGAGATGTAAGTTTATATGTAAGTAATACATCAATTTTACTTGTATTATGATATTTTATAATAATATTGGAAATATGTTTGTTGATAATTACTTGATTGGTGAAATTGTTGGAAAAGAGAGAGAAATCCCGGTTGAACCTTCGGAAAGATTGGATGATAGAGATGGTATGTAGCTAGGTCACATGTATGGTACTGAGTGCACATCATGTGTACAAGAGAGCTACGAGACATTATGATGTAGCTAGGTCGCATGAGTGATACTATGTGTACACCATGTAGACAAGAGAGCTACGGGATATATGTAGCTAAGTCGCATGCGTGGTTCCAGGTGAAGGACACCATGTAGACAAGAGAGCTACGAGATAAACTGGTTGGGTCACATGGGTGGTACTAAGTGTTCACCATGTGTACAAGAGAGCCGAACTATATGATGGGTGGAGCTATATGCTGAAACCACCAAGTATCGAGGATTGATCCAAAGTGTTCAACGGGAGACTTACTATGTACTGCTTTGTGAGTTTTGTGATGAATAAGTGCAAGAACTTGGTTATGTGAATGATGTGTTCATTAAGTTACCGGGATATGGTAATGTTATAAACAAGTAAGTTATACATGAGGATGATTTTATGGTGACCTTGTAATCATGGGCCTATACTTGTGATGTATGAAATGTGGTGAAAATAATTTGTGATATGTATGTTAAAATGAGGTTAATACAAAGAAAGTGTGAAAGAGTGAATTAGCAATAAAACTGTTTTGGACAGTAGCAGTGACGTGACTTTGAAAAATCACCAAAAATAGTATGAATTTAATTAGAGGCTGAATGATATATAAAATTAAAGTTTAATGAGTCTATTTTTATATAAAAGAAACAGAGTAAGCAAATAAATTCTATATTTTGAGATATTTATATTTTTGTGAGACTGGTTCAGAATGTTTACGTGATCCCCTGTTCTGATTTGGTAAAATCATCATAAATTGTACAAAAATAATTATGGGGCATGATTTATATGCTTAGAAACCTTAATGAGTATATTTTTTATTTGAATAATCAAAAACATTATTTGAATTCTGTAAAATGAGATAACTGAGTTTTTATATAGAGAGGTCAGAATTGTCAAACAGTGAAATAGAGGAAACTTTAAGAAAAATATGGTATTGATTGGCAAAACCAAAAATTCTGAAAATTTTATGGTAGAAATTTATATGAGTCTAGTTTCAAGGAAAATTTATGAAACTTAATTTTGAGTTCTGTAGCTTAAGAAATAATTAAATTAATGACTATGATTCAGGAAAACAGCCTTAGCTGATCTTGTGTAAAAAGATGAAATCATGTGATTAATGATTCTATTTTCTTAAGCATATTTATTGAGGAATGGGATAATATTGTTAATTAAATTGCTTATTATTAATATGCCAACTTACTAAGCTTTTAAGCTTACACCATTTTCTCATTTCTCTTACTGTTGTCAGGTTGGCTCGGGGTTAGAGATCGTCGGAAGTATCATCACACTATTAGTTTATCAAATTAGAATAATGGTAATTCTTATTTATTATCAAATAAGTGGCATGTATAGATAATTAGTTATTGATATTAAGTAATATTATGATTTAGCCAAATGTATAGGCTCATTTTACTTCATTGTATATAGCCATAAGATTTGGCTCATAATGGTTAAAGTTATGTAAACCTATTTTATGTACGCATAGATAAATGTCTTGGTGTGGCTACGTTAAGAACACAAAAAAGGGCTTGGAAAATAGCCTAATGTGATACACATGGGCTTGAGACACGGCCGTGTGTCTCAGCCGTGTGAAGAACACGGCCACCACACGGGTGTGTGGTCTAGCCGTGTGAGCAAGTCAGTAGCTAGCTAATTTTTACACGGGGTCCAGACATGGGCGTGTGAAGACCACACGGTCTATTCACACGGTCGTGTCACATGCCACACGAGCGTGTGACCCTGCTTTGGTGAAATTTTTTTTTCTAAGTGTCTGGAAGATTTCAGTTTGTTCCTGAACCAATTTTAATGATTGTTTTGGGCCTCCTAGGCCCTTTTAAGGGATAAATTATATATGTTTGAAAAGTTTAAAATTTGATGAAATTTTATGTCTTGGTTTTAAATGATTACAAGTACTCAAGTTCGGTAATACCTTGTGCCCTGTTCCGGCGTCAGATACGGGTAAGAGGTGTTACATGCAGTGCGCGAATTAAATGGAGGGACCAGAAGAATAAATATTCCTGCCCTCCAAAACGCGTCACTTTGTGCGGGACTAAATTGATGACTGAAATAAATTATAGAGCACGAATTAAAAATAAAAGGAAGCTTGATTGCAAATTGATAAAAAAATGAAAGGGCCAAAAGCGCAATAAGCCCATTCGGTCAAAACATGCGGATCCCCTTAGGCGGGTCGGGTCAACACGCGAGTAGGGATGAAACGGCATCGTTTTGGCCTATGCATGCTGACACCAAAATGGCATCGTTTTGTGCACTTATAAAAGCAAAAAAAAAATACAAAAAATTTCATTTTTCAGCCTTCAAAGCAAAAAAGTTTAAAAAAACTCTCTCAACCCCTTTTATCTCAGGCCCAACTCTAGCCATTGGATTGCCGGTCATCCATCGTGCCGACCACTGGTCACTGGCGACGGCATCGTCGCCGGTGGCTGGAGAATCTAAAAAATCCCCTTTTTCTTCCTCTTGCCATCTAGAAACCTAATCTAGGGTTATTTTTTTGAAAAAAGGGTGAAAAATCGCCAAAATAGGCAAATGACCGTTCGATTTTCCAACCACTTTTCATCGGAAGTGGCTACCTCAACTGTCTCTGGCGACGAAGTGCGAAGGTTTGTCTTCTAAACCCATTCCTTTTGTTTTTTTTTCTTATTCGAGATGGGTTTATTCAAAAAAACGAAAATAAAAGAAAAGAAGAAAAAAATCACATTTTTTTTAACTCTGAAACTAAGTTTTTTTTATTGCTACTGCGTTTGTATTCAATAATCATGTGTTCGTCCCCCCTATTTTACCTAGTTTCGTTCGGCTTATATAGCCGTTTACATTGCTATTATTCATACACTGTCTATTTCTTATTTTGCACTGCTATTGCATGTTCTTTTTGTTTTGTAGGTCGTTGAGTGGTGGAGCAGGTGGCTGTCAGAGGATGCACATAGGAACAACAACACTGAAGGGGATTCAGAAAGCTTAGGGTTTCTGAATTGTTTTAGGCTATTGGGCCTTTTGGGCCTGTAGGAATTAGGTTAGGGGTTTGGGCTTTTTGGTTTGGGTTTGGTTTGTGTTGGACATTAGGTTGTTTTGAATTTTTTATTTGGGCTATGTGTAATGGCCATTTAATGGGCTATTTGACTATTGCAAATTTGGGCATTTACAGCTGCCCCTCTTTACTCATTGTTGTATAACGCGAATGAAACAAAGACTTTAAAAAGGGCCACATTTGCCTAGTCTTGCAGAATCTTGACCTCTTGGTATCTTCTCTTCTTCAGGTAGCTTCATTCCAATCTAGTGCGTCTTGTTGCTTCGATCCACTCCACTGCAACTTCAGAGAGATAAGAATTGTAGCTTCAACCTACTCTACTGCAACTTCAGGGGGATAAGGTTTGTTTTGATTTGCTCTACTGTAACTTTAGAGAGATAAAATCTGTTTATTTATATCTTCAATTTATTCCACTGCAACTTCAGGAAAATAAGATTCGCTATCTTCAGTCTGCTCCACTGCAACTTTAAGGAGATAAGACTAGTGATTTCAACATGTTCCACTGCAACTTTAGGGAGATAAGATTTGTTTTGATCTGCTCTACTGAACTTCAGAGAGATAAGATTTATTTATTTATAGCTTTAATCTGTTCCACTGCAACTTCAGGGAAATAAGATTCGCTATCTTCAGTCTGCTCCACTGCAACTTCAGGGAAATAAGACTAGTGATTTCAACCTGCTCCACTGCAACTTCAGGAAGATAAGATTTGTTTTGATCTACTCTACTGCAACTTCAGAGAGATAAGATCTATTTATTTATAGCTTCAATCTGTTCCACTGCAACTTCAGGGAAATAAGATTCGCTATCTTCAGTCTGCTCCACTGCAACTTCAGGGAGATAAGACTAGTGACTTCAACCTGCTCTACTGCAACTTCAGAGAGATAAGATCTGTTTTGATCTACTCTACTGCAACTTCAGAGAGATAAGATCTGTGATTTATAGCTTCAATCTGTTTCACTGCAACTTCAAGAAAATAAGATTCGTTATCTTCAGTCTGCTCCACTGCAACTTCAGGGAGATAAGGTTTGTGATTTGTAGTTTCAATCTGCTCCACTGCAACTTCAGGGAGATAAGATTCACTATCTTCAGTCTGCTCCACTGCAACTTCAGGGAGATAAGACTTGTGTCTTCAACCTGCTCTACTGCAACTTCAGAGAGATGAGGTTTGTGGCTAAAATCTACTTCATTGCCGATACATGGAGATAAGATTCACTGTCTTTAATCTGCTCCACTACTGCTTAGGGAGATAAGATCTTTAATTTTCAGTCAGCTCCACTACAACTTTAGAGAGGTAAGGTTTGCATTCACCAATATTGCTACACCGTTTTCTAGGGGACATGACCTGTAGAATTGATTCCATGGGCCTATGCTTATGCCAAATGATTAGGATGCTATGATCGAAATGAATCAAATGCTCTTAACTAGATGTGTTATGAATGATCTATAAATGTGAAAATGAGAATGATCCTTTTTTAAATGCTTAAGGTATCATCGCTCGTTAATCATCAGGGAATTATCGCTTCCATCTTGTTCAACTGGTATTCTTGGTAGAAAGCCCAAAGAAATAATCACATTCTGTTCAACAAGCTTGCCCCGCTGTAATTTCAGAATCCCTTCCATTGTACCTTTTGGGACATAAGGTTTGTACCTCCCATGCAACTTCAGGGGAATAACATTTGGTTTCTTCCATCCATCCTGTTTCAACTCAGAGGTATAAGATTTGTATCATCTTCAACTTGATTTGTTACACCATTCCCTGAGTGTAATGACTCGATGTATATGCCTGATATTTGCGTTAATGTAGAGTATCATTTTTCTTTTCCCAAGAATGATTCCCTTTTACACTTGGGTTGACATTACTCGTTATTTGTCGAGGTTGTACCATCGACGGAATGTCTTATCCTTTTGTTCAACCAATAAAAAATCCAAAAAGATAATCATCTTACTCGAATATTTCCAACCCTTAGGCTTGGTATGTTCTAAACAATAGTCCTATTTCAGGTTCTTGTATCATTTAGAAGTTTCCAAAGTAATATGCAAAATTCCTTTTATGAAAGTATTATTAGTCCATTAATCGTTATTTCAATGCAAAATGCTTGAAAAGATCATAACAATGGATCGAAAGGAAATTAATTAAGAGTATAGCTCGAAGTAAGTAAGTTAATCAAGGATCGCAAATGCAATTAAAAAGAAATTTATTGGGATGTATCTTGAAAAGAATAAGGTAATCAAAGATAGCAAATTCAAAATGGGTAAAATAGAAAGTTAGGTGCCCCAGATATCGCAGTTTGAGTTTCTCTGTACGAACTTCTTGATGACCTTTTTTTTAGTTCAATATGTGTTTAGGGGATCTAGAGTACTCTTGTTGATGCCCCAAGATGTAACATCTCTCCTCCTTGTCAATTCAGGTATCACAAGACTACCGCATGCCCCACCTTCGATCAAAATTCGAATCACCCTTTATGAGTTTTCAATTCAAAATCCTTTTGGTCTCAAGGTGCCCTTTGCGAGTTTTCACCTGGGCCTCTCCCCCCTTTTTTTTTAGGCGAAGTATTTCTTAACCGAATCTAAATTCACAAGATTGGGTAAAGTCTTTCCATCCATTTCGGTCAATATTAACGCTCCTCCAAAAAAAACCTTCTTTATCACATAGGGTCCTTCCCAATTCGGCATCCATTTTCCTCTAAAATCCTTTTGTATGGGTAGGATCTTTTTTAATACTAGGTCTCCTTCATGGAATTCTCTGGGATGAACCTTTTTGTTGTAAGCTCGCATCATCTGTTTTTGGTACATTTTACTATGATGGGTACTTTCAAACTCTTTTCTTCAATCAGGTTCACTTGATCATATTGAAATTGGACTCACTTTGATTCATCCAATTCTTGACTCGATTGAAGTTTGGAGAGAAGGAATCTCGACTTCAATGGGAAAAATCATTTCCATTACATAAACAAATAAGAAAGGTATTGCCTCGGTAAAAGTCTTGGCCGACGTTCGATAAGCATAGGGGTAAAATGTGACTTTTATGCCAATATTTACAAGTCTCGGTCATTTTCCCACGATCTTTTTTTGTTTTTATGTTTTTTTAAGACTTTGATGACTGTCAACTTTGTGACATTGGAATATGAAGCGACTTTCACCCGCTTATTAAGAAATCGACGACCACAAAGATGATAATGTTTGCTAGGAGCTTGTGATGAGATCAGCTCAGTAACATCCATGCCCCACATAGAGAAAGTCTATGAAGAAATGAATGAGGTACATGAATCTTGTCTCCACAAATTTGGCATTTACGACATAACTGATGCGATCCCCTTCCATGGTGGACCAGTAGTACCCAAATCTCATGATTAGTGCGGCTACCGTGAAACCATTAAGTCTCTCTGTCACCCTTATAGATATTTTTTAGCATCCACAGGTTTTAGTATCCCAGGCATATCTTGACATGATCATGCGAAAACATCTTTAAATTCTTGGAATAACTCAATGACGATTCGTTTTGTCTTTGTGGTGATGCAGGCTCTGATATTTGCCTCTTGCTCACAATGTCCACTGACCTTTTGTAAGGTAGGATCTTGTTCTACCATCTTTAACAAATCAGAAGATAGGTTACAATCTCTGTCATCTTCAAAGTCTTGAGATCCTTTAAGACACATATCTCGCTCAAAAAGAGATTCTAGGTCAGTAGCAGCGTCTCTTATGTCGTTGATATTTGGAGACCGGTTGAAGGTAGATTCCAAAGAATAAATGATTCTAAGGATGATTATTTGTATGGTATGATCATGAATGAAGAATAAATAAATTTTTGAAAGAAATTCCAAAGAACAAAATAATCTAAAAATAATTATTTGTACAGTATGAAATGGAAAAACAAATAAAAGAATATTTGTTCAAAAAGATGCATTCTATTGAAATAAAGATTTTGGGCACAAGCCTATTTCACAAACAAAATAATCTAAAAATAATTATTTGTACAGTATGAAATGGAAAAACAAATAAAAGAATATTTGTTCAAAAAGATGCATTCTATTGAAATAAAGATTTTGGGCACAAGCCTATTTCACAAAAGGATTCTTACTACTTTTAGGCTTAAATCAACAAGCGTGTTTTGAATATTACTCTAGATTAGCTCTAAAAATACAAGGATCTTTTTCACAGTCACATTGTTCAAAACACACCCAAGTATGCAAGGGTTTGAAAACTTTTATTCCCCTGCTCCCTCTTCGGATATGTTCCCAATATTCCTTCCAGGCTTTTGACTTGTTCAAGGCATCGTAAATCTTTTGCCCCCACTTTCAAATATCACATTTACTGCATTGTCAAAGCGATTAGGTTCTGAGGAATCATCAAACTTCACAATTTTCATCTCAATGAACCTTTTGACAACTTTTTAAATGTAGTGCAGTTTTTGATTGAGTGTCCCGTTATTCCCGCGTGATACTCATATTAAGCATTCTCATTATACCATTTTGGGAACAGAGGTTGTACGGGTTTCGAGTAGAACGAAGACACCACATGCACATCAAAAAGATTTTGATACAACTTCTTATATAACATCGGGATGGGTGTAAACCGGAGCCTTTCTGTATTTGGCCTCGAGTTGGATTCCTGCCTTGAAGAGCCTTGATAGCTAGTGGTTACAGTCCTCCGCTGGCCTACATTGACCAATTTAGAATACCCTTTGCTTGTATTATTCACTTCATTTTCATTTCTCTTTGAGGTTGACCTCTTAGCGCTTTCTCCTACATTTATCTTTCTGATCTTGATTGCGTTTTCAATCATCTTGCCGGACATTACTATATCTGAGAAGCTCATGGTAGCGCTTCGCAACATATGGGTAATGAACGGGGCTTTCAGAGTGTTGACAAAAAGCATCGTAGTTTCTTTCTCCAGAAGAGGTGTCTGGACTTGTGTCGCTAGCTCTCTCCATCTTTGAGCATATTACCTGAAGCTCTCACTTTGCTTCTTTTTCATATTCTGCAGTGTAATTCTGTCGGACGCTATGTCTGCCTCATGGCCATATTGCTTCATGAAAGCCTGTGCCAAGTTCTTCCATGAATAAATTTTGGCACGGCTCAGTTGGTTGTACCATTTGGCAGCTGACCCAATCAGACTATCTTGGAAACAATGAATTAATAGTTGATCATTATTAATGTATCCTGTCATTCTTCGGCAGAACATCATGATGTGAGCTTCAGAACAACTGGTCCCATTATACTTTTTAAATTCTGGGGTCTTAAATTTCGACGGGAGTACTAAATCTGGAACCAAACTGAGATCTTTGATGTCAACCTTGCAATGCTAATCAATATTTTCCATTGCTCTAAGTTTTTCCTCCAACCACTTGTATCAATCTTTGAGTTGTTTTGGCAGTTCAACCCTTGCTTTTTCTATTTCTGCTATTTCATCTAGATCAAGAACTACATGATTGGTTGGACTGTTCCTCGGATTGGAACCTGAGCCCTTCGGGTAGTTCATGGGTGTCGAGGTACCGACCTGATGTTGTTGGGGCCTGACAGTAACAGATGCCCCTTGTAGATGCGCGTTTGGTTGGGCCTGGGCGCTTATTAGGGTAAAACTTGGGGGATAGATAGAGTCTTCATTACCATCCTCAACGTTGACTATTGGGTCTTTCCCTTTTTTGAGCCTTCTAGCTAGCAATTGCGTCAATTAGCTTATCATATTTCTTTAGGATTCAAGCATTTGATCCCTCATATCCTGTTGAATTTTGGCTAGTTGTTCTTGCATCTGTGCCTGTAGCTGGTCTTGCATATCTCTTTGTAATTGCTCTGATCTTTCCATTCTTTGATCCATTGCTTTTATCTTGCGGCGGGTACCGTAGTGATACTTAGTTGGTGACTTTTTTCGGTTCCCAAGTTAGCTGAAATAATTTTACCTAATTAGGGTCCTTTTGTGAAAATCTAATGCATGTGATGAGATGCAATACAAATGCATGGTATGAATGCAAAAAGAAAGAGAGGCATTGATTCTGGATTCAATTCCATTAGAACAACTTTTCTAGAAAACAAATTTCTTTACATAAACCGAATTACATATGCGGCCTTACCCTCATATTCCAAGCGAATACACCGAACTTTTTCTTCATATCCGGATGTTATGGTCAAATCTTGTGAATTTTCCAAAAGATGCCTCTATTATCTCTTTTCTGCTCGATCCAGACCGCGGCCCATTGCTCACTTATCCCCGCGATGCTCGTCAGCTTCCTTAAGATATGATGGCTCTCGAATAATCTTTGTTGGTTTGAATCCTCAGGCAATGAAACAAAGTTGCGTATTCCTTCATGGACTATCAGCCTTCTCTTATTGTTTACTTGGACCATATTCGGACGGCCGTATTATATTCCACTTTATCAAGAAATCCATTCTCCATGACAAGCTTTTCTAATTAGCAATCGAATGTGACTCAACACCTCCTTTCTATGATGAAAATGCAATACAATCAAAACAAAAGAAAATATGTTAACACAGGAAAAATAAACAAAATAGAGTACCTATCCGGGTGACCACTAGGGGTTCTGAGTGGCTCTACTTAGGGTGGGTTCCTACGGCTTACTATATGCGGCTCGGTACTAAAGTAAAGGTACTTGAACCAGTAGATTCCTTGATATTCACCCATTATAGGCTCATATAGACCGAGTTCAGTTCAGGGGAATACATTTCCCTATGACTGCACGGAGATGAAAATCTCACGAAGACATAGGTACGGATGTATCCCGAAAGCGATCCACTATCTTGCACGGAGGTGAAAACCTCACAATGGAATAATTTCTCACTCCCACTTAAAAGGGTGTAACCGCGGGGTCATGCAATACAATGTGCAGGGATATACAAAAAAGCTCGAAGCAAATAAAGAAGATATGAATAAAATAGTGAAGGTCGTAACAGAAAACGGATGAAATGCAATGAAAGGATCGTATATCAGAACCAAATTTTCAATTTTTGACAAAAAGACAAATGTTAATCAACTTGTGGCTTGACTCTCTTATTTGGGTCTCTAGTGGAGTCGCCAAGCTGTCGAAATCATTTTTTTTGAAAAAAGGGAATCGACTTTGATTTTGAATATGAAAACAAAAAAACGAGAGGCGCCACCAATCCTTTTTACTTAGGTGTGATCGGATCACCTAAAAATTTGGTCATTTTAATAAAATATTTCGATTTACTAAAACAACGATTTTGGTCTATGAAATTTGAGAAAACAGGTTCAGGAGTCGGTTACGTATGAGGAAGGATTAGCACCCTCGTAACGCCCAAAATTGGTACCTAATTGATTAATTAATGTTTTAATGTCAAAATTTGAAAACTCGAAAAAAATTAAAAATACGATCCTCTCTTTTTTAATGTTGATTTTTTACGAAGAATTTGCTTACGCGAGTCGAAACGGATGTTAAAGACCTTCTTGTCCCGAAGTAATAAAATGCCACATCCAGTAAGTTAGGACACAACATTTTAAAACCTCGAGAATAAGCTTGTATTTTGATTTTCAAAATTCATGCGTTTTAATTTCAAAAGGTTATTCGGTCATTTGGGTCAAACGAAGGAAAATCGAAACTCAGTAAGTTAGGGCACGATCTTTCGAATCTCCAAACACAGAATATTGCCTTATTTTGAATTTTTTTTTGTGTCTTTGAGTAAGAATTAACGTAATATAAAAATGGCATATGAATCGAATGTTACACTAATAAGTGGCAATAATGTAAATATACTAATAAGCAATTCGTAATGCATATCACTTTGATTCCAATATTTACAATCAAAGGAAAACATAATAAATAATAAAATAAATAATAACAATGATGACGAAAAGAACACTAATGATAAATCATGCACATGAAATGACTATACCGGTTTTGAAATATAATAAAGATAAAAGAAATATTGAAGGTAAAGAATCAAAAGATAAATGAAGTTAAAGACACAATTTGTAATAAAACATATGTAAACAAGTAAATAATAATAATAATAATAATAATAATAATAATAATAATAATAATAATAATAATAATAATAATAGTAAGAAATGGTGATAATAATGATAATAAATAATAGTAAATAATAATAATGATAGTAATGAAAATAAAAATAGCAATGATAATAATAATATTGATAATAAATAATTATAATAATAAATGATAATAATAGAAAATGATAATAATAAAATGAATAATGATAATAATAATACACCAATAATAATAAAATCAGAATAATAATAACAACAATAATATAAATAATAAAAATAGTAATAGTAATAATAATGATAGAAAATAATAGTAATAGTGAAAATAATAATAGTAATAGTAGATTAATTAATAATGTAATAATAAGTAAAAAAACACAGAAATAAAATATAATTATAAAAATGATAATAATACAAAGTTATTAATATAATAATATAATGATAGTAGCAAATAAATAAGCACAAAAATAAAATATGATTATAGTAACAATAATATTAAATAGTTAATAAAATAGCAAAAATAACAAAAAAAGGGACCAATTTGAAGTTAAAACAAAAATTCGGGGCAGATCTGAGAGGAATAAAAGGGGAAAGGACCATATTGCAGTGCGCAAATTAAATGGAGGGACCAGAAGAATAAATATTCCTGCCCTCCAAAACGCGTCAGTTTGTGCGGGACTAAATTGATGACTGAAATAAATTATATGGCACGAATTAAAAATAAAAGGAAGCTTGATTGCAAATTGATAAAAATGCGGAAGGGCCAAAAGCACAATAAGCCCATTCGGTCAAAACACGCGAATCCCCCTAGGCGGCTCGGGTTA
Source organism: Gossypium longicalyx (assembly GCA_025698465.1). Lineage (NCBI taxonomy): Eukaryota > Viridiplantae > Streptophyta > Magnoliopsida > Malvales > Malvaceae > Gossypium > Gossypium longicalyx. Next base: position 58,578,479 of record CM047004.1, on the reverse strand, counting down.
ACACGTGGGTAGGAATAAAATGGCGTAAATGATGCCGTTTTGTGCACTTATAAAAACAAAAAAAAAATACAAAAAATTTCATTTTTCAGCCTTCAAAACAAAAAAGTTTAAAAAAACTCTCTCAACCCTTTTTATCTCAGGCCCAACTCCGGCCATTGGACTGTCGGTCGTCCACCGTGTCGACCACCGGTCACCGGTGACGGCGCCGTCGTCTGCAGTGGCCGGTGAATCCAAAAAATCCCTTTTTTCTTCGTCTTGCCATCTAGAAACCTAATCTAGGGTTTTTTTTTTGAAAAAAGGGTGAAAAATCGCCAAAATAGGCAAATGACCCTTCGGTTTTCCAACCACTTTTCATCGGAAGTGGTTATCTCAGCCGTCTCTGGCGACAAAGCGCGAAGTTTTGTCTTCTAAACCATTTCCTTTCGTTTTTTTGTTTCTTATTCGAGATGGGTTTATTCGAAAAAAAATGAAAATAAAAGAAAAGAAGAAAAAAAATCACCTTTTTTAACTCTGAAACTGAGTTTTTTTTATTGTTACTGTGTTTGTATTCAATAATCATGTGTTCGTCCCCCCTATTTTACATGGTTTTGTTCGGCTTATATAGCCGTTTACATTGCTATTATTCATACACTGTCTATTTCCTATTTTTGCATTGCTGTTGCGTGTTCTTTTTGTTTTGCAGGTGGTTGAGCGGTGGAGCAAGTGGTGTAGGTGGCTGTCAGAGGATGCACATGGAGGCAGCAGTGCTGAAGGAGATTCAAAAACCTTAAGGTTTCTGAATTGTTTTAGGCTATTGGGCCTTTTGGGCTAGTAGGAATTGGGTTAGGAGTTTGGGCTTTTTGGTTTGGGTTTGGTTTGTGTTGGACATTAGGTTGTTTTGAATTTTTTATTTGGGCTATGTGTAATTGACTATTAATGGGCTATTTGACTATTGATTATTTGGCCTGGGCAAATTTGGGCATTTACAACATATATATATATATTTATGTTTACATAATATAGTATTGTATATATATTTAGTTTTAGGCAATATAAATTACGTAATATATAAAAATAAAATATGTTAGGCTCGACCATACTAAGAGAGGGTGAACTGGGATTTTGAAAATTTCTTACAAACCATTCTAAAACAAAAGAGCAAGGGAGAATAACTAAGACACTTCCATTTATAGTTGTTCAGCCCAATTGCCTACCTCTACTATTTTGGTATACCTTAACCGATGATTTCTCAATTCATCATACTTCAATTGATACTTTTCAAGGAAAATGTATAACCTTTACAAATTGTCTCTTTTTCACATGGTTAAGATAAAACATTTCCCTTAATTTTTGTGACTTAACTAAAACCATGTAGCTTTTACAATGCTAAACTAGAAATTGCTTTAAATCACCTTAAGGTTTGGGTTTAAGTATACATTTTAAATACAAAGAGAAAGAGCAAACAATTAATAAACCTCCAATAGGTGTGTGTTTGCAAGTTTGAGCTCTAAATAAAAAGAAATGAAATTAATGAAAGATAATACAATAAGCTCCTAAAGAATATGTACAAGGGAAATTAAGAAAATAAAGAATTAAAGTTAGGGTCTGCTTGTTTAGTGTAAAAAAAATTACAAAAAATGATTTCTAGAAAATGTATTATTTTTGGGAAAAAAATGATATTTTCAAATATTTGGATGAATCTGTGTAAAATATTTTTTTGCTATTTGATAAATTTTCCTGAAATCATTTTACAAAAATTGTTGCCAGTGAAACAAATACAATATTAACGAGAATTTTTTCATGACTAATCTAGAGAACAAAGTTTTAATTAAATTAATAAACAACATTGGTTTGAAATTATATTTTATTAATAGTATAAAAACTAAAATTTAAGTAATATTTATAAAATTTGTAGCATAAATAGAAAAATAATCAAATGCATAAATTTAACAAACATTCCATCATCATATGATTCATAGTAATATAATCCAACAACAATGTCCATGTGTATAATTATAGCTATATCAAAATTTTCTACAAGCATAAGTTGTTCAATGTACTAAATTAGCCAAGATGGTGGAGCAGGCCATGGACCTAGGTAAGAAAATCGAACCCTTCCGAGCCTTTGGAAAGAGAGTCGGAACTTCTAGTTTACAACATTTGCCTAAGCAAGCTAGAGAGTCTTGAGAACTCTGGAGATCGACCTCAAGGTCTGTCAAATTAGAGAAAGCCCAGGATCTGCAACCATCGGTATTAGTAGGCAGTGTTAGAGGACCTACAAGAGATTCAGAAATTCCAAATTTTGAACATTGCGGGAAGAAGCACAAAAGCGAGTGTTGGAAATTGACAAGAGCTTGCTTCCGACGTGGGTCTCAAGAACACTTTGCCCAAGATTGTTCGAGAAATGATAATGATCCTCTTGCTACCATTCAGAGATCCATTCGTGCAGTTAGAGGACGGGGAAATAGTGGTGGTGGTTCTGTAGCGATGAGTAGTTAGAGAAGAGTTGGTACTGCGGTCCATCAATTTGAAGCTAGAGCCCCAGTGCAAGCCTATGTGATTTGAACCCGAGAAGAGGGTGATACTACCAATGTTGTAGTAAATATATTTCTTTTATATTCTGTGCTCATTCTTGCTTTAATTGACTCTGGCTTTACGCATTCCTATATTAACTCTATCTTCATGAAATCAGGAAATTGGATATCTGAGATGTCGAAAGTTGCAATAGTTGTTTCTAGTCCTTTGGGGCAAACTATCTTAGTTGATCAAGTATGCAAAAGATGCCTATGAGAAATCCAAAATAAAACATTCCCAATTGATCTGTTAATTAAGTTGTTTCATGATTTTGACTAAATTCTAGGAATGAGCTAGTTGACCTAGCATAGTGTGATTTTGGACTACCGTAAATGAAGTTCCTTATCCAAAGTCTTTAAGTAATATTATTGAAGTCAAGGGCATAAGATCGAGTGATTCTACTCATATCATAGCATCAATTTAGCTAAAAATCTTTTGAATCAAGGTTGTGAAGCATATCTAGCTTATGTAATTAAATCGAACTCGAATGAAAGCTAAATGAGTAAGATTTGGACAATATGTAAGTGTTGGAAAAAATTCGATTCAAAAACTATTTTCTTGCACAACGAAAAATAAAATTTTGAAAACTGAACCGGTTTGTGATATTTATAGCAATAAACTTTTTCCGAAATACAATTATGTTTTGAGTTAGACGGATCCTTGACGTTCTCGACTTTCAACCAAGTGACCTTCTCCGCTATCCTCGTACCACGAACTGCTTCGAGTGTAGACTCGAACAAATTCGAATCAAACATAGAACCATAAATATTTTCTTTACTTTCAGTGGGAAAGTAAATCTCTCTCTCAAAACATAAACCGATAGAATTGTTATTTTTAGAAAATAAAATTTATTCTTAAAATAAATTTCCACTACTTTCTACTAGAATAGTAATATTAAAAACTTGAGAGACTTTTTGTTTCTCTCGTTTCTTAAGTTTTTGGTGTGTGTAAGCCCTTACCGTAGCCATTTAATTATAGTGAAAGTTAGGAGAATCCTAGTTGAACTAGTAGAAGCCAAATAATATTAATTTAATAGAAAACCCTAGCTCCTTATTATTTAGGGAAAGGGACGACAACCCCAGGTAAAAATACTAAGGTTTGCTGTCCCCTTGTTTTCACCAAGAGGGGATTAAGCATTTTCTGTTCTAAGTCCAATTATATGTGCTTCTTGAATTTTTAACTCAGTACTTTATAATTTAATTTAACCCTATACATATTTTTTCTATTTCCCAAACTAAATATTATTTGTTAAATTAAATTAAATAAATTAAATTTCCAATTAAATAATTTTCTCAATCAAATTCTAATTTTGTTAAATTTATGAAAACTTTACCGGAAAATAATTTACGAGAAAATTTTTAACGGATTTCATAATGACCAATTAATTTAATTCTAATTTTGAATTTCAATTAATTAATTAATCAATTAATAATTTGAAGAACTTAAATTAATTCTTAGGTATTTTCATACTTAGTGAGAAACCACATTTATTTCTGAATGTTACCTATTTCTCTAACTTTATCATTTCTATCCATTTATATTCATTTGATCCAATCATGCAATCCATTTTCGGTTTCAATGAGCTAACGGAGGGACTGATTGGACATATATAATTAGGGCTTAAATAATTTATAATTAAGCTCGAGCTTTTTGCCTATTAATTATAAACTCATTTAATCACAAAATAATTCCACTATTGTATTATGACTGAGCTCTCCCTAATGACATACCATTAAGAAAGTTACTTGATCAGTGCTCGTTTAATGGCCTTGTCATAAGTGTGTTACCCTCATAGAATTTCTATAATCTCTTTGGGATAATATCCGTTCTCCCAATATGATCCTATTTTATCTCATGGTAACCATTTCATCTTCCTTCATGAAAAGTCAACTAATATCAAATAGTAATTAAGTCATTTATAATAAAGGCGAACCAGCCGTGACTACATTTACTTTTCATCTATCACGTAATGCCAATGAGAGTATACCATTTACCCATGTCTTAGGCTATGAATTCCACTATTGTGAATGATGTTACATACTGTAGAAGTCATATACCTTACACACCAGCTTTTGGTTTCTTATCTATTCAAACTCAGGTTTTTACTTCAATTAAAGTATACGAGTCCATCATGTTGGATCTAGTGTTCTAAGGGAAGCATTTTCTTCTATGTGATATGTCGTAATTTGAAGTGTCCCTAAGCCTTTTCTTAATTAAAACACTATAGAGATTAAACTTTTAAGATTTAATCCCCAAGCCTTAATTAAACATTTTTTTTGCTAAATTACTTAACTAAATTTCAATACATTTTCATATTAACTCCGTAAATATTCCTATTTAATATTTACGGGCTCGATTTAAGGAAATGAGGTTCCAGAATCGTATTTTCCAATACCACTGAAAATCAAGTTGTTATAGGTACTTTTTGTGATATCTCGAATTAGAGCCTAAATGGAATAGTGGTTTCAGAACCAAAATTTTGAAGTAGAAAAATTTATTCAGATTAATTTTTATAATTTATTGAGTGATTAGATGCATGTGTTAGAATATCGATAGAAAATTTCATGAATTGCATGTCTAATTTGCCTATTAGGACTTAATTGCAAAAGTTGATAAATATGAGTTTTAGATGTTAAAGGATTTAATTGAATAGCATAATTTAAGTAGAGGTCCTTAAATAGTAATTATACCATTAGGTTTTCATGGACAAAAATGGACATACATAGGTAGAAATAACCAAAGTTTTTAATGAAGGGTATTTTAGTCATTTGGTAATTAAAAGATTAAAAAAAGGAAAAAGATGGAAAAATATGTCCATCTTCTTCATTAGGAAGAAGTTTCAAGGGTTCTCCATAGCTAGGGTTTTTTTCAAGCTTCCAAGCTCCATAGTAAGTGATTCCAAGCCCCGTTTTTAATGTTCTTTACGTTTTTGGAGTCCCGGTAACTTGATTTAGCTTATTCTAGCAATAATTTAACCTAGGGTTTATATTTGGAAAAATACCCATAGGTGAAATTTGTTTATTTTGATGTTTTATAGTAGAATATGAAGCTTGAAATTGTGTTAAACAACTTTTGCTAAGCTATTTTACGTGAAAACGAGTAAAACAACATAATCGGTAAAAATACCTAATGTTTATAACTACATGTTAGAGTGAGAATTTGATGTTGCCATAGAAGGGAAAAATGATCAGAATGTCATAAAACATAAGAATTTTGGAAAAAATTTTAATTTCCGAGCTTTGGGGCAAAAGTGTAAATATGTAAAAGTTTAGGGGCAAAATTGTAATTTTTCCAAAGTTAGAGTTAAGGAATATTTTGATAAATGTGAGTATTAAATCAGATAAATGTGTTATTTTAGATCAAAAAAGACGTGAAATCAACCTTGATCGGGGAAAGGAAAAGATTATGGACTAAATTGCAAAATTTCTTTATTTTGTACCGAGGTAAGTTCATGTGTAAATATGGTAACATAATTGTAATTTTAAGTAATTTAATGATATTTATATGATGTGATGATTATTATCATGAAATATTATGCTTTGTGGTTATTATTGAGTAATATGCAAATTATGTTTACTACTTGATAAATATGAATTACTACTAAGTATCGGTTCCGACATTCTGTGGAAGACGAAAAAGATGTGTAATCGAGGAAAAGCCCGTTTGAACCTTGGGAATAGATTAGAATACAAGTGACATGTCACTAGGATATTTGAGTTCCGAACTCGTTGAGTTGAGTCCGAGTTCACTTATAGAATATCTGAACTCGTTGAGTTGAGTCCGAGTTCACTTATGGGTGGATTACATGGTAGCTTGGCTACATTATTTCCGCAGGCTATTGAGTTTGTCTAGCTGCGGGTATGGCACTTATGTGCATGCAATCCGTGTATTCGAATCATATTCCGATGTGTTCAACGGGTGAATCTTAAGTGAATAAGGAGAGTACCTAAAACGAAGGTGACATGTTGGTAAGTGTGGTGAATGAGAAAATTTGACAGGTATGTGCTTAAACCCTCGGGTTGAGAACTTGGTATGATGAAATCGTGGTAAGATATTAAATGCAAATGTAACATGAATGTCTTATTGTTGTTTATGCAAATGATGTTTTATGTTGGATTGCATGATTATGTTACTTGCTATTTGCATGTGAACTTACTAAGCATTTATGCTTACTCCCTCATTTCCATTCTTTGTAGTTTTGTCAAGCCAGCTCGGAAATCGGGAACGGTCAGAGGATCGCTCACACTATTCGTAGACCATTTTGGTATAGTGGCTTGTATACCTTGAGTATGGCATGTATAGCATGATAATCATTTTGTGTATGTAATCGTATGATATGGCTATTGAGTGATAAGGAAATGTTTGGTTATGATTAGCCATTGGGATAGCTAATCAAAAATCATGTATGGTGTTATGTATGCTTAATGTGCTATCTAAATCATGGAATTTCATAAAAAGGTGAAATTTGCTATAAAACAGTATCATACAGCAGAAATGACTTGAGTTTGAAAAATAACTAAAAATAATAGAAACAGAATTAGATAGTGAATAGAATATGAAATTTAAGCTTATTAAGTCTATTTTTATATGGAAGAAACAAAATAGGTAAATGAGTTGTATTTCATGATATATTTGGGTTTTGGTGGAATAGGGTCAGAGCAATTTCAGAATCCCCTGTTCTGACTTTAGAAATTCACTAAAAATTGTACAAAAATAATTAGGAGTCATACTTTATGTGTATAGAATCCTTATTAAGTCTATTTTTAAGAGAAACAAACGGCATAGTCATCTGAATTCTGTATAGAGAGAAAAGTGATTCGTAATGAACAGAGGTCAGAGCAGTCGAACACTAAAACAGGGGAAACTTTAACTAGTAAACTGTACTATTTCATTACTAAAACATTTTTCAAAAAGCAATTTTTACATCAATTACACCACACATACTATGCCACTATCATTATTTTTCTTAATTAGTTCAATATTAAAAAAACAAAATTTCAAATCAAAATAGAAGCTTAAATATATCAGAGGTATTTGTATTATTTTAAAATTTAAAATTTAGTATTTATACTTTAATTTTAAAATATTGAATCCCTTTAAATATTTTTTTTCTTAAAAATCGAACTCTCTCCGTCCAATTTTTTATTAATTTTTTTTCTACTCTCTAAAAATATATGAAAATAAAAAAAATTTAAAAAGATAAAAATATAATTTTTTAAACTAAAAATTTTAAAAGTCGATAAAGAAAATCTTCAATTCTTAATTTTTTTATTATATTTTTGCAAATAATTTGTGATATTATTAAAAAACAATAAACAAATTTAAAAGAGATGAACAAATTCGAAGTGAAAACTAAAACAAAAAAGGTAAAAAAGAAATTTCAAAGTTTCACATTTTGAGCTTTACCCACTTGAATCTTCGACTCTTCCGAGAAAGAGGTTGCCACAAGATTGGTACGTGAAAGTAAAAAAACTAAGATTTTTAAATTAAAAAATAAAGAAATTTAATATCTCAAAATTAAAATATAAAAAATTAAATTGTAAATTTTAAAAGAATAAAGAGATTTTTGACATATTTAGACTAAAATAAAATAAAATGAAAATGGGAGCAAAATTTGTAATATTAATGGTATAATATTTATAATATTTCAGTGTTTTGTTGATATATAATATAATAGCAGTGGGCATTGATTTTCATGTATTACTGGTCAAATGGTGTTTTCTTTTTCGGAAACAGAAATAGTTTGTTCATTCATTTCTTCCAAATAACTCATTGGAACTATGAAGTACAAAGCAAAGACTAAGACCATTGCAATTCACATGCTAAATTTAGAATTAATAATTTATTTTATCAATGTGAATATACAAAAAAACAAATTAGTCAATCTTCTAAAAAACTATCACTGTGTTTGAATTAATGACTTGCACCAATACTTTTCACATACTATGCCACCATCACGACTGAGCTGTGGGCCAAATCAACTCAACATTTGCATCATATACTAATCAACACTGTTAGATGAAGGCTGCTTTAATGACAGAATAGTATGTAATCTGAACTTCTTGTCTATAAATTTGGTGCATATCAAATTCTGAATCTCCACACAATCTATCCTTTCATTTTTTTGTCTAAACACCAAACATGGAGAACCTTGGTATCGTAATTGCACTGTTTTTCCTCTTCTCCTCCACTTCCCTTCACCCATTTTCTCATACTAATCTCCAAAACCATTGCCTTGATGACCAGAGGTCTGCTCTCCTACAATTGCAGCATCATCTCTACTATGCCCCAAACTTCATTTTCTCTTCCAAACTTGACCTCTGGGATCCCAACATCCATTGTTGTTCTTGGAAAGGAGTTACATGTGATGCTCTTGGTCATGTCATTGGGATTGATCTTAGTTACCAAAACCTTTCAGGCAGCCTTCACTCCGTTTTTAATCTCCATCATCTCCAACGCCTTAATCTTGCTGGAAACAATTTTAATACCACTCTGTTTCAGTATGGGTTTGGCAAACTCCCAAATTTAACTCATCTCAACCTCTCGGCCTCATGTTTTCATGGCCAAATTCCGGTGGGGATTTCATACTTAACAAGGTTAGTCTCCCTTGACCTATCTTATCAAGATGATTGCTATTGGAGAAATGATCAAAATTATGATCCATTTTACCCTACTTTGAAACTAGAGAAACCGAACTCAAGACATTCATAAAGAACATGAGGTCTCTCAGAGAGTTGTATTTGGATAGAGTGAATATTTCAAGTCAAAGTAGTGAATGGTGTGAAACCACATCGTTGTCACTTCCCAAGCTGAGTGTTTTAAGCATGTCAGGCTCTGGTTTGACCGGTCCATTTTGTTCATCACTCTTAAACCTTCGTTATCTTTCTAAACTTAACCTTGATTCTAACCCAATCTCTTATTTGCCTCCCAAGTTCTCGAAAATTTCCTCTCCATTGGTTTCTCTTAGTTTAGCAGATTGCAATTTGAGTGGGCATTTTCCAGCAGAATTTTTCTTATTGCCCAAAATGCAAAGCATTGATATTTCATACAACTATCGTCTTATGGGTCAGTTGCCGGAATTTCCAATTAACAACACTTTAGAGGTGTTGTCATTGAGACGTAATAATTTTTCTGGATCCATTCCAGCATCAATTGCAAATCTCAGTAACCTTTTGGAATTGTATTTAAGTGATAACTATTTCAATGGTTCAATCCCTCCATTTCATAGATCTGGAGCTCCAAATCTTGCATCTCTTGATTTGTCATGGAACCACCTTTCTGGATCAATACCTTCTTCCTTATTTACTCTTTCAACATTGCAAACCCTCTCTCTTGGATACAACAGCTTTAGTGATTGCCAATTAAAGCTTGACATGTTTTCCCAACTCAGCAACTTAACGTATCTCGACCTATCCAACATCAGCTTGTTAATTGGAAGCCACAAGAAAAGCCGTACTTTACCCCAATTAGAGACTCTAAAACTAGAGTCATGCAACCTTACTGAATTTCCCGAATTCATCAAAAGCCAAAACAAGTTGACTTACCTAGATCTTTTTAACAACCGATTCCATGGTCTTGTTCCAAATTGGTTGTGGAAGAGCACTCTTAGATGGGTAGACCTTTCTTCCAATGCGATTGACATTCCAAATCAGTTTCCTTTTGATGATGCAAATTCCTCCTTTCCAATGCTGTTCTCGTTGCGTTTGAGATCCTGTAATATAAGTACGTTTCCAGCATTTCTAAAGAGTCAAGAGAGCTTAGAATATCTTGACCTTTCAAATAACCAAATAAGCGGGGCAGTACCAAATTGGTTGTGGAAGAGCACTCTTAGATCTGTAGACCTTTCTTCCAATGCGATTGACATTCCGAATCAGTTTCCTTTTGATGATGCAAATTCCTCCTTTCCAATGCTGATTTCGTTGGGTTTGAGATCCTGTAATATAAGTACGTTTCCAGCATTTCTAAAGAGTCAAGAGAGCTTAGAATATCTTGACCTTTCAAATAACCAAATAAGCGGGGCAGTATCAAATTGGTTGTGGAAGAAAAGTTTGCAGTCTTTGCATCTTTCCAACAATTCTCTAACATCTTTGGACCAATTTTCATCCAACCAAGACTCTTTACAAATATCTATTTGTAATTTGAGTCAACTTCAGGATTTTGATGCTTCCTTCAACAAATTGAGTGGCTCAATCCCAAGTTGCTTAGGCAATATCAGTAGTCTTGAGTATTTAGATCTACAGCAAAATAATTTCAGTGGCAGCATACCAGATTTTGGAGGAGCAACCCAACTCTACACTCTTCAACTCAATGACAATAAATTGGAAGGGAAGTTGCCGAGGTCATTAGCCAATTGCACAATGCTCTATGTTGTAAACCTTGGAAACAATACTCTGCACGACACATTCCCTTTATGGCTGGGAAAATTGTTTGGATTGGTGGCTCTTATACTGCGAGAAAATAGGTTTTACGGTCCAATTAAACATTTGGAAAATAATTTTCCAGTATTGGATGTATTAGACATTGCTTCTAATAACTTTTCTGGTCAATTATCAATTAAATTCTTTCATGCCACTCATCAGCTAAGGTCACTCAAAATCGGTGGGAACAAATTAGAAGGGAAGTTGCCAAGGTCATTAGCCAATTGCAAAAAGCTTGAAGTTTTGGATGTTGGGAAAAATATGATACATGACACTTTTCCTAACTGGTTAGTGAAATTGCCTTCTTTGATGGTTCTTATACTAAGATCCAACAAATTTTATGGTTCAATTCATTTTTCCGGAGATGGAAATGCTTTCCCAATGTTACATATACTGGATCTTGCTTCCAATAACTTTTCGGGTGAGGTATCTGTTGAATTTTTTCAATCTTTGAGGGCAATGATGGAGATTGACGGCAACAAATCTAAGCCAATTTATGTTGGACATAATTTTTATTATCAAGATTCAGTGTCAATTGTGAATAAAGGGTTTGAAATTAATTACCAGAAAATCTTAACCCTGCTTACTTGTCTTGACCTCTCCAATAATAACTTCCATGGGAGAATATTAGAAGAAATACAAGACCTGAAGTCACTCCATGTGCTAAACTTGTCCTACAACAGCTTCTTTGACTCCATTCCTTCAGCATTAGGAAGCTTAACAGAGCTTGAGTCATTGGATCTCTCCAGCAACAAACTCTTCGGGAAGATTCCTCCACAGCTTACAAGCCTTACTTTTCTTGCAGTGCTGAATCTCTCTTACAACCAACTTGAGGGAAGCATACCACAAAGCAACCAATTTGGTACATTTTCAAATGATTCCTATATAGGGAACCTAAGATTGTGCGGGCTGCCTCTGATGGATAAATGCAATGACGTTGGTTCACAAATGCTACCGCCAAAGGAGGATGAAGATTCGTGGATAGATGGTTTATCTGTTTGGAAAGTCGTGTTGATGGGGTATGGATGTGGATTGGTGATTGGATTTTCTATTGGATATTCAGTGCTGAATGAGTTTGGAAACAAATGGATTGCTAGTTTTATTCGGAAATGGAAAAGATCTAGGTGACTCCATCAAAACAGAAGTTCCAAAGTTATTTGGTAAGCATTCTAGAGTACTTAATAATTATAATATTTTAGTTATTGGTTTGATATGTTGATAATAGAAATTATAAATTGTAGATATCTATGTAAAATCTCTTATTTCCACTATCATTTAATTACAATATAGTGCAGGGACCAAACTAGATGGCATCTTGGTGATTCGATGAATGAGTTGTATTTGAGGTAAACATGAGTTATGAGTTTGAATGTTTTAAATGACTATCCCATTAAATGAGCTTTTTTTCATAAAGTTTTAGGGATAAGGAAGCTAATTTCATCAGTAAAGTATGGTGTAGCCGTGGACAACGGAAGACCTTGTTCATAAAGGAAGCTATAATGTCTATGACTTTGTCATCGAGAGCTAGGTACAATTTTGCCAACTTTATTTCTGCTTTACTTTACAACATTTTACTTGATGGATCTAGTGTATTTTTCTTACAGATTAGATGAAAATGATTTAGAAATGACAATTTTTTTGGGTAAATTGATGCAAATTTGGTGTTTGCTTGCTCTGGTTTCACTGTTATTGTGTTGTAAGTTTGGTTAAACTTATTCTTAGATCTTGATTTTAAGAAATAATGAAAGAATTTGTTTTTTTATTGAAAAGCAAAGTAGTCAGCTTTTATTAGTTTGCATTATGACTGGCATGTCGAGTGTGTGACTGTCACCTTCAATATTTTGATACGTTTTTTTTCTTGTATTTGAAGGGTTGTATTCATATGGGTTGCTGATCTAATTGTGGTTTTTACTGTAATTTCTGTATTCCGATCTAATTGCTGCAGTGATTTGATCTTTTTGAACAGTTCAATAACTTGTATGGATGCCATCACTCTTTTCCTGATGATTCGATGAGAGCTACTGATGTCACGATTGCTGGCAAGGATGCTGTTCTTCTGTGGTTATGGTGATGTTCGCAAGGGTTGCGCTGATGCGTTGCAGCAAGCTCATGCTCGCATCATCGTCAATGAGATCAGTTCTATTTGTGCCATTACAGCTCTAATGGAAGGAGTCTTGAAGATGAAGGACATGATCACGGTTATAGAAAAATTAATAAAATAATAATAATAAGTAAAAAGTTGATGAAAAATACATGAGAATTGTTTTGTCTCTTGTTTTCATTTATAAAAAAGCTATATATAAGCTATTGACATTTCGTGCAACATAAATGAATGAAGCTTATTTACATTAAGCATATTTAATAATGAATGAGGAGTTTTAACTCATTACTTTTATAAATGTTTAAAGGTTATAGACATCCATTTAAATGTATTTATAACAATGCATCTTCTTTTTTTAATATTTATTTTGTTAATATTTTATTATACCCCTATGAGATATTTGTCAACCTCTTGATTTTACTTGTCGAGTCTAAAAATTTCATTAATAATGTACCAGATATTTTTCTCATATATAAAATGTATATAAAAAAACTAATTTAGATGAAAATTTTCACTATTTTTATGTATTATTTTGACTTTGCATTTTATGGATTTTTAGAATTTTTTTTTTATATAAATTTTATTTTTTAATGATTTTATAATTTCATTTTTAATAATATCTATATCTATATATTTATTTTTAATTATTTTTATAAAAATTTTAAATATATTTTATGATTTCTAGATAATATTTTATGATTTTCAAATAATTCATATTTGTATTGACTTAATAAAAGTCTATTTTCAGATGAACTTAAATGTTGATTTGTCTATATTCATTCTTAGGTACATTTTTTTAGAATTTTTTATTAATTTTTTAAGATTGTTAATTTTTAGAAAAAAATTTAAATGACATATTACGTGCTAGTTGTTCATTACTTCTATTAGTGATGTTAGCGTCCGTTAATGGTTAAGTTAGTCAATAATAATTTCTATAAACGAAAGGACCCAATACTTTTTTTCATTATTAAAGGTTGAATTGATTGTAAATTTAAGCTTAATTAATTTTTCGTTTTTTACTAATGGTTTTTTTTATCCATTAGCTTTATTTTAATTGTATAAAAATTGCACTAATTAGGAAACAGGTAGGAATGATGTTTTCTCAATGTTACAATATGCATGATAAACCATGCTTCCTATGGAGTTATCTCTCGTATTTTTTAGTTTTTATTTTTCTAGTTAAATTTTGTTTTTAGCTTCACATTTAAACTCAGATTATTGTAGCTTATTTTAATATTATTTGACCTATAAATTTAGCTTATAAATAGGCCCCTTTTCTACCCTAGAAAGACAACTAATTACACATTTAGGTATTAGCTTTTACAAACTTTCAGAGAATTTTGTATTTATATTTTGAGAATTCTTATTTTGGGTTTCGAGATTTAGTTTTATCTCCATCTTTGTACTATTTGTTTTTGCCGTTATAATGAAATTATCTTTACTTGTAACATCCCGAATTAGGGCTTAATCAGAACAGTGGTTTCGGGACCACAAATTCGACGTAAGAAATTTATTTTTATCATAGTTTTATGGTCTACGATTTCACGGAATGATTTCATGAAAATTTCGTTCGAAAATTTCGATGTTTGGGCACTCAATTTGGTCAAAATGACTAAATTGTAAAAAGTGCAAAAGTTGAGTTCTACATGTTAGAGGTGTCTAATTTTTATGAAATTTTACATGGGAGGTCCTTAAATGGTAACTAGTCCATTTTATAACTTGTTGGACAAAAATGGCCTTGGATGGATAAAATTTCAAAGAAAGGCAAAAAGAGCATTTTGGTCATTTAGGGGGCAAATGCATTAAAAGACAAATTTTAAAACCCAAATGTGTCCCTTTCTTCTTGTTTCAGCCGAATTTACCAAGAGCAGCCATGGTTAGGGTTTGACCAAGCTTCCAAGCTCAATAGTAAGTGATTCGAGCCCCGTTTTTAATGTTCTTTACATTTTTGAAATCCCGGTAACACGTTCTAGCTATTTCTACCATTATTTTGAGCTAGAGTTTGTGTTCAAAAATTTACCCATGAATGACATGCTTGTATTTTGATGTCTAATGGTAGAAAATAAGTGTTGGGTGTTCAATAAATGACTTTTACTAAGCGGTTTTCGATGAAAACGTCCGAAAGGACCGTTTTATAAAAGTTGTGAAATTGGTCATAAATGGGTGATTTGGTGGAAATTGGGGGCTGTAATAATTATGAAAAATGATCAGAATGTTATAAAACATTAGAAAATAGGATGAATTTTAATTTTCGAGTATTGGGGCAAAAGTGCAAATATGTAAAAGTTTAGGGGTCAAAATGCAAATTTGTAAAAATATGATTTTTGGACCCCTATGAATAATGTGACTAATTAGTAGGCTAAATGTGATATTAAAGATCAAGGAAAAATAAGATTCGGGCTTAGAACGAGGTTAAACAAGGTTAAACACAAACTCAAAATAAATAGTCGTACTCGAAACCGAGGTAAGTTCATATGTCAATGATAATGCAATGATATTATTATTGTTCATACTTGAACTTAAAATGATGTGTTGACATTGTGTGATGGATATTTATTTAGTTGATATGAAGATTATATATGGTAACAAATGCCAAATTATAATCATATGCAATACCATGTTTATTTTATGGACTAATGTCTAAATAAACATGGAAATGTGTTGAATTGGATGTACATTGCATGAGCAGCTATGCATAATGATATACTTGATGGAAAGAGAAAATCTCGGTTGAATAAAAAGAGAAATTCGATGGATAAACTATGATTTACATGAGACTTGAGATCCTGCATGTGTTGCAGAAAAGGATTTAGCCTGGACTGGTAATTCGAAGATCACAAGTATAAAAAGGATCTAGCCTGGATTGGTGTTCCTTAAGTGTTCGAGCCTCCCGAAGAATACATGTGCATTATGGATTTAGCCCGGACGGGTAATCCGATTAGGGTCTGAATTTAGCCTGGACTGGTAATTCAGATCCGAGCTCATTGAGAGTGCTTGTCATTACAAGGGATTTAGCCTGGACTGGTAATCCTGACATCACTCCATGAATTTATATTACGGGGGATTTAGCCTGGACTAATAATCCCGCCATAAGATGTGAGGTTCGCAAGAGTGCGCACATGAAATGATCACTTGTATGAATTGACGGAGAATGAGATATCATCGAGATTCTGAGAAATTCAATGAGATTAGTATTAAAAATGAAACAAAAGGTTCTTTCTATGATACATCATGTATGTTATATGATATTATTATGATGCATATGAGTTGTCATGTTTGGACTAGTGTAGTGCTAAATGATAGCACATGTAAGTACTTGAAACCCATGAGCACGTGTTTGACATGTGAAATGAAATGGACTTGTGATGATAGTGCAAATAAATAAATGATATTTATGAGAATAATTTCTATGACAAATTTGTGATGGTTATTGTCTTGTTGTACTAAGACAAATTTGGTACAGCAGCATTGGTATAAAATTGAAAATCCACCAAAAATAGTGGAAATTGAGTTAGAGACTGAAATAAATATTAAATTAAATATTAATGAGTCTTGTTTCACGTAAAGGAAATGGTGTAAGCAAAAGAATTTTGTAGTATGAGATATATGAATTCTTGTGAGACAGAGTCGGAATAATTCTAGACTCCCCTGTCTCAACTTTGGAAAATCACTAAAAATTGTATAAAATTAATTAAGAGTTAAAATTCATATTAATGAAATCCTTAATGAGTCTAATTTCAAGAGAAAGAGACAGGAACATTATCCGAGTCTCGTACTATGAGATAAATAAATTTTAGTGAAGAAAAGCCAAAGCTGTCAAATAGCGAAACATGGGAGAATTTGAATAATAAAATGTACTTATTGGCTAAATAAAAAATTCTTGAAATTTTATGGTAAGAATATATATGAGTCTAGTTTCAAGGAAAATTAACAGATATTAATTTGGAGTTCCGTAGCTCAAGTTATAAATAATTTATCAACTATGACTCGAGTAGACAGCTTGACCAGAATATGAATAAAAGTGTAACTATAGTTGTTTTACTTAAGGAAACATGTTATATTAATGCTTATTATTTTCATATGAACTGACTAAGCGTAAAGCTTACTCCTTCCTTTCCATTTCTTTTAGTTTTGACAGGTTAGCTTGGGTTGGAGATCGTCGTAGGCAGCATCACACTATCAAGCCATTACCCTTGGAGTATTGACATGTATATGTTATACGTTTTCAAGTGAGTGGCATGTATAGGGACTTAATTTTTCTGTGATCTTAATTTTTCTGTGATCGATGTTGCTGTGATTAGCCAAATGTATTGGCTTATAATGATTTGTTATATGTAGCCATGAGATATGGCTTATAATGAATTTGGCTTGGAAGCCTATTTATCTATGATATGTGTAAATGTCTTGTGATGTGGGTATGTGATTATGCTTGTTCACTATGTTTAAGAAGTATATGGCATATGTACATGGTGAATGCCTTAGGACCATTCGAGGTGGTCATGGCCATAGAATAAATGTGTGATATGGTAATAAGTTGTTAGTGCCCTGAACATGGATGTTTAATTTATAAGTTAGTAAACATAGTATAATGGTATAAGTGATTAATAAGATGACAAGGTCACATGAATGTGTAATAATGTGGCTAGATTATTTTATCATGAGTAGGAGGAACAAATGCATAATAACGAACTATTGAGGAATGCCATAGAAATCATGTATGTGTGTGCTTGTAAAGATGACAAAAAAAATTATTAGAAAATTAGCCTAAGTTTTTACTACACGGGCATGCCACACATGCGTGTGTCTTGGCCGTGTGTCTTTAACAGAATGTTAAGATTAAGTCAGATAGTTACACGGGCTGAGGACACAGGCGTGTCCAGAGCCACACGGGCGTGTATGTCTACACAGCCTACCCACACGGGCGTGTGACTCTCCAAAGCTAGAAAATTGTTAAGTACTGAATGTTTTCGGTTTTGTCCCGAACCGCCCTAATGTATGTTATAGGCCTCGAAGGCCTGTATAAGGGATGATATGCATGTGTTCGAAAAGTTTTAATTTTGGGCGAAATTTTGGTGACCCGGTTTTGTATGTTTGTGAATGTTTAAGTTTGGTAATGCCTTGAGCCCTGTCCCGACGTTGGATACGGGTGAGGGGTGTTACATTACTCGTGATATTTAATTTTCTTCGGAGGGGTTTTTCCACGTAAAATATTTGTGTTTGATCTTTTCAATTTTTTCGTTATTTTACTTGTTTGTTTCTTAATCGGGTTTATCCCTCAACAAACTGGTACTAGAGCTAGTTTGATTTTCTCATTCAACCCCTTCAGAGATGACAAATAAGTTCGATGACATCACAAATATCAATTTGCGGCAAGTTCGGATGACGAAAATTCTAATTTAGAGCAATCTTGAGAATGTCATTACAGAGAATAAGCCTGCAGACATGGATAAACTAGAATGAGATAAGTTAGATAAAAAAGCTTTATCCATGATTTAATTATGTTTAGCAAATAATGTGTTGCAAGAGGTTTTGATGGAGAAAACAACATTCACTTTATGGAAAAGGTTAGAAACCCTCTACACGACAAAGTCTCTAGCTAACTGATTGATGTTGAAACAATGTCTATACACGTTCCGCATGGACAAAGGTGAGCACCTTAGAGGTCACATTAGTCAATTTATTACTCTTTTGAATGATTTAAAAAATGTTGAGGTTTAGATTGATGATGCAAATCAGGCTTTGCTATTATTGTTCTCTTTATCCTCTTCATGCAAGTCTTTCAAGGAGACCCTGATTTATGATAGAGATAATCTCTCATTCGAGGATGTGAAGGCTATCTATTGAGTAAAAACAAACTCGACAATGAGTTTGGTTCAGATAGCAAGTCAGATAAGTAAGTCCCGATTTTGGTAGCATCAAGTAAACAAGACAATAGATGTCGCCATTGTAAGAAGTTAGGTCACGTCAAGGCAGATTATTACAAACTGTGAAATAAAAGGGCTACTGAGAGCAACAATAAAGATTTAGCTGATGCTAATTTGGCTAATGACAAGGGTGATGATTTCTTGTTGGTATCAACAAGTGAAAGCTCCAAGGTTATGTCCGAGTGAATCCTGGATTTCAGGTGTTTTTTCCACATGTGTCCCAATAAGGACTGGTTCTCCACATATAGTTCAGTTAAAGGTGGAGTTGTATGCATGAGGAATGGTTCACCTAGTAAGGTAATCAATATTGGTACTATTTAAATCATGATGTGCGATGGGATAATTAAGACACTGTTAGATGTTAGACATGTGTCTGACTTAAAGAAAAATCTCATCTCCTTGAGAATTTTGGACTCAAAGGGTTATAGAATTAACATCGAGTCAAGCAATATTAAGGTATCCTGTGGGGCTCTCATTTTGATGAAAGGTAAACAGGTTGACAGTCTTTATGTTCTGGAAGGGTCAATGATGACCGATGAAACATGACATCCCTCATCTATTAAGGAGTTGAAGTCTACTAGTTTGAAGCAGAGACGACTTGATCATAGGAGGGAAAAAATGTATGACCGTTTCGTGTAAGAGAGGTTCTCTTTTGTATATAGGTTTTGAAATAATAGGGCACTGTGTTCGTGGAAACTAGACCTGAGTCAATTTAGATTTGGTAGTGCATAAGTCGAAGACTAAAAGACTTCCAGCTTCTAAGCATAGCTTCAACTTTGTTAATATCTTGCATAGTTTGAGATAAGCCAGTGGTGGGCTTTGGCAAAAAAGACATTGTGGAAATATAAGTCAAGGTGGAGATTCGTGGAGTTATACCTCGTATATTTTGACTTTTCTTCTCCTAGTTAAATTTTATTTTTAGTTTCCCACTTAAACTCTGATTAGTGTAGGTTATTTTAATATTATTTAACTTACATATTTAGTCTATAAATAGGCCATTTTTCCACCCTAGAAAGATAACCTATTACACATTTAGGTATTAGTTTTTGCAAGTTTTCAGAAAATTTTGTATTTATGTTTCGAGGGTTCTTATTTTAGGTTTTGAGGTTTAGTTTTATCTCCATCTTTGTACTTTTTGTTTTTTCCTTTATAGTGAAATTATCTTTGCTCGTGGTTTTTTATCCTCTTCGAAGGGGTTTTTTCACATAAAATATTTTTGTTCAATGTTTTCAATTTCTTCGTTATTTTACTTGTTCGTTGCTTAACCGGATTTATCCCCAACACTTCCTTATAACTTTGAAGCAAATGATGAGTTGGCAAATTGTCATCAAAGGGCTAAAATGGCATGCCACTCTCTTTGTTTGTCCTTTAGCCGACTAGAAGCTAGACTTGTCTAAGAGCCCCACCATTTGGCCCAATAGGCTTAACTTGATTAGGGTCGAGTTTGGACAAGAATTTTCGCACATCGAGTCGACCTGGCTTGAATTAAATTTAAATAATAAAAATATTTGTAATTTAAATTTAAATATAAAATTATATCTAATATTAATTAAAATTAAAGTTTTTAATTTTTTATTATTTTATGAATAGTAAAATGGGCTTTTTGGGCGGGTCAAGCTTATTTGAAAATAGGCCTAGGTTGAAAAAAAATTTGGAACTAGGCCTCGGCCTGACCCATGGACACCTCTAGTGTAAACCACGAAATATATATATTAGTTTTTTAAAAAAAACACATATTCAATCTCTCTTAATTTTGATATTGATTAAATTAGTCTCTCTAAAAAAATCAGAGCGATTTATAATCCTTATCAAATTAAAAAATGAGCAACCAAGGATAATTAATCATAACAATTAATGTTTCCTATAAATTGTACATAATTTAGATTAATATAATAACAAATTAAGGCCTCAATGTTTACCTATTCTTTCAATTTGGTTTTGATTCTAAAAATAATTACTTGAAAAAAAATGTATAAAATTTTAAAAAGTCTAAAAAGTTCAAAAAAATATATGTAAAAAAAACTTTAGCGCCATATATATATAAAAATAGATAGAATGTGTAAACTTGAAAGGATAAATTTGTTATTGTACCAATCAAATTATTTGAAATGGATGAAAAACATTAGTGTTGTGATTAATTATCCTTATATGCCCACTTTTGAAACTAACAAGAATTAAATTGCTAAGATTTTTTTTTAGAGTGACTAATTTGCTTAATATTGAAATTGAGAAGGATTGAAACTCGCCATATGCAACATGTTACTTGGATGAAAAGTGTCAATCCCGTGGTTCTTCCAACTTCACATTTGAACATCTTTACCTCTATTGTAAACATCTCTTTCTTTTAGAATGCCTTTCCAGATCTATGAATAAGATGATTTAGCTTTCATTTGATGGAAATGAGTGAAGGACATAATCTACCACCCTTTCCAAATTACAGAGTTCCCAAAGGACTAAAGCTCTAATTGTTGGGTCACTAGGACGCCTCGTGGCACAGCGGAAAAATTATTCCGACGATCCAAACTAGGAATCCATGCACGAGGAACGAATCAGGAAGAAAATATTTGAAAAATATACCTTTTGTACTCTGAAAAATAGGAAGGAACCACTGCTGTTTTAATCCCCTTCGCTTGCTGTCGATCCAAAGCCGCAACAGAATCGTCTCGGCCTCTACGTAGTCTACCCTGTTGCGAACGAATAACAAAAACTCTCACTGAGCGTTTCAAAGAGTTTTTCCGAAAAGAAATGCGGCTGCTAGACCTAAGTTCTTTTTCTTTTGTGGTTAATGTTGGTTAATACTTTTGTGCACCCTAGGAATTTATTTTATGATTCATTTCCTTTTATTTAATATTCCCTAAAAAAACAGAATCCCCTTTTTGGTGCTAGAATCTACATGAAAATATCACATTGTAATATCCTTTCCAAAAGGATATTAATTTCCATATTTTTTTATATTTGACTGAAATTAATTATTATAATACTTTATTTTAATAATTTTGGTAAACAGATCATAATTAATAATTTATATGAATCAAGTTGATACATTTATTTTAATTATGCTCTATATTCTTGTACAACGAATTTGTACATATATTGTGTTTATTATTTAATTGTCAAATTAAAGTAATTCAATAATTAATATAATTCTCGTGACAGTTAAATTTAACACCAATTGTGTTTAGATTCTGTTAGTTTCAATCATAGGGTGTGACCTTGTAGGCTATTGTAATATTGGTAGTAATACTGAAACACTTCTAACATTACAAGCAATGAGTGGCATCTAGTAATGCATCATCGCTACCCAAGTTACAAGAAGTCGTGGGTCAACGTAACCTTTCTATGATAAATTTTCATGTATTATATCCTTTTGTCCTTTATATCTCGATTGGACACAAGTCATGAAATAGTCACACTTGCAAAGTCTAATCTCATGTTTCTTGATACCTGAAGTAGACTACAATAAACAAATAAGTGTAATATCTCATATTAACTTATTTGAGCATGGCCATGCATTTCTAGTTTCACTTCACCAAGTGGCTTAAGATATTGCTTCCATTATGGAGGAGGGACAAGTCCTATCTTGATCAATCATATCCCACTACATAGATTGTGGCATTCCCAACATCAATCTTTCTAGTACAACCTGTTACAGTAGACGTTTGACTGTATCAAGATATATGACTCACTATGTTGGGACAATGATGATCTCAAGTGTAAGGATCGTATACATAGTTATCACTATGAGTAATGTTGTGACTATTACATAATAGTCCAAGAAATATACTCATAGCGGGTCAGTCCAATATGTCGTTCTCTAACATATACTCAAGTATTGATTTTGACATTCCTATGTTAATGACAACATTTTGTCATCAATTAACTACATGTTAATCTTAATACATTATTGTTGTCCAAGCCCACAATAATACTCGACTAAGGACCTTTTAAGAATAATCATATTATTCTCAGGACATTATTATAAAACAATTTATTTATATACAGAAATAGAAGTTGAAATAATAATAGCAATGCCTTATATTAATAAATGAGGTAAAACAAGTATGTTATTACAATCATCTCATGATTGATCTTTGGGCATACTTTAATACTAATAAACCCATATTTTTCAAATATTAAAAAAGAGAAGAAAGGCGATCATTTGGTTTTCAATGGATCTTCATATGATGACCATAACTTGATCCTGATTAAGTCCACTAATTACTTGTATGTATCACAAAAAATATAGCAAACAATCAATGCTTCAAACATAATGCACATTTTAGTTTATTGACAACATAATGAAAGCCTTACCAGGAGAGGTTTTGGCCTTGAGAACAACACCTTAGACAACCTTATGTATACACAATGAAAACTTAGAGAGGACCTAGATTAAAAAAATGTAAAAATTAAGGCAAAACAAATTAGTCAATAAATTCATAAATGAATTTAGAATAAATTCAACTTGGGTCATGTCTAATGTATTATCAATTGAGACAATCATATCTATGTCTCTATTTATGGGAGTCCATCCTACTCCGATAACGAAGGCAAGCTATCTCCCCAACTGGACTTATAGATGACATAATAGTTCCTATTATTTGAATCATTTGCTCAATTTGATTCTACAGACTATGGACAATTTAGATTACCTACTAAAATAAGTTATCTTCTTGAATTATAATCCATCCATATAATTCAACTTAATATTAATTAAACCTTAGATAATCAATGAACCAATATTTGCTTACACATTTTGTTTTACTTAAAAAAACCATTAAGGATAGTACACCATAGAAATAATAAATAACATATATTTATTTTTAGGAATAATTAGTTTGGTCATTTCAATCAAATTTGATAAATTTCTATACTAAGGGCATAAAAATTCACACATAAAAATAATTTTAATGGTTTAAAAATGCTTTTAAACGATTTTAAAATGGACTTAAAGTCTTCAAAATTATTTTTATAAAATTTATATATTTCTTTAATTGTTTCAAATTTTGTTTTCTTAAATAATTTTAAGATTTTTGCTACGTATGTGCTCTAGTGGCATCTCTCATTCGTATAGGACGTTAGCACGAGTGAGGGCTATTACAGGATGACATGCCAGTATAAAGTGTATCCGTGAAGTAACACATTAGCAACCTCTACAAAGTGTTTCGGGTGCTTAGTGTGGGGGTGTGCCTCGTATTTTAGGAGAAGCAGATGGCGATGTCGCGACGAGGAGGATCACAATGTCGTAATAATGCGACTTGGGATGTCACGATGTCACGACGTGTTCTCCTATTTCACTATAGCATTTTAGACTTCAAGCAAGACTTCTTCTTCGAGTTAAACTTTGATTATTTTAGGGATATTTTAGTATGATTAGAACTTCAATCTTAGCCTATTTAAAGGGGCCATTGTATCGTTGTTTTGACATGCCAATCGTAAAATGTTTTTTTTAGGGGGAGATAGAATGTAGTTGTATATGAGTTTTGGTGAGAGTTTCGTGGTAATTATGGAGAGTATGTTATACCCCTTTTGTGAGTGCCCTATGAGATTTAGAAATTTGTTTATCGATTTACTTTTTGGGATTTTAAGCTTTATTTTTGGGGTTTGAGTAATGTACGTTTAGTACATTTAGGTTTATTTTTTCCGTATTGTACTCTCATTTGTTTACTAATTTAGTGAAAAGCTGAAGCCCCTTTTGCCCTTGGTTTTTCTCTCTTTGAGGGTTTTTCACATAAAAAATTTGTGTTTGTTTTTTTTCACTTTTACTATCTCGTTGTTTATACGAGTCGATCCCCATCAAACTGGTATCAGAGCCTAGTTCAACTTTCATAGATCGACTCATTCTGTGACACAATAATGATTTTTGATATCGAAAAGTCCAACGAATAACAAATTTCAATATTTGGCATGAACTGTTATTTTGCATATGTTTCATAATCACAAAAATGTCAATTTATCATTATTTGAGATATATGAGTTATGATGGAGCATGAACTGTTATTTTGCATGAATTGTTATTCAGTATGAACTAATATTTCAAATGAACTATTATTTTACATGAGCTTTCATTTGGTAAGAACTGTTATTATTTTGCATGAGCTTTCATTTGGTAAGAACTGTTATTTCATATGAACAGATGTTTGGTTCAAAATGATAACTTATGTGATCTGCCTATTTTATGCGAATTACTTATTATATGTGCACTGCTTATTGTATGAGAACTGTTGTGTTATGTGAGTTACTATTTTATGTAGATTGCAATAATATGTGAATCGTTATTGCTTGTCACACCCTTTTAACCTAACTGATGTGTTTATTTGCAGTATGTTTGAGCCCTCATTGAGCTTTCATAGGCTCAACCACTCTTTTATAATATTACAGTGACTTAGCTTGTGAAGAAGTGTGGAAGTGAACCATCCAAGTGATCCAAATTGAGGCTATATCTAGGTATGTCGTTGTGTTCCCAAACCCAATGAGAAAGGCAATGTGGGACTAAGTTATGGGATTTAGTATTAGACTTATAATTTTCGGGTTGTAATTGGACACTATGAACTATTTAATTTTTGGTTTAAAACTTTTATCATTGCGTTAGATAGATGAATGAATGATGGATTATGATTGTTTGATAATTGGTTTGAATAATTGTTCGACTAACTTGTAACTGCAGGTTGAAGAGTCATTAGTCATTGAGGTAAGCCTTAGATGTTTTATGTGTGATTTGGATATAAACATGTGCTTGGTATGCATGAGATGTAACACAGAATTTTGTCAAGTCATGTAAATTGTTAAATGTCTACTAACTAATTAATTAATATTGTTACTAGGTTGTGCAAGATACTTTGATAAATTTTCCAAAAAAAAGACTTATACGTTAAATCCTACAATACTTTTGTTAAACTTTGTGAAATGGAGTTTTTCCCAACATATTACTATATATTACGTTTTAAATCTAATTATATGTTTTTAAACTAAACGGTTTTTCAAGTCCCTACAGATACAACCTTTTTTAAAAATACCCTAGTACATGCATGTATGTTTAACTAAAGTTTTCAAGGTAATTGTCTGTTAAATATTAAATTGTGAATTAGTCTTGTTGTTGATTGTTGATCAGAGTAGCGAAACAGAAGCACGATATTATGTTTTTATTAAATATTCCATGATTAATTGTGTGGTGTGATTGGTCCCTTGGTGTGTTTTGTGGTGGTTTAAACGGAGAGTCAATTCGGTGGCTAATATGATGTTCAAAATTTGGGCTGGACTGTCCTAATTGAGTTTGGGGCGCCACATTTATTATTGGCTTAATGGTTAAGGGAAAGTAAAAAGATAGTGAAATTATATATGAGACCTTAGTTCTACTCTCTTTACTTGCATTTTTAATGTAACACCCTAGGTGATTCCCACATCAGCAAAGCATAGGAGAGACCTGAGCTATATAAAGGAGTAGCAACACTTAAGTGGTAAGATGCCTTTTGGGGGTGTATGGGTGCTCCCAAGAACAAAGCCGTGAGGACCATGTGCATAGGGGTGTTCAATTGGTTAACCAACTCGAGCTACCATTAACCGAATTAACCGAACTGAACTTTTTCGATTAATTCGGTCGATTAACCAAATTAACCGAAATTTATATATATATATATTTAATTTTGGTCAAAACAAGTATAAATCATATAAAAAATTAACCGACTTAATTGACCTATTAATTTATATTTCCAAAAAAGTAACCGAACCGACCGAATACTTATATATTATAATATTATTTATTAAATTCGGTTAGTTCGGTTAACTGACCGATTTTGAACCGAATTAATAGTTAACCGCACTTTCAAAAAATTATTAACCGACCCTAGACCGAATTAATTCAGTTAACCGACCGATTAACCGAATTCGATCAGTTAACCGAATTAATTTGGTTTTACCCGAAATTTGCACACTCCTACATGTGCACCCAAAATGGACATTATCTAACTAGGCTGGGTGTTGGCTATGACAAGCTCGAACATGGGTCTCTAGGGAGAACTCTCTAACACTTAAACATTAAGCCTAATTTATTTCTTGTTAAACCATTTCAATTAACCCCTCTATATTTCGGGGCGTGACAAATAGAGTATTAAATATGTGCTAAGTTTATACACAAACGTATATATTTTTAGAGAATCTACACATATTTTAGGAAGGTTAAATTCTACTATTAGTGCTTATATTTTATGAAAGTTGTGAATTTATATATACTTTTATTTGGTCAATTTTAGCCTCTTTACTTTTTAAATTGATAATTTTTAATTTCTATACTTTTCAAATTTTGAAATTTTATTCCTGGCCAAAGCAGTAGCATTTAAATTCATTTGGTCAAATTCAATTACTAGTCCAGTACTATGTGCACAGTTATAAATTTAGTTCATTTTCTCCAATTGGATTATTTTAGGTCTCTATACTTTTCGAATTTTAAAATTTCAGTCTTAACGCAAATGATAGTTGGTAATCCATTAACTGAATTTTTAGTGAGTAATATGTGAAAATAATATGTTGACATAACATTACACATTTGTTAATAAGTTTAGGGCATCAAATTTTGGAGATAGCAGAACTTTACTTAATGAATTTAAATTTATAACTTTTCTAATTACATGGACTAATAACAAATTTTAACCTTTAAGATGAGTTCAAATTCTAACAAGCGATTAGTGTTAACTATATGCAAGCTCAACATTTTTTAACCATTATAAAAAGTTGACCTATTTTTAAAATAAAATTTTAATAAATTCACTAAAAAAATAAGTATTTTAAAATAAATTTTAACATGTATTACTGATTTTTTTATCCAATATAATAACCCAAAACTATTAAATTTTTTTATCTTTCTATTAACTTCAATTTTTTTATCTAAATATTTTTTTCCAAAAGATTCTACTAACTTTCTTAAATTTTTTATATAAATAATTTTTGCCAAAGAATTATGCCACCAATTAGTACTATTTTTGGCTATTGTTTAATTTAAATATATGGTTTATATTTTTTTTACTTATTTAATATCAAAAAATAGGTTTATTTTATTAATTTTATATTTAGATTAATAGAGAAATCTTAATTTAATTAATACAGAGTTTGAATAAAAGACATAATATAATTTAGTTAATACATACATCCAAACCGATGCATTGTATGAGTAAAATATATATGATCCAAGAAGTAGATTGTTGGATAATATGAACCTCGCATATATATAATAATAATAATAATTACATCTAACTATTTATTATAATAAAAGGTGAGTCCAAATTAAAATCAATCTAATATGATTAAAGCTTATTGAACTTTAGTTATAAACGAAATATAAGTAAAATATGCATAAATACTCAAGTCACTAATTTTTAATTAAAGATAAGATAAATAAAAATTAAAGTTAATATGCAAATGTTACATATTAACGTTATAGTTCTCAAATTACATATAACATTTTTTTTATATTTTATTTTCATAAAACAGATAGTGACTTTTTTCATCTTCAAATTTTTTTTTCTTGAAGCTAAAGTATTTCTTTTAATAACCTACTTTTGTATAATTTTTTCCTTAGAAGTTAAAGCTAAGATTTCAAAACCCTAAAAGTAAGTTGTGCTCCATACATTAAGCTTCATTTTTAAGCCTTTAATGAGGTGAAATGCATTCTCAACGCATTGAAGAATGTTTTCTAAACAATCTTGTGTTTACCAACATTTCAGTTGCAATTTTTTTAGCCCAAAAAAGCCAACTTACTGAAGTCCAATTGCATCCGAAGGGAAGCCTTTAAATAAAGACTAGAGCCTTTAGATCCAGTAAAAATTTAGCAACTCCACTTGCTTTTTCTTTTCCTCTTTTACACATATATTATTTCTTTTCTTTCTCATCTTAGAGTTGTTTCATTATTTTATATTTCAATAATGTTTTATTATTCTAAGGGCTTAATAATTTCAATAATCTTTCATTAATGAATTCGCCCCTATAATTAAATATATGATTAATTTTGAAATATTAAATAAAATAAATATTTGAATTTTATCACGTTTTAATTCATTTTAAATTATTTATTAATAAAATAATTATTAAAAATAAATATAATTGCAATAATTTTTAATGATTTATTAATTTTGTAAATGTTAAATAATTAAAAAAACTTCTATTATATATTATTTCTAATCTAATATCCTTAATAGTCATTTTATATTCTCACATCACCGCTTTTGAATCCAAACACACACCCCACCATTGTTTCTAACCACAGTGTTACAGCATCCAATCTCATCGCTACAGTAACTAATCTCACCGCTACCATTGTTTTTAACCTCAACGGAGGTAAACACACTGCCTACCCAAACTAGACCTTAGACTTGAACTTTAAACTCAATTTGGACCCTAATTTAGACCCCAAAAAAAAATTGACTTTGAACCAAAAATAAATTAAACGTTAAAACTGGGTTTGTCGAAACCATTTTTTTGAAAATAAGAATCGACTTGGTTTTGAAAATGAAAACAAAAAATGGGATTCGCCATCAATCCTTTTTGATGAGGTGTGATTGGTCACCTCGTAAAGTGATTATTTTTAATAAATGATTTGATTTATTTAAACAACGGTTTTGGTCCGCGAAATTCAGAAAAAAATGGATTCGGGAGTCAATTACGTACGAGGAAGGATTAGCACCCTCGTAACGCCCAAAAATTGGTACCTAGTTGATTAATTAGTGTCTTAGTGTCGAGAACTGAAAACTTTAAAATACGATCCCTCTTTTTGTAAAACAAAATGCTCGAATGTTAAAGACCTTCTCGTCTCGAAATAATAAAATGTCACATCCAGTAAGCTAGGACACGACATCTCGAGCTTTTGAGAATGAGCTTACCTTTATTAAAAATTCGTGTATTTTAACTTTTTTAAAAGGGTATTCAATTATTTAGGGTAAACGAGAAAAATCGAAACCCAATAAGTTAGGGCACGATCTCTTGAACTTCCAAACACCGAATATTGCCTTTATTTGCAAAAATCTTATCTCGAGGTAACAAGATGTCATATCCGGTAAGTTAGGGCACAACACCTCAAATCTCAGAGAGTAAGCATTTTATTCAAAACTCGTATCGTAATTTTAAAAGAATGTTCTGTTATTTAGGTTAAGGGAGAAAAATCGAAACCTGGTAAGTTAGGGCATGATTTTCTCGAATTTCTAAATATGAAACTTTGCCTTTACAAAAGAATCAATTTCGGGTCGGGTAAAGGTTAATATAACATAAGTTTGTAATAAAATGAGGTAAAGAATGCATAAACAAATACAAATTTCGGTATTGACAAGCATAACAGAATAAACATAGACGCGAATGAGAATGATAATGATAAGAGTAAGAATAAAATAAATGAATAGAATGAATAAGCTAAAAAGATAAAGAAGGATATAATAAATAAGCTAAAAATATTTGAAATTAAAAAAAGGAACTAGTAGTAAATAAATAAAGATTATGCAAAATTATTATTTTTAAAATGATAGTAATAGTAATGATAACAATATTAATGGTAATAATGCGAGGAATAAATATTTTTAAATTTGAAATAATGTAAAAAGATATATAAATAAATAAATAATATATAATGTAAAATGAGTGTATTTAAAGAGTAATAGGTAAAAATAAGATAATAATAATATAATAGTAATAATAACGATATAATAATAATAATAATAATAATAATAATAATAATAATAAAAAAAGTAATAATAATATTACGTTAAGTTATAATAGTAAAGTAATAATAATAGTGATAATAATATATTAGATAATAATAGTAAAATAATAATAGTAATAATAATATATTGAATTAATTAATTTAATTAAAATATTGAAAATAACAAAAAAAAATGACTAAATTGAACTTAAAATAAAGTTTGGGGCCAATTTGAAATTAAATAAAGAAGAAAAAGACCAAATCAAACGCGCAAACAACCAGGAGGGACCAAAATGGGCAATAACCCCTCCCTTCAAAACGCGCAGCATTAGGGTGGGCCTAATTGAAAACAAAACAAAATTTTGGGGAAAAATTAAAAGAGTGAAAACCTGATTGCAAAACACAAAAAAAAGCGGAAGGGCTAAATGCATAAATATCCCCTTTGTGGAAAACACGCGGATCCTGGAAGCGGGTCGGGTCAGTGCGCGGGTCATGAGGCAAAACGACACCGTTTTGGGGCTTATGGACGCCGGCCAAAATGAAGTCGTTTTGAGAGGTACTTGTTTTTTTTATATTACATATTTATGCATATATAAATATGGAGGGAGTAGATTCAAAAATAAGACAGAAATGAAAATAAAATCACCTTAGGCCTTTGATTTCGATTTTTGGTATTTTGGTTCCCTGATTTGGGGATATTCTTGTGCTTTAGAATCACTGGTATCACTATTTGGTTTGTGTTTTGAAATCTAATGTTTTTGTGTTTATCTAAAATTGTCGAATGTTACAATGGATTTTGGCTTGGCTTTTTATAGTCATTTTACATGCTTTTGTTTAATATTTATTGTCTTTTCCTCATTTAGTCTGCAGGTGCAAGTGGGCGGCCAAAGGCAGATGGTAGCGGCGTGCTTGCGATGCGGTGACAGAGAGGGGCAAGGCAAAAAGCGGCTGGTGGCAGAAGATTTTTGAAACCCTAGTTTGACTAATGGGTCAATTGGGTTTGGGCCATTTGGGCTAGGGTAGTTAGGTTTAATTTGGGTCTAAAATTTGGGTTTGATTTTGGTTTGATTTTGTTTAAGGCCCGGGCGAAATTGGGCTTGTACAGCTGCCCCTCTTTGCTCATTATTGTGTAATGAGAATAGAGTAAAAATTTCCAAGAAAGATCAATTTTGCCCGAGATTGCTAAATCTCAATTTTTCTAGGGTTTCCTTTCTTTCAGATAGCCTCATTCCAGTCCACAGCATCTTGTCATTTTGATCTAATACACCGCAATGCAACTTCGGAAGTATAGGAATTGCCTTAATCCGCTCCACTGCAACTTTAGGGAGATAAGATTAGTAGCTTCAATCTGCCCCACTGCGACTTCAATGAGATAAGACTTGTAATTTCAACCTACTCCACTACAACTTCAGGGAGATAAGGTTTGTTTTGATCTACTTTACTGCAACTTCAGAGAGATACGATCTATGATTTATAGCTTCCATCTACTTTACTACAACTTCAGAGAGATAAGATTTGCTATCTTCAGTCTGCTCCACTGCAACTTCAGGGAGATAAGACTCG
The DNA here is from genome assembly GCA_025698465.1 of Gossypium longicalyx. Classification (NCBI taxonomy): domain Eukaryota; kingdom Viridiplantae; phylum Streptophyta; class Magnoliopsida; order Malvales; family Malvaceae; genus Gossypium; species Gossypium longicalyx. Next base: position 58,546,247 of record CM047004.1, on the reverse strand, counting down.
TAATTTCAACCTACTCCACTGCAACTTCAGGGAGATGAGGCTTGTTTTGACCTGCTCTACTACAACTTCAGATAGATAAGATCTATAATTTCCAGCCTGTTACCCTACTTCTTAAGGGGTTAAGGCTCACCGTCTTCGATCTATTCCACTACTACTTAGGGAGATAAGATCTGTAATTTCCAGCCTGTTACCCTACTTCTTAGGGGGTTAAGGCTCACTATCTTCAATCTACTCCACTACTGCTTAGGGAGATAAGATCTATAATTTTTAGCCTGTTACCCTACTGCTTATGAGGTTAAGGCTTACCGTCTTCGATCTACTCCACTACTGCTTAATCTTCAGCCTGTTACCCTACTGCTTAGGGGGTTAAGGCTTACCTTCTTCGATCTACTCCACTACTGCTTAGGGAGATAAGATCTGTAATTTTCAGTCTGTTACCCTACTATTTAGGGGGTTAAGGCTCACCATCTTCGATCTACTCCACTACTGCTTAGGGAGATAAGATCTGTAATTTCCAGCCTGTTACCCTACTACTTAGGGTGTTAAGGCTTACTGTCTTCGATCTACACCACTACTGCTTAGGGAGATAAGATCCATAATCTTCAGCCTGTTACCCTATTGCTTAGGGGGTTAAGGCTTACCGTCCTCGATCCACTCCACTACTACTTAGGGAGATAAGATCTGTAAATTCACCGATGTTGCTGCACCGTTCTCTAGGGACATGATCTGTAGGATTGGTTTCATATACCTATGCTTATGCTAAATGATTAGGATGCTATGATCGAAATGAATCAAATGCTCTTAACTAGATGTGTTATGAATGACCTATAAATGACTATAGCATGTTATGAGAATGATCCATTTTAAATGTTTGGGTTGCCATTGCTCTTTGTTCATCAAGGTTCTATCACTGAAACAATATCTTGTCTTCTTGTTCAGCTTAGATCTTGGACAGAAAACCCGAAGAAGTAGTCCTAATTTAAACTCTTTTTTCTCAAATGTTTCCAATCCTTAGGTTTGGTTAGTTCTAAATAATAGTCTTGTTTCAGGTTCTTGTACTATTTAGAAACTTTCAGAGTAATATGCAGAACTCCTTTTGTGAAAGTGTCATTAGTCCATTAATCGTTATTTCAATACAAAATGCTTGAAAAAGATCGTAACAATTGACATAATTGAAATTTATCAGAAATAAAATTTGAAAGGAATTGATTAATCACAGAAAGCAAACATTGCCGGAATACAATATGAATAAAAGAAAAATAGGTGCCCTAGATATCGCAGCATGAGCTTCTCTGTACGAACTTCTTGAGGACCCCTTTTTTAAGCTCGATATGTGTTTAGAGGATCTAGAGTACTCTTGTTGACGCCCTAAGATGTAACATCTCTCCTCCTTGTTAATTCAGGTATTGTAAGACTACCGCATGCCCCATCTTCAATCAAAATTTGAATCGCCCTTTACGGGTTTTCAATTCAAAATCCCTTTAAACTCAAAGTGCCCTTTGCGAGTTTTCACCTTGACCTCTCCCTTTTTTTTGAGGTGAAGTATTTCTTAACCGAATCTAAATTCACAGGATTGGGTAGAGTCTTGCCATCCATTTCGGTCAATATCAACGCTCCTCTAGAAAAGGCTTTCTTTACCACATAAGGTCCTTCCCAATTCGGCATCCATTTTCCTCAAAATCCTTTTGTATGGGCAGTATCTTTTTTAATACTAGGTCTCATTCGTGGAATTCTCTGGGACGAACCTTTTTGTTGTAAGCTCACATCATCCGTTTTTGGTACATTTGACCATGACGGATGGCCCTTAGCCTTTTTTCTTCAATCAAATTCAACTGATCGTATCAGGACTGAACCCACTTTGCTTCGTCCAACTTTACTTTTGACAAAACTCTGAGGGAGGGAATCTCGACCTCGATGGGTAAAACTGCTTCCAATTCATAAACTAGTGAGAAAGGCGTTGCCCCGGTAGAGGTCTTGACAGACGTTCGATAAGCATAAAGGGCGAATGGTAGCTTCTCATGCCAATCTCTATAAGTCTCAGTCATTTTCCCCACAATTTTCTTGATGTTCTTATTGGCTACTTCCACCGCACCATTCAATTTTGGGCGATACGGTGACGAGTTGTGGTGTCTAATCTTGAATTGACTGCAGACTTCTGCTATCGTACTGTTGTTCAAATTTAATGTATTGTCAGATATTATCCTTTCTGGCATTCTATATAAACAAATAATTTCCTTTTTCAGGAACCTGCCAACTGTCGATTTTGTAACATTGGCATATGACTACCCACTTGGTGAAGTAGTCGATGACCACAAATATGAATCGATGCCCATTAGATGCTTTTAGCGATATTGGCCCAATCACATCCATGCCCCACATAGAGAAAGACCATGAAGAACTCATAACATGTAAAGGTGAAGGAGGCACATGAATTTTGTCTCCATAGATTTGGCACTTATGACATCTTTTGGCATAGTTAATACAATCCTTTTCCATGGTGGACAAATAATAATCGAACCTCATAATTTGCCTCGCCATTGTAAAGCCATTAGCGTGTGTCCCACATACTCCCTCATGGACTTCTTCCAAGATTTTCTTAGCCTCTATGGCGTCCACACATCTTAATAGCACTTGATCCTTTCTTCTTTTGTATAGGATTTCCCCATCCAAGACATAATCACTGGCCAGTCTTCTTAACATCCTTTTGTCATTCTCAGTAGCTTGGTCGGGGCACTCATGATTCTTCACATATCATAATATATCGTGGTACCAAAGATGATCTTTTTCTTCTTCTTCTTCTTCTTCTTCGATGTTGTAACAATGAGCCGGAGCCTCATAAATACTTATTTGGATCGATTTCACATCTTCTTGTTTGTTCATATTGGTCATGGAAGTTAAAGTTGCTAAGGTGTCAGCCATCTGATTTTCTTCTTGCGGGAGGTAGCAGAAGACGATATCATCAAACTCTTTAATTAATTCAAGGACCAAACTTCGGTAATTGATCAACTTGGGGTCTCTCGTCTCCCATTCACCTTTGAGTTGATAAATCACTAGTGCAGAATCTCCATATACTTCCAGCACTTTAATCTTGCGTTCTATGGCTACGCGGATGCCCATGATGCATGCTTCGTGTTCTGCCATATTGTTCGTGCAGTCAAAATCTAATTTGCTAGTAAAGGGATAATGATCTCCGTTTAGGGATACCAAAATTGTCCTATTCCATTACCCACAACATTTGATGCCCCGTCAAAGTTTAGCTTCCAATGATGACTTTCTTGAGAGTCTTCTTCAGTGGTTGTCATGCACATTAGATCTTCATTTGGAAAATCAAAGTTCAGAGGCTCGTAGTCTTCTAAAGCTCTACTGGTTAGAAAATCTGCTATTGCTATCCCTTTTACAGCTTTCTGGTTCACATAGACTATATCAAATTCGGAAAGTAGAATTTGCCATTGGGCCATTCTCCTATTCAAAGCAGTCGACTCCATCAAGTACTTCAAAGGATCCAGTTTAGAGATCAACCAAGTTGTGTGGTACAACATGTATTGTCTCAGTCTTCGGGTTGTCCATATTAAGGCACAACACAACTTTTCAATTGGCGAGTATCTCGTTTCACACTTAGTAAATTTCTTATTGAGGTAATATATCACTTTCTCTTTCCTTCCTAACTCATCGTGTTGGCCAAGCACACTTCCTATAGAATTTTCAAATACTGCCAAATATAGTATCAGGGGCTTATCTGGACTAGGTGGTGTTAACACTGGGGCATTAGACAAGTATTGCTTAACCTTATCAAAAGTCTTCTAGCACTCCTCATCCCAAACACCTGGGTTGTGTTTCTTAAGGAGACGGAATATAGGGTCACATTTCTCGGTTAGTTGTGAAATGAACCGAGCGATATAATTTAGTCTCCCTAAAAATCCTCTAACTTCCTTTTGAGTACGCGATAGAGATAGCTCTTGTATGGCTTTGACTTTATCTAGGTCAAACTCAATCCCTTTTTCACTGACTACGAATCCTAGCAGTTTTCCTGACTTGGTCCTGAAGGTACATTTTGCTGGATTGAGTTTCAACTAGAATTTCCTCAACCTCAAAAATAATTTCCTCAAGACTCACACATGCTCCTCTTCTGTCTAGGATTTGGCAATCATGTCGTCGACATAAACTTCAATTTCTTTGTGCATCATATCATGGAGCAGGGTTACCATGGCTCTCTGATATGTTGCTCCCGCATTTTTTAGTCTAAATGACATCACCTTATAGCAAAAGGTTCCCCACATGGTTACAAATATAGTCTTATTCATGTCTTCAGGATGCATCTTTATTTGATTGTACCTTGAGAAACCATCCATGAAGGAGAACAGTGAATAACCTGCCGTGTTGTCCATTAAGGTGTCGATATGAGACAATGGGAAATTATCCTTCGGGTTGGCTTTGTTCAAATCCCTGTAGTCTATACACATCCGTAATTTTCCATCTTTTTTAGAGACGGGGACGATATTGGCTACCCATTCTGAGTACTTAACTACTTGTAAGAAACCAGCATTGAATTGCTTCTTGACCTCTTCTTTTATTTTCAACAAAACATCAGGCCTCATCCTTCAGAGCTTCTGTTGAACTGGCTTGCACTCTTCTTTTATGGGGAGCCGGTGTACCATGATATCAGTACTTAGCCCAGGCATATCTTGATACGATCATACAAAAACATCTTTAAACTCTTGGAGTAACTTAATAAGGTCTCGTTTTGTCTCTATGGTAATGCAAGCTTTGATCTTTACTTCTTTCTTTTCTTGTTCATCTCCCAAGTTTACAATTTCTACTGACTCTTTTTGAGGTAGAATCTGTTTCTCCTCTGGTTCTACCATCCTTAACAAATCAGGGGATAAGTTATAGTCTCTGTCATCTTCAGAGTCCTGAGATTCCTTTAGACACATGTCTCGCTCAAAAGGAGATTTCGAGTTAGTAGCAGCGTCGCTCATATCGTTGATATATGGAGACCTATTGTATGTGTGAATGAAGATACAAAGAACAAAAGAATCTAAGAATAATGATATGTATGGTATGATTATGAATGAAAGAATAAAATAATATTTACACGGAATATGACAAAAGGATGCATTTCAATGAAATAATAATTTTACACATAAGCCTATTCCACGGAAAGGATTCTTATTACTCCTAGGCCTAGAGCAATAAGTGTGTTTTGAACATTACTCTATGTTAGTTCTAAAGACTACAGGAATTTCTTCTGCAGTCTAATTATTCAGAATACTTCCCGGCTCATAAGAGCAAATGCCCGACAAATTCTCTACTCTAGTTCCTTCTTCGTATGTGGCGTTGATATCCAAATTTTCTAACATTTCTTCCATGATTTCCTTTCTTGATGTACCCCACTCAAGGTGAATAGTTCCTCCAGACACAAAAGTCTTCGATATATGGGGAAAGATCATTGGTTCCCATTCGATCTCCTCCCCGCTCAATCGCGCTATCCTTCTCTCTTGCTTCTTCTCTAGTTCCTTCTTTCATTATTTCGCGTCTGGCTTAAATACTAAGCTGAAACGGTCTTGTTTGTCCTTCATTATTGGTGTCTTAATCCTTCCTTGGAGGTATCTCTCGAGTCCTCTTCCTGGTAGATCCCATTTCCCAACAGTTAGTCGTAGGCCCATTCTTGTAGTCTTAGATAACCTAGGCATTGGCATCATATTTTTTTCGGTAATGAATGTCACATTCACAAAATCTAAAGACCAAAAGGAACATTCGATTGCTTCATCATTTGCCTCTAGATATGGCGCGTCACTGGTCACCGCTGCGATCATGTCCTCTTCGGTATTTATTGTTACCAACCAACCTTCGGTTACCAATTTCAACTTTTGGTGTAGCGACGAAGGGGCTACCCCTGCTGAGTGTATCCATTGCCTCCCCAATAGGCAATTATACGAAGGCTTGATGTCTATGACTAGTAAATCTACCTCGTACGTGCTCGGACCGATTAGAAGGGGTATTTCGATTCTACCCATTACCTTCCTTTCTGTTCCATCGAATGCCCTCACTATGTTTTGGCAAGCTTTCATATGAGAACTATCTACAGACAGTCTGTTCAGCATGGATAATGGTAGAACATTCAAGGATGATCCATTGTTAATCAATACCCCCGGTAATGTATACGCCTTACAACGGGTCGTGATGTGCAAAGCCTTAGTCGATCCCCTGCCTTTTGGCGGTACTTCATCATCATTAAAGAATATGAAGTTGTTGACACTTATATTGTTGACTAGGCGATCCAGCTTGTTTACCGAAATATCGTTAGCGACATAAGTTTCATTTAGCACCTTCATCAATGCACTACGATGGGTTTCTGGGCTTAAGAGTAAGGCTAACACCGATATACGAACTGGCTGTTTGTGCAACTTTTCCACTACATTGTACTCACTGTGTTTTAGAAATTTCAAGAATTTTTTAGCTTCTTTTTCCGTTACAGATTTATTAACAGTCGGTTCAAGTCTAGCCAGCTTCTCTTTCTTTTGCTCAATCACCAATGATTTTCCTTTAACATGTTTAAATTTTGTATTTAGGGTATCATAACGCCTTCCACTGTGCATATAGAAACCCACGTCTTGACCTTCCTTTGATACGTTAGCTGAGATTTCCTCTCACGGGATCGTCACATTGCAGTTATGGTTCCAAGGTACCCTTTTGCTATCTTTATAAGGGAAACCAACGGGCTTTTGGATTACGACTTTTGGCGCAACTTGTGCCCCGACTTCGTTAATTCTTGGTCGTGATATGATAACCACTGGGTGGTGGGCTTTGTAAATATTCTTTGTTAACTCCTCTTCTGAGGCACACACATCTGTTCTTTCTAAGCTTTCGACATACTCAAAAAATTCTAGCTCCTTATTATCCATCAATCCTTGTACTAGGGCCTTGAATTTAGTGCATTTTTGAATCTCATGATCCTCTTGATCATGGAACTCACAATAATTGTAATATCCCGAATTAGGGCCTAATCGGAATAGTGGTTTCGTGACCACAAATCCTAGATAGAAATAATTATTTTATAATTATTTTGAGGTTTATGATATGATTGCATGATTGTGTGAAAATTTTGTGAAGAAATTCCATGCATAAAATGCTTAATTTGAAGTTAGGGGCTAAATCGAATAAGTTGTAAAACTTGCATTCTAGAAGTTTTTAGTATGAAATTGCTTTGAAATATTAATTAGGAGGTCTTAAATAGCAATTTGACCAATTTCTAAAATTTTGGACAAAAATGGGCTTGTACATGAAAATTTTCAAAGAAAGGCATTAAGGGCATTTTGGTCATTTGGATAATTAATGAAATAAAATGGGAAAAATGACACAAAATAGTCATCTTCCCCATTAGTTGCTGCCGAATGCTCCATGTCTCCATAGCTAGGGTTTCTTCAACTTTCAAGCTTCATAGTAAGTGATTCCGAGCCCCGTTTTTAATGATTTTTATGTTTTTGAGATCTCGATAACTCGATAAAGCTTATGTTAGCAATAATTTAACCTAGGGTTTATATTTGGAAAAATACCCATAGGTGAAATTTGTGTATTTTGATGTTTTATGATAGAATATGATGTTTTAAATTATGTTAGACAACTTGTACTACTCGATTTTAAGCAAAAAGAGTAAAGGGCTTAATCTCCAAAAATACCTAATAGTCACAAGTACATGTTAGAGTGAGAATTTGATGTTGCCATAGAAGGGAAAAGTGATCAGCATGTTGTAAAACATAAGAAAAAGGAATAAAGTTTAATCCCGAGCCTAGGGGCAAAAATGTAAATATGCAAAAGTTTAGGGGTAAAATTGTAATTTTGTCAAAATTTGAATTAAGGATTAATTTGATAATGTGAGTATTAAATAAGCTAAATGTGTTATTTTAGATCAAGAAAGACGTGGAAACGAATCCAATCGAGGAAAAGAAAAGATTGTGGATTAAATTGCAAAACCTTTGTATTTTGGTACCAAGGTAAGTTCATGTGTAAATAATGTAGCATAATTGTTATTTTTAAGACATTGATGTCAATTATGTGATATGCTGATTTTTATCATGAAATATATGCTTTGTGGTTAATTTCGAATAAAATGCAAATTATGTGAATTACTTGTTAAACATAATTGTTACCGAGTATTGGTTCCGGCATTCTACGAAAGATGACAAGGATATGTGTTCGAGGAAAATCCCGTTTGAACCTTAGGAATAGATTAGGATACAAGTGACATGTCACTAGGATGGTTGAGCATCCGAACTCGTTGAGTTGAGTCCGAGTTCACTTATGGATGCGAATGTTCGAACTCGTTGAGTTGAGTCCGAGTTCATTATGGATGCGAACGCCCGAGCTCGTTGAGTTGAGTCCGAGTTCGCTTAAGGGCGGGTTACATGGTAGCTTGGCTACATATGTGGCACTTATGTGCAAACTTCCTACGTATCCGAATTATATTCCAATGAGTTCAACGGGTAAAGTTCTACTCAAATGAAGGAATACTTGAGATGAAAAGAGACGTATTGGTAAGTGATGTGAAATGGATACTTCGGACAGGTATGTACTTAACCCTCGGGTTGAAAAATCGATATAACAACAATATGGTGAGATGATAAATGAAAATATGATATGAATGTCTTGGTGATGATTATGCAAATGATGTTTTATGTTTGCTTATATGGTTATGTTACTTGCTATTTGCATGTGAACTTACTAAGCATTTATGCTTACTCCTCTTTCTTACTCATTGTAGTTTTGGACAAGCCACTCAGAGTCGGGATTGGTCTGAGAGATCACCACACTATCCTAAGAACTTTTCGGTAAAATGGCTTGTAAATTTAAGTATGGCATGTATAGCAAAATACTTATTTTGTGTAAATGATCTTATGGTATGGTGATGAAATGGTTGAGGAAGTGCTTGATAATGATAAATTATGGAAATGGTTAGTTTAGAATATGTTTGATGTTATGGAAAGTTAATAAGTTACCTAGTTCATGAAAATTCATAAAAAGGATGAAATTTGCCATAAACAGAATATTACAGCAACACTGATGTGAGTTTGAAAATTTACTAAAAATCATAGAAATTGAATTTGGTGATGGATTAAATATAAAATTTAAGCTTATTATGTCTAGTTTCACATGAAATAAACTAAACTGGAAAAAGAATTATATGTTAGAAGATATTTGAATTTTAGTGAAACAGGGTCAGAGCAGTTTCTGAATCCCCTGTTCCAAATTTATACATTCACCATAAATTGTACAGATATAATTAGGTGGCTTATTTTATATCCTCAGAATCCTTATTGAGTCTAGTTTCAGGAGAAATAAACCTCATATTCATATGAATTTTATACAGAGAGAAAAGTGGTTCGTAGTAAACAGAGGTCAGACCAGTCAAGCCCTGAAACAGGGGTAACTTTAACTAATAAACTGTACTAATTGGCCCAACCAAAAATTCTAGAAAAAAATTAGTAGATAGGTATATAAGTCTAGATTCAGGGAAAATTTATGGATCTTGATTTCGAGTTTCGTAACTCGAGATATGATTTTTCTTGTGACTGTAACGCAAGTAGCTAAAAAGCTGTGAATGTAGAAACAAATAATCTAAAGTTCTTAAAATGTTAAATTAAGTTTAGTAACACCTCATACTCGACTCCGGTGACGGTCTCGGGCGTGGGGGCGTTACAATAATTCTTTGCTCCTCAGGGTATGTCCCTTGAATTCTGCATTATTAACCCTCTTCTCACTATTTTCTTCCATGCTTCTTTCAGCGGGGTATTCACTTCTGCGATATTCATCTTGATTTCTTTCCTCGAACTCTCGATTATCACATTTACCCCATTATCCACATGGTTAGGTAACGGATTATCTACACTGAGTGTATCATCAAATCTCACAATGCCCAATTTGATGAGCCTTTCAACCAACTTTTTAAACGCAGTGCATTTTTCTATCGAATGTCTCGTGGTTCCTGCATGGTACTCGCATTGGGCGTTCGGGTCATACCATTTGGGGTATGGAGGTTGCATTGGCTTTAGATAGGAGGGAGACACAACATGTGCATCAAATAAACTTTAATATAACTCCTTATACGTCACTGGGATAGGCGTAAATTGGAGTTTCTCCATATTTTACTTTATATTGGACTCTTGTCTGGGTGGGCCCTGCTACTAGTGGTTGTCGACCTTGGTTGACTTACGGTGATCGCTTTTGAATATGTACTCACATTATTTACTTGTGCTTTTTCTTTCTAGGGGCTGGCCTTTTGGCATTTTCTCCAGCCTCTATTTTCCAGCACCTTATCGCATTTTCTATCATTTTTCCAGACATTACTATGTCCGAAAAACTCTTGGTTGCGCTTCCCAGCATGTGATTAATGAAAGGAGCCTTCAGGGTATAAATGAAAAGTATGGTGGTTTCCTTTTCTAGCAGAGGTGGTTGGACTTGTGTGGCTACCTCTCTCCATCGTTGGGCATATTGCCTAAAGCTTTCATTGTGGTTTTTCTTCATGTTCTGTAAAGTGATTCTATCAGGGGCTATGTCCGCCACGTGACTGTACTGCCTCATGAAAGCTTGTGCTAGATCCCTCCAAGAATTATCAGGGTATGACTCAGTTGGTTGTACCATTTAGAAGCTGCCCCAACTAGACTTTCTTGGAAACAGTGAATCAATAGTTGGTCATTATTGACATAGCCTGCCATTTGTCTGCAGAACATAGTGATGTGAGCTTCGGAACAGCTAGTCCCATTATACTTTTCGAATTTCAGAATTTTGAACTTTGGGGGAAGCACCAAGTTTAGAACCAAACTTAATTCCTTAGCATCGATTCCACCCCGATAGTCGGCATTTTCCATTTCTTTAAATTTTTATTCTAACCATCTACATCGTTCTTCGAGTTCTTTCGGGAGCTTTACCCTTGTATTTTCTATTTCTATCACATCATCGAGGTCGGGGACAACAGGGTTAGTCGGGTTATTTCCCGGATTGGAGCCTGAGCTGGCCTAATAGTTCGTCGGCACCGAGACACCAGCCTGAAACTACTGGGCCTAATTGTGACAGATGGCCTTCTCGGGTACATATCAGGTTGTGTCTGAACGTTCGTTGGGGTAAAACCCGGAGGGTAGATAGGATCTTCATTATCATCTCCCGCATTGATCATGGGGCTTTTCCCTTTTTCTAATCTGCCAGCCACTAGTCGTGTTAATTAATCCATCATACTTCTTTGGGACTCTAGCATTTGGTCCCATATCTTGCTGAATTTTGGCCAGCTATTCTTGCATATGTGTTTGTAACTGGTCTTGCATCTCTCTTTGAAGTTGTTCAAGTCTTTCCAATCTTTGGTCCATAGCTTTTGTTTTCTCTCTTGTACTGTAACGATGTTCTAGGGTAGCTGCCATAATTTTTTAGGGTTTTTTGTGAGTTTTAGTGCGTATGATGCAATGCTGATGCATGAATGCAATGGATGCAAAATGTGTTGATTCTGATTCAATTTCATTAGAGTAACTTTTCTAGAAAACAAGTTTCTTTACATAAAACATATTACATATAAGGCTTTGCCCTGATACTTAAGGCCTTAACTTGCCTAAGAAGCCAAGCTAGCTCTCGGCCTTGGCTCGATTCTGACTCGTATTTTAAACTCAGCACATCGGCCTAGATTGCTAATGTTTGTAAGTGATCGGTCACTTCTCACACTTGAGTCAAAGCTTCGCCCATGACGTAATCCTTGTTCCTGACCTGATCTTGAGATTGATAAAGTTGCTCCTTCCATCACTCATTATTTACCTCAAGAAGTTCCATCTAAAGTTCATGATTTTGCAGCGCTGCTTTAAGTTCTTTTATCTTCTCTTTTAACTCTTCAATTCTGCTCTGACTAGCCTTCAACTCGATTACAGAGTTACGAGTACGATCCTGATACAAGGACATTTCTAACTCTAACACCCGAATCTTTAATCCCTCCTTCTCATTTTGTCTTTCTACCAAACTCCTTTTTAGAGTACCTTTTCGAGCTTTAGCATCTCGAAATTTTTCTTCCCATTGGCTGGTTTTACTTTTCTCCTCTTTAACTTCTTGCCGCCACTGTTCAGACATTTTCCCTAACCCAACGATTCTCATTGACCTTCGCAGCTTCTTGTAGTCTGTTTTCAAACTATCCAAATCCTCTTTAGCCTTGTTTTTTTTCCTTTTCTGAGTCTTTCAGCTTCTAGTTTTTGGACATCGAAATCTAACCCCAGCTGCATTTTTTCTTTCTTCAATTGCTCGATCCTTTTTTCTAGTTCCAGACTCTTTTTCTCGAAATCTTGTTTAACGATCTCTAGCTCAGATAGGATCACTTTCAAGTGTTCTTCCATTGATCGGGTGTTTTCTTGATCTGACATAGGGATGTTGTCGTTGATCCTCTGATCCCACCACTGGTCATACTCAGGGGTAGTCATAGGATTAGCAGCAAACATTTTCATTCTACGAGTCTGGTTCCAGGCATTCGATATCTCACGAACTTTCTTTTTGTAATTATTCCCCATGTATACGAACTAACACTGAGCTAACCTGTATGTTGGTGGCGTAAACTGTCTTGATATGTATTGTCTTAACGCAAGTAGATGAGCATACCCGATGGCTCCCCATATCCTTAACAAGGGAACCTAATCAAGATCTCCACATCGATATAATATTTCGTCAAGAACCATCCACGGGGATCTCTATTCGACGTCTTCCTCTTGCAGATTCTGAAGAACCGTTATCCACTTTTCCTTTGTAATATCATCTCGTCTCGGCATATCCACTAACTCTTTCAGTAGAGAATAGTTTTCAGAGAAGATGCGATACGAGACCTTTTCTACTTTCCAAAAATGGCTATGGAACCAATATAGCAAGAGCTGTGCGCATCCAATGAATCTCCCTTCATCCGCTCTTCGACAAGCATTCAATGATCTGAAAGTTTTAGCCAAGATCGCGGGTACAGGTGTGACCCCTTTACTAAGCCTGTCAAAAAGATCGGAAACTGCCTCGTCTACATGTCCTAAATTTTTGGGGAAGATAACTAGTCCATAAATGCTCAAAGCGAAGACATCTACCATCTTCTTCACATCGAGATGTGCTAAAATTAAATCCCTCAAATTCCTTCAAGGAATGCACTTACAATCTCCTTTTTGTTTGATCCGGGCTGTAACCCACTGTTCGCTCATCCTTGTGATGTTCATCAGCCTTTTTGAGAATGCTGGGACGTTGGCAGCTCTGGAATAAACTCTATCAATGCTGGGACGTTGGCAGCTCTGGAATAAACTCTATCAACCTGAATCTTTGGGCAACGGAGCAAGGCCCTGTACTCTTCTATAGTAAGTACCAAATCTACCTTCCCGAAAGTGAAGCAACTATAAGTAGAATTCCAATACTGGGCGAGGGCTCGAAACAGGTGTTCGTCTATCTTGATATCGAGCAGATAAGGTAAATCACCATAATGACAATAGAATAGCTGTTTGATCTCGTCATCTCACTGACCCCAAATTTCTTTCATCTCTTGGAGATTATTCTGGGTTACACTGATCTGAGTAAAATCTCACAACTCTAGCACGTACCCCCTATAAGACTATCACCTTTCTCTCACTGCTTTGTCTCAGCCCATATTCGGACAGCCGCATTGTCTTTCACTTTATCAAGAAACCCTTTTTCCATGATAAGTTATCTATTTAGCAACTGAATATGAATCGCCACCTTTTGTGATGAAAGTGCCATGCAAATACAATCAAAGTAAAATAAAGCGAGTCAATATTTTATACACAGTTTAAAGCAAATAAGGAATAATAAACATAGAACTTGATCAGGTAACCACTAGGGTTTGGTGTAGCTCTACCTAAGGCGGGTTCCTACGGCTCACTATAAGCGGCTCAGTTCTAAAGTAAAGGTACCTGAACCAGCAGATTCCTCGATCTTCACCCATTATAGGCACATACAGATCGATTTCAGTTCAGGGGAATACATTTCCCTATGGCTGCACGGAGATGAAAATCTCACGAAGACATAAGTACGGATGTATCTCGAAAGCGATTCACTATCCTACACGGAGGTCAAAACCTCACGAAAGAATAACTTCTCACTCCCACTTAAAAGGGTAAGATCAACGAATCATGCAATGCAATATGCAAAAAGATACCAAAATTTAAACCGACACAACAATTATAAACCATGAAGATCATAACACAAAACGGATGAAATGCAATGAAAGGATCGTATATCAAAACCAGATTTTCAATTTTCGACAAAAAGACAAAAGTTAATCAACTTGTGGCTTGGCTCTCTTATTTGAAGTCCCCAGTGGAGTCGTCAAGCTATCGAAACCATTTTTTTGAAAACAAGAATTGATTTGGTTTTGAAAATGAAAACAAAAAATAGGAGTCGCCACCAATCCTTTTTGATGAGGTGTGATCGAGTCACCTCGTAAAGTGATTATTTTTAATTAATTGCGATACGATTTTGGTCCGCAAAATTAAAAAAAATGAATTCGGGATTCGGTTACGTACGAGGAAGGATTAGCACCCTCGTAACGCCCAAAAATTGGTACCTAGTTGATTAATTAGTGTTTTAGTGTCAAGAACTAAAAACCTGAAAGACCTTAAAATACGATCCCTCTTTTTGTAAAAAAAAAAACGCTCGAATGTTAAAGACCTTCTCGTCTCGAAATAATAAAATTTCACATCCAGTAAGTTAGGACACGACATCTCGAGCTTTTGAGAATGAGCTTGCCTTTATTTAAAATTCGTGTATTTTAACTTTTTTAAAAGGAGGGTAAACGAGAAAAATCAAAATCCAGTAAGTTAGGGCATGATCTCTCGAACTTCCAAACACCGAATATTGCCTTTATTTGCAAAAAATCTTATCTCGAGGTAACAAGATGCCATATTTTTGTAAGTTAGGGCACAACACCTCAAATCTCAGAGAGTAAGCATTTTATTCAAAACTCGTATCGCGATTTAAAAAAAAGGCTCTGTTATTTAGGTTAAAGGAGAAAAATCGAAACCCAGTAAGTTAGGGCATGATTTTCTCGAATTTCTAAATATGGAACTTTTTCTTTATAAAAGAATCAATTTCGGGTCGGGTAAAGGTTAATATAACATAAGTTTGTAATAAAATGAGATAAAGAATGCATAAACAAATACAAATTTCGGTATTAACAGGCATAACAGAATAAACATAGACGCGAATGAGAATGATAATGATAAGAGTTAGAATAAAATAAATGAATAGAACGAATAAACTAAAAAGATAAAGAAGGAAATAATAAATAAGCTAAAAATATTTGAAATTAAAAAAAGGAACTAGTAGTAAATAAATAAAGATTATGCAAAATTATTTTTTTTAAAATGATAGTAATAGTAATGATAACAATATTAATGGTAATAATGTGAGGAATAAATATTTTTAAATTTGAAATAATGTAAAAAGATATATAAATAAATAAATAATATATAATGTAAAATGAGTGTATTTAAAGAGTAATAGGTAAAAATAAGATAATAATAATATAATAGTAATAATAACGATATAATAATAATAATAATAATAATAATAATAATAATAATAATAATAATAAAAGTAATAATAATATTACGTTAAGTTATAATAGTAAAGTAATAATAATAGTGATAATAATATATTAGATAATAATAGTAAAATAATAATAGTAATAATAATATATTGAATTAATTAATTTAATTAAAATATTGAAAATAACAAAAAAAAATGACTAAATTGAACTTAAAATAAAGTTTGGGGCCAATTTGAAATTAAATAAAGAAGAAAAAGACCAAATCGAACGCGCAAACAACCAGGAGGGACCAAAATGGGCAATAACCCGTCCCTTCAAAATGCACAGCATCAGGGTGGGCCCAATTGAAAACAAAACAAAATTTCGGGAAAAAATTAAAAGAGTGAAAACCTGATTGCAAAACACAAAAAAAAAGCGGAAGGGCTAAATGCATAAATATCCCCTTTGTGGAAAACACGCGGATCCTAGAAGCGGGTCGAGTTAGTGTGCGGGTCATGAGGCAAGACGACGTCGTTTTGGGGCTTATGGATGTCGGCCAAAACGACGTCGTTTTATATGGTCTATATAAGTAAAAAAAAAATAAAAAAAATCATTTGATCAGTTTCTTTAAAAAAAAATTCTTCTTTCTTTCATTTTCTCTACAGGTCCCCTAATCCGGCGAGAGCTCCGGCCAGGCGCCATCGTCCCCCACCTCGCCTCCGCTGCCGGCGACCGCCATATATGGTGGTCGGAGGTAAAAATTTCCTTTTTTTTGGCGTTCTGAGAGGTACTTGTTTTTTTTTTAATATTACGTCTTTATGCATATATAAATATGGTGGGAGTAGATTAAAAAATAAGACAGAAATGAAAATAAAATCATCTTAGGCCTTCGATTTCGATTTTTGGTATTTTGGTTCCCTGATTTGGGGCTATTCTCATGCTTTAGAATCACTGGTATCACTATTTGGTTTGTGTTTTGAAATCGAATGTTTTTGTGTTTGTCTAAAATTGCCGAATGTTACAATGGATTTTGGCTTGGCTTTTTATAGCCATTTTACATGCTTTTGTTTAATATTTATTGTCTTTTCCTCATTTAGTCTGCAGGTGCAAGTGGGCGGCGGTCAAGTGGTAGTAGCGAAAGCAACACTTGCATGTGGCGGTGATAGAGGGGCGATGGGCGGTGTGCTGGGTGGCGTAAGATTTCAAAATCCTAGTTTGACTAATGGGTCAATTGGGTTTGGGCCATTTGGGCTAGGGTAGTTAGGTTTAATTTGGGTCTAAAATTTGGGCTTGATTTTGGCTTTATTTTGTTTAAGGCCCGAGCGAAATTGGGCTTGTACAGGGTTTAAAATAATAATAATTAAAAATCATTTGAAAACAAAATCAAATTTTATTTAAAAATTAATCTTTAATTGCTATTTTTCTTTTCGAGAAAAGATTGTATGAAATTGTAATTTCACGTCATCCTTATCCCTTTTCAATAGGAGAATGACAAATTGGATTTTTACTATTTTTCCTCTTGAAAAAATTCAAATCTAACTAAAAATGCTAAAAATCAGAAGTAAAAATCTGATTTGTCATTCTCCTATTAAAAAATGATAGGGATGATATGGAATCACAGTTTCATATTGTTAGAATTAAGTGACCCAAATTCTTATAGAATATGATGGAAAATAAAATAAAAGTAAAATCCATATAGAACTAGATTTCTTTTATTTTATTTTAGAATAAGGTTTTTTAAACCTTATTAAACTTCATCTATTTTATATTGATTAGGATAGGGTGTTTCAATCCTACTAGAATATGGCTTTACAAGCCTATAAATAGACATAGTCTATTCCTCTTGTATTGATACAAATTTTTCGACATAGTGAATTTTCTTCTCTCTCTCGTGGTTTTTTCCAAAGGGTTTCCACGTAAAATTTGTGTGTTCTTTATTTTATTTATTTTATTCTATTTTTTTCACAAATTGGTATCGAGCTTCCGGTTATTCATCTCGATCACGGTAATGGCGTCTTTGAAATATGAAATTCTGCTTGTTGGATCGCAACACTAGATTTGTGTTGTGGCAAATTAAGATGCAAGCGCTTCTTGCACGATGGATCTCGGAGGATGCCCTGCTAGGATAGATAAGATGCCTTCGACATTAACGGATGAAGAGAAAAAGCGTAAGGATCGAAAGGCATTAACACAATTACATCCGCATTTGTCCAACAAAATTTTGCAAGATGTGATGAAAGAGAAAACTGCCATTGCATTATGGAAGAGGCTAGAACAAATATGTATGTCGAAAACTCTAACAAGCAAGTTGCATATGAAGCAGTCGTCTTTATGCTTATCGTTTGGAGGAAGGTGCGTCAGTACACGAACACTTAACAAATGTTTAAAGAAATTCTCTCAAACTTGGAAGCCATGGAGGTTCAATATGATAAGGAAGATCTAGGGTTGATTCTACTTTGTTCGTTGCCCTGTCTTATTCAACCTTTAGAGACACTATTTTATATAGCCGTGAGTCTCTAACGATTGATGAGGTTTATGATTCTTTAACCTCGTATGATAAGATGAAGCATCTTGTGGTTAAACCCGACTCTCAGGGAGAGGGTCTCATTGTTCGTGGGAGACAAGATCGGAATGCTGATGATGATCGTGGTAGGACACAGAACGGAATCCTCGTGGTAAATCTAAGGGTAGATCAAGTCTTCAAACAGAGGTAAAACTTGTAACTTCGCAGAAGAAGAAAGGGCACATTAAATCTGAGTGCTATAAGCTACAAAATAAGATTAAAAGGGAGGCTGCGAATCAAAAGGGAAAACAACCGAGAAAATTCCGGTGAAGCGATGTTGTAGAAGACTACAAATGATGGTGAACTTCTAGTCGCTTCACAATGATTCTAAAGTAAGCGAGGAGTGGATACTTGATTCAGCTGCACATTCCATATGAGTCCCAATCGGGATTGGTTTACAACTTACGAACATTAATGTCGAAGGTGTTGTTTTGATGGGAAATAATACTCCGTGTAAAATCGCAGTGTTGGAACAATTAAAGTTAAGATGTTTGATGGAGTTGTCGAACACTTAGTGACGTCGGCATGTTCCGAATTGAAAAGAAATTTAATTTCGTTGAGTACTCTTGATTCAAAAGGGTACAGATATATACAAATGAAAGTGGGGTTTTAAAGATTTCCAAAGGGTCCCTTGTTGTGATGAAAGGACAGAGAAAGATTGCCAAGTTATATGTTTTGCGTGGTTCTCTATCATTATCGGTGATGCAGCTATCGCTTCCTCGTCCTTGTCGATGATGATATTACTAAACTTTGGCATATGCGCCTAGGGCATATGAGTGAGAATGGCATGGCGAATTGAGCAAAAGAGGACTTCTTAATGGGCAAGGAATTTGCAAACCGAATTTCATGTGAGCACTGTGTTTTTGGAAAACAAAAGAGAGTTCGATTCACTAGAGGAATCCATAACACGAAGGGAACATTGGAGTATATTCATTCTCGACTGTGGGGGGCCATCTAGAGTGCCTTCCAGAGGTGGAGCTAATTATATGCTAACCTTTATTGATGATTTTTCCGTAAAAGTTTGGGCGTTCTTCCCGAGCGCGAAAAAGTGATGTGTTTTCCGCATTTAAGTCTTGGAAAATTATGATTGAAAAACAGACGGAAAAAGCAGATAAAATACCTCCGCATGCATAATGGCTTAGAGTTACGCTCGATGAGTTTAATAGATTGTGCAAGTCGAAGGAATCATAAGACACCGACGATTCGTCATACTCCACAACAAAACGGCGCGTGCGAAACGAATGAACGAAACGATCATGGAGAAGGTTCGATGTATGTTGTCAAATGCCAACTTACCGGTCATTTTGGGCGTAAGCGGCGTCATCGCATGTTTTTGATCAACCGATCTCCATCCGCTGCCATTGAGAAAAAGACTCCACAAGAGGTATGGTCCGTAATCCTGCTAATTATTCTGATTTAAAGATCTTTGGGTGTCCTGCATATGCTCATGTTGATAATGGAAAATTGGAACCAAGATCCATTAAATGTGTTTTTCTTGGTTATAAAGCTGGTGTAAAAGGGTATAAGTTATGGTGTCCTGAAAATAGAAAAGTTGTGATTAGTAGAGATGTTGTTTTTGATGAAACCGCTATGCTACCTAACTTATCTCTTAAAGACTCTTCCAATAAAGAAAATCAAAAACAAGTAGAGCATCGATTAATACAGAGTCAACTCCTCAAGCCAATACAAAAATTGAGAATAGAGTTGCTTCTTCACCACAATACTCTATCGCCAAAAATGTAACTAGAAGAGAAATTAAACCTACAAAGAAATATGCCGAGGTCGATCTAGTTGCTTATGCTTTGAATGTGGCTGAAGATATAGATGCGAATCAAGAGCCATCTAATTATTCTGAGGCAGTTACCTGTGAAGGCTCAGAAAAGTGGATGTTTGCTATGCAAGAAGAGATGGAATCACTCCACAAAAACAGAACATGGGACCTTGTGAAACTTCCTAAAGGTAAAAAGGCTGTTCGTTGTAAATGGGTATTTAAAAAGAAAGAAGGGACTCCAGGAGTTGAAGAACCCAGATATAAAGCAAGGCTTGTTGCAAAGGGTTACAGTCAAATTCCAGGAGTGGACTTCACAGATGTGTTCTCCCAGTTTGTTAAGCATAGTTCGATTCGAGCTTTGCTTGGTATTGTGGCCATGCATGATTTGGAGCTTGAGCGATTAGATGTAAAAACGCATTTTTGCATGGAGAGCTTGATGAGGATATTTACATGCAACAACTGAAGGTTTTACATTTGAAAAAAGAGAACTATGTTTGCTTGCTTGAAAAAGTCCCTTTACGGTTTGAAACAAATACCAAGACAAGTGGTACAAGAGGTTTGATTCCTTTATGACTTCTCATGATTTCAAAAGAAGTAGTTTTGACAAATGTGTTTACTTTAAGAAAAATAGTGATGGTTCTTTTGTGTATCTACTTCTTTATGTTGATGACATGTTGATAGCAAAAAAAAAGATAAAGAAGAGATAAGAAAGGTCAAAGCCCAACTAAGTAAAGAATTTGAGATGAAAGATTTAGGACCAAAGCAAAGAAGATACTTGGTATGGAGATTCTCGAGAGATAGAAAATCAAGTAAATTGTACCTAAGTCGGAAGGGTACATTGAGAAAGTTCTTTGCGAGTTTCAATATGCAGAGTGCTAAGCCTCATTAGTACTCCTTTAGCAACCCATTTCGGACTTTCATCGATTTTGTCTCCACAATCGATGATGAGATTGAGTACATGTCACATGTACCATACTCTAGTGCAATGGGATCTCTCATGTATGCTATGGTTTGTTCATGTCCAGATTTATCATATGCACGATCGAGTGTAGTTAGCGGATACATGGCAAATCCTTGTAAAGAACATTGGAAAGCGATTCGGTGGATTTTAAGATACTTACGAGGCACTACCGATGTTTGCTTACAGCTTGGAAGAACTAAAGATGGAGTCATAGGGTATGTTGATGCTGATTTTGCTTTGGAGACCTTGATAGAAGAAGATCTCTCACAAAGTTACGTCTTTACAATCGGAGGTTGTGCAATTAGTTGGAAAGCCATTTTGCAAACTACACGCTTTGTCTACCACCAAGCCGAGTACATGGCGATTATCGAGGCTTGCAAAGAAGCTATTTGGTTGAAGGGACTATTTAGTGAACTCAATGAAGGCCTTCAAATCAAGCACGATATTTTGTGACAATCAGTGCTATATTTCTTACAAAAGATCAAATGTTTCATGAGAGAACAAAACACATTGATGTTCGGTATCATTTTGTTCGTGATATTATTACTCGTGGTGATATTGTTGTGAGCAAAATTAGTACTCATGAAAATCCTGCAGATATGATGACTAAGTCACTTCCTAAAACCAAGTTTGAGCATTGCTTAGACTTGGTTGGTGTTCATTGTTGAGTTAAACCCTTAAGGGGTTTTATGGAAGAGGTGGAGAACTTGTTTATTGAAAGTTCGCAAATGAAGAACTTGTTCTTTGAGAATTTGTGTCAAGGTGGAGATTGTTAGAATTAAGTGACCCAAATTCTTATAGAATATGATGGAAAATAAAATAAAAGTAAAATCCATATAGAACTAGATTTCTTTTATTTTATTTTAGAATAAGGTTTTTTAAACCTTATTAAACTTCATCTATTTTATATTGATTAGGATAGGGTGTTTCAATCCTACTAGAATATGGCTTTACAAGCCTATAAATAGACATAGTCTATTCCTCTTGTATTGATACAAATTTTTCGACATAGTGAATTTTCTTCTCCTCTGCCCGTGGTTTTTTTCCCGAAAGGGTTTCCACGTAAAATTTGTGTGTTCTTTATTTTATTTATTTTATTCTATTTTTTTTTTCACACATATAATCAATTTTCTTTTCCCAAATCTAGATTATTTAAAGTCAATCTCAAGATTAAACACCAACATAGCTTACCATGAAACAACACTTCAAAATTAAAACTATAGTAACATCAGTAATAATGCGACACAAGTACTGCAGGTTGTAATCTCCTCATCCGTGAGTGAACACTGTATGGATCGATATGCAATCCGATAACAATGGCTTGTCATTCCTTTCTTGTTGGTAAAGTTATCTATGAAGCTCACCTGATAGTGATGAAACAAAAAATTATCTAGGAGTGTTGAAAGACTTTAGGTCATCATTCCCGTTTTACTTAATGTTGATATGGTGCATTAACATCTTTCCGTATTAAATTTAAAGTATTAAGAACAAAACCTAGAAATCAGAAATTGCGTACATAAACTCCATTAAATCAGTTATTTGTGTTTTGATATCTATAAAGGATGGGATGAAGGAAGCCAATCAAACATGCTTACCTCAATTAACACCTTTTCTGTTATTTTGATTATTTATAATATTTATAAACTGATAATATATTTTCTGTAGAACTTTCGATTAAGCAGCTTAATCACATAATGATATAGATAAACATGTTAATGTCCTCAATCGTTAAATCCAACTCTTCCACTGTTAAGTTCATTTTTTTTATTTCTTTTTCCCTTTCTTTTATTTTTTTTCTCTCCTTTCATTTTCTTTATCTTTTCTCTTCTAATCTAAGAACTCTAGTTGCCACCTCCTTTAAGGATGTTGTCACTGCTTTCGTCGAACCACTACCAATGAGCTCAAAAATAGAAAGGCATCTTAAAATCAAACCATAGCGATGACAGGATTAAGAGATCAAATCACAAAAATTCTAAAATTTTGGAAGTGACTTCATAATTTTTTAGAGGGCTTTAAACTCTATAGATATGAAGAGGAGGCTTTTGATTTTAAATTGATGGTTTTTGGATTGACAGTCTGTTGTCGAAGAAGACTTCGGATAATTGCAACAATGATGATAAGAAGCAGTGGCCATGGGTAAGGGAAAGAAAAGCAGGGAAATTAGGGACAAAGAAAAAGTGTCCTTTAGCATCGTTCATTAACAAGACGATGCTCACCCACGGTGGTTTGACAAAGGAAGCAGTAACATCTTTAAGGGAAGTGGGGGATAAGATTTTTGGGTTTGAAGGAAGATGATGAAAAAATATTAGAGAAATAGAGAAGTAAAAAAGAAAAAGAAAATGATAATATTCTGTTAAATTTAACGATAATGTGATTATTTTGGTCAATTTCTTTAACTAACGTGACTAAATTAATAAATATTTTTTTAGGTGACTAAATTAAGAATGACCTAATATTAGAGTGATTAAAATAAACACTTTACCCAAAAAAATCTGCATTTAGGCTTTGGGCTTTTACCCATTTTATCGAATGCATGAAAATTCACTCTTATTCTCTTAACTAGTTTCTAATGCACACGCGTTGCATGTAATTTCAAGCATTTAATTCTTAATTAGTTTTTAAATTTTTGTTATAATTGATAATGATAATTTCTTTCAATTTTTAAATAATATATAGATTTAGAACTATTTAAGAAAGTGAACTATAATATTAATTTGAAAAAAAATAAAAAATGTAACAATTTTAATAATAATTCATGATAAATATAAAATATATACACAATTAAAAAAGAAACAATTTTAAGAATGCTTGTTTCACACTATATAAACAACTTATAGAAAGTTTTTTTTGAAAATACAAATGAAATTAAACGTAAAAATATATACAAATGGCAGTTCTTTTAGTTTTTAAACAATTTTAACTATATTCAATAAGAAATATATATATAAATTGCAAATATTGTCAGCTTTTATTTTAACCAGTCGAAAATGAGGTTTAATTCTTTTCTTAAAAGGAGAGGTTAACCCTAATATTGAAAAAAGAAAAGAAAAGAAAAGGGATTGTTGCCTCTTGTTCCCAATTTTTAGGGCTAAACGCTTTTTCTTTTAAGGAAGGGTTAAACCTCATTTATGTCGAAAGATTGGAGAACGAAATGATAAATTTTTTATTTTAATTAAATTATGTGGAATGTAAAAAAATATGAAAAGAAATAATTTTACGTCGGATTTTCTTTTACATTTTTAATGAAAGTGACTAAAATGGTCAAACTATGTAATGTAAGTACTTAAATTGCAAACATTTTTTTCAAGTGCCTAAAATAAAATTTTTTAAAAGTTAACTAACCATATACCCATAAAATTATGAGCGTTATGCATAAATGACTAAATGTATACAAAAAATACATAAAATAATATTAACCTCAAGACAATCATAAAAATATACGTAAAACTCATCAAGATTATTATCCTAAAAGAAGAATTTACCATCATAAATTATTATAGTATATATACCATGCATTACATAAATAAGAGTTATTTATCATACATAAATTCAAAAGATCAAATTTATTTTGTATGTAGACAATTATAAATAAACTATATTTATACTGTACATATTAATTATACCAATCATACAACCATAACTATAAAAAGTGATATACATCATATATATATATATATATATACATCAAAATAAAAAATTGGAAATAACATTTATTTTACCAAGATACATAAAATATAGATTCTTAAAATTGACAATGATATGGGAAACAAAGGAATTCGATGGGCACTTTTGCAATTTCAAAATTTTAAGAGTTTAAAAAAAAATTTCAAGGACTAAAGTTGATATTTTAAAACGTGAGGAAGAAATAAAATGCGAAGCATTATTTAAAAATTGAATTTTATAGTTGAATTAAATTGAAAACGCAAGATATTAAGATAATAAATAAAACATGGGAAATTTTATTTCCTTTTTTTTATATAGGCCGTTCTGTCACCGGAGACCCCAAAACGCTTCAATTGCTGACGACGGAAACTTCAAAAGATTGTCGTATAATAATTAGCTACAAAAAAAAAAAGAAAAGAAAAAGTAAGGCAAAATTATCAACAGAAAAAGAAGAAAATAATGTTAAGAATAGTAATAATAAACAACAACAATAATAAATAATGTTAGATAATAATAAATAGATAAAAAAATATAAAAGAAAAAAGAATGGGGTCTACCTAACACACGTTGGATGAAGCAGGTACAACGGCCTGGGACAGTGGCGATGGGGGCACAACAAGGTAGGAGCGACGACGTCAGGGCTGGGGCAATCAACCTGGGTAAAAAGTTGCAGCAATTAGCAGTGAAGGATTGGTGCAAGGGAGAGGCTGGAACAACAACATGCGGATCGATCAAGGCAGCCAATGGTGGTGTAGAAATGGTGCAACAACCGAACAGAAAAAAGAAGAACGAAGATGGAAAAAAGGACCTCCAGTTTTGAGTGGGATTTTCTATGTTTTTTTTTTTGTCACTTTCTACAACATAAAAAATTAAAAAGTAAATAAATAAAAGCTATTTATCAAAAATTAATCTAAATTATCTTAAATAATAATAAAATAATATAAGTATATAAAATAATACTAATTCATGTAATTCCAATTTTCCTAATTAATTAATAGTAATAATAAAATCCGTAAG
Organism: Gossypium longicalyx; assembly: GCA_025698465.1. Classification (NCBI taxonomy): domain Eukaryota; kingdom Viridiplantae; phylum Streptophyta; class Magnoliopsida; order Malvales; family Malvaceae; genus Gossypium; species Gossypium longicalyx. Next base: position 58,520,746 of record CM047004.1, on the reverse strand, counting down.
TATCCTAATATAATTTTAATAATAATCATCCTATACTATTAATTATCCTAAGAAAATTCAATAACATAAAGTCCTATTTTTAATAATAATAATAATAATAATAATAATAATAATAATAATAATAATAATAACCAATAATTTAACTAAATTTTAAAATAAAAATATTAATTGCAAAATTAATCCCTTAAAGATGAAAATTTAAATTAATCCTTAATATCAAATCAAAATTGAATTTAATCATAGAATTAAATTAAAAATTAAAATAAATTCATGATATCACAATTTTTTTATTATAATATATATTTTTCCAAATAATAAATTTAAATTTAACATGATTATCACAACTTTTATTTTAATAAAACTTTTTTTTACTTTTTTTTAATATTATAGATGATTATAGATTAGGAATGGAGTAATTGTAAATTTTCATGCATCTTCTCAAAGATAAATCACTGTTGGCTTCTTTCCCTAACAGCTGCGTAACACGCCTACTCTTTCCCTCATATTTAGCCTTCAAGAATCCTCCCTCAAAACCCAATCTCAAAGAAAGAAAGAAGCTCATGGCGTATGAACAAGAAGATCATCCCAAGCTTCAGTTCCCCTTAGATTCCAACTCTTACAACATCACCGCTGAAATCGGTGCTGGTGTTTGTTCTAAAGTTTATACAGCCCAATGTCTTCCTATCAATTCAACTGTTGTTGCCATTAAATCCATCGATCTTGATCAGTCCAACGCCGATTTCCGCAACCTTGTCGGACGTGAAACCAACACCTCCTCGCTTCTTTCCCACCCCAACATCCTCAATCCTCATTCTTCCTTCACCGCCGGCAACCGTCTCTGGGTGGTTATGCCCTTTATGTCCGGCGGTTCTTTAGAGTCCATCATCTCATCTTCTTATCCCAATGGCATACAAGAGCAATGCATTGCCATTATTCTCAAAGAAACCCTGACTGCATTGTCGTATCTTCACAGCCGAGGGCATTTGCATAGAGATATAAAGGCCAGTAACATCTTGTTGGACGATAACGGACGTGTTAAGCTTGCGGATTTCGGTGTTTCGTTATCGTTCTATGCGTCGAGTTCGGCTTACAGATTAGGTTCTTCGACATTTTCGTCGCAATACTGGTTGGCCCCAGAGGTGACTCATTCACATAAAGATTATAGTTTCAAAGCTGATATATGGTCTTTCGGTATAACTGCTCTTGTCTCCACCAAGATGTTTTCAGAAACTTTTCAAGACATGGTTGCTTCTTGTCTCGATAAAGATCCTGCAAAACGACCCTCTGCAGATGAGCTTTTGAAACATCCTTTCTTTGAGAGTTGCAATGGTACTTCGGAGTTTCTTGCGGAGAATTTGCTGCGTGGATTGCCTAGTGTTGAAGAAAGGTTTAGGGCAACAAGCAAGATTCTTGAGAAAGGTGTGGGTTGTGATCCTAATGGGGACTGGGCGTCTGGTCTGCTCCTTAACCATCTGATGTCATCGATAATTGAAGGGAAAGGCAATGAAGACGAGGAGTTTGAGGTGCATGATCCTGTATTCCCCGTGCAGTCATCACAAGCGGTGATTCCATGTGACGATGATGGTGAAGGACAACAACCGGCTGCAGGTGGCCGTGGCAATGAAGTTAATGCAGAAACAATGGAGAACGACCTGATGGCATTGCTGACGAGTTTGGATGATCAAAAGAAGAAGGTGAATGAAATATTTAACCAGCTTGGAGCTGAAACGATTGACAGAGAAGATGAACTGGAGAAGGAGAATGCGAGGCTCAGATTGGAGTTAGAGCGTGAAAGGGAACAGAACTTGAAATTGATTCAAGTGGTCAACGAAGAAGTTCAATTCTTGCACCAGAATGAGAGGCTGAGATTGGAGTTAGAGAATGAGAAGCTGGGATTGGAGTAACAGAATGAAAATCTGAGATTGGAGTTAGAGAATGAGAAGCTGAGATTAGAGTTAAAGATGCTCAAAATGTACATTTCTGCTACATCAAACACTACTACTGATGACAACAATTGAAAGTATTGGATTTGTGGTCGCATTTTCAGTCTGTTTTCTTGCTTATTACTAAAAACTGTTGTTTGGTTCCAGATGGTATTATAGGACTAATGTGATTGAAGCTAATGGGAAAATTTTGAGATTCTGTATGTATGTTGTTTCATATGACACCTTTTACTTCCTTACCAAATAAATAAGTAGAGATAAATTGAAGAAAGACGCTCAGTTTGATAAACAAGTACATATCAAATATTTTCTCTTATTATTATTGTTATATCCGGGCACTCAGACACTTGTGAACATAATAAACCACCAAAATTAACCTGTATACCCCCTTGGTTAGGAAGACCTCAGCATAATAAGGCACTAAAATCAACCTGCATTCCCATTTGGTCATCAAGATAAGACCTCTTGACCATCTATTCAACAACCTATTTGATTTGGTAACTGCTTTTCAGATACAAATATTTCTTTAATTGTCAACATGTCTCAAATGTCAAGTTAGCCCCAGCAGGAAATAACAATCTCGTACTATTTGAGAATACCACATCCACTACTTATATATATTACGCTAATGCGTCCACGGTACATAATGCCTGTTACTTTGCACTACAAGGAAAAGGACTCTCTTACAAATAATCTCTCAATGATGAAAAAATGATCACCTTCTTAGGCCCTGAACTTGACTTGAGCAATCTCTCATTCTTATAAGCAGCCTATTATTTTGTCCATTTTCGACTTTCTGACTCTTACAGTGAACCTACCTCTTTTAACACTATTATATACTCCTTATTCTTACTCTATCTCCACTCTTTTTTATACATTACATAAACAATTATCAATGTTTTAATAAATGTATTTTGTTAAAAATATCTTTCTTACACTAATAAATTTTAAATGCAATAATAAAAGAATATTACACTCTAAACAAAATAATTCAAATTCAAATTATGAAAATAATATTATTTGTGACACATTATACCCAAATCACTTGTTGGATGCGAATATAAAATGCCACATTTCATTGCCGAAGCAACTCACTTTTCCATATATTTTTTTGAAAAGGAAACGTAGTGATAAAATTATTTTATAAAAATTTCGGCAGTATTTTTGCTTAATTTACTTAAAACCCCTTGTAAAAATTTAGATTTTACAGTATAATCACATTCAAATAATCTCCCAAATCAATTTCCCACATTTTGATTTCTCAAAACATACCAATAAACTAGATTTCTATGCTTTACTATTTCATCCAAAACATTAGTTATAAAGTACTAGCAAAGAAGACATAATGAAAATATTTATATTCAGTTTACGACATAGTATATACATGCCTGGGTACATGCCATTTATATCAAGTATAAAGTAAAATTTTCACCAACACTGTTTGAGCTGATCTTCGATTCTTCGAATGCTGTTAAAACAACCTATCGAATCTAACTACCTGCGCACGAAAAAATAGACAAACTGTACGCTGAGCAATTTTTATGCTCAGTAATGCTAATATCATATAAATTATTACATAAGTATTGAACATAAATTAAATGATAGAAATAAATTAAAATATAATTATAAATATTATTAATAACATCACAATAAAAGAAAATTATAATATTAATAAACTTTAATATTTTGATATTGACAAACCGAATAAAGAAAATAAGTTTTTTTAATCAAATTCAAAATCGCGTAATTAATTTGATTCACACAATATGGAAATACAAATAAATTTTTGTTTTTGTTTTTGCTTTTCTTTCAATTTGGACCCTGTACTAAAGTTTAGACTCATAACCAGATACATGAATTCACCACCCAGAGTTGTTCGACAACGATGGCTATCAAAGTAGTCCACGGACCTCTGGGGATTGGGATTGCTCACAACTCTCTAAAAATTGGGGCTAATAATAATAAAAATTGACTAATTTAACCTTTCCTCTAACCCTCTGGAAATTGGGGACTTCTAAATCATCTAATATAAGGACTCTATGGAAGCATATAATTGAAGAAAATTGAAGGAAAACCATACATTATATTTGAATTTGAAGGAAAATAATGGAAGCAATTTTTTTTTCTTTCCCCCCTTTTTTTTACATGAAAAAAGAAAGAAATGAGAAAGATGAACATCTATCTTTCTCTAATTTTCTATTTTTTATGTATTATAATATTAATTAATAAAACATTATTACTTCTTAAAATATTATTACTTAATAAAATATCTTTTAAAATCCATCATGAAACCATTTATTTTTTTAAGTAATGGTAAAATTGCCATTAAGACCTTTCCATCAAAATAAAAATAGGATAATTGCAGTTTAATCTCTATACTTTTCTAAATTATTCAATTTAGTTCCTAAACTCAATACCGAATTTTTATCTTAACCACATGCTCCTAATAATAATCTTCTGTGTTTTCATGTTTGACAGTTTCTTCTAAAAATGCTTACAATTTCTTATACTACTATTTATTTATAGATCATTTATTCAAAAACTAATTTATATTGCGGTTTAATGTAACATTTATATTTAAATATCATTTGAAATTAGTGTCTCCTTTTACTATAAATACTTTATGTGAATATATATATATATGCATGATTTGAAATTCAAAGGTTTGTCTAGGTTTCGTATTATTCTTCTTCTCGATCAAATTATTTTTAAAAATAGATTATATAATATATCCTTTAAATGATTTATTAAACTTTGTTTGAGGAATTTTTCTACTTTCTATTGTAGCTTAATTATAAAATTTAGTAAAGATTTGAATTATGATAGCGTTTATCACAACCATAAATATAGAAGATACAATAGAAGTTAACGATGTTGAGGCTCCAGGTATGAAGTTAGGCTTAAGCTAACCCAATTACAAAGAATAATAATAATAATAATAATAATAATAATAATAATAATAATAAAATACCATTTCAGTAGACTTGAATAACAAAAGTTGCTACTCATATTACAACCTATATTTTAATCTTTAGTACAAAAGTGAAGCACTCAGAAACCATGGCATGGGCCTTTATACCTTCATCTTCACATCGAGCTTCGTAATAATTAATTATATGACAATGAGTTAATTTATTGAGTCAAATATTTAAACAATTGTAAGTTGTATTTTAAAAAATATTTAAACAAAATTAATATATCATGATTTCCTATAAGAAACTTTGTAAACACCAATTTTTGTCCGATCTTATAATCATATTTTTTGGAATACGTTCGATCTTAGTTCAATTTTGAATTTTATTTCATTTTTCATGTTAGACTCAATTTTTGACTGATTCAAATTTTAAATTTTGTTAATTTTGTTGAAATTAAACTAGACTGACGGATAAAAATCGCAAACCGATAGTTGTGCTAGTCTGAAACTGTTGAAAACCACCATTGAATTAAAATACAAACTTGAAATTGAAAACGGAACCACCAAGTTCATTGGGAAATTTCTTTTTCTAACCTAATAAAGCCAAACCATAATGCCCATGGAACAGTACGGATGAGACCTGTACTCTAGCACTGGCTTCATTTCAGGTAAAATGGGCCTAAATGAAAGAAATAATGCTAGTCAGATGATAACAAGACATTAATTTTATTACAGCGACTTGGATTAGGTGAACCACCAAAACCAGAAGAGCTTTGGGGAAAAATGGGAATTCTACTCCCATACAAAAAAGCCCCTGTTCAACTGAATTAAATGAACTTCCTTGACCAAATGAACATCGCAATGTGAACAACAGCGAAAATGGAAACGCTATCATGTAAAAATACGAGGGGATGAGATGAATTTTTCCATTGCCTAATCAAGGAGGATAAGTTGCTAGCAGCATGACTTGAAAAGAATACTAACCCGCAGGCTTGCAGCAACAATGAGTTCAAAACACTTCTGGCAGGGAATGCATTTCCTTCTGTAAGGTATACAAAGAAGTGAATCCCACACTACAACACTAAACAATGAAATAAAAATGTTCGTAGTTTTATCTTAAACTAAATCAACTTTTTAATGTTATTCTTAAACTAAATCAATAGTTCCAAAATTACATTAAAATGACAATTTATCTCAAAGAATTCAAATAAGTCATTCTCTAATAATTTAAAACCCAATTAGCTCGAAATTGAAACGTTCGGACAAAATTAGAAATCTACACATATAGATACACAAACAAATATAGTTATTAAAGTTTGATATTAAAAAAAAAGTGTTCTAGTTCAAATGATAAATGAAATAGTTTTATACCTATTAATATATATAATTGATGAAAGTAATAAAATGTGCAGTAAACTGCACTACAACTTACTCTAAAATAGTGTTGTTCTTATTTTGGTCACTCTAAATTTTTTGTATCAATTTAGTCACTGTAATTAAGATAACTACTTGAATTGCTACCACTAAAAAAATTATTAATCCACTAACAGATTATTGAGGTGACATTTTTTTTTACTTTTAATTAAGCTAGTGACCTCTATATAATTAGTCCAAAATATTTTTTTTGTTTATTTACAACATAAAAATCTCTCATTCTCATTACTGTCGTTCCCATCTCTATTACTCTTCATTCCGCCGTCTCCACACCATAAGAACCACCTTACATGATTGCTTCAGACATGGTGTCAACAGTGTCACTCCAAAAAAAAAAAACATCGAGAAAATTAAGTTGGTTGAAAAGCACACTGCTCAATAGAATTCTGCTTACATTTTTAGTAATAACACAAAGATTTAGAAATGGAGTTACTATAAAATCCAAGGTAGTTTCTACCAAATCTAAAATAAAAATAAAAAATAGTTGTGAGATGAGACTTCTCTCAAAGTTCTCAACAATGCTTTTGACCCTTTATTACAAGTTGACAAAGTGCAACCTTGGAACTACAAAGAAAGGTCACAAGTAGACCTGCTCATGGGTCGGGCTACCCGGCTAGGCCCGAAGGCCCGCCTGAAATGTGAGAGAGTTTGGGTAAAAATATAGGCCCGAAAAATGGGCATGGACAAAAAAATAAGGCTTGTTTAAAAATGGGCCGAGCCTCCAGTAAGGTATTTTTGGCCTGAGCCCGGCCTGAATTCTCTAAATGACAAAAAAAAATCTGCTATTTTTTTTTTGTTTTTGAATGTTATTTTATTATTGTTTTCTCCCTATTTTACTACCATATTACTATTATGTTGTTACTATTTTGTTATTATTGTTTGGATATTGTATAAAACTTATTTTATTATTAATTTTGTTATTATTTTAGAGGTATTTGCTTGTTAAGTTGCTTCTATCTTAGTGCTATTTAAGTCTACATATTTTTTAAATTTATTTTCAATTTGTTGGGAAATATTTATTTTGATTTTTTAGTATTTTTGATGTATTATATATATTTATAAAATAATATAAAAAATTAATGCGGACGGGCCGGACCGGGCCTGGGTTTTAGCATTTGTATTTGGGTCGAGCTTGGGCAAAATTTTAGGCTCATTTTTTGGGCCCAGCCCAGCCCGAGCCCAATGAATGGGCTTAAATTTTTAGTTGAGCCCGGCCCCAACCTTGCCCAGCCCGGCCCATGAGCACCTCTTATCACAAGGAGAGTTGGAGTTTAATCTTATATTCAATGACATCAATTATCTTAGGGGGCTAACTAAAAGATGACAGTAATTATATTGAAATATACTTTTAGAAAGAAAATAAAAACTATCAGAGGCCTAATCTTTCATCGCACTGATTTGGGAAATATCTTTGAGTACCCACTTGACATTGAGATGGGAGGATCCCTCGTCTTCAAATAGCTTGTTTGCCTTGGAAAAGTAGTCGTGTAAAGTGATTTTTATGGTGCGGGGACAATAAGTGAGGAGTGATGAAGATGAGAGCGACGGTGGGTATTAGGCGGTAATGAGAATGAGTGGTTTTTATGATGGGTGTTGGGCGGTGATAAAGATGGGTGGTTCTTATGTTGCAAATAAACAAAAAAAAAAAAGAGAAGAAAGTGTTTTTGACTAATTATAGAGAGGTCTCTAGCTTTAGTCACAAGTAAAAATGTTGATAATAGGAATTCTTTTCTCTTGTACATTCTAAGGGAAAAATTTACATGGCTATTTATACTAAAAGAGTAGGTCTAACTAAGGAAACATAATCAATATATTAAATCAATAATCCTAATTTTAAGCTAATCTAATCCCTAAAAATCAGTAATGAGATTAGCTGAGATAAGTTGTCAACACTCCCCCTCAAGTTGGTGTATAGATGTCACATATGCCCAATTTACAAACCAAATTATGGTAGCTTTTGTTGTTAAGTCTTTCAGTGAACACATCAACTAATTGTTTGTCAAAGGCCACATGACTTAAGCCAAAGATGACGACAATAAACTTTCTTTGATAAAGTGTCAATCAATTTCTATGTGCTTTGTTCAATAATGTTGTACTGGGTTTTATGCTATACTAGTGGTGGCCTTGTTGTCACAATATAAGGATAATTTTCCTTTATTCGATAACTTTAATTCCTCCATAACTTTTAATAACTACAGTAGCTCTCAAACACCTTGAGCCATGGCTTTGTATTCTACCTCAGCACTTGATTGAGTAACCACACTTTGCTTCTTGCTTCTCCAAGTGACTAAGTTTCATCCCACAAGTGTGCAATATCCAGAAGTAGACCTCCTATCATCTATAGATCCACCCCAATTTGCATATGTAAAAGCTTCTATCTAGAGATGACCATGTTTAGAAAAGAGGAGACTTTTTCCTGGGGCAGACTTTAGGTAGCATAGAATACAAAAGACAGCCTGCATATGAGACTCTCGAGGATCATGCATAAACTAACTTACCAAATTGACTGAATATGCTATGTCAGGTCTAGTGTGTGAGAGATAAATTAGTCTACCAACCAGTCTTTGATATCTTTCTTTATTCACTGACTCTCTAATTCCAGCTTGCAACTTATGGTTGTTTTCTATAGGTGATTTTGTGGGTTTGCATCCCATCATACTTGTCTTAGTCAAGAGGTCTAGGATGTATTTTCTTTGAGATATGAAGATTTCTTTCTTTGATTTGGCAACTTCAATTCCCAAGAAATATTGTAACCTTCCTAGATCTTTTATTTCAAATTTTCGAGCTGAACATTATTTCAGTCGAGCCATTTCTTCCTCATCGTCTCTTGTCATCACTATGTCATCAACATATGCAATAAGAAGAGTGACCTTACCCTTGTGATGTTTCATAAAAAATGTATGATCTGCATTGCTTTGTTGATAACCAAAAGCGATCAAAGCTTTGCCGAATCTGTCAAACCATGCTCTGGGAGATTGTTTCAATCTATATAAGGTTTTCTTCAATCTGTATACTTTCCCTTGCGTTTTTGTATTATCAAATCCAAGAGGAATCTCTATATATACTTCCTTTTCTAAGTCTCCATGTAGGAATGCATTCTACATTTCAAATTGTTGTAGGTTCCAGTCAAGGTTGGCTGCACAAGATAACAAAATTCCAATTTTGTTCATTTTGTCAACAGGGGCAAACATCTCTTAATAGTCTACTCCATAAAATTGAATGAAGCCTTTAGCAACCAATCTGGCTTTGTACCTTTCAATTGAACCATCAGGCTTGTGTTTCACAGTAAACACCCATTTGCATCCCACCTACTTCTTGTCTACTAGAGGAGTTACTAGTTCCCAAGTCTAATTCTTTGCTAGTGCCTTCATTTCTTTAACCATGGCTTTTTTCCACTTGGGATCTTCAAATGCTTCATGCCAATCCTGTGGAATAGGCACAGAGGACAAAGACAAGGCAAAAGCTTGATAGGTAGGGGACAATTAGTCATAAGAAATGAAGTTAGACACAAGGTTCCTAGTATAGGATCTAACACCTTTTCTTTGGGCAATAGGTTTATCTAAATCATTAAGGGGTAACTCACCATAAAAAGGAAGATTTGGGTAACTCACTAGAATAGGAAGATCCTTAGCACATAGTAGGTTGGTAGATGGCTTCTTTTATTTTAAGCTTTCTTAAATACTTCTTTAAATTTGGTTTTTCCAAACACCTAACAATCTCTTTTTGAATAGTAGTCTCCCCCTGAGTAGTAGCTTCCCCTTGAATAATGATGTTTTCTAGAATAAGGTTTTGAATAGTTACTAAGTTAGGTATCACTTCTTCTCTCTCATTGTTCTCCCCATGAAGAGGTGATTGAGTTGTACCAAAATAGGGCTTAGTTTCTCTGAATGAAAAATCCATACTAATGAAAGTTCTTCTTGAAGGAGGATGATAACACTTGTAACCTTTCTGTGTTGGAGAATACCCAATGAACACGCATTTAAGGGCTCGTGGATCTAATTTTCCTACTTTCCGATCATGGACATAATAGACACAACCAAATATCTTGGGAGGAACAATATAATTATTTTTACCTTGTAAAGTTTCCAATGGACTTTTGAAATTAAGGGTTCTGAGTAGCATTCTATTAATAAGGTAGGCGACTACAAAAATTACGTCTCCCCAGAAGGGTTTTGGAAGGTTCATAAAAAACATAAGAGATTTGGCGACTTCTAGCAAATGTCTATTTTTCCTTTTAGCAATCCCATTCCGTGAACTAGTACCGGAACAAGTTTTTTGATGAATTATCCCATAAGACTCCAACTAGGTATCAAAATTGTACTTTGTACCATTGCCAGTTTTGAAAAATTGTATTTTAGCATCAAATTAAGTACACGCCATTTTATGAAAAGATTGGAAGCATGTAAACACATCATTTTTTGATTTTAGCAAATACACCCAAGTCATCCTAGTGCAACAATCAATAAAAGTAACAAACCACCGATTACCAGATAATGACGTATTCTGAGTTGATCCCCAAACATCAGAATGAATAGTTATAAAAGGAGTATTACTTCTATTATTTCTCAAAGAATAAGAAGTTTTAGTGTGTTTAGCAAACTCACAAGCTTCACAAAATATTAAATCAAACCGAGTCTTTGAAAATAATCTGGGATATAACTTTTCCATAACAAAAAATGATGGGTGTCCTAATCGGTTATGCCACTACATTATTTATTGGTTGATAACCTTATTACCTCCAAAAATAGCTTGAACAGATTCACTACTGCTCTCCAACATATATAAGCCATCATGCAATCTACCACTGCCAATCTTTTTCCCCGTTTGAAGGTCCTAGAATACATAATAATCAGGAAAAAAACTCAATTTTACAATTTAAGGTATTTGTAATGGCACTGACAGATAAAAGGTTAACCAGAAAACGTGGAACATGTAGTACAAAGGATAGTTTAATAGTAGGGTACAACTGACAGAACCTGATCCAATTACAAGAGTGAAAGACCCATCGACTATCTCGACACTTTCTTTTGTTTAACCTGGGAAGTGGTTTAAAAATCTTTTAGAGGAACTTGTCAGGTGTCTATTCGCACCAGAATCAATAATCCATGAGTCAATATTAATATGAGTATTAAAGACATTACCTTACTTTACAAAATTGGATGTTGGATTTAAGGGGTTATCATAAATAATATATATTAATTTTGCCATTTTTTATTAAAAATATACACCACAAGAGCCAATAACATATGTGAGCTGTACACGTCGTCGCGTGAGCAAGTATGCCGAAGTTGTGGGTGGCGCATGAAAACCACGTGCAAGGAGTTTGGTCACTGGATTTTGAGGTTTCGTCGGATATGAGACTGCGACTCTGTTGAAGGGGACAGTGAGAAAAATAGGCCAAAAAAATGGAGAGTACCAAATTGGATTTCTTAGGGGTTGGGAATTTCGAAAAAATTACTCCCTAAATCTAGATTCTCAAGCCTTTGATACCGTGTTGATAATAAGTCATTTTCTCTTGTATATTCTAACAGAAAAATTTACATGGCTATTTATACTAAAAGAGTAAGCCTAACTAAGGAAACATAATCAATACATTAAATCAATAATCCTAATTTTAAGCTGAGAAAAATTCTAATCCCTAAAAATCAGTAATGAGATTAGCTGAGATAAGCTGTTAACAAAAAAAATGTCACATCAATAATTTGTTAGTGAATTAACATAATTTTTAACGACGGTGACCAATTTGAGTAATTATATTAATTAGAGTGACTAAATTGACAAAAAAAATTTAGAGTGATCAAAATAGAAACGACACTATTTTACAGTGACCTGCGATTTAGTTTACCCTAAAATTAAAATGTATAAATAAATAAAAATAAAGTTTCGGTTGAGTGGTAAATTTAAAAATTTTACAATATAATTGGCATGGATTCAAATCTCATCATACGCATATTATTTTATTATTTTTTAAATTAAAAAGACCAAAGTACACTCGAATAATATAACATATTTTAAACACGAAAGGTTATTTTTTTATTTTCCCTAACTGAGTTGGTGCACAGTGTTGGAGAAATTGTAATTTATGAAAATTTTGAGGCACATTCTTCATAGGTAAATGTGGAGAGTTGTAACGACCCAAATGTCAAACGAGTCGAAAACGATGGTTTTGGAAATTGAGGTATTGGGATTTCGTTTCCCTAAACTGGAATTGTAAATATTTTATTTAATATTTACAGATTTATATTAGATGTGAATTAAATTTTTAGTTATGTAATTTTGAAGAAAGATAGTTTGATTAAAATAAAGGGACTAAATCAAATAAGTGATAAAAGTAAGAATTTATACTAAATTATAAGGTGAATCTACATTGAAGGACTTATTAAAAAAATAGACATTGTTTTTATAGATTTTGATAGTGGATGTTTATGAGGATAACTATTATATGTAAGAGAAGGAAATTAAAAAAAAAAAGAAGAGGAAGAGTCTTCTTCAACCTAGATGATTTTTGTTTCGAAAGAGAGGACACTTAAAAATAAAATCTGCTTGTTTTTCTGGCTACAATTCGATTAGAGAGGGAGAAGAGAATTGTTGCATGCTAAATTTTGAGCTCGTTTAGGAGCTGATTTTCCTCAAGAAAATTGCAAAAAGGGGAAGGAGAAGGCAGCAGCAAGAGGGGAAGAGATCTTACTCAAGGTTATGCTCGACTTCAAGTTTTTGTGAGTCCTCTATACATTTTTCTTTCTTGATTGCTTTGTTACACTTTCATGCTGGTATGAATGTATAAATCCAAGGAAAATTTTTGTGGAATGCATGTTGTCGAGGGAGCTGATTATGCATGCAGTTTTTCTTTAAGTAGGCTGTTAGAATTAAGTGACCCAAATTCTTATAGAATATGATGGAAAATAAAATAAAAGTAAAATCCATATAGAACTAGATTTCTTTTATTTTATTTTAGAATAAGGTTTTTTAAACCTTATTAAACTTCATCTATTTTATATTGATTAGGATAGGGTGTTTCAATCCTACTAGAATATGGCTTTACAAGCCTATAAATAGACATAGTCTATTCCTCTTGTATTGATACAAATTTTTCGACATAGTGAATTTTCTTCTCCTCTCTGCTCGTGGTTTTTTCCAAAAGGGTTTCCACGTAAAATTTGTGTGTTCTTTATTTTATTTATTTTATTCTATTTTTTTCACAAATTGGTATCGAGCTTCCGGTTATTCATCTCGATCACGGTAATGGCGTCTTTGAAATATGAAATTCATTTGTTGGATCGCAACACTAGATTTGCGTTGTGGCAAATTAAGATGCAATCGGTTCTTGCACGATGGATCTCGGAGGATGCCCCGCTAGGGATAGATAAGATGCCTTCGACATTAACGGATGAAGAGAAAAAGCGTAAGGATCGAAAGGCATTAACACAATTACATCTGCATTTGTCCAACGAAATTTTGCAAGATGTGATGAAAGAGAAAACCGCCACATGCATTATGGAAGAGGCTAGAACAAATATGTATGTCGAAAACTCTAACAAGCAAGTTGCATATGAAGCGGCGTCTTTATGCTCATCGTTTGGAGGAAGGTGCGTGCAGACACGAACACTTAACAGTGTTTAAAGAAATTCTCTCAAACTTGGAAGCCATGGAGGTTCAAATGATGATAAGGAAGATCTAGGGTTGATTCTACTTTGTTCGTTGCCCCTGCCTTATTCAACCTTTAGAGACACGATTTTATATAGCCGTGAGTCTCTAACAGTTGATGAGGTTTATGATTCTTTAACCTCGTATGATAAGATGAAGCATCTTGTGGTTAAACCCGACTCTCGGGAGAGGGTCTCATTGTTCGTGGGAGACAAGATCGGAATGCTTGATGATGATCGTGGTAGGACACAGAACGGAATCCTCGTGGTAAATCTAAGGGTAGATCAAGTCTTCAAACAGAGGTAAAACTTGTAACTTCGCAGAAGAAAGGGCACATTAAACTGAGTGCTATAAGCTACAAAATAAGATTAAAAGGGAGGCTGCGAATCAAAGGGAAAACAACCGAAAAATTCCGGTGAAGTCGATGTTGTAGAAGACTACAAATGATGGTGAACTTCTAGTCGCTTCACAATGATTCTAAAGTAAGCGAGGAGTGGATACTTGATTCAGCTGCACATTCCATATGAGTCCCAATCGGGATTGGTTTACAACTTACGAAACAATTATCCAAAGGTGTTGTTTTGATGGGAAATAATACTCCGTGTAAAATCGCAGTGTTGGAACAATTAAAGTTAAGATGTTTGATGGAGTTGTCGTAACACTTAGTGACGTCACGGCATGTTCCGAATTGAAAAGAAATTTAATTTCGTTGAGTACTCTTGATTCAAAAGTGCACAGATATACAAATTGAAAGTGGGGTTTTAAAGATTTCCAAAGGGTCCCTTGTTGTGATGAAAGGACAGAAAAGATTGCCAAGTTATATGTTTTGCGGGGTTCTATCATTCTCGTGATGCAGCCTATCGCTTCCTCGTCCTTGTCGATGATGATATTACTAAACTTTGGCATATGCGCCTAGGGCATATGAGTGAGAATGGCATGGCGAATTGAGCAAAAGAGGACTTCTTAATGGGCAAGGAATTTGCAAACCGAATTTCTGTGAGCACTTTGTTTTTTTGGAAAACAAAAGAGAGTTCGATTCACTAGAGGAATCCATAACACGAAGGGAACATTGGAGTATATTCATTCGACTGTGGGGCCATCTAGAGTGCCTTCCAGAGGTGGAGCTAATTATATGCTAACCTTTATTGATGATTTTTCCGAGAAAAGTTTGGGCGTTCTTCCCAAGCGAGAAAAGTGATGTGTTTTCCGCATTTAAGTCTTGGAAAATTATGATTGAAAAACAGACGGAAAAACAGATAAAATACCTCCGCACAGACAATGGCTTAGAGTTCTGTTTTGATGAGTTTAATAGATTGTGCAAGTAAGAAGGAATCATAAGACACCTGACAGTTCGTCATACTCCACAACAAAACGGCGTTGCAGAACGAATGAACAGAACGATCATGGAGAAGGTTCGATGTATGTTGTCAAATGCCAACTTACCGAAGTCATTTTGGGCAGAAGCAGCGTCTACTGCATGTTTTTTGATCAACCGATCTCCATCCGTTGCCATTGAGAAAAAGACTCCACAAGAGGTATGGTCTGGTAATCCTGCTAATTATTCTGATTTAAAGATCTTTGGGTGTCCTGCATATGCTCATGTTGATAATGGAAAATTGGAACCGAGATCCATTAAATGTGTTTTTCTTGGTTATAAAGCTGGTGTAAAAGGGTATAAGTTATGGTGTCCTGAAAATAGAAAAGTTGTGATTAGTAGAGATGTTGTTTTTGATGAAACTGCTATGCTACCTAACTTATCTCTTAAAGACTCTTCCAATAAAGAAAATCAAAAACAAGTAGAGCATCAGATTAATACAGAGTCAACTCCTCAAGCCAGTACAAAAATTGAGAATAGAGTTGCTTCTTCACCACAATACTCTATCGCCAAAAACAGAACTAGAAGAGAAATTAAACCTCCAAAGAAATATGCCGAGGTCGATCTAGTTGCTTATGCTTTGAATGTGGCTGAAGATATAGATGTGAATCAAGAGCCATCTAATTATTCTCGAGGCGATTACTGTGAAGGCTCGAGAAAAGTGGATGTTTGCTATGCAAGAAGAGATGGAATCACTCCACAAAAAAGCAGAACATGGGACCTTGTGAAACTTCCTAAAGGTAAAAAGGTCATTCGTTGTAAATGGGTATTTAAAAAGAAAGAAGGGACTCAGGAGTTGAAGAACCCGAGATATAAAGCAAGGCTTGTTGCAAAGGGTTACAATCAAATTCCAAGAGTGGACTTCACAGATGTGTTCTCCCGGTTGTTAAGCATAGTTCGATTCGAGCTTTGCTTGGTATTGTGGCCATGCATGATTTGGAGCTTGAGCGATTAGATGTAAAAACGCATTTTTGCATGGAGAGCTTGATGAGGATATTTACATGCAACAACTGAAAGGTTTTACAGATTTGAAAAAAAGAACTATGTTTGCTTGCTGAAAAAGTCCCTTTACGGTTTGAAACAATACCAAGACAAAGTGGTACAAGAGGTTTGATTCCTTTATGACTTCTCATGATTTCAAAAGAAGTAGTTTTGATAGTTGTGTTTACTTTAAGAAAAATAGTGATGGTTCTTTTGTGTATCTACTTCTTTATGTTGATGACATGTTGATAGCAAAGAAAAGATAAAGAAGAGATAAGAAAGGTCAAAGCCCAACTAAGTAAAGAATTTGAGATGAAAGATTTAGGACCAAAGAAAAGAAGATACTTGGTATGGAGATTCTCGTGAGATAGAAAATCAAGTAAATTGTACCTAAGTCGGAAGGGTACATTGAGAAAGTTCTTTGCGAGTTCAATATGCAGAGTGCTAAGCTCATTTAGTACTCCTTTAGCAACCATTTCGGACTTTCATCGATTTTGTCTCCACAATCGGATGATGAGATTGAGTACATGTCACATGTTCCATACTCTAGTGCGATGGGATCTCTCATGTATGCTATGGTTTGTTCACGTCCCGGATTTATCATATGCGATCGGTGTAGTTAGCGAGATACATGGCAAATCCGGTAAAGAACATTGGAAAGCGATTCGGTGGATTTTAAGATACTTACGAGGCACTACTGATGTTTGCTTACGAGTTTGGAAGAACTAAAGATGGAGTCATAGGGTATGTTGATGCTGATTTTGCTTTGGAGACCTTGATAGAAGAAGATCTCTCACAAGTTACGTCTTTACAATCGGAGGTTGTGCAATTAGTTGGAAAGCCATTTTGCAAACTACGATCGCTTTGTCTACCACTGAAGCTTGAGTACATGGCGATTCTCGAGGCTTGCAAAGAAGCTATTTGGTTGAAGGGACTATTTAGTGAACTCAATGAAGGCCTTCAAATCAACACGATATTTTGTGACAAACAGAGTGCTATATTTCTTACAAAAGATCAAATGTTTCATGAGAGAACAAAACACATTGATGTTCGGTATCATTTTGTTCGTGATATTATTGCTCGTGGTGATATTGTTGTGAGCAAAATTAGTACTCATGAAAATCCTGCAGAGATATGATGACTAAGTCACTTCCTAAAACCAAGTTTGAGCATTGCTTAGACTTGGTTGGTGTTCATTGTTGGGTTAAACCCTTAAGGGGTTTTATGGAAGAGGTGGAGAACTTGTTTATTGAAAGTTCGCAATGAAGAACTTGTTCATTGAGAATTTGTGTCAAGGTGGAGATTGTTAGAATTAAGTGACCCAAATTCTTATAGAATATGATGGAAAATAAAATAAAAGTAAAATCCATATAGAACTAGATTTCTTTTATTTTATTTTAGAATAAGGTTTTTTAAACCTTATTAAACTTCATCTATTTTATATTGATTAGGATAGGGTGTTTCAATCCTACTAGAATATGGCTTTACAAGCCTATAAATAGACATAGTCTATTCCTCTTGTATTGATACAAATTTTTCGACATAGTGAATTTTCTTCTCCTCTGCCCGTGGTTTTTTTCCCGAAAGGGTTTCCACGTAAAATTTGTGTGTTCTTTATTTTATTTATTTTATTCTATTTTTTTTTCACATAGGCTATTAAGTTTCTTCGCCAGAAAAAGGGGGTTCGGTTGGTGGTGATCTATGCTATCCAAAGTTATTTTTTTTTCTGAATGTTATTCAATTGAGCATAAATAAATGAGGTCTGAATAATGGAAATCAAGTGGTTTAAATGTCAGTTTATAATGTCCATAAAGGATGTGAATTTGTGATGTCTGGAATTTGTAATTTAAGGTGTTTAAATGCTGCCATTTACAAAGTCTGTAGGCTGTAACTTCGGACAGTTAAATGATGCCAATCATGATGTTGGGAGATAAAGATTGAAGGTGTCCAAAGGCCATAACTTTAGTTTGTCTAAATGAGCTTGAAATTTATTTAATACATGATATTATGAGTGTTTGTTGTTGTCCAGAGCAAGACAAAAAAAAAATAATTGTAAAATTGTTGATTAATGCCCTCTTTTGTGGATTCATTATTACTGTCCATGTAAGAGTAATTAAATATTGGTGCCAATTGAAATGAAATGTTGTACTTGTGTACAATATTGACCAATTTAAAGATAAATTGAAAGTGCTTGGCAAGTATAACGTTTAATTATGTTAGCTGCATGTTTGTTGCCCGAGCCAGGCCTTGTCTATGTCAGAATTGAAATAAATCTAATAAAACTTCCCAAACTAATGAAGGAGGACCGAATTTGAAGAGGAAGTGAAAATTGTAGAGAATTGAATATTTTTAAATTTGTTGAGTAGTTGAACTGCTATAGGCTGAAATATGGAGAAATTATTGGAGGTTAAAGGCCAATTTTGGCCACTATCCGAATTCTAGATTGCAATACTTAATTTCCATGTTTAAAGACTTGTAAACTTGCTGGAAATTTGGAGTGGTAGATGTTGTATTTTATGTTGCCGAGTGCTGAAATTTGAGGCATTTAAATGCTGCAAATTATGGGGTTTGAAAGTTGGAAATTGAGGTAATTAGATGCTGCAATTTACCATGTCTAAAAGCTGAAATTTGAGGTGCTAATTATATGCTGTAACTATTAATGCCTTGGGTTGAAATTAAAATAAAAATGTAATAGCTACAAGTATGATGTTCTGATGCTGCAATTAGACTAAATATTAATGTCGTAAGCTGAAATTAAAAAAGGTAGTAGCTATAATTGAGATGTTATGCTGTTGCATCTAGATTAAAATGTAAGTAATTATGTTGTCTTAAACATTATCTGAAGGGGATTAATTATTGTATATTAAACTGTCTTTACAATGAAATTGTGATATCTTAACGCCACAAGTTGAAAGGAGTTTATAGCTGTAATTTATTGTGCTTTGGTGTTGTGATTAAAAATGTATAACTTTGGGTTTGATATTGATTATGTGTCGTTATTACGTAAATTGAGTTTAATTGCATGTCCAAAGTTGGATAATTCCATGTAATTTAGTTGGACTAATATTTATACCTTAATTGAGTTTAAATTTATGTCTCAAGCTAGTAAATTTCATTTTATATGTTTGGAATTAATATATGCTATAATCGAAGTTTAGTTGTGATCCAAAATTGGACAACTTCTTATTATTCGGTTGGACTAAATAAACGATTTGGTTTAGATTTGGTTGCTATTCAAGAGCTAGAGTTTTTCATGTTATTCAGTGGTGGTGAAGTACACTATCACGACCTGAATTTCTCAAAAAGAAAGGAAAGACAAAGCCGTGGACGAATGGCTCGGAATGTATGGTTTGTGTTCTAAATTTGAACTAATTCATTTGTTGCATTTATAAGTTGTATTGCAAGGTAAGATCTTAAGGAGAGTTGAAAATGATTAAAATGGGGTTGAATTGTTTTGATACTGAATGGTTGCTTATGATGAGGACTAAATTGAATAATTGTGGAAATATTGTATATTGTTATAAGTATGAAATATGATCTGTTCTGAAATGTGGGATTTTTTTTTAGGTATATGTATTGATGGATAATAGATGAATTAATGGTATTAATTTGGAAAATTGTTTATAAAGTAGATTGAAACATGGATGAATAAAAGATATCGTAATTAAATCTAGAAATACGAATCTATTATGTAATGATGAAATTATTTCAATTGTAATATAAAGAGATGTATATGGTACAAATATAACAGATTGATCTATAAGAAGCAAATCAAATCGTATTCTTAGTTGATGTATTATGACATGTAACTTTCCAACCTAATTTTTTTTATTAATGTTGTTAAGTTAGGCATACATAAATTATATTTTATTCAAACATTAGATATAGAAATACCACTGAGTTATACTAAGCATATGATTTTGTTCCCCGTGCACAAGTTAGGTACTTAGTGATTCGATCATTGAATCAGCATCCAACAGAAAATATCATATTCATCGGGTTGGTGAAACTTTTGTTAATTTGGTTGGCATTATAGAATTTTATGTTATACTTTGCTTAGTTGGAGAATTAATGTTAGATTTATAAAATAAATCTAAAATACAAATTAATAAATTAGGATTTGTCATGTCAAATCATCAAGAATAAATCAAGAACAAAACTAGATACGGAAGTGTACCTGAATCTGTGAATTTTTTGAAGTTTTATCGGATATTGTGGATATTGTGGATTTGATCTTCTAAATTAGCACACAAGAAATTTAGAAAATATCTGCTCTTTCTTTCCTAATGATGGGATATTAGAAAAGATATCTTTTGTATAATTTGGGGATCATAACCCTAATATTTATAACCTTAGCATATTAGTTCTAATCAAATTCTAATTAGCCCATCATTAATTAGAATTTAATTAGAAGAGTATTTACACATATTTGGCCTATACTTTATTTAATAAATAAAAGCTCAATAAAATTATAACCAAATTAGATCACTTTTAATTTGGGCTAACCTATCATGATAGTAAATAATAACATGTAATTATCCTTATTATATATGTGAGTCTAAATTTTCCAACAATCTCCTACTTGGACCACATATATATACTAATTACTCTATAATTACATGTCATTATATAATCTTATGAGTTCAAAAATTTTACTATTATATCCAAAAGGTATTCCGAACAATCTCGTCCATTAATTATGTTAACATAGAACCAATGTGACTTTTGTTACATATATCGTAATTAAATCCATCCATGATCACGTATATTAACACAACTAAATGACATAGATCAAGTATGGATGTGTAGCATGGAAATTACATGCAATATGATCTAAATATGTCTATTTTCAACTGGTCCTCCTTAATGAGATCAAACTTTTCCAAAATCAGAGTGTAAATAAACCAAATAAATTTTATTTCTGCTTAATATCTTTAAACTGAAAATGTGTCTATAACATAAAAACATTTAAAAAATAAAAACTTCCACTAAAACTAAATATCATTTAAATGAAATTACACCCATATGAGCAGTATGCTCCTATAAAACCTTAGGTGTAGTTTCTTAGTAATCGGATTCGCAATCATGGAGTTTGTCTTAATATGTTTTATAGGCACCTAACTACTCTGAACTTTTACTTTAACAACAAGGAACTTAAAGTCTATGTGTTTTGACTTTGATGTGCTCCTGTTGCTATTGGAATAAAAGATTACAATTTATTTTCACAATTTGCACCTTAGTGACAAAATCTTGTATCCATATTCCATCAAAATCGGAGTCTATATACCTGATGATCTCTAACTGATTAGACCTCCGATATGTGAGTATGTAATCTTTTGTTCTCTGAAAATACCTTATAACCCTCTTCGATATTATCCAATGGTCCAAACCAGGGTTGCTTAAAATATCTACCTAACATTCCAATAGTGTACATAATATTCCAATGTATACAAACCTAAACATACATTAGACTTTCTACTGCTAAAATGTAAAAAATCTAATGCATTTTTTTTGTAATCTCAAAAATATTCTTCGGGCATTGATTGAGGCTATACTTATTATTGACAATCAGTATGTCATTAACATATAAAACCAAATATAGAACCTTACTCCCACTAAACTTATGGTATATACGATTATCAATAAAAATCATCTCTAAACCAAATGAGATAATCATTTGGTAAAATTTGTAATATTATTGACGAGAAGTTTGCTTAAGCCCATAGATGAAGTTCTTTGCAAATCATTAACTTTGCATCATTAGACACAAAGCTTTCTAATTGCACCATATAAATATATGGTCAATGTTACCATTGAGAAACCATTAACTTAATATTCATCTGATGTAGCTTAAAGTCAAAATATTCCACTAAAGCCATTATAACCATTTCTCTAGTGGACCTTTTAAATGACATTCATTCTTGTTAGAATTAAGTGACCCAAATTCTTATAGAATATGATGGAAAATAAAATAAAAGTAAAATCCATATAGAACTAGACTTCTTTTATTTTATTTTAGAATAAGGTTTTTTAAACTTTATTAAACTTCATCTATTTTATATTGATTAGGATAGGGTGTTTCAATCCTACTAAAATATGGCTTTACAAGCCTATAAATAGACATAGTCTATTCCTCTTGTATTGATAAAAAATTTTCGACATAGTGAATTTTCTTCTCCTCTGCCCGTGGTTTTTTCCCGAAAGGGTTTCCACGTAAAATTTGTGTGTTCTTTATTTTATTTATTTTATTCTATTTTTTCCACAAATTGGTATCAGAGCTTCCGGGTTATTCATCTCGATCACGGTAATGGCGTCTTTGAAATATGAAATTCATTGTTGGATCGCAACACTAGATTTGCATTGTGGCAAATTAAGATGCAAGCGCTTCTTGCACGATGGATCTCGGAGGATGCCCCGCTAGGGATAGATAAGATGCCTTCGACATTAACAGATGAAGAGAAGAAGCGTAAGGATCGAAAGGCATTAACACAATTACATCCGCATTTGTCCAACGAAATTTTGCGAGGATGTGATGAAAGAGAAAACCGCCACGCATTATGGAAGAGGCTAGAACAAATATGTATGTCGAAAACTCTAACAAGCAAGTTGCATATGAAGCGGCGTCTTTATGCTCATCGTTTGGAGGAAGGTGCGTGCAGACACGAACACTTAACAGTGTTTAAAGAAATTCTCTCAAACTTGGAGGCCATGGAGGTTCAGTATGATAAGGAAGATCTAGGGTTGATTCTACTTTGTTCGTTGCCCCCGTCTTATTCAACCTTTAGAGACACGATTTTATATAGCCGTGAGTCTCTCACAGTTGATGAGGTTTATGATTCTTTAACCTCGTATGATAAGATGAAACATCTTGTGGTTAAACCCGACTCTCAGGGAGAGGGTCTCATTGTTCGTGGGAGACAAGATCGGAATGCTGATGATGATCGTGGTAGGACACAGGAACGGAATCCTCGTGGTAAATCTAAGGGTAGATCGAAGTCTTCAAACAGAGGTAAAACTTGTAACTTCTGCAAGAAGAAAGGGCACATTAAATCGAGTGCTATAAGCTACAAAATAAGATTAAAAGGGAGGCTGCGAATCAAAGGAAAACAACCGAGAAAATTCCGGTGAAGTGATGTTGTAGAAGACTACAACGATGGTGAACTTCTAGTCGCTTCACAAATGATTCTAAAGTAAGCGAGGAGTGGATACTTGAATCAGGCTGCACCTTCCATATGAGTCCCAATCGGGATTGGTTTACAACTTACGAAACAGTGTCTGAAGGTGTTGTTTTGATGGGAAATAATGCTTCGTGTAAAATCGCAGGTGTTGGAACAATTAAAGTTAAGATGTTTGATGGAGTTGTCGAACACTTAGTGACGTCACGGCATGTTCCGAATTGAAAAGAAATTTAATTTCGTTGAGTACTCTTGATTCAAAAGGGTACAGATATACACATTGAAAGTGGGGTTTTAAAGATTTCCAAAGGGTCCTTGTTGTGATGAAAGGACAGAGAAAGATTGCCGCCAGTTATATGTTTTGCGGGGTTCTCATATTCGTGGTGATGCATTGTGTCGCTTCCTCGTCCTTGTTAGATGATGATATTACTAAACTTTGGCATATGCGCCTAGGGCATATGAGTGAGAATGGCATGGCGAAATTGAGCAAAAGAGGACTTCTTAATGGGCAAGGAATTTGCAAACCGAATTTCTGTGAGCACTATGTTTTTGGAAAATGAGAGAGAGTTCGATTCACTAGAGGAATCCATAACACGAAGGAACATTGGAGTATATTCATTCGACTGTAGGGGCCATCTAGAGTGCCTTCCAGAGGGGAGCTAATTATATGCTAACCTTTATTGATGATTTTTCCAGAAAAGTTTGGGCGTTCTTCCTGAAGCAGAAAAGTGATGTGTTTTCCGCATTTAAGTCTTGGAAAATTATGATTGAAAAACAGACGGGAAAATAGATAAAATACCTCACATGCACAATGGCTTAGAGTTACGTTACGATGAGTTTAATAGATTGTGCATGTCGAAGGAATCATGAGACACTTGACAGTTCGTCATACTCCACAACAAAACGGTGTTGCAGAACGAATGAACAGAACGATCATGGAGAAGGTTCGATGTATGTTGTCAAATGCCAACTTACCAAGTCATTTTGGGCGTAAGCGGCGTCATCGCATGTTTTTGATCAACCGATCTCCATCCGTTGCCATTGAGAAAAAGACTCCACAAGAGGTATGGTCTGGAAATCCTGCTAATTATTCTGATTTAAAGATCTTTGGGTGTCCTGCATATGCTCATGTTGATAATGGAAAATTGGAACCGAGATCCATTAAATGTGTTTTTCTTAGTTATAAAGCTGGTGTAAAAGGGTATAAGTTATGGTGTCCTGAAAATAGAAAAGTTGTGATTAGTAGAGATGTTGTTTTTGATGAAACTGCTATGCTACCTAACTTATCTCTTAAAGACTCTTCCAATAAAGAAAATCAAAAACAAGTAGAGCATCAGATTAATACAGAGTCAACTCCTCAAGCTAGTACAAAAATTGAGAATAGAGTTGCTTCTTCACCACAATACTCTATCGCCAAAAATAGAACTAGAAGAGAAATTAAACCTCCAAAGAAATATGCTGAGGCTGATCTAGTTGCTTATGCTTTGAATATGGCTGAAGATATAGATACGAATCAAGAGCCATCTAATTATTCTGAGGCAGTTACCTGTGAAGGCTCAGAAAAGTGGATGTTTGCTATACAAGAAGAGATGGAATCACTCCACAAAAACAGAACATGGGACCTTGTGAAACTTCCTAAAGGTAAAAAGGCTGTTCGTTGTAAATGGGTATTTAAAAGGAAAGAAGGGACTCTAGGAGTTGAAGAACCCAGATATAAAGCAAGGATTGTTGCAAAGGGTTACAGTCAAATTCCAGGAGTGGACTTCACAGATGTGTTCTCCCCAGTTGTTAAGCATAGTTCGATTCGAGCTTTGCTTGGTATTGTGGCCATGCATGATTTGGAGCTTGAGCAGTTAGATGTAAAAACTGCATATTTGCATGGAGACCTTGATGAGGATATTTACATGCAACAACCAGAAGGTTTTACTGATTTGAAAAAGAGAACTATGTTTGCTTGTTTGAAAAAGTCCCTTTACGGTTTGAAACAATCACCAAGACAAAGGTACAAGAGGTTTGATTCCTTTATGACTTCTCATGATTTCAAAAGAAGTAGTTTTGACATTGTGTTTACTTTAAGAAAAATAGTGATGGTTCTTTTGTGTATCTACTTCTTTATGTTGATGACATGTTGATAGCAACAAAAGATAAAGAAGAGATAAGAAAGGTCAAAGCCCAACTAAGTAAAGAATTTGAGATGAAAGATTTAGGACCAAAGAAAGAAGATACTTGGTATGGAGATTCTCGAGAGATAGAAAATCAAGTAAATTGTACCTAAGTCGGAAGGGTACATTGAGAAAGTTCTTTGCGAGTTCAATGTGCAGAGTGCTAAGCTTTGTTAGTAGTCCTTTAGCGGCCCATTTCGGACTTTCATCTGCTTTTGTCTCCATAATCGATGATGAGATTGAGTACATGTCACATGTTCCATACTCTAGTGCAAATGGGATCTCTCATGTATGCTATGGTTTGTTCACGTCGGTTTATCATATGCGATCGGTGCGATTAGCGAGATACATGGCAAATCCTTAAAAGAACATTGGAAAGCGATTCGATGGATTTTAAGATACTTACGAGGCACTCACGATGTTTGCTTACAGCTTGGAAGAACTAAAGATGGAGTCATAGGGTATGTTGATGCTGATTTTGCTGGAGACCTTGATAGAAGAAGATCTCTCACAAAGTTACGTCTTTACAATCGGAGGTTGTGCAATTAGTTGGAAAGCCACTTTGCAAACTACAGTCACTTTGTCTACCACTGAAGCTGAGTACATGGCGACATCGAGGCTTGCAAAGAAGCTAGTTGGTTGAAGGGACTATTTAGTGAACTCAATGAAGACCTTCAAATCAGCACACAGTTTTTTGACAAATGAGTGCTATATTTCTTACAAAAGATCAAATGTTTCATGAGAGAACAAAACACATTGATGTTCGGTATCATTTTGTTCTTGATATTATTGCTCGTGGTGATATTGTTGTGAGCAAAATTAGTACTCATGAAAATCCTGCAGATATGAGGACTAAGTCACTTCCTAAAACCAAGTTTGAGCATTGCTTAGACTTGGTTGGTGTTCATTGTTGAAGTTAAACCCTTAAGGGGTTTTATGGAAGAGGTGGAGAACTTGTTTATTGAAAGTTCGCGATGAAGAACTTGTTCATTGAGAATTTGTGTCAAGGTGGAGATTGTTAGAATTAAGTGACCCAAATTCTTATAGAATATGATGGAAAAAAAAATAAAAGTAAAATCCATATAGAACTAGACTTCTTTTATTTTATTTTAGAATAAGGTTTTTTAAACTTTATTAAACTTCATCTATTTTTATATTGATTAGGATAGGGTGTTTCAATCCTACTAGAATATGGCTTTACAAGCCTATAAATAGACATAGTCTATTCCTCTTGTATTGATAAAAATTTTTCGACATAGTGAATTTTCTTCTCCTCTGCCCGTGGTTTTTTCCCGAAAGGGTTTCCACGTAAAATTTGTGTGTTCTTTATTTTATTTATTTTATTCTTTTTTTTCACAATTCTGGAGGTTGTTGAGTTTGTTCTTCTGGAACAATTACCTCATCTTGAATAAGGAGTTGTTCAATATTGTCTTATTGAGATTCTAGATTTACTTCTTAATCAATAATAGGTATGAGAACCTAAACATCATCAAAAGTGATAGTAGAAACTGAGTTAGAATCCAATTCCTCCTCAAAAGCAATGTCTCTAACCTTATTTCTCCCCTCAAACTCAACATCCTCAAAGAATGTTGCAATTCTTGTCTCAAAAATATTCTTAATTGTGGGATCATAAAACTCATAACCCTTAGATCGCTCAGAATTTCCTTAACCCTTAACTTTATAGACATTAAAGAAATCATAAGTGATGTCATTTCAACATTATCATTTTTAGCAAAACGTTTCTCAATTTTGTCAAGGAAACCTTGGCTTGAGTAATCTTTTCAGATTCTATGCCCCTAAAGGCTTCTAAAATGTTGTGTTTCATGATCATTAGATTCATGCAATTTGAACGATCACACCTCTCAAAATCCCTTTTAACATAAAGGGTGTTTTCCGCAATGGGAAGTACGGGTTGTTCTTCCCTTAGTGCAATGTCTATGTTCATACAACCAAACACTGTAAGTAAGTACCTTTTCCATTCATTGAAATTAGTCCCATTAAGCATGTGTATAGAATTTATATTAGCAGATATTGTGGCAGTAAAAGATGAATTAGATGAATATATAACAAAAAATAAGCTCACATTTATATTCATAAGTAAACAATAAATTCAAGATAATGGCTAATCCCATCTCAAGATATCAAACACAACATTAATATCAAGTCTTTGGACAGTATATTAACAGTAAGCGGTATTCTTGTTGTAGCAATCAAACATTGACAATAAATTATGTCAAACAATTAATTAATCTTTGGACTAACTTATTACTCATATAAAATACCTTATAATTGTCACACATTTATTACCACAGATGTCATTGAAATTCTGCCAAATATTAACTTAACTTTGGGTCAGTTAATAAACGCATAAATCACAAAAATATATAATCATCTTAATATTTTAAATAAACTAATCTACACAAAAGAGGTCACTTTGGCAGCATTTTGTTTCAACTAATTTATTTAAAATATTAGACATCCTTAATTAAAAGTTAAAATCTAAATTTATTTGTTTCAAATATTTACCTTAATTTCACCTTTCAATTAAATTAAAAGATAATCATATATATATATATATATTTATATATATTTATTCCAAAACAACATACAATGATGTTGGCAAATATAATAATAGCTGAATAAATCAAAATAACCTCACATAAGATTTTAAATTTAAACTAAAATAATTTGAATAAAGGAAAACCTCATATCAAGACATCGAACACTCCATTAATATTTCATCTTTGGACAAAATATTAACTTGTAAGTGATATCTTGGTGGAGTAATCAAACATTGACAATAAGAACATGTCGAATAATAAATCTTCCTTTGGGCCGATTTATTACTCACATGTAAAACCGAATAATCGTCACATGTTTATTACCATAGTTGTACATGTAATATTATTAACCTTCATTTGGGCCGATCAATATCAACATAACTTAAGTTACATGCACAAAAAATTTTATATTTTAAAACAAAATAATTTATACAAAAAAATCACTTTGGTGACTTATTGCATCAATTAAGTTATTTTAAAATATATATAAACATACCAATATTCAAATTTAAAATTTCCCCAATAGTCAAATGTCAAAACTACATTTTTTTATTGCTTTATAGACTCCGAAATAACCCAAAATAAGGTTGTCTTAATAATGTAATAAAAAATCGAAAACCTTAATTTTTGACTATTTTTTTTGTTCCAAAACCATATATTTCAAAACCAAACATAAATAATGTAGTGGTTCGAAGCCAAATAATTAACAAGCACATGTATTCATAATTTTGGCATGGATAAAAACACCAAAGCAATTCACGCATATACATGTATTCATAATCAAATAGAAAAACTTACCCTGAATTTACCATATAAATCCAAAGTTATATTTATGATTAAACAGATATTCACATGAATACTTGAAAATATTTGCAAGCCAATAAATTTCAAAAAACAAAATCATAATAGTTGGCATATCCCACAATTCATACAATAAACCATATCACCATAATTTAACCAAATATTTGGAACCATAAGATGCCAAACCCTAAGATTATATAATCAAATTTAAAACCAAAATATTTAAATATGTATATAGTTGACATGAATTTGCACCAAAATACCCATAAAATTGAATATATAACCATAACAAAAAAACAAAACTTCAATAATATCCATCAAAACTTAATTTTTCCAATTAAACTATAAAAGATATCTTATTGAATAACAGTTATAAACACCTGTTCACACAAATTATAATCATGCATTAATCCTCAAAATCATTGATATGCATATAATATATATACACACAAAAATAATACTGGCTTGCCTTACATATTTCATATAAACTCAAATTTATATTCATGACTAAAGATATTATCATAAAACTTCTTTGTACGCACAAATATCTAAAAAAAAAATTCATAACCACAAAATATAAGAAGAATCCCAAATTATATAAAAGTTTTTATATGCGCAACTACCTATGAAAATTTATAGCCACCATATTTAAAAAAATAATCCCAAATATTTTAATTTTAGTTAGATTCCATAAAGACTAAAATTTACATAAAATAATTATAAAAGAAACCAAAAATAATCATTCATATATATGAATTGAATTCAATGGTGAATATAATTCATCATAAATAAAGACAAAGGATGATGATTCCATATATATTCAACTACAAACAGAAAATTTAAAACAAATAGTGCGAAAAAATATATATCTTACCAACATTTATTTATTCAATTATCAAGTGAATTAATTTTTAAAACCAATTATACAACCCAATTGGAATTCTTCAATTGCAAAAAAGTTGTAAGTCTGAATCCATGAATTTAGTAATGATTTTAACCAAAATTTATAAAATAATTGTGTGAAAAGAAGAGAAAGAAATCTCCCAAATCAAGTTTTATCAATTGATTATAAATAAATAAATAAACCTTCATATTTTGAATAGCATATGCAAATATTAAACTAGATTATATTTATAAAACCTTAAAACTTTATTTAAAGAATCAAAACTCAAAAATTTATCAAGAATCTCAAATATTCAACATAATATATAATTAAAATATCAAATCCATATAAAAAAAGAAAAACGAAACAATCCAAAATTAATAAAGAATCAATTTATTCTCAATGATTCAACATGATAAAGCTCGGATGCCACTTGTTAGATTTATAAAATAAATCTGAAATAAAACTTAATAAATCAAGATCTATCATGTCAAATCATCAAGAATAAATCAAGAACAAAACTAGATACGGAAGCGTACCTGAATCTGTGAATTTCTTGAAGTTTTACCGGATCTTGGGGATTTGATCTTCCAAATTAGCACACAAGAAATTCAAAAAATATATGTTCTTTCTTTCCTAATGACGAAATATTAGAAAAGATATCTTGTGTATAATTTGGGGACCATAACTCTAATATTTATAACCTTAGCATATTAGTTCTAATCAAATTCTAATTAACCCATCATTACTTAGAATTTGATTAGAAGAGTATCTACACATATTTGACCCATACTTTATTTAATAATTAAAAGCCCAATAAAATTATAACCAGATTAGATCACTTTTAATTTGGGCTAACCTATCATGATAGTAAATAATAACATGTAATTATCCTTATTATATATGTAATGTCCAAATTTTCCAACAATTAATTCATACTTTGAGATGTTTTATAAATAGGCATATATGATAGTTGTTAATGGTTTGTACCAGTATATGTTTGGTTTTGATGATGCTAAGCGAGTTTTTAAATTGATTATAATACTTTGGATGTGAATTAATATATATATAATTGAAAAATAGGATGCATGAAATGCAACGAATAAATAGGTTAATAGTTGAGATACTGATATGTACATTAATCATGACTTAGTCTTTGGTTTAAATGTATGATTTTTATGTATGATTTTTTTAAAATTTATATTGTAATGAATGTTTTTATTTACTCTGGCAACGAATGTGATATCACATTGTCCGAACTTGGTGATTGGGTCGGTAATTGGGGTGTTACAAGAGTTGAATCATAAAATTACGGTTTCATATTCTACTCCATGAGACCTTTACAACGGTATATCATATGCTCAAAATGGTTGACTGATGAATGAGAAACTGATGCTCAAAGTAAGCTACTTGAAAATATTTATTGAGGAAAAGAAGAGCTTAGATCACACATTGGTTAAATACCGAGTGTGAGATGTGTATATATATGGGAACCCCCTTGAAAGGTGATTGAATGACTAAGCTTGAAACCTTGCCTCGTACGTAGGGGTGTAGGTCCAAACCCATCAGTGTTGGGGCGCACCTGCACAACGTGGGCAATACGAAACGTCCGAACCGATCGATCTCAAAATAAGCTTGCAGATATTTTAGCCTAACACGAAATTATTTTTCCTCAGCAAATATATACAAAATCTGATATAAAATGACATATATCCTGATTTATTTTATTCTAATCAATTTGATTTGATTTTAATCAAATTGATTCAATTGCCCATTTAATGCATATTTTGTCTCCTTATACATGGATATTTCCTAAAACTCCTCCAATTTGAATGCCTATAAGAGGCCAAGACTTCTTAAGAATTCTTCGCAAAATTTTCACTCTCTCACATCGAGATTATTTTCTCTCAAAATTCTTCTTTTCCTCTTCAGATTTTTCCAACGTTCTGGTGATAGAAAAAAAGACAACGTTTGTTCGTTGATCACTGCAAAGGTGCTACTACTTTGATAATTGTGTTATTGTATCCTAGGAGACATTCTACCAACGTTTCTCCAAGTACCGTAGGAGCGACCGAATCTGTCTTAAGGAAACTGTGTTAAACAGGCGGCAACGTTTAGTAAATCTCTATTCTTCTTTCGATTTCACCTTTTTGTTACAATTTTTATTGGTTTACGTATTTGACAATTTAAATATAAATTATTATATTTATATTTTATTTTATATATATAAATAATTGTTTGCTTATATTTATATATTTTTTCGCTAACGTGTTTTGTACAACAATCTTAAGACAGATGTTATCATTATTTGCAATTCTCTAATCCGAGACGAATGAGACACCAAGGCAAAAGAAAAAAAAATTGTTTTTATTTGAAAATTAAAGTTAAATAAAATCCATTTCGGGATTTATTCCCTCCATTCAATGGATGCTATTCCATTTTTTATTCTATTTCCAAATGAAAAATTAAAGTTAAATAAAATCTGTTTCGGGATTTATTCCCGCTGTTCAACAGATTTTATTCCATTTTTTATTTTATTTCTAAATGAGAAATTAAAGTTCAATAAATTCCATTTCGGGATTTGTTCTTGCCGTTCAACATATTATATTCCAATTTTTATTTTATTTCCAAATGGGATATTAAAGTTAAATAAAATTTGTTTTGGGATTTATTCCCGTCGTTTAACATATTTTATTTTATTTTTATTCTATTTTCAAACGGGAAATTAAAGTTAAATAAAATCCGTTTCGAGATTTATTCCATTGTTTAACGGATTTTATTCCATTTTTGTTTTTATTTCCAAAACAGAAATTAAAGTTAAATAAAATTTGTTTTAGGATTTATTCCCACTATTCAACAGATTTTATTCCATTTTGATTTTGTTTCCAAACTAGTATTAAATTTAAATAAAATCTATTTCGGGATTTATTTCCGTCATTTAACAGATTTATTCATTTTTTATTCTATTTAAAACGAGTATGAAAGTTAAATAAAATCTGTTTTAGGATTTATTCCCGCCGTTCAACGGATTTTATTTTATTTTCAAAATGAGTATTAAAATTAAATAAAATCTGTTTAGGAATTTATTGCTGTCGTTAAACATATTTTATTCCATGTTTTATTTTATTTCCAAAACGAGTATTAAAATTATATAAAATCTGTTTCGAAATTAATTCCCGCCGTTTAACAGATTTTATTCGATTTTAATTCTATTTCTAAATTAAAATTAAATTGTATAATCTGTTCCGGGATTTATTCCCGCCTTTTAACAGATTTTATTCGATTTTAATTTTGTTTCCAAATTAGAATTAAATTGAAAATTTGTTTCAGGATTTATTCCCTCCGATTGACTGATTTTATTCGATTTTAATTTTCTTGCTAAATTAGAATTAAATTGAATAATATATTTCCGGATTTATTCCCACTGTTTAACAGATTTTATTCGATCTGAATTTTGTTTCCAAACGAAGACTATCAAATAATTTTCTTTTGAGATTTATTCCCGCCGTTTAACAAATTTTATTTTGATTTTGTTTACCAACAAGATTTAATTAAACAATGATTTATCCTGCCATTAAACAAACTTGATTTTAATTTTGTTTCAGAATTTTAATTCTGTCGTTTAACAAATCAAAGAGAAAATTTTCTATTTATGAGGCCTTAACTGTGGCTTTAAATTAGAGCTTCAAAATTGTGATACCAAAAAAAGAAGAAGAAGGGAATTTATCAATGGTGAATTAAAAAGACAATATGAGAATGCATGTCTAGGATTGGTTCTTTGAAAAACTTGATATTTAAGCGTGCCGAGTGCACCACCTCTCTTTTAGGGTTATCTACCTGGTACATTATTTTATTGTATTTTTTATTAGACCGTATAAAATTTTGTTTCGGGATTTATTAAGTCACTACCATCTAACAAAAGGTGATAATTTTCTAATTCTATTTTTCGTTTCTAAAATATTAACAGAAAATGGAAACTCCCACCAATACTGTGGAAGATATGGACTTATGTGTTGTGATTTCTAAAGTCAACATGGTTGACTCAAATCCAAGAGAATGGTGGCTTGGTACTGATGCCACACGTCATATCTGCTGTGACAAAAACTCTTTTACTAAGTTGGAACCTTGTGAAAATGGGGAGAAGCTTTATATAGGCAATGTTATGACTTCCAATATCAAGGGGAAAGGTACTGTAGTCTTGAAGATGACTTTTGGCAAATAACTCAAGCTTCAAAATGTGTTGTATGCCTGACATACGAAAGAACCTTGTTTTTGGGACACTCCTAAGTGCACACGGCTTTAATATGGTGTTTGAATCCCAAAAAGCTAATTTTGTCTAAAGAGGGAATGTTTGTAGGAAGGGAATGTGTATTAAACTAAATGCAATGTAACGCCCCGATTTTTAGGCCTAGGAGTAATGGGCCTTGAGTCTAGGTTCGGGTAGAAGACGGCCCGAACAATCTGGATGTTTTAATTATTATTATTATTATTTAGTATGTAATTAAATAAATTACAAAAGGTTATGGTGTAGGAAAAAACAAAGGTCCAGGGCTCGGCCCATATCTTTAGCAAAAAAATTTTTAATTTTTGCCTCATAGAGGGAATCTGGGCATAAGGCTTATAAAATAAATTGGGCAAGACTGGGCATGAAGAAGCGTACCTGGCCCAGTGGTTAGCATGCTAGGTAGTGGGAAGGAGAGCTGGGGTTTGACTCCCAGCATGTGCAAAAGTGTTTTTTTTTTTCTTTATATCAGGGAACTACGCAGGGAAGCCTTATATAAAGTTGGGGTTAAAAGGTAACACAAAGGGAAGTTTGGTCCAGTGGCAGTAGGGTGATAGGAGTTCCACAAGGGCACGGGTTCGAGTCCAGGCGCAGGTATGTTTTAATTTTATATTTTTTAAAATGAACGAGACTTCAGCAGATAACCTTTAAGATAAAATGTGACGGTATATTGTTGAAAGCGAACACACGTCCCAGTGGCCAGCAGCGTGCTGGGCAACATGGAGGTCCCAGGTTCGAGCAGCGTTACGCACAAGAGAGTGCTTCTTTTTGCTGTACGCGAGTGGGAAGGGTCGTGCGGGATTGAAACTCTACCAAAGAATGTGAGGAGAGTCGGTTGAGGGTGGATCACACTAGCGATGGAGAGTTTGAATTAAATTCAAACTTTGAATTTGGCCATGAATTAAGGAGCTAAGGAAGGAATTAAAATTGGAAAAGGACTTTTGTGCCTATTTAAGCACCCATTCGGGCATAAGCATGAGGTGCCGGTTGCTTTTATTTTAGGGGGGCCTTCATGAGTTATATCCTTCTTGGAGGTTTGGGATCTTTTTTTTTAGTGTGGTAGCCAATTTTAATTTTATTTTCCTTTCAATCGAATTTTTTCTTTGTTTCTATTTTATTCTAATTTTATATTATTTCTTTTGCTCATATTCTTTTCTATTTTTCCCAAAAGCTGAACAATTCTCTCCTTTTCTATTTTCTTTCCTCGAAGCCAAATTCTATTTAAAACAATTTTTTCTTCTCAAATATTGGTTGCCGATTACTCCTTTGGTTGAAACCATATCTCCTTTCCTTTTAATCTTTCAAAAGACCGAACCTATAATCTTACATCTCTTTCTCTACTGATTGTCTCTTCGATGGTGAACTTATCGTCACCTATTTTTCTTTTAGATCGCAATAGCCATATTCTAGGATAGATCCAAAAGCCGAAAAGCTTCATATTTTAGTGATTCGGGAATTAATATTTAGATCTATTTTCTATGCACGCTTAAGTTGGATTCACAACGGATCAGGGGTAGAAAGGTATTTGGAATGTTCTTCAACGAGTAGATCTCTTGGTAAGTATTCGAACCTTATTTCCATTCGTATCTTGTGGTTAAGAAAAGCTAAAAACCCCTATATACATAGGGTGGCTGTCGACTAAGGCTGAAAGGGTTTTTTGGTGTTATTTGGTTTGTTGGTGCTAGTAAGGATTAAAGGCTGCCGATCGAGGAGTGTGTGAAAAGCTTGGATCATCGGAGTGACTAAATCTAGATCTAGTCATCAATTTCGGCAGAAAGGTAAGAACTTTGAGGTTTAAGGCATTGTTGGCCGAATATGGTAAGGGGTTTAGTACGTAGCTTGTTTTTGATATTTAGACTGACGTATTAGTAACTCGATTGTAGTCAACTCGTGTGTGGCTCTCGCTAACGTATCGTTACAAATCAGGTGTGTAAACGACACTCACTAGTAGACTAGATCGGCAAAAGCCGAAAAGCCGAAATGTCGAAAAGTCGGTATTTCGAGAACTTGCGAGAGTGCGAGCGCTCTTGGGATTGTTTGTATTGATAATTTTGGTAACTTAAACGGTAAGATTGTAGAGTACGCAATTTCGTGCACTTCGGTATATTTGGGCTTAATGGGCCGAAATCGGGTTAATGGGCCAACGGACCTAATTCGGTAAAAACGCTCGGTAAGTGTTGCTCATAGTACGTTAATAACTGTAGTGAGCATGAAACCCTAAAAAGACTGATAAAATTACTAAAATATCTCTGTAAGGTAGAATTATCGTAATATCCCTAAATGGGTAAGTTTACGATTACCCCCTCGAGGGTAAATAACTGTTCTTACGCTATAATCTGATTGTCTTTCTGAAGCATGCCTTGTTAATTATATATATTCTGCATACATGTCATACTGCATGGGGTTAGGTTTTGTTATGGAGGAAGAACCCGTTCTGGTGGCTGTGCCACATATTCTGATATAAGTAGCTTTGCTGCGGATTATAGTTAGTGCCGCAATCGGTGCTAACACTGTAAGTGTAGGGATGGTGTGGGTGATTTAATCCCCACAGGAAGTGTAGGGATGGACGGAGGCAAGTGCAGGGTTGGATGGGGTTATCATGCATTAATCCTATGAGACTGTTTTGTTATGGGCCAACTGTATTGTAATGGGCCCAACTGTGTTAATATGGGCAAGGCCCAATATATCTCGAATTGTAATAAGGGGCTATGGCCCAGATTAATATTGATATTGGCTAAGGCCCGCTTAGCTCGATTTACGAATAGGGCTTAGGCCCGATAAAAAGCTTGAACCGATTTGGGCTCTGGTTGGGATACTTTACACACTGAGTTTTCCAAACTTACCCCCTTTCTCTTCCATCCTTGCAGGTGAGCCTTAGTTGGTGGACTTGGAGCTGGGCGGGATTTAGAGTGGCCACGGAGATTAAATTCCTTGTTTTTAAATAAGTTTCAATTAGCTTCCTTTTAAATTTCGCATTTATTTTTGATTATTTCTATTTTGGTTAAAGTTGTAATAA
This sequence comes from Gossypium longicalyx, assembly GCA_025698465.1. Lineage (NCBI taxonomy): Eukaryota > Viridiplantae > Streptophyta > Magnoliopsida > Malvales > Malvaceae > Gossypium > Gossypium longicalyx. Next base: position 58,483,575 of record CM047004.1, on the reverse strand, counting down.
GGCCACTCTATTATTTTTATTTTGGGTTTTTAAATTACTTAAATCGTTTTCAACTTGAGATTCACATCGCTTAAGTTGATTCCTTAAAATTGGTTAGCTCTAAGGCGCGTTTTATAAAAGTTACTTATTTTCAAAATATCACGATAACCGAGCAAAACTTCCGCAATGTAAATGTTTTCAAGGGAAATAAATATTTTAAATAGACTTGAACTTAATTTGTTGTTCGTGGACAAGTAATAAGGTTAAAGTGTGGCAATGACTGTGTGCATGTCTAGGATTGGATCATGGAAGAGCTAGGTACTTAAGCAGTCTAATTGACTCACCTCCTCTTTTCTTGAATCCTACCTGGTGCGTAGTATCCATTCGCTTTAAGCCATAACAAAGAAGGTTTGATTTTTTTCGATACTTAACTGTTTTTAAAATAACATGTTTCTGCCACTACAAATGTTTACAAGTTTAAACGGTAAAAGTTTCTAAACATCAATAAGGGTTTTCAATGAAAACATGGTTTTCGAAAAACACTTCAATGTGACATACCAGACTTGGCCATAATGTCTGGGCTGAGTTTGGGGTGCTACATGCAATCTTTGTAAAAGCAAAACTATGAGTAAGAATGTTGCTTCTTTTTCAGTTTATATGCTTAAGTCATTTAATTTATGGCATAGTAGGCTCGGACATGTTAATTATGATACTTTACGCACATTAATTAACTTAGAGCACATTCCTTTGTTTCACAATAATTATAATTATAAATATGAAACATGTGTTGAGGCAAAAATTAACAAGGTAAAAAAAAAACCACTTGATCTAATACATAACAAGGTTTATGACCTAAAGTTTGTTCAAACGAGAGGAAGAAATAAATATTTTTATTACCTTCATTGCTACGAATATTTGCATAAAAACAAAGGTGAAGCTATAGAGAAATTCATTCTCTATAAGCAAGAAGTTGAAAACCAACTTAATAAAAAGATTAAGTGATCGTGGTGGTGGATATGTTGAATCATTTGTACACAATATGACATTATTCATGAAGTGACACCACCATACTTTCCTCAAATAGAGTAACCGAGTAGAAAAATCGGACTCTAAAGGAAAAGATGAACGCACTGCTAAAAAGCTCTGGGTTATCACAGGAAATGTAGGGGGAGAATTTCTATGAGTTAATTACCTTTTAAATAAGGTGCTCCACAAGAAAAGAGACAAGACACCATATGGGTTATGGAAAGGTAGAAAACCATCCGACAACCACTTGAAAGTGTGGGGGTGTCTTGCTAGCATAACGTATAATGGTAAGTCGAGACATATGCATCGTCGACACGATACCATTAAACAACTGATCTCAAACACAATTATCTCTATTGATTTTGTAAAATCAGAAGATAACATTGTGGATCCGCTCACTAAAGGCTTTAATCGAGATCATGTTGATAAAATATTGAAAGGAATAAGACTAAAGCCCATGAAAATAAAAGGCGCTATGTGAAGGAAAACCCTACCTAGTTGACTAGAGATCCTAAAATTTAGGTTCAAAGGGATAACCTAATTGCATAGACCTTGTGAGGTCACTATAGAGGTACTTATCTGAAGTCTGTTCCTATGATGTAAATAGAGACTAAAAATGAGATAGGTTAAGCAATACTTTTAATGAACATTGTGTGTTTCGGTGAGCCGAACAACACAAGTCACCTATGTGAGAGTGAAGTGGGGCTGCTTCGAGGAGACTATTGGGGCATAGTTCTCTCAGACTCTTGTAGAACCAAGAGATGTTCACGGCTATATGAACATACCCATGAGAACTAACACCTTGCCAGGGAGGTAATTGTGTGAGGTATATCACCGTTTATACAAAAGGCAGAACAGTTCAAGGACATCACGTCTACTAGTCAACTAGTAAAGTAAATATACTTTCACAATGGAAGGTTCAAGGGTGGATACCTACCTATCCTATGCAACTATCGATCGTAGATTCTATCACCACATCGAGTCAATGTTTCTTCGATAAAACTATCAATTTTCATTCATGTGGGGGATTGTTAGAAAAATTGTAATTTATGGGAACTTTGAGGCATATTATCAATAGGTAAAGGTGGAAAGTTGAATCATAAAATTATGGTTTCATATTCTACTCAATGAGACCTTTACAACGGTATATCATATGCTCAAAATGGTTGAGTGATGAATGAGAAATTGATGCTCAATGTAAGGTACTTGGAAATATTTGTTGAGGAAAAGAAAATCTTAGATCACACATTAATTAAATACCAAGTGTGAGATGTGTATATATATGGGAACCCCCTTAAAGGGTGATTGAATGACTTCTGCATGAGAGAAGTATTTCCGCATGAGAAAGAAAATTTTACTTTACAAGGGTAAATTTGAAGTTTTAGATGGTCAAATTATAATTCTAGACATTTTGGACGTACCTTTTTTAAAGGTTTAACTGTGTGTTTTTTTAATATTAAATGAATATTATTGATTCAAATAATATTATATTCTTTAACAAATATTTTAAAACTTTTTATAATTTAAAAGAAGAATCGTTAAGAATAAATTTAGATAAATGATTGCCTATATTTAAATATTAGGACAACCTTTTATCTATATTCATGTTAGAATTAAATGAATAAATAATTTTATAATTTTTAATAATGTTTGAAAAATTGTTATAATTTTTTATAATTTAAAATTTTACATCTTCAACTTGGACAATCATTACTTAGATTCATTCTGAACAAATTTTTAAAAGTAATTCTTAATTTTTTTTTGTCATGATAGCTTAATTGATTTTTTAGCAGAGGAGTTTTTGACCCTTGGAGTAATATAAATGTTAATCTGAAAGATGTAAAACGATATTGTTAACGGCATTATCATGGACTTAACATCGAAATTCATAAATTTATAGTCCTAAAATAAATAAAAATAAAAATAATTTAGAGCTAAAATAAAAGAACATAAATGGATATATTATTTTACCTCAAAATTATATATTACCTGCTCGTAAGCTCCAGAAACCAAGATTAATGTTACAAAACAGTTAAATAAAACTAGTAATGAGGTGAAGCTAAATTACATAATTCTACTCTATTTTTGAAGCTTAATATATCATTTAGTAATTAAGTTAATAATTTTTTTAGTGTGATATTTGTGTTTTTTTCAACATATTTAGCAAAAATTATATATTTTAATACCCACGGTTAATATTATTAACTTTTTAATGTTTAATTCAATTTTTATTTTTAGAGTTGATTTGATAAAAAAAATAATTGCAATGTTTAATTTTTCATAATTCTATGAATTTAATTGTGTTTAATTATTTAAATACACTATGATGATTATGATTTTTTTTTTGAGTTTCAAAATTGATTTGATGAGAGTTGATTGTTAATTTTATTAGTAAATTATGAATTTTCATTTAATTAATTCTAAAACCTAAATTAAATGCTCAAAAATTAAGGCATATAAAAATATATAACTTTTACCAAATACAAGTACCACATTAGATAAAAATAAAAAAATCAAATACAGATAATAAATAATGTATTAAACCTATTTCCCATGCATTAACCAAACATAAAAGCTTGCAAATAACTGAACCCTATGTAGTATGGTAATTTAAGATGCAACGCCTATAACTCCAATAGACAAAAACAAGTTTAGACTACTCATCTTATAACAACATTTAACTTGTTCTACACTTGTTCTCGCACTTGCCACTGCATTCACAATTGTAAAACCAACCTATTTTACCATCGAACAACACTTCAAAATTGAAACTATAGTAACGTCAATCATAATAACAACATAAGGCATAGCGGTACCTGCAGGTCGTTAATCTCCTCATCCGTGAGTGAACGCTCCTTGGAACAATGGCTTGTCATTCCTTTCTTGTTGGTAAAGTTATCTATCAAGCTCACCTTAATGTGATGAAACAAAAAATTATCTATCAAACTCCTATCAAGTAAGACCCTCAAATGCTTCGTATTTATGATTGTTGAAAGACTTTAGGTCATCATTGCATTAATACCTTTCCGTATTAAATTTAAAATATGCTTAGTGCATCAATAAGACATCTTCATAGACACACTAGTACCCGCAACTGCCTTTGATATGCAAAAGGTTTTAAATGCTTATAATTGCTATCATAGACTCTGAGACAAGATATAGGCAAAAAATACTTTGGGTGACCGCCTACCTACATGTCATATTAAGAACAAAAAACCAGAAATTAGAAATTACGTACACAAACTCCATTAAATCGGTTATTTGTGTTTTGATGTCTACAGAGAATGAGATGAAAACATACTGACCTCAATTAGCACCTTTTTCGTTATTTCGATAATTTACAATATCTATAAATTGATAATATATATAACATTCAATTAAGCAACTTAAACACATAATGATATAGATGAACATGTTAATGTCCTAAAAAGATAACTGAATTGAGCTCAAGTGTATATGTGTTTTCAGTTCTAGTCATCAAAGAAATAAAAATTAATTAGTACTAGTTCTCGACAAAGACACAAAAAATTTGACACCTGTCAAATTCATCAATTTTACTTTCATACTCCTAAAACCTAAATAAATTCATAGATATAAAGTAAGATTGCATTCTATAGAGACGTGATAAAAGAATTAAATTTGTTAAAGTTGTGTGACCTGAATCTTTGTTAAAATAAAATATAGTGGCAAAACTAAAGGATTTGTGCAGGGCACAAGTAAAATCTGTATACAACTACACTTATTCTATTTGACATTGATTAGAATAATGTTTTAAACCTTTAAATAGATGTAATCGAAACTGCTCTTGTATCATTCAATTTTCAATATTAGTGAACTTTCTTCTCCTCTGCCCATGGTCATTTTCCTAAAAGGGTTTCCATGTAAAATCTGTGTTTTATTTTTCGTTCTTATTGCTTTGTGATCGTTCTATATTGTCATTATCAACGTTTAGTTTTAACAAACCGGCATCTGATATTTTCGTGTTGCTTGTCTCAACACGGTAATGGAGACAATGAAATATGATATTCAGCTGTTGCATCGCAGCATTAGATTCGTGTTGTGGCAGATAAAGATGCAGGCAGTTCTTGCACAAATGGACTTGTAGGATGCCCTGCTAGGGTTAGATGAGATGCCTTCGACATTGACGGATGAAGAGAATAAGCCTAAAGATCGAAAGGCTTTAACACAATTACATCTGCATTTGTCAAATGAAATTGTTAGAATTAAGTGACTCAAATTCTTATTTAAATAAAATACGATGGAAAATAAAATAAAAGTAAAATCCATATAGAACTAGACTTCTTTTATTTTATTTTAGAATAAGGTTTTTTAAACCTTATTAAACTTCATCTATTTTATATTGATTAGGATAGGGTGTTTCAATCCTACTAGAATATGGCTTTACAAGCCTACAAATAGACATAGTCTATTCCTCTTGTATTGATTTAAATTTTTGACATAGTGCATTTTCTTCTCCTCTGCCCGTGGTTTTTTTCCGAAAGGGTTTCCACGTAAAATTTGTGTGTTCTTTATTTAATTTAATTTTTTTTCACAAATTGGTATCCGAGCTTCCGGGTTATTCATCTCGATCACGGTAATGGCGTCTTTGAAGTATGAAATTCCGCTGTTGGATCGCAACACCGATTTGCGTTGTGGCAAATTAAGATGCAAGCGATTCTTGCACGATGGATCTGGAGGATGCCCTTGCTAGGGATGGATAAGATGCCTTCGACATTAACAGATGAAGAGAAGAAGCGTAAAGATCGAAAGGCATTAACACAATTACATCTGCATTTGTCCAACAAAATTTTGCAGGATGTGATGAAAGAGAAAACTGCCGCTGCATTATGGAAGAGGCTAGAACAAATATGTATGTCGAAAACTCTAACAAGCAAGTTGCATATGAAGCAGCGTCTTTATGCTCATCGTTTGGAGGAAGGTGCGTCAGACACGAACACTTAATGAGTGTTTAAAGAAATTCTCTCAAACTTGGAGGCCATGGAGGTTCAGTATGATAAGGAAGATCTAGGGTTGATTCTACTTTGTTCGTTGCCCCCGTCTTATTCAACCTTTAGAGACACGATTTTATATAGCCGCGAGTCTCTCATAGTTGATGAGATTTATGATTCTTTAACCTCGTATGATAAGATGAAACATCTTATGGTTAAACCCGACTCTCAGGGAGAGGGTCTCATTGTTCGTGAGAGACAAGATCGGAATGCTGATGATGATCGTGGTAGGACACAGGAACGGAATCCTCGTGGTAAATCTAAGGGTAGATCGAAATCTTCAAACAGAGGTAAAACTTGTAACTTCGCAAGAAGAAAGGGCACATTAAATGAAAGTGCTATAAGCTACAAAATAAGATTAAAAGGGAGGTCGAATCAAAAGGAAAACAACCGAAAAATTTCGTGAAGTCGATGTTGTAGAAGACTATAGCGATGGTGAACTTCTAGTCGCTTTTGTCAATGATTCCAAAGTAAGCGAGGAGTGGATACTTGATTCAGGCTGCACCTTCCACATGAGTCCCAATCGGGATCGGTTTACAACTTACGAAACAGTATCTGAAGGTGTTGTTTTGATGGGAAATAATGCTTCGTGTAAAATTGCAGGTGTTGGAACAATTAAAGTTAAGATGTTTGATGAAGTTGTCGAACACTTAGTGACGCACGTCTGACATGTTCCGAATGAAAAGAAATTTAATTTCGTTGAGTACTCTTGATTCAAAAGGGTACAGATACACAGCTGAAAGTGGGGTTTTAAAGATTTCCAAAGGGTCCCTTGTTGTGATGAAAGGATAGAGAAAGATTGCCAAGTTATATGTTTTGCAGGGTTCTCATCATTCTCGTGATGATGCAAATGCGCTTCCTCTTCCTTGTTAGATGATGATATTACTAAACTTTGGCATATGCGCCTAAGGCATATGAGTGAGAATGGCATGGCAGAATTGAGCAAAAGAGGACTTCTTCATGAGCAAGAAATTTGCAAACTGAATTTCTGTGAGCACTGTGTTTTTGGGAAGCAAAAGAGAGTTCGATTCACTAGAGGAATCCATAACACGAAGGGAACAGTGGAGTATATTCATTCTGATCTGTGGGGGCCATCTAGAGTGCCTTCTAGAGGTGGAGCTAATTATATGCTAACCTTTATTGATGATTTTTCCAGAAAAGTTTGGGCGTTCTTCCCGGCGAGAAAAGTGATGTGTTTTTCTGCATTTAAGTCTTGGAAAATTATGATTGAAAAACAGACGGTAAAATAGATAAAATACCTCTGCACAGACAATGGCTTAGAGTTCTGTTCTGATGAGTTTAATTGATTGTGCAAGTCAGAAGGAATCATGAGACACTTGACAGTTCGTCATACTCCACAACAAACGGTGTTGCAGAACGAATAAACAGAACGATCATGGAGAAGGTTCGATGTATGTTGTCAAATGCCAACTTACCGAAGTCATTTTGGGCAGAAGCAGCGTCTACTGCATGTTTTTTGATCAACCGATCTCCATCCGTTGCCATTGAGAAAAATACTCCACAAGAGGTATGGTCTGGTAATCCTGCTAATTATTCTGATTTAAAGATCTTTGGGTGTCCTGCATATGCTCATGTTGATAATGGAAAATTGGAACTGAGATCCATTAAATGTGTTTTTCTTGGTTATAAAGCTGGTGTAAAAGGGTATAAGTTATGGTGTCCTGAAAATAGAAAAGTTGTGATTAGTAGAGATGTTGTTTTTGATGAAACTGCTATGCTACCTAACTTATCTCTTAAAGACTCTTCCAATAAAGAAAATCAAAAACAGGTAGAGCATCAGATTAATACAGAGTCAACTCCTCAAACTAGTACAAAAATTGAGAATAGAGTTGCTTCTTCACCACAATACTCTATCGCCAAAAATAGAACTAGAAGAGAAATTAAACCTCCAAAGAAGTATGCCGAGGCTGATCTAGTTTCTTATGCTTTAAATGTGGCTGAAGATATAGATGCGAATCAAGAGCCATCTAATTATTCTAAGGCGGTTAGCTGTGAAGGCTCAGAAAAGTGGATGTTTGCTATGCAAGAAGAGATGGAATCACTCCACAAAAACAGAACATGGGACCTTGTGAAACTTCCTAAAGGTAAAAAGGATGTTCGTTGTAAATGGGTGTTTAAAAAGAAAGAAGGGACTCTAAGAGTTGAAGAACCCAGATATAAAGCAAGGCTTATTGCAACGGGTTACAGTCAAATTCCAGGAGTGGACTTCACAGATGTGTTCTCCCCAGTTGTTAAGCATAGTTCGATTCGAGCTTTGCTTGGTATTGTGGCCATGCATGATTTAGAGCTTGAGCAGTTAGATGTAAAAACTACATTTTTGCATGGAGAACTTGATGAGGATATTTACATGCAACAACCAGAAGGTTTTATAGTTTCAGAAAAAGAGGACTATGTTTGCTTGCTGAAAAAGTACCTTTACGGTTTGAAACAGTCACCAAGACAGTGGTACAAGAGGTTTGATTCCTTTATGACTTCTCATGATTTCAAAAGGGGTAGTTTTGACAGTTGTGTTTACTTTAAGAAAAACGGTGATGGTTCTTTTGTGTATCTACTTCTTTATGTTGATGACATGTTGATAGCAGCAAAAGATAAAGAAGAGATAAGAAAGGTCAAAGCCCAACTAAGTAAAGAATTTGAGATGAAAGATTTAGGACCAGCAAAAAGATACTTGGTATGGAGATTCTCAGAGATAGAAAATCATGTAAATTGTACCTAAGTCGGAAGGGGTACATTGAGAAAGTTCTTTGCGGAGTTCAATATGCAGTGTGCTAAGCTCATTAGTACTCCTTTAGCAACCCATTTCGGACTTTTCATCGGTTTTGTCTCCACAATCGATGATGAGATTGAGTACATGTCACATGTTCCATACTCTAGTGCAAATGGGATCTCTCATGTATGCTATGGTTTGTTCACGCCCGATTTATCATATGCGATCGATGCGATTAGCGAGATACATGGCAAATCCCGTAAAGAACATTGGAAAGCGATTCGATGGATTTTAAGATACTTACGAGGCACTACCGATGTTTGCTTACGCTTGGAAGAACTAAAGATGGAGTCATAGGGTATGTTGATGCTAATTTTGCTGGAGACCTTGATAGAAGAAGATTTCTCACAAGTTTACGTCTTTACAATCGGAGGTTGTGCAATTAGTTGGAAAGCCACTATGCAAACTACAGTCGCTTTGTCTACCACCGAAGCCGAGTACATGGCGATTACTGAGGCTTGTAAAGAAGCTATTTGGTTGAAGGGACCATTTAGTGAACTCAATGAAGACCTTCAAATCAACATGATTTTTGTGACAAATCAGTGCTATATTTCTTACAAAAGATCAAATGTTTCATGAGAAAACAAAACACATTGATGTTCGGTATCATTTTGCTCGTGATATTATTGCTCGTGGTGATATTGTTGTGAGCAAAATTAGCACTCATGAAAATCCTGCAGATATGATGACTAAGTCACTTCCTATAACCAAGTTTGAGCATTGTTTAGACTTGGTTGGTGTTCATTGTTGAAGTTAAACCCTTAAGGGGTTTTATGGAAGAGGTGGAGAAGTTGTTTATTGAAAGTTCGCGATGAAGAACTTGTTCATTGAGAATTTGTGTCAAGGTGGAGATTGTTAGAATTAAATGACCCAAATTCTTATTTAAATAAAATACGATGGAAAATAAAATAAAAGTAAAATCTATATAGAACTAGACTTCTTTTATTTTATTTTAGAATAAGGTTTTTTAAACTTTATTAAACTTCATCTATTTTATATTGATTAGGATAGGGTGTTTCAATCCTACTAGAATATGGCTTTACAAGCCTATAAATAGACATAGTCTATTCCTCTTGTATTGATTTAAATTTTCGACATAGTGCATTTTCTTCTCCTCTGTCCGTGGTTTTTTCCCGATAGGGTTTCCACGTAAAATTTGTGTGTTCTTTATTTTATTTATTTTATTTTTTTCACAGAAATTCTACAGAACGTGTTGAATGAGAAGATCTCCGCTGCATTATGGGAAAGTTGTAGCTGCTATGCATGTTGGAAACCCTAAGTAGCAAGTTGTATATGAATCAGCGTCTTTATGCTCATCATTTGGAAGAAGGTGCATATGTGCATGAACATTTAACCATGTTTGAAGAATTTTTCTCGGACCTAGAGGCCATGGAGGTTCAGTATGATAAAGAAGATTTAGAGTTAATTCTACTTTGTTCATTGCCCTTGTCATATTCAACCTTTAGAGATACAATTTTGTATAGCCACAAATCTTTCATAGTTGATAAAGTCTATACTTCCTTTACCTTGTATGACAAGATGAAACATCTTGTGGCTAGATCCAACTTTCAAGGAGAATGTCTCATTGTTCGTGGGAGACAAGAGCGAAATATTGATGATAACTGTGGGAGGACATATAAATGAAATCATTGCAGTAAATCTAATGGTAGATTGAGATATTCAAACAAAGGTAAAACCTATAACTTCTACAAGAAGAAAGGGCACATTAAGTTTGAGTGCTATAAGTTGCAGAATAAGATCAAAAGGGAGGCGATGAATCAAAAGGAAAACCAACTAGAACAATTCGATGAAGCTGATGTTGTAGAAGACTACAACGATGATGAACTCCTAGCTGTTTCTACCAACAACTCTAAAGTGAATAAGGAGTGGATCCTCGATTCTGATTGCACCTTCCATTGAGTCCCAATTGAGATTGGTTTACAACATATGAAACAGTATCTGAAGGTGTTGTCTTGATAGGAAATAATACTTTATGTAGAATCGCAAATACTGCCATGATCAAAATTAAGATGTACGATGGAGTCGTTAAAACACTTAGTGGCATACGACATGTACCAGAATTGAAGAGAAACTTGATTTCGTTGACTACTCTTGATTTAAAAGGGTACAAGTACACAATTGAAAGTGGGGTTCTAAAGATCAATAAGGGTTCCCTCGTTAGGATGAAAAGGAAGAGAAAGACTGCCAAGTTATACGTTTTGTAGGGTTTAACTATTACTGGTGATGTAATTGTCGCTTCCTCTTCCTTGTCAGATGATAATGTTACTAGAATTTGACATATGCGTCTACGACATATGAGTAAGAACGACATGGCAGAATTGAACAAAAGAGGACTTCTTGATGGACAAGGCATTAACAAACTAAAGTTCTGTGAGCACTGCATTTTTGGGATGTAAAAGAGAGTTCAATTCACCAGAGGAATCCATAACATGAAGGGAGAATTGGATTATATTCATTTTAATCTTTGGGGACTATCTAGAGTGCCTTCGAGGGGTGGCGCTAATTAAATGCCGACGATCAATGATGATTTTTTCAGAAAATTTTGGGCATTCTTCCACATTTAAGGCTTGAAAATCTATAATCGTGAAGTAGATAAGAAAACAGATAAAACACCTCTGCGTAGATAATGGCTTGGAATTCTATTTTGATGAGTTTAATAAATTGTGCAAATTAGAAGGGGTCGTGAGACACTTGACAGTTCGTCATACTTCATAGCAAAATGGCATTGCAGAATAGATGAATAGAACAATCATGGAAAAATTTTGATGTATATTGTCGAATGCTTGATTACCAAAGTCGTTTTGGGCTGAAGCAGCCTCTGCTGCATGTTTTCTGATTAATCGATCTTCGTCTGTTGCCATTGAGAAAATGACTCCACAAGATGTATGGTCTGATAATCCTGCTAATTATTCTAATTTGAATATTTTTGGGTGTCATGCATATTCTCATGTTGGTAATGGGAAATTGGAACATAGATCCATTAAATGTATTTTTCTTAGTTATAAGGCTGGTGTTAAAGGGTATAAGTTATGGTGTCCTGAAACGAGGAAAGTTGTAATTAGCAGAGATGTTATTTTTTATGAAACTGTTATGCTGTCTAACTTATCTCTAAAAGACTCTCCCAATAAAGACAAACAATGTTCAAAGCAGATGAAGCTTCAAATTGATCCAAGATCTACAATAGAGTCTACTCCTCAAGTTAGTACAGAAAATCAAAGTAGAGTTGCTTCTTCACCAAAATATTATATTGCCAAGAACAAACTTAGAAGAGAAATTAACCTCCAAAGAGGTTCGCTGGGGCTGATCTAGTTGCTTATACTTTAAATGTGGCTAAAGATATAGATGCAAATCAAGAGCCATCTATTTATTCTGAGACAGTTAGCTATGAGGATTCAGGGAAGTGGATGATTGTCATGCAAGAAGAGATGGAATCACTACATAAGAATAGAACATGATACCTAATGAAGCTTCCTAAGGGTAAAAAGGTTGTTTGTTGTAAATAGGTGTTCAAAAAGAAAGAAGGGACTTCATAAGTTGAAGAACCTAGATAAAAAGTAAGGGTAGTTGCAAAAATTTGCAGTCAGATTCCAGGTGTAGACTTTACAGACGTGTTTTCTCCATTTTTGAAGTATAGTTTGATTTGAGCCTTGCTTGGTATTATGGTCATGTATGATTTGGACTTTGAGAAGTTAGATGTAAAAACAATGTTCTTGCATAGAGAACTTGATGAAGATATTTATATGCAACAACCAGAGAGTTTTATAGTCTTAGAGAAGGAGAATTATGTTTGCTTGCTCTGAAAAAGTCCCTTTATGGCTTGTAACAGTCACCAAGGCAGTGGTACAAGAGGTTTGATTCATTTATGACTACTCATGATTTCAAAAGAAGCAGCTTTGACAGTTGTGTTTATTTTAAGAAAAATAGTGATTGTTCTTTTGTATATCTACTTCTTTATGTTAATGACATGTTGATAGCAACCAAAGATAAATGAGAGATAAGAAAGGTTAAAGCACAGTTTAGTCAAGAATTTGAGATGAAAAATCTGGAAGCAGCAAAGAAAATACTCGGGATGAAGATTATTAAAGATAGAAAAGCATGTAAATTGCACCTAAGTCAGAAATGGTACATTGAGAAAGTTCTTTGCAAGTTCAATATGCAAAGTACTAAGCCTATTAGTACTCTATTAGTAGCCCACTCCAGACTTTCATCGGTTTTGTCTCCATAATCAGATGATGAGATTAACTATATGTCATGTGTTCCATATTCTAGTGTAGTGGGATCTCTCAAGTATGCTATAGTTTGCTCACGTCTAGATTTATCATATATAGTTAGTGTAGTTAGTAGATACATGGCGAATCTCAGTAAAGGACACTGGAAAGTAGTTTAATGGATTTTCAAATACTTACGAGGTACTATTGATGTTTACTTACAGTTTGGAAGAACTAGAGATGGAGCCATTGAGTATGTTGATTCTGATTTTGTTGAAGACCTTGATAAAAGAAAATCTCTCACAGGGTATGTCTTTACTATTAGGGTTTGCGTAATTAGTTGGGAAGCCACTTTGCAAACTATAGTTGCTATGTCTACTACTAAAGTTGAGTACATGGAAATTATTGAGGCTTGTAAAGAAGCTATTTGGATAAAATGACTCTTTGGTGAACTCAATAAAGACCTTTTATAACACCCCTCACCCGTATTCAACGCCGAAATAGGGTTACGCATAATTACCGGACTTATTTCACAAATAACCATACATTTTACATACATTTTAATATTCCAATAAACATCATTTAAAATCATTCATATTGTCATTAATACGAGCCTACGAGGCCCAAAACATACTTTAGGAGTGGTTCGGGACTAAACTGATAACTTAAGAATCTTTTAGAAAAATTAGAAAATTTTTCAAAATATAGGGGACACACGCCCGTATGGCCCGGTCGTGTGTCTCACACGGCCAAAGATGCGCCTGTGTCACAGGCCGTGTGGACATTCGGAATGGGATCACATGGTAGTGTTCTAGCCCATGTCCAACGTTGTGTAACTCTCTAACTTGGGTCACACGGCCAACTACACGTCCGTGTGACCAGCCCGTGTGCCCTTCGAAATGGTCGTACACGCCCGTGTGTCAGGCCATGTGTCAGGCCGTTCCAAACCTGTAGGGTATACTGACTTACGCCGTACTGTCAAGTCACACACCCGTGTGCTGGGCCATGTGGAGCATATTGACTTGATTTCTAGTTGAACACCAGGGGACACACGGCTGTGTCACCTGATCGTGTGTCACACATGGCTGAGACACACACCCATGTCTATGCCCATGTGGACAAAAATAAGTTATTTACCAAGCCATGATTCTCACCCAATATACATTCACCTACATCAACCAAATTTGCATATAACCATAGTTCCAAATGGCATTTAAACTCATCAAAACCAAGTTTAATTCATGATAAATCCATATCAACAACCATATGACATACAAGTACCACAATATGCTATTCAATTCATATCAAATTCACATTCACAAATCACTTAGCTAATTACTTCACATATGCACTTTCTTACCTAAAATTTCATGCGTACCAAAGCTCCAAATTACAAACATATGGTACTCAAATTACTAATTCATAATGCACATCACATAGTCATTACCAACCACATGACAAAAGGACATTTGCACATATATACAAACATTATCAATCATGCCAAAATAAGCCAATTCACATGGCTATACACATTACAAACCATTCATCATTTATAAGCCAACTCAAATGGCTAAATTCATTACTAGCATATACCAAAATGACCATAACTCCTATACATGCCATAAGTTTAAAAGTACCAAAGTGAAAGCTTGATAGTGTGATAAGATCTCCAACGATTCCCAATTCCGAGCTAGCTACGATATTCACTATAAAACACGAAAAAGTAAATAGAGTAAGCTACAAAGCTTAGTAAGTTCGTGTAATAATTAACTCAACTTACGAAAATACACAATTCAAAAAATTGAATATATCAATATACAATTCATATTAATCCACAAACCTATCACATAATCATTCATAAGATTAGATGTGAAGTTCTCAAGTTTCTTCAATTCAAAGTTTATACGATTTATGTACATACCTATACCATCTCGTATCAATCTCATACTCATCCATATCCTTGATATACCCATTGAAGCATTTGGAATAATATCAGATACTCGGGAATCTCGCACCCTAAGTGCCACATAGATGGCCGAAGCTATCTCAATCACATCTCATATAATGCTCACTCTCGAGCTATTAACTGGTTTGCTCACAAAGCTGACAGTCATGATGTAGCTACAAGGTGCTACTCACATAAGCTGACAAGAATCCGCAACACATGTCAGATAACTCAGCCACTGGTAGGACGTACGGACCAGCACCCAAATCACATAACCCCTATTGACATGTCATTTGTATCCTAAACTATTCCTAAGGTTCAACCAAGATTTTTAATTTGCCAAATCATCGTTGAACATTTCCGTACAATCATATTCATCAAAAATTCAAATCTAAAGCATTTTAAACACAATTACAATAATTCTTATTAACATACGAACTTACCTCAAATGCAAAAATGATGAAATGAGTCAATTAGTCCAACACTTTGTTTTTCCCTCGATCTAAATTCGAATTTCACTTTTCTTGATCTATATGTAATCAAAATTAACTTATTTAATTATCAATCTATTCAATTTAGCCCAAAATGCATATTATGGCAACTTTACACTTTTCCCGTAATATTTCAACATTTTTACAATTTAGTCCTTAGCTCATAAAAACATAAATTCATGCAATTTAGTCCCTACCCATGCTAGCAGAATTTCATATAGACCTATAGAAGGCCCATTTCGCCTAGGCCCTTAGACCTATTTACAACAAATAAATAAACAAAATAAAAAAACCCAAAAAATAGATTATAAACCAGAAATAAAAAATAAAATTGTTTACAGTCCATAAATACAAACCCAAATATAAATTGAAGACCAAATTCTAAAACCCACTTCCACAAATAAGACTAAGGCCTGATCCTAGCCCTAAATACAAATTTCTAACCTAATTTAAACCCGACCCAGTTACTGAGAACATAAAATAGACCCAATTCCAGAGGCCCAAAGGCAGATTGGCCCAGGTAGCCCGGGCAGGTGATGTTTCCGGAAACTGAAGGTTCCCTCATGCTATAGCGCCCACGCCTGGCTTCCTCCATACGACCATCTCTGCGATAGAACTTGCGAGAAGAAACAACTAAGCAGTACCAATAACAGAATACAAAATAGCCAGCAAATGTATAGCAAAATTAGAGGCTTTTTTTTTATATATTTTTCTTCTATTATTTATTCTAAGAATCGGCTATAAAAATAGGCCGAATGTAATCTGTAAAGATTTATGTACACAAATCAATAGAAAGGAATCTAGTGCAAAAGAAAATTTTGAAAGGTGATTTGTTTTTCCCTTTTCAATTTGTTACAACATTTCGTTTTTTTTTTCTTCACTATTCTTCACTTGCTTTTATTTTTTTTTCGTTTGCAAAGGAGAAAATAAAAGAAAAGGATAAGAGGGAGGCTGACCTGTATGGTTGGTAGGACGTCAGAGTTCTCTTTCGTTAAAACCAAATCCAATAGAGGTTGAGACTTTCTTTTTGATTCTTTGCGGTTGAAAGTGCAAGATCTCCTAACATGGCCAAGAAGAGGATCAAAATGGGGCTAGGGTTTTGATTCATAAATGACGGCCGAATGTTGTTTTTTTTGCTTTGTTTTGGCTTTTATAAAGGACAGAAAATGGTGCCGTTCAGAGGCTATTGCAATGGCTTCAAAACGGTGTCGTATAAGGCGACCCGTTTCAACCCGACCCGATACCTATGAAGATCCACGCGTTTTGCTTAAAGGGAATATTTGTGCAATTAGTTTCTCTCTTTTGCGCTGTCCAGTGATTGGGCCTTGTTTTAAATTTCTTTTTTTTTAAATATGTCCCTAGAATTTGAGATATTGTTTCAAATTAGTCCGTGTTTAAACGCCTTGTTTTGGAATATGGTTTAATTCATTTTTAATCCCCTTTCATTTGAACTCACAGTATTTTAGTCCGCAACTCTATTTTTAATGGTATTTATAAATTATCCCTTTTAGTTTGGTTTTATTTCAATTAAGTTTTTTTTCCCTCATTTCAATATGTATTAGTATTCATTTTTTTAATTATTTAAATATATATTTTGAATTACTTTAATAAATTTACCTTGTTTCAATTTGGTATTTTACTTTCATTTGTCTATATTTTTTTTATTTGTTTAGTTATATAGTTATTATTTTAAAATTCTCTTTTATATCATGTTGTTTTAAAAGTTTGTATAATATTTAATTTAAATACCCTTATATATTATTATACATATATAGTTTATGTTAAAATTATTTTTATTCTATATATATATTATTGATTTCATGTTGCTTTATGTATATATATTTCCTTTCACATCTATTATGTATATAGTTTATTCCTTAGAAAACATATTTTATTATATACTTTTGTTATTTAAAACTCTTTCATATATTATTATCCCTTTTATATATTATTTATATTAATTTTTTTTCATTGTATGTATATTATCAACTTTAAATAGACATATTTCATTTTTAAAATATTTTGTACATTATTTACTTCAAACTTCTTCTTTCATAATATCAATTTTAATAATCATTTATATATTATTATGTTTTTTATTTCTTTATATATACTATTTCAAACCTTATCATGTGTTGCTTATTTTTAAATTTTCATACATTTCATAGTTTTTAAATTGTTTTTATATCGTATTGATTCTAAATTTCCCGTCTGTTATATTATTATTTTAATTTTATTCATCCACGTTTGAAAACTTGTTATATTTCATTTATTCTAATTTGTCTTTAATTAGCTATATTTTTGGATTTCATTAGTTTTTGATTATTAATGTTAGTTTTTCAAAATAGGATTGTGAGATTATTGCTATTGTGTATTTCGAATTGTATGTTCATATTATTATCCTTGTCATCCATTTGTACAATGTTGTATTCACATATTATTATTTCATGCTTGTAATTATGCTTTTATTTCTTGTTATTGCATCATGATTTTAATTCCCACTTTCGCCCAATATCGATTGTTTTTAATCCTCAAACAAACCAAACAAATATATTTTTTGAGCCAGTTTTATAATCGTTTATTTGAAAGCTTCTCAAACCAGACAATGTTTCGTGTTTGGAAATTCAAGAAATCGTGCCCTAACGTGCTGGGTTTTGATTTTTCGTTTGACCAAATAACCAAATATTCTTTTAAAATTTCGTCCGTGTTTTCTTAACTTCAAAACAAGGCAATATTCCATGTTTGGAAATCCGAGAAATCGTGCCCTAACGTGCTGGGTTTCAGTTTTTCGTTTGACCAAATAGCCGAATATCCTTTTAAAATTTTCAATGCACGAACTTTGGAAATCATGAGATGATCTTGGTATTGAGGGTTTGAAATGTCGTATCGTAACGTGCTGGACGTGGTATTTTATTCCTTCGGAATAAGAGAACCTCAATATCCAATTCGAGCTATTCAAACACTTTTAAATGGAATTGTATTTTAAAAACTTTTCAAATTTTCGACATTAGGACATTAATTAATCAACTAGGTACCAATTTTAGGTGTTGCGACGGTGCTAATCCTTTCTTATACGTAGCCGACCCCCAAATCATTTTTTTGAATTTCGTAGGCCAAAATCAATATTTTAATAAAACAGAACATTTTATAAGGTGATCCTATCACACCTAAACAAAAAGGATTGGTGGCGACTCCATATTTCATTTCAAAGTCGATTCCCATTTAAAAAAAAAAAGGGTTTCGTCAAGACACATAGTAGCCCATATTTTTCATTTATTTCACAATTTAACCACAAACTTCACACATTTTACAATTTAATCCCTTATTGGCAATTTTACTAAAAATCACTTTACAAATGTTGTTTATCTAACAACAAGCATGCATTTTCTATTATCAAACATCAAAACACACATGTATTCATCAATGAAAAAACTCTAAATCTTTAAAAATTTTGCAAATTAGTCCATGGGCTAGCTAGATTAAGCTGTAACGATCTCAAAAATATAAAAATAATTAAAAACGAGACAAAAACCATACCTAAATAGACAATGGAAGCTTGGCCGAATGAAAACCCTAGCTATCGCTTTTTCTCCCCTTTAAATTCGGTTGAAGATGACGAATAGAAAGATGATAGCCATGTTATTTTTATTTAATTTGTCTTTATTAACTAAATTACCAATTTAATCTTTGTTATAATTCATTAAAATCACTTAACACATGTCCATCTTTGTCCACTCATATTAACCATGGTCTAATTACAACATAAGGACCTCTAATTTAAGATCCCATAGCTATTTAACACTTTTAGCTAATCGAACACAAGTTTTACACTTTACGCAATTTAGTCATTTTTATCAAATTGAACATTCAAACGATAAAATTTCTTAACGAATTTTTTCACACAATCATACTATCGTACTGTAGACTTCAAAATAATAATAAAATAATTATTTTGACTTTGGATTTGTGGTCCTGAAACCACTGTTCGGATTTAACTAAAAACGGGCTATTACAATTCTCCCATTTAGGAATTTTCGTCCTCAAAAATCTTACCAGATAAGAGGTTTGGGTAATGTTTTCTCATAGCTTTCTCAGGTTCCCACGTAGCTTCTTTGACACTGTGACGTTGCCAGACAACCTTAACTAAAGCTATGCTTTTATTTCTCAACTCTTTAATCTCTCAAGCCAGAATTCTGATCGGTTCTTCGCTATACATCATATCAGGCTAAATTTCAATCCCTATCAGAGAAATTACGTGTGACGGATCTGATCTATATTGGCGCACATCAACACATGAAATACATTGTGAATCTTTTCTAACTCTAAGTTAAAGCTAGCCGATATGCCACTAGCCCTATTCTCTCAATAATCTCATACGGCCTGATAAATCGCGGACTTAATTTTCCTTTGCGACCAAATAGAAGAATCTTCTTCCACAGAGATACTTTCAAAAATACCTTGTCGCCGATTTGAAATCCAAGGTCTTTACGTTTCAAATTCACATAAGATTTCTGTCGATCTGAAGATGTTTTCAAACTGTCGCGAATTACTTTCACTTTATCTTCAATCTATCTAACTAATTCAACCCTGTGAATCTTTTTCTCACTAAGCTCGGTCTAGTACAATGGAGTTTGACATTTACGACCATACAAAGCTTCATACGGTGCCATCTTTATGCTTGATTAAAAACTATTGTTATACGTGAATTCAACTAACAGTAAATATTTCTCCCAGTTGCCTTCAAACTCTAAAACACAGCAACGAAGCATATCTTCGAGAATCTATATCACTCTCTCGGATTGGTTGTCAGTTTGCGGATAGAAAGCAGTACTAAAGTGCAACCGCGTACCCAAAGCTTTTTGCAATTTCTTCCAAAATCTGAATATGAACCTCGGATCTCTATCCGAAATAATAGAAACTGGCACCCCATACAATCTAACGATCTCAGAGATGGACAACTTAGCTAGTTTATCAAGCGAATAATATGTATGTACCAGAATAAAATGTATAGATTTCATCAGTCAATCAACGACAACTCAGATAGTGTCTTTTTTTTTTTTGGGAGATAGGGGTAATCCCAATACAAAATCCATCGTAACTCTATCCCATTTCCATTTTGGAATCATCACCGGCTATAGTAACCCTGAAGGCACTTGATGTTCGGCTTTAACTTGTTGACAAACTAAGCATCTCGACACAAACTCTAAAATGTCTTGTTTCATACCCGACCACTAGTACAACTATTTCAAATCATTGTACATTTTAGTACTCCCCAGATGAACAGATAAACAACCACTGTGTGCTTCATGTAGAATTTTCTAAATAAGCTCAGAGTTTTTCGGTACACAAAATCTACCTCGGAACATCAAACAATAATCGGATCCTATCTGGAAATCTGAATCAGTAATTGGCTCGCACTGTACTCTTTTAGCTTGCAATTCATTATCACATTTCTGAGCTTCACAGATTTGCTGAAGAAATAATGGTTTAGCTTTTAATTCAGCTAAAACCAATCTATCATCAGACAAAGTTAACTGTGTGTTCATCGCTCGCAAAGCAAACAAAGATTTTCTACTCAGAGCATCCAAGACTACATTCACTTTCCCCAGATGATAATCAACCACTAACTCATAATCTTTCAACAACTCGAGCCATCTTCGTTGTCGCAAATTCAAATATTTTTGAGTCATTAAATACATCAAACTCTTGTGGTTAGTAAAGATATAACACTTCTCACCAAATAGATGATGTCGCCAAGTTTTCAATACGAAAACAATAGAGGCCAATTCTAAATGTCGGATAATTCTTTTCATGCGGTTTCAACTGTCTGGAAGCATAAGCTATCACTTTGCTTCCTGAATTAAAACATATCTTAAACTATTCAATGATGCGTCACTAAAAACCACAAACTCGTTACCCGACTCAAGTTGAACTAAAATTGATGCCTCAGTTAACAACGCTTTCAACTGTTCAAAAATCTGTTGACATTTCTTAGACCACTAAAAATTTACATCTTTCTGTAGCAATCGAGTCATCGGTGTAGCAATCATCGACAACCCTTTTAGAAAACGTCAATAGTAACCAACTAGTCCAAGAAAACTTCTAACTTCAGATACGTTTCTTGGTAGTTTCCAGTCAACAACTACTGAAATCTTACTCGAATCAACTCTGATGCCTTCCGCTGAAATAATATACCCTAAAAATCCAACCTCTCGAAGCTAAAACTCACATTTACTGAATTTAGCAAACAATTGCTCATCTCTCAAAGTTTGTAACACAATCCTCAAATGTTCAACATGCTCAGACTCATCCTGAGAATAGATCAGAATGTCATCAATGACTACAACAACAAATTTGTCTAAATACGGTTTAAAGATCTGATACATCAAATCCATAAAAACTGTAGGAGCATTAGTTAATCCGAAAGGCATAACAAGAAATTCATAATGCTCGTACCTTGTTTTGAACGCAGTCTTCGGCACATCCGAATTTTTAACTCACAACTAATAATAGTCAGATATCAGATCAATCTTTGAAAATACGGTTACTCCTTTCAATTGATCAAACAAATCATCAATTCTCGGTAAAGGATACTTATTCTTAATTAGAACCTTGTTGAGTTGACGATAGTCGATACACAATCTCATCGATCCATTTTTGTTCTTTACAAATAGCACTAGTGCACTCTAGGGCAAAAAACTAGGTTACGAAAAACCTTTATCTGTTAACTCTTGCAACTGAGCTTTCAACTCTATACAGAACTATCGATATCAGTGATGTTCCCGGTACTAATTCAATAACAAACTCGACTTTTCTGATCGGCGGCAACCCATGCAACTCTTCTGGAAACACATCCAGATACTCACAAACCACTAGTACTGATTCAATATTCAATTCAGACACTTTTGTATCCAGCACATACGCAAGGTAAGCATCATAGCCTTTTCTCACATAGTTCTGAGCTAACATCGAGGATATCATAATCGGTAACTCACTTGACTCATCAGATTCAATTCGAAGAGTTTCATTATTTTGACATTTTAATTTGATAATCTTTCGTCTAAAATTCATAACCGCATCATGTAGAGTCAACCATCCATACCCAAAATCACGTCAAATTCATCAAAGGGTAAAAACATTAAATTTGCTGAAAAATAGAAATCCCGACTCATCAAAGGACAATTATTGCAAACTTTATCAACTAAGACATACTTGCTAAGGGGTTCGATACTTTAATCACAAATTCGGTAGACTCAACAGGCAAACTGTTACTAAACACTAAGTTTTCACAAACATATGAATGAGTCGATCCAGGATCAATCAAAGCAATTACATTAGTGTCATAAAGAGAAAATGTACCAGTGATAACATCTAGTGACAACGCATTTTCGCGAGCGCGAATAGTGTAAGCTCTGGCTGGTGCTCTAGCCTCAGATCTCACAGTAGAGTCCTTTGTCGTTCCTTTGCTACTGGTCACATTTCTCGCATTTCTAGGTGGTCTCCCTCTAACAGCTATGTTACTCGATCTTGCTTTCTGATGCCTATCTTTCACGGGTAACTCAGGAAATCTCGAATGAAATAATCTTACGACCCACATTTGAAACAACCTTTATTATTCATCCAGCAATCTCCAAAATGTCGTCTCCCACATTGTTGACACTCAAGTTTGTTGTTTCTCACACTACCAACACTAGATACTGAAGTGGCTTGAGCTTTAAGACTCGTATATTAATTTCCATGATCTCTATTAGAATACCCCGTTAAAATTGTTGAACGATTATACGAATCCCGTGATTTCTTTGACGAGGATTGATAAGGTTTATTCATCGATCTTTTTCTCGAATCTCTAACTTTAAAATCAGCTTTTCTCTTATTTTTTCCCTAGTTTCTCGGCTTTGCATGCTCTATCAACTAACACCATAAATTCTTTTAATTCTAGAATCCCGACTAAATGTCTAATGTCTTCGTTCAATCCATCATTGAATCTCTTACACATAATTGCCTCAGTGGAAACACATTCTCGAGCATATTTACTGAGTCTTACAAACTCTCTCTCGTACTCAGTTACAAACATACGACCCTATTTCATCTCCAAAAACTCTTTGCGCTTGTGGTCGATAAATCTCTGACTTATGTATTTCTTTCTAAACTCGGTTTTAAAGAATTTCCAGGTGACCTGTTCTCTTAGCACCACAGAGATTAAAGTATTCCACCACTGATATGCAGTTTTCTCTCAGAAGTGATACAACGCATTTTACACATTCAGCTAGTATGCAAGATAATTTATCAAATACTCTGATTGTATTCTTAAGCCAAAACACAGCTCTCTCTGGATCGTCATCAATTGTAGCTCTAAATTCTTCAACCTTGTATTTTCAGATTTTATCAACTGATGGTTTATTCAATCGTAAAGGTTTCAAACCTTGAGGAGCTACAGGGACCGGTTGGGGAATAGGTGGGGGGGAGGTTGCTGAGTAGCCGGATTAGTTCGGACAAACTCCGTAAACCATTCGTTCATCACTTGGAAGAAGGCTTCCTTGGCCTCTCCTCCCTGACTACCCGATACAAGTCTCGACTTAGATTGCACTACTCCGTGAACGGAGGCTGGTGCATTACTTTTAACATCATCAGCTACAGCTCGATTGGGATCCAGTTACTATATGAAAACATGATTTAAACTATCAGGAGATATCACACTATCACAGGTTATATATTGCATGTACAACTAGACTCTTACGTTAAGTTAGTCCGAAAATTGACTAAACCGTAGCTCTGATACCAATAAATAGGGTTACAGAGTATTACTGAACTTATTTTACAAATAACAATACATTTCACATACATTTTAATATTTTAATAAACATCATTCAAAACCATTCACATTGTCCCTAATATGAGCCTACGAGGCCCAAAACATGCTTTAGAAGTGGTTTGGGACTAAACCGATAACTTAAGAATCTTTTAGAAAACTTAGAAATTTTTTCAAAATATAGGGGACAAATGCCCGTGTGTCTTACACGGCCAAAGACACGCCCGTATGGACCTTCTAAATGGGATCACATGGCCATGCTCGTGTCCAACTTCGTGTAACTCACTAACTTGGGTCACACGGCCAACCACACGTCTGTGTGACCAGCTCGTGTTCCCTTCGAAATGGCCTCACACGCCCGTATGTCAGGTCGTGCCAAACCTATAAGGTATAGTGACTTATGCCACACGGCCAAGTCATATGCCCATGTGCTGGGCCATGTGGGGCATACTGACTTGATTTCTAGTTGAACACCAAGGGACACACAACCGTGTCACCTGACCATGTGTCACACACGGCTGAGACACATGCCCATGTCTCTGCCCGTGTGGACAAAAATAGGTTATTTACCAAGCCATGATTTTCACCCAATATGCATTCACCTACATCAACCAAATTTACATATAACCATAGTTCTAAATGGCATTTAAACTCATCAAAACCAAGTTTAATTCATGCTAAATCCATATCAGCAACCATATGACATACAAATACCACAATATGCTATTCAATTCATATCAAATTCACATTCACAAAGTACTTAACTAATTACTTCACATATGCACTTTCTTACCTAAAATTTCATGCATACCAAAGCTCCAAATTACAAATATATAGTACTCAAATTACTGATTCATAATACACATCACATAGTCATTACCAACCACATGACAAAAGGACATTTGCACATATATACAAACATTATCAATCATGACAAAATAAGCCAATTCACATGGCTATACACATTACAAACCATTTGTAGAAGGCCCATTTCGCTCAGGCTTTTAGACTTAGAAACCAAATGTAAAAACCAAAACAAAAAAATAATAAAACCAAAAAATAATAAATCATAAACCAAGTTAAATAAAACAGTCCAATGTCCCTTTTACAAATATCGGGGCCCAAACCAAAATTAAAGCCCAAACAACCCAAATTCATCTAACCCTAACCTAAAATTCTAGCCCAAAATCCAAAAACAAAAAAAACCAAACCCTAGTCTGTTGATTAGCGCCGTAACAGCCACCAGTGGCTTCATGCTCCACCTCCACAATGACCTCCATATGCGCCACCCTCCAGCTGTACCTGCAATAGACTAACAAACGAAAACAACAAACAAGCAATGGACAACAAATAACAGCAATTTACAGCAAGAAAATTTGTATTTTCTTTTTCTCTTTATTTTTTTTTTTTGGCTATAAAACCGAATAGAATCAAATGTCTGAGGATCTCCTCTTTTTTCTATGAATAGAATAGCAAAAAATAAACACAGAAAGCCGAATATACATTAGTCAAATTTTTTTAAAGGTTATTTCAGATTCGAATGTTCTTTAGTTTTTCTTTTTTACTTTCAACTCTATTTATTTTGTTTTTCATTAGAATTTCAAGGCATATGAAAATAAAAAACGAGTGATTTACCTTACGGAAGTACTATGGGATTCCATTTGCTTCGTTTAAATTGGAGTTGAGAGGCCGAGATTGTTGTCCCTCGGGGCCTGAATCTGCTAGTCACCGTTGATAAGGGCAGATCGACGCTTAGGAGGGGAGATTTGGAATTGGTTGAGGAAAAAATCAAAAAGGGGGTGTTAGGGTTTCGTTTGGTTGTTGGTATAAAATGGCAAATTTCCATTCAAATATTTTTTTAAGTTTTAATAACAAGCAAAACGGCGCCGTTTAGGGGATGGAGAACCCACGCGTCGACTCGACCCATAGTCGGATCCGCGTGTTTTTGTTCCAGAAGGGGAATTTGCGCGTTTAGCCCTTTCTTTTTGCGCCATTATTTGATTAGAACCTTTTTTTTTATTTCTTTTGTTTTTAATTATTCCCCAGAATTTGCACGCTAATTCAACTTGGTCTGTGCTTTAAACGTTGTGTTTTTGAATTTGGGACAATTGCTTTTTTAATCCTCGTCCGTTTGCACGTGCTGTATTTTAGTCCTTAATTCTATTTTACTAATTTATTTTATTATTTAATTACTCCCTTTAATTTGGTTTTATTTCAATTAAATTTTCTTTGTTTCTCATTTCAATATGTATATATTTTTTTAAATTGATTTAGCATGCATTTCTATTTAAATATATATTTTTTAAATTAATTTAATAATTTTACCTTGTTTCAATTTGGTATTTTATTTTCATTTGTCTATATTTTTTTATTTTTTATTTGTTTAATTATATATTTATTATTTTAAAAGTCTTTTTATATCATGTTGTTTTATATATTACATATATAGTTTATGCTAAAATTATTTTATTATATACATTATTAATTTCATGTTGTTATATATATATATATATATATATATATGTTTTTAAAAATCTATTTATATATAATTTATTTCCTATAAAGACCCTATTATATCATATATTTCTTTTGTTATCTCAAATACTTTTATATATTTATATTTTCATATATCAATTATTTATATTAAGTTTTTATTTTATTTTATGTATATTATTTATGTAAATGAGCATATGTATTATTTTGTATATTACTTACTTTATAATATTTATTTTAAAATTCATTTGTATACTATTATTTAATATATTATTAATTTTTATCTTTTTACCTATTTTAAACTCTTATATCTATTACTTGTTTTAAAATTTTTGTATTGCTTGTATAGTGATGTTTTAAAATTTTCTTTCTTTCATATTATTCCTTTTATTTTATTTTAAAAATTGTTATATTTCATTTGGGTAATTTTCTTGGAATATCTTTTAAAATTGGCTTTTAATTCATTAGTCTTCGGTTATTAATATTAGTATTTGTATGGTATATGACTTGTTGCCATTGCATGTACCCTAATTTGTTTCTTTGTGTTTTCTTGTTATTTTTTATTATTCATGTAATATTATTGCCACATATTTTTATTTCATGCTCGGTACTATGCTTGTATGTTTCTTATTATTACATCAAGTTTTAAATTCCAAATTTTAGCCCAATATCGATTGCCTTTTATCCTTAAGTAAACTAAACGAATATACTTCAAGTTCGTTTTTATAATCGCTCTTTTTTAAAAAAAATTCTCAAAACAAGGTAATATTTCATGTTTGGTAATTTGAAAAATCGTGTCCTAACATGCTGAGTTTCGATTTTCCGTTTTACCGAATAACTAAATATCCTTTCAAGATTTCATCCATGTTTTCTTAAATTAAAAATAAGACAATATTTCGTGTTTGGAAATTCGAGAAATCGTGCACTAACGTGCGGGGTTTCGATTTATCAATAGACCAAATAACCGAATATCCTTTTAAAGTTTCAATGCATGAATTTTGGAAATTATAAGGTGACCTTGGTATTGAGGGTTTAAAATATTGTACCCTGACGTGCTGGGTATGATATTTTGTTCCTTCAGGACAAGGGAATCTAATATTCAAACATTTTTAAATGGAATTGCATTTTTAAATCTTTTCCAATTATCGACAATAGGATATTAGTTAATCAATTAGGTGCCAATTTTAGGCGTTACGAGGATGCTAATCCTTCCTTGTAAGTAACCGACTCCCGAACCCATTTCTTGATTTCCGTAGGCCAAAATCCATACTTTAATAAAATGATTTATTAGGTGATCCGATCACACCTAAACAAAAAAGATTGGTTGTGACTCCATATTTCATTTTTAAAGTCGATTCTCATTTTCCAAAACAAATAAAAATGGTTTCGACAGCTTGGCGACTCCACTGGGGACCAATAAGAGAGTCAGGCCGTAAAATTGATTATTTTCTGTCCTCTTGTCAAAAAATTGGAAGTTTGATTTGAAAAATCACGATTCTTTTGTTGCATTTGTTTGTGATCTCCATGATTGTTGTTGTTTGAATCTAGTAGAATACTCTTGCATTGCATTGCATGACCGTTGTGGTCACACTTTTAAGTGGGAGTGAGAAGCTATGCCTTCGTGAGGTTTTCACCTCTGCATGGGCTAGTGGATTGCTTTCGGGATACATCTGTACCTATGTCTTCGTGAGATTTTCATCTCCGCATGGCCATAGGGAAATGTATTCCCCTTAACTGAAATCGATCCATATGAGTCTATAATGGGTGAGGATTGAGGAATCTGCTGGTTCAGGTACCATTTCTTTAGAACCAAGCCACATATAGAGAGACTTAGGAGCCTACGCTAGGTAGAGCATGCCAAATCCTAGCGGTCACCCAAATAGGTGTTCTATATTGTTTTTCTCTTGTGCTAACGTGTTTTGTTTTTTCTTATGACTGCATTGCATTACATCATCATAGA
The DNA here is from genome assembly GCA_025698465.1 of Gossypium longicalyx. Classification (NCBI taxonomy): domain Eukaryota; kingdom Viridiplantae; phylum Streptophyta; class Magnoliopsida; order Malvales; family Malvaceae; genus Gossypium; species Gossypium longicalyx. Next base: position 58,454,846 of record CM047004.1, on the reverse strand, counting down.
AAGGAAGTGTTGATTCATATTTGATTGCTAAATAGAACAGCTTGTCATGGAAAACAAATTTCTTGATAAAGTATATTTTAATACGGTTGTCTGAATATAGTCCAAGTAAACATAACGAAAGAAGGCTGATAGTTCGTGGAGGAAAACAAGACTTTGTTTTATTGAGGATTCAAGCCGAGAAAGATTATTCGAGAGCCGTCAAGTCCTGACTTTCTTAAAGGAGCTAACAAGCACTACGAGGATAAGTGAGTAATAAGTCGCGGCTCGGATCAAGCAAAAAGGAGCTAGTGGAGGCATCTATAGGGAGTTTGTGAGATTTGACTTTTACGAAGATAAGAGATAGGTGTCTTCGCCTGGAATATGAGGGCAATGCCGCATTTGTAGTTCATTTTATGTAAAGGAATTTGTTTTCTAGAAAAGTTGTTCTAATATAATTGAATTCAGAATCAACGTCTTTCTTTCTTTTGCATTCATCTTATGCATCTATATTGCATTGCATCATTTGCATTAAAGTTTCACAAAAGGACCCTAATTAATTGAAATCATTTCAGTTAACTTGGAAATCGATAAAACTTACCAATCAAGTATAGTTACGGTACCCGTACTAAGACAAAAGATATGGACCAAAGATTAGAAAGGCTTGAACAACTTCAAAGAGAGATGCAGGACCAGTTACAAATGCAAATGCAAGAGCAACTGACGAAGATCCAGCAAGATATGAGGGACCAAGTGCTAGATTCTCAAAGGAATATGATGAATCAGTTGTCCCAATTGCTGACTAAGGGGATAGAAAAAGGAAAAAGCTCCAGGATCAATGCTAAGGGGACAATAAGCAGTCTCTCCACCCTCCAAGTTTCACCCTGACAAATGTTCAGACATGTCCGCAAGGTGTACCTATCGCTATCAGATATCAGCAATATCAGGCCGGTACCTCGGCACCCGTGGATTACCCGATATGCTAAGGCTCCAATTTGGGGGGCAATCCAACCACTCATGTAGTCCCTGATTTGGACGAAATGGAAAAGGCAAAGATGAAACTGCCAAAACAACTCGAGGATCGGTATAGGTGGTTAGCGGAAAAATTTAAGGCAATGGAGAATGTTGACTACTATTGTGGGATTGACGCCAAGGATCTGAGTTTGGTTCCTGATCTAGTATTTCCGCCAAAATTTAAGACTCCAGAGTTTGAAAAGTACAATGGGACTAGTTGTTCTGAAGCTTATATCACAATGTTCTGTCGAAGGATGATAGGATATGTTAATAACGACCAACTATTAATCCACTACTTCCAAGACAATCTGATAGTGTCAACAGCTAAATGGTACAATCAATTGAGTCGTGCTAAAATCAATTCATGGAAGGACTTAACACATGCTTTTATGAAGCTGTATAGCCATGTAACAGACATGGAACCCAATAGCATTACCTTGCAGAATATGGAAAAGAAGCAAAATGAGAGCTTTAGGTAATATGCCCAAAGATGAAGTGAGGTAGCAACACAACTCCAACCGCCTCTTTTGGAAAAGGAGACCATGATGCTTTTCATCAATACTTTGAAAGCTCAGTTCATTAACCATATGTTGGGAAGCGCTACTTTGAGCTTTTCAGATATAATAATGTCCGGTGAGATGATTGAAAATGTGGTAAGAAGAGGGAAGATATATATAGGAGAAAGTCCTAAAAGGTCAACCCCGAGAAACAAGGAAAATGAAGTGAACATCATGAGCATACCTTCCAAATTGGTCAACATAGGCCAGCCGAGGGCTATAACCACTAGCTATCAGGGCTCTTCAAGGTAGGAATCCAACTCGAGGCTAAATACAGAAAGGCTTCGGTTTACACCCACCCCGATGTCATATAAGGAGTTGTATCAGAATCTTTTTTATGTGCATGTGGTGTCTCCGTTCTACTTGGAACCCGTGTAACCTCCTTTCCCAAAATGGTATAATGAGTATGCTCAATGTAAGTACCATGCGGGAATAAAGGGACACTCAATCAAAAATTGCACTATCTGTAAAAATTTGGTCGAAAGAATCATTGAAATGGGAATTGTGAAGTTCGATGATTCCTCAGAACCTAATTGCTCTGACAATGCAGTAAATACGATATTTGAAAATGGGGGCAAAAGAGTTACGATGCCTTGAACGAGTCAAAAGCCTGGAAGAAATATCGAGAAATCTGAATGGCATATCCGAAAAGGGAACTGGGGAATAAAAGTTTCCAAACCCTTGCATACTAGGGAATGTTTTGAACAATGGAACTGTAGAAGAGATTCCTATATTTTTAGAGCTAATCTAGATTAATATTCAAAACACGCTTATTGATTTAAGCCTAGAAGTAATAAGAATCCTTTTGTGAAATAGACTTGTGTTCAAAATCTTTATTTCAATCAAAATGCATTTTTTTGAGTAAATATTCTTTCATTCTTTATATATTCTTTTGTTCTTTGGATTGTCTTTTAAATATGCTTTTATTATTCATTCATGATCATCCCATACAATAATCATCCTTAGAATCATTTATTCTTTAAAATTTGCCTTCGTACCTGCAACAAGTCCCTAGATATCAATGACGTGAGTAATGCTGTCACTGACTCAGAGTCTCCTTTTGGGTGAGATATGTGTTTAGGGGGATCTTAGGACTTTGAAGATGACTAAGATTGTAATTTACCTTCTGATTTATTAAGGATGGTAGAACAAGATGAAAAACAGATCCTACTCTACAAAGGGTTAGTAGACATTGTGAGCAAGAGGCAAAGATCGGAGCCTGAGTCACCACAAAGACAAATCGAATCATCATTGAGTTATTCCAAGAATTCAAATATGTCTTCACATAATCATGTTAAGATATATTTAGGATACTAAGACCTGTGGACGCTAAAAAATGTCTATACGAGTGTCAGAAGGACATATGTTAATGGTTTCATGGTAGCTACGCTAATCATGATGTTCGGGTACCATTGATCCACCATGGAAGGGGATTGTATCAGTTATGCCGTATTTAGGGAGACAAGATTCATGTGCCTCATTCATTTCTTCACAGACTTTCTCTATGTGGGGTATGGATGTTATCAGGCTATTCTTGTCTAATATACATCGATTTATCTTGGCAGTCGTTGATAACTTCATGAAGAGGGTGAAGGTCGCTTCATATGCCAATATTACAAGGTCGATAGTCATCAAATTTAAAAAAAAAGATTAGGGTGCCGACAAGGAATGGTAGAAAGGATCACACAACTGCACAATGTCAAAAGTTTGCAATCTATTCAAAGATGAAACACCATATCACAGTACAACAAAGGCAGCCAAAAAAGGAAAACAAAAGTACAAAAAATAAAAAATAAAAATAATAAGAAGAATAAAAATAATAAAAAAAGATTATAGTGAAAGGTGATCGAGACTTGTAAAGATTGACATAAAGAAGTTACCATTTACCCTCTATGCTTATTGAATGTCGACCAGGACCTTCGTTGGGGCAACACATTGCTCATTGGTTTATAGGATAGAAATGGTTTTGAAAACGAGATTTCTTTTCTTCTTCTTCGAGTCTTGTCAGAACTAAAGTTGGATGAGGCAGAATAGACCCAATCCCGATATGATCAGTCGAATTTGAAGGATATCCATCACGGTCAGATGATGTGGGCTTACGACAAAAGAGGTTCATCCTAGAGAATTCCACAATAGAGACTTGTCATTAAAGAAGATTCTTCCAACACAAAAAGGACTTCAGAGGAAAGTGGATGCCAAACTAGGAAGGACCTTATGTAGTAAAGAAGGCCTATCCTGGAGGAGCATTGATATTGATCGAGATGGATGCCAAATCCAGTCAAGGAGTATTTTACCTAAAAGAGGCCAAGGTGAAAACCCATAAAGTGCGCCTTGCGACCACAAAAAAATAATAAAATAATAATAAATCAATCAAAAATAAAAAATCATCAATCAAAAAAGAGAAAAAGAAAAAGGAGAGGCCAAGGCGAAAACACGCAAATGGTGCCTTGAGACCAACGGGGATTTGAGTTGAAAACCCGAAAAGCGCGGCTCAAATTTGGATCAAAGTGGGGCATACTGTAGACTTGCTATGCCTAAATTAACAATAAAGAAGTATGCTACATCTTGGGGCATCAACAAAGTATTCCAGATCCCCTAAACACAGATTGAGCTCAAAATGGTCCTCAAGAAGTTGGTATAGAGAAGCTCAAGCTGCGATATCTGGGGCACCTAGTTTTCCATTTTACCTATTTTGAATTTGCTATCTTTGATTACTCTATTCTTTTCAAGATACATTCCAATAAATTTTTTTCTTAATTGCATTTGATATCCTTGATTAACTTACTTGCTTCGAGCCATGCTCCTAATTAATTTCCATCTGATCCATTGTTATGATCTTTTTCAAGCATTTTGCATTGAAATAATGACTAGTGGACTAATAATACTTTCATAAAAGGAGTTTCGCATATTACTCTGGAAGCTTCTAAATAATACAAGAACCTGAAACAAAACTATTGTTTAAAACTCACCAAGCTTAAGGGTTGGAAATATCTCCTTGGATTTTCTGTCAAGGATATTGGTTGAACAAAAAGAAATTACATCGGTGTTATAATCCCAACAAAGAACGAGTAATGGGATTATTCTCGAGAAAAGAAAAAAATGGTATTTTGTATTCATATAGATATCCGGCATACACATCTATTCATAATACCCGGGGAATGGTGTAACATATCAAATTGATTGAAGATGATACAAATATTATACCTTTAAGTTACAGCAGGATGGATGGAAGAAACCAAATGTTACTCCCCTGAAGTGGCGGTGGGAGGTACAAACTTTATGTTCCAGAAGTTACAATGTAAAGGACTCTAAAATTATAGTAGGGCAAGCTTCCTGAGCAGAATGTGATTGTTTCTTTGGGTTTTCTATCAAGAATACCAGCCGAACAAGATGACAGCATAATACATCAGTGATAAAGCCCTGATGAACAACGAGCGATGACACCTTAAGCATTTAAAAAAAGATCATTCTCATTTCTGCATTCATGTATCATTCATAACACATCTAGTTAAGAGCATTTGATTCATTTCAATCATAGCATCCTAATTATTTGACATAAGCATAGATACATGAAACTGATTCTACAGATCATGTCCCTAGAGGACAGTGTAGCAACATCGGTGAATTCACAGATCTTATCTCCTTAAGCAGTAATGGAGCAGATCGAAGATGGCGAATCTTATCTTCTCGAGGTAGCAAGAGAGCTGATTTTAGCCACCAGTTTTATCTCTCTGAGGTAACAAGAGAGCAGGTTGAATATTGTAGTCTTATCTTCCTAAGATAGCAAAGAAGCAGATTGAAGATTGTAGATTTAATCTCCCTAAGCAGTAGTGGAGCAGATCGAAGATGGCGAATTTTATCTTCCCGAGGTAGTAGGGGAACAAATTTTAGCTACCAGCCTTATCTCTCTGAGGTAGCAAGAGAGCAGGTTGAAGATTGTAGTCTTATCTTCCTGAGGTAGAAAGGAAGCAGACTAAAAATTACAGATCTTATCTCCCTAAGCAGTAGTGGAGTAGATCGAAGATAGCGAATCTTATCTTCCCGAGGTAGTAGGGAAGCAGATTTTAGCCACCAGTCTTATCTCTCTGAGATAGCAAGAGAGCATTTTGAAGATTGTAGTCTTATCTTCCTAAGGTAGCAAAGAAGCAGACTGAAGATTGTAGATCTTATCTCCCTAAGCAATAAGGGAGCAGATCGAAGATGGCGAATCTTATCTTCTCGAGGTAGTAGGGGAGCAGATTTTAACCACCAGCCTTATCTCTCTGAGGTAGCAAGAGAGCAGATTGAATATTGTAGTCTTATCTTCCTAAGGTAGCAAGGAAGCATACTGAGGATTGTAGATCTTATCTCCCTGAGATAGCAGTGGAGTAGATCGAAGACGGTGAATCTTATCTTCCCGAGGTAGCAGGGGAGCAGATTTTAGCCACCAGTCTTATCTCTCTGAGGTAACAAGAGAGCAAGCTGAAGATTGTAGTCTTATCTTCCTAAGGTAGCAATGAAGCAGACTGAAGATTGAAGATCTTATCTCCCAAAGATAGCAGTGGAGCAGATTGAAGACGGCAAATCTTATCTTTCCGAGGTAGTAGGGGAGCATATTTTAGCCACTAGCCTTATCTCTCTGAGGTAGCAAGAGAGTAGGTTAAAGATCGTAGCCTTATCTTTCTGAGGTAGCAAGGAAGCAGACTGAAGATTGAAGATCTTATCTCCTTGAGATAATAGTGGAGCAGATCGAAGATGGCAAATATTATTTCCCTAAACAGTAGTGGAGTAGGCTAAAAATTGTAGATCTTATCTCCAATAGGTAGCAATGGAGCAGATTTAAGCCACCAGCCTTATCTCCCTAAAGTCGTAGTGGAGCAGGTTGAAATCATCAGCTTTTATCGCCTTGAAGATACAAATCTTTTCTCCCTAAAATTTTAGTGGAGTGGATTAAAGCACTATTTCTTATATCCCTGAAGACGCAGTGGGATAGAATGGGGCTACTTGAAGAAAAGAAGTGCCAAGAAGTCAAGAATCAGTAAAACTAGGCAAAATCAGTCCTTTTAAATTCTTTGCTTCATTCCCGTTACACAACAATGAGCAAAGAGGGGTAGCTGTAGAAGGTCCATTTCACCCGGGCTTTTAGACTTATAAACCAAATGTAAAAACCAAAACAAAAAAATAATAAAACCAAAAAATAATAAATCATAAACCAAGTTAAATAAAACAGTCCAATGTCGCTTTTACAAATATCGGGGCCCAAACCAAAATTAAAGCCCAAACAACCCAAAATCATCTAACCCTAACCCAAAATTCCAGCCCAAAATCCAAAAACAAAAAAAAACCAAACCCTAGTCTGCTGATTAGTGCCGCAACAGCCACCAGTGGCTTCACGCTCCACTTTCACAATGGCCTCTACACGTGCCACCCTCCAGCTGTACCTGCAACAGACTAACAAACGAAAACAGCAAACAAGCAATGGACAGCAAATAACAACAAATTACAGTAAGAAAATTTGTATTTTCTTTTTCTCTTTATTTTTATTTTTTCGGCTATAAAACCGAATAGAATCAAATGTATAAGGATCTTCTCCTTTTTTTACGAATAGAATAGCAAAAAATACACACAGAAAGCCGAATATATATTAGTCAAATTTTTTTAAAGGTGATTTCGGATTCGAATGTTCTTTAGTTTTTTACTTTCAACTCTATTTATTTTGTTTTTCATTAGAATTTCAAGGCATTTGAAAATAAAAAAAACGAGTGATTTACCTTACAGAAGTACTGTCGGATTTCATCTGCTTCATTGAAATTGGAGTTCAGAGGCCGAGATTGTTGTCCCTCAGGGCCCGAATCTGCTAGTCACCGTTGATAAGGGCAGATCGGCGCTTAGGAGGGGAGATTTGGAATCGGTTGAGGAAAAAATCAAAAAAGGGGTGTTAGGGTTTCGTTTTTTTGCTGGTATAAAATGGCAGATTGCCATTCAAATATATTTTTAAGTTTTAATAACAAGCAAAATGGCACCGTTTAGGGGATAGAGAACCCGCGTGTCAACCCGACCCATAGTCGGATCCGTGTGTTTTTGTTCCAAAGGGGAGTTTGCGCGTTTAGCCCTTCCTTTTTGCGCCATTATTTGATTAGAACCTTTTTTTATTTCTTTTGTTTTTAATTATTCCCCAGAATTTACGTGCTAATTCAACTTGGTCCGTGCTTTAAATTCTGCGTTTTTGAATTTGGGACAATTGCTTTTTTAATCCTTGTCCGTTTGCGCGCGCTGCATTTTAGTCCTTAATTTTGTTTTAATAATTTATTTTATTATTTAATTACTCCCTTTAATTTGGTTTTATTTCAATTAAATTTTCTTTGTTTCTCATTTCAATATGTATAATTTTTTTTAAATTTATTTAGCATGCATTTCTATTTAAATATATATTTTTTAAATTACTTTAATAATTTTAGCTTGTTTCAATTTGGTATTTTATTTTCATTTGTCTGTATTTTTTATTTTTTTAATTATATATTTATTATTTTAAAAGTATTTTTATATCATGTTGTTTTATATATTATATATATAGTTTATGCTAAAATTATCTTATTATATACATTATTAATTTCACGTTGTTATATATATATATATATATATATATATATGTTTTTAAAAATCTATTTATATATAATTTATTTCATATAAAGACCTATTATATCATATATTTCTTTTGTTATCTCAAATACTTTTATATATTTATATTTTCATATATCAATTATTTATATTAAGTTTTTTTTATGTATATTATTTATGTAAATAAGAATATGTAATATTTTTTATATTACTTACTTTATAATATTTATTTTAAACTTCATTTGTATAATATTATTTAATATATTATTAATTTTTATCTTTTTACTTATTTTAAACTCTTATATCTATTACTTGTTTTAAAATTTTTGTATTGCTTGTATAGTGATGTTTTAAAATTTTCTTTCTTTCATATTATTCCTTTTATTTTATTTTAAAAATTGTTAAATTTCATTTGGGTAATTTACTTGGAATATCTTTTAAAATTGACTTTTAATTCATTAGTCTTTGGTTATTAATATTAGTATTTGTTTGGTATATGGCGTGTTGCCATTGCGTGTACCCTAATTTGTTTCTTTGTGTTTTATTGTTATTTTTTATTATTCATGTAATATTATTGCCACATATTTTTATTTCATGCTCGGTACTATGCTTGTATGTTTCTTATTATTACATCAAGTTTTAAATTCCAAATTTTAGCCCAATATCGATTGCCTTTTATCCTTAAGTAAACTAAACGAATATACTTCAAGTTCGTTTTTATAATCGCTCTTTTTTAAAAAAAATTCTCAAAACAAGGTAATATTTCATGTTTGGTAATTTGAAAAATCGTGTCCTAACATGCTGAGTTTCGATTTTCCGTTTTACCGAATAACTAAATATCCTTTCAAGATTTCATCCATGTTTCCTTAAATTAAAAATAAGACAATATTTCGTGTTTGGAAATTCGAGAAATCGTGCACTAACGTGCGGGGTTTCGATTTATCAATAGACCAAATAACCGAATATCCTTTTAAAGTTTCAATGCATGAATTTTGGAAATTATAAGGTGACCTTGGTATTGAGGGTTTAAAATATTGTACCCTGACGTGCTGGGTATGATATTTTGTTCCTTCAGGACAAGGGAATCTAATATTCAAACATTTTTAAATGGAATTGCATTTTTAAATCTTTTCCAATTATCGACAATAGGATATTAGTTAATCAATTAGGTGCCAATTTTAGGCGTTACAAGATGCTAATCCTTCCTTGTACGTAACCAACTCCCGAACCCATTTCTTGATTTCCGTAGGCCAAAATCCATACTTTAATAAAATGATTTATTAGGTGATCTGATCACACCTAAACAAAAAAAAAATTGGTGGCGACTTCATATTTCGTTTTTAAAGTCGATCCTCGTTTTCCAAAACAAATAAAAATGGTTTCGACACCATTCATCATTTACAAGCCAACTCAAATGGCTAAATGTATTACTAACATATACCAAAATGACCATAACTCCTATACATGCCATATAACTAAAACATAAGTTCAAAAGTACCAAAGTGAAAGCTTGATAGTGTGATGAGATCTCTAACAATTCCCAATTCTGAGCTAGCTTCAATATTCACTATAAAACACGAAAAAATAAACAGAGTAAGCTATAAAGCTTCGTAAGTTTGTATAATAATTAACTCAACTTACCAAAATACACAATTCAAACAATTGAATATATCAATATATAATTCATATTAATCCACAAACCTATCACATAATCATTCATAAGATTAGATGTGAAGTTCTCAAGTTTCTTCGATTCAAAGCTTATACAGTTCATGTACATACCTGTACCATCTCGTATCAATCTCATACTCATCCATATCCTTGATATACCCGTTGAATCATTTGGAATAATATCGGATACTCGGGAATCTCTCACCCTAAGTGCCACATACATAGCCGAAGCTATCTCAATCACATATCTCATATAATGCTCACTCTCGAGCTATCAACGGGTCTGCTCACACAAGCTAACAGTCATGATGTAGCTACACAGTGCTGCTCACACAAGCTGACGAGAATCCACAACACATGCTGGATAACTCAGTCAACGGTAGGATATACAGACCAGCACGCAAATCACATAGCCCCTAATGACATGTCATTTGTATCCTGAACTATTCCTAAGGTTCAACCGAGATTTCTCATTTGCCAAATCGTCGTCGAACATTTCCGTACAATCATATTCATCAACAATTCAAATATAAAGGGTTAAACACAATTACAATAATGCTTATTTACATACGAACTTACCTCGAATGCAAAAACAATGAAATGAGTCGATTAGTCTAACACTTTGTTTTTCCCCCGATCTAAATCCGAATTTCGCTTTTCTTAATATATATGTAATCAAAATTAACTTATTTAATTATCAATCTATTCAATTTATCCCAAAATGCATATTATGGAAACTTTACACTTTTACACCTAATATTTCAACACTTTTACAATTTAGTCCTCAGCTCATAAAAACACAAATTCATGCAATTTAGTCGCTACCTATGCTAGCATAATTTCATATAGAACTATAGCAGCCCATATTTTTCATTTATTTCACAATTTAATCACAAAATTCACACATTTTACAATTTAATCCCTAATTGGCAATTTTACTAAAACTCACTTTACAAATATTTTTTATCTAACAACAAGCATGCATTTTCTATTATCAAATATCAAAATACACATGTATTCATCAATGGAAAAACCCTAAACCTTTAAAAATTTTGCAAATTAGTTCCTGGGCTAGCTAGATTAAGCTGCAACGATCTCAAAAACATAGAAATCATTAAAAACGAGACAAAAACCATACCTAAATAGACAATGGAAGCTTGGCCGAATGAAAACCCTAGCTATCGCTTTTTCTCCCCTTTAAATTCAGTTGAAGATGATGAATAGAAAGATGATAGCCATGTTATTTTTATTTAATTTATCTTTATTAACTAAATTAACAGTTTAACCTTTGTTATAATTCATTAAAATCACTTAATACATGTTCATCTTTGTCCACTCATATTAACCATGGTCACATTATAACATAAGGACCTGTAATTTAAGATCCCATAGCTATTTAACACTTTTAGCTAATAGAACACAAGTTTTACACTTTACGCAATTTAGTCCTTTTTATCAAATTAAGCATTCAAACGATAAAATTTCTTAACGAAATTTTCACACAATCATACTATCATATTGTAGACTTCAAAATAATAATAAAATAATTATTTCAACTTTAGATTTGTGGCCCCGAAATCACTATTCTGATTTGACTAAAAACAGGGTGTTACACCTTCAGATTAGTATAGTGTTTTGTGATAGTCAGAGTGTCATCTTTCTTACGAAAGATCAAATGTTTCATGAGAGAACAAAGCATATTGATGTTCAGTATCATTTTGTGTGTGGTCTTATTACTTGTGGAGATATTGTTGTGAGTAAAGTTAATACTCATGAAAATCCTGCAGTTATGATGACTAAGTCATTTCCTATCATGCTCAAACATGGTTGGTGTCCATTTTTTGAAGAACACCTCTTAAGAGGTTTCATAGAAGAGGTGGAGAACTTGTTCATTTAGAGTTCATGGTGAAGAACTTGTTCGTTAAGAATTCATGTCAAGGTAGAGATTGTTAGACTTGAGTGACTAGAATCCTTGTTAATATAAAATACAATGGTAAAATAAAATAAAATAAAGAAAAATCCATATAGGACTATATTTCTTTTATTTTAGATTGATTAGAATAAGATTTTTCAACCTTACTACACTTCATCTATTTAACATTGATTAGAATAAAGTTTTTCAACATTTAAATAGATGTAGTTGAAACTCCTCTTGTATCATTCGAATTTCAACATTAGTGAATTTTCTTCTTCTCTGCCCGTAGTTTTTTCCTCGAAAGGATTTTCACATAAAATCTGTGTGCTCTTATTTTCCTTTCTTTTTGCTTTATGATCGTTTTATATTACCATTATTGACATTTAATTTTTACACTTTATTTCATCCACTATCATGATTAATAATATTTAAGCTTATTTATTAAAATTATTATAATAATATTCAAATGTTAAAAGTTAACTTAAAAGAATTATTAATACTCATAGGTGATAGTGACCATGTTTCTCCACTAATATATTCTCTTTGAGGTTTATTTATCCTAAAATCCTTAATATAATATCTAACTAGGTCCTTTCCTATTTTCTAAATAAAAAAATCAATAGCCACTCGAGACCCCCTTCGCGTCTTACATAACGAACTCCTCAATAAAATTGCCAAATTACATGGCCATCATTTCCGACATGAAACTGCTGGGTAAGTCATGGATCTGAACCCAAACATCCAAAAAGAACAACGGAATCTGTATCAAATCTTTCCTTTTTAATGAGTTGATGGAAAATCAAATAATAATTGTTAAAGGTCTAGGGATTCCCGTCAATAATCTGCTCAATAAATAATATAAAAATAAAAATCACTTCTCTACCAAATCAGAGATAAAAACATCCTGAATTGGTGCCAAAGATTAGTCATCGTAGCCCCTATCACTTGGAACTGAACCACAGTCGCGATAAGGAAACACCTAACAGAACAGTACTCATGAAATATTCACCTCCACCCCATCAAGACAGATTTCCCATGCCTTTTCCTCTCCGTCATCTAACTTCAGATTCACTATATCTACCTCCATAGACAAACCATAAAGCAGAGAAACACCCTCATGCAATCAAGATAAAAACCAAAAAATAAGAGTGGAGAAAGAAAGAATATAACCATGCTAGAAGAGAAGATAAAGAAACTTGTTACAAGAGCATACAGGAACAATTTTAGTTAGAATTAAACAAAATACCTTTAGCTTTACATTAAATGTATAGAAAATTGCACTAATTAGAAAGCTGCTAAAAGTGATGGTTTCCAATATCACAATATGCTTAATAAACCATGCTTCCTCATAACTTTGAAGTCAATGATAAGCTGGCAAATTATCGAAGGGAGTCAAGTATGTGTATTAGGTTTTGTTTTTTTCGTAAAAAACGTGTTTTTGTTTTTAACAATTTCCGATATTGAATAAAATAATCAATCTCAAAAAGATTAAAGTAATTTAATTTTTACCGATTCATAATGCAGATAAGTTCAAGAAGTAGCACAGACCAACAATGGCTTGCACAAACCACCAAAAGAAACATATATGGACATCCCAAATATTCAGATAAAAAAAAAGTTTGAGAAGAGAAAATGAATGTGTGAGCTTGTGAAAATCTACATATTTTTATCATCAAAATTGCTGCTCTTTCTTTTTCTTTTTCTTTTTTAAGGAAAATTCATTAATTCCATCAATGTATGAGACTATACAATTTAGAGAAAAAAAATAACAAACACCTGTTGTACGAGTTGAAGGACAAACTCCATCAACACAAAAAAAAGCTTCAACTTCAGAATCAATAGAACATTATGACATGATGACAATTGCCTCTGTCACAACTCAACCACAACATATCAGGAGTGATTGCAAGCACTTAATACAATAAGGAAATCAACCCTGGATAGTCCAAAGCAGTGGAAATAAATCGGCAAAAGAATTGAGCATCCACCAAATTAGAGAGGATAGAAATAAAACCAACCCTAAAATCACTTGCAAAAGCAAGATTAAAAAGCGTATTACAAGTGTAAACAAGAACTTTTAAAAGTTAATATTTATTAAACAATGGAAAAGAAAATATATAAAACTTTAAACAACACGAGTCTGAATTGACTCATGAAATCATTTATTATTCTAAAACTCTCAAAACAGAAACAGATTAAGAAGTCAATGAAGAGCTACCCACTTTCTAAAAGAAACTATCGATGGTCGGTGGTGTTTCAACGATGATAGACACTGTTATCTGTCCATCAGAACTTGTGAAAATAATAAAAATACCCACAAAATAGATTTACAAACTGAAAAGAGGGAAGATGCATGGAGTGAATGAGAAAAAGAAAGAAAAAGAGGGTTGATATGCAGAAAAAAAAGGCGGGCAATAACTAGCCTGGAAGCTAATATCGCGACTACAAAAAAGATAAGAAACAAACAACTTGGATGAAAAAAAGATTTTTTCAATTAGGAAAGAGAGTTTGAAAACATTATTAATTTAGTGGCGCAATTTGCCGCTCTTTCTCGACTTTCCTTCTGTTAATTTCTATTAATTCATAAAGGTAAAATTATTGCATTTTTAGTAAATTACATCAGACAATTAGAGTCCTGCTACAATATTTCAGTTTTCATCTATAACTTTTAAAATTAAATTTTGGATCACAATATCCTAAAAATATTTTAAATTGAAGCTACCAACACCATGCTCTTTAATTTTTTTTAAAAAAAATTAATTAAATTATTAGAAATTCTGAAAAATGAAAAAAAAATCTGATTTTTTTTATAGAAGAGAAAAAAAATTGATTTGATATGAATAAATAATTAAAAGTAGATTATATAAAAGTAAATATTTTATCACCTGAAAAAGATACCTTACCCAGGTTTTTGAATCGAAGCATGAGATTCTGTACAAGTAATCAGCACACTCAAGATGAAGGTGTTACATTGCTACAATTACAATAGTTGACAATTTTGTTTGGTGTTTGGGTTGGTTCAGTTGTATTATAGTAGTGGGCATTGTAGCAATGCTTTTGACTTTCATGTGTTAGTTCTACCCGATTGGGTTTTTAATAAATTTTATTAGGCTGAGAAAATAATAATAGTTAAAAGTAGAGGTAACTGCAATATTGATCAAAAGGTGTAATGAATTATTAGGTTTTTTGATTCATTTATCCGCAACTATCACATTAGAACTATTAATTTAAGATTATTTTAATAGATTATTTTTTCACTAAACAAATTATTTCTTGTCTCTTGGGATATCTTAGGGTATTTATAAGTGGATAGCCTTTAGTTCAATTACGCCACATTGCCTACAATCTAGAGGTATGGCAAATGTCTGGTCGGCTAAGTGGTAAGATTACTATATGCTATCAAGTGTAGTACAGACTCTAACATTTCCCTTGTTGAAGTAGTACAAGTATGTTAAGTCTAAATAGTCCTATTGTGGTCCCTTCTTGATAAGTGCTACCCTCTAATAGTAGATGGCTTGATGGCTTAATAGAGGGTTTACTATTAGCAGATGGCTAAGGACAAGTGATCCTCTCATAGGTGATCTAAAGCATGCAGGTGGTTGGTCACCCCTTGACCAGTCAAGTAGTATAAGGTGGATGACCATCTCTGGGTGCTTCTAAAATTGGTTCTTATGTTGTGAGACTTAAACCAGTACAGATTTTTATGTTGTGAAATTTAAAACAAAATAAAATTTGAATTAAAAATTCACACATATTTACATGCAAATAGCAAAGCTCCAACTTAAACACTTAACATAATCAAGTATAAACCTCATTAGCCTTAAATTTCAAAAGCCGCTAAGATAATATTATTTTATCTCCATCATTCCAATTATTAATTTGAAGAAAATTCCGAAATTAAATTGGAGAATGATTAAAGCTTTGATTAGTCGTTCAGATTTTACTACCCTATACTTGCAATAAAACGCTCAACTTGGGATTGAAAAGGTTAGGGGTGATTGTTACACAGAGTTTTTAGTTTTTTTTAGTTGATTTGAGTATAAATGGAAGATTAAGTAGTTAAACTCTCTAATTGTAGTGTTTGGTGAATGGAAATTTGCAAGAGTTTGTTGAGTTAAAACCTCCAAAACAAAAAATGCAAGGATGGGCATATTTTTTCACAGCTAATTGGAAATGAGATATGTAGAATGATATATCTGATAATGCTTGTTAAAAAATTACTCCACATGCTCTTAAACGTTCTTTAATATTTATGTACTCTTAATTTATTTTCAATTTACTTGTGTAAAATGATTTCTTATGCAATTTTATATTAATTGAAATATGCTACTTGATAAATTTATTCAAAGTGTGACACAATTATCACTAATTTACATACTAAGAACATAACATAATTGTCACTAAGAATATAATTTACAATTATATTGATACACTATTAATATTTATCAATTTCCACAAGGTTAATATTTGCAAATAAAGAACTTAAGAAATTTGTTTATTTAAAATTTCAAAAATATTCATTAATTCATTTCCATAATGGATGTTTTAATTCCTTGGTAATAGTATTTTATTTAAATAATTTCACCCAATAAAGACTAAATTATTATAAACAAATAAATACTTAACAATAAAATGTGTCATGCCCTTATTTGTTATTTTACACATATCAGTTTTCAGCTTTTCGCTATCAGTAACGGACAATAGCCTCAAAATGGCTATGCTTTATTTTTCTGAAGATGGGAGAAAAGATAAAACTTATTATTAATTTAATCCAAATTAGAGTTTGAAACTCATGTAATTAACCCCTTTTGGTTAACCCGAGACAAATTGATAGATCTATGAGAAATCTCATTCAATTGAATATATGGTAGGGTAAAAAAAAGGGGCACCAAAAGAATTAACTGCCGAGCCGTATGAGGTAGGAAACTCTCAAGTACGGTTCTAAAGGAAGCAATTGAATCACCTATTTTGACCGGGGAGAACAGGCCATTCGACAAGGGGATTCTGAAATAGCGGAGGCTTGATTCGATCAAGCCGCTGAGTATTGAAAACATTTATCAAACATTTTTAAATAATTAATTAATAATTAATAAAAATCAATTGATCAAATCAACCACTACAATCAAAAATCAACTATCAGTCAATTGCCAAATAGGACCTATATCAAATCTCAGAATGAAATTTATATTTTTCTAGATTCAAAAACTAGTTTTATTTTATATTTTTACAATCAAATAGGTAAATTAAATTTGAATAATTTTTTATATAGTATCCAACTATTTTAGATTTTTAAAATTAACTCCTACAATTTTTTCCTATAACATTTTAATTTTAATTTCGTTTAAAAAATATTTTTTTCAATTAAAAATTGAACTACGAAAAATGATAAATAACAAAAAGTGAAATATCAATCAAAATGGTGACTTGACTTGAGCAAATACTTCCATTATTGTCTATGAAGTAATGACTTTGACCAATTCAATGTCCATACTATGTCATAATCATTGTGTTTCGTAATTATTCTTAAACTAAAACACCAATACCACTCCAAAACAAAAATGGTTCACTTAAATCTTCAACCTATCTATAATAACGGGGCAAAAAGATTATAATACAATATACTGATAAGTGTTGGATGTAATGATAAAATATATTATATTTTAAAGGAGAGAATAAAGATTTAAACTTTAAAAACGATATTGTTAAAAGAGGTAACTATAAATTCCGAACATAAATCATAAAATACATATGAATGACACAATAAAAAAAAAATCAATGGACCGTAAAATAAATGTGGAGAATACTAAAAAAAATATGAAACATAGACCAAGAAAATACAATGACTTCAAAACTTTCCATTCATATGTTAATGTACAATAAAGAAAAAGAATTTAGATAGACATCATATGTAAAATTAAGGTGAGCTTATTATATGATTTATTTATATTATTATTTAAATTTCTAATTGAGTTGGTGGAGCAAATTAATCAACATTAATTTAATTAGAAAAATTATAAAAAAGTCCTTTCATATTTAAAATAATTTATATTATTTTAGGGTGTTTTAGTTTTTTCATTTAAAAAAAGATAGATAATTTGCATATACTGAAATTTGAACCTATAACATTTGCATCGATTAAATTTTAACTGTCACTTATTTAGAGCTTTATCTTAAATTATTTTGTACAATTTAATTTTATTATGTACATTTTATTATCTTCATCAATTGTATATATTGAAAATGTTATTGATTTAGTTGATATCACTAGTTAAATAGACATCAACTCAAGATTAATGACAACTCCATGATAGACAACTCCATGATAACTAATTCTATCACATTTAATATTCTTAATTTAACGTATTTATGTTGACCCTTAGCTTAGTTGACATTGTTGCCTTTGTAGCAACTATATGGAGGTTTGAGCCCACTTAAGTGTGTTTGTCCTCCAGAGAGAATGGGTTGAAATAAGAATTGTATAAAAAAAGTGTAACACCCCAAAATTTTAACATTTGATTGATGATTTCCATTATAGTTAAGTGTTTGTATCTGTGGTTATGCTCATTGCTTTTGTGGTCAAGAGTTTGAGTTGTAACCTTAGAAATTTTGTTAATCATTTTAGGATAACCTCTATTCTGGAGTTCCATATTTAAGTCTAATTTCATGTAAATCTCTTTAAGAATGAGTTGTTGGTTCATTGGTTAAGTATTTGTATTTTGAATGGTCCTATGTTTGAGTCTCAGTGTATGCGTTAAGAAAATTTTGCTAACTATCGGATTTTTGGTTGGAAGTTAAACCAATTAATTTAACGTTTCTCCTTCCTTTTTCCTCATTTTTCTTTCCTCTTTTCTTTTCTTTCCATTTTTATTTCTCTTTTTCTTTCTTCTACTTCTTCTTGCCCATAGTGTTATTGATTCTATTCCTTTTTACTTTGTACTGACTGCTTAGATTCGTGCTCTTTGCCTGTTACTGTTGTCAGTAAGTTTGTTTCTGTAAAATTTATGAATTGGTTGTATAATTTCTGAATTTCCTTTTTGTCAAGAAAGTAATTTTGTGATTAATGATGGAATCTGTGTTTGCGTGTTTGAATAATGATTTAGGAGAAAGTCTCGAGGACAACAGTCCTTCTAGCTCTTGTAATTCGTGAACTTCATCTGAATGCAGAGGTAATGGTTATGTCGAATTCGGGTTTCGTGTTAAATCATGTCGATGAAGCATTAATCTTGGTAGTTGTGATGATTTTGTGTTAATTGGCTATTGATCGTCTATTTTAGGCCTCGAAAGTTCATTACACTGTTCCTGCACAAAAACTACTTCAGGTGCGTGTCGAAAACCTTATTTATGTGAATTTCAGTTGTCAAAAAATGTGGCTGTCGACGCCACATGGCCAGGCACACGGACGTGTACCTAAGCCGTTTGGGTGATCGTGTAACACACTGTTCATCATTTTGGAGCCACGCAGATAGGGAATACGGGCATGTGTCCAGGCCATGCGTGGCCATGTTAGTGTAGGGTTCACATGAGCAACAGACATAGGCGTGTGTTTAGGCTGTGTAACTCACTGTTTGTGACTTAGAACCACACGGCCAGGGACATGGGCGTGTGCCCAGGCCATGTGAGGCACACGGGCAAGGACACGAGCGTGTGTCCAGGCCGTGTGAACCACACGGCAGGGACATGGGCATGTGTCCAGGCCATGTGGAATATAAATATGGTCTAAATTCTAGTTTTTGAGGCCGTGAGTGTTGTCCAACACTAATATTGACCTCTCCAATATATGAATGACCTGAAATTGGTTGTACGAGGACTCTCTGATACTCTGTGATTGACACATGAATAACTATATGTGTACTGTAATAGTTATTTCTGATATTGACTGTATTATCTATTTGTGAAATGAATGCGAATGGCTGAACACATGTTGCAGATACTTGTACTATGTATTTGCATGGGTTGGGATATTGTGAAGAAGGAAGTAAATTGTTCTGAATTAGTGGCTAAGCCACGATGTGTATAAATATGAATCTGGCGCTTTGTCGCATTTTTGAACTAGCAACTAAGATGCACCTCTGTAAAAATGTCAAACAGACACTCTATGGTGTGTAGGGTTGGTTGGGCATTTAATGCCCTTAACGTTGTGTTGGGATGGCCAAAGATGGTGTGTAGCAATTAGGGGTAGGAACAACTGCATATGAATCTGATCTGCTTTGTAAATGAAACTGAAATTGCTTCTGCTTATGTAATTGATTTGTTTTGTATCTGAACTGAAATGGCTTTCGTTGCCTAATCGAACCTTGGGCTTCGAAAATTACCTTTCAAATGTATTTCAATTGAATTAATGTTTGTTATGCACTGAGTTCTTAACTCATTCATTTACTGATTGGATTTTATGTGGTTCTAAAACTTGAACGGGTCGGCGCTGCGGGAGTTCTGTCAAGCTATTATCTTTCTTTTAAATACTACTATTAGGAATTTCATTATTTTATGATAATATGAGGTTTGAGAAGATTATATACTTAGTTAATTTGACTGAAATAGGAGCCATACTCAACAGTTCTAATTACATATTCAAACTATCAATGTTATATCAATCATGTCTCTTTGTTATTAATACTATTAATTTAACTGTTAAATGACTCGACAAATCTTACATAGCTAAATTTAAAAAGAAAAATTTAAAGAAATGTGAGTAAAACTGAAAAAAAAAAAGAGCGAACGATAAAACTTTAGAAAAAACTTTTGAAAAATTCAATATTAAGATTTTTAAAATATTTATTTTAACAATATTCGCTTTTCTTAATTTTTTATTTTAATTTATGTCACATAAGATGTAATGTGTCATTTAATAAATAAATTAACGGCTTTAATAACAAATGGACCTAATAAATATAATGTAATTATATGATTTGAAGTTTCGGTCCAATTAACTTAAAACCAAGAAAGAGAATAATAATTAAAGCTTTGAAAATTCAAAATTAGATTTTGTTTTTCTTCTCAAACTGTGTTAAAAAAAAACTTCTAAAATTTCATCATTTACTTCATATTCCTCATAAACAATTTACCAATAACGTGTATGAAATATCAATTTATTTTTTTAACTCATTGCTTTTCAATTTAATTTATGAATTAATTTTGAGAAGAATTTTTTTTTTTTTTGGAATCGGAAGTCATTTCTCAATTAAAATAAAGTACTTTAAGACATTCATCTACATTATTCTAATTACAATGAATGAAGTTGGAAAAGCTTTTGGTTTTTTCTTTCCATGATTGTATCAGATCGAGTAAAAAAAAAAATCAGGAATGTTACAAAATTTACCAACAACGTGTATGTATGCCCAAATCCCTCTCGACAAGTTATGAAATTTGCAATTTTTCTTTTCCACTTTAATTTAGAAGCACAAATTGTGTTAAATTGATCATTGATTGACGAGGGTCATAAGTAACATATTTTAGTTTTATTTTTAGTGTATTTTTAGATGATTATGTGATATTAATTGTGAATTATATTTTTAATATTTGTATTTATGTCTTGATGTTTAATACGACACTTGGGAGCAATAAGAGTGAAAAATAATAGAAATTAGAACTTTGGAGCTTTCCGGAAGCTGTGCACATGTAACAATTTCGCACACAAGCAATCTACATCACCATGTGGATTTTACACGGTTGTGTGTCCAAGGTATATCGATCTCGGGAATTGTGTGGACTAATAATTGTGGCTTATGATTTTTAGGGTTTTTTAGCACTTTAAGAAGATATAAATAGGAAAATAAGAAGGGAAGAATGCAACCATCAAGGAGAGCACGAAATTACCTTAAGAATATCATTGAAGCCAATTTCCAAGCAATTTTCCACCAAGATTCAAGAGATGTCCAGGTTGATTTTCAAGTGGTTATATTGTATTTTTGGTGTTTACTCTTGTCATTATGAACTAATTCTCTTAATAAATAGAGGAGATGAACCCCAGGAGAGATTATATTGTTTGATTTTTATTTTTTATGCAATAAAATCTTAGTCTCTTTGTTTTCAATTATGAATGTTTTAATATTATTAGGTTAAAAATTCTAGAGTGTTAATTCATATTTGATGTGCATAAGTCTGAGATTGAATAGACCCTTCTTGTGATTAGATATTGCATAATTGAATGGAGTTGCATGCATCCTAGAAATAGCCAACATAAATCTAGTGGATTAGAGTCAAATCTAATAGGGGGATCCATAGGCAAATTAATGCAATAATAGAGATTTTAATTAGAAAGAAATTTCAATTAATCAACCTCGAGTTAGTTACTCTTATGTTTAAAAGAGATATTAACATAAATTAGGAATTTCTATGGATTAAAGAGCTAAGAAAATAAATCACATAAATTAGATTGAGAATTATAGATAAAATTTAGGTGGATTCTTACCTAGGTATTGTTCTGTCACTTGGTTGATACTCGATCGTTTTTGTGTTTCATTCTTTGATGCATTCATTAGTTAACTTAAATAGTTTAAGTTTAGAAATGTGATAATTACTAGTAATTGTAGTACTCGAGGGAACGATATCTGTACTTACTATAACTATACAATTAATTGAGTTGAATTGATATTATAATTATTTTTAATAACCACAAAATAAAATTAGTTGTAGAGGTTGAAAAGTCTGGGTGGGTTTGTATAAACCCCACACTCTTCATTTTATGTGATTCAAGTTCCATTCTTACTAATTAGACACATATCAATCCACCATACTTTCCATGCCTTAGACCTAGGCGGGTTGGCTTTACGCTTATTATCCTCCTTTTTTTTCTTCCTTTTTAGATAATTATGTTTTTAGTTTCTGCCAAACACTGAATATTAAAGTCTCTACTCAAGTTATATATATGAACCATTTTCCAAAACTAATCGATGAAATTGAAAAGCTGGTATCAAACCCCACAATGAAATTCAAATCGGTAGAATCATGAGGTGAATTGCATTTTGTCTTCTCTACTAAAAAAGGGATAAATTAGTTTATGTACATTACAGAAGTCCATTGAAATTGACCCACAATGATTTGAATTTTTCAAAATTTTGCTCCTCTACTAAAAAAAGGGAAATTTAGTCCTTCCACATCAGATCTAAGAGTAAATTGATCATTCCGTTAAAAATTACATCTATTTCTACTTTTAAGTGATGACGTAATTAACGGAGTAAAGAAATAGCAATACGTGATGTGCCACATGTACCTCATACTAGTTTGAAATATTTTGCCACATTAGTAAATATTTAAAAATTAGAAATATCTTAATAATAATTAATTTTTTAATAATTATTTAAAAAATGCATCCAAGATAAACCAAGACAAATAATTGTCCAGGTTCATCTTGGACATGATTTTTCAATAGTTATAAAAACATTATAGAAAATTATTAAAATTTATACAAAATTATAATTTTTTGAAATTATTAAAAATTATTAAAAAAAATCTAGAATGAACTTGGAAATATGGTTGTCCATGTTCAAATGAGCCTAGACAACTTGTTGTTTAGGTTCATTTTGGTGTTGTTTCTTAAACAATCATAAAAAATTCTTTAAAGTTATTAAAAATTATAAGATATTAATAAAATAGGACTCACCAACTTGATTAATTGAAATATCAACTCGATTAAGAAGATACGCATATGTGTATTTTGGTATATTTGAATTCTTTAAACATGCTATATGTGTATATATATATATATATAATTTTTTAAAAATTTAAAAATTATTTATAATTTCTTATAATTCATAATAATTTTAAAACAATTTTCTATAATTTTTAATAATTATTTAGGAAACTAATCTAGAATAAACCTAAAGAAATGATTATCTAAGTTCATTTGATATTGGACAACCATTTGTTCAGGATCATTCTAGAGGTTGTTTTTAAAAATTTTAGAATTTTTTTATAATTCTTAATCATTTTAAAATAGATCTCTATGTTTTTATATTTTTATGAAAAACCATGTCCAAGATAAAATGAACTAGGACAACCATGTTTAGATTAATCTTGGATGTGATTTTTTAAATGATTATAAAAATATTTAATTTTAGGATTTTTTTAAAAACTTTTTTAAAATATTGTCATATTAGCTTGAGGTACACACACTTTAAAGTTTAGTTGTAACATCCTAAACCTGACCTAGACGTTATTGGCGAATCATGAGGATCATATCGATCACCTACATGACAAAACTACCCTAATGTTTACTGAAAACCTTAGATACTCTCTCTATTTTAAGAAAAACTGCGATTTGCCTTCGTTGTTTTGGGAAGATGATTCATTAATTAGTTCAACCTTTCTTAGGTCATATTATTAGCGAGATTTAGAAAACACTTTGTTCAACGTTTCTCCTATCTAAACCTTATTATATTTTAATGCAGCGGAAAACTTAGTTTTTAACAGGTTAATCATTAAAGTCAAATATCATGCTTTTTCCAATTTCATAATACTCTTATAAAACCAATTCTATGTGTCAAGCATGTGTGCATGAAAATCCCAAAACAGAAAATAAACCTAAACCATACTCCACTAAACTTTACAGTTAAAAAACCAATTAAATTTAAATAAAACTTAAGCAAAATAAAATTTAAGTCTGAAGCCCCTCGTATGTCTGCATGTCATGTCCGATCCTAGTCTTGCGCATTACCTAAGATGGTTAAAACTATGAGGTTAGCTGACTAGCTTAGTGTGAGTAAAACAATAAGTACATTCACATATTCATACAAATATCACTCACCATTAATAACATTGCAACACAAGCATATCATTCATAAGCTTTATATGTTGGGAAATGTGTCCATATTGTAATAAACATGTAATTATTTTCTATTTATTTAAACGATGAATAAATAAATAAAGTTAATTCCACATTTCACTATTATGCCTTTTGTATTTCCAATCTTTTATATTTGGCATGCATAGAAAAATTGTGACAAACAAATATTAGCCCATTGATTATCTAAAGTTCAAACTGAAGATAAGTGGCTTTTTAAGAACGTTTACATTGCGATAAAGACAACTTACTTCACCAGATAATCTAAATGAATCTGTAATCCCGTAAAAGAAATGAGTGAGCATTTGATTCAAATATTGAGAAGGATTATTATGTCGTCTACAATTCCAATTGGGGAGATGGCTAGTCTTGGTTATCGGAGCAGTTGACTTCACGAGTAGAGACATAGATGTATTCATTGGTAAAATGATACATTGGACTAGACCCAAGATGAATTAATTCTAAATCTGTTTGTGAGTTAATTCACTTGTGACATTCATGGTGTGATTTACCTAAATCCCGAGTTAGTCACTAACCATACGTATGCAGCTCATGTGTTTTGATATAAGTGGAGGCTTATGCTCTAAAGATGATCGAACCCATAGCTAGTATGTTGGGTACATGACTTGTGTATGGCATGGCTTTACTAGCAACAGTGGAATTCATAGCTTAATTAAAGAGTTAATGATATCCTCTCATTGGCATTGTGTGGATTGATAAATATGGAACGTGGTCATGGATTTCTTGTTCTTGAACGAGCAATTTATCAAAGTCATTTGTTGATAGTGATAATATTAACCATTAAGAAGTCACAATGGTGAAAATGATATAAAATAGGATTTTATTGAGTGAACGAATTTAACTCAAAGGAATCAAGGATACCATATGAGGGTAACACACACATGATGAGGTCATTGGACAAAACAATTGGATGAATTTCTTTCATAAATAGTATATAATAAGGAGTTTTCAATTATGATACTTCTTGTGGACTGGCTTAATGATTAAGTAATTGTGAATTATCGGAACAATGCTTTTAGACATAATTGCAATCATTAGAGCCTAATTGTATACGTCCCTCTGCTAGCTCAACAAAAACTTGATTGAACTGCATTTGAATCAGAAGAAAATTCTTTGACTTTGAAAATAATTTAATTGAGTTGATTTATTTGATGTGGAATTAAATTAGGTCGTCGTGAGAATTGTTCAACTAGAGAATTTGATTAAATAAATTTCTTAAAAAATTAATTTGGAAAAACTAAGTGATTTTTGGAAAATTAATTTTGATCAAATAAAATTAAAAATTAATCAAATTAATTAAAATTAATATGATATTTTTAGAAATTAATTTTTAAGTCAGAAAATTGGCCCAATGGGTACTTGAACTTGAAAATTGGACCTAAGATCGTAAATTGGGCCTAGGATCCAAAAATAGAGACCAAGACCTAAAAACTGGTCAAACTGGGCCCAGTATGTGAAACCAGGCCGACAGTCCAACCGGTGGCTTGATTGGACCGGTTGGGTAGTCATTGGCCTGGACCGAACCGGCTCGAGGTGTCGTAAGGGTGTCACATCTCTATTATCGAACACGACGATGTCGGCCGCTGCGATGGCGGCATCCTGGTGGCTGATGGCAGTTGGTCTTTGCTGGTTAAGCAGTGGAAGTGTTACACTCCTACTGAGACTCTACCAAAGAATTTGATTTCAAATTAACTATTCTAAAAAATAATATTATTTTAATAGTTTAATATTAAATTTAATTTAGTACTTATCTTGTAGATAAATATTCTATTATTTTAATAAGATTTAATATTAAATTTAATCTAATAATTTATCTTGATTAATATTATATTAATTTAAACTCTCCCTATATAAAGAAAGTATTGGATCATTATTTTTCACACACTTGAATTCAAAGAGAAAGTTGTAGAGAGAAAATTCTCTGAAGAGATTAATTCAAAACATTTATAGAGATATTTTTTTATTTACAACTTGACCCAAAAGTTTAGAGAATTTGCAAAATTACCCCAGTAGTAATTTTTGTGAAATTTTTTTATTCAAAGCGGGCCCACACTCACCAGATGCGAGCTTGAGGATAGCGAAGAAGACTACTCAATCGAAGCACTCATCCTAGACGAATTGAAAAGGTACAAATTTGATTAAGTGTTTATTATTTTAGATATCAAACCAAGATCTTATTTTGAAAAAAAAATTTAAAACTTTAATTTTTCCCTAAATTTATTTTCTACTGCTTTTTCCAAACCCGTTCTTTTTACCAACATCATGGACATATCATAATGCATATTAATTTCCTACCTCAGCTATCCACTACACACCATGAGTTCCCCAAAACTCATCTGTCAAACTCCAATCATTATGAGCAAAGCTTGATGTGGCTAAACCACCATTATACATAATGTAAATATACTGCCATTTATATAAAACGTGATATAATCATCGTTCACCTCATTACTCCTGGTACGGTGCACTGACAACATATATTCGGACTTAATATGCCGCCATTACTCCACGGAACTCCTTCGTCATCCACATAATCCCACCCCATACACATGCGTTATATCATATGAATTTCAATCAAATACACGTTTCATACATTTTCATTTTAGTAGCATGACTTAGATGCCCTCATTATAACATTCACTTATCAAGCATTCAATTTTCACCATCAACACAGTGACATTCTAACATATCAAAATTTGTTATCATTTTAGACAATTTCCCAATGTATGTATAGTAGTCTTTCGTTTGATACATTTCTTAGCATTTCACTCAATCACACATGTCATACGTTCAACATTTATTTTCATTTAAATACATGCTATACATATAATCAACATACATTACACATTTAAATCATACAAATCATGTCATACCAATACCAAACATTTAAGTATTTAGACAACCATACAACTTTTTAACCATATCTTTTAGCTAGGGTTCCACACGTACTTATTTTGGCCACCTTAAGACCACTTACTTAGCCATTTAAATAAGTCCGTCTAGCAAGGTTAAACATTTATTTAATGAATAAAAATATTAATTAACAATTAAATTTTAGGTTAGAACCACACATTAATTTCGCACAACCGCAACACTGTTTGCGAAACTAGCGATTTCTCCTTAAGACCTTAAATCGAACCTAAATTAAAATAAATTTTTTACCGAGTTAGTATGCTGTTAAACCAGCTTAAAACACCCACTAAGGGTCCGATCAAATCAGTGTTACCATATCACAATTACAAAATCCAAATCAGTTAGTTTGCTTACACTGATTTAGTGAGAAACGAGGGCGCGAAGGGTGAATGTCTCACTGCTAATACAGAGCGTTTAAGTCAGCGCCTAACACAATTGTCGAAACCATATTTTGAAAAAGGAGGTCGACTTTGTTTGAAAGCGAAAATTAAAACAGGAGTCGCCATCGATTTTTTGAGGTGTGATCGGATCACTTAGAAATTTGGTCGTTTTAATAAAATATTTTGATTTATTAAAACAACAGTTTTGGTCTACGAAATTTGAGAAAATGGGTTCGGGAGTCGGTTACATGCGAGGAAGGATTAGCACCCTCGTCACGCCCAAAATTGGTACCTAATTGATTAATTAATGTCTTAATGTCGAGAGTTAAAGTTTTGAAAAGGTTTTAAATACGATCCCTTCTTTTATTAACAATCATTTTTAAAAATTCTTGAATTAAGTTGAAACGAGTATCACAGGCCCTCTCGTCCTAATATAACAAAATGCCACACCTCGTAAGTTAGGATGCGACGTTTGAATCCTCGGGAATAAGTTTGCCTTTAATTTTTATCGAAACTTTGTGTATTTTGAAATCTAAAAGGATATTTGGCTATTTAGGTTTAACAAGAAAATCAAAACCCCACAAGTTAGGGTACGATTTCTCGAATTCCTTAAACGTGAAATATTGCCTTATTTTGAATATTTTTCTTTTGAATCATAACGAACATGACACTTAACGATGTGCATTTTTTCGTTTGGAGTAAATAAAATGATCTATATTGGATAAATACGTTGGAGCTTAATACACGAGGCGATGACGTGAAGTGAAGATATAGTAATGAGCATGGAACAATAATACATGAATACAATATTATATAAGTGAATGACAATGATATAAAAATACGAACGAACGAATTATAATATACACAATGGCAATAATCACATAACATATGTCACTTAAATACCAACATTAATAATTAAAAGAATGAAATAAATAACATAAAACCATTTAAAATAAATAATGAGACAATTTTAAATAAATAATACATAAAAAAATAAGTTTAAAATAGATATTATAAAAAGCAATTTAAAGTGAATAGTATAAAATAATTTAAAATAATTAATATACAAAACAATTTAAAATAAAACAAAGCAACTTAAAATATATATATATATATATATATATAACAATTTAAAATAACATATAGAAAGTCTAAAATAAATAATATGTAAAAAGAAATTTAAAATAAACAACATACATAAAATAAAATAAAAAGTTTAATATAATATATATAAAAATAAAAATTAATGTATAAAAGAGCTTAAGATAAACAATATAAAAAAATTTAAAAATAAATAATCCATATAAAAAAGAAGTTTAAGAATTAATAGTATGTATAAATTTATAATAATAAAACAATTCAAAAAATTAATATATAAAAAGAATTTAAAATAAATAAATAAAGCAATGTAAAGTT
This sequence comes from Gossypium longicalyx, assembly GCA_025698465.1. NCBI lineage: Eukaryota > Viridiplantae > Streptophyta > Magnoliopsida > Malvales > Malvaceae > Gossypium > Gossypium longicalyx. The sequence continues at coordinate 58,425,608 of CM047004.1, read as the reverse complement.
ATTAGTAAATGAAATAATTCAAAACAATATGTATTAAAATAGTTTTAAATAAATACTATATAAAATAATTTAAAAATGAATAATAGATAAAAGTTTATAAAGTTGAAATTAAATGAAAGAGGATTCAATTGAAATTAAAATGCAGTTAAAGGGAGAAACTATAAATAATAAAATAACTATAACAGAAACGAAGATTAAAATGGAATGCGCGAAGTAGCGTAGGGATTAAATAGGAAAATATCCCCAAGCTCCAATTAAAACGCGTCATTTCTTCGGCAAATCCAGGACCAGATCGTGCAAGAAATAAAATAAAACGGGAAATTTAAAAGAAATAAAAAAATGATGAGGCAAAATTGAATAATAGTGCCAATGCGGAGGGATTAAAACAGAAATTTGCCCATTTGGGCCCTGAAAACACGCAGATCTTCCACTAAACGGGTCGGGTTGTGCAGGTTGGCCCCTCTATGGGGGGCCTAATGAAACGGTGCCATTTCTGGCTTGCTAACCCAATTTTTTTTTTTTAAAAATTCATTCTAGCCCATTTTAAGAGAAAAAAATTCAGAAGCTTTCTCCTTTTCTTCGCTAGGGTTTTAAACCCTAGCTTTTGCACCGCTGTCATTCCCCTGAACCCGTCGTGGCTTCCACCATGGACGGTGGTCGAAACCGCATGAAGAGGGGATTTAAACCCTCGTTTGAAACATGTTTGGAGGCCAAATCTTCTCGACCCCAAAAGCCGAAAGAAAGGTCATTGGCTATCCTTTTTAGCCCGATTTCGACGCCAAGAAAGGGGTTCCTGACGACGGCATTGTAAGGCTATTCAGGTAAGCCTTTCTTTCCTCTTATTTTTGCCTTTTTTTTATTTAAAATAGATTCGTAATAGAAATAAAAAAAAGGAAATCAAAAAGAAGAAAAAAAGAAGATTAAAATCAACCTCTTTTTTAGCCTTTTTGCTTTTGATTGCTTAATATCTGTGTAAAAAATTACATTTCAAGTTCTTGTGGCTATATAGCCGAATACATATTTTTTTGTCTATGTTGCCCTTGCGTGCTGTGTTGTTTTTGTTCCCTTTTTTGGTCTGTTTGCAGGTTGGAGGGGAAGGTCAACGAACGGGGATTTCGTTTTGGTGCAAAGGACAGGCAGAGCCGACCCTTGAGCGATATGCGTGCCTAGGACGTACGTGGCTTACAGGAGGAAGGCGCGGCACTAGGGTTAGCTAGGGTTCTAGGTTTGCTGAAACTAGTGTAGGCATTGGGCTTATCGACCTGCTTCATTGCAATTTCAAAGAGATAAGGTTAATGGCTTCAATCTGCTCCACTGCTACTTCAGGGAGATGAGGTTTGTGGGTTTAATCTACTCCACTGTAACTTCTGGGAGATAAGATTCGCTATTTTCAACCTATTCCACTGCAACTTCAGAGAGATAAGGTTAATGGCTTCAATCTGCTCTGCTGCAACTTCAGGGGATAAGATTCGTTATAATAACTTTAATTCGTCCCATTGCAACTTTAGGGGTATGGGATTTGCAACTTCAACCTACTCCACTACAACTTTAGGGAGATAACATTTGTGGCTTCTCTGATCTTGTTACCCCATTCTCTGGGGAGCATGACCTGTTGAGTCCATTTTATTGACCTATTTGTGCCTAGTGATTAGGATTCTATGATCAAAATGAATCAAATGCTCCTAACTAGATGTGTATGAATGATAGTTGCATGAATGTAAAATATCCTTTTGTTCGAGAATAATCCCTTTTCAATGCTTATGTTGTCATTGCTCGTTGCTCATCGAGGTTCTGTCACTGATGTGTTACCAAGCATTCTTGTTCAGCTGGTATCTTTGGCAGAAGATCCGAAGAGATAGTTACAATTTAGACTATTCTTTCTCAAATTTCTCCGGCTCTTAAGTTTGGTGAGTTCTAAATAATAGTCCTGTTTCAAGGCCTTGTATCATTTAGAGACTTCTCAGAATAATATGCAAAACTTCTTTTATGTGAATATTATCAGTCCAATAATCGTTATTTCAATGAAAAATGCTTGAAAAAGATTATCACAACAGACAATATGGAATTTTGTTGGGAGCAAAGCACAAAATGAATTAATCATAATAGAAAATTTTACTAAAGTAAAAAATGAGAAAAAATTAATCAAGATGGTACATTTTGCCAAAATATAAAATGAATAAGATGAAAATAAGTGCCCCGGATATCATAGCATGAGTTTCTCTACACAAGACTTCTCGAAGGCCCTTTAAACTTGATATATGTTTAGAAGACCTAGAGTACTTTTTTGATACCCCAAGATGTAGCATCTCTCCTTTTTGTTAATTCGGGCATAACAAGACTATTGCAGGCCTCTCCTTTGATCAAAACTTGAATTGCCCTTTTCTTGGGTTTTCAATTCAAAATCCCTTTGGTCTCAAAGTTCCCTTTGCGGGTTTTCGCCTTAGCCTCTCTATTTTCTTCTTCTTCATCTTCTCTTCTCTTTTTTTTTTATTTTTTTCTTTTATTTTGAAGGTCTCAGAGTGCCCTTTACGGGTTTTCGTCTTGACCTCTCCCCTTTTAGGTGAAGTACTTCTTGATTGAATCCGAATTTACAAGATTGGGCAAGTTTTTACCATCCACCTCGACTAAAATCAGCGCTCCTTCGGAAAAGGTTTTCTTTACCACATAAGGTCCTTCCCAGTTTGGCATCCATTTCCCTCTAAAATCCTTTTGTATGGGAAGGATCTTTTTTAGTACTAGGTCCCCTTCATGGAATTCTCTAGGGCGAACCTTTTTGTCTTAAGCTCGCATTATCTGTTTTTGGTACATCTGGCCATGACGGATGGCCATTAGCCTCTTTTCTTCAATCAAGTTCAACTGATTGTATCGAGACTAGATCCATTCTGCCTTTTCTAACTTCAATTCTGTCAAAACTCTAAGAGAAGGAATCTTAACTTCAATGGGTAAGATCGCCTTCATTCCATAAACCAGAGAGAAAGGCGTTGCCCTAGTTGATGTTCTGACAAATGTTCGATAAGCATAGAGGGGAAACGGTAACTTTTCATGCCAATCTTTATAAGTCTCAGTCGTTTTCCCCATAATTTTTTTAATATTCTTATTGGTTGCTTCTACTGCACCATTCATTTTTAGGCGATATGGTGATGAGATGTAGTGTTTGATCCTGAACTGACTGCAGACTTCTGATATAGTGCTTTTGTTCAAATTTAGTGCATTGTTAGAAATGATCCTTTCTAGCATTCCATATTGACATATGATTTCCTTCTTTAGGAATTTGCTAACTGCTAATTTTGTAACATTGGCATATGAAGCGGCTTCTACCCACTAGGTGAAGTAGTCAATGACCACAAAGATGAATTGATGCTCATTTGAAGCTTTTGGTGAGATTGGTCCAATGACATCCATACCCCACATAGAGAAAAGTCATGGAGAAGTCATAACATGTAGAGGTGAAAGAGGTACATGGATTTTATCTCCGTAAATTTGACATTTATGACATTTTTTAGCGGAATAGATGCAATCTCCTTCCATGGTGGACCAATAATATCCGAATCTCATGATCTGCCTGGCCATTGTGAAACCATTGGCATGTGTTCCGCAGACACCCTCGTGGACTTCTTCCAAGATTCTCTTAGCCTCGATAGCGTACACACACCTTAATAGCACCTGATCCTTTCTTCTTTTATATAGGATCTCCCCATCTAAGACATAGTCACTAGCTAGTCTTTTCAGCATCCTTTTATCGTTCTCAGTCGCTTGGTCAGGGTATTCACGATTCTTTACGTATCGCAGTATATCGTGATACCAAGGGTCATCATCATTTTCTTCTTCTTCTTCGATTTTGTAACAATGAGCCGGAGTCTATAAATACTCATCTAGATAGGTTTCACATCATCTTGTTTATTTACTTTAACCATTGAAGCCAAGGTAGCCAAAGTGTCAGCCCTTTGATTTTCGTCTCGTGGAAGATAGCTGAAGGTGATGTCATCAAACTCTTTAATTAACTCCAGAATCAGCCTTCAATAATTAATCAACTTGGGATCCCTCGTCTCTCATTCACCTTTGAGTTGATAGATTACTAGTGCGGAATCCCCATATATCTCTAGCACCTTGATCTTACGCACTATGGCTGCACGAATGCCCATGATACATGCTTCGTATTCTGCCATATTATTCGTGCAATCAAAATCCAATTTACTAGTGAAGGGATAATGATCCCTGTTTGAGGATATCAGGACTGCCCCAATTCCGTTACCCACATCATTTGAGGCCCCATCAAAGTTTAGTCTTCAAGGGTTACCTTCTTGAGAGTCTTCTTTAGTAGTGGCAATATACATGAGATCTTCATTCAGAAAATCAAAGCTCAAAGGCTCGTAATCTTCTAGAGCTCTACTGGCCAAAAAATCTGCTATTGCGTTCCCTTTTATAGCCTTCTGATTCACGTAGACTATATCAAATTCAGATAGCAGAATTTGTCATCGGGCCATTCTCCCATTCAAAGCAGTCGACTCCATCATGTACTTTAGACGGTCGAGTTTCGAGATGAGCCAAGTTGTGTGGTACAACATATATTGTCTTAACCTTCGAGTTGTCCAGATCAAGGCACAACACAACTTCTCGATCAGTGAATATTTTTTCTCGCATTCAGTGATTTTTTTACTGAGATAGCATATGGGTCTTTCTTTTCTTCCTGACTCATCATGTTGACCAAGCACGCATCCCATGGAGTTCCCGAATACTGCCAAGTACAATATCAGTGGTCGATCTGGGCTAGGTGGCATCAGTATTGGGGCATTGGATATATAATGTTTGACTTTGTCAAAAGTCTTCTGGCACTCTTCATCCCAAACACCTGGATTGTGTTTCTTAAGGAGACAGAATATAGGGTTGCATTTCTCAGTTAGTTGTAAAATGAACCGTGTGATGTAATTTAGTCTTCTTACGAAGCCTCAAACTTCCTTTTGAGTGCGCGGCGGAGGCAATTCTTGTATAGTCTTCACTTTATCTGGGTCGATTTCGATCCCCTTTTCACTGACTACAAATCCTAGTAATTTTCCTGAACTAGTCCCGAAAGTACATCTTGTTGGATTGAGCTTCAGTTGGAATTTTCTCAATCTCAAGAATAATTTCCTCAAGACTTGTACATGCTCTCTCTCTGTTCGGGACTTTGCGATCATATCATCAACATAAACTTTGATGTCTTTATGCATCATGTCATGAAACAAGTTTACCATGGCTCTTTGGTATGTTGCTCCCGTATTTTTCTGTCCAAATGGCATCACTTTATAGTAGAATGTTCCCCACACGGTTACAAATGTGATCTTCTCCATGTCTTCAGGATGCATCTTTATCTAGTTGTATCCCGAGAAACCATCCATGAAGGAGAACAGTGAATAACCCACCATGTTGTCCACCAAAGTGTCAATATGTGGCAATGGGAAATTGTCTTTCGGGCTAGCCTTGTTCAAGTCCCTATAGTCTATGCATATTCTCACTTTTCCATCTTTTTTAGGGACGGGGACGATATTGGCTACCCATTCTGAGTATTTAACCACTTGCAAGAACCCAGTATCAAATTATTTCTTGACCTTTTCTTTTATTTTCAATAATACATCAGGTCTCATTCTTCGGAGCTTTTGCTGGACTGGTTTGTACTCTTCCTTTATAGGTATTCGGTGTACCACGATATCAATGTTTAGCCCGGGCATATCTTGATACGACCATGCAAAAATATCTTTGAACTCTTGGAGTAATTCAATAAGGTCACGTTTTGTCTCTGCAGTGATGTAAGTTCCAATATTCACTTCTTTATCTTCCCCTAAACTTACAACTTCCACTGATTCTTTGTAGGGTAGGATCTATTTTTCATCTTGTTCAACCATCCTTAACAAATCAGGAGATAAACCACATTCTTGACCATCCTCAAAATCCTAGGGTTCTTTTAGACACATATCTTGCTCAAAAGGATATTTTAAGTCGTTAGCAGCATCACTCATATCATTGATATCTGGAGACCTATTATAGGAACAAGGGGAACATCCAAAGAATAAAGAATCCAAGAATAAATATTTGTATGGTATGATTATGAAAGAAAGAATAAAAGAGTATTTGCTCAAAGTGGGACAAAAGATGCATTTTATTAAAATAAAGATCGTTGGGCATAAGCCTCTTTCACAAAAGGGTACTTATTACTCTTAGGCCTAGAGCAATAAGCGTGTTTTGAACATTACTCTGAATTAATTCTAAAGATTACAGGGATCTCCTCCGCAATTCAATTGTTCAAAACACTCCCTAGTACGTAAGGGTGAATGCCTGATAGGTTTTCTTCTCCCATTTCTTCTTCAAATATGGCATTAATGCTCAAACTTCCCAACATTTCTTTAGTAGTTTCTTTTCTTGTCGTCTTTTGTTCAGGGTGAATAGTTCTTCATGATATGAAAGTCTTGGATATATGAGGAAAGGTCATCGGCTCCCACTTGACCTCTCTCCATTCAGTCGTGCTTTTTTTCTTTCTTGCTGTTTCTCTAACTCTCTCTTCTTTTGCCTAGCATCTGGCTTATATCCTAAGCCAAAGCGGTCTCGTTTGTCCATGAGCATGGGTGCCTCAACCCTTCCTTGAAGGCATTTTCCAAGCCCCCTCTCGGGTAAAACTTCTTTCCCAACCATCAGTTGCAGGCTCATCCTTGTAGTTTTAGAGATTTTGGGCGTCGGGACCTTATTCCCTTTGACAATAAAGGTCGTATTCACAAATTCCAGTGATCAAAAGGAATATTCTATCGTTTCATCGTCTGTCTCTAGATACGGAGCATCACTGGTGACTATTGCAATGATGTCCTCTTCGGCATTTATCGTCACTAGCCGCCCTTTCATTACCAATTTTAGCTTTTGGTGCAGTGATGAAGGCACTGCCCCTACTGAATGTATCCAAGGCCTTCCCAATAAACAGTTGTATGAAGGCTTAATATTCATTACTAAGAAATCCACCTCGTATGTGTTTAGGCCGATCAAAAGAGGTATTTCGATTCTGTCCATTACCCTTCTCTCTGTGTCATCAAATGCCCTCACTATATTCTGGCACGCTTTCATGTGAGAGTTGTCTACAGGATATCTATTCAATATGGATAATGGTAATACATTCAAAGTCGACACGTTGTCAATCAGCACCCCCAGTAGCGTATAGCCCTTACAGTGTGTGGTGATATGTAGAGCCTTAGTTGACCTCATGCCACCGGGTGGTATCTCGTAATCATTGAAGAAGATAAAGTTATCGGCACTTATATTGCTAACCAAGAGGTCCAGCTTGTTGACAAAGATATCGTTGGTGACATAGGTTTCATTTAGGACTTTCATCAGTTTGCTGCGATGAACCTCCGAACCTAGGAGTAAGGCTAGTACCAAGATACGAACTGGTTGTTTACGCAGTTGCTGTACAACACTTTACACACTGTGCTTTAGAAATTTCAAAAATTCTTTAGCTTCTTCTTCATTGACTGGTTCATTAACATGAGGTTCAGGTCTGGCCGTTCTTTCTCTCTTCTGTTCGACTGCTGTAGCTTTTCTTTTTGCAGGTTTCGCTTTCACATCCGTTGAATCGTAGCGTCTTTCGCTGCGCTTATAGGATCACACGTTTTGGTCTTTCCTTGAAGCATCAGCCGGGTTCTCTTTTCCCGTAATCGTCACATTACAGTCGTAATTCCACGGGACCCTTTTGCTATCTTTATAGGGAAAGACCGTAGGTTTTTGGTTTATGATTTTCGGTGGCATTCGCACTCCCGCTTAATTACTTTTGGGTCATGATATGATAACCACAGGGTAATTGACTTTTTGGATCTGCGTCGTCAATTTTCCTTCTGACGCGCATATATTTCTCTCCTCGGGGCTTTCAACCTCTTCATAAAATTACATTTTTTTATTGTCCATCATATCCTACACTAAGACCCTGAACTCGGTACATTCCTAGATTTTGTGCCCCTCTTTACAATGGAACTCACAGTAGTTCCTCTTTTCTTAAAATCCTTCTTCTGAATCCAATACGATCAATCCTCTCTTTACCATCTCCTTCCAAACCCGTCTCAATGGGTTTTTGACTTCTGCAACCTCATGTTTGACCTTCTTACTTCCACCTTCGTTTATCCCGTTTACTTCTCGGTCGGAATGATTGGGTAGCGGGTTTCCTACTACATTGGGCGCGGATGGGTCGTCAAACTTCACAATCCCCATTTTAATAAATCTTTCGATTAGTTTTTTTAACATAGTGCAATTTTCAATTGAATGTCCAGTGATTCCAGCGTGATATTTACACTGAGCATTTGCATCATACCATTTGGGATATGGGGGTTGCATCGACTTTAAGTAGAAAGGAGACACTACATGTGTACCGAATAGGTTTTGATACAGCTCCTTATACATCATGGGTAAAGGTGTGAACTGTAGTCTTTCTGTGTTCATCCTCGTATTAGATTCTTGTCTTGGGATGCTCTGATGGTTGGCGGTTACCGTCTTTAGTTGGTTTACAGTGAGTGACTTGGAATGACCTTTGTTGTATGTGCTCATGTTGTTCACCTCATTTTTTTTTTCTCGAGATTGATCTCTTGGTACTTTCCCCTACCTCTATTTTGCCACTTCTTATCATGTTCTCGATCATTTTACCGGTCATCACTATATCTGAGAAGCTTTAGTGGCGCTCCCTAACATATGAGTGATGAATGGAGCCTTTAAGGTATTGATGAACAACATGGTGGTCTCTTTTTCTAGGAGTGGTGGCTGGACTTGTATAGTAACCTCCCTCCACCGTTGGGCGTATTGTCGGAAGCTCTCATTCAGTTTCTTTTCTATGTTCTACAAGGTAATCCTATCCGGGGTCATATCCGTCACGTGACTATACTTTTTCATGAAAGCTTGAGTTAGGTCTTTCCATGAGTTGATCTTGGTACGGCTCAATTGGTTGTACCATTTGGATGCTGCTCCAACCAGACTATCCTGGAAGCAGTGAATCAATAGCTGATCATTGTTGACGTACCCAGTCATTCGTCTACAAAACATGGTAATATGAGCCCCGAGGCAGCTAATCCCATTATATTTTTTGAACTCAGGAGTCTTGAACTTGGAGGGAAGCACTAGGTCCGGAACCAAGCTTAAATCTTTACCATCGATCCCACAATTATAGACAGCACTTTCCATCACTTTAAACTTCTCCTCTAACCACTTGCATCAGTCTTCCAATTGTTTTGGGAGCTCTACTCTAGCTCTTTTGACTTCTACCATGTCATCTAGATCAGGGACTACGGGATTAGTTGGGTTATCCCCTGGATTAGAGTTTGAGCCTGCTTGATAGTTGATTAGCATTGAGGCACTGGCCTGAAATTGTTGGGGCCTAATTGTAACAGATGGTCTTCGTGTATACACCTCAGCTTGTGTCTGAGCATTTATCGGGGTAAAACCCGGAGGGTAGAGAAGATCTTCATTGTCATTCCCAGTATTAACCATGAGATTCTTTCCTTTTTCTGATCCGTCGGTCAGCAATTGTGTTAGCTGGTTCATCATCTTTCTTTGGGATTCCAACATTTGATCCCCCATATCTTGCTGGATTTTAGCCAACTACTCTTGCATTTTTGCTTGCAACTGCTCTTGCATTTCTTTTTAGAGCTGTTCTAACCTTTCTAGTCTCTGATTCATTACTTTGGTTTTGCGACGAGTTTTGTAGCGGTATTCAGTTGGTTGACTCTTGTTGGTTTCCAAATTAACTGAAATAATTTTGTTTAATTAGAATCTTTTTGTGTAAATTAATGCATATGATGTGATGCAATTGTATGAATGCAAAAAGAACCGTTGATTCTGATTCAATTTTATTAGAACAACTTTGCTAGAAAACAGATTTCTTTACATAAGATGGATTACATATACAACTTTGCCCTAATACCTAAAGCCTTAACCTTCCTAAGAAGCCAAGCTAACTCTCGGCCCCGATTTGATTCTGACTCATATTTTACACTTAGTACATCAGCCTGAACTGCCAGGTTTTGCAAATGGTCAGCCACTTGTCTCACTTGAGCCACAGCTTCGCCCATGACATAATCTCTATCTCTGATCTGATCTTGAGAGCGGTGGAGTTGCTCTTTCCAATGTTCATTGTTTGCTTCAAGAAGTTCAACTCGAAGTTCACCATTTCACAGTGCGGTCTCAAGCTCTTTTATCCTTCCTTTCAACTCCTCAATCTTGTTTAGGCTGACCCTTAATTCGATCACGGAGTTGCGACTACGACGCTAATATAGTGACTTTTTTAACTTTGTCACCCGAGCTCTTAACCTCTCCTTTACATTGTGGCTTTCTAACAAACTCCTTTTTAGAGTGCCCTCTCGTATTCGAGCATCTTGGAACTTCTTCTCCCACTGATCGGCTCTAGTCTTTTCTTCTTTTATTTCTTGTCGCCATTGCTCTGATGTTTTACCCAAACTAGCAATTCTTATAGACATACGCAGCTTCTTGTAATCTATATTTAAACTATCCAAATCTTCTTCGGCCTTATTCTTACCTTTTCTCAATTTCTCGGCCTCTAGATTTTGGATGTCAACGTCTAGTCCTAGCCACATCTTTTCCTCCTCTAACTACTCTATTTTCTTTTCCAATTCTCGACTCCTTTTCTCAAAATCTTACTTGATGATCTCTAATTCAAACGGGATTACTTGTAAGTGCACCTCTATCGGGTGAGCGTTTTCTTAACTTGGAATTAGGATATTATCGTTGACTCTATTACCCCATCACCAGTCATAATCGGGGGTCATCATTGGACCTACGGCGAGTCCTTTCATTCTACGGGTTTGGTTTTATGCATTCGATATCTCACGAACTTTCTTCTTATAATTATCGCCCTTGTTTGAAAACTCACACTAAACCAACCCTTGTGTCACTGGTATGAACTACCTTGATCTATACTACCTTAACACGAGTAGTGGAGCATATCCAACGGCTCCCCATACCCCAGGTAGAGAGACCCAGTCAAAGTCACCACACCGATACAAGATCTTGTCAGGGATCATCCATGGAGCCCTCCAGTCGACGTCTTCAACTTGTAGATTCTAGAGAATCGCTATCCATTTCTCTTCGGAAAGGTCATCCCACCTTAGCGTAGCCACTAGTTCCTTCAATGGAGAGTAGTTCTCAGAAAAAACTCGATATGAGACTTTTTTTACCTTCCAAAAGTGGCTATGGAACCATGATAGCAAAAGCTGTGCACATCCTATGAACCTCCACTCGCCCGCTCTTCGGCAAGCATTCAATGATCTGAAAGTTTCGGCTAAGATCACTGGGACGAGTGTGACCCCTTTATCAAGTCGATCGAATAGGTCTGGCACTGTTTCATCTACATGTCCTAATGCCTTGGGAAAGATGACCAAACCGTAGACGCTCAAAGCGAAAACGTCAACCCTTTTCTTCATATCCGGATGTGCTAGAATAGATCTCTCAAGTTCTTCCAAGGAATACACTTGCTGTCTTCCTTTTGCTTAATCCAAGCTGTAATCCACTGCTTAATCATCCCCGTAATATTCATCAATTTCTTTACAAAGGTCGGGATGTTAGCAGCTCTCGAATAGGCCTTGTCAACTTTAATCTTTGGGCACGAAGTAAGACCATATACTCCTCCACGGTAGGTACCAAATCAACCCTCCCAAAAGTGAAGCAACTGTAGGCGGGATTCCAAAACTGGGCTCAGGCTCGGAATAAATGCTTGTCCACCTTTATATCAAGTAGATAGGGCAAGCCGCCGTAGTTATAGTGAAATAGCTGCTTGATCTCGTCACCCCATTGGTCTCATATCTCCTTTAATTCTTGTAGGTTATTCTGAGTCACACTAATGCGTGTGAAATCCCACAACTCTGATTCATATCCCTCGGTTAGATTATCACCTTTCTTTTGTTGCGTCCTCTCAAACCATATTCGGACGGCCGCATTATCCTCCACTCTATCAAGAAACCCCTTTTCCATGCTAAGCTTTTCTATCTAGTAACCAAACATGAATCAACACCTTTTTATAATGAAATGCCATGCAATAACAGCAAAACACAACAAGTCAGTATTATATACAAAAAATAGAACTTAACGCAAACAGGAAATAATCAAGCACCTATTTGGGTAATCCACTAGGGTTTGGCATGGTTCTACCTAGGGTAGGCTCCTAAGGCTTATTACATGTGGTTTGGTTCTAAAGTAAAGGTACCTGAACCGCCAGATTCCTCAATCCTCACCCATTATAGGTTCATAGAGTTCAGTTTAGGGGAATACATTTCCCTACAACTATACGGAGATGAAAACCTCACGAAGATGTAGGTATGGATGTATCATGAAAGCAATCCACTATCCTATACGGAGGTGAAGACCTCACAAAGGAATAGTTTCTCACTCCCACTTAAAAGGGTAAAATCGAACAGTTATGCAATATGATGCGTAAAAGTATACTAAGATACTCGAACCAAAAACCCATTATATAAAAGGACAAAAACCACTAAAATGAAATGCAACGAAGGGATCGTAAATTTAAAACGGATTTTCAATTTTCGACGAAAGACAAAAATTAATCAATTTGCGGCTTGACTCTCTTGGTGTCCCCAGCGAAGTCGCCAAGCTGTCGAAACCATTTTTTGAAAAAGAGGGTTGACTTTGTTTGAAAGCGAAAATTAAAACGGGAGTCGTCATTGATTTTTTGAGGTGTGATCGGATCATCTAGAAATTTGGTCAGTTTAATAAAATATTTTGATTTATTAAAACAACAGTTTTGGTTTACGAAATTTGAGAAAACGGGTTCGGGAGTCGGTTACGTGTGAGGAAGGATTAGCACCCTCGTCACGCCCAAAATTGGTACCTAATTGATTAATTAATGTCTTAATGTTGAGAGTTGAAGTTTTGAAAAGGTTTTAAATACGACCCCTTTTTTTATTAACATTCATTTTAAAAAATGCTTGAATTAAGTTGAAACGAGTATCAAAGGCCCTCTCGTCTTGATATAACAAAATACCACACCTCGTAAGTTAGGATGCGATGTTTGAATCCTCGGGAATAAGTTTGCCTTTAATTTTTATCAAAACTTTGTGTATTTTGAAATCTAAAAGGATATTTGGCTATTTAGGTTTAACAAGAAAATCAAAACCCCGCAAGTTAGGGTACGATTTCTTGAATTCTCGAAACGTGAAATATTGCCTTATTTTGAAGATTTTTCTTTTGAATCATAACGAACATGACACTTAACGATGTGCTTTATTTCGTTTGGAGTAAAATAAAATGATCTATATTGGATAAATACGTTGGAGCTTAATACACGAGGCGATGACGTGAAGTAAAAATATAATAATGAGCATGGAACAATAATACACGAATACAATATTATACAAGTGAATGACAATGATATGAAAATATGAATGAACGAATTATAATATACACAATGACAATAATCACATAACATATGTCACTTAAATACCAACATTAATAATTAAAAGAATGAAATAAATAACATAAAACCATTTAAAATAAATAATGAGACAATTTTAAATAAATAATACATAAAAAAAATAAGTTTAAAATAGTTATAAAAAGCAATTTAAAGTGAATAGTATAAAATAATTTAAAATAATTAATATACAAAATAATTTAAAATAAAACAAAGCAACTTAAAATAAATAAATAAATATATATATATATATATAACAATTTAAAATAACATATAGAAAGTCTAAAATAAATAATATGTAAAAAATAAATAATATGTAAAAAGAAATTTAAAATAAATAACATACATAAAATAAAAAACAGTTTAATATAATATATATAAAAATATAAAAAAAATGTATAAAAGAGCTTAAGATAAACAATATACAAAAATTTGAAAATAAATAATCCATATAAAAAAGAAGTTTAAGAATGAATAGTATGTATAAGTTTATAAGAATAAAACAATACAAAAAATTAATATATAAAAAGAATTTAAAATAAATAAATAAATAAAGTAATGTAAAGTAATTAATAAATGAAATAATTCAAAATAATATGTATTAAAATAGTTTTAAATGAATACTATATAAAATAATTTAAAAATGAATAATAGATAAAAGTTTATAAAGTTGAAATTAAATAAAAGAGGACTCAATTGAAATTAAAATTCTGTTTAGGGGAGAAACTATTAATAATAAAATAACTATAACAAAAACGAAGATTAAAATGGAATGCGCGAAGTAGCGTGGGGATTAAATGGGAAAATATCCCCAAGCCCTAATTAAAACGCGTCACTTCTTCAGTAAATCTAGGACCAGATCACGCAAGAAATAAAATAAAACGGGAAAATTTAAAAGAAATAAAAAAACGGTGAGGCGAGATTGAATAACAGTGCCAATGCAGAGGGATTAAAACGGAAAATTGCCCATTTGGGCTTTGAAAACACGCGGATCTTCTGCTAAACGGGTCGGGTCCCGCGAATTGGCCCCCCAAAACGACGCCGTTTTAGGGGTATGGGGGGCTAATAAAACGGTGTCGTTTCAGGCCTACTATATAAACCCAGTTTTTAAAAAAAAAATCATTTTAGCCCATTTTAAGAGAAAAAAATTTTAGAAGCTTTCTCCTTTTCTCTGCTAAGGTTTTAAATCCTAGCTTTTGCGCCGCCATCGTTCCCCTAAACCCGCCGTGGCTTCCACCGTGGACGGTGATCAAAGCCGCATGAAGAGGGGATTTAAACCCTCGTTTGAAACATGTCTGGAGGCCAAATCTTCTCGACCCAAAAGCCGAAAAAAAGGTCCTTGGCTACCCTTTTTAGCCCGATTTCGACGCCAGGAAAGGGGTTCCCGATGACAACATTGTAGGGTCGTTCAAGTAAGCCTTTCTTTCCTCTTTTTTTCACCTTTTTTTATTTAAAATAGATTCGTAATAGAAATAAAAAAAAGGAAATCGAAAAGAAGAAAAAAGAAAGGAAAAGAAGATTAAAATCAACCTCTTTTTTAGCCTTTTTACTTTTGATTGCTTAATATCCGTGTAAAAAATTACATTTCAAGTTCTTGTGGCTATATAGCCGAATACATATTTTTGTTTGTCTCTGTTGCCCTTGCGTACTGTGTTGTTTTTGTTCCCTTTTTTGGTCTGTTTGCAGGTTGGAGGGGAAGGTCAATGAGCGGGGCTTCCATTTTGGTACAAAGGACGGGCAGAGCCGACCCTCGAGCGATGCGCATGCCTAGGATGCACGTGGCTTTCAGGAGGGAGGTGCAGCACTAGGGTTAGCTAGGGTTCTAGGTTTGCTGAAACTGGTTTAGGCATTGGGCCTATCGGGCCATCAGGAATTGGGTTAGGGGTTTAGGTTTTTGTTTGTAAAATAGGTTAAATGTAATTTGTGCTGTTTGGGCTTTTGATGTAAACAAACTTTGGACTATTAACATTGTCTTTTTTTGTTTTAATTTTGGTTTATTGGGTCCTGGGCAAAATAGGCCTATTACAGCTGCCCCTCTTTGCGCATTGTCATGTAATGAGAATGGAGCAAAGACTATAAAAGGGCCAATTTTTCCTGGACCTGCTGAGTCTCTGCGCTTCTTTTCTTCTTCTTCAAGTAGTCTCATTCTAACTCGTTGCAACTTCAGAAGTATAAGATTTGTGGCTTGTAGCTTTAATTTATCCACTGCAACTTCAGGGAAATAAGATTCGCTATCTATGGTCTGCTCCACTGCAATTTCAAGGAGATAAGACTTGTGACTTCAACCTGCTCCACTGCAACTTCAAGGAGATAAGGCTTATAGCTTTAACCTGCTCTACTGCAACTTCAGAGAGATAAGATTTGCTATCTTCAATCTGCTCCACAGTAATTTCAGAGAGATAAGATTCGTTATTTTCAACCTGCTCCATTGCAATTTTAGAGAGATAAGGTTAATGGCTTCAATCTGCTCCGCTGCTACTTCAGGGAGATGAGGTTTGTGGCTTTAATCTACTCACTGTAACTTCAGGGAGATAGGATTCGCTATTTTCAACCTGCTCCACTGCAACTTCAGAGAGATAAAGTTAATGGCTTCAATTTGCTCCGCTGCAACACCACCAAAATTAGCAGCCCCTAATGGTAAAAAAAAGTGATGTTAATGAGATTAATTACTATAGTAGTGAGATTGAGTACTATAACTATAAGATTAAAATTAGTAATGAAATATGTGTTTGGATTTAAACATAAACATAACAGTAAGGTGAAAATGAAAAATGACTATTAAAGATACTAAATTGAAAATGGTATATAATAGGAGTTTTCAATTATTTCATTCTTATAAAATAATTAAAATTATATCAGATTATAATTTTATTAATAAATAATTTATATAATAATATATTTTAAAATTTTTGTTGTTAATGTAACTATATACTGTTTATTTAAATAATTATTTACCTTAATTCTAATTTATTGATCATTATTTTATAATTTTTTAAATAATATTTAACATACAAAATTGTAATAATGTTATTTTTATGTTCATATACATAATGTATTTTTTACTAACACACTGCAATAGATTTTTTTGCATAGAAATCTTTGTGATCGAAAGTAGACAAAATTCACTGCAATAAATGACGCCCAAAATTTGCTAAAGTTAATGATCGAAAAATACGTTAATTATTTAGTGATATGGTGGGAATAAATTTCCACTCCGATGTTAACGCAACCAATAATAAGAAGGGAATGCCCCTTTTGATATGTGATTTGTAGACTTTTATATGGAATTGGCATTACACTTCCATCTGTGTAGGGGTAACAAATTACATTAATGATTTGTAGATTTTAAATTTGAAAATTTTGCTGTAAAACCTACTAAATAAAAATTATTATATATTGTAAAATTTTGATTAGGCGTATACATCAGCTATTAAAAAGTATACAGAAGAAAATAAAGTTACGACTTATTTTATAAAAATAGATCGTAGAAATGAAGAGGATTTATTTTTGTTTAAACAACCTCATTTAGATGTTGAATGGAAGGATTTTTTTGTTATATTTATGTCTCTGTTAAATTTGATTTACAAAGTTTTGAAAAAAAAAGAAAAAGAAAAGAATCTTTTGGATTGGAAGTTGTTCTATGATGAAATAAAAATCCCTAAGACATTTGTAAGGCCTAATTTTTGCTCGAGCCCACACTAAAATTAAATAATAATAAAAAATTAAAAAAACAGCAAACAAATAAAGTCCAAAATTTTAAACAGTCCATGACCCAATTATAATGACCCAATACCCATTACAAGTCTAAACTTAAACTAAATCTAACCCAACTAACCCAAACAACTCAAAATACCCTAGGCCCGAAACACCTTTTCAGCAGAAACCCTAAAGTCTGCGTCGCAGCCTCGCACGAAACCAGTCTCCATGTCACGGTCTTCTCCTCCGTACGGCCATCAAACCTGCGAGAAGAATAACTAACAAACCATAGCAAATAAGCAGAAAGCAATAGCAAAAAAAAAGAAAAAAAAGAAAAAGAAGAAATTTGTATTTATTTTTTATTATTTTTACCTCTATTCGGCTATAAAAGGGGGCCGATGGTATTTTGTAAAGGGAGGACGCACGCATATTAGAATACAAAGAAATCAAATCAACTTAGCAGCAGGTTGCGTTTATTCTTATTCGATTATCTTGCTTTTGTTTGATTTTGAATGTAATCTTGCTTGGTGATAGCAAAAATAAAAGGGTGTTGAAACCCCTTTCATTTTTCCGAGATTTCCCCCTTTTATTTTCTGAAGCAAAACAGAGTTTAAAGTTGTTTTCATCTAGATCTTTTATTTCTTTATTTTCTTTTATTTTGTTGATATATGAAAATAAAAAAGGAAGGAGAAAGAACACGCTTATCAAATCTCTGTGGTCATAGTCGGAGTTCTCCTCCATTGGCAGGCTCGGGCCATTGTTTGCGCACTGGCGGTCACTAGATATGGTGATGGTTCGACGGCTGCATGTCTTGGATGAAACCCTAGCTGAAAGGGTGAATAAATTTGGGGTTTTTGCTTAAAATAGGATTTGTAAGGTTTTAAAAAAATAATAAAGGTTTCATTAATTTCAAAACGGCACCATTAAGAGAGGGGGGCTCTGCGTGTTGACCCGATCCATATGCTGGATCCGCGCATTTTTACCTTAAATGGGTAATTTGCACGGCTAGTCCTTCCCATTTGCGCTGCCTTTTAATTAAACCTTATTCTGTTTCTTTCATTTTTTTCCTTGAACTTTGCGCACCATTTCAACTTAGTTCGTGTCTGCACGCTGCATTTTGGGATTTGAAGCATTTACATTTTCAATCCCCATGCATTTGCGCGCATTGCGCTTTGGTCCTTAGTTCTGTTTCAATGTTCCATTTTATTTATTAATTATCCCTTTAAGTTTGATTTTATTTCAATTGAGTTTTTCTTTCATTTCAATATGTAATTCTTTTATTTTTTTAAATTTTACTTAGTATTCATTTCTTTTAAAAATATTTAAATATATATTTTGAATTACTTCAATCATTTTTACCTCATTTCAATTTGGTATTTTACCTACATTTGTTTTTTTTTTCCTTATTTGTTTAATTATATAGTTTTTATTTTAAGACATTCTTTATTATCATATTGTTTTAAATTTTTGTATAATATTTAATTTAACTACCTTTATATATTAATAATATATATATAGTTTATATTAAAATTGGTTTTATTCTATGTACATTATTAATTTCATGTTGTTTTATATTTATATTTTCTTTTAAATCTATTTATATATATAGCTTATTCCTTTTAAATATCCTATTTACTATATATATATATATTTTTTAATACTCTCATCCATTATTATTTTTATATATGTATTATTTATACTAAACGTTTCACTTTATGTATATGATTAATTGTTGATGAATAAACCTTATTTTAAATTATTTTGTATGATCATTGATTTCATATTATATAGATTATTATTCATATATATATATATATATATATATATATATATATTCCTTTGTATATTTTTATATGGTTGTATCTATACAATATTTTATTTATATTAAAACTTTCTACCATGTATATCATTTGTTTTAAACTTTATGTGGGCGTAAATTATTATTTTATGTACATAATTTATATTATATTTTTATTTATTTTAATTGTAAATTGTTTGTATAGCGTTAATTTTTCACTTCTTCTTATAATACTTATTTTGAAATTCATTTGTATGCTAAACTTTATATTTCATGTATTAATTATTTTTATTTATTTTATGATTTGTTTTTATTTTTATTTTATTTATTATTTTACTTTTAATTGTTTTTTTATTGTCGATCTTCCTTTATATTATTTGTTTTAATGTTACTCATTACATTTTTAAAAAGTTTTGTGTTTCATTGTTTAAATAGATTTTATTTTTATTCATTAGTTTGTATTTAGAAATGCTAAATAGTGTGATGTTATTGGGTGTGTTTTGATATTTGTATCTTTGTATTATTGTCAATAATTTGTATAATATGCTAACTATATATGCTTTCCATATTTGTTACTATGTTTTTCATTGCCAACTTATTTGTCTAAAATTGATCATTTCGTTTTCTTTACTTCAAACAAACCGAATAAATGTATTTCAATTCCGTTTTTCATAATCGCTCCTATTTAAAAACCTCTCAAAACAAGGTTGTCGAAACCTTTTTTGAAAACGGGAATCGACTTTGGTTTTAAAATGAAAACAAAAAAAAAAGGAGTCGCCATTGATCTTTATTAGGTGTGATCGGATCACCTTTGTTTTAATAAAATATTTTAGTTTACTAAAACGACATTTTTGATCTACGAAACTCGAGAGAACAGGTTCGGGAGTCAATTACGTGCGAGGAAGGATTAGCACCCTCGACATGCTCAAAAATTGGTACCGAATTGATTAGTTAGTATCTTAATGTCGAAAGTTGAAAATCGGGAACA
Source organism: Gossypium longicalyx (assembly GCA_025698465.1). Classification (NCBI taxonomy): domain Eukaryota; kingdom Viridiplantae; phylum Streptophyta; class Magnoliopsida; order Malvales; family Malvaceae; genus Gossypium; species Gossypium longicalyx. The sequence goes on along the minus strand of CM047004.1, from coordinate 58,405,691 downwards.
GATTTAAGATTCAATCTTTTTTATCAATGTCGATTTCAAAAATGCTTGAATTAGCTCAAGACGATTGTTAAAGATTTCCTTGTCTCGAGATATCGGAGTATCACATCCTGTAAGTTAGGACACAATATCATGAACTCCCGAGCGCAAGTTTGTCTTTAATTTTAATTGGAGTTCCGTGTTTTCTAAAACTCGATAGGATATTTGGCTATTTAGAATCAACGAGGAAACCGAAACCCCGTAAGTTAGGGCACAATTCCTCGACGTTCCAAAATGTTAAACATTGCCTCATTTCGAAATTTTGTTCTTGAATAATAGCGAATACAATATTTAAATGACATGCGTTATTTGTTTGGAGTAAAAATAGAACGATCCATATTGGATAAAACATGGTAGCTTAATTCACGATGCGATTTGAATGAAATAACAAAAAAAGAATGTGAAACATGAGGTAATAACATACAAATGCTATGAATAACAATAATATGAAATTACAAGTAAATGAATCATAGTATATACGAGGACAACAATCACGCAACACTTATCATTTAAATAAGAACATTAATAAATAAAGGCCGATCAATCAAATAATATATATATATAACAATTTTAAAAAATTAAGCAACTTAAAATAAATAAAATGTAAAAACAAATTTAAAATGATAACAAATGAATTTAAAATAAATAATGTGAAAAAATAAATTTAATATCAACAATATAAAACAATTTTAAAATAGATTATGTGTAAAAAAAATTTTAAATAGGCAATATAGGCAAAAGTTTGAAATAAATAATATATGAGAGAAAAAAATTGGAACAAATAATGTGTAAAATAATTTAAGATAAATAATATATAAATGAGTTTAAAGTAAATATTATGTAAAAAGAAATTTAAAATAAGTGATATACAAAACATTTTCAAAAAAAATAAAAAAATAAATGGTATATAAAAAATAGATAATACATATAAAAATTTGAAATTGATAATATATGAAAAAAATTTAAGTAAATAATAAAACAATTTAAAATGAATTATACATAAAACAAATTTAAAAATAAATAATGTACAAAACAATTTAAAGTGTATAGTATATGAAATAGTTTAAAATAATATATCTAAAACAATTTAAAATAGTTTAATATATGAAATTTAAGATAAATAAAATAGTTTAAAACAAATAATAAAAAAGAGTACATATTTATGAGAAAGGGTTACATTATAAATAAAATGAAAATTTAGGGTCCAAATTCAAATAAAATAAATGCAAGTATTTACAAAGGACTAAATCAAAATCTAAATAAAATTAAAGGGAGAATTCGGACAAAAATATGAAGTAACGGACCAATCTGAAATGCGCTAAAAAATAAGAGGGGTTAAATGGGAAAATATCCCAAACCCCATTTAAGTGTGTCATTTCAACTTGCGAACAGAAGGACTAAATTAAAAAGGGATTAAAATTAACGAGTCAGATAAAAAACTAAATAAATAAATTTGGACCGAATTGAGAACAGATCCAAAAGGAAGGGGACTGCGGGTATAAATAAACCATTCAGCGAAAACGCGCGGACCCTCCACGGATACAGGTCGGGTCGCGCCTGGATAGCCTGATACGACACCGTTTGGAGCCACTGGAACAGGCCCTAAACGACGTCGTTTGGTGGTCTTTTAAAAGCAAAACTTTTTTTTACAACACCCATTCTATCATTTATTTCAAAATTTTTTTTTTTAAAAATGCCACATGTCCTCTCAACCTTTGTCTTTCCGTCCATCGAGTTCTCTCACCACCCGCCGTACCACCACCGTGCTCAGTGGCCAGCGACGCGCAAAAATGGGTATTTCAACCCCATTTCGAAACCCGTTGAAGGCCGAGCCTTTCCCCACCAGAAAAGGCGAAAAGGAAGGGCTCTTGACCCTATTTTGGGTCCGATCGTGGCAACGGTGGCGAGCTCCGGCGATGCGGTCGTGAGGTACCCCTGATGAGCCTCTTTTCCCCTTTTTATTATTATGACTTAATATTCATAAACAGAAAATGAAGAAAAATAAAATAAAAAGAACAAAGCAAGAATCTAAAATAGAAATGAAGATTAAAATCACCTTCTGAAGTTTTGCTTTTTGTTTTTATTTTCTGATGTTTGTAAGTGTTCGTAACCGATTACAAAGAATAGATCTTGGCTTTTAAAGCCAATCTACAAACTATTAGTTTCATGGTTTTTGTTCTTTTCCTATTTACTTCTCTATCGCTCGCATGCTCTTTTTACTGTTGTATTTGATTTTGTTACAGGTGTCGTGTGACGCGTGGAAGAGGCAGTGATCAGGGGCGTGGTGGCCAAGGCATGCAGCGGTTGAGGCACTTAGGGGCTAAGGTTTTTCTTGCTGTTTTGTTTTGGTATTGGGCTGTTTTGGGCCAAAATTTGGGTAGTGGGTTCGGGTTAATTTTTTGTTTGTTGGTCTGGGCCAAAATTAGCTATTACAGCTGCCCCTCTTTGCTCATAGTCGTGTAACGAGAATAGAGCAAAGACCTTAAAAGAGCCAATTTTGCCTGGTCCTGTCGAATCTTGACTTCTTTTGTTCTTTTCTTCTAATAGCCTCATTCCATCCCACTGTATCTTCAGGGGTATAGGAATTATTGCTTTGATCCACTCCACTGCAACTTCAGGGAGATGAGAATCATAACTTTAACCTGCTCCATTGCAACTTCAGGGGGATAAGGTTTGTGGCTTTAATCTGCTCTACTGTAGCTTTAGAGAGATAAGAATTGTAACTTCAACTTGTTCCACTGCATCTTTAGGGAGATGAGATTTGTAACTTCAATCTGCTTCACTGCATCTTCAGGGAGATGTGGTTTGCAACTTCAATCTGCTCCACTACAACTTCTGGGAGATGAGATTCGCCATGGTAACTTGATCCGACCTACTGCAACTTCAGAGGTATAGGATTCATAACTTTAATCTGCTCTACTGCAACCTCAGAGAGATAAGATTTGGTGTTAGTAGCTTCACTCTGTTCCACTGCAATTTCAGGGAAATGAGATTTGCTATCTTCAGTCTACTCCACTGCAACTTCAGGAAGATAAGGCTTGTACTTCAACTTGTCCCACTGCAACTTCAGGGGGATATGGTTTGCTATCTTTGATCTATTCCACTGCAACTTCAGGGGAATAAGATCTGTAATTTCAATCTGTTCCACTGGAACTTCAGGGAGATAAGATTCGCGACTCCAATTTGCTCCACTGCAACTTTAAGGAGACAAGATTCGCCATGGTCACTTCAATCCATCCCACCGCATCTTCAGGGGTGTAGGATTTTGATTTCTCCGGTCTGTTACACCATTTTTTGGAGAACATGACCTGTTGAATCTATTTCATGGGCCTATTTATGCCAAATGATTAGGATGTCATGATCAGAATGAATCAAATGCTCCTAGCTAGACATGTATGAATGATGTTTGCATGAATGCAAAAAATGTCATTTTTTAATGCTTAATTTGATATTACTCATTGTTTATCGAGGTTTTATCATTGACGTATTACTCTATCCTTTTTCTTCAACTGGTATCTTTGGCAGAAAACTTGAAGAAATAATCATAATTTGGGCTCTTCTTTCCCCAACGTTTCCAACCCTTGAATTCGGGTAATTCAAACTAATTAGTCTCATTTCAGGTCCTTATATCATTTAGAAGCATTTTAGAGTAATATGCAAAACTCTTTTTTTGAATATCATTAGTCCATTAATCATTATTTCAATGAAAAATGCTTGAAAAATATTATCACAATAGACAAGATGAAATTTTATTGAGAGCAAAGCTCAAAATGAATAAGGTAATCAAGATAGCAAATTTTGCTAAGATACAAAATGAATAAAATGAGAATAGGTGCCCCAGATATCGTAGCATGAGCTTTTTCGACCGTCAATCGCAGGCCCATCCTCGTATTTTTGGATATTCTGGGTAATGAGATCTTGTTCCCTTCGACAATGAACGTAGCATTGACAAATTCTAGCGACCGAAAGGAACATTCTATCGCCTTATCGTCCACACCTATGTACGGTGCGTCACTAGTAACAGATGCAATGATGTCTTCCTCCGCGATTATCGTTACCAATTTACCCTCAGTTACCAATTTTAACTTTTGGTGTAGTGATGACAGAACTGCTCTCGCCGAGTGAATCCATGGCCTCCCCAACAGGCAGTTGTACGAAGGTTTAATATCCATTACCAAGAAGTCCACCTCATATGTGTTTGGGCCAATCAAGAGAGGTATATCGATCCTTCCTATCACCTTTATTTTAGTACCGTCGAATGCTCTCACTATGTTTTGACATGTCTTCATGTGAGAGCTATCCACTGGTAATCTATTTAGAGTGGACAAGGGCAGGATATTCAACGCTGATCCATTATCAATCAGTACCCCCGGTAATGTGTATCCCTTGCAGCGAGTGGTGATGTGCAGGGCCTTTGTAGATCCCATACCTCCCGGTGGTATCTCATCATCATTAAAAAAAATAAAATTATCTGCCCTGATGTTATTGACCAGACGATCGAGCTTGTTGACAGAGATATCATCCGCAACATATGTTTCATTTAACACTTTCATCAATGCACTGCGGTGTGTCTCTGAGCTCAAGAGCAAGGCTAGTACCGATATGCGAGTTGGTTGTTTGTACAATTGTTCCACAATGCTGTACTCGCTGTGCTTTAGGAATTTTAAGAATTCCTTAGCCTACTTTTAAGTTATCGGCTTATTGACAAGTGATTTAGGTTTGGTTGTCTTCTCCTTCTTTTGTTTATCAATCACGAATTTTCTTTTAACTAGTTTTGCCTTTGTGTTCGGGGTATAATGCCTTCCACTGTATGTATAGAAACCCTCATCTTGACCTTTCTCTGAAGTGCTAACCGGGTTCTCCTCTCCCGGGATCGTCACGTTACAGTCATAGTTCCAAGGTACCCTCTTACTATCCTTATAAGGGGAAGCAACGGGCTTCTGGATTATGACCTTTGGCGCAATTGGTGTTCTGGCTTCACTGATTCTTGGTCGTGATATGATTATTACCAGGTGATTGACCCCATGAACTTTGTTGGTTGGCCCTCCTTCTGACGCGCATACATCTTCTCCCTCCGGGCTCTCAGTATATTCAAAGAATTCAATCTCCTTATTTTCCATCAGTCCCTGTACCAGCGCCTTGAATTCATTGCAGTTTTGAATCTCATGACCCTCTTCATCGTGGAATTCACAGTAGTACTTTGCTCCTTCGGGCTTCTCCCCTAAATCTTGTGTGACTAAACCTTCTTCTATCATATTTTTCTAAACCCATTTCAACAGAGTCTTTACCTCTGATACGTCCATCTTGGTTCTCTTCCCTCCATTTTCAATTATCGCATTTACCCCTTTGTCTGAATGACTGGGTAATATATTCCCTGCCACATTAGGTCCTGTAGGATCATCAAACTTTACAATGCCCATTTTATGAACCTTTCGACTATTTTTTTGAAGGCGGTACAGTTTTCAATCGTATGTCCCAGGATTCCTGCATGGTATTCGCAATGAGTGTTTGCGTCATACCACTTAGGGAATGAAGGTTGCATGGGTTTTAGATAAAATGGGGACACCACATGTGCATCGAACAAATTTTGGTAAAGCTCCTTATACGTCATTGGGATCAGCGTAAACTAAACTCTTTCCGTGTTAGGCCTTGGGTTGGAATCTGGTCTTGCCGAGCCCTGATGGTTAGTATTCACTGCCCTCGGCTGGCTCACAGTGACTGGCTTGGAATAACCCTTATTGTACACGCTTGCATTGTTTACCTCATTTTCTTTCCTTCTCGAGGCTGATCTATCGGTACTTTCCCCTGCTTCAATCTTCCTGCATCGGGTGCTATGTTTGTTACGTGACCGTATTTTGTAGTGTAATTCTATCGGGTGCTTCAATCTTCAATCTTTCTTTCCTTCTTTTCCATGTTTTGTAGTGTAATTCTATCGGGTGCTATGTTTGTTACGTGACCGTATTGTTTCATGAAAGCTTGAGCCAAGTCCTTCCATGAACCAATTTGGGCACGGCTTAGCTGGTTATACCACTTGGCTGCAGACCTGATCAGACTATCTTAGAAATAGTGAATTAACAGCTGATCATTGTTAACGTATCTTGTCATCCTTCGACAGAACATCGTAATCTGAGCTTCAGTGCAGCTAGTCCCATTATACTTTTCAAATTCCGGAGCCTTGAACTTTGGTGAAAGTACCAGATTTGGGACCAAGCTTAAGTCCTTAGCATCGATCCCGCAAAGGTAATCTGCAGTCTCTATTGCTCTGAATTTCTCCTCTAGCCACTTGCATCGGTCATCAAGTTGCTTTGGTAGATCTACTATTGTCCTTTCCATTTCCACTGCGTCATCGAGATCTAGGACAACGGGATTAGTTGGATTGTCCCTCGGATTGGAGCCCGAGCTTGTTGGAAAAATCATCGGTGCTGAGGCACTGGCCTGATATTGCTATGGCCTGATAGTGACGGGTACCTCTCGTGGGTACACCTCTGGTTGTGGTTGGACATTGACAGGAGTAAAGCCCGAGGGATAGATAGGGTTTTCATTATCGTTCCCTGCTGTGCTCTTCCCTTTTTCGCGTTCTTTAGCCAGTAACTACGCCAACTGACTTATCATATTATTCTGAGATTCTTGCATTTGTTCCCTCATGTCGTGTTGGATTCTAGCTAACTGCTCTTGCATCTGCGCTTGTAATTACTCTTGCATGTCCCTTTGCATTTGTTCTAATCTTTCTAATCTCTGATCCATTGTTTTGGTCTTGCGGCGGGTATTGTAGCGGTATTCAGTTGGTTGATTCTTGTTGGTTTCTAGATTAACTGAAATAATTTTGTTTAATTAGGGTCTTTTTGTGAAATTTAATGCATATGATGAAATGTAATGCAAATGAATGAAATGAATGCAAAAGAGGCGTTGATTTTGATTCAATTTCATTAGAACAACTTTACTAGAAGAAAATTTTCTTTACATAGAGCGGATGATTACATATATGACTTTGCCCTAATGTCCAAAGCCTTAACTTTCCTAAGAAGCCAAGCTAAGTTTCGGCCTCGATCTGATTCTGACTCGTACTTTAAGCTTAATACATTAGCCTGAACTACCAAGTTTTGAAAATGATCGTCTACCTCTCGGACTTGAGCCACAGCTTCGCCCATGACATAATCCCTATTTTTGATCTGATCTTGAGAGTGGTGAAGCTGTTCTTTGCAATGTTCATTGTTTGTCTCAAGAAGTTCCACTTGAATTTTGCTATCTCGTAGTGCAGTCTCGAGTTCCTCTATTTTTCCTTACAACTCCTCGATCCTGCTTAGACTGGCCTTCAACTCAATTACGGAGTTACGACTATGATGCTGATGTAGTGATTTTTCCAATTCGGCCACCCGAGCTCGTAACCTCTCTTTTTTTCCTTAGTTTTCTAACAAACTCTTTTTCAAAGCGTCCTCCCACACTCGAACATCTTGAAACTTCTTCTCCCAATGATCGGTTCTAGTCTTTTCTTCCTTAATTTCTTAACGCCACTATTCCGACGTTTTACATAAACCGGCAATTCTTATCAACATACGAAGCTTCTTGTAATCAGTTTTTAGACTATCCAAATCTTCTTCGACCTTGTTCTTCCATTTCCTCAATTTATCGGCCTCTAGCTTATGGATATCGACGTCTAATCCCAACTTCATCTTCTCCTCTTCTAATTGCTCTATCTTCTTCCCTAATTTTGAGCTCCTTTTCTCAAAGTCTTGCTTGATGATCTCTAACTCGGACGGGATGACTCATAAATGCTCTTCTATCGGTCGAGTGTTCCCTTGATTCGACCTAGGGATATTGTCATTGACTCTCCTACCCCACCACCATTCATACTCGGGGGTTGTCATCGGGCCCTTGGTGAATACTTTCATTCTTCTGGTTTGGTTCTAAGCATCTGATATCTCACGAACCTTCTTCTTATAATTGTTGTCTTTATAAGAGAACTCACATTGAGCCAACCCTTGTGTCACCGATATAAAATACCTTGATCGATACTACCTTAACACAAGTAGTGGAGCGTATCCAATGGCTCTCTATATTCCAAATAGAGGGACCTAGTCAAAATCACCGTATCGATATAAGATCTCGTCGGGGATCAACCATAGAGCCCTCCATTCAACATCTTCACCTTGCAAATTCTGAAGGATAGCTATCCATTTCTCTTCTGAGATGTCGTCTCGCCTCAGTGTAGCCACTAATTCTCTTAATGGGGAATAGTCCTTGGAGAAAACTCGATAGGAGACCTTTTCTATTTTACAAAAGTGGCTATGGAACTAAGCCAACAATAACTGCGCACATCCTACAAAACTTCCTTCGCCCGTCTTCCGATATGCGTTCAAGGATCTGAAAGTTTCTGCTAAGATCGCAGGGACGGGTGTGGTCCCTTTATCAAGTTGATCAAAAAGGTCCGAGACTACCTCATCTACATGTCCTAATGCTTTGAGAAAGACGACCAAACCGTAGATGCTTAAGGTGAAAACTTCAACCCTCTTCTTCATATCCAGATGCACTAGAATCAAGTCCCTCAAATTCCTCCAAGGAATACACTTACTATCCCCTTTCTGCTTGATCCGGGCAGAAACCCATTGTTCACTCATTCCCGTGATATTCATCAATTTCTTCAAAAAGGACAGGACGTTAACAAGTCTTGGATAGGCCCTGTCGGCTTGAATCTTCTGACAATTAAGTAAAGCCATGTATTCCTCCACAATAGGTACAAAATCGACTCTTCCGAAGGTGAAGCAACTATAGGCGGGATTCCAAAACTACGCGAGGTCTCGAAACAAGTATTTGTCCACCTTTACATCGAGCAGATAGGGTAGGTCACCGTAATTACAGTAAAAGAGTTGTTTGATCTCGTCGTTCTAACTATTCCATATCTCCTTTAATTCTTGCAAGTCATTCTGGATTACACTGATGCAAGTGAAATCTGACAATTTCGATTTATATCCCTCGTCAAACTATTACCTTTCTTTTGCGACGTCTTTTTAGACCATATTCGGACGGCCGCATTTTCTTCCACTCTATCAAGAAACCCTTTTTCCATGCTAAGCTTTTCTATCTAGTAACCGAACGTGAATCAACACCTTTTTATGATGAGATGCCATGCAATAGCAGCAAAACACAACAAGTCAGTATTAAATACAAAGAATAGAACTCAAAGCAAACAGGAAATAATCAAGCACCTATTCGGGTAACCACTAGGGTTTGGTGTGGTTCTACCTAGGGTAGGCTCTTAGAGCTCATTACATGTGGTTTGGTTCTAGAGTAAAGGTACCTGAACTGGTAGATTCCTCGATCCTCACCCATTATAGGCTCATACGGACCGAGTTCAGTTTAGGGGAATACATTTCCCTACGACTATACGGAGATGAAAGCCTCACAAATACGCAGGTACAGATGTATCCTGAAAGCGATCCACTATCCTATACGGAGGTGAAGACCTCAAGAAGGAATGATTTCTCACTCCCATTTAAAAGGGTAAAATTAACCAATTATGCAATATGATGCGCAAAAGCATACTTAAAAGACTCGAACCAAAAGCCAATCATGTAAAATGATGAAGACCACAAATATGAGGTGTAATGAAATGATCGTAAGTTTAAAACGAATTTTCAAATTTCGACAAAGGACAGAAATTTATTAATTTATGGCTCGACTCTCAAATTCTCCAGTGGAGTCACCAAGCTGTTGAAACCTTTTTTGAAAACGGGAATCGACTTTGGTTTTAAAATGAAAACAAAAAAAGGGAGTCGCCACCGATCTTTATTAGGTGTGATCGGGTCACCTTTGTTTTAATAAAACATTTTAGTTTACTAAAATGGCATTTTTTATCTACGAAACTCGAGAGAACAAGTTCGGTAGTTGGTTACGTGCGAGGAAGGATTAGCACGCTCGACATACCCAAAAATTGGTATCGAATTGATTAGTTAGTGTCTTAATGTCTAAAGTTGAAAATCGAGAACGTATTTAAGATACGATCTTTTTTTATCAATGTCGATTTTAAAATTTCTTGAATTAGCTCAAAACGATTGTTAAAGATTTCCTCGTCTCGAGATATCGGAGTATCACATCCCGTAAGTTAGGACACAATACCATGAACTCCGAGCACAAGTTTGTCTTTAATTTTAATTGGAGTTCTGTGTTTTCTAAAACTCGATAGGATATTTCGCTATTTAGAATCAACGAGAAAATTGAAACCCCATAATTTAGGGCACAATTCCTCGATGTTCCAAAACGCGAAATATTGCCTCATTTCGAAATTTTGTTCTTGAATAATAGCGAATACAATATTTAAACGACATGCATTATTTGTTTGGAGTAAAAATAGAACGATCCATATTGGATAAAATGTGGTAGCTTAATTCACGATGCGATTTGAATGAAATAACAAAAAAATGATGCGAAACATGAGGTAATAACATACAAATGCTATGAATAACAATAATGTGAAATTACAAATAAATGAGTCATAGTATATACGAGGACAACAATCACGCAACACTTATCATTTAAATAAGAACATTAATAAATAAAGGCCGATAAATCAAATAATATATATAACAATTTTAAAAAATTATAAGCAACTTGAAATTAAATAAAATGTAAAAACAAATTTAAAATGATAACAAATGAATTTAAAATAAATAATGTGAAAAAAGAAATCTAATATCAACAATATAAAACAATTTAAAAATAGATTATGTGTAATTTTTTTTTAAATAGGCAATATAGGCAAAAGTTTGAAATAAATAATATATGAGAAAAAAATTGAAACAAATAATGTGTAAAATAATTTAAGATAAATAATATATAAATGAGTTTAAATAAATATTATGTAAAAAGAAATTTAAAATAAGTGATATACAAAACATTTTCAAAAAAAATAATAAAAAAATAAATGGTATATAAAAAATAGATAATACATATAAAAATTTGAAATTGATAATATATGAAAAAAAAATTTAAAGTAAGTAATAAAACAATTTAACATGAATAAGACATAAAAAAAATTTAAAAATAAATAATGTACAAAACAATTTAAAGTGTATAGTATATGAAATAGTTTAAAATAATATATCTAAAACAATTTAAAAGAGTTTAATATATGAAATTTAAGATAAATAAAATAGTTTAAAACAAATAATAAAAAAGAGTCCAAATTTATGAGAAAGGATTAGATTTTAAATAAAATGAAAATTTAGGGTCCAAATTCGAATAAAATAAATGCAAGTATTTACAAAGGACTAAATCAAATTCTAAATAAAATTAAAGGGAGAATTCAGACAAAAATATGAAGTAACGGACCGATCTGAAATGCGCTGAAAAATATGAGGGGTTAAATGGGAAAATATCCCAAACCCTATTTAAGTGCGCCATTTCAACTTGCGAACAAAAGGACTAAATTAAAAAGGGATTAAAATTAATGAGTCAGATCAAAAAATAAATAAATAAAATTGGACCGAATTGAGAACGGATCCAAAAGCGAGGGGACTGCGGGCATAAATAAACCATTCAGCAAAAACGTGCTGACCCTTCATGGATACGGGTCGGGTCGCTTCTGGACAGCCTGATACGGCGCCATTTTGGAGCCATTGGAACAGGCCCGAAACGACGCCGTTTGGTGGTCCTTTAAAAGCAAATTTTTTTTTTACAACAACCATTCTATCATTTCTTTCAAAAAATTTAAAAAAAAAAAACCCACATATCCTCTCAACTTTTGTCTTTCCGTCCATCGAGTTCCCTCACCGCCCGTTGTACCACCACCGTGTTGCCGACGATACGCAAAAATGAGTATTTTAACCCCGTTTCGAAACCCTTTGGAAGCCGAGCCTCTCCCCACCAAAAAAGGCGAAAAGGGAGGGCTCTTGACCCCATTTTGGGTCCGATCGTGGCAACGGTGGCGAGCTCCGGCGATGCGGTCGCGAGGTACCCCCAGTGAGCCCCTTTTCCCCTTTTTATTATTGTGACTTAATATTCATAAACAGAAAATGAAGAAAAATAAAATAAAAAGAACAAAGCAAGAATCTAAAACGGAAATGAAGATTAAAATCACCTTCTGAAGTTTTGCTTTTTGTTTTTATTTTCTGATGTTTGTAAGTGTTCATAACCGATTACAAAGAATAGATCTTGGCTTTTAAAACCAATCTACAAACTGTTGGTTTCATGGTTTTTGTTCTTTTCCTATTTACTTCTCTGTCGCTCGCGTGCTCTTTTTGTTGTTGTATTTGATTTTGTTGCAGGTGTCGTGCGACGCGTGGAAGAGGCGCTGATCAGGGGCGTGGTGGCCAAGGCATGCGGCGGCTAAGGCACTTAGGGGCTAGGGTTTTTCTTGCTGTTTTGTTTTGGTATTGGGCTGTTTTGGGCTAAAATTTGGGTAGTGGGTTTAGGTTAATTTTTTGTTTGTTGGTCTGGGCCAAAATTGGCTATTATAAAGGTAATATTTCGTGTTTGGAAATTCGAGAAATCATGCCCTAACGTGCTGGGTTTCGAACTTCTGTTTGACCAAATAACAAAATATTCTTTCGAAATTTCATCCATGTTTTCTTAAATTAAAAAACAAGGTAATATTTCGTGTTTGAAAATTCAAGAAATCGTGCCCTAACGTGTTGGGTTTCGATTTTTTCGTTTGACCAAATGACCGAATATCCCTTTTGAAATTTCAATGCATGAGTTTCAAAAATCAAGAGACGATCTTGATTTCGAGGGTTTAAAAGGTCATGTCCTAATGTGTTGGATGTGATATTTTATTTCCTCGGGACAAGAGAATCTTAACATCCAATTCAAGTTATTCAAATATTTTTAAAAGAGATTGTTTTTCAAAATCTTTTCAAATTTTCGACATTAGGAGATTAATTGATCAACTAGGTACCAATTTTGGGCGTTGCGAGGGTGCTAATCTTTTCTCGTACGTAACCGATTCCCGAACCCATTTCTTGACTTTCGTAGACCAAAATCAATATTTTAATAAAATAAAATGTTTTATTAGGTGATCTAATCACACCTAAACAAAAAGGATTGGTGGCGACTCCATATTTCTTTTTAAAGTCGATCCCCATTTTTTAAATTTAAAAATTGGTTTCGACAACTTGGCGACTCCACTGGGGACCAATAAGAGAGTCAAGCCGTAAAATTGATTGTTTTCTGCCCTTTTGTTGAAAATTGGAAACTTGATTTGAAAAATCATAATTTTTTTGTTGCATTTGTTTGTGATCCTTATGATTGCTGTGGTTTGAGTCTCGTAGAATACTCTTGCATTGCATTGCATGACTGTTAGGGTTATACCTTTTAAGTGGGAGTGAGAAACTACGCCTTCGTGGGGTTTTCACCTCAGCATGGGCTAGTGGACTACTTCCAGGATACATCTATACCTATGTCTTCGTGAGATTTTCATCTCCGCATGGTCATAGGGAAATGTATCCCCCTGAACTGAACTCGGTCCATATGAGCCTATAATGGGTGAGGATCTAGGAATCTGCCAGTTCAGGCACCTTTACTTTAGAACCGAACCACATTTAGAGAAACATAGGAGCCTACGCTAGGTAGAGCCATGCCAAATCCTAGCGGTCACTCGGATAGGTGTTCTATATTGTCATTTGCAATTCTTTTTATTTTAAATTACATGTACTGATTGGGTTGAATTGACATTAACTTTTAAACAACCATATACCAAAAAAATAAATATTAGGGTTCTATTAAATTCAAGCATCAATATACTATTTGATATTTAAATTTGGTTTTAGTGTTTAATTTTTATTATTCAAATCAAATAGTGTTATGATCCAATGAAAGTTTGACACGTGTACTTTAGTAAAAAATATAAGTACTTAATTGGGACAAAAAGATTCAAGTACCAAATTAAATATTAAAGTCAAACTCAAATACTTAATTAAGTTCCAATTTGAAAAAAACTTAGGTACCAAATTAAATATTAAAATCAAACTCAGATATCAAGTAATATATTAACTTTAAATCTAATGATGAACTAACAACACAAAGGAGCAATTGTTAAAGGCCCCTTGTTGGCATATCAATGATCAAGATTCAAACTCTTTTGATTAATCCCCGAGTAATGGTTAAAGGCCCCTAAATCCATTATATATATATATATATATATATATATATGATCTAGTGAGTGTTGAATTCAACAAAAATAAGCATTAAAAATAAAATAAAAAATCACTAAAGCAAAAATTAAAAATAAAAATAAAAAGGTTAATGCACTTTATACTTCCTCATGTTGCACCAATTACTGTTTGGTATGTAATGATTTCTTTTTTTTTTTATCAATTTGGTAGTTTTCAACTGTGTATCACATTGGCCCAGTCATTAACTGCATTTTAAAAAAAAAATGATATGGCAAGCTCCCAGCATGCCACGTCACAAAATTTTTATTTTGTTGGAATAAATTTTTAAAAATGGTTAAAAAAAATTATTAAAAAGATCTCTTTTTAAAAAAATAAGAAAAAAATATAACAATGTTCCAAAATTTAAAAAAAAATATACTTTTTTTAAATATATAATACAAAAGAAACGCAAAAAATAAAAAATAAAAAAAATAGCAACATGTTAGAGAAGTCTCAATTTTTTTTAAAATATCAGAAAAATATATAGAACTTTCAAAAAAATTAAAAAATATATATTTTCCTTTTTTAATATATACACCTTCCTTCTAAATATATAATACAAGAAAGGAAAATTAAAAAATTAGTAAAAAATTCAGAAAAAAGAATAAAAAATGTTAATAACCACACAATAAATTTAGTTTTTTTTTCTTCTTAAACAATCTTATTATAGGCTCTAATCACATTTATTTTTTTTGACATAATGCTTAGAACTATTAATAATCTCTCTTCAATCTATAAGTAATAGGATAATGTACTTCAACACACTCAAACTCACATTTTTTTACATTAACAATGATGCATTAGTTGGTGAGGTTGAAAAGTGTTGGTTTGTATAAACTCCACAGTTCATTAGAAAATTTAAATTTCTTTTATGTGATTCAAACCTGGTCCACCATAGTAAGCATGCCCCAATTTGCAGTAGTTGTTGAGGTTGAAAAGTCTTTACCCAGCATATCTTACAACAAATCTCAATGTGAAATCTATATTTTTCTAGGTGGGATCCAAATCCCATATCTTACAATTAAACATAAATCACCAAGCTAGGAAGCCTTGATTGAAAACTAATTTTATTTTATATTTTTACAATCAAATATGTAAATCCCATATCTTGCAAATACCAACTAATAATTTTGTGTTTCTTAATATATATATAATATTCAGATATTTATATTATGGATTTACATGAGTAGTTGTTTAACCTAATCAAATTTTCTATTTTTAATTATTATTGATTTTTAAATTTAAATTTAAATTCAAACTCGGGCACAAAATTCATGCATAAAATGGAACATATGAATCAAACTTCTTTTTTACATGATAAACGAGCTTAATTAAGTGAAATTAAACAATTTTTATATTTATCTAGAATCTAGCTTAAGCATTAAAATTGACTCTGGACAACTAATTCATAAATTGAGCTTCAACTTGGCTAGACTCTACTAAACTTAAAATGGCTAAAATGAGAATTTTCATATAGTACATGGGTTAAAATGGTATTAAGCCCAAAATAATTTATCTATTAATTTTCAATTATATTTTAAAAGATATATGTCATAAATTTAAAAAATAGAGAATTAATCATTTATTTCAAGAATAATTTATGTTATCAATGTTAATATAAAAAATTATACAAAAAATAGTCAATATTTAATTTAATTAAATAATCAATTAAGAAAATTTAATTGTATAAGGATTTTAATTTTAATGGTAATACAAATAATTAGTTTTCTATTTAAATAAAAAAAATTGAATTCTATGGTAAATTTACAATAATTATCTCTCTATAACAATATGTTCTTATAGGTGTATAACAGTCATTTCTCTATAACAAGCAAAATCTAGGCAAACAAATAGAATTATTATAAAGATGGTTGACTGTATTATTAAACTAAACTTTTCAAAATCACTTTTCATAAATATTTTTCACAATATTTTTCAAAAGCAATGATTTACTAGCCCTTAGACTAGTATACAATGCCACTATCATTGTCTTTCTTAATTTGTTCAGTATTTACAAAAAAAAAAAAAGCAAAATTTCAAATTTAAATATTTTGAGAAAATAGAAGGTTTAAATATATAATAGGTCATCATACTATTTTTGTAACCACCAAACTCGACCTAAACATTATGGCTGAATTGTGAAAGTTACATGGGACACCTAAACTACGATTCTACCCTATCAACGGTTAGAAACCTTAAATGCACTCTCTTTTTAATAAAACTGTGGTTACATTTGTTATTTTTGAGAAAAACGTTCATTATTAAAAATCCAGCCTCTATTAAATCAATTCATAACACTAGCGTGATTTTTAGAAAAACTCTTTGCACATCGTTGCTTTTAGAATATTGCTTTGGCTTGGTTTAATTCGATCAATTAACAATTTCCCCAACATTTAAACCGAAACTACACACTAGCCCATAATCAACCACACTTACGCTTCCCGAATTGTCAGATTTGAGTCACCGATTGATCAAATTTTATTTTTCCTAATTTACACATGATTAAAGGCTGATTAGGAAGGGTTCACGAACCCAAGATATTGCTGGAAAAAGATGGGAAAAATTAAAGAAACAACGGCCCCTTTCTAGCCTTTCGGCGCACACACCATCACCAACGATTGCCAATTAGGGGTTGATTTGAAACAACATTTAAAATCACTTGGAAAGCTTGAAAAATAATCTGTAAATCCTTAAAAATCACCCTAATTCCAGATCTGGAAATTTGGGTACTCATCTTACAAGATCCATCAAGAAGTTAAAAGAAAACAAAAATTTACACAAGATAGGTGAAAGGAGCCGTAATGGCTCTTCTTGACAACAATGGGAATCGTTCTTAATTAGAGGTCCAAAATTTCAGATTTAGGGCTAGAAAATTAAGGGGAAAATGGCAGCAAGATTGAGGGGAGGATGGTATAAGATCTTGTGGCAAAATAAAAGAAAAAGAGATGGTGATTCAAGGGGTTTAGGCGGCGGCAACAAGGGAGAAAGAAAGAAAAATTGAAAAGAGAGGATGACAGAAGGGAGGGACGGCTAGGGTGAAGAAATTGGAATTAAAGGCTGATCAAATTTGTTAAAAATAATATTTATACCTAGGTTTAATTAGAAATGGGCGATACACACTTGAAAAAGAAGTAAGTATTTTGCAAATTTTAATTATTTTACAAGGGAAGAGATTCGAACCTGGAACATTAATCTAATTTTCATGCTTTTCATTTATCAATTAAACATTGGGCTATTTTCTTATTTTTGAAATAATTTTGCATTCGCATCAATCTAAAATTTGGGATGTTGCATTTTAAATTTTAAAATTTAGTCCCTGTACTTTAATTTTGAGACATTGAATCCCTTTACTTTTTTTTTTACTTAAAAATCATTGTCCCTCCACCTAATTTTCCATTAGACTTGTTGTCACATCCCAAAAATTGGGTTAGTAGAATTGGGGAGGTAGTTAATTGAAAACAATAATTGAGTTAGATACTTAAAATAAATAGGAATAATTAAATAAAATATTAAAATAATTAGAATTAATAATTTTAAGTTAAGAAATTAAAATTGAGTGTTTGAGAATTAATTTGATTAAAATAGATTTTAAAAAGAGAGATTGGATTTACAAATAATTTTAAAATTGGCTTTAATTAAAAAACAATTACCAATTTGGAAAAGGGAGAAAACTAGAGGTGGTTAAACGGGCAACGACCCAATTTTTTTAAAAAATGGTTGCCTATTTAATAACCCCTGAGTCTTCTTCTTCCTTCACATTCATCATCCTTTTCAAATTTTTGCCAAATATCAAATCAAAGTTTTTCTCCCAAAATTAATTGATAGTCATGAAACTAACTAAAAATATGACAAAGACAAGTGCATCTATCGATAAATAGTATAGTTATGGTGAGTAAAGATATCGTATCCATAAGGACTAAAAATACTAGTAATTATCGTTTTCCTATTATTTAACCGATAAATTAGAGTGATTGGTTTAAACTAAAATTTACTAAATTAATTAACTAAAGAACTCGGTGGAGAATAAATCGGGAAAATAATTGAATAATAACCAAGAAGCTAAACAATACACAGGAAAGAATCCACCTAGATTTCATCTATCATTATGAATCTGAATTAAACAATTTATTCACTTGGTATCTTGATCCGTAGAAATCCCGAAATTATGCTAATATCTCTTTCGAGAGTAAGAGCAACTGACTCTAGGTTGATTAATTGAAATTTCTTTCTAATTAAAACTCCTATTGTCACGTTAACTCAATCTAGGAATTCCCCTATTAGATTTAACTCTAATCCGCTAGATTTATGTTGTCATATTTCAAGGATTGCATGCAACTTCACTCAATTATGCTAGACCTACTCTTAAGCAGGGACTTTTCCTCCTCTGATTTAAGCACATTAAACATGAATTAATATTTAGGAAATATTAAAACAAGAGATAAGCACACATAACTGAGAACAAGAATCAAATATTTATCGTGTAAAATAAAATTCATATAATAGAATTCATCATAGGGTTCATCTTCCCTAAGTATCTAGAGAATTAGTTCATAATTGTAAATAAAAACATCTCAAAGTCAATATAACCACAAGACATAACGAAACTCATAAATAACATAAAAGAAATGAAAAAGTGGTCTTCAATATTGATGGATTTCTACTTCAGAGTTGGCTTCAATGGTGTTCTTCGAGTTGTTTTCTTTAATACTCTCAGATGGCTCCCTATTCTTTTCTTCTATTTGGTATTTATAGGTATTAGAATGCCCGAAAAGCTTAAAAACTACGTTTTTCTGAGAGTTTGGAATGCGAATCACAAAATCGACATGGTCTAGCACATGGACGTGTGCTCGCCCGTGTGGCTCACACGGTCGTATGTTCAGCCCGTGTTGGGAAGGCCGAGTCTGTATGGCTTGAAATTTGCTCTATTTGTCTAATTTTTGCTCCTTTTTCTCCCAAATGCTCTCCTAAGTATAAGAAACATGAATTTGAAGGATTAGGAGCATAAAACTCACCAATTTGCATAAATAATCATAAAAAAAAACACATTAAGAATGGGATTAAAACATGTTACTTTTATCACTTATCATTAATTCATCCTCTTTGATTTCCAAGCTCTCCAAACACAAAATCTCTCTTCAATTTTGAAGAATACTCATGTTTTCAACCTCAATTTCTCTAAAGTTCTTCACATGTTCAAAACTTGAATTAGCTTCATACATCGTCGATTTTGCAAAATTGAGGTAAAAGATTCTAACTTTTCATGATCAAACTAAGTGTGTTAGCTTTTCAAATTGAGTTTTAACTATTAAATCAAGATTTTAATAAATCATTTGATTTTAAGTTGGTTTTAAGCTTGACAATGGTGGATCTCATTTTAATTAGGTAAGTTGTAGTTTCAAAGCTATTCTCAACTTATATTGATCCTATTAGAAGGTTTTTAAATTCAAATTTAAAGATCTTTAAGAAATTCAAAGTATTTGGACGTTTTCCCCTTTTTAATGAACATGTTTAACTTGATTTTTCGGAAAAATGAGATCCGTGTAATTGGCATAAATTGAATGTTTAAATATGTAATCAGGTGATATTTAGAATGTTTGGAACTGGAATTAAGGTTTAGTAGCTAGATTTGAGTGGTGAAATCGCATTTTCAACAAAACTAGCTAGTTTTTGGTAAGTATGATGGATGAGTTGTGGTTTGCATTTTTTATATGATTTAAATGTATTTGAGGTTATTTATAATGTGTTTGTAATGTATTTAATGTGAATGCAAAGCGTCGGACTCATCGAGAGCTTCCACGAGTAGGGCAAAAAGGAAAGAAAAGCTCGGTTGACATTGTTGTGTAAGAGATATCGACAAGGTGAGTGGTTTGGTGTGCTACAATTAAGCACAATTCAAAATGTTAAAGGGGAGCTTAAGTAGCCTAATCACCTATCCTAAGTTTCATGAGTAAGTGTTTCTAGTTAAACTAATGATGATTTGCAAATGATGCTTAAATGTGATATGTTATGTGATGTATATTGAGATGAAAAAGAAAATGTTATGTGTTTATGACTGAATATGATATGAGACTTGAATATGTGATATGAACATGAGTTGTGTGCTATGTGAAAGTGTGTGCATAAAACAGTAAGTATACATGTTTAAGTGGATGTGTTTGGAGGGTATATTTGGTTGTGTTGGGAGACTATGTTTGGTTGTGTTTGGTGAGTGATAGCTTTATGCTACACATTATATTGGTCGTATTTGGAAATTTGATTATCCAATGTAATATATTTTGTATATATGCTTCATAATCACATTGTGCCAATGCTATGAATTATGCTTGATTGCTTACGATGATTAATTGTGGTAGTATGCTTTCTTCTAACTTTGGATATTGTGATTACTTGTGGGATCTTTGACCACTCACTAAACTTGAAAAAGCTCACACTCTTTTATGTTTAACAATGTAGAGATATAGTTGAATCAAGAAGGAGAAGTGAGCTACCAAGTGATCTAAAAAGCAAGGCAATTTAACTTGAATATGTTTGATGTGTTTCCAACTCAATAAGGAAGGCAATGTGGGACTAATCTAGAGCGTTTTAGACTTTGAACTGTTAATGGTTTGTAAATGGATAATATGGACTATTTCAATGGTTTTTAGAACTTTTAAAATTGGTTGGGATAAATGCTTTCAACAAAATGCTTAGAAAATTTACATGACTTGATTTTGTATATTGAATTTTAATATGGTAACTTCATTTTTCTTAAAATGGTTTTATTGGGTATTTTGAATAAAATTACGATGTAGTCTTTAAACTCTATTTTAAAATTAAATGAGTTTTAAATGTCATTTTGAGCTGTAATTTTCTCTAATGGTTTAAAATAAATTGCCCAGGACACTCGTGGGATTAATTTTATTATTTATGTGTTTATTATTAATGTTGTGCAAAACAATGATTTTACCCTCGGTCCTTTTCGTTATATTTTTATTTGTTTAAAAATAACTTATTTAAGAATGTTTTAGATTTGTCTGATGGTTGGTTTGTGGTGTGTTGATTGACCGGTAAGGAGACTCACGTAAGTGGCTAATATAACATTCCGAAATCGGATCAGTCCATTCTGGCCGGGTTTGGAGCGCCACACTTGTTGATGTGATAAATATAAAAAAGGTAAATAACTTTTTATCCCTTGAGGTTTTTGCAATTTTTATTAATTTGTTCCATACTCTTTAAAAATACGTAGAAATAAAAATATAATTTAAAATGATAAAAATATAATTTTTTAAATTAAAAATTTTATAAGTCCATAATAAGTTTCAATTTTTAATTTTTAAAAAAGTTTTTTAATTTTTTTATAGTTTTACATATAATTTGTGATTTTATTAAAAAAAACAACTAATAAATTTCAAAGAGATAACAAATCCGAAGTGAAAACTTAAAACAAACAAAAAAGAGTTTCACGTTTTGATCTTTATCTACTTGAATCCTTTGACTCTCCCACTAAAAATTGCCACAAGTTTCTTCTGTTTTTGACGCGGGTTGCATGAAGTACGTACATCGGCCTGGGATAGTGGAGATGGAGGCACAACAAGGTAGGAGTGACAACGTCAAGGCTGGGGCAATCAACCTAGGTAAAAAGCTGCAACGATGAGCAATGAAGGGTCTATGCAGGGGAGAGGCTAGTACGGGAGCATGCGAATCGATCAAGGCAGGCAACAGTGATGTAAGAACGGTGTAGCGGTGAAACAAAGAAAAATAAAAAAGATGGAAAAGGAGAAAAAATACCTCCGATTCTGAGTGGGATTTTTTTGTTTTCCTTTTTTTTTTTGTCATTTTCTCGTGCAAATTAAATTCCTATTTATGGTAAAAACAAATTTAAAAGCTCTAGATTAATCTAATTTAATTATTTAATCAATCTACAAGATAAAAATTAAAAGTAAATAAATAAAAGTTTGGTTGGTTGTCGAGACCTCCAAAAATAAATCTTACTTAAAAAGAAAGAAAAACAAACTGTTGTAGAGTGGTGAGCAAGGTCGAATCCGTAGGAAGCATAAATGTGAAAATAAAATTGAGGGGGGGGGGGTTTAATAGTTCAATTTAAAATAAAAACTAATAACAAATAATGCAGTAAAAACAGTAAGATTTAGGAAAATTCAATGTTTGATAAATATCCAGCCAAGGGAATCGTAGTTTTTAATTCTTGAATTGATCATTGATTTTTTTGCAAATAATTATCTAAACTTCTTGAATAAATTGATTATAGCTACTTGTGGTATTCTAATAGTCTAATCACTCCGTAGTTTCTCAGTAATCAAAGAGATGCTCGAATAATTACTTCTCTTGTTGATAAACAGTCCTGGAGATATTTCTAGGATTTAACTTACTAATAGTCTTATGATTTATAGGACCCAATTTTAGCCAACCATCTCACACCAGTGCAAATAATTTAAATTAGAGTCTACACCTTCATAACTTGAGTTATTCACCACACGGATTAAAACCTTCCCACAATTACGGATTAGAAGATCCTTACTGGCTGTATATTAATTTGACAAATTGAAGAGTGGTCTGTTCATGCAATTCACAAATCAATAATAATATGAAGAACAGAAGATGTAAAATATTCAAGAATCTAAAAACATGACGAGCGATAATCTCACAATTCAATGAATCAAAACCCTTGATAAAACCCCTGACTAGAATGAAGAATCTAACAATCCATGAAGAGAAAAATAATAGCAAAATGAAATGTGAAAGTGTTGTTCTCCTTTTGTCATGCCCCAAAGCCTCTTTAAATACCCTTCAGGATCTCTTAGATAAGAGTTCAAATTAAATAAATTTTAAAAATTAAAATATATCATAAAATCCTAATCAATCCCTATTCTTTCAAGAATTCTTCCAAAAAGATAGAGATTTGTTGAAAGCTGTAGAAAAATCATGCAGTTTTGTTTCTCCAAGCATAAGCCGTGGGCACACCTTAGTCTATGACTTTTTCTACCCATCTTCTTAGTCCACAAAAATTCATCTAGCTTTTCTCTAAGCATAAACCGTGGGCACACCCCGTTCTCTGACTTTTTCTACACATCTTTTAGTCCACAAAATATCTAAAATTCATTTTGTCCATAAAAACTTCCATAGGGCTTCCAAATGATTCCGACTCTCTTTTTATCCTAGAAAATACAAAATTCAACCAGAAGATGAGTTTACAAGCATATTATATCATCAAAACAAATTGGAAATTTCTCCAAATATATGCAAAATTACACTCTAACAAAGTTATTTATCTAAAATTAATCTATTTTTTTCAAAAAAAATAATAAAATAATAAATGTAAATAGAATAATATTAATTTATATAAATCCTAATTATCCTAATTAATAATATTAATAAAATCCTTAAGTATCCTAATATAATTCTAATAATAATCATCCTATACTAATAGTTATCTTAAGAAAATTTAATAACATAAAATCTTATTTTAAATAAACTATAATAATAATGTTATAAAATAAATAGACAAAAAGTAAATAACAAAGAAAATTGGATAGCAAAGAGAGAGCATATTTTATTGATCAATGAGAATCTTTACAAAGCTTCTCTAAAGTCTCTATTTATAGGCATAAGAAGTATAAGTGAAATAGAGATCTACTTCTAATAATATATTGATCTTGATGGACATCCACTTAATAATATATTGGTAACACACCCCCTGGATATCCATTGGTAGATAATATGTCTTATTAAAACCTTATTAAGATAAAAATCCTAGTGAAGGAAAAAGAGTACACATATCTATAATACGCATAATATGCTGCCTCATTAAAAACCTTACTAGGAAAACCCAATGGGACAAAACCTCGGTTAAGGGAAAAAGAGTAAAGCGCGTATTTACTCCCCCTCACGAAAACATCACATACTTTCTCATATTCTACTTATTCAATCTTGAATACTAGTTTTTCAAATGACTATTTGAATGTATTTTCTAAGCATTTATATTACTATTCTTTTGAAAGTCATGAGTGAGGGAAATTTTGAGAGAAATATATTTTGATCTCTTCAGGAGTTTCAACAATAATCATAGTAAACTTTAATCATGATTCTTTTATAAAAACACAAATAAGTATTTTAGATCATTTTATAATCCTACTTCAACTACTAATTACAACATATGCTCAAATTATTTCAATTCATATAAATGAACAATTTCTCGAGAATTTAAATATGTTCCTAGCACCCTAAATCCTTCAAAGATTTTAATATAAACTTTACTATATAGTAATTCATAAAAGATTGTAACTGTAACACCTCAAAATTTAGGGTTAAAAGTTTTGGGGTTTGTAATTAGGGTCAGTGAGTAGGTCGAGCAATTGAGTTTGTTTTCGCGTTTTAATGTCAGAATGAACCTGCTGGTTCGGTGGTAAAGAGTGTGTTATAATTAGCTTTGGGTTCCGGGTTTGAATCCTCAGGTGTGTTTTGAGGGATTAATTTTATTTTAGTTTTATTTTAAAGTATAAATACTTATTTATTTATTTTATTTTATTATTTTAATTTGAAAGGGGAAGTTACGTTAAAATTCTTTTCACGTTTCCCCCTACTTTTTGGCACGTTTTTCCTCTGTAATCTTTTTTGTGTTCTCCCTAAATTTTCAGTCTCTTGTTTTCATTGTTCTTCTGTTTTTACACTTTTGATTTCGTTCATTGGGCAAGGGTCTTCTCATATCTGTTTAGTTGGTTTCAGAATCGGGTAAGTTGTGTCTTTTGAATTAAAGGAAGAACTGCTTCCATTTCTATTTATTGTGTAATTGGAAGTCTTATAGTTTGAGTTTGTTTGTGTGGATTTGAGGTTTCAAATAGTTTTGTTGGATCGGGTCATCTGATCTTGGTGTTAGGGTTTCGATTTAAGCTGTGTGTTCTGAAACTATTAACTTTTTACGTTTTCCCCCACTTTTTGGCACGTTTTTCTCTGTAATCTTTTTTGTGTTCTTCTCAAATTTCCAGTCTCTTGTTTTTATTGTTCTTCTATTTGTACACTTTTGATTTCATTCATTAGGCAAGGGTCTTCACATATCCGTTTAGTTGGTTTCAAAATCGGGTAAGTTGTACCTTTTGAATTAAAGGAAGAATTGCTTCCATTTCTATTTGTTGTGTAATTGGAAGTCTCATAGTTTGAGTTTGTTTGTGTGAATTTGAGGTTTCAAACAGTTTTGTGGGACCGGTTTATCTGATCTTGGTGTTAAGGTTTCGACTTAAGGTGTGTGTTCTAAAACTATTGACTTTTGGTATTTAATTGTTGAGGAAGTGTAGGTTATTCAGCAAATGGTGATATATTTCTGATATACCAAAGGTTAGGGACTGATTTGATGTCTAAAATTGTGATTTCGACCTGTTTTGGTGTGGTTTCATGACCATACGAGCATGTGCCACACACAGGCAGTTCACACGGTCGTGTGACATTGGAAATTAGGATTTTTGGATGATTTTTGGTGCCACATGGTCGTGTGGCTAATATTTGGGGATTTTAGTCGATTTTCACACGGGCGTATACCTAGGACACATGGCCATGTCCTTTATCCATACAGATTTCTGAGATTTCCACCTAGCCATGTCTACTCTGCACCTTATTTTAACCATTTCTGACAGTGAGTTACATGGGCTACTTACACGGTCATGTAACTAGGTCACACGGGCGTGTGTCCCCTCCACACGGGCATGTACAGCTTGCAAACGGGCGTGTAGACCTCCACAAGGCCATATGGCCCTGTTATGTAGATTTTTGTTCTATGTCATATTCTGACCCGTTTCAATTCCTATGTAGTCCAACGTTCGTTGAGGCCTCTGTAATTGTGTACGGGCTCTGTTTTCTGCTTAGATTCGAGTGTGTGTTTGCAATTACAGGTTTTAATTTAATTGTTTGTTCATTTGTTTAGATGATGTGATAAATGAATATGAGCTTCTATATCTGTGGGACTGTTTATGTTTGGTGTGCATTCATACATTTGCATAAAATTAGGGTTTTTTTGGTTGTAAAGAAAATAAAAACTGATTTGGGTAGTTTTAATTGCAATACTTCTATACAGCGGTTTACCGTACTGTACTATACATATGCTAGCTCAATTGTATATTGTTATTTCAGTGGCACAGTTCCACATTGTGGTGTGTAGGGTGGATAAGCCTATTCTGGTTCGATGTGGTGTACAGGTTGAACGAGCCTTCTGTAGCACTTATATGGTGTGCAGGGTGGACGAAGTGGTGTTTGGTTGGTGGAATAGGTTATTTTTAGACTTATTCGCTTCGCATCTGAACATATGTCTATTTGTGTGAATATTTTATTATTACATATAAATAAGTATCTGCTTTTGAGGTTTGATATTATATATTGACTTACCGGTGTGAGATTTTCGTAAGGTATCTTTATACAAATACTTGTTTGAAATATTCATTGTGTTACTCTGTCTTTTATTGACTGTTGTGTTTCAGACTCACATGAGCTCTAGTAATTCACCCCTTTAGATTTTCTTCCTTTCAGGGAAGTCTCACGTTTTGGTGTTGGATTCAGTGCATTGGTGATCTCAAAAGTCCAACTCAAGTTTTCTTTTCTCAATTCGGATTGGACTTATTAAAGTTTTCAATAATTTTGTAAGATCATTTTCTACTTGACTGATTAGTAATTTTGTCTTATGGACTATGGTATAAATCATATTGGTATCTTTTTCGTAAACAGCAAGTATTGGAACTAAGTGTCAAACAGTTCTTATGTAAACTTTTTCGGGATCACTTTAGTGGTCAATGTAACCTCCGGGGTTCAGTCTAAACTTCTAGGCCAGGTTTTGGGGGTGTTATAGTAACAACAATCATTAGACGCAAGTTAAATCTTTAACAAATTGTCAAAACAATATATCTAAAGGTTATTGCATCCAACAAAAAAGAATATTATATATTTTCATAATAAATGCCGGGGCTAAGCGAAAAACTTCATATTTTTATCCCGTTTTTGCAAAACTACTTCATTTGTACCCTTATTGGCTTTATACCTTTAGATATTTTGACTACTGGTCTAAAAACTCCATGAATTTAATTGTACTTGAGTTGTGTCTTTCTAATTTGATCAATTTATTCCATATCTATATTTCTCAATAGAGTTATTCAAGATCCTCCTTTTATTTCATTATTTCAAAAATAATATTGCATGCAAAACCATTGTCGACCACTTTTATTATTCGGTTACACATTTTTTGGAATTGATATAACTTATCGATATATCTTATTTTTATATTTTTAATCTTCAGTTTCAAGTACTTGAATCTTTTCTAGAGTTTTACTTATTACTTATGTCTTGGGTCTCTCCTGGAGCACCCGCCTCCACTATATAACCATCTAGAAGAATTTTCGTTTTTGGAACCGATCAATCTATTATTTATTCTAACTGATTGTCCTACTGGGACTTTGATTCAAATTAAAATATTAGATGGTATATAACAATTGATTATTCTTATTAAGTTTATAAATACATCTGATAGTTAACTTCTAATGAGTTATCTTTGTTGAACTTCTTGTTCAAATTACTCTCCCCCTAACTTATTACAAGTTATTATTTCTCTCCCCCTAATGTTAGGAAAACTATCGAATCAAAATTGTAATCACAAATCATGCTATAATTGGATCTCTAATACATTCAAAACATCTAATAATACAAAAAGACTTGTAATTAATATATATTCGCGACTTTTGTTGAGGATTCACTCATCTTTGGGCGTTGTGGTGGAGCAATTGGAACATATACGCACAGAAAAAATTCGAAGATGAGAATTATTTAGCTCTTGATCAAAAACCAATTTTAATGGGGTGTATTTATAACTTATTGGCTTGATGCGCACAACACGTAAATCAACATAATCTCATGTTGAAATAGGAAGTTTAGTTCTCATAAGTAATGGTTTAGACATTAATCAGAGGTGTTAAATCAATAATTTCTCTAACCATTATGCGCATAAATAACAAACTTTTACAAAAGTTTTTCAAACTCACTCAATAAAAGACTGAGATATAAACTCATCAATATTAGCAAGATGAATTGTCTTAATTGCATGATCTGAAATTAATTATTTAAACAAACAATCTTGCAAATGACATGTTGCAAATTGATAACACATATGTGATTATTTTGTAGATACATCTACCAAAATCATATAATATAAAAAATCATCCACATGGTGGATGAATGGACCCATATTCACTTCAAAAATGCATGATAGTAAATCTTAACTTTAGCTAGTGAGTTTCTAAGAATCAATTTTCATTGAGAACAAACAACAAATAAGAATTCTTTAAATTAAAGAATCTTCTAGTTCTTTAATGAATGTCCATATGAATTCTCAATTAAATTTCGTACCATATATGATCCAGGATGGTCTAGCTGGTCACACCAAGTAGTAAATGCATTTGTATCAGTAAACTTCTAGTTTACTTTAACATACATTTCAATTGTATTAATAATGTCAATATAAATTGTGACAAATTGATACTTTTACTGTTATTCCTTTTACTTTGTATCCACATATAAGTACTATTGTGACATTTACTATAGGAAATATCTAAATCAATGTGAAGTCTATAATGTCACTAAGTCAACAAAATGTGTAACATCCCTTACCCATGTTCTAAGCCGGAACAAGGTACGGAATATTACAGATCACGAAAACATGAAATCACACATTTACCTGATCTTACATAATTAATTCATCTAGCTTGAACAAAATAGATAACATTAACAGACATACATAAGTACAAGTAAATTATCAAATTCTGAAAAGTAACATTTTAAAACAAATTAATTATGACATATAACAAAATAATTCAGCCCTCTTTACATGCCATAATTCCAAAATAGTGTTTACAAAGTACCAAAAAGTATTGATAGTGTGGATGGTTCTCCGACGATCTCCAAATCTCGAGCTAACTTAGTAATTCTATAAGATAAGAAAAAGAAAGGAAGATAAGCATATATCTTAGTAAGTAAGTACGAAATTGATATTCAATTTATCAAAGTAAAACAATCATACTAGTATATAATCACATATTCAGGACAGGCTGTTTTCTGGAGTCCTGGTTAAAAAAATCATATCTCGAGCTACAAAACTCGAAATCCGATTTCGTAAATTTTCCCTGATACTAGACTCATATGTCTACTTACTAATTTTTTTCTAGAATTTTTGGTCAGGACAATTAGTACAATTTATTAGTTAAAATCTCCGTTGTTTTAGGGTACGACTACTCTGACCCCTGTGCACTACAAACCAAATTTCTTCCTGTACAGAATTCCAACGACCATGACGTTTGTTTCCCCTAAAAATAGACTCAATAAGGAATCCATGCAAGTAAGTTAGGACTCTTAATAATTTTTTTACAATTTATGGTGAATTTCTAAAGTCAGAACAAGGGATTCAAATTCATTCAGACCCTGTTTCACAAGAATTCAAATATCACACAATATAGAATTCTTTTGCTTCCCCTGTTTCTTTTTGTGAAAATAGACTCATTAATATTTATTTTCATATATCATTTGCATTTTTATTCAACTTCCATGATTTTTGGTAAATTTTTAAAATCATGTAACTGCTGCTGTCCAACACTGTTTTATTTCTAACATTCACTCTTGCATAATTTCACCTAGTCCTTTTGTTATACCAGAATTCACTCAATTATCGAGCACATAGCTCCTAACTTTTCATAAACATAAATTTGCACATATCCACCTTATAATAACTTTCACATATTACCACTTTATCAATTTTCCTCGTTGAACTCAACGGAAAAATAACAAATATATCATTATTTACACATATTTCCCCCTTTCCACACTTATAGCCGAAGCTATCTGATACGAATGGTAGCTTGCACTTAGTTCTACACATGCGACCAACAATCCGGTACATGTAGTAGCCTGCACTTAGTACTACACACGTGACCTCACCATCTGATACACGTAGTAGCTTGCACTTAGTACTACACACGTGATCGAGGTCATTGAGAACGCATAGTAGCCTGCACTTAGTACTACCCATGCGACTTAACAGTATGGTACACGTAGTAGCCTGCACTTAGTACTACACACGTGTATTCACAATGGGTCATTCGTATTGTTCCTGTTCCGAAGGTTCAACAGGAAAATTCTTTCCTTTTTCATTGTTAACACTTATTCATAATCTAATTAAATTTGCAAATTTCTATCATTTAATCATTCTATGGACAGTCACCAATTCATATGATAACAACATAAAATAACATAAAAAAATCGATAAATTATTCATGTACGAACTTACCTCGGTGCAAACTTTAGAAATATTATAATTTAGTCCGAAAGCTTTTCTTTTCCTCGATCACGATCGATTCCACGTCTTTCTTGATCTATAACAACACATTTAGCTCATTTAACACTCATACTATTTATTTCAATCCAAAAATCACATTATGGAAAAATTACATTTTTGCCCCCTAACTTTTACAAAATTATGATTTTGCCCCTAGGCTCAGAAATTTAATTTCAGCCCTTATTCTTATGTTTTACGACATGCTAAACATTTTTCTCTTCTATGAAAACATCAAATTCTCACTCTAACATGTACTTATGAACATTAGGTATTTTTACCAATTAAGCCCTTTTACTCGTTTTCACTCAAAACCGAGTAGCACAAGTTGTCTAACATAATTTAAAACCGCAAATTATATCATAAAACACCAAAATACACAAATTTCACCTATGGGTATTGTCAAAACCCTTTTTTATTTTGAAAACAATGGGGATCGACTTTTGAAAACAAAAATGTGGAGTCGCCACCAATCTCTTGATTTAAGTGTGATTGGGCCACCTACTAAAATGTTTTATTCCATTAAAAATAAACTTGGTTCACGTAAAATAAAAAAAAATGGGTTCGGGAGTTGGTTACGCATGAGGAAGGGTTAGCACCCTCATTACGCCCAAAAATTGGTACCAAATTGATTTGATGCTATCCTTATACCAAAAGGTTTTTTTAAAGAAAAATTTTTTCAAAGTATGATTCTTTTTAAAATGTTTGAATAGTTCAAATTAGCGGTCAAAATTCTCTCGTTTCAAAGATATGCAGTATCATATCCAGCACGATTGGATACGATCCTTTATACCTTTAAAAATACGATTGATTTTTTACTTTTGAAAACTCGTACACCTAAATTATAAAAGGTTATCCAAATATTTAGTTCACCGAAAAAAATCATACCCAGCACGATTGAGAACGATTTTTCGAATTCCCAAATATTAGATATTGCCTTATTTCAGAATTTTTGAATAATAAAGAAAATTGGAAATTCGCTCAAAACACATTTATTTGTCTTAAAATAGATGGAATATTTAATGCATTGTATCGAAACGTTTGCATAGGAAAGGATTAATGAACATGAAATAATAGGATACAACAAGTCACCATTAATAAATCTAACAATTATATACAACTACTCTTAAGTAAAATGTAACCAAATTCTTAATCATGGATGGTGAACAACCAATACAAAAATAATATACAACAATTAACATGGCACAATATAAAATGATTCACAAAATATGTACAAAATAAAATGGAATTAGAAGTCAATATAATATAGGACATTTTCAAAATATACATAAATTGATAAGTTAATATGCAAGCTTGGAATATATAATCATTTGAAATAAATATTATTGAATAAAACATTTGAATCGACTAATATGCAAAATATTTTAAACACAAATTTTAAAAATTGACAATATGCATAGTAGCTTTAATAACATATAAAATATATAATAAAACGCATGATAATATATAATGTTCATAACAAATATATAAAACATGTATATATAAATAAGTTTGGAGATAATTATTTGTAAAAAAAATAGCATGAAATTAATAATGTATGAAAAATTAAGTAAATATATAAATTATACATGTAACAAATTAATTTGAATTAATGGAACATACAAATAATACGTACGTAAGGATAATAAAATATGAAGATATATACAATAAGTAAATTGTACAATTTAAAATGTGGTCCTTAAAAGAAATATATTATACACATGAATAACCTTAAGGGAAGATATATACATAGAAAAATATTTACAAAAAGCTATATGAAATTAATAGCATGTACTATAGTAAAAATAATTTGATATAGGTTATATGCATGTGAAGACATTTTAGAAATAGTTATATATTTAAATAACATGGAGTCAAAATTTATAAAATTAACTTAACTTTATCGAAAAAAAATATACACGTAATAAATTTAAATAACAATTAGAAATAAATTTACTAAAAAACTACATATATAAAAATAACATAATTTTAATAACGTATGTAGATTAAATATAAATACAAAAATATATGCCTAATGATAACTTACATGACACATAAAATAAATGAATTTCTAAAAAACGGGATATAAACATTAAAATATGTGAATGAATTCAAAAGAAATTACAAAATAACATGAAATTAATAATATACATAAACTAGAATAAATTTTATTACAAATAAAACATCAACTATTAAAATGATAGAATAAGAGAGAAAGTAAAATTATAGTAACCTTTTTTAAAATAAAATTCAATTATCAAAGCAACACGAAATATCACAACCAATAATCAATCGTGCAAAGAAAATGTATGTGCAGTAAATAAAAAAATGAGGATAAGACTTAATTGAAACAAAGTTATAACAGGAGAAACAATTTACAAATAAAATAATTGCAAAATAGGGTAAATGTGCCATGCGCACAAATATGCGGGGACTGGAATTGTAAATATCCCGCACCTACAATGCTACACTGAACCGCGGATCAAAGTGAAAAGACGCACAAATTATAAGGCCAAATTTTAAAAAAAAAGCAAGGTAAACAAATTGGGCGCAAATTGAAAGCTTGAAGCGATGGGAAGGATTTGTCGCGCAAATTCCCCATTTTTGAATGGAAATGCGCAGATCAGGCCTGCTAAATGGGTCAACACGCGAAGCTTTCTCATTATAAACGGCGCCGTTTGATAATTAGGTTTTAAAACCTTTTTTTTCCCTACTTCCTTTCCCAAACGCAGCCATCACTTAGCCAAAATTCACAGACCTAGAAAATCAATTTATTAGGGCTTGTTCCAGCAACCACCGAGTCCACCACTTAATCAGGTGGTCGATGGCATACCAGCAACGATCAACGATGCCTTTGGACCCTTCCAACCTCGATCTCAACGAAGTGAACAGAGATCCATGGCCGTTCTGCAAGGTAAGACTTGCCTTTTCCTTCTTTTCATTTTCAAAAGCCAAATGATGAAAAATAATTGCAGGAAAATAAATAGGAATAACAGAAAAAAATAAAAAAAAAAAAGCTAAAGAGGATCACCTTTCTAGAAATTCTTTTTGAAATTTTTCTATATTCAATATACGTATAGTGTATGTGTATGCGTAGAGTGTGCGTACAGTGTGCGTCCATTTCATAGTACATCCAGTGGCCTTTTTATAGCCAGATTTTTAGAATAAATAAAAAATAAAAAATACATTTATTTGTTGTATTCTGTTAGTGGTTCTTCTGGCGTGTTCTTTTGCAGGCTCAGTTGTACGGAGAAGATGACCCGGTGACACGGAGGCCGCACGCGGGGATGAGGAGCCTATTCTCTGGTGCCATTCCACTGTACTCTAGAAGCTTCTGGCACTATTCGGTTATCGAGCTTCTTTTTGGGTCTTGTTGGGCCTTAAGTTTGGGTTGTTTGTAAACTGGGTTGGGATGTGGGTTTATTTAAGCTTTTGGGTGTAAATATTTATTAGAATTGGGTTTTAGATATTGGGTCAAATTGGGTTAAGGGATTTTGAGTGTTTAAGTTATTTTTAGCCCAAATAGTTGTAACCGGACATTGGACTTCTGAATTTGGATTTTTTATTTGTGTGTGTGTGTTTTTTTATTCAATTTGCCTGGACTTATTTGTTTGGCTTATTTTAATATTTTAAAAGAGCCCGGGCAAAATTGGTTGACTACAGCTGCCCCTCTTTGCTCATCGACGTGTAACGGGAATAGAGCAAAGACTTTAAAAGGACCGATTTTGCCCGGTCTTGCTAAATTTTGGCTTTTGACGTTCCTCTTTTCCAAGCACCTTTAGGAAGATGAGGTTGGGTGGGTTAAATCTGCTCCATTGCCGATATATGGAGATAAGATTCACCATTTTCGATCTGCTCCACTGTAACTTCAGAGAGATAAGATCCTCAATCCTCAGTCTGCTTCCTTGCTACCTCAGGAAGATAAGACTCATTCTTCAACCTGCTCTCCTACTACCTCAGAGAGATAAAGCTTAGTGATTTGAATCTGCTCCATTGCCGATATTTGGAGATAAGAGTCACCATCTGCGAAGATCTGCTCCACTGCAATCTCAGGGAGATAAAATCTTCAATTCTCAGTCTGCTTCCTTGCTACCTCAGGAAGATAAGACTCATTCTTCAACCTGCTCTTCTTGCTACCTCAGAGAGATGAGGCTGATGGTAAAATCTGCTCCATTGTCGATACATGGAGATAAGATTCACCATCTGCGAAGATCTGCTCCGTTGCAATCTCAGGGAGATAAAATCTTCAATTCTCAGTCTGCTTCCTTGCTACCTCAGGAAGATAAGACTCATTCTTCAACTTGTTCTCTTGCTACCTCAGAGAGATAAGGTTAGTGGTTGAAATCTGCCCCATTACCGATATATGGAGATAAGATTAGCCATTTGCGAAGATCTACTCCGTTGCAATCTCAGGGAGATAAAATCTTCAATTCTCAGTCTGCTTCCTTGCTACCTCAGGAAGATAAGACTCATTCTTCAACCTGTTCTTCTTGCTACTCAAGAGATAAGGCTTGGGGCTCAAATCTGCTCCATTACCGATACATGGAGATAAGATTCGCCTCTTTCGATCTGCTCTACTACTACTTAGGGAGATAAGATCTTCAATCTTTACCAATGTCGCTACACTGTCCTCTAGGGAACCTATCCTTTAGACTCCATTTTATATGCACATGCTTATGCCAAATAATTAGGATGCTATGATCGAAATGAACCCAATGCTCCTAACTAGATATGTTATGAATGATATATGCAGAAATGAGGATGATTCCATTTTAACAATTTAGGGTATCATCACTCGTTGTTCATTAATACGCTATTACTGACGCATTTGCTCAACCATCATCTTGACGGAATATCCCAAAGAAACAAACCTATCCTGCCTGGCGAGCTTGCCCCACTATAATTCCAA
Source organism: Gossypium longicalyx (assembly GCA_025698465.1). Taxonomy (NCBI): domain Eukaryota; kingdom Viridiplantae; phylum Streptophyta; class Magnoliopsida; order Malvales; family Malvaceae; genus Gossypium; species Gossypium longicalyx. The sequence continues at coordinate 58,370,257 of CM047004.1, read as the reverse complement.
CGTCCCTTCTACTACTCTTTTTGAGACAAAACATTGCAACTCATAGTTGAATTTTCCTTTTTTTTAATCTACTACCTCACTACTCATGTGCTATAGCCAAATATCATTTCCCCTTTTTTGAGAATAATTCCCTTTTTATACTGATCATTTTTTCAAAATTGTATCACCAGCGCCATATCATCATTTGGACAAACAGGCGATTTATTCAAATATATCCTTGAACTTGAGCGTATTCTAAACAATTATTCCACTTTAGATTCTTGCATTATCTAGAAACTCCTAGAGTAATATGCAAAACTTCTATTGTGAAAACATCACTAGTTCATTCATCATTATGTCAATGCAACATGCTTGCAACCAAATCGCAATAATGGAATTAAACTTGAATTCAAAGTA